>CM064869.1:27861948-33784548 GCA_032719365.1 Prinsepia uniflora
TGAAGGTTTAGGATCTCGGTTCGTTATGTTTAGAAGTTCGGGAAAATTAGAAGAATCTTAGTGGACGTGTTAGTGACATATTTTGGTGACTGTTGACAGGATCGGGAATCCTCGAGGAGGTCGAGGAACGTGCAAGATGTTCGGGACGCGAGTGACGTACCCGGTATCTGTGAGTGGACCCCTTCTTTATAACTGAGCATGCATAACTGCTTTTCTATAATTGTTTTATGGTTTTTACATGTGATTTCATGATTGTTTGATTATGCTATAACTGTTTTACATTATTGCACGTTTTTTGAGAAATTACGTATTTAGCACGTTTTACGAGAAATATTTGATTTCTGATTATGATGCTATGGTTTTGGATTTCAAACGATAAAGGGTTTTCAACGATTATAAAGGGATTTTGGAACATGATAAGGTTTTCGGTTTTAGAATCAGATTTCGGTAAACGAGATTTGGTTTTAAAGTTGAAAATTGGAGTTCTGGTTTGGATTCGGAATGACGGTTCTGGATGCCGGAAGGGCTTCGGACCAGTGATTTCGGATTCCAGTTTGGATATGGATTTCGAATTGGTTTTCAAATGGTTTTGGATTGGATTTGCTGGATCTGATTATTGGGTTTAAAGACCCGGATATTGTGATTGACGGGGGACGGGCCCAGATTGGGTTTAAAGACCCGGATTGAGTTTAAAGACTCGGAGTTTAAAGACTCGGATATACTGATAATTTCCCCCGTAGGCCTGTTGTGTAACAACCCGTCCCGAGAGCCGGGATTAAGATAGTGATTAAGGTGGGATTAGTGAGGTTTATCGGTGGTTAGGTGGTCCCGATAGGTCCGTATGTTTAGAATGACGATTTTGCCCCTGACTTGGGAAAAAATGTTGACTTTAGTTCGGGTGGTCAAATGGGTGACCAGTGACCAGGACGTAGTTTAGGATGTCACGAATACATAGTCAGGTGGCACGCCTGATTCCGACATCCGAGGAGGAAGTTATGATGTTCGGAAGGTTGAGGGCATAACCGTAATTTGGTTAAAAGAAGGGGAAACATTGACTTTTTGGACGATCGGGTTTTGGTACGTTGACCGAGGATGGTTACGTAGATCTCGTTGTCCTGAGTTCGATGACAGGCGGCACGTATTCATCGGACTTACGATGAGTGAGTTACGGGTCTAGGAAGTTAGTGGTAAAAGTGTAAAATTGGGTTAAAATGAGGGGCAGTTTGGTCTTTTGTGCTCTGGAAATTGTGCAGAGAAAGGGACAGATGGACGGCTGGGATTGAGCCATGTGGGAGAGGATGGAGTGGATGGTGACATGTGGCAGGTGTGTAGTGGCTTCTGGGGGGTTCTTGCGTGTGTGCACGGCCCAAATAATTGGGGTGCACCCGTACAAGGGTGTGTGTTCGTGTTCTTCAACCAGAGTGAAACAGAGGGAGATTGTGAGGAAGAATTGAGGGTTGATCGAGGGTGCTGGTGAGTTGTGAGTGTGTGAGAGTGAGCAGGGAGTGAGAGGGAAGCAGTGAGAGAGGCTGACGGTGTGGTGGCTGTGTGAGGGCGTCGAGAGCTGCGGGAAAATCAGGGGGGAAACAGGAAGGAAATCAGGGAGTTTGTGAGAAATCGTGGCGGTGGCGGCCGTGTACGGTGCTACTGAGATCGTGGTGGTGTCGTGAGGGGTGCGAGGAGTCCACCAGCCCAAGCGGAGCTCACGACGGTGACGGAAGGCAGGTAATTCCCTCATCCCCATTTCGATGCTCTGTTTAGCCGTAGAAGTTCAAAATGGAAGTCGTAGCCTTAGAGGTAGAATCATTGAGTCTAGGGTGGTCTAGGTGACTCAGTGGAGGCCTGGGTATCTCCTGGTTGTGCTGCCGTGACGGGGGTATACAGTGGCGGTTAGCACGACGGCAGGTGCTCTGCGTGCTCTGTTTTAGCCATGACTTTCAAACTGAAAGTCGTGAAGATTGGCGTAGAGTCGACGTTCCAGGTGAGTTGGGTGAGGTTTAGGATGGTCCTAGGAACCGTCTGGTGTTGCCACCATGACGGGAGGTGACCTGGGTGGCCGGGAAGGCAAACAGGGGAGTTCGGGCCGTCTGGTTCGAGCTTGAGTCGATGAGCTATGGGTTGAATCGCGGTGATTCAAGGACGGGGATGGATAGAGTAGGGCTGGCCGAAGCTAGAGGTGAAGAAAGGAGGTGAAATGGTGGTCGGACGGCAGAGAACAGGTCTCGCCGGTCTGAGTTGCAGCACTGGTGTGAACCGGGTCGACGTGAGGTTGACGGTGGTACTGTAGCTGGCGCGTGAGGGCCACGCGCAGCCATTTTGGGCGGCGCGTGAGGGCGCGTGCGGCAGTTCTGGGGAAAGTGGTCAACATGGTTTTTGGTCCAGGAGTTGTGACGAGTCCATTGGAATTGGTTTCGGGTTAATCGGACGTCGTTTGAGTTTAGTTTCGCGAGGGTGAAGGTTTAGGGTTCCGGTTTGTTACGTTTAGGACCTGGGGATTTTTGAGGGAATTTAGGTGGATACTCGTGGACGTGTTAGTGACGTAATTTGGTGGTTGTTGATAGGATCGGGATTTCCCGAGGAAGCCGAGGAACGTGCAGGACGTTCGGGACGCGATTGAGGGCTTGGTACTGTGAGTGGACTTCTTCCTTATAACTGAGCATGCATAACTGCTTTTAATTATTTGTTTTATGGTTTTCATTATGACTTCATGATTATTGAATATGCTATAACTGTTTTATATAATTTCACGTTTTTTGAGAACTTACGTATTTCAGCACGTTTTTCGGGAAATGCTGTGAGTATGATTTTGATGCTATGCTTTTGGGATTTTAATCGATAACTGGTTTTCAATGATTATAAATGGATTTTGAGACATGATTTGATGATCAATGGTTTTCGGTTTTAGAATCAGATTTCGGAAAGCGAGATTTGGTTTTAAAGTTGAAAAAGTGGATTTCCAGATTTGGGTTCGGAATGACAGTTCTGGATGCCGGAATGGCTTCGGACCAGTGGTTTCGGATTCGGGTTTGGATATGGATTTAGAAATGGTTTTCGAACGGTTTTGGATTGGATTTGCTGGATCTGGTTATTGGGTTTAAAGACCCGGATTATGTTTGGCGGGGGACGGGCCCAGATTGGGTTTAAAGACCCGGATTGAGTTTAATGACTCGGATATATTGATATTTCCCCCGTAGGCCTGTTGAGTTTAAAGACTCGGGAGTTTAAAGACTCGGATATTATTGAGGCCTGTTGAGTTTAAAGACTCGGGAGTTTAAAGACTCGGATAGGTCCAGCAGGTATGATCGGAAAATGATGATTTTGACGTTCAGGGTTTATGATATGGTTTTATGATTCCTACGCTATGACTTCTATAACTGTTTTATAGTGTTTCTGTTTCTTATGATGTTTTCTGAGTATTGGATCCTACTGTTTTGATAACTGGGTTATGCATGTGGTTCCAAAACGGAGGCTTAAACTCGGTTTTTCTGATACATGGTTTTAGAACTTTTCTTTTATTATGGTCCACTCATATCTTCTGTTTTAAATTGCCCTCCAGGTTGTGGAGCTAGCGCGGGGTCTTGACGTCGAGGCAGTGTTTGAGGCATAGAAGTGACGAGCGGGATTCCCGAGTGTTTAAGTTTTTCTTCCACGTGCGTGTAATTGTCATCGGTTTTTATTTCATTGTATTCGTACTATGCTCTGTAAACTCTAACTTCGGTTTTTATTGAGTGCTTTCTCTTGCGTCTGACTGTTTTTGTGTCGGGGCGTCAGACGGGAGCAGGATTTACCTTGGGTTTCGGGGTGAAACCGGGGTGGGTCCTGACATGTTGAGTTTAAAGACTCGGAGTTTAAAGACTCGGATATTATTGAGGCCTGAATTGAGTTTAAAGACTCGGGAGTTTAAAGACTCGGTGGGGTCCAGCAGGTTTGATCGGATTGCTTGGTATTTATGCTTTATGATGTGGTTTAATGATGTTTCTGACGTGATTTCTATTACTAGTTTTATGATGATTCTGCAATTATTTTTATGGCTATCCTTATGTGATTTATGACTGTTTTCAACTAATGGGTTATGCATGTATATTTTCAAAACGGAGGGCTAAAACCCTGGTTTGCTTATGAAATGGTTTTTGGAAACTATTATTTTTATTTATGGTCCACTCACACTTTTCTGTTTTTAATTGCCCTCCAGGTCGTGGAGCTAGCACGGGGGTTGACGTTGAGGCAGCGTCGGAGGCATAGAGTACTCGAGAGTTTTCCCGGAGTGTTTCCGATTTTCCGTTGTGCGTGTACTTTGTGTATCGGTTTTGTTTCACTTTGTTTTGGTACTATGCTCTGTATAGTTGTTGACTCTGAGATGTTTTAAATTTATCCTGCGTTTGATAGTGTAATTTGCAGTTTTCCTGTGGTTGTTTCGGTCTTTCGTTTTGGGTTGTCAGACGGGAGCAGGTTTAGTCCCTAATCCTGGGGGATTAGGGTTGGGCCCTGACAATTGGTATCAGAGCATAGTTTTGTGGTTTGTGTCTGTTGCGAGGTTGTGTTTAGGTTGTTTGACTGATTCTATGCCTCTTTGAGCGTGCGGTTGACCATGCCTCCGAGACGTGAACCCCCTCCATGACCTGAAGACGAAGCGGCGAGAGGGACAGAGAGTGCTACGATTGAGCGAGCCGAGCGGCTCGGGGCTACGACTTTTAGTGGTGGGGTAAATCCTGAGGAAACCCACTGGTGGATCACTTGACTTGAGCGGATTTTCGCAGTGATGCATTGCCCACTGGAGGATCGAGTGTTACTGGCTACTTTTTTACTAGACGGTGTGGCGTACGAGTGGTGGTATACCCTCGAGTTGTCTGGCTGGGACGCCCACACAGTGACCTGGGAGACGTTCAGGGAGCGGTTTCTGGATCAGTATTACCCTCGTTCTTTTCGAGGTACCAAGGAGGCTGAGTTTCTGCAGCTCTAACAGGGGAGTATGAGTGTGGCTGAGTACGAACAGAAGTTTCAGATGTTGTCTCGTTTTGCTCCTGCGTTTGTGGCTACTGAAGCCGAGAAGTGTCGTAGGTTTGAGTTGGGCCTGCGAGGCGAGATTCGAGCCATAGTGACGGCTGGATAGTTTGCTACCATCCGAGAGTAAACGGATGTTGCGGTAAGGGTTGAGGCTAGCTTGCCGGTACGACGCCGGGAGCCACCTTTTTCTGTCACTTCGAGCCAGAGGGTACCGAAGAGGGGTAACTACAGTGGAGCACCGTCGGCGGGCGATGATCGTTTTGGTAGACCTGGTAGTTTCCAGAGTTCAGGGTTCCGTGGTTATCGAGCACAGCCGACTCCGCAAACCATTGCGATGTCTGTTACGTCCACCGGGAGACCGAGTCCTTCTGGTCGGGATGTGTATTACTACTGTGGGGAGCGAGGTCATTTCCGACGTGATTGTCCGATGTTACCACATGAGGGTGGTGTATGTAACGACCCGTCCCGAATTCCATGATTAGATTAGTGAATAATCACGATTAGTGAGGTTAATTCGTGGTTAGTTAGGCGAAATCGGACGTAAAAACGATGCGAAAATGACCGTTTTTCCCCTGGGCGTGGGCAAAACGTTGACCTTTCATTCAAGCGGTCAAATGGACTTTGACCGATGACCGTGACTTAGTTTAGGACGTCACGAGTTCATAGACAAGTGACACTTTCAATTCCGACGTCCGAGGAGGAAGTTATGACGTTCAGAAGTTTAGGGGCATTTTGGTAATTATGGTTAAAAGGGGCAAATAGTTGACTTTTTGACCGGGATGTCCGATGGTCGAGGGCTGAGGACTATTACGTAGATAAGGACGATACGAATCCATAGACAGGCGGCACGTTGAATTCGGACGTTCGACGACGAAGTTACAGTTCACGGAAGTTCAAGTGCACTATTGCACGAATTACGAGACGAGTTCACTTTTGGACTCTATTGAGCCCAAATATTTAATTCCTGCCCTATGGATGAGTGACAAATGTCACCCATCCACAGGCCACCTATATTGTATTCATGCATCAAACCCCTTCCCTGTTCATCCATTTCTCCCATTTTTCTCAAACCAACCCGATCACCACTTCTCACCAAAAACCCAATCCCTTGACCCTTGGACATTTGTTAGAGGCCAGAGAAATGAGCAGGATTGGCTGGGCGTGGTGGCTGGCCAGGCAGAGCAGCCGTGGGCGGCGGAGGAGGAAACCCGCACGAGGTAATCGGTTTTACCCTTTATAATTCATTTTTCGATTTCGTGTATTATCGGCTTATTTGGACATTTGGGTTTAACTAAATAGGTTTCTAGGGTTGTTTTAGGAAGGTTTGGAGTGAGGTTTAACGTTGAGAGACCTCTGGGGGAGGTTTTGGAATTTTGAACCGAAGAGGAAAAATTGGGCCAGTCGGGTTTTAGAGGTTTTAGGGATTCTAATCGATTGGGTTAGGTTCCTAGGATAATTATATGAAGATTAGGATCGATTAGGAGTGAAAACGGTGAATATTGGACCGTGTAGGAGCTTGAACCGGTCATGCCGGTCCAAATTGCAGGCGAACCGGACCGGACCGGTTCAGACTGATCGTCGTGAGGAGGAAGACGACACTGTTCACTAGCGCGTGGCTCCCACGCAGCTTATCCACTTCAGGCGGCGCGTACGGGCGCGTGGGGGAGAATTTGAGGATGGTTCCAACATGTCAAATCATCTATTCGATGTAACGAACATTTTGGGACTGGTTTCAAGTCGATCGGACATCGTTTCAATAGGTTTCGAGTTGTCCGAAGGTTTAGGTTCGGTTTTAAAAATAGTTAGAAAATCGGGAAAATTATGGGACTTCAATGAGAGGTTAATGAGGCTATTAGTAACCCTCTAAATGAATTTGGACAGGTTTGGGAGTCCCGGTGACGATGATTGACCCGTGAGACGATTATGGCACGCGTATCGAGGCGTGGCTTCGGACGGTCTGTGAGTGGACCTTGATTTCTAAACTGTGATGCGTGCATAAATGGTTTATGTGGATTATGAATATGATTTTATGATGTTGATTTGGATGGTTGTGATTTATATGATTTCACGCTTTACGAGGCGATTTACATGCTTGTACGTAAATCGAGGTTTTTCGGTTTTACTCCGATTTTCCATTCTTATGGTTTTGGAAATAGTTTAATGAAATTATTTTGGATTTGAAAAGGTAACTCTCGTACTTGAGGTCCATTTGGGGCTGAGACCCTAATTATGGATGTTCTAACATATATGATTGGATAAATGGTTTTACTATGCATGCATGCTTTTTAGTGAAGGGCATAAAGGTCTTTTATAAACGTGTTTTATGAAACTTATTACTTTTTGTCCACTCACAGCTTTTCTATTTTTAATACCCTTCAGGTTGACATCGGATGTGGACTGTAGCAGAGACCGAGATATCACATACCTCCTCCGGATCCTGGCGTACTCTAATAGCCCGGGAGGGCAAAGGTTGGAAATATCCTTTGTCTGACACTTCGTGTCAGACGGGAGCAGGGTCATCTCGCACTAATCCCGGGGGGATTGGGATGGGTCCTGTCAACGTGGTATCAGAGCATGGTTGCTCGTGTTACTCTGAATTCCAGAGCGTATTTTGCGCGATACTCTGTACGCAGGTCGAGGATGTGATATTTCAAGGGGCTACAGTTCTTGGTCAACCTGATAGTTGGGATGCCAGTATGATATTTAGTAGGATTGGATCATTTTGGTTCGGCACTAGATGCCGGAGGTTTCCATAGTTCTGTCAAGGTTAGCAGTGTGGGACCCTACGGAAGGATTGACGTAATAGTACTTTGGAGTTTTGATCGTGAGACGGTTAGTTGGGATCGTCTTTCACGATGTCGTTGGATCGGTTCCGACGACTGATTCGGTGTTGTGATCATCCGATGATCGGATATTGTTGAGTTAGATGGATTTACTGCTGGCGGTTAGCAGTCGAGTTCGGGGAACTCTGGTTGAACTTATGGCAGTTGGCAGTCGGATTCGGGGAATCCTGGTTAGACTTACGGTATGCTTGGATTGACGTCTTTACAATGTCAAGACCGCGGAGTCGGTCAGATCGTGGATTTTACTGCTTTTCTCAGTTGGGTTCAGAGTGACCCTAGGTGTGATTGTGGAACCCTACCTTGGGTGTATGGTCCGGGAATGTGAGTTGACGAGTGGTTTGACTTGGACGACTATTCGAATTTGGATTCGGTAGTCGGTCTAGTCATGTCAGCTTGTGTTGGGACTGCACTTCGCAGTCGGGGTTGTACTTATCGGTTAAACCTAGTTGGTTGTCGTGCTACTCAGTTGTGATGGATTGTTGGTGCAGCTAAGGTCATGGAAGACCTGGTAGACGACATTTGGTTTAGTCGAGGTACGACTGGTTAGAGATTGGTTGGACAAGTTATCAGGGTTGGTACTTGTCGATGGAATCCTAGAGTGGGATACGGAGTAGTTGGTATGAGCGGTTGATTCCGTTGGATGCGGAGTCTGGATATCGAGATGTCTGGTAGTTAGGTCTGCACGAGGTTGTGGCAGACGCTACTATCTATGGACGTAGTCGAGTCTTATCAGGTCGAGTAGACTCAGGTTACTGTGACGATTTGGACGATGGGATTGTCAGTCGTGACGATGATACGAGGTGCGTGAGTAATGGATATGTACGAGAAATGATTCTGGATTCGACTCGGTTACGGCAGAGTGCGATCGTAGAATGAGACGGGGACGTTCAGGGGACGTTTTCCTTTTCTCGTATGAGATGTCAGGGTGACTGTACCCAGAGTTGTTGGGTACGACGGAGGCAGAGTTTCTCCAATTTGAGTAGAGGTATGGGATCGTCGCTCGGTATGAGCGGAGATCCAGGGTTTTCAAATTTGCACCCAGTGTGCCGGTGCTGATACCGATACTGGTGTTAGTGTGCTGCTACTAGTGTGGATGCATGTGTGCTGATATTAGTGCAGGTGATAGTGCGTTGGTGCTGGTACTAGCGCTGGTGCTGGTGCCGATGATTGTGATGACGGTGAGTTACAAATCGGGATATGACTCCGTCAAGATAAGTATATGTTCGGTATCTGTGGTTCGGGAGTGGATCACGGATAGTGATGGACTAGATAGGATCCAGCGGTAATTGAGACGTAAGGATCGATCTGTCTTGGGATTTAGCGACCAGTTGGTCGGTGTTGGCTAGAGTTGGTCAGATATGGTGGTATACAGACATTTGACTGCAGATCACAGCAGGGGTCTGTTGTGACTCTCTAGTCGAGAGGTACATATACGGTCGTAAATGGGCATGTGTCCATAACCAGTTTAATGGGGACACATAGTCGATGTCCGAGTGTGTTGGTTCTGACATGGTTGGAACTATGGAAACGAGAAAGGCTGTGATTGAGGTGACGAGAGGAATGCGGGTTATCCGCATTGGTATCGGGTATGTCGAAGTCATTTTGGGTGACTTCTCAGGTTCTGCCATTGCAGGTGATGCATATGTGGCAGATGATGGTAGATGTTGTTGGTTGCCACTAGTACATTGGTCGTGTATTGGTTGGTGGACCCGTGGTTTGTCTTGGGTCATCAGGTGGAGTGAGTATATTGAAGTTAGGTGACTGAGATTCCTCATTCTCTACTTGGTGGCAGACGATGTCAGGTTACATGACGTGGTGAGTGCAACGAGTGTTGTTTGCATTCACATAGGATGGATTTTGATGTCATTGTATTCGACCATTCTTGGTTTTCCACGGTGGAATGCCAAGGATCGATACGAGGTGGTTGGGGAGAAACCCACAGTCTCGACGTGTCTCATCGTTGACTGATCTGTTTAGTTGTGGGATTTGGTTGAGGACTTTGGACGTCGTGACGATCGGGGATCGTGACTTCTATACTCGGTGGACGTAGTGATTGGATCTGGATCGTGATTTTGATGATCCATATAGGTGGAAAGTTTATCGCTCTTACTTGGAGCTCTTACTTGGATGTTTGAGTTGAGGATATTGGGATTGGCTTCCCTATGAAGTCAATCAAACGTATTGTGGTAATCGTTTGACCAGGTATCCGATAGGTTCGGATATAGTGCGTCTCGGTAGACGTGAATGAGATTTGGGGTTTTGGAATCAGATTTCTGGATGACGATTCAGGATTTGATTTTCGAACTTGAAAGAGGATTTCTGGATTTGGGTTTTGGAATCGGATTCTGGGTGACGATTCAAGATTTGATTCTAGAGTTTGACTGTGGATTTTCCTTTTATGGATTTGGGTTCGGAATGGTTATTCCAAATGCTAACTACGGAATAATAATTTCGGATTCGAATTTGGACATGATTATGGATATGATTTCTGGGTTTGGATTCGGGATTTCTTACGAAATTGCGGATTCAGATTCGGATTTGGAAATTGATGATGGGTTGGAGTTTCGATTTTTCTAATGCTGAATTTGACAAGTGAACTCCATAATTGAAACGTGATTGGCTACAACCAAAATGGGTGTAGGCTGATTGATGGGTAGTTGTATGTACCTTGTACGTTGTTCGAGGTATGATATTGGGCAGACTTGTCATGCCTGGTGATGGTATATAGGTTATACCATGGGTGCGTTGGTGAGCGTGTTGGTAGACGGATTGGTTCCGATACCAATGGATTAGTCGCGTACGTGAACTGGACATTGGATATTGTGCATTGGGTCACGGTATTTCTGATGGGTCTAGTTACACACAGATTGAGTGAAATTCTTTGTGAGTAAGTGTTTACTCATGGTTGAGTCAGTTGGTGGTTAGTATATCCACAAATGGGTATAGTGTTAGTTTTCGACTGACGACTGTCAAGTGGTGACGGTTTGTCGGAGGTGTCAACGTGGATCGTTAAGTGTGGTCTGATGACTCCCAGTGGGAGCAGACGTCAGGATAGGTAGTGGTTTAGCAAGGAACCGTGTAGTTGGTTGTGTCAGCGACTCGGTAGATTTGACAAGTGGTGTCAATTCAGGACGTATGATTACTGTCATTCGACATGGTCGAGTGTAGTCGATACAACGCGAGTGTTAGTGGTACGTCTGGGTGCAGACGAGTATTGTTATGGTTAGTAGGTGTACTAGTGTACACGTGTTTTGCGGTCGATTCTACTTTCCACGAGGTGGATGTGGAATCGAGATAGTTGGAGTTTCGAGAATGAAACTAAATTAAGGAGGGAAGAACGGTTAGAATTAGGTCGGTTGGAATTTCGAGGACGAAATTAATTAAGGAGGGAAGGTTGTAACGACCTGTCCCGAATTCCAGGATTAGATTAGTGACTAATCACGATTAGTGAGATTAATCCGTGGTTAGTTATGCGAAATCGGACGAACGATGCGAATGAGTTGAGTCCCTAATCTTGGGGGATCAGGGGTGGGCCCTGACAATTGGTCTTTTTAAAATAAATTAGGTGGGCTTGGGGCTGAGATTTGGGTTTGGGTTGAAATATTATTTTTAAGAATGAGTTGAGTATTAATTTTTAAATAATAAGTATTTTATATTTTCGGGTTTATGGGCCAGGTTTATTACAGGCGGGTCGGGCTGAGCTTACCGGGCTTTATCGGGCTCGGGCCTATCGGGTTTGAACACCATAAGCCTAAGCTCAGCCCGTTAACTCTCGGGCGGGGCTGGCCCCCGGCCCATAGCGGGTCGGGCCGGGTTTTTGTCCATCGGGCTTATCAGGCCCCCATAAGCCCTTGAGCTTTTGGGTTAAATGGTGAGGGCTACTTGGAAATTAGAATAAGTGGGAAAAGGCGTGGCCATCGACAACCTTCTCTTAATCGATTATACGTCTTATTTAGAGATTTGATATCTATTTTCGGAGTACTTCATATCTAATTTGGATGTAAAGTGATAGGACCCATCCCAATCCCCCCGAGATTAACGCGGGATGACCATGCTCCCATCTGACACAAAGTGTCAGACAAGGGATATTTCCGTCCTTTGCCCTCCCGGGCTATCAGAGTACGCCAGGATCCGGAGGAGGTATGTGATATCTCGGTCTCTGCTACAGTCCACATCCGCTGTCAACCTGAAGGGCAGTCAAAACATTAAAAGCTGTGAGTGGACAAAACCAAAGTTTATAAAAACATTTAAACGAGAAGACATTTGTACCCTTCACTAAAAAGCATGCATGCATTCGAAAACCATTTATCCAGAAAAACCATAGGTGGGAACTAAGCCCAAAACCAAGATTGAAAGACCCTAATGAAAATGACCATACGGGCCACTGCCCAAATCCATAAGGGACTCGGCCCAAATCATAAGAAACCAACCATACGGGCCACTGTCCAAAACCTGTGTAAACACACATCATATATCATATCATATAGCATACATCATATATACATATAATTCACACCACCAATCCTGTCACGAATTCCAAAGCTACGCGCGTGCTATCCGGGGTCTCAAACCCAAGTCTTCTCAAAGTCAAAGTCAATGTCCGCAGACACTGACCCTACCCGAGGTTATAGTAACCAGCCTTCCTGAGAGTAAGGAACCCAACTGGGGCGACTCCCACTCAGTCAGTGCTCCGTGACTACTCTGGGGTCCATGCAGGCCAACGACCCTCCCCGGAGGAGATAATAGAACAAGTAAAGGAAGGTATATGAACATATATATATACATAACATAAACATTCATGCCCGGTTCCCCTAAACCGTCATGATCCATAACACCCATTAAACAGGGTTCATGCCGGTTCCCATAAACCGTCATTAAGCAGAATGACCTAACAAAGGTTCATGTCGGTTCCCATAAACCGTCATGAACCACAATGACCTTTCCAGAATTCGTGCCGGTTCCCATAAACCGCCATGAATTTGGAAATCCATCTAGGGTCCCTGACCCGAAATCATCAGTGTAAAATAACTAGGTCTCGTGCCCGAACATATGACTCAACTGGGCACCGTGCCCGATATCTAAGGGTTAGTCACGACTCCGATCATAGCTATGCGTGCAACCATCCATCCAGGACCGCCCTCAATCCTGGTATGTCGTCGTGAACGTATCAACCGACGCGACCACCACAAGATCATGGTGAACTCATCACCGATCGATATTCTGAACCGTCAGCACTCCAAAGTCGAGCCTCCCCAGGCTACCCGACCACGTAATCTACATCGTGACCTCTCCGGAAGGAACACATCCCAATCCGAAGGCGAGCGTCGTATCGTCGATCGCCGTGCACATAGCACCCGTCGCGACCACGATTTAGACCCGTAGGCCGCAACTAGAGTCATATGCCCGAGACCAAACCAAATAGGTCTCATACCCGAGTTTATCCTTTTTGAAATCCAAAACCATTTCATTTAGATCAATAAAGACATACAAACCCGTATAGGCACCGTATAGGGCCGAAACCTCGAAATACGTGCCTATACGTAATCACACATCCAAATGCACTCATGGCATCACAAACAAGTATTTAAAACATATAATAAACATTTATGCATACACCAATTTAGAAAACAAGGTCCACTCACAAACCGTCCGAGCTGTCGTCTCCATTTGCGTGCCATACGGCTCTCCCGAGCCAATCCGACCTCTCTGGGTCATCCTGACCTGTCCAAATCATATCCAAAGGTTACTACTAAACTATACAAGTCCATATTAAGAACCCTAAACTTTCCCGGAAAAGTCAACGTGTCTTGTACACGTTTCCCGAGGTGAAAAACCTCAATTAGACCAACCTAACGATCTCCGATCGACCCGAAACCACCGCCATTGGATCTGGATAGTCGAAACCTTTAAAATGACACTGGACCCACTCAAAACACTGTTCACATGCGCCCCCACGCGCTGGTCAACGCAAAAGTCAGCGCGTTGAAAAGTCAACACTGACGTCATGCTGACTTCAGCATGACGTCATCACTGACATCCTCTGACAGTGACACGTGTCACGCTCCCATTGGCCCTCTGTCTGACATGCCAGCGGACATTGTCAGACCTGACAGTGCTGAAGTCATCCCTGACATGATGACGTCATCAGTCATCGTCTACCTCAGATTGGGTCTGCAACTGGGTTGCCGTGACCCGCGGGTTGACCCGGTCGGTTCTCCGCCGTCTGGCCACCAAAAGACTTCCCGTTTGTCCCATTCTCCTCATCTCATCCTAACCTTGGGTTCTATGGGTTTAAAAAACTAGAAAACGGGTCGAGATGGTTACCTGTGATGCCAAAACCCGAAGCCCAATTTCCGGCCGTCCGTCTAGGTTGCACCGTCGTCCCCAGCCACTTCATTCGATCCTATTAGCCTCCTCGAGTCCCCAGAAACATAACCCAATTATTAGTTTCGATCCAAATCCAATAAAACCCAAGTTTCGAATTTCAAACCCAAAACCTACCTTTTCGGGTTTCCTCCCGCCGTGAGCCGCTGTGGCTCTGGCCGTCTCCGTCCAGTCCTACCTCGCCTCACTCACACTATCTCTCTGTTCTCAGTCGCAGGTGGTGAAGGAATAAGTGTTATGTGTTTGAAGAAAAATTGAGAATATGGGTTATGGGGCTTTCGGGTTTGTGAGGGAAAAATGAAGAAGAAATGAAGATGATGATGATGTTTGATCTGGTGAGAGGAGTGAGGATTAGATGATTAGATGAGTGGTGGGGATTTGAGAGATTAGAAGGAATGGATGGTTAGGATTTAAAGTTGTTAGGATTAATTATATAATAATAGTTATAATATTATTTAATTAACTTAGATCCACAATTTAGGGGATTGTCCAATGGGATGAGTGACACTTGTCACTCATCCATGGGACCCACTCAAAATATCTGGCTCAATCAGAAATTGCTAAATCAACCCCGTCTCGAAGTACGTGCATAGTGAAATCGAACTTCCGTGACCTATAACTTCCCCGTTCGAAGTCCAATTTCAGCGTGCCGCCTGTCTATGGATTCGTAACATCCCGATCTACGTAACGGTCCTCGACCCTCGGCTATCGGACATCCCAGTCAAAAAGTCAAATATTTGGCCCTTTGAACCAAAATTACCAAATTGCCCCTAAACTTCCGAACGTCATAACTTCCTCCTCGAACGTTGGAATTGAACGTGCCACCTGTCTATGAACTCGTGACGTCACGAACTACGTCACGGTCATCGGTCTAAGTCCATTTAACCGCCCGATCAAAAAGTCAACGTTTTGCCACCGCCTAGGGGCAAAACGGTCATTTTGCATCGTTCGTTCGATTTCACCCAACTAATCACCGATTAACATCACTAATCGTGATTAGTCACTAATCTAATCCTGGAATTTGGGACGGGTCGTTACAACCTTCCCTCCTTAATTAATTTCTTCCTCGAAATTCCAACCGACCTAATTCTAACCGTTCTTCTCTCCTTAATTAGTTTCGTTCTCAAAATTCCAACCGACCTGATTCTAACCCCTCCTTAATTTGTAGTCATCTTTGCATAATTATATCCATTTACATAAACAACATATAGTTATAATCAATTTTAGATGAACATATATCCACGATATGCTTTAACACACAATTTGCCTTAGGTTGCAAGGAATACGAATTTGATGATGAAGTTGTAATATATTTTTTAAAAGTTGATGGATGTAGTCACTGGATTTTCTTTAGGTTGTAATAACAAGAATTTGTTTTAGGTTACTCTAACATATAAGCACTAGCTAGATGTAGCGATGATGAGATTGAGGTGCTTGAGAGTGAAAGTGAGTTAATTTAATGATAAAATCATAATATTATTTTCTTTTTCATACTTTTTTTTTTCTAACTCTAAAATTTTTTGAACAAGTTTTTTTTTTTTATAGGTTGAATTAGTTGTTTCTAAAAACCCAATTGAGCCCGGCCAAAATGGGCTTATTAGGCCTAGCCCGTAAAGCAAAAAAAAAAACGAGCCCGACAAAGTTCTTGGGCTTTTATATTTATGACTAAGCCCGTTCGGCCGGACCAGTACTTTTGAAATTATGAAGTAGAACAGGCCTGGCCCAACCCAAACCCAAAAAATTAGGGCAGGGTTACCTGACTTGGCCCAATGATGATGGCTAAAATAAGCGGTATATAGTGGAGTATTTAATACAATAGAAATATCTTTCTAAGCAAATGAGCATCTCCAATGGACTAGCTACTAAATGAGCTAAGTATTTAACAGTATTATTTAGGGCAATAGTCCCTCAAATTAATCCTAATGTTAGAAATCGTCCATAATATTCAATATTAGTTTTTTTGTCCCTAAATTTTATTATAATAGTTGATTTAGTCCTTCCATCAAAAATTCGAACGGAGTCCGTTAAAAATTAACGGCATAATTGTCCATCCATATTAAATGCTTTTTCTAAGTTTGGGAAAATTTGGAGCAATTGCCTCTCAAATTAACCCAAATGTTAGAAATTGTCCCTAACATTCAGTATTTATTTTTTGCCCTTGAATTTTATCCCTCCTTCTTCCTAAGGGTTAATTTGAGGGACCATTGCTCAAAATTTTCCTAATATTAAGGTTAATTTGAAGGACCATTGCTCCAAAATTTTCTAAGATCTAAACTAAAAAAAAATATTTAATATGAATGAACAATTTTACCTTTAAATTTTAACGGATTCCGTTAGAGTTTTTGACGTTATACTAAATCAACTATTATGATAAAGTTCAGGAACTAAAAAAACTAATATTAAATGTTTAAGGACAATTTCTAACAATATGGTTAATTTGAGGGGACATTGCTCCAAAATTTCCTAATATTTATTAGTGGCTAAAAATAATATTTATAACCCTCTAAATTAAAGTGTGTAGTTGGAGTAAAACAAATTTAGGGATGTCCTAAAATAACATATTAATATTTGAAAAAATGGGAGTAATAGTTCCTAACTTGACTACAATGTTAAAAATCGTCCATAAACTTCAATATTAGTTATTTTCGTCCATGTACTTTACCATAATAATTTTATCAGTGCCTCCGTTAAAAAGTCGAATGAAATCCATTACAAACCAAGGGCAAAATCGCCAACTCATGTTAAATGCATTTTTTAAGCTTAATAAAAAAGGAAAATTGGAGGAATAGTCCATGAACTTTACCATAATATTAGAAATCGTCTATAAACTTTAATATTAGTTTTTTCAGATTATTTTAGTAAAATTCAAAGATTTCCAGTTCAATTCCCATTTTTATAGGTAAAATTAAATTATGAATTTATTGGCACCCTCTGATTGGGCCACGTCATTGACAGGTTAGTGTTGACTATGCACTAACATGTGACACGTGTCATGCTCTGGGTGGTCCACGTTTTCTGACAGGTGATGATGTCAGCTGATGGCGTCATCACCACTAACCTCTCGACGAGTTTGTAATCGGGTCGCCCAAACCAGCGAACCCGACCTGGCTATAACTTGCTTATTTTTTACTCGTTTTCAAAACCGTTTCGTCCTACTGGATCGTCTAGGTGTCTAGGTTGGATCTATGGTTTCAAAATCATCTAAAACATAGTAAAATCGTACCTTAATTCAAGCAACAATGGAGGTTGGTTTTTCGATCTATTTCACGTCGATTACAGTGTCTTCAAGCCTGGTTCTTGGCTCCAATCTGTACGTACTAACCTCAAGAATAAATTTGGGCCCTTAAATCCACTTAACCAGCCCTAAAAATCCAAACCCAAACCTGACCCGATCAAGAAGGTTTCGGTTTTTTACCTGGGATTTCCTCTCCGTCGTACACCACCGTTCGAAGCCCTAAGTCGTTGTCCAACACTCTCTCAGTCACTCATCAGGCTCGCTAAAAGAAGATGAATGTTTAGGGAAGGTAGTCGATGGTTATGTGTGTGTTTGCACAAGGTAGGTACACGGTTCGAATGAGAAAAAATGGAAAGGAAGGTAGATACATGCACCCCAATCTTTTGGATAAGTGGGCTAGTTAGATGAGTGACACTTGTCACTCATCTTATTGGTCCAAGGAATCAGTTGACCTATCCAATAATGCCACTTGGCTCAAAAGTCTCGAAAAATGTAATAGTAACTCTCAAACTACGTGACCCGTAACTTTTACGTCGGGTGTACAAATTTGGCATGCCGCCTATCTATGAATTTGTGACGACACGATCTACGCAAAGGTCAAGGGTCAACATCCAAACAGTGTCTCGAGTCAAAAGTCAACGTTTTGCCCTGAGTTGGGGCAAAATGGTCATTTTACACAAATTTTTAGAAATTACAAATATAAAGAAAATCCGGGTCGTTACAATCTACCCAACTAACAAAATTTTATCCTCGAAATTACTCGAACAAGTATGGGTGTTGCTCTCGCATAAATGCCTCGAGTTCCTATGTGGCTTCTTCTAAAAGAGAATTCCTCCATAGTACTTTCACCAACGGGATGGTCTTGTTCCTCAGGACGTTTTGTTTCCAATCCAAGATCTCTACGAGTTGCTCTTCAAAGCTCAAGTCTTTTCTAAGCTCCAAAGGTTGTTCTATTAAAATATGTGATTCCTCATGTACATACTTCCAAAGAATTGATATGTGAAAGACATCATGTGTAATGACCCGTCCCGAATATCGGGATTAAATATTAATTAATTATGATTTGGAATGACTAATCGGGGATTAGTTGAGTGAAATCGGACGAATTGTGCAAAATGACCGTTTTGCCCCTGACGTGGGCAAAATGTTGACTTTTAGTTCGGGCTTGTCAAATGGACTTTGACCGATGACTGTGACGTTGTTCGGGACGTCACGAGTTCATAGACAGGTGGAACGTTCGATTCCGACATTCGAGGAAAAAGTTATGGCGTTCGGAAGTTGAGGGGTATTTTGGTAATTTGGCATATTAGGGGCCAAATGTTGACTTTTTTATCGGGAGGTCCGATGGACGAGGGCCAAGGACCGTTACGTAGGTCTCGTCGATACGAATCCAACGACAGGCGGCATGCCGAAATCGGAGATTCGACGACGAAGTTATGGTCACGGGAACGGACACGATTAACCGAACGAACCGGGATTAAAATAATATTTTAATATGAACAGTACCCGATGAATGAACACACTTAGATGAGTGACAAGTGTCACTCATCCCATAAATTCAGGCCTAAAACACAGATCCATGTTTTTAGGGAGACCTCATGATGATGTTTTATTAATTTTTAATTAATTAATTAATCTTAATTTCCATTAAACCTCCCTCTTTTCTTAACCCGTGTACAACCAAATTCAGAATTCTCCCACCCTTGATCTTCTCCCTAGCAACTGAACGTGAGAATGAAAAATTGAGTGAATTCAGAGACTGAATTAGTGAGGAAAAACGAGGGATTGAATGAGAGCTGAGGGCTGGGAATTCGGATTTTAGAAAATTTGGGGGGAAATTCGAAATGGATGATTTGAGCCGTGATGATCGAATTGGAGCTTAGAAGTAGCTTCTTGAGGTCTGTACGAGTCGAACCACATCAAGAACGGAAGAAATCGAGGCCCAATTGGCTCTGAAAACACTTGGTGACAGAGATGGAGTTTGAAGGTTGAGTCGTGATCATTGAGTGATCAAACGACGGAATTGAAGTGGGGAAACTACTTCTCATGGTCCGTTGATGCTTTTGGGTTCATCAATTGGATGAAATCAGTGGCCATTGTGGAAGTTCCATGATTGCACAGTAACCGGGTGTTCTTGGTGTTCATCATCGAATCGTGAGGTTTGAAGTAAGTAATCGTGTAATTGAGTTTACAGACCTTTAATTTAAGTTAAAACGAAGTTAACTGAATGATCAATTGGAAGATTTAAGGCTGAATTGATAGGATTGGAACCGGGTCATCTTGCGGGCTGATTGGACCCGTTTACCAGACAAACGGGCGAAGGGGACGACTGTGCTGGTTACTGTAGCTGGCGCGTGGGTTTCACACGCAGCCACTCACGGCGGCGCGTGAGGGCGCGTCCAGCCTGGTCTCAAGGTGAGGTCAACATGACTTTTGATCCTCTCAGTGTAACGAACATTTTAACGTTGGTTTCGAGGAAATCGGATATTGTTTCGATCATGTTCCGTGTATCCGAAGTTTTGTTTTACGAGTTAAATACGTGTTTAAATTCTGGAAAAATTGGGGAAAATTATATGATGTATTTTGAGATGTTAGTAACCCTCTATAATGATTTTGGACAGGAGTTGTGATTTCCAGAATTTACGGAAAAACGTGCAGCTCGGAAACAGACCATTTTGGATGGTGTGTGTGAGTGGACTTTATTTTCTAACCGTGATGCATGCATATATGATTTAAAATGCCTTATTATATGATTATATATGCGTTGGCATGATTTATGTTTCAATCCGGTAATTTCTCGGTTTTATGATTATTATATTATTATTTCTGGGCGATTTTCGAGAAATTACGAAATTTAGTGAAAATAATGTTTAGGCTTGTTTTATGAGTCCGGGATTGAAATTGATTGAAAATAATGTTTGGACTCGAATTATTGAGTCATGGATTAAAAAATGATGTGGTGACTCGGGAATGAGTGAAGGGTCAATTTCGTGGATTTAAGTGAAAATGGCAACGGAGGTTGCAACACATGGATTTGCGTGATAATGTTATTTTGGGGTGTGAGAATCCAAGTGAATAGTGATTTTGACTCGGATTTGGAGTCACTTGTGAATTTTTGAAATTAATGATTTATTGTGATTTTATGATTATTTTAATCAGTCTTTCGGGCACGTTTTACGAGGAACGTGCAAATGATGTTTTGGGCTAGGCCCGGAGTCTAAATGATTTCTAAAATGATATTTTGACTTTGTTGGTGAGTCAATGAGGATTTCTGGATTATTTTATTGTTTTAAAAGGTGATTTTAAAGAAGTATGTGTAAATGGTATTTTGTACTTGAAACCCAGCTGGGAATGATCTTGACTTTGTATGAAGACAAGATTTGATTGAAATGTTTTGGGATGTAATTCCCGAGATGGTTTTCATTGTGATTGTGATATGCCCAGACGGTCGGAGCATGGGGGGATTACCCAGACGACAGGAGCTTGGGGGATGTGATTGTAGGATCATAAGTTGATCCTAGGGTAGTCAGCTTCTCGGATGAGACTGAGCCTGGATGTACCACTCGGATGGGTCTGAGCCTGGGGATGTGTTCGCCCAGAGGTGACTGAGCCCGAGGGGGGTTGAGCCCAGAGGTGTCTGTTCCCGAGAGTGTGACTGGATATTGGCCTACGCGTAGTGCAACACTTGTGAGTAGTGCAGATGTGATTGTGATAGTTTATGCACTTGTGAGTAGTGCGGATTGATTGGATTGATATATTTATGGTGCACTTGTGATTAGCGCTGACTGATGTTATTTGTGATGACGTACTGGTATTGAGTACGGGTTTTTGGTCTTTGTGGCCAGTGATTATGTTTTCACATGTTTTGGCCTGAGAGCCAGGATTTGATGTTTTATAACATGAGCTGATTTGGTGAACATGAGTTTTTATGGACCATGGTAAAACGTATTTTGATTTTATTGGTCCACTGTTCATACTTGAATGATTTCATACTATTACTCATGTTTTACGATATGCATGCAAGTTTGTGAAAACTGGAGGGTAAGAATGTATTTTGGAAAATATTTTTATAAGAGGTCATTTTTGTCCACTCACACCTTTTCTGTTTTATTGATCCTTCAGGTCGTGGCGCGATGATGGAGGCTATTCGAGAGGTGGAGGTATGAGTGGGCACAGGCGCAAATATCCCTTTTCTGGCAAGCACTGAAGGGTAGTTTCGGACCTTTGGTTGACTTGTCAGACGGGAGCAGGACCGGGCACGGTTTTTTTGGCGTCCAGTTGGGACGGGTCCTGTCATCATGAACTCGTGCAAGCTCTGGAGGTAAGGCTAGTTTGTACCCCACTCTACGTATTCTTTCTGTAATTTTGTAAGGTCCAATGTACCGAGGGCTCAACTTCCCACGTTTTCTGAAATGGACAATGCCCTTCCACGACGACAGTTTCAAAAACACCCAATCTCCTACTTCAAACTCAAGATCTTGTATTCTACGATCAGCATAACCCTTTGACGATTCTTCAATCTTTCCCTGATGATCTTGACCTTTTCCTGGGTCATGTCCATAAGTTCTGGCGTCAATAATGCCCTCTCACCTACCTCGGTCTAGCACAAAGGCGTCATGCATTGTCGTCCATATAGTGCCTTGAATGGTGCCATCCCAATACTTGCCTGGTAGCTGTTATTATAAGCAAATTCCATCAAGGGTAAGAATGTATCCCAAGTACCTTGGAACTGTAGTACCCAGGCCCTCATCATATCCTCCAGGATCTGAATAGTCCTCTCTGACTATCAATCGGTCTGGGGATGAAATGTAGTGCTAAAATGCAGCCTTGTACCAAAGGCTCTTTGTAAACTCTGCCAAAACCTTGAGGTAAACCGCAGACCACAATCAGAAACGATCGACTCTGGCGGCCCATGTAGTCTAACAATCTCATCAACGAATAACTATGCTAGTCGGCTGGGTTTAAAAGTTTCGCGCACTGAGAGATAGTGCGTCGACTTCGTAAGTCGATCCACGATTACCCAAACACCATCAAATCTGCTCCATGTTGTTAGAAGTTTGAACACAAAGTCCATAGTAAGATGATCCCATTTCCACTCGAGGATCGGAAGGGGCTGTAAGGGTCCATACGGTCTCTGCCGCTCATCCTTCACCTGTTGGCAAATTAGGCATCGACTCACGAAATCTGCGATGTCCTTTTTCATGCCTACCCACCAATAATATTCTTTGAGTGTCCGATACATTTTGTTTCCTCCAAGGTGCATTGACACAACCCATCCCAATCCCCCGGGGATTACCGTGGGGATAATCTAATGCCACTGCCCACTCGGGGCTTCCAGAGTGCGCAAGGACCGATGGAGGAGGCATGCGAAGTCCTAGTCTCTGCTGCAGTCGCATCAGTGATCAACCTAAAGGTCATTAAAAACAACCAAAAGCTGTGAGTGGTGGACGAAAATAATTAATTTCATAAACACATTTCATAAAGACATTTATGCCCTTCACTAAAATGTATGCATGCCTTGAAACCAGTAATCAAAACATTTACTCAAACAGGCCATTAGGGCCTTAGCCCAAAAACCGTAACTCAAAACCAAGTGTGGGAACTCAGCCCAAAACTGTAGAATACCAAATCCGTAAATACAAAACCAAGTGGGCCACTGCCCAAATCCACAAACATGAACCAACCGAAAAACCATTTCATAGATCCAATAGTCCATATTTACCACATAACCATCTCTGGCATCCCAGATGCCTAGCGTCCCAGTCGCTCGACGTCCCAGACGTCATATCTCACGGTATAAGCAACGCGTGCTGTCCGGGGTCTCACCGGGTCCATATTTCTGACATCCCAGATGTCTGACGTCCCAGACGTCTAATCATAGCAATCGTGCTCCTGAGTCACTATACGGTTCGATCGCTCCGTAGAATTACCCCTCGCATGACAGGACCCGTCCCCGAAGGACATAGATAATCGTGCCCGATCCTGCTCCCGTCTGACAAGTCAACTGAAAATCCGAAACTACCCTTCAGCACCTGCCAGACAAGGGATATTTGCACATGTGCCCACTCATACCTCCACCTCTCGAATAGCCTCGATCATCGCACCACCACCTGAAGGGTCAATAAAACAGAAAAGGTGTGAGTGGACAAAAATGACCTCTTATAAAAACATTTGCCAAAACACATTCTTACCCTCCAGTTTTCACAAACGTGCATGCATATCATAAAACATGAGTAATAGTATGAAATTATTCAAGTATGAACAGTGGACCGATAAAATCAAAATACGTTTTCCCATGGTCCATAAAAACTCATGTTCACCAATTCAGTTCAAATTATAAAACAGCAAATCCCGGCTCTCAGGCCAAAACATGTGAACACCATCACCTGGCCACAAAGACAAAAAACTCATACTCAAAACCGTTACGTAATCACAAATATCATGTTTCTAAATTCCATGTCCACATATTTTCCTTAAAACTCATTTTCATTAAATCAATTTATATTTAAAACCACGGTTTCCTCGAAATCATTTTCCACAAAACCACGGGACTTATTTCCATATTCTGTTGCTTAGAGTCATGTTTATCCCTGCAACGCGTGCATATCAATAGGCTCAAGGACCGCTCAAAATCCGAGCATCCGCCGCTGTGAACACATCTCCAGCCGGCAATCCGGATCTCGTGAACACATCACTTACCGATCCATATATAATCCAACACATCTGATCTGAGTCAAGCCTCCCTCGGCTGCTCGACAAAGATTGTGCTACGTGACCTCTTCGGGGTAAACACTTCCATCCCGAAGGCGAGCGTTATCTCCAGGGTGCACTCCGGGGAAAAAACATATTTCCACCCGAAAGCCCTAATTATCCGCAACATATCATCATCACGAAAACCAGTGAAAACAGTTGCATTGAAAACCAAATCATTTACAATACAGGGTCTCAGCCCCAAGTCCCGATTTTCTTTATAAATCCGAAAATCATCAATATCATCATGTAATCACATGGAAATACAAATCCAATCAAAATCACAATTCCATTGGGTCTCAAGCCCAAAATATCATTTTCACGCAAATCCGTGCAACCGTAAACCCGAGTTGCCACGATCACGTAAATCTATGAAATCAATAACTGACTCATAATCCGAGTCCAAATATCATTTTCAACTTCCTGACTCATAACCCGAGTCAAAACATCATTTTCAATCCGGGCCTAGCCCAAAACATCAATTTCATCATTTCTCGAAAATCGTGCCAAAATATAATATAATAATCATAAAACCGAGAAAATCGAGAAATCACCGGATTGAAACATCAATCATAACAAATCATATCAAATCATATAATAAAACATTTTATAGCATATATGCATCCATCACGGTTAGAAAACCAAAAGTCCACTCACACACACACACACACACACACACACACACACACACACACACACACCGTCTAAACGGTCCGTTTCCAAGCTGTACGTTTTTTCGTAATTTCTGGGAATCACAATTCCTGTCCAAAATCATTAATGAGGGTTACTAACATCTCAAAATACTTCATATAATTTTTCTCAATTTTTTTGGAATTTAAATACATATTTAACACGTAAAACAAAACTTCGGATACGCGGAACATTATCGAAACGATATCCAATTTCCTCGAAACCAGTGTCAAAATGTTCTTTACATTGAGAAGATTTAAAGTCATGTTGACCTCACCTTGAAACAAGGCCTCAACCGCCCTCACGCACCGCCGTAAGTGGCTGCGCGTGAGCACCACGCGCCTGCTACAGTAACCAGCACAGTTGTCTTCTTCGCCCGTTTGTCTGGTAAACGGGTTGGAAAACCCGCGATAGAACCCGACTCAAACTCACTCAATTCGACATCAATTCAATCCATTCTTTCAACTGATCCCATCTAATCCCACTGAATTCAAGTTCTGTAAGTTTAATTTCCACAAATAGGGTCTAAATCTTCACAACTCACGATCAACCTTCGACGGGTCTCCTATTCGGGTTTACCGATTTCGTCCCTGGTTTTCAAATTAAATCATAGAGTAAGCATCGTGAGAGTGTATTGAACGTTTTTCCAAGATCAATTTCATAACATCTTACCTCTAACTAGTTGAACTCAAGCTCGAATTGAAGCAGCCATGGAAGCTTCTGTTCTTCCCCAATTCGACAGCAATTCCCTTCGTTTTTGTTGCAGAGAGTTTCGTTTTGATCCCAGAAGTCTAATTCAAGCCTCAAATTCGATCCTCACCGCTCACAATTATCAATTCGAATTTCCCTCTAATTTTCCTAAATTTTCGATTCTGAATTGTCCCAGTGGGCTCTCTGTCTCTCAAGTTTTTCTCTCAATTCAGCTTCCTCAATTCTCTCAATTTTCTCTCATGATCAGCTGTGGAAAAGAAATGATGATGGGAAGAAAACTCTCCCTCTCACCCTCATTTGTTTGTTCACGGTGAAATACAAAGAAGAAGATAAAGATAAAGAATGTTGAGGAATGATTAAAGATGATGATGATGATGTTTGTTTAAAGATGATAAGATATGATTAAAAATGAATCAGATGGAACAAGATCCATAATTTAGGCCTCAAAACAAGGGATGGGTGACACTTGTCACTCATCCAAGTGTTCACAAACTCAGATCACTATTCATAATTTTAATAATATTTTAATCGAAATCCCGGTTCGTTCGGTTAATCGATTTCACTCCCGTGACCACAACTTCGTCGTCGAATCTCCGATTTCGGCATGCCGCCTGTCATTGGATTCGTATCGACGAGACCTACGTAACGGTCTTTGGCCCTCGTCCATTGGACCTCCCGGGTCAAAAGTCAACATTTGGTCCCTTTTTAGCCAAATTACCAAAATACCCCTCAACTTCCGAACGTCATAACTTTTTCCTCGAATGTCGGAATCGAACGTGCCACCAGTCTATGAACTCGTGACATCCCGAACTACGTCACGGTCATCGGTCAAGGTCCATTTGACCACCCGATCAAAAAGTCAACATTTTGCCCACGCTAGGGGCAAAACGGTCATTTTGCACAATTCGTCCGATTTCACTCATCTAATCCCAGATTAGTCATCCCAAACTATAATTAATTAATATTCAATCCCGACACTTGGGACGGGTCTTTACATCGCAGGCAATGCACCGTGACTTCCCCAGTGTCCCAAACACCTGGAGGAGACCATCACATATCCTCATATCAAGATGGTATATGGAAAACAGTTTTATCAAATCATTTCACAACATCTCAATGGGCCCTGCCCGAAATCTCCATAAAACATCACAATTCCATTTAGGGTCCCCGACCCGAAATCACATTTATAATCCAACTGGGCCTTATACTCGATTCTGTAAACCACTGGGCCCACAGCCCGAATTTGTAAATAAACCGGGCCCTTGGCCTAATTTCGTAAATCAACTGGGCCCTTGGCCCGATAATATAACTCAAATGAACTCCCAAGTCCGAGATTTCCAAAACAATTGGGTCTCATGCTCGATTTCATCTTTCCAATTTCAAAACCATTTCATCACATCATTCATGAAACCACAAGCACATAAAACCACAATAAAACCATTAGCCTCTATATACGTGCAATACGGAAAACATCTCGAAATATGTGCAACATACGTAAAATCAATAATTACAATCACCATCATGGAAATCACGTATATAAAACATATAACACAGTTAGGCATGCATAGTATTTATAAAACCAAAGTCCACTCACAGACCGTCCAACGATGCGCCTCGACACGCTTGTTATAGGCCTTCCCTGGCCACACCACTATCACCGGGACTTCCAAACCTGTCCAAATCACATTAAAGGGTCACTAACCTCTTCATTAACCTCCTATCAAAGTCCCGTAATTTTTCCGAATTTTTAACTATTTTTAAACTCGATTCAAAACCTTCGGACGTTCCAAACAATATCGAAACGATATCCGATTTCCTCGAAACCAGTGCCAAAATGTTTGTTACATTAAATGGGACAAAAGGCATGTTGGAAATTTCCCCAAAATACCCTTCACGTGCCCCACGCGCTGTTTGAACCCCCTATGTGTGAAACCCACGTGTCGGGTACTGTTCATCTTCCTCCTCAGATCAACCTGGTCTGAACCGGTTCTGCAAATCCGGTCCAGCGCTGAACCGGAGTTCGCAGTTTCTGTTCAATCTGGCCGGTTTTATATCCCATTTAATCCCATTAAGTTTGTCCCTTCGTTTCTAATTGACTCTAATAATCGAAACCTGAAATTAAAAGCTTAAACTTACCTCCTGGACCCTGTTTTTCCCTCTCGGTTTTCTTGCGTCTCAGGCCGCCGTTGGCCATGGTTTCCAGCCCATTCGACCCTTCGAATCTCAAGGAGCAAAGTCCAATCAACAAAGATGATCAACACTCCCTATAAGCAAACATACCATTTTTGAATTGAAATGGACATTTCACGACATCTTACCCCTCTGTCCTCGTCGTGTGTCACCATGGCCCTTATTGGTCTTCTCTAACCTCCCTGGTCAGCTTAGATGAACAACCGATCACCAAGGAATCACATTTAAAGGGGCTTGGTTTCTCACTCGTCTCCCCCCGTCCTCTGTTTTTCACAGTTGCCTCATTGTTTTAGAGTCATCGTCAGCCACCGTCCACGGTGGTCACACCACCACACTCAACTCAATCTCTCAATTTTTCACTCTCAAGCTCAGTTGTGGAAGGAATTAGCCATGGAAGGTAATCTCACACACTGAACCTCTGTCTCTGTTTTTTCACGGTTCATAGGGAAAACACAGAAAATGAATGATAATGAAGGGAAACAATGATGATTAAGGGTGATGATGATGTTTAACGGGAAACATGGACCATAATTTAGGGTCCTCAAAACATGGGATGAGTGGCACTTGTCACTCATCCAAGTGTCCACAATCATCAGTCACTGTTCACTATTTTAATATTATTTTAATCAAACATCGGTTCATTCGGTTAATCGATTTTACTTCTGTGACGACAACTTTTTCGTTCGTCGTCCGATTTCGGTATGTCGCCAGTCAATGGATTCGTATCGACTCGAACTACGTAACGGTCCTTGGTCCTTGGTCATTGGACCTCCCAGATCAAAAGTCAACATTTTACCCCTTTTAAACCAAATTACCAAAATACCCCTCGGCTTTCGAACGTCATAACTTCTTCCTCGAATGTCGGAATCAGACGTGCCACCTGTCTATGAACTCGTGACGTCCTGAACTACGTCACAGTCATTGGTCAAAGTCCACTTGACCGCTCGAACTAAAAGTCAATATTTTATCCACGCCCAGGGGCGAAACAGTCATTTTGCACATTTCGTCCGATTTCCCTCAACTAATCCCCGATTATACATTCTAAACTATAATTAATTAATATTTAATTCGGGACGGGTCGTTACAATCTTCCCCTCTTAAATAATTTTGTCCTCAAAATTCCAACTATCCTTATTCCACATCCACCTCGTGGAAAACAAATTTGGCCTTACAACACGTGTACACTTGTACACCCACTAACCAACACAAAAAACTTCTGCACTCAAACGTCCCATCACAGACTCACGTCGTACCGACTACACTCGACCACCTCGAGTGAAATTAATCACCAGATATGCGTTAAAACCGCTTGGCAATTTCACCATTAAGCTGACTCCTTCAGCTTGACGGTTCCTTTCAATCACTAATATACCTTGACCTCCGCTCCTATTGGGAGTCACCAAATCTCACTTGTCAGTCCACGCTGACACTACCAGCCAGATTGTCACCACTGAGCTCTACCACCCTAGTAAAGCTACAATCATCAACCAATCAGTGACATCACCTCGTACTACAACTCCCTCAATGTAGCTTAAGATCAACAACATGATTTCACCTCGCAGGGCAAGCTCAATCCTGCGACATATATCAATCTCAGTGTCCACAACTGTCAACTCCCTCAACGATCCAAGACGCTGTTAAAGTTACGGAGTAGTAACTTCAAGCGAAGAAACCTGTGGTTACATTAACCACCAACTCACTCAACCTGAGTATACGTATACCAACAACTCACTCAATCACGTGGTGTAACTGAAACACATTGAACACCAGCCCAGCAGTGATCACACATCTCAACACTAGAGTTTCACTAGCCATCCATGGCTAAGAGCACCTGCTCATACAATCACTAAACCCAACAAGATCACTCTGGCCTAATGCGCAGTATCCAATGTCCAGTCCACGATCACAACCAATCCAATGATATCGGAACTAAGCCAGTTACCAACACGTTCAACCACACACCACTGATACATCCCACGTACCGTTACTAGGCACTACTCAGCCTATCTAGTATCGATCCTCGAACAATGTACAGGGTACGTACATCCCTCTACTAACCAACCTACAACATAGCTTGTAGCTAAACACGCTTTGATTCTGGGGTCCAACTGTCTAATCCAGTACTAGACAGATCAAATAGTCCAACCCATCACCCATCACGAGTCCCATGGTCATTCGACCAACATCACAAAGTTTACTCCCAATCACGTTATCCAAAATGTACCAATCCAAGCACGCCCACCAAGGCGTATCTAGTCATACCAAATGAGCATCCAATCTCACCCACGTCTACTGAGACGTACTAACTCCGAACCTATCAGATACTCGCTCAAACAATTTTTGTACCACATTCGAGGGACTACGAAAAGAAGCCAATGCCATCATTCATATATCCAAGACTGACCAATTCGATCTTGTTGGATATCCACTCATTCACAAGTCAAATCCTCGAGTCAATTCGTAAACATTCCAACTCGGCTGGTAACATCACGATCCTAGATCATCACCATGCCCAATGTCCACAACATCACACTCCAGATCCACCTAGGATCCACATATGCTTACGTAGCTAGCAATCCACCTGGAATCTGATCATAGGGTCTTACACCTTCTTTGAATCCTTCATCAAATTTCCCTAAGTGGAATGATGACCTCGATTTTCACCACCAATACAGAATTAAACATAACTTATTGTGTCCAATGACCCAAATCCAATCATGGATCCACCAACCAATACACACTCAACGTACTGGTAACCACAATCATCATCTGCCACGGGCAGGAAATAAGAAGTCACCCTCAATGACTTCAGAATACCTATCACCAATACGGAAACGAGAACTCCTCTCGTCTCCTCAATCATAACTCTCCTCGAATCTGAAGTTCCAACCACGTTGGAAACAAACATGCTCCCAGCGAGATGTCAAGTCCAACCACTGGACTTCCCACATCCTCAACTCACTTGGACAACCACGTGTCCGCAATCAATCCATTACTCAGACCTCAAATCCGTTCATAATTGTATATACACATCCAAAAGGACGTAATTCAATACTATCGCGTTCTCATAACTCAACCTTTACAGGTTCAACACTCGGTTCCCCAAGTTATTCGCAATCACAAAATCCCACATCTACACCACCAATGATTTTCCTCGGCCTTTCCAATTTCAATAATTTCCTTGTACTTTCTGGGGATATTAGAAACAAACAATCACACAACTTTCGGAGTTGGCGACAACTCCCCGAATCCACTAATTCTCATGACGTCCCCTGCGTCATCCCAAGATTCCTTAAGATTCAATCATACCTCTTTCATCCATTCATCACTTGGTCATCTCATAACTGTTGGGACTTATCCCAACACATCACAATCTCTGTTGGATCCCATCCAGTCCATCACTCAATCATTACCGCATCTCAGATATCGAACGTATGTCCATCATGACAGAGTCACATCCCAACCCGTATGAATCAGACAACCCTGGGTCGTTACTCATACCGAGCAACAACTCTGTATCTCCGCTCAGGTGAAAGGAACTCTGCCTCTCTCGTACCCCACAACTATGGGTACCACCATTCTAATAATCCACATTAGGATAATGAACGTTCCATGAACGTCACCTAATTCTCAACTACTACAACCACACCAAATACCCACGATAGCCAGTCATCTCCCCTCGACTATCGACCAACAGTCATTGCTATCGAGATCCGTATCCACACATCACACTATTATTCGGTCTAACTTGGAATTCCATGTCTTATCTCACTCTTTACTCGTGGATTGAATCCCATCATGATATAGGGTGCCACAATCACACCCTATGGTTCCTCTGAACCCCGCTGTCCTCTGCAGTGTAATCCACAACCCGACCGACCCCGTGGTCCTGACATCGTATAGACGTAAATTCCAATCCTACCATCAACTCAATGTGGGTTCCACCACTAAGGTTATCGGCTAACTCTGATGTACCAACATCCCTCACACTAGCAATCACCACTAGGGTTCTCATTCTCAGACCATTACTTAACTAAGGTTCACATTTACAAATCATTACTCAAATGGGGTTCCTCGAACCCAACTGCGCACAGCAGCATAACAATCTAATATCACATGACCGAACCGACGGTCCCACATCACCAGTTCATCACATACAACCCCACTTGGGTCGAATCACAATAACGCACGGCGTATCGGGCCAATCATACTCTATCCACTATTCATGATTCATACCCACTAACTATCAGGTTGATAACGAACTGCAGTCCAAAGAGACATCACACCCTCGACATGCGTGCACAAAAGAGCAAACTGACTCTGATACCAATTGACACGTCCCATCCAAATCCCCCCGGGATTATCGTGGAATGTGCCATGCTCCCGTCTGACACAAAGTGTCAGACAAGGGATAACCTAATGCCACTGCCCACTCGGGGCTTCCAGAGTGCGCAAGTATCGATGGAGGAGGCATGCGAAGTCCTAGTCTCTGTTGCAGTCGCATCCGTGATCAACCTGAAGGGCATTAAAAACAACCAAAAGCTGTGAGTGGACGAAAATAATTAAGTTCATAAACACATTTCATAAAGACATTTATGCCCTTCACTAAAACGTATGCATGCCTTGAAACCAGTAATCAAAACATTTACTCAAACAGGCCATTAGGGCCTTAGCCCAAAAACCGTAACTCAAAACCAAGCGTGGGAACTCAGCCCAAAACTGTAGAATACCAAATCCGTAAATACAAAACCAAGTGGGCCACTTCCCAAATCCACAAACACAAACCAACCGAAAAACCATTTCATAGATCCAATAGTCCATATTTACCACAAAACCATCTCTGGCATCCCAGATGCCTAGCATCCCATACGCTTGACATCCCAGACGTCATATCTCACAGTATAAGCAATGCGTACTGTCCGGGGTCTCACCAGGTCCATATTTCTGACATCCCAGATGTCTGACGTCCCAGACGTCTAATCATAGCAATCCTGCTTTTGAGTCACTATACAGTCTGGTCACTCCGTACAATGACCCCTCACAGGAAATGCACCGTGACTTCCCCAGTGTCCCAGACACCTGGAGGAGACCATCACATATCCTCATATTAAGATGATATATGGAAAACAATTTTATCAAATCATTTCACAACATCTCAATGGGCCCTGCCCAAAATCTCCATAAAACATCACAATTCCATTTAGGGTCCCCGACTCGAAATCACGTTTATGAAACATAGGGTCCCAGACCCGAAATCACATTTGTAAAACATAGGGTCTCAGACCCGAAATCACATTTGTAAAACGTAGGGTCCCAGACCCGAAATCACATTTATAAAGCATAGGGTCCCAGACACGAAATCACATTTATAACCCAACTAAGCCTCATGCTCGATTCTGCAAACCACTGGGGCCCCGACCTGAATTTGTAAATCAACTGGGCCCCTAGCCCAATTTCGTAAATCAACTGGGCCCCTGGCCCAATTTCGTAAATCAACTGGGCCCTTGGCCCGATAATATAACTCAAATGAAATCCCAAGTCTGAGGTTTCCAAAACAATTGGGTCTCATGCCCGAGTACATCTTTCCAATTTCAAAACCATTTCATCACATCATTCATGAAACCACAAGCACGTAAAACCACAATAAAACCGTTAGCCTCGATATACGTGCAATAAGGAAAATATCTCGAAATACGTGCAACATACACAAAATCAATAATCACAATCACCATCATGGAAATCACGTATATAAAACATATAACACAGTTAGGCATGCATAGTATTTATAAAACCAAAGTCTACTCACAGACCGTCCAACGATGCGCCTCGATACGCGTGCTATAGGCCTTACCGAGCCACACCATTATCACCGAGACTTCCAAACCTATCCAAATCACATTAGAGGGTCACTAGCCTCTTCATTAACCTCCTATCACAGCCCCGTAATTTTCCTGAATTTTTAACTATTTTGAACTCGATTCAAAACCTTCGGACGTCTCGAACAATATCGAAACGATATCTGATTTCCTCGAAACCAGTGCCAAAACGTTCGTTACATTAAATGGGACAAAAGTCATGTTGAAAGTTTCCCCAAAATACCCTTCATATGCCCCCACGCGCCGTTTGATCCCCCCGTGAGTGAAACCCACGCGCCTGGTATTGTTCATCATCATCCTCAAATCAACCCGGTCTGAACTGGTTCTGTAAATCCGGTCCAGCCCTGAACCGCCGTTGCGGTTTCTATTCAATCCGGTCGGTTTTCTATCCCATTTAATCCCATTAAGTTTGTCCCTTTGTTTCTAATTGATTCCAATAAACAAAACCTGAAATTAAAAGCTTAAACTTACCTCCCAATGCGAAGAACTGGACCCTGTTTTCCCTCTCAGTTTTCTTGCTTCTCAGGCCATCGTTGGCCATGGTTTCCAGCCCATTCTACCCTTAGAATCTCAAGGAGCAAAGTCCAACATCAAAGACGATCAACACTCCCTATAACCAAACATACCATTTTTGAATTGAAATGGACATTTCACGAGATCTTACCCCTCTGTCCTTATCGTGTGTCACCGTGGCCCTTATTGGTCTTCCCTAACCTCCCTGGTCAGCTTCGATGAACAACCGATCACCAAGGAATCACGTTTAAAGGGGCTTGGTTTCTCACTCGTCTCCCCCCGTCCTCTGTTTTTCATAGTTGCCTCATTGTTTTAGACTCACCGTCAGCCACCGTCCACGGTGGTCACACCACCACACTCAACTCAATCTCTCAATTTTTCACTCTCAAGCTCAGTTGTGGAAGGAATTAGCCATGGAAGGTAATCTCACACACTGAACCTCTGTCTCTGTTTTTTCACAGTTCATAGGGAAAACACAGAAGATGAATGATAATGAAGGGAAACAATGATGATTAAGGGTGATGATGATGTTTAACGGGAAACATGGACCATAATTTAGGGTCCTCAAAACATGGGATGAGTGACACTTGTCACTCATCCAAGTGTCCACAATCATCGGTCACTGTCACTATTTTAATATTATTTAAATCAAACCTCGGTTCCTTCGGTTAATCGATTTTACTTCCGTGACCCAACTTTTCCTTTCGACGTCCGATTTCGGCATGCCGCCTATCTATGGATTCATATCAACTCGAACTACGTAACGGTACTTGGCCTTTTGTTATTGGACCTCCCGGGTCAAAAGTCAACATTTTGCCCCTTTTCAATCAAATTACCAAAATACCCCTCGACTTCCCAACGTCATAACTTCTTCCTCGAATGTCGGAATCGGACGTGCCACTTGTCTATAAACTCGTGACTTCCTGAACTACGTCACAGTCATCGGTCAAAGTCCATTTGACCGCCCGAACTAAAAGTCAATATTTTACCCACGCCCAAGGTCAAAACGGTCATTTTGCACATTTCGTCCGATTTCCCTCAACTAATCCCCGATTAGTCATTCTAAACCCTAATTAATTAATATTTAATCCTGATATGCGGGACGGGTCGTTACATGCATGGCATAGGCTGAATTGTGAGCCTCCTCAAGTATCTCCGCTCTCAAGCTAGCGCTCGCGGGTACATACAGTCGACCCTGTTTTAATACTGCGTCATCGTCTCTGACGGTGAAATCTTGTCTTTTTCCAGCTTCAACCTTCAACCTCAACAAATACAAGGTAGGATCTTGAAGTTGAGTATCTACAATCCAATCCAGCAATAAGGGTCTCAAAAGCTAGCTCACCGGAAGAGCTCTATCACCATCCACTCCAAGCCTAACTCCAATCTGTCGGAGTTCAACTAGCAATGGCAGATAAACCAAACATAAATGGGCAACTGAACTAACCTCCTTCCTGCTCAATGCATCAGCTATGACATTCGCCTTCCCGGGGTTGTACTCGATTGTGCAGTCGTAGTCCTTGATTAATTCCAGCCATCGTCTCTGTCTCAGATTCAACTCCTTCTAAGTGAATATGTATTTTAAAGTCTGATGGTCGATAAAAATCCTGCACGTCTCCCCGTATAAATAATGTCTCCAGATCTTCAGGGCATGCACCACTACTGCCAACTCTAAATCGTGAGTAGGGTAGTTCGCCTCATGTGATTTCAACTGTCGGGGGGGCATAAGCTATAACTTTCTCGTGCTGCATCAACACGCAACCCAAGCCTTGTAAGAATGCATCACTATAGACTTCGAATTCCCCACTATCATCTGGTAAGGTCAAAACTGGTGAAGTGGTCAGTTGTTTCTTCAATTCTTGGAAACTATTCTCACAGTGCTCATTCCAAAGAAAGTTAACCCTTTCCTCGTCAAGCGGGTCAATGGAGTAGCAATTGTAGAGAAGCCTTCCACGAAACGTCTATAATACCCAACCAAGCCAATGAATCTTCGGACCTCTATTACTGTCTTAGGTTGCTCCCAATTAGTTATTCCTTCGGTCTTCTGGGGGTCCACACTAATCCCCTCAGCTGAGATGATGTGACCTAGAAATCCAATACTGTTTAGCCAAAATTTGCACTTACTTATCTTAGCAAATAATTTATTTCTCCTCAATCTCGTCTATACTAACCTTAGGTGTTTCTCATGCACCCGAGCGTTCTTTGAATACAACAAAATGTCATCAATGAACATGATCACAAATCTATCCAGATAAGATTTGAACACCCAATTCATTAAATCCATGAATGCTGCTGGTGCATTTGTCAGGCCGAAAGGTATCACCAAAAACTCAAAATGCCCATACCGGGTCCTGAAAGCTGTCTTCGGGACATCCCCTTCAGCGATCCTTAACTGATGATATCCCGACCTCAAATCAATCTTGGAAAAATATTTCGCCCCTCTCAACTGGTCAAACAAATCATCTATCATGGGCAAAGGATACTTATTCCTCACTGTCACTTTATTTAACTGCTGGTAATCTACACACAACCTGAGACTACCCTCTTTCTTCCTTACAAAGAGGAACGGTACTCCCCACGGTGAAGCACTAGGTCGGATGAACCCCAAATTTAGTAATTCATGTAGTTGTTCCCTCAGTTCCCTAAATTCTGGAGGTGTCATACGATATGGAGCTTGTGCAATAAGTCATGTACCTGGTAGTAGCTTGATCGTAAACTTGATCTCTCCGTGTGGTGGCAAGCCTAGTAGATCCTCTGGAAAGACATTCGGGAAGTCTCGTACCACTGGTATATCGTCCGCCCTCGGCGGGGTAACACTCATATCCACCACGTGGGTTGGGTAACCCTAACAACCTTTTCTCAGTAGCTTCTGAGTTGTAAGAATCGAAATTATTACGGGCGACGAACTCAACAAGTCTCCCTGGAACGTCACCGCAGGTAAGCCTAGACTTCGAATTAGCACCCTTTTGTTACTGCAGTCCATCAGGACACCATGTTCTGACAGCCAGTCCATGCCGAGTATCACATCAAAGTTGTGTAAGTCCAGGAGTATCAAGTCTGCCAACAATTCAACCTCCCCTACTCTCAAGGGGCAATCCCTCAGCACCTGGTTCACTACATAAACCTCTCCAGTCGGGGTACCAACACCTAACTCACCCCCAAGTGCAGATAACTCTCGTTCTAGTAACCCGGCAAAACCCCGTGAAATAAAAAGAATGTGTGGTTCCCGGGTCCATCAATACAAGTACATATACATAAGAAATAGTAAGTGTACCTGTCACCACTCCAGGAGCAGTCCTGACCTCCTGCCTGGTAACCGCAAAGACTCGAGCCTGAGGTCCCGCTGTACGACCACGCCCTCGTGGTCCTCCGTAGCTACCTTTGGTTTACCTTGGCCTCTGCCTCCAGTTGCATTAGACGTGGTACTCTGAGTCTATCATGTTGCCCTACAACCTGTCCACTGTGGGCAATCTCTCGCGATATGGCCTTGCTTGCCACAAGAATAGCAGGTAAAAGACCCCCGACCTGTGGATCCAACTGAAGCGCTACTATACTGAGGTGTTCTGTAACATGATCCTCGGGCTCTCCCGAATCTGCCGTAACGAGACTGTCCACTGCTAGATGACGAAGATCTGCTGCTGTACTGACCTCCCTTCGACGCCCTGTGGCTCAAAGGTCCCTCAAAAGAACGATCTATTCGTCACCCACTCTCAAAGTCCTGCTAGCGGGCTGCCCAGCTCTCCTCCACTCTGACTGCAACATCGATCAACTCCCAAAGTGTGGAGAAAGAACCCGAAGCAGATGCCACCATGGTTCGAATATCTTCTCTCAGGCCCACCTCGAACCGTCGACACATGTCTGCCTCTGTCTCTACAAAAGCAGCTGCAAACCGAGACAATCTCTGAAACCGTTGCTCATACTCTATGATGGTCATGTTCCCCTATTGGAGCTGTATAAACTCAATCTCCTTGGCATCACGAAAGAAACGGGGATAATACTGTTCCAGGAACCGTGTCTTAAACACATCCCAAGTCACTGTCGCGGAGTCCCAACCTGATAACTCCAAAGTGTACCACCACTTATGCGCGTCACCATCCAGTAGAAAGGTGGCCAAAAGAACTCTCTGTCTAGGGGGACATAGTATCGCTAGGAAAATCTTTTCCAATCTCAAGATCCAACGGTGGGCAACCTCGGGATCAACCTCACCACTAAACAAAATAGCACCTAAATGACGCGCACTCTTAATCGAAGAACTCCCAGCACTCGAACCTCCTGAGTCTCCCTCGAGACCCATGTCCAGTGGCGATGTAAGGGCAGCTCACTCGGAGGCATACTGAACTGTTAAGAGGTACAAATAGCAATATTAGTACGCCATAATACATGTATAAATGTACCAAGTATAGACCGCTAGCCTAATGCTCTGCTCTGATACCAACTTGACAGGACCCGCCGCAATCCACCCCTGGGGACCACCGGGGGAAAGGCCTGCTCCCATCTGACGCGTAACACAAGGTACCACAATTACCCTTACTAGGGTTATATTACCACAAATACCCTTACTAGGGTTCCAAAATACACACCGGTGTTTTAAATACAACAGTAATGTCAGACAAGGGACAAGAGCATTAGGTTCGTACTAATAATACAAATACAAACACATACCCCATAGGGTGAATATAACACAACGGTGCTAATTATGCCAAAGCCCCAGAGTCGGTCCCCTGCTCAGTATCACCGCCTGGGGGGTCACGAAAACAGTCAAAGTGTAAGTGGACAAAAAAAAACCAGTTATGAACACATTTCAAAAATATATATAATCTAAACCTCTGTTTTAGAAACATGCATGCATTCAAGATAAAACGTATAAACACAGTCAAATCATACATATAAATTTCTATACATATGCATATATTTATACATGCATACAACTGGATGCAACCATCAGTGAAACATAATATATATATAACCCGTCCTCAACATCCCAGATGTCCAACCGCTATCTGTCACAATTACTCTACAATACGAGTACTACTCGGGGTCTCATCTCCGAGTCTACCCCTAGGATCTACTACGCCTGGGGTGGACCTGCCTCAGACCGTAACATATCTGAGACGATATCATAACTCGCACTCCTGAGCCTGAGCTCCTCCTCAGAGTCACTCATCCCAGGCAGTGGATCGTGACAACTCCAGGATCATCGACGTTTAGAGGAGACTAATCCGCACATACATGAAGGTATATATATATATATATAAGTGTAAAAACATGCAAGTCAGTAATATCATATTTGAAATTTGTCTTTCCTAAAATCGAAACAACCACTGTTTAAAACTGGGGCTAAGCACGAAACCTGCCAAACCCGCGTCTAGAATTGATTTCTTAAAACTCGTTCCTCAAAAACTGCTCATACCGGATCACTGGTCAGATCATTTGAATCAATATTTCTTTCAAAACTTCGTTGACCCCAAAACCTGAGTCAATCGGTCACCAAAGGGGTCTCAAGCCCGAAATCCTCGTTTTCACGTAAATCCGTAACATAGTCCATGACCAATGATTTGAGTATATAAATTCCATGATTCCAAAACATTTAACATAAATCATTTAGAAAACATATAAAACAGTTATGCATGCATTTTAGTATAAAACAACCAGTCCACTCACAGTCAGTCCTTGCTGCGCTAACGAATAGCCTAAACCTGTCCCGAAGCTAAACACAGTCTCTGGACCTGTCCAAACACATCCAAAGGTCATTAATTAACCCCACTAGGTCTAACAGCAAACCCTAGAACAAAGCTGGCCAGAGAACACATCGCGAACACGCTTCCCGTGGCTTCAAACCTCAATTTGACCTATCAAACAATCTCGGATAGACACAAAACCACTGCCATTGGATTCACAATGTCAAAACCTTGAGCATGGTACCGGTCTCACCTCAAAATTCATGCCCATGTGTGGTTCAACGCATCTGGTCAAAAGTCAACGGTCAACGCTGCTAACATCAGCTTGACGTCAGCATGACATAAGCATGATGTCATCTGACAATGTCAAACTGACACTTGTCAGACTCTAACAGGTGCCACGTGTCAGGCTTTGTCAGGTGCCACGTGTCAGGCTCTAACAGGTGCGACGTGTCAAACTCTGACAGGTGCCACGTGTTAGACTCTAATAGGTGCCACGTGTTAGGCTCTGAGAGGTGCCACGTGTAACGAACCATCCTGAATTCCAGGATTAGATTACTGACTAATCAAGGATTAGTGAGGTTAATCGGTAATTAGTGGGGCACTTGCGGACGGATGGTACGAAATGACGATTTTGCCCCTAGAAAGGGTAAAACATTAACATTTCGTTCTGGCGGTCAAATGGACTTTTGGCCGATGAGTGTGACGAAGTTCGATACGTCACGAGTTCATAGACAGGTGGCACGTCCGATTCCGACATTCGAGGAAGAAGTTATGATGTTCGGAAGTTCATGGGTATTTTGGTAATTTGGTTAAAAATGGGCAAATGGTTGACTTTTGACCTAGGAGGTCCGATGGCCTAGGGCCAAGGACCGTTACGTAGATCAGGATGATACGAATCCATAGACAGGCGGTACACTGAAATCGGACTTCGAACGGGAAAGTTATAGGTCACGAAAATTCGATTTTACTATTGCATGTATTACGAGGCGATGATTAAGTGGCATAATCTGATTGGTCAGATATTTTGGTGGGACCCATGGATGAGTGACAAGTGTCACTCATCCCCTTGGCCCAAACCCCTAATTTGTAGATCTATCCTAATTAAATATTATTATTATTATTATTTTATAGTTAAACCTCAACCACCTTCAATCTCCACCATCCATCTGATCTAATCTTTAAATCCCAACCGTCCATTTCCCTTTCTCTCTCACTTGATCAGCCATTCTCCCTCTCTGTGTTCTCACAAACCCGAAACTATATTTTCTCCATTTCTCCATTCCCTTGAACAAAACACACAACCTCATCACCATAGCTTGTGTTTGTGTGCGATACCTTAAGCTTGACTGAGAGAGTGAGAGGTGATGATGAAGGAGGCATGATGGTGGCGGTGACGGCGAGCCACGGCGGCGGTTCACGGCGGGGAAAACCCGAAACCACGGGTAAGCTTTGTTCGAATTTGGATATCAGTTTTTAGTACGTTTTGATCGATTTTAATGAAAGAAATGTGTTTTGGAGGATGAAAGGAGATTAAAGAACGTGAAGGCACGGCTGGAGATGGTTTGGGTCGATGGTGGAACGTGGTTGCAGGAAACGGGTTCGACCATGGGTTTGGAAGGTAAGGAACAGTCCCTCATTTCGTGTTTTAATTGTGTAGTTAGATGGGAAACACTTAGACAAGAGTTTAGGAATCAAAAAGGAAAGGTTTGAACCTAAAATATAAGGGAAGAAATAGCTGGACCGGCGTCGATGGTCGGACCGGACCGAAAACTAGGCGGACCAGTTCGAATCGGTCTAACCAAGGTTGTTGGTGACACTGTAGCACAGCGCGTGAGGCCCACGCACATGACTTTCTTGGGGCGCATGAGCCCTTCTTTGGGGAAGTGTTCAACATGTCAAATCTTCTATTCGATGTAACGAACATTTTGGGACTGGTTTTGTGTTGATCGGACACCGTCTCGATAATATTCGGGACATCGGAAGGTTTAGGTTCGAAATTTAAAATAGTTAAAAATTCGGAAAAATTATGGGGCTTCAATGAGAGGTTAATAAGGTAGTTAGTAACCCTATAGATTGATTTGGATAGGTTTTGGAGTTCCGGTGACGACGAATAGCCCAGTGAGGCTTACAGCACGCAAACCGAGGCGGCAACTTAGGACGGTCTGTGAGTGGACCTTGATTTCTAAACTGTGATGTATGCATAAATGTTTTATATGGAATATGGATGTGATTCTATGATGTTGATTTGGATATTGGTTAATTATATGGTTTCACTCATTTCGAGGCGATTTACGTGCTTTCACGTAAATCGAGGTTTTTTGGTTTTACACTGATTTTCCATACTTATAGTTTTGGATATGATTTCATGAAATAGTTTTGGATTTGAAAAGGTAAACTCGGGTTCGAGACCCTTTTTTTTGGAAACCCTCGGACTCGAAGTCCCTTTTAGATACGTTCTCGGGCCAGAGGCCCAATTAGTTCTTAAAGCGATTTCGGAATTGGAAATATGGAATCGGGCATAAGGCCCATTTGATTTACGAACTCTCGGACTTGAAGTCCATTTGATTTAACAAGGCATTCGGGTCGGAGGCCCAGTTGGTTTACGTATTGAGCCGGAGGCCCAGTTAGCTTGTGAATCGGACTCGAGGCCCAATTGACTTACGTATCGGGCACGAGGCCCATTTAGTTTACGAAATTGGGCACGAGGCCCAGTTGGTTTACGATTCGGGCCAGATGCCTAGTTTGTATGTAGATTCGGGCCTAGGGCCTAGTTACGTTTTACGATTTTGATTTCGGGTCAGGGACCCACAAATGGATTTACGGTTCATGACGGTTTATGGGAACCAGCATGAACCCTTGAAAGGTTTTATGGTTCGTGACAGTTTATGGGAACCGACATGAACCCTTAAAAGGATTTACGGTTCATGAAGGTTTATGGGAACCGGCATGAACCCTTGAAAGGTTTTTATGGTTCATGACGGCGTAAGGGGGCTGGGCATGAATCCTTGAAAGGTTTAAAGAATGATTTCAAAAGGTTTTTCGTATGCCATCTTTTATATATGTATTGTCTCCTCCGGGGAGGGTCATTGGCCTAGGTGGACCTCGGAGTAGTCACGGAGCACTGACTGAGTGGGGTCACCCCCCGGTTGGGTTCCTTACTCTAAAAAAGGCTATGGTTCATAACCTCTAGGGAGGGTCATTAACCTACGGACATTAACTTGGGTGGACCCTGGAGAGACTTGGGTTTGAGATCCCAGGTAGCACGCGCGTAGCTCTAGATTACCGTGACAGAATTGATGATATGAAATATATGGATGAACATGATTTCAAATGGTTTGGGAAATTGTGTTTTATGATAATAAATGGAATTAGGCTGAGATCCCACATATGGTTATTATGGTTTGGGAAATTGTGTTTTATGATAATAAATGGAATTGGGCTGAGATCCCACATATGGTTGTTATGTTCTAGATTTCTGTAAATGGATTTGGGCTGAGATCCCGCATATGTTTATTATGTTATGGTTTTATGTAAATGGTTTTGGGTAGGAGCCTGTATGGATGTGGTTATTTAAACATATGTGATTGCATAAATGGTTTTACTATGCATGCATGTTTTTTAGCGAAGGGTATAAAGGTCTTTATAAAATGTGTTTACGAAACTTATTATTTTTTGTCCACTCATAGTCTTTCTGTTTTCAATGCCCTTCAAGTTGATTACGATGCAGACTGTAGCAGAGACCGAGATATCACATACCTCCTCCGGATCCTGGCGTACTCTGGAAGCCTTCGGGCTAAAGGTTTTAATTTTCCCTGGTCTGACACTCCGTGTCAGACGGGATCAGGAGTTTTCCTTGTTAATCCCGAGGGGGGGATTGGGGACGGGTCCTGACACCACTTGTTAGCAGCACACTGGTCCACGTCATTGACATGTCAATGACACGTGACGCCCTCTGATTGGGCCACGTCACGGACCAGTGTTGACTGTGTACTGACATGTGACACTTGTCATGCTCTAGGTGGTCCACATTTTCTGATAGCCTGACAGGTGATGACGTCAGTTGATGACATCATCACCACTACCTCTTGACGGGTATGTAATCGGGTCGCCCAAACCCGCGAACCCGATCCGGCTGTAACTTGCTTATTTTTTACCCGTTTTCAAAACTGTTTCGTCCGACTGGATCATCTAGGTGTCTAGGTTGGATCTATGGTTTCAAAATCATCTAAAACATAGTAAAATCATACGTAAATTCAAGGAACAATGGAGGTTGGTTTCCCGATCTGTTTCCCGTCAATTACAGTGTGTTCAAGCCTGGTCTTAGGCTCCAATTTGCACGTACTAACCTCAAGAATAAATCTGGGCCCTTAAATCCACTTAACCAGGCCTAAAAATCCAAACCCAAACCTGACCCGATCAAAAAGGTTTCGGGTTTTTCCCTGGGATTTCCTCTCTGTCATGCACCACCGTTCGCAGCCCTAAGTCACCGTCCAACACTCTCTCATTCACTCCTCAGGTTCACTAAAAGAAGATGAAGGTTTAGGGAAGGTGGTCGATGGCCGTGTGTGTGTTTGCACAAAGTGGGTACACGGTTCGAATGAGCAAAAATGGAAAGGAAGGCAGATACATGCACCCTAATCTTTTGGGTAAATGGGCCAGTTAGATGATTGACACTAGTCACTCTTGTGATTGGTCTAAGGAATCAATTGACCTATCCAATAATGCCACTAAACCTAGTAGTAACTCTCGAACTCCATGACCAGTAACTTTTACGTCGAGCGTCCAAATTCGGTATGTCGCCTGTCTACGAATTCGTGACACACGATCTACGCAAGGTTCAATATCCAAACAGTGTCTCGAGTGAAAAGTCAACGTTTTGCCCTAACTAGGGGCAAAACGGTCATTTTACACGAACTTTTCCAAATAACAAATATAAAGAAAATCTGGGTCATTACATACTAGCCCACTCATCCTCAAGCATCTAAGAAATGACACTAGCTCATCATCCAAATCAGGACCAACCAAAACCCACATTTCCTTCTCAGGATGGTATTTAGGCAAATGCTAGTTCTTGATCACATTCAAAGCATAAGGCTGCCACATGAAGTTTTCTCCGGCAGAATCCAATGCCAATCTAATGTCTTCAACTTCCTCACCATTAACTTTATCCCATCGTGCCACTCTTGATTCACCATAGCTGAGAACATTGGGTTCTTCTGGTCTAAGTTCCGAGAATCTTTCCCATGCCCAAACCTGAACTAAATGAAATGATGAATTGAGTTCTAATGGAGTATCACCAGTCTTTAAATCATTTGACGCTACAATTACGTGCCGAAGCAACCCAGATCTCTATAAATGCTTGCTAGAATAGGCGGTGCAAGGGCAATTAATATGGTTCCTCTAGATAAATGAACTGCAAGTGATATAGTAAACTTATTGACTATGCTATGAGTATCACGAAAAACATACCTTGACAACAAAAAGGCAAGAAATTCTTCATGCTCCAAGCACATGGAAGAACCTAGCCAATATCACATCCATGCACACGCCATTACATGTGTATTGGGATATTAAAGTCTTCATTTTGGGAACTCCAATACCATAGTAATTCTCATCCGCTTAATAGAGAGATTGACCCATCAATTTCCCCCTTACTTAAGTTGAGGGCTCCATCATACCAGTTGCGCTTCTGCAAAACTCTTACTTTTCTTTCTGTAAAAAAAAATTCATCATATATGAACAGTTGTTGTCAATATAGATCTTTTCAATTTGAAGTTTCTTGCATTCCAACACTTCACGAATCCCATGATATCTTGCATCAATGTGCTTTGACTTTGAGTAGAAGCTTGAGTTCTTTCTCAAAAGAATAGCATTCTGGCTATTACAATGAAGAACATATTTTTTCTGCTCTTATCCCAACTCCAATAGGAATCTCTTCATCCACAATAACTCCTTACAAGCTTCTGTAGCAATAATGAACTCTACGTTTGTATTTGACAGAGCAACACACTTCTGTAATTTAGACTGTCAGGAAACAGCTCCTGTAACAAAAGTAACCAAATAACCTAAAGTGGAATTTTTTGAGCCAAGTTCTCCAACATGGTCGCATCTGTGTACCCAACCAACTCGGGCTTGCCACTTCCAACACACAAACTCATTTTGGAGGTACCTCTGAGATATCTCTAAATCATTTCACCGTTCCCACTATTATTTACTCAATTTGGATAAGAATTTGCTAACAACACCAACTGTGTGCATTATATTTGGCATGTTGCACACAATTATATACATAAGAATTCCAACTACTGAGGCATATGGTACTGAGTTCATCTCTTCTTTCTCTTTGTTACTTGTAGGATACTGCTTGGGGTTGAGCTTAAAATGATTAGAAAGAAGAGTCAGAACTGATTTTGCCTTGTCCATGTTGGATTTCTTTGACACCTTCTCGATATATCGTTCTTGTGATAACTACATGTTCCCATTCTTCTGATCACGAGAGATATGCATACCGAGAATCTGCTTTGTTGGTCTTAATTCTTTCACTACTAAAGAATTGATGAGTTTTTTCTTTAAATTGCTAAAATTTTCACTATCACGACCTATGATCAACATGTCATCAACATAAAAAAGAAGTATAATAAATTGTCCATCATAGTACCTCTTGACAAAAATACAATGATCAGAAGTGGTCCTCTAGTATCCATGTTAGATCATGAAGGAATTGAACTTCTTGTACCATTGTCATGGTGCGTACTTCAATCCATACAAACTCTTTTTTAGTCAGCAAACTATCTCTTTTTTCATGTGACTTTGAAACTTTTTGGATGCTCCATATAAATTTCTTCTTCAAGATCTCTATGAATGAATGCAGTCTTGACATCTAGTTGCTCAACTTTTAGATTCAGACTAGCAACCAAACTAAGCACTACTTGGATAGATGGCATCTTCAATATTGGTGAGAAAATCTCTTTAAAGTAAATTCTTTATTTCTAACTAAAGCCTTGCACAACTAGTCTTGCTTGTTGTAAGTTGTTTTCTTCTGTCTTCAAGTTATACACCTACTTATTTTTTAGTGCTCTTCTTCCCTTAGGAAATTTCACCAAATCATAGGTGTGGTTCTCATCAAAGATTTCAACTCATGTTTCATGGTTTTCAACCACTGCCCATTTTTCTCATGGGTCACAGTTTCTAAAGCACTTGAGCTAACCTACATCTTTCAATAACAAAAATTGGTCTGGAGAGTTGAAGTTGTTGGGCTTTCGCTGTTTGTTCAATGTTCTCAGTTGTGGTTCTTCAAGAGCTTGATGTTTTGTACATATTCAAGCACAACATTATCGTCATTTTTGTTAACAATAAGTTCAGTATTATAGTTCTCGACCGCATCTCCCCTTTCATCACGAACCCTAGGTTGAGGAACTAGATCTAAGTCGACTGGATATTCTTTGGAGTCGTTTGATTTCTCCCTCTTCTGGATATCTTCAATAGTTTGATCTTCAAAGAAGACCGCATCTCTACTTTTGACAATCTTCTTGTTGACAGGATCCTATAATCTGTACCCAAACTCTTCATCTCCATAACCTAGAAAAATGCATTCTTTTGATTTAACATCAAGCTTGGTCCTCTCATCTTTTGGAATGTGAACGAATCTGCAACCAAACACATTGAAGTACTTATAGGACCATGGATGAAAAATATTGGTATATTTCGGCGAAATTTCACCGAAATTTCGGTAATTTGGGTTGGCGGCACATAAGAAAAAGGGAAAGATATTGACCGAAATTTCGATATTTTTTTCTTATTTTGAGCCCACGGATCCTTACTTGGGATCAAAATGATGAAGATGCACTATTAATTAGTGAAAATCAGATGTAAAAAGAAGAAGATTAAGCAGGGTCATGTCGTCGGGTGGGAAAACCCGAGTTACAGACCCAGCTGGAGGTAGGAGATGACTGTTAGTTTTTATACTTATATATTGGACATTGGTTAAACTTACAAAAATGCTGGCTAGCAGAGTTGGTTTGGGGTTTTATGTAAGACCCGTGTCTTGAGAAGAACGATGAACAATTTCACATCGCTCGGAGAGGGAAAAATGAAGTGTCTTATACGTGTGGTCACGTATCTATCTAGCATGAGGTGTCATGACCCTGCCCATCTAGCACAATATTGTCCGCTTTAGGAACAGTCCTCTCCGTTTTGATTTCGGGAGCTCATGTACAACTTCCCAGTAGGTCACCCATCTTGGGATTGCACCAGCCTCAACTCGCTTAACTTTGGAGTTCCCAAGGAATCTAAAGTCACTGAGCTCCCAAAAGGCCTTGTGTTAGATAGATCTCAAGAGCTATTTCTCCTATTCCCACAATCTTACACACTTTGTCATTTCCCATCCTCACTTTACCTAAATCTCCGCTTGCGTAGGATGCAAAAAACTCTTCAGGAAGTAATATGGAATGATGCTCTAGAATTTACAATCCATCATGAATCTTGAGAAGTTAGATTAATAAAACCAGCATCGCAAATAATGATTACCTCGTCGTCTTTTTTCTTCTCATTGACTCCATTTCTTTGCTCCTTTTTGAGTTTTCTACATTCTCTCTTCATGTGACCCTTTTGACCACAATGGTAACATTCTATCTCCTTCCTTATTTGTAGATGCCTCTAGAATGGTCTCTTGACTTGCCTCTAGAGCGATCACAGTTGTGGATTTTCTATGAGAATTCTGCCACGATTCTCTGTAACAAGGGCCTCCGACTTAGTTGATATCTCTTGTTCTTTGTCCTTGCTTCTTCATTTAATAAATTGTCCTTCACTAACGGCAGAGTAAGGACATCTTGAGGAGCAGAGTTACTAAAGGAAACCACGAGTGTGTTCCAGGTATCTAGTAGAGAACTAAGAAGCAAAAGTTCCAGCAACTCATCTTTAAGCATCCGCTTCATGGTTGAGAGTTAATTCACCAATTCTTGGAATTTGCTCAAGTGTTCAGAAATACTTTAGTCGTCTTTGTACTTCAAGTTCACTAATCGATGAATGAGCGAAGTTTTGTTTTGAGGAGTCTCTTTCTTGTACATCAACGCCAATTTTGCCAGCATTTGGAAGGCATCGGTTTCTTTTAAAATATGGTGAAAAACACTTTGGTCGATCCATGGACGGATTTCTCCAATAGCTTTCCGGTTTAGAATGACCCAATATTTGTTAGATTTCTCTTTTGGTTTCTCTCCATTGCACAACAATACCTCACACAAATCTTTGCAATAAAGGATGTCCTCAATTCGTGGTCTTCATATGGAATAATTTGAAGAGGTGAGTTTGATCATTGTTGAGGATGATGAGTTTGATGATTTGGTCATCACAAACAACGAGCTTTTGTGGCTCTGATACCACTTATTAGGAAATATGCAAAACTATATAGATAATTATAATTACAAGGATCAAGCTTTTTTCACCCTCAAAATAAATTAAGTAAATAAAATATGCAGAAATAAAGCGAAAATAAATAGGTGAAAGAGAACATCGAAATTTAACGAGGTTCGGCAATGTGTATATGTCCTCAAACAGCAGCTCCAAAATTCTTTCACTATGAATAATGGAATTACAAGTACAATCTCACTCAATGGTAGATACATAACTCTCTCTTGGATTCACTCAAGGGGATCTTACTTTCCCTCATTATCTCACAAAACAGACTATCTTCATATTTCTCACACAAGGAGAAACTCTCTTCTTGCTCACTTTGGTGGATCACTTGTTGCTTGAAGGATGATTGAGAATGCTCAATCTCACTCCTTTATATAGGGATGAATGGAAGCAAACCATAAATGAATCGTCATGCATAAGAGTTTGCTCCAATTAATCTCATGGTAATTCCCATGAGCACAGCATTCTCCATCAATAAGTGTTCAACCTTGTTTTTAAGCACATAAAATAACCTAACCAATATCAGATCCATGCACAATATATCATGCATTGGGATATCAAAGTCTTCATGTTGGGAATTCCAATACCATAATAATTCTCCTCTACTTTACAGAGGGATTGACCCATCAACCTCATGGTACTATTCAGCACTAATTTGTTTGGTAAAGGATTTATTCATGTAGTATGTAGATTAGAATTCATAAATTCAAGCAGAGGCAAACTCAAAGACAAGAGCGAGAGACTTAATTCCATATAAAACACAAGCAGAAGCAAACTCCAAGATCGGAAATGTAACTACAAGAAGTGGAGAAGAAAGATTCAATTAGGAAAGTAAAATCATTAAGAGGGATGAGAGATAATGGCAACCTTAATTAGGATTTTCTAAGATTATTTTCGATGCATAATTATTCAAATAAATAAAAATTAATTAGGAAAACTAAATTAAATTTCAGTCATTGGAACTCAATAGAATCTAAATCTAATTGCGTATAATTTGTGTCAAAAATGTGGTGTTATGAATCCACCCTTTTTAGCATTTACCTAACTTATGTTACATCTAATTTATAATTTTTTATATTTTACGGGTAATGCGTAATGTTTTTGAACCGGGTTCGTGTACGTCAGAAATCTAAAAGGTTATTTGTGAAAACATTAAAAATAAAAATAAAAATAAAAAATCTTACATAATGTTTGTGTAAACAACTAGATCTATTCAAATATCCAATATTTTTGGATATTTTTATAATTTTTTTTAATTATTTTTTTTCTGTATCCTATTTCCTTTACTATGCCAGCGAATTGGTGTGAAGATAGATGTGGATATTGTTGGAAATCCATGGTGGGATTTTTGTCAATTATAGGAAGGTTCAGTTTTTGGGTGATGAAAATAATAGGAGGTTGTATTTTGGGCTGCCTGGCATGAATAAAATAGAAGGAAAATATTTGGGAAAACAAGCGATGAAATAGAAAAGAATAAAAAGCATTGCTCTGATTTGTTAAACAAAAATGAGTGCGTGGCTGTCCATCTTAATATAGAAAACTTGACCTAGTCTGTTTTGGCTGTCCGAACTCAATGGTTTGGATAGAGAAAGCAAGCAAAAGAAACAATTAACAATGTGAGGGATCAAGCTCTTCGTTCTTGAAGGACCAGAAACTTGCATTCTGGTTTTTCCAGAGCCAAGGGTACCTCTGAAGATCGATATCCCCCCGTTTTTCCATCCAATTTCTTCACTTATTCCTCGGTGCTTGCTTTGTTCTTGAATTGAAGCATATTCGGCTTTTCAATTTGTTGGTTTGTTGTGAGCTTTCCAGAGACTCCATGCAAGATTTGGATGACAATTTGAAGGCGGCTTTGATCGTATTGAAGTTGAAGAGGAAAATAAAATGATGAATTGCTTCCAATGTTGCATGTCCGAAGAGAAAATCGCCAGAAAGTCATTGAAAAAGAGCATTAAGGAATACCATGACACCAAAACTTTAGCCTCTTTTGCTAACATCTCCTTCAAAACTGGTAGTTTTCTTTTCCTTCACATTCTCACACTTCTAACATTCTGGACTTAAATGTTCCAACAAGGAATACCATGAATGAGATACAAAAAAATTGCATATTTTTCAACACCACTAATTCTATCAAATTTTTTCTTTTCAATCTTAAGTAGGTAATATGGAAGATTTTCTCTTTAAAGGCTAATATTGGTTTCACCATGCAAATATGAAAATGCTCTAATTTGTAATCACAAATTCTGACCATGTAAATTGTAGTAACTAGCAGCTAGCCTAAATTGTAGTTCAAAGTATTGGCTTCAAAGTTTCAGAATTTTTAATCTGCAGATAGCAGCAGGAGGAAGTACATAGCTGAAGAGATAGCCAAGGTAGGAAAAGGAAATATTTCTGCTCAGATTTTTACTTACCGGGAACTATGCGTTGCAACAAAAAACTTCCATCCAGACAATTTGCTAGGCGAAGGTGGTTTTGGGAGGGTTTACAAAGGCAAGCTTGAAGGCACAGATCAAGTATTATTTCCATTTCCATACATATCTTTTCATTCAACCCGCAAGAGAATTCGTTGTGAGAATAATCCATCCTGTTCTTCGCTTGTTCAGGTTGTTGCTGTTAAGCAACTAGACAGAAATGGATTCCAAGGAAATCGAGAATTTCTTGTAGAAGTTTTGATATTGAGTCTTCTTCATCATCCCCATCTTGTCAGTTTGGTTGGATATTGTGCCGATGGTGATCAGCGGATATTGGTTTATGAGTACATGGCCAATGGTTCCCTGGAGGACCATCTTCTTGGTATGCAAATTGCCTTTGCATGATATACGCATTAAGATTAAATGCCTAAATAATAACCAGCCTAATTCCATTTTATAAGTTCTAATCAAGTGCTGCAGATATTTAACAAATTGACACGAGAAGCTGTTCCTTTTTCATTGAAAATTTCATTTTGGCAAGCTTGATTTCAGTTCTTCTTTTGCATTTTGTATGTTCTTAAGTTAGTGTAGACCTAGCTATCTACAGCTTTGGCCCCTAGTTCTTACCACTTGTTTTCTGATAACCAACAAAACTTTTTTTCCCTCAGATTTAGATGCAGGCAAAAAGTCGTTGGATTGGGAAACTAGGATGAAAATTGCATCCGGTGCAGCAAAAGGACTTGAATACTTACACGAACAAGCGAATCCCCCCGTGATATACCGTGATTTCAAAGCATCCAACATTCTGCTGGATGAGAACTTCAGTCCAAAGCTGTCTGATTTTGGCCTGGCAAAGCTAGGTCCACTGGAGATAAGACTCATGTATCCACTAGAGTGATGGGCACCTATGGCTACTGTGCACCTGAATATGCCTTGACAGGGCAGTTGACAACAAAATCCGACATTTACAGCTTCGGAGTTGTGTTTTTGGAGATACTCACAGGAAGGAGAGTCATAGACAATAACAGACCGACTGAAGAACAAAATTTAGTTACTTGGGTAAGTCCAAAATTTGGTAAATCATTGAAGGGAGCCTCAGCTTCTTCTATTTCTGAAATCTTAGATCTATATTCTCTCTGTTTTTTCAGGCCCAACCTTTATTTAAAGACAGAAGAAAGTTTACATTAATGTCTGATCCATTGCTCGAAGGGAAATTCCCTATAAAGGGTCTGTACCAAGCTCTTGCTGTTGCAGCAATGTGTCTCCAAGAGGAAGCTGCTACGAGACCTCTGATTAGCGACGTTGTTACGGCGTTAGAGTATTTAACGGTAGACGGCAGTGGTGAAGCAGCAGCTGAGCAAAATGGAGATGGGAATGATGAGTGCTGATGATGACAGTGAGGGCAAAAAGAAGGGATCAGAAATCAGAATGATAAAGAAGCCTACGGATCTTAATGTTTTATGAATATCTGTGTGATCATCATGTTGTTGTTGTTGTAGCTACTAGCTAGCTTGGCTGCTTTGTAAAAGTAACAAACGAAAAAGAAAAAAAAAAACCAAACCCATGCCATTATCATTGGTTCAAAAATCATTTCTTTTTTCCACGTAATTTTGGTGATTCTGTTCATTTAGAACCTATGACTTGTGACTCAAGAAATATAACGAGTGATGACGATTGATGTACAAAACTCAAAAGAACTGGAGAAGCAGGGCCGAATGGCCTATAAGATGAGAGAGCCCAAAAACACGCCAACACTATTTTTCTTTTTGTTAACTTAATATCTTTTTTTTTGGTGGCTACAAGATTTATTACTCCCAGTCCCAGCGTAGCATGCTTTGCAAATTTTGCAATTGTAGCTGACTATTATTCAGTTATGGGCATAGTTATCTCTGGTATGGATATTGAGGGTATTTAATACCCATTAAATTCAAAATATATTCTTTATCCATGTTTCAAATTATCTATGAATTTTTAGCATTCTTTGTTCCCTTTACTATTTTTTTTTCTTTCTATTCTTGCTATTATTACTATTTATTAGGTATTATTATTTAAAATTTCTTTATTTCAATTAAATATCAGTTATTTCATCTTTCTTCAAAAAAAAATTAAACACAAAAATGTTACGAATTTATATTAACATCAAAATTTTGTTAAGAACTTAAATAATTCATTTTAAATGATTAAAATGATTTAACAAAAATCAACGTAAACTATATAAATTTTTCAAAATTTTACAACCATGAAATAATTTAAAGGGAGTTTTATAAATTCTTAAAAATTGTTTATAATGAAATTTCTAACGAGTTTTGTTTTCAAATTTTGAATTCCATTTCAACATTTTCTACTCATTTTTCATTTAATTGGAAAGTTTTCGAAGTCAAATTCTCAAATAATTCATTCACTAGCCTTGATCAACTCGAAAAATTTCGATAATTAAGGATAGAAGGGTAAATTGGTTATGTACTAATTCTCACTTTAAATTTCAAGACGGGTTGTATCAGAAACTCCAATAGAAATTGAGAGGATTTTAAAAAAATGAAAAACAAACAAAAAAACAAACGAAATTGAAAGGAAAAAAATATTAGAAGTTAAAAATAAAAAGTTGAAGACAAATGAAAATAAAAAAAATTAAAAAAAAAGTAAAAGAAAAATAAAAAGCAAAATAAATCGAAAGGGATAAAAAATTAGAAGTTAAAATAAAATGAAACACAAAGAAAAAAATTGAAAGGAGAAAATAAATATAAAATGTTATGGGTACCCATTACCCAATGGGTAAGGTTTGTATAAACCCTCAAACATTAGGATGAATCTGAATGTGTATAAAACTCATTTGTACCCATGTAGGGTAAGAATTTACCCACACTCTCAAAAAACTCATTTGACCATCTCTACTATTATTATATTGTGTTATATCTTTCCCATCTAAATTTTGCAAATTTTAATATTTTTAATTACTTTTGTTTTTGTCGAGGATGGAAACTGGCATCGATGGCTCGATGCCTCTTAAATCTCCATTTTCCCTACTTTTTCTTTGCCTTTCAGCATTTTTCTTAGTAAAACACCCTTAAAAATGAAGCGTGAGTTCGATAAAATAACTACAAGTCTACAACCCACCCACATATTTATGTGGATTTTTTTTTTCTTTTTTTCTTTTACTTGTTAACTGCATGACCTTTTGCACAATCTCACATTTTTTTTTTTCAGGTCTCTTCGTTTGTACCTGTAGTCATTTCAAATTCTACATCTAGTTTTTTAAATTCCATTCAATCTAGTGTTTTATTGTTTTTATATCAAATCTTACCTTACCAAATCCATATTCTTTTAAACAACTGGAACCTAAGAGTATAGTTGTCTTTTCATGATCTGATCATGCTAATTAATAAAATTCCATTCCAAATGGTTATTCATTCTCCCACTCAAAAATCCTCGGGGCATATGTAGGCAATCAGATATATGTGTAATCAAAGAAACGGTTAATCATTCCTATAAAGTTATTTATTAACTATCTAGAATTATAACATTATAACAATAATGTGAATGATTTTCATTATTTTTTTTACTAACTGCTATGAATCAGAGTAAAATATAACTTGATTACTAAAATTTCTTTACACATTATGGAATCCAAAATCACCGGAAGAATATAGATGTAACAACCCGTCCCGAGAACCGGGATTAGTGGAGTGATTAAGGTGGGATTAGCAGGGCTAATCGGTGGTTAGTTGGTCCCGATAAGGTCATTGGCTTAGAATGACGATTTTGCCCCTAGTTCGGGCAAAAAGTTGATTTTTAGTTCGGGTGGTCAGGTGGACTTTGACCGGTGACCAGGACATAGTTTAGGATGTCACGAACCCATAGGCAGGTGGCATGCTTGATTCCGACATCCGAGAAGGAAGTTGTGATGTTCGGAAGGTTGGGGGCATAACCGTAATTTGGGTAAAATAGGGGGAATAGTTGACTTTTTGTATAATCGGGTTTTGAGATGTTGACCTAGGATGGTTAGATAGATCTCGTCGTCCTGAGTTCGATGACAGGCGGCACGTATTCATCGGACTTACGAGGTGTGAGATACGAGTCTAGAAAGGTAGTGGCAAAACCGTAATTTTGAGTTAAACAGAAGGGTATTTTGGTCTTTTACACCTGGGGAATTGTGTAGAGAGAGGGGCAGGTGGACGGCTGGGATGGAGCCATTTGGTGAGAGATTGGAGTGGATGGTGACACGTGGATGGCCACCAGAGGGTTCTAGGATTGTCTATAATAGACACGGGCACATTTTGGGTAGATTTAAACCGTGCATTTGGTTTTGGGAGGAACAGAAACAGAGAGGTGAGGCGGTGAGGTTCTTGGTCGATTCAGTGAGGGTGTGAGGTTTGGTGAATGGTGAGAGTGACAGAGAGGAGAAGAATAGCTGGTAATTGGGTTTTGGGAGTGAAATCGTGGGGGATAAGTGCTGGTGGTGAGGTCTGAATTTCAGAGAAAACAGAGAGAGTTGCGGGACAGAGGTGGTGGATGTGCCGTGTGTTGGCTTAATTCAGGCTGAGAGAAGACTAGAATGGCTTTGTGGACTCCAGGGAGTGCGACGGTGTGCACGGCGGCGATCGACAGCAGGTAATCCCTCACCCCCGTTCAGTTACTCTGTTTTTCCGTTAAGTTCAAACCGTGAGTCGTGAGTTTAGAGGACGAGTCGAGAGGTTTGGGGAGTTGGGTGAGACTCAGTGATGTCCTAGGAGCCGTCTACGGTGGTTACCGTGACGGGGGAACGGCTGGTTGGCCGGGATGAAGAACAGGGGATTGATCGGGTCTTCCTTCGAGTTAGGGACGATGATATAGGGGTTGTGTTGAGGCGTCTGAGTAAGGGGAATAGATTGTGGAGGATTGGACGAAGAGGATGGTGCAGAGAGGGAGGAGAATGGTAGCCGGACGGTGGAGAACAGGTCTCGCCGGTCCAGTTGCAGCGGCCGGTTCAGCACAGTGCACTCGAGGTTGCGGGTGACACTGTAGCTGGCGCGTGAGGCCCACGCGCAGCCACTTTGGGCGGCGCGTGGAGGCGCGTGCGGCAGTTCTGGGGAAAATGGTCAATATGGTTTTTGATCTAGGTGTTGTGGTGAGTCTATTGGAATTAGTTTCGGGTTAATCGGACGTCGTTTGAGGTTAGTTCCGCGAGGTCGAAGGTCTGGGGTCCCGGGTAAGGTACGCTTAGAAGTTCGGAAAAATTATGGGGCTTTAGTATGAGTAGCGTGAAGTAGTTAGTAACTCCGTTATGGAATTTGGACAGGTCCGGGAAAGCCGAGGAATAGCGAATGGCCGGGGACGGCGTAAATGCGCGCGTATCGAGGCGACGCTGAAATGGTCTGTGAGTGGACTTCGCTTCTTAACTCTTGATGCATGCATATATGTTTTATATGATTTCTATACTAGCTTCTATGATTTGCTTTATGGTCGTGATGGGTTATGGTTTGTGCACGTTTTTTGAGGAAAATGACGGTTTTCACGTTTTACGAGATTTTAATAACTCTCGTGATTTGAACCTGGTTTTAATGGTTGATTTCGGGATTTGAAATACGGTTGGATTTCAAGGAAAGTAAAAGGATTTTGAAAAGTATTTTCGGGCTTGAGGCCCAGTTCAAAGGTGTTTTCAGAAATGGGATCTCGGGTTTCGGAATCGAAATCCCGGGTGACGATTCGGGATTCGATTCGGGACTTGAAGCGGATTTCGGGTTTGGGTTCGGAATGGTTATTCCGGATGCTAGCTTACGGAATGATGGTTGCGGACTCGGACCGGAAAATGAGAAGGAAATGAGTTCTGGGTCTGGATTCGGAATGACGGTTATGGATGCCGGAAGGGCATCAGACCGGTGGTTTCGGATTCGGGTTTGGATATGGAAATGGAAAATGATTTTAAATGGTTTTGGATTGGATTTGCTGGATCTGGATATTGGGTTTAAAGACCCGGATATATATGACGGGGGACCGGCCGGATTGGGTTTAAAGACCCGGATTGAGTTTAAAGACTTGGGAGTTTAAAGACTCGGATATATTGATTTTTCCCCCGTAGGCCTTGAGTTTAAAGACTCGGGAGTTTAAAGACTCGGATATGATTAAGGCCTGGATTGAGTTTAAAGACTCGGGAGTTTAAAGACTCGGATAGATCCAGCAGGTTCGATGAATGAGAACGTGGCTTTAAATGTGTTTTGGGTTTTCACTGAGACTTGATGATGATGTTTTGGGCAGTAGCCCGGATGAAATGGTTTTCATTGGTTATAATGCCTTCCGGTGATATTGGGGCTGAGGCCCGGGTTTTGGAAAAAGGAAAAATGTGCTTTGGTTTTCGTATATTGTTTTATGACGTAATTGATATGCATGCATTGGTTTTCAAAACGGAGGGTATAAATGTATGTGTTTTCTGATAACTGTTTTGAACTTGACTTTTATTTTTGTCCACTCACAGTCTTTTCGTGTTTTCGATACCCTCCAGGTTGTTGCGGCGGGGGCTGTCGGTTGAGAGAGATGGAGACATCACATGCCCAATCCACAGTAGGCTCTGCGCACTCTGGGACGTTTGAGGTTGTTGAGGTGGTTGGTCTGGAACTCCCTTGTCCGACTTACGTGTCACACGGAGGTTAGGCGGTTGTTTAGCCCTCATGTTATGCGTACGTTAGACGGGAGCGGGGTTTAGCCCCTAATCCCGGGGGATTAGGGGTGGGCCCTGACAATAGAGCTGTCACGTGACCCACTATTCTCAAAATGTCCAATTTGCCCCAAGCAATGACATTAACAGTGCACAAACACTCGCGTGTTAAATAATATATTTTCAGCTAAATATATTACTTAATCAGGTTAAAGTCTCAATCATATTAATTACATTATTCTTAATAACGGAAAATTAATATTCATATTAAATTTCTTTAATTATCCTCATAATAAGAAATTATTATAAAAATTAAATCATATATTTTATTAAAAATATATTATTAATTAAAAAATTAATCGACCAATCAGAATGCTCTGAGGCTCACAAAATTTATCTATAAATAGTGAAGCTCATTTTATTTTTAAGGTAAGTCGATTCTTCGCTTCGAAGTATTTTTTTTTCTTCTCTCAAAGCTAACTTAGGCATAAGAGTGTTCTTGGTCGAACAACCCCCTGGATAATCAATCGAGGCAACGATAGCTGATTGTTTGCTGTTTGCAAGAATTGTGAAGACTTTTCGCGGCGAGTAGGATTTCTATTTCAACACACATATACATATTATTATTATTTTGGTTTATTTTCAAGATTGAGTAGAGCCTTACATAGCCAAAATAAAAAAATCCAAAATGCCATACATCTTATTGTAATTATTCACCAATAAAATATGAGAAAATATGATCGATTGATTTTTTTTAAACAGTGTATAACTCATAATTGATATTTATACCATTTCAACCGACCACCAGGGACACTCCCAGAACTACCCGCAAATGATCGGTGCAAATCTTCCCGCCACCTACTGTTTGATCCTGAAATGACCAACTCGATGAGACCCGCTGGGGGTTCTAGGACCAGCCGCGTGGTGTCTCGGGCCCGCCGGGGGCGTGGTGGTTCGGCAGGGATCCTGCAAAACTAGACACCGGTGTGGTATCGGCCAAAGGGGCTCCGATGCCTAAGTTAGTATCTGAATGCCGAGCGGCAAGTAAATACAATGCTCTGGATCGGTTCTGAGTGTCCTACCTTTGTGAAGGGTTTCGGGGTATTTATAGTAGCCATAACTGTGGTAGGTGGGCTACTGTTACGGGAGCAGGTGGTGCTTTGTGGCTGAGAGCCGCCTGACAAGCCCTGGACATCCGGAGGAGACGCCAGCTGGAGTCCCAACCTGCCTCCGTCAGGGAGTTGGTGTGGCAGAGTTGGTTAGGTGACTGTCGCAGCCAGCTGTTGTCTGTTCACTGTCAGATGCCGAATGGCGGGTCTGCAGTATGGTGCCGATCGGAGGACCGTGGGTCGTGAGGGTGCCGATCAGGCGGTCGGTCGGCGGCCTTCCTGTCCTGGTGGGACCTGTGCTAGGGTGGTCGGTCGATATGGTGTCAACATAAGTCCCCTAAGTCTTTGACTGAGGTGGGGTTCCTCGGTCGAGGACTTGTTATGACGGCCGGTACCTGTCGACCAACCAGGGCGGTGCACCCTGTATCCCTAGTAGCCCCCCAAGCCATGGAGCGAGGAAGTGCACCGTATGTCCGATTTGAAAAGAGTCCCCGTTGCCGAGTTCCGAAAGCTGCCCACCGTAAAGACCGAAAGATCGTGGAGAGGCGGCCATGGGGAATGGCGGGGAGACGTCGGTAGCAGTGTGCTTGCCGACGAAGAGAGGAAGCATGCCGTCGGGAAAGATGCCGAGAGGCTCCGGTCGGCAGGAGGTATGGATGCATACCGGTAGCGATGTACGTATGTACGTATGTAGTTGAGAATGTACGATACCGATAGGTATACAGTACAAGGTATTCGTAGCCGAAAGGTGGCCGTATCGGCCTGGCGACCATCAGATCGGAAGCGCGTATCTCGAGGCGGGCTAGGGGCCTATAAAAGGGGCGAAAGCTTTTTGACTTTTTCACTTTTTACTCAGAGCATCTGTGGAATAATTGCAAGTGCCGACTGAATTGGAGACTGCCGATCAAGAAGAAGACGCACGTGGAATCAATTCGACCGAGCAAAATTTTGAAAGGTATAATTCCTGCCGTTCGGCATCTCTGCTCAGCATGTGTTCCGTAGCGTAGGTGCTTAGTTGTAGCTTCTTTTCTTTTGGTAATTTGTAGATGTCAGAGTCAGAGTCAAACAGTGGATCTGGGGTTAGGTCCCCTCAAGCTTTTGGCGGGGAAACACCGTCCAGTTCGGCAACCGACGTGCCGAGCGGGCGCAGTGGGTCAACGTCTACTAGTAGGTCCACTAGCAGCACTTCGTCGTCCAGCAGTGGTGACAGCCTGGATGAGGCTCTCAGGTTGCCGCGGAAGGAGTTGAGGCAGCAGGGCGGATGCAGCACATCGGGTGCCGATCGGCCAAGTGAGAGGAGGACGTCTCCCCGTACTCCCCCCGTCGCCACCGTCGATTCCGAGGCTGAGGGTAGCGGGACGGAGACGAGCTCGCCGATGGAACTAGATGCCGACGGCGTGGTGAAGGTGGAGTATGCCGTGGACGACGAGATGAACACCATTCAGCAGTCCGACCTGGACCGGTTCCGGGAGCTGTACAATGTGCCGGCGGAGATTAAGATGACGGTACCCCCACACAGCAAGAAGCCGAGCAATCCTCCTGAAGGGTCGACACTATTTTACGTCGATTGCTTTAAACACGGAGTGAGGCTGCCTCTGCACCCGTGGCTCCAGGATATGATGGCGAGGGCAAACCTAGCCTTGGGTAAGCTGAACGCCAACGGCTGGATCATCCTGATCAGCCTGTACACGGCGTTCCGATTGGCGGGACTGCCGGAGCCGACCTGGGGGCAGTTGTGCGCCCTGTATCGCTTCAAGAGGCAGACTTACGGGTCGGGGTGGTACCAGATGGAGTGCCTGCAAAAGACGGCCCGGGGTGCCTTTATCAACGACGTGCCGACGTCGCAGAAGAGCTGGAGACACCGGTTTTGCTGGGTGTCCGGGCCGTGGGAGGGAGACGTCAGTGGGGTCCGCTCGAGGATTCCCAGCTACTTCTTGTTTGGAGGTTGTTGGTCTACCGTTCGGCTAGTGGTCATAAGGCGGCAATTGTGGCTACCGAGGCGGAGACTGATGGTGTTTGTTGTGTGTGCAGGTCCGTCCAAGGCAACGGTGACAGCAGAGGATTGGGAGGCGTGCAACCTGGTGCGGGAGAAGTTGTCCGACCTGGAACGCAGCCGGTGCGTCCTGAAGTTGCCGTCGAACCTGCTTGCCGTGGGCCTCATCTCGCCACCTGGTAAGCAGTAGTGTTGAAGTTATAGTGTGTAGGCATGACGGGGCACTAACAATTTGTTTTACAGTGCACCCCCAAGTTGAACAAGCCGCTCAGAAGAAGATGAGTGAGGCGGTGGCGAAGCACGGCGTGGCTGCCGAGGGTAAGGGCAAGGAGCCGGAGGTGCCCCCCCCCCCCCCCCCAACAGCCGCGGAGGTAGAAAACCGTGGCGGTGAAGCCCAAGGGGACTGGCCGGGAGGAGCCCCAGCAAGGGTCAAGCTCTGGCTGTCGATCAGATGGGCTGCCGAAGCCGAGCCGGCCTGAAGCTAGGCAGGGTACGGAGATGAAGAGTCCGGTGCTCGGTCTGAAAAGACCCCTGATCGGCGGGCTGGACCAAGCCCGAGTGCGTCGGAGGAAGTTAATGGAGGCTCGGCAGAGGCAGTCTCCCCCGGCAGCTGGGGTGTCGGAGAGCGAGAGCGCCGACCGGCGTCGGAGGAGGGAGGCGGTGCTGAGGGCTCCGGAGGTGCCGAAGGGGCAGGAGAAGGAGAAGGAGAAGGGGGCCCAGAGAGAGATGCCGCCGCCGGCGAGGGTGAAGGCGGTTGTCAGCGCCCCTGGCGTGGCGTCCTTGTTTGCCGAACCCCTGGAGACGGGCGAGGTGGTGCGGTCTGCCAAGGCCGGCGATGGCTGGGTGCCGGTGACGCACCACGTGCACAAGACGTTGGTGCCAGTTGCCAACGCCTTCGTGCTGGGGTCGCAGGTAACTCCTGCGGAGATAGAGGAGATCGGCACCGGCTCGCATCCCGGTCGGTTTGCTGCCGTGCTGGCCGAGCAAGCCCACGTAAGATCGATCGCCCAGTATTGTTTGCGTTTTTTTGTGTATTTATTTTTTATTGTTTTTTTTTTCTAAGTGGCATTGTCTCGGCAGTGCTTTGGGCAGACATACGTGGCCCTGCAGAAGGCCATCCTGCTATCGGAGGGGGAGGGCCATGCCGCACGGAGGCGGGTTGTGGAGTTGGAGGGGGAGCTCAAGCGGGAGAAGGCCCGTGCGGAGGCGGCGGAGAAGGGGATAGAGGACCGTGAAGAGACGGTGCACGCTTTCTCCCAGCAGCTGAACGAGCAGGAGAGAGCCATGGGTGAGCTGCAGGGGGAGGTGGACCGGCTTCGTGTCCTGCTATCGGCCGATCGGCAGAAGACCCTGGAGGACTTCATGGCGGACCCGGTGTATGCGAATCATCTCGACCTGGCGCTTGCCGAAGTGGAAGATGATTGCATACAACGGGTGTTGTACTTCAATCCAGGGGTCCCCCTCAACTTCCCGTGGCTGGATGAGCCCCCTGCGCTGACCAAGACTTTCTCCCTGGACGGTCAACCGTCGAATGCCGAGGGCAAGCGGCCGGCCGGTGCGGAGAAGGCTGCAGAGGCGTCCACTGCCGACAAGGCTGAGGCGGCAGAGGAGGAGGTGGCGGTTGGGCGGGAGTTCGGCCATGGTGAGGTACCGGACAATGGGGTCTATCCAAGAGGCTTCCTGTGTTGCGACCAGGACTGGTTGCTCGTTTGTGCTCGGGGATGCCAAAAATTCGACGGGAACACGGCGACCTATCTTATCGTCGATGGAAGAGGCCAGGCAGGCCAGGGCATCGGCGTGGCTGTTTTCCGACCGTGGTATTTGAATGACCTCGTAGCCGCGGAAGTGGCGGAGTAGGGACCGCACTTTTGCCAAGTATCGGGTCATGAAGGCGTCTTTGGCATCATAGAGGCTGTTGATTTGTCGGACGACGAGCTGGGAGTCGCTGTAAACCTGTAGCTGTTGTGCTTGGAGGTCGGTGGCCAACCGGAGGCCAGCAAGGAAGGCTTCGTACTCGGCTTCGTTGTTGGAAGCCTGGAACCCAAAACGCAACGCGTACTCCAGCCGTTCCTGAGTAGGTGTGCTGAGTACGAGGCCGGCGCTAGAGCCAGTATGGCAGGAGGATCCGTCCACGTAGAGAGTCCAAATTGGTCGGGCGGGGTCCAAGGTGGACGGGGTTGGCGACTCGCAGATAGGAGCGGCGGGTGCCGCAATATTGGAATCCGGAGTGTCGGGCATGTGCTGCGTTGTGTTGTATGTGAATTCGGAAAGGAAGTCAGCGATGACCTGTCCTTTGACAGCTGGTCTTGGGGCGAATGTGATATCGAACTCACTAAGCTCCACTGCCCATTTGACGAGTCGCCCCGAAGTGTCTGGCTTTTGGAGCACCTGGCGAAGGGGTTTGTTAGTAAGGACTAACATGGGATGTGCCTGAAAGTATGGGCGGAGGCATCGGGCCGTTACAATGAGGGCAAAGGCCAACTTCTCCAAGTCGTTGTACCAGGTCTCTGCGCCCTGGAACGCCTTGCTGACATAGTACACTGGGAACTCCGCGCCGTCCCGATTGGTGACGAGGACGGAGCTGACAGCAGATGTGGAGACAGAAAGATAGACGGTGAGCCGTTCCCCAGTGGTAGGTCGGGTAAGTAGGGGCGCGGTGCTCATGTAAGTTTTGAGAGCTTCAAAGGCAGCGTCGCACGTTGCGTCCCAGTTGATGTGCCGGCCCTGGGTCTTCATGACCTTGAAGAATGGTAAACACTTGTCCGTCGCCCGGGAGATGAACCGGGTGAGGGCGGCGATCCGGCCAGTAAGGGTTTGGACTTCCTTGAGTGTGCGCGGGGGCTTCATGTCCAGGATGGCCTTGATTTTCTCGGGATTAGCCTCAATTCCCCGTCGGCTGATCATGTAACCGAGGAATTTTCCAGAACGGACACCGAAGACGCATTTGGCGGGGTTGAGCCGCATCTTGTATTGCTTCAGGACCTGGAACATCCTGTGGAGGTTAGGCACGTGCTGGTCGGCCGTCCGGCTCTTGACGAGCATATCATCTACGTACACCTCCATGGTCTTGCCAATCTGATCCGCGAACATGAAGTTGACAAGCCGTTGGTAGGTGGCACCGGCGTTCTTGAGCCCGAAGGGCATAACATTGTAGCAGTAGACTCCCAGATTAGTGTGGAAACTGGTGTGGATCTGGTCGTCGGGGTGCATCCGGATTTGGTTGTAGCCAGAGTACGCATCCATGAAGCTGAGGAGTTCGTGGCCAGCTGTGGCGTCGACCAAAAGATCGATCTTAGGAAGCGGGAAGCTATCCTTCGGGCAGGCTTTGTTGAGATCCGTGTAGTCGATGCACATCCGCCAGGATCCGGAGGGTTTCTTGACGAGTACGACGTTTGCGACCCACGTGGCGTAAATGGCCTTGCGTACGAAGTGAATGGTGCTGAGCCGAACGATCTCTTCTTGCATGGCTAGCTGCCGTTCTGCGTCATAAGTCCGCTGCTTCTGGGTGACTGGTTTGAAGGAGGGGCCGATGTTAAGCCTGTGGCAGATGACATCCGTGGAGATGCCAGGCATGTCGGCGTAGGACCAAGCAAAGACCTCGCTGTTGTCCCGGAGGAATTGGATGAGTTGTGTCCTGATTTCGGGAGCAAGGGTGCTTCCAATTTTCACTTGCCGCTCGGGGTTATGCGGGCAAAGGGTGATCAGCTCCGTATCCTCCACGGGTTGCGGCTGCGAGACGGCGGAGAGGTCGCGCGGGTCCTCGGGGGGACCCGCCCGTATTTGTTCAAGGAGCTCAGAGTCGACAGGGTCGGCCTCGTAAGCAGCCTCGGCGACGACCATGGTCTCTCGCTTGTCGCATGGGTTGAGCTTTGTCAGGGCGGTCTGATAGCAGGAGCGGGCGGATTGTTGATTACCGCGGACTTGGCCAGTGCCCATGACGGTCGGAAACTTCATGAGAAGGGCCCGAGTGGAGATGACGGCATTGAGCTGGTTGAGGAGTCCCCTCCCCAAAATGACTTTATAAGCAGTGGGGCAATCGACTACCAGGAAGGTGGTGATGGCTGTTGCGATCTTGGGCGCGCTCCCCAGGGAGATAGGCAGGGAGATGGTGCCAAGGGGCATGACAGAATCGCCTGAGAAGCTGAGTAGCGGGGAACCGGCATGGGTGAGGCTTGTGGAGTTGATGCCCAACTGGTTGAAAGTGTCCATGAAGAGGACGTTCACAGAGCTACCAGTGTCCACCAGGATCCGCCCAACATCGAAATTGGCAATCTGAGCTCGGATGATCAATGGGTCATCGTGGGGAAAGATAACTCCCCGCTCTTCTTCCTCGGAGAAAGTGATGGGCGTCCATCCTGCCAGGGCGACCTTGGCCGTGCGTCCATCCGTGATGTTGAATATTTGGTGGTTGGATGTCGTGGCGCGCAAGAAGTTCTTCTTAGCCCGATTGGAGGTGCAGGAGGAAGAGATGGTAGGGCCCCCGCTGATCGTGTTGATCTGCGGCAGTCCCTGTCCGGGGCGTGCGTGTTGGAGGAACTGGTTGATCTTCCCCTCCCTTACGAGTGCTTCCACAATGTCGCGGAAGGCCACGCACTCGTCGATGGTATGGCCATTGAACTTGTGGTACTGGCAGTACAAGTTGGATTGGATGCCCGGGCGGGGGCCGGGCGATCGTGCCCGTGGCTTGGGGATTGTGTCCTCGATGCTCATCAAGACGTTCTCGAGGGAGGTGTTCAGGATTGAATAGGTTTCGTACTTTGAGGTGGGCCCCGTATGGGGTTTGCCTGCTTGGTGGTGGCCTGATCCCTGCCCCTTGTTGTGGTACTTGTCCCTCCCGCGATTATTATCGTTGTACGTCCCCTTCCGCTTACCGGAGTGTGAGTCAGATCGGTGACCCGTATACGCGTTATTGGTCGGCGGAGGTGACCGTGCCTGCCGGTTGCTGGGAGGTGGAGGGCGCGCGCCATTCACGTCAGGTCGGGATGCGACCTGGGGAGAGTTGAAGTGCTCCGCCTTGGCGTGTATTGCCGCTTGCCGCATGAGCTCATTGTAATCGTCCCAACCGTGGGTGAAGGCATGGTACTTGAAGGTGACTCCCGCAGCCCGTTGCGGAAAGCGCGGTAGGCGGCCTTGTCGTCCGTCTCGTGGCACTTGGAGTACTCCAGACTGAAACGAGCTGCGTACTGGCGTAGGGGCTCGCTATCTCCCTGTCGGAGGGTTCCCAGGTCCTCGGTTGTGAGCAGTCGATCCGTCTGGATCATGAACTGGTTCAGGAAGACCGTGTGTAGGCGGTCGAATCCGTCTGAAAATTAGGCACTGCGCCTCGTCGGAGATATTTCTGAAGGCGAGCGCTGAGTTGTGGTTATTGATATGGGTGTCTGGGTCGCCTTGTCCGTCATACAAGGCAATCTTCAAGGGTTTGACCTCCGTTTCATGGCGGTACCGCATGATGCGGTCCGTGAACGGACCAATGTTGGCCCGGGGTCTAGGTAGTGTCCCAGTTTTGGGTCTGGCGGCCTCCAGTTCCCGCACGCGCTGGAGGAGTTCCCGAACCACCTCGTTTGATTGGTCGGGTCGATCTGCCCCAATCGGGCGGTCGTCGATAGGATGGTTTGCGCTGCCGCCTCTGGGCTTCGTGGATTGCACCGGTCGCCGCCCGGACGAGGCCGTGGTTGAGCTGGCGTTGTCTTCCGGCTGGTGCCTGCCGACCAGCGCAGAAGGACTGCCTGGGGGCTGGACAGAGAGCCGCGGAGGCTGTGCAGGTCAGCGTGCCGACCCGGACCTTGACCGGGCGCCCTGGGATAGGACGGGCAGAGGTGGTTGTGCCTGAATTCCGGGGTCGTGGGTAGGGTAAGTCAGACGGTTGGTCGGGGTCTGCGTCTGTCTCCTGTCGAGCAGCTCGCGGGCGTCACGGTAGATCTGTGTTCCCGAGGGGCCAGGCATGTCGGTCTGGTGGAAGAGCAGGCGACCGGACGCCTCTGGTCGGTAGGTGTCGCCGATCTCGACTCGGCCGGCATCAAACTCCGGCCGACGAGACGCAGCGGCTAAGGCCCGTTTGGTTGCCTCCCGCTGCTCCTCCAGTTCCTCGCGTGTAGACTGCAAGATGGCTAGGGTGCTTCCATGCTGTTTCCCCCATACGTGGTTCCTGCTCTCGATGGCAGCGTTGCTCTTCCTGAGTTCGGCAACCTCCGACCGGAGGGTCCTCAGCATCTCGAGCATGTCATCGGAAGGTAGGCTGGCTCGGGTTCGGCCGCGATCTCCCTGAGGGGTGTTGTTGAGCTCACCGTCGTCCCGTTCGGCAGACATTGTTCGTCGGTGGAGGGTCGAGCAGGGATATGTGAGTTAGTGGGTGTTGGTCTTTCTTTCCCACAGACGGCGCCAATTGTTTGATCCTGAAATGACCAACTCGATGAGACCCGCTGGGAGTTCTAGGACCAGCCGCGTGGTGTCTCGGGCCCGCCGGGGGCGTGGTGGTTCGACAGGGATCCTGCAAAACTAGACACCGGTGTGGTGTCGGCCAAAGGGGCTCCGATGCCTAAGTTAGTATCTGAATGCCGAGCGGCAAGTAAATACAATGCTCTGGATCGGTTCTGAGTGTCCTACCTTTGTGAAGGGTTTCGGGGTATTTATAGTAGCCATAACTGCGGTAGGTGGGCTACTGTTACGGGAGCAGGTGGTGCTTTGTGGCTGAGAGCCGCCTGACAAGCCCTGGACATCCGGAGGAGGCGCCAGCTGGAGTCCCAACCTGCCTCCGTCAGGGAGTTGGTGTGGCAGAGTTGGTTAGGTGACTGTCGCAGCCAGCTGTTGTCTGTTCACTGTCAGATGCCGAATGGCGGGTCTGCAGTATGGTGCCGATCGGCGGACCGTGGGTCGTGAGGGTGCCGATCAGGCGGTCGGTCGGCGGCCTTCCTGTCCTGGTGGGACCTGTGCTAGGGTGGTCGGTCGATATGGTGTCAACACCTACCGACCAAACTCAGTCTCTGGTCGACCGAACGGGGCAAGTCGACCTCGTACGATCGAATGAGCACGACCAACCGAGGCACCCAATCCACTTCCCTCAGAGACTAACTATAACGACCCGACCCGAAATTTCGTGTTTATCGAGAATTAATTGAGGATTTTCGAGTTTAGTTGAGGTGAAATGACGATTTTGTCCTTGAGTAGGGAAAATACTGAATTTTAACCTAGGAGGTTATTTGCACATTGACCAAGACCCATTGCGTAGATCGTAGGATTGCGATTACATAGACTGGCGGTACGTCGAATTTGGACGCCCTACGATGAAATTACTGGTCTAGAATGGTTTAATGTAATATTGCGGTACATATTTTCCGAGAAAAGTGGAATTTTGTTCGTTTGTTAGTAGGGCCCAAAAATATCTATTTGGGGACCATAGGATGAGTGATAAGTGTCACCCACACTATGGCCCTTACCCATACATCATACTACATCTCTCTCTATCATATTCAAATACACACATACACGACCAAAACCCACTTCCCACCTTATTCCATCATCTTCTTCTTCTCTTCTCATGGTGTGAGGAGCTCAGAGTGAAGTTGAGAGATTGAGAGAGGCAGAGGAGGACGGTGGAGCCACGGAGCCTGGCTAGAAACCCAAAACTCAAGTAAAAAAACTCGTAAACCCCTAATTTTGAATTTCGGGTTTTACAAATGGGACGTTGAAACTCTGTATTCTGAGCACCTTTATCTTCTCTGAGGTTATGCGAGTCTGTAGAACTAGAAATTGAAAAGAATGGACCTGTGGACGGGCCTGGGTTCAAGTTTGACTTAGGCCTTGAAGAATCGAGCTTGGCTAGACGATTTCATGTGTGTTTCCATGCTTTTAGCATCGTAGATCAATTTCTGGGTGAGAGACGATTCGAATGGTGAAAGAATGGTAAGTCTTGGACGTAAAACGAGGGAGAACGAACTGGTTCAGATATTCGGGTCGAACGACTACTACAAAGCTAGCAGGTCAACCTGTGAGAGGTTGATGCGATGACGTGGTAGGCCATGTCATCATGTTAGGCCAGGTGGCCAAGTCTAGTTGGTGCCACGTGGAGAGGTGTTAGTGGCGATCAGAGGTGACATGGCAAAGGAAGACGTCAGCAGGTGGCGTCAGCGTGACATCATCAAGAGGCGTCAGCAGGTGGTGTTAGCATGACATCATCAGGTGACGTCATGATAATGTCAGTAGGTGCCATGTGGCACGTATCAGGAGGTGCCACGTGGCAAGCTCTTAGTGTCAAATGCATGGGTGATGTCAGCATTAACTGTACGTGGCGAAAACTTTGACTTGGGTGTGTGGGCGCTTGAGCTCACTGGTTTTGTTTAAAAGGTTTCAACGTCCTGAATCCAATGGTGGTGGTTTTAGGTCGATTGGAGGTCGTTTGGTTGGTATTTTGGAGGTTTTTCTCCTTGTGAAGCGTGTTCAGGATGCGTTTTCTTTTCCGAGGTTTATGGGGGTTTCATGTTTGGACTTATATGGATTGTTAGTGACCCTGGGGTGTGATTTGGACAAACCTGGACGTCTCAGAGGCTTCGGATTAGCTTTTGGCACATGTTTTGAGTGAGTGCGGTACTGTGAATGGACAATTTCTTTCATAACTCTGATGCATGCATAAATATATATATTTTTACTGATTTTATGCTATGGTTTAGCACGATTATGATTTCTTAATAAATGATTGAATTTGAAATACATTTATGGTTATTATTTTGGAATTGGAACTACGATGGTTTTTGGAAAACCATGTTTTGGGCTAGTGCTCGATTTAAAACGAGTTTACATGATTTGGATACTGTTAACTGGATTGGTCAATCTCAGGGGATTGGATCGTTATATCTAGAGTTGGAATCCGAGGATACCCAGAGATGGACTGGGACGTGGTATGAGTTAGACTCGACACGTGCTAATAGAGTTAGACTTCGTAGATCCATAGTTGCCTACCAGTAGTAAAGATGGGATACTAGTTGGACCAGCAAGACACGGTTTGACATATGGCTAGTTGGACTAGCAGGCCAGTTGGACCAGTGAGATTAGGTTTGACTTTTATTTACTTGTACTGTGTTCAAAGTTTTCAAAGCTGCTAAGAGCCCGTGATTTTAGTAAAATGTGAGCCAGAGAGCCTTTATATATTTATGTGATTTCGGGTTGGACCCATGGTACATATATATTACGTTTATTTTCAAATAATGTATTTGACTCTGCATGCATGTTTTACAAAACGGAGGGTTAAAAGGTATATTTTGAAAATGGTTTACCAAAACTTTGTTTTTGTCCACTCACACTTTTCAATGGTTTTGGCACCCTCCAGATTGATAGCGAACGCGGGCTGTACGAAGGCTGAGGCATCACATGGTTTTCTGGACTCTAGATATCTTGAGTAGGACGTAAGGTTATCCTTTTTCTGGCACGGGATAAGTGTGTTTATTTGATTTTTGAGGGTAATTTGGTCATTTTACAAGGCCGTGTCAGACATGAGCAGGTCCTCTCATGTTAATCGAGGTGGATTTCGAGGTGGGTCCTATCAATTTGGTATTAGAGCACTAGGTTGCTCTCGCTGGGATTGCACACTAGGTTTGCATGATAATTTCGCTTCGAACATGCTGCCTCCATGAAGACAACCCCGTCATCATTTGGTAGCGAGGATAAGGATAAGAAAGTTACATATGAAAGACCTTGAATTGGTTTGGTTAGGCATTGGATGCCATGTTTCAGTGGGGTTGGACCTCGGAAAAGGCTAGTTATCGTGTGAGCCCAGCGACTTGGAGCCGAGGAGTTACTGGTTGATTGGATCTCAAGATGGTGACTGTTCGGATTTTGGTGATTGATGGTCAGTCATGGTGAATGCGCTGCTAGAAGCAGCATGGATTGTTGATGACCCTCGTTCAAGAACGGTTGAACAAGATAACCAGGAACGATTACCGTTGGTGCAGATCCCATGTTGACCGATCAGCAGATCTCACACTTTGAGCGGATGGTAAGGGTGATGGGTTGCCTTCCTGAGCGTATGGTTCTGATGGTAGTGTTCTTCTTGGATTGGTCTGCACAGGGTTGGTGGCAGACATTGCTATCTATGAATTTGGATGAGACTACCTAGATATGGGCGATGTTTGAGGAACGTTTCTTACATCACTTTCTTCCAAGTATGATCGGGAGTCCAAGTGGTTACTAACTTAGGATACAAAGCATCTAGCTCGACGTCTGAGTCAGCACTAGTCTCGGGATACATAGCCTCTGGCTTGACATTTGAGGCCAACTACCACAATACCAGTCTCAGGATACAGAGCCCCTGGCTCGACGTCCGAGACCCACCAACCACCATCAACTTAGGAACCGGAGCCTAGATTGACGTATGAGTGGTTGCTCACATCAAACAACTCATAACATCATATAAATTCATATCATAACGTCATGGCATCATTTCATCATCATCATTATGTCATCACCATCATTATATGATTAAACAGTATCAATCATATATCATCACGCCATATCATCATCATATATTCATTATATCATCTAATATCATGGCATCATGCAATCATACCATCACTCACCATCGTTATGTCATCATACAATATCAACTTCAACAATTTACCAACACAATCACATACCAAATCATCGTAATAACCATAATACGAACATTGAGAGCATACATTTGTAATGCACATGTAACTCTTCAAATGAAATACACAACTTGATGCTTAGGCTTGAGCCCCCAAAGACATAACTCAACATAAAGCTTCTAAAACATGTACCCGAAACAATCAATATTTCTCCAAAAATCCTCAATAACTACTTGAAAATCAAATTTAATTATTTTCTACTTATACATACTCTTGGAAAAAAAAAATCAAACCATCAATTGAATTTGGACTTAACATAATTTCCGTAAGAATCTTGTAAAAAAATACTCAAACTTCATATAACATTTTGAAGTCCTCAATAATCAATCCAATTTATGGCCAAAACCAAAAATATAACTTCAAGTACAATCCTCTTAAAAAGAATATTCGAAATTCATTTTGAAAGTCTTGAAAATCATGGATAAATGTGATTAGGAAACCAAATTCAAATTATTACCACTTAAATCATTCAACACTTACAACTCTCATGCTAAAGCAAATCAAATTCCAATTCGTATTATTTACTCATCTAAACCAACCATCATTTGTAAACAAAATCTCATAAGAGTATATTTCGATAATTCCATTAAACCGTCAAAATTCATTAACGCACAAACAACTTACTATCATATGAAAAAGTAATAATGATACAAGGCTCACAATTTGAGAACCAAAATACTCGATATCCTAGCTCTGATACTAAGTTGACAGGACCCGTCTCAATTATCTTGAGAATCAAACCAGTCTTGATCCCGTCTAACAACTCGAGTTAGACAAGGGATATACTAACTTTGACCATGTCCAATTTCATTCAATTAACCAAACTTAATCCGTCCTTACGGGATTACCGCACACGTCTGACACACTTAGCCCCGACAAGTAGTAGCAAATACGAATTCGATTATGTTCGGGTTCTTACTTTTAGTTTTAAAAAACTATTACCATTCGCCCTTGCAATTGTATAAATATACTAAAATAATAACACCAATTTGAACCATATAAGTGTTCATATACTCAAGTTAGAATAATAAAAGGAATATGCAAAAATATGTTCACCATAACCCTTTTATCATTCAAATACAATCACTCACACCAAGCTTGTAACGATTTTGTGTCCATAGTATTCATCAATGTCTCATCATACTACCATTAATAGTTTACATAACACTTTTAGAAGTTTAGTCATGATTACAAATACAACTCTTGTACAAGTTTAACCCATTGTTCCATTCTATTGTTAATTAACCCATTATCAACCACAACACAAGAACAATCACAAAAATAACTAATAATATGTAAAAAATCATTATCATGCTCAAATGACATCCCTAAGACCAGATTAATTTTCCCCCAATTTTTAAGATCTAATTAGTAAGGTTTAAGTAACACAAAAACTTTGAACAATCATAACTATTTCATACGATATCCAATTAATCCCATTCTTGGATCATTAGACTCATAATAATGAGTACTACAAAACTCGTGTTGAACATATCCCTAAATTCGTCCTAACGCAATCGGATGCGCCGCTTGAAACCTCTGCACGTGGGCTTCACGCGCGTCACAAGTCACCTTCAACATGGAACCGGGTCGACTCGGTTCCTGTACACGGGTCGCTGACCCGGGACCTCGACCCTGAGTAAAAATTTTTCGTTCCTTGATTGTTTCGCATGATTCAAATGTTCAATTTTACCTATTCAGACGCAGAAGAGGATACATGGTCTCAAAAAGGAAGAAAACTTACCTCAAACTCCTAGTCCACGTTTCCAAGCTTATGACCATGGCTTCCAAAACTGCCACAAGGCCTTTCCAAGCTTTCAACTTGCTTCTTTTTTATCCCATAATGATCCCAGGGTTACTTGAACATCCTAGCATCCATAAATAGACACTAGGAGCCTCAAAACTTCTGTGATGGACCACGACCAATTTTGTTGATCTTCACGGCCTAGGTTCTAGGGTCATCCAGTTCTTCTCGTTCTTCCTCTCATTTCTCCTCTTCCTTCTTTCCTCTTCTTGTCTCATTTCTTTCTCTTTTTCCTTCCTACTTTTCCTTCGTACTTTCCATTCCATCTCTCCCACGATCTCAGCTTCCTTTTCTTTTCCTCTTCGACCTATCACCATTGAACCCCCTCCTGCACAACAACATATATATATATATATATAAACATGCATGTCAGTGGGGGAAATGGGGAGAGAGGACCAGAAATCTCTAGACTTGTGTCACTTTCAAAATATCACATTATGGAATTACCAAATTTCCCTTACCAACAAATTACCAAAATGCCCCTTACACAATTCTGACCCATAATGAATCTATTCGAACTCCATTTTTTACATGCCACCTGTTTATGCACTCAGGAGGTCAAGGACTTTGTAACAGTCTTTTCAAAAAATTTAAAAGGCATCCCCAATTAAAAAGTCAACCTTTTGACTTTGGTCAAAAGTCAACATTTTAACTTCTAGGGGCAAAATAGTCATTATTCACCTTTTCGAACACCCGTAGTGTTACAAAGGGCTTGTCTGTGCATGTAGCTCCTCTGATGGTGCTAACTGGTTAGACTTGAATATTTGGCATTTGTCGCATTTTTTGGCATATTGTAATGTTTCCTAACGTAGAGTTGGCTAGTAAAATCCTACAATAAGTGTTTTTTGTGCCAGCGACCTTCCACCGGAGTGATTTTCGCATTCTTTTTCCTGAGTTTCAGCTAGGAGCTTCAACGTCTCAGGATGTCTCAATCGTAGCAAGTATGGCCCTGAGAAGCTCTTACGAAAAAGTCATTACCAACATGGTATCACACAGCTTTCATCTGGATTTTACAAACTTCTAGTCAATCATCAGGTAATGTGTCATGTTCTAAGTAATTGAAAAAAGGTTTTTTCCAATTTGGTGAAGAATCAACTTGTCTTACTTCAATTTCCTTGATATCAATATTGTGTCGTTCAAGATACTTAATCAGAATTGAGCGTTTGAACTGATAACCAAGTGATGATGCTAAATTTTCCAGTGCATTTTCGAGAAGCAAAAGTTGATGAAAGGTAAAAACTATGAAAGTAGCAAGCATTTGTTGGATCTTATTGTTGTATCTAAGCATCCTCGCATCTTGTGCAACGTATTGAATGATTAATGATCAATTGTGAATCAGAATTAATAGCGAATTTCTTGATTCCTAACTCCTTGACGAGTGTTAGCCTACAAATCAATGCCTCGTATTCAGTTTCATTGTTAGAAGCTTTGAATCCAAATTGAATTTCCTGTTACATTATTGAGCCATAATGGGTGATAAGGACAATCCCTACTCTTTCGCTCCTCTAGTTCGATGAACCATCAACAAAAAACTTTTGTAGGAGATTAGAAGTTGAGGGTTGCAGCGAAGAGGGATTGACACCCTGATCTTGTGACAAGGAAGAGCCAGCCACCCTAGGTTGTCTAGTCCTTTGTCATTTTCTCTTTCTAGTGACGCTAGTGTGAACAACATGATGAAATCTACTAAGGCTTGGCCTTTGATTACAGTTCTAAGACGATAGAATATATCATGATGGCTAAACTCCATTTCCCACTTCATTACCCGAGTTGATGCATCAGGTGCATGGAGCAATGAACGAAAAGGATATTATATCATGATGATTACCTTGTGAGCTTGAAAGCATGGCCTTAGCTTTCTTATGGTGACTAATAATGCTAAAATTAATTTTTTTTTTAACCTTAGGTATTGTGTTTCTGCATTGAAGAGAGCTTTTGACGTATAAAATACAAGAAGTTGAATTTCATTCTCCTCATGGACAAGTGCAAAGCCTACTGTAACATAAAAAAAACCACTTAGATAGAGGAACAGATCCTCATTATCTTTGACTTTGTTAGTAGTGTCGGAGATGTCAAGCAGGTTTTCAGCTTTCATCCCACTTTTCCTTTGATGCTTTCTTCACTGCCTGGAAGAAAGGTTAACATCAATTTGTTGCCTTGGACAAAAATTGATTCAGAGCTGCCGCACGGCTAATGGGACTTAAGATCTCCTTTTGAGTTAATGGTGATTTCATTTCGAGGATCATTTTGATTTGTTTTGGGTTAGCCTCGATTCCATGTTGATTCACAAGGTAACCTAAGAACTTACATGCTGATACTCCAAATGTGCATTTTAGAGGGTTAAGCTTCAATTTGTATTTTTTCAGCAAATTGAAAGTCCCTCGTAGGTTGGTGATATGATCCTCTCATTTTTCACTTCCATGGATTTGCCAATAAAATCCTTGAACATTCGATTGACAAGTGTATGATATACTCCTCGATTGAAGACGAAGGTCGTCATATGTTTGTCTCGTGCATGAAAATCTGATTGTAGCATGAATAAGCATCTAGAAAGCTAAAGAGCTCATTTTCGGCGGTGGAATCCACTAAGAGATCAATTCTCGGCAAGGGATAATTATCTTTAGCGCATATGAGATTGAGGTCGATGTAGTCGACACAAATTCACCATCGTCCCGCCTTCTTCTTCTTGAAAAGTATGACGGTTGCAAGCCATTCAGAGTGCAGAAATTCTTCAATGGAACTAGAAACGAGTAACTTATCGATATTTTCTTGGATGATAGCAATTTTTTCGAGAGGAAAATTGTAGCTTTTTCTTCTTGACTAACTTATGGTTTGGATTGACATGCAGTCTGTGGCAAGTAATGGTAGGGTCGATTCCAAGCATGTCAGATGGTGTCCAAGCGAAAACTTGTTTTTTCTCACGTGTGAATACAATGAGTTCTTTTTTTTTCTTTGACATCCAAGCGTGTACCAATGCGAGTACGTTGCTCAGAATATTGAGGGTCAAGTTGGATGAGGATAATGTCATCTTCGGGTTTCCATCCTTCTGGAGTTGGAGGTTCTTCATAAACATCGAGATCTTGACCCACAGTCTGTTGCTACTTTGGAGACAAAGAACAAGGTTTACCCCCAATGGATGTTCCAATCTAAAGAATAAACTCAATTTCCTTGAACTCCTTCAGTTCTTCGATGAGGCACCATCGAGCTATGGCATGATAGCTCTTTATCTCTCCAACTCCTCCTCTAGGGATCGAGAATTGAGTTTTTTTTTATAAAGGCTTGATGTGTTGGCTAGGATTTTGTGAAGCCACGGTCTTTCTAGTATTTTGTTATATGGTGTATGCTCATCCATGATCTCCTATTAGCTTTCTCCTAATCGCATTTGACAGGTTCTGGTTTCATGAACCAAGGATTGTCTTTTACTTCATTGTGAATCTGATGGACTAGCAAAGTTAATTGTAAACTAGGTTTTCCTATGGCTGGGGTATGGGAAGTCTGACTCGCCTTGAATTTGTTAGACTTCCCATATACAAATTTGCTTTGGGATTCATCTTTGTTTGATTTTTTTTAAGGCCTTCTCGCTTGTCTCATCATAATCTAGTGCATGTGCAGCGTTCTTCTCATCCTCCCAACATGCATGCTGCTACGCCAGAAAAATCTTCTTGGTAAGACTTCGTGCATTGTCTATGACTATGTTGCCCTAAAGCTGGCTATCCTATGGAAGCCCATGTTTGAATGTCATTGCGACAACAAGGTCACTACATCCAACCATACGAGATTTTTGCTTCCAGTATCTTCGAATGTATTATCAAAGAGTCTCTTTTGATATCTTTTTTATGGTGAAGAGATGATCATCTTTTACTTCGACTATGCGAAGTTTGTGAGTATTCCTTCACAAATACTAAAGCCAGTTCTTCAATAGAAGAAATCGATCTCTGGAGGAGATGCTTGAATCATGTCATGGCTTGGCCATGTAGAGAGGCCTGGAACACTTTGTACATGAGCACATCATTGTGTCTATGAGGCATCATGACTCCTCGGTAATAATCAATATGCTTTATTAGGTCAGAAATTTCCTTGAACTGATTAAAGTTCGGAGTTGTAAACCTTTGTGGGAATGGGTTCCTCTTCAATGTCACTCACAAAAGGTGAAAAGGATGATGACTAAATTGGGCGACTTAGATCATCTTCTAGATCGCCATCACGTTGCATGCCTCGGAGGCGTCGTTCCGACATTCTCTAGACATCATCAGCTTGCAAAGCGCCTCAGTGAGGTGGGAATCATTACGTGTCAATCATCTTTGACCTCCCTAAACCCCAGTCTTAGCTTTTTTAGAATGTGTGGGAGAATGTGTCTCGTCCTGTTCCTTGTTGTGATAATCAGTACGTCCTAGGATGTCTCAGAAAGTTACGTGTTTCCTTCTGCTCCCATGCAAATGCGATGATGCCCCTACATGTTCTCTAGGTCTCTCATGCACTAATGCCTTAGACGTTGTTGGCTTTTTGTTCTGTGAGTGTGACTTTCCTCACCGGAGTCACTTAGCGAAGTATCATGAGAAATCGTTCAACATTAGACAATATATTTTCCATGACATCTTGGAACGTTCTATTGCCTTCCTTGTGATGTGGTGTGTCTCCCAACCATGTGCGTTGTCATTCGCTCTGCCAAAAATTAAATTGTTGCAAAAGCTCTAATTGTTTTTGGACTTGGTTGCTCAACCTTTCAACTTGTTGTGATAAGTTGTTTTGAGGGGGTAGGCACCGAGGTGTTCACGTCTTACATGTATCATGTCGAGCCTTATGCCTTATGTTTAAGAGGTGCTGGTCTAGATCAAGTTCCTCTGTGCTGGGTTTTTCCCTTGACGTATCCATCCATGAATGCTCGTAGATCCCTGTTTGCATGGGGCTGATTCTACCTTGATGTTTCTCCCACCAATCACTCGTCTGTTTGTTGAAAGGTTGTTGTTCCCACTCCTAATGAAGGTGCAGGAGTTGTTGAGACTGGAAAAGCTCAAAAACCAAAACTTGGAATCAGTCTATGCCCCACAATGGGTGCCATGATACTCACCCGGGGGGGGGGGGGGGGGGGGGGGGGAATGGCTTTGATGTTGATTAGGAGTCACATTGTGTGGTCCGCTCCCATTTTGAGCTGCAGAGGCTGAAGTAGCAGTTTCAAACGATCGGACAGATCGTCATATCCTAACCATGCTGAATCGCGAGGATTGAAAATAAAGCTTGATGAACGATGAATAAAGTTCAAGAACTTTAAACAGAGCCGATCAACGACGAATGAAATTTGATGAATGATGAACAGAGTTGATGAACGGTGAACGAACTAGAAAGCTCTTCTTGAGTATTTCTCCATTCGGCTCTCAATGAAAGCACAAATTGTTAAAGCATAATTCGAATACGCTCGCAAAAATCTCATTGATCCATATAAACAGAAACAAGAAGCTATCGTTTATTTCGATCGAGGTCCTAGGAAGTTGTTCGGCCAAAAATACTCTAATACTTAAGTCGGGCTTTGAGATAGAAATCACAAAAATTTAAGAAGCAATAAATCGAATTATCCTTAAAAGTGAAATGAGTTTCGCTATATATAGAAAACTATTGTAAGTGTCGGAGTATTCTGATTGGTCGATGAAATTTGTAATTAATATATAATTCCTTGCTAATAAAAGATATTATTTAATAATGTAATATTAATTATAATTTTTATTATTAAATGAGTAATAATGACAATTAATTCTCGAGGAGAATACTATTATAATTGAGATTTTAACCCGATTAAATAATATATTCAATTGGTGTATACATTATTTAATGTGTAGGTGTCTATTAGCCGTTAATGTCATTACCAATGACAATTTAGACATTATATAATTTATATGTCACATGGCAACTCCACAATTTTATAATGATTTTGAATTCCACATAATACATGTAAACTATATTCTTTGTGTTTTTTTTTTAATATTAGGTTTTATTTTTGGTCAAATTTTTAATATTAGGTTGGGGTATTTGGAATTATTATAGAACTATATGTTACTTTCATATATTTTTTTTTTCATTTTATTAAAAAATAATAATGAAAAGGGGTAATGGGAATCATTAACACCCTTCTCCTAGTTAATGGGATTACCCCAAATGGGTAATGCGATTACCTATTTTGAATGAGAAATGATTACATAGTTGCAAGTAAACATATTAGAAGTAAGTAATGAGAATCATTACCTTTGATTTCTTTCTCATTACTAGGAAGTAAGCATGCCCTTAATTGATAGAAAAAAAGGGGCTAAAGCTAGAATTGGTATTTTTTTTTTCTTTGAACAATTAATTAACATCATGTAAGAGATATTATTCAGAACGAGAAATATGACATTACATTGTTTGATGAGCGAGATTGGATTGTACTGAATTAGATAACATATTACACTCAACGTAGTTTGATAATGACAAAGAATGTCTTTCCATTGTAAGGGGATTAGATAAGTAAAGATACACGAAAACTTATCCAATCCTCTTGAAATATATAGTAGGATTAGAAAATGTAAGTTTCCTCTATGTCTAATCTTATATAATCTTCTTACAATGAAATTAGTCAAATTTTTTGAACCATAAAATGGATTAGTCGAACTATAAAGGCACAAACTCACACTAAGGCACAACGATGTACGTGGTTCACCCAAATCGAAGTACATCCACAGTGTTATACTACTCTCATTAATAATATACGTATTGTACATGATACATTTTAGGCATTGTGTAACGACTCGTTCTGAATATCGAGATTTAATATTAATTAATTATGGATTTAGTATGATTAATCGGGAATTAATCGAGAGAAATCGGACTGACGGTGTAAAATGACTGTTTTGCCCCTAGAATTGGGCAAAATGTTGACTTTTGACTCGGGGAGGCAAATGTACGAGAACCGATGACCGTGACATCGATCGGGACGTCACGAGTACGTAGACAGGCAGCACATCTAAATCGGAGGTTCGACGGAGAAGTTACGGGTCTAGAACGTTTTACGGCACTATTCACTCAAATCGAGGAACTGACATGTGGAAAGTTTGGATTGGATTGGAAATCTGGGTGGACCAATTAGTGAGTGACACATGTCCCTTATCTGATTGGCCCTATTCCCCAAATTGTGGGAATATCATCTTCTTCACAATTGCCCCAAACCCGTGTGAAACATAACTCGTACACCCAAAACCAACACCCACACCCTCCTATCATCATTAATTGTTATTGAGCCGTGAACGAAAGATGGAGAGGACGGTGAGAGGATGATGGTGGTGGCAACGGCGTCGACCATTGTGTACAGTGGTGGGAGTTCAAAGGTAAAACCCGAAAGCCCTGTTTAAATTCAAAAATGGTAATCTCGATTTTAGTGAGTGATGATCGATTCTAATGATTGGAACATGTTATTGGAGGTCATACAAGTTGATTGGTATCGATTTCGAGGTCAGAGGAGGTTTGTGGTGGCCGAAAACAGAGGAGGAAATTGACTGGTATATTCTTCGAATTGGAAGGTACTTTCCAGACCTAGTTTTCTGGATTTGATCACGTAGATTAATGTGAAATGATTAGACGAAGCTTTAGGGACAAACGAGATCGAAAAAGGGTAGAAAATGGCGGAGAACCGGTCTCGCCGGTCCAGTGAACCGGTTTAGATCGGGTTCGTTGGAGGTTGATGATGAACAATACCCTAGAGCGTGGGTTTCACGCGCAAGGACTATAGGCGGCGCGTGGGCCCTAGTTTCGAGGAACGGTCAACATATGAAATCATCCTTTCAATGTAACGAACATTTTGAGACTGGTTTCGTGTCGATCGGATATCGTTTCGATATAATTTTGGATGTCCAAAGATTTAGGATCGAGTTTAAATACGTTTAAAAATCCCGAAAAATTAGGGGGTTTTAATGAGAGGTTATTGAAGTAGTTAGTAACCCTCTAGTATGATTTAGACAAGTCCGGGAGTTCCAGTGATGATGATTTAGCCTGGGAAGGCTTATGACACGCATATCGAGGCTGTAGCGTAGGACGGTCTGTGAGTGGACATTGTTTTCTAAACTATGATGCATGCATAACTGTTTTATATGTTTTACATATGTGATTTATATGATGATGATTGTGGTATTGGTGATTTACATATTTGCACGTATTTCGAGATGTTTTCCGTATTTGCACATATATCGAGGTTTATGATTTTAATAATGGTTCAATTGTATAATTTTGGATTTGGAAATATGGAATCGGGCTTGAGACCCATTTGGTTTACGAACTATCGGACTTGGAGTCCATTTGATTGAATTAGGCATCGGGCCAGGGGCCCAGTTGGTTTACGAAATCGGGCATGAGGCCCAATTGTGTTTTATAAATGTGATTTCGAGTCGGGGACCCATAAATGGATTTGGATAAATGGTTTTGGATTTGAGAAATCGGATTTGTGGATTACGATGGTTTTATGGAAATCCCGGGCGTAGGCCCATTTGAACGGTTTGAGATGATTTATGAAATAGTTTTCCATATACCATCCTTATATCTATGGATTGTCTCCTCCAGTCGTCTGGGACGATGGAATAGTCACGGTGCATTACCTGCGAGGGGTCACTACACAGAGTGACCGGACCGTATAGTGACTCAGGAGCAGGATTGCTAGACGTCTGAGACGTCAGACATCTGGGATTTCAGAGATTGACTCGAGTTGAGACCCCGAGTAGCACGCGTAGCTTGGACTGTGACATGACGTTTGGGACGTCAGGCGTCTGGGACACCAGGCATCTGGGATGCCAAGGATTGGTACATAACGGTATTTGATGGAATTGTGATTTATGGATTTACTGGATTATGTATTTGGATTTCGGATTTATTGGATTTATGATTTGGTTTTCGGCGTTAATGGAATTGGGCAGGGACCCACATGGTTTGGATTTACAGTTTTGGGCTGAGTTCCCCCTTACTTGGATTTATGGTTTTGGGCTAAGGCCCTAATGATTTAATTAAGTTAAATGGTTTGATTATTGGTTTTCGAATGCATGCATACATTTAGTGAAGGGCATAAATATCTTCTTATGAAATGTGTTTTATTAAACTATTGATTTTCGTCCACTCACAGCTTTTAATGGTTTTAATGCCCTTCAGGTTGATCACAGATGCGGACTGTAATAGAGACCGAGACATCGCACTCCTCCACTGATCCTGGCGCACTCTGGAAGCTCCGAACAGGCTGAGGTTTGAGTTATCCCTTGTCTGACACTTAGTGTTAGACGGGAGCATGACACATCCCGTGATAATCCCAGGGGGATTGGGATGGGTTCTGTCACATTGAGCCTTAGAGATAGTAATGTATTATAGAGAGAATGGAGATATTGGCCACTAGAAAGAGAGGGGCATAGAAAGATTCTCCCAAGAGAGAGGGATGCGACTCCACATTTATAGACAATATTTAGGTTTAGGTTATGGGCCACAATAATGGGTTTAGGCATAGGCCTTGACGATAAGCTTGGTCTTGGTGTGAGTGGCCTTCTAGGTCTGGCCTAGTCGGTCGACATGGTATTAGCATAAGTCCCCTAAGTCGTTGGCTGAGGTGAATTTCCTCGGTCGAGGTCTTGTAAATCTAGCTTATACGTGTGAACTAATCAGAAGGGTATACCCCCTAATTCCCCAAAGTTCTTGATTGAGGATGTGAACCTCAAGAAGCTCCATGTCGTTGTTGCAAGTGTCTGGTCTACCATTGAAGTGAGAGCCAACTAAACAAGAGTGGAAAAGTATGAATGTTTTGCCATGTTGGCATCTGATTGGTAGCTATTGATAGCATTTTCCGATCAGGGCATGCTTCTCTGAAGAAGCAAGCTCTTGCGTCTGATTGATAGCTACCGATAGCATTTGCTAACCGGAGCATGCTTCCCTATGGAAGTTGAGTAATGCATCTGATTGATAGCTACCAATAGCATTTTCCAATCGAAGCATGCTTCCTTGAGGAAGTAAGCTCGTGCATTCGATTAGTAGCTACTAATAGCGTTTTTTCGATCGGGGCATGCTGCCCTGCGGAAGTTGAGTAATGCGTCTGATATGTAATTACTGATCGCGTTTTCCAATCGGAGCATGCTTCCCTTAGGAAGTTAAGTAATGCATCTGATCGGTAGTTACTGATAGTGTTTTCCGATCAGAGCATGCTTCCTTCAAGAAGTCAAGTATTGCATATGATTGGTAGCTACTGATAGCATTTGTCGATCGAAGCATGCTTTCCTGAGGAAGTAAGATTGTGCATTCGATCGATAGCTACTGATAACATTTTCCGACTAGAGCATGCTTCCCTAAGGAGGTAAACTCGTGTGTCTGATCGGTTACTACTGATAGTCTTTACCGATTGGAGCATGATTCCCTGGGGAAGTTGAATAATGCATATGATCGGTAGCTACTGATAACGTTTTCCGATCGGAATATGCTTCCCCGAGAAAGTAAGCACGTGCGTCCAATTAGTAGCTACTGATAGCGTTTGTTGATCAGAGCATGTTTCCCTGAGGAAGCCAAGTATTGTATTTGATTGGTAGCTACTGATAACATTTTCTGATCGGAGCATACTTCCTTAAGAAAGTAATTTCTTACATCTGATCGATAGGTACTAATAGCGTTTTTCGATCAGAGCATGATTCCCTGAGGAAGTAAATTAGTGTATCTGATCGGTAGCTACTAATAACGTTTGTCAACCGGAGCATGCTTTCTTGAGTAAGTCGAGTAATATATCTTATCGATAGCTATCGTTAGCGTTTACCAATTGAAGCATGCTTCCCTGAGGAAGTAAGCACATACGTCTGATTGGTAGCTACATATAGTGTTTGCTAATATGAGCATGCTTCTTTGAGGAAGTCGAGTAATGTGTCTGATTGGTAGCTACTAATAGTGTTGGCTGACCAGAGCATGTTTTCTTGAGGAAGTCAAGTAACACGTCTGATCGATAGCTATTCATAGCGTTTTTCGATAAAAGCATGCTTCCTTGAGGAGGTCCCCCAAGTTCTTGACTGAGGTAAATTGCCTCCAGGGAGAACTTGTAATAAGAGTACAGGATGCTGAGGGAAACTCATATGGTGCACTGTATTTGGCTGATCAGCTAATAATGTCCATGGCTAACCTAGAGCCATTTACAATGTGAGTTTATCTTGCATAGTGAATGCTTATGAGCCCATGCCATTTGGTAACAGGGGATGCCTACGAGTTCATGATGTATTGCCAAAAGGCGATGATGTTAATATGATGCTCATGTGTCATGGGCAATGATGTGAGCATGACGATGTGCATGTGCCGAAAGACTGATGTAAATATGTTGCCCACGAGCCATGGGCGATAATGTGACCATGATGATGCACATGATGTTTCAATGATGTGATTCATGTATAGTTAAGTGTGATGAAAGAATATGATACTCACGTGTCGTGATGCTCGCGAACGATAAAAGTAATCGCCGCAAGGCAAGTCAGCCAGAGCCAAATAATTGTTGTGAATATGCAAGTAAGAGCTACTGAAGAGCATCGTAAAACTTGTTACTGAAGGGCAAAGATGACCGATTGATTGGCAAAGATGACCGATTGATCATGGAGATCAATAATTGGGCCACTCGGTAATTCCTGATAATCAAAGATGAATCTATTGATCAAATATCCACAAGATTTATGCACAAAAATATGTAATTATATGAATATTTGCATAATAGGCATACTCAATATGCATAAGCAATATGTGATTAAAGTATGTATTCCGACATGTATAATTTCCTAAAGTAATTTACAATTAAATAATGTAATTGATTGTGTAGGCTTGTGTATATCCATTATAGTACGAGGCCATCTCACATTGTAAGATAACATAATGGGCATTTATAATTTGTGCTCAACCCACTTGTTTGTTGAGCCCAATTTTTGTTTAGTGGACATATATATTAGGTCAAATATCTCAGCCCAATTAATAGCAATAAGTGTAATTAACTAAGATAAGAAAAACTTATCTTCTTCGACGCCATGTTCGGCAGAGTAGCAAGCAGGTGCAACAGTGGCGGCGCGTGATCACCGTCATAAGATACGACCAGATTGCAGGAGGTTCGATATATTGAGGTCCCTCAGTTCCAATGGTGGCGGCAGTGTTTCTAGAAGACGTCATGAACGACCTCCACGATGCAAGGCAATGGCGTGTGCTCACTGAATTCCAGTGATGGTTGAAGATGATTTCTCTTGGGATTTTTTTTTTATATTAGAGGTCACTGTATGATGGTGTTGGTAGTGGCTACAATCGGAAGTTGTTTTCCATCAATTGAAGAGCTGCGGAGATGGAGCATCAGCGACCCAACTATTGCAGTCGTGGCTATTTTAACATTTGCTCTTTCTTTCTTTGTGGTCGTGAGAGTAGAGAAGGGAGAATTTGTGATTTTTTTTTTTGGGGTCTGTTCTTCAACTGGGAGCAATGTATTTTTGCATTCTTCTCTGCTACCATGAGAGATTTGAGTGTGATAGGTGAGACTTTTCTCTTTTTTTAAAAAAAAAAAAATTGTTCTTCATGAAGCCATGAGCCTTGTGTGCTTTCATAGAGGAAAGCTCCTTGGTCTCTAGTACCATGGTCAAAGACAATGAATGCTGAAATTTTTACTGGATTCGAGGAAGCATGGAGCTGAGATCGAGGATCTAAAAGCACCTCACGACTTGGTCAATGCGGCTCCAGACTTGGCTCATTTGGTTCAGACTCAAGGTTGGGACTGGCCTGATGTGCACGTAGGTAGGGTCAACGAGTCCCCGCATCTGTACATTGTGGAGATTGTGGCTTCTTTACCACGGTGGTGGCGCGCGGTGGCGTCAGGTGGTAGAGTGTAAGCTCTGCAACCCACTCGTCCTTTTGTTGGTTGCAGGTGCAAAATATATGTATACACAAAGCAAAATCCTCATAGACTAATATCCTTTTATCATCTGCCATAGGAGTGTATTTTGCTTTCTTCCTCATTGTTGTAGCAGATGAAAGATGAATGAATGTTTGTTTGTTTGTGTGTTGAGATGTATTTTTGGTATATAGGAGGAAGAAAGGGTCTTGAATGGTCATGGGTTTTTTCCAAAAAGGGTTTTTGGGTTGTGTCCAAGAGAAAAAAAAAAAGATTTTCTGGGGTTTTTTTTTGTTTTCTCTTCTCTAAAGCCACGAGAGATCTGTGAGAGGATGAGAGATTGAGATGGAGAGGAAAGAATCCTCATGGGTGGCCTGAAAAATATTGACATGGAGGAGAGAACCGTCACAGTAGTCCGGAGAAAAGGAAGAGAGATTTGGGCCGGAGTTTTTTCGGGTTCGGAACCGATATGGAATTTTTTGGATGGGTTGGTGTTCTTGAATGCTCATGGTATTTCAGCAGGTCAATGAAGAGAAAAAATAACTGACATAGATTTTTGTCGCGATTCCTACATACAGTGCCAACTGTTGAACCATAAAATGGATCGATTGAACTATGAAGACACACTCACACTTAGGCACAACGAGGTACGTGATTCACTGAAATTGGATTATGTCCACAATGTTATACTGCTCTCATTAATAATATATGTATTGTACATGTTACATTTTAGGCATGGAGTTTTAGAGATAGTAATGTATTATAGAGAGAAAAGAGAGTGTGGCCTCTAGAAAGATAGAGGCATAGGGAGAGCCTCCCCAAAGTGAGGGAGGAGATTTCATATTTATAGGCAATATCTAAGTTTAGATCATGGGCCACAATAGTGGCCTTTGAGCATGAGCCTTGATGCTATGCTTGGGCTTAGTCTGAGTGACCTTCCATGTCGTGATGGGCCCTGATGGGGGCCGTGTTTGGTCCGAGCAATCTTTCAGGTCTGGTCTGTTTGGTCGATATGGTATCAACATGGTCCGATTCCAAAAAAAAAATACAAAGAAAATGCTCTGTCATTCCATTGTTCTTCCTCATTTTGGTCTTGGCTCCGATTCCAAGTGAGCAACTAGAACTCCATGTACGTACATCTTGTCCGCCATGCAAGTTTATAGTATAGGTCAAAGGCTAGAAATGCCTAAATAGTCTTGGCAACTAGCATCAAGAATCGATTACACAATAATAAAAAACAACAAAAAATTAGTAAAAGTGTAATCAAACCCTACTAATTAAATAAATTTACACAAAAAATTAAACATATTCAAAAAATAGTTATTGTCAGTGAAATCGTTTTGCATAACAATTTTTTCGTTTTATAGATAAAAACACAGTTGTAAAACGCATTTGATAACTTGTTTTTAAGGAATAAATTTATAAAATGAAAACGATACCACCGCCGCCACCTCACTACCACCACTACCGCCTCCTCTCCACATCCTTAATGTAGCCACCACCCCCACAACCACCATCGTCGTCATCGTCTCTGTAACGACACGTCCCGGAAATCGAGATTAGATTAGTGGTTAATGACGGATTAGTGAAGTTAATCGGTGATTAGTTGAGTGATTTCGAAACGGATTGTGCGAAATGACGGTTTTGCCCTTGGAATGGGCAAAATGTTGACCTTTAGTTCGGGTAGTCAAATAGACTTGGACTGATGACTGTGACGTAGCTCGTGACGTCACGAGTTCATAGACAGGTGACACGTCTGATTCTGACATTCGAGGAAAAAGTTATGATGTTCGGAAGTTTGAGGGTAATTTGGTAATTTGGTTGAAAAGGGTCAAATTGTTGACTTTTCATACGACATGGTTTTCCCACACATTTCAAGGACCGTTAGGTAGGTCTCGATTTCCTGAGTACAACGACAGGCGGCACGTTGTCATTGGACTTCGGATGGATTAGTTAATGGTCTAAACGTGCGAGGGGCATTTTGGTAATTTAGCCTCAAGGGCATTTTGGTCAATTGGCTTGCATTGGGATTGGTGCCCAGTGATCTGAGGATACTTGGCTGCATTAGGATGTGTGTCCACAGGATTTTGGACACCTGGCCCCTTTTGGATGGTGGTGGAAGCTTCTCACTTTCTCTCATAATTGTCTCACACATTTTAAAACCAATTGCACGTTCTTGAGAGGAAAACAGAGTACAGAGAATGAGCCGTGAGAAACCCACCTTACTTCTTCCTTCGATTCTCAGTAATTGCTTCTGGCTGGTGAAGGAAATGTAGAAAATGAGTTGAGCTAATGATGTGGGAGGCCACGGCGGAGCCCACTGCGGCAGAAGGAGGTAAGACACTTGTAAAACCGTAAGTCCCCTGTTTGAATGTGATAATCGTGAAGTTTGATTTAGGGGTTGATGATTGAATTGCTTAATTGGGAAATGTTTTTGAGGTTGTTAGGAAGCCATTGAGCTTGGTTTGGAGGCCCGTCGTGGACAGTGGCCGTGAAACCTGTTTCTAGAAGTCCCAGACACCGTTTAAGGTCGAGACCTAGGCTTGTGGCGGCTAGGAAGGTGGAAATTGGAAGATGGAACAGGGATCGATCGTATGTCGATTTGAACGGTAATAAACCAGCCTTACTTTCACGTTTTAATTAACTAGATCAATCATAGATGTCTGGATCGGGTCGGCCTGGACCAGTTCGAACTCGGTTCACGCGAGGTTGAAGACAGCCTGTGCTGGCACGTGAGGCCCACGCGCAGCCCCTTTGGGCACGTGGCACGGATTTTGAGGAAGGCTCCAACATGACTTTTAAAATATTCAATGTAACGAACATTTTGGCACTGGTTTCAAGTCAATCGGACATCGTTTCGATATGTTTCGGGATGTCCGAAGGTTTTAGGGCTCATTTAAAAATAGTTAAAAATTCAGAAAAATTACAGGGACTTAGTAGAAGCTTAATGAAGTAGTTAGTAACCTTATTATGGGATTTGGAGAGGTTCAGGAAAGCCGATAATAGTGGATTGGCCGGGAACACGTATCGAGGCAGCGAACGTAATGGTCTGTGAGTGGACTTTGCTTTCTAACTTATGATGCATACATAAATGTTTTCTATATTTTCTATACGTGATTTCTATGTTTATGATTATGATCTTGATGATTTACGGTTTTTCACGTATTTCGAAATATTTACGAAATTACACGTTTTACGAGTTATGGTTTTTTGCCACGATTTGACGATGGTTTCGATACGATGATTTGGGATTTGAGATATGATTGATTTTAATGATTTATAATGGATTTTGGAAAAGTGATTTCGGGTTTTGGAAACGGATTTCAGAAATATGATTCTTGATTTGGTTTAAAACCTTCAAAGTGAATTTCTGGATTTGCGTTCGGGATGATGATTCCGGATGCTAGCTTATAGAATCATGATTGCGAATTCGGATATGTATTTTCTATGATTTTCACTTGGTTTTGGGTTTAAAAACCCGTTGAAACTTGGTTTTGGGTTTAAAGACCCGGATACGGCTGGATCTGGTTTTGAGTTTAAAGACTCGGTTGATTGACGGGGGAGGTATCTGGATTGATATGTTTTGAGTTTAAAGACTCGGTTATTGTGATATCCTCCGAGGCCTGTTGATTGTATTTTGAGTTTAAAGACTCGTTGATATCCCGGGAAGGCCTGATTATGCGCATCTGTTTTGAGTTTAAAGACTCGGGCACGCTTGAGATCCAGCAACTTGATTGATTGATGTTTTTTCACTGGTTTTCAGATCTTTTGGGCAATGTGACAGGACCCACCTCGATTATCACCTCGATAACGGGGACGAACCCTGCTCCCGTCTGACCACCCAACTTAAAGGACCAAAATAACCACACAAAAAACCCTGAAATATACATTGCCAGACCAGGGAGAAGTTATCATACAACTAGTCAACAGTAGCACAGAGCATAGTAATAGTACAAGAAAAGACAAAATCCTACTAAGAACTGACTACACGCGCAACGGAAAAACTCTATGCCTTCGCCTCTGCCTCAACGTTAGCCCCGGCGCTAGCACCACGACCTGGAAGGTGTTAAAAACATAAAAGCGTGAGTGGACTAAAAAGAAATAAGAGTTTCAAAAGCAGTTTCTATAAACAAACCAGGATTTCACCCTCCGTTTTTAAAACATGCATGCATAACCAAGTTTCTGAAAACAACCATCTATACGAGGTGAAAATAAGCATGGAAATCCATAGAAATCAAAATCAAAGTTCGGGCACTCGGCCCTAAATCCATATCATCCAAGTTATTCGGGTCACAGCCCAAAACATTTGAAAAACAACCAGTGAAAAACATTGATCATACAAGTTTACTAGATCTCAAGTGCGCCCGAGTCTTTAAACTCAAAACCATGCGCAAATAATCAGGCCTTCTCGGGGGGGAGGGGGTATCACAATCACCGAGTCTTTAAACTCAACACATATTAATCCAGGGCCCTCCCCCACCCCCGTCATCAATCATCCGAGTCTTTAAACTCAAAACCAGATCCAGCGGGTTTTTTTCTTTTTCCGGGTCTTTAAACCCAAAACCATTTTTCAAGCATAAGAAAAATCCATCAAAATCCGAAAGCCAAAACCAAACTGGAAATCTTCGAAAACCGAAATCACGTTTGATCAAAATGGGACTTCCGCCTGAATTTCACTTCCAAATCTCAAATCATATCCACAAATCTTTAGTAAAACAGAATGCGTATAAACAAAAGTCATCTATCCAAAACCATCATCAAAAGCTTAACAGAAATCATATTCTTGAAGTACGTGCAAATGCGATAACTCATATTGTAAAACGTGCAATCAAGTAAAGCAAGAATATAGAAGTCATAAGCATAAAATCATATATCGAAAGCATAAAATCATATATCGAAACATAAATAAATAAGTAAAAACAGTTATGCATGCTCAGTTAGAATAACGAAACGATCCAAGTATGACCGGAACACTCGGTTCATCAGGTCCATAAACGCCGTTGGAGCGTTAGTTAATCCAAAGGGCATGTAAGGACCCGTCCAAGAAATTAGGGTTAAGATGGTGATTAGTGAAGGATTAGCGAACTTAGTCGGTGGTTAGTTGGTTCCGATAGGTCCGTTAGCGTAGAATGACGATATTGCCCCTAGGTTGGGCAAAAAGTTGACTTTTAGTTTGGGCGGTCAATTGGGCATTGACCGATGACCGTGACGTAGTTTGGAACGTCATGAATCCGTAGACAGGTGGCACGCCCGACTCCGACATCCGAGGAGGAAGTTATGATGTTCGGAAGGTTGAGGGCATTACCGTAATTTGGTTAAACTAGGGGGAACGAGTTGACTTTTTGTACGATTGGGTTTCGACACGTTGACCAAGCACCGTTAGGTAGATCTCGTTGTCCTGAGTTCAACGACAGGCGGCACGTGTTCATCGGACCTAGGATGTGTGAGATACGGTCTAGAAACGTAGTGGCATAATCGTAATTTTGATTCAAAGGAAGGGCATTTTGGTCTTTTGCACATTGGAAATTGTGCAACCGGATTGGGACAAGTGTACAGGAGAGATTGAGATTTTTGTGAGAGGGCTGAGGGGATGGTGACACGTGCAAGGTGTCTAGTGGGTTCTAGGATGCACGGCTCCAATTATTTGGCTGTGTGTTCGTGTGTGTGTTCGAACAAGAGAGAAACAGAGAATGAGAGTTAGGGAGGAATTGGACGAGTGTAGAGTGTGTTTGTGTGTTCAGTGATCAAGTGAGGGACTAGTGATCGAGAGAGAGATAGTGAGTGAGTTGGGAAGGCAACTCGTGTGAGGAAGTTTGGTGAGTGAAGAGGGTGAGGTTACGGGAAAAACAGAGAGATGTTGAGGGAAATTAGTGGTCGTGTGGTCGTGTGCTGATCGATTGGGCTTGATAGGAGGCTAAGACGACTCTATGGACGCCAGGGAACGTGGCGGCTAGCACGGTGGTGGACGGCTGCAGGTAATTTCTCATCCCCGTTAGTATGCCCTATTTTTCCGTGAATTTCAAACGGGAAGTCGTGGACTTAGGGGTTGAGTCGAGGGATTTGGTGAGTTGTGTGCGACTCAGTGAGGTCCTAATAACCGTCTAAGGTGGTTTCCGTGACGGGGGAGTAGCTGGTTGGCAGGATTGTGAAACAGGGGACTGGACGGGTTTGGTTTCGAGTTAGGGATGACGGGTTAGAGGCTTAGTCGTCGTGTTAGAGTGAGGGGAATAGGTTGCTTAGGACTGGACGGTGGGGATGGTGAAGAAAGGGAAGAAAATGATGGAGGAATGGTGGAGAACCGGGTACGTCGGTTCAGACCGGTTCACCCGTTGAAGACGACGATGAACAGTGTCTGTGTGCAGGCGCGTGAGGCCCACGCACAGCCACTTTGGGCGGCGCTTGGGGGCGCATGCGGCGGTTTCCGATGAAGTGTCCAACTGAGTTTTTGTTCTAAATGTCATAACGAATCCAATGGAATAGGTTTCAGGTTATTCAGCCGTTATTTCGGGTTAGTTCTACGGGATCGAAGGTCTAGGGTCCCGTTTAAAGTACGCTTAGAAGTTCGGGAAAGTTATGGGATTTGAGTAGGACTTTTGTGAAGTAGTTAGTAACCTCGTTATGGACTTTGGACAGGTTCGGGAAAGCCGAGGGTAGCAGGATGGTCGGGAACGGCGTAAGTGCGCGCGTATCGAGGCGACGTCGGAATGGTCTGTGAGTGGACTTTGCTTTCTAACTCTTGATGCATGCTTATATGTTTTTATATGGTTTCTATACTTGATTCTATGATTTAATTTATGATGGTGATAGATTATGGTTTTTGCACGTTTTTCGAGGAAATGACGGTATTTCACGTTTTATGAGGTTTCACTCTCTCTTATGATTTTACGATGGTTTTCATGATTTGACTTCGGGTTTTGAAATATGATTTGATTTTAAGGTTTTGAAATGGATTTCGGAAAAGTGATTTCGGGCTGGGAGCCCTGTTCTTGTGATTTCGAAAATGATGTTTCGGCTTTGGTTTTCGAGGTTTGGAAAGGAAGTCTGGATTTAGGTTCGGGATAGTGGTTCCGGATGCCGGCTTACGGAATCATTTTTGCGAATCCGGAGATGGATTTTCTGTGGTTTTCATGGTTGATTGGAAAATGGTTTTGGGTTTAAAGACCCGGAAAAAGAGAAAACCCACTGGATTTGGTTTTGACTTTAAAGACTCGGATTGATTTATGGGGGGAGGGCCCTGGACTGATCTGTTTTGAGTTTAAAGACTCCGTATGGCTTTGAGTTTAAAGACTCGGTGATAATGATACCCCCCGAGGCCTGTGATTGTGTTTTGAGTTTAAAGACTCGGATATCCCGGGAAGGCCTGGCTATGCGCATTGTGTTTTGAGTTTAAAGACTCGGGCGCACTTGAGATCCAGTAAATGTGTATGATTGATGTTTTTCACTGGTTTTCTGACGTTTTGGGTAGTGGCCCGGATGAATTGGACTTGATGAGTTTTGGGACTGAGTTCCCGGTGTTGAGATTGAATTGTGATTTGAGGCTGAGGCGTGGATGATATGGGTTTTCGAATGGTTTTTCAATGATGGTTTTTGATATGAGTGATTTCATGACTTGACGTGATATGCATGCATTGGTTTTTGCGTGGAGGGTATAAATGTACTTGTTTTATTGAACTGTTTTCTAAATTATACCTTGTTTTTGTCCACTCACAGTGTTTTTGTGTTTTCAATACCCTCCAGGTTGTTGCGGCGCAAGCTGTTGGTTGAGAGACGGAGACATCACATGGACGTTCCACAGTAGACTCTGCGCACTCTGGGAAGTTCGAAAGTTGTTGAGATGGTCGGATCAGAACTCCCTTGTCCGACTTACGTGTCAGGACCCGTCCCCAATATCACCTCGATACCCGGGACGAACCCTGCTCCCGTCTGACAATCACACTTAAAGTACCACAAGAACCTCAAAATAACCACAAGCATAACTATCAGACAAGGGAGTAAATATAATACAACTGTAGAACAGAGCATAGCGTTATACAAAACAGGCACAAAAGTCCTACTAGGCTAATCTTGCAACGGAAGAACGTCGTAAGCTCTATGCCTCGATCCCTGCCTCAACGTTCACCCTAGCGATATCACCACGACCTGGAGGGTAAGTTAAAACCAAAAAGTGTGAGTGGACTAAAAGAAATAAAAAGTTTAAAACGCAAGTTAAGAATAAAACAGTTTAAGGAAAACAATATGATTTACCCTCCGTTTTAAAATATGCATGCCTAACAAGTATCAGAAAACCACAATATAAAACAGTATGATAAGTATGCTAAGATCGTATCGTAAAACCAAATATCCAAATCCGATCAAACCTGCTGGGTCTATCCGAGTCTTTAAACTCAACCAGGCCTCAAATGTAATCCGAGTCTTTAAACTCCCGAGTCTTTAAACTCAATAGGCCTACGGGGGTAATATTGTAAATATCCGAGTCTTTAAACTCCCGAGTCTTTAAACTCAATCCGGGCCCGTCCCCCGTCTATCAGAATCCGGGTCTTTAAACCCAATATCCAGATCCAGAAAATCCAATCCAAAACCGATTCTAAATCCATCTCCAAACCCGAATCCGAAATCACTGGTCTGATGCCCTTCCGGCATCCAGAACCGTCATTCCGAACCCAAATCCAGAATTCCACTCTTTCCGACTTTAAAACCAAATCTCGTTTCTCGAAATCTGATTTTAAAACCAAAACCTTGATTACCAAAATCGTATCTCATAATCCACTTATAACCATCATAAAACACTATAGATTGGAAACCCAAAAGTTTAGCATCAAAATCAGAAATCCAGCATTTTCTCGAAAAACGTGCGAAAACCCGAAAATGTCTCGAAAAACCCTAAACATATCAACCACGTATAATCACCATTAAAAAGCATAAAAACATACTTTAAATCATAAAACATAAATAAAAACGGTTAGGCATGCTGGTAAGAAAAGAAAGAGTCCACTCACGAATCCGAAAGTGTCAATCGCGCTCTGTGCGCTCCTCGACCGTCTCAGGCGTCTCCCGTCCTGTCAATAGGCACCAAATAGGGTCACAAATACGTCAAATATACTAACCCTAATTTCCCCAAATTTCTGAAAATTTTTGCATAATTTAAACTTAAACCTTAAATCGTCCGGATCCTCGAACTATCTCGTAACATCGTCCGATTAACCCGAAAATTACACCAATAGATTCCTTAGAACATTTAGAACAAAACCCATGTTGGAAGTTTGTTCAGAATCCTCCCCATGCGCCACCACGCGCAGCCCAAAGTGGCTGCGCGTGGGCCTCACGCGCCTGCTACAGTGCATCGTCTACCTCGAGTCACCCGGTTCTCCTCCATTCCTCCATCAATTTCCACCATTTCAATCCTGTTAGCTTCGTCCAGTTCCCAGCAATCCTTTCCCCTCCTAAAATCTGGAAATCGAAGCCCGAAACCTATCGTTCTCAACCTCGAACAAAACTACCTGTAAGCCCTATTTTGGCCTCCGGCCACCCAGGTCATCCCCCGTCACGGCACCAACCTCAGACGACTCCTGGGACCTTCAGGAGTCTCACCCTAACCTCCAAAACCCTCGACTCTAGCCCAAAGTCCACGACTTTCGAATTGAAGGAAATGGGAAAAACAGGGGATTCGAATCATACCTTCGATTCCTCCTCCGCCGTCTGCACCGCCGTGAACCACGGTGTTCAAAGAGTCCTCTGCGGTCGTCCTAACTCCTCCTCAGCTTGGATTGAACCACAACACGGCACAACCACCACCTCTGTCCCACGGCCTCTCTGTCAGGACCCGTCCCAAATATCACCTCGATACCCGGGACGAACCCTGCTCCCGTCTGACAATCACACTTAAAGTACCAAAATAACCCTAACACCACAATAAGCATAACCATCAGACGAAGGAGTAAATATATACAACTGTAAGTCAGAGCAAAGTTCTACAAAATAGGCACAAAATCCTACTATGCTAGTCTCGCAAGGGAAGAACGTCAAAAGCTCTATGCCTCAATATCTGCCTCAACGTTCACCCCGGTGTTATCACCACGACCTGGAGGGAAGATTTAAAACCAAAAGTGTGAGTGGACTAGAATAACTAAAAGTTTTAAAATCAGTTTATCACCAAATCAAAGTTAAGGAAAAATAATAATAATTGTTCCCTCCGTTTTAAAAACAGGCATGCCCAACTAAGTATTAGAAAATCATAACATGGAACATCATAAGAAACAGAAACACTATAAAACGGATATAGAAATCATAGTATGTATATCAGAACCATAGCATAAACCAAGAACGTCAAATCATCATTTTCCGATCAAACCTGCTGGACCTATCCGAGTCTTTAAACTCAACCAGACCTCAAATATAATTCCGAGTCTTTAAACTCAATAGGCCTATGGGGGTAATATCATATGGGAGTCTTTAAACTCCCGAGTCTTTAAACTCAACTAGGCCTCAAATATAATTCCGAGTCTTCCGAGTCTTACTCAATAGGCCTATGGGAGTCTTTAAACTCCCGAGTCTTTAAACTCAATCCGGGCCCGTCCCCCTTCAATCAATATCCGGGTCTTTAAACCCATATCCAGATCCAGCAAATCCAATCCCAATTCATTGTAAAACCATTTCTAGATCCATAGCCAAACTCGAATTCGAAATCCCCGGTCCGAAGCCCTTCTGGCGTTCAGAACCGACATTCCGAACCCAAATCCGGAAATCCATTATTATACCAAAAACCACATGTAATCACAAAGCATATTTCATAACCCATTTATCATCCTCAGAAAACATTTATAGGTTGAAATCCTCAAATATGGCATCAGAATCCGAAAACCAGCTTTTCTCGAAAAACGTGTAAAATCCCAGAAATGTCTCGAAAAACGTGCAAACATATCCACCATATACAAGCATCATTAACAAACAATAAAACATGCTTAAAACCAATAAACATCAATGAAAACAGTTAGGCATGCTCGAAAGAAAAGAAGGAGTCCACTCACAAATCAGAACGAGTCAATCGCGCTCCGTGCGCTCCTCGACCGTCTCGGGTGCCTCCCGTCCTGTCAATATGCACCAAATAGGGTCACAAACACATTAAAGATACTAACCCTAACTTCCCCAATTTTTCGGGAATTTATTAATATTTTAATCCTAGACCCTAAACCGTCTGGATTCCCGAACAACCTCCTAACATCGTCCGATTCACCCGAAAACCATACCAATGAACTCCTTAGGACGTTTAGAACCAAAACCAAGTTGGAAGCTTGGCCAGAATCCTTCCCACGCGCCTCCACGCGCCGCCCAAAGTGGCTACGCGTGGGCCTCACGCGCCTGCTACAGTGTTTCTCCTACCTCGAGCCACCCGGTTCAGCACAGTTGAACCGGCGTGACCGGCTCTCTTCCGTTCATCCACCGTTTCAGTCCAAACCAATCCTAAGAGCTTCATCCCATCCTAAGAAATCTAACCATGTCCTTACAATTGAGATTCACGGCCCAAAACCTCACGATTTCCTCCTCAAAAAACTGAGCCAGTGGCCCCTGTTTTGGCCGCCGGCCGCCCAGGTCCTCCCCCGGCACGGCACCACGACCACCAAATCCCTCGACTCTAAGCCCAACTCCACGACTTTCGATTTGAAATTCACGGGAAAAACAGAGGAAGTGGGCTTACCTTTGGATTCAGGCTCCGCCGTGTGCACCGTCGCGTGCCACGGTGCTCGTTGGACTCCCTGCAGCCACCTGGACCTCCTACCACCTTGGTTTGAACCACCACACGGCACAACTGCCACCTCTGTCTCACAACCTCCCTGTTTTCCTCAGAACTCCGCCGCACCACCACCGTGTCTCCGGGCACGATTTCTCCACCAAAACACGATCACCAGCTCCGCCTTGCCTCTCTGTCACTCTCTCAGTCACTCTTCACTCACTCACCCCCTAAATCGATCATTGTCTCTCCAATCTCTTCTTTCTGTTTTCTGTGTGTTCAAGCACGATGCACGGTTTGAAATCGTGCAAAGTGTGGCCGTGCACACTTTAGTCATTCCTGGAACCATCTAGTGTCCCCCACGTGTCATCACCCCATGGTTCAGCCCAAAATATCCCTGCCACTTGCCCTTATCTGATTGGGCTGAGGGAAAAGACGAAAATACCCTTCATGTACAAATTACCATTTTACCCTCGTACTTTCCAGACCCGTAAATATTTCGTCCGACGTCCGATGACAGCGTGCCGCCTGTCGTTGTACTCAGGACGTCGAGACCTATCTAACGGTTCTCGGTCTACGTGAAAATCACCAGTCCTCCAAAAAGTCAACATTTCTCCTCATTTAGTCAAATGTACGGTAATGCCCTCAATCTTCTGAACGTCATAACTTTGTCTCCAATTGTCCAAATCGAACCTGCCACCTGTCTACGGACTCGTGACGTCCTAAACTACGTCACGGTCGATAGTCAACACTCATCCAACTGGTAAATCGAAAAGTCAACTTTTGGCCTACTATTCACAAGGGCAAAATCGTCTTTTATATGCAAAACTTTTACAAAATTACATTTATACCCTTCCCGAAGGTACGGGTTGTTACACTCTCTGTTTTCTCTGAAAACTCAGCCTCACCACCGCCGTGTTTCTAGCACGATCTCACCCCCAAATTCCGATCACCAGCTTCCTCTCTTCTCTCTGTCACTCTCACAATTCACCAAACACTCTCCCACACACTGAATCGATCACAAACTCTCACTTTCTTCCACTCTGTTTTCTGTTTCTCACGGCCAATTTGCACGATTGAAATCGATCAATATGTGCCCGTGTGTATAATTAACACCCTAGAATCCTCTAGTGTTAATCCACGTGTCCCTTTCTCCATGGTCATCAGCACAAAATATCCAAGCCCACTCAGCCACTTGCCCTTATCTGATTGGTCTTAAGGGAAAAAGACCAAATTGCCCCTAGGTTTAGAAATTACCATTTTGCCCTCAAACTTTCCAGACCCGTAACTATTTCGTCCGACGTCCGATGACAACGTGCCGCTTGTCGTTGTACTCAGGACGTCGAGACCTATATAACGGTCCTCGGTCCACGTGAAAATCACAAGTCCACTAAAAAGTCAACATTTTCTCCTAATTAATCAAAATTACGGTAACGCCCTTAATCTTCCGCACGTCATAACTTTTTCTCCGATTGTCTAAATCGGACATGCCACCTTTCTACGGACTCGTGACGTCCTAAACTACGTCACAGTCAATGGTCAACACTCATCAAACCTGTAAATCAAAAAGTCAACTTTAGCACACTATTCACAAGGGCAAAATCGTCCCTTTTATACAAATCTTTTTACAAAATTACATTTATACCCTTCCTGAAGGTACGGGTTGTTACATACGTGTCACACGGAGGTTAGACGTCTGTTTGGCCCTCGTGTCATGCGTAAGTTAGACGGGAGCGGGGTTTAGCCCTTAATCCCGGGGGATTAGGGGTGGGCCCTAACAGGGCATCACTACAAACTCATAATGGTCGTACCTGGTCCAAAAAGCTGTCTTGGGTGTGTCCTCCTCTCTGACCCGTAGCTGGTGATATCCGGAGCAAAGATCAATCTTCGAAAAGTACCGTGCTCCCTTCAGCTGATCAAACAAGTCATCAATCCGGGGTAGGGGATATTTGTTCCTGATGGTTACCCTGTTCAGCTGCCTATAATCAATACACAGTCTCAAACCTCCATCCTTTTTCCTGACAAACAGCACTAGAGCTCCCAGAGGAGATACACTCGGTCGAATAAATCCCATATCGACCAACTCTTGTAACTGCGCCTTTAATTCCCTCAACTCAGCTGGCGCCATACGATAAGGAGTCTGAGAAATACGTTGCGTACCTGGGATAAGGTCGATAGTAAACTCGATGTCTCGGTGAGGTGGCAATCCCGGAGACGTCTGGAAACTCCCGCACTACCGGAATATCCTCCGCCCTTAATGGCTTAGCACTTGTGTCCACCACGTGAGCCAAGTAGCCCTGGCATCCCTTCTTTAACAACTTGCTTGCTTCCAGAGCCGAAATAACACCAGTAGGTAGTGCACGCTGATCACCCTGGAACGTGGTATCCGGTAACCTTGGACTCCGAAAAGTCACCCTTCTATCGGAACCCTCGATAGAAGCATGATGCATAGTTAACCAGTCCATCCCCAGAATAACATCAAAATCCTGTAAATCCAAAAGTAACAAATCCGCCACTAACGCAACCTTACCTACCAACACCGGACACTCTCTCAGGATCTGATTCACCACATACACCTCACCAGTAGGCGTACTCACACCCAAATCACAATCCAGTGCAGACACCTCTCTCTCCGCAACCAAACCACAACTCCGGGATATAAAAGAATGGGTAGCCCTGGGATCTATCAAAGCATGTACATCATGGCCAAGTATGGTAAGCGTACCTGTCACCACTCCTGGTGCTGATCGAGCCCCCTGCTGTGTCATAGCAAAAACTCGGGTCTGGGGTCCTGATGATCGGTCGCGTCCCCTCGAACTACTAGTAGCACCACCACCACCTCTAGTGCTTACCGCCCCTGAAACTGATGCCGTACTCGATCCCGGCTCCGTTGTACCTCGGCCTACACCACCCTCCTGGGGTAATGATGGACACTCACGCCGGAAGTGACCTCACTCTCCACAGTAATAGCAAACATCCCGACTGGGTCCACCACTCTGCCTCCCAGTAGAAGCAACATATGTCGCACTCGCCTGCGGAGTCGGCTGTGCTCTAGCTCCTCGGAATCCAGAACCCTAAAAACTGTCTGGTCTACCAAACCAGGAACCACCTGCCGATGAAGTACCATTGTAATTGCCCCGCTTCGGGGTCCTCTGACTCGATGCTCCAGAAAAAGAATGCTCCCGGCGTCGCACACCACTCGAGAACTGTGGTCGTGCCGGTAAACTAGCCTCCACCCTCACCGCAACATCTGATAACTCTCTAAGGGTAGCAAATGAGCCAGCCGTCATAATGGCTCGAATCTCTCCTCGCAGGCCCAACTCAAACCGGCGACACTTCTCAGCTTCCATTGCCACAGAAGCAGGAGCAAAACGGGATAACATCTGGAACCTCTGCTCATACTCAGCTACTGTCATGCTCCCCTGTTTAAGCTGAAGAAACTCTGCCTCCTTGGCATCATGGAACGAGCGGGGATAGTACTGATCAAGGAACCGCTCCCGAAATGTCTCCCAAGTCACGGTGTGGGCGTCCCATCCTGACAACTCAAGCATATACCACCACTCATAAGTTGCACCGTCCAACAAGAATATAGCTAACAACACTCGATCCTCCGGGGGACATCGTATCACCGCAAAAATCCGCTCAAGTCGGGTAATCCACCTGTGGGCTTCCTCAGGGTCTGCCCCACCACTAAACGTCGTAGCCCCTAGACGTTGGGCTCACTCAATTGTAGCACTCTCCGAATCTCTCGCAACGTCTTCTGCAGGTCGTGGAGGGGGCTCACGTCTTGGAGGCATGGTCGATCGTACTCTGAAAGAGGCATAAAGTCAGTATAACGACCTAGACACAACCACGTACCAGACACAAACCGTCAACCTGGCTCTGATACCAATTGACAGGACCCACCCCGATTATCACCTCGATAACCGGGACGATCCTTACTCCCGTTTGACAATCACACTCAAAAGACCAAAATAACCTCAAAGCAACCACCAAGCATATATTGTCAGACCAGGGAGAAGTTATAATACAGCTAGTCAACAGTAATACAGAGCATAGTAACAGTACAGGAAAAGAACAAAAGTCCTACTGTGAGCTGACTAAACACGCAACGGAAAACTCTATGCCACTGCCTCTTCCTCTACCTCGACGTTAACCCCGACGCTTGCACCACGACCTGGAGGGTATTTAAAAACCAGAAAAGTGTGAGTGGACTAAAAATAAATAAGAGTTTCAAAAACAGTTTTATAAACAAACTAGGATTTTGACCTTCCGTTTTAAAAACATGCATGCATAACTAAGTATCAAAAAACAACTATATAAACCGTATGATAATCGCCATGAAAACATCATCATAAAAACATGAAATACCAAATATCATCATCCAATCGAACCTGCTGGATCTATCCGAGTCTTTAAACTCCCGAGTCTTTAAACTCAATCCAAGCCTCAATATAATCCGAGTCTTTAAACTCAACGGGCCTAAAGGGGAAAAACATAATGTCCGAGTCTTTAAACTCACGAGTCTTTAAACTCACGAGTCTTTAAACTCACGAGTCTTTAAACTCAATCCGGGTTTTTAAACCCAATCCGGGCCTGCCCCCCGTCATAATCATAATCCGGTCTTTAAACCCAATAACCAAATCCAGCAAATCCAATCCAAACCGTTTTTAAATTATTTCTAAATCCATGTTCAAACCCGAATTCGAAATCACTATTCTAAAGCCATGCCGACGTTCATAGCCGTCATTCCGAATCCAAATCCGGAAATCCCTTTTTCAAGCTTAAAACCAAATCTCGATTTCCGAAATCCGATTCTAAATCGAAAACCTTGATTATCGAATCATGTTTCAAAACTCATTTATAGTCATTAAAAATCAGTTATATATTTAAATCCCAAATTCATAGCATCAGAATCATAATCAAATCATATCTCGTAAAACGTAACAAAATACGTATAAATCTAAGAAATGCCTCGAAAAATGTGCAATTATGTAAAACAAATATAGAATAATCAATAACATAAAACCATAATTAAAAACATAGAACAAGTAGATAAAAACAGTTATGCATGCTCGGTTAGAAAAGAAAAGTCCACTCACTAGGTCCGAAAGCGTCAATCGCTTTCCGTACGCTCCTCGACTGTCTCAGGAGTATCCCGACCTATCAAATACCACTATACCGGGTCACAAACACTTCATTTAAGCTCACCCTAATTTCCCCAATTTTTCGGGATTTTTAAACGTAATTAAATTAACCCCTAAACCTTCGGACACTCAAAACTAACCCGAGACGGTGTTCGTTCGACTCGAAACTTGTCCCAAAATGTTCGTTAAATCAATTAGAGTGAAAACCATATTGGACACTTCCCAAAAACATGCTCCATGCGCCCTCAAGCACCGCCTAAAGGGGCTGAGTGTGGGAGCCACGCGCCTGTTACTGTTCATCATCAACCTCCAACCAACCCGGTTCAGACCGGCCGGTCCAACCGAGCCGGCGAGGCCGATTTTCACTCCATTTCTAGTTCTTTGTTCATCATTAGGATCGTCCTTGAGTTTATGATCGATTCCCTTGACAAAATCACGAAATAAAACACGAAACCTTACCGTCCAAACGTAGAAACAAAACTCTGAATTTTCAGTCACGGTTCCTGGCCACCAACCGCCTTCTCAGGGCACGGGTTTGTTTTCTTAGGTCCGTAGTGACTTCCTACATATATAAGGATCAATAGAACGGCTCAATAGCCTTCCAAAACTCACAACTTTCCATTTGAACCAAATTCGAAAAACAGGGGAAACCGGTAACTAACCTGTTTTCTGACCTCCGCCGTGATCTCCGCCATGATTCTCTAGGTCCACAAGGCACTCCTCACTCCACTACTCACCCCCACAGACCAAATTGAAGCACTTTGATCGTTTGAAGGTTCACCGTCGTCCACAACTTCTTCTCTGTTTCTCGGGTTCTGTTCACCTTCCACACATAGGCAACACTCCAGCCTCTCACAACACGATCACACAGTTCACTAGAGCTATTCTGACCACTCACTCAAGCCAAAGCACTCACACACTCAATGGAATGGATTGATTAAACTCACGGCCTCAGGTCTCTGTTTTTCCTCACTTGTGCGATTAACAGGCCAATTTTTAAAACTGGATCAAACCGTGTAGAAAAATAGGCTAGAAGCCTCTAGGAAGTCACCAGGTGTCAAACACCATGTGGACACAGCCCCAAAATATCCAATCCCAGCTCCCCAGATGGCCTTATCTGATTGGGCACAATTCCCCAGGTGTTTAAAAGACCAAACTGCCCTTGCAAGTCCAAATTACCATTTTACCCCTCATCTATCTAGAACCATAACTTATCTGTCCGACGTCCGATGACGGCGTGTCGCCTGTCGTTGTACTCAGGAAGTCGAGACCTATCTAACGATCCTCGATTTGCGTGAAAACTAATGGTCAAACAAAAATTCAACAAATTCCCTCTTTTAAACCAAATTACGAAAATGCCATCGATCTTCCGAACACCATAACTTCTTCCCCGATTGTCCGAATCGAACGTGCCACCTGTCTACTGACTCGTGACGTCTCGAACTATGTCACAGTCATTTTCCAATGTCCGTTCGACCTACCAATCAAAAAGTCAACATTTAACCACACTGTTCACAAGGGTAAAATTGTCATTGTATACAAATCTTTTCCAAATTTACATTTTTACCCTTTCTGAAGGTCCGTGTTGTTACATGCTACAGTGTCATCGTCAACCTCCAGCCAACCTGGTTCAGACCGGTCCAGACCGGTTCGATCCAACCGAGCTAGCGAGGCCGGTTTTCACCCATTTTCCAGCCATTTTCAATCCTTTGTTCACCATTAGTTTCGTCCTTAATTTTGGGATCGATTCACTTAACAAAATCACGAAAAGGAACCTTGAACCTTACCTCCCAAGTTCGAACCAAAATCCCAGAAATGTCGACTTCTTGATTCTGGCCACCACTAGCCTTTCCGATCACGATTTTGAGTTCCTGGGTTCCTTAGTAGCCTTCTACGACTACAAGAGCCATCAGAGTCACTCAACCATCCCCCAAAACCATCGATTTTTGTTTAAACCATAATTGGAAAAACAGAGCAGTCGAGAGTATACATGTTCTCTGTTCCTCCACCGTGACCTCCACTGTGGTTGCTCACGTCCTAGGTTTGAATCTAGCTCACTGAACACCACCACATACCACACTTCAATGGGTTTGATCGATTAAGTCCATGGGTGATCACACCTTAACCTCTCTGTTTGCTGGTTGTTCTCACCACTCACAGCCATTTCCTCACTCAAACCCTCACCAAGATTCACTCACCAGACTCTTAGCACTTCTTTGATCACTCACACCCTACCACCACGAACTCACACGACTCACACTTTGAGAAATGGTCGATAGCCTCTCTGCCTCTCTGTTTTTTTCATCTGATCGATTTAAACCAAACGTTTAAATCCTAATCGCGTGACCGTCTTGGTTAGAAGCCTCTAGGAATAGGCCAGGTGTCCTCTAACCTGAAGTCCAGCCCTCAAAAAATATCCAATCTTCTCTGCCCAGGTGTCCTTATCCGGTTACACACACATCCCAAGGTGCTAAAAGACCAATTTGCCCATAAATGTCGAAATTACCATTTTACCCCTCACTTACCAAACCCGTAACTTAACCGTCTGACGTCCGATGATGGCGTGCCGCCTGTCGTTGTACTCAGGACATCGAGACCTACCTAAAAGTCCTCGAATTGCGTGAATAAAGCTTGTCGTGGAAAAATTCAACAAATTCCCCCTTTTAAACCAATTTACAAAAATGCCCTCGACCTTCTGAACATCACAACTTCTTCCTCGGATGTCGGAATCGGACGTGCCACCTATCTATGAACTCGTGACGTCCCGAACTACGCCACGGTTATCGGTCAAAGTCCATTTGACCGCCCGAACTAAAAGTCAACATTTTTGCCCATTCCAAGGGCAAAATCGCCATTCTGCACCGTCCGTCCAAAAGTATCCAACTAATCACCGATTATCTTCGCTAATTCGTCATTAACCACTAATCTAATCCCGACTTCCAGGACAGGTAGTTACACAATGGCCCGGATGATTTGGATTTAGTGAGTTTTGGGCTGAGTTCCCGTACTTTGATGTTGATTTATGGTTTTGGGCTGAGGCACTGGATATGAGTACGGATTGAGAAAAGGATTTGATTTCCAGTTTTCATTGATGGTTTTCTTATCTTGGATATGAAATGATTTTATGAAACAGCTTTTGTATGCATTGATTGGTTTTTCATGGAGGGTATAAATGTGATTTCTTATAAACTGTTTTATGAACTTATTATTTATTTTTGTCCACTCACAGTTTTTTTATGTTTTTGATACTCTCCAGGTTTGATGCGGTGCGGGTTGTTATTAGAGAGACGGAGACATCACACAAGCGATCCACAGTCGGTTCTGCGCACTCTGGGAAGTCCGGAAGTTTTTGGACGGTTCGCTTGGGAATCCCTTATCCGGCTTACGTGTTACATGGAGGTTGGACGTCAGTTAGCCTTTGTGTCGCACGTGAGTTACACGGGAGCATGACTTAGCCCTTAATTTCGGGGGATTGGGGGTGGGTCGTGTCAGCCTCCACCATCACCCCATCATCACTACTACCACAATCACCTCATCATCGCCACCGCCACCACTGTCACCATCACGACCACCTTATCATACCACCACTAACTCCATCTCCATCATTGCATCCACCCAACACCACCATCACCACCATCATCACCACCACCATCACCTCTGCCACCCCATCACCCCACCACCGGCACCCAACCACACTGCTACTGTCACCACCATCACCTCCACCCCATCACACTACTATCTCTATTATTACCATTCACACTGTTGCTAACAAAACACATACTCCTTATTATCACCATTATCATATATTAGTACCAAACACATTCTTAATATTTTTGTTTTTAGAAAACTATTTTGTAACTGTGGTGCCAAACATATTCTCAAATTTTAAATATGTATAAATAAATTTCCCACTTTTATTTTTCAACACAGTTTTTATAAAACAGTTTTACAAAACAATATCAAACCGGCGCTAAATTTCTAGAATACGATGAAATTTAAACTTGAAATTTGATGTTTATATATAAATAGTGGTTAACAATTTGTGGCATCCAAATTCCATATTTTTCTTTGTAACGACCCGTCCCAAATTCCAGGATTAGATTAGTGACTAATCACGATTAGCGAGGCTAATTCGTGATTAGTTGGGCGAAATCTAACGAACGATGCAAAATGACCGTTTTGCCCCTGATGGTGGCAAAACGTTGACTTTTCAATCGGGCGGTCAAATGGACTTTGACCGATGACCGTGACGTAGTTCGTGACGTCACGAGTTCATAGACAGGTGGCACGTTTAATTCTGACATTCGAGGAGGAAGTTATGACGTTCGGAAGGTTAGGAGCATTTTGGTAATTTTGGATAAAAGGGGTCAAATGTTGACTTTTTGACCGGGAGGTCCGATGGCCGAGGGCCGAAGACCGTTACGTAGATAAGGACGATACGAATCCGTAGACAGGCGGCACGTCGAATTCGGACGTTCGACGGCGAAGTTACGGTTCACGGAAGTTCCAAGTTACTATTCACGACGACGCGTTTTACGAGACAAAAGTGCAGTTTTGTCTCTAGTGGGCCCAGATATTTGTCCTGATGCCCAATGGATGAGTGACAAGTGTCACCCATCCAATGGACACCATACTTCATTCATGCATCCAACCTTCCCGTGCATTTTCATTTCTTCATCCAAACACAAACCCATTACCCGATCTCACCCAAACCATTCACCCAAACTCAGCCAACCCAACCCCATTTCAACCAGGACTGAGACCAGAGAATGAGAGAGGAGGACTAAGGACGGCAGTTGGTGGCTGGAACCGCCGTGGGCGGTGGCGGGAACCCAGAACCCGAGCGGGTACCCCGTAAGCCCATTTTCAATTTTTGTGTGGATTTTGTTGTTATGGGTCGATTTGGACGATTGGTTTGAGTTAAATAGGTTGCTAGGGAGTTGTTAGGGAGGTTTTGGTGGTGGTTGGACGTCGAGGAAGCCCTGGGGGGTTTCGGGAAAATTGAACCGTGAGGTTCAAAGTTGAACCGGTCGGGTTTCGAAGGTTTTAGGTTGTTTAATTGATTGGGTTAGATAGGAAATGAAGAAATAGGAATTTAGGAATTGGAATGGAAGCAAACGGACCGAAAATGAGGGAGAAGGAGACCTGGACCGGTTACGCCGGTCCAAGTTGCAGGAAAAACCGGACCGGCCAGCCCGGACCGGCTGTGCGAGGTTGACGGTGGTGATGTGGCATGATGACGTGGCACTGACAGCACAGTGACGTGGACCACTCATCAGCCGACACGTGTCACATGTCAGTGCACAGTCAGCACTGACATGTCAGTGAAGTGGCCCAATCAGGGGCTGACACGTGGCACTGACGTGGACCAGTGCCGTGATGACACGTGGCACATGATAGACTGCCACGTGGCACTGACAGCACAGTGACGTGGACCAATGGGAGCTTGACACGTGGCACCTGTCAGAGTCTGACATGTCAGACCTGACAGCTGTCAGATGACATCAGCATGACGTCAGCGATGACGTCAGCAGGTACTGTAGCGGCGCGTGAAGCCCACGCGCAGCCACTTCAGGCGGCGCGTGCGGGCGCGTGGGGGATATTTTGGGGAAGGTTCCAACATACGAAATCTTCTATTCGATGTAACGAACATTTTGGGACTGGTTTTGTGTCGATCGGACACCGTCTCGATATGTTTCGGGGCATCGGAAGGTTTAGGTTCGGGATTAAAAATAGTTAAAAATACGGGAAACTTACGGGGCTTTGGTAGGAGGTTAATTAAGTAGTTAGTAACCTTCTATTACGATTTGGACAGGTTTGGGAGTCCCGGTGACGGTGATCGGCTCGGGGAGCCGTATGGCACGCAAATCGAGGCGGCAGCTCGGACGGTCTGTGAGTGGACCTTGTTTTCTAAATTGGTGCATGCATAAATGTTTATTATATGTTTTATTACTTGTTTGATGATGCCATGGGTGCATTTCTATGTGGTTACGTATAAGTACGTATTTCGAGGTTTCAGCCTTATACGGTGCTTATACGGGTCTGTATTTCTTTATTGGTTTTAATGAAAATGTTTTGAATTTCTAAAAGGATAAACTCGGGTATGAGACCCATTTGGTTTGGTCTCGGGCATATGACACTATTTACGACTTTCGGGTCTAAATCGTGGTCGCGACGGGTGCTATGTGCACGACGATCGACGATACGACGCTCGCCTCCGGATTGGGATGTGTTCCTTCCGGAGAGGTCACGATGCACGATTCGTGGTCGGGCAGCCTGGGGAGGCTCGTCTTCGGAGTGCTGACGGTTCAGGATAACGATCGGTGATGAGTGCACCATGATCTTGAGATGGTCGCGTCGGTTGATTCTTTCACGGCGACATACCAGGATTGAGGGCGGTCCTGGATGGATGGTTGCACGCATCACTATGATCGGAGTCGTGACTGACCCTTGGATATCGGGCACGGTGCCCAGTTGAGTCATATGTTCGGGCACGAGACCCAGTTGTTTTACACTGATGATTTTGGGTCAGGGACCCTAGATGGATTTCCAAGTTCATGACGATTTATGGGAACCGGCATGAACCTTTGTCAGGTCATTCTGGTTCTTGACGGTTTATGGGGACCGACATGAACCCTGGTTATGTTATTACGGTACATGACGGTTTATGGGAACCGGCATGTTACCTGATTATGGATATTATGGATCATGACGGTTCAGGGGAACCGGTCATGAATGTTTATGTTATGTATATATATGTTCATCTACCTTCCTTTACTTCTATTATCTCCTCCGGGGAGGGTCGTTGGCCTGGGTGGACCCCGGGGTAGTCACGGAGCACCGACTGAGTGGAGTCACCCCCCAGTTGGGTTCCTTACTCTCAGGAAGGCTATGGTTACTATTACCTCGGGTAGGGTCAGTGGTCTGCGGACATTGACCTTGACTTTGAGAAGACTCGGATTGAGACCCGGGTAGCACGCGCGTAGCTTTGGATACCGTGACAGGATTGGTTGTGTGACTTATATATATGTATGTGATGGATATATGATATATGATATGTGGTGTGCACAGGTGTGCACAGGATTTGAGCAGTGGCTCGTGTACCTGGTTTCTTTATGGTTTGGGGCCGAGTCCCTTATGGATTTGGGCAGTGGCCCGTATGGTCGTTGTCATTGTGGTCCTTTCGACCTTGGTTTATATCTGCTTTGGGCTTAGTCCCACATATGGTTTGTTTTGGATAAATGGTTTTCGAATGCATGCATGCTTTTAGTGGAGGGTACAAATGTCTTATTAAATGTTTTTATAAACTTTTGTTTTGTCCACTCACGGTTTTTAATGTTTTGACTGCCCTTCAGGTTGACATCGGATGTGGACTGTAGCAGAGACCGAGATATCACATGCCTTCTCCGGATCCTGGCGCACTCTGATAGCCCGAGAGGGCAAAGGTCGGAAATATCCCTTGTCTGACACTTCGTGTCAGACGGGAGCAGTGTCATCCCGCACTAATCCCGGGGGGATTGGGATGGGTCCTGTCATTCTTTCTCTTATAATTTCAAAATTTCTATTTATGAATTCAAATAGGAGATAAAATGTATAAAAATTTAAATATTCCAACTTTTGGCCTAGTTTTAATTGTTATTATCTCCTCCAGAACAAAAGTTAGGAAATATACAGAACTATCCGATTTGTGGAGTGCGCCAACCAACCACACACACTTAGGCCTCGTTTGGTATGTCGTACTGTACTGACTATTTCAATCGGATAGACTGATTATTTAGTCGGGCGTTTGGTACTTTTCCGGATTAGACGACTATATTATACTGACCGGATTATATTATAGTAATTGACGAAATACTTATATCTTAAATATTAATTATGTATGTCATTATTTTTATTATTATTTATTTTAATAATAATTATTATTACTATTTATTACATTTTGATTAATTAATTATTTTTAATTTTATCATTATTATTTATTAAAATATCATTAATTATTAATTATTAATTTATTATTATTAGTATTTATTACTTTTTATTATTAATATTTACTAAATTAATATTTTATTTTTATTATATTACTATTATTATTATTATTATTATTATTATTATTATTATTATTATTATTATATTTTACAAGATTACTAGTTATCCGACTATTTAATACGGACAATTTCGAGCATATTATTTTAGCGTGTTTGGACCGTATAAAAATATTCAACCGTATTAACTTATACGGTGACTAATTAATACGACTGGTACCAAACACAGGTTTCAGATTATTTAGCTTATACAGACCATAATACGGCGTACCAAACACACCCTTCGTATCAAAAGCTTTAATAAAGACAGCTTTTGTGAAATTTACCTAAAATTTTGAGTATTCTTGAGGATTACGCTATTTTTTTCAGTTAAAAAGCATTTTTTATTTTAAAATATCAACAATAATACAAAAATAAAAATTAAGCTTATTAAAAATCACGAATATCAAAATCAATAACATCATCTATAAAAAATTTACGGCTCACAAATTACTTGGAAACACTTCCAAAACCAAAGATTAATAATCAGATTATGATTACACAATTTTATTTTATTTTATTTTTAACTTTTTAATAAATCAAGAGGCAGAAAATCCAATAATTCACAATGAGAAAGGACCACAAAAGTGGCATATCTGCAATATCTAAATGTCTTAGGCCTTAAAAAGTAAATTCCTCTTTTTATTTTTAGATTTTAGTATTATCAATTTGCAAAAACGAAGATTTGCCAGCCGTATGGTATTTAATTTATTTTGTGTTCTTCCATATATTTCGAAGTCGGAAAACCCCAGGGTTTAGAGCCTCTTGCAGTCTTGACTTTCTTCATCTCCTCCCCTCATGGCCTTGCTCCCCTCTTCTGCTTCAATTTCTGACCCACTAGTCCCAGACCCCAAATAATCTCCCGCAAAGGCCCACCTATTTACAGATTTCTACCAAAGCGTACCAAGACGGCTCCTTCTATAAGTCACTGTTGGAGTAGTAAGCTGGGTAAAGCTGCTGTTTCAAACCTCATGGCTATGGGGTTCTCCTCCATCCAAACCAGCCATTTGAGGCCTTCTTGCCCTTCTTATTTCTCTTTATTCCGGTCCTGTCCCCGCTCTGTCTCTTCCAGGTCCCTATGGACACCTCACAGGTTCACTTCAATCTTTTACTCAGGCAACATTTTTTACATTCTGTTTTTAGTACCTTGTAGTATTTTCCTCTCGCTCTGTGTGTTGGAAGAAAGGATAGGGTTAAATTTTCGACCATACCCATGTGCTCATTTCTTGGAATTATTATTTTTATTATTGTTAATTTGCAATTTGATAGTTGGAAAGGCTTGGGTTTTGGGTCAAATGAAATTATTTGTGAAGTTGCATGAATGCTTTGTTTTGGGTCATCTATGCAAGTAGACTTTGTTTGTTGTCTTGGAGATACTTCAGTTCTTGTCCAATTATGAAAGAATTTGTTGTATTTCAGTTTGATCTTACTGTATCGTATTGAACCTCTTGGGGCTGCATTTGTATTTTTACTTGTATATTTGTATTGATGGAGGAATGTGAATAGGAAAAGGAGGAAACTCCAACTCACATTTTGTATGCATTGTTGTTGGCTTTGGAGTTCAATGTTAGTTATCATTTTATACAAATACATTGAACAAATCCACAATCACGGGAATTTCGGGTTTCTGTTCAAGTTTTCTAATATATTTTGTACTTTGTTCGTATACTTAGAATGCAATGAAAAATCAATATATACTGATTTCTTGTTATTTTTTGCTGGCTTTGGTGTTGGAATTATCAAAAATTACAGGCGGCAGGTCACAACCCTGGCTACCAATGATACTTTCTTAAATAGTACAGTGATCTCTGTGAACCCAGCTCACTATCATACTGAAGGAACATCTAATGGCACTAAAACAGCCTGGATGACAGCAGCTTGGGCACTGAGAGAAAGAAAGGTGGGAACTTTTGGAAATAAGATAACATCTAGAAAAAATACCAAAGAAATGCCAAAAAGTTCCCTAGATGTCAAGGTGGATGAGAAACAAGTGAATAAGGCATTTGGTGAAGGAGATAATGTGGAGAAGGCAAATGATTATGTGCATGATGGTCCAGATGAGTCATTGACTGGAACGATTAACAGAATTAATTCGGAGAAGGTGAATGGTCATGCACATGATGCTCTAACACAATTGGTTTTGCCTGCAACACAGGGAACAGGGAAGGAAATCCAGGTGAATGGGTCAGTATTAGCTAAAAAGACCTCAAAGGTCAGGATGGAGACTTACTCTGGACCAAATAACGTTGAAGCTACAAATATGATCGAACACAAAAAGCCCCATAAAAAATCTTCTGAAACTAATGCTGTTGCAGCAGTAGATGATAAGTGCAATCCAAATCTTCTTAATAAGCTTAACAAAATATATGACAAGGTTCTTGTTGTTGATAGCGTCTCTGTTGCAAAGAAAGTTGTTAGGATGCTTACAGGTCAATACAGGAATCATGTCCATTCTTGTGACACAGAGGTATTCATACTTTTAACTTTATCTGAACTTTAATTGTATAGGTCTTTGTGCAATATATTTGACATATATTCGTTTACTTTCTTATTTCCCTTTTGTAAATAAAGTGTGACTAGTTTTTGGGTTGGGTACTTGAGATTTCTTATTTATGCTACTCTCTAGTTGCTAATGGTAGTATTTTAACAGGTAGCTGAGATAGAAGTGAAGCAACAAACACCTGTTGATCATGGAGAAATCATATGCTTCAGTATTTATTCTGGACCAGATGTGGATTTTGGAAATGGAAAGTCCTGTATCTGGGTGGATGTTCTTGATGGTGGTGGCAAGGATCTTTTAATTCAATTTGCTCCATTTTTTGAAGACCCTACTATCAAAAAGGTCAGTTTTCTTTCCTTTAAAGCTCTCTTGACTTCTAGAACCTTCTAAAAAACATAATCATCACAATATAGTGGCCATTTCTAGAATGACATTACAATTCTTGTGAAAAATTTGGGTTCATTTTGAGAATCTGGAGCTTGGATCTCATAATTTTACTGTATAAGTTTATGGACACCTGGGTTATGCTGAATGTTGGGCTTAGCTTCTTTGAAAAGCCAGCCTTTTTATATCTGAAAAAGCTGATCACCGTAATCAGATGTTTACTAGTTTTATTCTGGCACAAAGTATTGGCATATGTTTTTCTATTTTCACTAGCCTTCTTCTTTGCCGTTATAATTGTTCGTTTTTCTCATTACTGAAGTCAGTTAATATAAGCAGCGGTTTGCAATAACTCATCCCCCTAATAGAGGGTTCAATACCCTATGGACAGCAGTCTTTTTGAGTAGTTGATATTTTTTACTGCTTCTGATTCTGACTGACCAAGGATCAAGGCCTCGAGTCTGTTAAAGATTTCATTATGCGATGTAGTATAAAAAGTAGTAATCACCTTTCTTTTTTCTTTTCTTCTATACTTCCTTTTCCTCTTAATAACACTGCTCCACTTGTCCTTTTTTTTTTAAATAAAAAATAAAAAAAATAAAAAAAAATTAACTTCATTGACGGTTTCTTTTGGTATGTGCATTTCTTTTTTGGCCTGGAAAATTACTTGGTAGGTGATTGACTAAACATATAAGGTGCATGCTTGATTGAGAAACAAACTTGATAATGACAGTCGCCTATCTTTGTGTAGGTTTGGCACAATTACAGCTTTGATAACCATGTAATAGAGAACTATGGGCTTAAGCTTTCTGGTTTCCATGCGGACACAATGCACATGGCTCGCTTGTGGGATTCATCAAGGCGGGTAAAGGGTGGGTATTCTCTTGAAGCGCTTACACATGACCCAAAGGTTATGTCTGGGGCAAAACTGAGTCATGAGAAGGATTTGATTGGTAAAATATCAATGAAAACAATATTTGGCAGGAAGAAAGTGAAAAAAGATGGAAAGGATGGGAAAGTGACCATTGTTGATCCTGTTGAACTGCTTCAAAGGGAGAAGCGAAAGCCATGGATTTGTTATTCTGCCTTAGATGCAATAAGCACATTAAAGCTTTACGAGAGCATGAGAGAAAAACTAAGAATTAGGGAATGGGAAATTGATGGAAATCTGGTTCCCGAAAAATCCATGTTGGATTTCTATGAGGAATACTGGCGACCATTTGGTGAGCTTTTAGTTAAAATGGAAACTGAGGGAATGCTTGTTGATCGGCAGTATTTAGCTGAGATTGAGAAGCTAGCCAAAGCTGAACAAGTGGTTGCTGTTAACAGATTTCGCCGATGGGCTACTAGTTACTGCCCTGATGCCAAGTACATGAACGTGGGAAGTGATGTGCAATTACGCACGCTCTTGTTTGGTGGGATTGTGAACAGGTGAGTATTGCAATGAATACTTCTAATTATTTTAGTGCTCAGCATGAGAACTTTCATGTTGTAGACAGCTATTATGGCTGACTTATGGACCAAAATATTATTTCGGCCTACCTCATTCTACTGGGCGAAAGATACTTAACACATGCTATTTGAGGTCTTGATTTTCATAGTTAGTTGGTGACTGTGGAATGGCCGTCAATGAACTCAATTCACTTCTAACAGCATAAAACATTGTGATCATTTGGTTTTTGTTTTTGTTTTTTCATAAAATAACTAAAAATGATAAGGTTAACAGTTTACAAGCTTATGGGAACATTCTTCATCACTTTTCTGTGCTATTCTTAAGGTTAGTGTGATTACACGGAAAAAAATGGTACAAAACTTATATGAGTTTTGGTTCATGTGAAAGGTTAGGGTAGAAAAGCAAGATTTTAATGGAGTACTGGTTTATGTAATAGAAAATAAGCCTCAATGATCCCACTGAAATGTACTACAAAAACACCAATATACACCAAAACTATTAATGATAGCCAAAAGAAAACTTAATCACTCTACATCATTTGATACCTCAAGTGTGCATTTTGCATAGGATTTAACGTTACACTTAATAACTCTGGGACAGTACAAAATAAAAATTTTGTTTTTCGATGTGAAGCTGTATAAATTTACTTTATTCTTTTCCTGTTACAGAAAGGACTCTGATCAGGCTCTTCCAAATGATAGAACATTCAGAGTTCCAAACATTGATAGAGTGGCTGAAGAAGGAAAGAATACAACCCCAAAATATCGCAACATCACTCTGAGCAGTATTGATGTCAATCTTCCAGCTGAGGTTTACACAGCAAGTGGTTGGCCATCGGTTGGTGGAGATGCTTTGAAGATCTTAGCTGGGAAGATTTCCTCAGAGTTTCATTTTATGGAGGATGATGATGACGTGCAATCTGTAGATGATGTTTGTGAGACAGTGAGTGATGAATATTTGGGAAAACAAGAGAATATGCCTGAATATGTTGACACATCTGCTTATGGAACTGCTTTTAATGCATTTGAGTCAAAGGAGAAGGGAAAGGGGAAGGAAGCTTGTCACGCTATTGCTGCTTTATGTCAAGTTTGTTCTATTGATTCATTGATATCCAACTTCATCCTCCCTTTGCAGGTGACTTCTAATAATATATCACACTATCTATGTTTATTAGTATTCCACTATTTTCAAGCCAACTCCTATTCTTGAATTATTTAAGTGCAATTTCATGTCAGTTTACTATGATATTGATTTCTTTCTACCACAGAGCAGTAATATATCAGGCAAGAATGGGCGAATTCATTGTTCCTTAAATATCAACACAGAAACAGGGCGCTTATCTGCTAGGAGGCCTAATTTGCAGGTGAATTATTTAATTTTTAACTTATTACAATCTTCTATATAAACGAAGATGTCTTCACTTTTCTCAAAAAAAAAAAGGAAAAAAAAAAAGGAAGATGTCTTCACTGTTTTATCCAAGTCAGTCACCATTCAGTCCATTCCTCCCTATATGAATAATCATGAAATCTGGACATTCAGCTTCTCTTGGTTTCCTGATCATTTAGTAGATAGCACTTTGATTATAAACAAATATCTTGCTTCATAACAAACATCTCCGACTATAGTGGGATCTTGGGAAGCATGCATGTTCATCCCCTTTATTTTTTGTTCATTTCCCCTGATTCAGAATCAACCTGCTTTGGAGAAAGATCGGTATAAGATCCGTCAGGCATTTGTAGCTGCACCAGGAAATTCTCTTATTGTTGCTGACTATGGACAGGTAGTTGTTTGTATTACCTGCTCAGTAAATTACTTCAATTTTTTTTTAATTGATGTGTTCATATGACAGCTGGAACTCAGGATTCTTGCTCATCTTTCCAATTGTACGAGCATGTTGGATGCTTTTAAAGCTGGTGGAGATTTTCATTCAAGAACTGCAATGAACATGTACCAGCATATTCGTGAAGCCCTTGAGAAAAAGGAAGTTCTACTTGAGTGGGATCCCCAGCCTGGTGAAGATAAACCGCCAGCTCCATTATTGAAGGTGAGAAAGTGTAATTTTTTTTTCTTAGTGCAGTATTGAAGAATTATTGGTATGATAACTGGAATAGTCAGTTTTGTAACTTTTTAGTGCTGGATCTTCTCATTCTAAAAAAAAATTTCCCCTATTTTTCCTTAAATTTCCCAAAAAAAAAGAAGTGAAAGTTTTTTCGTAGGATAGTAAAATATCATTGTTGATCAATGCCAACCGTGGAAATAAAATGTTTAATAATTAACTCTGTTGGTATCTCTCTTTCATGAAGAGTTGGCAATGTTTTCGTTGGTGATATTTGAAAAAGTGAAAGTTTCGAAAGGATTTCTACTTGTTTAGATGGTGAGGGTAAAATCTGCTCCTCTACCATGACTGGAGCTGGGACGACTAAAAGATGAAACTCCTGTACCATGGCTGCATATGAAATAAGTTTGCTGTTCTACATTGATGGCACTGGGGATAACATTGTATATCCACATAGTTTTTTTTTTCCCTCTCTTTTTGAGAAGGTACATTTTAGTTTCTTGTTTATGTTTGTGCTTCTTCCATCCCAAGATCCCGCATTGGCTAGAGCTTCTTGTGGGAGCCACCCCATCTTTGTTTAGATGTTTACCTTGTCTAGCTTCAGGTAGCAATTTTTCCAAGCGATTGATGGTTGAAATATTTGCTTTTCTAAGTTGATACATATAAAATGTATCTATTAGCATGTAACTTATGACATTTGGGATTGTTTTTGCCACTCTAATCTGGTTTGGTTACTACTACGTGTTTAAATATTGTAAATATGTGTTTTCTGACCGCTATCTTCTGTATAAAAAAACATTCCATATTCAGGACACCTTTGGTTCTGAAAGAAGGAAAGCTAAAATGCTTAACTTCTCCATTGCATATGGGAAAACTCCAGTTGGGCTTGCTCGGGATTGGAAGGTATACTTACAGCACTATATTTGAAATATATTAGGGTACTCATTCTTTTTTTATCAATTGAAATGATCCACTATTGTATGCGTGTTCCCAGGTATCTGTTCAGGAGGCAGAGAAAACAGTTGAACTCTGGTATAAGGAAAGACAAGAAGTGCTCATTTGGCAAAAGAAACGTAAAGAAGAAGCTGAAAAACATAGATGTGTTCGCACGTTGCTAGGACGGGCACGATGGTTCCCCTCAATAGCTCGTGCTAGTCGTGCTCAAAGAGGTCATATTGAAAGGGCTGCTATTAATACACCAGTGCAGGTTCTTCCAGATCAACTCCTTTCTCTTTCTTGCTCCCTCTTTCCATCTCTTCCCCTCTCTCCTTCTCTCTCCCACTTCTTTAGTCATGTAAATTTTTGATTTGGTGGCTGGAACAGGGTAGTGCTGCTGATGTTGCAATGTGTGCGATGTTAGAAATATCCAGTAATACTCGTTTGAATGAGCTTGGGTGGAGGCTGCTCTTACAGGTTAACTCGAATTTCCTTTTTTTAGTAAACTAGCTGTAAAACTGTGTCAATGTCACGAACAAATCTATTAAGTTTAAAAAGTAATCTAATTATTTGACTTGTGCAGCATTTATACTAAATTTGCTTTTTAACGTTCTCATGGAATCGTTCAAGTATTGTACAATCAGTAAACCACTAACAATTTGAGTTGTGGAAGTAACTTTTCTTTCTTTCTGGGAAGCAGGTTCATGATGAAGTAATCTTGGAAGGGCCATCAGAGTCTGCTGAGGCTGCTAAGGCCATAGTTGTTGAGTGCATGTCGAAGCCCTTCAATGGCAAGAATATGCTCAATGTTGACCTTGCTGTGGATGCCAAATGTGCACAAAACTGGTATGCTGCCAAGTAGATGTGGTGGTTGATTACAAAATTGGGCATTTGGTTTTACTGAAGATAGATTGTGCTCCGGTGGCCATGTTGCGGTGTTGCTTCCATCCTAAGAAGTTTTTGGCTCAAGGAATCAGCTCTTACAGTCTGTTGATGTGAAAATTTTCCATCATCTTTGATGATGTTTCATCACAATTCAGCCAAGGATTACTAGAAGAGGGTTGCATTATGTGATTTTTAGACCTGCAGGGGTAAGGCGCGTGGAAAAGTATGCTCCTTGCTTGTATATAAAGTAGCGTGCTAACAATTGAACACTCTTCTAACGCCTTGTGTACTTTATTGGTGAACCTAAAATGTATATTTTGAGCAATGAAGATGCAGTACTAAAATTATGTTTTGTTTACCCGGCTTCCCCGACTTTCCTTTGGCATGTGCATATGTAATAAATCTTCAAACTTGTTAGCAAGATTTCGTGTAATTTTATGTTAAGAGTTATGTTTTAGAGTTGCTCTAAACTTGTCCATTTATGTATATCACACATCCAACAAAACAATAAATACTTTATGGCCACTCGGTTGTTTCATGTATTTCCAGTTGAACAAGAAATGATATGATTAGCCATTAATACTATATGGCATGGCATACAGTATATGCATAAATTTCAAACGTAATAACATGAAACCAAATACATATTTTGGCAATCCAACTCGGAAACTATTTGTCATGCTGTTGCATATTGATTCCCCAGGTTGATGCTAACTGCAGCAACAGCTGATCAGACGTTGCACCTTCCCAGTCCTCAGGTGGATCCATTGTTGCGGAAGCTTCATGCAAATTCAGTACAAGTTCCTTCTTTACTTCACTGGGAAGGCCAAAAACATCAGGTCCATTTTCCAGCACCATTTCAACCAACTGCAAGATGGAATAAATGGTCAAACTCATAGCCCAACACCACAAGCAATCAAAATGAGAATATAGGAACGTTGTCAAAGCTCATTAAGAATTCAGAAGAGCAATATTAGTAACTTAATAAAGTAGAGAAACACTATGCCTTCAGAAATTATATGAGAATATATTGACAGCCAAAATTGTTATTAGATGAAAACATTTAAGATGAAAGCTAATACTAAAGAAGGAAACCAGTGAACTCACACATCCTCCAAGAGAGATGTTTTATTAGCAGTACAATAACAAACATGATTAGCAAAGTCTGATACCTGCTGTATCCAAGACAAACAGACGTCAAACAAGTTTGGCTCCGGTAAGAATTGCCCAACAGCATGCAAGACCTCAGTTGCTGTCTCATTCGAAAGCTGGTCAATCACAGGCCCTGATCTGTCCATTAACTTTACAAGCAAGAGATCATCTCCTGTAGACAATACTTCCATATAGGCCGTATCCACATCACCCACCTGAAGAGCATCCATTGCATTAGTCCAAGAAGTCCAGATTGGATTCCGCTCTTGGCCCACATTATCATCTTCCATAGCCTCGGCAGTCATTTCAGGTATCGCTACTCTTCCTGCTCTGGAAGTTCCATTGTCCTCTCCAGCCACACGAATTGCTTCCAAGGTGGCTTCATCTTTCGAGGCTTGCCAAACACTTCTTGCTGAAGGCCCCTCGCCAAATCTTATAGGTCCAATCCCTTTATCCCATGCTCGCCTGCTGTTACCCTGATCACTCCCATTCTCTGATTTGGGTGACCTCCCATCCATAGGACCACCTCCTACAGCCTTCCTCAAACCAATCTGCCCATTTCTAGAACCCCCATATGTAGAAAAATCCCACACCTCAGACATGTCAGATCTCCAAGGAGGGCCCCTTCCCCTCATGCCCGACGCAATTCCATCACTCTGAGCAAATCTTTCGCCAAACGGAATTCGTCCATCTCCACCTCTTCCAAACTTGGCACTAGTATAATCAGGAAAACCATTATATTTTCCTAAAGGCCTATTAGAAGATCCCTCAAACCCCATTGCAAAATTACCACCTCTTCTGCCTGATGATAATGATAAATCTCGTGCCATGTCTTCAACAATTCTCTCAAGACCCCTTACCCTGTTCTCCAAAGTGACCATGCTATCATGCGACCCACCCATGAAATCCTGCAATTGAAGGATATAATTGAATATTTCAGAACATAGATTAGTACCAACTACCATTTCATTAATGCAGAAACTAAAATACCTGCAGCATGCTCATCAGATGACCTTGTTGTCTCTCAAGCTGTAACAATTGCTTTTGGATAGGCAACCAGTTTCCTTTGTTACTGACAAAGGATCCGTCAGCTTGACCATCAGTTTTGGAGAAACCTGCACGAATGCTAGATAACTCCCTTTGATTTATATCAACCCTATCATCACCATCAACTGCTCTCATTCTTGAGTCTTTTCCATTCGCCCTTTCTTCTGGCCATTTATCCCGCACATGGTCATCATTATCTCGTTGTTTAGAATTCAGACCCGCAAGTCCTCTCTCTATGTTACGGTATTTACTACTAAAAGATCCATGAATGTCATCAGATGGGCTGTTTCCAAAGCGGTTTAGCCTTTCCTTCAAATCTGTATGGTTTGGCAGTGGTGCTACCTCATTATTTGAGTTAGAAGAACTAAGATGTCTACGAGGAACAACTACCTCTACAGGCAAATCATCAGAACCTCTTTCTTCAAGTTTCTGGAAAAATTCTGCGTTTAACTCTTTGTCAGTTAAGACAGGTGGTTTCTTCTTCAGAAGTAAAACCCCTCTATCTGCGGTACTAGACTTGGGCTTAGAAACAGAATCTGAAGCGGGGGACAAACCCTTTGCTGCGTGCTCTGTTATCTCACTGGGCTTTGAATTTTTTGGCTCATTCTTTTCTAACACCTCAGCTAATTCAGGATTTTCTTTATTAAAACTTTGTTACAAAAACAATCCAGTGAACAAAAGATTTATTAAATAAATGGAACATTTAAAAAAAAGAGAGTATTCCTGATATATTTACCATGAGACAAGACCTTCTGTTCCTTTGGAGCCTCATCACCTCCTTTCCCAGAAATTGTCTTCCAAAACTGCAATGCCTCTGTCATGCTATCTCTGACGGGTTTAATCTGTAAAATCAAACATAATTTAGGGCACTAGGCCAAGAGAGATCTGTAGACACCCTCATCTCTGATAACATATTTCTTGTATGCGAATGGCTGATTTCAACAACTCAGTATTTCAAGCAGATCTTGTAACAGTATAAGAAATTACAATGGGAGGAGTGCAGGGGTGCCAATAACAGCTACTGTTCAGAATTGAATCTCCTCTGCGCAATGGTGTGCCGGTTATGAATGCAAAGCAGCAAGTTTAACAAAAGAATTATGATGTTTATCCAATGATGAGATATGCAATGTTATGATGAAGTGATCCCCAAGATATTATTGAAACCAAGTAATCATCTAATAGACAAATGCAATAAAGGGAAAAAGCAATGTGCTTGAGAGAATATGCAACAAAATGCTACCTTGTCAAAACGGCAAGACTCGAGCACAGTGAGTGTGGAAGCAGTTCTATCCGTGATCAAGTTGCTTGAATGTAATGCTAATGAAATCAGTACATCAGCTGCTGCTTTACGTGTTGCCCAATCTGTACTTCCAAGGCATTCATGAATACTTTGTAACAAATTTTCCAAGCTTGGCGGAGCAATGGCTCCAACCTGCAACGAGTCCATATGCCCTTAGTTCAATAAATATCCAATTAAATTATCCCAAGAAAATAAAGTGTTCATTTTATGCACCTACAATCTCTTAGAAATTATACAATTTATAAGCTCCCACTATATCAAACCCCATACTCCAAAGTACCTCTCTTTTCTCTATTTGGTTTACTACAAGTTCCAGCAATCAATAACCACGGTTGTCCCAACTTTACTATTAAATTCAGAACAACGTACATGGTTTATCAAGTCCCTGGGTACAATGCACATGACTACGAAACCATTTGAACGCAAAAAAGAAAGTGAAGCTGCTTATTTAACCAACCACGACGCAACCACTCAATTTATTGAGCAAACCTGAGATAGACTTGAAACAACCGGCAAGAGCGATGCCTTAGCCAAGAAGTTAGGATTGTTAAGCAACTTGCAGATCCTAGGGCACAGCTTCTGAAAAGAAGAGACAGGCGGGTCCAAAGCGCAATCCACAATCTTAGCCATGCACAATGCCGCACCAGATTGCACCCCTTTGCTCTGCTCCCCCATAGCCTCAAACAAAGGCTTCATAAACAAACCCACAACGGACCCATTGTCACTTACACTCTCCCCTTTCAAGTACTGAGCGGACAGCGCCCCAATGGAGTCACGACACGCGTCCCTGACGCCGGAATCCGGGTCTTTGAGCCTCTTGACAATGTGGGCAATGATTTTGGTCAAATGGGTCGATGTGAAATCGGGGTGAGAAGTAGAGACCAATGCGAGCAAGCGTAGAGACTCTTTCTTGACGGCGGGTTTTGGGTCGGCGGAGGCGTCGTACAGGCAATTGAGGAGCATAGGGAGGCCCTCCGGCGCGAGGGTTTGGATGATTTTCTCGAGATCTTCGACGGCGATTTGGTATGTGTCTCGGTCTGAGAGTTTGGAGAGGGAGGTTAGGATTCTCTGCTTTAGCTCCACCATTGCTAGGTGGGTTGATAGGGAAGAAGAAGCAGCAGAAGAAGAAGAGGACTTTGAAGAGGAGTTTAAGGGTTGCTGCAGTTGGGATGGTGATGTTGCAGAGGCTGATGTGTTTGGGGGTTTTGTGGGTTTTGAGCTTCTGGGTCCTGCAAAACTCATGTTTTGAAGTTGCTGGTTTTGAAATTCAATGGAAAAAAAGCGAAATGGAAATGGGTTATCTCTGATTCAGAGATTCAAGCTTTCAAAAGCTTCATTAGTAAGAGAGAGAGATTCAGACAATGCTGTTGCAGAGGAGGAAAAGGAGAGAGAGAGGTGGGGGGTTGAGTGAGAGCTAAGGCTTGGTTAAGCAACTGAAAGCAAAATCAAAGCTGTGCAAATTGAAAAGGAGAGATCTAGGGCTAATCCTTGTTTTTTACTCTCAGAAGAATTTCAAATGTCTAGGGCTAATCCTTTTTCCAATTTTTTGCCTTTTTAAAAATACCTACTGAATCTTCAATTTTTTTTGTTTATTCTTTTGTTGTTTTTATTTAGAGAGGGAATGAAGTGATCTTTATTTTCAATAAAAATAAATAAATAAACCTTTAAAACAAGGCTATTAGAAATTGGAAACAATTTTTGAACAAAAAGAAAAATTGGAATCAATTGGAATACATCTTATTTAAAAATTTAAAATTTAGTCATAATTTCTTTACCTAATTATTTTTTTATTATATTTTTGAAATCAGAATTTAAGACTAATTTTCCTTTGTATAAAGTTCTGAATTTTTTTCCCAACTTTCTGCTTATCACTTTAGCCCTAGAAGAACGCAACAGTTTTCTTTGTTCTCACTCCCTTAGCAGTGAAGTAAAGAACTAGAATTCGAGTTGCCCGCAGTTATGGGACTAGACCTTCAGACGTAGTTGGAAATCCAGATCAGCTCAAAGAATCACTGGTGTTATTTAGCCCTTAGTTTCGCCAACAAAGAAGTCATCCTTGACGATTTCTCATTCCTTCCCTATCAAGCAGCCTCTCTTTGCCATTCCCAAACCCTAGCCGTCGGGCCCTTGTGGGGGTCAGTGACAGCCCCTGCTACCCCATTTCTCTTATCTCTTCATCTTCTTTTCTTCCCTTCTTATCCTTCTTCTCTTATTCTCCATTTTCTCTATCTTATTGTTTTCCATTTTCTCCATATTCTATGTTTCCTCTCGATTGTTTCTCCGTCATTTGTGGCTTTTATCGGCTCCACCTTTGTGGTGGTTTTTGCTTCATCGTTTTTGGTGACTTCAGATGTTTCTCCTAATTTAAGTCCCCAATTTCTCCTCACTCCTCATCAAATGTTATTAGTTGCGACTCACCTTAGATTCTTAGCCACCATGTTCGACCACGTGACCCCTCCATTACGGATATGCCCGTGGTGGTTTTGGGTTACTATTAAAGTGCATGATGCACTCGTTGAATAGATTATGAGACACCTTGTGTGCGGGTGGCTGGATCACCCCCATATTCCGGTTGGTTTTTCAGTTTCACTCTTCTCCTAACTAGTGGTTATGATTTTGTGGTTATGTAGTGGCTATGGCGGCTTGGTGGGATGGCTGCAAGAGATATAGAGTTTTCCCTAATTTTAGATCTAGGATTTCTATTTAGTTTTTTAATTTTTTTTGAAGTTTATTTATGTTTTTGGGTTATTTTTGTTCTTGAATTTTCATTTCCTTATAATTGTTTGCTCCTAGTAATGAATATGTTTTTTTTGATAAATTTTTATTTTTAGAATTTTGAAGATTGTGTTTGGTTGACGGTGAGGTTTGAGGTAATCAATCATCGCCATGATGTTGAGTGTTTGTTAATCTGGGATTAATTTGTTTAGAGGTGCCAATCTCCATATTCAAATTTTTTCAATTTTTACAATTTTTAATGAAGTTGTGCAAGCGCAGTACTAATCATATATAAAGCGGATTAGACCCTAGAGGCAATGTGAGGGCCACCACCTACCATGAAATGAATGAGAACCAACGATTCCGATTGAACTCATAATATCAAATAATAACGTAATTTAATTGTTTATTTTGTACCTCATTTTTTCAAAATTATTCTTGCAAAAAAATTCATCAAAATCTACAACTATTTGACTATTTAATATTTTAGTCAAATATATAGATGAATATAATTTTTTTGACAACACAATAAATGTTCTTATAAATAATCGAATAAATAAACAATTTTTTGATTTTGATCAATTTTTACAAAGATGATCTTCGAAAAAGTAACTACAAAATAAATGGGTAGATTATGATATTAAATCGTGGAATAGGTCCAAACAAGTTATAGTACCATATTATGAAACCAACCAGTCGGTTTTCGTATAATTAATTCTTTAATACGACACTAATCATTCGTTGAGATTACTTCACCAAAAAATTATCACTCTTTATTGTTCATTTTGTTGCTCCTTCCTCAATAGATCATCCTTGCAAAACTTCGTCCGTATTGATAATTATTTGTCTATTGTAAACTGTAATCAAATACATAGACAAACACATTGTACTAGATAACACAACAAACATTTTGGTTAATAATCAAACGACTAGACGATCTTTTATTTGGATCAGTTTTTACAAGGATTATCATTAAAAAATAAACTATAAAATGAATGATTATATAATTGTGATACTATTTCGTGAATCAAACCTAAACAAGTGGTTGACACCATATTATAGTGTAAACCAAATCAACTTGTTTTGGATTTAAGATTTAGAATTTAGGATTTAGTTCGATTTTCAAGTTTACTAACCATAAACAAAACAAAGTTCAAATAAATATGATCGAAACTTGTCAGTTATCGAATTTTTCGAATTTTTGAATTTTAAAATTCAATTGTCCATTCCCACTTTAAATCAGTACAAAATTGTCTGCAAGTTAGCCGCTCTAAAATCTCAATTATGTTTAGCGCGTACTTTGGGCTCGTAAAGTTCAAACAAGAACCACAGTGTTGTTGGCACCAATGAGCGAGTGAAATAAAAAAGAGAAATTGAGGGTGACTCATGCTTCTGAAATCTGAACTTTGATAAAAGGAAACTGTCAACTTTTTTTTTCTTTAAAACTTTTTACTTTAAATGCACCATATTCGCAAATTAAAGTTTCACTTTGCACCCTATTCTCATTATCGATAAAAAATGCATCCTGAGACGTCCGAGTTTGGGCAAACAGGTTTTTTTCGTCATTTCTGTCAAATGGACCTCAAAACATGGGAAAATAGAGACTTCGTCCACGCTGGTACAAAAGACCCAATTGAAGAGGTCGACGTAGAATCAACGTGGAAGTGAGATGGGACCAACAAAGTGGAAAAGGCGAATCAAACTCTCTCCCTCCCTCGCGACCTAATTTTGAAATCATGATTTGGGGATTTTGTGATTTGGAGAATTCTAAGGCTTGGGGAATATGCGATTTGGGGATTTCAGAAATAGAGATATCTTTAATTTGGGGAAATGGGCATTCTATATTCAACGTTTGAAGATTCAAAGAAGTGGGAAGACACTTGCAAGGATGATTTGACAGGACCCATCCCAATCCCCCCGGGATTAGTGCGGGATGACCCTGCTCCCGTCTGACACGAAGTGTCAGACAAGGGATATTTCCGACCTTTGCCCTCCCGGGCTATCAGAGTACGCCAGGATCCGGAGGAGACATGTGATATCTCGGTCTCTGCTACAGTCCATATCCGATGTCAACCTGAAGGGCAGTCAAAACATTAAAAACTGTGAGTGGAGAAAACAATAGTTTATAAAAACATTTAATAAGGAAGACATTTGTACCCTCCACTAAAAAGCATGCATGCATTCGAAAACCATTTATCCAAAACAAACCATATGTGGGACTAAGCCCAAAGCAGATATAAACCAAGGTCGAAAGGACCACAATGAAAACGACCATACGGGCCACTGCCCAAATCCTGTGCACACCTGTACACACCACATATCATATATCATATATCCATCACATACATATATATAAGTCACACAACCAATCCTGTCACGGTATCCAAAGCCACGCGCATGCTACCCAGGTCTCAATCCGAGTCTTCTCAAAGTCAAGATCAATGTCCGTAGACCACTGACCCTACCCGAGGTAATAGTAATCATAGTCTTCCTGAGAGTAAGGAACCCAACTGGGGGGTGACTCCACTCAGTCGGTGCTCCGTGACTACTCCGGGGTCCACCCAGGCCAACGACCCTCCCCGGAGGAGATAATAGAAGTAAAGGAAGGTAGACGAACATATATATACATAACATAAACATTCATGACCGATTCCCCTGAACCGTCATGATCCATAATATCCATAAGCAAGTAACATGCCGGTTCCCATAAACCGTCATGTACCGTAATAACATAACCAGGGTTCATGCCGGTCCCCATAAACCGTCATGAACCAGAATGACCTGACAAAGGTTCATGCCGGTTCCCATAAACCGTCATGAACCACAATGACCTTTCCAGAGTTCATGCCGGTTCCCATAAACCGTCATGAACTTGGAAATCCACGTAGGGTCCCTGACCCGAAATCATAAACCATAAAGTAACTGGGTATCGTGCCCGAACATATGACTCAACTGGGCACCGTGCCCGATATCTAAGGGTCAGTCACGACTCCGATCATAGTGATGCGTGCAACCATCCATCCAGGACCGCCCTCAATCCTGGTATGTCGCCGTGAACGAATCAACCGACGCGACCATCGCAAGATCATGGTGCACTCATCACCGATCGCTATCCTGAACCGTCAGCACTCCGTAGTCGAGCCTCCCCAGGCTGCCCGACAACGAATCGTGCATCGTGACCTCTCCGGAAGGAACACATCCAAATCCGGAGGCGAGCGTCGTATCGTCGATCGCCGTGCACATAACACCCGTCGCGACCACGATTTAGACCCGAAGGTCGTAAATAGTGTCATATGCCTGAGACAAAACCGAATGGGTCTCATACCCGAGTTTATCCATTTAGAAATCCAAAATCAAATCATTTAAATCAATAAAGAAATACAGACCCGTATAAGCACCGTATAAGGCCGAAACCTCGAAATACGTGCTTATACGTAACCACATACAAATGCACCCATGGCATCATCAAACAAGTAATAAAACATATAATAAACATTTATGCATGCACCAATTTAGAAAACAAAGTCCACTCACAGACCGTCCGAGCTGCCGCCTCGATTTACGTGCCATACGGCTCCCCGAGCCGATCACCGTCACCGGGACTCCCAAACCTGTCCAAATCGTAATAGAAGGTTACTAACTACTTAATTAACCTCCCACTAAAGCCCCGTAATTTTCCCGTATTTTCAACTATTTTTAATCCCGAACCTAAACCTTCTGATGCCCCGAAACATATCGAGACGGTGTCCGATCGACACGAAACCAGTCTCAAAATGTTCGTTACATCGAATAGATGATTTCACATGTTGGAACCTTCCCCAGATTCCCTGCCACGCGCCCTCACGCGCCGCCTGAAGTGGCTGCGCGTGGGCTTCACGCGCCTGCTACAGTACCTGCTGACGTCATCACTGACAGCCCCTGACAGTGACACGTGTCACGCTCCCATTGGCCCACTGTCTGACATGTCAGTCTGACATTGTCAGATCTGACATGATGACGTCATCCCTGACATGATGACGTCATCAGGATGACGTCATCAGTCATCCCCTACATCGGTCAGACCGGTCCAAACCGGTCCGGTCCGGTTTTTCCTGCAACTTGGACCGGCGTAACCGGTCCAGGTCTCCTTCTCCCTCATTTTCAGTCCGTTTGCTTCCATTCCAACTCCTAAATTCCTATTTCTTCATTTCCTATCAATCCTAATTAACTAAACAACCTAAAACCTACGAAATCCGACTGGTCCAATTTGAACCTCACGGTTCAATTTTTCCCGATCAGTCTACACGGCTTCTCGGCCGTCAACCACCACCAAAACCTTCCTAAAATGTCCCTAGCAACCTAATGGACTCATTAAAACCATTAAAAACTAACCATAACAACGAAAATGGAAAAATGGATCAAAATGGGCTAACCGGGTACCCGTTCGGGTTTCTCCTCCTCTCGCCGCCGTGGGCGGCGGTTCAGGCCTCCAAGCCGGCCACCTCGGCTCCCTCGATCTCCCTGGTCCTCTGCCTGGTCACGGGTGATGGTTGGCTGGGTTTGGGTTGCACGGGAATGAGAGAAAATGGTGAGATCGGGTGGGTTTGTGTGTGGATGAAGAAATGAAAATGCACGGGGATGGGTTTGGTGCATGAGTAGGAGGGGTTGGCCAGTGGATGGGTGACAAGTGTCACTCATCCATTGGGCCTCCATTAAATATCTGGGCCCACTAGAGACAAAACTGCACTTTTTGTCTCGTAAAACGTGCCGTCGTGAATAGTAATCGGGAACTTCCGTGAACTGTAACTTCGCCGTCGAACGTCCGAATTCGACGTGCCGCCTGTCTACGGATTCGTATCGTCTTTATCTACGTAATGGTCTTCGACCCTCGGCCATCGGACCTCCCGGTCAAAAAGTCAACTTTTGACCTCCTATTCACCCAAATTACCAAAATGCCCCTAAACTTCCGAACGTCATAACTTCTTCCTCGAACGTCGGAATTGAACGTGCCACCTGTCTATGAACTCGTGACGTCACGAACTACGTCACGGTCATCGGTCAAAGTCCATTTGACCACCCGGTTGAAAAGTCAATGTTTTGCCATCACTAGGGGCAAAACGGTCATTTCGCATTGTTCGTCCGATTTCGCTCTACTAATCACAGATTAGCCTCACTAATCGTGATTAGTCACTAATCTAATCATGAAATTCGGGACGGGTCGTTACATGATTTGGCGCAAGGAAGGAGATGAGCAGCCCGTGTACAATAAGGCTTCATTTTCAGTTAGAAATTAGTGTTTGAAATTGAGCTTGATTGTTGTTTGAAATGATAGGCATTTATTTATAGATTATTGATATATTATTGATGGTTGAATGCGTTGGAACTGAAATTGTATGTTCTTAGTGCTGGTACATTAGGACTGGAATTGGTGGAATTGTGTATTCTTAATGCTAGAACATTAGGATTGGAATTGGTGGAATTTTATTGTCACGACTCGACCCATCTAACACGATATTGTCTGCTTTGGGCCCAGCCCTTACGGTTTTGTTTCTGGGAACTCACGTGCAACTTCCCTGTAGGTCACCCATCTTGGGATTGCACCAACCCAAACTCGCTTAACTTTGGAGTTCCTAAGGAATCCAAAGCCAATGAGCTCCCAAAAGGCATCATGCTACATAGATACGTGCCCACACATATAAGACACTTCATCTTTCCCTCTCCCAGCGATGTGGGATTGTTCATTGTTCTTCTCATTAGGGCCAAGCGTCCTCGCTAGCACACTTTTGGTCGGGGTCCAGCTCCGATACCATTCTATCACGACCCGACCCATCTAGCACAATTTTGTCCACTTTGGGCCCAGCCCTCACGGTTTTGTTTCTGAAAAATCACATGCAACTTTCCAGTAGGTCACCTATCTTGGGATTGCACCAGCCCAAACTCGCTTAACTTTGGAGTTTCCAAGGAATTCAAAGCCAATGAGCTCTCAAAAGGCCTTATACTAGATAGATACGTGCCCACACATATAAGGCACTTCACATTTCCCTCCCCGAACGATATGAGATTGTTCACTTTCTTCTCAAGACACGGGTCTTACATGTATGTTCTTAGTGCTAGTACGTTAAGACTGGAATTAGTGGAATTGTATGTTCGTAGTGCATAGTACATTAGGAATGGAATTGGTGGAATTGTATTTTCTTGAGTTTAGGTGTGCTTAGTTGATGAGTTTTTCCTATATGGCTTGGTATATATTTGCAAATAGTGTAGACTTATTCACCATGAAGATTCAGTGGGACACTTTGTACAGAGGAGTCGATTTGGCCTTACAACGAAGGTGAATTTGTCTACATAGATTGGTGCATAGTTGGGTTCATATCCATATTGGAACTCAAGAGCTTAGGTGGTGAGCTTAGTTATACCCCTAAAAGCTTATCTATCTATTCTGTGGATTTGGATAGTGATAAATTTATGAAAATGCACTTGGATGTAGACATATTCAGACTTTGTGTTAAGTATGCAAAGAGTTGTACATGTGTACCTATTTATTTGAAATCTCGAGGTAGTGATGAGATTAAACTTCCACGACATGTGGAGTTAGAAGAGGAGCCTAGTGCTGAAGTGGTGAAGGGTACGGGCAAGGCTATTGTGCAGCCCAGTTCTGCAGTGGTGAAGCATATTACTGCAAGAAAGGGATTTATAGAGCCATGATATGTTAGTGCTCGTACAAGTGAGAGTGAAGATGATGATGGTGATGATTATGATGATGATGATCCTGAGTATGTTGATGAAGATTATGCACAAACACACGAGGTTACTTTGGAAGAAGATGATGACTACCTATTTACGGCCTATGTAGACCTTGATGCCTTTCATTGTGCACCTTCTAGAGGTGGTGGTGGTGAGGATGAGCAAGCCAATGATAGTCCAAGTTCTCCAAAATTGGATTCATTTGATCCATAACCAGAACCTGATGGTGGGGAAGATGAGCAAGCAGATGGTGGGGGAGATGAGCCTCCTCAGAAGAAGTCAATGATGAGGACAGTTGTAGGTATCCAGTTCAATCCTGAAACTGATATGAAAAATCCACAATTTCAATTTGGAATGAAGTTCTTAAGTGGTACAATCTTCAGAGAGGATGTGAGAAACTATTCAGTGAATTCTAAAAGGGAACTTGTTTTCAAGAAGAATTTCTCAAACAAAATCAGAGTTGTATGTGTCCAAGGTGAGCTGAAGGTTGTCCTTTCTTGATATATTCCTATAAGGTGAATTAGAGAGATTACTTTCAAGTGAATACTTTCCAAGGAGAACATAGTTATGGAGAAGAAACTACCAATTATCGTGCTAATACCAAGTGGATAAAGGTGAAATACCTGAGGCACCTTATAAGTAAGAAGTGGGATCTTGGTGGATCAATCAAGAAACAGGTTATATGACAAGGCCCACCCCGATTATCACCTCGATAACCGGGACGAACCCTGCTCCCGTCTGACAATCAAACTTTAAAAGACCAAAGTAACCTCAAAACCACAAAACATACATTGTCAGATCAGGGAGAAGTTATAATACATCCAGTCAACAGTAGCACAGAGCATAGTAACAGTACAAGATAAGAATACAATCCTACTGTGAGCTGACTAAACCCGCAATGGGAAAACTTTATGCCTATGTCTCTGCCTCAACGTTAACCCCGACGCTTGCACCACAACCTGAAGGGTAATTAAAACATTTAAAGCGTGAGTGGACTAAAAATAAAAGTTATAAAACAGTTTGTGAAAATAAACCAGGGCTTACCCTCCGTTTAAAAAAACATGCATGCATAACCAAGTTTAATATGAACGATATAAAAATAAGTGCGGAAATCACCAAAAATCAAAATCAAAGTTCGGGCACCTGGCCCTAAAGCCCATAAGATCCAAGTCATTCGGGTCATAGCCAAACATTTGAAAACCAATGAAAAACATCAATCATGCGAGTTTGTTGGATGTCAAGTGCGCCCGAGTCTTTAAACTCAAAACCATGCGCAATAATCAGGCATTCCCGGGATATCAACGAGTCTTTAAACTCAAAACACAATCACAGGCCTTGGGGGATATCACAATAACCGAGTCTTTAAACTCAAACCATATCAATCCAGGGTCCTCCCCGTCAATCAACCGAGTCTTTAAACTCAAAACCAGATCCATCGGTTTTTTTCTTTTTCTTTCCGGGTCTTTAAACCCAAAACCATTTTTCATTCAAAAACCATAGGAAATCCATCTCCGAATTCGCAACAATGATTTCGTAAGCTAGCATCCGGAACCATCGTCTCGAAACCAAATCCAAATTTCCTTTCCAAATCTCAAAACCAAATCCGAAATATCATTTCCGAAATCCAGTTCCAAAACCAAAATCTCATTTCCGAAATCACATGAACAGGGTTTCAAGCCCGAAATCACTTTTAAATCTCAAATCATATCCACAAATCTTTAGTAAAACAGAATACGTATAAACATAAATCATCCATCCGAAACCATCATCAAAAGCATAACAGAAATCATATTCTCGAAGTACGTGCAAATTCAATAACTCATATTGAAAAGCATGCAATCGAGTAAAGAAAAAGCATTATAATCATAAGCATAAAATCATATATCGAAACATAAAATAAGTAGATAAAAACAGTTATGCATGCTCAGTTAAAAAAACAAAAGTCCACTCACTAAGTCTAATTGCGTCAGTCGCGTCCCGTACGCTCCTCCGATGCCTCGGGAATATTCTGACTTGTCACAAATCAATTTCGGATCACAAACATCTCAAATAAGCTCACATTAATTTCCCCAATTTATTCGGGATTTTTAAACGTAATTAAATTAACCCCTAAACCTTCGGACACTCAAAACTACCCCAAGACGGTGTCCTATCGACTCGAAACTTATCCCAAAATGTTCGTTACATCGATAAGAGTGAAAACCATGTTGAACACTTCCCCAAAACAGGCCCCATGTGCCCTCACGCACCGCCCAAAGGGGCTGCGCGTGGGAGCCACATGCGGCACTGTTCATCATCGTCTTCCTCTCGCCAGCCCGGTTCAGACCGGTCCGAACCAGCTCGGTCCAACTGAGCTTGTCAGGACCCACCCCGGTTCCACCCCAAAAACCGAGGTAAATCCTGCTACCGTCTGACAACCCAACACTAAAGACCGAAATAACCTCACGAAAATCACAAATTACATTGCCAGACGCAGGAGAATTTATCACAACCAAAAGTCAACGGTTATACAGAGCATAGTACAAATCAAAGTAAAACAAAACCACACACAGAGTACACGCACAACGGAACACTGAAACTACTCCGGGAAAACTCTCGAGTACTCTATGCCTCTGACGCTACCTCAACGTCAACCCCCGAGCTAGCTCCACGACCTGGAGGGCAATTAAAAACCAGAAAGTGTGAGTGGACCAAAAAGAATAAAAGTTTCAAAAACCATTTCATAACAAAACAGGGTTAGGCCCTCCATTTTGAAAACATGCATGCATAACCCAATTTCTGAAAACATTTATAAATCACATTATTTTATCATGGAAACCACGTCAACATAAACACAGTAGGATAAACATATAAAACATTAGCAGTAAAACATAAGATACCAATATAATCATCCAATCAAACCGGCTGGATCTATCTGAGTCTTTAAACTCCCGAGTCTTTAAACTCAATCTAGGCCTCAATATAATCCGAGTCTTTAAACTCCCGAGTCTTTAAACTCTCGAGTCTTTAAACTCAACAGGCCTACGGGGGAAATATCAATATATCCGAGTCTTTAAACTCTCGAGTCTTTAAACTCAATCCGGGTCTTTAAACCCAATCCGGGCTCATCCCCCGTCACTCACAATCCGGGTCTTTAAACCCAATAGCCAGATCCAGCAAATCCAATGCAAAACCGTTTGAAAACCATTTCGAAATCCACATCCAAACCCAAATCCGAAATCACTGGCCGGAAGCCCTTCCGGCATCTAGAACCGTCATTCCGAACCCAAATCCGAAAATCCACTTTTCAACTTTAAAACCAAATTTCCGCCTTCCGAAATCCGATTCTAAATCTGAAAACCCTTAATCATCAAATCATATTCCAAAATCTCTTTATAATCATTGAAAATCATTTATCGTTTGAAATCCCAAAACCATGGCATCACAATCAGAAATCAAACTTTTCTCGTAAAACGTGCCAAATACGTAATTCCTCGAAAAATGTGCAATTAAGTAAAACAGTTATAGCATATTCAAATAATCATGAAGTCACATATAAAACCATAAATCAAGTAATTAAAAATAGTTATGCATGTTCAGTTATAGAGAAGGGGTCCACTCACAGTTACCAGGCACGTCACTCGCGTCCCGTACGTTCCTCGTCCGTCTCGGGGATTCCCGATCCTGTCAACAGTCACCAAAACACGTCACTAACACGTCCACCAAGGTTCTCATAATTTTCCCGAACTTCAAACGTACGTAAAACGAAACCCTAGACCTTCGATCCCGCAGAACTAACGCGAATCGACGTCCGATTAAGCCGAAACCTATCTCAAAAGATTCGTTACAACATCTAGACCAAAAACCTAGTTGGAAGGTTCCCAGGAAAACGCCGCACGTGCCCCCACGTGTCAGGACCCACCCCAGTTTTACCCCCGAAAACCGAGGCAAACCCTGCTCCCGTCTGACACTCCGAAACAACACCAACGTAAACTACTAAAGTAACACAGTCAGACACAGGAGAAACTATACAAAACATACCGAAGTTAAAAGTTTACAGAGCATAGTCGTAATGACAAAAGAAAAAAAAACGATAAATTAAATACACGCACACGAAAAATTTAAAACACTCCGGGGTCGCTCTCGTAACTTCTATGCCTCCGACGCTGCCTCGACGTCAAAACCCCGCACTAGCTCCACGACCTAGAGGGCAATTTAAAACAGAAGGTGTGAGTGGAGCATAAATAAGAAAACAATTTCCGAAAACCATTTCATATTAAAACCAAGGTTTTAGCCCTCTGTTTTGAAAACACACATGCATAACCCAGTTACTAAAAACAATTATAAATCACGTAAAGATCATCATAAAAACAATTGCAGAGAACATCATAAAACCAGTTATAGAAATCATATCATAAACATCATAAAATCCGTATCAGAAAACATAAGTACCAAGCCATAATCATCCGATCAAACCTGCTGGACCTATCCGAGTCTTTAAACTCAATCCAAGCCTCAATAATATCCGAGTCTTTAAACTCCCGAGTCTTTAAACTCAACAGGCCTACGGGGGAAATATCAATATATCTGAGTCTTTAAACTCCCGAGTCTTTAAACTCAATCCGGGCCCGTCCCCCGTCAAATATAATCCGGGTCTTTAAACCCAATAACCAGATCCAGCAAATCCAATCCAAACCTTTTGAAAACCATTTCGAAATTTATATCCAAACCCGAATCTGAAATCACCGGTCTGATGCCCTTCCGGCATCCAAAACCGTCATTCCGAACCCAAATCCGGAATTCCACTTTTTTCGACTTTAAAACCAAATCTCGTTTCTCGAAATCCGATTTCAAAACCGAAACCCTTAAATCACCAAATCATGTTTCGAAATCCCTTTATAAACATTTAAACCTAATTATCATTCAAAAACCCAAAACCATAGCCTCATATTCAGAAATCACACTTTTCTCGTAAAACGTGTTGAAACCGAACTTCCTCGAAAAACGCGCAATTATGTAAACCAACCAAGCATATTCGATAAACATAGAATTATGATTAAAACCATAAACAAGTAATTAAAAGCAGTTATGCATGCTCGAGTTAAGAGAAAGGGTCCACTCACAGTACCGAGCCCTCAATCACGTCCCGAACGTCCCGTACGTTCCTCAGCTTCCTCGGGAACTCCCGAACCTATCAACAACCGCCAAAGTACGTCACTAACACATCTACGAAGGTCCACCTAATTTCCCCCAAAAATCCCCAGGTCCTAAACGTAACGAACCTAAACCCTAAACCTTCACCCTCGCGGAATTACATTGAAGCGACGTCCGATTAACCCGAACCAATTCCAATGGACTCGTAGATCAAAAACCATGTTGACCATTTTCCCAACCGCCACCGCACGTGCCCCCATGCGCCGCCCAAAGTGGCTGCGCGTGGCCTCACGCGCCAGCTACAGTGTCACCAGCAACCTCTGGTCGACCCGGTTCGAACCAGTCTCTACAACTCGAACCGGCGTGGCTGGTTCTCCGCCGTCCCGCCACCAAAACAGCTCCTCTCTTCACCATCTTCATCGTCCAGACCTAAGTTACCCATTCCCCTACTCCAAACAACTTGACTCAACATGTAGCTCGGCGACTCAAGCTCGAACAAAAACCCGAACACTTCCCCTGTTTCACGATCCAGCCAACCCGGTCACCCCCCGTCATGGCTTCGACACCCAGAGCTTCTTAAGACCTCACTGATACTCACCCAATTCACCAAAACCGTCGACTCAACCCCAGACTTCACGACTTTCAATTTGACAATCGACGGCAAAATAGAGCATAGAGGAAAAGTTGAGGAATTACCTGCACTCCGGTCACCGTCGTGAGCTCAGCCGTGAGGAAACGACTCATCCAGTCCACCTCCAGCCTCTGGACACCTCCACCAGCCTCGCGTGCTCGAACACAGCAGTACCACCACCCAAAACTCCTCTCTGTTCTCTGTTTTCCCCCTTGGTTTTCCGTGGCTCACAACCGCACACACACACACACACACACACACACACACACACACACACACACACTAATTCCTCACCTCCCAACCTTCTCACTGTCTCCCTCTCAATCTCTAATCACTCTCACACACTCACAAAACTCACACCCTCACCATGCTTGATCGATTTCACCCCAAATCCCCAGTCTCTGTTTTCTCTCTGGGTCGAAGAACACACACACGGGTACACGATCACAATACCCTAAATTATTGGACCTGTGCACCCTAGAAACCTCTAGCCCTCCTACACGTGTCACCATCCTACAACTCCTCTCCCAAGTGGCTCAATCTCAACCCTCCATTTGTTCCAATCTGTTGCACAAATCCCAATGTGCAAAAATACCAAAATACCCTTCTTTTAAGCCAAAATTACGATAATGCCCCTACCTTTATAGACCCGTAACTCACTCATCTTAACTCCAATGAATACGTGCCGCCTGTCGTTGAATTCAGGACGACGAGATATACCTAACTGTCCTAGGTCAAAGTGTCAAAACCCGATCATACAAAAAGACAACTTTCCCCCTATTCTAACCAAATTACGAAAGTGCCCTCAACCTTCCGAACATCATAAATTCCTCCTCGGATGTCAGACTCGGGCGTACCACCTGTCTACGAATTCGTGACGTCCTAACCTACGTCCTGGTTATCGGTCAATACCCAATTGACCTCCCAAACTAAAAGTCAACTATTGCACAATCTAGGGGCAAAATCGTCATTCTACCCTAATTTCCCTATCGTCACCAACTAACCACCGATTAAGCTCACTAATCTCACCTTAAGCACGGTCTTAACCCTAATTCCCGGGACGGGTCGTTACACCACGCGCCGCCCAAAGTGGCTGCGCGTGGGCCTCACGCGCCTGAACAGAAACAGTGTTCATCTTCAACCTCAAGACCGTGCACTGTTCCGGCCGGCGGGGCCGGTTCTCCGCCGTCCGTCCACCATTTTTGTCCCTCTTTCCACCATTCTCTTCATCCTCAACCCAGCAACTTATTCCCCTCAACCAAACACGACAACACGACCTACAACTCACCTCCCCAACACGAAACAGAAACCTCATGAACACCCCTGTTCTTGCTCCCGGCCACCCGTGAAATTCCCCGTCATGGCTTCGACATCTACAGGTTCCTAAGGACCTAAGGAGTCGATTAGCACTCACCAACTGCCTCGACTTGGCCCCTCACTTCACGACTCAACGTTTGAAATTAACGGAAAAACATAGCAAACAGAGGGGAATGAAAAATTACCTGCTTACCGTCCACCACCGTGCTCACCACCGCGTTCTGCAGGGTTCACATGGCCGTCCTAGCCTTCCCGCAATCCTAATTGGATCAACACACGGCAACACCACCACCAAGTTTCCTCAACACCTCTCAGTTTTTCTGAGAACTCATGACACGACCCATCCCAATCCCCCCGGGATTACCATGGAATGTGTCATGCTCCCGTCTGACAAGAGGTGTCAGACAAGGGATAACCTGTTGCCACTGCCCAAACGGGCTTCCAGAGTGCGCAAGGATCGATGGAGAAGGTGTGCGATGTCCTAGTCTCTGCTGCAGTCGCATCCGGAATCAACCTGAAGGGCATTAAAAACAAAAGCTGTGAGTGGACGAAAATAAACAAGTCTGTTTAAAACATTTATAAAGACATTTATGCCCCCCAGTAAAAACATATGCATGCACCAAAAACCAATAATCACATATTTGTTTAGAAATAACCATTAGGGCCTTAACCCGGAAACCAAAGCATAGTTTCAAATCCCAAAAGTCAATCCAAGAGTTATTTCATAAATCCAGTAATATTCATTTATTATTTTTCCATCTCCGGAATCCCCGATGCCTAGCGTTCCTGACGCTTGACGTCCCCGACGTCATATCTCACGGTATTAAGCAACGCGTGCTGCCCGGGGTCTCTCCGGGTCCATATATCTGACATCCCCGATGTCTGACGTCTCTGACGTCTAGCAATCCTGCTCCTGGATCACTATACGATCTGGTAGCTCCGTACAATGAGCCCTCGCAGGCAATGCACCGTGACTTCTCCAGTGTCCCCGACACTTGGCGGAGACCAGGATATATATATATATATCCTCATATCGAGATGGTTTTATGGAACACATTTTATTATTCATTTCCAAAATATCACAAGGGCCCTGCCCCGAATTTCCATAAAACCGTCATAAGTCCAAATAGTTGATTTAAATCCGAAATCATTTATTCAATTCCATTTTAGGGTCCCCGACCCGAAATCACATATATAAATCAACTGGGCCTCTGGCCCGATTTCATAAGTCAACTGGGCCCCTGGCCCGATTTCTCAAATCAACTGGGCCCTTGGCCCGAATTCATAAGTCAACTGGGCCCCTGGCCCGATTTTACTTTATCAAATCCGTAACCGTTTCATGAAATCTTATCTGAACCACCATTTTGGAAATCAGTGCAAATTCAGAAAAATCTCGATTTACGTGCAAACACGTAAATCGCCTCAAAATGCGTGGAAACATATAAATTCAACGATATCCAAAATAAATCATTTAATCACAATTATAACAATCATGAAACAGTTATGCATGCATCGAATTTATAAAACCAATGTCCACTCACAGACCGTTTAACCGAGCGCCTCGATATGCGTGCCATAGGCTCTCCCGAGCCAATCGCTATCACCGGGACTCCCAAACCTGTCCAAATTTTAATAGAAGGTTACTAACTACTTAATTAACCTCCTACCAAAGCCCCGTGATTTTCCCGAACTTTTAACTATTTTTAAATCGTCACTAAACATTCCGATGCCCCGAAACATATCGAGACGGTGTCCGATCGACACGAAACCAGTCCCAAAATGTTCGTTTCATTGAATAGAAGATTTTATATGTTGAACATTTTCCCAAATTACTGTTCACGCGCCCGCACGCGCCCCAAGAAGGCTCAGATTACTGTTCATCGTCACCAATCCCAGCTGAACCAGTTACTATTCACAGCACTGTTCATGACACTGTTCACCGTCGGGTTTTCTCTGTTTTTGGATTGGTTCAAGGTCCATTTTAGGTCCATTTCATTCCATTTTAATCCCAATATGTTCCTAATCTCATTTCTAATCTTTCTAGTTAATTAAAACGGAACAAGGTGTCCAAAACCATACCTTCATCCGTCATCAATGGCGGCCGGAGTTTCCCTCGCCGTTCACCGCTATTTCCGGCCATTCCAACCTTCAAAAACAATCCCATTAGACTCCTAGAGTGCCTAGAAATATTTTTCAATTCATAGAATTTGCTAAAAACCTACAAAACGGAAATTTGGATTTTTTTTGAATATTTTCTTACCTCATGGGTCGACTCCTCCGTCGTCGACCACCATCACGCCGTCGTCCTCCCGTCACCGTCCCGCTCTCATCATCACACACGGTTACACCCCGCTCACACACATTGATGATTATGGTGGTGATATGTGAGTTTGGGTTTTTGGAGAAAGAATGGAGAAATGAAGGAAAATGGTGCATGGGTGTTTCGGGTGTATGGAAGAACAAATTTGAAGTGATGTTATTTGATGAAGATAATAATGTTATCTGATGAGAGAAGGGAGATAGATTAGATGAGATGAGTGGTGAGGATTTAAAGATTAAATGGAATGAATGGCTATGATTTAAAGTTGGAATAAAATCATAATTAATTATTTAGTGGAACATGATCCAATCTAGCCAATGGATGAGTGACACTTGTCACTCATCCAAGTGTCCTCCAACCACCATTTCAGAATAAAATAATCGACACGGTTACCGAGAAGTAAACTTCCCTGATTTCACGTTTCTGACCATAACTTCCTCATATGAAGTCCGATTTCGGCGTGCCGCCTGTCTATGAACTCGTATCGACTAGCTCTATGTAACGGTCCTTGGTCCTCGTCCATTGGACCTCCCGGGTCAAAAGTCAGCATTTTCCCCTTTTTAACCAAAATTACCAAAATGCCCCTGAACTTCCGATAGTCATAACTCTCACCACGAATGTCGGAATCGAACGTGCCACCTGTCTATGAACTCGTGACGTCCCAAACTACGTCACGGTCATCGGTCAAAGTCCGTTTGACCATCCGAATTAAAATTCAACGTTTTGCCCACGCCTAGGGGCAAAACGGTCATTTTGCACAATTCGTCCGAAATCACTCAACTAATCCCAGATTAGTAAATCATAATTAAATAATATTAAATCACGATATTCGGGACGGGTCGTTACAACCTTCCCTCCTTAAAGAATTTCGTCCTCGAAATTACCAATAACCTTATTCCACAACCACCTCGTGGAAAACATTTCGATCTCACATCTGTGTACACTTGTACACCCACCATACTTGTCTGTACCCAGACATCCCATCACTTGGATTGTTGTGCTGCTAGGTGCAGCCAGGTTCGGGGAACCTCATGTGAGTAATGGTGTAAAATGTGAACCCTTGTGGTGGTTTCTAGTGTGAGGGATGTTGGTTCATCGGAGTTGACCGATGACCTAGTGGTGGAACCCACGTTGATGGGATGGTAGGATTGGATTTGACGTCTATTCGATGTCAGGACCGCGGGGTCGGTCAGTTTGTGGATTTTATATTACGGAAAGCTGTTTGGTTCGGTTGAACCATAGGGTGTGATTGTGGAACCCTAGTATTTAAAAGGTAAACCTTAATTACGATTAGTGGGTGAGAACTTGTGCTGCGACGAGCGGCTGAGGTCATGGATGACCATGGGGATGGCTCTGGTGAGTCTAGGCAGAACTATGGGATTCGATCTACGGATACGGTTTTGAGATAAAGTATGGAATCCCTTGTTGGATCGGGTATTGGTGTGATGTGTGGATGCGGATCTCGATAGCAATGACAGTTAGTCGGAAGTCATATGGAGATGACTAGCTATCGAGGGTAATTGGTGTGGTTATAATACTTGGGGATCAGGGGACGTTCAGGGAACGTTCATTTTCCTAATGTGGATTGTCAGAGTGGTGGTACCCATAGTTCTGAGGTACGGGATCGTCGTTCGGTATGAACGGAGATCTAGGGTTGTCGTATTTGCACACGGTGTGCAAGTATGAATGTTTGTGGGTTGGTACTTTTGTGCCAATGCTAGTATTGATGCTTGTGTTGACAGGACCCGCCCCGATCCCACAGGGACCACAAGGGGACGTGCCCTGCTCCCGTCTGACACCCAATAATTCATACCAATTTTAACCTCAAAACATTTAAATGCATAAATAACCAAATTAAAGTCATACATCAAATCCGAATTAAACGAATGTCAGACAAGGGATGAAATCCAAAATTACAAATTTGCGAGCACGACTCTAAAGTAAACTTGCGGGTACACCGCCCAGCAGGGGTTCAGGTACGCAGAAGTAGATCTATGCCTCAGCCTCTGGTTCCTCCTCTACCTCAGTTTCCCGACCTGGAGGGGTTATCAAACATTAAGGGTGAGTGGACCGAAACTCAAGTTTATGAAATCGTTTGATAAGTAAAACATATAATTTACCCCTCCGTTTTCCAAACATGCGTGCATCATAATTCAAAATCATAAACCATATAATACGAACCATAAGGCATAAAATAAAACCATAAGTATAATTTTAGTTGCTGCACTATACACTCCAATCCCGACATCCCTGATGTCTGACGTCCCTGACGTCCAATAAGGTCACAATCACAAGGCTACGCGTGCCACTCGGGTCTCAATTTTCCGAGTTAAATCCCTGAACCCCGTTCGGTTACAGCATCACCTGATGCAGCATCACCTGATGCTTAGCGTCGTAGACGCTGGACGTACTAGACGCCCGTGACCTCTCCGGGGTACCTCGCCGGAGGAGACAATATAATATGGAAGGATCTATACAGTGCAGTAACAAATGCATTTTATTGATATCCACATGCAAGGCATATATATATATACATAGATAAAATCCGAACCAATCATTAAGTTTCATCAGACGGGTCTCAAGCCCAAATACCGTGAAACGTGCCATAACCATATTTTCCATATCGTCAAAACCATTATTGTTTTAGCATGTGAATAAGTATAAATAACCAGAAAACATTTATGCACGCAAGGGTTTAAGAAAATGGTCCACTCACAGTACAATCCTGCTAGAAACCGAACGTATACCCTCGTCCTGGTACAAATGTACAATCCCTGTCAAGTCCAAAGTATTCGTAAAGGTCAATACAAACCCCTAACATTCAACCATGAAAGCCTAGGCCGAAACCGGCCCGGGAAAGCCGCCCGAACGCGCTTCCCAAGGAAATAAACCTTAATTTGACCAACTTAATGATCTCCGATCGACCCGAAACCACCGCCATTGGATCCGGATCGTCGAAACCTAAAGGATGGTGGTGGTCCCACCAGAAACACTGTTCACACGCGCCCCCACGCGCCGGTCAACGCTGGAACAGTCATGCTGACGTCACTGCTGACGTTATCTGACAGCTGTCAGGTCTGACATGTCAGACTCTGACAGGTGCCACGTGTCAACATCCGATTGGTCCACCTTACTGATCTGTCAGGCCACGTGTCAGATCTGACATGTGCCACGTGTCAGCACGGCACTGGTCCACGTCACTGACATGTCAGTGACACGTGGCAGTCCCTGACTGGTCCACGTCACTGACATGTCAGTGCTGACTGTGCACTGACATGTGACACGTGTCGGCTCACGGTTGGTCCACGTCACCTGACAGACTGACAGGGTGCCACGTCATCACCGCTGTCCTCAGACGGGTTGACCCGAATACCTGCAACTCGGGTCGATCAGACCCGCGATCATGACCCGGTTGCCATTTCTTCATTTCTCAACCATTTCAGTCCTAGTTTGTTCCTAGATGCTCGTCTCAATCCCAGAAAGGGTTCTAGCTAATCAAAATTGACAAACACAGACAGGGTCGAGGGCTTACCTCGAAGAACAGAACCGGTTTCCGTCGCCGTTTAGTCACCGCCCTGAGCTCCTCCGGCCACGAGTTCAATTCCAGTAAGTCCCTGGCAGTTCCTAGAGTCTATTAGGATTCATAACGGACAAAATTAAACATGGGAAAACAAGTTACCAAAATCTGGGTTTAAAACCGTTTCGGGTTCCCCTGGTTCCTACCTCGCCGCCGTCCTCCGCCGTGGTCACTGCCGTCTGCCACCACACACGTCCAGTCCAGGGGCACACAGAGCAAGGGTCAAGTGCAATCGTGGTGTGATGGTATGGAATGGGCAGTACGTGGGTGTCGGGTAAGGAAATATATAGAAATGGAGGGAAAGCTGCACAATGAAATGAACGGCCCAGATTGAATCTCCAAGATTAGATCAAGGGCTCAGATTAGATCAGGGGTTTTCAATCCAAGGGCTGGAATTTAAAGCTGATTTAAATGTTAATTAATCCAATAGTGGATCTGATCCAATCTAGCCAATGGGTGAGTGACACTTGTCACTCACCAGGTGTCTTCCAATCAGATTTCCTGAATTTAATATTCGACACGAAAACCGAGACACGAACTTCCCGAATTCACGTTTCTGACCATAACTTCCTCGTACGAAGTCCGATTTCGGCGTGCCGCCTGTCTACGGACTCAGGACGTCGAGGCCTACCCAACGGTCCTTGAGTCAACTGAAAATTAGTTGTCAAAAGAAAAGTCAACATTTTCCCCCGAGAGTCCAAATTACGGTAATGCCCCTGAACTTCCGATAGTCATAACTTTTACCCTGATCGTCCGAATTGGACGTGCCACCTGTCTATGAACTCGTGACGTCCCGAACTACGTCACGGTCATAGGTCAAAGTTCATTTAGTTCACCAAACAAAAAGTCATCAATTGACCATACCATTCACAAGGGTAAAATCGTCAAATCACACATTAAATTACAATATGGGAATCCTCGAATTTCCGGGGTGTTACATGTGTGCTGATACTAGTGTTGTTGGTAGTGTGTTGGTGACACGACCCATCCCAATCCCCCCGGGATTACCGTGGAATGTGACGTGCTCCCGTCTGACAAGAGGCGTCAGACAAGGGATAACCGATTGCCATTGCCCAAACGGGCTTCCAGAGTGCGTAAGGATCGATGGAGGAGGTGTGCGATGCTCAAGTCTCTGCTGCAGTCGTAACTGGAATCAACCTGAAGGGCATTGAAAACAAAAGTTGTGAGTGGACGAAAATAAACAAGTCTGTTTAAAACATTTATAAGACATTTATGCCCCTCAGTAAAATCATATGCATGCACCAAAACCAATAATCCCATATTTATTTAGAAATAACCATTAGGGCCTTAGCCCGGAAACCAAAGCCTAGTTTCAATTTCCAAAAGTAAATCCAAGAGTTATTTCATAAATCTAGTAATATGAACCATAAGGCATATAATATAAACCATAACCATTATTTTAGCCACTGCACTATACACTCCAATCCGACATCCCTGATGTCTGACGTCCCTGACGTCAATAAGGTCACAATCACAAGGCTACGCGTGCCACTCGGGTCTCAATTTCCGAGTTCATTCCCCGAACCCCGTTCGGGTACAGCATCCCCAATGCTTAGCGTCATAGACGCTGGACGTACTAGACGTCCGTGACCTCTCCGGGGTACCTCGCCGGAGGAGACAATATAATATGGAAGGATCTATACAGTGCAGTACTAAATACATTTTATCGATATCCACATGCAAAACATATAGGTATACATAGGTAAAATCCGAACCGATCGTTACATTTCATCAAACGGGTCTCATGCCCAAAACCGTAAAACGTGCCATGACCGAAACATCATCAAAACCATTTATAGATTCCAGCATGTGAACATATATAAAATGTAAACCAGGAAACATTTATTCAATTCCATTTAGGGTCCCCGACCCGCAATCACATGTAGAAATCAACTGGGCCCCTGGCCCGATTTCACAAGTTAACTGGGCCCCTGGCCCGATCCACATGTTAACTGGGCCCCTGGCCCGATTTCATAGTTCAACTGGGCCCCTGGCCCGATTTTACATTATTCAAGTTCGTAACCGTTTCATGAAATCATATCCAACCACATTTATGGAAATCGGTGCAAATCCAGAAAACCTCGGTTTTCGTGCAAATACGTAATTTACCTCGAAATACGTGAAATCATTTAAAATTCACCGATATCCAAAGTAAATCATTTAATCATAATTATAACAATCATAAAACAGTTATGCATGCATCGAATTTATGAAACCAATGTCCACTCACAGACCGTTTAACCGAGCGCCTCGATACGCGTGCCATAGGCCTTCCCGGGCCACACCACTATCACCGGGACTCCCAATCCTGTCCAAATCACATTAGAGGATTACTAACCTCATCATTAACATCCTATTCAAGTCCCGTAATTTTCCCGAATTTTTAAGTATTTTTAAACTCGATTTAAAACCTTCGGACATCCCGAACAATATCGAGACGGTGTCCGATCGACACGAAACCAATCCCAAAATGTTCGTTACATTGTATAGGATAAAAGTCATGTTGACCTCACCTCGAGATTCGTGTCCACGCGCCGTCACGCGCCGCCGTGAGTGGCTGCGCGTGAAACCCATGCGCCTGCTACAGTGACTGCTACAGTGTTCCTTCTTCACCCGTTTGTCTGGTAAACGGGTTGGAAAGCCCGTGATAGGATCCGGTTCAATCACCCTCAATTCGATATCAATTCAATCCGTTCTTGATCCTACAACAATCATCAATCCACTAATTTCAGTTCTGTGTCCATGATTAGTATCAACCATCGATCAATCGTGTCGACAACCCGTGATCACCCAAAACGGGTCGATCACCAAAACTCCTCCAATCCTTAACCATTATCAAATTAACTTCACAGGAAGTTAATAAGGACCAATACGAACTAATTAGCATGATTAATTGAACTCGACAATACCTCAATCGTCACAACTCAAGCTTGAGTTTTCCGGCCGTCCACCATGTCCGTTCACGGCCCTAGGAGCTCCCAAGCTTGCCCCATTTGATCTGGTTCGACGCGTTGAAGTTCCAGAAAGCTTAATCCATCATCAATTAGGCTTGGGCTGGCCTAAAACTGGAAGTTCGAATTTGAATTTCCCAGAAAACCAGTTTCGGGTTTTTGAGCATTCCACCACCATTTCCACTCCAATTTTCCCTCTCTCAATCTCAGTGAACTGCCCACGACTCACTCTTCATTCTTTTAATTCAATTTAGCCGTTAAAGGCGTCCAAAATCGTCCTCAATCCACTGTGTAAAGGTTCCCGCACTGACCCGAAAATCATAGAAAAACCCAGTGCCCACGTTCAGTGATCGATGCCAACACAACCCCATGTGCAATTCCACCTCAAACCGTCCCAATCCAGCCATTTAATTGCTAAACAATCAAGGGATCGATCGCACAAAGCATCCACTACACGGCTAGTGCAATGAAACAGTGCCCCCGTGTGAATTTACCATTCTGCCCTTGTGTAGAAAATTACCAAAATGCCCCTCACGCATCCTGACCCGTAACTCGGTCATACGGACTCCGATTGATGCGTGCCGCCTGTTATTGGATTCGTATCGACGATACCTACGTAACGGTCCTTGGCCCTCGGCCATCGGACATCCCGATCAAAAAGTCAACATTTCCCCTTATATCGTCCAAATTACGAAAATGCCCCTGGACTTCCGTACATCATAACTTTCACCACGAACGTCGGAACCGAACGTGCCACCTGTCTATGAACTCGTGACGTCCCGAACTACGTCACGGTCATCGGTCAAAGTCCATTTGACCATCCGAATTAAAAGTCAACGTTTTGCCCACGCCCAGGGGCAAAACGGTCATTTTGCACAATTCGTCCGAAATCGCCCAACTAATCCCAGATTAGTAAATCACAATTAAATATTATTAAATCCCGATATTCGGGACGGGTCGTTACAACCTTCTCTCCTTAAAGAATTTCGTCCTCGAAATTACCAATCTCCTTATTCCACAACCGCCTTGTGGAAAAACAATTCGACCTCGTGTCATGTGTACACCTGTACACCCACTCACTGGAACAACACCAGTCACGTCTGCACCCAGACATCCCATCACAGTCATACGTCATAGTCAACGACACTCGACCACCTCGAGTGAAAATGATCACCTGATCCGCGATAAGATCGCTCAACCATTAAGCTGACTCCTTCAGCTAGATGGTTCCCTTCCATTACCAATATATCCTTGCCTTTGCTCCCATTGGGAGTCACCAAATCTCATTTGCCAGTCCATGCTGACACCACCAGTCAAACTGTCACCACTAAACTTTACCGCCCCGGTAAAGCCCCAACCATCTGTCCGTCCGTGACAACACCACGTACTACATCACCCTCGATGTAGCGTAAGATCAACCACATGATCTCAATTCGCAGGGCAAGCCACATCCTGCGACACAAAATAATCTCAATGTCCATAATTGCCGACTCCCTCAGCGAACCAAAACGCTGGGAAATCACGGTGTGATAAAATCACACAAGGCTACTCGTGGTTACTCAAACCACCAATTCACTCATCCTGAGTGTATGTATACCGTCAACTTACTCCATCAAGTGGTGTAACTGGAACACATTGAATACCAGCCCAGCAGTGAACACACATCTCAATACCGGGGTTCCACTAGCCAACCGTGGCCAAGAGCACCTGCTCATACAATCACTGAACCCGACAAAATCAATCTGCCCAGCGCACAGTATCCAATGTCCAGTCCACAATACAGCCAAACAAAAGATATCAGAACCAAGCCGATTACCAACACATTAGTTACACACCACTGGTACATCCCATGTATCGCCATTAGGCACCACTCAGCCTAACCAGTATCAATCCTCGTACAACGTACCCTGTACGTACCTCAATCCATCAATCTGACTATAGCCACCCAGGTCATAGCCAAACACGTTCTAGTAATGGAGTACATTTGCCCAAACCAACATGAGACAAAACGAACTCCACCCGTCATCTAGTTCCAATTCCGAATCCTAATTCGTAATTTCGTAAGAAATCCCGAATCCGAACCCAGACATCATGTTTTTAATCCATGTCCAAATCCGAATCCGAAATCATTATTCCATAAGCTAGCATTGGAATAATCATTCCGCACCCAAATCCAGTAATCCATTTTCGAGCTTCGCAATCGAATCCTGAATCGTCACCCAGAAATTCGATTCCAAAACCCAAAATCTCGTTTACGTCCATCAAGACGTAACATAACCGAATCTATCGGTTGCCTGTACAAAACACTCGATTGACTTCATAGGGAAGCCAATCCCAATATTCACACGTCAAAGTTTGACAAAATCCGACCACTTCGGAAACCTACTCAACCGAGTAATAAACCATATGGACTCACTCCGAAAAGAAGTTCAGTCCCGTCATTTACGACTCATACCAAGGTAAGAGTGATAAACTCACATCCAATCTGGATCATCACGATCACAATCCATATCCATTGCTACGTCACCCGACAAGTAACATCACGATCCTAGATCGTCACATCGACCAAAGTCGACAACATCACAAATCAGATCCACCTAGGATCCACACATGCTCACATAGCTAACAATCCATCTGGAAGCTGATCGTAGGGTCTTACACCCTCAATTGAATCCTTCGCCAAATTTCCCTTGGTGGAAAGATGACCTCGCATTTCACCACCAAATCCAAATTCATACTCAACTTCTTGTGTCCAATGACCCCAAGCCAAACATGGGTCCACCTACCAATACACGCTCAACGTACTGGTAACAACAATCATGATCTGCCACGGCAGGAAATAGGAAGTCAACCCCAATGACTTCGGAATACCAATCACCGATGTGGAAACGAGCACTCCTCTCGTCTCCCAATCACAACTCTCCCCGAAACGGGAGTTCCAACCATGTTGGAAACAGACATGCTCCCAATGAGATGTCAAGTCCAACCACTGGACTGCCCACGTCCTTACCTCTCTTGGACCACCACGTGTCCAAAAATCAATTCATAACTCGGACCTCACGTCCGCCAATAACCATGTATGCACACACCCCGATTCCAAACGGAATATCCACAACTCTGCCTGGATGTGCATACCCAACTGCCTTCGTCTCACATCACAACCTAAACAGGTTCAATCCTTAGGTTCCAAGTGATCCACAATCACAAAATCACACATCAATACCACGAATGGTTTTCCCCGACTTTTTCCAATTTCAATAATTTCCTTGTACTCTCTGGGGATATAAGAAATAAACAATCTTACCAATCTCGGAGTTGACAAAAATTCCCCAAATCCACCAATTCTCCTGACATAGGGAACATCATCCCTAGATTCCTCAAGTCTCAAACATACCTTTTTATCCATTCATCATTCGTCATCATATACCTGTTAGGACTTATCCCAACACATCACGACCTCCACTGGATCCCATCCAGTCCAAGACTCAACCACCACTGAGTCGCAGATACCAATCATCTGTCCATCATGACAGAGTCACACCCCAACTGGTGGCTCATAACAATTTCTGACACCTGCACCGGCGCTAGTACCAGCACCAACGCACCATCATCAACGCTAGCATCAGCACACAGGCATCCATATTATCGCTGGCATAAGGGTACCACCATACCAACATCCATACATAGCACACGAACATCCACACTAGCACACGAACATCCATGCTAGCACACCGTGTGCAAAGTTGTTACCCTGGATCTCCGTTCATACCGAACGACGATCCCGTAACACCACTCGTACCCCACGACTATGGGTACCTCCAGTTCTTGCCATCGGCACATCAGAATAATGAACGCTCCCCAAACGTCCCCTGATCCCCAAGTATTAAAACCACACTAACTACCCTCGATAGCCAATTATCTCGACACAACTGTCGACCAACAGTCATCGTTGTCAAGATCCGTATCCACACATCATACTAACATTCGATCCAAAACAGGATTCCATATTTTATCTCATAACCGCATCCGTGGATCGAATCCCATAATCCAGACTAGACTCACTAGAGTCATCCACATGGTCATCCATGACCCCAGCCGCGCGTCGCAGCACAAATCCTTAATTAAAGTTCACTTTTCCTGTCCATCAATTATAAATTAGGGTTCCAAAATCACACCCTAGGGTTCCACCGAACCCAACTGCCTTTTGCAGTAAAATCCACAACCTGACCGACCCCGCGGTCCTGACATCGCATAGACGTCAAATCCAATCCAATCGTCAACGCAATGTGGGTTCCATCGTGGGTTCCACCACGAAGGTCATCGGCTAACTCTGATGCACCAACACATCGTACACTAACCAACGCTACCAGGATCCACACTTAGACCAATACTCAACTGAGTTTCGCATTTCCATAACATTATTCAAATGGGGTTCCCTGAACCTAGCTGTGCCCAGTGGCACAACAATCCATCATCACATGACCGAACCGACGGTCCCACATTACCAGTTAATCGTATACAACCCCACCTGGGTTGAATCACATCAATGCACGGCGTATCGGGCCAAACACACCCAATTCACCATACAAACCCAAAACTATCTATCAGGTTGACAACGGAACTGCAGCCCAAAGAGACATCACACCCTCGTCCTTCGCGCACAAAAGAGCAAAACCTGCTCTGATACCACTTGACACGACCCATCCCAATCCCCCCGGTCATCGGTCAAAGTCCATTTGACCATCCGAATTAAAAGTCAACGTTTTGCCCACGCCCAGGGGCAAAACGGTCATTTTGCACAATTCGTCCGAAATCGCCCAACTAATCCCAGATTAGTAAATCACAATTAAATATTATTAAATCCCGATATTCGGGACGGGTCGTTACAGTTGGTGCTGGTACTAGCGCTGGTGCTAGTGTCGGTGATGGTGTTGACGATGAGCCACAAGTTGGGGTGTGACTCCGTCATGATGAACATATGTTCGGTCTTTGAGTTTTGGTAGTGGTTGAGTGATGGACTGGATGGGATCCAGTTGAGATTGTGATGTGTTGGGATTAGTCCCGACAGGGGTAAAATGACAAGTGATGAGTGGATTAAAAAGGTATAATTGAGAACTTGGAAAATCGAGTGTTGAACCGGTAAGGTCGGGATGTGCGAACGGGACAATAACGGATTGATTGTGGACACGGGGTTGTCCAAGTGAATTGAGGAGGTAGGAAGTCTAGGGGTTAGACTTGACATCTTGTTGGGAGCGTGTCTGTTTCCAACATGGTTGGAACCTTAGATTCGAGAAGCGTTGTGATTGGGGAACGAGAGTGGTGTTCGTTCTTGGTGATTGGTATTCCGAAGTCATTGGGGTTGACTTCTTGCTTTCTACCCTGGCAGACATTGACTGTAGTTACCAGTACGTTGAGCGTGTATTGGTTGGTGAGCTCTTGTGTGTTGCGAGGTCATCAGGAGGAGCTACGTATTCGAAATTAGGTAAACGAGATTTTTCATTTTCTGCTTGGTGGCAGACGATGTTGGGTTACATGGCGTGGTGAGTGCAGTGAGTTTTGTTGCATCCACGTAGGATGAGTATTGGCGTCATCATTTTGGATCATCCTTGGTTTTTCCTAGGTGGAATGACAAGGATCGATACGAACTTGGGTGTGTGAGGCGTAAACGACGGGATTGAACTTCTTTTCGAAGTGGGGCCCGTATGGTATTCTACTCGGGTGAGTAGGTTTTCAAGGTAGTTGAATTTTGTCAACCTTAGACGTGTGGAGGTTGGATTGGCTTCCCTATGAAGTCAATCAAGTGTGTTGAGCAGGTAACCGAGAGGTTCGGTTTTGGGTGTGTCTTGGTAAATGTGAATGAGATTTCGGGATTTGGAATCGAATTTCTGGGTGACGATTCAGGATTCGATTTTGGAACTTGAAAGTATATTTCCAGATTTGGGTACGGAATGATTATTCCAAATGCTAGCTTACGGAATAATGATTTCGGATTCGGATTTGGAAATAAGTTAAAAACGTGATGTCTGGGCTTGGATCCGGGATTTCTTACGAAATTGCGGATTCAGATTCGGAATTGGAACTAGATGTTGGGTGGAGTTTCGATTTGTCTCATGCTGGATTGGGCAAACGTACTCCATTATTGGAACGCGTTCGGCTATGACCTAGGTGGTTGTAGTCTGGTTATTAGGTAGATGTGTGTACTTCGTACATGGTTCGAGGTACAATACCTTGTAGACTTGTGATGTCTAGTTACGGTATACGGGATATACCCGAGGTGTGTTGGTGAACGTGTTGGTAGTCGGATTGGTTCCGATACCATGGGATTGGTTGTGGACCGGACATTACTATGCAATGGGTCATGGTAATTCCGAGGTGTTTAATTACACACAGGTCGTGTGAAAGGTCGGTAATTGTATTTAAGTCAAGTAAGTTGGTGGCTTGTGTGGCCACGAGTGAGTCTAGTGTCAGTTTTCGACTGACAACAACTGTGTGGTGACAGTTTGTCAGGATGTGTCAACATAGATTGTTGAGTGGGGTCAGCTGACTCCTAGTGGGAGTGGGAAAGGAACCGTCGAGTTGTTGCGTCAACGAGAGGGTTGATTTGACAAGTGGTGTCAAATTCGAAACAAGTAGTTTCAGTCATTCGACGGGGTCGAATGTAGTCGTTGCGTTATGAGTACTAGTGGCACGTTTGGGCGTAGACAAGTTTTGTCTAAGTAGTTGGTGTACGGGTGTACACGTGTTGCGTGGACGATTCCACTTTCCACGGGGTGTTTGTGGAATCAGGGTAATCGAGTTTCGAGAGCAAAATTTATTAAGGAGGGAAGTACGTTGAGATTAGATCGGTTGGAATTTCGAGGACGAAATTTATTAAGGAGGGAAGATTGTAACGACCCGTCCCGAATTCCGGGATCAGTTTAGTGACTAATCTCGATTAGTGAGGTTGAACGGTGCTTAGTAGCGCGGAATCGGACAAATTGTGTAAAATGACCGTTTTGCCCCTAGTCGTGGGCAAAATGTTGACTTTTTGATCGGGTGGTCAAACGGACTTTGACCGATGACCGTGACGTAGTTCGGGACGTCACGAGTTCATAGACAGGTGGCACGTTCGATTCCGACATTCGTAGAGAAAGTTATGGTGTTCGGAAGTTGAGGGGTATTTTGATAATTTGGCTTATTAGGGGCCAAATGTTGACTTTTTGATCGGGAGGTCCGATGGACGAGGGCCAAGGACCGTTACGTAGGTATCGTCGATACGAATCCAACGACAGGCGGCATGCCGAAATCGAAGATTCGACGACAACGTTATGGTCAAGGACACGAACTAACGAACCGAGGCTCGGATTAAAATAATAATATAATAATGAATAGTGACCGTTGACTGTGCACATCCGGATGAGTGACAAGTGTCACCCATCCCTTGTTTCCAGCTCCATGTTTCCCTCCCAACACTATCATTACAACATCATCATTCCTTATCCATCATTTTCCTTCCTTTTCCTTTGTTTTTATTTCAAACCGTGCACTATTTGGGGAAAGGATGAACGGGGAGAATTGGCTCCCTCTCTCTGCCGTTCCTGAGAGAAAACTGAGAGACTAAGATGATCGAATTAACGGGGAAACACGAGGGGTTGTGAGAGTGCTGAATTTGGGATTTTGGATTTCGGGAAAATTGGGGGGAAAATTCGAATTGGAGGAATTAGGCCGTGAGGATCGCAATTGAGCTTACCTTCAGCTTCCTGGGAGTGCCACGATCATAATTGTCGAAGAAACAAGAAGAATTGGCAACGTTTTGGCTCTGATCACACTTGGTGACAGAGGAGGAAAATCGAGTTTGAGTTGTGGAGTTGGAGGCTTCGATGGACGGAATTGAGGTGGGGAAACTACTTCTCATGATCCCACGATGCTTCTGGGTTCATCAATTGAAGGAAAACGGCTGTGGTTGACAGAACTCCATTGTTGAACAGTGACGGTGCTCGAGCTTGAGTCGTGACGATTGTGCATAGGTTTGATGCAATTGATGTGGGGGAATTGTTCCTCAGGGTCCGTTGATGCTTCTGGGATCATCAATTGGATGAAACCTACAGCCATTGAGGGGATTCCATGAACGAACAGTAACCTGGGTGTTCTTGGTGTTCATCATCGAATCGTGGGAATTTGGGTAAGTTATCGTGTAATTGATGTTACAGACCTGTAATTGAACTAAGAACGAAACTAACTGATTGATCAATTGAAGGAATTAGGATCGAATTGACAGGATTGGAACCGGGTCGTCTCGCGGGTAAACTGGACCCGTTTACCAGACATAAGGGTTAGGACGATGCACTGTAGCAGGCGCGTGGGTTTCACGCGCAGCCACTCACGGCGGCGCGTGGCAGCGCGTGGGCACGAATCTCGAGGTGAGGTCAACATGACTTTTAATCCATTCGATGTAACATACATTTTGGAATTGGTTTCGTGTCAATCGGACACCGTCTCGATATTGTTCGGGATGTCCGAAGGATTTAAATTAAGTTTAAAAATAAGTAAAAATTCGGGAAAATTACGGGACTTTGATAAGGTGTTAATGATGAGGTTAGTAACCCTTTAATGTGATTTGGACAGGATTGGGAGTCCCGGTGATAGTGGTGAGGCCCGGGAGGGCCGGTGGCACGCGTATCGAGGCATACCGTTAAAACGGTCTGTGAGTGGACTTTGGTTTTATAAATTCTATGCATGCTTAAATGTTTTATATGGATTATGATTGTGATTGTATGATGTTGATTTGGTTGTTGGTAAATTGTACGGTTTCACGTATTTCGAGGCGATTTACGTGCTTGCACGTAAATCAAGGTTTTCCGGTTTTACATGGATTTTCCGTATTTATGACTTGGATATAATATGATGAAATGGTTTTGAAATTGGAAATATAAACTCGGGCTTGAGGCCCACTTGTTTTGGAAATTTCGGACTTGGAGTCCATTTGAGAATCGGGCCGGGTGTAACACCCCGGAAATTCGAGGATTTTAATATTGTAAATTAATGTTTGAATTGACGCTTTTACCCTTGCGTTGGGTATGGCCAATTGTTGACTTTTTGATTTATAAATTAAATGGACTTTGACCTATGACCGTGACATAGTTCGGGACGTCACGAGTTCATAGACAGGTGGCACGTCCATTTCGGACGATCAGGGAAAAAGTTATGACTATCGGAAGTTCAAGGGCATTACCGTAATTTGGACATTTGGGGGTGAAAATGTTGACTTTTCTCTTGGAAACTATTTTTCAGTTGACTCAAGGACCGTTGGGTAGGTCTCGACGTCCTGAGTCCGTAGACAGGCGGCACGCCGAAATCGGACTTCGTACGGGGAAGTTATGGTCACGGAAGTATTTCGCATTTAACCGAACCAACCGAGAACCGGATTAAAATATTATTTTATTAATGGAATCTGGTTACTTTAATCAAATCATTCTGGACCCTTGGATGAGTGACAAGTGTCACTCATCCCCACACTCCCTAAAACATGGATCTCTGTTGGCCATTGGATTAAACAATTAATTTCCTCTCCTCAAATCCTCACCATTGATCCTATGCTGAGATTTAATCTCAGCCCTTCAAACCATCCAGCCAACCTGTTTATTAATTCTCAAATTTTCACTCTTCATTCTTCCATACCGTGTGCACGGCTAACCATTCGAACAAACACACCAGCCCCTCACCTTGCAACCTCACCCTCACGGCAACACCAGGCGACCAGCAGCCACACCCCAGACGCCGGCCACCACCCCACGGCCACCTGCACGGCCGGAATTCCTCCCAGACCCGAGAAGGAGACCCGAACAGCCCAAGTCACCAAACCGTCCAAACCTTCACTCTGAGGCTCGAACCAACGTACGGTTGGGATCACTGTGACGGCAGGACGACCCTCTGCTGGACTGGACGACGTGCGGCGGTGACACGGCGGCGGTAGGTTGAAAAACCCGTAAGACCCGATTATCTTCCCTTCTTCGAAACGATCGTTTTTGACGTTGATTTTGTTTGTTTGCTTCTAAGACACACTTAAGGGACCCAGACGACCATTTTAAACCAAGGTTCGCGACTGGAAGCTGGACGACTCGCCGGAGAAGACGAACCAGAGCCGGCAGCCGGATTTCTGTCGATTTTCAGGTAGTTCTTTGAACCTAGAAACTAGTTTTGAGTCCGTAGAACCATAGAACACTTTGTGACGAGTCCATAGGAACAAATCCCATCAGAAATGGTGGACGGGTTGAAGAGAACTGATCGGGTCGAACCGTGGGTCTGCGGTGACCCGGTTCTCAGACCCGGTTACTGTAGCGGATGACGTCATCATGCTGACGTCAGCAGTGATGTCATGATGACGTCATCATGTCAGAATTCAGTCAGCCCAGGGACCAATGGACTGCTGACACGTGTCCTCTGACACTGTCAGTGATGACGTCATGCTGACGTCAGCAGTGACGTCATGCTGACGTTAGCAGTACTGTAGCACCGTTGACCAGAGGGTTGACCAGGCGCGTGGGGGCGCGTGTGAACAGTAATTTTGGTGGGACCACCACCATTCTTTAGGTTTCGACGATCCGGATCCAATGGCGGTGGTTTCGGGTCGATCGGAGATCATTAAGTTGGTCAAAATGAGAGTTTTTGCCTTGGAAAGCGTGTTCGGGCGGCTTTTCCGGACCGGTTTCGGTCTAGGGTTTCATGGTTGAATGTTAGGGGTTTGTATTTACCCTTACGTATACTTTGGATGTGACAGGAATTTTGTAATTGTACCAGATCGAGGGTAAACGCTCGGTTTTCAGCAGGACTGTACTGTGAGTGGGCCATTTTCTTAAACCCTTGCGTGCATAAACGTTTTCTGGTTTTATTATACTTATTCACATGCTAAAACAATGATGTTTTTGATGATATGAAAAATATGGTTATGGCACGTTTCACGGTATTTGGGCTTGAGACCCGTTTGATGAAACTTAATATATACCTTGCATGTGGATATCGATAAAATGTATTTGGTACTGCACTGTATAGATCCTTCCATGTTATATTGTCTCCTCCGGATGAGGTACCCCGGAGAGGTCACGGACGTCTAGAACGTCCAGCGTCTATGACGCTAAGCATCGGGGATGCTGTACCCGAACGGGGTTCGGGGATTGAACTCGGAAATTGAGACCCGAGTGGCACGCGTAGCCTTGTGATTGTGACCTTATTGACGTCAGGGACGTCAGACATCAGGGATGTCGGGATTGGAGTGTATAGTGCAGCAACTAAAATTATACTTATGTTTTTATTACATGCCTTATTGTTTATATTATATGGTTTATGATTTTAAATAATGATGCATGCATGTTTGGAAAACAGAGGGGTAAATTATATGTTTTACTTACCAAATGATTTTATAAACTTGAGTTTCGGTCCACTCACCCTTACTGTTTTGATAACCCCTCCAGGTCGGGAAACTGAGGTAGAGGAGGAACCAGAGGCTGAGGCATAGATCCACTTACTGCGTACCTGAACCCCTGTTGGGTGGTGTACCCGCAGGTTTTTAATAGAGTCGTGCTCGCAACTTGTATTTCGGATTTTCATCCCTTGTCTGACATTCGTTTAATTCAGAATTGATGTATAACGTTTATTTGGTTATTTATGCTTTTAAATGTTTGGAGGTTAAAATTGGTATGAATTATTGGGTGTCAGACGGGAGCAGGGCACGTCCCCTTGTGGTCCCTGTGGGATCGGGGCGGGTCCTGTCAGCTTGGTATCAGAGCACTAGGTTGTGGTCAGTACTAGGGTATTGGGCTGCATGCTAGACTAGCGATTAGTACTAGTTACTTTTCGACTTTTAAGAATATTGTTTTCTGATCTATGCCTCTTGACAGTTGGTTATGCCTCCTAGGAGAATTCCGCATACTCGAACGGACGAGGATCTAGAAAGAGAGATGGAATGCGCGAGCATCGAAAGGGCTCAACGTTTGGGAGCCACTCCTTTCTGCGGGGGATCAAACCCCGAGGATGCTCACGACTAGATCACCAAGTGGGAGAGGATCTTCTCGGTGATGCACTGCCCTCCGGGCGAACGAGTGACTCTGGTGGCCTTCTTACTGGAGGGAGGAGCCTACCAGTGGTGGCATGGACTCGAAATGTCCGGGTGGTCAGTCCATACCACTACCTGGGAAGTTTTCCGTTCCAGGTTTCTGGATCAGTACTACCCGCGATCCTTTCGCGCGGCGCGGGAGGCGGAATTCCTGCGGCTGGAGCAGGGTGACATGTCTGTTGCAGACTACGAGCAAACTTTCGGGAAACTTTCCCGGTTCGCTGCCTCATTCGTAAGCACGGAGGAGGACAAATGCCAGCGGTTTGAGCTTGGACTCAGAGGGGAGATCCGGGCCAGTGTGACTGCTACCACTCATGCTTCTCTGAGGGATATGGTCGACGCAGCGGTGCGTGTCGAGGCCAGTCTGGCGGCACACCAATCACAACAACCTTCGGGGGAGGGGCGACGTCAGGATCGCCCACATCATGGGCCATCGGGCCGTAAGAACAACAAGGGAGGGAGCTACAGGGGAGCACCCTCATCCTTCAAGGGTCGTGGCTGGTCAAGTCGACGTGGAGGCTCTCAGGGCAGAGGATCTGGTTATAACTCTGGGCAGCGTTCATCTGGGAGCGGTGCTTCTGGTGGGCATTCGAACTGGCCGAGGTTTGTAACCTGTTTTGCTTGCGGGGAGGAGGGCCACTATGCCAGTGATTGCCCGCAGTTGTCCAAGAACAACGACGCTGGGGGCTCTAGTGTGGTGCAGAGCACGGCTTCCCACACTAGTGGAGGTCGCGGTCAGGGAGGTGACCGTGGTGCTGGGCGTGGCGCACGCGGGCGCGGACGGAACGGAGGGCCGAGGGCCCAAGTGTTTGCAATGACCCAGCAGCAGGCGAGGACTGCCCCAGGCGTAGTCACAGGTACATTACATATCTTTAACCTTCTTGTACGTGTATTGATGGATGCGGGGGCTACACATTCTTTTATTTCGAAAAGTTGTGCTGGTATGCTTGATTGTGTGGTATCAGCTTTAGATTGCGAAATGGGTGTTGGCACCCCGATGGGTATCGTGTACCTTGTGAATCAGGTGATTCGGAGGTGCCCGGTAAGAATTGAGGATGTGGTTTTACCTGCAGACTTAATTATTCTGGATATCCACGACTTCGATATAATCCTAGGGATGGATTGGCTATCGGAGCATGGGTCGCTCATCGATTGCTGTAGCAAGCAAGTGATTCTGCGGAGCCCGGGTTTGCCGGAGGTTATCTTTCAGGGGGAACGTGATGGTTCGCCTCCTGAAGTGATTTCTTCACTTACTGCTACCAAACTTCTACGGAAGGGATGTCAGGGTTATCTGGCGCATGTCATGTCGGAACAGGTTGGTACTCCGGGTATCGACGAGATACCGGTGGTATGTGAGTTCCCGGATGTGTTCCCGGAAGACTTACCTGGATTGCCACCATCACGGGAGATCGAATTTACAATTGAACTACTCCCGGGTACCCGACCTATATCCCAGGCACCATACCGGATGGCGCCGGCCGAGTTACGAGAACTCAAGACTCAATTGCAGGAGCTGGTGGATTTGGGATATGTTCGACCGAGTACTTCACCGTGGGGAGCACCGGTGTTGTTCGTGAAAAAGAAGGAAGGAAGTCTCCGTTTGTGCATTGACTATCGACAACTCAACAAGGTGACACTGAGGAACCAGTATCCTCTACCCAGGATCGATGACCTTTTTGACCAGTTGCGGGGAGCTCAGTGCTTCTCGAAAATTGATTTGCGGTCTGGGTATCACCAACTGAGGATTTCGGAGGAGGATATTCCGAAAACTGCTTTTCGAACCCGTTACGGACACTACGAGTTCCTTGTTATGCCATTTGGGTTGACGAATGCTCCAGCAGCATTCATGGATCTGATGAACCGGGTCTTCCGACCCTACCTGGATAAGTTCGTGATTGTGTTCATCGATGATATTTTGGTGTACTCGAGGAGTGCCCGTGCACATGAGGAACATCTACGGTTGGTCTTGGAGAGGCTGAGACAAGAACAATTGTACGCCAAACTGAGCAAGTGTCAGTTTTGGCTGAGCAGTATTGGTTTTCTGGGACACGTGATATCGACGGATGGGATTTGCGTGGATCCCCAAAAAACAGAAGCGGTGACCAACTGGGCTAGACCGACAACAGTGACCGAGGTGCGGAGTTTTGTCGGATTAGCAGGTTACTACCGGAGATTCGTGGAGGGTTTCTCCAAAATTGCTGCACCATTGACTCATCTGACTCGGAAAGGAGTAAAGTTTATCTGGGACGAGCAGTGCGATCGGAGCTTTCAAGAGTTGAAAGATCGATTGACCACTGCACCTGTCCTTGCATTGCCAGATGACAGTGGAGAGTTTGTGGTCTTCAGTGATGCATCGCTGCAGGGTCTGGGCTGCGTGTTGATGCAAACTGGCAAGGTTATCGCCTATGCATCCCGGCAGCTGAAGACTCATGAGTTGAACTACCCTACCCATGATTTGGAGTTGGCAGCGGTGGTTCATGCTCTAAAGATCTGGAGACATTATCTATTCGGCGCAACGTGTCGGATTTACACCGACCACCAGAGTCTTAAGTACTTATTCACTCAGAAGGAGCTCAACTTGAGACAACGGAGATGGTTGGAGCTGCTGAAGGACTATGACTGTACGATCGAGTACCATTCGGGTAAGGCCAATGTGGTGGCGGATGCACTCAGCAGAAAATCAGCGGGATCAGTTGCACACCTGGGGATGGTGTATCTTCCCTTGCTGGTGGAACTCCGGAAGGCGGGAGTTATTTTGGGTACGGACGAGCATGGAGCTTTGTTGGCCAGCTTCCATGTACGACCAGTACTGATTGATCGGATCATTGAGGCACAACTTCAGGATCCGATACTCTGTATTTACAGAATTGAGGTCGATGCGGATGGGAGACAGGATTTTACCATCCGGGATGATGGAGCACTTGTGAAGTTGGGCCGTTTGTGTGTACCTGCAGTGGCAGAGTTGCGGGCCGAGATTCTTGAGGAGGCCCATAGTTCGGCTTATGCTATGCATCCGGGAGGTACAAAGATGTACCGTACCCTCCGGAACCATTATTGGTGGCCAGGAATGAAGAAGGATATTGCTGAGTTCGTGAGCAAATGCTTAACCTGTCAGCAGGTTAAGGCGGAACGGCAGAGACCGTATGGGGCTATGCAGCCACTTCCGATTCCTGAGTGGAAGTGGGATCACATCACCATGGACTTCGTCTTTAAGTTACCGAGGACTCAGAGTGGAGTGGACGGAGTATGGGTGATCGTGGATCGGTTAACCAAATCAGCCCATTTTCTGCCAGTTCAGGAAACCTATAAACCTAATCGACTGGCTCAGTTGTTTGTGAAGGAAATCATACGATTGCATGGTACGCCGAAATCGATCGTGTCCGATCGTGATCCGCGTTTCACTTCCAGGTTCTGGCGGAGTTTGCAAGCTACTTTGGGAACAACCCTACGTTTCAGTACTGCGTTCCATCCACAGACCGATGGACAGTCTGAAAGAACTATTCAGACCCTGGAGGACATGATGAGGTCATGTGTACTACAGTTTCAAGACTCTTGGGATACTCATTTGCCATTGATGGAATTCGCTTACAACAACAGCTATCAGGCAAGCATCGGAATGGCACCGTATGAGGCACTGTATGGCCGACAGTGCAGGACACCTATCTGCTGGACGGAGGTAGGAGAGCGAGCGGCTGTAGGGCCGGAGATAATGGACTTAACCATGGAAACTGTTCGCGTGATCAAGGAAAGATGGAAGGTGGCACAGGATCGCCAGAAGAGTTATGCCGACCGACGGATTCGAGACTTGGAGTTTGAAGTGGGAGATTTTGTCTTCCTAAAGTTGTCTCCGTGGAAAAGGATTATCCGTTTTGGCCGACGGGGGAAACTGAGTCCGCGTTTTATCGGACCGTACGAGATCGTGGAGAGAATTGGCAGGGTTGCTTACAGATTGGCGCTACCCCCAGAACTTTCTAGAGTTCACGATGTTTTCCACATATCGATGCTGCGGAAGTACGTACATGATGCTTCGCATGTACTTGGGGAACAACCTGTCGAACTACGGGAGGATTTGAGCTTCGAAGAACAACCAGTACAGATCTTGGATCGGAAGGACAAGGTACTACGACGGAAGACGATCCCTCTCGTGAAGATTCTCTGGAGAAACCAGAATGTGGAAGAAGCCACATGGGAGCCTGAGGCTCAGATGCGAGAACAATTTCCTTACTTGTTTCTTTGAAATTTCGGGACGAAATTTCTTAAGGGGGGAAGGTTGTAACACCCCGGAAATTCGAGGATTTTAATATTGTAAATTAATGTTTGAATTGACGCTTTTACCCTTGCGTTGGGTATGGCCAATTGTTGACTTTTTGATTTATAAATTAAATGGACTTTGACCTATGACCGTGACATAGTTCGGGACGTCACGAGTTCATAGACAGGTGGCACGTCCATTTCGGACGATCAGGGAAAAAGTTATGACTATCGGAAGTTCAAGGGCATTACCGTAATTTGGACATTTGGGGGTGAAAATGTTGACTTTTCTCTTGGAAACTATTTTTCAGTTGACTCAAGGACCGTTGGGTAGGTCTCGACGTCCTGAGTCCGTAGACAGGCGGCACGCCGAAATCGGACTTCGTACGGGGAAGTTATGGTCACGGAAGTATTTCGCATTTAACCGAACCAACCGAGAACCGGATTAAAATATTATTTTATTAATGGAATCTGGTTACTTTAATCAAATCATTCTGGACCCTTGGATGAGTGACAAGTGTCACTCATCCCCACACTCCCTAAAACATGGATCTCTGTTGGCCATTGGATTAAACAATTAATTTCCTCTCCTCAAATCCTCACCATTGATCCTATGCTGAGATTTAATCTCAGCCCTTCAAACCATCCAGCCAACCTGTTTATTAATTCTCAAATTTTCACTCTTCATTCTTCCATACCGTGTGCACGGCTAACCATTCGAACAAACACACCAGCCCCTCACCTTGCAACCTCACCCTCACGGCAACACCAGGCGACCAGCAGCCACACCCCAGACGCCGGCCACCACCCCACGGCCACCTGCACGGCCGGAATTCCTCCCAGACCCGAGAAGGAGACCCGAACAGCCCAAGTCACCAAACCGTCCAAACCTTCACTCTGAGGCTCGAACCAACGTACGGTTGGGATCACTGTGACGGCAGGACGACCCTCTGCTGGACTGGACGACGTGCGGCGGTGACACGGCGGCGGTAGGTTGAAAAACCCGTAAGACCCGATTATCTTCCCTTCTTCGAAACGATCGTTTTTGACGTTGATTTTGTTTGTTTGCTTCTAAGACACACTTAAGGGACCCAGACGACCATTTTAAACCAAGGTTCGCGACTGGAAGCTGGACGACTCGCCGGAGAAGACGAACCAGAGCCGGCAGCCGGATTTCTGTCGATTTTCAGGTAGTTCTTTGAACCTAGAAACTAGTTTTGAGTCCGTAGAACCATAGAACACTTTGTGACGAGTCCATAGGAACAAATCCCATCAGAAATGGTGGACGGGTTGAAGAGAACTGATCGGGTCGAACCGTGGGTCTGCGGTGACCCGGTTCTCAGACCCGGTTACTGTAGCGGATGACGTCATCATGCTGACGTCAGCAGTGACGTCATGATGACGTCATCATGTCAGAATTCAGTCAGCCCAGGGACCAATGGACTGCTGACACGTGTCCTCTGACACTGTCAGTGATGACGTCATGCTGACGTCAGCAGTGACATCATGCTGACGTCAGCAGTACTGTAGCACCGTTGACCAGAGGGTTGACCAGGCGCGTGGGGGCGCGTGTGAACAGTAATTTTGGTGGGACCACCACCATTCTTTAGGTTTCGACGATCCGGATCCAATGGCGGTGGTTTCGGGTCGATCGGAGATCATTAAGTTGGTCAAAATGAGAGTTTTTGCCTTGGAAAGCGTGTTCGGGCGGCTTTTCCGGACCGGTTTCGGTCTAGGGTTTCATGGTTGAATGTTAGGGGTTTGTATTTACCCTTACGTATACTTTGGATGTGACAGGAATTTTGTAATTGTACCAGATCGAGGGTAAACGCTCGGTTTTCAGCAGGACTGTACTGTGAGTGGGCCATTTTCTTAAACCCTTGCGTGCATAAACGTTTTCTGGTTTTATTATACTTATTCACATGCTAAAACAATGATGTTTTTTATGATATGAAAAATATGGTTATGGCACGTTTCATGGTATTTGGGCTTGAGACCCGTTTGATGAAACTTAATGATTGATTCAGATTTTATCTAGGTATATATATACCTTGCATGTGGATATCGATAAAATGTATTTGGTACTGCACTGTATAGATCCTTCCATGTTATATTGTCTCCTCCGGATGAGGTACCCCGGAGAGGTCACGGACGTCTAGAACGTCCAGCGTCTATGACGCTAAGCATCGGGGATGCTGTACCCGAACGGGGTTCGGGGATTGAACTCGGAAATTGAGACCCGAGTGGCACGCGTAGCCTTGTGATTGTGACCTTATTGACGTCAGGGACGTCAGACATCAGGGATGTCGGGATTGGAGTGTATAGTGCAGCAACTAAAATTATACTTATGTTTTTATTACATGCCTTATGGTTTATATTATATGGTTTATGATTTTAAATAATGATGCATGCATGTTTGGAAAACAGAGGGGTAAATTATATGTTTTACTTACCAAATGATTTTATAAACTTGAGTTTCGGTCCACTCACCCTTACTGTTTTGATAACCCCTCCAGGTCGGGAAACTGAGGTAGAGGAGGAACCAGAGGCTGAGGCATAGATCCACTTACTGCGTACCTGAACCCCTGTTGGGTGGTGTACCCGCAGGTTTTTAATAGAGTCGTGCTCGCAACTTGTATTTCGGATTTTCATCCCTTGTCTGACATTCGTTTAATTCAGAATTGATGTATAACGTTTATTTGGTTATTTATGCTTTTAAATGTTTGGAGGTTAAAATTGGTATGAATTATTGGGTGTCAGACGGGAGCAGGGCACGTCCCCTTGTGGTCCCTGTGGGATCGGGGCGGGTCCTGTCACCGGGGGCCCAGTTGGTTAATGAAATCGGGCCAGGGGCCCAGTTGGTATGAAATCGGGCAGAGACCCATTTGAGTTATGTTCTCGGGCCAGGGGCCCAGTTGATTTGTGAATTCGGGTCGTGGGCCCAGTGGGTTTATAAGTCGGGCTGCGGGCCCAGTTGGTTTACAAATCGGGTCGTGGGCCCAGTGGTTCATAAAATCGGGCATGAGGCCCAGTTGTATTATAAGTGTGATTTCGGGTCAGGGACCCTATATTTAATAATTGTGATTTTGGGTCAGGGACCCTAAATGGAATTAGGTGGTTTTATGGAAATTTCGGGCAGGGCCCATTGTAATGATGTGATAAAAGGATTTAATAAAACTGTTTTCCATATACCATCTGGATACAAGGATATATGATGGTCTCCTCCAGATGTCTGGGACACTGGGGAAGTCACGGTGCATTGCTTGCGAGGGGTCATTATACGGAGCAGCCGGACCGTATGATGACTTAGGAGCAGGATTGCTATGATTGACGTCAGGGACGTCAGACATCAGGGATGTCAGATATATGGACCCGGAGAGACCCCGGGCAGCACGGTTTCATAAGCTACGTGTGCTGCCCGGGGTCTCTCCGGGTCCATATATCTGACATCCTTGATGTCTGACGTCCCTGACGTCAATCATAGCAATCCTGCTCCTGAGTCATCATACGGTCCGGCTGCTCCGTATAATGACCCCTCGCAGGCAATGCACCGTGACTTCCCCAGTGTCCCAGACATCTGGAAGAGACCATCATATATCCTTGTATCCAGATGGTATATGGAAAACAGTTTTATTAAATCCTTATTATCACATCATTACAACCCTGCCCGAAATTTCCATAAAACCACTTAATTCCATTTAGGGTCCCTGACCCAAAATCACAATTATTAAACATAGGGTCCCTGACCCGAAATCACACTTATAATCCAACTGGGCCTCATGCCCGATTTTATGAACCACTGGGCCCACGACCCGATTTGTAAACCAACTGGGCCCGCAGCCCGACTTATAAACCATTGGGCCCACGGCCCGAATTCATAAATCAACTGGGCCCTTGGCCCGATAACATAACTCAAATGGGTCTCTGCCCGATTTCATACCAACTGGGCCCCTGGCCCGATTTCATTAACCAACTGGGCCCCTGTCCCGATTTCATTAACCAACTGGGCCCCCGGCCCGATTCTCAAATGGACTCCAAGTCCGAAATTTCCAAAACAAGTGGGCCTCAAGCCCGAGTTTATATTTCCAATTTCAAAACCATTTCATCATATTATATCTAAGTCATAAATATGGAAAATCCATGTAAAACCGGAAACCTCGATTTACGTGCAAGCACGTAAAACGCCTCGAAATACGTGAAACCGTACAATTTACCAACAACCAAATCAACATCACACAATCACAACCATAATCCATATAAAACATTTAAGCATGCATAGAATTTATAAAACCAAAGTCCACTCACAGACCGTTTAACCGAGCGCCTCGATAAGCGTGCCACCGGCCCTCCCGGGCCACACCACTATCACCGGGACTCCCAATCCTGTCCAAATCACATTAGAGGGTCACTAACCTCATCATTAACATCCTATCAAAGTCCCGTAATTTTTCCGAATTTTTAACTATTTTTAAACTTGTTTTAAAACCTTCGGATATCTCGAACACTATCGAGACGGTGTCTGATCGACACGAAACCAATTCCAAAATTTCCGTTACATCGAATAGATTAAAAGTCATGTTGAAAGTTTCCCCAAAATACCCTTCACGCGCCCCCACGCGCCAGGTCAACACTCAGGTCAACATTGATGATGTCATGCTACAGTAACCGGGTTCTGAAACCGGGTCTGTAACCGGGTCGCCGTCGACCCGCGGCTTGACCCGATCACAGATCGAGTTCCAGACCACCATTTTTGATGCGGTTTGTTCCTATGGACTCGTCATAACCTCCTCTACGGTTCTGTGACGTCCAAACTCATTTTAGGTTGATTTAACTACCTGAAATCTGACAGGAAAAACGGCTGAGAACTCAGGTCATCAACTCCGGCGACTCGTCGAGATTCCGGCCGTGGTTCATGGTCCAAAATGGTCGTCTAGGTTCCTAGGACATGTTTCAGAAGTAAGCAAGCAATCCCAACGTCAAAAACCAGTGTTTCGAAACAAGGAAGAAAATCAAACCTTCTTGGGTTTCTGGGCATATCGCCGCCGTGGCTCGTCCAGTCGTGGTCTGAGTTGTCCTAAGGTCACACCGATCCTAACCCAACGTTGGTTCGAGTCCAGGTATGAAGGTTTGGACGGTTGGATCGATTTGGGTTGATCGGGTTGTTTGGTTTCCTTCTCGGGTCTGGGAGGTTTCCGGCTGTGCAGGGCGGCCGTGAGGTGGTGGCCGGCGTCTGAAGGTGGCTGGGGTTCGTCTGGGGCTGACTGGTGTGTGAGGCTGGGCTGTGAGGTGGTGGAGTGATCGTTCAAAGAGTGAGAGTGCACGGGTTGAAAGAAATGAAAATGTGAGGATGAATGTGAGTCTGATGGTTTAAGAACAAAATAAGAAAATGAAATCAACGGCTAGGATCTAATCTGAGTATAGGATGAAGGGTGGTGATTTAAGGAGAGAAAATGATTATTTAACCCAAATGGCCAGCAAAGATCCCTGATTTAGGGAATGAAGGGGATGATGACATGTGTCATACATCAAGGGTCCAGATTGGTTTGGGATTAGGATAATCAGATTTTATTATTATATTATTATTTTATTCCGAGTCTCGGTTAATCGCGTTTTACGTCCTTGACCATATCGTTGTCGTCGAATCTCCAATTTCGGCATGCCGCCTGTCGTTGGATTCGTATCGACGATACCTACGTAACGGTCCTTGGCCCTCGCCCATCGGACCTCCCGGTCAAAAAGTCAACATTTGGCCCCTAGTATGCCAAATTACCAAAATACCCCTCAACTTCCGAACATCATAACTTTCTCTACGAATGTCGGAATCGAACGTGCCACCTGTCTATGAACTCGTGACGTCCCGAACTACGTCACGGTCATCGGTCAAAGTCCGTTTGACAGCCCGATCAAAAAGTCAACATTTTGCCCACGACTAGGGGCAAAACGGTCATTTTGCACAATTTGTCCGATTCCGCCCTACTAATCACCGATCAACCTCACTAATCAAGATTAGTGACTAATATAATCCCGGAATTCGGGACGGGTCGTTACAGTGGACGAAAATAAACAAGTCTGTTTAAAACATTTATAAAGACATTTATGTCCCCCAGTAAAAACATATGCATGCACCAAAAACCAATAATCACATATTTGTTTAGAAATAACCATTAGGGCCTTAACCCGGAAACCAAAGCATAGTTTCAAATCCCAAAAGTCAATCCAAGAGTTATTTCATAAATCCAGTAATATTCATTTATTATTTTTCCATCTCCGGAATCCCCGATGCCTAGCATCCCTGACGCTTGACGTCCCCGACGTCATATCTCACGGTATTAAGCAACGCGTGCTGCTCGGGGTCTCACCGGGTCCATATCTCTGACATCCCCGATGTCTGACGTCTCTGACGTCTAGCAATCCTGCTCCTGGATCACTATACGATCTGGTAGCTCCGTACAATGAGCCCTCGCAGGCAATGCACCGTGACTTCTCTAGTGTCCCCGACACTTGGAGGAGACCAGGATATATATATCCTCATATCGAGATGGTTTTATGGAACACATTTTATTATTCATTTCCAAAATATCACAAGGGCCCTGCCCCGAATTTCCATAAAACCGTCATAAGTCCAAATAGTTGATTTAAATCCGAAATCATTTATTCAATTCCATTTTAGGGTCCCCCACCCGAAATCACATATATAAATCAATTGGGCCTCTAGCCCGATTTCATAAGTCAACTGGGCCCCTGGCCCGATTTCTCAAATCAACTGGGCCCTTGGCCCGAATTCATAAGTCAACTGGGCCCCTGGCCCGATTTCACTTTATCAAATCCGTAACCGTTTCATGAAATCTTATCCGAACCACCATTTTGGAAATCAGTGCAAATTCAGAAAAATCTCGATTTACGTGCAAACACGTAAATCGCCTCGAAATGCGTGGAAACATATAAATTCAACGATATCCAAAATAAATCATTTAATCACAATTATAACAATCATGAAACAGTTATGCATGCATCCAATTTATAAAACCAATGTCCACTCACAGACCGTTTAACCGAGCGCCTCGATATGCGTGCCATAGGCTCTCCCGAGCCAATCGCTATCACCGGGACTCCCAAACCTGTCCAAATTTTAATAGAAGGTTACTAACTACTTAATTAACCTCCTACCAAAGCCCCGTGATTTTCCCGAACTTTTAACTATTTTTAAATCGTCACTAAACATTCCGATGCCCCGAAACATATCGAGACGGTGTCCGATCGACACGAAACCAGTCCCAAAATGTTCGTTTCATTGAATAGAAGATTTTATATGTTGAACATTTTCCCAAATTACTGTTCACCGTCACCAATCCCAGCTGAACCAGTTACTATTCACAGCACTGTTCATGGCACTGTTCACCGTCGGGTTTTCTCTGTTTTTGGATCGGTTCACGGTCCATTTTAGGTCCATTTCATTCCATTTTAATCCCAATATGTTCCTAATCTCATTTCTAATCTTTCTAGTTAATTAAAACGGAACAAGGTGTCCAAAACCATACCTTCATCCGTCATCAATGGCGGCCGGAGTTTCCCTCGCCGTTCACCGCCATTTCCGGCCATTCCAACCTTCAAAAACAATCCCATTAGACTCCTAGAGTGCCTAGAAATATTTTCCAATTCATAGAATTAGCTAAAAACCTACAAAACGGAAACTTGGATTTTTTTTGAATATTTTCTTACCTCATGGGTCGACTCCTCCGTCGTCGACCACCATCATGCCGTCGTCCTCCCGTCACCGTCCCGCTCTCATCATCACACACGGTTACACCCCGCTCACACACATTGATGATTATGGTGGTGATATGTGAGTTTGGGGTTTTGGAGAAAGAATGGAGAAATGAAGGAAAATGGTGCATGGGTGTTTCGGGTGTATGGAAGAACAAATATGAAGTGATGTTATTTGATGAAGATAATAATGTTATCTGATGAGAGAAGGGAGATAGATTAGATGAGATGAGTGGTGAGGATTTAAAGATTAAATGGAATGAATGGCTAGGATTTAAAGTTGGAATAAAATCATAATTAATTATTTAGTGGAACATGATCCAATCTAGCCAATGGATGAGTGACACTTGTCACTCATCCAAGTGTCCTCCAACCACCATTTCAGAATAAAATAATCGACACGGTTACCGAGAAGTAAACTTCCCCGATTTCACGTTTCTGACCATAACTTCCTCATACGAAGTCCGATTTCGGCGTGCCGCCTGTCTATGAACTCGTATCGACTAGCTCTATGTAACGGTCCTTGGTCCTCATCCATTGGTCCTCCCGGGTCAAAAGTCAGCATTTTCCCCTTTTTAACCAAAATTACCAAAATGCCCCTGAACTTCCGATAGTCATAACTCTCACCACGAATGTCGGAATCGAACGTGCCACCTGTCTATGAACTCGTGACGTCCCAAACTACGTCACGGTCATCGGTCAAAGTCCGTTTGACAATCCGAATTAAAAGTCAACGTTTTGCCCACGCTAGGGGCAAAACGGTCATTTTGCACAATTCATCCGAAATCACTCAACTAATCCCAGATTAGTAAATCATAATTAAATATTATTAAATCTCGATATTCGGGACGGGTCATTACAATCTTCCCTCCTTAAAGAATTTCGTCCTCGAAATTACCAATAACCTTATTCCACAACCACCTCGTGGAAAACATTTCGATCTCACATCTGTGTACACTTGTACACCCACCATACTTGTCTGTACCCAGACATCCCATCACGATCTCTCACCGTACCGACCACACTCGAACACCGCGTGTGAAATTGATCACCTGATCCTTGTCAATTTTACCATTTAGCTGACTCCTTCAGCTTGTCGGTTCCTTTCCATTGCTAATACATCCTTACATCTGCTCTCATGGGAGTCACCAAATCCCACTTGTCAGTCCACGCTGACACTACCGGCCAAACTGTCACCACTAAGCTTTACCACCCTAGTAAAGCTCCAACCATCGACTAATCAGTGACAACACCTCGTACTACATCACCCTCAATGTAGCGTAAGATCAACCACATGATCTCAATTCGTAGGGCAAGCCCAAACATGCGACATATATTAATCTCAATGTCCATAACCGCCGACTCCGTCAGCGAACCATGACGCTGGAAATATCTCGGCGTGATAACATCCCGTAAGGCTACTCGTGGTTACTCAGACCACCAATTCACTCATCCTGAGTGTACGTATACCGTCAACTTACTTAATCAAGTGGTGTAACTGGAACACATTGAATGCCATCCCAGCAGTGATCACACATCTCAATACTAGGGTTCCACTAGCCATCCTTGGCTAAGAGCGCCTGCTCATACAATCACTAAACCCGACAAAATCACTCTGCTCAGCGCACAGTATCCAATGTCCAGTCAACAATCACAACCAAACAAATGATATCGGAACCAGGCCGATTACCAACACGTTTAATCACACACCACTGGTACATCCCATGTACTGTCACTAGGCACCACTCAGCCTAACTAGTATCAATCCTCGTATATCGTACCCTGTACGTACATCTATCCATCAATCCGCCTACAACCACCCCGGTCATAGCCAAACACGTTCCAATAATGGAGTACATTTGTCCAAACCAACATGAGACAAAACGAACTCCACCCATCATCCAGGTCCAGTTCCGAATCTGAATTCGCAATTTCGTAAGAAATCCCGAATCAAACCCAGACATCATATATATATATATATATATATATATATTTATCCATGTCCGAATCCGAATCCGAAATAATTATTCCGTAAGCTAGCATTGGAATAATCATTCCGCACCCAAATCCAGTAATCTACTTTCGAGTTTCGAAATCGAATCCCGAATCGTCACCCAGAAATTTGATTCCAAAACCCAAAATCTCGTTTACGTCCACCAAGACGTAACAAAACCAAACCTATCGGTTACCTGCTCAAAACACTCGATTGACTTCATAGGGAAGCCAATCCCAATATTCACACGTCTAAGGTTGACAAAATTCGACCACATCGGAAACCTACTCACCCGAGTAACAAACCATATGGACTCCACTCCGAAAGGAAGTTCAGTCCCGTCATTTACGACTCACATATCAAGGTAAGAGTGATAACTCACACCCAATTTGGATCATCACGATCACGACCCAGATCCATCAGTACGTCATTCAACAAGTAACATCACGATCCTAGATCGTCACCATGCCCAAAGTCGACAACATCACAATCAGATCCACCTAGGATCCACACATGCTCACGTAGCTAACAATCCATCTGAAAGCTGATCGTAGGGTCTTACACCCTCATTAAATCATTCGTCAAATCCCCCTTGGTGGAATGACGACCTCGCATTTCACCACCAAATCTGAAATCATACACAACTTCTTGTGTCCCATGACCCCAAGCCAAACATGGGTCCACCAACCAATACACGCTCAACGTACTGGTGGCAACAATCATCATCTGCCACGGCAGGAAAAATAAGAAGTCACCCCCAATGACTTCAGCATACCGATCACCGATGCGGAAACGAGCACTCATCTCGTCTCCCCGATCACAACTCATCTCGAAGCTAAGATTCCAATCCTGTTGGGAATAGACATGCTCCCAATGAGATGTCAAGTCCAACCACTGGACTTCCCATAATCTCAACTCACTTGGACAACCACGTGGCCAAAATCAATCCATTACTCGGACCTCACGTCCGTCAATAATCATTTATGCACACACCCCGATTCCGAACGGGAACTTCTCAACTCTTTCTGGATGTGCATACCTTACCGCCTTCGTCTCACATCTCCACCTTACAGGTTCAATCCTCATGTTCCACGTGATTCACAATCACAAAATCTCACATCAATACCACAAGGGGTTTTCCTCGACATTCCCAATTCCAATAGTTTCCTTGTACTCTCTGGGGATATTAGAAATATACCATCTTACCAATCTCGGAGTTGACAACAACCCCCCAAATCCACCAATTCTCATGACATAGGGAACATCATCCCTAGATTCCTCAAGTCTCAATCATACCTTTTTATCCATTCATCACTTGTCATCATATATCTGTTGGGACTTATCCCAACACGTCACAACCTCCACTGGATCCCATCTAGTCCATGACTCAACCACCACTGAGTCGCAGATACCGATCACATGTCCGTCATGACAGAGTCACACCCCGACTCGTGGCTCATCGTCATCACAATCACTGACACCTGCACCAGCGCTAGTACCAGCACCAACGCACAATCATCAACACTAGTATCAGCACACAGGCATCCATACTAGTATTGGCATAAAAGTACCAACATACCAACATCCATACATAGCACACTGTGTGCAAAGTTGTTACCCTGGATCTCCGTTCATACCGAACGACGATCCCGTAACACCACTCGTACCCCACGACTATGGGTACCTCCAATTGACCATTGGCACATCAGGATAATGGACGTTCCCTGAACATCCCCTGATCCCCAAGTATTAAAACCACACTAAATACCCTCGATAGCCAGTTATCTCGACACAACTGTCGACCAACATTCATCGTTGTCAAGATCCGTATCCACACATCACACTACCATTCGATCCCACATGGAAATCCACATCATATCTCGTAACCGCATCCGTGGATCGAATCCCATAATCCTGTCTAGACTCACTTGAGTCATCCACATGGTCATCCACGACCTTAGCCGCACGTCGCAACACAAGTTCCCATTTAAAGTTCACATTTCCAATCCATCAATTATAAATTAGGGTTCCAAAATCACACCCTAGGGTCTCACCGAACCCAACTGCCTTCTGCAGTAAATTCCACAAACTGACCAACTCTGCGATCCTGACATCGCATAGACGTCAAATCCAATCCAATCGTCAACTCAACGTGGGTACCATCGTGGGTTCCACCACGAAGGTCATCGGCTATCTCCGATGCACCAACACCCCGTACACTAACCAACACTACCAGGGTCCATAATTTAGACCATTACTCAACTGAGTTTCGCATTTCCATATCATTATTCAAATAGGGTTCCCTGAACCCGGATGTGCCCAGTAGCACAACAATCCATTATCACATGACCGAACCGACGGTCCCACATTACTAGTTAATCGTATACAACCCCACTTGGGTTGAACCGCATCAATGCACGGTGTATCGGGCCAAACACACCTTATCCACTATTCAAATCCAAACCTATCTATTAGGTTGACAACGGAACTGCAGCCCAAAGAGACATCACACCCTCGACCTTCGCGCACAAAAGAGCAAAACCTGCTCTGATACCACTTGACACGACCCATCCCAATCCCCCCGGGATTACCATGGAATGTGTCATGCTCCCGTCTGACAAGAGGTGTCAGACAAGGGATAACCTGTTGCCACCGCCCAAACGGACTTCCAGAGTGCGCAAGGATCGATGGAGGAGGTGTGCGATGTCCTAGTCTCTGCTGCAGTCGCATCCGGAATCAACCTGAAGGGCATTAAAAACAAAAGCTGTGAGTGGACGAAAATAAACAAGTCTGTTTAAAACATTTATAAAGACATTTATGCCCCCTAGTAAAAACATATGCATGCAACAAAAAACAATAATCACATATTTGTTTAGAAATAACCATTAGGGCCTTAACCCGGAAACCAAAGCATAGTTTCAAATCCCAAAAGTCAATCCAAGAGTTATTTCATAAATCCAGTAATATTCATTTATTATTTTTCCATCTCCGGCATCCCCGATGCCTAGCGTCCCTGACGCTTGACGTCCTCGACGTCATATCTCACAGTATTAAGCAACGCGTGCTGCCCGGGGTCTCACCGGGTCCATATCTTTGACATCCCCGATGTCTGACATCTCTGACGTCTAGCAATCCTGCTCCTGGATCACTATACGGTCCGGTAGCTCCGTACAATGAGCCCTCGCAGGCAATGCACCGTGACTTCTCCAGTGTCCCCGACACTTGGAGGAGACCAGGATATATATATATATATATATATATATCCTCATATCGAGATGGTTTTATGGAACACATTTTATTATTCATTTCCAAAATATCACAAGGGCCCTGCCCCGAATTTCCATAAAACCGTCATAAGTCCAAATAGTTGATTTAAATCCGAAATCATTTATTCAATTCCATTTTAGGGTCCCCGACCCGAAATCACATATATAAATCAACTGGGCCCCTGGCCCGATTTCATAAGTCAACTGGGCCCCTGGCCCGATTTCTCAAATTAACTGGGCCCTTGGCCCGAATTCATAAGTCAACTGGGCCCCTGGCCCGATTTTACTTTATCAAATCCGTAACACGTAAATCGCCTCGAAATGCGTGGAAACATATAAATTCACCGATATCCAAAATAAATCATTTAATCACAATTATAACAATCATGAAACAGTTATGCATGCATCGAATTTATAAAATCAATGTCCACTCACATACCGTTTAACCGAGCGCCTCGATATGCATGCCATAAGCTCTCCCGAGCTAATCGCTATCACCGGGACTCCCAAACCTGTCCAAATTTTAATAAAAGGTTACTAACTACTTAATTAACCTCCTACCAAAGCCCCGTGATTTTCCCGAACTTTTAACTATTTTTAAATCGTCCCTAAACATTCCGATGCCCCGAAACATATCGAGACGGTGTCCGATCGACACAAAACCAGTCCCAAAATGTTCGTTTCATTGAATAGAAGATTTCATATGTTGAACATTTTCCCTAATTACTGTTCACGTGCCCACACGCGCCCCAAGAAGGCTCAGATTACTGTTCATCGTCACCAATCCCAACTGAACCAGTTACTATTCACAGCACTGTTCATGGCACTGTTCACCGTCGGGTTTTCTCTGTTTTTGGATCGGTTCAAGGTCCATTTTAGGTCCATTTCATTCCATTTTAATCCCAATATGTACCTAATCTCATTTCTAATCTTTCTAGTTAATTAAAACGGAACAAGGTGTCCAAAACCATACCTTCATCCGTCATCAATGGCGGCCGGAGTTTCCCTCGCCGTTCACGGCCATTTCCGGCCATTCCAACCTTCAAAAACAATCCCATTAGACTCCTAGAGTGCCCAGAAATATTTTCCAATTCATAGAATTAGCTAAAAACATACTAAACCGAAACTTGGATTTTTTTTTTGAATATTTTCTTACCTCACGGGTCGACTCCTCCGTCGTCGACCACCATCACGCCGTCGTCCTCCCGTCACCGTCCCGCTCTCATCATCACACACGGTTACACCCCGCTCACACACATTGATGATTATGGTGGTGATATGTGAGTTTGGGGTTTTGGAGAAAGAATGGAGAAATGAAGGAAAATGGTGCATGGGTGTTTCGGGTGTATGGAAGAACAAATATGAAGTGATGTTATTTGATGAAGATAATAATGTTATCTGATGAAAGAAGGGAGATAGATTAGATGAGATGAGTGGTGAGGATTTAAAGATTAAATGGAATGGATGACTAGGATTTAAAGTTGGAATAAAATCATAATTAATTATTTAGTGGAACATGATCCAATCTAGCCAATGGATGAGTGACACTTGTCACTCATCCAAGTGTCCTCCAACCACCATTTCAGAATAAAATAATTGACACGGTTACCGAGACGTAAACTTCCCCGATTTCACGTTTCTGACCATAACTTCCTCGTACGAAGTCCGATTTCGGCGTGCCGCCTGTCTATGAATTCATATCGACTAGCTCTATGTAACGGTCCTTGGCCCTCGTCCATTGGACCTCCCGGGTCAAAAGTCAACATTTTCCCCTTTTTAACCAAAATTACCAAAATGTCCCTGAACTTCCGATAGTCATAACTCTCACCACGAATGTCGGAATCGAACATGCCACCTGTCTATGAACTCGTGACATCCCAAACTACGTCACGGTCATCGATCAAAGTCCGTTTGACCATCCGAATTAAAAGTCAAAATTTTGCCCACGCCTAGGGGCAAAACGGTCATTTTGCACAATTCGTCCAAAATCACTCAACTAATCCCAGATTAGTAAATCATAATTAAATATTATTAAATCCAGATATTCGGGACAGGTCGTTACAACTCACCCCTCACACACCAAGTTTTCCTCACACGAGCTGCCCTCACAACTCACTCACCACTTCTCACTCAACTCTAGTCACTCACTCAGTCACCAGAACACACACACGGCCACTCGACCAATTTTCTCTCAAGCTCAGTCTCTGTTTCTCCCTTCTTCGAACAAACACGATGCACACACAAATACTTGCACCTTGCACAAGCCTAGAACCCACTACACACACCACACGTGTCCACAATCTCATGGTCCCTCTCAAAATATCCAAATCAGCCCTGTACACTTGGCCTTATCAGATTGGCCCATTTCCCAAGGCACAAAAAGACCAAACTGCCCTTGTAAATCAAAATTACCATTTTTCCCTTTACCGTTCTAGACCCGTATCTCGCCCGTCCAATGTGCGATTAAAGCATGCCACCTGTCGTTAAACTTAGGACGATGAGATCTACCTAACGGTCCTAGGTCTACGTACAAAAACCCTGTCGTGCAAAAAGTCAACTTTTCCCCTATTTAAACCAAATTACGGTAATGCCCTCTACCTTCCGAACATCACAACTTCCTCCTCGGATGTCGAAATCGGGCGTGCCACCTGTCTATGGACTCGTGACGTCCCGAACTACGTCACGGTCATCGGTCAATATCCAATTGACTGCCCGAACTAAAAGTCAACTTTTACCCAAATTAGGGGCAAAATCGTCATTCTACGCTAACGGGCCAAAAGTAACCAACTAACCACCAAATAAGTGTACTAATCCGTCACTAATCACTTTACTAATCCCGACTCCCGGGACGGGTCGTTATAGAGCTAGCGAGGCCGATTTTCACCAGTTTTCAAACCGTTTTTGATCCTTTCTTCTTCCTCAGCTTCGTCCTAATGTTTGGAACTGTTTTAGCTAACAAAATAACGAAATGAAACCTAAATTCTTACCTCCCAATTTTCTAATCAAAACTCAGAAATTTTGACTTTCTGATTCCGGCCACTAGTCGCCTCTCTAGTCACGGTTTCGAGTCGCTACGGTTCTTAGTGGTCCTCCAAGACTGCAAGAGTCATCAGAGACATTCAACAACTCTCCGAAACCAACAACTTCCATTCAAACCGTTTTTGGAAAAACAAGGGACCCGAAGAACTTACCTGCTCTCTGTCCTCCACCGTGACCTCCACCGTGGTTCTCAATGTCCAAGAGTCAATCCTCAGCTCACTAAACACCACCACCACAAACCGAACTTCGATGGGTTTGATCGATTAGGTCCATGGTTGTGCACGGTTATCCTCTCTGTTTTTCCTGGGTTTCCTCACTATTCACACACACTCAACTTAGTCTTCCCTTAAACACGATCATTCAAGTCACTAGAACGACTCTGATCACTCACTCAAGCCCAAAGAACTCACACGACTCACACACTGAAAACTGATCGATTAAGCTCACTGTCTCTGTTTCTCTCAACTGATCCAATAAGCCCCATTTAAAATTGTAACCGTGTGAGTCTTGCTAGAAACCACTAGAGGATGGCCAGGTGTCCTCAATTCTGTGGTTCAGCTCACAAATATCCAATCCAGTCTGCCCAGGTGTCCTCACTTGGTGGTTCACAAAAAACAAGACGCCAAACGACCATTTTGCCCCTCTAATGTCCAAATTACCATTTTACCCTTCACTTAACTAGACCCGTAACTAAGCCGTCGACGTCTGATGACAGCGTGCCGCCTATCGTTGTACTCAGGATATCGAGACCTACCTAACGGTCCTCGACTTGCATGAAGAATACTTGTCGTGGAAAAACTCAACGATTTGCCCCTTTTTAACCAAATTACCGAAATACCCTCAACCTTCCGAACATCATAACTTTTCCCTCGAACGTCGCAATCCGACGTACCACCTGTCTACGGACTCGTGACGTCCCGAACTACGTCACAGTCATCGGCCAACGTCCGTTCAACCTGCAAAACAAAAGTCAACATTTGACCACACTATTCACAAGGGTAAAATCGTCATTTTATACAAATCTTTTCCGATTTTACAGTTTTGCCCTTTTTGAAGTTCCGGGTCGTTACATTATAGGCCTAGTAAGACAGCATGCTATAAGGCAAGGAGGATGGACTTTGTAAGTTTGGAGGGGACATACTTGAGCCAATATGGGAAGTTTAGAGATTATTGTGAAGAGCTTATAAGGGTAAACATTGGCAGCACAATGAAGATCAAATTTGAAATTGAGGGTGATGGTGAGCCAAGATTTCAAAGGCTTTATGCGTACTTAGGTGCATGTAATAAGGTTTAGCTGAAAGAATGTAGGCCATTTATTGGATTGGATGGTGCTCACATCAAGAAACCCTACACATACCATATTTTGACAGTTGTTGGTGTTTATGCTAACAGTGACATGTTCCCAGTAACTTATGCCATTGTTGAGGTAGAAAGATATTCTACATGCAAATGGTTCCTTGAGTTGTTGGCTGTGGATTTGAAGCTTGAAAACAGGAGAGGACCTATGTTCATGACTGATAAACATAAGGGATAAATTGAGGATGTCAATGACTTGTTTTTAAGAGCTGATCATAGGCATTGTACCAGGTATATATATGGGAACTTCAGTGCATGACACAAGGGATTAGCACTGAGGTTGCAGTTTGAGAAAATCTCAAGGTTAACTACTATTACATGGTACAAAGAAGAGATAAAGTGACAGGACTTGTCTCTAACTTGCTCGAAAATCAAATCGGTCCTGCTCTCGTCAGACAACTCTTGTCAGACAAGAGATATTTCCAAAATTTATTCATGTCCACATTTTATTAAATTAACCAAATTAAAATCCATCCTTACGAGGTTACCGCCCACGTTCAACCCACAAACCCTTATCAAGCAGAGAAATCTGTTATTTAAATTCTTGTCTCATGGTTTCTATCAATACTATCATAACATCACATCATCATCATGCCATAGCATTATCATAACATCTACCGTCATATATATATATATATATAACATCATATCATCATGTCGTCAACATATCATCATCAACATGATCATCATCATCTCATATGTGCATCATGTGTCCATCACCTCATATTCCATCATATCATTATACAAATATTAAAATAATAACAAGTGTAATCATAGGTCTAAAATAAAATTTTTGACATTCCTCATATTTTCCAATATAAAATATAACCTTATAACAATTTAGAATATAGCTTTACACAATAACAACCATATATGTAAATCCTTAGCTACCACCTCTTTTATACTTAATTATCTTGATTATACTCAAATTGTACCTTGAATATGGAAAATTATATACATGTATTAAAAGCTAACTTCTTTCATCTCAAATATAATTCACTTAATAAACATGTGACCAAGATTCCATAATAATCCTAATTTGTTACTTAGGAACTAGCTACATAAGAATCAAATTTAATTCCTTGAAAATTCTTTTCATAAAACTAATGGGCATTTAAGGAATTTTTAGGGATCAATAACCATAGTTTACTTACTTCCTTTATATGAACTTTTAATTTAAAAATAAGCATAATACTTTGGAAATTCGAAAATATATTCAAACATTATCCAATTAAACCAAACCTTGGACCAATGAACTCAAGATTTAAGAACGAACAACTTTCGTGTAGGCTAGATGGTAAAATTCCGCCGCACGTGCCCTTAAGCGCTGATGAGGTTCTCTACGCGTGGGGGCCACGCGCCTGCATCAGGTCTCCTTCAACCTCTGGCGGGTCAACCCAATTTCCTAGTTTCGAGTCTCCTGACCCACGTACATGACCTGGCTCTTAAATCGTGTTTTCACGTCTATTTTTCTTGCTTTAAAGGTCTAACACCGTCTACACAATATCAGGTGTATATCTATAGCATCAAAAGTAAGAAAACTTACCTCAATCACGCCATCCAAATTCTTGGCTTTCAGCCATGGGTTTTAGCTTCTGTCTATATCTTTCTCCAGCCCAAACCTCCGTCCTTTCTGTCCTAGAATGATCCTAGTGACATAATTAACGTCCTATCATCCGTAGTAGGAAGATATGAACTTCAATACCCCCCACACTCCACGGCCAAGTTTTAAACCTCATGGGTTTGGATCTTGAGTTCATTCCAGGCCACCCCTCTTTCCCTTTGTTTCTTCTCTTTATTTTCTTCTTTCTCTATTTTCTTCTTATTTCTCTCCTTCACGGAATGCATCCATCATGGGGTTTTCTTTCTTCTGTTTCCTTCCCACCAAATTCATCCCCCCCTCCCCCCCTTCCCCCCTCCACCCCCCCCCCCCCCCCCCCCCACCCCACCCCACACACACACACACATACCCTTAACACATATTTATATTTGTTAAGGTCGGTGGAAGTGATTGTGGGATGGAAAGTTGGAGATAACTCTAGGGATTTCTAGGACATTCTAGGCCCTCCATGTAAACTACCAAAATACCCTTCATAACAAAATTACCAAAATGCCCTTACACTTTTCAAGCCCAAAATGAACCCATTTAAATTCCATTAGTGTACCGCATATCGACGTAACTGAGGGGGTTAAGACCTTCATAACGGTCCTTACAAAGCGTCCCAAAAAAATCCAAATACAAAAGGTCAAATGTTGACCCTATAAGGGCAAAATGGTCATTTTTCATTCTCTCGACAATCGATGCCCAATTTCATCAAACTACCTGCCTACGGATTCAGGACACTGAGGCCTATGCAATGGTCCTCACTGTTTGCCAAAAAAAAGTCAAAGTTAAAAAGTCAACCTTTTGACCTTTAGGGGAAAAACCGTAATTTTTATTTTTTTTCAAAATTCCGGATTGTTACAATCTGCCCTCCTTAAAAAAATTTGTCCTCAAAATTTTAGAATAAATCCAATCTTATGCCCATACTCCAATTGGACAACTAAGTTTCTTCACATAAATCAATATTCCGGTTCATAAAGTAAACATCATCAGTAATCGTCTCAACCATCATAACATATCAACATATCATCTCCTCACAACATAAGATCATATATAATATCATAACATCATATTGATAGAATCACACACCTATAATCACATGACCATCAAACATCATTCATACATTCACCATTACATTATCATCATATATATATATATATATATTACAATGTTATCATATATAAGGTAGTTTTGTATATTACCTTAAGGAAAATCTTCTCACATAATCAATTGTCAATTCCTCCTTCTTTTTATCACTTACAATTTAAAGCCAAATACTTTTATAATCAAACCTTTACTTACGTATAATCACATAAAGTATACAATAACCATAACTCACATTCAAGTCAACCCCAATCTCATACCATATTTTAGTCCCAACATCGTTTAGGATAATTTTAGTAAAACATATTTTTCAAATTATTTCATAAAATCTCCAAAAGTCATATAAAATCTTAATCACACATATCTAATGCGTGTATCAATTCCGTAAACCAAAGCCATATTTCGAAATCCGACTTAAGCACAAACAACTATTTATGCCAAACCTCGCTTAACCTATTTTCTACCAATTCGTAACCAAACTCAACCAATTAATATCTCAAATACCATCCATATCTCACATTTTTCAACGACACTATGCGGAGGTCACCACCACAATCATTATCTAGTACCGAACATCGTCTAGATAAATATACTCCCCCTCCCCCACGAGGGTATTTCTACACACCACTCAGGAATTGGAGCCAAGCTCGACGTCTGAGACTAACCAACCACCACCCACTCAGGAACTAGAGCCTAACTCGACGTCTAAGTGGTCACCACACATTACTAGTCTTAGTAAATCACCAACACAATCATATACAGAATCATCACAATAACCACATGTAGTCAACCCACCATTGATACCCAAATACAAATGATATTCTCACATAGCCACTCGGAGATACAACATCCAAGTTTTCGCTCAGGGATACAACATTTGAGGGTTATTCACAACATAAAATCATACAACATGAACATCAAGAAACATACTTTTAAAACACACATATAACTCCTTAAATTGAAATCCACAACTCAAACCATGAATATCGAGAAATCACATACTTCTACACATATCATATTCATAAATCAAATACACAATTCGAAACTTGGGCCTAAGCCTAAAACACACTTTTCACAAAACACATTTTTTTACTTAACCTCGTAGAACGTGCATTCAAGTAATTAATCATTTCCAAAAATTATCAAGTAATTGATTCAAAAATCATATTTAAATCATTTCAACATAAATTCATTCCTTAAAAAAAACAAATTGCCCTTTTGAAACCTCCTTCTCAACTCAACACCATTCCCACAAAATCTCATAAACTTATACTCGAGATCCATTTACAATTCTCAAAAATAATTTTGAAAACCACATCGTCATTTGGAAATCCAGATCCAACCAAACACAATTTTTCATAAACCTTGTAAAGCGTGCATGAAGAATTAATTAAAAAAAATCAAAAATTTGCAATAATTATTTAAAGACCAAACTCAAATTGTTGTGACATATTGCATATAATAGCCTTAATTTCTTTCCCTCATTGAACTCAGGTTCCGGACTGACTTTTATCCAATCACTATCACATTAAATGTGTACTTCAAACAGTTCATAAAATTATCAAAGATTATTTTAAAATCACAATTGAACCAACATCGTGTAATAGAACAATTAAAATATGTTATGTATGAGGCTCACATTTCGAACATAAAATATTCAATTTGCTCTGATATCAAGTTGACAGGACCCGTCTCTAATTTCCTCAAAAATCAGAACGATCCTACTCCCATCTGATTACTCTTGTCAGACAAGGGATATGTCCAAATTTTGTTCATGTCCACATTTTATTAAGGAAAAACTACATAAAATAAAAACTACATAAAATACCCCAAATTATTGGGATCACCACACACTCATATCCAAACTATCAAAAGTTTCAAATTACTACTCAAACTATTTGATGACTCATAAGTAATCGCCTCGGTCAGTTTTTCCATCCATCTGTCCATCAAATTACCACCTGGCAAAATTTTTACCCAGTCAGCGACCAAGGTGGCAAAAATCATAGGGGCATTTTTGGATTTCAAAAATCAATTAAAACCCAATTCGAATTTTGCCCATAAACCCTAATTCCTGAAATTTCCCCCCCAATTCGCATTCCTAACCCCTCAAAATCGAATTCCCAGCCCCCAAATCGAATTTTCGACCCCAAATCAAACCTTGAATCCGAAATTGAAAGGTTTGGTTGTGGATTTTTAGGTTGTAAAAGGTGGAGTACCACCATGGGGACACAAGAGATCAGAAGAGAATGAGCCAAATGCCAAGGAAGAGGACGAAGAAGAAGTGCCATAAGCAGAGGAGACAATGAGCCAAAATCAACCATAGCACAGCCCAAATCTTCCGTTTGACTGCTCAGAAAATGGGCCACGGTTGGAAACCAAAAAAGAAATAACTTCGAAAAAACCATGTTGAAGTAAGTAACCAAACAAGGATGCAGATTAAAAAATGATTGAATCTAAACTAAAAGGTTTCACACCTAAGGGGCAGCGAATCATAATGCTTGCAAATGTTCGAGATAAGTTTCTCTAGCATTTGATTGTCGGGGTAGAGCTATGTGAGGTTCCGCACCACACTCCCCCACACTAACTTCCTAGAGCTCTCGATTTAATTAAATGGCATCGTCGCCGAGTCACCTGTTGAGTCGAGATTTAGTGAGTTCTTGAGCGACACGATTGCCTTAGGCACGTTCCTCCCCATTCTCTGCTTCTGGTACTTATTCTTCATCATCTTCCTTGGGTTTTTGATACAACTTGAACTACGCATTTAAATAAACACGTAATTCAAGTATATACAATTTAAACCCTTTTTGTGCAGATGTAGTATCGGTAAATATGGATCGTTCTTAACCAAGAAAATTAGAGAACATTAAATATTGGTTAGTGAAAAAGAATAATAAATAATCAAAGAATAAAATAATAAAAGAATTAAAAAAATTAAAAAATGAAAGAATAACATGATTTGGGGGGTTTTGGAAAGATTTGTAGCCGGAACTACGTTTTTAACCAAACTAAGAATTAAAATGCTCATGCTCATGCTAATTAGAACTCACAAACCATAGATTAGTTTCATAGAAAAAACCGACACTTATACATAAATAAATCGGGATTAACAATTACATTATTTAAATTACTCATATAAAGGAATTTTTCCAAACACAAATTTTACCAATACTCTTACATTTTGCTCATATTGAACCAATCACGAAATCATACCTTCATCATCTCAATTACATGCATACATTTTTCATATTATAAATTGTACCGAACAACGGATTATTACTTCCAATATGATTCACCTTAAGTTTGTGATTAAATGCGCCGACAACGATAAACATTTAATCTATTCAATCCTATTCTAAATGCACCAAATAGCGAATAAACACTTAGCGTTGAATTGAAGTTTAAGCATTAAAAAATATGAAGTAAATGAAATTCAGAAAGTAAAACACGTGGATATTGTATTCATATTTACAAATGTTAGAAAAAAAATACCAACGCACATATTGAATTATAAGTAAAACCGAGAAAATAACAAGAGTTTAAGAAGAAAAAAGATGGTTTTTCACAAGGATCACCGAACAACGGCAGAAACCTTGTGAAGATAGAGGAAGAAATATGAGGGATTCTACCTTGAAAGCATAAAATTGTGTAAAAAGAAGACATAGACAATCTAAGAAAAAGTCTAAGAAAAGCTAAGAAAGAAAGTCTACAAGAAAGGTAAAAAGAGCTCTAAAAAGAAGGGAGAAAGTAGAGGATTTTACAATGAAATAGCCTCCCTATTTATAGAGGGAGTGCCACTAAAAATCTAAAAAATAAAATACAAATTAAATAAAAAATACAATAAAATTAAATGATGAAATAGTGAAATTTAGGCTAAAAAGGGGCTGGAAAATCTATAGAAAACAGGGCAAGGGTTGTTGTTGCAGACTGGACAGATGAGCAGGTATTCAGCATGGCTCTGCTAACTGAAGCAGGTGAAATTCGGCCAGGGCGAGCAGAATGCAGGGCATAGGGCTCGGCGTGGGCTGGCTGACAGGGGGCATGTGACTTAGCGCGTCAGGCGCTGACAAGGGGCAGGTGACTTCGGCAAACGCGCGCTGAAAAGATGAAGGGCAGTTCAATGAGCGCATCGAAGTCCTCGCAAGCTGGTGGATCGGGGCGCTGGGCTAGGCTTCGCAGGCTGATGGATTTGGGCCGCGTGTGGATTGGACTAGGCTGAAGGCTTCCAGCAAATGAACCTTGGGCTGCGATTTTATGGATTCGGTGGATCCATACCGAAATTCCAAGAGATTTTTGATAGCTTCTCTTGTTTCGTCCATAATTTCTTCGTTATAATTCCAATCGAGACGATTTCTTCACCAAAATGCTCATAATTTTAAGATATATTTAATTCTCCAAATTTCCCACAAAATAAATTATTTTCTCCAATGTTTTGGCATTTAATCATTAAAAGATAAGTATAAATGGTATAAAATAATATAAAATAAATCTTAATTAAAGGCCTATCAAATACCCCCACACTTAAACTTTGATAGTCCCTAGAAAATACCAAAATTAAACTAATAATTTTAAACTAAGCCCTTAACCATTTGTCTCAAAATGTCATTAATATGGCATAAAAGATTTTCACTTGAAGACATTTAAGCATATGGAATTCAAGAGTTAATAAATGGTAACAAAATATTTCAACAAGTAAGACAATGTGTAAACTTTGGTGAAATGGATTTCAACATGAATAAAACAAGTACGAATCAACTCACGATGATATGCACTCATAATTCACTCAATTTGTAAGGGTTTGTGTTTGCACTCAAGGTATGTGAGAATGATGCTCACATAATAGAAATAAAATACTTTTACAAAATCTCAAACAAACACCTCAAGATAAAAATTAAACATACTTGCGCAAATGAACCAAAACCACAAGCTTACTCTAGTGATAAACTAACTAATTAAAATTTACCATCTTAAGGATCCTAAGGTCTTTATGAAGGTTGTAATGGGGCTAAATTTAGAGGCAAGGAATATATAGGACAAGTTGTGCTCAAATTCGTTCCAAGACTCAATAGATTCCTAAAACGTAGTATAGCTTCCCATCCTTAGTGTAATGACGTCAAGAATTCATTCTTCGAGCATAGGCCAAGTTTCATCACGTTGGGCCTCGCATTCATTCTTTGTGTTTTATTTACAAGTATAAGAGATTTAACTCAAACTTTTACATTATCAAACCTTATTATCTTGAAAGATACTCAAAAACATTGTGTTTTGATTGTTTTTTATTTCTTTTTTTTTCTCGTTTTTTTTAAAATATTTTTTTCAAGTTAATAACATGTGTCAAGAATACAACAAAGTTTGAGTAAGTAAAATCCATAAAATACACATACAAGTCTTCCAAACATTATCAATTTCTTTTCACACCGTCTTCATGTCTTTAACTGAGTCCTTGGAATAGGGGTAAATGGTGTCTATACTAGGCTCAAGTGTTTAGATATTCATGGTGATGAAAGAAAGACTTAATATGGGCTCACAAGGGGTTAAAACTACGGGGTCGCAACTTTTGCGCACAAAATAGGGAACATGGATACTTGAATATGTGGTGTTAATCCTAATGCCTTAATCATGTCCAAAATCAGAAAGTTTGACTTAAAAACTTTGAAAATCACATAGAATAAGTTCTAGCACTCTAGAGTTCATTAAAAACTATGACAAGTAGTTTTGAGGCATAAGCATATCAATTTATACAAAGAACTTATGAATCACTCATCAAAGATGTATATAAAGTTCTAAAGCTCACATAAGGTTCATATGATTTAAACTTATCTTATCATGCTCGTTTATGTACTAGTTTAACATGCATTATCTACAAATCATAAACACTTAATAAAAAATTATTAACAAACAAAATCAAGTTGTAGTGATCATCTTATAGCCATAATTTAGGCATTTTTCCTTCATTTATATCATTGACAGGTTAAAGGGCATCATAAGACTCGTAAAAACACTAAATTAAAACGAAAAGACTCAAGAAAGTTTTAAAAACTCAATTTTGTTTTTGTTTTTAAAAAATTTACATGAAATTTTATTAAACAATTTTATTGCACAATTAAAATTGTAAACCATTCCCCCACACTTAAATTCTACATAGTCCTCAATGTAAGCAAGTAGAAAGTAATCGAACATAGAATCAAAGTAAGGAAGAGGATTTATGAAAATAAAGTAAGATAAACATTAAATAAACAAAATAAAAGAGAATGAAAGGTTGAAAGATAGCAAACATGCGTTGATGACTCCTTCGCAACTCGGGAACATAACAGATTGCCTCCCAACAAGCGCTTGAAGTTTAATGTTCATCCAACCTAGACCAAGATGCAAGTTACTTAGTCAGAGATGCATGTTTGTGAAGGATGCACGTTTTTGTTAAGAATGCAAGTTAAAGCTAAAGATGAAAGTTTAGTTAAAAATGCAAATTAAAGATGCATGTCAAGTAATGTGAGAGAAGGTATAAACAAATGTAATATGAAATATATACAAGTATGAAATAACATATATACAAGTAAGAAATAACAAAGTATAGGTAAGTATAGAATGCACAATGTAGAGTCACAACAATGGCAAGCAAATGTACAAGTTCTAAGAGTGTCTAAACTAATGCAACACATAAGCATATACATGAAGAATGATGTGAATGCATAAGAGAGACATTGTTAGAACATGCACAAGACATAAGAGTTACGTGACGATGCATGAAAGAATGGCCTGCACCTTCGATCTCAGTTCCCTATATTCACTTAGTCTAGGAGGCCCGGTGATGAAATCCGAGTATTGTTGATACCATATCGACCGACCACCCTAGCACAGGTCCCACCAGGACAGGAAGGCCGCCGACCGATCGCCTGATCGGCACCCTCACGGCCTACGGTCCGCCGATCGGCACCATACTGCAGACCCGCCATTCGGCACCTGACAGTGAACAGACAACAGCTGGCTGCGACAGTCACCTAACCAACTCTGCCACACCAACTCCCTGACGGAAGCAGGTTGGGACTCCAGCTGGCGCCTCCTCCGGATGTACAGGGCTTGTCAGGCGGCTCTCAGCCACAAAGCACCACCTGCTCCCGTAACAGTAGCCCACCTACCGCAGTTATGGCTACTATAAATACCCCGAAACCCTTCACAAAGGTAAAACTCTCAGAACCGATCCAGAGCACTGTACTTACTTGCCGCTCGGCATTCAGATACTAACTTAGGCATCGGAGCCCCTTTGGCCGACACCACACCGGTGTCTAGTCTTGCAGGATCCCTACCGAACCACAACGCCCCCGGCGGGCCCGAGACACCACGCGGCTGGTCCTAGAACCCCCAGCGGGTCTCATCGAGTTGGTCATTTCAGGATCAAACAATTGGCGCCGTCTGTGGGAAATAAGTAAACACCCACTAACTCACATACCCCTGCTCGACCCTCCGCTGACGAACAATGTCTGCCGAACGGGATGATGGTGAGCTCAACAACACCCCCCAGGGAGATCGCGGCCGAACCCGAGCCAGCCTACCTTCCGATGACGTGCTCGAGATGCTGAGGACCCTCCGGTCGGAGGTTGCCGAACTCAGGAAGAGCAACGCTGCCATCGAGAGCAGGAATCACGTGTGGGGGGAACAGCATGGAAGCACCCTGGCCATCTTGCAGTCTACACGCGAGGAACTAGAGGAGCAGCGGGAGGCAACCAAACGGGCCTTAGCCGCTGCGTCTCGTCGGCTGGAGTTTGATGCCGGCCGAGTCGAGATCGGTGACACCTGCCGACCGGAGGCGTCCGGTCGCCTACTCTTCCACCAAACCGACATACCTGGCCCATCGGGAACACAGATCTACCGTGACGCCCGCGAGCTGCTCGACAGGAGACAGACGCAGACCCCGGCCAACCGTCTGACTTACCCTACCCACGACCCCCGCATTCAGGCACAACCACCTCTACCCGTCCTATCCCAGGGCGCCGGTTCAAGGTCCGGGTGGGCACGCCGACCCGCACAGCCTCTGCGGCTCTCCATCCAGCCCCCAGGCAGTCCTTCCGCGCCGGTCGGCAGGCACCAGCTGGAAGACAACGCCAGCTCAACCACGGCCTCGTCCGGGCGGCGACCGGTGCAACCCACGAAGCCCAGAGGCGGCAGCGCAAACCATCCTATCGACGACCGCCCGAGTGGGGCAGATCGACCCGACCAATCAAACGAGGTGGTTCGGGAACTCCTCCAGAGCGTGCGGGAACTGGAGGCCGCCAGGCCCAAAGCCGGAACACTACCCCGACCCGGGGCCAACATTGGTCCTTCACGGACCGCATCATGCGGTACCGCCATGAAACGGAGGTCAAACCCTTGAAGATTGCCTTGTATGACGGACAAGGCGACCCAGACACCCATATCAATAACTACAACTCAGCGCTCGCCTTCAGAAATATCTCCGACGAGGCGCAGTGCCTAATTTTCAGCTCCACCCTCACCGGGGCCGCGCTCAATTGGTTCTATCGCCTGGAACCACAGTCTATCGACTCATTCGACCGCCTACACACGGTCTTCCTGAACCAGTTCATGATCCAGATGGATCGACTGCTCACAACCGAGGACCTGGGAACCCTCCGACAGGGAGATAGCGAGCCCCTACGCCAGTACGCCGCTCGTTTCAGCCTGGAGTACTCCAAGTGCCACGAGACGGACGACAAGGCCGCCTACCGCGCTTTCCACAACGGGCTGCGGGAGTCCACCTTCAAGTACCATGCCTTCACCCAGGGTTGGGACGATTACAACTAGCTCATGCGGCAAGCGGCAATACACGCCAAGGCGGAGCACTACAACTCTCCCCAGGTCGCATCCCGACCTGACGTGAATAGCGCGCGCCCTCCGCCTCCCAGCAACCGGCAGGCACGGTCACCTCCGCCGACCAATAACGCGCATACGGATCACCGATCTGACTCACACTCCGGTAAGCAGAAGGGGACGTACAACAATGACCATCGTGGGAGGGACAAGTACCACAACAAGGGGCAGGGATCAGGCCACCACCAAGCAGGAAAACCCCATACGGGGCCCACCTCAAAGTACGAAACCTATTCAATCCTGAACACCTCCCTCGAGAACGTCTTGATGAGCATCGAGGACACAATCCCCAAGCCACGGGCACGACCGCCCGGCCCCCGCTCGGGCATCCAATCCAACTTGTACTGCCAGTACCACAAGTTCAATGGCCATACCATCGACGAGTGCGTGGCCTTCCGCGACATTGTGGAAGCACTCGTAAGGGAGGGGAAGATCAACTAGTTCCTCCAACACGCACGCCCCGGACCGGGACTGCCACAGATCAACACGATCAGCGGGGGCCCCACCATCTCTTCCTCCTGCACCTCCAATCGGGCCAAGAAGAACTTCTTGCGCGCCACGACATCCAACTCCGAGCTCCTTGAACAAATACGGGCGGGTCCCCCTGAGGACCCGCGCGACCTCTCCGCCGTCTCGCAGCCGCAACCCGCGGAGGATACGGAGCTGATCACCCTTTGCCCGCATAACCCCGAGCGGCAAGTGAAAATTGGAAGCACCCTCGCTCCCGAAATCAGGACACAACTCATCCAATTCCTCCGGGACAACAGCGAGGTCTTTGCTTGGTCCTACGCCGACATGCCTGGCATCTCCACGGATGTCATCTGCCACAGGCTTAACATCAGCCCCTCCTTCAAACCAGTCACCCAGAAGCAGCGGACTTATGACGCAGAACGACAGCTAGCCATGCAAGAAGAGATCGTTCGGCTCAGCACCATTCACTTCGTACGCAAGGTCATTTACGCCACGTGGGTCGCAAACGTCATACTCGTCAAGAAACCCTCCGGATCCTTGCGGATGTGCATCGACTTCACGGATCTCAACAAAGCCTGCCCGAAGGATAGCTTCCCGCTTCCTAAGATCGATCTTTTGGTCGACGCCACAGCTGGCCACGAACTCCTCAGCTTCATGGATGCGTACTCTGGCTACAACCAAATCCGGATGCACCCCGACTACCAGATCCACACCAGTTTCCGCACTAATCTGGGAGTCTACTGCAACAATGTTATGCCCTTCGGGCTCAAGAACGTCGGTGCCACCTACCAACGGCTTGTCAACTTCATGTTCGCGGATCAGATTGGCAAGACCATGGAGGTGTACGTAGATGATATGCTCGTCAAGAGCCGGACGGCCGACCAGTACGTGCCTAACCTCCACAGGATGATCCAGGTCCTGAAGCAATACAAGATGCTTCTCAACCCCGCCAAATGCGTCTTCTGTGTCCGTTCTGGAAAATTCCTCGGTTACATGATCAGCCGACGGGGAATCGAGGCTAATCCCGAGAAAATCAAGGCCATCCTGGACATGAAGCCCCCGCGCACACTCAAGGAAGTCCAAACCCTTACTGGCCGGATCGCCGCCCTCACCCGGTTCATCTCCCGGGCGACGGACAAGTGTTTACCATTCTTCAAGGTCATGAAGACCCAGGGCCGGCACATCAACTGGGACGCAACGTGCGACGCTGCCTTTGAAGCTCTCAAAACTTACATGAGCACCGCGCCCCTACTTACCCGACCTACCACTGGGGAACGGCTCACCGTCTATCTTTCTGTCTCCACATCTGCTGTCAGCTCCGTCCACGTCACCAGTCGGGACGGCGCGGAGTTCCCAGTGTACTATGTCAGCAAGGCGTTCCAGGACGCAAAGACCCGGTACAACGACCTGGAGAAGTTGGCTTTTGCCCTCATTGTAACGGCCCGGCGCCTCCGCCCATACTTTCAGGCACATCCCATGTTAGTCCTTACTAACAAACCCCTTCGCCAGGTGCTCCAAAAGACAGACACTTCGGGGCGACTCGTCAAATGGGCAGTGGAGCTTAGTGAGTTCGATATCACATTCGCCCCAAGACCAGCTGTCAAAGGACAGGTCATCGCTGACTTCCTTTCGGAATTCACATACAACACAACGCAGCACATGCCCGACACTCCGGATCCCAATATTGCGGCACCCGCCGCTCCTATCTGCGAGTCGCCAACCCCGTCCACCTTGGACCCCGCCCGACCAATTTGGACTCTCTACGTGGACGGATCCTCCTGCCATACTGGCTCTGGCGCCGGCCTCGTACTCAGCACACCTACTCAGGAACGGCTGGAGTACGCGTTGCGTTTTGGGTTCCAGGCTTCCAACAACGAAGCCGAGTACGAAGCCCTCCTTGCTGGCCTCCGGTTGGCCACCGACCTCCAAGCACAACAGCGGCAGGTTTACAGCGACTCCCAGCTCGTCGTCCGACAAATCAACAGCCTCTATGATGCCAAAGACGCCTCCATGACCCGATACTTGGCAAAAGTGCGGTCCCTACTCCGCCACTTCCGCGGCTACGAGGTCATTCAAATATCACGGTCGGAAAACAGCCACGCCGATGCCCTGGCCCGCCTGGCCTCCTCCATCGACGACAAGATAGGTCACCGTGTTCCCGTCGAATTTTTGGCATCCCCGAGCACAAACGAGCAACCAGTCCTGGTCGCAACACAGGAAGCCTCTTGGATGGACCCCATTGTCCGGTACCTCACCATGGCCGAACTCCCGCCCAACCGCAACGAGGCCCGACGCATCCAACGCCAATCCGCCCGATACACCATGGCGCATGGCCACTTATACCGACGGGGATTCGACACCCCCGTCCTCAAGTGCCTCCCTACGGACCGGGGCATTGCGGTGCTCCGAGAAATTCACCAGGGAATCTGCGGTAACCACTCCGGACCCAGGTCCCTAGCACATAAAGCCTTTCGGCAGGGATACTATTGGCCCACAATGCGCGCCGACTCTATGGCCATCACTCAACGGTGCGTCCCATGCCAACGGTGCGCCCATGTACCTCATTCTCCTGCTGAGCGACTCACTCCCATGCTCAGCCCCTGGCCCTTCTCTCAATGGGGACTGGACCTCATCGGCCACATGCCACGTGGAAAGGGCGGCGTCGAACACGCAATCGTTGCGGTGGACTATTTCACTAAGTGGGCCGAAGCAAAGCCCCTCAAAACAATCACGGCCGCCCAGGTCGAGAGCTTTGTTTACCAGAACATCATCTGCCGCTTTGGTATCCCACACACGATCGTCACGGACAATGGCACTCAGTTCGATTCTGTCCGTTTCTGACACTTTTGCGCCATTTATGGCATCCAGCTCTGCTTCGCCTCGGTGGCACATCCACAGGCTAACGGACAGGTAGAAGCCGTAAACAAGCTCATCAAACACAACCTCAAGGCTCGACTTCACGACACCCCGAAAGGCCAATGGTCCGACCTCCTATCCGATGTTCTCTGGTCCTACCAGACATCCTACCGGACATCGACACAGGAGACACCCTTTGCCTTGACTTTTGGGACTGAAGCTGTCGTTCCCGTGGAAATTAGGGAGACCTCTTATAGGGTCCTATCCTACGATCCACAGGAGAACGCGGCGCTCCTCACTCAGAATCTCAACTTCATCGAGGAAACCCGTGAACAGGCCAATCTCCGCAACGTGGCACACAAACAGCGAATTGCTCGCTACTACAACTCGCGCGTTCACGAACGCAGTTTCGAGGTCAGTGACTGGGTCCTTCGCAAGGTTAGCTTGGCCACTAGGGAGCGTGCTGATGGGACCCTCGGGCCCACGTGGGAGGGCCCCTACCTGGTCACTCGAATTTGTCGTCCAAGCACTTATGAGCTCCAGACTACGGATGGACGGTCGCTTACACACCCGTGGCATGCGGATCATCTCAAGTTGTTTTATAATTAAAAACACATCCCATGTACATTGCTTTATGCTTTGCTGTAATTCGACTTGACTATCTCCAGTCGAACTTGCCTTTCCGGCAAAATGTTCTTTCATTTATCTAAGTGTTAGTCTAGTCCTCAACTACAAGTAGCCTATCCCCTATTGCCGATCGGCACTCCCGGTGACCCACACGGCACCTACTTTACCTACCGACACAAGCTTACTTGGTCCACACAGTCAAGTTCAATTAGCTTTCGCTATTACGATCTTATTTCGGTGGTTATGTCCATTACGGTTCGGGTTTATGATCATGACTTTTCGGTCCTTATCTAATCTACAACTCCGTGGATCGGCATGCCTACACATATGCGCACAATCGCCCAGTACTCGGCTATCGGCAGTTCTCATTCAAAAAAAAAAAGCAATAGGGTGATACATGTCAACTTTGCCAAGTACAATTTTATTACCTTTCAACTTCCGAGCTACATGCTACACGGGGCATCCCCCGGAATACAAACATAAAGGCAACAAAAACGAGCATACAAAAAGCAATCTACACGGCCCTCGGCCTCAAACTACCACCACCTCCTCGTCTGCTGCCTCCGCCTGGTCGGCAGTGGACGCCTCTGCAGCCTTCTCCGCACCGGCAGGCCGCTCGCCCTCGGCATTCGACGGTTGACCGTCCAGAGAGAAAGTCTTGCTCAGCACAGGGGGCTCATCCAGCCACGGGAAGTTGAGGGGGACCCCTGGATTGAAGTACAACACCCGTTGTATGCAATCATCTTCCACTTCGGCAAGCGCCAGGTCGAGATGATTCGCATACACCGAGTCCGCCATGAAGTCCTCCAGGGTATTCTGCAGATCGGCCGATAGCAGGACACGAAGCCGGTCCACCTCCCCCTGCAGCTCACCCATGGCTCTCTCCTGCTCGTTCAGCTGCTGGGAGAAAGCGTGCACCGTCTCTTCACGGTCCTCTATCCCCTTCTCCGCCGCCTCCGCTCGGGCTTTCTCCCGCTTGAGCTCCCCCTCCAACTCCACAACCCGCTTCCGCGCGGCATGGCCCTCCCTCTCCCGGGCACGCAGCTTTTCCTCCCTCTGCCGCGCGGCGCCCTGCTCGGCCTTTAGCCTCTCCATATGCCGCGCAGCCTTTTGCAGAGCCACATATGTCTGCCCAAAGCACTGCCGAGACAATGCCACTTAGAAAAAAAAAACAAAACAACAAAAAATAAATAAACAAACAAACGCAAACAATACTGGGCGATCGATCTTACGTGGGCTTGCTCGGCCAGCACGGCAGCAAACCGACCGGGATGCGAGCTGGTGCCGATCTCCTCTATCTCCGCAGGAGTTACCTGCGACCCCAGCACGAAGGCATTGGCAACTGGCGCCAACGTCTTGTGCACGTGGTGCGTCACCGGCACCCAGCCATCGCCGGCCTTGGCAGACCGCACCACCTCGCCCGTCTCCAGGGGTTCGGAAAACAAGGACGCCACGCCAGGGGCGTTGACAACCGCCTTCTTCCTCGCCGGCGGCGGCATATCCCTCCGGGCCCCCTTCTCCTTCTACTTCTCCTGCCCCTTCGGCACCTCCGGAGCCCTCAGCACCATCTCCCTCCTCCGACGCCGGTCGGCGCTCTCGCTCTCCGACACCCCAGCTGCCGGGGGAGACTGCCTCTGTCGAGCCTCCATTAGCTTCCTCCGGCGCACCCGGGCTTGGTCCAGCCCGCCGATCAGGGGTCTTTTCAGACCGAGCACCAGACTCATCTCCGTACCCTGCCTAGCTTCGGGCCGGCTCGGCTTCAGCAGCCCATCTGGTCGACAGCCAGAGCTCGACCCTTGCTGGGGCTCCTCCCGGCCAGTCCCCTTGGGCTTCACCGCCACGGTTTTCTGCCTCCGCGGCTGTGGGGGGGGGGGGGGGGGGGGGCACCTCCGGCTCCTTGCCCTTACCCTCGGCAGCCATGCCGGGCTTCGCCACCGCCTCACTCATCTTCTTCTGAGCGGCTTGTTCAACTTGGGGATGCACTGCAAAACAAACTGTTAGTGCCCCGGCATGCTTACCTACTATAACTTCAACACTACTGCTTACCAGGTGGCGAGATGAGGCCCACGGCAAGCAGGTTCGACGGAAACTTCAGGACGCACCGGCTACATTCCAGGTCGGACAGCTTCTCCTGCACCAGGTTGCACGCCTCCCAATCCTCTGCTGTCACCGTTGCCTTGGACGGACCTGCACACACAACAAACACCATCAGTCTCCGCCTCGGTAGCCACAATTGCCGCCTTATGACCACTAGCCGAACGGTAGACCAAAAACCTCCAGACTGGAAGTAGCTGGGAATCCTCGTGCGGACCCCACTGACGTCTCCCTCCCACGGCCCGGACACCCAGCAAAACCGGTGTCTCCAGCTCTTCTGCGACGTCGGCACGTCGTTGATAAAGGCACCCCGGGCCGTCTTCTGCAGGCACTCCATCTGGTACCACCCCGACCCGTAGGTCTGCCTCTTGAAGCGATACAGGGCGCACAACTGCCCCCAGGTCGGCTCCGGTAGCCCCGCCAGTCGGAACACCGTGTACAGGCTGATCAGGATGATCCAGCCGTTGGCGTTCAGCTGCCCCATGGCCAGGTTTGCCCTCGCCATCATATCCTGGAGCCACGGGTGCAGAGGCAGCCTCACTCCGTGTTCAAAGCAATCGACGTAAAATAATGTCGACCCGTTAGGAGGATTGCTCGGCTTCTTGCTGTGCGGGGGTACCTTCATCTTAATCTCCGCTGGCACATTGTACAGCTCCCGGAACCGGTCCAGGTCGGACTGCCGAATGGTGTTCATCTCGTAGTCCACGGCATACTCCACCTTCACCACGCCGTCGGCATCCAGTTCCATCGGCGAGCTCGTCTCCGTCCCGCTACCCTCAGCCTCGGAATCCACGGTGGCGACGGGGGGAGTACGGGGAGACGTCCTTCTCTCACTTGGCCGATCGGCACCCGATGTGCTACATCCGCCCTGCTGCCTCAACTCCTTCCGCGGCAACCTGAGAGCCTCATCCAGGCTGTCACCACTGCTGGACGACGAAGTGCTGCTAGTGGACCCACTAGTAGACGTTGACCCACTGCGCCCGATCGGCACGTCGGTTGCTGAACTGGACGGTGTTTCCCCGCCAAAAGCTTGAAGGGACCTAACCCCAGATCCACTGTTTGACTCTAACTCTGACATCTACAAATTACCAAAAGAAAAGAAGCTACAACTAAGCACCTACGTTACGGAACACATGCTGAGCAGAGATGCCGAACGGCAGGAATTATACCTTTCAAAATTTTGCTCGGTCGAATTGGTTCCACGTGCGTCTTCTTCTTGATCGGCAGTCCCCAATTCAGTCGGCACTTGCAATTATTCCACAGATGCTCTGAGTAAAAAGTGAAAAAGTCAAAAATCTTTCGCCCCTTTTATAGGCCCCTGGCCCGCCTCGAGATGCGCACTTCCGATCTGACAGTCGCCAGGCCGATACGGCCACCTTTCGTCTACGAATACCTTGTACTGTATACCCATCGGTATTGTACATTCTCAACTACATACGTACATACGTACATCGCTACCGGTATGCATCCATACCGCCTGCCGACCGGAGCCTCTCGGCATCTTTCCCGACGGCACGCTTGCTTTCTTCGTCGGCAAGCACACTGCTACCGACGTCTCCCCGCCATTCCCCACGGCCGCCTCTCCACGATCTTTCGGTCTTTACGGTGGGTAGCTTCCGGAACTCGGCAACGGGGACTCTTTTCAAATCGGACATACGGTGCACTTCCTCGCTCCACGACTTGGGGGGCTACTAGGGATACAGGGCGCACCGCCCTGGTCGATCGACAGGTACCGGCCGTCATATCAAGTCCTCGACCGAGGAACCCCACCTCAGTCAAAGACTTAGGGGACTTATGTTGATACCATATCGACCGACCACCCTAGCACAGGTCCCACCAGGACAGGAAGGCCGCCGACCGATCGCCTGATCGGCACCCTCACGGCCTACGGTCCGCCAATCGGCACCATACTGCAGACCCGCCATTCGGCACCTGACAGTGAACAGACAACAGCTGGCTGCGACAGTCACCTAACCAACTCTGCCACACCAACTCCCTGACGGAGGCAGGTTGGGACTCCAGCTGGCGCCTCCTCCGGATGTCCAGGGCCTGTCAGGCGGCTCTCAGCCACAAAGCACCACCTGCTCCCATAACAGTAGCCCACCTACCGCAGTTATGGCTACTATAAATACCCCGAAACCCTTCACAAAGGTAAGACTCTCAGAACCGATCCAGAGCACTGTATTTACTTGCCGCTCGGCATTCAGATACTAACTTAGGCATCGGAGCCCCTTTGGCCGACACCACACCGGTGTCTAGTCTTGCAGGATCCCTGCCGAACCACAACGCCCCCGGCGGGCCCGAGACACCACGCGGCTGGTCCTAGAACCCCCAGCGGGTCTCATCGAGTTGGTCATTTCAGGATCAAACAAGTATCATGAAACTTTAGGGAGGTTATGCAATTTAAAAATGCAATAGGAAACAATATTTACACGTTGAGGGAAGTAAAAGATATATATAGTTCACCTAACTTCAAAGTTTAGATAGAAACTTCCACGTCCGTGCGGCTCAAGTAAATATCTTAGATTTATTCAACTATTTAGGCAAGTTCAAATGTGACCAGGTTAGAAAAAATAAACATAAGAGACAGTGCTAATTTCAAGACATCCCGAGGCTTAAACTCCATTGATATCCCTTTCTTAGACCCAAAATTCGTTACGAGTATCGTCTCTTATCCTAGACATCACCCACAAAAATTTCTTACTCCAGATGAATACGTGTTTGTTCTAAGATAACTCAAGTGTTAACAATCACCGCCCTCAACCTCATGGCTTCTTAGGTCCATGAATGGTTTAGGTGAGAGTTAACAAGCGAGACTTCACCTATTCCATTAAAGATCAAAATCTAAACTCTGAAGCACAAATGATCCACATATAGCCGAGACTAGTTTTATGAAAAACAAAAACTTATGAACAAATGTAGACAAGTACAATATGACAATTTGCATACGAACAATTTATACACAAGTATGAACAAATTATTTACAAGTATGGTTGTATGGACAAGTAATGAATTTCACAATATATATTTACACTAACAAATTAATATATGTACAAGATTTATTCACAGGTATAAATTTACACTAACACAAAGCTAAGATTACGAAAAATTTGAAATATTTTTTTTTTGGTAAATAAAGTCATGAAAATGTTTTCTTTATTTTAAAACGATTTTTTTTGTTAATTAAGTAATGACATCTAAATTTGAAATTAATTTTTTTAACTTTTTTTTTCGAATTAATTGTTTTTTAAATAAGTAATGGCAAAAAGTACTGAAAAACTTATTTAAACCCTTTTTTTTTTACGAATTTTTTATTTTATTCTATAATTTGCAAAAACAAATTGAAATAAATAAAAATAAAAATAAAAAGAAGTGAACAAGTATAATATACAATTTATGCACAAGTATAAAATGAACATGTATAAAAAAATAAAAATTATGGACATGTATAATATGAACATTATGTACAATTTATGAACAAATATGGACAAGTGTGAACAATTATGAACAATTATGAATAAGTGTGAACAATTATGAACATGTAAACTATGAATGAACAAATATGAACAAGTGAGAACAATTATGAACAAGTATAAAAATAAAGATTATAAACAAGTATAATAAGAGCATTATAAACAAATACAATATATACAATCCTAAACAAGTGAAATATGATACCGCTTGAACTACGCATTTAAATAAACACGTAATTCAAGTATATGCAATTTAAATCCTTTTTGTGTAGATGTAGTATTGGTAAATAGAGATTGCTCTTAATCGAGTAAATTAGGGAACATTAAATAATAGTTAGTGAAAAGAATAATAAATATTCAAAAAATAAAATAATAAATGAATTAAAGAATTAAAGAATAGCATGATTTGGAGGGTTTTGGAAAGATTTGTAGCCGGAACTAAGTTTTGAACCAAACTAAGAATATTCTCATGTTAATTAGAACTTACAAATCATAGATTAGTTTTATAGACAAAACCGACACTTTTACGTAAGTAAATCCAAATTAATAATCACCGTATTTAAACCACTCCTATAAAAGACTTTCTTCAAACACAAATTTTACCAACACTCTAACATTTTGCTCATATTGAACCAATCACAAAATCCTACATTCATCATCTCTTACATGCATACATTTTTCATATTATAAATGCATCGAATATCAGATTATTACTTACAATATGATTCACCTTAAATTTATGATTAAATGCGCCAATAGCAATCAATATTTAATCTCTTCAATCCTATTCTAAATGCACCGAACATCAAATAAACACTTAGCATTGAATTGAAATTTAAACACTAAAACATATGAAGTAAATGAAATTCAAAAAGTAAAATACATGGAGATTGTATTCATATTTACAAATGTCAGAAAGAAAATATCAACACATATATTGAATTATAAGTACAACCGAGACAATAACAAGAGTTTAAGTAGAAAAAAGATGGTGTTTCATAAAGATCACCAAACAGTGACAGAAACCTTGTGAAGATGGAGAAAGAAATACAAGGGATTCGGCTTTAAAACTCTCGAATTGCCTTAGAATTACCTAGCCTAAGGTTTTTCTTAAGGATAGCATAAAATTATGTAAAAAAGAAGTCAAAGAAAATCTAAGAAAAAGTCTAAGAAAAACTAAGAAAGAAAGTCTAAAAGAAAGGTAAAAAGAGCTCTAAAAATAGGGAGAAGGGAAAGGATTTTACAATGAAATAACTTCCTTATTTATAGAGGGAATGCAGAAAACAGGGCAAGGGTTGTTGTTGCAGGTTGGACAGAGGATCAAGTATTCGACATGGCCCTGCTGACAGAAGCAGGTGAAATTCGGCCATGGCGCACAGAATGCAGGGCATGAGGCTCGGTATGGGCTGGCTTAGCCCTCGTCATTGGGCCGGGTCGGGCAAGTCCGTCCCAAATTTGTTGGGGTTGGGCCGAGCTGGGCCGGACCTATCTCATAATTTGAAAATTTTTGAGTCGGGCGAGCTTGATCACAAATATGAAAGCCCTTACCCTTTATTGGGTCGGGTTTGATCCGGGCTTTTATCGGGCTTTATGGGCCGGGCCCAATAAGCCCACTTGCGGCGGACTCAATTAGGCTTTAAAAAATAACTTATTCAACAAATGATGGAGCTAGGATATATATATATATATATATATATATATCTTTAAGATGCTGCAATAACATCTATCACTGTTTGGTGGACTTGATGGATCAAATTAGCTACAATATAGTTTATCAAATATTATATAGATTTATCTTAAAAAAGTAATGCTTCATCATAATATTAAGCAAATACGTTAATTAATAAACAGAAAATATCTGCTTATGTTGTGTTTAATCATGTCAAATTTAATTAATTAGTTAGTTTTAGTTTGGCAATTATGTAAATTGCACTATGAATGCATCTAAATTTGATTCCCTGTTGCTTCATCCGTTGACAACAAATATATATATATATATGTATGTATATATATATATATATATTAATATGATATATATCATCCTACCTAAACCTACATATAACATATATTAATTTCTCATATATGACCTCATGATCATAGACTCATTCAATCCATAATTATTTAATATATTCGGACTTATGAGCCAGGTTTATGAGGACGGGCCAGGCTGGGCTTACTAGGCCTTATCGGGCTCGGGCTTATTGGGTTTGAACACCCAAAGCCCAAGTCTAGCCCATCAACTTTTGGGTCGGGCCAACCCATAGCCCGTAGCGAACCGAATCGGGTTTCTTGTTAACAACCCTAGCGGTACCCACAAGCCTATGGGCTTCTGTGCGAAATGGTGAGGGCTAGGCTGGCTGATAGGGGGCAGGTGACTATGGGGCGTCAGGCGCTGACAGGGGGCAGGTGACTTCGGCGCACGCACGATGAAGAGATGGAGGGCCGTTTGGTGGGTGCGCATCGAAGTCCTTGCGGGCTGATGGATTGGGGCTCTGGGCTGGGCCTTGCGGGCTGATGGATTTGGGTCGCTCGTGGATTGGACTAGGCTGAAGGCTTCGAGTTGCGAATTTGGGCTACGATTTTATGAATTTGGTGTATCCATACCGAAATTCCAAGAGATTTTTGGTAGCTATCCTTGTTTCGTCCATAATTTTTTCGTTATAATTCTAATTGGGACGATTTTTTTTCGCCAAAATGCTCATAATTTTAAAATCTATTTAATTCTGAAAATTTCCCGCAAAATAAATTATTTTCTAAAAATTGTTTGGCATTTAATCATTAAAAGATAAGTATAAAGAGTATAAAATAATATAAAATAAAGATTAATTAAAGGCCTATCAATTTTGGCTCATTCTCTTCTGATCTCTTGCGTCCTTATGGTGGTACTACACCTTGGACAGCTTAAAAACCCATAGTCAAACCTTTCAATTTCAGATTTAAGGTTCGATTTGGGGGTAGGGAATTCGATTTCGAGGGGTTGGGAATGTGAATTGGGGGAGAAATTTTGGGAATTAGGGTTTCTGGGTAAAATTCGAATTGGGTTTTAGTTGATTTTTTGAAATCCCAAAAATGCCCTTGTGATTTTTACCACCTCAGTCGCTGATTGGGAAAAAATTTTCCACGTGGCAATTTGACGGACAGATGGATGGAAAAACTGACGGAGGTGGTTACTTGTGATTGGTCAAATAGTTTGAGTAGTAATTTGAAACTTTTAATAGTTTGGGTATAAGTCTGTGGTGACCCCTATAGTTTTGGGTCTTTTATATAGTTTTTCCTTTATTAAATTAACCAAATTAAAATCCATCATTGCGGGGTTACCGTCCACGTCTAACCCACTAACCCTCGTCAAGGAGAGAAATCCGTTATCTAAATTCTTGTCTCATGTTTTCCATCAATACTATCATAACACCACATCATCATCATGCCATAGCATTATCATTACATCTATCATATATATATATATATATATATAACATCATGTCGTCATCAACATATTATCATCCACATGATCATCATCATCTCATTTGTGCATCATGTGTTCATCACCTCATATTCCATCATATCATTGTACAAATATTAAAATAATAACAAGTGTAATCATAGGTCTAAAATACAATTTTCGTCATTCCTCATATTTTCCAATATAAAATATAACCATATAACAATTTAGAATATAGCTTTACACAATAACAACCATATATGAAAATCCTTAGCTACCACCTCTTTCACACTTAATTGATTATACTCAAATTGTAACTTGAATATGGAAAAGTATATACATGTATTGAAAGCTAACTTCTCACATCTCAAATATAATTCACATAATAAACATGTGACCAAGATTCCATAATAATCCCAATTTGTTACTTGGGAACTGGTTACACAAGAATCAAATTTAATTCCTTGTGAATCCTTTTCATAGAACTAATATGCATTTAAGGGCTTTTTAAGGATCAATAACCCTAGTTTACTTACTTCCCTTATATTAACTTTTAATTTAAAAATAAGCATAATACTTTGGAAATTTGGAAATATATTCAAACATTATCCAATTAAACCAAACCTTGGACCAATGAACTCAAGATTTTAGAACGAACAATTTTCGTGTTGGCCGGGCGATGAAACTCCACCGCATGCGCCCTCACGCGCCGGTGAGGTTCTCTGCGCGTGGGGGCCATACGCCTGCATCAAGTCTCCTTCAACCTCTAGCAGGTCGACTCGATTTCCTGGTTTCGGGTTGCCCAACATGCGTACATGACCCAGCTCTCAAGTCTTGTTTTCACGTTTGTTTTTCTTGCTGTAAGGTCTAACACCATCTACATAATCTCAGGAGTAAATCCATAGCATCAAAAGTAAGAAAACTTACCTCGATCACGCCATCCAAATCCTTGGCTTTCGGTCATGGTTCCCAACTTCTGTCTATAGCCTTCTCTAGCCCAAACCTTCGTCATTTCTATCCCAGAATGATCCTAGAGACTTAGTTTGACAAGATCTATCCCTAATTTTCTTGAAAATCGAATTGGCCTTACTCCCGTCTGACACCTCTTTGTGAGACAAAGGATATTAGCAAATTTTATCTATGTATATATTTATTAAATTAACCTATCTAAACCCACTCTTGTAGGGTTACTGCCCACGTCCAACCCACTTGCCCGACAAATAGTGGTATTTACCAATTTGACCGTACACAGTTTTTACTAATCACCATTTATTAATCTTCCCGTATACAACTTATTAATATTCAAATGTAATTAAATACATTCATTAAATGTTTACACAACATCACATATCATCGTATGAACATCACTGCTCGTTTGATCATATAATATCTAACATCATACCATCTCATCTTATCCTCACAAATAACATCAAGCATCACTATATCATCAACTCTAAGGAAGCATATACATTCACAAACGTATATTTATATTGTCCATGTTTAATATTTCATCTTTATTTAACCTTACTCAAATTTTATTTCCAATAGCTAGAAGCACATGTATGTTTTTATATTTAGAAAACCATTTACGTGACAACCAAACTATAGTTCCTTGTAAAACCAAATACATAAAAATTAAATTATAATCATCTTTCAATTTAAAGTATAGCCTTATACAATATTAACCATATAATTAAATCCTTGGCCAACATCTTCTTCCTATTTCCATAACTCTTTTTCATTATAAAAATACAAATTTGATTATCGTAATATTCTTAGTGCATAAATATGCACCAAAGTATCCACCCTTTAGTCATATGCTTAAGTACCAACAACTGTCTTGATATGTCCTTAACTCAAATTAACCTTGTATTAATGTTTCTCATTTATTAGAATTAATCAAAGATTATTGTTAAATAACACTTAAACTTTAAATGATCATAACTATCTTGACCCGATGCCCAGATAATTAGAAAATAGATTAAACTCATAATATTAAAACAAGAATCTTTCGTGTTGAATGCATCCCGAGAAACAGCATCACACACCCACATGCGCTTCCGTGATCTCTACGCATGGGCCTCACGCGCCTGCGCAGAGGTCACCCGTACCTTCAGCTAGGTCTACAACTCGGGTCGCCCGACCCGGCTACCCTAACCCGATTCCAAAACTCATTTTACTTGTCCATTTCTTAGGATTCAAACGTCCTTATACTCTACTTGATCTTAGGAAATTATCTATAGTATTCAAACTCTAAAAACTCACCTCGAGAGCACGGCCCAACTTCTTGAATTTCGGCCAAAGTTCCACGATCAGTCCAGCGGCTTCTCTACATTCAAATCTTGTCTTTTCCTGTCTAAGAATGGCCCTAAGAACATCCGAAGGGCAAAAGAATACTTGTATTCAAGTTTCCACACTCAAAACTACGAATTCGACATATCGCTCATGTCTTCCCTCATTCCTCACCGTTTTCTTCAGTTTTTTCCTCCCTTTTCTTCCTTTTTTTTTTCCTTTTCTTCTTTTTCTTCTTCTCTTTTTTCTTCTTCCTCCCTGGTTTCCCTCTCATTTTTCTCACGGTTTCAACTTTTCCTTCACTTCGGCCTTTAACCACCAAACTTCCCCAAAACCAACATACACACACAAATTTATTCACACATAGGTCGGTGGAAGGTTTTTGGTGGGAAAATTCTAGATCTTTCTACACTAACACATGTTTTTCACATGTCAAAATGTATAATTACCAAAATGCCCTTATAAAAAAAATTACTAAAATTCCCCTACATTAATTTATATCCAAAACTGACTTATCCGAACTCCATTTTCGACATACCACCTATCTATGTATTCAAGAGCTTAAGACTTATGTAATGGCCTTTACGGAATATCCCAAAAATATCCCAATAAATAAGTCAACCATTGACCCTTACAGGGGCAAAACGTTCATTTCCTCTAATAATGTTTTCTGAACTATTTTTCACGAATTTCCGGGGTGTTACATAATTAACGTCCTATCATCCTTAGTAGGAAGCTAGGAACTTCAATACCCCTCACACTCCACGGCCATGTTTTTAAACCTCATAGTTTTGGATCATAGGTTCATTCTAGGCCACCTCTCTTTCCCTTTTGGGCTGCACAAAAAAAACTTAAATCAGAGTTTTGGGCTTAAATTAAATAAGAATTTGGGCTACAAAATTAATAATAATTAATTTAATCGAATTTCGTCAAAAATTGATAACGCCCAAACTACGCATTAAATTAACCACGTAATTTGAGTATTATGCAATTTAAACCCTTTTTATGTAGTTATAGTATTGGTAAATAGGGATCGTTCTTAACCGGGGAAATTTGGGAATATTAATAATATGTTAGTTAAATAGAATAATGAATAATCAAAGAATAATGAATTGAAGAATTAAATAATTAAATAATCAAATAATTAAATAATTGAATAATCAAGTAATAAAGAATTAAAGAATTAACGAATAAAAGAATGGACGAATTAATAAATAAGAGAATCAATGAATTAATGGAATAAAGAATAAAGGAATAAAAGAATAAAGATGAGGGTTTTTAGGGATTGTGATCATACAAAACAAGTAAAGACATAAATAAACTAATTCTATTCCTATTTTAACATATATACAAGTGGACTTTCTTTTAACACAAATTCTACCAACACTCTAACATTTGAAAAGTTCGAATATATTACAAAATTCTAATTTCACCATCTCACTCATGCATACATTTTTTTACATTATAAATGCACCGAAACGCGGTCATAAACACTTATAAAATGATTAACCTAATGTTTATTATTTGAATGTGTATTAAACATTAAAATCTCTTCAATTTTATATTAAGTGCACCGAACAGCGGTCATAAACACTTAGCATAAAATTGAAGCTTAAGCACTCAAATGTATGAAGTAAATGAAGTTCGAAAAGTAGAACACATTATAATGATATTCTTGTCTACAAAAGTTGGAAAGAAAATACCCACAAAAATATTGAATTAAAGAAAATAAAATCGAAACAACAATGAGAGTTTAAGCAAGGAAAAGAACAAGTTACACTTTCGGAATCCAAGAAAGCTTGTGGTTCCGAAAATGGATGGAAAAAATAAAATGTTATTCATAAGATTTTCTGACAGTAGAAAAACCTTATGAAGATGGAGGAATAAACACGAGAATGCGAACTTAAACTCAAAAATTGCAACAGAAATACTAATCTTGATATTTCTAAAGGAAGGATACAATTTGTGTTTTGGAGCTCTCTCTCAAAACAAAGTCCCTAAACAAGTGAATTGAACTCCTATTTATAGGAGGAAAAAGCTACTTAAAAAAATAAAATAAAGTAATTAAAAATTACAATAAAAAAGATAGAATTGAAATGATTACTAATTATGAACAATAATGATTAATGATGAAATTAGGCATGGTTTGGAAATAATTAGTGGCTGGAAAATCAGAGAAAATAGAGAAAGTAGGAGCAGCTTGGAGCTGTTGGGCTTGGTGCAGGAAAATCAGAGCAGCAGAAGGGAAATGGGCTGATGCAGGTGGGTAGTTGGGTTGTGCAACAAGTGGGCTGCTGTCTGCTGGGCTGCTGGCGGGTTGGTTGGCGCAGTGGGCAGGTGGGTGTGCAGGCGTACAGGTGGACTGGACCAGGCGCACAACTGGGCTGCTAGCTGGCTGGGTTGGTGAAGAGTAGGCGGGTTGCTGCTGGAAGATGGGCTCACGTGAAGACTGCAGTGGGCCAGACGATGTATAGGCCGAGCAGGTGGCTGTTGTGCAGCACGTGGGCAGATGGAGCTGGATTTAGGCTTCGCGACGCGGGCTGGAGATGCGGGCCGTGTGGATCAGTGCTGGAGACGCGCGGGCTGTTGGAGCTGGTTTCACAAGTGGGCTTGAATAAGGCGGGTTGGCAGGTGCAGGAGTGGATATGGACTGCAGATTTGGTATTGGACTGGATCCGTTTGGCGAGGGGGCCAGCTGCTGGAGCTTCTCCCTTGGGCTTTTGGCTGGGCTGCAATGTTCACGGGCTGGACTTCTCTCCTTCTTTCTGGGCTGCACAAAAAAAACTTAAATCAGAGTTTTGGGCTTAAATTAAATAAGAATTTGGGCTACAAAATTAATAATAATTAATTTAATCGAATTTCTTCCATAATTTCTTCGTTATAATTCCGATCGGGACGATTTTTTAGCCAAAACGCTCCAAATTACACACTTTATTTATTTAAACAAAAATATCACAAAATAGAGTATTTTATCTAATTATTTAATATTTTAATATTAAAAGTCAAGTATAAAGGGTATTAAATAATATAAAATAATTCTTATTTAATGACCTATCACTTCTCTTTCTTCTTCTTCTTCTTTTTCTTCTTTTTCTTCTTCTTTTCTTCTTTCTCTTTTTCGTCTCCTTTCTCTCTTTCATGGACTGCATCCATCATAGGTTTTTTCTTTCTTCGGCTTTCTCCCTACCAAATCCCCCCCCCCCCCCCCCCCACCCCCCAAACACACACACACACACCCTTAACACATATTTATATTTGTCAAGGTCGGTGGAAATGATTGTGGAAGGGAAAGTTGAAGATAACTCTAAGGCTTTCTAGGACATTCTAGGCCCTCCATGTAAATGACCAAAATACCATTAATAAAAAATTAGCAAAATTCCCTTGCACTTTTAAAGGCCAAAACGAATTAATTTCGAACTTCATTTTCGGTGTACCGCCTATCGACGTACTCAGGGATTTGTGACCTCCATAACGGTCCTTACAAAACGTCCCAAAAATATCAGATAAAAAAGGTCAAATGTTGACCCTATAGGAGAAAATGGTCATTTTTCATCCTCTGAATAAATCAATGTCCAATTTTAACAAACTACATGTCTACGAATTCAGGACACTGATGCCTGCGCAACGGTTCTCACTGTTTGCCCATAAAATGTCTAAGTCAAAAAATCAACCTTTTGACCTTTAGGGGCAAAATCATAATTTTTATTTTTCTCAAAATTCCTGATCGTTACATGAAGGCAATGGAATAATTGAGTCTTATAGCCCATAATTGATTAAGTAAGATGGATCGAAGGCAATGAACATGATCTCATTTTAGCATAGACTACAAAGTGGATATTCTACTCAATAACCTCAATGAAGCATTCAACAAGTCAATCTTGTCTGCTAAGGACAAGCCAATTATAACTATTCTGATGAGAATCAGAACTTATATGATGTTGTTGTTCTCAACAAGGAAGTTGGCATCTGTTAATTGGAATGGAGAATTTGGGCCAATGATAAGGTATAATTTGGAGAACAAGAAGAAAGAAGGGCAATGGTATATTCCAAGGCATGCATGGAATGAAGTCTTTGAAGTGACTTACCAAAGTGGAAGGAAATTTAGGGTAGATTTGAAGGCCAAAAAATGTTCATGTAGGGAATGGGATCTTAATGGAATCTCATGCCCACATGATTTCTCAACAATCAGTAAGTTGAATAGGTAAGCCGAACAGTATGTACATGAATGCTATATCAAAGCAGCCTACTTGAAGTGCTATAATAGAACTATTGAGCCTATGACAAGTCAAGATCAATGGCCATCCACTGGGTTACCTCCTTTGAAGCCATCAACCTACCACAAATAGCCAGGCAGGCCAAGGAAAAGTTAGTTGATGGGACAGAGTTACCACAAAAGCCAACCAAACTTAGACGATACCACACTGAGCTTAAGTGCAGTAATTGTGGTGAACTGGTGTCAAGACCCGACTTTCTCTAACAGGATGTTGTCTGTTTTGGGCCCAGCCCTCACGATTTTGTTATCGGGAGCTCACATGCAACTTCCCAGTGGGTCACCCATCTTGGGATTGCATCAGCCTCAACTCGCTTAACTTTGGAGTTTCCAAGGAATTCAAAGCTAGTGAGCTTCCAAAAGGCCACATGTTGGATAGATGTGTGCCCACACAGATAAGGCGCATCCCTCATATCTCATTGGTGATGTGGGATTGCTAACCATGCTCCCATGGAACGGGTCCTCACAACTGGGCCATAGGCTTAACAAGTGCTATGTAAACTCCTTATCCTTTCAAATTCATTGAAATGTGAATTATGGTATCTTTAGTGAAATGTGAAAAGTGGTATCTTTAGTGAAATGTTTAGTGAAAGGTTCTTTGAAATGTGTAGTGAAATGTGTTTTGAAATGTGAAATGTGCTTTGGAATGTGAAATGTACTTTGAAATGTGTTTTGTAATGTGAAATGTGAAATGTGAAATGTGAAATGTGTTTTGCAATGTGAAATGTGCTTTGAAATATGGATACTTGTTGTCATATGTGTATATGGTGTGTTGTGAAACAGTTTAGGTAGAACATGGTGCAATGTTGGAATTTAATTCTACTATAGAGTGTAATCTAGAACTTTAAGTTGAGTGTAGGGTGGCAATTATGTTTACTTCTCATTGAACATATGCGATGCAGGTCCCTATTACATAGAAGGCCAAGGCTTTGAGGAAGAAAATAAAAGAGGCAAAAGATAGGATGAAAGCAAAAGCTGCCTTAACTAGTAGGTATTCAAGAACCAAAAAAGCTCCAGCTCCAGCACAAGCACCTGCAGCAGAACCAGCTCCAGCACCTGCACCATTCTCGTCCCAACCGCCTAGAGCCCAAATGAACTTGGAAAGTCTCTTGGAAACTCAACACAGTCACTCATAGCCCTTACCACCAGCAGCTCCCTTAACTCAAGCTTCTCCATCAAAGAAACTAAGGTTTAAATCCCCAACAAAGAGGAAGAAATAGAGGATTGCCTATGGGTCTACTAACAATGGCCTTGTGTGGTTTGACCTCGTCTTTGTGTAGTTTGGTCATGTTTTGTTCATTTTGGCCATGTTTTTTACAGTTTGACCTTATTCTAAGTTTAGGTGCATTTAGTTTGGCTTAATGTAGATAGTGAAGTTGATGTAGGTATGTTTCTTTTGAAGTCAATCTAGCTTTCTTGCTTTTGGAAACATTGTAGATTTGTCACTTTGGAATCAATGTAGCATTGTTGTTTTTAGACTCACTTTAACTTTGTTATTTTTTTACTCAATTAAGTTTTGTTGCTTTTAGACTCAATTTAGTAAAGTAGCAGAAAAGAGTAACAGAGCAACGTAACTGAAAAGAATTTCATTCATTCCTTCACATTTGTCATTCCTTACAACAATTGTTACAACAACATATTCCATCTACACCAACTAACAACCTAGAATGTAATAAAAAATGAGATTATTAGGGATTACACAAATTACTTCTTCCTTAAGCCTTCATCACAATCATCAATATCCAGGATACAATGAGAGCCACCCATAGCTTCCTTATCCTAGCTTTGCTCTTCTTGAGTTCCTCTTCCATTATCCTATTTTTCCTCAATAGTCCAAGTATAATTGACTTGCATCTATGATAGTTATCAAGATTATACCATTCCCAAAACTCATAATTAACTCCCTGCAATCAATGTAAAAAATCCCATAAATTGAAATAAACCATCATTCAACATTTAAACCGAAAACTCCAAAGTCAATCAATGTAACAACAATAAATTCAACCCTAAATTCAATCCAGGATACAATGTGATTATATTGTACTAAAATCAATCAATGTAACAACCCTAACTTCAACATTCAAACCGAAAATCCTAAATTCAACATTCCCTCAAAGACAATCAATGTTCATACCATAAGCATCAAAATCAACAAAAAAAAACCTCAAAATCAATACATAAACTGAATCAATCATTACCCCAGTTCTTGGACAAACTTGGTCCAAGATGTCCTCACTTTGCAGATTTGTCAACAAAAACACATATTTGCTTCAAGGTTGTTCATCGCTTTAGAGAGTGAAATCATCATGATGATTCAGGGATTTTGATGATTCTAGCATTAAGGCTTCAAGGTTGCCTAGATTGGAGAACGAAAATGAAGACGAGAAGAACGAAGATGAAGACGAGATGAACGAAGATGATTGTGGTTTTTGACGGTTGCCCAGATTGAAGAATAAAGATGAAGACGAGAAGAACAAAAATGATTGTGGATTTAGGGATCAATTTACGTATTTGGGGATTTAGGGATCAAATTAGGTATTTGGGAATTTAGGGATCTAATTATGACAGGACCCATCCCAATCCCCCTGGATTATCGTGGGATGTGCCTACTCCATCTGACACTGCATGTCAGACAAGGGATAAGTTTGTAACCCGCTCGGGGTTATCCAGAGTGCGCAGTGATTTTCAGAGTGTACAACGGTCATGGGATATCTCTGTCTCTGCTATAGCCCGCATCCGAGATCAACCTGTAGGGTGCCAAAAACAAAAACATGTGAGTGGACAAAAATAATCATTTATTTAAACCATTTTCCAAAATATTTTTTTCACCCTCCGTTTTCTAAAGCATGCATACATATCAATTTAAAACAGTACTTTCCAATAAAACAGTATACATGAAAACCGATGCAATCATCGTAAAACCAACACATGTTTTATAACATATGGACACAATCAATCAGTCAAAAATCTTAGGACACATTCTCATATCTAACATCGGTCTTAGACCATCATATCGTCGTATAATCATATCAGACACGATTCCAATCCCAGCAACGCGTGCCATAAGCTCAAGGACCGCTTTGATCCGAGTAAGTTACCGTGAACACATCATCGGCCGACAATTTCCATATTATTGTGAACATATCAACGATCGATCTCATATAACATCCGCACTGCTGAGTCAAGCCTCCCTCGGCTGCCGCTTTTCTTGGCTGCTCAACAGTAGGCACATCGTGACCTCTCCGTACCTCGGAGGCAAGCGTTATCTCCAGTGTGCACTTCAGGGAAACATATTCGCAACCAGAGCCCTTCTCATAAATGGTCATAATAAAACAGTGGAAACACATTTTCAAAACTGTTTGTTTTTCAAATCAAAACATTTATTTCGTATAGGGTCTCAGCCCAAAACAGTGTTCAATTCTCATAAAATCAGTGTTCAATTCTCATTTCACAATCTCAAATCATTTCACAATAGGGCCCTTGGCCCGAAACATAGGTTTTCAATACACATGGACTCACTCCCGAAGTCCAATCATCACAATATGACATTTGGCCCGAAACATCTTTCATAAATCTGAAACAGGGTCAAAGCCCGATGTATCCTTTCCTCACGTTTGACTTTACTCTAAGTCAAACTATAAATCAACTAGGATTCAAGCTCGAATATTGTTTTCAAATTCGAAAACCATTTCACAATTCAATTTCCAAACCACCATTGACTGTAATCCAAGTCAAGGTTAATAATCAATTAGGTCTCATGCCCGAAATAGTGATTTCACGCATCCCCATGAAATCATCTCAAATCCTCGATTTCAAACTGTGTCTCAAGCCCAGAATACTGATTTCGTCTAAAAATCGCTAATCAACCAGCATATGAAAAATTTATGCATTCCATCAATCATACCATATGAAAACATTGTATTTCAAACCATATTTATAAATATTAATACATATATGCATGCATCATTTATAAACCAAAGTCCACTCACACATCGTCCGAGCTGCGCGCTTCAAAACCTCTATCGTAAGCCACTCTAGAGCTAATCCGCAATCTCCGGGATGTCCGAACCTGTCCAAATCATACTCAAGGGTTACTAACAATCCCCATATGTGACAGGACCCATCCCAATCCCCCTGGGATTACCGTGGAATGTGCCCTGCTCCCGCCCAACAAGGGGTGTCAGACAAGGGATAACCAAGAGCCACTGCCCAAACGGGGCATCCAGAGTGCGCAAGGACCGATGGAGGAGGTGTGCAATGTCCCAGTCACTGCTGCAATCGCATCCGTAATCAACCTGAAGGGCATTAAAACCAAAAGCTGTGAGTGGACAAAGACCAATAAGTTTATCAAATATATTTATAAGACATTTATGCCCTCCAATAAAAACATATGCATGCCACGAAAACCAGTAACCAAAACGTTTGCTCAACCGAGCCATTAGGGCCTTAGCCCAAAAACCGTTAACCAAAAACCAAGTGTGGGAACTCAGCCCAAAACTGTGGAATACCACCACCAGACATATTAAAACCATGTGGGCCACCGCCCAAAGCCATAAATATAAATCCATAAATCCAAAACCATTTAGGGTCCCTGACCCGACATACCATTTCATAACCAATAATCTATTTTTACCACATAACACATATCCAACCGAAAAGCCATTTCATAGATTCATTAATCCATATTTACCATTACCATCACCATCACCAGAATCCCTGATGCTTAGCGTCCCAGACGCTAGACGTCCCTGACGTCATATCTCACGGTTTAATAAGCTACGCGTGCTGCCCGGGGTCTCTCCGGGTCCATATATCTGACATTCCTGATGTCTGATGTCCCTGACGTCAATCATAGCAATCCTGCTCCTGAGTCATCATACGGTCCGGCTGCTCCGTACAATGACCCCTTGCAGGCAATGCACCGTGACTTCCCCAGTGTCCCAGACATCTGGAGGAGACCATCATATATCCTTGTATTCAGATGGTATATGGAAAACAGTTTTATTTATTAATTTTATCACATCATTACAATTGGGCCCTGCCCGAAATTTCCATAAAACCACGTAATTCCATTTAGGGTCTCTGACCCAAAATCACAATTATTAAACATAGGGTCCCTGACCCGAAATCACCATTATAATCTAATTGGGCCTCATGCCCGATTTTATGAACCACTGGGCCCACGCCCCGATTTGTATACCAACTGGGCCCGCAGCCCGATTTTATAAACCCACTGGGCCCCACGGCCCGAATTCATAAATCAACTGGGCCCCTGGCCCGATAACATAACTCAAATGGGTCTCAGCCCGATTTCATATCAATTGGGCCCCTGGCCCGATTTCATTAACCAACTGGGCCCCCGGCCCGATTACGTACTCAAATGGACTCCAAGTCCGAAATTTCCAAAACAAGTGGGCCTCAAGCCCGAGTTTATATTTCCAATTTCAAAACCATTTCATCATATTATATCCAAGTCATAAATATGGAAAATCCATGTAAAACCGAAAAACCTCGATTTACGTGCAAGCACGTAAATCACCTCGAAATGCGTGAAACCGTACAATTTACCAACAATCAAATCAACATCATACAATCACAATAATAATCCATATAAAACATTTAAGCATGTATAGAATTTATAAAACCAAAGTCCACTCCCAGACCGTTTAACGGTATGCCTCGATACGCGTGCCATCGGCCCTCCCGGGCCACACCACTATCACCGGGACTCCCAATCCTGTCCAAATCACATTAGAGGGTCACTAACCTCATCATTAACATCCTATCAAAGTCCCGTAATTTTTCCGAATTTTTAACTATTTTTAAACTTAATTTAAAACTTTCGGACATCCCGAACAATATCGAGACGGTGTCTGATCGACACGAAACCAATCCGAAAATGTTCGTTACATTAAATAGGACAGAAGTCATGTTGACCTCACCTCGAGATTCGTGCCCACGCGCCGTCACGCGCCGCCGTGAGTGGCTGTGCGTGAAACCCACGCGCCGTGAACAGTGTCACCATCTAACCCGTTTCTCTGATAAACGGGTCCAACTTGCCCGCGATACGACCCGGTTCCAATCCTATCAATTCAGCCTTAATTACATCAATTGATCAATCAATTAGCTTCGTTATAAGTTTAATTAAAGGTCTGCAATCACAATTACACTATTACATACTCCAAACCTCACGATTCGATGATGAACACCAAGAACACCCGGTTACTGTTCGTTCATGGAATTCCTTCAATTTCGATCGATTTCCTTAAATTGATGCAACCAGAAGCATCAGTGGACTCCGTTAAACACTTCCCCCAACTCAATTTCATCAATCCATTGCTCAATCTCCACGACGCAAGCTCGATAGCCTTCATTGTGCAACCATGGAAGTCCGTCAATCTCCAGCGTTTTCCTTCAATTGATGAACCCAGAAGCATCGTGGGATCCTCAGCAACACAATCCACACATCAATTCCGTCGTTTAAACACTCCACGATCACGACTCAACCTCGAGTTTCTTCCTCTGTCACCAAGCTCGTTCAGAGCCAAAACGGCACCAATTCTACTCGTTTCTTCGACAATTATGATCGTGGCACTCCCAGAAAGCTGAAAGTAATCACCAATTCGATCCTCACGGCCTTAGGATTTAATTTCGAATTTTCCCTCTCAAACTCCCAAAACTTCGATTGTTGATTTCTAGTTCCCCATTTGTCCCCGTAATTCCCTAGTTCAATCTGTCTCCCAAAGCTCACAATTTCCCCCTCACAGCTGATTGTGAAAGGGAGCTCAATTCTCCCAATTCTGCTGCTCAATGCTCACGGGTAAGAAAAACAAAGAAGAGGAAATGGAGGAGAAAATGGAGGAAATGATGAAGGATAAATGATGATGTTGTAATGATGGTGTTGGGAGGGAAACATGGATCAGATTTCAGGGGATGGGTGACACTTGTCACTCATCCGGATGTGCACAGTCATTGGTTACTATTCATTATTATATTATTATTTTAATCTGAGTCTCGGTTCGTAAATTCGTTTCCCGTGACCATAACTTCGTCGTCGGAACTCCAATTTTGGCATGCCGCCTGTCATTGAATTCGTATCGACGATACCTACGTAACAGTCCTTGGCCCTCGTCCATCGGACCTCCCGGTCAAAAAGTCAACATTTGACCCCCATTGACCAAAATTACCAAAATACCCCTCAACTTCCGAACATCATAACTTTCTCCTAGGATGTCGGAATCGAACGTGCCGCCTGTCTATGAACTCTTGACGTCTCGAACTATGTCACGGTCATCGGTCAAAGTCCATTTGACCGACCGATCAAAAAGTCAACATTTTGCCCACGACCAAAGGCAAAACAGTCATTTTGCACATTTTGTCCGATTCCACCCTACTAACCACCGTTCAACCTCACTAATCGAGATTAGTGACTAATATAATCCCGGAATTCGGGACGGGTCGTTACAATATGTCCATACAATAAACCCTAAAAACTCTCAGAACAGTCAACGTGTCTCGAATACGCTTTCCAAAGCTAAAAACCTCCAATTGACCTATCAAACGACTTCTGATCGACCTGAAACCACTACCATTGGATTCAGATCATCTCGTGCCCACGCACCCTCATGCACCGGTTAAATTCGGGTCAACCCTAGCCGTTGCCAGCAAACGGAGGTCAACGCTAGTCAACAGCGGTCATCATGCTAACGTCAGCCTGACATCTGACACCTATCAAATCTGAAAATGTTAGGTTTAACAGCCTACCATGTGGCATCACCCGATTAATCCACGTGGTTTGACATGCTGACTGGGCTTGACAGCTTCCACGTGGCATCACTTGATTTTCCACATGGATTGACAGCTCTGATATATGATTACGTGGCAGTCCACGTCATCATCGCCAACCTCCAGTCGGGTTGACCCGTTTCTCTGTAACTGGTCAACCGACCCGCGAACCTGACCTGATCATATTTCACTAATTTCTCATCCTTTTCACTCCGTTCTTTCACCATTAGACTCGTCTCTCACCCGGAAACATATCTATACCCTCAAAATCAAGAGAAAATGCCTAGAACTTACGTGTCGAATCCAAACCTTCACGGTTGTTCTTCGAACCACCATCCAGAGCCATCCAGCCTTCCTTGGTTGTCCATTCCAATCCCAAAACACTCGCACAAACACCAAGAACACAACCCAATCGTTAAAATCCTTCCCCAAAGCCCCAAACCAAAAATCCGAAATTCAAACCAAAAAGGGTATTCGGGTTACCTGGGTTTTCTGGGTTTTTCGGCCACCGTCCAGGGCTCCAGCTTCATCCTCTGTCGTCTCTCCATCCTCTCTCTCACTCTATCTCTCTCTCTTAGGTAGTAGGTGAAGATGATGAGGGTTTGATATGTTTGGGGTGGGTTTGTGGGTTTCAGGTGAAGGAAGAGGGAAGAAATGAAGGTGCATGAACTAGGGCATTGGGTCAATGGGATGAGTGACACTTGTCACTCATCCATTGGTCCAAGTTGGATATTTTGGGGTCCACTTAAAGACAAATGTCCACTTCCTCATAAAACGTGAATAATTCGTTACTTTTTCTGTCCACATGCATTTGACCTCTCGGGTCAAAAGTCAACATTTTTCATCCGTTCAGGGCCAAATTCGTAATTTCACTCCGAACATCTGACAATCCTCGACTAATTCCCAATTAGTCTCGATAATCCTTAATTAATTCTCGATAATCCCGTAAATTCGGGACGGGTCCTTACAAATTAGGTATTTGGGAATTTAGGGATCAATTCAGGTATTTGGGGATTTGAGGATTTATGAATCAAATTCCATTTCTGCCCTTATCTGAATCGTCTCTTGGTCATTTATGTCAGCACCCTGTAAGTGCCACATTAAATATTTCACGTCCATTTGACAGAAATGATGAAAAATGACCTGTTGCCTAAACTCAGACATCTTAGAGTGCACTTTCCACTTATAATGAAAATATGGTGTAAAATGAAATTTTCGTTCGAGAATAAGATGCATTTAAAATAAAAAAAGTCTTTGGTCAATATTAGTTCCACCCTTGTTGCAAGACTTTGATGTTAACGATTTTGGATTATCATCCTAAAGATCTTTGTAAAAGCGTTTTCCTATGACTAATGCTACAGGTATAATGCCAAAATTTAGATATGGACGAACTTATATTATTACACCGATAATTTGAGACATAATGCAACTAAAGAACCAAATTCGGAAAATAACAAAACTTTATTTACTTCCCAATTTTCCAATAACAATAATATTTTCATAAAGAAAGAGAATCATCAATTCAATGAAAAAATCCCTTTATGCATACCAATTATTTGTGTGGGATTTCCGTTGACTGTCTGACCGCTTCAAATAAAAACAGAAAAATTGCCTTGAAGTGAGATTCGATGTGTTTCTTAAAGCTTGGCATTATGATTCTTGCGTTCGTGAATCTCCAGAAAAGCTCTTTGATTTCTGACTTTCAGAAGTTCCTTTCACATGGTTCGTATTAATAATCTCAATTGATTCCTTGTTGGGTTCGGATTTACTGCCAGCTTCATTTCACTTGCTCCTCACTTGTCGGTAAGTTTTTAATTTCAGTAATCTTGGTGCTTATCATCAAATCAGTGATTTTTTGTTACTTGATTGTGGATCTTAATGTTTGCTCATCGCTCTCTGTAGTCAAGTTAGTAGCTTTTATGTAGCTTTGAGCATTTGAATGTTCATGCCTTAAATTTGTGCATTTAATACATTATTGGGGGTTTGATGAGATCCTTACTGTCATCTTGTTGATGCTAGTTGAGCACTGAAGTGATCTTTTGTTTCTAGGGAATATCATAGTTTTTTGCTTTTGTATAAGGTGGATATTCTACTTTTATCTAATCTAAACTGAGAGATTTCAAGCTGAGCGCTAAAGGGAAAGAGTCGAAAGACATCAGGTGGGCAATTCATATTTAGGACTAGACAAAGTATTTGGATTTCTTTTTGCCTGTGTGATTTTCTTCATTTTGGATGCACCTTTGGTTTTGTTTTGCCTTGAAGCTTTGCATTTTCCTATTTGATTGAAAGTGGAAGTATATGTTGATGTACTTACAAACATAATAAAAAATGAGGGGAGTTTGACTGCATAATCTATAATTTGGTTTTGTGCGTTTATATAATTCTAATTTCGAAGTCTTTTATAAGAGAGATTTTGGACCTCATATTTTGGCCATTTCTGTGGTTTGGGATAAGGAGTTTGAAATAGGTTTATCTGAATCTCCTCCTTAACCAACTGCCACCAATGATTTGCCAATTTGTTTCGAGTCAGGCTGTATGGCATGAATGAATCGCTAGAAGGTATCTTTTCGTTTATATACTGATTTTCCTGTTCAAATTACTAGAAAATGCGGAAATACAATTTAGTAGTTTACAGTTTACACCACTGAATACCTGCCTTATCCAGTCATGCCACTGATAGTCACTTCCCAATTACTTTCTCTCTCAATATCTCTATGTATTGGTGGATGTTGCCGGATTAATTACCATGAATTTTGTAGTTGAAGGAGGTTTTAAAAAATTCACAGATTTCTACTTCTAAGAACAACCATAAACTTGTTGGGAAATAGAAACAACAATCTGAAATCTAAGTTTCATTCATATTTGAAACGATTGGTTGGTGCTGCAGGAAAGGTTCATGAACTGCATTGGTTGTACATTTAACAATCTCTCTCAACAAGATTCTGGTCACTGCGAACATCCCTGTTACAAGTCCTCTCAAACCTTTGATTTAGACCTGAAGAAACATGGTTCAGACACTCGAAGCTGTAAAGGGTGGTGGAGGATCCATTAGGGTAGGGACCACTGGGACGGTCATTTCCCTAATGACAAGAGAATTAGGTTCCATCAAAGTTGCACCTCCGCCGCCTGCATCTTCCAAGAATAAGCATCAAACAAGTTCTGTTTCTGTTCCCTCTGGTACTACTACTCTGAAAAAACCACAAACAAGAAAGTCATCTGATGAAGCTAGCAGCAGTGGAAGCAGCAACAACATTAATCAGAGGCACCCTGAAATTTCCCAGAAAACAAAAACTCATACTAAAACTACCAGTCAAATCCCGATGCTCAGCTCTGATAATGTTGGTATGGATAGAACTCCTAGTAGGCGTAAAACAAACAAAAAAAGATCTAATATTGTTGAAGTTGTGGATATCAAATGTGGTAGCTCAGATAGAGCATGGGCTGGCCCTATAACGAATCGGCTGAAGAAGCTCGGTTTCTCAAAGCTCAATGAGAGCATTGTCTAACCTGGTAATTTCTTCACAACAGATCTTAGATTCCTGTAGCTGTATACAGAAATCCCAATCGGTCGACTGCTGTCTGAAACTTCCACCATAGAGCACATGCTTGGTAGTAGCCTGGTGCCTCTCTTTTTCTTCTTTTGTGTTTTTATCACTGATTCAAAATTTGGTCTCAATTGACTGGTAGAGGAAACTATGTCTCTAAGTTGGGGCTGAGGCTTACTTGAGCTACATCGGCTGCTTAGTTCAAGCTGGCTGAAGTACTCGATTTCCTTAATAATGAGGGATCCAACAGTGCCTCTGGTTCCTATTTCTACAGGAGCAAAAGCAGCCATTTATGCAGCATCTCTGGTGGAAATGGTGCTGGATTTATACATGTTTAGTTATGTTCGAGCCGAGAAGTTGGCTTGTGGACGAACAGAGGTGGTTTTGGGTTTCAGTCTTGGTGGGGAAATTTCTGTTTTTTTTTTGGGGCTATATAGTAGCCTTGTTATTTCATAATGGTTCTTTCCTTATGCTCTTTATCTGAAGTTTGGGTTGCCTGGTTATATAGTCATCTCATTGATCATTCATGTACTTGCAGTCAAAAATTTAGGATCACTTAGCTACTGCACCTTCTTTTAATCCTTTGAATTGATTCTCATTTACTGATTTAAATGTACCTTTATAATTTTATTTAGCATACCCAGATTACATCTTGGATTCATTACGGCCGCCTAACAATTTTAATTTGATATGTTATGCATAACTTATGTTGTGTTACAAACCCTTAGTAAAAGTGAGAATCTTGGTCTTTTCTTTTTTGCTCTTTTGAGTAAGGAAGGTTCTTTTCTTGTCTTGAATGGCAAGGAAAAAATTGAAGGTCCATTCTCATGGGGGATGATGGTCCATTCTCATGCTTCTATTTGCAACACATCTTGAAGAAGCGATGGGAAAGGCTATGATAGAATTTCTTCATACACACACCATGTGGATTTTGCTTGCCCGTAGTTTGAGAAAGGCATGTTCGTTTTCTCAATCCAATGGGAAAAAAGTAAAAGAGAATAAATTAGTATCAGACTTTGGCATGCGATTTGGTGAACATATAATTACGGTGGCAGGTGCAGGTGGATCAATTCAAGTTTGTGTAGTCGTAATAAATAGTTATTAAGACATAAATTCAAGAAAAAGGTTGGAATGAATTTTCGCCATGTTCTTCTTCGGCAGAACCATTTAAGAACCCTGGCATGAGTAGAGAAACATGGGTCACTATGTGTTGGCTGTGGAAACTGGAAAGGTTCATCATTCAGTTCCATTGGTGCTTTATCTGTTTCTTTATTTCTCTGCATTCCACAAGTACACTACATTATACATGCTGTACTTCTTTTCTTCTGTGTATAATAAAATAAAATCAAGTAATCTTTTTGTGAGCATTCCGACGGAGAAATTATCGATTGAGCGGTTGACAAATGATTCATGGTAACTTGTTCGTATTTAGAAAAGGATCACTAAACCTCATAAATTTTTAAAGTTGAAGCATGATATGTAATGTTAGAATAAGGTTGAATTGGGCATGATGAATGACTACTTTCAGATAAAAAAAAAAATATAAACAAAAATCTCCATGGTTGGAGAGTAAATTGAACCAAAATTGTGGGGCATTGTTGTAATATATGGTTGGGACCTCTTAAATTGGTACTAGCCCTCATTATTTAACCCAAAAGCCCACGGGCTTATGAGTACCTGGTAGACCCGATGACAAAAAGCCTGACCCGGCCCGCATGTTGACGGGCTGGATTTGGGCTTAGGGTATTCAAGCCCTCTAGGCCCGAGCCCGATAAAGCCCGGTAAGCTCAGCCCGACCCGTCCAAGTAAACCCGACTCATAAGTCCGAAAATATAAAATAATTATAAACTAAGAATTCATACCCAGTCGAATCTTGTTACTACTCTCATAGCCAAAATCCAAAACTCCAACCAAATCTCAACCCAGTGTCATTTAAAAGCTCAATGCTCAAACCAAACCCTAACCTTAAATTCAAAAAAAACTCACTAGGTCTCTGACTCTCTTAGCGACCTACTTATCCTATCTCGGCTTTATGGTCGAAAAGTTAAGTCAATTCTCCAAATCCAATAGTACCCCTCTTTAGCTTATTTCAATATTCGATAATAATATTTAAACTCAACTCACTTTTTTTTTTTACAATTAGGTAGGTACAAATGGGCTTAGTAGGCCCGACCCGTAAAACCCGATAAAAGCCCGGCTCAAATTCGACCCGACAAAGGACACGGGCTTTCATATTTATGATCAAGCCCGCCCGATCCGGTCCGGTATTTTTTAAATCATGAAATAGGCCCGGCCCGACCCAAGCCCAAAAAGTTTGGGCTGGATTTGCCCGACTCGGCCCAATGACGAGGCCTAATTGGTACCCAATAAAAGTCAATATAGATAGCATTAGTATATCAAATGAACGGGCAAGGATTGCTCTTGCAGACAACCGTTGAAGAATCGTGGCATACTTGATAATTCTCCACCTAAACATGAGTTGAGTGGATAGGAGTGATCGAGCTGAGAATTTGACAGAGCAAGCAATGGCTTCAATTCCATGTACCTCTGTTGCTACCCACTTATGCTTCGCCTCCAAGTCCTTCAACCCTCCCACCAAATTCAATACCCAGTTTCTGGGTACCCGGAATAGTGTCGGGTGGGTCAGACCCATTGGCCTTGGACCCTCCAATGGGTCGAGAGCCAAGTGCTGGTTCAAATTTGGCAAAAACGGCGTTGATGCTGAAGGCGCTGGCATTTATGGCAGCCAGTCCCGTGATGATTTTGATAGAGATGATGTCGAACAGGTTCTTTCTTTACTCTCTCTGCCTCTACATTTTAATTGCATCTGTGTATGTAAATATGAACAAAAATATTCTGTTTAATGCTATTATATATCTACAAGCAGTAATCGTGAAATAGAAACACTTGAAATAGATTATATGAGTTATAACATACTGAAAATTCGTTAAACACAAGGCTTGTTTTAATTAAGTTGGCAATGATTTTCTTACACAATATTAATAAGAAAAGGAGTATGAGAAGCATTTTTGAGCTCATGGCACCCAGATATACAATTTGTCCTGCATTTTCTTCCATTTTCATGTTGGAGTTCATAATGCTGAGTTGTATATGTGTTCAAGGATGGATCTTTTTCTTCTTCTTAAACAGTGTCACTGTAATAATTTGGTTGTGAACCATATTCATTTTTCCGCTAAACAATTAGGCTCCGTTTGCTTTAGGAGAGATTTGGTTTTCATGGTAAGATTAAATTTGTTGTTTAGAGCATTACAATGCATGTACGTTACAATTTGAACAAGAAGAAAAGTGAACGAAACAAATGGAGTTCAGATGATTTTGCAAATATATAGTCATTTCAAATCCGTACAACATTTGTTTAAATCTATTCAATCTACTGTTTTCTAGTTTTTTAACCAATTGAGCCTTGTTACCAAATCCAAATTCGTACTAGAACAAATGGAGCCTTAAATTTAGACAACATGATATGTTCTATGTTACATTTCAATATATGTTACTTCTGAGACCAGCAACATGAATATATTTGTTGCATATAGATATAATCAAACATCTCATATATGGGTGTGATTACATTACAGTATTTCAACTACATGGGGATGCTTGCTGTGGAGGGCACTTATGACAAAATGAATGCTCTTCTAAGCCAAAATATCCACCCTGTTGATATTTTACTGTTGATGGCTGCCACTGAAGGTGACAAACCAAAGATTGAAGAACTTCTGAGGGCAGGTGCAAGTTACTCTGTCAAAGACACTGATGGCCGAACAGCTCTTGATAGGGCTGCAACTGACGACATCAAAGACTTCATTCTTGGTTTTTCAGTTCAGAAAGCATGATTTGGATATTATCTGTCTATCTATTAGTATTTTTTTTTTGGATGATGGCTTTCTGAGTATGTAATCTTTGCAAAAGATGGTTTACTGCATCAATGGGTAGAGGCTTTGAAATATGTGATGTTGCTCCTTTTCGTTTGTGAGTTTCCAGGTTAATTTCTATCTAGATCTTCAGAACCTCCTTTTCTCTTTTGGTCTCTTGCTTCTATCTGCTGAGCATGAAAGTTGTGTATGTATTCTCCACTTTCGCTTCAGCATTTCGATCACTAACAACGTTTTAGCTTGCTCCAATATCCTAATTAATTTTTCTAAATGGAAGAAATCATATTTCCTAATAGAGGTCTATTACCAATAACATACATCATCTATTTTTGAGCAGTTGGTATCACACATGCTATACATCTTTTATACGCGTAAATGACAGATTTGTGATATCATATTTTAAACACAAGTTTTGACACAATTTATAAGTCATTAGATTTTAAAACTCTCATCGATTAAGATTAAATCTAACTAAACTCTAAACCCTAAACGCAATTTTAATTAAGAAGGGAAAATGATTTTGGCATGGGATTGCAGTCATAAATATTAAATCGTTAAGAAGGGATTCAGCATTTACATGGATAGCTGAAAAGAGCAAGCCATAATTTTACCAAAGAGCTGTAAAAAAACTCCTGCAATTTTTGCTTTTAAATTTTGAATTTTTTTCCAAATGGATCTTTTTAATTTATATACTAGAAGATACTTAGAACTTTTTTAATCTATGAGTCTTATCTAAAATCCTTAATTTCATTACCCAAAATGAGAATGGGATTAATTAAGACGGGTGGTAATGATTTTTTTTTTCATGCAAAAATAAGATTCTAAGAATTAAAGACTAGAGGACGAAACTATTAAAACGGTATGTGCTAATGATTCGCATAATTTTTTTTTTAAAAAAAAAAACTTTGAATTCCTAATTGAACTTTGAAAATGTTGACTTGGTTACTTGTGTGAAGAGTTGTTTGAGTTCATAAAGCAGGTCGTCAGTCATCTCTTACGTCAGTGCGTGATGGGGAACCAACTGGAACAAAGTCACAAACCCAATGACCACCAAAATCAAGCAAGAACACCAGGATAGCCGCCAAAGGCTGCTGCGTTTATCTCATATAATTAATAATAAAAAAGTCCCTAATAACATACTGAAATCTTACTTAAATACCCTAGGACACCTAACCCTATCATACTTCCTTAAACGACAAGGAAAAGGGGAAAACAAAACAAACATAAAATATAATTAACTAACTAAGCAGACAAGCAGTAGCAGTCTCTATTTACTTGGGACAGTAATCCTCAAATCGGGCTAGAGGTTTAGTTGTCCTCTTGGGCCTCTCGTTGACAACTGGAACATCACTGGCACCTCGACAGATGCTCCTGCATCAGACTCCAGGGGTTGAAGAGGACTCGACCTCGAGTCAGGGCTAGCTTGGCCATCGTTCTCCCCATGGTAAGTCCGCAAGTCTACGACGTTGAACATTGGGGACACACCCATGTCACTGGGAAGGTCCAATACATACGCATTGGCACCAGCTCGTTTCACTATCCGATAAGGGCCCCCTCCCCGAGCATGAAACTTTCCATACTTCCCTCGCGGGAACCTCTCCTTTCGTAAGTTAATCCATACCAAATCCCCTGGACTAAATTCTACCAAGTGACGATGCTGGTCGACGGACTCCTTATACTTTCTGTTACTCACTTCGAGGCGTCGACGGACATGTTCGTGCAACGTCCTAATATGGTCACCCATGTCCTTTGCATCACCACTGAAACGGTCATCGGTCGGCAGGGAAATGAGGTCCACGGGGCTGCTGGGATTACGACCATACACGGCCTCATATCAATACTCCGATGTTTGGAGTTGTTGTATGCGAACTCAGCTTGTGGTAGAGCCTCACTCCACCTGGTCTTATTACTCCCCACTAATGATCTCAACAAATTGCCCAACGTCCTGTTGACCACCTTTGTTTGCCCATCGGTTTGAGGGTGATAGGAATTGCTAATTTGAAGCTTGGTTCCTAACTTGCACCACAACGTACGCCAAAAATGTCCCACAAACTTTGTATCCCGATCGGAGGTGATTGTGGTAGGGATTCCATGGAGCTTGATGATCTCTCGGAAATAAATATGGGCAATATGACTGGCATCCATAGTATTCGAGCAAAGCACGAAGTGCGCAATCTTCGAAAAACAATCAACCACGGCCAGAATGGAGTCATGTCCTTGCTTGGTGCGTGGGAGTCCCAACACAAAGTCGATGCTCACCTCTTCCCAAGGAAACTTGGGCTCTAGTAATGGGGGTGTATAATCCCGTTTTTTGGCCTCGGCTTTTCGCTACATGGCAGGTTCTACACTTCTGTACATACTTGGCGAGAATTTATCAAAAATAGACATAATTTAGCCTTTAAATCAAAAATTGTTGTAAATGTATTAAATTGTATGGCTATTTATGTAATATTATGAATGGTAGTTTATTCATATATAAATGGGGTATATAGATAATCTTATACTTTGTCCAAAACCCTAACCCTATTTCTATATAAGAGTTAGTTAGCTAATAAAATGATGATCCTGATTGAAGCCTCCATCTTATCTGTTTGATACGTTTTTACAACACGTTATCAGCACGACGCTCTAAACTACTGTGAATTTTAATCCTCTACCTTTCTTTGTTTTTCTCTGCCGAATTAGCACTCAAATTACCTACTTTTATGTTAATCGCGTGAGATTGACTGATTACAAACCTTCCCACTACGACGTGTCGAGTCTGCACAAAGAGATGAAAAATACGGTTCATTGAAACCATTAACAGCCATCCAATCGTTCAACTTGTGAAAATTCCGAAAAAAAATCCTAAAAAAAAATCCTTCTTTCCTTTTGCTTTGATTTCCTCTCTGCCCATATGGAAACCCCTTATTCTTGATCAATTGATCGAAAACAAAAATTTAGAGTGGTCGTAAGACCATCATGATCGATCATCATCATCCAGACCTAAAGCCAAATTCGATCCAGGCGTTGGACCCCGTGGCCAGAAGTTGGATCCAATTGCGAGATTTGTCGTCAGTGACGAACCCTTTCAACCTCGCATCGATGAAACCCAATCGCACTAGAGAGAAGGGAGGATCACATGGATCCATAATCCTACGACTGAGCCTGCGAAGAAGACGAGGACTGCGACTCTTCTGTCACTGTCGCTGTCGCCTGTGATGCAAATGATGTGCCGATTCGTCGATGGACCTGCTTCGGGACCAGGGTGACCTTGATGCTGCCATCGCCGTCCACACCCACGTCGTCCAACAAGTTCGTTATCCCAAGCGTGAGGCTCGTCGTCACCATATTCCGCCTCCTGCTCGGCAAATGAATAAAGCTCCCAGTGAACTCCGAGTTTGCAGGTCCACTCAACGAGTCCTCATCGTCATTCACGTGCACATCGAGCTTCATGATCACATCCCCCAGAAACTCAATCCCCTAAATCGCCAGCACTCGGTGCGTTGCCAAGCATCGTCGCCAGCTCCGACCTCGTCGCCAGACGTTGCATCCAGTTCCTGGATTTGTCGTCAACGACAAACCCTTTCATCCTTGCATCGAGTCCATCGAGAAACCCTCACGACGGCTGTGATGATCGGTTGCAGACCTGAGAGCACCGTGGCATCAGGAGCTTGATGAGATCCGCCCGGACAGACAGGGACAACGAGCGAGATCGTCACTAATGGCATCAGAGGCTCACAGCCTGCAGTCTCTTCAGTGGAGAGTGACCGAAAACTTGAGGAGTCTACGGTGGATAATGATCGACATCCTTCGGTGGAGCATCACCGAAGGCCTAGGATCTGTTCGGTTGGAAAGAATCGAAAGGTATGTCGATGTTAACTCATTACCCATTTCTGAGGATGCATATGTGGTAATGTGATATACATGATAATGGTGATGATAAACACATGATAATCTGTCTGTTGTTATATATGATGGCATGATGCAAATATGAGATTAATGATGATATGTGGAAATATGGTCATATATGATGTATAACGCTAATATGGGATGATGCGATATTATGGTATATGTGTATGATCATGATGATGCCATAATATATATGATGATGGTAATGATGTAATTGATGTATGATGATAGGATGATATATAATGCGATGTTATGATGAACATATGATATGATATGATATGTCTGACTGCTATATGCACCTAGAAGCTCAAGGATTCATAGGCGTGGAATATTAGGGGTTTTCGAATGGGCCAGCAATAAAACAAAACAAATTTAGCCCAACAGACTGTCACAAAAGCCCAAAGGCTAAACAAATAGAAGGTCCGAAAAGTTAAAAAAAAATCGGCCTAGAGGGCCAGCATTTTGTACCAAACCCAGCATGAACTATTTTTCCCTTTGGCTCAGCCCAGCAGGTAAGCCCAGATAGTACTCAGCCTAGATGAAAAAAAACGGTTGGGCAGCCAAGAAGGCCGCAGTTCATGACCGAAGGCCCAACATACCAAAAAAAATTATGAATATGGGTTATTTTGATCATGGATAATCAATGCAAAGTCAAATATAGGGATGATGGTCCAGCAGACCAATCAAAGATGATGTTTATAATGAATGGCCGTTTTGTAATCCAAGTTTGATTGCAATTGTCATTATTTGTTATTTACAATTATCAGTTGTGAACTCCAATAATAATTTCATATTTCTTATTAAGAAATGAATGAAACACCTTCCCATTTCCTTTCATGTAGGCCTAGAAGGCTATATGTAATAAGAAAATAATATTAGCCCAGAAGGCTGAGATTCAAACCCAAATTGGTTACATGGCTCATCCGGTCAATCCAAACCGATCTAGTCAAATTGGTCTAATTGTACCACCCTAATCAACTTAGAATGCCATGCCACTTGTCCGAAGCATTTTCTTAATTTATTCATGCAAGTTCCGTAGTCATTATTTACATTAATTAATTGCTTACATGTTTGATTAAATGTTAAGTGTTTCCTTAGTAATCATTTAATACATATATATGTTTAAATGAACTGGAAGTCCATAAACGACCTAAATTTTTTATAAATGAACAAATAATTCATACTAATCACCGAACCCGTAGTTTCGGTAATGCTATGAAAAAAAGGGACCTACAGATTCCTTCCTAAGTTCACCAGACATGATAAAACCAGTAGATTTACATGTTTTCAATTTGATGTACCATATCACATTACAAGAACCTGCAGTTCTTATTAGTCGTTTATGGACAGACTTACATAAAACACTAATTGACACTATTCAATCATTGCATCGACGAGTAGACTAATCATCATCATAAAATCTTGCCTGAAGTAAGAAATGCATGACATATCCTCCATTATAAGGATTTCAAATCCATGTATGAATATCATTTGAAACATGTGGTTTTTCACTCGAATATGATTTAATTCAATACAAGTGCTTAAATTTATGCATGTGATCCATTAAATTAAATTTATAATTATGTATGTTTTGTGGGGACGTTTATTGTCTGACTGACAATGTTATACTCTGAGAGATATGATAAAAGAACGTTGTAGAATGGTACTGAATTACCATCAATAAGATTTTTTATATTCTCCAAGTCCCGGAAGAACTTTGTCGAGATTTACGGATATTCGAGCCAACGGTTATCATATTAAAACCACTAATGACAAGAAAGTGGAATATCTTTGCATAACCTCCAATCAGTATGACCAGAAGCATACATCAGAGAAACTAGCCAGAAACTAGCCAAAAGTTAGCCAGAAGCTAACTTAGAAGAGCAATTGCTTATTATGGCATGACCAGTTAGGACACCTAGGTTAGGGTAATGATGCATCGTATCCTCAATAAATTGCAGGGGCATTCTCTTACTCGTATACACCTTTGTGTTTTGATAAAACCTTTTGCCAAGTTTGCTAGTTAGCAGAAACCGAATATTAGACCATTATATGCAAAGATGAGTTAAAACTCCACCATTTCCTTGTACAGAATACAAGGGAACTTTTGTGGACTTTCCAACCACCAAGCGGACTGTTTTTGAAAAAACTTTCATGGTTTAGGTTGAGATACCGACAAAGTGGTCACATGCTACACTTTTGTCCACACGCATACTGCGTTTGCTAAACTCTTAGCCCAAATCATTACATTGAGGGTCACACCACCCAGATTCTCTTATACAGTCTATAAGACTTGATAATACCAGAGAGTTTACATCGAAATCATTCGATGACTATTACATGCCCCTTGGGATTGATGCTGAACATTTGGTTCTCCATGTTCACACCCTTAATGGTCTCGCAGAAACACTAATTAATCTTGGTAATGCGCACCAAGCTTCTCGTTTCTGCGTAGGGGCTATGCAATTTTGCATGCAGTAATATTGGTCTGGTTGAGGTCAACGTCACCCAACGATGTTCTACGTTACATCTGGTGACTGGGTACGAACCAGATGTTTCGCACTTATGCATTTATGGGTGTGCAGTTACGTGCCAATTGTGCCGCCACAACATACACATATGGGACCATAACAAAGGAGGGGCATACATGTCGGTTATGAATCCCTCTTCATTATACGCTATTTAGAGCCCTTAACAGGCGATCTCATACCCATAATACTACGAATAGTCACTTTGATGAAACCGTTTTCCCGTCGTTAGGGGGAGATATGAACGTCAAACGTTCCTGAAGAACGACGTGAATTGACGTGGAATGTCCCCACTATGTCTCACCTTGATCCTCGAATGCACAAAGTAAGAATGAAGTGACGAGATCATATATACCTACTGCAAATGTGTCTGTAAGGTTAGACGTCCCAATAGGACACGCCGTCCCAGACGGACGAGGTACGGCCATGACGGCTAACTAGTCATATGTCCCTGCATAGAAGCGAGGTAGACCAATAGGTTCGAAGGATTCTTATCCATGGAAGAGGATATTTGGCACAATTGAATCCCTTAATAATATCATCTGATCCATCTCATGAGATAATTCTAGATTATGGGTCTGTCTTAGAAGAGACGACGTTGGGGGACGCCTCAACGTTTGAACCCACTCCCGAGAATAAAGAGATCTTGGTAAATCATGCATGCTTATGTGAGATAGGGAATTGGAATGATATTATCATCGATGATTTATATGTATTCACGGTAACTACCAAAATAATAACTAGAAACGAAATCGAACCTTACTCCGTTGATGAATTGATTCCAACGTAGAGAAGACTGGCCAAAATGGAAGAATCCAATCCAGGTCGAATTAGATTCCTTGAAAAAAAAGAAGGTATTTGGACTTGTAGTTCCCAAACCTCCCCATATTAAACCTCCAGGATTTAAATGGGTAGTCATAAGGAAGCGTAATGAGAAAGATGAAGTTGTGAGATGTACAACTCATTTAATGGCACACAGTTTTCTCAACGCCCCTGAGATTGATTACGACGAGACGTATTCTCCCGCAATGAACGTCATAACGTTCTTCTACCTTATCAGTTTGGTAGTTTCCAGAAAAACTAAATATGCAACTTATAAACGTGGTTAATGCTCATCTCTATAGGGGGATCTAAATAGAGATATGTTTGGAAGTTCCCTGAAGGACTTAAAATACCTGATGCAAATAGTTCCAGACCACGGAACACGCTCCTTAGTTCTTTGAGGCGTTCACTTTACGGATTGAGATAATCCGAACGGATGTTGTATAACCATCTAAGTGATTTAACCAGGATGTGATAATGAAGAAGACCCATGCGTGTTTATTAAGTAAACAAGTTCCAGGTTTTCTACTGATTAGTATTCCAGAAGAAACCAATGAAACTACTAAGCACCTGATGTTGGATTTTGAAATGAAGGATCTTAGGAGAATGAAGTTCCGTCTCGACTTGAAGCTTGAGCACTGTGCATATGAGGTTTTAGTCTATTGATTAAATCACATCTAGAAGATGTTGATATTAGACCCAGAAGATGTTGAAATGCTTTAATGAGGATAAAGCCAAACCCTTTAAGCACACCCATGATCGCCCGAAATCTAGATCCTAAGAAGGACCTGTTTTCGTCCAGCAGATGATAACGAAGAGATATTGACACCAGAAATGCCATATCTAAGTGTAATAGGCGCATTATTGTACTTGAATCAATGCACTAGACCGGACATTTCATTCGATGTGAACTTGCTAGCTAGATTTATCTCTGCGCCAACACGCCGCCACTGGAATGGCATAAAAGACATCTTTCAATACCTTAATGGTATGTGAGATATGAACTTATTCTATGATTATGCATCGAAGAATGAATTAAATCCCCTTGGTCCTCAAAATGATGCACGCTTCGTTGGGTATGCTGATGCAGGTTACCTATTAGACCCACACAAGGCACGATCTCAATCCGGTTATGTCTTTACCATTGGGAACACATCAATATCATGGAGGTCTATGAAACAGACCCTTGTTGCTACGTCTTCGAATTATGCAAAGATTCTAACTCTTCACGAATCAATTTGTGAAGGTATATGACTAAAGGTCATTACGGGGCATATTCGAAGTATTTTTGGACTATATTCCACCAATAATGAACTTAAGATTATCTATTAAGATAACTTTATCTCCGTCCAGCAGATGGGAATTAGTATCATTATAGGAGACAATAAAAATCCATCATCCAATGCAACATTCCAGAAGCATGTTCATGGTATTGGCTTGTGTAGATTGGCAGATCTATCAAGTTCTTAATTTTCAGGGGGAGTAGATATCAGGGGGAGTATCCCGAAGCATACTGAGCACCCTGAAGAATATTGAGTATCACGAAGTATACTCACAAGACCATCGTGTACTCTTTTGTCCTATGTTCAAGGTTATTTTGTCCCATTGAGTTTTTTTTACCTGACTAGATTTTAACAAGGTACAGATTTTTTTATGGTCACCCAATTAATAATACATTCTGAAGATGTCATGATTCAACTCATATACATTTGCTCATCTTTTCCCTTCAACCACGAGTTTTTCCCACTTGGTTTATCGGGCAAGGTTTTGGTGTAGCAACCTTAATGCATACTATCTCAAAGACAGACTATCTACCAATGTTTAAGAAGATACAATTTCAACTACTTCCGGAGCTCCCGATTCAATCACGATCAATGCGTGTTGCACTCTTTTTCTTTCGACCAGAATTATTTTTTTCCCACATGATTTTTGTTAGCTGGTAAGGTTTTAACGAGGCAGCATGTAGGGGCGTAGTTGAGCAACACTATTACATGAAATATCCAAGGGGGAGTGTTGTAAATGTATTAAAGTGTATGGCTATTTATGTAATATTATGAAGGGTAGTTTAGTCATATGTAAAGGGGGTATATATGTAATCTTATTTTTTGTACAAAACTCTAACCCTACTTCTATATAAGGGTTACTTATCTAATGAAATGATGATCCTGATTGAAGCCTCCATCTTATCTGTTTGATACGTTTTTACAACAAAAATGTCATTTTTAAAAAAAAACTTTCAATTGTAGCAAAAAACGTATATAAATAGACTCAAATACCCTTATAAGTCAAAACTAAATAAATCTTTTTAATGAGAACTATGTGTTCAAAGTACTTATTTCTAATTTTGTCCTGGTTCTTTAAATTTCAATTTGGGTTTATCATTTTCATGCTCCTAACTTTCTAATATGGTTCAATAAAAAGATATTTCATTCAAATTTTATATTTATGAACAAAAACAAATTATAACTAATTATATTTGAACAAAAACAAAACTTGTTTTCCACGATGAACGAAAACTAATTTTCTGATACAAATATTATATTTGATAGCATCAAATTTCAGAAAGCATCTCTCATATAATATAATAAAAAAAGATAATTAATATAAAAAATTATAAAATCAAAATACTTATTCATTACATCCTTAAATTGAAATAATAAAATATTAAATCACTCACTCTAAAGAGTAGGATGAAGTGCAACTGGATTCTTGCAAGTTTGTCGATAGTGGCCAATTGTACCACATCTTGTGCACTTACGAGTTGATATTTCTTTCCCAAGTGATGGGATTCTCTTCTCCTTACACCTACCATACCTTCTACTTGTGATTGGTGGTAGGACCATTTTATCTCTCACATCATCAGACACCTCCCAATCTACTTGATCAACAACTGGCGATATAGCTTCTGCATATGCAATGACCAATGCATTTGTACTATAATATTGAGAACACATGGAGTAGCATGAAATTTGCCTTTTTCTACATGCTACACAAGCATGAGCACATGGCAGTTGGTCAAGATCAAATTCCCGACAAGTGCAACATTTTTTCTCTAAATTAACAACTTCAACACGATTTCCATCATATACATGAAATGAGTAAGTCTCAATCGATGATATCTGCATATTTATAATATATGAGATGCATTTACACTCTACTCAACAAATTATTCAAAATGAAAATATATACATATAACCATCATAGATATGAGATTCTTGGCATACCCACATAGTTATTTAATGTTTTTTCTTGTAAGGAAATCTATCATGCTTTTTTGTTCTATTAGTAGACAATATATAGGGTCGGTTGTTATAGAATTCTATTTCAAACAAACTAACTTACAAGAAAATGCGAATATTTTAAACATTATCCCTAATAATTTATGTAGAACATATTGATCTCTATATTCAATTTGCAAGAATATTAATTAAACAAAACCAAAAGAGAAAATTGAATAAATTGTTGTACATACCTGTAATGATAACCTTTTCTTGTTGTTCACTCTAATCAAACTTTCAGCCCAATCTGTTAAATGTGAATTTATTTTGGCTGACTCAGTTCGACGATCATAAAACCACTTTTGAAGTATATTCATCCTTAAATACTCAAAAAAATGGAGATTGGTAGTTTACGAGCATCTCTAGTAATTAAATTGAGACATTCAGCTATATTTTTCGTCGTAAGGTTGTACTACTTCCCACTAAAGTGCACACGAGCCCATTTTTCATATCTAGACTCTTTAAGATACTTAGCAACTTCACAATTGACATTAGATATTTCCACCATATGACGATCAAATTCATGAATACGATATGCCTTCGCAGCTTTATAATATAGTGAATGCGCCTCTTCATGTTTATAGCGGTTCTTAAGGTTTTGACCTATATGGAATATGCACACCCCATGATGAGCATTAGGGAATACAATGGACACAACCTTCCAAATGCTTTCATTTCTATCTGAAATGAACACTAAATCATGAACATCCCAAGTAGCTCCACGTAATTTAGTCAAAAACCAATTCAATGATGCAAGATTCTCTGAATCTCCAACTCCAAATGCGAGAGGGTATATTTGGTTATTTCCATTCATGCATTTGGCAACTAACAATGTTCCAAGATTTTTCCTTTTAAAAATGTTTCATCTAGTGCTATAACTGGCCTAATAACACTCTGAAATCCACTAATGCAAGGTCCAAGTGACATGAAACAATACAAAAAATGATTTTGTTCATCAGTTTCAATATGTGTTAACGTACCAGGATTCTTGGCTTCGAGCATAGCAAAATAGGATGGAAGTATTGTGCATGATTCCTCTGGTGACCCCTTAACCAACTCCAATGCATGCTCCCTAGCTTTCCAAGCCTTGGCATAACTTAAACTCACACCCATGTCCTTCCTCATGTCCTCTATGATGTCATGTGGTCTATGTATTCGTGATACACCTTCATACTTGGATTTTATGCATTGACCAATAAGAGAACTACTTTCTTGTCGATGATGGCAATGGATAACATCTAATGAGCATGAATGTATGATGGCATATTTCCTGATCTTGAAATATGAGGATTGGCGTAACTTGGATGCACATAGTGTCCACTTGCACTGATCGTCTATACAAATAACTTCAAATCTTTCTTTATTCGACCTCTTGACTTTGAACTCATAATTTTTTTCATAGCATCAATGCCTAACTTTGTTTTTATTTCTTCCTTGTTCTCATACAATTAACCAACATCTATATCTCCTCTTGAATTGCACAACTTTGTCTTGCCTTATCTATGAAGAATATTTTTAACTTTGATATGAGCATTCGATTAATTAAAGTTAGGTTCATCAGGCAGCACACTAATATGTGTTACATCACCACTCCCAAAGTTTTCATGAGGCAATTCATTGGGTTCAGCATTGTCTTGAAATACATTATCTGACTCCACATGTAAGATATCCTCGAAATCTTCATTTTCCAAGTCATTTTCCAAAGCATCAATGACACGACCCATTCCAATCCCCCCGGGATTAACGTGGGATATGTCATGCTCCTGTCTGACACGAAGTGTCAGACAAGGGATAATACGTACCTCAGCCCATACGGGGCTCCCAGAGCGCGCCAGGATCGGTGAAGGAATGCGATGTCTCGGTCTCCGCTACAACCCGCATCCGTGATCAACCTGAAGGGCATTAAAACCATTCAGAACTGTGAGTGGACGAAAATCAATAAAATTATAAAAACACATTTCATAAAGATAAATTATACCCTTCACTAAAAAGTATGCATGCATCGTGAAATCAGTAATCAAAACATTTACTCAATAAATGTAACACCCCGGAAATTCGAGGATTCTAATTTTGTAAATTATTGAATGAATTGACGTTTTTACCCCTGTGAATTGTATTGCCCAATTTTTTGACTTTTTGATTGGTGGGTCGAACGAACTTTGACCAATGACCGTGACGTAGTTCGGGACGTCACGAGTTCATAGACAGGTGGCACGTCCAATTCGGACGATCAGGGAAAAAGTTATGACTATAGGAAGTTCAGGGGCATTACCGTAATTTGGACGATGGGGGGCGAAAATGTTGACTTTTCGTTTGGCAACTAATTTTCACATGACTCGAGGACCGTTAGGTAGGTCTCGACGCCCTGAGTCCGTTGACAGGCGACACCCTGAAATCGGACTTCGGATGGCTGAGTTACGGGTCTAGAAAGTGAAGGGCATTTTGGTAATTTCTGAACTAGGGGTATTTTGGTCATTTCACCCCTGGTCACTGTAGCAACCGCAGGGGAACAATTGCTGCACCACCGTGTGCGGTGGTTCTGAGTCCCAATTGTTTAATCAGTGTGTGAATTGGAAAGTTGGGATTGTTTAAAGCCCTATAGACATCAGAACGTGGCTGATCATGGACACCATTTGTTAATTCAAGATTCAAACTTTTGCGGGAAACATTTCTCAGTGGACAGTGAGGCTTCCACGAGCTGTTGGCTAGCAGGGGTTGTTTAAACTGAGTAGGATTTAAGTGTGCTTCACTCTGCTGCAGTGAGGGCTGAGAATTGGAGAGGAAAACCAGAGAATTCAGTTTCTGGAAAATTGGAGGGAATTTCGGAGTTCAATTTCTGGTGCTTGTTGGACCAAACCAAGACTTGGTTTAGTCTTCTGGGAGTATTTGGAACTCAACCACATCGAAATCGAGGGGAACCAGCCACGGTTAAGTTAGGACGGAGGCTGCCGTTTTTAGAGAAGTTGCAGAGCTTGGGACGACAACCTTCAGGTACTTTTAGGCCCAATTGATCATTCATTTTAGTTCGTTTTGATCCTATTATGATTCCTGTGAAGTTAATTGGAGAATGGGTTTGAAACCAGGGAGTTCTGGTAATTGACCCGTTTGGTTGATCACGGGTCGAAGGTCCATTGAGGTTGATTCTTGACTCAGAACCTAAATTGGATAGTTAATGAATATGTTTGACAGGACCCGTCCCAACTGGACGTCAAAAAAAAAACCGTACCCGGTCCTGCTCCCGTCTGACAAGTCAACTAAAGGTCCGAAACTCCCCTTCAGTGCTTGCCAGACAAGGGATGTTTGCGCGGATTTCTGCTGCTGTCACTGCCTCACGATCAGTCCCGAACGTCGTACCACGGCCTGGAGGGTCACAAAACAGAAAATGGTGTGAGTGGACAAAAATGACCTCTTATAAAAACATTTATCAAAATACAATCTTACCCTCCAGTTTTCACAAACTTGCATGCATATCGTAAAACATGAGTAACCGATAAAATCAAACATATTTTCCCATGGTCCATAAAACTCATGATTACCAATTCAGTTCATGTTATAAAACATCAAATCCCGGCTCTCAGGCCAAAACATGTGAAAACATAATCATCCTGGCCACAAGGACCAAAAACCCGTACTCAAGACCAGTACATCATCACAATCAATACCAATCAGCATTACTTACCAGTGCACAATAAATATATCAATCCAATCAATCCGCACTACTCACGAGTGCATAAAATATCACCAATCACATCTGCACTACTCACCAGTGCACAATCAATCAAACTGTACTACTCACAAGTGCTGCACTACGCGTAGGCCAATATCCAGTCACTCTCTCGGGAATAATCACCTCTGGGCTCAACCCCCTCGGGCTCAGTCACCTCTGGGCGAACACATCCCCAGGATCAGACACCTCCGAGTGGTACATCCAGGCTCAGTATCATCCGAGAAGCTGACTACCATAGGATCAACTCCCGATCCTACAATCACATCCCCCAAGCTCCGGTCGTCTGGGTAATCCCCCATGCACCGACCGTCTGGGAATATCACAATCACAATGAAAACCATCCCGGGAATTACATCCCAAAACATTTCAATCAAATCTTGACTTCATACCAAGTCAAGGTCATTCTCAACTGGGTCTCAAGCCCAAAATACCTTTTACACATAAACCGTTAAAATCACATTTAAATCAATAGAATAATCCGGAAATCATCATTGACTCACCAACCAAGTCAAAACATCATTTTAGAAATCATTTAGACTCCGGGCCTAGTCCAAAACATCATTTGTACGTACCTCGTAAAACGTGCCCGAAAGGACTGATTAAAATAATCATAAAATCACAAAAATCATTAATTTCATCAGATTCACAAGTGACTCCAAAACCGAGTCAAAATCACTATTCACTTGGGTTATCATGCCCAACATATCATTATCACGCAAATCCTTGCGTTGCAACCTCCGTTGCCATTTTCACACAAATCCACAAAATTGACCCTCGACTCATTCCCGAGTCACCACATCATCTTTCAATCCATGACTCAATAATCCGAGTCCAAACATTATTTTCAATCAATTTCAATCCCGGCCTCATAAACCAAGTCCAAACATTATTTTTACCAAATTTCGTAATTTCTCGAAAATCGCCCAAAATAATAATATAATAATCATAAAACCGAGAAATTACCGGATTGAAACACAAATCATGCCCAAGCATATAAAATCATATAATAAGGTATTTAAATCATATATGCATGCATCACGGTTAGAAAACAAAGTCCACTCACACACACCGTCCAAAACGGTCCGTTTCCGAGCTGCACGTTTTTTCGTAAAATCTGGAAATCACAACTCCTGTCCAAAATCATTATAGAGGGTTACTAACATCTCAAAATATATCATATAATTTTCCCCAATTTTTCCGGGATTTAAATACGTATTTTTAACGTAATACAAAACTTCGGATACGCGGAACATTATCGAAACAATATCCGATTTCACCGAAATCAACGTCAAAATGTTCGTTACACTGAGAGGATCAAAAGTCATGTTGACCTCACCTTGAGACTAGGCCGGACGCGCCCCCACGCGCCGCCGTGAGTGGCTGCGCGTGAAATCCACGCGCCTGCTACAGTGTCACCGTCCCAACCCGTTTGTCTGTAAAACGGGCCATTTAACCCGCGAGGCGACCCGGTTTGTTTTCTGTCAATTCGACATTGATTCCACCAATTGAACATTCAGTCAGTTTCGATTCAAGTCTAATTAGGGTTCTGTGGACTTAATTACAAGCAACATTACCTCTAACCTCACGATCACAGATGATCAATCGAAGAACATCCGTCCACTGTTCATCCTTCGAAAACCATCAAAGCTTCTTGATTTCGTTCAATTGATTCACCAGTAAGCTTCAATGGACTCAGGTAAGTATTTTCCCCAACTCAATTGCATCAATTCGTGGCTCAAACGCCACGACTCAAACTCGAACATCCGTACACTGTGCATCCATGGAGCTTCATCAATCTCCAGTGTTTCCCTTCAATTGGTGAACCCAGAAGCATCGTGGGATCTTCAGGAACACAATCCCCACATCAATTTCGTCAATCAAAGCCTCAATTCCCTCGACTCAACCTCGAGATTTCTGAAAGTTTCCTCCCTCAGTTCTACCTCAATTCGACCTCAATTCCACTTAGTTCCTTCTACAAAATGGATCGTAGTAATCCCAGAAGACAGAAACTGAACCCAATTTCGATCAACAAGGCTCAATTCATCCAATTTGATTTTTCCTCCCAAAAACCCAATTTCGAATTCCTAGTTTTTAGCCACTCTCAACCTCCCGTGTTTACCCAGTTGAGTTAGTCTCAACAAACACTCGATTTTGCCCTCAAAACCAGTTAGGAATGGCAGCAAACACTCTCCAATTCTGCTGCTCAATGCTCACGGGTAAGAAGAACAAAGAAGGAGAAAATTAAGGAGAAAATGGAGGAAATGATGAAGGATAAATGATGATGTTGTAATGATGGTGTTGGGAGGGAAACATGGACCAGATTTCAGGGGATGGGTGACACTTGTCACTCATCCGAATGTGTACAGTCACCGGGTACTGTTCATATTAAAATATTATTTTAATCCCGGTTCGTTCGGTTAATCGAGTCCGATTCCGTGACCATAACTTCGTCGTCGAATCTCCGATTTCGGCATGCCGCCTGTCGTTGGATTCGTATCGACGAGACCTACGTAACGGTCCTTGGCCCTCGTCCATCGGACCTCCCGATCAAAAAGTCAACATTTGGCCCCTAATATGCCAAATTACCAAAATACCCCTCATCTATCGAACATCATAACTTTCACCTCGAATGTCGGAATCGAACGTGCCACCTGTCTATGAACTCGTAACGTCCCGAACTACGTCACAGTCATCGGCCAAAGTCCATTTGACCGCCCGAACTAAAAGTCAACATTTTGCCCACGCTAGGGGCAAAACGGTCATTTTGCACGTTTCGTCCGATTTCACTCAACTAATCCCCGATTAGTCATTCTAAATCATGATTAATTAATATTCAATCCCGATATTCGGGACGGGTCATTACAACCTTCCCTCCTTAAAGAATTTCGTCCCCGAAATTCCAACTACTTGTATTCCACATCCACCTCGTGGAAAACAAATGGGCCTCTCAACACGTGTACACCTGTACACCCACTAGCCAATGCAGAACTCGTCTGCACTCAGACGTCACATCACAGATGCACGTCGTACTGACTACACTCGACCACCCCGAGTGAAAATGAATCACCAGAAATTGGCAATGTCGTCACTAAGCTGACTCCTTCAGCCTGACGGCCCCACGTAGTCACTAATGTGCCCTGACATCCGCTCTCATAGAGAGTCACCAAAACTCACTTGTCAGTCCATGCTAACACCACAAGCCAAACTGTCACCACCAAGCTTTACCACCCTAGTAAAGCGCCAATCAGTAACAAATCAGTGACAACACATCAAACCACCACGTCCGTCAATGTAGCACAAGATCAACAACACGATCTCCCCTCGCAGGGCAAACTCAATCCTGCGACAAATATCAACAGCAGTATCCACAACTGTCACCCCCTCAGTGATCCCAGATGCTGGTAAGGTCACGACAAGGTAACATTTCGCCGCAAAGCAACTTGCGGTCACACTAACCACCAACTCACTCATCCTGAGTATATGCATACCGTCATCACACTCAAACAGACGGTGTAACTGGAACACATTGAACACCAGCATAGCAGTGATCACACAACTCAACACTAGAGTTATACTAGCCAACCATGGCTCAGAGCACCTGCTCAAACAATCACTGCAATCATCAGAATCAATCTGCCCAGTGCATCGTGTTCAATGTCCAGTTCACGTTCACAACCCATCCAATGGTATCAGGATTAAGCCGACTACTAACACGTTCACCAACGTACTACTGGTATAATCCGTATATCGTCACCCGACACCACAAGTCTGCAAAGTATCGTACCCCAAACCATAAACAAGGTACATACATCTATCTATTGACAAGACTACAACCACCTAGGTCATAACCAAACATGTTCAAATAATGGAGTCCATTTGCCCAAACCAGCAAGAGACAAATCGAAACTCCACCCATCAACTAGTTATTCGAATCCGCAATTTCGTAAGAAATCCCGAATCCGAACCCATACATCACATTTTTAATTCATGTCCAAATCCGAATCCGAAATCATTATTCCGTAAGCTAGCATTTGGAATAATCATTCCGCACCCAAATCCAGTATTCCACTTTCAAGTTCTAAAATCGAATCCTGAATCGTCACCCAGAAATTAGATTCCAAAACCCGAAATCTCGTTCACGTCCACTCGGACACACCAAAACCGAACCTATCGGTTACCTATTTATTATACTCGGTTGACTTCATAAGGAAGCCAATCCAACAACTACACGGTTAAGGTTGACAAAATTCAATTACTTCAGAAACCTACTCACTCGTGTAATATACCACAAAGGGCCCCACTTCGAAAAGAAGTTCAGTCCCGTCATTTACGACTCACATACCGGAGTAAGAGTGACAAACTCTCTACCCAACTGGATCATCAGGATCACGGTCCAGATCCATCACTACGTCAGCTGGCCATGAACATCACGATCCTAGATCGTCACAATGCCCAATGTCCATGACATCACAAACCCGATCCACCTAGGGAAAACCAAGGATGATCCCAAAACAATAACACCAATAGTCATCCCCGGGTCAAGTTTATTCCGGGCCCAACACGCCCATCTACAAACCAAACTGTGAACAAAAACAACCATCCGGACCCACACTAGTCCGACACACCCAAAACACATGATACAATATTACAACACAAATGGACAATACAAACCATTTACAAGGTATCACGAAAACATGTATCAATACGATTATTCCGACCTACGGTCAAGTCGATCGGGGCAGTTCCTTCGTAAATGTCCAAGTTTCCTACAAAAGTGACAAGTGGCAGTGCTGAGGCGACTTGCCCCACCACGCCGCTTACTTATCGACTGGGTTGAAGTTCCACCCGTATGAATGCCCACCGAGGATTGCGACACAAGATTATGAAGGCTAACTCGCTTCGTTGTTTCCTGACTCATCTGTTCAGTATCCTGACGCTCTCGGCGTCGTCCAGAGCCCAAAGATTGTTCTGGCACAGGTAAAATAGTAGCCTCCACTCGGATAGCAGCATCCGATAATTCCCTCAGGGTAGAATACGAGCCAACAGTTACAGCACCTCGTAACTCATTCCTCAATCCCTGCTCAAACCTTCGACACTTATCCTCCTCAGTAGCCACATACAGAGGAGCGAAACTTGATAAGTGCAAAAATTGCTGTTCATAATCGACCACTGACCGATTCCCTTGCTGCAATTGGAGAAACTCAACCTCCTTAGCGTTCCGAAATGAGCGAGGATAAAACTGATCCAAAAATCGCTCTCGGAATGCATCCCATGCCAAGGTACGGGCATCCCAGCCAGTCAACTGTAAACTATGCCACCACCTATAAGCATAGCCATCCAAGAGAAAAGTGGCTAAGGGTACCATGTCCTCCAGGGGACATATCATAACCTCAAAAATCCTCTCCAATCGTGTAAGCCAATCTTCGGCACCATCCGGTCCCGAATCACCACGAAACACAGTGGCTCCCAACCGTCGAGCTCGCTCAATATCTGGGCCTTTACTAACACTACTCTCGCCCCTCCCATCTTCAGACCGTGTACGGGACGCACGACTCGGAGGCATGACGTATCAACAGAAATCAAGAACCAAATGCTCTGATACCAATTTGACAGGACCCGTCCCAACTGGACGTCAAAAAAAAAACCGTACCCGGTCCTGCTCCCGTCTGACAAGTCAACTAAAGGTCCGAAACTCCCCTTCAGTGCTTGCCAGACAAGGGATGTTTGCGCGGATTTCTGCTGCTGTCACTGCCTCACGATCAGTCCCGAACGTCGTACCACGGCCTGGAGGGTCACAAAACAGAAAATGGTGTGAGTGGACAAAAATGACCTCTTATAAAAACATTTATCAAAATACAATCTTACCCTCCAGTTTTCACAAACTTGCATGCATATCGTAAAACATGAGTAACCGATAAAATCAAACATATTTTCCCATGGTCCATAAAACTCATGATTACCAATTCAGTTCATGTTATAAAACATCAAATCCCGGCTCTCAGGCCAAAACATGTGAAAACATAATCATCCTGGCCACAAGGACCAAAAACCCGTACTCAAGACCAGTACATCATCACAATCAATACCAATCAGCATTACTTACCAGTGCACAATAAATATATCAATCCAATCAATCCGCACTACTCACGAGTGCATAAAATATCACCAATCACATCTGCACTACTCACCAGTGCACAATCAATCAAACTGTACTACTCACAAGTGCTGCACTACGCGTAGGCCAATATCCAGTCACTCTCTCGGGAATAATCACCTCTGGGCTCAACCCCCTCGGGCTCAGTCACCTCTGGGCGAACACATCCCCAGGATCAGACACCTCCGAGTGGTACATCCAGGCTCAGTATCATCCGAGAAGCTGACTACCATAGGATCAACTCCCGATCCTACAATCACATCCCCCAAGCTCCGGTCGTCTGGGTAATCCCCCATGCACCGACCGTCTGGGAATATCACAATCACAATGAAAACCATCCCGGGAATTACATCCCAAAACATTTCAATCAAATCTTGACTTCATACCAAGTCAAGGTCATTCTCAACTGGGTCTCAAGCCCAAAATACCTTTTACACATAAACCGTTAAAATCACATTTAAATCAATAGAATAATCCGGAAATCATCATTGACTCACCAACCAAGTCAAAACATCATTTTAGAAATCATTTAGACTCCGGGCCTAGTCCAAAACATCATTTGTACGTACCTCGTAAAACGTGCCCGAAAGGACTGATTAAAATAATCATAAAATCACAAAAATCATTAATTTCATCAGATTCACAAGTGACTCCAAAACCGAGTCAAAATCACTATTCACTTGGGTTATCATGCCCAACATATCATTATCACGCAAATCCTTGCGTTGCAACCTCCGTTGCCATTTTCACACAAATCCACAAAATTGACCCTCGACTCATTCCCGAGTCACCACATCATCTTTCAATCCATGACTCAATAATCCGAGTCCAAACATTATTTTCAATCAATTTCAATCCCGGCCTCATAAACCAAGTCCAAACATTATTTTTACCAAATTTCGTAATTTCTCGAAAATCGCCCAAAATAATAATATAATAATCATAAAACCGAGAAATTACCGGATTGAAACACAAATCATGCCCAAGCATATAAAATCATATAATAAGGTATTTAAATCATATATGCATGCATCACGGTTAGAAAACAAAGTCCACTCACACACACCGTCCAAAACGGTCCGTTTCCGAGCTGCACGTTTTTTCGTAAAATCTGGAAATCACAACTCCTGTCCAAAATCATTATAGAGGGTTACTAACATCTCAAAATATATCATATAATTTTCCCCAATTTTTCCGGGATTTAAATACGTATTTTTAACGTAATACAAAACTTCGGATACGCGGAACATTATCGAAACAATATCCGATTTCACCGAAATCAACGTCAAAATGTTCGTTACACTGAGAGGATCAAAAGTCATGTTGACCTCACCTTGAGACTAGGCCGGACGCGCCCCCACGCGCCGCCGTGAGTGGCTGCGCGTGAAATCCACGCGCCTGCTACAGTGTCACCGTCCCAACCCGTTTGTCTGTAAAACGGGCCATTTAACCCGCGAGGCGACCCGGTTTGTTTTCTGTCAATTCGACATTGATTCCACCAATTGAACATTCAGTCAGTTTCGATTCAAGTCTAATTAGGGTTCTGTGGACTTAATTACAAGCAACATTACCTCTAACCTCACGATCACAGATGATCAATCGAAGAACATCCGTCCACTGTTCATCCTTCGAAAACCATCAAAGCTTCTTGATTTCGTTCAATTGATTCACCAGTAAGCTTCAATGGACTCAGGTAAGTATTTTCCCCAACTCAATTGCATCAATTCGTGGCTCAAACGCCACGACTCAAACTCGAACATCCGTACACTGTGCATCCATGGAGCTTCATCAATCTCCAGTGTTTCCCTTCAATTGGTGAACCCAGAAGCATCGTGGGATCTTCAGGAACACAATCCCCACATCAATTTCGTCAATCAAAGCCTCAATTCCCTCGACTCAACCTCGAGATTTCTGAAAGTTTCCTCCCTCAGTTCTACCTCAATTCGACCTCAATTCCACTTAGTTCCTTCTACAAAATGGATCGTAGTAATCCCAGAAGACAGAAACTGAACCCAATTTCGATCAACAAGGCTCAATTCATCCAATTTGATTTTTCCTCCCAAAAACCCAATTTCGAATTCCTAGTTTTTAGCCACTCTCAACCTCCCGTGTTTACCCAGTTGAGTTAGTCTCAACAAACACTCGATTTTGCCCTCAAAACCAGTTAGGAATGGCAGCAAACACTCTCCAATTCTGCTGCTCAATGCTCACGGGTAAGAAGAACAAAGAAGGAGAAAATTAAGGAGAAAATGGAGGAAATGATGAAGGATAAATGATGATGTTGTAATGATGGTGTTGGGAGGGAAACATGGACCAGATTTCAGGGGATGGGTGACACTTGTCACTCATCCGAATGTGTACAGTCACCGGGTACTGTTCATATTAAAATATTATTTTAATCCCGGTTCGTTCGGTTAATCGAGTCCGATTCCGTGACCATAACTTCGTCGTCGAATCTCCGATTTCGGCATGCCGCCTGTCGTTGGATTCGTATCGACGAGACCTACGTAACGGTCCTTGGCCCTCGTCCATCGGACCTCCCGATCAAAAAGTCAACATTTGGCCCCTAATATGCCAAATTACCAAAATACCCCTCATCTATCGAACATCATAACTTTCACCTCGAATGTCGGAATCGAACGTGCCACCTGTCTATGAACTCGTAACGTCCCGAACTACGTCACAGTCATCGGCCAAAGTCCATTTGACCGCCCGAACTAAAAGTCAACATTTTGCCCACGCTAGGGGCAAAACGGTCATTTTGCACGTTTCGTCCGATTTCACTCAACTAATCCCCGATTAGTCATTCTAAATCATGATTAATTAATATTCAATCCCGATATTCGGGACGGGTCATTACATGTTAGGATCAAATACGAGTGAAATCGAGTGGAAATTGAGGGTCAATTAACTGGGTCAAGCCGCGGGTGGCAGGCCCGTATTACAGGCAAACGGATGAGGGTGGTGACACTGTAGCTACCGTGTCAGGCGCGTGACTTTCACGCGCAGCCACTTTGGGCGGCGGGTGTGTAATGACCCGAAAATTCAAAAAAATGAAAAATTTGGAAAAATTTGAGGAAAATGACGATTTTGCCCCTAGAATTAGGCGAAAAGTTGACTTTTAATTTGAGCGGTCAAACGGACTTTGACCGATGACCGTGACGTAGTTCGGGACGTCATGAGTTCATAGACAGGCGGCATGCGTCAATCGGAGCCCGGACGAAAAAGTTGAGGGTCTGGAAAGTTCAAGGGCAAAATGGTAAATTGTGACATGAAGGGTAAAATGGTAATTTGGGTCGTCAAAGTCCTAAACGGTGTAATAGTTGATTTTAAATAGCTTAACTTGGCTGATTCAGCCTATTTACATTTGTGGCATTAGTGGCATTATTTGAATGCCTAACATGACAAATTCAACCGTCCATTTCATTTGTTTAAAATTGACCAAATTGATCGATAAAGAGGGGGAAACAGAGAGCTTCTGAAATGGGAAGAGGAAACCATAGAGAAAACGAGTGAGATTGAGAGAACAATTGAGAGAAACGGAGCTGGAAACCCAAGAACAAAACCCGAAAATCACCTAAGAACACCAAATGTCGATTTTGATTTTGTACAATGTTTCGGATGAAATTGATTAGATATTTAGCCTTCTGGGAGCTCAACGAAGAGAACCAAATCAATTGGACAAGAAATTGGAGGTGAATCGACAGAGAACAGACTCTGCGACTTCCATGGAACTTGGAGCTTGAGTTCGATAACTTGGAGGTAGTAATTCTTGAAATTGATTTCAATTTCGTGTTTAGAATGACTGTTATATGCTTCTGGTGTAAACAATTGAAGGATATAGGTCGTTTTTGGGTAGAACCCGAGTGAGGGCCCGTCGGGTTTCAATGTTGAGTGGTGGGATTTAGGGCATAGTTTCATTAAATTAAAGTCGCAGATCAGTTAGAAACATGGAATAGATGAGAATGAATGAAAGAACGGAAGGAATTGGGTTCAATTTGAGGGAAAATGAATCGGGTTGCGACGCGGGTCGCAGACCTGAATACCAGTGAAACGGGTGACAGGGATGCTACTGTTCATGTCACTGTAGCAAGGCGCGTGAGGGCGCGTGGTGACTTTTCTGGGAAGGTGGTCAACATGTGTTTTATTCTATACAGGGTAACGATCATTTTGGTTTTGGTTTCGAATCAATCGGATACCGTCTCGATAATTTTTCGAGAGTCCGAAGATTTAAGTTACGTATTTAATTAATATTAAATTCCCGGAAAATTATGGGAAAATTAGATGATGTAAATTGACTTGTTAGTAACCTTGAATAATGATTGTGTACAGGATTCGAGATTCCGAGCGAGTGTCAGAAATTACGGAAACGCGTGTAGCGCGGGAAACGAGCAGTTGGACGGTGTGTGAGTGGACGTTTGCTTTATAAATTGATATGCATGCATAGTTAAATGTTTTACATGATTTCTGACATGATTTGAATTGCAATGATTTGATATGATTATTGTGTGATTTATTGATTATTTTAATCAGTGATGCGGGCACGTTTTTCGAGAAAATGTGAAATGATTGTTTTGGGCGCAGACCTGGAATTTGTGATTGGTTTTGGCTTGGATTATGAGTTGGGAAATTGATTTAATAGATTTGTGATGTTTTCGGATATGATTTTACGGATTTGCGTGTATTGAATTATTTAATGATTTTACGGATTGACGAGAAATGAGATTTGGGCATACGGCCCCGTGATAATGGTTTTGACATGGTTTTTTGTGTATTGATGTTTGATGACTCCAGATGTGTAATTCCTGGAGGGACTCCAGATGTGTAATTCCTTGAGGGACTCCAGATGCGTAATTCCTGGAGAGATCGGATGTGTAATTCTCGATGAGGCTGGATGTGTAATTCCCAGCATTGGATGACGACTCTGGATGTGTAATTCCCAGAGGATCCTCGGATGTGGAATTCCCGAGTTATATGCTTTATTATGTGGTGAACTGATTTTATAAAATGTTTTAAATGATTTATGTGTTTTTCCCTATGCATGCATGGTTTGATAAACTGGAGGGTAACGAATGTGTTTCAAATGTGTTTTACATGATATTATTCTTGTCCACTCACACCTTTGTTTTTAATGACCCTCCAGGCCGTGGCACGATACTCGGGGAGGATTACGAGGCGAAAGCATGAGCAGAAATCAGTGCAGTTATCCCTGGTCTGACAGGTGCTGAAGGATACTTTCGAGATTTCAGTGGACTTGTCAGACGGGAGCAGGACTGGGCACAGTTATCGAGGTCCAGTTGGGACAGGTCCTGTCTGCGTGAGGGCGCGTTGAGCCTTATCTCTTATCACGATCAACATGACTTTTATTCCCCTCATTATTCTGAACATTTTTGGTGAATTAACCATGTTGATCTGAGATAGTTTTGATGGGTCAGTTTAGGGCCGGTTGTCTCGGGAAACGTGTTTGGACGGTTTCCCCTAGCCGGTTTCTGTTTCGAACTTTTTGAATAGATGTTTAAGACTTGTAGTGACCCTTACGTGTGATTTGGACTGACAAGAATTGTACGATAATCCCGGTACAGGTCCGTACGCGCAGATTCACCGCGGGATCGTACTGTGAGTGGGCCCAATTTCATTAAACCCTTGCATGCTTAAATGTTTTCTGATTTACTTATATTCACATGCTGGAATCATGAAACGGTTTTGACGATATTGAAATTATGGTTACGGCACGTTTCACGGTTTTTGGGTTTGAGACCCGTCTGATGAAACTTAAAGATTGGTTTTGGATTTTATCTATGTATATTGTGTTGCATGTGGATATCAATAAAATGTATTTGGTACTGCACTGTATAGATCCATTCTTATGATATTGTCTCCTCCGGATGTGGTACCCCGGAGCGGTCACGGTGCATTGCCTGCGAGGGGTCATTCTACGGAGGAACCGGATCGTAAAATGACTCAAAAGTAGGATTGCTATAATTGGACGTCAGGGACGTCGAGCGTCTAGGACGCTAAGCATTTCAGATGCCGTACCCGGATAGGGTTCGGGGATTTGATTCGGGATTGAGACCCCGAGTGGCACGCGTAGCCTTGGGACTGTGACCTTATTGGACGTCAGGGACGTCAGACATTGGGGATGTCAGGATTTGAGTGTATAGTGCAATGGTTAAAAATTATGTTTATGGTTTTATTACATACCTTATGGTTCATATTATATGATTTATGGTTTTAAATTCCGGTGCATGCATGTTTGGAAAACGGAGGGGTAAATTATATGTTTTACTTACTAAACGGTTTTATAAACTTGAGTTTCGGCCCACTCACCCTTAATGTTTTGGTAACCCCTCCAGGCTGTGCTATTGAGGTAGATGAGGATCCTGAGGCTGAGGCATAGATCTACTTCCGCGTACCTGATCTCCTGTTGGGTGGTTTGCCCGCAGGTTTATTTTAGAGTCGTGCTCGCAATTTGTAGTTTGGAATTTTATCCCTTGTATGACATCGGTTTATTTCGGATTTGATGTATAACTTTATTTGGTTATTTATTCATTTGAACTTTTGAGGTTAAAATTGGAACGTTATTTTGGGTGTCAGACGGGAGCAGGGCACGTCCCCATATGGTCCTAGGGGGATCGAGGCGGGTCCAATCAATAAACCATTAGGGTCGTAGCCCAAAAATCGTAACTCAAAACCACGTGTGGGAACTCAGCCCAAAACTGTAGAATACCAAAATTCGTAAATCCAAAACCAAGTGGGCCACTGTCCAAATCCAAAACCACAAATCCACAAAGACAGAAATATCATTTCATGATTCCAACAATCCATATTTACCATATAACCATCCCTGGCATCCCAGATGCCTAGCGTCCCAAACGCTCGATGTCTCAAACGTCATATATCACGGTAATAAGCAACGCGTGCTACCCGAGGTCTCTCCGGGTCAATATCTCTGACATCCCAGATGTCTAACGTCCAGACGTCAATCATAGCATTCCTGCTCCTGAGTCACTATACGGTCCGGTAGCTCCGTATAATAACCCCTCACAGGCAATGCACCGTGACTTCCCCAGTGTCCCAGACACCTGGAGGAGACCATCACATATCCTCGTATCAAGATGGTATATGGAAAACAATTTTACAAGGTTATTTCAAAACATCCTAATGGGCCCTGCCCAAAATCTCCATAAAACATCACAAATCCATTTAGGGTCCCCGACACGAAATCACGTTTATGAAACATAGGGTCCCAGACCCGAAATCACATTTATAAAACTCAACTGGGCCTCATGCCCGATTTTGTAAACCACTGGGCCCCCGACCCGATCACATAACTCAAAAGGGTCTCAGCCCGGTTTCGTAAACCAACTAGGCCCTTGGCCTGATCACATAATTCAAATGCGTCTCATGCCCGAGTACATCTTTCCAAAACCAAAACCATGCCATAGAACCATTATCGAATTCTCAATCACATAGCCATAGCATAAACTCGTAAATCTCGAAATAAGTGTAAATAAGGATTTACCTCGAAATATGTGACATCATGTAAACCACCAGTGCCACAATAATCACCATAGAAATCACGTATGTAAAACATATAAAATAGTTATGCATGCATCACAGTTTAGAAAACGAAGTACACTCACATATCGTCCTACGCAGTCGCCTCCATACGCATGCCATAAGCCCTCATGGGCCTGACACGACCCACCCCTAATCCCCCGGGATTAAGGGCTAAGTCATGCTCCCGTCTAACTTACGCGTGATACGAAGGCTAAACCGACGTCCAACCTCCATGCAACACGTAAGCCAGACCAGGGATTTCCAAAACGAACCGTCCACAAGTACCAGACTTCCCAGAGCGCACAGAAGCTACTATGGATCACGTGTGTGATGTGTCCGTCTCTCGAACAACAGCCCGCACCGCATCAAACCTGGAGGGTAACGAAAACATAAAAAGACTGTGAGTGGACAAAAATAAATAGTAGTTTCAGAAAACAGCTATCAAAAAGACATTTATACCCTCTATTTTTAAAAAAACCAATGCATGCATATAAAACTCATTTCATAAAACCATTCCATACCCAAGATAAGAAACCATTACTAAAAACCAGAATAATTTCCTTTCTTCCGCAAATCCACAATTCAAATCCAGGGCCTCAGCCCAAAATCACAAATCCTCATCAGGTACAGGAACTCAACCCAAAACTCATCAAAACCAAATCATCCGGGCCATTTCCCAAAACATCGGAAAACCAGTGAAAATCATCAATCATCCGAGTTGCTGGATCTCAAGTGCACCCGAGTCTTTAAACTCAAAACCATGCGCATAATCAGGCCTTCCCGGGATATCAACGAGTCTTTAAACTCAAAACACAATCAACAGGCCTCAAGGGATATCATAACCAAGTCTTTAAACTCAAAATATATCAATCCAGGGCCCTCCCCCGTCAATCAACTGAGTCTTTAAACTCAAAACCAGATCCAGCCGTTTTTTTTTCCCCGGTCTTTAAACCCAAAACCATTTTTCAATCAAGTGAAAACCATAGAAAATCCATATCCGAATTCACAATAATGATTCCGTAAACCGGCATTCGGAACCATCATCCCGAACCCAAATCCAGAATTTCTCTTTCATGTTTCAAAACCGAATCAAGAATCATCTTTCCAAAATCCGATTCCAAAACCGAAATCTCGTTTTCAAAATCACATGAACAGGATTCCAAGCCCGAAATCACTTTTCCAAAATTCACTTTAAATAGTTGAAATCAAATCATATTTCAAATCCCAAAATCAAATCATCAAAACCATGATCAAATCACAATATAAATAAAAAACTCGTAAAACGTGCAAATACGTCATTATCTCGAAATACGTGCAAAATCGTAAAGTATCAAGAGCATAATCATAAACATAGAAATCATGTATATAAAACATATAAAAACATATATGCATGCATCATAAGTTCTAAAGCAAAGTCCACTCACAGACCATTAGCGTTGTCGCCTCGATACGCGCGCACTTACGTCTTTCACAGCCAATCCACTATCACCGACTTTCCCGAACCTGTCCAAATCCCATAATAAGGTCACTAACTGCTTCATAATGATCATACTAAAGCCCCGTAATTTTTCCGAATTTTTTACTATTTTTAAACAAGCCCTAAAACCTTCGGACATCCCGAAACATATTGAGACAATGTCCGATCTACTCGAAACCAGCGTCAAAATGTGTGTTACATCGAATACTTTAGAATTAGTGTTGGAATTTTCCTTAAACCATGTGCCACGTGCCGCCCAAAGGGGCTGCGCGTGGGACTCACGCGCCAGACACTGTGCTCATCTTCAACCTCTGTTGAACCGGGTTCGGTTTGGCTCTGCAGACCCGGTCCAATTGGACCGGCGTGAGCGGTTCAACGCTGTAATCTCTTTATTTCGGTCCATTTTTTTCCTTCTATTCAATCCTATAGCTATGTCTTAACCCTCGGCATTGGGCTTGGCTGGGCAAGCCCGGCCCAAATTTTTTGGGCTTAGGCCGAGTCGGGCCTGGCTTATTAAATAATTTTTAAATTTGCAGGCCGGGCCGGACGGGCTTAATGACATAAAAAAGAGCCAACGAGCTTTTATCAGGCCGAGTTTATATCAGGCTTTTCGGGTCGGGCCTATTAAGCCCACTTGGATCGGGTTTACGTTGGTTTTTACAATAAACTATGTCTCAAATTTTAAAGTTACAAAAAAATATATGCATGAAAAAAAAATATTAATAATGAAAAAAAAATATTAATAATGAAAAAAATATTCAATGGTGCAAAAACGTGGCATCGTTAAAATAAAATACTCAAGGGTGCAAAAACGTTGGGCCTATTAAGTAGGTGGAGGAGTGGTTAAGGTTTGTATTGGGTATTGGGCTTTTTAAAATAAATTAGGTGGACTTGGGACTGAGATTTGGATTTGAGTTGAAATATGAGTATTAAGAATGGGTTGAGTATTAATTTTTAAATAAGAAGTATTTTATATTTTCGGGCTTATGGGCCGGGTTTATTACGGGCGGGTCCGGCTCGGCTTACCGGGTTTTATCGGGCTCGGGCCTATCGGGTTTGAACATCATAAGCCCAAGCTCAGCCCGCTAGCTCTCGGGCCGGGCCTGCCCACGGCCCATAGCAGGTCGGGCCGGGCTTTTGTCCATCGGGCTTATCAGGCCCCCATAAGCCCATGGGCTTTTGGGCTAAATGGTGGGGGCTACTATGTCTCATCAAGTTTATTCCTCCAGGATGTCAAAACACAAGAAAAACTTCATCAATCTATCGTATTTAAAGACCAGTTATACTTCAATTGTTTTCCCAAGTTTTGGGCACGACTAAGGCCCAAAACGCTCCCTAATGACTATAAGAAGCTGCTACGAACCTTAAAATTGGGTTTGAGGGACTAGTCTAAGCTCACCTGGCTTGAAAGTACCTTCGGTCATCGGCCACCGAGACGATCTCACGACGGCTCCACCACCGTTCACCGCCCCATAACCACCTTCTTCCATTCTGAGCCACCTAGTGGGTTCCATGGGATCTTCAGACCAACCTTCAATCAAGCATTGTGATTAATAATCGCTAAAGCACAGTTTGCCGATTTAAATGAAAAGAACAAAACAATCACGGCATCCCACTTACCGTCCACCACGATCACCGCTGTGGCCTTCATCATTATTGTCTCAGCTCCTCTTCTCATTTCCAGTCCTGAGTCATGGGCAATTGATCACATTGGAAGAGGTTTGGGTTCTCATGGTCTCACACAAACACTCTGTTCTTCTCTGTTTTTTCTAAACCCGTTCAACCAATTTTTAAAACCCCAAAAGTGAGGCGGCTGAAACAAGTTCCACACTCCTCTAGAGATGGGACAAGTGTCCCAATCTCATTAATCAACCATCCAAAGGTAGCCAAGTGGCCAATTATCACTGGGCATAGATTCCAAGGACCAAATGACCAAATTGCCCCTGCCTTCCAAATTACTATTTTGCCCTTAGCGTGTTTAGACTCATAACGAAACCGTCTGACGTCTAATGACAGCGTGCCGCCTGTCGTTGTACTTAGGGGATCAAGACCTACCCAATGGTCCTAGAAATGTGTGAAAAGTCCATGTTGTTGGAAAAGTCAACAAATTGCTCTTTTTTAACCAAATTACCAAATTACCCTTGAACTTCCGAACGTCATAACTTTTTCCTCGAATGTCGAAATTGGACGTGCCACCTGTCTATGAACTCGTCACGTCCCGAACTACGTCACGGTTATCGGTCAAAGTCCATTTGACCGCCCGAACAAAAAGTTAACATTTTTGCCCATTCTAGGGGCAAAATCGTCGTTTCGCACCGTCTGTCCGAAATCAACCGACTATTCACCGGTTAACATCACTAATCCATCATTACCCACTAATCTAATCCCCATTTTCGGGACGGGTCGTTATAGGGCCCCATCACGATCACCGGGACTTCCAAACCTGTTCGAATCACACTAGAGGGTTACTAACCTCTTCATTAACCTCCCACTAATGCCCCGTAATTTTCTTGAATTTTTAACTATTTTGAAACTCGATCCTAAACCTTCGGACAACCCGACACATATCGAGACAGTGTCCGATCGACACAAAACCAATCCCAAAATGTTTGTTACATCGAATAGATTAATTCACATGTTGAAGTCATCCCCAAAGGATGTTTCACGTGTCCCCACGCGCCGCCCAAAGGGGCTACTTGTGAAGCCCACGTGCCTATTGTTCATCATCCCTAACCTCGCGACAGACCGGGTTCAGACCGGTTTGATCCAACCGAACCGGCAGTCACGGTTCAACGTTATAAACCCCCCATTTTTGGTCCATTCTTATTCCTTTCAATCCTAAACTCTAAGTCTCAACTTTATCTATCCATTCGATACTTCAAAAAACTGAAAACAATCCTAGAACATACCTTCACGATCGGTGGAAGAACCAGTTGCTTGCAACTGAACATTGCCACCGTCTCCAACCACCTGGATCCATGAAACCAGTCCAATTCAACTGGTCTGAGTCCTAGGATCACGACCCAATCATCAGCATCGATCGAAAAACGTTAAAATTTGATTTTTGTATTTTGACTAAACATGTACCGTCTCGGGTCCTCGGGCCACCGTCCACGGCGACTCGTCCCACCAGCACAGTCCTCATCGCCTCACGTCACTCTCTCATTCCTATTAACAAACTAAACTCTAATAGTGAGGTTTGGAGGGTTATGGGGAAAATGGGTGTTCGGTTTTGGAAGAAAATGAAAAGGAAATTGAAGCTGATGCACGGAGGAGAGAGAGAGAGAGAGAGAGAGAGAGAGAGAGAGAGAGAGAGAGAGAAATATCTGAGAAAACGTATAAAATAATATATAATAATTTATTATATAATCTAATCCAATTAATCACCCAATCCAATGTTAGATCCACTTTTTAGGGAAGTCACCAATGGGATGATTGACACTTGTCACTCATCCATGGGTCCCACTTAAAAAGTCATCTAATCAGGCACTGCCACCTAATCCATGCCTCGTAATGCGTGCAATAGTCTAATGTAACTTCCCGTGACCATAACTTTCCCGTCCGAAGTCCGATTTCGACGTGCCGCCTGTCTATGGATTCATATCGACCTGATCTACGTAAAGGTCCTCGGTCTTCGGCCATCAGGCCTCCCGGAAAAAAAAGTCAATATTTTGCCCAAGACCAAGGGAAAAACGGTTATTTAACACCATCCGTCCGATTTCGCTCAACTAATCACCGATTAATCTCACTAATCCTTCATTAGTCAGTAATCTAATCCTAAAATTCGGGACGGGTCGTTACAACCTTCCCCACTTAAATAATTTCGTTCTCGAAATTCCAACTAACTCGGTTCTACATCCACCTCGTGGAAAACAAGTTCGACCTCACATCATGTGTACGTGTGTACACCCATTAACCATCACAATACTCGTCAACATCCAGAAGTTTCACCAATCCTCACGTCACATCGTATACACTCGACCACGTCGAGCGAAATTGACCACACAATCCGAGTTAAGACAAGTCTACCATTACGCTAACCAATTTAGCTGACACACTTAGCTTGACGGTTCATCTTAATTACCAATCCACTCTGACATCTGCTCCCACTGAGAGTCACCAAATCCTACTCATCAATCCACGCTGACACGTTCAGCCAAACCGTCACCACTAGGCCAGTCGTAAGTCACTCCAACATCCCCTTCACATCGAGAGTTACCAAATCTCACAATTTCTCCACATTTCCTGAATTTTACCATGTCAACATTACACATTCCATAACGTCACGCTCAGCCGTCACTCACCGCTCCATGGTCACAATTCAAATTACCGACACACCCTGAGTCACTCTAGAGTTGCACCAAGGTACCTCGTACCAAAATTTCCTCATAAATCATGCTGCCATTAGTGAGAGTCACAGGGCAGCTGATCTATGCAACACAACCCGTGGTTATACCAACCACCAACTCACTCAACCTGAGTATACGTATACCAACATCTCACTCGATCTGCATGTAATTGGACCCCATCGAATACCTGCCCAGAAGTAATGCACATCTCAACTCTAAGGTTCCATTAGCCATTCACGGCTCGGAGCACCTGATCATACAATCTCTGAATTCGTCAAAATGACTCTACCCAGCGCATAGTATTCAATATCCAGTTCAAGTCCTCAACCAATCCAATGATATCGGAACTAAGCCGACTACCAACATGTTCAACCACACGACTGGTATATCCTATGCACTGTCACCAGGCACCACTTGGCCTATCTAGTATCGATCCTCGCACAACGTACATGGTACGTACATCCATCCTCCAACCAGTCCACTACACGGTTCGTAGTCAATCACAATTTAATATTGGGGTTCATTTGTCTAGTCCAGTACTAGACCTGATCAAATACTCCAACTCATCATCCATTCTGAGTCCCATGGTCACCCGACCAGCATCACAACATCTACTCTCAAACTCGTAGTCCAACACCTACCGATCTGACTCACGTCTACCAAGGCGTACCCATTCATGCCCAAAGAGCATCCAAACTCACCCACGTCTATCGAGACACACCAACTCTAAGCCTATCAGTTACCTGCTCAATCGATTAACACATTACATTCGATTGAACTCATAGGGAAGCCAATACCACCATCCACACATCTAAGGCTGACCAAATCCGACCCCGTTAGATATCCACTCGTTCACAAAGTCAAAAATTCAAGTCAAATTGTAAACATCTCAACTCACTCAAATACCGTCTCATACCGGATCAACTTCAAAAACAAGTTCAATCCAACCATTCCCATATCCAAATATTTACGACAGGGAAATAAACTCTCCACCTAACCTGGTCAACAAGATCACGATCCAGATCCATCACTACTTCACTCGACTGGTAACACCACGATTATAGATCGTCACAATGCCTAATGTCCACAACATTACAATCCTGATCCACCTAGGATCCACCCATGCTCAGTTATCTAACAATCCAACTGAAATCTGATCGTAGAGTCTTACACCCTCATTGAATCCTTCGTCAATCATGACAGTCCTCAACCAATTCCCACATCTAAATAGGCCAGTCAACGATGAGACACGTCGAGACTGTGGGTCCTCTCCAATTACCTCATATTGATCCATGTCATCCCACTTAGGGAAAATCAAGGATGATCCAAGACGATGACATCAAAATTCATCCTACGTGAATGCAAGCAAAACTCACTGCACTCACCACACCATGTAATCTAACATCGTCTGCCACCAAGCAGAAAACGGGAAATCTCAATCACCTAGATTTGAAATACCCAACTCCTCCTGATGACCCAAGGCAATTCACGGGTCTATCAACCAATACACGCTCAACGTACTGGTAACAACAATCATCGTCTGCCACAAGTAGAAAATAAGAAGTCACCCCAATGACTTCAGAATACTCACCACCAATGCTGAAACAAGCACTCCTCTAGTCGTCTCAATCACAACCTTCCTCAATTTTGAAGTTCCAACCATGTCAGAAGCAGATAAGCTTCCAAGGAGATGACAAGTCCAACCACTGGACTTCCTAGGTCCTCAACTCACTTGGACAACCACGTGTCCGCAATCCATCCATTACCCAGATCTTCTGTCCGTTATTGTCAGGGCCCACCCCTAATCCTCCGAGATTAAGGGCTAAACCCTGTTCCCGTCTAACTTACGCATGACACGAAGGCTAAACGGACGTCCAATCTCCATGTGACACGTAAGTCGGACAAGGGATTTTTCGATCCGACAGTCCAAAAACTTCCGAACTTCCCAGAGTACGCGGAGTCTACTGTGGATCGTACGTGTGATGTATCTGTCTCTCTCGACCGACAGCCCGCGCCGCAACAACCTGGAGGGTACCGAAAACACAAAAGACTGTGAGTGGACAAAAATAAAGTATAGTTCAAAAACGGTTCAATAAAACAAATACATTTATACCCTCCATTTAAAAACCCAATGAATGCATATCAAATTCAAGTCATGAAACCATGTCACATCAGAAACCATCAACGAAAACCCAAATCAAATTCATCATTCAAATCCAGGCCTCAGCCTCAAATCTCAAGTAAATCTCAAATCCGGGAACTCAGTCCTAAAACTCGTCAAATCCACTTCATCCGGGCCACTGCCCAAAACATCAGAAAACCAGTGAAAAACATCAATTATACAAGTTACTGGATCTCAAGTGTTCCCGAGTCTTTAAACTCAAAACACAATGCGCAATAACCAGGCCTTCCCGGAATTTCAACGAGTCTTAAAACTCAAAACACAATCACAGGCCTCGGGGGGGGGGGGGGGGGGGGGTATCATAACCGAGTCTTTAAATTCAAAACATATACCGAGTCTTTAAACTCAAAACATATCAATCCAGGTGTAAGACCCGTGTCCTGGAGGGAACGGTGAACAATCCCTCATTCCTGCGAGGGGGAATGGTCTGGGAGAGGATGGTGGTGTGCCTTAAAGGTGTAGGCACATACCTATCTATCACTAGGCCTTTTGGGAGCTCAATTGGCTTTGGGGGGGGGGGGGGGGGAGGGATTGGAACCCCAAAGTAAAGCGAGTTGAGACTGGTGCAATTCCATGATGGGTGACCCCTTGAGAAGTTGCACCATGAGCTCCCGAAAACAAAACCGTAAGGGCGAGGCCCAAAGCGGACAATATGGTGCTAGATGAGTCGGGTCCTGACCGAGGAGGGTCGGATCCTGACACCAAGGCCCTCCCCCCTTCAATCAATCTGAGTCTTTAAACTCAAAACCAGATCCAGTGGGTTTTTCTCTTTTTCCGGGTCTTTAAACCCAAAACCATTTTTCATTCAATCAGTGAAAACCATAGAAAATCCACAGTCAAATTCGCAACAATGATTCTGTAAGTCGGCATCCGAAACCACTGTCCCGGACCCAATTCCAGATTTCCTTTCCAAATCTCGAAAACCAAATTCGAAATCTCATTTCCAGAATCCAGTTTCGAAACCAGAGTCTCAATCACATGAATAGGGCTCTAAGCCCAAAATCACTTTTTTGGAATCCTTTTCAAATTATTGAAATCAAATCATATTTCAAATCTCGAAATCAAATCGTTAAAACCACAGTCAAATCATAAGATCGTACAAAATCTCGAAAAACGTGAAATTCCGTAAAATATCTCGAAAAACGTGTAAAATCGTAAACCATTAAGATCATAAAGCAAATCATAGAATCACGTATGAAAACATATTAAAACATATATGCATGCATGAAGAGTTAGAAAGAAAAGTCCACTCACAGACCATTCCGGCGTCGCCTCGATACGCGCGCACTTACGCCATTCCCGGCCATTCCGCTATCCTTGGCTTTCCCGAACCTATCCCAATCTCATACTAAGGTCACTAACTACTTCATAAAGATCATACTAAAGCCCCATAATTTTCCTGTATTTTTAACTATTTTTATGACAGGACCCATCCCAATCCCCCCGAGATTAGTGCGGGATGACCCTGCTCCCGTCTGACACGAAGTGTCAGACAAGGGATATTTCCGACCTTTGCCCTCCCGGGCTATCAGAGTACGCCAGGATCCGGAGGAGGTATGTGATATCTCGGTCTCTGCTACAGTCCACATCCAATGTCAAACTGAAGGGCAGTCAAAACATTAAAAGCTGTGAGTGGACAAAAATAAAAGTTTATAAGAACATTTTAACGAGAAGACATTTGTACCCTTCACTAAAAAGCATGCATGCATTCGAAAATCGTTTAACCAAAGAAACCATATATGGGAACTAAGCCCAAAACCATAATGAAATAACCATCATGAAAATGACCATACGGGCCACTGCCCAAATCCTGTGCACACTTGTGCATACCACATATCACAATCCATATATCATATCTATATCATATACACATATAATTCACACAACCAATCCTATCACGGTTTCCAAAGCTACGCGCGTGCTACCCAGGTCTCAATCCGAGTCTTCTCAAAGTCAAGATCAATGTCCGCAGACCACTGACCCTACCTGAGGTAATAGTAATCATAGCCTTCCTGAGAGTAAGGAACCCAACTGGGGGGTGACTCCACTCAGTCGGTGCTCCGTGACTACTCCGGGGTCCACCCAGGCCAACGACCCTCCCCGGAGGAGATAATAGAAGTAAAGGAAGGTATATGAATACATATATATACATAACATAAACATTCATGCCCGGTTCCCTTGAACCGTCATGGTCCACAACATCCATTAACCAGGGTTCATGTCGGTTCCCATAAACCGACATGAACCAGAATGACTTGAAAAAGGTTCATGCCGGTTCCCATAAACCGTCATGAACCACAATGACCTTTCCAGAGTTCATGCCGGTTCCCGTAAACCGTCATGAACTTGGAAATCCATCTAGGGTCCCTGACCCGAAATCATCAATGTAAAACAACTAGGTCTCGTGCCCGAACATATGACTCAACTGGGCACCGTACCCGATATCTAAGGGTCAGTCAAGACTCCGATCATAGTGATGTGTGCAACCATCCATCCAGGACCGTTCTCAATCCTGGTATGTCGCCGTGAACGAATCAACCAACGCGACCACCACAAGATCATGGTGCACTCATCACCGATCGCTATCCTGAACCGTCAGAACTCCGAAGTTGAGCCTCCCCAGGCTGCCCGACCACGAATCGTGCATCGTGACTCCTCCGGAAGGAACACATGTCAATCCGAAGGCGAGCGCCGTATCGTCGATCGCCGTGCACATAGCACCCGCCGCGACCACGATTTAGACCCGAAGGTCGTAAATAGCGTCATATGCCCGAGACAAAATCAAATGGGTCTCATACCCGAGTTTATCCTTTTAGAAATCCCAAAACTTTTTCATTTAAACCAATAAAGAAATACAAACCCGTATAGGCACCGTATAGGGCCGAAACCTCGAAATACGTGCCTATACGTAACCACACATCCAAATGCACTCATGGCATCACAAACAAGTATTTAAAACATATAATAAACATTTATGCATGCACCAATTTAGAAAAAAAGGTCCACTCACAGACCGTTCGAGCTGCCGCCTCGATTTGCATGACATACGGCTCTCCGAGCCGATCACCATCACCGGGACTCCCAAACCTGTCCAAATTTTAATAGAAGGTTACTAACTACTTAATTAACCTCCTACCAAAGCCCCGTAATTTTCCCAAACTTTTAACTATTTTTAAACCGACCCTAAACCTTCCGACACCCCGAAAACTATCGAAACGATATCCGATTGACGCGAGACTAGTTCCAAAATCTTCGCTACATCGAATAGAAGATTTCCCGTGTTGAATACTTTCCCAAATTATGGACCACGCGCCCTCACGCGCCCCAAGAAGGGCCAGATTACTGTTCATCATCAGCAAGCTCCAGCGGACCGGTTTTCCTGTGCTGGACCGGTTCACCTGGTTTGGCCGGTCCAACTGGACCGGCGTGACCGGTTCGTGGTCCTAGACACCCCATTTTTCATCGTAGTTCTTCCTTTTTGGTTCCTTTCATCCTATTTTGATGTTTTCCATCCATTCCAATCCCTAAAACTACCTAAAAACACCTAAATCCTATGGTTCGATTTTGAACCAAACGGTTCAAAGTTCCCAAAATGCAGCCATGGATTCACAGCCGTCCCTAGCATCCTAAAACCTTCCTAACATGTCCCTAGCAACCTAATGGACTCATTAAAACCATTAGAAACGAACCATAACATTAAAAATGTAAAAATGGATCAAAATGGACTTACCGTGAACCTCATGGGTTCTTCCTCCTTCCAGCCGCCGTGGACGGCGGTTCTGGCCGGCAACCACCTCCTCTTGTCCTCTCTTCCATCCCTGGTCTCAGTCCTGGTTGCTTGAGTGAAGGTTGGATGGGTTTTGGGTTGCACGGATGGGAGAATGGTGGGTGTGTGTGTGAGATCGGGTGGTTTTGAAAACAAGGAAGGAAATGATCGATGCCTGACTGTATATGGGTGGCCTGTGGATGGGTGACACTTGTCACTCATCCATAGGGCAGGAATTAAATATCTGGGCCCCACTAGAGTCCAAAGTTAACTCGTCTCGTAATTCATGCAATAGTGCACTTGAACTTCCGTGAACCGTAACTTCGTCGTCGAACGTCCGAATTCGACATGACGCCTGTCTATGGATTCGTATCGTCCTTATCTACGTAACGGTCTTTGGCCCTCGGCCATCGGACCTCTTGGTCAAAAATTCAACTATTTGCCCCATTTTACCCAAAATTACCAAAATGCCCCTAAACTTCCGAATGTCATAACTACCTCCTCGAACGCCGGTATTGAACGTACCACCTGTCTATGAACTCGTGACGTCACGAACTACGTCACGGTCATCGGTCAAAGTCCATTTGACTGCCAGAATGAAAAGTCAACGTTTTGCCATGATCAAGGGTAAAACGGTCATTTTGCATCGTTCGTCCGATTTCGCCTAACTAATCACCTATTAGCCTCACTAATCGTGATTAGTCACTAATCCAATCTAGGAATTTGGGACGGGTCGTTACATTTTAACTGAGCCCTAAAACCTTCGGACATCCCGAAACATTTCAAGACGATATCCGATTGACTCGAATCCAGCTCCAAAATGTTCGTTACATCGAATACTTTAAAAGTCGTGTTGGAACCTTCCTCAAAAGGCATGCCACACGCGCCGCCTGAAGTGACTGCGCGTGGTCTTCACACGCCAATCACTGTTCATCATCTTCAACATCAGTTCGACCGGTCTGCAAATCCGATCCGATTTTGAACCAGCGTTCACGGTTCTGTCCAGTTTTTAATCCTTTTTAAATCCTAATTAGCCCATTAATTTCGTCCATCCCTTTCCTATGCATTTACATGATCAAAACAAGAACTTGAGATTAATTGGTTACCTTCCAAATCGAGAAACACAAGTCCAAATCGTCCTTCTCTGTTCTAGCGATTGCGACCACCATTTTCCCTCCTCACGTGCTTATTCAAATCCTTACGTTCTCCAGACCCTCATCCAATCAATAAATATGAGTAAGAACGTGTAAAACTGAAAGTGCCATGTTTTGGGTTCTTAAGAAATCCACGGAAATTTACCTTAAAATTCATCTTAGGCGTCGACTTTCGAGCCCATTTAGTCTGTCTCAATCTCTTTTCCACTTTTTGTTCATAGGACTCATTCGATTGCTGAGGATTCGAAGAGATGGGATCACTGTCCTCTGTTCCTCGTGAGTCGAAGACCGCCGTCCACGATTCTAACGGTCCTTAGTTTGTGTGAAGAAAACTTGTTGTGCAAAAAGTCAACAAATTCCCCCTTTTAACCAAATTACAAAAGTGCTCTCAACCTTCCGAACATCATAACTTCCTCCTCGGATGTCGGAATCGAACGTGCCACCTGTCTACGGACTCGTGAAGTCCCGAACTACGTCATAGTCATCGGTCAAAGTCCATTTGACCACCCGAACTAAAAGTCAGCAATTTGCCCATTCCAGGGGCAAAATCTTCATTCCGCACCGTCCGTCCGAAATCGTCCAACTAATTACTGCTTAACCTCACTAATCTGTCATAACCACTAATCTAATCTCGATTTACGGGACGCGTCGTTACAGTTATAACCGTTTATGCACATCCAAAAGGATGTAATTCGTTACTATCTCGTCCTCATATCTCAACCTTCACAGATTCAACTCTCGGGTCTCCATGTTATTCACAATCACAAAATCCCACATCGACACCACAAATAATTTTCCTCGACTTTTCCAATTTCAATAATTTCCTTATACTTCCTAGGGATATTAGAAATGTACAACCACACAGGTTTCGGAGTTAACGATAATTCCCCGAATCCACTAATTTCCATGACGTCCCCTTGCGTCATCCAAAAACTCCTCATGTCTCAATCGTACCTATATCATCCATTCATCACTTAGTCATCTCATAACTGTTGGGACTTATCCCAACACATCACAATCCCTGATGGATCCTATCCAGTCCTTCACTCAACCACTACCGAATCTCAGATACCGAACATATGCCCGTCACGACGGAGTCACAACCCAACTCGTGGCTCATCGTCATAACACTCATCGGAACCAGCACACTGCGTGCGAATCAGACAACCCTGAGTCATTACTCATACCGAGAAACAACCCTGTATTTCCACTCAGGTGAAAGGAACTCTGACTCTCTCGTACCCTACAACTATGGGTACCACCATTCTGACAATCCACAACAAGATAATGAACGTTCCTTGAACGTCCCCTGATTCTCAACTACCACACTACACCAATTACCATCGATAACTAGTTATTTCCACACGACTGTCGACCAACAGTCATCGTTATCGAGATCCGCATCCACACATCACACTATGATCCGATCTAACCCGGGATTCCATATTTGATCTCAAAATCGTACTCGTGGATCGAATCACATCATTTCACTTCATGTCGGCCAACCAATCTCTATCGTTACGACTAGACTCACTAGAGTCATCCACATGGTCATCCACGACCTCAGCCGCTCTTTGCAGCACAAGTTCTAATCCACTAGTCACAATCTGGGGTTCGACTCGACAGACCACCCCGACTTCGGAAAGTCATCCAATCCTCAACAACTATAGACTCATAATTCTAATTCATCAATCACTCTCTAGGGTTCCTCTGAACCCAACTGCTCTCTGCAATAAATTTCGCAATCCGACTGACCCCGCGGTCCTGACATCGCATGGATGTCACTCCAATCCTACCATCAACTCAACTGGGGTTCCACCACTAAGGTCATCAGCTAACTCATGTACTAACATCCCTCACACCAGCAATCACCACAAGGGTTCACATTCTCAGACCATTACTCAACTGAGGTTCACATTTCCAGTTCACTACTCAAATATGGTTCCATGAACCCAGCTGCTCCCAGCAGCACCACAATCTAACATCACAAGACCGAACTAACGGTCCCACATTACCAGTTCGTCACATACAACCCCACATGGGTCGAATCACACTAACGCACGGCGTATCAGGCCAATCACACACTATCCACTATTCAATCTCAAAAACTACCAAACCAGCATCCTACTATCAGGTTGATGACGGGCTGACCACGTAGAGACATCACATCCCCGACCTGTACGTACCACAAGAATTACTGAATAGCGACAACCTCGCTCTGATACCACTTGACACGACCCATCCCAATCACCCCGGGATTAACGTGGGATGTGTCATGCTCCCATCTGACACGAAGTGTCAGACAAGGGATAATATGTACCTCAGCCCATACGGGGCTCACAGAGCGCGCTAGGATCGGTGAAGGAGTGCGATATCTCGGTCTCCGCTACAGCCCGCATCCGTGATCAACCTGAAGGGTATTAAAACCATTCAGAACTGTGAGTGGATGAAAATCAATAAATTTATAAAAAAATGCATTTCATAAAGATAAATTATGCCCTTCACTAAACAGTATGCATGCATCGTGAAATCAGTAATCAAAATATTTACTCAATAAACCATTAGGGCTGTAGCGCAAAAATCGTAACTCAAAACCACGTGTGGGAACTCAGCCCAAAACTGTAGAATACCAAAATCCATAAATCCAAAACCCAGTGGGCCACTGCCCAAATCCATAACCACAAATCCACAAAGACATAAATATCATTTCATTATTCCAACAGTCCATATTTACCATATAACCATCCTCGGCATCCCAGATGTCTAGCGTCCCAGACGTGAATCATAGCATTCCTGCTCCTGAGTCACTATACGATCCAAGAGCTCCGAATAATGACCCCTCCCAGGTAATGCACCGTGACTTCCCCATTGTCCCAGACACCTGGAGGAGACCATTACATATCCTCGTATCAAGATGGTATATGGAAAAAAGTTTTACAAGGTTATTTCAAAACATCTCAGTGGGCTCTGCCCGAAATCTTCATAAAACATCACAAATCCATTTAGGGTCCCCAACCCGAAATAACGTTTATGAAATATAAGGTCCCAGACCCAAAATCACATTTATAAAACTCAACTGGGCCTCATGCCCAATTTTGTAAACCACTGGGCCCCCGGCCCGATCACATAACTCAAAAGGGTCTCACCCCGATTTCGTAAACCAACTGGGCCCTTGGCCCGATCACATAATTCAAATGGGTCTCATGTCCGAGTTCATTTTTCCAAAACCAAAACCATTCCATAGAACCATTATTGAATTCTCAATCACATAGCCATAGCATAAACTCGTAAATCTCAAAATACGTGTAAATATGGATTTATCTCGAAATACGTGTCATCATGTAAACCACCAGTGTCACAATCATCATCATAGAAATCACGTATGTAAAACATATAAAATAGTTATGCATGCATCATATTTTAGAAAACAAAGTCCACTCACAGATCGTCTTATGCTGCCGCCTCGATACGCGTGCCATAAGCCCTCCCGGGCCCTATCACGATCACTGGGACTTCCAAACCATTTCGAATCAAACTGGAGGGTTACTAACCTCTTCATTAACCTCCTACTAAAGCCCCGTAATTTTCTTGAATTTTTAACTATTTTTAAACTCGGTCCTAAACCTTAGGACACCCCTAAACATATCGAGACGGTGTCCGATCGGCACGAAACCAGTCCCAAAATGTTCGTTACATCGAATAGATTAATTCACATGTTGAAGTCATCCCCAAATGATGCTTCACGCGCCCCCACGTGCCGCCCACGCGCCTACTGTTCATCATCCCTAACTCGCGATAGACCGGTTCGGTCCAACCGAACCGGTAGTCACGGTTCAACGTTATAAACCCCCATTTTTGGTCCATTCTTGTTCCTTTCAATCTTAAACTCTAAGTCTCAACTTTATCTATCCATTTGATACTTCAAAAACCTAAAAACAATCCTAGAACATACCTTCATGGTCGGTGGAAGAACCTGCCGCCTGCAACTGAACATTACCGTCGTCTCCGGCCACCTGGATCCATGAAACCAGTCCCATTCGACTTGTCTGAGTCCTAGGATCACGACCCAATCATCAGCATCGATCGACAAGCGTTAAAATTTGATTTTTGCATTTTGACTAAAAACGTACCGTCTTAGGTCCTCTGGCCACCGTCCACGACGACTCAACCTACCAGCACTGTCCTCATCGCCTCACGTCACTCTCTCATTCTTATTAACAAACTAAACTCTAATGGTGAGGTTTGGAGGGTTATGGGGAAAATTGGTGTTTGGTTTTGGAAGAAAATGAAGAGGAAATTGAAGCTGATGCGCGAGGGAAAGAGAGAGAAAGAGAGAGAGAGAGAAGAGAGAGAGAGAGAGAAGAGAGAGAGATATAGAAATATATGAGAAAAACGTATAAAATAATATATAATAATTTATTATATAATCTAATCTAATTAATCACCCAATCCAATGTTAGATCCACTTTTTAGGGAAGCCACCAATGGGATGAGTGACACTTGTCAATCATCCATGGGTCCCACTTAAAAAGTCAACTAATCAGATACTGCCACCTAATCTCTGCCTCATAATGCGTGCAATAGTCTAATCGAACTTTTCGTGACCATAACTTTCCCATCCGAAATCTGATTTCGGCGTGCCGCCTGTTTATTGATTCGTATCGACCCGATCTACGTAACGGTCCTCGACCCTCGGCCATCGAGCCTCCCTGGTCAAAAGTCAACATTTTGCCCAAGATCAGGGGCAAAACGGTCATTTTACACCGTCCGTCCGATTTCGCTCAACTAATCGCCGATTAATCTCACTAATCCTTCATTAGTCATTAATCTAATCCCAGAATTCGGGACGAGTCGTTACAATCAAATTGCTCATTGTAATCCTCTAAATCATCTTCAATACCCATATTAAGGTCCCTTTGCAACCGACCTTGTTCAGAGTTACTTACTGGAGCTTGTTGGTTGCTTCTACTACTATATGAAAATACTTTACACTTCAATGTAATGCACAATGGAACCTTACAAGTCCTTGATATTCTCTCAAAAATAAAAGCTCTCACATCATCATCGTCGACTATCTCTGTCGGCCAAGCAGTTTTCATTGCATCGTAGCATCGGATATGACTTTCATAATTATCTCATACTCGTTTGGATCCACATTTACGATGCCACACACTTTATTCTGAAGCTCCTCAAATGTAACTTTTTTTGAAACAAGTAGTCCTTTAGTTTTGCAATTTTTATAAGATGAGTTCACCCACCTTCCACCATAGCTAACCAAAATTGTTAAACTTGACATTTTCCTGAAAATAAAGTAAAACAAAAAAATTATAAAAAATCCAATGAGACAAAATAATAAGAACATTGTATCATTAGAAGCAGAAGAGAAAACTCATTAATAAAATTGATAATCAAACAGTAAGCATCACACATACACCATATAAAAATGTATAGAAACCATTAACCTGCCCAAATATGAACTATCTATCCTTGAAACCATTATATAGAAACCATTACACAAAAACATTTATACATAAACCATTATGCATAAACAACTTATCCTTAAAAACCATTATACATAAACAATTATCCTTGAAACCATTATATAGAAACCATTACACATAAACCATTATACATAAACAACTTATCCTTGAAACCATTATACATAAACAATTATCCTTAAAACCATTATATCAGAAACAATTATACAAAAACCATTATATCACCCAAATACTGCGATACCTCTTCAAATTTGCAGTAGCAGGTGTGTGGGATGTGGTTCTGCGTATTGGTTATTCTAGTTTTGTGCAGAATCCTACATGACTTGTGAAATTCTTCAGCAGTTGGGCTAGGGATTGACGGAATCAATCATTTTATAATTATTCTTATGCAATCTATCTACTTCCTAATATATTGGTTGCTCTTAAGTTTTTTCCTCCACCTTTACGAAGGCACACAGCAAAAACGCTCAATCCATAGAGAACTGAACCTAATCTCTGCGTGAATCCTTGCGGCAATCAATTGACTCCAGCCGCATGCTAAGTCATCAAGGTCCGCATCTAAATTAGGACAGGAACTAGCCCCCCAAAGAAGAGCAATTAACCAAGCACCTTCCCCCAAATCAAACCAATTGAAATCGACATACCAGCTAAAGGTAGTAGACATAAGGGCCCTGCAACCATTTCCTGGCCATTGCCATATAATCATTAATTTGTTAGTAATTTAGACCATGTTCCAATTCAACTAGATAAGTTCAAACATAATTAGCAAATCACTAACTTAAAGTCATTATTGGTTACTGCCTCTGTGAGCTCTGTATGCACTTTCATTGAAAAAATTTAAAACAGAAGCTAATGTAAATCACAGAGTCTTTTAGAAAACCACAATAAATACAAACGGGAAGAAGAAAAACTAATAAAAAGAAAAAATCAACCAAACATACCAAAGTCTTTATCAGCATTCGTTGCGTGAAATATTCCAGAGTATATGGATCCATTAACTTGTGCAATCTATCTACTTCCTAATATTCTGTTCAATAGAAACACATTCTACCTGCTAAAAAATCCTACAAAAAATTCAGGAATGAAAATAAAATATAGTAACCTGCGAATGGAACAAGATGTTGAGTGGGATCGGACGCAAAAGGGAAAATAAAAGATGGCAGGTCTGGTGGGAGTGACCTAGAACACGAGAGAGAAAGCTTCCCAGGAGGAACAGAGAAGTCGAGTATGGTTCTTCTACACAAATATTAAGATTTTTTCTTTTTCTTTTTGTGTTAGGGTTTATGGTTTGTTCAGCTTCTTTTTTTATTTTAGTATTGATGGTATTTGAGTCTATTTGGGTACGTTTTTTGCTATAATTGAAAGTTGTTTTAAAAAGTGACATTTTTTAATTTAAATACCAAATTTATGTCGTTTTTGATAAATTCTCATACTTCGCCACGTCTCTAGTTAGTTTTGGCCAATAAAACTTTTCCCCCACTAACGCTAAGGTCTTATACCTGCCGAAGTGCCCCCCAAGTCTGCCGCCGTGCTGTTCTTCAACAATTCATTGTCGCAGGGAGCCTTCTGGAATACACAGTTTGATGCCTTTAAACAAGTACCCCTCATTGACATGAAAATCACCCTGTGATTTCCGCCCCAAACAGTTTTCCCAGATAACACTGAAGTCCCCGTCATCCACATACAGGTTCGTTAATTGTTCAAAGCGCTCTAACTTAACCTTGATGGCCGTTAGCAATCTTTCTCGCCGACTCAGGGCATCGGCTACTTTATTTCGGATGCCAGCTTTGTGTTTGATGGTGAAGTTATATTCTTGAAGCTCTTCCACCCACCTAGCATGGCGTCGGTATACTTTATGTTGGCCGTTGATAAACTTCAGCGCTTCATGGTCAAAAAAAAAAAAAAAAATTCCTTGCAAATTAGATACTGCTTCCATTGTCGCAATGACTGAATAATTGCGTAAAACTCAATATCATAGGTAGAATATCATTGTCTTGTTTCGTTGAGTTTTTAGCTAAAAAAGGCTATTGGTTTTCCTTCTTGGCTCAACACAGCCCCTATTCCCACTCTTGATGCATCACAATCCACTTCGAAGACCTTCTGGTAATCAGGCAGCACTAACACTGGTGCTTCTGTCATGGCCTTTTTTATGGTCTGAAAACTCATGTCTGCTGCTTCAGTCCACTTGAATACACGAGCTTTCAAACAATCAGTCATAAGGGCAACAAGAGAGCTAAAGTGACAGATAAACCTTCGGTAAAATGACGCAAGACCATGAAAGCTGCGAATGTCGTGAATGGACCGTGGTGTCAGCCATTCTAGAATTGCCTCTATTTTTTTGGTGTCCACCTTAATTCCTTCGGATGAAATAACATACCCCAGAAAAACTAAGATTGTAGTCAAGAACTCACACTTCTTTAGATTAGCATAGAGGTTTTGTTCCCTCAATGTCGTAAATATCTTGTTCAGGTGCTCCAAGTGTTGTTCGGTATTCCGGCTATAGACAAGTATGTCATCAAAGTAAAGCACAACAAATTTTCCAATATAAGGACGAAATACCTGGTTCATTAGGTGCATGAACGTACTAGGAGCATTTTTAGACCCAACGACATTACCATCCACTCGAATAGGCCATCACGGGTTTTGAAAGAAGTCTTCCATTCATCTCCAGGCCGTACCCTGATTTGGTGATATCCACTTCGTAGGCCTATCTTCGAAAATATTTTTGCACCTGATAGGTTGTCCAACATATCATCCAAGCGAGGAATTGGGAACTTATACTTCACGGTAATTTCATTTATTGCTCGGCTGTCCACACACATTCGCCATATCTTATCTTTCTTTGGAGTAAGTAGGGATGGTACGGCACATGGGTTCATGCTTTCACGGATCACTCCTTTTTTTAGTAGCTCAGTAACTTGTATGTTGAGTTCTGCGTACTCCTGTGGGCTCATATGGTAATGTGGCTTGTTGGGTAAGCTTGATTCTGGAACTAAGTCAATATGGTGCTGAATATCCCTCATAGGTGGCAATCCCGCGGGCAACTCATCTGGAACAAAGTCGGAAAACTCTTGTAGTATCGACGCCAATTCGCGAGGAGGAATATTGTTTGGGCTAATTTCTTTCACCAACAGCATGTACCATCGCCCTTTGTTCTTCTTCACCTGATGCAAAAAAAATTGCATGGTTAAAAGGTTGTCCCCTTCGCTCCTTCGCAATTTGGGGTTGTCCTCACGGCGGGAAGGTCCTAAAATGACCTTAACCCCATCTTTGATGAAGGTGTAAGCCCCCAAGGTAGCGGGCAATCGTTTGCTCCTCTTCTTTCGTCACGCCACATCTCATAGTGAGGAGGTCGAACTCTTCGGTGTACTCATCAACCGATCGGGTTCCTTGTCGCAGGTTGTGCAGTTTCAGAAAATTATTTTGGATGTAATTTTCTGGTAAGAATTTTTTTCTTAGTTCCTTCTTCATCTTCTCCCATGAATTTATCTTTTTCTTTCCCATTCGCTCTTGAAAACTCCGAAGCTGTTCCCACCAAGCGGAAGCATGTTTCTTTAATTTGATAGCCACTATCTTTACTTTCTTCACATCAGGTACCTCCTTGTATTCAAGATCCGCTCAATCGTATTGAGCCAGTCTACAAATTCATCTGGCCGAATTTTCCCTTCGAACTCTGGTAAGTCCACTTTTAGATCAAAACCTCGCGCTCCATCGTTGATAGGTGCACAACCTTCGTGCCCTTCATTCCCCGGCTCTCCCAACGGAGCACTGTGGTGAAAAGGGTTTAGTTCTTCTTCCCGCTCGTCACCTTGTCCATCACAATCCAAGGTTTCGAGTTGATCGACTATGTCGGTGAGGTGTTGTAGTATCCTCCTGATTTCTTCCATGTCATTGGTATTGTCACGACCCTCCCTGCAAAAGCCCCCTCGACCGCCTCGTTTGTAGTGTGCCATGGGTTCAGTCTTGCCTACCACTCCACAACCGGGGCTCTGATACCAATTTGATGGGGAACCAACTGGAACAAAGTCACAAACCCAATGAGCACCAAAATCAAGCAAGAACACCAAGATAGCCGCCAAAGGCTGCTGCGTTTATGACAGGACCCGCCCTGATCCTCTCTGGGACCACATGGGGACGTGCCCTGCCCCCGTCTGACACCCAAAATAATGTTCCAATTTTAACTTTAAACGTTCAAATGCATAGAAACCAAATTAAAGTTTTACATCAAATTCGAAATAAACAGATGTCAGACAAGGGATGAAATCCAAAACTACAAGTTGCGAGCACGACTCTAACATAAACCTGCGGGTAAAATCACCCAACATGGATTCAGGTGCGCAGAAGTAGATCTATGCCTCAGCCTCAGGTTCCTCCTCAACTTCAGTAGCACGACCTGGAGGGGTTACCAAAACAATAAGGGTGAGTGGGCCGAAACTCAAGTTTATAAAATCGTTTAGTAAGTAAAAGATATAATTTACCCCTCCGTTTTCCAAACATGCATGCATCAGCATTTAAAACCATAAATCATATAATATGAACCATAAGGCATGTAATAAAATCATAAGATAAATTTTAGCTACTGCACTATACGTTCCGATCCTGACATCCCAGATGCCTGACGTCCCTGACGTCCAATAAGGTCACAGTCTCAAGGCTACGCGTGCCACTCGGGTCTCAATTCCGAGTCCAATCCCCGAACCCTGTCCGGGTACGGCATCTCAAATGCCTAGCGTCCTAGACGCTCGACGTCCCTGACGTCAAATAAGCAATCCTGCTCCTGAGTCATTTTACGGTCCGGTTCCTCCGTAGAATGACCCCTCGCAGGCAATGCACTATGACCACTGATAGGACGTTAAATAAGTATTATTTTATATTATTTTATACCCTTTATACTTGACTTTTAATATTAAAATATTAAATAAATTGATAAAATAAATTATTTTGTGATTTTTATGTTTAGAAAAATAAAGGTTGTAATTTGGAGCATTTTGGCGAAAGAATCGTTTTGATCGGAATTATAACGAATAAAATATGGACGAAATTCGGTGGAATAATTAATTTAGTTATTAATTATTTAACTAATTAATTCTGTGCAGCCCAACCCACTTCTAAGAAAATCCAGCCCAAAACCGGCAGCCCAAGCCCAGCCGTTCAGCCCCAAAACCGGCAGCCCAGGCCCAGTTCGCAAGCCCGCGTCCGTGCGGCCCAGCCCAGACAACCAAGCCCAGGCCCAATCCGCTCCAGCGTGCTTCTGCCTTGCCCCTGCGAGTTCGGCGCGCGCCTGCCGAGTCCCTGTTGTCACGTTCGACGCGCGCCTGCCGAAGTCTCCACCCTCTCTTCAGCAGCCTGCCGCCGAGTCCCTTTTCTTCCATTCAGCAGCCTGCAGCCGAGCTGCAGCCCTCCCCTTCAGCACCGCCCAGCCGAATTTTCTTCCCTATTTTCAGCAGACTTCCACTCAATTTCCAGCCGACTTCCACTCAATTTCCAGCCACTTTCCAACAACTTTCCAACCCAATTTTACAACTTTACAACTCAAACCACCTCTAAACATCATCACAAATCTTTATTACTCATCATTCCATTATTCCATTTTTTTTATTGTATTTTTATATTATTTTTGGTAGCTTTCTCCACCTATAAATAGGGTTTCAATTCACTTGTTGAAACACACCTTCTTTGAGGCACACATTTGAGCCTTCTTTGAGAGAAACTTTGGCAAAGTATCTCCAATACAAAGTTTAGAGTTTGAGTCCATATTTCCCAAGTTTATTTCCTCCATCTTCAGTTCCGTCCGCTGTCGGAGAATCATATGAATAACAATCCATTGTTTTCATCCATCTTGAAAGTGTAACAATTACTCTCCATCTACTCAAACTCTCATTTTTGTTATTGGTTTTGATTATAGTTCAATATATGTGAGGTTTTTCTTACTAATATTTGTAAGTGTTAAATGCAATCTCCATGTGTCTTACTTTATGAATTTTAGTTATTTTATACATTTTAGTGCTTCATACTTCAATTCAATGTTAAGTGTTTTATCCGCTGTCGGTGCATTTAAAGTAGAATTGAAGAGACTTAATGTTGATCGCTGTCGGCGCATTCAGTCAAAAACAAAAGGTGAATCATATTGTAAGTGTTGTCCGCTGTCGGTGCATTTATAGTATTGAAAAATGTATGAAGGTAATTAAGACGATTAAGGTAAAATTTCGTGATTGATTTAATATTTGCAATTATTAGAGTGTTGGTAAGATTTGTGTTTTAAGAAGATCACTTGTACATGAATTAGAATAGAAGTAAAATTAGTTTATCTATGCTTTTACTTATTTACATGATCACAAACCTTTTCAAAACCCCCCTTTTTATTCTTTATTCTTTTATTCTTTTATTCTTTCATACTTTTAGTTTATTAGTCTTTGATTCTTTCATTTCTTTATTCTTTTATTCCTTTACTCTTTAATTTATTGATTCTTTGATTAGTTAATTCTTTAATTCTTTAATTCTCTATTCTTTTTATCTTTAAGTCATTAATTCTTTAAATTGTTAATTCTTTGATTATTTAATTCTTTGATTATCTAATTCTTTAATTCATTATTCTTTTATTCATCTCCCACTAACACATTATTAATGTCCCTAATTTCCCCGGTTAAGAACGATCCCTATTTATCAATACTACATCTACACAAAAAGGGTTTAAATTGTATAACGCTCGAATTACATGTTTAAATTAATGCGTAGTTTGGGTTTAGTCAACCACTCCGAGGTAGCACATCCGGAGGAGACAGTATCATAAGAATGGATCTATACAGTGCAGTACCAAATACATTTTATTGATATCCACATGCAAAACATATATATACATAGATAAAATCCAAACCGATCTTTAAGTTTCATCAGACGGGTCTCAAGCCCAAATACCGTGAAACGTGCCATAACCATAATTTTAATATCATCAAAACCGTTTCTTGATTCCAGCATGTGAACATATAAGTAAACCGTAAAACATTTAAGCATGCAAGGGTTTAATGAAATCGGGCCCACTCACAGTACGATCCCGCGGTGAACCTGCGCGTACGAACCTGTACCGGGATTATCGTACAATTCCTGTCAGTCCAAATCACAGGTAAGGGTCACTACAAGTCTTAAACATTTATCCAAAAAGTCTGAAATAGAAACCGGGTCGGGGAACCCGTCAACACGTTTCCTGAGATAACCGGCCCTAGACTGACCCCCCTAACAATCCCAGATCAACATGGTTAATTCACCAAAAATGTTCAGAATGATGAGAGGAACAAAAGTCATGTTGATCGTGATTGGAGATAAGCCCCAACGCGCCCTCACGCGCCGCCCAAAGTGGATGCGCGTGAAAGTCACGCGCCTGACACTATAGCTGCTACAGTGTCACCTTCTTCACCCGATAGCCCTGCTATTCGGACCTTCAGCCCGCGATATGACCCGGGAAAATAACCCTGAATTTCAACTCGATTTCAATCCAACTTGATCCTAACATGTTATTTACACATCAAATTTAAGTTCTGAGTCATTAATCAACCTCGACAAGTCCCCAATCGACCTATCGACCCGTGATCAACCAATCGGATCAATCACTAGAACTCACTGGTTTCCAAACCAAAATCAAATTAACCTCCCAGTAAGCTTCCTAAGGCTAAAATGAACTAAAACAAATGATCAATTTACCAAGGTATTACCTGTAAGTGATCGTCCAAATCTCTGCAAGTCCACTGAAACAGAAACCTCAGTTCCAGTCCAACAGTGCCTGGTTCCTCTTGAATTTGATATGGCTAAGTTCCAATTGCTCCCAGAAAGCTAAATCAGGCCTTGGTTTGGCCCAACGAGCACCAGAAATTAAAAACCCGATTTCCCTCCAAATTTTCCCGAAATGGTTCTCTCTGGTTCCTCACCTATTCTCAGTTCTTTCAACGGCAGAGTGAAGCTCACACAATTCCTATTCAGTTTAAAACAATTGAACCGTCCCAGAGGCTCGTGGAAGTCCAATCTGTCCACTGAAATTTGTCCCCTGAAAGCTTCGAATCTTCAATTAACAATATGGCTGCGCTGTGTGGATGAAACAGACCACGTTTGATGCTTCCAAAAGCTTTAAACAATCAATACTTTCCAGCACACTCACCAGCATAAACAATTCGCACTCAGAACCACCGCACATGGTGGTTCCGCCCATGTCCCCCGCGGTTGCTACAGTAACCAGGGTAAAATGACCAAAATGCCCCTGGTTCAATAATTACCAAAATGCCCTTCACTTTCTAGACCCGTAACTCAGCCATACGAAGTCCGATTTCGGCGTGCCGCCTGTCTACGGACTCAGGGCATCGAGACCTACCTAACGGTCCTTGTGTCATGTGAAAATTAGTTGTCAAACGAAAATTCAACATTTTCGCCCATAAAGTCCAAATTACGGTGATGCCCCCGAATTTCCGATAGTCATAACTTCTTCCCTGAGCGTTCGAATTGGACGTGCCACCTGTCTATGGACTCGTGACGTCCCAAACTACGTCACGGTCATTGGTCAAAGTCCGGTTGACCCACAAATCAAAAAGTCAACAATTTGGCCATACCATTCACAAGGGTAAAAACGTCAATTCATACATTAAATTACAATATTAAAATCCTCGAATTTCCGGGGTGTTACAGTTTATCTCATATAATTAATAATAAAAAAGGTCCCTAATAACATACTGAAATCTTGCTTAAATATCCTAGGACACCTAACCCTATCATACTTCCTTAAACGACAAGGAAAAAGGGAAAACAAACATAAAATATAACTAACTAACTAAGCAGACAAGCAGTCCCTATTTACTTGGGACAGTAATCCTCAAATCGAGCTGGAGGTCTAGTTGTCCCCTTGGGCCTCTCGTTGACAACTGGGACATCACCTGGCACCTCGACGGATGCTCCTACATGAGTGCGTCTCCGAAGGTGAAGAACCCAAAGTCCAAGAGCGCAACTTCCTCTCCGTCTCCTCCGAAAAAGTGATGGGTGCACGTCCTACCCACTGATGAAAATATCGTCGATTTCGCTGATATATCGCTCGATATATCGGTGAATTCGGTCGGCGACATGTAAGAGAGGGGGGAAAGAAATTGAGCGAAATATCGTCCGTTTTCGTTGTTTTAAGCTCATCGATCTCCTTATTTCATTAAAACAATCGAGATAGGAACAAATTTCCTGAAAATTGGACGTAAACCAGTGATTTACAACCGGGTCATGCCGCCGGGTCAAAAAAACCCGAATAGCAGACCCGCCTAAGGTAGGGGATGACTGTTTTTAACTCAGTACGTTTACTTTATATATTATTTAGTTGGATAATTTTTCAATTGGGCTGGGTAGTGGAGTTGATTTGGCTTCTGTTCAGTGTTCCTTGCACTTGGGTTCGACACCCCAAGTGCACACAGTTTCCTTCCTTTATTGTTTTTTTTGTTTTTTCAGTTTATTCCCTTCTTCTTTTATTTTTTTCAGTTTATTCCCTTCTTTTTTTTCAGTTTATTCCCTTTTTTTTTTTTCATTTATTCCCTTTTTTTCCATTTATTCCCTTTCTTTTCTTTTGAACTATATTTTTAATTTATTCCTTATTTTGAACTATATTTTTAATTTATTCCTTATTTTGAACTATATTTTTAATTTATTTCTTATTTTGAACTATATTTATCATTTTTTCAATTTTAAATATATCAATCCTTTTCAATTTTAAATATATCAATACTTTCCAATTTTTGAATAAATATTGACTCTATTTTTTTTTCAATTTTAAATATATTTACTCATTTTATAATTTTTCTTCCATTCAATATTTTTATGCATATTGTTATGTTTTTAATTATATTAACATTCAATTATAGTAATTCACTTCAATTTATATTTATATTTAAATTTTTATATTACTAATCATCGGCAGAACTCTATTGTATCATATTATTCATCATATATTTATTATATTAAGTTCATTTTATAGTTTTTATTAGTCCTATATAACCATCAATGAGTACTTAAGTTTTTTCCAAAGTTTCATTTCAAATTTCCAACTTTTAGATCGAATTTTCGTCATTTTTGTTGACCGTAAACGATATCGATATCGATATCGATATTTGGAACGAGATATCCGTAAATTTGATTAGCGATATATCCGTCGATATCGATATTTTCATCATTGGTCCTACCTCAAAGCATATCGTGTATCGACCGAATAGAAGGAGTGTCGTGATGCGTCAACAGAGAACACGTGACCACCATCAAGGTATCACAGGGTGAAAGCCCATCTTTATTTAACAAAAAATAACCATAATCTCAATTGGTAAATTTAAAAGTAGTTAAAAAATAAATAAAATCCTTTCCAACATCCTATTAAAAGTTTAGATAAAGAAACATATCGAAAAAATAAAAAAATGAATTGCGACTCAACGATCTAGGATCCACTTAATCTACTGTACCTTATATCCTGCAAACTAGGTAATATTTTTAGCCTCCTCGGATATCTTACTCTAGGCTTTGGCATTGGGCCGGGCCGGACCGGGCTTATTAAATAATTTTTAAATTTGCGGGCCGGGCCGGGTGGGCTTAATGACATAAAAAAGAGCCCACGGGCTTTTATCGGGCCGGGTTTATATCAAGCTTTTCGGGTCGGGCCTATTAAGCCCACTTGGATCGGGCTTACGTGGACTTTTGCAATAAATTATGTCTCAAATTTTAAAATTACAAAAAAATTTTAATAATGAAAAAAAATACACAAGGGTGCAAAAATGTGGTCTCGTTAAAATAAAATACTCAAGGGTCCAAAAATGTTGGGCTTATTAAGTAGGAGGATGAGTTGTTAGGGTTTGTATTGGGTATTGATATTGAGTATTGGGTTTTTAAAAATAAATTAGGTGGACCTGGGGCTGAGATTTGGGTTTGGGTTGAAATATTAGTATTAAGAATGGGTTAAGTATTAATTTTTAAATAATAAATATTTTATATTTTCGGGCTTATGAGCCGAATTTATTACGGGCGGGTCGGGTTGGACTTATCGGGCTTTATCGGACTCGGGCCTATCGGACCTATCGGGTTTGAACACCATAAGCCCAAACCCAACCCACTAACTCTCGGGCCGAGCTGGCCCATGACCCATAGCGAGTCGAACCGGGCTTTTGTCCATAGAGTTTATCGGGCCCCCATAAGCCCATGGACTTTTGGACCAAATGGTGAAGCCTATCTTACTCAATCCTTCTACTCAAATAAAGCAGTATGTTATTTAATTATAACCAACACGGATAACAATCAATTGACAAGATTATAATCATATTCACAACAAAAAGTTAACTGGCTAACTCAGTATTTTAAACTAGCTTTACTATTGCAAGAACATATTATTATTATATCTATATTAAAATAGAAGTGGCTTTGCTCCCTTTTTTTTTTCTTTTTTTTTTTTACATTTTTTTCTTTTACTTTTTCCTTTATTTTATTTTTTTCTTTTCCTTTATACATATCAATTTTTTTTCCTTTTTTTTTTCTTTATTATTTATTTATTTTTCTTTTCTTTTATCCATATTAAAAAATTATAAAAGAGACGCCTAAGTGATGAGGATATCATTGATCCACACTACATACAAATATATATATATAAATATATATAATGATATGGCGGCATAAATACAACCACTAGGCAAGGACCCGTTCCTATTTTCCGGTGAATCCTGTATGCAGGACGATTGCAGCCTAATACAAGGAGATTCTTCCTCCCCCGTCTGAAAGGCTTTGAAAATGGAATCACTTAAAGTTTGAATTGCTACCTCCTCCAACAGTTGCGCTTCTTGGGGCAAACAAACCAGCGATGAGCTTCCATCGGTGCATCTCAGGTTCTTGTCCTCCTACATGCAGTTGCCGATACGATAATATAGCATGCTTGTCCTTCTCGTCCCCCGGTTTAATAGCTGCTTCGGCTGTTCATAGAATATCCCTGGAATTCTACATCGAGGTACACACTTTTACCAAACCTCACTCTGATTTGTGTGATTGTGTCAATAGCAACTCAAAGAGCTGCAAAAGAGCTACAGTTGGGAACATCTGTTGTTAACGCATGTACCAAGTAATGTGTTGCGACATTCGGGAGGAAACCGTGTCGCATGAAGAGCTACAATTTGTGAAAATGAAGAATGAGGCGGACTTCCCAAAGCTCGAGTCTCACCTGAAGAAAACAGCGCCCCATGAGACGACCGTGTCAATATCTCCAGAGTTCTTCCAGGATATTCTCAACTAGTAAAGCTTTCACTGTCCAGATATAAACTATCCTGAGGAAGTGTTTCAGGTACGCCTTTTGCCACAATTTCCTGGAGAAAAGATTCTCACTGGAAAGGAATTGTTTGTAGTGACCTTATCCTGCATCATAAAACAAACAAGAAAATTGAAGATTTGGGTCGTAAACGTTACAGTGGAAGTTTATGGTCCTCATACGGATCTGTTTATGTAAATTGATTCTATCTTCTGTTTATCTGCCATTACATTTTTTATTTTTAATTCCTGTTTAGCATTTCAAACTACTATCACTCGCATTCAGGATATAAAGAGGTAACTTTTTGTACAATGAAAATAAGTTAACCAAAAGATTTGAAAAGGCCACAAGGCTCTGCATAGAGTTGCAAACTAAAGAATCTGTACTAGGCTAGAACAAAGTGATATTCTAGTGCCAAACTTAGTGATGCAACTGGTTTTTGTCCCGAATTTTGATGATCTGATCATGTAAAACTAAATAATTAAATGCTTAACCCAACAAGTACCACCATTCCAATGGACAGTGACGCACAAAAAAGTTGATCTTGCATACTAAAGTTGGTGATCTAATAGGTGCAAATCAATGGAATTAAATACAAAAGTACAAGAAGGTAGAATTCCCATAAGTAAGACTTGATGGCAACCACTATTAAAATATTAAACTTCAGAGATATGCATCTGATAAAAACATAAAAATACACCGGAAATTCCATACATTACAAAAACTGAGCACTCAAAGTTCCAAGGAAAAAAACAGTACAAGAAGTAAAGCATCAGAATCCTATATATATCCAGTTAAATCCACAGGACTTCAGCTTAAAAAACAGTATAAGAGAATTGAATTGTAGTTCAAAGTACCTACGATTCAATATCCAAGGTCGCTGGGATCCCCAGCAAACTCAGCAATCTGCTCAAGACCCACATTGAGCAAGGCATGGGTATCAGAATCCCTCACAACACCCGTTTCTCGATCTGAATCCTTCTCAACAAGATTGCCATAGACCCCCTTATGCTTCCCAGACAACACAAGAACCGGCCCACCACGCCTTGGCAGCGCAGTCTCAAGAACATCTTGGGACACCCCCTGCACAAGCTCTCTACTCCCATCCATAGATATATCACAAGTGTGGGGTCCAACCACATCCATCACCTCCCCTTTTTTCAAATACAGTTTCCCACCTTTCAAGTCCTTGCTTATAACCCTAACCCGAATGTGGCGAGCAAGCCAAGTCGAATAACCTCTGTGCTCGTCTCGTCTTGGCTTACTATCACTACTAACTTTCCTTTGTGCCTCCTTCAATCTCTTCAAACACTTGTCTTCTTCTCTCGAACCCAACTCCGCAACTTCATCCACATTCACTTTCACTACCCCTTCCTCTCTGCCTCTACTCAAGAGCTTCAAAACCAATTTTCCATTGCCCAATTTCTCTACAATCCTAGCCCTCAAACCCACATAGTCTCTACCCGAAACAATCCTCACCTCCTTACCCACATCCCCATCTTTCTTTCTCTCTTTATCTTTCATCTTCTCTTTCTCTTTGTAATCCATATGAAACCCTAACCCGTGCCTATCAGTACTCTTTGTGTACTCCACAACTTTCACATCCTCCTTAGTATTTTTACCGATTCCTCTACCCGGGTACCACCCGTACCCAGAAAGTAACGCCTCACCATAACCCTCAACCGGCATCTCATCGAACTCTTCCATCCCCTTATGATCCGACAACCGCTCCAAGTCGTCTTTGAATTTCTGAAGCAGAGTGTCCTCCACACCTCTCAATCGCGGCCGTTCATCACCACCGTCCGGACGCACCGACTCCAATTTCTCCCGGACGTTGAGACCGTACGAAATCTTGGCGTCGGGATCGTCGGTGACGGACAGCGTCTCGACCTCGAACTTCAGCTCCTGGCCCCCAGGCTCGGTCATGGGGAGCTCGAGGTTCCTCATCTTTTTTTGGGGCCGCCATTCGTTCGGGATCGGCGCGATTACCGGAGCCTTAGTGTTTGCGGATAGGGGTTTGGAGGCATCGAACTCGCTGACGAATTGTTTGGAAGCGACGTTTAGGCTGGAATTGGTGTCAGCAAAGGTGGTGGTCGTTGAGGGCTTGCGTTTAGGGTTTGACTTGGAAGAGGATTTGGGTGGGAGAGAGAATGAGAGCTTCATCGTTTCTGTTGCTTTTCCAGAGAGAAACCACTATCGCTAGGCTGCCGCTGGTTTTATTTATGCTAGACAGTTTTGACTTTTGAGTCTCTGTTCCTTGAGGATTCCTGATTTTATTTTGCGTGTATTTTTGGTGTGGCCAGTGGGGCATTATGGGCTTCTTTTTCTGACCCTATTTATATTTAACCCATTCCAATAATCCAATTAGAATTGGACTGCCCAAACACACGATCAGACGACCCTATCCGACCCAATCGAGTTGAGATGTTTGATCGTGGAGGGTTCCTGACTTAGAGATTCGAAGATTGTCATAAGCGGTCCGATTAGAGCATATCTTTACCCAATTTTACGATAATTTCTTAGTACCCAAGAAAATTAAAAACAAAAATAAGGTGGAGATTATAATTTGAGCGAACAAAAGAGGAATTTAGACTTAAAACTTCAAATGAAAATGATACAACGTAACAAAATAAAAAGTGAGTGAACCCTTAAAGTTCATTAAGGAATTTGACTCAAGATGGGTTGGTGCGAGTAGAAAGGGCTCACGCCCTTGAAACTTCATAGAGGAATTTGAGTCAAAATGGGTTGGCCTGAGTAGAAAGGACTCAAGCCCTTTAAACAATTAATCATGGGTTAATCCCACTTGACCATGCCTCGAGAGTAGGTTTCAACCAAAATTGGAATCAAACCAGTGGATCGAGCTTGACCAACCTAATCGTAAGTACAAACTGGAGATCCTTGTTTCTAAGCAATAGAGCTAAAAATCTTTTTAACTGTTACTTAATCCTTAAGCAAATCACTTAAAAGAGTGGAAATTTGCCATTTCTAAAATTACAAGAAGGCTACTTTCAATTAGATAGAAACTGATAGATTCTCAATTGTACAAAAGAACACACCAAATAAAGCGCTCAATTCTAAATACAGCTACCTACTGCTCCCTTTGAATCCCCGACCCTTGCATGCCAAACACTTTCCTACGGTACTCCACACCCCTCACATCGCTCTCGTTATTCTTTCCGATTCCTCTCCCCGGGCACCACCCGTACCCGCCAAGCAACGCCGCTCCGAAGCCCTCCACCGACATGTCCTTGTACTCTTCCATTCCCCTGTGCTCTGGAAGCCGCTCCAAGTCGTATTTCAATCTCTGAAGCGCCAGAGTCTCCAAGTCCACGGCATCGCCGTCCGGATTCCCAAAATCAGGTCTCTGCCGGAGATTGAGGCTGCTGGAAATATCGGCAGAGAGTGATGCGACCTCGGAGGGAGTCTCGGATTTGGATTTCTTCAGCCATTCGTTTGGGATCGGAGGGATTACGCGAGGTTCCAGGTCACTGCCTAGGGCTTTGGAGGAGTCGAATTCGTTAACGTATTGAACTGATTTTCCGTCGTTTAGGTTGGCGCTGCCATTGTCGTCTTCGTCGTCGAAGATGGTTGAGGGGTTGGAGTGCGATGATGATCTGGAAGGCAGAGAGAACGATAACATAATTTCGGCTTCCATAAGAAAACGACGCTGGTTACTGCTTTTATATTCTCTTGTACGAGCTGTTATGGGCCTCACTTATCTGTTATGGGCCTAACCAACCCCAGAAAGCCCATATCATATTTCCTTATTAGTATTGAACGGTCTCAGCCTCCACTGCAATCAGGTGTAATAAGGATTGTGGTTATCCTGTTTCATGGTATTGTCAACAAAATATATCATCCAACAAAAAAGAAAGTGATATGTAATATTGTAAATTAGACATTATATATTATTATATATATATATATATCTTTATTATTATAAAATCAAAATACTCAAAAAAGCTTCTCCAATTTTTTTTTTGAATATACCCTTAAAAGAGTAATCAAAAAGTCATGTCGTAAATTAATGATTAATGATATAATTATTAAATTAAATATTAAATTTATAATTAAAAATAACAATAATTAGTTAATAGACAGAGGAAAAAGAAAATTATAGTGACTTATGTAGCCAATACTCTTATTTTTATTTAATTAATTTTATTTTAATTTTTTTAAAATATAAAAAAATAAATTAGTACTTACATACATATATATATATATATATAAAGGGAGAAGGTTATTTTAATTGAAGAAGGCCATTTTAGTTAAATTCTCAAAATTATAATAAGAGAAATAATAAATTCAAATCTTCTAAAAAAAAGAGTAAATTCAAATTTGAAATTTAAATTTAAAAGAATAATGCTGGCCTTTTCTTTTTATTTTTATTTTCTTATATAAAAAATATATTATACAAAAATTAGGAAATAAAGATAAACAAAAACAAATTGACATCCGCAAAGCAGGTGCCAAGAGGCTAGTTGTGTTTATAAAGGGAAGGTCTGAAGTCTCCCATAAACTCCCATAAACTGTAATTTGCTCTTACATTGAAGAAGAATACTGGTCATACAAGCAATAGAAACATACCGTTTAAGACATTGGGTGGTCAGTTTGATCTGAAGAGATGACAAACACGAAGAGTAAGAGAAAGCAACTTTTCAGGACTATTTAAAATAAAGCTGAACAAGCTTCTTGAGAGTGTCAAATACACTAGTGAAGGGGTCAAATTGAACGGAGCGCTTCAACTCCAGATCAGGAAACTGATTTGTTAAAGCCTGTTGCATTCCGGGCGTTGACATCATTGCAGATAATCGACTGTCCGTCATCAACTCACAGTCTTGTGGGGTGTCCTGGATTTTGCTCGGGTCATATCCAAAGTTTCCCAAGTAAGATTTGTACTTCTCTATGAATTCAGGACCAGGATTAGGCGTTCTGGAGTAAATCTGGAACAGTAATGCGAAAAATGATTCACAAACAAAAGAAAACAGATCATTAAGACTTAATAGAGTTTACGCCATCCCCAAATTAAAGAGACACAGGAGTGAAAATTATGTATCGTCAACCTTCTCATAGTATACAGAGAGCAAGAATGCAAACAAGCATTTCTTGTAATTTGATTATGATCGTGGAGTGTTTACTAGAAATAATATGATCATTTCAGATTTTGCTAATTGTCTGAAACCATCGTCAATATATGTGTGCGAAGATGTACAAAGACGCAATAATACTCTAACATTACATAACAAGCATAGCAGTCAAAGATCCACTAATCCTTTACCATTACATACATCTGAAACACGTCAAACTCTATATGAAATTCAGACATAATCATTTCCTACGACAACAGAGGAATAGTTGCACACCCATAATCCAAAATCTTTGAGCCCAAAATGTCATATAACTCTGGTGAGAGTTGAGACCATGGTGATTTTTTTAGTGAAATTATAGGTGCAAATATGTGTCAAAGTAGTAACACGATTACTTGATATTCTCACAAATAGACACAAACACTTTTATTCAAAAATCAGGTCATGAGCCATTTTACCTGTATAAAACCCAAATCTTTTGCTCCAGAAACAAGAGCAAAATTGTCATAATCAGTTGCAATGACATCATATGGCAACTTAGGGATAAATGGCAATTTTGGAAAGCGGAGGTAACACTTCTCTTTGATCATCTCCTGCTTTTCCAGATCTGTTTCACTTTTTTTCAAATCTTCTTCAGAAACGCATTGGACATTTCCCCTTATGCCGGTAATATATCCATCAGGGCTCCCGTGAACGCAGAAGGTATCAACCTGGATGGCCCGTTTCTCCATATCAAATGTATAAACACCCTGTAATTTACAAGGTTCAAATCTTTTGCAATCAGAGATTTGCAGTTGACATTTGACAGAAAGAACTTTTTATCTGTAAGCAATGTGAAGCAAAGCATGACAAGAAAGCTGATATTGCTTTCAGAAATATTTGGACACCTGCAACTTGTAAGGGCTATTGATAGACAACTAAATTGATAAGCATGTAAAACAATTCGGATCTGCAGTCAATTCCAATACAAAAAGAAGAAGGGGGAATCTAAATCTCTAACATCTCTCTACATTATTTCCCGATGGAATATTTCATTATTACCAATTGCAACTCATAATTACACGTGCCCTTTGAATTTACCTGGGTACAGTGGCAGTCTTCCTGACCTTGCCCAGCAAATCCACGTTTAAGCGAAGCGACTTCAAACCACCTTCCAGAATATCGAATAGGGTCAAAATTATTTGCTGTCATTCCCCTCATCATCATTAGCCTCCTCCCTTCGTCAGATCCTTTATCCATAGGAAGAGTAACTGTCGTCTCAGGAGCATTTGCAAGCTCGCATATATTCCGTTGATGGGAAGCATCGGATGCAACAGCCTGCCCAAAAGAAGTAAAAGGCATCATGTACCCTCTAGCTCCTGCAATGACACGATTCCCTAATATTTTTTTGTTATTACAACCACAATGAAAGACTAAATCCCTATTTATTTCATCAATCCAGCTAACTCTAGTGGAAATCCTAATATAATTTAATCCGTTGTTACAAAGTGGAGCATTGAAGGAAATGGAAAACTCCGTGGTCTACAGGGTTTTAATTAAATGCTTAAGAACACAAATCTCAAACATCTCTGCCATAAATCTCCTGCAATCCTGATATGGGAAAGAAGTGAAACAAATGTTGATCTAAGTTGGTTAACTTCTGTCCTGGAACTTATAAGATGTAACCCACAGAAATGATTGGTCTAACACCCATGTTCTTAGTACAATCTATGAGTCAAAATTTACCAACTAGCAATATAAATCACCGGTTTCTCTTGAAGGAGAATGTTGTTGTCAGAACATAAATATCAATTCTAGTATCCTACAACACTATAAAAGATTAAATCTTCTAACCTGGTTTATTTGGGAGACAAATACTAATGTTGCAGCAATACCAGATATAAAATTTCTGGTCAGAGGCGTGCTGCTGACAGATTGCTCTAAACAGCCCTTCATCTTTATTTTACCAGCGGACCTGCAAATAGGAAAACAAAATGTCACACCTTGAACTAAATAAGAAAAAAGAAGACCAACACTGGCTTGTAAAATTCGATTAATTGGTTGTCGAGTATGGAACCCAAAACATATAGGCCATATAGGCATATTTGCATTTGTAATTCCATACAATTACACAGTATGATTATGAATTTTAAAGCTAGTTAGTTCACTCAAATATCATTACCTTGCTTTGTCACCATTGATATTTGTAAACAACCCCATATGTAATAACCAAAACCCAGAAAAACAACTCATTTTCCATTACATCAATTCCAATACATTTTAAGTACCAGTCAGAACTCAGAACTTAAAAACCCCAAGAAGACAAACCACTTATGAGCAATTTCAACAAGATTATGAGCAAAACATAAGCCAGCAAGACAACGAGAGAATTTTAGCATTGACATTGATGCTTTCAGAAAAAAAAAAAAAAAAAAAAGGGAATTGGATCAGTAATTGGCTCAAGTTAAGATAAATATGGACTGGGAAATCAAAGTCAGTGAGATTTGTACCTGCGGATGGAGACATGCGGAGGAGGACAATGGAGGAGAAGTGGTGCTGTTTGTACAAGAGCATGCACCATTTCTGTGATTTCCCTTCAGAGCTTCAGAGGTTTCCAGTATTAGAATCTCTATCCAAGAGCATGCACCATTTATGTGCTTTCCCTTCAGAGCTTCAGAGGTTTCCACTATTAGAATCTCTATCGCTTTAAAAATCCTATGGAGACGTCGTCGTCTGGCTCCTTTTCCGCCCCACCTGGGTCCATTAAAGCCCCAAGTAAATCCAAAGGTCTCGAACAAACCTCAGCCAGCCAGCAAAGCCCTTACTCAGTACAAGACTCTTCTCCTTTGTACGAGACTCTTCTCCTTTCCGGGCATATTTATGGATAAAATGGGGATATTGTATTTCCACTTAATGACCGAAGCCAAGTAAAACTAGCCCTGAGCGAACTTAATGACCCAAGCCAGGTAAAACTAGTCATGAACGTGATTTGGTATGGGATATTAAAATTGTACCAATTAATTTTAATCGATTTATTATGATATGGTATTTTAAAATGTGAAATTGATATCAGATCATACTGTATCAATTGTGTTCCGTAAGATTTCGATTTTGAACTAAAATTATTCAACATAAATGTATTGCTACTAATAAAGTAATAATGCCTACTTTGTTGGTTCTAAGAATGTGTGATGCCAAAGTTCATGTTATAGTCCAAAATTATTTATACAATAATACGGAAGATTACTTGTTGACCGTCCTTTGCAAATCCAAGGGCGAAGATCTTTGACCAAGTCCCTCTTCTTAAGGGCTATGGATTTGGTTTCTCACCAAACATATGGCGAACCACACTCTTCTACTGCAACTTTCAGTGGACAGATAGTTGAGAGTTGAGTCCCTTTAGCTATTAAACACATGCATATGCAAATGTTCTGAATCCAAGAAGCTTTCTTCAGTATATTACTTTCTCTGTCATGCAATCTTCAAATATACAAGAAAATAGTTAAAAAGAAACGGAGTTAGTCTAGCTTCAAAGTTGCCTAACGTTACTACTTTTTCTTCTTTATTTTGGTGTTTTTGACATTCAGGTATGCTATATGAAACAAAACATGGAGAAATTATTATACGTACTACAAGGATAGTAACTTATATCTTTCGCTGTTGATATACAAGGATGCACACCTCAACTACCAACAATGTAACCAATTGTTGTGAAGAATTTAGGAGTGAGTAAATTAGAGAAGGAGGTAGAGAAAGAAATGTTCTTCTTGAATAATGAGAGAGTATCATACAAGACTAATTAACCCACTTATATATGGTTAGGGTTAATATAAGTACAATTACCTATCTACCCCTTGTACCCATTAACATAAATAGACATATCACTTAATACAATTTACAACACTCCCCCTTGGATATTTCATGTAATGGTGTCGCTGGACTACGCACCTATGTGTTGTCTCGTTAAAACCTTGTCAGGTGACAAAAACCCTATGGGACAAAAATAACCCTGGTCGAAGAAAAGAGTGCAATGCGCGTGTAAACGTTCACATCGTAATCTTCTGAGGTAGCTGATGTCGTCTCTTTTGAAATACAGGTAGATAGTCCGCCTTTGAGATAAAATGCATTAGTGTTACGCCACCAAAAACCTTGCCCGGTAAACCCAGTGGGAAAAACCCGTGGTCGAAGGAAAAAGATGTGCAAATGCATATGAGTAAAATCATGGCATCTTCAAGATGCATTATTAGTGGGGTGATCATACCAAAATGTGCCTCATTAAAACTTAGCCAGGTAACAGAACCTAATGGGACAAAATCACCCTAGTCGTAGGATAAAAGAGTACACGATGATCATGTGAGTATACTTCAGGATACTCAGTATACTTCTGGATACTTGGTATACTTCAGGATACTCCCTCTGATCTTGACTCCCCCTGAAAACTACAGATTAGGTAGATCAGCTAGTCTACGTAAACCAATACCTCGCACATATTGCTGGAATGTGGCCTTTGGTAATGATTTGGTGAACACGTCTGCATGATTATCTTAAGATCGTATTGGCTTGATCTCAATCTTCCGATGTTCTTGTTGCTGTTGGTTAAAGAAAAAATTCGGTGCAATATGCTTGGTCCCTTAATGAAACCGGTTTTCATCTGCTCTATGCAGGCAGCATTATCTTCGTAGATAACTGTCGGTTCATTATGTGTGGAATTCAGTCCACATGTACTTCGAATATGCCCAGTAATGCCTCTCAACCATATGCATTCACGAACTGCTTAATGTAGGGTTAAAATCTCTGCATTATTCGATGACGTAGCAACAAGGGTCTATTTCGTAGACCTCCAAGATATTGTTGTGTTCCCAATGGTAAAGATATAACCGGATTGGGAACGTGCCTTATGTGGGTCTGATAAGTAACCTGCATCAGCATACCCAACAAGGCCTGCATCATTCCGAGCACCAAGGGGGTTTGATTCATTCCTTGATGCATAGGGATAGAATAATCCCATATTCATTGTACCTCTAAGGTATCGGAAGATGTCTTTTATTCCATTCCAGTGGCGGCGTGTTGGCGCAGAGCTAAATCTAGCTAGCAAGTTCACAGCGAATGAAATGTCCGGTCTAGTGCATTGAGTCAAGTATAATAGTGCGCATATTGCACTTAGATATGGAACTTCTGGTGTCAATATCTCTTCGTTGTCATCTGCTGGATGAAACGGATCCTTCTTAGGATCTAGACTTCGGACGATCATGGGCGTGCTTGAAGGTTTCGCTTTATCCTCATTAAAGCGTCTCAACATCTTCTTGATGTAATTCGATTAATGGACCAAAATTCCATTTGCACGGTGCTCGAGCTCCAGGCCGAGACAGAAGTGTGTTCTCCCAAGATCCTTCATTTCAAATTCTAGCTTCAGGTGCTTAGCAGTTTCTTGGATCTCTTCAGGAGTACCAATCGGATTCATGTCATCGACATAAACTGCCACTATAACGAACCTGGAACTTGTTTTCTTAATAAACACGCATGGGCATAATTCATTATTAACATATCCCAATCTGATCAAATATTCACTTAGATGTTATACCACATCTGTCCGGATTGTTTCAATCCATAAAGTGAACTTCTCAAACAAATGGAGAGCGTGTTCTGTGGTCTGAAACTACTTGCATCAGATATCTTAAATCCTTCAGGAACCTTCATATATATCTCTGTATCTAGATCCCCATAAAGGAAAGCTGTGACCACATCCAAAAGCTGTATACTCAGTTTTTCGAAAACTACCAAACTGATAAGGTAGCGGAACGTTATAATGTCCATTACGGGAGAATACGTCTCCTCGTAATCAATTCCAGGGCGTTGAGAAAATCCTTGCGCCACTAGACGAGCTTTGTATCTTACAATCTCGTTTTCCTCATTACGCTTCCTTACAAATACCCATTTAAAGCCTACATGTTTAATATGGGGAGGTGTGGGAGCTACAGGTCTAAACACCTTTCTTTTTTTCAAGGAATCAAGTTCGACCTGAATTGCTTCTTTTCATTTTGGCCAGTCTTTTCTACGTTGACATTCATCAACGGAGCGAGGTTCGATATCATCATTAGTTATTATTTCAGTAGATACTACGAATACAAATATATCATCGATGATAATATTATTTTGATTCCATATCTCATTTAAGCATGCATAGTTTATCGAGATCTCTCTATTCTCGGGAGTGGGTTCAGACGTTGAGGTGTCCCCCAATGTCGTCTCTTCTAAGGCAGACCCATAATCCAGAATTATCTCATGAGATGGATCAGATGTTATAATGATATCCAAGGGATTAGATTGTGCCAAATTTGTCCTCTTCCGGGGATGAGAATCCTTCAAACCTATTGGTCTACCTCGCTTCTAGGCAGGGACATATGACTGGTTAGCCGCCATGGCCGTACTTCGTCCATCTGAGATGGCCCGTCCATCTAGGACGGCGCGTCTTATGGGGACATCTATCCTTGTAGGCACATTTGCAATAGGTATATGTGATCTTGTCACTCTAGCTAGATCAGAGAAAGCATCTGGCATATTATTAGCTACACTCTATAGATCTAGAATTCTCCGCACTTCATTCTTACTTTGTGCGATTCGAGGATCGAGATGAGACATAGTGGAGACATTCCACGTCAATTCACGTCGTTCTTCGGGAACATTGACATTCTTATCTCCCCCTAACGGCGAGAAGACTGTCTCATCGAAGTGACAATCCGCAAATTGAGCGGTAAAGAGATCTCCTATCAAGGGCTCTAAATAGCATTGAATGGAGGGGGATTCATAGCCGACATATATGCCCCTCCGGCGTTGAGGTCCCATTTTTGTACGTTGTGGCGGCGCAATTGGCACGTAAACTTCACACCCAAAAATGCGTAAGTCCGAAACGTCGGGTTCGTACCCAGTTACCAGTTGTAACGCAGAATAAGTTTGGGTGGCAGTGGGCCTCAACCGGACCAACATAGCGGCATGCAAAATTGCATAGCCCCACGCAGAAATTGGGAGCTTGGTGCGCATAACCAAGGTCCGTGCAATCATTTGTAATCGTTTAATGAATGCTTCTGCGAGACCATTCTGGGTGTGAACATGGGCAACTGGATGTTCAACATCAATCCCAAGGGACATGCAATAGTCTTCAAAAGATTTTGATGTAAACTCACCAGCATTATCAAGTCTGATTGACTTTATAGGATAATCTGAATGGTGCACCCTTAATTTAATGATTTGGGCAAGAAGTTTAGCAAACACAGCATTGTGTGTGGACAATAGGGTCACATGGGACCACCTCGTTGATGCATCAACGAAAACCATGAAATATTTAAATGGTCCACATGGTGGTTGGATGGGTCCACAAATATCCCCTTGTATTCAGTACAAGAAAGGGACATAGTCTTTATCGATCTTTGCATATGATGGTCTAGTGTTCACTTTTCCTATTGAGTAAACCTGGCATAGTGTTTCACTAAACACAAGGTCCATATTTGTAAGGGGATGCCCATGTGATGTATTGAGGATACGGTGCATCATACCTTGACCTGGGTCTCCCAATCGGTCATGCCATAATAAGTAGTTGCTAGGGTTAGGTAGCTTCCGACTAGCTATGTGATTTGCCTCAATGGTTCTAATAGTCATGTGTCATGTAGAGTCCACTCCTTAGGCATTCCAATTTCTCTAATGTACGTTTCTGGCCATACAAGTTGGAGGTTATGCAAAGATATTCCACATTCTGTTCATTTGTGGTTTCAACATGATAATTATTGGCTCGAATATCCTTAAAACTCAATAACGTTCTGCTGGAACGTGGGGAGTATAACACTTCATCAATGGTAAATACAGTACCATTGGACAACATAAATTGGGCTCTTCCAGAGCGTTCAATCAAATTTGATTTGCCAGAAATAGTTGTCACAGGGGTGTGGGGCTCTTCCATAAAACATCATAATTCCCTTTAGGGTCCCTAGCCCGAAATCACATTTATTAAACATAGGGTCCCAGACCCGAAATCATATTTATTAAACATAGGGTCCCAGACCCGAAATCATATTTATTACCCAACTGGGCCTCATGCCCGATTTTGTAAACCACTGGGCCCATGGCCCGAATTTGCAATTCAATTGAGCCCCTGGCCCGATTACGTAAATCAACTGGGCCCCTAGCCCAATTACGTAACTGAAATGGACTCCACGTCCGAGGTTTCCAAAACAATTGGGCCTCAAGCCCGATTTCATCTTTCCAATTTCAAAACCATTTCATCACATTATTCATGAAACCACAAGCACGTAAAACCACAATAAAATCGTTAGCCTAGATATATGTGCAATACGGAAAACATCTTGAAATACGTGCAACATACCCAAAATCAATAATCACAATCACCATCATAGACATCATGTGTATAAAACATATAAAACCATTAGGCATGCATGGAATTTATAAAATCAAAGTCCACTCACAAACCGTCCAACGATGTTGCCTCGATACGCACGCCATAAGCCTTCTCGGGCTAATCCGACCTCTCCGGGTCATTCTGACCTGTCCAAATCATACCCAAAGGTTACTACTAACCTATACAAGTCCATATTAAGAACCCTAAAATTTCCCCGAAAAGTCAACGTGTCCCGAGGTGAAAAACCTCAATTTGACCAAGATAACGATCTCTGATCAACCTGAAACTACTGCCATTGGATCCGTATCGTCGAAACCTTTAAAATAGTCCTGGTCCCACCTAAAAATACGCTCCCACACGCGGGTTAAAGTTTTAGTCAAATGTTGACCAAAAAGTCAACGATGACGTCAGCAAAGTCAACGCTAACGTCAGCAAAGTCAATGCTAACGTCATCATAAACAGTAAGTCAACGAGTCAACTCTCCGGCGAACGAGTCAACTCGACGGCGACTCGCCGGAATTTATCGCCGGAAAACTCCATTGATACCCCAAACTTCAAACTTCGATATCTCACTCGTTTGTCAACCAAATTCGACGTTCTACCTATGTAAATCCATCTACTCGAGCCAAGGATTCTAAATATCAACCCAGAAATTTCAGAAAGTACCTGGATTTTAAGTTATGGTCATTCAAAGTTTCGGCCAGAATTCCGTTCATCATTCCAGCCACCTCCGACGTCCAAATCCGTCCCAAATTGAACCTACAAGGTCAAGGGAGCTCAAGGAACATAACCCTAGGCTTAGAATCGATCAAAAACCAATAAAACTGATTTTAGGAATTTGAATATTTCCTTACCTCATGGGTCGAGCTCCGCCATGGCCAACCGCCGTGAGCCACCGTGGCTCTAGCCGTCACATCCCTGTTAGTCCTCCCTCACTCTCTCTCTCCCTCACGGTCACACATGAGGAGTGGTGGTGAGGTGCCATGGTATGTGTGTTTGTGTTTGAAGAATAAAGAAGAAAATGAAGAAATGGATGAATGGGTTTCGGGTTATGGGGACATGAAGAAATGAAGATGATTTGATATGATGAGAGAAAGAGATGGATTAGATGAGTGGTGTGGATTTAAAGATTAAAAGGAATGGATGGCTGTGATTAAAAGGAGGAATAAAATCATATCTAATTCCATAATGGAGACATTAGATCATATTTAATTAATTAGTGGAACATGATCCAGATTTAGATCCAGATTTAGGGTCTCACAACAAGGGATGAGTGACACTTGTCACTCATCCAAGTGTCCACCAACACTGATCACTATTTATTAATCTAATAATATTTTAATTGAAATCCCGGTTCGTTCGGTTAACCGATTTCGCTCCCGTGACCACAACTTCGTCGTCGAACCTCCGATTTCGGCGTGCCGCCTGTATAAGGATTCGTATCTACTCGCTCTACGTAACGGTCCTTGGCCCTCGTCCATTGGACCTCCCGGGTCAAAAGTCAACATTTGGTCCCTTTTGAACCAAATTACCAAAATACCCCTCGACTTCCGAACGTCATAACTTCCTCCTCGAATGTCGGAATCGGACGTGCCACCTGTCTATGAACTCGTGACGTCCTGAACTCGCGACGTCCTGAACTACGTCACAGTCATTGGTCAAAGTCCATTTGACTGCCCAGACTAAAAGTAAATATTTTACCCACGCTTAGGGGCAAAATGGTCATTTTGCACATTTCGTCCGATTTCACTCAACTAATCCCAGATTAGTCATTCTAAACCATAATTAATTAATATTTAATCCCGATACTCGGGACGGGTCGTTACAATGGTCCTACCCTTCGATCACTTACAAAATAAGCAGTATAATTCGGATCATCCTCAACTAGGACCTCAATCGCTCCCCGAAACTTAAGATCTGATTCCAACATCAAATAGGTGGAATTCCACCTAGTTGGAACATCTAATATCACCAGCCCTTTGCTATCAACCATAGCCTTCTCCACACCCCTCTTAAATATTTCAAACCTACTAGAGCAAGATCTTACATATCTGATGGCATTTCTAATACTTTGAATAAAATCATTCAACACATTCAAACCATCATTGACAATCAAGTTCAAGATATAAGCAATACATCTAACATGAAAATTTTCCCCATTATTTAAAAGTGCCACCGGACATTTCCATTCAAGCATTCTCTTCATCAAAAAAGACAACCCAGCATCATTCGAAGAAGTATTATCTACTGTAACAGTTAGAAACTTCTCAATACCCCACCCAATTAAACAATCCTCCAAAAGCCTCCCAATTGATTCTCCCTTATGGTTTGGAATCACACAAAAGTTGATAATCTTTTTATGCAATACCCAATCACTGTCAATAAAATGAGCAGTGATAACTATATAATTGATGTTTTGAAAGGATGTCGATGTATCAGTAGTTACACAAACCCTATAAGACTTGATCAATTCTTTAAGAGACTCCTTCTCAGCATAATACATATTAAGCACCTCCTTAGCAACTGTCTGGCGACTGACGACATGGAATTTTAAACCTAAGACAAGTTAGGGAACAGAAATCATGAAACCCGTCTCCCTCCCCAAAAGAAAAAGGTAACTCATCAACTATGACCATATGAACAAATTTCCTAACAAACTCCTTTGTACTAAACCCAACAGTAACTTCTGAGGGCTTTTCTACGGATAGAACTTTCTGATTTCTTTTGGCAATCGTATTAGAGGGATATTTATGACATTTCTGAAGGTGACTAATCAAGGAAATAGTTCCATTTCTAATAGAATCAACAGCATATGTATTAGGGCAATAATTACATCTAGCCCTAGTGAAACCAGTATCAGCTTTGTACCTTTCAAAATGATCTCATATGCTTGCACGTTGCCTTTTCTTGCCAAGCACCAAAAATTGCGCATTACTTTCAGTGCTGGTCAGTGGTTTACCATCTCTATTCTCCTTTTCATCAAATTCAACTACTTGTGATTATGAACCATGAACATTGTCCACCTACAAAACATAAAACAAAAAGCAAGAATAAGTTGATGATCCATGTAAAGTGAATGAAATACATTGCTTATAAACCAATCTTGTAATGACCCGTCCCAAATGACTACGCCCAAACTACGCATTAAATTAAACATGTAATTCGAGTGTTATGCAATTTAAACCCTTTTTGTGTAGATGTAGTATTGGTAAATAGGGATCGTTCTTAACCGGGGAAATTAGGGAACATTAATAATGTGTTAGTGGGAAAGAGTAATGAATAAATGAATAATGAATACATTAATGAATTAAATAATAAAAGAATTAACCAATTAAAGAATTAATGAATTAAAGAATAAAAGAATTAAAGAATTAATTAATCAAAGAATAATAAACTAAAAGTATTAAAGAATAAAAGAATAAAGAGATGAAAGAATCAAAGAATAATAAAATAAAAGTAGAAAAGAAGAATAAAAGAATAAAAGAATAAGAGAATAAAGAATAAAACAGAATAAAAGAATAAAAGAATAAAAGAATAAAAGAATAAAGAATAAAGAATTGAAAAGGGGAATTTTGAAAAGAGTTGTAAATATAAAATAAAGAAAACAAGTAAAAATAATTAAATACATAATTTTACTTCTACCTTAACCTTTGCACTAGTGAACTTTCTTCAAACACATATTTTTACCAACACTCTAACATCATGCTCATATTGAACCAATCACGAAATCATACCTTAATCATCTCAAATACATGCATACATTTTTCATATTATAAATGCACCGAACAGCGGATTATTACTTACAATATGATCCACCTTAAGTAAGTGATTTAATGCGCCGAACAGCGATCAAACATTAAATCTCTTCAACTCTATTCTAAATGCCCCGAACAGCGGATCAACATTTAGTTTCGAATTGAAATTTAAGTACTAAAACATATGAAGTAAAAGAAACTCAAAAAGTAAAACACATGGAGATTGCATTCTTACTTACAAATGTTAGAAAGAAAATACCAACACATATATTGAATTATAAGTAAAACCAATAACAATAACAAGAATTTAAGTAGAGAAGCATGGATTTTCACAAGAATCACCGAACAGCGGCAGGAAACTTGTGAAGATGGAAGAAGAAATACGAGGAATTCGGTCTTAAAACTCTTGAATTGCCTTAGAATTACTTGGCCTAGGTATTTCTTAAGGAAAGCATAAAAATGTATTTAAGAGATCTCAAAGAAATATCACAAGAACAAAGTAAAGAAGAAATGAAATTAAGAAAAATAAAAATAACATAAATTAAGAACAAGAATTAAAAGGAAGCTAATTAATAAGAAAATCTACAACAAGTTAAAATGGTCCCCAAAAATGTCTCTCAAAAGAGAGAAACAAAAGAACTAACTAAGACCTAGAACTAAGAAAAATGAAAGAAATGGAAGAATGAAACTAATTGGGGACCCCCCAAATGACAGGACCGCCCCTGAAAGGGGCATCGATAACCGAGCCCGGTCCTGCTCCCGTCTGGCAAGATGACTGAAAGACCCAGGTTACCCTCAGTGCTCGCCAAACCAGGGATAGCCACACGTATTTACTCATGCCTCCGCCCCACGTACAGCCTCGAACAACGCGCCACGACCTGGAGGGTCAATAAAAAACAAAGGTGTGAGTGGACAAAAATAAATCAGTTTAGCAAAACAGTTACAACAAACGTTTTTACCCTCCGCGTAAAAACCAATGCATGCATACAAAAACATTCCGTCATCGGTTAAGATTTTCCACAAAACAAAAGCTGTCTATCATATTCCAACATAAGGAAGCACTCGTATGAACCTCAAAAAATTCATTTTCCTTTCTCAACCATCGGGTCTTAGCCCGCAATCATAAATACCGGGCCTCAGCCCAAAACCACGAATCAAAACCAAATGCACAACATGATCCAAAGCCAACAACCATATACCGGGCCACTGCCCAACTCAACCGAAACATCAGAAATCATTAATAAATCACAAGTTAATCACTTTGCTGGATAACAAGTGCGCCCGAGTCTTTAAACTCAAAATCATGCGCATAAACAGGCTTTCCCGGGATATCAACGAGTCTTTAAACTCAGAACATAATCAATAGGCCTCGGGGGTATCTCAGTAACCGAGTCTTTAAACTCACGAGTCTTTAAACTCACTAAGGGCCCTCCCCCGTCATCAATTAACCGAGTCTTTAAACTCAAAACGTGCTCCAGCAATAGCACCGGGTTTTTAAACCCAAAACAGTTTTTAAACACAACAACGGGTCTTTAAACCCAAAGCAGTTTATCAATCACGACAACGTGGGATCCATCCCAAAATCACATTTTTCACAGCAGGACCCATGGTCCGAATTTCCACATTCTTTTTCCCCAAATCATACTTTACAAACATAATCAAATCATCATGAAACACGGGGCATGCAAAATCAGACCACATCACTTTATTAATCCTTTTTCATTCCCGAATTCGAATTCGCAATAATGATTCCGTAAGCCGGAATCCGTAAGCATCATCCCGAACCCAAACCAAGAATCCACATTAAATTTCCAAAAACTGAAAACTCGTTAATCCAAGTTACTTTTATGCCCCAAGCGCCAAACCAGAACTCATCCTTTTTTTTCAAAATCTATTTAAAATCCTCGAAATCGCAAACCTCAATTCACATTCCAAAATCAAACATCAAACAGTGATCAAATCACAATAACCTCAAGTCTCGTAAAACGTGTAAAACCGCAAAAACCTCGAAAACCGTGGAAACACCGTGAATCGCCCTCATAATCATAAAGAACATTCTTAAATCATCATACGCCCATTTCATATAAACTCTTTCACTAAACCATTTTTAAGCACAAAAGTAACCATAGTCTCGAAATACGTGTAATTTCACATATATAGTAAAAATACGTGTAAATACGGAAATCGAATACGGATAAATACGGGAATCGAGATCAATCACAACTTATAATCATAATCATAAAAATCATAGAAATAATTTATGCATGCATTAAATTTGAAAGCAACGTTCACTCACACACCATCCTTAAGGCTCGGTTTTGCGCCGCACGCATGCCCGTAATTTCCGATATTTCCAGAAATTCCAAATCCTGTCCGAAAACATACTTTAGTGTCACCAAGGGCTTACATAACAACATACTAACTCCCCATAATTTTCCGGGAATTAACCATTAATTACAAACGTAATAGAAATCTTCGGACCCTCGGAACCACATCGAAACGGTGTCCGATAAGTTCGAAACCAACGTTAAAATGTTCGTTACATTGTATAGGATAAAAGTCGTGTTGAACTCACCTTGAAAATCGGCCCCACGCGCCGTCACGCGCCGCCGCAAGCGGCTGCGCGTGACACTCACGCCCAGCTACAGTAACCCAACGGTCACCATCTTCACCCGACTCCCTGACATACGGGCCGTTCCACCCGCGTGAGGATCCGATTAGCAGTCCTTCAATTCGACATTATTTGAACGATTTGAGCACACCATTAGCTTCGCAACCTGTCCAATTAGGGATCTGTAACATCCAAAGCAGTCGTCGTTACCTCCAACTATCTCGACTTAAACTAAGTTCCTCAAACGAGACTCGTCTGAATTCACCGTATAACCAAGTAATTCTTCAATTAAAGGATAGCATAGCATTGTAGCCTCATGGAAAGGATTATTTGGGGATCAATTTCACAACACTTACCTCCAAATGCACGGACACAAGGCTCGATTTCCCGGCCACCCACGACGTCCGTCCATGGCTCCAGGAGCATCAGAGCTTGCAACAATCGATCTGGGTTGGCTAGCTAAGGCCTCAGAAAGTTCATTCGAGCCTAAAATTGGCTTGGGCTGGTCTAAAATTCAAATTCGAATTTGAATTCACACGAAAACAGGCTTCGGGTTTCACTGTGTGAATTCACTCAGCCCCCCGGTTCTCCTCTCTCATTTAGTCTCTCCATCCTCCCCACATCCTTTCAGAAAGGTTTCCAACTCTCAACAGACCGTTGGGGAGGTCGATCACTCTCGACTGGTGGTCAGTCCTCTGTTTTCCATTCCCAGACCGCAGCCCAGTTCCAGTTCCAATTGACCCATGCTCACAAACTGAAACAGCCCCGCGCTCTCCCACTGTCTCAGTCCTCTCACAATCCTTCTGTTTCAGTGCGCATCTCCCCTCAAATTGGTCTTGGGAGATCGATCCAGCGTGGGAAGCAGTCTCTGTTTTCTTCCCATTTTCAGACGCACCAGCAGCACTTGCTCCCCAGCCTCACCATTGCTCGCCGTGCACTGCTCCTCTCAAGGCACTAAACAACTCACCCGTGGCTTCCATTTCCCACCAGCACTCACACATACTCTGAACACTCACCCGCACGGTCTCTGTGCATCCTAAAAAAAAAACCAACTTCCACACCGTTCAATCCCCTATTTCCCCAACATCACACTCTCCCTTGGCCTTTGCAGATTAAACTTCTATCCCCAAGACCACTAATTGATTAAACAATTGTAGATTAGGCTTACAAAAATCAATGGAATAGGTCACTCACGGCATGGGCACTCAGACCCTGTTTCCACGATATTCAAACGGTTCCCCTGCAGGAAAATTACCATTTTTCCCTCACTTGGGAAATTACCAAAATGCCCCTCACCATCCGTGACCCGTAACTTGGTCACTCGATGTCCGTTTGACGCGTGCCGCCTATCGTTGTACTCAGGGCTTCGAGACGAACCTAACGGTCCTCGGTCCTCGGCCATCGGACCTCCCGATCAAAAATTCAACATTTACCCTAATTTCATCCAAATTACGATAATGCCCTTGGGCTTCCGAACGTCATAACTATCACCTCGAACGTCGAAATCGAACGTGCCACCTGTCTATGATCTCGTGACGTCCCAAACTACGTCACGGTCACCGGTCAAAGTCCATTCGACCGTCCGAATAAAAAGTCAACGTTTTGCCCACGATTAGGGGCAAAACGGTCATTTTGCATCGTTCGTCCGATTCCACCCAACTAACCACCGATTAACCCCTCATTAATCATGATTAGTTTCTAACCTAATCCCGAATTCCGGGATGGGTCGTTACACCAAATACATGAAATGACCTCCCTATTTATAGGGGGGAAAAGCTAATTACACTAAAAAAAATAAATAAAAACAAATAAAAGTTACAATAAAAATATTAAAAAGTGAAATGATCAGATTGGGTGGTGTTTGTGGGGAAAAAATGTAAAAAAAACAAAAGAAATGTTGTTGGAGAGAAACTGTCAGAAACAACTGAAAAGGGAAGGAATATTCGGCATGGGCGTGCTGAAAGGGGGATGGTGGGCCGGCAGGCATGCGCTGGAAAGGGAGGAAGTGGCCGGTAGGTGGTTGCTGGAGTGCAGAGGCTGTCGTCGGTAGGCGTGCGCTGAACGGAGGGGCTGGAGCTCGGGACACGCGCGCCGAGACTGGGGAGTGCGGCTCGGTGGCGGGCTGCTGCTGGGCTGCGCGGAAGTTGGGCCGCTGGGCTGCGCGGGCCGCGGGCCTGCTGGCTGAAGAAATGTATTTGGGCTGCACAGATTATGGATTTGGGCTGTAAGAAAACTGAAATTAATTAATTTAACTAATTTAGTAATATTTCACCAAAATTCGTCCATAATATTTTCGTTATAATTCCGATCGAGACGATTCTTTCGCCAAAATGCACCAAATTACAAATTTTATTTATTTAAACAAAAATAACACAAAATAAATTATTTTAACTAATTATTTATTATTTTAATATTAAAAGCTAAGTATAAAGGGTATAAAATAATATAAAATAATGCTTATTTGAGGACCTATCAAATACCCCCACACTTAAACTTTGCTAGGGATTACCCCCACACAATAATATAAAATAATGCTTATTCCTTCAAGAGTTAATATGACAGGACCCATCCCAATCCCCCCGGGATTACCGTGGAATGTGCCCTGCTCCCGTCCAACAAGGGGTGTCAGACAAGGGATAACCACGAGCCACTGCCCAAACAGGACATCCAGAGTGCGCAAGGATCGATGGAGGAGGTGTGCAATGTCCCAGTCCCTGCTGCAATCGCATCCGTAATCAACCTGAAGGGCATTAAAACCAAAAGCTGTGAGTGGACAAAAACCAATAAGTTTACCAAATACATTTATAAGACATTTATGCCCTCCAATAAAAACGTATGCATGCCACCAAAAACCAGTAACCAAAACGTTTACTCAACCGAGCCATTAGGGCCTTAGCCCGAAAACCGTTAACCAAAAACCAAGTGTGGGAACTCAGCCCAAAACCGTGGAATACCACCACCATACATATTAAAACCATGTGGGTCACCACCCACGACCATAGATGAACATCAATTCAAAAATCCAAAACCATTTAGGGTCCCTGACCCGACATACCATTTCATAACCAATAATCCATTTTTACCACATAACACATATCCAACCAATAAGCCATTTTATTCATTAATCCATATTTTACCATTACCATCACCAGCATCCCAGATGCTTAGCGTCCCAGACGCTAGACGTCCCTGACGTCATATCTCACGGTTTCATAAGCTACGCGTGCTGCCCGGGGTCTCTCCGGGTCCATATATCTGACATCCCTGATGTCTGACGTCCCTGACGTCAATCATAGCAATCCTGCTCCTGAGTCATCATACGGTCCGGCTGCTCCGTATAATGACCCCTCGCAGGCAATGCACCGTGACTTCCCCAGTGTCCCAGACATCTGGAGGAGACCATCATATATCCTTGTAGCCAGATGGTATATGGAAAACAGTTTTATTAAATCCTTTTATCACATCATTACCATTGGGCCCTGCCCGAAATTTCCATAAAACCACATAATTCCATTTAGGGTCCTTGACCCAAAATCACCATTATAAAATATAGGGTCCCTGACCCGAAATTACATTTATTATCCAACTGGCCTATGCCCGATTTTATAAACCACTGGGCCCACGACCCGATTTGTAAACCAACTGGGCCCGCAGCCCGACTTATAACCCACTGGGCCCACGGCCCGAATTCGTAAATCAACTGGGCCCCTGGCCCGATAACATAACTCAAATGGGTCTCAGCCCGATTTCATACCAACTGGGCCCCTGGCCCGATTTCATTAATCAACTGGGCCCCCGGCCCGATATTCAAATGGACTCCAAGTCTGAAATTTCCAACATAATTGGGCCTCAAGCCCGAGTTCATATTTCCAATTTCAAAACCATTTCATCACATTATATCCAAGTCATAAATATGGAAAATCCATGTAAAACCGGAAAACCTCGATTTACGTGCAAGCACGTAAATCGCCTCGAAATACGTGAAACCGTACAATTTACCAACAACCAAATCAACATCACACAATCACAACCATAATCCATATAAAACATTTAAGCATGCATAGAATTTATAAAATCAAAGTCCACTCACAGACCGTTTTAACCGTGTGCCTCGATAAGCGTGCCACCGACCCTCCCGGGCTACACCACTATCACCGGGACTCCCAATCCTGTCCAAATCACATTAGAGGGTCACTAACCTCATTATTAACATCCTATCAAAGTCCCGTAATTTTCCCGAATTTTTACTTATTTTTAAACTTAATTTAAAACCTTCGGATATCCCGAACAATATCGAGACGGTGTCCGATCGACACGAAACCAATTCCAAAATGTCCGTTACATTATATAGGACAGAAGTCATGTTGACCTCACCTCGATATTCGTGCCCACGCGCCGCCACGCGCCGCCGTGAGTGGCTACGCGTGAAACTCACGCGCCTGCTACAGTGTCACCAGCCCAACCCGTTTGTCTGGTAAACGGGTCCAATTCACCCGCGACACAACCCGGTTCCAATCCTGTCAATTCGATCCTAATTCCTTCAATTGATCAATCCATTAGTTTCGTTTTAAGTCCAATTACAAGTCTGTAAACTCAATTACACAAATCCTTACCCAGATTCCCACGATTCGATGATGATCCACGAAGAACACCCGGTTACTGTGCAATCATGGAACTCCCTCAATTGATGCAGGTTTCATCCAATTGATGATTCCAGAAGCATCAATGGACCATGAGGAACAATTCCCCCACATCAATTGCATCAAACCGGTGCTCAAACGTCACGACTCAAACTCGAGCACCGTCACTGTTCATCAATGGAGTTCTGCCATTCTCCAACGTTTTCCTTCAATTGATGATCCCAGAAGCATCGTGGGATCATGGGAAGCAGTTTCCCCACCTCAATTTCATCCAACGAAGCCTCCAATTCCACGACTCAACTTCGAAATTCCTCCTCTGTCACCAAGTGTGATCAGAGCCAATTGGTGGCCAAATCCCTTCGTTCCTTCGACAATTCTGATCGTGGAACTCCCAGAAAGCTGAAGGTAAGCTCAATTGCGACCCTCACGGCCTAATTCTTCCATTTCGAATTTTCCCCCCAATTTCCTAAAATTCAATTTTCCAATTTCCAGCATCCTCTCTGCCTCTCGTGTTTCCCAGCCAATTCAGTCTCTCTCAACCTTCAATTTTCTCTCAAGAACGGCCAAGGAAGGGAGCCAATTCTCCCAGCTCACTCACTCTCTGTTTTGCTCACGGTGTAAGGAAAATATGGAGCAAATAAATATTAATTAATTTAATTAATAATAAAACATCATAATGATGTTTCCCCTAAGACAAGGATTCTGGTTTCAAGGGATGAGTGACACTTGTCACTCATCCAGGTGTGCTGAGTCAACGGTCACTATTCAATATTATATTATTATTTTAATCCGAGCCTCGGTTCGTTAGTTCGTTTCCTTGACCATAACGTCGTCGTCGGATCTCCGATTTCGGCATGCCGCCTGTCGTTGGATTCGTATCGACGATACCTACGTAACGGTCCTTGGCCCTCGCCCATCGGACCTCCCGGTCAGAAAGTCAACATTTGGCCCCTAATAAGCCAAATTACCAAAATACCCCTCAACTTTCGAACACCATAACTTTCTCTACGAATGTCGGAATCGAACGTGCCACCTGTCTATGAACTCGTGACGTCCCGAACTACGTCACGGTCATCGGTCAAGGTCCATTTGACCGCCCGAACAAAAAGTCAACATTTTGCCCACGACCAGGGGCAAAACGTTCATTTTGCACAATTTGTCCGATTCCGCCCTACTAACCACCGTTCAACCTCGCTAATCAAGATTAGTCACTAAACTAATCCCGGAATTCGGGACGGGTCGTTACATAATACATGGTGACAAAATGTTTCAACAAGTAAGATAATGAGCAAAATTGGTGAATTGGATCACAACATGAGTAAAACAAGTATGAATCAACTCACAAGGATATGCACTCATAAATTCACTCAATTTTGTAAGGGTTTGTGTTTGCACTCAAAGTATGTGAGAAATACTCACATAATCGAAATGAAGTACTTTTGCAAAATTTCAAACAAACACCTCAAGATAAAAACAAAACATACTTGCACAAATGAACCAAAACCATAAGCTTACTCAAGTGATTGACTCCACTAATCAAAATTTACCATCTTAAGGATCATATGGTCTTTACGAAGGTTGTAATGGGGCTAAGTTTAGAGGCAAGGAAAATATAGGACAAGCGGTGCTCAATTCGTTCCAAGATTCAATAGACTCCCAAAACGTATCATAGCTTCCCAACCTTAGTGCAATGATGTCAGTAATCCATCCTTTCGAACATAGGCCTAATTTCATCATGTTGGGCCTCATAATCATTCTTTGTGTCGGATTTACAAATGTAAGGGACTTAGCTCAAACATTACATAACCAAACCTTATTACCTTGATCGAGACTCAACTTTTTTTTTTTTTGAATTTTTTTTGAATTTTTTTTTTTATATATCAAGGTAATAACATGTGTCAACAATACAACAAAGCTTGAGTCGGTAAATCCAAAAAATTCACATAAAAGTCTTTCCAACATCATTATTTTCTCTTTACACAATCATTATGTCTTCAACCGAGTTCTTGGAATAAGGGTAAAGGATGTCTATACTAAGCTCAAGTGTTTAGATAATCATGGTGATGAAAGAAAGGCTTAATGTGGGCTCGAAAGAGTTAAAACTAAGGGGGTCGCAACTTGTGCGCACAAAATAGGGAACATGAATGTTTGAATTTGTGGTGTTAACCCTAATGCCTTAATCATTTCCAAAATCAGAGAGTTTATTGACTTAAAAGCTTTGAAAATCACATACAATAAGTTCTAGTACTCTAGAGTTCATTAAAAACTATGGCAAGCAGTTATGAGGCATATGTATATCAATTTAAACAAAGAACTTATGAATCACTCATCAAAGATGTATATAAAGTTCTAAAGCTCACATAAGGTTCATATGATTCATACTTATCTTATTATGCTCGTTTATGTACCAATTGACATGCATTATCTTCAAGTTATAACACTTAATCACAAAATATTAACAAATAAATTCAAGTTGCAGTGATCACCTTTATAGCCATAACATATTCATTTTCGTTCATTTATATCATTGACAAGTTAAATGGCAACTTAAAACTCATAAAAACACTAAGTTAAAATAAAAAAAAAATTCAAAAAAACAATTTTTTTTAAATTTAATTTTTTTATTTTTTCAATTTTTTATTTTTCATTTTTTTTAAACAATTAAAATTGTAAACCATTCCCCCACACTTAATTTCTACATTGTCCTCAATGTAGGAAAATGCGAAGTAATTAAACATAGAATCAAAGTAAGGAAGATGATTTACGAAAATAAAAGGAAAACATTAAATAAACAAAATAAAAGAGAGTGAAGGGTAGAAGGATAGCAAATCTGTATTGATGACTCCTTCACATCCCAGGAACACATTGGGTTGCCTCCCAACAAGCGCTTGAAGTTTAACGTCCATCCAGCCTAGACAGAGATGCAAGTTAGTTAGTCAGAGATGTACGTTAATTAAGAATGCAAGTTAGATATGCAAATTAAAGTTAAGGATGCAATGTGAGTTAAAGATGTAAGTTAGAGGAAGAGTGCAATGCAAGTTAAACTAAATATGCAAGTGAAGTTAAAAATGCAAGTTAAATGAAATATGAAATGCAAGTTAGAATGAAAGATGCAAGTTAAGTGAAAATGCAAGTTAAATGAAAATGCAAGTTAAATGAAAGATGAAATGCAAGTCAAGAATTAAATAAATGAAGAAAAAGAAAATAATTTATTTACGTATGAACAAAATTTTTTTTAATAATTAATTTTTTTTTTTTTCGGAATTTAAAAATTAAATAAATGAAGAATTTTTTTTTCACGAATTTTATGCTCTTTTTTTAAAAAAAAAATACCAAAAAATAAAAATAAAAATAAGGAAAAGTGAATATTTACTATAAGCATTTATGAACAATTAAAAAGAATGAACATTATGTACAAGTATGAACAAGAATAAAATAACAAGTAAGAGAATTAGAAACAAACATAAATGAAAGACTATTATGAACAAGTATGTATGTATACTAAGAAATATAAAAGTTATGAACATGTATAAAAGGTAACAAGTAACATATATACTACATTTATTTACAAGTATGAATTAACACTAACATAAAGCTAAGATAAGATTTTTTTTTTTAAAAAAATTTATTTACTTTGATTTTTTTTTTAAATTTAAATTTAAATTTTATCAAGACATAACCAAATAAATAATTACATAAGAATAAAATAAGTGTAATAAAAAAGTTAATGGAATAAAAAGTTAATGAAATAAAGTTAATGGAATAAAAAGTTAATGGAATAAAAAGTTAGTGGAATAAAAAGTTAATGGAATAAAATTAATGGAATAAAAAGTTAATGGAATAAAAAGTTAATGGAATAAAAAGTTAATGGAATAAAAAGTTAGTGGAATAAAAGGTTAATGGAATAAAGTTAATGCAATAAAAGTTAATGGAATAAAAAGTTAATGGAATAAAAAGTTAGTGGAATAAAAAGTTAATGAATAAATTTAAAGTTAAAGGAATAAATAAAAAGTTTATGGAATAAAATTAAAGTTAAAGGATTAAAGAAAAAGTTAGAAAGTGTAAAGAAAAAAAAAATTAAAAGTAAGGAAAAGTGAATATGTACAATATACATTTATGACAAGTATCAATTTTAATATGAACAAGTAAAAGTAAAAGTAAACAAATGAAATTAAATTATGAACAAGTATCAATTTTAATATGAACAAATACAAAAAAAAAAATTATGAACATTTATGAACAAGTATAAATTAGAAATTAAGAATAAGTAAAGTATGAGCATTATAAACAAAAATAATAAGAACAATAATAAGATGGATAAATAAAATATAAACAAGTAAGTAAATGTTATTAAAAAAATATAATATTAACAAAAGTAAAATTTATAAACAAGTATAATATGCACAATTTATATACATACACTAACAAATTAAAAATGATTTTCAATTTCCCCGGCAACGGCGCCAAAAATTGACTACGCTCAAACTACGCATTAAATTAAACATGTAATTCGAGTGTTATGCAATTTAAACCCTTTTTGTGTAGATGTAGTATTGGTAAATAGAGATCGTTCTTAACCGGGGAAATTAGGGAACATTAATAATGTGTTAGTGGGAAAGAGTAATGAATAAATGAATAATGAATACATTAATGAATTAAATAATAAAAGAATTAACCAATTAAAGAATTAATGAATTAAAGAATAAAAGAATTAAAGAATTAATTAATCAAAGAATAATAAACTAAAAGTATTAAAGAATAAAAGAATAAAGAGATGAAAGAATCAAAGAATAATAAACTAAAAGTAGAAAAGAGAATAAAAGAATAAAAGAATAAAGAATAAAGAATTGAAAAGGGGAATTTTGAAAAGAGTTGTAAATATAAAATAAAGAAAACAAGTAAAAATAATTAAATACTTAATTTTACTTCTACCTTAACCTTTGTACTAGTGAATTTTCTTCAAACACATATTTTTACCAACACTCTAACATCATGCTCATATTGAACCAATCACGAAATCATACCTTAATCATCTCAAATACATGCATACATTTTTCATATTATAAATGCACCGAACAGCGGATTATTACTTACAATATGATCCACCTTAAGTAAGTGATTTAATGCGCCGAACAGCGATCAAACATTAAATCTCTTCAACTCTATTCTAAATGCCCTGAACAGCGGATCAACATTTAGTTTCGAATTGAAGTTTAAGTACTAAAACATATGAAGTAAAAGAAACTCAAAAAGTAAAACATATGGAGATTGCATTCTTACTTACAAATGTTAGAAAGAAAATACCAACACATATATTGAATTATAAGTAAAACCAATAACAATAACAAGAATTTAAGTAGAGAAGCATGGATTTTCACAAGAATCACCGAACAGCGGCAGGAAACTTGTGAAGATGGAAGAAGAAATACGAGGAATTCGGTCTTAAAACTCTTGAATTGCCTTAGAATTACTTGGCCTAGGTATTTCTTAAGGAAAGCATAAAAATGTATTTAAGAGATCTCAAAGAAATATCACAAGAACAAAGTAAAGAAGAAATGAAATTAAGAAAAATAAAAATAACATAAATTAAAAACAAGAATTAAAAGGAAGCTAATTAATAAGAAAATCTACAAGAAGTTAAAATGGTCCCCAAAAATGTCTCTCAAAAGAGAGAAACAAAAGAACTAACTAAGAACTAGAACTAAGAAAAATGAAAGAAATGGAAGAATGAAACTAATTGGGGACCCCCCAAATACATGAAATGACCTCCCTATTTATAGGGGGGAAAAGCTAATTACACTAAAAAAAATAAATAAAAACAAATAAAAGTTACAATAAAAATATTAAAAAGTGAAATGATGAGATTGGGTGGTGTTTGTGGGGAAAAAAATGTAAAAAAAACAAAAGAAATGCTGCTGGAGAGAAACTGTCAGAAACAACTGAAAAGGGAAGGAATATTCGGCATGGGCGTGCTGAAAGGGGGATGGTGGGCCGGCAGGCATGCGCTGAAAAGGGAGGAAGTGGCCGGCAGGTGGTTGCTGGAGTACAGAGGCTGTCGTCGGTAGGCGCGCGCCGAACGGAGGGGCTGGAGCTCGGGACACGCGCGCCGAGACTGGGGAGTGCGGCTCGGTGGTGGGCTGCTGCTGGGCTGCGCGGAAGTTGGGCCGCTGGGCTGCGCGGGCCGCGGGCCTGCTGGCTGAAGAAATGTATTTGGGCTGCACAGATTATGGATTTGGGCTGTAAGAAAACTGAAATTAATTAATTTAACTAATTTAGTAATATTTCACCAAAATTCGTCCATAATATTTTCGTTATAATTCCGATCGAGACGATTCTTTCGCCAAAATGCACCAAATTACAAATTTTATTTATTTAAACAAAAATAACACAAAATAAATTATTTTATCTAATTATTTATTATTTTAATATTAAAAGCTAAGTATAAAGGATATAAAATAATATAAAATAATGCTTATTTGAGGACCTATCAACAAATTTTTGGGATTAATTAAGATTAAATGAGGATTAGCCTCGCTAATCGGGGATTAGTCGAGGATTATCGGACGTTCATGGCGAAATTATGATTTTACCCCTGGACGAGGGAAAAAAAAGTTGACTTTTAACCTGAGAGGTCTGATGCACGAGGACCGAGGACCATTATGTAGATGGGGTCGATACGAGTCCGTAGGCAGGCGGCACGTCGAAATCGGACATTCGACAAGAAAGATATGGGTCACGAAAGGTTCGAGGTACTATTGCATGAATTACTAGACGGGTGGACTTTTGTCCTCATGTGGGTCCAGATATTTTCCCCAGACCCAATGGATGAGTGACAAGTGTCACTCATCCATTGCCCACAAACACATATATATGCATCCACTCCTTCTCCTTCGTCTGTTACATTGAACCCCAAACCCCCCAAAACCGTGCAACCCATATATCCTACCTTCCCCAAACCTAATCCTCTGTGATTGGAACATGAATGAAAAAGAGAGAGTGAAGTGAGATGATGAAGAAGTTTCTCACGGCGTCGACCATCATGGACGGTGGCTGGAGAACCCAAAAACGGTAAGTTTTGGTTCAAAATTCAAAAGTTTGGTTTGGAGGGTTTTTAATCGATTCTAATAATTGGAAGGGGTTTCTGGTGAACATAAGAGCTGAGGGGGATTGGAATCATGGTTGGAGGTGGTCGGAATCGCATGGACGGGGAGGAGGAAACTTAGCCGTGCGTTCATTGATCGAAGAGGTAATGTTAGGCCTTGATTTCATTTTTGGCCTTGATTTCATGTTTTTGGAGGTTATAGGTTAATAGAACATGATTAGATGAAGATTTAGGAAAGAATTGGATTGAAAACGGGTTGAAAAACATGGAGAAAATGCCCCAAATCGGTCCCGCCGGTTCAGTTGGACTGGCAGGACCAGTGAACCAATCTGGATCGGTCTGTCGCGAGGAAAGCAATGAACAGTCCCCGATGCATGGACTTCACACGCAGTGACAGGGCCCATCCCAATCCCCCCAGGATTAGTGCGGGATGACCCTGCTCCTGTCTGACACGAAGTATCAAACAAAGGATATTTCCGACCTTTGCCCTCCCGGGCTATCAGAGTACGCCAGGATCCGGAGGAGGTATGTGATATCTTGGTCTCTGCTACAGTCCACATCCGCTGTCAACCTGAAGGGGAGTCAAAACATTAAAAGCTGTGAGTGGACAAAACAAGAGTTTATAAAAAAATTTCATAAGAAGACATTTGTACCCTTCACTAAAAAGCATGCATGCATTCAAAAACCGTTTAACCAAAGAAACCATATGTGGGAATTAAGCCTAAATCAGAAATAAACCAAGGTCGAAAGGACCACAATAAAATAGAACATATGGGCCACTGCCCGAATGCATAAGAAACCAATAAGGGACTCAGCCCAAAACCATGATCATACTGAAACCAAATACTCGAGCCACTGCTCGAATCCTGTGCACACATGTGCATACCACATATCACATATCATAATCCATATATATACATATAATTCACACAACCAATCCTATCATGGTTTCCAAAGCTACGCGCGTGCTACCTGGGGTCTCAAACCCAAGTTTTCTCAAAGTCAAAGTCAATGTCTGCAGACCACTGACCCTACCCGAGGTTATAGTAACCAGCCATCCTGAGAGTAAGGAACCCAATTGGGGCAACTCCACTCAGTCGGTGCTCCGTGACTACTCCGGGGTCCACCCAGGCCAACGACCCTCCCCGTAGGAGATAGAACAAGTAAAGGAGGTATATGAACATATATATACATAAAACAAACATTCATGCACGGTTCTCCTGAACCCTCATGATCCATAACATCCAGTTCATATACATATAGACCATATCCTCCATGTCCGGTTCCCATAAACCGTCATGTACCATAATAACATAACCAGGGTTCATGCGTTCCCATAAACTGTCATGTACCGTAATAACATAATCATGGTTCATGCCGGTTCCCATAAACCGTCATGTACCGTAATAACATAACCAGGGTTCATGCCGTTTCCTATAAACCGTCATGTACCACGATACCATAACAAGGGTTCATGCTGGTTCCCATAAATCGTCATGTACCACGATACCATAACAAGGGTTCATGCCGATTCCCATAAACCGTCATGTACCACGATACCATAACAAGAGTTCATGCCAGTCCCCATAAATCGTCATGAACCTGGAAATCCATTTAAGGTTCCCTGACCTGAAATCAAAACCGTAAAGTAACCTGGGTCTCGTGCCCGAACATAGGACATCAAATGGGCACCGTGCCCGATATCTGAGGTCATATGCCCGAGACAAAACCAAATGGGTCTCATACCCTAGTTTATCCTTTTGAAATCCAAATCCAGTTCATTAAAACCAATAAAGAAATACAGACCCGTATAAGCACCGTATAAGGCTGAAACCTCGAAATACGTGCTTATATGTAACCACATACAAATGCACCCATGGCATTATCAAACATGTAATAAAAAATATAATAAACATTTATGCATGCACCAATTTAGAAAACCAAGGTCCACTCATAGACTGTCCGAGCTGCCGTCTCAATTTGCGTGCCATAGGCTTTCCCGAGCCGATCACTGTCACCGGGACTCCCGAACCTATCCAAATCGTAATAGAAGGTTACTAACTACCTTATTAACCTCCTACCAAAGCCCCGTAATTTTTCGGTATTTTAACTATTTTTAATCCCAATCCGAAACCTTCTGATGCCCCGAAACATATCAAGACGGTGTCCGATCGCCACGAAATCAGTCCCAAAATGTTCGTTACATTGAATAGAAGATTTCACGTGTTGAATACTTTCCAAAAATACTGTTCACGTGCCCCCCACGCGCCCTAGAAAGTCAACTGCGCGTGAAGCCCACGCGCGGGTACTGTTCACCCGTCTTCAAGCTTAAGACGAACCGGTTTTCTCTGATTCTTGGACCGGTTCAGGATCCATTTTAGGTCCATTTCATCTCCTTTTAATCCTTAAATGTTCCTAATCCTATTTCCTATCATTTTGGACATTAAAACAAAGAAAAAACCGTAAAACCCGTACCTTAACACGTCGTTCATGGCGGCCGGACTTTCCCCCGCCGTTCACGGCTGTTCCAGGCCATCCCAAGCCACGAAAACAATCCTATACTTCTCCTAAGACCACCAGAAACATTTCCCAATCCTTAGGTTTGATTAAAACTCAATAAAACCAAATTTCCAAAATTTGAATATTTTACCTCACGGGTTTGAGCTCCACCGTGGCCGCCACTATGATCCTCCGTCCATCCCTTCATCTCACATTCTCTCACGTTCACACACGGCCACTCATGGAGATAAGCTAGGGTGATGATGCGTGTGTGGGATGGGAGTTTGTGTTTTGAAGAAAAATGGAGAAATATGGTGATGGTGTTTCGGGTTTGTAGAAGAACAAAGAAGAAGAATGATGGCTGATGAGAGGAGAGAGGATTAGATGATTAGATAAGTGGTGAGGATTAAAAGTTAAATGGAATGGATGGCTAGGATTGATGGTTAGAAGAGATTAATTATAAAATAATAAATATAATATTATTTAATTAACATAGATCCACAATTTAGGGGTTTAGACCAATGGGATGAGTGACACTTGTCACTCATCCATGGGACCCACTCAAAATATCTAGCCAATCAGATTTTGCCAAATCATCACTGTCTCGAAGTACGTGCATAGTGAAATCGAACTTCTGTGACCTATAACTCTCCCGTTCGAAGTCCGATTTCAGCGTGCCGCCTGCCTATGGATTCGTATCGTCCCGATCTACGTAACGGTCCTCGGCCCTCGGCCATCGGACATCCCGGTAAAAAAAGTCAACTATTTGCCCCTTTTAACCAAAATTAACAAAATGCTCCTAAACTTCCGAATGTCCTAACTTCCTCCTCGAACGTCGGCATTGAACGTGCCACCTGTCTATGAACTCGTGACGTCACGAACTACGTCACAATCATCCGCCAAAGTGCCTTTGACCGCCAGAATGAAAAGTCAATTTTTTTCCCACGCCCAGGGTGTAACGACCCGTCCCGAATTAGCTGGATTAATTAAGAATTAATAACGGATTAGCAAGACTAATCGAGGATTAGACGAGGATTAGCGGAAGTTCAAGGCAAAATGACGATTTTGTCCCTATAATGGGCAAAACGTTGACTTTTCGTTCGGACGGTCAAATGGACTTTGACCGATGACCGTGACATAGTTTGGGACGTCACGAGTTCATAGACAGGTGGCACGTTCGATTATGCCATCCGTGGAAGAAGTTATGACGATTGGAAGATCAGGGGCGTTTTGGTAATTTTGGCAAAAAGGGGCCAACGGTTGACTTTTGACTCGAGAGGTCCGATGACCGAGGGCCGAGCACCGTTGTGTAGATCACGACGATACGAATCCGTAGACAGGCGGCACGTCGAATTCGAACGTTCAACGGCGAAGTTACGGTTCACGGAACTTCGAACGTACTATTGCACGTTTTTCGAGACGGACGATTATTTGGAATTTAGTGGGCCCCAGCCTTTTTCCTCAGAGCCAATGGATGAATGACAGGTGTCATTCATCCATTCCCCATCAGTTTCATTCATGCATCAAACCCCTTAACCGTGCATCCATTTTCCATTTTGTTCCAAACCAAACCCGATCACCATTTTATCCAAATCCAAACCCACCCTTGACCTGTGGTCATCACTGAGAGGACAGAGAGAGGAGGAGGAACTGAGGTTGTGGAAGCTGGCCGGGCAGAGCCCCGTGCACGGCGGAGGAAGAAAACCGAACAAGGTATCGGTTTTACCTTTTTAATTTCCATTTTCAATTTCGTGCATTATGGGCTTGTTTGGACGGTTGGGTTGAACTAAATAGGTCCCTAGGATTGTTTTAGGAAGGTTTTGGACGGGTTGGAACATTGAGGAAGCCCAGGGAGGATTTTGGGTTTTGAACCGTGGAGACCAAAATTGGACCGGGCCATTTGCGTGGGTTTTAGGGGTTCTAATTAATTGGGTTAGGTTCCTAGGACGATTATAGGAAGGTTAGGAATGATTAGGATTGAAAACGGTGAAAAACTGGGCCGGAATGAGCTTGAACCGGTCACACCGGTCCAAGTTGCAGGCAAACCAGACCGGACCGGTTCAGACCGGTCGACTCGAGGTAGGGAACGACACTGTTCACTAGCGCGTGGCTCCCACGCGCATCCACTTCAGGCGGCACGTGCGGGCGTGTGGGGGAGAATTTGGGGAAGGTTCCAACATGTCAAATCATCTATTCGATGTAACGAACATTTTGGGACTGGTTTCAAGTCGATCGGACATCGTCTCGATATAGTTCGGGTTGTCCGAAGGTTTCGAGGCGCGTTTAAAAATAGTTAAAAATCCCGGAAAATTAGGGGGCTTTAGTGAGGGGTTAATTAACTAGTTAGTAACCCTCTAAAGTGATTTGGACAAGTTTGGGTACCCCGAAGGTGATGGTTGACCCGGGAAGGCGTACGGTGCGCATATCAAGGCAGCAGCGCGGATAGTCTGTGAGTGGACTTTCTTTCTAAAATCGATGCATGCATAAATGTTTTATATATGTTTTAATATGTGTTTTGGGATGCCTTGAGTGCATTTTGGTGTGTGTTTATGTATGGACACGTACTTCGAGGTTTTCGGTTTTCATGAAATAGTTTTGAAAAGTAAAACGGCCCATTTGGTCTTGATTATTCGGGCATGAGACCCATTTGGATTTGGTTTGAATCTAGCATGAGACCCTATTGACAACCTACGGCTCGGAGTCGTGGTCGCGACGGTTGCTTTGTGCATGGCGACGGACGATGTGACGCTCGCCTCCGAATTGGGATGCGTTCCTTCTGCAAAGGTCACGATGCACGTCCCGTTGTTGAGCAGCCACTAGAGGCTCGACTTCGGAGTGCTGATGGTTTAGAGGATCGATCGACGACGTGTGCACCATGGTCCCGAAATGGTTGAGGCAGGAAAGTGTTCACGGCGACATACCAGGATTGAGAGCGGTCCTGGATTGATGGTTGCACGCATCGCTACGATCGGGATCGCGACTAACCCTGAGATTCCGGAGTCGATGCCCAGTTGATTTGAGTTCGGGCTCGAGGCCCAATTATTGTGAAATCGGGCGAGAGACCCTGTTGAGTTCTATGTTTGGGCTGGAGGCCCATTTGCTTTGTGTTATCGGGCGTGAGTCCCGCTTTTATGTGGTCCCGGACCAGATTCCGGAGGGATATGTGGACTAGATCCAGAGATTGAGCCTCCCAGATGGAGATTCCGGGGAGAAGACTCGGAGTGAGACCCCGAGTAGTGTGCATACTAGATAGATATGATGAAATCGTGACTATATCGGGGATGTGATCCCTAGGGGCTGTGTTCCCCGAGATGGCATCTTCTCCGGAAGTGCCTAGGATGGGTTATATATGTATATATGTATATGTGGACAGGTTTTCACTAAGATGGCGTTGGGCTGAGACCCTCGCGTATTGGTTTTGGGCTGAGACCCACATGAGATGATTTTGGGACGAGGTCCCACGTGTTTTGGTTTGGGTGGAGGTCCCATGTGTTCATTGACTGATTTCGGGCTAAGGCCCAAATGGTTTGATGGTTCATGACGGGTCTTAAGCACTATTCTCAGATGCTTCTCTGTTACCGTCTTGGGCTGTTCCCAATTTGATACCGCCTCAACCTTCTGAGGACCCACTCTGATTCCCTCGGCTGAAATCACATGTCCTAGAAATCCAACACTGGTCAACCAAAACTGACACTTGCTCAACTTCGCATACAACTGATGCTCTCTCAGGGTCTTAAGCACTATTCTTAGATGCTTCTCGTGCGCCTTCGCACTCTTCGAATACACCAAAATGTCGTCAATAAAGACAATCACAAAACAATCCAAATACAACCGGAACACACGGTTCATAAGATCCATAAAAGCTGCGGGGGCATTAGTCAATCCAAAAGGCATCACTACAAACTCATAATGACCGTACCTAGTCCGAAAAGTTGTCTTCGGTACATCCTCCTCTTTAACCCTTAACTGGTGGTAGCCGGAGCGAAGATCAATCTTCGAAAAGTACTGTGCTCCCTTTAACTGGTCAAAAGAATCATCAATCCGGGGTAAAGGATACTTATTCCGAATGGTTACCTTATTCAACTGTCTGTAGTCCACACACAATCTCAACCCTCCGTCCTTTTTCTTGACAAACAGTACAGGTGCTCCCCAAGGTGACATACTCGGTCGAATGAATCCTATATCGACCAGCTCTTGCAACTGGGCCTTAAGTTCCCTCAATTCTGCAGGTGCCATGCGATAAGGAGTCTGTGAAATAGGCTGTGTACCTGGTAAAAGATCAATCGTGAACTCGGTCTTTCGATGAGGTGGTAATCCTGGCAACTCCTCGGGAAAAACATCGGGAAACTCCCGCACCACTGGTATATCCTCCGCCCTCACTGGCGAAGCACGTGTATCCACCACATGGGCTATGTAACCCTGGCACCCTTTACGCAACAGCTTGCTAGCCTCAAGTGCCGAGATAACTCCAGTAGGAAGTGCACGTTGATCACCTTGAAATATAGTCTCTGGTAATCCTGGACTCCGAAAAGTCACTCTCCTATCGAAACACTCGATAGAAGCATGATGTCTCATCAGCCAGTCCATACCCAAAATAACATCAAAGTCCCGTAGATCCAATAGTAATAAATCCGCCATTAACTCAACCTCACCTACCATCACCGGACACTCTCTCAACACCTGAGTCACTACCAACACCTCCCCAGTAGGTGTACTCACCCCTAACGCACACTCCAAAGCAGACACCTCCCTCTCCGTCACCAGACTACAACTCCGAGCTATAAATGAATGGGTCGCCCCGGGATCTATCAAAGAAAAAACAGTGTGACCAAGTATGGTGAGTGTACCTGTCACCACTTCCGGTGCTGATCTGGCCTCCTGCTGGGTCATAGCAAAAACTCGCGCCTACGGTCCTGATGACCTACCGCGCCCTCTAGAACTGTTCGTGGCACCACCGCCACCCCTAGGGCCTGTTGCCCCTGACACTGACTCAGTACTCCGCCCAGGTTCTGCTACACCTCGGCATGCTCCACCCTCCTGAGCTAACAATGGGCACTCCCTCCGAAAGTGTCCTCGCTCTCCACAGTAGTAGCAAGCATCCCTACTGGGTCCACCGGTCTGCCTCCCAGTAGAAGCAACAGAAGTAGTACTCGCCTGAGGAGTCGGGTGCGCCCTAGCTCCCCGAAATCCAGAGCCCTGAAAACTGACTGGTCTACCTAACCGGGCTCCACCAGCTGATGACGAACCACCATAATTGCCCCGCTTAGAGGTCCTCTGACTCGATGCTCCAGGAAAAGAATGCTCTCGGCGTCGCACAATGCCTGAGTACTGTGGCCTGGCAGGCAAACTGGCATCCACTCTAACAGTAGCATCAAACAACTCCCGGAATGTAGCAAAGGAGCCGGCTGTCACAATGGCTCTAATCTCTCCTCGAAGACCCAACTCAAACCGACGGCACTTCTCAGCCTCGGTTGCCACAAATGTAGGAGCGAATCGGGATAGCATCTGGAATCTCTGCTCATACTCGGCTACTGTCATGTTCCCTTGTTTCAACTGAAGAAATTCCGCCTCTTTAGCATCCCGGAAAGAGCGGGGATAATACTGGTCTAAAAACCGCTCCCGAAAAGTCTCCCACGTCACCGTATGTGCATCCCAGCCGGACAACTCCAGCGTATACCACCACTCATACGCTGCTCCATCCAGCAGAAACGTAGCCAACAAGACCCGGTCCTCTGGAGGACAATGCATCACCCCAAAAATACGCTCGAGCCGGGTGATCCATCGGTGAGCTTCCTCTGGGTCTGCCCCACCGCTGAAAGTAGTAGCCCCAAGCCGCTGGGCTCGCTCAATCGAAGCGCTCTCAGTCCCTCTCGCCGCTTCATCTTCAGGTCGTGGAGGGGGTTCACGTCTCGGAGGCATGGTCGAACGTACGCTGAAAGAGGCATAGAGTTAGTAAAACAACCTAGATCCAACACAAACCGACAAACCTATGCTCTGATACCAATTGTCAGGACCCGTCCCAAATATCACCTCGATACCAGGGACGAACCCTGCTCCCGTCTGACAATCACACCCAAAGTACCCAAAATAACCTTAATGCCACTACAAGCATAACTATCAGACGAAGGAGTAAATATAATACAACTGTAAGTCAGAGCATAGTTCTACAAAATGGGCACAAAATCCTACTATGCTAGTCTCACAACGGAAGAACGTCGTAAGCTCTATGCCTCGATTTCCTGCCTCAACGTTCACCCCGACGCTATCACCACGACCTGGAGGGAAAATTTAAAACCAAAAGTGTGAGTGGACTAAAGAAAATAAAAGTTTCAAAAACAGTTTCTCATCAAGTCAGAGTTAAGAAAAACAATAATAATATTTGTTCCCTCCGTTTTGAAAACATGCATGCCCAACTACGTATTAGAAAATCATAACATAAAACATCATAAGAAACAGAAACACTATAAAACTGCATCATAAATCGTGAATATCAAGGTATCATTTTACGATCAAACCTGTTGGGTCTATCCGAGTCTTTAAACTCAACCAGGCCTCAATAATATCCGAGTCTTTAAACTCCCGAGTCTTTAAACTCAATAGGCCTACGGGGGTAATATCGTAAATATCCGAGTCTTTAAACTCCCGAGTCTTTAAACTCAATCCGGTCCCGTCCCCCATTAATCAGAATCCGGGTCTTTAAACCCAATATCCAGATCCAGAAAATCCAATCCAAATTCAATTTAAAACCATTTCCAAATCCATGGCCAAAACCGAATTCGAAATCCCCGGTTCGAAGCCTTTCCAGCGTTCAGAACCGCCATTCCGAACCCAAATCCGGAAATCCACTTTTAAACCAAAACCCATATTTAATCACAAATTATGTTTCATAATCCATTCATCATCATCAGAAAACAATTATAGATTGAAATCCCTAAATATGGCATCAAAATCTGAAATCCAACTTTTTCTCGAAAAACGTGCAAAATCCCAAAAATGTCTCGAAAAACGTGCAAACATATCAACCACATATAATCATCATTAAGAAGCATGGAAACATATTTAATATCATAAAACATCAATAAAACAGTTAGGCATGCTCGTAAAGAAAGAAAGAGTCCACTCACAAATCTGAACGAGTCAATCGCGCTCCGTGCGCTCCTCGACCGTCTCAGGCGTCTCCCGTCCTGTCATTATGCACCAAAAAATCACACTAATGGATCCCTTAGGACAATTAGAACCAAAACCATGTTGACCATTTTCCCAACCGCCACCGTACGCGCCCCCACGCGCCGCCCAAAGTGGCTGCGCGTGGGCCTCACGCGCCTGCTACAGTGCTCCTTCAACCTCGAGTCACTCGGTTCAGCACAGTTGAACCGGCGTGACCGGTTCTCCTCCGTTCCTCCACCGTTCTTCCTCCTTTCAATCCCAATAGCAGCGTCCAGTCCCTAGCAACCTTCCCATGTCCTTACAATTGAAATTCATGGCCCAAAACCACACGATTTCTCCCTCAAAAAACTGAGCCCGTGGCCCCTGTTTTGGCCGCCGGCCGCCTAGGTCCTCCCCCGGCACGGCACCACAACCAAACGACTCCTGGGACCTCCAGGAGTCTCACCAAGACCACCAAATCCCTCGACTCTAGCCCTAGGTCCACGACTTTTGAAATCAAATTCACGGGAAAAACAGAGGAATTGAGCTTACCTTTCGATTCAGTCTCCGCCGTGTGCACCGCCGCGTGCCACGGTGTTCGTTGGGTTCCCTGCAGACGTGTGAGCCTCCTATTAGCTTGGATTGATCCACCACACAGCACAACTACCACCCCTGTCTCACGGTTTCCCTGTTTTTCTCAGAACTCCGCCGCACCACCGCCGTGTCTCCGGGCACGATTCCTCCCCCAAAACACGATCACCAGCTCATCCTTGTCTCTCTGTCACTCTCTCAATTCACTCTTCACTCACTCACACCCTGAATTGATCACTATCTCCCCCAGTTTTCCCCTCTGTTTTCTGTGTTCGAAACCAATTGCACGGTTAGCCTTGAACAAAATGTGGTCGTGCACACAATCGATCTTCCTAGAACCATCCAACCTTCCCCACGTGTCCAATCCCTATGGACCAAAAGAAAAGATCCCAATCCACTACTGCCACTTGCCATTATCTGATTGGGCTGAGGGAAAAAGACCAATTTGCCCCTCGTTGTAATAATTACCGTTTTGCCCTCACACTTTCCAGACCCGTAACTACTCCGTCTGACGTCCTATGACAGCATGCCGCCTGTCGTTGTACTCAGGACGTCGAGACCTATCTAACGGTCCTCGGTCTACGAGAAAATCACAAGTCCACTAAAAAGTCAACATTTTCCTCAATTAGTCAAAATTACGGTAACGCCCTCAATCTTCCGAACGTCATAACTTTTTCTCTGATTGTCCGAATTGAACCTGCCACCTGTCTACGGACTCGTGACGTCCTAAACTACGTCACGGTCAAGGGACAACACTCATCCAACTGGTAAATCAAAAAGTCAACTTTTGACGCACTATTCACAAGGGTAAAATCGTCCTTTCAAACAAATATTTACAAAAATTACATTTATACCCTTCCCGCAGGTACGGGTTGTTACAACCCGTCCCAATCCCACTGGGACCACCCGGGGAAGTGCCCCACTCCCGTCTGACAATGACTCCAAACATACCAAAATTAACCTTAAATAAAAACAACAACACGTGAGCACAATAGTCAGAGTACATTATTTGGTGCTCAACCTACCCACAAGTGGGTGTACAGGTGCACAACTAAGCAAACTAAACCTCTGCCTCTTCCTCCGGGTCCTCCTCCTCTATTTCCGTGTCAGGGTCTGGAGGGGTCAGTAAAACAAGAGTGAGTGAGCCAAAAATAACAGTTTATAAAGCAATTTAGTAATAATATAAATCATAAGGTTTTACCCCTCCGTTTTCCAAATCTTGCATGCAGTGAAAACATAAGGTTATAATGAAATCATAACCATAAAATCACAATAATAATTGAAAGGAGAAACTAACATATCAGTGCACTGTAAAACCCAACCCAAATGATGTCACGGTTCTAAGGCTACGCGTTGCCACTCAGGGTCTCACACCCGAGACTCTCTAGGTACATCAGCTCCCGGTATCCCGGTCACTGCCCGAGGTATATGAACATGCCTTTCTGAGAGTAAGCAGCCCAACGGGGGTCAACTCCACTCAGTCAGGGCCCCGTGACTACTCCAGGGTCCACCCAGGCCAACGACCCTCCCTGGAGGAGACAATATATACAGGTAGGAAAGTACAGTACAATAATAGTATAGTTTACCCTATGTCCCCCCGGACATCCCAGAAAAAATCCACATATAACCCAAACGGGTCTCATGCCCAAAATATTGTAATAACAGATATAAACAGTTCATATAAGACTCATCGAAATCATAAGTGGAAATAGTAAAACAGTTTATGCATGCAAGCCTTTTATAAATCAAACAGCCCACTCACACTCGGTCCTTGCTGCTCAACGATCTCTAAAACCTGTATTAATATACCTGAGAGTTACTTAAGGACCCTATAACTTCAATACCAAGACCCTAGAATAGATCCGCCTAAAAAACGCATCCCGGGTACTATTCTCGAGCCTTCAAACCCCATTTTGACTAACCTAACGATCTCTGATCGACACGAAACCACCTCCATTGGATCCGTATCGTCGAAACCTTGAAAATGGTACCGGCCCCACCAAAATCACAGTTCACACGCGCCCCCACGCGCCTGGTCAACGCGTGGGTCAACGCTGCTACAATACCGCTGACGTCAGCATGACGTCATCACTGATACTTGTCAGGTGACACGTGGCATGTTCTGATTGGTCCCTGGTCTGACAATATCTGACAGGATGACGTCATCATGACGTCAGAAGTGACGTTAGCATGATGACGTCATCATTGCTACAGTACCGGGTCGCCGTTGACCCACGGCTTGGCCCGATTCCACCGTACGTTTTCGGCCACCATTTTTGACGGGGTTCATTCCTATAGGGTCGTCTAGGTCTGTTCTATGGTTCTGTAACCTCAAAACTGGAAGAAAACTAGAAGAAACTCACCAGAGCTTCGATGAACTTCACAGCCAAAATCCGGTCGTCGTCTCCGGCTATCCTCGCCGTCTCAGTCGTCCAAATCAATCCCTATCAGCTCGTCTCTGGCCCTAGAGCATGTCCATAACCAAAGAATCGATTTCTAGCCGTTAAAATGGGTTGGTTCGAAACAGGGAGCATAAACGGGGCTTTCGGGTTTTGGGCCTTTCCGCCGCCGTGTCGCCGCCGTAGCCTTCGCCGTCTGTTCAGTCGTGCTCCTGGGGTCCTCACGGTGTCAACTAGAGCTCCACTTGAGTCAAGGTGGTGAAAATGTGGGGTTTTGCTTCTTGGACCCGATTCCTCTGTGTTTCGGGTCTGAGTTTTGCACGGGTTGTGCAGGGCAGAGAAGGGGTGGTGGTCGCTGGTGGTGCACAGTGGTGATCAGGAGATGATGGTGGTGCGGTGGGTGGTTGTCTGGTGGTGTGAGGGTTGCTGGTTCGATCGTTTGGGTTGAGAGAAAATGGAAGGGAAATTGGTTGCACGGTTTAGAGAAAATGCTAAGTGTTTGTGCGTTTTGTGTGAGAGAGAGGAATGATCGTGCATGACGAAGAAAAAGCAGATAGGATGAAGGGCTGGGATTAACTTGGGCAGAAATCCAATGGCTAGGATTAGATGAAGACAAATAAATTAGTATAAAATGGACCAATAGGCTATAGGGTTGCTTTATTGGAATAGTGTGTCTTTGGATGAGTGACACTTGTCACTCATCCGCTGGTTTGATTTAAATCTGAGTTTGGCACGGATTTCCATAATTAATTAATATTTTATTCCGTTGTTCTCGGTTCGTAAATTTCGCTAAAACGCTTCCGTGACCATAACTTCTTCATACGAACTCCGATTTTGGCGTGCCGCCTGCCTACGGATTCGTGACGTCTCGATCTACGTCATAGTCATAGGACAAAGTCCAAATTATTTCCCGGGTCAAAAGTCAAAGTTTTCCCCCCTCAGGGGCAAAATAGTCTTTTTACATTAAAATACTATTATTCTTGGTTCGGGTCGTTACATAACTGTTTTATATGTTTTATAAACATGATTTGAGATGCCATGAGTGCATGTGATTTTAATATGAATTGTTTGGCATTTCGGAGGAAATTGCGTTATTGCGCGTAGTTCAAGGTTTATGTTTTATACGATGTTTCGGCTTCAGCCGAGTATACTGCATCCCTGTGTTTTTATGTGGTGTTGATGGTTTCATTGTGAGGCATGAAACCAGAGACTTGATTTACTAGTTTTAAAGGGTTTCACGGAGAAGCGTGAAACTGAGAATTTGAGAAATGGTTTTAAAAAGGGATTTCATAGAGAGGCGTGAAATCGAGGTTCAGGCATGAGACCCGAATGATTTATGATATCGGGCTTGAGTTCCAGTTAAATTGTGATATCAGGCTTGAGTCCCAGCTAATTGTGATATCGGGCTTGAGACCCAGTTGAATTGTGATATCAAGCTTGAGTCCCAGTTGATTGTGATATCGGGCTGGAGGCCCAGTTAATTGTGATATCGGGCATGAGTCCCAATTGATTGTGATATCGGGCTGGAGGCCCAGTTGATTGTGATATCGGGCTTGAGTCCCAATTGTGGGTTATGAAATGTGACTTCGGGTTTAAGACCCTATTGACTTATGAATTTGGGTTGAGTCCCTGTGAGATTTGAATTTGAATCGGATTCGAGGAATACTAGATTATGAATCGGGTATAAGACCAGTTGAACTATGATTTGAAAAAGATGAATGTTTTCACTATATGTATATACCCTGCCGTATGAATAGTCTCCTCCAGACGTCGATGATCCTGGAGTGTCACGATCCTCATGCACGGGAGTGAGATATATGATATGGTCTGGGACAGGGTCTAGAGACAGGTCCTCCCAGATGTCGTAGATCCTGTGGGTAGACTCGGAGATGAGATCCGAGTAGTATGCACACTGTAGATATATCGTGACAGGTTCTTGATTAGGCATATGAGATGCCGATGATGGAATATATATATATATATATATACGTATATATACGTATATGATGTTTCACCGTGTGATCGGTTTGGGGCTGAGACCCCGTGTTCCATGATTGATATTTCACTGAGATTGATTTTGGGTTGAGACCCACGCAATTTGATTTCGGCAGAGTCCCTACAGATTTGTTTTTGGGCTGAGTTCCCATATGAATGGTTTTGGGCTGAGTTCCCATGCGGTTGATTTTACGGTTTTGGGCTAAGGTCCTAATGATTTGAGGAATGATTGAATTAACTAGTTTTCTAATGCATGCATGCATGCTTTTAATGAAGGGTATAAACGTATTTTCGATATAAATGGCTTTTATAAAACTGTTATTTTTGTCCACTCATAACTTTGATGTTTTTAATATCTTTCAGGTCGATTGCGGATGCGGGCTGTAACAGAGATCGAAACATCACATGCCACCACCGATCCTGGTGTACTCTGATGGACCCCGAGTGGGTGACAAGTTTATCCCTGGTCTGACACGCGGTGTCAGACGGGAGTAGGCACATCCCACGATAATCCACGTGTAATGGATTTAGGATGGGTCCTGTCAAATCTCATCATAATCAATAATTCTGTATTATTCTATAGTATATTCCAAGAATAATTACCTATTCAGGAAACTCTAATGAGGCAGCAGATGTAGCAACAGCAACATTCCCATAGGTAAGCACCATTTTTATTTCTTGTAAATGTTGAAGACCACTGACATCATCTTCATACCACTGAGAGGTCACTGATTCCCAATTTGTTCCCACCTTGTTGTACTTAGGATTCTAGGACCATTACCCTTCAATTTAACTACAACATTTTGCAGACATCAGGTGATAGAAATTTTACCAAGCACAAAAGATGTTCTAGGAAAAACCTCTGCATGTAATAAACTTTGCAAGCGCACAAGACGTGTAGATAGTATAGATGCAAGCAAAGGTCGATCCCACGAAGACTTGCTCAATGATATCCAATTCAGTTTAACTCAATTGACTTAAGTGGGGTAATTAAAATGCAATGGGGGGTTTGTTATGTTTTATGATTGAAATAAATTAACTAATAATAACTAACTAAGTCGAGCTAGGGGTTCTATCCACCTTTACCAATTATAGTTCCGTTAGATTTCCTTGATTAGATTACTATGCATGTATCTGAATTAAGTGCCCGTGCAGGGGTCCGGCTAAGGTTCACCTCACACATATTATCTTCTCTTAGATTGCATGTTTAAGCGTGATGTGCCCGCCCTTAAACAACTATTATCGATGGTGCGTGATAATGCATGAAACATAAAGAAGATTTAATAACACTACACTGTCCCTAGAAAAGTGATGTGCAGACCTAGGAAGTCATGAGTTTAGATTACGAATAAGATTCCCCCTCTTAAACGTGATGCCATAAATTGCAGGGTGAACACAAACATCAAGGTGATCCGTCAAGCAATTACATCGACAATTATACACAAATAAGGTAGCTAAGCTTATAAGCATAAATTGAGTTCATGGAGCGCAGTAATCCAACAAATCCAGGCATACATAACAATCATAATCAAGAGCCAGAAATCAAACACGAACTAACATGGCTAGAGCTTCAAGTAACCCTAGCCCTAATTACACTACTCAAACATTATTGAATAAAACAAGCACATAATTAAATGGTGCAAAAATATAAATAAAGCAAGAAATGATAAAAGGACAATGAATAAAAGAGATGAAGGAAAACTCCCTCAAGGTAGACGTGCTAAATTTGAAGATGCTTGAATTATAAAGAGTGCTTGAATTAAATTACAAAACTCTAAACTAAGAACATGGATTGAAGTACGAATTTTGACAAAGTTTTGAGGACATTCAAGAGGTAAATTAGGCCTCCAAAAACAATGAGAAAACATCTATTTATAACCCCAAACACCTGCCCTAACATCTCCCTCAAAGAAAAGGTAAAACAGCCCAAAACAAGGAGGTTTCCTCCTTGTTTTTGTGAAAAACCATAGTTGGCCGTTTTTTGTATCCTTCTTGTACAAGAAGTCCCTTTCCTTCCTTCTTTCCACTTCTTGACTTTATCTTTGACTAGGAATTCATTTAATGCTATCCTAAATCAGATTACATTGCCCTAAAATAAAGGAAACATGATAAATTGCGGCTAGGGAAGTTAATTAACGCTAGCCATGTACAAGATGGTTTCTTAATTTCCAAGAAACTTCCTTTTCCTTGTTTCTTGCCTCTTTAACTTCAAGATCTGATTAGGAATATAATTAAGTCTTCTTATCCAAGTCAATCCATGTCATTCCTCATTGAGAAAGGTAGGAAAATTCGTCCAAAGTTACTTGATGCACAAGTAAACCCCCTAAAACACCTTTAACCGCATTTTGTGGGCTTCTAGGGGTTAGGTCGTGACTTTTAGGGTCTTGGTGGATCTTGGTCATGTAAATAGGAGATGATGAGGCCCTTTATGATTCCTTGATGAGTCCTTAAATATTTAGCCTCGGAAAGATCACATTTCATTGTAAAACATGATTTAAACCACAACTAAGCAATCTGCACAAACTTCACAAAAGAGATCATTTTCTCCTATTGTTTGAATGATTATAATCAAAAGATAAGTAAAAGGGATAAAAAAAAATAACATTGAAATGATGCTTAATTTGTGACTTATCAGCAGGATACGAGAAGAGAATGCAAATATGTTGTAGACTGCTCCATTGGGTTGCCTCTCAATAAGCGCTTAAGTTTAACGTCTTCAGCCTAGACGAAGTGCTTCAATCAACTCATTCGATGCAGGGTCTATGCACTCTTTCGAACTCTACATCGTGCGCACCAATTTCCTCGAGGTACAGCTTCAATTGGTAGCCATTTGTCTTGAACTCTTTTCCTGTTTCTTCATAAATTAAGTTAGCACTCAACTTTACAAGTTAATTTCGTCGAATATACATATAGAACTAAGACGGTGTTTCCACAATTTACAAGTGTGAAAGTTATGCACAAGTATGATATTTACATTATGAACATATTTACACAAACAAAATCACACAAAAGATTTTTCAATCCCCGACAACGGCTCCAAAAATTGATACGCAAAAACTAAGCATTAAAGTAAACACAAAGTCACACTCAGCACTTAAGGAAACGTACGCAATTAAAAACCTTTTTTTTTGGTAGATTGTAGCATTGATAAGTAGGAATCGTTCTTAACCAGGGATTAAGAGTATCTAAGCATGATTATCGTTTGATTAATTAATTAGGGGGGTAGTTGATTGTTTTGATTATTATAAGTGATTAACTAATCTAAACTAACCTAATATATTATTTACATGGTCAACTTATCTTTAACCTAACGCATTCATGAATTATATTAATTTCAACCTATGAAATCGTCTAATTCTAGCCTTACGAGTTACTTGCATATTATCTTAGGTACGTGCTCGGGGACAGCCCGACATACACTTTCAATGAATTAGACTTGAGGACAACCCGACATATCTAATCAAGCATTAAGCACAAACATACAATCATAACTAAAACTAGAATCATAAAACACATAGAATATTGAAGCAATACAAATCATAAAACCAAGAATAATATTATAAATCAGTTCATAAACCAAGATATTCAAGCACAAAAGATAATTATAAGGTAAAGATGTCGTGTTACAAATTTTCTCTTCAGGACACCCTATGGATACGAAGTGATTGGACACTCTTTAGTGAGACACTCAGGGACAGCCTAACTATGCCACGGATGAAGGTATAGAGGATGAAGTATGATATAATTAACCTTGCACAAGAAATCTTGAATTTATTGAAAAGAGAAATTTGGTTAAGCGGAGCTTCGATACAAAAAATGAGTGATCCCTACAAATAACCTAAGCCTCTCTATTTATAGGAGAAAATTAATCCCCAAATAAATAGGAGTTCACAATTTAATTCTAAAAAGAAAAGGATTAAACTAATTAAATTAAAATCCTAAAGGTAAAAGGTATTTTAAATCCTAATGAAAGAATAAATACAAAACTTAATTAAAAAGGTAATAAAAACTCCTAATTTAAAAAGGGAAAAAAATCCTAATTAAAAAGGGGAAATTCTTCTCCTTAATTTACTTTGAATTTGGGTTGCTTGTTGGATTTTTAGAAGATGGAACAACTGGAAAACGTGCAAGGCTTCAATTCCTAGAAAAACAAGTAATCATTCCCACCCAGACTGACTATGCCTCACCAAAACACGAATTTTCGTGGCTGTAAAACTCTGATTTGAGTAATTCTTAAACCATTGGAAACTAGACTTCTAGAGCTTTCCAACCACACCTTAGTCACATTCTAATTCTATCTGAGGCGTTCACAATGGTCCGTGGAAGTGAGATAATCTGCACAGGAAGATTTCTGCTTTGTAACTTTTAATCCACTTCTTCTTTTGGGCTTCTCCAAGAACGAATCTTGGCATAATCTTGAGCCTTCTTGCACACATGGTCATAGTGTTCACCCATCTTGATGAATCTTGATCCAATCTTTATAAATCTTGGTCCATTCTTGATAGCTTATGCGGGTTTGCTTCAATTTAACCTCTTTACTCCACATTCTTGGGTTGTCACCTAAAAATATTAAAACAAGTTAGAATTTGTAGTATTAAGGATATAACAAAGTAAGATGAAAAGGAAATTGAGATAAAAAGGTGATGAAATATGTGTTTATCAACTACAATGCAAAGAAATCGGCCAATTCAACCGTTTAAAATTTCTGGTGACATTAATAAGGAAGAAGACTTCTAATGTTTCCGTATAGAGAAAATTGTTTCCTCAACCTTTTGAGATAAATTTTGACCCCCTACCATTCTACCCCAAACTTCAATTAAGAAGAGAAACTACAAAAATCTTATCCATACTAAGCCTATCAAGTATACAAGCAGTTCTGTTGGCAATTCGCAGCATATTTGATGAAGAGAAAACTAGCTTCGCTTGAATCCCACACCGAGAGGCAATTTGATATAAAAATGTTAAGAATTAAATAAACCCAAGTAAACTCATTGATCATACCACACAAGAACAGCAACTCAAAGAAGTGTTAATAATTTCCAACATAACTTTTGAAGAGAGCAATCAAGACAAAAATATATCTACATTAATAAATGACTAACTATCAAAAGAAAATCGGTGTTCTTTGGATGGCTTGTGCATTCATGAACTTTGACGTGCAAGAAGATATATGCATTAGAGAAGGTGTCTCTATAGAACCCTACTGCCAAAAGAAAAGTTGAACCAAACCAAAACAAGAACTTCGTAAAGCTCTTCACATAACTGCATTTTTGTTTTAGGAGAATGCTGCCATTGAACAGATGTTACTATAATCTCCCATTTATTCATCCCCATGAAAAAATGACTCTTCATAATCACAACCAATATTTTGTATTCATTTCCATAACAAAAAAATTGTAAACATAAACACAGGATGTTATTGAAAAGCGTAAAAATTTATCATCTTTAAGAAACTAAAGAGTAAACAAACACAACCCACCATTTCTTTTCAAATTGAAAAAACAAGAGGGTTCATTTTAATCTTCCTTTTCAAACACAACCCACCATTTCTTTTCTTGCTCACAAGAGCCCACAGTCAAAATAAAAATAGATGTACCGAGTCTATATATATATATATTATATATATGTACATTTTTAACTGTAACTTTCTTGATGATTCTTATGTTTTCATACTTGCAGATAACAAAAATATATCTTCTCCAGGCCTAGTAAGACATCCAAATCCTATTCTCGTTACTTAAGCTAGCTAGCTTATGAGAAAATACTAATCCTCAAATTTTCCATTCATTGCAGATGAACGACCATTGGGCAGAAGGGCTGGAGAAATTGATGTACTACATAAAGAAGAAATTGATGTACTCATTGATGAAAATGTCGCCAATATCGCCGATATATCGGAAATATTGGCTGGCGGCATGTAAAAGGGGGGGGGGGAAGAAATTGAGCGAAATATCGACATTTTTCCTTGTTTTAAGACCACCGATCTCCTTATTTCATTAACACGATCGAGATAGGGCTAAATTTCATGAAAATCGGACGTAAAACCACAGATTTTCAGTCGGGTCATGTCGCGCGGTCAAAAAACCCGAATCTCAGACCCGTGTGAGGTAGGAGATGACTGGTTTTAAGTTAATTAATATAGTTTATATACTAGTGGGTTGCTATATTATCAAACTGAGTCTGTTAGCTCAGTTGGTTGTGGGCTGTGCTGGGCCTTTGTTAAATGGCTAGCAACCTGGGTTCGACCCCAGGTGTCTCAACTTGAGAATTTTTTTTTTCTTTTTGTTTTTTCTTTATTTTCTTCAATTTTATTTGTCTTTTTTTTCTTCAATTTTCAATTATATCAAATCTTTCCAACTTTTAAACAAAAATTGACTTTTTCATCATGTTTTTTTTTCAATTTTACATATATTTATTAATTTTATAATTTTTCTTCTATTTAAATTTTTTTATGCTTATTGTTATGTTTTTAATTATATTAACATTCAATTATAGTAATTCACTTCAATTTATGTTTATGTTTAAATTTTTATATTATTAGCCATCGGCAGAACCCTATTATATCATTTTATTCATTATATATTTATTATATCAGTCATTTTATAGTTTTTATTAGTCCTATATAACCATAATTGGGTACTTAAGTTTTCCCCAAAGTTTCATTCCAAATTTCCAACTTTTAGATCGAATTCCCATCATTTTTGTGGACCGTAAATGATATCGATATCGATATCGATATTTGGGACGAGATATCCGTAAATTTGACTAGCGATATATCCGTCGATATCGATATTTCAATCCTTGGATGTACTACACTCACAAATTGATACAAATACATATATATCCTCCTATACAATCTCATCTCAGTCTGTCTGTTCACTTCTTGCTTATTTATTATCACATTCAACAATCAAATCCTACAATTCAACAATTCATATCCAAAATTCAACAATAAATCAACTTCAATAATTCTTACCCAAACGACCAAACCAACAAAAAAAGTAACCACCATTTTTCAATATTCACATCCAAACATCAAAATTTCAACAATTAAGCTGAGCAGTGAGCACTTAAGGGAGGGGGAGAGAGAGAGAGAGAGAGAGAGAGAGAGAGAGAGAGAGAGAGAGAGAGAGAGAGAGAGTTGCGACCATTTTTCCATCCAACCACCAATTTCCATCAAATAATCCTAGAGAGAAAAGGACTTACATACTACAGTGAGCGAATGAGGGAGAGAGAGAGAGAGTCAGTTGCGAACTTGCGATTGAGAGAGAGAGAGAGAGAGTGAGAGAGAGAGAGAGAGAGAGAGAGAGTGTGTGTGTGTGTGTGTGTGTGTGTGTGTGTGAGGCAGATGTGAACATGCGACTGGTCAGTCGGTGGCGGCTTCGCGACTACTTAGGTTGAGCAGTGAACACTTAAGGGTTTGGGTTTTTGGTTTGCCAAGATGTTTGGGACCTTAGGCTTGTGTTTGATTTCAAAGAAGGTGGAGGAATCAAAGAGAAAAAGAGGAAGAGGAAAAGAAAATTTGAAGGGGGACTGGGGAGAGACGAGAGTGAATTGAAATGAACTGGGAGAGAAGAGTCGAAGACGACTCAGACGAGGGTTTCATATTCTAGAGTTTCATACAAAACGACGTTGTTTTGTACAAAATATAACTAATGCGTTTTGGTCCGGTTCGATCCAGTTCGGTCCGATTTTATCAACCTTTCGGCTCAGTTCGGTTCGGTCCGGTGCAATTATATTGATAGTTGAAATCAAACCGACTCAGTCCGGTTCGGTTCGGTTTACTTCAAACGGTTCCGATTTTTCTTCGGTTCGGTTACAATTCAATCCGAGTTTTTGGTCGATTTTTTCGAACCAATTAACAGGGCTACTAGGCATGTGTTATGGCTATAATGGGGCGAAAACCTACTGGGCCTTCCCATGTGTTGCCTTATATGGATTTTGTTTCAAGGCTTATGATGAGCCTACCCACGTATTGCCTAATATGGATAGTAACATGATATGATATATATTTTTTTTAATAAATTTAATATATATTATGATAAGTTAATTTACATTTAAAATTAGTTTTTTTTAGGTATTTTATGAAAGCCTCCCACAGAAATAAAATCCTAACTACGCAACTATTGCGAATAATAATATTATATAATATATGTAGGATTTGAGGTTTCAACATAAATTACTTAAATATCTTTTCACGATTAGTCACAATAATAATACTAATTAGAACAACAATGCAATGTTATGGATTAACCATTACCCAATGGTAGAGGATGGATATATCTTTTATAAGGATAATGTGTGTAAATGAGTATTATACCCATTAGCATCGTTCTTGGGTATGATTTTATCCATGCCCTCCAACATAGCTATTTCATCATCCCTCCTAAGCTCCTTTTGGTTTTTAGCCGTGGGATGAAATTGAAATTTTTTTTAATTTATCAAGATATTAGAATACTGTTTATGTCAACTGAAGGGGAAAAAAAAACTGGTACAAATCGACATTGATAAAACAAAAGGACAGCATATATCATAGATAATACATTTAGAAAGGAGGCTGTTTAGAAGACACTACGCTGTACATTTCCACAAGAAAGCAAAGCAAAGAGTGGATCTTCTTCCTTGTTTTGGTTATTGATTTCATCATCTCTAAAATGGATTTCAGTTGTATTTGAGGTTGTGGGCAGAGGTTTTCCAACTTGTACAAATGCGACTTTAACCGGTGCGGACTTCAGTTTGGATGCATCTGAACTTGCAGGTGAGCTTGAACTGGTAGCAAACAACAGTCTTGTGAAAAAGTCGTGCAGGAGGCTCTCCAATGTTTGAGCCATTTTCACAACGTTCAACCAGCTTCCCATCATCACCGTAGTTGGGCAGACCTGACAACAAATCAATCTTATCCTCCTTGACCGGGACCGGACAATCCCCAGCAGTATCGTCTGCACCTTCTGTCTGGGGAATACTTTCATCATCTGGAATAAACCAAACGTTTAACAAGACTCAACATGTAATACTTCCCAAGTTTATAGAAAGTAAATATATATGACGAAAAAAAAATAAAACCTTTGGTTTATCCGGAATCCCGGTAAACCAAGAGGATAATTGGAAATGGAAATTTATTAAATAAAAAGTTGATAACAGTTTGAGAAGAAGGTGATAGCCAATAGAACAGGATGGGAAGAAGGATCGAGCTTGTCATGGAGATTTTAGAAGTGAGGTCCTAAATTTGTTTAACCATCCTCAACTCCTTATGAGCTCATGCAAAGTTTATAACTATCCAATGTGGGAAATTTCTTACATACCTGTGTTTAATGAAAGTCTCTACTAATTAGAGTCTCAAACGTTTTTAAACATAAATGAAGCTAAGGAGTAATATTAGTTAGTTATACAACCAGAATTACCTCATACAGGAAAATTGTTGGAAACATATATGCATTCCTAGGGCTCAAAGACAGATGCATAAGCAGAACTTATAATGTGCTGTACGGATAAACAGACATATAAAAGGTCATTTTTTTAACACACATTATATTTATGTGAGACAACTACATAAAAACCCAGTGAGTGAACTAGCTATCCATTTAAAAATGTGCAAAACCTCAAACCTAAGAAGCTGCTAAAAAAAAAAATCATAAAGTCCAAGAAAAAAAGCCAAAATAAGAACCAAATATATCAAAACTACAAAATATAAAATTTAATTATTGCCTTCCATTCAGTATCAATAAGGAGTAATTGCATATCATAAAAATCAAAGTAAATCGAATCCCTCGATGATGCCCAATAACAAAGTCTACCATAAAACCCCTTACTTCCTCTGCACAGGGCCCTGCTTACGACTGAAAATAACTGGCCAGTCAACTGGATTTCCTTAATCTATGTGGCAAAGACCATATCATAGATCTAAAGAAATATAGGCAGTGACATCAATCACATCACGTAATGACAAGAAAAACACAGCAAATGGTGGAAAAAATTGACATGTACAAGGCTATTGCTACATAAGGATCATGAAAGCATAGATATGTTTCTTACACAGTGATACAAGAGAGCTAAAACACCATGAAGTGGGAAACACACTGACCTCCAAGAAAGACTCGATGCTTTGATATAGTACAGCCGATGTCTCTAAAGAATATCTCCCATCAGGACTTGCAATCTCACTCTTATGCGTCCTCTCGATCAATTCAAACTTATCAGATTTTCCAAACGCATTCAAGAATAATAAATTCCTCATTTTTAGGGTAAAACCTCCCTAAAGATCTGCATCAATTGTGCATAAGAAAAAAAAAGGTAAACAATAGAGAAGTTGAAGGCAGATAACAACATGTGCGGATAATATGCAAATTAAAGAATGGCTGACCTCAAGTCCTTCTTGATTTATTTTAACAGATTGCTTCTTTTGGGAGAGAGAAGAAACCATGTTGAATACTGAGATAACATCAAGTAGAATCTGTAAAAACAGAGAGAAAAGAACAGTTCAGCAGATCCATGCGGAGAAAAACTCTGCAACCACTAGGGACGAACTTAAAAGTTCAAATATCCAGACTTCGTAGAACACATTCCTCAGAGGTAGACATAAAGACAAGTTTTATGTCCTAGTCAAGATTACAGTTTAATAGCAAGTTTATGTTTTCCCAGATGCTAATAATGCAGCATATACTTTTCTATGTACTCGTGATAAACCCCACAAACTACCCACATGGCTAGGCTCCTTGTATTTCATGTTTAATATGCAAGGACGTTTCTGGTTTGTCGGATAATACACATCCATGTACCTTCCTCTCCAGGTTTATGGGATTTGTTAATAGATGTAGCACTTAAATTAGCAAAATGAGAAGGTCAGAAGCATACACACCATAGACTACCCACATTCGATAAATACTCTAAACAATTAAGCATTAAGAGTATGGAAAGGAGATTACAAATTACCTGTTGCACCAAAACTCGAAGGCGTGCAAGCAGAGCTAAAATAGTCAGAGAGAATGCCATAAAAAATGATTGTGCGAGCAAGGTAGATATCTCACTGTACAATAGTCAAGGGGTCACAAATTCGCATAATTCATATTTCAATTCTGTTTGGTGATTCAAGTACTAAACTACTATTTACAGATTGGCAGAGATCTGTTTCTGACTTTTAGATGTCTATAGATGAGTTACAATGTAGCAGCGACGAAAGAAGATAAAAGTCATGCTGCCATTGCAATTCTAATACATGTAAAAAAAGCTTAAAGCTTCTGGAAAGCTATGTTATTCTGTTGAAAAATAATTTGACTAGGACTAGCAGACAAATCATAAAGACGGGATGCAGCGTTCAGAAACAACTATTAAAGGTGAGCTCAAATGCCTTAGAAATATGATAATTCATGATAGTCAGTTGGACAGGCACATTTACCAAATCAAAACTATCATATTTTTTAGATATTACTTAGACCTAATAAAGTTACTAGAAAGTTACTAGATATAACCAAAATAAAAGGATACGTAGCAGCCTTTAACATTGGCTCAACCATCTGCAACAGGAAGAAAACACATTTTACCCATTAGAAAAAAAAAAAAAAAAAAAAAGCAAGCACTTAATGCTGGCAGGATCAAGTCCTACCGAAAGATCAATCCAGGATCAACAGTATACTTGTCCTCTGATACACAATACCACGACCACACATAAAATAAATAAATAATAGCTTTTTATTGTATTGCTAACAAAGTATTCATTCTCAACTTGGCCGTATCACAGAACAAAAATTACACTGTTGATAGGATGACTTGCAGCATAAATTCTTCTATAAACACCCAGGGACATGAAATTTGCATTCACTTGTATTACACACTTCTTTGGATGCAGTTTGATTGGCTTAGAATGAGTGCAAATATCCAGGCCGTGAGCATTTTTTTGTAATTATACATGGTTAACTTTCATAATATGTTGATATATGTGGGTCTTTAATTCTCATACTACAAGTAAGGGTGTCTGGAAATATAGATACGGGAACAATATCAAAAGGGTTTATGTACTTTCATAACCCCATGTTTGGATTTTTGAAAGTAAATGTATAGGATACATTTGTCAAACTGAAATTAATGAACTAATCAAAATTCAAGTCACGTATAATCAACAATAAAGTTGATCATTCCGAAAACCCAGATTAAAAAGATTGAAAAGTTTCTCCACTCAGCAGTACACTGCTCTCACAAAAATAATATAAGAACCCGAATATCTTAGCCACTACTTAGAAGTTTAAGGAAGGAAGCAAAATTAACAAAGCAAGAACTCACCTCTGACAGAAGGCGTGCAGCTCCCAGGAGTCGTTCCATAAAATTGTATTTTCCACTCTCACATTTTCTTCTCTTCAAGCTGTAACACAATGTGATACCAACTACATAGTTAACCCATTGAAAGCTTTATGCCTACCAAGTACAGCTGAGGTTTTCAAACTGGGCACAAAAGTTCAGATGAAAGGGAGACAACGCTCATATTTATCAATGGTCCATAATCATGATGAAACATAAAGTTCTTGGAAATTATCAAATATGATTACATGCTAAAATTTCGTTACTTTTGACATATGCCACCTTCACCTTTCCACTAATTCTGGTGAAATCTCCCTTCCCATCTACCTCATAAAAACACATAATAGCAAAAGAAAAACGAGAAAAGACGCCAGTGAAGCATCAGCCTTAGAAAATAGAGGACCCGTAAATTTGACATTTTTATTTTTATTTTTTTTACCTTTCTAAGAGATGCACCTTTTTCTTAGGTTTCTTCCCACTGATACTTTGGAAACAGCAACCCAAAATCTCCTCTAGTTTAGTTGATTGTAAAAGCCTCATATCCCTTCTTACCTGAAATCCATAAAAGTAAGGAAAAACAAGTACACCACACATAAACTAAGTAAAATATAGAAAACTATATTTATCTCGGAACCCAAACAATGAAGCAAGCATCTGATAACTATACATAAGGGTTATGTAAAGACAACTTAAAAACCTCAACTTTCTCATTACGGCATATTCAAAAAGGTTATGTAAACAAAAAAAACAGCTAGACTCTAATCTAAAATTAACTTTAAGACGCTATGAAAAAAAAAAAAAAAAAACCCACCGCTCTAAGTAGCCAATTAACCATTCACTGATATCAAGCATATTTAATGCAACTTAACAAAATTTTCTTTTCCTCACGTTTTATCAATTTTCTCAGAAACCAAACAAATTTTAAAAGCTTTATTATTATTATTATTATAATCAAGGTGTTGAAGTTGCAAACCTTCATAAGGTACTGGAAATACTTGCAACGCCGATGCTGGTTCTTATTTTTATATACCATTCTTTCGAGAATCCCACTTTCTGCTTGAAGCTGATCAAGCAAACATGTCAACTTCTCCTCAAGAGCTTCTGCCTCTGAATCCAGAGGCGGATCTATTAAGGGGCAAGGGTGGTCAATTGACCACCCCAACTCCTGAAAACCTCGATTAAAGCTTCCATCTTCAAGCCAAAAACATCTAGCATCTTGCCCTCTAAGTGCTTCAATAAGTAATTTCATACCTTTGTGTTCCCTCTAACTCCCCCTTGCTTTTGCGTTGAGTTCTGCTCGCGCACTGCCTCTGCGCTCCACCTCTGAGGCAATTACACCGCTCTTGAACCTCAACACTCGACTCCGTCTTCGAAACCTGGTTCGGATCTAAGTTTGGGTTGTAAGCACGATTTTAGCATTCTGGCCCATTTTAACTCTTTTAGAACCTGGCCCATTTAACACTTTTTCCGAATCCCAGCCCATTTTAACTCTTTTGTCCCGGCGCATTTTAACTTTTTTTTTTAATTATAGTGGGGAGACAAGAATTTAAAAAAAAAAATTCATATAGTATGTCATCCGAGTTCAAATTTGAGACTAATTAACTATAAATTAATAGTAAAACTAACTAAATTAAACCTACATGACTGACCCATTTTAACTTGCAATAAATTAATATGTAATATTATTAGTTTCGAGTTAAAAATGTCTAGTTTTTTATTGCATAATATTTAATTAAGTGAATTTGGTGCAAATCATATAATCCATTTTTCAAAATTTAATATTGAACTCAATATATTAGTACATCACAATTCACATTTATATCATATGAATCAAAAAATATCTTCCCATATTAACAAAGTTGATTAATAAGAATAAATTAATTCAATGCCTATCAATTATCAATTAGAATGATTTTATTTGAACATATTAATTGATCATTTTATTTAATTCACTTATGTGACATTTTTCCTAAAAAAAAAAAATTAACTAAAATATATAGAATATAATTTAATTTATTAACATATCATAACGTATTAAGTGTCACGTTAAATATGGTCAGTTATTATAGTCGAATATCGTAAGTTGAACTATTGTTTAAGGTCATCATTGAAGAACTGAAAAATTTGAGTTCGAGCCCATATTTAGTTGGATCATGAATATGTTAGGTCCTAAAATAGAAATTAATGCATCGGTAAATTTCGTATCTAGTAAGTATTTTTTCTTACTAACCACTTTATTATGTGACACTTCTACATCAGTGGATATGCCATGAAATATGCTTCAATTCAACTGGCCATAATCAAACATAATAACAGGTGCACCGAGTTTTATGCCAAATTTTATATTTTGTATTTACAAATAATGGATAATAGGTAATCGATCAAATAATACATGTTTACTAACAAATAATGAGGAAGTAAATAATCGGTAAATATGTACCCAAAAATTAGACAATTATTCTTGTTGCTACATATATTTAATAACCATTTAACATTCAGACATTTACTAATTATTTTAAATACTAGCATGTGTCTTTTATTTATCACTTTTGTTAAGTGGTACATATACATCGGTATACATCGGTAAGTAGGTAATCAGTGAAAGAGTATATGTTTATTTACAAACAATGAGGAAGTAAATAATCGGTGAAAATGTAAGACACTTCACCGATGAGCTCCTAAAGTCAGTGAGCTCACAAAAAACCTTATGTTAGATAGATACATGTCCATATATATAAGACACTTCACATTTTTCTCCCCGACTGATGTGTGATTGTTCACAGTTTTTCCCAAAATACGGGTCTTACAACATGTGTCATTTATTTATCACTTTTGTTAAGTGGTACATGTACATCGGTGGATGTATAATAACCTTGCACTTAATTCAACGCACATCAACAGACCCTAATCAAACAAAATAATAGCTATGCAAAGTTTTCATACCACAATTCATATTAAGAGCACATTTTCTTACAAATAATTGAGAAGTAAGTAATCGGAATAATCAGAAAAATCGGTAACTATTTTTTATTGAGTTGTTCGTTTACTTACCATATAAAATTAGAATATTAATAGTAGCTAATATCATTTTAAGTGCCAACCCTTCTGAAAAAAAATTCTAAATCTACCATTGTCTGAATCCATTGAGTCACTGCGGATTGAGGACACTGTCTTGTAGGGTAAAGATCCAGCGACGAAGAGATAAGAAGAACAGAAAGATTGTGCACGGCGAAGACAGAGAAGAGCTAGAAGGGAGTCAAGGGAGAGCTGGTGGCTTTTAAAGGAACCTAATGGCACCCGTTTCAAATATAAACGGTTCGGTCCAGGGCTGATCTTCAATTTTATAAATTGGAACCGGCCTTAACCCGGACCATTTGAAACATGCCGGTTCTTACGGTTCTACTAATCTAACATTTTATTTTAGAATAAATTATTGTTACACTCTTAACAACTTTTATTTTTATTTAAAATATTTAATATTTGTATATTAAATAAAATAAGACCTTAACTCAAACTTTTTTTATTCAAAAATCCCTAAACAGAATTTGTAAGTAATAAATTTCACATCTACCATTTTATATCTCAATAAGTATGATGAATCGTACGGTGGTGGAAAATCGTACGGTGTAGGGTTTAATTCTTGAATTTTGGGAACTATACGAAATTAACCAAATTATTTAATATCTTTAAAAGTATTTTTGAAGAATTATTACTTTTAATTATCTTACTTTAAATTAGATTAGATACTCATATTACTTTTAAAATGAGGAAGTGAAAAAAATATATAAATAGGAGCAATGTTTTCATAATTCTCAATATAACCTTATAATAAAAAAAAAATAAAAATAAAAAGTAATGTTGAAATCATGATAGATTTTGGTAAGTGTTTTTTTTATTATTGTTAGACTAATTTACAATTGGATGACATTAGTTGTAATTTATATAAAAACTATGGTCTATTTTCAATTGTATAGTCCTTTGATCAGTCAAATGACCTATGAGTTTAATTTTTTTTATATGCAAGTTTTTTAATAAACTTATATGTTCGTAAGGACCTATGATTTAATTGCCCTTTATTTTACTTCTTTTTCTACAAATTTTGATCCACAATTTTCTCAAGGCTTCAAAGTTAAAATATATTTTTGGTAAATATCACACAATGTCTCTAGAAACCTAAAGTATGCTAACTTCACGGTAATCATCAATTTGCATTTGAAGTGTAAAAATAATCTCAAGCTATGATTGGCTACAATTCTTAAGCAAAGCATAACATCCAAGTAACCATTAATGGTCCTCGGCGCCTAGCTGCCTGAGAAATTGAAACTAAACCCACACCATAAGGCGTATAATGGGGGAGATATTGTGACGTTCAGTTCAACTCAAACATATTCTGTTCAATTCAATTGACTATAAGAGTATGATTTTGCTCACTATCAAGAGATGGTAGTGACACTTACTACCAAACTTAGACCTCATCATCTATCGTGTAAATTAAATATAGCTAATAATTTGAATTAATATACAATTTAGTTAATATAAAAGAGAAAATATAAGCCAAGTGGATTTAGTTAAGTTAGTTCTAATGTTGACTTGTAGACAATTAGTCTCAAACTCGAACCCCAATAACATGTTATGTAGATAATTTCCAAAAAATTTCCTCCCCTATAATAAAAAAAAAAAGAAAAAGAAAAAATAATTTTTTCCATAGTAATATTGAGTAAGTCCATCTTTAATTTGTACCATCCTAATAAGGGAGTCCTTATTACTTTGTTCGAATAAGTCACAAATTTGTACAATATTTTTTTTTTCTTTCTGTTTTTCTCTTGGGGGTAAGTAAACAAATTATGCAACAAAAAAACAAAAAACTAAGTCCAATGTTAACAATGGGTAAATTATTGATCCTACAATATAAAAAAATATAAAAAATAGTTACCTTTTTTTGTGAAATTCAAGTAACTTGAGTTTATTACGTTGTTGGGGCTCTTTACTAGTGTGGTACTATGTTACATTGCAATTAATCGAGGTATAATCTAATAAGATTTAAATTGATTTGATCTATAATTAATGAGATATAAAATTGAATTTATTAATTAAATAATATTATACATTGATTTACTCAATATTAATATTAAAAAATAATAACTTTTCTCATTACACAGTTTTGGTGATTTGCAGATCTGGTGGTCCTTGGGCTTGAGGTGCTGTGACAGCGAAGGATGTGAGGAATGACTGTTGCTTTTGGGATTATGAACTTATCAGTAAAGATCCCTTATGTGATTTGGTCAGATTAATGAATGGGCCAGGCAGGCGAAGTTTTCGTTGTTGGGCTGGGCGGCCCCGCTAGGATATATTCGCAACCGAATGATGATCCCTTACATATAAACTAGTTGAATTCATCCAGTGTTAGTCGCAAACAATTTTTTCATTCATTCTTAATCACAAACAAATTTAATTAATTACAATCGTATCATCATTGATAGTAAAATACCAAGTTACCAATCCACAAGCCACAACCTACCATTCACGATTGGGTATGCAAAGGATCAGTACCCTTTTATTCACAGGAGGGAGAAATTTTGAATTTTTTTCATACAATATGTATGTAAGTTCGAATTTGAGACCAATTGTTTATAAGTCAACACTAGAACCGATTGAATCAGACTCACTTGACTTATCAATTTCCTTATATTCTTTTTACAGTGTTTTGAATAAAATATCACTTCTAACAAAACAATACAACAAAATTAATGTCCTTCAAGCGCTTGCTGTGAGGCAACCCAATGTATTCCCGAGTTTTGAAAGAGTCATCAACGTAGATTTGCTCTCTTAAACTCTTCACTCTCATCTTAGTTTACTTTATGTTGTTATTTCTTTATTTTCGTGACTCCTCCTTCCTTGCTTAGATTCCATGTCAGTTTACTTTATTCTTGCTTACATTGAGGAAAATGTAGAGTTTAAGTGTGGGGGAATGGTTTACACTTTTAATTGTTTTATAAAAACCAGAAAACAACAAAACAATTTTGAGTTTTTATTGCATTTTTTGAGTTTTTTTTGTTTTAACTTAGTGTTTTTCAGTGTCTTAGGATGCCTTTTAACCTGTCAATGATAAGAACGAAGGAAAAACGAATACAACATGGCTAAAAGATGATCACTACAACTTGAATTCGTTTGTTAATATTTTGTGCTCAAATGTTTATGATTTGCAGTGGATGATACATGATAAACTGGTACAAAAATGAGCATGTTAAGATAAGCTTGAATCATATGAACCTTATGTGAGTTTTAGAACCATATATATCTTTATTGAGTGATTCATAGAAGTTCTTCGTTTAAATTGATATGCATATGCCTCATAACTGCTTGCCATAGCTTTTAATGAACTCTAGAGTACTAGAACTTATTCTATGTGATTTTTCAAAACTTTTAAGTTAATAAACTCTCAGATTTTGGACATGATTAAGGCATTACGATTACCACCACATATCCAAACATTCATGTCCCTATTTGATCGCACAAGTTGTGATCCCTTAGTTTAACCTCTTTGAGCCTATATTAAGCATTTCTTTCATCACGCTAAAACATCTATTCACGTGAGCCTAGTATAGATATCTTTTACCCTTGTTCCAAGAACGTAATTGAAGACTTGAAGATGGCATGCAATACAAGGAAGTGATTTGATGATTGAAGACTTATATGTGTAAGTGTAGGCAATGACTTGCTCAAACTATGTTATTATTCATTGCATTACCTCTTAAAAGAAAGAAAAAGAAAACAAAGGAAAAAAGTTTGAAAAATACGAGAAAAAAAATGTGATCAAGAATAAAGTTTTATGAGGTAATGAGTTTTGAGTTGAGTTAAGTCCTTTATACTTGTAATTCGGAAACATTGAAGAATTGAAGGCCTACATTGAAGATATCAGCCTTTGTCCTAATTACAAAGCTCAAGGATGTCTAAGATGAAGATCATGGCCCAACAAGATGATACTCGGCCTATGATGATGGGAAACCATGTATGCCTAAGTAATGAAGCGTTTCGTTGAGTCCTAAAACGAATTTCAACACCACTATACTAAAAAATTTATGCCTCTACACCTAGCCCAATTACAACCTTCAATAAGACCTTTTGATTCTTAAGATGGGTAATTTGATTAGTTGAGTCACCCACATGAGTAAGCTTATGGTTTTGGTTCATTTGTGCAAGTATGTTTAATTTCTTATGGTTTTTGTTTGATATTTTAACGAACTACTTTCTTTCTATATTGTGAGCATATTGCTCACATACTTTGAGTGCAACACACAACCCTTTATGTATTAAGTGAAAATTATGAGTGCACATCCTTGTGAGTAAATTCATACTTGTTTTATTCATGTTGAAATCCATTATACCATAGTTTATGACAGGACCCACCCTGATTATCGCCTCGATAACCGGGACGAATCCTGTTCCCGTCTGACAAACGCACTCAAAAGACTAAAACAACCACAAAACAACCATGAAAGATACATTGCCAGACCATGGAGAGGTTATAATACAACAAGTCCACAGTAGCACAGAGCATAGTACAATACAAAATAAGACAAGAATCCTACTAAAAGCTGGCTACACGCGCAACGGGAAAACTCTATGCATCCGCCTCTGCCTCAACGTTAGCCCCAACGCTAGCACCACGACCCGGAGAGTGTTAAAAACATTAAAAACGTGAGTAGACTAAAAAGAAATAAGAGTTATAAAACCGTGTACGAAATAAACCAGGGTTCACCCTCCGTTTGAAAAACATGCAAGCATAACTAAGTATCTGAAAACAACAATATGTACGATATGAAAATAAGTATGGAAAGCATCAGAAATCAAAACCAAAGTTCTAGCGCTCGGCCCTAAACCCATAAAAACCAAGTAATTCGGGTCACAGCCCAAAACATTTGAAAACCAGTGAAAAACATCAATCATACAAGTTTACTGGATCTCAAGTGCGCCCGAGTCTTTAAACTCAAAACCATGCGCAAAATAACCAGGCCTTCCCAGGATATCAACGAGTCTTTAAACTCAAAACACAATCACAGGCCTCGGGGCGTATCACAATCACCGAGTCTTTAAACTTAAAACATATACCGAGTCTTTAAACTCAAAACATATCAAACCAGGGCCCTCCTCCTGTCAATCAATCCCAGTCTTTAAACTCAAAACCAGATCCAGTGGGTTTTTCTCTTTTTCCGGGTCTTTAAATCCAAAACCATTTTTCAAATATAAGAAAAACGCATCGAAATCCGAAAATCAAAACCAAACAGAAAATCTTCGAAAAATCAAAATCACGTTTATCGAAATGGGACTTCTGCCCGAATTTCACTTCCAAATCTCAAATCATATCCAAAACATGTCCACAAATCCTTAGTAAAATAGAAAGCGTTTAAACATAAATCATCCATCCCAAAACCATACTCAAAAGCATAGCAGAACTCATATTCTCGAAGTACGTGCAAATCCGATACTTATATTGAAAAACGTGCAATCAAGTAAAACCAGAGCATAGAAATCATAAGCATAAATCCAAATATTGAAAGCATAAAAGCATAATCGAAACATAAATAATATAAATAAAAACAGTTATGCATGCTCGGTTAGAAAACAAACAGTCCACTCATAGTTCCGAACACGTCACTCGAGTCCTGTACGCTCCTCAGCTGTCTCAGGAATTTCCCGACCTGTCAAAGTCACCAATCCGAGTCACAAACACTTCATTTAAGCTTACCCTAATTTCCTCAAATTTTTCGGCTTTTTAAACGTAATTTAAACGAACCCCTAAACCTTTGGACACTCAAAACTACCTCGATACGGTGTCCGATCGACACGAAACTTGTCCTAAAATGTTCGTTACATCGATTAGAGTGAAAACCGTGTTGAACGTTTTCCCAAAAGTAGCCCCGCGCCCCCTCACGCGCCGCCCAAAGGGGCTGCGCGTGGGAGCCACGCGCCTGCTACAGTGTCATCGTCAACCTCCAGCCAACTCGGTTCAGACTGGTCCGGACCGGTCCGGTCCAACCGAGCCGGTGAGGCCGGTTTTCATGCGTTTTTAGTCTGTTTTCAATACTTTCTAAACCCTAAGCTTCGTCCTTGAAATTGTGACTGATTTACTTAACAAAACCGTGAAAGAAAGTCCTAAATCTTACCTTCCAAGCTTGAACCAAAAACTCAGAAAAATCGATTTCGGATTCCGGCCACCCGTCGTCCTTCCAGTCACGGGTTCAAGTTCCTAACCTGGGCAGTGACTTCCTGAAGCTATTAGTGTCAACAAAAACGCTCAATCAATCGCCAAAACTCACGACTTTGATTTGGAACATTTCGGGAACAACAGGGGACTTGAGAAACTTACCCGTTTCTGCTCACCGTCGTGAGCTCCGCCGTGGCCCTGCCCGTCCTAGAGTCTCTCTTCAGGTCTCTGAACACCACCACAACCCCATCTTCTATGGGTTTGATCAATTTTGTCCACGGCTGCTCACCCTTAACCTCTCTGTTTTTCTGAGATTGCTCACTGCCTCTGAGTCTCTCACTCACTCCAAACACCCTAATACACTCACTAAACTCTCAGCTTCTCTCTGATCATACACACTCGATCACCAAGAACCCATACACCCTGGAAACTGACCGATTTCCTCACTGTCTCAATCTTTGTTCTCAGTTGCACGACTAATCCACACAATTTAAAAGAAGATGTTGGTTTAACCGTGAGAAGGCTGGAAGCCTTTAGGGTGAAGCCAAGTGTCACACACCCTGTGGTCCACTCACCAAAATATCCAATTAACTCAGCCCAGGTGTCCTTATCTGATTGGGCACACTTCCCCAGGTGTTAAAAGACCAAAATGACCCTGCAAGTCCAAATTACCATTTTGCCCCTCACTTCCTAGACCCATATCTTAACCGTCTGATGTCTGATGAAGGCGTGCCGCCTGTCATTGTACTCAGGACGTCGAGACCTACCTAACAGTCCTAGGTTTGCGTGAAAAAAACTTGTCGTGCAAAAAGTCAACAAATTCCTCCTTTTTAACCAAATTACGAAAATTCCCTCAATCTTCCGAACATCATAACTTCCTCCTCGGATGTCAGAATCCGACGTGCCACCTGTCTACAAACTCGTGACGTCCCAAACTACGTCAAGGTCATCGGTCAAAGTCCATTTGACCGCCCGAACTAAAAGTCAACATTTTTCCCATTCTAGGGGCAAAATCGTTATTCTACACCGTCCGTCCAAAAGTATCCAACTAATCACCGATTAACTTCGATAATCCATCATTAACTACTAATCTAATCCCAACTTCCGGAACGGGTCGTTACAGTTTATACATTGTCTTAATTGTTGTAACACTTGACACTTCTTATTCTCTTGAATTCCATTAGCTAAAATGCTTTCTAAGTGTTAGTCTTTGATGCCATAATCATAATGATAAAATTTTAGACAAATGGTTAAGGGCTTAATTTTTTGAATTTTTAGTTTATTTTAGTATTTGCTAGGGACTAGTAAAGTCTAAGTATGGGCGTATATGCGTAATATTTTATATCATTTTATACTATTTATGCTTATATTTCAATGTAAAAATGTAAAACAATATGAGAAAATAATCTATTTTGTGAGAAATATGCAGAATCAAATAAAACTTGACATTATGATAATTTGAACGAAAAAATCATCTCAATCGGAGTTATATTTAAAAAGTTATGATTGAAATAAAAGTGGCCACCTAAAAGTGTAACCGATTTCTGTAGAAGGTTACCAAATCTATTATTTCAGCCCAAAGACCATTTCGGCAAGCACATGATGACTGTTCAAGTTCATTTCAGCACGCGTCTCCTGATACGCTTAAAAAATGCATTTAAATAAATTTGTAATTCAAGTATATACATATTTTAAACCTTTTTTGTGTCATTTTAGTATTGGTAAATAGGGATCGTTCTTGTAATGACCCGTCCCGGAAATCGGGATTAGATTAGTGGTTAATGACGAATTAGTGAAATTAATCAGTGATTAGTTGGATGATTTCGGACGGACTGTGCAAAATGATGGTTTTGCCCTTAGAATGGGTGAACGGTTGACTTTTATTTCGGGCTGTCAAACGGAGTTTGACCAATGACTGTGACGTATTTCGAGACGTCACGAGGTCATAGACAGGTGGCACGTTCGATTTCGATATTCGAGGAAGAAGTTATGATGTTCGGAAGTTCGGGGGTATTTTGGTAATTAGTTGGAAAAGGGGGACACTGTTGACTTTTCATAAGACATGGACTTTTCACGTAAGTCGCAGATCGTTAGGTAGGTCTCGATTCCCTGAGTATAACGACAGGTGGTACACTATCATCGGACGTCGGCTGGTTCGGGTTTTGGTCTAAACATACGAGGGGCAAAATGGTAATTTGTGCACCAAGGGCATTTTGGTCATTTGATGGCCTAGGGATCTGTGCCCAATGAAAAAGGGGTGGAATTGGGTTGAAAATGGCTAGAAACCATCCTCGCCGGTTCGGATGGACCGGGCCGGTACGAACCAGTTCAGATCGGGCTTAACTGAGCTTGAAGATGAATAGTAGCCGCGTGTGAGGCCCACGCGCAGCCTCTTTGGGCGGCGCATGTGGGCGCGTGGCATAGTATTTGAGGAAGGTTTCAACATAACTTTTAAATTATTCGATGTAACGAACATTTTGGGACTAGTTTCGAGTCGATCAGACATCGTCTCGATATGTTTCGCGATGTCTGAAGGTTTAAAGGCTAGGTTAAAAAGAGTTTAGAATGCGGGAAAATTATGAGGCTTTAGTATAAACATTGTGAAGTAGTTAGTGACCTTATTATGGGATTTGGAAAGGTTCGGGAAAGCCAGTGATAGTGGATTAGCCGGGAAAGCGAAATTGCACGCGTATCGAGGCGGTGACGCAAATAGTCTGTGAGTGGACTTTGCTTTCTCACTTATGATGCATGCATAAATGTTTTTATATGTTTTTCTATATGTGATTTCTATGTTTATGCTTATGATCTATGATTTACGGTTTTGCACGTATTTTGAGATCTTTACGTAATTGCACGTTTTACGAGATTATGTTTTTATGCTATGATTTGATAATGGTTTTGATACTATGATTTTGGAAATTGAAATATGATTTGATTTCAATGATTTGAAATGGATTTTGAAAAGTGATTTCGATAAACATGATTTCGGGTTTTGGAATCGGATTCCGGAAACTTGAAAAATGGATTTTTGGATTTGGATTCGGAATGATGATTCCGCATGCAGACTTGGCTTCAGAATGATGATTTCAGATTCAGATTTGGATAGGGATTGTGGATTTGATAAAATGGTTTTTAAATGGTTTTGGATTGGATTTGCTGGATCTGGTTATTAGGTTTAAAAATCCGGATATGATATGTGACGGGGGCGGCCCAGATTTTTTATTGGGTTTAAAGACCTGGATTGAGTTTAAAGACTCGGGAGTTTAAAGACTCGGATATTGTGATTTCCCCCGTAGGCCTATTGCGTTTAAAGACTTGGGAGTTTAAAGACTCGGATTAGATTGAGGCCTGGATTGAGTTTAAAGACTCGGATTGATATTGAGTTTAAAGACTCGGATAGATCCAGCAAGTTCAATTGATTGTAATGGGTTTCAAAAGTGTTTTCAAATATGTTTGGATTTCTGTGATAACTTGATGGTTTTCAATAATAAAGGTTTTCAAATGATTTCCAGATGGTTTGGGCTGAGACCCGGGATTTGAGAAAAAAAAATGATTTCTGATTTTTGGTTTCATAAATGGTTATATTAGCTGGAATATGAAATGGTTTTACGAAATGGGTTTTATATGCATGCATTAGTTTTTAAATGGAGAGTATAAATGTCTTTTCTTATAAATGTTTTATAAACTTATCCTTTATTTTTGTCCACTCACAATCTTTTGTGTTTTCGATACCCTCTAGGTTTGATGCGGTGCGGGCTGTTGTGAGAGAGACGGAGACATCACATACGCGATCCAAAGTGTTGCTGCGAGCTCTGGTTAACCGAGGTTGAATTTCGGATGACGTTGACATGGGATCCCTTGTCTAGCTTGCGTGTTCCACAGGGGTTGAATGGGTGTTTGGCCTTCGTGTCGCACGTGAGTTAGACGGGAGCATGACTTATCCCTTAATCCCGGGGGATTGGGGGTGGGTCGTGTCAACTTGGTATCAGAGCTGGATTTGTGCGCTCTGCTCGAGGTTTTGGCTTCCAGAGTAGTTGGTCGTCGACTTGTGTGACGTGATGCTGCTGTGGATGTGATGTCTCGACGCAGAACAGCCCGTCATCAACCTAGACACGCAAGTGATAGTCTGTTAGTCAGTGGCTTAGTTAGTTGCAAGATCCCTAGTGACAGAATGTTGGTCGCCTGATACGCGATGGGGTGTGATGCCTGTCGGCGTAGGGCTGGAGTGGTTGGCGTGTTTTAGCTAGGATCGATAGTCGGTTGGCCTTTAGGGTTAGATGGAGTAGATCTGATAGATGGTCGGTTGGTCAGCATGTGGTGCCCGAGTACAGCCTGTTGAGCCGTATGGTACTCGTGGGCCTGTTGAGGCCGGATGACGACGTCTTGTTGGGCCGGATGATGATAGTATGGACTTATGACCACTTGGTCATCTTGGTTGCGATTGGACTTGTGCGGCTACGAGTAGCCGGGTGCCTCGAGTGACGGGGGTAAATGAACCTGCTTTTAGGATTTGAGGGATTTCCCCTAGCGATGGTTACTGGTTGACGATTGTGTAGACTTTACGATAAGGGATGTTGGTAGTCGGGTGTGACAACTCGAGTGGTGAGGGTGTTGTGAGCTAGTGGAAGTCGTGGGAATTGATAACCCAAGTGAGGATGAGGATTCGAGGAACCCCGTTGGAATGGAGGGAATGGCTGGTCTGGTAAAGGTGAGAGTACCTTAGTGAGAAACCCCAGAGTAAGTGATTAGTCTGGAAAACCGTGATTTGGGGTTTGTGGTTAGTTCGTTGTTGTGGCTTGGGCCGATTTACGGCTGGATTAGAGATGGTGTTGCTGGGTGCAGCTGAGGTATTGGATAGCTTGGTGGATGACTCTGGTCGAGTCTAGTGAGACCGTAGAGTGTTGAGTTGCTTAGAGTTGGGAAACACGAGGAAGGTCAGTTCCCCTGACCAGCACGTAGATTGAGGGTGTTGGCCCGATACGAGCGGAGGTTCGGGACTGGTGTGTTGTGAACCCTAGATCGAAGATGATGTGCCACGAGCTGGGATGCTTGTAACGGTACGATGGGCACATCGTGAGTTGAGGTTGTGACTAGTCGTGAGGTGCCGATGTCTGGTAGGAACCACTACCCCAGCTGGGATAGGTGATGACCATTGGCAGGTCATGTTTCGGTACGAACGGTCACGATGCCGTTAGTTTAATCAGAGTAGTGCAGCGGAAGCGCGGTGGACCTATGCTTCGTGTTGGATCAGGCTAGGTTGGTATGGTCGGGTTGACCATGAGATAGTTTGGTTTTCGTGGATACCACAAGATGCGACGAATGAGCCAGCAGATGTTGGCTGTGTCGGAGTGTGTTGGCATTTGGTGATGCAAGGGTTGGTACTTGGTGATTCCTCGTGACTAGGGATTGACGACTTCGAGGGTAGTGATTGAGGAGTCCGAGGTGAGTGATCGTTGATTGAGGATCCCGAGAATTGGTAACTCATACTTTAGTGAAGCTCGGAATTGGACCTCGGAACGGTTGAGACGCGACATCCTTTTGGATGTACATAAATGGTGATAACCGACAGTCGAGTTGGTCGGTGAGTTGGCTTGGTTACGGACACGTGGTTGTGATCCGTAAGAGTTGTGGATTTTTTAAGTGTAGTAGAAAAGTTGACGTTGGACGGTTAGTCTGGTGGTGGTATACTTGTTGGGGATGAAGTCCCATGGTTGGAATCTTAGAATCAGGAGATGTTGTGGGTTAGACGATGAGATGTTGTTTGGTTCTTCTGAGTTGTGTTAGATGTTGAGTAATGGATACTCTGGAATCGTTTTGGGAGACTCAGTGATGGAACTTCATGAATTGTGACCCCTCCCCTTAATCGTGGACACGTGTGGATGTGTTCAGGAGGAAAAAGAGTACTTGGTGATGCCAGGATTGGCCTGTGTGGCGAGTGTCATGGGATTGTGTTAAGTTGGATTAAAGTAGGATGACTTGTGATGTCATGGTTGTGGACCATTGTGAGTTCCGTTGTAGGATGACGGAAGGAAGATGAGAAAGAGTGACTATAACTTATTGATATGAGGTAATTGAAGAGAACCCACAATCTAGACATGTCATTAGACGTGTGGTATTCTTGATCGATTTGATCCGATGTGGTGGTCTGATCCTTTATGGGAATTGGAAGCGAAGTAGTGAGGCAGTAAGTGAGATCCACTTAGGCGTGAGTAGATCGTGATTGGATCGCTTCTGGCTCAGGATTGAGTTGTTGTGGATCAGGAGACATGGATCTGGTGGTGGGTCTGCCCTATGTACGACGATGATTTATGATTTGATTTAATGCTAGTCGGGAGACCCAGGAGACCGGGAGACTCGGAATGGACTTGAGTTGGTCTTCCCCGGAAGATTTGTAGTTCATCCTAGTGGTAGGATTAGACCGACGAACTGGAAAAGTGAAGCGTGATGGGCTTGTAGGCAGGTGGTGAGCAGTGTAGATATGCGGATGTTTTGTGTGCCCTGAAGATACACTGTGAGGGTGATGGGTATACTATGGGGTTGTTGGATGGACTTACCGGCGTACGTCATTGGAAGTGCTTGAGGAATGTATTGTGACATTTTGGTGGTCTGCACCGTGAACAATGCAATTGGACGTGCATCATGATGTGATAGAAGTGTTGGTGATCGACTAAGTGCCGAGGTATGTTGTTGCTTGTATTACTAATCAGAGATGTTCCGATGTGATTGATTGACTGGTTGAGACGTGGACTGGATCCGGGTGATCCAGAGTGATATTGTTTTTTATTGATGACGAGCTGGATGCTCAGAGCCACGATTGGCTAGTGGGACCTTGATGTTGGGATGTGTGATCATGGTTTGACAGGTATGCGATAGGGTCCTGTTACAGAAAGGTAGTGTGGGACGTGAATGGTGATCCCACAGGTTGACTGTATTAGTGGTTAGAGGAACCACCAGTGAGTTAATTTGTTGCGTAGTTGATTTGAGCAGGACGTTGTGACTCTGGTGAGGTCGGCGTGGGTCGCTGTGAAAAGTGGTACGGAATGGTGAACGGATATTAACGAATAGGAGTACCGAGGCCGGTAGATGTCGTCCCGAGAATTGGTTGCGAGTTGAGATTTGTGCCTGTTGACGGCAAACTCACACGACGTACTGAGACATTGGTACGAGGTACGCTTGACTCGAGAAGGAGTCGAGAGTGATGTGACTGGAAGCTATAGTGGTTCGATTGGTAATGATTGAGCCGTGGGAGTCGACTAGTGCGATGTTAGAATAATCGCGGGTACGAGTTGGAAAGGTGTTTACCTCGATAAGAATGAGATGATCGCCAGCTGGACGGAGAGTTGGTATGAGATGGTTCGCTTGGCAGAGTTGTGGTGACAGTTTGGGAACTGTCAGAATAATGCTGGATTGGCAGGTGATGGATACTGGGTAGGAGACCCAGGTACGAGATTAGTTGGATTCCCCCAGTTCGTTGTGGACGTACGTTTTTAAGAATTTCGGGGACGAAATTCCTTTAAGAGGGAGATTGTAACGACCTGTACTAGAAATCGAGATTAGATTAGTGGTTAATGACGAATTAGTGAAATTAATCGGTGATTAGTTGGGTGATTTCAAACGGACGGTGCAAAATGACGATTTTGCCCCTAGAATAGGCGAATGGTTGACTTTTATTTTGGGTCATCAAACGGACTTTGACCGATGACAGTGACGTAGTTCGGGACGTCACAAGGTCATAGACAGGTGGCACGTCCGATTTCGATATTCGAGGAAGAAGTTATGATGTTCAGAAGTTCAGCGGTATTTTGGTAATTAGTTGGAAAAAGGGCAAACTGTTGACTTTTCATACGACATGGACTTTGCACGTAAGTTGCGAACTGTTAGGTAGGACTCGATTCCCTGAGTACAACGACAAGCGGCAGGCTATCATCGGACGTTAGTTGGTTCGGGTTTTGGTCTAAACGTGCAAGGGGCAAAATGGTAATTTGTGCACCAAGGGCATTTTTGTAACGCCCCGGAAATTCAGAAAATGTAATTTTGTAAAATAATGAATAAAATGACGTTTTTACCCCTGTGATTAGTATGGTCAATTTGTTGATTTTTGGATTTCTAGGTCGAACGGACGTTGGACCGATGACCGTGACGTAGTTCGGGACGTCACGAGTCCATAGACAGGTGGCACGTCCGATTCCGACGTCCAGGGAAAAAGTTATGATGTTCGGAAATTCAAGGGTATTTTCGTAATTTGGACGGTTAGGGGGGAAATGTTGACTTTTTGTTTGGCAATTGATTTTCGTACGACTCGAGGACCGTTAGGTAGGTCTCGAGGACCATTAGGTAGGTCTCGAGGCCCCGAGTACAACGACAGGCGGCACGCGTGAAACAGACATCGGGTGACTAAGTTACGGGTCACTGAGGATGAGGGGCATTTTGGTAATTTGTCAACTGGGGGGCATTTTGGTCATTTTGCACGGCATTTACTGTTCACCACCGTGGAACAGAGTCTGCACGGCCATGACGTGAGTGCCCTGAATGATGCAATTGTTTAGTTGAGTAGTGGCTGTGTGGAGTGAATTGTTTAAGTGTTTTAAGGTGTTGGAAGCATTCAATCATGGCCGGGACAGAAGCAGAGCACGGGGAGAGTTTTAAAAATTGGTTGGGTTCAGTGTTGCGGGAAGCAATCTCCAGAGCACTTCTGAGTGTCTCCCACGGGTTGCCGTCTGTTGTGATCGATTAGCTGAGTAGTGGGAAGTGAGAGGGTTCATTTCGAATCAGAGTGAGGGCTGAGAGTTGAGAGAAACTGACGGGGAAGAAAAACCAGAAATTGGAGGGAAATTTGGTTTTCAATTTGTGAGGAGAGTTGAGCCAAACAGAGATTGGGATTAGTTTCCTGGGTTCACTACGAACTCAACCACGAAAGAATTGAAGGAGTTTGATCACGGTTTGTCTAGGAACTCAAGTTCCAATTTCTGGAAAAATCGCAATGTTGAGGACGACGACTTCCAGGTGAGTTCTTGTTCAATTGGTTGTGTTAGAGTGTTAGTCTAGGTCCCCTTAAGCTCTTGTCTGAGTTAATTTGGGAATGGGGCTAAATTGGGTGAGTTGCAGACGTCGACCCATTCGATTGTTCAAGCTTGGATTGATCGATTTAGGAACTGTCGAGGTTAATCAATGACACATAACTGAAATTAAATGATTAGAGAAGATGTTAGGATCAAAATCGAAGAGAATCGAGTGAGAATTGAAGGGTAATTAGCCGGGTCGAGTCGCGAGTTGAAGGCCCGTTTAGCAGGCTAGTCGGGTGTAGGAGACGACACTGTAGCAGGCGTGTGGCCATCACGCGCAGCCCCTTTGGGCGGCGCATGACGGCTCGTGAAGCCTCCTCTCCGGTCAAGGTCAACTGGAGTTTTCATCCTTTTAATGTTTTGAACAATTTTGATTTAGAGTTCGAGTTGATCGGGTGTCGTTCGGGATAGTTTCGAGGGTTCGGAAAGTTAAGCCCTTAGGTATAATTATGTCGAAAAATTCGGAAAAATTAGGGAAATTAATACGAGCTTTTTGGGGATGTTTGTAACCCTTCTTGTACCTTTTTACAGGCCCGAACATTCCCAAGGCTACCGAGGAGCACACAGGGCGCGATTGAGGCGTCCGAAAACCGTGAGTGTACTTTTGATTTCTAACCGGGCATGCATGACTATTTTTACTCGTTTGTTCTATGTTTTCATATATGATTTTACGATGATGATAATGATATTTCAATTTTACGTAATTTCACGTTTTTCGAGGTGATTATCGTATTTTACGTATTTCGAGGTTACGGTTTTCTCCTATGCATGAATGATGTTTTGATGAAGTATTTGGATATGATTATGCATGTTATGTTTTAATGATGATTTGATTATATTGTGAAGTAATTTTCGGAAATTGCATGCGAAATTCGGACATAAGTCCTATTATGACGATATATGCTTTCAGAATGATTTTTGGGAAACGGATCACGAGGGATCCTTTTATTGTGCTTATAAAATGGTTTTGGGTTTAAAGGCCCGGTATGATTGTTGGATCTGGTTTTGGGTTTAAAGACCCGGTTATTTGATGACGGGGGCGGGCCCGGAATTTGGTTTAAAGACCGGGATTGAGTTTAAAGACTCGGTTATTGTGATACCCCCGAGGCCCATTGATTACGTTTTGAGTTTAAAGACTCGTTGATATCCCGGGAAGGCCTGATATTGAGTTTAAAGACTCGGATTGTAACAACCCGTTCCGAGAATTGGGATAAGTAGAGTGATTAAGGTGTGATGAGTAAGGTTAATCAAGGGTTAGGTGGTCCCGAGGGGTCCGGGAACTTAGAATGACGATTTTGCCCCTGGGTTGGGCAGAAATGTTGACTTTTATTTCGGGTGGTCAAGTGGGGATTGACCAGTGACCAGGACGTAGTTGAGGACGTCATGAATCCGTAGGCAGGTGGCACGCCTGATTCCGACATCCGTGGAGGAAGTTGTGATGTTCGGAAGGTCGATGGCATTATCGTAATTTTGGTAAAATAGGGGGAAAAGTTGACTTTTTGAATAATCGAGTTTTGGTAGGTTGACCTAGGAGGGTTAGATAGGTCTTGTCGTCCTGAGTTCGATGACAGGCGGCACGTGTTCATTGGACTTACGAGGTGAGAGTTACGGGTCTAGGAAGTTTCGGTAAAACCGTAAAATGAGTAAAACAGGAGGGTATTTTGGTCATTGTGGCACATTGGGATTTGTGCAGAGATAAAAGAATGGATGGCTGGGATTTAAACAGATGGGATGTAGTTGGAAGGAATGGTGACACGTGTTGAAGGACTGGAGGATTCTGGTGGAATCCTGTGTGTTCACGGTCCCAAATAATTGGGGTGCAACCGTGCAGTCCTTCGATACACAGAGAAACAGAGTGAGAGCTTGAGGGGAAATCGACTCATCTGGGTGCAAGGGTGAGTGACTGGTGAGTTGTGAGAGTGACAGTGAAGCAAGGAGGAGCTGCTGGTCGTGTTTTGGCAGTGCAATTGTGCACGGCGGCACGGCGGAGGTGAGGAGAAGAATTGGGGGAAACAGGGAGGCTGTGAACGTTTGGTGGTGGCTACGCCGTGAGGCGGTTCAAATCAAGACAAGGAGAGGCTGAGGAGGTTGTAGGGAGTCCAACGACCACCGTGGTAGGCGGCAGTGCGCACGGCGGAGCTGCAATCGAAGGGTAAGTCTTCCTGCTCTGTTTTCCCGTGGAATTTCATTTGGAAAGTCGTGACTCTGGGCTGAGAGTCGAGAGGATTGGAGGTTAGGGTAGTGATCAGGGAAGTCCTAGGTGTCGATTAGGGTGGTCGCCGTGACGGGGCCGTACGCGGCGGAGCTCAGTCGAAGAGGGGTTTCTTTTACCCTGTTTCGGCAGTGGACTTCGAACGGTAAGTCGTGACGATTGGGGTTGTGTCGAAGGTTTAGGAGAGGTGGTTTAGGTTCAGTGAGGTTCAGGGAAGCGTTTGGTGAAGCCACCGTGAAGGACGGTGAGCTGGGTGGTCGGATCGTGAAACAGAGTTTGGGGAGGTTTGATTTCGAGCTTGAGACGACGGGTAGGAGGCTGTGTCGAGGTGATTGGAGGATGGGGATGCTTAGAGTAAGGTTGGACGAAGCTTTAGGTGAAGAGAGGGAAGGAAATCGTGCAGGCACGGCGGAGAACCGTTGACGCCGGTTCAGCTGTAGCCTACTGTGTTGAACCGGGTCGACGTAAGGTTGAAGGTGCACTGTAGCTGGCGCGTGGGGCCACGCGCAGCCACTTTGGGCGGCGCGTGGAGGCGCGTGCGGCGGTTCTGGGAGAAACGGTCAACATAGTTTTTGGTCTAGGAGTTGTTGTGAGTTCATTGGAGTTGGTTTCGGGTTAATCGGAAGTCGTTTGAGTGTAGTTCCGCGAGGGTGAATGTGTAGGGTCCCGGGGTTTTAAGTCTTTGGTCCGGGGATTTTTGAGGGCTTTTAGGTGAGTGTTCGTAGACGTGCTAGTAACGTAATTTGACGGTGTTTGACAGGATCGGGATTTCCCGAGGAAGCCGAGGAACGGGCTGGACGTTCGGGACGCGAGTAGGGCTCAGTACTGTGAGTGGACCCTTTCTCTAAACTCGAACATGCATAACTGTTTTCTATAATTGTTTTATGGTTTTAATCATGATTATCGAATATGTTTGGTTGGTTTTGCATTATTACACGTTTTTCGAGAAAAAGACGGTTTTGGCACGGTTTTCGAGAAAATGTTGGTTTTCGGATTTTGATGCCACATTTGGGGATTTCCACTGATAAAGGTTTTCTAATAATGATATATGGGTTATGAAATGTGATTTGTGATTACATGGGGTTTTGGTATGAAAATAGATATTTTCCGGATTTGGGTTCGGAATGACGGTTCTGAATGCCGGAAGGGCTTCGGACCAGTGATTTCGGATTCGGGTTTGGATATGGATTGGTAAATGGTTTTCAAATGATTTTGGGATTGGATTTGCTGGATCTGGTTATTGGGTTTAAAGACCCGGATTGAGTTTAAAGACTCGGGAGTTTAAAGACTCGGATATATATATTGATTTTCCCCCGTAGGCCTTGAGTTTAAAGACTCGGGAGTTTAAAGACTCGGATATTATTAAGGCCTGGATTGAGTTTAAAGACTCGGGAGTTTAAAGACTCGGATAGGTCCAGCAGGTTTGATCGAGGAAATGATGATTTGGTGGTTATGGTTTTTGATACGGTTTCTGATACTCATATTATGGTTTCTTATGATATTTTATAGTGTTTCTGTTTCTTATGATGTTAAGAATGATTCTTTATAAATGTGTTTATAACTGTTGGTTATGCATGTGGTTTCAAAACGGAGGGTTTAACTCGGTTTTCTTATAAAATGGTTTTGAACTTTTGTACCTTTTGGTCCACTCACATTTTCTGTTTTAATTGCCCTCCAGGTTGTGGAGCTAGCGCTGGGTCTTGACGTCGAGGCAGTGTTTAAGGCATAGAAGTGACGTGAGGGATCCTAGAAGAGTTTAAAGGCTTCTGTGTGCGTGTACTTTCTCGGTTTTTTTTTATTTTATTTTCCTTGTAATGTAGTGCTATGCTCTGTAAACGATAAGGATTTTGGGATATTTTATAATTACTCCTGCGTTTGACTGGGTTCGAGTGAGTGTTCCTTAGGTGTTGTGTCGGGGAGTCAGACGGGAGCGGGATTTACCTCGGGTTTCGGGGTGAAACCGGGGTTGGTCCTGACACGGTTGGATCCAACGGCTTGATTGTGATTATTAATTCAGTTTTACATGATTTGTTTTGGTTGATGATTCGAAACGACGATTTCTGGATTTTTGGTAATATTATAATATTTTACATGAGTTATGACGGTTTACTGTAACGTTTTCCACATGTTTCGGAAAAGGGATTTCGAATTTTTAATACGCTGTTTTTGAATATCTAGTTATGCATGCGTGTTATAAAACTGGAGGGCGAACCCCGATTTCAATAAACTATTTTATGCAAACTTTTGTTTTAGTCCACTCACACTTTGCTGTTTTAAATACCCTCCAGGTCGTGGTACAAGTTCGGGGGCTAGCGCCGAGGCAAAGACAGAGGCATAAATTTTTCCGTTGCGGAGTAGTTAGTTCACAGAGTAGGATTTGTTCTTTAACTTGTTTTGCAATATTATGCTCTGTGAAACTATGGACTTGATGTCCAGTCGGTTGTATTTTTTTAATCTCCCTGGTCTGACAATGGGTGTGATGTAATTCTATTTGGTTTTCTGGACTTTTGTGTTCGATTGTCAGACGGGAGCAGGATGCTCCCCGATTATCGAGGCGATAATCGGGATGGGTCCTGTCAATTGGTATCAGAGCATAGGTTTACGTTTCGTGTCTGGCACTTGGGTGTGCCTCGGTTATTGTACTAACTTATGCCTCTTTCAGAAAAGGATGATCGACCATGCCTCCACGACGTGAACCCCCTCCACAACCTGCAGATGGCGTCGTTAGTAATCCCGAGAGTGCTTCGATCGAGCGAGCCCAACGTCTTGGGGCTACAGTGTTTAATGGTGGGGCAGATCCCGAGGATGCCCACCGTTGGATTTCTCGTTTTGAGCGGATTTTTGCTGTGATGCAATGTCCTCCTGGGGAGCGAGTTGTGTTGGCCACCTTTTTGCTAGATGGATCTGCTTATGAGTGGTGGTATACTCTGGAGTTATCAGGCTGGGATGCCCATACAGTGACCTGGGAGACCTTTCGTGAACGGTTTCTGGATCAGTACTATCCCCGCTCTTTCCGTGATGCTAGGGAGACAGAGTTTCTGCAGCTCAAACAAGGGAGCATGTCCGTAACTGAGTATGAGCAGACATTTCAGATGCTAGCCCGTTTTGCTCCTACCTTTGTGTCTACTGAGGCTGAGAAATGTCGTAGGTTTGAGCTTGGCCTACGAGGTGAGATACGGGCCATTGTGACGGCCGGAGCTTTTACTACTCTCAAAGAGTTGTCTGATGCCGCAGTGCGTGTTGAGGCTAGTCTCCAGACACGTCCTGACAGGACCCACCCCGATTATCGCCTCGATAATCGAGAAGCATCCTGTTCCCGTCTGACAATCGAATCCAAAAGACCGGAAAACTAATTAATATTACAACACACCCATTGTCAGACCAGGGAGATTAAACAAATACATCCGACTGGACGTCAAGTCCACAGTTTCACAGAGCGATATTACAAAACAAGTTAAAGAAACAAGTCCTACTCTTTGAACTAACTACTCTGCAACGGAAAACTTTATGCCTCCGCCTCTGCCTCGGCGCTTGCCCCCGCACTTGTACCACGACCTAGAGGGAATTTAAAACAACAAAGTGTGAGTGGACCGAATCATAAGTTTTACAGGAAAAACAGTTTTTCCGAAATCGGGTTCGCCCTCCAGTTTTGTAACACGCACGCATAACCAAATATTCAAAATTTGCATATTAACTTTTGAAAACTCTTTTTTCCGAACACATGAAAACGTTACAAAGGATCGCCATAATTCATGTAAAAACCATTTAATAATGCCAGGTTTCAGAAACCGTCATTTTGAACGTTAATTGCACAAATCAAGTAAAACGTGATTCAATAACCACAATTATGCCGTTGGATCCATCCGAGTCTTTAAACTCAATATTAGGCCTTCCCGGGGGATATCAACGAGTCTTTAAACTCAAAACATGATTAATAGGTCTCGGGGGTATCATAATAATCGAGTCTTTAAACTCACGAGTCTTTAAACTCAATTCGGGTCTTTAAACCCAATTTTCGGGCCCGCCCCCGTCATCAACATACCGGGTCTTTAAACCCAAAACCAGATCCAACCATTAACCGGGTCTTTAAACCCAAAACCGTTTTTAAACACAATAAACCAGGATTCATCACAAACCGTTTTCCAACATTATTCCGAAAACATTTCTCATCATAACAGGACTTATGTCCGAATTCACATGCAAATTCCAACACATGAAATTTCCAAAAATTACTTCACAATGTGATCAAACATCATAAATCCGAAACATGCATATTCATATCCAGGTACTTCATCAAAATCATCACGCATGCAATAGCAAAAACCGTAATCTCGAAATGCGTGAAATACGATAAATATCTCGAAAAACGTGGAAACATGTAAAACCGATATATCATATCACCATCATAGAATCATAGGTAAAACCATGAGATAAATAAGCAAAATAGTCATGCATGCCCAATTTAGAAATCAAAAGGTCCACTCACGGTTTTAGGACGCGTCAATCGCGTCCCGCGCGCTCCGCCGTAGCTTCGGAAGTGTCCGGGCCTGTAAAAATGTACAAGAAGGGTTACAAACATCCTCAAATAGCTCGTATGATTTTTCCCCAATTTCCCGGATTTTTCGGCGAAATAAACCTTAAGGACCTAAACTTCCGGGCTCCCGAGATTATCCCGAACGACTCCCGAACAACTCGAATCCTAAAGGGAAAATGTTAATTAGACTGAAAGGAACAATTCCCATGTTGACCGTGATCGGAGATGACATCGCACGCGCCGTCACGCGCCGCCCAAAGTGGCTGCGCGTGAAGGCCACGCGCCAAGCTACAGTGTCATCGTTCTTACCCGGATAGACTGATAAACGGGTCTGTTACCCGCGACTCAACCCGACCAGTTCAAGCTCAATTCTCAATCAATTCCTCTCGTTTTTGATCCTATTATCTTCTCTAACTCATTAATTTCAGGTCTGTTTCGATGACTAACCTCGACTGACACCAAATCGACCCAACTCAAGTTCGAACAGTCGAACAAGTCGACTTCTGGAACTCACCCTACACGGTTCCATTTCCAAATTGATTTCACCAGTAGCATAAAGGGACCTATACGAACACAATAGCACAAACAATTGAACTTGTCGTTACCTGGAAGTCGTCGTCCTCAAGCTCAAAAATTCTCAGGACCAGGGAGCTCAGTTCTTGGCCAATTCGTGAGTGTCGTCCTTCGAAATCGATGTGGTTGGTTTCCTTTTGCTCCCAGAAGACTAGAACGGCCCTTAGTTTAGCTCGAATGTCCCCACAATTTGATCTTCAATTTTTCCCTCCACTGGTTTTTCCTTCGAACTGGAACTTGGGTTCCTGGGCAAAACGGGCTCCAATCTCAACAACTCTAGCACCGTCGTGTTTCTGTCACTCCCAGAAGTCTCCCTATGTGTATAGTTTTCCCCCAAAGCCCGTAGGAATTGAACTCTGAGTTTCCCCCCAAAAAAACCCGAAACTGTTTTCTCACCGTCCCTCTCAACCTCAGCCCACACCTGATGCACCAAATGACCCAAACGAAACCTCTCCTCACTCTCTTACACGGTTGATCGATCAATGTGGCCAACAACTCGTGGGAGACCAACTGGGTCTCTGAAAATGGTTTCCCGCACGCACAGAGACCACGGCCATTTTAAAATCCAGCCCGTGCACTGAGCTCAGTTCAGTCTCCCATGGGTGTCTCCACTGCCTCAATTCTCATAAACAAATCGTCTGATCCATCCACTACCACCCTAAACAATTTGCACGCGTAAAACACCACGGCATGGCCGTGTGCTCTGTTTTTCACGGTGGTGCTACAGTAACCGCCGTGAAATGACCAAAATGCCCCTCTGTGCAGTAATTACCAAATTGCCCTCCAACTTCCGTGACCCGTATCTCGGTCATCCGACGTCCGTTTCACGCGTGCCGCCTGTCGTTGTACTCAGGGCGTCGAGACGAACATAACGGTCTTTGATTCAAATGAGTATCAATTGTCAAACAAAAAGTCAACTTTTTCCTTTTATAACGTCCAATTTACGATAATGCCCCTGAACTTCCGAACCTCTTAACTTCCACCCTGTTCGCCCGAATCGAACGTGCCACCTGTCTATGAACTCGTGACGTCCCGAACTACGTCACGGTCATCGCTCCACGTCCGTTTGACCTCCCAATCAAAAAGTCAACAAATTGACCACACAAATCACAGGGGTAAAAACGTCATTTTATTCAATCTTTTATAATATTACATTTCCAGAACGTCCGAGGCGTTACAATCTCCCCCCTTAAGAAATTTCGTCCCGAAATTTCAAGGAAACAAGTAGGGGAACTGTTCTCGCATCTGCGCCTCGGGTTCCCATGTGGCTTCCTCCACATTCTGGTTCCTCCAGAGAACCTTTACCAGATGAACGATCTTCCGACGTAGTACTTTATCCTTTCGATCCAAAATCTGCACCGGCTGTTCCTCAAAGCTCAAGTCATCTCGAAGTTCAATGGGCTGTTCCTCCAGTACATGAGATGCGTCGAACACGTATTTCCGCAACATCGACACATGAAAAACATCGTGGACCCTCGAAAGCTCTGGCGGTAGTGCCAGCTGGTAGGCCACCGGACCAATCCTCTTGGTAATCTCATATGGTCCAATATAACGAGGGCTCAACTTTCCTCGCTTGCCAAATCTCACTACACCCTTCCAAGGGGACAATTTCAGAAATACCCGATCTCCGACCGCAAACTCAAGATCTCGAATCCGATGGTCCACATAGCTCTTTTGTCTGTCTTGGGCTGCCTTGAGCCGATCCCTGATGAGTTTGACCTTCTCGGTCGTCAGTTCCACCAATTCGGATTTAGTCAGCTTCCTTTCACCTACGTCCGTCCAACACAACGGGGTTCTGTACTGCCGTCCGTACAAGGCTTCGTACGGAGCCATCCCAATGCTCGCCTGATAGCTGTTGTTGTAGGCAAATTCCATCAAGGCTAGATGTGACTCCCAAGTGTCTTGAAATTGCAAAACGCAAGCTCGCATCATATCCTCCAATGTCTGGATGGTCTGCTCAGACTGGCCGTCAGTCTGAGGATGAAATGCAGTACTAAAACGAAGTTTCGTCCCAAATGCTTCCTGTAGACTGCCAAAATCGAGAAGTAAACCTCGGGTCTCGGTCAGAAAATATTGGTCCGGAGTACGGTGCAAACGGATGATCTCATCAATAAACAACTGGGCCAACTGTGTCATCCTGAAGTTCTCTCGCACTGGCAAGAAATGAGCTGATTTCGTAAGCCTGTCCACAATCACCCAAACTCCATCGTGGCCTCTGGGTGTCATAGGAAGTTCAAACACGAAATCCATCGTTAAGTGATCCCATTTCCATTCCGGAATAGGTAGTGGTTGCAAGGCTCCATAAGGTCGTTGTCTCTCAGCCTTCACTTGCTGGCAAATCATACACCTGCTGACAAACTCGGCAATCTCCCGTTTCATTCCTGGCCACCAGTAGTGCTCTCGCAAGGTACGATACATCTTGGTCCCACCAGGATGCATCGCGTAGGCCGAACTATGAGCTTCGTCCAAGATCTCCCTCTTCAGTGCCTCAACGTCGGGCACGCACAACCGTCCTTCTTTTAGCAAAGCTCCATCCTCCCTGACTGAAAAACCTAGCCGTTCACCGGCTTCCACTTCAATCCGAAGTACACATGAGACAGGATCTTGAGATTGAGCCTCAACGATCCGATCGATTAGAAGGGGTCTCACATGGAAACTAGCCAGTAAAACATCTTGGCCATCCAAGCCCAGATCAATGCTAGTCTTACGGAGTTCAACCAAAAGTGGCAAATGAACCATCCGTAGATGTGCTACAGAATGCGTTGACTTCCGGCTTAGAGCATCAGCCACCACATTGGCTTTCCCCGGGTGGTACTCAATCGTGCAATCATAGTCCTTAATTAGCTCTAGCCACCGTCGCTGCCTCACATTTAACTCCTTCTGAGTGAACAAGTACTTCAGGCTTTTGTGGTCCGTGAACATTCTGCAAATCGCACCGTACAGGTGATGTCTCCAAATTTTTAACGCATGCACAACAGCAGCTAACTCCAAGTCGTGCGTCGGATAATTGCGCTCATGCGGTTTCAACTGGCGCGAAGCATAGGCGATCACTTTCCCATGCTGCATTAGTACACATCCCAAACCCTGTAAGGATGCATCACTGTACACCTCAAATTCCCCACTGTCATCTGGAAGGGTCAGTATAGGAGCAGATGTCAACCTTTCCTTTAGCTCCCGAAAACTACGCTCACAATCGTCATCCCACTCAAACTTGACTCCCTTCCGCGTCAGTCGTGTCAACGGGGCAGCAATGGTAGAGAAACCCTCTACGAACCTCCTGTAATAGCCAGCCAAACCCAAGAAACTTCTGACTTCAGTGACGGTCCTCGGTTGTTCCCACTTCGCCACTGCCTCAATTTTCTGAGAATCCACACTGATCCCGTCAGTTGAGATCACATGCCCCAAGAAACTCACGCTCGTCAACCAAAACTGACATTTGCTGAGCTTCGCATACAACTGGTTTTCCCTCAAGGTACCTAGCACCATCCTTAAGTGCTCCTCGTGCGCTTCCGCACTCCTCGAGTAGACCATGATATCGTCAATGAACACGATGACAAAGCGATCCAAGTAAGGCTGCAACACTCGGTTCATCAAATCCATAAACGCTGCGGGTACGTTGGTCAAACCAACGGCATCACAAGGAACTCATAATGACCATAACGGGCCCTAAAGGCTGTCTTGGGTACATCCTCATCCTTAACCCGCAACTGATGATACCCAGAACGTAGATCAATTTTGGAGAAGTACTGCGCTCCTCGCAGCTGATCGAACAAATCATCGATCCGAGGCAACGGGTATTTGTTCCTGACTGTTACTTTATTCAGTTGCCTGTAATCGATGCAGAGTCTCAAACTCCCATCCTTTTTCTTCACAAACAACACCGGGGCTCCCTAGGGGGACGCACTCGGTCGAATAAACCCCATCTCAAGTAATTCTTGTAACTGCGCCTTCAGTTCTTTCAACTCGGCTGGCGCCATACGATACGGAGTCTGAGAGATAGGTTGCGTACCTGGAACCAGATCAATAGTGAACTCAACATCTCGATGCGGTGGCAATCCCGGTAGATCCTCCGGAAACTCCCGTACAATCGGTATATCCTCCACCCTCAATGGTGCAGCTCGTGAGTCCAACACTTGGGCTAAGTATCCCTGGCACCCCTTCCTCAACAACTTACTTGCCTTCAGGGCTGAAATCACTCCGACAGGAGTTGCTCGCTGAATTCCATGAAAGGTGGTTTCCGGTAATCCAGGGCTCCGAAAAGTAACCTTCTTATCGACACATTCGATAGAAGCATGATGGAGCGTCAACCAGTTCATTCCCAAAATGACATCAAAGTCGTGCAAATCCAAGAGTATCAAGTCTGCCATCAGACCAACATTACCTACCATTACGGGACACTCCCGCAACACTTGATTTACCACAAATACATCTCCCGTGGGTGTACTCACACCCAAGTCACAGTCCAAGGCGGACACCTCTCTACCCGCCAACAACTCACAGTCCCGTGATATAAATGAATGAGTAGCTCCGGGATCAATTAAAGCACAAACATCATGCCCAAAGATCGTGAGTGTACCTGTCACAACACCAGGTGCTGCCCTGGCCTCCTGCTGCGTAACTGCAAAGACTCGGGCCTGTGGTCCAGCTGCTCGCCCACGGCCCCGGCCCCTCTGTCCATTAGCCGCTCCAGTACCACCTCCTCGAGTGCTCCCAGTCCCAGAAACTGCAGCTGTGCTCCGTCCCTGCTCTGCTCCACCCCGACCTGCGCCACCACCTTGTGGCAAAGATGGACACTCCCTCCGATAGTGGCCCCGCTCGCCACAGAAGAAACAGATAACACTGGAAGCATCTCGAACAAAACCACCACCCTGTCGTCCCGTGGAAGCAACAGAAGTCGCGCTCGCCTGCGGAGCAGTCTGCGCCCTAGGCGCTCGGAATCCGGAACCCGGATAGTTACCAGGCCTGCCATAACGATCATTGCCTACAGATGAGGCTCCATTATAACGTCCCTTCTTCGGGGCCCTCTGACCATATGATCCAGGATATGAACGCTCGCGACGTTGTCCACCACCAGAATACTGTGGACGTGTCGGGAGACTAGCCTCAACCCGCACCGCGGCATCAGACAACTCCCTGAGAGTAGCAAAAGCTCCGGCCGTCACAATGGCCCGTATCTCACCCCGTAGGCCAAGCTCAAACCTACGACATTTCTCAGCCTCGGTAGATAAAAAGGTAGGAGCAAAACGAGCTAGCATCTGAAATTTCTGCTCATACTCAGCTACGGACATGCTCCCATGCTGGAGCTCCAAAAACTCGGTCTCCCTAGCATCACGGAAAGAACGGGGATAATACTGATCCAGAAACCGTTCACGAAAGGTCTCCCAAGTCACTGCACGGGCATCCCAACCCGACAACTCCAGAGTATACCACCACTCATAAGCAGATCCATCAAGTAAAAAGGTGGCCAACACCACACGCTCCTCAGGAGGACAGTGCATCACAGTGAAAATCCGCTCAATCCGAGAAATGCAACGGTGAGCATCCTCGGGATCCGCTCCACTACTAAACACCGTAGCCCCAAGACGATGGGCTCGCTCGATCGAAGCACTCTCGGCATCGCCATCAGGTCGTGGAGGGGGTTCGCGTCGCGGAGGCATGGCCAGCCGTCCTTCTCTCTGAAAGAGGCATAAGTTAGTACAATAATCAAGGCACACCCGAGTGCCGGACACGAATCGTAAACCTAGGCTCTGATACCAAAATTGACAGGACCCACCCTGATTATCGCCTCGATAATCGAGAAGCATCCTGTTCCCGTCTGACAATCAAATCCAAAAGACCGGAAAACTAATTAATATTACAACACACCCATTGTCAGACCAGGGAGATTAAACAAATACATCCGACTGGACGTCAAGTCCACAGTTTCACAGAGCGATATTACAAAACAAGTTAAAGAAACAAGTCCTACTCTCTGAACTAACTACTCCGCAACGGAAAACTTTATGCCTCCGCCTCTGCCTCGGCGCTTGCCCCCGCACTTGTACCACGACCTGGAGGGAATTTAAAACAACAAAGTGTGAGTGGACCGAAACATAAGTTTTACAGGAAAAACAGTTTTTCCGAAATCGGGTTCGCCCTCCAGTTTTGTAACACGCACGCATAACCAAATATTCAAAATTTGCATATTAACTTTTGAAAACTCTTTTTTCGAACACATGAAAACGTTACAAAGGATCGCCATAATTCATGTAAAAACCATTTAATAATGCCAGGTTTCAGAAACCGTCATTTTGAACGTTAATTGCACAAATCAAGTAAAACGTGATTCAATAACCACAATTATGCCGTTGGATCCATCCGAGTCTTTAAACTCAATATTAGGCCTTCCCGGGGGATATCAACGAGTCTTTAAACTCAAAACATGATTAATAGGCCTCGGGGGTATCATAATAATCGAGTCTTTAAACTCACGAGTCTTTAAACTCAATTCGGGTCTTTAAACCCAATTTTCGGGCCCGCCCCCGTCATCAACATACCGGGTCTTTAAACCCAAATCCAGATCCAACCATTAACCGGGTCTTTAAACCCAAAACCGTTTTTAAACACAATAAACCAGGATTCATCACAAACCGTTTTCCAACATTATTCCGAAAACAATTCTCATCATAACAGGACTTATGTCCGAATTCACATGCAAATTCCAACACATGCAATTTCCAAAAATTACTTCACAATGTGATCAAACATCATAAATCCGAAACATGCATATTCATATCCAGGTACTTCATCAAAATCATCACGCATGCAATAGCAAAAACCGTAATCTCGAAATGCGTGAAATACGATAAATATCTCGAAAAACGTGGAAACATGTAAAACCGATATATCATATCACCATCATAGAATCATAGGTAAAACCATGAGATAAATAAGCAAAATAGTCATGCATGCCCAATTTAGAAATCAAAAGGTCCACTCACGGTTTTAGGACGCGTCAATCGCGTCCCGCGCGCTCCTCTGTAGCTTCGGAAGTGTCCGGGCCTGTAAAAATGTACAAGAAGGGTTACAAACATCCTCAAATAGCTCGTATGATTTTTCCCCAATTTCCCGGATTTTTCGGCGAAATAAACCTTAAGGACCTAAACTTCCGGGCTCCCGAGATTATCCCGAACGACTCCCGAACAACTCGAATCCTAAAGGGAAAATGTTAATTAGACTGAAAGGAACAATTCCCATGTTGACCGTGATCGGAGATGACATCGCACGCGCCGTCACGCGCCGTCACGCGCCGCCCAAGTGGCTGCGTGTGAAGGCCACGCGCCAAGCTACAGTGTCATCGTTCTTACCCGGATAGACTGATAAACGGGTCTGTTACCCGCGACTCAACCCGACTAGTTCAAGCTCAATTCTCAATCAATTCCTCTCGTTTTTAATCCTATTATCTTCTCTAACTCATTAATTTCAGGTCTGTGTCGATGACTAACCTCGACTGATACCAAATCGACCCAACTCAAGTTCGAACAGTCGAACAAGTCGACTTCTGGAACTCACCCTACACGGTTCCATTTCCAAATTGATTTCACCAGTAGCATAAAGAGACCTATACGAACACAATAGCACAAACAATTGAACTCGTCGTTACCTGGAAGTCGTCGTCCTCAAGCTCGAAAATTCTCAGGACCAGGGAGCTCAGTTCTTGGCCAATTCGTGAGTGTCGTCCTTCGAAATCGATGTGGTTGGTTTCCTTTTGCTCCCAGAAGACTAGAACGGCCCTTAGTTTAGCTCGAATGTCCCCACAATTTGATCTTCAATTTTTCCCTCCACTGGTTTTTCCTTCGAACTGGAACTTGGGTTCCTGGGCAAAACGGGCTCCAATCTCAACAACTCCAGCACCGTCGTGTTTCTATCACTCCCAGAAGTCTCCCTATGTGTATAGTTTTCCCCCAAAGCCCATAGGAATTGAACTCTGAGTTTCCCCCCAAAAAAACCCGAAATTGTTTTCTCACCGTCCCTCTCAACCTCAGCCCACACCTGATGCACCAAATGACCCAAACGAAACCTCTCCTCACTCTCTTACACGGTTGATCGATCAATGTGGCCAAAAACTCGTGGGAGACCAACTGGGTCTCTGAAAATGGTTTCCCGCACGCACAGAGACCACGGCCATTTTAAAATCCAGCCCGTGCACTGAGCTCAGTTCAGTCTCCCATGGGTGTCTCCACTGCCTCAATTCTCATAAACAAATCGTCTGATCCATCCACTACCACCCTAAACAATTTGCACGCGTAAAACACCACGGCATGGCCGTGTGCTCTGTTTTTCACGGTGGTGCTACAGTAACCGCCGTGAAATGACCAAAATGCCCATCTGTGCAGTAATTACCAAATTGCCCTCCAACTTCCGTGACCCGTATCTCGGTCATCCGACGTCCGTTTCACGCGTGCCGCCTGTCGTTGTACTCAGGGCGTCGAGACAAACATAACGGTCTTTGATTCAAATGAGTATCAATTGTCAAACAAAAAGTCAACTTTTTCCTTTTATAACGTCCAATTTACGATAATGCCCCTGAACTTCCGAACCTCTTAACTTCCACCCTGTTCGTCCAAATCAAACGTGCCACCTGTCTATGAACTCGTGACGTCCCGAACTACGTCACGGTCATCGCTCCACGTCCGTTCGACCTCCCAATCAAAAAGTCAACAAATTGACCACACAAATCACAGGGGTAAAAACGTCATTTTATTCAATCTTTTATAATATTACATTTCCAGAACGTCCGGGGCGTTACACGTCCACTATACTCAGGTGGTGGACAACGTCGAGAGCGTTCATTTCCTGGATTGTATGGTCAGAGGGCCCAGAAAAAGGGACGTTATGGTGGAGCTTCGTCCGCAGGAAATGATCGTTACGGTAGTCCTGGTAACTTTCAGAGTCCCGGATTCAGAGTGCCTAGAGCACAGTCGGCTCAGCAGGCGAGCGCGACCTCGGCTGCTTCTACGGGACGACAGGGTGGTGGTTTTTCTCGAGATGCTTCCAGTGTTATCTATTTCTTCTGTGGCGAGCGGGACCACTACTAGAGGGAGTGTCCATCCTTGCCACATGGTGGTGGTGCAGGTTGGGGTGCAGCAGAGCAGGGACGGAACATAGCTGCAGTTTCTGGGACTGGGAGTACTAGAGGAGGAGGTGCTGGAGCGACTAGTGGACTGAGGGGCCGGGGCCGTGGGCGAGCAGCTGGACCACAGGCCCGAGTTTATCCAGTTACGCAGCAGGAGGCCAGGGCAGCACCTGGTGTTGTGACAGGTACACTCCCGATCTTTGGACATGATGTTTGTGCTTTAATTGATCCCAGAGCTACTCATTCGTTTATATCGCGGGATTGTGAGTTGTTGGCGGGTAGAGAGGTGTCCGCACTGGACTGTGACATGGGTGTGAGTACGCCCACATGAGATGTATTTGTGGTAAATCAAGTGTTGCGGGAGTGTCCCGTAATGGTAGGTGACGTGGGATTGGTAGCAGACCTGATACTCCTGGACTTACATGATTTTGATGTCATTTTGGGAATGGATTGGTTGACACTCCATCATGCTTCTATCGAATGTGTCGATAAGAAGGTTACTTTTCGGAGTCCGGGGTTACCTGAAACCACCTTTCAGGGAGTGCAGCGAGCAATTCCTGTTGGAGTGATTTCAGCCTTGAAGGCGAGCAAGTTGCTGAGGAAAGGGTGCCAGGGATACTTGGCTCACATGGTTGACGCACGTGCTGCACCGTTGAGGGTGGAGGATATACCGATAGTACGGGAGTTCCCGGATGTCTTTCCAGAGGATCTACCGGGATTGCCACCTCACCAAGATGTCGAGTTCACCATCGATCTGGTTCCAGGTACACAACCTATATCTCAGACTCCGTATTGTATGACGCCACCTAAGTTGAAAGAAATGAAGGCGCAGTTGCAAGAGCTGCTTGAGATGGGATTTATTAGACCGAGTGTATCCCCTTGGGGAGCTCCGGTGTTGTTTGTGCGGAAAAAATATGGGAGTTTGAGACTCTGCATCGATTACAGGCAACTGAAGAAGGTAACAGTAAGGAACAAATACCCCTTGCCTCGGATCGATGACTTGTTCGATCAGCTGAGAGGAGCGCAGTACTTCTCCAAAATCGATCTTCGCTCTGGGTATCATCAGTTGCGGGTTAAGGATGATGATGTACCCAAGACAGCCTTTAAAACCCGATATGGTCATTATGAGTTCCTGGTAATGCCTTTCGGTTTGACCAACGCACCCGTAGAGTTTATGGACTTGATGAACCGAGTGTTGCAGCCATACTTGGATCACTTTGTTATCGTGTCCATTGACGATATTCTAGTCTACTCGAAAAGTGCGGAAGCGCATAAAGAGCACTTAAGGATGGTGCTAAGGACCCTGAGGGAAAACCAGTTGTATGTGAAGCTCAGCAAGTGTCAATTTTGGTTGACGAGCGTGAGTTTCTTGGGGCATGTGATCTCAACTGACAGAATCAGTGTGGATTCTCAGAATGAAATTCGAAGTTTCTTGGGTTTGGCTGGCTATTACAGGAGGTTTGTAAAAAGGTTTCTCTACCATTGCTACCGCGTTGACACGATTGACGAAGAAGGGAGTCAAATTTGTCTGGGATGACGATTGCGAGAGTAGTTTTCGAGAGTTGAAGGAAAGGTTGACATCTGCTCCGATACTGACCCTTCCAGACGAAAGTGGGGAGTTTGAGGTGTATAGTGATGCATCCTTACAAGGATTGGGATGTGTGCTAATGCAGCATGGGAAAGTGATTGCCTATGCTTCACGCCAGTTGAAGACACATGAGCGCAACTATCCTACGCACGACTTAGAGCTAGCTGTTGTCGTGCATGCGCTGAAAATTTGGAGACATCACTTGTATGATGCGACTTGCAGGCTGTTCACAGATCATAAGAGCCTAAAGTACTTGTTCACCTAGAAAGACTTAAATGTGAGGCAACGACGGTGGCTGGAGCTAATCAAGGATTATGATTGCACGATTGAGTACCACCCTGGAAAAGCCAATGTGGTGGCTGATGCTCTAAGCCGGAAGTCAACGCATTCTGTGGCGCAACTGCGGATGGTTCATTTTCCGCTATTGGTTGAACTCCGCAAGACTAGCATTGATTTGGGACTGGATGGCCAAGGTGTATTGCTGGCTAGTTTTCAGGTGAGACCACTCTTAATCGATCGGATCGTTGATGCTCTATCTCAAGATCCTATCTCGTGTGTACTTCGGATTGAAGTGGAAGCCGGTGAACCGCAAGATTTTACAGTCAGAGAGGATGGAGCCTTAATAAAAGAAGGACGGTTGTGTGTGCCGGACGATGAGGCACTGAAGAAGGAGATTCTGAATGAGGCTCACAGTTCGGCCTACGTGATGCATCCTGGTGGGACCAAGATGTATCGTACCTTGCAAGAACATTATTGGTGGCCGGGTATGAAAAGAGAGATTGTTGAGTTTGTCAGCAGGTGTCTGATTTGCCAGCAAGTGAAGGCTGAGAGACAAAGACCTTATGGAGCCTTGCAACCACTACCTATCCCGGAATGGAAATGGGATCACATAACTATGGATTTTGTGTTTGGACTTCCTAGGACACCCAGAGGCCACAATGGAGTTTGGGTGATTGTGGACAGACTTACGAAGTCAGCTCATTTCTTGCCAGTGCGAGAGAACTTCCGGATGATACAGTTTGCTAAGTTGTTTATCGATGAGATCATCCTTTAGCACGGTACTCCGGAATCAATAGTTTCTGATAGAGACCCGAGGTTTACTTCTCGGTTTTGGCAAAGTCTAAAAGAGGCTTTTGGGACGAAACTTCGTTTCAATACTGCCTTTCATCCTCAGACTGACGGTCAGTCCGAGCGAACCATCCAGATATTGGAGGACATGATGCGAGCCTGTGTTTTGCAATTTCAAGGCACTTGGGAATCACATCTAGCCTTGATGGAATTTGCCTATAACAACAGCTATCAGGCGAGCATTGGGATGGCTCCTTACGAAGCCTTGTACGGACGGCAGTGCAGAACCCCGTTGTGTTGGACGGACGTGGGTGAAACGAAACGAACTAAATCCGAATTGGTGGAATTGACAATAGAGAAGGTCAAACTCATCAGAGATAGGCTCAAGGCAGCCCAAGACAGACAAAAGAGCTATGTGGACCATCGGATTAGAGATCTCGAGTTTGCGGTCGGAGATCGGGTATTTCTGAAACTGTCCCCTTGGAAAGGTATAGTGAGATTTGGCAGGCGGGGAAAGTTGAGACCTCGTTTTATTGGACCATATGAGATTACTGAGAGGATTGGCCAGGTGGCCTACAGGTTAGCACTACCGCCAGAACTTTCAAAATTCCACGACGTTTTCCACGTGTCGATGCTGCGGAAATATGTGTTTGATGCATCTCATGTATTGGAGGAGCAACCCATTGAAATCCGAGAGGACTTGAGTTTTGAAGGACAGCCCGTACAGATTTTGGACCGAAAGGATAAGGTGCTACGTCGGAAGACCGTTCCCCTGGTTAAGGTTCTCTGGAGGAACCAGAATGTGGAGGAAGCCACATGGGAACCCGAGGTACAGATGTGGGAGCAGTTCCCCTATTTGTTTCCTTGAAATTTCGGGATGAAATTTCTTAAGGAGGGGGGGGGGGGGGGGTTTGTAACTCCCCGGAAAAACTAAAAATGTAATTTTGTAAAATAATGAATAAAATGACGTTTTTACCCCTGTGATTAGTATGGTCAATTTGTTGACTTTTTGATTGGTAGGTCGAACGGACGTTGACCAATGACCGTGACGTAGTTCGAGACGTCACGAGTCCATAGACAGGTGGCTCGTCCGATTCCGACGTCCAGGGAAAAAGTTATGATGTTCGGAAGTTCAAGGGTATTTCCGTAATTTGGACGGTTAGGGTGGAAAATGTTGACTTTTTGTTTGGCAATTGATTTTTGCATGACTCGAGGACCGTTAGGTAGGTCTCGAGGCCTCGAGTACAACGACAGGCGGCATATGTGAAATGGACATCGGGTGACCAAGTTACGGGTCACGGATGATGAGGGGCATTTTGGTAATTTGTCAACTGGGGGGCATTTTGGTCATTTTGCACGGCGGTTACTGTTCACCACCGTGGAACAGAGTCTGCACGGCCATGTCGTGGGTGCCCTGAACGATGCAATTGTTTAATTGAGTAGTAGCTGTGTGGAGTGAATTGTTTAAGTGTTTTGAGGTGTTGGAAGCATTCAATCATGGCCTGGACAGAAGCAGAGCACGGGGAGAGTTTTAAAACTTGGTTGGGTTCAGTGTTGCGGGAAACAATTTCCAGAGCACTTCTGAGTGTCTCCCACGGGTTGTCGTCTGTTGTGATCGATTAGCTGAGTAATGGGAAGTAAGAGGGTTCATTTCGAACCAGAGTGAGGGCTGAGAGTTGAGAGAAACTGACGGGGAAGAAAAACCAGAAATTGGAGGGAAATTTTGTTTTCAATTTGTGAGGAGAGTTGAGCCAAACAGAGATTGGGATTAGTTTCCTGGGTTCACTACGAACTCAACCACGAAAGAATTGAAGGAGTTTGATCACGGTTTGTCCAGGAACTAAAGTTCCAGTTTCTGGAAAAATCGCAGTGTTGAGGACGACGACTTCCAGGTGAGTTCTTGTTCAATTGGTTGTGTTAGAGTGTTAGTCTAGGTCCCCTTAAGCTCCTGTTTGAGTTAATTTGGGAATGGGGCTAAGTTGGGTGAGTTGCAGACGTCGACCCATTCGACTGTTCAAGCTTGGATTGATCGATTTAGGAACTTTCGAGGTTAATCAATGACACATAACTGAAATTAAATGATTAGAGAAGATGTTAGGATCAAAATCGAAGAGAATCGAGTGAGAATTGAAGGGAAATTAGCCGGGTCGAGTCGCGAGTTGAAGGCCCGTTTAGCAGGCTAGTCGGGTGTAGGAGACGACACTATAGCAGGCGGGTGGCCTTCACGCGCAGCCCCTTTGGGCGGCGCATGACGGCTCGTGAAGCCTCCTCTCCGGTCAAGGTCAACTGGAGTTTTCATCCTTTTAATGTTTTGAACAATTTTGATTTAGAGTTCGAGTTGATCGGGTGTCGTTCGGGATAGTTTCGAGGGTTCGGAAAGTTAAGGCCTTAGGTTTAATTACGTCGAAAAATCCGAAAAAATTAGGAAAATTAATACGAGCTTTTTGGGGATGTTTGTAACCCTTCTTGTACATTTTTACAGGCCCGAACATTCACGAGGCTACCGAGGAGCACACGGGGCGCGATTGACGCGTCCGAAAACCGTGAGTGGACTTTTGATTTCTAACCGAGCATGCATGACTATTTTTACTCATCTGTTCTATGTTTTCATATATGATTTTATGATGATGATTATGATATTTCGGTTTTACGTAATTTCACGTTTTTCGAGGTGATTATCTTATTTTACGTATTTCGAGGTTACGGTTTTCTCCTATGCATGAATGATGTTTTAATGAAGTATTTGGATATGATTATGCATGTTATGTTTTAATGATGATTTGATTATATTGTGAAGTAATTTTCGGAAATTGCATGTGAAATCCGGACATAAGTCCTATTATGACGATATAAGCTTTCAGAATGATTTTTGGGAAACGGATCACGAGGGATCCTTTTATTGTGCTTATAAAATGGTTTTGGGTTTAAAGACCCGGTATGATTGTTGGATCAGGTTTTGGGTTTAAAGACCAAGTTATTTGATGACGGGGGAGGGCCCAGAATTGGGTTTAAAGACCCGAATTGAGTTTAAAGACTCGGTTATTGTGATACCCCCGAGGCCTATTGATTACGTTTTGAGTTTAAAGACTCGTTGATATTCCGGGAAGGCCTGATATTGAATTTAAAGACTCGGATGGATCCAAAGGCTTGATTGTGATTATTAATTCAGTTTTACATGATTTGTTTTGGTTGACGATTCGAAACGACGATTTCTGGATTTTTGGTAATATTATAATATTTTACATGAGTTATGACGGTTTACTGTAACGTTTTCCATATGTTTCGGAAAAGGGATTTCGAATGTTTAATACGCGGTTTTTGAATATCTGGTTATGCAGGCGTGTTATAAAACTGGAAGGCGAACCCCGATTTCAATAAACTATTTTCTGCAAACTTTTGTTTTAGTCCACTCATACTTTGCTGTTTTAAATACCCTCCAGGTCGTGGTACAAGTTCGAGGGCTAGCGTCGAGGCAGAGACATAAAGTTTTCTGTTGCGGAGTAGTTAGTTCACTGAGTAGGATTTGTTCTTTAACTTGTTTTGCAATATTATGCTCTGTGAAACTATGGACTTGATGTCCAGTTGGTTATATTTGTTTAATCTCCCTGGTCTGACAAAGGGTGTGATGTAATTCTATTTGGTTTTCTGGACTTTTGTGTTCGATTGTCAGACGGGAGCAGGATGCTTCCCGATTATCGAGGCGATAATCGGGGTGGGTCCTATCAATTTTGGTCATTTGATGGCCTAGGGATCTGTACCTTGTGAAGACTCGGATTGATATTGAATTTAAAGACTCGGATAGATCCAGCAGGTTCGATTGATTGTAATGGGTTTCAAAAGTGTTTTCAAATATGTCTTTTCTTATAAATGTTTTATAAAATTATCCTTTATTTTTGTCCATTGACAGTCTTTTGTGTTTTCGATACCCTTCAGGTTTGATGCAGTGCGGGCTGTTGTGAGAGAGACGGAGACATCACATACGCGATCCACAGTATTGTTGCGAGCTCTAGTTAACCGAGGTTGAATTTCGTATGACGTTGACCTGGGATCCCTTGTCTGGCTTGCGTGTTCGACGGGGGTTGAATGGGTGTTTGGCCTTCGTGTCACATGTGAGTTAGATGGGAGCATGACTTATCCCTTAATCCATGGGGATTGGGGGTGGGTCGTGTCAGTTCTTAACCGGGGAAATTAGGAAATATTAATAATAGTTAGTGAAAAAGAATAAAGGAATAAGATGGGAGAGTTTTGAGTAAAGTGTAATTATAAAAATACAAGTAAAAACAAGTATAAAATTAATTCGACTTCTACTTTAATCTATGTACAAGTGGACTTTTCTTAAATACAAAATTCACCAACACACTAGCATTTGCTTATATTTGAATCAATCACGAAATCATACCTTCACAAACTCATATTCCTTCAAACATTTTTCATATTATAAATGCATCAAACAACATATTTTTATTTTTATTTCGATTTACTTTAAGTTTGTGATTTAATGCGCCGAACAACAGTCATACATTAAATCTCTTCAATTCTACTCTAAATGCTCCGAACAATGGATCAACATTTAGTTTCGAAATGAAGATTAAGCTCTAAAATGTAAGAAGTAAATGATTTTTAGAAAGTAAAACACTTGGAGATTGTATTCAATTTTACAAAAGATAGGAAGGAAAAACTAACACATATATTGCATTATAAATAGAATCAATAACAAATAAAAGAGTTTAAGAGGATGGAGAGAAAATGTTACACTTTCTGAATGGATGAGAACAATGAATTATTTTTCACAAGGAACATCGAACAGCGGTAGGAACCTTGTGAAGATGAGAAAGATAAAATAAGGGAAATTCGGACTTAAACTCTTCAATTTTGTATTGAAAATATTTTGTCATAATTTCTCCTAAGGAAGGCTCAAAGTGTGCCTCAAAACAAAGTCCCTAAATAAGGAAAATGATCCCCTATTTATAGGGAGAGAAAAGCTAAAAAAAACTCTAAATAAAATAAAATAAAATAAATAAAAATTATATGGAGAAATGAATCAAATGATGACTTAGTGGCTCATTTGGGTGAAATCATTGTGAAAACCTGCCCAAAAAAGGGCAGATTTGATGCAGAAAATTCAGGTCATGGAGGAGTCATTCATTTAGCAGAAAGCAGCTGGGTTCGACGGCTGCAGTGGGTCAGAGAGCAGGTAAATCGGCGCCTGACGCACTGACTGAGGCAGAGAGGTCAGCGCACGTGTGCTGAACTGGAGTGGAAGGCTTCGGCAAACCCGTGTCGAAGAGGAGGAAAGCGGATCGGTACGCGCGCACCGAAGACGCCTAGGACCTTGGATGTGCGAATTGGGCCGATTTGTTGGGTTGCTACGTTTTGGATTGGGCTGGACTTCGCAAATGGCTGGGCTGGTCTGAGGAACTGCAGCGGACTGGATTTATGGGCTGGTTTCTTTGGGCTTCAAGAGCTTACCACCAAAATTTCAAGATAATTTTGGTGGCCTCCCTTCTTTTAGTCATATCTTTTTCGTTAAAACTCCGATTGCGATGATTCTTTCGCAAAAATCTCAGAATTTCATATTTTATTTATTTATGCAAAAACATCACAAAATATATTATCTTCTCCAATTTTTTATTATTTTAATATTAAAAGTCAAGTATAAATGGTATAAAATAATATAAAATAATGCCTAATTGAAGACTTATCATCTCCTTCCCAATAACCAAGCTTAATCGTAATTGAAGACCTATCATCTCCCACTCGCAATTAAGTCGAATCCATAACTCAGTCTTAATCGAAAATTTAAACCAATCACGCAAACCGTGTTGAGGGAAGAATAGAGGAGAGAAGAGTGAGGTGAGTGGGAGGAAGGAAACAGAGAAGGAAGAAAAGTGGTGGAGGTTCTATCCTGAGTACCCAATAAGGAACTCGTGAGAGTTTTTCGGGTTTAGGACTGTTAGACCAGTTCTCGATGAGGAAGCTTGAAACCAAGCTTGAGAACATCTTCCTTTGGTTCTTATGACCCAAACGGAGTGCCAAGATGAGGTTTTAAACATTGGGATCTTCCAGGTGACTCGGTTGCACTGTGGTCGTGAGTCCTATGGCGAATTGAGCCGTTTGGGTAAGTTTTTCCATGTTTTGAACATGTAGATCTCATCCTAATCTAGATTAGAATTTATTGGAAGAAAAAAGAGTGAAAAATAGTGGAAAATAAAAGAGATATAACTTGGTCGGGTCGCTACGTCGGGCGACCCTCATAACAGAGGAAAAAGATGAGAGTGATGATGAATAGTACCATTACTATATTAGCGTGTGGCTCCCACGCGCAACCACTTTGGGTGGTGCGTGGGGGCTCGTGAGTGAGAATCTTGAGGTGCGGTCAACACGTGTTTTCATCCTTTCGATGTTACGAACATTTTCACGCAAGTTTCGAGTCAATCGAACACCGTTTCATGGTAGTTTTGGTTGTCCAAAGGCTTAGGGTTCGTTTTAAATCCGTTTAAATATCCCAAAAAAATCATGGGATTAAAATAGAAGATATTTAGGATGGTTAGTGACCTTTAGTTGTGAATTATGACAAGCGATTCGGAGGTGTGTGAGTGGACTTTCTTTCCCTAAAATATTATGCATGCATATTTATATGATTTAAATGTGTTTATATGTGTTTTGATGATAATTGGTTAATTGAGAATTTTATTGGACTTTCATTGATTTAATGAATATTTTATTACTATTTTTACGTGTTTTTTGAGTAATAAAACATATAATAAACATTTATATGGCATCATCAAACAAGTAATAAAACATATAATAAACATTTATGCATGCACCAATTTAGAAAACAAGGTCCACTCACAGACCGTCCGAGCTGCCGCGTCGATTTGCGTGCCATACGGCTCCCCGAGCCGATCACCATCACCGGGACTCCCAAACCTGTCCAAATTTTAATAGAAGGTTAATAACTACTTAATTAACCTCCCATCAAAACCCCGTAATTTTCCCGAACTTTTAACTATTTTTAAACCGACACTAAACCTTCCGACACCCCAAACACTATCGAAACGATGTTCGATTGACGCGAGACCAGTCCCAAAATCTTCGTTACATCGAATAGAAGATTTCATATGTTGAACACTTCCCCAAATTATGGACCACGCGCCCTCACGCGCCCCAAGAAGAGCCAGATTACTGTTCAGCATCATCAAGCTCCAGCGGACCGATTTTCCTGTGCTGGACCGGTTCCCCTGGTTTGGCAGGTCCAACTAGACCGGCGTGACCGGTTCACAGCCCTAGACACCCCATTTGTCATCCTAGTTCTTCCTTTTCAATTCCTTTCTTCCTATTTTGATGTTTTCCATCCATTTCAATCCCTAAAACTATTTAAAAACACCTAAATCCTATGGTTCGATTTTGAATCAAACGGTTCAAAGTTTCAAAACTGCACCCATGGCTTCACAGCCATCCCAAGCTTCCTAAAACCTTCCTAAAACAATCCTAATAACCCATTTAATTCATTGGAAGCAACCAAAATGACCCATAGCAATAAAAATGGAAATTGGATTGAAAATGGGCTTACCGTGAACCTCACGGGTTCCTCCTCCTCTCGCCGCCGTGGGCGGCGGTTCAGGCCTCCAGGCCGGTCACCTCAGCTCCCCTAGTCTCCCTGGTCCTCATGGCTGGTCATGGGTTAAGGTGGGATGGGTTTTGGGTTGCACAAAGATGGAGAAGAATGATGAGATCGGGTTTGTGTTGTGGGGGATGGTTTGCACGACTAAGGATGGTATGCATGTATGGGAACATAATGAGCAATGGATGAGTGACACTTGTCACTCATCCATTGGGCCCTTGTAAAATATCTGGCCCACCTAAGGATAAAAGGTAACTCGTTTCGTAACTCGTGTAATAGTACCCTTGAACTTCCGTGAACCGTAACTTCGCCGTCGAACGTCCGAATTCGACGTGCCGCCTGTCTACGGATTCGTATCGTCCTCATCTACGTAACGGTCTTCGGCCCTTGGCCATCGGACCTCCCGGTCAAAAAGTCAACATTTGACCCCATTTAACCAAAATTACCAAAATGCCCCTAAACTTCTGAACGTCACAACTTCCTCCTCGAACGTCGGAATTGAACGTGCCACCTGTCTATGAACTCGTGACGTCACGAACTACGTCACAGTCATTGGTCAAAGTCCATTTGACCGCCCGATTGAAAAGTCAACGTTTTGCCACCATTTGGGGCAAAACGGTCATTTCGCATCATTCGTCCGATTTAGCCTAACTAATCACCGATTAACCTCACTAATCGTGATTAGTCACTAATCTAATCATGGAATTTGGGACAGGTCGTTACAACCTTCCCTCCTTAATTAATTTCTTCCTCAATCTCCAACCTATCCTGACGTCTGCTCCCACTGGGAGTCATCCACGCTGACACCTCCGACAAACTGTCACCACTTGACAATCGTCAGTCGCAAACTGATATGACACACACTCGTGGTTACACTAACCACAAGCATTTTACTTGACCTGTGTGTAACTAGACCCATTAGAAATACCATGACCCAATGCACAGTATCCAATGCCTCGTTCACGACCTCGACTAATCCAGTGGTATCGGAACCAATCCGACTACCAACATGCTCACCAACATACCTCTGGTATAACCTATATACCGTCTCCAGGCATCACAAGTCTGCCCGGTATCGTACCTCGAACAACGTACAAGGTACGCACATCTACCCATCAATCAGCTTACAACCACCTAGGTTGTAGCTAATCACGTTTCTACTATAGAGTCCATTTTTCCAATCCAATATTAGACAAATCGAAACTCCGACCCATTATCTATTTCCAAATCCGAATCCGAATCCGCAATTTCGTAAGAAATCCCGAATCCAAACCCAGAAATCATATCCATAACCATGTTCAAATCCGAATCCGAAATCATTATTCCGTAAGCTAGCATTTGGAATAACCCTTCTGAACCCAATTCCATAAAAGAAAATCCACAGTCAAGCTCTAGAATCAAATCCTGAATCGTCACCCAGAATCCGATTCCAAAACCCAAATACAGAAATCCTCTTTCAAGTTCCAAAATCAAATCCTGAATCGTCATCCAGAAATCTGATTCCAAAACTCGAAATATCCTTCTCGTCTACCGAGACGCACTATATCCGAACCTATCGGATACCTGCTCAATACATTCGATTGACTTCATAGGAAGCCAATCACAACATCAACACATCTCTAAGGCTGACCATAGCCGACTACGTCAGAAAACTACTCATCGGACAACTACTCAGGCGAGTAGTAAGCCATATGGGATTCACCTCGAAAAGAAGTTCAGTCCCATCATGTTCCACTCAAACATCCCAGTAAAAGTGATAAACTTCCCAACTATCTGGATCATCAAAATCACGATCCAGATCCATCACTACGTCAACCGACCATAGACGTCACGATCCCCGATCGTCACGACGTCCAAAGTCCTCAACCAAATCCCACATCTAAGCAGATCAGTCAGCGACGAGACACGCCGAGACTGTGGGTTCTCACTGATTACCTCGTATCGATCCTTGTCATTCCACCGAGGAAAATCAAAGATGATACAAGACTATGACATCAAAACTCATCCTATGTGAATACAACCAAACTCGCTGCATTCACCACGTCACGTAAACCAACATCATCTGCCACCAAGCAGGAAATGAGAAATCTCAGTCACCTAACTTCGATATACTCGATTCCTCTTGATGACCCAAAACAAATCCCGGGTTCACCAACCAATACACGATCAGCGTACTGGTGACGCAACCATCCTCTACCGTAATCTACCATCATCGACCACATATGCCATAATTACCGTCATCTACCGTGGTAGAAACTGAGAAGTCACCCAAAATGACTTCGACATACCCGATACCAATGCGGATAACCCGCATTCCTCTCGTCACCTCATTCGCAACCTTTCGCGATTCCGAAGTTCCAACCATACCAGAACCATCACATTATGACATCAGCCACGTGTCTAGTACCAATTTAACTCTATCCGTGATCCACTCCTGAACCACAGATACCGAACATATGCCCATTACGACGGATGTGACTCGACGTCATCACAATCACCAGCTCTAGCACCAGCACTAGTACCAATATCATCACCTGTCAGCATCAACACACAAGCATCCACACTAGCATTAGTACTACACTAGCACACCGTGTGCAAACTGAGAACTCTGGATCTCCGCTCATACCAAGCGACGACCCCGTACCTCTACTCGAATAGGAGAAACTCTGCCTCCCTCGTACCCGACAAATCTGGGTACAGTCACCCTGATAACGCATACGAGAAAAGGAAACGTCACCTGAACGTCACCGATTCCCAACAGCCATAACTACGACCACACTAGGTAGTAGCGCCTGCCACAAACTCATGCAGACCTAACTATCAGATATAGCAATCTAGACTCCGCATCCAACAGAATCCATCGACTGTACCAACTACTCTGTATCCCCGCTCCGGGATTCCATCGACAAGTACCAACCCTGGTAACCTGTCCAACCAATCACTAACCAGTCGCAACTCGACCAAACCAATGTCGTCTACCAGGTCATCCACGACCTTAGTTGTACCAACAATCCATCACAACTATGGTAGCACGACAACCAACTAGCTATAACCGATAAATACAACCTCGACTGCGAAGTGCAGTTCCAACACAAGCTGACATGACTAGACCGACTAACGAACCCAAATCCGAATAATCGTCCAAGTCATACCACTCGTCAACTCACATTTCCGAACCAGACAACCTAATGTAGGGTTCCACAATCACATCTAGGGTCAATATGAACCCAACTGCAAGCTACCAACTACAGAAAGCAGTAAAATAAACAACATGACCGACTCCCGGTCTTGACATCGTAAAGACGTCAATCCAACTAGGATTCCCCAAATCCGGCTGCAACTGCCACAAGTTCAACTAGAGTTCCACGAACTCGACTGCTAACCACTAACTTCAGTAAACTCATCTAACTCAACCAATCCGGTCATCGGATGGTCACAACAACCCACCAGTCGTCGGAACCAATCCTACGACATCGTGAAAGACGATCCCAACTAACCGTCACACGGTCGAATCTAACGTAATAGTACGTTCACCATTCGTAGGGTTCCATATTGTCAACCACGACAGAACTATGGCAAACCCGGCATCCAGTGCCGAACCAAGACATTCCACAATACAGTCCTACTAACTATCGTATCGGCATCCCAACAATCAGGTTGACCACGAACTGTAGCTCCTTGAGATATCACATCCTCAACCAGCGTACAGAGTATTGCGCAAAATACGCTCTGGAATTCAGAGTAACATGAGCAACCATGCTCTGATACCACATTGACAGGACCCATCTCAATCCCCCCGGGATTAACGTGGGATGACCCTGCTCCCGTCTGACACGGAGTGTCAGACAAGGGATATTTCCGACCTTTGCCCTCCCGGGCTATCAGAGTACGCCAGGATCCGGAGGAGGTATGTGATATCCCGGTCTCTGCTACAGTCCACATCCAATGTCAACCTGAAGGGCAGTCAAAACATTAAAAGCTGTGAGTGGACAAAACAAGAGTTTATAAAAATATTTTAACAAGAAGACACTTGTACCCTTCACTAAAAAGCATGCATGCATTCGAAAACCATTTAACCAAATGAAACCATATGTGGGAACTAAGCCCAAAACCATAATGAAAACGACCGTACGGACCACTGCCCAAATCCTGTGTAAACACACATCATATATCATATCATATAGCATACATCATATATACATATAATTCACACAACCAATCCTGTCACGGTTTCCAAAGCTACGCGCGTGCTACCCAGGTCTCAATCTGAGTCTTCTCAAAGTCAAAATCAATGTCCGCAGACCACTGACCCTACCCGAGGTAATAGTAATCATAGCCTTCCTGAGAGTAAGGAACCCAACTGGGGGTGACTCCACTCAGTCGGTGCTCCGTGATTACTCCGGGGTCCACCCAGGCCAATGACCCTCCCCGGAGGAGATAATAGAAGTAAAGGAAGGTATATGAATACATATATATACATAACATAAATATTCATGCCAGGTTCCCTTGAACCGTCATGATCCATAACATCCATTAACCAAGGTTCATGCCGGTTCCCATAAACCGTCATGAACCATAATGACCTGACAAGGGTTCATGTCGGTTCCCATAAACCGTCATGAACCACAATGACCTTTCCAGAGTTCATGCCGATTCCCATAAACCGTCATGAACTTGGAAATCCATCTAGGGTCCCTGACCCGAAATCATCAGTGTAAAACAACTGGGTCTCGTGCCCGAACATATGACTCAACTGGGCATCGTGCCCGATATCTAAGGGTCAGTCACGACTCTGATCATAGTGATGCGTGCAACCATCCATCCAGGACCGCTCTCAATCCTGGTATGTCGCCGTGAACGAATCAACCGACGCGACCACCACAAGATCATGGTGCACTCATCACCGATCGCTATCCTGAACCATCAGCACTTCGAAGTCGAGCCTCCTCAGGCTGCCCGACCACGAATCGTGCATCGTGACCTCTCTGGAAGGAACACATCCCAATCTGGAGGCGAGCGTCATATCGTCGATCGACGTGCACATAGCACCCGTCGCGACCACGATTTAGACCCGAAGGCCGTAAATAGTGTCATATGCCCGAGACAAAACCAAATGGGTCTCATATCCGAGTTTATCCATTTAGAAATCCAAAACCAAATCATTTAAATCAATAAAGAAATACATACCCGTATAAGCACCGTATAAGGCCGAAACCTCGAAATACGTGCTTATACGTAACCACATACAAATGCACCCATGGCATCATCAAACAAGTAATAAAACATATAATAAACATTTATGCATGCACCAATTTAGAAAACAAGGTCCACTCACAGACCGTCCGAGCTGCCGCCTCGATTTGCGTGCCATACGGCTCCCCGAGCCGATCACCATCACCGGGACTCCCAAACCTGTCCAAATTTTAATATAAGGTTAATAACTACTGAATTAACCTCCCATCAAAACCCCGTAATTTTCCCAAACTTTTAACTATTTTTAAACCGACCCTAAACCTTCCGACACCCCAAAAACTATCGAAACGATGATCGATTGACGCGAGACCCATCCCAAAATCTTCGTTACATCGAATAGAAGATTTCATATATTGAACACTTCCCCAAATTATGGACCACGCGCCCTCACGCGCCCCAAGAAGAGCCAGATTACTGTTCATCATCAGCAAGCTCCAGCGGACCGGTTTTCCTGTGCTGGACCGGTTCACCTAGTTTGGCCGGTCCAACTGGACCGGCGTGACCGGTTCACAGCCCTAGACACCCCATTTGTCATCCTTGTTCTTCCTTTTCGATTCCTTTCTTCCTATTTTGATGTTTTCCATCCATTTCAATCCCTAAAACTATCTAAAAACACCTAAATCCTATGGTTCGATTTTGAACCAAACGGTTCAAAGTTTCAAAACTGCACCCATGGCTTCACAACCATCCCAAGCTTCCTAAAACCTTCCTAAAACAATCCTAATAACCCATTTAATTCATTGGAAGCAACCAAAATGACCCATAGCAATAAAAATGGAAATTGGATTGAAAATGGGCTTACCGTGAACCTCACGGGTTCCTCCTCCTCTCGCCGCCGTGGGCGGCGGTTCAGGCCTCCAGGCCGGTCACCTCAGCTCCCCTAGTCTCCCTGGTCCTCATGGCTGGTCATGGGTTAAGGTGGGATGGGTTTTGGGTTGCACAAAGATGGAGAAGAATGATGAGATCGGGTTTGTGTTGTGAGGGATGGTTTGCACGTCTAAGGATGGTATGCATGTATGGGAACATAATGAGCAATGGATGAGTGACACTTGTCACTCATCCATTGGGCCCTTGTAAAATATCTGGCCCACCTAAGGACAAAAGGTAACTCGTTTCGTAACTCGTGTAATAGTACCCTTGAACTTCCGTGAACCGTAACTTCGCCGTCGAACGTCCGAATTCGACGTGCCGCCTGTCTACGGATTCGTATCATCCTCATCTACGTAACGGTCTTCGGCCCTCGGCCATCGGACCTCCCGGTCAAAAAGTCAACATTTGACCCCATTTAACCAAAATTACCAAAATGCCCCTAAACTTCCGAACGTCACAACTTCCTCCTCGAACGTCGGAATTGAACGTGCCACCTGTCTATGAACTCGTGACGTCACGAACTACGTCATGGTCATCAGTCAAAGTCCATTTGACCGCCCGATTGAAAAGTCAACGTTTTGCCACCACCAAGGGCAAAACGGTCATTTCGCATCGTTCGTCCGATTTAGCCTAACTAATCACCGATTAACCTCACTAATCGTAATTAGTCACTAATCTAATCATGGAATTTATGACGGGTCGTTACATGAAATAAGGTGATTTTGGTGTAATTTTTATTTCCTTATAATTTACAAATGATTTTGATGGAAAATACTATTTATGCACGTTTTACGAGGCACGATGCATATGTTGGTTTCGAGCTTAGGCCTAAGAAATTGGTTATGGTTTGATGTATGTTAATGAGTTGGGATATTGAGATGTGACATGTGTATGTGTTATTGGTATTTTGGTGTAATGTTTTGATGATCATTGTGATGTGAACTTGAGGATGATGCTCGTTGATTGATTGGTCTCAGACGTCGAGCTGGGGGCTCCGAATTATGAGACTGATACTGTGTGAGTTTTGTATTGTTGTGATGAATCAGACGTCGAGTAGGGCTCCAGTTCCTGAGTCTGTGTCACTTGGACGTCGAACAGGGCTTCAATTCCCGAGCATATTGCCTACCGGTAGTGCTTGTGCACATGATGATTGATGTGGTGCACATGATGATTTTGTTGTGCTTGTGCATTGATGTTGAGTATTTGTTGTGAATTTGTGATGTGCCTGCTAGTGGGGCAGTGGTTTGATGTTTGATATTGTCAGTCGATGATGGATTGACCGTGAAATATATGGATTGATGTGACAATGGATGTGGTTTGGTTATATGGCTCTGATACGATAGATTCATATGTTATGGCGTGTTAGTATGTCGTGGTTAACGATTTATTTCCGGTCATTTGCTTTACGAGTATTTTCACGTATTTCGAGAATATAAAATGTGTTTCGTTTTAATCGAAGTGAAACAGTTTTGAAATGGTAATGGTTTCTTTGTATGCATGCATGGTTTTGGAAAATAGAGGGTAAAAGATGGATGTTTTAATCTTATTTTTCTAAACTATTTATTTTTGTCCACTCACACATTTTCTTGGTTTTGTAACCCTCCAAGACCGATGCACAAAAATCGAGGCTCAAGAGGCGAAGGCATGAACTAGCGAGATTTGTGTCGTGTTTATCCCTTATTTGACAAGATTTCTGTCAGACGGGACTAGGGCCCGAGAGTATGATTCTTGTGTATTCAGGTGGGTTCCTATTAAAACTTGTCCAAATCAAGATTGGTTTTATTTTCCTTTTCCTCAAGGAAACCTTATTACATTAGGACTTTCTTTCCTTAGGTTTTTAGGAGATTGTAACCCTATTTAAAGGGATGTTTTTCTCACTTTTATTTTAGACACCCATTATTCAAAGACTATTGTTTATCCAAGTTTTAAACCTAGTGCTCTTCTAAATTAAACAAAAGTTCTTATTGCCACATTCTTTTGTGTTTTTCCATCTTTGCTAAGTTCCTTCTGCATTTTCAGAGTGCTTATTGAATAACAATTCACCTAATCCACCCATTTTGGCATCCTTCTTCGTTTTCAGAGATTCCAAATGTGTAACTATTCCCTTTCCCCTAAGTTCTTGAATTTAATTTTAGTCGTGTTTTTAATTCAATATTTGTGATGGTTTATCTCTTCTAATGTTTGTAACATTCAATTCAATATCCATGTATTTTACTTTTTGAATTTTAATTACGTCATAAGTTTTTGTGCTTAATCTTCAAATTGATGCTAAAGTGTTTATATCCGTGTTATCGGAGCATTTAGATTTAGTTTGAGGGGGCTTAATGTTTATGTCCGCGTTATCAGAACATTCAATCAATAACTAAAGATGAATCATATTATAAGTGTTTATGTCTGCATTTTCGGAGCACTTACAATATGAAGAATTTATGACAGTAATCAAGGTAATGAATGTAAGATTTCGTGATTGGTTAAATATGTGTAAGTATTAGCGTGTTGACATGATATGTGGATGATGGTGTCGCATGTATATATGTATATATGTTATTTAAGAGTAGAGTAAATAATGTGATTGTTGATTTGGATTTGCTTACGTAAAAGTGTCGGTTTTGTCTATAAACTAATCAATGGTTTGTAGGTACGAATTAGCTGGAGCATTCGCATTTAGATTATTAGTTGTAAAACGTAACTTCGGTTACCTATTTTAAACCCCCTATCTTTATTCTTGCTACTAACCGTTTTCAATGTCTCTCAATTCCCCGGTCTAGAACGATTCATATTTACCAATACTACATTGACACAAAAAGGGTTTTAAATTGAGCATTGCATTAATTGAGTGTTAATAACTAGGCCTTGCAGAACCAAATCACTTACCTTGTTTTTACAAGGAGGTCATCCTTACTGGAAATCGATCCACCGCAAACTTTGTTGCACTGATCCTTGGCCAAAATCGACTTGTTAAAAGAGCAGAAATTCACCAAAGCAAAAAGTGTGAAAAGTGAAAGTGAAATCTCTTTCTCACTCTCCCTACTATTTATAGAAGTGTCTCGGCATACAAGAGGTCGCCTTAGTAAACACCGAGCATTTATTACCGTCGTCATATGTCGGACTACCATTGGGTTCACGCATCCCTATGCATAACTATTGGGGGACCTAGAAGGTGTTGGAAACCCAAGAGGCACTGACCGAGCCGCACAGCTTGCCACCCCTTACCTACCCTGCCAACATCGACCGGCTCACACGCCCTGTGACAGACCACAACACTAGCAGGCCAGACCACACATGCCCACTCAGAGAAGGCACACTGGTTAGTGTCCCATTTGTCCACCTACCAGTCGGAATCAGTCCAGGTCGACTAGACATTACGCTCGGTTAACTCCCTCGCTTAAGGGACTTGGGAGACTAGAGGTATATCTCTACATCGAGTGTGAGACAGTTTTATAAGCCCTAACCGAGAAATTCCACCTTGGTCAAGAACTTGAGGGACTTCTATTGATACCATATCAGTCCAGACCTCTTTGGACCTAATACATCTAGCACAGCACACACTTATGACGCTCAAGGGGTCTAATCCCACTCTAATAAACAAATCCTAACAAGGGCTTACCTGCATTAACGCATGGATAGATCCCCTCCTTCTATCATCGAGACACATATCAGCCCCACAATAAATGCAAATTCTCCCACATCGGAAGAACGTACTTATTATCACATTTACACCTATACAAAAAGGGTCATTTTCCCAATAAAGGTGACTAAGTATTTACTATTCATATCTACTTACAAATTACTATTCATCACTCACTCCTTATACACACAGATTCATGCTGACTTGGGCGTCAGAGTACCCTTAGGTTGGTACCGCATTGGTACTTACTTCTAACCGACGACCAATTACCCTCTTTTGACAGGTTAGTCTAAGGATACATGGCTGAGCAGGATTCAATTCTAAGTTGGCACATTTTGTGCATCAACAAACAATATTTTTATTTTCGGTGTTTTTATATTTTTAATTTTCCTTTTATTTTATTTTTATATATAAATTTTAATTAAAAAACGCATAACTCTAATTTTATAATCTTCTTATGGAAGGTAGAATGATCAAAATTGATTAATAAGGTCAAATTTGACGAGTGTGATAGAATTAGAGGCCTAAAAATATGTAATAATTTAGTTCATATACCAAAATGACAGAAGATATTATAAACCATTTGAAGCATAATTCTCAAATTTTATTATTTTGGAGTCCAAAATAAGCATAATAAGCGGTACATGTCATGGTAAATTCTTAAAAATGTTGGATACTTATTGAAATGTTTTAAAAAATTAGGAAAAACTTCAAATTACAAATAAAAACTAAGGAGTTTTAGGAAGTTTATCCTTAATAATATATGATGAATTTACTTAAAAATTTTAAAGTTAAAATAATATTTAAATGAAAATTAAGTTAAAAAAAATATAAGAGGCCTAATTGACTAAATCATACTCTTTTATATATTCGATTTTAAACTTTCATTTATACCTCTTAGATTAATTTACAGCATACTTATTTTTATTTTTTACTTTAAAAAAAAATCTGAAATAGAATGAATCACCGAAAGAGTAAAGAATACTTGTTTGCCAAAAAGGAAAAGATGATAAAATAAAAATAGAAAGAGTACAGAAGAAGGCAGGGCAGCATTATAGCAGCCACTTAGACGAAGAAATCATTGACAGATTTGTGAAATATATGGAGGGAAGTGGGGTTTTGTGTCATTGTGATTGCGTTCAAAGCTTTCTCTTCTTTATTCCAAAAGCTGGAATTCCCCTGATCAAGATCTACCAATCAACACGAATACAGAATACCCAAATGCCCATTTCTTTTTGTTTATGTCAGGCATCTATGATTTATAATTTACTTTAATTAATTAGCTTTAAGCTGAACAATATTATTTTTAATATAAGGAAGGAGGATTACATTTTATTTATATTAAATATCGAGTTTGTTGGACGAAAATCTAATTAAACTTAACAGTGTTACTAATTAATTAGATTTTTTTTATCCCTTTCTAATTTTGGTTTTTCTTTTTTGAGAATGGGGAAATTTTTTTCCTTTTTGAGAAGATATATATGAAATTTCGTTGATAGAATAAAGATACAAAGCAAAAATAAAATAGACTGTAATAACTTGAAGCTAAAAATAGATATATACCTTCAATAATCAGGCTCTATATCTATCATAACGATCTTCATGGAATAATGCACAAAATAATATAACTTGAATCCTCTAAGCGTCATTAAAGGCTATTACTTGCCCAAATAACTAATCTTTAGAGAAAACTTATCACAGTCAGCTTGATATGAGAGCCCCTAAATTTATTCACACAAAACAAACATAAAAGAATATATATGTATATATATATAATCCAATAAAGGGCACAAATGGTTTACTTCCACCGTTGTCACTCCTATCACTACTGTTATTGTTGCCTTAGCGGAATTCCAAAGATGGCGAGAAATACCATCCACCACCATATCATAGATGCTCAAATCTATCGTAATTAACATTACCACCATTAATGGAGGCCCATGATCACTCTATCAAAACTCACCAGAATACATCACTAGCAAAATCAATGTGAAGGTATATTAGGCTCAAGAAGACAAGAGCTTCATTGGCTACCTAACACTTTTAGATGCTGAAACCAATTAACATGATCGACATTATGACCATAGAATGAGAAAATAAAAAAAGGTTGAATACAAACAAATTTCGGTGAATTCGACCCAAAATCTATTAAATTATTTGATTTATTCACTAGATCCCTATGGGTACTAAGAAGAGAAAGAAGTTTATTTGAACCCGAAGAAAACCGGTTGAAAAAAAATAATTCAGGAGTTTTTTTTTTTTTAGAAAAAATGGCCAGGAGTTCTTATTTATTTGTTGATTGTGTACGAAGAAAGGCAAAGTTTGGACATTCCTGTAAGTATGCCACAGTTCATATTTAAACATCGCAATAATACACATAACAAATTACATTTTTATCAAATGGAGTTAATTTTCATACTTAATTTTTTATTTGCTATTCTTGACTTTCAGTTTTTTTCTTTAAAAAAAAAAACAAAGAAATGGTATGCAATAAGTTAAAAACTGAAGCGTAGAAATTAATACGTGGCATATAAGAAACACGAACAAAGGTCGCACTCTTCATTTTCTTATCTAATCCACCCTACTATAAACTATAAAGTATAAACTACTTGTGCTCTCTGCATCTCCACAAAGTTTTATTCCTTTAAAAATTCTTTAACTTATCTTACTTCACAACGCTTTGTCCTTTTCACTCAAATCGCCCCCACCATATACCATAATTTTACACCTTAACCTGAATTTACTTAACTACCCTCTACTACGAAGTATTCAAGAAGCCGGCATTTTGGACTGTTTGGGAATCCGCAATAAAAATACCGGTCAACTGTCTCCGCCATCGGACCTTTCCTCTCATTGTCTTAGCTCAAAGTTCACGTATCACCAAACAAACAAAAAAATAAAATAAAAAACACATGACAAAACAAGAAGCAAGCTTCCATTTCCATGGCCTCAATCATTCGTGAAGCCACAACAAACATGACACAGCTATGTAGAAAGATTGTTCACGTCAATTTCCGGTGGAGCATCCTGAACCGGGTTTCGATTATTCGCCAATTTTTCAAGTTCATCTGGAATAGATTTCTTGTTTGTTCCATAGGGAAGCCGGCACTAAGGTACCGGAGATTGCCAAGTGGAACTTTATCGCCACCGCCGGAGGCTACAGAGGGTGGTTTAGTAGTAGTGGACGGCCCTACGAGTACAAGTTATTACGAGACAGATGCGGATTTGGTGAGCTTGAAGATCAGCTTATTGGGTGATTGCCAGACTGGGAAAACGAGCTTTATGGTAATTATTACATAATTAAGTAATTAATCTAAAGTTTATTGATGATTGCAATTTACTAACTTAATTTTTTAATTTTTGTTCTTGAAGAGCAAATATGTTGGAGATGGTGAACAGGAGCATATGTATTTGCAGATGACAGGAGTAAATTTGATGGATAAGACACTGATTGTTCAAGGTGCTCGGATTTCGTTTAACCTATGGGATGTCGGAGGTATATAAAAATATTCTCTTCTCAGATAGTGTGATTAATTAATATCAGTATAATTATGATGAATTTGATTTGTTAATTTTTGTTTTTGTTTCTTCTTTGCGGTGTAGGTGACCAAAGTTCAATGGGTCATGTTCCAATAGCCTGTAAAGATGCAGTAGCAATTTTTTTCATGTTTGATCTTACTAGTAGGTGCACATTAAACAGGTCAGTCGATCACATAATATTATGTTAACTTTTTTTTTTGATTGGTTGGTTTAATTTAACTGATTCAATGGTGTTTTTTTTTGCGTGTGTGTGTGTATTTGCAGTGTTATTGGATGGTACAGTGAAGCAAGAAAATGGAACCAGGTACTAATTAATTACAGTGTTTATCTGTTTGTGGATCGTAATTGATATGGAAGAGTGCAAATAAAGCATGAATTTAGAGGTAGATATATACGTGGATCGATGTCAAAATTATGGCACCACACCTGAAAAGGATTGATGCCACATTAAGTTTCATAGAGAATATATATATATATGTTACTGTCAAAATTACTCTTTACTTCTTTAATTAGTTATGCATGATACTCGTAATACAGAAGAAGAAATTAATAACTAGTCAATAATACTACGATATATATTATTGGACATTATTCTTATATTTCTGGGTATCTGTTATTGAGTTGAAACATTAATTTGTGTTTGTTTTAATTACAGACAGCGATTCCGGTACTGATTGGGACAAAATTTGACGATTTTGTCAGACTTCCTCCGGATCTGCAATGGACAATTGTGACCCAGGTAAGCAAATTAATTTCCCGCAAATTTAATTAGTGCTGCTAATAATAGTACTGTATATACAAACATGAAATAGTGGGAAGTGGGAAATGGGGGTTCACCACCAAAATGTGAGATTACTATTGTACCCTCACATTTTATATCTATTTAAAATATTTTATATCTATTTAAAATATTTTATACTGTTAAATGAAGAATATATATGGCAAAATTGGCTTCATTAAACCTTCATCTTTCTTTTATAACAATAAATATATTTGGATACTGCTAATAATAGTATAAATATATATATATGACTGAGCTATTGTGTACCTTAGTCTAAATCCTTCGTACTTCAACTCTTCAAGGTGGAATATCTTTTAGACTTATTATTTATTAGTCCACATGCTCCGTGAACTTTCACTTATTCTCATTTTCTCCTTAAATCACAATTTTTCTCACTCTCCCCCTTGAATTCTAATTTTTCACCCATTTGCTAGTCCAAGATTCAACCTTATTAGTAATCTTATTATCACTGAGAGGCCTAAAGTCTCGAGATGTGAGTCTAGTAGAAATAAGGGGCACTATGAGAACGGATTTGGGTCTCCTGAGTCAAACAATTAACCCCCACAATGACCATTCATCATCCACTATGCTTATAGTGACACCAACGTTACCTCTTCAACATGCCAATTTGCCTCATCACTCTTCCCCCATTAAACCTCAATTTTTTTTTACTTCACATAATTAACAAGCAAAAGGACCACTCCGTTCTCCATAATACCCTATTTTTGTTAAATTACTCTTATTCTCGTCAAATAAGATTGTGTGTCGAGATTTAAAGAGAGTTAATTAGTGTAATTATGTTAAAGAAAGAAGGAAACCCAGATGTATTAGCAAATATATATATATATATTTTGGGATATGTAGCAAAGAAATGTTTTGCTTGACCATTAGGCTAGGTGATAAATTAGTTTTCAAACTGTGACATCTAAATGAAAAGAACGTTTGGGACGATGACGACCACGACGACAACTAGAGGTCCCGTTTTGTCAAATCCGACACATGGCTCACTTTCATACTTCTCTTCTCTCTCCGCCTCATCCTGTATCTTTGTCCTTGGCCACCACTTGTTGACTAAAGTTGCATGTACAAAATTATAAATAGAATTCATATTCTATTAATGTGTAATATAATTAATAAATTATTTATATGATTAAATTTGTGCAGGCCAGGGCTTATGCAAAGGCTATGAAGGCGACCCTTTTCTTCTCAAGTGCAACCCATAACATCAATGTGAACAAGATCTTCAAATTCATCTTGGCCAAGCTTTTTAACTTGCCATGGAAAGTTGACAGAAATTTGAATATTGGAGAGCCCATCGTTGATTATTAAAAATAATCTTCTGCTTCTGCACAGAGCTACCATATATATCCATGATCGCAAGTCAATGTTTTTCACTTTATAGTAACTGAGATCGATTTGTGTACATATATAACGGAAGAGAAAAAGAAAAAAAAAAGAAGCAAAAAAAAAAAAACAAAGTGAGTTACTTTAAAGGGCCGGGAGAGATTTTATTTTGACACCATCTCGTTGTTTGATAATTAGGTGATTTTCATCATTCCCTTTTTTTTGTTTAAATTTCCACTCTTATTACATGAAACATAGAGAAAGTACAAGAGAGAAAAATTAAAGGAATTTTTTATTTTCTAATGCATAACAAACTACTATAGGCTACAAGTGTAGGCCTAATACAACGAGGGTTTGGAACCTAATAGAAAGAAAAGAATGAATTCTCTTAAATCTGATTGTGGCTGAAAAAAGTTCATCTAGGGCAACATGAAACATTGATTTTTTTTTTTAATAAATACCAGGAGCTGTCCCTATATCTGAAGGGTGAGCCTAATCCTCACTCATGGGACAGCTTGTCATTAATCATAAAATAGTCTTAGCGAATTTTGAATTCCAGCTATTTATGCACTAGCTAAAAAATTCACCTTTGAAAATGGCAGTTTCCCAACCGCACCCTACCTTGTATGATTAACAAAACGTTTCGTCAATGCAAGTTCTAAACCCTTGGGCTTTCCAAATGACAAGCCTGAGATTTTATTAAGGCCAAACAAAAAATTCCAAAATTAACTAAAAATAGAAAATTGCAGTATTCAATGTCCAAACGACCTTGAATGGAAAAATCCATCTTCATTCAGCGTGCATGATGGTGTGTTGATTTTTTTATCGACGTTTAATTCCTAGGAAGGTATCATAAGCACCCATTCAGAGTTCAAACACCAAATTTATAAATTTCCATACCATTCCTTGTACAATATTTAATCCAATTCTTTTTCTGTCTATTCCGTTATTTGTTTTAGATCACTCACTTCCACTTCTGAAGAACTCGACTTCAAGTTATCTTCCAGATAAAGATTTGATCATCAAACTCGTACAACTCAACAACATTGGAAGTATTAGAGATACTATGGAATCTGGAAAAGAAGTGACATAGGCATTACCAATTATCATTGATTCATTTCTGCATCTCGAATAACCCATACTTCTTCCGCTTCAACTTGTTATACATACTAGCAAGGAACCTCTCATTCCTTCGAAACACCATTTCATAATCAGATTCTAGAATCACCTAAACCCTTTTATTTAACTTCATCTCTAATAGACACCACACCCTCAGCCGTATGTTTTGCAACAGTACTCCACCTTGAAACATAGGAAACTTCACTAGATCCACCATATGATTAAGCATAGTAGTAATGATAATGTAAAAGGCTAAGGCATTTGCACTACCAACCTTGTGATCAAGACTTTGAATCATTTTTTTAAATATAAATTCAAGTCATGTCGAGTTGGGTCAAGAAACTGACAGTTCAAAAAACTCATACACGAAATCCGAATTGGATAAACTAATAAAAATAAAATTTTCAAACTGATTTAAAAAAAAAAATAAAAAAAATCAACCCAAAATCAACCCTATCGGTTTGGTTCTTGATTCGAACCAATTTTTCAGTCTTCTTTGTGCAACCCTACTAGAAAATGCACTATAAAGGGTCTCTAGACATAAGAGTTTGTGTGTGCGCTGAGGAATATTCTGTCATTCGATCAGTTTTGTCTTTTGCATATTGGTTTATTGCATTGAACAATTGTTACTTTAAGCGAAAAAGCTATTGTGGGAATCTTTATTTTTTATTTTTTTGGACGAAAGAGAAACAATAACATTGAAAACAGCCACCAGAGCCATTGCTAAATAATACAATAGTCCAGATTACACAGCCTAAACCAACCGCAAGCTAAAGAAAACAAAGAACACAAAGTGCATATATAAATTAAAAAACAGAAGCTTCCGCACCCCCATCAAAGAAACACAGATAAAACGCAACAAAACACCTAGGCCTATCATATCTGCGCCTCTCCTACATGCATGTCCGTTGGGGTGTTGATGCAAGAAATTGATCAATTTAGACTCGCCTCGTTGTGTCTTTGCTCCTTGCCCGAGGGAAACTTGCACGGGAAGAGGGTGAGAACAAAAGGACATCGGTGTGGTGTCGGCCTAACAGTCTCTGATGCTTAAGTCAGTTTAAGTGAGAAGAGTACTGTAATAATTTAAGCAGCGTGAGTGCAAGATTGTCATTACTTTTTGGAGGGGATGCCTCTGTATTTATAGTAGCATTGAATGTGTTTGTTGGTATTTGTCAATGTGGGATAAATGTTGTGGCCTTTAGGAGCAGACAAGTGTCGTGTAGTGGTCCTAGGGAACATTTATGACTTGTCAGTGGGCCCGGCCGACCAGATGTCATCGGCCTAGGAAGAGTCGGTCTGTGGTTGGCTTGCAAGGAGACCGACTGGTTGTCAGGCCGATCTGCGGATTGGCCAATCAGATATGATCTTCCTGGATTGTCCTTACCCTTACTAGCATAATCTGGGGGTGCCTGGGGGCTAGCCGATCAGACATGGTTGGTTAGCTTGCGCTTGGTACTTGTGAGTTGTTTAAGACAGGCCAATTTGGCCTTTAGTTAGGCCTACTAGTTAAGGTATGAACAGAAGTCCCCCAAGTCGTTGACTGAGGTGGATTTCCTCAGTTGAGGGCTTGTATTGTACCTTTCGGCCTATGAAGGTGTATACTATGCCAGTCCCCAGTCCCCCAATCCCTGGATGGAGGGAGGATGCCGAGGGAGATGTGAGTTCACGACCAGCTTGTGTAGACCCTGGTATAGTTGGGTGGCCGATCAGCCTGGGATGAATTCGCAGACTGATCAGGGGCACTTGGTCTGTCAGATTGAGGGGACCCTCGCACGATGAGGTGGCCGATCAAGAACCACTTGGTGCCAAGGTGAGTGGATGTCACCTTGGTTGGTCAGCTTGCGCGGACCCTCGCACGATGAGGTGGCCGATCGGCCTAGGGGATGTCCCTGGGAGGCTGTCCGAGGGTCCTCCAAGGGGCTGTCCCTGATTTTATGCATGTACTTGGGGGCTACAGGGTCGTCGCCAAGTGCCGTCTCCGTGACGGAGAGTGTCTCTGTTGCCTCCGGGAGACGCTGGTTTGTTTTGGTGAGGGCGATGGCATAACATGTTCTCGCGGAGAGCTGGTCTCCGTGTACCTGGCCCGTTCTAGCTGGTGTTGGGAATTTCATCATGATCAGATGTGTTGATACGATGGCTCGCATCTGGTTGAGTAGGCCTCGCCCGAGTATGGCTTTGTAAGCTGTTGGGCAATCGACCACGAGGAAAGTGGTGAGGGTGGTGGCGGTCTGAAGGTCGGCGTCCATGGTGATTGGAAGAGTGATGATGCCCTTGGGCAAGATGGAGTCGTCGGAGAAACCCATAAGGGGTGTGACCTTGTGGTCTAATTCCTTAGCGTCTAAGCCCATTTGCTGGAAAGCCTCCCAAAAATGAACATTGACAGAGCTACCGGTGTCGACAAGGATGCACCCGACGTCGTAATTGGATAGGAGCGCTCAGATGATGAAGGGGTCATCATGTGGAACACGATGCCTTTTTCTTTTTCTTCTTCTTCAAAAAATGTGATGGATGGCCATCTGAATTTTGCTACCTTTCCAGGTTAGCTGGCGTTGATGCTAAGCACTTGCGGGCTTGATTGTGAAGTTCTGTGAAAGTCTTTCCTTTCTCAGTTGGATGTGATGGGGAAGGAAATGGTTGGCCCCTCGCTGATGGTGTTGATTTGGAGGCGACCCGGGGCAGCTTGTGCGCTTAGGAGGAACTGGTCAAGTCTGCCTTCTCAAACAAGTTGCTCGACGATGTCCTTGAATGCGATGCATTCTTCGATGGTATGACCATTGTACTTGTGGTACTAGCAGAAGGCTTCCTTGTTGACGATAGGGCGGTAGTTGGGGTTCATGGGCTTGGCCTTGGGGATCATATATTCCACATTCAACAAGACATTGTTGAGGATGGTATTTAGGACTGTGTAAGTCTCGAAGCGACGTTTGGGGATCAGAACTGTTGTCACGACCCATCCCAAATTCCCCCCTCCCCGGGATTAACGCGGGATGTGTCATGCTCCCGTCAAACATGAAGTGTCAAACACGGGATAACTCGAACCTCAGCCCGTTCGGGGCTTCCAGAGTGCGCTAGAATCGGAGGAGGAGTGTGATGTCTCGGTCTCTGTTACAGCCCACATCAGCGATCAACCTAAAGGGCATTGAAAACCATTGAAAGCTGTGAATGGACGAAACAACAGTTTATAAAACTCATTTCACAAAATGACATTTATGCCCTTCACTAAACCAAACAAAAAATGTTTTACTTGAGAAGACCCTATCATGCCAACAAAATGCACAAAACCAAAAGTCAAACAAAGGTGATGGATGAACATGACACGCTGTTCAATCCCACCCATATTTAGGAATAATACCACAAGATGGCAGAAAATTCCACAAAACATCGACCTGCACATAATAATATTAGAGAACCACAATGAATTAACCGTGAATATAAAAATCTGAACCAACAAGAATATTTTGATTCCAATTACCATGCAAAACCATATCTTCCGAAACATGAATATTTTGATTCCATAAGAATATTTTGGGGTGGCAGATTCTAACTTGGCTCTGATTTGATCGGCAATCTTGAGATGCACCTCTGCATCTACCACCTCATGGCTCCGGCTTGGTTTTATCACTGTCCTCTGCCCCTACCATGATCAAAGGTCTACTTTAATTTTCTTCTTTTGGTTTCGTTTTTGTTTTATTGTGGTTTGATTGATTGATAACACAATGAAGATATTATTGGGTCTCAGACAAACAGAAGACACAGTCGATCACAACTTCAGGTGCACTGACAGGGCCTGTCCCAACTGGACTTTGATAACCGTGCCCAGTCCTGCTCCCGTCTGACAAGTAAACTGAAGTCCCGAAACTACCCCTCAGCACCTGTCAGACAAGGGATAACTGCATTGATTTCCGCTCATGCCTCAGCCTCTCGATCAGCCTCGAACGTCGTGCCACGGCCTGGAGGGTCATTAAAACTTAAAAGGTGGGAGTGGACAAAAATAATATCATTTGAAAATACATTTCAAATAGACCATTTCCCCTCTAGTTTATCAAACCATGCATGCGTAGGGTAAAACATATGAATAACAATCACCGGCTTTCCAGCCAAATCACATGAAATGTATCAAATCCCGGCTCTTAAGCCAAACATGTGAAAACACTAACCTGGACACAAAGACCAAAACCCGTAATCAATACCAGTACGCCAAGAATGACCAAAACTCCGTACTCAATACCAGTACGCAATCAAAATCAACATCAAACAACACTACTCACAAGTGCACAATCAATCACACAATCACATCCGCACTACGCGTAGGCCGCCATCCAGCCACATTCTTGGGATCAGACACATCTGGGCTCAACCCTCGGGATCAGTCACATCTGGGCGAACACATCTCCAGGATCAGACACATCCGAGTGGTGCATCCAGGCTCAGTCGCATTCGAGAAGCTGGCTTGCCATAAAAACAACTCACAATCATATCCCCCAAGCTCTGGTCGTCTGGGTAATCCCCTAGCTTCGGCCGTCTGGGCGCTCACAATCACAATGAAAATCATCCCGGGATTACATCCCAAAACATTTCAATCAAATCCTTGACTTCAAACCAAGTCAAAATCATTCCCGACAGGGTCTCAAGCCCAAATACCATTTACACGTAAATCCGTAAAATCTCATTTGAAAACATTAAAATAATCCAGAAATCATCATTGACTCACCAACTAAGTCAAAATATCCTTTTTGAAACCTTTTTGACTCCGGGCTTACCCCAAATGACAGGACCCATCCCAATCCCCCCGGGATTAGTGCGGGATGACCCTGCTCCCGTCTGACACGAAGTGTCAGACAAGGGATATTTCCGACCTTTGCCCTCCCGGGCTATCAGAGTACGCCAGGATCCGGAGGAGGCATGTGATATCTCGGTCTCTGCTACAGTCCACATCCGATGTCAACCTGAAGGGCAGTCAAAACATTAAAAACTGTGAGTGGACAAAACAAAAGTTTATAAAAACATTTCATAAGACATTTGTACCCTCCACTAAAAAGCATGCATGCATTCAAAAACCATTTATCCAAAAACAAACCATATGTGGGACTAAACCCAAAGCAGATATAAACCAAGGTCGAAAGGACCACAATGAAAACGACCATACGGGCCACTGCCCAAATCCATAACGGACTCGGCCCCAAACCATAAAGAAACCAAGTACACGAGCCACTGCTCAAATCCTGTGCACACCTGTGCACACCACATATCATATATCATATATACATCACATACATATATATAAGTCACACAACCAATCCTGTCACGGTATCCAAAGCTACGCGCGTGCTACCCGGGTCTCAATCCGAGTCATCTCAAAGTCAAGGTCAATGTCCGCAGACCACTGACCCTACCCGAGGTAATAGTAACCATAGTCTTCCTGAGAGTAAGGAACCCAACTGGGGGTGACTCCACTCAGTCGGTGCTCCGTGACTACTCCGGGGTCCACCCAGGCCAACGACCCTCCCCGAAGGAGATAATAGAAGTAAAGGAAGGTAGATGAACATATATATACATAACATAAACATTCATGACCGGTTCCCCTGAACCGTCATGATCCATAATATCCATAATCAGGTAACATGCCGGTTCCCATAAACCGTCATGTACCGTAATAACATAACCGAGGTAACATGCCGGTTCCCATAAACCGTCATGTACCGTAATAACCAACAAGGGTTCATGCCGGTTCCCATAAACCGTCACGAACCATGATACCATATTAAGAGTTCATGCCGGTTCCCATAAACTGTCATGAACCGGGAAATCCATTTAAGGTTCCCTGACCTGAAATCAAAACCGTAAAGTAGCTTGGGTCTCGTGCCCGAACATAGGACATCAGTTGGGCACCGTGCCCGATATCTGAGGTCATATGCCCGAGACAAAACCAAATGGGTCTCATACCCGAGTTTATCCTTTTGAAATCCAAATCCAGTTCATTTAAATCAATAAAGAAATACAGACCCGTATAAGCACCGTATAAAGCCGAAACCTCGAAATACGTGCTTATACGTAACCACATAGAAATGCACCCATGGCATCATCAAACATGTATTAAAACATATAACAAACATTTATGCATGCACCAATTTAGAAAACAAGGTCCACTCACAGACCGTCCGAGCTGCCGCCTCGATTTGCATGACATACGGCTCCCCGAGCCGATCACCGTCACCGGGACTCCCAAACCTGTCCAAATTTTAATAGAAGGTTACTAACTACTTAATTAACCTCCTACCAAAGCCCCGTAATTTTCCCGAACTTTTAACTATTTTTAAAGTCGATCCTAAACCTTCCGACACCCCGAAAACTATCGAAACGATGTCCGATTGACTCGAAACCAGTCCCAAAATGTTCGTTACATCGAATAGAAGATTTCCCGTGTTGAACACTTTCCTAAATTCCCTGCCACGCGCCCTCACGCGCCACCTGAAGTGGCTGCGCGTGGGCCTCACGCGCCTGCTACAGTACCTGCTGACGTCATCGCTAACACGTCAGACCCTGACAGGTGCCACGTGTCATGCTCCTATTGGTCCACATCACTGTACTGTCAGTGCCACATGGCAGTCTGACATGTGCCACGTGTCATCACGGCACTGGTCCACGTCAGTGCCACGTGTCAGCCCCTGATTAGGCCACGTCACTGACATGTCAGTCCTGACTGTGCACTGACATGTGACACGTGTCGGCTGATGAGTGGTCCACGTCACCTGACAATCTGACAGGTGCCACGTCATCATGCCACGTCACCACCGTCAACCTCGCACAGCCGGTCCGGGCCGGTCGGTCCGGTTTTTCCTGCAACTTGGACCGGCGTAACCGGTCCAGGTCTCCTTCTCCCTCATTTTCGGTCCGTTTGCTTCCATTCCAATTCCTAAATTCCTCTTTTAATCTTTCCTATCAATCCTAATTAACTAAACAACCTAAAACCTACGAAATCCGACCGGTCCAATTTGAACCTCACGGTTCGATTTTTCCCGATCAGCCTACACGGCTGCTCGGCCGTCAACCACCACCAAAACCTTCCTAAAATGTCCCTAGAAACCTAATGGACTCATTAAAACCATTAAAAACCAACCATAACAACGAAAATGGAAAAATGGATTAAAATGGGCTAACCGGGTACCCGTTCGGGTTTCTCCTCCTCTCGCCGCCGTGGGCGGCGGTTCAGGCCTCCAGGCCGGCCACCTCTGCTCCCTCAATCTCCCTGGTCCTCTGCCTGGTCAGGGGTGATAGTTGGCTGGGTTTGGGTTGCACGGGAATGAGAGAAAATGGTGAGATCGGGTGGGTTGTGTTTGAACGAAGAAAATGAAAATGCACGGTGAAGTGCATGTATGTAATGTGTTGTCCAGTGGATGAGTGACACTTGTCAGTCATCCATTGGTTGCTAAAAAGCAACTGGGCCCACTAAAGACAAACTGCACTTTTTGTCTCGTAAAACGTGCCATCGTGAATAGTAAGTGGGAACTTCCGTGAACCGTAACTTCGCCGTCGAACGTCCGAATTCGACGTGCCGCCTGTCTACGGATTCGTATCGTCCTTATCTACGTAACGGTCTTTGGCCCTCGGCCATCGGACCTCCCGGTCAAAAAGTCAACATTTGACCCCTCTTATCCAAAATTACCAAAATGCCCCTAAACTTCTGAACGTCATAACTTCCTCCTCGAACGTCGGAATTAAACGTGCCACCTGTCTATGAACTCGTGACGTCACGAACTACGTCACGGTCATCGGTTAAGTCCATTTGACCGCCCGATTGAAAAGTCAACGTTTTGCCACTACTATGGGCAAAACGGTCATTTCGCATCGTTCGTCCGATTTCGCCCACTAATCACGGATTAGCCTCACTAATCGTGATTAGTCACTAATCTAATCATGGAATTTGGGACGGGTCGTTACACCAAAATATCATTTGCACATTCCTCGTAAAATGTGCTTGAGACACTATAATAAAATAATCATTAAATCCAGTAGATAATCGTATCAAATCATCAAGCAATCTTTGAAAATAAAATCATGCCATAACTCATGTAAAACATTTAACTATGCATGCATATCAATTTATAAAACAAACGTCCACTCACACATCGTCCAAACCGCTCGCTTTCCAAGCTGCACGCGTTTCCGTAATTTCTGGTACTTTCTAGGAATCATGAATCCTCTCCAAAATCATCATTAAGGGTTGCTAATGACTCAATTAATATCCTATAAATTTTCCATAATTTTCCGGGAATTAAATATGAATTTAAAACGTAACATAATCCTTCGGACCCTCGAAACAATATCGAGACGATGTCCGATCGACTCGAAACCAACGCTAAAATATTCGTTACATTGCATAGAATAAAAGTCATGTTGACCTCACCTCGGGAATCGTGCCCACGCGCCCTCACGCGCCGCCGCAAGCAGCTGCGCGTGGGAGCCACGCATCTGCATAGTACTTGCTACAGTGTATCGTTCTCACCCAATTTCCCTGCAATTGGGCTCTTCGACCCGCCACACAACCCGATTAGTTTTCCTTCAATTAGACCTTGTTTCTTTCCATTCTTTCATTGGATCTCATCTAATAGATCTTAATTGAAGGTCTGTATCTTTCACACGATTTGAACTTAAACCTATAAATCTCGAATCCCCTGTCGTCGAGTTCAACTTCTGAATTCACCAAATTAGGCCTTGATTATTGTTTCTAATCAACTAGGAAGTCACAGAGGGGTCCTATAAACACAATTCTAAAATCAATTACATTGATTCTTACCTCGAATCACCTGAACTTAATCCCTAGTTTCTCTCAATTCCGCCATGTCTGTTCGTGGCCTTCCATGTGTCAATTCTTCTCAAATTTGAGCTGATTACATTCCAATTGATCCCAGAAGACTCAATTGAATCTCAATTTGAATCATCACGGTCTATTACTTTTATTTCGAATTTTGGAAGATTTGAGCTTCCACGGGTTTGGGTCTTCGGGTTTAGGGTTTTATCTTCCTCAATTATCCTCTAATTCTCACTCATTTTTCTCTGTGGATTCGTCCCACTATCTCAGGTTTTATACTTGGCCTCATCCATCAATCAATTTGATGAAATTTGAACGAAGGGGTGGGCGGTTTTGTTGTATCTGTTGTTGTTCATACACGACATCCTACAAACAAGGCCATCAATCCATCTAATTTTAGTGACATGTGTCACTTACTGGCCAGCTAAGTCACTAAACGCCGATTCATCAATTGGCTCAGCCACAATTACCATTTTACCCCTACATACATAATTACCAAAATACCTCTAGCCTTCGCAGACCCGCAACTTTCACATCTGACCTCTGATTGACGCATGCCGCTTGTCTACGGATTCAGCATCCCGAGACCTATCTAACGGTCTTTACGGAAGGTCCAAACAATGTCCCGATCAAAAAATCAACTTTTTACCCTCATAACTAAGGGCAAAATCGTCATTTCCTTCCAATTTTTTTTCGATTTTTCCTTTTTCGAATTTTTGGGTCGTCACATGCACTGTTCTATTGGTTTCACAGGTAAGTTTTAAACTTAATATCTCTAGCTGAAAATGAACGGGAATAGCATGTGTGGTTTAGGATAGGTCTCTCTCTCTCTATCTCAAATCTGGATTGAATTGATTAAGCAATTATGTTGAGATTCACATAATTGCATAATGCACTCTAGTTGTTTTGGTATCACAGTGATCAGAATCTCTCTCTGATCTCACTATAACACTTTCCTCATTCTCATTAATTCACAAAATGAACGATTATAATGCATATAGTACTCACTCACTCACTTGCTCACACATACTGCATGGCAGTGACATTTCCTCAACTTGTGCATCACTCTAACACGTCACACATTCTCTAACAGAATTCACCTCACTCAATTTCTCATTTGCACTTCTTTTCCTTGCTTTTGACACCTGTCCTCTTCGAGTTGACAACAGGATTACTGCCAAGTCATCACCAGTGCACAACTTACATTCCAACAACCCCTCCTAAGGTGTTCACTGGTATTACTCCTAGTAGATTCCTAAGGTAGTAAAGTTGTTCCTTAGGTAGAGCTTTAGTGAATATGTCTGCCAACTGATCCTCGGACTTGCAATATTGAATGGACACTTCACCATTCTGTATTGCATCTCTTATATAGTGCCATCTTCTGTGAATATGCTTGGTCTTCTGATGAAACACAAGGTTTCTAGCCATGGAAATTGCAGACATGTTGTCACACATGAGAAGAGTAGCTTCTATATGCTCTTCTCCTAGATCACCTAGGACAAACCTTACCCAAACAGCATGAGTAGTTGCCTTAGAGGCACTCACATACTCAGCTTCTGATGTTGAGAGGGCCACACTGGACTGTTTTACAGAAGCCCATGAGAACACACCACTGCCTAGTGTGAAAGCATAACCATAGGTACTCTTCATGTCATCAATAGAGCCTCCCCAATCACTATCACAGAAACCTACTGGAATTGCAGCCTTCCCTTTCTTGTATCCAATCCCAAAGTTCATGGTTCCTTGAACATATCTTAGAACTCTTTTGGCAGTCCCAAGATGTTTCTTGGTGGGATTGTGCATAACTATTGACAGTAAACTTGCTGCAAACATCACATCTGGTCTTGTAGCTGTGAGATAGAGCAAACTTCCAACAATTTTCCTATATACTTGCTCATTTGTTGTCCCACTTCCATCTTCTTTTTGTAACCTGTCACAAGTATCCACTGATATGCTGACATGCTTGCAATCCTTGAGTCCAAATTTCTCAAGAAGGATTGTGGCATACTTCCTTTGGTGGATATAGATCCCCTCACTAGACTGTAGGATTCCCATCCCTATGAAATGATGTAAAAGTCCCAAGTCTGTCATTTCATACTTCCTCATCATATCCTACTTGAACTCAGTCATCATCCTTGTGCTATCACCAGCGTAAATTATGTCATCCACATAGATAGACACAATCAAGGTTCGTACACCTTGTTTTCCCTTCAAGTACAGAGTAGGATCACTAGTACTTCTTTCAAAATCACAACTTAGTAAGTAAGAGTCTATCTCACCATACCAAGCCCTTGGTGCTTGTTTTGTGCAACTTATAAACCTTAGATTCACTTCCTTGAACCACAAAACTTTCAGGTTGATCAATGTACACCTCCTCCTCTAGTTCAGAAAGGTAGACTTCACATCTAACTAAAATAGTTCCCATCTTCTATATGCTACTAAGGCAATCAAAACCCTTATTGTGTCCAGCCTTGCTACGGGAGCAAAAGTCTAATTGAAGTCCACACCAGGTTTTTATGCATACCCTTTTGCAACCAACCTAGTTTTGTGCTTCTGTACTGATCCATCTAGGTTTAGTTTAGTTTTGAACACCCATTTGACTCCTATCATAGGTTTAGCTATAGGTCTCTCCTTAAGTTCCCATGTTCCATTCTTTTCAATCATCTCTATCTCAGCTTCCATTGTTTTTCTCCAAGCAGATTCCTTGACTGCTTCCTTAAAACATTCTGGTTCTATCATACTCATGTGACATCTAGCATAGATGTCACTTAAGCTTCTTAGTTTCACATGAGTATTATTGTCCTGCTTTTTGGAACTACTTGAAGTAGTGCTGGATGATGAACCGGGACTATGACTAGGCTGATCATCTTCACTTGGACTAGAACTTGTCATGTCAGGAGGGTGAGATGGTGTTGCTGGTTCTATCTGAGAATCTCCAGCAGTGAATCTTATAGGAATGCTGCTTGAAACCTCTTCAAGCTTCTCCCAATTCCAGTGACTTTTCTCATTGAAAATCACACTCCTGGATACCACAACTTTCCTGATTTCCAAAATGTAAACTCTGTAACCCTTTTTGTAGCTCCTAAAGCCAACAAAAATCCCTTTGCTACTGGAATCATTCAACTTCTGCCTGGTCTGTTTTGGAACATGCATGTAGCATAAAGATCCAAAAACTCTTAGGTGAGTCACTCCTGGTCTTCTTCCTAAGAACACTTCAAATGAGGTCTTGTTCAGCATAGCCTTTGTAGGACATCGATTCAGAAGATACACAGCAGTGTTAACTGCTTCTCCCCAAAACTCATAGGGTAAATGCTTGCAATGAAGCATTGACTTAGCCATTTCAACTATAGTTTTATTCTTTCTTTCTGCAACCCCATTATGTTGAGGAGAATAGGCCCCAGTCAGTTACCTTTCAATTCCTGCTTCATCAAGCACCTTCTGAAACTTATTAGACAAATACTCTTCACCTCTGTCACTTCTTAGCCTCTTGATCTTAAATTCACTCTATAATTCTATCATGGCCTTGAATTTCTTAAACACATTCAGGATCCCTAACTTGTGTCTTAAGAATTACACCCAACACATTCTTGAATAATCATCAATGAATGTAAGGAAATACATATTTCCACCCATTGTTTCTGTCTGCATGGGACCACACACATCTGTGTGTATGAGTTCCAATGGTGAGGATGCTCTCCAAGCTCCTTGAGTATCAATGGAACTGACATGATGCTTTCCAGCTATGCATCCTTCACACACACCTTTTCTCCATGTAGACTAGGCAATCCAATCACCATTTCTTTCTGTTTGAGTTGTCTCGGACTTGCAAGGTTTAAATGACCAAACCTCAGGTGCCACAATTCTGAACCTTCTTCAGTGCTAGCCTTAAGTCCCTCAACAGTTCCAGATTCCTTGGTTCTGGAATTCACATAGTTCAGGAAAACTTGAAACACATGCTCCTATCATAGGAACTTTAGCCACTCTTTGCCTCAAAGTCCCAACTTCAAAGATTTCAGTAAATCTGTTTCCAAACACCAAACTGTACCCATGCTCAACCATTTGTCCTACATTCAGTATGTTTTCATCTAATCCAAGCACAAGCATGACTTCCTTGATGTATTTGTCTCCTTGATCAGTGTGAACAAGCAAGGAACCTTTCCCTGCCACCTGAACAAGATCTCCAGTACCCATTTTTACCTTTACATTGAGATTTCTATCAATGTTGGTTAGCAAAGACTCATGACCAATCATATGGTTGCTACACCCACTATCCAGGTACCAAACAACTTCATCATGTTCTATTGATGCTGAGTGACAAGCATAAAACATGCTCCCTTTAGTCTCGTAAGCTTTCTGAGCAAAAACTGCAACAGGTTGTTTCCCTGGGCAGCTCTTTGCAATGTGACCAAACCTTGAGCATTTGAAACACTTCACTTTGCCACACTTCAACCAGCACTCTCCCCTGTGATGCTTGTTGCAATCTTTGCAGAAAACCCTCATAACTTATCCTCTCTGAGTTTCTGCAGGTATTTCCTCCTTCACATTTTCTTTAACTTTATCAGAATTCCAAGATATAGGCCCTGGTCTACCCTGAAACTTCTTAGTTTTCTAGGAACTAGCCCTGGATTGTCCCTGAGACTTTCCAGAAACATTCATGCTTGTGAAGGCTTTCTCAATCTCACTCTCATTGTGCATTTCCAGCCTTTGATCAAAGGCTCTGATGGAAGCAGAAATGCTCTCAACACTAACTAAGTTCAAATCCCTAGTTTCCTCTAGAATTGAAACTATGGAATCATATGTTTTAGTTAGGCTAATTAGTATATTTTGAGTAAGTATTTTCTCAGTTATTTCTTCTCCATAAGTCTTCATTTGATTTACAATAACCAACAGTCTAGAAAGATAAGCAGAAAAACTTTCATCCTGTCTCATACGGGTATATTCAAAGTCCCCTCTAAGAGCTTGAAGTTTTATAGCCTTTACCTTAGGATCCCCTCTAAACTCCTTCTTAAGAACATCCCATGCTTGCTTAGCAATCTCAATATTTGAGATTCTTGGGAAGATCTTCTCTGATACTGAGTTCTGAATCAGATTCAGAGCCTTAGCATTCTTGATCAAATCAGCATGGCTCACATCTTGTTCGATTTCCTCATCTTCACTATCATACTCAGGCTCAAGCAGCCCTTGAGTAACAATAGTCCACATATCACAAGCCTTAAATACTGTCCTCATTTTGATGCTCCAAAAATCATAGTTCTCCCCTTTGAATACAGGTAACTTGGGATCTCTAGCTCCTACCATCAGTTTCTTGGTCTCGAAGAAAACTGCAATTCACAGAGATTCCTTCAAATGCTCAATCGATTTCAAATCACAGAAGCATCAACACAGTCAGACGCCTCAAATAAGCAGATCCACCTGCTCTGATACCATATTGGGTCTCATACAAACAGAGGACACAGTCGATCACAACTTCAGGTGCACTGTTCCAATGGTTTCACAGGTAAGTTTTTAAACTCAATCTCTCTAGCTGAAAATGAATGGGATTAGCTATGTGGTTTAGGATAGGTCTCTCTCTCTATCTCAATTCTGGATTGAATTGATTAAGCAATTATGTTGAGATTCACAAAATTGCAGAATGCACTCTAGGTGTTTGATAAAATGCAAGATGAATGTGGATGGATTGTTTTGGTATCACAGTGATCAGAATTTCTCTCTGATCTCACTATACCACTTTCCTCATTCTCATTGATTCACAAAATGAACGATTACAATGCATATAGTACTCACTCACTTGCTCACACATACTGCATGACAGTTACTGATGACAGTGACATTTCCTCAACTTGTGCATCACTCTAACACGTCACACATTCTCTAACATAATTCACCTCACTCAATTTCTCATTTGCACTTCTTTTCCTTGCTTTTGACACCTGTCCTCTTCGAGTTGATAGCAGGATTACTGCCAAGTCATCACCAGTGCACAACTTACATTCCAACAGATATTTGTGGCCACCGAGAGAGACAAAATGAGGTTAGATTAGCGTAGAGGACAGAAATATGTGACGGCAGAAGTGGATATTTGAGTTGGATGGGATCCTGGATTGTGGCTGGGATGCTAGAGATTTGATGTTTCAGTTAAGTCTTTGGACATGTACATACGGACATGCAATTTATAAAATATATATTTGACCGAATCCGCTCCGATGAGAAGATAAAGAAGACATACAGTAGGAGGTGGACGAAGAGGAAGATGATATGAAGAACCAATTGGCTGCGTTCACGTCCGTCGCCTTCGACTACTTTGAGATCGTCCCTCTGGGAGGTAGAATGGCCTAGCTCGGAAGATAGCGATTTATGGTTGAAACACGATATCTATATAGTGAGTATTGTGTGTCAAAGAATGCATGAAGCATATATATATATATACACACATATCTATAGGCTGGTAAACTGGTACGTACCTGGAATGGTTGCGCCTCTTGGCTGGTTGTGCCCTAAATAAATAAAGGGTATTTCAAAATATCCTGTAATTTAATAAATAAAGCGTTGTGTCCTGCAAATTATAAGACGTCCACAAATTTTAAATTTTATGAAGAGACGCAATGTTTGAGCAATGGACACAAGGTTTGATCTACTATAAATTAAACCCATGCACCGCATGCAACTCTCCATCGATCAACTCCCAGTACACACAGTTTCTCAAACAAATTAGTCGATCGATCACAAAGTCGCAATACAAAGATGGATCGTTTGTCAAATTTGCCCGACCATCTCCTTATCACCATCATCTCCTACTTGGCCTTTAACGAAGCTATCAGAACTTCTGTTTTGTCTAGACGTTGGTCTCACCTTTGGCGTTCAACAAGCACCCTCGACTTCAACGAAGCATTCTTTGGCAATGTTGACGCAGACAACCTTGTGCGGAGACAAGTCTTCGTTGATTTCGTGACCAGATGGATTCATAATGACCAACAACACCCCATAACTAAGTTTTCCCTCACATTGTCGCAGCCAGGGGATTTCCATCTGGTCGTGGAACAATGCATCGCCTTCTCCCTGAACCGCAATCTCAAGCATCTCTCGCTTGATTTTTCAGACCCAACTTGGGATGAAAATGATCTTGACGGCCCTGTTCATTGGGAGTCGTTTGATTTGCCTCCCCAGGTTTATGGCCACCAAATTCTTGAATCTCTGATGTTGTTTTCTTGTAAATTTAACGTTGAAGGGTTTATGAATTTCGGGTTTCTGAAAAATCTTTCATTGGGTTGGGTTGAATTGCGAGATTCCACACTCAAGGCTTTGTCAATGTACTGCGGAAACCTGGAGAGTTTGAGTGTGAACAACTGTTGGAACATGGACTGCCTGGAATTTGGCGGGGAGGAGTTGAAGCTCAAGTCTCTGGTGGTCCGCAAGTGCCGTTTCCTTGGTCGGGATTTCCAGATTGAGGCACCCAATCTGAAGGTTTTCAAGTACACCGGGACGACGACTGTTTTTTATATGACTAGTAGTGGAAATGTGTTGGAAGAGGCAGAGCTTGTGTTCGATGGGTTTGAAGATGAGTCTGCATGTAACGAGTCAATGGGTGATCTTCTCTACCAAATGCTGCAACAAATATACCCCTCGAGGGCATTGACAGTTTGCACCCTCACCCTTCAGGTAATAACAAATTAATGCATGGGGTATGTATATATATATATATAGGCTACGTACGTATATATATACGTAACAGATTATGAATACTAATTATATATAAATGCATGGTCCATGCAGGTTATACCATTGGGGGAGGAATCAGCCAGTTTGAAGCCCCCTTTGAATGTTACAAAGTTGACGTTAAAAACTGCATTGCATGATTACGAGCAAACTGGCATTCAGTTTTTCTTCAACAGTTCTCCTCACTTGGAGACTCTTCAAATCGATATAGGCCCGGGCACCATCTTTGTTGACGTGAGTGCTCCATCAAATTTTAATCATACATATAAATATGCATATATGTGTATGTTTATCATCCACATCGTCTTATCATCCATGCGCGCACAGTAATATGTATTATATAATTTGTGGCTTGATGAATCAGGAATTTGAAGATTCATATCTCACAAGGGACAGGTGGGTCCGACGACCAATAGTTTTTGCGTGCGTGGCTCAAACATTGAGAGAGGTGTGTATGACTGGCTTTAAGGGGACTCCAAATGAAGTTTATCTGCTGAGCTATCTGCTGCGCTTTGGCCGTGTAATACAAAAACTCACTATCGTTGCTTCAAACGAAGTAATTGCCAGTAATCCTGGGAATCCAGAAATGTATCGAGGAAGGGCACAACAGGCGGTGGAAAACGTAACAATGGCCTCACCAAACATGCTAATAACAATTATATAAGTATCCAATATGATTTTCATATTTAATAATAAGTAACAAATATTTGGAAAAATAAATAACACATATTGAAGATGACAGATATGTCTTTCTTTCATTTATTGTGTTAATGAACGATGTATTGTATTTCTTTTGCTCTATGAATAATATCCTATCTTCTTCTTTTTTGGTCGTAATTCTTCTTTATTTTTCCTGACTTTTTTAAAGATGAGTAAAATGAATTCATCAACTAGGGTGTTCTTATGTGGGTTTGTTATTGATGGATGAATATATAATATTCTTGCTATTATTGGGCGAGAGATGTTGAGATCGTTATTAGGAAAAGCACAAACCTTGCATCTTATTCTCGTGATATCTACTTGTTGATATTCATTTACCAAATTGTACGTTGCTACTTGTCGATTTACCGAATTGTTATTGTAAATATATAATAATTTGAACTATTCACTTTTTATATCATAATGTCAAGAAATCGATTTCCCTTAATTAATTAATAAAACTGCGAAGCCATTGTTGCTGACTAAGCTACTACCAACTAGATGCCTAGCTACTAGGAAGTTGAGGTGTTAAATGAAGATTAAGAGGTGCGGTGAAGGTGTAACTGAAAGTGTAGTGTGCCTAGAGTGTGTGAGTTTTGCGTGGGTTGCAAGGAAAATTTGTTAGAACACGCCAGACTAGGTGTCAAGTTGTAATTGGCTCTTATGATGTCATAGCATCTAAGACTAACCGAATGTGAGTGAGAAGTCATATCTGAGCAGAATTACTTAGAGAAAGTAAGAATTAAATGTAGATGCATCACAGGCTAATCCTGATTCAGTCGTCCGCTTGAAGTTGAGCATAAAAGATTACATGGATGTTGCCATTGGAGCTCTGCATTTGAGTTCCACTCGACAAGTCTGATATCCAATATGATATCAGAGCTACGACTATGATCATCATCTGGGGCGTATCTATGGGCTAGTATCTCAGTAGCATCATATTGATGCATAATTTCATACTGCAATGACAACACAAGGTGGAGGTGAGCTGAGAACTCCAGTTTTCACAAGAAACTAATTATGATTTCTAGTGTGAAAATGAAAACAATGTTGTTATCGTATGATCTATAGGAACATGTGGAGATCAGCATACATACCTGAAGTTGTAACCCGAGAAGGAGAAGCAGTTTAAGTGGAGAATCGGCCTACTCATGCAAATCTTGTGAAGAATGCTAAGACTCCGATCTTAGCATGATTTAAAATGATGTAGCAGATGACATTTTCCCTTGAATTCAGAATGAGGTTAATGCTAAGGCTACTTGGGACATTAGGAATAGAGAATATATGGGAGATTCAAAGGTAAGAGCTATGAAATTACAATCTTTTAGATGCGATTTTGAATACACTAGAATGAAAGAAAATGAATTTTGTCTGTGAACATATCTAAACCATATGTAATGAATCAAATGAGGACTTATGGAGAGGAAATTTACGAGAATAGACTAGCTAAGAAGATCTTAATAAGCTTAACTAAACCATACAATCCTATTGTATCTATCATAGAGGAAACAAGAGATATGAAGAATATAAATGTTGAGAATGTGATGGCATCTATTACGGCTTTTGGCCAGAGAATTGAAATGCATGTTGATGGAAGTATAGAAAACGTTTTTGCAAGCCTATCTGTGAATTCTAAACGGGGTTCTGATCAAGCCAATTTCAAAAAGCCTTTCAATTGGAATAAGAACTAAAGTCAAAAGGCTAGTACAGCTTGGAAACCAAGCTATGCACATAATTCAAATGGAAACAAAGGAGAGAGCAGTGGTGCTAAGAATGCTTGCAAGATTTGTGATAAACCACACTATGGTGATTGTTGGTTTAGGGGAAAGCTCAAGTACTGTAACAAGTTCGGGCATATTGCCAAAGATTATACAGGAAGTCAGTTGTGAACATAGCAAAGGAAGTAGCAAAAACAACAAGAAATCTATTCTATTCTTGCAATCTTGCCTCAATGACCATTAATGATAATGTGTAATATGTAGATAATGCTTGTAGTAATCATATAACTGCTCAAGAATCCCTACTTGTAAACATTGATAGAAGTATAAAAGCTGAAGTAAAAATGGGCAATGGTGAGCTAGTACGAGCTGATGGAAAATGGACATTGGTAATTCATACTGCACAAGGAAAAAGGCATATCAAGGATGTCATGCTCCTACCTGGTTTAGATGAAAACTTGTTGAGTATCTGGCAGATAATTGACCATAGATATTTTCTAGTGTTTCGATATCACACATGGGGCATCCTTGAAGACAAAGAGTTGACTCACATGGTAGCTAAAGTACCTTGACAGGGAATATGTGTTATCCCATATCTTTAGATTGTGTGAACGCAATGAAGATAACTACTTGTGAGGACCAGATCTGTGGCACAAAGGTATGGTCATTTGAACAATGCTAGTTTGAAGACTACATCAGAAGGACACGGTGGTGGGACTGCCTAAGCTAACATGTGAAAGAAATGAGGGAAGTGTAGCAGGTAAACAACATATAGTCTTTTGACCAAAAAAAAAAAACAGAGGGGTTTTACACCATTGGAACATATTCACACTGATATGTGTGGTCCAATGCAAGTTGAGACTGTAGCAGGCAATAAGTATTTTCTAGCCTTTATTGATGATTTCACCCGAATCTGCTGGTTACACTTTCTTTCACACAAGTCTGGTGTCCTAAATGTCTTCAAGAATTTCAAAAGTATGATTGAATTATAGAGTGACTACAAGATAACGAAACTAAGGAATGATAGAGGAGGTGAGCATCTATCTAAGGAGTTTGAAAAGTTATGTGATGATACTAGAATTGGAAGGAAATTCATAGTAGCCTATTCTCCTCAATATAATAGTGTTTCTAAGGGAAGAACATGACAATTGTAGAAATGGCTAAGGCCATGGTGCATGCTAAAGAACTACCCTATATGTTCAATGGTGAAGCGGTTAACACTGCTGTGTATTTGTGGAACATGTGTCTAACAACAACAGTGAATGTTAATACACCATTTGAGCAGTTTGATGGGAGAAGACCAAGGGTTAAACACCTAAGGGTCCTTAGTTCAATATGTAACTCGCACATTCCAGGCCAGCTCAAACAAAAACTAGAAGAAAAATGAGCAAAGTGAGTGTTTATGGATTATGGAAGTAGTGAGAAAGGTTTTAGTTTGTACAACTTGCAAATTGGCAAGATTCTCATATCTATGAGTGTTATGGTCAATGATGATGCAAAGTGGAACTAGAATGAAGCAATGTCTAGTGTTGGTAGGACACTTACACTTAACTATGGCTTTGACATCAGAAATGAGCAAGTTCATCCTCAAACTGAGGGTTCAACTATTGTTCTACAAGAAGCTGAGAATCAGATTTACACGCAGATTGTTGTTATTGAACCAGAAGATGAATCTTCTAGTGAAACTCCTGTGAAACTTAGAAGCATATGTGATATCTATGCTAGATACACATGTGCATCATTAAACTAGAGAACTATATGGAGGCTGCTAAAGATAAGGCTTAGAGGAAGGCAATGGAAGGTGAGATTGATATGATTCAAAAGAATGAGACAAGGACCTTTTCGATAGACCTGTGAACAAACTTGTTATTGGGGTCAAGTGGGTCTATAAGGAAAAACTAAATCCATATGGTGCAATCCAGAAGTACAAGGCTAAATTGGTGGCAAAGGGCTATGCTCTAAAGTCTGACATTGATTTCAATGAAACCTTTACACATGTTGCATGGTTGGATACTATTAGAACTCTCATTTCTCTAATAGCTCATAAGAATTGCAAGCTATACCAGATAGATGTGAAATCTGTATTTCTAAATGGAGTACTTAAGGATGAGGTTTACATTGACCAACCTGAAAGTTTTGAACTCCAAATTGAAGAAGGAAGAGTATATAAGCTTAAAAAGGCTCTCTATGGACTTAAACAAGCACAAAAGGCTTAGTATAGTGAGATTGACACTTACTTGCTTAGTTGTGAATTCAAGAAGAGTCCTAATGAAGCCACACTCTACATTAAGTCTAATGAAGCTAGTGAGATTCTAATTGTATCCATCTATATGGATGATATTGTGTACACTGGAAATTCACAGGTTATGATTAAAGAGTTCAAACAAGTAATGATGAGTAAGTATGAATGGCAGATCTTGGCTTACTTTATCACTTCCTAGGGATGGGTATTATTCAGTCTTAGAAGTATATTCATTCATCAAAGAAAGTATGCATCTACCTTACTTGAGATGTTTGGCCTCAAGGATTATAAACCAGTGAGCACACCACTGGTTCTAGGAGGTAGATTGAGGAAAGAAGATGGCAGTAAAGTAGCAAATGAACAACTACATAGACAGATTGTTAGGAGTCTATTGTACTTGACAGTAACAAGATCAGACATCATGTATGCTGCAAATCTTCTATCAAGGTTTATCCATAACCCTTCAAGTAAACACTTTGTTACAGCCAAGAGGGTTCTAAGATACATCCAAGGAACTCTTTTCGATGGAATTGAGTATGTCAAAGGCAAGATTTCCACATTGATCGGTTTTTGTGATAGTGGTTGGGGTGGCTTAGAGGATGACATGAGGAGTACCTCAAGCTATGCTTTCAACCTAGGGAGTGGAGTATTCTCTTAGGCCTCTGTGAAGCAAAGTAGTGTTGCTTTGTCCACTACTAAGGCTGAGTATGTTAGTGCACCTGAAGCTACAACTCAAAAAATGTGGTTGATATTTGTTCTCAAGGACTTTGGTGAAGAATAAGGTTAACCTGCCATACTACTCTGTGATAACATGTCTACCATAGTCATGGCCAAGAACCGAGTGTTCCATCAAAAGAAAAAAAATATCAATATGAGATATCATTTTATCAGGGAAGCACTGCAAGAAAACCTGATCACTCTGATGAATTACAAATCAGAGGATCAAGTTGATGATATATTCACTAATGCTTTGCCTAAGGAGAACTAAACTACCTAAGGAGCTTACTTGGTGTCTTAGAAGGGAGTGTTGCTAACTAAGCTACCAGCTGGATGCCTACAAGGAAATTGAGGTTTTAAATGAAGACTAAGAGGTATGGTGAATGTGTAACTAAAAGTGTAGTGAGCCTAGACTGTGTGAGTCTTGCGTAGGCAACAAGGAAAATCTATTAAAACAAGCTAGAGTAGGTGTTAAGCTGTAATTGGCTCTTATGATGTCATAGCATCCAAGTCTAACCGAATGTTAGTGAGTATGTGTATGTGCGTATTCAATTACAATTCAATATTAATCTAATGAAAAATACTTAGTCATATCTGAGCAGAATTATTTAGAAACTCTTCTAGGCATTTTCACAACACATATATGCACTTAGTGGCGGGTCCAGAATTTTTTTTAAGGGGGTCAGTATATTAGAAGATCTTATTATTCATAATTTTTTTTAAGGAGGTCAGTAAATTGTCATGAGACGATGACGATGAAACTTGGAGCACAGCGGGCGAGTGGAACCTCTCAACCCAATAGTAAAGATGAAACCCAACAACAAAGTTGAAACCCAGCAACAAAGGAGAAGGGCAATTATAGGGAACATAAAGGTAAATGGAAGTACTTAAAACATCAACATATTCGATCTTTGAGGGGTCAAGATGGAAGCTTGAATAGGGAATTTCAGGGGTTGAGGGGGTCAATTGACCCCCTTGCCTCTTAATAGAACCGCCCATGTATGCACTGATCTTCAATGTGATCATCACTCATGTTCAATCTATTTTTTAATTTGGAAATTAGCAAGAAAAGAAGTAAGAATAAAATATAAATGCATCACATGATAATCCTGATACAGTCGTCAGCTAAAAGTTGAGGATGGAAGATTATCTGGTTGCTGCCATTGAAGCTCTGCATCTGAGCTTCGGTCGACAACTCTGATATCCAAAAGTAATGGATTGTGGCATTCGAAGCTGGCCAGTGGTCAAGTAATGAGTCGCCCCTCATAAATTACTTAAAAATTACAACAACAAATCAAACAATCTTTAAGGGTTGCTAGAAATTCATCATCTAAAACAACAATTTTAATTTTATACTGAATTAAATAAAATGATAATGCAAGCTTTACATGGTTTGATAACAGTGCATTTTGTTTATATACATTTATGCATATATAGTAATTGAAAGACATTACAGATCGGCAATCTCTTGAGCTAATCACCATAAGTTTTTCTCTGTTGCAAAGCCATGGAGGACAAGGCAGACATCTAGCATACATACAAATATCATTTGATGTCTCCTTGAAGCGCATAATCGATCTCCACATCTCTCAAAGTTTGAGTGGTATATCCATATGACAGCGGATCTAGTTTTCTTCATTATTATGTTTTGTTGTTTTCAATGGTAATCGGACTCGTACGTTCGATCGAATGCAAACAAGGTGTTACATATATATATATATATATATATATATTCACGTATTTAATTGTAATTGGAAACTAATTCCTTCACGTAAGGTGTCAAATTGAAATTTTTGATTTTTTTTTTGGGAGTAATCATTTACTCTTGTGTACTCTTTTTTTCTCTTTTTATTTTTTTTATAAGGGAGAATTCATTAATAAATATAGGTAAAAATTGGTGCGGCATAATGTGATCTCGTTTAAACTTTGGCGGGACTATCTAATATAAGATGGCCTCCAAAAAAAAAATATATGTGGAGTTTCATCAATCACAAAATACGTCAATTTGTTATTATGGGTGAAATCATTCATTAGAATATTTGGTGAATTTTCGGTGTGGACTTTGGAAATTCAACAATGAGTCAGTATTGCAACCTGTAATGCCACCAACCATGGCAGAAATGCAAGAATTTAGCATCTGTCCTTGTAATATTCTTTCGAACACTGGGCCTAGCACACTTACATTTTCCTTTTCATTAAGCTCCATAGATAGCCAAATTGTTGGAAGGTTCATAGAGGCGCAATTGCTTGAGCGAAATGCTTCTGCACCGAAGACCGGTGCATACAAAGCTTTGACCACCCAGCTAGTTTTGGTTTGATATTGTAGACATTGTTCACCGTTGCTTTCCACAATTCCACCTGCCCAAAAATTCTGACGTATCTCCCCTTCTATTAGCAGTAGAAGAGTCCTGATTTTTATGGTCTAATCAGGCATAAAACAAACAGAGATCCTCGATGGTGGTTGTGGCAGCAGGTGGAAATTTGCTTAATCAGGTACAATTGCTAACACTAAACTCTAGCTGAAATAGATTGGGACTAGAATAGGTTAGATCTTTGATTGTTTAGACTTAGGAAATTCGTGATTGGAATGAAGAATTAATTATGAAACTAGTGATCTGCACTTTGTTGCAGAATAACTCACTAGGTGTTTGTGAAAAAATCGAAGTCAAGTTTTTTGAGTTTTTTACTCATTTATTTCTCTGTATATTTTTTTTCTATATTTCTCATTGATGAAATATGAATCAGAATTGGTGTGAGCATCATTGAAAATCCTGGCTCCTACCTAGGTCTTCCAACTCTATGGGGTAGGTCCAAGAAGGATGCCTTACTGTTTGTTAAAGAAAAAATGGTGCAAAAGGTTGGGGATTGGAAATAAAGGCTCCTATCTCAAGCTAGAAATGAAGTGTTGGTCTAGTCTGTAGCAATGGCAGTTCCTACCTACCTAATGTTGATTTTTAAGTTCCCTATATCCCTCTATCACAACCTTGATTCCATGTTATCTGAATTCTGATGGGGGCAGGGAAATGGTAAGAGTAAGCTCCACTGGCTCAATTAGAGGGAATTGGGGAAACCGAAGGACGCTGGTGGGATGGATTTTAAATTTTTTGTTGATTTCATGATCAACAATGCTATGCTTGTAAAATAATGTTGGAGGCTTGTTAGTAACCCGGATTCCTAGGTGCTAGGCCCCTACTGAGCGCCTAGCGCTGTTCTATTATGGATGCGAAGAAAGGAGGAAGAGCTTCATGGGCTTGGACAAGCTTATTAACTGGTAGGGATATCCTACTAAAGGGTTCCCATTGGCAGGTTTTGGATGGGAAGTCTATTCGTATTTGGAAGGATCATGAGGTCCTTGGAGTTGTTAATTTTCGCCTGGCTACCCCTTGAGAGAGAATGATGGATGTGGACACCACAGTTAATATTCTGTTAGATGTTAACTCTGGTTGCTGGAACTTGAGGAATGTTGAGAACCTTATCTTAGAGCAGGAAAGAATGAAAATTTCCTCGATTAATTTGGGTCCCTTAGCTGAGAAGGACATACTTATTTGGCCCTTGACCAATGATGGAGCCCTTACAGTTAAATTAAGCTATAGCTGGATGCGAGATTTGAAGGTAAGCTCGTTGTGCTCTTCTTTTTCTTCTTCCTGTCTAGTCCCTAAGGAAGTTTGGAGATTTATTTGGGATAGCTTTGTAATCCCTAAGGTAAGAAATTTGCTTTGGAGAGCTGTGAGGGCTGTTTTTCCGACTAGAGCAAACCTCTTCAAGCGTCACTTGGAAACTTCTCCATTATGCCCTTTATGCAATCTGGAACCGAAGTCCGTGGAGCATTCCTTCATCCTTTGTCAGAAGATTCGGCGAGTTTGGTTTGGTGGGGTACAAGCTTATAAAGTTTGCGAACATGAGGTATCTAATTTTGATCGTTGACTTTAGTTGATTGCAAAAACTGGTGTTAAGAATAAGGGTGAGTCTAATTGGGTAACCGCAGCCCCTGCTTACACATACTGGGCCATTTGGAAGGCTAGATGTGCAGTCGCCATGGAAGGGAAATCTTTGAACGCTCGTATAATTATTGGGGAGGCGTCAAGTCTTCTCCATGAACATAGGGCTACTATGTGCACTATTACAACAACTTTTTGCCCCCTCCTCATTATAGGACATGTAAAATTTGGAATTCCCCTCTTGAGAATTTCATGAAAATTAACACGGATGCCTCGTGGGATGCTCCCTTTCAAGTGGCAGCGCTTGGTGTTGTGTGTAGAGATCATTGTGGATGGTTTATTACTGCTGGTGGGTGGGTTAGGAAATCTAAGTTAGCCATTGAAGCAGAGGCGATTACAGCTAAGGAGGGTTGTCGTTTTGCAGTCGAGAAAGGTTTTAGTCGCGTTATCTTTGAATCAGACTCGTAGGAACTAGTTAGGGCTCTGAAGGGTAGTATTATGAGAGGAAAATGGGAGTTGTACCCCATCCTGTCAAAAATCAAAGTTTTGGAAATTGATCTACTTGCTTCTAACTAGGTGTGGGTTGAGCATGATGCAAACCAAGTTGCAGATGCTATGGCATCTTTGATAAAGTGGGAGATGTGCGATCGGGTTTGGTTATTCAGGCCCTTATCTGCCCTAGTTCATATTTTATCTCGTGATGGATTCTCGTGCCCTCGATGATCTAACATGAAGCTGCTGCTCCTAGTGCGACATGGTGCCCTCTCTTTGTCCGGTTTTTGCTGGGAATGACACGATCCATCCCAATCCCCCCGGGATTATTGTGGAATGTGCCATGCTCCCGTCTGACACGAAGTGGCAGACAAGGGATACCCTAATACCACTGCCCACTCGGGGCTTCCAGAGTGCGCAAGGATCGATGAAGGAGACATGCGATGTCCCGGTCTCTGCTGCAGTCGTATCCGTGATCAACCTGAAGGGCATTAAAAACAACAAAGGCTGTGAGTGGACGAAATTAATTAAGTTCATAAAACACATTTCACAAGACATTTATACCCTTCATTAAAAACATATGCATGCATCGAAAACCAGTAATCAAACATTTACTCAACAATCCATTAGGGCCTTAGCCCAAAAACCGTAACTCAAAACCAAGTGTAGGAACTTAGCCCAAAACTGTAAAATGCCAAATCCGTAAGTACAAAACCAAGTGGGCCACCGCCCAAGTCCATAAACATAAATCCAACCGAAAAACCATTTCATAGATCCAACAGTTCATATTTACCACATTACCATCTCCGGCATCCCAGATGCCTAGCGTCCTGGACACTTGACGTCCCAGACGCTTGACGTTCCAGACGTCATATCTCACGGTAATAAGAAACGTGTGCTGCCCGGGGTCTCTCCGGGTCAATATCTCTGACATCCCAGATGTCTGACTCCCCAGACGTCTAATGTCAGGGCCCACTCCTAATCCCCCAGGATGGGGACTGAACCCTGCTCCCGTCCGACAACCCAAAAACAAAAGACCGAAACAACCTCACGAAAATCACAATTACATTATCAGACGCAAGAGAATTTAAAACATAACAAGTCAACCGTTATACAGAGCATAGTACCCAAAACAAAGTAAAACAAAACCGATACACAGAGTACACGCACAACGGAAAAGTGGAAACACTCCGGGAAAACTCTCGAGTACTCTATGCCTCTGACGCTGCCTCAACGTCTAACCCCTGCGCTAGCTCCACGACCTGGAGGGCAATTAAAAACAGAAAGTATGAGTGGACCATAAAGAATAAAGTTTCAAAAACCATTTTATAACAAACCAGGGTTTGGCCCTCCGTTTTGGAAACATACATGCATAACCTATTTTCGAAAACAGTTATAATCACATAAGAATCATCGTAAAAACAGTTATAGAATTCACGTCAGAAGCATCAAAAAACCATATCATCAAGCATAAATACCAAGCAATCATTATCCGATCAAACCTGCTGGACCTATCCGAGTCTTTAAACTCCCGAATCTTTAACTCAATCCAGGCCTCAATAATCCGAGTCTTTAAACTCCGAGTCTTTAAACTCAACAAGCCTACGGGGGAAAATATAAATATCTGAGTCTCGAACTCCGAGTCTTTAAACTCAATCCGGGTCTTTAAACCCAATCCGGGCCCGTCCCTCGTCAATCACAATATCCGGGTCTTTAAACCCAATAACCAGATCCAGCAAATCCAATCCAAAACCATTGAAAAACCATTTCTAAATCCATATCCAAACCCGAATCCAAAACCACTGGTCCGAAGCCCTTCCGGCATCCAGAACCGTCATTCCGAACCCAAATCCAGAATTCCACGTTTCAACTTTAAAACCAAATTTCGCCTTCCGAAATCCGATTCTAAAACCGAAAATCCTTGATCATCGAAATCATGTTCCAAAATCCCTTTATAATCATGGAAAACCTTTTATCGTTTGAAATCCCAAATTCATAGCATCATAATCAGAAATCAAACCTTTCTCGTAAAACGTACTGAAAATCGTACTTTCTTGAAAAACGTGCAATCAAGTAAAACAGTTATAGCATATTCAAATAACCATGAAATCACATATAAAACCATGAAACAAGTAATTAAAAGCAGTTATGCATGCTCAGTTATAGAGAAGGGGTCCACTCACAGTTACCGGGCACGTCACTCGCGTCCCGTACGTTCTGCATGTTCCTCGACCTCCTCGGGGATTCCTGATCCTGTCAACAGTCACCAATAAACGTCACTAACACGTTAACGAAGGTCCTCCTAATTTTCCCCAATTTCCCGAACTTCAAACGTGCGTAAAACGAAACCCTAGAACTTCAATCCCGCGGAACTAACTTGAATCGACGTCCGATTAACCCGAAACCTATCTCAAAAGATTCGTTACAACTTCTAGACCAAAACCCTAGTTAGAAGTTTCCCCAGAAACCATCGTACGCGCCCCCACGCGCCGCCCAAAGTGGCTGCGCTTAGGCCTCACGCGCCGCCCAAAGTGGCTGCCCGTGGGCCTCACGCGCCTGCTACAGTGTCATCGTCAACCTCTGTCCAGCCGGTTCAAACCGGGTGGCTGAACCGAACCGGCATGACCGGTTCTCTGTCATCCGTCCACCAGTTCCCTTCCTCTTTCCACCATCCTCTTCGTCCTCAACCCAGCAACCTATTCCCCTCAACTAAACACTTCATCACAGCCTTTAAATCATCGTCTCAAGCTCGAATTAAAAACCACCAGTACCCCTGTTTTTCTCTTCGAACACGGTTACACAAACACACACACACACACGACCCTTTTAATTGGAATCGTGCACTTGTGTAGAAGCCACTACACACACCACACGTGTCACAATCCCAAGGGCCAAGCTCAAAATATCCAATCTCCACTGTACACTTGTCCTCATCAGCTTGCACAAATCCCAATGCACCCAAAAAGACCAAAATGCCCCTATGAGTTAAAATTACCGTTTTGCCCTTCACCGTTCTAGACCCGTATCTTGCCCGTCCAATGTCCGATGAAGGCATGCCGCCTGTCGTTGAACTCAGGACGACGAGATCTACCTAACGATCCTCGGTCTATGTGAAAATGACACGTCTAGCAAAAAGTCAACGTTTCCCCCTATTTTAACCAAAATACGATAATGCCCTCAGCCTTCCGAACATCATAACTTCCTCCTCGGATGTCGGAATCAGGCGTGCCATTTGTCTACGGACTCGTGACGTCCCGAACTACGTCACGGTCATCGATCAATATCCAATTGATCGCCCGAACTCAAAGTCAACAATTTGCCCACACTAGGGGCAAAAATCCTCATTCTACGCTAACGGCCAAAAGTAACCAACTAAACACCGATTAGACTCACTAATCCGCTACTAATCACTTTACTAATCCCGGCTCTCGGGATGGGTCGTTACAATCTACCCTCCTTAAAAGAATTTTGTCCCCGAAATTCCGCAGCTCGTGTCTCACCCTTAGGGTCTCCTACCTGATGGTCAACTCTCGCCAAAAACCAACTGCTCTAGACAGGTCCTTACCTATCATCTCCACCTTGGGTATTTCACAACACTCCTACTACCAGGTCAGCACTTCTAACCCTCTCTCAGTACGACTAGAACTTCATGGTATACGCAAGGGAAACTCTACGAACGTAAAGAAACAAAAATATTTTAAAATACCTCATTTAAGCGTACCCAATAGAGTCCATAGAGTACATCCTCACGTACAACCACCTACAAACCAACTCAAAGTTCTAAACCAGACTCCCGGTCTCTTGGTCGACAAAAACTACGAATCGAAGGTAGACCGCTCAAACCAAAAGGAAATCCTACCGACCAACTTACCTTCACGTCCCTCAACTGCTCCGACAAAGTCCTAAAGGCACTCCTAGATTGTGGGTTCTCTCAATAACCTCATATCGATCAGTTATAGTCACTCTATTCCAGTTCCTTCCGTCATCCTTCAACGGAACTCACCGTAGTCCTCAACCTCATCACTCTAGGTCACCTAAAGAAAGTCCTAGACTCTACCCTGAAACCAAACGGAACTGTGTACAACACAACCAAGGATAGTAAAAGTACCTGTCACGGCACCGGGTGCTGACTGAGCCTCCTGCTGAGTCATCGTAAACACTCAGGCCTGGGGTCCAGAAGATCTACCACGTTCCCCCGAACTACTAGTGGCACCACCACCTCCTCTGATGCCTGCAGTCCCTAACACTGACGCCATGCTCCTTCTAGGGTCCGCCGCTCCTCGGCCTACACCACCCTCTTGTGGTAACAGTGGACAGTCACGTCGAAAATGACCTCGCTCCCCACAGTAGTAACACACATCCCGACCTGGTCCACCACTCGGTCTCCCGGTGGACGCAACAGACGTCGCACTGCGAAGTCGGCTGTGCTCGGTAACGACGGAACCCTGAACTCTGGAAACTACCAGGTCTACCGAAACGGTCATCGCCAGCCGACGATGCTCCACTGTAGTTACCCCTCTTCGGTACTCTCTGGCTCGAAGTTCCAGAAAAAGGTGGCTCCCGGCGTCGTACCGGCAAGCTAGCCTCAACCCTCACAGCAGTATCTGACAACTCTCGGAGGGTAGCAAACGATCCAACCGTCACTATGGCTCGAATCTCTCCACGAAGACCCAACTCAAACCGACGACACTTCTCAGCCTCGGTAGCCACAAACGCAGGAGCAAAACGAGACAACACTTGAAACTTCTATTCGTACTCAGCCACACTTATACTCCCCTGTTGGAGTTGCAGAAACTCAGCCTCCTTGGCATCACGAAATGAACGAGGGTAGTACTGATCCAGAAACCGCTCCCTAAACGCCTCCTAAGTCACAGTGTGGGCGTCCCAGCCAGACAACTCGAGGGTATACCACCACTCGTACGCCGTACCGTCCAGTAGAAAGGTAGCCAGTAACACTCGATCCTCCGGTGGGCAATGCAACACTGCAAAAATCCGCTCAAGCCTCGTAATCCACCTCTGGGCTTCCTCAGGATCTGCCCCACCACTAAAAGTCGTAGCCCCGAGCCGCTGGGCTCGTTCGATCGTAGCACTCTCTGTCCCTCTCGTCGCTTCGTCTTCAGGTCGTGGATGGGGTTCACGTCTCGGAGGCATGGTCAATCGTCCACTGAAAGAGGCATAGAATCAGTCAGACAACCTAAACACAACCTCACAAACCGACAAACCCGACAAACCGAACGAACCTATGCTCTGATACCAATTGTCAGGGCCCACCCCTAATCCCCCAGGATTAGGGACTGAACCCTGCTCCCGTCTGACAACCAAAAAACAAAAGACCGAAACAACCTCACGAAAACCACAATTACATTGTCAGACGCAGGAGAATTTAAAACATAACAAGTCAACCGTTATACAGACCATAGTACCCAAAACAAAGTAAAACAAAATCGATACACAGAGTACACGCACAACGGAAAAGCGGAAACACTCCGGGAAAACTCTCGAGTACTCTATGCCTCCGACGCTACCTCAACGTCTAACCCCTGCGCTAGCTCCACGACCTGGAGGGCAATTAAAAACAGAAAGTATGAGTGGACCATAAAGAATAAAGTTTCAAAAACCATTTTATAACAAACCAGGGTTTGGCCCTCCGTTTTGGAAACATACATGCATAACCCATTTTCGAAAATAGTTATAATCACATAAGAATCATCGTAAAAACAATTATAGAATTCACGTCAGAAGCATCATAAAACCATATCATAAAGCATAAATACCAAGCAATCATTATCTGATCAAACCTGCTGGACCTATCCGAGTCTTTAAACTCCCGAGTCTTTAACTCAATCCAGGCCTCAATAATCCGAGTCTTTAAACTCCGAGTCTTTAAACTCAACAGGCCTACGGGGGAAAATATAAATATCCGAGTCTTTAAACTCTGAGTCTTTAAACTCAATCCGGGTCTTTAAACCCAATCTGGGCTCGTCCCCCGTCAATCACAATATCCGGGTCTTTAAACCCAATAACCAGATCCAGCAAATCCAATCCAAAACCATTGAAAAACCATTTCTAAATCCATATCCAAACCCGAATCCGAAACCACTGGTCTGAAGCCCTTCCGGCATCCAGAACCGTCATTCCGAACCCAAATCCGGAATTCCACGTTTCAACTTTAAAACCAAATTTCGCCTTCCGAAATCCGATTCTAAAACCGAAAACCCTTGATCATCGAAATCATGTTCCAAAATCCCTTTATAATCATGGAAAACCTTTTATCGTTTGAAATCCCAAATTCATAGCATCATAATCAGAAATCAAACCTTTCTCGTAAAACGTACTGAAAACCGTACTTTCTTGAAAAACGTGCAATCAAGTAAAACAATTATAGCATATTCAAATAACCATGAAATCACATATAAAACCATGAAACAAGTAATTAAAAGCAGTTATGCATGCTCAGTTATAGAGAAGGGGTCCACTCACAGTTACCGGGCACGTCACTCGCGTCCCGTACGTTCTGCATGTTCCTCGACCTCCTCGGGGATTCCTGATCCTGTCAACAGTCACCAATAAACGTCACTAACACGTTAATGAAGGTCCTCCTAATTTTCCCCAATTTCCCGAACTTCAAACGTGCGTAAAACGAAACCCTAGAACTTCAATCCCGCGGAACTAACTCGAATCGACGTTCGATTAACCCAAAACCTATCTCAAAAGATTCGTTACAACTTCTAGACCAAAACCCTAGTTGGAAGTTTCCCCAGAAACCACCGCACGCGCCCCCACGCGCCGCCCAAAGTGGCTACGCGTGGGCCTCATGCGCCTACTACAGTGTCATCGTCAACCTCTGTCCAGCCGGTTCGAATCGGTTGGCTGAACCGAACCGGCGTGACCGGCTCTCTGTCATCCGTCCACCAGTTCCCTTCCTCTTTCCACCATCCTCTTCGTCCTCAACCCAGCAACCTATTCCCCTCAACTAAACACTCCATCACAGCCCCTAAATCATCGTCTCAAGCTCGAATTAAAAACCACCTGTACCCCTGTTTTTCTCTTCGAACACGGTTACACAAACACACACACACACGACCCGTTTAATTGGAACCGTGCACTTGTGTAGAAGCCACTACACACACCACACGTGTCACAATCCCAAGGGCCAAGCTCAAAATATCCAATCTCCACTGTACACTTGTCCTCATCAGCTTGCACAAATCCCAATGCACCAAAAAAGACCAAAATGCCCCCTATGAGTTAAAATTACCGTTTTTCCCTTCACCGTTCTAGACCCGTATCTTGCCCGTCCAATGTCTGATGAAGGCATGCTGCCTGTCGTTGAACTCAGGACGACGAGATCTACCTAATAATCCTCGATCTACGTGAAAATGACAAGTCTAGCAAAAAGTCAACGTTTTCCCCTATTTTAACCAAATTACGGTAATGCCCTCAACCTTCTGAACATCATAACTTCCTCCTCGGATGTCAGAATCGGGCGTGCCACCTGTCTACGGACTCGTGACGTCCCGAACTACGTCACGGTCATCGGTCAATATCCAATTGATTGCCCGAACTCAAAGTCAACAATTTGCCCACACTAAGGGCAAAATCGTCATTCTACGCTAACAGCCAAAAGTAACCAATTAAACACCGATTATACTCACTAATTCGTTACTAATCACTTTAGTAATCCCGGCTCTCGGGACGGGTCGTTACATCTAATCATAACAATCCTGCTCCTGAGTCACTATACAGTCCGGTTGCTCCGTACAATGACCCCTCACCAGCAATGCACCGTGACTTCCCCAGTGTCCCAAACACCTGGAGGAGACCATCACATATCCTCGTATCCATATGGTATATGGAAAACAGTTTTATCAAATTATTTCACAATATTTCAATGGGCCCTACCCGAAATCTCCATAAAACATCACAATTCCATTTAGGGTCCCCGACCCGAAATCACATTTATGAAACAAAGGGTCCCAGACCCGAAATCACATTTATAAAACATAGGGTCGCAGACCCGAAATCACATTTATAACCCAACTCGGCCTCATGCCCGATTCTGTAAACCACTGGGCCCACGGCCCGAATTCATAAATCAACTGGGCCTCTAGCCCGATTTCGTAAATCAATTGGCCCCCTGGCCCGATAATATAACTCAAATGAGTCTCAATCCGATTTCGTAAACAACCCTAGCCCGATTTCGTAAGGCAACTGGGCCCCCGGCCCGATTACGTAACTCAAATGGACTTCAAGTCCGAGGTTTCCAAAACAATTGGGCTTCACGCCCGATTTCATCTTTCCAATTTCAAAACCATTTCATCACATTATTCATAAAACCACAAGCACGTAAAACCACAATAAAACCGTCAGTCTCGATATACGTGCAATATGAAAAATATCTCGAAATACGTGCAACATACACGAAATCAATAATCATAACCACCATCATAGAAATCACGTATATAAAACATATAACACAGTTAAGAATGCATAGTATTTATAAAACCAAAGTCCACTCACAGACCGTCCAACGATGCGCCTCGATACGTGTGTCGTAGGCCTTCCCGGGCCACACCACTATCACCGGGACTTCCAAACATGTCCAAATCACATTAGAGGGTCACTAACCTCTTCATTAATCTCCTATCAAAGCCCCGTAATTTTTTCGAATTTTTAACTATTTTTAAACTCGATTCAAAACCTTCGGACATCCCGAACAATATCGAAACGGTGTCCGATCGACACGAAATCAATCCCAAAATGTTCGTTACATTAAATAGGACAAAAGTCATGTTGACCTCACCTCGGGATTCGTGCCCATGCGCCGTCACGCGCCGCCGTGAGTGCCTGTGACAGGACCCACCCCTAATCCCCCGGGATTAAGGGCTAAACCATGCTCCCGTCTAACGTACGCATGCCACGAAAGTTAAACAGACGTCAAACCTCCACGTGACACGTAAGTCGGACAAGGGATTGTCGATCGAACCATCCTCAAAGTATCCGGACTTCACAGCGTGCGTTGAAACTACTGTGGATCTCGGGGGTGATGTCTCCGTCATTCTCGACCAACAGCCCGCACCGAAACAACCTGGAGGGTATCGAAAACACGAAAAGACTGTGAGTGGACAAAAATAAAGTATACGTTTAAAAACAGTTCAATAAAACAAGTACCTTTATACCCTCCAAGCAAAAACCAATGCATGCATATCACTTTAGGTCATGAAACCACTCAAATCAAAAACCATCACTGAAAAACCATTTGAAAACCCATATCATCCAGGCTTCAGCCTCAAATCACAATTCAATCTCAACACCGGGAACTCAGTCCCAAAACTCATCAAATCCACTTCATCCGGGCCACTGCCCAAAACCTTCCAAAAACTAGTGAAAAACCAGTGAAAAACATCAATCATACAAATTTACTGGATCTCAAGTGCGCCCGAGTCTTTAAACTCAAAACATAATGCGCAAATAGCCAGGCCTTCCCGGGATATCCGAGTCTTTAAACTCAAAACACAATCACAGGCCTCGGGGGGTATCATATCTGAGTCTTTAAACTCAAAACCATACCGAGTCTTTAAACTCAAAACCATCAGTCCAGGGCCCTCCCCTCGTCAATCATCCGAGTCTTTAAACTCAAAACCAGATCCAGTGGGTTTTCTCTTTTCTTTCCAGGTCTTTAAACCCAAAACCATTTTGCATTCAATCAGTGAAAACCACAGAAAATCCACAATCGAATTCACAACAATGATTCCTTAAGCCAGTATCCGGAACCATTGTCCCGAACCCAAATCCAGATTCCCTTTCCAAACCTCGAAAACCAAATCCAAAACATCATTTCCGAAATCACAAGAACAGGGCTCCCAGCCCGAAATCACCTTTTTGAAATCCATTTTAAAATCTTGAAATCAAATCATCTTTCAAATCGCGAAATCAAATCATTAAAACCACCGTCAAATCATAAGAGAAAGCGAAACCTCGTAAAACATGAAATACCGTCATTTCCTCGAAAAACGTGCAAAAACCATAAACCATCACAATCATAAATCAAATCATAGAATCAAGTATAAAAAACATATAAAAACATATATGCATGCATCAAGAATTAGAAAGCAAAGTCCACTCACAGACCATTCCGACGTCGCCTCGATACGCGCGCACTTACGTCGTCCCCGGCCATTTCGCTATCCTCGGCTTTCCTGAACCTGTCCAAAGACCATAACGAGGTCACAAACTACTTCACAATGGTCATACTAAGAGCCCATAATTTTCCCATATTTTTAGCTATTTTTAACCGAGCCCTAAAACCTTCGGACATCCCGAAAACTATCGAGACGATGTCTGATTGACTCGAAACTAGCGCCAAAATGTTCGTTACATCAAATACTTTAAAAGTCGTGTTGAAACCTTCCCCAAAAGGGGCCCCACGCGCCCTCAAGCGTCGCCCAAAGTGGCTGCACGTGGGAGCCACGCGCGATACTATTTATCATCCCTGTCCTCTCGCCGACCCGGTCTAAGCTGGTTCGATCGAACCGGCGTCCACGGTTTTCCACCATTTCTCTAGTTTTTTCCAAACCGTTTAATCCTACCCAATCGTCTAGTCCTTCCCTACTTATCTACGACTTCTTTGAGGTCTGTAACTTACCTTCATACATCAAAGAAAAACCCAGAACTCCTCGTCCTCTGTGTTCTGGTGTTCCTGGCCACTTACACCCCCAATTTGATCCTTTTTGAACTCCTCTCGACCTCCTAACATTAAGCAAGCAATCACTTTGATCAGAAATGGTCACTATATCACTTCTATAACCAATTCGACACAGGGAGCTCACGGTGGTCTTACTGTCGTTCACCGTTATGAAAACCTAGCGCGCACAGCCACAGTGACCACCAGCTTCAGCTCAATACTCTCAACAACTTTGATGAACAAACTAGAAGCAAAGAACCACAATTGCAGCTGATTGAATCAAGATCCTTTTGCGGGTTCAGAGTGCCCTGCCTTCCACGGTGCTGTGGCCACCGCCCACGGCGGCTCGACATCCTTCCACCAACCCACTTTTCTCACTTCCTTTATCACTCTTCTTCAGAGTAGTCACGTGTAACGACCCGAACTTTCGTAAATATTATTTTATTGTAAAATGACCGTTTTGCCCCTGAGGGGGGAAATGTTGACTTTTGCCTCGGGAAATATTTAGGACTTTTACCTATGACCGTGACGTAGTTTAGGATGTCACGAGTTCATATGCAGGTGGCACGTTCGATTCCGACGTTCGAGGAAGAAGTTGTGACGTTCGGAAGTCTAGGGGTATTTTGGTAATTTGGTCAAAGTGGGGCCAAATGTTGGCTTTTGACCCGGGAAGTCCAACGGACGAGGGCCAATGACCGTTACGTAGGTCGAGTCAATACGAATCCGTAGACAGGCGACACGCCGAAATCGGACGTACGACGAAAAAGTTATGGTCACAAACGTATTTACGATTAAACCGAACTAACCGAGACTCGGAATAAAACAATAATATAATAATAGAATCTGATTACTTTAACCTAATCAATCTAGACCCTTGATGAGTGACACATGTCACTCATCCACTTCATCCCTTAAAACCAGGATCTATGTTTGCCATTTAATTAATTAATTAATTAACTTCCTTAAATCCTCACCCTTCATCCTATACTCTGATTAAATCTCAGCCCTACATTCCATCTGATCATTCTGTTTTTAAAATCATCAGAGATTCACTCTCATTCCCATTCTCTCAAACCTTACAAACTCCCTCACTCTCTTCACAAACACACCAGCACTTCTCAACCTCAACTCACACTCCAGGCAGCACCAGACCGTCCACCACCTCCACCAGACACCGGCCAACACAACCACGACCGCCCTGCACGGCCGGAAAACTCCCAAACCCGAGAAGAACCCGATCGGCCCAAAACCATCCAACCATCCAAACCATGACTTCTGGGCTCGAACAAACCTAGGGCTAGGGCCAATGAGACCTCTGGACGGCTCAGGACTGGACTGCGCAACCCACCGCGGCGACACGACGGCGGTAAGTCCAGAAACCCGAGAAGACCGATTTTCTTTCCCTGTTTTAAAACGTTCGTTTTTTACGATGGAATTCCTTGTTTACTTCTAAGACACACTCAAGGGACCTAGACGATCATTTTGGACCAAGAACCGTGACTGGAAGCTTGACGACTCGCCGGAGAAGACGAACCAGAGCCGACAGCCAGTTTCCCGTCGATTTTCAGGTGGTTACTTCTACCTAAAAGTTTGTTTTAATTACACAGAACCATAGAACATGATTAGACGAGTTCATAGGAACAAATCCCATCGAATATGGTGGTCGGGTTGATGAGAACTGATCGGGTCGAGCCGTGGGTCTGCGGTGACCCGGTTCTCAGACCCGGTTACTGTAGCTGATGACGTCATCATGCTGACGTCAGCAGTGACATCATGATGATGTCATCATGTCAGAAAACTGTCAGACCAGGGACCAATGGGATGCTGACACGTGTCCTCTGACACTGTCAGTGATGACGTCATGCTGACGTCATCATCATTGTAGCACTGTTGACCAGGGTTTGACCAGGCGCGTGTGAATAGTATTTTGTGTGGGACCAGTGCCATTTTCAAGGTTTCGACGATACGAATCCAATGGCGGTGGTTTCGTGTCGATCGGAGATCGTTAAGTTGGTCAAATTAGGGTTTGAAGCCTTGGGAAGCGTGCTCGGACGGCTTTCCTGGACCGGTTTCAGACTAGGGTTTCTTAGTTGTTTAGTAGGGACTTAAAGTGACCTTTATGTATGCTTTGGACATGACAGGAATTGTACTTTAACCCTTGGACGGGGCTTTACCCTCGGGATTGCAGCGGGATTGTACTGTGAGTGGGCCTTTGATTTCACTAAACTTCGGCATGCATAACTGTTTTACTTGCTATTATATCTATATGTGATTCAAGTAAAAGTATCTGTTTATCTTGAGTATGATTTATGGCACGTATTACGATGTTTGGGCATGAGACCCGTCTGGTTGTTTATGAATGGTTTTGAGTCATGTATATGTATATGGATTGCGATACTTATCTTTGGTACTGCACTGTATAGATCTACCATAGGATTCTATCTCCTCCGGATGTAGGTACCCCGGAGTGGTCATGGCGCATTGCCTGTGAGGAGTCATTCTACGGAGGGACCGGACCGTAGAGTGACTCAGGAGCAGGATTGCTACTGTTGTACGTCTGGGACGTCAGGCATCTAGAATGCCATGCTCGGACTGGGTTCGGGATTTGGACTCGGGATTGAGACCCCGGGTGGCACGCGTAGCCTTGGAACTGTGACCTTATTGGGCGTCTGGGACGTCGGGCATCTGGGATGTCAGGGTTGGGATGTATAGTGCAGTGACTGAGATTATATTATGTAGATATTATTTTGCGTATGATTATATGATTTTGTGGTTTATGATACTAATGCATGTCTTTTCGGAAAACGGAGGGGAAAATCTATATGTTTTCGAGATGGTAAACTATTTTGTAAACCTTGAGTTTCGGCCCACTCACCCTTGTTGTTTTACTACCCCTCCAGGTGGTGCTATTGAGGAGGAGGATCCCGAGGAAGAGGCATAGGTTTGCGTTGCGCACCTGAACCCTACTGCTGGGTAGGTTGGCACGTAGTGTGTCTAGAGTTGACAGGACCCACCCCGATTATCGCCTCGATAATCGGGAAGCATCCTGCTCCCGTCTGACAATCGAATCAAAAAGACCGGAAACTAGTTAAAATTACAACACGCCCATTGTCAGACCAGGGAGATTAAACAAATACATCCGACTAGACGTCAAGTCCACAGTTTCACAGAGCAATATTACAAAACGAGTTAAAGAAACAAGTCCTACTCTGTGAACTAACTACTCCGCAACGGAAAAACTTTATGCCTTCGCCTCTGCCTCGGCGCTTGCCCCCACGCTTGTTCCACGACCTGGAGGGAATTTAAAACAACAAGGTGTGAGTGGACCGAAACATAAGTTTAACAGGAAAACAGTTTTTCCGAAATCGGGTTCGCCCTCCAGTTTTGTAATCCGCATGCATAACCAAATATTCAAAATTGTGTATTAAAATTTTGAAAACTCTTTTTCCGAACACAAGGAAAACGTTACAGGGATCGTCATAACTCATGTAAAACCATATAATAATACCAGATTCCAGAAACCGTCATTTTGAAACATTATTTGCACAAATCAAGTGAAACATAAATCAATAATCATGATTATGCCGTTGGATCCATCCGAGTCTTTAAACTCAACATTAGGCCTTCCCGGGATATCAACGAGTCTTTAAACTCAAAACACGATTAATAGGCCTCGGGGGTATCATAATAACCGAGTCTTTAAACTCACGAGTCTTTAAACTCAACTTTCGGGCCCGCCCCCAAAATCAACACACCGGGTCTTTAAACCCAAATCCAGATCCAACCATCAACCGGGTCTTTAAACCCAAAACCGTTTTTAAACATAATAAGTCAGGATTCATCACAAATCTTTTTCCAACATTATTTCAAAAACACATTTCTCATCGTAACAGGACTCATGCCCGAATTCACATGTAAATTCCAACACATGCAATTACCAGAAAATTTCTTCACAATATGATCAAACATCATAAATCCGAAACATGCATATTCATAACCAGATACTTCATCAAAAATTATCACGCATGCATAGGCAAAAACCGAAACCTCGAAATGCGTGAAATACGATAATTATCTCGAAAAAACGTGAAAACAAGTAAAACCGATATATCATCTCACCATCGTAAAATCATATGTAGAACCATGAGATAAATAAGCAAAATAGTCATGCATGCCCAATTTAAAAATCAAAGAGTCCACTCACAGTCTTAGGACACGTCAATCGCGTCCCGCGTGCTCCTCCGTAGCTTCGGAAGTGTCCGGGCCTGTGAAAACGTACAAGAAGGGTTACAAACATCCCAAAATAACTCGTAGGATTTTTCCTAATTTTCCCGGATTTTTCGGCAAAAATAAACTTAAAGACTTAATCTTCCGGACTCCCGAAATTATCCCGAATGACTCCCGATCGATTCGAACCCTAAAGATAAAATGTTATTTAAACTGTAAGGGTTAATTCTCATGTTGACCGTGATCGGAGTTGACGTCCCACGCGCCGTCACGCGCCGCCCAAAGTGGCTGCACGTGAAAGCCACGCGCCAAGCTACAGTACCTTCGTCCTTACCCGAATCAACTGATAAACGGGTCTAATACCCGCGACTCAACCCGACCAGTTCAAGCCCAATTCTCAATCAATTCCTCTCGTTTTTGTTCCTATTATCTTCCCTGATCCTTTAATTTTAGGTCTGCAATGAAGGTTAACCTCGACTAGTACCCAAACGACCCAACTCAAACTCGAACAGTCGAACAAATCGACATTCTGGAACTCACCCAGACTAACCCCGATCTCAAATTATTTTCACCAGTAGGTTAAGGGGATTCATACGAACACAATGGTACTGTCAATTGATCTTGCCGTTACCTGGAAGTCGTCGTCCTCAAGCTCGAAAATACTCAGAACCAGGGTACTCCGTTCTTGGCCAATTCGTGAATGTCGTCCTTCGAATTTGACGTGGTTGGTTTCCTTTTGCTCCCAGAAGACTAGAATGGCCCCTGGTTTCGATCAACAAACCTCAGAAATCGAATTCAGTTTTTCCCTCCAACTGGTTCAACTCTGAACCGTAGCTCAGGTTCCTGGGCGAAACAGGCTCCAATCCCTTCAGTTCTTGCACCGTAGTGATCCTAACACTCCCAGAAGTCTCACCGTGTGTTTGGTTTGATCCTTCGACCCTCAGAATTTGAACTCAGCGATTTCCCCTCCAGAAACCCGAAATGGTTCAACACTGGTTCTCTCAATCTCTCTCAGTTTTTCCACCGCAGAAAGGACGCAAATGAGTCCCTAAGTCCAACAGCAATCAGAGTAATCGATTCAAACGGCCAGCAACTCGTGGGAGACATTCTGAAGTCTCTGAAAACGGTTTCCCGCAAGCACAGAGACCACGGCCATTCCTCACTCTCCCGTGCTCTGAGCTCTGCCCAAACGTGCACCAAGGTCACTCAATCCTGTTTCCACTGCCTAAAACTACATAAACAAAACGTCTGAACAATCCACTAAAGCCATAAACAATTGAAAGCACAAACCCACGGCCGCTGCTCTGTTTTCCACGGTGGTGAATAGTACCCCGTGTGGAAATTACCAAAATGCCCCCAGGGCAAAAATTACCAAACTGCCCTCCAACTTCTGTGACCCGTAACTCGGTCGTCCGACGTCCGTTTCAAGCGTGCCGCCTGTCGTTGTACTCGGGGCGTCGAGACGAACATAACGGTCTTCGAGTCAAGTGGATATCAATTGTCAAGCAAAAAGTCAACTTTTTCCCCTTATAACGCCCAAATTACGATAATGCCCCTGAACTTCCGAACATCATAACTTTCACTCCGAGCGTCCGAATCGGACGTGCCACCTGTCTATGAACTCGTGACATCCCGAACTACGTCACGGTCATCACTCAACGTCCGTTCGACCTCCAAATCAAAAAGTCAACAAATCGACCACACAAACACAGGGGTAAAAACGTCATTTTATTCAATATTTAATAATATTACATTTCCAGAACGTCCGGGGCGTTACAATCTCCCCTCCTTAAGAAATTTCGTCCCGAAATTTCAAGGAAACAAGTAAAGGAACTGTTCTCGCATCTGCGCCTCGGGTTCCCATGTGGCTTCCTCCACATTCTGGTTCCTCCAGAGAACCTTCACCAGAGGAACGGTCTTCCGACGTAGCACTTTCTCCTTTCGATCCAAAATCTGTACCGGTTGTTCCTCGAAGCTCAAATCATCTCGAAGTTCAATGGGCTGATCCTCCAGTACATGAGATGCGTCAAACACATATTTCCGCAACATCGACACATGGAAAACATCGTGGACCTTCGAAAGCTCTGGCGGTAGTGCCAGCCGGTAGGCCACCGGGCCAATCCTCTCGGTAATCTCGTAAGGTCCAATATAACGAGGGCTCAACTTCCCTCGCTTGCCGAATCGCACTACACCCTTCCAAGGGGACAACTTCATAAATACCCGATCACCGACCGCAAACTCCAGATCTCGAATCCGATGGTCCACATAGCTCTTTTGTCTGTCCTGGGCTGCCTTGAGCCGATCCCTGATGAGTTTGACCTTCTCGGTCGTCAGTTCCACCAATTCGGATTTAGTCAGCCTCCTTTCCCCCACGTCCGTCCAACACAACGGAGTTCTGCACTGCCGTCCGTACAAGGCTTCGTACGGAGCCATCCCAATGCTCGCTTGATAGCTGTTGTTGTAGGCAAATTCCATCAAGGCTAGATGTGACTCCCAAGTGTCCTGAAATTGCAAAACGCAAGCTCGCATCATATCCTCCAATGTCTGGATGGTCCGCTCAGACTGGCCGTCAGTCTGAGGATGAAATGCAGTACTGAAACGAAGTTTCGTCCCAAATGCTTCTTGCAGACTCTGCCAAAATCGAGAAGTAAATCTTGGGTCTCGGTCAGAAACTATTGATTCCGGAGTACCGTGCAAACGGATGATCTCGTCAATAAACAACTGGGCCAACTGCGTCATCCTGAAATTCTCTCACACTGGCAAGAAGTGAGCTGATTTCGTAAGCCTGTCCACAATCACCCAAACTCCATCGTGACCCCTGGGTGTCCTAGGAAGTCCAAACACAAAATCCATCGTCAAGTGATCCCATTTCCATTCCGGAATAGGTAGTGGTTGCAAGGCTCCATAAGGTCGTTGTCTCTCAGCCTTCACTTGCTGGCAAATCAGACACCTGCTGACAAACTCGGCAATCTCCCGTTTCATTCCCGGCCACCAGTAGTGCTCTCGCAAGGTACGATACATCTTGGTCCCACCAGGATGCATCGCGTAGGCCGCACTGTGAGCTTCGTCCAAGATCTCCTTCTTCAGTGCCTCCACGCCGGGCACACACAACCGTCCTTCTTTTAGCAAAGCTCCATCCTCCCTGACTGTAAAGTCTAGCCGTTCACCGGCTTCCACTTCAATCCGAAGTACACATGAGACAGGATCTTGAGATTGAGCCTCAACGATCCGATCGACCAGAAGTGGTCTCACATGAAAATTAGCCAGCAAGACACCTTGGCCATCCAAACCCAAATCAATGCTATTCTTACGGAGTTCAACCAAAAGTGGCAAATGAACCGTCCGTAGATGTGCTACAGAATGTGTTGACTTCCGGCTTAGAGCATCAGCCACCACATTGGCTTTTCCCGGGTGGTACTCAATCGTGCAATCATAATCCTTAATTAGCTCTAGCCACCGTCGCTGCCTCACATTCAACTCCTTCTGAGTGAACAAGTACTTCAGGCTCTTGTGGTCCGTAAATATTTTGCAAGTCGCACCGTATAGGTGATGTCTCCAAATCTTCAATGCATGCACAACAGCAGCTAACTCCAAATCGTGCGTCGGATAATTGCGCTCATGCGGTTTCAACTGACGCGAAGCATAGGCGATCACTTTCCCATGCTGCATTAGTACACATCCCAAACCCTGTAAGGATGCATCACTGTACACCTCAAATTCCCCACTGCCGTCTGGAAGGGTTAGTATAGGAGCAGACGTCAACCTTTCCTTTAGCTCCCGAAAACTACGCTCACAATCGTCATCCCACTCAAACTTGACTCCCTTCCGCGTCAGTCGCGTCAACGGGGCAGCAATGGTAGAGAAACCCTCTACAAACCTCCTGTAGTAACCAGCCAAACCCAAGAAACTCCTGACTTCAGTGACGGTCCTCGGTTGTTCCCACTTCGCCACTGCCTCAATTTTCTGAGAATCCACACTGATCCCGTCAGTTGAGATCACATGCCCCAAGAAACTCACGCTCGTCAACCAAAACTGACATTTGCTGAGCTTCGCATACAACTGGTTTTCCCTCAAGGTACCCAGCACCATCCTTAAGTGCTCCTCGTGCGCTTCCGCACTCCTCGAGTAGACCAGGATATCGTCAATGAACACGATGACAAAGTGATCCAAGTAAGGCTGCAACACTCGGTTCATCAAATCCATAAACGCTGCGGGTGCGTTGGTCAAGCCAAACGGCATCACCAGGAACTCATAATGACCATAACGGGTCCTAAATGCTGTCTTGGGTACATCCTCATCCTTAACCCGCAATTGATGATACCCAGAACGTAGATCAATTTTGGAGAAGTACTGCGCTCCTCGCAGCTGATCGAACAAATCATCGATCCGAGGCAACGGGTATTTGTTCCTGACTGTTACTTTATTCAGTTGCCTGTAATCGATGCAAAGTCTCAAACTCCCATCCTTTTTCCTCACAAACAACACCGGAGCTCCCCAGGGGGATACACTCGGTCGAATAAATCCCATCTCAAGTAATTCTTGTAACTGCGCCTTCAGTTCTTTCAACTCGGCTGGCGCCATACGATACGGAGTCTGAGAAATAGGTTGCGTACCTGGAACCAGATCAATAGTGAACTCAACATCTCGATGCGGTGGCAATCCCGGTAGATCCTCCGGAAAGACATCCGGGAACTCCCGTACAATCGGTATATCCTCCACCCGCAATGGTGCAGCTCGTGAATCCATCACTCGGGCTAAGTATCCCTGGCACCCCTTCCTCAACATCTTACTTGCCTTCAGGGCAGAAATCACTCCGACAGGAGTTGCTCGCTGAATTCCCTGAAAAGTGGTTTCCGGTAGCCCCGGGCTCCGAAAAGTAACCCTCTTATCGACGCATTCGATAGAGGCATGATGGAGCGTCAACCAATCCATACCCAAGATGACATCAAAGTCATGCAAGTCCAAGAGTATCAAATCTGCCACCAGACCAACATCACCTACCATTACGGGGCACTCCCGCAACACTTGGTTCACCACAAACACATCTCCGGTGGGCGTACTCACTCCCATGTCACAGTCCAGTGCGGACACCTCTCTACCCGCCAACAACTCACAGTCCCGTGAAATAAATGAATGAGTAGCTCCGGGATCAATTAAAGCACAAACATCATGTCCAAAGATCGTGAGTGTACCTGTCACAACACCAGGCGCTGCCCTGGCCTCCTGCTGCGTAACAGCAAAAACTCGGGCCTGTGGTCCAGTTGCTCGCCCACGGCCCCGGCCCCTCTGTCCACTAGCCGCTCCGGTACCACCTCCTCGAGTGCTCCCAGTCCCAGAAACTGCAGCTGTGCTCCGTCCCTGCTCTGCTCCACCCCGACCTGCGCCACCACCATGTGGCAAAGATGGACAGTCCCTCCGATAGTGGCCCCGCTCGCCACAGAAGAAACAGATGACACTGGAAGCATCTCGAACAAAACCACCACTCTGCCGTCCCGTGGAAGCAACAGAAGTCGCGCTCACCTGCGGAGCAGTCTGCGCCCTAGGCGCTCGGAATCCGGAACCCTGATAGTTACCAGGCCTGCCATAACGATCATTGCCTGTAGATGAGGCTCCACCATAACGTCCCTTCTTCGAGGCTCCCTGACCATACGATCCAGAATATGAACGCCCGCGACGTTGTCCACCACCAGAATACTGGGGACGTGTCGGGAGACTAGCCTCAACCCGCACCGCGGCATCAGACAACTCCCTGAGAGTAGCAAAAGCTCCGGCCGTCACAATGGCCCGTATCTCACCCCGTAGGCCAAGCTCGAACCTACGGCATTTCTCAGCCTCAGTAGATACAAAGGTAGGAGCAAAACGAGCTAGCATCTGAAATTTCTGTTCATACTCAGCTACGGACATGCTCCCCTGCTGGAGCTGCAGAAAATCGGTCTCCCTAGCATCACGGAATGAACGGGGATAATACTGATCCAGAAACCGCTCACGAAAGGTCTCCCAAGTCACTGTACGGGCATCCCAACCCGACAACTCCAGAGTGTACCACCACTCATAAGCAGAGCCATCAAGTAGAAATGTGGCCAACACCACACGCTCCTCAAGAGGACAGTGCATCACAGTAAAAATCCGTTCAATCCGAGAAATCCAACGGTGAGCATCCTCGGGATCTGCTCCACCACTGAACACCGTAGCCCCAAGACGCTGGGCTCGCTCGATCGAAGCGCTCTCGGCATCGCCATTAGGTCGTGGAGGGGGTTCGCGTCGCGGAGGCATGGCCGGTCGTCCTTCTTTCTGTAAGAGGCATAAGTTAGTACAATAATCAAGGCACACCCGAGTGCCGGACACGAATCGTAAACCTAGGCTCTGATACCAATTGACAGGACCCACCCCGATTATCGCCTCGATAATCGGGAAGCATCCTGCTCCCGTCTGACAATCGAATCAAAAAGACCGGAAACTAGTTAAAATTACAACACGCCCATTGTCAGACCAGGGAGATTAAACAAATACATCCGACTGGACGTCAAGTCCACAGTTTCACAGAGCAATATTACAAAACGAGTTAAAGAAACAAGTCCTACTCTGTGAACTAACTACTCCGCAACGGAAAAACTTTATGCCTCCGCCTCTGCCTCGGCGCTTGCCCCCACGCTTGTTCCACGACCTGGAGGGAATTTAAAACAACAAGGTGTGAGTGGACCGAAACATAAGTTTAACAGGAAAACAGTTTTTCCGAAATCGGGTTCGCCCTCCAGTTTTGTAATCCGCATGCATAACCAAATATTCAAAATTGTGTATTAAACTTTTGAAAACTCTTTTTCCGAACACAAGGAAAACGTTACAGGGATCGTCCTAACTCATGTAAAACCATATAATAATACCAGATTCCAGAAACCGTCATTTTGAAACATTATTTGCACAAATCAAGTGAAACATAAATCAATAATCATGATTATGCCGTTGGATCCATCCGAGTCTTTAAACTCAACATTAGGCCTTCCCGGGATATCAACGAGTCTTTAAACTCAAAACACGATTAATAGGCCTCGGGGGTATCATAATAACCGAGTCTTTAAACTCACGAGTCTTTAAACTCAACTTTCGGGCCCGCCCCCAAAATCAACACACCGGGTCTTTAAACCCAAATCCAGATCCAACCATCAATCGGGTCTTTAAACCCAAAACCGTTTTTAAACATAATAAGTCAGGATTCATCACAAATCTTTTTCCAACATTATTTCAAAAACACATTTCTCATCGTAACAGGACTCATGCCCGAATTCACATGTAAATTCCAACACATGCAATTACCAGAAAATTTCTTCACAATATGATCAAACATCATAAATCCGAAACATGCATATTCATAACCAGATACTTCATCAAAAATTATCACGCATGCATAGGCAAAAACCGAAACCTCGAAATGCGTGAAATACGATAATTATCTCGAAAAAACGTGAAAACAAGTAAAACCGATATATCATCTCACCATCGTAAAATCATATGTAGAACCATGAGATAAATAAGCAAAATAGTCATGCATGCCCAATTTAAAAATCAAAGAGTCCACTCACAGTCTTAGGACACGTCAATCGCGTCCCGCGTGCTCCTCCGTAGCTTCGGAAGTGTCCGGGCCTGTGAAAACGTACAAGAAGGGTTACAAACATCCCAAAATAACTCGTAGGATTTTTCCTAATTTTCCCGGATTTTTCGGCAAAAATAAACTTAAAGACTTAATCTTCCGGACTCCCGAAATTATCCCGAATGACTCCCGATCGATTCGAACCCTAAAGATAAAATGTTATTTAAACTGTAAGGGTTAATTCTCATGTTGACCGTGATCGGAGTTGACGTCCCACGCGCCGTCACGCGCCGCCCAAAGTGGCTGCACGTGAAAGCCACGCGCCAAGCTACAGTACCTTCGTCCTTACCCGAATCAACTGATAAACGGGTCTAATACCCGCGACTCAACCCGACCAGTTCAAGCCCAATTCTCAATCAATTCCTCTCGTTTTTGTTCCTATTATCTTCCCTGATCCTTTAATTTTAGGTCTGCAATGAAGGTTAACCTCGACTAGTACCCAAACGACCCAACTCAAACTCGAACAGTCGAACAAATCGACATTCTGGAACTCACCCAGACTAACCCCGATCTCAAATTATTTTCACCAGTAGGTTAAGGGGATTCATACGAACACAATGGTACTGTCAATTGATCTTGCCGTTACCTGGAAGTCGTCGTCCTCAAGCTCGAAAATACTCAGAACCAGGGTACTCCGTTCTTGGCCAATTCGTGAATGTCGTCCTTCGAATTTGACGTGGTTGGTTTCCTTTTGCTCCCAGAAGACTAGAATGGCCCCTGGTTTCGATCAACAAACCTCAGAAATCGAATTCAGTTTTTCCCTCCAACTGGTTCAACTCTGAACCGTAGCTCAGGTTCCTGGGCGAAACAGGCTCCAATCCCTTCAGTTCTTGCACCGTAGTGATCCTAACACTCCCAGAAGTCTCACCGTGTGTTTGGTTTGATCCTTCGACCCTCAGAATTTGAACTCAGCGATTTCCCCTCCAGAAACCCGAAATGGTTCAACACTGGTTCTCTCAATCTCTCTCAGTTTTTCCACCGCAGAAAGGACGCAAATGAGTCCCTAAGTCCAACAGCAATCAGAGTAATCGATTCAAACGGCCAGCAACTCGTGGGAGACATTCTGAAGTCTCTGAAAACGGTTTCCCGCAAGCACAGAGACCACGGCCATTCCTCACTCTCCCGTGCTCTGAGCTCTGCCCAAACGTGCACCAAGGTCACTCAATCCTGTTTCCACTGCCTAAAACTACATAAACAAAACGTCTGAACAATCCACTAAAGCCATAAACAATTGAACGCACAAACCCACGGCCGCTGCTCTGTTTTCCACGGTGGTGAACAGTACCCCGTGTGGAAATTACCAAAATGCCCCCAGGGCAAAAATTACCAAACTGCCCTCCAACTTCCGTGACCCGTAACTCGGTCGTCCGACGTCCGTTTCAAGCGTACCGCCTGTCGTTGTACTCGGGGCGTCGAGACGAACATAACGGTCTTCGAGTCAAGTGGATATCAATTGTCAAGTAAAAAGTCAACTTTTTCCCCTTATAACGCCCAAATTACGATAATGCCCCTGAACTTCCGAACATCATAACTTTCACTCCGAGCGTCCGAATCGGACGTGCCACCTGTCTATGAACTCGTGACATCCCGAACTACGTCACGGTCATCACTCAACGTCCGTTCGACCTCCAAATCAAAAAGTCAACAAATCGACCACACAAACACAGGGGTAAAAACGTCATTTTATTCAATATTTAATAATATTACATTTCCAGAACGTCTGGGGCGTTACAAGAGTCGTGCTCAATAAATTGTATTCGGGAACGATCCCTTGTCTGACACTATTTGTATTCGAGTATTTGTGTGGCGTGCTATGTATGACTTAACTATGGATTTTCTTTATGCATTTTACTTTCAATAAGGGTAATTATGATATTTTAATGTCGTGTGTCAGACGGGAGCAGGGCACGTCCCGGGTGGTCCTAGGGGGATCGGGGCGGGTCCTGTCACCACGCCATTAGAAATGTTTGCAACCACGATTCCTCCCAAATTACTAATCCCCTGTTTTTCTATTTTCTTCCCACTCGAACCCGCGCAACACCTCATTTGTAAACAAAAATTGAGGCGGTCACCAAGGTTCCACAGCCTTCCAGTGGGGGACACTTGTCCCCAATCTGATGGACACACACCCCAAAACAGCCAAGTGTCCAGTACTAACTGGGCACAGTTCCCAAGGCAGCACAATGACCAAAATGCCCTTTATCTTGCAAAATTACCCTTTCGCCCCTCAACTTTCTAGACCTGTAACTTTGTCGTTCGATCTCCAATGAACGCATGCCGCCTGTCATTTTACTCAGGGCATCGAGACATATCTAACGGTCCTCGGTTTGCATGAAGAAAACTTATCGTGCAAAAAGTCAACAAAGTCCTCATTTTTAACCAAATTACGAAAATGTCCTCAATCTTCCTAACATCATAACTTCCTCCTCGGATGTCGGAATCGGGCGTGCCACCTGTCTATGAACTCGTGACGTCCCGAACTACGTCACGATCACCGGTCAAAGTCCATTTGACCATCCGAACAAAACGTCAACAATTTGCCCAACCTAGGGGCAAAATTGTCATTCTATGCCGAACGTCTAAAGTAGCCCATGAAACACCGAATAACTCAGCTAATCCGTCACTAATCACTTCACTAATCTCGATTTCCGGGACGGGTCGTTACAGGCTGCGCGTGAAACCCACGCACCTGCTACAGTGTCATCGTCCCAACCCGTTTTCTCTGTAATTCGGGTCCTGCAACCCGCGAGACGACCCGACCAGTTCTCTGTCAATTCAACCTCAATTCTTTCAATTGAACATTCAAACAGCTTCATTTTAAGTCCAATTACAGTTATGTAATCTTAATTTTACAAATCCTTACCTCAAATCAGACGATTCGAAGATGAACATCGAAGAACACCTGGGTACTGTTCCTGCTTCGAATTTCATCAATGCCATCTGATTTCTTCCAATTGATCCACTCAGAAGCTTTATTGGACCATGAGAAACTCATTTTTGAGTCCAATTTCATCGTTTAATTCCTCTAGAATCATGACCTAACCTTCGATTTTGCTCACTGTCGTTAGGTCCGTTCAGAGCCAATTAGCTAACAATTTTCTTCGTTCTTTCGATGATTCTGATCGTGGCAATCCCAGAAAGCTCAAATTAAGCTCAATTTTGATCCTCAGAGCCCAAGGCTTGAATTTTGAATTTCCCTCCAAACTCCAAAATTTTGATTCTCAATCCCAGTTACCCTCACTGTCCCTCGTGTTTCTCTCAGCTAAAATCAAACCTCAATTCTCTCAATTTTCCACTCACAAGGTCAGCTGTGGAAGGGAATGATGGTGAGAAGAAAACTCACCCTCTGTTTGTTCACGGTTCAATGACGAACACAGAGAAGATATAGAGAAGATAAAGAATGATGGAAGATGATGATTAAGAATGATGATGGAGGATTAACGGGAAACATGGGGCAGAATTTAGGCCTCAAAACAAGGGATGATGACACTTGTCACTCATCCAAGCATCCACAATCAACAGTCACTGTTCCATATTTTAATAATATTTTATTCGAAATCCCGGTTTGTTCGGTTAATCGATTTCGTTCCCGTGACCACAACTTCGTCGTCGAACCTCCGATTTCGGCATGCCACCTGTCTACCGATTCGTATCGACTTGCTCTACGTAACGGTCTTTGGCCCTCGGTCATTGGACCTCCCGGGTCAAAAGTCAACATTTGACCCTTTTTCAACCAAATTACCAAAATACCCCTCGACTTCCGAACGTCATAACTTCTTCCTTGAATGTCGGAATCGGACATGCCACATGTCTATGAACTCGTGACGTCCTGAACTACGTCACAGTCATCGGTTGAAGTCCATTTGACAGCCTGAACTAAAAGTCAACATTTTACCCACGCCTAGGGGCAAAACAGTCATTTTGCACGTTTCGTCCGATTTCCCTCAACTAATCCCAGATTAGTCATTCCAAATCATATTTAATTAATATTTAATCCCGATACTCGGGACGGGTCGTTACAGGGAAGCCTATGTTGTTTTCTTCCTTCTCTTGCTGTGTTGGTTTAGTTTTTCCTTTTTGCCTATTGGTTCGTTTCTATTTGCTACTGTGTTTCTTATTGTGTTATGCATGTTGGTAGGCTTTGGTGGCTTTTCTTCCCTTGTTGTGCTTGTATGTTCCGCTACCCCTTTATGAAATGAATATTCAGCATTGATAAAAAAAAGAAAGATAATTCTTCCTCTCATTAACCCAAGAAAAGAAAAAAATTTCCTCCTCTGTAAATCGATCCACCTATCAGCTTAAAACACTGTCATATTTTGTTAATTTTCCTATTATGTAATTCAAATGATTTGTTCATACCCATCTCGTTCTACCTGTCAGCTTAAAACGCTATCGTATTTTGTTAATTTTCCTATTAGGGTAATACCTCACTCTGCTCCCCTAATCGGACATCAAATATCACTTTACTCCCTGAAACGGATTTAGTTCCAATGTTCTGCCACAATTGCATATTTAGTTGCACCGTTACTCCATCCGTTATCATCTGTTGCCCTCTGTTACTAACGCCGTCACTGGTGCTTATGTGGCAGTTTCTGATTGATTAGTTAATTATTTTCCAAAAATTACTAACATTAACAAAGAAAAAGGAAGATGATGATGATGAATAGTGAATATGAGTTCATCATCTTCTTCATTCTTCATCTAATAAAATCCAATCATAATTCCTAATTCCAATATAGGTTTAATGGAAATCTGAATTTCTCAAATCCTCAATCTGTAAACCAATTCGAAATCCTAAATCTGCTAAAAAATAAAAATGAAGAATTGACCCCAGCAGCAAACTTCTCCATCTTCGCAGCAAACTTCATCCTAAATGAAGCTTGTGAGATTATTGGACGACCAAAAACAAGCAGAGGAAAAACATAAGAGAAAAAGCCATGGAAAAGGAGCTTCACGCTTTTACAAGAAACCAAAAAATTCATCGTCTTCTGTCGGCACTGCGGCATTCAAACAACAAATTGACAACAACAACAACAAAAATTAATGTATTAAACATTTCATAACTCGTGCAAATTCTCCTCATCAAAACAAGAAGATCACCCCATAAAAGAACAAAATAGGGTCCGAAGGCTTACTACCCAACCCATTACTTCCACAATTTCCTCACGAACGATTGGGTGCTCGAACCCACAAAACCTCACCTGATGACACGACATTCTGCTATTAGGATCATAATTCCGGCCACCGACGACCCGAACACGGTTGAGTTGGACGACGACAATATCGTCTACTTTGGTGCTCCCATCCATCTGAGTTGTTGAGGTATTGTCTTCTGCAACAAAGGCTGAGGGGATCACCATTTTCTAGGCAAGAAGAGCGGTAGATCTCACTCTCCGACTTTCAATATCAGATTCAGACAAAGGGGTGGGCTTGTGCCTTAATGTGACTAGCGGTTTGAAACTTTGAAGAGCATGCCGAGGCGTTCTTTATCCTATTTCGAATTTCGTTCTTCGACACTTGGCAAGAGAATTTTGGGTGCGACGCAAAATTTGGGAATTTTGAGGGTTTTGGTAATTTGATTTGGGATTTGTATTTTGGATGAGACTAAAAATGAACAGGTGCACAGTTGTAATAAGGTTTAGTGAAGCTCGCATGGCGGCTTGCTGAAGCTCATTTTCCATGGCTTTTTCTCTTATGTTTTTCTTCTGCTTGTTTTTAGTCGTCCAATAATCTCACAAGCTTCATTTAGGATGAAGTTTGCTGTGAAGATGGAGAAGTTTGATGCTGGGGTCAAATCCTCATTTTTATTTATTTTTGTAGATTTAAGATTTGGAATTGGTTTACAAATTGAGGATTTGATAAATTCAGATTGCCATTAAATCTATATTGGATTTTATTAGATGAAGAAGGAAGAAGATGATGAACTCATATTCATTATTTATCATCTTTCTCCTTTTTCTTTGTTAATGTTAATAATTTTTAGCAAATAATTAACCAACAAATTGAGAATTGCGATATAAGTACCAGTGACAACATTAGTAATAGAGGACAACGGATGATAACAGATAAAATAATGGTATCATTAAATATATAGTTGTGGTAGACCATTAGAACTAAATACTGATTGAAATTAAATCCGAGGAAATAAATTCGAAGAAGGAAAGTAATATTTAACGTTCAATTAAGGAAACAATGTGAATAATAAGCCTATCGTATTATGTAATTCAATGATTTGTTCATACCCATCTGGTTCTCTCCAGTGAGGGATTACTGGATTAGGGCACACTCGTCACACTCAGTCTTCCACAGCCTACGGTTTCATCGTCTTCGTATTCGTCACTCACAGCCAACAACCAGAGCTTCCAGAGAAAATAGGGAGAAGCGGACTCTTATGTTAGGGCTTCCGGCGCAAGGTTGCCGCCATTGCCGTTGAGGTTGAAAGCAGAGTTCTTTCTCGGGTAAGTCGATTCTTTCTGACAATCAACTAAAAGAAATTGAAATTTTAATTCTTGGAAAGTAGATAGCTTAGGGTTTCAGTCTCATATTTGAGCTATCATCTTGTACGACTTAAATTAGAGTAAAATTTGTTGCTCTTCCAAGCAATTTCTAGTTCTATATTGCATTTTTATGTTTTTGCTTTGCGTGTAGTTTTGTTGCTGTATTCATCCAAGTTCGCTTCACATTTATTTATTTTTGATGAGTCTTTATTCGGTAATCTTTCAAGTTCTAACTTTCTCTCAACTTTACTTAGTCAGGAGAAGTCAGCTAGTGAATTTGCAAACTAATTGATGGAACGTAACCATTCGAATCATTCAGACTCACCGGTTGGGGACCGTGGGTCTCCTCGTAGGAGGAGTTCATCTAGGAAGAGTCCTCCATCCCGAATAGAAGGATCACCTACTCGACCTAGGAGGCCTCAGAGGGATAGTTCTTCACCAAGAGAGAAAAATCTGAGCAAGCCTAGGTCTCCAAAACATGCTAGGTCTCCCTCTCCTCCTGCTCGCTCTCCCTCGCCTCGGACAAAACGGTTCAAAAGAGTTCAATCTGTCAGAGAGGCTGAGAAAGAACCTGAAAGGAACAATGGGAGAAGGACTGATAGGGATTTTCAAAAGGAAGGGGGTTCAGAGAAAGATGTTGGCAGCAATAGGAAAGAGAGACGGTTGGGAAGAGGCCACGACACTGATGATAAATTTTTAAGATCAAGGCGCGGAGCTTCTCCATCAGATCAACAGCGCAGGAATAGGCATAGATCTCCATCGCCTCAACCTGCTGGTGAGGACCTTGAAAAGAATCATGGCAGAAGGGGTGATCGAATTTCTCAAAGGGAAAAGGTTTCAGATAGGGAAACTGAGAGTGAAGGAGTGGAACGAAGGTCAGGAAAAGGCAATACAGATCATAGGTCTTCAAGATCAAGACATGGGCGGTCTACTTCACCATTGGATCGGCACTACAAGAACAGACATAGATCTCATTCACCCCAACAAGCTGCCAATACCAGAGCTCGTGATGAGGTGGCTGGTGACATCCACTCCTTTAAATGCCGCACGCCCCTCCCCATTGATTTAATCCTGTCTTTGAAAATTATTGCCTCTTAAATGTCACTTTTTATAAGGTGCTTTTTACATTTCACTGATGAATCCAAGGCAAGCAGCTTTTCATGTTTTCTTATATTTGTAAACTTTCTTCTGCATAAATTTATTTTTTAATAATTTCCATTTCAAAATATCTTTATTGTTCACTTCCTAGCTCACTCTAGTCTCTAAGGAGAGTTAATGTGGAAAAGTGGAAATGGCAGTTTATTTTAAAACTTTTGAATAAAAAAAAAAACCCAATTTATTATTAATTACTTCTGCATTCATTCTTGGACAATTTTGATGATGCTTGTAAATGGTTTCTGTTTCTAACGGCACTGATTCTTTTCTAAAGTGTCTAACCGGAGGTAAATATTTTCAGGTGCCAAATTCAAGAGAAGTTGAGCATGGGTGAGTTGATCTTTTAAACTTTTTGTTAATGATTTGATATAATTAGTCACTCTGGTGATTAGTTTTGGTGGATGAGAAGAGATAAACATCAATGGAAGCGATGTATTCTTGCTAATTTAAGATTGATCTTCATGATGTTGACATAGTAATAGAGCACCAATTTCTTAATAACAAAAGATAATGGTGAGTGGAAGAAATATGTACCAATTTCTCTTAATTCCAATTTCCTAATTCTGTAGTAATAGTAAAATATGCCTATCTCTTAATTGCCAATCAACAGTGTATAAACCATCATGCCTGTTAATTTTTTAAGGGATATGCCCGGAAGTATAGGTTCACTGCACATTGAGCTCTGTTAGTTTAAAACTTTTTAACGGTTGCGTGCTCGCGCATTTATGCTGCTAAGCTTTAATGTTGCTGATGAACTGTTCGCGACTTTCTTGGGCAGGGATGATGAGAATGACGCAGTAGCTATGATGAAGGCTGCTGAGGAGGCATTGGAAGCAAAGCAAAAGGTATGAAATGATTTTTCATTATCTCAATTGACAGTAATGATCCTCCCAATAAAAGTAACATATGGCTTGGTATATCATCTAATTTTTGTGTTATTCATGCCAAGTATTCTCAGCTTGCAAGTGGTGATAGATCTTTGCTGATCCCAACTTTATTTCCGAGCATTTGAGTGTAAATTACTTTTTTGAAAGTGTGGAGGTTGCAATTGTACTTACTTTATATTCCTTTTACCGTTCGACTTACAGCAAAAGCCTTCGTTTGAGCTATCTGGGAAGCTTGCAGCGGAAACTAATAGAGTCAAGGGTGAGATCGTCATTCGTTTGGTTTTGATACAAAAATATGATATTTTTTCTTTTTTTTTTTTAAACAGGAAGAAACATAAACCTAATCAAGAACCCTTGAAGGGTTTATAGACTATTATAAGCTAATCACAAAAGGAAATTAAATAGCTACCAATTAGAATAAACTAGATAGTATAGATGAAAATCATACTCTGCCTTTTTTAACCAAACAGAAACACAATTAAGAATTCCAAAACATAAAATTGTGCCATCGTGAGTGATTTTTCTTTGCCAGACCTGATTTTTATAACTTAAATTCTCTTACAACCCCCTTCAAACTAAGAGGACATACAGTTTTCCATATTCTGAAACAGAACTTCTGAATCTTGGATCTCGATGCTCTCCTTGAACTCCTTGTAAATATTGTCGCTCATAACAACATAGGCATGTTTAGAAACTGGGCAATCTTGCGCCTGCAAAACCTGAATCATCACATGTATCGGAAAAATGACTAAGATAGGTACACATGCCTCATCTTAATGGCTGGCATGAAGCTCAGCACTTTCAGGCCTCAAAAGAAAAAGATATATGTTTCTTCTAAATTGGTGGTTTGAAATACCATTAACCAAACCTCCGGTAGGCTGATCTGAGTAATTTCTGTAACCAAGTACGAGTCACCAAGGCTCGATAGAAAATGACCCAATTTATGCAACTAAGTCACATTCATTAACCGACATTCATTTAGAACAAAAAAGTTAAGTACAACCCTAATCACTACCATGTCACACCATTAACAAACTAGGGCCTATAATAATCTAAGTTACTTGAAATCCCAGTTGCGATATATTCCTTAGTGTCTGAATTTGTGTATATGAAATGTAGGGATTGTGCTTTTCCCGTATTTTTTTTTCAAGTTATTAAATAGATAATGGAAACTTGTTTTTTTAAATATTTATGTGTTTTGTCAGGTATAACACTATTATTCACTGAGCCTTCAGATGCACGAAAACCTGAAGTAAGATGGCGGCTCTATGTTTTCAAGAATGGTGAAGTTTTAAAGGGTAAGTCTCTTGGAGCTTGATTCTTGAAGTTATCTTATTCCTTTCTGGCAACCCCCATATGCGTCTTTAATGGTGAAACACTTCGAGGCTGAAAAGTGATGACAAAGGCGCTGTTTAGTACTGATTGCTGGTTGCTTCTTTTTAGATGTGTGTGTCATGTCTGATTAAATTCCCATATGCTTATTTTCAGAAACACTTCAACAGACCTCATGCTTCATCTCTGATTAAATTCCCATCCAGTTTTCAAATTAAGTATCACAATTCTTAAATTTCAAAAGCTGAAGAGCTATTACTTTTGTTATTTTTGTTAGATCTTAGCTCAACCCACAAGTAGGCATCAATATTCATTTCTTTTTCAAATTACCAGACACTTGTAACAACTTTTCACGTTCTTATAGTTTCTTCTATAACATATGTAACATCTCAGGTACAATTGATTGCGTAGACTAGCAGCCTGTAGTAAGTAACTCCTTACCTCTTCTCCTAATGTAAACATCTCCCACTTCAAATAATTGATCAGCTTGGGGTGCATTGGTGTGAGTAATGAATATTGGACAGTTCAACAAATGTTTGATTGTTGTTCATATGGAAATAAGTAACTGTTTGTAGTTTCTCTAATAAATAAGTGGTAGTTGTACACTGGCATGTTTTTATGGAAATATCCATTTTAGATTTTGAAGCTTTTGCTAATTTTCTTCCAAAAGAAAAATATATACATACCGATATACTGAACTGTTTCTTTGATGCTTATGCGTCTATTGAATCTTGACTTAGAGTTGTATTTAACTTTGCTGATTTTTCATTATTGAGTAATAATGAAAATCTAGACCATTCATGTTCCATGACTTAGGTAAGCATATAGTTGTACAGCGGTTACCACGCATTTTATATTGTCTTTTGTAATGACTTTAGTTTTGATGATTTTCCATATCTTAAGCATGCAAAAAACTTGCGTCATTTTCCTTGTGCATGCTCAATTCTAATATTCATCTCATTATTGGGCTTTGTGAGTCCATGTTCTTAAGAAATTGTTGATGGTGATAAAATATTTTTCCTTCCATTATTTGGTTCTAAAATGTACATATCATTTGCAGATCCACTTTACCTACATCGTCAAAGCTGTTACCTATTTGGGAGGGAAAGAAGGGTGGCAGACATCCCTACAGATCACCCATCCTGCAGCAAGCAACATGCTGTTATACAATATCGGTAGGTTTATAATTTTGAATTTATTTTTTTCCATTTAGGCTACGTTTGGTATATCGTATAAGGGATTGGATAGGATAATATAATAAGAAACCACTATTTGGTACCACTCGTATTACGGTCCATACATGCTAAAATAATAATCTCCAAATTGTCCGTGTTACATAGCCGGATGATTATTATTATTATTTAATAATAATAATAATGATGATGATGATGATGATGATGGTACATTATCAGATTTAAGGTCTTGGTTAGTAACGATGATGATGGTGCATTATCAGATTTAAGGTCTTAGTTAGTAACTAATATCAGATTTTAATTTTTTTGCCATACTAGGCAAGTTGAAATGGAGCAACCTGATGGTACATTATCAAAGAAAGTTAGGTAAGACGTGTAATTTGCAGTTCATTCCATTAATTTGAGGTGAATTTTTAATTCTCGTAACTAATTTCTTGTGTGCACCATCATAGGCCTTACTTAATGGACCTTGGAAGCACAAATAAAACTTTTCTTAATGTAAGTGGCTGAATTGATATATACGTTTATTTTCTACTCATTTTAGAATTTGTGTTTTGAGGCTTTACTTATTTGCAGGAATTTAGTTTTAACATTTGCTTTATGTTGCTAGGATATTGCAATTGAACCTCAACGATATTATGAACTTATGGAAAAGGACACAATTAGATTTGGTAATAGTAGGTAAGTTACTAGTCATAACCCATTTCTGTGTATTTTTCAGGTACATATTTCATGCATGTTGAAATTGAAAAATTAGATCTTGGTGCTATCTTTTTTGAACCTAATTTGATGAAAAACCCTTGATAAGGAAATTTCACCACAACTATGTTATGAGGAGCCGTACTTCCTGAGAAGTTAGTTTTTAGCTTCTTCTCTTGGCCTGTGGTGAAGTACTAGTTGTTTCTTGTCCGTTTCATGTATTTCTCTAGTTTATTTTATAGAAGTATACGAGTATAGATGTGTTGTAAATTTTGTCCCTTTACTGATCTTGTTTCTTGATAGACTTAGGTGACTATGCAAACAATAGGATGATGCTAAGATAATGCGGAATATAGATGAACAATAAAGTAAACACGCCACACACACGAACACAAGAATTTAGCGAGGTTCGGCTAATCTTTGCCTACGTCCTCGTGTGACCTCCTTGAGAAATCACTAGCACTATGAAGATAACAAGATTACAAGAACTTATGTAGAATCCTGACCTAATCCCCAAACCCTTGCTCACGATCTCTCAAATCAATCTTTTGCTCTTATACCCGTGTATGACTTCTTTGTTTACTGCTGTCTTATTTTTCTGTGTGTATGTAAGGACTCCTAAGAGGCCTATTTATAATGTATAGGACTTAGGTTACACTCCTTAGCATATTACAATTCTTATTCCTCTTTGGAGATGGAAAGATCACTTATTTCCTAATCTCTAGAGGGCTATGGAATACTTTTCCTAATCCTATATGGAAACACTAGATTAACTTGGAATCCTAGTTAAACTAGTATTCCTGGTCAAACACTAATTCTTGGTATTTGCCGAGCCAATTCTTCAACAATCTCCACCTTGGTGAGTCAAAACCAAGAAATGACCATTGAAAACCCAGAATGTCTTCGAACCTTCTTGAAGCAACCCTGGAAAAACTTCAAGAACCTTTCACCTTGGCCAAAAAAAAAAAAAAACTCCCTTTTGCCCTACTGCACCTCATATGAGGAGGTGCTCCACCCAACCCTTTAGCACGAGATAAGGTTGAGTAAGTTCAAGCAATACTTGAACTTCTCTGGTATAACTGTTTTAGTAAGATAGTCAGAAGCATTTTCCTTTGTATGGACCTTTTCGACTATCACCTCCTTAGAGTCGACCCAATCCCTTATCCTGTGATAACGGACATCAATATGTTTTGATCTCCCATGAAACACTTGATTCTTTGCTAAGAAGATAGCACTTTCACTGTCACACCTAATCACCACAGATTTCTGAATGATTCCGAACTCCCTCGCTAAACCACTTAGCCAAACTGCTTCTTTTCCAGCTTCTGCTAGTGCAATGTACTCTGCCTCTGTTGTAGACAATGCTGAAATAGACTGTAGAGTAGACCTCCAACAAATAGGGCCACCACCACACGTGAACACGTAACCTGTCGTGGACCTTCTTCTGTCTAGATTCCCTGCGTAGTCTGCATCCACATAACCCAACACATATGTTTCTCCTTGCTGTTTTTCAAACAAAATGCCCAGATTTTTTGTTCCCTACAAATAACGAAGGATCCACTTAACTGCAGACCAATGCTCCTTTCCTGGATTTGCCATATACCTCGAGACAACGCTCATTGCTTGAGCTAAGTCAGGTCTGGTGCAAACCATTGCATACATAAGACACCCTACTGCACTTGCATATGGTACTTTCTTCATCTCCTTCAACTCTTGTTCTGTAGTTGGCCTTTGCAGTGCACTCAATTGATAGTGTGTTGCTAATGGAGTGGACACTGGCTTTGCTTCATTCATGTTGAAGCGCTCCAAAATACTTTGAATATACTTTGGTTGTGATAGCCAAATCTTTCCCGCTGTTCTGTCCCTCCGTATTTGCATTCCAAGGATCTTTTGTGCGGGTCCTAGATCCTTCATGTCGAATTCCTTACTTAGTTGCATCTTCAACTTTCGAATTCTAGACATATCTTGACATGCAATCAACATGTCATCTACATAAAGTAGCAATAGTATAATCTTACTATCTTCGAACATATGATAGTAAACGCAGCAATCATATAAGCATCTTCGAAACTCAATTTTCAGCATATACGAATCAAAACGTTTGTACCACTGTCTTGGAGATTGCTTTAGCCCGTAAAGTGACTTCTTCAATCTGCAAACCATACTTTCCTTTCCTATTTCGACATGCCCCTCTGGTTGAACCATGTAGATGACTTCTTCTAAATCACCATGTAGAAACGCTGTCTTCACGTCCATTTGTTCTATCTCCATGTCTTGCTGAGCTGCTATAGATAATAGCAATCTAATTGAAGTATGCTTAACTACTGGTGAGAATATCTCATCATAGTCAACTCCCTCCTTTTGCGAGTATCCCTTAGCCACTAACCTGGCTTTGTACCTCATTGCGTCTCCTTCATGTGTTCCTTCTTTCTTTCTAAACACCCATTTACAGCCAATTTTTTTTCTATCCTTTGGTTTAGAAACTAACTCCTAAACAGAGTTCTTCTCAAGAGATTCCATCTCTTCTAACATAGCAATCATCCAACTTTCCCGTTCATTACTTGCTATAGCTTCTTGATACGTGGTTGGATCTCCTTGACTGATTGTTAGAGCATAATTCACTTCATCGTGTTCAAAACCATACTTTTCTGGTTTCTTACGATTTCGAACAGGTTTGTCCAATGCTATGATCCTCTGAAACTGTTCTACAGGTGTTGTGCGAATCAGGGAGTCTTGGTTCTGCTCGTGTGGCTCCACCTGCGTCTGTACTGGTGACTGCTGCTGTTGCTCTACTTCTTCCTCATCAAACTCCGCGTCGTAATCCACTTGCTCATGCTCCACCCGAGCTGGATTTTCTTCCATGACTGGTTGGGGTTGAGGAACTTCGGTTGTTTCTTCTTCAACATTATTCCTTTCATTTTTCTTATTCTGGCTCAAGGGCATAGTCTTCTCGTTGAATATTACATCCCTACTTAAGACTACCTTCTTGTTTACGAAATCCCATAGCTTGTAGCCTTTCACTCCTTCACTGAAACCAATGAATATGCACTCGAGTGACTTAGGCTTTAACTTGGTTCTCTCATCACTTGGAATATGGGCATAAGCACTGCAACCGAAAACTCTTAATTTTGAATAGTTAACTGGTTTTCCGGTCCATATCTCTTCTGCACACTTAGAATTGAGAACCCTTGATGGTGATCGATTAACCAAGTAGCAAGCATGGTTGACTGCTTCTGCCCAGAACATATCTGGTAATCCAGCATGAAATCTCATGCTTCTCTCTCTTTCCATGAGAGTTCTGTTCATCCTCTCGGCAGCACCATTTTGTTGGGGAGTTTTTTTCACCGTAAAATGTCTTGTAATGCCTTGTTCTTTGCAAAACTCTAGGAAGCTGTTGTCCTTATATTCACCTCCGTTGTCACTTCTTAGGTATTTGATTTTTCGTCCAGTTTTTTCTCTGATCTGCCTCTCTCTGTGCCTTTAACATAAAGGCCTTGTGCTTGAGAGCTTTCAGTGTTCTTGTCCATCTTGACATAGGACTGAATGGCTTCGGTAACCTCATCTAACTTCAGAGTATCCTTACCGAACATCAATGTGGTTCTGAGGTGCTTGAACGAAGGCAGTAGAGATCTTAGCATTAAGAGTGCCTTGTCATCGTCCTCATATTTTACATCCACCTTGGATAAATTCGCAACACAATTCTGAAACTTGCTTAGATGTTCTTGCAAGTCTCCCCCTTCTTCCATCCGAAGGCTGAATAGTTCATCTTTTAAGAAGAGTTTGTTGGATAAAGTTTTACCCCTAAAGAGCTTCTCCAGCTTATCCCATGTTTCCTTAGAATTCATGTCCTCGTCGATATGAAGCAATACATTATCCGTTAGGTGCTGCTCTATAAAACTCTTCGCCTTCCTGTCCATCTTCTGCCACTGCGCATCTGTTATGCCAGTTGGCCTTTTCTCTGTACCGAGAAGAGCCTCCTGCAGATCTTGTTGGATCAGGACGTTTTTCACCTTCCTCTGCCATAACGTGAAGTTCTCTTTCCCATCAAACGGCTTGATCACAGTCTTCACGTCGTTGCTCGTGTTTGCCTTGACACCCGCCATCTCAAAAAAACACTTTCCCGGGAGCTCTGATACCAATTGTTGTAAATTTTGTCCCTTTACTGATCTTGTTTCTTGATAGACTTAGGTGACTATGCAAACAATAGGATGATGCTAAGATAATGCGGAATATAGATGAACAATAAAGTAAACACGCCACACACACGAACACAAGAATTTAGCGAGGTTCGGCTAATCTTTGCCTACGTCCTCGTGTGACCTCCTTGAGAAATCACTAGCACTATGAAGATAACAAGATTACAAGAACTTATGTAGAATCCTGACCTAATCCCCAAACCCTTGCTCACGATCTCTCAAATCACTCTTTTGCTCTTATACCCGTGTATGACTTCTTTGTTTACTGCTGTCTTATTTTTCTGTGTGTATGTAAGGACTCCTAAGAGGCCTATTTATAATGTATAGGACTTAGGTTACACTCCTTAGCATATTACAATTCCTATTCCTCTTTGGAGATGGAAAGATCACTTATTTCCTAATCTCTAGAGGGCTATGGAATACTTTTCCTAATCCTATATGGAAACACTAGATTAACTTGGAATCCTAGTTAAACTAGTATTCCTGGTCAAACACTAATTCTTGGTATTTGCCGAGCCAATTCTTCAACAAGATGCAGTGATACTTTTCTTTCGTTGCTTTAGCTCAATTAATTTAAGGATAGAAGTTGTTTTGTACCTAACGGCCAGGGTGGTTTTTTGAGACACAATGCTTAGTTAAGATTCTTTTTTGCTCTTTCCCCATGTAACTAGAGAAAACTAGTTATATGATTTGGCTTATCAAAGAGTTGATTATTAATATGGATTCTCCTATAATCCAGCCGATCACAGGAGATTGACTTAATCTCCTTGATCTGTTGAGATTTGTCAACATAATCACTTTTTGATTCTTTCCTTGTATAGCTAGTCAATCTGTATGATTCTTTCCTAACCTTCCTAATTGTACATGCCTAGTTAGGTCTCCCTAAAGCCTATATAAAGATAGGCATTGCCGTACTTGAATATTATTCAAATATACAAATATTCAAACCTTTTATGGTATTAGAGCTTTAACTGCTCCACCGAGTAAACCCTAAGCTCTATGGCTGCCCAGACCACCACCGTCCCTGCCGCCCCCCTCCCTTCACCACTCGCTGAACCGAACCTTACTCTTCTCACCCTTATCACTATAGACACCGCAGCCCAGCTCCCTGTTAAGCTCACCGCCACAACTTTTTTCCGTGGCAAGCTCAGTTCAATGCCTTTTAACGAGGGTATGACCTCATGGGCTATATCGACGGCTCTCGACCCTACCCCCTAATCACAGAAACTGCTCTTCATGACTTCTGGGTCCAACAAGACCACTGTTACTCCACGCCATATTGGCGTCCGTGTCCCCTCAGGTGATCCAACTAATTGCTGCCGCCCCCGCTTGGGCCCGACTCACTCATCTCTATGCCAGCAAAGCCAGAGCCCGCGTCCTTGGCCTCAAGGAATGCCTAACTCTCCTCCGCCAGCATTCTCGCCCCGTCTCCGATTATCTTCAGGAAGTTCGGATCCTTGCTGATGAGTTGGCTTCCATTGACAAATCCTTGTTTGATGATGTTCTCCTTCTCCATGTCCTTAATGGAGTCGGACCTGAGTTCAAGGAAATCGCAACAGCTGTAGGGTCCTAGGATATTGTTGTTCCTTTTGAAAATCTACACGATCTTCTAGTCCAACTTGAGGCTGCTTCCAGCCGTGCAGCCCACACTGCCCCACCCCCTCCGGTCACTGTCAATTTCACTCGGGCCTCTCGAGGCATCACCTCCAACCGCTCTAGCAGGAGTTCCTTTGGCCAGAGGTACCCCAATCAGTCCCCAGACAGCCACCAAACCCCTGGTCACCGGTCCTATCACCAGTCCAGCGACGGCTCCCCTCGCTAATCCTCTCAGCCTATTGGCTACTGCGGCTACTGTCAATGGTGCGGCACCTAGGGCCACAATGCTAAGCGCTGTCCTCACCTCCAACAGTCAACCCCACCACCACCCGTGGCCAATCCTACAACCCAGGCCCCCTCCCTTGGTTGGCTTCTTGACTCAGGGGCCTCTCATCACGTGGCCACCAGCTCCTAACATCTCTCCGATGCCACTCACTACAGCGGCCTTGATGAGATCATAATTGACAACGGTAAAGGTCTTTCCATTACCCATACAGGCTCTTCCTTTCTCTCTTCTCCCAACTCTCCTCCCTTTAAACTCAATAATGTTTTATGTGCCCCTTTCATGACTCGAAATTTAATTTCAATTTCCCAGTTCAACAAACAAAACAATACCTCTATTGAATTGTTTCCTGGTTGCTTTAATGTGAAAGATCTCAGCATGGGGGCGGTTCTCCTTCAAGGCCCGAGTAAGGGCGATGTGTACGAGTGGACCCCTGCCCTTCTCCACAAGCCGCAGGCAATGGTGGCCGTGATAGTCTCCCCTAACCTTTGGCACCGCCATCTTGGTCACCCCCAGTCCAAAACCCTAAAGAGTGTCTTAAGTTTGTTTAATGTTCGTTTCTCTTCTAAAATTCCAGAACCATTATGTAATTCCTGCGCATGCAATAAAAGTCACCGCCAGCCCTTTGGCATTTCAACGTTAACTAGCCCTTTGACATTTCAATGTTAACCAGCCTCCGTCCCTTAGAATTAATCTACAGTGATGTCTGGGGACCAGCTCCTTACCTCTCTATTGATGGTTTTTCATACTACGTCATCTTTGTTGATCATTACACCAAGTACACTTGGCTTTACCCTCTTCGAAAAAATTCAGATGTTTATTCTACCTTCAAAGATTTTAAAACCTTGGTTGAAAAATACTTCAATACCCCCATCATCTCCCTTTACACTGATGGTGGTGGAGAATTCATCAAACTGAAACCTTTTCTTGCTGAGCATGGGATTAACCACCTCCTCACCCCTCCACATACTCCCCAACACAATGGTGTCCCCGAAAGGCGTCATCGCCACCTCGTTGACACCGGCCGCACCTTACTTCACCAAGCCAACCTCCCTCTCTCCTACTGGTCCTATGCTTTCAAGATCGCTATCTATCTCATCAAAAGACTCCCTACACCTCTCCTCCAAAACACATGCGCCTACATTGCCCTATTCCGCGCCATTCCCCACTGCCAAACTGAGAACCTTTGGTTGCCTCTGCTTTCCTTGGCTACGACCCTATACCACAAACAAAATGCAGCCTTGTTCTCAGCCCTGCATCTTCCTTGGCTACTCCCTTAGCCAAAGTACGTACCTCTATTTTGACCCCTCTGCCAACAAACTCTACACCTCTCGCCATGTTCAGTTTGATGAAACAACCTTTCCCTTCGCCCCTTCCCTCACCTCCCTCATCGTCTCCTCTGACACCTTCACAACCTGGCTGTCCACTGTTCCCCCAGGCACCACAGTCCCCTTTCCGTCCACTGTCATGCCACCAGCAGCGGCTGCGCCGTCCTCTACAATCACCGGGGACTCCTTCGACACGTCTTTGCAGCTGACCCACCCTTGCTCAGATCCCGCAGCCACCACCCCTGCCCCTGGCCTCCAGCAGCCTTCCTGCTACCTCTGCCCCTGCCTTTGCCCCTGCCCCCACAGCTCTTAATCCTCCCTTCGGTGACTCCCAGCCTCCACCCCTCCGTACCTACCCCCGGCGACACCTTCCCCCCCCTCGCCCCTTTCCTGCTACCTCTGCCCCTGCCTTTGCCCTTGCCCCCACGACTCTTAATCCTCCCCTCGGTGACTCCCAGCCTCCACCTCTCCGTACCTACACCCGGCGACACCCTCCCCCCCCCCCCTCCCTCTCTTCCTTTCTTCAGGTCCCCCTCCCCCACCCCCCTTAAGGTCCTCCTGCCCTCAACCCCACAAAAACCCACCCTATGCTCACCTGGACTCAAGCAGGTACTGTCAAACCCATACCTAGCTATGCCCTCACTGCCACCAAACACCTACTACCTACCTTGGCCGAGCCCACCTGTGTCTCTCAAGCCAAGAAAGACCCTCAATGGCATGCTGCCATGTCAAGTGAGCTCAATGCTCTCATTCGGAATGGAACTTGGGAGTTGGTCCCACCTCATCCAAGCCAGAACATTGTTGGGAACAAGTGGGTCTTCCGTATCAAACGGACACCCACTGCAGCTGTGGACAGATTTAAGGCCCACCTTGTTGCCAAGGGGCACCATCAACGTCCCGGGGTGGATTTCACGGACACATTCAGTCCCATAATCAAGCCCACCACCATCTGTGTAGTGCTTCACCTGGCTATAACCAGTGGCTGGCCCATTCGACAGTTGGATGTCAATAATGCCTTCCTTCAAGGCACTCTTCATGAGGACGTGTACATGACCCAGCCCCCTGGATTTGCGGATCCGCAGAACCCTTCCTATGTTTGCAAGCTCCGCAAGGCTATCTATGGCCTCAAACAAGCCCCCCGGGCCTGGTACAAGGAACTTCAGACCTTCCTACTTTCCCAAGGCTTTGTCCAAGCCAATTCCGATGCCTCTCCGTTCCTACTAAGGCAAGGTTCGACTACTTTGTTTTTACTGGTTTATGTTGATGATTTGATTGTGACTGGGAATACTCCAGCCCTTCTCTCCCGCTTCATACAAACTCTGGTCGCCTGTTTCTTGGTTAAGGACCTCAGTCCTCTCAGTTACTTCCTTGGAGTGGAGGTCCTTCCAACCGCAGCTGGCCTCTTCCTGTCTTAGCACAAATATATCCATGACCTGCTCACCTTAGCTCGCATGGATGGCGCCAAGACTATGGCCACTCCTCTGGCCGTTTCCCCCCTTTACACCTGCACAATGGCTCACCACTAGCAGATGCCACCTTCTTCCGCCGTATCGTAGGGAGTCTGCAGTACCTCAGCCTGACCAGACCCGACGTCTCCTTTGCTGTCAAAAAACTCTCCCAATTTATGCATGCCCCAACTGACCTGCACTGGCAGGCCCTCAATCACCTCCTTCGCTATTTGAAAGGGGCTTTGTTCTTTGGTCTCCATCTCCACCGCCACACTGCCTCCACTCTCCATGCGGTCACCCATTCCCTCCATGCGTACTCTGATGCGAATTGGGTTGGGGACCAAGATGATCATAAATCAACTACCGCCTATCTGGTCTACCTTGGCAGCAATCTCATCTCCTGAAGTTCCCGCAAGCAGCGTGCGGTTTCCAGGTCGTCCACTGAAGCAGAATACAGAGCCGTGGCTTCCACCACTGCAGAACTGCTCTGGGTACAGTCCCTAATCCGTGAGCTCGGCCTCCTTCTTTCAGGCACACCCATCATCTCATGCGACAACATTGGGCCCACTTTCTATTGCTCCAACCCGGTCTTTCACACACGCATGAAGCATATGGACATCGACTATCACTTCGTTCGTGATCATGTCACCAAAGGCCACCTCCAGGTGTCTCATGTCTCTACTGATGATCAGCTAGCTGATGCCCTCACCAAACCGCTGCCCTGCCCACGGTTTCAGCTCCTCCGTTCCAAGATCGGTGTCGCCGATGGCTCCACCGTCTTGCGGGAGCGTAATATGGATTCTCCTATAATCCAGCCGATCACAGGAGATTGACTTAATCTCCTTGATCTGCTGAGATTTGTCAACGGAATCACTTTTGATTCCTTCCTTGTATAGCTAGTCAATCTATATGATTCTTTCCCAATCTTCCTAATTGTACATACCTAGTTAGGTCTCCCTATATAAAGATAGGCACTGCCGTACTTAAATATTATTCAAATATACAAATATTCAAACCTTTTAATTATCTGGTACTATAGTTAGTTTCTACAACAAATTTTATTTATAATGACTTTGGGCTACATGTTGCCATTGTTGATGTTGAGTTGAGAAAGAGTAGCTGTAGGAAAGGCATGCTTCATAGAAAGTTGTTATAATTGATGGAGGGTTCATGAAAGCTATGGACTTGAAAAGTCTCACATGAGAATTGCAACCTGGCGTTAGGATCCAAATAATCCTACCAGAAAGCCCAATTTTTTTTTTTTTTTTTGGCAAATGAGTACTTTTGAGTCAGAAGGCCTTTTTGTCGGAATGGTGATCAGCTTGATCCTATTAGATCATTTGGTCGTGCGAATGTTAGGGTTAGCTTCGCATCTGCTTATTCAAATTAAAGTCATATCTGATGCTTGGTTTAGGGCCCGTTTGATAACCAAAAACGAAATGGTTGGTCATCAAATTATCAAAAGGACGCTTAGTTTACTTCATATGCGATGCCTGATTTCCCCTTTCATAATTGTATCATTTTGTGTGAAGATAATAAAGTTCGTGGAGGCTTAAGAAAGTCATTCAAACTGCCAAGAGTTATCTGCAGCTTGAGTTGATTTATTTAGGGATTAAAATAAAAACCAATCAAAGAACCATAACGTTTTTGTTTCTGTTTATCCATTGCATTTAGAAAAGTGATATGTTCGGCCTTAATGTATGCCTAATGAGAAACTCTGGTTTTAAGGCCAAGTTTCTCTTTCGTTGGCTTCGATTTGATTTGCAACCATGCTGTATTGTGTTTCTGTATTTCAATTGCATGTTTTGACATAGTCCTTGTAATGTGGTTTTTGCAGCCGAGAGTATGTGCTGCTGCACGAAAACTCTATGGACTGATGGGGGTTGAGTTATATACTCCGATGCGCCTACTATTTTGACATTTGGGATGTGTTGGGACTTTTCGATGTATGCAACTCTTTAATTGTTTGCTAATTAGATTTAGATGCATGAGAATGAGTAGATTTTATTTTATAACATTCTGAATATCTTTTCACCAACCCAAAGAATGCAGGGATATTTTCGGCTTTGTGCAATTTATGAAGAGGTTTTTAGTAATAACCTTCAAACAACTGTTTCCGTTTGGGTTGAACCCCAACTTCTCTGCTTCTCCATATTTATCTATGGAAAGAGCTTACTTCATTTGTTGCTTATGGACAAGGAAGCAATGAGCAGTCATGACCCACTAAAAGTGGTTTTTGTTTTCTCTATGTAAAATCATAATTTATTTAACCCAATTTAATATAGTTTTTGATACTTGAGTTTCTTACTCTTAACGAGTAAAATGCGCGATATAATTCTGTATGAAAATACTTGTGATTCTTCCTTAGGGGCTACACAAACAAGAGATGACCTCTTAGCATGAATTGCAAGTCCTAACTTCCTCGCGTCTTCCTTTTCTCGTGAGTTTTTTGGGAGTTGCATTTAATTGAGATTTTGAGCACGATTTAGTTAAAATTGCAAATTAATCTGCTTTAAATTTTGATTTATTCAATGGTTTAGATTTAATTGGATAAAAATCAAACGGTTTGAGAATTCAAAGTTTGGATTTGAAAATGAAAATTAGCTATATTCAAACTGGATTGTGAAAGATATATTAAATTTTATTAATTTATTATTAATATAAAGTAAAAATAATAAAAATAAAAGAATACTTAGTTATATCCAGATAAATACATGTATACTTAGATAAGTGATAATATTTGTTTGATAATTCTTAATATAGTGTTAATGTTTGTAATCCAACATTTCGCAAGCTTAATATACAAAAGTTTAAGAATTGATTATTTTGCTGCTTTTTGTATCATTACTTTTTTTTTATTCTTATTTTTTTTTATGCTTAAATAGTTTCAAACCGTTCCGATCCAAATTAAACCGTTAGTAACAGTTTGGATCGAAATGGTTTCATTTTTCATTTCTAATTTTAGAAAATTCAAGCTGTATCGAACCGTTAAAATTTTAACGATTTAGATTTGGATATTGCCAATATCCGTATCGAACCTTACCATGCCCACCCCTAGTTTAAATGTCTTTAAAAATTGAGGTGTATTTAATTATGACATTTCCTAACTCTATAAAAGTTTCTGTGTATTCGAAATATCAATATGACTTCATTAAATGAAGAGTTTTATGGTGTTTGACAAATATCTTAGTGTAAATTATGCTTTAGTAAGGTTTATGATTTGTTTAGCCTCCTCCCCTTGTATTTCTACAAATTTTATACAAAGCTTAAAATATAATTTGTAATTTTTATATTTTTCAATAGACTCAATAAAATTCAAGTTCTCATATATTATTCTCTATAGGAATTATAAGTAATTAAATAGTACAAACTTTATATAAGTTTATTTACTATTTGAAGTAAAAATAAAAAAAATGAACAAAAAAAATCAGAAGCATGAATGATGCCTAATGACGTTACACCCTGCTTCGGAATTCCTTCAGTTTGTGAGACACATTAAATTCAATATAAATCCAAAAATGCAAAAAAGAAATTAGAAAAATTAGATTGGGTAAGTCCAGGTGACGAAAGCCCAACTACACTATATTTTAGGAAACTTAGTGAAAAGTAACTAGTAACATTAGTTTAACTTTCCACAACAACATCGGATAACCCATAGCAGTATTAAAACACATGATGATCATAACTAAAGCATCAAACGCTGAACCGATTGTTACCTTATTACACCATCCACAGATGGTGTTAGGACTGTCTCCATGAGACTACGTCCCCCTACTCACAAACTTTCTCCTGAGACCTAAGAGGCACAAACAACAAGATCAATGAACATATGCTAACCCCTCAATAGGTAAAATATAGACAACAGAACAAAATATTAAAATTAATCTGGTAACCCGAACCTCGCAAGGTTAGCATTCACACTCGTTCTATCAAATTCCCTCAAAACATGAATGTTTAGCAACTAAACATTTAGAGTAAATCTTTAGACATGGAAGATAACACATCCAACTCATAGATAAATTCTATTGTAGTGTATCGATATTATTGTCTCTCTATGATGGTATCGATCATATCAAGGACACATCATCCATACAGAACGTAATTTCATGGGGTCACCGCCCTCACCATATCCACTAACCTCGATATCAGATGCATCATTCTGGTAAGCTCGCAGCTACTACATCTCATCAGATTGTATCTCGTATCATATCAACCAGCATAGTCCTCGGATATCATAATATCATATAAAAGCTGGCTTATCCCTCGGCTATCATTATATCGTTTATAAGTCGGCATATCCCTCGGCTATCTCATAAAAGCAGGCATATACCTCGGCTATCAATAGATAAGCCGGCATGAACCCTCTACTATAATATCTCATCAGCCAACATAATCCTCGACTGGCATATCACATAGTCCAGCATGTCACCTCGACTATCATATCTTATCAACCGCATATCACTCGATTGATGTATCATATAAGCCAGCATGTCACCTCGATTATCATATCTAATTAGCCAGTATATCCCTTGATTTGTATATCATATCAACCGGCATGTCACCTCGGCTATCATATCTCATCAGCTGGCATGTCGCCTCAGTTATCATATCTTATAAACTGGTATATGTAACGACCTGTCCCGAAATTTTGTGATTATTGAGATTTAATCAAGGATTAATCCAGACTAATCAGGATTACTCAAGGTGAAATGACGATTTTTCCCATAGAAGGGAAAAATATTGACTTTTGACTCGGGATGTCAAGTGCACGTGGATCGAGGTTCATTACGTAGATCGAAGGATTACGATCATGTAGACAGGCGACACATCGAATTTGGATATCGTACGAGAAAGTTACGGGTCCATAAAGGTTTAATTGGATTTTACGGTGCACAATTTTTGAAATGAGTGAGTTGTTGTTTGTTGGCTAGTGGGGTCCAAAATATCTCATCTGGACCAATGGATGAGTGACAAGTGTCACTCATCCCCTTGGCCCATCACCCCACATTCATACATCTCTTTATCTCCTTTTTCATTTTGAAACCACCCGAAACCTCATCCCCATTTCCTTCTCCATTTTGTTTTGGTTTGAGAGAAACAGAGAGTGAGAGGATGTGAGGGTAAGTGGTTGAGAGAGGGAGAGTGATGGAGGAAGGAGGAGCCATGGTGGCTGGTCGGGAAACCCAGAAAAACAAGTAAGCCCGTGTGTGTTGGATTTTTGGGTTTGGATTTTGGGGCTTTGTAGCTGTATTCTGAGGCCAAGTTTATGTGTACTGAGCTCGTACGAGCTTACAGGGACAAAAAGGAGAGGAAAAAGATGTCAGGAGTGGCCAAGAGAATGACTCAAAGTTTGGCAGAAACATTGGAAGCTTGTATTATGAAAACTAGTTACTTTATCTCAATTTTGGGTTCAGATCTGGGTTCAGATTTGGATTCTTTGGCTCGAGTAGATAGATTTTGATATAAAAAACGTAGGATTTGATTGAGAATTGATGGAGTTAGGAAGCTTTGAAAAAATCGGCCAACAATGGCAGTTTTCCAGCGGCCAGCTAGTGGACCAAATGGTGGCGCACGGCGGTGCCGGTCGTCTTCTCCAGCTAGCTGATGATGTCATCAAGTGACGTCACATGATGCCATTAGCATGCCACGTCAGTATGCCACATCGTTGGATGACGCCAGCATTATGACACATGGCAGTGCCATGTCAGCACGCCACGTGGCAGGGGGGGGTGCCACGTTAGTAGGGTGACATCAGCAGTTGACGTCAGCGTTGACTTTTGTTGATCGAACTTTGACCAGTGCGTAAGGGCGCGTATGCACAAATTTTGAGGTCAAACCAATCTTGTTCGAAAGGTTTTGACGTTCTGAATTCAATGATGGTGGTTTCAAGTCGGTCATAGATCGTTTGAAGGGTGTTTTGAAGGTTTTAACCTCAAGAAGCGTGTTCGGAACACGTTTACTGTTCTGAGTTTTAGGATGAGTGTACTTATGAACTTGTATAGATTCATAGTGACCCTTGGGTGTGATTTGGATAGGCCCAGAAGTCCCGGAGACTTCGGTTTGACTTACGACGCAGAGTTTGAGCGCACAACATAGACCGTGTATGAGTGGACCTTGTTTTATAAATGTGATGCATGCATACGTGTTTTAAATGTCATATGATCATGTTTTGAGATGGAATGATTACATAGTGATTTGAATGATGATTTTTGGATTTAATTGTCAGTTTCTAAAAGATTTTACGAATTTGCGCGAAAACGATATTTTGGGGCTTGAGACCCAGTTGGATAACGATTTTGACTTAAATTATAGTCAAATGTGAATTTGAGTAGAGATTCGAATAATGAAATGGTTTTCGGATTTAAGAATTGTTGGATAGATGTTTGACCAGAGTGTGAGTTCATGTGAATTTGAAAGAAAGATTATGATTTGTGAAATGTTTTATGAGATTTGGTTTTGGGTTGAGACCCTACGTGAGACACATGATTGTTTTGAAAGAAAAGTGTCTGTGAAAATGTGTTTATGAGGTTTGATAACTGATTTCACTGAGACCATCCTCTTGATATTGATGTGACTTCGGTTGTGAATGTGTTTTCTCGGAAAGGGCCTCCGGTAGTGAATGTTGACAACTTCCAAACTACGCATTAAATTAAACACGTAATTTGAGTGTTATGCAATTTAAACCTTTTTGTGTAGATGTAGTATTGGTAAATAAGGATCGTTCTTAACCGGGGAAATTAGGGAACATTAATAATGTGTTAGTAGGAAAGAATAATGAATAAAAGAATAATGAATAAATTAAAGAATTAAAGAATAAAATAATCAAAGAATTAATTAATTAAAGAATAAAAGGATAAAAGAATAAAGAATAAAATAAAATTATAAAAGAATCAAAGAATAAAGAATTAAAAGAATAAAAGAATAAAAGAATAAAAGAATAAAAGAATAAAAGAATAAAAGAATAAAAGAATAAAAGAATAAAAGAATAAAGAATAAAAAAGGGGGTTTTGAAAAGATTTGTAATCTAAACTAAAGAAAACACTAACTAAGAATTAAAATGCAAATGTTCATGCTAATTAGAACTTACAAACCATAGAGTAGTTTCATAGACAAAACCCACACTTTAACATAAGTAATTTCGAATTAACAATCACATTAATTAAACTACTCCTAAAAATAGACTTCCTTCAAGTACAAATTTTGCCAACACTCTAACATTTTGCTCATAATAAACCAATCACGAAATCCTACCTTCATCATCTCAAATACTTACTTATATCTTTCAATATTATAAATGCATCAATCATTAATGTGCGTCAAATATCAATATGCTTCAAACATTTACAACATGATTCACCTTAAGTTTATAATTAAATGCGCCGACATCGATCAACATTTAATCTCTTTAATTCTAGTCTAAATGCACCGACAGCGGATAAAACACTTAACATCGAATTGAAGTTTAAGCACTAAAACATATGAAGTAAAATAAATTCAAAAAGTAAAACACATGGAGATATCATTCTTACTTACAAATGTTAGAAAGAAAATACCAACACATATATTGAATTATAAGTAAAACCAATAACAATAATAAGAATTTAAGTAAAAAAGTATGGATTTTCACAAGAATCACCGAATAGCAACAGGAAACTTTTGAAGATGGAAGAAGAAATACGAGGAATTCGGTCTTAAAACTCTTGAATTACCTTAGAATTACTTGGCCTAGGTATTTCTTAAGGAAAACATAAAAATGTATTTAAGAGATCTCAAAGAAATATCACAAGAACAAAGTAAAGAAGAAATGAAATTAAGAAAAATAAAAGTAACATAAATTAAGAACAAGACTTAAAAGAAAGCTAATTAATAAGAAAATCTACAAGAAGTTAAAATGGTCCCCAAAAATTTCTCTCAAAAGAGAGAAACAAAAGAACTAAACCAAGAACTAAAAACTAAGAAAAATGAAAGAAATGGAAGAATGGGACTAATGGGGGACTCCAAGTTACAAGAATTGAACCCCTATTTATAGGGGGAAAAAACTACCAAAAATAAATAAAAAATACAATAAAAAATGTTGAATAGTGGAATGATGAATAATGAAAATTTGTGATGATGTTTAGAGGTGGTTTTAGTTGTAAAGTTGCAAAATTGGACTGGAAAGTGGCTGAAAGGTTGCATAATTTGGGGCAAGTTGCTGTTCAAAAGAGTGGGTTGAAGCTGGGCTCGAAATCAGCAGTGTCCTGCTGAAAATCACTCTCATAATTCGGTAGGTTGCGGCTGAATGGAGAAGGAAGGGTTCGGCAGGTGCGCACTGCATAGGGGCTTCGGTTTCGGGACACGCACGCCTACTGGATGGGAAGCACTTCGGTAGCCTCTTGCCGACGGGTCTGATGGGCTGCAGCAACTGTGGCCTGGGCTTGGGCCACACGTGTGGGCTGGGGCGACTGGGCTTCATTTGGGCCTACTGGGTTTGTTTTAAAATGGATTTGGGCTGCAGAATAAAATGAAAATTAATTTATAACTTAATTAATATTTCCACCGAATTTCGTCAATAATTTCTTCGTTATAATTCCGATCGGGACGATTCTTTCGCCAAAATGCTCCAAATTACAAACTTTATTTATTTAAACAAAAATAACACAAAATAAATTAATTTATCTAATTATTTATTATTTTAATATTAAAATTCAAGTGTAAATGGTATAAAATAATATAAAATAATGCTTAATTAATGACCTATCAAATATGTTTCCTCGGAGAGGTCCCTATGATAAGTTGCTCACCTCCGGGATACGTTGTGTCGATCACGATGCACTGCCTGTTGACTAGCAGCCGTGGGAGGCTCGGCTCAAGAGTGTTTATGTATGGCATCAGTCGTTGATTTGTTCACGACGATATGAACGTCGGCCGTAGATTTGTTCATGGTGACGTGCTTGGATGTAAGCTGTCTTGGAGCTTATTGGCACGCGTTGCACGGATATCGTGATTGATGATGATCTGAGATGAGATAGATGTGGGCTATGAGGATTGGTCATGTTTTTGACTATTTCTTTTTGTCCCGATATTTTCACATGTTTTAGTTTTGAAAAGAAATATAACTTGTTTGAGAAAGAATTTGAGATTACATGTTTTCTGATGCAAACATGCTACTAATTGGCTTGTATAAATTTATTTTCCCAAAATGTTTTTGAACCTACTTATTTTTGTCTACTCACAATTTTAAATGATTTTTGGTACCTTTCAGGTTGATTGCGGATGAGGGTTGTAGTAGAGACTGAGGTATCACATGAAGTTGTGTACTCTAGAAACCCTATTTGGGTCACGATATTATCCCTTGTTTGACACGTGGTGTCAGACGGGAGTAGGTCCTCCCACGTTAATTCAGGGGGATTAAGGATGAGTCCTATCAGTACATCCCTTGGCTAGCATATCATATAAATCGGATGTGACCTCGACTATCCTATCTCATCAATTGGCATATCCCTCGGCTAGCATATCATAACTCAATCAAAATCTCACGTATCCCGTTTGTACTATATTCACACAAGTCATACCCATGTGACCAATTGATGGACTAGGTGCAAGCACCATCACCACGAGTCCCCCTAAGAGCCGTAGGATTACGTATAGTCATAAAGGCTCAAGGACAAGACTAGCGCTATTTAACTAGCATAGAGCGAGCGCATGTGAATGATCATATGGAGCATTAGTTTGTGGCTTAAAAATAGGTATGACACCAGCGACCACCATGTGGTTATACCATGACTCGATATGAACATACGACTCGACATAACTCAAGACTTTAACATAAGATACATGTACTAGGCCCACATGCCTCAGCCGTAGTAGCTTACTACTAACTCATATACTAAGCTGGCATGACTCCACAACAACAGCATCTCAACAATGATTCATGAGGTCAAGAGGTAGGCCGACATGACTCCTCGACGATAGCATCTCAACATATAGCTGTTGTTTCTCCATTATCGTAATCGTCATATTCTTCGTATCATATTGATATCCACACTTACTAGTGGTTTGATATTGTAATTCCTATCTCAAAATTCAATCCTTGAGATTTCCCCTAAAATGTTAGTTTATACTCATTCTAGGGTATTTTCCCTTTCTACAAGGTTCACAACTTTCAATAAATGTAATCAAATGATGTCGGGTCCTAAAGTCAACCCCTACCATAATCTAATATAAATTCTACTATCATCATAGTTTCATAGGGATTACTACCCTCAAATCAGAAAATCCATACATGCCAAGCTCTAAGGATAGCTCATGGCATGGTCTATGCTTCTATCATTATCATACCATACAGTATCACACCATTTTTGTTCACATTCCAATCCTAAAATATGCAATCATATTCAATCATATAATTATGAGACCCGGCCGTATCTATTATTACATGTACTTCGAGGTGTTTTCTTTCGAAAGTCCCTATGACACGACCCATCCCAATCCCCCCGAGATTACCGTGTGATGTGTCATGCTCCCGTCTGACACGAAGTGTCAGACAAGGGATAATCGAAAGTCACTGCCCCGACGAGCTGTCCAGAGTGTGCAAGGATCAATGGAGGAGGCATGCAATGTCTCAGTCTCTGCTGCAGTCGCATCCGTGATCAACCTGAAAGGCATTAAAAACAACAAAGACTGTGAGTGGACGAAAATAAATAAGTTCGTAAAACACAATTTCACAAAGATATTTATGCCCTTCATTAAAACGTATGCATGCATCGAAAACCAGTAAGTAAACTATTTACTAAAAACAACCATTAGGGCCTTAGCCTAGAAACCGTAGAACCAACATATATTATATAAATCTGACATCCAGAATACCAATTCCAATTCCAAGTGGGCCATCGCCCAAAACAATAACCATAAATACCATTTCCAGGAAAACATGTTTAAAACCATTCTGGGCATCCCAGATGCCTAGCGTCCCAGACGCTCGACATCCCAGACGTCATATCTCACGGTATAATAATAAGCAACCCGTGCTGCTCGGGGTCTCTCTGGGTCAATATCTCTGACATCCCAGATGTCTGACGTCCCAGACGTCCAATCATAACAATCCTGCTCCTGAGTCACTATACGGTCTGGTAGCTTCGTATAATGACCCCTCGCAGGCAATGCACCGTGACTTCCCCAGTGTCCCAGACACCTGGAGGAAACCATTACATATCCTCGTATCAAGATGGTTTATGGAAAATAGTTTATCAATCATTTAAAATATCTCAAGGGCCCTGCCCGGAATTTCCATAAAACCATCACAAGTTCAAACATCTGATTTTCAATTCCAAAACCATTTATTCAAATCCATGTAGGGTCCCCGGCCCTAAATCACATTTATAACCAACTGGGCCTCATGCCCAATTTTTTAAATCAACTGGGCCCACGGTCCGATTCCGCAAATCAACTGGGCCCCTGACCCGATTTCATAAAGCAATTGGGCCCCCGACCCGATTACGTAACTCAATTGGACTCAAAGTCCGAGGTTTCCAAAAAAATTGGGCCTCATGCCCGAGTTTATCATTACAATTTCAAAACCATTTCATGAAATCATATCCAAAACCATAAGTATGGAACTCAGTGTAAAATCGGAAACGCCTCGATTTACGTGCAAGCATGTAAATCACCTCGAAATGCGTGAAACCATATAATTCACCAATATCCAAATCAACATAATGTAATCACAATCATAATCCATATAAAATAGTTATGCATGCATAAAATTTATAAAACCAAAGTCCACTCACAGACCGTCCATAATTGCCCGTTTTCGCGCTGAACGCATTCCAGTAATTTCCGACATTTTCCAGAAATCTTGAATCCTGTCCGAAATCATTCTTTAGTGTCACTAAGGGCTCAAATAAAAGCATACTAATTTCCCATAATTTTCTGGGAATTAAACATTAGTTAAAAACGTAACCTAAACCTTCGGACCCTCGAAACAACATCGAAACGGTGTCCGATTAATTCGAAACCAACGCTAAAATGTTCGTTACAATGTATAGGACAAAAGTCGTGTTGAACTCACCTTGAGAATCGGCCCCACGCGCCCCCACGCGCCGCCATGAGTGGCTGCGCGTGAAACTCACGCGCCTGCTACAATAATGCTACAGTGTTACCTTCTTCACCCGACTAGCCTGCAAACGGGTTGTTCAACCCGCGACACAACCCGGTTAAATCTCTGGCAATTCCCACTTAAATCCTTTAATTGAATCATCTAATAGCACCGTTAGAGTCCCAATTAAGGTTCTGTAAACCTAATTACACACATCAAGCCTTTAATCCAACATTTCTCTCAAGATCAAACACACGGTCTAAACTTTCGAAACTTACTCAAATCAACTCAGTTATCAAATTAATTGATATAGGAGCTTCGTATGACCTAAACAAACCTTAAACCGTAACCAATTTCAGGAAACCTTACCCGTAGGTGGTCGTCCTCAAGCTCGAAATTTCCCAAAAACTGGAGCTTCAGTTCTAGGCTATACCGTGTCAACTTCCTTCGATTTTTTTATGGTTGAAGTCGAAGTGAAACCAGAAGACTGTTTCTACTCTCAGTTTAACTCCTCTCGACTCATAATTTAATTTTCGAAATTTCCCTCCAAATTCCCAAATTTTCCCAATTCTATTTTCTCTCACGTTCCTCTGCTCCTTCCTCTCAAAATGGCTCTCAAGGACTTCCCAATGATCACTAATCTCTCTGTTTTCTAACCCAACCTTCACAATAACCCGTGGGAAATCTCTCAGACTCTCTGCGATGGTGTTTCCCGCAACAGCCCAAAATCAAAAACAATTTCCCCCGTGCCCTGTCTCTGTTGCAAACCCATTTGCTCGTTTTTCCCTCAGCCTTACTCAGTATTAAACAACTCCCCCCAATGTAACTAACGTTGTTAAACAATTCATTGGACAGATTAAACAATACACTGCACAAACCACCCAAAGCACGGTGGTTTCAGCCCATGCTCCACTGTTCCAAACAGTGCCCTTGTGGAAAAATTACCATTTTGCCCTTACTTGGCAATTTACCAAAATGCCTTCACGCATCTAGACCCGTAACTTGGTCATTCGAACTCCGATTGACGCGTGCCACCTGTCTACGGACTCAGGGCATCGAGACCTTCCTAACGGTCCTCGGCCCTCGGGCCTCCCGGTCGAAAAGTCAACATTTCCCCCCTTTTTGTTCAAATTACGAAAATGCCCTTGGACTTTCGAACGTTATAACTTTCACCTCGAACGTCGGTATCGAACGTGCCACCTATCTATGAACTCGTGACGTCCCAAATTACGTCACATCATCGATCAAAGTCCATTTGACAGCCTGAATTAAAAGTCAACGTTTTACCCACGACTAGGGGCAAAACGGTCATTTTGCATTGTTCGTCCGATTTCGCCCAACTATTCACTGATTAACCCCGCTAATCATGATTAGTTACTAATCTAATCCTTGATTTCGGGACCACGTCGTTACAACCTTCCCACCTTAATTGATTTCGTCCTCGAAATTCCAACCCATTTAATCTCAATCGTTCTTGCCTCCTTAATTAGTTTCGTTCTCGAAATTCCAACTGTCTTGATTCCACAAACACCCCGTGGAAAGTGAAATTGACCTCGCAACACGTGTACACTCGTACACCAACTAATCAAAACAAAAACTTGTCCGCACCCAAACGTACCACTAGTATTCACGTCGTATCGACTACATTCGACCCAGTCGAATGACAGAACCACACGTTTCGAATTGACACCACGTGTAAAATCTACCATTTCGTTGACGCGACAACTCGATGGTTCCTTTCTCAATCACTAATCTATCCTGGTATCTACTCCCACTAGGAGTCATCAGACCTCACTCAACAATCCACGTTGACACATCCCGAGAATCTGTCACCACTTGACAGTTGTCAGTCGAAAACTGACACTTACCCACTTGTGGTTACACTAACCACCAATTTACTCATCCTGGGTATACGTTTACCCACATTTCACTCGACCTGTGTGTAACTAGACCCATCAGAAATACCATGATCCATTGCATAGTATCCAATGTACAGTCCACGACCTTGACTAATCCAATGGTATCGGAACCAATCCGACTACCAATACGCTCACCGACATACCTCGGGTATAATCCGTATACCGTCACTAGACACCACAAGCCTGCAAAGTGTCGTACCTTGAATCATGTACAAGGTACACACATCTATCCATCGACCAGACTACAACCACCTAGGTCATGTCCAACACGTTTCAAATAATGGATTCCATTTGTCCAATCCCACATTAGACAAATCGAAACTCCACCCATCATTCAGTTCTAAATCCAAATTCGAATCTGCAATTTCGTAAGAAATCCCGGATCCAAACCCAGACATCATATTCTTAATCCATTTCCAAATTAGAATCCGAAATCATTATTCCGTAAGCTAGCATTTGGAATAATCATTCCGCACCCAAATCCAGAAATTCACTTTCAAGTTCCAAAATTGAATCCTGAATCGTCGCCCAGAAATTCGATTCCAAACCCGAAATCTCGTTCACGTCTACCAAGACACACCAAAACCGAACCTATCAGTTACCTGCTCAAAACTTTCGTTTGACTTCATAGGGAAGCCAATACCAACATCCACACGTCTAAGGTTGACAAAATCCGACCACGTTGGAAACCTACTTACCCGAGTAATATACCATACGGGATTCACTTCGAAAAGAAGTCCAGTCCCGTCATTCACGACTCACATACCAAAGTAAGGGTGATAAACTCTCCCCCCATCTGGATCATCAAGATCACGACCCAGATTTGACACTGCGTCCCCGACTATAAACGTCACGATCCTGCTCCACCTAGGATCCACACAGTTAACTACTAGATTCCAAACCATAGGGTCTTACACCCTCAACTAATTTGCATACCGTCACAACATTCGACAACCAACTCCCACAACTAAATAGATCAGTCAACGACGCCGAGACTGTGGGTTCTCACTGATTACCTCGTAGAGATCCTTGCCATTCCACATAGGAAAAACCAAGGATGATCCAAAAATGATGACGCCAAAACTCATCCTACGTGAATGCAAATAAACTCGCTGCACTCACCACGCCATGCAAACCAACATCGTCTGCCACCAAGCAGAAAATGAGAAATCTCGTTTACCTAACTTTGAATACGCAACTTCTCTTGATGACCCCAAAACACACATGGGCCCACCAACCAATACACGCTCAACGTACTGGTAACCACAATCAATGTCTGACAGGCCAGAAAGTAAGAAGTAAGCCCCAATGACTTTAGAATACCTATCACCAAATGCGGAAACGAGTACTCCTCTCGTCCCTCAATCACAACTCTCCTCGAAACTAAAGTTCCAACCGTGTTAGGAACAGACATGCTCCCAATGAGATGTCAAGTCCAACCACTGGACTTCCCACATCCTCAACTCACTTGGACAACCACGTGTCCGTAATCAATCCAATACTCAGACCTCACGTCCGTTAATAACTATTTATGCACATACACCGATTCCGATTGGGAATTGCTCAACTTTTTTTTTTTGGATGTGCATACATTACTACCTTCGTCTCACATCTCAACCTTTACAGGTTCAACCCCCGAGTTTCCATGTTTTTAACAATCACAAAATCCCACATCTATACCACCAATGATTTTCTCGTCTTTTCCAATTTCAGTAATTTCCTTGTACTTTCTGGGGATCTTAGAAACATACAATCACACCAATCTCGAAGTTGACAACAACTCCTCAAATCCACTAATTCTCATGACATAGGGGACGTCATCCCAAGATTCCTCATATCTCAAACATACATTTTTATCCACTCATCTCTTGTCACCTCATCACTGTTGGGACTTATCCCAATACCTCACAATCTCCGCTGGATCCTATCCAGTCCATGACTCAACCACTACTGAATCTCAAATACTGAACATATGTCCATCATGATAGAGTCACATCCCAATTCATGGCTCATCGTCATCACAATTGTAAGGACCCGTCCCGAAAATTAGGGTTAAGATAGTATTTAAGATGGGATTAGTGAGTTTAATCGGTCGTTAGTTGGTTACGATAGGTCCGTTAGCATAGAATGACGATTTTGACCCTAGGTTGGGTAAATAGTTGAATTTTAGTTCGGGTGGTCAATTGGGTATTTACCGATGATCGTGACGTAGTTCGGGATGTCACGAATCCGTAGACAGGTGGCACACCCGATTCCGACATCCGAGGAGGAAGTTATGATGTTCGGAAGGTTGAGGGCATTATAGTAAGTTGGCAAAAATAGGGGGAAATGTTGACTTTTCGTACGATCGGGTTTTGGCACGTTGACCTAGGACCGTTAGGTAGATCTCGTTGTCCTGATTTCAACGACAGGCGGTCCGTGTTCATCGAACTTAGGATGCGTAAGTTATGGGTCTAAAACGGAAAGGGTAAAATGGTAATTATAACTTAGAAGGGTATTTTGGTCTTTTGGCTGTTTGTGTAACGACCCGTCCAGAATTCCGGGATTGGATTAGTGACTAATCTTGATTAGTGAGGTTGATCGGTGGTTAGTAGGGCGGAATCAGACAAAATGTGCAAATGACCGTTTTGCCCATAGTCGTGGGCAAAATGTTGACTTTTATTTCGGGCAGTCAAACGGACTTTGACCGATGACCGTGACGTAGGTCAGGACGTCACGAGTTCATAGACAGGTGGCACGTTCGATTCCGACATTCGAGGAGAAAGTTATGATGTTTAGAAGTTGAGGGGCATTTTGGTAATTTGGCATATTAGGGGCCAAATGTTGACTTTTTGACCGGGAGGTCCAATGGACGAGGGCCAAGGACCGTTACGTAGGTCTCGTCGATACGAATCCAATGACAGGCGGCATGCCGAAATCGGAGATTCGACGACGAAGTTATGGTCACGGGAACAGACTCGATTGACCAAACTAACCGGGATTAAAATAATATTATTTTATATGAATAGTACTTGGTGACTGAACACACTTGGATGAGTGACAAGTGTCACTCATCCCTTAAATTAAGGCTTAAAACCAGAATCCATGTTTTGGGGAAAACATAATTATTATGTTTTATTAATTAATTAAACTTAATTATTCTTTTAATTTCCATTAAATCCTCTTTGCCTTCAAACCGTGCACATATTTGGGAATCAGATTGGGGAGAATTGGCTGCCTTCTCTAACTGGTTTTGAGGGGAAAATCGAGTGCTTGATGAGGCTAACTCAGCTGGGCAAACACGAGGGGCAGAGAGAAGTTGGAGAGTGAGAATTGAATTTGTGAATTTTGGGAGGGAAAATTCGAATTGGAAGAATTGAGCTGTGAGGATCGAAATGGAGATTGGAATTAGCCTCCTGAGGATGTGACGAGTTGATCCAGATCAAAAACGAGGAGAATTGAGGCCCAATTGGCTCTGAACTGGGTCTGGTAACAATGTGTAAGTTCGAGCTTGAGTAGAGTAATTTGAGGCTTTGATTGATGAAATTGAACTGGGGATTTTGTTCCTGAGGATCCCACGATGCTTCTGGAAGGATCAATTGAAGAAAATCGATGGCTTTTGGCTCTGAACAGACCTGGTAACAGTAAGGAAAATTCGAGGTTGAGTCGTGATCATTGGGTGATCAAACGACGAAATTGATGAAGGGAAAATGTTTCTCATGGTCCAGTGATGCTTCTGGGTGCATCAATTGGAAGAAATCAGCAGCCATTGTGGAAATTCGAAGATTGAACAGTGTCGGGTGTTCTTCGTTGATCATCATCGAATCGTGGAATTTTAGGTAAGGTTTTGTGTAATCAATGTTACAGACCTTAAATTGAACTTAAAACCAAGCTAACTGAATGAGCAATTGAAGGAATTAAGGCTGAATTGATAGGAAACCAACCGGGTCATCTCGCGGGCAAAAGGACCCGTTTATCAGACATACGGGTTAGGACGATGACACTGTAGCAGGCGCGTGGGTTTCACGCGCAACCACTCACGGCGGCACGTGACGGCGCGTGGGCATGAATCTCGAGATGAGGTCAACATGACTTCTGTCCTATTTAATGTAACGAACATTTTGGGATTGGTTTCGTGTCGATCAGACACTGTCTCGATATTGTTCGGGACGTCCGAAGTTTTTAAATCGAGTTTAAAAATAGTTAAAAATTCGGGAAAATTACGGGACTTTAATAGGATGTTAATGAAGAGGTTAGTAACCTTCTAATGTGATTTGGACAGGATTGGGAGTCCCGGTGATAGTGGTGTGGCCCGGGAAGGCCTATGTCACGCGTATCGAGGCATACCGTTAAACGGTCTGTGAGTGGACTTTTGTTTTCTAACTGTGATGCATGCATATATGATTTTAAATGCTTTATTATATGATTTTATATGCTTTGGCATGATTCCGGTGATTTCTCGGTTTTATGATTATTATATTATATTTTGGCACGATTTTCGAGAAATGATGAAATTGATGTTTTTGGGCTAGGCCCGGATTGAAAATGATGTTTTGACTCGGATTATGAGTCAGGGAATTAAAAATGATATTTGGACTGGGAATATGAGTCAGGGATTGTTTTCATGGATTTACGTGATCGTGGCAACTCGGGTTTACGGTTGCACGGATTTGTGTGAAAATGGTATTTTGGGCTTAGACCCAAGTGAATAGTGATTTTGACTCGAAATTGGAGTCACATGTGAATATGATTAAATTGATGATTGTGATTTATAAAGTAAATTCTGGACACTATTTTGATGATGGTTTTGTGGAACTTGAATTGTGAAAGCTATGTCTCGGGCATAGGCCCTATTGAAATGTCTTTGACTTGATTTGAGACATAAATGATTTTAAAATGAGATTACTAGATTTGGTGACCTGTTCCACATATACCATCCTCTGTGATTTGATAGTCTCCTCTGGACGTCGTAGATCCTGGAGTAGTCACGACCACTGCCTGGAGATGAGTAGCTCCGAGGGAGGCTCACTCGCAGGAGCGTGGGATTATGATGATATCCTCTAGACGTCGTAGTTCCTAGAGTCAATATCCCCCTAGACGTCGTAGATCCTGGGGGATGTACTCGGACGTGAGACACCGAGTTGCACGCGTTGCATTGATATTGTGACGGGTATTTGGTCTTTGTGGCCAGGTGATGGTGTTTATTTGGTCTTTGTGGCCAGGTGATGGTGTTTGGTTGGTCTTTGTGGCCAGGTGATGGTGTTTATTTGGTCTGTGTGGCCAGGTGATGGTGTTCACATGTTTTGGCCTGAGAGCCGGGATTGATGTTTTATAACTTGAACTGATTTGATGAACATGAGTTTTACGGACCATGGGAAAACGGGTTTTGATTTTATTGGTCCACTGTATATACTTGAATGATTTCATACAATTACTCATGTTTTATGATATGCATGCAAGTTTGTGAAAACTGAAGGGTAATAATGTGTTTTGGTAAATGTACTTATCAAACTTTATTTTCGTCCACTCACAGCTTTTATTGGTTTTAATGCCCTTCAGGTTGATCACGGATGCGACTGCAGCGGGGACTGGGACATTGCACGCCTCCTCCATCGATCCTTGCGCACTCTGGAAACCCCGTTTGGGCAGTGACTTTTGGTTATCCCTTGTCTGACACCCCTTTTTGGACGGGAGCAGGGCACAATCCACAGTAATCCCGTGGGGGATTGGGATGGGTCTTGTCAGTTTGGGAATTGTGCAACCGGATTGGGACAAGTGTACAGGGGAGATTGGGATTTTTGTGAGAAGGTTGAGGGGATGGTGACACGTGCAAGGTGTCTAGTGGGTTCTAGGGTGCACGGCTCCAATTATTTGGCTGTGTGTTCGTGTGTGTGTTCGAACAAGAGAGAAAATAGAGAGGTGAGGCGGTGAGGATTTTGATCGATTCAGTGAGTGTGTGAGGGTTTTGTGGACTAGTGAGAGTGACAGAGAGAAGAAGAGAGGCTGGTGACTGGAATTGAGAGTGCAAATGTGCACGAATCACGGTGGTCGGAGGGTTCGATTTCTCTGGGAAACGGAGGGTTGTTGCAGGGATTGGTGGTGGTTGTGCCGTGTGTTGGTCCAATCCAGGCTGAGAGGGAGCTAAGAGGGCTGAAGGAGACCCAGTGGACACGGAGGTGCACGGCGGTGCGAATGGCGGAGGACGAATCAACGGTAAGCTTAAATCCCCTGTTTTTCCCGATTTTCTTAAACCAAAAGTCGTGGCTTTTGAGACTGAGTCGAGGGATTTGGTGAGTGGTGTGAGACTCAGGAGTTTCCTAGGAGTCGTCTAGGGTGGTTTCCGTGACGGGGGAGTGTCGGGTTAGCTGGAAACCGAAATAGGGGTATCAGGCTGTTTTATTTCGAGGTTGAAGACGACGGGTTATAGGCTGTGTCGTGCTTAGGACTGGACGAATAGACTGGTGAAGAGACGGGTTATAGGGGTTATAGGGGTTATAGGCTATTATAGGTTGCTGTGCTTAGGACTGGACGAATAGACTGGTGAAGAGAGGAGTCGAAACGGTGAAGGAACGGTGGAGAACCGGGTACGCCGGTTCAGACTGGTTCACCCGTCGAAGACGACGATGAACAGTACTCTGTGTGCAGGCGCGTGAGGCCCACGCGCATCCACTTTGGGCGGCGCGTGGAGGCGCGTGCGGTGGTTTTGGGGGAAAGTGTGAACTAGGTTTTTGGTCTAGAGGTTGTAACGAGTCTAGTGGAATAGGTTTCGGGTTATTCGGACGTCGTTTGAGGTTAGTTCCGCGAGGTTGAAGGCTTAGGGTTCCGGTTCGTTACGTTTAGGATCCGGGGATTTTTGGTGAAAACTAGGAGAGTCTTAGTAGACGTGTTAGTGACGTGCTTTGGTGACTTGTGACAGGATCGGGACTTCCCGAGGAAGCTGAGGAACATACGGGACGTACAGGGCGCGAGTGACGTGCCGGTGACTGTGAGTGGACCCCTTCTCTAAACTCGAGTATGCATAACTGTTTTTCTATTATTGTTTTATGGTTTTACATGTGATTTCATGATTGTTGAATATGCTAAGTTGGTTTTACATAATTGCACGTTTTTCGAGAAAGTACGGTTTTCAGCACGTTTTACGAGAAAAGTTGGATTCTGAGTTTGATTTTCAAACGATGAGTGGTTTTCAATGATATTAAATGGATTTTGAGACGTGATTCGATAATCGAGGTTTTCGGTTTTAGAATCGGATTTCGGAAAGCGGAATTTGGTTTTAAAGTTGAAAGTGGATTTCCGGATTTGGGTTCGGAATGACGGTTCTGGACGCCGGAAGGGCTTCAGACCGGTGATTTCGGATTCGGGTTTGGATATGGATTTAGAAATGGTTTTCAAATGGTTTTGGATTGGATTTGCTGGATCTGATTATTGGGTTTAAAGACCCGGATTTCATGTTTTACGGGGGACGGGCCCGGATTGGGTTTAAAGACCCGAATTGAGTTTAAAGACTCGGGAGTTTAAAGACTCGGATATATTGATATTTCCCCCGTAGGCCTGTTGAGTTTAAAGACTCGGATATTATCGAGGCCTGGATTGAGTTTAAAGACTCGGGAGTTTAAAGACTCGGATAGGTCTAGCAGGTTTGATCGGATAATGATTGTTTGAGACTTATGTTTTATGATATGGTTTTATGATGTTTATGACGTGATTTCTGTAACTGCTTTCAATGCTGTTTTTATGACGATCTTTATGTGATTTATAACTGATTTCAGTAAATGGGTTATGCATGTGTGATTTCAAAACGGAGGGCCAAAATCCTGGTTTTCTTATGAAATGGTTTTTGGAAACTCTTCTTTTACTTATGGTCCACTCACACCTTCTGTTTTAAATTGCCCTCCAGGTCGTGGAGCTAGCGCAGGGGTCGGCGTCGAGGCAGCGTCAGAGGCATAGAATACTCGAGAGTGACCCCGGAGTGCTTTAAATTTTCCGTTGTGCGTGTACCTTGTTTTATTGGTTTTCTTTCCTTTGTATTTTGGTACTATGCTCTGTAAAACTTTGATTTCTGGATGTTTAAATTTTCTCCTGCGTCTGGCATGTAGTTTGGTGGTTTTTCGTGAGTTTACTTTAGTTGCGTGTCGGGGTGTCAGACGGGAGCAGGATTTACCTCGGTTTCCGGGGTGGAACTGAGGTGGGTCCTGACAACAATCACCGACACCAACACCAGTGATAGTACCAGCACTAACGCACAATCATCAACACTTGTATCAGTACACAGGCATCCAAACATCCACACTAGCACAGAGTGTGCAAAGTTGATAACCCTGGATCTCCGCTCATACCGAGCGACGATCCTGTATCACTACTCGTACTCCACAACTATGGGTACCACCATTCTGACAATCCACATCAATGAACCTTCCCTGAACGTCCCCTGATTCGCAACTACTACAACCACACCAAGTACCCTTGATAATCAGTCATCTCCACACGACTATCGGACATCGTTTTGATAGTTTTTGGGATGTCGGAAGGTTTAGGGTCGGTTTAAAAATAGTTAAAAGTTCGAGAAAATTACCGGGCTTTGGTGGGAGGTTAATTAAGTAGTTAGTAACCTTCGTATTAAAAGTTGGACAGGTTGGGAGTCCCGGTGATGGTGATCGGCTCGGGAGAGCCTATGTCACGCAAATCGAGGCGGCAGCTCGGACGGTCTATGAGTGGACCTTGTTTTCTAAATTGGTGCATGCATAAATGTTTTTTATATGTTTTAAATACTGGTTTGTGATGCCATGAGTGCATTTGGATGTGTGGTTACGTATAGACACGTATTTCGAGGTTTCGGCCCTATACGGTGCCTATATGGGTCTGTATTTCTTTATTGGTCTAAATGAACTGGTTTTGGATTTCTAAAAAGATAAACTCGGGTATGAGATCCATTTGGTTTTATCTCGGGCATATGACGCTATTTACGACCTTCGGGTCTAAATCGTGGTCGCGACGGGTGCTATGTGCACAGCGATCGACGATACGACGCTCGCCTCCGGATTGGGATGTGTTCCTTCTGGAGAGGTCATGATGCACGATTCGTGGTCGGGCAGCCTGCGGAGGCTCGACTTCGGAGTGCTGACGGTTCAGGATAGCGATCGGTGATGAGTGCACCATGATCTTGTGGTGGTCGCGTCAGTTGATACGTTCACGGCGACATACCAGGATTGCGGGCGGTCCTGGATGGATGGTTGCACACATCACTATGATTGGAGTCGTGACTGACCCTTAGATATCGGGCACGGTGCCCAGTTGAGTGGTATGTTCGGGCACGAGACCCAGTTATTTTACACTGATGATTTCGGGTCAGGGACCCTACATGGATTTCCAGGTTCATGACGGTTTATGGGAACCGGCATGAACCTTTGTCAGGTCATTCTGGTTCATGACGGTTTAAAGGAACCGACACGAACCCTGATTAATGGATGTTATGGATCATGACGGTTCAAGGGAACCGGGCATGAATGTTTATGTTATGTATATATATGTATTCATATACCTTCCTTTACTTCTATTATCTCCTCCGGGGAGGGTCGTTGGCCTGGGTGGACCTCGGAGTAGTCACGGAGCACCGACTGAGTGGAGTGACCCCCCAGTTGGGTTCCTTACTCTCAGGAAGGCTATGATTACTATTACCTCAGGTAGAGTCAGTGGTCTGCGGACATTGATCTTGACTTTGAGTAGACTCGGATTGAGACCTGATAGCACGCGCGTAGCTTTGGAAACCGTGCCAGAATTGGTTGTGTGAATTATATGTATATGTGATGTATGCTATATATGATATATGATGTGTGTTTACTCAGGTTTTGGGCAGTGGCCCGTATGGTTAGTTTCTTATGATTTGGGATGAGTCCCTTATGGATTTGGGCAGTAGCCCGTGTACTTGATTTCATTATGGTTTTTCTGGATAAATGGTTTTCGAATGCATGCATGCTTTTTAGTGAAGGGTACAAATGTCTTCTTACGAAATGTTTTTATAAACTCTTTATTTTTGTCCACTCACAGCTTTTAATGTTTTGACTGCCCTTCAGGTTGACATCAGATTGTGGACTGTAGTAAAGACCGAGATATCACATACCTCCTCCGGATCCTGGCTTACTCTGATAGCTCGGGAGGGCAAAGGTCGAAAATATCCCTTGTCTGACACTTTGTGTCAGACGGGAGCAGGGTCATCTCGCACTAATCGCGGGGGGATTGGGATGGGTCCTGTCATCCACTCTTGTGATACTGTCTCCTCTAGATGTGGTACCCCGGAGCGGTCACGACGCATTGCCTGCGAGGGGTCATTCTACGGAGGAACTGGACCGTAAAATGACTCAGGAGCAGGATTGCTATAATTTGACGTCTGGGAAGTCGAGCTTCTGGGACGCTAGGCATCTGGGATGCCGTACCCGGACGGGGTTCGCTGATTGGACTCGGGATTGAGACCCCGAATGGCACGCGTAGCCTTGAGACTGTGACCTATTGGACGCCAGGGACGTCAGACATCTGGGATGTCCGGATCGGAGTGTATAGTGCAGTGGCTAAAATTATGTTTATGGTTTTATTACATGCCTTATGGTTCATATTATATGGTTTATGGTTTTAAATTTTGATGCATGCATGTTTGGAAAACGGAGGGGTAAATTATATGTTTTACTTATTAAACAGTTTTATAAACTTTGAGTTTCGGCCCACTCACCCTTAATGTTTTGGTAACCCCTCCAGGCTATGCTACTAGGGTAGAGGAGGATCCCGAGGCTGAGGCATAGATCTACTTCTGCGTACCTGAACCCCTGTTGGGTGGTTTACCCGTAGGTTTATTGTAACGACCCGTCCCGAATTCCGAGATTAGATTAGTGACTAATCTAGTTTAGTGAGGTTGAACGGTGCTTAGTAGGGCGGAATCGGACAAAATGTGCAAAATGACCGTTTTGCCCTTGGTCGTGGGCAAAATGTTGACTTTTTGATTGGGCGGTCAAACAGACTTTGACCGATGACCGTGACGTAGTTCGGGACGTCACGAGTTCATAGACAGGTGGCACGTTCGATTCCGACATTCGTAGAGAAAGTTGTGAGGTTCGGAAGTTGAGGGGTATTTTGGTAATTTGGCTTATTAGGGGCCAAATGTTGACTTTTTGACTGGGAGGTCCGATGGACGAGGGCCAAGGACCGTTACGTAGGTATCGTCGATACGAATCCAACGACAGGCGGCATGTCGAAATCGGAGATGCGACGAAAAAGTTATGGTCACGGAAGTAAACTCGATTAACCGAGACTCAGAATAAAATAATAATATAATAATAAAATCTGATTATCCTAATCCCAAACCAATCTGGACCCTTGATGTATGACACATGTCATCATCCCCTTCATTCCCTAAATCAGGGATCTTTGCTGGCCATTTGGGTTAATTAATTATTTCCTCTCCTTAAATCCTCACCATCCATGTCTAACCACAGAATGAATCTGGGCCGTTGATTCATTTTCCTTCTCTTTATCTGAGCAGACCACACATTCCTCTCATTTTCATTCTCCCTCAAAACCGTGAGCACGGTTTCCTTCCAAGAACAAACACTCCACCACCTCACAACCCAGCCTCACACACCAGACACCTCCAGACAGACCCCAGCCACCTCCAGACGACGGCCACCACCTCACGGCCACCCTGCACGGCCGGAAAACCCACAGACCTGAGAGGAACCCGAACAGCCCAAATCGATCCAACCATCCAAACCTTCATACCTGGACTCGAACCAACGTAGGGTTAGGATCAGTGTGACCTTAGGACGACTCAGACCACGACTGGGCAGCCCACGGCGGCGACATGGCGGCGGTAAGTCCAGAAACCCGTGAAGACCCGATTTACTTCCCTGCTTTGAAACGTCCATTTTTGACGTTATGAATGTTTGGTTGTTTTTGAGACATGTCCTAGGAACCTAGACGACCATTTTGGACCATGAACCACGGCCGGAATCTCGACGAGTCGCCGGAGATGATGACCTGAGTTCTCAGCCGATTTTCCTTTTAGATTTCAGGTAGTTTAATCAACCTAAAAATGAGTTTGGATGTCACAGAACCGTAGAGGAGGTTATGACGAGTCCATAGGATCAAACCGTATAAAAAATGGTGGTCTGAAACTCGATCTGTGATCGGGTCAAGCCGTGGGTCGACGACGACCTGGTTACAGACCCGGTTTCAGAACCCGGTTACTGTAGCATGACGTCATCAGGGTTGACATGAGTGTTGACCTGGCGCGTGGGGGCACGTGAAGGGTATTTTGGGGAAACTTCCAACATGACTTTTAATCTATTCGATGTAACGAACATTTTGGGATTGGTTTCGTGTCGATCGGACACCGTCTCCATATTGTTCGGGATGTCCGAAGGTTTTAAATTAAATTTAAAAATAGTTAAAAATTCGGGAAAATTACGGGACTTTGATAGGACGTTAATGTGGAGGTTAATAACCCTCTAATGTGATTTGGACAGGATTGGGAGTCCCGGTGATAGTGGTGAGGCCCGGGAGGGCCGGTGGCACGCGTATCGAGGCATACCGTTAAAACAGTCTGTGAGTGGACTTTGGTTTTATAAATTCTATGCATGCTTAAATGTTTTATATGGATTATGGTTGTGATTGTATGATGTTGATTTGGTTGTTGGTAAATTGTACGGTTTCACGTATTTCGAGGCGATTTACGTGCTTGCACGTAAATCGAGGTTTCCAGTTTTACATGGATTTTCCATATTTATGACTTGGATATAATGTGATGAAATGGTTTTGAAATTGGAAATATGAACTCGGGCTTGAGGTCCAATTATGTTGGAAATTTCGGACTTGGAGTCCATTTGAGAATCGGGCCAGGGGCCCAGTTGGTATGAAATCGGGCTGAGACCCATTTGAGTTATGTCATCGGGCCAGGGGCCCAGTTGATTTACGAATTCGGGCCGTGGCCTCAGTGGGTTTATAAAGTCGGGCTGGGGGCCCAGTTGGTTTACAAATCAGGCCGTGGGCCCAGTGGTTCATAAAATCGGGCATGAGGCCCAGTTGGATTATAAATGTGATTTCGGCTCAGGGACCCTATGATTAATAATTGTGATTTTGGGTCAGGGACCCTAAATGGAATTACATGGTTTTATGGAAATTTCGGGCAGGGCCCAATGGTAATGATGTGATAAAAGGATTTAATAAAACTGTTTTTCCATATACCATCTGGATACAAGGATATATGATGGTCTCCTCCAGATGTCTGGGACACTGGGGAAGTCACGGTGCATAGCCTGCGAGGGGTCATTATACGGAGCAGCCGGACCGTATGATGACTCAGGAGCAGGATTGCTATGATTGACGTCAGGGACGTCAGACATCAGGGATGTCAGATATATGGACCCGGAGAGACCCCGTGCAACACGCGTAGCTTATGAAACCGTGAGATATGACGTCAGGGATGTCAAGCGTCTGGGACGCTAAGCATCTGGGATGCTGGTGATGGTAATGGTAAAATATGGATTAATGGATCTATGAAATGGCTTTTCGGTTGGATATGTGTTATGTGGTAAAAATGGATTATTGGTTATGAAATGGTATGTCGGGTCAGGGACCCTAAATGGTTTTGGATTTATGGATTTATATTTATGGCTTTGGGCGGTGGCCCACATGGTTTTAATATGTATGGTTGTGGTATTCCACTGTTTTGGGCTGAGTTCCCACACTTGGTTTTTGGTTAACGGTTTTTGGGCTAAGGCCCTAATGGCTCGGTTGAGCAAACGTTTTGGTTACTGGTTTTCGTGGCATGCATACGTTTTTATTGGAGGGCATAAATGTCTTATAAATGTATTTGGTAAACTTATTGGTTTTTGTCCACTCACACAGCTTTTGGTTTTAATGCCCTTCAGGTTGATTACGGATGCGATTGCAGCAGAGACTGGGACATTGCACACCTCCTCCATCGGTCCTTGCGCACTCTGGATGCCCCGTTGGGCAGTGGCTCTTGGTTATCCCTTGTTTGACACCTCTGGTTGGACGGGAGCAGGGCACATTCCACGGTAATCCCGGGGGGATTGGGATGGGTCCTGTCATTTATTTTAGAGTCGTGCTCGCAATTTGTAATTTCATACTTTATCCTTTGTCTGACATCTGTTTATTTCGGTTTTGACGTATAACTTTAATTTGGTTATTTATGCATTTGAACTTTTGAGGTTAAATTTGGAATGTTAGTTTGGGTGTCAAACAGGAGCAGGGCACGTCCCCTTATGGTCCCCGTGGGATCGGGGCGGGTCCTGTCACAATTGGGCCTCATGCCCGAGTTTATCATTCCAATTTCAAAACCATTTCATGAAATCATATCCAAAACCATAAGTATGGAACTCAGTGTAAAATCGGAAACGCCTCGATTTACGTGCAATCATGTAAATTTCCTCGAAATGCGTGAAACCATATAATTCACCAATATCCAAATCAACATCATGTAATCACAATCATAATCCATATAAAATTGTTATGCATGCATAAAATTTATAAAACCAAAGTCCACTCACAGACCGTCCATAATTGCCCGTTTTTCGCGCTGCACGCATTCCTGTAATTTCCGACATTTTCTAGAAATCTCGAATCCTATCCGAAATCATTCTTTAGTGTCACCAAGGGCTCAAATAACAGCATAATAATTTCCCATAATTTTCCAGGAATTAAACGTTAGTTAAAAACGTAACCTAAACCTTCGGACCCTCGAAATAACATCGAAACGGTGTCCGATTAATTCGAAACCAACGCTAAAATATTCGTTACAATCTATAGGATAAAAGTCGTGTTGAACTCACCTTGAGAATCTGCCCCACACGCCCCCATGCGCCGTCGTGAGTGGCTGCGCATGAAACTCACGCGCCTGCTACAATAATGCTACAGTGTCGCCTTCTTCACCGGACTAGCCTGCAAACGGGTTGTTCAACCCGTGACACAACCTGGTTAAATCTCTGGCAATTCCCATTTAAATCCTTTAATTGAATCATCTAATAGCACCGTTAGAGTCCCAATTAAGGTTCTGTAAACCTAATTACACACATCAAGCCTTTAAACCAACATTTCTCTCAAGATCAAACACACGGTCTAAACTTTTGAAACTTACTCAAATCAACTCAGTTATCAAATTAATTAATACAGGAGCTTCGTATGACCTAAACAAGCCTTAAACCGTAACGAATTTCATGAAACCTTACCCGTAGGTGGTCGTCCTCAAGCTCGAAATTTCCCAGAAACTGGAGCTTCAGTTCTAGGCTATACCGTGATCAACTTCCTTCGTTTTTTTGGTTAAAGTCGAAGTGAACCCAGAAGAATGTTTCTATTCTCAGTTTAACTCCTCTAGACTCATAATTTAATTTTCGAAATTTCCCTCCAAATTTCCAATTTTTTCCGATTCTGTTTTCTCTCACATTCCTCAGCTCCTTCCTCTCAAAATGGCTCTCAAGGACTTCCCAATGATCACTAATTTCTCTGTTTTCAAACCCAACCTTCACAATAACCCGTGGGAAATCTCTTAGACTCTCTGTGATGGTGTTTCCCGCAACGGCCCAAAATAAAAAACAATTTCCCTCGTGCCCTGTCTCTGTTGCAAACCCATTTGCTCGTGTTCCCCTCAGCCTTACTCAATATTAAACAACTCCCCCCAATGTCAGTAACGTTGTTAAACAATTAATTGGACAGATTAAACAATACACTGCACAAACCAACCAAAGCACGGTGGTTTCAGCCCATGCTCCACTGTTCCAAACAGTGGCCTTATGGGAAAATTACCATTTTGCCCTTACTTGGCAATTTACCAAAATGCCCCTCACGCATCTAGACACGTAACTTGGTCATTCGAACTCCGATTGACGCTTGCCGCCTGTCTACGGACTCAGAGCATCGAGACCTTCCTAGCGGTCTTTGGCCCTCGGCCATCTGGCCTCCCGGTCGAAAAGTCAACATTTCCCCCCTTTTTATCCAAATTACGAAAATGCTCTTGGACTTCCGAACGTCATAACTTTCACCTCGAATGTCGGAATCGAACGTGCCACCTGTCTATGAACTCGTGACGTCCCAAACTACGTCACGGTCATCGGTCAAAGTCCATTTGACCGCCCAAATTAAAAGTCAACGTTTTACCCACGACTAGGGGCAAAACGGTCATTTTGCATTGTTCGTCCGATTTCGCCCAACTATTCACCGTATAGCCCCGCTAATCATGATTAGTTACTAATCTAATCCCGGAATTCGGGACGAGTCGTTACACCCTACGAGCTCCACATCGATCTGTATTACTCTTTAGACTTTCCAATACCATAATGCCGAGCAAGCATGGTAATTAATATTAGTAGACGTGATAGGACCCGTCCTTAAGTTTGTTAAAAAAATGTACTGGTCTTGCTCCTTTCTGACTTCTCTTGTTAGACAAGAGATTTACTATTTTTGTTCTTATTTTCATTTGATATATTAACTGATACGCTAAAACTAAGCATTAAAGTAAACACAAAGTCACACTCAATATTTAATAAAAACATATGCAAATTAAAAACTTTTTTTTTTTTTTTTGGTAGATTGTAGTATTGATAAGTAGAGATCTTTCTTAACCGGGGATTGAGGTTACCTAAGCATGATTATCGTTTGATTAACTAATTAGGGGGTAGTTGATTGGTGTTTACTAACGTCCTACGTGATTAACTAATCTAAATTAACCTAACCTATTATTTACATTGTCAACTTATCCCTAGCTCATTCATAAATTATGCCAATTCTAAAATCAACGAAATTCCAAAACTTAAGTTTAGTGAAATACATGTACATTATCTTTAAGTACGTGCTCGGGAATACGCCCTATACACTTTCAATGATCTAGACTCGAGAATACGCCCTATATCTAATCAAGCATTAAGCATAAACATGGCATGAAAGATTATTGAAATCAATACGAAATATAAAACCATAATAAAATTAATGATCAATCCAATAAATACAATATTCAAGTACAAAGAGAAAACTACGGGATTAAGAGGTTGAGTTACACTTTGAATCCTCGGGAATACACCCTATAGATGTAGGTGGTTTGACACTCTTGATGTAACACTCAGGAATACGCCTTATATGTCAATAGAGGATGGTGATTTATGGAGGATGGTGTAGTTTAATTTTGTAAGCGACATCTTGGTGTAAAAGGAAAATGAAATCTGGTTAAGCAGAGTTTTGGTGTAAATAACGAGTGACCCTTACAAATAACCTAAACCTTTCTATTTATAGGAGAAAATTAATCCCCAAATAAATAAGAGTTCACAATTTAAATCCTAAAAACAAAAGGATTAAACTAATTAATATTGAAGTTCTAATTAAAAAGATAACATAAATCCTAGTTTACAAAGGTAAAACAAATTCTAATTTGAAAAGGAAAAATTATTTCCTTGTTTAATCTGGGAGAGTGAAGGTGGCTGGATGGAATTGGATTGTTGAAGTGGCTTGAAAAGTCGGCTGGCCGAAATTGATGTAAGCTGGGCGACTAAGTGGACGTTTGTCGGGCTTCGCTAGAAACACGTGCGAGCTGGTCTGGGGCTTGGACAGCTGCACGCTGGGCTGGTTGACGACAAGCTCGCAAGTGGGCCACGCGGGCTGCGACTTGGATTTGGCGCGCAGGGAGATGGGCTGGCGACGCGCTGGATTTCTGGGTGTGATGTTAATCTTATAATTAGTTACTAATTAATTAGTTATTTAATTTAAGCATTACTTATATAATTAGTTATTAATTAATTAACTCTAATAATTAATAAAAGAAAATAATAAAATGAGGTAAAATGAATATAATTAAGATTCTAACAAAGTAAAATATAAAGGAAATTGATATAAAGAAGATGATTAATTATGTGCTTATCATTAACAAAAAAAAATCCATCCCATACGGAGTACCGCCCACATCCAACCCGCTTTCCTGCCAAGAGTGGGTTTTATTAGGTAGTCTTCTTTTGAGTCACAGTCTGTTATTTTTAACATTATCGTAGTATAAATTATTTGATGAGACATTTAAGAAAACAACTATTTATAAAAATAATCTATTTTCCATATGACTCAATATATAATTAACTTCTTAGCTAGCCACTATTTCTCATTTCCTATAACTTCTCCACTTATCATATTTCGCCATTTAGCACTGACCTTCCACGTTGGTCAAAAAGTCAAATTTTAACCCTACATGGGCAAAATCGTCATTTCGTTTGAACCTTTTTCCAAATTTATTTTTCTCGAATTTTCGGGCCGTTACAATCTATCCCCTTTAAAAAACAATTCTTTGAAATTTTAGAACAACCAGTCTTATTTCTATCCTCAAATTAGATAACTGATTTGCTTAAAGTTAATTAACCTTTCTGTTGATGCACGAAATGTGCCAACTTAGGGTGCAGATGTTGTTCTGCCACGTGCCTTGTGTATACCTGAAAGGGAATGAAACTGGTCAGTCGGTTAGAGTATAGGCACCGGTGTGGTACCAGCCCAACAGTTCTCCAATGCCCAAGTCAGTGGTCCGTCTAAGGTATATGGTGAGTGGTAAAGTGTGTATTGTAAAAGTAGTTGTGGACAGTAAATGCTTAGTTACCTTTATACGCCAAATGGACCCCTTTTGTATGGGTGTGGTGAGTACAATGAATACATTCTCTCGATGTGGGACAAATGTAAGTTGTTGTGGGGCCAACACATGTAAGAGTCGTCCACGTGTCGGTGCTGGCCAGGCCCTATTAAGGCTTGCTTTGTCTGAGCAGGCCTGGGCCCCTTGGGCTTGTGTTGGACGGAGGTATTGGGCCGTCGGATCGGTTTGGGCCGACGCACCGATCGACAGAGGCTAGGCCTCCAGAGTCGGCCGGTGGCATGGTGTTGGAAGAGGGTTGTGCCTTTGGGTCGGTCTGGGCCAATATGCAGAGCCGGCATAGGGCTGGGCCTCAAAGACTGGGTTGGATTGATCGCCATTCTGGTAATGGGCTAGACCTGCAGTCAGTCTGGGCTTCATGCTTGGTTTGGACCGATATGGTATGAATAGAAGTCCCCCAAGTTCGTGACCGAGGTGGAATTTCTCGGTTGGGGACTTGTAAAAAGAGTGCCCCAGACCGGATGTACATGCCTCCAGTCCCCCAAGTCCCCTAGGCGAGGGATTGAATCAAGCGGAGGAGTCGGTGGGGAGAGGTGGAGGGTAAACCGATGGGATGTGAGTCGGTCGACGTGGGCAGGAGAAGTCGACGTCAGCAGGTGTGGAAGTCGAGGGGCCACCTACGCCATAGATTAGTGGACATGACCGTTGGAGGAATCGAGGAGCTGTTTGTGTCGCGTTTCAGTCTGTAAACTGTTGGAATTCACGCCCGTTGGTTGTCAGTGGGTAATTTGTGGGCACTCGTGGCCCGTGGGGGACAGTTGGCAGTGGTAATAAATGTCACGCAGAATGAGGCGACGCTTCGACTGCCGACCTGGGCCTATAAATAGTGGGTTAAAAAGCATTTTTAACCCCTTTTACTTTCCCGTATTTTCAGCTGGTGTGTTCTTTGTCTGTGTTGAGGCGATTTTCGGCAAGCAATCCAGATAACATTCACGGTGGTACGAACGCCGGCTAGGACAGAACGTCTGTTAATCATCAGGTATGACCTCCGGTCCTCCTTACTGTTGACTTGGTTTTCATATTTTCTTTTGTTTCTGGTGGATGAACTGTGGATGAATTGGGATTCAGACAAGGGTTAATCCTGGTAAAATAGTGGTTGGTGTCCAATAGGTTGTTTTATTTTACTCCCTGTTCGCAGTGTTGCGATGTTTGATAGAGATAGCCAATCCAACGAAGTACGAGACTACGACGAGGGGGAGCAACAGAGCTCTTCGGTAGATGTGGGCACTTCAGGGGAGGACACACCGACGAGCGGATGCGAGCACTTTCAATTCCTTATTTTCACTGAGTCGCAACTCTATTCTAAACATAAGAAATTCCGAGATCCTGTATAGTCTTAACTAATTAACATAAGCAATCTTACACCAGGAACCTCGGGTCACCTTTAAGAACACAATAGTACCAGCTTTAACTAAGACATCACTAGTCTATAACCAGACTCAGCCAATTCAAATACCAACCATATCATATAACGGCACTAACGTAGACCATCACCACAACCATTATTTGAGTAGAGTATAGCACAAACTAGACAATATTATATCCCCTGGGGTTATATATGTACTACTGGTGAGTAAACCACTCGGGAACCGAAACCCAAGTCAACGTCCGAGTGTAACCTTATTCAGGAACTAGAGCCATACTCGGCGTCTGAGTGAGAACTTACTCAGGAATTGGAGCAGGCTCGACGCCTAAGTCATCACAATATTAGTCTTAGGAACTGGAGCCCAGTTCGGCGTCTGAGACTAATTATCACAATATCAGTCGGAATGAGAGCCCAACTAGATGTCCAAGACTAACCAACCATGTAACAACCCGTACCTTCGGGAAGGGTACAAATGTAATTTTGTAAAATATTTGTATAAAAAGGACGATTTTGCCCTTATGAATAGTGTGCCAAAAGTTGACTTTTTGATTTGTAGGTTGAACTAGCTTTGACCATTGACCGTGACGTAGTTTAGGACGTCACGAGTCCGTAGACAGGTGGCACGTCCGATTTGGAAAATCGAAGGAAAAGTTATGGTGTTCGGAAGGTTAAGGGCGTTACCGTAATTTTGGTTAAATAGGGAAAATGTTGACTTTTAGCTAGACTATTAGTTTTCACGTAGACTGAGGACCGTTAGATAGGTCTCGACGTCCTGAGTACAACGACAGGCGGCACGCTGTCATCGGATGTCGGACGGATTAGTTATGGATCTAGGAAGTTGAAGGGCAAAATGGTAATTTTGGACTTAGGGGCATTTTGGTCTTTTCACATTAGGCCAATCAGATAAGGCCATCTGGGATTGTGTGATTGGATATTTTCTTTCTGTCCACAGGATGATGGACACGTGGGAGACTTCCTAGAGGGTTCTAGCTAGTTTGGCTGTGCACGGCTACAAATTGCACAATTCTTAACCGTGCAATTATTCTTGGAGCAGAAAACAGAGAGTGGAAACCGTGAGGATTTTTGATCGATTCTCAGAGAGTGAAGGCTTGGAGCTTGAGTGAATGATCGAAGTGGGTTTGGTGGGTGTGAAAGAGTAGTACAGGGAGGTTTTGGATGGTGGTTGTGTGTGTGTGAACAAACAGAACCAGGAGACAGAGCAGGGTCACCGTGCAAGGTTGTGCACCCTAGTTGAGCAAACCATCAAATTGGACGGGTAGAGGTGTTCAGTGACCTGAGGAGAGTCGTGTGGACTCAGCGGAGCACGGCGGAGACCGGAGCAAGGGTAAGTGTTTTCTGTCCCCTATTTTTCCAGAATTCTTTAAATTAGAAGTCGTGAATTTTGGGTGATTGTTGAGATGTCCTAAGGTTTCTAATAGTTGGACGATGAGATTAGGGCCTTTACTTCACGAATTGATTAATGGAATCGATCATACAAACCAGGACAAACCTAATGGGATCGAAATGACTGGATTTGAGTAGGAAATGAGGGAGAACCGGTCACGCCGGTTCGGTACAATTGAACCGGCTGACCAGAGGTTGAAGACGACCCTGTAGTAGGCGCGTGAAGCCCACGCACAACCCCTTTGGGCGGCGCGTGAGGGCTTGTGGGAAGGAATTTGGGGAACCTTCCAACATGGTTTTGAGTCTAATCGATGTAACAAATCTTTTGGGACAAGTTGCGTGTTAATTGGACACCGGATCGGGTTAGTTCGAGGATCCGAACGATTTAGAGTTTTCGTGTAATTCGTGTTTAAAATCCCGAGATATTGGGGAAATTAGGATACGCGTATTTGAAGTGATTGTGACCCGATTTTGTGACTTTTGACAGGACGGGACACTCCTGAGATGGTCGAGGAGCGCACGGAGCGCGATTGATGCTTTCGGACTTGTGAGTGGACTCCTTCTCTTTTAACGAGCATGCCTAACTGTTTTTATCTACATGTTTTATGTTTTAAGCATGTTTTTATGATCATTTCTTATATTATATCTGTTTTACCTGTTTGCACGTTTATCGAGGCGATTACGGGTTTTAGCACGTTTTCCGAGAAATGTTATATATATGATTTCCATGCCATGCTTTTATTACTGATTTTATATGATGATAGTGGATTTTGAAACATGATTTGACAAACAAGGTTTTCGGTTTTAGAATCGGATTTCGGAAACACAAAATTTGGGTTTTAAGTTGAAAAGTGGATTTCCGGATTTTGGTTCGGAATGACGGTTCTAAACGCCGGAATGACGTCAGACCAGTGATTTCGGATTCGGGTTTGGATATGGATTTAGAAAAGGTTTTCGAACGATTTTGGATTGGATTTGATGGATCTGGTTATTGGGTTTAAAGACCCGGATTATGTTTGATGGGGGACGGGCCCGGATTGGGTTTAAAGACCCGGATTGAGTTTAAAGACTCGGATATTGATATTTTCCCTTGTAGGCCAGTTGAGTTTAAAGACTCGGGAGTTTAAAGACTCGGATTACATTGAGGCCTGGTTTGAGTTTAAAGACTCGGATAGACCCATCAGGTTTGATCAGGACATTACTATTGGTACATCTCCTTTTTGTGATACGCTTTTGGAATGCTTAATTACTGTTTATATCACTGTTTTCTAGTACTTAGTTAGGGATGCATGTTTTCTTTAAAACAGAGGGAAAATCCTATTTTGTTTTTCTAAAGGGTTTGTTATAAAATTGTTTTTGAACTTTTATTCTTTTTGGTCCACTCACGTTTTTCTGGTTTTAAATTACCCTCCAGGTCGTGGTGAAACGCGTCGGGGTGATCGTTGAGGCAGGGACAGAGGAATAGAGCTTTGCGGCGTTTTCCATTGCGTGAATAGCTTAGTAGGACTTTTGTGCCTGTTTTGTATAACACTATGCTCTGTGTTACTGTTGTATTACATTTTCTCCCTGGTCTGATAGTTATACTTATGGTTCTTGAGGTTGTTTTAGTACTTTTAAGTGTGATTGTCAGACGGGAGCAGGGTTCGTCCCGGTTATCGAGGTGATAATCGGGGTGGGTCCTGTCAAACCACTACTAACATAGGAACTGGTGCCTAACTCGATGTCTAAGTCGTTACCCCATCATGCTAGTCTCAGTAACTGGAGCCCGCTTGACGTCTGAGTTCTGAGACTAACCACCACTCAAGGGACAATATCTGTCTACAACACAATAATACAATATCGAGAAACATATATATATAATATATATTCCTCAAAATCAAATTCACATTTACAACGTAACATCACACATCATGAATATAGAGAAAACATAATTTTATAATACACACATAACACTTCAAACCAAATCCACAATTCAAACCTCGAGCCTCAGCCCAAAACACAATTCAAGTAAAATTTTGTAAAACGTGCAATAGAATAATTTCCATAAAATCGTCAAAAATCATATAAAAATCTCAATCAATTAACTACCACCAAAATCACATAATAATCATTTAAAATACGTAAGTATGCATGCATAATAATTTAACAAAAACAAAAGTCCACTCACAATTTCATAAAATCTTATAAAGGGTGTATTTAAAACCATTTAAAAATTCCCAGAAATCATCAGCAATCACTTGAATGTCAAAATCTCGTCATTATCGCATAAATCATGACCCACATGCCAAGTCAAACTCAAAGTCCAAATTGGGATTTAGCCCGAACAACATTTATGAATCAAAATTGTTGTAAAGGGTATAAAAAACATTAAAAGTTAAAAGGTATAAAAAACATTAAAAGCTATGAGTGGACAAAAAACAAACAGTTTATCAAAAATCAATTATCGAAAAGACATTTATACCCTTCACATAAAAGCATGCATGCATCAGAAAACAAAGTATTTCAAATACTTTCTCAAAAGAAAGTCGTATTGCTTTTCAAAACAAAACACAGTGAAAAATGCTTCTCAATCGAAGCCATTTCCTTAGTAAGGACTCAGCTCAAAAACCAAATCACACAGGGTTTTAGCCCAAATCAAATCCATGTGGGACCTCAGCCCAAATATCATACCATATGGGGTCTCAGCCCATCGTTATCATCAGTATCATCAGTCATGGTTCTAATCCTAGCAACGCGTGCCCATTAGCTTAAGGACTGCTCTGATCCTGAGTATGTCGCTGTGAACACGTCACCGACCAAAAATCACCAGATCATAGTGAACATATAAATGATCGAGCTCATATACCACACTCCTGAGTCGAGCCTCCCTCGGCTGCTCAACAGCAAGCGCATCCTGACCTCCGCGTACCTCGGAGCCGAGCATTATCTCAAGAGTGCTCTCCAGGGAAACATATTCACAACCGGAGACCCTCTAATAAAATCCGAGTCTTTAAACTCAAAATCATATCATCAATAGGGACACAAGCCCGAATATCATCAATAGGGTCACAAGCCTGAAATATCATCAAATGGGTCACAAGCTCGAAAATTGTGTCTAGCAACACTTCATAACCCGGAATTCCTCGAATCCTATCAAATTTACAAATGGGTCTCATGCCCCAAAATATCTTTCATAAATCCAGGATTCCTCGAATTCTATCAAATTAACAAGTGGGTCTCATGCCCGAATCATAACTGGGTCACAACTCGATATATGTCACATTTGACTATACTTTAGGTCAAACTATAAATCAATTGGTCATACACCCAAAATATATTTCTAATTTCGAAAACCATTTCGTTATTCAAATCATTTTCAAAATCCTTTAACTATTGGGAATTTCCAACTGGGACTAAAGCCCGAATCTCAATTTCACGCATCTCTGTGAAATTATTCAAAATCGATAATCAATCTTCAGTTTCACGCCTCTCCGTGAAACCATTAAAATCACATAAAACATATGCACGTAGAATACTTGGCCTAAGCCCAAATACCGTATAAAACAAAAATCTCGAACTACGTACAATTACGCATTTTCTACGAAAATGCCAAACAAATCATATTTAAATCATATGCAATCTATGCATCTCAAATCATGTTCATAAAACATATAAAATAGTTATGCATGCATCATATTTATAAATCAAACGTCTACTCATAGATCGTCCATGCTGCGCGCTCCGAATCCCGCGCCGTCAGCCATTCTGGGGCTAATCCATACTCTCTAGGACGTCTGGACCTGTCCAAATCACATTCAAAGGTCACTATCAACCTATATAAGTCCATACGAAAGACCCTCACACATCCCAGAATAGTCAACATATCCCGAGGCTAAAACCCCTAAATGACCTACCAAATGATCTCTGATCGACCTGAAACCACAACCATTGGATTCAGAACGTCGAAACCTTTTGAACAAGACCAGTTTGACCTTAAAATTTGTGCTCACATTCCCCCACGCATTGGTCAAAGTTCAGTCAACCAAAAAAACAACGGTCAATACTGACATCAGGAAAGTCAACGCTAATGTCAACAAAGTCAACACTGACATCATCATGGTCAATGGTCAAAGTCAACGCGCTGACATCAGCTAGTCAACAATCAATGATCAACGGTCTGACGTCAGCAAAGTCAACATTAACGCTCAACAGTCTGACGTCAGCAAAGTCAACACTGACTTAGTTGGTCAACTGTCAACGGGTCGCCGAAGAAGGCAAACGGCACCGCCATGAGCCGTTGTCGTCGGCGGCCGGAAAACCCCATTTTTGTCCGATTTTGAAACCTTCATAACTCTCTCATTTCTCAACCAAATCCTACGTTCTATATGTGGAAATCATGCTACTCGAGCCAGGGAATCCAAATATGAACCCAGAATTCAAGAAAATACTTGGTTTGGAAGATATGGCCGCCCAAAGTTTCTGCCAAACTTCAAACTCGTGTTTCGACCACTCCCATCATCCAAAACTTCAAAATCAAAACCCAAAATCCAAGGCCCACGGTTTTACCTTGTTTTTCCATGCTTTACGACCACCCCCCGCGGCGGCTCTGCTGTCCCTTGATTTTTCTCAATCACTCTCTCAAGGAAGGATGAAGATGATGGTTGTGGGGGTGGGTATGGTTTGGGTGAAGGAGATGAATGAAAAAGATGAAATAATGAAGATGATGATTGATAGAAATTTTACCAAGCACAAAAGATGTACTAGGAAAAACCTCTACGTGTAATAAACTTTGCAAGCGCACAAGACTTGTAGATAGTATAGATGCAAGCAAAGGTCGATCCCACGAAGACTTGCTCAATGATATCCAATTCCGTTTAACTCAATTGACTTAAGTAGAGTAATTAAAATGCAATGGGGGGTTTGTTATGTTTTATGAATGAAATAAATTAACTAATAATAACTAACTAAGTCGAGCTAGGGTTTCTATCCACCTTTACCAATTAAAATTCCATTAAATTTCCTTGATTAGATTACTATGCATGTATCTCAATTAAGTGCCCGTGCAAGGGTCCGGCTAAAGTTCACCCCACACATATTATCTCCTCTTAGATTGCATGTTTAAGCGTGATGTGCCCGCCCTTAAACAACTATTACCGATGATGCTTGATAATACATGAAACAAAAAGAAGATTTAATGACACTACACTGTCCCTAGAAAAGTGATGTGCAGACCTAGGAAGTGATGAGTTTAGATTACGAATAAGATTCCCCCTCTTAAACGTGATGCCATAAATTGCAGGGTGAACACAAACATCAAGGTGATCCGTCAAACAATTACATCGACAGTTATACACAAATAAGGTTGCTAAGCTTATAAGCATAAATTGAGTTCATGAAGCACAGTAATCCAACAAATCCAGGCATTCATAGCAATCATAATCAAGAGCCATAAATCAAACACGAACTAACATGGCTAGGGCTTCAAGTAACCCTAGCCCTACTTACACTTCTCAAACATTATTGAATAAAACAAGCACATAATTAAAAGGTGCAAAAATATAAATAAAGCAAGAAATAATAAAAGGATAATGAATAAAAGAGATGAAGGAAAAATCCCTCAAGGTAGATGTGATGAATTTGAAGATGCTTGAATTTTAAAGAGTGCTTGAATTAAATTACAAAACTCTAAACTAAGAACATGGATTGAAGTACGAATTTTGACAAAGTTTTTGGGACCTTCAAGAGGTAAATTCATTTAATGCTATCCTAAATCAGATTACATTGCCCTAAAATAAAGGAAACATGATAAATTGTGGCTAGGGAAGTTAATTAACCCTAGCCATGTACAAAATGGTTTCTTAATTTCCAAGAAACTTCATTTTCCTTGTTTCTTGCCTCTTCAACTTCAAGATCTGATTAGGAAATCTTTAGGTCTTCTTATCTTCGCCAATCCATGTAATTCCTCATTGAGAATGGTAGGAAAATTCTTCCAAAGGGCAGCTGCCCCAAATCCCTAAAAAGTAGGAACTTGATAAGGCAAGAAATCCTAATTTCTTGGGTTCCAAAGAACAGATAAGAACCCTTCTTTTAATGGATCTTTTGGCCAACTTCCCCAGCTGGATTCCAGGGCATAATGTCTGAAATAGCCCACTTAATCTAGGCGTGCAAGGCTGGCAAGATTGATCCACAAAGTCACACACACACACACACACACACACACACACACACACACACACACACACACACACACACACACACACACACACACACACACACACACACACACACACACACACACACACACACACACACACACACACTCCTTGTAGGACTAGGAGTGCCTATCGACCAAGAAAGGCAAGAACCCCTTTTCTTGGTCAATCTTGATTGTCTTGACATGTGCTATCACCTCATTGGAACCCCTGGAGATTATATGAGCTGCTGATCACATCCAATACATTGAAAAATGCTAATCAAAGGAAAAACCCGAGACGCCCTCAACTGGGATTTCAGCTAGGGACCTTAACTTCATTTTAGTGCTATTCCTTCATTTTGGATCGGATTTCATCCATTCTTTTTGCTTTCTCTTCAGAATTGACTTAAATTTCATAATCTACACATGTCTCACAAAATGGATCATTTTCTCCTATTTTTTGTACAATTATAATCAAAAGATACGTAAAAGGGATAAGAAATAACATTGAAATGATGCTTGATTTGTGACTTATCAATGATGGTTGTATGTATGTGTATGGGTCTGCATCAATGGATGAGTGACACTTGTCACTCATCTATTGGTCCACAAAAGATATTTTGGGTCCCACTAAAAAAAACCATCTAAAAATCGTACAATCGTGAATAGTTTCTAGAACATTCCGTGACTCGTAACTTTCCTGTATAATGTTCGATTTTGATGTGCCACTTGTTTACGGACTCCTATCATCTCGATCTTTGTAACGATCCTTGGTTCACGTTCATTGGACCTCCCGGGTCAAAATTAAACTTTTTGCCCTTTCTAGGGGCAAAATTTTCATTTTACCATGATCGTACGCTAATCCTTGGTTAGTCCCCAATTATTTCTCGATAATCCGTCATTAAACCTTAATTAATCCTTGAATTCAGGACGGGTCCTTACAAAGTTGCCTCCATGAAAGATGAATTGGAGCACCTTAGGGCAGAATTTGCATTCCAAGATACCCTAGGCTAGCCGTTGAGGATTGTGGCCTACCGTGACTGGTTTGACCAGGGCTTTGTTAATCTTACAGTAAGGAAGTCTCATCCACTGGCTTAGATCTAACAGTTCTCATTTTGATGCTTTGACGTATTAATCCTTTCGATGTAATCTTATATTTTGATTAAAATAATACTTGTTATCGTTTCACCGCCCATCTTTGCAAGCTGGATTATGCTCCTTGCTGTTTTACTATTTACCAGAGCCCACGTGTCCCTTTGATGTAATTTGAATTTGCATGAAGTAATCATTAAGGGTTGGCATAAGCCCTGCTCGTTAGCTTATAAAATCACACCATGCAACTCCATCGTTCTTATTTCCAAACTTCAAACATGGCCACTACTGACAATGCTGCAACCACTCAATCAAGTTCCTCGGCCCCTAACGCCGCACACCATCTTCTACTGTATTTAGAAAATCAAACCATCAACCTTAGTCATTTGGTGGAAACACAAGTGGTGGAAATCAAGCACCTGCAGGGCCCTGTGCATGCTTACCAGTTGGATAAACAAAACAACATTCTCCTTTCTGCCGTTTCTTTGCTATATTACCAGCAACAAGTGCAAATCCTTGAAGGCTATCATCAGAGCAGGTGTCTAGAGCTTGAACCATGCCATGGAGAACAAGATGTCCTAAAGACTAGGATCTCAGAGCTCCTAGGGATGATCAAAACCAAGGACCGCCAAATCGAGAACATATCCCAAATCTCCTACAAGGGTGGTTATGATGATGGCTATGTGTCTTGTGCTGCTGGCTGCTAGCACCTTAATAACTAGTCGGAGGAGAAAAAGACTGCGGAAGTAGAAAAAATGAGCACACTTCAATGTGACCACTGGTCCGCCTTCCTCATACTGATCGGTTTCCAAATTTTCGCCCTTTTGATTGACCATTCGGATGGTTGTTGTATAATAGTTTGGTAGGGCGGAGTTTTTTCCTTTTTCCAGATGCTTGTATCTTCTTTCGAAATGTTTTTCGTCTTTTGGAAGTAAACGTATCTTTTCATGTTGTTTCACCCTATCACTCCACTCTTGGAATTCCAGAGCATGGGATAATATTTCTTCATATGCATAGCATTGGTAGGACTTTTATCCACTGTGCCCTCATCATCTCTCAGATAATAAGATTCTTTCCTATTTACCGTATGAACAATGAAAGGCCCCTGCCAAGTCGGGCTCCATTTCCCGTTTTCGAGGACAGATGTTCCTAATGGTAAAACTGTTTTCCAAACCAGATCCCCCTTTTGGAAGGATTTTCCTTTCACCCTTTATTGTAAACCCTCACCACTGCTGCCTTATTAGCCATGATCATGTTTGGCGCATCTATTCCTTTTGATCCAACTCTTCTAATTCATACACATGGCGTCAGTGTGCAAATCATATCGGTGTCATAGCCTTATTAGCCACTGCTGCATCAGTGTGTAAACCCTCGCCACTGCTGCTTTATTAGCCATGATCTGTGTGCAAATCATATCGGTGTCATAGCCTTAACAAATTGATGTTCATTTCGACTGGAAACATTAGATCCCCGCGATAAACGAGGTCAGTCGGGAATGTCCCGATCGCTCCTTATTTTGACGTTCGGTAAAACCAAAAGTGTGTAGATTAACTACTCGTGCCCATCAGTAGGATAATCCCCTAACATCTTTTTTAGGATTGCGAGAATGCTCTTGTTGCTGGCTTCTGCCTCACCATTAGCCTGGGGATAGTAAGGGCTAGATTGAATGAATTTGATTGAGAATTGGGCTCCAAATTCTTGTAGTTCTCGGGACATGAACGATCACCCGCGATCCGTGACGATTGTTTCTGGTATACCAAATCTACTCAAGATGTTATCCTTCAAAAACTTTATTAATTTGTGAGTGGTGATTTTTAACGACCCGTCCTGAATTCCAGATTAGATTAGTGACTAAGGAAGGATTAGTGCGGCTAATCGGGGATTAGCCAAGGATTAACGGACGTTCAGGATGAAATTACAATTTTACCCTTGAACGAGGAAAAAAATTTGACTTTTGACCCGGGAGTTTTGAGACACAAGGGTCGTGGATTGTTACGTAGATCGGGTCGATACGAGTTCGTAGACAGGTGGCAAGTCGAAATCGAATGTTCGACGAAAAAGTTATGATTCACGGAAGGTTCGAGGCACTATTGCACGAATCACTAGACGGGTGGACTTTTGTTTGAAGTGGGACCCATATATTTGTATTAGGCCCAATGGATGAGTGACAAGTGTCACCCATTCATTGCTCACCTAACACAAATATACATGCATATCCCCTTGCCTTCATCTGTTTCATCCAACCAAACCCGATGAACCCCAAAAACCATTACCCTTTTCCCTTTGATTCTGTGTGAGGAAAAGTGAGAGGCTGAGGGGAAGAATGGACTAGGAGAGGCTGAGGGAGGCTGTAGGACCACCGTGGGTGGCGGTGGAGTCACGACAAAAGGTAAACCCGTACCCTTTATATTTCAAATTTTGGATTTTGAGATTTGGACGTTTTGAATGGGTTCTAATGATTGGATGATGGTGATGGGGGGTTGTTTGAGTCATGTGGGATCAAGAATGATGGATGAGGATGGCTGAGCAGCCCAGATGTTGGCCGTGAGCAGTTTTGGGTGGGTAGCCACCAAATTCGATTTCCAGCATGGTAAGCCTAAACTAATTCTCTAAATCTCTTTATAAGGATCCTAGGAGCTTAATGGAACCCTTAGGATAGAGTTTTGGCCCTTGGTTATGCCCAGCACATGGATAGAAAATTTTGGGTTAAAATGGATTATTGAACCAATAGGTTTTAGGCTAGTTTTCTTTGGTTTAATCACATAGATAGGTTGAAATTGAGGAGAGGTAGCTATAGGAATTGGAATGGACGAAAACAAACAAAAAATTAGAGAGTTATAGGCTTGGACCGATTACGCCGGTCCAGCCGAACCGGAATTACGGGGCTGAACCAGATCGGGTCCATCGAGAGGATATGGATGATACTGTACTGGGTGTGTGGCTCCCACGCGCAGCGCCTTTGGGCGGTGCGTGAGGGCTATCTTTTGGGGAAGTGTCCAACATGTAATTTCATCTATTCGATGTAAGGAATATTTTGGGACTGGTTTCGTATCGATCGGATATCGTTTCGATGTAGTTCAGGGTATCCAAAGGTTTAGGATCAAGTTTAAAAATGTTTAATAATTTGGGAAAATTACGGGGCTTCAATGCGAGGTTAATGAAGTAGTTAGTAACCTTCTAGTATGATTTGGACAAGTTTGGGAGTCACGAGGACGGTGATTTAGTCTGAGAAGGCTTATGGCATGCATATCGAGGCAGCAACTAGGACGGTCTGTGAGTGGACCTTGATTTCTAAACTCTGACACATGGATAAAATAGTTAAACCTTGATTTCTAAACTTTGACACATGCATACAATAGTTAAACCTTGATTTCTAAACTCTGACATATGCATATCGCGTTTAAAAATAGTTAAAAATCCCGGAAATTTAGGGGGCTTTAGTGAGGGGTTAATTAAGTAGCTAGTAACCCTCTAAAGTGATTTGGACTGGTTTGGGAATCCCAGAGACGACGATTGGCCCGAGAAGGCGTACTGCGCGCGTATCGAGGCAGCAACTTCGACGGTCTGTGAGTGAACTTTCGTTTATGAATCGATGCATGCATAAATTTTTTATAAGTGTTTTAATACATGTTTTGTGATGCCATAAGTGCATCTGTGTGTGTGTTACATATGGACACGTACTTCGAGGTTTTCAGTTTTATACGTGCTTATACTCGTTTATGGTTTCGGTTTTAATTGAAATGGTTTTGAAAGGTCAAACGATCCATTTGGTTTTGGTTTTGACTCGGGCATGTGGCCCTATTGATGACCTACAGGTCTAGATCGTGGTCGCGACGGGTGCTGTGTGTATGGCAACGGACGATATGACGCTCGCCTCCGGATCGGGATGTGTTCCTTCTGGAGAAGTCACGATGCAAGTCCCGTTATACGTGCTTGTGGTTTTGGTAACGGTTTAATGAAATGGTTTTGGATTTGAAAAGGTAAACTCGGGCATGAGACCCATTTGTTTTGGAAACCCTCGGACTTGAAGTCCATTTTAGTTACATTATCGGGATAGGGGCCCAATTGGTTCGTGGATTGATTTCAGATTTGGAAATATGGAATCAGGCATAAGACCCATTTGATTTAGGAACGATCGGACTTCGAGTCCATTTGATTTAATAAGGCATTGGGCTGGAGGCACATTTGGTTTACGAAATCGGGCTTGAGGCCCAGTTGGTTTACATGATCGGCCTTGAGGCCCAATTGGATATGATATCGGGCATGAGTCCCAATTGTGTTTTATGAATGTGATTTCGGTTCGGAGACCCTAAATGGATTTGGATTTGGAAACATGGATTTCTAGTTTAATGACGGTTTATAGGGACTGCACATGGATCCTTTGAAAGGTTTGGAAGGTTTTGAGAATGATTACAAAATGGTTTTTCATATACCATCCTTTTATTTATGGATTATTTCCTCCGGGGAGGGTTGTTGGCCTGAGTGGACCCCAGAGTAGTCACGGAGCATTAATTGAGTAGAGTCGCCCTCGTGGGGTACCTTACTCCCAAGAAGACATTTATGTATTATAACCCCCAGGGAGGGTCATTGATCTGCAGACATTGACCTGGGTGAACCCTGGGGAGACTTGGGATTTGAGACCCCGTGTAGCACGCGCGTAGCTTTGGAAACCGTGACAAGATTGGTTATATGATATTTGGTAAACATGGTTTGTTGGATTTATGAAATGGTAATTGGATTTCGAAAATGGTATTTCTGTGTTTTATGGATTTGGGCAATGGCCCACATACTCAGATTTAAGGATTTGGGCTGAGTTCCCACATATGGTTGGTATGTTATGAATTTGTGTAAATGGATTTGGGCAGGGGCCCGTATGATTTGGATTTACAAAATTTGGGGCTGAGACCCTAATAATAGTTATTTGAATATATAGTTTGATAAATGGTTTTCGTATGCATGCATCTTTTTAGTGAAGAGCATAAAGGTCTTTTATGAAATGAGTTTTTATTAAAATATTTATTTTCGTCCACTAACAGTTTTTAATGGTTTTAATGTCCTTCAGATTGATTACGCATGCGGGACTGAGATATCACACTCCTCCACTGGATCCTGGCGTGCTTTGGAAGCTGGTCGGGCTGAAAGTTTTGAATTATCCCTTGTCTAACACTTCGTCTCAGACGGGAGCATGGCATATCTCGTGATAATCCCAAGGGGATTGGGATGGGTGGTGTCAAGTGGTATCAGAGCAGGTTTGATCTCGTGGTATGCGCAGGTCGAGGATGTGATGTCTCTTTGGGCTGCAGTTCATTATCAACCTGATAGTTAGGATGCCGGTATGATAGTTAGTGGAAATGAATCGTGGATAGTTGGTTCGACATTTGATGCCTGAGTATGCCATAGTTCTGTCGTGGTTTGGCAGTGTGGTACTCTACTGAGGGATGAATATGACAGTATGATGACCGTTCAACAGTTTGGTCATATGATGTTAGATTTGTATGCTGCTGGGAGCGGCTGAGTTTGGGGAACCCCAGTTGAGTTAAGGGTAGGATTAGATTGATGTCCATATGATGTCAAGACCGCGGGGTCTGTCGGATTGTTGATTATACTGCAGAGGATAGTTGGGTTCAGAGGAACCCTAGGGTGTGATTATGGAACCCTAAATGATGATGGATGGTCTGGAAAGGTGAACCCTGGTGGTGATTGATGGGTTAAAGTATATGAGTACAACAGAGTTAGTTGATGACCTCGGTGGGAAACCCTAGTGTATGGTGTTGGTTCGAAAATGTGAGTCGAGTTGAGACTAGTTAGAGATTGGTTAGACAGGTTACCGGGGTTGGTACTTGTCGATGGAATCCCAGAGTGGGGATACAGAGTAGTTAGTACATGCGATTGATTCCGTTGGATGCGGAGTCTTGATAGCGATGTCTAGTAGTTGGGTCTGCACGAGTTGTGGCAGGCACTACTATCGAGAGTGGTTTTAGTTGTGGTTGTTGTGAATCAGGGGACGTTCAAGGAACATTTCGTTTGCTTGTATCAGTTGTCAGGGTGACTGTACCCATAGTTGTTGGGTACGAGGGATGCAGAGTTTCTCCAATTTGAGCAGAGGTACGGGGTCGTTGTTCGGTATGAGCAAAGATCTAGGGTTGCCTGATTTGCACACTTTGTGTTGATGCTAGTGTGCTGATGCTAGTACTGGTGCTGGTGATGGTGCTGGTACTAGTGCTGGTGCTGTGCCGGTGATTGTAATGACAATGAGCCACGAGTCGGGATGTGACTCCATCGTGATGGGCATATGTTCGGTATCTGAGTTTCGGCAGTAGATGAGTTGGACCGGACGAGATCCAGTAGTGGATGAGGTGTGTTGGGACTCTAACCTAACCGTGAATGTGATAACTGATGTGATTGGAATGATTATGTGGTAAATGAGTGAAACGGTTGGAACGTTGTGGATCGGGATCGTGATGATGAGGATATAGTTCGTTGTGATGATCGAGGATCGTGATGTTAATGATCGGGTGATGTTGTTGTGGATTAGGATGGCATGGATCGTGACGTCGTGCCGTGTTTCCAGACTTCGTCTTGTTGATTACGCTAAGCTAGGAGCAGAGGAGAATCGTATTGTGAGACAGTCGAGGAATCTTTTGGAATAGTTGATGAGATGACAAGACTGGATATCTGGATATGTGGATGACGTGATTGGCTTTCTTTTGAAGTCAATCGAATGTGATATGGTAACCAGTTGTGCATGTAACCGATAGGTTCGGAGTTGGTGCGTCTCGGTAGACGTGGGTGAGATTGGTTACTCATTGGGCATGAATGGGTACCCCTTGGTGGGCATGATACAGATTGGTAAGTATTGGATAACGTGAATTGGAGTAGATGTTTTGATGCTGGTAAGGTGACCAGTGGACTCTGATTGGACACAGAATTGGGAGTGTATGGTCTGTCTCATGTGAGATTGGACTGATAGGCTCCAGAATTGAAGCGTGATTGGCTACGAGCTATGTAGTAGGCTAATTGGTGGATGGATGTATGTACAGGGTACGTTGTACGAGAATCGATACTGGACAGGCCTGAGTGGTTCCTGGTGACTGTATATAGGATGTACCAGTAGTATATGGATGAGCGTGTTGGTAATCGGCTTAGTTCCGATTTCATTGGATTGGTTGAGAACGTGAACTGAACATTGGATACTGTGCATTGGGCCAGAGTGATTTTGATGGGTTCAGTGATTGTATGAGCGGGTGCTCAGAGCCATGGATGGCTAGCGGAACCCTAGAGTGGAGTTATGTTATCACTGTTGGGCTGGTATTCAATGGGGTCAAGTTACACTCAGATCGAGTGAGTTGGTGGTTAGCGTAACCACAAGCGGGTATGATGTCAGTTCGGCTAGCGACTGTCAAGTGGTGACGGTGTGGGAAGTGTCGGCGTAATGGCAAAATTTTCGGGTGGTATCAACACGAAATATGTGATCAATTTTACTCGAAGTGGTCGAGTGTATTCAATACGACGTGGGTTCGTGATGGAACGTCTGGGTGTAGACAAGTATTGTGCTAGTTAGTGGGTGTACTAGTGTTCACATAATGTGGGGTCAAATTTGCTTTCCACGAGGTGGTTGTGGAATCTGGATAGTTGGAATTTCGAGGCAAAATTATTTAAGGGGGGAAGGTTGTAACGACCCGTCCCAAATTCCGGGATTACATTAGTGACTAATAAAAGATTAGTGCAGCTAATCGGGGATTGGCCAAGGATTAACGGACGTTCAGGGTAAAATTATGATTTTGCCCCTAAACGAGGGCAAAAAGTTGACTTTTAACCCGGGAGGTCCGAGACACAAGGGTCGAGGACTGTTACGTAGATCAGGTCGATGCGAGTCCGTAGACAGGCGGCACGCCAAAATTGGACGTTCAACGGAAAAGTTATAATTCACGGAAAGTTTGAGGCACTATTACACAAATCACGAGACGGGTAGAATTTTGTCTGAAGTGGGACCCAGATATTTGTATCAGGACCAATGGATGAACGACAAGGGTCACCCATCCATTTCTCACCTAACACAGATACATGCATATCCCCTTGCCTTAATCCGTTTAATCCAACCAAACCCGATGAACCCCAAAAACCATTACCCTTTTCCCTTCGATTCTGTGTGAGCCCAAGTGAGAGGCTGAGGGGAGGAATGGACTAGGAGAGGCTGAGGGAAGTTGTAGGATCGCCGTGGGCGGCGGTGGAGTCACGACGAAAGGTAAACCCGTACCCTTTATATTTCAAATTTTGGATTTTGAGATTTGGACGTTTTGAATGGGTTCTAATGATTGGATGATGGTGATGGGAGTTGTTTGAGTCATGTGGGATCAGGAATGGTGGCTGAGGACGACTGAGTAGCCTAGATGTTAGCCGTGAGTAGTTTTGGGTGGGTAGCCACCGAATTCGATTTCCAACATGGTAAGCCTAAACCAATTCCCTAAATCTCTTTCTAAGGATCCTAGGAGCTTAATGTAACCCTTAGGATAAAGTTTTGGCCCTTGGTTATACCCAGAACATGGATAGGAAAATTTGGGTTTAAATGGATTATTGAACCAATAGGTTTCAGGCTAGTTTTCTTTGGTTTAATCACATAGATAGGTTGAAATTGAGGCGAGGAAGCTATAGGAATTGTATGGACGAAAACAGACAAAAAATGAGAGAGTTATGGGATTGGACAGGTCACGCCGGTCCAATCGGATCGGAATTGCAGGGCTAAACCGGACCAGGTCCAGCGAGAGGATAGGGATGATAATGTCCTGGGCGCGTGGCTCCCACACACATCCCCTTTGGGTGGAGCCTGAGGACGCGTGGGCTGTCTTTTGGGGAAATGTCCAAGATATAATTTCATTTATTCGTTGTAACGTACATTTTGGGACTGGTTTCGTGTCGATCAGACATTGTTTCGATATAGTTCGGGGTGTCCAAATGTTTAGGATCGAGTTTAAAAATGTTTAAAAATTCAGAAAAATTACGGGGCTTCAATGAGAGGTTAATGAAGTAATTGGTAACTCTCTTGTATGATTTCGATAGGTTTGCGAGTCCCGAGGATGGTGATTTCGCCTGGGAAGGTTTATGGCACGTATACGAAAGAAACGAAAACCGAGGTAAACCCTGCTTCCGTCTGACACCCCTACACAACACCAACGAAAACTACTAAAGTAACACAGTCAGACGCAGGTGAAACTATATGAAACATCCCGAAGTCAAAGGTTTACAGAGCATAGTACTAAATACGAAAGAAAGAAAACCGATAACCAGTACACGCACAAGAAAAATTTAAAACATTCTGGGGTCGCTCTCGTAACTTCTATGCCTCCGACGCTGCATCGACGCCGAACCCCGCTCTAGCTCCACGACCTGGAGGGCAAGTTAAAACCAGAAAGTGTGAGTGCAACATAAATAAAGAAAAGAATTTCCGAATACCATTTCATAACAAAACCAGGGTTTTAGCCCTCTGTTTTGAAACCACACATGCATAACCCAGTTACTAAAAACAATTATAAATCACGTAAAGATCATCATAAAAAATAGAATTTAAACCAGTTATAGAAATCACGTCGTACACATCATAAAACCAGATCATAAAGCATAAATCTCAGGCAATCATTATCCGATCAACTCTGTTAGACCTATCCGAGTCTTTAAACTCCCGAGTCTTTAAACTCAATCCAGACCTCAATAATATCCGAGTCTTTAAACTCAATCCGGGTCTTTAAACCCAATCCCGGCCCGTCCCCCGTCAATCACAATATCCGGGTCTTTAAACCCAATAACCAGATCCAGCAAATCCAATCAAAACCATTTGAAAACCATTCTAAATCCACATCCAAACCCGAATTCAAAAACACTGGTCTGATGCCCTTCCGGCATCCAACACCGTCATTCCGAACCCAAATCCGGAATTCCATTTTTCAACTTTAAAACCAAATTCTGCTTTCCGAAATCCGATTTTAAAACCGAAAACCTCGATCATCGAAATCATGTTTCAAATCCACTTATAATCATTAAAAATCATTTATCATTTGAAATCCTGAAACTATAACATCAAAATCCAGAATCAAAGTTTTTCTCGTACAACGTGCCATAAACCGTATTTCCTCGAAAAACGTGCAATTAGGTAAAACCAACTTAGCATAGTCCTTAAGCATGAAATCACATATAAAACCATAAAATAATAATAGAAAACAGTTATGCATGCTCGAGTTTATAGAAGGGGTCCACTCACAGTTACCGGCACGTCACTCGTGCCCCGTACGTCCCATACGTTCCTCCGCTTCCTCGGGAAGTTCCAATCCTGTCACAAGTCACCAAAGTACGTTACTAACACGTCTACGAAGGTTCACCTAATTCCCCACAAAAATCCCCGGGTCCTAAACGTAACAAACCGGAACCCTAAACCTTCACCTTCGCGGAACTAACCTCAAACGACGTCCGATTAACCCGAAACCAATTCCAATGGACTCGTCACAACACCTAGACCAAAAACCATGTTGACCGTTTTCCCAAGCACCGCCGCACTCGCCCCCACGCACCACCCAAAGTGGCTGCGCGTGGCCCTCATGCGCCTGGTACAGGAACACTGTTCATCGTCGTCTACCTCGGGTCGATCGGTTCGACTGTACTGAACCGGCGTTTCCGGTTCTCCGCCGTCCCGTCTTCGTTTTCCTTCCTTTCTTCACCATCTTCATCGTCCATTCCTAAAGAACCTGTTCCCCAACTTCAAAAACTTCGACACAGCCTCCTACTCGTCGTCTCAAGCTCGAAATAAAAACAACCCGAAACCCCTGTTTCGGTTCCCGACCACCCAAGTCCTCCCCTGTCACGGCTTCGATACTAGCAGGTTCCTAAGGACCTAAGTAATCGACTAGGACCAACTAAAAAACTCGACTCAGCCCCTAAGTCCACGACTTTCGATTTGAAATAAAACGGAAAAACAGAGGAAGTAGAAATTACCTCTCATGCCGCTCACCGCCGTGGGCTCCGTCGTGTCCCCCGGTGTCCACAAAACTCCTCAGATCCTCCTCCGTCCTCTGAACGCCACCACTAGTCTCAATTGACCAGGCACGACAGCACACCACCCAAACTCCCTCTCTGTTTTCCGGAGAACCTCACACCTTGCACACACCAACACTCGACTTCTCAACTCCTCTCACCATCTTCCTTGCACTCTCCATGACAGGACCCGTCCCAACTGGACGTCAAAAACCGTGCCCGGTCCTACTCCCGTCTGACAAGTCAACTAAAGGTCCGAAACTACCCTTCAGTGCTTGCCAGACAAGGGATGTTTGAGTGGATTTCTGCTGCTGCCACTGCCTCACGATCAGTCCCGAACGTCGTACCACGGCCTGGAGGGTCACAAAACAGAAAAGGTGTGAGTGGACAAAAATGACTTCTTATAAAAACATTTATCAAAATACATTTTTACCCTCCAGTTTTCACAAACTTGCATGCATATCGTAAAACATGAGTAATAGTATGAAATCATTCAAGTATGAACAGTGGACCGATAAAATCAAAACATATTTTCCCATGGTCCATAAAACTCATGTTCACCAAATCAGTTCATGTTATAAAACATCAAATTCCGGCTCTCAGGCCAAAACATGTGAAAACATAATCGCTGGCCACAAAGACCAAAAACCCGTACTCAATACCAGTACGTCACCACAAACAACATGAATCAGCACTAGTCACAAGTGCACAATAAACATATCAATCCAATCAATCCGCACTACTCACAAGTGCACAAACTATCACAATCACATCTGCACTACTCACAAGTGCACAATTAATCAAACTGCACTACTCTCAAGTGCTGCACTACGCGTAGGCCAATATCCAGTCACACTCTCGGGAACAGACACCTCTGGGCTCAACCCCCTTGGGCTCAGTCACCTCTGGGCGAACACATCCCCAGGTTCAGACACCTCCGAGTGGTACATCCAGGCTCAGTCTCTTTCGAGAAGCTGACTACCATTGGATCAACTCCCGATCCTACAATCACATCCCCCAAGCTCCGGTCGTCTGGGTAATCCCCCCCAAGCTCCGACCGTCTGGGAATATCACAATCACAATGAAAACCATCTCGGGAATTACATCCCAAAACATCTCAATCAAATCTTGTCTTCTTACCAAGTCAAGATCATTCCCGACTGCATCTCAAAGCCCAAAATACCTTTTACACATAAACAGTTAAAATCACATTTTAAATTAATAAAATAATCCAAAAATCATCATCGACTCACCAACAAAGTCAAAATATCATTTTAGAAATCATTTAAACTCCGGGCCTAGCCCAAAACATCATTTGCACGTTCCTCATAAAACGTGCCCAAAAGACTGATTAAAATAATCATAGAATCCCAATAAATCATTGATTTCACAATTTCACAAGTGACTCCAAATCCGAGTCAAAATCACTATTCACTTGGGTTCTCACGCCCAAAATAACATTATCACGCAAATCCATGCGTTGCAACCTCGGTTGCCATTTTCACGTAAATGCACGAAATTTACCCTTGACTCATTCTCGAGTCACCACATCATTTTTCAATCTATGACCCAATAATCCGAGTCCAAACATTATTTTCAATCAATTTCAATCCCAGACTCATAAACCAAGTCCAAACATCATTTTTCACCAATTTCATAATTTCTCGAAAATCGTGCCAAATATAATAATATAATAATCATAAAACCGAGAAATCACCGGATTGAAACATAAATCATGCCAAAGCATATCAAATCATATAATAAAGCATTTTAAATCATATATGCATGCATCACGGTTAGAAAACAAAGTCCACTCACACACACTGTTCAAAACGGTTCGTTTCCGAGCTGCACGTTTTTCCGTAAATTCTGGAAATCACAACTCCTGCCCAAAATCATTATAGAGGGTTACTAACATCTCAAAATACATCATATAATTTTCTCCAATTTTTCCGGAATTTAAATACGTATTTAACTCGTAAAACAAAACTTCGGATACGCGGAACATTATCGAAACAATATCCGATTCCCTCGAAACCAACGTTAAAATGTTCGTTACACTGAGAGGGTCAAAAGTCATGTTGACCTCACCTTGAGACTAGGCTCGACGCGCCTTCACGCGCCACCGTGAGTGGCTGCGCGTGAAATCCACGCGCCTGCTACAGTACTGCCTTCCTCACCCGTTTGTCTGGTAAACGGGTCTCTTTTGCCCGCGAACAGACCCGGTTAATTTCCTACCAATTCGACATTGTTTCCATCAATTGAACATTCAGTCAGTTTTGAATTAAGTTCAATTAGAGATCTGTGGACTCAATTACAAACAATCTTACCTCTAACCTCACGATCGAAGATGGTCACTCGAAGAACATCCGGCCATTGTTCATCATTCGAAGTCCTTCAATGTCACACGATTTCCTTCAATTGATTCATCAAGAAGCTTAAACAGACTCCGTTAAACATTTTCCCCAACTCAATTGCATCAATTCATGGCTCAAACTCCACGACTCAAGCTCAAAATTTCAGAAAGCTTCCTTCCTCAGTTCTACCTCAAATCGACCTCAATTCAACTTCGTTCCTTCTACAAAATTGATCGTAGCAATCCCAGAAGACTAAAACTGAACCAAATTTCGATCAACAAGGCTCAATTCTTCCAATTCGATTTTTCCTCCAAATTTCTAAAACCCGAATTCCAGTTTCCTTCTCACAATCAATCTCTCTTGTTTACCCAGTTGAGTTAGTCTCAACAAGCACTCGATTTTGCCCTCAAAACCAGTTAGAGAAGGCAGCTAACTCTCTCCAATTTGCTTCCCAAATTTTTACACGGTTTGAAGAACAAAGGAGATTAATGGAGGAATTAAAAATAATTAGGATTAATTAATTAATAAAACATAATAATTATGTTTTCCCCAAAACATGGGATCTGGTTTCATGCCTGAATTTAGGGGATGAGTGACACTTGTCACTCATCCAAGTGTGTTCAGTCACCGGGTACTGTTCATATTAAAATATTATTTTAATCCCGGTTCGTTCGGTTAATCGAGCCCGATTCCGTGACCATGACTTCGTCGTCGAATCTCCGATTTCGGCATGCCGCCTGTCGTTGGATTCGTATCGACGAGACCTACGTAACGGTCCTTGGCTCTCGTCCATCGGACCTCCCGATCAAAAAGTCAACATTTGGCCCCTAATATGACCAAATTACCAATATACCCCTCAACTTCCGAACGTCATAATTTTCACCTCGAATGTCGGAATCGAACGTGCCACCTGTCTATGAACTCGTGACGTCCCGAACTACGTCACAGTCATTGGTCAAAGTCCGTTTGACCGCTCGAACTAAAAGTTAACATTTTGCCCACGCCAGGGGAAAAATGGTCATTTTGCACGTTTCGTCCGATTTCACTCAACTAATCCCCGATTAGTCATTCTAAATCATAATTAATTAATATTCAATCCCGACACTCGGGACGGGTCATTACACTCCAGCTTCCCCTGATCACAATCACACACTCAAGCTCTCACACTCTCTCCCAGAACTCGATCAATTCCCACTCAGACCTCACTCTGTTTTCTCTCGAACACGACCACACACACCCGTTTAATTCGAACACACACACACACCGTGCACTCCCTAGAACCCACTACACACACTGCACGTGTCACCATCCCCTCAGCCCTCTCACAAATATCCCAATCTCACTGTACAATTGGCCTTATCTGATTGGCCCAAATCCCCAGACAACCAAAAGACCAAAATTACGATAATGCCCCTACCTTTCTAGACCCGTAACTCACACATTCTAACTCCGATGAATGCGTGCCACCCTTCGTTGAATTCAGGACGACGAGATCTACCTAACGGTCCTAGGTCAACGTGTAAAAACCCAGTCGTACAAAAAGTCAACTTTTCCCCATATGTTAGCCAAATTACGAAAGTGTCCTCAACCTTCCGAACATCATATCTTCCTCCTCGGATGTCGGAATCGGGCGTGCCACCTGTCTACGGATTCGTGACGTCCCGAACTACGTCACAGTCATCGGTCAAAGTCCATTTGACCTCCCGAACTCAAAATCAATATTTTGCCCAACCTAGGGGCAAAATCGTCATTCTACCTTAGCGAACTTATCATCACCAACTAACCACCGATTAAGCTCACTAATCTTATCTTAAACACGGTCTTAACCCTAATTCCCGGGACGGGTCGTTACATTGTGAGTGGACCTTGATTTCTAAACTGTGATGCATGCATAAATGTTTTATATATTTTACATATGTGATTTCTATGATGATTATTAGGATATTGAGGATTTACATGTTTACACGTACTTGCACGTATACCATACTTTTGAGAATGATTATGAAATGGTTTTTCATATACCATCCTTTTATTTATGGATTGTCTCCTTCGGGGAGGGTCGTTGGCCTGGGTGGACCCCGGAGTAGTCACAGAGCACTAACTGAGTGGAGTCGCCCACGTGAGGTGCCTTACTCTCAGGAAGGAATTTAAGGATTATAACCCGCATGAAGGGTCATTGATCTGCAGACATTGACCTAGGTGGACCCTAGGGAGACTTGGGATTTGAGACCCCGCGTAGCACCCGCGTAGTTTTGGAAACCGTGATAGGATTGGTTATATGATATTTGGTAAATATGTTTGTTGGATTTATGAAATGGTAATTGGATTTCAAAAATGATATTTCTGTGTTTTATGGATTTGGGCAATGCCCCACATACTTGGATTTACGGATTTGGGGTGAGTTCCCACATATGCTTGATATGTTATGAATTTGTGTAAATGGATTTGGACAGTGGCGCGTATGATTTGGATTTACGGAATTTAGGGCTAAAACCCTAATAATTGTTATTTGAATATATGGTTTGATAAATGGTTTTAGTATGCATGCATATTTTTTAGTGAAGAGCATAAATGTCTTTTATGAAATGAGTTTTTATTAAACTATTTATTTTCATCCACTCACAGTTTTTAATGGTTTTAATGCTCTTCAGGTTGATCACGGATGCGGGCTGTAGTAGAGACCGAGACATCACACTCCTCCGCCGGATCCTGGCACGCTCTGGAAGCCGGTAGGGCTGAAAGTTTTGAATTATCTCTTATCTGACACTTCGTGTCAGACGGGAGCATGACACATCCCGTGATAATCCCAGGGGGATTGGGATGGGTCGTGTCAGATTTGTTTAAGAGCTTTAGCCTCCACTGTAATGACCCGAAAATTCGAAAAAGGGAAAATTTGGAAAATTTGAAGGAAATGACAATTTTTCCCCTGGTTATAAGGGCCGAAAGCTGACTTTTTGATCGGGATCTTGTTTGGACTTCCGTGAGTATCGTTGGATAGGTCTCAAGACGTTGAATCCGTAGACATGCGGCATGCATCAATTAGGATTCGGATGAAAAAGTTATGGGCCTGAGAAAGTGAAGGGCAATTTGGTAATTTTGCAAAGGAAGGGCAGAATGGTAAATTGACGCAGTGTTGGATTACTCAGCCAATTTGGTGAGGCAGTTAGCCCCTTGTGTGACATCTGTCACTGGCAGAATATGGATTAGTGGCAAGTGAATGTGTGTGCGGTGTGTGATTTCGTTAAGTACAGGTGAAAGGGAATTAGACCCCATGTGTGTATCTTGGAGGTAAAACAGAGAGACCAGAGACACAACCCTATTGATCGACCTCCCCAACAACTAGTTGAGAGAAAAGGAAAACTGGAGAGGAATTGAGAGGATGCTGTTAGATGAATCAATTGAAAGAAATGATGCAGAATTGATGAGGATTGAATCGGGTTGTTTCACGGGTTGCAAGACCCGTTTATCAATCAAACGGGTTGGGACGATGAACATTCACTGTTACTGTAGCAGGCGCGTGGACTCACTCACGCTCAGCCGCTTGCGGCGGCGCGTGGGCCCGATTCCTGAGGTGAGTTTAACATGACTTTTGTTCCATTTAATGTAACGAATATTTTGGCACGGGTTTCGAGGAAATCAAATACCATTTCGATAGTGTTATGTGTATCCAAAATTTTAGTATAAGTTTAAAATACATATTTAAATCCTGAAAAAATTGGGGAAAATTATATGAGGTATATTGGAATGTTAGTAAGCCTCGATAATGATTTCGGACAGGAATGGCGACTTCCGGAATTTACGGAAAAACGTGCAGCTCAGAAAGCGAGCGATATGGACGGTGTGTGAGTGGACTTTTGTTTTCTACCTAAAATGCATGCATATATGTTTTAAATGTTTTATTATGTGATTTGACATGATTTTACTTGATTGATATTTCGATATGATGATTTATCGATTTTATGGATTATTATATTATTTGATGGACACGATTTTCGAGAAAATTGTGAAATTGTTGTTTTGGGCGAAGGCCCGAGATTTGAGATTGGTTTTGACTCGGATTATGAGTCGGGAAATGATTTGATGGATTTGTAATGCTTTTGGATATCTTTTATTTATTTACATGAAAATGGCAACTGAGTTTGCGATTGCACGGATTTGCGTGAAAATGATAGTTTGGGTTTGTGACCCAATTGGATAGTGATTTTGACTCGGATTTGGAGTCACATGTGGATATGATTAAATTGATGATTTTGATTTATAAAGTGAATCCTGGACACTGTTTTATGATGGATTTATGGAACTTACTTTGTGAAAGCTATGCTTCGGGCATATGCCCTGTTGAAATGTTTTTGACTTGATTTGAGACATGAATGGTTTTAAAATGAGATTACTGGATTTGGTGACTGTTCCACATATACCATCCTCTGTGATTTGATAGTCTCCTCCAGACGTCGTAGATCCTGGAGTAGTCACGATCCACTACCTGGAGATGAGTAGCTCCGAGGGAGGCTCAATCTCAGGAGTGTGAGATTCTGATGATATCCTCTAGACGTCGTAGATCCTGGAGATGATATCACCCCAGACGTCGTAGATCCTAGGGAGGTACTCAGACATGAGACACCCGAATTTGCACGCGTTGTATTGATATCGTGATGGTTACTTGGATATTGAGATTGGATATTGAGGATTGGTCGTACTTATGATTTATTGATATTTGTGTCCAGATACTTTATATCATGAATTGATTTGATGAACATGAGTTTCAGAGAAAATGTGGACCATGGGAAAATATGTTTTGATTTTATCGGTCCATTGTTCATACTTGATTGATTTCACACTATTACTCATGTTTTATGATATGCATGCATATTTGTGAAACTGGAGGATAAGAATGTATTTTGATAAATGTATTTCTAAAACTTTATTTTTGTCCACTCACACCTTTTATGTTTTTATTAACCCTCCAGGTCGTGGCGCGATGATCGAGGCTATTCGAGAGGTGGAAGCATGAGTTGGCACAAGTGCGGTTATCCCTTGTTTGGCAAGTGCTGAGGATAAATTCGTAACTTCAGTTGACTTGTCAGACGGGAGCAGGACCAGGCACGGTTATCTATGTCCTTCGGGAACGGGTCCTGTCATCCACCCATTTGGTGAAATAGCCCGTGGCTACCACAATATAAGCATGCTTTCCCGATGATTTCAGGAATATCTTTCCAATGAAGTCGATTGCCCATCCTTGGAAAGGCCATCGTCTGACGACTAGATTGAGTGGCACCGCTGGTGCATGTTGGAAAGGTGCATGTCTTTGACACGCATCACAACCTTTTGCATATGAGTAACGATCCGATTGAATGTCAGGCCAAAAGTAGCCATATCGTCATATAAACCTTTTCAACTTTGGCCCTTCTTAATGCGCACCACACACTCTTTCGTGTACTTCCCCATTACCACCATCGCTTCTTTGGGCCCAACGCATCGTGAAAGGGTTCCATCAAAGGGCCCTGACTAAACCATTAGGTGGTTTTCGAATTCTAGAACTAGTAACTGAACCTAATTCGAACCATGTAAAACGATCTGATTTCTATTTATTTTTTTCCTTGTGCAAATTCTGGATTCACAATTTTGGACCACACTACTTTTTTTTGAACAGCTATTTCAGCTTGAGACTGATAACTAAACGTGGCATAAAAGTGATTAAACATTTAGTTCTTAATCTGGAATAACAACACATCCTACTCATTATAGATAGATATTAAATAATAAATGACGTGTGACCAACGGAAGCTGCAGTCCATGAAAGTCAAAACTAGAGTTTCACTCTACGAAACTTTTTAACTTCGTCCCCGCTGGTTATAAAACACCGCAACAAAAGAAGAGTGGCAGAAGATTCTGCCTTGCCTACCTCCCCAAGCGCTCTTTTGTGTGTTGTTGTCTTTCGCCAAGCCTCATAGAAATATAAAATGTCTGCCTCCACAACCGCTTCCACCACTTACAAAACCCACCGACTTATCACTCCACCGCTCACAACACCCTACGCCGCCACCCATTTTCCCGCCACCTTCGCCAAATTTACCTCCCGTGCCACCGCCCCTGCTTCCATCTCCTGCACCCTCACTCGCGATTCAGCCGTTCTTCAGATGGAGGGTAAAACAAACAACGGGTCGTTGCCGGTTCTACCCCGACCCGATTCCTTCGGACGGTTCGGTAAGTATGGCGGCAAGTACGTCCCTGAAACTTTAATGCACGCCCTCACTGAGCTCGAGTCTGCGTTTCACGCTCTTGCTAATGACGAAGAGTTTCAGGTATTTGTCGTCATCGATTCTTTCATTTCTGTACTTTATTTTTACATTTGAAATTTCACTTGTAGTTATTACTTGTAGAAGTATATTCAGTGGCTTTCTCTTAGGTTGAATTGTTGTCAAGAACAAAATTTGTGTGGGAAATGAATCAAATGGAGGTATTTGAAGGAAGTGGCCATAAGGGTTGTTTAAAATGAATTAACCTGAGATGGTATTGTAGACCAGAAAATTTCGTCTTGCAGCACATGGCTGTGATAAAAATTCGGAGATTGATAAATGCCCATTCAGTGTTGCTTCCACTTATGTTTTTTTGTATTTTACCCCAGAGCTCAGCGAAGTCTTTTTTGGACTTTGTAGGATTTGTTGGCAGGTTTTCTCTGCTCTGTTTCTTTAAAATATGATTGGTGATTTTTGTTGGAATGTGGCGCCTTTAGCCACGACTTTTGGTTAGCGGATAGTTAAGGAATAAAGAACTGCTTTCATGTTGATTTTCGGATTTACAACTTTCCTTTCAATTTTGAGATATGTTAGGATGCATGAAGCAAGCCAAGTTTTTGGAATTTTCGGTAAAAATTGTCAAAATGCAGAAATCTATTTCTTTGCTTCTTGAGGATTATACTATTTTTCTACTTATGAACAATATATTTTTTCCTTTTTTATGAGGTGATATATAATATAACTGTTTAATTTGATAATTATTTTATGTTGCAGAAAGAATTGAATGGCATTTTGAGGGACTATGTAGGCAGGGAGACTCCTCTCTATTTTGCAGAGCGGCTGACTGAACATTACAAGCGTCCTAATGGTGAGGGGCCTGAAATTTATCTCAAGAGGGAGGATCTTAACCATACTGGCGCTCACAAGATCAACAATGCTGTTGCTCAAGCTCTGCTTGCTAAGAAATTGGGAAAGAAGCGCATTATTGCTGAGACTGGTGCAGGGCAACATGGAGTTGCCACTGCCACAGTCTGTGCTCGTTTTGGATTGCAGTGTATTATCTACATGGGTGCCCAAGATATGGAAAGACAATCTCTCAATGTTTTTAGGATGCGGCTTCTTGGGGCTGAGGTTTGTTATGATTCTGCAACTCACTTCTTTTTAGCAATGTGCTTTCTGTTGTTCAATGTAGCATCCTAAATTTATAAGTCTTCCTTATTTCTCCTGATATGTTTCTATTGGATTTAAGTTGAGGTGTGGCTTTCCATTAATGTAATACGTAAGTTTCCCGTTAGTGAATTTATCTTCTTTTTTGCGATTTGGGAATTTTTTTTAGCATATTTTATCAATCTGTGTCATCTTTATCCTTTCCATGTTCTATTTTTTCATCTCACGAATGGTCAGCTAACAGTTCTTTTATGTTGGAAGTGCGAGAAAGATGACTTTGGTTTGTGTGTGTATGTGTATGTGAGTATGTGTGTGTGTTTTAGGCATTCTGCAGTTAAGTGCAGCGCATTGCAGTATGAGTGTTTGAAAACTATGATATATTTTTTCTGTTTTGATGTGATTTAGCAAGAGAGGTTTTCTGTTCAGATACATCATACAAATCTATCTCTTTACAAAGAGAGATGCATTTTCATTATAGGACTTCATCTAACATTGGTATTCAATTCTTTGAATAGCTATTCTTTTTCTTAAGGTTATAGTTGTGTAAAAGGCCTAAATTGTTAATCTTCATGCGAGTCAGATGCATTGCTCTAATTCATCCTATTTATTTTGGACTGTACTTGTTTTTCAATTTTTTGAAATACAGGTTAGAGCAGTCCATTCTGGGACAGCCACTTTGAAGGATGCTACCTCAGAAGCTATAAGGGACTGGGTGACTAATGTAGAGACAACTCATTATATTTTGGGCTCTGTTGCCGGTCCACATCCATACCCTATGATGGTTCGGGATTTTCACAAGGTGATTGGTAGAGAAACAAGAAAACAGGCACTGGAAAAGTGGGGAGGGAAACCAGATGTGCTGGTGGCTTGCGTTGGTGGGGGTTCAAATGCCATGGGACTTTTCCATGAGTTTGTTGAAGACAAAGATATTCGGTTGATTGGGGTGGAGGCTGCAGGATTTGGATTGGACAGCGGCAAACACGCTGCAACTTTGACCAAAGGAGAAGTTGGGGTCTTGCATGGGGCTATGAGCTACTTATTACAGGATGATGATGGACAAATTATCGAGCCTCATTCTATAAGTGCAGGGTATGACTGTTGATTTACTTTGCAGCTATTGGGGGTGGCCTTGTAATGTAGTAATTTTATGATTTCTCTTTTGTCTTTAGCCTGGATTACCCTGGAGTTGGTCCGGAGCACAGTTTTCTGAAAGACACAGGCCGTGCTGAATACTATAGCATTACTGACAAAGAAGCATTGGAAGGTATTTAACTTGCCAGATGTATTTTGATTTTATCTTTTTACTTTTTCATTATTGTGTGAGGATAAGTAGTCCACGTATGCATATTGTTTGATTGTTGATCTTATCTATGAATGAATTGTCTCTTTGACAAATGGACTATTGATTAATTTCATCCTTGGGTTGCCATTCCATCTGAAGCTTTATATATAGTCCTCAAGATGTCACCATGAACAATATACAGATTGGAGCCCTTTAATAAGCTGTGATGTTTGTCATTCTCCCATGGTTGAAGTGTATTTGATATGCTCTTGGTTTGAAGTCCCATGAATATATGTTGACCCTAGTTGCCCTTTCCTTTGAAGCATAATGGATAGTCCTTGGATAACGTCATAACATAACTGGGGGCCTCTAGTATACTGTAATGTTTTATCTTTCATTAACCCATTATTTCGTCTCGTGCTACCCATGTTCTTCATGTATTTCTGGTGGAAGCCTTTGGCTTCTTAGTGCGAACTTCTTTTCCTCGCTTTATGCTTTTATGAGCGGTCAGAGATTATAATCCTACCCTTTTTCTGACCATTTTCGTTCTCCTTACATGTAGCTTTTAAGCGATTATCAAGACTGGAGGGAATAATCCCAGCTTTGGAGACATCTCATGCACTGGCTTACTTAGAGTACCTGTGTCCAACTCTCCCTAACAGTACCAAGGTTGTGCTTAACTGCAGTGGCAGAGGGGATAAGGATGTGCATACGGCCATCAAGCACTTGCAGGTTTGACGCAGCCATGATTGGAGGAAACTAAGAAGGCTCGTCTTCATTAAAGTAAAAGGATTTTATGAAATTAAATTAAGTTTATTTCCATGATGTGTCTGTGTAGGCACAGTTATAGAGCTCGTTTATGAATGCAACCTGCTGATAGGTCAAGGATGCCTCTTGGCATTCTCCAGGGAATAACAGTCTGGTTGCTTTGTAACACACAGTTTTATTTTCTCAACAAGGTCTTAAATGACCCGAGACCAGTTTTCATCCTGTTCTGTATAATGTAACTTCATGAAATTCAATGAGGAAAATGCAGTTCCATTTTGATCTGAATATTTCTGATGTTTCACTGGTAAAAAGGTCGCCATAGAAATGTGTTATATAATATGATTGAATCATATGTTTATTCTTTAGGTACGTGTCGTATGAATGAAATAAATGTAATACATGTCAATTGTAGCATTATGTGATGCAAAGACCGAAGCGCTAAAAACTCTTTCACGATTAAATTTAAAGTGTGATTTCTGTTTCATTCCCCTTGAATTTTACAAAGTAAAAGACTCATAGCAAAGGCCCGTAAAAGAATCATAGCAAAGGCCCCATCTAGGCCAAAGTATAATGTTCCCGAACTCACTAGCCAAACCAAATGCCGGCCACGTAATCGATGGGGAGCAATTAACAAACCGAAGCCTCTTCGCATTCTTTTCTTGACCTATCAAATTTGGTAGATATGCCAGCAAAATTGAGCTTCTTGTTCCTCACCACAACAAATTAAACACACTGCCAATAAGAGCTCCCCACCAGAGTCAAGCTGGTTTATACACACCGTTGGAGCCTTGTAGCCTTGTAGGTGCTAGGGCTATGGAGGCAGAAGAATACTCCATCATCATCGAATCTCGATGTGCTACGTGGACGGCACCCAATTTCAACGAACCCCAAGATAAAGTACCATCCACGTAGGCCACACCCCTAACTTTATTTTATTAGTACCGCAAATAAGTTGAATTTCATAACTAATCCATATCTTATCTTCGAAATTGCACCTACTTATAGTCCATAATTCATTATGGTTATTTCTGCAAAGGACAAAGATAACACAATCAAGAGAAATGGGAGCAAAAGTGAAGGTTGCTACGGTTGCTACCGATTTATGTTCAACACTGTCCATCATCTTGATCTTGAAATCCAACGGTGGTAAATCATTTACCTTGTTGCAGAAAGGTTTATCGAAGAAGAACATTGTTATACTTGTTTTCGTGTTCATCATGGGATCTAATTGTGAGGAAAATAACCAACGAAACTTGGAACATCAAAGTACTGTATTCTAAGTTGCACCGAAACGGATACGGATACGAGGATACGATACAACACGATACTCCGATACGCCAAAACCAAAAAATCAAAGGATACGATATGAAAAGGATACGAAAAATAAATAATATCAGAGAAACAAATGTATAATATGAACTACATAATAAAATGGTAATGGATTCAAGGGGAATTCACATTCTAAGAAAAATCAACACATCAATCTATGAAATCATAACAATTAGCGGAGATCACACACTAACACTGACATAGAACTCAAGTTAAGCTGAATACACATCTATGGACTCTTCCATTTCCTCCTGTCCACCTTAATGAATCCTAAGTTTTCGCATTTTCTTATTGAAACAGTATTTTGCGAAAACCAAACCTTCTATATATATAAAGATATATAAAATAATGTATGACTATGGACAGTGGCGGATCCAGAAATGTTTTTTTAAGGGGTCAACTTACAAAACTCTCTAAATATACTTGTAGGAAAATTATACCCTTCAATTTACATTTTGATACTCTATATAATAAGTATAATGAATTTATGCTAATTAAACTACTAAATACAAAAAAAAAAACGACCAAGTCATAGTAAATTATTAAAATCAAACGAATATAAATGATTTTTGTTATGGATATCAGATGACCTTAAGACATGTTATTTGATCAAAGTGATGAGGAATAACACTGTAGTATAATGACATTTTCTTACAAATTTAGATATTAATATATTTTACATAAAAAATTATACAAGAATTTATGATCTAAACTTTTTTTTTTTAACTTCAAGTCCTAAAAGAAATAGAAGCATATTACCATAATTTTTTGAAAATGACAAAGGAGATTTCATTTTTTTTTTCTTTTGAGAAATTCTAGTAACGCTTTAATTAATATCTTCTTTTTAAGAATATCAACAAAAAATTTGTAGTGGGCTTGAGAGTGAGTTTTAATTTGTGTTGGATTTATCACCTTTAGATAAAATGCCCAACACTCCAAAATAGATTTTTGGGCGTCAGTTTGTCTTGAGAAAGTTGATAATTGGTAAAGGATGGGCATTGGGAAGCAATAACATTAATTGTTTTTTCGGAAGAATTTACTCAAAACGACGTTGTTTTGAATAAATTTTTATTAAACAAAACAATTGGCAGAACCACCCATCTTCTTCCTCTCGATGCAGGTGTTCTTCAAGACCAGAAGAAACCCAGATTTCTTAAGAATAAAGGGCAAAAAATTCAGGCTTTAGGGGTCAAGATACATCTCTTAAGGGGGTAATGGAGAAATTGAAGGGGTCAATTGACCCCTTTTGCCCCTTAATAGATCCGCCCATGACTATGGACATCAGGCCACATGCTTAAGTATTCATACATGAAAAATAGAAATTGGTTTAAAATCCCACTTTTAAAAAGTAAAATATAAAACAGCAGAAGAAAATTGAGACATAGAATAAAGACATTAGTAGATCCATATCAAATATCATTATTATCAAATAGACAAATACTGAACTCTAAATCAAATATTACTCATATAAATCCACCGTCAGGCTTTCACCTTTTCAGTAATTCGTCCCACTTCCATGATCCCAAAATGAAATAAACTAACCCTCTAAATTATTGCAACTCCAAATCGAATCGAATCGAATCTCACTAACCCTATGAAACAATCATATAAACCCATTCCCCTAAAGTAAAAGAAGCCCACATGCTTATCAAAGAAAATAACACCAAATAACCAATAAATCTTGATAATCCAAAGAACTCTTATTAGAAATCCAAACTCTAGCAAAAAATTATGAAAGACAGAGAGAAAGAGAGAAATTACAAGGTTTAAAGGTATCTGAACCGTATCCAAATCGTATCCAAGAAGCCCACGCGCGTATCCAAATCGTATCCAAAATCTTGATACCGTATCCGAGCGTATCGGACGCGTATCAGATCGGTATCGGTATCCGAAACGCAATACGGAGGCCCATGGACGTTTCGGTGCAACCTAGACTGTATTGCTCTCGAAGAAAGGTGAGGCTTCTTCATGTATCACATTTGCAAGAGAGTTGAGTTTTGTTCGAGAAGAGATGGAAGAGGTCTGCTGAGCATAAGATTTCACCATCGGAGACACAATGAATTCATTTTTTTTTTACAAAGGGAGAAGCATATTGATTCTAGCTACTGTTATCAAGAGTTAATTACACTACAAAAATTCCATAGTTGCCCGACTATATTTTGCTCAGCGAGCACTATCTCGTCGTTTAAAGTTTGTCTAGATTGATGAAAATCAGAAAATCATCAGCCATCGGGCAAAATAATAGCCAACTAGGCCCGAGGAGCATTTTGGCAGGGCAACCTATTTTTTTTTTTTTGTAGGGAAATGTTTTGCCGTGAAACAATATTATTTTGGCGCCTATTTTCCTTAAATTTGCCCGACAATTAATTTGTCGGGGATGAGCATTTTGTAGGGCAAAGTTTTGGCGCAAAAAAAAAAAACCATTGTTAGGACCTTAGTCCTACAAATTTTTTTTCCCATCGAGCAAAATTGAAAATATTTCGTAAGGCAAACTCTTAGTGTTGAACAGAGATGGGCTGATGAATTCATTTAGTTTTGCCCTTCGAATGTGCTTCGTCGGCCAAGGACTAAAACACAATAAATGCGACCACATGCCCCTCTTCTTCTTTCGTATTTCTGCTTTATCTCAGTTAAGCTCTCTCTCTCCTCTCTCTCTCTCTAACACCATCATCCTGGTTCGCGGGTTGGTCCGGTACAAAAGATGAGATTGTGTATGAGGTACGATAGGTTAGATAGAATGATGGATCTCGGTACGTTAGGTATACATAACCAGTACAAATTTTCGGGTCCCAATTCGTTTGTTTATTTTTTTTCCGTTCGTATTTTATAACGCTCAAAATTTATTTAATATAAATTTAATAGTTATTTTATTTAACTATCTTAGACATCATATTTAGAAATAAAAGATAATATAAATAAAAAATATCTAACAAAATAACAAATTCCAAAAAAATGCATTAAAAAATAACAAATTTCCAAATCAAATCCATAACAAAATAATAAACTAACAAAAATAACAATTTTTTTTATACCCAAAATACTATTAGGAAATGGATATCGCAATCCCAAAAAAAAAAGAAAAGAATTCACATACTAAACGACCTTTCACCCACACTAAAAAAAACACAATTATGTACGTACTGCTAATAGAATTCGATTAGTTTCTTTTTCGTAAATCTAAACAATATAATTATAATATAAAATAGCTTTATTAATTTTAAATTAGCAATTAGGGTGAGTTAATGACCAGAGAACCACAACTTCATCTATTCATCTCTTTTCCTTCATAGACTACATGTGTAACTGTCAGGACCCACCCCGATTATCACCCCGATAACCGAGGTGAACCCTGCTCCCGTCTGACAACCCAACACAAAAGACCGAAACAACCTCACGAAAACCACAAATTACATTACCAGACGCAGGAGAATCTAAAATATCCCAGAGTCCGCAGTTATACAGAGCATAGTACCAAAACCAAAGTAAAACAAAAACCGATACACAGAGTACACGCACAACGAAAAATTGGAAACACTCCGGGAAAACTCTCGAGTATTCTATGCCTCCGACACTGCCTCAACGCCAACCACCGCGCTAGCTCCACGACCTGGAGGGCAGTTAAAAACCAGAAAGTGTGAGTGGACCATAAAGAATAAAAGTTTCAAAAACCATTTTATAACAAACCAGGGTTTGACCCTCCGTTTTGAAAACATGCATGCATAACCCATTAATTAAAAACAGTTATAAACCACATAGTAATCATCATAAAAAACGTTCATAAGTCACAAAATAGGCATCATGAAAACAGTACGATAAAACATAAATCCAAGTCATTATTATCTGATCAAACCTACTGGACCTATCCGAGTCTTTAAACTCCCGAGTCTTTAAACTCAATCTAGGCCTCAATAATCCGAGTCTTTAAACTCAACAGGCCTACGGGGGAAATATCAATATATCCGAGTCTTTAAACTCCCGAGTCTTTAAATTCAATCCGGGTCTTTAAACCCAATCCGGGTCCGTCCCTCGTCAATCACAATATCCGGGTCTTTAAACCCAATAACCAGATCCAGCAAATCCAATCAAAACCATTTGAAAACCATTTCTAAATCCATATCCAAACCCGAATCCGAAATCACTGGCCCGAAGCCATTCCGGCATCCAGAACCGTCTTTCCGAACCCAAATCTGAAAATCCACATTCAACTTAAAACCAAATTTCCGCTTTCCGAAATCCGATTCTAAAACCGAAAACCCTTGATCATCGAAATCATGTTCCAAAATCCCTTTATAATCATTGGAAACCCTTTATCGTTTGAAATCCCAAAATCATAGCATCATAATCAGAAATCAAGCTTTTCTCGTAAAACGTGCCAAATACGTAATTTCTCGAAAAACGTGCAATTAAGCAAAACAGTTATAACATATTCAAATAACCATGAAATCACATATAAACCATAAAAAAGTAATTAAAAGCAGTTATACATGCTCAGTTATAGAGAAGGGGTCCACTCACAGATATCGGGCACTTCACTCGCGTCCCGTACATTCCGCACGTTCCTCGTCCGCCTCGGGGAGTCCCAATCTTGTCACAAGTCTCCAAAATACGTCACTAACACGTCCATGAAGCGTATCCTAATTTCCCTAATTTTCCCGAACTTCAAACGTAAGTAAAACGAAACCCTAGAACTTCGATCCCGCGGAACTAACTCCAATCGACGTCCGATTAACCCGAAACCTATCCCAAAAGATTCGTTACAACATCTAGACCAAAAACCTAGTTGAACACCTCCCCGAAAAACGTCGTACGCTCCTCCACGCACAGCCCAAAGTGGCTGCACGTGGGCCTCACGCGCCTGCACTGTTCATCGTCTTCAACCTTCGTCCAAGCGGTCTAGACCGGTTCAGCCATACCGAACCGGCGTGACCGGTTCTCTGTCAACCTACAACCAAAACAGTCCCTCTTTCCACCAAAAGCTTCGTCCTGAACTTAGGAATCCATTCCCCTCAACCAAACACGACAACGCGGCCTCTAACCCGTCGTCCCCAACTTGAAACAGAAACCCGTCCAAGCCCCTGTTCTTGCTCCCGGCCAACCGTCTACTCCCCCATCACGGCTTCAAACCCTAGAGCTTCCTAGGACCCTCCTGAGTCCACTAGAACTCACCAAACACCTCGACTCAGCTCCTACCTTCACGACTTTCAAATTGAAACAAAACGGAAAAACACAGGAATTTTCAATTACCCCACCTGCCGCTCACCGCCGTGGCTCCGCCGTGTCCCTAGGTGTCCCCTCAGCTCCTCAGGTCATCCTCCGTCCTCTGAACACCACCACTCGACCGTTTTGATCAAAACCCGGCATCACCCCACCAAACACCCTCTCTGTTTCCATGAGACCTTACCTTCCTCACACACACAACCACTCAACTTCCACTCCTCTTAGCCTAGTCCTTGCACTCTCAGTCTCCCCCTGAACACAAACACACACTCAAGACTCTCACCTCCCCGCAATTCGATCGATTTCACCTCCCAACTCTGTCTATGTTCCTCTCTTCGAACAAACACGATACACATACAGTCCAATTTAAGTGCACCGTCCAAACTTGTAGAAACCTCTAGCACACTACCACCTGTCACAATCCTATGTTCCCTGACTAAAAAATAACAAAAAATCGATGTACAGTTGGCCTTATCAGATTGTCCCAAATCGCAAAGCACCAAAAGACCAAATTGCCCCTGTGAACTAAAATTACCATTTTGCCCCTCACCGATCTAGACCTATATCTTAACCGTCCGATGTCCGATGAAGGCATGCATCCTGTCGTTGAACTCAGGATGACGAGACCTACCTAACGGTCCTAGATCTACGTACAAAAACCCTGTCGTACGAAAAGTCAACTTTTCACCCTATTTTAACCAAATTACGGTAATGCCCTCAACCTTCCGAACATCAAAACTTCCTCATCGGATGTCGGAATCGGACGTGCCACCTGTCTACGTACTCGTGATGCCCCAAACTATGTCACGGTCATCGGTCAATACCCAATTGACCGCCCAAACTCAAAGTCAACATTTTGCCCAACCTAGGGGCAAAATCGTCATTCTACGCTAACAGCTACACATAACCAACTAAACACCGATTAGACTCACTAATCCGTTACTAATCACTTCACTAATCCTGTCTCCCGGGATGGGTTGTAACGACCCGTCCCGAATTCCGGGATTAGTTTAGTGACTAATCTTGATTAGTGAGGTTGATCGGTGGTTAGTTGGGCGAAATCGGACAAAATGTGCAAAATGACCGTTTTGCCCCTGGTCGTGGGCAAAATGTTCACTTTTTGATCAGGTGGTCAAACGGACTTTGACCGATGACCGTGACGTAGTTCGGGACGTCACGATTTCATAGACAGGTGGCACGTTTGATTCCGACATTTGAGGAGAAAGTTATGATGTTAGAAGTTGAGGGGCATTTTGGTAATTTGGCATATTAGGGGCCAAATGTTGACTTTTTGACTGGGAGGTCCGATGGAAGAGGGCCAAGGACCGTTACGTAGGTCTCGTCGATACGAATCCAATGATAGGGCATGCCGAAATCAGAGTTCCGACGACGAAGTTATGGTCACGAGAACGAATTAACGAACCGAGACTTCGATTAAAATAATAATAAAATAATGAATAGTAATCGATGACTGTGCACACTTGGATGAGTGACAAGTGTCACCCATCCCCTAATCTAGGCCCCAAAACTAGCTCCATGTTTCCCTCCCAACATCATCATTACTATATCATCATCACCATTAATCAACCATTAACCTTAATTAATCCCCACCATTATTCCTTCTCTGTGTTTCAAACCGTGAGCAACTGCAAAACAGAGAGAGTGTGTGAGCTGGGGGAATTGGCTGCTTTCCCACGGCAGAATTGAGAGAATTGAGAGACTAAGAAGATTGAATTAACGGGGAAACACGAGGGACAGTGAGGGAGTTGGGAAATCAAAATCGAAAATTTAGAAATTTTGGGGGGAAAATTCAATTGTTGTGAATTGAGCCTTGTGGATCGAAATTGGGCTTGATTCTAACTTCCTGGGATAGAGACGAGTGAAACCCAACGAAAATTGAGGAGAATTGGGGTCGAATTGAGGAAGAACAGAAGGAAGGAGGTCTCTGAAATTTCGAACTTCAGTCGAAGAATTTGAGGCTTTGATTGATGAAATTGAACTGGGGATTTTGTTCCCGAGGATCCCACGATGCTTATGGAAGGATCAATTGAAGAAAATCGATGGATTTTGGCTCTGAACAGACCTGGTAACAGTAAGGAAAATTCGAAGTTGGGACGTGTTGTTAGAGAGATCAAACGATGCAATTGAGTTGGGGAAACAGTTTCCCATGGTCCATTGATGCTTCTGGTTGAATCAATTGGAAGAAATCAGCAGCCATTGACGGAATTCGATGAATGCACAGTACCTGGGTGTTCTTCATTGTTCATCGTGGAATCGATGGATTTTAGGTAAGTGATCGTGTAATTGATGTTACAGACCTTTAATTGGACTTAAAACGAAGCTAACTGAATGATCAATTGAACTAATTAAGGCTGAATTGATAGGAAACCAACCGGGTCATCTCGGGGGCAAAAGGACCCGTTTATCAGTTAAACGGGTAAGAACAATGACACTGTAGCAGGCGCGTGGGTTTCAAGCGCAACCACTCACGGCGGCACGTGACGGCGCGTGGGCACGAATCTCGAGGTGAGGTCAACATGACTTCTGTCCTACTTAATGTAACAAACATTTTGGGAATGGTTTCGTGTCGATCGGACACCGTCTAGATATTGTTCGGGACGTCCGAAAGTTTTAAATCAAGTTTAAAAATAATTAAAAATTCGGAAAAATTACGGGACTTTAATAGGATGTTAATGAAGATGTTAGTGACCCTCTAATGTGATTTGGACAGGATTGGGAGTCTCGATGATAGTGGTGTGGCCCAGGAGGGCCTATGGCACGCTTATCGAGGCTTATCGTTAAACGGTCTGTGAGTGGACTTTGGTTTTATAAATTCTATGCATGCTTAACTGTTTTATATGAATTATGATTGTGATTGTATGAGGTTGATTTGGATGTTGGTAAATTATACGGTTTCATTTATTTCGAGGCGATTTACGTGCTTGCACGTAAATCGAGGTTTTTCCAGTTTTGCACGGATTTTCCATGTTTATGGTCTTGGATATGATTTCATGAAATAGTTTTAATTGGAAAGATAAACTCGGGCTTGAGGCCCAATTATTTTGGAAACCTCGGACTTGGAGTCCAATTGAGTTATGAAATCGGGTCGGGGGCCCAGTTATTTATGAAATCGGGCTAGAGGCCTAGTTGTTACGAAATCGGGCTGAGACCCATTTGAGTGATATTATCGTGCCAGGGGCCCAGTTGATTTACGAATTCGGGTCGTGGGCCCAGTGGTTTATAAAATCGGGCTATGGGCCCAGTGGTTTACAAAATCGGGCGTGGGGCCCAGTTGGGTTATAAATATGATTTCGGGTCTAGGACCCTATGTTAATAAATGTGATTTCGGGTCAGGGACCCAAAATGGAATTGTGATGTTTTTTGGAGATTTTGGGCAGGGCCCATTGTAATGTTGTGAAATGATTTAATAAAACTGTTTTCCATATACCATCTGGATACAAGGATATATGATGGTCTCCTCCAGGTGTCTGGGACACTGGGGAAGTCACGGTGCATTGCCTGCGAGAGGTAATTGTACGGAGTTACCAAACCGTATAATGATTCAGGAGCAGGATTGCTATGATTGACGTCTGGGACGTCAGACATCTGTGATGTCAAAGATATGGACCCGGAGAGACCCCGGGAAGCACGCGTAGCTTATTATACCGTGAGATATGACGTCTGGGACGTCAAGCGTTTGGGACGCTAAGCATCTGGGATGCTGGTGATGGTAAGGGTAAATATGGATTAATGAATCTATGAAATGGCTTTTCGGTTGGATATGTGTTATGTGGTAAAAATGGATTATTGGTTATGAAATGGTATTTCGGGTCGGGGACCCTAAATGGTTTTGGATTTATGGATTTATGTTTATGGCTTGGGCGGTGGCGCACATGGTTTTAATATGTCTGGTAGTGGTATTCCACAGTTTTGGGCTGAGTTCCCACACTTGGTTTTAAGTTAACGGTTTTTGGGCTAAGGCCCTAATGGTTTGGTTGAACAAACGTTTTGGTTACTGGTTTTCGTGGCATGCATACGTTTTTATTGGAGGGCATAAATGTCTTATAACTGTGTTTACTAAACTTAATGATTTTTGTCCACTCACAGCTTTTGGTTTTTAATGCCCTTCAGGTTGATCACGGATGCGACTGCAGTAGAGACTGGGACATTGCACGCCTCCTTCATCGATCCTTGCGCACTCTGGAAGCCCCGTTTGGGCAGTGACTGTTGGTTATCCCTTGTCTGACACCCCTTGTTGGACGGGAGCAGGGCACATTCCACGGTAATCCCGGGGGGATTGGGTTGAGTCCTGTCAACTTGGTATCAGAGCAGGGTTGCTCTTTTTTGTGCGCGCAGGTCGAGGGTGTGATGTCTCTTTGGACTGCAGTTCGTTATCAACCTGATAGATAGTTTTGGGTTTTAATCGCGGATAGAGTGTGATTGGCCCGATACGCCGTGCGTTAATGTGATCTGACCCAAGTGGGTTTTATTGTGATGAACTGGTATTGTGGGACCGTCGGTTCGGTCATGTGATATTGGATTGTTGTGCTGCTAGGTGCAGCCAGGTTCGGCGAACCTCATTTGAGTAATGGTCTAAAATGTGAACCCTAGTGGTGGTTGCTAGTGTGAGGGATGTTGGTACATTGGAGTTAGCCGATGGCCTTAGTGGTGGAACCCACATTGAGTTGATGGTGGGATTGGATTTGACGTCTATACGATGTCAGGACCACGGGGTCGGTCAGGTTGTGGATTTTATTACGGAAAGCTGTTTGGTTCAGTGGAACCATAGGGTGTGATTGTGGAACCCTAGTATTAAAAAGGTAAACCTTATTTGTGACTAGTGGATGAGAACTTGTGCTGCGAAGAGCGGCTGAGGTCATGGATGACCATGTGGATGACTCTAGTGAGTCTAGTCAGAACTATGGGATTCGATCTACGGATACGGTTCTGAGATAAATTATGGAATCCCGAGTTAGACCGGGTATTAGTGCGATGTGTGGATACGGATCTCGATAGCAATGACCGTTGCTCGGTAGTCAGAGATGACTGGCTATCGAGGGTATTTGGTGTGGTTGCAATACTTGGGGATCAGGGGACGTTCAGAGAACGTTCATTATCCTGATGTGGGTTGTCAGAATAGTGGTACCCATAGTTGTGGGGTACGAGTAGAGGTATGGGATCGTCGTTCGGTATGAGCGGAGATCCAGGGTTGTCATATCTGCACACGGTGTGCAAGTATGGATGTCGGTATGTTGGTACTTTTGTGCCGATACTAGTATGGATGCCTGTGTGCTGATACTAGTGTTGATGATAGTGTGTTGGTGCTGGTACTAGCGCTGGTGCTAGTGTCGGTGATTGCGATGACGACGAGCCACGAGTTGGGGCGTGACTCCGTCATGATGGACATATGTTCGGTATTTGAGATTTGGTAGTGGTTGAGTGATGGACTGGATAGGATCCAGTTGAGATTGTGATGTGTTGGGATTAGTCCCGACAGTGGTAAAATGACAAGTGATGAGTGGATAAAAAGGTATAATTGAGACCTTGGAAACCGAGTGTTGAACCTGTAAAGGTTGGGATGTGCGAACGAAACGATAACGGCTTGATTGTGGACACGTGGTTGTACAAGTGAGTTGGGGATGTAGGGAGTCCAGTGGTTGGACTTGACATCTCGTTGGGAGTAGGACTGCTTCCAACATGGTTGGAACCTTAGTTTCGAGAAGAGTTGTAATTGTGGGACGAGAGGAGTGCTCGTTTCCGCATTGGTGATGGGTATTCTGGAGTCATTGGGGCTGACTTCTTGTTTTCTGCCCTGGTAGACGTTGATTGTAGTTACCAGTACGTTGAACGTGTATTGGTTGGTGGACCCATGTTTGTTTTTGGGTCATCAGGAGGAGTTGCGTATTCAAAATTTGGTAAACGAGATTTCTCATTTTCTGCTTGGTGGCAGACGATGTTGGGTTACATGGTGTGGTGAATACATCGTGTTTTGTTTGCATCCACGTAGGATGAGTATTGACGTCATCATTTTGGGATCATCCTTGGTTTTTCCTAGGTGGAATGACAAGGATCGATACGAACTTGGGTATGTGAGTCGTAAATGACGGGACAGAACTTCTCTTCGAAGTGGAGCCCGTATGGTGTGTTACTCGAGTGAATAGGTTTCCGATATGGTCGGATTTTTTCAACCTTAGACGTGTGCAGGTTGGATTGGCTTCCCTATGAAGTCAATCGAATGTATTGAACTGGTAACCGATAGGTTCGGTTTTGATGTGTCTTGGTAGACGTGAGCGAGATTTCGGGTTTTGGAATCGAATTTCTGGGTGACGATTCAGGATTCGATTTTGGAACTTGAAAATGGATTTCCGGATTTGGGTACGGAATGATTATTCCAAATGCTAGCTTACGAAATAATGATTTCAGACTCGGATTTGGACATGGATTAAAAATGTGATGTCTGGGTTTGTGACTACGCCCAAACTACGGATTAAATTAAACACGTAATTTGAGTGTTGTCAATTTTTGGCGCCGTTGCCGGGGAAATTGAAAATCATTTTTAATTTGTTAGTGTATGTATATAAATTGTGCATATTATACTTGTTTATAAATTTTACTTTTGTTAATATTATATTTGTTTATAACCCTTACTTACTTGTTTATATTTTATTTATCCATCTTATTTTTGTTTTTATTATTTTTGTTTATAATGTTCATACTTTACTTATTCATAGTTTCTAATTTATACTTGTTCATAAATGTTCATAATTTTTTTATATATTTGTTCATATTCAAATTGTTTATGTAAATTTAAAATTCTATCATACTTGTTTATAATTTAATTTAATTTGTACTTGTCATAAATGCATATTGTACATATCCACTTTTCCTTACTTTTAATTTATTTTATTTTTTTTTTCTTTACACTTTCTAACTTTTTCTTTAATCCATTAACTTTAATTTTATTCCATAAACTTTTTCTTTATTCCTTTAACTTTAAATTTATTCCATTAACTTTTTATTTCACTAACTTTTTATTCCACTAACTTTATTCCATTAACTTTTTATTCCACTAATTTCATTCCATTAACTTTTGATTCCACTAATTTTATTCCATTAACTTTTTTATTACACTTATTTTATGCTTATGTAATTATTTATTTGGTTATGTCTTGATAAAATTTAAATTTAAATTTTTTTTTAAAAAAATTCGAAATAAAAAAAAATAAAAATTAAAAAAAAAAATTCTTATCTTAGCTTTATGTTAGTGTTAATTCATACTTGTAAATAAATGTTGTATATATGTTACTTGTTACCTTTTATACTTGTTCATAACTTTTATATTTCATAGTATACATACATACTTGTTCATAATAGACTTTCATTTATGTTTGTTTATAATTCTCTTACTTTTCATATTATTCTTATCATACTTGTTACCAATATTCATTCTTTTTAATTGTTCATAAATGCTTATGGTAAATATTCACTTTTCCTTATTTTTATTTTTTATATTGTTTTTGTAATTAAAAAAAAAGCATAAAATTCGTAAAAAAAAAAAATCTTTTTCTTCATTTATTTAATTTTTAAAAATTAAAATAAAAAAAATTAATTATAAAAAAATTTTGTTCATACGTAAATAAATTATTTTCTTTTTCTTCATTTATTTAATTCTTAACTTGCATTTCATCTTTCATTCTAACTTGCATTTCATATATCATTTAACTTGCATTTTTAACTTCACTTGCATATTTAGTTTAACTTGCATTGCACTCTTCCTCTAACTTACATCTTTAACTCACATTGCATCCTTAACTTTAATTTGCATATCTAACTTGCATTCTTAATTAACGTACATCTCTGACTAACTAACTTGCATTTCTGTCTAGGCTGGATGGACGTTAAACTTCAAGCGCTTGTTGGGAGGCAACTCAATGTGTTCCCGAGATGTGAAGGAGTCATCAATACAGATTTGCTATCCTTCTACCCTTCATTCTCTTTTATTTTGTTTATTTAATGTTTTCCTATTATTTTCGTAAATCATCTTCCTTACTTTGATTCTATGTTTAATTACTTCGTATTTTCCTACATTGAGGACAATGTAGAATTTAAGTGTGGGAGAATGGTTTACAATTTTGAGTTAAAAAAAAAATGAAGAAAAAAAAATTGTTTTCTTGAATCTTTTAACTTAGTGTTTTTATGAGTTTTAAGTTGCCATTTAACTTGTCAATGATATAAATGAACGAAAATGAATATGTTATGGCTATAAAGGTGATCACTACAACTTGAACTTGTTTGTTAATATTTTGTGATTAAGTGTTATAACTTGAAGATAATGCATGTAAATTGGCATATAAACGAGCATGATAAGATAAGTATGAATCATATGAACCTTATGTGAGCTTTAGACCTTTATATACATCTTTGATGAGTGATTCATAAGTTCTTTGTTTAAATTGATATACATATGCCTCATAACTGCTTGCCATAGCTTTTAATGAACTCTAGAGTACTAGAACTTATTTTATGTGATTTTCAAAGCTTTTGAGTCAATAAACTCTCTGATTTTGGATATGATTAAGTTATTAGGGTTAACACCACAAATTCAAACATCCATGTTCCCTATTTTGTGCGCACAAGTTGCGACCCCCTTAGTTTTACCCCTTTTGAGCCCACATTAAGCCTTTCTTTCATCACCATGATTATCTAAACACTTGAGCTTAGTATAGACATCCTTTACCCTTGTTCCAAGAACTCGGTTGAAGATATAAAGATTGTGTAAGGAGAAAATAATGATGTTGAAAAGACTTTTATGTGAATTATTTGGATTTACCGACTCAAGCTTTGTTGTATTATTGACACATGTTATTACCTTGATATAAAAAAAAATCAAAAAAAAAAAAGGTTGAGTATCGATCAAGGTAATAAGGTTTGGTTATGTAATGTTTGAGTTAAATCCCTTACATTTGTAAATCCGACACAAAGAATGATTGTGAGGCCCAACATGATGAAATTAGGCCTATGTTCGAAAGGATGGATTACTGACATCATTGCACTAAGGTTGGGAAGCTATGATACGTTTTGGGAGTCTATTGAGTCTTGGAACGAATTGAGCACCACTTGTCCTATATTTTCCTTGCCTCTAAACTTAGCCCCATTACAACCTTCGTAAAGACCTTATGATCCTTAAGATGGTAAAATTTGATTAGTTGAGTTAATCACTTGAGTAAGCTTATGGTTTTGGTTCATTTGTGCAAGTGTGTTTTGTTTTTATCTTGAGGTGTTTGTTTGAGATTTTGTAAAAGTACTTCATTTCGATTATGTGAGTATTTCTCACATACTTTGAGTGCAAACACAAACCCTTACAAAATTGAGTGAATTTATGAGTGCATATCCTTGTGAGTTGATTCATACTTGTTTTATTCATGTTGAGATCCATTTCACCATATTTACTCATTATCTTACTTGTTAAAACATTTTGTTACCATATATTAACTCTTGAATTCCATATGCTTAAATTATTTAAGTGAAAATCTTTTTTGCCATGATTGTAATAATGAAATATTGGGACAAATGGTTAAAGGTTACTTGTTTTGATTTTGTAGTTTAATTTTAGTATTTGCTAGGGACTAGCAAAGTTTAAGTGTGGGGGTATTTGATAGGTCATCAAATAAGCATTATTTTATATTATTTTATACCCTTTATACTTAGCTTTTAATATTAAAATAATAAATAATTAGATAAAATAATTTATTTTGTGTTATTTTTGATTAAATAAATAAAGTTTGTAATTTGGTGCATTTTGGCGAAAGAATCGTCTCGATCGGAATTATAACGAAAATTTTATGGACGAATTTCGGTGAAATAAATTCTAATTAATTGATTTTTCATTTGTAGCAGCCCAGCCCAACAGAGAAAAAAAAAAGGAAAAAGAAAAAAATCCAGCAAGCCCAGCCTGCCAAGCCCAGCGGCCCAACTTGCGCAGCCCAAAGCCATTTATGTCCGCCAAAGGCCTCCGCGCGCGCTTACCGAACACCAAAACAGATGCTCGGCGCGCCTACCGAAGACCACTTCTGCACTCCAGCTCACACCTGCCGGCCACCACCTCCCTTTCCAGCGCACGCCTGCCGACCAGCCGCCCACTTTCCAGCCAGCATCCACCGAATATTTGGCCCTTTTCAGTTGTTTCTGACAGTTTCTCTCCAGCAGCATTTCTTTTGTTTATTTTACATTTTTTTCCCACAAACACCACCCAATCTCATCATTTCACTTTTTAATATTTTTATTGTAACTTTTATTTGTTTTTATTTATTTTTTTTAGTGTAATTAGCTTTTCCCCTATAAATAGGGGTTCAATTCTTGTATTTGGGAGTCCCCAATTAGTTTCATTCTTCCATTTCTTTCATTTTTCTTAGTTCTAGTTCTTAGTTAGTTCTTTTGTTTCTCTCTTTTGAGAGACATTTTTGGGGACCATTTTAACTTCTTGTAGATTTTCTTATTAATTAGCTTTCTTTTAATTCTTGTTCTTAATTTATGTTATTTTTATTTTTCTTAATTTCATTTCTTCTTTACTTTGTTCTTGTGATATTTCTTTGAGATCTCATAAACACATTTTTATGCTTTCCTTAAGAAATATCTAGGCCAAGTAATTCCAAGGCAATTCAAGAGTTTTAAGACCGAATTCCTCGTATTTCTTCTTTCATCTTCACAAGTTTCCTGCCGCTGTTCGGTGATTCTTGTGAAAATCCATACTCCTCTGCTTAAATTCTTGTTATTGTTATTGGTTTTACTTATAATTCAATATATGTGTTGGTATTTTCTTTCTAACATTTGTAAGTAAGAATACAATCTCCATGTGTTTTATTTTTTGAGTTTCTTTTACTTCATATGTTTTAGTACTTAAACATCAAGCGTCTAGGACGCTAAGCATCTGGGATGCTGGTGATGGTAAGGGTAAATATGGATTAATGAATCTATGAAATGGCTTTTCAGTTGGATATGTGTTATGTGGTAAAAATGGATTATTGGTTATGAAATGGTATTTCGGGTCGGGGACCCTAAATGGTTTTGGATTTATGGATTTATGTTTATGGCTTGGGCGGTGGCCCACATGGTTTTAATATGTCTGGTAGTGGTATTCCAAAATTTTGGGCTGAGTTCCCACACTTGGTTTTAAGTTAACGGTTTTTGCGCTAAGGCCCTAATGGCTTGGTTGAACAAACGTTTTGGTTACTCGTTTTCGTGTCATGCATAAGTTTTTATTGGAGGGCATAAATGTCTTATCTGTGTTTACTAAACTTAATGATTTTCGTCCACTCACAACTTTTGGTTTTTAATGCCCTTCAGGTTGATCACGGATGCGACTGCAGCAGAGACTAGGACATTGCAGCAGTGACTGTTGGTTATCCCTTGTCTGACACCCCTTGTTGGACGGGAGCAGGGCACATTCCACGGTAATCCCGGGGGGATTGGGATGGGTCCTGTCACGGGTCGTTACAGTAACGGCCCGTCCCGGAAATCAGGATTTAATTAGTGGTTAATGACGGATTAGTGAAGTTAATAAGTGATTAGTTGGGTAATTACGGTCGGATGGTACAAAAAGACGATTTTACCCTTGGAATTGGGCAAAATGTTGACTTTTTGATCGGATGGTCAAAAGGCCTTTGACCGATGACCGTGACGTAGTTCGAGACGTCACGAGTTCATAGACAGGTGGCACGACCGATTCTGACATCTGAGGAGAAAGTTCTGATGTTCGGAATGTTGAGGGTACTTTGGTAATTTTGTTGAATATGGGCATTTTGTTGACTGAAACGACGTTGACTTTTCACGTAATTCGAGGACCGTTAGATAGGTCTCAAATCCCTGATTCCAACGACAGGCGTCATGCGTCATATGGAGTTCGGGAAATAGAGTTACGGGTCAGGAATTACGAAAGGAAAAATGGTAATTTGTCCTTGAGGGGTATTCTGGACATTTCCAACGTTGGGATCTGTTGACAGGACCCGCCCCAAATCCCTCGGGATTAGTATGGGACGTACCTGCTCCCGTCTGACACGAAGTGTCAGACCAGGGATATTTTCATCTTTTTCCCAACCGGGGCTATCAGAGTACGCTAGGATCCGAAGGAGGAATGCAATGTCTCGTCTCTGCTACAGCCACATCCGCGATCAACCTGAAGGGCATTCAAAACATAAAAGCTGTGAGTGGACAAAACAAATATTTTATAAAAACATTTCACAAAAGACCTTTATGCCCTTCATTAAAAACATATGCATGCATTCGAAAACCATTTCTAAGGTTCATGCCCGGTTCCCACAAACCTTTATGAACCATCAAACCATTTGGGCCTTGGCCCGAAATCTGTCAATCAAACCATGGGACTCTGCCCAAACCAAAAACACATGGGAACACGTCCCAAACCAACTCGTAAGGGTCTCAACCCAAAACTAATATGTGTGGGTCTCAACCCAACGCCATCTCAGTGAAAACCTGTCCACATATACATATATACATATATAACCCATCCTAGGCACTTCCGGAGAAGATGCCAACTTGAGGCACACAGCCCCTAGGGAACACATCCTCGATATAGTCACGATGTCATCTCTATACTAGTGTGCACACTACTCGGGGTCTCACTCTGAGTTTTCTCCCAGGAGACCAATCAATACGCTCATAAGGAGGGTATATACATACCAGTATACTAGAACCATAAAAATGTGACTCACGCCCAATAACATAAAGAAACTGGGCCTCCAGCCCGAACATACGACTCAACAGGGCCTCTCGCCCGATTTCACAATCATTGGGCCTCGAGCCCGAACTCAAATCAACTGGGCATCGAGCCCGATATCTTCGGGTCAGTCACGATCCCGATCATAGCGATGGGTGCAACCATTAATCCAGGACCACTCTCAATCCTGGTATGTCGCCGTGAACACATCACTGCCGCGACCATCTTGGGACCATGGTACACACGTCACCGATCGATCCTCTAAACAGTCAGCACTCCGAAGTCGAGCCTCCAGTGGCTGCTCGACAACGGGACGTGCATCGTGACCTCTCTAGAAGAAACGCATCCCAATTTGGAGGCGAGCGTCACGTCGTCCGTCGCCGTGCACACAGCACCCGTCGCGATTATGACTCAGACATACGGGTCGTCAATAGGGTCTCATGCCCGATTTTACCTTTTCAAAACTATTTCATTAAAACCGAAATCGTAAGCGCGTATAAGCACGTATAAAACCCAAAAACCTCGAAGTACGTGCCCATACGTGAACACACACCAGAATGCACTCAAGACATCCCAAAACACATATTAAAACATATATAAAATATTTATGCATGCATCGATTTCAGAAATAAAGTCCACTCATAGACCGTCCGCGCTGCTGCCTTGATATGCACGTTGTACGCCTTCCCGGGTCAATCATCATCTTCGGTTCTTCCAAACCTGTCCAAATCACTTTAGAGGGTAATTAACTAGTTAATTAACCCCTCACTAAAGCCCCCTAATTTTCTGGGATTTTTAACTATTTTTAAACGCGCACCGAAACCTTCGGACAGCCTGAACTATATCGAGACGATTCCGATCGACTCGAAACCAGTCCCAAAATGTTCGTTAGATCGAATAGATGATTTGACATGTTGGAACCTTCCTCATAATCTCCCCCACGCGCCCGCATGCGCCGCCTGAAGTGGCTGCGCGTGGGAGCCACGCGCCAGTGAACAGTGTCGTCTTCCTCCTCGCGACGACCGGTCTAAACCAGTCCGGTCCGGTTTGCCTGCAACTTGGACCGGTGTGACCGGTCCAGGCTCCTACACGGTCCAATCTTCACCGTTTTCCTCCCTAATCGATCCTATACTTCCTATTTTTGTCCTAGGAACCTAAACCAATAACCTTGAACCCTTAAAACACCCTAAATCCGACCGGTTCGATTTTGGTTCTCACGGTTCAAATATCCAAAAACTTCCCTAGGGATCCTCAACGTCCAAAACCTCTCAAAACCTTCCTAACAACGTCCTAACAACCTATTTAGTTCAAACCAATCATCCAAACAAGCCCATAATAACTAGAAATCGAAAACGAATTAAAATGGGTAAAACCGATTACCTCATGCTATTTTCCTCCTCCGCCGCCCACGACGGCTCTGCCTGGCCAGCCACCACGCCCAGCCGGTCCTCCTCATCTCTCTGGCCTCTCACAAATGTTCAAGGGTCAAGGGTTTGGGTTTTGGATGAAAAATGGTGATCGGGTTGGTTTGGGAAAAATGGGAGAAAATGGATGAACGGGGAAAGGGTTTGATGCATGAATGAAAATTATGGGGAATGGATGAATGACATCTATCATTCATCCATTGGGTCTGAGAAAAAGGTGGGGCCCACTAAAGTCCAAACAAGCTCTCGTCTCGAAAAATGTGCAATAGTACGTTCAAAGTTCTGTGAACCGTAGTTCGCCGTCGAACGTCCGAATTCGATGTGCCGCCTGTCTACGGATTCGTATCGTCATGATCTACGTCACGGTATTCGGCCCTCGACCATCTGACCTCCAGGGTCAAAAGTCAACCGTTGGCTCCTTTTTACCAAAATTACCAAAATGCCCTTGAACTTCCGAACGTCACAACTTCTTCCTCGAATGTCGGAATTGAGCGTGCCACCTGTCTATGAACTCGTGACGTCCCAAAATACGTCACAGTCATCGGTCAAAGTCCATTTGACCGTCCAAACGAATAGTCAACATTTTGCCGATTCTAGGGGCAAAATCATCATTTTGCATTGAACGTCCGATAATCCTCGTCTAATCTCCGATTAGTCTCTGATTAGTTAGGCTAATCCGTCATTAATCCTTGATTAATCCCACTAATTCGGGATGGGTCGTTACATCTGTGCCCACTGAGAAGGGGACATGTGGATGTTATTGGAATTGGTGCCACAGAGATGTTGACGCGTGGCTGGGACTGGATGGTTGTAGAAACCTCCTCATTATCGTCTTCTTTGTTTTCAAAATAGGGGTGCACGAACAAGGGAATGAAAAACACAGAGTGGCTGTGTGTGTGTGATTAAATGGTGAGAACCTCTCCCATCTTTCTCAGTTGTGTGGCAGCAGGTGAAGGACTAGACAGTGAGGGTGGTGCCATCGTGATAAGCAGCTGTAGACGGAGGCTTGGGACCCGTGAGGAAAAACAGAGAAACCCGCTAGATCAACCCACCCTATCTCCTTCAATCTTCATTGTTTCTACTTCTTCACTGAATGAAAAAGAAAGGCTAGAAGGTGGGGATTGTGATGGTACTGTCACGGCAAGCCGTCTTGGGACGGTGGTTGAGGACTGGGGAAAAAACAGAGAAGAACCGTGATCTCTGTTCTTGAAATTCGAAGTTGGACTTCTAGTTCAGGCTATTGAGAATGGATCGAATCGATTAGATGGTGATTAGGAGGGTGAGACGTGTCAGAGGAACTTGGGATGGTGGTTTGCCGTGGACGGTGACCGTGAAACCGAGAGGTAAGGCCGTGTGATTCTAAAATGGTAACTTCTGTTGTAGTGGTTGTAGCTTGATCTTGATGAGGGGTTGCTGTTCTGGAGGATCAGGTGAGACGTTTGGACGTGAAACTGAGACCTGAGGTGGTCTAGGGCTGGGAGAATTTAAGCTCGAAGATGGCCGGTCTGTTCTTGATCGGGGAGGTAAAGCTCTGGACCTAGTTTTTATGTTTTAAGATTATAGATAGAACCTAGATGATGGGACGAAACTATGGGTGAAACACAGTTTGAAATCGTGTTGGGAATGGCTGAAAACTGCCTATGCCGGTTTGGCCGAACTAGATCGATTCGAATCGGTCTGAACCGGGCCGGTTCGAATTGGTCTGAACTGAGCTGGTGGGAGGTTGAAGGTGACACTGTAGCAGGCGCGTGAAGCCCACTATCAGGACCCACCCCGATTATCACCCCAATAACCGAGGTTAACCCTGCTCTCGTCTGACAACCCAAAAGGAAAGACCGAAACACCCTCGCGAAAACCACCAATTACATTGTCAGACGCAGGAGAATTTAAAACATCCCAGAGTCAGCAGTTACACAGAGCATAGTACCAAATAAAGAAAAACAAAACCGATATACAGAATATATGCACAACGAAAAATTTAAACCACCCCGGGGTCACTCTCGAGTACTCTATGCCTCTGACGCTGCCTCAACGTCAACCCCCGCGCTAACTCCACGACCTGGAGGGCAATTGAAAACAGAAAGTGTCAGTGGACTAAGAAGAATAAAAGTTTCAAAAACCACTTTATAACAAACCAGGGTTTGGCCCTCCGTTTTGAACACACACATGCATAACCAATTATTGGAAACAGTTATAATCGCATAAGAATGGTCATAAAAATAGTTATGGAAATCACATCAGAAGTATCATAAAAACAGTTGCAGAATCATCATAAAAAAACATCACATCATGAAAATCATAGATACCAACATTATTCTTCGATCAAACCTGCTGGACCTATCCGAGTCTTTAAACTCCCAAGTCTTTAAACTCAATCCAGGCCTCAATAATCCGAGTCTTTAAACTCCCAAGTCTTTAAACTCAATCCAGGGCTCAATAATCCGAGTCTTTAAACTCAACAGGCCTACGGGGGAAATATCAATATATCCGAGTCTTTAAACTCCAAGTCTTTAAACTCAATCCGGGTCTTTAAACCCAATCCGGGCCCGTCCCCCGTCAATCACAATATCCGGGTCTTTAAACCCAATAATCAAATCCAGAAAATCCAATCCAAAACCATTTGAAAACCAATTCTAAATCCGTATCCAAACCCGAATCCGAAATCACTGGTCCGAAGCCCTTCCGGCATCCCGAACCGCCATTCCGAACCCAAATCCGGAATTCTATTTTTCAACTTTAAAACCAAATCTCGCTTTCCGAAATCCGATTCTAAAACCAAAAACTCTTGATCATCAAATCATGTATCCAAATCCAGTTATACTCATTGAAATCCAATTATCATTTAATATTTCAAAAGCATGGTATCAAAAGCACAATCATCACATTTCTCGTAAAACGTGCCAAAAATCGTGATTGCTCGAAAAACGTGCAATTATATAAAACAGTTCTAGCATAAGCAATAGACATGAATTAACGATTAAAACCATAAAACAAGTACTTAAAAACAGTTATGCATGCTCAGTTATAGAGAAGGGGTCCACTCACAGTTCCCGGGTACGACACTCGCGTCCCGTACGTCCCGTACGTTCCTCGTCCGCCTCGGGGATTCCCGATCCTATCAATAATCACCAAACCATGTCACTAACACGTCCACAAAGGTCCTCCTAATTTTTCCCAATTTTCCCGAACTTCAAACATACGTAAAACGAAACCCTAGAACTTCGATCTCGCGGAACTAACTCGAATCGACGTCCAATTAACCCGAAACCTATCCCAAAAGATTCGTTACAACATCTAGACCAAAAACCTAGTTGGATGATTCCCCGGAAAATGCCCCACGCGCCCCCACGCACCGCCCAATGTGGCTGTGCGTGGGCCTCACGCGTCTACACACAAAGTACTGTTCATCGTCTTCTCAGCTCGTCGACCGATCTGAACCGGCGAGGGTGGTTCTCCGCCGTCCTTCCACCATTTCCTTTCCTTTCAATCCCAAAAGCTTCGTCCTGTCCTAAGCAACCTATTCCCCTCAACCAAACACAACATTCCTACCTCTAACCCATCGTCCCTAGTTCGAACCCGTGACCAACCAAAACCCCTGTTCTTTAATCCAGCCACCCGTGTCACCCTCCATCACGGCTTCGATATTAACAGGTTCCTAAGTACCTAAGGAGTCGATTAGATCCTACCAGACACCTCGACTCAGCCCCTAGCTTCACCACTAACCGTTTGAATCAAAACGGAAAAACAGAGGAAACAGAAGAAATCCAGAAATTATCTGTGCTCAGGCCGCCGCCGTGAGCTCCACCGTAGTTATGCGACCCCTCTAGTCCTCCTCCGTCCTCTGGACACCACCTACAACCTCGATTGATAAAACACCGCAACACCACCACCAAATACCCTCTCTGTTTCCCTGAGAACTCACCCTCACACTCTCAAGTATTCCTCACAAATATTTCACTCAAACTCACTCAACAATTCTCACTCACCATATCACCACACCTCACGCCCCCTTCACCTGATCGATTTCCTCCCTCAACCTCACTCTCTGTTTTCTTCTATTGCACGGCCACACACACAGCCCAAATACTTGAACCGTGCACACGCCTGGAACACACTACACACACCCCACGTGTCCTCCATCCAATGGCCCAATTCCAAAATATCCACTTGCATCTATACACTTGTCCTCATCCTATGTGCACAAATCCCAATGCACCAAAGAGACCAAAATGCCCCTACGAATCAAAATTACCATTTTACCCTTCGCCGTTCTAGACCCGTATCTTGCCTGTCCAATGTCTGATGAAGGCATGCCGTCTTGTCGTTAAACTCAGGATGACGAGATCTACCTAATGGTCCTCGGTCTACGTGAAAATGACAAGTCTAGCAAAAAGTCAACTTTTCCCCCTATTTTAACTAAATTACGGTAATGCCCTCAACTGTAACGACCCGTCTCAGAAAGGTAGTGGCACGTATTCATCGGACTTACGATGTATGAGATACGGGTCTAGCAAGGTAGTGGAAAAATGGTAATTTTGGCTTAAAAAGGAAGGGCATTTTGTTCTTTGTGTTTTGGGTCTGGTGCAACAGAGAGGGACAAATGGAGGGCTGAGATTGAGCCACTTGTGAGAAGGCTGAAGGGATGGTGACACGTGTAGGGGTTCTGGTTGGTTCTAGGCGTGTGCACGGTCCCAATTATTTGGGGTAATCGTGCAGGTGTGTGTTCGAAGAACAAAAAACAGAGGGGGAAATTGAGATGTGATCGTGAGTGTTGGTGTGTTTTGGTGAGGGGGTTAGTGACCAGAGATTGTGAGAGAGCTAGGGAGAAGGTTAGGAGGTGCGGTGGTGGTGTGTGTGTGAGTTGTGAGCCACGGGAAACCAGGGGGAAACTCAGAGGAAACAGAGAAGAGGTGAGGAGTTTTGGGTGGTGGTGCTGCCGTGTTCGATCAATCGAGACCGGTGGAGGTGTCCAGAGGCTGGAGGTGGACGGGAGGAGCTACTTACTCACGGCTGAGCTCACGACGGCGACAGGAGGGTAGGTAATTTCTGGTTTTCCTTTCGATACTCTGTTTTGCCGTTTAGGTTCAGACGCCAAGTCGTGGCTTTTGGGGTTGAATCGAGGAGTCTAGTAAGGTCTAGGGGACTCAGTAGGGTCCTAAGTAGCTACTTGTTGTGCAGCCGTGACGGAGGAGTGCACGGTGGAGTCCAGAACGACGGAGAGTACACGTCGTTCTCTGTTTTTCAGTCTGGGTTCAAACGTTGAGTCATGGATTTTGGGTGTGAGTCAAATGTTTTGGTGAGTGATGTGAGGTTCAGGAAGGTCCTAGGAACTGTCTATGGTGGTTGCCGTGGCGGGGGAAGACCTGGTTGGCCGGGAGGAAGAACAGGGGACAGTTTGGGTTTTGGTTTCGAGCTCGAGTCGACGGGTTTGGGACGGTGTCGAGATGTCTGAGTACGGGGAATGGGTTGCTTAGGACGGGACGAAGAAGATTGTGAAGAAATGAGGTGTTTTGATGCAGGTACGGCGGTGAACCGGTCACGCCGGTTCGAGTTACAGCGATTGTTTCGAACCGGGTCGACCAGAGGTTGCTGGTGACACTGTAGCTGGCGCATGGGGGCCACGCGCAGCCACTTTGGGCGGCGCGTGGGGGCGCTTGCGGCGACGGTTGGGAAAATGGTCAACATGGTTTTTGTTCTAGGTGTTGTGACGAGTCCATTGGAATTGGTTTCGGGTTGTTCGGACGTCGTTTGAGGATAGTACCGCGAGGGTGAAGGTTTAGGGTTTAGGTTCGTTACATTTAGGACCCGGGGATTTTTGGGGAAAATTAGGAGAGTCTTGGTAGACATGTTAGTGACACACTTTGGTGACTTGTGACAGGATCGGGGTTGCCCGAGGAAGCTGAGGAACGTACGACACGTACGGGACGCGATTGATGGCTTGGTACTGTGAGTTGACCCTTTCCTTAAACTCGAGCGTGCATAACGGTTTTCCTATAATTGTTTTATGGTTTTATATGTGATTTTATGATTGTTGAATATGTTAGTTTTACATAATTGCACGGTTTTCAAGAAAATTACGTATTTGGTACGTTTTACGAGAAAGGATGGATTTCTGATTATGATGCCATGATTTTGGAATTTGAAATGATAAATGGTTTTCAAATGGTTTTGGATTGGATTTGCTGGATCTGGTTATTGGGTTTAAAGACCCGGATATTGTGATTGACGGGGGACGGGCCCTGATTGGGTTTAAAGGCCCGGATTGAGTTTAAAGACTCTGGAGTTTAAAGACTCAGATATATTGATATTTCCCCCGTAGGCCTGTTGAGTTTAAAGACTCGGGAGTTTAAAGACTCGGATAGATCCAGCAGGTTTGATCGGTTGGTTATGGCTTGGTACTTATGTTTTGTTATACAATTTTATGACGCTGATGCTATAATTTCTATAACTGTTTTTATAGTGTTTTTTTTAAATGTTTTTATGATGAGGTTTATGTGAATTATAACTGTTTTAGTAACTGGGTTATGCATGTGGTTTCAAAACGGAGGGCTAAACTCGGTTTTCTTATAAAATGGTTTTGGAAAACTTTTCCTTTATTCTGGTCCACTCACACTTTTCTGGTTTTAATTTGCCCTCCAGGTCGTGGAGCTAGAGCGGGGTTTCGGCGTCGAAGCAGCGTCTGAGGCATAGAAGTTACGAGAGCGACCCCGAAGTGTTTTAATTTTTCCGTGTGCGTGTATGTAGTTACTGGTTTTCTTTCTTTTGGTACTTAGTACTATGCTCTGTAAACTTTAATTTTGGGATATTTTGTATAGTTTCTCATGCGTCTGACGGTGTAGTGTAGTTATGCCGGGGTGGGTCTTGACATCAACCTTCCGAACATCATAACTTCCTCCTCAGATGTCGGAATCGGGCGTGCTACTTGTCTACGGACTCGTGACGCCCCGAACTACGTCACGGTCATCGGTCAATGCCCAATTGACCGCCTGAACTAAAAGTCAAATTTTTGCCCATTCTAGGGGCAAAATCGTCATTATACGCTTAAAGTCCAAAAGTAACCAACTAAACACCGATTAACGTCGCTAATCCATCACTAATTACTCATCTAATCCGAGCTTCTAGGACGGGTCGTTACACCCACGCGTAGCCTCTTTGGGCGGTGCGTGAGGGCGCGTGGGGCCCCTTTTGGGGAAGTTTTCAACATGACTTTTAAAGTATTCGATGTAACGAACATTTTGGCACTAGTTTCGAGTCGATCGGACATCGTATCGATAGGTTTCGGGATGTCCGAAGGTTTTAGGGCTCAGTTAAAAATTCGAAAAAATTACGGGGCTTTAGTATGATCATTGTGAAGTAGTTAGTGACCTTATTATGAGATTTAGACAGGTTCGTGAAAGCCGGTGATAGTGGATTATCCCAGGAAGCGTAATTGCGTGCGTATCGAGGCGACGCCATAACTTGTCTGTGAGTGGACTTTGCTTTCGAACGTATGATCCATGTATATATGTTTTTATATGTTTTCATACGTAATTCTATGCTTTTGATTATGATCGTGATGATTTACGGTTTTGTTCGAACTTTGAGATAAGTACGTATTTGCACGTTTTACGAGGTTTCGATTTCTATGGTGATTTGAGCTTGATTTTGATAAGTTGACTTCGGGATTTGAAACATGATTTGATTTCAAAGATTTGAAATGGATTTCGAAAAAGTGATTTTGGGCTTGGAGCCCTGTTCATGTGATTTCGATAACGAGATTTCAGTTTTGGAACTGGATTTCAGAAATGATATTTCAGATTTGGTTTTGAGACTGGGAAAGGAAGTCTGGATTTGGGTTTGGGATGATGGTTCTAGATGCTAGCTTACGGAATCATTGTTGCGAATGCGAATGTAGATTTTCTATGGTTTTCACTGTTGATGAAAAATGGTTTTGGGTTTAAAGACCCGAAAAAAGAAAAGAAAAACCGCTGGATTTGGTTTTGAGTTTAAAGACTCGGTTGATTGACCGAGGAGAGGGGGGGGGGGGAGGGCTCTGGATTGATATGTTTTGAGTTTAAAGACTCGGTATATGTTTTGAGTTTAAAGACTCGGTGATTGTGATACCCCTCGAAGCATGTGATTGTGTTTTGATTTTAAAGACTCATTGATATCTAGGGAAGGCCTGATTATTGCGCATGATTTTGAGTTTAAAGACTCGGACGCACTTGAGATCCGGCAAACTCGTATGATTGATGTTTTTCACTGGTTTTCACATGTTTTGGGCAGTAGCCCGGATGATATGGATTTGATGAGTTTTGGGACTGAGTTCCCGTATGAGATTGAATTGTGATTTGTGGCTGATGCCTGGATTTGACTAACGGATTTGATTCCGGTTTCCAAATGGTTTTCATTGATAGTTCTGATATGCATGCATTGGTTTTACATGGAGGGTAAAGTTCTAATTTCTTTTGAAATGTTTTCTAAAGTATTTTTTATTTTTGTCCACTCATAGTCTTTTCGTGTTTTCGATAGCCCCCAAGTTGTCGCGGTGCGGGCTGTTGACTGAGAGAGACGGAGACATCACACACACGATCCACAGTAGACTCTGCGCACTCTGGGAAGTCCGGAGGTTTTGGACGGTCAGCTCGAGAATCCCTTGTCCGACTTACGTGTCACATGGAGGTTGGACGTCGGTTCAGCCTTCGTGTTAGGCGTAAGTTAGACGGGAGCAGGGCTTAGCCCCTAATCCCGGGAGATTGGGGATGGGTCCTGTCAACATGTAACAACCCGAAACTTGATTAATTTGTAATTTCAGAAATTTAATGTAAAATGACCATTTTTCCCCTATTAAAGGGAAAATTTTGAATTTTGACCCAGGACACTTTTTGGACTTTGACCAATGTTCGTTACGTAGATCGGGACGTCACGAGTCAGGCGGCACATCGAAATCGGACGTCAGACGAAAAAGTTATGGGTCACGAATGGATATGGGTACTATTCATGTAAAACGAGGCGAGTGTATAGTGTCATTTCTAATTGGCCCAATATATCTGAGTGGACCAATGGATGAGTGACTATGGATGAGGAGTGTGGTCTGTTTTTGCATACATGTGGGTATATGGATATGGATTTGGTGCTGGGTCTGCCCTGTGTACGTAAATGAGATGTAATTGGATTAGATGTTTTGGTTGTTGGTCGGGAGACCAATGAGACCGGGAGACTCGGAATGGGCTTGAGTTGGTTTTCAATAATGGTTTTCAGCTTTTTTGGGCTATGACCCGGATGATATGGATTTTGATGGTTTTGGGCTGAGGCCCGAGATTTGAGAAAAGGAAATGATTTCGGTTTTCATACATGGGTTTTATTATCTTGAAAATGAAATGGTTTTCTTATGCTGAAAATGAACTGGATTTCGAACGTATGCATTGCTTTTACATGAAGGGTATTAATGTCTTTTCTTATGAAATGTTTTATGAACATATTATTTATTTTTTTCCACTCACAGTCTTTTCTGTTTTTCGATACCCTCAAGGTTGATGCGGTGCGGGCTGTTGTTAGTGAGACGGAGCCATCACACACGAGATCCACAATGATCCTGCGATTTCTGGTTAACTCAAGTTGGTTTTTTGGTACGTTGACATGGGTATCCCTTGTCTAGCTTACCTGTTCCATGGAGATTAGACAGGTGTTTAGCCTTCGTGTCGCACGTGGGTTAGACGGGAGTATGACTTATCCCTTAGTCCCGGAGGATTGGGGGTGGGTCGTGTCACCACTGTTAACCATCCCATTGGCCCTTTCCCTCATGCTTTTGGATCTGATTTGGGTTCATGTATCTCACTTATCTCATTTCATCTCTACGTAACTCGAAACACACCTAAACCCAAACACACAAACACTCACCACCCAACCCAACCATTATTGTAACGACCCGTCCGGAATTATCAAAATTAATTAAGACTTAATGACGGATTAGCGAGACTACTCGGGGATTAGACGAGGATTAACGGACGTTCAGGGTGAAATGATGATTTTCCCCCAGAATGAGCAAAACGCTGACTTTTTATTCAGGTAGTCAAATGGACTTTGGCCGATGACTATGACATAGTTCGGGATGTTATGAGTTCATAGACAGGTGGTACGTTCGATTCCGACATTCAAGGAAGAAGTTCTGACGTTCAGAAGTTCGGGGGTATTTTGGTAATTTGGCTGAAAAGAGGCCAACAGTTGAATTTTGACTCAGGTGGTTAGATGGGCAAAGCCCAAGGACTGTTACGTAGATCGGGATGATACGAATTCGTAGACAGGCGGCACGTCAAATTCGGACGTTCGACGGAGAAGTTACAGTTCACGGAAGTTTCAAACGTATTATTGCACGTTTTACGAGACGAGGAACTTTTGGCAGCAAGTGGGGCCCAGATATTTTGGACAGGCCCGATGAATGAGTGACAAGTGTCACCCATCCATTTCCCAGCCCAACTAATTCATGCATATCCCTTCCCCGTTCTCTTGTTCGATCATTTCCCCTCCACCAAACCGATCAACCCTTCATCCCATCCAAACCCTTCCCTTTTTAATCATGACTGATAGACCAAGAGGATAAAGTGAGGAATTGAAGTGGTTGGTGACCAGCCAAGGCTGAATTGTCGTGGACGGCGGAGGCCAACTCGTGCAAAGGTAATCAGTTTTTGCCCGATTTCATCCATTTTCAATTTTAATCATTATGGGCCATTTTGGGTGATTGGAATGAGTTAAATAGGTTGCTAGGAAGATGTTAGGAAGGTTTTTGATGTTGGTTCAAGGCTGTACAGCCCTGGGGGGATTGACAGGACCCACCCCCAATCCCCTGGGATTAAGGGTTAAGTCATACTCCCGTCTAACTTACGCATGACACGAAGGCTAAACAGATGTCCAACCTCCATGTGACACATAAGTCGGACAAGGGATTCTCAAACCAACCGGCCTAAAAAGCTTATGGACTTTTCAAAGCGCGCATAATCTATTGTGGATCGTGTGTGTGATGTCTCCGTCTCTCTCTATCAACAGCCCGCACCGCAACAACCTGGAGGGTATTGAAAACATGAAAAGACTGTAAGTGGACAAAAATACATAATAAATTCAGAAAACAATTCATAAGAAAATACATTTTTACCCTCCACGCAAAAACCAATGCATGCATATAAAATCCATGTTATGAAACCATTTCTTATTCAAAACCATCAATGAAAACCAGAATCATTTCTTTCCTCAAATCCGCAATTAAATCTAGGGCCTCAGCGTAAAATCATAAATCAATCTCAAAGTACGGGAACTCAGTCCCAAAACTCATCAAATCCAAATCATCCGGGGCACTGCCCAAAACATCGGAAAACCAGTGAAAAACTAGTGAAAACATCAATCATGCAAGTTTGCTGCATCTCAAGTGTGCCCGAGTCTTTAAACTCAAAACCATGCACATAATCAGGCCTTCCCGGGATATCAACGAGTCTTTAAACTCAAAACACAATCACAGGCCTTGGGGGGGTATCATAACCGAGTCTTTAAACTCAAAACATATACCGAGACTATCGATCCAATTGTACCTAGACTATCGATCCAATTGTACCTTTTAATCCTAATAACTTCGTATTAACCTAGACTATCGATCCAATTGCTTCAAACATGAAATTTAGTCCTCCAATCATACCTTTCCAATCGTCGAATCAAACTCCCATTAGCCTCCTCTAGTTCTGGCCACCACAGGTCGTGATTTCGATTCCTATCGACTTCCTTGACCTCCAGACCTCACAACCACACATTAAAACACACTATTATCCACAAATTCATGTTTTACTATTTTAAACCGAAATAAGACACTATTCAGGTTATCACCACTTACCGTCGCTGTCGTGCACGACTATGGCCTCCATCATCCTCATCTTGTCCCCCTTACACTCTTTCCTTCACAAATTAACCTCATTAGACGAAAATCCAAGAAGGTCGTGTGGGTTGAAGTCATGGTGGCTATGTTTCTTCACGGTTGCTCACCACCCTCCACGGCTTGTTCCTCACCATGACACCACCACCACCTGTCTCAATAACTGAGGTCCCAACTTCCTACACAAACTATGCAGACGTGATGAAGATCGAAGAGGAGGGGGTGGGTTCTCACTTTGCACAAGCACACTCTATTTTTCACTTATGTTTTTCCCAGCCCGTGCAACCCAAATAGCACCGTCTTTAAATTGAACCAAAAGCAGTTTACAGGGTTCTACGACCCTCCAGAGAAGGGACATGTGTCCCACATCCATTGGGCACCCAACCCAAGAACGGCCAAGTGTGACAATTGCACTGGCATAGATCCCAATGTGACAATTTACCAATTTTCCTCTGTCTTCCAAAATTACCATTTTACCCCTCGTAATCCTAGACCTATAATTCTCTCTCCCGAACTCCAAGTGGCATATGCCGCCTGTCGTTGTATTCAGGGCATCAAGACCTATCTAACGGTCCTTGAAGTTCGTGAAAAGTCCATGTCGTTTGAAAAGTCAACAAATTACCCCTATTCAACAAATTACCTAAGTACCCTCGAACTTCTGGACGTCATAATTTTGTCCTCGGATGTCGGAATCGGACGTGCCACCTGTCTATAAACTCGTAACGTCCCGAACAACGTCACGGTCATCGTTCAAAGTCCATTTAACCGTCTGAACAAAAAGTCAACATTTATGCCCATTATAGGGGCAAAACTGTCATTTTTCACTGTCCATCTGAAATCACCCAACTAATCACCGATTAACTTTACTAATATGTCATTAACCACTAATATAATCCCGATTTTAGGGATGGGTCATTACAGGAATTCTAGGAAAATCGAACCGTGAGGGACAATCGGGTTTAGGGATTTTTGTAGGTTTTAGGTTGATTTAATTATATATTTAGGTTCCTAAGAGCAATATAGGAAGAATAGGTTTGATTAGGAAGAGAAAGGACGAAGAGTGAATAGTGTAGGAGGCTGGACCGGTCACGCCGGTCCAAGTTGTAGGAAAAACTGGACTGGCCGGTTCGGACCGGTCTGACCGAGGTAGGTGACGACACTATTCATGGAGCGTGGCTCCCACGCATAGCCATTTCAGGCGGCGCATGAGGGCACGTAGAGGAGATTTTGGGGGTGCTTCCAACATGTGAAATCATCTATTCGATGTAACGAACATTTTGGGATTGGTTTCTAGTCGATCGGACATCGTCTCGATATAGTTAAGGGATGTCCGAAGGTTTTGGAGGGCGTTTAAAAATAGTTAAAAATCCCGGAAAATTAGGGGGCTTTAGTGAGGGGTTAATTAAGTAGTTAGTAACCCTCTAAAGTGATTTGGACAGGTTTGGGAACCCCGGAGGCGACAATTGACCCAGGAAGGCGTAAAACCAGCGTATCGAGGCGGCGGCGCGGACGGTCCGTGAGTGGACTTTCTTTTATGAATCGATGCATGCATAAATGCTTTATAAACGTTTTAATATCTTTTTTGGGATACTTTGAGTGCATTTGTTGTGTGTTTTTACGTATGGGCTCGTACTTCGAGGTTTTCGGGTTTTATACTTGCTTATACGCGCTTATGCTTTCGGTTTTCATGAAATGGTTTTAAAAAGGTTAAACCGAGCATGAGACCCTATTGATGACCTACGGGTCTGAGACATGGTCGCAACAGGTTCTGTGTGCACGGCGACGTATGACGTGACGCTCGCCTCCGGATGGAGATACGTTCCATCCGGAGAGGTCACGATGCACGTTCCGTTGTCGAGCAGCCACTAGAAGCTCGACTTCGGAGTGCTGACGGTATCTGATACCGATCGGTAATGTGTGCACCATGGTCCCGAGATGGTCACGGCAGTGATGTGTTCACGGCGACATACCAGGATTGAGAGCGGCCTTAGATTGATGGTTGCACACATCGCTATGATCGGAATCGTGACTGACCCAGAGATATCGGGCTCGACGCCCAGTTGATTTGAGTTCGGGCTCGATGCCCAGTTATTGTGAAATCGGGCTAGAGGCCCTGTTTAGTGATAAGTTTGGGCTGGAGGCCCAATTGATTTATGTTATCAGGCGTGAGTCCCGTTTTATGGTTTGCTATTCTAGTATGTATATACCCTCCTTACGAGGTTATTGATTGGTCTCCTCTAGACGTCGACCTGGAGAGTCACGATCCACAGACCAGAGTGGGTATCCCCATAGAGATCCCGTTCCAGGAGTGGGCGTTATGATGTGGTCCCGGACCAGATTCGGGAGAGATGATCGGACTAGGTCCGAAGATAGAGCCTTCCAGATGGAGAATTCTTGAGAGAAGACTCGGAGAGAGACCCCGAGTAGTATGTATGCTTATATATAGAGAGAAATCGTGACATATATCGAGGATGTGTTCCCTAGAGGCTGTGTTCCCCGAGTTGGCATCTTCTCAGGAAGTGCCTAGGATGGGTTATATATGTATATACGTATATGTGTACGAGTTTTCACTGAGACGGAATTGGGCTGAGACCCACGCGTATTGGTTTTAGGCTGAGACCCATATGAGCTAGATTTGGGACGAGTTCCCACGTGTTTTGGTTTGGACGAGTTCCCAAGGCCCAAATGGTTTTATGGTTCATGACGGTTTATGGGACCAGGCGTGAACCCTTGAAATGGTTTTCGAATGCATGCATATGTTTTTTTAATGAAGGGCATAAAGGTGTTTTTATGAAATGTTTTTATAAAATAATTGTTTTGTCCACTCACAGCTTTTGTGTTTTGAATGCCCTTCAGGTTGATCGTGGATGCGGGCTGTAGTAGAGACGAGACATCACATTCCTCCTTCAGATCCTGGTGTACTCTGATAGCCCCGGTTGGGAAAAGGACGGAAATATCCCTAGTTTGACACTTCGTGTCAGACGGAAGCAAGCACGTCCCACGCTAATCCCGAGGGATTTGGGATGGTTCCAGAAAAGTGGTATCAGAACGGGTTTTACTCCCAGGGTGCGCAGATCGAGGATGTGATGTCTCTCCAGTAGTAACAACCCGTCATCAACCTGATAGTTAGGGTAAGAGTAGGAAGCACCTCAATCTAAACAAAACTCGGTGCGATGGATTAGGATTCGTTCGGCATCCTCTATCGCGTGTTTCGAGGAGGTAGACCCCGAGTAGGATCGTTATGCAGTAGGACGACCTGAGAGTTGGGACCGCAGAGGCTTCATGACGGACATGGAACGGAGCATAGTGAAGTTCGTGGAGGTCGAAGTTAGAATCTTCCATGATAGAACAACAAAGATCGAGATTGTACTGCTCGGGGCAGTCAGATGTGCGAGGACTTTCGTTGAGGCTGGTTGGAATATGACCGTCGATCCTATTTGGCATGAGATGCCACATTTAGAGGTGTCGAATCCCGAAGGGATGTCGACTGGTTGGAAATGCCAGAGTAATTGTTGTGTGACGCTGCACCACCCTAGCCTTAGGCACAGACTTAGGCCAAGTTTTTGTGGTTAGGTTCTTAGGTTGGACGTCGGATTCGCACCACCCTAGCGTTAGGCACAGTGGGTGGACGTCCTAAATTTATGAGGAGACGAGGTTCTTAGGTTGTGGTTACTGGTTGTTGGGATACCAGTATCGGAGTACAACGATCCTTCGGAGTCGAGGCGAGGGATCACTCGAGATGGACATGCTACACCGATTGGAGGGGTTGTGGTAACCCTAGTTGGCGATTAGTTGGATGAGTTACCAGGAGAGCGGGACTTGTCGATCAAATTTCGTGGTGGACCGATTGATGGATGTTGTGTGTTGAACGGTTAGTATCAACGGTGAGCTGATCGCGTAGTTTTGGAGTCTCGATAGCAGAGTGTTTCTAAGATCGGTTTGCACGAGGTTGTGGCAGACGCCGCTATCGATGGACGTAGTCGAGTCATATCGAGTTAGATGGACTCAGGTTGCCATTACGAGGATACGAGGGTGCATGGGTGACGCACGGTACGAGCAACGGTTTGGGGAGTTGGCTCGGTCACGACTGAGTGCGATTATAGAAGAAGATGAGCTTCGGGAATTGGCCAGTGTGCCATACTACCTTAGTGAGGTAACAGAGAGAGGTGGTGACTGCCTAGTTTGAGCAGGGTCATCAGATTGGTTTGATTTGCACTCTGTATGACGGTGATGCGATGGCGTTAACGAGTGGAGATGACGAGCCACGAGCTGAAGGTAGCTCAGTCATGATATGCTCATGATTGAGTTCTACCACTACACGACGAGAAGGATTCGTCGGCTAGTGTAGATTCTTGGGAATCATGATGGAGATCGTTTGGTTGACTGTGGTTGACCGTACCTTGTAAGTTCGTGTATGCTGTTTGAGGAGAATCTGATAGTGAGAAATAGAATGGGTCACTACAATAGTTATCGACAGTTTTCATTAGTCGAAGTGTTAGGTGCTGGATTTGGATCCCATAAGGATTGGGATAGGGCTTGATGTAAGGTCAGATTCATTTTGGATTTTGGGTTGATTATTTCTCATGTAATAATAAAGTGTGGACGAGCCAAGACTTATGTTCATTCTTGGGTTTCTTTGATTTTTCATTTTCGAGTGATAAATTTGATGAAAGGTTGAATCTTTAGGTCATTTATGGGCCAAACATCCAGGTTGTGGGACAAATTTGAATGAGTTGAGGAGGAGAGAGTGTTTGGTGTTGCATGGCGTTGATGTGTACAACATGTATTCTCATCAACATCTGAATTGGGTGAACTTTGATGTCATCATCTTCAACTTTCCTCATATGGATTGATGAGGAAGTAGACGACATTGATGTCAAATGGGAATGAATTAGAAATCAGATGATTCGTAGTGTCACGTCCAGTGATGTGACAAGTGAGTACCCAAGACGAGATAGATCGAGTAACGTGAGGAAGATCGAGATGACGGATTATGCTAAGCTAGGAACTGAAAGGAATCGTATGGTCAGACTGTTCAAGGATCCCTTAGTATAGTTGGTGAGATGACAGAGTTTGGAAGTGGGAATAAAGGTGAGATGAGGACGATACGTAGCCGAAAGCTCAGGGCCGTGCAGGCCAGTGGAACCCTAGTGCCTGTTTGTGTTTCCTGCTGAAAAAAGTATTCGATTGGAGTTCCGTGTACACCCGGATGGGTAAGACATCGATTATGGGTCGACAGGATGAGTATTATGATGGTTGGGACTCGGGGTGAGTTTATATGGCATTGGAGATTGTTGAGTGATGTTAGATACGATACGGTTCGAGGACTCGAGAGTGAGTCGAGATCAGAGTGTACAGCGGGAGCACAGTAGAGCCGAGCGCTACCGATTAGACACTAGTACGCTCGTGGACTTAGAGACAGTAATAGAGGTTGAGTATCACCCAGTGGAAGCAGCGAAGATAGTTGTCAGATCGGATGCTGATAAGGACATCAGTTCCGATTGTCGGAGGAGAACCATAAGGCTGAAAACCATATTAGATGATGATTGGTATATCTGACCTGTCAGAGTGAGCGACAGTCGAGATCGGCGAGACATCGACGCTATCTCGAGTGAGACTTACGAGCCAAAGTGTGGCTTCGCAAGAGTTGAGCGGAGCTTGGGAGCTTCGGTGAAAGTGCGTACCGACGAATATGACGTAGTGAGGGACGTGTACTTGTACACGAGAGTGTCCGTGTGCGGGTACACGAGAGCGGCCGTGTGTGGGGACACGATTGAATTTCCACAGTTGGTTGTGGAAATCGGGTTAGTTTGAATTTCGAGGACGAAATTCTTGAAGGGGGAAGATTGTAACGACCCGTCCCAAATTATCTTGATTCATTAAGACTTAATGACTGATTAGCGAGACTAATCGGGGATTAGACAAGGATTAACAAACGTTCAGGGTGAAATGATGGTTTTGCCCTTAGAATGGGAGAAACGTTGACTTTTCGTTCAGGCAGTCAAATAGACTTTGGCCAATGACTGCGACGTATTTTGGGACGTCACGAGTTCATAGACAGGTGGCACGTTTGATTCTGACATTCAAGAAAGAAGTTATGACGTTCGGAAGTTCAGGGGTATTTTGGTAATTTGGTTGAAAAGGGGCCAACAGTTGACTTTTGACCCGGAAGGTTAGATAGAAAAGGGCAGAGGACCGTTACGTAGATTGGGACGATACGAATCTGTAGACAGGTGGCAGTCGAATTCGGACGTTCGAATGTACTATTGCACGTTTTACGAGACGAGAAACTTTTGGCAGCAAGTAGGGCCCAGATATTTTGGACATGCCCAATGGATGAGTGACAAGTGTCACCCATCCATTGCCCAGCCCAAATAATTCATGCATATCCCTTCCCCTTTCTCTTGTTCGATCATTTCCCATCCACCAAACTGATCAACCCTTCATCCCATCCAAACCCTTCCCTTTTTAATCATGACTGAGAGACCAAGAGGATAAAGTGAGGACTTGAAGTGGTTGGTGACCAGCCAAGGCTGAATTGTCGTGGACGGCGGAGGCCAACTCGTGCAAAGGTAATCAGTTTTTGCCCGATTTCATCCATTCTCAATTTTAATCATTATGGGCCATTTTGGGTGATTGGAATGAGTTAAATACTTTGCTAGGAAGATGTTAGGAAGGTTTTTGATGTTGGTTCACGGCTGTGCAGCCTTGGGGGAATTCTGGGAAAATTGAACCGTGAGGGACAATCGGCTTCATGGATTTTTGTAGGTTTTAGGTTGATTTAATTATATATTTAGGTTCCTAAGAGCAATATAGGAAGAATAAAATTGATTAGGAAGAGAAAGGACGAAGATTGAATAGTGTAGGAGGTTGGATCGGTCACGCCAGTCCAAGTTGTAGGAAAAACTAGACCAGCCGGTTCGGACCGGTCTGACCGAGGAAGGGGACAACACTATTCATGGCGCATGGATCCCACGCGCAGCCATTTCAAGCGTCGCGTGAGGGCACGTGGGGGTGATTTTGAGGGTGGTTCCACCATGTGAAATCATCTATTCGATGTATCGAACATTTTGAGACTGGTTTCGAGTCGATCGGACATCGTCTCGATATAGTTCGGGATGTCCGAAGGTTTCAGAGCGCGTTTGAAAATAGTTAAAAAGTCCCAGAAAATTAGGGGGCTTTAGTGAGGGGTTAATTAGGTAGTTAGTAACCCTCTAAAGTGATTTGGACAGGTTTGGGAACCCCGGAGACGACGATTGACCCGGTAGGAGTACGACGCGTGAATCGAGGTGATAGTGCGGACGGTCTATGAGTGGACTTTCTTTTATGAATCGATGCATGGATACATGTTTTATAAATGTTTTAAAATCTGTTTTGGTATACCTTGAGTTCAGTTGGTGTGTGTGTGTTTATGTATGGGCCCGTACTTCAAGGTTTTTAGGTTTTATACTTGCTTATACTCGCTTATGCTTTCGGTTTTCATGAAATGATTTTGAAAAGGTAAAACCGGGCATGAGACCCATTTGGATTTGGTTTTGACTCAGGCATGAGATCCTATTGATGACCTTCGGGTCTAAGTCGTGGTCGCGATGGGTGCTGTGTGCATGGCGACGGACGACGTGACCCTCGCCTCCTGATTGAGATACGTTCCTTCCGGAGAGGTCACGATGCAGGTCCCGTTGTCGAGCAGCCACGGGAGGCTCGACTTCAGAGTGCTGACGGTATCAAAGATCGATCGGCGACGTGTGCACCATGGTCCCCCGATTGTCGCCTCAGTGATGTGTTCACGGCGACATATCAGGATTGGGAATGGTCCTGGAATGATGGTTGTACTCATCACTATGATCTGGATCGTGACTGACCCTTAGATATTGGGCTCGACACCCATTTGATTTGAGTTCGGGCTCGATGCCCAGTTATTGTGAAATCGGGCTAGAGGCCCTGTTGAGTCATAAGTTCGGACTGGAGGCCCAGTTGCTTTATGTTATCACGCGTGAGTCCCGTTTTATGGTTTGCTATACTAGTATATATATACCCTCCTTATGAGCTTATTGATTGGACTCCTCCAGACGTCGACCTGGAGAGTCACGATCCACAGACCAGAGTGGGTATCCCCATAGGGATCCCGTTCCAGGAGTGGGCGTTATGATGTGGTCCCGGACCAAATTTCGGAGAGATGATCAGACTAGGTCCGAAGATAGAACCTCCCAGATGGAGAATTCTGGTAACGCCCAAACTACGCATTAAATTAAACATGTAATTTGAGTATTATGCAAATTTAAACCCTTTTGTGTCGTCATAGTATTGGTAAGTAGGGATCGTTCTTAACCGGGGAAATTAGGGAATATTAATAATATGTTAGTTAAAAAGAATAATGAATAATTAATGAATTAAAGAATTAAAGAATTAAAGAATTAAATAATCACATCATTAATTAATTGAATAATCAAGTAATAAAGAATTAAAGAATTAACGAATAAAGGAATAAACGAATTAATAAATAAGAGAATCAATAAATTAATGAAATAACGAATAAATGAATTAAATGAATAAAAGAATAAAGATGGGGTTTTTAGGGATTTTGATCATGCAAAATAAGTAAAGACATAAATGAACTAATTCTATTCCTATTTTAACATATATACATGTGGACTTTCTTTAAACACAAAATCTACCAACACTCTAACATTTGCAAAGTTTGAATACATCACAAAATTCTACTTTCACCATCTCACTCATGCATACATTTTATAAACATTATAAATGCACGGAAACGCGGTCATAAACACTTATAAATTGATTAACCCAATGTTTATGATTTGAATGTGTATTAAACATTTAAATCTCTTCAATTTTATACTAAGTGCACCGAAACGCGGTCATAAACACTTAGTATAAAATTGAAGCTTAAGCACTCAAATGTATGAAGTAAATGAAGTTTGAAAAGTAGAACACATTATAATAATATCCTTGTCAACAAAAGTTAGAAAGAAAATACCCACAAAAATATTGAACTAAAGAAAATAAAACCGAAACAACGATGAGAGTTTAAGCAAAGGAAAGAACAAGTTACACCTTCGGAATCCAAGAAAGCTTGTGATTCCGAAAATGGGTGGAATAAAAATGACATGTTATTCATAAGATTTTCTGACAGCAGAAGAGACCTTATGAAGATGGATGAATAAACACGAGAATGCGAACTTAAACTCAAGAATTGCAACGGAAATACTAGGCTTGATATTTCTAAAGGAAGGATACAATTTTGTGTTTTGGAGTTCTTTCTCAAAACAAAGTCCACAAAACAAGAGAAATGCACTCCTATTTATAGGAGGAAAAAGCTACTCAAAAACAAATAAATTAATTAAAAATTACAATAAAATAAAATAAAATGAAATGACGACTAACTATGAACAATGATGTTTAATGATGAAATTTAGGTAAGGTTTGGAATTAATTTGTGGTTGAAAAATAAGGGAAATAGGAGCAAATGGGGCTGTTGGACTGTTGAATTTTCGGGTGAATAGTGTCGGGCTGAGGAGTTGGTTGTGCAGCAAGTGGGCTGGTGTGGGCGCAGGCGGGCCAGGCTGGTGCAGTGTATGGGCTGGCGGATTGGGTTGGAGTGGTTGTGCAGCAGCTGGGCCGTGTGAGTGCAGTGGGCAGGTGAGGGCGACTGTTGGACGTACGGGCTGGAGCATTGGAGTTGGTGACGGGCCAGGCGTGCAGTGGCCTGGTGGCGTGATGGGCTGGGTGACTCGACCGGAGCAGGTGGGCTACGCAAGTTGGCCTGGAGATCACGCGTGGGCTGTCGTACGGCTTGCGTGGATCAGACGGTGCAACTGGGCTGCACGGATGGAAGCTGAATGCGGGCTGGGCGACTCGGGCCGAGCTTCTCTTTCGCGTGGGCCGAGGCTGGACGAGAATGGGCTGCGAGCAGTGCTGGTTGCTGAAGCTGAACGACGCGGGCCTCGGTAGGTGGGTCTAGCGCTTGGGCTGGACTTCTTATTTGCACGGGCCAGCAGGTGCAGGCTGAAGACGCGCGGGTTGGGCTGCTCCAACTGGGCAGTGGATTGGCACAGTGCGGGTCATGGGCTGGAGAGCCGTGGGCTGCAGAATGAGAAGATATGGGCTGCAATTAAAAACATGAATTTGGGCTTTGCAAAATAAAAAATTAAATAATTTATAATATAACTGAATTTCGTCCATAATATCTTCGTTAAAATTCCAATCGGGACGATTTTTTCGCCAAAACGCTCCAAATTACAAACTTTATTTATTTAAACAAAAATATCACAAAATAAATTATTTTATCTAATTATTTATTATTTTAATATTAAAAGTCAAGTATAAGGGTATAAAATAATATAAAATAATGTTGATTTAACGACCTATCAAATACCCCCACACTTAAACTTTGCTAGTCCCTAGCAAATACTGAATTTAAACTACGAAATCAAAACAAGTAAACCCTTAACCATTTGTCTCAAAATTCCATCAATATTATGGCATAAAAGATTTTCACTGAAAGCGTTTAAGCATACAGAATTCAAGAGTTAATACATGGTAACAAAAATGCTTAAACAAGTAAGATAATGAGTAAATATGGTGAAATAGATATCAGCATGAATAAAACAAGTATGAATTAACTCACAAGGATATGCACTCATAAATTCACTCAAATTTTGTAAGGGTTTGTGTTTGCGCTCAGAATATGTGAGAAAATGTTCACGTAATAGAAGTAAAGTACTTTTGCAAAATCTCAAACAAACACCTCAAGATAAAGATTTAAACATACTTGCACAAATGAACCAAAACCATAAGCTTACTCAAGTGATTGACTCAACTAATCAAAGTTTACCATCTTAAGGATCATAAGGTCTTTACGAAGGTTGTAATGGGGCTAAGTTTAGAGGCAAGGAATATATAGGACAAGTGGTGCTCAAATTCGTTCCAAGACTTAAAAGATTCCCAAACCATAACTTCCCAATCTTAGTATGAATTCATTCCTTCCAATATGTTCAATTATTCAAATGTAAAGGACTTAACTCAATCTTTATTACCTTGATAGAGACTCAACTCCCTTTTTTTTTTTAACAAGTATCAAGGTAATAACATAATATACAAAGTTTGAGTAAGTAAATCCATACACATAAAAGTCTTCCACACATCATCAATTTTTCTTCACACCAATTTCATGTCTTCAATCAAGTCTTTGGAACAAGGGTGAAAGATGTCTATACTAAGCTCAAGTGTTTAGATAATCATGGTGATGAAGGAAAGGTTTAATGTGGGCTCAACTGGGTTAAAACTAAGGGGATCACAACTTGTGTGCACAAAGTAGGGAGCATGGATGTTTGAATTTATGGTGTTAACCCTAATGCCTTAATCATATCCAAAATCAAAGAGTTTAATGACTTAAAAGCTTTGAAAATCAAATCGAATAAGTTCTAGTACTCTAGAGTTCATTAAGATCTATTGCAAGTAATTATGAGGCATATGTTTATCAATTTAAACAAAGAACTTATGAATCACTCATCTAAGATGTATATATAGTTCTAAAGCTCACATAAGGTTTAAATGATTCATACTTGTCTTAGCATGCTAGTTTATGTTCCAATTTACATGCACTATCTTAAAAGTTATAACATTTAATCACAAGGTATTAACAAACGAATTCAAGTTATAGTGATCATCTTTCTAGCCATAACATACTTATTCCCTTCATTATTATCATTGACAGGTTAAGGGGCAACTTAAGACTTGATAAAAACGAAAAGACTCAAGAAAGCCGAAATAACTTTTTTTTTTATTTTTATTTTTTATTATTTTAATTATAAACAATTTTATTGCGCACTTAAAATTGTAAACCACTCCCCCGCACTTCAATTCTACATTGTCCTCAATGTAAGAAAGTAGAAGTGAAATGAACATAGACTCTAAGTAAGGAAGAGGATTTTACGAAAATAAACGAAGAAAAACACTAAAGACATAAACATAAAAGAGAGTGAAGGGATTAAAGAGAGCAAATCTGCGGTGATGGCTCCTTCACGACTCGGGAATACGTTGGGTTGCCTCCCAACAAGTGCTTTGACAGAGTGCTGAAGTCAACTCATGTGATGCGAGGTCGTAGCAACTTCGTTGTTTCCACATCGTGTTCTCCAAATGCCTCAATGTACGGCTTTAATCTGTGGCCATTGACTTTGAACTCCTTCCCAGTTTCGATGCTTTTGATCTGTATGGCTCCATGGGCAAACATATTAGTAACAACAAAAGGACCTACCCATCTAGAACATAACTTACCGGGAAATAGTCTGAGTCGGGAATTGAATAGCAAAACTTTCTGTCCGATGTCAAACGTTTTACTCTTGATCTGCTTGTCATGAAATGCCTTAGTCTTCTCCTTGTAGATCAGAGTATTTTCGAAGGCATCATTTCTGATTTCCTCAAGCTCGCTCAGCTGTAGCTTTCGATGCAAACCGGCATCATCTAGCTTGATGTTGAACGTCTTGACAGCCCACCATGCTTTGTGCTCCAGTTCCACCGGAAGGTGGCATGCTTTTCCATAGACCAACCTATAGGGTGACATCTCTATAGGAGTTTTGTAGGCCGTCCTGTAGGCCCAAAGTGCATCATCCAATCGCTGGCTCCAATCCTTGCGACTAGGGACCACGGTTCTCTCTAAGATCTTCTTGATTTCCCTATTGCTGACTTCGGCCATTCCACTCGTTTGAGGATGATACGGTGTAGAGACTCTGTGAGTGACACCGTATCGTTTCAGTAAGGCTTCAATGGTCTTGTTGCAGAAGTGACTTCCACCATCACTAATCAGGACCCGAGGGATCCCAAACCTGGAAAGAATATTAGTTCTGAGGAAATCTGCAACAGTTTTAGAGTCATTAGTCCTGGTGGCTTTAGCTTCCACTCATTTCGAGACATAATCAACAGCAAGTAAGATATAGAGATAACCATTAGATTGAGGAAATGGACCCATAAAATCAATACCCCAAACATCAAATATTTTAACAGTTAAAACATAATGTTGTGGCATTTCATCCCTTTGTCCTAAGTTTCCTGATCTCTGACATTTATCACAGGCTAAACAGAAGGAATGTGCATCTCTAAAAAGTGTGGGCCAATATAGTCCAGATTCTAAAATTTTGAGTGCAGTTTTTCGAGATCCAAAGTGGCCCCCACAAGCATGGTTATGGCAAAACTCTAGGACTGACCTATGTTCAATATCAGGGACACATCTCCTAATCAATAGATCTGCACAGTGTTTCCATAAATAAGGTTCATCCCAAACATAGTACCTAGCATGCTTCTTAAGTTTATCTTTTTGTGCACGGGTGAGAGTGGAAGGTAACTGCTTGGTGACTAAGTAATTTACGATATCAGCATACCAAGGAGTACTTACCTGAATTCCGAAGAGTTGTTCATCCGGAAACATTTCCTGAATCTCCACGGGATCTCGTTCATTTGCTATGCGACTCAAATGGTCTGCCACCACATTTTCTACACCTTTCTTGTCTTTAATCTCGATGTCAAATTCTTGGAGAAGAAGAATCCATCGGATGAGCCTTGGTTTCGCCTCCTTCTTGGCGAGGAGATACTTCAGTGTTGCATGATCAGTGTAAATAATGACTTTAGTTCGAAGTAAATAAGAGCGAAATTTATCTAAAGCAAACACTACAGCAAGCAACTCATTCTCGGTAGTGGTGTAGTTCATTTGAGCATCATTCAGAGTTCTGGATGCATAATAAATGACGTAGGGCTTCTTGTCCCGCCTTTGTCCTATTACAGCACCAATTGCATAGTCAGAGGCATCACACATTAGTTCAAAGGGTAAGGACTAATCCGGGGCACAAAGAATGGGTGCAGTGGTTAGAAGAGTTTTAAGCTTCTCAAAAGCTTCCTGACAGTCAACATTGAAGACGAAGGGTGTCTCCTTCTGAAGCAATCGGCACAAGGGCCTTGCAATGTGGGAGAAGTCGTTGATAAATCTTCTGTAGAACCTTGCGTGACCAAGAAATGAACGGATCTCTCTCACCGAAGTGGGAGAGGGTAAGTGTCGCACAATATCAACTTTAGATTTATCAACTTCAATTCCTCTTTCAGAGACAATATGGCCTAAGACTATCCCTTGTCTAACCATGAAATGACATTTTTCCCAGTTAAGTACTAGATTAGTTCCGACACACCTTTGTAAGATAAGTTCTAAGTGTTCTAAGCATGCATCAAAACTATCCCCAAAGACACTGAAATCGTCCATAAATACTTCAATTATTTTTTCGACATATTCAGAGAAAATAGAAAGCATGCATCTTTGGAAAGTACCTGGGGCATTACATAAACCGAAAGGCATTCTTCGGTAGGCAAAATTTCCAAAAGGACAAGTGAAAGTCATTTTGTCTTGGTCATTTTGAGCTATACAGATTTGATTATATCCAGAATAACCATCAAGAAAACAGTAATAGGAGTGACCCGCTAACCTTTCAAGCATTTGATCAATGAAGGGCAAAGGAAAGTGATCCTTCCTAGTTGCTTTGTTGAGGCGCCGATAATCGATACAAACTCTGTATCCGGTCACGGTTCTCTGGGGCACCAGCTCGCCTTCGCTGTTCGCCACAACTGTGACTCCACTTTTTTTTGGGACTACTTGGACTGGTGAGACCCATTTGTTGTCTGAAATTGGGTAGATGACACCACAGTCCAAGAGTTTGATGACCTCCTGTTTCATGACCTCCATCATCGGGGGATGAAGGCGACGTTGAGCTTCGGAAGAGGGTTTTGCATCATCTTCAAGCAAGATTCGATGTACACAGGTTGTAGGGCTGATTCCCTTGATGTCGGACAGAGTCCTTCCAATGGCTGTCTTGTACTTTGTCAAGACACGTACCAATCTGTCTTCCTGTGATTCGGTTAGTGCAGAGGACACTATGACAGGCAGAGTCTCGTCCGGGCCAAGATAGGCATACTTCAGGTGGCCCGGCAGAACCTTGAGCTCGAGAACGGGGGCCTGCACCACTGAAGGAGGAGTGGCATTAGTACTAACTGGAAAGGACAAGGGTACCTGAGGATTTACCATTCTGGGGACCTCATTTAGGGTCATGACTTCATCCAAAATTCGAGGCCCTAGTTCATAATCCGCATCTTCAACCAAGGCGTCCCCTGATTGAGTGAGGCCAACTCCTTCCTGGATTATCATATTGAGCGTGTCTTCTCGAATTGATTCAAGATGTTTTTCATTGAATACATCAATCTTCGTCTTAGCAGTTCTCATGAATGGTCTTCCTAACAACATTAGTGGAGCTTGATTCGTAGGGGAATCCTCCATGTCTAGGACATAAAAATCCGCGGGAAAAATGAGCTGGTTAACCTGCACAAGAACATCTTCGACGTATCCCTTGGGATACACATTAGAACGATCGGCTAATTGAATGATAACATCATCATGTTGTAATTTTCCTAAACCTAGGGCAACATATAACGAATATGGCATAACATTAATGGATGCACCTAAGTCTAGCATGACTTTATCAAAAGACTTGTTACCAATCACGCAGGGAACAGAAAAACTCCCTGGATCCTTCAACTTTGGGGGTAGCCGACGTTGGATTACAGCAGAAACTGTTTCACTCACCATCACAACCTCCTTCTCCCTCGTTTGGCACCTTGGAGTGCATAACTCTTTCAGAAATTTTGCGTATTTCGGCACTTGTTTGATGCACTCGATCAAGGGCATGTTGATTTGCACCTTTTTGAAGATTTCCAAGATTTCCTCATCGGATTCATCCTTCTTAGATTTGGAAAGCCTACTTGGAAATGGTGCACGCACAGACGGGGAATTAGTAACAACAGAACTTGAAGGGATTGGGTTGTTACCTTGTGTGTGGGTAGGTTGAACTAGCGGTTGTGCCGTGGTGGTCTTAGTTGCCACCTTGTGCTTTTCAGCCTCAGAAACGGCTGGATCTGGCTCTATTTCACCGAGCACTTTACCACTTCGAGTGATAATCGCATTGGCTTCAGGTCTTGCATTCGGGTTGGGTGTAGGTTGAGGTGGAAGAACCCCACTAGCTTGGATTTTACCCATGAAGTCCACGACCTTGCTCATTTGGTCCTTGAGATCAGCGATGTCTTTTTGCTGATTTTGCTAACCTGTGACAAGAGCCTGAGACGAAGCCATTAGTGTTTGATGCCCTTGTCAAAGAGCAGCCAACATTTTATCATAATCAGGATTAGAAGATGAAGAGATATGATTATTTGCATGATTATGAGAAAAGTTAGAAAATGGAACCGGGGGCCTTGGTTGCCATGTGGGCTTTTGAAAATGTTGAGGATTCGGGGCACGGATTGGGCCTGTCATCATGTGTTGAGGGTTTAGGACATTGTTCGGATCTCTCCAACTATAGCCTTGGGTCATTGGCCCTCCTTGAAATCCACCAATGGCATGTGCCATTTCAGTCCCGGGGTCTTCCTCCCTTGCATTGTAGGGGCATTGGTCCTCAAGATGGCCTTGGGAGCATATGGAACATACCTGGGATACCTGCTTCTTTAGTTCCAACACATTCGAAAGCATATAGGTGATTTTATCTAATTTAGAATCATTAATAACTTGGGAACTTACCTCATGTACCTTTCTTGGAATAGGCTCGGCACCTTCATATTGTGCATCATTGAGTGCACGACTTTCAAGTAATGCACGGCCGTCTACTAAACTCCGAGCTAAGAAACTTCTGTTAGCTGCAGCATCAAGTAGTCCTCTATCCCAACCTTTAAGTCCTTCGTAGAAGTAGGTTAAGAGATATCCTTCGGTGATTCCATGAGTCGGGCATGAAGCACAGAGTTCTTTAAACCTTTCATAATACTGGCTGAAATTCTCATCATGATCTTTTTGCTTGATTCCAGTGATCTCCTTTCTTAACACCGTAATCTTTGAGGCAGGAAAGTATTTGGTAAGAAATTCCTGAACCAGCTTCTCCCAAGAGTCAATATGATTGGGTGGGAGACTCAAAAGCCACACCCATGCTCTATCTTCCAACGACAATGGGAAAGCCTTCAGCTTCATGATTTCCAAATCCGCATTATCGGGACACATGCTACTGATAATGAATTGGAACTCCGTCAAGTGTTTGTGCGGATCTTCATTTCTGATTCCATGGAACTTGGGTAACTGATGAAGGACTCCACTCTTGAGCTCAATATCTTTCTTGTTGGTTCTAGGCTCGGGATACTGGATGCAGAAATTCGCAGTGCCACTTGTGTTAGCACATGTCTGCTCTCGGATACTCAGATTTCTTGCCATGACTACTGGTGTTCCAAAAGTCTGTTCTTCGTCTGAATTACTCTTCTCACTTATTGATTCACCGAGTATTGGGGATGGTGGTGCGGATGAGCTGGTTTTCTTAAGTGCGTCTCTGAATGTTGCGTTGCTTGGTGAGATGTCAAGTTGCTTTCTCAACCGATCAAGCTTAGACTGATGAGCGTGCATTCATAAGTATGTACCTAAATTAAAAGTGAACACTAAGTTAGAAGGTAAATATACACAAGTACTTAGCTAGTGAAAGTTAATTTAAATAATTGCGACAAGAATAAGGGTTAATGTTTGGAATATACGTTAAGAAAGTCACAATTAGCAAGAAAATGTGAGTTATGAAGAAGTATGAACTTAAGCTGGAATTAACATATACACAAAAAGAGATAGTAAGGGTATGAGAGTATAGATTTCATACAGTGTGACATAAATAGAAGCTAGAATTAACAAAAAGTCACAGTAATAGCAAGAAAATGCACAAGTTCCAAATGCATCTAAACTAATGCAACACAAAATTATATACATGAAGCATGGTGTGAATGCATTTATTAGAACCTGCACAAGACATAAGAGTTACGTGACAGTCCATGAAAGAATGGCCTACACCTTCGATCTCACTTCCCTAGATTCACTTAGTCTAGGGGGCCCGGTGATGAATTCTGAGCATCATGAAATCTCAGGGAGGGTATGCAACTATTTATGCAATAAGTAAAGCCTTAGAGTGTGATGAATAACTTTCCCCTTTCGCTTCTCATAATACTTTCCTGGGCGTACAGCCTGCGCGTACTGATAACCACCCTTCCACCATTCAACGTTAATCATGGCCAGTTGAGATAGATGTAACGCGAGAAGCAAGGATAATTTCGAGAACACCCCGAGGCTTGCATTGGCATATACTCCATTGGTGTTCTCTTTCTTAATCCAAAACTTGTCACCAGTCATAACCCTTCTAGACACCATAACCAACCGATGGAAGATTTGGTGAATTACCAAACCCGAGTGTTTACAAACTCCGCCCCAACCTCATGCCCATAGATTTGAGTCTATGGTGTGTGGTGATGAAATCCACACATCACGAAGGGTTAAGGAGAAAATAAACACAAGGGGCGCTACCTGTTTCCGAAAGTAGAATTTTGAAGAAAAAGGGCCTTGAGATTCATGCAACTCTAAAACATTTAATAGGAAACAATATTTACATTTAGGAAAGTCACATATATAAATATATATATAGCTCCTAAAAATTAAAAAAAAAACAAGTATAAAATACAATTAATGAAATAACACAATAAAGGCATTAAATACAATTTATGAACAAGCATATTATGAACATTGTTAATTAATAATAAGGCAAGCATAAGACATGAAAGTTGTGAACAAAAATGGATACTCAAATATGAACAAAATAACTTAAGTGTGTAAAAGTATAACCAAATTATGAACAAGTATGACAAATAACAAGTAACATAATTACAACTTATTTATGCTAACACAAAAATAAAAGGTACGAAAATTTAGTAAAGGTAAATAATAAACAAGTAGAGACATTTAATAAACATAATAAAAGTAAAATGAATAGTTAAAACACAATCTAAAATTAAGTATGCACAAATTAAATTGTTCATTTATTTACTACAATTGATTTATACTTATCCGTAAGTTTCTTTGTTTTTTAATTTTTTTTATTATTTTTTTGTTTAATAGAAATATTAAATAAACAAATAAATAATCATAAAACAAAGTAATTGTAAACAAGTAATATACATGTAATACTATGAAAGTAAACGAATAAAATATGAACAAGTATTATGGCAACATAATTAAATAAATAAATAAAATATAAGAATATGTATACTTAATTCACAAATATGAACATTTCAAATATAAACAATTTTATACATACTAACACATTAAGAATGATTTTTAATTTCCCCGGCAACGGCGCCAAAAATTGGTAACTCCCAAACTACGCATTAAATTAAACATGTAATTTGAGTATTATGCAAATTTAAACCCTTTTGTGTAGTCATAGTATTGGTAAGTAGGGATCGTTCTTAACCGGGGAAATTAGGGAATATTAATAATATGTTAGTTAAAAAGAATAATGAATAATTAATGAATTGAAGAATTAAAGAATTAAAGAATTAAATAATCACATAATTAATTAATTGAATAATCAAGTAATAAAGAATTAAAGAATTAACGAATAAAGGAATAAACAAATTAATAAATAAGAGAATCAATAAATTAATGAAATAATGAATAAATGAATTAAATGAATAAAAGAATAAAGATGGGGTTTTTAGGGATTTTGATCATGCAAAATAAGTAAAGACATAAATGAACTAATTCTATTCCTATTTTAACATATATACAAGTGGACTTTCTTTAAACACAAAATCTACCAACACTCTAACATTTGCAAAGTTTGAATACATCACAAAATTCTACTTTCACCATCTCACTCATGCATACATTTTATAAACATTATAAATGCACCGAAACGCGGTCATAAACACTTATAAATTGATTAACCCAATGTTTATGATTTGAATGTGTATTAAACATTTAAATCTCTTCAATTTTATACTAAGTGCACCGAAACGCGGTCATAAACACTTAGTATAAAATTGAAGCTTAAGCACTCAAATGTATGAAGTAAATGAAGTTTGAAAAGTAGAACACATTATAATAATATCCTTGTCTACAAAAGTTAGAAAGAAAATACCCACAAAAATATTGAACTAAAGAAAATAAAATCGAAACAACGATGAGAGTTTAAGCAAAGGAAAGAACAAGTTACACCTTCGGAATCCAAGAAAGCTTGTGATTCCGAAAATGGGTGGAATAAAAATGACATGTTATTCATAAGATTTTCTGACAGCAGAAGAAACCTTATGAAGATGGATGAATAAACACGAGAATGCGAACTTAAACTCAAGAATTGCAACGGAAATACTAGGCTTCATATTTCTAAAGGAAGGATACAATTTTGTGTTTTGGAGTTCTTTCTCAAAACAAAGTCCACAAAACAAGAGAAATGCACTCCTATTTATAGGAGGAAAAAGCTACTCAAAAACAAATAAATTAATTAAAAATTACAATAAAATAAAAGAAAAATGAAATGATGACTAATTATGAACAATGATGTTTAATGATTAAATTTAGGTAAGGTTTGGAATTAATTTGTGGTTGAAAAATAAGGGAAATAGGAGCAAATGGGGATGTTGGACTGCTGAATTTTCGGGTGAATAGTGTCGGGCTGAGGAGTTGGTTGTGCAGCAAGTGGGCTGGTGTGGGCGCAGGCGGGCCAGGCTGGTGCAGTGTACGGGCTGGCGGATTGGGTTGGAGTGGTTGTGCAGCAGCTGGGCCGTGTGAGTGCAGTGGGCAGGTGAGGGCGACTGTTGGACGTACGGGCTGGAGCAGTGGAGTTGGTGACGGGCCAGGCGTGCAGTGGCCTGGTGGCGTGATGGGCTGGGTGACTCGACCGGAGCAGGTGGGCTGCGCAAGTTGGCCTGGAGATCACGCGTGGGCTGTCGTACGGCTTGCGTGGATCAGACGGTGCAACTGGGCTGCACGGATGGAAGCTGAATGCGGGCTGGGCGACTCGGGCCGAGCTTCTCTTTCGCGTGGGCCGAGGCTGGACGAGAATGGGCTGCGAGCAGTGCTGGTTGCTGAAGCTGAACGACGCGGGCCTCGGTAGGTGGGTCTGGTGCTTGGGCTGGACTTCTTATTTGCACGGGCCAGCAGGTGCAGGCTGAAGACGCGCGGGTTGGGCTGCTCCAACTGGGCAGTGGATTGGCACAGTGCGGGTCATGGGCTGGAGAGCCGTGGGCTGCAGAATGAGAAGATATGGGCTGCAATTAAAAACATGAATTTGGGCTTTGCAAAATAAAAAATTAAATAATTTATAATATAACCGAATTTCGTCCATAATTTCTTCGTTAAAATTCCAATCGGGACGATTTTTTCGCCAAAACGCTCCAAATTACAAACTTTATTTATTTAAACAAAAATATCACAAAATAAATTATTTTATCTAATTATTTATTATTTTAATATTAAAAGTCAGGTATAAGGGTATAAAATAATATAAAATAATGTTGATTTAACGACCTATCAAATTCCTGGGAGAAGACTCGGAGTGAGACCCCGAGTAGTATGCATACTTATATATATAGAGAAATAGTGACATATATCGGGGATGTGCTCCCTAGGGGCTGTGTGCCCCGAGTTGGCATCTTCTCAGGAAGTGCCTAGGATGGGTTATATATGTATATACGTATATGTGTACCAGTTTTCACTGAGACGGCGTTGGTGACACGACCCACCCCCAATCCCCTGGGTTTAAGGGCTCTGTCCTGCTCCCGTCTAACTTTTGCATGATACGAAAGCTAAACCGACGTCCAACCTTCATGTGACACGTAAGTCGGACAAGGGATTTTCGATCCGACCGTCCAAAAAGCTTCCAGACTTCCTAGAGTGCAGAGAATCTACTGTGGATCTCGTGTGTGATGTCTTCATCCCTCTTGACCAATAGCCCGCACCGCTACAACCTGCAGGGTATCGAAAACATGAAAAGACTGTGAGTGGACAAAAATGAATAATAAGTTTAGAAAACCGTTCAGAAGAAATTACATTTTTACCCTCCATGCAAAAACTAATGCATGCATATAACATCCAATTTACAAAACCATTTCATAGCCAAAACCAGAAATGAAAACAAGAATCATTCCCTTTCCTCAAATCCACCATTCAAATCCAGGGCCTCAGCCCCAAATCATAAATCCTTATCAAGTACGGGAACTCAGTCCCAAAACTCATCAAATCCAAATCATCCGGGCCATTTCCCAAAACATCGGAAAACTAGTAAAAAAAACCAGTGAAAAACATCAATCATGCGAGTTGCTGGATCTCAAGTGCGCCCGAGTCTTTAAACTCAAAACCATGCGCAAAACCAGGCCTTCCCGGGATATCAACGAGTCTTTAAACTCAAAACACAATCAGCAGTCCTCGGGGGGGTATCATAACCGAGTCTTTAAACTCAAAACATATATCGAGAGGGACGGGTCGTTACAGTTGGGCTGAGACCCACGTGTATTGGTTTTTGGCTGAGACCCATATGAGCTGGATTTGGGACGAGTTCCCACGTATTCTGGTTTGGGCGGATGTCCCATGTATTGATTATGGATTTCAAGCCAAAGGCCAAATGGTTTTATGGTTCATGACAGTTTATGGGGATCGGGCATGAATCCTAGAAATGGTTTTCGAATGCATTCATATGTGTTTTTTAATGAAGGGCATAAAGGCCTTTTTATGAAATGTTTTTATAAAATAATTTTTTTGTCCACTCAAAGCTTTTGTGTTTTGAATGCCCTTCAGGTTGATCCTGGATGCGGGCTGTAGCAGAGACGGGATATCACATTCCTTCTTCGGATCCTAGCGTACTCTGATAGCCCTGGTTGGGCAAAGGACGGAAATATCCCTGGTTTCACACTTCGTGTCAGAATGAAGCAGGCACGTCCCAGGCTAATCCCGAGGGATTTGGGATGGGTCCTGACAAGTGGTATCAGAGCGGGTTTTACTCCCAGAGTGCGCAGATAGAGGATGTGATGTCTCTCTAGTCATAACAGCCCGTCATCAACCTGATAGTTAGGGTAAGAGTAGGAAGCACCTCATGCTGAACGAAACTCGGTGCGATGGATTAGCATTTGTTCGGCATCCTCTGTCTCGTGTTTCGAGGAGGTAGATCCCGAGTAGGATCGTTATCCGTGCGAATTCGACGGCTTAGAGCCGCATAGTTACTGGGATAGGATCCAGTGGATCAATAGACGCAGTAGGACGACCTGAGAGTCAGGACTGCCTAGGCGTCGTGACGGACATGGAACGGAGCATAGTGAAATCCTAGGAGATCAGACGTTGGGATCGTCCACGATAAAACCGCAAGGATCGAGATTGTGTTGCTCGGGGCAGTCAAACGTGTGAGGACTTTCGTTAAGGCTGGTTGTAACAGGATCGTCGATCCTATTTGGCATGAGATGCCACGTTTAGAGGTTTCGAATCCCAAAGGGATGTCGACTGGCAGGAAATGCCGGAGTAGTTGTTGTGTGACGCTGCACCACCCCAGCGTTAGGCACAGACTTAATCCAAGTTCTTATGGAGGCCAGCGGCTGGACGTCGTAAAGTTATGAGGAGACGAGGTCCTTAGGTTGTGGTTACTGGTTGTTGGGATACCAGTATCAGAGCACGACGATCCTTCGGAGTCGAGGCGAGGGATCACTCGAGATGGACATGCTGCAGTAAGCAGCGGGGTTGTGGTAACCCTAGTTGGCGATTAGTTGGACGAGTGACCAGGAGAGCGGTACTTGTCGATCAGATTTTGAGGTGGGCCGATTGGTGGATGTTGTGTGTTGAACAGTTAGTACCAACGGAGAGCTGATCGCGTAGTTTTCGAGTCTCGATAGCAGAGTGTTTCTGACATCGGTCTGCAAAAGGTTGTGGCAGACGCCACTATCGATGGACGTAGTCGAGTTATATCGAGTTGGATAGACTCAGGTTGCCATGACGAGGATACGAAGGTGTGTGGGTGACAGACGGTGCGAGCATCTGTTTGGGGAGGTTGCTCAGTCACGATCGAGTACGATTATAGAAGAAGATGAGCTTTAGGCATTGGCCAGTGTGCCACGCTACCTTTGTGAGGTAACAAAGAGAAGTGGTGACTGCTCAGTTTGAGCAGGGTCATCGTATTGGTTTGATTTGCACTCCGTGTGGCGGTGATGCGATGACGTTAACGAGAGGAGACGACAAGCCACGAGTTGAGGTTAGCTCAGTCGTGATATGCTCATGATTAATTTCTACCATTACACGACGAGAAGGATTCGTCGGCTAGTGTAGATTCTTGGGAATCGTGATGGAGATGGTTTGGTTGACTGCGGTTGACTATACCTCCTGAGTTCGTGTACGCTGTTTACGGAGAATCTGATAGTGAGAAATAGAATGGGTCACTACAATAGTTATCGACAGTTGTCGTTGGTCGGAAGGAATGGATAACGTGAGTATTGTCGTGAGGATTAGTGGATGGATGGTCGAATTTGGTTGTACCCTGAGAGTTTTCTGCAAATCACAGTAGGAGCCTGTTGTGACTCTGCAGTTGGGTGACACCTCAGATTGGGATGAATTGACATCCTTTTGGATGTGCATAAACGGTCATAAACGGATAGGCGAATTGGATTGTTTGAGGACATGTGGATGAGATCTAAGTGAGTTGAGGGCCTAGTTTGTGACCGAGCTGGTAGAGTAGTCGTGCGAGTTCGGTGGGCACTGGGCGAGACAGAAAGGATCCTGAGTGGCTCAATGCGAGGTATACCCAATACCTGGTTTGGCGAGGTATGGGTTGTACCTAGCTTCAGGGTACCTGACCCTAGATCTTTGTGGACAGATGGTACTAGTGTTAGGTGCTGGATTTGGATCCCATAAGAATTGGGATAGGGTTTGATGTAAGGTCGGATTCATTTTGGATTTTGGGTTGATTATTTCTCATGTAACAATGAAGTGTGGACGAGCCAAGACTTGGGTTTCATTGATTTTTCGTTTTCGAGTGATAAATTTGATGAAAGGTTGAATCTTTAGGTCATTTATGGGCCAAACATCCAAGTTGTGGGACAAATTTGAATGAGATGAGGAGGATAAAGTGTTTGGTGTTGCATGGCGTTGATGTGTACAGTATGTATTCTCATCCACATCTGATTTGGATGAAATTTGATGTCATCATCTTCAACTTTCCTCATGTGCATTGATGAGGAAGGAGACGACTGTGATGTTAAATGGGAATGACTTGGAGATCAGATGATTCGTAGTGTCACGTCCAGTGATGTGACAGGTGAGTACCCAAGACGAGACAGATCGAGTAACGTGGGGATGATCGAGATGACGAAAGTGATTATGATGACCGTGAGGTGTTCAGACCGAGGTCTAGTCCTCATTGGAGTGAATTGCCTTGCTGATTATGCTAAGCTAGGAACAAAAGAGAATCGTATGGTCAGACCGTTGAAGGATCCCTTAGCATAGTTGGTGAGATGACAGAGTTTGGAAGTGGGAATAAAGGTGAGATAAGGACGATACGTAGGCGAGAGCTCAGGGTCATGCGGGCCGATGGAACCCTAGTGCATGTTTGTGTTTTCTGCTGAGACAAGTATTCGATTGGAGTTCCATGTACACCCAGATGGGTGAGACGTCGATTATGTGTCAACAGGATGAGTAGTACGATGGTTGGGACTCAAGGTGAGTCTAGATGGCAGCGGAAATCGCTGAGTGATGTGAGATACGATACAGTACGAGGACTCGAGATCGAGTCGAGATCAGACTGTGCAGCGTGAGCACAGTGGAGCTAAGCGCTACCGATTAGTCACAAGTACGCTCGTGGGCTTAGTGATAGTGACAGAGGTTTATTATCACCTAGTGGAAATAGCGAAGATAGTTGTCGGATCGGATGCTGATTAGGACATCAGTTCCGATTGTCGGAGGAGAAGAACCATCAAGCTGAAAAGCATATTAGACGACGATTGGTATATCTGACCTGTCAGAGTTAGCGACAGTCGAGATCGAAGAGAGATCGACGCTGTCTCAAGTGAGACTTACGAGCCAAAGTATGGCTTCACGAGAGTTCAGCGGAGCTTGGGAGATTCGGTGACAGTGCGGACCGACGAGTACGACGCAGTGACGGACGTGTACTTGTAGACGAGAGCGGCCGTGTGAGGGGACATGACTGAATTTCCACAGTTGGTTGTGGAAATCGTGTCAGTTTGAATTTCGAGGAAGAAATTCTTGAAGGGAGGAAGATTTTAACGACCCGTCTTGAATTACCGGGATTAATTAAGACTTAATGACGGATTAGCGAGACTAATCGGGGATTAGACGAGGATTAACGTACGTTTAGGGTGAAATGACGGTTTTGCCCCTAGAATGGGCGAAATGTTGAATTTTTGTTCAAGCAGTCAAATGGACTTTGGTCGATGACTGTGACATAGTTCGGAACGTTACGAGTTCATAGACAGGTGGCACGTTCCATTCCGGCATTCAAGGAAGAAGTTATGACGTTCGGAAGTTTGGAGGTATTTTGGTAATTTGGTTGAAAAGGGGCCAACGGTTGAATTTTGACTCGGGAGTTCAGATGGCAGAGGGTCGAGGACCCTTATGTAGATCTGAACGATACGAATCCGTAGATAGGTGGCATGTCAAATTCGGATGTTCGACGAAGAAGTTATGGTTCACGGAATTTCGAACGTACTATTGCACGTTTTACGAGACGAGGAACTTTTGGCAGCAAGTGAGGCCCAGATATTTTGGACAGGCCCAATGAATGAGTGACAAGTGTCACCCATCCATTGCCCAATCCAAATAATTCATGCATATCCCTCCCCCTTTCTCTTGTTCGATCATTTCCCATCCACCAAACCGATCAACCTTCATCCCATCCAAACCCTTCCCTTTTTAATCATGACTGAGAGACCAAGAGGATAAAGTGAGGACTTGAAGAGGTTGGTGACCGGCCAAGGCTGAATCGTCGTGGACGGCGGAGGCCAACTCGTGCAAAGGTAATCGGTGTTTGCCCGATTTCCTTCATTTTCAATTTTAATCATTATGGGCCATTTTGGGTGATTGGAATGAGTTAAATAGGTTGCTAGGAAGATGTTAGGAATGTTTTTGATGTTGGTTCACGGCTGTGCATCCCTGGGGGAATTCTGGGAAAATCGAACCGTGAGTGACAATCGGGTTTATGGATTTTTATAGGTTTTAGGTTGATTTAATTATATATTTAGGTTCCTAAGAGACATATAGGAAGAATAGGATTAATTAGGAAGAGAAAGGACGAAGATTGAATAGTGTAGGAGGCTGGACCGGTCACGCCAGTCCAAGTTGTAGGAAAAACTGGACCGACCGATTCGGACCGGTCTGACCGAGGTAGGGGACGACACTATTCATGGCACGTGGCTCCCACGCGCAGCCATTTCAGGTGGCTCGTACGGGCACATGTGGGAGATTTTGGGGGTGGTTCCAACATGTGAAATCATCTATTTGATGGAACGAACATTTTGGGACTGGTTTCGAGTCTATCGGACATCGTCTCGATATAGTTCGGGATGTCCGAAGGTTTCGGAGCGTGTTTAAAAATAGTTAAAAATCCCAGAAAAATAGGGGGCTTTAGTGAGGTGTTAATTAAGTAGTTAGTAACCCTCTAAAGTGATTTGGAAAGGTTTGGGAACCCCAGAGACGACAATTGACCCGGGAAGGCGTACGACGGGCGTATCGAGGCGGCAGTGCGGACGGTGTATGAGTTGACTTTCTTTTATGAATCGATGCATGCATAAATATTTTCATATCTGTTTTGGGATACCTTGAGTGCATTTGGTGTGTGTGTGTGTGTGTGTGTTTACGTATGGGCACGTACTTCGAGGTTTTTAGGTTTTATACGTGCTTATACTTGTAACGACCCGGAAATTTGAAAAATGAACATTTGGAAAATTTGAAGGAAATGACGATTTTTCCCCTGGTTAAAAGAGCTGAAAGTACACTTTTTGATCAGAACACTTTTTGGACCTTCTGAAGAGACTGTTGAGTAGGTCTCATGACGCTGAATCCGCAGACAGGCGGCATGCTTCAATTGGAGGTCGGATGTGAAAGTTGCGGGTCTACGAAGGCGAGGGGCATTTTGGTAATTTTGAAAGGTAAGGGAAAAATGTTGACTTTTTACACGGACTGTCAAACGGACTTTGGCCAATGACTGTGACATAGTTCGGGACATCCCGAGTCCGTAAACAGGAGCACATCGAAATCGGACATCGAACGGAAAAGTTATGGTCACGGGACTGAAATCGGTTAAACTTACGTCCCGAGAATTTGATTAAAATAATATTAAAATAGTGAACAGTGATCGATGGTTGTGGACATTTGGATGAGTGACAATTGTCACTCATCCCTTATTTTGAGGCCCTAAATTAGGGACCATGTTTCCCGTTAAACATCATCATCATCCTTAATCATCATTGTCTACCTTCATTCTCTTTCACCTTCTTTGTTTTCTTCATTGAACGGTGAACAAGCAAAAACAAAGGGTGAGAGTGTGAGTTTTCATCCCATCCCTAAGTCCTTCCACAGTTGATCTTGAGAGGGAAAAATTGAGTGAATTGAGGACTGTGATTAGCTAGGGAAAACATGAGGGACTGAGAGGGGAATTGAACTGAGAATCGAATTTTGGAAATTTGGGGGGAAAATTTGAAATTCAAGCTTTGAGCTCTGAGGATCGAAATTGAGCTTGAGTTAAGCTGTCTGGGATTTCCACGATCAGGATCACCTCAAGAACGAAGGAAATTGGTGACCATTTGGCTCTGAACGGACTTGGTGACAGAGAAGGAGTTCAAAGATGGAGTCATGATTCTTGAGGGATTAAACGATGAAATTGGACTCGAAAATGAGTTTCTCATGGTCCAATAAAGCTTCTGAGTGGATCAATTGAAAGAAATAAGAGGGGATTGATGAACTTCGAAGAAGGAACAGTGCCCAGATAGCCTTCGATGTTCATCTTCGAATCGTTTGATTTGAGGTAAGGATTTGTGAAATTAAGTTTACAGAACTTTACTTGGACCTAAAATGATGCTATTGGCTTGATCAATTTTGAAATTCAATTCAGAATTGACAGAGAACTGGTCGGGTCGTCTCGCGGGTTGCAGGACCCGAATTACAGAGAAACGGGTTGGGATGATGACACGGTGACACGACCCATCCCAATCCCCAACCCCCCCTCCCCCCCGCCCCCACTGTGTCATGCTCCCGTCTGATACGAAGTGTCAGAAAAGGGATAACCGAAAGCCACTGCCCCGACGAGCTTCCAGAGTGCGCAAGGATCGATGGAGGAGGCATGCAATGTCCCAGTCTCTACTGCAGTCGCATTCGTGATCAACCTAAATGGTATTAAAAACAATAAAGGTTGTTAGTGGACGGAAATAAATAAGTTCATAAAACATTTTTTCACAAAGATATTTATGCCCTTCATTAAAACGTATGCATGCATCGAAATCAGTAAGCAAACTATTTATTAAAAACAACCATTAGGCCTTAGCCCAGAAACCGTAACTCAAAACCAAATGTGGGAACTCAGCCCAAAACCATAAAACCAAATTCCAATTCTAGGTGGGCCATCGCCCAAACCACAACCATAAATAAAATTTCCAGGAAAAACATGTTTAAACTATCCTGAGCATCCCAGATGCCTAGCGTCCCAGACGCTCGACTTCCCAGACGTCATATCTCACGGTATAATAAGCAACGCGTGCTGCCCGAGGTCTCTCCGGGTCAATATCTCTGACATCCCAGATGTCTGACGTCCCAGACGTCGAATCATAGCAATCCTGCTCTTGAGTCATCATACGGTTCGGTAGCTCCATATAATGACCCCTCGTAGGAAATGCACCATGACTTCCCCAGTGTCCTAGACACCTGGAGGAGACCATTACATATCTTCGTATCAAGAGGGTTTATGGAAAACAGTTTATCAATCATTTCAAAACATCTCAAGGGCCCTGCCCGGAATTTCCATAAAACCATCACAAGTCCAAACATCTGATTTATCAAATCCAAAACCATTTATGAAAATCCATTTAGGTTCCCCGACCCGAAATCACATTTATAACCCAACTGGGCCTCGTGCCTGATTTCTTAAATCAACTTGGCCCATGGCCCGATTTCATAAATCAACTGGGCCCTTGGCCCGATATGTAACTCAAATGGACTCCAAGTCCGAGGTTTCCAAAACAATTGGGTCTCGAACCCGAGTTTACTTTATCAAGTCTATAACCATTTCATGAAATCATATCCAAAACCATAAGTATGGAAAATCAGTGTAAAACCTGAAAATCTCGATTTACGTGCAAGCACGTAAATCGCCTCGAAATGCGTGAAACCATATAATTCACCAATATCCAAATCAACATCATATAATCACAATCATAATCCATACAAAATATTTATGCATGCATAAGATTTATAAAACCAAAGTCCACTCACAAACCGTCCATAATTGCTCGTTTTTGCGCTGCACGCGTTCCCGTAATTTGCGACATTTTCCAGAAATCTCGAATCCTGTCTGAAATCATTCTTTAGTGTCACTAAGGGCTCAAATAACAGCATGCTAATTTCCCATAATTTTTCGGGAATTAAACGTTAGTTAAAAACGTAACCTAAACCTTCGGACCCTCGAAACAACATCGAAACGGTGTCCCATTAATTCGAAATCAACGCTAAAATGTTCGTTCCAATGTATAGGACAAAAGTCATGTTGAACTCACCTTGAGAATCAGACCCACGCGCCCTCATGCGCCACCGTGAGTGGCTGCGCGTGAAACTCACCCGCCTGCTACAGTATTGCTACAGTTCATCTTCTTCACCCGGCCACCTGGTAAATGGGCCATTTAACCCACGTCTTGACCCGATTCGATTCCTGCGATAATCAGGCTAATTTATTCAATTTATCCATCAAGTATACTCGTAATACACTTAATTAAAGGTCGGTATTAATCATTCCAAACAACACGGCCTAAAACCAACTCAATTGATATCAAGTCTTAATCGAAGTTCATCGTCCCAATTCCACTAAACAACCATTGTTTTCATCAATTGGTTAGTTAGGGAGCATCGTAGGCTTACCGTAGAGATTATTATGTGACCAATTCCATTAGAACTTACCTCCAAAACCACGGCTCCAAGCTCGATTTTTCTGCAATTCCGTCGTCCCTGTCCATGGCTCCCAAGGCCTTGAGCTTCGAACTCTTGATCTGGATCGACTAAGTGAGGTCCCAGAAGAGTGTTTCGAGCCTCAAATTGGCTTGGACTGGCCTACATTTCAAATTGGGATTTTGAATTTTCCAAAAATGAACTTCGGGTTTCCAGTGTATGTTCTCACCCAGTCCACCCGTTTCTCCTCTCCAACTCGTCTCTCTGGTTCTCACTAGTTCCCTGTCCCTCTCAAACGTCCCAGAAATTGATCAAACAATCCAATTAATCCATCCAACCCGACCAGTGCTCTGTTCAAAATTCTCAAAGGAATAAAACAATACAGCCTGTGCACTGCACCTCACCATCCCAGAGCAGACAGCATGCCAATGCTTCCACTCAGATGCATAAACAACCCATTAACGCTCAGTCCAACCAATTGTTCCATAAACAAATCCATGCCCGTGCCCTGTCTCTGAGGAATTCCCACAGAACCATACACGGCTGTCTCAAAATGCAGCAGCCAAATTACCATTTTGCCCTCAGTTGACAAATTACTAAAATGCCCCCCACGCATCTAGACCCGTAACTTGGCCATCTGAACTCCGATTGACGCGTGCCGCCTGTCTACGGACTCAGGGCATCGAGGCCTTCCTAACAGTCCTTGGCCCTCGGCCATCGGACCTCCCGGTCAAAAGTCAACATTTTCTCCCTTTTCATCCAAAATACGAAAATGCCCTGGAATTTCTGAACGTCATAACTTCTTCCTCGAATTGCGGAATCGAACGTGCCACCTGTCTATGAACTCGTGACGTCCCAAACTACGTCACGGTCATCGGTCATAGTCCATTTGATCGCCCGAATTAAAATTCAACGTTTTACCCACGACTAGGGGCAAAACAGTCATTTTGCATCGTTCGTCCGATTTCCACCAACTAATCACCGATTAACCCCACTAATCATGATTAGTTACTAATCTAATCCTAGAATTCGGGACGTGTCGTTACACACAGTAGCAGGCGCATGGGTTTCACGCGCTTGGGAAGGAATCCCGAGGTGAGGTGAACATGAGTTTCGTCCCATTTAATGTAACAAACATTTTGGCACTGGTTTCGAGGAAATCGGATATCGTTTCGATAGTGTTCCGAGTATCCGGAGTTATAATATACGTTTAAAATACGTATTTAAATTCCAGAAAAATTAGGGAAAATTATATGAGGTATATTGAAGTGTTAGTGACCCTCGATAATGATTTTGGACAGGAATTGTGATTTCTAGAATTTACGAAAAAACGTGCAGCTTGGAAGCGGGCCGTTTGGACGATGTGTGTGAGTGGACTTTGTTTTCTAACCGTGATGCATGCATATATGATTTAAATGCTTTATTATATGATTTGATATGATTTGGCAAGATTGATGTTTCAATCCGGTGATTTCTCGATTTTCTGGATTATTATATTATTTTTGGCACGATTTTCGAGAAATTATGAAATTGATGTTTTGGGCATAGGCCCGGGATTGAAAATGATGTTTTGACTCGGGTTATGAGTCAGGGATTGAAAATGATGGTTTGACTCGGATTATGAGTTAGGGATTGATTTCACGGATTTACGTGAAAGTGGCAACTGAGGTTGCGTTCGCAAGGATTTGGGTGAAAATGATATTTTGGGCTTTAGACCCAATTGGATAGTGATTTTGACTCGGATTTGGAGTCACATGTGAATATGATTAAATTGATGATTTTGATTTATAAAGTGAATTTTGGACACTGTTTTATGATGGATTGTGGAACTTGCTTTGTGAAAGGTATGTCTCGGGCATAGGCTCTATTGAAATGTTTTTTATTCGATTTGAGACATAAATGATTTTAAAATGAGATTACTGGATTTGGTGGCTATTCAACATATACCATCCTCTGTGATTTGATAGTCTCCTCTAGACGTCGTAGATCCTGGAGTAGTCACGATCCATTTCCTGGAGATGAGTAGCTCCGAGGGAGGCTCAATCTCAGGAGTGTGAGATTATGATGATATCCTCCAGACGTCGTAGATCTTGGAGATGATATCACCCTAGACGTCGTAGATCCTGGGGGATGTACTCGGACGTGAGACTCCCGAGTTTGCATGCTTTGTATTGATATCGTGACGGTTACTTGGATATTGAGATTGGATATTGAGGATTAGTGGTATTGTGATTTATTGATACTTGTGTCCAGATACTTTATATCATGAACTGATTTGATGAACATGAGTTTTACGGACCATGGAAAAACATGTTTTGATTTTATCGGTCCACTATTTATACTTGATTGATTTCGCGCTCTTACTCATGTTTTATGTTATGCATGCACGTTTGTGAAAACTGGAGGGTAAGAATGTGTTTTGGTAAATATATTTATAAAAGTTTGTTTTGTCCACTCACACCCTTTCTGTTTTATTAACCCTTCAGGTTATGGCTCGATGATCGAGGCTATTCAAGAGGTGGAGGTATGAGTGGGCAAAGGTGCAGTTATCCCTTGTTTGGCAAGTCTCAGAGGGTAATTTCTGAACCTCAGTTGACTTGTCAGACGGGATCAGGATCGGGCACGGTTATCTACGTCCTTCGGGGACGGGTCCTGTCAAATTGGTATCAGAGCACTAGTTTGCTAATTCTGTTGCCACGTCATACCTCCGAAACGTAAGCCTCGTGCGCGACCTGGTAGTGAGACGGGTATATTAGGGTATTTGAGACCTTGTGATAGATCTCAGAATGAAATTGACCCTGGTTTGAGGGTTGGATGTTAATCAGTGTACACTGTGAATTACTAACTGTTGAACCCGAATTTATGTGGGTCCCATGACTGAATGAACCCAGAGGCTAGAAAGGTAGCACAATTGGCTAGATTGGACCCGGGATGAAATGATTGTCAGTAAATTCCTTAAGTGGAATGTGTGTTTCAGAGTCTAGAGTGTGATGGGATATCCCTTAGGTTTTATAAGTGGTTTAAGATGTGGTTAACCAACGGTATTTGCTAGGTGACCGGGTATGCCAAGGATGGCATGGATGATTGAGATAAGATTGGACTCAAGAGGAGTCATGATATGGACTCAAAATGAGTCAGGATTTTGGTTAGGACTCGAGATGAGTCATGGTAATGTATTAGGGCTCGAGAGGAGCCGGGAAAGGTTGAACATGATTATGGTTTCTAATACGACCGACCAATGTGATTGCGAAATGTTTGGCACCTGGGATGCCAAGGATTAGTATAAAGTTAGATATTGATGGGGTATTCGTTTGTGATTGGTATTGCTTAACCATGTATCTTGGACTTATGGACTTGGATGGGTCGTGTCAATTTCACTTAGTGATTAAAGGTTCGGGTAGAGACCCGTAGTACACAGAGATTAGGACTTAGAGATAGTTCAGTTCAATAGGACGCCAGTTGGGTCCACTGAGAGATTAAGTGAAAAGGTTAATTGCACAGTGATGCTCATGATTGTGGGTCGTTTGGTCACATCATAAAGAAATGGTTATATAGTTTGGGAAAGTGATAGAGGCACCGGTTGGAGTGCAATAGAGCAGAGATGGGCACCTGGATTGACTGCTGATGTGACTGGCGAGGGAAGAGTTGGTAGGACCCGTGATGGACCGTAGAGGTATGGTCGGATTTGGGACCATGTACCTGAGGATCGATAAATTCTGAGCAGGAGGCAAGATTCGCCCGTGGAGTGATGGCCTAGATGTTTATTACTTGTGGTCATGACATATGTATTTGGTAGGTCCCAGGTTATCTACTCTTCTGTGTCTCGGAGTTATACATTTGGTTGGATACCATCGAGGATTGTAGAGGGGTTCTCTACAAAACTACAGTTGTTGTGACTGATTAGAAAGAAAGTCAGATATGTTTGAAATGAGAACCATGTTTAGTATGGTTAAACTAGCATGAGTTAGGTGTTGGGAATGCTTGTGATGGAAATTATAACAAAAAGTGAAAGATTAAATTTGGAATACAGATTGACCCTACAGAAGAGGGTAGTGTGATTGGATGAACGAGGGGAATGGATTCCCATTTTATTTGATTCTGTACGGTTATTGGCCTGGTGGCCGGGTGGCTTTTGCGTGGTGATTTAAGCCACTGTACCATGTCAGGAGTGGATGGCATGTGTTTGAGATGATAATACTGACACTTGTGATTCTTGGAGTATGTGGACTCGGACGTGATCTAGGCTATGTATTCCGAGTAAGTACGTTGATATGACTGCCCATAGGGCAAGGGTCTACTGAGAAATTTTGTCCCGATGTTGACCCAGTGTTGGGGACTGGTTGTATGGTTTGCATAAGTTTGATTATGCTTTATATCTGGTTGAACCATAATGGTTTGAGGTTGATTCTGTTTATGGTTCATATTCAATAGATTTCATCGGGAGAAATAATGGTCTGACTGATTGGAATTTCAAGGAAAAAATTCTTTAAGGAAGGTAGGTTGTAACGACCCGAAAATTTGAAAAAGGAAAATTTGAAGGAAATGATGATTTTACCCCTAGTTATAAGGGCCAAAAGTTGATTTTTTGATTGGAACACTTTTTGAACTTTCCGAAGAGACTGTTGAGTAGGTCTCAAGATGCTGAATCCGCAGACAGGCGGCATGCGTCAATTGGAGGTCGGATGTGAAAGTTGCGGGTCTGCGAAGGCGAGGGGCATTTTGGTAATTTTGAAAGGTAAGGGAAAAATGTTGACTTTTTACTCGGACGGTCAAACGGACTTTGGCCAATGACTGTGATGTAGTTCGGGACGTCACGAGCCCGTAGACAGGCGGCACGTCAAAATCGGACATCGAACGAAAAAGTTATGGTTACGGGACTGAAATCGGTTAAACTTACATCCCAGGAATTTGATTAAAATAACATTAAAATAGTGAACAGTGATTGATGATTGTGGACACTTGGATGAGTGACATGTGTCACTCATCCCTTGTTTTGAGGCCCTAAATTAGGGACCATGTTTCCCGTTAAACATCATCATCATCCTTAATCATCATTGTCTACCTTCATTATCTTTCACCTTCTTTGTTTTCTTCTTTGAACGGTGAACAAGCAAAAATAGAGGGTGAGAGTGTGAGTTTTCTTCCCATCCTTAAGTCCTTCCATAGCTGATTTTGAGAGGGAAAAATTGAGTTAATTGAGGATTGTGATTAGCTAGGAAAAACATGAGGGACTGAGAGGGGAATTGAACTGAGAATCGAATTTTGGAAATTTGGGAAGGAAATTCGAAATTCAAGCTTTGAGCTCTGAGGATCGAAATTGAGCTTGAGTTAAGCTTTCTGGGATTGCCACGACTAGGATCACCTTAAGAACGAAGGAAATTGGTGACCATTTGGCTCTGAACGGACTTGGTTAGTAACGATCCACAGACCAGAGTGGGTATCCCCATAGGGATCCCATTCCAGGAGTGGGCGTTATGATGTGGTCCTGGACCAGATTTCGGAGAGATGATGATCGGACTAGGTCCGAAGATAGAGCCTCTCAGATGGAGAATTCCTGGGAGAAGACTCGGAGTGAGGCTCCGAGTAATATGCATACTTATATATATAGAGAAATCGTGACATATATCGGGGATGTGTTCCCTAGGGGCTGTGTGCCCCGAGTTGGCATCTTCTCAGAAAGTGCCTAGGATGGGTTATATATGTATATACGTATATGTGTACGGGTTTTCACTGAGACCGCGTTGAGCTGAGACCCACGCGTATTGGGTTTTGGCTGAGACCCATATGATTTGGATTTGGGACGAGTTTCCACGTGTTTTGGTTTGGGCGGAGGTCCCATGTATTGGTTTACGGATTTCTGGCCACGGCTCAAATGACTTTATGGTTCATGACGGTTTATGGGGACCGCGCATGAACCTTAGAAATGGTTTTCGAATGCATGCATATGTTTTTTTAATGAAGGGCATAAAGGTCTTTTTATGAAATATTTTTATAAAATAATTGTTTGTCCACTCACAGCTTTTGTGTTTTGAATGCCCTTCAGGTTGATCGTTGATGCGGGCTGTAGCAGAGACGAGATATCACATTCCTTCTTCGAATCCTAGCGTACTCTGATAGCCCCGGTTGGGCAAAGGACGGAAATATCCCTGGTTTGAGACTTCGTGTCAAACGGAAGCAGGCACGTCCCAGGCTAATCCCGAGGGATTTGGGATGGGTCCCGACAATTATACCGTCATCTTCTGTGTGTTTAACTGAGAGAGTGAGAGAAAATTGACGTGGAGAGACAACGAAGACGGTTGAGCACGACGAAGGGCACACGGGCAAGGTAAACACGAAAACCCATTTTTGGACCCAAAATCTGAACTCGATTTTCTAAGGGTTGTTGGACGTTTTTTATCTTTCAAACATGTTCTTAGGTCCAGTACGAGCTCATTGATGTTGATTTCGAGGGCTGAGAAGGCCAGGATCGACAGGAAATCGATTCGAAAAAATGACCAACACTGTTCATCGTTGGAAGGTAAATTCTAGATCGATTTTTCGGGATTTTGAACCCATAGATCTCATCTATGACCCAGATGATCATGTAGGACTAAGCGGGATTGAAAATGAGTTAGAAATGAAGGATTTGGTACCGGGTAGGGTTGCGGGTCTGACGACCAGTTACAGTGAAACCATGTAACTACCAGTCCCGAATATCAGAATTTAATATTAATTAATTATGGATTTAGTGTGACTAATCGGGGATTAGTCGAGAGAATTCAGACAGATGGTGTAAAATGACCGTTTTGCCTTTGAAATTGGGCAAAATGTTGACTTTTGACCCAGCGAGTCAAACTTACGAGGACCGATGACCGTAACGTAGATCGGTAAGTCACGAGTCCGTAGACAGTGGGCACATCGAATTGAGAGATATTGACGGGGGGAAACTACGGGCTACTGTTCAAGAGGTTATATGTGAGATTTAGTTTGTTTTTAGTATTTTAAGTCGTGTAGAACTCTTAATGGGATTGAGGCGAACAACTAGGAAAAACCAGGCCTAAAATGGTGCAGAAATGAAGAAATGGGAACCGGGTCAGAACGCGGGTCTACACGACCCAATTGCAGGTCCACGGGTCAACCCGTTCTGAGGTAGGAGATGATGACATCATCATGCTGATGTCATCATGTCAGAACTGTTGGATCTATGGCCAATCTTGAAGTGACACATGGCACTGTCAGAGTCTGATACGTGTCAGATTAGGTGACGTCAGCAGTGACGTCTTGCTTATGTCAGCACAGTTGACTAGCATTGACTTTTCCTTTGACCATCGTATGGGGGTGCGTGTGGGGGAATCTAGAGGTGGGACTGGCACCATTTTCAAGTTTCGACGATACGAATCCAATGGTGGTAGTTTCGTGTTGATCGGAGATTGTTAAGTTAGTCAAAATTGGGTTAATGCCTTGGAAAGCGTGTTCGGGCAACTTTCCTGGGCCGGTACTGTTCTAGGGTCTTACGTTTGAACTTGTAGGGCCCATTAGTGCCATTTGGATGTGTCTAGACAGGTTTAGGCGGTTCGTTGAGCAGCGAGGACCGTGTGTGAGTGGGATTTTGATTTCGAAATAATTGCATGCATAACTGTTTTACTTTACAATTGAGATTGAACGATTCTTAATACTATATGATGATGCTTTATGCGTATTATGATGTTTTGGGCATGAGACCCGTCTGGATATATTTGAATCTGTTTTTGAAGTTAAACAGGGATTTCTGTAGAATTTAATAGTATTGCACTATGTATACCTACCTTATGATTACTGTTTCCTCCAGACGTCTCGTAGAATCTGGAGTAGTCACGGGCACTGCTTGAGAAGGGTTGACCCGAGGGGTAACTAACGATCAGGAGTGCAGTTATGGAGGATACCCCTAGGGAGGGTCAATGATGACACGACCCATCCCAATCCCCCCTGGATTAACGCGGGATTTGCCATGCTTCCGTCTGACACAAAGTGTCAAACAAGGGATAAGTCAAACCTCAGCCCATTCGGGGCTTCCAAAGTGCGCCAGGATTGGTGGAAGAGTGTGATGTCTCGATCTCTGCTATAGTCTGCATCCGCGATCAAACTGAAGGGCATTAAAATCATTAAAATCTATGAGTGGGCATAAATAAATAGATTAATAAAAATACATTTCATAAGAAGACATTATGTCCTTCACTAAAAAGCATGCATGCATTCGAAAATCAATTATCTCAATCAAATCAAATATAATAAAAACCGTTTATAAAACCAAATTCGTTTCCTTCCTCAAATCATTAGAGCCTTAGCCCAAAACCACAAAACTAATTGTATGGGCAATCAATGATAGGACCCATCCCCAAAGGACATAGATAACCATGTCCGGTCCTGCTCCCGTCTGACAAGTCAACTGAAGTTCCGAAATTACCCTCAGCACTTGACAAACAAGGGATAACCACGCATGTGCCCACTCATGCCTCCATTTCTCGAATAGCCTCGATCATCGCGCCACGACCTGGACAGTCAATAAAACAGAAAAGGTGTGAGTGGACAAAAATAAACATTTATAAATACATTTGAGGAAAATCAATCTTACCCTCCAGTTTCACAAACATGCATGCATAACATAAAACATGAGTAATAGCGTGAAATCAATCAAGTATGAACAGTGGACCGATAAAATCAAAACATGTTTTCCCATGGTCCACATTTTCTCTGAAACTCATGTTCATCAAATCAGTTCAAGATATAAAGTATCTGGACACAAATATCAATAAATCACAAATATCACCATTCCTCGATATCCACGTAACTGTCACGATGTCAATGTAACACGTGTAAACTCGAGAGTCTCACATCCGAGTACATCCCTGGGATCTACGACGTCTGGGGTGATATCATCTCCAGGATCTACGACGTCTAGAGGATATCATCATAATCTCACACTCCTGAGATTGAGCCTTCCTCGGAGCTACTCATCTCCAGGTAGTGGATCGTGACTACTCCAGGATCTACGATGTCTGGAAGAGACTATCAAATCACAGAGGATGGTAAATGTGGAACAGCCACCAAATCCACTAATCTCATTTTAAAACCATTTATGTCTCAAATCAAATAAAAAACATGGCCTATGCCCGAAACATAGCTTTCACAAAGCAAGTTCCACAAATCCATCATAAAACAGTGTCCAGAAATCATTTCATAAATCAAAATCATCAATTTCATCATATTCACATGTGACTCCAAATCCGAGTCAAATCACTATCCAATTGGGTCTCAAGCCCAAAATATCATTTTCATGCAAATCCTTGCAATCGCAACTTCAGTTGCCATTTTCACATAAATCCATAAAATATATCCAAAAGCATTACACATCCATCAAATCATTCCCTTACTCATAATCCGAGTCAAAACTGATCTCAAATCCCGGGCCTTCGCCCAAAACAATAATTTCACAATTTTCTTGAAAATCGTGCCCAAAACAATATAAAACAATATAATATTCCCAAATTCTAGAAATCATCATATTGAAACATTAATCATGCCAAATCATTTCAAATCATATAATAAAGCATTCAAAACATATATGCATGCATTCTAGGTAGAAAACAAAAAACCACTCATACACCGTCCATATAGCTCGCTTTCCGAGCTGCACGTTTTTCTGTAAATTTCAAAAATCACCATTCCTATCCAAAATCATTATCAAGGGACACTAACATATTAATATACCTCATATAATTTTCCCCAATTTTTCCGGGATTTAAATATGTCTTTTACACGTATACGAAAACATCAGATACATTGAACACTATCGAAACGATATCCGATTTCCTCAAAACCAGTGCCAGAATGTTTGTTACACTAAATGGAACAAAAGTCATGTTGACATCACCTCGGGAATCGTGACCACGCGCCCTCACGTGCTGGAGTGAGTGGCTGCGCGTGGAACCCACGTGCGTGCTACAATACCCTGTTATAGTCTCCTTCCTCGCCCGTTTAACTGATAAACGGATCCTGCAACCCGTGAAGCAACCCGATTCGATCCCCATCAATTATGCATCATTTCTTTCAATGGAGTCATCTAACATCATCGTTTAATCCTTAATTAAAGTTATGTGATTTCAATTACATGATTCATTACCTTAATCCATTCGACCAAACCTTGAAATTTTTGTAGGAAGTTCAACATCTGATCCTTTCAATTTCCCTTGATTCCTTCAAATTGATTCATTCAGAAGCTTTGTAGGACTCTTATAAACTTGTTTCCAACGTCAATTTCATCGTTCCATGTCTCCAATTACTCGACTCAACCTAGAATTTTCGAGGGATGGATGACTTCCATTCACGGCAAAACGATGTCGTTTCTTCTCGTTCTTGATTGGGTTCACTTCGGTTTGAGCTCAGAAGGCTTAATCCAAGCTCAATTTCAGTGTTTTTGGTATAAAATCTTACGTTCCCACTCCTTGCTCAATTCGAATTTCAAATGTTTCGGGTTTGGGTTTCTGCTCAGGATTTATCTCTGGTTTCTCTCAATCTCGTTTCCTCTCTTTCTCTTTCAGTACGATCAATAAGGAAGCCTCAACGTTCCTTTCTTCCCTGCCTAGTAATCGATCAGAGAAATCAGGCCTCTGTTTTTCCTTTTCAATTACACACATACAAGGACATCTACGTACTCATCATTCTAATTGCCACTCATTAAGTTATTAGCGTGCCAGATGTCACCAAATAATAAATCCTTATCCAAATCAACGAGGAACAGGTGTCCCTCATCATGCTAATACTAGCTGAATCAGCCAAAGTTAATCAAATGACCTTTATGCCCCTGCTTGCACAAATTACCAAATTGTCCTTCACCTTCCCAGACCCGTATCTTTGTCATCCGATCTCCGATTGATGCATGCCGCCTGTCTACCGATTCAGAGTCCCGAGACCTACACAACGGTCCTTACAAAAAGTCCATACAAGGTCCCGATCAAAAAGTTAACTTTTGGCCCTTATAACCAGGGGCAAAATCGTCATTTCCTTCAAATTTTCCAAATTTTCTTTTTTCGAATTCCCGGGTCGTTACAACCTACCCCCCTTAAAGAATTTCGTCCTCTAAATTCCAATCAGTATATACCATGATCGTTCTCCCGAGGAATATGTATGTGAACCAGAAACATAAACAACCGTATACCCTTCTGGTTCAATCGAATATAACTCAAACTTATAGAAATCAGAAAAGTCAGTCCTCGTTATTGAATCAACATTGGGACAAATTTCTTTGTAAACCCCTGCCCCACGGGCAGTCATATCCAAGCTCACTCGGGATACGGAGCCATGCTCAACGTCCGAGTATACCAAATCTAGAACTCACAAGTATCCGTATCATCATCTCAATCACATGTCATCCACTCATGTCATGGTACAATGGCTTAAATAACCACGCATAGGCCACCAGACCACCAGGCCAATAACCTCATAAGGTCTAATAAATCTGGAACTCATTCCCCTCGTTAGGTTAATCACACCATCCCCCTCCCATTGAACCATTCCTTCTGTTGTGTCTATCTCCATTCCTTCTGTTGTGTCTATCATCACTGGGATTTAATCAGATCCATTCCCTAACCTCGACTCCAACATCATACACCAAATATGATCCTGCAATTGGACCCCAATAGTCCAAATGATCAAAAATCATGTACTACTCTAATTCCATGGAGTTCCATCAATAACAGGATTTCACCCATCCTCACTTTATCAAACATGCCAATTCTCAACCGGCTACCGTATTAGTCTCCCCACTTGGTACCTGACCTAAAAACGCGGTCATAATCTCAATGTATCCCGACCATCGCCTTATCACCCATTAGGCCTTTCTGTTTACCATTCATCACCAATCCCGATGGTCGATACGGTATTCGTAAGTTACTTCCCAAAGGTATGACCTCGGCATACTCGACCCATATATCACTATGGTCGATCCCAAATCATGCAAAGAAAGTAAAACTCCTGAGGGTTCAGCTAGCATCGGCAATCCCAGCCTTATGCTACCGAAACACACCTTACCAAATCCCAAATCTCTTAGTGACATATCACTAGGCACACGGAAAGAGTCACATCGAACATAAGTCACTGTTTTTTTTCCACTTGTAATTATTCTATTTCAGTTCTCATTTCCAATACTCTGACTTCCTTCCGGGTGAATCACCATAACTGGCAAAACATTGTAGAGAACCCCTCTACAATCATCTGTGGTATCCATCCAATCTCAAAACAACGCATGTTTCCCGTGACAGTCTTTCATTATTTTCCATTAATCAATACATCTGTTTCTCCTGGGATTCACACTAATCCCGACCATTATTCGTATATGTTCCACAAACCTACTCTAGTCGACTAGACCTAATACTTATTCAACCTTAGATTTTTCTCCTTGAGGGCATTCAATACATCTGTTCAGTATAGTACATATGCGTACACCAACATATCATCAATCATGTTATCATATACCATCCAAATGTGGCCAGAGTTCATTTAGCCATCCAAGGTCATTACTATTGACGAACCTTAGCCACATCAAATCTGGACATCATATTTTTCTCTTTTACTCATGACTGTTCATGAATGTTAGTCATTACCCTATTGGCTACTCTCACTAGGCTCAATAATCACATATTTTCAAAAGAACCACAATTCATTAGCTCGTGATAAGGGATACTTATCACATACCGTTACCTTATTAAGTTTTCCATAATCGACATGTAAGCTCGAAGCATCATCCCCTTTTCCTCTTTAATGCCACTGGGTTCCCCACGGCAACACTTAGCCGAACGAACCAGTATCTATCAAGTCATGTACTTGAACCTTCAGTCCTTATGACTCCGTAGGTGCCACATACCAGGGCGTCGGATAAACAACTCGTATAATCGACATGATCTCCATTATCAACTCAACCTTTCATCCTGGTAAAACCTCAGGAAATATATTAAAAAATCCGTACATCTTCAGCCTTCCTTAGGCATCTCATACACTAATCACATCTGCCACACATCTGACCAGTAAACTTTGATTACCTCTTACCAACAAACCATCGATTGTGAGGGTCAATATCATTCTAGAGGGTAACACCCTCGTGTCTGGAAAATCCTGAACTCCACATATCGCTCTCTAATCAACATACTCGATAGTGGTATCATGAGTCATCAATCAATCCATCCCAAGGATTACGTCCAAACCATCCAAGTCCAAGAATACCCCAATTCAGCCACTAGGCGAATAACAGCAGTCATCTTGGGTAGCCTCACCTCGATAGGTCTACCCCCCTTATGTCTCACCAATTCCACCATATATAATTACCAAGGTTACCACATAAATATCATCAATTTTATCACATCCGTAGCTCTAGTCGGCTCACCGACTCCCATACCTTAACCAATCACGGACATCTCCGTATCCATCCAATGTACAATCTCAAAACACAGAAGAGTGGGTAGCCCGGGACCTACCGAATACATATGTCCTGGTTAAACTTACATCCATGTCACCACTCCAGAGGCTACTCAGGCCTCCTGCTAGTAACTGCATTCCTCAGGCATGTGGTCCCAATCCGACCACACCCCTATGGTCCATCATGGGCATACCAATTCTTCTCTCGCCTCTCACATCATTAGTAAATATAGGAGCCAATCCCTGCTCCATTACACCCCAACGGTGTCATATCACTTTAACCACATATAGCCTTTCTTAACAATGTGACCAGACGACCTACAATCATAACGATTCCTGCATAATTAACCTTATCACTTTACCTCCAATTGGACCCAATTGGCGACCCACTGAACTGGATTATCTCCTAAGCCACAATTTCTGCGTACCACGGGTCTCCACCTGAACTTCCAATCACTAAGTGACACGACCCATCCAAATCTATAAGTCTAGTAAACAGAATCCATCAATTCATAACCCTTCAGTATCTGGCCCTATTCCGGTCCTTAGCATCTCAGGTGCCAAAAATTTCTCAATCAAAGGGTAGATCGTGTTAGAAACCATAGTTATATTCGACCTTTTGCGGCTGCTCCTGAGCCCTATTACATTACCATGACTTTTCTCAAGTCCTAACCAATATCCTGACTCATTTTGAGTCCCGTATCCATATCTCGACTCCCCTCGTGTCCAATCTTGACTCTTTTTTAGTCCAAACTCATAACATTCATCCATGCCATCATCGGCATACCCAGTCACCGAGCAAATTCTGCTGGTGAACCACATCTTATACGACCTATAAGGCCTAAGGGATATCCCATCACATTCTAGACTCGACACACATTCCACTTAAGGAATCCACTGAGAATAATCTTATCCCGGGTCCAACCTGCCCAATTGTGCTACCTTCCTAGCCTCTGGGCTCATTCATCCTTGGGACCCACACAAATCCATCGTGGACGGTGGCTGGAGAATCCATGGAAGGTGAGTTTTGTGTTCAAAATTGGAAATCTAGTTTTGAGTGGTTGTTGAATAGTTTTGTTAATGGAGAACTGTTTTGGAGGTGTCCAGGAGACTAATGAACTTGGAGTGAAGGCCATTAGTGGTCGAAAGCTTGGGGAACCGACAGGGGGGTTGACCGGATCAATATTTTAATTCGAAAGGTATGGTTTTAGTTTTGGTTTTCAAGTTTTAAACTCACAAATAGATTAGGAATGTTTAGAGGATGGATTAGGAGAAATTTGGAATGAAAACGGATTGAGGAAGGGGTCAAAATTAGCTAGAACCGGCCATACCGGTCCAATTGGACCGATCGGACTGAACCGAACTGGACCGGACCGGTTTGCCAAAGGTCATGGACGATGAACAGTCCCCGGCGTGTGGCTTTCATGTGAAAGGAGTTCAAGCCGCGCAGGGGGGCGCGTGAGGGGCCTTTTGGGGAAACTTTCAACATGTGAAATCATCTATTCGATGTAACGAACATTTTAGGACTGGTTTCGTGTCGATCGGACATCATTTCGATATATTTTGGGGAGTCCGAAGGTTTATGATCGAGTTTAAAAATAGTTAAAATTCGAGAAAATTGCGGGGCTTTAATGGGAGGTTAATGAAGAGGTTAGTAACCCTCTAGTATGATTTGGACAGGTTTGGAAGTTCCGGTGATAGTGGTGTGGCCCGAGAGGGCTTATGGCACGTGTATCAAGGCGACAGCGTAGGACGGTCTATGAGTGGTCTTCGTTTTCTAAACTGTGATGCATGCATAACTATTTTATATGTTTTATATACGTGATTTCTATGATGATGATTGTGGCACTGATGGTTTACATGATTGCACGTTTTTCGAGGTAATTACGTGTTTATACGTATTCCTAGGTTTACGAGTTTATACTATTGCTATATGATTATGAGTTTAATAATGGTTATGTGGCATGGTTTTGGTTTTGGAAAGATGAACTCGGTCATGAGACTCATTTGAATTATGTTATTGGGCCAGGGGCCCAGTTGGTTTACGAAATCGGACTGAGACCCTTTTGAGTTATGTGATCAGGTAGGGGGCCCAACGGTTTACAAATCGGGAATGAGGCCCAGTTGAGTTTTATAAATGTGATTTCAGGTCTGGGACTCTATGTTTCATAAACGTGATTTCGGGTCAGGGACCCTAAATGGATTTGTGATGTTTTATGGGAATTTCGGGCAGGGCCCATTGAGATGTTTTAAAATGGCTTTGTAAAACTGTTTTCCCATATACCATCTTGATACAAGGATATGTGATGGTCTCCTCCAAGTGTATGGGACACTGGGGAAGTCACCGTGCATTACCTGGGAGGGGTCATTATACGAAGCTACCAGACCGTATAGTGACTCAAAAGGAAGATTGCTATGATTAGACGTCTGGGATGTTAGTGATATTGACTTGGAGAGACCCCGGGTAGCACGCCTTGTTTATTACCCTGAGATATGACATATGGGACGTCAAGCTTCTGGGACGCTAGGCATTTGGGATGCCGAGGATGGTTATGTGGTAAATATGGATTATTGGATTCATGAAATGGTATTTCGGTATTTGTGGATTGTGGTTATGGATTTGGGCAGTGGCCCACTTGGTTATGGATTTGGGCAGTGGCCCACTTGGTTTTGGATTTACGGATTTTGGTATTCTACAGTTTTGGGCTGAGTTCCCACACTTGGTTTTGAGTTACGGTTTTTTTTTGCTAAGGCCGTAATGGTTCATTTGAGTAAATGTTTTGATTACTGATTTTGCGATGCATGCATACTTTTTAGTGAAGGGCATATCTTTATGAAATGAGTTTTTATAAACTTATTGATTTTCGTCCACTTACAAATCTTAATGGTTTTAATGCCCTTCAGTTTGATCACAGATGCAGGCTGTAGCAGAGACTGAGACATCGCACTCCTCCACCGATCCCGTATGGGCTGAGGTATGTATTATCCCTTGTCTGACACTTCGTGTCAGATGCGAGCATGACATATCCCACGTTAATCCCGGGGGGATTGGGATGGGTCGTGTCAAGTGGTATTAGAGCGAGGTTGTCCGTATTCGAGCAAACTGTGTAGTTCTTGTGGTACGCGCAGGTCGAGGATGTGATGTCTCTACGTGGTCAGCCCGTTATCAACCTGATGGTAGTATGCTGGTTTCATAGTTTTTGGAATTGAATAGTGGGTAGAGTGATTGGCCTGATACGCTGTACGTTAGTGTGGTTCGACCCAAGTGGGGTTGTATGTGACGAACTGGTATTGTGGGACCATTGGTTCGGTCATGTGATGTTAGATTGTGGTGTTGTTGGGAGCAGCTGGGTTCGAGGAACCCCATTTGAGTAGTGATCAGGAAATGTGAACCTCAGTTGAGTAATGGTCTGAGAATATGAACCCTAGTGGTGATTACTGGTGTGGGGAATGTTAGTACATCGGAGTTAGCTGATGACCTTAGTGGTGGAACCCCAGTTGAGTTCATGATAGCATTGGATTGACGTCCATGCGATGTCAGGACCGTAGGGTCAGCCAGGCTGTAGATTGTACTGCAGAGAGTAGTTGGGTTCAGAGAAACCTTAGGGTGCAATTGTGGAACCCTAATTTATGATGGATAGACTGGAAAAGTGAACCTTAGTTGTTATTAAAAATTTGGAGTTGTGAGTCTAGTCGAAACTATGGAGATTGGTTGGCTCGACACGAAGTAAAATGGTGGGATTCGATCCACGAGTACGGTTATAAGATAATGTATGGAATCCCGAGTTGGACCGGATAATAATGTGATGTGTGGATGCGGATCTCGATAACGATGACTGTTAGTCGACAGTCGTGTGGAGATGGCTGGCTATCGAGGGTGATTGATGTATTTGTGGTAGTTGAGAATTGGGGGACGTTCAGGGAACGTTCAGTGTTTTACTGTGAGTTCTCAGGATGACTGTACCCAGACTTGTGGGGTACAAGGGAGGCAGAGTTCCCCTAACTTGAACGGAGGAACGGGGTTATTGCTCGGTATGAGTAACAACTCAGGATTGTCTGATTCACTCACCGTGTGCTGATGATTGTGATGACGATGAGCCACGAGTTGCAATGTGACTCCGTCGTGATGGGCATACATTCGGTATCTGAGATTCAACAGTGAGTGAGTGATGGACTAGATAAGATTTAGCAGGAGTTGAGATGTGTTGGGATAAGTCCCAACAGTTATGAGATGACTAAGTGATGAATGGATGAAAAGGTACAATTGAGACATGAGAAGTTTTGTATGACGCAGGGGACGTCATGGGAATTAGTAGATTCAGGGAGTTTTCGCCAACTCCGAAATTTGAGTGGTCGTGTGTTTCTAGTATCCCAAGGAAGTACAAGGAAATTATTGAAATTGGAAGAATCCGAAGAAAATCAATGGTGGTGTTGATGTGAGATTTTGTGCTTGTGAATAACATGGAGACCCGAGATTTGAACCTGTGAAGATTGAGATGTGAGAACGAGATAGTAACGAATTACATCCTTTTGGATGTGCATAAATGGTGTTGAACGGACAGGAGGTCTGGGTAATATATTAGTTGCGGACACGTGGTTATCCAAGTGAGTTGAGGATTTGGGAAGTCTAGTGGTTGGACTTAACATCTCGTAGGAAACATATCTGTTTCCAACATGGTTGGAACTTCATAATAGAGAAGAGTTGTGATTGAGGAGGCGAGAGGAGTGTTTGTTTCAGCAGTGGTGATGGGTATTCTTAAGTCATTAGGGTGACTTTTTATTTTTCTACCCATGGCAGACAATGGTTGTTGTCACTAATAAGTTGAGCATGTATTGGTTGGTGGACCCGTGTTGTGCTTTGGGGTCATCAGGAGGAGTTAGGTATTTCGAGGTTAGGTGAATGAGATTTCTCATTTTCTGCTTGGTGGCTGACGATGTTGGGTTACTTGGTGTGGTGGGTGCAGTGAGTTTGTGTTTGCACTCACGTAGGATGAATGTTGATGTCATCGTCTTGGATCATCCTTGATTTTCCCTAGGTGGGATGACAAGGATCAAAATGAGGTAATTGGAGAGGACGCACAGTTTATACGTGTTTCGTTTTTGACTGAGTGTTTAGATGTGAAAATAGTTGAGTGATGTGACTGACTAAGGATTCAAAGAGGATGTAAGACCCTACGATCAGATTTGAGGTGGATTGTTAGCTGAGTGAGCATGTGTGGATCCTAGGTGGATCAGGATTGTGATGTTGTGGACATTGGGCATTGTGACGATGTAGGATCGGGATGTTACCGATCGGGTGACGTGGTGATGGATCTGGATCGTGATCTTGTTGATCAAGTTAGGTGGAAAGTTTATTACCTTGTCGTGAATATTTGGATATGGGAATGTTGGGATTGAACTTCTTTTCAAAGTTAATCCGATATAAGACGGTATTTGAGTGAGTTGAAATGTTTACGATTTAGCTTAGGTATTGGACTTTGTGAACGAGTGGGTATCCGATAGGGTCAGATTTGGTCAGCCTTAGAGGTGTGAGTGATGGGATTGGCTTCCTTTCAAAGTCAATCGAATATGAGTTGGTAATCGTTGAGCGGGTAACCGATAGGTTCGGAGTTGGTGTGTCTCGGTAGATGTGGGTGAGTTTGGATGCCCATTTGGCATGAATAGGTACGCCTTGGTGGGCGTGAGTCAGATTGGTAACGGTTGGAAGTCGTGTTTGGGAGTAGACGTATTGATACTGGTAGGGTGACCAGGGGACTTGGAATGGACACAGAATTAGGAGTGTATGGTCTGTCTCATATGAGACTAGACTGATAGACACCATAGTTGAAACGTGATTGACTAATAGCCATATAGTGGACTGGTAGTAGGATGGATGTACGTACTCCATACGTTGTACGAGGATTGATACTGGATAGACCGAGTGGTGCCTCGTGACGGTACATAGGATTTACTAGTGGTGTGTGGTCGAACGTGTTGGTAATCGGCTTAGTTTCGATATCATTGGATTGGTTGTGATCGTGGACTGGACATTGAATACTGTGCGCTAGACCAAAGAGTTTGTGACGGGTTCAGTGATTGTATGAGCAGGTGCTCAGAGCCATGAATGGCTAATGGAACCCTAGTGTTGGGATGTGTTATCACTACTGGGCAGGTATTCGATGAGGTCCAGTTACATACAGGTCGAGTGAGATGTTGGTATACGTATACTCAGGTTGAATGAGTAGGTGGTTGGTGTAACCACGGGTTGTTTTGTGTGGATCAGCTACTCTGTGACTCTCACTAATGACAGCATGGATTATGAGGAAATTTTGGTACAAAGGTACCTTGGTGCGACTCTAGAGTGAGTCAGGGTGTGTCGGTGATTCGAATTGTGACCATGGAGCCGTGGGTGCCAGCTGAGTGCTATATTTTGGAACATGTAATGTTCACATGGTAAAAAATTTAGGAAATGCGGAGAAGAAATGAGAATTGATAACTCTCGGTGTGGGAGAGATGTCAGTTTGATTTGCGACTAGCAAGTGATGACAGTTTGGCTGGATGTGTTAGCGTGGATTGATGAGTGAGATTTGGTGACTCCCAGTGGGAGCAGATGTCAGGGTGGATTGGTGATTGAGAAGAACCATCAAGTTGAGTATGTCAGCTAAATGCGTCAGCGTAATGGTAGAATTTTCGGGTGTTATCAACTCGGAACATGTGATCAATTTCACTCGAAGTGGTCGAATGTGGACGATGCGAAGTGAGTATTAGTGGAACGTCTGGGTACAAATAGGTTTTGTTTTGGTTAGTGGGTGTACAAGTGTACACATGTTGTGAGATCGAATTGTTTTTCCATGAGGTCAATGTGGAATCAGAATAGTTTGAATTTCGAGGACGAAATTATTTAAGGGGGGAAGGTTGTAACGACCCATCCCGAATATCGGGATTAAACATTAATTAATAATGGTTTAGGATGACTAATCGAGGATTAATCGAGAGAAATTGGACGGACGATGTTGACTTTTAATTCGGGGAGTCAAACGTATGAGGACCGATGATCGTGACGTAGATCGGAACGTCACGAGTCCGTAGACAGGCGGCACATCGAAATTGGAGATTCGACGGAGAAGTTATGGGTCTAAAACGGAAAACGGCACTATTGCACGAAAACCGAGAATCAGGGACATGTGGCAGGTGTTGATTGGGAACCTTCTGGATGGAACCACCAGATGAGTGACAAGTGTCACCAATCTGATTGGCTCATTCCCCGACATGATGGATATTTTCCTTCCACCATCACGATCGATCATTTTCTTTTCTCCCTAAACCAAACCCCTACAAACTCATGTCCATAGCCCCTTCAATATTCATTTTCTGGGCCTGGGATATGAATGAAAGTGAGTGAGGGAGGTGAGACGATGAGATTGGTGCCATGGCTTGCGCCGTCGTAGACGGTGGCTGGAGAATCCATCGAAGGTGAGTTTTGTGTTCAAAATTGGAAATCTAGTTTTGAGTGGTTGTTGAATGGTTTTGTTAATTGAGAAGTGTTTTGGAGGTTTCCAGGTGACTAATGAACTTGGAGTGGAGGCCATTGGTGGTCGAAAGCTTGGGGAACCGACGGGGAGGTTGACCGGTTCAAGATTTGGAATGAAAACGGATTGAGGAAGGGGTCGAAATTGGCCCAAACCGGCCATGCCAGTCCAATTGGATAGGCCGGATTGAACCGAACTGGACCGGCATGTCTGCCGAAGGTCAGGGACGATGAACAGTCCCAGGCACGTGGCTTTCAAGCGCAGGGAGTTTAGGCCGCGCGTGAGGGGTCTTTTGGAGAAACTTTCAACATATGAAATCATCTATTCGATGTAACGAACATTTTTGGACTGGTTTCGTGTCAATCGGACATCGTTTCGATATGTTTCGGGGTGTTTGAAGGTTTAGGATCGAGTTTATAAATAGTTAAAAATTCAGGAAAATTACAGGGCTTTAATGGGAGGTTAATGAAGAGGTTAGTAACCCTCTAGTATGATTTGGACAGGTTTGGAAGTCCCGGTTATAGTGGTGTGGCCCGAAAGGGCTTATGACATGCTTATCGAGGCGGCAGCGTAGGGCAGTCTGTGAGTGGACTTCGTTTTCTAAACTGTGATGCATGCATAACTATTTTATATGTTTTGTATACGCGATTTCTATGATGATGATTGTGGCACTGGTGGTTTACATGATTGCACGTATTTTGAGGTAATTCTATATTTATACGTATTCCGAGGTTTACCAGTTTATACTATTGCTGTATGATTATGAGTTTAATAATGGTTCTATGGCATGGTTTTGGTTTTGGAAAGATGAACTCGGGCATGAGACCCATTTGAATTATGTAATCGGGCCAAGGGTCCAGTTGGTTTACGAAATCGGGTTGAGTCCCTTTTGAGTTATGTGATCAGGTCGGGGGCCCAGTGGTTTACAAATCGGGCATGAGGCCCAGTTAAGTTTTATAAATGTGATTTCGGTTCTGTGACCCTATGTTTCATAAACGTGATTTCGGGTCGGGGACCCTAAATGGATTTGTGATGTTTTATGGGAATTTCGGGCAGGGCCCATTGAGATGTTTTAAAATGGCTTTGTAAAACTGTTTTCCCATATACCATCTTGATACAAGGATATGTGATGGTCTCCTCCAGGTGTCTAGGACACTGGGGAAGTCGCCGTGCATTACCTGCGAGGGGTCATTATACGGAGCTACCGGACCGTATTGGGACTCAGGAGCAGGATTGCTATGATTAGACATCTGGGACGTCAGACATCTGGGATATTAGAGATATTGACCCGAAGAGACCCCGGGTAGCACGCGTTGCTTATTACCGTGAGATATGACGGCTGGGACGCTAGGCATCTGGGATGTCGAGGATGGTTATGTGGTAAATATGGATTATTGGATTCATGAAATGGTATTTCGGTATTTTTGGATTGTGGTTATAGATTTAGGCAGTGGCCCACTTGGTTTTGGATTTACGGATTTTGGTATTCTACAGTTTTGGACTGAGTTCCCACACTTGGTTTTGAGTTACGATTTTTTTGGGCTAAGGCCCTAATGGTTCATTTGAGTAAATGTTTTGATTACTGATTTTGCGATGCATGCATACTTTTTGGTGAACGACATAAATATCTTTATGAAATGTGTTTTTATAAACTTATTGATTTTCGTCCACTCACAATTCTTAATGGTTTTAATGCCCTTCAGGTTGATCACGGATGCGGGGTGTAGCAGAAACCGAGACATTACACTCCTCCACCTATCCTGGCGCGCTCTGGGAGTCCCGTATAGGCTGAGGTATGTATTATCCCTTGTCTTACACTTCGTGTCAGACAGGAGCATGACACATCCCACGTTAATCCCTTGGGGATTGGGATGGGTCGTGTCAACAAAGCACTATACAACCCTAATTTTCTATCACAAAGAAATATACCACTACAAAGTACATAAAGCCATAAAACACATGTTGTCCACCATCCACAATTTAAGTGCTTTGTATTTGTCCACCATCCACATTTACAGCAACCATTCTATAGTCACCACCAACACTAGGCTTTCTTTACTTTCATACGTACCACATTAGCCCAAATTTTCTATCACATGTCAATATACAACTACAAAGCACTTAAAGCCATAAAATACATGTGGTCCACCATCCACAGTTAGATTTCTGCAACAAAGCACAACTAATTACAGAGCAATATACAACTACAATGCACATAAAGCCATCAAACACATGTGGTCCACCATCATGTAAATTTGATAATTTTAAAGTCCAAACTCAAAACTTTGTATTAATTTCGAACCCCTATCTCATATATTGTTAGAGTTCAAATAAACATTTATATTGCAAAATTCAAACTCAAAAGGAGAATTTTCAAAATTATTTTGCTAATCTACAATTTCAAACAGTCAAGTTCATATAAACTTTATAATTCCAAACCCAAACTTAAAAATTTTAAAGAAAAAAATTTAAACTTTGAAACCTCAATCTTATATTGTTAATGTTCACAACAACCTATGATCTATTGAAAACACCAAAGTAGGAATGAAAAAAATGTCAAAAATGCTTTCTCCAATCCCAAAAATCAAATGTTAAGATCATATCACACTACAAGAAAATATGCCATGTCCATCTAAGGTTTGCCCGGCGCACCCATATTCGCCGGTAAAAGAGGCTTAGCTCGGCGGATGGAGAGCGACTCGCCGGGCAAACCATGAGCGGGAACACCGACTTCCTTGGCGCGTAAAGGGAGGGGGTTTGCCCGGTGGGTGGTCAAACTCCGCCGGGCCAAATGTTTTTAACGGCGAACCTTATACGTCGGGCAAAGTGTTTACGATGGGTCGCGGTTGGAAAATTTTTAGCGCGAACGTTTTTTGGAGCCTGTTGTTGGCCCGACGGTTCATTTAAACTTGCCCGGCGAAGCCTGCGCTGGGCCAAAGTCTAATCTACATGTAGTGCAGAACGGTTTCATTTCTTCATCTTCTTCCTCATTCCTCATTAATTCTCTCATTATTCTCTCATTTACTCTCTCAACTCCTACATAATATCATCATCACTTCATCATCATTTCATCATTATTTCATCATCAATACTTCACCTAAGGTAAAATTAATGATTTTAATGATTTTTTTTGTTTTTTGTTTTTTGTTTTTGGGATCTTAATTTGTATTATAAAGCTAAAATTATTTTTTGTTTTAGGTAATTTGTGGTTGATTTGAATGATTACTTATAACAGGTATGTGTATTTTCTTCTCAATTTAATTATGTTAAAAAACTTGTATGTAATTATGTTTGAAAATTGTGATATATTGTAGAAAATGCTTAGAAATCTGGATATTATTGTGTAAGGGAATTGTGGTTTTTCCATTAATGAAAAGTTAATCAACCTGATTAACTTTGTATATCGAAATTCGATTGAAAACCATAGACCAGTTTGAGAGTCAGTGAATCGGATTGATTGACTAACTCTTGAATTGTCCATTTATTGGGACAGTTTAGGAGTGCACAACTATGTGTTGTATAGTTTGCTGGCTATGTGGTTACGTTTGGATCGTGTGAAATTCGGTTTATATCCCCTTATTATTCTCTGAATGCGTACTAGATATTAGCTTGAAATATCTACGTCGTGTATTTGGAGAACTGTAGGGTGATGCTGCCGAAATTTCACTCGGTCTAAACTTCTCATTGTAGGTCACAAACTATACAACACATAACGTGTACTCTCGAATGGGATAGGGCCAAATCACCGAAGGCATAAGGAGACGAGCTGGTTTTGGATGGGATAGAGTCTCAAACATTATAATTATATACTTACATTGGTTCTATTTTGTGGAACTAGGCACAATGGACAGAGGGTGGATGCAAATGTTGGATAGATCTTCTGATCAGTATTTGGATGGGATTGATAGCTTCATCGCTTTTGCACGTACTCACCGTAGTGATGCAAGGCGCATAGTATGTCCGTTTTGTAAATGTAACAATTGTTGTTGAATGTTGCTGAGTGATGTCCATTTTCATCTGGGATGGAACGGGATCGTACATAACTACACTAATTGGATTTATCACGGGGAACTGACTTTTAGTGCATCGACATCTTTTAGTTCACGAGGACCCTCGAGATGATAGTGATTCAGATAATCGGTGTGATAATGTTCAATTTGTTGAGATATTAATTGATATTTTCCCCCTACATTTGATGATATGTATGAGGATGCCGCTAGATCTCAACCCGAAGAGTCAGATCTCAATTACAAAAGTTTATTGAAAGAAGCTCAGCGCGAATTATACCCTGGTTGTAAATCCTTTTCGGTTCTAGGGTCAGTTGTGGAATTGATGCACATGAAAGTTTAGTATAATCAAACGAACAAGCATTTTGATCACATGATGGACATCATCACCCGAATACACCCTAAAGATCATTATAACTCGAAAAAGCTTTTGAAAGATCTTGGTTTAGGGCATGTGAAGATTCAGGCATGTACGAACAACTGTGCATTGTTTTACGGTGAATTCGAGCATTTAAACAAATGTCCTGTGTGCAGTGAGCCTAGGTTTCGAAAGAATAAGATTCTGAATAAGGTGTTGCGCTATTTTCCACTGAAACCATGATTACAAAGATTCTTCATGTCTGCTCATACACCTCGTGATATAAGGTGGCATAAAGATGAACACACTGATGACGATTCACTAAGGCATCCGGCTAATGGAGATGCTTGGAAGGAATTTGATAAGGTGTATCCTGATTTTTCATCGGAGCCAAGAAATGTCAGATTAGGACTTGCTACTAACGGTTTTAATCCTTTTGGAAGTTTTTCAAGGCCCTATAGCACTTGGCCGGTAGTTTTAGCTCCGTGTAACTTGCCACCTTGGAGATGTATGAAAAAAGAATTCAAAATTCTTAGTACTTTAATACCGGGGCCCAAATCATAGAGTAATTCAATCGACGTTTATTTGCGGCCGTTGATTGATGAGCTTGTGGATTTATGGGAAAATGGTGTTCGAACCTATGAAAAGTTCAGTGGAGAAATGTTCATGCTATGCGCGGCTGTAATGTGAACAATTAATGATTTTCCAACTTACGGGATGCTCGCAGGATGGAGTACCAAGGGTTATCTTGCTTTTCCGACATGCGGACCAGACACAACATCCTTTTGGCACGCATCAAAGGTATGTTATTTGGGTGCGAGACGATTTTTACCCTAGGATCGTCGATGGCGTATGCAGTCTGACTCATTCGATGGTAAAACAAAGTTACGAGCACGACCAAGACAGAGATCTGGTGAAGAGATACTGGACATCTTAAACAGTATTCCCACATTCATCACAAAAGGTCCAAAACCTGGCGAACAAGAAAACTGGACGAAAAAAAGTATATTTTTTCGGTTGCCGTATTGGTCGAAATTGAAAATCAAGCACATCACGGATCTCATGCATATTGAGAAGAATGTTTCCAAGAGTCTTGTCAAAACAATTTGACCTATTGATGGTAAGTCAAAAGACACCAAAAAAACTCGTCTGGGTATGCAAAAGATGAGCATTCGGCGACATTTGTGGCCAAAAGTTGTGAATGGAAAATACAACATAGCTCATCTAGGTTATACATTTACGCCAGAAAATAAGAAAAAAGTTCTTAGGTGGGTGTAAAGTGTGAAATTTCCCGATAGTTATGCAGACAACATCTCCCGAAATATTAGCACTGATGGCAGCACCCTATCTGGCATGAAAAGTCACGACTACCACGTTTTATTACGACGACTCATTCCGATTGGCATTCGGCCTTATTTGCAGCCTAAAGTTTTTGAGACGGTAGTTTATTTGTCTCAGTTTTTCCAGATACTCTGTGCCAAGTCACTAGAGAAGGTGGACCTCGAAGCAATTAAAGAGGACATTATCTATATTATGTGTCAACTTGAGCAAATATTTCCACCAGCATTCTTTGATGTAATGGTTCACCTACTAATACATCTTCCAGACGAGGCAATCCTAGCTGGCCCCGTTCAATTTCGTTGGATGTACCCAATCGAAAGGTATACACTTTTCCTAATACTGTGACTATGTCCATAATAAACTGTTTATATTTGAATCACTTTGTTTATATCGTTGCAGAATGTTAGGTACCTACGAGCGGTACGTCCGCAACAAGACACGTCCGGAAGGCTCTATAGCGGAGGCATACATTGCAAAAAAGTCACTTACATTTTACGCAATGTACCTTCGAAATGTTGAAACTTCTTTGAACAGACTCCCGCGAAATAATGATGGTGGTCAACATCTAGAGTCCCTATTAGTATTTTTCCAACCCGCAAAACCGTTCGTCATTGGTCCAATCTCAGAGCCTTTTATTGATAGCGACATGGAAGTTGCGCATTGGTTCATGTTGAACAATTGTGATGAAGTCTGGTCTTTCCACGAAGAGCACGAGGCATTGATGAAGGCCCAATATCCTTTTAATTTTGGAGGAAATGGACAAACAATTGTTTCCTCATTGGTTTTCCAAACATGTAAATCAAATATTGTGTCAAATTACTTTTTAAGTGAAAAGTGTAACTTGTGTGTTTCCTTTCAGATGTTACAGTTGAAAGATGACAACTCGCCCAAGTTCTACAAAGAATTGATGCAACTTGCAATTGGCCCATTTCGAGGACAAACATTCGATGGTTGTTACGTCAACGGAGTTAAGTTTGTGTGCGCAGAGCGTGATGACAAGCTGTCTACTCAAAATAGTGGGGTATTCGTGCGGAGGGAGGGATTAAATGTTGATACGGGGTTTTACAGTAAATTATTAAGTGTAGTGAAGGTATTTTATGCGGACCGCAAAATTTTAGTCTTTTTCAAGTGTCATTGGTTTCATACGGACCCAAGTATCCCGAGCCGGATCATCAAAGATCATTTATCTACCTCTGTCAACACAAACATCCGGTGGTTTGAGAGTGATCCATACATCATCGGTAGTACAGCGAAACAAGTTTTCTACATTGATGATCCAAAAGCTGGTGCTGGTTGGAAAGTAGTTGAGATGGTGAAACATATAAACATTTGGGACTTGGAGGACCGGCACCATGAAGATGGTGGAGACAAGGAAACTGACGATTTCTTTTACCAGGAGGATTCCTCAGCACCCACCATAAATGTGGAAGGAGTTCGAACCGACGACCTCACCCCGCCAGTTGCGATTGATGGTATTTTTATTGGTCTCGGTACCATAGAACCAATTGAAAGTGACGATGAGGAAACAAGTAGTCTGCATAGCTCAGATGATGAGGGTGATTGGGAGGGGGATAGTCAAACCGACATTGATTAATTGTTGTCTACCCACCATAAGTATGGAATGTATATAAATTACATTGTTTCTTAGTTAATTACATTGATTAATGATATTTTTAGATGTTATTTTTAATCTTTAGTGTGGTCCTCGGCTTCATTGTTGCTTAGTAAATTACAAAGTGTATTTTTTGAGGATATTATCTCCTAAAACGTACAAAATCATAAGTATGGAATGTATATAAATTAAAATAAGATATATGTAATATATAAAAAAATATATATAACAAGGGGGTCTTGCTCGGCGCATATTCGCCGGGAGCCAGGGTCACGTTGCCCGACACATAGGTGGATTCGCCGTGCAAGACCCCTGTATAATATTTTTCATTTGTTTTTTTTTTTAATTTTACTTATTGATTAATTACATAGGTTCTTATTTAGGTTAGTATATATTCATATGTAATATATATTAATACTCATATGTAATATATGTACATTATATTATAAGATAGGTTATATACTATAATTATTAAAATCAAGTATAATTATATATATTTTTATAATGTGGTTTTTAGATAAAAGGGCTTGCCCCGCGCACCTCCGCCGAGCTAGGATATTGTGGCCCGGTGCATCTCTCGAATTCGTCGTGCAAGCCCCTTTGTATAAGTTTTTTTCTTTATAATTTTTTTAAAATATTACTTATTGATTAATTATATAGGTTCATATTTAGGCTAGTATATCTTCATATGTAATTTATGTTAATACTCATATGTAATTACAAGATAGGTTATATACTATAGTTATTAAAATCAAGTATAATATAATTATATAAAACATCTTACCCGGCAAACCTCCGTCGGGCAAGGGTATTGTGGCTTAGCGCATCTCGTGGATGCGCCATGCAAGCTCCTTTGTAATATATTCATTAATCACGTCTGGTTTTATTATTTTCTCTATTTTTCCTTCATGGTTCGAATGATCCAACTGTCCACTTTAATGATAAACACTCATATATCATGTCCATAAAATTTCACAGAATTTCGATGTCCCGAGAATAGGTTACGGTGCGAAACAAATCGACGGTAACAAATCGTCATTCGTTGATCCAAGGCCTTTAAGCCCTCCAAACGTCGCCATTTTCGACAAGCGAGGTTTGGACTCACCCTATCACAAACGGAACTATCGGATTTCTCAAATTCACTCGTTCTCACATCGATCGAACCCAAAAACGAAGATTAGTATTGAAAATTCCTTTAAAAGTTCTAAGTGTTGATGAATTGGAAGATTTTAGTAATTTCTCTATTTTTCCTTCATGGTTCGAGTGATCCAACCGTCCACATTAATGATAAACACTCATAGATCATGTCCGTTAAATTTCACAGAACTTCGACATCCCGAGAATAGGTTACAGTGCGAAACGAATCGACGGTAATAAATCGTCGTTCGTTGATCCAAGGCCTTTAAGCCCTCCAAACGTTGCCATTTTCGACAAGCGAGATCTGGACACACCCTATCACAAACTGAACCGTCGAATTTCTCAAATTCACTCGTTACCACATCAATCGAATCCAAAAACAGCAGATTTATTGAACACCTGACCCGATAGATTCTGTATATCGGTCGGGCAAGGTCAACTTCGCGAAAATTAAAAATTTAGCCAAAAATTAAGAGAAAAATTTGAACTACCGCCCAAATTGGCCCGACGCATCATTAAACCTGGCCCGGCGGAGGGGTGCGCCGGGCAAAGTCCCCCACTCAGTTAGAACACACGCGACCCTTCCTTTTGTCTTCCTCTTCACTTTTACCCAAACCCAGCCGTACGTCTTTATCCCAGTTGTGCGACCTCTGTAAGTCCTCACCCTCCTCTCTCACTCCCTCACCCCCTCACTCAAATACTTCCCTCACTCACATCTTTCCCTCACTCAAATCCCTCACTCCCTCACTCAAATCCCTCTCTCCACAACCCAAACCCATGCCCCACGACTCCAAACCCCCAAATCGGACAAGCCATCTCCGTCCTCTCACTCTCTCTCTTTCTCTTTCAAGCTGCTCCTCTCCTTTCCTCAATGTAAGCCCTCAATTTCATTTTTTAATTTTTTTAATTTATTGTTATTTTTTAATTGAATGTTATATTGGATTGGATTGGTTTTTTGATAAATTCATAATATTTTATTGGTTTATGGATTGGTTTTTGGATTTGTGTTTGGATTAATTATTATATTTAATTATTGAATTGTTGATTTTGGATGAAAATATTGGAAATTATTGGATTGTTGAAAAATATTGGGAATTATTGAATTAGTAGATTGTAGGAAAATATTGGAAATTATTGAATTAGTGGATTGTTGAAAAATATTGGAAATTATTGAATTTTAGGATATGTTTGGAAATTATTGGAAATTGTTGCATTTTTTATATGTTTGGAAATTATTGGAAATTGTTGAATTTTGATACTTTTGGAAAATATTGCATTATTAATATTTGTTTAAATGTTTGGAAATTATTAGAATTTTTTTGAAATTATCGATTGTTTGAAAATTTCGGGAATTATTGAAAATTATTTAATTAGTTGGTTATTGGAATATATTTGAAATTATTATATATAAAACGAAGATTATCGAATTTAAAAAAAAAATTACACAATCTTGAAAATTAGTATATTTGTAACGCCCCGGAAATTCGAAAAATGTAATATTGTAAAATAATGAATAAAATGACGTTTTTACCATTGTGATTCGTATGGTCAATTTGTTGACTTTTTGATTGGGGGGTCGAACGGACGTTGAACGATGACCGTGACGTAGTTCGGGACGTCACGAGTTCATAGACACGTGGCACGTCTAATTCGGACGAACAGGGTGAAAGTTATGACGTTCGGAAGTCCAGGGGCATTATCGTAATTTGGACGACTAGGGGGAGAAAAGTGGACTTTTTGTTTGACAATTGATATCCACATGACTCGAAGACCGTTAGATTCGTCTCGAAGCCCCGAGTACAACGACAGGCGGCACGCGTGAAACGGACATCAGATGACCGAGTTACGGGTCACGGAAGTTGGAGGGCATTTTGGTAATTATTGCCCTGAGGACATTTTGGTCTTTTTACATGGGTTACTGTTCACCACCGTGAAAAACAGAGTACACGGCCATGCCGTGGTGTTTTGTGCGTGTAATTGTTTATGGCTCAAGTGGACTGGTGAGTGGGTTTTGTTTATGTGAATTGAGGCAGTGGGAAGCACACATGGGTGACCTGAACAGAGCTCAGAGCACGGGAGGAGTAAAGAATGGCCATGGTTTCTGTGTTTGCGGGAAACCATTTTCAGACACCTCAGTTGGTCTCCCACGAGTTGATGGCTGTTTGAATCGATTAACCGTGTATGGGAGGGGAGAGAGGTTTCAGTTGGGGTCATTTGTGCATCAGTGTGAGGGCTGAGATTGAGAGAAACCGTGAAGAACCATTTTTGGGTTTTTGGGGGAGGAAAACTCAGAATTCGATTTCTACGGGTTTTGGGACCAATCTAAACACAGAGGGAGCCTTCTGGGAGTGACAGAAACACGACCGTGCAAGAGTTGAAGGGATTTGAGCACGGATTGCCCAGGAACCCAAGTTCCAGTTCAGAGAAAAACCAATTTGGAGGGAAAATCGAAGATCAAATTGTGGGGCCTTTTGAGCGAAACCAAGGGCCGTATTAGTCTTCTGGGAGCAAAAGGAAACCGACCACATCGATTTCGAAGGACAGCACTCACGAATTGGCCAAGAACTGAGTTCCCTGGTTCTGAGGATTGTCGAGCTTGAGGACGATGACTTCCAGGTTAGTTTGGGGTCAATTGGTTGGATGGTTTGGTTCGTCTAGGTCCCCTTAAGCTACTGGTGAAGTTAGTTGGATAATGGAACTGTTTTGGGTGAGTTCTGGGTGATGACCCGTTCGTCTGTGCGGGTCTGGGTTGATCGATTTGGGGCATGTCAAAGTAATTAAATGACTTAGAGCTCTAATTAATTGATTATGGAACATGTTAGGATAAAAAACAAGAGCAATTGAGTGAGAATGGATGGTTAATTAGACGGGTTGAACACGCGGGTTGAAGACCCGAATAGCAGTAGTCGGGTGAAGATGGTGACACTGTAGCAGTGTCACTGTAGCAGGCGTGTCACTGTAGCAGGCGCGTGGCCCACACGCGCAGCCACTTTGGGCGGCGCGTGTGAGGTTCTCTCCGATCACGGTCAACTGAGGTTTTCTTCCTTTTAATGTTTTTAACATTTTACCTTTAGGGTTCGAGTTGTTCGGCAGTCGTTCGGGATAATTTTGGGAGTTCGAAAGTTTAGGTCCTTAAGGTTTATTTCGTCGAAAAATCCAGAAAAATTAGGGAAAATCATACGAGCTATTTGAGGATGATTGTAACCCTCCTTGTACGTTTTTACAGGCCCGGACATTTCCAAAGCTACTGAGGAGCGCACGGGGCGCGATTGACGCGTCCTAAAACCGTGAGTGGACTTTTGATTCCTAAACCGAGCATGCATGATTATTTTTACTCATCTATCTTATTTTTTCATATATGATTTTATGATGATGATATGGTATTTCGGTTTTATGTGATTTCACGCTTTTCGAGATAATTATCGTATTTCACGCATTTCGAGGTTACGGTTTTCTCCTATGCATGAATGATGTTTTGATGAAGTATGTGGATATGATTATGCATGTTACGTATTTATAATTTTTTGAGTATAATTGTGAAGTGACCTTCGGGAATTGCATGTTTTGGAATTTGCATGTGAACTCGGACATAAGTCCTGTTATGGCAAGATGTGATTCGGAATGGTTTTTTTTGGAAAACGGATCATGATGAATCCTGGTTTATTGTGTTTATAAATGATTTTTGGTTTAAAGACCCGGTTGATTGTTGGATCTGGTTTTGGGTTTAAAGACCCGGTTAATTGATGACGGGGGCGGGCCCGGTAAATTGAGTTTAAAGACTCGTAAGTCTAAAGACTCGGTTATGGTGATACCCCCGAGGCCTATTGATTATGTTTTGAGTTTAAAGACTCGTTGATATCCCGGGAAGGCCTGATATTGAGTTTAAAGACTCGGATGGATCCAACGGCTTAATTGTGGTTATTGATTCACTTTTTACTTGGTTTGCGTAAATAATGTTGCAAATGACGATTCTGGATTTTGGTAATATCATGTTATATTACACGAGTTGTGATGGTTTTTTTTTTCTGTAACGTTTTACATGTGTTTCGGTAAAAGAGTTTTCAAATGTTAATACGCGGTTTTTGAATATCTGGTTATGCATGCGTGTTATAAAACTGGAGGGCGAACCCCGATTTCATTAAACTGTTTCCTGCAAACTTTTGTTTCGGTCCACTCACACTTTGTTGTTTTAACTACCCTCCAGGTCATGGTACAAGTTCGGGGGCTAGCGCCGAGGCAGAGGCAGAGGCATAGAGTTTTCCGTTGCGAAGTAGTTAGTTCACAGAGTAGGATTTGTTCTTTAACTTGTTTTGTAATATTATGCTCTGTGAAACTAAGGACTTGAGGTCCAGTCGGTTGTATTTGTTTAATCTCCCTGGTCTGACAATGGGTGTGCTGTAATATTACTTGGTTTTCCGGTCTTTTGGATTCGATTGTCAGACGGGAGCAGGATGCTTCCCGATTATTGAGGTGATAATCGGGGTGGGTCCTGTCAATATTTGATAATTATTTGAAATAATTATGTTTTTTTTGGAAATTCTCGAATTTTTTGATAATTTTGAAAATTATTAAATTGTATTTAATTATTGAATTATTTTGTATTTTTGGAAATTATTAGAAATTAGTGGATTACTGCATATTTTTGAACTATTAGAAATTGTAAGAAATTATTTGATTATTTGGTTATTCGTTTATTTATTTAATTATTTCAATAATAATTATTATTAATTACTTTTGTATTTGCAGATGCCTTTACGTAAATTTATCACTTCGCTAGATCGTCGTAATGCGCCCGCGGAGCAACCATCTCTATCTTCAATGCCTTCCCCGACGGAGCAGCCATCTCCGGTAGTGTCGTCCCTGACAGAGCAGCCATCTCCAGGACTTGTTTTTCCTCCGACGGAGCAACCATCACCTTCGACTGGACCAGCATCAACAGATCATCTAGGATCTTCCTCAGAACTCCCGAGAGTCATTCTTGACGATCGACTGATACCAGGGCCCCGATCAGCGAGACGTCGCACCAGCTCGAAACGAGGGCAACCTCGTACTGCCTCTGAGGTCACTAGAGTTGCCGCTGTAGAGGGAGGCTATGCACATAACCCATCGGGTAAGGCCCCTTATTTTATTGAATTTAAAACTTGTATATATTTTGCGTACCATTATGTACTAATGTTAATCAAATTTTTAGGGAGTCCCATAAAAGTGCAGGGCATTAGCAAGGGGTTAAAGTCTCAGCAGATCTGCAGGTCGACCAGAGCTAAGATCCAAATGGAGTGGGTTGAACGACTTTTCGCGTCGTACCTCTACGTACATACTCTGCTGGTGCGGGAAATGAGGACGATTATTCGCACCAGATCGAAGATGATGGCTGACACCTTCAGAGAACAAGCCCCTCATAGCTCGTCATTTGTTGGTCTGCTTTACGGGTATGAAAAATTTTATTATTTTTTTATTATTTTTTTTAATTTTTTATGGTTTAACATACTTTAATATTTGCCCACGCAGATTAATTTTGAATGGGATGAGACCAACGCCGCTCTAATGGAATATATCAACTTCCATTGGCAGAAACGATATTCTGACTGGAAGTTCGATCTCTATGCCTACTACGAGCGCTGGAGCTCGCATGCTCTGGCCCTGGCAAATCCTTCTGAGGAGATGTTAGGGGACAAGTTGGTGGGGTGGGAGTGGTTATGCGAGTATTGGATCAGCAATCAATTTAAAGTAAGTTTATTTTTTCTATATTTTTTTAATATAAATTTACTTACATCCGTATTAGTAATACTTGTTTTCATAATGTGCAGGTAAAATCGAAAGCTAACAAGGCGAATCGGGTAGAGAAGAAATTTGAGCACCACGGGGGATCACGCCCTTTGTTGGCTAGACATGAGGCACGACGTGCGGTTGGATCCCTGTACCCGGAGGTAGAAGCTTGAGGATGCAGGGAGGTTTATGATGGGTGAGGCAATGAGGTAGCTGACGTTATTCACGTAAGTTCAATATTTACAGTTATTAAATATTTTATTATTTTTAATTACGTAATTTTGTAATTACTGCTTTATTCAACTTTGTAGGCCGCCATGGTAGAGGATGTGGAACAGACTCAAGAATAGTTGACCCAGCACAACCTGAGGTCCCGCTGCAAGACTAACTCCCGGATCCCGGGACGTCGATTGACATCATGCAGTGCCATCTTGGTCGACGACCCGGTAAAGTTGTCCGGGGTGTGGGATTGGGGCTCTTTCGAGATGTCTCGAGCCGATATTTGAGTTCGTCTCGGGGAGTCAATCCCAAGGAGGTTACTCAGCTGCTGGGAAACTTGGAGGCCCTTCAAGCGGAAACTACGGAGCTTAAGGCTAGCCATGCACGCCTCGAGGCCCAACATGCAGCTATGCAGGCACAGCTTGCAATGCTTTTCACCCAAATGGGTCAGCGTATGCATGATGTTAATGGCACCCCCTCCCAGTTGGATCTTAGTCAGCAGCCTGCCCGGGATAATGCTCACCCACCACCGAAAAATTAGAATTTTATTAGATTTTTTTTAATTATGTACAATCATTACATTTTCTTTTTATATATTAGATTTAATTTTCTTTTAATTATAATAATTTTCCATGTTTTAATATTATTTCAATTTATTTAAATATATAATTATAATATTAAAATAATTCATAATAAAAAATTTAAACAGTGGCCCAGCGGCTACGTCCGTCGGGCAACTATCACATAATAACTCTTGCCCGGTGCACCTCCGCTGGGCCAACTGTGAATGCCTGATCGTTATCGTGTTTTTCCACTACGTTGCTCGGTACACACTGCGCCGGGCAACAAACGTTGGCTAGCGGTTAGCTCGGCGGATCATCTTCATATGTTGGGCTAAACTTTTGCCCGAAGAGGCATGCTCGACACAATTTACCCAGCGACGTTGCGCCAGGCAAACATTAGCCCGGCGCATGTTGAGTTTGGCCCAGCGCAGCCCTTCCACGGGGCAAATACTATTTTGTTGTAGTGCCAACTTTATAATTCCAAAATATATCAGAAATCGATATTTTGAAGAAAAACAATTTAATTTTGAAGCCACAATCGTATATTGTTATAGTTCTATTAAAAAACCCAAACTCAATATAAAAATCATTTTTTTTCTAATTTGCAATGCCAAATGCTAGAGCGCATATAAACTTTAAAATTCCAATTCCAAACACAAATTTTTGAAAGAAACAAAATTTGAACTTTGAAACGCCGATCACATATTATTAGAATTCACGTACACATAGTACTTTCAATTTAGAAAATTAAACATAAAATGGAAGAAAGTCAAAAAAAAATTTCAATTTCACATGGATTGAACACTAGAATTCGTATAAACTTTATAAATCCAAAATTGAAATTAAAATAAAATAATAATAATAATAATGTTTGAACTTTGAAACCTTAATCATATAACTGTTAGGGTGTTTTTATAAATTTTATAATTCCAAAAGTCAAATGGAAATTTGAAAAAAAAAATAATTTGAAACTTCATTGATTGTTTATTTATTGGAGTTCGCCTAAACCATTTTATTGAAAACAAACCAAACTCCAAATGGAAAAATTATTTTTTTCATCCACAATATATATATATATATATATCAAATCAAAGCTAGAGTCGTATAAAGTCATCAGATAGGATAATTAATACAGAGCGAGTGTTTAGTATATTTATGTACTAAATAGTCACATGATTATTTTATACGGTTCACCTCCCTTATAATTAAGTCTTTGAAAAGGTTCGTATACTTTAACCACTTTGTCCCTCATCTTTGCCTTCACAAGAGTATTAGTTCTCCCCCATAATACGGTTCATACTCGCTAATAATAATAATAATATATTATTATTATATAATTAATGTAATCTGCATTTTTATCTGATAAAGCAATAAATACCTAATTATATAATCAAAGAATCCAACTGAAATAATCAATATATAATATAATATTAGTAAACAAGGGCAATGTGATAAGTGTTTTTTTTTTCTTTCTATCAATATGCATTCGTGAGTAATTCGATGTTGCAAATTTCTAGAGATATTAATGAAAATCTAACTAGGTACGTACCGGATCGAGTTAAGTTTCGAGGAATGCCCCAAATTTTAAACTTGCATCAAATATCGATCAATGAATTAGGGCCAAAGTTACATTATTTCTTTTATTTATTGTTATTATTCCTTAATTTGTAAGAAAATATCTTCCTTTAATATTTTTTCTATTTATTTTTCCGTTGTCGCTTCCTACAATCAGCACCTGATCAATGTGTAACCGCACGCTGGCTCTAAAGTCGCTGAAAGAGCGACAGCATACTCTTTCTGCAAACCCTAACCAATCAGTATGAAGCCCTTCTGCCATGACATGATAGCTATCTTCCAAACCAGCACCTCCACACATCACCGACCTAAACCTCCTTGGAATCCCAAACATAGATCTACGAACCTTCACTCACCTCACTCTCATCACCTCCAACTCTTTCCATTTCCTCCAACCCTAATCATACTTTTTGCATAAGGTAATTTTTCTAATTTTACTTTTTCAAATTGATTTTCTAGACATAAATATCATTAGTCTCGTGAGGATGTGAAAAGAAAAAAATGAGATATAAATTTTTTTGTAAAATATTCTTTCAAGAGTTTAAAGATAGACTCTTGAAAAATAGCTAAATTACTGTTTGATTCGCCAATTGATTTCTAATCGAGCATATAACTTCAATCTTGCTTTATGACAAGAATTGTTTTGTATAGCTGTTAGATTTGCAAATGGCTGGAGGAGTAATGGGCAGGCATACTGGAGCAAACGAGAAATTCAAAAGCGTGATGTACCCTGAGCACTCCAATAGATCAACATCATCTCATAATGACAAGTAAGTAATTTCTTTTCAATGAGCTCGATCAAGTTATTATATAATATTTTCTTGGGCATATGTACATGAATTTTGTGTCCTCCCCGTCACCTTGTAGGTTGGGTTTACTTTGATGTCATCATCGAGGTTCTGATGTATTTTAGGTTTTTTTTTTTTTTCTTTTTTATCTTCAGATCCATGGAAAGAGGTGGACCCTGATCTGGTTCGAAGATGGACGTGAGAAGTGACTCAGGGTTAAAAGTTTGGGTAGATCTAAAGGTAAATAACATGGTTTGAAGATGTCTATATATATATATATATATATATATATATCCCCAAAAAAAAAAACATGGTTTGAAGATGCATCCAAAACAAAACATGGTTTGAAGAACCTTCGAATATAATTCTTGATGCATATATGTATATTATTAGAGGATCATTATCTTTTGTAATTGATGCTACATGATAACTCTCTTCTTTGGATGAGGCTGAAATCCCTGATTCTGATACAAACCTCGGATTAAGTCAACCTTATCTTGATATATGATTTTTTAAAAATTATTAATGAGCTGTTTATCTTATAAAATAGTAACTTATATATATATATATATATTGGGTTAGTTATATATTTGAAATTGATAGCATGCTAAAATTTTTTGTTTTAAGCTATTATTATAATTCATATATAATATAATTAAGATTTGAATAGGGGAAGAAAGAGCACAATTAGTGTGTGTGTGTATATATATATATATAGACCTGGATTTCAAATTATTTCAAAAGCATACTTTATCTAATAATCACTTCAAAAATATCCAATTTAGTTCTTTTAACTTGTATAGAAAATTAAGCTTTATATGTTATCGATCAAATTCCAAACCATTGCCTAAACAAAGAGAAAGATTACATATTTTGTTTGTATATATTTATGGCCAATATTGATTCTTCAGTTTGCTTTTGTGCCAAGTTAATTAATCCAGCCAGCTACTGGCTCAACAGATCTGAATTCTCATGGATTTAATTAGAGTTTGATTCATTTGTTTGGTTAAACTGAATGTTTATATCCTTTTGGCTGCAGGTTGATAACAATAACATGAATGGACCAGACTCGATGGGGGATTTGCCGCAGTTGCCTCCATTATCATCATCCTCATCACATCAAGTGCAGAAACACAATAAATTCAGTGACATGCTAATGGAGGTGACCGTCGGTGAGGAGGGAAGCAAAGAGAAAATAGCAGAGGTAGCTTCTAAAGCTATGGAAGAACTGACTAGACTGGCTTTGAGTGGAGAGCCTCTATGGGAAATCAACATGGAAACCCTAACTGAAATGATAAGTGAGCTGGACTACATAAGGGAGTTTGGAGATGTGAATGCAACTTTGATGGACATCGTTCGAATGGTTGAGGTCAGAGATCGAGTCTCAATTTCTCCCAAGCTTGGACACCGACAACTCTGAGTTTGCATTGGGAAGAAATCAACAAAGATTACATACACATGAGATGAAGCTTTTTATGTCCGAGTCTTCTCGGGGTACTGTGAACCTCCCATTGAGTCCTGAAAGCGTTGTGGAATTGCTGATGGATGTGGCAGGGTTTGTACCTCTTTTGATTAAATAATAATTAACTCTTTCTTTTTTTTTAGATAATGATGTTGATTGTTGATGTTTTGATAAATATCAGAGCAAGTGGTCAGAAGCATTTTGCAGTATTGTCTCTAAAGCAGCTTTAGTGGGAGTAGTTTCGGCCTCAGGAGTTGAAGGAAACTATGATCAAACTCTACAAGTGGTAAGTTTAAGTTGGCATCTATATATGTACTTATAGTGGTGATTTCAAAGCATGACTTAACCCTAACATTTTCGATCTGCATGCATATATATGCTGAATTCTTACAAGATACTAGTTTAATTTGAGTGTACGTAACTGGTTATATCTATCGTTTTATGTCTATTTTCTCTTAATTTCATAGGGTTTCATATTTAAGAGATTAACTTGATATTTATAACAGAAAGAACGTTTGTTTATCCATGAATGTCTAGGAACTATCTCAAGAAAAGTGTATGTTATTGTTGGATTTCAGAACTCGATTATCGGAGATCAATGAGAGTGCAGGATCGATTTGCAGGGGTGCTTCTTCAAGCTTGAGGTAACCAACTCTCACTAACACTCTAGCTGGAACAATTTGGTTAGGATAGTTTAGGATCAGAAATGAGTGATTTGCACTCTAGATTAGTAGGATAAGAAAATTTGGATTGATGATCGATCAAATTGCACTATTGCCTTACTGTTTCATTGATGCGCTGAAGGTGTTTGATAAAATGCATACAAGAATAATTTTCCGGTATTTCTTATGCTCTCACCGTTTAGAGAGAGTCACAATTGTTCCTAGTGATTCTATGATGATTTTTTCATTATATTCATTCCCTCTCCTCTGTACAATTCGGTTAGAGGAGGATGACATCATCACACACACACACATTTCTTGTTTTCTTGCTCACTAAGTCACACACACATAACTCACTCACGTGCCATAGCTAACACTAACTGTTTTTAACAGGTGGCATGATTCTATTTGAGAGACCCAATCCAGGTGCAGCTTAATTATATGCCAACAGTTATCATCCTACGTACTCAAAGATATTGCACTTGGCACGTATCTAAGCTATTTAAGGTTGTAAGGGATATTGTAATGAGATGTTGAAGTTGTTATTGCATCCCTCAAAGTAATATGCCAGTATATATATATATATATATATGTATCATAATGCGTTTAATAGAAAAGTTTAGTGTTTATTTTAATTATATATATATTTTTACTTGCAAGTGAGTTACACTGAGTAGACAGGGTCAGACGTGGTGTTTGCACCAATTGATAACGCAGCCATGGTGAAGCTGATTGAAGGTGGAAACAGAGATGAGGTTGCTATCTTGAGTACTTCCGGGCTTTCTGTCCTTTCCGACCAGCCAACGTATCATGATGACCTGATTGGAGGAAGCCTCTTTACAATGGCCTTTCACATCCCCATTGCACCAACAGATCATGATGCCAATTTCGCTACCTCCCGGTCACGTTAGGGTTTTAAATAACATTATTTTCTCAACTGTTGTTCGAATCAAAGGCGGCATAGAATCAATATTGATCTGCTATCAAAATGAAGTTGATGATCAAGCAGATGGCCGTAGTGATCTAGCTAGAAGATGATGATCCAGACGATAATATTTCTGTAGAAGACGGTGTTAATCTAGTAGATGATGAAGAAGAAGACGATGATCTAGAAGACGATTAAATTAACCGCCTGCTCGCAGTAAGTTATTCAATTTCTACAGTTTAAAATTTTCTGACATATATATATGGTAAAAAATAATGATTAATTTAACAAATTGAGTGACCGGTGAAATGAGCTAGCTAAGGTTTTGTTTGATGCTTGCATATATCATTTTAGCGAGTATATATAATTATGTTGAGTACGTACACATTTACATGTTTCCTTAGTATATATATATATATATGTAGTAATTAACTGGTTACTTTTTTTTTCCTAGCTAGTAATTAAAATCATATTCATTTGCTACATTTGATGACGACTAATAAAATAACTTTTAGACGATTCTGATTGTTGTTAGTTGCAGGCTCACTTGGAAATGCAGATCAAGAGGAGGACAGTACGTGGGTGGTTACATTAATGTTGAGTTTCCCAAATTATGATACATATATTTATACTCATGTATTGGCAGCTTGGCGAGAGTTGTGTGTACTGTTTTCTTGAAAAACTCATAGCGCGCTAGGTCTTTGTATCTTCTAGATATATATACTGCATGTATATGTGTACGTCAGTACGTGGCACGTGGGTATGTGCGTAGAACTCTAAGCTTTTACTCTTCCTGCTTTGTTGTAGTATTATAATGGTGGATGGTTTCCTTTTCGATTGATCTATTTCGAATAAGTATACTAGCTGCTCCTAGCTTGCAACGGATCGCAAAAACCTAAAATATTAAGGTTGTGAAGAACACATCATATATATAATGTTCATTGGTGTTCTTTCACCTAAACTTATATTTCTCTTGCATCTGATCGAGTTAGACTTTGAAGATCTTAGTACATTAAAGAAATTTAGTATGGAAAAGTGGTAAAGGCACGAAATATGATGCTTTCATATATATGTTTATCCTAAATAAATAAACTAAAATATAAATTCATAAAATAAAGATAAAAAGGGAAATTAATGAACACATCACTTAATTAATGTTTAAATTAATTTGATATCATTACAGAAAAAAAGAATGGATACAAATGACAGAGAATTTTTGTGATTTCCAATTTAAATATTTCCCTATCAAATCTATATCAATAAAACGTACCTATATTTAGGGAAAATGATATCTAAAGTAATAATTATTTTGCATTTATATTAATTACGTACGTAGCTAGGGTGTCACTTGTACGCGTCAGATTTCCACTTTGGTAAGAAACTCTATAATAAGTACCTTGCTCAACATTCACCTGGCACTGTCCGGAAACAAGATCTTCCCGAAGCAATTCATTCCAAACCCTAAAACATCCTTGAAATCCCCAAACACAGATCTACATAGTTTTGTGCTCCGACCCCCATTATCATCTCTAAGCTATTACATATCGATCGTCAACCCTAATTATTCAATTCCAATTTCTTGGCATCCACTTCGGGGTTGCTCGAAGGTGCCAATTAGTAAGAAAGAAAGTAAGAAAAAAACATTATATATTTTTATCCTTGGAAAATAAAATCAAAAGGTAAAGAATTAAAATCTTCAATAATATACTTTTTCTTTTTCTATATATAAATTATTTTTTATAAAAAAATTGTGATTTGAAATTAATATATATGGACTAATTTGACATATATGGTGTTTTTTGGTGATATTTATGTTACAGTTGAAAATGGACGGTGGAGGACGGACCAGGAACAGTACTAGTGATAGTTGGAGCACCGACCTTTTTGAATACATCAAGAACATGAATACTTTTGAGAATTTTGGAGGACAAACATCAAATGATCCTGGGATCCATTCATTCAGGTAATTTCTTTGCAGTAAGCTAATTAACTTTTTATTAATAAAAAAGAGGCCTATATATTTTTATTATTTATATACATACGTGCATTTCTTGTGATTCTTTTGGAGATTCATCTTCATTAAAGTTTTATTTGACGCCCTCTCATAATCGTGGTTCTGATCGGTTTTAGGGTTTTTTGTTTTCGTTAGGTTTGTGGAAGTGCCTGAAACTTCATCAATCAGTAGGACTAGTAGTACTCGGGTCGAAGGTTATTCTCAATCGGGATTAGACCTCTGGGTGGATTTACAGGTACGTAGTTAATTAATTAGTGAATTTTACCAACAACAAAAAACTTAGAATTTAATGGGGCTTTGTGAATTCTGTTCATCACTTGAAGAAAATTACATTTTGTTTTAAAATATGTTTTTGGGCGATTTTTTATTATTTTTTTTAAAGTCGATGAGAATCCCGGCCATCGAATTAGGCAAGATATATTGGAATAATTAAGTTTCGATTCATTTGATTTTTTTTTTTTTTTAACGATCCATATGTCCGCCATCCTTTTGGCTAATTATTTCAGATTGATAACCATCCACAATTTGATGAGGTCGATCACAGGGCCAGGTTGCCTGAATCCATTGTGCCTGGTCAAGGCTCTTCTCCGCCGCAGTGGCAAGTCTCAGATTTTGGGTCACAAAATGTGGTAATTGGAAGCAATGTTAATCCTGAAATAGCCAGTGGGCTGATCATACCAACCTCACTAGGTGCTATTGATGAGGTGAACAAAGTCAAAATCACAAAATTAGCTTATGGATCTTAATTAAGTTCCATTTTTTTTTTATTAATAAAAAATTGCGGATTATTACCACTACGTACAAAAAATTCATCGATCATACCTACTCCATCGAGAAAGAATAAAAAAAAAAACAAAAACAAAAACAAAAAAATCAAAGATGATTGTTTTGGAATGTGAATAGCAATTCCTTTAATTAAACTCAACAATATTCGTACGTCTTTTTGGCTAATTTCAGATAGGAAGAAATCCAGAACCTGATTTGGATGACTGGGGGTTTCCTAGAGTTACTCGATGGCCAGAAACATTAGGGTTTGGTGGCAATATTGTTAGTGATGCTGAATTTAGAGACAGTAATGACCTAATAAGGATGCCTACAGCAGCCTCACTAAGTGGTGATGAGTTGAACAAACTGAGAGTCAAAAAATTAGCTTGTGAAGCAATGGAAGAGCTTTCACTTTTGGGTTCTACTGGAGAGCCTCTTTGGACTGTAGACACACCTTCAAGCAGTAATGAAGTGCTAATTGATGCCGAGTATACGAAAGTGGCTAAGGTGAGAGTACAAAGCCCAGAGATGCTTACACAAGGTCATCGAGTTAGGCCCGAATCGTCGCGAGAAATTATGCGTTTCAATGTGAAGCCTCTCAGAATTATTGAACTTCTAATGGATGTGGTAGGCCTCTTAATTTGATCCATCGAACAGTACTAAGCTAGCTTATTATTTATTTACTGGTTTTAATTTCTGTATAAACAATAATGAGCTTAACACATTGCTAATTATGTTTTGTTTCATAATCAGTGGCAATGGTCACTAGCTTTGTCCAGCATCGTCTCCAATGCAAGCACAGAGCAAATTTTGGCACGTGCAGAAGGGCAAAGCAACTATGATGGAACTCTCCTTGTGGTACCCGAAATATTTAGTTCTGCATGCATTTTTAATGTATACATTACGTATATTTATTAAAAAAACTAATTAATTAAGGTTATGATCTTACGAGCTACGTACGTATATATGGAATCCATTGTGATTAGAAAATATAAACTAGCGTTGATTGTAAAATTTTCTACTCTTTATATATCTGGAGAACGGGAATTTACTATATATATTTAGTAATAATATTAGAACAAAAAATTAGAAATCGTAATATGTACTTTTCTATTTATGTGACAAAATTGATTCGAGTTTAGTTATAAATTAACACAGTTATCCACATGTTACAACTATATCCTCCATTACTATATATAGCTATTTATTGTAGAATTCACAATGAGACTCACATTAATATAATTAACTAGTTTTGACTAAATATATATATATATATATATATATATATAATTAACGAGCAACGTTAGCACTTTTCTTGTGATCGATAATATTCAATCATTAATTATGTAGTGTCAAATTATTGTTGGCAATCAATATAAAGTTAATAATTGTTGTGTTTCAGATGAAAGCTGAGTTTCATGCTCCTACTCCACTTGTTCCAACAAGAGAAAGTCATTTTGCAAGGTATTGTAAAAGGCTGGGTAACAGCTCGTGGGCAGTTGTTGATGTATCCCTGGAACATATATTTCCTGCTCCCTCAAAAACCTACTTCCGAAGACGACCATCAGGCTGCTTGGTTGAAGACGTGGGAGATAATTGCTGTAAGGTAAATTATGTAGGAAATAATTGCTGTAAGGTAAATTATTACATATACTTAATTATCCTGATTAATTAATTAAGTAACCACCAACAGTGTTATACCAGGTGGGAATCCCATATTAATTTGAGTTTCGATATGTTCTCATATGCACGTATGGCTTTGTAGGTTACATGGGTGGAGCATGTGGAGGTGGATAATATGTTGGTTCACCATTTGTTTCAGCCTCTGGTGAGTTCTGGTTTTGCATTTGGTGCCAATCGTTGGGTTAACGCTTTACTCCGACACTTTGGACAGTTAGAAGCGGCTTTATCTGGCCATTTTTCGAAAGGTGCTCGACATTACTTGAAATGCATGTGTTGTTCTATATATAATATATTAATTAACATTACAATTAACTGATCACCTCTCTTTAATTATTTTACTTTCATAAGTGGTCACGCCACCATCTGAAAGATCATTCATGTTGAGGCTCTCCGGACGCCTCGCGAGAAGCTTTTTCAAGGGCATGAGTGCTTGTGCAGAAAATAAGTGGTTGCCATTGTTACCTGCAGCTTCCTCAGGTTCTGATATAAGAATGTCAATCAAGGGTAATGAGATTGACCTTGGAAAACCCTTTGGTTCCTCAATACTCTTTGTCACTTCCATCCATCTCCCCATACCGCAAATTCAAGTCTACAGTTTACTTCGTGATATAGAGTTTCGAAGAAAGGTAAGTATGCAATGAGTTTACCGGCCTAAATCCTAAATCCTAAGCTCGAAAACTGTACTCATCCAGAGATTATCATTGGTGTGATATGTGTATATATATATATATATATATAATATCTTCTCACTGATGTCTATTAATGCATATATAGAGATTATCTTTCTCATTAACTTAGCTTGTGTATACAAATGCAGTGGGATATCTTCGCGCCCAATCATACATTCCAAGAATGTTTCTATATCACTTACGGAAAGGACTCAAAAAGTTGTATTTCTAAGTTGCGGGCATTTCATGTGAGTTGTGTACATACGTATATATTACTCATTTTCACTTACCCTTTTTAATATGTAACGCTAATTAATTAATTATAAGTCTCTCACAATTACTCCCTTATACATGCACTAATTGAGGATCAAACTAGGGCAGCAAACCTAATTGTGTGAATACACATGATGACTAGCTATTGGTTCTTGAAGATTTTCTTGGTAATTACATTAATTTTGAAGTTTCTCATCCAACAGTTGTCGGGGCCGGCCGGGATACTTTGCTAATTATTGCATGCGTACATATGCTTGATTTGATTTGTACAGGAAAAAACAAAACAGCTTGAAACAACATTGCTGTTGCAAGAGAGCCATACAGACACTGCAGGATCATACATTGTTTATGCTCCTTTGGATTTTATGTATGCAAGGAACATGGTGATGCATGACAAAATCCCAGACCATCTGCCTATCTTGTCTTCAGGGTTTTCTATCGTTCCTGACAGACCATTGGGATGGGACCAGACTGGGGGCGGAAGTCTTTTGACCATTGCCTTCAATGTCCTTGCCGGACCGCCACCCTGTGATAATAACTTTGCGCCTTCTAATCGACACAAGCTCTTGATGCAAACTATTATGGCAAACGCCGTGACGTCAATCAAGCAGGGTCTTGGGATTGCTCTCTGATCTTTAAGCCAACGACGACTGATTAAACCAGTGAGTTCCACACTCAACTGTTGCAGCTGTTTCAAATATATATTTGGTAGCATATTCGTTATAGTAATCCAACTTTATCTTGTTTTTAATAATAAAGCTCGGAAAACAAATATTAATTTTTGTTCTTATAGATATTCACATCGTCTACCATATCTTTAATTGAAGAACTGACGTTTTGCGTACCCAGATGTGTTATTCTGATTTCCTCGATCTTTGTTTATGAATAGTATCCAACACGACGAACTAGGGTTTTGCTTGAATATTAATGCATTAATCTCGTGATCGAAGATAGCCTTTGTACGTACGGATGCTTAGGATTTAAACTATTTTGTAGAGACTGTTTGTACAGATGCTTATATATAGCTACTAGCTAGGGAACTCGACGTACAATGTAATATATATCAAGATCCGCAAACTTGACGATCTCGAGCATTATTAATTTACGAATGCGTTAGCGTCTTGCAATGATGCTTTTCATTTTCAAGTTCTTAATTGTTGTGTTTATAATATAATTGATTTCATTGAGGTTGAAAGATGTTTTGCTGTAAATTGCAGACTAACAAGGACAAGAAGAAAAGAGGAAAGGTCATGGTTATGGTGCCGAGTTCCCTTAAAGGATATTGATATTGAAATTATAATTACAGAGAGCAGCAGCTTAGCTTGATTATACGCAATCAGGTCCTCTTGAACCAGTAGTAGCTCAATAATATGTAGTCTTTTTTCGTTAGGCCTTCGTCTTTTTGTATGATCTTTCACCCTGTTGTATGGGGCTTAGAACTGGCGCATGTCTTATGGAGCTTAGAACTGGCATGTCTCTAGATCTAGCATTTTTTGTTGTTGTTTGCTTAAGTAGCTTATAGTTTTTAAGTGCATATGTTTATTTGCTTCATTGGTAAATGGGTTAGAAATTATTTTGCTTATACAATAATATTCGGAAAGAATTATACATATTGCATATTATACATATTGCGTATTATACGTATTTTACATATTGGGTATTGATGACTTTGTTCTTCACGACAGTCGCAAGACAAATAGAAGAAACGGTAGAAAAAGAAAACCAAACAAAATTTTCAATAAATAATGTAACAAACAATGCATAATGAAGTTTAGCGAGACTCGTATTGTACAGTGATTTTCAGAATAGTATATTACAGAGGCAATGTACAAACTAAATGTAAATGTAATAGAACAGACTTTCATTTCACAAATTGCATACACTGCAAAAAAGAAAGAATAAAAATTACCCAGCATTCACCTCCTTTTATGAATATCCGAAAACAAAAAATCATGGAATGGTGGACCTGCAAGAAGGTGAAAGACGAATTTAATAACAGATGAATGCAAAACATCTTTGGTTAATTAAGGATATTTGCAACTATTTCAGAGTTTTAGTAAAACATCCTGACCTTCTTGTTCACCAAGTATATAAAAGGGAACATGTGCAATCATCTTCGTTGCGCCGTCACTCCACCTGACAGTGCCTGGGTTCTGCGTTTGTCCATGTGAAGGTTGCGAAGGCCCCAATACAGACAAGGAAATTGCAGGTTCTGTAAGTAAACCCAAATAATCACGAGCTCGCCTCCACACCCTCACATCTGATATTCGAGACCGAGCTACCTGGTGAAAAAAATGAAAATATTATTGAAAATGATGTGATGAGAGAATTTCCCCGCACTTTAAACTAGAAAGGAACTCCAACTATCTTGCTTTCAAACCTTGCCTAAGGAGAAATGTGCCCTAGGAAGCAATTCACGGTGGTTGGTGGCCAGCTTTGCAATTGCCGTAACAACAAAACATAAAAGCCTCGACTGTGATGACTTTCTGGAAGTTTGGCTGTCTGAGCTAAAGGCTGAGGAGTCCTGTCCAAGACCTAGACGACTTAATAAGAAGGCAAACAAAAAGAGAATAGAAAAGTCAGCAACAAGAAATCAACATTGTGAAGGATTAAGGACACAATTGAGACAAATCAAACAGCCGTTCTGTCTCTTACCTAGATGAAAGGTTTTCATACAGGAGTAACTCTAAACTCTCAAAAAGTTCTCGAGCTTCATCTTTGTGAGATCCTCCCCCGCCACCATGCTCTCCAATGGCCCAACACAATTGTAATGCCAACTCTGTCTATGGAAACAGCAAAATGTAACATACTCCACAAAAAATTACAACACACTCAAACTTCAACAAACAGTGAGGTAAACAAATGACCTTCTCAGGGCTGTCGTAAGCTTCCCCAAGCCTGTCCATTATAGGTTTCTGCAAAGATTAAAGTCAAAATGTAAAGTCTTTCAATGAATGGTAGAAAGTATGTTGCAATAATCTACTAATACAATCAACCACGAATCTTCTACAAGATATGTATCCACTATGTTGCAGTTCGGTTACTATTCACTTTAAATCACCAAAGGTTTGGACCAAAATCCAAGAGCACTGAAATCCATTCCTTCAAAATGCTATCTGGTCAAACTTGTGCGCACCTCTCATCTTCTACTCACAAGTTTAAGTACATACCTTCAGAGCCTTCCACGATTGGTTTCTAATATTTTGAACAATTACATACACAGTTAAAAGAAATGGAACAATAATAAACACAGAAGCAAAATGTTATCCGAAACTACCTTCAAAGTTGCAATAAAATCTGGGGAGCGCTGAAAAGCTGCTAGCATGAATTCTAATAGCCTCTTTCGAACCTATAGAAATGCATAAATTTCCAAAATTAAGATTCACCACCTCTTGGAAATTTGCACGAGCTATACATTTATCATGATGATTCAAAAGTAAAAACAGATGGTAAGAGAGCAGGTATCAGGCATTCAGATTTTAAACAAGTTAACCAGAATGATGAATGATATACATACAAATGATAGCTCAATATATGAAAGTGATCACGGTTACTTTCACAAATTTCATAATGATAATTCTAAAAGCATCATGCATAACATGACCAACATAAATGTTTTCTACTGCAAATACCAACGATGTCTTATAGCTGAAAACACGGATATAATATGAAAACAAGTATAGAAGAAATCTATTAGCACCAATATATATCAGGGTACCCAAAAACCAAGGATGTTAAAATGCAAGAATCAGGATCATACGAATTTGGAGTCTTTCATTTTCTTCATATTAGATAATTGTGATGAACATGGGTTCTAACTCTAATCACCATTGTTGATACCTAAAAGCAGACCAACTATTTTGTGTCCTTCATGTGAGTATGCGACTAGTGCCTCAAATGAACCCAAGATTAAGAAAATAAAATAACTGGGGTGTCAATGTGAAGCTGGACAATGATCCTTTGACAGTCACGTCAAGTGAAGTGCACATAAAGATTGGACAGCTTCTACTCATCAAAAATCATAATATCTAAATTTCCAGTGTTTTTCTGTCCCAAGAGCCAAAGAGCATTGCCACAACAACCTGAGAAGCATTAAAATTAACGCATTGTCTGCTATATTAGTTTCTTAAAATAAGACATAATTATCAATAGTTGTATCACTTCCTAAAGGTTACATATGAAAAGGTGTACGTTAGAAGTGCGTCCGTTAGAATCGTTGTATATCTTACAAGAGTTGTATCTTTTACATGTCAACCGCTGTATCTATAGGAATTAGTTCGAGTTGTGTCTAATCATGTGAAGGTGTATGTGCAGTTATAAATATCCAATTTAATAGCAGATGTATCATCTTCATACAGTCAAAATACTCACTGCTCTAAATCTATGCAATATAATTTCAGAATTATATTCCTTCCTCCAACAAATTTAGTAACTTCAAACATATTTCAATGCATACGCACCTCATAAGAAAAACTTTTGTCAGGAAATATTGTGGCATTTCTGGACATGAGTAGAGGAATCAAAGCACAGACCAAAGCTGGAATCAATACAGAAAATAACTTGTGAGAATCAATAAATTTTATACCCAACTGTTATGAGAAGCAGAGCTATTACTTACAATTATTGACATCCCGCAATGCTATAGAAAAATACAAATCAAGAAAAAGTGGTGCCATGCGTAGCATTTGCTTCAGCCTATCAGATTGAGGGGTATTAATAGCAGCCTGCAAAGCTGCAGCCATCCCAGGAGAGGTCCAATGGCGATCCTGATATACAGCATGAATAAAACCCCAGCCTCTTTTTCAATGTTCAATTTAAATCAATTGTCTAATATATACTACCCAAAAATTTAAGAAACATCCTCAAATGTTGATATGGATATTCCTGGGTATCATGAACAGTCACAAAATTCATACTTAAGGAATCTAAATATTAAACAATTAAAAAAAAAACATCAATAAAATACCAGGCCCACAACATTACTAAATTCCTCTCGTTACAAGAAACCATGATTTTATATGGTCCACTTCCATTTTCCCTCAGTTAATCTGATAAAAAGAAACAAAGAAAACTGCTTCCAAAGTATCTTCCACTTACCTTCTACCATATACAACAAATAGAAAGACAAAAGAAGATAATAGAAAAAGAGAAATATCTCTCTGCTATAGACAAAAAAAATAAGACAACATTTTTATTGTCTCAAGCTTAGTCAAACATTGTCTCACGGGCATTAGCAAGCTATAATCTTCACTGGAGCGTGCAAATGGAATTTAAGATCAGAAAAAAAGATCCTTACAGCGATGCCATCATTTTCATCCTTTAGAAGGTCAAGAAACAGGGGGCCTGCAACATCAATTGAATTGCTGTCCTCTGATTCAGAGTCGCCCCCTCCATCTCCTATTGTTGAACCAGTATACGCTTCATCCATAAGAGCGAGCAGCATCTGCATTAGCAAAAAAAAGGTGCACCTCAAATGCATGATTTCTAAACTTGTAGGTGAACTCCTGTAATTTAAGTCCAAAAATTACCTCCGGAGCAGAACTCTTCTGCATTGAAGCTATACTATTTCCAACTAGTGATCCTGAACTCTTTCCAACTTTCTCCAATGCCACTACCAAAACTACCATATTGAAACAAAAACATATAAAGCACATGCTACGTTCAGATATACTAGGAAAACACCAATTCATCATAAAGAAGACCTGGCCAAGCTCAAGGCTACCATGATTGAAAAGTGTTTGGAAACAAAACTACATATAAAAAAGTAGAAAACATAAATAATCTGAATTCCCATTACTTCACACTTTTGTCCCAAACAGAATAACTGTATGTTCATGCTTGTATGAATTAACGGCAGAAAGTGAGAGGGAATGGCACTTAGTACTACGGTCTAGTGGTATTCCTCTCTTTACGTTATGTGGGAGGTCTCAAATTCGGCTCTCATAAAGGTTAAGGTCTACGTCCAATGGGTATTATGTAATCCCTCTCCCCCCAAATCATTGTATCAGAAAAAAAAAAAAAAAAAAAAAAAAAAAAAAAAAAGTGAGGGAGCTATTATGCATGGAAGCCCAATACATTTTAAATTGAGTCGGACCGTTTACTTGGGACTAAAGAGTTGCCTAGCCTCGAGCTTTATTAATACATTAATATATCAAAGACAAGGATCTTCGGCCTTTAGGCTCTGATTGACTTAAAACTAATTCAGTTTATATTAATTGGATTAAACTGCTAAGCCATCATTTTAATGACTTCAAATAGATCAATCGAAGGACAAAGGAAAGCAAGACCTCACTTCTTAATCAGAAATTTTCATCCAATATATATGACTACACCTCCTCCCACAAAGTGAAGATTAATTCAGTGGTGGAGCTTGGATACCAGTCTAAAGAAATTGTTAATGGAGGAAGGTTGACATCAGTAGGATGCTTGACTTAGGAATCTTTGATGACAAAGTTAATATACATTTACTTAAAGCTTGAGTTTTCTAAACACTAGAATCTATGTGAAGGGTCTGAGTGCAAGCCATCAGTGACAATGCCAATATACCTCATTCTTTATAACCTAAATGGTGGGACCTTGCACGTGACATGTCATTTTAACAGCTTTTAAGTTTCTATGATGGCCAGAACAACATTTTGAATCTAGATGATAAGAAAGGTCTAGATAAAAGGATGGAATAACTCCACAAACAACAGGAACAACAAACCAGACAACACACATACAGGTAGAATCCCATTTATATTTTATAAGCTGCTCTGTAAGGTAAAATAAGCCAGTATATAATGTGGAATCCTCGAACGATGAAAATACAAAGGATAAATGTGAAATGAATGATCAAACTCACTTGGCAAGTCCACTAAAGATGGAAATAGTGGAAGAAATGACCCAGGGGACATCAATCCTGGAAAAACCTTCATAAAGGATTTTTCTAATCTGCGGGGCAAACCACAAAGTTGACAATTATTGGCTTCCTTTAGTCAGATAACATATTAAATCAAAGCAGCCTAATAATATAAATCCAAATGACAAATAGAAATGCATAAATAATCTTTATAAATAAACATATTCTCATGCTGTGTAACTGTCAGCTGTACCATAATAAGGGACCCTTGGAACACCTTATGTATTGTAACATCTCATTTATATAATACACACGAAAGTAGAAAAGTCTAAAGAAAAAGGTGCCTTTGAGCATGAGGATTACATCAAATTAAAGTAACCGATAAACTCACCTTTCCCCATTCCACGCAATCAACTTTAACATCAAGGGAAAGAACTGCATACGCATTGTTAAGGTTAGAGACACATGATCAAGCTATTTGACAGAAATATTCTCTTCTGATATTGCAAAGGATCTCAAGAACAGTCATCGCATAATGAAAAAAATGAAAAAGGAAAAAATAAAACCATATACGTACAAATGTAGGAGGAAACATTTCACTATAATTACTCTGATGTTATTCGTTTGGATATTTGAGAGCTTCACAATGACGAGAAAAATTCAAGCAGAAGAATTGTCAACCTAACAGATATGAAGCCATAAATCCAAATACACAAAAGTTTTGCTTCCCACATTTTGCATCCCACAAATGCACAACAGTCTTACTATTTTTCTTATAAACAGAAAACTCTGTAGATATCAGTCATACCTGAGGCAGTAAGGTAGGGAAAGAGATTAAAATCTTTTTCTTGTTGACGTTCAGAAATTCAAGGGTAGCTTCTGCAACAACAGGATCTGCAAACTCACTGCAACCATATTAGAAAATTTTGACATGTGATGGCCATAATATTTGTAGTTACATTTTGTACAAGGGAAAGAAAATTTATCGAAGAATATAAACAACAAAATTGTTCATCTCAAGACAGAATGCCAAGTTTGTGCAGTTGAAACTTTGTTTAGGACTTCATTTTGAAGTTTTAACAATTATGACTTCCCTTCAGAGTAAAAGAGTGTCTAAAGAGTAATCTCCAGGTCAATATGCTACATTTTATGCTTCATAAAGAAACCTTGACGTAGTGACCAATGCCTTACTTAGCATTTAACAGGTATAGATCCTAAAAGGCAGTAATCAAATTGGAATGATTTTCCACTCTGACATGAGTCCATGGATATGATTATAGAGTTAAGAACATGTTGATCAAGGTTTTGTAAAGGTGGACAAGATGGACATAGTATGTCATTCTTCAGTTCATTTCCGTTGTCAATTTACCCAAGTATTGGAGCATAAAATAGACCAATGGACTTAGCCTTCATGCTTGGGATGTTTCAAACAACTTAAGTAACAAATAAAAACCCTCCTCTCTTCTATTTCATCTTATAGAGATTTTCCAGTTATTGGAATAACAACATTTTGCAGGTTAATCTTCCGAAATTTGTTTACCTTTTTCCGGGTAAAAACCAAGCAAATTCTAACAATCACTGTTTTTAAACACAAACAACTAATCACTAGGTATATATTGGTATAGATAAAAGAAGCAATCAATATCATTTACTTTTACTATCATAGATATAATCTGAAATGATGTACATCACTAACCGGCTTAAGCATGAACGGAAAAATGTCCTGAGACTGGGATCAGCATCATGTAGAACTATCTCTCCAAAGTCAAGGTAAAATTGAAGAATGGCCTGACAGAATAATCAGGGTAATCAAAATGTGATGAAAAATTTTCTCATACATGTCAGCCCCATCCTTTGTAATGAAAACTAGGACCCAGAAAAGGAAAAAGCTAGATGGTCCACATGACTGTTAACCACACCCACTGATGTGCCTGTATCAATATGTTTTAATCTCAATAAGCTAAAGGAAAAGGAAAACTGAAGTATTTATCACACTCTAAGAGAAATACAAGTTAATCTGTTTACTGCATTAAATTTCATACAAGTATTTTTCATCTATATGTGCCAATCATCCATTCATTTAAAAATAAAAATAAAAGAAAAATAAAAAACTTCTGAAAACAAACATCTGATGGACGCTGACAGAAGAGAAGTTCTTTTACACTCTTCACTTTTGCGTTTAGCCTTATGAAACTTCTTCAGAAAGCCCAGTACGTACTGCTTATAGATGTCCAAGCCCTAAAGCACAGCATTCATTTCTCATCCCCCAACAGAAAACACAGACCTTTGGTAACCCAGTAGAAAGCACCAACAAGTAACTTTCAGAATGAATCACAGAGAATGCTTCCGCAAGTACAATTCAAAAGACTCAAATAGAAATGAAACCTTAGGTATGTTTGGATGGGGAACTTCAAAGTTCAAGAAATTTAGGCTAAATTAGTTAAAAATGAGGAACTTCCAATTACCAAGGGATTTCAAAATGATTAGATGCAATGTATTAAGAGGGATTTGTGAGTAACACCTAACCAGGAATTACTTTGAAAGTTCCTGGTTCAGTTGTTTTATTATGTTCATGTGGTTCATGTGCTTCCTTGCTAGTTGCTCAAGAGCCTACTTACAATCCCTCTATTCAATTGCTTTTAGTGCATGTCTTACTAATATAGTACAAATCCCTTCCTACTTTGAAGTTCCTCATCCAAACCCACCCTTAAGCATCATCACAAGTACCCATTTCAGCTACGACTAAGTTCTTAAATCACAACTAGATATAGTGAACAGTATTTGCAACAAAACAGCAATATTCGCAACAAAACAGCAATATTCGCAACAAGAATATATGTAAATTTTGAAAAGGAAAAAGCAAACCAGCAATAGAAGGCCAACAGAGGTTCGAGACTGAGACAGCGAAGCCACCGACCGCTGAAAAAGCTTGTTAATCTGCGGATAAACTCTAGCTACCAAATCCTCTGAGAACTCAGCTTTGCACAATTCATATAGCTTCTTCACCTAATCAACATATAATGAAAGGATTAAAAAAGAATATTCATTTTTCTCTAGATCCTGCCGGTGTGTTTGGTGCATGATTAAGCTTAGGTTTTGGTTTTATTTTCTCGGGAAACAAACAGAAAGTTAGGAAATAATGAGACGTAGAAAGAGACTTACGGATTGAAGAAGAGAGGACTCAGAGGCAGGATCACTGGCGACATTGGAGTCTCTGGCACTGATTGATAAGGTTCTCAGATGCAAATCCCAATCGCCCATATTTTTTTCTCTCAGAAACAAAATCTCAAGTGTTTTCCTCGCTTTGGCGCTACAAATTCCCAGTGTCTTCCGTTGCAAAATTCGGAACAAACATTTTTATTGCAATTGAACCAAAGCACAGGTGTTCATTATCTATAAAAACCGACCGCTCCATTACAAAACGGTTTGCCTTTTAGTGAAGTTAACTCATGTCGTTCTGTTGAAGTAACAATATCCGACATGTCAAACTAAACCCAAATGCTAACTAGCGTAAGCCAAAACCGTAAATATATATATATATATAACTACACCAAGGGACGTAATTTTAACCAAATTCATATACAATGTTTTTTTGCTCACTTCTTCGCATGCACAACCCAAACGTAGACGATTGTTTCTTGTCCTAAAGTTTGAGACCCAAAGTTTTTCATCGACCCAGAATTTGAGAGCCAAATCTTCAGCCATAATAGATTAACACAATCATTTATGTTTTAAAGGAATATACTGTTGTGATTTTAAATTAGTAGAAAAGGCTCCCTTCTCTCCATAGCGGCACAACTCGAATTTAGATACTCCCTTTTTTCCGTTCTGCCAGGAATAAGCCCTCATTCTTGATCCAAAATTTTGTCTCTTAAGCTCTACCTTTCCCTCACAATCCAATTAACCCCGTATTTGCTCAAATTTAAGCTTGGAAAAATCGGCCAAACACTCACCGCAAAGCACAATTTTCCAATCTTGATTTTGGCCACTTCCGGTGTCGTCGGCCTTCATTCTTCTTGCAAATGATACGGCTGTAAAAGGAGCTTCGATTACAAAATAACTCTGTCCTCTGCTCTACCAGCTGAGTTATCACGACCATTCACATCACAACATCCTCATTTTATTTTATTGAGCTGGATCGAGATTATTTTTTTGGGGCTTATTAGACTAATTGCATTGGGAACAAGCCACGAAATCTCAAAATGCACCAGGAACGGAAATTTGTCTCAGTGTGCTGCAGGAACGGTAACACCGTCAATACCGTTGCACCATCTTATTAACGACATTCATGTTTGCAGACGTGGAGTAGTTGTGGCACGGTAGGACCCAATTTGATGACCACATATGCAGGAAAATTGAAAATCAAATCGAAAGTGAGAGAAAACGAATTGGGGCTAAATTTTGTTTGTTAGGGTTTCAAGAAATTTGGGATTAGGGGCAGAAATTGGCAATAGAATGGGGATTGCAGGGGTTTCAATCGGAGTGAGAGACGACCTGAAAGACATCGAAGTTAAAGGATGCCCATTCGTCGAGAAGCTGGTGCAGAACAACCTAATTATGGTATGTTTTGAAACGAATTTTCCTTTTCCTGGGTCTTGTCTGTGGTGTTTGCTAAGTTTCCTAGTGTCGTTATGATATGTTGAAGTTAGTTTGCTTGCTTGAAACAAATTGAACTGGTGTTTTCTGAGTTTCTAAGGTGGATATAGATACTGTATGTTGAAGTAACTTTGGTTGGAACTGTATGTTGATTCGATTTGTTGTTCAAAGAGTTTTACTGTAGTGGATATATAGATATGGTATTAAAGTCAGTTTAGCTACTATATGGGAAATGTTGTGGAAATACTTTGGTTGGTTGTGATTTTTGAAATCTGTGAAGTTTGTCGGGGCAGTGGTGTGGAAATGCTTTGAATAAGGCAGTGGAGTAATGCTTGGAGGGGGTTTTGGAATTGTAAATGGGTAGTATAAAAGAATAAGGCAGTGGGTAGTGGGGTAGTGCTTGTCGTGGGTTTTTAAAGTGTAAATGGGTAGTGTAGAAGAATAAGGCAGTGGGGTAGTGATTGTCGTGGGTTTTAGTTTATTCAATGGGCTAATGCTTGTGGTGTGCTTTAGTGTTGGCAATGGGCTGGATTACGAGTTGTTTGCCTTGTTTAAAATGGTTTGAACAAGGCAGTTGTGTTTACGTGTTAATAATGGGGCCTTATAATGGTTTTACGTGGTGCTAGATGGAGCGGATGATATAGTGTCCATCAGGTTGCATCATGGTGGAAGTATCTCAAAGACAAGAAGATTGTGGACATATCCTAGTGGGTCAATTGACTGGTATGATTGGTGATGTTGGAAATATTTGTCTGTGCTGAACCTAAATGGGTTGGTGAATGACCAATTATATGGTGGGGACAAGCTTAATCAAAAGGCGGAATTTTACTTTAAGGAGCGAGCAAGGTTCTTTAAACTAGAAATGATCAGACACTTTTGGACTTGGTCAAAAAGTCAGCAAAGATGAAATCTAGGAGCTTGAACATATATTGTAGGCATGCTGTTGAAGGTGTCAATATTAAACAGGTGCATGCTACGATAGAGTTTCATGATGGGGGCCTTACTCAAGAACCGGTTCATGATGGAGATCTTACTCAAGAAACAGTTCATGATGGTGAGGGTGTAATGACCCGTCCCGAATTTACGGGATTAAAAACATTTCACAAAAGAACTTTATGCCCTTCATTAAAAACATATGCATGCATTCAAAAATCATTTCTAAGGTTCATGCCCGGTTCCCACAAACCGTCATGAACCATCAAACCATTTGGGCCTTGGCCCGAAATCTGTCAATCAAACCATGGGACTCCGCCCAAACCAAAAACACATGGGAACACGTCCCAAAACCAACTCCTAAGGGTTTCAGCCCAAAACTAATACGCGTGGGTCTCAGCCCGAGCCATCTCAGTGAAAACCTGTCCACATATACATATATACATATATAACCCGTCCTAGGCACTTCCGGAGAAGATGCCAACTCGGGGCACACAGTCCCTAGGGATCACATCCCCGATATAGTCACGATGTCATCTCTATACTAGTGTGCACACTACTTAGGGCCTCACTTCGAGTCTTTTCCCAGGAATCTCCATCTGGGAGGCTCAATCACTGGATCTAGTCCGAGCTCTCTCTCTGGATCTAGTCCGATCATCTCTCCGGAATCTGGTCCGGGACCACAACATAACGCCCACTCCTGGAACGGGATCCCTATGGGGATATGTAACGACCCGTCCTGAATTCCAGGATTAGATTAGTGACTAACCTTGATTAGTGAGGTTGATCGGTGGTTAGTAGGGCGGAATCGGACAAATTGTGCAAAATGACCGTTTTGCCCCTGGTCGTGGGCAAAATGTTGACTTTTTGATCGGGCGGTCAAACGGACTTTGACCGATGATCGTGACGTAGTTCGGGATGTCACGAGTTCATAGACAGGCGAAACGTTCGATTCCGACATTCGAGGAGAAAGTTATGATGTTCGGAAGTTGAGGGGTATTTTGGTAATTTTGGTCAATTGGGGTCAAATGTTGACTTTTTGACTGGGAGGTCCGATGGACGAGGGCCAAGGACCGTTACGTAGGTCTCGTCGATACGAATCCAATGACAGGCGACATGCCAAAATCGGAGATTCGACGACGAAGTTATGGTCAAGGAAACGAATTAACGAACCGAGGCTTCGATTAAAATATTAATAAAATAATAAAATCTGATTACTTTAATCAAAATAATCTGGACCCTTGGATGAGTGACAAGTGTCACTCATCCCCTACATTCCCTAAATCATGGATCTTGGTTGGCCATTGGTTTAATTAATTAATTTTCCTCCTAAAATCCTCACCATCCATTCAAACCACAGATTGGATCTCAGCCCTTGATCTCATCTTCCTTTATTTCTTAAACCATCAGAATACATTCCTCTCATTTTCATTCTCCCTCAAAACCGTGAGCACGGTTTCCTTCCATGAACAAACGCATCATCACCTCACAGCCAACTCCACATACCAGTCAACTCCAGACACACATCAGCCACCTCTAGACACCGGCCACCACCTCACGGCCGCCCTGCACGGCCGGGAAAACCCCCAGACCCGAGAGGAACCAAAATCAACCCAAACCGTTCAAACGTCCAAACCTTCAAACCTGAACTCAAACCAACTTGGAGTTAGATTCACTGGGATGGTAGGAAGACTCAGACGAGGACTGGACGGCGACGGCGGCGACACGGCGGCGGTAGGTTGAAAAACCCGAGAAGACACCATTTCATTCCCTGCTTCGAAATGCTTATCTTTAACGTTAAAATTGTTTGTTTACTTCTGAAACATGTCCTAGGGATCTAGACGACCATTCTAGACCGAAGCTAGTGGCCGGAATCTCGACGAGTCACCGGAGATGATAACTTGAATTCTAAGCCGAGTTTCCCGTCAGTTTTCAGGTAGTTTAATCAACCTAAAAAATAGTTTGGATGTCACAAAACCGTAGAGGAGATTATGACGAGTCCATAGGATCAAACCGCATAAAAAATGGTAGTCGGAAACTCGATCTGTGATTGGGTCAAGCCGTGGGTCGACGGCGACCCGGTTACAGACCCGGTTACTGTAGCATGACGTCATCAGTGTTGACCTGAATGTTGACCTGGCGCGTGGGGGCGCGTGAAGGGTATTTTGGGGAAACTTCCAACATGACTTCTGTCCTATTTAATGTAACGAACATTTTGGAATTGGTTTCGTGTCGATCGGACACCGTCTCGATATTGTTCGGGATGTCCGAAGGTTTTAAATCAAGTTTAAAAATAGTTAAAAATTCGGGAAAATTACGGGACTTTGATAAGATGTTAATGATGAGGTTAGTGACCCTCTACTGTAATTTGGACAGGATTGGGAGTCCCGGTGATAGTGGTGTGGCCCGGGAGGACCGATAACACGCGTATCGAGGCATACCGTTAAACGGTCTGTGAGTGGACTTTGGTTTTATAAATCCTATGCATGCTTAAATGTGTTATATGTTTTATATACGTGGTTTATATGATAGTGATTGTGAGTATTGATTTCGGGTATGTTGCACGTATTTCGAGGTATTTTCCGTATTTCACGTATATCGAGGTTAACGGTTTTATTGTGGTTTTATGTGCTTATGGCTTAATGGCTTAATAAATAATGTGATAAAAGGGTCTTGGAATTGGAAAGATGAACTCGGGCTTGGGGCCCAATTATTTTGGAAACCTCGGACTTGGAGTCCATTTATGTTAATGAAATCGGGCCAGGGACCCAGTTGCTTTATGAAATCGGGCCGGGGGCCCAGTTACTTTATGAAATCGGGCCGGGGGCCCAGTTGTTTATGAAAATGGGCTACGACCCATTCGAGTGATGTTATCGGGCCATGGGCCGCCCAGTGGTTTACAAAATCGGGCATGAGGCCCAGTTGGATTATAATGGTAATTTCGGGTCAGGGACCCTATGTTTAATAATTGTGATTTCGGGTCAGGGACCCTAAATGGAATTATGTTGTTTTATGGAACTTTCGTGCAGGGCCCATTGTAATGATGTGATAAAAGGAATAAATAAAACTGTTTCCATATACCATCTGGATACGAGGATATATGATGGTTTCCTCAGGTGTCTGGGACACTGGGGAAGTCACGGTGCATTGCCTGCGAGGGGTCATTATACGGAGCAGCCGGACCGTATGATGACTCAGGAGCAGGATTGCTATGATTGACGTCAGGGACGTCAGACATCAGGGTTGTCAGATATATGGACCCGGAGAGACCCCGGGCAGCACACGTAGCTTACGAAACCGTGAGATATGACGTCAGGGACATCAAGCGTCTGGGACGCTAAGTATCAGGGATGCTGGTAATGGTAATGGTAAAATATGGATTAATGAATCTATGAAATGGCTTTTTGGTTGGATATGTGTTATGTGGTGAAAATGGATTATCGGTTATGAAATGGTATGTCGGGTCGGGGACCCTAAATGGTTTTGGATTTTTGGATTTATATTTATGGCTTTGGGCGGTGGCCCACATGGTTTTAATATGTCTAGTAGTGGTATTCCACAGTTTTGGGCTGAGTTCCCACACTTGGTTTTAAGTTAACGGTTTTTGGGCTAAGGCCCTAATGGCTTGGTTGGACAAACGTTTTGGTTACTGGGTTTCATGGCATGCATACGTTTTTATTGGAGGGCATAAATGTTTTATAACTGTGTTTACTAAACTTAATGATTTTCGTCCACTCACAGCTTTTGGTTTTAATGCCCTTCAGGTTGATTACGGATGTGATTGCAGCAGAGACTGGGACATTGCACACCTCCTCCATCGATCCTTGCGCACTCTGGATGCCCCGTTGGGCAGTGACTCTTGGTTATCCCTTGTCTGACACCCCTTGTAGGACAGGAGCAGGGCACATTCCACGGTAATCCCAGGGGGATTGGGATGGGTCCTGTCAGGATACCCACTCTGGTATGTGGATCGTGACTCTCCAGGTCGACGCTGGAGGAGACCAATCCATCATCTCGTAAGGAGGGTATATACATACTAGTATACAAAACCATAAAAAGGGGACTCGCGCCCAATAACACGAATCAACTAGGCCTTCCGCCCGAACATAAAACGCAACAGGGCTTCTAGCCCGATTTCGCAATAACTGGGTATCGAACCCGAATTCGTAAGCAACTGGGCATCGAGCCCGATATCTAAGGGTCAGTCACGATTCCGATCATAGCGATGCGTACCACCATCAATCCAGGACCGCTATCAATCCTGGCATGTCTCCGTGGACATATCACTGTCGCGACCATCTCGAGACCATGGTGCACACGTCGCCGATCGATCCTCTAAACCGTCAGCACTCCGAAGTTGAGCCTCTAGTGGCTGCTCGACAACAGGACGTGCATCGTGACCTCTCCGGAAGGAACACATAACAATCTAGAGACGAGCGTCACGTCGTCCGTCGCTGTGCACACAGCACCCGTCGCGACCACGACTCAGACCTACGGGTTATCAATAGGGTCTCATGCCCGAGTCAAAACCAAATCCAAATGGGTCTCATACCCGAGTTAAAATCAAGACCAAATAGGTCGTTTTACTTTTCCAAACCATTTCATGAAAACCGAAAGTGTAAGCGCGTATAAGCACGTATAAAACTAGAAAACCTCGAAGTACATGCCCATACGTAAACACACACCAAAATGCACTCAAAGCATCCCAAAACACATATTAAAACATATAGAAAACATTTATGCATGCATCGATTTCAGAAATAAAGTCCACTCACAGCTTTTCTATTTTGAATGTCCTTCAGGTTGATAGCGGATGTGGCTGTAGCAGAGACGAGACATCACATCCCTCCTTCGGATCCTAACGCACTCTGACAGCCCGACTGGGCAAAAGACGGAAGTATCCCTGGTCTGACACTTCGTGTCAGACGGGGAGCAGGTACGTCCCACGCTAATCCCGAGGGATTTAGGACGGGTCCTGTCAACTTGTTATCAGAGCTAGACCCCGACCGGGAAGTGTGCTAGCGAGGAAGCTGGGCCCTAAGGGGGTGGATTGTAAAACTCGTGTCCTGTGGGGAACGGTGAACGATCCCACATTCCTGCGAGGGGGGAATGGTCTGGGAGGGGAATGGTGGTGTGCCTTAAAGGTGTAGGCTGTAACGCCCCGGACGTTCTGGTAATGTAATATTATTAAATATTGAATAAAATGACGTTTTTACCCCTGTGTTTGTATGGTCGATTTGTTGACTTTTAGATTTGGAGGTCGAACGGACGTTGAGTGATGCCCGAGACGTAGTTCGGGATGTCACGAGTTCATAGACAGGTGGCACGTCCGATTCGGACGCTCGGAGTGAAAGTTATGATGTTCGGAAGTTCGGGGGCATTACCGTAATTTGGGCGTTATAAGGGGAAAAAGTTGGCTTTTTGTTTGACAATTGATATCCATTTGACTCGAAGACCGTTATGTTCGTCTCGACGCCCCGAGTACAACGACAGGCGGCACGCTTGAAACGGACGTCGGACGACCGAGTTACGGGTCACGGAAGTTGGAGGGCAGTTTGGTAATTTTTGCCCTGGGGGCATTTTGGTAATTTCCGCACGGGGTACTGTTCACCACCGTGGAAAACAGAGCAGCGGCCGTGGGTTTGTGCGTTCAATTGTTTATGGCTTTAGTGGATTGTTCAGATGTTTGTTTATGTGAATTGAGGTAGTGGGAGCATGACTGAGTGGCGTGAGCAGGTTGCAGGCACGGGATTGAGTTTAATATGGCCATGGTTTCTGTGTTTGTGGGAAGCAGGTTTCAGAGAACCTCAGCTGGTCTCCCACGGGTGCTGGCCGTTTGAATCGAATGACTGAGTAAGAGAGTGAGGGGGGACTCGGTTGGGTCATTTTGGGCATCATTGTGAGGGATGAGGTTGAGAGAGACGGGAGAAAACAGTTTCGGGTTTTCAGGGGGGAAACTCAGAGTTCAAATCCTACGGGCTTTGAGGCGAAACTAAACACATAGGGAGTCTTCCGGGAGTGTTAGAATCACGACGGTGCTGGAGTTGTTGAGTTTGGAGCCGTGTTGCCCGGGAACCCAAGTTCCAGTTTGAAGGAAAAACCAGTGGAGGGAAAAATGGAAGATCAAATTGTGGGGACTTGCGAGCTAAACTAGGGGTCATTCTAGTCTTCTGGGAGCAAGAGGAAACCAACCACGTCAAATTCGAAGGACGACATCCACGAATTGGCCAGGAACGGAGTGCCCTGGTTCTGAGTATTTTCGAGCTTGAGGACGACGACTTCCAGGTAACGGCGAGACCAATTGACGGTACCATTGTGTTCGTATGAATCCCCTTAATCTACTGGTGAAATTAATTTGAGATTGGGGTTAGTTTGGGTGAGTTCCAGAATGTCGATTTGTTGGACTGTTCGAGTTTGAGTTGGGTCGTTTGGGTACTAGTCGAGGTTAACCTTCATTACAGACCTAAAATTAAAGGATTAGGGAAGATAATAGGATCAAAAACGAGAGGAATTGATTGAGAATTGGGCTTGAACTGGTCGGGTTGAGTCGCGGGTATTAGACCCGTTTATCAGTTGATTCGGGTAAGGACGAAGGTACTGTAGCTTGGCGCGTGGCTTTCACGCGCAGCCACTTTGGGCGGCGCGTGACGGCGCGTGTGACGTCAACTCCGATCACGGTCAACATGAGAATTAATCCTTACAGTTTAATTAACATTTTATCTTTAGAGTTCGAATCGATCGGGAGTCATTCGGGATAATTTCGGGAGTCCGGAAGATTAAGTCTTTAAGTTTATTTTTACCGAAAAATCCGGAAAAATTAGGAAAAATCCTACGAGTTATTTTGGGATGTTTGTAACCCTTCTTATACGTTTTCACAGGCCCGGACACTTCCGAAGCTACAGAGGAGCGCGCGGGACGCGATTGACGTGTCCTAAGACAGTGAGTGGACTCTTTGATTTTTAAATTGGGCATGCATGACTATTTTGCTTATTTATCTCATGGTTTTACATATGATTTTACGATGGTGAGATGATATATCGGTTTTACTTGTTTTCACGTTTTTCGAGATAATTATCGTATTTCACGCATTTCGAGATTTCGGTTTTTACCTATGCATGCGTGATAATTTTTGATGAAGTATCTGGTTATGAATATGCATGTTTCGGATTTATGATGTTTGATCATATTGTGAAGAAATTTTCTGGTAATTGCATGTGTTGGAATTTACATGTGAATTCGGGCATGAGTCCTGTTACGATGAGAAATGTTTTTGGATTGATGTTGGAAAAAGATTTGCGATGAATCCTGATTTATTATGTTTAAAAACGGTTTTGGGTTTAAAGACCCGGTTGATGGTTGGATCTGGTTTTGGGTTTAAAGACCCGGTATGTTGATTTTGGGGGCGGGCCCGAAAATTGAGTTTAAAGACTCGTGAGTTTAAAGACTCGATTATTATGATACCCCCGAGGCCTACTAATCGTGTTTTGAGTTTAAAGACTCGTTGATATCCCAGGAAGGCCTAATGTTGAGTTTAAAGACTCGGATGGATCCAACGGCATAATCATGATTATTGATTTATGTTTCACTTGATTTGTGCAAATAATGTTTCAAAATGACGGTTTCTGGAATCTGGTATTATTATATGGTTTTACATGAGTTATGACGATCCTTGTAACGTTTTTCTTGTGTTTCGGAAAAAGAGTTTTCAAATGTTTAATACACAATTTTGAATATTTGGTTATGCATGCGGATTACAAAACTGGAGGGCGAACCCGATTTCGGAAAAACTGTCTTTCCTGTTAAACTTATGTTTCGGTCCACTCACACCTTGTTGTTTTAAATTCCCTCCAGGTCGTGGTACAAGCGTGGGGGCAAGCGCCGAGGCAGAGGCGGAGGCATAACGTTTTCCATTGCGGAGTAGTTAGTTCACAGAGTAGGACTTGTTCTTTAATTTGTTTTGTAATATTACTCTGTGAAACTGTGGACTTGACGTCCAGTCGCATGTATTTGTTTAATCTCCCTGGTCTGACAATGGGTGTGTTGTAATTTTAACTAGTCTTCCGGTCTTTTGGGTTCGATTGTCAGACGGGAGCAGGATGCTTCCCGATTATCGAGGCGATAATCGGGGTGGGTCCTGTCATAGGCACACACCTATCTAGCACGAGGCCTTTTGGGAGCTCAAGTGGCTTTGGGGGGGATTGGAACCCCAAAGTTAAGCGAGTTGAGGCTGGTGGAATTCCATGATGGGTGACCCCCTAGGAAGTTGCAGCATGAGCTCCCGAAAACAAAACCGTAAGGGCAAGGGCAATGAGGCCCAAAGCGGACAATATCGTGTTAGATGAGTCGGGTCCTGACAGAGAAGGGTTGGGTCCTAACAGACGGATTAGCAAGGCTAATCGAGGATTATCGGACGTTTAGTGCAAAATGACGATTTTGCCCTTGGAATGGGTAAAATGTTGACTTTTCGTTCGGACGGTCAAGTTGACTTTGATCGATGACGGTGACGTAGTTCGGGACGTCACGAGTTCATAGACAGGTGGCACGCTCAATTCCGACATTCGAGGAAGAAGTTGTGACGTTCGGAAGTTCAAGGGCGTTTTGGTAATTTGGGTAAAAAGGGGCCAACGGTTGACTTTTGACCTGGAAGATCCGATGAACAAGGGCTGAGTACCGTGACGTAGATCACGACGATACGAATCCATAGACAGGCGGCACGTCGAATTCGGACATTCGACGGCGAAATTACGGTTCACGGAACTTCGAACGAACTATTGCACGTTTTTCGAGACGGGAGCTTGTTTGGACTTTAGTGGGCCCCACCTTTTTCTCTGACCCAATGGATGAATGACAAATGCCATTCATCCATGCCCCATCATTTTCATTCATGCATCAAAGCCCTTCCCCGTTCATCCATTTTCTCCCATTTTTCCCAAACCCATCCGATCACCATTTTTCATCCAAAACCCAAACCCTTGACCCTTGAACATTTGTGAGAGGCCAGAGAGATGAGGAGGACCGGCTGGGCGTGGTGGCTGGCCAGGCAGAGCCGCCTTAAGCGGCGGAGGAGGAAACCCGCACGAGGTAATCGGTTTTACCCATTTTAATTCGTTTTTTATTTCTATTGTCCACTCACAGCTTTTATGTTTTGAATGCCCTTCAGGTTGATCGCGGATGCGGCTGTAGCAGAGACAAGACATCGCATTCCTCCTTCGGATCCTGGCGTACTCTGATAGCCCCGGTTGGGCAAAAGACGGAAATATCCCTGGTCTAACACTTCGTGTCAGACGGGAGCACGTACGTCCCACGCTAATCCCGAGGGATTCGGGGCGGGTCCTGTCAGAGGGTACTCAAGAAACGGTTCATGATGGTGAGGGTACTCAAGAATCGGTTCATGATGGTGAGCATACTCAAGAATCAGTTCAGGTGGAGCAAGTAAATGAAGAACCAGTTCAGGTTACTCAAGACTCAGTTCATCATCAACCAGTTACTCAAGAATTGGTTCAGGTTACTCAAGAACTGATTCAGGACGAACCAGTAGTTACTCAAGAACCAATTCATGATGAACCAGTTACCCAAGTATCATTCTGAAGGCTAAGCTTGACAAGGAAGGATAAAGGGAAAGCCAAATTAATTGTTCCTGAGGTTCAAACAGAAGCATCTAATAAAGCTAAAGGGAAAGCCAAAGTAATTGTTCCTGATGTTCAAACAACAGAAATCCAAGGTTTTCGTTGAAGAGGAATCTAGTGATAATGGTGAAGATAGTGACTCTGGGGATGACAGTGATGATCCAGACTTTATTCCTTTTGAAGAGGAAGCATTTAATCAGGATGATGAGGTACCCATAGTGGTGAGTGATGATGAACTATTTGGGGCATTTGAGGCATATGTGGAAGGGGAAAAAGGGCCAGTGGTAGATGACGATGAGGATGCCCCGTTGTCACCTAGGATTGGCACTTTGAATGACCTAGGTGATGATGAAGATGCAATTCTAAAAAAAGGTCTAGGAAGAAACTTGTCCCCAAGTCCAGAGAGTTTGTTCCCACTCTTGACATGCAGAATCTTAGGTTTGAGTTAGGGCTGAAGTTCCAGGATGTTGTTACATTTAGAGAAGCAGTAAGAAAGTACTCTGTAATGCAAGGAAGACAGCTAAAGTTCTTCAGGAATCAACCAGATCGTGTTAAGGTTAAATGATGTACTGAGTGTCCATTTGTTATTTTAGCGTCTTCAGTGGAATAAGGGAAGTGTTTGCAGATAAGCGTCTCCTAAAGTAATATGCATGCAAACATATTCCAATAGTAATCACATACAATCATCCCGTCATCGATACTCAAATACTAATTATAGCCTCATATAGCCACTCGGGGATACAGTAGAGTGTAATCCAGTAATTCAAGGAGGGTTATTTAAACAATTCACACAGTGCACAAACATAAGACAACACCCTTTTATAACATATATCAATTCCGAAAACCAATCTATGTTCCTAGATTCAGGCCTAAATCCAAGACATAACTCAAGCAAAACTTCGTAAAGTGGACATAACAAACCGTTAATAATTTCTTGAAAATCATCAAATAATCGCTTTGATAATTATATTCAAATTATTCCAACATACATCTATTTTTAACAGCCAAATCGTCATTCTGAAATCTGAGTTTTAAGCCCATCCATTTAAATTTCAAAAATCCTCAATAATCATTTGAGAACCCAATTCAAATTGTTGTCACCAAAATCATACAATAAGCTTGACTCATATTCCAAGTTAGACCCAAAATTCTAGAACATACTTTTTAACAAGACCCGTCTCAAGGTTCTGTGAAAAAAATGGTCGGTCATGCTCTTGTCTAACAACTCTTATAAGAAAGGGGATATTACCAACTTTATTCATGGCTGTATCTTATTAAATTCTACAAATTAAATCCACCATTGTGGGATTACCGCACACATCCAACCCACTGACCCTGTCAAGAGGTAGATTCTTATATTTTAAATTGTCCGAGCCTCGACCTTTTATTATTACGTATTTACACTTTTACACCAATTATATAATAACTAATATTAAGTCATGTCTTGTTGGTCATATCCATGTATCATACTAATATTTACTGAGATTTGCCAACCATTAGAAATTCACCATGTAAGTTCCACTACTTATTCACATTATCATCATGTCTTATCATCATCATCACATATATTATCATATATAACCTCATGTCATCATCATATCATCATTAACGTAATCACCATCATCCCATATAAGCATCATATACTCATCATCATACGTCATCCCATCATCCTTAACACCAACATATAATGTGAATATCATACATGTAGCCAAATTTCCTTAATTCTCTCTACTCATAATTTCCATTATAAATTTGTGAATCAAATCCTCTACTTTTTCATAGCCAATTTTCATATCCTCTATATCAATATAGATTTAATAATACTAAAGTATAATCATACTTAAACCCTTAATATCACAAGTAAACATAACAACATGATCGTACATATCAACCTGTTGTCCACACCCTTAAATTTTATCCCTTTCACATATTGTGTAACGGTCCATCCCAAACTTCGTAAATAACGAGTTTTAATTAAAGATTAATCAAGGATTAATCGGGAATTAATCGAGGATTACCTAGATGATCGAGGTGAAATGACGATTTTTCCCCTAGAAGGATAAAATGTTGAATTTTGACATGGGAAGTCAATTGCACGTGGACCGAGATCTATTACGTAGATCGAGACGTTACGAGTACGTAGACAGGCTACACGTTGAGATCGGGCATCGTACAGGAAAGTTAAGGGTCTAGAACTGTTTTTCATACTATTTCGGTTGCATGAAATACGAGATGGTTGACTTTGGTGTTTTGAAATTGGGACCCAAAATATCTTTGAAGGGACCATAGAATGAGTGACAAGTGTCACTCACCCATTGACCCTCACATTACATACATGCATCATCTCCCATTTTCCCTTTCATTTTGCATCCAAACTGAAACCCACCCCAAACCAAAACCATAATCCCCCTCACCTGGTGCTGACCTGAGAGAGAGGCAAAGAGTGACTAAGAGACGGAGTGAAAGACGCTGGACAGTGGAGCCGTGGCGGTGATGGCCAGAAAACCCGTAAAACCCAGGTAAAAAATGAGACCCGTGAGTTTGCAAAATTGGAATTTTGGATTTGGACGTTTGGGTCTCGTGTTGATGCTTTTGGTGTGTTCTTGGTGCTTATGCGAGCTTGTAGGGACAAAAAGGATAGGTTGATGACCACTGGACCGCCCTGGAAGGACGTTCAAAGCTTGGCCATGAAAGTTTGAATTCGACCAGGTAATCTCAGGCCATTTTTCTTAGTTTTGAGGTCGTAGGGTTGTTTCTGGGAAGAAGACGAGTCAAATGGTCGAAGAATGGCGATTTTTCGTGGTCGGACGGCTGAGATACGACCGGGTCAAGATCGCAGGTCGAACGACTCATTATAGTGACCCAGGTCGATCCAGCAAGAGGTTGAAGACAATGACGTGGCATGCCACATCATCATGTCAGGCCACGTGGCCAACCAGATGGTGACACGTGGCTAGGTGTCAGTCTAGTCAACAGCTAACGTGGCAGTGCCACATCAGACTTGTCAGACCATATGGACTAGTGAGGTGGTGCCATGTGGTAGTGGGTCAGAGACTTGTTAGAGGTGTTAGAGACACGTGGCAGGACATATGGCAATGATGACGTCATCATGTGACGTGTCAGTGTAAGAGGGTGACACGTGACACTAGTTAGGGAGTGCCACATGACATGTTGTTAGGGTTATCAGAGGTGTCATGTGTTAGAGTTGTCAAGCTGACGTCAGCGGGTGACATCCGCAAGTGATGTCAGCGTTGACGGCGTGACGTCACCCTTAACTTTCGTTGACTGGACTTTCAGATCGATCAAAGATCATTTGATATGTCATTTGGAGGTTTTAGCCTCAGGAAGTGTGTTCGGGTCACGTTTACTATACCGGGGATTTTGAGGGTTTCTGGTATAGACTTGTATAGATGGTTAGTGACCCTTGTATATGATTTGGACAGGCGCGAACCTTCCAAAGACATTGGATTAGCCTCGGATTGGCTTACGACACGGATTGTGAGGGCGCAGCTTGGACAGCCAGTGAGTGGACATTTGCTTTATAAAATGATGCATGCATAAATGTTTTATATGTTTTACGAACATGGTTTGAGATGCACTGATTGCATATGATTTGTGTTTGATGTTGAGCATTTTCGTGGAAAATGTTATAGTGCACGTATTTCGCGATTTGTGTTTTATGTGATACTTTGGGCTTTGGCCAAGTTTTCTACATGCTTGTGATTTCAATGATTTGAATAAGGATTCGATTATCGATTTTGAATGTTTTCACGGAGATGCGTGAAAATGGCATTTCGGGCTTGAGACCTAGTTGGTTATTGACTTTGACTTGGATTATAGTCAAATGTGATTTTAAGCAGTAATTTGAATAGTGAAATGGTTTTCGGATTTACAATATGAGATTTCGGGTTTGTGACCCTGTTCTTATTTATGATATGATATTTCGGGTTTGTGACTCCGTTGGAAATGATTTTGACTCAAATTGTGAGTCCTTGTAAACTTGAAAGAAATACTATGATTTGAAAATGTTTGCCTATCGATTTGATATGTTTTGGAGGGAAGTCTGGACACTGTTTTTCGATGGTTTTGTGGAACGTATTTTTATGAACCTATATTTCGGGTAGCCCTCATCATTGGGCCGGGTCGGGCAAGCTCGGTCTAAAATTTTTAGGCTTGGACCGGGCTGAGCCTGACCTATTTCATAATTTAAAAAATACCGGGCCAGATCGGGCGGGCTTGATCATAAATATGAAAACCCATGTCCTTTGTCAGGCCCTGTTTGGGCCGGGTTTTTATCGGGCTTTATGGGTCAGGCCTACTAAGCCCACTTGGGCCGGGTCTATTAAGCCCACTTCTACCTTCCTATTTATAAAAGTGTGAGTTAAGCTTAAGTATCATTATTGAATATTGAGACAAAGTAAGGAGGGGACCTATTAGGTTTGGAGAATTGACGTAACCTTTCGATCGCAAAGTCGAAACATGGTAAGGTGGTCACTAATCACAAATCTACTTGAATGGTAGTAAGTTCTATGAAAAGTTACACGAAGGGCTAACTCCTGAGAGATTCTTTGTGGAGCTATGCTACCCCTAACTGTTACTCAGTGTAGTAAAGATATCAGAATCAAAATGGGTCAAAAAGAGTGAATTTGGTGAATTCCCTATATCAAATTGCAATGACCCAAGTAACCTTTTTGGTAAAGATACAACAGTGAGATGTGGAGCTATATATAAAAACATGCACTTCTATAAAAACTAGGATGAGCTTGGGTTGGAGTTTTGGGTTTGGGCTGAAATAGTAGTAATAAGATTTGACTAGGTATTAATTCTTAATTTATAATTATTTTATATATTAGGGCTTATGGGTTGGGTTCACATGGGCGGGTTGGGCTGGGCTTTCCGGGCCTTATTGGGCTCTGGCCTATCGGGTTTGAATACCCTAAGCCCAAGTCTAGCCCGTCAACATGCAGACTGAGCCAGTCCACGGCCCATAGCGGGCCAGGTCGAGCTTTTTATCACCAAGCCTACCGGGTACCCACAAGCCCGTGGGTTTCTAGGCCAAATAGTGAGGGCTAATTTTGGGCGTAGACCCTATTGAGATACTTTGAGATGATTTGAGCTACAAATTTTTATGAATTTTTTTCCACACTACCATCCTCTATGATGTGATTGTTCCCTTCGGACGTCGTAGATCCCGGAGTGGTATTTTCTAGACGTCGTAGATCCTGGAGAGGTCATGATTACACTCTTTGGAGATGAGTAGCTCCGAGGGGAGGCTCAGGCTCAGGAATGTCTGATGTGGACATTACTCGGACGTCGTAGATCTTGAAAATGTCATCACCCATACATCGTAGATCCTGGGTGTATACTCAGACGTGGTAATCTCGAGTCGCACGCGTTGCGTTGACATCGTGACTATCGTATGGATGTTGGATATTGGATATTGAGGATTGGTTGCTCATGTTTTGATTACTGATACTATGTCCAGATAGATGTTGTATAATTTGATTTTAAGAAAGCATTTGAGATTTTGTGTTTTCTAATGCATGCATATTTTTAATTGAAGGATATAAATGTTGATTTCTGAAATTTGTTTTCCAATTGTTTATTTTTGTCCACTCACAGTTTTAATGGTTTTTTATACTCTTTAGGTTGATCGTGGATGCAGGCCATAGTAGGGACTGAGACATCACATGAAGTTGCGTACTTTGGAAAACCATGTTTAGGTCACGACATTATCCCTGGTCTGACACGTGGTGTCAGACGGGAGCATGATATCCAGCGTAAATCCTGAGCGATTAGGGATGGGTCCTGTCATATTGAAATTCATCAAAATTCACCTTTATATTCCATTAAGACTTAAGATAACCTTATATTCGTATTTCTCAATTTTTAGGATTTTATTAGGGATTTTAGATAATGCACAAACTTTGAACAAGCAAAACTGTCCTTAAACAATGTTTGATCTACCTAAAAATCATACCACTGGACTCACAGGACTGAGAACTTAAACTTTCATGTTGACCGACAAGCGAGCGCCCACCGCACTCGCCCTCACGTGCGGTCACCCTCTCTGCGACTGGACCTCATGTGCACCTGCAGTTGTAGTTGTAGGCTCAGTCGCCTGCAACCTTGGGCGGGTCTGAAATCCAAGTCATTCGACCTGCGGTCATGACCCGACCATAACTCATTTGTTTCACGTTCTTTTTTAGTGTTTCAAACATCGAAGTTGACCAATTCCATGCAAAAATAAGATCCATAGCCCCAGAATCAAGGTAGAACATACATGCGAGCTCGACTCGTCTTCTCCACTTTTGGTCATGGTTCACAGTTTACGTCTATCTCGTTCCCGCATCCAAAACCTCTTCCTTTCAGTCCAGAAATGATCACAGGAACTCATTTATCTCACTAAGACCCTTAGTTTTGAGCTGAACAGCCTCCAAAATAGGGTGATGATCTTCAGCCATTTTTGGTCTTCACTAGTTAACATTCTATTTTCCTCCAATCCTTCATTTTCCTCTCGTTTTCCTTTTTTCCTCGCCACATTTTTCTTCCCTCTTCTTCTTCTTTGATCTTCTTTTCTTCCTTTTCACTTTTCATCCCAGTCATCCTTCATTTCTTCCATTCTTCTCCATTTTTGTTTTCTCCATTTTGAGTCATCCACCCCCGATTTGCCCCTTACACCCAACACACACATATAACATGGGTAGGTCAATGGAAGAAGTGTGCGGAGAGAAAATTGTAGAAATTTCTAGAAAACACTAGGTCCTCCATACAGAATTACCAAACTACCCTTAAGATCAAAATGACCAAAATACTCTTATACTGTTTAGACCCAAAACAATCTTACCTGAATTCCTCTTTCGGCGTACCGTCTTTCTATGGATTTAGAATCTCGAGACTTTCGTTACGGACCTTACGACATATCCACAAAGTAATCCGGTCAAAATTCAACATTTCATCCTTATAGTGTAAAAACCGTCATTTTTCTTTTTCTCAAAGATTCAGATCGTTACAACTTGCCTCCTTTAAAAAAAAATTTCCTCGAAATTTTAGAACAAATTCAATCATATTTTCATACTCAAATTGGACAACTAAACTGTCTTACATTAGGCACTCGTCGAGCCGTATTCATAAACACAATAGTACCAAACATAGCTTGTATTCTGCCAGACTGTAACCAAGCTTAACAAATTAATATCTCAAATATAATCAATTTCACACAAGTCACTGTTATATGCGTTGAATCCTACATAAGATATGTTCATCATTTTAATGCCTTAATTATTCATCAACCAAAGAGCTCATTTTTCTATCGATCCTGGACTTACTCATCTCGTTGTCAGGCTTAACCAACCCATAACTAAATTTTCAATCATAATACATAAAAGCACTACGCGTAGGCCATCACCACAAACATCATCTAGGTCAAAACCAAAAACAGTACTAATACATTATTCCAACAATGTCAATATTCCCCGGGGTATCTGTACTATCAGTAGGCAATCCACTTGGGAACTGGAGCTCAACTCGACGTTCGAGTGATAAGTGACTCATGAACTGGATACCTGCTCAACGTCTAAGTCATCACAATACCAGTCTCAGGAACTGGAGCCCGGCTCGATGCCGATACTAAGTTGACAGGACCTGTCTGTAGATTCCTTGAAAAACTAGGCTAGTTCTGCTCCCGTCTAACAATATATGTCAAATAAGAGATATTAACAACTTTATTCATGGTTGTATCTTATTAAATTATCCAAACTAAATCCACCCTTGTGGAGTTACCGCTCACAACCAACCCATTAATGCCGTCAAGAGTTAGATTCATATTATTTTAAATTGTCCGAGCCTCGGCCTTTTATTATTACCTGTATACACTTTTACTCCAATTATATAATAACTAGTATTAAGTCATGCTTTGTTGGTCGTATCCATGTACCATATTAATATTTAATCGGATTTACCAACCATCAGATATTCACCATTTAGGTTCCACTACCTATTCACATCATTATCATGTCATAGCATCATCATCACATATATTACCATATATAGCCACTTGTCATCATCATATCATCATCAATGTAGTCACCATTATCCCATATAAGCATCATGTACGCATCATCATATGTCATGCCATCATCCTTACCACCAACATATCATGTGATCATACATGCATGTAGCCAAATTTTCTTAATTCTCTCTATTCATAATTTCCATTATAAATTTGTGAATCAAATCCTCTAATTTTTCATAGCCAATTTCCATATCCTTTTATCAATATAGATTTAATAATACTCAAGTATAATCATACTTAAGTCCCTAATATCACAAGTAAGCATAACAACATGATCATACATATCCACCCGTTGTCCACACCCTTAAATTTTATCCCTTTCACATATTGCAATTCATCAAAAATCACCTTTATATTCCATTAACACTTAAGATAACCTTATATTAGCATTTCTCAAATTTTAGGATTTAATTAGGGATTTTAGATAATACATAAACTCTAAACAAGAAAAACTATCCTTAAACAGTGTTTGATCTACCTAAAAATCATATCATTGGACTCACGAGAACAAGAACTTAAACTTTCATGTTGACCAGTCGGTGAGTGGCCGCCACACACGCTCTCAAGCCTTGGCCACCTTCTTTGCGACTGGGCCTTGGGAGGGCGGTCTGGACCTGAACAGAACTCATTTGTTTCACATTCTTTTCTAGGGTTTCAAACATCAAAGTTAATCTATTCCATTCGAAAAGAAGATTCATGGCTTCAGAATCAAGGTAGAACATACCTGCGAGCTCGACTCGTCTTCTCCACTTTCGGCCATGGTTCACAGTTTACGTCTACTATGTTCTCGCGTTCAAAACCCTTTCCTTTCTGTCCGGAAATGATCACAGGAACTCATTTAACTCACTAAGACCCTTAGTTTTGAGTTGAAAATCCACCAAAACAAGGTGATGATCTTCGACCATTTTTGGTCTTCACGGGTTAAGGTTCTGGTTTCCTCCAATCCTTCATTATCCTCTCATTTTCCTCCTTTCCTCATCACATTTTTCTTCCCTCTTCTTCTTTGTTCTGCTTCTCTTCCTTTACTCATTTCCTCCCGGTCATCCTTCCTTTCTTCCATATTTTTTCATATTTGATTTCATTTTTGGTCATCCACCCCTGAATTGCCCCTTGCACTCAACACACACACATATACATATATATATATATATATATAACATAAGTAGGTCGGTGGAAGAAATTTGTGGAGAGAAAATTGCAGAAATTTCTAGAAAACACTAGGTCCTCCATGCAAAATTACCAAACCACCCTTAAGATCAAAATGACCAAAATACCCTTATACTGTTTAGACCCAAAAATATCTTACCCGAACACCTTTTTTGGTGTACTGCTTGTCTATGGATTCAGAATCTCAAGACCTTCGTTATGGTCCTTATGACACGTCCACAAAGTGCTCCGGTCAAAAGTCAACATTTTGTCCTTATAGGAGCAAAACCGTCAGTTTTTTTTTTCTCAAAGTTTCTCAAAGTTTCAGGTCGTTACACTTTTAGTCCAAACACTTTTTATGAAAACATTTTCATAAAACGAGTTTTCAAGTACTTCCATGAAATCGTCGAAAATAATTTAAAAATCATATAAGAAAACAATTAAAATATATCTTGTATGGGGCTCACATTTCAAAGACGAAATTTCAAAATTTGGCTTTGGTTGACTCCTGGAACGAATTTAAACACCAGTATCCTAAAATTCCATGCCTCTACACCTAGCCTCATTACAACCTTCAAATAAAGACCTTATGATCCTTGAAATATCACTTGAGTAAGCTTATACTTTTGGTTCATTTGTGCAAGTATGTTACCTCTTTATAGTTTATGTTTGAAATTTTTATGAAGTACTTACTTTTTATTATGTGAGCATCTTTCTCACATACCTTGAGTGCAAACACAAACCTCTTACTATTGAGTGGAAATCATGAGTGCATATCTATGTGAGTTTATTTATATTTGTTTTATTCATGTTGAGATACATTCGCCAAATTTACTCATTGTCTTACTTGGTAATGTAGTTTGTTACTTTGTATAAGCTTGTGAATTCCATGTGCTAAATATCCTTTTAGGGTAAATCATTGATTCCATACTTATGTTGCTAAAATTTGAGACAAATAGTAAAGAGTTTAGTATTTTTATTTATTGTTTTCAAAAGAAACGAATATATATATATATATATATATATGAGTTTCAAAGCCTTAGTTTGTTTTTATATTTGCTAAGGACTAGTAAGGTCTAATTATGGGGGAATTTGATAAGCACACAATTGATCACATTTATATGTCAATTATCCTTGCATTTTACCTTGTTATTACCTTAATCATGTCATTTCTAACTAACCTTATGAATTTCAGGTGTTAATTGCAAAACATGACATTTTGATGTCAAAACATGGAAATATGTGATCCATGTCACCAAGGACCTCATTTGAGTCCCACCCGAGGTCCTCCTAGCTTGTATCTTGTCCTTAGCGTGTACTAAGTACTAGACCCATGACCTGTCCTAAGTGCCTACCACGGGCATGCTCGTGACCCAATCCTAAGACCTTACCGAGGACCTACTCAAGTTCCTACCGAGGACCTGCTCAAGTTCCTACCGAGTGCCTTGATGAGTTCTTATCGCTAAGGTCCCAGAACCAAGTTCCAATTTTAGACCTATCGAGGGCAGCCCGTGGGCATGACCGTGTACTTACGCGTGTACCAAGGATCTGTCCTGGGTGTCCTGCACCCAAGCTCCAGTGCCCAATCGGAGCCCAGCGGGAGTTCTAGCAAAGACTTGCGCGCGACCCAGAGCCTGCGCATGCTAATGACAACGTGCCAATGCTTAATCCTAGTTCGAGTAGGAATGCCCAATGTCTGTGCCCATCTGGAGTGTCCCAAGTCCGCCGACTCCAGCTGTCCAGAAGAAGTGCCCAGCGTAAGTCCAATAGTGCACCTTCCTTTTACGGCTAGGGCTAATTTTCCTTCCCTTTTGCTATTAGGACATGAAGTAATCTCTAAAATGCAGCAAAAACTAAAAACCTTACATTTGTAATAAGGATTGATTTGGAAAAAAAGAACTTAAAGGATTTTCTTTCTAATCTTTGCGAGGTGGAGGTGAGCAAGTTGGAGTACGATATGTGCGAGCAAATTGAGAGGAATAGAGATGGGGTGTATTCCGAGGGAGAGACTGTGATTAGGTTGAGGGAGCTAGGAAACAGGTTCTTCATAGGATTAGGTGGTCATGCAAGACATTGTGCTTGGGGTTTCAAGCTCCATGTCAAAGTCCTCCATGCTACTGCAACACTGTACAGGAACAGGATCATTAGTACTACTACTACTTATTGGGCGGCAGATGAGGATGCAGATGATGATATTGGTGCACCAGCTAGCATTATCGACACTGCACATATTAATAATGCGATTGCGACAAGTAGTAGTAATATTAGCAATAAATCTGGTGAGGCTCTGACTGAGGGTGATGGCGAGGCTACAGCTACAGGGGTAAATGTGGAAATGACATTAGTGGAAGTGGGGGCTACTATGATAATGGTGACAGGGCTAGCGCTGGTGGTGATGGTCAGCTCTTGAATATTTCCTTCCAGGTTTGCCTCCGAAGTTACGACAATTGCGTTTCTTGTCTTCATAACTGCTCTGTATTTCTTGTCTTCTTAAATACTGCTCTGATCTGACATTTTGGGTGATGACTATCTCTAGTATTAGCAGACTAGCTTGTGGATGCAGTGTTGATCCTTAGTTTGATCATCAGCATCATCATATATGAATATGAATTCTGTAAATTGATGTATATAAATTGCTGCATGCATGCATGTTCAATGTTCATTTTAACTGACCTCTTGTAAACTTTAAACATGCATTTGCGCTCATTCTTTCACTCATTTGGATCATCCGCTACCCCAATTCATTTGAAACATCCTACTTGCAAATAATTGTCAGTGCTGCGAATTTCGTATGTCTTATATTATTTTCGTATTCACAATATAAAGATGGGAAAAATACGGATAGATTTGATGTTGCCCTTGTGATGATCATTACATTGAGAAGGGTAATATGTTTGGACAATTCATAGCTTCCAAATTTATTTCTGCAAAATCTCTGATAGTTGTTTCTTCCCTTTTCAATTAAAATTATTATATTACGTGTATATATGTTACTATTCTGTTAGTGTATATTACTATTGGTTGAATTATCATTATTTCTTGGGAAATTGTTGGCTTTGATATTGGCTCTGCAAATTTATTCAAAAATAGAACTCTTCAAAGATATTTGTAAAAAAAAAAAAAATAAGACCTATATAAAAGAGGATTTAATTAATCTCATAATACCTAAGAGTAATACTTGGTGCGAAATCAGAAGAAAAGATTAGGGAGCTGGTGAAATCTCTCTCATATTCCTCATTTTCAAGGAGGTAGTCTGTAACAACCCGTCCCAGATTTTAAGGGTTAATTAAGATTTAATGACGGATTAGTGAGGCTAACTGGGGTTTAGCCGAGGATTAACGGACGTTCAGGGCGAAATTACGATTTTGCCACTAAACGAGGGCGAAAAGTTGACTTTTGACCCGGAGGTCCGATGACCGAGGGCCGAGGACTGTTACGTATATCATGTCAATATGAATCCGTAGACAAGCGGCACGTCGAATTCGGACGTTCGACGAAAAAGTTACGATTCACGGAAGTTCGAATGAACTATTCACGACGGCATGCCTTACGAGGCAAAAGTGAACTTTTGTCCTCAAGTGGGCCCAGATATTTGAATTAGGCCCAATAGATGAGTGACAAGTGTCACCCATCCATTGTTCACCTAACACAGACACATGCACATCCATTCCCCCTGTTTGTGTTCATCTGATCCAACCCGATGAACCCCAAAACCCATTTCCCTTCCCCTTTTGATTTTGTGTGAGCCCATGAGAGGAATTGAGGGGAGTGGTGGACTGAGGAAGGTGGTGGCAGCAGCAGGGCCGCTATGGACAGTGGTGGGAACTCACGACCAAGGTAAAACCGTGACCCCTTTTATTTTCGAACTTTGGATTTTGGGTTTTGGACGTTTAGGATGTTAGTTGTTGATAGAGGGATGTTGTGAGGGGTTGTTTGAGTCATGTGGAGCCAAAAAAAGTGGCTGAGGATGGCTGAGCCAGCCATACTACGGTCGTGAAGCATTTTCGGTGGCCACCTACCGAATTCCAACTCCGGCCAAGTAGGCCCAATCTAAACCCACAAACCTTCCTACAAGGATCCTAGGAGCCTAATAGAACCCTTAGGATTGAGTTTGGGCCCTTAGTTATGCCTTGAACATAGAATGGATGTTTTGGGTTTAATTGGATTCTTGAACCCATAGGATTTAGGATTGGTGTCAGGATCCGTCCTAAATCCCCTGGGATTAACGTGGGATGCGTCTGATCTCGTCTGACACGAAGTGTTAGACCAGGGAAAATTCCATCTCTAGCCCTCACCGGGGCTTCCAGAGTATGCCAGGATCGTAGGAGGAGGAGTGTGATGTCTCGATCTCTACTACGGCCTGCATCCGCGATCAGCCTGAAGGGCATTAAAACCACGAAAACTGTGAGTGGACAAAATAATATTTTAATAAAATATTTTCACATAAAGACATTTATGCCCTTCACTAAAAACATGCATGCATTTGAAAACCGTTTATCAAAACGTTCATAAAACCATTTGAAAATATTCTCAAAACCTTTTAAGGGTTCATGCCCGGTCCCCATAAACCGTCATGAGCCGTAAATCCATTTATGGGTCCTCGACCCGAAATCACAACAAATCCATAAATCAATACATGGAAACTCAGCCCAAATCAAACATAAGTGGGACTCTGCCCAAATCCAATAAACGTAAAAACATCGAATACGGGGTCTCCGCCCCCAAACCATTTCCAAAATATCAAATACGGGGTCTCCGCCCCAAATCACTTTCTAAAACATGGAACACGGGGTCTCCGCCCCCAAATCACTTTCCGTAAACCTCATACGTACGTATATGTATAACCCATCCGCGGCACTTCCGAGAAAATGCCAACTCGGGGCACACATCCCCTAGGGAACACATCCCCAATATATGTCATGATTCATCTCTATACTAGTGTGCACACTACTCGGGGTCTCACTCCGAGTCTTCCCCCAGGAATTTTTCGTCTGGGAGGCTCTATCTCTGGATCTAGTCCGAGCTCTATCTCCGAATCTAGTCCGAACATCTCTCCGGAATCTGGTCCGGGACCACATCATAACTTCCACTCTTGGAACGAGATCCCTATGGGGATACCCATTCTGGTCTGTGGATCGTGACTCTCCAGGTCAACGTATGGAGGAGACCAATCAAATCATATGGAGGGTATACTACATTTTCAAAACTCATTCTTTCTCAAATCTAATTTCAACTAGGTCTCATACCCGAACCTTTCAATAGGATTCCTCGAATCCGATTCAAATCCACTGTCACAGGCCTTGGCCTAAATCCTCAGTTCAACAGGGTCTCATGCCCAAATTTTCATTTCATAAACCGAACTGGAACTCAAGCCCGATGTCACAATCAACTGGGCCTCTAGCCCGATATCATAACCAACTAGGCCCTAAGCCCGAAACCACAAATCAACGGGGCCTCAAACCCGATTTCACAACCAACGGGACCTCAAGCTCGATAATACAGTCAAAAGGACCTCAAGCCCGAGATTACAAACAAATGGGCCTTAAACCCGAATTCGTAAACCAACGGGGCCCTCAACCCGATCGTATAACTCAAATGGACCCTTGGTCCAATTCCGCGTCAAATCAAATGGACTCCAAGTCCGAGAGTTTGTAAATCAAATGGGTCTCACGCCCGAGTTCATATTTCCAAATCCAACACCCATTCATGAAACTTTCATTGAAAACCTAGCAAGTACACGCATCGTATAAAACCAAAAATCTCGAAATACGTGCAAATACGTAAATCCTAGGCTACCACAAATAAATGCACTAATGGCATCACAAAACATGTATTTAAAACAATTATAAAACATTTATGCATGCATCAGTTTAGAAAGAAAGGTCCACTCACAGACCGTCCGAAGTCGCGCCTCGATACGAGTGCCATAAGCCTCTTCCGGGCCAATCGTTGCCTCCGGGGTTCCCGAACCTGTCCAAATCGTAATAGAAGGTTAATAACTACCTAAATAACCCCTCACTAAAGCCCCGTCATTTTTCGGAATTTTTAACTATTTTTAAAGTCGAACCTAAACTTTCGGACGTCCCGAACTATATCGAAACGATGTCCGATTGAAACAAAACCAGTCCCAAAATGTTCGTTACATCAAAGGATGATTTCATATGTTGGAACCTTCCCCAGAAAGTGGGCCACGCACCCACATGCGCCGGCAACAGCCCCTGCGTGTGGGAGCCACGCGCCGCACTGTAGACCGTCTTCAACCTTTGGCCCGGTTTTTCCTGCAACAGTGGTCCAGCCGAACCGACGTGGCCGGTTCAGCCCTCTAACCCCTTCATTTTTTGTCCAATCTCTTCCTAGTTGATTCCATTCTTCCTAATTCAATCCTAGGAACCTAAACCTACGAACTAAAACGCCTAAAACCCACGAGTTGAAATTGTTCTTCACGGTTCACTTTGCCCAGTTCTTCCCCAGGCTTCCCCATCCTCTAACCTTCATCAAAACCTTCCTATTATCTTCCTAACAACCCCATAAGCTCACTCCAAACATCCAAAATTAACCATAATGTCCCAATCGAAATATTCGATTCAAAACAACAAAACCAAGTTACCTCTTTCCACCGTGCACGACGGCTCAGCCGATCCTGCCACCACCATCATCATTTCAATCTCCTCTCCCTGCTTCCTTCATGGTTCATGCTCATTAGAGAAGGTTGAGGGGTGTTGTGAGGGGTGGGTTGCACGGGTTATGAGTTTTAGGTTGGTTTGGATGAATGGAATAGATAAGGGAGGGGGTGCATGAATGTAAGCGAATGGGCAATGGATGAGTAACACTTGTCACTCATCCATTGGGTCTGTTCAAAAAGATCTGGGCCCCACTTAGGACAAAAATCCCTTTTCGCCTCGTAAAGCGTGCTACTGTAAATAGTTCCACCGAACTTCCGTGAACCGTAACTCCTCCATCGAACGCCCAATTTGGACGTGCCGCCTGTCTATGGATTCGTATCGATGCGATCTATGTAACGGTCCTCGGTCCTCGGTCCTCGGCCATCGGATCTCCCGGGTCAAAAGTCAAATATTTGCCCCTTTTCAACCAAATTACCAAAGTACCCCTAAACTTCCGAAAGTCATAACTTCTTCCTCGAACGCCGGAATCGGGCAAGCCACCTGTCTATGAACTTGTGACATCCCGACTACGTCACAATCATCGGCCAAAGTCCATTTGACCGCCTGAACGAAAAGTCAACGTTTCGCCCATTCTATGGGCAAAATCGTCATTTCGCTCTGTTCGTCCGTTAATCCCCGTCTAATCCCCGATTAGTCTCGCTAATCCGTCATTAATTTTGAATTAATCTCGATAATTCGGGACAAGTCGTTACAATTGGTTTCCTAGTTTTGATTGCATAAAAGGATTCATATGATAGATTTAGCAAGATTGGTGGAAAAAAGGAAGAAAAAGGACGAAAAAATAGAAGGATAGGGCCCTGAACCGGTCACGCCGGTCCAGTTGGACCGGTCGAACCAATGAACCGGCCCGATCGGTTCGGCTGGAGGTTGAAGACGATCACTGTGCAGGCGCGTGAAGCCCATGCGTAGGGCCTTCAGGTGGCGCGTGGGGAGGTTTTTGGGGAAACTTCCAATATGTGAAATCATCTATTCGATGTAACGAACATTTTGGGACTGGTTTCGAGTCGTTCAGACATCGTCTCGGTATAGTTCGGGATGTCTGAAGGTTTGGGATCGCGTTTAAAAATAGTGAAAAATCCCAGAAAATTAGGGGCCTTTAGTGAGGGGCTAATTAAGTAGTTAGTAACCCTATAGAGTGATTTGGACAGGTTTGGGAGTCCCAGTGACGATGTTTGACTCGGGAAGGCGTACGGTGCGTGTATCGAGGCTGCAGCTCGGACGGTCTGTGAGTGGACTTTCTTTTATGAATTGATGCATGCATAAATGTTCTTTTATGAATCGATGCATGCATAAATGTTTTATAAGTGTTTTAATACATGTTTTGTGATGCCATGAGTGCACTTGTGTGTGTGTGTTTGCGTATTTGCATGTATTTCAAGGTTTTCTGTTTTATACGTGCTTATACGCGTTTATGGTTTCAGTTTTAAATGAAATGGTTTTGAAAGGTAAAACCAGACGTAAGACCCATTTGGTTTTGGTTTTGTCTCGGGCAGATGGCCCTATTGATGACCTACGGGACTGAGTCGTGGTCGCGACGAGTGCTGTGTGCACGGCGACGGATGACATGATGTTCACCTCCGAACTGGGGATGTGTTCCTTCCGGAGAGGTCACGATGCACATCCCGTTGTCGAGCAGCCACTAGAGACTCGACTTTGGAGTGCTGATGGTGGGAGAGCGATCGATGATGTGCGCACCCTGATCTAGAGGTGGTCGCGGCAGTGATATGTTCACAGCGACATACCAGGATTAAGATTGGTCATGGACTGATGGTTGCACGCATCACCATGATCGGGATCGTGACTAACCCTGAGGTATCGGGCTCAATGCCCAGTTAATTTTTAAATCGGGCTAGAGGCCTCGTTGAGTCATAAGTTCGGGCTGGAGGCCCAGTTGACTTGTGGTTTCGGGCGTGAGTCTTATTTGTGGTTTTTCATACTATTATGTATATACCCTCCTTATGAGCGTATTGGTCTCCTCCAGACGTCGTTGATCCTGGAGTGTCACGATCCACTACCTGGAATGAGTGACTCCAAGAGGGAGCACATTCCAGGAGTGAGAGATATGGTATAGTCTCGGACTGGGTCCACAAACCGTCCTCCAGACGTCGTAGATCCTGGATTTTGGACGAGCCTCCCAGACGTCGTAGATCCTAGGGGTAGACATGGAGTGAGACCCCGAGTAGTGTGCACACTGATAGATATATCGTGACGGGTTATTGATTTGGGCATTGAGATGCCAAGGATGGGTTATATATATATATATATATGTTTGGATGAGTTTTCACTGAGACAGTGCTGGGCTGAGACTCACGTGTGTTGGACTTGGGACGAGTTCCCACTTGATTTGGATTTTGGGCTAAGGCCCCGTGTTCTATGTTTGAGAAATGATTTTTGACTGCATGCATGTTTTTAGTGAAGGGTATAAAAGTCTTTTTTATGAAAATGTTTTTATAAATTAATTGTTTTGTCCACTCACAGCTTTTCGTGGTTTTAATGCCCTTTAAGTTGATAGCGGATGCGGGCTGTAGCAGAGACCGAGACATCACATTCCTCCTCCGGATCCTGGCGCTCTCTGGTAGTCCCAGTTGGGCTAAGGACGAAATTTCCCTGGTTCGTGTCAGACGGGATCAGGCACGTCCCACGTTAATCTTGGGGGATTTGGGGCGGGTCCTGACATAGTCTCATTCGTAGAAAGTCTCAATCTTAGGTTTGTTTTTTTGTTAAGATGGATGAACCACACGTGTTAGCCATTTAAGAATTTAAGAAATTATAGAAAATAACCAAATTTTCATTCCAAGTTAGCAAAGCAAATCTTTGCTGCATCGTCCTCACATCTTCCTCTTCAGAATGGCGTCAAGGAGGTGGTTTTTGATTTGCAGAGGTTGGTCTCAATCCTATATTTGTTTTTTGTCAAGGTGAATATGTAGATGTAGTCTTATAGAGCCCCACTGGTTTAAATGTAGTCTTATAGTGCCCGTTGGTTATGTAGTGTAATCATAGTGCCGCATTAATAGTCATGTAGTGTACTCGTAGTACCCCAATAGTTGTGCAGTATACTTATAGTACCCCAATAGTCTTGTAGTGTACTTATAGTACTCCAATAGTCATGTAGTATACTTATAGTTATCTAGTGCAATTTAAATTTATTTTAATACATTTTATTGTATAAAATTTCAGGAATACAATCAGTTGTAATTTTAGTTTGTTTTTCCAAATGAAAATGATAGAGACTTGAAAAGAAATACATGTGAATTATGGCAATATATCGGTGCATGTGTAACGGGGTTTTGGTCTTCAATTCGGCCGATTATTGCCGTTGATACTAGTTATTGTTGTAGATGCTACCCATTTGAAGTGCAAGCAGTTGGGGCCTTGGAGTTGTATAAGCAAAAAGTAGTACAACATCAACTCAAAGATCTAGCTAATACATTAGTGACATATTTAGATTAAATGAAGAGTTACTTGCATGTACGTGCTTCTAAAGATGCCACCAACAATCTCGAACGGCGGGATAGAAGAACTGATGAACAGATAGACAGCTTCAGTAATTCCCATGACTAATATATTTCCATCAAACTATGAATTGTTAATTAAGGAGTAAAACATGAACTATACAGTAACAAATTAATGCACGCGTGAAACAATTCAAAACTTGAAATAGAAACAAATCTCCCGCACAAAGAATGAACCAGCTGGGCTATCTCTTAATAACATATACATAATGACAACAAGGGACATGCATATCATCCCTTCAAACGTACATCTTCTCTTTAGTTAACTCAGATTTCTTTTAAGTGACAACCTTTTAGTTTTCTTATAGAAAAAATACATAACACCAATAATCCTATACTAATAGATGTATGCATAAACACATACATTTCGGTTGTTCATATAAAACTAGGTGTTAAGTAGAAACAAAAACAAAGATAAATAGTAACGCGATTAACCAAAATAAAATAGAAATGGATATGACGATGTTCTATGCCCTACAAGAAGGATAAACTACTACTGGGGATATCTTCACTTTCAATACAACCAAGGCCTTAAATACATGCATTTCAAATGGGTAGTCAAGCATTAACACCAACAATCGGCGGCAATTTTGAAGACCAAAACCCCTTTATACATGCATCGACTGTCATAATTGCACATGTACTCGATTGCCATAATTGCACATGTAATTCTTTTCATAACTCAACTATTTTCCATTGAAACAAATCAAAATTGCAACCAATTCCATCTTGAAAATTCATACAATAAAATGTATTACAATAAAGTTAAATTGCACTACATAACTATAAGTACATAAATTGCACTACATAAGTATAAATACACTACATGAACTATTGGAATATTATGAGTACATTATATGACTATAGAGGCAGTGTGAGTACGAGACTATTGGGGTAGTATGAGTACGAGACTATTGGGGTAGTATGAGTACGAGACTATTGAGATAGTATAAGTACACTACATGACTATTGAGGCACTACAAATACATTGCGGGACTATTGAGGCAATATGAATACACTGCAAAACCAGTAGGGCCCTATAAGGCTATATCTAAACCAGTGAGGCCCTAGAAGACTACATTTACATATTCACTGTCAGAACCAGACCGTCCTAGGTCAGGACCCGACTCATCTAGCACAATGTTGTCCGTTTTGGGTCTCTTTACCGTTGCCGTCACGGTTTTGTTTTCGGGAGCTCACAGTGCAACTTCCCAGGGGGTCACCCATCATGGAATTGCACCAGCCCCAACTCGCTTAAGGCACTGTGAGCTCTAAACCCTAAACCCTAAACCCTAAACCCTAAACCCTAACTTTTAAGGCACACCACCATTCCCCTCCAAGACCATTCCCCCCCTCGCAGGAATGTGAGATCATTCATCGTTCCCTCCAAGACACAGGTCTTACAATCCACCCCCCTTATGGCCCAACGTCCTCGCTGGCAAACTTACTGGTGGGGGTCTGGCTCTGATATCATTCTGTCAGGACCCGACCATCCTCGGTTAGGACCCGACTCATCTTGTCAGGACCTGACCCTCCTCGATCCGGACCCGACTCATCTAGCACGATATTGTCCGCTTTGGGCCTTCTTACCCTTGCCCTCACGATTTTGTTTTCGGGAGCTCACGGTGCAACTTCCCAGGGGGTCACCCATCATGGAATTGCAACAGCCCCAACTTGCTTAACTTTGGGGTTCCAATCTCACCCAAAGCCACTTGATCTCCCAAAAGGCCTCGCTTAGATCAGGGTTGCGCAGCGGCCCACTCTACCTAACACGATATTGTCCCCTCTAGACTCACTGGCCGAACCAGCCCAGCCCGTAGGGTTTTGTTCCCGGGAGTTCACGGTGCAACTTCCCAGTGGGTCACCCATCATGTGATTGCACCAGCCTCCACTCTCTTAACTTTGGAGTTTTCCCGAAATCCAAAGCCAGTGAGCTCCCAGAAGGCCTCGCGCTAGATAGATGTGTGCCTACACCTTTAAGGCACACCACCATTCCCCTCATAGACCATTCCCCCTTACAGGAATGTGGGATCGTTCATCGTTCCCTCCAAGACACGGGTTTTACAATCCACCCCCCTTAGGGCCCAACGTCCTTGCTGGCACACTTCCCGATCGAGGTCTGGCTCTGATACCATTCTGTCAGGACCTGATCCTCCACGGTTAGGACCCAACTCATATAACATGATATTGTCCGCTTTGGGCCTCCTTGCCGTTGCCGTCACGGTTTTGTTTTCGGGAGCTCACAGTGCAACTTCCCAAGGGGTCACCCATCATGGAATTGCACCAGCCCCAACTCGCTTAATTTTGGGGTTCCAATCCCCCCCAAAGCCACTTGAGCTCCCAAAAGGCCTCGCTTAGATCAAGGTGGCGCAGTGGCCCACTCTACCTAACACGATATTGTCCCCTCTAGACTCATTGGCCGAACCAGCCCAGCCCGTAGGGTTTTGTTCCTGGGAGCTCACGGTGCAACTTCCCAGTGGGTCACCCATCATGGGATTGCACCAGCCTCCACTCGCTTAACTTTGTAGTTCTCCCGGAATCCAAAGCCAGTGAGCTCCCAGAAGGCCTCGAGCTAGATAGGTGTGTGCCTACACCTTTAAGGCACACCACCATTCCCCTCCCAGACCATTCCCCCATCACAGGAATGTGGGATCGTTCACCGTTCCCTCCAGGACACGGGTCTTAGACATCTAGCACGATATTGTCCGCTTTGGGCCTTCTTACCCTTGCCCTCACAGTTTTGTTTTCGGGAGCTCACAGTGAAACTTCCCAGGGGGTCACCCATCATGGCATTGCACTAGCCTCAACTCGCTTAACTTTGGAGTTCCAACCGAACCCAAAGCCAATGAGCTCCCAAAAGTCCTCGTGCTAGATAGGTGTCTGCCTACACATTTAAGGCACACCACCATTCCCCCCCCCCCTAACATTCCCCCCTAGCAGGAATGTGGGATCGTTCACCGTTCCCTCCAGGACACGGGTCTTACAATCCACCTCCTTAGGGCCCAACGTCCTCGCTAGTACACTTCTCGGTCGGGGTCTAGCTCTGATATCATTCTGTTAGGACTTGACCCTCCTCGGTCAAGACCCGACTCATCTAAAACGATATTGTCCGCTTTGGGCCTCATTGCCCTTGCCCTCACAGTTTTGTTTTCGAGAGCTCACAGTGCAACTTCCTAGGGGGTCACCCATCATGGGATTGCACCAACCTCAACTCGCTTAACTTTGGAGTTCCAGCCGAACTCAAAGCCAATGAGTTCCCAAAAGGCCTCATGCTAGATAGGTGTGTGCCTACACCTTTAAGGCAGACCACCATTCCCTTCCTAGACCATTCCCCCCTCGCAGGAATGTGGGATCATTCATCGTTCCCCCCAGGACACAGGTCTTACCATGTTTACCAAATACCCATCCTCATATCTATGGATTGTCTTCTCTAGTGAGGGTCATTGATCTGCGGACATTGACCTGGGTGGACCCTAGAGTAGTCAAGGCGCACTACCTGAGAGATGCTGCCCCCATGGGATAGCTCACGATCAGGAGGGCATTTATGGATGATAATCCCCTGTGAGGGTCATTGATCTACGAATATTGACTTGAGTGGACCCTGGGGGGACTTGGGACTTGAGACCCCGAGTAGCACGTATAGCTTGGAAACCATCACAATACTGATTGTGACATCGGGGATGTCAGGCATCAGGGATGCCGAGGATTGGTTATATGGTATTTGGTGAACATGATTTATTGGATTTATGAAATAGTGTGATGTGAATAGTAAATGAATTTGGGCAGTGACCCACATAGTTTGGATTTACTATTTTTGGGCCAAGACCCTAATAATGATTTGATTTAAGTAAATGGTTTTCGAATGCATGCATGGTTTTTAGTGAAAGGCATAAATGTCTTCTTATGAAATGTGTTTTTTATTAAACTATTGATTTTCGTTCACTTACAGCTTTTGTTGTTTTCAATGCCCTTCAGGTTGATTGCGGATGCGGGCTGTAGTAGAGACCGAGACATCACACTTCTCCTCTGACCCTGGCGCACTCTAGAAGCCCCTAACGGGTTGAGGTCTCTGTTATCCCTTGTCTGACACTTTGTGTCAGACGGGAGCATGGCACATCCCCCGTTAATCCCCGGGGGGATTGGGATGGGTCGTGTAATTCACTCTGGTGTCTATGGCCTTCTACCCAATCATCTTCCCGACCTCACACATCCAAATTCATCTCCCTCACTCCCTTATTGGTTATTATCTTTAATTTCTTGAATTCCGAACACTTTTGGTTCATCCACTTTAATAAAATCAAGCATAGGATTGAGACCAACCTCTGCTAATGAAAACCACTTTCTTGAACACCATTTGGAGACGAAGATGAGAGAACGATGCAACAATGATTTTCTTTGCTAACCTGGAATGAAAAATTGGTTAGTTGCGCTAAATTTTTGAATGCCTGACACTTGTGGTTCATTCATATTAACAAAGAGCAAACCTAGGATGTAACGACCCGTCCCGAATTTCGAGATTAGATTAGTGGCTAATGATGGATTAGCGAGAGTAATCGGTGATTCGTTGGGTGATTTCAAATGGACGGGCATTACTTATCCCTTAATCCAGAGGGATTAGGGGTGGGTCGTGTCATAGGATTGAAACCACCCTTCTATGAATGGGACCACCTCCTTGAAGATGAGGAAGATGAGTGAGATTTCACTAGCTCTTTGCCCTCTTTTCTAATTTCACACCAAGTATGATTTTTAGACAGTTTAAAGTTAATATCCATTTTTCTACACGTGTTATTTGTGCAAATATTTGTTGAGAATTCTATTTTTAAATAAATTTGTGGAACTAATGTCGAGGCCATCAATTTTCTTTATTTTTTTCGAAGGAAAGATATTATTAATATTTTAGTTACTTATTACACAAAAATAGATGACTTGGCTGAGCTAACCAAAAGAATCTTATAAGGTCAAATAAAAGTAAGGGATAATTACATTGAATAGTGAGTGTAGTTATAACCTCGTTGACTTACATGGGGACAAGTAGGTAAAAAATATCAATAGTTGGTCATCTATGAAAGAAGGGTTTTGGATTCTCTCCGGATTGCATCAGATCCGGATGTTCGGATCTTTTATTAATAGTCATTGGATTAAATCCAAGGGCTGAGAAGAGGCTTAAGCTTTTTTCATCTTTCATGCAATACTAAGAGGGCGCGTCCATATGTAAAAAGGGAAAAGATGAATTTTTAAAAGGTCACTGTGTTCATCCTTTTTCGAGGCTTCACTTTGCCACCTTTCTCTACGGATGGGAGGTAAGTTTCAATCTAATCTTTTGAATTTTTTATTATATGGTTATTCTTCTTCTTGCTATGTCTTCCTCTCTTTGTATAAATCTAGAATTAAGAAGGCACAGAAATTTCCTCATTTGGCTCAAAACTTTGGTATTTTGGGGGATTGGGTCGTGGCTTGTGTTTGGTTGCTCGGAAAATGTGGGAGTTTTGTACAAGGAAAATGGAGGTGCTTAAAGTTAATTTTTTTGTGATAGTTATTCATGCTTAAAGTTAATCATCACAAAGAGATTGTTGTCTTTCGAGTAGCTTTAATGTATGATGAGACAGCAGATTCCTTCATTTGGTTATTTGAGACTTTTTTGAAGGCTATGTCTTGGAAACCTCCAAGAACTATATTTACAGATCAGGATGCGGCAATGGCTAAGGCTATTTTACAAGTGATGCCCCATACATACCATAGACTTTGTTTATGGCATTTGATGCAAAATGCTTGTAAGAATGTAAATAGCATGTTTAGAGGTGATGATGGAGTTCATAATGCTTTGACAAAATTTATTGATCACATTGAAGAGGAAGATGAATTTCTATATACTTGGAGTTCTATGCTTGATGAATATGATGCACATGAGAATCCTTGGCTGAAGACGACATGGAAAATAAGAAAGAAATGGGCTTATGCCTATGTTAGACAAGCATGGTCGATAGGAATACAAGCACCCAAATTAGTGAAAGCTTTAATGCTGGATTGAAACACTATTTGAAGTCGGATCTCAATATGGCACAATTTTTTTCAAACATTGAAAAGGTGCTTCATGATACCAGGTACAAGGAGTGGGAAGCGGAATATGACTTGCAATTCAGAATTGCACATGTCAAGTTGTCTGTGAAAATGCTGACACAAGCTAGGAGTGTTTACACCAAAGCTATATTTAAGTTGTTTCAAGACGAATTCGAAAAATCCATTGACTTGTCCATAACAAATTGTGTTGTTGATGAAGACACTTTTACATACACAATTTTTATGGATAAGAAGAGAAAGAATCGGCAAGTGAAAAAGGAAAACAGAAGCACTGTGACTTGCAATTGTAGATTGTTCGAGATGAAAGGCATTCTATGTAGTCATGCGATTATAGTCCTAAGGGAAGCTATGCACATGAAAGAAATTCCTGAACAATACATAATAAAGAGATGGAGTAGGGAAGCAAAAGTTGAGATTGCCATAAACAAGGATGGGCATGAAATTGAAGCAGAGCCTAAACTACAACAAGCTTCTCGTTATAGGTCTTTGTGTTCAATCTTCACTAGATTATCAACTAGAGCATCTGAGAGTGAGAAATCATATGAACTATTAATTGGGGAAGCAAATAAGTTGTCAAAGAAAGTTGAGGATGTATTGCGATTAGAAATGGATGGTGATATGTAAGACAAAAGTCAACAACAACCCATGCAAGAGATGAGTAATAGTGAAATGATTGATGACCTTAACAATGCTAATGTTGTGATTGCAAAAGGGCTAAAAAAGAAAACGTTGTCTCATCGAGGTAGAAGAAGAATCAAGAGTTGTTTGGAAAAATCCTTACCAAAAAAGAAAGGGTGTATGTTTTAGGTTGGCATTCCAAACAATAATGCTGGGATTAATTGTGCTAGTGCTAGTTCGTATCCATTACCACCGTCTTATACACCCCAGGCATGATAGTTTTATTTTTTAACCACATTTGTTTCATTTTACAAGTAAAATTTTGTTTAAGTGGTATCTCATGGACAGGTGCCAATGCAACATATGGTGGGCAATAATCCAAATATGCCAATGCCATTTTATTCTTACCATGTGAGTGCTTATTTCTATGTACTAATTTTTTGCTTATTATGTATTTGTTTATTAAGGAATAAGTATTTTAAATGTTAGTTATATATTCTTAACTATAACAGTTGCCGACACATGATATGAACATGTCTAACTCAATATCCTGGGTGCCATATACAGAACCTGAGCGTACAAGGTTTCAAACTTTTCTTCAACAAATGGAGAATCCCAACATGTCAATTTCTACAGGGCAATCACCCGGTCATGCAGTGCTACGCAAATTTTCCATAACCCCGGTCAGCTAAATCCATGTCCACCAAAGGCTCATTAAACTTGGCGGGAGTCAGGGACCAGCATCTCCTGCCAAACGATCCTCACCACAGGGCAATCACGAATAATATGCATGCGCCACATTCTCCACATCTAGGCCGCAAATCTCGTATAGTTATCGGTTAGAGTCAAATGCCTCTGATCAGTCTCTCAGCATTAGTCAACAACCAGTCTTAAATAAGAAACAACTCCTTGGTCGACGGAAAACAATGTGAATGCGGATGAGAAGGTAATGAGGTGAGCATATCTTCACATTCTAATAGAGCATGCAGGGGATTCTCGGTTGTGTTTAGTGTTGATGCAGAAATCGTCCGGACTTGTAGAATTTCATGTTGATACCTACACACAATAACAAGAAATAACAAGGATTTAAGCCCGCGCGGGGGGTGGTTCAACCAAGAACACTCCGATTGCTTAAGTCAGTTTAATCGAGAGAAATAAAGCGGCAGAATTTCGGTATGAGTTTTAAATTACCTTTAGAGGTGAGTGAAGCTCTGTATTTATAGTAGAGTCTCGTGAGTCATCGGAGTATCTGATTGGTTGGAGGAAACAATATTTAATAGGTGATTCTACAGAGAGAAATCACTATTATTAACTATATAAATAATAATAAATAACTCGCGAAGAGATTATTTATTATTCGTATTGATCTGATTAATTAATATATTTAATTGATAAATATATTAAATTAATTCGAAGATCGTGTGATGCTGTTATCGTATTTACCAAAGGTAATATCGACATTACAAAAGTTATGAGCCACGTGATAACTGCATAATTTTCTGGTGATTTATGGTTTCACAAATGCCCCCACATCGTTTAGGAATTCAGGGAATCTTAAGGGATATAATTTTTATTGTGGTCCCGATAAACCTTTTTTTTTACGGGAGTAGGACTCCGTATTGAGTGTTACCTTGAGCCGTTGTTGGAGTTCTTATTGGGCTAGACTGTGCTCCAAATTGAAGAACAAATCATTAGGCTCCTGGGTTTTGCTCTATGTATGGATAGAAGGCCAGCTAGGGTTTGCACCTTATTTAAAACGTATTCCTTAGCCTCCATCTCAAAAAATTAACTTGAGCAATTTTGGTGTAAAAGAAGTGGCACTCTGATAGTGTCGATCAATTATTTTCCATCAAGTTGAGTTGTTGCGTTGAAGATGGAGAGAAGTAAGTGAGCCTTCGATCCGTCTGTGAATAACAAACATCTTTTGCCTCATTTTTTTTGAAGCACAAGAGAACAAGAACCAAAAGAGACGGATGGATGCAATCAGGGAGGCCCCATGTGATGGCTCAGATCCCTCATCAAGACAAACGGTAGAGGGGAGGCGCATAGCCCTTTATCTGATGAGTGGGCTGCTCTGGAGTGTGCGTGCCACACTTAAAATGGTGCGCTAGAATTTACCATGTGGGTCCACTACAGCAAAGGATGCACGGTTAGGCTACAACCCATATTTCCTTTGCTCTTTTTTTTCCATTGTTCACCTTTTGTTTGTTTTTCTATTTTGGTACATAGTACCTTTTTCTTTTGTTGTCCGTTCTCATCAACATAAGCATGAAAGCTTTGTATGTAATAGATATATATATATTATATTAATTTTCTTTTGTTTAGCTTTGATTTTTTGCAGATTTTGAGAGTTGTGGATGTGCAGTTGCAAAGATTCAAGTGGTGATGCGCTCTACTCTTCGAGACGATCATTTCAAGATGTATGAAGGTATACTTTTGGTGGGGTCTCAAAGAACTCATGTTCATGGAGCAATCATCATAAAACCATCTAGTGACATGTCCGGGACTTGTTGGAGCTTCCGACTTCAAGAGATGATGGACTTGACATCAAGACGCTCCTCCATTTGCCATGCTTGTGATGCTTTGTGAATAAAAGAGCTTGGCGCGTTGATGGACTTGTCATCTCAAGTGCGGGCGGAGCCAACGTCAAGGCCTTCAACGGGGGAGGTGCAGCTGAATGAAACACGAGGTGCAGCAGAGTGCAAGACGAGGTACAACAGAGTGCAAGATGAGGTACAGCAGAGTGCAAGGCGAGGTGCAGCAAAGTGCAAGGTGAGGTGCAACAGAGTGCAAGGCGAGGTGCAGCAGAGTGCAAGGCGAGGTGCAGTAGGGTGCAATGCGAGGTGCAGCAGAGTGCTAGGCGAGGTGCATCAGAGTGCTAGGCGAGGTGCATCAGAGTGCCAGGCGAGGCGAGGTGTAGTAGAGTGTCAGACGAGGTGCAGCAGAGTGTCAAGCGAGGCGAGGTGCAGTAGAATGCCAGGCGAGGTGCAGTAGAGTGCCAGACGAGGTGCAGTAGAGTGCAAGGCGAGGCATGGTGCAACTACAAGGTGAGGTATGCTGTAAGTACGAGGTGAGGAGTTCCATCACTTGGAATGCGACGTGTCACAACCCAACAGAGTGCAAGGTGAGGTGTAGTAGAGTGCAAGGTGAGGTGTAGTAGAGTGCAAGGCGAGTTGTAGCAAAGTGCAAGACGAGGTGTAGTAGAGTGCCAAGCGAGGTGTAGCAGGGTGCCAGGTGATGTATGGTGCAACTACAAGGCGAGGCTTGCTACAAGTGCGAGGTGAGGAGTCCCATCACTTGGAGTTCGACATGTCATAACCCTGCAGAGTGCAAGACGAGGTACATCAGAGTGCCAGGAGAGGTGCAGAAGAGTGCAAGGCGAGGCATGCTGCAAGTGTGAGCCGATGAGTCCCATCACTTGGAAGTAAAATTTGAGCTTGGTACGTTCGAATCAATCTTGAAGTTGTGTGCTGGAATTTGTAGTCGCACACACTAAGACATTACCCAAGATTTGTCATGACATGACCCGGCTGTTGCTCCCCTTGGTGGGGTTGGGAAGCGATATTTAGTAGCTTTTCCAATTCCGACAAGCCTATTTGTTGGATATGAGTGACAGATCCATGGAATGTGCTTGAGTAGTATGTACCTCATTGTTGGTCAATCGCATTGAACTTAGTCGTCAAGTTGCTTGAGGTGGTGACTTAGCTCTTTGAGGTGAAGGCTGTACATTTCCATTTGGAAATGAGCTACGAGTCCTTCAGAGGTGAATTCTTTGAGTGCTCCGCCAGTGGACGCCTTTGGCGCTTCACAAGGCGCATGTGCTGATAGGTTGCGAGCTGAAGGCATTATGGCTTTGACGAACAAGGATGTTGATGTGTCACATAGCAATTGCCTTGACGCGTCGCAGGGCGATTACCTTGATACGACGAGGGCGATTTCCTTGATGCTTCGTAAACGATGCTTTGCTTCGTGTGTGAAGGCTTGGCTACTTCACGGGCCAAAGACATTGATGATTTATGAGAAAATGACTTGATGCTTCGAACGAAGGCGTTGACGCTCATTGAAAGAATGCGTTGATGCTTCGCGGAGCTAGTACGTGGATTGCTTCATGGGTGTAGGCGTTGACACTTTTGGTCGAAGACTTCGACGCTTCACGAACGAAGACTTCGACGCTTCACGAACGAAGACTTCGACGCTACATTAGTGAAGGCTTTGAGTGCTTTGCGTGGTGAAGGCTTCGTGTGCTTCGCGTGGTGAAGGCTTCGTGTGCTTCGCGTGGTGAAGGCTTCGAGTGCTTTGCATGGCAAAACCTGTGTGCGCTTTGCAAGGCAAAGGATTGGGTGCTTCGCATGGTGAAGACTTGGAATGTTTCACGTGGCGAAGGCTGAAAGTGCTTCGCGTGGCGAAGATTTAGAGTGCTTCGCGTGGCGAAGGATTATAATGCTTTGTGGGGCGAAGGCTTAGAGTGCTTCGCGTGGCGAAGACTTGGAGTGCTTCACAAGGTGAAGGCTTAGAGTGTTTCGCATGGCGAAGACTTCGTGTGCTTTGCAGGGCAATGTAACGACCCGTCCCAAATTCTGAGATTAAATTAGTGACTAATCATGATTAGTGAGGTTAATTCGTGATTAGTTGAGCGAAATCGGACGAATGATGCAAAATGACCGTTTTGCCCCTAGACATGGGTAAAACATTGACTTTTCGTTCAGGCGGTCAAATGGACTTTGACCGATGACTGTGACGTAATTTGGGACGTCACGAGTTCATAGACAGGTGGTACGTTTGTTTCCGACATTCGAGGAAGAAGTTATGACGTTCAGAAGTTTAAGGGTACTTTGGTAATTTTGGTTAAAAGGGGCAAATAGTTGACTTTTGACCTGGGAGGTTCGATGGCCGAGGGCCGAGGACCTTTACCTAGATCGGGACAATACGAATTCATAGACAGGCTGTACGTCGAAATCGGACTTCGAACGGGAGAGCTATGGGTCACGGAAGTTTGATTTCACTATGCACGTACTTCAAGACGATGATGACTTGGCTTATTCTGATTGGGCATATATTTTAGTAGGACCCATGGATGAGTGACAAGTGTCACTCATCCCATTGGTCAATATCCCTAAAAAAGGGATCTCACTAATTAAATATTATTATTATTATTATTATTATTATTTTAATCTAATCTACTCATCACTAAATCCTAGCCCTCCATCTAATCTAAACTCTCAATCCTCAACATTCATCTCATCCCATCTCCCTCTCATCTGATCAACATTTCCTCTTTGTCTCTCACAAGAACCCGAAACCATATTTCCTCCATCCTTCCATTTCCATTTTCTTTAGCAAACAAAACACACATCACACCATCTCACCTAGAATCATTACTGTCATGTGAGGAAGGATGTGAGGACTGTGAGGAGGCTGCAGGAGGCCTGGACCGCCGTCCATGGCGGCGTGGAGGAGGAAGAACCTGACAGGTACGGCTTGGATTTCAAATCCCCTCTTTCGGTTTTTGATGTTATGGATCGTTTTGGACGGTATGATGATGTTTAGGGTGTTTGTAGAAGAGTTTAGGACTGATTCTGGTAGTGAATGGCGGCTGTTTAGCCCTAGGAGGTGGTCGGGAAAACAAGGGGCTGTGAGGTTCTTCGTACATGAATGGGTTTTACATGGTTTTACATAATTTTGATAATTAGAAATGATAGGAAATGACAAAATAGGAAGATAGGAATCAAAAAGGAGAAGATTGGACCAAAAATGAGGGAAGGAATGGGCTGAACCGACCACGCCGGTTCGGCTGGACCGGACTGCACTGAACCAGCCAGTTCAGACCGGGCAGAGGTTGAAGATGGTGCTACAGTGTCCTAGTGCGTGAGGACCACGCACAGGAGCTTCTCGGGGAGCGTACAGGCGTATGGCCCACATTTTGGGGATGGTTCCAACATGTGAAATCATCTATTCGATGTAATGAACATTTTGGGACTAGTTTCGTGTCGATCGGACGTCGTTTCGATAGGTTTCGGGGTGTCCGAAGGTTTAGGATCGAGTTTAAAAATAGTTAAAAATTCTGGAAAATTACGGAGCTTTAGTGAGGGGTTATTTAAGTAGTTAGTAACCCTCTATTACAATTTGGACAGGTTTGGGAGTCCCGGTGACGGTGATTGGCTCGGGAGAGCCATATGGCACGCGTATCGAGGCGGCAGCTTGGACGGTCTGTGAATGGACCTTGTTTTCTAAATTGGTGCATGCATAAATGTTTACTATATGTTTTAATACTTGTTTGGTGATTCCATGAGTGCAATTGTGCGTGGTTACGTATTGGCACGTATTTTGAGGTTTCGGCCTTATACGGTGCCTATACGTGTTTGTACTTTCTATGATGATCTAAATGAAATGGTTTTGGATTTCAAAAGGATAAACTCGGGCATGAGGCCTATTTGGTTTTGTCTCGGGCATGTGGCTCTATTTACGACCTACGAGTTTGAATCGTGGTCGCGGCGAGTGCTATGTGGAAGGCGACCGACGATACGACGCTCGCCTCCAGTTTAGGATATGTTCCTTCCGGAGAGGTCACGATGAACGATCTATTGTCGGGCAGCCGATGGAGGCTCGACTTTGGAGTGCTGACGGTTTGGGATATCGATCGGTGACGAGTGCACCATAATCTAGCGGTGGTCGCATCGGTTGATTCATTCACGGCGACATACTAGGATTGAGGGTGGTCCTGGAAGGATGGTTGCACACATCACTACGATCGGAGTCGTGACTGACCCTGAGATATCAAGCATGATGCCCAGCTGAGTCATATGTTCGGGCACGAGACCCAGTTACTTTACATTGATGATTCCGGGTCGGGGACCCTAAATGGAGTTCCAGGTTCATGACGATTTATGGGAACCGGGCATGAACCCTTGAAAGATTCTAAGGATGTTTTCTATATGTATATGAATGGCATGAATCCTTTGAAAGGTTTTAAGGATGCTTTCTATATTTATATGTATATATATTCATATACCTTTCTTTACTTGTATGTCTCCTCCGGGGAGGGTAGTTGGCCTGGGTGGACCCCGGAGTAGTCACGGAGCACTGACTGAGTGGAGTCGCCCCTGTTGGGTTCCTTACTCTCAGGAAGGCTTGTATCATAACCTCAGCGAGGGTCATTGGTCTATGGACATTGACCTTGGACCCTGAGAGACTTGGGCTTAAGACCCCGGATAGCACGCGCTTAGCTTTGGAAACCGTCACAGGATTGGTTATGTGAATTATATGTATATATGATATATGATATATGATATGTGATGTGTACAGGTTTTGGGTTGAGTCCCGTATGGATTTGGGCAGTGGCCCGTATGATTGGTATCTTTATGAATTTGGGCAGTGGCTCGTGTGGTTGTTTCTTTATGGTTCTTTCGGTTATGGATTTCGAAAGTGGCCCGTGTATTATGTTTCATTTACGAATTTGGGCTAAGGCCCTAATGAACGGTTTGATAAATGATTTTCGAATGCTTGCATGCTTTTTAGTGAAGGGTACAAATGTCTTCGATTAAACTGTTTTTATAAACTCTTTGTTTTGTCCACTCACAGCTTTTAATGTTTTGACTGCCCTTCAGGTTGACAACTGATGTGGACTGTAGCAGAGACCGAGATATCACATACCTCCTTCGGATCTTAGAGTACTCTAATAACCCAAAAGGGCTAAGGTCGGAAATTCCCTTGTCTGACACTCCGTGTCAGACGGGATTAGGGTCGTTCCTTGTTAATCCGGGGGGGATTGGGGACGGGTCCTGACAGGGCAAAGGCTTTGAGGGCTTCGTGTGGTAAAGACTTTGAGTCCTTCGTGTGGGGAAGGCTTGGAACGCTTAGCGGGGCGAAGACTTTGTGTTCTTTATAGGGCAAGCGGTTGGGTGCTTCGCGTGGTTAAAGCTTGCAATGCTTCGCGTGGTTAAAGCTTGCAATGCTTCGCATGGCGAAGTCTGAAAGTGCTTCGCGTGGCAAAGGCTTGGAGTACTTCGTGGGGCAAAGACTTGGAGAGCTTCGCATGGCTAAGGCTTGGAGTGCCTCGCGAGGGTACTTCGCATGGCGAAAGCCTCGAGTGCTTCGCGGGGCTAACGCTTAGAGTGCTTCGCGTGGCGAAGGTTTGGAGTGCTTCATTGGGTGAAGGCTTGGTGTAACGACCCGTCCCGGGAGCCGGGATTAGCAAAGTCATTAGTAACGGATTAGTGAGCTTGATCGGTGTTTAGTTGGTTACGTTTGGCTCGTTAGCGTAAAATGACGATTTTGCCCTTGGTTTGGGCAAAAAGTTGACTTTTAGGTCGGGCGGTCAATTGAGTATTGACCAATAACCGTGACGTAGTTTGGGGCGTCACGAGTCCATAGACAGGTGGCAGGCCCGATTCCGACATCCGAGGAGGAAGTTATGATGTTCGGAAGGTTGAGGGCATTACCGTAATTTGGTTACAATATGGGGAAAAATTGACTTTTCGTACGATCGGGTTTTGACACGTAGACCGAGGACCGTTAGGTAGATCTCGTCGTCTTGAGTTCAACGACAGGCGGCATGCCTTCATCGGACATCGAACGGTTAAGATATAGGTCTAGAACGGTGAGGGGCAAAATGGTAATTTTTGTTCACAGGGGCATTTTGGTCTTTTTGCACATTGGGAATTGTGCAATCTGATGAGGACAAGTGTACAGTGGAGATTGGATATTTTGAGCTTGGCCCTTGGGATGGTGACATGTGCCCTATGCCTAGTGGGTTCTAGGCGTGTACACGGTGTGATTTTAATTTGGGTCGTGTGTGAAGGTAATCGTGCTTGAGAGGGAGAAACAGAGACTGGGCAGAGAGGAAAATTGGTCGATTGCAGTGTGTGTTTGTGTGATCTGGTGATCGAGTGAGTGAGTAGAGACCAAGTGAGAGCTAGTGAGTGGTTCTGGGTGGAACTAGTGTGAGGAAAACCTGTGTGGGTTTCTGTGGAAAACAGAGAAGACTTGAGGTGGTGGTGTTGTTGTGTTCGATCAAATCTTTCAAAATTGGGGTGTGGGAGTGGTTAGAAGGCAGAGAAGAGGCGTTGGACGGGCTGAGCTACGGAGGAGTACTCGGCAGTGCACGGAACAAGTAAACTTTCTCTGTTTCCCCTGTTTTTCTATTTAGGTTAAAACTGGAAGTCGTGGCTTTTGGGGCTGAGTCGACGGGTTCTGTGAGTGCTGCGAGGTTTAGGAGGTTCCTAGGAAGCTTTAGAACTTGAAGTCGTGATGGGGGATTGCATGGTTGGCCGGGAGCTTGAATAGGGGTTTTCTGGGTTTTGTTCGAGCTTTGGGGAGGTGAGAGTTAGGCCGTGATGTCGTGTTTGGTTGAGGGAAATCGATGTCTAAGAAGAGGACGAAGCTAGGGGAGTTGAAAGGAACAAAAATGGTTGAAGGACGGCAGAGAACCGGTCACGCCGGTCCGGTTCAGTTGAACCGGCTGGCCAGAGGTTGAAGATGACTCTGTGTGCAGACGCATGAGGCCCATGCGCAACCACTTTGGACGGCGCGTGGGGGCGCGTTCGGTGTTATCCGGGGAAGTGTCCAACTAGGTTTTGAGTCTAATTGTTGTAACGAATCTTTTGGGATAGGTTTCAGGATGATCGGACGTTGTTTCAGGTTAGTTCTGCGGGATCGAAGGTCTAGGGTCCCGTTTAAAGTACGCTTAGAAGTTCGGAAAAGTTATGGAATTTGAGTAGGACTTTTGTGAAGTAGTTAGTAACCTCGTTGTGGGCTTTGGACAGGTTCGGGAAATCCGAGGATAACGAAATGGTAGGGGATGGCGTAAGTGCGCGCGTATCGAGGCGACGTCTGAATGGTCTGTGAGTGGACTTTGCTTTCTAACTCTTGATGCATGCATATATGTTTTTATATGTTTTCTATACTTGATTCTATGATTTGATTTATGATTGTGATGGTTTACGGTTTGTGCACGTTTTTCGAGGAAATGACGATATTTCACGTTTTACGAGATTTTGATGGATATTGTGATTTGAACCTGATTTTAATAATTTGATTTCGGGATTTAAAATACGATTTGATTTCAAAGCAAGTAAAAGGATTTTAGAAAGTGTTTTTGGGCTTGAAGCCCAGTTCAGAAAAGTGATTTTAAGAAATGTGATTTCGGGTTTTGGAATCGGAATTCCGGATGACGAATCGGGATTCCATTCGGGACTTGAATTGGATTCTGGGTTTGAGTTCGGAATGGTTATTCTGGATGCCGGCTTACTGAATGATGGTTGCGGACTCGGATCTGGAAACGAGGTGGATATGATTTTGGATTTAGATTCGGAATGACTGTTCTGGATGCCGGAAAGGCTTCAGACCAGTGGTTTTGGATTCGGATTTGGATGTGGATTTTGAAATGGGTTTCAAACGGTTTTGGATTGGATTTGCTGGATCTGGTTATTGGGTTTAACGACCCGGATTATGATTGACGGGGGACGGGCCCAGATTGGGTTTAAAGACCCGGATTGAGTTTAAAGACTCGAATATATTGATATTTCCCCCGTAGGCCTCTTGAGTTTAAAGACTCGGAATTATTGAGGCCTGGATTGAGTTTAAAGACTCAGGAGTTTAAAGACTCGGATAGATCCAGCAGGTTCGGTGAATGGAAAAATGAGATGGTTTTCAACAAGGTTTTCCAATGTTTGGGCAGTGCCCCGGATGAAAAGGTTTTTAATGGTTTTGGGTTGAGGCCTAGGATTTGGAAAAAGGAACTTGTGTTCGGTTTTTCTTATATGGTTTGTTTAATCGGAATATTGGATGGTTTTATGACATGAAATTGATATGCATGCATTGGTTATGAAACGGAGGGTATAAATGTCATTGTTTTATGAAATGTTTTTGAACTTAAAACTTTATTTTTGTCCACTCACAGTCTTTTCGTGTTTTCGATACCCTTCAGGTTGTTGCGGCACGGGCTGTTGATCGAGAGACGGAGACATCACACGTACGTTCCACAGTAGACTCTGCGCACTCTGGAAGTTCGGAAGTTTTAGGGCGATCAGATAGAAAATCTCTTGTCCGACTTACGTGTCACATGTAGGTTGGACGTCTGTTTAGCCTACGTGTCATGCGTAAGTTAGACGGGATCGAGATTTAGCCCTTAATCCCGGGGGATTAGGGGTGGGTCCTGACACTTGGGGTGCTTCGCATGACAAAGGCTTGGGGTGCTTCGTGGGGCGAAGGCTTGGAGTGCTTCGCGTGGTGAAGGCTTGGAGTGCTTCGCGGGGCGAAGGCTTGGAGTGCTTCGCGGGGCGAAGGCTTAGAGTGCTTCGCAGGGCGAAGGCTTGGAGTGCTTCGCGGGGTGAAGGCTTGGGGTGCTTCGCGGGGCGAAGGCTTGGAGTGCTTCGTGTGGCGAAAGCTTAGAGTACTTCGCGGGGCGAATGCTTCGAGTGCTTTGTTGGGCGAAGGCTTCGAGTGCTTCGCTGGGCGAAGGCTTCGAGTGCTTCGCTGGGCGAAGGCTTCGAGTGCTTCGCTAGACGAAGGCTTCGAGTGCTTCGCGTCGTTAAAGCTTGCAATGCTTCGCATGGCGAAGTCTGAAAGTGTTTCGCGTGGTGAAGGCTTGGAGTGCTTCGTGGGACAAAGGCTTGGAGTGCTTCACATGGCTAAGGCTTGGAGTGCCTTGCGGGGCGAAGACTTAGGGTACTTCGCATGGCGAAGGCTTTGAGTGCAGTGCTTTGCAGGGCGAAGGCTTGGAATGTTTCGCATGGCGAAAGCCTCGAGTGTTTCGCGGGGCGAACACTTAGAGTGCTTCGCGTGGCGAAGGCTTGGAGTGCTTCACGGGGCGAAGGCTTGGGGTGCTTCGCATGACGAAGGCTTGGGGTGCTTCGTGGGGCAAAGGCTTGGAGTGCTTCGCGTGGCGAAGACTTGGAGTGCTTCGCAGGGCGAAGGCTTGGAATGCTTCGTGTGGCGAAGGCTTGGAGTGCTTCGTGTGGAAAAAGCTTAGAGTACTTCGTAGGGCGAAGGCTTCGAGTGCGGGGCGAAGGCTTGGAGTGCTTCGTGTGGCAAAAGCTTAGAGTACTTCGCGGGGCGAAGGCTTCGAGTGCTTCACTGGGCGAAGGCTTCGAGTGCTTCGCTGGGCGAAGGCTTCGAGTGCTTCGCTGGGCGAAGGCTTCAAGTGCTTCGCTGGATGAAGGCTTCGAGTGCTTCGCTGGACGAAGACTTCGAGTGCTTTGCTGGGTGAAAGCTTCGAGTGCTTCGCTGGGCGAAGGCTTCAAGTGCTTTGAGGGGCGAAGGCTTTCAGTGCTTCGCGTGGTGAAGGCTTCGAGTACTTCGTGTGACGAAGGCTTAGAGTGCTTCACATGGCGAAGGCTTCGTGTACTTCGAGTGTCGAAGGCTTCGTGTACTTCGCTTGGCGAAGGCTTTGAATGTTTCCCGTGACGAAGGCTTTGAGTCCTTCCTGTTACGAAGACTTTGAGTGCTTCGCGTGGCAAAGGTTTCGAGTGCTTCCCGTGGCAAAGGCTTTGAGTGTTTCGCATGGCAAAGGCTTCAAGGGGTGTAACGGGACAGGGTCCAACATTTGAAATTGATGATAAATGGTTGAATATGGTGCCGAAGGTCACTGCCCGACCGTCGTCGCATTGGATTCCTTGGAGGCATCGATCCAGTATCCTTTAGACTTTTTTTGTATGGAGTATGCCTTGATGAGGGGGAGAGTAGCATCGAGTCCAATGGTGTCGACTTCTTGGGGTCACCATTGTCGAAGTGTGTGAGCATGTTGGTGAGTATGTCCTGTCATCCTCACTGCAGTAGCAAGGACATCTTGAGCCTTCGTTAACTTGTCCACCTGATTTGAGCATGCGTTTACAATCTGGGGGGTTGTATGTTGCCTTTGGCTCTTACGTGGTACTCAACGTGTGACAGTGCTCTGAAGTGCTTCCCGAGTCATTCATGAGCTAATGGCCTTGGGTGGTGCTAGCTTCTTATTCTGTGAGTGCAACGTTTTCTCCAGAATTGATCAGTGACGTGTCTCAAGAAATATTCTGGTAATGGACATGCTCTTTGTTGGTGCACCTTGGGATGTTCCCTGTCCGTTGTGAGGTGTGTTGCATCTCCTAGTAGGACTGGAGGTTCCAAGGTCTCCCAGACATCATCGTAGAAGCTCCAATTAGTCTCGTTCCTGGTCCTTAGCTGTTCGACTTACTCGTGCTCCGTTCTCAAGGTGTCGCATCACGTTCTTCACGGGCTTGAGTGTGCCCTCTTATGTGCCGGGTGAAGTGTTAGTTGGGACTTATGTCGTGAGCTCTAATGGCAAGGTGTCACGTCACGTTCTTCATGGCCTGAGCGCATCCTCGTGCATGTCATACGGATCGTTGGTGGTTATGCCTTGAGCTCTAGCGGTCTGCTATTACATCGTGGTCTACGTTTGCTCATATGCATCCTCGTGCATGATGTAGGTTATTCATAAGCCGCAGAAGTTCCGCGTCAATATAGAGCCAATTTGGGGCTTGTTGTGACGCCTTTCCAGCTAGTCACCCATCCGCAAGTGGGAAGGTTGTCGTCAAGCAGAATGCAGGAAGTGGATTGATGTTAGGGAATACGCCGGTACTGAGTGGCTTTGACATGGCATGAACGTCGTATCTACAGGTTGTCAACCTTTCTTGCATCATGGAAAATTCTGATTGCATAACATGTCGCAGTTCCTATTAGGGGTTATTCAATTGAAACTCTGGGATTCTGTTGAGCAGGTTGCTCTTATCATATGTCGTTGTGAAGAAGGCGGTAGGCCTGTCAGATCGTTTCATTCTTCAAGTTCCAGTTGTTGACGAAGAACGATGAACGATGAACGATGAACGATGAACAATGAATGATGAATAATAATGAAGTTTTTCTTGAAAAAACTGGAAAGCATGCATTGAGTATTTCTCAATTCGACTCTCAATGAAAGCACCAGTTGTTGCTGCAGAAATCGTCCGGACTTATAGAATTCCATCTTAATCCCTACACATAATAACAAGAAATAATTGGGGTTAAGGTTGAAGCCCAGGGGGTGGTTCAACCAAGAACACTCTGATGCCTAAGTTAGTTTAATCGAGAGAAATAAACCGACAGAGTTTCAGTATAAGTTTTTAATTACATTTAGAGGTGAGTGAAGCTCTGTATTTATAGTGGAGTCTCGTGAGTCACCGAAGCATCTGATTGGTTGGAGGAAACAGTATTTAATAGGTGATTCTACCGAGAGAAATCACTATTATTAACTATATAAATAATAATAAATAACTCACGGAGAGGTTATTTATTTTTCGTATTGATCTGATTAATTAACATATTTAATTGGTAAATATATTAAATTAATTCGGAGATCGTGTGATGCTGTTATCGTATTTACCAAGGATAATATTGAGACATTATAAGAATTATGAGCCACGTGATAGCTGCATAATTTTCTGGTGATTTATAATTTCACATTTAGAGAGTTTACACAACGAAAACAAATAGGATCCACCAGAATGCGGCGCCAGATCAAATTAGGTTGTGTAGTTTTACATTCAATATGTGTTATGGGATTGAATTACTATCCCTCCGAGCATAATTTTATTATCATTTCAGAACTCACAAAATATGACAATTTGATAAAATGAAAAGTAAATTACTATTTCATCCATCAATTCCATCAAAACAAACGGACCAAGGAATGTGATGATGAGAGAGTTGGCCATAAACGTTTAGCAAACCACACCTGAAACCTTTTTTTTTTTTTTTTTTGGGTCAAAACCACACCTGAAACCTAACCGTAGCATATCGAAACCCCACAAAATTACCCTTTTAAGAATACAATTTAATAACGACACCATTTGGAAGCAAAACGCATAGCTTTGTTGGCTTTGTAGTACTCACTTGCCTAGAGTAGGGGAAGTTGATGAAAGCCATACTTTAACGCAAAAGATGCGCACTCACATGACTATTTGGTAAACAAGACTGTGTTCTCCGTCGACTGGGAGATTTCAGAGAAGAAACCCAATTGTGTTTGTAGATTTCAAAGTCTCACAAAACATACCCAACAAGCCCCTTCCACCAAACCCAATCGTCACAAAGGGATATTTTTTAATTACAAATTAACATCCAATTCTCTTATAATTATTAGACTGCTCTGTTCTCTGAGAGCTCCTCCGATCATCATCAGGAAAAAGAAAAAATAAAAACTTATTATTTCCTTGCCTTCTATTATTCTATTCAAAGCCTTGATCTTCACTATATATTTGAAGATCTACCCTTCTCGTTTAACGTATTCAAGCTTTTCAGGTCAAAACTAAGCTAAAGTTTTTTTTTTCCTCCTTTGTTTTTCGCTTGAGCAGCCGGGAATTGTTATTTGAGTTCGAGCACTTCTCTGACCCACTGATTTGCATTGGGCTTTCTCTGTGTTTCATTGAAAACCCACTCCAAATTTTGCACCATGATCTGTTCTGTGAAACACTCCTCGACTATAACGAATGGGTCAGATATATTTCTGCGGCAGAACACTCGGCCGCCGATGCAGAAATCGTTGCTTTTGCCCTCCCTCCCGGTGCAAAAGTTTCAAAGATCAGCTATTTCTGTAAAAAAGTCATTACATCTCTCTGCGATCGAGCGCTTTGAGTCACCCAACGCTCGAAGAAGCTTGATCAAATGCCAAGCTTACGAGGCGGACCGATCGGAGCCGATCAAGGCCAACATCGAGCTCCCAAAGGCCGATACAAAATCAGAGGCGGCGAAGAAGCTGAAGATCGGTGTGTATTTTGCTATGTGGTGGGCTCTGAACGTTGTTTTCAACATATACAATAAGAAGGTGCTGAATGCCTACCCCTTCCCCTGGTTGACCTCCACTTTGTCTTTGGCGTGTGGGTCATTGATCATGTTGATCTCTTGGGCTACGAGGCTTGCTGAGGCGCCTAAGACTGATATGGACTTTTGGAAGGCTCTGTTTCCTGTAAGTTGAATTGGGTTTTATTTTGGTTTCTTCTGTTTTTTGTTCTGTGGATGCAGGAGGATGATAGAAAGTGAAGTTTTTAACTTGTTATGTTTGATGGTCTTTAAATTTTTATTTTGAAAGTGGATTAGGATTTTTGAATGTCCTTTATTGTGAAAATAACAATTTTGTTTGATTGCTGAGAAATTCAAAGGAAAAGAAATAAAGTGAAATATTTGATAGTGAGAAGAGGAGGAGTAACTGAACTTAAATTGCCTCACCTTAGTACTTGCTTTTTTTGTTTAGAGACATGAAGTTTTTCTGCCGAAACAATACCGACTTTGGGGGTTTATTATCATTTTGCTTGAAGTTTCTAATTCTTTTTGGTTATGGGTTACGATTTCGCTGTTCACGTTTTACTCAACAGGTTGCTGTGGCACATACAATTGGACATGTTGCAGCCACTGTTAGTATGTCTAAGGTTGCTGTTTCTTTCACCCACATAATCAAGAGTGGAGAGCCAGCTTTCAGTGTATTGGTTTCGAGGTTTCTGTTGGGCGAGTCCTTCCCTATATCAGTCTATCTGTCCCTCCTTCCAATCATTGGTGGTTGTGGTCTTGCTGCCTTGACTGAGCTTAACTTCAACATGATAGGTAACCACCTGTTTCTAGAGGGGATGGACTTGTGTGCATCTTGATTTACTGGTCTATTATCTTTTAAATTGGTCCAGGCTTGTTTAATTTCTTTTCAAATCTGTGTCATTCTTTATTGGAAAATAAAATGAATTTACGTGAAAATTGAGGGAGTTTTGCTCAGTGAAGCTTGTTAGGTGCTCATGTTGCTTGATACCAGATCTAAACATGTAGATTACATCTTTTCCTTTATGTTCTTCTGCAACCAAATCAAATTTCCCTTCTACGTAATGTACTTTTCACTTCACTTTATCTGGCTGAAAGTAAGATCATCACTTTATTTTATGTTATCAGAAATTGGGCGCCTTAGCCAGCTTTTTTCTCCTTCTAGTCTTTCCAACAAGGGTGCTGAGTTTTGGAAAGTTGTAGGGTTTTGAAGTGGTTAATTATTCTGCCATTATATTCTGTCATTATATTCTGATTAACATGTAATTCTAGAAAGTTAGTTAGGATTGAACTAAAATTTGGTTGTTTTTCTTTAAGGTTCTTGAGTCTTAAATTTTTACTGTTTCTTTCAGGATTTTTGGGGGCCATGATATCAAACTTGGCGTTTGTCTTTCGAAACATATTTTCAAAGAGGGGCATGAAGGGGAAGTCTGTTAGTGGAATGAACTACTACGCGTGTCTATCTATTATGTCTCTCATCATTCTCACACCATTTGCAATTGCGGTGGAGGGACCTCAGATGTGGAAAGCTGGATTTGAAACTGCCATGTCTCAAATTGGGCCCAATTTAATATGGTAATTACATGTCATCTGTTTACTGTGATTCTTGGTCTAGTACTGACTCTTTGTTCCTATCGTGTGGTTCTCTGTTTTCTGCTCTTAGCAAGTATTTGTTTTTCCATGATAGAAAATAAGACGTATGCTAACTTAATAGTCAAAGTGATGGTGTATTGCAGGAACAAGATCATCAATATACTACATTTTAGGAGTGTATGGATTGGTACATTAACTCTTTGAATTCACTTAAATAAATCCAATTTCACAATCTCTCCAAAGTCAAATCTCTTATAGAGACATCATGAATGCCTGTGGTAGGATACACACCTTGAAAGGAAAAAAGAGTTTTGGTTTTGGTGGTAGGTAGTTTGCTAGAAGTTTATCGAGTTAGATGATCTTATTCTTACTGATCAAGACATATCTACATGCAAACAAAGTAGTGGGTTTTTATCCCACTTTGATATTTTTAACTGATAGTTATAGCTGGTCCCCGCAATTGTTATTTTCCCTGAAGGTTTGTAGCTTCATAATTTATGTTTCAGGTCTCTACGTTAGTACTATGTTGATATCCCACTATTAGAGTTCATCACGTTACCCTGTGCGTTGATTTTTGAAATGTTAAATGTAGTTCTGATTATCAGTGCTGGTTAGTTGTTATATTCCATAATTTGTATGTCATGTAATGAAGTCAGGAAACATCTGGCCATGGTGTTGTGGAGAACATGTTGTAAATGTTGTCCGGATGTTGAATCCCTGTTGGAATTTTTTTTTTTCCGTTGTCTAATCCAGCGATAGCTTTTCTTATTTATTTTTGAAATTTCCGCATATATTTATGGGTTTCTGCTCTTATGCACTATAGGTGGATGGCGGTCCAGAGTGTGTTCTAGAGAATTTCTTTTTGTTTTCCGTTGTCTAATCCAGCGTTAAGTTTTCTTATTTATTTTTGAAATTTCCTTCGTATATCTTATGCACAATAGGTGGATGGCAGCCCAGAGCGTGTTCTATCATCTCTATAACCAAGTGTCATACATGTCCCTGGATGAGATTTCTCCCTTGACATTTAGCATTGGAAACACCATGAAACGTATATCCGTCATAGTGTCCTCCATCATCATATTCCACACACCTGTCCAGCCTGTCAATGCCCTTGGAGCTGCTATTGCTATTTTCGGAACCTTCTTATATTCCCAGGTAAGCTGATGTTCTCTCTATGTATTGAACTCAATTGATCCTAGTTTGTTTATGCTGTTTTTCTTCATTATCCCCATTAGCTTTTTGAACAATCATGATAAATGAGGTTTGATTTTCCATTTCCAAAACTTCACATCCATTGGAATATCAACCTACTAACTCCATATTCTAACATTCTCCTTCATGTTGGAATTTTTTACCCTACATTATCTAGCATTCAACAAAATTTGTTAAAGTTCCATGGGTTTGAAGTAATGATGTTCAATTTTGATACCATGATGAACCTAACACTTCTCTTATATTTCCGCCTGTTGTTAAAAGACTCCGCATTTGGAATTAAAATTATATTTGGAGTTCCAATTAAAGGGATTTGAACTCTGAATGTCTATACCCTGTACTCTTAACATCATACATATACGTTGTTGGTTTACCATTATTTCCAAAACTTAAGTTGTTAGGATTACATCCAAAAAAGGGTTTTTCAGATGACGACCAAAAGAATTTGGAAAAAAACCAAATAAAGTTGTTAGGATGTGGGCCAAATAGCAACTATTTTGTAATACTTTCTCTCGTACAAATTGGCCAACTCTATAGTTCTCGAGTCTAGACTAATGAATTGTTTGCATGGGGCTTTTTGTTTGTATATAAAAGATGCCGACATATATTTTTGGGATATTTTTGTTGGATATGAGTTGCACCACGTGAATATGATAGCGATGGCGTTGCATCCTTACAAAAGCAGCTAGCTACTGTCATTATAAGTTAATCTTTCTACTTTGTTTACCCTACCTCCACGAAGGGTTAGGTGGAGCCTTTGCCATATAAGCACGAAGAAATAATCATATTCCTTTGCTAGTAATTAGGATGTCAATCTGTGTAGTGTTAGGTGACTTAATGCTGTGGTTGGAATATCAAAGTCTACCTAATTGTACTTTCAATTTCTTACTTTGTTCCATTATCTATACCATTATATAAAGTTGAGAATGCGCTAATAGGCGCCTAAGCTGACCTTTGACCGAAAGATGTTATTATATGCTCGGTTGCTCCTCCTATGATTGATACCAGCTACCCTCTTACCCTAAGCAACTTCTTGTTTTCCTTTTTCCTTCAGTCAAAGCAGTGAGAAGCTCACGTGTGACATAAATGGCGGGGAGCTTGGAGTCAAGGGGAAAGAGCTGCTGTGAAGATCCATGGTTGCCGGATTGTTGGTGGTATGAACCAAAGATTGTGTAAATGTAGATACCAATAATGATTGAAACACGACTACACCTGTTATACAAGGAACTAGGCAGTTATTTTTGTCATTCATTTTTTATGTAGCTGAGGTTGGAGAGAGAAGTGAGTTCAATAAGGCAGGATCGATGATGTCTGAGACTATCTGCTTTGAGAAGGCATAAATGTCACATGTGGACCTTTAGGATTATTCGCAGTTCTTGTTTGGAATCTTTAACCTACGCTAGGAGCATATTCTAATTGATTTTGTGCATATGCTGTATCCATCAATATCATGACCTTTTTTTATTCCGGATATTCTATAAATAAAAGCCGGCTCTCAGCGCCTTCTTGTTGGTGCAGGCTTTGTTTTTATGTGTGGGTTCGAAACAACGGAAAATGCACGCCCCTTTCAAGAGAAATTACTGAAACAAATGACATATTTCCATCCAAGAATCGGACACAAGATCTTCTATTATAAATAACACCGACACAAGATTTTTTATTTTACATGATGTTTGAAGAGGAGAAATAATATTAGAGACTACTAACTAAAACAATGATATTTTTTATATGGTATTGACCGTGGCACGGCTTTTGAGATTTCGTTATGCTGAAGTTAGCTATCGGTTGAGCAAGATCTCGCCGTTCTTAATGATGTTAGAAACAAGGCAAATATGTCACAATAAAAATATAAAAACGCAGCAAATTTGCCTCTCTCCTCTTTGTCTAACTACTTGTTCATCAAACTCTCTGTCCCTATTACCATCCCCAACGAAATTGTCTCATGAATTTGCATCCTCCTCGTCAATATTCCCGAATTTTTGTTTCAGCTAATTTATTTACCAAAATTTATTAATGGTTAATATATTTTCCGTTATTATATTTACACATATTTCATTCTATTTTTCAATTGAAATACCTAATTTAAAAAATTATATATGGGCCATTAAATATGATTCGGTATGAATGATTTTTTCCTTATTAATGTTCGATAAGTTTATTACCTTAAAATGTGAAAAGTTTGACATAAATTTAGACGAAATATGATCAGAGAAGGAAGATTGATGATTAATAATTAGGTCATGAGAAATTTGACTGACTAAAAGTTTATAAGAAAAATTAACAAGCAAGTACAAATTTCAAGAGTAAATTAGCTATGCGTTCTTGAATGTATAAATAGTGCACAACAACATAAATATATAGTGACTCTTTTTATACAATGATATTGAGTGTGGAGATTATATTATAAATATTGGGTATCGAGCTCGCTATCTACAAGAGTCAAACTCAAAACTTTTTACATAACTTGTGGACGGAATATTACAAGGCCATAGTACTAAGTGGGGTTTGTTAGAGATGGACACAACGTGATTCAATGTCGATATTGACAATATCTAAATTCAAATCGTTAAAATCTTAGTAGCTCGATATGATTTGGATTTTCTAAAATTAGAAATGAAACTATTTCAAACCAAACCATTACTGACGGTTCGGTTTGGATCGATACAAACTGTTTAGGTATAATATAAAATTTGTAGTATATATAGACTATACAGACTCACTGTCACATTCCCAACTAAAACGCCTTAAGGTTCCTTAATTCAAATATTCACACACTATAGAATCAAACTTTCAAACATTCCAACTAAATTTTCTTCAAACATTTCAACCAAAATATAAAAGACACAACAATATTAAAAATAAAACCAACAAAACGCAGTAACATTTGAGATTTTTAAAACTGTTGACACCATATCTGACCAGACCCACTGGGTCGTATACTCAAAACCCAGACTCCGTTCAAGGCCCAAAAACCACCGTATTTACACAACCCCAACACCGGGTCCAATGCGGGATGCCACGTGGAACTCTATCCATCATCGATCCGTGTAACACGTGTCAGCACACGAATCGAGGAGCGTTTGTCCCACGTCGAAACTATGGGAATTGAACATCCTACTTACCCATACATAAGGGGTACACATTTCCCAAAAAAGGTAACTAAGATCTACTATTCACTATTACTCTACCAAACTTACCATTTACTATTTCCTCTTACGAACAAAGAACTAACTTGACCGTCGGAGAGCCTTAGGCCGGCACCACATCGGTGCCCGTACTAACGGAAACCTGCGATTCACTTGAGTTGACAGGTCACGAGGAAGGACACGCGTCATTTGGTGATTGGACGACGAGTAATCGACAGTTGAAACATTTAACGCTTCAACAAAAACTAACAAAATATTTACCAAATTTACTTCAAACATTCCAACTAAAATATAAAAAGCACAACAACATTATAAATGAAACCAGCAAAACACAACAACTGATAGTGTATTTATGTATGTAAGGGTATATGGTAGATTTAAAAATTAATATATTTATTAACGGTCTGATTTGAATTTAATGGTTTTCCAAAATTAAATTTCAAAATTAAATCATTACTAATTGAGCGGTTTCGATTTCCAGACCGTTTGACTTTTATCCGATCAAAACTAAACACTTTGAAAAAACGATAATTCGGTTAATAGTTTTAACGGATTTATGCCCAATTTTAAAGTTAGTATTCTAACAATGATTTTGGTGTGAATTGGAGTTATTGTGGATTCAATTCTCCAAGTTATAAGCATAGGATAAAAACATACTTGAGAAAATTAGCGTCTGCGAAAAGAGTGAAAAGACAGTTGGACTAAAGTTTAGAACAACCTCAATCAAACTAGTAGTCTAGGAATGTGGGGGTCTTTAATTACCTTCAACATGTCATTATGTGGAGGTACTCGACCGTAATGCCCGAAAGGTTAAGGACGCATCTTTGGCATCGAAATCAAACAATCTCATTTTCCATATTCAATTTTGATTCTATGCATGTGGAGAAATGTAGAATATATTTGAGAATTTATCAAAAATAGCCAAAATTTGACCATTGAACTCATAAATATCACTTTTTATAAAAACTTTCAAACATAGCCAAAAACCATATGAAGAGACACGAATACCCTTAAAATTTGAAAATCAAATAATTCTAATTAAAAACTAAAACCCTAACCCCATTAGATAATTCTTCAAAAAAAAAAAACCATTTGATAAAAATTGGTTTTGTTTTATGCGCTTTTGACTACGCTCTCCTGCTTCTCTCACAGAGAGAAAGAAACACGGTTTAAATAGACACACCACAACATAGAAATATATAGGCCCAAAGCTTGAAGCTTTGGACCTCACTTGGTATGTTGTATTGTGCGGACTATTTAAGTCGAATAGACTAATTTGTTCACTAGATAAACTGACTATTTAGTCGGACGTTTGATACTTTACCGGATTAGAATGTCGACTATATTATACTGGACATATTATATTATAGTAGTTGATACGAAATACTTATATTTTAAATATTAATTATGTATGTTATTATTATTATGATTTATTATTTATTTCAATAATTATTATTATTACTATTTATTAAATTATTATTAATTATTAATTTTATCATTATTAGTATTTATTACATTATTGTTAATTATTAATCATTAATTTATTAATATTAGTATTTGTTAAATTATTATTATTATTATTACACTTTTTTAATATTACGAGTTATTCGACTATTTAGTATGGATAATTTCGAGAGTATTATTTTAGCATGTCTGAACCGTATAAAGAAATTCAACCGTATTAACTTATACAACGACTAATTAATATGATTGATACCAAACACTAGTTTCGTATTATATTATCTTATTTAGTCTCTTATACGACGTACCAAACGTAACCTTAAAGTGCCTCTCACTCACCGTTGCTTTTTTTTTTATTCCCCTTTTTAATTTTGCAATTGTTTCTCTCTGTTTTACTTAGCCTATTTTCCATCCCCACAATCGCTTGATTCGTCATTAACTTACCTAACATAAACATGCCTTCCTTACCGAAGCCAACCTCATATCCTCTCATTCCTCTATTTTTTTTCCCTTCATCACTCCCCTTCTCAACTTTCCCTATTGATTCTCCACCCTTAGCGACTACACCTAGACTTGAATTTAGATATAATGAAATTTTTATGGGAAAGTGCCACATTCTTCTTTCAACTTTTGGATGGAATTTTTTCTTTTCTTTTCTGAATTCAAATTTCAAAGCTCTTAAGTAATTAAGTTAGGATTGAAAACCCTAGGTGGGATTTCAGAAGTTCATAGAGATTTCAAGGAGAAAAAAATGAAGGTTTCAAATTTGAAAAGAAAATAAAATGAGAAGATAAAAATGAGTTTATTTGGCTTTTAAATTTCAAAGGTGTTGGAGGGTTACAATCCAAGTAGTATACCTCTAACATCCAAGTAGTTGGATTGTAACCCTCTTTGATAGTTTTTTTTTAATATATAAAATGTGATATTTATGAATTGAATTGTTAAATTTGAGCTATTTTTGATAAATTCTCAATACATTTATCATCCTCACCATTTAGAGGGGTGTATTCAATTTAGATTTTAATAGATTTTAATGGGTTTCAAATCTGATGTGGTTCAAAAAATTTTAAAAGCTTTTTATTGATTTCAAAGTTTTCTCATATGGATTTTAAATAATTTGTTTATTGATTTGTTATGATTTTAAAATATTTATTATGATTTTAAAAGATTTGTTGTCTTCCATGTCATATGTTTTTATATTACAATGTACAAACAACTACTATCTTGTTGTAAAAACGATCAGAATCGTATCATTCATTCAGTTAAAACCTCTTTATATAGGACTAGGGTTAGGTTACAATATATGGACGAAAGTGTCCTTATATAGAAAAAGACATATACTTTAATATATTTACAACACTCCCCCTTGGATATTTCATGTAAGTAATGGTACTGCTTGGCTAAGCGCTTATGTGTTGCCTCGTTAAAACTTACTAGTTAACAAAAACCCTATGAGACAAAATAATTCTGGTCGAAGGAAAAATAGTGCAACGCGCATTGATCGTGATTGCATTGGGATCTCCGGAAGTAGTTGAAGTCATCTCTTATGGAACATTGGTAGATAGTCCGTCTTTGAGATAGTATGCATTAAGGTTGCTACACCAAAACCTTGCCCGATAAACCCAATGGGAAAACCCGTGGTCGAAGGGAAAAGATGAGCAAATGCATATGAGTCGAATCATGGCATCTTCAGGATGCGTTATTAATGTGGTGACCATAACAAAATGTGTGCCTCGTTCAAACTTAGCCAGGTAACAAACCCAATGAGACAAAATAACCCTGGTCGTAGGAAAAATGAGTACACAATGATCATGTGAATATGTTTCGGGATACTCAGTATACTGCTGGATACTTGGTATGCTTTGGGATACTTCCCCTGATATCGACTCCCCATAAAATTAAGAACTTGGTAGATCAGTCAATCTACCTAAATCAATATCATGAACATGATTCTGGAATGTTGCATTGGATGATGGCTTGTTGCTGTCTCTTATAATGGAACTAATCATTATCTGCCTGATAGAGGTAGTATTATCCTAGTGGATAATCTTCAGTTCATTATTGGTGGAATGCAGTTCACAATTACTTCGAATACTCCCTGTAATGGCTCTTAGCCATATACATTCACAAGTTGCTCCATTAAGAGTTAGAATCTTCGCATGATTCGAAGACATAGCAATAAGAGTCTGTTTCTTAGACCTCCAAGATATTACTATGTTCCCAATGGTAAAGATATAGTCAATTTAGGAACATACCTTATGTGAGTCTGATAGGTAAACTACATCAGCATACCCAATATGGCAATTACATCATTTCGAGGACCAAGGGTGTTTCGTTCATTCCTCGATGCATATGGATAGTATAAGACCATATCTCAGATACCATTAAGGTATTGAAAATGTCTTTTATGACATTCCAGTGGCAGCGTGTTGGCGCAAAGCTAAATGTAGCTAACAAGATCATATCAGATGAAATGTCTAGTCTAGTGATTTGAATCAAGTACAATAATGCGCTTATTTCACTTAGATATGAAACTTCTGGTCTCACTATCTCTTCATTATCATCTTCTAGACGAAACAAGTCCTTTATAGGATCTAGACTACGGATGATCATAGGCGTGCTTGAAGGTTTTGTTTTATCCTCATTAAAGTATTTCAACTTCTTTTGGGTCTAATATCAACATCTTCTAGATGTGATTTAATCAATAGACTAAAACCTCATATGCACAATACTCGAGCTTCAAGTCGATACAGAACTTCGTTCTCCTAAGATCTTTCATTTCAAAATCCAACTTTAGGTGCTTAGTCGTTTTATTGGTTTCTTCTAGAATATCAATTAATAACAAACCTTCTAGAATATCAATTAATAACAAACCTGGAACTTGTTTACTTAATAAACACGCATGGGTCTTCTTCGTTATCCCATCCTGATCAAATCACTTAGATGGTTATACCACATCCGTCCGAATTATCTCAATCCGTAAAGTGAACACCTCAAAGAGGTAGAGAGTGTGTTCCATGGTCTGGAACTATTTGCATCAGGTGTTGTGAGTCCTTCAGGGACTTTCAAATATATCTCTTTATTTGTATCCCCATAGAGATAAGCAGTAACCACATTCATAAGCTGCACATTCAGTTTTTTCGGAAATTACCAAATTGATAAAGTAGGGGAATGTTATGACGTTCATTACGGGAGAATACGTCTTCTTGTAATCAATCTCAGGACGTTGAGAAAACTGTGCACCATTAAACGAGTTGTATATCTCACAATCTCATCTTTCTCATTACGTTTCCTTGTGACTACCTATTTAAATCATGCAGGTTTAATATGGGGAGGTGTGGGAACTACAATTCCAAACACCTTCATTTTTGTCAAGGGATCTAATTCGACCTGGATTGGTTGTTTCCATTTTGGCTAGTCTTCTCTATGTTGAAATTAATTCATCAACAGAGTAAGGTTCGATTTCGTTTCTAGTTATTATTTCGGTAGCTACCGCAAATACATATAAATCATCGATGATAATATCATTCGGATTCCCTATCTCAGATAAACGTGCATGATTTACCGAGATCTCTATATTCTCAGGAGTGGGTTCTGACATTGGAGCGTCCCCCAACGCCATCACAGACCCATAATCCGGAATTATCTCATTAGATGGATCAGTTGATATTTAGAAACGATTCGATTGTGCCAAATTTATCCTCTTCCAGGGATGAGAATCCTTCGAACCTATTAGTCTACCTCGCTTTTGGGTAGTGACATATGACTGGTTAGCCGCCATGGTCGTACCGCGTCCGTCTAGGACGACGCGCCCTACTGGGACGTCTATCCTTGCAAGCACATTTGCAGTAGGTATATGTGATCTTATCACTTTAGCTAGATTAAAGGGAGCGTCTGGTGTATTATTAGCTACACTCTGTAAATCACACATCATACTTACTTTGTGCAGTTTGGGGATCAAGATGAGACATAGTGGGGATGTTCCACGTCAATTCAAGTCGTTCTTCAGGAACGGTTGACGTTCTTATCTCCCCCTAACGGTGGGAAGACTGTCTCATCAAAGTGACTATCCGCTAATATAGCGATAATAATATCGCCTAGCAAGGGCTCTAAAGAGTGTATAATGGATAGGGATTCATAACCGACATGTATGCCCCTCCTTTGTTGAGGTCCCATATGTGTACGTTGTGGCGACACAATTGGCACGTAACTGCACACCCATAAAATCGTAAGTACGAAGCAGCTGGTTCGTACCCAGTCACCAGCTGTAACGCATAACATCGTTGGGTGGCGTTGACCTCAACCAGACCAATATTACTGCATGCAAAATTGCATTGCCCCCGCGAGAAACTAGAAGCTTCTTACGCATTACCAAGGTGAATTAGTGTTTCTACAAGACCATTAGGGGTGTTCAGCATCAATCCCAAGGGGCATGCAATAATCATCGAATGATTTCGATGTAAACTCTCCAGTATTATCGAGTCTTATAGACTGTATAAGAGAATCCGGGTGGTGTGGCCCTCAATGTATTGGTTTGGGCTAAGAGTTTAGCAAACACAGTATGTGTGTGGACAAAAGTGTAGTATGTGACCACTTTGTTGGTATCTCAACCTGAACCATGAAAGTTTTTTTCAAAAACGGTCCGCATGGTGGTTGGAAAGTCCACAAAATTTCCCTTGTATTCTGTATAAGAAAAATGTGAAGTCTTAACTCATCTTTGCATATAATGGTCTAATATTCAATTTTTGTTAATGAGCAAACTTGGCATAATGTCTCATTAAACACAAAGGTGTCTATGAGTAAGAGGATGTCCGTGCAATATATTGAGGATACGGCGCATCATTACTCTGACCTGGGTGTCCCAACCGGTCATGTCATAATGAGCAATTGCTCGTACTAGTTAGCTTCATACTAACTTTTGGCTAGCTTCAGGCTAGTTTCTCCAATCTATGCTTCTGGTCATATTGATTGGAGGTTATGCAAAGATATTCCACTTTTTTGTCATTAGTGGTTTCAATGTGATAACCGTTGGCTCGAATATACGTAAATCTCGACAAAGTTCTTCTAGAACTTGGAGAATAAAAAATCTTAATGATGATAATTCAGTACCATTCTACAACATTATTTTGTCATATCTCTCGGAGTATAACATTGTCAGTCAGACAATAAACGTCCCCACAAAATATACATATTTATAGATTTAATTCAATGAGTCATATGCATGAGAATAAGTGTTTGAATTGAATTACATCATATTCGAGCGAAAAATCACATGTTCCGAATTATATTGACACATAGATTTGAACTCCTTAGAATGGATGATGGGTTATTCATGTCTTGCTTCAGGCAAGAAATTGTCTCTATAATGGGTAAACCGTTCTTCTAGCGTCTATATAAAGGAAAAATCATTGCATTTAATGCTTTGAGAAAACTCATCCATAAGTACCAAATAAGAACTTCAGGTTCTAGCAAATGGTATAATAAATCAAATTTAAAATGTAAAATCTACGTGTTTTATCATTTCCAGTGAATTTATGAAGGAATCTGCATGTTTTTTTTCATAGTTTTGCCGAAACTACGAGTTCGGTGATTAGTATGAACTATGAGTTTATTTATAAATCTCTAGTTTATTAATGAACATCTGGTTCATTTAAACACATAAATTTTCTAAATAAAATAAATATATAAATTTAAAAACATTAAAAAATGTAATTAAATAGGACGTAGTAATAGTTTGAATGAATGCTTCTGGCATAAGATGATTTCATACGTTAAATAAATGTTTCGGGCATAAAGTTGAAAGAAAATGACATAATGCTTCGGGCATTAAGATCCATGCTTCAAACACATAAGTGAAAAATAAAGAAAATAAAGAAAAATAAAATGTTTTCTTTTCCTTTTAGAATGTGATGGTCCGATTCCTATGATTCGATTCGAGTGAACCGTTCGATTAGAACAATTTGGTTCAAATAGACCAGTTTGGTTTGATTAAACTGATTCAATATGACTGAACTAGTTCGATATGATTAGACCGGTGCAATTCGTCTTAATTGATTTGGCTAGACCAATTTAAGTCGTGGGCCTATGCGAAAATATGGGCCTCCTGACCCCTTTTCTCTCGGCCTTCTGAGCCTTCTTTTCGTCTAGTCTTTTGGGTTGTTGGATGTGGCCTTCTGGGCCTTTATTCAATTTTTCATTTTTACTGCTAGTTAGCTACCAGGTGCACTTCATGCTTAAGATCATGGATCATCTTCATCCGATCATTAATTCATATACTCATCATCATGGCATGATACATCATTTATATTATATATGCATCATGATTATCATCGTGTCATCACATCATCATCAGCATATATCCGTTAATATCATTTAATATCATGATATCATCAACATATCATAACATTATTAGATCATCCTATCATCATTAACATCATACATAATGGCATAGTATCATCATAGGATCATCATGTATGTATCATTGTACATCATCTTATCATCATATAAAAAAAACATAGCATGGTATCCTTTTATCATATTATGTCATATTAGCATCATAGGTATAACATCATATTTATATATTCTCATATCATAACATTGTCATCATATCATCATCATATTCATCTCATATCATTTCAAAATCATATCACATGTGACGACCCGGAAATTCAAACAAGGAAAAATTGGAAAAATTGGAAGGAAATGACGATTTTGCCCACTCACACCTTTTCTGTTTTGATGACCCTCCAGGCTGCGGTACGACGTTCGGGGATGATCGAGAGGCGGAGGCATGAGCGGAAATCAGTGCAGTTATCCCTTGTCTGACAGGCGCTGAGGGGTAGTTTCGGGGCTTCAGTTGGCTTCTCAAACGGGAGCAGGACCGGGCACGGTTATCAAAGTCCAATTGGGACGGGTCCTGTCAAATTGGTATCAGAGCATTTGGTTACTGATTTTTCATGCCTCCAAAACACGAGCCCCGTACGCGGTCTGGTGATGAGACGAGATATGAGGGTGTTGGAAATCCCTGGAGTGACTATGACCCTGGATTGGGGGTCGAACGTTGCATCTTTTGTTCTGGTTGTGTCGGACTTGTGTTGGTCCTGATGGTTGGTTACGAGATGGTATATGGATGGGCATGTTGGGCCCAGGATAAACTTGACCTGAGGATAGGGGGTCGAATGAGTGACCTTTGGATTTTGGATATCGAATGGGACTCAGAGGGAGTCTAGAATTGGGTTAGCGTGCGTTGGAAGATCTTGAATAGGATGTGGTTCGCCTAGGGGGTGTTTGCTAGGTGACTGGATATGCTAGTGGTGGCATTGATGTTAGTGAATGTTGAATTCAGACTCGAGAGGAGTCGAGACATTGGATTTGGACTCAGTAGGAGTCAGGAGTTGGTTTAGGACTCGGGATGAGTCATGATGTGAGGGCTCGGGACGAGCCGAGAAAGATGGAAAAAGGTAATTATGGTTGCGTCGAGTGAACGGGGGTTCACATGGGAACCCGAGGTATTAAAATGGATGTGAATTGAGTTTCCATGATTATTGTTGGAGAGGTACATCCGAATTTCGAGGACGAAATTCTTTAAGAGGGGAAGGTTGTGACGACCCGGAAATTCGAAAAAGGAAAAATTGGAAAAATTGGAAGGAAATGACGATTTTGCCCCTGGTTATAAGGACTGAAAGTTGAATTTTTGATCGGGACATTGTTTGGACCTTCCGTAAGGACCGTCGGATAGGTCTCGAGACGCTGAATCCGTAGAGAGGCGGCATGCGTCAATCGGAGGTCGGATGTGAAAGTTACGGGTCTGCGAAGGTCAGAGGCATTTTGGTAATTATGCAAGGAAGGGCAAAATGGTAAATTGGGCTGGAATTGGCTGATTCAGCCGTGCTTAGTGAGTCATGGGGATCGCTAAGTGACATCTGTCACTGTCTAAGTGAGATTGGTGGCAAGTACACGGGTGTGTGTGTGTGTGTTGTGGCGATGGAGTGAGTTCAAACAAAGTGAACCGTGTATCCCAAAAATAGAGCACGACCATACCCAGACAGAGGCACCAAATATCCTCTTCTGATCGATCAAGTTGAGAGAACAGGAGAGTGGAGAGTAAATTGAGGAAACCATGAGAAAACAGACTGGAAGGGGAAGAGAAATCCCGAACCCCGAAACTCAAACCGTGAATATTCAAAACTCCTAACCATTTCGAATATGAGATTTCAGGCCACAAACATTGAAATTGAGCCTGGATTAAGCCTTCTGAGCTCAAGCCGAAGTGAACCCAATAAAAAACGAGAGAAAATAGTATCGTTTTGGCCATGAACGGAGTACCTCAACTCCTCGAAAATTCAAGGTTAAGTCGTGAATTTGGAGGGGTTGAAGAGTGCAATTGACATGGGAAACAATTTTATAAGAATCCTATGAAGCTTTTGGATGGACCAAAAGAAGGAAAACGATGGAGAATGATGACCTTCGAAGAATGTGGGTATCCTTCGAGTAATCGAAGGGATTTAGTGTAACAACCCGTACCTTCGGGAAGGGTAAAACTGTAACTTTGTAAAAAGTTTTGTATTAAAAGGACGATTTTGCCCTTGTGAATAGTAGGCCAAAAGTTGACTTTTCAATTTATCGATTGGATGACTGTTGACCCTTGACCGTGACGTAGTTTAGGACGTCACGAGTCCGTAGACAGGTGGCAGGTTCGATTCGGACAATCGGAGAAAAAGTTATGACGTTCGGAAGATTGGGGGCATTACCGTAATTTTGAGTAAATGAGGAAAATATTGACTTTTTGGAGGACTTGTGATTTTCACGTAGACCGAAGACCGTTAGATAGGTCTCGACGTCCTGAGTACAACGACAGGCGGCACGCTGTCATCGGACGTCGGATGAAATATTTACGGGTCTGGAAAGTGTGAGGGTAAAATGGTAATTTGTGCATGAGGGGTATTTTGGTCTTTTACCTCAGCCCAATCAGATAAGGGCAAGTGGCAGGAATATTTTGTGCTGACCTATGGATGATGGACACGTGCAAGGGGCTGGATGGTTGCAGGGGCTACTAAAGTGTGCACGGCCACACTTTGCACAAAATCAAACCGTGCTTTGCCTTTGAACGCAGAAAACAGAGGGTGAGATATTGGGAGAGATTGATCGACTCAGTGCAAGGGAGAGTGAAGAGTGATTTGTGAGAGTGACAGAGAGAAGTGTTTGAGCTGGTGATCGTGTTTTGGTGGAGAAATCGTGCACGGCGGCACGGTGGTGGTGCGGCGAAGTTCTGGGAAAACAGGTAGGCCGTGAGACTGTGGTGATGGCTACGCCGTGTGGTGGCTCAAACCAAGGCAGTGGGAGCCGTAGAAGGTTGCAGGGGACCCAACGAACACCGTGGCACGCGGCGGTGCGCACGGCGGAGACGGAATTGAGAGGTGAGTACTATTCCTCTATTTTTCCCGTAAATTTCATTTTGAAAGTCGTGAAGGTAGGATGAGAATCGAGGGGATTGGTGAGTGCAGTGATGTTTAGGGAGGCCCTAGGAGTAGTTTAGGACGGTCGCCGTGACGGGGGAGTACACGGCGGAGTTCAGACGACGGCGAGTACTCTGTACTCTGTTTTGGCCGTGAGCTCAAACGGGAAGTCGTGGACTTCGGGGGTGAATCGAAGGTTTCTGTGAGTTGGGTGTGACTTAGTGAGGTCTTAGGAAGAGGCTGGGATCGCCACCGTGAAGGGGGAAGAACTGGGCGGCCGGGAAGGAAAACAGAGGTTTGTCTGTGTTTTCTTTCGAGCTTCAGTCGTAAAGCTGTGGGTCGAGTCGAACCAAGAGAGTGAGGCGGATGAGTTCTTTGAGACTGGACGAAGCTGTAGGTGAAGATAGGAGGGGAAACGGTGGCCGGACGGCGGAGATCGGATCTCGCCGATCTGAGTTGTAGCCTGGTGCGAACCGGGTTCGATCGAGGAAGACGGTGGCACTGTAGCAGGCGCGTGAGGCCCACGCGCAGCCACTTTGGGCGGCGCGTGGAGGCGCGTGGGGAGGAATCCGGCCAAACTTCCAACATGGTTTAAGTTCTAAATGTTCTAAGGAATCCAATGGTATAATAATCATGTCAATCGGACGAAGTTACGGAATGGTTCGGGAATCCGGACGGTTTAGGGTTTATGAATAAAATATTATTAAATTCCCGAAAAATTGGGGAAGTAGGGTTAGTATTCTTGTTGTGTTTGTGACCCTATTTGGTACACCTTGAAAGGACGGAGACACCCGAGACGGTCGAGGAGCGCACGGAGCGCGATTGACTTGTTCTGATTTGTGAGTGGACTCCTTCTTTTCTTTCGAGCATGCCTAACTTCTTTTATTAATGATTTACGGTATTAAACGTGTTTTTATGCTTTTTGTTGATGGTTATATGTGGTTACTATGGTTGCACGTTTTTCGAGATATTTCTGGGATTTCGCACGTTTTTCGAGAAAAGCTGATTTTCGGACTTTGATGATATCTTTGAGGATTTAAAATTATAAATGTTTTCTGATGATGATAAATGGATTGTGAAACATAATTTGTGATTTAACGTGAATTTTGGGTATAAAAGTAGATCTTCGGATTTGGGTTCGGAATGTCGGTTCTGAACGCCGGAAGGGCTTCGAACCGGAGATTTCGAATTCGAGTTTGGCGATGGATTTCGAATTGGTTTTGTACAGACTTTGGATTGGATTTACTGGATCTGGATATGGGTTTAAAGACCCAGATATTGATTGACGAGGGACGGGCCCGGATTGAGTTTAAAGACTCGGGAGTTTAAAGACTCGGATATTTATGATATTACCCCCATAGGCCTATTGAGTTTAAAGACTCGGGAGTTTAAAGACTCGGATTACATTTAAGGCCTGGTTGAGTTTAAAGACTCGGATAGACCCAGCAGATTTGATCAGAAAATGGTGTTGTTATAGTGTTTCTGTTTCTTATGATATTTTATAGTGTTTCTGTTTCTTATGATGTTTCATATTATGATTTTCTAGTACTTCGTTGGGCATTCCTGTTTTAAAAACGGAGGGAACAATGATTATTATTTTTCCTTAACTTTGATTTAGTGATAAACTGAATTTAAAACTTTTAGTTATTCTAGTCTACTCACATCTTTTGGTTTTAAATTTTCCCTCCAGGTCGTGGTGATAGCGCTGGGGTGAACGTTGTGGCAGATATCGAGGCATAGAGCTTCTGACGTTCTTCCGTTGCCACACTAGCATAGTAGGATTTTGTGCCCATTTTGTCGAACTATGCTCTGACTGACAGTTGTATTATATTTACTCCTTCGTCTGATAGTTATGCGTATAATGGTATTGTAGTTATGTTGGCACTTTATGTGTGATTGTCAGACGGGAGCAGGGTTCGTCCCGGGTATCGAGGTGATATTTGGGACGGGTCCTGACAATTGGTATCAGAGCATAGGTTTGTCGGTTCTAGGTTGTTTTACTAACTCTATGCCTCTTTCAGCGTACGATCGATCATGCCTCCGAGACGTGAACCCCCTCCACGACCTGAAGATGAAGCGGCGAGAGGGACTGAGAGTGCTTCGATTGAGAGAGCCCAGCAGCTTGGGGCTACTACGTTCAGCGGTGGGGCTGATCCAGAGGAAGCTCACCGATGGATCACCCGACTCGATCGTATTTTTGGGGTGATGCATTGTCCTCCAGAGGACCGGGTCTTGTTGGCTACTTTTCTGCTAGATGGAGCAGCGTATGAGTGGTGGTATACGCTGGAGTTGTCCGGCTGAGATGCACATACCATGACATGGGAGACTTTCCGGGAACGGTTTCTAGATCAGTACTATCCCCGCTCTTTCCGGGATGCTAAAGGAGCAGAATTTCTTCAGTTGAAGCAAGGGAACATGACGGTAGCTGAGTATGAGCAGAGATTTCAGATGCTATCCTGTTTTGCTCCTGCATTTGTGGCGACCGAGGCAGAGAAGTGTCGTCGATTTGAGTTGGGTCTTCGAGGAGAGATCCGAGCCATTGTGACAGCCGGCTCCTTTGCTACTTTCCGGGAGTTATCTGATGCCGCTGTTAGAGTGGAGGCCAGTTTACCGACCAGACCACAGTACTCGGGTAGTGTACGGCGCCGAGAGCATTCTTTTCCCGGAGCATCGAGTCAGAGGACCCCGAAGCGGGGCAATTTTGGTGGTTCGTCCTCAGCTGGTGGAGCCCGGTTTGGTAGACCAGGTAGTTTTCAGGGTTCTGGATTCCGAGGAGCTAGAGTACAGCCGACTCCTCAGGCGAGTGCTACTTCTGTTGCTTCTACTGGGAGGCAGATGGGTGGACCCGGTAGGGATGCTTGCTACTACTGTGGAGAGCGAGGACACTTTCGGAGGGAGTGCCCATTGTTAGCTCAGGAGGGTGGAGCAGGCAGAGGTGCAGCAGAACCCGGGCAGAGTACTGCTTCAGTGTCCGGGGCAGCAGGCCCTAGGGGTGGCGGTGGTGCTACGAGCAGTTCTAGAGGGCGCGGTAGGTCATCGGGACCTCAGGCGCGAGTTTTTGCTATGACGCAGCAGGAGGCCAGATCCGCACCGGGAGTGGTGACAGGTACACTTACCATACATGGACACACTGTTTTTGCTTTGATCGATCCCGGGGCTACGCATTCGTTTGTAGCCCGGAGTTGTAGTCTGGTGACAGAGAGGGAGGTGTCTACCTTGGAGTGTGCCTTAGGGGTGAGTACACCTACTGGGGAGGTGTTAGTGGTGACTCAGGTGTTGAGAGAGTGCCCGGTGATGGTAGGAGAGGTTGAGTTAGTGGCGGACTTACTGCTGTTAGATTTACGGGATTTTGATGTTATTTGGGAATGGATTGGTTGACGAGACATCATGCTTCTATCGAGTGCTTCGATAGGAGAGTGACTTTCCGGAGTCCCGGATTACCAGAGACTACATTTCAGGGGGATCAGCGTGCAGCTCCTACTGAGTTATATCAGCACTTGAGGCTAGCAAGTTGTTGCGTAAGGGGTGCCAAGGTTACATAGCTCATGTAGTGGATACGCGTACTACGCCAGTGAGGGCGGAGGATATACCAGTGGTGCGGGAGTTTCCTGATGTTTTTCCCGAGGAGTTGCCAGGATTACCACCTCACCGAGATATCGAGTTTACGATTGATCTTCTACCAGGTACACAGCCTATCTCACAGACTCCTTACCGCATGGCACCTGCAGAATTGAGGGAACTTAAGGCCCAGTTACAAGAGTTGGTTGATATGGGATTCATTCGACCGAGCATGTCACCTTGGGGAGCACCTGTTTTGTTTGTCAAGAAAAAGGACGGAGGATTGAGGTTGTGTGTGGATTACAGACAACTGAATAAGGTAACTATTCGGAATAAGTATCCCCTACCCCGGATTGATGATTTGTTCGACCAATTGAAGGGAGCCTAGTACTTTTTGAAGATTGATCTTCGCTCCGGTTATCATCAGTTGAGGGTTAAAGAGGAGGATGTACCCAAGACAGCCTTCCGGACCAGGTACGGTCATTATGAGTTTGTTGTGATGCCTTTTGGATTGACTAATACCCCAGCAGCTTTTATGGACCTTATGAACCGAGTGTTCCGGTCATATTTGGATCGTTTTGTGATCGTCTTCATTGATGACATTCTGGTGTATTCGAAGAGTGCGAAGGCGCATGAGAAACATCTGAGAATCGTGCTTAAGACTCTGAGGGAACATCAGTTGTATGCGAAGCTGAGTAAGTGCCAGTTTTGGTTGACCAGTGTTGGATTCTTAGGTCACGTGATTTCGGCCGAGGGTATCAGAGTGGATCCTCAAAAAGTTGAGGCGGTAGCAAAATGGGAACAGCCTAAGACGGTGACGGAGATCGGGAGTTTTCTGGGTTTGGCAGGTTATTATCGGCGTTTTATTGAAGGCTTTTCTATTCTTGCAGCACCGTTGACGAGGTTGACTCGGAAGGGAGTTCGATTTGAGTGGGATGAGGAATGTGAACAGAGTTTCCAGGAGCTTAAAAGGCGGTTGACATCTGCTCCTGTGTTAGCCCTTCCAGACGATAGTGGGGAATTTGAGGTGTACAGTGATGCTTCATTACAGGGTTTGGGTTGTGTGTTGATGCAGCATGGGAAAGTGATTGCTTATGCTTCCCGGCAGTTGAAACCCCATGAGATGAATTATCCTACACATGACTTGGAATTGGCGGCGGTGGTTAATGCACTGAAGATTTGGCGACATTACTTGTACGGTGAGAGGTGCAGGATTTTCACCGACCACAAGAGTTTAAAGTATTTGTTCACACAGAAGGAACTGAATCTGAGACAGCGTCGATGGTTGGAATTGCTCAAGGACTACGACTGTACTATTGAGTATCACCCAGGGAAGGCTAATGTGGTAGCCGATGCTTTGAGCAGGAAGTCAGCTAGTTCTTTGTCACATTTGAGGACAGTACCATTACCGTTGTTGGTTGAGATCCGTAGGCTTGGAGTAGAGTTGACTGTGGATGATCAGGGAGCACTCCTAGCGAGTTTTCATGTGCGACCTGTTTTGATTGATCAGGTTATTGATGCTCAGTTTGAGGACCCTATTCTGGGCATCATTCGGATCGAGGTCGAGGCTGGAGAGAGACAGGACTTTGAGGTTCGTGAGGATGGAGCTTTGGTTAAGGATGGACGATTGTGTGTACCTGAGGATGAAGTCTTGAAGAAGGTGATCTTGGATGAGGCTCACTGTTCATCCTATGCGATGCATCCTGGTGGGACCAAGATGTATCGTACACTACGGGAACATTACTGGTGGTCAGGGATGAAACGTGAGATTGCAGAGTATGTCAGTAGATGCTTGATTTGTCAGCAAGTGAAAGCTGAGCGGCAGAGACCCTATGGAGCAATGCAACCTTTACCGATTCCTGAGTGGAAATGGGATCACCTGACGATGGATTTTGTGTTCAAGCTTCCCAGAACACCGAAGGGACACGATGGCATATGGATTATTGTGGATAGACTTACGAAGTCTGCTCATTTCTTGCCAGTACGGGAGAACTTCAGGTTGGCGCAGTTTGCTCAGTTGTTCATTGACGAGATAATTCGGCTGCATGGGACGCCAGAATCGATAGTATCGGACAGAGACCCGAGGTTTACTTCTCGATTTTGGCAGAGCTTACAGGAAGCTTTTGGGACAAAGTTGCATTTTAGTACTGCTTTTCATCCTCAGACCGATGGACAGTTTGAGCGGACTATTCAGATTCTCGAGGACATGATGCGAGCTTGTGTCTTGCAGTTTCAGGGTACTTGGGAATCACATCTGCCTTTGATGGAGTTCGCCTATAATAACAGCTATCAGGAGAGCATTGGAATGGCACCTTACGAGGCTCTTTACGGGCGACAGTTTCGGACTCCATTGTGTTGGACGGAGGTTGGTGAGAGGAGTTTGACTACTTCTGAACTGGTAGATCTTACACAGGAAAAAGTGGCATTGATTCGAGAACGACTGAAGGCAGCTCAAGACCGACAGAAGAGCTACGCCGACCGTAGGATTAGAGATTTGGAGTTTGCAGTAGGAGACTGGGTTTTAATGAAGTTATCTCCTTGGAAGGGAATTGTACGGTTTGGCAGACGTGGGAAGTTGAGTCCTCGTTACATTGGACCTTATGAGATCTTGGAGCGGATTGGTCCTGTTGCATATCGATTGGCTTTACCAGCAGACCTGGCGAAAGTACATAATGTTTTCCATGTATCTATGCTTCGGAAGTATATTCGAGATGATTCACATGTTCTGGAAGCACAACCAGTTGAACTGAGGGAAGACTTGAGTTTCGAAGAACAACCTGTTGCGATCTTGGATCGGAAGGACAAGGTCTTACGACGGAAGACGGTTCCCTTGGTTAAAGTATTGTGGAGGAATCATCAAGTGGAAGAAGCTACTTGGGAACCTGAGGCCTTGATGCGTGAGCAGTACCCTTATTTGTTTCATTGAATTTCAGGGAAGAAATTCTTTTTAGGGGGGTAGATTGTAACAACTCGTACCTTCGGGAAGGGTAAAACTGTAACTTTGTAAAAAGATTTGTATTAAAAGGACGATTTTGCCCTTGTGAATAGTAGGTCAAAAGTTGACTTTTCGATTTATCGATTGGATGACTGTTGACCCTTGACCGTGACGTAGTTTAGGACGTCACGAGTCCGTAGACAAGTGGCAGGTTCGATTCGGACAATCGGAGAAAAAGTTATGACGTTCGGAAGATTAGGGGCGTTACCGTAATTTTGAGTAAATGAGGAAAATGTTGACTTTTTGGAGGAATTGTGATTTTCACGTAGACCGAGGACCGTTAGATAGGTCTCGGCGTCCTGAGTACAATGACAGGCGGCACGCTGTCATCGGACGTCGGATGAAATATTTACGGTCTGGAAAGTGTGAGGGTAAAATGGTAATTTGTGCATGAGGGGTATTTTGGTCTTTTCCCTCAGCCCAATCAGATAAGGGCAAGTGGCAGGGATATTTTGTGCTGACCTATGGATGATGGACACGTGCAAGGGGCTGGATGGTTGCAGGGGCTACTAAAGTGTGCACGGCCACACTTTGCACAAAATCAAACCGTGCTTTGCCTTTGAACACAGAAAACAGAGGGTGAGATATTGGGAGAGATTGATCGACTCAGTGCAAGGGAGAGTGAAGAGTGATTTGTGAGAGTGACAGAGAGAAGTGTTTGAGCTGGTGATCGTGTTTTGGTGGAGAAATCGTGCACGGCGGCACAGTGGTGGTGCGGCGAAGTTCTGGGAAAACAGGTAGGCCGTGAGACTGTGGTGGTGCCGTGTGGTGGCACAAACCAAGGCAGTAGGAGCTGTAGGAGGTTGCAGGGGACCCAACGAACACCGTGGCACGCGGCGGTGCGCACGGCGGAGACGGAATTGAGAGGTGAGTACTATTCCTCTGTTTTTCCCGTAAATTTCATTTTGAAATTCGTAAAGGTAGGATGAGAATCTAGGGGATTGGTGAGTGCAGTGATGTTTAGGGAGGCCCTAGGAGTAGTTTAGGACGGTCGCCATGAAGGGGGAGTACACGGCGGAGTTCAGACGACGGCGAGTACTCTGTACTCTGTTTTGGCCGTGAGCTCAAACGGGAAGTCGTGGACTTCGGGGGTGAATCGAAGGTTTCTGTGAGTTGGGTGTGACTTAGTGAGGTCTTAGGAAGAGGTTGGGATCGCCACCGTGAAGGGGGAAGAACTGGGCGGCCGGGTAGGAAAACAGAGGTTTGTCTGTGTTTTCTTTCGAGCTTCAGTCGTGAAGCTGTGGGTCGAGTCAAACCAAGAGAGTGAGGGGGATGAGTTCTTTGAGACTGGACGAAGCTGTAGGTAAAGATAGGAGGGGAAACGGTGGCCGGACGGCGGAGATTGGATCTCGCCGGTCTGATTTGCAGCCTGGTGCGAACCGGGTTCGATCGAGGAAGACGGTGGCACTGTAGCAGGCGCCTGAGGCCCACGCGCAGCCACTTTGGGCGGCGCGTGGAGGCGCGTGGGGAGGAATCCGGCCAAACTTCCAACATGGTTTAAGTTCTAAATGTTCTAAGGAATCCAATGGTATAATAATCAGGTCAATCGGACGAAGTTACGGAATGGTTCGGGAATCCGGACGGTTTAGGGTTTATGAATAAAATATTATTAAATTCCCAAAAAATTGGGGAAGTAGGGTTAGTATTCTTGTTGTGTTTGTGACCCTATTTGGTACATCTTGACAGGACGAGAGACACCCGAGACGGTCGAGGAGCGCACGGAGCGCGATTGACTTGTTCTGATTTGTGAGTGGACTCCTTCTTTTCTTTCGAGCATGCCTAACTGCTTTTATTAATGATTTACGGTATTAAACGTGTTTTTATGCTTTTTGTTGATGGTTATATATGGTTACTATGGTTGCACGTTTTTCGAGATATTTCTGGGATTTCGCATGTTTTTCGAGAAAAGCTGATTTTCGGACTTTGATGATATCTTTGAGGATTTAAAATTATAAATTTTTTCTGATGATGATAAATGGATTGTGAAACATAATTTGTGATTTAACGTGAATTTTGGGTATAAAAGTAGATCTCCGTATTTGGGTTCGGAATGTCGGTTCTGAACGCCGAAAGGGCTTCTAACCGGAGATTTCGAATTCGAGTTTGGCGATGGATTTCGAATTGGTTTTGTACAGACTTTGGATTGGATTTGCTGGATCTGGATATGGGTTTAAAGACCCGGATATTGATTGACGGGGGACGGGCCCGGATTGAGTTTAAAGACTCGGGAGTTTAAAGACTCGGATATTTATGATATTACCCCTATAGGCCTATTGAGTTTAAAGACTCGGGAGTTTAAGGACTCGAATTACATTTAAGGCCTGGTTGAGTTTAAAGACTCGGATAGACCCAGCAGATTTGATCACAAAATGGTGTTGTTATAGTGTTTCTGTTTCTTATGATATTTTATAGTGTTTCTGTTTCTTATGATGTTTCATATTTTGATTTTCTAGTACTTCGTTGGGCATGCCTGTTTTAAAAGCGGAGGGAACAATGATTATTATTTTTCCTTAACTTTGATTTAGTGATAAACTGATTTTAAAACTTTTAGTTATTCTAGTCCACTCACATCTTTTGATTTTAAATTTTCCCTCCAGGTCGTGGTGATAGCGCTGGGGTGAACGTTGAGGCAGATATCGAGGCATAGAGCTTCTGACGTTCTTCCGTTGCCACACTAGCATAGTAGGATTTTGTGCCCATTTTGTCGAACTATGCTCTGACTGATAGTTGTATTATATTTACTCCTTCGTCTGATAGTTATGCGTATAATGGTATTGTAGTTATGTTGGCACTTTATGTGTGATTGTCAGACGGGAGCAGGGTTCGTCCCGGGTATCGAGGTGATATTTGGGACGGGTCCTGACATTTAGAATTGATGGGGATTAAATCGGGTTGCTTCGCGAGTTGCAGGGATCCGTTTAACAGACGATCGGGTGAGGACGATGCACTGTAGCATCACTGTAGCACGCGCGTGGGTTTCACGCGAAGCCACTCACGGAAGCGCAGGAGGTCGCGTGGGCACGATTTCTGAGGATTCACAATTCCTGGAAAATATCGGAAATTACGGAAAGGCGTGTAGCTCGGAAAGGGAGCGGTTTGGATGGTGTATGAGTGGACGTTTGTTTTATAAACTGATATGCATGCATAGTTAAATTTTTTACATGATTGATTGCATGATTTGGTTTGCAATGATGTCATGGTGATTTGGCATGATTATTTGTGATTAAATGATTATTTTAATTGGTCTTTTGGGCACGTTTTACGAGAAATATGCAAATGATGTTTTGGGCTAGGCCCGGAGTCAAAATGGTTTCAAAAAGGATATTTTGACTTAGTTAGTGATTCAAGGATGATTTCTTGATTATTTTAATGTTTTCAAATGAGATTTTACGGATTTACGTGTAAATGACATTTGGGGTTGAGACCCTGTCGGGAATGCTTTTGACTTAGTTTGAAGTCAAGGATATGATTGATATGTGTTTGTGGTATGGATTATGTTTGTGATTTTGGATACTGGACCATGTCTGGATGGCGCGAGTGCAGTTCCTGGACATGACTGGGATGTTGCGTGAGTGCAGTTCCCGAGTATGTGGTACGTCTAGATGGTGCGTGTGCAGTTCCCAGACATGACTCATATGACTCGGATGGTGCCTAAGTGCAGTTCCCGAGGTTGGCCTACGCGTAGTGCGGATGTGACTGTGTGATTGTTGTGTACTTGTGAGTAGTGCAAATTGATTGATTGATTGTTGTGCACTTGTGAGTAGTGATGTTTGATGTTGATTGTGATTGCGTACTGGTATTGAGTACGGGTTCTAGTCTTTGTGGCCAGATGATTATGTTTTCATATGTTTTGGCTTGAGAGCCGGGATTTGATACTTGTTATGTGTTTTGGCTGGAAAGCCGGTGGTTGTTATACATATGTTTTACCCTATGCAAGCATGGTTTGATAAACTGGAGGGCAAATGGTCTTTTTGAAATGTATTTTCAAATGATATTATTTTGTCCACTCACACCTTTTCTGTTTTGATGACCCTCCAAGTCGTGGTACGACGTTCGGGGCTGATCGAGAGGCGGAGGCATGAGCGGAAATCAGTGTAGTCATCTCTTGTCTGACAGGTGCTGAGGGGTAGTTTCGGGACTTCAGTTGACTTGTCAGACGAGAGCAGGACCATGCACGATTATCAAAGTCCAGTTGGGATGGGTCCTGTCAAATTGGTATCAGAGCATTTGGTTACTGATTTTTCATGCCTCCAAAACATGAGCCCCGTGCGCGTCCTGGTGATGAGACGAGATATGAGGGTGTTGGAAATCCCTGGAGTAACTAAGACCCTGGATTGGGGGTCGAACGTTGCATCTTGTGTTCTGGTTGTGTCAGACTTGTGTTGGTCTGGATGGTTGTTTACGAGATGGTATATGGATGGGCATGTTGGGCCCAGGATAAACTTAACCTGAGGATAGGGGGTCGGATGAGTGACCTTTGGATTTTGGATATCGAATGGGACTCAGAGGGAGGCTGGAATTGGGTTAGCGTGCGTTGGAAGATCTTGAATAGGATGTGGTTCGCCTAGGGGGTGTTTGCTAGGTGACTGGATATGCTAGTGGTGGCATTGATGTTAGTGAATGTTGAATTCAAGCTCGAGAGGAGTTTTGGTGAGGTGTGCTTTTGTAGCATGGGGCTGGGATTGCCGATGCTAGATGAACCCTTAGGAGTTTTACTTTCCTTACATAATTTGGGATCGACCATAGTGATCCATAGGTCGAGTATGCAGAGGTCATACCTCCGGAAAGGAATGTAAAAGTATTGTATCGACCATCAGGATTGGTAATGATTGATAAACAGAAGGGCTTAATGTGTGCTGAGGCGATGGTCAGGATACATTGAGATTAAGACCGCATTGTCGGGTCAGGTATCATTCGTGGGGAGGCTAATAGGATAGCCGGTCGAGAATTGACATGTTTGATAATGTAAGGATATGTGAAATCCTGTTATTGATGGAACTCCATAGGATTGAAGTGGTACATGATTCTTGATCATTTGGACTACTAGAGTCCAACTGCCGGATCATACTTGTTGTATGATGTTGGATGGAGTCGAGGTTAAGGAATGAATATGATTTGCGATATCGTATGAATGATTGTATTGAGTGCCAGTTAGTGGCAGGAAGTAGGCATCAGTAAGGCCTGTGATGATAAACAGAACATGACAGGACCCGCCCCGATCCCACAGGGACCACAAGGGGACGTGCCCTGCTCCCGTCTGACACCCAATAATTCATACCAATTTTAACCTCAAAACATCAAATGCATAAATAACCAAATTTAAGTCATACAACAAATCTGAATTAACAAGATGTCAGACAAGGGATGAAATCCAAAATTACAAGTTGCGAGCACGACTCTAACATAAACCTGCGGGTAAACCACCCAGCAGGGGTTCAGGTACGCAAAAGTAGATATATGCCTCAGCCTCAGGTTCCTCCTCTACCTCAGTATCACGACCTGGAGGGGTTACCAAAAACATTAAGGGTGAGTGGACCGAACTCAAGTTTATAAAATCATTTGATAAGTAAAACATATAATTCACCTCTCCGTTTTCCAAACATGCATGCAGCATCATTTAAAATCATAAATAATATAATATGAATCATAAGGCATGAAATAAAACCATAACCATAATTTTAGCCACTGCACTATACACTCCAATCCCGACATCCCTGATGTCTGACGTCCCTGACGTCCAATAAGGTCACAATCACAAGGCTACGCGTGCCACTCGGGTCTCAATTCCGAGTTCAATCCCCGAACCCTGTTCGGTTACAGCATCCCCGATGCTTAGCGTCATAGACGCTGGACGTACTAGACGTCCGTGACCTCTCCGGGGTACCTCATCCGGAGGAGACAATATAATATGGAAGGATCTATACAGTGCAGTACCAAATACATTTTATTGATATCCAAATGCAAAGCATATATGTATACATAGGTAAAATCTGAACCGATCGTTACGTTTCATCAGACGGGTCTCATGCCCAAATACCGTGAAACGTTCCATAACCGAAATTTCAATATCATCAAAACCATTTATCGATTCCAGCATGTGAACATATAAGTAAGTCAGAAAACATTTAAGCATGCAAGGGTTAATGAAAACGGGCCCACTCACTGTACGATTCCACTGCGAATCTGCGCGTACGGACCTGTGCCGAGATTATCGTACAATTCCTGTCAGTTCAATTCACACGTAAGGGTCACTACAAGTCCTTAATATTTATTCAAAAGAAAGTTCGAAACAGAAGCCGGTTCGGGAAAACCGTCGACATGTTTCCCGAGGCAGCCAGCCCTAAACTGACCCTTCAAACTATCTCAGATCAACATGGTTAATTCACCAAAAATGTTCAGAATAATGAGAGGAACAAAAGTCATGTTGATCGTGATCGGAGATAAGGTCCAACGCGCCCTCACGCGCCGCCCAAAGTGGCTGCGCGTGAAAGTCACGCGCCTGACACTGTAGCTACAGTGTCAGCACCTTCACCCGTTTGTCTGTAATTCGGGCCTGCCACCCGCGGCTTGACCCGGTTAATTTCCTATCAATTCCTACTTGATTTCAATCCAATTTGATCCTAACATGTTATTTAAACATCTAATTTAAGTTCTGAGTTATTAATTAGCCAAATCGAATCCTTAAATGGCCCTTCGACCCGTGATCATCCAAACGGGTTGATCACCCCAACTCACTGGTTTCTAAACCAAAATCCAATTAACCTTACATGAAGCATCATAGTATCAAAACGAACTGTAAAACACACTCAATTGAACCAACAGTCACCTGGAAGTAGTCGTCCAAACCTCTGAAATTCTTCTGAACACGGCAGTCACCGTCCCAGCTCACCCGTTGCTGGTTGCCTTCGTTTTTGATATGGTTGTGTTCTAAACACTCCCAGAAAGCTTACTCTGCGATTAGATTGGTCCAACACACCGTAGAAATTAAACTCTGATTTTCCCTCCAATTTTTCCAGAAATGGCTTCACTGGTTTTCCTCACCCGTTCTCAGTTATCTTAGCATCAGAGTGATGCTCACACATGTTCTAATTAGTTTTAAATAACCTCAGCCGTCCCAGAGGCTCGTGGAAGTCCAATTGTCCACTGAATTTTGTTCCCCAAAAAAGAGCTTCGACTTGAATTAACAATGAGCGTCGTGCAAGGTGGATGCTTCAGACCACGTTCTAAGCATCAAACACTCCTTACTTTCCAGCACACAATTGCACAACCAATTGCACGATTGTACCACCGCACATGGTGGTGCCGCCCATGTCCCCCCGCGGTCTGCTACAGTAACCAGGGCAAAAAGACCAAAATGCCCCTGGTTCAATAATTACCAAAATGCCCCTCACTTCCTAGATCCGTAACTCAGCCATACGAAGTCCGATTTCGGCGTGCTGCCTGTCTGCGGACTTAGGACATCGAGACCTACCTGACGGTCCTTGGGTCATGTGAAAATTAGTTGTCAAACGAAAAGTCAACATTTTCGCCTGTGAAGTCCAACTTACGGTAATGTCCCTGAACTTCCGATAGTCATAACTTTTTCCCTGATCGTCCGAATTGGACGTGCCACCTGTCTATGAACTCGTGACATCCCGAACTACGTCACGGTCATAGGTCAAAGTCCATTTAACCTACGAATCAAAAAGTCAACAATTTGACCATACCATCCATAAGGGTAAAAACGTCAATTCACATATTAAATTACAATATTAAAATCCTCGAATTTCCGGGGTGTTACAACCTTCCCCCCTTAAGAAATTTCATCCCGAAATTTCAAAGAAACAAATGAGGAAATTGTTCTCGCATCTGAGCCTCAGGCTCCCATGTGGCTTCTTCCACATTCTAGTTTCTCCAGAGAATCTTCACGAGAGGGATCGTCTTCTGACGTAGTACCTTGTCCTTCCGATCCAAAATCTGTACTGGTTGTTCATCAAAGCTCAAATCCTCCCGTAGTTCGACAGGTTGTTCCCCTAGTACATGCGAAGCATCATGTACGTACTTCCGTAGCATCGATATGTGGAAAACATCGTGAACTCTAGAAATTCTGGAGGTAGTGCCAATCTGTATGCAACTCTGCCAATCCTTTCCACGATCTCGTATGGTCCGATAAAACGCGGACTCAGTTTCCCCCGTCGGCCAAAACGGATAATCCCTTTCCACGGAGATAACTTTAGGAAGACGAAATCTCCCACTTCAAATTCCAAGTCTCGAATCCGTCGATCAGCATAACTCTTCTGGTGATCCTGCTCCGCCTTCAATCTCTCCTTGATAACACGAACAGTTTCCATGGTTAAGTCCATCAATTCCGGCCCTACAGCCGCTCGCTCTCCTACCTCAGTCTAGCATATAGGTGTCCTGCACTGTCGACCGTACAGTGCCTCATAAGGTGCCATCCCGATGCTTGCCTGATAGCTGTTGTTGTAAGCGAATTCCATCAATGGCAAATGAGTATCCCAAGAGTCCTGAAACTGTAGTACACATGACTTCATCATGTCCTCCAGGGTCTGAATGGTTCTTTCAGACTGTCCATCAGTCTGAGGATGGAAAGCAGTACTGAAATGTAGGGTTGTTCCTAGAGTAGCTTGCAAACTCCGCCAGAACCTGGAAGTGAAACGCGGATCACGATCGGACACTATCGATTCTGGCATACCATGCAATCGTATGATTTCTTTCACGAACAATTGAGCCAGTCGGTTAGGTTTATAAGTTTCCTGAACTGGCAGGAAATGGGCTGACTTGGTTAGCCGGTCCACGATCACCCATACTCCGTCAACTCCGCTCTGAGTCCTTGGTAACTTAAAGACGAAGTCCATGGTGATGTGATCCCACTTCCACTCGGGAATCGGAAGTGGTTGCATAGCCCCATACGGTCTCTGCCGTTCCGCCTTAACCTGCTGACAGGTTAAGCATCTACTCACGAATTCAGCAATATCCTTCTTCATTCCTGGCCACCAATAATGGTTCCGGAGGGTATGGTACATCTTTGTACCCCCTGGATGCATAGCATAGGCCGAACTATGGGCCTCCTCAAGAATCTCGGCCCGTAACTCTACCACTGCAGGTACACACAAACGGCCCAACTTCACAAGTGCTCCATCGTCCCGGATGGTAAAATCTTGTCTCCCATCCGCATCGACCTCAATTCTGTAAATACAGAGTATCGGATCCTGAAGTTGTGCTTCGATGATCGGATCAATCAGTACAGGTCGTACATGAAAGCTGGCCAACAAAGCTCCCAGCTCATCCGTACCCAAAATAACTCCCGCCTTCCGGAGTTCCACCAGCAAAGGAAGGTACACCATCCCTAGGTGTGCAACAGATCCCGCTGACTTCCTGCTGAGTGCATCTGCCACCACATTGGCCTTACCCGGATGGTACTCAATCGTACAGTCATAATCCTTCAGCAGCTCCAACCATCTCCGTTGTAAGCTCCTTCTGAGTGAATAGGTATTTAAGACTCTGGTGGTCGGTGTATATCCGACACGTTGCGCCGAACAGGTAATGTCTCCAGATTTTTAGAGCATGAACCACCGCCGCAAACTCCAAGTCATGGGTAGGGTAGTTCAACTCATGAGTCTTCAGCTGCCGGGATGCATAGGCGATAACCTTGCCAGTCTGCATCAACACGCAGCCCAGACCTTGCAGCGATGCATCACTGAAGACCACAAACTCTCCACTGTCATCCGGCAATGCAAGGACAGGTGGAGTGGTCAATCGATATTTCAACTCTTGAAAACTCTAATCGCACTGCTCGTCCCAGATAAACTTTACTCCCTTCCGAGCCAAACGAGTCAATGGTGCAGCAATTTTGGAGAAACCCTCCACGAATCTCCGGTAGTAACCTGCTAATCCGACAAAACTCCGCACCTCAGTCACTGTTGTCGGTCTAGCCCAGTTGATCACCGCTTCTGTTTTCTGGGGATCCACGCAAATCCCATCCGTCGATATCACGTGTCCCAGATAACCAATACTGCTCAGCCAAAACTGACACTTGCTCAGCTTGGCGTACAACTGTTCTTGTCTCAGCTTCTCCAAGACCAACCGTAGATGTTCCTCATGTGCACGGGCACTCCTTGAGTATACCAAGATATCATCGATGAACACAATCATGAACTTATCCAAGTAGGGTCGGAAGACCCGGTTCATCAGATCCATGAATGCTGCCGGAGCATTCGTCAAACCAAATGGCATAACCAGGAACTCGTAGTGTCCATAACGGGTTCGAAAAGCAGTTTTCGGAATATCCTCCTCCGGAATCCTCAGTTGGTGATACTCAAACCGCAAATCAATTTTCGAGAAGCACTGAGCTCCCCGCAACTGGTCAAAAAGGTCATCGATCCTGGGTAGAGGATACTGGTTCCTCAGTGTCACCCTGTTGAGTTGTCGATAGTCAATACACAAACGGAGACTTCCCTCCTTCTTCTTTACGAACAACACCGGTGCTCCCCACGGTGAAGTACTCGGTCGGACATATCCCAAATCCACCAACTCCTGCAATTGAGTCTTGAGTTCTCGTAACTCGGCCGGCGTCATCCGGTATGGTGCCTGGGATATAGGTCGGGTACCAGGGAGTAGTTCAATTGTAAACTCGATCTCCCGCGATGGTGGCAACCCAGGTAAGTCTTCCGGGAATACATCCGGAAACTCACATACCACCGGTATCTCGTCGATACCCGGAGTATCAACCTGTTCCGACACAACATGCGCCAGATAACCCTGGCATCCCTTCCGTAGAAGTTTGGTAGCAGTAAGTGACGAAATCACTTCAGGAGGCGAACCATCACATTCCCCCTGAAAGATAACCTCCGGCAAACCCGGGCTCAGCAAAATCACTTGCTTGCTACAGCAATCGATGAGCGATCCATGCTCCGATAGCCAATCCATCCCTAGGATTATATCGAAATCGTGGATATCCAGAATAATTAAGTCTGCTGGTAAATCCACATCCTCAATTCTTACCGGGCACCTCCGAATCACCTGATTCACAAGGTACACGATGCCCATCGGGGTGCCAACACCCATTTCGCAATCTAAGGCTGATACCACACAATCAAGCATACCCGCACAACTCTTCGAAATAAAAGAATGTGTAGCCCCCGCATCCATCAATACACGTACAAAAAGGTTTAAGATATGTAGTGTACCTGTGACCACGCCTGGGGCAGTCCTCGCCTGCTGCTGGGTCATTGCAAACACTTGGGCCCTCGGCCCTCCGTTCCGTCCGCGCCCGCGCGCGCCACGCCCAGCACCACGGTCACCTCCCTGACCGCGACCTCCATTAGTGTGGGAAGCCGTGCTCTGCACCACACTAGAGCCCCCAGCATCGTTGTTTTTGGACAACTGCGGGCAATCACAGGCATAGTGGCCCTCCTCTCCGCAAGCAAAACAGGTAACTGGCCTCGGCCTGTCCGAATGCCCACCAGAACCACAGCTCCAAAATGAACGCTGCCCAGAGTTGTATCCTGATCCTCTGCCCTGAGAGCCTCCGCGTCGACCTGACCAGCCACGACCCTTGAAGGATGAGGGTGCTCCCCTGTAGCCCCCTCCCTTGTTGTTCTTCTGGCCTGATGGCCCACGATGTGGGCGATCCTGACGTCGCCCCTCGCCCGAAGGCTGTCGTGTCTGGTGTGCTGCCAGACTAGCCTCGACACGCACCGCAGCGTCGACCAAATCTCTCAGTGAGGCATGAGTAGCAGCAGTCACACTTGCCCGGATCTCCCCTCGGAGTCCAAGCTCGAACCTTTGGCATTTGTCCTCCTTCGTGCTCACGAATAATGCAGCGAACCGGGATAGTTTTCCGAAAGTCTGCTCGTAGTCCGCGACGGACATATCCCCCTGCTCTAGCCTTAGGAACTCAGCCTCCCGCGCCGCGCGAAATGATCGCGGGTAGTACTGGTCCAAAAAGCTGGAACGGAATGCTTCCCAAGTAGTGGTATGGACAGACCATCCCGTTATTTCGAGTCCGTGCCACCACTGGTAGGCTCCTCCCTCCAGTAAGAAGGCCGCCAAGGTCACTCGTTGAGCCCTCCGGAGGGCAGCGCATCACCGAGAAGATCCTCTCCCACTTGATGGTCCAATCATGAGCATCCTCGGGGTTTGATCCCCCGCAGAAAGGAGTGGCTCCCAACCGTTGAGCCCTTTCAATGCTCGCGCATTCCATTTCCCTTTCCAGATCCTCGTCAGTTCGTGTATGAGGAATTCTCATAGGAGACATAACCAACTGTCAAGAGGCATAGATCAGATAACAATATTCTTAAAAGTCGAAAAGTAACTAGTACTAATCGCTAGTCTAGCATGCTGACCATACCCTAGTGCTGACCACAACCTAGTGCTCTGATACCAAGCTGACAGGACCCGCCCCGATCCCACAGGGACCACAAGGGGACGTGCCCTGCTCCTGTCTGATACCCAATAATTCATACCAATTTTAACCTCAAAACATCAAATGCATAATTAACCAAATTTAAGTCATACAACAAATCCGAATTAAACAGATGTCAGACAAGGGATGAAATCCAAAATTACATGTTGCGAGCACGACTCTAACATAAACCTGCGGGTAAACCACCCAGCAGGGGTTCAGGTACGCAGAAGCAGATCTATGCCTCAGCCTCAGGTTCCTCCTCTACCTCGGTATCACGACCTAGAGGGGTTACCAAAAACATTAAGGGTGAGTGGACCGAACTCAAGTTTATAAAATCATTTGATAAGTAAAACATATAATTTACCTCTCCGTTTTCCAAACATGCATGCAGCACCATTTAAAATCATAAATAATATAATATGAATCATAAGGCATGAAATAAAACCATAACCATAATTTTAGCCACTGCACTATACACTCCAATCCCGACATCCCTGATGTCTGACGTCCCTGACGTCCAATAAGGTCACAATCACAAGGCTACGCGTGCCACTCGGGTCTCAATTCCGAGTTCAATCCCCGAACCCTGTTCGGTTACAGCATCCCCGATGCTTAGCGTCATAGACGCTGGACGTACTAGACGTCCGTGACCTCTCCGGGGTACCTCATCCGGAGGAGACAATATAATATGGAAGGATCTATACAGTGCAGTACCAAATACATTTTATTGATATCCAAATGCAAAGCATATATGTATACATAGGTAAAATCTGAACCGATCGTTACGTTTCATCAGACGGGTCTCATGCCCAAATACCGTGAAACGTTCCATACCGAAATTTCAATATCATCAAAACCATTTATCGATTCCAGCATGTGAACATATAAGTAAGTCAGAAAACATTTAAGCATGCAAGGGTTAATGAAAACGGGCCCACTCACTGTACGATTCCGCTGCGAATCTGCGCGTACGGACCTGTGCCGAGATTATCGTACAATTCCTGTCAGTTCAATTCACACGTAAGGGTCACTACAAGTCCTTAATATTTATTCAAAAGAAATTTCGAAACAGAAGCCGGTTCGGGAAAACCGTCGACACGTTTCCCGAGGCAGCCAGCCCTAAACTGACCCTTCAAACTATCTCAGATCAACATGGTTAATTCACCAAAAATGTTCAGAATAATGAGAGGAACAAAAGTCATGTTGATCATGATCGGAGATAAGGTCCAACGCGCCCTCACGCGCCGCCCAAAGTGGCTGCGCGTGAAAGTCACGCGCCTGACACTGTAGCTACAGTGTCAGCACCTTCACCCGTTTGTCTGTAATTCGGACCTGCCACCCGCGGCTTGACCCGGTTAATTTCCTATCAATTCCTACTTGATTTCAATCCAATTTGATCCTAACATGTTATTTAAACATCTAATTTAAGTTCTGAGTTATTAATTAGCCAAATCGAATCCTTAAATGGCCCTTCGACCCGTGATCATCCAAACGGGTTGATCACCCCAACTCACTGGTTTCTAAACCAAAATCCAATTAACCTTACATGAAGCATCATAGTATCAAAACGAACTGTAAAACACACTCAATTGAACCAACAGTCACCTGGAAGTAGTCGTCCAAACCTCTGAAATTCTTCTGAACACGGCAGTCACCGTCCCAGCTCACCCGTTGCTGGTTGCCTTCGTTTTTGATATGGTTGTGTTCTAAACACTCCCAGAAAGCTTACTCTGCGATTAGATTGGTCCAACACACCGTAGAAATTAAACTCTGATTTTCCCTCCAATTTTTCCAGAAATGGCTTCACTGGTTTTCCTCACCCGTTCTCAGTTATCTTAGCATCAGAGTGATGCTCACACATGTTCTAATTAGTTTTAAATAACCTCAGCCGTCCCAGAGGCTCGTGGAAGTCCAATTGTCCACTGAATTTTGTTCCCCAAAAAAGAGCTTCGACTTGAATTAACAATGAGCGTCGTGCAAGGTGGATGCTTCAGACCACGTTCTAAGCATCAGACACTCCTTACTTTCCAGCACACAATTGCACAACCAATTGCACGATTGTACCACCGCACATGGTGGTGCCGCCCATGTCCCCCCGCGGTCTGCTACAGTAACCAGGGCAAAAAGACCAAAATGCCCCTGGTTCAATAATTACCAAAATGCCCCTCACTTCCTAGATCCGTAACTCAGCCATACGAAGTCCGATTTCGGCGTGCCGCCTGTCTGCGGACTTAGGACATCGAGACCTACCTAACGGTCCTTGGGTCATGACAGGACCCATCCCAATCCCCCCGGGATTAGTGCGGGATGACCCTGCTCCCGTCTGACACGGAGTGTCAGACAAGGGATAATTTCGACCTTTGCCCTCCCGGGCTATCAGAGTACGCCAGGATCCGGAGGAGGCATGTGATATCTCGGTCTCTGCTACAGTCCACATCCGATGTCAACCTGAAGGGCAGTCAAAACATTAAAAGCTGTGAGTGGACAAAACAAGAGTTTATAAAACATTTCATAAGGAAGACATTTGTACCCTTCACTAAAAAGCATGCATGCATTCGAAAACCATTTATCCAAAACAAACCATATGTGGGACTAAGCCCAAAGCAGATATAAACCAAGGTCGAAAGGACCACCATGAAAACGACCATACGGGCCACAGCCCAAATCCATAAGGGACTCGGCCCCAAACCATAAAGAAACCAAGTACACGAGCCACTGCTCAAATCCTGTGCACACCTGTACACACCACATATCATATATCATATATACATCACATACATATATATAAGTCACACAACCAATCCTGTCACGGTATCCAAAGCCACGCGCGCGCTACCCGGGTCTCAATCCGAGTCATCTCAAAGTCAAGGTCAATGTCCGCAGACCACTGACCCTACCCGAGGTAATATTAATCATAGCCTTCCTGAGAGTAAGGAACCCAACTGGGGGGTGACTCCACTCAGTCGGTGCTCCGTGACTACTCCGGGGTCCACCCAGGCCAACGACCCTCCCCGGAGGAGATAGTAGAACATGTAAAGGAAGGTAGACGAACATATATATACATAACATAAACATTCATGACCGGTTCCCCTGAACCGTCATGAATCCATAATATCCATAATCAGGTAACATGCCGGTTCCCGTAAACCGTCATGTACTGTAATAACATAACCAGGTAACATGTCGGTTCCCATAAACCGTCATGTACCGTAATAACCAACAAGGGTTCATGCCGGTTCCCATAAACCGTCATGAACCATGATACCATATTAAGAGTTCATGCCGGTTCCCATAAACCGTCATGAACCGGGAAATCCATTTAAGGTTCCCTGACCTGAAATCAAAACCGTAAAGTGACTGGGTCTCGTACCCGAACATAGGACACCAACTGGGCACCGTGCCCGGAATCTGAGGTCATATGCCCGAGACAAAACCAAATGGGTCTCATACCCGAGTTTATCATTTTGAAATCCAAATTCAGTTCATTTAAATCAATAAAGAAATACAGACCCGTATAAGCACTGTATAAGGCCGAAACCTCGAAATACGTGCTTATACGTAACCACATACAAATGCACCCATGGCATCATCAAACTAGTAATAAAACATATAATAAACATTTATGCATGCACCAATTTAGAAAACAAGGTCCACTCACAGACCGTCCGAGCTGCCGCCTCGATTTGCGTGCCATTCGGCTCCCCGAGCCGATCACCATTACCGGGACTCCCAAACCTGTCCAAATTTTAATAGAAGGTTAATAACTACTTAATTAACCTCCCACTAAAGCCCCGTAATTTTTCCGTATTTTTAACTATTTTTAATCCCGAACCTAAACCTTCCGATGCCCCGAAACATATCGAGACGGTGTCCTATCGACACGAAACCAGTCCCAAAATATTCGTTACATCGAATAGATGATTTCGTATGTTGGAACCATCCCCAAATACCCTAGCACGCGCCCGCACGCGCCGCCTGAAGTGGCTGCGCGTGGGAGCCACGCGCCGCTACAGTGCATCCCCTTCCTTCGATCGAACCGGTCCGAACCGACCGGTCCGGTCCGACCCCTGCAACTGGACCGGCGTAACCGGTCCAGGTCTCCGACGCCCTCATTTCTCATCCGTTTTCCTCCATTTCAATCCCTAAATTCATCTTTTAATCTTTCCTATCATTCCCAATTAACCAAACTAGCTAAAACACCCAAAATCCTAACGGTTCAAAATTGACCTCACGGTCCCTGTTTTTCCGATCATCCCACACGGCTGCTCAGCCGTCAACCCTCGTTCAAACTCATCTCTATACACCCTAAACAATCTAACAAACATTCCCTAAGCAACCAAAACGATCCATAATGTAAAACACAAATTAAAAATCGAATTTGGGCAAACCGAGTACCTCTCGGGTTTCATGGCCGCCGCCCACGGCGGCGTGGCTTCCAGCCGGCCACCAGCGTCCAGCCTTCATCCTCTCCACCTCTGGGCTTCTCGGTTCATGATCGAACAAGGTTGGATGTTTGGGTCGCACAGATGAGAGGAATGGGGTCGGGAAAATGGTTGGAGGAAAATGGAAAAATGGATGCACGGTTGAGTGTTTTGGTGCATGAGTGGGTGAGGTTGGCCAGTGGATGGGTGACAAGTGTCACTCATCCATTGGGCCTCCATTAAATATCTGGGCCCACTAGAGACAAAACTGCACTTTTTGTCTCGTAAAACGTGCCGTCATGAATAGTAACCGGAAACTTCCGTGAACCGTAACTTCGCCGTCGAACGTCCGAATTCGACGTGCCGCCTGTCTACGGATTCGTATCGTCTTTATCTACGTAATGGTCTTCGGCCCTCGGCCATCGGACCTCCCGGTCAAAAAGTCAACTTTTGACCTCCTATTCACCCAAATTACCAAAATGCCCCTAAACTTCCGAACGTCATAACTTCTTCCTCGAACGTCGGAATTGAACGTGCCACCTGTCTATGAACTCGTGACGTCACGAACTACGTCACGGTCATCGGTCAAAGTCCATTTGACCACCCGATTGAAAAGTCAATGTTTTGCCATCACCAGGGGCAAAACGGTCATTTCGCATCGTTCGTCCGATTTCGCTCTACTAATCACAGATTAGCCTCACTAATCGTGATTAGTCGCTAATCTAATCATGAAATTCGGGACGGGTCGTTACAGGTCATGTGAAAATTAGTTGTCAAACGAAAAGTCAACATTTTCGCCCGTGAAGTCCAACTTACGGTAATGTCCCTGAACTTCCGATAGTCATAACTTTTTCCCTGATCGTCCGAATTGGACGTGCCACCTGTCTATGAACTCGTGACATCCCGAACTACGTCACGGTCATAGGTCAAAGTCCATTTAACCTACGAATCAAAAAGTCAACAATTTGACCATACCATCCACAAGGGTAAAAACGTCAATTCACATATTAAATTACAATATTAAAATCCTCGAATTTCCGGGGTGTTACAGAACAAAAGGAAAGGTTTCATTCATTATCCTTAGTAACCCTAGAAAGTGGCATGAATGATTGACTTAACGAAGGGAATGAGTTCCCGATTTATTGAACCTTATGAGGTTATTGGCCTGGTGGCCGGGTGGCATATGCATGGTAATTTAAGCCATTGTACCATGTCATGAGTGGATGACATGTGATTGGGATAATGATACGGATACTTGTGAGTTCTAGATTGTGTATACTCGGACGTTGGGCATGGCTCCGTATTCCGAGTAAGCTTGGATATGACTACCCGTGGGGTAGGGGTTATAGAGAATTGTCCCGATGTTGATTCAATAACGAGGGCTGATTTGTTTGATTTCGATAAGTTTAATTATAAGTTATATTCGGTTGAACCAAGAAGGGTATGCAGTTGATTATGTTTCTCATTCACATACATGTTCCTCGAGAGAACTATCATGGTACCTACTCATTGGAATTTCGAGGATAAAATTCTTTTAAGGGGGGAAGTTTGTAACGACCTGGAAATTCTAAACAGGAAAATTTGGAAAATTTGAAGGAAATGACAATTTTGCCCCTGGTTATAAGGGCCGAAAGTTGACTTTTTGACCAGGACCTTGTTTGGACATTCCGTAAGTACCGTTGGATATGTATCGAGATGCTAAATCCGTAGACAATCGGCATGCGTCAATCGGAATTCGGATGTAAAAGATATGGGTCTGAGACGGCGAAGGGCAATTTGGTAATTTGTCAAATAAGGGTAAAATGGTAATTTGACTGGGCTTTTGATGAGTTAGTACGATTATAACTCACCTTGGTTGTTAAGTGACATCTGTCACTGCGTAAGAGGGATTAGTGGCAAGGATGTTGATAATTCGAATTGAGTACGTATATGTGTATGTGTGTATTTGCAAAGGAAAAACAGGGGACATGATCATGGGTGATCGATCTTAGGAGGTAGGCTGAACCATGAGGGTGAGAACAAAGAACTACGGTGAGAACAGAGAACTATGAGGAAGAAAGGAGATGGAAAATTGTGAAAGAAAACCCAGAACCCAAACTCAAACCCTTCGAACTTTCGGATTGATCCAAAAACCGAATTTGAAATTCTGAGCCATAAACAATGAAGTTAAGATGGGATTGAGTCTCTTGAGATCATTTCGAGTTAAACCCAAAGAAAAACGAAAGAAAAGGCTTTCGTTTTGGCCGAAAAAATACATGGTGAGATTTGAAAAATTCGAAGATTGAGTCGTGGAATTAGAGGCGTTGAACGATGAAATTGAACCTGGAAGTGTGTTTGGATGAACCCTGCGAAGCTTCTAAGTGAATTCATTTGAAGAAACGGATTGAATTCGAAGGAATTTCAGGCTGAACAGTACCCACCTGTTCTTCAAATTTTTGAATTCGAATTCGTTTAGATTGAGGTACGTTCTTATGTAATTGATCTTACAGAACCTTAATTAGACTCCTAATGATGCTATTCGCTGAATCAATTGAAGAACTCAATGAAGAATTGACAGTAACTCAGCCGAGTCAGGCCGCGGGCCAACCGGACCCCTTTTACAGACAAACGGGTGAGGATGACGGTACTGTACACGGCGCGTGGACTTCACGCGCAGCCGCTTGCGGCGGCTCATGAGGGCGCGTGGGACTGATTTTCAAGGTGAGGTCAACGTGTGTTTTATTCTATGCAATGTAACGAACATTTTGGCATTGGTTTCGAGGAAATCGGATACCGTTTCGATGGTATTCTGTGTATCCGAAATTTTAATATACGTTTAAAATATGTATTTAAATCCCGAAAAAATTGGGAAAAATTATATGAGGTATATTGGAGTGTTAGTGACCCTCGATAATGATTTTGTACAAGAATGGTGACTTCCAGAATTTACGGAAAAATGTGCAGCTCGGAAAACGAACGATATGGACGGTGTGTGAGTGGACTTTTGTTTTCTACCCAGAATGCATGCATATATGTTTTAAATGCTTTATTATGTGATTTGAAATGATTTGACTTGATTGATATTGCGATATGATGATTTATCGATTTTCTGGATTATTATATTGTTTTGGGCACGATTTTTGAGAGAACTATAATATTGTTTTTTTGGGCGAAGGCTTGGGATTTGAGATTAGTTTTGACTCGGATTATGAGTCAGGAAATGATTTGATGGATTTGTAATAATTTTTGGATATATTTTATGGATTTGTGAAAATGGCAACTAAGGTTGCGAGTTCACGGATTTGCGTGAAAATAATATTTTGGGCTTGAGACCCAATTGGATAGTGATTTTGACTCGGATTTGGAGTCACATGTGAATATGATGAAATTGATGATTTTGATTTATAAAGTGAATTCTGGACACTGTTTTTCTGATGGATTTGTGGAACTTGCTTTGTGAAAGCTATGTTTCGAGCAGAGACCCTGTTGAAATGTTTTTTATTTGATTTGAGACATGAATGGTTTTCAAATGAGATTACTGGATTTGGTGACTGTTCCACATATACCATCCTCTGTGATTTGATAGTCTCCTCCAGACGTCGTAGCCCCTGGAGTAGTCACGATTCACTGCTTGGAGATGAGTAGCTCTGAGGAAGGCTAAATCTCATGAGTGGGAGATTATGATGATATCCTCCAGACGTCGTAGATCCTGGAGATGATATCACCCCAGACGTCGTAGATCCTGGGGATGTACTCGGACGTGAGACTCCCGAGTTTGCATGCGTTGCATTGATATCGTGACAGTTACTTGGATATTGAGATTGGATATTGAGGATTTGTGGTATTTATGATTTATTAATCTTTGTGTCCAAATACTTTATATCGTGAACTGATTTGATGAACATGAGTTTCAGAGAAAATGTGGACCATGGGAAAACATGTTTTGATTTTATCGGTCCACTGTTCATACTTGATTGATTTCACGCTATTACTCATGTTTTATGATATGCATGCATGTTTATGAAACTGGAGGGTAAGAATGTATTTTGATAAATGTATTTCTAAAACTTTGTTTTGTCCACTCACACTTTTTCTATTTTATTGACCCTCCAGGTCGTGGCGCCATGATCGAGGTTGATTGGGAGATAGAGACATGAGTGGGCACAGGTGCGGTTATCCCTTGTTTGGCAAGTGCTGAGGGTAATTTCGGAACTTCAGTTAACTTGTCAGACGGAAGCAGGACCGGGCACGGTTATCTATCTCCTTCGGGGACGGGTCCTATCACCCGATGTCCCCTCGGACTCCTTGCTCGGTCTGTCTCCTAATGTCCCCCGAACTCCTTGCTCGGTCGGTCTCCCAATGTCCCCTCGGACTCCCTGCTTGATCGGTCTCCCGATGTCCCCTCGGACTCCTTGCTCCGTTGGTCTCCCGATGTCCCCTTGGACTCACTGCTTGGTCGGTCTCCCGATGTCCACTTGTTCAGTCTCTCGATGTCCCCTCGGACTCCATGCTCGGTCTCCCGATGTCCCCTCGGACTCCATGCTAGGTCGGTCTCCCGATGTCCTCTCGGACTCTCTGCTCGGTCGGTCTCCCGATGCCCCCTTCGGACTCCCTGCTTGGTCGGTCACCCGTTGTCCCCTCAGACTCCTTGCTCGGTCGGTCTCCCGATGTCCCCTCGGACTCTTTACTCGGTCGGTCATCACAATCCCAAGGCAAACAACTTAGCATGCACCAAGGAAAACCTCATAACACACCTGAATACAACTAGGTAACACTTTCAATCAGAAACCCCTTCTGACCATTGCATACTAACATACATGTCACTCATACATGCCCTCGTGTATACTGGCATACATGTCACACATACATGCCCTCGTTACATGCCCTCGTGCATTCAGATATGCATTCACTCATACATGTCACACATACATGCCCTCATGCATACTGACATACACGCCCTCATGCATTCAAACATACATTCACTCATACATGTCACACATACGTGCCCTCGTGCATGCTTACGTACATAAATCCATGTCGAACATACATGAACTCATACATACGCTCGACACATTACCGAGCTGCTCGACACATTACCGAGCTGCTCAACACACGAGTACCCACATCAGCTTAACGCTTACCGAGCCCACTTTCAATGCTACACTCAACTCACATATCGACTAACACACATATGCAGCCACGCATCCCTCACAGGCAGTCAGATTCATACATGGAGTCATACTCACCGGGGGACTACCAGCGGGCAACCGCCACAACGTCCATCCACTTAGACATACAACACACTACAGGACGTCTTCTCTTCCGCATCCTACTTCGACCAAGGACTTGGGGAACTGATGATACACCGAGCGGAGCAATGAAAAAGCGAGGAGTTTCTTGGTCAGTACACTTTACTTAAAAGTCCTCAACCGAGGCAGTCCGCCTCAGTTAAGAACTGGGGGACTTGTTGACGTGACATCTGACCAAGCAACGGGCCTATCAAAATACTACACTGGACCACGGGATAAGTCCACCAGAAGACCTCAAAGATCACACAAGACCCATGCCTAAAAGTCCATCACTATTACCCTAACCTAAACCCTAGACAACTTCTATAAATAGGGAGTCACTCCCCTATTAAAGGGGACCTCTTTCTCCACCTTCCCATGAGAAAAGCTCTCCATTCTCTCTACTTTCTCTCTCTAAAGGCTCTAAACTAATTGTATTATGTAAGCAAAGCACTATTATACTAATGAGAGTGAGGCAACACCGTGGACGTAGTCCGATTTGGGTGAACCACATACTTTCTTGTGTCTTGGTGTGCATGTGTGTCTTTATAGCCTCGTCGATACAATTTTTGCATCAACAATAAGGAACTAGAAAATACAAGGAAAATATCCTAGGGCACTCAAATACTAAAGAATTTGAAGTACATACTCTAGTCTTTACATCTCTGCAAGGTTATAAACAAGAGTCGACATCACATTCATCACAAAAAATAGCTTTACGTTGTACAGGACTAGTAGGTAGACGGCTTTTTCAAAAGTATCCTATTTGTAGCAAATCTCAAACTATCTAGAAGAGCTTGCCCTTCAGTAATATTTTTTGAGCCCGGCCGCCCGGGTACATTCTTGCTGTGGAACCCAAAAATCATCCGAAAATTATGGAGCCGCCATGTGTCCCGTAATTCCCAAAAATGACCAAATTGCCCTTGGCAAATAACACTGATCATTTGAAAAACACCCGCACATTAAATAATCTATTTACCAGTTAAATACGTTATTTGATCGGGTTAAAATCTCCGTAATATTGATATTCTCCCCGAGAGTTAATTATCGTTATTCCTAATAATGATAATTAATATTAATATTAAAATACAATAAATATCATTACTATCATGATGCGCCATTATTATGATTATTAAATAATATATTTAATAATAACATATTATTTACTAATTAAATATTCAAACCGACCAATCAGAACTCTCCAAGGCTCCCAAGATTTTCCTATAAATAGCAAGGCACATTTCACTTCCAAGGTACGTTGATTCTTCGTTTCGAAGTATATCCCTTTCTTCTCTCAAAGCTAACTTAAGCATCGGAGTGTTCTTGGTCGAACAACCCCCCGAGTAAATCGACCGAAGCAACGATAGCTAATTGTTTGCTGTTTGCAGGAATTGTGAGGACTTTTCACGACGAGTTCAATCTTTGATTCAACAATTGGTGCTTTCATTGAGAGTTATTGAGGAATACTCAGAAGAAGCTCTCTCAATTGTTCATCGTTCATCTTTCTTCGTTCATCGTTCATCGACATTGTCTGAAGATTTTGAACGTTGTTCATCGTTCATCAACAAATCGTTCATCGTTCATCTTTCTTCGTTCGTCGTTCATCGACATTGTTTGAAGATTTTGAACGTTTGTTCAAATCATCCATCAACAAGCTTTCCAACTCAAAATTCTTCGAATCAGCATGGCCAAGGTTCATCGATCCGTTCAGTCAGCCGGAGAAGGTGTTTCTACCTCAACAGCTCAGACGAGGAATGAAGCTCACGTAGAAACTCCGGAGAAGCGCCCAGTTCAACCCAGGCGCGTGTCCATAGAAGCGCCCAATGAGACACTCGAAGGAAGACCAACCTTCAGCTTTGGAGCATTCCCCTCTCCAGCTAGCCAAACACCCCCGCCAGGGGAAGGAACTGCAGCTCTACAACAGGCAGGCAGGAGATTGATGGGAAGTACATCACGACATGATCAGCCCGCAGCAAGCATGGTCCTAAGGGACTTCCTGGATGGGTATCATGACATTCCAGGGAGAAGTCACCCCCAACCCCCCCCCCCCCCCCCCCCAGGATAACTTGGCGCAACAAGTTGAAAGGTTGAGCAACCAAGTTCAACTTCAGTCAGAGCTCTTGCAGCAACTCCTAGCAGGGAGACCGGTCCAGGAGCAGGACAGACGATCCACGTCACGTGGAAGACAAGAGAATGCCTAAAGACGTCCTGGGAAAGAACAAGTCCGCTGCCAAACAATGTCACGAGATACTTCGCTAAGCGACTCTGGAGAAGAAAGTCACGCTCGTCAAGAGAAGAGCCCACAACGCCTAAAGCCATCAGTACGTGAATGGCTACGAGGTAGGGTTGAGGCAACCTCACAGGCAGAGCTCTCACAGCGCTCACATAGGTGTAGGGGGCAACCGCAGGCTCTATACGAAGACCTAAGAAGATCTGTCCACCACAGTGAGGGAGAAGATGAGGCCTACTCCCCTACGCGATCCCAGAGATCGAGGGAAGAAGCCCATGGAGGTTCTCGTCGACTGGCACAACGGAACTCATCGCCTCAGCACGGCGCGTTGCGGGCCAATGATGTTCAAAAGATGCTGGATAGGCACCTTCGTGCTCAGCGAGGTGGCGATCTAGAGGATGATCTACGTCGCCAAATACAGCTCTCTACACCCTTTGTAAGGGATATCGAGGAGGAGCCATTCCCCCAGAGGTTCGCAACTTCGAATTTTACTCCATTCAAAGGAGTCTCCGATCCGGTAAAACACATAGATTATTACCGAGGAGTCATGGTCCCCCACAGGTCTAACGAAGCACTTATGTGCAAAGTTTTTCAAGCTTCTCTTCAAGGCCAAGCTATGACTTGGTTCAGTCATCTTCCTCTGAGGTCGATTGAGTCCTTTGAAGAGTTGGCCCTGGCATTTGTGAAGGAATACGCACAACTTCGGACAATCGAGGTGAAATATGACCATATTTTCTCTGTCCGAAAGAGAACAAAAGATACTCTACGACAATATATACGGAGATTTTGCGAAGAGAAGTCTCGCATTGTCGGCTGTAGTGACCTTGTTGCAGTAATGGCATTCAAACAAGGACTCCCTCGAGACAGCCAGCTTTATGGGGACATCGTCATGAGCAATGCACGAAGTCTCACCAAAATACTTTCGCTAGCAGAGCGACATGCAAGTTGGGAGGACGAGAAGAACGCCACTCAAGCTCAAGACCATGCTGGGGCTAATGAGAAGACCCCCAAGAAGGAGGAGTCCCATGGAAAGTTTACGGCTGGAAAGTCCAACAAGCGCAAAGCGGGACAACCTTCCCAAACCCGGCTGTGGGGAAACCTAATTTGCAACTCTTTGCCAGTCCATCAGATCCACAATGAAATTAAGGACAAACCATGGTTCAAGAAGCCGGAGCCAGTCAAAGGAGATCAGGAGAAGGCTGATAAAACAAAGTGGTGTGCCTTCCACGAGTGCTATGGGCACAACATCGGAAAATGCATATCTTTTGAAAGATATCTCCGAAATCTCATCAAGGAAGGGCATTGCACTGAGTACGTCAAGGGGAAGGCTGTAGATCGACCTACTGACAAAGGACCAAAGGAACCTGCAGCCAAGATGATTCGCATCAACACCATCATGGCTGAATCAGAATTGCTAGGAACCACCTCCAAGAAGAAAAAGAGAAAAATACGAGATGCACTTGCCGTCTCCCAAGTTACCACCCCCGGGGTGGCCAACGACCTTGTCGTTGGTTTCTCTTTGAAGGACAAGGAGGGACTTGATTGGCCGCATGATAATGCATTAGTCGTATCAATTCAGATCGCTCATGCTCAGGTTGCTCGGATTCACGTGGATGAAGGGAGTGCAGCAAATATCCTCAGCCTGGAGGCAGTTCGCAGGATGGGGTTAGAAATCCTAGCAGTAAAACGGGATGTCCCTCTCCGAGGCTTCAATGGGTCAACCAGTATGACCGTAGGTAGTCTCCAGCTAGATGTACATTCGAACCTCGTTGTCACGGCCCAGACCTTTTAGATCATGGACGAGTACTCTTCATACAATGGAATCCTCAGAAGGCCATGGCTTCACAAAATCCTCGCAACCACATCAAGCCTTTACCAAAGGATTAGATTCCCTATCCCCGGTGGTGGAATCGGAGAAATCAGGGGCGATCAGACGATGGCTCGACGGTGCCTCACCGAAGGGCTAAAGGAGGTCAAGGTGGCAGAATTCATTCCCCAAGCAGGATCATCCACTAGGGGCAAGATTTCTTCTTCATCTCCCAAATAGCAACTAATCGCGGGTCAAGATCCTGATGTTCACGAGGAACCATCAGCTCCGGAAGGGTGGCAGCCGGAGGATGACGTCATCCTCGTTCAACTTGACCCTCGACATCCTGAGCAAGAGGCCCGTATTGGCGCCCGGTTGAGTGACACAGAAAAGGAAGAACTCATAGCCTTCCTGCGTGAGGAGAAAGAAGTTTTTGCTTGGTCTCCATCTGACATGCCAGGGATTGACCCTACCATCGTTAGCCACAAGCTACACGTCAATCCCCACCACAAGCCGGTCAAGCAGAAAAGACGCAACTTTTCCCCAGAGAAAATTGCTATCATCCACGAGGAGATTGACAAGTTACTCATTGCTGGATCCATTGAAGAAGTTCCGCACTCTGAATGGCTAGCAAATGGCGTGCTTGTCAAGAAAAAAGAGGCTGGACGGTGGAGAGTTTGTGTTGATTACACCGACCTCAATCTTGCGTGCCCAAAGGATCACTATCCTCTGCCTAGAATCGATCTCGTAGTGGACTCAACTGCAGGGAATGAGCTGCTAAGCTTCCTGGATGCATACTCGGGCTATAATCAGATTTTCATGCACGAAAGAGATAAGGACAAGACGACCTTCGTCTTCGACCGAGGTGTGTACTGCTACAAGGTCATGCCATTTGGTCTCAAGAATGCAGGAGCAACGTACCAGAGGCTCGTCAATCGGATGTTCAAGGATCTCATCGGCAAAACCATGGAGGTCTATGTGGATGATATCATGGTCAAAGGAGAAAAACGAGGGGATCATATCGCCAACTTGCGAGAGACCTTCAACTTAATGAAGAAGTACAAAATGAAGCTCAACCCTCTGAAATGTACTTTCGGAGTGTCAGCGGGGAAGTTCTTGGGATACCTTGTGACTCAACGTGGGATCGAAGCAAACCCAAAGAAAATCAAGGCAATACTCGAGATGAAACCCCCATCAAGTCTGAAGGAGATTCAAAGTCTCACTGGACGAGCAGCAGCATTGAATAGGTTCCTATCCAAATCAACTGACCGGTGTCGACCTTTCTTCCAGGCAGTAAAGAAGGCATCCAGGGATAAGTGGGATGAAGGTTGTGAGAAATAATTTCAAGATCTCAAGGCCTACTTGACATCTCCACCATTGCTATCAAAACCCAAAGATAACGAGGACCTGTTCCTGTATTTGGGGGTTTCAGATATTGCTGTAAGCTCTGCACTTATCCGGGAAGAAAATGGGATTCAGCTTCCTGTATTTTACACATCCAAAGCCCTCCTTGATGCCGAGACACGATACCCGAAATTTGAAAGGCTGATTCTGGCATTACTAGTTACCACAAAGAAGCTGAGGCCATACTTTCAAGCTCATCGGGTGATCGTCATGACCGAATATCCACTCCGTTCGTTACTCCATGCACCCGATGCATCGAAACGGGTAATGAAATGGGCCATTGAGTTGAGTCGGCATGATTTGCTCTATCGTCCACGAACAGCTGTCAAAGGCCAGACCTTAGCGGATTTTGTTGTGGAGTTCACACCAGCGTCACTGGAAGGAGGCAATAAGCTTGGCAAAACCCCCGGGACCGCCGGCACTTCTCTGCCACGGGATCAAGAAGCCAGTTCTTCTTCCCTACAGCCCTCAACTTCCAATCTTCTATGGAAACTCTTTGTTGACGGCTCCTCAAACCAGAAGGGGGCAGGAGCGGGGATTGTCCTTATCACTCCAGATGGCTCAATAATGGAACAGGCGGTACAGTTCGGATTCAAAGCCTCTAACAATGAAGTGGAGTATGAGGCTTTGATTTGCGGGCTCACGCTTACCAAGGAGTTGGGAATCAAACGCCTCGCTATTCATTCGGACTCGCAATTGATTACTAACCAATCAACCGGTGAATATGCTGCGCGTGATGCAAGAATGCTCAAATATAATAACAAGGTCCAGGAAATGCTTACCCTTTTCCCGATTTTTACTTTTCATCAACTTCCACGAGCGGAAAATACGAAAGCAGATGCGTTGGCCAATCTAGCATCATCACTTGACTTTCGTTTCAAGCGCTCGATCCCGATTGAGTATCTCGAACGGAGAAGTATTGATATGAGGGAGATCGAAGTGAGACAAATTGGTTCGTCTCCAAGCTGGCAAGATCCTTTCCTCAACTATCTGGAACATGGAATATTGCCTGATGAACGATTAGAGGCCCGCAAAATCCAGATGAAAGCTGTGCGATACTATGTCGACAGGGGCCAACTCTTTCGAAAGAGCTTCACAGGACCAAACTTGTTATGCTTGAGGCACCCAGAAACATTGAAAGTCTTGGCAGAAGTTCATGAAGGGCATTGTGGAAATCATTCCGGTGGAAGATCGCTCGCTCAAAAGACGCTTAGTGCAGGGTTTTACTGGCCTACTCTACGCCAGGAACCTCTGTAATATGCCCAGAAATGCTACAAATTTCAAAGGTTCAAGCCTAACCAATTGGCACCACCGGAAGAGTTGCATGCACAGGTAAGCCCTTGGCCATTCATGTAATGGGGACTTGACATCGTTGGACCACTCCCAAGCACTCCAATCCCAAGCAAGAGGTATTTGATTGTCGCCACTGACTACTTCACTAAGTGGGTGGAGGCAAAAGCTTTGGCCACCATAACCCAGGCTGATGTCCAAAAATTCATCTGGAGCTAGATTATCTGCCGATTTGGGCTCCCCAAGGTCATTCTGACTGACAATGGGACTCAGTTCACTGGCGCCATAATCAACGAGTTCTTTGAGCTTTGGAAGATCAAGCATTTCACTTCAACTGCATATTACCCCCAGGGTAATGGCCAGGCTGAAGCTTCCAACAAAACGATCCTTGACTGTATCAAGAAGCGACTCGATGATAGGAAAGGCTTGTGGGAGGAGGAGTTGGATGGCACGCACTGGGCATACCATACCACTCCGCATCGAGCAATAGGAGAGTCTCCATTCACCCTTGCATACGGTACTGTCGCAGTCAATCCTCCACATGTTGTTGTCCCGGCACCCTTCACCGAGCTCGATGATCCAGTAGTCAACTCCATCGCTCTGAAAACTTCACTTGATCTCAGCGAGGAATTAAGAGAGCAAGTAGTGAAGCGTATCTCCAGCTACCAGCAGCAAGTGAGAAGCTTCTATAACAAGAAGGCTCGACTCCGGCACTTTCTCCCAGGTGACCTTGTTCTCAAGAAAAAGTTTGCGACACCTAATCGTCCAGGGTCTCAAAAAATCAAATCCCCATGGGAAGGACCTTACCGAATCTACCAAGTAGGGGGAAAAGGAAGCTATACCTTGGAGACCATGGACGGGAAGTTAGTGAGTGGTTCCATGAACGCTCATCACCTCCGAAAATATTATGTGTAATGCAAACTAGAGCTCAATAATAAATTAGTCATTGTTTGGTGCCAAATAAAGACTTTATTCCCCCGGGAAGAAATCAAGCCTTCCTCCGGGAAGCATCCTAAGCCTTCTACTAGGGAGCACACAAAGCCTTCCGTCAGGAAGCACCTCAAAGCCTTCCTCTTAAGGAAGCACCCTAAGCCTTCCTCTTGGAAGCTCCCCAAGTCTTCTTCATTGAAGCACTTCAAGCCTTCTCTTAAAGAAGCACAAGCCCTTCCCTGAAGGCATCATCATCTAAAAACGTCACAAGTTGTTTCGAACTCACTGTTACGCACACATGGTTGCAGTAGAGGCATATAAACAAGCTCACACCAATGCATTAACAGGCATTTAAAAGTGTTCGCTTCGACACATAACATAAAAGAAAATTAACACTTGCGCTTCAACAAATTAACTTAAGTGATCCTTCTTATTTATTCATTTGGAGGGTGCTTGGCAAATCACATGTCGATTGCTCACACCAGTTGTTCAATACCAAAAAAAAACAATAGCCAAACATGAGCATAAAAAAGGAACTATGGAGGCAAATATTCAAATCCCATCGTGTTTCTAAACTCTTCCCACTCTTCTGCTGAAAGTAAGGAAGCATCATGAAACAATGAATCAGCAGTCTCAGGGGCAACTTCATTCCTGATCCCGGTCTCGGGCTCTGGGAAAGGTACCAGAACAGGCTCAACCTCTTGCTCCAACTCTGGTTCCCGCTCTTTGGTAGTGACCCCGTTGTAACTTGCCATGTCCAACTTTTGTGCCTCAGCGGGTCTTTGGCACAAAGTTGTGGGGGCATGCGGCAATAGTAAATGATCGTGTCCCGGGAGCTTTGCTGCTTTTAGACTCTGGATCTCCACCTCCAAAAGTCTGTTTGTTTCTTCTGAGTCCTGCAAATATCTGCGCAGCAAAGAGAGCTCGTCTCGAGCGGAGTCTCGCTCCTTTTCTATCTGAATGCTCTCTGCACGGCTCACCTCCAGCTCACCCACTTTGACTTCCAATGAGTGGATCCTTCCGACCAAAACTTCGTTGTTCCGACTAGAGTGGTCTCGGGCTTCTCGAAGGCGTTTACATTCGCTCTTCATTCGCTCGTTTTCACCTTCCAAACCAACATTTCCACGAAGCATGTCAACCAACTTATGGGCCCCAGCTTTCGCAATCCTAAGATCTCAAACTACCTTGTCGAAAGCCCCTCGCGAAACAGTTTTCTGACTGTCCTCTGTTGGGATAGAGGCACCTATCACATCAGCAATCTTGGATGATGCCCGTGTCTCCCCCACTATTCGATCTAGGCCTTCATCTATCGACGCTTGATGAACCGGGTAGTGAGAGGTGGGAATCACCTTCAGCTTCTTAAGTTGTTTGGATGCACCCTCACAAGGACCTTCTGAAGCTTTACGTTTGCTAGATGACTCCGCAGGACTAGAAAGGTCAGGGTTGGAATAAAGCTGCTCAGCATGCCTTTTCTCCAAAGAACCAATGGGTCCTTGCTTATCATTAGTCTTCTGGATAACGGGTTTCTTCAACCGTAGTGGAGCACTCAACCACTCCTTGATTAGGATGTCCGAGGGCCTCCCACCATTCAAATCTCTAAGTGGAGAAGGTAGCCAGCTCATGTCTCGGAACTCTGGGGGAATTTTCAAGGCCATATCAATCTTTTTGAGATCAGGATGACTTTCAAACCCACTATACAACCAATCAAACGAGCGGAAATGCGAGGCAATCCTCAGGTCCGCGGAGGCGTTTTTGTCCCATGCACCGCCGACTTCAATACAGTTGACTCTGTACGTGCTGCCATTGAACTCCGCCCTAAAAAATAGCTCCACCTTGGGTACGACTCGAGAAAGCCGACCGCCGGTAACTCCGTTGTGCGACACGGAATAGCAATGCCAGAATTCATCTTCCAAGAGTCCCAGGCTAAAAAACTTGTTCAACTTCTCAAAGCACATGATGTGTCGATAAGCATCGACGTCCAGTTGAGCAGGGCTGCATCCCATCTGGCCAATAATCTTGGAGAAGAACTTCGAGAACGGGAATTTGAAACCCCACCCAATAGTCAAAGGATGGAATTTAGTCCACCGACCGCCGACAGGGTTTTTTCCCCTTCCATGCTTAAGAGCCTTCATGGAAGAGCATCTGTCGCCAAGCTCCACAAAGACATCGTCAGGAAAAGCAATTTGATTACGAGCTTTCCACTCCTTGAAGTCTTCAGTATAACGACCAGAACTTTCGTAATTCTTATTTTATTGTAAAATGACCGTTTTGCCCCTAAGGGGGGGAAAGTTGAATTTTACCTCGGGAAGTATTTAGGACTTTTACCCATTACCGTGACGTAGTTTAGGACGTCACGAGTTCATAGGCAGGTGGCACGTTCGATTCCGACGTTCGAGGAAGAAGTTGTGACGTTCGGAAGTCGAGGGGCATTTTGGTAATTTGGCCATTTGGGGGCCAAATGTTGACTTTTGACCCGAGAAGTCCAACGGACGAGGGCCAATGACCGTTACGTAGGTCTCGTCGATACGAATCCGTAGACAGGCGGCACGCCGAAATCGGACTTACGACGAAAAAGTTATGGTCAAGAACGTAACCGAACTAACCGAGACTCGGAATTAAAATAATATTAAAATAATGAAATCTGGTTACTTTATTCAAAATCGATCTGGACCCTTGATGAGTGACACATGTCACTCATCTACCTCATCCACATCATCCCCAAAAACCAGGATCTGTGTTTGCCATTCCATTAATTAATTAATTAAACTTCCTTAAATCCTCACCCTTCATCCTTAAGTCAGACTCAATCCTAGCCGTTGGTTTCTAATGCCTACGCTGTTTTAAACTCATCAAACCATACTCCCACACTTTCATTCTCTTAACCGTGTACTCTCACCCTTCAAACAATCACACCAGCAGCTCACCACCCAACCTTCCTCACCAGGCAGCACCAGACCGTCCACCACCTCCACCAGACACCGGCCAACACCACCACGGCCACCCTGCACGGCCGGAAAACCCACAAACCCGAGAAGGAACCCGTGCAGCCCAAACTGTCCAAACCGTACAAACCATGACTTCTGGGCTCGAACCAACCTAGGGCTAGGACCGTTGTGACGGCTGGACGACTCAGGACCGGACTGGGCAGCCCACGGCGGCGGTAAGCCCATAAACCCGAGAGACACCGATTTCCTTCCCTGTTTCGAAACGTCCGTTTTTAACGTTGGAAATGTTTGGTGGCTTTTGAGACATAACCTAGGAACTAGACGAGCTTTTTGGACCAGAGTTTGTGGCTGGAAGCTTGACGGCTCGCCGGAGAAGACGAACCAGAGCCGGCAGCCAGGTTCCCGTCGATTTTCAGGTGGTTTCTTGAACTTAAAAACCTGTTTTAATCATACAGAACCATAGAACATGATTAGACGAGTTCATAGGAACAAATCCCATCGATTTTGGTGGTCGGGTTGATGAGAACTGATCGGGTTGAACCGTGTGTCTGCGGTGACCCGGTTCTCAGACCCGGTACTGTAGCTGATGACGTCATCATGCTGACGTCAGTAGTGACATCATGATGACGTCATCATGTCAGAAAACTGTCAGACCAGGGACCAATGGGCTGTTGACATGTGTCCTCTGACACTGTCAGTGATGACGTCATGCTGACGTCAGCAGTGACATCATGCTGACGTCAGCATCACTGTAGCATTGTTGACCAGAGGGTTGACCGGCGCGTGGGGGGCGCGTGTGAACAGTATTTTGTGTGGGACCAGTGCCATTTTCAAGGTTTCGACGATACGGATCCAATGGCGGTGGTTTCGTGTCGATCGGAGATCGTTAAGTTGGTCAAATTAGGGTTTGACGCCTTGGGAAGCGTGTTCGGACGGCTTTCCCGGGCCGATTTCAGTCTAGGGTTTCTTAGTTGTTTAGTAGGGACTTAAAGTGACCTTTACGTATGTTTTGGGCATGACAGGAATCGTACTTTAACCCTTGGACGGGGCTTTACGCTCGGGATTGCAGCGGGATTGTATTGTGAGTGGGCCTTTGATTTCACTAAACTTCGGCATGCATAACTGTTTTACTTTTTATTATATCTATATGTGATTCAAGTAAAAGTATCTGTTTATCTTGAGTATGATTTATGGCACGTATTACGATGTTTGGGCATGAGACCCGTCTGGTTGTTTATGAATGGTTTGGAGTCATGTATATGTATAATGGATCTCGATATTATCTGTGGTACTGCACTGTATAGATCTACCCTAGGATTCTATCTCCTCCGGATGTAGGTACACTGGAGTGGTCACGGCGCATTGCCTGTGAGGAGTCATTCTACGGAGGGACCGGACCGTAGAGTGACTCAGGAGCAGGATTGCTACTATTGGACGTCTGGGACGTCAGTCATCTAGAATGCCATTCTCGGACTAGGTTCGGGATTTGGACTCGGGATTGAGACCCCGGGTGGCACGCGTAGCCATGGGACTGTGACCTTATTGGGCGTCTGGGACGTCGGGCATCTGGGATGTCAGAGTTGGGATGTATAGTGCAGTGACTAAGATTATATTATGTTGATGTTATTCTGCTTATGATTATATGGTTTTGTGGTCTATGATACTAATGCATGTCTTTCCGGCAAACGGAGGGGAAAAAGCTATATGTTTTCGAAATGGCAAACTATTTTGTAAACCTTGAGTTTCGGCCCACTCACCTTTGTTGTTTTACTACCCCTCCAGGTAGTGCTATTGAGGAGGAGGATCCCGAGGAGGAGGAGGAGGAGGATCCCGAGGAGGAAGAGGCATAGGTTTACGTTGCGTACCTGAACCCTACTGCTGGGTAGGTTGGCACGTAGTTTGTCTAGAGTCGTGCTCAATAAACTGTATTCGGGAACTATCCCTTGTCTGACATTATTTGTATTCGAGTATTTGCGTGGCGTGCTATGTATGACTTAACTTTGGTTTTCTTTATGCATTTTATTTTCATTAAGGGTGATTTTGGTATTTTAATGTAGGGTGTCAGACGGGAGCAGGGCACATCCCGGGTGGTCCCCGGGGGATCGGGGCGGGTCCTGTCATTCAGGCTTCTCAAACTCCATATCTTTCCCTCGGAATGGACTAAGGCTACGAGAACCGCCACGCTCCCACAAAGCAGGCTTGCTGGGTCTCTCAGCACCTTGACGCGTAGCGAGCATATTTGTGGTACTAGCAAAAGTCACAGTGAATATGATCCAGCCTACCAATGCTCACTAGTCACGTTCGCAAGTGCACTCAATCACCGCCAAATCCCCACCGACTGTTCAGCCAAACTCCGTTCACCACGTAGCACTAGTTGTACACCCTTTCCGACTAAGTTTCTAAAACACTTTCGACGGACTCTCGACACGTAGCAAGCATATTTGTGGTACTAGCAAGGGTCACATTGAATGTGAGCCAGCCTACCGATGCAAGCACGCACCGTCCAAATTGCTCGTTTTCCAAACTGCACGCGATTCTGCAATTTCCGACACCTTTCAGGAATCTCGAATCCTGCCCAAAAAACACCATAAAGGGTCAACAGTGACTCTAAGAATATCATGCCAATTTCCCAAATTTTTTTGGGAATTAAATATTAATTTAAAAACATGACCTAAACCATCAGACCCTCGAAACAGTATCAAAACGATGTCAGTTTGTCTCGGATCCAACACCAAAGATGTTCATTGCACTTAGTATAGTAAAACACTTGTTGAACACTTCCCCAGAAACGCATCCACGCGCCCTCACGCGCCGCCACAAGCGGCTGCGCGTGAAAGCCACGTGCGTAGCACAGTAACTGCTACAGTGCGTCTTCTCTGCCCGATTCTCTGTTAAACAGGTCGTGTGCCCGCGATCAGACCCGGAAAAATCTCCGTCAATTCGACCGTGATTGCTTCCGTTCTTTAAACTGATTTCATCTAAACCATATTAATTTAGGTTCTGTACATTTATTCACTTCAACTACAGCCAAAAACCGACAATCCCACGATGAACTTTCAAACGGGTTTCGTGATCGGGTTTGCTCAAATCGTCCCTGTTTTTAAAATTAATTTATACAGAGAGCATAATGAGAGTGAAACCAACATTTTTGCATAATCAATTGCATAAAATTGTACCTCCAGCTGTTCGAACTCAAGCTCGATTTCGAGCAAAAATTAGGGCTTATGTTCTTGCTCAGGGCAGCCCCAATTCTCTTCGTTTTTATTGTGAATCGATTCGAAATGACCTCAGAAGACTCAATCGAGTCTCAATTTTGATCCTTAGGGCTCGCAAATCCGAATTCAAATTCTCACCACAATTTTTCAAAATTTTTGAAATCGGCAAAATCAGTGCACCCTCTGTCCCTCGTGTTTAATTTGATCTGATTCAACCTCTCAATTGTTAATTCTCACAACTAATTTGATCTGTTATTTGAACAATGACACAAATAGACAAATTGAGTGTTTTTTCCCTAATTAAGGGTTTAATGTCTCTAACCCTAGATTTCATCCCTAAAATCAGGTGTAAAAGTGAAAGGGAAAGTGACATGTTTGGCTGGTAGCTTGAGTCAGCATTCACTTTTTGTTTGAAAGACCGTTTCGCCCTTCGCTCGGAAATTTACCATTTTACCCCTGGACTATGTAGAGCCGTAAACTTTCACATCCGAGCCCCGTTTTGGACTTGCCGCCTGTCTACGGACCCGTGACATCCCGAACTACGTCACAGCCATCGATCAAAGTCCGTTTGACCGTCCGAGTCAAAAGTCAACGTTTTGCCCTTACTTTGCAAAATTACGAAAATGCCCCTCGCCTTCGTGGACCCATAACTTTCGCATCCGATCTCCGATTTCGGCATGCTGCCTGTCTATGGATTCGTATCAACTCGACCTACGTAACGGTCTCTGACCCTCGTCCTTTGGACCCCCGGGCTCAAAAATCAACATTTTGCCCATGCTTAGGGGCAAAAATGGTCATTTTGCACATTATGTCCGATTCACACCACTAAACCCAGATTAGTCATTCTAAAAATAAAAATGGACTTTTAACCCTTATAATCAGGGGCATAATCGTCAAATAAACGCTGACTCGTTTCTTGAACCCAATAGTAACCGGTAACCCGGTAATATAAGATTCCAAACAATATGCATCCCTCCGAATTCCCTGAATACCGAATCGATGTAGGGGCATTTGTGGAACCCAAAAATCATCCGAAAATTATGGAGCCGCCACGTGTCCCGTAATTCCCAAAAATGACCAAATTGCCCTTGGCAAATAACGCTGATCATTTGAAAAACACCCGCACATTAAATAATCTATTTACCAGTTAAATACGTTATTTGATCGGGTTAAAGTCTCCGTAATATTGATATTCTCCCCGAGAGTTAATTATCGTTATTCTTAATAATGATAATTAATATTAATATTAAAATACAATAAATATCATTACTATCATGATGAGCCATCATTATGATTATTAAATAATATATTTAATAATAACATATTATTTACTAATTAAATATTCAAACCGACCAATCAGAACTCTCCAAGGCTCTCAAGATTTTCCTATAAATAGCAAGGCACATTTCACTTCCAAGGTACGTTGATTCTTCATTTCGAAGTATATCCTTTTTCTCTCTCAAAGCTAACTTAAGCATCAGAGTGTTCTTGGTCGAACAACCCCCCGGGTAAATCGATCGAAGCAACGATAGCTAATTGTTTGCTGTTTGCAGGAATTGTGAGGACTTTTTGCGACGAGTTCAATTTTTGATTCAACACTTGCCATATATACTTAGGTGGTATAAGACATCATCTCCATCTCTATTGTTACTAGCACATCGCACAAGTGCTCTTGCACATACAAAATGATTTTTCTTATCACAATGCGCTTTTTGCAACTTCAAATTTTCCATCATAGACGAACCAACACTTGCTGAATTTTTTTTTTTTTATTGCAAGCATAGAGCGGTAGAGATTTCTTGTTTAGGGGGTGTAAATTTCATGTTCTTACTTTTCTTTTTGTAGATTTTTATTATTTTCTAATTTTTATTAATTGATGATCTCATTTATTTATTTAAAAAATTTGTATTTATCTGTTATAATTTTTCACTTAGTTAATTAGTTTTACAGATTATAAATATTTATTTTCGAATTTTTCATCTTTAGACGTTATAAAAGAGACCTTGAGTTCGACTCTCAAAAAGAATAAAGTTGATACTTAATACATATAATGTAAGATTAGCAAAACCCTGTAAAATGTACGAAAGAGACGCGCCGGCTCAAAGTTAGCATTCATTATGGCAGATTGTTCATGGGCGAATCTTTGAGTTGATATCCTAAACGACGTTGCTAAGCGGCTCACATATTCTCATCTTTTCCGGTTTGGTGCGGTGTGCTAGAGTTAGGCGAAGTGTAATGAACCGGGTTCAAGAACGCACGCCGCCTCCTCTTCCGGTCAGATTTTATTGCGACGCCGATGGTTTTTTTTTTAAAACGGTCATTGTGCTTCCTCATGTGCCCAAATTCGACTCAGTAAATTTGTACGTTAGGAAGCTACCATATTAAAGTCGTATTTGTATTTTACATTACTTTCAAGAATTTTTTTTTATAAAAAGATTTAGGTGGCAACCAAAACCAAAAGGCAAAAACTACTCACTCTATTTGCATTCTAACATTTATTTAATGAGGTAAAAAGCTTAATAAAATAAAATTATCCTTATGCAAACCTTTGAAGGAAAAACATTAAAGTAAACATGCGCATTCGGGGAACTCGTATCTGTTATCAGTACTATGATAACAGATGGCTAACACACGAACTATACTCAAAGTGTATATTTTGTGTTCCATTTCCGACACCACTCAAATTGAACATTAGCTTGAGAAGCAAGTATATTTTCCAAGTTTACTCGCATGTCCTTTCCAGCCAAATCCATCCATACATGACCAATTTTAATTACGAGTTCACACTAAGAAGAAGGATTTGATATAGTAGAAAAACAATTTTATAAATATAAAATTAAATATATTAGAAAGTAAAACAATTTATCCAAATAAATGCAGTCTCATGTAGAATGTCCCGCACACTTTATCCATGACTTCAATCCAATGCCAAATTCATTTTCATACATAAATCCATATATAAGATGTCAGAGAATAGCGTGATATATCACCACTTTAATTTAGACAAAGTATCTTAGTATTAAAAGGATGTATTTTTTGGAGTAACTTTATGGACATCCCCAATTTGTTTACGAGATAAAGATATTAAAATAAAGGTATAATGGTCTTTTAATATATATATATATATATATATATATATATGAATTTTTTGCCAAATTTTTCTAATGAACATCATCACCAAAATATCTTTTTTCGATAATATTCATCGAAATATCTTTTTTCGATAATATTTATAAAAAAATCCATCACTAAAGGTGTTCTTCGGCTTTAATGACAATATATATATATATATATATATACATTCAAAAATGTTTCAATTTTTTTTTCTTTAGAACTTTCCCATTTTTTTCGTTATTTCTCTTAATTTTAGTCGATTATTAAATTCGTGGCCTTGAAATTCCAAAATAACTATAAGTTGGCTTTTATGGAAAGAAAGATGAAGAGAAGAAGAAAAAGAAAAGAGGAAGGAGAAGAAGAAGTTATTCTTTTTAGCTTTTGTTTGATTTTTTTATTTACACAGAAAAAATTAAAAATATATACTTGAAAAGACCATCTTACCCATATTTTCAACAAAAAAAAATAATAATTATAACGGATGGACATTTTTGCGTATGTGACATATACATAATTCAAAAATATGTACTACTAATAATGAAGTTCAAGAACTATAACTAATATTAGTGTAAAATTCAAGAATTACGACTAACATTATCCCCACAATTACTAGGCCAACCTATTGTGGTTGTCATCAATATTATTAGTCCTCGGTTTTCAGTGAAATATTGCTTGAATTTAGTATGCTTAATTAGGATATTGGACAATGCTAAAATCTTAGCTCAATACATAAGGACGGCAATTGATGCATGGACACTACTTTGTTGGTTATAACTTATAACCAGTAAATTGTTTCTTCTAAATTTCAAGATCTTGTTGTAATATCATCAAGGATTGAAATATCAATATCGACGGATATATCGCGAGTCAAATTTACGGATATCTCGTTCTAAATATTGATATCGTTTATAGTCAACAAAAATGACGGAAATTTAGCCTAAAAGTTGGAAATTTTGAATGAAACTTTGAGAAAAATTTAAGTACCCAATAATGGTTATATATGACTAATAAAAACTATATAATGACTCTGTTGTTATACGTATATGATGAATAATATGATACAATAGAGTTCTGGCTATGACTAATAATATAAAATTTTAAATATAAACATAAATTGAAGTGAATTATTATAATTGAATGTTAATATAGTTAAAAACATAACAATAAGCTTAATAATGGAGTTTACATTTACATAATAATTTAGAAAATCAGAGAGTTTGCATTTACATAATAACTTAGAAAATTGGACATTAATTAGTGAAAATTGGACATAAAATGAATTCTTATATATTAATTGTATACAACATAATTTGCTTCAAATTAACTAGTGAAATCAACATAATAACTTTATTATAATAAATATATGATATAGAATATGAAACAATACAATCTGATAATGACTAATAATATATTTTGTAATGTAGACAATATAAACCAATCATGGAATTTCAAAATAAGAATTATTAAATTCTCAAATTACCCTTCTAAACTAATCGCCAAAATCCAAAAAAAAAAAATTATTTGTTTGAAAAAAAGAATTAAATCGGGAGTTAGATTCCAAACTTTTCATATAATTTGAGAAGTTAGTAAAAAAATTCAAAAACGAAATTTGGAATGCGAGAATTTGTAAAAAAAAATTGAAAACAGATTAAATCAACAGAAAATTAGAAGTAATGCCATTTTTAATTGAATTATAAATTTTTAATTATAATTATTTTTCTTTTTCAAAATATCTTTGCTTTTTTGTCAAGATATTGAGGATGATGATATATATTAAATCGACAATAAAATACTCTTTCAAGTCCACTTTTCAAATCAACCGTCCACTCCAACCATTCAAATAGCCAAGTCCTATAATTTTCCATAATTGACTAAAAGACTCTTTTGATGTCTACTTTTCAAGTCCACCATCCACTCAAGCCAAACAACAATTAATTCATTATGTTGTTGAACCCATTTGCGATGAGAGAGTGGAGAGAGTTGAGAGTTTGAGACCATGACGAGGTGAAGAAAAAACAGGGGGAAGAGAACAGAAGAACGGAAGAGCGGCTTCTTCCCTCTCTAGTTGTGCAATCCGTTGGCTCTCCACTGAAGTCATCAAGATGGTCGGCATCCGTCGTTGCACACCGCTGCATAGTGATGTCGTCTATCAGGACCTGTCCCAAATCCCCCCGGGATTAACGCGGGATGCGCCTGCTCTCATCTGACACGAAGTGTCAGACCAGGGATAGTTCCGACTTTAGCCCTCACAAGGGCTTCTAGAGTGCGCCAGGATTCGGAGGAGGAGTGTGATGTCTCGGTTTCCGCTACAGCCCGCATCCGCGATCAACCTGAAGGGCATTAAAACCACAAAAAGCTGTGAGTGGGCGAAACAAAGAATTTATAAAAGAAAATATTTCACAAAGAAGACATTTATGCCCTTCACTAAAAGTATGCATGCATTCGAAAACCAGTTATCAAAAACCAATCATGTGAGACTCAGCCCAAAATAGTAAATCAAACCATGTGGAAACTCATCCCAAAACCAAATCCGTAGGGACTCAGCCCAAATCAAGTCACGTGGGTCTCAACTCAAATCCAATACATGTGGGTCTTAGTCCAAAACCATTCATGTGGGTCTCAGCCCAAAATTCCATTTCAAGTGGGACTCAGCCCAAAACCAATCATCGGCATCCCTGATGCCTGACATCCTAGATGTCACAATCACACCACTGTCACGGTTCCAAGCTACTCGTGCTCCCTCAGGTCTCAAATTCCAAGTCTCCCCAGGGTCCACCCAAGTCAATGACTCGCAGATCAATGACCCTCCCAGGGAGAGGGAGGGAGGTTTTAACCTCTGGCAATTCATGTTCTTGAGTCACTATACGGATCGGTCGCTCCATGCAATGACCCCTCGCAGGCAATGCCCCGTGACTACTTCAGAATACTACGTGACATCTGGGGAGACAACCCGCCACTCCAGGATCTACGAGACATCTAGAGGGCATCCGTTCAAGAGGATGGTATACAGAAAACCTTTTCACAAAATATCTCAAAACCATTCAAAGGGCTACGCCCGGGTTTTCCATAAAACCATCATAAATCTAAATCCATTTGGTTCCCCGACCCGAAATCATATTGATAAATCATAACTGGGCCTCACGCCCGATATCATAACCAACTGGGCCTCAAGCCCAAATTCGTAAACCAACGGGGCCCATGGCCCGTTCATATAACTCAAATGGGCCTCCAGCCCGATTTCTCATTAAATCAAATGGACTTCCAGTCCGATGGTTTCCAATCAAATGGGTCATATGCCCGAAAGATATTTCCAAAACCCCTTTTAAATCGTCTTTCAATTGGGACTCATGCCCGAATCTAGATTTCACGCATCCCCGTGAAATCCTCAAAACCATAAGTCAGTTCCTCGATTTCACGCCTCTCCGTGAAACCTTCGGAATCACATATAAACTGTGTAAAATATATGCACGTAGTACACTTGGCCGAAGCCCAAATATCATATAAAACAGAAATCTCGAACTACATGCAACGGTGCATTTTCCTCCGAAAATGTCCAATAATTATAATTAAATCATATGCACTCATGGCATCTCAAAAAATGTTCATTAAAGCATATGAAACATTTATGCATGCATCGATTTAGAAAACCAAAGTCCACTCACAGACCGTCCAAAGCTGCACCTCGATATGCGTGTCATAAGCCCTTCCCGGACCAAACACCGTCTTCGGGGTTCCCGAACCTGTCCAAATTAGTTTAGAGGGTTACTAACTACTTAAATAACCCCTCATTGAAGCCCCGTAATTTTCCCGAATTTTTAACTATTTTCATACCCGATCCTAAACCTTCGGACATCCCGAACTATATTGAAACGATGTCCGATCGACTCGAAATCAGCCCCAAAATGTTTGTTACATCGAAAGGATGATTTCACATGTTGGACACTTCCCCAAAAGGTGGCCTACGCGCCCTCACGCGTCGCCCAAATAGGTTGCTCGTGGGAGCCAAGCGCCACTGCACAGTGTCGTCCCTGTCCTTCGGCAGACCGGGTCTGACCGGTCCACCTGCAATTCCGATCGGACCAAACCGGTGGAACCGGTCCAGTCTATTTCCTCCCTCATTTTTGGTCCGATTTCGATCCTTCTAATCCCAATTTCTTCCTCTTTTCAATTCCTATCCTTCTATGTCCTCAAAACCATAAAAATAAGCCTAAATCCCATTGGTTCAGAAAACCAATTTGAACCCAAACTTCCTATTCATGTTCTAGGCATTTCTAGGGGCCAAAACTACCTTCCTATGATCCCATTTAGTCCCTAAGAACCTTACAAACAAGTTTGGGGGATCAATTTGGGTTCACTTGGCTGGAATGTGATTTCGGTGGGCAGCCATCGAAAATCTCCCAGCCGCCGTTTTGGTCTGCTCAGCCGTTTCCCACAGTCCAAAAGCTTCTCCTAATCATCCTACCAACCCCCTAAACACAACCTAAACAACAAATAACCCTTCTAACATTCAAATTAAAAAATCCAAAATTCGAATTAAACGGGTCTACAGGTTTACCTGTTGTCCGTGGTTTCAACCACCGCCTACGGCGGCCCTGCCATCGACCAGCCACCATCATCCTCTCCCCTCAGCCTCACTCTCTTGGCCTCACACAGATTCAAGGGGAAAGGGTCGATTTTGGGTTCATCGGGTTTGGTGGGAATGGAACAGATGAGGGATGATATGCATGAATGAAGAGAAAGGGGGTAATGGATGGGTGACACTTGTCACTCATCCATTGGGCCATTTCGAAATATCTGGGCCCACTTGAGGACAAAATTCCACTGTTGCCTCGTAAAACGTGTCGCCGTAAATAGTTCCTTGGAACTTCCGTGAACCATAACTTTTTCGTCGAATGTCCGATTTCGACGTGTCACCTGTCTACTGACTCATATCCACCCGATCTACGTAACGGTCCTCGGTCCTCGTGCATCGTACCTCCCGGATCAAAAGTCAACTTTTTGCCCTCGTTTATGGGCAAAATCGTAATTTCGCCATGAACATCCATTAATTCTCGGCTAATCCTCGATTAGCCTCGCGAATCCATAATTAGTTTTAATTAATCCCTAAAATTAAGGACGGGTCGTTACACCATCGCTACCTACCGCTACCCGCAACAGCTGAACAACAAAAAAAAGGGTTAAAGAAAGAGGGGGTAAAAAAACAGGGAGGTGAGTGACAAAGTGAGTACTAAAATTGCCCCAATTTGTAGAGGATGAAGAGGTGAGTATGTACTAAAATTGCCCAAATTTCTCCTTTGAATGATGAATTTTTTTAATTTTGTTGAAGAAATCAAGCGAGTGAACTTTAAAGGCAGTGCAATTTTGGGTTTTTCCTCTCAAACTTATGTGTATGTTATTAGCTATAAATGTTGATTTCACTGGTTATTGATTCTTATCAAGCGATATTTGCCGATGTTGGGCGAAATGTACGATATTGGGGGAAGAAATTTCTTCCCCCAATTTAGATGCCGAGCTCCCAAAATTCCAATATGTCAGTCTGATATATCGGCAATAGAATCGATATTTTCAACCTTGAATATCATTGGGATTTAGATCTAGATTTCAATTTGACAAGAGGTGTACTAGGATTTAAATAACGAGAAAAAAGAAAACAAATAGATTTCAAATAAATACATTCAGGCACGTTTGGTAACCATTTGAATTTTAGTTTCTAATAATGTTCACTTCTTGTACTTGACATATGGAGAGTAGACAGTAAAAATGCGGGATGAAGATGAAGGGTGGTAAGGAGGGGAAGAAATAAAGAAGAAAAATGAAAGGGTATTATTCAAATACCAATCTGCTTTTATTTATTGTTACTATCATTAAATCTGAAATATCTGATGTCAGTAAAATCAGCAATCTTGCAACACTTTATTGGATCCTGAAAAAGTTCAGGGTACAAATCTATTTTTTCTCAGGAAGCTTCTCTATCAACTCAGGTATGACTTCAAAAATATCACCTACAAGTCCATAGTCAGCAACCTGTGATGCATATGGAAAAGCTTATTATTATTAGGGATATCCATCGATGAGTAATTGATAATATCATTATTTATTCAAAATTCTAAAAAAAATAGTTTTGAAAATTTTCAATCTATAACCATCATAATAATTACTCAAAAGGAAAATTGTAACATTACTCAAAAGAAAAATTGTAACAAACGCCCCTGAACTTCACAATAATTTTAGCAAATGTCCCTAAACTTAGAAATTTACACTCAAACATCCCTTAACTTGTTCGAAATGGTCGAACTTGTCCCTTTTTGACAAAATCCATTAAAAGAATTGCGTGCACAATGCATGTGAGTGAATAGTTTTTTTTTTTTTTATATAAGAGAATATCTTTAATGGATCTCAAGTGTGAATAGCAGGAACAATAGCAAAATCTAAAAAAGATTTGCGGCCTGGACTAATTCACCTGGAACAAAACCTACAAAAAAACAAAATATATAAAAGATTACAAGGTTAGCGTAAGTTTTTGTTTTCGTTGTGCTAGAGGAGGTGCTTTTATATGATTGATTAAAATAAATATTAATTGTAAGTTCTAATCAAACCGGAGTTCCATTTCTGATGATCAAGGAGAAAAAGCAGCACGAACTAGGATTGTAAAACCTGCTAAATGATTAGCAGTGGCATCAACAACCTGCTCTTGAAGACCCGCAATTTCTCTTGCATCCATCGAAGAGAATTTCCCCTCTTGCCGAATTTATCCTATCGTGGCTGAGTGAAGCCACCAGGAAAACGAAATGCTCCCGCTTAGAATCCTTTGAATCCATAATCCAGAACATAAAAACCCAAACCTCAAACAAATCTTATCAGCCAAAATTAAATGATTATCTCGATTATTTCTCCCAAGACCCTTCTCAAGACGATCCCCAAAACCACTCGAAACCATTCAATAGGAACCCCCACCAGAATCCAAAACGCATCTCGGCAATTGCAGTTAAGGAACGAATCACACCCAACGAGAAGCCATCGCATCCAGCATCGACACTAGCAAAACCCAACTTATAATCGAAATCCTACTTGCTCTATTGCAAGGCTCCTCGCAGACGATACTCCTAAAAACCCATTCATCATGAGCCACACTACCTCTCGAAACCATCGAACTATGTCATATCTCCATCACAACAGAGAGATCGCATCAGGTGATCAAGACGCATCCATCGGAACGCCCTCGACTCTAAGACCCAAATCAGAAACTTCCTAGCCTCAACTGAAATCCAATAAATTCATCCCTTTAATCTCAACAGAAGCAACCCCATAACCTCAACAGAAAGATCGACCCAATCAACATATCTAAAAGGCCCTAAAATCACAGGTCTCCAATTACCCTATCCCTCTAGTCTCGACAGAAGCAACGACCAGCTGCAGACGTCAATTGGACTGAAACGAATGCTCCACAGGAACCCAACCAAAAATCGTCCTGATCACCCCCACCCAAATAAATTGAATCCTAGAATCCCATCACGGTTCGCTCCCCTACTGCTCCATTATTTAACCTGCTCACTTCAATACCCTAGAATTGGAACTCGAAAGCACCACCGCACCACCCACGCCACAAGGAAGATCCGCCGCTGAAACCCTAGGAGAGCTATCAAGACTTCTAGCTTCGTACTTCAATTTGGTAACCTTTCACATTTCAGATTGATGAAGATGTAGAAAAATTAATTCTAAAAAATTAAAAAGAATGAAGAAAAACCCCTTGAATTGATGATTTTGCTCTTATTTTAACAGATTTCGTTTGACATTTTAATGGAGTGACGAAATAGACTATTTCGAACAAGTTAAGGGATGGTGGAGTCTTAATTTCAAGTTTAGCGACATTTGCTAAAATTATTGTAAAATTCAAAGACGCCTGCTACAATTTTTCCTTAGTCAAACAATGAAATTGACGCTTTAAAGCTTTTAAACCCTATTTAATATATGTTTTCCTTTCTATTTTATGAAAACATTACTCCCACTTCTAATCTTTTTTTATTTTTTCACTAGTTCATTTTAAGGAGTAATGTAAAGACAACCCAATTTAAAACAAGATCATTAAGAGCAAGAATTCTTCAAAAATATTTTTTTTACTTCAAATTTGAGAAATCTTTATTATTTGATATTATAGATTAATCGCTTATGGAATAGGGTTTAATTTTTGGAATGTGTGCCCAAAATTCAAGAATTAAACCTTAAACCCTAAGTCATAAGCTCTTCCACCACCACCACCACTCCCCCTCCCTACATTTTCTATACCCTACAATTTAAACCCCAAACAATACGGATTTCATTCTTGGTTTAAAAAAAATCAATTGCAATAAGTTTAATTATAAAACTGTTTTAAGTTAAATTATAAAATAGGAGTTAGAATCCTAATCATGCAATTGTACAAGATGACAATATGATGCAGAATGGTCAAGGAAGTTTAGTCTTTAGGGTTTTAGTATATCTTTGTTTTCTGTTTTATTAAGGAATAGACATGTTTCCATGTTCTATTAGGATTACTTTCTCTGTTTTCTGTTTTAATTAGGAGTAGGCATGTTCCCATGTTCTACTAAGATTAGGATGTTCTTTCTAATTCCAGTTTAATTAGGATTTTTAGTTTGTTTAATTCCCTATAAATACCCCATTGTAATTCAATGGAACGGAGATGAGTTTATGAATAAAAGTTTGAGTATATTTTCCTACGAAAGGATTATTTTGGTGCGAAGCCAATTTCGGATGTGAAGCCCCTGGAGTGATTCCAGACCTATCTTTTAAGTTTTATGTTTGTTTTCCTAGAGTTTGCTTCCGCTAGTTTGCTAAATCGTAGATCTCAGATCTGTCCTACGTCAAATTTGGTATCAGAGCAGATTCTTTCTCCTCTAGGCACTATTGTATGTCCACAATTCGCAGCGAGTGGACAAATCCTAGACCAATTGACAAACGGTGTTGCTGGATTAACAGCAGAAGTTGCTGAAATTCAGACCACACAGCAAGAACACCTCACCATATTGCGAGAACACTCCGCTGCCTTGGGACTTCGTCAGCGCAAAGACCATGAAAGAGAGAGAAAAGGCGAGAATTTCTGTCAACCAGTAGTAATTGAAACGGTTATGATGCCAAGGTCAGTTGATATGATTAATGAGTTTTTGGGTGAGTGGAGAGGTAGACAAAAAGAAAAATTTCAAGATAAAACAACCATGGAAAATCAAGTTGCACAGCCTACTGAACAAGAATCAATGTCAGCCGTGGTTCAACCAACAATACAGGAAATATCCATTCAATTGGATAAACAAGAGTCAATGTTGCCAGTGATCGAGTCAGCTCCCATTTGTGCACCAATTCTGCTAGTGATTGCTGTTCCTTCTATTCAGGAACCTAGCAATATCATTCTTTGGATTCCTCTTATGACTCGTCAACTTAAATTCAGAAAAAAGGACTTGCAACTTTCAGGCGTAGAGGCATTCATGAGGAGATCTAAGTCTTTACAGAGAGCTGGGCAAATTGCACGTAAAAAAAGTGAAAGACTTATGCTGCAAGAGCATGAACAACTTGGGAAAAGGTGGAGGAGAATTCCGACTCTGCGTGCAGCCATTAATGCCAAGAATTATCCTTTTGATGTTGGTTGATGTCCAAGCTTTTCACTTAACTCGCTGGAGTCGAGTTTTCCAACCAGGGGAGAATGATGCAGAATGGTCAAGGGCAATTTACTCGTTAGGGTTTTAGTATATCTTTGCTTTCTGTTTTATTAAGGAATAGATATGTTTCCATGTTCTATTAGGATTAGTTTATCTCTGTTTTCTGTTTTAATTAGGAGTAGGCATGTTCCCACGTTCTACTAGGATAAGAATGTTCTTTCTAATTCCAGTTTAATTAGGATTTTTAGTTTGTTTAGTTCCCTATAAATACCCCATTGTAATTCAATGGAACGGAGATGAGTTTATGAATAAAAGTTCGAGTATATTTTCCTGCGAAACAATTATTTTGGTGTGAAGCCAATTTCGGGTGTGAAGCCCCTGGAGTGAATCCAGACTATTTTGGTGTGAAACCAAGTTTTGATGCGAAGCCAATTTCGGGTGTAAACCCCCTGGAGTGATTCCAGACCTATCTTTTATGTTTTATGTTTGTTTTCCTAGAATTTGTTTATGCTAGTTTGCTAAATCATAGGTCTCAAATCTGTCCTACGTCACAATAAACATGCATGGATAAAAAATAGTGGAGGGACCTAGGACTAAAGAAATGCCATATTTCAACTTTTAAGTAAAATAAAAACTTGTCAAGGATTAGTTAGTAATTTATCCTTATTATTATCCATTCATGCCACGTCTTTCTGGACATGCTTCCACCAAAGAGAATGTAAATGTCTTAAACCTAATACATCAATTGTTTCAGCTTTGAACTGATTGAGTCAGGGATTAGTTAGTAGTTTATCCTTATTATAACCCATTCATGCCACATTTTTCTGCAAATGCTTGCACCAAAGAGAATGTAAATGTCTTAAACCTAATACATCAATTGCTTCAACTTTCAACTGATTGAGTCAAAGCTGTACTAACTACTATTAACCTTGGCAATTGTGAGAGAGAGAAAGAGAGAGAGAGAAAGAGAGAGAGAGAGAGAGAGAGAGAGAGAGAGAGAGAGAGAGCACCTGAAATATAGGGGCATCTGCATCTTTGTTCACAGCAACAATAACCTTGGAATCTCTCATGCCAGCTAAGTGTTGAATGGCTCCTGAAACACCAAAAGCCATGTACAATTCTGGGGCGACTATCTTTCCAGTTTGGCCAACCTAACAGACACCAAATCAAATTCTAAGATCAGGGAAAGCAACAAAAAGGAAAGAGAATATCCGAGCATAAGACTAATTGAAAGGGATAAGCATGTTGCCATTGTAAACATTTATAAGAGGCATCTCATATCCTCAAGATGGTGCAAATGGTTAAATTAATGACACAAATTTATTTATTCATTCAATTCCAGAGACAATGTCTGGCCCTGCTGAATTAGAAGACGTCTGGCCCTGCTGAATTAGAAGACGTCTGGCCCTGCTGAAGATGGTGCAGCTCACTCCCATACCACTGCCCTGACTGGAAATAGTACTCAAATGAAGCATCTCCAATGAAAAAGAAAAGTCTTTTTGAACCCCATGAAAGAGAGGGCTTTAAGTTCTGAATTGGGACTCAACAAGCCTTCTAGCTGTGATGAGCAACTAAAACATTTTTTTTATTTCTGTTTTGCATAATTTCAACTCTTAACAGGTGAGTTGTACCAATTTCAAGACTGAAGAATAGGCAACAAATGAAATAAAAATGCTGAAGATGCCATCCCATTACTTAAATAAAATTCAAGCATTCTACAACGTTGGAAAGAACAGTTATATATATCACCTGTAAGTCATTAGGAACATATCCTGCATCAACAGCAGCTCGCGTAGCTCCAACTAAGCAAAAGAGAATAAATAAATTTTAGAATTTTCTTATCCATATTGCAACAGCACGTGCGTAAGTACATGTACAAAAGGCTCAGATTCTTCTAATCTGTGAACATAATATCTATCACAACTCAAATACATATGATATTATGCGGAAATTCTACAACACCCCATCACACTAAGTGTGGTGTGGGATGCAGACCGTTAGATCAAAATCTAACGGCTAGAAAATAAAGGGATATTTTTTTTTCTATTATTTTTCATTATATCCTATTGAAAAAGTACGATGTACTTAGTGCCACGATGTACTGTAGCCATTCCCGATATTATGACATGAAAAAGCAATAAAAGTCATCAACAAAAAGCTTTGAGTTGTCATCAGCACATACCCATAGTCAGACCCACAAACAAAGCAACGATAATAAGAAGATAATAGAAAGAATGGAGTTCTGCATGCAAAAATTGATTTACATTGGAATAACACAAAAAAAGATTAACATTGAAATTACCAGCTGCACCAAGTTTCTCTGCTAGTTTTTCTATCATTTTGAAGTTCTCCGCACTTTTCAATGCACGGCCCCCAGTAACCACAATACGAGCATTCCCAAGATCAGGACGTTCTATATCCTGTGATGTGTGGCTAACATATCGAGATTTACCAACAGAATCTGCAAATGAGATATAAGGCCACATCATGAGACAACCTAGGTTGCAATTTCCAATTAGTAAGTTTATCAGCCAGATGCACTATAACAACAAAAACTACCCAAGTCATTATTAGGTCTAGCATTCCAATTGTCCGGTTAAAATAAATTCACAGATGGCCATAGAGAAGTTCTATTCGCATATGCTTCTTGTTTAATAAATTTGAATCAAAAGGATATTTTGGCATTAAATAGTTTATGCATCATAAAATGACAAACAGACCTTTACCAAAGGTGGAGAGGTCAACCTGCGAGATAGGAACTTCATTTGATTTTGAATCAGCTGAGATGGGGGGCACTGGAAAGGATGTTGATCTAATGGTCAAGAGACAAGGGCCAGCACCATTGTATCGAACAGTACATAGTGCATTTCCAGCATATATTGGCCTGCCATATGAAAATATCATCTTACTTCTAGCCAGCTGAAATCAACATTTACCACAGATGCATATTCAAATGATTAATCAAGAGAAGTTTGCACTAGAACATGAAACTAATTCCTATAAATCTTGCCAAAAGAAAAACCAGATACCACAGTTAATAATTTAAGATATATTCTTGTTGGCTTCCATCTGATTTGAATAAGTTGATACTTTGGCAGGAAACCTTTGAGTTTCAAACTATTGGGCATTGGACTCATTAATTCAACAAAAACTTGTTGCATAAGAAATCAGAAGAACAAAGTGTCACAGCACCTGAGTAGTAGAGTAGACATATATGTGAATGTAGCTTGTAAACTATTTAGATTGAAGATCTTTGTGTTGTCAAATGGATGAGGGTAAGGTGTTGTTAGTATGGTTGTTGTGGCTTTGACTGATTGTATTTTCAGTACTTTCTGGTCCACTGTGGTGTAAATTTGTTAAGTTAATTTCTTTTTACTAAAGTCATTGTGTGCGAAAGAGAAGAAGAAAATACGGATTCATCATGATCACAACAATAGCCAAACAACAAAGTCACCTGACAAATAGACGAGGCTCGGAAATCTCAATAACATCCGTGATTGGAGAAACATCTAAAAGGGCAGCTGCCCGTGGCAGTATGTTTTTCCCAAATGAGCCCGAAGCAGTGATTACATGTGAGTACCCGCCTTTCTTCTGAACCAAATAGACCAGTTTTGCCCAAGGTTCAGCTAGAGGATGACTAAATTCATCAGAGTCAGCCACTAATACCTATACAACTCATCATTCACCCACCATAAGATTTCACAATCTTCAAAAGCCAATATAATACCAATTGAATGTGTAGAACCATGCTGACATGTATTCAGTTAGATATTCTTATCAGATTAGATATAGTAGTTATAGCAATAACTGTACAATCTTATCTTCATATCATACAACCGTTGCACACAATTGTATAAATATAGCCATTTGGCTTGTGTATGAAATACAGAGTTTTGCCCAATTCTTCAGAATGTAATCGAAACACAGAACAACATCAAGTATAAATCTAATCAAGAGTTAAAAAGAAAATGTGGGGGCCATTTGAGCTACCTCAGAAACTGAAGGATCGCATGAAGCAGCATTTGCAGCGGCTGCGTGAAGTGCAGGGCCGGAGCCAGCCAATAGCAACGAAATAGGATTTTCGTTGCTTAAAGATTTTGCAGCCTTCACTGCACTCACCGATTGGGGTTTAATAGCACCACCTTCGTGTTCAGCTAACACCAATGTGCTAATCTACTCAATTATTTTAAGAAGAAAACTTCAAATGACTAGAAAAGGATAATTGATCAATAAGCTTTGAAATTAAACTAAATTGAATATCTGAACTCCCATATCTCAACGAATCTTTAAGTAAAATTTGATTTTTTTTTTTGGGGGGGGGGGGGGGGGGGGTAACGATTGAAAGTGGACTTACGGATCTAGAATTGGAGGCTAAGGCGAAAACTTGGGACCTAAAGAGAGGACTTATTCGTTTCCTCAAGGCTCTGAGCGCTACTCCGGTTGCCATCTCTGACTCACTGTGCCTCTGTAGCTATGGGACGACGATGATGGCGATGGCGATGATGATGGGGTCGAGTGACTAGGCAAACGATAGAGCTGATAGACGGTTGAGAACTTGAGAAACTAGGCATGCTTGGGCTGGATGATTTCGAAAACATAATACGGTGAGTATAGGGTATGGGATGCATACAAATTCCATTTATGAATAAAATATATTTTGGACTGAATTTTTTTTTTTTTTTTGGATTAAAAGGAAGGGGGAATTTTAAAAACTTTTCATAGAATATGGCATTAGGATTAGTTATCGTCATTGAGCCGGGCTGGGCTTTTGGGCTTGAGCCAGGCCGAGCTGGACTTATTAAATAATTTTTAAAATTATGGGCTGAGCCGAGCCCGATTGGGCTTATTAAATAATTTTTAAAGTTAGGGGTCAGGCCAAGTCGGGCTGGGCCGGGCAAACTTACTTACATATATAAGAGCCGAAGCTCTTTATCGAGCCTGGGTTTTATCGGGTTTTTCGGGTCGGGCCGGTCTTAAGTGGGCTTTTAGAAATAAACTAATTTTCAAATTTTAAAGTTACAAAAAAAATATATGCATATGATTTCATTTGTCTTTGTACTAAAACTTTGGACGAGTCATTTCTATTTATTTGTTTCAATTGTGGTGTATATATTCTTATTGTCTAATTAGCCTAATCTAATGTCTCACATACTAAGGCCTCGTTTGGTATGTCGTACTGTACTGACTATTTCAATCGGATAGACTAATCTGTCCACCGAATAGACTGATTATTTAGTCGGGCGTTTGGTACTTTTCCGGATTAAAATGCCGACTATATTATACTGACCGGATTATATTATAGTAATTGACAAAATACTTATATCTTAAATATTAATTATATATGTTATTATTTTTATTATTATTTATTTTAATAATAATTATTATTACTATTTATTACATTTTTATTAATTAATTATTTTTAATTTTATCATTATTATTTATTAAAATATCATTAATTATTAATTTATTATTATTAGAATTTATTACTTTATTACTTTTTATTATTAATATTTACTAAATTAATATTTTATTTTTATTATATTACTATTTATTTTATTATTATTATTATTATTATTATATTTTACAAGATTACTAGTTATCCGACTATTTAATACGGACAATTTCGAGCGTATTATTTTAGCGTGTCTGGACGGTATAAAAATATTCAACCGTATTAACTTATACGGTGACTAATTAATACGACTGGTACCAAACACAGGTTTCGGATTATTTAGCCTATACGGACCGTAATACGGTGTACCAAACACACCCTAAGACTAATTATATATGTTCAAACTTCAAATCCAATAATACTTTTCCATGGGTTTTAAATGAAAACTAGCAGATTTGTTGTCATTTTACTGTCTGTCGTAGTAGGCCACAAGAGATATGTTTGATTAAGAAATGAGAACGTAGGATTTGGAATATAAGACACTTGGGTAAATAGTAAATGCATGGAAGAATATATGTACTATTTACCAGCACCTTCCTGGTATATATAACAACTTAATATGTAGTATCATTAGTGCCTATTGATACAATGTCAATAGTTAGAATTCTTAATTAAGCAAGTTACATGGAGGATTAGTTTATGTTTGTGAGAGCCAGATAGTTGTATTGTATAATTTGTATAGGTAGGTTAAGGTTTCTACCATTTTTGGGCCAAAATAGTTATATTGGCTTGGGGTTGGGGTTGTATTGGTCTTGGGTGGGTTTAGCTCCTTTCGGTTATTTGAGCTATTATAAAAAATGGGTTTGGGTGCGTTTAGTGCCTTTAGATTATTTGGGCTATATATTTGGGCTTACAGGTCATGTTTATATAGGCGAGCTAAGCTGGCTTACCGAGCCCGAGCCAATCGGGTTTGAACACCTTAAGCCCAAGTTCAGCCCGTTAATTCTTAGGCCGAGCCAGCCCACGTCCCATAACATGTCAAACCGGGCTTTTGTCCACCGGGCCTATCAGGCCCTCATAAGCCCATGTGCTTTTGGGCCAAATGGTGAAGGCTAATTGGGGTTCGAATTTGAGACTAATTGTCTATAAGTCAACGCTAGAACCAACTGAACTAAACCCACTTGACATATTTTGGGTTGATTTTGGCACGCTATATATCACGCGTTACACTCAATTTTTTATTTAAATATTTTTTTATTTTTTTTGTGAATCAAACTTGTAAAGTTATTCTCGTTTTTTAATTTAATATATTTTAATTTAATTTAATTTAATTTAATTTAATTTCTTTTGTTTATATAAAAAAATTGGACTTTTTTTTCGCTCTTTGAACAATTTTTTCTTGATAATTATATCATAAGAAGAGTTGGCATTAATGAAAAAAATAGAGAAGAGTTTTATTAGAAAAATTCTGAAGAGCTCTTTATAGTGTTTAATCTTATATAGAAAGTAAAAGAGATATGTGGTGGAATAGTAGGGTTTATCCAAAAAGAAGTTCAAACATTTTACATAAATAAAAGAAATATATTAAAATATATTAAATTTAAAAAGAAACGGGATAAGTTTGAAAGTTTGATTCATACAAACATAAGAAAATTATTAAAATAAGAAAATCGAGTGTATTAAGTATTTTTTAGAGTGTCAAAATCATATCCCTATATTTTTAGTCATCTTTATTTGGATAAAGATAATTTTGGTTACTGTATTTTCAGTTTATCATTTTGATTACTGTAGTCTAATATATTAACACTACAAGTCATTGCCTTTTAATTATCTTCTATAGAAAGTTTCAAATTCAATTCTTGTAATACCTAATGTATATATATTATAATTTCCATTCTGATTAAATAAAAAGTGTTTCTTACGATTACGCCCAATAGCCCACTTGTATAAAAAAAAAATTAAAAAAAAAACTAACTTCTCTTGAACCTAGTCGTTCCTCCCCTCCCTCCCGACCCAACCCACCGCCCACCCTATGAGCCACGAATTTGGTTTGCTTGGTTCTGTGGTAGTTAATGGTTAAAATGTTAAAGATCAGGCTTGCTTTTTGTCCCTTGATATTATATGGGCTACATGGTGGAAGAAATCTGGAGGGAGAAGAGGATCTGAGGATGTGTGGTGGGATTTTTTTTTCCGAAGTTGATTTCATTCCAAACAAAAATCTAGCAATGGGAGACCATCTACAAGATGCATCCCTAATTTCTGTAAAAATTAGACCGGTCCAACTCCATCTGACTACTCTTTTAGACAAGGGAAACTTTTTGTTTCATTCCACATATTAATTAACCAACAGAATCCACCTTCTGCAGGGTACCGCCCACATCCAACCCACTAATCTTGACAGATAGTACTAATGTGACCTTAATCAGTATCTTACTTTCATTATTATTAAATATCATCACTATTTTCCATCTCAATTATATAAATACATATTAAAGTTACTAAAATAATAAGAACTTTAAAATACATAATTTTTTACATATTCAAAGTCCACATTGTAAAATATGAATCACCATATAAACAATAATGATCATAGATAGAATAATTAAACATATGATAACAATAATACCTAAACATAAGACATCTTAGGATCATCATACCATCATGTTGAAATATTCATGCACTTGCTTCTTATTATCTAATCGAACCTATATTCCTTCCATAACTTCCTTCACTATAATTCTTTGATTTGTGGTTACTATTATCCACCCAATCTTAAGTGACTTTGATATTAATCATCCAAATTAACCTTAATTAGGTTTCACTAATTTTTCTGAAAATAAATCCTGAATTTACAGTATAACCAATCCAAGAATAGATCATAATTTTTTATATAAAAAATAACTTCAATAATACAATCAATATATATTTATACAAACAAGTCCTTTATTAAAAATATCCCATTCACACCTTCCTTTAATCCTTTTACTCCTCATAATTTATCATGAGAGTCCATTTAAACAAAATACTATGATCACTTAATTTCCTAATTTTCCCATATTAATCTCAAATTTTAAACATAAGCACATAATTTCATAGTCTCACAAACATACTCAAATGATACCCAATTTACTCAATCTTAATACCAATAAACTCATAATTTAATAAGGAAGAACTTTCACGTTGGAAGGACCACCGAGAGCCGTTGCATGCGCCCTCATGCGACAGTGGCAGCTCCCTACGTGTGGTTCCCACACGCTGCACAGTCACCTTCAACCTCTGGCAGGTCGACCCGATTTTCTGGTTTCGGGCCGCTCGCCTCGCGAGCATGACCTGATTGTTTCTTGTCTGTTTTACGTCCAATTTGGACGTTCCAATAGTCCATTCGCAAGTACTCAACCTAAGGAGAGTCTTTGTATCATCCAAACAAAGAAATAATCACATGATAGCCTAGTCTGATCCCTAGAAGATTCGACCATGGTTTTTCAACCATCTCGTTGGCCTTACAAGCATCCTAGCTCATCTTTTTTGGTCTCAAAGTGATCATAGAACTTGTAAGCAGTGGCAAACCTTCTACCCTCACTCTTTCTAGCCCAGAACCAAAGAACCTGAAGTGGAGCCTCACGGGTTACTTCATAACCCTCACTTTTTCCCCATTATTCTTCCCCAAGTTTCATCAACTTTCTTCTCCTTTTTCTTTTTCTTCTTTTCTTCTTCTTTCTCTTATTTTCTTCTTCTTTCTCTTCGTTTTTCTCTTTATCCCTAGTTTCCCTTTCATCTCTCTAAAGTTTTTTTTTGTCTTTTTTGGCCTTCCATTCCCGAATTGCCACCTTTTTTTTTGCGCACACAACACACATATAAATAATATAGAAGGTCGGTTGGGATGGAACAATCATGAGAAACCTAGATTATTCTAGGTCTTTCTCACAAAATTACCAAAATACCATTATCTGCAAAATTACCAAAATGCCCTTAGACAATTTTTACTTATATCGAGCCTATTCGACCTCCGATTCTGGCATACCGCCTATCTATGAACTCAGGATTTCAGAACATTTTTAACATTAATCATGATTGTGACACCCTAGAAATTCGAAAAAGGAAATTTCGAGAATTTGAAACGGTGATGACGATTTCACCATTGGTTTAAGTAGTCAAATGATGACTTTTTATTTGGGATGCTTTTTGAAACTTTCGTAAGGACTGTTGTATAGGTCTCGAAATCATGAGTCTGTAGACATGTGGCACATCAAAATTGGAATTCAGATGAGTTAGTTACGAGTCTAGTAAGGCCTAAGGGCATTTTGGTAATTTGTGACCAAGGGTATTTTTGTAGTTAATATCTTAAAGGGGTAATTTGGCCTTTTTATCCAATCTAATGAGTCAGCAGTGTTTGTGGTGTTTAAATCGAATGGTGACAAGTGTCACCATCTTGTGGAGCTTAGTGACCTTGTGGTCGTGTGTTGGGTTTGATCAAATAAACAATACCAAAAACCAAATTCATTTGATTGATCTTTGTTGTAACGACCCGTCCCGGAAATCGAGATTAGATTAGTAGTTAATGACAGATTGGTAAAGTTAAACGGTGAATATTTGGACGAGGTAATTTGGTAAAAAATGGGCAAACTGTTGACTTTTCAAACGACAAGAAATTTTCACAAACTTCGAGGACCGTTAGGTAGGTCTCGGTTCCCGGAGTACAACGACAGGCGGCACGTGGTCATTGGAGTTCGGACAATTGAGTTATGGGTATCAGAATCGGAGGGGAAAAATGGTAAATTGTGTAATAAAGAGCATTTTGGTCATTATGGTGGCCTAGGGATCTGTGCCCAATGCCAGTAGGACACTTGGCTGCTGTGGAGAAGGTGACCACCAGATTGTTGACAGGTGTTCCCCTCTGGATGGCTGTGGAACCTTTGAAACTGCCTCACTGGTTTTACAAATTAAGCACGGGTTAGAGAACTAGGGAAAAAAACAGAGGATGAGAGTGTGAACTGTGAGCAAATCATTCATCCTTAACCTGTGATGTGTGAAGAGGATTGACAGAGCAGGTGGTGAGGCGTCCGGTGGTGCTGCTACCATGCACCGTCGTGCACGGTGGTGGATGAATAAGGTAAGGAACCCGTGTATCCTTTGTTTGAGTTTTACATTTGGAAGTCGAATTGGAGGGTTATTGAGCCTAATTGATTACTAAATCATAAATCTGAGGTGTCTGGAAATCAAATGGACTTGAACGGACGACTCGCCTTGTGCGGTGGACGTGGAACCAGTGGCCTGGGAAGATGAAGCCAAAAATGGTGAGTGATGGTTTCGTGGTTGTCGTGCGGTCTCACTGATTGGAATGGGTTGCCAGGGGTCCCAGAAATCGATTGGAATCAAAATCAGGAAAGAAGGTGGCCGGAATCATGGAAGCTGAACAAGGAATAGAGGACATTTTCTCCTTCGAATCGGGAGGTAATCTCTAGCCTTGAATTCAGTGTTTTTATTAGGTGTTTTAGTTAGGAATGAAAGAAATAATTTCATCGACTAACTATGATTGAAAATAGTGAAGAATTGGACGGAAACCGGCTATGTCGGTCGAGTTGCAGAAGACCGGTCCAACCCGGTTTGAACCGGGTCAACATAAGGACAGGGATAATGAATAGTAATTGAGCGTGGTTTCATGCGCAAGGCGATTGGGCAGCACGTGAGGGCACGTGGGCCCTCTTTTCGAGGCACATTCAACACGTGTTTTAAAATATTTAATGTAACGAACATTTTGGCGCTAGTTTCGAGTCGATCGGACATCGTCTCGATATGTTTCGGGATGTCCGAAGGTTTAAAGCCTCGGTTAAAAATAGTTAAAAATTCGGAAAAATTACGGGGTTTTAGTATGATCATTGTGAAGTTGTTAGTGACCGTATTATGGGATTTGAACAGGTTCGGGAAAGCCGAGGATAGTAAACTAGCTGAGGACGGCGTAAGTGCACTCGTATCGAGACAACAGCGAAATGGTGTGTGAGTGGACTTTGCTTTATAACTTATGATGCATGCATATATATTTTTATGTGTTTTCTATACGTGATTCTATGATTTGATTTATGATCTTGATGATTTACGATTTTGCACGGTTTTTGAGATATTTACAAAATTGCGCGTTTTACGGGATTTCGATCGATGTTGTGATTTGACTATGGTTTTAATGATTTAATTTTGGGATTTGAAACATGATTTGATTACAATGATTTGAAATGGATTTCAGAAAAGTGATTTCGGGCTTGGAGCCATGTTTCTGAAATTTTGATAAACGAGCTTTTGGTTTTGAAACTGGATTTCAGATTTGGTTTTGAGACTTGGAAAGGAAATTATGGATTTGGGTTCAGGACAGTGGTTCCGGATGCCGGCTTACGGAATCATTGTTTCCAATTTGGATAAGGATTTTCTATGGTTTTCACTGTTGATCGAAAAATGGTTTTGGGTTTAAAGACTCGGAGAAAAGAAAAAGAAAAACCGTTGGATCTGGTTTTGAGTTTAAAGACTCAGTTGATTGACGGGGGGAGGGTCTTGGATTAATATGTTTTTAGTTTAAAGACTCGGATATGATACCCCCCGATGTGACGACCCGTCCCGAATTAATGGCATGCATAAATGTTTTATAATTCTTTTAGAACATGTTTTGTGATGCCATGAGTGCATTTGTTTGTGGTAACCTAGGATTTACGTATTAGCACGTATTTCGAGATTTCTTGTTTTATACGATGCTTGTACGTGCTAGGTTTTCAATGAGAGTTTAATGAACAGGTTTTGGATTTGGAATTATGAAATCGGGCATGAGACCCATTTGTTTTATGAAATCTCGGACTTAGAATCCATTTGATTTGACGAGAAATCGGACCGAGGGTCCATTTGCGTTATACGATCGGACCGAGGGTCCCGTTGGTTTATGATTCAGACTGGAGGCCCTGTTGGTTGTGAAATCGGACTTGAGGTCCCTTTAATTTATGGTTTCGGGCTTAAGGCCCCGTTAGCTGTGGTATCGGGCTTGAGGCTCAGTTGATTGTAACATCGGGCTTGAGTCCCAATTCAGTTTGTGAAATGAGAATTCGGGCATGAGGCCCTGTTGAACTGTGGATTTAGGCCGAGGCCTGTGAAATGGATTTGAATCGAATTCGATGAATCCTGTTGAGATGAATCGGGTATGAGACCCAGTTGAAATGTGTTTTGAGAAAGGAAGAAAGTGTTTTGAAAATGAATATGAACCCTCCAAATGATTATATGGTCTCCTCCAGACGTCGACCTGGAGAGTCACGATCCACAGACCAGAATGGGTATCCCCATAGGGATCCCGTTCCAGGAGTGGAGGTTACGATTTATGATGTGGTCCCAGACCAGATTCCGGAGAGATGATCGGACTAGGTCCGAAGATAGAGCCTCCCATATGGAGAATTCTTGGGAGAAGACTCGGAGTGAGACCCCGAGTAGTGTGTACACTAGTTTAGAGATGATATCGTGACATTTATCAGGGATGTGTTCCCTAGGGGCTATGTGCCTCGAGTTGGCATCTTCTCGAAAGTGCCTCGGATGGGTTATACGTATATTGATACGTATGAGGTTTTATGAAAGTGATTTGGGGGCAGAGACCCCGTGTTCTATGTTTTATGTTTTGGAAAAGTGATTTATATGTTTTGGTACTTCACTGAGAATGGTTTTGGGCTGATTTCCCACATGTATGGTTTTATGGTTTTAAGGTGTGATTTCGGGTCGGGGACCCAAAAGGATTTATGGGTCATGACGGTTTATGGGGTCGGGCATGAACCCTTGAAAGGTTTTGAAAATGTTTTCAAATGGTTTTATGAACGTGTTTGATAAATGGTTTTTGGAATTCATGCGTATGTTTTTATGAAGGGCAGAAATTTCTTTATGCAGAAATGTTTTTAAACAAAATATTATTTTGTCCACTCACGACTTTTAATGTTTTAATGCCCTTCAGGTTTATCGCGGATGCGGGCTGTAGCAGAGATGAGACATCACACTCCTCTTCCTACGATCCTGGCGTACTCTGGAAGCCCGGTGAGGGCTAGAGAAGGAATTTTCCCTGGTCTGACACTTTGTGTCAGACGTAATCAAGTGTGTCCCGCGTTAATCTCTGGGGATTTGGGACGGGTCCTAACACCCGAGGCCTGTGATTGTGTTTTGAGTTTAAAGACTCGTTGATATCCCGGGAAGGCCTGATATTGTGCATGGTTTTGAGTTTAAAGACTCGGGTGCACTTGAGATCCAGCAAACTTGCATGAATGATATTTTCACTGGTTTTTCAGATGTTTTGGGTAGTGGCCCGGATGAATTGGATTTGATGAGTTTTGGGACTGAGTTCCCGTACTTTAAGATCGATTTGTGATTTTAGGCTGAGGCCCTGGATTTGAATGACGAATTTGATTCGGGTTTCGATAATGGTTTTGGTTGATGGGTTTTGATGTGAAATGGTTTCATAACATGAGATTGATATGCATGCATTGGTTTTTAAATGGAGGGTAAAAATGTAGTTGTTTTATTGAACTGTTTTTTATATCGGGCCCAGTTATTGAACTGTTTTATTGAAATGTAGTTGGTTTACAGTTTGGGTTCGAGGCCCAGTTAGTGGCACTATCGGGCTTGATGCCCTGTTGCTTTATGATATCGGGCTTGAGACCCATTTAGTTGAGATATCGTGCTTAGGGCCCTATTGGTTGTAAAATTGGACTTGAGGTCCTGTTGAGTTGTGGTTCGGGCTTAGGGCCCAGTTATTCGTGTTATCGGGCTTGAGTCCCAGTTCAGTTTGTGAAATGAGAATTCGGGCATGAGACTGTTGAATTGTGGATTTAGGCCAAGGCCTGTGAAAGTGATTTGAATCGAATTCAAGGAATCCTATTGAGATGAATCGGGTGTGAGACCCAATTGAGAAATGTATTTGAGAAAGAAATAAAGTATTTGAAAATGATGAATAAACCCTCCATATGATTATATGGTCTCCTCCAGCGTCGACTGGAGAGTCACGATCCACGGACCATAATGGGTATCCCCATAGGGATCCCGTTCCAGGAGTGGTGGTTACTAGATATGATGTGGTCCCGGACCAGTTTCCGGAGAGATATGTGGACTAGATCCAGAGAGAGAGCTCGGACTAGATCCAGAGATTGAGCAACCCAGATGGAGATTCCTGGGAGAAGACTCGGAGTGAGACCCCGAGTAGTGTGCACACTAGATAGATATGATGTCATCGTGACTATATCGGGGATGTGTTCCCTAAGGGTTGTGTGCCCCGAGTTGGCATCTTCTCCGGAAGTGCCTAGGATGGGTTATACATACGAGTACGTATGTGTTTACAGAAAATGATTTGGGGGGTGGAGACCCCGTGTTCCATGTTTTATGTTTTAGAAATGGTTTTGGGGCGGAGACCCCGTATGGTATGTTTTGGTATTTCACTGAGAAAGGTTTTGGGCTGAGACCCATGTGATGTGATTTGGGCTGAGTCCCTATTGATTTGACCTACGGGTTTTGAATTGTGATTTCGGGTCAGGGACCCAAATGGATTTATGGGTCATGATGGTTTATGGGGCCGGGCATGAACCCTTGAAAGGTTTTGAGAAAATGTTTTCAAATGATTTCATGAATGTTGGATAAATGGTTTTTGAATGCATGCGTATGTATTTATGAAGGGCATAAATATCTTTAAGCGAAAGTATTTTTAAATGAAATGTTTAAATTATCCACTCACAATTTTCGTGTTCTAATGCACTTCAGGTTGATCGGGGATGCGGGCTGTAGCAGAGACGAGACATCACTCCCCTCCTCCTACGATCCTGACACACTCTGATAGCCCCGGCGAGGGATAGAGATGGAATTTTCCATGGTCTGACACTTCGTGTCAGACGGGATCAGGCAGGTCCCACGTTAATCCCGGGGGATTTGGGACCGATCCTGACAGGCTCGAGATTGGTGTGCTAGAGAGACGAGGCAGATGATGATGTACCACGAGTAGGGAGGCTTGGAATGGTACGATGGGCACATCGTGAGTTGAGGTTGTGGCCAGTTGTGAGGTGACAGATGTTTGGTAGGAACCACTAACCGAGCGGGGATATGTGATGACCATTGATAGGTCATGGTTGGGACGAACGATCAGGATACCGTGAGTCTGATCAGAGTAGCGCAGCGGAAGCGCAATGGACCTCTGCCTCGTGATTGGATCTAGGTTGGTATGGTTGGGTTTGACCATCCGTGAAGTTGATTTCGTGGACTCCCCCTGTTGTGTTAGAAATGCAGAGGTTGGCCTTTGGGTAATGTCGAGGCTTGTGATTGGCGATTTGCTAAGATTGGTGCTTGATGTACTTGAGGACCAGGACTCAGGAGGCCGAGGTGAGTGATCGTTGATTGTGATCCTGGGAGTGGGTTATGAGTGTGTTAGTGGTGCTCGGGATTGAACCTCGAAAAGGTAGGGATGCGGTCATCAGAAGGAGTGATGATCGCCTTCCTTTTGGATGTGCATACGGTGTTAACTGACAGGTGAGTTGGTCAGTGAGTTGGTTTAGTTACAGACAAGTGGATTGTGATCTATAGGAGTTGTGGATCGCCTAAGTGTAGCAGAGTTGACGTTGAGACGGTTGGTCCAATGGTGGTATTGAGTTCCATGATTGGAAAGGGTGGATATACTTCCAACATGGTTAGAATCTCGGAAGCAGGAGCGGATGTAGTTTAGACATCGAGATGTGTGTTGATCCTGAGATGGTGTTAGATGTCACATGTGAGAGATGGATGTTTTAAAGTTGATTTGGGGATTCATTAAAGGAACTTCAGGAATTGTGACCCCCCTTGGTCATGGAGATGGGTGGATGTGTTCGGGAGTAGAAAGAGTACTTAGTAACGCCAGGAGTGGCCTGTGTGGCGAGTGCCGTAGGATTGTGCTAAGTTGGATTAAGGTAGGATGACTTGCAATGTCCTAGTTGTGGACCTTGGAGAGTTCCGTTGGAGGTTGACAGAAGGAAATGGAAAAATGAGTGACTAGAACTAATCGATATGAGGTTATTGAAGAGAACCCACAACCTAGACGTGCGGTATATAAATCGATTGGATTTGATGTAGTGGTCTGAACCCTAGTCAGTAGGATCCATTTAGGAGTGTGTGGATCGGGATTGGATTGCTTTTGACAGGTTTGAGTAGTTGTGGAGCAAGAGGATCGCCTGTGAGACACAAGTTGGATAGCTGGACCATTTTGAAATTGTGCAGGACATGTGTGGTCCGTCTCGCAGACACTTGAGTATTGGACTTGGATCTAGTGCGGGGTCTGCCCTATGTACCTAATGAGAGGAGCTTGAAGTTCTTACTGGTCGGGCAACCCAGAAGATTGGAAGATTCGGAAGTGGACTTGAGCTGGTGTTTTTGAAAGACGTGTTGGCCTAGTATTGGAGTAAACCGATGGACTACAAAAGTGAAGCGTGTGATGTTAAAGGTACCTTGGGTATGAGTTGAACAGTGTTGACCTCGGAGAAAATCAAAGGGTTACGAGATGGACTAGCAGTTGGCAGAGATGTGGTGACAGTCTGGAAACTGTCAGGATAAGCCGGAGTGGCAGGTGTTGGACACCAGGTATGAGACTAGCTAGATTTCCCCCAATTAGTTACGGAAGTATGAGATTCAGAATTTCGGGGACGAAATTCTTTAAGGGGGTGGATTGTAACGACCCATCCAGGAAATTGAGATCATATTAGTGGTTAATGACGGATTGGTAAAGTTAATCGGGGAATAATTGGACGCTTTCGGACGGACGGTGCAAAATGACGATTTTGCCCCTAGAATGGACAAAAATGTTGACTTTTTGTTCGGATGGTCAAATGGACTTTGACCGATGACTGTGGCGTAGTTCGGGACGTCACGAGTTCATAGACATGTGGCAAGTCCGATTCCGACATTCGAGGAAAAAGTTATGACGTTCGGAAGTTCAAGGGCAATTCGGTAATTTGGTAAAAAATGGGCAAACTGTTGACTTTTCAAACGACAAGGAATTTTCACAAACTTCGAGGACCGTTAGGAAGGTCTCGATTCCTGGATTACAACGACAGGCGGCACGTGGTCATTGGAGTTCGGACAATTGAGTTATGGGTATCGGAACTGGAGGGGCAAAATGGTAAATTGTGTAATAAAGGGCACTTTGGTCATTATGGTGGTCTAGGGATTTGTGCCCAATGTCAGTAGGACACTTGGCTGCTGTGGAGAAGGTGACCACCAAATTGTTGACAGGTGTTCCCCTCTGGATGGTTGTGGAACCTTTGAAACCGCCTCACTGGTTGTAAAAATTAAGCACGGGGTTAGAGAACTATGGAAAAAACAGAGGATGAGAGTGTGAACTGTGAGCAAATCATTCATCATTAACCTGTGATGTGTGAAGAGGATTGACAGAGCAGGTGGCGGGGCGTCTGGTGGTGCTGCTACCACGCACCGTCTTGCACGGTGGTGGATGAACAAGGTAAGGGACCCGTGTATCCTCTGTTTGAGTTTTACATTTGGAAGTCGAATTGGAGGATTATTGAGCCTAATTGATTACTAAATCATAAATCTGAGGTGTCTGGGAATCGAATGGACTTGAACGGGCGGCTCGCCGTGGGCGGTGGCCGTGGAACCCGTGGCCTGGGAAGATGAAGTCAAAAATGGTGAGTGATGGTTTCGAGGTTGTCGTGCGGTCTCACTGATTGGAATGGGTTGCCAAGGGTCCCTGAAATCGATTAGAATCAAAATTAGGAAAGAAGGTGGCCGAAGTCATGGAAGCTGAACAAGGAACAGAGGACAGTTTCTTCTTCGAATCGGGAGGTAATCTCTAGCCTTGAATTCAGTGTTTTTATTAGGTGTTTTAGTTAGGAATGAAAGAACGAATCTCATGGACTAACTAGGATTGAAAATGGTGAAGAATTGGACAGAAACCGGCTACGCCGGTCGAGTTGCAGAAGATCGGTCCAACCCGGTTTGAACTGGGTCGACTTAAGGACATGGATAGTGAATAGTAACCCTGCGTGGTTTCACGCACAGGGCGATTGGGCAACGCGTGAGGGCACGTGGGCCCTCGTTTTGAGGCACGTTCAACACGTGTTTTAAAGTATTTAATGTAACCAACATTTTGGTGCTGGTTTCGAGTCGATCAGACATCGTCTCGATATGTTTCAGGATGTTCGAAAGTTTAAAGTCTCGGTTAAAAATAGTTAAAAATTCGGGAAAATTACGGGGCTTTAGTATGATCATTGTGAAGCTATTAGTGACCGTATTATGGGATTTGAATAGGTTCGGGAAAGTCGAGGATAGTAGACTAGCTGAGGACGGCGTAAGTTGACACGACCCATCCCAATCCCCCCGGGATTACCATGGGATGTGACGTGCTCCCGTCGGACAAGAGGCGTCCGACAAGGGATAACCGATTGCCATTGCCCAACCGGGCTTCCAGAGTGCGTAAGGATCGATGGAGGAGGTGTGCGATGCTCAAGTCTCTGCTGCAGTCGCATCCGGAATCAACCTGAAGGGCATTAAAAACAAAAGCTGTGAGTGGACGAAAATAAACAAGTCTGTTAAAAACATTTATAAGACATTTATGCCCCTCAGTAAAATCATATGCATGCACCAAAAACCAATAATCCCATATTTATTTAGAAATAACCATTAGGGCCTTAGCCCGGAAACCAAAGCATAGTTTCAAATTCCAAAAGTCAATCCAAGAGTTATTTCATCAATCCAGTAATATTCATTTATTATTTTTCCATCTCCGGCATCCCCGATGCCTAGCGTCCTAGACGCTTGACGTTCCAGACGTCATATCTCACGGTATTAAGCAACGCGTGCTGCCCGGGGTCTCACCGGGTCCATATCTCTGACATCCCCGATGTCTGACGTCCATGACGTCCAGCAATCCTGCTCCTGGATCACTATACGGTCCGGTAGCTCCGTACAATGAGCCCTCGCAGGCAATGCACCGTGACTTCTCCAGTGTCCCCGACACTTGGAGGAGACCAGGATATAAATATCCTCATATCGAGATGGTTTTATGGAACACATTTTATTATTCATCTCCAAAATATCACAAGGGCCCTGCCCCGAATTTCCATAAAACCGTCACAAGTCCAAATAGTTGAATCAAATCCGAAATAGTTTATTCAATTCCATTTTAGGGTTCCCGACCCGAAATCACATATATAAGTCAACTGGGCACCTGGCCCGATTTCATAAGTCAACTGGGCCCCTGGCCCGATTCATAAGTTAACTGGACCCCTGGCCCGATTTATAAGTTAACTGGGCCCCTGGCCCGATTCATAAGTTAACTGGGCCCCTGGCCCGATTCGTAAATTAACTAGGCCCCTGGCCCGATTCATTTTAACAAATCCGTGACCGTTTCATGAAATCATATCCAACCACATTTATGGAAATCAGTGCAAATCCAGAAAACCTCGATTCACGTGCAAACACGTAAATCGCCTCGAAATGCGTGAAAACATATAAATTCACTGATATCCAAAATAAATCATATAATCACAATTATAACAATCATGAAACAGTTATGCATGCATCGAATTTATAAAACCAATGTCCACTCACAGACCGTTTAACCGAGCGCCTCGATACGCGTGCCATAGGCCTTCCCGGGCCACACCACTATCACCGGGACTCCCAATCCTATTCAAATCACATTAGAGGATCACTAACCTCATCACTAACATCCTAATCAAGTCCTGTAATTTTTACGTATTTTTAAACTGAATTAAAAACCTTCGGACATCCCGAACAATATCGAAACGGGATCTGATCGACACGAAACCAACGCTAAAATGTTCGTTACATTGTATAGGATAAAAGTCATGTTGACCTCACCTCGAGATTCGTGCCCACGCGCCGTCACGCGCCGCCGTGAGTGGCTGCGCGTGAAAGCCACGCGCCTGCTACAGTGACTGCTACAGTGTTCCTTCTTCACCCGTTAGTCTGGTAAACGGGTCTGATTACCCGCGATAGGATCCGGTTCAATCACACCCAATTCGACATCAATTCAATCCGTTCTTGATCCTACAACAATCATTAATCAATGAATTTCAGGTCTGTGACATCGATCAACATCAACCATTCCTAAATCAAGCCATCAACCCGTGATCACCCAAAACAGGTCAATCACCAAAACTCCTCCAATCCTCAACCATTGTCAAATTAACTTCATATGAAGCTAATAAGGATTAACACGAACCAATTAGCATGATTAATTGAACACGACATTACCTCAATCACCACAACTCAAGCTTGAGTTTTCCGGCCGTCCACCTCGTCCGTTCACGGCCCTAGGAGCCCCAAAGCTTGCCCCATTTGATCTGGTTCGACACGTTGAAGTTCCAGAAAGCTCAATCCATCATCAATTAGGCTTGGGCTGGCCTAAAACTGGAAGTTCGAATTTGAATTTCCCAGAACCCAGTTTCGGGTTTTCAGAGAATTCCAACATCAATTTCCCTCATTTCCTTTCATTCTCAATCCCAGAGTAACCCACACGACATATATTCCATTCCTTTAATCCAATTCAGCCGTTAAAGGCATCCAAAAGTGTCCCACAATCCACTGAGAAAAATCCCCTGCACTGACCCGAAAATATTAATAAAACTAGTGCCCATGTTCATGTGAGTGATTGCCAGCACCATACATGTGCAAACACAATCCAAAGCTGCCCCAACTCAGTCATTAAATTGATAAACAACCATGGGATCGATCGCACAAACCTCCCACCTTCACGGATGTTCAATGAAACAGTACCCCGTGTGAAATTACAATTCTGCCCTTGTGTAGAAAATTACCAAAATGCCCCTCACGCATCCTGACCCGTAACTCGGTCATACGGACCCCGATTGATGCGTGCCGCCTGTCTACGAACTCAGGCCATCGAGACCTTCCTAACGGTCCTTGGTCCTCGGCTATCGGACCCCCCGATCAAAAAGTCAACATTTCCCCCTATAGCGTCCAAATTACGAAAATGCCCTTGCACTTCCGTACATCATAACTTTCACCACGAACGTCGGAATCGAACGTGCCACCTGTCTATGAACTCGTGACGTCTCGAACTACGTCACGGTCATCGGTCAAAGTCCATTTGACCATCCGAATTAAAAGTCAACGTTTTGCCCACGTCTAGGGGCAAAACGGTCATTTTGCACAATTCGTCCGAAATCGCCCAACTAATCCCAGATTAGTAAGTCACAATTAAATATTATTAAATCACGATATTCGGGACGGGTCGTTACATAAGTGCACTCGTATCTAGGCAGCAGCGAAATGGTCTGTGAGTGGAATTTGCTTTATAACTTATGATGCATGCATATATTTTTATGTGTTTTCTATATGTGATTCTATGATTTGATTTATGATCTTGATGATTTACGATTTTGCACGGTTTTCGAGATATTTACGAAATTGCGCGTTTTACAAGATTTCGATCGATGTTGTGATTTGACTATGGTTTTAATGATTTGATTTTGGGATTTGAAATATGATTTGATTTCAATGATTTGAAATGGATTTCGGAAAAGTGATTTCGGGCTTGGAGCCCTGTTTCTGAAATTTCGATAAACCAGCTTTCGGTTTTGAAACTGGATTTCAGATTTGATTTTGAGACTTGGAAAGGAAATTCTAGATTTGGGTTCGAGACAGTGGTTCTGGATGCCGGCTTACGGAATCATTGTTGCGAATTTGGATAAGGATTTTCTATGGTTTTCACTGTTGATCAAAAAATGGTTTTGGGTTTAAAGACCCGGAGAAAAGAAAAAGAAAAACCGCTGGATCTGGTTTTGAGTTTAAAGACTCGGTTGATTGACGGGGGGAAGGCCCTGGATTGATATGTTTTGAGTTTAAAGACTCGGATATGATACCCCTCGAGGCCTGTGATTGTGTTTTGAGTTTAAAGACTCATTGATATCCCGGGAAGACCTGATATTGCACATGGTTTTGAGTTTAAAGACTCGGGCGTACTTGAGATCCAGCAAACTCGCATGATTGATATTTTCACTCGTTTTTCACTGGTTTTTCAGATGTTTTGGGCAGTGGCCCGGATGAATTGGATTTGATGAGTTTTGGGACTGAGTTCCCATACTTTGAGATCGATTTGTGATTTTGGGCTGAGGCCCTGGATTTGAATGACGAATTTGATTCTGGTTTCGATAATGGTTTTCGTTGATGGTTTTTTATGTGAAATGGTTTGATAACGTGAGATTGATATGCATGCATTGGTTTTTAAATGGAGGGTAAAAATGTAGTTGTTTTATTGAACTGTTTTTGAACTTATACTTATTTTTGTCCATTCATAGTCTTTTCATGTTTTTGATACCCTCCAGGTTGTTGCGGTGCGGGCCGTTGGTCGTGAGAGACGGAGACATCATACCCGCATTCCACAGTAGGTTCGGCGCACTCTAGGAAGTTCGGATACGTTTAGGACGGTCGGATAAAAAATCTCTTGTCCTACTTACATGTCACATGGAGGTTGGACGTCAGTTTAGCCTTCGTGTCATACGCAAGTTAGACGGGAGCAGGATTCAGCCCTTAATCCCGGGGGATTGGGGGCGTGTAACGACCCGTCCCAAATTCCATGATTAGATTAGTGACTAATCACGATTAGTGAGGCTAATCCGTGATTAGTAGAGCGAAATCGGACGAACGATGCGAAATGACCGTTTTGCCCCTGATGGTGGCAAAACGTTGACTTTTTAATCGGGCTGTCAAATGGACTTTCACCGATGACCGTGACGTAGTTCGTGACGTCACGAGTTCATAGACAGGTGGCACGTTCAATTCCGACGTTCGGGGAGGAGGTTATGACGTTCGGAAGTTTAGGGGGCATTTTGGTAATTTGGGTGAATAGGAGGTCAAAAGTTGACTTTTTGACCAGGAGGTCCGATGGCCGAGGGCCGAAGACCGTTACGTAGATGAGGACGATACGAATCCGTAGACAGGCGGCACGTCGAATTCGGACGTTCGACGGCGAAGTTACGATTCACGGAAGTTCCCGGTTACTATTCACGATGGCACGTTTTACAAGACAAAAAGTGCAGTTTTGTCTCTAGTGGGCCTTGATATGTAATGGAGGCCCAATGGATGAGTGACACTTGTCACCCATCCACTGGCCAACCTCACCCACTCATGCACCAAACCCATTCACCGTGTATCCATTTTCCATTTTTTCCTCCAACCCTTTCACCCGATCTCAAGAGACCCCAAACCCATTACAATCTTCAACCCTTGACCCCAGATGCTTGCTGGAGAGACTAGAGAGTGATGAGATGATGGTGGAGGACGGTGGCCGGCCAGGTGACGCCACCGTGCACGGCCGAAGCCACGAATTGGATGTTTAGGATAGGATTAGTGGGTTGCTAGGATGATTCTTGGACGGTTTGGAGGCTGGTTCACGGCGGAGGAGGCCATGGGAACGGCTGGGAAAAACAGGGTCTTGAGCTCCATGTTGGAACCATAGGTTTCGGTGGGTTTTCGATAGTTTTGTTAATTGGGATTGATAGGAAACATTAAAATAGGAATTTAGGAATTGGAATGGAGGAAAACGGACGAAAAATGAAGCGTGTAGGGGCCTGGACCGGTCACGCCGGTCCAGTTAGACCGGAATTGCAGAGAAAACCGGACCGGCCCGGTCGGACCGGTTCGATCGCTGGAGACGACGGGCACTGTAGCGGCGCGTGAGGCCCACACACAGGGAACTTCCAGTGGCGCGTGTGGGCGCGTGCTAGGGTTTTTGGGGATGGTTCCAACATACGAAATCATCTATTCGATGTAACGAACATTTTGGGACTGGTTTCGAGTCGATCAGACACCGTCTCGATATGTTTCGGGGCATCGGAAGGTTTAGGTTCGGGATTAAAAATAGTTAAAAATACGGGAAAATTACGGGGCTTTAGTGAGGGGTTATATAAGTAGTTAGTAACCCTCTAAATTAATTTGGACATGTTTGGAAGTCCCGGTGACGGTGATCGGCTCGGGGAGCCGTATGGCACGCGTATCGAGACGCGGCTTCGGACGGTCTGTGAGTGGACCTTGTTTTCTAAATTGGTGCATGCATAAATGTTTATTATATGTTTTAAATACTTGTTTGTGATGCCATGAGTGCATTTGGATGTGCGGTTACGTATAGGCACGTATTTCGAGGTTTCGGCCCTATACGGTGCCTATACGGGGCTGTATGTCTTTATTGGTCTAAATGAAATGGTTTTGGATTTCCAAATGGATTATGCATATGATTTTATAATGTTGATTTGGATATTTGTGAATTATATGGTTTCACGTATTTCGAGGCGATTTACGTGCTTGCACGTAAATCGAGGTTTTCCAGTTTTACACTGATTTTACGTACTTATGATTTTGGAAATAATTTAATGAAATAATTTTGGATTTGAAAAGGTAATTCTCGGACTTGAGGTCCATTTGATTTACGAAATCGGGCCGGAGGCCCAATTGGTTTACGATTCGGACCGGAGGTCCAGTTTCTATGTGAATTCGGGCCTAGTGCCCAGCTATGTGTTACAAATGGTTTTTACGGGTCATGACGGTTTATGGGAACCGGCATGAACCCTTGAAATGGATTTACGGGTCATGACGGTTTATGGGAACCGGCATGAACCCATGAAAGGATTTTATGGTTCCTGACGGCTTATGGGGGCCGGGCATGAATCCTTGAAAGGTTTCAAGAATGATTTCAAAAGGTTTTTCATATTCCATCCTTTATATATGATTGTCTCCTCCGGGGAGGGTCGTTGGCCTGGGTGGACCCCAGAGTAGTCACGGAGCACTGACTGAGTGGAGTCGCCCCCTAGTTGGGTTCCTTACTCTCAGGATGGGCATGGTTCGTTACCTCCAGGGAGGGTCATAGATCTACGGACTTTGACCTGGGTGGACCCTGGAGAGACTTGGGTTTGAGACCCCGGTTAGCACACGTGTAGCTTTATTTTACCGTGACAGGTTCTGGATATGAATATATTGGATAAACATGGTTTCAATTGGTTTGGGAAAACTGTGTTTTATGATGATAAATGGATTTGGCCTGAGATCCCACATATGTTTACTATGTTCTGGTTTTCTGTAAATTGGTTTTGGGCAGGAGCCCGTGTGACTTATATTTACGGAACTTGGGGTTGTGACCCTATTTATGGATGTTTTAACATATACAATTGGATAAATGGTTTTAACATGCATGCATGCTTTTTAGTGGAGGTTATAAATGTCTTTGATGAAATGTTTTTATATAATCTTTATTTTTGTCCACTCACAGTCTTTCTGTTTTTAATACCCTTCAGGTTGACATCGGATGTGGACTGTAGCAGAGATCGAGATATCACATGCCTCCTCCGGATCCTGGCGTACTCTGATAGCCCGGGAGGGCAAAGGTCGGAAATATCCCTTATCTGACACTTCGTGTCAGACGGGAGCAGGGTCATCCCGCACTAATCCCGGGGGGAGTGGGATGGGTCCTGTCAACGTGGTATCAGAGCGGGGTTGTCTCTATTCGAGCAACCGTGTAGCTCTTGGAGTATGTACGCAAGTCGAGGATGTGATATCTCAAGGGGCTGCAGTCCGTGGTCAACCTGATTGTTGGGGTGCCGGTACGATAGTTAGTAGAATTGGCATGCCTTGGTTCGGCATTTGAGGCCGGGGTTGCCATAGTTCTGTCAAGGTTGACAGTGTGGGACCCTACGGAAGGATTAACGTGTTCGTATTCTGGAGTGTGATCGTGAGACGGTTAGTTGGGATCGTCTTCACGATGTCGTAGGATCGGTTCCGACGACTGATTCGATGTTGTGACCATTAGATGGTCAGATTATGTTGAGTTAAATGGATTTACTACAGTCGGCAGTTGGCAGCCGGATTCGGGGAATCCTTGTTGGCTTGATGGTAGGATTGGATTGACGTCTTTACGATGTCAAGACCGCGGGGTCGGTCAGAGCGTGGATTTTACTGCTTTTCGCAGTTGGGGTCAGCGTGACCATAGGTGTGATCGTGGAACCCTACCTTGGGTGTATGGTTAAGAAATGTGAGTTGACGAGTGGTGTGACTTTGACAACTATTCTGATTTGGGTTCGTTAGTCGGTCTAGTCATGTCAGCTTGTGTTGGGACTGCACTTCGCAGTCGGGGCTGTACTTACCAGTTAAACCTAGTGGGTTGTCATGCTACTCAGTTGTGGTTTGGCGCAACTAAGGTCGTGGGCGACCTGGTAGACGACATTTGGGTTAGTCGGAGTACGGCTGGTTAGTGATTGGTGGGACAAGGTATCAAGGTTGGTACTTGTCGATGGAATCCCTGAGTGGAATACGGAGTGGTTAATACAGGTAGTTGATTTCGTTAGATGCGGAGTCTAGATTGTAATGCCTGGTGGTTAGGTCTACACGAGGTTGTGGCAGATGCTACTATCAGTGGACGTAGTCGAGTCTTATCAGGTCGAGTAGACTCGGGTTACCGTGACGATGGGATTGTCAGTCGTGACGATGATACGGGGTGCGTGAGTAACCCATATGTACGAGCAATGATTCTAGATTCGACTCGGTTACGGCTGAGTGCGATCGCAGAATGAGTTGGGGACGTTCGGGGAGTGTTTCCTTTTCTTGTATGAGTTGTTAGGGTGACCGTACCCAGAGTTGTTGGGTACGAGGGAGGCAGAGTTTCTCCTATTCGAGCAGAGGTACGGGATCATCGCTCGGTATGAGCGGAGATCTAGAGTTGTCTGATTGGCACACTTTGTGCTGATGCTGACAGTTGGTGTACTGGTACTAGTGCTGGTGCTGGTGCCGGTGATTGTGATGACGGTGAGTTACGAGTCGGGATGTGACTCCGACGTGATGGGCTTATGATTAGTGTCTGTGGTTCGGGAGTGAATCACGGATAGTGACGGACTGGATAGGATCCAACGGTAGTTGAGACGTGAGGATCGAGTACTGTCATGGGGGACTAGCGACCAGTTGGTCAGTGTTGGCCAGAGTTGGTCAGAATTGGTTAGATATGGTGGTTTGCAGAGATTTGACTGCAGATCACAGCAGGGGTCTGTTGTGACTTTTCAGTAGAGTGGTACATCAGATTAGGATGAATTGACATCCTTTTGGATGTACATATACGGTCGTAAATGGGCATGTGTCCATAACCAGTCTAACGGGGACACGTGGTTGATGTCCGGGTATGTTGTTTCCAATCTTGTTGGAACTTCGAAATTGCGAGAGGGTGCGATTGCGGTGATGAATGGAATGCGGGTTTTCCGCATTGGTATTGGGTATGTCGCAGTCGTTTGGGTGACTTCTCAGGCTCTACCATAATTGATGGTGGTAGATGATGTAGATGTTATTGATGTTGTTGGTTGCCACTAGTACACTGATCGTGTATTGGTTGGTGGACCTGTCGTTTGTCTTGGGTCATCAGGTGGAGTGAGTAGATCGAAGTTAGGTGACTGAGATTTCTCATTTCCTGCTTGGTGGCAGACGAGGTTGGTTTACGTGACGTGGTGAGTGCATCGAGTGTTGTTTGCATTCACGTAGGATGTATTATTCGATCATTCTTGATTTTTCCTAGGTGGAATGACAAGGATCGATACGAGGTAATCAGTGAGAACCCACGGTCTCGGCGTGTCTCGTCGTTGACTAATCTGTTTAGATGTGGGAAATGGTTGAGGACTTTGGACGTCGTGATGATCGGGGATCGTGATGTCTATGGTCGGTTGACGTAATGTTGGATCTGGATCGTGATTTGGATGATCCAGATAGGTGGAGAGTTTATCACTCTTACTTGGATGTTGAGTGGAGGATGATGGGACTGAACTTCTTTTCGAGGTAAATCCCATGTGACTTATTACTCACCTGAGTAGTTGTCCGATGAGTATTTTTCCGACGTGGTCGGATATGGTCACTCTTAGAAATGTGTGGATGTTGGGATCGGCTTCCCTATGTAGTCAATCAGATGTAATGTGTAATCATCTGAGCAGGTATCCGATAGGTTCGGATATAGTGCGTCTCGGTAGACGTGAACGATATTTCAGGTTTTGGAATCAGATTTCTGGATGACGATTCAGGATTTGATTTTGGAATTTGAAAGAGGATTTCTGGATTTGGGTTTTGGAATCAGATTCTGGGTGACGATTCAGGATTTGATTCTAGAGCTTGACTGTAGATTTTCTTTTATGGATTTGGGTTCGGAATGGTTATTCCAAATGCTAGCTTACGGAATAATGATTTCGGATTCGGATTTGAACATGGCTATGGATATGATTTCTGAATTTGGATTCGGGATTTCTTACGAAATTGCGGATTCGAATTCGGATTTGGAAATAGATGTTGGGTCCGAGTATCGATTGTCTAATACTGGATTGGACATGCGAACTCCATTATAGAAACGTGATTGGCTACAACCTAGGTGGTTGTAGGCGGATAGATGGGTAGTTGTACGTACCTTGTATGTTGTTCGAGGTACAATACTGGGCATACTTGTGGTGCCTAGTGACGGTATATAGGTTATACCGGTAGTACGTTGGTGAGCGTGTTGGTAGTTGGATGGGATCCGATACCACTGGATTAGTCGAGGTCGTGAACTAGGCATTGGATACTGTGCATTGGGTCATGGTATTTCTAATGGGTCTAGTTACACACAGATCGAGTGAAATGCTTGTGGTTAGTGTAACCACGAGTGTGTGTCATATCAGTTTGCGACTGACGACTGTCAAGTGGTGACAGTTTGTTGAAGGTGTCAGCGTGGATTAATCAGTGAGGTCTGGTGACTCCCGGTGGGAGCGGACGCTAGGATAGATTAGCGTTTGAGAAAGGAACCATCGAGTTGACAAGTGGTGTCAATTCGGAGCGTATGACTACTGTCATTTGACGTGGTCGAGTGTAGTCGATACGACGTGAGTGTGGGTGGTACGTCTGGTTGCAGACAAGTATTGTGTTGGCTATTGGGTACTAGCGTACACGTTTTGCGTGGTAGATCGAATTATTTCCACGAGGTGGATGTGGAATCAGAATAGTTGGCGTTTCGAGAACGAAACTAATTAAGGAGGGAAGAACGGTTGGATTAGAGTCGGTTGGAATTTCGAGGACGAAATTAATTAAGGAGGGAAGGTTGTAACGACCCGTCCCAAATTCCATGATTAGATTAGTGACTAATCACGATTAGTGAGGCTAATCCGTGATTAGTAGAGCGAAATCGGACGAACGATGCGAAATGACCGTTTTGCCCCTGATGGTGGCAAAACGTTGACTTTTTAATCGGGCGGTCAAATGAACTTTGACCGATGACCGTGACGTAGTTCGTGACGTCACGAGTTCATAGACAGGTGGCACGTTCAATTCCGACGTTCGGGGAGGAGGTTATGACGTTCGGAAGTTTAGGGGGCATTTTGGTAATTTGGGTGAATAGGAGGTCAAAAGTTGACTTTTTGACCAGGAGGTCCGATGGCCGAGGGCCGAAGACCGTTACGTAGATGAGGACGATACGAATCCGTAGACAGGCGGCACGTCGAATTCGGACGTTCGACGGCGAAGTTACGATTCAGGGAAGTTCCCAGTTACTATTCACGATGGCACGTTTTACGAGACAAAAAGTGCAGTTTTGTCTCTAGTGGGCCCAGATATTTAATGGAGGCCCAATGGATGAGTGACACTTGTCACCCATCCACTGGCCAACCTCACCCACTCATGCACCAAACCCATTCACCGTGCATCCATTTTCCATTTTTTCCTCCAACCCTTTCACCCGATCTCAAGAGACCCCAAACCCATTACAATCTTCAACCCTTGACCCCAGATGCTTACTGGAGAGACTAGAGAGTGATGAGATGATGGTGGAGGACGGTGGCCGGCCAGGTGACGCCACCGTGCACGGCCGAAGCCACGAACCCGTGCGGGTGCACGGTAAGGCTCAAATTCCCTTTTTAATTGATTTTGATGTTATAGGCTGTATTGGATGTTTAGGATAGGATTAGTGGGTTGCTAGGATGATTCTTGGACGGTTTGGAGGCTGGTTCACGGCGGAGGAGGCCGTGGGAACGGCTGGGAAAAACAGGGTCTTGAGCTCCATGTTGGAACCATAGGTTTCGGTGGGTTTTCGATAGTTTTGTTAATTGGGATTGATAGGAAACATTAAAATAGGAATTTAGGAATTGGAATGGAGGAAAACGGACGAAAAATGAAGCGTGTAGGGGCCTGGACCGGTCACGCTGGTCCAGTTAGACCGGAATTGCAGAGAAAACCGGACCGGCCCGGTCGGACCGGTTCGATCGCTGGAGACGACGGGCACTGTAGCGGCGCGTGAGGCCCATGCGCAGGCAACTTCCAGTGGTGCGTGTGGGCGCGTGCTAGGGTTTTCGGGGATGGTTCCAACATACGAAATCATCTATTCGATGTAACGAACATTTTGGGACTGGTTTCGAGTCGATCGGACACCGTCTCGATATGTTTCGGGGCATCGGAAGGTTTAGGTTCGGGATTAAAAATAGTTAAAAATACGGGAAAATTACGGGGCTTTAGTGAGGGGTTATATAAGTAGTTAGTAACCCTCTAAATTAATTTGGACAGGTTAGGAAGTCCCAGTGACGGTGATCGGCTCGGGGAGCCGTATGGCACGCGTATCGAGACGCGGCTTCGGACGGTCTGTGAGTGGACCTTGTTTTCTAAATTGGTGCATGCATAAATGTTTATTTTATGTTTTAAATACTTGTTTGTGATGCCATGAGTGCATTTGGATGTGCGGTTACGTATAGGCACGTATTTCGAGGTTTCGGCCCTATATGGTGCCTATACGGGGCTGTATGTCTTTATTGGTCTAAATGAAATGGTTTTGGATTTCCAAATGGATTATGCATATGATTTTATAATGTTTATTTGGATATTTGTGAATTATATGGTTTCACGTATTTCGAGGCGATTTACGTGCTTGCACGTAAATCGAGGTTTTCCAGTTTTACACTGATTTTACGTACTTATGATTTTGGAAATAATTTAATGAAATAATTTTGGATTTGAAAAGGTAATTCTCGGACTTGAGGTCCATTTGATTTACGAAATCGGGCCGGAGGCCCAATTGGTTTACGATTCGGACCGGAGGTTCAGTTTCTATGTGAATTCGGGCCTAGTGCCCAGCTATGTGTTACAAATGGTTTTTACGGGTCATGACGGTTTATGGGAACCGGCATGAACCCTTGAAATGGATTTACGGGTCATGACGGTTTATGGGAACCGGCATGAACCCATGAAAGGATTTTATGGTTCCTGACGGCTTATGGGGGCCGGGCATGAATCCTTGAAAGGTTTCAAGAATGATTTCAAAAGGTTTTTCATATTCCATCCTTTATATATGATTGTCTCCTCCGGGGAGGGTCGTTGGCCTGGGTGGACCCCAGAGTAGTCACGGAGCACTGACTGAGTGGAGTCGCCCCCTAGTTGGGTTCCTTACTCTCAGGATGGGCATGGTTCGTTACCTCCAGGGAGGGTCATAGATCTACGGACTTTGACCTGGGTGGACCCTGGAGAGACTTGGGTTTGAGACCCCGGTTAGCACACGTGTAGCTTTATTTTACTGTGACAGGTTCTGGATATGAATATATTGGATAAACATGGTTTCAATTGGTTTGGGAAAACTGTGTTTTATGATGATAAATGGATTTGGGCTGAGATCCCACATATGTTTACTATGTTCTGGTTTTCTGTAAATTGGTTTTGGGCAGGAGCCCGTGTGACTTGTATTTACGGAACTTGGGGTTGTGACCCTATTTATGGATGTTTTAACATATACAATTGGATAAATGGTTTTAACATGCATGCATGCTTTTTAGTGGATGGTATAAATGTCTTTGATGAAATGTTTTTATAAAATCTTTATTTTTGTCCACTCACAGTCTTTCTGTTTTTAATACCCTTCAGGTTGACATCGGATGTGGACTATAGCAGAGATCGAGATATCACATGCCTCCTCCGGATCCTGTCGTACTCTGATAGCCCGGGAGGGCAAAGGTCGGAAATATTCCTTGTCTGACACTTCGTGTCAGACGGGAGCAGGGTCATCCCGCACTAATCCCGGGGAGAGTGGGATGGGTCCTGTCAGGGCGGGTCCTGTCATTTGTAGTATTGATAGATAGAGAAACTAATAATTTGAGAGAAATTAAGAGTGAAAAAAAAAATAGAAAGAAGAAGAAAGAAAATGAGAGGAAAAACCTAAGAAACCCCAAACCCAAACCTAGTAAATTCGAAAGTTTGAGATTTCAAATTTGAATTGTTAGACCATGATTTTTGCAATTGAGCCTCGTTGATGCTTCCTGAAGTCCATACGAATCAAACAATTCAAGAATTGAATGAATTGGACAAAGAACGAGCCTAGAAAAGCCCTGCATTCTTTTTCGAATGTCAATTCGGAATTCGATTATTCAGAAGTGAGGAACTGTCGAATTGAACTTGAATTCATGTTTATGATTATCCTATAATGGTTTTGGATGGATTGGAAACAAGAAATCGATTGAAACTGATCAGAATTGAACGAGAGTTGAACCCGAGTCGGTTGACTCGTTTTGCAGGAACGGGCGAGGAAGGAGGTACTGTAGCAGTTACTGTGCATCGAGCGTAGCTTTCATGCGCAGCCGCTTATGGCGACGCGTGGGGGCACGTGGGCACTATTCTCGAGGTACGTTCAACATAACTTTTAATCAAATCAACTTTTAATCAACTTCTTCCTCCAATGTCCCAGGGCCAAGGACTGTTACGGAGATCGAGTCGATACGAATCCATAGACAGGCGGCACGTTGAAATCGGAGGTCCGACGAAAAAGTTATGGTCACGAGAGTGAAATCGATTAAACGCACAAACCGAGGGTTTAAGTAAAATAATATTATAATATTGCAATCTGACATAAGCTGGAATTGATCTGGACCCTTGGATGAGTGACAGGTGTCACTCATCCCACACTCCATTTTCCCTAAAACGTGGATCATGTTCCCCATTGACCAATTTAAAATATGTTTATTCTCCTTAATTAATCTCAGCCATCCATCTCATGTTCTGTCATTCATCCTCACCGTCCATTTCTTTATTCAAATAATCATCAAATTTTCATCCTCGATCATCATCATTTTCCCCATCGTTCTTCAATAAACCCGAACACCCAACCTCCCTCTAACACCCTAAAACCTCATGGAATGCTAATATGGTGTAAAGGAAAGTTGGAGGTTAAGGACTGGAGATGATGATAGTGTCAACGACGGTGACTGTCGTGGACGGCGGAGGTGGCTGGGAACCAAAACCTATGAGGTATGGTTTTACTTCAAAAATGGTAGTTTGGATTTTAACAATTTCTGACCATCTTGGTTGAAGAGGTTAAAAATATTTAAAAATTCGATAAAATTACGGGGCTTTGATAGGAGGTTAATGAAGAGGTTAGTGACCCTCTAGTGAGATTTGGACATGTTTGGAAGTCCTGATGATAGTGGTGTGGCCCGGGAAGGCTTATGGCACGCGAATCGATGCGGCAGCGTAGGACGGTCTGTGAGTGGACTTTGGTTTTATAAATACTATGTATGCATAACTGTTTTATATGTTTTATATACATGATTTCTATGATGCTGATTGTGATTATTGATTTTGCGTATGTTGCACGTATTTTGAGATATTTTTCGTATTACACGCATATCGAGGCTGATGGTTTTATTGTGATTTTACGTGCTTGCGTTTTCATGAATGATGTGATGAAATGGTTTTGAAATTGGAAAGATAAACTCGGGCATGAGGCCCAATGGTTTTGGAAACCTCGGACTTGGAGTCCATTTGAGTTACGTAATCAGGCCGGGGGCCCAGTTGCTTTATAAAATCGGGCTAGGGGCCCAGTTGTTATGAAATCGAGCTGAGACCCATTTGAATTATGTAATCGGGTCAGGGGCCCAGTTGGTTTACGAAATCGGACTGAGACCCTTTTGAGTCTTGTGATCGGGCCGGGGGCCTAGTGGTTTACAAAATCGGGTATGAGGCCCAGTTGACTTTTATAAATGTGATTTTGGGTCTGGGACCCTATGTTTCATAAACGTGATTTCGGGTCGGGGACTCTAAATGGAATTGTGATGTTTTATGGAGATTTTGGGCAGGGCCCATTGAGATGTTTTGAAATGACTTTATTAAACTATTTTCCATATACCATCTTGATACGAGGATATGTGATGGTCTCCTCCAGATGTCTGGGTGTAACGACCCGTCCTAGAAACTAGGGTTAAGATAGTGTTTAAGATGAGATTAGTGAGCTTAATCGATGGTTAATTGGTGACAATAGGTTTGTTAGGGTAGAATGACGATTTTGCCCTTGGTTCGGGCAAAAAGTTGACTTTTAGTTCGGGTGGTCCAATGGACTTTGACAGGTGACCAGGGCGTAGGTTAGGACGTCACGAATCCGTAGGCAGGTGGCACGCCCGATTCCGACATCCGAGGAGGAAGTTGTGATGTTCGGAAGGTTAAGGGCATAACCGTAATTTGGCTAAATTAAGGGGGAAAGGTTGACTTTTTGTACGAACGGGTTTTGGTATGTTGACCTAAGACCGTTAGAGAGATCTCGTCGTCCTGAGTTCGATGACAGGCGGCATGTATTAATCGGACTTACGATGTGGGAGTTACGGGTCTAGAAAGGTAGTGGCAAGGTTGTAATTTTGGTTAAAACAGAAGGGCATTTTGGTCTTTTGTACTTTGGGCTTGGTGTAACAGATTGGGACAAGTGGATGGCTGTGATGGGGCCATTTGTGAGAGAATGGGGAAGATGGTGACACGTGTGGGGGAAACTGGAGGGTTCCAGTAATTGGTGCACGGTCCAAATAATTGGGGCACCCGTGTATGTGCTCGTGTGTTTGAAGAACAGAAAACAGAGGCTGAGAAATTGAGAAGAATTGAGGGGTGATCGTGGGTGTTGGTGAGTTATGAGTGTGTGAGAGTGATCAGAGGTCAAGAGGGAGACAAAGATGAGGTTGTGAGGTACGGTGGTGGTGTGTGAGGGAGTTGGGAGCCACGGGAAAACAAGAAGGAAAACAGGGAGGAAGTGAGTGTTTGTGGGTGGTGTTGCTGCTGTGATCGATCAAGAGAAGCCAGTGGAAGTGTCCAGAGGACGGAGGAGGACGGGAGGAGCTACTGCTTCATGGCTGAGCTCACGACGGCGACAGGAGGCAGGTAATTTCTTGTTTTCCCTTTCCATGCTCTATTTTTCCGTCGAGGTTCAAGTTGGAAGTCGTGACTTTAGGGATAGAATCGAGGAGTCCTGTGAGGTCTAGGGAGTTCAGTAGGGTTCTAGGTTTCTGCTGATTGTGCTGCCGTGACGGAGGAGTGCACGGTGGAGGCTATACGACGGAGAGTACCGATGTGCTCTGTTTTACCGTCGACTTTCAAATCGAAAGTCGTGAAGTCTGGGGTAGAGTCGACGGTCTTGGCGAGTTGGGTGAGGTTTAGGATGGTCTTAGGAAGAGTTAGGGGTAAGCACCGTGACGGGGGAAGACTTGGGTGGCCGGAGAAGGAAAGAGGGGTTTATCGGGTTTGTAGTTCGAGGTAGAGTCGACAGGTTTTAGGCCATGACGAGGTATTGGAGTGAGGGGGGTGAGTTCCTTAGGACGGGACGAAGCAGTGGGTGAAGAGAGGAATCGATTTGGTGCAGGTACGGCGGAGAACCGTGGACGCTTGTTCAAGTTGCAGACACTCTGCTGAACCGGGTCTGCTCGAGGTTGAAGATGTGCTGTAGCAGGCGCGTGAGGGCCACGCGCAGCCACTTTGGGCGGCGCGTGGAGGCCCAAAGTGGCTACGCGTGCGGCGGTTCTGAGGAAAATGGTCAACATGGTTTTTGGTCTAGGAGTTGTAATGAGTCCATTAGAATTGGTTTCGGGTTAATCGGACGTCGAATCGAAGTAGTTTTGCGAGGGTGGAAGCTTAAGGTTCCGATTTGTTACGCTTAGGAACCGGGGATTTTTGGAGGGAATTTAGGTGGACCTTAGTAGAAGTGTTCATAACGTACTCTGGTGGTTGTTGACAGGATCGGGAGTTCCCGAGGAAGCTGAGGAACGTACGAGACGTTCAGGACGTGATTGAGGGCTCGGTACTATGAGTGGACCCTTTCCTTAAACTCGAACATGCATAACTGTTTTCTATACTTGTTTTATATACGTGATTTCATGATTGTTGGATTTATGATGTGGTTTTATATAATTGCACGGGTTTCGAGAAATAACTATTTGGCACGTTTTACGAGAAAGTGTGATTTATGAATATGAGGCTATAGTTTTGGGGTTTCAAACGTTAAATGATTTTCAATGATTATAAAAGGATTTTGGAACGCGATTCGATGATCAATGATTTTCGGTTTTGAAAACGGATTTTGAGAATCGAGATTTGGTTTTAAGATTGGAAAGTGGATTTCCGGATTTGGATTCGGAATGACGGTTGGGGATGTCCGAAGGGCATCAGACCGGTGATTTCGGATTCGGGTTTGGATGTGGATTTGGAAAAGGTTTTCAAATGGTTTTGATTGGATTTTCTGGATCTGGTTATTGGGTTTAAAGACCCGGATATTGTGATTGACGGGGGACGGGCCCGGATTGAGTTTAAAGACTCGGGAGTTTAAAGACTCAGATATATTGATATTTCTCCCGTAGGCCTGTTGAGTTTAAAGACTCGGGAGTTTAAAGACTCGGATAGGAAGCAGGTTTGATCGGAGAATGATGATTTGATATTCACGGTTTATAATACAGTTTTATGATGTTCTAATATGTTTTCTATAACTGTTTTATAGTGTTTCTGTTCTTATGGTGAGGTTATGTGAATTATACTGTTTTTAAAATGTTTCTATAAATGTTTTATGGCGATCGATTAATAACTGTTTTAATAACTGGGTTATGCATGTGGTTTCAAAACGGAGGGCTAAACCCTGTTTTATCATAAAATGGTTTTAGAAACTTTTATGTTATTATGGTCCACTCACACCTTCTGTTTTAAATTGCCCTCCAGGTTGTGGAGCTAGCGCTGGGTTCCGGCGTCAGGGCAGCGTCTGAGGCATAGAAGTCACGAGAGCGATCCCGAACTGTGCTAAATTTTCCGTTGTGCGTGAACTTAGCTTTTCGGTTTTTCTTTCTTCTGTCTTGAGTACTATGCTCTGTAAACTGTTGACTTCGAGATATATGATATATTTTCTTCTGCGTCTGACTGTGTTGTGTCGGGTTGTTAGACGGGAGCAGGATTTACCTCGGTTTTCGGGGTGAAACAGGAGTGGGTCCTGACACTAAGACACTGGGGAAGTCACGATGCATTGCCTGCGAGGGGTCATTATACGAAGCTACCAGAACATATAGTGACTCAGAAGCAGGATTGTTATGATTAGACGTCTGGGACGTCAGACATCTGTGATGTCAGAGATATTGACCCTGAGAGACCCCGGGTAGCACGCGTTGCTTATTACCGTGAGATATGACGTCTGGGACGTCAAGCATCTGGACGCTAGGCATTTGGGATGCCGGAGATGGTTATGTGGTAAATATGGACTATTGGATCTATGAAATGGTTTTCTTTTGAATTTGTGTTTATGGATTTGGGCAGTGGCCCACTTGGTTTTGGATTTAAGAATTTTGGTATTCTACTGTTTGGGCTGAGTTCCCACACTTGATTTTGAGTTACGGTTTTTTCGGCTAAGGCCCTAATGGTTTCTTTTAGTAAATGGTTTGTTTACTGGTTTCGCTGTATGCATACGTTTTAATGAGAGACATAAATCTCTTTATGAAATTTGTTTTTATGAACTTATTGATTTTCGTCCACTCACAGCTTTTAATGGTTTTTAATACCCTTCAGGTTGATCACGGATGCGACTGCAGTAGAGACTGGGACATCGCATGCCTCCTCCATCGATCCTTGCGCACTCTGAAAGCCCCGAATGGACAGTGGCATTAGGTTATCCCTTGTCTGATATTTCGTGTCAGACGGGAGCATGACACATTCCACGGTAATCCCGGGGGGATTGGGATGGGTCGTGTCAATTGTATTGTGAGGTTATTTTGAATGTAGTGACCCTCGATAGTGGTTTTTGAGAGGATTGGTGATTCCTGAAATTACGGAGGAGCGTACGGTTCGGAAACGAACCGCATGGACGGTGTGTGAGTGAACGTTTGTTTTATAAACTGTTATGCATGCATAGTAAATGTTTTCCATGATTTATTGTATGATTTGAGTTGTAATGATTTGGATGATGATTCGATATGATTGTTTGTTGATTTCATGGATTTTTTAATCGGTTTTCAGGCACGATTTTCGATGAACTGTGAAAATGATGTTTTGGGCTAGGCCCGAGTTTGAAAATTGTGTTTAGACTTGGATTGTGAGCCAAGGATGATTTTATGGAATATTTAATGATTTCCAGATGTGATTTTACGGATTTTCGGGGAAATGGTATTTTGGGTTGTGATTGTACAGATTTACGTGAAATGATGTTTTGGGCTTGAGACCCTATTGGAAATGATGCTTCGAGCTTGAGATCCTGTTGGATTTATGTTCAGTGTCCCGAATGTGTAATGCCTGGGAAAAACTCGAATGTGTAATTCTCGAGTTAACTCGGATGTGTAATTCCCGATACGTGTTAGAACGCTCTAGATGTGTAATTCCTGGAGAAACCGAATGTGTCATGTTCGATAAGTCTGGATGTGTAATTCCCAGAAAGCCTGGATGTGTAATTCCCATGAAATAGCTCAGATGTGTAATTCCCAGGAAATAGCTCAGATTTGTAATTCTCGAATCATCCCTAAGATGTGTAATTCCTGAACTTTAAAGTATTGACTGTGTTAAGATTGATTTTGATTCCAGATGGTTTTCATGTGGTTCAGTTTGAGGGCCGGTGGTTCATGTTTTACTCTATGCATGCATGTTTTAAGCTGGAGGGTAAAGAGTTTGTTTTGAAATGTATTTTCAAATAATATTATTTTTGTCCACTCACACCTTTTATGTTTTTGATGATCCACCAGGCCGTGGTACGAAGATCGGGGCTGATCGAGAGATGGAGGCATAAGTGGGAATCATGTGACTATCCCTTGTCTGACAAGTGTTGAGCATGTTTTTCGGAACTTTAGTTGACTTGTCAGACAGGAGTAAGACCGGGCACGGTTATCAAAGTCCAGTTTGGACGGATCCTGTCAATGACTCGTCCAAAAAGTATCCAAGTTAAAAAGTCAACATTTGACCATCTAGGAGCAAAACCATCATTTTTATTTTCTCAAAGTTATGGGTTGTTTGACCATCAGATCATACACATGCCTAGCATCTAAGCAGACATAGGAGACCATCAAACCAAAACACCCCGACTAGAGACAGTTATGCCCATTAGCCCAACCCATTCAGGGTTCACCTGTACTGCTGTATGGTAAGGTTGGAGAAAGGAGCAACAAAGTTTTTGTTTTTATTTTTTGGCTTATTAACTTAAATGCACCATGAACTTGCACATTAGTGACACTTTACACCCTGAATTCGTTCTTGCTTCACTTAACAGTATCAAACGGTTGAGTTGAGCCACCCATCTTCATTTCCGTCACAGTCATTCCCTTTTGCGTGAAAATGTCTATTTGGCACATATGTGGATTAAAATATAGTTAATTAACAAAAGGTAATTGTGGAACTTCACAATGGTAGAACTTCTACAGTTTTCTTCTTCCTCCAACCCATCACATCTTATTCCTCAATTTCTAATGTACAACACATTCTCCAAAGTACCATATCGCCACCATAATCGATAGCCAAAATGGTTATCCAATTTTTTTCTTACAATCGTCAATTAATTCTCTTCAGATTTTTGTCCAATTTTGATTTCAAAACCCTAAAATTTTCCCCAATTTCAAATGTGAGATTTTCCCCACCTCTCCACCTTTACTCTCTGCTCCTCGTAATTTGAATTTTTATTTTGTTTAATTTGTTCATATTAATTCACACATGGCACTTGAGACTTTGCTTCTCAAAGTGAAGACCGCTCTATCCCACACCTTCGACACCATGGTTCATAGCTTCCTCGACACTTCAAGACTGGGTTCATAGCTTCCTTCAATGCCTTGAAGAACATCAAGCCACCTACTCAGGATCAGATCCCTCCAGCCAAGTTCACAACATGCACTCTGAACTCAATGCCACCATCGACCCATTAGCTACATTGATTTCTCCAATCCACCATCGACACCAACATACTCTCTACAACCCTTCAGCTCCTCGTTATCAGTTGTCGGCAGATCATCTCATCATATAAAGCAGAAAGCTTTTGTAGTCCTAAGAATCAACACAACTTTTAGCAGCAAAAAACGACGACAAACAGTTCGACAAAACTCGATGACTCAATTATAATTAGTAATCAAAATGTTAATCAACACTAATATTAATAGTTAATTATGCGTGCATGAGAGAAACTAAAGAAGTTAGAGAAAGAGAAAGGGATTGTGATAAGGTTTGTAATAGGACATAGTGCAACACCAGGAGGCATGCTTGATAGAGAAATTGAAGAGGTCTAGTGTAACACCCCGGACATTGGAAACATATAAATGATAATTTTGCCCCTATAAAGGCAAATATTTGCCTTTTGATCGTGGCATCGAATAAACAGACTAAGAGCACCGTTAGGAAAGTCTCGACCTCTTGAGGCCGTAGATGGACGCCATGTCAAAAACGGAGCTCGGGATGGTTGGTTATGGTTCAGAGAAGGATAAGGGAATTTTGGTAAATTATTTAGGAGGGCAATTTGGTAATTTTACCTAATTAACATGTGAACCATGTGCCAATTTTTGGATGGTTCTCCAGCCTTCCCTCACCGATTTCCTTATCTATATAAAAGTGTGAGGGTATGGAGAATTCGGGAGGAGAGGCCGAAAATGAGAAAAACAAAAGAAAAGAAGAAAACTTGGGAGAGTAAGGGAGGGAAGGTCATATATTAATACAGGAAGCAGTGAGAGAGAACCTGGGCTAAGAAAAAGAAGAAGGATGGTGAAGAATGGTGAGAAGAGATGGTGAGAACACGATGAGAGCCATGGACCCGTAAGCATCCTTTTCGGGTTATTCATTTAAGGGCATAAGGTCAAGTTTAAGTTGTCACAATAACTTCCTAAGGCTCGGGTGAAGTCACAGAGATGGAAACTAGAGGCTTGGTCGTGGAGAAGTTGCTGGACGAGCCCTGGACGCCATGGCCGAGGAGGTCGAAGTTCGACCCGAACATTTGAGGTAAGAAATCCTACTTCTGAGTTCATAGATTGATTATGGAGCTTGAATAGTTAGATTTAGATCAAAAGATTATGAAAAACGGACGTGAAATGTGTAATTTAGAATCGGGTCGGGTCGCTGGGTTGCGCGACCCAAAAACCAGACCAAACGGGCGAGGACGATTAGCTACAGTACTGGCGCGTGGCCTTCACGCACACCGCCTTGGAGCGGCGCATGTGGGCACTTGCGGCCTCTGATGGCCAGTCGATCAACCTGAAATATTATTATTTTCATTTTCTAAATTTATTGATATAATTTTCAGATTTATTGGACTTTGTTTGAACACAGTTTCAAATATCCACTATATTAGTTATAAATTAATTAAGTTTGGGTTATTTATAAATTGCAGAAAAGTGGATAAATATTATGATAATCTAAGTCGCTATTTAAATGTGGAAGTATATGTATAGAGGTAATGGACATCATTTTATAAATAATTTTAGTGTTGCTTATGGTTAAGTAATTATGTATATTTGAATATGGATTTTATAAGGAATTGATACATAAATTAGTGTGGGAAATGACAATTAGTGTGGGAAATGATGTCAATATTCTACATTAGAAATGCCCCCAAGCTGATTTGTCCAAGTAAGCCCGATATAATCTTGATAAATTAAAAGATGTGTATTTGGGATAATAATGAAAGAGTATGTGTAATTATAGTTATCTTTATTTTGAAGTAAATCATTTGATTATGAATAGATAATTTAAATAAAGATTATTATAAACAGCGTACGAAAACAAGGTAATTTCCACCACTCAACGGGATAAGGGGTTGGATGTGGGTGGTACCCCACACGAGATGAATCCAGTTTAGTTTATATTTTGATTATCCGAGAAACTTGAAAATAGGAAAATCTCGTCTAACTCGAGTCGTCAGACGAGAGTACGGCCGATCTACTTCTTCTAAAGTCAAGGACGGGTCCTGTCATCTAGGGAATTAGTGAATTTGGGGGTGTGCGTGATGGTGTCTGGGTCCAAGGAATTATAGAATTTAAAGGTGTGTGGTGATGGTGTTTGGGTTCAGGGAATTAGAGAATTTGAATCCAAATGGGTTGTTGATTTGACAAGTTTCGTCTTCAAAATAAGGATCATAAAATAAGATGAAGTTGAACTTAGTGATTTAAAATGTTTGTTGGAATTTTTGTACATTTCTACTTTCGATTTTCATTTATCATCTTATATATACAAAGATATTATATTGTATAAGGAATTTAGAATTAGATTTGTCGTGGACCTTATTTTGATTTATTACAGTGTTTGTTTGACATTGAATAAAACCAAGAAATCTAGCTAGATGCTCCTTCTGCTCAACAAGTGCCTTGTCCGCCATTGAATAAAACCAAGAAAGCTTCTGATTGGAAGAGAAGATTGGCTCATGTGTTTCAATATATGCCTAGGGTCTAGGCATCTCCCAGTATTTTTCCCTTTTCTTTTCGTCTTCCTCTTCCACTCATTCTTTCCCTTTCTTCCTTCCAAACTTCCTCATCCCTCACGGTTCTCTCCACTTTCTATTGGTTTTCTCTTTTTTTGTCACCCTTTGCCGAACTACTCTAACTCACACACATATACTCTATCAATAATAGTGTAGGTCGGCGGTAAAGAAGTAGGAAGAAACAAGAACATAATTCTAGAACACTCTAGCCCCTTCATACAAAATTACTAAAATACCCTTAGTATTAAAATTACCATATTGCTCCTAAACAATTTTACCCATATCGAACTCGTTCGATATCCGATTTCCACATATTGCATGTCTATGGGCTCAGGAGTCCGAGAACTTTATAATTGTCTTCACGAAATATTCAAAAAATATCCAAGTCAAAAAGTCAACGTTTGACTATGTAGGAGTAAAATTGCCATCTTTCATTTTCGCGAATTTTTGGATCGTTACAACGTCAAACGAGGCTAACTCGCACTGCCAAATACTATTTGCAGCATTTCCACAACAAAAACTTGATTTTAGGAGGGATATTCACTAACCATATAGAACCCCAAAGATCTATTTGTGGGTTGGGATTATTGGCCTCCCCAGAGCCCTGATTTCTTCTGAAATCCCCATTCTTTAACAAATCAAGAGCTACATGATAACCTGATTTCACAGTCTACTGCCCACTACTGGCATGATGCTAAATATATATGTTTGAATAGCCCAAGAAGCTAAGGGGCAAAGTGAGAACATATGGGGCTTCCTCTTGATTAAAGACCCTAGTAACCAGCTTAGTATTCCACTATCTACTCTCCTCATCAATAAGATCAACTACCAACCAAGGTATAGAGGATGGCGTGATAGCGGCAGGAAGGGCATACATGATAGGACCCGTCTCGAGTTTTCAGAAAGAAAAAAAAAACTAGACCGGTCCTGCTCCCAAAAAAACTGGACCGGTCATGATTCCGTCTGCTAGTTCTTTAACAGACAAGGGATTTACTAATTTCCTTAATGTACTTTTAATTAATCGAACCAAAATGAATTCCTCCCTTGCGGGGTACCGCCCACTTTCATCCCACTTTTCCCAGCAAATTACGAAATTATAAGTTCGAATACAAAACCATAATTCCATTAATTTGTACAAGCAAGTAACACTCATAAGTAGATGTAATTAGTGCCAAGTAATTGTCTCAAAAAATAGTATCATAATTTTCCCAATCAAATATTCATATAAGTAATCCATCAATGCAATTATTTACTAGTATCTCAACTATTATCCTTAAATGATTCACATAATACTTTCCCCTTATTACCCTTTCTAAATTACCATTATTCGAGTTATATAATTTTATTTGTAATCCAAGTATTAAGTAACAACAATTATGCTATAATTCCTTATCATAATTATAAAGACTTTACTCAAGCCTTTTTCATTTCAAGCTAACCTCCACATTTTTTTATCATAAAACCAATAAAACTATTAAGGTTAATTAGCCAATTATTCTTCTTAAATTTCTGTAATTATTCATAAACCAAATTAGAACCAAATATAAACATAAACTCATTCACGTCTAGAACTATACCCAAACGATGTCCACTTAATATAGAAATTACCCAATTGAATTCATAAAAATACAACTAACAATTCTTGTGTTGACCAGACGACGAGGGGACGACGGATGCGCCCTCGCGCACCACCATAAGTGGCTGCGCATGAAAGCCACATGCCCTGCTACAATGTCGTCTTCCTCGCCCATTTGTTTGGTTTTATGGATCGCCCGACCTAGTGACCCGGCCCGGCTGAAACTTGACCATTTCTAGCCCTTTTCCACGATTTCACGTCCAAAACATTCTAAATGATTTGAAAATGAGGTCTATAACTGCTAAACTGGCCTCAAGGACAATGTTTGAAAATCCAAGTTATCGGCCATGGCTTCCCTTGCTACCCCACAGTGCTATCAAGAGCCTCTCGTTTTCCTAGCTTAAAATGATCACAGGAGCACACACAACTTCCTCAAGTCTTAGCTTACACTAAAAACCTTCGAATTGGCCCCAAAACCTTTATGGCCATTCGTAACCCTTCACAAGTTTTGGATCATGGCTATGCCCAGGGACTTCCTTACCTCCCCCAAGTGACTTATCTCTCTTTCCTCAATCTAATCTCTTATTTTCTTGCTTACTCTATCCTTCCTCCATGATCATTCTTTTACTCCTTCCATTTTTTTCTTAGTTCAGCCACTCTCTTCCTCTACAATCACATACATACACAAATTTATAAGGACCTAGGTCGGTGGCAATAGGGAGGGAAAATTTTTCAAGAATTTTCTAGATTTATGCACATACTTCATATGTCAATTTATAAAATTACCAAATTGCCCTTTGACCAAATTTACTATGATACACCTATCTTTCTTTGAACCATAACCACTTGTTTGAACTCCGATTTTAATGTGCTGCCTGCCAACGAATTCGAGAGGCCAAGACCATCGTAATGGTCTTCTCAAATGGACTAGAAGAGATCCCGATAAAAAATCAACATTTTTTACTTCTAAGGGCAAAATGGTCATTTTTCATTTTCCTCGACTATTCGGGATGTTACACTACATGTGTTTAGCCAATGATTAGATAGAGTATGCACTTGTTTTCCATCCTCTATTCGCCATCGAATCCGAGCTTGTAATAATTGGAGACCTTATAAAATCCCCTTCCAACTCGAAGAATTCCCCTGTACTTCTTTAGCTCTAAGGATATTCCCATCTGGATAGTATTTTGCTCACAGAGTTTGGGCTAGAAGAGAGTTAGGGCAAGCTAAAATTCGCCAGCTGGTCTTGGCAAGCATTGCTACATTAAAACATCTTAGGTCTTTGATGCCCAAGCCACCAGACTGCTTTGGCTTGACCATTTTGTCCCAAGAGCTCCAATGGATCCCCTTTTTTTTTGCATGTACTCCCCCACCAAAAATCCGCCATTATCCGGTTAATATCTTGACAAACAGCCACTGGTAGCAGAAAACATGACATATAATAGATAGGCATGGCCATTGCTACCGATTTCAAAAGAACTGCCTTACACACATGAGATAAGAATTGCTTTGCAATGCATTTATATCTTTTAGCTGGGTACACTACATTTATTTTCCATATAGTAAGTAAATAAAAATATATATCCTATATGGGAGGTAAATAAAAGTAAATATTTGGGGCAGTGAAATAGTTACATCTGTTTTGTAAGTAAAATGAATTATTGTCTTTTGATATTATGAAATTTTCATACGATTATTTGGGTTTGATGCATATACTTTCTTAATTTATAACAATTTTTTTTGTTTAATGCAAATAATCTTAATCATAAAATTTTTAAGATAAAACATAAAGTACTGTTCAATATTTAAAATTAATTTTATGATCAATAATGAATTTATAAAATAAGGAAGGAATTTTTTTATTAAAAAATGTAATAAAGAATTTCAATTTGCTTCAATTACTTATTTTAAGGGTAAAACTAGAGTAAAAATTCGATTAAGAAAAACAAAATTAATAAGTGGATTAAATTCAACAATGACTTTAATTTTTGGGGTTGTCTCTAAAAGACAACATAAAAAGAGGGAATACTTGTGCCCCACTTTGGTGGTAACTCATCGTATCATTCATTTAATTTACTGAATAATCCTTATACATATATCATAGTATGAATTGTTCAACTCCTAAATCATCATTCAAAATCATCTCAGTAAAAAAAGTAACTAAAATAGAAATCATTAAGCCATTCATAATAAACTTATCACTATGAGGTTCTTCAATGTTATTAATATCGTTGCTTTGTTTAATACATATGAATGAGTAGAAACATTAAATGTTATTGAGTCCTATAGAGAGGACCTTGAAAAACTAATTTAAGAGTTAAGAAATTTGGATTATAATATATGTTAGTCTATTCGATTAATTAAAAACAAATGGTGCACAAAAGTACTCTTAAATGTAAAATTCAAGTATTATCCTAAAATGGCTTATTAGTATTATTATCTATTTATATAGGAAGTCTCGAATTTAACTCTTGTAACTAACAAATATGATACCTAATTTGTATATTGTAACCTCCTTTCTTCAATATCACTGTATAAAAAAAAACATTATCAGATAAAAAAAAGCATTAAAAAATAACAATGTCAACTATACTACAGTACTAACCATTAGAAATGGTCTAATGTAAATTCAGGTTCTAAGTCAAGTTTGCTCCATGGTTTTAGGTTCGAGATATAAAACGAGCATTTGACTTGTAGCTAAGAGGAAGTTGAAATGCCACTGTGAGTCTTTTTGGCCACTGCGGTTAATAAAAAATAGAAAAAAATTATACTACAGTACTAAGGATGGAGCGTTACCAAAATTTCCTTTTTTCCCCAAATCTTCTACCTTACCGTTGGAGTAGTTTTCCTGTAATATCTTCTGTTGGTTTTTGTCATAGTAGTTATATTGAGATATTTTGTTCTTTATTTGCTTTTTAACGCGATTGGATTGCTGGAAATCAAATCTTCTTCAGACCCGCTATGTTTTTTCAGTTCTTCAAGACCAAATGTGATGAGTTTGACGACAGTGACTGTTTCTTTTCGTGGAGATAGTTTATTTAGGGTTATAGGCGCTATTAAGGTTTTGTGGGTTTGATTTGTAATTTTGCATAATTTTAGTGATATGAGTTTGTTAGTTGTTAGTGCGACTTTATCTGCACTAGTATTGCCATTTTAGCTTGTGAGTCTTACTGTCATAACTTGATTTTGATAGTATAATTGTACCATTTCTTATGATATACAATGATATCTCTTTCAATAAAAAAAAGGCTTTTTACTTCAAATGCACCTTATTCTCGAACCAAAGTTCTACTTTGCACCCTATTCTCATTATTGGTGTTAAGTACACCCTATTTCGCCCGAGTTGTGTCAAATCATTACTTTTCTATTATTTCTGTTAAATAGACGTATAAAAACAAGGGCAAAACTGGAATTATAGTTATAGAGGCTGACCTGGTGGATTTGGTTGTTTATAATCTGATGAACTCAAACTCGAAAATTATGGGTCGGTGGGTTTTAAGAGTTTCTGAACTCAAACTCAAAAACTACGAATAATCAAATCACTAACTAATTAAGCAAGAACCAGAAATTCAAATGAGAAAACAAAAAAAATTAAGAAGAAATTAAAAACTACATGCAACACAAATCCGAGGAAAAATTCATAATTATCCAAGAAATGGTGAAGGCGATGAATCTGAGCCGCTCCTGGATGCCTTTTGGGGAATTGCCGAGTATTGATTAATCCCAAATTGAGCAATTGATTAATCCCAATTGATGAACCCCAATCTTTCTCTTTCCCACAAAATCTCAACAGATCGCTCTCTGGTTACCACAAAATCTCAGCAGATCGCTCTCTGGTTACCACAAAATCTCAGCAGATCGCTCTCTATCTCCCATCATATTCATCATACCCAGATCATATCACAACTGTCTTGTACCACCCACCATAGATTACTTGATTTCTTCCAACACATTCTTCTCCGATGCACTTGACATGAACAATGCAGGCAAGTTCATACCCAAATTCTCACCACCGACACGTGTCAGTCGGCCTCCTTAGCCGCCAATCTAGTGGCTATTTATTTACGCCTTGGACTTGTCGTTGATGCCCAAAAAGTGTTCGGCACCACCCCAATTGAGGATACATCAAACTTTCTCTTGTGGAATTTGGTTCTCAGAGCTAAGGTCTCCCATGGGTTTTATGAACCGAATGAGTTTTAAAACTTGGCTGAAAATTTTCAAGCTTCATAAGCTTAAAATAGGCAACTTTAGCTTCAAAGTTAAAATTTTGAAACTCGTCTGTTATAGCCACTTACTTTGCTTCAGAACCCAGTTTTCTACTCAAAGCCCCCATCTTTTCTGCATTGGAATTTGATTTCTTTTCTGTAAGTCTTGAGATTCTAGATTTCAAAATTGAGAGAGTAAAAAGAAAAGATATGAAATTGTTGAAGCTGAATTCGTCCTTTAAACTCAAAAGACTCAAAGATCCCTGCAAACAAGCAAAACAGTAAGCTATCGTTCGTTCAATGATCGAGACCTGGGGGGTGTTCGACCAAGAACGCTCCAATGCTTAAGTCAGCTTCGAAAGAGAAATCTCAATAGCTTAAGTAGCGTTGAACAGAATTACCTTTATTGAGAAATGTGTTCTCTTTATATAGGGGGTGAGTGAGATGCTCAATTTCCATAGTTCCGATGTGGGACAAATGCTCCTTGATTTGTGCGCTAACACGTGTTACACAGATCGAGGGTGAGAGGCTTCCACGTATCATCCCGGTTTGTGCCCAATATTTGGGCTATGTAAGCATTGTGGGCTTGAGCCATGTTCGGTGCTTGGGCTTTAAGTATTATTACGAGGGGCAATTTGGTCATTTTGGGAATTATGGGCCACGTGGTAGCTCCACATTCTTCCGGTGATTTTGAGTTCCACAAATGCCTCCACATCGCTTAGGAATTCAAGGAATCCTAAGGGATGTAATTTGTATTGTGGTCCCGATAAATTATATATGGGAGTAGGACTCCGCTTGATCTTCAATTTCATTGTACCTGAGAGTCTCTGATGTCGCAGTAAGCTCCACACTTGTTCGAGAGACTTTTGAATATTTCTTTAATTGTTGAGCTTTACATTTTTGCACATTCGGAGAGCTGTATGAGTCCAATTGTAGCAATTTAAGTGGTGTTAAGCTCTATTTTCAGAGACGGTCATTTCAATATGCGTCAAGGCGCACTTCTGGTGAGACCTAGTAGGCTTGCATTGTGGGAGCAAGGTGGCTCGCGTAGTCAAAATCTGTTATGTGGGAAGTATACAGACTTCAAGGGACCTGAAGAATTCAAGTCTTGACCAACGCGAGGCAGGGGAAGAAATTTGAAGTCCAACAGATGGACAAAATTTCATCCTTTGATCGAGGCGAGGCATGGTTCAACTACAAAACGAGACATGCTGCAAAGCAAGAGGATACGTTCCAAAGTGCATAGTGAGGCAAGGTATCCCATGACGCGAGGCGAAGTGCATGTGGTGCCATAAAGTGAATGAAGCGTCTCGAGGAGTTTTTTGGCTGACAGTGGACCTTCTAGTGACCTGACATTCTAGGTCCTGTTGAGCTCGAAATGGAGTGGCTACAAGGTGGAGCATAAAGACGGATGATCGATCATGCCCCCTATGAAGCTCCAGATGGTGTACGCCACTACGTAATTGAAGAAATAAAGCTTGTAGGTGGACCATGCATATGGTACTTCGAACATAGGAGGGCCTGACACACGAGGATCAAGGCAAGACATAATGTAAGGCAATGCCTAGTTGGAGTTCAAAGTGTTGCACTAGGCATACTTCCAATGACCATGCATGTGGTGTTTGGCAGATAGAAGAGCTCAGTGTGTTTACGAACTTGTCATCTTCAAGTTCAGGTGAAGCCAACATCGAAGCTTTTAGCAAAAAAGACAAGGAGTGTCATCACCTAGTATGAGGCATGTCACAACCCAACATGAGGCCTGTTCTAGCTGTGCAGACGCTTACATGATTCCAAAGAGGAAGTCAAACAGTTGGATGTTGAAATCAAAAACTTGAGCGATGGGTGCTTGCTACCCTCACATGCCCCCACAACTTTGTGTTTTTAAGGAAGATGAAGCTCAAAAGTTGGATATGGAAAGCCGGAGCGGGATCACCACCAAAGAGCTGGAGCTTGAACTAGAGATGGAACCTGAACTGGAGCCTGAGTTAGAGGCTAAGAAAATAGATGTTCCTGAAGCCGACGAGTCTCCTGAAGACGTTTCTCTACTTTCAGCAGAAGAATGGGCAGAGTTTTGAAGGACCATGGGCTTTGAAGACTTGCAATTGCATCTACTTCATCTTTGTATGTTGATTATCACATTTGCATTTTTGTATTGAATAACTGGTTTGTGCGATCGAGATGTGATTAGCCAAACACCCTTCAAATCAATAAATGAAAACCATAGTTATGAGAAATTATGAGCTCCCGTATCTTTGTCTAATTATACTAACTGCCTTGATGTATCCAAACTTGTTTGTTCATCAAATGCCCCCCGTTGTAGCCATGGGCGTTCAATGTTGGGGTTTAACTAACTTTGTTAGCATTCGCATTGGTGTTGCCTTCAAGGAAGGGCTTGTACTTCTTAAGAGAAGGCTTGAAGTGCTTCCATGAGGAAGACTTAGGGTGCTTCCAAGAGGAAGGCTTAGGGTGCTTCCAAAAGGAAGTCTTGAGGTGCTTCCTGAAGGAAGGCTTCAAATGCGTCATAGTAGAGGGCTTCAAGTGCTTCCTAGTGGAAGGCTTTGTGTGCTCCCCGGAGGAAGTCTTGAGTGCTTCTTGGAAGAAGACTTTAGATGCTTCCTGGAGGAAGGCTTGAGTGCTTCTCGGAAGAAGGCTTTAGATGCTTCCTAGAGGAAGGCTTGAGTGCTTCTCGGAAGAAGGCTTTGGATGCTTCCCGGAGGAAGGCTGTGAGTGCTGCGCAAAGAGAAGACTTGTATGCTTTGCATGGCGAAGGCTTGGGTACTTCGCAGGGCGAAGGCTTGGGTGCTTCGCAGGGCGAAGGCTTGGGTGCTTCGCAGGGCGAAGGCTTGGGTGCTTCGCAGGGCGAAGGTTTAGGTGCTTCGCAGGGCGAAGGCTTAGGTGCTTCGCAGGGCGAAGGCTTAGATGCTTCCTGGAGGAAGGCTTGAGTGCTTCTCGGAAGAAGGCTTTAGATGCTTCCTGGAGGAAGGTTTGAGTGCTTCTCGGAAGAAGGCTTTGGATGCTTCCCGAAGGAAGGCTGTGAGTGCTTCGCAAAACAAAGACTTGTATGCTTCGCATGGCGAAGGCTTAGGTGCTTCGTAGGGCGAAGGCTTAGGTGCTTCGCGGAAGGCTTAGATGCTTCGCAGGACGAAGGCTTTGGATGCTTCGCAGGACGAAGGCTTTGGATGCTTCGATGACGAAAGCTTTGATGCTTGAGGGCATAAGTTTTGAGAATTGTACAAACTTGTTGGTATGAATTCAAAATAACTTTTCAATCTTATTGATAATTCAAATGCACGATACTTGAATTTAAAAGGAAAATTGAAAAGAAAAATTGAAAACTTCATAGACTTCTATGTCTTTCTAACTTTGACATGCAGCTAGTTGATGCGGATCACTTTTGATACTGGCTCCTTAGGCTCTTTGTTCTCTATGTGATCTGCAGTCCTCTTCTTGATGTAGTCTGTGCAATGTCCCTCATTCATGAGATTTTGGAGATATATTTCGAAAGATATACATGTGCTAATATTGTGCCCATAACATTCATGATAGGCGCACCATTTTGTTTTATCAGCTTTCTCCTGATCGCCCTTGACGGGTCCTGGGTTTTTGAACCAAGTCTTGTCCTTGATCTCATTATGAATCTGGTGGACTGGTATTGAGAACTGCACTTTAGGCTTCTCGATGGTTGAGTCTTTAGGAGTTTGGTTTGCCTTACGCTTGTTGAACCCCCCATGTGAAAATTTGCCACTAAGGTGCTCTTTGCGTTGTGGTGTCGATGCGGAGGCTTTCTCGCTTGTCTCGACATGATCTAGCGCATGTGCAGCACCCTTTTCATCCTCCCAGCATGCATGTCGCTCAGCTAGAGTGAGCATCTTGGTGAGACTTCGTGCATTGCCCATGACAATGTCTCTGTAGAGCTGACCGTCGCGAGGGAGTCCTTGTTTAAATGCCATCGCTGCAACAAGGTCGCTGCATCCGACAATTCGAGACTTCTCCTCGCAAAATCTTCGTATGTATTGTCGTAGAGTCTCTTTTGCTCTCTTTCGGACAGAGAAAAGATGGTCATCCTTCACCTCGATTGTCCGAAGTTGTGCGTACTCCTTCACAAATGCTAGAGCCAACTCTTCAAAGGATGCAATAGACCTCCTGGGGAGATGATTGAACCAAGTCATGGCTTGGCCTTGAAGATAAGCTTGAAAAACTTTGCACATGAGCGCATCGTTATGCCTGTGGGGGACCATGACTCCCCGGTAATAATCTATGTGCTTTACAGGGTCGGAGGCTCCTTTGAATGGAGTGAAGTTTGGCGTTGCAAACCTTTGGGGGAATGGCTCCTCCTCAATTTCCCTTACAAAAGGCGTTGAGAGCTGTATCTGGCGACGTAGATCGTCCTCTAGATCACCATCTCGTTGAGCACGAAGATGCCTGTCCAACATTCTTTGAACATCATTAGCCCGCAACGCACCTTACTGAGGCGGTGAGTCATTTCGTGCTAATCGCCGAGAACCTCCTTGAGCTTCTCTCCTTGATCTCTGGGATCGTGCTGGGGAGTAGGCCTCATCTTCCCTCTCACTGCCATGGGCAGATCGTCTTGGGTCTTTGTGTTGAGCCTGAGGTTGCCCCCTACTTTCATGTGAGCGCTGTGAGCGCTCCACCCGTGAAGTTGCCCCAATCCTACTTCCTAGCCGCTCATGTGCTGATGGCCTTAGGCGCTGTGGGCTCTTTACTCGGCAAGCATGACTTTCTTCACCGGAGTCGCTTAGCGAAGTGTCTCGTGACATTGTTCGGCAGTGGACCGGTTCTTTCCCAGGTCGCCTTGGAGCACTCTCTTGTCCTCCTCGTGACGTGGAATGTCTGTCTGGCTCTTGGACTGGTCTTTCTGCCAGGAGTCGCTGTAAGAGCTCTGACTGAAGTTGGACTTGGCTGCTCAACTTTTCTACTTGCTGCGCCAAGTTGTCCTGGGGAGGTTGGTGGTGACTTCTCCCTGAGACGTCGTGTCGTCCATCCAGAAAGTCCCTTAGGTCCATATTTGTTGTGGGCTGATCACGTCGTAATGCACTTCCCATCAACTGCCCGCCTTCCTGTTGCAAAACCGAAGTTCTTTCCCCTAGCGCGGACACTTGGTTAGCTGGTGAGGAGAATGCACCGGAGCTGAAGGTTGACCTCCATCCTAGCGTCTCCATGGGTGCTTCTATGGACACCCGCCTGGGTCGAATTGGACGCTCCTCCGGTGTCTCTATGCGAGCCTCATTCCTCATCTGAGCAGTTGAGGCAGAAACACCTTCTCCAGCTGAACGAACAGATCGTCGAACCCTAGCCATGCTTGATCAACGAATGTTGAATGGAAATTTGTTGAACGATGAACACGTTCAAGATCTTCGAATCAACGTTAAGAACGATGATCGAAGTAGGATGAACGATGAACAATCGTGAGAGCTTCTTCTTGAATATCTTCAAGCTCTCAATGAAAGCACCAATTGTTGAAGCTGAATTCGTCCTTTAAACTCAAAAGACTCAAGGATCCCTGCAAACAAGCAAAACAGTAAGCTATCGTTCGTTCAATGATCGAGACCCGGGGGGTGTTCGACCAAGAACGCTCCAATGCTTAAGTCAGCTTCGAAAGAGAAATCTCAAGAGCTTAAGTAGCGTTGAACAGAATTACCTTTATTGAGAAATGTGTTCTCTTTATATAGGGGGTGAGTGAGATGCTCAATTTCCATAGTTCCGATGTGGGACAAATGCTCCTTGATTTGTGCGCTAACACGTGTTACACAGATCGAGGGTGAGAGGCTTCCACGTATCATCCCGGTTTGTGCCCAATATTTGGGCTATGTAAGCATTGTGGGCATGAGCCATGTTCGGTGCTTGGGCTTTAAGTATTATTACGAGGGGCAATTTGGTCATTTTGAGAATTATGGGCCACGTGGTAGCTCCACATTCTTCCGGTGATTTTGGGTTCCACAGAAATTACTCAAAGTTGAAGCAAGAAGTATGCAGATGGACATGGCGTTGAAGAAGAAGTTTATGTATAAAGTTATTATTTTGCCTTTTCTTTTTTCAGCATTATTTAAGCTACATAGGTATCAAATCAGTTTTTTGACGTCTATTTGATATAAATAACAGAAAAATATTGATTTGGCATAACTCGGGTGGGATAGAGTGTACTTAACATCGATAAAGAGAACAGGATGAAAAATGAAATTTTGGTTCGAGAATGGGATGAAACTTTAAAAAAAGATGGAGCGTTACCTAAATAAAAAAGAAGTAACGAAATTGAAAAAAAGCGAGATTCAGATGGAATTATATCCGGTCCCGCAGACGATGGAGATAGTTTCTCCGGCGTAAGCAGTGTGCACCGTCGCACACGTGAAAACTAAAAAACGCGAAGTGACAGAGCAAAAGGAGAAGTGAACGCGAAACACGAAGGCAGCTCCTCCCATTTCATTCACTTTGATTGCTTGGAAACTGGGATTAGAGCTCTCAAATCCATTCCCTTCATCTCAACCATGATTTCCACCGGCAAGATCAAGTCCGTCGATTTTTACAGGTCAGATCTCTCGCATTTCCTTTCCTCCCTCTCACTCTGCATCGGGTCTCTGTGTGTGACAAATCCAAATCTGATCGTGGAAAACTCAATTTCGTTGTGTGATTGCTTTAACGCATGTGGTTTATGAATTATGATGGCTTAGTCGGTGAATGGCTTGGATGTGCGAATGAAATTGAAATAAATATTGGGTTATGAACAGAATTGATTATTATTCTAATAATACTATACTAAAGTTTGATTTGTTTGCATAGGTTGGATAGGTTTGAATACCTATGGTAGGATTGATTTAGGAATGAGTAATTTGTGTTAGTATTAGGCAGGAAGGACTTGAAGTGGGATTTGGTTGCTAGAATGAACACTGGAAAAGGAATGTGATTGGTATTATCAATCATTGTGAATTGAAATAAAACTGCAAAATACATGGGCTATGGTTTGGACCACTTCTCTTCTAACTAACCAAATTTTTTAAAGAATATTTATAGGGAATAGAGGTTCCATCACTTCTCAAAATTCTCCTGTGATTAGAAGGAGGAAGAAGATTCATTTATAAATAAAACCCATGCTGAAATTTATCATGCAATTTCACACTCCATAAATATATGTTTTATGCTACAAATGCTCTTCCAATGTACAGGAAAATTCCAAGGGATTTGACGGAAGCATCATTATCAGGTGCAGGATTATCTATAGTAGCAGCTCTCGCCATGATCTTTTTATTTGGAATGGTAAGCAGTTCATATCTCTTTAGTTGGTTATTTATGGGTTCAAGGCTTCAAATTCAAATGAATTGATCATCGTTTTTTTTTGGGTCAAATTGATGTTTGTTTTCCTATAAGGTTGTTCATCATTTTTCTATTTCAATATTGTGTATTGGAATTTCCAGTATTTTTTTTTTCTTTCCCTCTTTTACTCCTTTCTGTAAATTATTTTTACTATGATGGTTTGTGGTTGGTGTATCTCTTCATGTCTATATTTTCCTACTTTATTTCCTATTTCCGTTTCCTGTTTTGAGATTTCAGTACCAAATTTAGTAGTGCTTATTTCTTTACATCCTGATGGACCTTATGATTATTAAGGGCCCTACGGATCCTATACAGGATCCCAGCCGATCACAAGAGATCACGGCCATCTCTAAGTGATCTGCTGTATCCAGGAATCCTCTTTGATTCCTTCCCCTTGTAATTACTTCCTAGTTAATCTTTATTTGCCTTTCCTAGTTAGGACTCTACTTTTCTATCCTAGATAGGACTCTACTTCCACTTGTATAAATAGGCTTCTCTGTATACTCAGTAAATTAAATCAAAAACCACAAGTATTATTCATACTTTACATGGTATCAGAGCTCTAATGCTCTCACGAGTATCTCGACTCCCTTAGCTTTTTTTTTTTTTTTTCCTCTACTCCCGCCATGGCTGCCCCAACCAACTCCTCTGTTATCCTCGATCCCCCCTTTTCTGAAACTGCTCCCCCTCTCTCCGCACTCATCACCATCAATGCCTTGGCCCAGCTTCCCCTGAAGCTCACCTCCACCAACTACTTTCCACGGCGTGCTCAGTTCAACGCCATCCTCCTTGGCTATGACCTTATGGGGTTTGTTGACGGCACCTTCCCCTGCCCTCCAGCCTCGAACCCTGCACTTCGCACCTTCTGGGTTCGCCAGGATCAGCTCCTCCTTAGTGCCATCTTGGCCTCTGTCTCCCGGCAGGTCATCACCTTGATTGCTGCCGCCAAAACCTCTGCCGCAGCCTGGGACCGCCTCACTCACCTGTTTGCCAGCACTGCTCGAGCCCGCGTTCTCAGCCTCAAAGAACGCCTTACCCTGCTCCGTCGTGAGTCACGGCCTGTGTCCGAGTACCTCCAAGAGGTCCGCATCCTCTCTGATGAAATCGACGCCATTGATGCTCCTCTCAAGGACGATGACCTTCTCCTTCACGTCCTCAACGGCGTTGGTCCTGAATTTCGTGAAATTGTTGCCGCTGTCCGCTCTCGTGACACTCCTGTCACGTTTGAAAATCTTCACGATATGCTGGTTCAGCATGAAGCTGCCACCCACCGTGAGCTTCCACCACCTCCCTCCCCACCCATCACTGCCAACCCCGCTCACTCAAACCGCAACTCCCCTGCCTTCCGCCACAATCGCGGTTCCTCTGGACATCGCTCTGCCTCTCAGCCTTCTGATGGCTCCCGCTCCAATGGCTCTCGTTTCCACTCCTCCTCCTCTGATTACCACCGCAAGCCGCAGCAACCCGGCAGTGGCTATCGCGGTTTCTGTCAATGGTGTGGAACCCAGGGCCATAGCGTCAAACGGTGCCCGCAGCTTCAGCACTCCTCTGCCGCGCCCCCCGTCGCCAATTCTGCCACTCAGGCAGGCTCGTCCAGCTGGATTCTAGACTCCGGTGCCTCTCACCATGTTGCCTCCAGCCCTCAACACCTATCTGACGCCACTCAATATCACGGCCCTAATGAAATCATCATCGGGAATGGTAAGGGACTCGGTATCACTCACATTGGCTCTTTCCGGTTACCCTCCCCTCCCTCCAACCCCCTTTCCCTTCACAATGTTCTCTGTGCCCCCTCTATGTCTCGCAATCTTATTTCCATATCTAAATTTACCCAGCAAAATAACATCTCTATTGAATTCTTTCCTCATTCTTTTCTTGTGAAGGATCTCAGCACGGGGGCGGTTCTCCTTCAAGGCCCGAGTAAGGACGGTGTGTACGAATGGTCCTCCTCCCTCCCTTCCCAACCTCATGCTTTGGTGGGCGTGGTTGTCTCCCCTAATCTTTGGCATCGTCGTCTAGGTCATCCCCATTTTAAAGTTCTTCAAACTGTTCTTCTTCAATCCAATGTCTCTATTTCCCCCCATTTGTCTTCTACTCTATGTAATTCCTGCCTATGCAATAAAAGTCATAAACTTCCATTTGGTGCCTCTTCATTACATAGCTCTCGGCCGCTTCAGTTAATTTACACTGATGTCTGGGGGCCTGCTCCCTCTATTTCCATTGATGGCTTTTCCTATTATGTTTTGTTCATTGATCACTTCACTAAATACTCCTGGCTTTACCCCCTACGCAAAAAATCTGATGTCTATTCCACTTTCATTGATTTCAAAGTCCTTGTTGAAAAATTCTTTAACCAGCCCATTGCCTCTCTCTACACCGATGGCGGTGGGGAATTCGTCAAACTCAAGCCATATCTTGCTACTCACGGCATAAACCATTACCTCACCCCCCCCTCACGCCCCTCAGCACAATGGTGTCGCTGAACGGCGACACCGTCACATTGTTGAAACCGGTCTCACCCTCCTTCACACTGTCCATCTTCCTCAGTCCTACTGGTCTTATGCCTTTTGAGCTGCGGTTTATCTTATCAACCGACTCCCCACCACCATTCTCCATAATCAATCCCCCTACCCTGCTCTCTTTCATCAACCTCCCAACTATTCCCGCCTTCGCACCTTTGGTTGCCTATGCTTTCCCTGGCTTCGCCCTTATGCACCCTCCAAACTGCACCCCCGATCTACCCCCTGTCTCTTTCTTGGCTACTCTCTTCAACAAAGTGCCTACCTCTGCCTTGACACCAGCACTAACCGCCTGTACATCTCCCGTCATGTTCAGTTTGATGAGTCCAGCTTTCCTGGTCACAATCCCAGCCCTTCCTCTCTCTCCATCACCTCGGCCAACTTTGATTCTTGGCTATCTACCCTTCCCCCGGTCTCCTCTCTATCCTCTGCTTCGTCCACCGCTGCTCCTCCCCCTGCACTGGACTCCCTCGACACACCGTCCTTGCACGCTCTTGAGGCTGGACCTCCCCCGGCTCAGGTCCTGCCACTGCCTGCCTCGGCTCCACCTGCTTCTGGCTGCTCCCCTCCGCCCGCCACAGCCCTTGCTGCCTTGCCTCTCCCCATTGAACCTCCCCCTCTCCGCACCTACTCCCGGCCGCCCCCTAGACCCCCTGCCCCCATCACCCCATCTTCTCCCCCTCCCCCCCCGCACTCATCCGATGCTCACCCGCACCCAAACAGGTACTGTCCCCCCTATTCCCTCCTATGCCCTCACAGCCATTACCCGGTTCCCTCTCCCCCCCTTGGTCGAGCCCACGTGTGTGTCCCAAGCTGCCAAAGATCCTCAGTGGCGTCAGGCCATGTCCCATGAGCTCAATGCTTTTATTCAGAATGGTACCTGGGACTTGGTGCCTCCTCACCCTTCCCAGAATATTGTTGGTAATAAGTGGGTGTTCAGAATCAAGCGCACTCCTACGGGTGCTCTTGACCGTTACAAGGCGAGGCTAGTTGCTAAAGGCTACCGCCAGCGTCCTGGCATGGACTTCACTGCCACATTCAGCCCGGTGGTCAAACCTACCACCATTCGTACTGTCCTCCATATGGCTGTCACTCATGGCTGGCCCCTCCGCCAATTGGACGTCAACAATGCCTTCCTCCAAGGCACTCTCCATGATGCTGTTCATATGGCTCAGCCCGCAGGCTTTGTTGATCCCCAGCATCCCACATATGTTTGCAAGCTGCGCAAGGCCATCTATGGCCTCAAACAAGCCCCCCGGGCTTGGTACCAGGAGCTCACTACCTTTCTCCACTCTCATGGCTTTGTTAACACTCAGTCTGATGCCTCCCTTTTTATACTCCGCAAGGGTCCTAATGTGCTGTATTTTCTAGTTTATGTTGATGATCTCATTGTGACAGGAACCAGCCCTGCGCTCGTCTCCACCTTCATTCACACTTTGGCCGCCCGGTTCTCTGTCAAGGACCTAGGATCACTTCACTACTTCCTTGGTGTTGAGGTCCTCCCTACTGCCTCCGGTCTATTCCTGTCCTAGCACAAGTACATTCACGATTTTCTCACCCTGGCCCGTATGGATGGTGCCAAACCCGTGGCCACCCCTCTGGCTGTTTCCCCTACACTCCAGCTTCGCGATGGTTCCCCCCCAGCCGATGCTACCCTATTCCGCCGTCTTGTGGGCAGCTTGCAGTACCTCAACCTCACTCGGCCTGATGTGTCCTATGCTGTGAATAAACTCTCTCAGTTCATGCATGCCCCCACTGACCAGCATTGGCAAGCACTCAAGCGGGTCCTACGGTACTTGAAGGGTACACTCACTTATGGACTCCATCTTCACCGCCACACCTCCAGCCACCTTCATGCGGTTGCTCATTCCTTCCATGCTCTTCATGCCTTCTCTGATGCAGACTGGGCTGGTGATCCAGACGACCGTAAGTCCACCACGGCCTATCTCGTCTACTTAGGTGGCAATCTGATTTCTTGGAGCTCTCGCAAACAATGGGCAGTTTCCCGATCCTCCACTGAGGCCGAGTACCGTGCTGTTGCTTCCACGACTGCTGAACTTCTCTGGGTGCAGTCTCTTCTTCGTGAGCTGGGCCTTTCCATCCCACTTCCGCCCAGCATCTCGTGTGATAATATTGATACCACCTTCTACTGCTCCAACCCCACACTTCATTCCCGCATGAAGCATGTTGCCATAGACTACAACTTTGTCAGGGACCAGGTCAGCCGTGGTCTCCTCCAAGTCTCTCACATCTCCACCGACGATCAGCTGGCTGACGCCCTCACCAAGGCCCTTCCCAGACCTCGCTTTCAGCTCCTACGATCCAAGATCGGTGTCGCCGACGGCTCCACCGTCTTGCGGGGGCGTATTAAGGGTCCTACGGATCCTATATAGGATCCCAGCCGATCACAAGAGATCACGGCCATCTCTAAGTGATCTGCTGTATCCAGGAATCCTCTTTGATTCCTTCCTCTTGTAATTACTTCCTAGTTAATCTCTATTTGCCTTTCCTAGTTAGGACTCTACTTCTCTATCCTAGATAGGACTCTACTTCCACTTGTATAAATAGGCTTCTCTGTATACTCAGTAAATTAAATCAAAACCACAAGTATTATTCATACTTTACAATGATACTCATTTTGCAGGAACTGAATAGTTATTTGAGCTTCAGCACCTCTACATCTGTTATTGTTGACCAGAGTAAGGATGGAGATTTCTTGCGCATCGAGTTTAATATAAGGTAAATTTCCATAGCTTTGCATTGATAGTTTCGATGTTTATGAAGTTGTAAGTTTCTTTAGGTTTTTTTTTTTTTTTAAATTTAGAATGTCACTGAAAAGTATCCTTTGGGTTATTGAAATTTTGTTCAAAGATAGCCTGTTTAACCATTGTTTTGAAAGTCAACTAACTTCAGAAGAGGTGGTGTACCTATGTGAGAACTTATGGACTATAGTTTGACGTGTTATTTCCAAGTCCGATGATGCTTACTAGCATTTTATATTAAGAGTGGCATTAGTTCCGTGGTTGAGAGTGGGTGTACTTACAAAGTGTGGGGAAAGCGATGCCTGGCTTCCACATGGATGCTTTATTTAGGCTCAAATGATTACCTAGGTGCATTGCATGGGAATTTGAAGGAAAGACCTTACTCAACTTGAAAGAGGAAAGTAGATTGTGTTAGCATTTCTTTGCAATTTTTTATTAAAGGAAATTGTGGGCCTTTCACTTATGATAATTATTTATGTGTTTTGAACTCATATAACCTCCCTTCCGTCCCTCAAGCTCTCTCCTTTTCTTGGCTGCTTGATTAATTATATGTCAATTTCATGTAGCTTTCCTGCACTCTCATGTGAATTTGCATCCATTGACGTGAGCGATGTGCTGGGAACAGTAAGTTCCTATCTTATTTTAATTTTACATATTGCCTATTATGTATTGATATTTGCTCCTTACTACAAGTGATCCTTTATTAGTTTTTTTTATGTTCTTAAGGTGGTTTCCATCTGGCCTGAATTTGTGCCCTCTTATTTTGCAGAACAGATTGAATATAACGAAAACAATTCGCAAGTTCTCTATAGGTTCAGACTTAAGACCCACTGGTTCTGAGTTCCATTCAGGACCTGTGTTACATGATATTAAGCATGGGGATGGAGATGAATATTCTGGCGATGGCTCTGTTTCACTAACTGCCCAAAATTTTGAAAAGTTTACTCACCTGTAAGTGGGCCATCTTTTAAATGTATTCCTTTGATATCCTGTGATGTGGCAGACCTCAGATGGTATATGCCTTAACCTTCCTAATTTTATACCAAACAATTCTTGTGCAGGCATCCAATTTTGGTTGTTAACTTTTTTGCTCCTTGGTGCTACTGGAGCAATCGCCTGGTAAATTAACTAGCTTCGCATATTGCTCAAATTCTTTTTTTTGTGTGTGTGTGTGTGTGTGTGTGTGGAAGTTTTAACCATCTTAATCATTATCTACCATGTTGTTATATACTTGGGTATGTATAATTTATGATTATGGGCATGGTAGCATAGATCTCATCATGTGGCCAGAAATTAAAGGTTAGATGTCAATCAATGATGGAAAACCTCCTGTGTTCCAACATATTTAATTCTTTTAGGTTTTCTAAAATAAGGTTGTAATATATGTACTGTTCACTCTGATCTTATACGCGCCGCTTGAGTTTTCGAAACTTGTTTCACTCTCATTTACTATTTTGATTGCTTCATCGCATGTCTGCTCTCATGCATACATTATCTTATGACTAGCCCCTTTACAGGCACTAACACACGTACTTATTGACTTTTTTATCCCTTTGAATACATAAAAATGTTAACAAATAGTTTTTATTTATTTATTTACAAATAGCTCTATAATTATTAAATAGAAAACATAGAAAACAGTAAATTTGGAGAAGAAAAAAAACTGCAACCTTCAAACATGGGTAGTGGATTTTGTGTTTTCTCTCTCATTTCTCATATTTTATTTTTTATTTTTACAATTTCAATCTAAACTATTCATCATTTATTCTAATACCCTTTATATTATATTAATTTTTTTTAAATTTACAAAGGGCATCTTTTGGAACTTTGAATATTTCAGCGTTTTATGCTTCTTGCTTAATATATATATATATACACATATTATGTATATTATATTTAAGTGAGTTATAAGTTGTTGGTTTAGTTTGTGTTGCCTTTCTTTATTTTCAATGGAACTGTGGTATACTTAGAGGATGATGCAATAATTTTTGGTTGATTTAATCGAACCATTTAGTTAAATTCATTCAAAAGCTTTTCCTTTTTGCTGTGGTTGTTTCTTTCTCTTTCATTATGTTCTTGCTTCATCTTATCACTTACTTAGAAGATGAAGATGATGCAATAATTTTTGGTTGATTTAATCGAACCATTTAGTTAAATTTGTTAGACTATGTATATATCACCCTAGCACACACTGTACATTAGTTTCTAGGTTGAACCCGTGTACCTAAGTCCTTAGTAAAAGCTAGACATCAGTTAAGTACTAGGTATAGGACACCAGTCCTATTTGGAGACAGTTACCTACAGTTACAGGTATATAAGACATCTGTCCTACCACAGTTAGAAGCAGTTTAAGGAGATAAGAACTGCTCTGTCTTATCCCTTAAACAAACCCCTATAAAATGCCATATTGGCTGTTGCAATAAACACACGGTTTATGCATTTCTACATGGTAGTCTAATAACCACAGCCGATCCCTCTGTTCTTCCCAAACTGAACCTCTTTTGTTCTTCCCCCATTCAAATGGCCACCGATTCCTGGTCCACTCCCTCAATCTCCCCTACTCACGTCTCCAATCTAGTCTCTGTCAAACTCACTGAATCAAATTACCTCCTCTGGGAAAGCCAGGTTAAGCCCTTCCTCATTGGCCACAACTACTGGCGCTTCATAGATGGTACTCATCCTGCCCCTCCCTCTACTCTCCCAACACCAAGTGCGACATCCTCTCCTACATCTGCCACTTCTGATTCGGGTCTCACATTCCCTGCTGCCCTTCTCCCCAACCATGCCTTCCAACAATGGTACCAAATAGATCAGACCCTGATCAGCATGCTGCGGGCCACCCTAACTGAGCCTGTTCTATCCCAGGTCGTTGGCCTTCAAACCTGCAGAGATATCTGGGAGTGTCTTCGCCAAAACTTTTCACAGCAATCCCTTGCTAAAGCCACCTATCTGCGTTTCCAGTTGATGTCTCTCACAAAAGGCACTCGGACCATCTCTGAATACCTCTCTCACGCCAAAACTCTGGCCGATTCCCTTGCAGCCATTAATGAACCCTTCTCTCCCAATGATCTAGTCACTGCCGTTCTACGTGGTCTAGGACCAGAATACATGATGCTCGTCACTGCCATGCTAAATTTCCCTCCCCTCCCACCCTTCAATGATCTGCGGGCTCGCCTCCTCTCCTTTGAGGCCCTGCAGGTCACAAATCCCTCCTATGTCTCTAATCCTCCGCCTACTGCCCTCTATGCTCACTGCCCCAACCCTGCACCTTTTCCTGCCCCTCAGACATTCTATGTCCACAGAGGTCGCTCCAATTACCAACGTGGCTCCAGGTCTAACCGCGGCTCCCGGCCCTTCTCCCGCCGTGGTTCTGGCCGCTTTCCACCCTCCAACAACTCCCCAAGAGTCCTCGATTCTCCTCCCACTTATCCAGCCAGGCCTCAAGGTCCCCAATGCTGGTCCTGCAACAAGTTTGGCCATGTTGCAGCCGCCTGTCCCCAACTTCAACAGCCAGCAAATCATGATCTTTCACAAGCCTTCGCCGGACTTCACCTCACAGCCGTCAATGACCCCAATTGGTACCCTGACAGTGGCGCCACCAACCATGTCACCATGTCCCCTGCTGCCCCACACCCAAATCCTCCCACTACAGACCAAGTTATGGTGGGCAATGGCACCACACTGCCTATCACACACAAGGGTAATGTCCAATTCTCCTCTGGTTCCTCAGCTTTCAATCTTTCTAATGTCCTCCATGTCCCATCCATCCTCAAAAACCTCTTGTCTGTTGCACAGTACACTAAAGGCCAACATGCCAGCATTACTTTTTTTCCAACACACTTTGTCATTCGAGATCTAATTACCAACACCATTCTGTTTCAGGGCCCCTGTAGAGATGGCTTGTATCCAATCAAGCCTAATTCCCCACCCCAGGCACTCCTCACCACCACTCCAAGTCTTTGGCACCGGCGGCTAGGACATCCATCTCCCCAAGTCTTACGCACCTTAGAAAATCAGCAGCACATCAGTCATCCTACTGTTTTTAATTCTGTACCCTTCTGTAATCAGTGTGCTTTAAGCAAATGTACTCGTCAATCTTTCAATAATGTAATCCACACTTCCCAACAACCTTTTGACTTAATTCATTCAGACGTTTGGATGTCCCCTGTGCCATCTGTTTCTGGTTTTCGTTATTACGTGCTTTTTATTGATGACTACACTCGATACACATGGGTCTACCCTATGAGACTCAAATCTGAAGTCTTTGATCATTTTTTCAACATTTTCCAGATATATCACAACCCAATTCTCTACCACCATCAAACAGTTTCACAGTGATGGTGGCAAAGAATTTGCTAACAAAGCCTTCCAAAGCTTCTGTTCCACCCATGGTATTCAACAGCGATTTTCCTGCCCTCACACCCCCCAACAAAATGGGTTGGCTGAGAGGAAACATCGCCATATATCTGAAGTTGCCCGCACACTTCTAAATACAGCAGGTCTCCCCTTCTGTTATTGGGCTGATGCCATTACCACAACCGTTTTCCTCATAAATCTCCTCCCTATAGCAGTCCTCAAATGGTCCTCTCCATACTTCCTACTCCATCACAAATCCCCACCCTATTCCCTTCTACGCACATTTGGATGTTCCTGGTTTCCCTACCTTGGGAGATTACACCAAACACAAGTTAGAGTCCAGATCCCTTCATTGTCTCTTCCTCGGCTACAGTGCTCAGCACTCAGGCTATCGCTGCCTTCACATCCCCACTGGACGTGTTTATATCAGCTGCCATGTTCTCTTTAATGAGGACCAGTTTCCGTATCCCTCAAATCCTACACACCCCAGAATTTACCTTTGTCCCAGTCACTACCTATACTGACCCTACTCCTCCCAGTACACACCAATCCCCTTCCATCCCAACAGCACCTTCCCAAAATACTTACCACCACAACTCTGCCCCAACCAGATCTTCCCCATCTCCTCTTGCCTCTATTCAAACACAAAACAGTCCTCCAACCTCCCTAGCACCTTCCAGCTCCTCTGATTCACCTCCACCACCTCCAAACCGCAACATTCACCCCATGACCACTCGAAGCAAATTAGCTCACTCCAAATCCCGTAATCTTCTCTTCCTTTCCAAATACCCCCTTCCTCAAGTATATGCCACACTAGCTACCCAATCTCCTGAACCCTCCACTTACAAACAAGCCTCCAAATATCCCCACTGGATCCAAGCTATGCAAACTGAGTACTCTGCCCTCCTCAAACAAAAAACCTGGTCCCTTGTTCCTTTACCCTCTCATGCAAATGCAGTTGGCTGCAAATGGGTCTTTAAAACCAAAAGACATGCAGATGGCACCATAGAAAGGCACAAAACCCGTCTAGTCGCCAAGGGTTTTCATCAAACTGAAGGTCTTGATTACCAAGAGACCTTGAGTCACGTTGTCAAACCAGCTACTATCCGGATCGTACTAACTATTGCTGTCTCCCTTGGCTGGCCCATTCGACAAATGGACGTCACAAATGCCTTCTTGCATGGCACACTCACAGAGGAGGTGTATATGCAACAACCTCCTGGTTTTACTGATCCACAGCATCCCACTCATGTGTGTAGACTCCACAAGGCTCTGTACGGCCTCAAACAGGCCCCCAGGGCCTGGTTTGAACGCTTCAGCACCTTCCTGTTCCAACATGGCTTCACTCAAAGCCGGGCAGATCCCTCGCTGTTTATTTACAAGACCTCAGCAACTATCCTGTTCCTCCTCCTCTACGTTGATGATATCATCCTCACGGGTAGCTCTACATCTGCCATACAGACTTTCCAAACCAGCCTAGCCCGTGAATTTGCAATCAAAGATTTGGGACCCCTTCACTATTTCCTAGGTGTTGAAGCCACTCCAACAGCCAACGGCCTTCATCTAACCCAAAACAAATACACAACAGACATCCTAACCCGTAGTGGTCTCCTAGATTGCAAACCTGCTCCCACCCCTGTGGCCTCCAAACAGCTAATCTCAGCCCACACAGGAACTCCCCTGCCTGATGCTTCCCTCTACCTTCAACTAGTAGGTGCCCTTCTATACTTAACCTTAACCCGACCAGACATTTTCTTTGCAGTACAGCATGCTGCTCAATTCATGAGCCATCCTACCGACCTCCATCTTATTGCTGTAAAGCGGATCATCCGCTATCTAAAAGGCACCATTGGCCTTGGCATCACCATTCACAAATCCCCCTTCCCCCTCAGACTCCAGGCTTACTCAGATGCAGATTGGGCAGGCTGTCCTGACACTAGACGTTCAGTCACAGGGTTTTGCATCTTCCTAGGCCCTACTCTTTTCTCCTGGTGCTCCAAGAAACAGAAGACAGTTTCCAGGTCCAGTTCAGAAGCAGAGTACAAAGCCCTGGCTTACACGTGTGCAGATAGCATTTGGCTCCTAAATCTACTCCGTGAACTCACGTTTACTCCTCCCCTGCCCATACAGCTGCACTGTGACAATCTGAGCACTTGCTACATGTCTCAAAACCCAGTTTTTCATGCTAGAACAAAGCATATAGCCCTGGACTATCATTTCCTGCGAGAAAGGGTGATTTCTGGAACTCATCATGTTCAGTTCGTCCCCTCCCAACAGCAACTTGCAGATCTGTTCACAAAGGGATTGTTCACAGCCCGCGACAACAACCTTACAACCAAACTTGTCACCCGTTGGGTGCCTAGTTTGCGGGGGGATGTTAGACTATGTATATATCACCCTAGCACACACTGTACATTAGTTCCTAGGTTGAACCCGTGTATCTAAGTCCCTAGTAAAAGCTAGACATCAGTTAAGTACTAGGTATAGGACACCTGTCCTATATAGAGACAGTTACCTACAGTTACATGTATATAGGACATCTGTCCTACCACAGTTAGAAGCAGTTTAAGGAGATAAGAACTGCTCTGTCTTATCCCTTAAACAAACCCCTATAAAATGCCATATTGGCTGTTGCAATAAACACACGGTTTATGCATTTCTACAAAATTCATTCAAAAGCTTTTCCTTTTTGCTGTGGTTGTTTCTTTCTCTTTCATTATGTTCTTGCTTCATCTTATCACTTACTTTTCCTTCTCCAGAAACCTTCATGGGAGAAGGCCGCCAAAGTAATACGAGAAAGGTGCTTCATTCTGAAAATTCTACTGTAGTATTTATTTTATTTCCATCCAGAATCTAATGTCTGCTATTTACCTTCCATGCACTCTCTCTCTCTTTCTAATGCCGCCATTTTTAACAGATATGATCCAGAAATGGATGGGCGTATTCTTTTGGCGAAAGTGGATTGTACTGAAGAAGCTGACTTGTGTCGAAGGTATATTTTAGATTTATTATTCTTATTTCCACGTGATTTCCTGTGAAATAAAAATTTAATTTATGAATTTACCTTTTTAGTTCTTATTATTTGTATAAAGAAAATCCAAAAATTTATTCATATTTTTCCCCCCTTCTCATTGATCAAAGGATGCATACATACTTTATGTTAATTGATGACTTACAATGGGGAAGAAACCGAAAGAAAAGATCCAAGGAATGCTAAATAGCCCAGGCACTTCTCATGGATTTATTATTTTGTAAATTTCAAATTCTTTTTACCACTTTTAGATTTTAAACTATAAGTTTTTTCTCTAAAAAAATGTTTAACCTGAAATTATCAGGGTGGCTTTTTCTCTTGCTGAGAAAGTGCTCGAGGCTGTCTTTTTGCTTGTACAGATAACTGTTAACCACAGGGTGGGAAGTGAGAACACAGATGAGCTCATGTTCTTTAGTCTACCTCTATCCTATTCATTTTCACTTGGGTTTTCTTGTATGTTTGTTACACGTAAGCTATCACTGCTATCATCCCAGAATAGAGCCACCATTTGAACTTTCTTCATACACAATCTAGGCTTTTACATGGCATCTGAAGTAGTCATGCTTCATTGCCTTACATCATTCCCAGATACAAAATTATTGTGCTTTCATTTTGGTTAACGTACTACTATCTTCTAATCTTTGCAATTAGTAACTAAGTTTCCCCGTAATGTTCAGGAATCACATTCAAGGATATCCATCAATTCGTATTTTTCGTAAAGGAAGTGATGTAAGGTAAATATTACAACATTTTGAACCTTTACCTTGTCCTCCCATTCCTGGGAGTCAATATTTTATGTTAGGTTACATTATCTTTGAATGTTTACCTGTTGATCTTCATTGAATTTTTATGTGTAATTTCTTCTGCTTTTATTTACCAGCACCTAAAGTTTGCAATCCTTCTATGTTTCAATTTGCGGATTAATATGCAATATTTGAATTTGACTTTTTGATGTGAACTGTGTGTGTCAATGTCGAACAGGGATAAACTTAGGGTTTGATATTTTGGAAAAAAAGAAAAAGAAAATTGAAATCCACATCAAATGATTCATGGGATTAGTTTGAAGTAGCATGTTCTGCTAGAGTATTTGAAATCCTCCTTATCTTAAATAGTCAGTTAAGTATGAAGTTCTGATTTCTGTAAAAATTTACTATTTCTTAAATCTCATACAATTATAACAAAATGCTAATCCACATCCCTGTTTTCAAGCATCTATCCCAATACAACCTTAAAGCCAATTAGGTCTTATCTTGACTTCTGATGCATGAGCTGTGAATCTGCGTCAAGGTTATTTTCTTTCTTTATACACACCCTGATTATTTTACCCCTTCTACCATGACTGTTTTGTACATATGCAGCTTACCTTAATCAACTTCTTTATGTGGCATTCTGCACAGGGATGAACATGGACACCATGAACATGAATCTTATTACGGAGATCGAGATACAGACAGCCTGGTTAAGGTACAAAGATTCACAAGTTTTTATTAGCCTAGCTGCATCCCATGTTTTACTCTGACTTTGAACTTGTTAATGCTTCTTGATAGAATTTTGATTCAATTGCCCTGTTGAGATTGCAAACCTCTCTGACCCAAAGTTTCCATTCTATCCTTGTAGACAATGGAAGGTTTGGTTGCACCTGTCCCCCTTGAGACTCAAAAGCTCTCTTTGGAGAGTAAATCTGAGAATGGAACTGAGAGTGCAAAAAGACCAGCGCCATTGACAGGAGGGTGTAGAATTGAAGGACACGTGCGTGTGAAGAAGGTGATCTTCCAATTTAAATTAACAGAAACATTGGGCATGTTAGCACTTAATGGCATGAATTTTTTTTTTATTCCCCTTGAAATCTTTGCTTTCTTCCTCTGCTCCTATAGCATGCACTGAGGTTCGTCAGACGCTGAAATGTGATAGAACAAAAGAAATGATAGGGGCACAACTGTTTTACTTCTTTCTTTTTCCAAAGAATGTATTCAGGTGCTTCACATGTCTGAACTGGTCTGAATGCAGGAAAACTCTAAGGTCAGTTGTGACTGCATAAATTTGGTTCGAGAGGCACACATATGAGTTGCGCTCGCACTTGAGAACCACATTTCACGACAGCTACGGCTGGCCTTGGGTTCTTCATGAATAACTTTTATCCTTGTACTAAGCTATAGTTTTGTGCAGGTTGTACCTCTTAATATGTCTCACCGTAGTGGGAAAAAAGGAACCTCCTAAAGCATGTTAAGTTCTTGTACTTGATGATTACCACGAACAAAGAAATGAGAGATTGTTGTGCCCATAACATGTGTAATATTATCACAATGCTAGGCTGGAAAACCACATGTGTCATGACAGCCGCATATGACCTTGAAGTCTTCATGAATAATTTTTGGCTGTGTACGACTGAGCTATTGTTTTGTGAACTTGGTACCTCTTTACATTTGTCAGTGGAAGGGACAAAATAAGAACCTCCTAGAGCTTGTTAAGGCGGATGGTTAACTTGAACAAAGAAAAGAGAGAATATTGTGCGAGTATAACGCATTATATTATTCTGGCCATTTGTTTTACCTGTAAATTGAAACCACAATTAAACTCTTGGCTGTTATTATTCAGTTGGAATTTATGTATGAATTATTTTGTACTTTTGCAGGTGCCAGGAAACCTCATCATTTCCGCTCATTCTGGAGCCCATTCATTTGATGCTTCTCAAATGAACATGTCTCACGTCATATCACATTTTTCATTTGGTAAGATGATTGCTCCTAAGGTGATGAGTGATGTCAAGAAATTGATACCTTATCTTGGTGGAAGCCATGATAGGTTGAATGGTCGGTCTTTCATAAACCAACGGGAGTCAGGTGCTAATGTTACAGTAAGTTGGTCTACATGATTCTTTTGATCTTGGTATTGTTTTTGCTTCTCCATTGTTTTAGTAAAATCAACAAGATATAGCTGTGTGCGGATGAGTTTTAGGCATTTTATAGTTTTCTGAATACTGGTCCATGAAGATGCGCGGTACACAATATATTATGGTTCATTCTAGAATTTCTGTATGGTCCAAATCCTTTCTGAATGATCCCATGTATCTATTCCCATATTTTCTCTTGAAACGTTGAATGTTTTTACTCTTTTTGAATGACCTGTCCATTTGCTTCTCTTGATATTCTAACCTCCTAGGAGATGCTTATACGACCAAGAAACAAGTCTTCTTGGTAGAGTACTAATATTTAGTGTTGATTTTCTTATGGTACTTTTCTTTGGGCGTTATAAGTGTTGATTCCTCTTTCTTTATAGTAATTTTCTTTTCCAACTTTTTTCATAGTTGCATCTGCTCACACAATTCCTGGACTTACATGTTAATAGACCATTACTGAAGTTTACTTGGCTCGTGAAGAATTGCCAATGTCTAAGCTCTTTATAAATACATTTTCTGGTAATTGTCTTTGCAGATAGAGCATTACCTTCAAATAGTTAAATCTGAAGTCCTAACTGGAAGATCCCATAAATTAATTGAGGAGTATGAGTACACAGCCCACAGCAACTTGGTGCAGAGTCTCCAAATACCGGTTGCAAAATTTCATTTCGAACTTTCTCCCATGCAGGTTTGATAATAATAATTATAGTGTTTGTGTACAATTAGTAGAGTTTTGACTCTCTTTGTTTCTCATCCTTTTTTCTTCGTCTTCTATAACCAGATTTTAATAACAGAAAACCAGAAATCCTTTTCACATTTTATCACGAATGTGTGCGCTATTATTGGAGGTGTTTTCACGGTTGGTACTTGTGTATTGTTGGTTCTTTACTTTCTCCAGATTTCTTACTAATTTATGTTCGCCGTATCTTGTGTATGTTTGGTTCTTTTCTCTCCAGAAAGCTAACTAATTGGTTTTTGACTTTGGGTTACAGGTAGCAGGAATAGTGGATTCAATTCTGCACAACACTGTTAGAATGATGAGAAAGATTGAGCTAGGCAAAAATTTTTGATAGACAAGGTGAAATTTCGTTAGTGTACAATGAATTCTTTGTTTGCAACACGTGATTTAGTAAGGATTGTTTGGTTAGCGACGATATACTCCTTTTACAACCCAAAATAGAAAAAAATTGAACGAGATAAGTTCCACATTTTTGGATTATAGTTGCCAATACAAGGAGTGATTTATGAAGATTTCTATGCTTCATAACTCGTGCCATACTGCCATATACATTAGTACATTTAGCTACTATTTCTGGTTCTGAAATATTTATACGGATCATGTGATAATTGGTGTGATGCTCTGAGTTGTCAAGCAGTGGTTAGCTGAATGGTTGATGGTTTCTTAGTCTACAAGTATATACATTTCTCCCACATTTTGCTCTTTGATCTGGAATGCTCAATGAGTTAAGCAAGGATCAAGTTTATCTTTTTGCTATGCTTTTTGTCTACCAGACTACCTCTAATCCAAACCAATCCAACACGATTGATTTTGCTGCCTTTGATGGGTTGGATTGGATCTTAACATTGGATTAGATGACCAACTCAAAAGAATGCTTTCTTTGGAAAACATTTTATCTCAATTTCATGAAGAATAATAAAATGCAAACAGAAATAATAAACTCACTATATCTTTGTATGCACACCCAGTAAAAATCAATTTATTCTTTGTGTATATATATATACACATCATTATTGGCTTTTGTTGTGGATTCTCACGAGCATCAATCAATATACACTGAGTTTGAGGAAAAAATAAGAAAATCAAACGTGAACTCTCAAAAGGAGGAACAAACTTTACACCAAACAATCCAATTCAGTTAGATTAGTAGAAGGGTTGAGGATGCTGCAAATGCTCCAATGGAGCCCACAAAACTCATGGAAATTGAAGCCGCCTTGCTGGGAGGTGGAGGAAGGGTCTCGGGAGCGGGAGTAGGGCTGCTCTCGACCATCCCTGGTGGCGGTGAAGGGGGAGACTGTTCACCATAAGGAGCCGGGGATGGGGTTATGTCTGTTGAGTTTGAAGGTGAAGGGGCAGTTGCATTTCCGCTTCTGTCTGCCAAAACAATCACCACCACCTTCTCATTTTTGAGACAGTTATCTTTGTTGCCACTGATGAAATAGTGTGGACCAGATTGCTTGAACTCGTAGACAGAGTGGCCGTCGGTGAATTTCTCCGCTGTCGACGCGTTGGTGTTGCAATTGGTGTAGTCCTCCTGGCTTACTTTGAGCACTGAGTCTTGGTCAGGAGAATAGTTGAACACTGCAGTTGAAGGAGCATATGTATTATGTACGTGTATGACTATAGCACCTTCATTTAGTACGTATTTATAATGTTATAATGGTGATTGATAAGTAATTAAAATAAACTAACACGTACTTATCATCTTATTAATTATCGTGATTGATATGTAATTAAGACAAAAGTATGAAAATGAACAAGTTACAATTAACGTACCTATGGAGTCACCAATTTGAAACCTGTGTATTTCTGCCCATTGATTATAGCTTGTTGCAGATGGATCAGTGGGAATACTCCAACCTTTTGAGCCTCCCATGGCAAACTCAGTTGCAAAACTGATCTGCATCAACAGCGCCGCCGTGACGCAAAGAAGCCCGAAAGCACGAGGAAACCCATTGCTTCTGTAACTGATAAGTACTCTGGCGATGGGGTTGGCCATTACAACACAATGCTTGTATTTTTCACTCAATTACTTTGGGTTTCTCGGCTTATTTATGATGAACGAAGCGGGAGGAGAGTGATTATAGGAATGGCGTCCGAGCTAGGGTTTTTGTAGGGCAGGTTGCATGGAACTTTACATGATCTGCGTCAGTGAAGCTTTTGGAACTTTTTTTAATATTCTCCTTCTCTTTTCTTTTCAACTTTCAGGTTTCTTAGCCTCCAGTGCAAAGCATATGTGCAGTTTTAAATTCGCACAAGAGCTGCGGCCTTGGTTCTTCTTGTCCCACTTTGGTTTTGGAACATTCATGTAACTTGTTGGGTGGGTTTATACTTTTATACTTTGCTTACATCTACATTGTTAAGAATATTCATCGCTTGTGCTTCGGGTTCAAATAACTAATTAATCACTTAATTTTAACATTTTCTAATCATATCAACTCATGATATAAATGATTATGTCTGAATCAAATATGAGATTAATCAACGTTTAACAAAAGTAAATATATAGATTATTTTCGTAATTATATATATAAATCAAGCTAGCATGAGATCATCACGTACCGCTCATTTACCAAGTGAAGATGAGGATCGAAATACCGCTCATTTACCAAGTGAAGATGAGGATCGAAATACCGCTCATTTACCAAGTGAAGATGAGGATCGAAATACCAGTTTGGCCTCCCACTAGTTAAACTGTAATATTCACACTCAATCAACGTAACATACCATATTACCAATCACTTCAAATCCATGATACAGTAGTAGTACTGCATGTACATTATTACCTTAATTGCCAAACCATGCATATATATGGCCTCCATGAGCATATATATATATATATATATAGATACAAATTTGCAATGCAATACAGTTCATCGATATGGATTTTCAAATATTAAAAAACAATACAGCAAGGAAAAGAATATCAAAATAATAAATAAATATTTTTAAAATAAAATATAAATGCAAACACAAGATAGATTCATATTATGTCAAGTGAGTTTTGGAGCCCAAAATCATCTAAAAATTGTGGAGCTACCACGTGACCCATAATTCCCAAAATGACCAAATTGCCCCTGGCAATAACGCTAGACATTTGAAAACACCCACACATTAAATAATCTATTTACCAGCTAAATACGTTATTTAATCGGGTTAAAATCTCCGTAATATTAATATTCTCCCCGAAAGTTAATTGTCATTATTCTTAGTAACGGACAATTAATATTAATATTAAAACACAATAATTATCATTATTATCATAATGAGTTATTATTATAATTATTAAATAATATATTTAATTAATATATTATTATTAATTACAAATTCAGCCGACCAATCAGAACGCTCCGAGGCTTCCAAGATTTTCCTATAAATAGCGGAACATATTTCATTTCCAAGGTACGTCGATTCTTCGCTTCGAAGTATATTCTTTTCCTCTCTCAAAGCTAACTTAGGCATCGGAGTGTTCTTGGTCGAACAACCCCCCGGGTAGATCGATCGAGGCAACGATAGCTAATTGTTTGCTGTTTGCAGGAATTGTGAGGACTTTTCGCGGCGGGTTCGATTTTTGATTCAACAATTGGTGTTTTCATTGAGAGCTATTGAGTTATACTCAGAAGAAGCTCTCTCAGTTGTTCATCGTTCATCTTTCTTCGTTCGTCGTTCATCGACATTGTTCGAAGATTTTGAACGTTGTTCATCACTCATCGAGAATTCGTTCATCGTTCATCTTTCTTCGTTCGTCGTTTATCGACATTGTTCGAAGATTTTGAACATTGTTCATCGTTCATCTTTCTTCGTTCGTCGTTCATCGACATTGTTCGAAGATTTTGAACGTTGTTCAAATCATCCATCAACAAGCTTTTCAGCTCAAGATTCTTTGTTTCGACATGGCTAGGGTTCGTCGATCCGCTCGCTCAGCTGGAGAAGGTGTTTCCGCCTCAACTGCTCAGACCAGGAATGAGGCTCGCATAGAGACTCCGGAAGAGCGGCCAATTCGACCCAGGCGTGTGTCTATAGAAGCGCCCATGGAAACGCTCAGAGGGAGGCCAACCTTCAGCTTTAGAGCATTCCCCTCTCCAGCTAACCAAGTGCCTGCACTAGGGGAAGGAACTTCGGCTTTGCAACAAGCAGGCGGGCGGATGATGGGAAGTGCATCACGGCATGATCAGCCCACGACAAACATGGACCTAAGGGAATTTCTGGATGGGCGTCACGACATCTCAGGGAGAAGTCACTATCAACCTCTCCAGGACAACTTGGCGCAGCAAGTTGAAAGGTTGAGCATCCAAGTTCAACTCCAGTCGGAACTCTTGCAGCGACTTCTGGCGGAAAGACCGGTCCAAGAGCCAGACAGACATTCCGCATCACGTGGGAGACAAGAGAATGCTCCAAGGCGTCCTGAGAAAGAGACAGTCCGCTGCCGAACAATGTCACGAGACACTTCACTAAGTGACTCTGGCGAAGGAAGTCACGCTCGTCGAGCAAAAAGCCCACAATTCCTAAGGCCATCAGTACATGAGCGGCTAGGAAGTAGGATTGGGGCTACTTCACAAGTGGAGCGCTCACAGTGCTCACATGGGAGTAGGGGGCAACCTCAGGCTCTACGCAAAGACCCAAAACGATCTGCCCATGGCAGTGAGAGGGAAGATGAAGTCTACTCTCCTGCACCATCCCAGAGATCAATGGGAAAAGCTCAAGGAGGTTTTCGGCGATTAGCACGGAATGACTCACCCCCCCAGCAAGGTGCGTTGCGGGCTGATGATGTTCAAAAAATGCTGGACAGGCACCTTCGTGCTCAACGAGATGGCGATCTAGAGGACGATCTACGTCGCCAGATACAGCTCTCAACTCCTTTCGTAAGGGATATTGAGGAAGAGCCATTCCCCCAAAGGTTTGCGACGCCAAACTTCACTCCGTTCAAAGGAGCCTCTGACCCGGTAAAACACATAGATTATTACCGGGGAGTCATGGTCCCCCACAGGCATAACGATGCGCTCATGTGCAAAGTTTTTCAAGCTTCTCTTCAAGGCCAAGCCATGACTTGGTTCAATCATCTCCCCCGGAGGTCGATTGCATCCTTTGAAGAGTTGGCTCTAGCATTTGTGAAGGAGTACGCACAACTTCGGACAATCGAGGTGAAGGATGACCATCTTTTCTCTGTCCGAAAGAGAGCAAAAGAAACTCTGCGTCAATACATACGAATATTTTGCGAAGAGAAGTCTCGAATTGTCGGCTGTAGCGACCTTGTTGCGGCAATGGCATTTAAACAAGGACTTCCCCGGGACAGCCAGCTTTACGGGGACATTATCATGAGTAATGCGCGAAGTCTCACCAAAATGCTTTCGCTAGTAGAGCGACATGCAAGCTGGGAGGATGAGAAGAACGCCACTCATACCCAGGACCATGCTGGGGCTGGTGAAAAAACCTTCATTAAAGATGAGCCCCATGGAAAGTTTGCAACTGGAAAGTCCAACAAGCGCAAAGCGGGACAACCCTCCCAAACACAAGCTATGGGGAAGCCTAACTTGCAGCTATCTTTGCCGGTCCATCAGATCCACAATGAAATTAAGGACAAACCATGATTCAAGAAGCCGGAGCCAGTCAAAGGTGATCAAGAGAAGACTGATAAGACGAAGTGGTGTGCCTTCCACGAATGCTATGGGCATAACATCGGCAAATGCATATCTTTCGAGAGATATCTCCGGAATCTCATCAAGGAAGGACATTGCACTGAGTACGTCAAAGGGAAGGTTGTGGATCGACCCATTGACAAAGGACTAAAGGAACCTGCAGCAAAGATGATTCGCATCAATACCATCATAGCAGAATCGGAGTTGTTAGGAACCACCTCCAAGCAAAAGAAAAGAAAGATCCGGGATGCACTAGCCGTCTCTCAAGTCTCCCATGTTTCCACCCCCGGGGTGGCCAATGACCTTGTCGTTGGTTTCTCTTTGAAGGACAAGGTAGGACTTGACTGGCCGCATGACGATGCATTAGTAGTGTCCATCCAAATCGCTCATGCTCAAGTTGATCGGATTCACGTTGATGAAGGGAGTGCAGCAAATATCCTCAGCTTGGATGCAGTGCGCAAGATGGGGTTAGAAAGCCTCACAACAAAAAGGGCTGTCCCGCTCCGAGGTTTCAATGGGTCGACCAGCATGACCGTAGGCACTCTCCAGCTGGATGTACATTCTGATCCTGTAGTCACGTCCCAGACTTTCTACATCATGGATGAATAATCTCCATACAATGGAATTTTGGGAAGGCCATGGCTTCACAAGATCCTCGCAACCACGTCAAGCCTTTACTAGAAAATTCGGTTCCCTATTCCCGGTGGTGGAATCGGGGAGATTAAAGGCGATCAGGCGATGGCTCGGAGGTGCCTTACTGAAGGGCTAAAGGAGGTCAAGGAGGCAGAGTTTGTTCCCCAAACAGGATCATCCACTGGGGGCAAGCTTTCTTCTTCGTCTCCCAAATAGCAACTAATCACGGGTCAAGATCCAGACATTCATGAGGAACCACCAACTCCAGAAGGATGGCAGCCGGAGGATGACGTCACCCTCATCCAACTTGACCCTCAATATCCTGAGCGAGAGGCCCGCATAGGTGCTCGGTTGGGTGACACAGAAAAAGAAGAACTCATAGCTTTCTTGCGTGAGGAGAGAGAAGTTTTCGCTTGGTCTCAGTCTGACATGCCGGGGATTGATCCCACCATCGCTTGCCATAAGCTGCACGTCAATCCCAACCACAAGCCGGTCAAGCAGAAAAGACATAATTTTTCCCCCGAGAAAATTTCTATCATTCAGGAGGAGATTGACAAGTTACTCATTGCTGGATCCATTGAAGAAGTTCCGCACTCTGAATGGCTAGCAAACGTCGCACTTGTCAAGAAAAAGGAGGCAGGACGATGGAGAGTTTGTGTTGATTACACCGATCTCAATCTTGCGTGCCCAAAGGATAACTATCCTCTACCCAGGATCGATCTCTTAGTGGACTCAACTGCAGGCAATGAGCTCCTAAGCTTCCTGGATGCATACTCGGGCTATAATCAAATTTCCATGTATGAAAAAGACAAGGACAAAACTGCCTTCGTCTTCGATCGAGGTGTGTACTGCTACAAGGTCATGCCATTTGACCTCAAAAATGCGGGTGCAACGTACCAGAGACTCGTTAATCGGATGTTCAAAGATCTCATTGGCAAAACCATGGAGGTCTACGTGGATGACATCATGGTCAAAGGAGAAAGACGAGGGGATCATATCACCAACTTGCGAGAGACCTTCAACTTGCTAAAGAAGTACAAAATGAAGCTCAACCCTCTAAAGTGTACATTCGGGGTATCAGCAGGGAAGTTCTTGGGATACCTTGTGACTCAACGTGGGATCGAGGCAAATCCAAAGCAAATCAAGGCAATTCTCGAGATGAAGTCCCCATCAAGTCTAAAGGAGATTCAATGTCTCACTGGACGAGCAGCAGCATTGAACAGGTTCCTGTCCAAGTCAACCGACCGGTGTCGACCTTTCTTCCAAGCGGTAAAGAAAGCATCCAGAGATAAATGGGATGAAGGTTGTGAGAAAGCATTTCAAGATCTCAAGGCCTACTTGACGTCTCCACCGCTGCTATCAAAACCCAAAGATAACGAGGACCTGTTCCTGTATCTGGGGGTCTCTAATGTTGCTGTAAGCTCTGCACTTGTCCGGGAAGAGAATGGGATTCAACTGCCTGTGTTCTACACTTCCAAAGCCCTACTTGATGCGGAGACACGATATCCAAAATTTGAAAAGCTGATTCTTGCATTACTGGTTACCACAAAGAAGTTGAGGCCTTACTTTCAAGCTCATCGGGTAATCGTCATGACAGAATATCCACTTCGTTCATTACTTCATGCACCTGATGCATCGACACGGGTAATGAAATGGGCTATAGAGTTGAGTCAGCATGATCTGCTCTATCGTCCCCGAACAGCTGTCAAAGGCCAAGCCTTAGCGGATTTTGTTGTGGAGTTCACACCAGCATCATTGGAAGGAAGCAATGACAATAAGTTCGGCAGTGCCCCCAGGGCCGTCGACACTTCCTTGTCACGAGCTCATGGCGACAGTTCCTCTTCTCTGCAACCCTCAACTTCCAATCATCTATGGAAGCTCTTTGTTGATGGTTCCTCGAACCAGAAAGGGGCAGGAGCGGGGATTGTCCTTATCACTCCAGATGGCTCAATAATGGAACAAGCAGTACAGTTTGGATTCAAAGCCTCTAACAATGAAGCGGAGTATGAAGCTTTAATTTGTGGGCTCACACTTGCCAAGGAGTTGGGAGTCAAAAAACTTGCTATTCATTCAGATTCGCAGCTAATCACTAATCAATTGATCGGTGAATATGCTGCGCGTGATGCACGGATGCTCAGATATAATAACAAGGTCCAGGAGATGCTTGCTTTTTTTTCGGTTTTCACTTTTCATCAACTTCCACGAGCCGAAAATACACAAGCAGATGCGTTGGCCAATCTAGCATCATCACTCGACTTTCGTTTCAAGCGTTCAATCCCGATTGAGTATCTCGAGCAGAGAAGTATTGATGTGAAGGAGATTGAAGTAAGACAAATTGATTCATCACCAAGTTGGCAAGATCCTTTTATCAACTATCTAGAGCATGGAACATTGCCTGATGAACGGTTAGAAGCCCGCAAAGTCCAGATGAAGGCCGCACGATACTATGTCGACAAGGGCCGACTCTTTCGAAAGAGCTTCACAGGGCCAAACTTGTTATGCTTGAAGCACCCTGAAACATTGAAAGTCTTGGCTGAGATTCATGAAGGACATTGTGGAAATCATTCTGGTGGAAGATCGCTTGCCCAAAAGACGCTTAGTGCGGGATTTTACTGGCCTACTCTACGCCAGGAAGCTCTGCAGTATGCCCAGAAATGCGACAAATGTCAAAGGTTCAAGCCTAACCAATTGGCGCCACCGGAAGAGCTGCATGCACAGACGAGCCCTTGGCCATTCATGCAATGGGGAATTGACATCGTTGGACCGCTCCCAAGCACTCCAGTTCCTAGCAAGAAGTATTTGATTGTTGCCACTGACTACTTCACCAAATGGGTGGAGGCAAAGGCCTTGGCCACCATAACTCAGGCTGATGTTCAAAAATTCATCTGGAGCCAGATCGTCTGCCGATTTGGACTTCCCAAAGTCATTCTAACAGACAATGGAACTCAGTTCACCGGTGCCATAATCAATGAGTTCTTTGAGTCGTGGAAGATCAAGCATTTCACTTCAACTGCGTATTACCCCCAGGGTAATGGCCAGGCAGAAGCTTCAAACAAGACGATCCTGGACTGTATTAAGAAGCGACTTGATGATAAGAAAGGCTTGTGGGAGGAGGAGTTGGATGGCGCGCTTTGGGCTTATCGCACCACTCCGTGTCGTGCGACAGGAGAATCTCCGTTCACCCTTGCATACGGAACCGACGCAGTCATTCCTCCACATGTTGCTGTTCCAGCGCCCTTTACCGAGCTTGATGATCCAGCAGTCAATTCCATTGCTCTAAGAACTTCACTTGATCTCAGCGAGGAATTGAGAGAGCAAGTGGTGAAGCGTATCTCCAGCTACCAGCAGCAAGTGAGGAGTTCCTACAACAAGAAGGCCCGACTCAGGCACTTTCTCCCAGGTGACCTTGTTCTCAAGAAAGAGTTTGCAACGCCCAATCGTACAAGGTCTCAAAAACTCAAGTCCCCATGGGAAGGACCCTACCGAGTCTACCAAGTAGGCAGAAAGGGAAGCTACACCTTAGAGACAATGGATGGAAAGTTGGTGAGTGGTTCTATGAACGCTCATCACCTCCGGAAATATTATGTGTAATGCAAACTAGAGCTCAAAAGCTAAGCCAGTCTTTGTTTTGTGACAAATCTAGACTTTATTTTTAAGAATGATGTATTTAGACTTATCAATAAAGCTATCAAGTCATTCCTAGTTCACATATTTGTTATTGAACTTACAACAAGGTTCTTGAAGCCTTCCGCCGGGAAGCACTCAAGCCTTCCTCCGGGAAGCATCCAAAGCCTTCCGCCGGGAAGCACTCAAGCCTTCCTCCGGGAAGCATCCAAAGCCTTCTTCTGAGAAGCACTGAAACCTTCCGACGGGAAGCACTCAAGCCTTCCTCCGGGAAGCATCCGAAGCCTTCCATCAGGGAGCGCCCAAAGACTTCCTTTTCGAAGCACCCTAAGACTTCCTCTTGGAAGCACCTTAAGCCTTCCTCATGGAAGCACTTCAAGCCTTCTCTTAAGAAGCACAAGCCCTTCCTTGAAGGCAACATACCAACAACTTAATTATCTAACACCGCAAGTTATTTGGAACTCGCCGTTGTGCACACACGGTTGCAGTGGGGGCATATGAATAAGTCCATTCTGACACATTGACAAGCATTTGAAAGTATTCCCTTCAACGTATTGAAAGGTGGATAAAAGAAAGTTAACACTTGCGTTCAAAAAATTGTTCCAACAATTCAGCAAAAATGCTTTTGTTATTTATTCATTTGGTGGTTGTCTGGCAAATCACATGTCGATTGCTCACTCCGGTTATTCACTATTGGAATGAAAATTACAAACGAAAGGGAAATGACATAAAAAGCTACGAATGCAGATCTTCAAAACCCATTGTTTTTCTAAACTCTTCCCATTCTTCTTGTCAGGACCCGTCCCAAATATCACCTCGATACTCAGGATGAACCCTGCTCCCGTCTGACAATCACACTTACAATACCAAAAATAAACTTAATACAACTATAAGCATAACCATCAGACGAAGGAGTAAATATATACAACAGTAAGTCAGAGCATAGTTCTACAAAATGGGCACCAAAAGTCCTACAAGTCTAAGTCCGCAACGGAAGAACGTCGGAAGCCCTATGCCTCGATATCTGCCTCAACGTTCACCCCAGCGCTATCACCACGACCTGGAGGGAAATTAAAAACAAAAGGTGTGAGTGGACCAAAAGGAATGAAAGTTTTAAAACCGTTTACCAGCAAATCGAAGTAAGGAAATAAAATCATTTGTTCCCTCCGGTTTAAAACCAGGCATGCCAATGAAGTATTAGAAAAGTCATAATATGAAACATCATAAGAAACAGAAACACTATAAAACCAATCATAAGAAACCAGAGTATAACCCGATCAAACCTGCTGGACCTATCCGAGTCTTTAAACTCAACCAGGCCTCACATATAAATCTGAGTCTTTAAACTCCCGAGTCTTTAAACTCAATAGGCCTATGGGGGTAATATCGTAATATCCGAGTCTTTAAACTCCCGAGTCTTTAAACTCAATCCGGGCCCGTCCCCCATCAATATCAATCCGGGTCTTTAAACCCATATCCAGATCCAGCAAATCCAATCCATATCCAGTGTAAAACCAATTCAAAATCCATCGCCAAATCCGAATTCGAAATCCCCGGTTCGAAGCCCTTCCGGCGTTCAGAACCGACATTCCGAACCCAAATCCGGAGATCTACTTTTATACCCAAAACTCACGTTAAATCACAATTTATGTTTCACAATCCATTTATCATCTTCTGAAACACTTATAGATTAAAATCTCCAAACATAGCTTTAAAATCGGGAAATCAGCTTTTCTCGAAAAACGCGCAAAATCCCAAAACGTCTCGAAAAACGTGCAAACATCTCAATCACGTATAATCATCATCAGGACATAAAAACACACATAGAAATCATAAAACAGTAATTAAAACAGTTTGGCATGCTCGGAAGTAAGAAAGAGTCCACTCACAGTTTACAACACGTCACTCGCGTTCCGTGCGCTCCTCAACCGTCTCTGGTGTCTCCCGTCCTGTCAATAGATACCAAATAGGGTCACAATAACATCAAGGATACCTTCCCTATTTTCCCCAATTTTTCGGGAATTTAATAATATTTTAATCCTAAACCCTAAACCGTACGGATTCCCGAACCATTCCGTAACACCGTCCGATTAACCCGAAAACTGTACCATTGGATTCCTTAGGACATTTAGGGTTAAACTCATGTTGGACGCTTGACCGGATTCCTCCCCACGCGCCCCCACGCGCCGCCCAAAGTGGCTGCGCGTGGGCCTCACGCGCCTGCTACAGTGTATCTTCAACCTCGAGTCACCCGGTTCAACTGTGTTGAACCGGCGTGACCGGTTCTCCTCCGTTCCTCCACCATTCTTCCCCATTTCAAAACCAATAGCTTCGTCCAGTCCCCTGCAACCAAACCCAGTCCTAAAATCCAGAAATCACAGCCTGAAACCCCTCGTCTTCAACCTCGAAAATCACTGCCCGTGAGCTCTGTTTTCCTTCCCGGCCGTCCACTGTTTCCCCCTTCACGGTGGTGATACCAGCACCTTCCTAGGACCCTACTTAGTCCTACCCAACTCACAGAATCCGTCGATTCATCCCCGAAGTCCACGACTTCAAGTTTGAAAATCACGGCTAAAACAGGGTACAGAGGACCCGCCGTCGAACCACCACCCACCGTGAACCTCCCGTCACGGCAACCACCACAAACAACTCCTAGGACCTCCCTAAACCTCCCTTCACTCACCAAACCTTTCGATTCTAGCTCTAGGTCCACGACTCTTCAAATGAAAATCCACGAAAAACAGGGTAAAAGAAATTACCTTTCGATTCCGGCGCCGCCGTGAGAACCGTCACCCACCACGGTGCTCGTGGGACTCCCCTCAACCTCCTGAGTCTTCTAGTACCTTGAATCCGTCCACCACACAACACAACAGCCACCACCGTCCACGGCCTCCTCTGTTTCTCCCAATTATCCAACCGTCCACCACGTCGCCTCCGTGCACGGTTGCGCCACCAGACCACGATCACCTGCTCCTCCGTACCTCACTGTCTCTTTTTCCACTCACACTTCACTCTCCCTAGCATCCAAATCGATCACCGTCTCCCTAAATGTTCCCCTCTGTTTCTCTGTGTTCAAGCAAAATGCACGGTTTGAACGTGCACATTGTGTGGCCATGCACACTTAAGTCTCTCCCAGAACCATCTAGTGTCCCCCACGTGTCCATCAGCTATTGGCCAGCCCAAAAATATCTGCCACTTGCCCTTATCTGATTGGGCTGAAGAAAAATGACCAAAATGCCCCTCCTGCACAAAATTACCATTTTGCCCTCAGACTTTCCAGACCCGTATCTTTTCCGTCCGACGTCCGATGACAGCGTGCCGCCTGTCGTTGTACTCAGGACGTCGAGGCCTATCCAACGATCCTCGGTCTACGTGAAAACCACAAATCCTCCAAAAAGTCAACATTTCCCTCTTAACTCAAAATTACGGTAACGCCCCCAACCTTCCGTACATCATAACTTTTCCTCCGGTTGTCCGAATCGAACCTGCCGCCTGTCTACGGACTCGTGACGTCCTAACCTACGTCACGGTTAAAGGCTAACACTCATCCAATCGATAGTACAAAAAGTCAACTTTTCGTTTACTATTCACAAGGGCAAAATCGTCCTTTTTACAAAACTTCACAAAAATTACATTTTTACCCTTCCCGTAGGTACGGGTTGTTACACTTCTTCTGAAAGTAGGGAAGTGTCGTTAAACAATGATTCAACAGTCTTAGGGGCATCTTCCTTTCTGGTCACAGTCTCAGGCTCTGGGTCAGGTTCCGGTATAGGCTCGTACTCTTTCTCCAGCTCTGGTTCCCGCTCTTTGGTGGTGATCCCACTGCAGCTTGCAATGTCCAACTTTTGCGCCTCATTTTCTTTTTGGCTTAAAAACAATTAAATATAAAAAGTAAACAAACAGCAAGTTTCAACCTTACCTTCAAATATATTGGAGAATTGACTTGCAACTTTTCTTTTCTTCTCTCCAACAGCCAGACTCTACTTCACACTTTCCTCTTTGTCACTCAAACGGGCAGTGTAGCTAGAGTTTGATTTTCTCATTGCTTTTTTCCCTTCTCAAAACTCCTTTAAATAAGACAAAAAATTTGTAACCTCTTAAAACGTTAAAATGGCCATAATTTCATGAATTAAACACCATTAAGGGAGTTTTAAAGGGTTTGAAGTGAAGTAAGGTAAAAAAAAAAAAAAACTCCTTAAAATCTTTCAAATTAACTCTAATTACTTTCTTATTAAATTTAATTACCATTAAGGGGAATTTTTTACTTTAAATGGTTGGGACAACAAAAACTCTTTTGACACTCTTGAAGTGAACAAACAAACACTGACTTGATTTTTTAAACCCAACAATACCGGCAAACCCGGCAATATAAAATTCCAAAAATGTACATCCCTTCGGATTCCCTGAATTCTGAAGCGATGTGGGGGCATTTGTGGAGCCCAAAATCATCTAAAAATTGTGGAGCTACCACGTGACCCATAATTCCCAAAATGACCAAATTGCCCCTGGCAATAACGCTAGACATTTGAAAACACCCACACATTAAATAATCTATTTACCAGCTAAATACGTTATTTAATCGGGTTAAAATCTCCGTAATATTAATATTCTCCCCGAGAGTTAATTGTCATTATTCTTAGTAACGGACAATTAATATTAATATTAAAACACAATAATTATCATTATTATCATAATGAGTTATTATTATAATTATTAAATAATATATTTAATTAATATATTATTATTAATTACAAATTCAGCCGACCAATCAGAACGCTCCGAGGCTTCTAAGATTTTCCTATAAATAGCGGAACATATTTCATTTCCAAGGTACGTCGATTCTTCGCTTCGAAGTATATCCTTTTCCTCTCTCAAAGCTAACTTAGGCATCAGAGTGTTCTTGGTCGAACAACCACCCGGGTAGATCGATCGAGGCAACGATAGCTAATTGTTTGCTGTTTGCAGGAATTGTGAGGACTTTTCGCGGCGGGTTCGATTTTTGATTCAACATGAGTCTAGTTCAATTGGTTATAGTATTGATTTGTAGACAATTGGTTTCAAGTTCGAACTCTGATGACATGGAAAATTTCCAAAATTTCCCCATCCTCTATAATAAAAAAAAGATAAATTGATATTAATTAAAATATCTCCTTAAATTTCAAAACCCTTGCGCATAACTCCTCCTATTTAAAGTTTTATTTATCATAACAAAATGACTCCTTATGTTTAAAGCTATCTCAAAATCAAACACCTTTCCTCAATTTTTTTTTATATTTTTAGAAAAAAAAATCCTGCTATATTTTAAAAAAAAAATTCTGCCATTTTTTAATAATTAAAAATTCTCCCATTTGTAAGATAGCTTAGCCTTTATAAAAAAATAAAAAATTTAGTACGAATTATAATTCACGTTAATAATTATAAAAAATGAAATAATTTTTTTTTACAATTCACGTTAATTTTGTCTTTTAAATATTATTAAAAGTGGCAAAAAGATTTTAATTTTTTTCAATAAAAGTAGCAGAATTTTATATAAAAAAATAAAACTGAGGAAAGGTGTTTTGTGAGATAACTTAGTCTATTAAGGATGGTTATCTAAGTGTAATTTTGTCATTATAAATAAAATTTTAAATAAAAAGGGTTATGTGGAGTTTTGAATTATGAGAGGGTGTATGTGTAATTGTTAAAAAAGAGTTTGTATTTTTTTTTTGGATCAATTAAAAAGGTGTTTATATAAACATGATAAATCTCAGGAGGTGTATGTATGTGTAAATAACCCCACGTGTATAGATATTCTAGATACACAAAACCCCTTCTCTTTTGACAGCCAATTTCCATATTTTGCCTTCGTTGTTACATTAGGATTCAGTGTCTTTTGGACACCGACTCTTTCCTAGAAATGGAGAAGGCGATTTCGATGGAGATGATTGCGATGAAGGCCGGCGAAGACAAGACAATGATGATGATGATGGTCTGCGAAGACGATGATGATGTTGTTGATGGTCGGCGATGATATCCAGCAATGGAGACGACAATTACGATGGAGATGATTTCGATGAAGGCCGGTGAAGACGACGATGATGACGACGAAGGTGATTTCAATGAAGGTCTGCATTTTTACTTTGAGACTAATTAAGGTTTTAGATTTTGATTTAATTGATTTATGACTGAGTTAGTTTTTTGGGTGATGTTTAGTGGGTTGGTTATTTTGCATTTTGGTTTCTGATAAGGGTTGAGAATGAAGAAGAAGCTGGCATTAGGTTTGGTTGATTTTCGAGGTAAAGTTTTATTGTTAGTGTTAATTTATTTTCAATTAGGTTATTGTCGTAGATTTGGGACTTGATTGTCTTGCGTGTTTCTTTTTTGAAAGGATTAACCAAGAAACTGTTGAAAATTTGAAGAACTTCGAGGAATTTGTAGGGTATGTTTAGAGTTTTATTTAATTTATGTTTTAGTAAGTTTTCACAAACTTTTCTATGACTTTTTGTCCATTGATTATTGGGTTCATGGATTGAGCAGTAAAATTTTTGGTTTTTTTTTTCTTCACTGATAGAATTCATTCAATTATTTATAGGCTCAAAGAGCATTGCTGGAGGGTAGGAATATTGTTAAGTTGCAAGCTACTGTTCATAGCTGTTTTGATTTTTTGATTGCTTCAATTTATAGTTGCTTTGATGTGTATTTCATTGATTTATGAGGGTAAAGTTTGAGATTGACTTGAGAAGAAATAATTATAAATTAGTTCAGTTTTTAAGTCTAATATATAAATTAGTCCATTTAACATATAAAACCGTCCATCTACTGCATTATCAAATTTTTTACTGTGTTCTTTTTATGGTTTTGTTTTTTTAATTTTCCATATACCGTTTATACTATTTTTTACATATGAATGAGAAACTTCTAAATTTTAAATATTATTATTTATATTCATTTTTCAAAATTATTTAATTTAAGATAATTCGAACTAAATTTCATATTTGAAGATTTATTTTATATTTTTTTTATCGGATACCATCTGATACTTTTGAAGGGTGTATGTTATCCATCTTATCACTTTTTTTTTGTTATCTTATTACTTTATAGGTAAATTAATAATTACATGTATATTTTATTTTCATGTAGATAAATTAATAATTATCTGTATGTTTCAATTTTTTTTTATTTGAGGGAGGTAAATATTGAATATAATATACCTATTATGATACAGTTAAAATTTTCATGTATAAGTATCTTATTTATGCGGGTGAGCTAAGTAGGCAATGTTGTTTAATTTGCCTGTTAAATCTAGAATCAAATTATGGTAGGTACATAAAGGGGAAAATAAGAGATATGACACTCTAGAATGATGAAATTTTGTATGTTTAAGATAAATATGATATGTAATGACACACTTGTAATTCTTTAAAAAACAACGGACTAAAAATAATGATATATTTTGACCAACAATAAAAAAAAGTTATTTTTTATTTACTGTCTCTATTTATTATAATGGATTGACTTATAATTTGGACTCTAAAATAGGAGCTATTTATAATTACCCCACTTGAGAATATCAAATGCCGTAGAGAGTTAATTACTATGTAGCTTCTAATTTTCTGTTTGGAAGGGGAGAAAAAAAAATGAAAGAAAAGATGTAAAAAGATAAAGATTTTGATATACTAAGATCTGAGAAATCTAGGATCTGCATTCAATTGGATTCCAAGTTTCCAGTACAACTATAGAATTGATTGTGTTACATTAATGATGCTTCCAATGTGACCTTCATATCATGAAAAGCTTGATTTTTTGATAGGGTAAAATATGTTTTTAGTCACTGTGATTTGGTGTCAAAACATATTTGATCATTGCGGTTTTAATTTTACAGATTTAATCACTGTGATGTCTTAAGTTGCACAATCATCTGTAAAATTAAAACCACAATGATCAAATATGTTTTCACACCAAATCACAATGACTAGAAACATATTTTACCATATTTTAATAGATCATGCATGTGAATTAAGGGAAAATATGCTAGCAAGAGAGATAACCTGATTTACAAGTTGATAATTAATACACATTGGAATAATCTGAATCATGGTGCGATGAAATGTAAAGATGAATTGGGAAAGGAGGTGAAGGAGGAGTTAAATTCTTTTTGCACAGTTTCACTCACGTCTTCTTAGGCTAATTTAACGTCTATTATAAATTTGATGTAAGTTGCTAACAGAGATAACCACAGTGACTAAATCTGTAAAATTAAAACTGCAGTGACCAAATCTATTTTCACAAAAATCTATTGGAATTTAGATGTTGAACCTAAGAACCACGGGTCGACAAGAACATTATGGTGATATCACCCGAGAGAAGCAATATTGTGTTCAGGGATGTAGCAGAGGAGGGAACCAAAGATTCAGCTCATCATAATGTGTAAGTTCTGTAATTACTCAAACTTTATGGGTAATTCGCAGTTGCGAGTTGAATTTTGAGATTGGGATATTAACTTTCTTGCATTTATATAAGTAAACAATAATGAATTAATGGATATAGGATCCAGTAGCATTCTTATTTTGGGAATGAATTTTGCTGGGCTATTTATGTATTTCTTTGAATGTGCATAGTTGGTTTGTTTTACTTGTATTTATCTTGTATTTATGTATTTCTTTGAATGTGCATAGTCATGGCAGGGTCAATTTCAGGCATATCGGATAGTGACCAGGCAAAAACATCCTTATGTTGACGTAGGAAGGTGGTGAATTCCTCTTTATCCTCGTTGCTTAGGCGTGTGCCAATGCGGGCATGCCTTTCCTAGATTTGTGGGTCAAGTTGTATTAATTTCACGTCATCTTCTAGTTGCCAACCCTCAAATTTTGGGGGTTCTTCGAAGATTTCGGGATCTTAACCTACAACTGGTTGCTATTTTGGAAGCAAAGTAAGAGTTTTCTCCCTATACGTGGTGCTATTTGGGGGAGTGAATTATGCACGCTAGACTTCCTTTAGCCCTTCGGTGATGCACCGACGGGTCATGGTTTGATCTGTCTTTATTTCTCCAATTCCTCCTCTAGGGATTGGGAATCAGATTTTTTGATAAAGGCTGGATGAGTTAGCCAATATTTTGTGCGTCCCTGGTCGTCCTAGGATGCCATTGTAGGGGGGATATTCATCTACCACATAGAATGTCTGGATGAAATGATGGGTGGTGAATGCACATCCAGTTGGAGGGTTGAGATGATGTTTGAGGCACTTTCTTCGTCCACATGAATATGATCGACAAGAGCATGAAGAATCTGGATTGAGATGATGAGTGATTGTTGTGCAGGTAATCGAGCCCGGCTTTGTCTTTAAGGGAAATCCAATAGTGACGTCTTCTTTCACCCTGGAAGAGGTGGTGGCGGCATGGGAGACTTGGAAGATGAACAAAGCGTCCCGAACTTTCCTCTTCTTTTACTTTGAAGTGGTTCCAAGTAGTTCTGATTCAGAGATGATCATATTTACGTGAATCGTCTTAGAGGAAGGTTCCTTATGATTTTTATCTCCGAAACGTTCAGCAGATTTTTCGATGATGTACTTGGTGCAGTGCTCTTTCTTGATAAGATCTAGGAGGTATTTTTTTGAAGGTTTTATAAGTATTGTTGGTGTGTCCGTAACAATCATGATAGAAACACCATTTTGTCTTTTCTGCCTTCTCCTAGTCGCTTTTGACGGGACCTGGCTTCTTGAACTAGGGTTTATCCTTGATCTCGTTGTAGATTTGACTAACAAGTACGTCGAAGTGTGGATTCGGCTTTCCAATGGATATGGCTCTAGAAGATAGATTTTCCTTTTGCTTGTTCGATCTTGCAGATGGGGTTTTGGAGGTGGCGTCACTCTTAGGTGGCACAGTGCCCTTTGTGAGCTTTTCACCTATCTTGATGTGTTCGTTAACACGCCAATAGTTTCCTATCTTTTCAAGATGCGTGCGATTTCGCTAGGGAAAACATCTTGGTTAGAGTGTAAGCATTGTTCATCATAATGTCTCCGTAGAGGTGGTTGTTCAATGGTATTCCTTATTTGAAAGCCATAGCAACGACAAGGTCATTGCATCCTATGATGCGAGATTTCTCCTTGCAAAATCTCTGAATGTACTAACGGAGAGATTCCTTAGATTTTTTTCTCACGGAGAAGAGTTGGTCATCTTTCACTTCGTCTATGTGAAGTTATGAGCATCCCTTCATGAAGGCGAGTGCTAGTTCCTCGAAAGAAGAGTTAGAACTTAATGAGAGATGGTTGAACCACGTCATAGCTTGGCCTTGAAGTGAAGTTTGAAATACTTTGTACATGAGTGCATTGTTGTGCCGATGCGGCATTATGACTCTGCGGTAATAATTGAAGTGCTTTGTCGGGTCTAAAGTTTCGTTGAAGTGAACAAAATTTAGAGTAGATAACCATTGCAGGAACGACTAGCTCTCGATTTGCGGGACAAATGGAGAAGTTGACAGCGTAGATCTTCTTCTAAATTCTTGTTGCATTGGACCCCCTAAAGTCGTTGGTCTAGCATTCTCCTCACATCATTGGCATGGAGAAGGAGTTTGGCTGCCACGGTGGAACCAACTTCCTTGAGTTGTAGAGTTTGAAATGGAGCGCGATGAAGTGTATGTCATGTCCTTGATGTCGCGATGCGTTGATCCCCTAAAGTTAGCCTTGGCTTGCCCATTTGAACGAGTTTGCGTGCTTCATGAGATTGCTCGTCGAGAAGAATTTCGACAAGGGATTCTGACTTGAGAATGGTCTTTGACTCGTCCTCCTAATCGGTCAAGTGCCAATTGCCTCTAATTTTGGTGATAGTTTATGTCGGGAGAATAACACTAATCGGTAGAATCTCCATGGGTGGCACCTCGCGACATCGAATGGTTTTGGACATGGTCCTTGCTGTGTCTACGAGGGATCTACCCCCGAGAATTTCGCGAATTGGCCAGCCAGCCAATCTCTCACAATGAGTTTTCAGAGCCCAAAAATTCTTGTAGCAATTCTGCTTGAATTTGGACTTGATTGCTAAGTCAAGAAATTTTCCGCGACAAGCTAGCCCATGATGTCGATCCATGTGAAGTACAACGAGTGTTACGCCAAGATTCTCTTTCCAAACGACACACATGTTCTCGCCCCTAGCAATTATTTTGATTCCTGGTGTAACGACCCGTCCCAAATTCCATGATTAGATTAGTGACTAATCACGATTAGTGAGGTTAATCGGTGATTAGTTAGGCTAAATCGGACGAACGATGCGAAATGACCGTTTTGCCCTTGGTGGTGGAAAAACGTTGACTTTTCAATCGGGCGGTCAAATGGACTTTGGCCGATGACCGTGACGTAGTTCGTGACGTCACGAGTTCATAGACAGGTGACACGTTCAATTCCGACGTTCGAGGAGGAAGTTATGACGTTGGAAGTTTAGGGGCATTTTGGTAATTTTGGTTAAATGGGGCAAATAGTTGACTTTTTTACCAAGAGGTCCGATGGTCGAGGGCCGAAGACCGTTATGTAGATAAGGACGATACGAATCGGTAGATAGGCGGCACGTCGAATTCGGACGTTCGATGACGAAGTTACGGTTCACGGAAGTTCCAAGATACTATTCACGGTGACGCTTTTTACGAGGCACTTTTGGACTTAAGTGGGCCAGATATTTTACAAGGGCCCAATGGATGAGTGACAAGTGTCACTCATCCATTGCTCATTATGTTCCCATACATGCATACCATCCCTTAGTCGTGCAAACCATCCCCCACAACACAAACCCGATCTCACCATTCCTCTCCATCTTTGTGCAACCCAAACCAATCCAACCATCAACCCATGATCATTTGAGGAACCAGGAGAGTGATGGAAGGACTGAGGATGATGGTGGCCGGCCAGGAGGGAGCCACCATGCACGGCGGAAACCTGAACCCGAGGTAATGCTCGGTTTTGATTTTTGGATCCATAATTGTGTTTTGTGGATATAGTTGATATTAGATGATTAGGATGGGCTTAATGAGTCATTAGGGTCCTAATGGAATGGTTTTGGGAGGTGTAGGACGGCTATGAAGCCATGGGAGAATTTTAGGAAGCTTGAACCGTATGGTTCAAGAATTGAACCATGAAATTTTGAGGTTTTTAGGTCGTTTTGATGATTGGAATTGATAGGGAATGAAGAGATATGAATTGTAGGATTAATTAGGGTTGAAATTGGACCAAAATAGAGGGAGAAAACCCCTGAACCGTTCACGCCGGTTCGGAAAAGTGCTGCTACAGTAACCGGTCCAAAAACCAGAAAAAACCGGTTTTCTGAGGTTAGTGATGATGAACAGTGTTTTCGACCTTCTAGGGGCTCGTGAGGACGCGTGGTCCATAATTTGGGAAAGTGTTCAACACGGGAAATCTTCTATTCGATGTAACGAAGATTTTGGGACTGGTCTCGCGTCAATCGGACATCGTTTCGATAGTTTTCGGGATGTCGGAAGGTTTAGGGTCGGTTTAAAAATAGTTAAAAGGTCGGGAAAATTACGGGGCTTTGGTAAGAGGTTAATTAAGTAGTTAGTGACCTTCTATTAAAATTTGGACAGGTTTGGAAGTCCCGGTAACGGTGATCGGCTCGGGGAGCCGTATGACACGCAAATCGAGGCGACAGCTCGGACGGTCTGTGAGTGGACCTTGTTTTCTAAATTGGTGGATGCATAAATGTTTATTATATGTTTTAAATACTTGTTTGTGATGCCATGAGTGCATTTGGATGTGCGGTTACGTATAGGCACGTATTTCGAGGTTTCGGCCCTATACGGTGCCTATACGGGTCCATACGTCTTTATTGGTCTGAATGAAATGGTTTTGGATTTCCAAAAGGATAATGAATGTGATTTGATGATTTTGATTTGGATATTTGTAAATTATATGGTTTCACGTATTTCGAGGCGATTTACGTGCTTGCACGTAAATCGAGATTTTTCAGTTTTACACTGATTTTCCATACTTATGGTTTTGGATATGATTTCATGAAATGATCTTGGATTTGAAAAGGTAACTCTCGGACTTAAGGTCCATTTGATTTAACGAGGCATCGGGCCGGAGGTGTAACGCCCCGGAAACCTGAGGGGCATTTCGGTCATTTCACTCAGTCATGCTCCCACTACGGGTCACGGAAGTTGGAGGGCAGTTTGGTAATTATTGCACAGAGGGGCATTTCGGTCATTTCACGGCGGTTACTATAGCACCACCGTGAAAAACAGAGCACACGGCCGTGCCGTGGTGTTTTGTGCGTTCAAATTGTTTATGGCCCTAGTGGATTGATCAGATGCTTTGTTTATGTGAATTGAGGTAGTGGGAGCATGTCTGAGTGGCGTGAGCAGGTTGCAGGCACGGGATTGAGTTTAATATGGCCATGGTTTCTGTGTTTGTGGGAAGCAAGTTTCAGAGAACCTCAGTTGGTCTCCCACGGGTGCTGGCCGTTTGAATCGATTGACAGAGTAAGAGAGTGAGGAGAGGACTCAGTTGGGTCATTTGGGCATCAGTGTGAGGGCTGAGGTTGAGAGAGACGGTGAGAAAACAGTTTCGGGTTTTTGGGGGGAAACTCAGAGTTCAATTCCTACGGGCTTTGAGGTGAAACTAAACACATAGGGAGACTTCTGGGAGTGACAGAAACACGACGGTGCTGGAGTTGTTGAGTTTGGAGCCCGTTTTTGCTCAGGAACCCAAGTCCCAGTTCGAAGGAAAAACCAGTGGAGGGAAAAATTGAAGATCAAATTGTGGGGACTTTCGAGCTAAACTAAGGGCCATTCTAGTCTTCTGGGAGCAAAAGGAAACCAACCACGTCGATTTCGAAGGACGTCACTCACGAATTGGCCAAGAACTGAGTTCCCTGGTTCTGAGTATTTTCGAGCTTGAGGTCGACGACTTCCAGGTAACGGTGAGCCCAATTGATTGTACCAGTGTGTTCGTATAAGTTTCCTTAAGCTACTGGTGAAATTAATTTGACTATGGAGTCAGTTTGGGTGAGTTTTAGAGGTCGACTTGTTCGACTGTGTGAGCTTGAGATGGGTCGATTTAGTATAAGTCGAAGTTAATCATCAATACAGACCTAAAATTAATGGATTAGAGAAGGTGATAAGATTGAAAACGGGAAGAATTGATTGAGAATTGAGGGCTAACTGATCGGGTTGAGTCGCGGGTATCAGACCCGTTTAGCAGGCTGTTCGGGTGAGGGAGAAGACACTGTAGCTTGGCGCGTGGCCTTCACGCGCAGCCACTTTGGGCGGCGCGTGACGGCGCGTGTGACGTCAACTCCGATCACGGTCAACATGAGAAATAATCCTTTCAGTCTAATTAACAATTTCCCTTTTGGATTCGAGTTGTTCGAGAGTCGTTCGGGATAAGCTCGGGAGCCCGGAAGTTTAGATCCTTAAGGTTTATTTTGCCGAAAAATCCGGGAAATTAGGGAAAAATCTTACGAGCTATTTGGGGATGTTTGTAACCTTTCTTGTACATTTTTACAGGCCCGGACACTTCCGAAGCTACGGAGGAGTACGCGGGACGCGATTGACGCGTCCTAAAACCGTGAGTGGACTTTTTGATTTTCTAAATTGGGCATGCATGACTATTTTGCTTCTTCATCTCATGGTTTTACATATAATTTTATGACGGTGATATGTTATATCGGTTTTACGTGTTTATCACGTTTTTCGAGATATTTACCGTATTTCACGCATTTCGAGGTTACGGTTTTCGCTTATGCATGCGTGATGATTTTGATAAAGTACCTGGATATGAATATGCATGTTTCGGATTTATGATGTTTGATCACATTGTGAGGTAATTTTTGGAAATTGTATGTGTGGGGATTTGCATGTGAATTCGGACATGAGTCCTGTTACGATGAGAAATGTTTTCGGAGTAATGTTGGGAAAAGGTTGTGATGAATCCTGATTTATTATGTTTAAAAACGGTTTTGGGTTTAAAGACCCGAATTGAGTTTAAAGACTCGTGAGTTTAAAGACTCGATTATTATGATACCCCCGAGGCCTATTAATCATGTTTTGAGTTTAAAGACTCGTTGATATCCCGGGAAGGCCTAATGTTGAGTTTAAAGATTCGGATGGATCCAACGGCTTAATTGTGATTATTGATTTACGTTTTACTTGATTTGTGCAAATAATGTTTCAAAATGACGGTTTCTGGAACCTGGCATTATTAAATGGTTTACATGAGTTATGACGATCCTTTATAACGTTTTCCATGTGTTTCGGAAAAAGAGTTTTCAAAAGTTTAATATGAAAATTTTGAATATTTGGTTATGCATGCGTGTTACAAAACTGGAGGGCAAACCCGATTTCGGAAAAAAAAAACTGTTTCTGTAAAACTTATGTTTCGGTCCACTCACACTTTGTTGTTTTAAATTCCCTCTAGGTCGTGGTACAAGCGTGGGGGCAAGCGCCGAGGCAGAGGCGGAGGCATAAAGTTTTCCGTTGCGGAGTAGTTAGTTCACAGAGTAGGACTTGTTTCTTTAACTTGTTTTGTAATATTGCTCTGTGAAACTGTGGACTTGACGTCCAGTCGGATGTATTTGTTTAATCTCCCTGGTCTGACAATGGGTGTGTTGTAATTTTAACTATTTTTCCGGTCTTTTGGGTTCGATTGTCAGACGGGAGCAGGATGCTTTCCGATTATCGAGGCGATAATCGGGGTGGGTCCTGTCAGGAGGCCCAGTTGGTTTACGAATCAGACTTGAAGTCCAGTTTCTATGTGGATTCGGGCCTAGGGCCCATTTATGTGTTACAAATGGTTTTTTTTTAACGGGTCATGACGGTTTATGGGAACCGGTATGAACCCCTGAAATGGATTTACGGGTCATGACGGTTTATGGGAACCGGCATGAACCCATGAAAGATTTAAATAATGATTTCAAAAGGTTTTTCATATGCCATCCTTTATATATGATTGTCTCCTCCGGGGAGGGTAGTTGGCCTGGGTGGACCCCGGAGTAGTCACGGAGCACTGACTGAGTGGAGTCGCCCCCCAGTTGGGTTCCTTACTCTCAGGATGGGCATGGTTCGTTACCTCTAGGGAGGGTCATTGATCTACGGACATTGACCTGGGTGGACCCTGGAGAGACTTGGGTTTGAGACCCCGGTTAGCACACGTGTAGCTTTATTTTACCGTGACAGGTTCTGGATATGAAATATAATGGATAAACATAATTTCAATTGGTTTTGGGAAATTGTGTTCATAATGATAAATGGATTTGGGCTGAGTTCCCACATATGTTCACTGTGTTATGGTTTTCTGTAAATGGTTTTGGGCAGGAGCCCGTGTGACTTGTATTTACGGAATTTGGGGCTGAGACCCTAATTTTGGTTGTTTAAACATATGTGTTTGAATAAATGGTTTTACTATGCATACATGCTTTTTAGTGGAGGGTATAAGGCCTTTGATGAAATGTTTTTATAAATTCTTTATTTTTGTCCACTCACAGTCTTTCTGTTTTTAATACCCTTCAGGTTGAATACAGTGTGGACTGTAGCAGAGATCGAGATATCACATACCTCCTCCGGATCCTGGCGTACTCTGATAGCCCAGGAGGGCAAAGGTCGGAAATATCCCGTGTCTGACACTTTGTGTCAGACGGGAGCAGGGTCATCCCGCACTAATCCCGGGGGGATTGGGATGGGTCCTATCACCTGGTGCTATGGAGTCCATTCAGAATCAATCTTCGATCCTCGCTAACGAGTTGGGAGGTCTTTCCCATAAGTCGGCCATCTGTTTGTTGGCATTCAGCCTGAACTTTGGGCTTCATATATAGTTAGTGCGCAAAATCCCCACATAGCCAAAGACGGATGTCCTTGGGTACCTAATTGTATAGGCTGTTCTCCATGGGCCATGGCTACTTCCATGGAAGTCCTCACCCCTCCAGTATTGTAATCAAGTCCAAACATTAGCCACAAAGTCTGGTGTAACGCCCCGAAAAATCCAAAAATTGTAAAATATTCAAATAATGTGAAAATGACGTTTTTACCCCTAGAAGGATATGGCTAAAAGTTGACTTTTTGTTTGGTATACTGTTTGTACATTTTGCTTGTGCCATTGTGTAGGTCTCGGAACGCTGAATCCGTAGACAGGTGGCACGTCGAAAACGGAGTTCGGATGAAGAAGTTACGGGGTTGTGAAGTGTAGGGGTAAAATGGTAATTGTGCTTAAGAAGGGTAAAATGGTAATTTTAGGTGGATTAGACTTGGACGGTGGAAGGATAACTATCACTCCACTTGACTTGCTGATTCATGCCAATTAAATGACTCAGGTAATGCATCAAGTGACAACTGTCACTTCTTAGGGCTGATTTGTGGCACTTAAGGAGTAGATTAATTAGTTAATGGAAGATTGTTAATTGAACAGTAATCGTACACGACCAAAACCTTCAAACACCAAAAACAGAGAACATCTTCACCTTGATCGATTGCAGTGGAATCAAGTGAAATTGAATGTGAAATTAGAGACAATTTGGAGAGAAAAATCGAGAAGAAACCGACCTAAACACAGAGGAAACCCGTGTTGCACATACCCGAAAACCATCCAAAAACCTTGATCTTGATTTTAATTTTTGAGACAGTTTGGTGTGAAATTGAGGTGAGATTTAGCTTCCTGGGAACTCAACGACTCGAACCCAATCAATTAGAACAAAAATTGGAGGTGAAATCGTGACGATCAGACGCTGCAACTGTTTGGAAAAATCGAGCATGAGGCGAGTTACTTAGAGGTAAAATTTCATGAAATTGATCTTGATTTCGTGTTCGTTATAGTCCTATGATGCTTCTGGTGTGAATAATTGAAGAAAACATGTCGATTTGAGGTCAAACCCGAATAAGGATCCGATGAGTGTTCTTCGTGAGTCGAAGTGTTTTATGGTTGAATTGATTCAATTGAAGGCACATAACTATCAGTTAGATTGAATAAATATTAATGAGTGAAAGAACGAGATGAATTGAGTGGAAATCGATAGAAAACGAGTCGGGTCTGATCGCGGGTCTACAACCCGAATACCAGAGAAACGGGCGAGAGAGAGATACTGTAGCAGCCACTGTTCACGGCGCGTGGCTGTCACGCGCAGCCGCTTGCGGCGGCGCGTGAGGGCGCGTGACCGGGAATTTGAAGGAGGGTCCAACATACTTTTTAATGTTCTCGATGATACGGACCTATTGGCGTTAGTTTCGGGTCAATCGGATATAAATTAAGGATAGTTTTACGTATCCGAAGCGTATATGTTACGTTTAAATAATATTATTTTATTCCGACGATTCGGAAATTCGTACCTAAGATTATATGATACTCTAGTAACCCTATATTACATGTTTGACAGGCCAAAATATTCTCGAGACACCGGACGAGAACGAACAGCTCGAATCTGAGCAATCTGGACGGTGTGTGAGTGAGATTTTGTTTTCTACCCTAAATGCATGCATATATGTTTTAACTGCTTTTAAATGCTTATAATATGATTTAAATTGATTTGCCATGATTAATGATGTGATATGATAATTTCTGGATTTTGGGAATATTATATTATTATTATATTGCTTTTGGGCACGAATTTCGAGAAAATCATAAAATTGTGATTTTGGGCGATGATCTGAGATTTGAGATGAATTTTGACTTTGAAACTAAATTACATGATTTAATTGACGAAATTGAATTATAAATGATCTGTTCGACATGAAATTATGGAATTTACTTGTGCTGTGGAAATGCTATATTTCGGGCAGAGACCCTGTTGAACTATTGATTTGATTTTGAGATTTAAATAGTTTTGAAATAAGATTCTTGATTAGTGGTATCATCCTCGGTGATTTGATAGTCTCCTCCAGACGTCGTAGATCCTGGAGTAGTCACGATCCACTGCCTGGAGATGAGTAACTTCGAGGGGAGGCTCAATCTCAGGAGTGTGAGTTTATATTGATATCCTCCAGACGTCATTGATCTTGGAGATGATATCACCCCAGACGTCGTTGATCCTGGGGAGGTACTCGGACATGAGACACCCGAGTTGCACGCGTTGCATTGATATCGTGACGGGTTATTGAATATTAAGATTGGATGTTGAGGATGGTGGTATCATGATTGATTTTGAATTATATTAACTGTTTTCTTTTACTTTGATTTATATAACTCATGTTTTATATAATATGCATGCATGTTTGTGAAAACTGGAGGGTAAGACTATTTTAATAAATGTATTTCTAAACCTCTATTTTTGTCCACTCACACCTTTACTGTTTTTGTACCCTCCAGGCCCGTGCACAGGTACCGAGGTTCGTATTGAGGCAGAAGAATAAGCAAACCGCTGCATACTCGAGTTCTGACCGCGTAGGACTTAAATCCTTGTTTGTAAATATTTCTTATGCCCTGTAAACTGGTTGACGACTGAGATAGTCAACGGTCCTAAAGACATACCTATCCCTGGTCTGACTATGTGTGTTGTTGGTTATGTGATATTATGTACTTATATATATATATATTTGGACTACTTTTGGTATTTTAAAATCATAGTCAGACGGGAGCAGGATCATTCACGATTATCGAGGAATAATCGGGATGGGTCCTGTCAATTGGTATCAGAGCCAGGTTTGCGGTCTGAGTTCGGCACATGGTGTGCGTGGGTTGTTATACTAATCTGTTTCCGTTTACAGCTACGTTAAAATGCCTCCGCGACGCGAGCCTCGTGCACAGCTTGGTGAAGAGGTAGAGGGTCCAGATGTCGAAAGAGCTCAACGATTAGGGGCTACTAGCTTTACGGGCCAGACCAACCCAGATGAAGCCTATGATTGGATTATCCAGTTGGAGAGGATTTTTGAGATTATGCGATGTCCACCCGGAGATATGGTTCCCTTAGCTACCTTTATGCTGAGTAGTCAGGCATATAGATGGTGGCGCGGTTTACAGTTGACGGGATTGGATGCTAGTACCCTGACTTGGGAGGATTTCAGGCATCGTTTTCTAGATCAATTCTATCCTCGTTCCTTTCGTAATGCTAAGGAAGTGGAGTTCCTTCAGCTGCAACAAGGAAATGTGTCTGTGGCTGATTATGAACAGAAGTTTTTGAACCTAGCTAATTTTGCTCCTCTGTATGTGGCCAACGAAGAAGATAAGTGCAGAAGATTTGAACAGGGGTTACAGAATGAGATCCGCGGTGCGGTAACAGTGGGATCGTTTGCTACTCTGAGAGAGTTATCTGATGCTGCTGCTAGAGTTGAGGCAACATTACCAGTACGACAGAAGTTTTCAGGTTTCGGCCGGCGCCGAGAGCGATTGTATCAGGGAGCCCCGAACCAAAGATGGCCAAAAAAGGGTAGTTTTAGTTCTGGATCTTCTGGTGGTACTCGTCCGAGCTATAGCAGTGGAGGAGGTACGCAGAGATTTGGTGTTCGATCTCAGGCATCAACTCAGTCCAGTGGAACATCTGTGGGATCTATTGCGAGACAGAGTGAGAGATCTAGTCGGCCGAGTTCAGTAACCTGTTTTTCTTGTGGAGAGCCTCGACACATTATAAGGAACTGCCCATACCGGTCAGGTAACAATGGTACAGGTCGGGGGACAGCAGAGCAGAATTTGAATACAGCCTCGACTTCTGACGCAACTGGAGGAAGCGGAGTTGGTCGCGGACGTGGTGGATCACGGGGACTTGGTCAGACTTCAGGACCACAGGCTCGAGTGTTTGCAGTAACCCAACAGGAGGCCCGAGCAACTCCAGGAGTGGTGACAGGTATGCTTCCTATTTTTGGTCATGATGCACGTACCTTAATAGACCCGGGAGCTACGCATTCTTTTGTTTCTTGCACTTATGCAACCTTAGCTGATAGAGAGATTTCTGCACTCGGTTGTGATATGGGAGTCGGTACGCCGACCGGTGAGGTTTATGTAGTCAACCAAGTGATACGAGATTATCCTATATTGATAGGGGGTGTGCACCTAATAGCTGACTTAATATTGTTAGACTTGTGTGATTTTGATGTTATCCTTGGGATGGATTGGCTGACAAACCATCATGCCTCGATCGAATGTTTCGAGAAGAAGGTACTACTCCGGAGCCCAGGGTTACCGGAGGTGGTATTTCAGGGAGATCGGAGAGCGTTACCCGCCAGAATCATATCCGCCCTCACGGCAGAGAAATTGTTGAGGAAGGGTTGTCAGGGCTATTTAGCACAGGTGATTGATGTATGGGATTCACCAGTTAAGGCCGAGGATATTCCCATAGCATGTGAGTTTCCGGATGTGTTTCCTGCAGATTTGCCAGGGTTACCACCACATAGGGAGGTGGAGTTCACAATTGATTTGATCCCTGGTACACGACCCATTTCATTGACTCCTTATCGTATGGCCCCAGCTGAATTGAAGAAACTGAAGGTGCAACTGCAAGATCTAATTGACATGGGGTTCATTCGACCGAGCGTATCACCGTGGGGAGCCCCCGTGTTGTTTGTAAAGAAGAAAGAAGGTAGTTTGAGATTGTGCATGGATTACAGACAGCTCAACAAGGTCACAATCAAGAATAAGTATCCTTTGCCCAGGATTGATGATTTGTTTGATCAATTAAGTGGGGCCAAGTATTTCTCGAAGATCGATCTCCGTTCTGGTTATCATCAGTTGAGGATTCGGGAAGAAGATATTCCAAAAACAGCATTCCGAACTCGGTATGGTCATTATGAGTTTCTAGTAATGCCGTTTGGGTTGACCAATGCACCGGCGGCATTTATGGATCTAATGAACCGAGTATTCCGGAAATATCTAGATCAGTTTGTCATTGTATTTATTGATGATATTTTGGTGTATTCCAAGAGTAAAAAGCTGCATGAGAAACACCTGAGATTTGTGCTTGAGACGCTGAGGGAGAACAAGTTGTATGCGAGGTTGAGTAAGTGCCAATTTTGGCTAACCAGTGTGGGATTTCTGGGGCATGTGATTTCTGCAGAAGGCATTTGTGTTGATCCCCAGAAGATTGAGGCAGTCGCAAAATGGGAACAACTGAAGACAGTAACTGAAGTGAGAAGCTTTTTGGGATTGGCCGGTTACTACAGACGTTTTGTCGAAGGATTTGCTACTATTGCTGCTCCACTAACCCAAATGACCAGAAAGGGAATTAAGTTCATTTGGAATGAAGCTTGTGAGCGGAGTTTTCAAGAATTGAAGAAACGATTGACATCCGCTCCGGTGTTGGTTCTTCCGGACGATAGTGGTGAGTTTGATGTGTATACGGATGCATCCTTGCATGGATTGGGGTGCGTGTTGATGCAACACGGTAAGGTAATTGCTTATGCCTCTCGACAATTAAAACCACATGAACACAATTACCCTACCCACGATCTAGAGCTGGCTGCAGTGGTGCATGTACTCAAGATCTGGCGACACTATTTATATGGTGCCACTTGTAGACTTTTTACGGATCACAAGAGTTTAAAGTACTTTTTCACACAAAAAGAGTTAAATGTGCGGCAAAGAAGATGGTTGGAATTGCTTAAAGATTATGACTGCACGATCGAATATCATCCAAGGAAAGCAAACATAGTGGCGGATGCGTTGAGTAGGAAGTCAACACATTCTATAGCTCATTTGCAGATGGTACATTTACCCTTATTGGTTGAGCTTCGTCGGACTGGTGTTATGTTGAAACTGGATAACCAAGGTGGTTTGGTAGCGAGTTTCCAGGTTCGACCAATTTTACTTGATCAGATAATTGAAGCTCAGTTCCAAGTCCCTATCTTATGTATTCTCCGGATTGAAGTGGAAGCCGGGGAACGACAGGATTATGCAGTGAGTGAGGATGGAGCCTTGGCAAAAGAAGGCAGATTGTGTGTTCCTGCTGATGCTGTGTTAAAGAAGGAAATTCTGGATGAAGCTCATAGTTCAGTATACGCTATGCACCCAGGAGGAACTAAGATGTACCGTACGCTCCGAGAACATTACTGGTGGCCTGGAATGAAACGAGAAATTGCTGAGTATGTGAGCAAATGTTTGATATGCCAACAAGTAAAAGCCGAAAGACAAAGACCTTATGGAACAATGCAACCGCTTCCTATCCCAGAATGGAAATGGGACCATATAACCATGGACTTTGTATTTAAACTTCCGAGGACGCCCAGAGGCCACGATGGAGTTTGGGTGATCGTGGACAGACTTACCAAATCAGCGTATTTCTTACCTGTAAAGGAAGATTTTCAGATGTCCCAGTATGCTAATTTATTCATTAATGAGATCATCCGATTACATGGTACACCTGCCTCTATTATTTCAGATCGAGATCCACGATTTACCTCTAGATTTTGGCAAAGTTTACAAGAAGCTTTTGGGACGAGATTGCATTTCAGTACGGCATTTCACCCTCAGACAGACGGACAGTCAGAACGAACTATCCAGATTCTGGAAGATATGATGAGGGCATGTGTTCTGCAATTTCAGGGAACTTGGGAGTCGCACTTACCATTGATGGAATTCGCCTACAACAATAGCTACCAGGCGAGCATTGGGATGGCGCCTTATGAAGCTTTATATGGACGACAATGCAGAACTCCTTTGTGTTGGACAGAAGTGGGTGAAAGAAAATTGTCTAAGTCCGAATTGATTGATCTGACGACGGAGAAGGTCAAGCTTATCCGGGAGAGACTCAAGGCCGGCCAGGACCGGCAAAAGTGCTACATGGACCGACGGACGAGGGATCTTGAATTTGCCGTTGGAGATTGGGTTTTCCTGAAGTTATCACCTTGGAAGGGCATAGTACGATTTGGCCGACGTGGGAAATTAAGCCCCCGTTTTATTGGTCCTTACGAGATTATCGAGCGGATCGGCCGAGTGGCTTACAGACTAGCATTACCTTCCGAGCTTTCCAGAGTTCATAATGTCTTTCACGTGTCAATGTTGCGAAAATATGTGTATGACGAGTCCCATGTACTAGAAGAGCAACCTATTGAGCTCAGAGAAGATTTAAGCTTTGAGGAACAACCTGTGCAGATCTTGGATCGAAAAGATAAGGTACTTCGCCGAAAGACAATTCCCCTAGTGAAAGTGCTTTGGAGAAATCAGAATGTAGAAGAAGCTACTTGGGAATCCGAAGCTCAGATGCGCGAACAGTATCCGTATTTGTTTCCGTGAAATTTAGGGGACGAAATTTCCCAAGGGGTGAAGGTTTCAACGCCCCGAAAAATCCAAAAATTGTAAAATATTCAAATAATGTGAAAATGACGTTTTTACCCCTAGAAGGATATGGCTAAAAGTTGACTTTTTGTTTGGTATACTGTTTGTACGTTTTGCTTGTGCCATTGTGTAGGTCTCGGAACGCTGAATCCGTAGACAGGTGGCACGTCGAAAACGGAGTTCAGATGAAGAAGTTACGGGGTTGTGAAGTGTAGGGGTAAAATGGTAATTGTGCTTAAGAAGGGTAAAATGGTAATTTTAGGTGGATTAGACTTGGACGGTGGAAGGATAACTATCACTCCACTTGACTTGCTGATTCATGCCAATTAAATGACTCAGGTAATGCATCAAGTGACAACTGTCACTTCTTAGGGCTGATTTGTGGCACTTAAGGAGTAGATTAATTAGTTAATGGAAGATTGTTAATTGAACAGTAATCGTACACGACCAAAACCTTCAAACACCAAAAACAGAGAACATCTTCACCTTGATCGATTGCAGTGGAATCAAGTGAAATTGAATGTGAAATTAGAGACAATTTGGAGAGAAAAACCGAGAAGAAACCGACCTAAACACAGAGGAAACCCGTGCTGCACATACCCGAAAACCATCCAAAAACCTTGATCTCGATTTTAATTTTTGAGACAGTTTGGTGTGAAATTGAGGTGAGATTTAGCTTCCTGGGAACTCAACGACTCGAACCCAATCAATTGGAACAAAAATTGGAGGTGAAATCGTGACGATCAGACGTTGCAACTGTTTGGAAAAATCGAGCTTGAGTCGAGTTACTTAGAGGTAAAATTTCATGAAATTGATCTTGATTTCGTGTTCCTTATATTCCTATGATGCTTCTGGTGTGAATAATTGAAGAAAACAGGTCGATTTGAGGTCAAACCCGAATAAGGATCCGATGAGTGTTCTTCGTGAGTCGAAGTGTTTTATGGTTGAATTGATCCAATTGAAGGCACGGAACTATTAGTTAGATTGAATAAATATTAATGAGCGAAAGAACGAGATGAATTGAGTGGAAATCGATAGAAAACGAGTCGGGTCTGATCGCGGGTCTACAACCCGAATACCAGAGAAACGGGCGAGAGAGAGATACTGTAGCAGCCACTGTTCACGACGCGTGGCTGTCACGCGCAGCCGCTTGCGGCGGCACGTGAGGGCGCGTGACCGGGAATCTGAAGGAGGGTCCAACATACTTTTTAATGTTCTCGATGATACAGACCTATTGGCGTTAGTTTCGGGTCAATCAGATATAAATTAAGGATAGTTTTACGTATCCGAAGCGTATAGGTTACGTTTAAATAATATTATTTTATTCCGACGATTCGGAACTTCGTACCTAAGATTATATGATACTCTAGTAACCCTATATTACATGTTTGACAGGCCAAAATATTCTCGGGACACTGGACGAGAACGAACAGCTCGAATCCGAGCAATCTGGACGGTGTGTGAGTGGGCTTTTGCTTTCTACCCTAAATGCATGCATATATGTTTTAACTGCTTTTAAATGCTTATAATATGATTTAAATTGATTTGCCATGATTAATGATGTGATATGATAATTTCCGGATTTTGGGAATATTATATTATTATTATATTGCTTTTGGGCACGAATTTCGAGAAAATCATAAAATTGTGATTTTGGGCGATGATCTGAGATTTGAGATGACTTTTGACTTTGAAACTAAATTACATGATTTAATTGACGAAATTGAATTATAAATGTTCTGTTCGACATGAAATTATGGAATTTACTTGTGCTGTGGAAATGCTATATTTCGGGCAGAGACCCTGTTGAACTATTGATTTGATTTTGAGATTTAAATAGTTTTGAAATGAGATTCTTGATTAGTGGTATCATCCTCGGTGATTTGATAGTCTCCTCCAGACGTCGTAGATCCTGGAGTAGTCACGATCCACTGCCTGGAGATGAGTAGCTCCGAGGGGAGGCTCAATCTCAGGAGTGTGAGTTTATATTGATATCCTCCAGACGTCATTGATCCTGGAGATGATATCACCCCAGACGTTGTTGATCCTGGGGAGGTACTCGGATGTGAGACACCCGAGTTGCACGCGTTGCATTGATATCGTGACAGGTTATTGAATATTAAGATTGGATGTTGAGGATGGTGGTATCATGATTGATTTTGAATTATATTAACTGTTTTCTTTTACTTTGATTTATATAACTCATGTTTTATATGATATGCATGCATGTTTGTGAAAACTGGAGGGTAAGACTATTTTAATAAATGTATTTCTAAACCTCTATTTTTGTCCACTCACACCTTTACTGTTTTTGTACCCTCCAGGCCTGTGCACAGGTACCGAGGCTCGTATTGAGGCAGAAGAATAAGCAAACCGCTGCATACTCGAGTTCTGACCGCGTAGGACTTAAATCCTTGTTTGTAAATATTTCTTATGCTCTGTAAACCGGTTGACGACTGAGATAGTCAACGGTCCTAAAGACATACCTATCCCTGGTCTGACTATGTGTGTTGTTGGTTATGTGATATTATGTACTTATATATATATATTGGACTACTTTTGGTATTTTAAAATCATAGTCAGACGGGAGCAGGATCATTCACGATTATCGAGGAATAATCGGGATGGGTCCTGTCATCTGGGATGCGACTTAGGGACCACTTGGGATTGCGTTCCCCGATGGATGTCCAACGGTGGCATGGAAGTTCAAGTCGTGGTGACGACATCTGCGTGAAGTAGCGGCGGCCGTAAATCGAAGGGTGAGACGCGGGTTCTCGCATGGTACGTGGTGTTGGCAACATTCTCAGCTTCGAGCGGCTGCAGCAGTGGTGTGCCAGTGGTGGAGATTTAGGTGTCCTACAAGGCTGGTCCGATGGTTATAGGGTTGTGTGCGTGTTCGGGTTGCTAGGCCGGTGGCAGTCGGACCTCCCTTGCGCGATCATCACGACGGCTACCTCCTAGGGAGGTTTCCATCTCGTTGGACCTTATGGTCTGTCTTGTTCTCAACATTATTGAAAGGATTTTGATGAATAATGATAAAAAAAAACAAATTTATTGAGAAAGAAATAGGGTTTTTAGGATTAAATAGCAACTTTAAGAAGAATAAGCAAACCGCTGCATACTCGAGTTCTGACCGCGTAGGACTTAAATCCTTGTTTGTAAATATTTCTTATGCTCTGTAAACCGGTTGACGACTGAGATAGTCAACGGTCCTAAAGACATACCTATCCCTGGTCTGACTATGTGTGTTGTTGGTTATGTGATATTATGTACTTATATATATATATATTTGGACTACTTTTGGTATTTTAAAATCATAGTCAGACGGGAGCAGGATCATTCACGATTATCGAGGAATAATCGGGATGGGTCCTGTCAATTGGTATCAGAGCCAGGTTTGCGGTCTGAGTTCGGCACATGGTGTGCGTGGGTTGTTATACTAATCTGTTTCTGTTTACAGCTACCTTAAAATGCCTCCGCGACGCGAGCCTCGTGCACAGCTTGGTGAAGAGGTAGAGGGTCCAGATGTCGAAAGAGCTCAACGATTAGGGGCTACTAGCTTTACGGGCCAGACCAACCCAGATGAAGCCTATGATTGGATTATCCAGTTGGAGAGGATTTTTGAGATTATGCGATGTCCACCCGGAGATATGGTTCCCTTAGCTACCTTTATGCTGAGTAGTCAGGCATATAGATGGTGGCGCGGTTTACAGTTGACGGGATTGGATGCTAGTACCCTGACTTGGGAGGATTTCAGGCATCGTTTTCTAGATCAATTCTATCCTCGTTCCTTTCGTAATGCTAAGGAAGTGGAGTTCCTTCAGCTGCAACAAGGAAATGTGTCTGTGGCTGATTATGAACAGAAGTTTTTGAACCTAGCTAATTTTGCTCCTCTGTATGTGGCCAACGAAGAAGATAAGTGCAGAAGATTTGAACAGGGGTTACAGAATGAGATCCGCGGTGCGGTAACAGTGGGATCGTTTGCTACTCTGAGAGAGTTATCTGATGCTGCTGCTAGAGTTGAGGCAACATTACCAGTACGACAGAAGTTTTCAGGTTTCGGCCGGCGCCGAGAGCGATTGTATCAGGGAGCCCCGAACCAAAGATGGCCAAAAAAGGGTAGTTTTAGTTCTGGATCTTCTGGTGGTACTCGTTCGAGCTATAGCAGTGGAGGAGGTACGCAGAGATTTGGTGTTCGATCTCAGGCATCAACTCAGTCCAGTGGAACATCTGTGGGATCTATTGCGAGACAGAGTGAGAGATCTAGTCGGCCGAGTTCAGTAACCTGTTTTTCTTGTGGAGAGCCTCGACACATTATAAGGAACTGCCCATACCGGTCAGGTAACAATGGTACAGGTCGGGGGACAGCAGAGCAGAATTTGAATACAGCCTCGACTTCTGACGCAACTGGAGGAAGCGGAGTTGGTCGCGGACGTGGTGGATCACGGGGACTTGGTCAGACTTCAGAACCACAGGCTCGAGTGTTTGCAGTAACCCAACAGGAGGCCCGAGCAACTCCAGGAGTGGTGACAGGTATGCTTCCTATTTTTGGTCATGATGCACGTACCTTAATAGACCCGGGAGCTACGCATTCTTTTGTTTCTTGCACTTATGCAACCTTAGCTGATAGAGAGATTTCTGCACTCGGTTGTGATATGGGAGTCGGTACGCCGACCGGTGAGGTTTATGTAGTCAACCAAGTGATACGAGATTATCCTATATTGATAGGGGGTGTGCACCTAATAGCTGACTTAATATTGTTAGACTTGTGTGATTTTGATGTTATCCTTGGGATGGATTGGCTGACAAACCATCATGCCTCGATCGAATGTTTCGAGAAGAAGGTACTACTCCGGAGCCCAGGGTTACCGGAGGTGGTATTTCAGGGAGATCGGAGAGCGTTACCCGCCAGAATCATATCCGCCCTCACGGCAGAGAAATTGTTGAGGAAGGGTTGTCAGGGCTATTTAGCACAGGTGATTGATGTATGGGATTCACCAGTTAAGGCCGAGGATATTCCCATAGCATGTGAGTTTCCGGATGTGTTTCCTGCAGATTTGCCAGGGTTACCACCACATAGGGAGGTGGAGTTCACAATTGATTTGATCCCTGGTACACGACCCATTTCATTGACTCCTTATCGTATGGCCCCAGCTGAATTGAAGAAACTGAAGGTGCAACTGCAAGATCTAATTGACATGGGGTTCATTCGACCGAGCGTATCACCGTGGGGAGCCCCCGTGTTGTTTGTAAAGAAGAAAGAAGGTAGTTTGAGATTGTGCATGGATTACAGACAGCTCAACAAGGTCACAATCAAGAATAAGTATCCTTTGCCCAGGATTGATGATTTGTTTGATCAATTAAGTGGGGCCAAGTATTTCTCGAAGATCGATCTCCGTTCTGGTTATCATCAGTTGAGGATTCGGGAAGAAGATATTCCAAAAACAGCATTCCGAACTCGGTATGGTCATTATGAGTTTCTAGTAATGCCGTTTGGGTTGACCAATGCACCAGCGGCATTTATGGATCTAATGAACCGAGTATTCCGGAAATATCTAGATCAGTTTGTCATTGTATTTATTGATGATATTTTGGTGTATTCCAAGAGTAAAAAGCTGCATGAGAAACACCTGAGATTTGTGCTTGAGACGCTGAGGGAGAACAAGTTGTATGCGAGGTTGAGTAAGTGCCAATTTTGGCTAACCAGTGTGGGATTTCTGGGGCATGTGATTTCTGCAGAAGGCATTTGTGTTGATCCCCAGAAGATTGAGGCAGTCGCAAAATGGGAACAACTGAAGACAGTAACTGAAGTGAGAAGCTTTTTGGGATTGGCCGGTTACTACAGACGTTTTGTCGAAGGATTTGCTACTATTGCTGCTCCACTAACCCAAATGACCAGAAAGGGAATTAAGTTCATTTGGAATGAAGCTTGTGAGCGGAGTTTTCAAGAATTGAAGAAACGATTGACATCCGCTCCGGTGTTGGTTCTTCCGGACGATAGTGGTGAGTTTGATGTGTATACGGATGCATCCTTGCATGGATTGGGGTGCGTGTTGATGCAACACGGTAAGGTAATTGCTTATGCCTCTCGACAATTAAAACCACATGAACACAATTACCCTACCCACGATCTAGAGCTGGCTGCAGTGGTGCATGTACTCAAGATCTGGCGACACTATTTATATGGTGCAACTTGTAGACTTTTTACGGATCACAAGAGTTTAAAGTACTTTTTCACACAAAAAGAGTTAAATGTGCGGCAAAGAAGATGGTTGGAATTGCTTAAAGATTATGACTGCACGATCGAATATCATCCAAGGAAAGCAAACATAGTGGCGGATGCGTTGAGTAGGAAGTCAACACATTCTATAGCTCATTTGCAGATGGTACATTTACCCTTATTGGTTGAGCTTCGTCGGACTGGTGTTATGTTGAAACTGGATAACCAAGGTGGTTTGGTAGCGAGTTTCCAGGTTCGACCAATTTTACTTGATCAGATAATTGAAGCTCAGTTCCAAGTCCCTATCTTATGTATTCTCCGGATTGAAGTGGAAGCCGGGGAACGACAGGATTATGCAGTGAGTGAGGATGGAGCCTTGGCAAAAGAAGGCAGATTGTGTGTTCCTGCTGATGTTGTGTTAAAGAAGGAAATTCTGGATGAAGCTCATAGTTCAGTATACGCTATGCACCCAGGAGGAACTAAGATGTACCGTACGCTCCGAGAACATTACTGGTGGCCTGGAATGAAACGAGAAATTGCTGAGTATGTGAGCAAATGTTTGATATGCCAACAAGTAAAAGCCGAAAGACAAAGACCTTATGGAACAATGCAACCGCTTCCTATCCCAGAATGGAAATGGGACCATATAACCATGGACTTTGTATTTAAACTTCCGAGGACGCCCAGAGGCCACGATGGAGTTTGGGTGATCGTGGACAGACTTACCAAATCAGCGTATTTCTTACCTGTAAAGGAAGATTTTCAGATGTCCCAGTATGCTAATTTATTCATTAATGAGATCATCCGATTACATGGTACACCTGCCTCTATTATTTCAGATCGAGATCCACGATTTACCTCTAGATTTTGGCAAAGTTTACAAGAAGCTTTTGGGACGAGATTGCATTTCAGTACGGCATTTCACCCTCAGACAGACGGACAGTCAGAACGAACTATCCAGATTCTGGAAGATATGATGAGGGCATGTGTTCTGCAATTTCAGGGAACTTGGGAGTCGCACTTACCATTGATGGAATTCGCCTACAACAATAGCTACCAGGCGAGCATTGGGATGGCGCCTTATGAAGCTTTATATGGACGACAATGCAGAACTCCTTTGTGTTGGACAGAAGTGGGTGAAAGAAAATTGTCTAAGTCCGAATTGATTGATCTGACGACGGAGAAGGTCAAGCTTATCCGGGAGAGACTCAAGGCCGGCCAGGACCGGCAAAAGTGCTACATGGACCGACGGACGAGGGATCTTGAATTTGCCGTTGGAGATTGGGTTTTCCTGAAGTTATCACCTTGGAAGGGCATAGTACGATTTGGCCGACGTGGGAAATTAAGCCCCCGTTTTATTGGTCCTTACGAGATTATCGAGCGGATCGGCCGAGTGGCTTACAGACTAGCATTACCTTCCGAGCTTTCCAGAGTTCATAATGTCTTTCACGTGTCAATGTTGCGAAAATATGTGTATGACGAGTCCCATGTACTAGAAGAGCAACCTATTGAGCTCAGAGAAGATTTAAGCTTTGAGGAACAACCTGTGCAGATCTTGGATCGAAAAGATAAGGTACTTCGCCGAAAGACAATTCCCCTAGTGAAAGTGCTTTGGAGAAATCAGAATGTAGAAGAAGCTACTTGGGAATCCGAAGCTCAGATGCGCGAACAGTATCCGTATTTGTTTCCGTGAAATTTAGGGGACGAAATTTCCCAAGGGGTGAAGGTTGCAACGCCCCGAAAAATCCAAAAATTGTAAAATATTCAAATAATGTGAAAATGACGTTTTTACCCCTAGAAGGATATGGCTAAAAGTTGACTTTTTGTTTGGTATACTGTTTGTACGTTTTGCTTGTGCCATTGTGTAGGTCTCGGAACGCTGAATCCGTAGACAGGTGGCACGTCGAAAACGGAGTTCAGATGAAGAAGTTACGGGGTTGTGAAGTGTAGGGGTAAAATGGTAATTGTGCTTAAGAAGGGTAAAATGGTAATTTTAGGTGGATTAGACTTGGACGGTGGAAGGATAACTATCACTCCACTTGACTTGCTGATTCATGCCAATTAAATGACTCAGGTAATGCATCAAGTGACAACTGTCACTTCTTAGGGCTGATTTGTGGCACTTAAGGAGTAGATTAATTAGTTAATGGAAGATTGTTAATTGAACAGTAATCGTACACGACCAAAACCTTCAAACACCAAAAACAGAGAACATCTTCACCTTGATCGATTGCAGTGGAATCAAGTGAAATTGAATGTGAAATTAGAGACAATTTGGAGAGAAAAACCGAGAAGAAACCGACCTAAACACAGAGGAAACCCGTGCTGCACATACCCGAAAACCATCCAAAAACCTTGATCTCGATTTTAATTTTTGAGACAGTTTGGTGTGAAATTGAGGTGAGATTTAGCTTCCTGGGAACTCAACGACTCGAACCCAATCAATTGGAACAAAAATTGGAGGTGAAATCGTGACGATCAGACGCTGCAACTGTTTGGAAAAATCGAGCTTGAGTCGAGTTACTTAGAGGTAAAATTTCATGAAATTGATCTTGATTTCGTGTTCCTTATATTCCTATGATGCTTCTGGTGTGAATAATTGAAGAAAACAGGTCGATTTGAGGTCAAACCCGAATAAGGATCCGATGAGTGTTCTTCGTGAGTCGAAGTGTTTTATGGTTGAATTGATCCAATTGAAGGCACGGAACTATTAGTTAGATTGAATAAATATTAATGAGCGAAAGAACGAGATGAATTGAGTGGAAATCGATAGAAAAAGAGTCGGGTCTGATCGCGGGTCTACAACCCGAATACCAGAGAAACGGGCGAGAGAGAGATACTGTAGCAGCCACTGTTCACGACGCGTGGCTGTCACGCGCAGCCGCTTGCGGCGGCACGTGAGGGAGCGTGACCGGGAATCTGAAGGAGGGTCCAACATACTTTTTAATGTTCTCGATGATACAGACCTATTGGCGTTAGTTTCGGGTCAATCGGATATAAATTAAGGATAGTTTTACGTATCCGAAGCGTATAGGTTACGTTTAAATAATATTATTTTATTCCGACGATTCGGAACTTCGTACCTAAGATTATATGATACTCTAGTAACCCTATATTACATGTTTGACAGGCCAAAATATTCTCGGGACACTGGACGAGAACGAACAGCTCGAATCCGAGCAATCTGGACGGTGTGTGAGTGGGCTTTTGCTTTCTACCCTAAATGCATGCATATATGTTTTAACTGCTTTTAAATGCTTATAATATGATTTAAATTGATTTGCCATGATTAATGATGTGATATGATAATTTCCGGATTTTGGGAATATTATATTATTATTATATTGCTTTTGGGCACGAATTTCGAGAAAATCATAAAATTGTGATTTTGGGCGATGATCTGAGATTTGAGATGACTTTTGACTTTGAAACTAAATTACATGATTTAATTGACGAAATTGAATTATAAATGTTCTGTTCGACATGAAATTATGGAATTTACTTGTGCTGTGGAAATGCTATATTTCGGGCAGAGACCCTGTTGAACTATTGATTTGATTTTGAGATTTAAATAGTTTTGAAATGAGATTCTTGATTAGTGGTATCATCCTCGGTGATTTGATAGTCTCCTCCAGACGTCGTAGATCCTGGAGTAGTCACGATCCACTGCCTGGAGATGAGTAGCTCCGAGGGGAGGCTCAATCTCAGGAGTGTGAGTTTATATTGATATCCTCCAGACGTCATTGATCCTGGAGATGATATCACCCCAGACGTTGTTGATCCTGGGGAGGTACTCGGATGTGAGACACCCGAGTTGCACGCGTTGCATTGATATCGTGACAGGTTATTGAATATTAAGATTGGATGTTGAGGATGGTGGTATCATGATTGATTTTGAATTATATTAACTGTTTTCTTTTACTTTGATTTATATAACTCATGTTTTATATGATATGCATGCATGTTTGTGAAAACTGGAGGGTAAGACTATTTTAATAAATGTATTTCTAAACCTCTATTTTTGTCCACTCACACCTTTACTGTTTTTGTACCCTCCAGGCCTGTGCACAGGTACCGAGGCTCGTATTGAGGCAGAAGAATAAGCAAACCGCTGCATACTCGAGTTCTGACCGCGTAGGACTTAAATCCTTGTTTGTAAATATTTCTTATGCTCTGTAAACCGGTTGACGACTGAGATAGTCAACGGTCCTAAAGACATACCTATCCCTGGTCTGACTATGTGTGTTGTTGGTTATGTGATATTATGTACTTATATATATATATTGGACTACTTTTGGTATTTTAAAATCATAGTCAGACGGGAGCAGGATCATTCACGATTATCGAGGAATAATCGGGATGGGTCCTGTCATCTGGGATGCGACTTAGGGACCACTTGGGATTGCGTTCCCCGATGGATGTCCAACGGTGGCATGGAAGTTCAAGTCGTGGTGACGACATCTGCGTGAAGTAGCGGCGGCCGTAAATCGAAGGGTGAGACGCGGGTTCTCGCATGGTACGTGGTGTTGGCAACATTCTCAGCTTCGAGCGGCTGCAGCAGTGGTGTGCCAGTGGTGGAGATTTAGGTGTCCTACAAGGCTGGTCCGATGGTTATAGGGTTGTGTGCGTGTTCGGGTTGCTAGGCCGGTGGCAGTCGGACCTCCCTTGCGCGATCATCACGACGGCTACCTCCTAGGGAGGTTTCCATCTCGTTGGACCTTATGGTCTGTCTTGTTCTCAACATTATTGAAAGGATTTTGATGAATAATGATAAAAAAAAACAAATTTATTGAGAAAGAAATAGGGTTTTTAGGATTAAATAGCAACTTTAAGAATTTCTCAAATCAGCTCTCAATGAAAATACCAATTGTTGATGCAGAAACATCCATGTAGGAAATTGACCTTTTAACTCTACAAATAGAGATAACACCTAAAGTTATGGTTGAATCCTAAGATGGGTGGTTCAATAAGAACGCTTTGATGTTTAAGTCAGCTTAATTGAGGGAATAAACTATTAAACTATAATTATGAGAATAATTATTGTGTACCTGAGTTGTGAAGGGAGACCCTTTATTTATAATGGAAACCTAAAGAGCTTCGGAGTTTCTGATTAGTTGAAGGAGTTTGCAATTGATAAGTATATCTAGTTAGGTAATAATTAAAATTGACTTTTAAGTAGGAGTTCTATTAATTGAGTAGTCTTTTAAGAAAAAATAAATTTACTTATTAATTGAATCCTTATTGAATAAGTATCTCAAAGAGATGTTTCAATTTGGTGATATAATTATTTATTAATTAATACATTTAGCTCGTAATATATATTTAATTAATGTGCAATAATTATATCTAATGATGATTCCATTATGGACATAATAGTTTTTATTTGTCATTATTTAAATTATGAGACACGTGACAACACAATTTATATATGTATGTGATGAACTTTTATTATGATACATATATGTAATTTTATTTATATATAGGTAGAAGGTAGAAAACTAAAATCCGGTGCAAAGTTCTACCTGCCAAAACCTACGATTAGAACATGTGAAAACAAATCAAATACAAATGTATGGTCTAGATTTTGTTGAATCTGATATCAACTCCATCAACTGGCTTTGGGTGAGAAAGAAAAACCATTTCTGCATTTGGATTCACCAATTCCCACCTGAAATTCAGTCGCAACAAAATTGTGGTCATCAGATCCAAATTCCTAAACCATGCACATATACAATTGATTCATATTATGGTAAAGTTATGATGATGAGTTAGGGTTTCCTCACTTGTATCCTATGGACATATGGTGTAACAAGATTGCTAGTTGTAACCTAGCAAGCTTGTTTCCTGCACATATTCTCCCCCGCCACCAAAAACATGGTAAGTTCCCAGCTTAGCTGGTTCCTGATTTAGGGCCCGGTCGGAAGCAAAAATGCACTCATTAGTTAATAAACACGTGTTTAAATAAATATGTTTAAATAAAATAATAATAATGGATAAGTACGTCAAGTTATATATAAACTTACATCCCATCTATCTGGATTAAAACACATAGGATCATCAAAATTGTTTGGATCTGTGTGGAGATATCGAACCCAAATAAGAACATGCCAGCCCTTGGGTATTTTATAACCTGCATGCAGCCATTTTCCCACAAGTACAACAATTAATCCAACAATTATTTACCATGCATTCAACTATGTACTTTAACATGGGTAAAGGTTAAAAAGGGCAGTAGTTCTACCTTTATATTCCACGTCCTTGGTAGCCATTCGGAAGATACAAGATGCAATGTTGGCCATTCTTAATGTTTCTTCCACCACCTGTACAGTACGTACCAGTATTGCTGTTTGTTATAAGGACGAGTAGTTTAACTATACTTGTTCATTTTTTATTTAATTCATTTGTAGACACAAACTTGACTTAATATAAAAGATCAAATAAAATACGATAAAAATTAAGTATATAATTAAGTTACCTTGTTCGTGTATTTCATCTTTGAAACATCTTCGCTTGTGATAAAATCGCCAGACTTGTTTTGACTTATAATCAAATTCTCCTCCTATCAAAATCGAGGAACTTTAAGTAAAGAAGATTCGTTACTAGTTAAAATCGTGTTTGATTAGTTTAATTATAATATTGAATATCTTGATTTGCTCCATCATTTGATCATTTAGGTATATAGAAAAAAAAAAAAAGGTCTCAGTTTTGCTCGATCATTTAGGTATTCTTTCCAATAATTTGATGAATCAACTTTTTAACTAATGGGAATTGAAAGAAAAAAAAAAATTAAGTGTAATTTCCTTCTTAGACTAACCCTTTAAAAAATATTCATTTCTTATTCACAAATCACAGACCCTAAATATAATAACTTATCCAATCAAATTTAGAGATTAAAAAAAACCCCCTTCATATATATATATATCTATCTCATTTATTGGTAGGTCAAGTTGCATGAGACATACCCGAAGCTTTTGTAGGATGGTAGGGAATTTGGCAATGTAATATATAGCCCACATTGACGTAAGGGAAGTAGATATATATCCTCCAACAACAAGGCTCACAATGTTATCGACAACCTCTTGATCACTTAGTTTATCACCTTCTTCATCTTTAATTTGCATAAGCCCATCCATTAGATCATTCGTCACTACTACTTTTTGCCTCTTTTTCTTCTCTAGCTCCAGTCTGAAAATAGCCTCAAGCTTCTTCCTGCACTGCAAAATATACACAATTCACAATAATATTATTCTAATGTTCAATATTTCAATATTAATTATCATATTAATTCATTTGTCCAATCTGCATGGATCACAACTCCATCGGCTTTTGAGCTTGAGAGGATGATCTAGGATGCGGTTCATAGTTATTTTATTTTTTATTTTTTATGTTTAAGATACGAAGAAATAAAAAAAAATAGAGAAAGGAAGAATATGTACTAAAAAGAAAATTACGGAAAGAAAAATAAAAAATAACAATTATTTTTGTAATTTTTATTTTCTAAATTTTAATTTCATTTGTTTTTTTTATTGATTTTCTTCTTCTTGATACCACCTTTAATTCTTCTTCAAAAAGTTCTCACTTTGATACTTTTTCCATATCTCAATAAGTTCTCTCTTTAATCTCATATGCATATCTCAATGAAGACGGTTCGCGTGATTTTACTTTATAATTTTTTCTTTAACATAAAAAAAAATAATATGACGTGTGCACTATTAGGCTTTATATTGCTGACAATATTATAAATAATGTTAATGATGTAGATTCTGCACCTGAGTTTTGTGAGAAAATGGAGAAGCTTTATCTTGGGAAAGGCTTGCAAACGAAGGTGAATTTAAAGCGGGATCTCTACAAGCTCAAGATGGGAGAAAGTGCGAATCTCATGGAGCACATGAATGTGTTCAAGGGATTGATAAATCAACTATTAAGAGTTGAGGTTAAAATTGAGGAAGAAGATCAAGCCCTTTTACTTCTTACCTCGCTTCCCGATTCATATGAGAATATTATTACTACAATTGTGTATGGTAAGGATACACTGAAGATGGAGGATATAGAATCGACTCTCTTATCACATGAGAAGAGAAGAAAAACCGATGATTCTCAAGGTTCTGTCTTCATTGCTCATGAACAGAATCGTAAGGGTAGGTCAACTGCGAGGGGATTTAGTGAGCATAGCAGGTCTAAATCCAGAGGCAGAGGAAATGGCAAGCAATGCTACAAGTGCAAGGAGTGGGGACACATAAAGCCGGATTGTCCATTGATGAAAGAGAAGGGCGATAAGGGCTCAAATTGCTCCTTGGCTAGTGTAACGGAGATGTCTAGAGATTTTGGAGAACTTCTCAGAGTCTCCAAAGGTAATTACATTTTTTTCTCAAGATTATTGGATATTAGATAGTGGTTGTTCTCATCACCTTTGCTCTAGGAGAGAATATTTTGATACGTTCCAAGAAGTTCAAGGATTTGTGCTTTGGGGTGATGGCACAAGACGTCGTGTCATGGGTACGGGAACTGTGAAGATCAAAATGTTCGATGGAGCAGTTTGAACATTGGGTGATGTGGTGTATGTCCCAAAGTTCCGAAAAAAATCTAATATCCTTGAGCCAACTAGACTCCAAGGGCTGCAAGGTTTCGTCAGCAGGGGGAGTTATGAAAGTGTCACGTGGCTGCATGATCCTAATGAAGGGAGAAAAATGTAAAAGTATGTTCCGTCTAATGGGAAAAACTCAGACCTCGAAGGTTGTTGGGAAACAGGGTGCACAGGAGAACAGGTACCTGAAGCGGGTCTCGTTTGCGAGCACAGCAGAGACGCTATCTACATGTTTCCAAGTTTCAGACGATGGTGAGAAGGATAATCCTGCTAGGGAAGAGGCAAAGTCGAGGTCCCTCTTCGGAGCCAACTGGTAATTGTTGACTCGGAGCAGCTGCACATAGCATTGGCCATTTTGAATCAGGGGGAGCTAAGACTGTATGCAACTGATTCGGGGTATGTGTAGTTGGTACAAGAATAAGGCCAATGGAATGCTTGTGGGTATATCACGCGGTATCTCAATTTGAGATGAACTTCAGGGATTGAAGTGGTGATGCAACATTATCCACCTAAGTCGGCAGGGGGAGATTGTTGAGTTAATGCCTCCTTAGTGGATTATTAATGCATTGGAATTTGATTATGTATTGAGAATAAATACATGGTGTTGTTCATTCAACTTTGTAGGAAAAGATTGATGTGGAAGCTTCATGAAGAAGAACATTAATTGAGGAAGGTGCATGAATGGACTTCAATGAAGGATGTTGAAATGTGAGGAAAATGTCCCACATTGGAAAAGCACAAATACAACTTGTGCCTTAAGCACTATATAAGGTGGAGAGCTTGGCCACATTTCAACATCAAGGAGAACACCTCACAAGTGAGTGAGTGCTTCAAGAGTGTGTATAGCTCTTGGGTTAGAGTGATCTTCTTGAGCACTTCAAGAGTGTGTATAGCTCTTGGAGTAGAGTTATCTTCTCGGTTAAGAGAAGGTGAAAGAGTGTGTATAGCTCTTTGGGGTAGAGTGATCTTCTTGGGTTGAGAGAGGGTGTACAAGGGGTATCCTATTGGGTATAAGGACTCAAGTTGGGTATAAACTTGAGTAGTGTAATCTTGTATTTTGTATTCTTTCATAGTGAAGGAGAAAACTCTCTGAGGACATAGGCAAGTTAATTGGCCGAACCTCGTTAAATCTTTTGTGCTCTTGATTTCTTTATTTTCTTTTTTCATCTTTATTGTTAGCAATTACGTGGCGGAGGATTAATTTCCTAACAGATTTGACGTAAATTAAAGGGAAAGGGTATGCCAAAATTTTTAACCTGTGTTAATTAGTCAAGGATAAAACGCAATGAATGCATTTTTTTTTTCCTTTAACGAAGACGTGCTCAATGGTTAGGATCGACATTCAACAAACAAACAAATAGAACACTATAACGTGGCAGCACTAAAATATATAGTACGTTCCCGTGAAGATGGATTTTTGAAAATTCGAAGGATTGAGTATTCGAGTTGATTCAATGGACAAGGGAACCGCCTGATTTGATTCTCTCACTAATTAAAAAATAATGAAACAATATGCACATGGACTAGGGAAACAATGGACTGAACTGAGTGATATGTAATTTTGATTCTGATTTTGTAAGAAAAGAAACCCTAGGGAAACAATTGCATGTCTACTAGTTTTTTAAGCATTGAACCAAAATAATTAAACATCAATTAAGTGTAATGTATTTTTTTTTTTGGCATTCCACTAAATATCAACCACAAAAGAGAATAATATATAACTATTTATTCTCTTGTATCCAAATAGTTTCTTTCTTTATTTTATCTTTTACGAAAATTAAATTTGATACAATTTACTATAAAATTTAAAAATAAAGAAAAATATTATTAAACTAAAATACTAATCAAATTTTTTGAGTGCATATATTTTCACATATATCATATTATATTTTCATTTACATGCACATATTGCAAAATATGATAGTCATGGTGGAAGATCGAGAACAGAAGAAAAGAAGATGAGAGTCTTGTGAAGAAAAATAGTGAGAAAATTGAAAAAATTAAGAGAAGTGCTAGAATTATCACCCATGTTATTAAATGAATCTTATATCACGTAATATAGTGTCTAACATTTATATATAGCCTACATGGCTTTGACTTAAAACATAAACATAACAAACTTTTCCAACTAACTAAATCACAGTAGCTTATTATTCAACATTCCCCCTCAATCGCAGCTGGGGGACCAAGTCTGAGATTGCTGTGATGAACGGAAAAAGAAGGACCATGAAGACCCTTGGTGAAAATATCCCCCACCTGATCTTCAGAGGCTATGTAGTGAATATACATACTAAAATATTTTTGTTGAACTTTCTCTAGAACAAAGTGAAAATCAATATCCAAATGCTTAATCCTAGAGTCTTGAATTGCATTTGAACTCTAGGTAATAGAGGAAAGATTGTCGCAATGAAGAGTTGGCAGTGCTGGGAGAAAAACCTTCAAGGCTTTCAAAAAATTATGAATATGAGATAATTCAGCGAAACTATTGGATAAGGCTCTATATTCAGCCTCGATAGAGCTGCGGGATACAGAGCTCAGTTTCCGAGATTGCCAAGTAATGGGATTGAGACCCAAATAAACAACAAAACCTGTAGTGGAACGACGAGTGTCAATGTTCCTAGCCTAGTCTGCATCAGTGTATGCATCAAGAAGCATAGCACCACCATGGGTGTAAGATTTGCTAAATGCCTGAAGTTGAAGAGATCCTAGTGAGCTAAAACTTATACCATGATTCACAGTACCCTGAAGGTATTGAATAATGCGCTTCACCAGCCCCAAATGCACATCAGTAGGAGAGGTAATGTATTGACAAACAATGTTAACAGAATAGGCTAAATCTGGTCTAGTAAAGGTTAAGTACTGAAGTGCTCCTACTAAACTTCGAAATAAAGTAGGATCAGTAAGAGGCTCACCATCAGTCTTAGCGACAAGGCTATTGGGCTTGCAAGGAGTAGGAGAAGAGTGACATGAAGTCATATCGGCCTTAGCAATAAGCTCTTTAGCATTTTCTCCTAATTGACGAAAATGTCACCATTGGTCTTGTAGGTTATTTGCAGTTCCAGAAAATAAGTGAGACGACCCATGTTTTTCATCTCAAAGACTTCACTCAACTTATCAACAAATACTTGAATCAAACCTGGACTTGAACCAGTTAGGATAATGTCATCCACATAAAGCAATAACACAATAATATATGGACCGTAATGTTTAACAAACAAGCTAGGGTTTGAGTGTGTACCATGGAAGCCTAATGCAAGGACATAGCTTGTGAACTTGGCATTCTACGCTCTGGGAGCTTTCTTTAAATCGTACAAAGATTTTTGTAGCTTGCAAACCTGTCTGGGAGAATCAGGATCTTCAAATCTTGGAGGTTGTCGCATAAACACCTCTTCTACGAATTCTCCACGCAAAAATGCATTCTTAACACCCAATTGACGAGGTTCTCACTTGTTCATAGCAGCAAGACTTAGAATAATACAAACTGTAGTATGACAAACGATAGCCTGTTTAACCATTGTTTTGAAAGCCAACCAACTTCAGAAGAGGTGGTGACGTGGTGTACCTATGTGAGAACTTACGGACTATAGTTTGACGTGTTATTTCCAAGTCCAATGATGCTTACTAGCGTTTCATATTAAGAGTGGCATTAGTTCCGTGGTTGATAGTGGGTGTACTTACAAAGTGTGGGGAAAGCGATGCCTGGCTTCCACATGGGAGCTTTATTTAGGCTCAAATGATTACCTAGGTGCATTGCATGGGAATTTGAAGGAAAGACCTTACTCAACTTGAAAGAGGAAAGTAGATTGTGTTAGCATTTTCTTTGCAATTTTTTGTTGATGACTAAGCTGCTAAGCTGGTATGACTCAGCTAGTAGCACGTGGAAGACAGAAAGCAGAAGAGAGTGTGTGTGCTGAGGTGGATAACAGATTCATCCTCCATTGTGTGTGTGTTAGTTCACAGGTGTAGTCTAGATTCTAGAGATGCCAAGTGTCCTAATGTGAGTGGCTAGAATTGAGTCATGCTTTGTGTGTGTTACTGAATTCAAGTGTGAGAGTGATGTAAAATACTCAGTGAGATTCATATCAGTGATTATTGTGAATGTAATAAAAAATATACGTGAAGTTTCTCTCAGAATTGTGAGTGTGACCATCAAATCTGTGCTAGGCATTTTCACAAACACTTTGAGTGCATTGCATCGTCCACTGATCATCATTCACATTCATCATTGATTCACAATCCAAACAACAATCAAAACAGAGTTTAATCAGTCCATTCATCAACCTAAACTAGTCACGGGCTACTCCCGATTCAATCAGGTTCAGCTAGTGTGTGGGTGTTGAGCTAGCAAAGAGAATCATACCTGCTGTCGTCTGGTTTCCAAGATGGTATCAGAGCGGTGAGATCGTTGTGAACACTGGGACGTTTTTCTGTGAAGCAAGTATGGCCGGAGGAGAGTTGCGAGCACCGATCTTCGATGGTGGCAATTACGAGTTCTGGAGCATCAAGATGAAGACGATTCTTCGAGCTCATAATCTATGGGAGTATGTTGATGTCGGCCTGAATGAAGAACGAGATGAAGCAGGAGTGGTGCTGAATCAGCCAATGCGGGCTGATTATATCAGAGATGCAAAGGCTCTGGGAATGATCCAACTGTCTGTAGCAGATTCTATCTTCTCTAAAATCAGGAATGAAGGATCAGCTAAGGGTGCCTGGGATATGTTAAGACGAGAATACAGAGGCGATTTGAAGGTGAGAGCTGTTAAACTCCAGTCCCTCAGACGCGATTTTGAATACACCCGAATGAAAGAAGATGAATCATTAAGTACTTATCTGTCTAGACTCTTTGACACTATAAATGAAATGAAAACTTATGGTGAAAACATTTCTGAAAGAAGGATAGCACAGAAGATTCTAATTAGTCTAACTAAAAGTTATGATTCGATTGTGTCGATCATTGAAGAAACTAGAGACCTGGATACCATTATTGTTGAGGATGTTGTTGCCTCAATAAGAGCATATGATCAGAGACAGGAGAGACACTCAGGTGTAGATGAGAAAGCTTTTGCAAGCTTGACCGTGAGTAACAAGCAAGGCAGTGCTAGAAATGACGGATCACAGGGTTCAACTCATCAATTTTCAAAAGGCAACAGAAATTGGAATCAGAAATCCAATTCATGGAAATCTTATCATCATCATCAGAACTCAAATTTCACAAGGAGAGAAAAGACAGGGAAAAGGATGTTCTGTAAACCATGTGATAGATATCACTTTGGTGAATGCTGGCACAAGGACAAATCTGTGCCTAAAGTAAAATGCTACAATTGTCAACGTTTTGGACACATGTCAAGGGAGTGTCCTGAACCAAACAAGGCAGGAAAGTCTGCCACAGTAAACCTAGCAAAGGAAGTGACAAAAACCACAGAAACCCTGTTCTATGCATGTAATGCTGCATCTGTAAAGGAAGATGATCAAGTGTGGTATGTGGACAGTGCATGCAGTAATCACATGACTGCACAGGAATCAATGCTGAGAGACATTGATAGAGATGTAACAGTGAAGGTGAAGATGGGAAATGGTGAGCTTGTAAGAGCTGCAGGAAAGGGAACACTAGTCATACAAACCAAGCAGGGTGAAAGACAAATCAGAGATGTCATGTTGCTGCCAGGCCTAGAAGAAAACCTACTTAGTGTGGGACAGATGTTAGAACATGGCTATTATCTGGTTTTTGGTGATGGCATAGTGGATATATTTGGAGACAAGGAAATGAAGGATAGGGTTGCTAGAGTACCTATGACAAAGAATCGATGTTTTCCACTCACTTTGGAAAGCATCAATTCTTTAGCAATGAAGACTGTGGTGCTGGAGGATGCAGGACTATGGCACAAACGTTATGGACACCTTAACTATGCTAGTCTGACGACTTTGCAACAGAAAAATCTTGTTGTGGGGTTACCTAGACTAACAGCTCAAGAGAGTGCAGTATGTGAAGGATGTGTGATGGGTAAGCAACATGTTGAAATGTTTGACAAGGAGAAAGCATGGAGAGCCACCATTCCTTTGGACCTGATCCACACAGATATTTGTGGACTAATGCAGGAGAAAACTGCAGGTGGAAACAAGTATTTTCTGACCTTCATTGATGATTGCACAAGAATGTGTTGGGTGTACTTTCTCTTGAACAAGTCAGGAGCATTAATGTGTTTAAAAAGTTCAAAGCAATGGTGGAATTGCAAAGTGGATATAAGATAAAGCAGATAAGAAGTGATAGGGGAGGTGAGTATCTCTCAAAGGAATTTGAAGAGTTCTGTGATCTCAGTGGCATCAAGAGACAACTGACAGTGGCTTATTCTCCTCAACAAAATGGGGTGGCTGAAAGGAAGAACAGGACCATTGTCGAAATGGCCAGGACTATGATGCATGCTAAGGGGATTCCTTACAAGTTCTGGGGAGAAGCTGTTTACACAGCCGTGTACCTACAAAATCGATGTCCTACTAAAGAAGTGGCTGAGAAAACACCATTTGAGAAGTTTTGTGGGAGGAGACCAAGAGTGAAGCATCTGAGAGTGTTTGGTGCCCTATGCTATGCCCATGTCCCTGGTCAGCTTAGACAGAAGCTGGATGAGAAGAGTTCAAAGTGTGTGTTCATGGGGTATGGAAGTTGTGAGAAGGGCTACAGATTGTACAACTTGCAAACTGAGAAGATGGTGATATCCAGAAGTGTTGTGCTTGATGAAAATGCTCAGTGGGATTGGAGTGATGCAAGTAGGTGTACTACAGGATCAAGTTCTATGAAAAATGGTGCAGGATACAGTCTAGAATTCAGTGGTTCTGTATCTGACCCTCAAGATGAAGGTCCAACAGTGATTGAACAAGAAAATCAGATGCAGACTGAAGATGCACATTCAGGATCTGAGTCCTCAAGTCAAACTCCTGTGAAATATAGGAGCATTGATGACATTTATGCACGATGTCATATGAGTTTCATAGAACCAGAAACTTATGAAGAGGATGCAAAAGATAAAGTGTGGAAAGCAGCTATGGAAACTGAACTCAGTATGATCAACAAGAATGGTACTTGGGACCTAGTTGACAGACCAGTGGATAAACCCATTATTGGAGTAAAATGGGTGTATAAAACCAAGCTGAACTTGGATGGTTCAGTTCAAAAACACAAGGCAAGGCTAGTTGCAAAAGGGTATGCACAAAAGCCTGGAATTGACTTTAATGAGACGTTTGCCCCAGTAGCAAGACTGGACACAATCAGAACTCTGATTGCACTTGCAGCACAAAAGAGTTGGAAGTTATACCAACTAGATGTGAAGTCTGCATTCCTAAATGGAAATCTTGAAGAAGAAGTCTATACTGAACAACCTGAAGGTTATGTGGTTCAAGAGGAAGAAGGAAAAGTGTATAGACTCAAGAAGGCATTGTATGGGTTGAAGCAGGCCCCTAGGGCTTGGTATGGTGAGATAGACTCATTTCTATCTCAGTGTGGTTATGTCAAGAGTGCTAGTGAGGCCACGCTGTATGTGAAAACAGCAAGCAATGGAGGGATCCTCATTGTCTCAATCTATGTAGATGATATTATCTACACAGGATCCAGTGAGACTTTGATGCAGGAATTCAAGTCTGAAATGATGAGGAAATATGAGATGACTGATTTGGGGCTGTTGCATCATTTTCTGGGAATGGGTGTAATTCATACAGACAGAAGCATCTTCATACACCAAAGAAAATATGCAGCCACTCTACTTGAGAGATTTGGATTAAAGGACGGTAAACCAGTGAGTACACCACTGGTTCCAGGAGATAAGTTGAGAAAGGATGATGGAAGTGAGCCGGTAGATGAACATCTCTACTGGAAAGTTGTAGGGAGTTTGCTGTATCTAACAGCAACCAGATCAGATATCATGTATGCAGCAAGTGTGCTATCAAGATATATGCATGGTCCAACAAGCAAGCAGCTTGGAACAGCAAAGAGGGTTTTAAGATATGTTCAAGGAACAATTTCCTATGGAATTGAGTATGTCAAAGGCAAAGTCTCTACTCTGGTTGGATTTTGTGACAGTGACTGGGGAGGTTCTGAAGATGATTCAAGAAGCACTTCAGGATATGCTTTTACCATGGGAAGTGGGGTGTTCTCTTGGGCATCTGTGAAACAAAGCAGTGTTGCTTTGTCCACAGCAGAGGCAGAATACATCAGTGCAGCAGAAGCTACTACACAGGCAATTTGGCTAAGATTTGTTCTAAAGGATTTTGGAGAAGAGCAAGGGGAGCCTACTACTCTACTTTGTGACAATATGTCGGCCATTGCAATTGCAAAGAATCCCGTGTTTCATCAGAAGACAAAACACATCTCTAGAAGATATCATTTTATCAGAGAGGCTTTGCAGGAAAACAAAATCACTTTGTTATATTGCAGGACTGAAGATCAGCTTGCTGATATCTTCACAAAAGCCTTACCTAAAGACAGGCTTGGGAAACTAAGACTACTTCTAGGAGTCAAACCAGCTTCTAGCTTAGAGGGGAGTGTTGATGACTAAGCTGCTAAGCTGGTATGACTCAGCTAGTAGCACGTGGAAGACAGAAAGCAGAAGAGAGTGTGTGTGCTGAGGTGGATAACAGATTCATCCTCCATTGTGTGTGTGTTAGTTCACAGGTGTAGTCTAGATTCTAGAGATGCCAAGTGTCCTAATGTGAGTGGCTAGAATTGAGTCATGCTTTGTGTGTGTAACTGAATTCAAGTGTGAGAGTGATGTAAAATACTCAGTGAGATTCATATCAGTGATTATTGTGAATGCAATCAAAAATATACGTGAAGTTTCTCTCAGAATTGTGAGTGTGACCATCAAATCTGTGCTAGGCATTTTCACAAACACTTTGAGTGCATTGCATCGTGCACTGATCATCATTCACATTCATCATTGATTCACAATCCAAACAACAATCAAAACAAAGTTTAATTAGTCCATTCATCAACCTAAACTAGTCACGGGCTACTCCCGATTCAATCAGGTTCAGCTAGTGTGTGGGTGTTGAGCTAGCAAAGTGAATCATACCTGCTGTCGTCTAGTTTCCAAGATTTTTTATTAAAGGAAATTGTGGGCCTTTCACTTATGATAATTATTTATGTGTTTTGAACTCATATAACCTCCCTTCCCTCCCTCAAGCTCTCTCCTTTTCTTGGCTGCTTGATTAATTATATGTCAATTTCATGTAGCTTTCCTGCACTCTCATGTGAATTTGCATCCATTGACGTGAGCGATGTGCTGGGAACAGTAAGTTCCTATCTTATTTTAATTTTACATATTGCCTATTATGTATTGATATTTGCTCCTTACTACCAGTGATCCTTTGTTAGTCTTTTTTATGTTCTTAAGGTGGTTTCCATCTGGCCTGAATTTGTGCCCTCTTATTTTGCAGAACAGATTGAATATAACGAAAACAATTCGCAAATTCTCTATAGGTTCAGACTTAAGACCCACTGGTTCTGAGTTCCACTCAGGACCTGTGTTACATGATATTAAGCATGGGGATGGAGATGAATATTCTGGCGATGGCTCTGTTTCACTAACTGCCCAAAATTTTGAAAAGTTTACTCACCTGTAAGTGGGCCATCTTTTAAATGTATACCTTTGATATCCTGTGATGTGGCAGACCTCAGTTGGTATATGCCTCAACCTTCCTAATTTTATACTAAACAATTCTTGTGCAGGCATCCAATTTTGGTTGTTAACTTTTCTGCTCCTTGGTGCTACTGGAGCAATCGCCTGGTAAATTAACTAGTTTCGCATATTGCTCAAGTTTTTTTTGTGTGTGTGGAAGTTTTAACTATCTTAATCATTATCTACCATGTTGTTATATACTTGGGTATGTATAATTTATGATTATGGGCATGGTAGCATAGATCTCATCATGTGGCCAGAAATTAAAGGTTAGATGTCAATCAATGATGGAAAACTTCCTGTGTTCCAACTTATTTAATTCCTTTAGGTTTTCTAAAATAAGGTTGTATTATATTTACTGTTCACTCTGATGTTATACGCGCTGCTTGAGTTTTTGAAACTTATTTCATTCTCATTTACTATTTTGATTGCTTCATCGCATGTCTGCTCTCATGCATACATTATCTTATGACTAGCCACTTTACAGGCACTGACACACATACTTATTGACTTTTTTATCCTTTTGAATACATAAAAATGTTAGCAAATAGTTTTTATTTATTTATTTACAAATAGCTCTATAATTATTATATAGAAAACATAGAAAAGCAGTAAATTTGGAGAAGAAAAAAATTGCAACCTTCAAACATGGGTAGTGGATTTTGTGTTTTCTCTCTCATTTCTCATATTTTCTTTTTTATTATTACAATTTCTATCTAAACTATTCATCATTTATTCTACTACCCTTTATATTATATTAATTTTTTTTTAATTTACAAAGGGCATCTTTTGGAATTTTGAATATTTCAGCGTTTTATGCTTCTTGCTTAATATATATATATATATATATTATGTATACATATTATGTATATTATATTTAAGTGAGTTATAAGTTGTTGGTTTAGTTCGTGTTGCCTTTCTTTATTTTCAATGGAACTGTGGTATACTTAGAAGATGATGCAATAATTTTTGGTTGATTTAATCGAACCATTTAGTTAAATTCATTCAAAAGCTTTTCCTTTTTGCTGTGGTTGTTTCTTTCTCTTTCATTATGTTCTTGCTTCATCTTATCACTTACTTTTCCTTCTCCAGAAACCTTCATGGGAGAAGGCCGCCAAAGTAATACGAGAAAGGTGCTTCATTCTGAAAATTCTACTGTAGTATTTATTTTATTTCCATCCAGAATCTAATGTCTGCTATTTACCTTCCATGCACTCTCTCTCTTTCTAATGCCGCCATTTTTAACAGATATGATCCAGAAATGGATGGGCGTATTCTTTTGGCGAAAGTGGATTGTACTGAAGAAGCTGACTTGTGTCGAAGGTATATTTTAGATTTATTATTCTTATTTCCATGTGATTTCCTGTGAAATAAAAATTTAATTTATGAATTTACCTTTTTAGTTCTTATTATTTGTATAAAGAAAATCCAAAAATTTATTCATATTTTTCCTCCTTCTCATTGATCAAAGGATGCATACATACTTTATGTTAATTGATGACTTACAATGGAGAAGAAACCGAAAGAAAAGATCCAAGGAATGCTAAATAGCCCAGGCACTTCTCATGGATTTATTATTTTGTAAATTTCAAATTCTTTTGACCACTTTTAGATTTTAAACTATAAGTTTTTTCTCTAAAAAAATGTTTAACCTGAAATTATCAGGGTGGCTTTTTCTCTTGCTGAGAAAGTGCTCGAGGCTGTCTTTTTGCTTGTACAGATAACTGTTAACCACAGGGTGGGAAGTGAGAACATAGATGAGCTCATGTTCTTTAGTCTACCTCTATCCTATTCATTTTCACTTGGGTATTCTTGTATGTTTGTTACACGTAAGCTATCACTGCTATCATCCCAGAATAGAGCCACCATTTGAACTTTCTTCATACACAATCTAGGCTTTTACATGGCATCTGAAGTAGTCATGCTTCATTGCCTTACATCATTCCCAGATACAAAATTATTGTGCTTTCATTTTGGTTAACCTACTACTATCTTCTAATCTTTGCTATTAGTAACTAAGTTTCCCCTTAATGTTCAGGAATCACATTCAAGGATATCCATCAATTCGTATTTTTCGTAAAGGAAGTGATGTAAGGTAAATATTACAACATTTTGAACCTTTACCTTGTCCTCCCATTCCTGGAGTCAATGTTTTATGTTAGGTTACATTATCTTTGAATGTAATTACCTGTTGATCTTGTTGAAGTTAGAGTTCTTCGGTGACAGGTTACTTGGCAACAAGTTAGGGTCTGTTGTTGAATTAGTCATGCAGTAAAGTTACTGCATCAATAATCCCTATTGTTCAGGGTTGTTTTTTATTTGAACTAGTCTCTAGGACTCTACCACGTTAATAGGGTTGTGACAACGTGGGATGTTATCTTTATGTTTCTCATCACTTGTAAGGCTACTTAAAGCCAGTTAGCTTTAATCAAATAAGAGGAGTTTTTCCAGATTACTCAAAACGGATTTTACATTTGGTATCAGAGCTTCCTCACGAGGCCTGTTAGATATTAAGAAGCTGCAGCCTTCTAATCGTGTAATTGTGAGAAGTGTGAGAGTATGGCAGCAGAAAGCAGTTTTGTTCAACCGGAAATCCCAAGGTTTGATGGCCACTATGATCACTGGAGTATGCTTATGGAGAACTTCCTGCGTTCAAAAGAGTATTGGGGTTTGATAGAAAATGGCGTTCCTGCAGCAGCAGAAGGAGTTGAAGAACAGACAAAGATAATAGAAGATCTCAGATTGAAGGACCTGAAGACCAAGAACTATTTGTTCCAGGCAATCGATCGTTCCATCCTGGAGACAATCCTGAACAAGGAGACAGCAAAGGCCATCTGGGGCTCCTTGAAGCAGAAGTACCAGGGGACTGCTCGAGTGAAACGGGCACAGTTACAAGCTCTTCGAAAGGAGTTCGAAACTCTCCACATGAAGATGGGAGAATCGGTGAATGAGTACTTTGCCCGTACTCTCACCATAGCCAATAAAATGCGGATCCATGGAGAGAAGATGGGGGATGTTGCTATCATCGAAAAGATTTTACGGTCTATGACCCCTAAATACGATTATGTCGTATGCTCCATCGAAGAGTCTCATGATATAGACAGGTTGTCTATTGATGAATTGCAAAGTAGCCTTCTGGTTCACGAACAACGCATGAATGGACATGCTGTGGAGGAACAAGCCTTGAAGGTCGTCCATGACGATCCATCTGGAGGACAGGGACGCGGTCGTGGAGGCTATAGAGGACGAGGACGAGGAAGGGGCAGACAAAGCTTTGACAAGTCTGCTGTTGAATGTTACTATTGTCATGAATATGGGCACTTTCAATACGAGTGTCCGAAGAAGGATAAACAGACAAAAGCAAACTACGCAGAGACCAGTGAAGAAATTCTGTTGATGGCCTATGTAGACATGCAGAATTCCAACAAAGAGGAATCGTGGTTTCTCGACTCAGGATGTAGCAACCACATGTGTGGTAAGAGAGATCTTTTCTCTGACTTTGATGAGAGCTTCCGAGAATCTGTGAAGCTAGGGAACAACTCGAGAATGGCTGTGATGGGCAAAGGCAGCATCCGAATGCTGGTGAACGGGCTGGTCCAAGTAGTAATTGGGGTCTTCTATGTTCCAGACCTCAAGAACAATCTGTTGAGTATCGGTCAACTGCAAGAGAAGGGAATTGACATGGTGATACAATGTGGGAGGTGTAAGTTGTATCATCCAAAGAAAGGATTGATCATGGACACGGCGATGTCCAAGAATAGGATGTTTGTCCTAACAGCTCATATTCAACCAGTGGAGCAGACTTGCTTTAATTCCCTCATTGAAGATCTTGCTCGACTCTGGCATTATAGATATGGACATCTAAGTTTCAATGGTTTGAAGCTTCTTCAACAAAAGAAGATGGTGGATGGTCTTCCTTTACTAAAGGCCTCCACAAAGGTGTGTGAGCATTTCGTGGTGGGCAAGCATCAGAGGGATCAGTTTCCTCAGAAGAGTACTTGGAGGGCTTCTCAGGTCTTACAACTAATCCATGCCGACATTTGTGGCCCGATAACTCCCATCTCCAACAGCAAGAAAAGGTACCTGCTGAACTTTATTGATGACTTCATTCGTAAGTGTTGGGTCTATTTTCTAGTAGAGAAGTCAGAGGCTTTTGTCACTTTCAAAAGCTTTAAAAGTCGAGTTGAGAATGAAACTGGTGCATGCATAAAGGGCCTTCGTACAGACAGAGGAGGAGAATTCACGTCACAAGAGTTTTCTAGCTTTTGTAATGCGAATGGCATTCGCAGGCAACTTACTGCTGCTTACACACCGCAACAAAACGGTGTCGCTGAAAGGAAGAACAGAACCGTCATGAATTTGGTTCAGAGTATGCTGTCAGAGAAGAAGCTTCCAAAGACATTCTGGCCCGAAGCAATTAACTGGACTATTCATATTCTGAATAGAAGTCCAACTCTCACTGTAAAGAACATGACTCCTGAAGAAGCATGGGGAGGATCCAAACCTTCTGTGGATCATTTTAGAGTATTTGGATGTGTTTCCTATGCTCATGTTCCAGAAAACAAACGAACCAAGCTCGATGACAAAAGTGTTAGATGCGTGCTACTTGGAGTGAGTGAGGAATCAAAAGCATACAAGCTGTATGATCCCATTACTCGGAAAATAATCATAAGTAGTCATAAAGAGGCTATCCTAGCTGATCTAGACTGCGGTGAAGATGAGACACAAGCTGCACAAGGAGACACGAATGGTGACAATGCAGAGGCAAATGATGATCTCGATGGAAGTTCAGAAGAAGAAGATGAGCATGATGTCTCACTTGACTTAACAGAAGAGAGTTCGACCAGCTCCAGTGAAGGAAAGATTAGGAGGCAACCAATCTGGATGAGGGGCTATGTAAGTGGAGAGGGTCTTTCATCTGAAGAGGACGTTGCTCACTTAGCTATGTTAGCACATAGTGATCCCATTTCGTATGAAGATGTTGTGATTTGCTCAAAGTGGAAAAAGGCCATGGATTTGGAGATTGAGGCCATTGAAAGAAATAACACATGGGAACTAACAGATTTGCCAAATGGAGGAAAGAGGATCGGGGTAAAATGGATATACAAGACCAAGCTGAATGAGAAAGGTGAGGTGGATAAGTACAAGGCCAGGTTAGTTGCAAAGGGGTACAACCAACATCATGGAATAGATTATGATGAAGTCTTTGCTCCTGTGGCTCGGCTTGACACTATCCGAGTGGTGATTTCCCTTACTGCACAGAAAGGGTGGATTGTCTATCAATTGGACGTGAAATCAGCCTTCTTGCACGGAGAGATAAGTGAAGATGTTTTTGTTGACCAGCCAGTAGGTTATGTCAAGAAAGGAGAAGAGCATAAGGTATACAAGTTGAGAAAGGCATTGTATGGACTTAAACAGGCTCCTCGAGCCTGGTACAGTCGAATAGAAGCATACTTCTTACAGGAAGGGTTCCAGAAATGTCCCTATGAGCATACCTTTTTCATCAAGGTTTCTACTGAAGGTAAAATCCTGATTATCTGTCTCTATGTAGATGATCTCATATTTACAGGAGATGATGAGCTGATGTTTGCCAAGTTCAAGAAGTCAATGATGGAGGAGTTCGATATGTCGGACCTCGGTAAAATGAGGTATTTTCTTGGTATTGAGGTGCTGCAAGGATCACAAGGAATCTTCATTGGTCAAAAGAAATATGCTCAGGAAGTGTTAGAAAGGTTTAACATGGAAGGTTGCAACTCTGTCCTCAATCCAATCGTTCCTGGAGTCAAACTCGTGAAAGATGAACATGGAGTGAAAGTGGACAGCACCGTGTATAAGCAACTTGTGGGGAGCCTCATGTACTTGACTGCTACTCGGCCTGATCTCATGTTTGTGGTCAGTCTCATCAGTAGGTTCATGGAGACACCCACTGAGCTTCACTTAGCTGCTGCAAAAAGAGTATTGAGGTACTTAAAAGGAACATTGATGCTTGGAGTGCTTTACAAGAAGGGAGGAAACAAGGAGTTGATCGCCTTCACAGAAAGTGACTACGCTGGGGATCTCGAGGACAGAAAAAGCACCTCTGGTTACATGTTCATGATGAGCTCAGGAGCTGTATCTTGGTCGTCTAAGAAGCAACCTGTGGTCACTTTATCTACCACAGAATCAGAATTCATTGCAGGTGCTTCGTGTGCTTGTCAAGCAGTATGGCTAAGAAGGATATTGGAGGTACTTGGGCATATTCAGCATGGTCCTACGAAGGTGAATTGTGATAACAGTTCAACAATAAAGCTCTCTAGAAATCTAGTGATGCATGGTCGCAGCAAACACATTGATGTGCGGTTCCATTTCCTTCGTGAACTCACTAAGAAAGGCGTTGTGGAAATGGTACATTGCCCCACTCAGGAACAAGTTGCAGATGTTATGACAAAGCCATTAAAGCGAGATACATTTTGCTTCTGCAATTCAGTTTAAGGGAGGATGTTGAAGTTAGAGTTCTTCGGTGACAGGTTACTTGGCAACAAGTTAGGGTCTGTTGTTGAATTAGTCATGCAGTAAAGTTACTGCATCAATAATCCCTATTGTTCAGGGAAGACGTAGGTTGTTTTTTATTTGAACTAGTCTCTAGGACTCTACCACGTTAATAGGGTTGTGACAACGTGGGATGTTATCTTTCTGTTTCTCATCACTTGTAAGGCTACTTAAAGCCAGTTAGCTTTAATCAAATAAGAGGAGTTTTTCCAGATTACTCAAAACAGATTTTACAGATCTTCATTGAATTTTTATGCTTAATTTCTTCTGCTTTTATTTACCAGCACCTAAAGTTTGCAATCCTTCTATGTTTCAATTTGCGGATTAATATGCAATATTTGAATTTGACTTTTTGATGTGAACTGTGTGTGTCAATGTCAAACAGGGATAAACTTAGGGTTTGATATTTTGGAAAAAAAGAAAAAGAAAATTGAAATCCACATCAAATGATTCATGGGATTAGTTTGAAGTAGCATGTTCTGCTAGAGTATTTGAAATCCTCCTTATCTTAAATAGTCAGTTAAGTATGAAGTTCTGATTTCTGTAAAAATTTACTATTTCTTAAATCTCATACAATTATAACAAAATGCTAATCCACATTCCTGATTTCAAGCATCTATCCCAATACAACCTTAAAGCCAATTAGGTCTTATCTAGACTTCTGATGCATTAGCTGTGAATCTACGTCAAGGTTATTTTCTTTCTTTATACACCCTGATTATTTTACCCCTTCTACCATGACTGTTTTGTACATATGCAGCTTACCTTAATCAACCTCTTTATGTGGCATTCTGCACAGGGATGAACATGGACACCATGAACATGAATCTTATTACGGAGATCGAGATACAGACAGCCTGGTTAAGGTACAAAGATTCACAAGTTTCTATTAGCCTAGCTGCATCCTATGTTTTATTCTGACTTTGAACTTGTTAATGCTTCTTGATAGAATTTTGATTCAATTGCCCTGTTGAGATTGCAAACCTCTCTGACCCAAAGTTTCCATTCTATCCTTGTAGACAATGGAAGGTTTAGTTGCACCTGTCCCCCTTGAGACTCAAAAGCTCTCTTTGGAGAGTACATATGAGAATGGAACTGAGATTGCAAAAAGACCAGCGCCATTGACAAGAGGGTGTAGAATTGAAGGACATGTGCGTGTGAAAACGGTGATCTTCCAATCTAAATTAACAGAAACATTGGGCACGTTAGCACTTAATGGCATGGATTTTTTTTTATTCCTCTTGAAATCTTTGCTTTCTTCCTCTGCTCCTATAGCATGCACTGAGGTTCGTCAGACGCTGAAATTCTTAGCTTTTTGAATCATGTCCACTAACGTTTTCCTTCTCTGTTTGCAGGGGAGCCAATGGAACAGTACTCAGGGAGCTGGTACAAAGAAGTTGCTTGAGGTAATGATCCATTTCTTTCAGTTTTAGGTGTAGAATGTAAATAGGATGAAGATTGATGGATTGTGATGATGTTTGTGAGGAAGAAGATTGGATTGCAATATGATGCACACCAACTGTTTGTGAAAATACTTATGAGCTGTTTTTCTCTTGTTTTCTGCACACTGCTTGCTTCTCTGGTTTTTTCCTCAACAAAAACATATATCCCACACACTAGCCGTGCATTACAATGATTTAACAGTTACAAACATGATGTCACTATGATGACATTCATCCAATAGGAATTTAGACCAGTTTAGGACCAATTAGAAGATGACACTTGTTCATCTTGCTCCTCAAGTGAGTGAATCAGCTGTAAAGCAGATTCCCACACATCCTGGTGTGCCACCCCACTCAAATGGTGTAATAATCTGTTGTAAAGCAGATTCCCACACTCCCTTGTGTGCCACCCCACTCAAGTTGTAACGACCCGTCCCAAATTCCAGGATTAGATTAGTGATTAATCACGATTAGTGAGGTTAATTCGTGATTAGTAGGGCGAAATCGGACGAACGATGCAAAATGACCGTTTTGCCCCTAGCGTGGGTAAAACATTGACTTTTCGTTCGGGCGGTCAAATGGGCTTTGACCGATGACCGTGACGTAGTTCGTGACGTCACGAGTTCATAGACAGATGGCACGTTCAATTCCGACGTTCGGGGAGGAAGTTATGACGTTCGGAAGTTTAGGGGTATTTTGGTAATTTTAGTTAAAAGGGGTCAAATGTTGACTTTTTGACCGGGAGGTCCGATGGCCGAGGGCCGAGGACCGTTACGTAGATAAGGACGTTACGAATCCATAAGCAGGAAGCATACTGAAATCGGACTTCGAACGGGAGAGTTATAGGTCACGGAAGTTCGGTTTCATTATGCACGTACTTCGAGACAGGGCTGAGTTGGCAGTATCTGATTGGACAGATATTTTAGTGGGTCCCATGGATGAGTGACAAGTGTCACTCATCCTATTGGTCACTTCCCCTAAAAAGGGGATCTCACATAATTAAATACTATTATATTAATTATTTTATAATTAAACTTTCTAACAATTAATCCTAGCCATCCATCCTAAATTAATCCTTCAATCCTCACCATCAATCCTCTCCTCTCTCATCTGATCACATCATCTCCTTCTCCCTTCTCTTCCACGACATCACCTTCATCATTCTTCTTCATTTTTCATTTTCTCCATTTTTCTTCAAACCCGAAACCACACCCCACCATCATTCATCCTATGAGCCCAAGTGTGACCGTGAGTGAGAGATGAGAGACGAAGGACGGCGAGCCACGGCTGGGGACGGTGGTGGCTCACGGTGGTGGACGGCGGAGCTCGTCAGTGAGGTATGGAAATATTCAAAAATTCAAAATTCGGTTTTATTGCTTTTTGTTCGATTCTAAGACCTAGGTTAGGTTTCTGGGGACCTAGGGTGAAGGTTGGGATAGGTTTTGAGGTTGGGGATGGCTGGAAACGACCGTGGACGGCGGAGGAAAATACCTCCGCCATGGCCGGATTGAAGAGCACGGTTTTGGTGGTTTTTCCTTCGGTTTTTAATGTCTAAATGATTAGAAATAGGATTAGGATCATATTAGGATCAAAAGGGAATGAAATGGACCTTGAATCGGTCCAAAAATGGGAGAAAACCGACGCATGAACAGTGCTGTGAACAGTGCCGCGAACAGTAGCTGGAGGTTGAAGAAGATGAACAGTGTTTTCGACCTTCTAGGGGCTCGTGAGGACGCGTGGGCCATAATTTGGGAAAGTGTTCAACACGGGAAATCTTTTATTCGATGTAACAAACATTTTGGAACTGGTTTTGTGTCAATCGGACACCGTCTCGATATGTTTCAGAGCATCGGAAGGTTTAGGGTGGGCTTAAAAATAGTTAAAAGTTCGAAAAAATTACGGGGCTTTGGTAGGAGGTTAATAAGGTAGTTAGTAACCTTCTATTACGATTTGGAAAGTTCGGGAGTCCCAGTGATGATGATCGGCTCGGGAGAGCCTATGGCACGCAAATCGAGGCGGAAGCTCGGACGGTCTGTTAGTGGACCTTGTTTTTTAAATTGGTGCATGCATAAATGTTTATTATATGTTTTATTACATGTTTGATGATTCCGTGGGTGCATTTGTATGTGGTTACGTATAAGCACGTATTTCGAGGTTTCGACCTTATACGGTGCTTATACGGGTCTGTATTTCTTTATTGGTTTTAATGAAAAGGTTTTGGATTCCAAAAGGATAAACTCGGGTATGAGACCCATTTGGTTTTGTCTCGGGCATATGACCTCAGATATCGGGCACGGTGCCCAGCTGATGTCGTATGTCTGGGCACGAGACCCAGGTTACTTTACAGTTTTGATTTCAGGTCAGGGAACCTTAAATGGATTTCCCGGTTCATGACGGTTTATGGGAACCGGCATGAACCCTTGTTATGGTATCGTGGTTCATGACGGATTATGGGGACCGGCATGAACCCAGGTTATGTTATTTTGGTACATGACGGTTTATGGGAACCGGCATGAACCCTCGTTGGTCATTATGGTACATGACGGTTTATGGGGACCGGCATGAACCCAGGTTATGTTATTTCGGTACATGACGGTTTATGGGAACCGACATGTTACCTCGGTTATGTTAGTACGGTACATGACGGTTTATGGGAACCGGCATGTTACCTTGGTTATGGATATTATGGATCATGAAGGTTCAGGGGAACCGAGCATGGATATTGTGTTATGTATATATATGTTCATATACCTTCCTTTACTTCTATTATCTCCTCCGGGGAGGGTCGTTGGTTTGGGTGGATCCCGGAGTAGTCACGGAGCACCGACTGAGTGGAGTCACCCCCCAGTTGGGTTCCTTACTCTCAGGAAGGCTATGGTTACTATTACCTCGAGTAGGATCAGTGGTCTGCGGACATTTACCTTGACTTTGAGAAGACTCGGATTGAGACCCGGGTAGCACGCGCGTAGCTTTGGATATCGTGACAGGATTGGTTGTGTGACTTATATGTATATATGATATATGGATATATGGATTATTGATATGTGATATGTGGTATGCACGGGATTGAGCAGTGGCTCGTGTATTTGGTTTCAGTATGTTTATGTTTTGGGCTGAGTCCCTTGTTGGTTTCTTTATGGATTTGGGCAGTGGCCCGTATGGTCGATTTCATTGCGGTCATTTCGACCTTGGTTTATTTCTGATTTGGGCTTAGTTCCCACATATGGTTTCTTTGGTTAACCGGTTTTCGAATGCATGCATGCTTTTTAGTGAAGGGTACAAATGTCTTTATGTAAATGTTTTTATAAACTTTTGTTTTGTCCACTCACAGCTTTTAATGTTTTGACTGCCCTTCAGGTTGACATCGGATGTGGACTGTAGCAGAGACCGAGATATCACATGCCTCCTCCGGATCCTGGCGTACTCTGATAGCCCGGGAGGGCAAAGGTCGAAAATATCCCTTGTCTGACACTTCATGTCAGACGGGAGCAGGGTCATCCCGCGTTAATCCCGGGGGGATTGGGATGGGTCCTGTCACAAGTGATGTAATTAGCTGCATCCTCACACTTAGTGCAATCAGTTGATTGCTTAGGAACTAACACTCCCCTCTAAGCAATTCACTGATTTCACTCCAAGCTTGCTCCTTAGACATGAAAACCTTTCCTTAGGTAAAGCCTTTGTAAACACATCTGCAAGTTGATCTTCAGACTTGCAGTAGATCAAATCAATCTCTCCTGATTGTATGGCTTCTCTGATAAAGTGATACTTCCTTTTGATATGTTTAGACCTATGTTGAAAAACTGGATTTTTGGACATGGCTATAGCAGCAGTATTATCACAGTAGAAGTTGTAGGTTTTGTCACCTCTTCCCCAAAATCTTCTAGGACAAACCTCAGCCATTTAGCTTGTGCAGTTGCCGCAGATGCACTTACATATTCTGCTTCAGCCGTGCTTAATGCCACACTTTGCTGTTTGACAGAAGCCCAGGAGAAAATGCCACTCCCAAATGAGAATGCATACCTTGAAGTGCTTCTCATATCCTCAGCACTTCCACTCCAATCAGAGTCACAAAAACCAATCAAAGTAGTTGATTTCCCCTTCATATATTCAATTCCATAAGTAATGATACCTGAGATGTACCTAAGAACTCTTCTTGCAGTTCCTAAATGCTTCTTAGATGGATTATGCATGAACCTTGATAGGAGACTTGCAGCAAACATGATATCAGGTCTGGTTGCTGTTAAATATAGGAGACTTCCCACCATTTGTCTGTAGATCCCTTCATCTGCAGCCTCAGAACCATCCTCCCTGCACAATTTATCATTTGCAGCAAGAGGAGTACTAACAGGCTTGCAATCCTTCAAGCCAAATTTATTCAACAGGGTCTGAGCATACTTCTTCTGATGTATGAAAATGCAGTCCCTGGTTTGAACGACTCCCATTCCCAAGAAATGATGTAGGAGACCTAAATCTGTCATTTCATACTTGCTCATCATCTCTCCTTTGAATTCTTCCTTCAAAGTCTCACAATTTCCTGTGTAGATGATGTCATCTACATATAGTGACACTATGAGTGTTTTGCCTTCTTTGGTAGACTTGGTGTACAAGGTAGCCTCACTAGGACTTCTTTCATACCCATGCTTGAGCAGATGAGTGTCAATCTCCCCATACCAAGCCCTTGGTGTCTGTTTTAATCCATAGAGTGCCTTATGCAACCTGTAAACCAAGTTTCCATCAGTTTCTGTGACAAATCCTTCAGGCTGTTCCACAAATACCTCTTCCTTTAGTACTCCATTTAGAAAGCCGATTTGACATCTAACTGATGCAAGGTTCAGCATTTCTGTGCAGCCAAAGCAATGAGAGTCCTGATTGTATCCAACCTTGCCACTGGTGAAAAATTTTCATTAAAATCAATTCGTGGCTTTTGTGAGCACCCTTTAGCCACTAGTCTAGCCTTGTGCTTCTGAGTGGAACCGTCTAAGTTCAACTTGGTCTTGTAAATCCACTTTACACCAATCACAGGTTTGTCACTAGGTATCTCAACCAGCTCCCAGGTTGAGTTCTTCTCAATCATCTCCAGTTCACTTTCCATGGCTTGTCTCCACACTTGATCCTTAGAAGCTTCCTGATAAGTTTCAGGTTCTACAATGGACACATGACATCTAGCATAGATGTCAGTCAAGTTTTTCAGCTTTATTGGAGTGTTGCTTGAGGTTGCAGGTTTTGAATCATCTAATTCCAGTGCTTGTACATCATCAGTTCCTTCAACTAGCTCCTCAGCAGCTTCTGTTCTTTCTTCTTGTTCCATCACTCCAGGAACTGACACTCTAACTTCCTCACCTTCTCCCCTATTCCAGTAGGCTCTTTCATTGAAAATCACACTTCTTGACACCATGATTTTCTTTGTCTTCAGATTAAACAACCTATAGCCTTTCTCACAAGTTCCATAGCCCACAAACACACACTTCACTGAGGACTCATCCCACTTCTGTCTTAATTGTGTGGGAACATGGGCATAGCAGATGGATCCAAAAACCTTTAGGTGTTTTACTCCAGGTTTTCTGCCACCTCACTCAAGTGATGTAATTAGCTTAATCCTCACACTTAGTGCAATCAGTTGATTGCTTAGGAACTAACAGAAATGTGATAGAACAAAAGAAATGATAGGGGCACAACTGTTTTACTTCTTTCTTTTTCCAAAGAATGTATTCAGGTGCTTCACATGTCTGAACTGGTCTGAATACAGGAAAACTCTAAGGTCAGTTGTGACTGCATAAATTTGGTTCGAGAGGTGCATGTATGAGTTGCGCTCGCACTTGAGAACCACATTTCACGACAGCTACGGCTGGCTTTGGGTTCTTCATGAATAACTTTTATCCTTGTACTAAGCTATAGTTTTGTGAAGGTTGTACCTCTTAATATGTCTCACCGTAGTGGGAAAAAAGGAACCTCCTAAAGCAAGTTAAGTTCTTGTACTTGATGATTACCACGAACAAAGAAATGAGAGATTGTTGTGCCCATAACATGTGTAATATTATCACAATGCTAGGCTGGAAAACCACATGTGTCATGACAGCGGCATATGACCTTGAAGTCTTCATGAATAATTTTTGGCTGTGTACGACTGAGCTATTGTTTTGTGTGCTTGGTACCTCTTTACATGTGTCAGTGGAAGGGGAAAAATAAGAACCTTCTAGAGCTTGTTAAGGTTGATGGTTAACTTGAACAAAGAAAAGAGAGAATATTGAGCCAGTATAACGCATTATGTTATTCTGGCCATTTGTTTTACCTGTAAATTGAAACCACAATTAAACTCTTGGCTGTTATTTTTCAGTTGGAATTTATGTATGAATTATTTTGTACTTTTGCCGGTGCCAGGAAACCTCATCATTTCCGCTCATTCTGGAGCCCATTCATTTGATGCTTCTCAAATGAACATGTCTCACGTTATATCACATTTTTCATTTGGTAAGATGATTGCTCCTAAGGTGATGAGTGATGTCAAGAAATTGATACCTTATCTTGGTGGAAGCCATGATAGGTTGAATGGTCGGTCTTTCATAAACCAACGGGAGTCAGGTGCTAATGTTACAGTAAGTTGGTCTACATGATTCTTCTGATCTTGGTATTGTGTTTGCTTCTCCATTGTTTTAGTAAAATCAACAAGATATAGATGTGTGCGGATGAGTTTTAGGCATTTTATAGTTTTCTGGATACTGGTCCATGAAGATGCACGGTACACAATATATTACGGTTCATTCTAGAATTTCTGTATGGTCCAAATCCTTTCTGAATGATCCCATGTATTTATTCCCATATTTTCTCTTGAAACGTTGAATGTTTTTACTCTTTTTGAATGACCTGTCCGTTTGCTTCTCTTGATATTCTAACCTCCTAGGAGATGCTTGTACGACCAAGAAACAAGTCTTCTTGGTAGAGTACTAATATTTAGTGTTGATTTTCTTATGGTACTTTTCTTTGGGCATTATAAGTGTTGATTCCTCTTTCTTTATAGTAATTTTCTTTTCCAACTTTTTTCATAGTTGCATCTGCTCACACAATTCCTGGACTTACATGTTAATAGACCATTACTGAAGTTTACTTGGCTCGTGAAGAATTGCCAATGTCTAAGCTCTTTATAAATACATTTTCTGGTAATTGTCTTTGCAGATAGAGCATTACCTTCAAATAGTTAAATCTGAAGTCCTAACTGGAAGATCCCATAAATTAATTGAGGAGTACGAGTACACAGCCCACAGCAGCTTGGTGCAGAGTCTCCAAATACCGGTTGCAACATTTCATTTCGAGCTTTCTCCCATGCAGGTTTGATAAGAATAATTATAGTGTTTGTGTACAATTAGTAGAGTTTTGACTCTCTTTGTTTCTCATCCTTTTTTCTTCGTCTTCTATAACCAGATTTTAATAACAGAAAACCAGAAATCCTTTTCACATTTTATCACGAATGTGTGCGCTATTATTGGAGGTGTTTTCACGGTTGGTACTTGTGTATTGTTGGTTCTTTACTTTCTCCAGATTTCTTACTAATTTATGTTCGCCGTATCTTGTGTATGTTTGGTTCTTTTCTCTCCAGAAAGCTAACTAATTGGTTTTTGACTTTGGGTTACAGGTAGCAGGAATAGTGGATTCAATTCTGCACAACACTGTTAGAATGATGAGAAAGATTGAGCTAGGCAAAAAATTTTGATAGACAAGGTGAAATTTCGTTAGTGTACAATGAATTCTTTGTTTGCAACACGTGATTTAGTAAGGATTGTTTGGTTAGCGACGATATACTCCTTTTACAACCCAAAATAGAAAAAAATTGAACGAGATAAGTGCCACATTTTTGGATTATAGTTGCCAATACAAGGAGTGATTTATGAAGATTTCTATGCTTCATAACTCGTGCCATACTGCCATATACATTAGTACATTTAGCTACTATTTCTGGTTCTGAAATATTTATACGGATCATGTGATAATTGGTGTGATGCTCTGAGTTGTCAAGCAGTGGTTAGCTGAATGGTTGATGGTTTCTTAGTCTACAAGTATATACATTTCTCCCACATTTTGCTCTTTGATCTGGAATGCTCAATGAGTTAAGCAAGGATCAAGTTTATCTTTTTCCTATCCTTTTTGTCTACCAGACTACCTCTAATCCAAACCAATCCAACACGATTGATTTTGCTGCCTTTGATGGGTTGGATTGGATCTTAACATTGGATTAGATGACCAACTCAAAAGGATATCTTAATGCTTTCTTTGGAAAACATTTTATCTCAATTTCATGAAGAATAATAAAATGCAAACAGAAATAATAAACTCACTATGTCTTTGTATGCACACCCAGTAAAAATCAATTTATTCTTTGTGTATATATATACACATCATTATTGGCTTTTATTGTGGACTCTCACGAGCATCAATCAATATACACTGAGTTTGAGGAAAAAATAAGATAATCAAACGTGAACTCTCAAAAGGAGGAACAAACTTTACACCAAACAATCCAATTTAGTTAGATTAGTAGAAGGGTTGAGGATGCTGCAAATGCTCCAATGGAGCCCACAAAACTCATGAAAATTGAAGCCGCCCCGCAGGGATGTGGAGGAAGGGTCTCGGGAGCGGGAGTAGGGCTGCTCTCGACCATCCCCGGTGGCGGTGAAGGGGGAGACTGTTCACCATAAGGAGTCGGGGATGGGGTTATGTCTGTTGAGTTTGAAGGTGAAGAGGCAGTTGCATTTCCGCTTCTGTCTGCCAAAACATACACCACCACCTTCTCATTTTTGAGACAGTTATCTTTGTTGCCACTGATGAAATAGTGTGGACCAGATTGCTTGAACTCGTAGACAGTGTGGCCGTCGGTGAATTTCTCCGCTGTCGACGCGTTGGTGTGGCTGTCGGTGAATTTCTCCGCTGTCGACGTGTTGGTGTTGCAATTGGTGTTGCAATTAGTGTTGCAATTGGTGTTGCAATTGGTGTAGTCCTCCTGGCTTACTTTGAGCACTGAGTCTTGATTAGGAGAATAGTTGAACACTGCAGTTGAAGGAGCATATGTATTATGTACGTGTATGACTATAGCACCTTCATTTAGTACGTATTTATAATCTTATAATGGTGATTGATAAGTAATTAAAATAAACTAACACGTACTTATCATCTTATTAATTATCGTGATTGATAAGTAATTAAGACAAAGTATGAAAATGAACAAGTTACAATTAACGTACCTATGGAGTCACCAATTTGAAACGTGTGTATTTTTGCCCATTGATTATAGCATGTTGCAGATTGATCAGTGGGAATACTCCAACCTTTTGAGCCTCCTATAGTAAACTCAGTTGCAAAACTGACCTGCATCAACAGCGCCGCCGTGACGCAAAGAAGCCCGAAAGCACGAGGAAACCCATTGCTTCTGTAACTGATCAGTACTCTGACGATGGGGTTGGCCATTACAACACAATGCTTGTATTTTTCACTCAATTACTTTGGGTTTCTCGGCTTATTGATGATCAACGAAGTGGGAGGAGAGTGATTATAGGTGTTGAAGCAGAATTTGTCCTTTAAACTCAAAAGACTCAAGGATCCCTGCAAACAAGCAAAACAGTAAGCTATTGTTCGTTCAATGATCGAGACCCGGGGGGTGTTCGACCAAGAACGCTCCAATGCTTAAGTTAGTTTCGAAAGAGAAATCTCAAGAGCTTAAGTAGCGTTGAACAGAATTACCTGAAAAGTGAAATGAGCTCCGCTATTTATAGGAAAACCTTGGGAGCCTCGGAGCGTTCTGATTCGTCGGTTGAATTTGTAATTAATAAATAATATATTATTAATTAAATATATTATTTAATAATTATAATAATAGCTCATTATGTTAATAATGATAATTATTGTGATTTAATATTAATATTTAATTGTCCGTTATTAAGAATAATGACAATTAACTCTCGGGGAGAATATTAATATTACGGAGACTTTTAACCCGATTAAATAACGTATTTAACTAGTAAATAGATTATTTAATGTGAGGGTGTTTGCAAGTCATTTGTATTATTGCTAAGGGCAATTTGGTCATTTCAGGAATTATGGGCCACGTGGCAGCTCCACAATTTTCGGGTGATTTTTGTGTTCCACAAATGCCCCCACATCGCTTAGGAATAGAGATGTACAAAACTTTAGAATATGTTCAAGAAGTATCTTTGGGCTTGGTGTTGTGGTTCGAATAAAATTTGACTTCGGCTTGTAACATTCAGACTAGCAAAATTGGGCTTGAAGTTTGGAAATAGGTTGGCCTTTTAACTTGGAGAGATTTGGGTTTGTAACTTGTTTTTTCTGAAGGCACATTTGAAATTGATGTGGGTAAAAGAAAAATAAAACATCAGTTTTTCTATTTTCAGCCCTTGAAAAATTCAAGCCTCATAAGTGGCAATTAATCCCATTTAAAAGGGGGGTTAATTTTATTTTTCCGTTGTCATATGTGTTCCCTTATTTAAGGGTCCTTTGCTAGCTGAGTAGGGAGAGTCAAGGTAAAAAGTGGTCCAAAGCCTTCCTGTCTGTTTGGGTGAGAGAAAAAAGAAACGATCCGGATATTGAGGGGTGAGAAGTTGCTGGTTCTGACCTTCAAGAAAACCTTTGGGTAAGACCTTCTCACTTGTATTTTTTTTATATTTGTTGTGTGGCTTTTTGTGTTGGGTTTGTGATGACGAAACTGGTGAAGTGGGAAGTGGGAAGTGGGAAGTGGGAGAAGTGGAAAATTCATGTTTGTTGAGGGTGAAGATTGATTGTACAGCAAATAGGCCAGGCAGGGCATGCATGCGGATTGACCCCAAATAATTGGGGATTCTTGCCTTGTCGTTTTTAACATATATACATATATATTAAATATATTATTAATGTTTTTATATGCTTTTATACATATTCAAATGCTTTGACTTTTGTTTGCATATATATAATGTTTCTGCATGACCCTACTTCTTAGTTTATATTATATATACATATATTATATATATATATATTGTTAACACTTTTTATATGAATTTAAATATATTCAAATGTTTTGATGTTTTGCAGGTACATTACATGTGTATTCAACGTGTATATATATGCTATTAATATGTTCTTGACAATAGCATATATATTTGATGTTTTGCAGGTATATGTATACGTCTTTGTATATATATACATATGTTTACATATTAATAGATTTAAATATGCATTTAATATATTAATTCCATTAATATATTAAAATGTGTATTTAATATTAATGCTATTAATATGTGTTTGAAAAAAACATATATTTTGAATTTTCATATGTGTATATATTCTGGTATGTATATATTTGGAATATATATTTTAGGAACTAAATAATTTTTTGTCCCTTTAATGTAGGTGAACACTTTTGCGCATTTCGAGGGTTCGGGATATCCGTTGACAACGATTCAAGCGGTGAGCTTTTGATTTGTTCGTAGTGATAGTTTCAAGATGCATCAAGGTGCGCTTCTATAGAGGCCTAGAAGGCTCGCTGTGTGGGAGCAGGGTGGCTCGCGTAGTCAAATTCCATTCCGGGGGAAGGACAAAGACTTTGAAGTACCCGAAGATTTCCAAGCGTGGAAAATCCGCTACAAACATGCGTTTCCAAAAGGGGTACTTGCAGAGCTTTGCGACAGATGTTCCTCCCAGAAAGCTCCCATGAACAGCAGAGGAAGAAATCTAAAGTCCAACAGATGGACCAAGTTCCACCCTTTGATTGTCAGCTGGGGATTCAAATTCCCATTTTCAAAGTTTTTCTCCGGGATTCTCAGTCAGATGGGCTGCTCACCTGCTCAACTAGATGTTGACTCTTACAGAAACGTAATGTGTTTTGAGAAGCTGAACGAGGTTTTCAAACTGGAGCTCACAGACGAGGAATTCTGGCACTGCTACACCATAGCGCACGATGGGCTCTACGGTGGAAATCTCACACAAGTCATCCCCAAAGTCGAGTTGTTCGTGAACACTGTATTTACCGACGGGGCATACAGGCAGAGCTGCTTTGAGGTGGGTGGCACATGGGATCGAAACTGCAGTGGAAATGTGAGGATTGCATCTCGCTTCCGTACCCGCGATGAACTGTACTCAGATTTCGAGAGCCATCCTGACCTTACGAAGATTGACAGGGCACTGAAGATTCCTCCTGAGTTTCGCGAGATGAGCTGGCTGCTTTGTCCATCCAGAGATGCTGATGACGGAAGACCTCCTGCTAGCATAGTCAAAGAGTGTTTAAGTGCTCCGCTTCGTCTGAAAAGGGCTGTAATCCAGAAGAAGAACCATAGAGAAGGACTTGATGCACCCCCAAATGGGAAATCAGGTCCTGAAATGCATTCACAAGATGTCTCGGACTCCACACCTCGCCAAGCTAGTCCTGCAGGATTATCCAGCAAACGTAGAGCCTCAGGTGGTCCCTTAGAGCAAGCGACGGACCCTTCCAAGAAGCTGAAAGTTGCCTCTACTTCCCCTAAAATGATTGAAGCTCTTCGGGATGATGGTTCAGAACGTCTAGTGGAAAGAGCACAACCAACTTCTAGGGTCGTGGATACAGAGGCTTCCCGTGGGATTGCAAAAATGACGAAGGGTGTACCACAGGCTGCGTATGATAAAGTTGTTAGAGACCTCAGGATCGCAAAGGCGGGGGCCCACAAGCTGGTTGACATACTTCGTGGACAAGCGGGGCTGGAAGATGAGAACAAACGAATGAAATCGGAGTGCATCCGCCTTCGAGAAGGTCGCGACCATTCCAGACGGAACAACAATGCCTTGGTGGGGAAAATTCGATCACTAAAGAACAAAATGATCTAGCTAGAGACAAGTCATGCAAAAAAGCTGTTGGTAGAAAGTGAACGCGACACTGCCCTTAACGAGTCTGTTTTACTGCGCGGGCGTTTGCATGAGTCGGAAGAGAAAGTCAAACTCCTGGAAGCTGAAATATGAAATCTGAAAGCTGATTGCTCGTTACCACCATATGCCCCCACAACTTTGTACTTCAAGGAAAGTGAAGCGCAAAAGTTGGGTTTGGAGAGCCGGAGCGGGATCACTACCAAAGAGCAAGGGCTTGAAGTAGAAGTAGAGCCCGAGGCTGGACCTGAGCCTGAGGACGAGGCTAAGAAAGTTAATGTTCCTGAAACCGATGAGTCACTTTTTGATGACATTTCCCTACTTTCCGCAGAAGAGTGGGCAGAGTTTCGAAGAACCATGGGCTGTGAAGACTTGCATACATAGTTTCTTTACATATGTATGTTGACTATTGCATTTTCATTTTTGTATTGAATAACTGGTTTGAGCAATCGAGATGTGATTAGCCAGCCATTCTTCGAATAAATAAATGAAAACAATACTTATGATGAATTTTGTCCTCCCGGCTCTTTGTCAAATTTTTCCAACTATTTGATGTATCCCAAACTTATTTGTTCATCAAATGCCCCCCGTTGTAGCCATGGGCGTTCAATGTTGGGGTTTAACTAATTTTGTTAGCATTTGCATCGGTGTTGCCTTCAAGGAAGGGCTTGTGCTTCTTAAGAGAAGGCTTGAAGTGCTTCCATGAGGAAGACTTAGGGTGCTTCCAAGAGGAAGGCTTTGGGTGCTTCCTAAGAGGAAGGCTTGAGATGCTTCCTGAAGGAAGGCTTCGGGTGCTTCCGAGAGGAAGGCTTTGTGTGCTTCCAAGAGGAAGGCTTGAGTGTTTCTCGAAAGAAGGCTTTGGATGCTTCTCGGAAGAAGGCTTGAGTGCTTCTCGGGAGAAGGCTTTGGATGCTTCTCAGAAGAAGGCTTTGAGAACTTTTCCGAACGTACAATAACACATAGGTGAACCAGGAATTACTTGATAGCTTTATTGATAAGTTTAAATACATCATTCTTGAAAATAAAGTCTATATTTTGCACAAAACAATGACTAGCTTAGCTTTGAGCTCTAGTTTGCATTATACATAATATTTTCGGAGGTGATGAGCATTCATGGAACCACTCACTAACTTTCCGTCCATTGTCTCTAAGGTGTAGCTTCCCTTTCCGCCTACTTGGTAGACTCGGTAAGGTCTTTCCCATGAAGACTTGAGTTTTTGAGACCCCGGGCGATTGGGTATAGCAAACTTTTTCTTGAGAACAAGGTCACCTGGGAGAAAGTGCCGAAGTCGGGCCTTCTTGTTGTAGGAGCTTCTCACTTGCTGCTGGTAGCTGGAGATGCGCTTTACCACTTGCTCTCTTAATTCCTCGCTGAGGTCAAGCGAAGTTCTTAGAGCGATGGAGTTTACTTCTGGATCATCGAGCTCAGTAAAGGGCGCTGGAACAACAACATGTGGAGGAATGACTGCGTCGGTGTCGTATGCAAGGGTGAATGAAGACTCTCCTGTTGCACGACGCGAAGTGGTGCGGTAAGCCCAGAGCGTGCCATCAAACTCCTCCTCCCATAAGCCTTTCTTATCATCGAGTCGCTTCTTGATACAGTCAAGGATCGTCTTGTTTGAAGCTTCTGCTTGGCCATTACCCTGGGGGTAATATGCAGTTGAAGTGAAATGCTTGATCTTCCAAGACTCAAAGAACTCGTTGATTATGGCGCTAGTGAACTGTGTTCCATTGTCTGTTAGAATGACCTTGGGAAGTCCAAATCGGCAAATAATCTGGCTCCAGATGAATTTTTGAACATCAGCTTGAGTTATGGTGGCCAAGGCCTTTGCCTCCACCCATTTGGTGAAGTAGTCAGTGGCAACAATCAAATACTTCTTGCTTGGAACTGGAGTGCTTGGATGTGGTCCTACGATGTCAATTCCCCATTGCATGAATGGCCAAGGACTCGTCTGTGTATGCAGCTCTTCTGGCGGCGTCAATTGGTTAGGCTTGAACCTTTGACATTTGTCGCATTTCTGGGCATACTGCAGAGCTTCCTGGCGTAGAGTAGGCCAGTAAAATCCTGCACTAAGCGTCTTTTGGGCAAGCTATCTTCCACAGAATGATTTCCACAATGTCCTTCATGAATCTCAGCCAAAACTTTCAATGTTTCAGGATGCTTCAAGCATAACAAGTTTGGCCCCATGAAGCTCTTTCGAAAGAGTCGGCCCTTGTCAACATAGTATCGTGCAGCCTTCATTTGGACTTTTCGGGCTTCTAATCGTTCATCAGGCAATATTCCATGCTCTAGATAGTTGATAAAAGGATCTTGCCAGCTTGGAGATGAATCAATTTGTCTTACTTCAATCTCCTTCACATCAATACTCCTCTGCTCGAGATACTCAATCGGAATTGAGCGCTTGAAACGAAAGTCAAGTGATGACGCTAGATTGGCCAACGCACCTGCTTGTGTATTTTCGGCTCGTAGAAGTTGATGGAAATTGAAAATCGAGAAAAAAGCAAGCATTTCCTGGACCTTGTTGTTATATCTGAGCATCCTTTCATCACGCGCAGCATATTCACCGATCGATTGGTTAGTGATCAACTGCGAATCCGAATGAATAGCAAGTTTTTTGACTCCCAACTCCTTGGCAAGTGTGAGCCCACAAATCAAAGCTTCATACTCCGCTTCATTGTTAGAGGCTTTCAATCCAAACTGCATTGCCTGCTCCATTATTGAGCCATCAGGAGTGATAAGGACAATCCCCGCTCCTGCCCCCTTCTGGTTCGAGGAACCATCAACAAAGAGCTTCCATAGATGATTGGAAGTTGAGAGTTGCTGAGAAGAGGAACTGTCCCCATGAGCTCGTGACAAGGAAGTTTCGACGATCCTGGGGGCATTGCCGAACTTATTATCATTGCTTCCTTCCAGTGATGCTGGGATGAACTCCACAACAAAATCCGCTAAGGCCTTGCCTTTGATAGCTGTTCGTGGACGATAGAGCAAATCATGTTGACTTAACTCTATGGCCCATTTCTTTACCCGTGTCGATGCATCAGGTGCATGAAGCAATGAACGGAGTGGATATTCTGTCATGACGATTACCCGATGAGCTTGAAAGTAAGGCCTCAATTTCTTTGTGGTAACCAGTAATGCGAGAATCAACTTTTCAAATTTCGGATATCTTGTCTCAGCATCAAGAAGGGCTTTGGATGTGTAGAACACAGGCAGTTGAATCCCATTCTCTTCCCGGATAAGTGCAGAGCTTACAGCAGCATCAGAGACCCCCAGATACAGAAAAAGGTCCTCATTATCTTTGGGTTTTGATAGCAGCGGTGGAGACGTTAAGTAGGACTTGAGATCTTGAAATGCTTTCTCACAACCTTCATCCCATTTATCTCTGGATGCCTTCTTTACCGCTTGGAAGAAAGGTCGGCACCGGTCAGTTGACTTGGATAGGAACCTGTTCAATGCTGCTGCTCGTCCAGTGAGACTTTGAATCTCCTTCAGACTTGATGGGGACTTCATCTCGAGAATTTCCTTGATTTTCTTTGGATTTGCTTCGATCCCACGCTGAGTCACAAGGTATCCCAAGAACTTCCCTGCTGATACCCCGAATGTACACTTTAGAGGGTTAAGCTTCATTTTGTACTTCTTCAGCAAGTTGAAGGTCTCTCGCAAGTTGGTGATATGATCCCCTCGTCTTTCTCCTTTGACGATGATGTCATCCACATAGACCTCCATGGTTTTGCCAATGAGATCTTTGAACATCCGATTAACGAGTCTTTGGTACGTTGCACCGTATTCTTGAGGCAAAATGGCATGACCTTGTAGCAGTACACACCTCGATCGAAGACGAAGGCAGTTTTGTCCTTGTCTTTTTCATACATGGAAATTTGATTATAGCCCGAGTATGCATCCAGGAAGCTTAGGAGCTCATTTCCTGCAGTTGAGTCCACTAAGAGATCGATCCTGGTAGAGGATAGTTATCCTTTGGGCACGCAAGAATGAGATCGGTGTAATCAACACAAACTCTCCATCGTCCTGCCTCCTTTTTCTTGACAAGTACGACGTTTTCTAGCCATTCAGAGTGCAGAACTTCTTCAATGGATCCAGCAACGAGTAACTTGTCAATCTCCTCCTGAATCATAGCAATTTTCTCGGGGGAAAAATTACGTCTTTTCTGCTTGACCGGCTTGTGGTTGGGATTGACGTGCAGCTTGTGGCAAGCGACGGTGGGATCAATCCCCGGCATGTCAGATGGAGACCAAGCAAAAATTTCTATCTCCTCACGCAGGAAAGCTATGAGTTCTTCTTTTTCTGTGTCACTCAACCGAGCACCAATGCGGGCCTCTCGCTCAGGATATTGAGGTTCAAGTTGGATGAGGGTGACGTCATCCTCCGGCTGCCATCCTTTCGGAGTTGGTGGTTCCTCATGAATGTCTGGATCTTGACCCGTGATTAGTTGCTATTTGGGAGACGAAGAAGAAAGCTTGCCCCCAGTGGATGATTCTGTCTGGGGAACAAACTCTGCCTCCTTGACCTCCTTTAGCCCTTCAGTAAGGCACCACTGAGCCATCGCCTGATCGCCTTTAATCTCCCCGATTCCACCACCGGGAATAGGGAACCGAATTTTCTAGTAAAGGCTTGACGTGGTTGCGAGGATCTTGTGAAGCCATGGCCTTCCCAAAATTCCATTGTATGGAGAGTATTCATCCATGATGTAGAAAGTCTGGGACGTGACTATAGGATCAGAATGTACATCCAGCTGGAGAGTGCCTACGGTCATGCTGGTCGACCCATTGAAACCTCGGAGCCAGACATCCCTTTTTGTTGTGAGGCTTTCTAACCCCATCTTGTGGACTGCATCCAGGCTGAGGATATTTGCTGCGCTCCCTTCATCAACGTGAATTCGATCAACTTGAGCATGAGCGATCTGGATGGACACGACTAATGCATCATCATGCGGCCAGTCAAGTCCTACCTTGTCCTTCAAGGAGAAACCAACGACAAGGTCGTTGGCCACCCCGGGGGTGGAAACATGGGAGACTTGAGAGAAGGCTACTGCATCTCTGATCTTTCTTTTCTTTTGCTTGGAGGTGGTTCCTAACAACTCCGATTCTGCTATGATGGTATTGATGCGAATCATCTTTGCTGCAGGTTCCTTTGGTCCTTTGTCAGCGGGTTGATCCACAGCCTTCCTTTTGACGTACTCAGTGCAATGTCCTTCCTTGATGAGATTCCGGAGATATCTCTCGAAAGATATGCATTTGCCGATGTTATGCCCATAGCACTCGTGGAAGGCACACCACTTCGTCTTATCAGCCTTCTCTTGATCACCTTTGACTGGCTCCGGCTTCTTGAATCATGGTTTGTCCTTAATTTCATTGTGGATCTGATGGACCGGCAATGATAGCTGCGAGTTAGGCTTCCCCATAGCTTGTGTTTGGGAGGGTTGTCCCGCCTTGCGCTTGTTGGACTTTCCAGCTGCAAACTTTCCATGGGGCTCATCTTTAATGGAGGTTTTTTCACCAGCCCCAGCATGGTCCTGGGTATGAGTGGCGTTCTTCTCGTCCTCCCAGCTTGCATGTCGCTCTGCTAACGAAAGCATTTTGGTGAGACTTCGCGCATTGCTCATGACGATGTCCCCATAAAGCTGGCTGTCCCGAGGGAGTCATTGTTTAAATGCCATCGCAGCTACAAGGTCGCTACAGCTGACAATTCGAGACTTCTCCTCGCAAAATCTTCGTATGTATTGTCACGGAGTTTCTTTTGCTCTCTTTCGGACAGAGAAAAGATGGTCATCCTTGACCTCGATTGTCCGAAGTTGTGCGTACTCCTTCACAAATGCCAGAGCCAACTCTTCAAAGGATGCAATCGACCTCCGGGGGAGATGATTGAACCAAGTCATGGCTTGGCCTTGAGGAGAAGCTTGAAAAACTTTGCACATGAGTGCATCGTTACGCCTGTGAGGGACCATGACTCCTCGGTAATAATCTATGTGTTTTACCGGGTCGGAGGTTCCTTTGAATGGAGTAAATCTGAAGTCCTAACTGGAAGATTCCGTAAATTAATTGAGGAGTATGAGTACACAGCCCACAGCAGCTTGGTGCAGAGTCTCCAAATACCGGTTGCAACATTTCATTTCGAGCTTTCTCCCATGCAGGTTTGATAAGTGTTAGGAGTTATCACCTATAGACTGTTACTCCCTATATGACGTGTAATCACAATAGTAGGTCAGGTAGATTCTGTTAGTTAGTTAGTTAGTTAGCTGCTTCCTATTGATGTATATAAAGCTGAGCACTGTTCCGTTGGTTGATTGTTTTCTTTTTGATTAACTCAATACAGACACCTTCTTTGTGATTTCTCTTCTCCTTCGTTCTTCTTCACTCTAACTCTTCTTCTTCAATAACACTCTCCTAAAACCTCACAAATGATTTCCTACATGGTATCAAAGCCATGCTATACGGCCTGATCTTCTTCCCTCTTCCGCTGCACGATTCCTCTCCTTGCTTCAGTTCTTGTCTCTCTTGTCTTCTCTCTTCATGGTTCTTGATCGAGTCAATCTCGACTCCTGTTAATTCTGTAAGCTGGAGAATTCACGATCATCGTGATCTTGCAAAATTGGTCTCCAGAAAATCCAAATCAAACATATCAGAGATTGTGTGACAGCCTGCACACCAGGTGTTTGTTAAAACTCCCCTTCCAAGAAAACTCCTTCTATTTCTCTGCTTTCTTGAACTTCCTTTCTATTACATAATGGTTACTGCATCTCAACTGAAAATCTTGCAATCCCCTATCACTAGCCTCATCTCCACGGTTGCAAATTCAGTGAGTGTGAAACTTGACGATCATAACTATCTCACATGGAATTTCCAGATGGAGTTGCTCCTGAATGTTCATGGTCTAATGGGGTTTGTGAATGGTACCATTCCATGTCCTCACATGTTAACCTCTGCTGCTGAAGGAGATAGTATGGCACGACTTGAAGTAATGCAAATTTGGGGAATGCACAATCAGGCTCTCATGCAGCTGATTACAACAACCCTCTCCTCCACAGCCATGTCCTGTGTCATAGGCTGCTGTACAGCTCAGGAGATGTGGTCCAGCCTCAAGGAAAGGTTTGCTTCGGTCACTAAAGCCTCAATTTTCAAATGAAAACCGATCTACAAAATATAAAGAAGGGTGATGAGAACATGACACAGTATATGCAAAGAATCAAGAATGCTAGGGACATGTTAGAATCCTGCGGGGTTCACTTTGGAGATGATGATGTTGTGATCCTAGCCCTACGAGGTCTTCCTAGTGAGTACAACACCTTCAGGTGTGTAATTAGAGGTCGTGAGAACACCATTCCTCTTAAAGAATTTAGAACTCAGCTGCTTGCTGAAGAGAGTGTTCTGTCTAATCCTGATGAGCAAGCTTCCTTCCTGTCTGCTATGGTGGCTACACAACAGAATCCTCAATCGTCCAACCCCTCACAAAACTCTACCATGAGACAGGGGCCTGGTCTGAACTCCAATAACAATCAGGGTCTGTTCAACCAATCTGTGCAAGTTCCCTGCCCAAGCATGAACCAACAAGTCAGTGGACAACCTCCCCAGCACTTTAGTGAGAACTTTCATCATTTTGGATATGGAGGTAATCCTGAACACAATGCTCCCTACTATCATCGAGGTTCTGGTGGTTGTCGTGGCAGGAAAGGTAGAGGACATAATGGTGGAGGTAGGGGCTATCAGAATAGAGGACCGGGTTATAGTCACTCATACAGTTCTCAGGGCACTAGAGGCTATTCAGGGTCATCCTACACTGCAGGGCCAGGTCTTCTTTGTAACAACCCGTACCTTCGGGAAGGGTAAAAATGTAAGTTGTAAAAGTTTTGTATAAACAGACGATTTTGCCCTTGTGAATAGTAGGCCAAAAGTTGACTTTTCGATTTACCAGTTGGATGAGTGTTGACTATTGACCGTGACGTGGTTTAGGACGTCACGAGTCCGTTGACAGGTGGCATGTCCGATTTGGACAATCGGAGAAAAATTTATGATGTACGGAAGATCAAGGGAGTTACCGTAATTTTGATTAAATGAGGAAAATGTTGACTTTTTAATGGACTTATAATTTTCACGTAGACCGAGGACAGTTAGATAGGTCTCGACGTACTGAGTATAACGACAAGCGGCATGCTGTCATCAGACGTCGGACGGAAAAGTTACGGGTCTAGAACGTTTGAGGGCAAAACGGTAATTATTAAAATGAGGGGTATTTTGGTCATTTATTTTAGCCAATCAGATGAGGACAAGTGGCTGAGTGGGATAGGATATTTTGTGCTGTTGTCCATGGGATTGTGGACACGTGGCTGGGCACCAGAGGGTTCTACAAGTGTGTATCGTATACACGGCCATAAACCGTTCAAAATCAAACCGTGTAACTGGGTTTGAACGCAGAAAAAACAGAGAGAAAGAAATTGGAGGACGGTGATCGATTCTGTGAGGGTGTGAGGTTTTGGTGAATTGAGAGAGTGACAGGGAGATAAGAGTAGGCTGGTGGTCGTGCTGTTGGACGGAAATCGTGTACGGGGACACGGCGGAGGACGGTTGCAGTTTCTGGGAAATCTGAGAAGCTGGGAGACAAGGGCGGTGGCTACGCCTTGTGGTGGCTCAAATCAATGCAGTGGGAGGCTTAGGAGGTTTCAGGGGACCCAACGAACACCGTGGCACGCGGCGGTGCGCACGGCGGAGACGGAATCGAAAGGTGAGTTCTATTCCCCTGTTTTTCCCGTGAATTTCAAATTGGAAATCGTGGACCTGGAGCTAGAGTCGAGGGGATTGGTGAGTGAAGTGAGGTTTAGGGAGGTCCTAGGAGTAGTTTAGGACGGTTGCCGTGACGGGGGAGTTCACAGTGGAGGTGGTGCGACGACGGGTACTTTGTTACCCTGTTTGGCCGTGAATTTCAAGCGGGAAATCGTGGATTTAGAGAGTGAGTCGAGGGTTCCTGTGAGTTGTGTGTGACTCAGTGAGGTCGTGGGAGGAGTTTAGAATGACCACCGTGAAGGGAGAAGAACTGGGTGGCCGGGAAGGAAAACAGAGTGTTGTTTGGTTTTTCTTTCGAGCTTCAGTTGTGAAGTTGTGGGTCGAGTCGAACCAAGAGAGTGAGGGGGATGAGTTCTTTGAGATTGGACGAAGCTTTAGGTGAAGAAAGGAGGGGAAACGGTGGCCGGACGGCGGAGAATGGTTCTCGCCGGTCCGGGTTGCAGCCTGGTACGAACCGGGTTCGATCGAGGAACACGGTGGCACTGTAGCAGGCGCGTGAGGCCCACGCGCAGCCACTTTGGGCGGCGCATGGAGGCGCATGGGGAGGAATCCGGCCAAGCTTCCAACATGGTTTTAGTTTTAAATGTTCTAAGGAATCCAATGGTATAATTTTCGGGTTAATCGGACGAAGTTACGGGATGGTTCGGGAATCCGGACGGTTTAGGGTTTATGAATAAAATATTCTTTAAATTCCCGAAAAATTGGAGAAATAGGGTGAGTATACTTGATGTAATTGTGACCCTATTTGGTGCATATTGACAGGACGGGAGACACCCGAGACAGTCGAGGAGCGCACGGAGCGCGATTGACTCGTTTCGATCTGTGAGTGGACTCTTTCTTTCTTTACGAGCATGCCTAACTGTTTTATTAATGTTTTATGATATTAAATATGTTTTTATGCTTCTTGATGATGATTATATGTGGTTGATATGTTTGCACGTTTTTCGAGACATTTTCGGGATTTTGCACGTTTTTCGAGAAAAAGCTGGATTTTGATTTTGGATGTTAAGTTTCATGTTTTCACTCTAGAATTGTTTTCTGATGGTTATAATGAAGTATGATTTTGGAAATTAAGGTATTGGTTTTGAAATCGGATTTCGAGAAACGAAATTTGGTTTTAAAGTCGGAAAAAGTGGATTTCCAGATTTGGGTTCGGAATGACGGTTCTGAACGCCGGATGGGCTTCGAACCGGGGATTCCGAGGATTCCGAATTCGAGTTTGGTTATGGATTTAGAAATGGGTTTGAAATTGGATTGGATTTGCTGGATCTGGATATTGGGTTTAAAGACCCGGATACTGATTTGACGGGGGACGGGCCCAGATTGAGTTTAAAGACTCGGGAGTTTAAAGACTAGGATATTTACGATACTACCCCCGTACGCCTTTTGAGTTTAAAGACTCGGGAGTTTAAAGACTCGGACTTATATTTGAGGCCTGGTTGAGTTTAAAGACTCGGATAGGTCCAGCAGGTTTGATCGGAAATGGTGATTTGATGTTCCTAGTTTATGCTATGATTTCTATATCTATTTTATAGTGTTTCTGTTTCTTATGATGTTTCATGTTATGGTTTTCTAATTCTTAGTTGGGCATGCATGTTTTTCAAAACGGAGGGAACAATTATTATTATTTTTCCTTAACTTTGATTTGGTGATAAACTGATTTTAAAACTTTTATTTATTCTAGTCCACTCACACTTTTGGTTTAAATTTTCCCTCCAGGACGTGGTAATAGCGCTGGGGTGAACGTTGAGGCAGATATCGAGGCATAGAGCTTACTACGTTCTTCCGTTGCGAGACTAGCATTGTAGGATTTTTGTGCCCATTTTGTAGAACTATGCTCTGACTGACAGTTGTATATATTTACTCCTTCGTCTGATAGTTATGCTTATTGTGGTGTTAGGGTTATTTGGTACTTTAAGTGTGATTGTCAGATGGGAGCAGGGTTCGTCCCGGGTATCGAGGCGATATTTGGGACGGGTCCTGACATTCTTGGACAACCTCCACACATGAATCAGAATCAGCAATTTCAAGCCACCCATGTCCCTAAGTGCCAGATTTGTGCCAAGAAAGGAGACTGGGCAGTTGACTGCTACTATAGACACCCAGATCAGTCCTCCAGCCCTTAGGAGCCTGAGGCTTGCCAAATTTTCTGGAGATATGGCCATACTGCAGTGAACTGCTATCAAAGGGGCAATTATTCATATCAGGGAGCACCTCCTCCTCCAACCTTAACAGCAATGTCAGCCTCTCCATTCTCTCCTAATCAACAAAGTTCACAGGCACAGGATTACTGGATTGCAGATACTGGTGCTTCTGCCCATATGACAGCAGATATCTCACAACTGTCCATGATGGCACCTTCCACCACAAGTGATTCTATTCTCACAGCAGGTGGCACAGGTTTGCAAATATCACACACAGGAAATTCATCACTTATCACTCATAGTCCCAACACACAATGTTTCAAACTGGAACAAGTTCTCCATGTGCCTCAGATTTCACAGAACCTACTTTCAGTTCACTGCTTTTGTAAGGACAATAACTGTAGGTTTATCTTTGATGAATTGTGTTTTGTGATACAGGATAGGATCACAGGGACAGTGTTATACAAAGGACTGAGTAATGAAGGGCTTTACCTAATTCCTACTAGACTTCCCTCTCAAATCCCAGAAAGAACAAACTCCTCACTTAGCTTAGCTTTGCTGTGCAAGACAGTTACTTCACAGGTTTGGCACCAAAGACTAGGTCACCCTTCAAATGAAATTGTTTCCGTGTCTTTAAATAAATCACATGTTTCTGTTTCACCAGACCCTAGTCCTACTATTTGTGAATTCTGTCTTCAAGGAAAATTTACCAAACTTCCTTTCAGTTTTCCTGCTTTTAAGTCTGTTTCCCCCTTTGAAGTAGTACACTCAGATGTCTGGGGTCCAGCACCAGTTAGATCAGTAGAAGGGTTTAGGTACTATGTCAGTCTTATTGATGAATGTACCAGGTTTACATGGATCTTTCCTATGAAAAATAAATCAGACTTTTGTTCTATCTTTGTACACTTTTATGCCTACATTGTGAACACTTTTAATGCTTCCATCAAAATTTTCCAGTCTGATAATGGAGGAGAATACCTTAACACTACACTAAAACAATTCATGCTATCCAGAGGAATCACACACCAAACTTCATGTCCCTATACTCCTGAACAGAATGGACTTGCAGAAAGAAAACATAGGCACATAGTTGAAACCACTGTGACCCTACTACAGAATGCTTCCCTACCTCCTAAGTTTTGGTTCTATGCCTGCACTACATCTGTTTATCTCATTAACAGGATGCCATGCTCCAATTTAAACCTCCAATCTCCCTTTGAGAAACTATATGGAACCTTACCAGACCTGAATCATCTTAGGATTTTTGGGTGTGCCTGTTTTCCTTCTCTCAAACCCTATAACATCAACAAACTACAGCCTAAAACAACTAAATGTGTGTTCCTCGGTTATGGTCAGAAACAGAAAGGGTACATTTGTCTTGATCCTATATCTTCTAGAATCCTAGTGTCCAGACATGTTCTATTCAATGAGCTTGATTTCCCCTACCAGACCCTTGCCTCTAATTCCAGCCTATCACACTCATCCCAGCCTACAAACAGTTCCAATTCCCCCACCTGTTTCATGCCCTACTCTCCTCAATCCTTCATTGCTCCCTCAGGTCCAGACCCTGTGATCCCTATCCCTCCACCTGCTGCTCCTCCACCAGCTTCTTCAGGCCACCCACCATCTCCTTTGGGTGAGCATTCAACTGAGTTCTCTGGTACAACCAGTGCTACAGGCCTTCCTGATTTTGCTGAACCAACTGATTCCCAATCAGCCATGTCCACTTTTGAGCCTCAGTTACTTCAAGTAATTTTGCCTATTAGTGGTGTCAACATGCACCCTATGCAGACACGATCCAAAAATGGGATTTGTAAGAAGAAGGCTTTTCACTGTCTCCATCCTAGGACTGAAATTGACTTGTCCACCACTGAGCCTACCTCTTATAAGGAAGCAGCATCTGTCCCTGTCTGGCAACAGGCAATGCAGGAAGAAATCAATGCTCTCCTTGCTCAAAATACATGGACTGTTGTTCCCCTACCACCCAATAGGAATCTGGTTGGCTGCAAGTGGGTTTACAAGATCAAGAGGAATGCTGATGGGACTATAGCCAGGTATAAAGCAAGGTTGGTTGCTAAGGGATTTAGTCAAGAGGCTGGTTTGGACTATGGTGAGACCTTTAGTCCTGTTGTGAAACCAACCACAGTTAGGTTGGTCCTAGCTCTAGCTGCTCAGTTCAATTGGAGCCTCAAACAACTCGATGTCAAAAATGCATTTCTGCATGGGGAACTCAAGGAAGAAGTGTATATGATGCAGCCTCCTGGCTTTGAGATTGTTGGTCCTTCTGATCCTGTCTGCTCCCTCAAGAAGTCTTTATATGGTTTGAAGCAAGCCCCACGGGCCTGGAATGAGAGGTTCACTGGTTTCCTACCTGGTTTGGGTTTTGTGTCCACTTGGTCAGATTCTTCCCTGTTTGTAAAACAAAATTTAGCTGCAATTGTCATCCTGCTCCTCTATGTAGATGATATAATACTCACGGGTTCATCAGATTCTGCCATCCAGGAAGTTATCACTGCACTCACCAGTGAGTTTGACATGAAAGACTTAGGAGATTTGCACTACTTCCTTGGCATCCAGATTAGTCGCACCAAAACAAGTTTGGTTCTTTCTCAGTCTCAGTATGTTTCAGATTTGCTATCCAAGTCTGAAATGGCCCTCAGCAGTCCAGTTGACACTCCTTTTGCTCCAGGATCTAGGCTCAGGAAAAATGATGGTCCCCTTTGCACTAATCCTCAGACTTACAGGATTATTGTTGGGGCCCTTCAAGATCTTACATTTACTCGGCCAGACATAGCCTTCTCTGTCAACTAGGTCTGCCAATACATGCAATCTCCATGTGAGACTCATTTCATGGCTGTAAAGAGGATCCTCAGGTTTCTTAAAAGCACATCTACCCATGGTCTAGTTTACCAGTCTGGTTCCCTCAGTCTTGAAGCTTATACTGATGCAGACTGGGCCGGTGATCCCAATGACAGAAGATCTACAACCGGCCTCGTTGTCTACCTTGGCTCAAATCCAATTTCCTGGTCATCCAAGAAGCAGACCACTGTCTCCAGGTCAAGCACAGAAGCTGAATATCGTGCCTTGGCCATCACTTCTGCTGAAATTTCCTGGATTAGACAACTACTCTGCTCTCTTCATATTCCTCTACTCAAGGCTCCCCTTATCCACTGTGATAGCACATCTGCTGCTAGCTTATCTGCAAACCCTACCTTCCACTCAAGAGCCAAACACATCGAGATTGATTACCACTTTGTTAGAGAGAGAGTCATTCGAGGAGACTTGGACATTCAACATGTTGCTTCTGCTGATCAGGTTGCTGACATATTCACCAAAGGCTTACCAGAGGACATCTTTCAGGTTCACTCCTTCAATTTGACCCTAGAACCTTCAAATTGAGGGGGGGTGTTAAGAGTTATCACCTATAGACTGTTACTCCCTATATGACGTGTAATCACAATAGCAGGTCAGGTAGATTCTGTTAGTTAGTTAGTTAGTTAGCTGCTTCCTATTGATGTATATAAAGCTGAGCACTGTTCCGTTGGTTGATTGTTTTCTTTTTGATTAACTCAATACAGACACCTTCTTTGTGATTTCTCTTCTCCTTCGTTCTTCTTCACTCTAACTCTTCTTCTTCAATAACACTCTCCTAAAACCTCACAGATGATTTCCTACAATAAGAATAATTATAGTGTTTGTGTATGTTGAAGCAGAAATCGAACCCGCCGCGAAAAGTTCTCACAATTCCTGCAAACAGCAAACAATTAGCTATCGTTGTCTCGATCGATTTACCCGGGGGGTTGTTCGACCAAGAACACTCCGATGCCTAAGTTAGCTTTGAGAGAGGAAAAGGATATACTTCGAAGCGAAGAATCAACTTACCTTAGAAATGAAATGTGCCTTGCTATTTATAGGGGTGAGTGAGATGTTCAATTTCCATAGTTTCGATGTGGGACAAATGCTCATCAATTTACCTCTTATATAGGGGTGAGTGAGATGTTCAATTTCCATAGTTTCGATGTGGGACAAATGCTCATCAATTTGCATGCTAACACGTGTTATACAAATCGAGGGTGGAGAGGCTTCCACATGTTATTCTGGTTTGGGCCATGTTCGGTGCTTGGGCTTACAAGTATTATTGCCAAGGGCAATTTGGTCATTTTGAGAATTATGGGCCACGTGGCAGCTCCACATTTTTCCGGTGATTTTGGGTTCCAAAAATGCCCCCACATCGATTCGGTATTCAGGGAATCCGGAGGGATGTACATTGTTTGGAGTCTTATATTACCGGGTTACCAGTTACCGTTGGGTTCGAGAATCGATTCAGTGTTTATTTGACGATTTTCCCCTGGTTATAAAGGTAAAAAGTCCATTTTTAGTTTTAGAATGACTATTCTGGGTTTAGTGGTGTGAATCGGACATAATGTGCAAAATGACCATTTTACCCCCAAGCATGGGCAAAATGTTGTCTTTTGAACCGGGGGGTCCAAAGGACGAGGGCCAGAGACTGTTACGTAGGTCGAGTTGATACGAATCCATAGACAGGTGGCATGCCGAAATCGGAGATCGGATGCGAAGGTTATGTGTCTACGAACACGAGTGGCATTTTCATAATTTTGGAAGCGAAGGGCAAAACGGTCTTTTTGAGACAAGCGAACGGTGGACGCTGACTCATGCTACCTACCAATGATTCTTGCTGCTTCGTCTAGACAACATGGAGGAAATCAAGGATTTTAGGGACCCTAAACCCTTAATTAGGGAAAACTCAATCATTTTTGTCCAAACCTTGATTTTGTTAAATAGCAGAGCAATTCGATTGTGAGAATGAGAGATTAGAGAGTCTGAATTGGAGCAAAACAAACACAAAGGACAGAGGGTCGCTGGTTTTGCAGATTTTCGAAATTTTGGAAATTTGTGGTGAAAATTCGAATTCGAATTCGTGAGTCTTGAGGATCAAAATTGAGGCTGGATTAAGTCTCCTGGGACTAATTCGAACCGATCCAAATCAAAAACGGGGAGGATTGAGGCCGTATCGAGCAAGAACAGAAGCTTCAAAATCCTCGAAAAATCGAGCTTGAGTTCTACTAGCTGGAGGTAAGGATTTATCAAATTGATCTTGTAAAATCGTTCCTTATACTCTCACAATGTCACGTCGTGGACGGAGTTTGGCCGAACAGTCGACGGGGACTTGGTGGTGACTGAGTGCACTTGCGGACGTGACTAGTGAGCATCGGTAGGTAGGATCACACCTACTGTGACTCTTGCTAGTACCACATACATGCTCGCCATGCGTCAAGATGCCGAGAGACCCAGCAAATTTGTCCTGTGGGAGCGTGGCGGTTTTCATGGCCTAACTCCATTCCGAGGGAAAGATATGGATTTTGAGAAGCCTGAAGACCTCATGGAGTGGAAGGCTTGCAATCAAAATTCCTTTCCAAACGACGTTCTCGTGGAGCTTGGCGACAGATGTTCTTCCAGAGTTCCGGGACATGAGCCGGCTGCTTTCTCCATGAATGGCGCGAGGCTTTCAGACATCCCGATCAAGGAGTGGTTGTGCGTTCCACTGTGCTCGAAGGAGACCATTGTTCAGAAGAAGGACGATAAACAAGGACTTATTGGTTCTTGGGAAAAGAAAGCATGCCGGGCAACTTCTTTCCTAACCAAAAAGCATACCGATCAACTTCTTTCCTAACCTTTCCGTTCCGGTCCTGCGAATGTGCTATTTTGAAGGGCCGCAGAAATGGAAGATTATGTTGTTGATGTGATATTACGATAACTTAAGAAAACTTAAGGTCTTAATTTCACATCGGAAGCCAAGGTGGGCGAGTTGGAGAGGAGCCGTGCGGAGAGGATGCTGATAGAAAATGAGCGAGATACCGCTCGAGATGAGCTCTCCTTGCTGTGCAGAAATTTGCAGGACTCAGAAGGCTTTGATGCTTCAATGACAAAGGCTTGAATGCTTCGCAGGGCGAAGGCTTGGATGCTTCGATGGCGAAGGCTTGGATGCTTCGATGACGAAGGCTTGGATGCTTCGATGACGAAGGCTTAGGTGCTTCGCATGGCGAAGGCTTAGATGCTTCGCAGGGCGAAGGCTTAGATGCTTCGCAGGGCAAAGACTTAGATGCTTCGCAGGGCGAAGGCTTAATGTTTCGATGACGGAGGCTTGGATGCTTCGATGACGAAGGCTTAGGTGCTTCGCATGGCGAAGGCTTTTTACACTAGAGAGAATAAGCTTTGAAAATTGTTCATGGTGAACAAATCAATTTGTCGTTCTCATTTCATTGATACTTGAATTTAGAAGACAACTTGAAAAGCAAAATTGAAAAGCTCCATATAATTTTATGTCTCTCTAATGTTGACAGTCTAGTTGATGCGGATCACCTTTGAAGCTGGTTCGTTTGGCCCTTTGTTTTCCATGTGATTTACAGTTTTGATGTAGTCTGTACAATGCCCCTCCCTCAGGAGATTTCGGAGATATCTTTCGAAAGATATACATGTGCTGATATTGTGCCCATAACATTCATGATAGGCGCACCATTTGGTCTTATCAGCATTCTCTTGATTGCCTTTGACTGGCTCCGGCCTTTTAAACCATGGTTTGTTCTTAATTTCATTGTGGATCTGATGGGCTGGTAAAGATAGCTGTAAGTTAGGCTTCCCCATAACTGGCGTTTGGGAGTGTTGCCCGGCCTTTCGCTTGTTGAGCTTTCCAGTCGCAGACTTTTCATGAGGTTCATCCTCATTGGAGGCCCCTTCGCTAGTCCCGGCGTGGTCATGAGTATGAGCAGTGCTCTTCTCGTCCTCCCAACTTGCATGTCGCTCTGCTAGCGAAAGTATTTTGGAAAAACTTCGCGCATTGCTCATGACGATGTCCCCGTAAAGCTGGCTGTCTCGAGGGAGTCCTTGTTTGAATGCCATTGTCGCAACAAGGTCATTACAGCTGATAATGCGAGACTTTTCCTCACAAAATCTCCGTATGTATTGTTGCAGAGTGTCTTTTGCTCGCTTTTGGACAGAGAAAAGATGGTCATCTTTCACCTCGATTGTTCGAAGTTGTGCGTATTCCTTCACAAATGCCAAAGCCAACTCTTCAAAGGACTCAATCGACCTCGGGGGGAGATGATTGAACCAAGTTACGGCTTGGCCTCGAAGGGAAGCTTGAAAAACTTTGCACATGAGCGCATCGTTAGACCTGTGGGGGATCATGACTCCTCGGTAATAATCTATGTGTTTTACTGGGTCGGAGGATCCTTTGAATGGAGTGAAGTTTGGTGTTGCGAACCTTTGGGGGAATGGCTCCTCCTCAATATCCCTTATGAAGGGCGTAGAGAGCTGTATTTGGCGACGTAGATCGTCTTCTAGATCGCCACCCTGTTGAGCACGAAGGTGCATGTCCAGAATTTTTTGAACATCATTAGCCCGCAATGCTCCTTGCTGAGCCGATGAGTCCTCTTTTGCTAATTGTTGAGAAACTCCTTGAGCTTCTCCCCTTTTACTGTCGTGGGCAGATCGTTTTGGGTTTTTGTTTTGAGCTCGAAGTTGCCCCCTGCCCCCACGTGAGTGCTGTGAATGCTCTGCCCATGAAGTTGCCTCAGTCCTACCTCCTAGCCGTTCACGTACTAACGGCTTTAGGCGTTGTGGGATTTTTGCTTGATGAGCGTGACTTTCTTCTCCAGAGTTTCCCAGCGAAGTATCTTGTGACATTGTTTGGCAGCGGGCCTGCTCTTTCCTAGGTCGTCCCTGGGCATTCTCTTGTCGGCCACGTGACGTGGATCGTCCGTCCCGCTCCTGGATTGGTCTCCCTGCTAGGAGTTGCTGCAAGAGCTCTGACTGAAGTTGAATTTGTTTGCTTAACCCTTCAACTTGCTGCGCCAAATTGTCTTGGGGAGGTTGGTGACGACTTCTCCCTGAGATGTCATGACATCCGTCCAGAAAGTCCTTTAGGACCATGTTTGTTGTGGGTCGATCATGTCGTGATGCATTTCCCATCAACCTCTCATTCGCTTGTTTTAAAGTCGAAGTTCCTTCCCCTAGCGCGGGTACTTGGTTAGCTGGAGAGGGGAATGCTCCAGAACTGAAGGTTGGCCTCACTTCGAGTGTCTCAAGGGGCGCTTCCATAGACACGCTCCTGAGTTGAGCTGGACGCTTCTCCGGAGTTTCTATGTGAGCTTCATTCCTCGTCTGAGCTGTTGAGGCAGAAATACCTTCTCCGGCTGACTGAGCGGATCGACGAGCCTTAGCCATGCCGATTCGAAGAATTTTGAATTTGGAAAGCTGTTGATGGGTAATTTGAACAACGTTCAGAATCTTCGAACAATGTCGATGAACGACGAACGAAGAGAGATGAACGATGAACAATGTTCAAAATCTTCGAACAATGTCGATGAACGACGAACGAAGAAAGATGAACGATGAACGAATTCTTGATGAGTGATGAACAACGTTCAAAATCTTCGAACAATGTCGATAAACGACGAATGAAGAAAGATGAACGATGAACAAATTCCTGATGAGTGATGAACAACGTTCAAAATCTTCGAACAATGTCGATGAACGACGAACGAAGAAAGATGAACGATGAACAAATGAGAGAGCTTCTTCTGAGTATAACTCAATAGCTCTCAATGAAAGCACCAATTGTTGAAGCAGAAATCGAACCCGCCGCGAAAAGTTCTCACAATTCCTGCAAACAGCAAACAATTAGCTATCGTTGTCTCGATCGATTTACCCGGGGGGTTGTTCGACCAAGAACACTCTGATGCCTAAGTTAGCTTTGAGAGAGGAAAAGGATATACTTCGAAGCGAAGAATCAACTTACCTTAGAAATGAAATGTGCCTTGCTATTTATAGGGGTGAGTGAGATGTTCAATTTCCATAGTTTCGATGTGGGACAAATGCTCATCAATTTACCTCTTATATAGGGGTGAGTGAGATGTTCAATTTCCATAGTTTCGATGTGGGACAAATGCTCATCAATTTGCATGCTAACACGTGTTATACAAATCGAGGGTGGAGAGGCTTCCACATGTTATTCTGGTTTGGGCCATGTCCGGTGCTTGGGCTTACAAGTATTATTGCCAAGGGCAATTTGGTCATTTTGAGAATTATGGGCCACGTGGCAGCTCCACATTTTTCCGGTGATTTTGGGTTCCACAGTGTACAATTAGTAGAGTTTTGACTCTCTTTGTTTCTCATCCTTTTTTCTTCGTCTTCTATAACCAGATTTTAATAACAGAAAACCAGAAATCCTTTTCGCATTTTATCACGAATGTGTGCGCTATTATTGGAGGTGTTTTCACGGTTGGTACTTGTGTATTGTTGGTTCTTTACTTTCTCCAGATTTCTTACTAATTTATGTTCGCCGTATCTTGTGTATGTTTGGTTCTTTCTCTCCAGAAAGCTAACTAATTGGTTTTTGACTTTGGGTTACAGGTAGCAGGAATATTGGATTCAATTCTGCACAACACTGTTAGAATGATGAGAAAGATTGAGCTAGGCAAAAATTTTTGATAGACAAGGTGAAATTTCGTTAGTGTACAATGAATTCTTTGTTTGCAACACGTGATTTAGTAAGGATTGTTTGGTTAGCGACGATATACTCCTTTTACAACCCAAAATAGAAAAAAATTGAACGAGATAAGTGCCACATTTTTGGATTATAGTTGCCAATACAAGGAGTGATTTATGAAGATTTCTATGCTTCATAACTCGTGCCATACTGCCATATACATTAGTACATTTAGCTACTATTTCTGGTTCTGAAATATTTATACGGATCATGTGATAATTGGTGTGATGCTCTGAGTTGTCAAGCAGTGGTTAGCTGAATGGTTGATGGTTTCTTAGTCTACAAGTATATACATTTCTCCCACATTTTGCTCTTTGATCTGGAATGCTCAATGAGTTAAGCAAGGATCAAGTTTATCTTTTTGCTATGCTTTTTGTCTACCAGACTACCTCTAATCCAAACCAATCCAACACGATTGATTTTGCTGCCTTTGATGGGTTGGATTGGATCTTAACATTGGATTAGATGACCAACTCAAAAGGATATCTTAATGCTTTCTTTGGAAAACATTTTATCTCAATTTCATGAAGAATAATAAAATGCAAACAGAAATAATAAACTCACTATGTCTTTGTATGCACACCCAGTAAAAATCAATTTATTCTTTGTGTATATATATATATACACATCATTATTGGCTTTTATTGTGGACTCTCACGAGCATCAATCAATATACACTGAGTTTGAGGAAAAAATAAGATAATCAAACGTGAACTCTCAAAAGGAGGAACAAACTTTACACCAAACAATCCAATTTAGTTAGATTAGTAGAAGGGTTGAGGATGCTGCAAATGCTCCAATGGAGCCCACAAAACTCATGAAAATTGAAGCCGCCCCGCAGGGATGTGGAGGAAGGGTCTCGGGAGCGGGAGTAGGGCTGCTCTCGACCATCCCCGGTGGCGGTGAAGGGGGAGACTGTTCACCATAAGGAGTCGGGGATGGGGTTATGTCTGTTGAGTTTGAAGGTGAAGAGGCAGTTGCATTTCCGCTTCTGTCTTCCAAAACATACACCACCACCTTCTCATTTTTGAGACAGTTATCTTTGTTGCCACTGATGAAATAGTGTGGACCAGATTGCTTGAACTCGTAGACAGTGTGGCCGTCGGTGAATTTCTCCGCTGTCGACGTGTTGGTGTGGCTGTCGGTGAATTTCTCCGCTGTCGACGTGTTGGTGTTGCAATTGGTGTTGCAATTAGTGTTGCAATTGGTGTTGCAATTGGTGTAGTCCTCCTGGCTTACTTTGAGCACTGAGTCTTGATTAGGAGAATAGTTGAACACTGCAGTTGAAGGAGCATATGTATTATGTACGTGTATGACTATAGCACCTTCATTTAGTACGTATTTATAATCTTATAATGGTGATTGATAAGTAATTAAAATAAACTAACACGTACTTATCATCTTATTAATTATCGTGATTGATAAGTAATTAAGACAAAGTATGAAAATGAACAAGTTACAATTAACGTACCTATGGAGTCACCAATTTGAAACGTGTGTATTTTTGCCCATTGATTATAGCATGTTGCAGATTGATCAGTGGGAATACTCCAACCTTTTGAGCCTCCTATAGTAAACTCAGTTGCAAAACTGACCTGCATCAACAGCGCCGCCGTGACGCAAAGAAGCCCGAAAGCACGAGGAAACCCATTGCTTCTGTAACTGATCAGTACTCTGACGATGGGGTTGGCCATTACAACACAATGCTTGTATTTTTCACTCAATTACTTTGGGTTTCTCGGCTTATTGTTGATCAACGAAGTGGGAGGAGAGTGATTATAGGTGTTGAAGCAGAATTCGTCCTTTAAACTCAAAAGACTCAAGGATCCCTGCAAACAAGCAAAACAGTAAGCTATTGTTCGTTCAATGATCGAGACCCGGGGGGTGTTCGACCCGGGGGGTGCCCTTTGTGAGCTTTTCACCTATCTTGATGTGTTCGTTAACACGCCAATAGTTTCCTATCTTCTCAAGATGCGTGCGATTTCGCTAGGGAAAACATCTTGGTTAGAGTGTAAGCATTGTTCATCATAATGTCTCCGTAGAGGTGGTTGTTCAATGGTATTCCTTGTTTGAAAGCCATAGCAACGACAAGGTCATTGTATCCTATGATGCGAGATTTCTCCTTGCAAAATCTCTGAATGTACTAACGGAGAGATTCCTTATATTTTTTTCTCAAGGAGGAGAGATGGTCATCTTTCACTTCGTCTATGTGAAGTTATGAGTATCCCTTCATGAAGGCGAGTGCTAGTTCCTCGAAAGAAGAGTTAGAACTTAATGAGAGATGGTTGAACCACGCCATAGCTTGGCCTTGAAGTGAAGTTTGAAATACTTTGTACATGAGTGCATTGTTGTGCCGATGCGGCATTATGACTCTGCGGTAATAATTGAAGTGCTTTGTCGGGTCTAAAGTTTCGTTGAAGTGAACAAAATTTAGAGTAGATAACCATTGCAGGAACAACTAGCTCTCGATTTGCGGGACAAATGGAGAAGTTGACAGCGTAGATCTTCTTCTAAATTCTTGTTGCATTGGACCCCCTAAAGTCGTTGGTCCAGCATTCTCCTCACGTCATTGGCATGGAGAAGGAGTTTGGCTGCCACGGTGGAACCAACTTCCTTGAGTTGTAGAGTTTGAAATGGAGCGTGATGAAGTGTATGTCATGTCCTTGATGTCGCGATGCGTTGATCCCCTAAAGTTAGCCTTGGCTTGCCCATTTGAACGAGTTTGCGTGCTTCATGAGATTGCTCGTCGAGAAGAATTTCGACAAGGGATTCTGACTTGAGAATGGTCTTTGACTTGTCCTCCTAATCGGTCAAGTGCCAATTGCCTCTAATTTTGGTGATAGTTTATGTCGGGAGAATAACACTAATCGGAAGAATCTCCATGGGTGGCACCTCGCGACATCGAATGGTTTTGGACATGGTCCTTGCTGTGTCTACGAGGGATCTACCACCGAGAATTTCGCGAATTGGCCAGCCAGCCAATCTCTCACAATGAGTTTTCAGAGCCCAAAAATTCTTGTAGCAATTCTGCTTGAATTTGAACTTGATTGTTAAGTCAAGAAATTTTCCGCGACAAGCTAGCCCATGATGTCGATCCATGTGAAGTACAACGAGTGTTACGCCAAGATTCTCTTTCCAAACGACGCACATGTTCTCGCCCATAGCAATTATTTTGATTCCTGGTGCTATGGAGTCCGTCCAAAATCAATCTTCGATCATCGCTAACGAGTTGAAAGGTCTCTCCCACAAGTCGGCCATTTGTTTTTTGGCATTGGGCCTGAAATTTGGACTCTATATATAGTTAGTGGGCAAAATCCCCAGATAGCCCAAGACGGATGTCCTTGGGTACCTAATTGTATAGGCTGTTCTCCATGGGCCATGGCTCCTTCCATGGAAGTCCTCGCCCTACCAGTATTGTAATCAAGTCCAAACATTAGCCACAAAGTCTGGGATAAGACTTAGGGACCACTTGGGTTTGCGTTCCCCGATGGATGTCCAACGGTGGCATGGAAGTTCAAGTCGTGGTGACAACATCTGAGTGAAGTACTGGCGGCCGTGAATCGAAGGGTGAGACGCGGGTTCTCGCATGGTAGGAACGATTAGCTCTCGATTTGCGTGACAAATAGAGAACTTGACAGTGTAGATCTTCTTGTAAATTCTTGTCGCATTGGACCCCCTAAAGTCGTTGGTCTAGCATTCTCCTCACGTCATTGGCATGGAGAAGGAGTTTAGCTGCCACGGTGGAACCAACTCCCTTGAGTTGTAGAGTTTGAAATGGAGCGTGATGGAGTGTATGTCTTGTCCTTGATGTCGCGATGCGTTGATCCCCTAAAGTTAGCCTTGGCTTGCCCATTTGAACGAGTTTGCGTGCTTCATGAGATTTCTCATTGAGAAGAATTTTGACAAGGGATTCTGACTTGAGAATGGTCTTTGACTCGTCCTCCTAATCAATCAAGTGCCAATTGCCTCTAATTTTGGCGATAGTTTCCGTCGAGAGAATAGCACTAATCGGTAGAATCTCCATGGGTGGCACTTTGCGACACCGAATCGTTTTGGACATGGTCCTTGCTGTGTCTATGATGGATCTGCCCCCGAGAATTTCGCGAATTGGCCAGCCAGCCAATCTCTCACAATGATTTTTCAGCGCCCAAAAATTCTTGTAGCAATTCTGCTTGAATTTGGACTTGATTGCTAAGTCAAGAAATTTTTCGCGATAAGCTTGTCCATGATGTCGAGCCATGTGAAGTACGACGAGTGTTACGCTACGATTCTCTTTCCAAACGGCGCGCATGTTCTCGCCCCTAGCAATTATTTTGATTCCTGGTGCCATGGAGTCCATCCAGAATCAATCTTCGATCCTCGCTAACGAGTTGGGAGGTCTCTCCCATAAGTCGGCCATCTGTTTGTTGGCATTGGGCCTGAACTTTGGGCTTCATATATAGTTAGTGCGCAAAATCCCCATATAGCCAAAGACGGATGTCCTTGGGTACCTAATTGTATAGGCTGTTCTCCATGGGCCATGGCTACTTCCATGGAAGTCCTCACCCCACCAGTATTGTAATCAAGTCCAAACATTAGCCACAAAGTTTGGGATGCGACTTAGGGACCACTTGGGATTGCGTTCCCCGATGGATGTCCAACGGTGGTGACAGGACCCATCCCAATCCCCCCGGGAGTACCATGGAATGTGCCCTGCTCCCGTCCAACAAGGGGTGTCAGACAAAGGATGACCAAGAGCCACTGCCCAAACAGGGCGTCCAGAGTGCGCAAGGATCGATTGAGGAGGTGTGCAATGTCCCAGTCTCTGCTGCAATCGCATCCGTAATCAACCTGAAGGGCATTAAAACCAAAAGCTATGAGTGGACAAAAACCAATAAGTTTACCAAATACATTTATAAGACATTTATGCCCTCCAATAAAAACGTATGCATGCCACAAAAACCAGTAACCAAAACGTTTGCTCAACCGAGCCCTTAGGGCCTTAGCCCAAAAACCGTTAACCAAAAACCAAGTGTGGGAACTCAGCCCAAAACTGTGGAATACCACCACCATACATATTAAAACCATGTGGGTCACCACCCACGACCATAAATGAACATCAATTCATTAAAATCACACAATCATAAATCCACCCGGAAAGCCATTTCATTAATTCGTATTTTACCATTACCATCACCAGCATCCCTGATGCGAGACGTCCCTGACGTCATGTCTCACGGTTTCATAAGCTACGCGTGCTTCCTGGGGTCTCTCCGGGTCCATATACCTGACATCCCTGATGTCTGCCGTCCCTGACGTCAATCATAGCAATCCTGCTCCTGAGTCATCATACGGTCCGGCTGCTCCGTATGGTGACCCTTCACAGGCAATGCACCGTGACTTCCCCAGTGTCCCAGACATCTGGAGGAGACCATCATATATCCATGTGTACAGATGGTATATGGAAAACAGGTTCACGGGTTCGAGGCTTACCTCGCCGCCGTGGCTCCCGCCGTGGCCACCAGCACACCTAGTTTGACTCCAGGAACTCCATTCACCTCTCCAAAACGATCAAACACCAGTCTACACTGATTTCCAATTTTTGAGTTTTCGGACCTCTCTGTTTTTGTTTTGCCGCCGTCGTCCCTGCCGTCTCCGTTGCCTCCCGTCGTCTCTCAAGCCTCACCGCAGTCAATTCACATTCCTCCGCACAGCCTCATGGTTACAGATGTGGTGGGGATGCGTAATGGGGAGCCGTGTGCGGGTGTGCATGTGCACGGTTCTGTTTTCCGGTCACCACCGCCACCCACGGCGGTCACGCCGCCACATGCGACACAAAACTCCTCTCAGTCTCCCTGTGTTCGCTCATGGTTCCAAAAACAGAGAAGGGGTTGTGTGTGTATGTGTTTCGGGTGGGAGAAAACAGAGTGAGAGAGAGATGAGTGTGATCAGAGATAAAGGAAAGGGAGAGATGAGATCAAAGGCCCAGATTTAATCTGAGGTTTGAATGGATGGTGAGGATTTAAGGGGAGAAAATGGATTAAATAATCCAATGGCCAACAAGGATCCAGATTTTAGGGAAGGTGGGGATGAGTGACATGTGGACTACATCCAAGGGTCCAGATTCGTCAGTTACTGTTCACCTATTTAAATATTATTATTTTATTCCGAGTCTCGGTTAATCGCGTTTTACGTCCTTGACCATAACTTCGTCGTCGAATCTCCGATTTCGGCATGCCGCCTGTCGTTAGATTCGTATCGACGAGACCTACGTAACGGTCCTTGGCCCTCGTCCATCGGACCTCCCGGTCAAAAAGTCAACATTTGGCCCCTAATAAGCCAAATTACCAAAATACCCCTCAACTTCCGAACATCATAACTTTCTCTACGAGTGTCGGAATCGAACGTGCCACCTGTCTATGAACTCGTGACGTCCCGAACTACGTCACGGTCATCGGTCAAAGTCCGTTTGACCGCCCGATCAAAAAGTCAACATTTTGCCCACGACTAGGGGCAAAACGGTTATTTTGTACAATTTGTCTGATTCCGCCCTACTAAGCACCGTTCAACCTCACTAATCGAGATTAGTCACTAACCTAATCCCGGAATTCGGGACGGGTCGTTACAGGTGGCATGGAAGTTCAAGTCGTGGTGACGACATCTGCGTGAAGTAGCGGCGACCGTAAATCGAAGGGTGAGACGCGGGTTCTCGCATGGTACGTGGTGTTGGCAACATTCTCAGCTTCGAGCGGCTGCAGCAGTGGTGTGCCAGTGGTGGAGATGTAGGTGTCCTACAAGGCTGGTCCGATGGTTATAGGGTTGTGTGCGTGTTCGGGTTGCTAGGCCGGTGGCAGTCGGACCTCCCTTGCGCGATCATCACGACGGCTACCTCCTAGGGAGGTTTCCATCTCGTTGGACCTTATGGTCTGTCTTGTTCTCAACATTATTGAAAGGATTTTGATGAATAATGATAAAAAAAAACAAATTTATTGAGAAAGAAATAGGGTTTTTAGGATTAAATAGCAACTTTAAGAATTTCTCAAATCAGCTCTCAATGAAAATACCAATTGTTGATGCAGAAACATCCATGTAGGAAATTGACCTTTTAACTCTACAAATAGAGATAACACCTAAAGTTATGGTTGAATCCTAAGATGGGGGGTTCAATAAGAACGCTTTGATGTTTAAGTCAGCTTAATTGAGGGAATAAACTATTAAACTATAATTATGAGAATAATTATTGTGTACCTGAGTTGTGAAGGGAGACCCTTTATTTATAATGGAGACCTAAAAAGCTTCGGAGTTTCTGATTAGTTGAAGGAGTTTGCAATTGATAAGTATATCTAGTTAGGTAATAATTAAAATTGACTTTTAAGTAGGAGTTCTATTAATTGAGTAGTCTTTTAAGAAAAAATAAATTTACTTATTAATTGAATCCTTATTGAATAAGTATCTCAAAGAGATGTTTCAATTTGGTGATATAATTATTTATTAATTAATACATTTAGCTCGTAATATATATTTAATTAATGTGCAATAATTATATCTAATGATGATTCCATTATGGACATAATAGTTTTTATTTGTCATTATTTAAATTATGAGACACGTGACAACACAATTTATATATGTATGTGATGAACTTTTATTATGATACATATATGTAATTTTATTTATATATAGGTAGAAGGTAGAAAACTAAAATCCGGTGCAAAGTTCTACCTGCCAAAACCTACGATTAGAACATGTGAAAACAAATCAAATACAAATGTATGGTCTAGATTTTGTTGAATCTGATATCAACTCCATCAACTGGCTTTGGGTGAGAAAGAAAAACCATTTCTGCATTTGGATTCACCAATTCCCACCTGAAATTCAGTCGCAACAAAATTGTGGTCATCAGATCCAAATTCCTAAACCATGCACATATACAATTGATTCATATTATGGTAAAGTTATGATGATGAGTTAGGGTTTCCTCACTTGTATCCTATGGACATATGGTGTAACAAGATTGCTAGTTGTAACCTAGCAAGCTTGTTTCCTGCACATATTCTCCCCCCGCCACCAAAAACATGGTAAGTTCCCAGCTTAGCTGGTTCCTGATTTAGGGCCCGGTCGGAAGCAAAAATGCACTCATTAGTTAATAAACACGTGTTTAAATAAATATGTTTAAATAAAATAATAATAATGGATAAGTACGTCAAGTTATATATAAACTTACATCCCATCTATCTGGATTAAAACACATAGGATCATCAAAATTGTTTGGATCTGTGTGGAGATATCGAACCCAAATAAGAACATGCCAGCCCTTGGGTATTTTATAACCTGCATGCAGCCATTTTCCCACAAGTACAACAATTAATCCAACAATTATTTACCATGCATTCAACTATGTACTTTAACATGGGTAAAGGTTAAAAAGGGCAGTAGTTCTACCTTTATATTCCACGTCCTTGGTCGCCATTCGGAAGATACAAGATGCAATGTTGGCCATTCTTAATGTTTCTTCCACCACCTGTACAGTACGTACCAGTATTGCTGTTTGTTATAAGGACGAGTAGTTTAACTATACTTGTTCATTTTTTATTTAATTCATTTGTAGACACAAACTTGACTTAATATAAAAGATCAAATAAAATACGATAAAAATTAAGTATATAATTAAGTTACCTTGTTCGTGTATTTCATCTTTGAAACATCTTCGCTTGTGATAAAATCGCCAGACTTGTTTTGACTTATAATCAAATTCTCCTCCTATCAAAATCGAGGAACTTTAAGTAAAGAAGATTCGTTACTAGTTAAAATCGTGTTTGATTAGTTTAATTATAATATTGAATATCTTGATTTGCTCCATCATTTGATCATTTAGGTATATAGAAAAAAAAAAAAAAGGTCTCAGTTTTGCTCGATCATTTAGGTATTCTTTCCAATAATTTGATGAATCAACTTTTTAACTAATGGGAATTGAAAGAAAAAAAAAAATTAAGTGTAATTTCCTTCTTAGACTAACCCTTTAAAAAATATTCATTTCTTATTCACAAATCACAGACCCTAAATATAATAACTTATCCAATCAAATTTAGAGATTAAAAAAAACCCCCTTCATATATATATATATCTATCTCATTTATTGGTAGGTCAAGTTGCATGAGACATACCCGAAGCTTTTGTAGGATGGTAGGGAATTTGGCAATGTAATATATAGCCCACATTGACGTAAGGGAAGTAGATATATATCCTCCAACAACAAGGCTCACAATGTTATCGACAACCTCTTGATCACTTAGTTTATCACCTTCTTCATCTTTAATTTGCATAAGCCCATCCATTAGATCATTCGTCACTACTACTTTTTGCCTCTTTTTCTTCTCTAGCTCCAGTCTGAAAATAGCCTCAAGCTTCTTCCTGCACTGCAAAATATACACAATTCACAATAATATTATTCTAATGTTCAATATTTCAATATTAATTATCATATTAATTCATTTGTCCAATCTGCATGGATCACAACTCCATCGGCTTTTGAGCTTGAGAGGATGATCTAGGATGCGGTTCATAGTTATTTTATTTTTTATTTTTTATGTTTAAGATACGAAGAAATAAAAAAAAATAGAGAAAGGAAGAATATGTACTAAAAAGAAAATTACGGAAAGAAAAATAAAAAATAACAATTATTTTTGTAATTTTTATTTTCTAAATTTTAATTTCATTTGTTTTTTTTATTGATTTTCTTCTTCTTGATACCACCTTTAATTCTTCTTCAAAAAGTTCTCACTTTGATACTTTTTCCATATCTCAATAAGTTCTCTCTTTAATCTCATATGCATATCTCAATGAAGACGGTTCGCGTGATTTTACTTTATAATTTTTTCTTTAACATAAAAAAAAATAATATGACGTGATATTGTAACCTAAACATAAATATTTCTTAAATTCCAAAATATAGATTGAAAACTTTTATACTAATTTATGATAATTATGTTTAGGAATTAATTAGTTAAACCCTTCGGGCTTTAGATTAATTATAAAGAGAAGAAAAAACTTTTTGCATTTTGTTGGTGAAATTAAGATATATTAAAACCTGATGAGCATGGTGAAAAGCAGTTCCGGGAATGTTGATTGGCTGAGCTCTAATTCCTTTCAGCAATCCATCAAACAACTCATCTATGGTTTCCAGAAGAGGCCCCGGCTCCAAACTCACGAACAATTTTCCAATATTTTGGAACGTTAGCTGCAAATATGGACCGATTTTTTTATTGGTAATGAATATCGTACTTTTTAAAAATAAATAAAAATAAAAAACTAACCAATAGATTTCATATTAATTACATGATTAATAACCTTATAAATTAATAATTACCTTTTTAGTTTCCTCAAATGCTGTGATTCTACCCTTTTGAGCCCATGACTCAAGTGCAGCAACCATGCAGGGTTGTACTAGGGGAGCGATTCGCCTGAGAGCGTCGGGCTGATTGGCTACGGCTGAGACGTAGCTTCTAAGCCTTGTATGGGACTTTCCATGAACAGCAAATAAGGAGGTACTTCCCAGAAGATCAACACTCGGCCACTTCAGGGTGAAGGTATCAAGTGATTGGAATACATATTTGTTGATCGCTGGAAAGCACGTTATGATGGACGGTGATCCAAACAGATGACTTCGGTACATCCCTACACCATCGCCGTACCTGATCCAACGCGGCAATCCTTATATTTTGTTAATAAGTACCCAACACCCAAGAGTCATCCAAGAGTAATTAATACTTACATATATGGTGCTCGTTCAATTATCGAATGTATGTTTCATATTCAAATATGATAATCAAAATAATTGATCTATATGTAAAAATTATCTTTGCAAAAAATTAAAATCGATCAATCTGTAATCATTTCGTCATTTATATACGTATCAATCAAATTAATTGATTAATTACAATATATATACTCCTTAATTGTTACTAAAATATCGATTCTTTTGATACATATAAACTAAAAAAGTATCTCCAATATAATTATTTTTTGCTGATATGAACTTAATAAATTAACGAGGTCAATTATCATATATATATATATATATAGGATAATCAACCATATATAGGGGATTGAGCACATTCATGTACTCTATAGTACGTATTGGATGCAAGTGATGGATACCATTATTGTAATATGGTAACATACATAATATCAACTTTTGTCACTCACTGAAAATTTAAGAGGTTGCATGCATATTGAAATATATAAAATTATATAAAAGCAAAGAACGTACTTGGCTCGTTTAGCATTGATGAATTCATCGGGACGACGAAGAATTTTGAAGTACCAAAGAAAAGTAAACATTTCTCCGAAAAATGGTAATCCCATGTGACCGGGTGGAAGTTTGGCACCGGAATCGGAATGCTTGAGTTTGAGAGGAAGAACATACCAAAGCTCATTCCACCACCACAAGAGCAGTCCTAATAGTGGCAAGCCTCCTAAAACTACAGCCAGCCATACCCCTGCAGAAATTTCCATGGCAACTGGCAAGGAAGCACTAGCAGATATCTACCTGCCAGAGGCCTCAAGCAAGTATATACTTCAAGTATATATGTATGCTTCGAGTTTAGAGAAGGAGGCTCGAGTCTTGTCTTGTCTTGGAGAGTACTTATAGCCCAAGCAGGCCTACATCAGTGACACTTACGTGGCACTTAATGAATTGATAGATCCAATTAGCAGCCAGTAGAACCGGCCCTGATCATCTACTGGCCGGGCTACAATAGTTGATTCAATTATAATCGATAGCAACAATATATTATTAAAAGAATATAATATATAATTACGTACATCTTTCCTCGGTTCCTTCTTTACATCTTCGTTATTGAATAATTTATCATAATTGGAATCAGAATTATTTAATTTTTAAATCATCATTCCATAATTAATTATAACAAAATTCATATTTATATATCATAATCGAAATGATTCAACTCTTAAACCATCATTCCACAATTAATTATATATAAAAAAAGTAACGAAATAACAAGAAAGTAGTACACTAAATATTAACGACAAAAGAGAATAATATATAACGATTTATTCTTCTGTATTGTTGTAATTGTTTTTTTTTAATTTTATCTTTTACAAAAATTAAATTTGACACATTTGACACATTTTACTATAAAATTTAAAAATAAAGAAAAATATTATTAAACTGAAATACTTATCAAATTTTTTGAGTATATATCATATTATATTTTCATCTACATGCACATATACAATATATAAATGTAATAATACATCTTATAACACGGTTTTTAGGTACACCTAAACGTTATGTACTCAGATTAAAAAGAAAACGTCATGTACGTGGACTATTATTTGATTTTGCTCAAATAAAAGATGCGTCATTTTTAATACATACACACAACTGTGGAGTCAAAATCGTTTTCTAGCGAAATCGGGGATGTGTTGGACCAAAATATGAAGGTGGTCCCATAATCAACCCTAAATTCATCTGCAGGGTCGTCTTCGACGGCTTTTTTTGTTAGTATTTTTATAGTCGGTCGTCCACGGCAGCTCACGATTTGACGTAAATTAAAGGGAAAGGGTATGCCAAAAATTTTAACCTATTAGTCATGGGTTAATTAGTCAAGGATAAAACGCAATGAATGCATTTTTTTTTTTTTTATCCTTTAACCAAGACGTGCTCAATGGTTAAGATCGACATTCAACAAACAAACAAATAGAACACTATAACGTGGCAGCACTAAAATATATAGTACGTTCCCGTGAAGATGGATTTTTGAAAATTCGAAGGATCGAGTATTCGAGTTGATTCAATGGACAAGGGAACCGCCTGATTTGATTCTCTCACTAATTAAAAAATAATGAAACAATATGCACATGGACTAGGGAAACAATGGACTGAACTGAGTGATATGTAATTTTGATTCTGATTTTGTAAGAAAAGAAACCCTAGGGAAACAATTGCATGTCTACTAGTTTTTTAAGCATTGAACCAAAATAATTAAACATCAATTAAGTGTAATGTATTTTTTTTTTTTTGCATTCCACTAAATATCAACCACAAAAGAGAATAATATATAACTATTTATTCTCTTGTATCCAAATAGTTTCTTTCTTTATTTTATCTTTTACGAAAATTAAATTTGATACAATTTATTATAAAATTTAAAAATAAAGAAAAATATTATTAAACTAAAATACTAATCAAATTTTTTGAGTGCATATATTTTCACATATATCATATTATATTTTCATTTACATGCACATATTGCAAAATATGATAGTCATGGTGGAAGATCGAGAACAGAAGAAAAGAAGATGAGAGTCTTGTGAAGAAAAATAGTGAGAAAATTGAAAAAATTAAGAGAAGTTCTAGAATTATCACCCATGTTATTAAATGAATCTTATATCACGTAATATAGTGTCTAACATTTATATATAGCCTACATGGCTTTGACTTAAAACATAAACATAACAAACTTTTTCCAACTAACTAAATCACAGTAGCTTATTATTCAACATTCCCCCTCAATCGCAGCTGGGGGACCAAGTCTGAGATTGCTGTGATGAACGGAAAAAGAAGGACCATGAAGACCCTTGGTGAAAATATCCCCCACCTGATCTTCAGAGGCTATGTAGTGAATATACATACTAAAATCTTTTTGTTGAACTTTCTCTAGAACAAAGTGAAAATCAATATCCAAATGCTTAATCCTAGAGTCTTGAATTGCATTTGAACTCTAGGTAATAGAGGAAAGATTGTCGCAATGAAGAGTTGGCAGTGCTGGGAGAAAAACCTTCAAGGCTTTCAAAAAATTATGAATATGAGATAATTCAGCGAAACTATTGGATAAGGCTCTATATTCAGCCTCGATAGAGCTGCGGGATACAGAGCTCAGTTTCCGAGATTGCCAAGTAATGGGATTGAGACCCAAATAAACAACAAAACCTGTAGTGGAACGATGAGTGTCAATGTTCCTAGCCTAGTCTGCATCAGTGTATGCATCAAGAAGCATAGCACCACCATGGGTGTAAGATTTGCTAAATGCCTGAAGTTGAAGAGATCCTAGTGAGCTAAAACTTATACCATGATTCACAGTACCCTGAAGGTATTGAATAATGCGCTTCACCAGCCCCAAATGCACATCAGTAGGAGAGGTCATGTATTGACAAACAATGTTAACAAAATAGGCTAAATCTGGTCTAGTAAAGGTTAAGTACTGAAGTGCTCCTACTAAACTTTGAAATAAAGTAGGATCAGTAAGAGGCTCACCATCAGTCTTAGCGACAAGGCTATTGGGCTTGCAAGGAGTAGGAGAAGAGTGACATGAAGTCATATCGGCCTTAGCAATAAGCTCTTTAGCATTTTCTCCTAATTGACGAAAATGTCACCATTGGTCTTGTAGGTTATTTGCAGTTCCAGAAAATAAGTGAGACGACCCATGTTTTTCATCTCAAAGACTTCACTCAACTTATCAACAAATACTTGAATCAAACCTGGACTTGAACCAGTTAGGATAATGTCATCCACATAAAGCAATAACACAATAATATATGGACCGTAATGTTTAACAAACAAGCTAGGGTTTGAGTGTGTACCATGGAAGCCTAATGCAAGGAGATAGCCTGTGAACTTGGCATTCTACGCTCTGGGAGCTTTCTTTAAATCGTACAAAGATTTTTGTAGCTTGCAAACCTGTCTGGGAGAATCAGGATCTTCAAATCTTGGAGGTTGTCGCATAAACACCTCTTCTTCGAGTTCTCCACGCAAAAATGCATTCTTAACACCCAATTGACGAAGTTCTCACTTGTTCATAGCAACAAGACTTAGAATAATACAAACTGTAGTATGACAAACGATAGCCTGTTTAACCATTGTTTTGAAAGTCAACCAACTTCAGAAGAGGTGGTGACGTGGTGTACCTATGTGAGAACTTACGGACTATAGTTTGACGTGTTATTTCCAAGTCCAATGATGCTTACTAGCGTTTTATATTAAGAAGTGATAGGGGAGGTGAGTATCTCTCAAAGGAATTTGAAGAGTTCTGTGATCTCAGTGGCATCAAGAGACAACTGACAGTGGCTTATTCTCCTCAACAAAATGGGGTGGCTGAAAGGAAGAACTGGACCATTGTCGAAATGGCCAGGACTATGATGCATGCTAAGGGGATTCCTTACAAGTTCTGGGGAGAAGCTGTTTACACAGCTGTGTACCTACAAAATCGATGTCCTACTAAAGCAGTGGCTGAGAAAACACCATTTGAGAAGTTTTGTGGGAGGAGACCAAGAGTGAAGCATCTGAGAGTGTTTGGTGCCCTATGCTATGCCCATGTCCCTGGTCAGCTTAGACAGAAGTTGGATGAGAAGAGTTCAAAGTGTGTGTTCATGGGGTATGGAAGTTGTGAGAAGGGCTACAGATTGTACAACTTGCAAACTGAGAAGATGGTGATATCCAGAAGTGTTGTGTTTGATGAAAATGCTCAGTGGGATTGGAGTGATGCAAGTAGGTCTCAACAATAATGGTATCCAGGTCTCTAGTTTCTTCAATGATCGACACAATCGAATCATAACTTTTAGTTAGACTAATTAGAATCTTCTGTGCTATCCTAATTGACAGGAGAGACACTCAGGTGTAGATGAGAAAGCTTTTGCAAGCTTGACCGTGAGTAACAAGCAAGGCAGTGCTAGAAATGACGGATCACAGGGTTCAACTCATCAGTTTTCAAAAGGCAACAGAAATTGGAATCAGAAATCCAATTCATGGAAATCTTATCATCATCATCAAAACTCAAATTTCACAAGGAGAGAAAAGACAGGGAAAAGGATGTTCTGTAAACCATGTGATAGATATCACTTTGGTGAATGCTGGCACAAGGACAAATCTGTGCCTAAAGTAAAATGCTACAATTGTCAACGTTTTGGACACATGTCAAGGGAGTGTCCTGAACCAAACAAGGCAGGAAAGTCTGCCACAGTAAACCTAGCAAAGGAAGTGACAGAAACCACAGAAACCCTGTTCTATGCATGTAATGCTGCATCTGTAAAGGAAGATGATCAAGTGTGGTATGTGGACAGTGCATGCAGTAATCACATGACTGCACAGGAATCAATGCTGAGAGACATTGATAGAGATGTAACAGTGAAGGTGAAGATGGGAAATGGTGAGCTTGTAAGAGCTGCAGGAAAGGGAACACTAGTCATACAAACCAAGCAGGGTGAAAGACAAATCAGAGATGTCATGTTGCTGCCAGGCCTAGAAGAAAACCTACTTAGTGTGGGACAGATGTTAGAACATGGCTATTATCTGGTTTTTGGTGATGGCATAGTGGATATATTTGGAGACAAGGAGATGAAGGATAGGGTTGCTAGAGTACCTATGACAAAGAATCGATGTTTTCCACTCACTTTGGAAAGCATCAATTCTTTAGCAATGAAGACTGTGGTGCTGGAGGATGCAAGACTATGGCACAAACGTTATGGACACCTTAACTATGCTAGTCTGAAGACTTTGCAACAGAAAAATCTTGTTGTGGGGTTACCTAGACTAACAGCTCAAGGGAGTGCAGTATGTGAAGGATGTGTGATGGGTAAGCAACATGTTGAAATGTTTGACAAGGAGAAAGCATGGAGAGCCACCATTCCTTTGGACCTGATCCACACAGATATTTGTGGACCAATGCAGGAGAAAACTGCAGGTGGAAACAGGTATTTTCTGACCTTCATTGATGATTGCACAAGAATGTGTTGGGTGTACTTTCTCTTGAACAAGTCAGGAGCATTACATGTGTTTAAAAAGTTCAAAGCAATGGTGGAATTGCAAAGTGGATATAAGATAAAGCAGATAAGAAGTGATAGGGTAGGTGAGTATCTCTCAAAGGAATTTGAAGAGTTCTGTGATCTCAGTGGCATCAAGAGACAACTGACAGTGGCTTATTCTCCTCAACAAAATGGGGTGGCTGAAAGGAAGAACAGGACCATTGTCGAAATGGCCAGGACTATGATGCATGCTAAGGGGATTCCTTACAAGTTCTGGGGAGAAGCTGTTTACACAGCTGTGTACCTACAAAATCGATGTCCTACTAAAGCAGTGGCTGAGAAAACACCATTTGAGAAGTTTTGTGGGAGGAGACCAAGAGTGAAGCATCTGAGAGTGTTTGGTGCCCTATGCTATGCCCATGTCCCTGGTCAGCTTAGACAGAAGCTGGATGAGAAGAGTTCCAAGTGTGTGTTCATGGGGTATGGAAGTTGTGAGAAGGGCTACAGATTGTACAACTTGCAAACTGAGAAGATGGTGATATCCAGAAGTGTTGTGTTTGATGAAAATGCTCAGTGGGATTGGAGTGATGCAAGTAGGTGTACTACAGGATCAAGTTCTATGAAAAATGGTGCAGGATACAGTCTAGAATTCAGTGGTTCTGTATCTGACCCTCAAGATGAAGGTCCAACAGTGATTGAACAAGAAAATCAGATGCAGACTGAAGATGCACATTCAGGATCTGAGTCCTAAAGTCAAACTCCTGTGAAATATAGGAGCATTGATGACATTTATGCACGATGTCATATGAGTTTCATAGAACCAGAAACTTATGAAGAGGATGCAAAAGATAAAGTGTGGAAAGCAGCTATGGAAACTGAACTCAGTATGATCAACAAGAATGGTACTTGGGACCTAGTTGACAGACCAGTGGATAAACCCATTATTGGAGTAAAATGGGTGTATAAAACCAAGCTGAACTTGGATGGTTCAGTTCAAAAACACAAGGCAAGGCTAGTTGCAAAAGGGTATGCATAAAAGCCTGGAATTGACTTTAATGAGACGTTTGCCCCAGTAGCAAGACTGGACAAAATCAGAACTCTGATTGCACTTGCAGCACAAAAGAGTTGGAAGTTGTACCAACTAGTTGTGAAGTCTGCATTCCTAAATGGAAATCTTGAAGAAGAAGTCTATACTGAACAACCTGAAGGTTATGTGGTTCAAGAGGAAGAAGGAAAAGTGTATAGACTCAAGAAGGCATTGTATGGGTTGAAGCAGGCCCCTAGGGCTTGGTATGGTGAGATAGACTCATTTCTATCTCAGTGTGGTTATGTCAAGAGTGCTAGTGAGGCCACGCTGTATGTGAAAACAGCAAGCAATGGAGGGATCCTCATTGTCTCAATCTATGTAGATGATATTATCTACACAGGATCCAGTGAGACTTTGATGCAGGAATTCAAGTCTGAAATGATGAGGAAATATGAGATGACTGATTTGGGGCTGTTGCATCATTTTCTGGGAATGGGTGTAATTCAGACAGACAGAAGCATCTTCATACACCAAAGAAAATATGCAGCCACTCTACTTGAGAGATTTGGATTAAAGGACGGTAAACCAGTGAGTACACCACTGGTTCTAGGAGATAAGTTGAGAAAGGATGATGGAAGTGAGCCGGTAGATGAACATCTCTACAGGAAACTTGTAGGGAGTTTGCTGTATCTAACAGCAACCAGACCAGATATCATGTATGCAGCAAGTGTGCTATCAAGATATATGCATGGTCCAACAAGCAAGCAGCTTGGAACAGCAAAGAGGGTTTTAAGATATGTTCAAGGAACAATTTCCTATGGAATTGAGTATGTCAAAGGCAAAGTCTCTACTCTGGTTGGATTTTGTGACTGTGACTGGGGAGGTTCTGAAGATGATTCAAGAAGCACTCCAGGATATGCTTTTACCATGGGAAGTGGGGTGTTCTCTTGGGCATCTGTGAAACAAAGCAGTGTTGCTTTGTCCACAGCAGAGGCAGAATACATCAGTGCAGCAGAAGCTACTACACATGCAATTTGGCTAAGATTTGTTCTAAAGGATTTTGGAGAAGAGCAAGGGGAGCCTACTACTCTACTTTGTGACAATATGTCGGCCATTGCAATTGCAAAGAATCCTGTGTTTCATCAGAAGACAAAACACATCTCTAGAAGATATCATTTTATCAGAGAGGCTTTGCAGGAAAACAAAATCACTTTGTTATATTGCAGGACTGAAGATCAGCTTGCTGATATCTTCACAAAAGCCTTACCTAAAGACAGGCTTGGGAAACTAAGACTACTTCTAGGCGTCAAACCAGCTTCTAGCTTAGAGGGGAGTGTTGATGACTAAGCTGCTAAGCTGGTATGACTCAGCTAGTAGCATGTGGAAGACAGAAAGCAGAAGAGAGTGTGTGTGCTGAGGTGGATAACAGATTCATCCTCTATTGTGTGTGTGTTAGTTCACAGGTGTAGTCTAGATTCTAGAGATGCCAAGTGTCCTAATGTGAGTGGCTAGAATTGAGTCATGCTTTGTGTGTGTAACTGAATTCAAGTGTGAGAGTGATGTAAAATACTCAGTGAGATTCATATCAGTGATTATTGTGAATGTAATAAAAAATATACGTGAAGTTTCTCTCAGAATTGTGAGTGTGACCATCAAATCTGTGCTAGGCATTTTCACAAACACTTTGAGTGCATTGCATCGTGCACTGATCATCATTCACATTCATCATTGATTCACAATCCAAACAACAATCAAAACAGAGTTTAATCTGTCCATTCATTAACCTAAACTAGTCACGGGCTACTCCCGATTCAATCAGGTTCAGCTAGTGTGTGGGTGTTGAGCTAGCAAAGAGAATCATACCTGCTGTCGTCTGGTTTCCAAGATTTTTTATTAAAGGAAATTGTGGGCCTTTCACTTATGATAATTATTTATGTGTTTTGAACTCATATAACCTCCCTTCCCTCCCTCAAGCTCTCTCCTTTTCTTGGCTGCTTGATTAATTATATGTCAATTTCATGTAGCTTTCCTGCACTCTCATGTGAATTTGCATCCATTGACGTGAGCGATGTGCTGGGAACAGTAAGTTCCTATCTTATTTTAATTTACATATTTCCTATTATGTATTGATATTTGCTCCTTACTACCAGTGATCCTTTGTTAGTCTTTTTTATGTTCTTAAGGTGGTTTCCATCTGGCCTGAATTTGTGCCCTCTTATTTTGCAGAACAGATTGAATATAACGAAAACAATTCGCAAATTCTCTATAGGTTCAGACTTAAGACCCACTGGTTCTAAGTTCCACTCAGGACCTGTGTTACATGATATTAAGCATGGGGATGGAGATGAATATTCTGGCGATGGCTCTGTTTCACTAACTGCCCAAAATTTTGAAAAGTTTACTCACCTGTAAGTGGGCCATCTTTTAAATGTATACCTTTGATATCCTGTGATGTGGCAGACCTCAGTTGGTATATGCCTCAACCTTCCTAATTTTATACTAAACAATTCTTGTGCAGGCATCCAATTTTGGTTGTTAACTTTTCTGCTCCTTGGTGCTACTGGAGCAATCGCCTGGTAAATTAACTAGTTTCGCATATTGCTCAAGTTTTTTTTTGTGTGTGTGGAAGTTTTAACTATCTTAATCATTATCTACCATGTTGTTATATACTTGGGTATGTATAATTTATGATTATGGGCATGGTAGCATAGATCTCATCATGTGGCCAGAAATTAAAGGTTAGATGTCAATCAATGATGGAAAACTTCCTGTGTTCCAACTTATTTAATTCCTTTAGGTTTTCTAAAATAAGGTTGTATTATATTTACTGTTCACTCTGATGTTATACGCGCTGCTTGAGTTTTTGAAACTTGTTTCATTCTCATTTACTATTTTGATTGCTTCATCGCATGTCTGCTCTCATGCATACATTATCTTATGACTAGCCACTTTACAGGCACTGACACACATACTTATTGACTTTTTTATCCTTTTGAATACATAAAAATGTTAGCAAATAGTTTTTATTTATTTATTTACAAATAGCTCTATAATTATTATATAGAAAACATAGAAAAGCAGTAAATTTGGAGAAGAAAAAAATTGCAACCTTCAAACATGGGTAGTGGATTTTGTGTTTTCTCTCTCATTTCTCATATTTTCTTTTTTATTATTACAATTTCTATCTAAACTATTCATCATTTATTCTACTACCCTTTATATTATATTAATTTTTTTTTAATTTACAAAGGGCATCTTTTTGAATTTTGAATATTTCAGCGTTTTATGCTTCTTGCTTAATATATATATATATATATATATTATGTATACATATTATGTATATTATATTTAAGTGAGTTATAAGTTGTTGGTTTAGTTCGTGTTGCCTTTCTTTATTTTCAATGGAACTGTGGTATACTTAGAAGATGATGCAATAATTTTTGGTTGATTTAATCGAACCATTTAGTTAAATTCATTCAAAAGCTTTTCCTTTTTGCTGTGGTTGTTTCTTTCTCTTTCATTATGTTCTTGCTTCATCTTATCACTTACTTTTCCTTCTCCAGAAACCTTCATGGGAGAAGGCCGCCAAAGTAATACGAGAAAGGTGCTTCATTCTGAAAATTCTACTGTAGTATTTATTTTATTTCCATCCAGAATCTAATGTCTGCTATTTACCTTCCATGCACTCTCTCTCTTTCTAATGCCGCCATTTTTAACAGATATGATCCAGAAATGGATGGGCGTATTCTTTTGGCGAAAGTGGATTGTACTGAAGAAGCTGACTTGTGTCGAAGGTATATTTTAGATTTATTATTCTTATTTCCATGTGATTTCCTGTGAAATAAAAATTTAATTTATGAATTTACCTTTTTAGTTCTTATTATTTGTATAAAGAAAATCCAAAAATTTATTCATATTTTTCCTCCTTCTCATTGATCAAAGGATGCATACATACTTTATGTTAATTGATGACTTACAATGGGGAAGAAACCGAAAGAAAAGATCCAAGGAATGCTAAATAGCCCAGGCACTTCTCATGGATTTATTATTTTGTAAATTTCAAATTCTTTTGACCACTTTTAGATTTTAAACTATAAGTTTTTTCTCTAAAAAAATGTTTAACCTGAAATTATCAGGGTGGCTTTTTCTCTTGCTGAGAAAGTGCTCGAGGCTGTCTTTTTGCTTGTACAGATAACTGTTAACCACAGGGTGGGAAGTGAGAACATAGATGAGCTCATGTTCTTTAGTCTACCTCTATCCTATTCATTTTCACTTGGGTATTCTTGTATGTTTGTTACACGTAAGCTATCACTGCTATCATCCCAGAATAGAGCCACCATTTGAACTTTCTTCATACACAATCTAGGCTTTTACATGGCATCTGAAGTAGTCATGCTTTATTGCCTTACATCATTCCCAGATACAAAATTATTGTGCTTTCATTTTGGTTAACCTACTACTATCTTCTAATCTTTGCTATTAGTAACTAAGTTTCCCCGTAATGTTCAGGAATCACATTCAAGGATATCCATCAATTCGTATTTTTCGTAAAGGAAGTGATGTAAGGTAAATATTACAACATTTTGAACCTTTACCTTGTCCTCCCATTCCTGGAGTCAATGTTTTATGTTAGGTTACATTATCTTTGAATGTAATTACCTGTTGATCTTGTTGAAGTTAGAGTTCTTCGGTGACAGGTTACTTGGCAACAAGTTAGGGTCTGTTGTTGAATTAGTCATGCAGTAAAGTTACTGCATCAATAATCCCTATTGTTCAGGGAAGACGTAGGTTGTTTTTTATTTGAACTAGTCTCTAGGACTCTACCACGTTAATAGGGTTGTGACAACGTGGGATGTTATCTTTATGTTTCTCATCACTTGTAAGGCTACTTAAAGCCAGTTAGCTTTAATCAAATAAGAGGAGTTTTTCCAGATTACTCAAAACGGATTTTACATTTGGTATCAGAGCTTCCTCACGAGGCCTGTTAGATATTAAGAAGCTGCAGCCTTCTAATCGTGTAATTGTGAGAAGTGTGAGAGTATGGCAGCAGAAAGCAGTTTTGTTCAACCGGAAATCCCAAGGTTTGATGGCCACTATGATCACTGGAGTATGCTTATGGAGAACTTCCTGCGTTCAAAAGAGTATTGGGGTTTGATAGAAAATGGCGTTCCTGCAGCAGCAGAAGGAGTTGAAGAACAGACAAAGATAATAGAAGATCTCAGATTGAAGGACCTGAAGACCAAGAACTATTTGTTCCAGGCAATCGATCGTTCCATCCTGGAGACAATCCTGAACAAGGAGACAGCAAAAGACATCTGGGACTCCTTGAAGCAGAAGTACCAGGGGACTGCTCGAGTGAAACGGGCACAGTTACAAGCTCTTCGAAAGGAGTTCGAAACTCTCCACATGAAGATGGAAGAATCGGCGTAGCCAATAAAATGCGGATCCATGGAGAGAAGATGGGGGATGTTGCTATCATCGAAAAGATTTTACGGTCTATGACCCCTAAATACGATTATGTCGTATGCTCCATCGAAGAGTCTCATGATATAGACAGGTTGTCTATTGATGAATTGCAAAGTAGCCTTCTGGTTCACGAACAACGCATGAATGGACATGCTGTGGAGGAACAAGCCTTGAAGGTCGTCCATGACGATCCATCTGGAGGACAGGGACGCGGTCGTGGAGGCTATAGAGGACGAGGACGAGGAAGGGGCAGACAAAGCTTTGACAAGTCTGCTGTTGAATGTTACTATTGTCATGAATATGGGCACTTTCAATACGAGTGTCCGAAGAAGGATAAACAGAAAAAAGCAAACTACGCAGAGACCAGTGAAGAAATTCTGTTGATGGCCTATGTAGACATGCAGAATTCCAACAAAGAAGAATCGTGGTTTCTCGACTCAGGATGTAGCAACCACATGTGTGGTAAGAGAGATCTTTTCTCTGACTTTGATGAGAGCTTCCGAGAATCTGTGAAGCTAGGGAACAACTCGAGAATGGCTGTGATGGGCAAAGGCAGCATCCGAATGCTGGTGAATGGGCTGGTCCAAGTAGTAACTGGGGTCTTCTATGTTCCAGACCTCAAGAACAATCTGTTGAGTATCGGTCAACTGCAAGAGAAGGGAATTGACATGGTGATACAATGTGGGAGGTGTAAGTTGTATCATCCAAAGAAAGGATTGATCATGGACACGGCGATGTCCAAGAATAGGATGTTTGTCCTAACAGCTCATATTCAACCAGTGGAGCAGACTTGATTTAATTCCCTCATTGAAGATCCTGCTCGACTCTGGCATTATAGATATGGACATCTAAGTTTCAATGGTTTGAAGCTTCTTCAACAAAAGAAGATGGTGGATGGTCTTCCTTTACTAAAGGCCTCCACAAAGGTGTGTGAGCATTTCGTGGTGGGCAAGCATCAGAGGGATCAGTTTCCTCAGAAGAGTACTTGGAGGGCTTCTCAGGTCTTACAACTAATCCATGCCGACATTTGTGGCCCGATAACTCCCATCTCCAACAGCAAGAAAAGGTACCTGCTGAACTTTATTGATGACTTCAGTCGTAAGTGTTGGGTCTATTTTCTAGTAGAGAAGTCAGAGGCTTTTGTCACTTTCAAAAGCTTTAAAAGTCGAGTTGAGAATGAAACTGGTGCATGCATAAAGGGCCTTCGTACAGACAGAGGAGGAGAATTCACGTCACAAGAGTTTTCTAGCTTTTGTGATGCGAATGGCATTCGCAGGCAACTTACTGCTGCTTACACACTGCAACAAAACGGTGTCGCCGAAAGGAAGAACAGAACCGTCATGAATTTGGTTCAGAGTATGCTGTCAGAGAAGAAGCTTCCAAAGACATTCTGGCCCGAAGCAATTAACTGGACTATTCATATTCTGAATAGAAGTCCAACTCTCATTGTAAAGAACATGACTCCTGAAGAAGCATGGGGAGGATCCAAACCTTCTGTGGATCATTTTAGAGTATTTGGATGTGTTTCCTATGCTCATGTTCCAGAAAATAAACGAACCAAGCTCGATGACAAAAGTGTTAGATGCGTGCTACTTGGAGTGAGTGAGGAATCAAAAGCATACAAGCTGTATGATCCCATTACTCGGAAAATAATCATAAGCAGAGATGTGGTGTTTGAGGAAGACAAAGGATGGGACTGGGATGATAGTTATAAAGAGGCTATCCTAGCTGATCTAGACTGCGGTGAAAATGAGACACAAGCTGCACAAGGAGACACAAATGGTGACAATGCAGAGGCAAATGATGATCTCGATGGAAGTTCAGAGGAAGAAGATGAGCATGATGTCTCACTTGACTTAACAGAAGAGAGTTCGACCAGCTCCAGTGAAGGAAGGATTAGGAGGCAACCAATCTGGATGAGGGGCTATGTAAGTGGAGAGGGTCTTTCATCTGAAGAGGACGTTTCTCACTTAGCTATGTTAGCACATAGTGATCCCATTTCGTATGAAGATGTTGTGATTTGCTCAAAGTGGAAAAAGGCCATGGATTTGGAGATTGAGGCCATTGAAAGAAATAACACATGGGAACTAACAGATTTGCCAAATGGAGGAAAGAGGATTGGGGTAAAATGGATATACAAGACCAAGCTGAATGAGAAAGGTGAGGTGGATAAGTACAAGGCCAGGTTAGTTGCAAAGGGGTACAGCCAACATCATGGAATAGATTATGATGAAGTCTTTGCTCCTGTGGCTCGGCTTGACACTATCCGAGTGGTGATTTCCCTTACTGCACAGAAAGGGTGGATTGTCTATCAATTGGACGTGAAATCAGCCTTCTTGCACGGAGAGATAAGTGAAGATGTTTTTGTTGACCAGCCAGTAGGTTATGTCAAGAAAGGAGAAGAGCATAAGGTATACAAGTTGAGAAAGGCATTGTATGGACTTAAGCAGGCTCCTCGAGCCTGGTACAGTCGAATAGAAGCATACTTCTTACAGGAAGGGTTCCAGAAATGTCCCTATGAGCATACCTTGTTCATCAAGGTTTCTACTGAAGGTAAAATCCTGATTATCTGTCTTTATGTAGATGATCTCATATTTACAGGAGATGATGAGCTGATGTTTGCCAAGTTCAAGAAGTCAATGATGGAGGAGTTCGATATGTCGGACCTCGGTAAAATGAGGTATTTTCTTGGTATTGAGGTGCTGCAAGGGTCACAAGGAATCTTCATTGGTCAAAAGAAATATGCTCAGGAAGTGTTAGAAAGGTTTAACATGGAAGGTTGCAACTCTGTCCTCAATCCAATCGTTCCTGGAGTCAAACTCGTGAAAGATGAACATGGAGTGAAAGTGGACAGCACCGTGTATAAGCAACTTGTGGGGAGCCTCATGTACTTGACTGCTACTCGGCCTGATCTCATGTTTGTGGTCAGTCTCATCAGTAGGTTCATGGAGACACCCACTGAGCTTCACTTAGCTGCTGCAAAAAGAGTATTGAGGTACTTAAAAGGAACATTGATGCTTGGAGTGCTTTACAAGAAGGGAGGAAACAAGGAGTTGATCGTTTTCACAGAAAGTGACTACGCTGGGGATCTCGAGGACAGAAAAAGCACCTCTGGTTACGTGTTCATGATGAGCTCAGGAGCTGTATCTTGGTCGTCTAAGAAGCAACCTGTGGTCACTTTATCTACTACAGAATCAGAATTCATTGCAGGTGCTTCGTGTGCTTATCAAGCAGTATGGCTAAGAAGGATATTGGAGGTACTTGGGCATATTCAGCATGGTCCTACGAAGGTGAATTGTGATAACAGTTCAACAATAAAGCTCTCTAGAAATCCAGTGATGCATGGTCGCAGCAAACACATTGATGTGCGGTTCCATTTCCTTCGTGAACTCACTAAGAAAGGCGTTGTGGAAATGGTACATTGCCCCACTCAGGAACAAGTTGCAGATGTTATGACAAAGCCATTAAAGCGAGATACATTTTCAAAGATGCGTGAGTTAATGGGAGTTGTTTCAATTTCAAGTATAAACTGATTGCTTCTGCAATTCAGTTTAAGGGAGGATGTTGAAGTTAGAGTTCTTCGGTGACAGGTTACTTGGCAACAAGTTAGGGTCTGTTGTTGAATTAGTCATGCAGTAAAGTTACTGCATCAATAATCCCTATTGTTCAGGGAAGACGTAGGTTGTTTTTTATTTGAACTAGTCTCTAGGACTCTACCACGTTAATAGGGTTGTGACAACGTGGGATGTTATCTTTCTGTTTCTCATCACTTGTAAGGCTACTTAAAGCCAGTTAGCTTTAATCAAATAAGAGGAGTTTTTCCAGATTACTCAAAACAGATTTTACAGATCTTCATTGAATTTTTATGCTTAATTTCTTCTGCTTTTATTTACCAGCACCTAAAGTTTGCAATCCTTCTATGTTTCAATTTGCGGATTAATATGCAATATTTGAATTTGACTTTTTGATGTGAACTGTGTGTGTCAATGTCAAACAGGGATAAACTTAGGGTTTGATATTTTGGAAAAAAAGAAAAAGAAAATTGAAATCCACATCAAATGATTCATGGGATTAGTTTGAAGTAGCATGTTCTGCTAGAGTATTTGAAATCCTCCTTATCTTAAATAGTCAGTTAAGTATGAAGTTCTGATTTCTGTAAAAATTTACTATTTCTTAAATCTCATACAATTATAACAAAATGCTAATCCACATTCCTGATTTCAAGCATCTATCCCAATACAACCTTAAAGCCAATTAGGTCTTATCTAGACTTCTGATGCATTAGCTGTGAATCTGCGTCAAGGTTATTTTCTTTCTTTATACACCCTGATTATTTTACCCCTTCTACCATGACTGTTTTGTACATATGCAGCTTACCTTAATCAACCTCTTTATGTGGCATTCTGCACAGGGATGAACATGGACACCATGAACATGAATCTTATTACAGAGATCGAGATACAGACAGCCTGGTTAAGGTACAAAGATTCACAAATTTCTATTAGCCTAGCTGCATCCTATGTTTTATTCTGACTTTGAACTTGTTAATGCTTCTTGATAGAATTTTGATTCAATTGCCCTGTTGAGATTGCAAACCTCTCTGACCCAAAGTTTCCATTCTATCCTTGTAGACAATGGAAGGTTTGGTTGCACCTGTCCCCCTTGAGACTCAAAAGCTCTCTTTGGAGAGTACATATGAGAATGTAACTGAGATTGCAAAAAGACCAGCATCATTGACAAGAGGGTGTAGAATTGAAGGACATGTGCGTGTGAAAACGGTGATCTTCCAATCTAAATTAACAGAAACATTGGGCACGTTAGCACTTAATGGCATGAATTTTTTTTTATTCCTCTTGAAATCTTTGCTTTCTTCCTCTGCTCCTATAGCATGCACTGAGGTTCGTCAGACGCTGAAATTCTTAGCTTTTTGAATCATGCCCACTAACGTTTTCCTTCTCTGTTTGCAGGGGAGCCAATGGAACAGTACTCAGGGAGCTGGTACAAAGAGGTTGCTTGAGGTAATGATCCGTTTCTTTCAGTTTTAGGTGTAGAATGTAAATAGGATGAAGATTGATGGATTGTGATGATGTTTGTGAGGAAGAAGATTGGATTGCAATATGATGCACACCAACTGTTTGTGAAAATACTTATGAGCTGTTTTTCTCTTGTTTTCTGCACACTGCTTGCTTCTCTGGTTTTTTCCTCAACAAAAACATACATCCCACACACTAGCCGTGCATTACAATGATTTAACAGTTACAAACATGATGTCACTATCATGACATTCATCCAATAGGAATTTAGACCAGTTTAGGACCAATTAGAAGATGACACTTGTTCATCTTGCTCCTCAAGTGAGTGAATCAGCTGTAAAGCAGATTCCCACACATCGTGGTGTGCCACCCCACTCAAATGGTGTAATAATCTGTTGTAAAGCAGATTCCCACACTCCCTTGTGTGCCACCCCACTCAAGTTGTAACGACCCGTCCCAAATTCCAGGATTAGATTAGTGATTAATCACGATTAGTGAGGTTAATTCGTGATTAGTAGGGCGAAATCGGACGAATGATGCAAAATGACCGTTTTGCCCCTAACGTGGGTAAAACATTGACTTTTCGTTCGGGCGGTCAAATGGACTTTGACCGATGACCGTGACGTAGTTCGTGACGTCACGAGTTCATAGACAGATGGCACGTTCAATTCCAACGTTCGGGGAGGAAGTTATGACGTTCGGAAGTTTAGGGGTATTTTGGTAATTTTAGTTAAAAGGGGTCAAATGTTGACTTTTTGACCGGGAGGTCCGATGGCCGAGGGCCGAGGACCGTTACGTAGATAAGGACGTTACGAATCCATAGACAGGCATCATACTGAAATCGGACTTCGAACGGGAGAGTTATAGGTCACGGAAGTTCGGTTTCATTATGCACGTACTTCGAGACGGGGCTGAGTTGGCAGTATCTGATTGGACAGATATTTTGGTGGGTCCCATGGATGAGTGGCAAGTGTCACTCATCCTATTGGTCACTTCCCCTAAAAAGGGGATCTCACATAATTAAATACTATTATATTAATTATTTTATAATTAAACTTTCTAACAATTAATCCTAGCCATCCATCCTAAATTAATCCTTCAATCCTCACCATCAATCCTCTCCTCTCTCATCTAATCACATCATCTCCTTCTCCCTTCTCTTCCACGACATCACCTTCATCATTCTTCTTCATTTGTCATTTTCTCCATTTTTCTTCAAACCCGAAACCACACCCCACCATCATTCATCCTATGAGCCCAAGTGTGACCGTGAGTGAGAGATGAGAGACGAAGGACGGCGAGCCACGGCTGGGGACGGTGGTGGCTCACGGTGGTGGACGGCGGAGCTCGACAGTGAGGTATGGAAATATTCAAAAATTCAAAATTCGGTTTTATTGCTTTTTGTTCGATTCTAAGACCTAGGTTAGGTTTCTGGGGACCTAGGGTGAAGGTTGGGATAGGTTTTGAGGTTGGGGATGGCTGGAAACGACCGTGGACGGCGGAGGAAAATACCTCCTCCATGGCCGGATTGAAGAGCACGGTTTTGGTGGTTTTTCCTTCGGTTTTTAATGTCTAAATGATTAGAAATAGGATTAGGATCATATTAGGATCAAAAGGGAATGAAATGGACCTTGAATCGGTCCAAAAATGGGAGAAAACCGACGCATGAACAGTGTTGTGAACAGTGCTGTGAACAGTAGCTGGAGGTTGAAGAAGATGAACAGTATTTTCGACCTTCTAGGGGCTCGTGAGGACGCGTGGGCCATAATTTGGGAAAGTGTTCAACACTGGAAATCTTTTATTCGATGTAACAAACATTTTGGAACTGGTTTCGTGTCAATCGGACACCGTCTCGATATGTTTCAGGGCATCGGAAAGTTTAGGGTCGGCTTAAAAATAGTTAAAAGTTCGGAAAAATTACGGGGCTTTGGTAGGGGGTTAATAAGGTAGTTAGTAACCTTCTATTACGATTTGGAAAGGTTCGGGAGTCCCAGTGATGATGATCAGCTCGGGAGAGCCTATGGCACGCAAATCGAGGCGGCAGCTCGGACGGTCTGTTAGTGGACCTTGTTTTCTAAATTGGTGTATGCATAAATGTTTATTATATGTTTTATTACATGTTTGATGATTCCGTGGTTGCATTTGTATGTGGTTACGTATAAGCACGTATTTCGAGGTTTCGACCTTATACGGTGCTTATACGGGTCTGTATTTCTTTATTGGTTTTAATGAAAAGGTTTTGGATTCCAAAAGGATAAACTCGGGTATGAGACCCATTTGGTTTTGTCTCGGGCATATGACCTCAGATATCGGGCACGGTGCCCAGCTGATGTCATATGTCTGGGCACGAGACCCAGGTTACTTTACAGTTTTGATTTCAGGTCAGGGAACCTTAAATGGATTTCCCGGTTCATGACGGTTTATGGGAACCGGCATGAACCCTTGTTATGGTATCGTGGTTCATGACGGATTATGGGGACCGGCATGAACCCAGGTTATGTTATTTTGGTACATGACGGTTTATGGGAACCGGCATGAACCCTCGTTGGTCATTATGGTACATGACGGTTTATGGGGACCGGCATGAACCCAGGTTATGTTATTTCGGTACATGACGGTTTATGGGAACCGACATGTTACCTCGGTTATGTTATTACGGTACATGACGGTTTATGGGAACCGGCATGTTACCTTGGTTATGGATATTATGGATCATGAAGGTTCAGGGGAACCGAGCATGGATATTGTGTTATGTATATATATGTTGATATACCTTCTTTTACTTCTATTATCTCCTCTGGGGAGGGTCGTTGGCCTGGGTGGATCCCGGAGTAGTCACGGAGCACCGACTGAGTGGAGTCACCCCCAGTTGGGTTCCTTACTCTCAGGAAGGCTATGGTTACTATTACCTCGAGTAGGATCAGTGGTCTGCGGACATTTACCTTGACTTTGAGAAGACTCGGATTGAGACCCGGGTAGCACGCGCGTAGCTTTGGATATCTCGACAGGATTGGTTGTGTGACTTATATGTATATATGATATATGGATATATGGATTATTGATATGTGATATGTGGTGTGCACAGGTGTGCACGGGATTGAGCAGTGGCTCGTGTATTTGGTTTCAGTATGTTTATGTTTTGGGCTGAGTCCCTTGTTGGTTTCTTTATGGATTTGGGCAGTGGCCCGTATGGTCGATTTCATTGCGGTCATTTCGACCTTGGTTTATTTCTGATTTGGGCTTAGTTCCCACATATGGTTTCTTTGGTTAACCGGTTTTCGAATGCATGCATGCTTTTTAGTGAAGGGTACAAATATCTTTATGTAAATGTTTTTATAAACTTTTGTTTTGTCCACTCACAGCTTTTAATGTTTTGACTGCCCTTCAGGTTGACATCGGATGTGGACTGTAGCAGAGACCGAGATATCACATTCCTCCTCCGGATCCTGGCGTACTCTGATAGCCCGGGAGGGCAAAGGTCGGAAATATCCCTTGTCTGACACTTCGTGTCAGACGGGAGCAAGGTCATCCCGCGTTAATCCCGGGGGAATTGGGATGGGTCCTGTCACAAGTGATGTAATTAGCTGCATCCTCACACTTAGTGCAATCAGTTGATTGCTTAGGAACTAACACTCCCCTCTAAGCAATTCACTGATTTCACTCCAAGCTTGCTCCTTAGACATGAAAACCTTTCCTTAGGTAAAGCCTTTGTAAACACATCTGCAAGTTGATCTTCAGACTTGCAGTAGATCAAATCAATCTCTCCTGATTGTATGGCTTCTCTGATAAAGTGATACTTCCTTTTGATATGTTTAGACCTCTGATGAAAAACTGGATTTTTGGACATGGCTATAGCAGCAGTATTATCACGGTAGACAGTTGTAGGTTTTGTCACCTCTTCCCCAAAATCTTCTAGGACAAACCTCAGCCATTTAGCTTGTGCAGTTTCCGCAGATGCACTTACATATTCTGCTTCAGCCGTGCTTAATGCCACACTTTGCTGTTTGACAGAAGCCCAGGAGAAAATGCCACTCCCAACTGAGAATGCATACCTTGAAGTGCTTCTCATATCCTCAGCATTTCCACTCCAATCAGAGTCACAAAAACCAATCAAAGTAGTTGATTTCCCCTTCATATATTCAATTCCATAAGTAATGATACCTGAAATGTACCTAAGAACTCTTCTTGCAGTTCCTAAATGCTTCTTAGATGGATTATGCATGAACCTTGATAGGAGACTTGCAGCAAACATGATATCAGGTCTGGTTGCTGTTAAATATAGGAGACTTCCCACCATTTGTCTGTAGATCCCTTCATCTGCAGCCTCAGAACCATCCTCCCTGCACAATTTATCATTTGCAGCAAGAGGAGTACTAACATGCTTGCAATCCTTCAAGCCAAATTTATTCAACCGGGTCTGAGCATACTTCTTCTGATGTATGAAAATGCAGTCCCTGGTTTGAACGACTCCCATTCCCAAGAAATGATGTAGGAGACCTAAATCTGTCATTTCATACTTGCTCATCATCTCTCCTTTGAATTCTTCCTTCAAAGTCTCACAATTTCCTGTGTAGATGATGTCATCTACATATAGTCACACTATGAGTGTTTTGCCTTCTTTGGTAGACTTGGTGTACAAGGTAGCCTCACTAGGACTTCTTTCATACCCATGCTTGAGCAGATGAGTGTCAATCTCCCCATACCAAGCCCTTGGTGTCTGTTTTAATCCATAGAGTGCCTTATGCAACCTGTAAACCAAGTTTCCATCAGTTTCTGTGACAAATCCTTCAGGCTGTTCCACAAATACCTCTTCCTTTAGTACTCCATTTAGAAAAGCCGATTTGACATCCAACTGATGCAAGGTTCAGCATTTCTGTGCAGCCAAAGCAATGAGAGTCCTGATTGTATCCAACCTTGCCACTGGTGAAAAATTTTCATTAAAATCAATTCCTGGCTTTTGTGAGCACCCTTTAGCCACTAGTCTAGCCTTGTGCTTCTGAGTGGAACCGTCTAAGTTCAACTTGGTCTTGTAAATCCACTTTACACCAATCACAGGTTTGTCACTAGGTATCTCAACCAGCTCCCAGGTTGAGTTCTTCTCAATCATCTCCAGTTCACTTTCCATGGCTTGTCTCCACACTTGATCCTTAGAAGCTTCCTGATAAGTTTCAGGTTCTACAATGGACACATGACATCTAGCATAGATGTCAGTCAAGTTTCTCAGCTTTACTGGAGTGTTGCTTGAGGTTGCAGGTTTTGAATCATCTAATTCCAGTGCTTGTACATCATCAGTTCCTTCAACTAGCTCCTCAGCAGCTTCTGTTCTTTCTTCTTGTTCCATCACTCCAGGAACTGACACTCTAACTTCCTCACCTTCTCCCCTATTCCAGTAGGCTCTTTCATTGAAAATCACACTTCTTGACACCATGATTTTCTTTGTCTTCAGATTAAACAACCTATAGCCTTTCTCACAAGTTCCATAGCCCACAAACACACACTTCACTAAGGACTCATCCCACTTCTGTCTTAATTGTGTGGGAACATGGGCATAGCAGATGGATCCAAAAACCTTTAGGTGTTTTACTCCAGGTTTTCTTCCACTATAGACTTCAAACGGTGTCTTCTTTTCCAGGGCCTTTGTAGGACACCTGTTGAGCAGGTATACTGCTGTGTGTACAGCCTCACCCCAAAAATGATAAGGCATGGCCTTGTCATGAAGCATAGACTTTGCCATCTCTACCACAGTTCTATTCTTCCTTTCAGCCACCCCATTCTGTTGTGGTGAGTAACCACTGTGAGTTGTCTTGTGATTCCCTCAGTTTCACAGAAGTTGTGAAACTCTTGTGAAGTAAACTCACCTCCCCTATCACTCCTTAGAGTTTTCAGTTTATATCCACTTTGGAATTCACACATGGATTTGAATTTCTTGAACACATTAAATGCACCAGACTTGTGCTTTAGGAAATAAACCCAACACATGCTAGAATGGTCATCTATGAAGGTAATAAAGTACTTGTTACCTCCCATAGTTTCTGTTTGCATTGGTCCACACAGATCAGTGTGGATCAACTTCAAAGGTACAGTTGCCCTCCATGCTTTGTCTTGATCAAAACTCTCCACATGCTGTTTTCCTGATATGCATCCCTCACATACTTCCTGCTTTCCCATTTCTAGAATAGGTAGCCCCTGCACCATGCTTTGTGTTTGCAGTTTATGAAAACTGTGATAATTCAGATGGCCAAAACGTCTGTGCCATAAGTCTGAACTTTCCTCAACTATTGCCTTCTGAGCTACAGTCTGAATGCAATCCAATGATAATGGAAAACACCCGTTTCCCAGCATTGGAACTGAAGCAACACAGTGCAGCATTTCATCATCCTCATAGATTTCTGCACTGTTATTCCAAAATCTAAGATAGTATCCATGCTCCACCATCTGTCCAACACTTAACAAATTTGCATCAAGTCCAGGTACAAGCATTACTTCATTTATGACCCTGTCACCATCCTGAGTTTTGATGACCAAAGAGCCCTGTCCTGTGGCTTGGACCAAATCACCAGTCCTCATTTTCACCTTAGCAGTAATAGTCTTATCCACATTAATCAGTAATGCCTCTTGTGAGGTCATGTGATTGCTACAGGCACTATCCACATACCATACCCCACTCCCCTCAGCAATTGTTGCTGAATTACAGGCATAGAACATGGTCCCTTCCTTATTTTCTTCCTCTTGTTTGGCCATATTGACAACTTGTCTCACAATGCAATTCTTGGAAATGTGGCCCAGTTTATTACATTTGAAACACTTAGGTTTGTTCTTAAGCCAACATTCACCATAATGAAGTTTTCCACAAATTTTGCAGGAGTCTTTAGGAGTAGAGGGATTCCCAAAAATTGGTTTAGGATTCTCAGCACCCTGATTGTTTTTGACAGTGTTGTAGGTCTTGCCTTTCCACCCCTTATTTCCTTTGAAATTCTGTTTGCCTCTTCCATAATACTTGTGTGACCTGTCTTGTGCTCCTTGATTCACACTCAATGCAGAGAAACCCTTCTCTGTGTGAGTCTCTGATTGCATTTCCAGCCTCTAGTCATATGCTCGAATGGATGCAAGCAATGTTTGCACATTGACAGTGTCCAAATCCTTAGTTTCTTCAAGGATTGACACAATGGGATCGTAGACTTTAGTGAGACTGATTAGGACCTTCTGCACCATTCTCTTTTCAGTCACTTCTTCACCATATGATCTCATTTGATCAACAATGGTGTACAGTCTAGATGTATAAACTGAGAGAGACTCATCATCTCTCATTCTCACATATTCAAAATCCTTCCTGAGAGCTTGAAGTTTTACTGCCCTCACCTTCTCATCTCCTCTGTATTCCCTTTTCAGCAGATCCCATGTTGACTTTGCACTTTGTTCATTGGAGATTCTTGAGAAAATGGAGTCCACCACAGCAGTTTGAATCATTCCAAGAGCACGAGCATCCTTTATATAATCTGCTCGAGTTGGTCTTGCAGCTTCTGGAGGTCTTGCAACTCCAGGATCTGCAGATTCAGATGCAGATGCAGCAGCAACAGGTATGTCTTCATTCAATCCCTTCTCCACATACTCCCATAGATCATTAGCTCTCAGAATTGTGCGCATTTTGATGCCCCAAAAATCATAATTAGAGCCATCAAAGATTGGAACCCGTAGATCCCCACCAGCAGCAGCCATGACTAGCTTGTTAGCTAAGTTTACAATGTAATGTAAACTTCACACTACTTAACGCCCCAGTAAATCAGATCGATTCACTGCTCTGATACCATCTTAGCTTTTTGAATCAGGTCCACTAATGTTTTCCTTCTCTGTTTGCAGGGGAGCCAATGGAATAGTACTCAGGGAGCTGGTACAAAGAAGTTGCTTGAGGTAATGATCCGTTTCTTTTGTTCTAAACTGTTTGGGGTTAGTTTTAGGTGTAGAATGTAAATAGGATGAAGATTGATGGATTGTGATGATGTTTGTGAGGAAGAAGATTGGATTGCAATATGATGCACACCAACTGTTTGTGAAAATACTTATGAGCTGTTTTTCTCTTGTTTTCTGCACACTGCTTGCTTCTCTGGTTTTTTCCTCAATAAAAACATACATTCCACACACTAGCCGTGCATTACAATGATTTAACAGTTACAAACATGATGTCACTATGATGACATTCATCCAATAGGAATTTAGACCAGTTTAGGACCAATTAGAAGATGACACTTGTTCATCTTGCTCCTCAAGTGAGTGAATCAGCTATAAAGCAGATTCCCACACACCCTGGTGTGCCACCCCACTCAAATGGTGTAATAATCTGCTGTAAAGCAGATTCCCACATTCCCTTGTGTGCCACCTCACTCAAGTGATGTAATTAGCTTCATCCTCACAATTAGTGCAATCAGTTGATTGCTTAGGAACTAACAGAAATGTGATAGAACAAAAGAAATGATAGGGGCACAACTGTTTTACTTCTTTATTTTTCCAAAGAATGTATTCAGGTGCTTCACATGTCTGAACTGGTCTGAATACAGGAAAACTCTAAGGTCAGTTGTGACTGCATAAATTTGGTTCGAGAGGTGCATGTATGAGTTGCGCTCGCACTTGAGAACCACATTTCACGACAGCTACGGCTGGCCTTGGGTTCTTCATGAATAACTTTTATCCTTGTACTAAGCTATAGTTTTGTGAAGTTTGTACCTCTTAATATGTCTCACCGTAGTGGGAAAAAAGGAACCTCCTAAAGCAAGTTAAGTTCTTGTACTTGATGATTACCACGAACAAAGAAATGAGAGATTGTTGTGCCCATAACATGTGTAATATTATCACAATGCTAGGCTGGAAAACCACATGTGTCATGACAGCGGCATATGACCTTGAAGTCTTCATGAATAATTTTTGGCTGTGTACGACTGAGCTATTGTTTTGTGTGCTTGGTACCTCTTTACATGTGTCAGTGGAAGGGGAAAAATAAGAACCTTCTAGAGCTTGTTAAGGTTGATGGTTAACTTGAACAAAGAAAAGAGAGAATATTGAGCCAGTATAACGCATTATGTTATTCTGGCCATTTGTTTTACCTGTAAATTGAAACCACAATTAAACTCTTGGCTGTTATTATTCAGTTGGAATTTATGTATGAATTATTTTGTACTTTTGCAGGTGCCAGGAAACCTCATCATTTCCGCTCATTCTGGAGCCCATTCATTTGATGCTTCTCAAATGAACATGTCTCACGTCATATCACATTTTTCATTTGGTAAGATGATTGCTCCTAAGGTGATGATTGATGTCAAGAAAATGATACCTTATCTTGGTGGAAGCCATGATAGGTTGAATGGTCGGTCTTTCATAAACCAACGGGAGTCAGGTGCTAATGTTACAGTAAGTTGGTCTACATGATTCTTCTGATCTTGGTATTGTGTTTGCTTCTCCATTGTTTTAGTAAAATCAACAAGATATAGATGTGTGCGGATGAGTTTTAGGCATTTTATAGTTTTCTGGATACTGGTCCATGAAGATGCACGGTACACAATATATTACGGTTCATTCTAGAATTTCTGTATGGTCCAAATCCTTTCTGAATGATCCCATGTATTTATTCCCATATTTTCTCTTGAAACGTTGAATGTTTTTACTCTTTTTGAATGACCTGTCCGTTTGCTTCTCTTGATATTCTAACCTCCTAGGAGATGCTTGTACGACCAAGAAACAAGTCTTCTTGGTAGAGTACTAATATTTAGTGTTGATTTTCTTATGGTACTTTTCTTTGGGCGTTATAAGTGTTGATTCCTCTTTCTTTATAGTAATTTTCTTTTCCAACTTTTTTCATAGTTGCATCTGCTCACACAATTCCTGGACTTACATGTTAATAGACCATTACTGAAGTTTACTTGGCTCGTGAAGAATTGCCAATGTCTAAGCTCTTTATAAATACATTTTCTGGTAATTGTCTTTGCAGATAGAGCATTACCTTCAAATAGTTAAATCTGAAGTCCTAACTGGAAGATCCCATAAATTAATTGAGGAGTACGAGTACACAGCCCACAGCAGCTTGGTGCAGAGTCTCCAAATACCGGTTGCAACATTTCATTTCGAGCTTTCTCCCATGCAGGTTTGATAAGAATAATTATAGTGTTTGTGTACAATTAGTAGAGTTTTGACTCTCTTTGTTTCTCATCCTTTTTTCTTCGTCTTCTATAACCAGATTTTAATAACAGAAAACCAGAAATCCTTTTCACATTTTATCACGAATGCGTGCGCTATTATTGGAGGTGTTTTCACGGTTGGTACTTGTGTATTGTTGGTTCTTTACTTTCTCCAGATTTCTTACTAATTTATGTTCGCCGTATCTTGTGTATGTTTGGTTCTTTTCTCTCCAGAAAGCTAACTAATTGGTTTTTGACTTTGGGTTACAGGTAGCAGGAATAGTGGATTCAATTCTGCACAACACTGTTAGAATGATGAGAAAAATTGAGCTAGGCAAAAATTTTTGATAGACAAGGTGAAATTTCGTTAGTGTACAATGGATTCTTTGTAACAAGGATCAGGTTTATCTTTTTGCTATGCTTTTTGTCTACCAGACTACCTCTAATCCAAACCAATCCAACATGATTGATTTTGCTGCCTTTGATGGGTTCGATTGGATCTTAACATTGGATTAGATGACCAACTCAAAAGGATATCTTAATGCTTTCTTTGGAAAACATTTTATCTCAATTTCATGAAGAATAATAAAATGCAAACAGAAATAATAAACTCACTAAATCTTTGTATGCACACCCAGTAAAAATCAATTTATTCTTTGTGTATATATATATACATCATTATTGGCTTTTATTGTGGACTCTCACGAGCATCAATCAATATACACTGAGTTTGAGGAAAAAATAAGATAATCAAACGTGAACTCTCAAAAGGAGGAACAAACTTTACACCAAACAATCCAATTCAGTTAGATTAGTAGAAGGGTTGAGGATGCTGCAAATGCTCCAATGGAGCCCACAAAACTCATGGAAATTGAAGCCGCCCTGCTGGGAGGTGGAGGAAGGGTCTCGGGAGAGGGAGTAGGGCTGCTCTCGACCATCCCTGGTGGCGGTGAAGGGGGAGACTGTTCACCATATGGAGCCGGGGATGGGGTTATGTCTGTTGAGTTTGAAGGTGAAGGGGCAGTTGCATTTCCGCTTCTGTCTGCCAAAACAATCACCACCACCTTCTCATTTTTGAGACAGTTATCTTTGTTGCCACTGATGAAATAGTGTGGACCAGATTGCTTGAACTCGTAGACAGAGTGGCCGTCGGTGAATTTCTCCGCTGTCGACGCGTTGGTGTTGCAATTGGTGTAGTCCTCCTGGCTTACATTGAGCACTGAGTCTTGGTCAGGAGAATAGTTGAACACTGCAGTTGAAGGAGCATATGTATTATGTACGTGTATGACTATAGCACCTTCATTTAGTACGTATTTATAATGTTATAATGGTGATTGATAAGTAATTAAAATAAACTAACACGTACTTATCATCTTATTAATTATCGTGATTGATATGTAATTAAGACAAAAGTATGAAAATGAACAAGTTACAATTAACGTACCTATGGAGTCACCAATTTGAAACGTGTGTATTTTTGCCCATTGATTATAGCATGTTGCAGATTGATCAGTGGGAATACTCCAACCTTTTGAGCCTCCTATGGTAAACTCAGTTGCAAAACTGACCTGCATCAACAGCGCCGCCGTGACGCAAAGAAGCCCGAAAGCACGAGGAAACCCATTGCTTCTGTAACTGATCAGTACTCTGACGATGGGGTTGGCCATTACAACACAATGCTTGTATTTTTCACTCAATTACTTTGGGTTTCTCGGCTTATTGATGATCAACGAAGTGGGAGGAGAGTGATTATAGGTGTTGAAGCAGAATTCGTCCTTTAAACTCAAAAGACTCAAGGATCCCTGCAAACAAGCAAAACAGTAAGCTATCGTTCGTTCAATGATCGAGACCCGGGGGGTGTTCGACCAAGAACGCTCCAATGCTTAAATTAGTTTCGAAAGAAAAATCTCAAGACCTTAAGTAGCGTTGAACAGAATTACCTGGAAAGTGAAATTAGCTCCGCTATTTATAGGAAAACCTTGGGAGTTTCGGAGCGTTCTGATTCGTCGGTTGAATTTGTAATTAATAAATAATATATTATTAATTAAATATATTATTTAATAATTATAATAATAGCTCATTATGTTAATAATGATAATTATTGTGATTTAATATTAATATTTAATTGTCCATTATTAAGAATAATGACAATTAACTCTCGGGGAGAATATTAATATTACGGAGACTTTTAACCCGATTAAATAACGTATTTAACTAGTAAATAGATTATTTAATGTGTGGGTGTTTACAAGTCATTTGTATTATTGCCAAGGGCAATTTGGTAATTTCAGGAATTATGGGCCACGTGGCAGCTCCACAATTTTCGGGTGATTTTTGGGTTCCACAAATGCCCCCACATCGCTTAGGAATAGGGATGTACAAAACTTTAGAATATGTTCAAGAAGTATCTTTGGGCTTGGTGTTGTGGTTCGAATAAAATTTGACTTCGGCTTGTAACATTCAGACTAGCAAAATTGGGCTTGAAGTTTGGAAATAGGTTGGCCTTTTAACTTGGAGAGATTTGGGTTTGTAACTTGTTTTTTCTGAAGGCTCATTTGAAATTGATGTGGGTAAAAGAAAAATAAAACATCAGTTTTTCTATTTTCAGCCCTTGAAAAATTCAAGCCTCATAAGTGGCAATTAATCCCATTTAAAAGGGGGGTTAATTTTATTTTTCCGTTGTCATATGTGTTCCCTTTTTTAAGGGTCCTTTGCTAGCTGAGTAGGGAGAGTCAAGGTAAAAAGTGGTCCAAAGCCTTCCTGTCTGTTTGGGTGAGAGAAAAAAGAAAAGATCCGGATATTGAGGGGTGAGAAGTTGCTGGTTCTGACCTTCAAGAAAACCTTTGGGTAAGACCTTCTCACTTGTATTTTTTTTTTTATATTTGTTGTGTGGCTTTTTGTGTTGGGTTTGTGATGACGAAACTGGTGAAGTGGGAAGTGGGAAGTGGGAAGTGGGAAGTGAGAGAAATGGAAAATTCATGTTTGTTGAGGGTGAAGATTGATTGTACAGCAAATAGGCCAGGCAGGGCATGCATGCGGATTGACCCCAAATAATTGGGGATTCTTGCCTTGTCGTTTTTAACATATATACATATATATTAAATATATTATTAATGTTTTTATATGCTTTTATACATATTCAAATGCTTTGACTTTTGTTTGCATATATATAATGTTTGTGCATGACCCTACTTCTTATATTATATATACATATATTATATATATATATATATTGTTAACGCTTTTTATATGAATTTAAATATATTCAAATGTTTTGATGTTTTGCAGGTACATTACATGTGTATTCAACGTGTATATATATGCTATTAATATGTTCTTGACAATAGCATATATATTTGATGTTTTGCAGGTATATGTATACGTCTTTGTATATATATACATATGTTTACATATTAATAGATTTAAATATGCATTTAATATATTAATTCCATTAATATATTAAAATCTGTATTTAATATTAATGCTATTAATATGTGTTTGAAAAAAAACATATATTTTGAATTTTCATATGTGTATATATTTTGGTATGTATATATTTGGAATATATATTTAGGAACTAAATAATTTTTTGTCCCTTTAATGTAGGTGAACACTTTTGCACATTTCGAGGGTTCGGGATATCCGTTGACAACGATTCAAGCGGTGAGCTTTTGATTTGTTCGTAGTGATAGTTTCAAGATGCGTCAAGGTGCGCTTCTATAGAGACCTAGAAGGCTCGCTGTGTGGGAGCAGGGTGGCTCGCGTAGTCAAATTCCATTCCGGGGGAAGGACAAAGACTTTGAAAGACCCGAAGATTTCCAGGCGTGGAAAATCCGCTACAAACATGCGTTTCCAAAAGGGGTACTTGCAGAGCTTTGCGACAGATGTTCCTCCCAGAAAGCACCCAAGAACAGCAGAGGAAGAAATCTAAAGTCCAACAGATGGACCAAGTTCCACCCTTTGATTGTCAGCTGGGGATTCAAATTCCCATTTTCAAAGTTTTTCTCCGGGATTCTCAGTCAGATGGGCTGCTCACCTGCTCAACTAGATGTTGACTCTTACAGACACGTAATGTGTTTTGAGAAGCTGAACGAGGTTTTCAAACTGGAGCTCACAGACGAGGAATTCTGGCACTGCTACACCATAGCGCACGATGGGCTCTCCGGTGGAAATCTCACACAAGTCATCCCCAAAGTCGAGTTGTTCGTGAACACTGTATTTACCGACGGGGCATACAGGCAGAGCTACTTTGAGGTGGGTGGCACATGGGATCGAAACTGCAGTGGAAATGTGAGGATTGCATCTCGCTTCCGTACCCGCGATGAACTGTACTCAGATTTCGAGAGCCATCCTGACCTTACGAAGATTGACAGAGCTCTGAAGATTCCTCCTGAGTTTCGCGAGATGAGCTGGCTGCTTTGTCCATCCAGAGATGCTGATGACGGAAGACCTCCTGCTAGCATAGTCAAAGAGTGTTTAAGTGCTCCGCTTCGTCTGAAAAGGGCTGTCATCCAGAAGAAGAACCATAGAGAAGGACTTGATGCACCCCCAAATGGGAAATCAGGTCCTGAAATGCATTCACAAGATGTCTCGGACTCCACACCTCGCCAAGCTAGTTCTGCAGGATCATCCAGCAAACGTAGAGCCTCAGGTGGTCCCTTAGAGCAAGCGGCGGACCCTTCCAAGAAGCTGAAAGTTGCCTCTACTTCCCCTGAAATGATTGAAGCTCTTCGGGATGATGGTTCAGAACGTCTAGTGGAAAGAGCACAACCAACTTCTAGGGTCGTGGATACAGAGGCTTTCCGTGAGATTGCAGAAATGACGAAGGGTGTACCACAGGCTGCGTATGATAAAGTTGTTAGAGACCTCAGGATCGCAAAGGCGGGGGCCCACAAGCTGGTTGACATACTTCGTGGACAAGCGGGGCTGGAAGATGAGAACAAACGAATGAAATCGGAGTGCATCCGCCTTCGAGAAGGTCGCGACCATTCCAGACGGAACAACAATGCCTTGGTGGGGAAAATTCGATCATTAAAGAACAAAATGATCTAGCTAGAGACAAGTCATGCAAAAAAGCTGTTGGTAGAAAGTGAACGCGACACTGCCCTTAACGAGTCTGTTTTACTGCGCGGGCGTTTGCATGAGTCGGAAGAGAAAGTCAAACTCCTGGAAGCTGAAATATCAAATCTGAAAGCTGATTGCTCGTTACCACCATATGCCCCCACAACTTTGTACTTCAAGGAAAGTGAAGCGCAAAAGTTGGGTTTGGAGAGCCGGAGCGGGATCACTACCAAAGAGCAAGGGCTTGAAGTAGAAGTAGAGCCCGATGCTGAACCTGAGCCTGAGGACGAGGCTAAGAAAGTTAATGTTCCTGAAACCGATGAGTCACTTTTTGATGACATTTCCCTACTTTCCGCAGAAGAGTGGGCAGAGTTTCGAAGAACCATGGGCTGTGAAGACTTGCATACATAGTTTCTTTACATATGTATGTTGACTATTGCATTTTCATTTTTGTATTGAATAACTGGTTTGAGCAATCGAGATGTGATTAGCCAGCCATTCTTCGAATAAATAAATGAAAACAATACTTATGATGAATTTTGTCCTCCCGGCTCTTTGTCAAATTTTTCCAACTATTTGATGTATCCCAAACTTATTTGTTCATCAAATGCCCCCCGTTGTAGCCATGGGCGTTCAATGTTGGGGTTTAACTAACTTTGTTAGCATTTGCATCGGTGTTGCCTTCAAGGAAGGGCTTGTGCTTCTTAAGAGAAAGCTTGAAGTGCTTCCATGAGGAAGACTTAGGGTGCTTCCAAGAGGAAGGCTTTGGGTGCTTCCTAAGAGGAAGGCTTGAGATGCTTCCTGAAGGAAGGCTTCGGGTGCTTCCGAGAGGAAGGCTTTGTGTGCTTCCAAGAGGAAGGCTTGAGTGCTTCTCGAAAGAAGGCTTTGGATGCTTCTCGGAAGAAGGCTTGAGTGCTTCTCGGGAGAAGGCTTTGGATGCTTCTCGGAAGAAGGCTTTGAGAACTTTTCCGAACGTACAATAACACATAGGTGAACTAGGAATTACTTGATAGCTTTATTGATAAGTTTAAATACATCATTCTTGAAAATAAAGTCTATATTTTGCACAAAACAATGACTAGCTTAGCTTTGAGCTCTAGTTTGCATTATACATAATATTTTCGGAGGTGATGAGCATTCATGGAACCACTCACTAACTTTTCGTCCATTGTCTCTAAGGTGTAGCTTCCCTTTCCGCCTACTTGGTAGACTCGGTAAGGTCTTTCCCATGGAGACTTGAGTTTTTGAGACCCCGGGCGATTGGGTATTGCAAACTTTTTCTTGAGAACAAGGTCACCTGGGAGAAAGTGCCGAAGTCGGGTCTTCTTGTTGTAGGAGCTCCTCACTTGCTGCTGGTAGCTGGAGATGCGCTTTACCACTTGCTCTCTTAATTCCTCGCTGAGGTCAAGCGAAGTTCTTAGAGCGATGGAGTTTACTTCTGGATCATCGAGCTCGGTAAAGGGCACTGGAACAACATGTGGAGGAATGACTGCGTCGGTGTCGTATGCAAGGGTGAATGAAGACTCTCCTGTTGCACGACGCGAAGTGGTGCGGTAAGCCCAGAGCGTGCCATCAAACTCCTCCTCCCACAAGCCTTTCTTATCATCGAGTCGCTTCTTGATACAGTCAAGGATCGTCTTGTTTGAAGCTTCTGCTTGGCCATTACCCTGGGGGTAATATGCAGTTGAAGTGAAATGCTTGATCTTCCAAGACTCAAAGAACTCGTTGATTATGGCGCCAGTGAACTGTGTTCCATTTTCTGTTAGAATGACCTTGGGAAGTCCAAATCGGCAAATAATCTGGCTCCAGATGAATTTTTGAACATCAGCTTGAGTTATGGTGGCCAAGGCCTTTGCCTCCACCCATTTGGTGAAGTAGTCAGTGGCAACAATCAAATACTTCTTGCTTGGAACTGGAGTGCTTGGAAGTGGTCCTACGATGTCAATTCCCCATTGCATGAATGGCCAAGGACTCGTCTGTGCATGCAGCTCTTCTGGCGGCGCCAATTGGTTAGGCTTGAACCTTTGACATTTGTCGCATTTCTGGGCATACTGCAAAGCTTCCTGGCGTAGAGTAGGCCAGTAAAATCATGCACTAAGCGTCTTTTGGGCAAGCTATCTTCCACCAGAATGATTTCCACAATGTCCTTCATGAATCTCAGCCAAAACTTTCAATATTTCAGGATGCTTCAAGCATAACAAGTTTGGCCCTGTGAAGCTCTTTCGAAAGAGTCGGCCCTTGTCAACATAGTATCGTGCAGCCTTCATTTGGACTTTTCGGGCTTCTAATCGTTCATCAGGCAATATTCCATGCTCTAGATAGTTGATAAAAGGATCTTGCCAGCTTGGAGATGAATCAATTTGTCTTACTTCAATCTCCTTCACATCAATACTCCTCTGCTCGAGATACTCAATCGGAATTGAGCGCTTGAAACGAAAGTCAAGTGATGACGCTAGATTGGCCAACGCACCTGCTTGTGTATTTTCGGCTCGTAGAAGTTGATGGAAATTGAAAATCGAGAAAAAAGCAAGCATTTCCTGGACCTTGTTGTTATATCTGAGCATCCTTGCATCACGCGCAGCATATTCACCGATCGATTGGTTAGTGATCAACTGCGAATCCGAATGAATAGCAAGTTTTTTGACTCCCAACTCCTTGGCAAGTGTGAGCCCACAAATCAAAGCTTCATACTCCGCTTCATTGTTAGAGGCTTTGAATCTAAACTGCACTGCCTGCTCCATTATTGAGCCATCGGGAGTGATAAGGACAATCCCCGCTCCTGCCCCCTTCTGGTTCGAGGAACCATCAACAAAGAGCTTCCATAGATGATTGGAAGTTGAGAGTTGCAGAGAAGAGGAACTGTCCCCATGAGCTCGTGACAAGGAAGTTTCGACGATCCTGGGGGCATTGCCGTACTTATTATCATTGCTTCCTTCCAGTGATGCTGGGATGAACTCCACAACAAAATCCGCTAAGGCTTGGCCTTTGATAGCTGTTCGTGGACGATAGAGCAAATCATGTTGACTTAACTCTATGGCCCATTTCTTTACCCGTGTCGATGCATCAGGTGCATGAAGCAATGAACGGAGTGGATATTCTGTCATGACGATTACCCGATGAGCTTGAAAGTAAGGCCTCAATTTCTTTGTGGTAACCAGTAATGCGAGAATCAGCTTTTCAAATTTCGGATATCTTGTCTCAGCATCAAGAAGGGCTTTGGATGTGTAGAACACAGGCAGTTGAATCCCATTCTCTTCCCGGATAAGTGCAGAGCTTACAGCAGCATCAGAGACCCCCAGATACAGAAAAAGGTCCTCGTTATCTTTGGGTTTTGATAGCAGCGGTGGAGACGTTAAGTAGGACTTGAGATCTTGAAATGCTTTCTCACAACCTTCATCCCATTTATCTCTGGATGCCTTCTTTACCGCTTGGAAGAAAGGTCGGCACAGGTTAGTTGACTTGGATAGGAACCTGTTCAATGCTGCTGCTCGTCCAGTGAGACTTTGAATCTCCTTCAGACTTGATGGGGACTTCATCTCGAGAATTTCCTTGATTTTCTTTGGATTTGCTTCGATCCCACGCTGAGTCACAAGGTATCCCAAGAACTTCCCTGCTGATACCCCGAATGTACACTTTAGAGGGTTAAGCTTCATTTTGTACTTCTTCAGCAAGTTGAAGGTCTCTCGCATGTTGGTGATATGATCCCCTCGTCTTTCTCCTTTGACCATGATGTCATCCACATAGACCTCCATGGTTTTGCCAATGAGATCTTTGAACATCCGATTAACGAGTCTTTGGTACGTTGCACCGCATTCTTGAGGCAAAATGGCATGACCTTGTAGCAGTACACACCTCGATCGAAGACGAAGGCAGTTTTGTCCCTGTCTTTTTCATACATGGAAATTTGATTATAGCCCGAGTATGCATCTAGGAAGCTTAGGAGCTCATTTCCTGCAGTTGAGTCCACTAAGAGATCGATCCTGGTAGAGGATAGTTATCCTTTGGGCACGCAAGATTGAGATCGGTGTAATCAACACAAACTCTCCATCATCTTGCCTCCTTTTTCTTGACAAGTACGACGTTTGCTAGCCATTCAGAGTGCGGAACTTCTTCAAGGGATCCAACAACGAGTAACTTGTCAATCTCCTCCTGAATGATAGCAATTTTCTCGGGGGAAAAATTACGTCTTTTCTGCTTGACTGGCTTGTGGTTGGGATTGACGTGCAGCTTGTGGCAAGCGACGGTGGGATCAATCCCCGGCATGTCAGATGGAGACCAAGCAAAAATTTCTATCTCCTCACGCAGGAAAGCTATGAGTTCTTCTTTTTTTGTGTCACTCAACCGAGCACCAATGCGGGCCTCTCGCTCAGGATATTGAGGGTCAAGTTGGATGAGGGTGACGTCATCCTCCGGCTGCCATCCTTTCGGAGTTGGTGGTTCCTCATGAATGTCTGGATCTTGACCCGTGATTAGTTGCTATTTGTAAGACGAAGAAGAAAGCTTGCCCCCAGTGGATGATTCTGTCTAGGGAACAAACTCTGCCTCCTTGTCCTCCTTTAGCCCTTCAGTAAGGCACCGCCGAGCCATCGCCTGATCGCCTTTAATCTCCCCGATTCCACCACCGAGAATAGGGAACCGAATTTTCTAGTAAAGGCTTGACGTGGTTGCGAGGATGTTGTGAAGCCATGGCCTTCCCAAAATTCCATTGTATGGAGAGTATTCATCCATGATGTAGAAAGTCTGGGACGTGACTATAGGATCAGAATGTACATCCAGCTGGAGAGTGCCTACGGTCATGCTGGTCGACCCATTGAAACCTCGGAGCGGGACAGCCCTTTTTGTTGTGAGGCTTTCTAACCCCATCTTGTGGACTGCATCCAGGCTGAGGATATTTGCTGCGCTCCCTTCATCAACGTGAATTCGATCAACTTGAGCATGAGCGATCTGGATGGACACGACTAATGCATCATCATGCGGCCAGTCAAGTCCTACCTTGTCCTTCAAGGAGAAACCAACGACAAGGTCGTTGGCCACCCCGGGGGTGGAAACATGGGAGACTTGAGAGAAGGCTACTGCATCTCTGATCTTTCTTTTCTTTTGCTTGGAGGTGGTTCCTAACAACTCCGATTCTGCTATGATGGTATTGATGCGAATCATCTTTGCTGCAGGTTCCTTTGGTCCTTTGTCAGCGGGTTGATCCACAGCCTTCCTTTTGACGTACTCAGTGCAATGTCCTTCCTTGATGAGATTCCGGAGATATCTCTCGAAAGATATTCATTTGCCGTTGTTATGCCCATAGCACTCGTGGAAGGCACACCACTTCGTCTTATCAGCCTTCTCTTGATCACCTTTGACTGGCTCCGGCTTCTTGAATCATAGTTTGTCCTTAATTTCATTGTGGATCTGATGGACCGGCAAAGATAGTTGCAAGTTAGGCTTCCCCATAGCTTGTGTTTGGGAGGGTTGTCCCGCCTTGCGCTTGTTGGACTTTCCAGCTGCAAACTTTCCATGGGGCTCATCTTTAATGGAGGTTTTTTCACCAGCCCCAGCATGGTCCTGGGTATGAGTGGCATTCTTCTCGTCCTCCCAGCTTGCATGTCGCTCTGCTAACGAAAGCATTTTGGTGAGACTTCGCGCATTGCTCATGACAATGTCCCCATAAAGCTGGCTGTCCCGAGGGAGTCCTTGTTTAAATGCCATCGCAGCTACAAGGTCGCTACAGCCGACAATTCAAGACTTCTCCTCGCAAAATCTTCGTATGTATTGTCGCGGAGTTTCTTTTGCTCTCTTTCGGACAGAGAAAAGATGGTCATCCTTGACCTCGATTGTCCGAAGTTGTGCGTACTCCTTCACAAATGCCAGAGCCAACTCTTCAAAGGATGCAATCGACCTCTGGGGGAGATGATTGAACCAAGTCATGGCTTGGCCTTGAGGAGAAGCTTGAAAAACTTTGCACATGAGTGCATCGTTATGCCTGTGAGGGACCATGACTCCTCGGTAATAATCTATGTGTTTTACCAGGTCGGAGGTTCCTTTGAATGGAGTAAATCTGAAGTCCTAATTGGAAGATCCCGTAAATTAATTGAGGAGTATGAATACACAGCCCATAGCAGCTTGGTGCAGAGTCTCCAAATACCGGTTGCAACATTTCATTTCGAGCTTTCTCCCATGCAGGTTTGATAAGTGTTAGGAGTTATCACCTATAGACTGTTACTCCCTATATGACGTGTAATCACAATAGCAGGTCAGGTAGATTCTGTTAGTTAGTTAGTTAGTTAGCTGCTTCCTATTGATGTATATAAAGCTGAGCACTGTTCCGTTGGTTGATTGTTTTCTTTTTTATTAACTCAATACAGACACCTTCTTTGTGATTTCTCTTCTCCTTCGTTCTTCTTCACTCTAACTCTTCTTCTTCAATAACACTCTCCTAAAACCTCACAGATGATTTCCTACATGGTATCAGAGCCGTGCTATACGGCCTGATCTTCTTCCCTCTTCCGCTGCACGATTCCTCTCCTTGCTTCAGTTCTTGTCTCTCTTGTCTTCTCTCTTCATGGTTCTTGATCGAGTCAATCTCGACTCCTGTTAATTCTGTAAGCTGGAGAATTCACGATCATCGTGATCTTGCAAAATTGGTCTCCAGAAAATCCAAATCAAACATATCAGAGATTGTGTGACAGCCTGCACACCAGGTGTTTGTTAAAACTCCCCTTCCAAGAAAACTCCTTCTATTTCTCTTCTTTCTTGAACTTCCTTTCTATTACATAATGGTTACTGCATCTCAACTGAAAATCTTGCAATCCCCTATCACTAGCCTCATCTCCACGGTTGCAAATTCAGTGAGTGTGAAACTTGACGATCATAACTATCTCACATGGAATTTCCGGATGGAGTTTCTCCTGAATGTTCATGGTCTAATGGGGTTTGTGAATGGTACCAATCCATGTCCTCAGATGTTAACCTCTGCTGCTGAAGGAGATAGTATGGCACGACTTGAAGCAATGCAGATTTGGGGAATGCACAATCAGGCTCTCATGCAGCTGATTACAACAACCCTCTCCTCCACAGCCATGTCATGTGTCATAGGCTGCTGTACAGCTCAGGAGATGTGGTCCAGCCTTAAGGAAAGGTTTGCTTCGGTCACTAAAGCCTCAATTTTCAAATGAAAACCGATCTACAAAATATAAAGAAGGGTGATGAGAACATGACACAGTATATGCAAAGAATCAAGAATGCTAGGGACATGTTAGAATCCTGCGGGGTTCACTTTGGAGATGATGATGTTGTGATCCTAGCCCTACGAGGTCTTCCTAGTGAGTACAACACCTTCAGGTGTGTAATTAGAGGTCGTGAGAACACCATTCCTCTTAAAGAATTTAGAACTCAGCTGCTTGCTGAAGAGAGTGTTCTGTCTAATCCTGATGAGCAAGCTTCCTTCCTGTCTGCTATGGTGGCTACACAACAGAATCCTCAATCGTCCAACCCCTCACAAAACTCTACCATGAGACAGGGGCCTGGTCTGAACTCCAGTAACAATCAGGGTCTGTTCAACCAATCTGTGCAAGTTCCCTGCCCAAGCATGGACCAACAAGTCAGTGGACAACCTCCCCAGCACTTTAGTGAGAACTTTCAGCATTTTGGATATGGAGGTAATCCTGAACACAATGCTCCCTACTATCATCGAGGTTCTAGTGGTGGTCGTGGCAGGAAAGGTAGAGGACATAATGGTGGAGGTAGGGGCTATCAGAATAGAGGACCGGGTTATAGTCACTCATACAGTTCTCAGGGCACTGGAGGCTATTCAGGGTCATCCTACACTGCAGGGCCAGGTCTTCTTTGCAACAACCTATACCTTCGGGAAGGGTAAAAATGTAAGTTGTAAAAGTTTTGTATAAACGGACGATTTTTCCCTTGTGAATAGTAGGCCAAAAGTTGACTTTTCGATTTACCAGTTGGATGAGTGTTGACTATTGACCGTGACGTGGTTTAGGACGTCACGAGTCCGTTGACAGGTGGCATGTCCGATTTGGACAATCGGAGAAAAAGTTATGATGTACGGAAGATCGAGGGCGTTACCGTAATTTTGATTAAATGAGGAAAATGTTGACTTTTTAATGGACTTATAATTTTCACGTAGACCGAGTACAGTTAGATAGGTCTCGACGTACTGAGTATAACGACAAGCGGCATGCTGTCATCAGACGTCGGACGGAAAAGTTACGGGTCTAGAACGTTTGAGGGCAAAACGGTAATTATTAAAATGAGGGGTATTTTGGTCATTTATTTTAGCCAATCAGATGAGGACAAGTTGCTGAGTGGGATAGGATATTTTGTGCTGTTGTCCATGGGATTGTGGACACGTGGCTGGGCACCAGAGGGTTCTACAAGTGTGTATCGTATACACGGCCACAAACCGTTCAAAATCAAACCGTGTAACTGGGTTTGAACGCAGAAAAAACAGAGAGAAATAAATTGGAGGACGGTGATCGATTCTGTGAGGGTGTGAGGTTTTGGTGAATTGAGAGAGTGATAGGGAGATAAGAGTGGGCTGGTGGTCGTGCTGTTGGACGGAAATCGTGTACGGGGACACGGCGGAGGACGGTTGCAGTTTCTGGGAAATCTGAGAAGCTGGGAGACAAGGGCGGTGGCTACGCCGTGTGGTGGCTCAAATCAAGGCAGTGGGAGGCTTAGGAGGTTTCAGGGGAGCCAACGAACATCGTGGCACGCGGCGGTGCGCACGGCGGAGACGGAATCGAAAGGTGAGTTCTATTCCCCTGTTTTTCCCGTGAATTTCAAATTGGAAATCGTGGACCTGGAGCTATAGTCTAGGGGATTGGTGAGTGAAATGAGGTTTAGGGAGGTCCTAGGAGTAGTTAGGACGGTTTCCGTGACGGGGGAGTTCACGGTGGAGGTGGTGCGACGACGGGTACTTTGTTACCCTGTTTGGCCGTGAATTTCAAGCGGGAAATCGTGGATTTAGAGAGTGAGTCGAGGGTTCCTGTGAGTTGTGTGTGACTCAGTGAGGTCGTGGGAGGAGTTTAGAATGACCACCGTGAAGGGAGAAGAACTGGGTGGCCGGGAAGGAAAACAGAGTGTTGTTTGGTTTTTCTTTCGAGCTTCAGTTGTGAAGTTGTGGGTCGAGTCAAACCAAGAGAGTGAGGGGGATGAGTTCTTTGAGATTGGACGAAGCTTTAGGTGAAGAAAGGAGGGGAAACGATGGCCGGACGACAGAGAATGGCTCTCGCCGGTCTGGGTTGCAGCCTGGTACGAACCGGGTTCGATCGAGGAAGACGGTGGCACTGTAGCAGGCGCGTGAGGCCCACGCGCAGCCACTTTGGGGGGCGCGTGGAGGCGCGTGGGGAGGAATCAGGCCAAGCTTCCAACATGGTTTTAGTTTTAAATGTTCTAAGGAATCCAATGGTATAATTTTCGGGTTAATCGGACGAAGTTACGGGATGGTTCGGGAATCCGGACGGTTTAGGGTTTATGAATAAAATATTCTTTAAATTCCCGAAAAATTGGAGAAATAGGGTGAGTATACTTGATGTAATTGTGACCCTATTTGGTGCATATTGACAGGACGGGAGACACCCGAGACAGTCGAGGAGCGCACGGAGCGCGATTGACTCGTTTCGATCTGTGAGTGGACTCTTTCTTTCTTTACGAGCATGCCTAACTGTTTTATTAATGTTTTATGATATTAAATATGTTTTTATGCTTCTTGATGATGATTATATGTGGTTGATATGTTTGCACGTTTTTCGAGACATTTTCGGGATTTTGCATGTTTTTCGAGAAAAAGCTGGATTTTGATTTTGGATGTTAAGTTTCATGTTTTCACTCTAGAATTGTTTTCTGATGGTTATAATGAAGTATGATTTTGGAAATTAAGGTTTTGGTTTTGAAATCGGATTTTGAGAAACGAAATTTGGTTTTAAAGTCGGAAAAAGTGGATTTCCAGATTTGGGTTCGGAATGACGGTTCTGAACGCCGGATGGGCTTCGAACCGGGGATTCCGAGGATTCCGAATTCGAGTTTGGTTATGGATTTAGAAATGGGTTTGAAATTGGATTGGATTTGCTGGATCTGGATATTGGGTTTAAAGACCCGGATACTGATTTGACGGGGGACGGGCCCGGATTGAGTTTAAAGACTCGGATATTTACGATACTACCCTCGTAGGCCTTTTGAGTTTAAAGACTCGGGAGTTTAAAGACTCGGACTTATATTTGAGGCCTGGTTGAGTTTAAAGACTCGGATAGGTCCAGCAGGTTTGATCGGAAATGGTGATTTGATGTTCCTAGTTTATGCTATGATTTCTATATCTATTTTATAGTGTTTCTGTTTCTTATGATGTTTCATGTTATGGTTTTCTAATTCTTAGTTGGGCATGCATGTTTTTCAAAACGGAGGGAACAATTATTATTATTTTTCCTTAACTTTGATTTGGTGATAAACTGATTTTAAAACTTTTATTTATTCTAGTCCACTCACACTTTTGGTTTAAATTTTCCCTCCAGGTCGTGGTGATAGCGCTGGGGTGAACGTTGAGGCAGATATCGAGGCATAGAGCTTACTACGTTCTTCCGTTGCGAGACTAGCATTGTAGGATTTTTGTGCCCATTTTGTAGAACTATGCTCTGACTGACAGTTGTATATATTTACTCCTTCGTCTGATAGTTATGCTTATTGTGGTGTTAGGGTTATTTGGTACTTTAAGTGCGATTGTTAGACGGGAGCAGGGTTCGTCCCGGGTATCGAGGCGATATTTGGGACGGGTCCTGACATTCTTGGACAACCTCCACACATGAATCAGAATCAGCAATTTCAAGCCACCTATGTCCCTAAGTGCCAGATTTGTGCCAAGAAAGGACACTGGGCAGTTGACTGCTACTATAGACACCCAGATCAGTCCTCCAGCCCTTAGGAGCCTGAGGCTTGCCAAATTTTCTGGAGATATGGCCATACTGCAGTGAACTGTTATCAAAGGGGCAATTATTCATATCAGGGAGCACCTCCTCCTCCAACCTTAACAGCAATGTCAACCTCTCCATTCTCTCCTAATCAACAAAGTTCACAGGCACAGGATTACTGGATTGCAGATACTGGTGCTTCTGCCCATATGACAGCAGATATCTCACAACTGTCCATGATGGCACCTTCCACCACAAGTGATTCTATTCTCACAGCAGGTGGCACAGGTTTGCAAATATCACACACAGGAAATTCATCACTTATCACTCATAGTCCCAACACACAATGTTTCAAACTGGAACAAGTTCTCCATGTGCCTCAGATTTCACAGAACCTACTTTCAGTTCACTGCTTTTGTAAGGACAATAACTGTAGGTTTATCTTTGATGAATTGTGTTTTGTGATACAGGACAGGATCACAGGGACAGTGTTATACAAAGGACTGAGTAATGAAGGGCTTTACCTAATTCCTACTAGACTTCCCTCTCAAATCCCAGAAAGAACAAACTCCTCACTTAGCTTAGCTTTGCTGTGCAAGACAGTTACTTCACAGGTTTGGCACCAAAGACTTGGTCACCCTTCAAATGAAATTGTTTCCGTGTCTTTAAATAAATCACATGTTTCTGTTTCACCAGACCCTAGTCCTACTATTTGTGAATTCTGTCTTCAAGGAAAATTTACCAAACATCCTTTCAGTTTTCCTGCTTTTAAGTCTGTTTCCCCCTTTGAAGTAGTACACTCAGATGTCTGGGGTCCAGCACCAGTTAGATCAGTAGAAGGGTTTAGGTACTATGTCAGTCTTATTGATGAATGTACCAGGTTTACATGGATCTTTCCTATGAAAAATAAATCAGACTTTTGTTCTATCTTTGTACACTTTTATGCCTACATTGTGAACACTTTTAATGCTTCCATCAAAATTTTCCAGTCTGATAATGGAGGAGAATACCTTAACACTACACTAAAACAATTCATGCTATCCAGAGGAATCACACACCAAACTTCATGTCCCTATACTCCTGAACAGAATGGACTTGCAGAAAGAAAACATAGGCACATAGTTGAAACCACTGTGACCCTACTACAGAATGCTTCCCTACCTCCTAAGTTTTGGTTCTATGCCTGCACTACATCTGTTTATCTCATTAACAGGATGCCATGCTCCAATTTAAACCACCAATCTCCCTTTGAGAAACTATATGGAACCTTACCAGACCTGAATCATCTTAGGATTTTTGGGTGTGCCTGTTTTCCTTCTCTCAAACCCTATAACATCAACAAACTACAGCCTAAAACAACTAAATGTGTGTTCCTCGGTTATGGTCAGAAACAGAAAGGGTACATTTGTCTTGATCCTATATCTTCTAGAATCCTAGTGTCCAGACATGTTCTATTCAATGAGCTTGATTTCCCCTACCAGACCCTTGCCTCTAATTCCAGCCTATCACACTCATCCCAGTCTACAAACAGTTCCAATTCCCCCACCTGTTTCATGCCCTACTCTCCTCAGTCCTTCATTGCTCCCTCAGGTCCAGACCCTGTGATCCCTGTCCCTCCACCTGCTGCTCCTCCACCAGCTTCTTCAGGCCACCCACCATCTCCTTTAGGTGAGCATTCAACTGAGTTCTCTGGTACAACCAGTGCTACAAGCCTTCCTGATTTTGCTGAACCAACTGATTCCCAATCAGCCATGTCCACTTTTGAGCCTCAGTTACTTCAAGTAATTTTGCCTATTAGTGGTGTCAACATGCACCCTATGCAGACACGATCCAAAAATGGGATTTGTAAGAAGAAGGCTTTTCACTGTCTCCATCCTAGGACTGAAATTGACTTGTCCACCACTGTGCCTACCTCTTATAAGGAAGCAGCATCTGTCCCTGTCTGGCAACAGGCAATGCAGGAAGAAATCAGTGCTCTCCTTGCTCAAAATACATGGACTGTTGTTCCTCTACCACCCAATAGGAATCTGGTTGGCTGCAAGTGGGTTTACAAGATCAAGAGGAATGCTGATGGGACTATAGCCAGGTATAAAGCAAGGTTGGTTGCTAAGGGATTTAGTCAAGAGGCTGGTTTGGACTATGGTGAGACCTTTAGTCCTGTTGTGAAACCAACCACAGTTAGGTTGGTCCTAGCTCTAGCTGCTCAGTTCAATTGGAGCCTCAAACAACTCGATGTCAAAAATGCATTTCTGCATGGGGAACTCAAGGAAGAAGTGTATATGATGCAGTCTCCTGGCTTTGAGATTGCTGGTCCTTCTGATCCTGTCTGCTCCCTCAAGAAGTCTTTATATGGTTTGAAGCAAGCCCCACGGGCCTGGAATGAGAGGTTCACTGGTTTCCTACCTGGTTTGGGTTTTGTGTCCACTTGGTCAGATTTTTCCCTGTTTGTAAAACAAAATTCAGCTGCAATTGTCATCCTGCTCCTCTATGTAGATGATATAATACTCACGGGTTCATCAGATTTTGCCATCCAGGAAGTTATCACTGCACTCACCAGTGAGTTTGACATGAAAGACTTAGGAGATTTGCACTACTTCCTTGGCATCCAGATTAGTCGCACCAAAACAAGTTTGGTTCTTTCTCAGTCTCAGTATGTTTCAGATTTGCTATCCAAGTCTGAAATGGCCCTCAGCAGTCCAGTTGACACTTTGCTCCAGGATCTAGGCTCAGGAAAAATGATGGTCCCCTTTGCACTAATCCTCAGACTTACAGGAGTATTGTTGGGGCCCTTCAATATCTTACATTTACTCGGCCAGACATAGCCTTCTCTGTCAACCAGGTCTGCCAATACATGCAATCTCCATGTGAGACTCATTTCATGGCTGTAAAGAGGATCCTCAGGTTTCTTAAAAGCACATCTACCCATGGTCTGGTTTACCAGTCTGGTTCCCTCAGTCTTGAAGCTTATACTGATGCAGACTGGGCCGGTGATCCCAATGACAGAAGATCTACAACCGGCCTCGTTGTCTACCTTGGCTCAAATCCAATTTCCTGGTCATCCAAGAAGCAGACCACTGTCTCCAGGTCAAGCACAGAAGCTGAATATCGTGCCTTGGCCATCACTTCTGCTGAAATTTCCTGGATTAGACAACTGCTCTGCTCTCTTCATATTCCTCTACTCAAGGCTCCCCTTATCCACTGTGATAGCACATCTGCTGCTAGCTTATCTGCAAACCCTACCTTCCACTCAAGAGCCAAACAAATCGAGATTGATTACCACTTTGTTAGAGAGAGAGTCATTCGAGGAGACTTGGACATTCAACATGTTGCTTCTGCTGATCAGGTTGCTGACATATTCACCACAGGCTTACCAGAGGACATCTTTCAGGTTCACTCCTTCAATTTGACCCTAGAACCTTCAAATTGAGAGGGGGTGTTAGGAGTTATCACCTATAGACTGTTACTCCCTATATGACGTGTAATCACAATAGCAGGTCAGGTAGATTCTGTTAGTTAGTTAGTTAGTTAGCTGCTTCCTATTGATGTATATAAAGCTGAGCACTGTTCCGTTGGTTGATTGTTTTCTTTTTGATTAACTCAATACAGACACCTTCTTTGTGATTTCTCTTCTCCTTCGTTCTTCTTCACTCTAACTCTTCTTCTTCAATAACACTCTCCTAAAACCTCACAGATGATTTCCTACAATAAGAATAATTATAGTGTTTGTGTACAATTAGTAGAGTTTTGACTCTCTTTGTTTCTCATCCTTTTTTCTTCGTCTTCTATAACCAGATTTTAATAACAGAAAACCAGAAATCCTTTTCACATTTTATCACGAATGTGTGCGCTATTATTGGAGGTGTTTTCACGGTTGGTACTTGTGTATTGTTGGTTCTTTACTTTCTCCAGATTTCTTACTAATTTATGTTCGCCGTATCTTGTGTATGTTTGGTTCTTTTCTCTCCAGAAAGCTAACTAATTGGTTTTTGACTTTGGGTTACAGGTAGCAGGAATAGTGGATTCAATTCTGCACAACACTGTTAGAATGATGAGAAAGATTGAGCTAGGCAAAAATTTTTGATAGACAAGGTGAAATTTCGTTAGTGTACAATGGATTCTTTGTAACAAGGATCAAGTTTATCTTTTTGCTATGCTTTTTGTCTACCAGACTACCTCTAATCCAAACCAATCCAACACGATTGATTTTGCTGCCTTTGATGGGTTGGATTGGATCTTAACATTGGATTAGATGACCAACTCAAAAGGATATCTTAATGCTTTCTTTGGAAAACATTTTATCTCAATTTCATGAAGAATAATAAAATGCAAACAGAAATAATAAACTCACTATATCTTTGTATGCACACCCAGTAAAAATCAATTTATTCTTTGTGTATATATATATACACATCATTATTGGCTTTTATTGTGGACTCTCACGAGCATCAATCAATATACACTGAGTTTGAGGAAAAAATAAGATAATCAAACGTGAACTCTCAAAAGGAGGAACAAACTTTACACCAAACAATCCAATTTAGTTAGATTAGTAGAAGGGTTGAGGATGCTGCAAATGCTCCAATGGAGCCCACAAAACTCATGAAAATTGAAGCCGCCCCGCAGGGATGTGGAGGAAGGGTCTCGGGAGCGGGAGTAGGGCTGCTCTCGACCATCCCCGGTGGCGGTGAAGGGGGAGACTGTTCACCATAAGGAGCCGGGGATGGGGTTATGTCTGTTGAGTTTGAAGGTGAAGGGGCAGTTGCATTTCCGCTTCTGTCTGCCAAAACATACACCACCACCTTCTCATTTTTGAGACAGTTATCTTTGTTGCCACTGATGAAATAGTGTGGACCAGATTGCTTGAACTCGTAGACAGTGTGGCCGTCGGTGAATTTATCCGCTGTCGACGCGTTGGTGTGGCTGTCGGTGAATTTCTCCGCTGTCGACGTGTTGGTGTTGCAATTGGTGTTGCAATTGGTGTAGTCCTCCTGGCTTACTTTGAGCACTGAGTCTTGATTAGGAGAATAGTTGAACACTGCAGTTGAAGGAGCATATGTATTATGTACGTGTATGACTATAGCACCTTCATTTAGTACGTATTTATAATCTTATAATGGTGATTGATAAGTAATTAAAATAAACTAACACGTACTTATCATCTTATTAATTATCGTGATTGATAAGTAATTAAGACAAAGTATGAAAATGAACAAGTTACAATTAACGTACCTATGGAGTCACCAATTTGAAACGTGTGTATTTTTGCCCATTGATTATAGCATGTTGCAGATTGATCAGTGGGAATACTCCAACCTTTTGAGCCTCCTATAGTAAACTCAGTTGCAAAACTGACCTGCATCAACAGCGCCGCCGTGACGCAAAGAAGCCCGAAAGCACGAGGAAACCCATTGCTTCTGCAACTGATCAGTACTCTGACGATGGGGTTGGCCATTACAACACAATGCTTGTATTTTTCACTCAATTACTTTGGGTTTCTCGGCTTATTGTTGATCAACGAAGTGGGAGGAGAGTGATTATAGGAATGGCGTCCGAGCTAGGGTTTTTGTAGGGCAGGTTGCATGGAACTTTACATGATCTGCGTCAGTGAAGCTTTTGGAACTTTTTTTAATATTCTCCTTCTCTTTTCTTTTCAACTTTCAGGTTTCTTAGCCTCCAGTGCAAAGCATATGTGCAGTTTTAAATTCGCACAAGAGCTGCGGCCTTGGTTCTTCTTGTCCCACTTTGGTTTTGGAACATTCATGTAACTTGTTGGGTGGGTTTATACTTTTATATTCATGGCTTGTGCTTCGGGTTCAAATAACTAATTAATCACTTAATTTTAACATTTTCTAATCATATCAACTCATGATATAAATGATTATGTCTGAATCAAATATGAGATTAATCAACGTTTAACAAAAGTAAATATATAGATTATTTTCGTAATTATTTTCGTAATTATTTTCGTAATTATTTATATATAAATCGCTAATTTTTTTTAATAAAAGTAGCAGAATTTTATATAAAAAAATAAAACTGAGGAAAGGTGTTTTGTGAGATAACTTAGTCTATTAAGGATGGTTATTTAAGTGTAATTTTGTCATTATAAATAAAATTTTTAATAAAAAAGGTTATGTGGAGTTTTGAATTATGAGAGGGTGTATGTGTAATTGTTAAAAAAGAGTTTGTATTTTTTTTTTGGATCAATTAAAAAGGTGTTTGTATAAACATGATAAATCTCAGGAGGTGTATGTATGTGTAAATAACCCCACGTGTATAGATATTCTAGATACACAAAACCCCTTCTCTTTTGACAGCCAATTTCCATATTTTGCCTTCGTTGTTACATTAGGATTCAGTGTCTTTTGGACACCGACTCTTTCCTAGAAATGGAGAAGGCGATTTCGATGGAGATGATTGCGATGAAGGCCGGCGAAGACAAGACAATGATGATGATGATGGTCTGCGAAGACGATGATGATGTTGTTGATGGTCGGCGATGATATCCAGCAATGGAGACGACAATTACGATGGAGATGATTTCGATGAAGGCCGGTGAAGACAACGATGATGACGACGAAGGTGATTTCAATGAAGGTCTGCATTTTTACTTCGAGACTAATTAAGGTTTTAGATTTTGATTTAATTGATTTATGACTGAGTTAGTTTTTTGGGTGATGTTTAGTGGGTTGGTTATTTTGCATTTTGGTTTCTGATAAGGGTTGAGAATGAAGAAGAAGCTGGCATTAGGTTTGGTTGATTTTCAAGGTAAATTTTTATTGTTAGTGTTAATTTATTTTCAATTAGGTTATTGTCGTAGATTTGGGAATTGATTGTCTTGCGTGTTTCTTTTTTGAAAGGATTAACCAAGAAACTGTTGAAAATTTGAAAAACTTCGAGGAATTTGTAGGGTATGTTTAGAGTTTTATTTAATTTATGTTTTAGTAAGTTTTCACAAACTTTTCTATGACTTTTTGTCCATTGATTATTGCGTCTATCGCCAAGCTCCACGAAGACGTCATCCGGAAAAGCAATCTGATTACGAGCTTTCCACTCCATGAAATCTTCAGGTTTCTCAAATTCCATGTCCTTCCCTCGGAATGGATTTTGGCTACGAGAACCGCCACGCTCCCACAATACAAGCCTGTTGGGTCTCTCCAAAAGTGCACCTTGACGCATCTTGAAATTACTGTTTTGAACAAATCAAAAGTGGATGCCGGTTGAATCGTAGCCAATGGACGTCCTGAACTTCCGAAATGAGCAAAAGTGTTCACCTACATTAAAGGAACAAAAATTATTTAGTTCCTAAAATATATTCCAAGTATATACACATATGGAAATTCAAAATACATATGTTATTATCAAATACGTATTAATAGCATTAATATATTAAATACACATTTAATATATTAATGCATATATTAAATATATTAATATGTATATGTATATATACATATATGTTAATAACGTTAATTATATATAAAGTCATCAAATAACGTTATATATATTAATAACGTTAATGTCAAGTCAAAACATTTGAATTAACATATAAATGCATGGGACCCGCCATCTGCAGCAAAGGAAAGACAAATCGGATGAAAGGCTAGGTGGCGGGGTGTAGTTGGACGGCTGGGAACCTCAATGGAGCCCTCACAGCGTGACCCAGCGGTCAAGTGGAGCAAATGACGGGCAAGTTGGAACACGGCACGTGGAGCTTTAATTTGACACTAACAGAGCCGCACATGGTTGCGGGCCCCGCCTGTCAGTCCATGCCTACGAGCCACGCAGCACGTTCACCTCACACGGATCAAACCTCGTTGCTAGTCTCTCCGGCCCATTTTGACAGAAGCCCACTTTGCGCCTTCGCATCACAGACAGGCACAGGTCCCGCCATCAGCTCAACCTTTTGGCGCCCGCCATGTGGCCCAAGCTGCACAGTCAATCCAACCAACTCCACAGCTCCACCAATTGATGCCTGACACGTAGTGAGCAGTTTGTGGCACTAGTAGAGCCGCATAGAATGCAAACCCGCCTACCAAAGCTCACTAATCAATCATGTCCTTCATTTTGCTCCAGCATAGTGCACCACGTGTTCAGCCTCCCTCAAACCAGCAGGCAACAGACAATCACCCTGTCTTCGTATTTGGAGTCCACGCGTGGCGCAGACGCGCCAAACGCAGCCATCCATCTGTCAGCCCATAGTGCTCCACTTACTTGGCCAACCTCTTTTGATCCCCAAGCCAAACGGCTCATGCACAACTTCAAAACAATTAAATATAAAAAGTAAACAAACAGCAAGTTTCAACCTTACCCTCAAATATATTGGAGAATTGACTTGCAGCTTTTCTTTTCTTCTTTCCAACAGCCAGACTCTACTTCACACTTTCCTCTTTTTCACTCAAACGGGCAGTGTAGCTAGGGTTTGATTTTCTCATTGCTTTTTTCCCTTCTCAAAACTCCTTTAAATAAGACAAAAAATTTGTAACCTCTTAAAACGTTAAAATGGCCATAATTTCATGAATTAAACACCATTAAGGGAGTTTTAAAGGGTTTGAAGTGAAGTAAGGTAAAAAAAAAAAAAACTCCTTAAAATTAACTCTAATTACTTTCTTATTAAACTTAATTACCATTAAGGAGAATTTTTTACTTTAAATGGTTGGGACAACAAAAACTCTTTTGACACTCTTGAAGTGAACAAACAAACACTGACTTGATTTTTTAAACCCAACAATACCGGCAAACCCGGCAATATAAAATTCCAAAAAATGTACATCCCTTCGGATTCCCTGAATTCTGAAGCGATGTGGGGGCATTTGTGGAGCCCAAAATCATCTAAAAATTGTGGAGCTACCACGTGACCCATAATTCCCAAAATGACCAAATTGCCCCTGGCAATAACGCTAGACATTTGAAAACACCCACACATTAAATAATCTATTTACCAGCTAAATACGTTATTTAATCGGGTTAAAATCTCCGTAATATTAATATTCTCCCCGAGAGTTAATTGTCATTATTCTTAGTAACGGACAATTAATATTAATATTAAAACACAATAATTATCATTATTATCATAATGAGTTATTATTATAATTATTAAATAATATATTTAATTAATATATTATTATTAATTACAAATTCAGCCGACCAATCAGAACGCTTCGAGGCTTCCAAGATTTTCCTATAAATAGCGGAACATATTTCATTTCCAAGGTACGTCGATTCTTCGCTTCGAAGTATATCCTTTTCCTCTCTCAAAGCTAACTTAGGCATCGAAGTGTTCTTGGTCGAACAACCCCCCGGGTAGATCGATCGAGGCAACGATAGCTAATTGTTTGCTGTTTGCAGGAATTGTGAGGACTTTTCGCGGCGGGTTCGATTTTTGATTCAACATGAGTCTAGTTCAATTGGTTATAGTATTGATTTGTAGACAATTGGTTTCAAATTCGAACTCTGATGACATGGAAAATTTCCAAAATTTCCCCATCCTCTATAATAAAAAAAAAGAAGATAAATTGATATTAATTTAAATATCTCCTTAAATTTCAAAACCCTTGCGCATAACTCCTCCTATTTAAAGTTTTATTTATCATAACAAAATGACTCCTTATGTTTAAAGCTATCTCAAAATCAAACACCTTTCCTCAATTTTTTTTTTATATTTTTAGAAAAAAAAATCCTGCTATATTTTTAAAAAAAAAATTCTGCCATTTTTTAATAATTAAAAATTCTCCCATTTGTAAGATAGCTTAGCCTTTATAAAAAAATAAAAAATTTAGTACGAATTATAATTCACGTTAATAATTATAAAAAATGAAATAATTTTTTTTTTTACAATTCACGTTAATTTTGTCTTTTAAATATTATTAAAAGTGGCAAAAAGATTTTAATTTTTTTCAATAAAAGTAGCAGAATTTTATATAAAAAAATAAAACTGAGGAAAGGTGTTTTGTGAGATAACTTAGTCTATTAAGGATGGTTATCTAAGTGTAATTTTGTCATTATAAATAAAATTTTTAATAAAAAAGGTTATGTGGAGTTTTGAATTATGAGAGGGTGTATGTGTAATTGTTAAAAAAGAGTTTGTATTTTTTTTTTGGATCAATTAAAAAGGTGTTTGTATAAACATGATAAATCTCAGGAGGTGTATGTATGTGTAAATAACCCCACGTGTATAGATATTCTAGATACACAAAACCCCTTCTCTTTTGACAGCCAATTTCCATATTTTGCCTTCGTTGTTACATTAGGATTCAGTGTCTTTTGGACACCGACTCTTTCCTAGAAATGGAGAAGGCGATTTCGATGGAGATGATTGCGATGAAGGCCGGCGAAGACAAGACAATGATGATGATGATGGTCTGCGAAGACGATGATGATGTTGTTGATGGTCGGCGATGATATCCAGCAATGGAGACGACAATTACGATGGAGATGATTTCGATGAAGGCCGGTGAAGACAACGATGATGACGACGAAGGTGATTTCAATGAAGGTCTGCATTTTTACTTCGAGACTAATTAAGGTTTTAGATTTTGATTTAATTGATTTATGACTGAGTTAGTTTTTTGGGTGATGTTTAGTGGGTTGGTTATTTTGCATTTTGGTTTCTGATAAGGGTTGAGAATGAAGAAGAAGCTGGCATTAGGTTTGGTTGATTTTCAAGGTAAATTTTTATTGTTAGTGTTAATTTATTTTCAATTAGGTTATTGTCGTAGATTTGGGAATTGATTGTCTTGCGTGTTTCTTTTTTGAAAGGATTAACCAAGAAACTGTTGAAAATTTGAAAAACTTCGAGGAATTTGTAGGGTATGTTTAGAGTTTTATTTAATTTATGTTTTAGTAAGTTTTCACAAACTTTTCTATGACTTTTTGTCCATTGATTATTGGGTTCATGGATTGAGCAGTAAAATTTTTGGTTTTTTTTTTCTTCACTGATAGAATTCATTCAATTATTTATAGGCTCAAAGAGCATTGCTGGAGGGTAGGAATATTGTTAAGTTGCAAGCTACTGTTCATAGCTGTTTTGATTTTTTGATTGCTTCAATTTATAGTTGCTTTGATGTGTATTTCATTGATTTATGAGGGTAAAGTTTGAGATTGACTTGAGAAGAAATAATTATAAATTAGTTCAGTTTTTAAGTCTAATATATAAATTAGTCCATTTAACATATAAAACCGTCCATCTACTGCATTATCAAATTTTTTACTGTGTTCTTTTTATGGTTTTGTTTTTTTAATTTTCCATATACCGTTTATACTATTTTTTACATATGAATGAGAAACTTCTAAATTTTAAATATTATTATTTATATTCATTTTTCAAGTTGTGGGGGCATGTGGTGGCAGTAAGTGGTCGTTCCTCGGCAGCCTTTCAGTCTTCAGACTCTGGATTTCAGTCTTCAGACTCTGGATTTCCACTTCCAAAAGTTTGATTCTCTCATCTGAGTCCTGTAAATTTCTGCGCAGCAAAGTGACCTCGTCTCGGGCAACATCTCGCTCATTCTGTATCAACATCCTTTCTGCACGGCTTGTCTCCAGCTCGCCCACTTTGCCCTCCAATGTATGGATTCTCCCGACCAAAGCTTCATTGTTCCGTCTAGAGTGATCTCTGGCTTCTCGAAGGCGTTTGCATTCGCTCTTCATTCGCTTGTTTTCATCTTCGAGACTGGCATTTCCACGAAGCATGTCAACCAACTTGCGAGCCCCAGCTTTTGCAATCCTAAGGTCTCGGACTACCTTGTCGTAAGCTCCTTGTGGAACCGTCTTTTCAGTTTCCTTTGCTAGGGAGGGAGCACCTATCACATCAGGAGTCTTGGATGACGACCGTGTCTCTTCCACTAATCGGACTGGGCCTTCATCTCTCAACGCCTCAATTACTTCAGGGGAGGTGGGAATCGCCTTCAGCTTCTTAAGTTGTATGGCTGCATCTTCGCAAGGCCCGTCTGAGGTTTTGCGCTTGCTAGATGACTCTGCAGGACTGGAACAGTTGGGCTTGGAAGGACCTTGAGGATCATGCTTTCTCTCCAAAGAGTCACTGGGCCCTTGATTGTTGTTTTTCTTCTGGGTAACGGGTTTTTTCAAGCGCAGTGGAGCGTTCAACCACTCTTTAATTAGGGTGTCCGAAGGCCTCCCGCCATTCATGTCTCTGAGAGGAGAGAGTAGCCAGCTCATGTCTCGAAATTCTGGAGGAATTTTTAGGGCCATGTCAATCTTTTTGAGATCAGGATGACCTTCAAACCCGCTGTATAGCTCATCAAACATGCGGAAGTGCGAGGCAATCCTCAAGTCCGGGGAGGCATGTTTATCCCATGCGCCACCAATTTCGATGCAGTTGAATCTGTATGAGGTGTCATCAAACTCCGTCCTAAAAAATAGCTCCATCTTGGGTTCGACTCCGAAAAGCCGACCGCCGGTAATTCCGTTGTGCGACACGGAATAGCAATGCCAGAATTCATCTTCAGTGAGTCCCAAGCCAAAAAATTTGTTCAGCTTCTCGAAGCACATGATGTGTCGATAAGCATCGACGTCCAGTTAAGCAGGGCTGCATCCCATCGGGCCAATAATCTTGGAGAAGAACTTCGAGAACGGGAACCTAAAACCCCACCCAATGATCAAAGGGTGGAATTTAGTCCATCGACCGCCGACGGGGTTTTTTCCTCTTCCATGCTTAAGAGCCTTCATGGAAGAACATCTATCGCCAAGCTCCACGAAGACGTCATCCGGAAAAGCAATCTGATTACGAGCTTTCCACTCCATGAAATCTTCAGGTTTCTCAAATTCCATGTCCTTCCCTCGGAATGGATTTTGGCTACGAGAACCGCCACGCTCCCACAATACAAGCCTGTTGGGTCTCTCCAAAAGTGCACCTTGACGCATCTTGAAATTACTGTTTTGAACAAATCAAAAGTGGATGCCGGTTGAATCGTAGCCAATGGACGTCCTGAACTTCCGAAATGAGCAAAAGTGTTCACCTACATTAAAGGAACAAAAATTATTTAGTTCCTAAAATATATTCCAAGTATATACACATATGGAAATTCAAAATACATATGTTATTATCAAATACGTATTAATAGCATTAATATATTAAATACACATTTAATATATTAATGCATATATTAAATATATTAATATGTATATGTATATATACATATATGTTAATAACGTTAATTATATATAAAGTCATCAAATAACGTTATATATATTAATAACGTTAATGTCAAGTCAAAACATTTGAATTAACATATAAATGCATGGGACCCGCCATCTGCAGCAAAGGAAAGACAAATCGGATGAAAGGCTAGGTGGCGGGGTGTAGTTGGACGGCTGGGAACCTCAATGGAGCCCTCACAGCGTGACCCAGCGGTCAAGTGGAGCAAATGACGGGCAAGTTGGAACACGGCACGTGGAGCTTTAATTTGACACTAACAGAGCCGCACATGGTTGCGGGCCCCGCCTGTCAGTCCATGCCTACGAGCCACGCAGCACGTTCACCTCACACGGATCAAACCTCGTTGCTAGTCTCTCCGGCCCATTTTGACAGAAGCCCACTTTGCGCCTTCGCATCACAGACAGGCACAGGTCCCGCCATCAGCTCAACCTTTTGGCGCCCGCCATGTGGCCCAAGCTGCACAGTCAATCCAACCAACTCCACAGCTCCACCAATTGATGCCTGACACGTAGTGAGCAGTTTGTGGCACTAGTAGAGCCGCATAGAATGCAAACCCGCCTACCAAAGCTCACTAATCAATCATGTCCTTCATTTTGCTCCAGCATAGTGCACCACGTGTTCAGCCTCCCTCAAACCAGCAGGCAACAGACAATCACCCTGTCTTCGTATTTGGAGTCCACGCGTGGCGCAGACGCGCCAAACGCAGCCATCCATCTGTCAGCCCATAGTGCTCCACTTACTTGGCCAACCTCTTTTGATCCCCAAGCCAAACGGCTCATGCACAACTTCAAAACAATTAAATATAAAAAGTAAACAAACAGCAAGTTTCAACCTTACCCTCAAATATATTGGAGAATTGACTTGCAGCTTTTCTTTTCTTCTCTCCAACAGCCAGACTCTACTTCACACTTTCCTCTTTTTCACTCAAACGGGCAGTGTAGCTAGGGTTTGATTTTCTCATTGCTTTTTTCCCTTCTCAAAACTCCTTTAAATAAGACAAAAAATTTGTAACCTCTTAAAACGTTAAAATGGCCATAATTTCATGAATTAAACACCATTAAGGGAGTTTTAAAGGGTTTGAAGTGAAGTAAGGTAAAAAAAAAAAAAACTCCTTAAAATTAACTCTAATTACTTTCTTATTAAACTTAATTACCATTAAGGAGAATTTTTTACTTTAAATGGTTGGGACAACAAAAACTCTTTTGACACTCTTGAAGTGAACAAACAAACACTGACTTGATTTTTTAAACCCAACAATACCGGCAAACCCGGCAATATAAAATTCCAAAAAATGTACATCCCTTCGGATTCCCTGAATTCTGAAGCGATGTGGGGGCATTTGTGGAGCCCAAAATCATCTAAAAATTGTGGAGCTACCACGTGACCCATAATTCCCAAAATGACCAAATTGCCCCTGGCAATAACGCTAGACATTTGAAAACACCCACACATTAAATAATCTATTTACCAGCTAAATACGTTATTTAATCGGGTTAAAATCTCCGTAATATTAATATTCTCCCCGAGAGTTAATTGTCATTATTCTTAGTAACGGACAATTAATATTAATATTAAAACACAATAATTATCATTATTATCATAATGAGTTATTATTATAATTATTAAATAATATATTTAATTAATATATTATTATTAATTACAAATTCAGCCGACCAATCAGAACGCTTCGAGGCTTCCAAGATTTTCCTATAAATAGCGGAACATATTTCATTTCCAAGGTACGTCGATTCTTCGCTTCGAAGTATATCCTTTTCCTCTCTCAAAGCTAACTTAGGCATCGAAGTGTTCTTGGTCGAACAACCCCCCGGGTAGATCGATCGAGGCAACGATAGCTAATTGTTTGCTGTTTGCAGGAATTGTGAGGACTTTTCGCGGCGGGTTCGATTTTTGATTCAACATGAGTCTAGTTCAATTGGTTATAGTATTGATTTGTAGACAATTGGTTTCAAATTCGAACTCTGATGACATGGAAAATTTCCAAAATTTCCCCATCCTCTATAATAAAAAAAAAGAAGATAAATTGATATTAATTTAAATATCTCCTTAAATTTCAAAACCCTTGCGCATAACTCCTCCTATTTAAAGTTTTATTTATCATAACAAAATGACTCCTTATGTTTAAAGCTATCTCAAAATCAAACACCTTTCCTCAATTTTTTTTTTATATTTTTAGAAAAAAAAATCCTGCTATATTTTTAAAAAAAAAATTCTGCCATTTTTTAATAATTAAAAATTCTCCCATTTGTAAGATAGCTTAGCCTTTATAAAAAAATAAAAAATTTAGTACGAATTATAATTCACGTTAATAATTATAAAAAATGAAATAATTTTTTTTTTTACAATTCACGTTAATTTTGTCTTTTAAATATTATTAAAAGTGGCAAAAAGATTTTAATTTTTTTCAATAAAAGTAGCAGAATTTTATATAAAAAAATAAAACTGAGGAAAGGTGTTTTGTGAGATAACTTAGTCTATTAAGGATGGTTATCTAAGTGTAATTTTGTCATTATAAATAAAATTTTTAATAAAAAAGGTTATGTGGAGTTTTGAATTATGAGAGGGTGTATGTGTAATTGTTAAAAAAGAGTTTGTATTTTTTTTTTGGATCAATTAAAAAGGTGTTTGTATAAACATGATAAATCTCAGGAGGTGTATGTATGTGTAAATAACCCCACGTGTATAGATATTCTAGATACACAAAACCCCTTCTCTTTTGACAGCCAATTTCCATATTTTGCCTTCGTTGTTACATTAGGATTCAGTGTCTTTTGGACACCGACTCTTTCCTAGAAATGGAGAAGGCGATTTCGATGGAGATGATTGCGATGAAGGCCGGCGAAGACAAGACAATGATGATGATGATGGTCTGCGAAGACGATGATGATGTTGTTGATGGTCGGCGATGATATCCAGCAATGGAGACGACAATTACGATGGAGATGATTTCGATGAAGGCCGGTGAAGACAACGATGATGACGACGAAGGTGATTTCAATGAAGGTCTGCATTTTTACTTCGAGACTAATTAAGGTTTTAGATTTTGATTTAATTGATTTATGACTGAGTTAGTTTTTTGGGTGATGTTTAGTGGGTTGGTTATTTTGCATTTTGGTTTCTGATAAGGGTTGAGAATGAAGAAGAAGCTGGCATTAGGTTTGGTTGATTTTCAAGGTAAATTTTTATTGTTAGTGTTAATTTATTTTCAATTAGGTTATTGTCGTAGATTTGGGAATTGATTGTCTTGCGTGTTTCTTTTTTGAAAGGATTAACCAAGAAACTGTTGAAAATTTGAAAAACTTCGAGGAATTTGTAGGGTATGTTTAGAGTTTTATTTAATTTATGTTTTAGTAAGTTTTCACAAACTTTTCTATGACTTTTTGTCCATTGATTATTGGGTTCATGGATTGAGCAGTAAAATTTTTGGTTTTTTTTTTCTTCACTGATAGAATTCATTCAATTATTTATAGGCTCAAAGAGCATTGCTGGAGGGTAGGAATATTGTTAAGTTGCAAGCTACTGTTCATAGCTGTTTTGATTTTTTGATTGCTTCAATTTATAGTTGCTTTGATGTGTATTTCATTGATTTATGAGGGTAAAGTTTGAGATTGACTTGAGAAGAAATAATTATAAATTAGTTCAGTTTTTAAGTCTAATATATAAATTAGTCCATTTAACATATAAAACCGTCCATCTACTGCATTATCAAATTTTTTACTGTGTTCTTTTTATGGTTTTGTTTTTTTAATTTTCCATATACCGTTTATACTATTTTTTACATATGAATGAGAAACTTCTAAATTTTAAATATTATTATTTATATTCATTTTTCAAAATTATTTAATTTAAGATAATTCGAACTAAATTTCATATTTGAAGATTTATTTTATATTTTTTTTATCGGATACCATCTGATACTTTTGAAGGGGGTATGTTATCCATCTTATCACTTTTTTTTTTGTTATCTTACTACTTTATAGGTAAATTAATAATTACATGTATATTTTATTTTCATGTAGATAAATTAATAATTATCTGTATGTTTCAATTTTTTTTTATTTGAGGGAGGTAAATATTGAATATAATATACCTATTATGATACAGTTAAAATTTTCATGTATACGTATCTTATTTATGCGGGTGAGCTAAGTAGGCAATGTTGTTTAATTTGCCTGTTAAATCTAGAATCAAATTATGGTAGGTACATAAAGGGGAAAATAAGAGATATGACACTCTAGAATGATGAAATTTTGTATGTTTAAGATAAATATGATATGTAATGACACACTTGTAATTCTTTAAAAAACAACGGACTAAAAATAATGATATATTTTGACCAACAATAAAAGAAAGTTATTTTTTATTTACTGTCTCTATTTATTATAGTGGATTGATTTATAATTTGGACTCTAAAATAGGAGCTATTTATAATTACCCCACTTGAGAATATCAAATGCTGTAGAGAGTTAATTACTAAGTAGCTTCTAATTTTCTGTTTGGAAGGGGGGAAAAAATGAAAGAAAAGATGTAAAAAGATTGGATTCCAAGTTTCCAGTACAACTATAGAATTGATTGTTTACATTAATGATGCTTCCAATGTGACCTTCATATCATGAAAAGCTTGATTTTTTGATAGGGTAAAATATGTTTTTAGTCACTGTGATTTGGTGTCAAAACATATTTGATCATTGCGGTTTTAATTTTACAGATTTAGTCACTGTGATGTCTTAAGTTGCACAATCATCTGTAAAATTAAAACCACAATGATCAAATATGTTTTCACACCAAATCACAATGACTAGAAACATATTTTACCATATTTTAATAGATCATGCATGTGAATTAAGGGAAAATATGCTAGCAAGAGAGATAACCTGATTTACAAGTTGATAATTAATACACATTGGAATAATCTGAATCATGGTGCGAGGAAATGTAAAGATGAATTGGGAAAGGAGGTGAAGGAGGAGTTAAATTCTTTTTGCACAGTTTCACTCACGTCTTCTTAGGCTAATTTAACGTCTATTATAAATTTGACGTAAGTTGCTAACAGAGATAATGTAACGACCCGTCCCGAATTCCGGGATTAGATTAGTGACTAATCTTGATTAGTGAGGTTGAACGGTGGTTAGTAGGGCAGAATCGGACAAATTGTGCAAATGACCGCTTTGCCCCTAGCCGTGGGCAAAATGTTAACTTTTTGATCGGGCGGTCAAATGGACTTTGATCGATGACCGTGACGTAGTTCGGGACGTCACGAGTTCATAGACAGGTGGCACGTTCGATTCCGACATTCGTAGAGGAAGTTATGGTGTGAGGAAGTTGAGGGGTATTTTGGTAATTTGGCATACTAGGGGCCAAATGTTGACTTTTTGACCGGGAGGTCCGATGGGCGAGGGCCAAGGACCGTTACGTAGGTATCGTCGATACGAATCCAACGACAGGCGGGATGCCAAAATCGGAGATTCAACGACGAAGTTATGGTCAAGGACGTGAAACGCGATTAACCGAGACTCGGAATAAAATAATAATATAATAATAAAATCTGATTATCCTAATCCCAAACCAATCTGGACCCTTGATGTATGACACATGTCATCATCCCCTTCATTCCCTAAATCAGGGATCTTTGCTGGCCATTTGGGTTAAATAATCATTTTCTCTCCTTAAATCACCACCCTTCATCCTATACTCAGATTAGATCCTAGCCGTTGATTTCATTTTCTTATTTTGTTCTTAAACCATCAGACTCACATTCATCCTCACATTTTCATTTCTTTCAACCTGTGCACTCTCACTCTTTGAACGATCACTCCACCACCTCACAGCCCAGCCTCACACACCAGTCAGCCCCAGACGAACCCCAGCCACCTTCAGACGCCGGCCACCACCACCACGGCCGCCCTGCACGGCCGGAAACTCCCCAGACCCGAGAGGAACCCGAACAGCCCAAATCGATCCAACCATCCAAACCTTCATACCTGGACCCGAACCAACGTAGGGATAGGACCACTGGAACCTTAGGACGACTCAGACCACGACTGGACGAGCCACGGCGGCGCCACGGCGGCGATATGCCCAGAAACCCGAGAAGGTTTGATTTTCTTCCCTGTTTCGAAACACTGGTTTTTGACGTTGGGATTGCTTGCTTACTTCTGAAACATGTCCTAGGAACCTAGACGACCATTTTGGACCATGAACCACGGCTGGAAGATCGACGACTCGCCGGAGAAGACAAACCAGAGCTGGCAGCCAACTTTCCCGTCGAGTTCAGGTGGTTACTTCAACCTAAAAATGAGTTTGGATGTCACAGAACCATAGAGGGGATTATGACGAGTCCATAGGATCAAACCGCATCAAAAATGGTGGTCTGGAACTCGATATGTGATCGGGTCAAGCCGCGGGTCGACGGCGACCCGGTTACAGACCCGGTTTCAGAACCTGGTTACTGTAGCATGACGTCATCATTGTTGACCTGAATGTTGACCTGGCGCGTGGGGGCGCGTGAAGGGTATTTTGGGGAAACTTCCAACATGACTTTTAATAGGGGAGAGTTAATGCCGTAGAGAGTTAATTACTAAGTAGCTTCTAATTTTCTGTTTGGAAGGGGAGAAAAAAAAATGAAAGAAAAGATGTAAAAAGATAAAGATTTTGATATACTAAGATCTGAGAAATCTAGGATCTGCATTCAATTGGATTCCAAGTTTCCAGTACAACTATAGAATTGATTGTGTTACATTAATGATGCTTCCAATGTGACCTTCATATCATGAAAAGCTTGATTTTTTGATAGGGTAAAATATGTTTTTAGTCACTGTGATTTGGTGTCAAAACATATTTGATCATTGCGGTTTTAATTTTACAGATTTAGTCACTGTGATGTCTTAAGTTGCACAATCATCTGTAAAATTAAAACCACAATGATCAAATATGTTTTCACACCAAATCACAATGACTAGAAACATATTTTACCATATTTTAATAGATCATACATGTGAATTAAGGGAAAATATGCTAGCAAGAGAGATAACCTGATTTACAAGTTGATAATTAATACACATTGGAATAATCTGAATCATGGTGCGATGAAATGTAAAGATGAATTGGGAAAGGAGGTGAAGGAGGAGTTAAATTCTTTTTGCACAGTTTCACTCACGTCTTCTTAGGCTAATTTAACGTCTATTATAAATTTGACGTAAGTTGCTAACAGAGATAACCACAGTGACTAAATCTGTAAAATTAAAACTACAGTGACCAAATCTATTTTCACAAAAATCTATTGGAATTTAGATGTTGAACCTAAGAACCACGGGTCGACAAGAACATTATGGTGATATCACCCGAGAGAAGCAATATCGTGTTCAGGGATGTAGCAGAGGAGGGAACCAAAGATTCAGCTCATCATAATGTGTAAGTTCTGTAATTACTCAAACTTTATGGATAATTTGCAGTTGCGAGTTGAATTTTGAGATTAACTTTCTTGCATTTATATAAGTAAACAATAATGAATTAATGGATATAGGATCCAGTAGCATTCTTATTTTGGGAATGAATTTTGCTGGGCTATTTATGTATTTCTTTGAATGTGCATAGTTGGTTTGTTTTACTTGTATTTATCTTGTATTTATCTTGTATTTATGTATTTCTTTGAATGTGCATAGTAATGGCAGGGTCAATTTCAGGCATATCGGATAGTGACCAGGCAAAAACATCCTTATGTTGACGTAGGAAGGTGGTGAATTCCTCTTTATCCTCGTTGCTTAGGCGTGTGCCAATGCGGGCATGCCTTTCCTAGATTTGTGGGTCAAGTTGTATTAATTTCACGTCATCTTCTAGTTGCCAACCCTCAAATTTTGGGGGTTCTTCGAAGATTTCAGGATCTTAACCCACAACTGGTTGCTATTTTGGAAGCAAAGTAAGAGTTTTCTCCCTATACGTGGTGCTATTTGGGGGAGTGAATTATGCATGCTAGACTTCCTTTAGCCCTTCGGTGATGCACCGACGGGTCATGGTTTGATCTGTCTTTATTTCTCCAATTCCTCCTCTAGGGATTGGGAATCAGATTTTTTGATAAAGGCTGGATGAGTTAGCCAATATTTTGTGCGTCCATGGTCGTCCTAGGATGCCATTGTAGGGGGAATATTCATCTACCATAGAATGTCTGGGATGAAATGATGGGTGGTGAATGCACATCCAGTTGGAGGGTTGAGATGATGTTTGAGGCACTTTCTTCGTCCACATGAATATGATCGACAAGAGCATGAACAATCTGGATTGAGATGATGAGTGATTGTCGTGCAGGTAATCGAGCCCGGCTTTGTCTTTAAGGGAAATCCAATAGTGACGTCTTCTTTCACCTCGGAAAAGGTGGTGGCGGCATGGGAGACTTGGACGATGAACAAAGCGTCCCGAACTTTCCTCTTCTTTTACTTTGAAGTGGTTCCAAGTAGTTCTGATTCAGAGATGATCATATTTACGTGAATCGTCTTAGAGGAAGGTTCCTTATGATTTTTATCTCCGAAACGTTCAGCAGATTTTTCGATGATGTACTTGGTGCAATGCTCTTTCTTGATAAGATCTAGGAGGTATTTTTTTTTTAAGGTTTTATAAGTATTGTTGGTGTGTCCGTAACAATCATGATAGAAACACCATTTTGTCTTTTCTGCCTTCTCCTAGTCGCTTTTGACGGGACCTGGCTTCTTGAACTAGGGTTTATCCTTGATCTCGTTGTAGATTTGGCTAACAAGTACGTCGAAGTGTGGATTCAGCTTTCCAATGGATATGGCTCTAGAAGATAGATTTTCCTCTTGCTTGTTCGATCTTGCAGATGGGGTTTTGGAGGTGGTGTCACTCTTAGGTGGCACAGTGCCCTTTGTGAGCTTTTCACCTATCTTGATGTGTTCATTAACACGCCAATAGTTTCCTATCTTCTCAAGATGTGTGCGATTTCGCTAGGGAAAACATCTTGGTTAGAGTGTAAGCATTGTTCATCATAATGTCTCCGTAGAGGTGGTTGTTCAATGGTATTCCTTGTTTGAAAGCCATAGCAACGACAAGGTCATTGTATCCTATGATGCGAGATTTCTCCTTGAAAAATCTCTGAATGTACTAACGGAGAGATTCCTTATATTTTTTTCTCAAGGAGAAGAGATGGTCATCTTTCACTTCGTCTATGTGAAGTTATGAGTATCCCTTCATGAAGGTGAGTGCTAGTTCCTCGAAAGAAGAGTTAGAACTTAATGAGAGATGGTTGAACGACGCCATAGCTTGGCCTTGAAGTGAAGTTTGAAATACTTTGTACATGAGTGCATTGTTGTGCCGATGCGGCATTATGACTTTGCGGTAATAATTGAAGTGCTTTGTCGGGTCTAAAGTTTCGTTGAAGTGAACAAAATTTAGAGTAGATAACCATTGCAGGAACAACTAGCTCTCGATTTGCGGGACAAATGGAGAAGTTGACAGCGTAGATCTTCTTCTAAATTCTTGTTGCATTGGACCCCCTAAAGTCGTTGGTCCAGCATTCTCCTCAGGTCATTGGCATGGAGAAGGAGTTTGGCTGCCACGGTGGAACCAACTTCCTTGAGTTGTAGAGTTTGAAATGGAGCGTGATGAAGTGTATGTCATGTCCTTGATGTCGCGATGCGTTGATCCCCTAAAGTTAGCCTTGGCTTGCCCATTTGAACGAGTTTGCGTGCTTCATGAGATTGCTCGTCGAGAAGAATTTCGACAAGGGATTCTGACTTGAGAATGGTCTTTGACTTGTCCTCCTAATCGGTCAAGTGCCAATTGCCTCTAATTTTGGTGATAGTTTATGTCGGGAGAATAACACTAATCGGAAGAATCTCCATGGGTGGCACCTCGCGACATCGAATGGTTTTGGACATGGTCCTTGCTGTGTCTACGAGGGATCTACCCCCGAGGATTTCGCGAATTGGCCAGCCAGCCAATCTCTCACAATGAGTTTTCAGAGCCCAAAAATTCTTGTAGCAATTCTGCTTGAATTTGAACTTGATTGTTAAGTCAAGAAATTTTCCGCGACAAGCTAGCCCATGATGTCGATCCATGTGAAGTACAACGAGTGTTACGCCAAGATTCTCTTTCCAAACGACGCACATGTTCTCGCCCATAGCAATTATTTTGATTCCTGGTGCTATGGAGTCCGTCCAAAATCAATCTTCGATCATCGCTAACGAGTTGAAAGGTCTCTCCCACAAGTCGGCCATTTGTTTTTTGGCATTGGGCCTGAAATTTGGGCTCTATATATAGTTAGTGGGCAAAATCCCCACATAGCCCAAGACGGATGTCCTTGGGTACCTAATTGTATAGGCTGTTCTCCATGGGCCATGGCTCCTTCCATGGAAGTCCTCGCCCTACCAGTATTGTAATCAAGTCCAAACATTAGCCACAAAGTCTGGGATAAGACTTAGGGACCACTTGGGTTTGCGTTCCCCGATGGATGTCCAACGGTGGCATGGAAGTTCAAGTCGTGGTGACAACATCTGCGTGAAGTAGTGGCGGCCGTGAATCGAAGGGTGAGACGCGGGTTCTCGCATGGTAGGAACGATTAGCTCTCGATTTGCGTGACAAATAGAGAACTTGACAGCGTAGATCTTCTTGTAAATTCTTGTCGCATTGGACCCCCTAAAGTCGTTGGTCTAGCATTCTCCTCACGTCATTGACATGGAGAAGAAGTTTAGCTGCCACGGTGGAACCAACTCTCTTGAGTTGTAGAGTTTGAAATGGAGCGTGATGGAGTGTATGTCCTGTCCTTGATGTCGCGATGCGTTGATCCCCTAAAGTTAGCCTTGGCTTGCCCATTTGAACGAGTTTGCGTGCTTCATGAGATTGCTCATCGAGAAGAATTTCGACAAGGGATTCTGACTTGAGAATGGTCTTTGACTCGTCCTCCTAATCGATCAAGTGCCAATTGCCTCTAATTTTGGCGATAGTTTTCGTCGAGAGAATAGCACTAATCGGTAGAACCTCTATGGGTGGCACTTTGCGACACCGAATGGTTTTGGACATGGTCCTTGCTGTGTCTATGATAGATCTGCCCCCGAGAATTTCGCGAATTAGCCAGCCAGCCAATCTCTCACAATGAGTTTTCAGCGCCCAAAAATTCTTGTAGCAATTCAGCTTGAATTTGGACTTGATTGCTAAGTCAAGAAATTTTTCGCGATAAGCTTGCCCATGATGTCAAGCCATGTGAAGTACGACGAGTGTTACGCTACGATTCTCTTTCCAAACGGCGCGCATGTTCTCGCCCCTAGCAATTGTTTTGATTCCTAGTGCTATGGAGTCCATCCAGAATCAATCTTCGATCCTCGCTAACGAGTTGGGAGGTCTCTCCCATAAGTCGGCCATCTGTTTGTTGGCATTGGGCCTGAACTTTGGGCTTCATATATAGTTAGTGCGCAAAATCCCCACATATCCAAAGACGGATGTCCTTGGGTACCTAATTGTATAGGCTGTTCTCCATGGGCCATGGCTACTTCCATGGAAGTCCTCACCCCACCAGTATTGTAATCAAGTCCAAACATTAGCCACAAAGTTTGGGATGCGACTTAGGGACCACTTGGGATTGCGTTCCCCGATGGATGTCCAACGGTGGCATGGAAGTTCAAGTCGTGGTGACTACATCTGCGTGAAGTAGCGGCGGCCGTGAATTGAAGGGTGAGACGCGGGTTCTCGCATGGTACGTGGTGTTGGCAACATTCTCAGCTTCGAGCGGCTGCAGCAGTGGTGTGCCAGTGGTGGAGATGTAGGTGTCCTACAAGGCTGGTCCGATGGTTATAGGGTTGTGTGCGTGTTCGGGTTGCTAGGCCGGTGGCAGTCGGTCCTCCCTTGCGCGATCATCACGACTGCTACCTCCTAGGGAGGTTTCCATCTCGTTGGACCTTATGGTCTGTCTTGTTCTCAACATTATTGAAAGGATTTTGATGAATAATGATAAAAAAAAAAAACAAATTTATTGAGAAAGAAATAGGGTTATTTGGATTAAATAGCAACTTTAAGAATTTCTCAAATCAGCTCTCAATGAAAATACCAATTGTTGATGCAGAAACATCCATGTAGGAAATTGACCTTTTAACTCTACAAATAGAGATAACACCTAAAGTTATGGTTGAATCCTAAGATGGGGGGTTCAATAAGAACGCTTTGATGTTTAAGTCAGCTTAATTGAGGTAATAAACTATTAAACTATAATTATGAGAATAATTATTGTGTACTTGAGTTGTGAAGGGAGACCCTTTATTTATAATGGAGACCTAAAAAGCTTCGGAGTTTTTGATTAGTTGAAGGAGTTTGCAATTGATAAGTATATCTAGTTAGGTAATAATTAAAATTGACTTTTAAGTAGGAGTTCTATTAATTGAGTAGTCTTTTAAGAAAAAATAAATTTACTTATTAATTGAATCCTTATTGAATAAGTATCTCAACGAGATGTTTCAATTTGGTGATATAATTATTTATTAATTAATACATTTAGCTCGTAATATATATTTAATTAATGTGCAATAATTATATCTAATGATGATTCCATTATGGACATAATAGTTTTTATTTGTCATTATTTAAATTATGAGACACGTGACAACACAATTTATATATGTATGTGATGAACTTTTATTATGATACATATATGTAATTTTATTTATATATAGGTAGAAGGTAGAAAACTAAAATCCGGTGCAAAGTTCTACCTGCCAAAACGTACGATTAGAACATGTGAAAACAAATCAAATACAAATGTATGGTCTAGATTTTGTTGAATCTGATATCAACTCCATCAACTGGCTTTGGGTGAGAAAGAAAAACCATTTCTGCATTTGGATTCACCAATTCCCACCTGAAATTCAGTCGCAACAAAATTGTGGTCATCAGATCCAAATTCCTAAACCATGCACATATACAATTGATTCATATTATGGTAAAGTTATGATGATGAGTTAGGGTTTCCTCACTTGTATCCTATGGACATATGGTGTAACAAGATTGCTAGTTGTAACCTAGCAAGCTTGTTTCCTGCACATATTCTCCCCCCGCCACCAAAAACATGGTAAGTTCCCAGCTTAGCTGGTTCCTGATTTAGGGCCGGGTCGGAAGCAAAAATGCACTCATTAGTTAATAAACACGTGTTTAATTAAATATGTTTAAATAAAATAATAATAATGGATAAGTACGTCAAGTTATATATAAACTTACATCCCATCTATCTGGATTAAAACACATAGGATCATCAAAATTGTTTGGATCTGTGTGGAGATATCGAACCCAAATAAGAACATGCCAGCCCTTGGGTATTTTATAACCTGCATGCAGCCATTTTCCCACAAGTACAACAATTAATCCAACAATTATTTACCATGCATTCAACTATGTACTTTAACATGGGTAAAGGTTAAAAAGGGCAGTAGTTCTACCTTTATATTCCACGTCCTTGGTAGCCATTCGGAAGATACAAGATGCAATGTTGGCCATTCTTAATGTTTCTTCCACCACCTGTACAGTACGTACCAGTATTGCTGTTTGTTATAATAAGGACGAGTAGTTTAACTATACTTGTTCATTTTTTATTTAATTCATTTGTAGACACAAACATGACTTAATATAAAAGATCAAATAAAATACGATAAAAATTAAGTATATAATTAAGTTACCTTGTTCGTGTATTTCATCTTTGAAACATCTTCGCTTGTGATAAAATCGCCAGACTTGTTTTGACTTATAATCAAATTCTCCTCCTATCAAAATCGAGGAACTTTAAGTAAAGAAGATTCGTTACTAGTTAAAATCGTGTTTGATTAGTTTAATTATAATATTGAATATCTTGATTTGCTCCATCATTTGATCATTTAGGTATATAGAAAAAAAAAAAAAAAGGTCTCAGTTTTGCTCGATCATTTAGGTATTCGTTCCAATAATTTGATGAATCAACTTTTTAACTAATGGGAATTGAAAGAAAAAAAAAATTAAGTGTAATTTCCTTCTTAGACTAACCCTTTAAAAAATATTCATTTCTTATTCACAAATCACAGACCCTAAATATAATAACTTATCCAATCAAATTTAGAGATTAAAAAAAACCCCTTCATATATATATATATCTATCTCATTTATTGGTAGGTCAAGTTGCATGAGACATACCCGAAGCTTTTGTAGGATGGTAGGGAATTTGGCAATGTAATATATAGCCCACATTGACGTAAGGGAAGTAGATATATATCCTCCAACAACAAGGCTCACAATGTTATCGACAACCTCTTGATCACTTAGTTTATCACCTTCTTCATCTTTAATTTGCATAAGCCCATCCATTAGATCATTCGTCACTACTACTTTTTGCCTCTTTTTCTTCTCTAGCTCCAGTCTGAAAATAGCCTCAAGCTTCTTCCTGCACTGCAAAATATACACAATTCACAATAATATTATTCTAATGTTCAATATTTCAATATTAATTATCATATTAATTCATTTGTCCAATCTGCATGGATCACAACTCCATCGGCTTTTGAGCTTGAGAGGATGATCTAGGATGCGGTTCATAGTTATTTTATTTTTTATTTTTTATGTTTAAGATACGAAGAAATAAAAAAAAAATAGAGAAAGGAAGAATATGTACTAAAAAGAAAATTACGGAAAGAAAAATAAAAAATAACAATTATTTTTGTAATTTTTATTTTCTAAATTTTAATTTCATTTGTTTTTTTTATTGATTTTCTTCTTCTTGATACCACCTTTAATTCTTCTTTAAAAAGTTCTCACTTTGATACTTTTTCCATATCTCAATAAGTTCTCTCTTTAATTTCATATGCATATCTCAATGAAGACTGTTCGCGTAATTTTACTTTATAATTTTTTCTTTAATATAAAAAAAATAATATGACGTGTGTACTATTAGGCTTTATATTGCTGACAATATTATAAATAATGTTAATGATGTAGATTCTGCACCTGAGCTTTGTGAGAAAATGGAGAAGCTTTATCTTGGGAAAGGCTTGCAAACGAAGCTGAATTTAAAGCGGGATCTCTACAAGCTCAAGATGGGAGAAAGTGCGAATCTCATGGAGCACATGAATGTGTTCAAGGGATTGATAAATCAACTATTAAGAGTTGAGGTTAAAATTGAGGAAGAAGATTAAGCCCTTTTACTTCTTACCTCGCTTCCCGATTCATATGAGAATATTGTTACTACAATTGTGTATGGTAAGGATACACTGAAGATGGAGGATGTAGAATCGACTCTCTTATCACATGAGAAGAGAAGAAAAGCCGATGATTCTCAAGGTTCTGTCTTCATTGCTCATGAACAGAATCGTAAGGGTAGGTCAACTGCGAGGGGATTTAGTGAGCATAGCAGGTCTAAATCCAGAGGCAGAGGAAATGACAAGCAATGCTACAAGTGCAAGGAGTGGGGACACATAAAGCCGGATTGTCCATTGATGAAAGAGAAGGGCGATAAGGGCTCAAATTGCTCCTTGGCTAGTGTAACGGAGATGTCTAGAGATTTTGGAGAACTTCTCAGAGTCTCCAAAGGTAATTACATTTTTTCTCAAGATTATTGGATATTAGATAGTGGTTGTTCTCATCACCTTTGCTCTAGGAGAGATTATTTTGATACGTTCCAAGAAGTTCAAGGATTTGTGCTTTGGGGTGATGGCACAAGACGTCGTGTCATGGGTACGGGAACTGTGAAGATCAAAATGTTCGATGGAGCAGTTCGAACATTGGGTGATGTGGTGTATGTCCCAAAGTTCCGGAAAAATCTAATATCCTTGAGCCAACTAGACTCCAAGGGCTGCAAGGTTTCGTCAGCAGGGGGAGTTATGAAAGTGTCACGTGGCTGCATGATCCTAATGAAGGGAGAAAAATGTGAAAGTATGTTCCGTCTAATGGGAAAAACTCAGACCTCGAAGGTTGTTGGGAAACAGGGTGCACAGGAGAACATGTACCTGAAGCGGGTCTCGTTTGCGAGCACAGCAGAGACGCTATCTACATGTTTCCAAGTTTCAGACGAAGGTGAGAAGGATAATCCTGCTAGGGAAGAGGCAAAGTCGAGGTCTCTCTTCGGAGCCAACTGGTAATTGTTGACTCGGAGCAGCTGCACATAGCATTGGCCATTTTGAATCAGGGGGAGCTAAGACTGTATGCAACTGATTCGGGGTATGTGTAGTTGGTACAAGAATAAGGCCAATGGAATGCTTGTGGGTATATCAAGCGGTATCTCAATTTGAGATGAACTTCAGGGATTGAAGTGGTGATGCAACATTATCCACCTAAGTCGGCAGGGGGAGATTGTTGAGTTAATGCCTCCTTAGTGGATTATTAATGCATTGGAATTTGATTATGTATTGAGAATAAATACATGGTGTTGTTCATTCAACTTTGTAGGAAAAGATTGATGTGGAAGCTTCATGAAGAAGAACATTAATTGAGGAAGGTGCATGAATGGACTTCAATGAAGGATGTTGAAATGTGAGGAAAATGTCCCACATTGGAAAAGCACAAATACAACTTGTGCCTTAAGCACTATATAAGGTGGAGAGCTTGGTCACATTTCAACATCAAGGAGAACACCTCACAAGTGAGGGAGTGCTTCAAGAGTGTGTATAGTTCTTGGGCTAGAGTGATCTTCTTGAGCACTTCAAGAGTGTGTATAGCTCTTGGAGTAGAGTTATCTTCTCGGTTAAGAGAAGGTGAAAGAGTGTGTATAGTTCTTTGGGGTAGAGTGATCTTCTTGGGTTGAGAGAGGGTGTACAAGGGGTATCCTATTGGGTACAAAGACTCAAGTTGGGTATAAACTTGAGTAGTGTAATCTTGTATTTTGTATTCTTTCATAGTGAAGGAGAACTCTCTGAGGACATAGGCAAGTTAATTGGCCGAACCTCGTTAAATTTTTTGTGCTCTTGATTTCTTTATTTTCTTTTTTCATCTTTATTGTTAGCAATTGCGTGGCGGAGGATTAATTTCCTAACAGATTTGACGTAAATTAAAGGGAAAGGGTATGCCAAAATTTTTAACCTGTGTTAATTAGTCAAGGATAAAACGCAATGAATGCATTTTTTTTTTATCCTTTAACCAAGACGTGCTCAATGGTTAAGATCGACATTCAACAAACAAACAAATAGAACACTATAACGTGGCAGCACTAAAATATATAGTACGTTCCCGTGAAGATGGATTTTTGAAAATTCGAAGGATCGAGTATTCGAGTTGATTCAATGGACAAGGGAACCGCCTGATTTGATTCTCTCACTAATTAAAAAATAATGAAACAATATGCACATGGACTAGGGAAACAATGGACTGAACTGAGTGATATGTAATTTTGATTCTGATTTTGTAAGAAAAGAAACCCTAGGGAAACAATTGCATGTCTACTAGTTTTTTAAGCATTGAACCAAAATAATTAAACATCAATTAAGTGTAATGTATTTTTTTTTTTTTTGCATTCCACTAAATATCAACCACAAAAGAGAATAATATATAACTATTTATTCTCTTGTATCCAAATAGTTTCTTTCTTTATTTTATCTTTTACGAAAATTAAATTTGATACAATTTATTATAAAATTTAAAAATAAAGAAAAATATTATTAAACTAAAATACTAATCAAATTTTTTGAGTGGATATATTTTCACATATATCATATTATATTTTCATCTACATGCACATATTGCAAAATATGATAGTCATGGTGGAAGATCGAGAACAGAAGAAAAGAAGATGAGAGTCTTGTGAAGAAAAATAGTGAGAAAATTGAAAAAATTAAGAGAAGTGCTAGAATTATCACCCATGTTATTAAATGAATCTTATATCACGTAATATAGTGTCTAACATTTATATATAGCCTACATGGCTTTGACTTAAAACATAAACATAACAAACTTTTTCCAACTAACTAAATCACAGTAGCTTATTATTCAACATTCCCCCTCAATCGTAGCTGGGGGACCAAGTCTGAGATTGCTGTGATGAACGGAAAAAGAAGGACCATGAAGACCCTTGGTGAAAATATCCCCCACCTGATCTTCAGAGGCTATGTAGTGAATATACATACTAAAATCTTTTTGTTGAACTTTCTCTAGAACAAAGTGAAAATCAATATCCAAATGCTTAATCCTAGAGTCTTGAATTGCATTTGAACTCTAGGTAATAGAGGAAAGATTGTCGCAATGAAGAGTTGGCAGTGCTGGGAGAAAAACCTTCAAGGCTTTCAAAAAATTATGAATATGAGATAATTCAGCGAAACTATTGGATAAGGCTCTATATTCAGCCTCGATAGAGCTGCGGGATACAGAGCTCAGTTTCCGAGATTGCCAAGTAATGGGATTGAGACCCAAATAAACAACAAAACCTGTAGTGGAACGATGAGTGTCAATGTTCCTAGCCTAGTCTGCATCAGTGTATGCATCAAGAAGCATAGCACCACCATGGGTGTAAGATTTGCTAAATGCCTGAAGTTGAAGAGATCCTAGTGAGCTAAAACTTATACCATGATTCACAGTACCCTGAAGGTATTGAATAATGCGCTTCACCAGCCCCAAATGCACATCAGTAGGAGAGGTCATGTATTGACAAACAATGTTAACAGAATAGGCTAAATCTGGTCTAGTAAAGGTTAAGTACTGAAGTGCTCCTACTAAACTTCGAAATAAAGTAGGATCAGTAAGAGGCTCACCATCAGTCTTAGCGACAAGGCTATTGGGCTTGCAAGGAGTAGGAGAAGAGTGACATGAAGTCATTTCGGCCTTAGCAATAAGCTCTTTAGCATTTTCTCCTAATTGAAGAAAATGTCACCATTGGTCTTGTAGGTTATTTGCAGTTCCAAAAAATAAGTGAGACGACCCATGTTTTTCATCTCAAAGACTTCACTCAACTTATCAACAAATACTTGAATCAAACCTGGACTTGAACCAGTTAGGATAATGTCATCCACATAAAGCAATAACACAATAATATATGGACCGTAATGTTTAACAAACAAGCTAGGGTTTGAGTGTGTACCATGGAAGCCTAATGCAAGGAGATAACCTGTGAACTTGGCATTCTACGCTCTAGGAGCTTTCTTTAAATCGTACAAAGATTTTTGTAGCTTGCAAACCTGTCTGGGAGAATCAGGATCTTCAAATCTTGGAGGTTGTCGCATAAACACCTCTTCTTCGAGTTCTCCACGCAAAAATGCATTCTTAACACCCAATTGACGAAGTTTTCACTTGTTCATAGCAGCAAGACTTAGAATAATACAAACTGTAGTATGACAAACGATAGCCTGTTTAACCATTGTTTTGAAAGTCAACCAACTTCAGAAGAGGTGGTGACGTGGTGTACCTATGTGAGAACTTACGGACTATAGTTTGACGTGTTATTTCCAAGTCCAATGATGCTTACTAGCGTTTTATATTAAGAAGTGATAGGGGAGGTGAGTATCTCTCAAAGGAATTTGAAGAGTTCTGTGATCTCAGTGGCATCAAGAGACAACTGACAGTGGCTTATTCTCCTCAACAAAATGGGGTGGCTGAAAGGAAGAACAGGACCATTGTCGAAATGGCCAGGACTATGATGCATGCTAAGGGGATTCCTTACAAGTTCTGGGGAGAAGCTGTTTACACAGCTGTGTACCTACAAAATCGATGTCCTACTAAAGCAGTGGCTGAGAAAACACCATTTGAGAAGTTTTGTGGGAGGAGACCAAGAGTGAAGCATCTGAGAGTGTTTGGTGCCCTATGCTATGCCCATGTCCCTGGTCAGCTTAGACAGAAGTTGGATGAGAAGAGTTCAAAGTGTGTGTTCATGGGGTATGGAAGTTGTGAGAAGGGCTACAGATTGTACAACTTGCAAACTGAGAAGATGGTGATATCCAGAAGTGTTGTGTTTGATGAAAATGCTCAGTGGGATTGGAGTGATGCAAGTAGGTCTCAACAATAATGGTATCCAGGTCTCTAATTTCTTCAATGATCGACACAATCGAATCATAACTTTTAGTTAGACTAATTAGAATCTTCTGTGCTATCCTAATTGACAGGAGAGACACTCAGGTGTAGATGAGAAAGCTTTTGCAAGCTTGACCGTGAGTAACAAGCAAGGCAGTGCTAGAAATGACGGATCACAGGGTTCAACTCATCAGTTTTCAAAAGGCAACAGAAATTGGAATCAGAAATCCAATTCATGGAAATCTTATCATCATCATCAGAACTCAAATTTCACAAGGAGAGAAAAGACAGGGAAAAGGATGTTCTGTAAACCATGTGATAGATATCACTTTGGTGAATGCTGGCACAAGGACAAATCTGTGCCTAAAGTAAAATGCTACAATTGTCAACGTTTTGGACACATGTCAAGGGAGTGTCCTGAACCAAACAAGGCAGGAAAGTCTGCGACAGTAAACCTAGCAAAGGAAGTGACAGAAACCACAGAAACCCTGTTCTATGCATGTAATGCTGCATCTGTAAAGGAAGATGATCAAGTGTGGTATGTGGACAGTGCATGCAGTAATCACATGACTGCACAGGAATCAATGCTGAGAGACATTGATAGAGATGTAACAGTGAAGGTGAAGATGGGAAATGGTGAGCTTGTAAGAGCTGCAGGAAAGGGAACACTAGTCATACAAACCAAGCAGGGTGAAAGACAAATCAGAGATGTCATGTTGCTGCCAGGCCTAGAAGAAAACCTACTTAGTGTGGGACAGATGTTAGAACATGGCTATTATCTGGTTTTTGGTGATGGCATAGTGGATATATTTGGAGACAAGGAGATGAAGGATAGGGTTGCTAGAGTACCTATGACAAATAATCGATGTTTTCCACTCACTTTGGAAAGCATAAATTCTTTAGCAATGAAGACTGTGGTGCTGGAGGATGCAGGACTATGGCACAAACGTTATGGACACCTTAACTATGCTAGTCTGAAGACTTTGCAACAGAAAAATCTTGTTGTGGGGTTACCCAGACTAACAGCTCAAGGGAGTGCAGTATGTGAAGGATGTGTGATGGGTAAGCAACATGTTGAAATGTTTGACAAGGAGAAAGCATGGAGAGCCACCATTCCTTTGGACCTGATCCACACAGATATTTGTGGACCAATGCAGGAGAAAACTGCAGGTGGAAACAGGTATTTTCTGACCTTCATTGATGATTGCACAAGAATGTGTTGGGTGTACTTTCTCTTGAACAAGTCAGGAGCATTACATGTGTTTAAAAAGTTCAAAGCAATGGTGGAATTGCAAAGTGGATATAAGATAAAGCAGATAAGAAGTGATAGGGGAGGTGAGTATCTCTCAAAGGAATTTGAAGAGTTCTGTGATCTCAGTGGCATCAAGAGACAACTGACAGTGGCTTATTCTCCTCAACAAAATGGGGTGGCTGAAAGGAAGAACAGGACCATTGTCGAAATGGCCAGGACTATGATGCATGCTAAGGGGATTCCTTACAAGTTCTGGGGAGAAGCTGTTTACACAGCTGTGTACCTACAAAATCGATGTCCTACTAAAGCAGTGGCTGAGAAAACACCATTTGAGAAGTTTTGTGGGAGGAGACCAAGAGTGAAGCATCTGAGAGTGTTTGGTGCCCTATGCTATGCCCATGTCCCTGGTCAGCTTAGACAGAAGCTGGATGAGAAGAGTTCAAAGTGTGTGTTCATGGGGTATGGAAGTTGTGAGAAGGGCTACAGATTGTACAACTTGCAAACTAAGAAGATGGTGATATCCAGAAGTGTTGTGTTTGATGAAAATGCTCAGTGGGATTGGAGTGATGCAAGTAGGTGTACTACAGGATCAAGTTCTATGAAAAATGGTGCAGGATACAGTCTAGAATTCAGTGGTTCTGTATCTGACCCTCAAGATGAAGGTCCAACAGTGATTGAACAAGAAAATCAGATGCAGACTGAAGATGCACATTCAGGATCTGAGTCCTCAAGTCAAACTCCTGTGAAATATAGGAGCATTGATGACATTTATGCACGATGTCATATGAGTTTCATAGAACCAGAAACTTATGAAGAGGATGCAAAAGATAAAGTGTGGAAAGCAGCTATGGAAACTGAACTCAGTATGATCAACAAGAATGGTACTTGGGACCTAGTTGACAGACCAGTGGATAAACCCATTATTGGAGTAAAATGGGTGTATAAAACCAAGCTGAACTTGGATGGTTCAGTTCAAAAACACAAGGCAAGGCTAGTTGCAAAAGGGTATGCATAAAAGCCTGGAATTGACTTTAATGAGACGTTTGCCCCAGTAGCAAGACTGGACACAATCAGAACTCTGATTGCACTTGCAGCACAAAAGAGTTGGAAGTTATACCAACTAGTTGTGAAGTCTGCATTCCTAAATGGAAATCTTGAAGAAGAAGTCTATACTGAACAACCTGAAGGTTATGTGGTTCAAGAGGAAGAAGGAAAAGTGTATAGACTCAAGAAGGCATTGTATGGGTTGAAGCAGGCCCCTAGGGCTTGGTATGGTGAGATAGACTCATTTCTATCTCAGTGTGGTTATGTCAAGAGTGCTAGTGAGGCCACGCTGTATGTGAAAACAGCAAGCAATGGAGGGATCCTCATTGTCTCAATCTATGTAGATGATATTATCTACACAGGATCCAGTGAGACTTTGATGCAGGAATTCAAGTCTGAAATGATGGGGAAATATGAGATGACTGATTTGGGGCTGTTGCATCATTTTCTGGGAATGGGTGTAATTCAGACAGACAGAAGCATCTTCATACACCAAAGAAAATATGCAGCCACTCTACTTGAGAGATTTGGATTAAAGGACGGTAAACCAGTGAGTACACCACTGGTTCCAGGAGATAAGTTGAGAAAGGATGATGGAAGTGAGCCGGTAGATGAACATCTCTACAGGAAACTTGTAGGGAGTTTGCTGTATCTAACAGCAACCAGACCAGATATCATGTATGCAGCAAGTGTGCTATCAAGATATATGCATGGTCCAACAAGCAAGCAGCTTGGAACAGCAAAGAGGGTTTTAAGATATGTTCAAGGAACAATTTCCTATGGAATTGAGTATGTCAAAGGCAAAGTCTCTACTCTGGTTGGATTTTGTGACTGTGACTGGGGAGGTTCTGAAGATGATTCAAGAAGCACTCCAGGATATGCTTTTACCATGGGAAGTGGGGTGTTCTCTTGGGCATCTGTGAAACAAAGCAGTGTTGCTTTGTCCACAGCAGAGGCAGAATACATCAGTGCAGCAGAAGCTACTACACATGCAATTTGGCTAAGATTTGTTCTAAAGGATTTTGGAGAAGAGCAAGGGGAGCCTACTACTCTACTTTGTGACAATATGTCGGCCATTGCAATTGCAAAGAATCCTGTGTTTCATCAGAAGACAAAACACATCTCTAGAAGATATCATTTTATCAGAGAGGCTTTGCAGGAAAACAAAATCACTTTGTTATATTGCAGGACTGAAGATCAGCTTGCTGATATCTTCACAAAAGCCTTACCTAAAGACAGGCTTGGGAAACTAAGACTACTTCTAGGCGTCAAACCAGCTTCTAGCTTAGAGGGGAGTGTTGATGACTAAGCTGCTAAGCTGGTATGACTCAGCTAGTAGCACGTGGAAGACAGAAAGCAGAAGAGAGTGTGTGTGCTGAGGTGGATAACAGATTCATCCTCCATTGTGTGTGTGTTAGTTCACAGGTGTAGTCTAGATTCTAGAGATGCCAAGTGTCCTAATGTGAGTGGCTAGAATTGAGTCATGCTTTGTGTGTGTAACTGAATTCAAGTGTGAGAGTGATGTAAAATACTCAGTGAGATTCATATCAGTGATTATTGTGAATGTAATCAAAAATATACGTGAAGTTTCTCTCAGAATTGTGAGTGTGACCATCAAATCTGTGCTAGGCATTTTCACAAACACTTTGAGTGCATTGCATCGTGCACTGATCATCATTCACATTCATCATTGATTCACAATCCAAACAACAATCAAAACAGAGTTTAATCAGTCCATTCATCAACCTAAACTAGTCACGGGCTACTCCCGATTCAATCAGGTTCAGCTAGTGTGTGGGTGTTGAGCTAGCAAAGAGAATCATACCTGCTGTCGTCTGGTTTCCAAGATTTTTTATTAAAGGAAATTGTGGGCCTTTCACTTATGATAATTATTTATGTGTTTTGAACTCATATAACCTCCCTTCCCTCCCTCAAGCTCTCTCCTTTTCTTGGCTGCTTGATTAATTATATGTCAATTTCATGTAGCTTTCCTGCACTCTCATGTGAATTTGCATCCATTGACGTGAGCGATGTGCTGGGAACAGTAAGTTCCTATCTTATTTTAATTTACATATTGCCTATTATGTATTGATATTTGCTCCTTACTACCAGTGATCCTTTGTTAGTCTTTTTTATGTTCTTAAGGTGGTTTCCATCTGGCCTGAATTTGTGCCCTCTTATTTTGCAGAACAGATTGAATATAACGAAAACAATTCGCAAATTCTCTATAGGTTCAGACTTAAGACCCACTGGTTCTGAGTTCCACTCAGGACCTGTGTTACATGATATTAAGCATGGGGATGGAGATGAATATTCTGGCGATGGCTCTGTTTCACTAACTGCCCAAAATTTTGAAAAGTTTACTCACCTGTAAGTGGGCCATCTTTTAAATGTATACCTTTGATATCCTGTGATGTGGCAGACCTCAGTTGGTATATGCCTCAACCTTCCTAATTTTATACTAAACAATTCTGGTGCAGGCATCCAATTTTCGTTGTTAACTTTTTTGCTCCTTGGTGCTACTGGAGCAATCGCCTGGTAAATTAACTAGTTTCGCATATTGCTCAAGTTTTTTTTTGTGTGTGTGGAAGTTTTAACTATCTTAATCATTATCTACCATGTTGTTATATACTTGGGTATGTATAATTTATGATTATGGGCATGGTAGCATAGATCTCATCATGTGGCCAGAAATTAAAGGGTAGATGTCAATCAATGATGGAAAACTTCCTGTGTTCCAACTTATTTAATTCTTTTAGGTTTTCCAAAATAAGGTTGTAATATATTTACTGTTCACTCTGATGTTATACGCGCTGCTTGAGTTTTTGAAACTTGTTTCACTCTCATTTACTATTTTGATTGCTTCATCGCATGTCTGCTCTCATGCATACATTATCTTATGACTAGCCACTTTACAGGCACTGACACACATACTTATTGACTTTTTTATCCTTTTGAATACATAAAAATGTTAGCAAATAGTTTTTATTTATTTATTTACAAATAGCTCTATAATTATTATATAGAAAACATAGAAAAGCAGTAAATTTGGAGAAGAAAAAAAATTGCAACCTTCAAACATGGGTAGTGGATTTTGTGTTTTCTCTCTCATTTCTCATATTTTCTTTTTTATTTTTACAATTTCTATCTAAACTATTCATCATTTATTCTACTACCCTTTATATTAAATTAATTTTTTATTTTTTTAATTTACAAAGGGCATCTTTTGGAATTTTGAATATTTCAGCGTTTTATGCTTCTTGCTTAATATATATATATATATATACACATATTATGTATATTATATTTAAGTGAGTTATAAGTTGTTGGTTTAGTTTGTGTTGCCTTTCTTTATTTTCAATGGAACTGTGGTATACTTAGAGGATGATGCAATAATCTTTGGTTGATTTAATCGAACCATTTAGTTAAATTCATTCAAAAGCTTTTCCTTTTTGCTGTGGTTGTTTCTTTCTCTTTCATTATGTTCTTGCTTCATCTTATCATTTACTTTTCCTTCTCCAGAAACCTTCATGGGAGAAGGCCGCCAAAGTAATACGAGAAAGGTGCTTCATTCTGAAAATTCTACTGTAGTATTTATTTTATTTCCATCCAGAATCTAATGTCTGCTATTTACCTTCCATGCACTCTCTCTCTTTCTAATGCCGCCATTTTTAACAGATATGATCCAGAAATGGATGGGCGTATTCTTTTGGCGAAAGTGGATTGTACTGAAGAAGCTGACTTGTGTCGAAGGTATATTTTAGATTTATTATTCTTATTTCCATGTGATTTCCTGTGAAATAAAAATTTAATTTATGAATTTACCTTTTTAGTTCTTATTATTTGTATAAAGAAAATCCAAAAATTTATTCATATTTTTCCTCCTTCTCATTGATCAAAGGATGCATACATACTTTATGTTAATTGATGACTTACAATGGGGAAGAAACCGAAAGAAAAGATCCAAGGAATGCTAAATAGCCCAGGCACTTCTCATGGATTTATTATTTTGTAAATTTCAAATTCTTTTGACCACTTTTAGATTTTAAACTATAAGTTTTTTCTCTAAAAAAATGTTTAACCTGAAATTATCAGGGTGGCTTTTTCTCTTGCTGAGAAAGTGCTCGAGGCTGTCTTTTTGCTTGTACAGATAACTGTTAACCACAGGGTGGGAAGTGAGAACATAGATGAGCTCATGTTCTTTAGTCTACCTCTATCCTATTCATTTTCACTTGGGTATTCTTGTATGTTTGTTACACGTAAGCTATCACTGCTATCATCCCAGAATAGAGCCACCATTTGAACTTTCTTCATACACAATCTAGGCTTTTACATGGCATCTGAAGTAGTCATGCTTCATTGCCTTACATCATTCCCAGATACAAAATTATTGTGCTTTCATTTTGGTTAACCTACTACTATCTTCTAATCTTTGCTATTAGTAACTAAGTTTCCCCGTAATGTTCAGGAATCACATTCAAGGATATCCATCAATTCGTATTTTTCGTAAAGGAAGTGATGTAAGGTAAATATTACAACATTTTGAACCTTTACCTTGTCCTCCCATTCCTGGAGTCAATGTTTTATGTTAGGTTACATTATCTTTGAATGTAATTACCTGTTGATCTTGTTGAAGTTAGAGTTCTTCGGTGACAGGTTACTTGGCAACAAGTTAGGGTCTGTTGTTGAATTAGTCATGCAGTAAAGTTACTGCATCAATAATCCCTATTGTTCAGGGTTGTTTTTTATTTGAACTAGTCTCTAGGACTCTACCACGTTAATAGGGTTGTGACAGCGTGGGATGTTATCTTTATGTTTCTCATCACTTGTAAGGCTACTTAAAGCCAGTTAGCTTTAATCAAATAAGAGGAGTTTTTCCAGATTACTCAAAACGGATTTTACATTTGGTATCAGAGCTTCCTCACGAGGCCTGTTAGATATTAAGAAGCTGCAGCCTTCTAATCGTGTAATTGTGAGAAGTGTGAGAGTATGGCAGCAGAAAGCAGTTTTGTTCAACCGGAAATCCCAAGGTTTGATGGCCACTATGATCACTGGAGTATGCTTATGGAGAACTTCCTGCGTTCAAAAGAGTATTGGGGTTTGATAGAAAATGGCGTTCCTGCAGCAGCAGAAGGAGTTGAAGAACAGACAAAGATAATAGAAGATCTCAGATTGAAGGACCTGAAGACCAAGAACTATTTGTTCCAGGCAATCGATCGTTCCATCCTGGAGACAATCCTGAACAAGGAGACAGCAAAGGCCATCTGGGGCTCCTTGAAGCAGAAGTACCAGGGGACTGCTCGAGTGAAACGGGCACAGTTACAAGCTCTTCGAAAGGAGTTCGAAACTCTCCACATGAAGATGGGAGAATCGGTGAATGAGTACTTTGCCCGTACTCTCACCATAGCCAATAAAATGCGGATCCATGGAGAGAAGATGGGGGATGTTGCTATCATCGAAAAGATTTTACGGTCTATGACCCCTAAATACGATTATGTCGTATGCTCCATCGAAGAGTCTCATGATATAGACAGGTTGTCTATTGATGAATTGCAAAGTAGCCTTCTGGTTCACGAACAACGCATGAATGGACATGCTGTGGAGGAACAAGCCTTGAAGGTCGTCCATGACGATCCATCTGGAGGACAGGGACGCGGTCGTGGAGGCTATAGAGGACGAGGACGAGGAAGGGGCAGACAAAGCTTTGACAAGTCTGCTGTTGAATGTTACTATTGTCATGAATATGGGCACTTTCAATACGAGTGTCCGAAGAAGGATAAACAGACAAAAGCAAACTACGCAGAGACCAGTGAAGAAATTCTGTTGATGGCCTATGTAGACATGCAGAATTCCAACAAAGAGGAATCGTGGTTTCTCGACTCAGGATGTAGCAACCACATGTGTGGTAAGAGAGATCTTTTCTCTGACTTTGATGAGAGCTTCCGAGAATCTGTGAAGCTAGGGAACAACTCGAGAATGGCTGTGATGGGCAAAGGCAGCATCCGAATGCTGGTGAACGGGCTGGCCCAAGTAGTAACTGGGGTCTTCTATGTTCCAGACCTCAAGAACAATCTGTTGAGTATCGGTCAACTGCAAGAGAAGGGAATTGACATGGTGATACAATGTGGGAGGTGTAAGTTGTATCATCCAAAGAAAGGATTGATCATGGACACGGCGATGTCCAAGAATAGGATGTTTGTCCTAACAGCTCATATTCAACCAGTGGAGCAGACTTGCTTTAATTCCCTCATTGAAGATCCTGCTCGACTCTGGCATTATAGATATGGACATCTAAGTTTCAATGGTTTGAAGCTTCTTCAACAAAAGAAGATGGTGGATGGTCTTCCTTTACTAAAGGCCTCCACAAAGGTGTGTGAGCATTTCGTGGTGGGCAAGCATCAGAGGGATCAGTTTCCTCAGAAGAGTACTTGGAGGGCTTCTCAGGTCTTACAACTAATCCATGCCGACATTTGTGGCCCGATAACTCCCATCTCCAACAGCAAGAAAAGGTACCTGCTGAACTTTATTGATGACTTCAGTCGAAAGTGTTGGGTCTATTTTCTAGTAGAGAAGTCAGAGGCTTTTGTCACTTTCAAAAGCTTTAAAAGTCGAGTTGAGAATGAAACTGGTGCATGCATAAAGGGCCTTCGTACAGACAGAGGAAGAGAATTCACGTCACAAGAGTTTTCTAGCTTTTGTGATGCGAATGGCATTCGCAGGCAACTTACTGCTGCTTACACACCGCAACAAAACGGTGTCGCCGAAAGGAAGAACAGAACCGTCATGAATTTGGTTCAGAGTATGCTGTCAGAGAAGAAGCTTCCAAAGACATTCTGTCCCGAAGCAATTAACTGGACTATTCATATTTTGAATAGAAGTCCAACTCTCACTGTAAAGAACATGACTCCTGAAGAAGCATGGGGAGGATCCAAACCTTCTGTGGATCATTTTAGAGTATTTGGATGTGTTTCCTATGCTCATGTTCCAGAAAACAAACGAACCAAGCTCGATGACAAAAGTGTTAGATGCGTGCTACTTGGAGTGAGTGAGGAATCAAAAGCATACAAGCTGTATGATCCCATTACTCGGAAAATAATCATAAGCAGAGATGTGGTGTTTGAGGAAGACAAAGGATGGGACTGGGATGATAGTCATAAAGAGGCTATCCTAGCTGATCTAGACTGCGGTGAAGATGAGACACAAGCTGCACAAGGAGACACAAATGGTGACAATGCAGAGGCAAATGATGATCTCGATGGAAGTTCAGAAGAAGAAGATGAGCATGATGTCTCATTTGACTTAACAGAAGAGAGTTCGACCAGCTCCAGTGAAGGAAAGATTAGGAGGCAACCAATCTGGATGAGGGGCTATGTAAGTGGAGAGGGTCTTTCATCTGAAGAGGACGTTGCTCACTTAGCTATGTTAGCACATAGTGATCCCATTTCGTATGAAGATGTTGTGATTTGCTCAAAGTGGAAAAAGGCCATGGATTTGGAGATTGAGGCCATTGAAAGAAATAACACATGGGAACTAACAGATTTGCCAAATGGAGGAAAGAGGATCGGGGTAAAATGGATATACAAGACCAAGCTGAATGAGAAAGGTGAGGTGGATAAGTACAAGGCCAGGTTAGTTGCAAAGGGGTACAACCAACATCATGGAATAGATTATGATGAAGTCTTTGCTCCTGTGGCTCGGCTTGACACTATCCGAGTGGTGATTTCCCTTACTGCACAGAAAGGGTGGATTGTCTATCAATTGGACGTGAAATCAGCCTTCTTGCACGGAGAGATAAGTGAAGATGTTTTTGTTGACCAGCCAGTAGGTTATGTCAAGAAAGGAGAAGAGCATAAGGTATACAAGTTGAGAAAGGCATTGTATGGACTTAAACAGGCTCCTCGAGCCTGGTACAGTCGAATAGAAGCATACTTCTTACAGGAAGGGTTCCAGAAATGTCCCTATGAGCATACCTTGTTCATCAAGGTTTCTACTGAAGGTAAAATCCTGATTATCTGTCTCTATGTAGATGATCTCATATTTACAGGAGATGATGAGCTGATGTTTGCCAAGTTCAAGAAGTCAATGATGGAGGAGTTCGATATGTCGGACCTCGGTAAAATGAGGTATTTTCTTGGTATTGAGGTGCTGCAAGGATCACAAGGAATCTTCATTGGTCAAAAGAAATATGCTCAGGAAGTGTTAGAAAGGTTTAACATGGAAGGTTGCAACTCTGTCCTCAATCCAATCGTTCCTGGAGTCAAACTCGTGAAAGATGAACATGGAGTGAAAGTGGACAGCACCGTGTATAAGCAACTTGTGGGGAGCCTCATGTACTTGACTGCTACTCGGCCTAATCTCATGTTTGTGGTCAGTCTCATCAGTAGGTTCATGGAGACACCCACTGAGCTTCACTTAGCTGTTGCAAAAAGAGTATTGAGGTACTTAAAAGGAACATTGATGCTTGGAGTGCTTTACAAGAAGGGAGGAAACAAGGAGTTGATCGCCTTCACAGAAAGTGACTACGCTGGGGATCTCGAGGACAGAAAAAGCACCTCTGGTTACGTGTTCATGATGAGCTCAGGAGCTGTATCTTGGTCGTCTAAGAAGCAACCTGTGGTCACTTTATCTACCACAGAATCAGAATTCATTGCAGGTGCTTCGTGTGCTTGTCAAGCAGTATGGCTAAGAAGGATATTGGAGGTACTTGGGCATATTCAGCATGGTCCTACGAAGGTGAATTGTGATAACAGTTCAACAATAAAGCTCTCTAGAAATCTAGTGATGCATGGTCGCAGCAAACACATTGATGTGCGGTTCCATTTCCTTCGTGAACTCACTAAGAAAGGCGTTGTGGAAATGGTACATTGCCCCACTCAGGAACAAGTTGCAGATGTTATGACAAAGCCATTAAAGCGAGATACATTTTGCTTCTGCAATTCAGTTTAAGGGAGGATGTTGAAGTTAGAGTTCTTCGGTGACAGGTTACTTGGCAACAAGTTAGGGTCTGTTGTTGAATTAGTCATGCAGTAAAGTTACTGCATCAATAATCCCTATTGTTCAGGGAAGACGTAGGTTGTTTTTTATTTGAACTAGTCTCTAGGACTCTACCACGTTAATAGGGTTGTGACAACGTGGGATGTTATCTTTCTGTTTCTCATCACTTGTAAGGCTACTTAAAGCCAGTTAGCTTTAATCAAATAAGAGGAGTTTTTCCAGATTACTCAAAACAGATTTTACAGATCTTCATTGAATTTTTATGCTTAATTTCTTCTGCTTTTATTTACCAGCACCTAAAGTTTGCAATCCTTCTATGTTTCAATTTGCGGATTAATATGCAATATTTGAATTTGACTTTTTGATGTGAACTGTGTGTGTCAATGTCAAACAGGGATAAACTTAGGGTTTGATATTTTGGAAAAAAAGAAAAAGAAAATTGAAATCCACATCAAATGATTCATGGGATTAGTTTGAAGTAGCATGTTCTGCTAGAGTATTTGAAATCCTCCTTATCTTAAATAGTCAGTTAAGTATGAAGTTCTGATTTCTGTAAAAATTTACTATTTCTTAAATCTCATACAATTATAACAAAATGCTAATCCACATTCCTGATTTCAAGCATCTATCCCAATACAACCTTAAAGCCAATTAGGTCTTATCTAGACTTCTGATGCATTAGCTGTGAATCTACGTCAAGGTTATTTTCTTTCTTTATACACCCTGATTATTTTACCCCTTCTACCATGACTGTTTTGTACATATGCAGCTTACCTTAATCAACCTCTTTATGTGGCATTCTGCACAGGGATGAACATGGACACCATGAACATGAATCTTATTACGGAGATCGAGATACAGACAGCCTGGTTAAGGTACAAAGATTCACAAGTTTCTATTAGCCTAGCTGCATCCTATGTTTTATTCTGACTTTGAACTTGTTAATGCTTCTTGATAGAATTTTGATTCAATTGCCCTGTTGAGATTGCAAACCTCTCTGACCCAAAGTTTCCATTATATCCTTGTAGACAATGGAAGGTTTGGTTGCACCTGTCCCCCTTGAGACTCAAAAGCTCTCTTTGGAGAGTACATATGAGAATGGAACTGAGATTGCAAAAAGACCAGCGCCATTGACAAGAGGGTGTAGAATTGAAGGACATGTGCGTGTGAAAACGGTGATCTTCCAATCTAAATTAACAGAAACATTGGGCACGTTAGCACTTAATGGCATGAATTTTTTTTTATTCCTTTTGAAATCTTTGCTTTCTTCCTCTGCTCCTATAGCATGCACTGAGGTTCGTCAGACACTGAAATTCTTAGCTTTTTGAATCATGTCCACTAACGTTTTCCTTCTCTGTTTGCAGGGGAGCCAATGGAACAGTACTCAGGGAGCTGGTACAAAGAAGTTGCTTGAGGTAATGATCCGTTTCTTTCAGTTTTAGGTGTAGAATGTAAATAGGATGAAGATTGATGGATTGTGATGATGTTTGTGAGGAAGAAGATTGGATTGCAATATGATGCACACCAACTGTTTGTGAAAATACTTATGAGCTGTTTTTCTCTTGTTTTCTGCACACTGCTTGCTTCTCTGGTTTTTTCCTCAACAAAAACATATATCCCACACACTAGCCGTGCATTACAATGATTTAACAGTTACAAACATGATGTCACTATGATGACATTCATCCAATAGGAATTTAGACCAGTTTAGGACCAATTAGAAGATGACACTTGTTCATCTTGCTCCTCAAGTGAGTGAATCAGCTGTAAAGCAGATTCCCACACATCCTGGTGTGCCACCCCACTCAAATGGTGTAATAATCTGTTGTAAAGCAGATTCCCACACTCCCTTGTGTGCCACCCCACTCAAGTTGTAACGACCCGTCCCAAATTCCAGGATTGGATTAGTGATTAATCACGATTAGTGAGGTTAATTCGTGATTAGTAGGGCGAAATCGGACGAACGATGCAAAATGACCGTTTTGCCCCTAGCGTGGGTAAAACATTGACTTTTCGTTCGGGCGGTCAAATGGGCTTTGACCGATGACCGTGACGTAGTTCGTGACGTCACGAGTTCATAGACAGATGGCACGTTCAATTCCGACGTTCGGGGAGGAAGTTATGACGTTCGGAAGTTTAGGGGTATTTTGGTAATTTTAGTTAAAAGGGGTCAAATGTTGACTTTTTGACCGGGAGGTCCGATGGCCGAGGGCCGAGGACCGTTACGTAGATAAGGACGTTACGAATCCATAGGCAGGCAGCATACTGAAATCGGACTTCGAACGGGAGAGTTATAGGTCACGGAAGTTCGGTTTCATTATGCACGTACTTCGAGACAGGGCTGAGTTGGCAGTATCTGATTGGACAGATATTTTGGTGGGTCCCATGGATGAGTGACAAGTGTCACTCATCCTATTGGTCACTTCCCCTAAAAAGGGGATCTCACATAATTAAATACTATTATATTAATTATTTTATAATTAAACTTTCTAACAATTAATCCTAGCCATCCATCCTAAATTAATCCTTCAATCCCCACCATCAATCCTCTCCTCTCTCATCTGATCACATCATCTCCTTCTCCCTTCTCTTCCACGACATCACCTTCATCATTCTTCTTCATTTTTCATTTTCTCCATTTTTCTTCAAACCCGAAACCACACCCCACCATCATTCATCCTATGAGCCCAAGTGTGACCGTGAGTGAGAGATGAGAGACGAAGGACGGCGAGCCACGGCTGGGGACGGTGGTGGCTCACGGTGGTGGACGGCGGAGCTCGTCAGTGAGGTATGGAAATATTCAAAAATTCAAAATTCGGTTTTATTGCTTTTTGTTCGATTCTAAGACCTAGGTTAGGTTTCTGGGGACCTAGGGTGAAGGTTGGGATAGGTTTTGAGGTTGGGGATGGCTGGAAACGACCGTGGACGGCGGAGGAAAATACCTCCGCCATGGCCGGATTGAAGAGCACGGTTTTGGTGGTTTTTCCTTCGGTTTTTAATGTCTAAATGATTAGAAATAGGATTAGGATCATATTAGGATCAAAAGGGAATGAAATGGACCTTGAATCGGTCCAAAAATGGGAGAAAACCGACGCATGAACAGTGCTGTGAACAGTGCCGCGAACAGTAGCTGGAGGTTGAAGAAGATGAACAGTGTTTTCGACCTTCTAGGGGCTCGTGAGGACGCGTGGGCCATAATTTGGGAAAGTGTTCAACACGGGAAATCTTTTATTCGATGTAACAAACATTTTGGAACTGGTTTCATATCAATCGGACACCGTCTCGATATGTTTCAGGGCATCGGAAGGTTTAGGGTCGGCTTAAAAATAGTTAAAAGTTCGGAAAAATTATGGGGCTTTGGTAGGAGGTTAATAAGATAGTTAGTAACCTTCTATTACGATTTGGAAAGTTCAGGAGTCCCAGTGATGATGATCGGCTCGGGAGAGCCTATGGCACGCAAATCGAGGCGGCAGCTCGGACGGTCTGTTAGTGGACCTTGTTTTTTAAATTGGTGCATGCATAAATGTTTATTATATGTTTTATTACATGTTTGATGATTCCGTGGGTGCATTTGTATGTGGTTACGTATAAGCATGTATTTCGAGGTTTCGACCTTATACGGTGCTTATACGGGTCTGTATTTCTTTATTGGTTTTAATGAAAAGGTTTTGGATTCCAAAAGGATAAACTCGGGTATGAGACCCATTTGGTTTTGTCTCGGGCATATGACCTCAGATATCGGGCACGGTGCCCAGCTGATGTCGTATGTCTGGGCACGAGACCCAGGTTACTTTACAGCTTTGATTTCAGGTCAGGGAACCTTAAATGGATTTCCCGGTTCATGACGGTTTATGGGAACCGGCATGAACCCTTGTTATGGTATCGTGGTTCATGACGGATTATGGGGACCGGCATGAACCCATGTTATGTTATTTTGGTACATGACGGTTTATGGGAACCGGCATGAACCCTCGTTGGTCATTATGGTACATGACGGTTTATGGGGACCGGCATGAACCCAGGTTATGTTATTTCGGTACATGACGGTTTATGGGAACCGACATGTTACCTCGGTTATGTTATTACGGTACATGACGGTTTATGGGAACCGGCATGTTACCTTGGTTATGGATATTATGGATCATGAAGGTTCAGGGGAACCGAGCATGGATATTGTGTTATGTATATATATGTTCATATACCTTCCTTTACTTCTATTATCTCCTCCGGGGAGGGTCGTTGGTCTGGGTGGATCCCGGAGTAGTCACGGAGCACCGACTGAGTGGAGTCACCCCCCAGTTGGGTTCCTTACTCTCAGGAAGGCTATGGTTACTATTACCTCGAGTAGGATCAGTGGTCTGCGGACATTTACCTTGACTTTGAGAAGACTCGGATTGAGACCCGGGTAGCACGCGCGTAGCTTTGGATATCGTGACAGGATTGGTTGTGTGACTTATATGTATATATGATATATGGATATATGGATTATTGATATGTGATATGTGGTGTGCACGGGATTGAGCAGTGGCTCGTGTATTTGGTTTCAGTATGTTTATGTTTTGGGCTGAGTCCCTTGTTGGTTTCTTTATGGATTTGGGCAGTGGCCCGTATGGTCGATTTCATTGCAGTCATTTCGACCTTGGTTTATTTCTGATTTGGGCTTAGTTCCCACATATGGTTTCTTTGGTTAACCGGTTTTTGAATGCATGCATGCTTTTTAGTGAAGGGTATAAATGTCTTTATGTAAATGTTTTTATAAACTTTTGTTTTGTCCACTCACAGCTTTTAATGTTTTGACTGCCCTTCAGGTTGACATCGGATGTGGACTGTAGCAGAGACCGAGATATCACATGCCTCCTCCGGATCCTGGCGTACTCTGATAGCCCGGGAGGGCAAAGGTCGGAAATATCCCGGGAGCAGGGTCATCCCGCGTTAATCCCGGGGGGATTGGGATGGGTCCTGTCACAAGTGATGTAATTAGCTGCATCCTCACACTTAGTGCAATCAGTTGATTGCTTAGGAACTAACACTCCCCTCTAAGCAATTCACTGATTTCACTCCAAGCTTGCTCCTTAGACATGAAAACCTTTCCTTAGGTAAAGCCTTTGTAAACACATCTGCAAGTTGATCTTCAGACTTGCAGTAGATCAAATCAATCTCTCCTGATTGTATGGCTTCTCTGATAAAGTGATACTTCCTTTTGATATGTTTAGACCTCTGATGAAAAACTGGATTTTTGGACATGGCTATAGCAGCAGTATTATCACAGTAGAAGTTGTAGGTTTTGTCACCTCTTCCCCAAAATCTTCTAGGACAAACCTCAGCCATTTAGCTTGTGCAGTTGCCGCAGATGCACTTACATATTCTGCTTCAGCCGTGCTTAATGCCACACTTTGCTGTTTGACAGAAGCCCAGGAGAAAATGCCACTCCCAAATGAGAATGCATACCTTGAAGTGCTTCTCATATCCTCAGCACTTCCACTCCAATCAGAGTCACAAAAACCAATCAAAGTAGTTGATTTCCCCTTCATATATTCAATTCCATAAGTAATGATACCTGAGATGTACATAAGAACTCTTCTTGCAGTTCCTAAATGCTTCTTAGATGGATTATGCATGAACCTTGATAGGAGACTTGCAGCAAACATGATATCAGGTCTGGTTGCTGTTAAATATAGGAGACTTCCCACCATTTGTCTGTAGATCCCTTCATCTGCAGCCTCAGAACCATCCTCCCTGCACAATTTATCATTTGCAGCAAGAGGAGTACTAACAGGCTTGCAATCCTTCAAGCCAAATTTATTCAACAGGGTCTGAGCATACTTCTTCTGATGTATGAAAATGCAGTCCCTGGTTTGAACGACTCCCATTCCCAAGAAATGATGTAGGAGACCTAAATCTGTCATTTCATACTTGCTCATCATCTCTCCTTTGAATTCTTCCTTCAAAGTCTCACAATTTCCTGTGTAGATGATGTCATCTACATATAGTGACACTATGAGTGTTTTGCCTTCTTTGGTAGACTTGGTGTACAAGGTAGCCTCACTAGGACTTCTTTCATACCCATGCTTGAGCAGATGAGTGTCAATCTCCCCATACCAAGCCCTTGGTGTCTGTTTTAATCCATAGAGTGCCTTATGCAACCTGTAAACCAAGTTTCCATCAGTTTCTGTGACAAATCCTTCAGGCTGTTCCACAAATACCTCTTCCTTTAGTACTCCATTTAGAAAGCCGATTTGACATCCAACTGATGCAAGGTTCAGCATTTCTGTGCAGCCAAAGCAATGAGAGTCCTGATTGTATCCAACCTTGCCACTGGTGAAAAATTTTCATTAAAATCAATTCGTGGCTTTTGTGAGCACCCTTTAGCCACTAGTCTAGCCTTGTGCTTCTGAGTGGAAACGTCTAAGTTCAACTTGGTCTTGTAAATCCACTTTACACCAATCACAGGTTTGTCACTAGGTATCTCAACCAGCTCCCAGGTTGAGTTCTTCTCAATCATCTCCAGTTCACTTTCCATGGCTTGTCTCCACACTTGATCCTTAGAAGCTTCCTGATAAGTTTCAGGTTCTACAATGGACACATGACATCTAGCATAGATGTCAGTCAAGTTTCTCAGCTTTATTGGAGTGTTGCTTGAGGTTGCAGGTTTTGAATCATCTAATTCCAGTGCTTGTACATCATCAGTTCCTTCAACTAGCTCCTCAGCAGCTTCTGTTCTTTCTTCTTGTTCCATCACTCCAGGAACTGACACTCTAACTTCCTCACCTTCTCCCCTATTCCAGTAGGCTCTTTCATTGAAAATCACACTTCTTGACACCATGATTTTCTTTGTCTTCAGATTAAACAACCTATAGCCTTTCTCACAAGTTCCATAGCCCACAAACACACACTTCACTGAGGACTCATCCCACTTCTGTCTTAATTTTGTGGGAACATGGGCATAGCAGATGGATCCAAAAACCTTTAGGTGTTTTACTCCAGGTTTTCTGCCACCTCACTCAAGTGATGTAATTAGCTTAATCCTCACACTTAGTGCAATTAGTTGATTGCTTAGGAACTAACAGAAATGTGATAGAACAAAAGAAATGATAGGGGCACAACTGTTTTACTTCTTTCTTTTTCCAAAGAATGTATTCAGGTGCTTCACATGTCTGAACTGGTCTGAATACAGGAAAACTCTAAGGTCAGTTGTGACTGCATAAATTTGGTTCGAGAGGTGCATGTATGAGTTGCGCTCGCACTTGAGAACCACATTTCACGACAGCTACGGCTGGCCTTGGGTTCTTCATGAATAACTTTTATCCTTGTACTAAGCTATAGTTTTGTGAAGGTTGTACCTCTTAATATGTCTCACCGTAGTGGGAAAAAAGGAACCTCCTAAAGCAAGTTAAGTTCTTGTACTTGATGATTACCACGAACAAAGAAATGAGAGATTGTTGTGCCCATAACATGTGTAATATTATCACAATGCTAGGCTGGAAAACCACATGTGTCATGACAGCGGCATATGACCTTGAAGTCTTCATGAATAATTTTTGGCTGTGTACGACTGAGCTATTGTTTTGTGTGCTTGGTACCTCTTTACATGTGTCAGTGGAAGGGGAAAAATAAGAACCTTCTAGAGCTTGTTAAGGTTGATGGTTAACTTGAACAAAGAAAAGAGAGAATATTGAGCCAGTATAACGCATTATGTTATTCTGGCCATTTGTTTTACCTGTAAATTGAAACCACAATTAAACTCTTGGCTGTTATTTTTCAGTTGGAATTTATGTATGAATTATTTTGTACTTTTGCAGGTGCCAGGAAACCTCATCATTTCCGCTCATTCTGGAGCCCATTCATTTGATGCTTCTCAAATGAACATGTCTCACGTCATATCACATTTTTCATTTGGTAAGATGATTGCTCCTAAGGTGATGAGTGATGTCAAGAAATTGATACCTTATCTTGGTGGAAGCCATGATAGGTTGAATGGTCGGTCTTTCATAAACCAACGGGAGTCAGGTGCTAATGTTACAGTAAGTTGGTCTACATGATTCTTCTGATCTTGGTATTGTGTTTGCTTCTCCATTGTTTTAGTAAAATCAACAAGATATAGATGTGTGCGGATGAGTTTTAGGCATTTTATAGTTTTCTGGATACTGGTCCATGAAGATGCACGGTACACAATATATTACGGTTCATTCTAGAATTTCTGTATGGTCCAAATCCTTTCTGAATGATCCCATGTATTTATTCCCATATTTTCTCTTGAAACGTTGAATGTTTTTACTCTTTTTGAATGACCTGTCCGTTTGCTTCTCTTGATATTCTAACCTCCTAGGAGATGCTTGTACGACCAAGAAACAAGTCTTCTTGGTAGAGTACTAATATTTAGTGTTGATTTTCTTATGGTACTTTTCTTTGGGCGTTATAAGTGTTGATTCCTCTTTCTTTATAGTAATTTTCTTTTCCAACTTTTTTCATAGTTGCATCTGCTCACACAATTCCTGGACTTACATGTTAATAGACCATTACTGAAGTTTACTTGGCTCGTGAAGAATTGCCAATGTCTAAGCTCTTTATAAATACATTTTCTGGTAATTGTCTTTGCAGATAGAGCATTACCTTCAAATAGTTAAATCTGAAGTCCTAACTGGAAGATCCCATAAATTAATTGAGGAGTACGAGTACACAGCCCACAGCAGCTTGGTGCAGAGTCTCCAAATACCGGTTGCAACATTTCATTTCGAGCTTTCTCCCATGCAGGTTTGATAAGAATAATTATAGTGTTTGTGTACAATTAGTAGAGTTTTGACTCTCTTTGTTTCTCATCCTTTTTTCTTCGTCTTCTATAACCAGATTTTAATAACAGAAAACCAGAAATCCTTTTCACATTTTATCACGAATGTGTGCGCTATTATTGGAGGTGTTTTCACGGTTGGTACTTGTGTATTGTTGGTTCTTTACTTTCTCCAGATTTCTTACTAATTTATGTTCGCCGTATCTTGTGTATGTTTGGTTCTTTTCTCTCCAGAAAGCTAACTAATTGGTTTTTGACTTTGGGTTACAGGTAGCAGGAATAGTGGATTCAATTCTGCACAACACTGTTAGAATGATGAGAAAGATTGAGCTAGGCAAAAATTTTTGATAGACAAGGTGAAATTTCGTTAGTGTACAATGAATTCTTTGTTTGCAACACGTGATTTAGTAAGGATTGTTTGGTTAGCGACGATATACTCCTTTTACAACCCAAAATAGAAAAAAATTGAACGAGATAAGTGCCACATTTTTGGATTATAGTTGCCAATACAAGGAGTGATTTATGAAGATTTCTATGCTTCATAACTCGTGCCATACTGCCATATACATTAGTACATTTAGCTACTATTTCTGGTTCTGAAATATTTATACGGATCATGTGATAATTGGTGTGATGCTCTGAGTTGTCAAGCAGTTGTTAGCTGAATGGTTGATGGTTTCTTAGTCTACAAGTATATACATTTCGCCCACATTTTGCTCTTTGATCTGGAATGCTCAATGAGTTAAGCAAGGATCAAGTTTATCTTTTTGCTATGCTTTTTGTCTACCAGACTACCTCTAATCCAAACCAATCCAACACGATTGATTTTGCTGCCTTTGATGGGTTGGATTGGATCTTAACATTGGATTAGATGACCAACTCAAAAGGATATCTTAATGCTTTCTTTGGAAAACATTTTATCTCAATTTCATGAAGAATAATAAAATGCAAACAGAAATAATAAACTCACTATGTCTTTGTATGCACACCCAGTAAAAATCAATTTATTCTTTGTGTATATATATATACACATCATTATTGGCTTTTATTGTGGACTCTCACGAGCATCAATCAATATACACTGAGTTTGAGGAAAAAATAAGATAATCAAACGTGAACTCTCAAAAGGAGGAACAAACTTTACACCAAACAATCCAATTTAGTTAGATTAGTAGAAGGGTTGAGGATGCTGCAAATGCTCCAATGGAGCCCACAAAACTCATGAAAATTGAAGCCGCCCCGCAGGGATGTGGAGGAAGGGTCTCGGGAGCGGGAGTAGGGCTGCTCTCGACCATCCCCGGAGGCGGTGAAGGGGGAGACTGTTCACCATAAGGAGTCGGGGATGGGGTTATGTCTGTTGAGTTTGAAGGTGAAGAGGCAGTTGCATTTCCGCTTCTGTCTGCCAAAACATACACCACCACCTTCTCATTTTCGAGACAGTTATCTTTGTTGCCACTGATGAAATAGTGTGGACCAGATTGCTTGAACTCGTAGACAGTGTGGCCGTAGGTGAATTTCTCCGCTGTCGAAGCGTTGGTGTGGCCGTCGGTGAATTTCTCCGCTGTCGAAGCGTTGGTGTGGCCGTCGGTGAATTTCTCCGCTGTCGACGCGTTGGTGTTGCAATTGGCGTTGCAATTGGTGTAGTCCTCCTGGCTTACTTTGAGCACTGAGTCTTGGTCAGGAGAATAGTACGTTGAACACTGCAGTTGAAGGAGCATATGTATTATGTACGTGTATGACTATAGCACCTTCATTTAGTACGTATTTATAATCTTATAATGGTGATTGATAAGTAATTAAAATAAACTAACACGTACTTATCATCTTATTAATTATCGTGATTGATAAGTAATTAAGACAAAGTATGAAAATGAACAAGTTACGATTAACGTACCTATGGAGTCACCAATTTGAAACGTGTGTATTTTTGCCCATTGATTATAGCATGTTGCAGATTGATCAGTGGGAATACTCCAACCTTTTGAGCCTCCTATGGTAAACTCAGTTGCAAAACTGACCTGCATCAACAGCGCCGCCGTGACGCAAAGAAGCCCGAAAGCACGAGGAAACCCATTGCTTCTGTAACTGATCAGTACTCTGACGATGGGGTTGGCCATTACAACACAATGCTTGTATTTTTCACTCAATTACTTTGGGTTTCTCGGCTTATTGATGATCAACGAAGTGGGAGGAGAGTGATTATAGGTGTTGAAGCAGAATTCGTCCTTTAAACTCAAAAGACTCAAGGATCCCTGCAAACAAGCAAAACAGTAAGCTATTGTTCGTTCAATGATCGAGACCCGGGGGGTGTTCGACCAAGAACGCTCCAATGCTTAAGTTAGTTTCGAAAGAGAAATCTCAAGAGCTTAAGTAGCGTTGAACAGAATTACCTGGAAAGTGAAATGAGCTCCGCTATTTATAGGAAAACCTTGGGAGCCTCGGAGCGTTCTGATTCGTCGGTTGAATTTGTAATTAATAAATAATATATTATTAATTAAATATATTATTTAATAATTATAATAATAGCTCATTATGTTAATAATGATAATTATTGTGATTTAATATTAATATTTAATTATCCGTTATTAAGAATAATGACAATTAACTCTCGGGGAGAATATTAATATTACGGAGACTTTTAACCCGATTAAATAACGTATTTAACTAGTAAATAGATTATTTAATGTGTGGGTGTTTGCAAGTCATTTGTATTATTGCTAAGGGCAATTTGGTCATTTCAGGAATTATGGGCCACGTGGCAGCTCCACAATTTTCGGGTGATTTTTGGGTTCCACAAATGCCCCCACATCGCTTAGGAATAGAGATGTACAAAACTTTAGAATATGTTCAAGAAGTATCTTTGGGCTTAGTGTTGTGGTTCGAATAAAATTTGACTTCGGCTTGTAACATTCAGACTAGCAAAATTGGGCTTGAAGTTTGGAAATAGGTTGGCCTTTTAACTTGGAGAGATTTGGGTTTGTAACTTGTTTTTTCTGAAGGCTCATTTGAAATTGATGTGGGTAAAAGAAAAATAAAACATCAGTTTTTCTATTTTCAGCCCTTGAAAAATTCAAGCCTCATAAGTGGCAATTAATCCCATTTAAAAGGGGGGTTAATTTTATTTTTCCGTTGTCATATGTGTTCCTTTATTTAAGGGTCCTTTGCTAGCTGAGTAGGGAGAGTCAAGGTAAAAAGTGGTCCAAAGCCTTCCTGTCTGTTTGGGTGAGAGAAAAAAGAAACGATCCGGATATTGAGGGGTGAGAAGTTGCTGGTTCTGACCTTCAAGAAAACCTTTGGGTAAGACCTTCTCACTTGTATTTTTTTTATATTTGTTGTGTGGCTTTTTGTGTTGGGTTTGTGATGACGAAACTGGTGAAGTGGGAAGTGGGAAGTGGGAAGTGGGAAGTGGGAGAAGTGGAAAATTCATGTTTGTTGAGGGTGAAGATTGATTGTACAGCAAATAGGCCAGGCAGGGCATGCATGCGGATTGACCCCAAATAATTGGGGATTCTTGCCTTGTCGTTTTTAACATATATACATATATATTAAATATATTATTAATGTTTTTATATGCTTTTATACATATTCAAATGCTTTGACTTTTGTTTGCATATATATAATGTTTCTGCATGACCCTACTTCTTAGTTTATATTATATATACATATATTATATATATATATTGTTAACACTTTTTATATGAATTTAAATATATTCAAATGTTTTGATGTTTTGCAGGTACATTACATGTGTATTCAACGTGTATATATATGCTATTAATATGTTCTTGACAATAGCATATATATTTGATGTTTTGCAGGTATATGTATACGTCTTTGTATATATATACATATGTTTACATATTAATAGATTTAAATATGCATTTAATATATTAATTCCATTAATATATTAAAATGTGTATTTAATATTAATGCTATTAATATGTGTTTGAAAAAAAACATATATTTTGAATTTTCATATGTGTATATATTCTGGTATGTATATATTTGGAATATATATTTTAGGAACTAAATAATTTTTTGTCCCTTTAATGTAGGTGAACACTTTTGCGCATTTCGAGGGTTCGGGATATCCGTTGACAACGATTCAAGCGGTGAGCTTTTGATTTGTTCGTAGTGATAGTTTCAAGATGCATCAAGGTGCGCTTCTATAGAGACCTAGAAGGCTCGCTGTGTGGGAGCAGGGTGGCTCGCGTAGTCAAATTCCATTCCGGGGGAAGGACAAAGACTTTGAAGTACCCGAAGATTTCCAGGCGTGGAAAATCCGCTACAAACATGCGTTTCCAAAAGGGGTACTTGCAGAGCTTTGCGACAGATGTTCCTCCCAGAAAGCTCCCAAGAACAGCAGAGGAAGAAATCTAAAGTCCAACAGATGGACCAAGTTCCACCTTTTGATTGTCAGCTGGGGATTCAAATTCCCATTTTCAAAGTTTTTCTCCGGGATTCTCAGTCAGATGGGCTGCTCACCTGCTCAACTAGATGTTGACTCTTACAGACACGTAATGTGTTTTGAGAAGCTGAACGAGGTTTTCAAACTGGAGCTCACAGACGAGGAATTCTGGCACTGCTGCACCATAGCGCACGATGGGCTCTACGGTGGAAATCTCACACAAGTCGTCCCCAAAGTCGAGTTGTTCGTGAACACTGTATTTACCGACGGGGCATACAGGCAGAGCTGCTTTGAGGTGGGTGGCACATGGGATCGAAACTGCAGTGGAAATGTGAGGATTGCATCTCGCTTCCGTACCCGCGATGAACTGTACTCAGATTTCGAGAGCCATCCTGACCTTACGAAGATTGACAGAGCTCTGAAGATTCCTCCTGAGTTTTGCGAGATGAGCTGGCTGCTTTGTCCATCCAGAGATGCTGATGACGGAAGACCTCCTGCTAGCATAGTCAAAGTGTGTTTAAGTGCTCCGCTTCGTCTGAAAAGGGCTGTCATCCAGAAGAAGAACCATAGAGAAGGACTTGATGCACCCCCAAATGGGAAATCAGGTCCTGAAATGCATTCACAAGATGTCTCGGACTCCACACCTCGCCAAGCTAGTCCTGCAGGATCATCCAACAAACGTAGAGCCTCAGGTGGTCCCTTAGAGCAAGCGGCGGACCCTTCCAAGAAGCTGAAAGTTGCCTCTACTTCCCCTGAAATGATTGAAGCTCTTCGGGATGATGGTTCAGAACGTCTAGTGGAAAGAGCACAACCAACTTCTAGGGTCGTGGATACAGAGGCTTCCCGTGAGATTGCAGAAATGACGAAGGGTGTACCACAGGCTGCGTATGATAAAGTTGTTAGAGACCTCAGGATCGCAAAGGCGGGGGCCCACAAGCTGGTTGACATACTTCGTGGACAAGCGGGGCTGGAAGATGAGAACAAACGAATGAAATCGGAGTGCATTCGCCTTCGAGAAGGTCGCGACCATTCCAGACGGAACAACAATGCCTTGGTGGGGAAAATTCGATCACTAAAGAACAAAATGATCTAGCTAGAGACAAGTCATGCAAAAAAGCTGTTGGTAGAAAGTGAACGCGACACTGCCCTTAACGAGTCTGTTTTACTGCGCGGGCGTTTGCATGAGTCGGAAGAGAAAGTCAAACTCCTGGAAGCTGAAATATCAAATCTGAAAGCTGATTGCTCGTTACCATCATATGCCCCCACAACTTTGTACTTAAAGGAAAGTGAAGCGCAAAAGTTGGGTTTGGAGAGCCGGAGCGGGATCACTACCAAAGAGCAAGGGCTTGAAGTAGAAGTAGAGCCCGAGGCTGGACCTGAGCCTGAGGACGAGGCTAAGAAAGTTAATGTTCCTGAAACCGATGAGTCACTTTTTGATGACATTTCCCTACTTTCCGCAGAAGAGTGGGCAGAGTTTCGAAGAACCATGGGCTGTGAAGACTTGCATACATAGTTTCTTTACATATGTATGTTGACTATTGCATTTTCATTTTTGTATTGAATAACTGGTTTGAGCAATCGAGATGTGATTAGCCAGCCATTCTTCGAATAAATAAATGAAAACAATACTTATGATGAATTTTGTCCTCCCGGCTCTTTGTCAAATTTTTCCAACTATTTGATGTATCCCAAACTTATTTGTTCATCAAATGCCCCCCGTTGTAGCCATGGGCGTTCAACGTTGGGGTTTAACTAATTTTGTTAGCATTTGCATCGGTGTTGCCTTCAAGGAAGGGCTTGTGCTTCTTAAGAGAAGGCTTGAAGTGCTTCCATGAGGAAGACTTAGAGTGCTTCCAAGAGGAAGGCTTTGGGTGCTTCCTAAGAGGAAGGCTTGAGATGCTTCCTGAAGGAAGGCTTCGGGTGCTTCCGAGAGGAAGGCTTTGTGTGCTTCCAAGAGGAAGGCTTGAGTGCTTCTCGAAAGAAGGCTTTGGATGCTTCTCGGAAGAAGGCTTGAGTGCTTCTCGGGAGAAGGCTTTGGATGCTTCTCGGAAGAAGGCTTTGAGAACTTTTCCGAACGTACAATAACACATAGGTGAACCAGGAATTACTTGATAGCTTTATTGATAAGTTTAAATACATCATTCTTGAAAATAAAGTCTATATTTTGCACAAAACAATGACTAGCTTAGCTTTGAGCTCTAGTTTGCATTATACATAATATTTTCGGAGGTGATGAGCATTCATGGAACCACTCACTAACTTTCCGTCCATTGTCTCTAAGGTGTAGCTTCCCTTTCCGCCTACTTGGTAGACTCGGTAAGGTCTTTCCCATGAAGACTTGAGTTTTTGAGACCCCGGGCGATTGGGTATTGCAAACTTTTTCTTGAGAACAAGGTCACCTGGGAGAAAGTGCCGAAGTCGGGCCTTCTTGTTGTAGGAGCTTCTCACTTGCTGCTGGTAGCTGGAGATGCGCTTTACCACTTGCTCTCTTAATTCCTCGCTGAGGTCAAGCGAAGTTCTTAGAGCGATGGAGTTTACTTCTGGATCATCGAGCTCAGTAAAGGGCGCTGGAACAACAACATGTGGAGGAATGACTGCGTCGGTGTCGTATGCAAGGGTGAATGAAGACTCTCCTGTTGCACGACGCGAAGTGGTGCGGTAAGCCCAGAGCGTGCCATCAAACTCCTCCTCCCACAAGCCTTTCTTATCATCGAGTCGCTTCTTGATACAGTCAAGGATCGTCTTGTTTGAAGCTTCTGCTTGGCCATTACCCTGGGGGTAATATGCAGTTGAAGTGAAATGCTTGATCTTCCAAGACTCAAAGAACTCGTTGATTATGGCGCCAGTGAACTGTGTTCCATTGTCTGTTAGAATGACCTTGGGAAGTCCAAATCGGCAAATAATCTGGCTCCAGATGAATTTTTGAACATCAGCTTGAGTTATGGTGGCCAAGGCCTTTGCCTCCACCCATTTGGTGAAGTAGTCAGTGGCAACAATCAAATACTTCTTGCTTGGAGCTGGAGTGCTTGGATGTGGTCCTACGATGTCAATTCCCCATTGCATGAATGGCCAAGGACTCGTCTGTGTATGCAGCTCTTCTGGCGGCGCCAATTGGTTAGGCTTGAACCTTTGACATTTGTCGCATTTCTGGGCATACTGCAGAGCTTCCTGGCGTAGAGTAGGCCAGTAAAATCCTGCACTAAGCGTCTTTTGGGCAAGCTATCTTCCACAGAATGATTTCCACAATGTCCTTCATGAATCTCAGCCAAAAATTTCAATGTTTCAGGATGCTTCAAGCATAACAAGTTTGGCCCCGTGAAGCTCTTTCGAAAGAGTCGGCCCTTGTCAACATCGTATCGTGCAGCCTTCATTTGGACTTTTCGGGCTTCTAATCGTTCATCAGGCAATATTTCATGCTCTAGATAGTTGATAAAAGGATCTTGCCAGCTTGGAGATGAATCAATTTGTCTTACTTCAATCTCCTTCACATCAATACTCCTCTGCTCGAGATACTCAATCGGAATTGAGCGCTTGAAACGAAAGTCAAGTGATGACGCTAGATTGGCCAACGCATCTGCTTGTGTATTTTCGGCTCGTGGAAGTTGATGAAAATTGAAAATCGAGAAAAAAGCAAGCATTTCCTGGACCTTGTTGTTATATCTGAGCATCCTTTCATCACGCGCAGCATATTCACCGATCGATTGGTTAGTGATCAACTGCGAATCCGAATGAATAGCAAGTTTTTTGACTCCCAACTCCTTGGCAAGTGTGAGCCCACAAATCAAAGCTTCATACTCCGCTTCATTGTTAGAGGCTTTCAATCCAAACTGCATTGCCTGCTCCATTATTGAGCCATCAGGAGTGATAAGGACAATCCCCGCTCCTGCCCCCTTCTGGTTCGAGGAACCATCAACAAAGAGCTTCCATAGATGATTGGAAGTTGAGAGTTGCAGAGAAGAGGAATTGTCCCCATGAGCTCGTGACAAGGAAGTTTCGACGATCCTGGTGGCATTGCCGAACTTATTATCATTGCTTCCTTCCAGTGATGCTGGGATGAACTCCACAACAAAATCCGCTAAGGCTTGGCCTTTGATAGCTGTTCGTGGACGATAGAGCAAATCATGTTGACTTAACTCTATGGCCCATTTCTTTACCTGTGTCGATGCATCAGGTGCATGAAGCAATGAACGGAGTGGATATTCTGTCATGACGATTACCCGATGAGCTTGAAAGTAAGGCCTCAATTTCTTTGTGGTAACCAGTAATGCGAGAATCAGCTTTTCAAATTTCGGATATCTTGTCTCAGCATCAAGAAGGGCTTTGGATGTGTAGAACACAGGCAGTTGAATCCCATTCTCTTCCCGGATAAGTACAGAGCTTACAGCAGCATCAGAGACCCCCAGATACAGAAAAAGGTCCTCGTTATCTTTGGGTTTTGATAGCAGCGGTGGAGACGTTAAGTAGGACTTGAGATCTTGAAATGCTTTCTCACAACCTTCATCCCATTTATCTCTGGATGCCTTCTTTACCGCTTGGAAGAAAGTTCGGCACTGGTCAGTTGACTTGGATAGGAACCTGTTCAATGCTGCTGCTCGTCCAGTGAGACTTTGAATCTCCTTCAGACTTGATGGGGACTTCATCTCGAGAATTTCCTTGATTTTCTTTGGATTTGCTTCGATCCCACGCTGAGTCACAAGGTATCCCAAGAACTTCCCTGCTGATACCCCGAATGTACACTTTAGAGGGTTAAGCTTCATTTTGTACTTCTTCAGCAAGTTGAAGGTCTCTCGCAAGTTGGTGATATGATCCCCTCGTCTTTCTCCTTTGACGATGATGTCATCCACATAGACCTCCATGGTTTTGCCAATGAAATCTTTGAACATCCGATTAACGAGTCTTTGGTACGTTGCACCGCATTCTTGAGGCAACATGGCATGACCTTGTAGCAGTACACACCTCGATCGAAGACGAAGGCAGTTTTGTCCTTGTCTTTTTCATACATGGAAATTTGATTATAGCCCGAGTATGCATCCAGGAAGCTTAGGAGCTCATTTCCTGCAGTTGAGTCCACTAAGAGATCGATCCTGGTAGAGGATAGTTATCCTTTGGGCACGCAAGAATGAGATCGGTGTAATCAACACAAACTCTCCATCGTCCTGCCTCCTTTTTCTTGACAAGTACGACGTTTTCTAGCCATTCAGAGTGCGGAACTTCTTCAATGGATCCAGCAACGAGTAACTTGTCAATCTCCTCCTGAATCATAGCAATTTTCTCGGGGGAAAAATTACGTCTTTTCTGCTTGACCGGCTTGTGGTTGGGATTGACGTGCAGCTTGTGGCAAGCGACGGTGGGATCAATCCCCGGCATGTCAGATGGAGACCAAGCAAAAATTTCTATCTCCTCACGCAGGAAAGCTATGAGTTCTTCTTTTTCTGTGTCACTCAACCGAGCACCAATGCGGGCCTCTCGCTCAGGATATTGAGGGTCAAGTTGGATGAGGGTGACGTCATCCTCCGGCTGCCATCCTTTCGGAGTTGGTGGTTCCTCATGAATGTCTGGATCTTGACCCGTGATTAGTTGCTATTTGGGAGACGAAGAAGAAAGCTTGCCCCCAGTGGATGATTCTGTCTGGGGAACAAACTCTGCCTCCTTGACCTCCTTTAGCCCTTCAGTAAGGCACCACTGAGCCATCGCCTGATCGCCTTTAATCTCCCCGATTCCACCACCGGGAATAGGGAACCGAATTTTCTAGTAAAGGCTTGACGTGGTTGCGAGGATCTTGTGAAGCCATGGCCTTCCCAAAATTCCATTGTATGGAGAGTATTCATCCATGATGTAGAAAGTCTGGGACGTGACTATAGGATCAGAATGTACATCCAGCTGGAGAGTGCCTACGGTCATGCTGGTCGACCCATTGAAACCTCGGAGCGAGACAGCCCTTTTTGTTGTGAGGCTTTCTAACCCCATCTTGTGGACTGCATCCAGGCTGAGGATATTTGCTGCGCTCCCTTCATCAACGTGAATTCGATCAACTTGAGCATGAGCGATCTGGATGGACACGACTAATGCATCATCATGCGGCCAGTCAAGTCCTACCTTGTCCTTCAAGGAGAAACCAACGACAAGGTCGTTGGCCACCCCGGGGGTGGAAACATGGGAGACTTGAGAGAAGGCTACTGCATCTCTGATCTTTCTTTTCTTTTGCTTGGAGGTGGTTCCTAACAACTCCGATTCTGCTATGATGGTATTGATGCGAATCATCTTTGCTGCAGGTTCCTTTGGTCCTTTGTCAGCGGGTTGATCCACAGCCTTCCTTTTGACGTACTCAGTGCAATGTCCTTCCTTGATGAGATTCCGGAGATATCTCTCGAAAGATATGCATTTGCCAATGTTATGCCTATAGCACTCGTGGAAGGCACACCACTTCGTCTTATCAGCCTTCTCTTGATCACCTTTGACTGGCTCCGGCTTCTTGAATCATGGTTTGTCCTTAATTTCATTGTGGATCTGATGGACCGGCAAAGATAGCTGCAAGTTAGGCTTCCCCATAGCTTGTGTTTGGGAGGGTTGTCCCGCCTTGTGCTTGTTGGACTTTCCAGCTGCAAACTTTCCATGGGGCTCATCTTTAATGGAGGTTTTTTCACCAGCCCCAGCATGGTCCTGGGTATGAGTGGCGTTCTTCTCGTCCTCCCAGCTTGCATGTCGCTCTGCTAACGAAAGCATTTTGGTGAGACTTCGCGCATTGCTCATGACGATGTCCCCATAAAGCTGGCTGTCCCGAGGGAGTCCTTGTTTAAATGCCATCGCAGCTACAAGGTCGCTATAGCCGACAATTCGAGACTTCTCCTCGCAAAATCTTCGTATGTATTGTCACGGAGTTTCTTTTGCTCTCTTTCGGACAGAGAAAAGATGGTCATCCTTGACCTCGATTGTCCGAAGTTGTGCGTACTCCTTCACAAATGCCAGAGCCAACTCTTCAAAGGATGCAATCGACCTCCGGGGGAGATGATTGAACCAAGTCATGGCTTGGCCTTGAGGAGAAGCTTGAAAAACTTTGCACATGAGTGCATCGTTAAGCCTGTGAGGGACCATGACTCCTCGGTAATAATCTATGTGTTTTACCGGGTCGGAGGTTCCTTTGAATAGAGTAAATCTGAAGTCCTAACTGGAAGATTCCGTAAATTAATTGAGGAGTATGAGTACACAGCCCACAGCAGCTTGGTGCAGAGTCTCCAAATACCGGTTGCAACATTTCATTTCGAGCTTTCTCCCATGCAGGTTTGATAAGTGTTAGGAGTTATCACCTATAGACTGTTACTCCCTATATGACGTGTAATCACAATAGTAGGTCAGGTAGATTCTGTTAGTTAGTTAGTTAGTTAGCTGCTTCCTATTGATGTATATAAAGCTGAGCACTGTTCCGTTGGTTGATTGTTTTCTTTTTGATTAACTCAATACAGACACCTTCTTTGTGATTTCTCTTCTCCTTCGTTCTTCTTCACTCTAACTCTTCTTCTTCAATAACACTCTCCTAAAACCTCACAAATGATTTCCTACATGGTATCAGAGCCGTGCTATACGGCCTGATCTTCTTCCTTCTTCCGCTGCACGATTCCTCTCCTTGCTTCAGTTCTTGTCTCTCTTGTCTTCTCTCTTCATGGTTCTTAATCGAGTCAATCTCGACTCCTGTTAATTCTGTAAGCTGAAGAATTCACGATCATCGTGATCTTGCAAAATTGGTCTCCAGAAAATCCAAATCAAACATATCAGAGATTGTGTGACAGCCTGCACACCAGGTGTTTGTTAAAACTCCCCTTCCAAGAAAACTCCTTTTATTTCTCTGCTTTCTTGAACTTCCTTTCTATTACATAATGGTTACTGCATCTCAACTGAAAATCTTGCAATCCCCTATCACTAGCCTCATCTCCACGGTTGCAAATTCAGTGAGTGTGAAACTTGACGATCATAACTATCTCACATGGAATTTCCAGATGGAGTTGCTCCTGAATGTTCATGGTCTAATGGGGTTTGTGAATGGTACCAATCCATGTCCTCAGATGTTAACCTCTGCTGCTGAAGGAGATAGTATGGCACGACTTGAAGCAATGCAGATTTGGGGAATGCACAATCAGGCTCTCATGCAGCTGATTACAACAACCCTCTCCTCCACAGCCATGTCCTGTGTCATAGGTTGCTGTACAGCTCAGGAGATGTGGTCCAGCCTCAAGGAAAGGTTTGCTTCGGTCACTAAAGCCTCAATTTTCAAATGAAAACCGATCTACAAAATATAAAGAAGGGTGATGAGAACATGACACAGTATATGCAAAGAATCAAGAATGCTAGGGACATGTTAGAATCCTGCGGGGTTCACTTTGGAGATGATGATGTTGTGATCCTAGCCCTACGAGGTCTTCCTAGTAAGTACAACACCTTCAGGTGTGTAATTAGAGGTCGTGAGAACACCATTCCTCTTAAAGAATTTAGAACTCAGCTGCTTGCTAAAGAGAGTGTTCTGTCTAATCCTGATGAGCAAGCTTCCTTCCTATCTGCTATGGTGGCTACACAACAGAATCCTCAATCGTCCAACCCCTCACAAAACTCTACCATGAGACAGGGGCCTGGTCTGAACTCCAGTAACAATCAGGGTCTGTTCAACCAATCTGTGCAAGTTCCCTGCCCAAGCATGAACCAACAAGTCAGTGGACAACCTCCCCAGCATTTTAGTGAGAACTTTCAGCATTTTGGATATGGAGGTAATCCTGAACACAATGCTCGCTACTATCATCGAGGATCTGGTGGTGGTCGTGGCAGGAAAGGTAGAGGACATAATGGTGGAGGTAGGGGCTATCAGAATAGAGGACAGGGTTATAGTCACTCATACAGTTCTCAGGGCACTGGAGGCTATTCAGGGTCATCCTACACTGCAGGGCCAGGTCTTCTTTGTAACAACCCGTACCTTCGGGAAGGGTAAAAATGTAAGTTGTAAAAGTTTTGTATAAACGGACGATTTTGCCCTTGTGAATAGTAGGCCAAAAGTTGACTTTTCGATTTACCAGTTGGATGAGTGTTGACTATTGACCGTGACGTGGTTTAGGACGTCACGAGTTCGTTGACAGGTGGCATGTCCGATTTGGACAATCGGAGAAAAATTTATGATGTACGGAAGATCAAGGGAGTTACCGTAATTTTGATTAAATGAGGAAAATATTGACTTTTTAATGGACTTATAATTTTCACGTAGACCGAGGACAGTTAGATAGGTCTCGACGTACTGAGTATAACGACAGGCGGCATGCTGTCATCGGACGTCGGACGGAAAAGTTACGGGTCTAGAACGTTTGAGGGCAAAACGGTAATTATTAAAATGAGGGGTATTTTGGTCATTTATTTTAGCCAATCAGATGAGGACAAGTGGCTGAGTGGGATAGGATATTTTGTGCTGTTGTCCATGGGATTGTGGACACGTGGCTGGGCACCAGAGGGTTCTACAAGTGTGTATCGTATACACGGCCATAAACCGTTCAAAATCAAACCGTGTAACTGGGTTTGAACGCAGAAAAAACAGAGAGAAAGAAATTGGAGGACGGTGATGGATTCTGTGAGGGTGTGAGGTTTTGGTGAATTGAGAGAGTGACAGGGAGATAAGAGTAGGCTGGTGGTCGTGCTGTTGGACAGAAATCGTGTACGGGGATACGGCGGAGGACGGTTGCAGTTTCTGGGAAATCTGAGAAGCTGGGAGACAAGGGCGGTGGCTACGCCGTGTGGTGGCTCAAATCAAGGCAGTGGGAGGCTTAGGAGGTTTCAGGGGACCCAACGAACACCGTGGCATGCGGCGGTGCGCACGGCGGAGACGGAATCGAAAGGTGAGTTCTATTCCCCTGTTTTTCCCGTGAATTTCAAATTGGAAATCGTGGACCTGGAGCTAGAGTTGAGGGGATTGGTGAGTGAAGTGAGGTTTAGGGAGGTCCTAGGAGTAGTTTAGGACGGTTACCGTGACGGGGGAGTTCACAGTGGAGGTGGTGCGACGACGGGTACTTTGTTACCCTGTTTGGCCGTGAATTTCAAGCGGGAAATCGTGGATTTAGAGAGTGAGTCGAGGGTTCCTGTGAGTTGTGTGTGACTCAGTGAGGTCGTGGGAGGAGTTTAGAATGACCACCGTGAAGGGAGAAGAACTGGGTGGCCGGGAAGGAAAACAGAGTGTTGTTTGGTTTTTCTTTCGAGCTTCAGTTGTGAAGTTGTGGGTCGAGTCGAACCAAGAGAGTGAGGGGGATGAGTTCTTTGAGATTGGACGAAGCTTTAGGTGAAGAAAGGAGGGGAAACGGTGGCCGGACGGCGGAGAATGGTTCTCGACGGTCCGGGTTGCAGCCTGGTACGAACCGGGTTCGATCGAGGAAGACGGTGGCACTGTAGCAGGCGCGTGAGGCCCACGCGCAGCCACTTTGGGCGGCGCATGGAGGCGCGTGGGGAGGAATCCGGCCAAGCTTCCAACATGGTTTTAGTTTTAAATGTTCTAAGGAATCCAATGGTATAATTTTCGGGTTAATCGGACGAAGTTACGGGATGGTTCGGGAATCCGGACGGTTTAGGGTTTATGAATAAAATATTCTTTAAATTCCCGAAAAATTGGAGAAATAGGGTGAGTATACTTGATGTAATTGTGACCCTATTTGGTGCATATTGACAGGACGGGAGACACCCGAGACAGTCGAGGAGCGCACGGAGCGCGATTGACTCGTTTCGATCTGTGAGTGGACTCTTTCTTTCTTTACGAGCATGCCTAACTGTTTTATTAATGTTTTATGATATTAAATATGTTTTTATGCTTCTTGATGATGATTATATGTGGTTGATATGTTTGCACGTTTTTCGAGACATTTTCGTGATTTTGCACGTTTTTCGAGAAAAAGCTGGATTTTGATTTTGGATGATAAGTTTCATGTTTTCACTCTAGAATTGTTTTCTGATGGTTATAATGAAGTATGATTTTGGAAATTAAGGTTTTGGTTTTGAAATCAGATTTCGAGAAACGAAATTTGGTTTTAAAGTCGGAAAAAGTGGATTTCCAGATTTGGGTTCGGAATGACGGTTCTGAACGCCGGATGGGCTTCGAACCGGGGATTCCGAGGATTCCGAATTCGAGTTTGGTTATGGATTTAGAAATGGGTTTGAAATTGGATTGGATTTGCTGGATCTGGATATTGGGTTTAAAGAGCCGGATACTGATTTGACGGGGGACGGGCCCAGATTGAGTTTAAAGACTCGGGAGTTTAAAGACTCGGATATTTACGATACTACCCCCGTAGGCCTTTTGAGTTTAAAGACTCGGGAGTTTAAAGACTCGGACTTATATTTGAGGCATGGTTGAGTTTAAAGACTCGGATAGGTCCAGCAGGTTTGATCGGAAATGGTGATTTGATGTTCCTAGTTTATGCTATGATTTCTATATCTATTTTATAGTGTTTCTGTTTCTTATGATGTTTCATGTTATGGTTTTCTAATTCTTAGTTGGGCATGCATGTTTTTCAAAACGGAGGGAACAATTATTATTATTTTTCCTTAACTTTGATTTGGTGATAAACTGATTTTAAAACTTTTATTTATTCTAGTCCACTCACACTTTTGGTTTAAATTTTCCCTCCAGGTCGTGGTGATAGCGCTGGGGTGAACGTTGAGGCAGATATCGAGGCATAGAGCTTACTACGTTCTTCCGTTGCGAGACTAGCATTGTAGGATTTTTGTGCCCATTTTGTAGAACTATGCTCTGACTGACAGTTGTATATATTTACTCCTTCGTCTGATAGTTATGCTTATTGTGGTGTTAGGGTTATTTGGTACTTTAAGTGTGATTGTCAGACGGGAGCAGGGTTCGTCCCGGGTATCGAGGCGATATTTGGGATGGGTCCTGACATTCTTGGACAACCTCCACACATGAATCAGAATCAGCAATTTCAAGCCACCCATGTCCCTAAGTGCCAGATTTGTGCCAAGAAAGGAGACTGGGCAGTTGACTGCTACTATAGACACCCAGATTAGTCCTCCAGCCCTTAGGAGCCTGAGGCTTGCCAAATTTTCTGGAGATATGGCCATACTGCAGTGAACTGCTATCAAAGGGGCAATTATTCATATCAGGGAGCACCTCCTCCTCCAACCTTAACAGCAATGTCAGCCTCTCCATTCTCTCCTAATCAACAAAGTTCACAGGCACAGGATTACTGGATTGCAGATACTGGTGCTTCTGCCCATATGACAGCAGATATCTCACAACTGTCCATGATGGCACCTTCCACCACAAGTGATTCTATTCTCACAGCAGGTGGCACAGGTTTGCAAATATCACACATAGGAAATTCATCACTTATCACTCATAGTCCCAACACACAATGTTTCAAACTGGAACAAGTTCTCCATGTGCCTCAGATTTCACAGAACCTACTTTCAGTTCACTGCTTTTGTAAGGACAATAACTGTAGGTTTATCTTTGATGAATTGTGTTTTGTGATACAGGACAGGATCACAGGGACAGTGTTATACAAAGGACTGAGTAATGAAGGGCTTTACCTAATTCCTACTAGACTTCCCTCTCAAATCCCAGAAAGAACAAACTCCTCACTTAGCTTAGCTTTGCTGTGCAAGACAGTTACTTCACAGGTTTGGCACCAAAGACTTGGTCACCCTTCAAATGAAATTGTTTCCGTGTCTTTAAATAAATCACATGTTTCTGTTTCACCAGACCCTAATCCTACTATTTGTGAATTCTGTTTTCAAGGAAAATTTACCAAACTTCCTTTCAGTTTTCCTGCTTTTAAGTCTGTTTCCCCCTTTGAAGTAGTACACTCAGATGTCTGGGGTCCAGCACCAGTTAGATCAGTAGAAGGGTTTAGGTACTATGTCAGTCTTATTGAAGAATGTACCAGGTTTACATGGATCTTTCCTATGAAAAATAAATCAGACTTTTGTTCTATCTTTGTACACTTTTATGCCTACATTGTGAACACTTTTAATGCTTCCATCAAAATTTTCCAGTCTGATAATGGAGGAGAATACCTTAACACTACACTAAAACAATTCATGCTATCCAGAGGAATCACACACCAAACTTCAAGTCCCTATACTCCTGAACAGAATGGACTTGCAGAAAGAAAACATAGGCACATAGTTGAAACCACTGTGACCCTACTACAGAATGCTTCCCTACCTCCTAAGTTTTGGTTCTATGCCTGCACTACATCTGTTTATCTCATTAACAGGATGCCATGCTCCAATTTAAACCTCCAATCTCCCTTTGAGAAACTATATGGAACCTTACCAGACCTGAATCATCTTAGGATTTTTGGTTGTGCATGTTTTCCTTCTCTCAAACCCTATAACATCAACAAACTACAGCCTAAAACAACTAAATGTGTGTTCCTCGGTTATGGTCAGAAACAGAAAGGGTACATTTGTCTTGATCCTATATCTTCTAGAATCCTAGTGTCCAGACATGTTCTATTCAATGAGCTTGATTTCCCCTACCAGACCCTTGCCTCTAATTCCAGCCTATCACACTCATCCCAGTCTACAAACAGTTCCAATTCCCCCACCTGTTTCATGCCCTACTCTCCTCAATCCTTCATTGCTCCCTCAGGTCCAGACCCTGTGATCCCTGTCCCTCCACCTGCTGCTCCTCCACCAGCTTCTTCAGGCCACCCACCATCTCCTTTGGGTGAGCATTCAACTGAGTTCTCTGGTACAACCAGTGCTACAGGCCTTCCTGATTTTGCTGAACCAACTGATTCCCAATCAGCCATGTCCACTTTTGAGCCTCAGTTACTTCAAGTAATTTTGCCTATTAGTGGTGTCAACATGCACCCTATGCAGACACGATCCAAAAATGGGATTTGTAAGAAGAAGGCTTTTCACTGTCTCCATCCTAGGACTGAAATTGACTTGTCCACCACTGAGCCTACCTCTTATAAGGAAGCAGCATCTGTCCCTGTCTGGCAACAGGCAATGCAGGAAGAAATCAGTGCTCTCCTTGCTCAAAATACATGGACTGTTGTTCCCCTACCACCCAATAGGAATCTGGTTGGCTGCAAGTGGGTTTACAAGATCAAGAGGAATGCTGATGGGACTATAGCCAGGTATAAAGCAAGGTTGGTTGCTAAGGGATTTAGTCAAGAGGCTGGTTTGGACTATGGTGAGACCTTTATTCCTGTTGTGAAACCAACCACAGTTAGGTTGGTCCTAGCTCTAGCTGCTCAGTTCAATTGGAGCCTCAAACAACTCGATGTCAAAAATGCATTTCTGCATGGGGAACTCAAGGAAGAAGTGTATATGATGCAGCCTCCTGGCTTTGAGATTGTTGGTCCTTCTGATCCTGTCTGCTCCCTCAAGAAGTCTTTATATGGTTTGAAGCAAGCCCCACGGGCCTGGAATGAGAGGTTCACTGGTTTCCTACCTGGTTTGGGTTTTGTGTCCACTTGGTCAGATTCTTCCCTGTTTGTAAAATAAAATTCAGCTGCAATTGTCATCCTGCTCCTCTATGTAGATGATATAATACTCACGGGTTCATCAGATTCTGCCATCCAGGAAGTTATCACTGCACTCACCAGTGAGTTTGACATGAAAGACTTAGGAGATTTGCACTACTTCCTTGGCATCCAGATTAGTCGCACCAAAACAAGTTTGGTTCTTTCTCAGTCTCAGTATGTTTCAGATTTGCTATCCAAGTCTGAAATGGCCCTCAGCAGTCCAGTTGACACTCCTTTTGCTCCAGGATCTAGGCTCAGGAAAAATGATGGTCCCCTTTGCACTAATCCTCAGACTTACAGGAGTATTGTTGGGGCCCTTCAAGATCTTACATTTACTCGGCCAGACATAGCCTTCTCTGTCAACCAGGTCTGCCAATACATGCAATCTCCATGTGAGACTCATTTCATGGCTGTAAAAAGGATCCTCAGGTTTCTTAAAAGCACATCTACCCATGGTCTAGTTTACCAGTCTGGTTCCCTCAGTCTTGAAGCTTATACTGATGCAGACTGGGCCGGTGATCCCAATGACAGAAGATCTACAACCGGCCTCGTTGTCTACCTTGGCTCAAATCCAATTTCCTGGTCATCCAAGAAGCAGACCACTGTCTCCAGGTCAAGCACAGAAGCTGAATATCGTGCCTTGGCCATCACTTCTGCTGAAATTTCCTGGATTAGACAACTGCTCTGCTCTCTTCATATTCCTCTACTCAAGGCTCCCCTTATCCACTGTGATAGCACATCTGCTGCTAGCTTATCTGCAAACCCTACCTTCCACTCAAGAGCCAAACACATCGAGATTGATTACCACTTTGTTAGAGAGAGAGTCATTCGAGGAGACTTGGACATTCAACATGTTGCTTCTGCTGATCAGGTTGCTGACATATTCACCAAAGGCTTACCAGAGGACATCTTTCAGGTTCACTCCTTCAATTTAACCCTAGAACCTTCAAATTGAGGGGGGGTGTTAGGAGTTATCACCTATAGACTGTTACTCCCTATATGACGTGTAATCACAATAGCAGGTCGGGTAGATTCTGTTAGTTAGTTAGTTAGTTAGCTGCTTCCTATTGATGTATATAAAGCTGAGCACTGTTCCGTTGGTTGATTGTTTTCTTTTTGATTAACTCAATACAGACACCTTCTTTGTGATTTCTCTTCTCCTTCGTTCTTCTTCACTCTAACTCTTCTTCTTCAATAACACTCTCCTAAAACCTCACAGATGATTTCCTACAATAAGAATAATTATAGTGTTTGTGTATGTTGAAGCAGAAATCGAACCCGCCGCGAAAAGTTCTCACAATTCCTGCAAACAGCAAACAATTAGCTATCGTTGTCTCGATCGATTTACCCGGGGGGTTGTTCGACCAAGAACACTCTGATGCCTAAGTTAGCTTTGAGAGAGGAAAATGATATACTTCGAAGCGAAGAATCAACTTACCTTGGAAATGAAATGTGCCTTGCTATTTATAGGGGTGAGTGAGATGTTCAATTTCCATAGTTTCGATGTGGGACAAATGCTCATCAATTTACCTCTTATATAGGGGTGAGTGAGATGTTCAATTTCCATAGTTTCGATGTGGGACAAATGCTCATCAATTTGCATGCTAACACGTGTTATACAAATCGAGGGTGGAGAGGCTTCCACATGTTATTCTGGTTTGGGCCATGTCCGGTGCTTGGGCTTACAAGTATTATTGCCAAGGGCAATTTGGTCATTTTGAGAATTATGGGCCACGTGGCAGCTCCACATTTTTCCGGTGATTTTGGGTTCCACAAATGCCCCCACATCGATTCGGTATTCAGGGAATCCGGAGGGATGTACATTGTTTGGAGTCTTATATTACCGGGTTACCAGTTACCGTTGGGTTCGAAAATCGATTCAGTGTTTATTTGACGATTTTGCCCCTGGTTATAAAGGTAAAAAGTCCATTTTTAGTTTTAGAATGACTATTCTGGGTTTAGTGGTGTGAATCGGACATAATGTGCAAAATGACCATTTTACCCCCAAGCATGGGCAAAATGTTGTCTTTTGAACCGGGGGGTCCAAAGGACGAGGGCCAGAGACCGTTACGTAGGTCGAGTTGATACGAATCCATAGACAGGTGGTATTCCGAAATCGGAGATCGGATGCGAAGGTTATGTATCTACGAAGACGAGTGGCATTTTCGTAATTTTGGAAGCGAAGGGCAAAACGGTCTTTTTGAGACAAGCGAACGGTGGACGCTGACTCATGCTACCTACCAATGATTCTTGCTGCTTTGTCTAGACAACATGGAGGAAATCAAGGATTTTAGGGACCCTAAACCCTTAATTAGGGAAAACTCAATCATTTTGTCCAAACCTTGATTTTGTTAAATAGCAGAGCAATTCGATTGTGAGAATGAGAGATTAGAGAGTCTGAATTGGAGCAAAACAAACACAAAGGACAGAGGGTCGCTGGTTTTGCAGATTTTCGAAATTTTGGAAATTTGTGGTGAAAATTCGAATTCGAATTCGTGAGTCTTGAGGATCAAAATTGAGGCTGGATTAAGTCTCCTGGGACTAATTCGAACCGATCCAAATAAAAAACGGGGAGGATTGAGGCCGTATCGAGCAAGAACAGAAGCTTCAAAATCCTCGAAAAATCGAGCTTGAGTTCTACTAGCTGGAGGTAAGGATTTATCAAATTGATCTTGTAAAATCGTTCCTTATACTCTCACGATGTCACGTCGTGGACGGAGTTTGGCCGAACAGTCGACGGGGACTTGGTGGTGACTGAGTGCACTTGCGGACGTGACTAGTGAGCATCGGTAGGTAGGATCACACCTACTGTGACTCTTGCTAGTACCACATACATGCTCGCCATGCGTCAAGATGCCGAGAGACCCAGCAAATTTGTCTTGTGGGAGCGTGGCGGTTTTCGTGGCCTAACTCTATTCCGAGGGAAAGATATGGATTTTGAGAAGCCTGAAGACCTCATGGAGTGGAAGGCTTGCAATCAAAATTCCTTTCCAAACGACGTTCTCGTGGAGCTTGGCGACAGATGTTCTTCCAGAGTTCCGGGACATGAGCCGGCTGCTTTCTCCATGAATGGCGCGAGGCTTTCAGACATCCCGATCAAGGAGTGGTTGTGCGTTCCACTGTGCTCGAAGGAGACCATTTTTCAGAAGAAGGACGATAAACAAGGACTTATTGGTTCTTAGGAGAAGAAAGCATGCCGGGCAACTTCTTTCCTAACCAAAAAGCATACCGAGCAACTTCTTTCCTAACCTTTCCGTTCCGGTCCTGCGAATGTGCTATTTTGAAGGGCCGCAGAAATGGAAGATTATGTTGTTGATGTGATATTACGATAACTTAAGAAAACTTAAGGTCTTAATTTCACATCGGAAGCCAAGGTGGGCGAGTTGGAGAGGAGCCGTGCGGAGAGGATGCTGATAGAAAATGAGCGAGATACCGCTCGAGATGAGCTCTCCTTGCTGCGCAGAAATTTGCAGGACTCAGAAGGCTTTGATGCTTCGATGAAAAAGGCTTGAATGCTTCGCAGAGCGAAGGCTTGGATGCTTCGATGGCGAAGGCTTGGATGCTTCGATGACGAAGGCTTGGATGCTTCGATGACGAAGGCTTAGGTGCTTCGCATGACGAAGGCTTAGATGCTTCGCAGGGCGAAGGCTTAGATGCTTCGCAGGGCAAAGGCTTAGATGCTTCGCAGGGCGAAGGCTTAATGTTTCGATGACGGAGGCTTGGATGCTTCGATGACGAAGGCTTAGGTGCTTCGCATGGCGAAGGCTTTTTACACTAGAGAGAATAAGCTTTGAAAATTGTTCATGGTGAACAAATCAATTTGTCGATCTCATTTCATTGATACTTGAATTTAGAAGACAACTTGAAAAGCAAAATTGAAAAGCTCCATATAATTTTATGTCTCTCTAATGTTGACAGTCTAGTTGATGCGGATCACCTTTGAAGCTGGTTCGTTTGGCCCTTTGTTTTCCATGTGATTTACAGTTTTGATGTAGTCTGTACAATGCCCCTCCCTCAGGAGATTTCGGAGATATCTTTCGAAAGATATACATGTGCTGATATTGTGCCCATAACATTCATGATAGGCGCACCATTTGGTCTTATCAGCATTCTCTTGATTGCCTTTGACTGGCTCCGGCCTTTTAAACCATGGTTTGTTCTTAATTTCATTGTGGATCTGATGGGCTGGTAAAGATAGCTGTAAGTTAGGCTTCCCTATAACTGGCGTTTGGGAGTGTTGCCCGGCCTTTCGCTTGTTGAGCTTTCCAGTCGCAGACTTTTCATGTGGTTCATCCTCATTGGAGGCCCCTTCGCTAGTCCCGGCGTGGTCATGAGTATGAGCAGCGCTCTTCTCGTCCTCCCAACTTGCATGTCGCTCTGCTAGCGAAAGTATTTTGGAAAAACTTCGCGCATTGCTCATGACGATGTCCCCGTAAAGCTGGCTGTCTCGAGGGAGTCCTTGTTTGAATGCCATTGTCGCAACAAGGTCATTACAGCTGATAATGCGAGACTTTTCCTCACAAAATCTCCGTATGTATTGTCGCAGAGTGTCTTTTGCTCTCTTTTGGACAGAGAAAAGATGGTCATCTTTCACCTCGATTGTTCGAAGTTGTGCGTATTCCTTCACAAATGCCAAAGCCAACTCTTCAAAGGACTCAATCGACCTCGGGGGGAGATGATTGAACCAAGTTACGGCTTGGCCTCGAAGGGAAGCTTGAAAAACTTTGCACATGAGCGCATCGTTAGACCTGTGGGGGATCATGACTCCTCGGTAATAATCTATGTGTTTTACTGGGTCGGAGGATCCTTTGAATGGAGTGAAGTTTGGTGTTGCGAACCTCTGGGGGAATGGCTCCTCCTCAATATCCCTTATGAAGGGCGTAGAGAGCTGTATTTGGCGATGTAGATCGTCTTCTAGATCGCCACCCTGTGGAGCACGAAGGTGCATGTCCAGAATTTTTTGAACATCATTAGCCCGCAATGCTCCTTGCTGAGCCGATGAGTCCTCTTTTGCTAATTGTTGAGAAACTCCTTGAGCTTCTCCCCTTTTACTGTCGTGGGCAGATCGTTTTGGGTTTTTGTTTTGAGTTCGAAGTTGCCCCCTGCCCCCACGTGAGTGCTGTGAATGCTCTGCCCATGAAGTTGCCTCAGTCCTACCTCCTAGCCGTTCACCTACTAAAGGCTTTAGGCGTTGTGGGATTTTTTCTTGATGAGCGTGACTTTCTTCTCCAGAGTTTCCCAGCGAAGTATCTTGTGACATTGTTTGGCAGCGGGCCTGCTCTTTCCTAGGTCGTCCCTGGGTATTCTCTTGTCGGCCACGTGACGTGGATCGTCCGTCCCGCTCCTGGATTGGTCTCCCTGCTAGGAGTTGCTGCAAGAGCTCTGACTGAAGTTGAATTTGTTTGCTTAACCCTTCAACTTGCTGCGCCAAATTGTCTTGGGGAGGTTGGTGACGACTTCTCCCTGAGATGTCATGACATCCGTCCAGAAAGTCCTTTAGGACCATGTTTGTTGTGGGTCGATCATGTCGTGATGCATTTCCCATCAACCTCTCATTCGCTTGTTTTAAAGTCGAAGTTCCTTCCCCTAGCGCGGGTACTTGGTTAGCTGGAGAGGGGAATGCTCCAGAACTGAAGGTTGGCCTCACTTCGAGTGTCTCAAGGGGCGCTTCCATAGACACGCGCCTGAGTTGAGCTGGACGCTTCTCCGGAGTTTCTATGTGAGCTTCATTCCTCGTCTGAGCTGTTGAGGCAGAAATACCTTCTCCGGCTGACTGAGCGGATCGACGAGCCTTAGCCATGCCGATTCGAAGAATTTTGAATTTGGAAAGCTGTTGATGGGTAATTTGAACAACGTTCAGAATCTTTGAACAATGTCGATAAACGACGAACGAAGAGAGATGAACGATGAACAATGTTCAAAATCTTCGAACAATGTCGATGAACGACGAACGAAGAAAGATGAACGATGAACAAATTCCTGATGAGTGATGAACAACGTTCAAAATCTTCGAACAATGTCGATGAACGACGAACGAAGAAAGATGAACGATGAACAAATGAGAGAGCTTCTTCTGAGTATAACTCAATAGCTCTCAATGAAAACACCAATTGTTGAAGCAGAAATCGAACCCGCCGCGAAAAGTTCTCACAATTCCTGCAAACAGCAAACAATTAGCTATCGTTGTCTCAATCGATTTACCCGGGGGGTTGTTCGACCAAGAACACTCCGATGCCTAAGTTAGCTTTGAGAGAGGAAAAGGATATACTTCGAAACGAAGAATCAACTTACCTTGGAACTGCCTTGCTATTTATAGGGGTGAGTGAGATGTTCAATTTCCATAGTTTCGATGTGGGACAAAAGCTCATCAATTTACCTCTTATATAGGGGTGAGTGAGATGTTCAATTTCCATAGTTTCGATGTGGGACAAATGCTCATCAATTTGCATGCTAACACGTGTTATACAAATCGAGGGTGGAGAGGCTTCCACATGTTATTCTGGTTTGGGCCATGTCCGGTGCTTGGGCTTACAAGTATTATTGCCAAGGGCAATTTGGTCATTTTGAGAATTATGGGCCACGTGGCAGCTCCACATTTTTCCGGTGATTTTGGGTTCCACAGTGTACAATTAGTAGAGTTTTGACTCACTAGTAGAATATATAGCTTTTGCGGCAAAAATTTTCCCGGCAAAAAGTAATTTTGTCGCGATAGGTTATCTAGCACGGCAAAGAGTAAAATTTGCCGTTAAACTTTGACCGGGAACTTTTGATTATGGCGCGAAATGTAAGGCGACAAACAAGGAAGCTATGGCGACAAATTGTTTCCTCGCGATTTTTTTTTCCCAAAAAATTATTCTAACTGGATTAAATTCGCTCCAATTCTCTTAGGGAAAAAATAATAGGCGGGAATGTGTTCCCTCTAAAAACAATTTTGGTCACACTGGCAAACTTGGTTTGTCGGCTTAGGTTTAGTGAAGTGTCCAAACGGCGCCGTTTTATTTCATTTGTTGAGGACAAAATATTTGTCCTGCCCGACTTCAACTCTTCCTCAGCTTGCTTCACTGCATCCCAATTTCGACCGCTGTGTGTACACCTCATGGCTTTCTCTGCTTTCCTCCTCTTCGATTCTGAGACGAAGATAGACGAAGTTAGTCGATCGGCTTCCTAGTAATTCTCAGGTGCGTTTTCTTTGGCGTCTGTTTACTCAGAGAATATCTTATGGTGATTTAGGGTTGGAAATTGATAAATCTTCGTCCATAACATGAAATTTTTCACCATTGGCCTCTTACTATGCTATCAGGCATCAGTTTGCAATCTAAACTCCGCTTCTTTATCGAAGATTGTAGTCAAGACTGAAGGTTTTCCTCTGCAAATATTGACGACCGATTTGAAGCGGTCCTCCGGCATTTGAAGGTTGCGGTCTACTGCAATTTGAAGCTTCTTTTCACGATTAGGTAAAATAATGTTCTTAGTTATTGATTCAAACCAGCCTTTGCCATCATCACCATGATCCGATCTCGCTGTTTTTTTATTTGTATACAATTTCTTGCAATCGGATTATTTCTTATGTAGTCCCGATTCTTGTTAACATTGTATTATTTGAATTAGGTTTATGGTGAAGTTTCAGGATAACTAGTTGGTATGTTCTTTTCTTATAGACCGTGGAGTTTTTCTGCAATGATCCTGTAGGGTATGGTTCCGTCCGCCCATTGTTCTAGACATGTATGCATGAGGATATGTGCTTTGCGTTAGATGTTGGATGTGAATCTAGCTTGTTACTTGTTATTTTATATTTGTATAATTGAGGAGGAAATGAACTTATGCATAGAAATTTTACTTGGTTGATGAACCCTTTATTTTCTCATCTCCTTTATCTTAAGATTTAAATTGAATGTTGAAGTTCTATTTCGATATATCTGCTGCACTTTCCAGTGAATGTATTAGGGTGTACGGAAGAGAGAAGGTATCTCCCTGAAAAAGAAAAGCTCCCTTTTCCTTTAATTTTTTGTTTGAATATTAAGGGTTCCACTTGTGTTTGTATGAAAGAGTTCATTGTCGATTTATGAAACCTTGCTTACTTCAGCAGCTAAACAACAACCTGTTGCATAGTAGCTGTTGTTTTTAGTGTTTCCCAATGACGTTCTCATTTAATATGTTGGGGTGTCCATATCCAACTGAAAGTTAATTGTAGAATCAATTCTACTATCTCTTGTAGCTTTACTTAGCTAACTTATTTCGACTCCGATGATCTCAGTTGTTTGCTATATATAACAAGTGAATGTTGTGGAAATGTTTGTTTTTTTTCTGCTTCGTGCTTATTTGCCTTTGCAGACTGCAAGGCCATGTCTAAGAATTTAATGGATTTAATATAGACAAATTGAAAATTTTGCAGCTTTAGTGGGTTTGTGTTTCAAAGTCTTAGTTAATCAGTTGTGTTTATTGATAACTATAGTATATGGCTTATTTGTATACAGATACTGATGCTTTTCTGTTTAAACATCTTATTGAATTGGTAACTATATTATTAGTGTTGACATTAGATGGTAACTTGATGGAATACATTTATTCTATTCTATGAAAAGTTGAAAGATTTTTTGTTTTCCAATAAAGTAATAATTAGGTTGTGGGAATACTAAGAAAGGTGATTGCTGATTATTCCTATAGGTTGTGGGAATACTAAGAAAGGTGATTGTTCTCTATGTACATAATTTCTCTGCCCATATTTTCCAATATTCTTTTATAGTAAAGGTGATTGCTGATTATTCCTATAGCTTGGACGTATGTGTTGCCATGATTTATAGGTTTTATGATAGCAGGATGATAGCTCAAAAGATATGGTTGGTTTAGCCTAGAGTCAGCTGAGCTTTTCTGTTGGTGTTATTGAGTGTGGTTTGGCGAGGCTAAGATTGTAACACTGCTGCTGCTTCATTCTATTCTCTGGTAGTTTATTGATCTTTGTGTTTCAAATGTGTAACAGGACGCTGAAGAATGTTGGTCACAGCTTTTATACACCCTTTCTCAGTCTCTAAAATCAAACGGTGCTAGGTGGGTTTTATTGTCATGTTCTATACAGATGTGTAGGAACTGAAACTGGTTGAATGATCTTCTTGGACTTGATCCATGGAAACGAAGTGCCCATTGTTAATTATTCTAAATTTGGTTAATTATATTTTTGTAAGAAATTTTTTCTTCTTTCAACTTCTAAGTTTTTTTCCCATATAACTACATATATGAGAATGACAACGAATGATTTCCTCTTGCAGTGAAAGTCCAGACACAATTCAGGCCCTTTTCGGTGTGGAACTTGTTAGCAGGTTAGATATCTGCAACCCATTGGCTACTGCATTTACATTCACTATAGACTAAGTACTCAATAGCAGTTTCAGATTTCCTTTTTAAACAGTTCTCTTTGTTTTTTCAATGAGATTAACAAAATTACTTCATGATTCATCCTGAAAAGAATGTGTTAATGTTTGAATAATTTGTTCAATTTCTGTCTGCTTACCTTTTGTGGCTAAAGCTAATTTGTGTTGCTACATCAATTGGGTAATTTCTTTTCGTACTGTCTTGATAGATGAGTTGCCTGTTGAATGAAGTTCGGAATTATATATATTAATATGTCAGAAGCATTCTATGAGTTATAAATATTCAGTTGTTTATTTTGTGAAGCTGAATTTTCTACAACTTCTTGTATTTGTTGATATGGTTGGATACTAGGGTGCACTGCATAGAAAGTGGGGAAGAAAGCTCAGAAACAGGTCGGTGTTTTCCCTTAAATGCCACATATCACATGAGGTGAACCATTTGCATGAAGGGTTAAAACATGTAAGTGTAATATCCATTTATATACAAGAAATTGTTTTTCTTGCATGCTAGAGCATGTTATGATAATTTTAAGACACTTGATAGAGAAAATGTTCTCATTTATTACACTGATTCATGCAGGGTTTAAAATCAGAATTGGAAAAAAATTCTCCTTCCTTGGGTCGTAGTGCAGTCTTCCTGAAGGAGTCTCGTATCAATGGCCTTCCAAGGTACAAATGGCTACATGGTATTAATAATCTATCATTGTAGTTTGTAAGTCGCAAACATACTAGTCATGAGACTCGCAGTATCCAACTATGAGTTACACTGTCATAGTGTCAAGTAGTCCATTCGTAACTTATGGAATTGTAATTCAGATGCATTGAATTACTTTATTTAAGTCTCTGTCTGTAAACCCATTTGTTCCTTATTGAATGGAAGTAGGTTATGGACTAATTTGATTCTCGTTTTGTTTCCACAAGGTTGTAGATTCTGTATGTACACTTCTTTTCGATTGTTACTAGTGTTGTCTAACCTGTTGCAAAATGGGCAGTAGCTCTTTGTTTATGTGCTGTTGGAGTTTGAATGATATGTATGTACAAAATGGGCAGTAGCTCTTTGTTTATGTGCTGTTGGAGTTTGAATGCTATGTATGTACAAAATGGGCAGTAGCTCTTTGTTTATGTGCTGTTGGAGTTTGAATGCTATGTATGTACAAAATGGGCAGTTGCTCTTTGTTTATGTAGCTCTTTGTTTAGTGTGAAATTACTCGAACCTCTTTGTTTGATGTGAAAATATGTATAAAAGGAAACTTGTGCTTCTGTGCTTCGTGCTTAGCAGGATTTTGGTGGTTCTGAATAACTTATATTATAAATTGTAGTCGTACGTGGCAGTGTTGGAACTTTTATGCAAATATTTCATATTATCTTTTTTTCCCCAAGGTCTGACTACTGGTAGCTTTTCTATGTCCAAATGCTTGTGTTGACTTTTCAATGATCTTGTGTGGTATTGCTATTTTTATAGACTTTATGGTGTCATGTAGTTTAGTAGAAGCTATATGGAACCAAGCAACTTGTGTAATGCGTAAAGTAAGACTAATTAGAGAATTTCGGAGATTCAATGAATTAAATATCTGAATTCATCTACGATTCATTAACAGCTGTAATACCAATCAAATTCTACTAGCACTTTGAAAATTTGTCTTTTAATATCCGATTGAACTACCCCTTTAAATAAAAATAAAACCCAATAAATTTGAAGGAAAGAAAAAATCTGGTTCCACAAATGTACATGATATTATCTTGAACTTGTGTTATAATTTTGAGATTGGACAGGGCCTGCACAAAATACTCACAAAGAATGTGGTGGTAGGAGCCACAATCTTTTGTGGATGAATTTGATCAAAATGCATGGCATGTGCAATGCTTTCCAGGATAAGTGGTATTTTTGGAGTATGTGCAAAATCCAAATGGGGCTTGACTCAAAATAACTGATGAAAACCCCATTGGCTTTATCCAATTGAGTGCCCTGCCATTTACCGACCATTCATGTAGGATTGCTTCCCATAAACTATTACTTTAAAATCTACTTTATACTTTATAAAAGAATTAATTCAAATATCAGTACGAATGTTTCATTGGTGAATTGGATTGTGAAAGGAGCCTAATTAAAGGGTCCTTTTTTTTAGCACATGAATCAATTATAGGCTGCCATATTGATTAGATAGGTGTATTTTCTATATGCACATGAGGTGCCAACTTGGTAATTAGAGTAAACAGATTAACATCATTCAATATCTTACACCAATAGTAGGCGTCTTTACCTCCAATTATGCTAGATGATCTAACTCTATCATCAATTTAATTCTTTATTTGTGGGTTTACGTCACATCTTCTCGCTTACTTCATGGGTTGTTTGTTCCTATGTTTTAATTCTTGGAGCTTCTCCAACAATAGTAATTATAAGTTTGTTCCTATGCTACTCTCATTGATTTATGTATACATCCTCTTGTAGAAGCCTATCACTAACAAGCTTAAGAAGAAAGGCTCGTTTCCGAGGAGGGGCAGGACTAGATTGGCATATAGGAGAAGATTTTTTGGTCAAAGCTTAAAGCAGTTTTCCAAGAAAGGTAAACTTCTAAATTACACAATAATTAGAAACTTTTTTCTCTTTAGTAAGCTTCAAAACTGATCTTAGTTTAGACTTCAATCTAATTAGTTATTTCTGGAAGCTTATAGGAGAATGAAGAAATTATTGAGTATACACACATTGTAGGTATAGTTGATGCTTAATGGAGTGGCAAAACCAGAATGTTAAGTATATTTGGAATCTTAGCTTATTGAATCCTTGTTATTATTTATTAGATTTGATTGCTTAATAGAAGGTTAGTATATTTGGAATTTAATTATTTTGATCCCTATGAGAAGTATGTTTTGTACTCATTGTTTGAATAGGCTTTGGTTGTTCCATGGACAAGCAATGGATACAAAGTTCTCAAAAATTGAGTAGGGAATACATGGACGGGATTAAGGCATTTATTGAAGTTGCAAGGAATCATGTCAATAGTCGTAATCAAACTAGATGTCCATGCCAAACATGTAGTAACAGATATTGGAAGTCAATTGATGAAGTTCGAATGCACTTAATTAGATATGGGATGTCCTATGGTTATACGACATGGATTCACCATGGTGAACAAGTAGGATCTGGTTCAAGCGCATTCATTGCTCCGTCGGTGGTGCCACCTACTGATGATATAGGTAGTGGTAATGATGATGTAATGAGGATAATCAACGATTTGTACCCATACGCATCTCAAAATCATGGCCATGATGGCTTGCAAGAAGATAACATCTCAGTTAATGATGAAACTGATGCTAATTTGGAAGATGATCACTCATGCAATATGCAATGGGAGGATTCTGCCAAATATGAAAGATTGTTGGAAGAAGCTCAACAGGAACTGTATCCTGGATGTGAAGAATTCTCTGTGTTAACAGCAGTAGTTGAGTTAATGCATTGTAAAGTAATGTACTTGATGTCCAATAGATGTTATGACCACTTGATGGGAATATTGAAACGGATGCTACCTAAAGGGAATCTTCTACCTTCGACGCATCATCAAGCACAAAAAGTTCTGAAAAATCTTGGGATGGGGTATGAAAAGATTCACGCATGTCAATATGATTGTGTTTTGTACTACAAGGAGAATGAAGGGTTGGATAAATGTCCCGTGTGTAATGAGCCAAGGTATAAATACAAGGGTGATGACAAGAAAAAAAAGATTCCTCAGAAGGTATTGTGTTATTTACCACTTAAACCCAGATTGCAGAGGCTATACATGTCTATGCACACTGCGAGTGATATGAGATGGCACAAGGATGGCCGAGTTGATGATGATATCATGAGGCATCCAACGGATGGAGAAGCTTGGAAGGAGTTTGATAGAAAGTACCCAGATTTTGCAATGGAGTCACGAAATGTTAGGTTGGGGCTTGCCACCGACGGATTTAATCCATTCGGGAATATGACCACATCTTACAGCATGTGGCCTGTTATCGTGATGCCTTACAATCTTCCTCCTTGGAGGTGCATGAGGAAGGAATTCTCAATGCTGACGTTATTAATTCCTGGGCCTCGTGCGCCTGGTAAGGATATTGATATTTATTTGAGACCGTTAATTGATGAGCTAAAGGAGTTATGGGAATATGGTGTGCAGACATATGATAGAGCATCCAATTCAGTATTTAACCTCCGTGCAGCAGTGATGTGGACCATTAACGACTTCCCAGCATATGGGAATCTATCTGGATGGAGCACGAAAGGTTATAAGGCATGCCCGGTTTGTAACGAGGATGTAAGTTCCCAATGGTTCAGTGGGAAAGTTTGTTACTTGGGACATCGACGATTTTTGCCATGGGATCATCCATGGCGCCAAAATGAAGATGCCTTTGATGGGAATATTGAGGTAAATGCAAGACCTAGAGAATTCTCAGGTGAAAACCTTTTGGATCAGTTGAACAATCTACACTTTGGTCAGGTTGGTAAACATCCGAACAACCCGGATAGGAACAAAAAACGGACACAAGATGAGTTAAATTGGAACAAAAAAAGTATTTTTTTTGAGTTAGAGTACTGGCCCAAGCTTAAAATCAGGCATATGCTAGATGTGATGCACGTAGAGAAGAATGTTAGTGATAGTTTGGTAGGGACGATTCTAGGCATAGAGGGAAAATCTAAGGATACAACGAAGGCTCGCCAAGATTTACAAGACTTGGGCATTAGGAAACACCTGTGGTTAGAGTGGACGGGGAACAAGTACAAAAAGAAATACGCAGCTTATACTGTTCATCCAGATGAGCGGAAAGAATTTTTCCAATTTTTGAAGTCTGTAAAATATCCAGATGGATATGCAGCCAACATATCCAGAAGTATTAAACTTGATAAGGGAAACATTTCGGGCCTGAAAAGCCATGATTGGCATGTGTTATTGCAGCGGCTACTTCCTGTGGGAATTAGAAAATATTTGCATGCTGGTGTGGTTGAACCTGTCATTCATCTATCAAGGTTTTTTCAACAGTTATGCTCTAAGACATTGTGCAAATCAGATGTGAATAGGTTGGAAAATGAGATTGTGTACATTCTATGCCAGTTTGAACAAATTTTCCCCCCCTCATTCTTTGATGTCATGGTTCACTTGATGGTGCATCTCCCTCATGAAGCAAAACTTGGTGGGCCTGTTGGAGCTCGATGGATGTATCCTATTGAAAGGTACTAACTATTGATCTTTTCAATTAATTCTAGTTCATTGCAGTGTACGTTGCTTATAGATTAGCTACATTAAAAACTCACAATAATATTTTTCTTCCAGAATGTTAGGTAAGTATAAAGGCTTTATCCGAAATAGGGCTCGTCCGGAAGGGTCATTAATTGAAGCATACATTACAAATGAATCCCTAATGTACTGTTCAATGTACCTTCGTAATGTGGAGACATATTTCAATAAGCCTGATAGAAACAATGACGGTGGTGCACGAGAAGAGAAACTTTCTGTCTTTGCTCAAAATGCACGTCTGTTTATGAGTAAGGCGAGCATTGGATGGACATATACTGATAACGAAGTAGCTCATTGGTATATATTGAACAATTGCGAAGAGGTATCACCATTCCTAATGTAAGTGAACTATTTATGGTTTATTGTTCATAATAGTTGAAGTATGACAACATATGTCCAATGTATAACAAATCCACTAATTAATAATGCAGGGAGCATGAGGAACTGATACGACGTGAGAATGATGAGAACATTGAAGAAAGGCATAAGAAATCCTTTCCTGTTTGGTTTCGGGGTCAGGTAAGTAAAGATCATGATTTTAGACTGATTTTTGCATTTTCTTTTTTCTTGATTGTATGTTGGGTTCTCTTCAAAATTGTCTAATTAGAAAACAACAAATAACAATTGTTTTCCTTGACAGATGAGAAATTTACAGAAGGAGAATTCTGCAAAGTTTAGTGATGAGTTATTTGAGTTATCGAGGGGCCCTGTTAGAGTTGAAACTTACCAAGGATGTGTTGTAAATGGAGTTAAATTTGTGGTTGCTGAACGTGATGATAATTTGACTACCCAGAATAGCGGAGTTTTTGTGCCAGGAAGCTATGAGACTTCTGAGATTGATTTCTATGGCAAGTTGACAAGTGTAGTTGAGGTGTTATATAGACAACGTTATAGGGTCGTGTTGTTTAAATGTCGATGGTTTAACACAGACCCGACAAGGGTTGGAAGTCTAAAGCGCGATTATACGCTAATATCCGTGGATACACGTACTCAATGGTATGAACATGATCCTTATATCCTGGCAACTCAAGCCAAACAAGTGTTTTATTTGGACGATCTTAAGGCTGGTGGTGGTTGGAAAGTGGTTGAGCATATTGAACACAGAAACATTTGGAACATTCCACAAAAGGAGAATTCTGAAGTTGATGACAGTGATGATGATGGGCCATACCAAGAGAATTTATCATCAGAGATACATAGCCCGATTCAACTTGATAATGATGATGTCATCATTACACCGTTACATAGAGAAGATGTTGCACCAATAGAGATTGATGCTATACATATTGATCTCGGCCCTCTCAGGCCAATTGATAGAGGGGATTTTATTGTTGAAGATGATAGTTCATTTGATGAGGAATATAGTCTTCAAAGTGATGAGGGTAATAGTATTGATAGTGATGAGGAAGACAGCTATGATAGTGCTAAGGACAACGACTTTGATCACTAAGCAATATGCCAAAAACACTTAGAAATTGATTTATACAAATTGGTAAACGTTTTACATATAATGTTTATATTTAGTTATGATTGATATAGTAAATGATGTCTGTTTTTTTAATTTGCAGATGAGTTTCATTTCAAGGAGAAAATTATTGCTACAGACTCGATCCAATGCTCACAGCCAATCTGCTCCTAAGGCTTCTTCTGCTCATCCTAAAACAGCTTGTGGGTCTGGGACTCAGCCTCAACCTACCAAAAGGTCTTGTACTGCTCTTGTTGATAGTCGTCCTCAACCTACAAGAAGGCCCTCGCCAACTAAACCTCAACCAACCAAAAGATCTTGTACTTCTCTTGTTGATAGTCAGCCTCAACCTACAAGAAGGCCCTCCCCGACTCAACCTCAACCGACCAAAAGGTCTTGTAATACTCTTGTTGATAGTCAGCCTCAACCTACAAGAAGGCCTCCGCCAACTCAGCGTCAACCTATAGGAAGGCCCCCCCCGACTCAACCTCAACCTACAAGAAGGCCTTCTCCACCTCGGACTGAATGTACAAGGGAGGCTTCTTCTCCACCAATGCAGTCTCCCTCTCAACCTATGAGGGCTAGTTGTCGTTCACGCAACCGTAGGCTGCCTATTACTGCAACCTCCTCATCAGTTGGTAATAAAATCAATTCATGTTTACTTATTATTTGCATTTTTAGAACAGTTAAATGACTAATGGTAAAGTTGCAGATGATGAGAGGATTGACTCAACCACGGGTGGAAATGAATCTAATGGTAGGTTGTAGAAAGTACAACCCAATTTAGTCTTTTGTAATGATTTTTTTTTGTTCACTTTAGGAAGGTGTGCTAAGACTAAGTATGATTGTATTTATGTCTTCTTATTGTACAATGATAGGTTCTGGTCGTCTTCCAACTCAAGCAGATGTAGAGCACCCAATTCCTAAACCGGGAGTTAGGGGGGCATGTGCGGCAATCAAGACAAATCGGATTGTTCGCACCACCTTGGAAAAGATTCATGTTGAATTTGATCCTCTGTTTAATAGACCTGTGAGTCAGCGGATTTCGAGCTTGCTGTCCCATGACCTTGGAGCAATTATCCGAAGGAATTGTACCATGAATAAAGCATATTGGACCGACATTGAGGAAAATGATAGGAGTGCCCTTATGAATGAGATCACCGTGAGTAAATTACTTGTCATCCACTTCAATTTTCATTACTTGTGCATTTAGGTTTTTGAATAATTGGGTTTCCTTACTCTTTATTTAGTTTGTTTCTCTTCAACAAACATTTTATATTTGAATTATATTTTATTTTGGTTCACAGTTTTTGCTGATACTTTATGTAGAAAATCTTCTATTTGCACAAAACATATCGTTGACACTTTTTCAAATTGGTTGTAGCTTAACTTTGACATAGACTTGAAAGATCCAAAGAGTGAAAAATATGTCAATGATGTCATGGCTAGGAGGTTTAGAGACTTCAAGCATGAGTTACACAAGTACTTTCAGCTTTTCCCAACAGTTGTGGAAGCGTTGGCCAACCCACCATTGGAGATGGTACTTAGAGACGCTCAAGACCAATGGGCATTTATGTGTGGCCATTTTCAGACACCGAAGTTTTTGGTAGTTTTATTATTTTGCAAAATTATACAGAAAAAATCTCTCTTAATGCTAACGAACTCATTAGTCATCCAACTGTGCAGAAAGCATCTAAGGCGAATATAGCGAACCGAGCTGAAAAGGAGATAGAGCATCATGCTGGTTCGAAATCTTTCGCACACATAGCAATGGAGTGTGTTAAGGTAATATAGCAGTTTTGTATTAAAGATATTATTTTGTATTGAGCATTAAACTACATTTATTAATTTTTTTATACGCTATTATTCCACATTAGGAGGGTTCAAAATTTGTGGAGATAGACACTTATGGGAAAGCGTATTCTACGAAAACCAACCAATGGACCAATGATAAGGCCAAAGCTAAATATGTAAGTATTTATGTAATTATATGTTTGGTCACTAAGTACACTTGCTGGCATTTCGTTTCAAGTAAAGTGGGCTTGACAAGTATAGTCAAACAGCCTTTTACAATATTGATACTGAAACTGAGTACACTGCTTGGTTTGGTGCATGATTTGTTATCGGTGAGATTTTGCTTGTCTTGATTTTCTATGGGGTTGCCTACTCAAAGTTTTGTTACCGTTCAAATGGATTTTTATTGGTTGTTTGTTTACACTCTCTTTTTTCTTTCAACAAACCCTCATTTTGTGGGTTTTGAATGAGGAAAAGCCTATAAATTTTCATTCGTTAATACAAGTGAGTTTTTTTACACTGCTTGGTTTGCTTGTCTTGATGCAGAATGAGTTTGTTCCAGGCTTTGGTTTGATTATTGGATTTCTGTGATTGGTTGTTTGCTATAGAATTTATCTTTATGCTTTATTTGATTGGTTGTTAGAGAACTTATCTTTATGCTTTATTTGATTGGTTGTGCCCAGATATCATTGGTTGTTAGAGAACTTATCATTCATATATTTGATTGTGAAGGATAATATGAATGGTAAAATTATCATCAGACATTAAGGCAACATGTTTGTATCTTTTCTTAGTGTATCTTCATGCGATATGGTAACATATTTTTTATGTTGATTTCATTTGAAGGATGAAATGATGGACAAAAAGAATAATTATCTCCAAGAGGTAGCGAAGGAATATCCCGAGGGTACTCCATTAGATGAGATACCTATATCTGATACTAATGTTGGCCTTAATATTTTGATGGATGTACTTGGAAAGAAGCCTGGAACACAGATACGTGGATTAGGATATGGACGTGTTTGTGAGGCTGGAAGTTCTCGGTCTTCAACATCCACTCATTACTTACAAAAAGAGGTTGATAATTTGAAAGATGAGTTGACAGCAGCAAAGACAGCTCAAGAGGTAGCTACTAAGGAAGTCGATCATTTGAGAGATGAGTTGACGATAGCAAAAAAGACATCTGACAAGAAAATTGAACATATGCAGTTGTATCTCCAGCAAATAGTACAAAGTATGTCAAAAGTGCCTGGGTTTGAACTACCGCCGATTGATTTGGAAGTACCATCGACTGATGAAGCACACAATGAGGATGATAGTTAACTAGGGTAGTCTTTTTTCGGGTTTATGTATACATTATATATCTAACTTGCACTTGAAAACCTATAACTCTTTTGAATGTATATATTATATTATTATAATGAGTATTAAAATGTTCTACAATTGTTGTATTGTCACTATTCTCCAAATATGGTGTATTGTGGCATTTGGAAGTTGAATCTTTGTAATAATTATTATGTATATTTTTGTTGTGAAATAAACCTTAGACGGCAAATATATTTGTCGGCAGAGAGTAACATTGCGACAAAGATACTTTGTCGCGATAGAGAACCTATCACGACAAACCGAGTTTGCCACCATAGAACATCTGTCCCGACGCATGTATTTGTCGCCATAGGCCTTCTTTCGCGACAAATATATTTGCCACCATAGAACATCTGTCCCGGCGCATGTATTTGTCGCCATAGGCCTTCTTTCGCGACAAATATATTTGCCAGCTCAACTTTTCTTTCCTGGCGAAAGTGTGTTTGACGGCACAAGGTGACAAATGTTTTGCCGCGAAACATTTGCCGCGAAAAGTCATTCTGTGCCGACAAAAGTTTAAAGTTTGCCGTCATAGACCTTTCGCGGCGAGGCTTTCCTGACGAATGGGGCGACAAATAATTTCGCCGTTATAAAGTTTAGGCGGCAAATTTTTACTTTTGCCGACAAATTGTGTTTGCCGCCTAAGACAACTTTTTTACTAGTGACTCTCTTTGTTTCTCATCCTTTTTTCTTCGTCTTCTATAACCAGATTTTAATAACAGAAAACCAGAAATCCTTTTCACATTTTATCACGAATGTGTGCGCTATTATTGGAGGTGTTTTCACGGTTGGTACTTGTGTATTGTTGGTTCTTTACTTTCTCCAGATTTCTTACTAATTTATGTTCGCCGTATCTTGTGTATGTTTGGTTCTTTTCTCTCCAGAAAGCTAACTAATTGGTTTTTGACTTTGGGTTACAGGTAGCAGGAATAGTGGATTCAATTCTGCACAACACTGTTAGAATGATGAGAAAGATTGAGCTAGGCAAAAATTTTTGATAGACAAGGTGAAATTTCGTTAGTGTACAATGAATTCTTTGTTTGCAACACGTGATTTAGTAAGGATTGTTTGGTTAGCGACGATATACTCCTTTTACAACCCAAAATAGAAAAAAATTGAACGAGATAAGTGCCACATTTTTGGATTATAGTTGCCAATACAAGGAGTGATTTATGAAGATTTCTATGCTTCATAACTCGTGCCATACTGCCATATACATTAGTACATTTAGCTACTATTTCTGGTTCTGAAATATTTATACGGATCATGTGATAATTGGTGTGATGCTCTGAGTTGTCAAGCAGTTGTTAGCTGAATGGTTGATGGTTTCTTAGTCTACAAGTATATACATTTCGCCCACATTTTGCTCTTTGATCTGGAATGCTCAATGAGTTAAGCAAGGATCAAGTTTATCTTTTTGCTATGCTTTTTGTCTACCAGACTACCTCTAATCCAAACCAATCCAACACGATTGATTTTGCTGCCTTTGATGGGTTGGATTGGATCTTAACATTGGATTAGATGACCAACTCAAAAGGATATCTTAATGCTTTCTTTGGAAAACATTTTATCTCAATTTCATGAAGAATAATAAAATGCAAACAGAAATAATAAACTCACTATGTCTTTGTATGCACACCCAGTAAAAATCAATTTATTCTTTGTGTATATATATATACACATCATTATTGGCTTTTATTGTGGACTCTCACGAGCATCAATCAATATATACTGAGTTTGAGGAAAAAATAAGATAATCAAACGTGAACTCTCAAAAGGAGGAACAAACTTTACACCAAACAATCCAATTTAGTTAGATTAGTAGAAGGGTTGAGGATGCTGCAAATGCTCCAATGGAGCCCACAAAACTCATGAAAATTGAAGCCGCCCCGCAGGGATGTGGAGGAAGGGTCTCGGGAGCGGGAGTAGGGCTGCTCTCGACCATCCCCGGTGGCGGTGAAGGGGGAGACTGTTCACCATAAGGAGTCGGGGATGGGGTTATGTCTGTTGAGTTTGAAGGTGAAGAGGCAGTTGCATTTCCGCTTCTGTCTGCCAAAACATACACCACCACCTTCTCATTTTTGAGACAGTTATCTTTGTTGCCACTGATGAAATAGTGTGGACCAGATTGCTTGAACTCGTAGACAGTGTGGCCGTCGGTGAATTTCTCCGCTGTCGACGCGTTGGTGTGGCTGTCGGTGAATTTCTCCGCTGTCGACGTGTTGGTGTTGCAATTGGTGTTGCAATTAGTGTTGCAATTGGTGTTGCAATTGGTGTAGTCCTCCTGGCTTACTTTGAGCACTGAGTCTTGATTAGGAGAATAGTTGAACACTGCAGTTGAAGGAGCATATGTATTATGTACGTGTATGACTATAGCACCTTCATTTAGTACGTATTTATAATCTTATAATGGTGATTGATAAGTAATTAAAATAAACTAACACGTACTTATCATCTTATTAATTATCGTGATTGATAAGTAATTAAGACAAAGTATGAAAATGAACAAGTTACAATTAACGTACCTATGGAGTCACCAATTTGAAACGTGTGTATTTTTGCCCATTGATTATAGCATGTTGCAGATTGATCAGTGGGAATACTCCAACCTTTTGAGCCTCCTATAGTAAACTCAGTTGCAAAACTGACCTGCATCAACAGCGCCGCCGTGACGCAAAGAAGCCCGAAAGCACGAGGAAACCCATTGCTTCTGTAACTGATCAGTACTCTGACGATGGGGTTGGCCATTACAACACAATGCTTGTATTTTTCACTCAATTACTTTGGGTTTCTCGGCTTATTGTTGATCAACGAAGTGGGAGGAGAGTGATTATAGGAATGGCGTCCGAGCTAGGGTTTTTGTAGGGCAGGTTGCATGGAACTTTACATGATCTGCGTCAGTGAAGCTTTTGAAACTTTTTTTAATATTCTCCTTCTCTTTTCTTTTCAACTTTCAGGTTTCTTAGCCTCCAGTGCAAAGCATATATGCAGTTTTAAATTCGTACAAGAGCTGCGGCCTTGGTTCTTCTTGTCCCACTTTGGTTTTGGAACATTCATGTAACTTGTTGGGTGGGTTTATACTTTTATATTCATGGCTTGTGCTTCGGGTTCAAATAACTAATTAATCGCTAATTTTTCGTAATTATTTTCGTAATTATTTATATATAAATCGCTAATTTTTTTTAATAAAAGTAGCAAAATTTTATATAAAAAAATAAAACTGAGGAAAGGTGTTTTGTGAGATAACTTAGTCTATTAAGGATGGTTATTTAAGTGTAATTTTGTCATTATAAATAAAATTTTAAATAAAAAGGGTTATGTGGAGTTTTGAATTATGAGAGGGTGTATGTGTAATTGTTAAAAAGGTGTTTGTATTTTTTTTTTGGATCAATTAAAAAGGTGTTTGTTTGTATAAACATGATAAATCTCAGGAGGTGTATGTATGTGTAAATAACCCCACGTGTATAGATATTTAGATACACAAAAGCCCTTGTCTCGGGTCGTTGTTCATGAATAGTTTATGAACATTGAATTTTCTCTTTTGACAGCCAATTTCCATATTTTGCCTTCGTTGTTACATTAGGATTCAGTGTCTTTTGGACACCGACTCTTTCCTAGAAATGGAGAAGGCGATTTCGATGGAGATGATTGCGATGAAGGCCGGCGAAGACAAGACAATGATGATGATGATGGTCTGCGAAGACGATGATGATGTTGTTGATGGTCGGCGATGATATCCAGCAATGGAGACGACAATTACGATGGAGATGATTTCGATGAAGGCCGGTGAAGACGACGATGATGACGACGAAGGTGATTTCAATGAAGGTCTGCATTTTTACTTTGAGACTAATTAAGGTTTTAGATTTTGATTTAATTGATTTATGACTGAGTTAGTTTTTTGGGTGATGTTTAGTGGGTTGGTTATTTTGCATTTTGGTTTCTGATAAGGGTTGAGAATGAAGAAGAAGCTGGCATTAGGTTTGGTTGATTTTCGAGGTAAAGTTTTATTGTTAGTGTTAATTTATTTTCAATTAGGTTATTGTCGTAGATTTGGGACTTGATTGTCTTGCGTGTTTCTTTTTTGAAAGGATTAACCAAGAAACTGTTGAAAATTTGAAGAACTTCGAGGAATTTGTAGGGTATATTTAGAGTTTTATTTAATTTATGTTTTAGTAAGTTTTCACAAACTTTTCTATGACTTTTTGTCCATTGATTATTGGGTTCATGGATTGAGCAGTAAAATTTTTGGTTTTTTTTTTTCTTCACTGATAGAATTCATTCAATTATTTATAGGCTCAAAGAGCATTGCTGGAGGGTAGGATTATTGTTAAGTTGCAAGCTACTGTTCATAGCTGTTTTGAATTTTTGATTGCTTCAATTTATAGTTGCTTTGATGTGTATTTCATTGATTTATGAGTGCAAAGTTTGAGATTGACTTGAGAAGAAATAATTATAAATTAGTTTAGTTTTTAAGTCTAATATATAAATTAGTCCATTTAACATATAAAACCGTCCATCTACTGCATTATCAAATTTTTTACTGTGTTCTTTTTATGGTTTTGTTTTTTTAATTTTCCATATACCGTTTATACTATTTTTTACATATGAATGAGAAACTTCTAAATTTTAAATATTATTATTTATATTCATTTTCTGTTTGGAAGGGGGGGAAAAAAATGAAAGAAAAGATGTAAAAAGATAAAGATTTTGATATACTAAGATCTGAGAAATCTAGGATCTGCATTCAATTGGATTCCAAGTTTCCAGTACAACTATAGAATTGATTGTTTACATTAATGATGCTTCCAATGTGACCTTCATATCATGAAAAGCTTGATTTTTTGATAGGGTAAAATATGTTTTTAGTCACTGTGATTTGGTGTCAAAACATATTTGATCATTGCGGTTTTAATTTTACAGATTTAGTCACTGTGATGTCTTAAGTTGCACAATCATCTGTAAAATTAAAACCACAATGATCAAATATGTTTTCACACCAAATCACAATGACTAGAAACATATTTTACCATATTTTAATAGATCATGCATGTGAATTAAGGGAAAATATGCTAGCAAGAGAGATAACCTGATTTACAAGTTGATAATTAATACACATTGGAATAATCTGAATCATGGTGCGATGAAATGTAAAGATGAATTGGGAAAGGAGGTGAAGGAGGAGTTAAATTCTTTTTGCACAGTTTCACTCACGTCTTCTTAGGCTAATTTAACGTCTATTATAAATTTGACGTAAGTTGCTAACAGAGATAACCACAGTGACTAAATCTGTAAAATTAAAACTATAGTGACCAAATCTATTTTCACAAAAATCTATTGGAATTTAGATGTTGAACCTAAGAACCACGGGTCGACAAGAACATTATGGTGATATCACCCGAGAGAAGCAATATTGTGTTCAGGGATGTAGCAGAGGAGGGAACCAAAGATTCAGCTCATCATAATGTGTAAGTTCTGTAATTACTCAAACTTTATGGATAATTCGCAGTTGCGAGTTGAATTTTGAGATTGGGATATTAACTTTCTTGCATTTATATAAGTAAACAATAATGAATTAATGGATATAGGATCCAGTAGCATTCTTATTTTGGGAATGAATTTTGCTGGGCTATTTGTGTATTTCTTTGAATGTGCATAATTGGTTTGTTTTACTTGTATTTATCTTGTATTTATGTATTTCTTTGAATGTGCATAGTAATGGCAGGGTCAATTTCAGGCATATCGGATAGTGACCAGGCAAAAACATCCTTATGTTGACGTAGGAAGGTGGTGAATTCCTCTTTATCCTCGTTGCTTAGGCGTGTGCCAATGCGGGCATGCCTTTCCTAGATTTGTGGGTCAAGTTGTATTAATTTCACGTCATCTTCTAGTTGCCAACCCTCAAATTTTGGGGGTTCTTCGAAGATTTCGGGATCTTAACCTACAACTGGTTGCTATTTTGGAAGCAAAGTAACAGTTTTCTCCCTATACGTGGTGCTATTTGGGGGAGTGAATTATGCACGCTAGACTTCCTTTAGCCCTTCGGTGATGCACCGACGGGTCATGGTTTGATCTGTCTTTATTTCTCCAATTCCTCCTCTAGGGATTGGGAATCAGATTTTTTGATAAAGGCTGGATGAGTTAGCCAATATTTTGTGCGTCCCTGGTCGTCCTAGGATGCCATTGTAAGGGGGATATTCATCTACCACATAGAATGTCTGGATGAAATGATGGGTGGTGAATGCACATCCAGTTGGAGGGTTGAGATGATGTTTGAGGCACTTTCTTCGTCCACATGAATATGATCGACAAGAGCATGAACAATCTGGATTGAGATGATGAGTGATTGTCGTGCAGGTAATCGAGCCCGGCTTTGTCTTTAAGGGAAATCCAATAGTGACGTCTTCTTTCACCCTGGAAGAGGTGGTGGCGGCATGGGAGACTTGGACGATGAACAAAGCGTCCCGAACTTTCCTCTTCTTTTACTTTGAAGTGGTTCCAAGTAGTTCTGATTCAGAGATGATCATATTTACGTGAATCGTCTTAGAGGAAGGTTCCTTATGATTTTTATCTCCGAAACGTTCAGCAGATTTTTCGATGATGTACTTGGTGCAGTGCTCTTTCTTGATAAGATCTAGGAGGTATTTTTTTGAAGGTTTTATAAGTATTGTTGGTGTGTCCATAACAATCATGATAGAAACACCATTTTGTCTTTTCTGCCTTCTCCTAGTCGCTTTTGACGGGACCTGGCTTCTTGAACTAGGGTTTATCCTTGATCTCGTTGTAGATTTGGCTAACAAGTACGTTGAAGTGTGGATTCGGCTTTCCAATGGATATGGCTCTAGAAGATAGATTTTCCTTTTGCTTGTTCGATCTTGCAGATGGGGTTTTGGAGGTGGCGTCACTCTTAGGTGGCACAGTGCCCTTTGTGAGCTTTTCACCTATCTTGATGTGTTCGTTAACACGCCAATAGTTTCCTATCTTCTCAAGATGCGTGCGATTTCGCTAGGGAAAACATCTTGGTTAGAGTGTAAGCATTGTTCATCATAATGTCTCCGTAGAGGTGGTTGTTCAATGGTATTCCTTGTTTGAAAGCCATAGCAACGACAAGGTCATTGCATCCTATGATGCGAGATTTCTCCTTGCAAAATCTCTGAATGTACTAACGGAGAGATTCCTTAGATTTTTTTCTCACGGAGAAGAGTTGGTCATCTTTCACTTCGTCTATGTGAAGTTATGAGTATCCCTTCATGAAGGCGAGTGCTAGTTCCTCGAAAGAAGAGTTAGAACTTAATGAGAGATGGTTGAACCACGTCATAGTTTGGCCTTGAAGTGAAGTTTGAAATACTTTGTACATGAGTGCATTGTTGTGCCGATGCGGCATTATGACTCTGCGGTAATAATTGAAGTGCTTTGTCGGGTCTAAAGTTTCGTTGAAGTGAACAAAATTTAGAGTAGATAACCATTGCAGGAACGACTAGCTCTCGATTTGCGGGACAAATGGAGAAGTTGACAGCGTAGATCTTCTTCTAAATTCTTGTTGCATTGGACCCCCTAAAGTCGTTGGTCTAGCATTCTCCTCACGTCATTGGCATGGAGAAGGAGTTTGGCTGCCATGGTGGAACCAACTTCCTTGAGTTGTAGAGTTTGAAATGGAGCGCGATGAAGTGTATGTCATGTCCTTGATGTCGCGATGCGTTGATCCCCTAAAGTTAGCCTTGGCTTGCCCATTTGAACGAGTTTGCGTGCTTCATGAGATTGCTCGTCGAGAAGAATTTCGACAAGGGATTCTGACTTGAGAATGGTCTTTGACTCGTCCTCCTAATCGGTCAAGTGCCAATTGCCTCTAATTTTGGCGATAGTTTATGTCGGGAGAATAACACTAATCGGTAGAATCTCCATGGGTGGCACCTCGCGACATCGAATGGTTTTGGACATGGTCCTTGCTGTGTCTACGAGGGATCTACCCCCGAGAATTTCGCGAATTGGCCAGCCAGCCAATCTCTCACAATGAGTTTTCAGAGCCCAAAAATTCTTGTAGCAATTCTCCTTGAATTTGGACTTGATTGCTAAGTCAAGAAATTTTCCGCGACAAGCTAGCCCATGATGTCGATCCATGTGAAGTACAACGAGTGTTACGCCAAGATTCTCTTTCCAAACGACGCACATGTTTTTGCCCATAGCAATTAGCAATTATTTTGATTCCTGGTGCTATGGAGTCCATCCAAAATCAATCTTCGATCATCGCTAACGAGTTGAAAGCTTTCTCCCACAAGTCGGCCATCTGTTTGTTGGCATTGGGCCTGAACTTTGGGTTCTATATATAGTTAGTGGGCAAAATCCCCACATAGCCAAAGACGGATGTCCTTGGGTACCTAATTGTATAGGCTGTTCTCCATGGGCCATGGCTCCTTCCATGGAAGTCCTCGCCCTACCAGTATTGTAATCAAGTCCAAACATTAGCACTAAGTCTGGGATACGACTTAGGGACCACTTGGGTTTGCGTTCCCCGATGGATGTCCAACGGTGGCATGGAAGTTCAAGTCGTGGTGACGACATCTGCGTGAAGTAGCGGCGGCCGTGAATCGAAAGGTGAGACGCGGGTTCTCGCATGGTAGGAACGATTAGCTCTCGATTTGCGTGACAAATAGAGAAGTTGACAGCGTAGATCTTCTTCTAAATTCTTGTCGCATTGGACCCCCTAAAGTCGTTGGTCTAGCATTCTCCTCACGTCATTGGCATGGCGAAGGAGTTTAGCTGCCACGGTGGAACCAACTCCCTTGAGTTGTAGAGTTTGAAATGGAGCGTGATGGAGTGTATGTCCTGTCCTTGATGTCTCGATGCGTTGATCCCCTAAATTTAGCCTTGGCTTGCCCATTTGAACGAGTTTTCGTGCTTCATGAGATTGCTCATCGAGAAGAATTTCGACAAGGGATTCTGACTTGAGAATGGTCTTTGACTCGTCCTCCTAATCGATCAAGTGCCAATTGCCTCTAATTTTGGCGATAGTTTCCGTCGAGAGAATAGCACTAATCGGTAGAATCTCCATGGGTGGCACTTTGCGACACCGAATGGTTTTGGACATGGTCCTTGTTGTGTCTATGATGGAACTGCCCCCGAAAATTTTGCGAATTGGCCAGCCAGCCAATCTCTCACAATGAGTTTTCAGCGCCCAAAAATTCTTGTAGCAATTCTGCTTGAATTTAGACTTGATTGGTAAGTCAAGAAATTTTTCGCGATAAGCTTGCCCATGATGTCGAGCCATGTGAAGTACGACGAGTGTTACACTACGATTCTCTTTCCAAACGGTGCGCATGTTCTCGCCCCTAGCAATTATTTTGATTTCTGGTGTAACGACCCGTCCCAAATTCCATGATTAGATTAGTGACTAATCACGATTAGTGAGGTTAATCGGTGATTAGTTAGGCTAAATCGGACGAACGATGCGAAATGACCGTTTTGCCCTTGGTGGTGGCAAAACGTTGACTTTTCAATCGGGCGGTGAAATGGACTTTGGCCGATGACCGTGACGTAGTTCGTGACGTCACGAGTTCATAGACAGGTGACACGTTCAATTCCGATGTTCGAGGAGGAAGTTATGACGTTGGAAGTTTAGGGGCATTTTGGTAATTTTGGTTAAATGGGGCAAATAGTTGACTTTTGACCAAGAGGTCCGATGGTCGAGGGCCGAAGACCGTTACGTAGATAAGGACGATACGAATCGGTAGATAGGCGGCACGTCGAATTCGGACGTTCGACGACGAAGTTACGGTTCACGGAAGTTCCAAGATACTATTCACGGTGACGCATTTTACGAGGCACTTTTGGACTTAAGTGGGCCAGATATTTTACAAGGGCCCAATGGATGAGTGACAAGTGTCACTCATCCATTGCTCATTATGTTCCCATACATGCATACCATCCCTTAGTCGTGCAAACCATCCCCCACAACACAAACCCGATCTCACCATTCCTCTCCAATCTTTGTGCAACCCAAACCAATCCAACCATCAACCCATGATCATTTGAGGAACCAGGAGAGTGATGGAAGGACTGAGGATGATGGTGGCCGGCCAGGAGGGAGCCACCATGCACGGCGGAAACCTGAACCCGAGGTAATGCTCGGTTTTGATTTTTGGATCCATAATTGTGTTTTTGTGGATATAGTTGATATTAGATGATTAGGATGGGCTTAATGAGTCATTAGGGTCCTAATGGAATGGTTTTGGGAGGTGTAGGACGGCTATGAAGCCATGGGAGAATTTTAGGAAGCTTGAACCGTATGGTTCAAGAATTGAACCATGAAATTTTGAGGTTTTTAGGTCGTTTTGATGATTGGAATTGATAGGGAATGAAGAGATATGAATTATAGGATTAATTAGGGTTGAAATTGGACCAAAATAGAGGGAGAAAACCCCTGAACCGTTCACGCCGGTTCGGAAAAGTGCTGCTACAGTAACCGGTCCAAAAACCAGAAAAAACCCGGTTTTCTGAGGTTAGTGATGATGAACAGTGTTTTCGACCTTCTAGGGGCTCGTGAGGACGCGTGGTCCATAATTTTGGAAAGTGTTCAACACGGGAAATCTTCTATTCGATGTAACGAAGATTTTGGGACTGGTCTCGCGTCAATCGGACATCGTTTCGATAGTTTTCGGGGTGTCGGAAGGTTTAGGGTCGGTTTAAAAATAGTTAAAAGGTCGGGAAAATTACGGGGCTTTGTTAGGAGGTTAATTAAGTAGTTAGTGACCTTCTATTAAAATTTGGACAGGTTTGGAAGTCCCGGTGACGGTGATCGGCTCGGGGAGCCGTATGACACGCAAATCGAGCCGACAGCTCGGACGGTCTGTGAGTGGACCTTGTTTTCTAAATTGGTGGATGCATAAATGTTTATTATATGTTTTAAATACTTGTTTGTGATTCCATGAGTGCATTTGGATGTGCGGTTACGTATAGGAACGTATTTCGAGGTTTCGGCCCTATACGGTGCCTATACGGGTCCATACGTCTTTATTGGTCTGAATGAAATGGTTTTGGATTTCCAAAAGGATAATGAATGTGATTTGATGATTTTGATTTGGATATTTGTAAATTATATGGTTTCACGTATTTCGAGGCGATTTACGTGCTTGCACGTAAATCGAGATTTTCCAGTTTTACACTGATTTTCCATACTTATGGTTTTGGATATGATTTCATGAAATGATCTTGGATTTGAAAAGGTAGCTCTCGGACTTAAGGTCCATTTGATTTAACGAGGCATCGGGCCGGAGGCCCAGTTGGTTTACGAATCAGACTTGAAGTCCAGTTTCTATGTGGATTTGGGCCTAGGGCCCAGTTATGTGTTACAAATGGTTTTTTTTACGGGTCATGACGGTTTATGGGAACCGGTATGAACCCCTGAAATGGATTTACGGGTCATGACGGTTTATGGGAACCGGCATGAACCCATGAAAGATTTAAATAATGATTTCAAAAGGTTTTTCATATGCCATCCTTTATATATGATTGTCTCCTCCGGGGAGGGTAGTTGGCCTGGGTGGACCCCGGAGTAGTCACGGAGCACTGACTGAGTGGAGTCGCCCCCCAGTTGGGTTCCTTACTCTCAGGATGGGCATGGTTCGTTACCTCCAGGGAGGGTCATTGATCTACGGACATTGACCTGGGTGGACCCTGGAGAGACTTGGGTTTGAGTCCCCGGTTAGCACACGTGTAGCTTTATTTTACCGTGACAGGTTCTGGATATGAAATATAATGGATAAACATAATTTCAATTGGTTTTGGGAAATTGTGTTTATAATGATAAATGGATTTAGGCTGAGTTCCCACATATGTTCACTGTGTTATGGTTTTCTGTAAATGGTTTTGGGCAGGAGCCCGTGTGACTTGTATTTACGGAATTTGGGGCTGAGACCCTAATTTTGGTTGTTTAAACATATGTGTTTGAATAAATGGTTTTACTATGCATGCATGCTTTTTAGTGGAGGGTATAAGGCCTTTGATGAAATGTTTTTATAAATTCTTTATTTTTGTCCACTCACAGTCTTTCTATTTTTAATACCCTTCAGGTTGAATACAGTGTGGACTGTAGCAGAGATCGAGATATCACATACCTCCTCCGGATCCTGGCGTACTCTAATTGCCCGGGAGGGCAAAGGTCGGAAATATCCCGTGTCTGACACTTTGTGTCAGACGGGAGCAGGGTCATCTCGCACTAATCCCGGGGGGATTGGGATGGGTCTTATCACCTGGTGCTATGGAGTCCATCCAGAATCAATCTTCGATCCTCGCTAACGAGTTGGGAGGTCTCTCCCATAAGTCGGCCATCTGTTTGTTGGCATTCGGCCCGAACTTTGGGCTTCATATATAGTTAGTGCGCAAAATCCCCACATAGCCAAAGACGGATGTCCTTGGGTACCTAATTGTATAGGCTGTTCTCCATGGGCCATGGCTACTTCCATGGAAGTCCTCACCCCTCCAGTATTGTAATCAAGTCCAAACATTAGCCACAAAGTCTGGTGTAACGCCCCGAAAAATCCAAAAATTGTAAAATATTCAAATAATGTGAAAATGACGTTTTTACCCCTAGAAGGATATGGCTAAAAGTTGACTTTTTGTTTGGTATACTATTTGTACATTTTGCTTGTGCCATTGTGTAGGTCTCGGAACGCTGAATCCGTAGACAGGTGGCATGTCGAAAACGGAGTTCGGATGAAGAAGTTACGGGGTTGTGAAGTGTAGGGGTAAAATGGTAATTGTGCTTAAGAAGGGTAAAATGGTAATTTTAGGTGGATTAGACTTGGACGGTGGAAGGATAACTATCAATCCACTTGACTTGCTGATTCATGCCAATTAAATGACTCAGGTAATGCATCAAGTGACAACTGTCACTTCTTAGAGCTGATTTGTGGCACTTAAGGAGTAGATTAATTAGTTAATGGAAGATTGTTAATTGAACAGTAATCGTACACGACCAAAACCTTCAAACACCAAAAACAGAGAACATCTTCACCTTGATCGATTGCAGTGGAATCAAGTGAAATTGAATGTGAAATTAGAGACAATTTGGAGAGAAAAACCGAGAAGAAACCGACCTAAACACAGAGGAATCCCGTGCTGCACATACCCGAAAACCATCCAAAAACCTTGATCTCGATTTTAATTTTTGAGACAGTTTGGTGTGAAATTGAGGTGAGATTTAGCTTCCTGGGAACTCAACGACTCGAACCCAATCAATTGGAACAAAAATTGGAGGTGAAATCGTGACGATCAGACGCTGCAACTGTTTGGAAAAATCGAGCTTGAGTCGAGTTACTTAGAGGTAAAATTTCATGAAATTGATCTTGATTTCGTGTTCCTTATAGTCCTATGATGTTTCTGGTGTGAATAATTGAAGAAAACAGGTCGATTTGAGGTCAAACCCGAATAAGGATCCGATGAGTGTTCTTCGTGAGTCGAAGTGTTTTATGGTTGAATTGATTCAATTGAAGGCACGGAACTATCAGTTAGATTGAATAAATATTAATAAGTGAAAGAACGAGATGAATTGAGTGGAAATCGATAGAAAACGAGTCGGGTCTGATCGCGGGTCTACAACCTGAATACCAGAGAAACGGGCGAGAGAGAGATACTGTAGCAGCCACTGTTCACGGCGCGTGGCTGTCACGCGCAGCCGCTTGCGGCGGCGCGTGAGGGCACGTGACCGGGAATCTGAAGGAGGGTCCAACATACTTTTTAATGTTCTCGATGATACGGACCTATTGGCGTTAGTTTTGGGTCAATTGGATATAAATTAAGGATAGTTTTACGTATCCGAAGCGTATAGGTTACGTTTAAATAATATTATTTTATTCCGACGATTCGGAACTTCGTACCTAAGATTATATGATACTCTAGTAACCCTATATTACATGTTTGATAGGCCAAAATATTCTCGGGACACCGGACGAGAACGAACAGCTCGAATCCGAGCAATCTGGACGGTGTGTGAGTGTGCTTTTGTTTTCTACCCTAAATGCATGCATATATGTTTTAACTGCTTTTAAATGCTTATAATATGATTTAAATTGATTTGCCATGATTAATGATGTGATATGATAATTTCCGGATTTTGGGAATATTATATTATTATTATATTGCTTTTGGACACGAATTTCGAGAAAATCATAAAATTGTGATTTTGGGCGATGATCTGAGATTTGAGATGAATTTTGACTTTGAAACTAAATTACATGATTTAATTGACGAAATTGAATTATAAATGATCTGTTCGACATGAAATTATGGAATTTACTTGTGCTGTGGAAATGCTATATTTCGGGCAGAGACCCTGTTGAACTATTGATTTGATTTTGAGATTTAAATAGTTTTGAAATGAGATTCTTGATTAGTGGTAGCATCCTCGGTGATTTGATAGTCTCCTCCAGACGTCGTAGATCTTGGAGTAGTCACGATCCACTGCCTGGAGATGAGTAGCTCCGAGGGGAGGCTCAATCTCAGGAGTGTGAGTTTATATTGATATCCTCCAGACGTCATTGATCCTGGAGATGATATCACCCCAGACGTCGTTGATCCTGGGGAGGTACTCGGATGTGAGACACCCGAGTTGCACGCGTTGCATTGATATCGTGACGGGTTATTGAATATTAAGATTGGATGTTGAGGATGGTGGTATCATGATTGATTTTGAATTATATTAACTGTTTTCTTTTACTTTGATTTATATAACTCAGGTTTTATATGATATGCATGCATGTTTGTGAAAACTGGAGGGTAAGACTATTTTAATAAATGTATTTCTAAACCTCTATTTTTGTCCACTCACACCTTTACTGTTTTTGTACCCTCCAGGCCCGTGCACAAGTACCGAGGCTCGTATTGAGGCAGAAGAATAAGCAAACCGCTGCATACTCGAGTTCTGACCGCGTAGGACTTAAATCCTTGTTTGTAAATATTTCTTATGCTCTGTAAACCGGTTGACGACTGAGATAGTCAACGGTCCTAAAGACATACCTATCCCTGGTCTGACTATGTGTGTTGTTGGTTATGTGATATTATGTACTTATATATATATATATATATTTGGACTACTTTTGGTATTTTAAAATCATAGTCAGACGGGAGCAGGATCATTCACGATTATCGAGGAATAATCGGGATGGGTCCTGTCATCTGGGATGCGACTTAGGGACCACTTGGGATTGCGTTCCCCGATGGATGTCCAACGGTGGCATGGAAGTTCAAGTCGTGGTGACGACATCTGCGTGAAGTAGCGGCGGCCGTAAATCGAAGGGTGAGACGCGGGTTCTCGCATGGTACGTGGTGTTGGCAACATTCTCAGCTTCGAGCGGCTGCAGCAGTGGTGTGCCAGTGGTGGAGATGTAGGTGTCCTATAAGGCTGGTCCGATGGTTATAGGGTTGTGTGCGTGTTCGGGTTGCTAGGCCGGTGGCAGTCGGACCTCCCTTGCGCGATCATCACGACGGCTACCTCCTAGGGAGGTTTCCATCTCGTTGGACCTTATGGTCTGTCTTGTTCTCAACATTATTGAAAGAATTTTGATGAATAATGATAAAAAAACAAATTTATTGAGAAAGAAATAGGGTTTTTAGGATTAAATAGCAACTTTAAGAATTTCTCAAATCAGCTCTCAATGAAAATACCAATTGTTGATGCAGAAACATCCATGTAGGAAATTGACCTTTTAACTCTACAAATAGAGATAACACCTAAAGTTATGGTTGAATCCTAAGATGGGGGGTTCAATAAGAACGCTTTGATGTTTAAGTCAGCTTAATTGAGGTAATAAACTATTAAACTATAATTATGAGAATAATTATTGTGTACTTGAGTTGTGAAGGGAGACCCTTTATTTATAATGGAGACCTAAAAAGCTTCGGAGTTTTTGATTAGTTGAAGGAGTTTGCAATTGATAAGTATATCTAGTTAGGTAATAATTAAAATTGACTTTTAAGTAGGAGTTCTATTAATTGAGTAGTCTTTTAAGAAAAAATAAATTTACTTATTAATTGAATCCTTATTGAATAAGTATCTCAACGAGATGTTTCAATTTGGTGATATAATTATTTATTAATTAATACATTTAGCTCGTAATATATATTTAATTAATGTGCAATAATTATATCTAATGATGATTCCATTATGGACATAATAGTTTTTATTTGTCATTATTTAAATTATGAGACACGTGACAACACAATTTATATATGTATGTGATGAACTTTTATTATGATACATATATGTAATTTTATTTATATATAGGTAGAAGGTAGAAAACTAAAATCCGGTGCAAAGTTCTACCTGCCAAAACGTACGATTAGAACATGTGAAAACAAATCAAATACAAATGTATGGTCTAGATTTTGTTGAATCTGATATCAACTCCATCAACTGGCTTTGGGTGAGAAAGAAAAACCATTTCTGCATTTGGATTCACCAATTCCCACCTGAAATTCAGTCGCAACAAAATTGTGGTCATCAGATCCAAATTCCTAAACCATGCACATATACAATTGATTCATATTATGGTAAAGTTATGATGATGAGTTAGGGTTTCCTCACTTGTATCCTATGGACATATGGTGTAACAAGATTGCTAGTTGTAACCTAGCAAGCTTGTTTCCTGCACATATTCTCCCCCCGCCACCAAAAACATGGTAAGTTCCCAGCTTAGCTGGTTCCTGATTTAGGGCCGGGTCGGAAGCAAAAATGCACTCATTAGTTAATAAACACGTGTTTAATTAAATATGTTTAAATAAAATAATAATAATGGATAAGTACGTCAAGTTATATATAAACTTACATCCCATCTATCTGGATTAAAACACATAGGATCATCAAAATTGTTTGGATCTGTGTGGAGATATCGAACCCAAATAAGAACATGCCAGCCCTTGGGTATTTTATAACCTGCATGCAGCCATTTTCCCACAAGTACAACAATTAATCCAACAATTATTTACCATGCATTCAACTATGTACTTTAACATGGGTAAAGGTTAAAAAGGGCAGTAGTTCTACCTTTATATTCCACGTCCTTGGTAGCCATTCGGAAGATACAAGATGCAATGTTGGCCATTCTTAATGTTTCTTCCACCACCTGTACAGTACGTACCAGTATTGCTGTTTGTTATAATAAGGACGAGTAGTTTAACTATACTTGTTCATTTTTTATTTAATTCATTTGTAGACACAAACATGACTTAATATAAAAGATCAAATAAAATACGATAAAAATTAAGTATATAATTAAGTTACCTTGTTCGTGTATTTCATCTTTGAAACATCTTCGCTTGTGATAAAATCGCCAGACTTGTTTTGACTTATAATCAAATTCTCCTCCTATCAAAATCGAGGAACTTTAAGTAAAGAAGATTCGTTACTAGTTAAAATCGTGTTTGATTAGTTTAATTATAATATTGAATATCTTGATTTGCTCCATCATTTGATCATTTAGGTATATAGAAAAAAAAAAAAAAAAGGTCTCAGTTTTGCTCGATCATTTAGGTATTCGTTCCAATAATTTGATGAATCAACTTTTTAACTAATGGGAATTGAAAGAAAAAAAAAATTAAGTGTAATTTCCTTCTTAGACTAACCCTTTAAAAAATATTCATTTCTTATTCACAAATCACAGACCCTAAATATAATAACTTATCCAATCAAATTTAGAGATTAAAAAAAACCCCTTCATATATATATATCTATCTCATTTATTGGTAGGTCAAGTTGCATGAGACATACCCGAAGCTTTTGTAGGATGGTAGGGAATTTGGCAATGTAATATATAGCCCACATTGACGTAAGGGAAGTAGATATATATCCTCCAACAACAAGGCTCACAATGTTATCGACAACCTCTTGATCACTTAGTTTATCACCTTCTTCATCTTTAATTTGCATAAGCCCATCCATTAGATCATTCGTCACTACTACTTTTTGCCTCTTTTTCTTCTCTAGCTCCAGTCTGAAAATAGCCTCAAGCTTCTTCCTGCACTGCAAAATATACACAATTCACAATAATATTATTCTAATGTTCAATATTTCAATATTAATTATCATATTAATTCATTTGTCCAATCTGCATGGATCACAACTCCATCGGCTTTTGAGCTTGAGAGGATGATCTAGGATGCGGTTCATAGTTATTTTATTTTTTATTTTTTATGTTTAAGATACGAAGAAATAAAAAAAAAATAGAGAAAGGAAGAATATGTACTAAAAAGAAAATTACGGAAAGAAAAATAAAAAATAACAATTATTTTTGTAATTTTTATTTTCTAAATTTTAATTTCATTTGTTTTTTTTATTGATTTTCTTCTTCTTGATACCACCTTTAATTCTTCTTCAAAAAGTTCTCACTTTGATACTTTTTCCATATCTCAATAAGTTTTCTCTTTAATCTCATATGCATATCACAATAAAGACGGTTCGCGTGATTTTACTTTATAATTTTTTTTTTAACATAAAAAAAAATAATATGACGTGATATTGTAACCTAAACATAAATATTTCTTAAATTCCAAAATATAGATTGAAAACTTTTATACTAATTTATGATAATTATGTTTAGGAATTAATTAGTTAAACCCTTCGGGCTTTAGATTAATTATAAAGAGAAGAAAAAACTTTTTGCATTTTGTTGGTGAAATTAAGATATATTAAAACCTGATGAGCATGGTGAAAAGCAGTTCCGGGAATGTTGATTGGCTGAGCTCTAATTCCTTTCAGCAATCCATCAAACAACTCATCAATGGTTTCCAGAAGAGGCCCCGGCTCCAAACTCACGAACAATTTTCCAATATTTTGGAACGTTAGCTGCAAATATGGACCGATTTTTTTATTGGTAATGAATATCGTACTTTTTAAAAATAAATAAAAATAAAAAACTAACCAATAGATTTCATATTAATTACATGATTAATAACCTTATAAATTAATAATTACCTTTTTAGTTTCCTCAAATGCTGTGATTCTACCCTTTTGAGCCCATGACTCAAGTGCAGCAACCATGCAGGGTTGTACTAGGGGAGCGATTCGCCTGAGAGCGTCGGGCTGATTGGCTACGGCTGAGACGTAGCTTCTAAGCCTTGTATGGGACTTTCCATGAACAGCAAATAAGGAGGTACTTCCCAGAAGATCAACACTCGGCCACTTCAGGGTGAAGGTATCAAGTGATTGGAATACATATTTGTTGATCGCTGGAAAGCACGTTATGATGGACGGTGATCCAAACAGATGACTTCGGTACATCCCTACACCATCGCCGTACCTGATCCAACGCGGCAATCCTTATATTTTGTTAATAAGTACCCAACACCCAAGAGTCATCCAAGAGTGATTAATACTTACATATATGGTGCTCGTTCAATTATCGAATGTATGTTTCATATTCAAATATGATAATCAAAATAATTGATCTATCTTAAAATATTATGTAAAAATTATCTTTGCAAAAAATTAAAATCGATCAATCCGTAATTATTTAGTCATTTATATACGTATCAATCAAATTAATGGATTAATTACAATATATATACTCCTTAATTGTTACTAAAATATCGATTCTTTTGATACATATAAACTAAAAAAGTATCTCCAATATAATTATTTTTTGCTGATATGAACTTAATAAATTAACGAGGTCAATTATCATATATATATAGGATAATCAACCATATATAGGGGATTGAGCACATTCATGTACTCTATAGTACGTATTGGATGCAAGTGATGGATACCATTATTGTAATATGGTAACATACATAATATCAACTTTTGTCAGTCACTGAAAATTTAAGAGGTTGCATATTGAAATATATAAAATTATATAAAAGCAAAGAACGTACTTGGCTCGTTTAGCATTGATGAATTCATCGGGACGACGAAGAATTTTGAAGTACCAAAGAAAAGTAAACATTTCTCCGAAAAATGGTAATCCCATGTGACCGGGTGGAAGTTTGGCACCGGAATCGGAATGCTTGAGTTTGAGAGGAAGAACATACCAAAGCTCATTCCACCACCACAAGAGCAGTCCTAATAGTGGCAAGCCTCCTAAAACTACAGCCAGCCATACCCCTGCAGAAATTTCCATGGCAACTGGCAAGGAAGCACTAGCAGATATCTACCTGCTAGAGGCCTCAAGCAAGTATATACTTAAAGTATATATGTATGCTTCGAGTTTAGAGAAGGAGGCTCGAGTCTTGTCTTGTCTTGGAGAGTACTTATAGCCCAAGCAGGCCTACATCAGTGACACTTACGTGGCACTTAATGAATTGATAGATCCAATTAGCAGCCAGTAGAACCGGCCCTGATCATCTACTGGCCGGGCTACAATAGTTGATTCAATTATAATCGATAGCAACAATATATTATTAAAAGGATATAATATATAATTACGTACATCTTTCCTCGGTTCCTTCTTTACATCTTCGTTATTGAATAATTTATCATAATCGGAATCAGAATTATTTAATTTTTAAATCATCATTCCATAATTAATTATAACAAAATTCATATTTATATATCATAATCGAAATGATTCAACTTTTAAACCACCATTCCACAATTAATTATATATAAAAAAACTAACGAAATAACAAGAAAGTAGTACACTAAATATTAACGACAAAAGAGAATAATATATAACGATTTATTCTTCTGTATTGTTGTAATTGTTTTTTTATTTTATCTTTTACAAAAATTAATTTGACACATTTGACACATTTTACTATAAAATTTAAAAATAAAGAAAAATATTATTAAACTGAAATACTTATCAAATTTTTTGAGTATATATCATATTATATTTTCATCTACATGCACATATACAATATATAAATGTAATAATACATCTTATAACACGGTTTTTAGGTACACCTAAACGTTATGTACTCAGATTAAAAAGAAAACGTCATGTACGTGGACTATTATTTGATTTTGCTCAAATAAAAGATGCGTCATTTTTAATACATACACACAACTGTGGAGTCAAAATCGTTTTTTAGCGAAATCGGGGATGTGTTGGACCAAAATATGAAGGTGGTCCCATAATCAACCCTAAATTCATCTGCAGGGTCGTCTTCGACGGCTTTTTTTGTTAGTATTTTTATAGTCGGTCGTCCACGGCAGCTCACGATTTGACGTAAATTAAAGGAAAAGGGTATGCCAAAAATTTTAACCTATTAGTCATGGGTTAATTAGTCAAGGATAAAACGCAATGAATGCATTTTTTTTTTTTTATCCTTTAACCAAGACGTGCTCAATGGTTAAGATCGACATTCAACAAACAAACAAATAGAACACTATAACGTGGCAGCACTAAAATATATAGTACGTTCCCGTGAAGATGGATTTTTGAAAATTCGAAGGATCGAGTATTCGAGTTGATTCAATGGACAAGGGAACCGCCTGATTTGATTCTCTCACTAATTAAAAAATAATGAAACAATATGCACATGGACTAGGGAAACAATGGACTGAACTGAGTGATATGTAATTTTGATTCTGATTTTGTAAGAAAAGAAACCCTAGGGAAACAATTGCATGTCTACTAGTTTTTTAAGCATTGAACCAAAATAATTAAACATCAATTAAGTGTAATGTATTTTTTTTTTTTTTGCATTCCACTAAATATCAACCACAAAAGAGAATAATATATAACTATTTATTCTCTTGTATCCAAATAGTTTCTTTCTTTATTTTATCTTTTACGAAAATTAAATTTGATACAATTTATTATAAAATTTAAAAATAAAGAAAAATATTATTAAACTAAAATACTAATCAAATTTTTTGAGTGCATATATTTTCACATATATCATATTATATTTTCATTTACATGCACATATTGCAAAATATGATAGTCATGGTGGAAGATCGAGAACAGAAGAAAAGAAGATGAGAGTCTTGTGAAGAAAAATAGTGAGAAAATTGAAAAAATTAAGAGAAGTTCTAGAATTATCACCCATGTTATTAAATGAATCTTATATCACGTAATATAGTGTCTAACATTTATATATAGCCTACATGGCTTTGACTTAAAACATATACATAACAAACTTTTTCCAACTAACTAAATCACAGTAGCTTATTATTCAACATTCCCCCTCAATCGCAGCTGGGGGACCAAGTCTGAGATTGCTGTGATGAACGGAAAAAGAAGGACCATGAAGACCCTTGGTGAAAATATCCCCCACCTGATCTTCAGAGGCTATGTAGTGAATATACATGCTAAAATCTTTTTGTTGAACTTTCTCTAGAACAAAGTGAAAATCAATATCCAAATGCTTAATCCTAGAGTCTTGAATTGCATTTGAACTCTAGGTAATAGAGGAAAGATTGTCGCAATGAAGAGTTGGCAGTGCTGGGAGAAAAACCTTCAAGGCTTTCAAAAAATTATGAATATAAGATAATTCAGCGACACTATTGGATAAGGCTCTATATTCAGCCTCGATAGAGCTGCGGGATACAGAGCTCAGTTTCCGAGATTGCCAAGTAATGGGATTGAGACCCAAATAAATAACAAAACATGTAGTGGAACGACGAGTGTCAATGTTCCTAGCCTAGTCTGCATCAGTGTATGCATCAAGAAGCATAGCACCACCATGGGTGTAAGATTTGCTAAATGCCTGAAGTTGAAGAGATCCTAGTGAGCTAAAACTTATACCATGATTCACAGTACCCTGAAGGTATCGAATAATGCGCTTCACCAGCCCCAAATGCACATCAATAGGAGAGGTCATGTATTGACAAACAGTGTTAACAGAATAGGCTAAATCTGGTCTAGTAAAGGTTAAGTACTGAAGTGCTCCTACTAAACTTCGAAATAAAGTAGGATCAGTAAGAAGCTCACCATCAGTCTTAGCGACAAGGCTATTGGGCTTGCAAGGAGTAGGAGAAGAGTGACATGAAGTCATATCGGCCTTAGCAATAAGCTCTTTAGCATTTTCTCCTAATTGACGAAAATGTCACCATTGGTCTTGTAGGTTATTTGCAGTTCCAGAAAATAAGTGAGACGACCCATGTTTTTCATCTCAAAGACTTCACTCAACTTATCAACAAATACTTGAATCAAACCTGGACTTGAACTAGTTAGGATAATGTCATCCACATAAAGAAATAACACAATAATATATGGATTGTCATGTTTAACAAACAAGCTAGGGTTTGAGTGTGTACCATGGAAGCCTAATGCAAGGAGATAGCCTGTGAACTTGGCATTCTACGCTCTGGGAGCTTTCTTTAAATCGTACAAAGATTTTTGTAGCTTGCAAACCTGTCTGGGAGAATCAGGATCTTCAAATCTTATAGGTTGTCGCATAAACACCTCTTCTTCGAGTTCTCCACGCAAAAATGCATTCTTAACACCCAATTGACGAAGTTCTCACTTGTTCATAGCAGCAAGACTTAGAATAATACAAACTGTAGTATGACAAACGACCAAACTAAACATCTCATCAAAATCTAAACCTGTCTCTTAACTGAACCTTTAAGCCACCAGCCTAGCTTTGTACTATGCAATGCTACCATCTGCATGTCGTTTCAGCTTAAAGATCCACTTACTGCCTCCAATATTTTTGTCTTGGGGTGGTGAAACTAATGACCATGTGCCCTGCTTTTGTAAAGCTGCAATTTCCTCAGCCATTGCATCCTATCATTTTGGATACAAGGAAGCAGCTCTGAAACTCCGTGGTTCATTAGGTGAATGAACAACAGATAGACATGTATAGCATTGATAGTCATCAAAATTCTTAGGGCGAGTGATCCCACCCTTCAATCTGGTCACCATAGAATGTTGAGAACCTGCAAGAAGCTTTATAGAAGGCAGAGACAAAGATAGACCAAGAACTGCAGTAGGCATGTCAGAAGTAGATGTGGATGCATATTCTGTAGGTTCAGTTACATCAATAAAAGGATCTGCATGAGCTACATCAAGGAGACTAGAATCTAAATGGTGTATAGTGCGGGGATGAGAAGGATGTACCTCTGAAAGGACATGCACTTCTGGCTGTATGCTAGAAGGAGGAGAAGATACTACTGGAGAAGGAGAGTAAGAAATGGCAAAGGGAAGACTAATGACAATTGGTTTGGAAGAGGGAGAGATGGAAGATAGTCCTGACAATGATGGTGATAGGGATGATGAAGGTGAATTAAAAGGAAAATGAGACTCATCATGAATTACATGTCGGGACAAATATAACTTTTTCCTAGAAATATGATAACAAACAACCCCTTTAGCCCATTGAATATCCTAGGAACACATATTGCAAGGTCATAGGCTGCAATTTATGAGAGTTGTAAGGTCGAAGAAAAGGATATATTGTTGTGCCAAAAAATTCGTAAGTTGTGAACTTTAGGAGAGCAGCCAAAAAGCAGTGTGTACTGGAATTTCATGTGTAAGGAGAGACATGGCATGCGATTGATGAGAAAAACAGAATGTGCAGTAGCATGATACTAGAAATGTAAAGGTAAAGATGCTGCATTTAACAAGGTAATGGTTGTTGCAACAACATGACAATTTCGTCTTTTGACAATACCATTCTGTTGTGGTGTGTGGGGACAAGACAATTGATGAACAATACCTTTACTATTAAGAAATGCCCTGAACAAGTTACTAGTGAATTCATCTCCACCATCACTTTGGAACACTTTAATGGAAGAATTGAATTGTGTGAACACAACGGAATAGAATTTCATAAGCATAGCATATGCATCAGATTTATTAACTAGAGGATACAACCATATAAACCTGGTACAATCATCAACGAAAGCTAGATAATATCTAAACCCCTCAATGGAGATACATGGAGATGGTCCCTAGATGTCACAATGGACTTTGTGAAAGGAATTACAAATTTTGACTCAAAAAAAGGAAACTATGACGACCTGGAAATTCGAAAAAGGAAATTTAAAGAATTTGAAACGTAAAATGACATTTTTTCCCCTATAGTTATTGTAGTTGAATTTTTGTTTGGAATACTTTTTGGACTTTCCGTAAGGATCTTTATGTAGGTCTCAGAGTCCTGAATCTGTAGACAGGCGGCACACCAAAATTGGAGTTTGTACGAGATAATTACGGGTCTAGAAAGGCTAGGGGTATTTTCTTAATTTTGGACCTTAAGGGCATTTTGGTCCTTTTGTGATTTTGATGAGTCAGCCATGGATTTGTTGGCTATTTGACACCTGTCATTCCCAAATTGGGATTAGTGGCAGCGGTGTGTACGTATGGCCCTATGTGTGTGTACGATCGTGTATGTGTGTATGTTTGGTCTTTAAAACAAAAAACAAAACAAAATATTTCAATTGGATATAGTAGCAAAAATTGAGAGACCAGAGAAACTAGGAAATTAAGAGGATTTAAAGAGAAAAATGAGTTAAAAGAAAGGAAAAAGAGAGAAAAAGTTAAGAGAAAACCTGAAACCCAACCTAAGAGGAAATTCGAAAAAAGTGAGAATTGTAACCTTGGATTTGGACTCGAATTGAAGAAATTGACATGAGATTCTTCTTTCCGGGATCCTCATGAGTCAAACTACCTTTAAAACATAAACGTTTGAAGGTGATTGAGCCCAGAACAGGACCTGCAAGTCTCTCAAATTTTTGAGCTTGTGTTAAACTGTTTGAAGGCGAGTTTGATTCAAATTGAACATAAATATCTACTTCTGGGTAGCTTAGGAAGGTATTGGATGGTTTAATTTTGAAAATTGGATTGAATTTAGTTGGAACTGAATCGGGTCATGGAACCGGGTTGAATGACCTGTTTGTAAGAAATTGGGCGAAGAAGGTAACTGTAGCAGGAACAGTAACAGGTGCACGAGCACTATTTTCAAGGTATGGTCAACATGACTTTTAATGTAAACGATGTAATGAACATTTTGACGCAGGTTTCGAGTCGATCAGACACCATTTCGATATAGTTTCGAGGGTTCGAAGTGTTATGTTACATTTTTAAATGAGTATTTTATCCTGGAAAATTAAGGGATTGTATTGTGAGGTTACTTGGGATGTTAGTGACCCTCGATAGTAGTTTTTGAGAGGATTCATGATTCTTGGAAATTACGAAGGAGTGTACAACTCAGGATTGAGCAGAATGGAAATGGATGTTTGTTTTATAAACTATTATGCATGCATAGTAAACGTTTTCCATGATTTATTACATGATTTGAGTTGCAATGATTTGGATGATGATTTAATATGATTATTTGGCGATTTTATGGATTTACTTAATGATTATCGGATGTGAATTTATAGATTCATGTGGAAATGATATTTTGGGTTGTGATTATACAGATTTGCCTTAAATGATGTTTCAGGTTTGTGACCCCGTTGGAAATGGTTTTTACCTGTTTTTAAGTCAAATATGGTTTTGAAACTAATGTTTTGGATTTATGTTCAGTGTCACGGATGTGTAATGTTTGGGAAAACCCGAATATGTAATTCTCGGGTTAGCTCGGATGCATAATTCCTGAGACGTTCCGGAATGCTCCGGATGTGTAATTCCTGAAGAAATTGGATGTATCATGCCCGGTAAGTCCGAATGTGTAATTCCCGGAAGGCCTGGATGTGTAATCCCTGAAAAGACCTCGGATGTGTAATTCTCAAATTGCCCTAAGATGTGAAATTTCTGAACTTTAAAGTGTTGGATTGTGTTTGATATTGATTTTGTATAGAGATGTGTTATGATGATTCTTGGAAATGAATTTCGGGAAATGTGGGCCACATGTTTTTGATGAATTGTGGGTCCCATAGTTTTCTATGTGATTTAGCTTGAGAGCCGGTTGTTCATATGTTTTACTCTATGCATGCATGTTTTAAGCTGGAGGGTGAAGAGTTTGTTTTGAAATTTATTTTCAAATGATATTATTTTTGTCAATTCACACATTTTTATGTTTTTATTACCCTTTTTGCCACTCAGACATGGAGTGCACAAATGCTGATCATTATCCCTAGAAATATTAATGGTAAAATCAGACAACATTTTGGATACAACTTCATCAGTAGGATGACCTAACCTCTGATGCCACACCTGGGAATTGACTTGTTATCCAAGAAAGGCAATAGGGAAAGAGGCCAGAGAAGATACATAAGACTTGAGGGGTGCAAACGAAAGTGAGAGAGACTTGGGAATGTAATAAAGACCAGCATCACTCCTTCCTTTGTATAGCTATGCCAGAGTTCCCTTGTCCTACAAACAGATAGTGTGATCATCAAGAATCACCTGACATTGGTTATTTTTACATAATTTTTGCAACAAATCCTTTGCTAAGTTAGGAACATGAAGCAAAAAATTTAGTTTAAGGAAATAGGTAATGGAAGACAATGAGCCATGACCAACGTGGCTTATATGCAAACCTTCCCCATTGCCAATAGTGATCTGATCTGCACCAATGAAAGGAACAGGTTGCACCACATTGCGAACATCATTTGTCATGTGGTGAGAGGCCCCACTGTCAGCAATCCAAAATTCAGATGAAGAGAAATCATGGAGAGCTTGAGCATGCAGCGCATTGAGAGTTGGTGGTGGTGATGAGCCTTGAAATGTAAAATTGGACCTATGATAACAATCTAAGGCCACATGACCTTTTCTACCAAAGATCTGGCACTCAGGCACACTGATAGTCTGATTCCCACTCTACTCCCGATAGTAAAAATTTACTGCAATATGACCTCGCTTAATGCAAATCTGACATTCAGGGATGACATTGGACTTCCAACCTCCGCCATTGCGATTTCCAGTACCATTGAATTTCCGATTGTTGAACTTATTTATGTTTCCATTAAAATGTCCAGCACCAAAGTTAAACCCATGATAGTTGTTAAAACCTCCAATAGAAAGTCTGCCAGAATGAGGCCCAAAATAGTTGTAATTTTCAGCAGAGTTTCCACCATTGTAATTTCCACCATAGTTGCTTGAGTAAGGATGACCACCATTGGATGGATTACCTCCTTCTGAAATAGCAGAACTACGAGGCTCAGAAACGGTCTTCTCACCGACAAGGCCATGGAAATATTGACCATGATCAGCGGAGGTTGTTTCATGATAAAGCTGAGATGGAGTGGCAGAGTAGGGAGAAGAGGCTAAAGTGGAGTTGTTGTACCAACTGTGGCACTTTCAATGTGAGCAATCATAGCAGGAATTGTGTGGGAAAGAGAATTCATTCGCATCTCAATATTTCTTTCAGCACTCAGGAGTTGACAATGAAATTCTTTGATTGAGATTGGAGTGTGTTGGGCCAAGATCACAGTTTGATCATGTCAAACTCAGTGGGTAATCCATTAAACCAGCTAGAATAATCTCATTATCAGAGACCTTTTCTCCTTCAGTAGTGAGTTGATCACGAATTAATTTGAGCTTGAGAAGAAACTTCTCAGTGCTATCAGCTCCTTTGACAATGGTCAACAATTCAGTCCTTAAGGTATTCACCCTAGAAATCGAAACAGTGATAAAACGATCTTGTAAATTAGTCCAGGCTTCATGAGAGGTTTTACAACCAATTACATATTTAAGAGCATCATTGCTCATGGTGGAAATCAACAGGCCTAAAAGTGCCTTGTTCGTTTTGTTCTAGAGCTTAAACTCTCCAGTAAGAACATAAGTAACACCTTTAGATGCTAAAATGACAAACTTGGCAGGACAAACACATGAATCATCAAGATATCCAAAAAGTACATAACACTGAAGTAGGGAGCTAACTAGAAGCTCCACTTGGCGTAATAGTAAACATACCAATCAGACTCTCAATTTTGAAGCTGGAGAGTGCCATTGTGACTGAGAACCGTCACAAACAAAAGGTACTGGTGAAGAGATGCAAAGTAGTCAACTAACCAGCTGTAAGGACCCTACCTTGCTCGGTCAGGACCTGACTCTAGCACGATATTGTCCTCTTTGGGTCTCCTCGCCCTCAAGGTTTTGTTTTCGGGAGCTCACGGTGCAACTTCCTAGGGGTTCACCCATCATGGAATTGAACCAGTCTCAACTCGCTTAACTTTGGAGTTCCAACTGAACCCAAAGCCACTAAGCTCCCAAAAGGCATCGTGCTAGAGAAGTGTGTACCTACACCTTTAAGGCACACCACCAATCCCCTCCCAGAACATTCCCCCATCGCATGAATGTGGGATCGTTCATCATTCCCTCCAGGACACGGGTCTTACAATTCACCCCCCTTAGGGCCCAACGTCCTAACTAGCACACTTCTCAGTCGAGGTATGGTTCTGATACCATCCTGTCAGGACCCGACTCTAGCACGATATTGTCCGATTTGGGCCTCCTCGCCCTCATAGTTTTGTTTTCATGAGCTCACAGTGCAACTTCCCATGGGGTCACCCATCATGGAATTGAACTAGCCTCAACTCGCTTAACTTTGGAGTTCCCACCGAACCCAAAGCCATTGAGTTCCCAAAAGGCCTCGTGCTAAATAAGTGTGTACCTACACCTTTAAGGCACACCGCCAATCCCCTCCCAGACCATTCCCCTATCGCATGAATGTGAGATCGTTCACTCTTCCCTTCACCACACGGATCTTACAATCCACCCCCCCCCCTGAGGGCCCAGCGTCTTCACTACACACTTCTCAGTCGGGATCAGGCTCTGATACCATTCTGTCAGGACCCGACCCTCCTCGGTCAAGACCCGACTCTAGCATGATATTGTTCGCTTTGGGCCTCCTTGCCCTCAAGGTTTTGTTTTCGGGAGCTCACGGTGCAACTTCACAGGGGGTCACCCATCATGGAATTGCACCGGCCTCAACTCGCTTAACTTTGGAGTTCCAACCGAACCCAAAGTCACTGAGCTCCCAAAAGATCTCGTGTTAGTTAAGTGTGTACCTACACCTTTAAGACACACCACCAATCCTCTCACAGACCATTCCCCCCTCCAAGACTGTTAGGACCCACCCCGGTTTCATCCTGAAATCCGAGGTAAATCCTGCTCCCGTCTGACTCCCCGACACAACACCAAAGTAAAACTCTCACGCAACCACCAAAGTACTCAGTCAGATGCAGGAGAAAATATACAATACATCCCGAAGTTTAAAAGTTTACAGAGCATAGTCTCAAATACACATAAAAGAAAACCGATAAACTAGATACACGCACGCGGAAAGATTTAAAACACTCCGGGATCCCTCTCGCGACTTCTATGCCTCAGACGCTGCCTCGACGCCGAAACCCCGCTCTAGCTCCACGACCTGGAGGGAAATTTAAAACAGAAGGTGTGAGTGGACCAGAATAAAAGAAAAGTTTCCCAAAACCACTTTATAAGAAAACCGGGTTTAACCCTCCGTTTTGAAATCTCATGCATAACTCAGTTATTAAAACAGTTATAAACCAATCACCATAAAACATCATAAGAAACAGAAACACTATAAATACAGTTATAGAAATCATATCATAAGCATCATCAAACCGTATTATAAACCGTGGATATCAAATCATCATTTTCCGATCAAACCTGCTGGACCTATCCGAGTCTTTAAACTCCCGAGTCTTTAAACTCAATCCATGCCTTAATAATATCCGATTCTTTAAACTCCCGAGTCTTTAAACTCGACAGGCCTACGGGGGAAATATCAATATATCCGAGTCTTTAAACTCCCGAGTCTTTAAACTCAATCCGGGCCCGTCCCCCGTCAAATCAATATCCGGGTCTTTAAACCCAATAACCAGATCCAGTAAATCCAATCCAAAACCATTTTAAAACCTTTTCCAAATCCACATCCAGACCCGAATCCGAAATCACAAGTCCGATGCTCGTCCAGCATCCCGAACCGTCATTCCGAACCTAAATCCAGAATTTCCACTTTTCAACCTTAAAACCAAATCCCATTACCGAAATCCGATTCTAAAACCGAAAACTTTAATCATCAATTCATGTTCCAAAATCCCTTTATAACCATTAGAAATCATTTATCATTTGAAAACCCCAAAACCATGGCATTATTCTCAGAAATCGACATTCCTCGTAAAACGTGCTGTTTACCGAACTTCCTCGAAAAATGTGCAATTATGTAAAATCAACCAACATATTCACTAAACATAGAATCATGATTAAAACCATAAAACAATTATAGAAAACAATTATGCATGCTCGAGATTAGAGAAGGGGTCCACTCACAGTACCGAGCCCTCAATCGCGTTGCGAACGTCTCGTACGTTCCTCAGCTTCCTCGGGAAGTCCCGATCCTGTCAACAACCGCCAAATCGCGTTACTAACGCGTCTACTAAGACTCTCCTAATTTCCCACAAAAAAATCCCCGGGTCCTAAACGTAACGAACCGGAACCCTAAACCTTCACCCTCGCGGAACTAACCTCAAACGACGTCCGAACCACCCGAAACCAAGTCCAACAGACTCGTCACAACTCCTAGACCAAAAACCTAGTTGACACTTTCCCCAAACACCGCCGCACGCGCCCCCACGCACCGTCCAAAGAGGCTGCGCGTGGCCCTCACGTGCCTGCTACAGTGCATCGTCTTCCTCGAGCCAACCCGGTTCGACACAGTGTCTGCAAATCGAACCGGCGAGGACGGTTCTCCGCCGTACCTGCACCAAAACACCTCCTCTCTTCACCAACATGATCGTCCAGACCTAAGCTATTTATTCCCCATACTCAGACACCTCGACACAGCCCCTAAGTCATCGTCCCTAACACGAGATCAGACCCGTTCAGTCCCCTGTTTCCTTCTCCGGCCATCCAGGTCTTCCCCCGTCACGGTATCCACCGTAGACGGTTCCTAGAACCTCCATGAAGCTCACCTCACTCACCAAAACCGTCGACTCACTCCTTAATCCACGACTTTCAAACTGAGCAAAACGGATAAAACAGAGCACACAGGGGACTCTCCGTCGTGCTAACCACTGCCGTACACTCCCCCGTCACGGCTGCTCCACCAGAAGACTCCTAGGACTCCACTGAACTCCCTAGACCTCACTAGACTCCTCGATTCAGTCCCTAAAGCTACGACTTAGCTTCTGAAACTAGACGGAAAAACAGAGCATCGAAAGGGAAACAAGAAATTACCTGCCGTCCTGTCACCGTCGTGAGCTCGGCCGTGAGGACACGGCTCCTCCCGTCCACCTCCAACCTCTGGACACCTCCTCTGGCCTAGATTGGTCGAACACGGCACAACCACCACCACGATCTCTCTGTTCACTCTGGTTTCTTCCCTGGTTTTCCCGTGACTCAACTTGCACTCACACACAGTCACTACACCTCCAAACCTCCTCACTACCTCCCTCTCACTCTCTGATAACTTATCCCCTCAGCAATTAACACAAACTCACACAATCACCGTCCCAATCTCCCAATTCCTTAGCCTCTGTTTTCTGTTCTTCGAACACACACGAACACACGAGCATCCCCCAAATAATTGGACCGTGTAAGATCCTGGAACCCCTCTAGTCAAGCCCCACGTGTCACCAATTCTGTCCCTTCTAACCCAAATGGCCCAATCCCAGCCATCCACTTGTCCCTCTCTGCTGCACAAATCCCCATGTGCAAAGACCAAAATACCCCTCCTTTTAAGTCAAAATTACGGTTTTGCCACTACCTTCCTAGACCCGTATCTCACTCATCATAAGTCCGATAAATACGTGCCGCCTTTCATTGTACTCAGGACGACGAGATCTACCTAACCATCCTAGGTCAACATGTCAAAACCCGTTCGTACGAAAAGTCAACTCTTCCCCCTATTTTACCCGAATTACGGTTATGCCCTCAACCTTCCGAACATCATAACTTCCTCCTCGAATGTCGGAATCGGGCGTACCACCTGTCTACGGATTCGTGACGCCCTAAACTACGTCCTAGTCATCGATCAAAACCCAATTGACCGCCTGAACTAAAAGTCAACTTTTTTCCCGAACTAGGGGCAAAATCGTCATTCTACACTAACGACCTTATCGGGACTAACTAACCCCCGATTAAGCTCACTAATCCCATATTAATCACTATCTTAACCCTAATTTCTGGGACGGGTCATTACAATCTACCCACCTAAAAAGAATTTCCTCCCCGAAATTCCACAGCTACTTCCCAACACTAGGGGTCTCCTACCCGGTAATCAATACTAGGTCAACAACAACTTCTCCTAGGTTTCCTGTCTATCATCTCCACCTTGGGTATTTCACACCATCCCCAACTACCAGTGTACCACGTCTAGCCCTCTCTCCGTATTACTAAAACTTTATGGTGTACGGAAGGGAAACCCTATGAACAGTAAACAAAGATATTTTAAAATACCTCATATGGAGTACCCGATAGAATTCATAGAGTACATCCTCACGTACTACCACCTCACCTTCCCAAAACTAACTCGAGTCCTAACCCAGAACAATCTAGTCCAAACAGGAAAACCTATCTATTAGCTCACTCCCTCGGCTGCTACTTCGGCCACTATTGGAAAAAACTCTACAAAGTCCTAAAGGCAAACTCTAGATTGTGGGTTCTCTCCTTCAATAACCTCATATCGATCAGTTATACTCACTCTTTTCCCATTCCTTCCATCATCCTTCAACGGAACCCACCATAACACTCCGGGTCACCTAGGGTAAATCCTAAACTTTGCCCTGGGATGCAACAACAAAGTAGGTACAACACAACTAAAGATAGTACAAGTACATGTCCCTGCACCGGGTACCGACTGAGCCTCTTGCTGAGTCATCGAAAACACTCGGGCCTGAGATCCCGACGCTCTACCACGTCCCCTCGAACCACTAGTGGCACCACTACCTCCTCTAGTGCCGGCTGTCCCCGACGCTGTACTCTGTCCAGGCTCCGCCACTCCTCGGCCTACACCACCTTCCTATGGCAACAGTGGACACTCACGTCGAAAGCCCCGCAGTAGAAACAAACATCCCGACCAGAAGGGCCACTCGATCTCCCTGTCGACGCAATAGACGTCGTACTAACTTGTGGAGTCGGCTGTGCTCGGTAACCAAGAAATCCTGAACTCTGGAAACCACCAGGTCTTCCAAAACGATCATCGCCCGACGACGACACTCCACTGAAGTTACCCCTTTTCGGTGTCCTCAGACTCGAAGCTCCCTGAAAAGGTGGCTCCCGGCGTCGCACCGGAAAGGTGGCCTCGAACCTCATCGCAGCGTCCGATAACTCTCGAAGAGTAGTAAATGATCCAGCCGTCACTATGGCTCGAATCTCACCTCGCAGGCCCAACTCAACCTACGACACTTCTCGGCTTCAGTAGACACAAACGCAGGAGCAAACTGAGACAACATCTGGAACTTCTGTTCGTACTCAGCCACACTCAGATTCCCTTGTTGAAGCTGCAGAAACTCAGCCTCCTTGGCATCTCGGAAAGAACGAGGGTAATACTGATCTAGGAATCTCTCCCGAAACGTCTCCCAAGTCACAGTGTGGGCGTCCCAGCCAGACAACTCGAGGGTATACCACCACTCGTACGCCGCACCATCTAGTAAAAACGTAGCTAGTAACACTCGCTCCTCCGGCGGGAAATGCATCACTGCAAAGATCCACTCAAGTCTCGTGATCCACCTCTGGGCTTCCTCAGGATCAACCCCACCACTAAAAGTAGTGGCCCCAAGCCACTGGGCTCGCTCAATCGTAGCACTCTCGGTCTCTCTTGCTACTTCGTCTTCAGGTCGTGGAGAGGGTCTACGTCTCGAAGGCATCGTCAACCGCACGCTGAAAGAGGCATAGAAACAGTCAAACAACCGAAACACAACCTCACAAACCAACAAACCCAACAAACTCGACAAACCTATGCTCTGATACCAATTGTCAGGACCCACCCCGGTTTCATCCCGAAATCCGAGGTAAATCCTGCTCCCGTCTGACTCCCCGACACAACACCAAAGTAAAACTCTCACGCAACCACCAAAGTACTCAGTCAGACGCAGGAGAAACTATACAATACATCCCGAAGTTTAAAAGTTTACAGAGCATAGTCCCAAATACACAGAAAAGAAAACCGATAAACTAGATACACGCACGCGGAAAGATTTAAAACACTCCGGGATCCCTCTCGCGACTTCTATGCCCCAGACGTTGCCTCGACGCCGAAACCCCGCTCTAGCTCCACGAACTAGAGGGCAATTTAAAACAGAAGGTGTGAGTGGACCAGAATAAAAGAAAAGTTTCCCAAAACCACTTTATAAGAAAACCGGGTTTAGCCCTCCGTTTTGAAATCTCATGCATAACTCAGTTATTAAAACAGTTATAAACCAATCACCATAAAACATCATAAGAAACAGAAACACTATAAATACAGTTATAGAAATCATATCATAAGCACCATCAAACCGTATTATAAACTGTGGATATCAAATCATCATTTTCCGATCAAATCTGCTGGACCTATCCGAGTCTTTAAACTCAATCCAGACCTCAATAATATCCGAGTCTTTAAACTCAACAGGCCTACGGGGGAAATATCAATATACCCGAGTCTTTAAACTCCCGAGTCTTTAAACTCAATCCGGGCCCGTCCCCCGTCAAATCAATATCCGGGTCTTTAAACCCAATAACCATATCCAGAAAATCCAATCCAAAACCATTTGAAAACTTTTTCCAAATCCACATCCAGACACGAATCTGAAATCACTAGTCCGATGCTCGTCTGGCATCCCGAACAGTCATTCCGAACCCAAATCCGGAATTTCCACTTTTCAACCTTAAAACCAAATCCCGTTATCGAAATCCGATTCTAAAACCGAAAACTTTAATCATCAATTCATGTTCCAAAATCCCTTTATAACCATTGGAAATCATTTATCATTTGAAAACCCCAAAAACATGGCATTATTCTCAGAAATCGACACTCCTCGTAAAACGTGCTGAAAACCGAACTTCCTCAAAAAAACGTGCAATTATGTAAAATCAACCAACATATTCGCTAAACATAGAATCATGATTAAAACCATAAAACAATTATAGAAAACAGTTATGCATGCTCGAGATTAGAGAAGGGGTCCACTCATAGTACCGAGCCCTCAATCGCGTTCCGAACGTCTCGTACGTTCCTCAGCTTCCTCGGGAAGTCCCGATCCTGTCAACAACCGCCAAAGCGCGTTACTAACGCGTCTACTAAGACTCTCCTAATTTCCCACAAAAAAATCTCCGGGTCCTAAACATAACGAACCGGAACCCTAAACCTTCACCCTCGCGGAACTAACCTCAAAGACGTCCGAACCACCCGAAACCAAGTCCAACAGACTCGTCACAACTCCTAGACCAAAAACCTAGTTGACACTTTCCCCAAACACCGCCGCACGCGCCCCCACGCACCGCCCAAAGTGGCTGCGCGTGGCCCTCACGCGCCTGCTACAGTGCATCGTCTTCCTCGAGCCAACCCGGTTCGACACAGTGTCTGCAAATCGAACCGGCGAGGACGGTTCTCCGCCGTACTTGCACCAAAACACCTCCTCTCTTCACCAACAGTATCCTCCAGACCTAAGCTATTCATTCCCCATACTCAGACACCTCGACACAGCCCCTAAGTCATCATCCCTAACTCGAGATCAGACCCGTTCAGTCCCCTGTTTCCTTCTCCGGCCATCCAGGTCTTCCCCCGTCATGGTAACCACCGTAGACGGTTCCTAGAACCTCCCTGAAGCTCACCTCACTCACCAAAACCGTCGACTCACTCCCTAAGTCTACGACTTTCAAACTGAGCAAAACGGATAAAATAGAGCACACAGGGTACTCTCCGTCGTGCTAACCACCGCCGTGCACTCCCCCGTCACGGCTGCTCCACCAGAAGACTCCTAGGACTCCACTGAACTCCCTAGACCTCACTAGACTCCTCGATTCAATCCCTAAAGCTACGACTTAGCTTCTGAAACTAGACGGAAAAACAGAGAATCGAAAGAGAAACAAGAAATTACCTGCCGTCCTGTCACCGTCGTGAGCTCAGTCGTGAGGACACGGCTCCTCCCGTCCACCTCCAACCTCTGGACACCTCCTCTGGCCTCGATTGGTCGAAAACGGCACAACCACCACCACGATATCTCTGTTCACTCTGGTTTCTTCCCTGGTTTTCCCGTGACTCAACTTGCACTCACACACAGTCACTACACCTCCAAACCTCCTCACTACCTCCCTCTCACTCTCTGATAACTTATCCCCTCAGAAATTAACACAAACTCACACAATCATCGTCCCAATCTCCCAATTCCTCAGCCTCTGTTTTCTGTTCTTCGAATACACACGAACACACGAGCATCCCCCAAATAATTGGACCGTGTAAGATCCTGGAGCCCCTCTAGTCAAGCCCCACGTGTCACCAATCCTGTCCCTTCTCACCCAAATGGCCCAATCCCAGCCATCCACTTGTCCCTCTCTGCTGCACAAATCCCCATGTGCAAAAACCAAAATACCCCTCCTTTTAAGTCAAAATTACGGTTTTGCCACTACCTTCCTAGACCCGTATCTCACACATCGTAAGTCCGATAAATACGTGCTGCCTTTCATTGTACTCAGGACGACGAGATCTACCTAACCATCCTAGGTCAACATGTCAAAACCCGTTCGTACGAAAAGTAAACTCTTCCCCCTATTTTACCCGAATTACGGTTATGCCCTCAACCTTCCGAACATCATAACTTCGTCCTCGGATGTCGGAATCGGGCGTACCACCTGTCTACGGATTTGTGATGCCCTAAACTACGTCCTAGTCATCGATCAAAACCCAATTGACCGCCCGAACTAAAAGTCAACTTTTTCCCCGAACTAGGGGCAAAATCGTCATTCTACACTAACGACCTTATCGGGACTAACTAACCCCGATTAAGCTCACTAATCCCATATTAATCACTATCTTAACCCTAATTTCTGGGACGGGTCGTTACAAAGACACGGCTCTTACACCAACAGATAGTAACTACAAAGAATTCCACTAAACACACAGACTAGCTTCGTGCCTTAACCCAAAAACAAATGGTTTTGTTCCTTTATCGAATTATACATGTTAGGGGGCAAGATGATCGACGGAGAAACCTAACCAGAATTTCAACAATCAAGAATCAAGATGATAGGGGGCGATCGTCATTGTATGATCAAAGATTAAGCAAGGATTTCATTCAATTCTTCAATCCTTATCATATAGATGGCAGCGGGCGAAGAAGAGCTTCGAGGCTTTGAAAGATAGTAGCGAGCGATCGATACATCACCAGGATGAGCGAAAGCAGGATCAAAACTGCTCTGATACCATGCTAAATATGATGGTCATGGTGGAAGATCAATAACAGAAGAGAAGAAGATGAGAGTCTTGTGAAGAAAAATAGAGAGAAATTTGAGAAAAGAGAAGCGCTAGAATTATAATCCTAGTTATTAAATAAATCTTATATCAATTAATACAGTGTCTAACCTTTATATATAGCCTACATGGCTTATGACTTAAAACAGAAACACAACTAACTAACTAAATCACAGCAACTTATTATTCAACACATATGTTATCAGAATTCGAATTAGAGATCAATTATCTATAAATGAACGCATGAATCAACAGAACTAGATTATTCACATAACTATAACACAATTTTTAGATACACCTAAACGTTATGTAGGGGGACTATTTTTTATTTTTGGTCATGCGTCATTTTTAACACATACACCTGAAGTTTTTGTGGAGTCAAAATTGGTTTTTAGCCAAATCGGGGACGTGTTGGAGTTGGACCAAAATAAAGAGGTGGTCCCATAATCGACCCTAAATTAATCTGCTGGTCGTGTTTGACGACTCTTTTTGTTAGTGTTTTTGGTTGGACTCGGTCTCTCGGTCGGTCGTACATGGCAGCTCAATGGTAAAGACATTCAACAAAAAGGATAGGCGACACTCGGAGAAGATGGATTTTTTCAATTCGAAGGATCGAGTATTCGAGTTGATTGAATGGACGGGGACACTCGGAGAAGATGTTCGAAGGATCGAGTATTCGAGTTGATTGAATGGACAAGGGAACCGCCTGATTTGATTTTGTCACTAATTAAAAAATAATGCAGCAATATGCACATGGATATATTGTAAATTTTGTAATGAAATAACAATCTGAGTGATATGTAATTTCGATTCTGGTTTAGTAAGAAAAGAAATCCTAGGGAAACAATTGGAGTTGCTATTTGCACTTAAAAAAAATTCATTCTCTACAAACTCTACTAGTTTTTTATGCATTGAACCAAAATAATTAAACATCAATTAAGTGTAATGTCATTTTTTGTTGCATTCGTTTTTATTTTTCTTTTGAGAAATTAGTTAGCATATATATCCACCTTCCACTTAGAACATTCTAGCATACCCCATTTCGATAACCCCAATATAAAATACCCAAAGGTTTATCCTATTTGCAATTTAATCCCCCCAATGTATTTATATTCCTAAAATAAATAATAAAATAAAAAAGCTCGGCACCTCCATAGTTCTCACATTCTATATATCCATTATTTTCTCCTACTCTCTCTTCGCTCTCCCACTTTCTCCTCTCCCACTGCAAATTAACTTTGGCTGCATTCTTAACCTTACTTTGTAATCCTTAATTTGGGTTTGATTTCCTCCTTCATTTAGATTCGACTCCTACCCCTCCTTAGAAAAAGAAAAAAAAATAAAAGAAAAAGTGATTGAGAGAAATTATTCCTTATATTAAAGACCTAATTTCTGTGAATTTCATAATTCGTATTTATACTGTATAATATAACTTTCAGCAATAAAACCATCATAATCTACATGAAAAGTTATCCAATTTTGACTTTCGAATTACTAAAAAATAACTAAGAAACAATAAATATATGCCAAAAATAAGATTTGTGTTGTAAATAGTATATGATGTGACTATTTATGTAAGAGCAGGAAGTGTATTTAGTCATTTGTGACAGGGTATAGATGTCCTTATTCATTTTACTAAATCCTAATCTTATTTCTCTATAAGTATTATGGTTACTGATTAATAATAAATTCTGAATGTATTTCACAACACGTTATCAACACAATGCCTCCAACCATTACTATGTTAACTTTTTCCTTTTTATTTGTTTTCTTCGATCCACACACTGCCAAGCCAAGAAAAAACAAATTTGATGAACTTTGATTCGAGGGGTGTAGAGGGTGAAGGAAATTGACCGATATTTCTCCAAATTTTCTTATTATGAGCCCACAGATCTCTTTATGGGATCAAAACGATGGAGATAAATTGATAATTAATGAAAATTGGACGTAAAACGAAGGAGTTTGAGTAGGATCAAGTCGTGAGGTCGAGAAACCCGAGGTGCAGACCCGCTGGAAGAAGAAGATAACTGTCACTTTTTATGAGGTATATAGTATACACGCTTTAAAATTGCTACAAGACTAGCTTAGCTGAGTTGGTTTTGTGGCTAGCTTTCTTTCCTGGGCACCTGGGTTTGAAGCCAAAGTTGCTGATTGGTTTTTTATTTTAACCATTCCCTCCAATTTTTCAACAAAATTTGGTCTTTTTTTTTTCATTTTTTTCCAATTTTAAATATATCAATTCTTTCCAATTTTTGAACAAAATTTGATCCTAGTTTTTCATCCTTTTTCCAATTTTAAATATATTTGGATTTATTTATCATTTTTCTTCCATTGAATTTTTTTATGCTTATTGGTATATATGTTTTTAACTATATTAACATCCAATTATAATAATTCACTTCAATTTTTATTTATATTTAAGATTTTATATTATTAGTCATCGTCAGAATCATATTGCATCATATTATTCATCATATATTTATTATATCAAAGTCATTTTATAATTTTATTAGTCCTATATAACCATTATTGGGTACTTAAGTTTTTTTCCAAATTTTCATTAAATTTTTAGACTAAATTTCCGTCATTTTTTGTTGACCGTAAACGATATTGATATTTAGAGCGAGATATCCGTAAATTTGACTAGCGATATATCTGTCGATATCGATATTCTAATCCTTACTCATAATAATATATGAATGACTATGATGATGATGGGCTTTTCTTGGCCATGGCTTGGTATGAACACATGCCATGATGATGATCTCCCTCATCTACGCATGAGAATCAATTAAAATGGACTCATTATGGAGTCGATTTTTGCGGCATTGAGTAGGGCAGTTTGTGCCTAACTGGATTTACAAAAAAAAAAACCTAGAAGCCACCAACCTAGAATTATGTGATAGTGTTCATTATATTATTAATTTGTTGAATTTTGTCTTAAAAAAAAACCACCTAGGCGCTAGGCCTCGATCGACTACCCTAGGAACGCATAGCGCTGTTTTAAACCTTGAATTTGATTAGGAATTGTAAACTCCATTATTATGCTTATTTTTATGTTTGAACTATATTAACATTCAATTATAATAATTCACTTCAATTTATGTTTATGTTTAAAATTTTATATTATTAGTCATCCACAGAACCCTATTATTTTGTATTATTCATCATATATTTATTTTATCATTTTTATTAGTCATATATAACCATTATTGGGTACTTAAGTTTTTCCCAAAGTTTCATTCCAAATTTCCAACTTTTAGACCGAATTTTCGTCATTTTTGTTGATCATAAACAATGTCGATATTTGGGGCGAGATATCCGTAAATTTGACTAGTGATATATCCGTCGATATTGATATTTTAATCATTGTTCCCTCGTACATCACCTTCTTCTCTTGTTCTAACTTGGCGCTTTGTTCTGCCAATTCCTACAAAGCAACAACAAGATCCCCTCCCAGTAGGCTAGTCTCCTTTTCTTTTCTCTTTTACCTCATTTTTTTGCCTTGTTTCTTCTTATAGGCCTAGAAATTGATGGTTGACTCGGACATGGATTTTCCACTGATGTAGGAGAATTTTCAACATCATCATTCAAAGAAAATGGGGATTGCACTGGTGTATCAACAAATGCTTCTTCTAGTGGAGTTTGAAACATCACCTAATCATTACAAATTTCCTAACAATGGTGAAATTTGAAAGAACCTTGTTCACTTACTATAAATATTTCCTCCGTTTGACGTTGCTATAAAAAAAAATTAACAAAATATTATGAAACAACATATTAAAAGATAGATAGTGAAAATACCAACTTGGTTGGAGAGATTGCTTCCACTAATGTATCTTCTGTTGTAGGTTTGCAAGACTTTATTCCATTTTGTTCATGTTTGGCAAGATGTGCTTCTTTCATTGACTATTACAACTTTAAAAATTTTTTCCATTGAAAGGTGGTTCGGTGCCTTCATAAACCTCGTAAAATTTGTTAGAAACATTAGACCAAAAAACCTTACCAGATTGGTTACAACTCATAGTACTATCTTTGCTAACATTTATGTAAGCTTTGCAAAGGGGGGGGCCCAATCTTCCTCTTTGCTAAAATTTGGGCCTTTGTTGGAACTAGAACTCATTCTTCTCACAAAATGGATATGAAAAATACTGAGTAGAATAAAGTTGTGTAGAATGAAGAATATGTAAGAAGATATATATGAATTATAAATATATTTATAGGAAAAACATAGGATGATTTTTTGTAATTTTTTTGGAAACAAATAAATTAAAGAAAAAATGGGAGGGTTTTTACAACGGCTACAAATGTAGCCATATCCTTTAGTATATATATCCGTTGTGGTGGAGGTTGGATTTTGTGAATGTGTGACTCTGAGCGAAAGTAGAATACTAAAGGACCTGTTATATTTGATTCGCCATTTAACCTAAAGATCAACCTTTAATCTTTTAGGATACATTTAAAATGCTTGATAGAGATAATTTTTTACCAAAAATTCCTAAATTTTTCTTTTTAACCAGGACATTGCTAGAAATGACCTTATGAACTGATATTAGCACATCCATACTACGTATGATATTCATATTACACTACTTGCAAACATGTAGGTGTCGATCAAATCGATGAGTCTCCAACCATGAACTACGCATCGGCTTATATATGAAACTAATTACTTTAACTAATTAATCATTTCTTTCAATATAGTTGTCCTACAATTTAGACTAGGAGCTAAGATTACCGATTTTATAATTGTTATTGGTACTGGACCAACCAATAAAAGTTTACTCCCCCGCTCTCCTTATGTACGTCAAGGCGGTCAAGCTCTCTTTTTTTCTTTTTCTTTTTTAAGAAATGTACGATAATTTATTAAAAATTTATAGAGAAGTCGCATTACACTGCTTGCAAACATGTAGGTGTCAGGTCGATGAGTCTCCAACCCTAAACTACGAGTAGACCTATATATGAAACTAATTACTCTAACTAATTAATAATTTCTTTCAATATAGACTATATAGTTGTGTCTACAATTTAGAGTGGGAGCTAAGATTTTATGATAAAATTCTAATTGTTATTAGTACTAGATCAACCAATAATGCTACATTTGGTACGCCGTATAAATGATTTGATAAGATAATATAGTACGAAATTAGTGTTTACTATCGCTCGTATTAATTAGTCACTCTATAAGTTAATACGATTGAGTACATTTATATAGTTCAGACACTCTAAAATAATACTCTCTAACTTGTCTGTATTGATTAGTCGGATAACTACCAATTTTGAAAAGTATAATAATAATAATAATAATAATAATAATAATTGCTTATCTAAACATAAAAATAAAATCAAACCTAAAAAAATCAAAAATAGAAAGAAAAAAACAAAAAATTTACTTAATTGTTTCATAAATCCTAAATTCTCATTTGACATCAAATTGTCTCCTTCTAAAAAAACATATATACAGTCTGAGAATTTCATTCTACATCAAATCTTCTCCTATGAATAAAAAAGCCATATATATATGGTCATCAACATCATTTAAACATTCGTACGATCTGCCCTGTTTCAAAGAACCCAAAAGATTTTTTTTTGAGACATAGCGGATCGATCTTGGGAATGTTTAAGTGATGTTGATGACTATAACTTACAGTCTTCAAATAAGAAGAAGAACGACTGAATTCTTAGAGATTTATGTTTTTGGAGAAGGGGATTATTTGATGCAAAATGAAATTTTATATTTAATTTTGTTGCGAAGGAGACAAGTTGATGCAGAATGAAATTCTTAACACTTATGAAACAATAAGTAAATAGAATTTTGTTTTTGTTTAATTTATTGTCTATTTTCTATTTTTTTTGTTTTAGGTTGAAATAGGTAATTAAAAAAGAATGACGTGAGATTGCCACATGGGGGACTGCTACTGCTGCCAGGAACCGAACCTTTGTCCCGACCTCTGGGGAATCCCATGTCGACCAAACCGTCCCCAGCTACCCGATGATCAAGATCCCCTGGAATGGCCATCCTTCGAGCCCTGATGGCCTGAAAATCCAAGATGGGGACGATCTCGTCATCGTGCCTCACCAGCCGTCCGCTGCTGCACCAAGAGACTGGCCTCAACCCTCGCTGTAGCATCCGTCAAGTCTCTCAGGGAATCGAAGTAGGTAGACGTCACCATGGCCTGAATGTCCCCTCGGAGCCCCAACTCTAACTTGCGACACTTGTCCTCTTCCGTGCTCACGAAGGCCTATGCGAAGCGAGATAGCATCAAGAAGGACTGCACGTACTCTGCCACGGTCTGGCTCCCCTACTGAAGCTGAAGGAACTCGGTCTCACGAGCGTTGCAGAAAGACCTCTGATAGTATTGGTTGAGGAATTGTTCCTTGAAGGTCTCCCAAGAGATAGAGTGAACAGTCCACCCCGACATCACCAGGTTGTGCCACCAGTGGTATGCGTTTCCATCCAACAGAAAGGTTGCAAGCAACTCGTGCTCTTCCAGTGGGCAGTGCATCACCGTGAAGATCCACTCCCAACGGTCGATCCACTAGTGTTCCTCCTCGGGGTCTGACCCCTCGTTGAAGATCGTGACACCCAAACGCTGGGCCCGCACAATGCTCGCACTCTCCATCTCCCTCATTAACTCCTCCTCGGTCTGTGCTCGGGGATCTCGTCTCGGTGGCATAACAAAACTGTTAAGAGGCATAGATATGTTAAATGACATTTAAAGCGACGATGTACAACGTACAAACCACTACTTAATACCCTGACCACTAATCTAGTGTTATGATACCAAGTTGACTGGACCCATCCTGATCCCTCTGGGACCACCCGGGGATGTGTTCTGTTCCTGTCTGACAACGACTCTGAACATACTGAACATACCCTTAACCGAACTAAAGTGTTCCGAATTAGATAAATAAAGTTAAACATACGAATTCATAGTTTAATGCTGTCAGACTAGGGATAGTACAAATACAAATTATGAGCACAATTGTTAGGTTACAAAAACAGTGCTCAACCTACCCAACAGGGTGTATAGGTGCACAACAAAATGATCTAAGCCTCGTACTTCGGATCCTCCTCTTCTACGTCAGCAGCACGGCCTGGAGGGGTCAATTAAAACAATAAAGGGTGAGTGGGCTGAAAATAAACAAGTTTCCAAAACCAATTTAACAATATAATAATCATAAGGTTTTGCCCCTCCGTTTTCAAAACTTGCATGGATTGAATCAAATATAAGTATTCATAACCGTATAATAAATTATAGAATCATATAAATAACTGAATAAGGAAAACATCGTAATAGTGCACTGTAAAACCAAACCCCGGCACCCCCGATGCCAAATGATGTCACGGTCCTAAGGCTAAGCGTGCCACTTAGGGTCTCAAATCCCGAGTAATCCTCTAGGTCCACCAGTGTCCGGTATCTCGGATCACTGCCAGAGGTATAATCATAATGCCTTCCTGAGAGTGAGTAACCCCACGAGGGTTGACTCCTCTCAGTTAGTGCCCTATGACTACTCCAGGGTCCACCCAGGCCAACGACCCTCCTTGGAGGAGACAATAACAATAAGGTCGGTAATTACGATCCAATAGTAGTATAGATATACTGAACCTCCTGATACTCCTTGAAAACGATCCATATATAATCTAGACGGGTCTCATGCCCACAACATCATAATATGTAGTAAGCATCATAAATTAATACCCATAATAGTCCCGTCTCAATTAATAAGTGAAATAGTAAAACATTTATGCATGCATTCATTTAGAAACCAAAAAGCCCACTCACACAAGGTCCTTGCTGCCCAAACGACTGCCTAAACCTATACAAAAACATCCAAAAGTCACTAAAGGACTCCATAAGTTCAACCCTAAAGCCCTAGAATAGAACCGGTCCGGGAAAACAACCCGAACACACTTCCTGAGGTATTAAACCCCATTTTGACCGACTTAACGATCTTCGATCGACAAGAAACCACCGCCATTGGATTCGAATCGTCAAAACTTTGAAAATGGTACCGTTCCCACCAAAAAACACTATTCACATGTGCCTGGTCAACGCACGGTCAACGGTTCTACAGTAATTGATGACGTCATCAATGTCGTCATTGTTGACGTCAACATGACGTCACTACTGATGTCATCTGACAGCTGTCAGGTCTAACATGTCAGACTCTGATAGGTGCCACGTGTCAACATGGGATTGGCCACGTCACTGACACGTGTCAGGCTCTGACATGTGCCACGTGTTTACGTTGCACTGGTCCTCGTCACTGACATGTCAGTGACACATGGAAGCCCCTGATTGGGCCACGTCCCTGACATGTCAGTGCTGACTGTGCACTGACAGGTGACACGTGTCAAACATTGACTAGGCCACGTGTCTGACAGGTCTGACATGATAATCTCCTACCTCGCGACGGGTTGACTCGGACGTCTGCAATTGGGTCGCGCAGACCCACGACCTGACCCGTCTGCCATTTCCTCATTTTTCATCCATTTTTCTTCCGTTTTGTTCCTAGATGATCGTCTAAGTTCCAGTAATAGATCGACCCTAACAAAAACATTAAAAACGGCCTAGATCTTACCTGCAACTCGATGAACAGTAGTCGTAGTTTTCCGTCTTTGATATCTGGCAACTACGGCCATCATTTGCCTCGAGATCTAGCCCTACATGTTCACCTTAGTCCCTAGAACACGTTAGGATCCATTAAAATGAGAAACACACGTTAGAACACGACTTGCATTTTCGGTCCAAAACACGGGTTCTCGGGTTTGAACGTGTCTCTCCTTTCCGTCGTGGCTCCGTCGCAAATCCGCCTCCCCGCGACGTCGCCTGTTCGTTCTTGTCGCTCTCTCAGTCGGTCTGTTTTCAGCTGTTGCGGTGGACGGTGCAAAAATGGTGGTCTGGTTTGGGTGGTGCAACTAATGGGTGTGTGTGTTTTTTGTTTAAGTTTTAGGAAACTGGCGAATGAGAGAAGGCGAGAGGTTTTAAATGTTTAAATAATGGGCCAATCAAATGCACCTATGTGAAACCCTAGCTGACAGATGAGTGACACTTGTCACTCATCAGGTATCCCTAATTAATCTGGTATTAATTAATTAATACAGTTTTCGAGACTTAAATTTGCCCGTTTTCGCTCCTGTGACCATAACTTCTCCTTACGAAGTTTGATTTCGACGTGTCGCCTATCCACGGACTCGTGACGTCTCGATCTATGTCACGGTCATAGGTCAAAGTCCAAAATATTTCCTGAGTCAAAAGTCAACTTTTTCCCCACTGAGGGCAAAATGGTCATTTTACATTAAAATATTATTTATGAAAATTCGGGTCGTTACAACCTACCCACCTTATAAAAATTTCTTCCTCTAAATTTATTCGAACAAATACGAGTACTGCTTCTTCATCAAATCCTCAGGTTCCCACGTCGATTCCTCGACATCATGATTTCTCCATAGCACTTTCACCAACAGAATTGTCTTGTTCCTCAAAACTTTGTCCTTCCAATCCAGAATCTGCACTGGTAGCTCTTCAAAGCTCAGGTCAGTCCTCAGTTCCAATGGTTGTTCTGGAAAAGCATGTGAGTCATCCCGTAGATACTTCAATAACATATACACATGAATTACGTCATGCACTCTAGCAAGTTCTGGAGGTAACGTCAACCGATATGCCACTAAACCAATCCTCTCTGTAATCTCGTACTGTCCAATGTAACGGGGACTCAATTTCACGTCGACCAAAACGGATGATTCCCTTCCATGTCTCTTCTGAAGGTACCGTCAACTGATATGCCAATGTACTGTCCAATGCATTCAAGAATACAAAATATTCGACCGCGAATTTCAAGTCTCGAATCCGTCGATCAGCATAGCTCTTCTGACAATCTTGCGCCCCCTTCAATCTCTCCTTGATAACTCGGACTGTCTCCTGGGTCATATCCATCAAATCCGGCCCCACTGCGGTTCGCTCTCCTACCTCCATCCAATAGACAGGTGTCCTGTACTGTCGACCATACAGTGCCTCGTAGGGTGTCATTCCGATACTTGCATGATAGCTGTTATTGTACGCAAATTCCATCAATGGAAAATGATCATCCCACGAATCCTGGAACTGTAGTACACATGCCCTCATCATGTCCTCCAGTGTCTGTATAGTCCTCTCTGATTGTCTATCAGTCTTTGGGTGAAAAAATGTATTGAAGTGTAAGTTCGTACTCTAGGAATTCTATAAACTCCGCCAAAATCTGGAAGTGAAACGCGAATCACGATCAGAAACTATCGACTCCAGTGTACCATGTAGTCGAATAATCTCATTTACAAACAGTTGACCTAGTCAGTTTGGCTTGTACTTCTCTCATATCGGTATGAAGTGTGCTGACTTTTTCAATCGGTCTACAATCACCCAGACTCCATCAAAACCACTCCGTGTCCTCGGTAACTTGAAGACAAAATCCATCGTAATGTGATCCCATTTCCACTTGGGAATCGGAAGTGGTTGCATGGCTCCATACGGTCTCTGCCACTCAACCTTGACCTACTGACAAGTTAAACAGCTGCTGACGAACTCTGCAATATCTTTCTTCATACCTGCCCACCAATAGTGGTCCCGGACGGTACGGTACATCTTTGTCCTTCCCAGATGCATGGTATATGCTGAATTGTGGGCTTCATCCAGAATCTCCTTCCGTAACTCCGCCACTGTAGGTACACACAAACAACCCAGTTTTACCAGCGCTCCAACGCCTCGGATGGAAAAGTTATGTCTCTGTCCTGCCTCAGTCTCATTTCTGTAACCACATAATGTCGGATCTTGGAGTTGAGCCTCCATAATTCGATCGACCAGAACAGGCCGTACATGAAAGCTAGCTAATAAAGCTCTTTGATCATCCATCCCAAGCATAACTCCGGTCTTCCGGAGCTCCACCAGTAAGGGAAGATATATCATCCTTAAATGAGCAATCGATCCTGTTGACTTCTTGCTGAGTGCATCCGCCATAACATTCGTCTTTCCTGGATGATACTCGATCGTACAGTCGAAGTCCTTGATCAACTCTAGCCATCGTCGTTGCCTCATATTCAACTCCTTCTGGGTAAACAAGTGTTTAAGACTCTGATGATCGGTGAATATCCGACATGTCACTCCGAACAAGTAGTGTCTCCAGATCTTCAAGGCATGAACCACCGCTGCCAACTCCAAATCATGTGTAAGGTAGTTCAGTTTATATGGCTTAAGCTGTCTCGATGCGTATGCGATAACTCTGCACTTCTGCATCACCACACAACCTAGTCCCTACAACGATGCATCACTGTAGACCTCGAATGACAGGACCCACCCCGATGATCGCCTCGATAATCGGGAAGCATCCTGCTCCCGTCTAACAATCGAAACCAAAGGACCGGAAAACCAAATAACATTTCATCACACCCATTGTCAGACCAAGGAGATTAAACGAATACATCCGACTGGACATCAAGTCCATAGTTTCACAGAGCATAACATTACAAAACAGGTTAAAGAACAAATCCTACTCTGTGAACTAACTACTCCGCAACGGAAAACTTTATGCCTTTGCCTCTGCCTCGGCGCTAGGCCCCGAACTTGTACCATGACCTGGAGGGTAGTTAAAACAACAAAGTGTGAGTGGACCGAAACAAAGGTTTACAGAAAACAGTTTAAGGAAATCGGGGTTCGCCCTCCAGTTTTACAACACGCATGCATAACCAAATATTCGAAAATCGCGTATTAAACATTCGAAACCACTTTTTCCAAAACACATGGAAAACATTACAGAAAACCGTCATAACTCATGCAAAATAATTTAATATTACCAGAATCCAGAAACCGTCATTTTGAAACATCAATTGCACAAATCAAGTAAAGAGTGAGTCAATAATCACAATTAAGCCGTTGGATCCATCCGAGTCTTTAAACTCAATATCAGGCCTTCCCGAGATATCAACGAGTCTTTAAACTCAAAACATAATCAATAGGCCTCGGGGGTATCACAATAACCGAGTCTTTAAACTCACGAGTCTTTAAACTCAATCCGGGTCTTTAAACCCAATTTTCGGGCCCGCCCCCGTCATCAATAAACCGGGTCTTTAAACCCAAAACCAGATCCAACAATCAACCGGGTCTTTAAACCCAAAACCGTTTTTAAACACAATAAACCAGGATTCATCATAAACCGTTTTCCAACATCATTCCGAAATCATATCTCGTCATAATAAGACTTATGTCCGAATTCACATGCAAATTCCAAAACATGCAATTCCCGAAATCACTTCACAATTATAATCAAAACATCATAAATCCGTAACATGCATAATCATATCCAGATACTTCATCAAAACATCATTCATGCATAAGCGAAAACTGTAACCTCGAAATGCGTGAAATACGATGAATATCTCGAAAAGCGTGAAAACACGTAAAACCGAAATATCATATCACCATCATAAAATCATATGTGAAACCATAAGATAAATAAGTAAAATAGTCATGCATGCCCGGTTTAGAAATCAAAAAGTCCATTCACGGTTTTAGGACGCGTCAATCGCGCCCCGTGCGCTCCTCAGTAGCTTCGGAAAAGTCCAGGCCTGTAAAAACGTACAAGAAGGGTTACAAACATCCCCAAATAACTCGTGTGATTTTCTCTAATTTTTCCGGATTTTTCCGCGAAATTAAACTTAAGGACCTAAACTTCCGAACTCTCGAAATTATCCCAAATGACTCCCGATCGACTCGAACTCTAAAGATAAAATGTTAATTAGACTGAAGGGATTAAATCTCATGTTGACCGTGATCGGAGATGACATCACAAGCGCCGTCACGCGCCACCCAAAGTGGATGAGCGTGAAGGCCACGCGCCTAGCTACAGTACCTTCTTCCCTACCCGAATAGTCTGATAAATGGGTCTGATACCCGCGGCTCAACCCGATCAGTCCACCCTCAATTCTCAATCAATTCCTCCCGTTTTCAATCCTATTATCTTCTCTAATCCATTAATTATAGGTCTGCATTAACGATTACTCTCGACTAACACCAAATCGATCCAACTCAAGCTCAAACAGTCGAACAAGTCGACGTCTGAAACTCACCCAACCTAGCTCCATTTCCAAATTAACTTCACCAGTAGCTTAAGGGGACTTAGACGAACACAATGGCACAATCAATTGAACTCGCCGTTACCTGGAAGTCGTCGTCCTCAACACTGGATTTCCTCTGAAACTGAAACTCAAGTTCCCGGCCAACCAGTCCTCCTCCTCCTTCGATTTTTGCACGGTTGTGCTCGTAGTGACCCCAGAAGTCTAACACGGCCCTCAGTTTCGCTCAAATAGCCTCACAATTTGATCTTCGATTTTTCCCTCCAACTGATTTTCCTCTGAACTGGAACTTGGGTTCCTGGGCAATCCGTGCTCCAATCTCTTCAACGCTGGCACAGTAGTGTTTCTGTCACTCCCAGAAGACTCCCTAAGTGTTTAGATTTGTCTCAAGGCCCGTAGAAATTGAACTCTGAGTTTTCCTCCCAAAAACCCGAAGATGTTTTCTCACGGTTTCTCCCAACCTCAGCCCTCACACTGATGCACAAATCACCCAACTGAATCCTCTCCTCACTCTCTTACACGGTTGATCGATCAGTGTGGCCAACAACTCGTGGGAGACCAACTGTGGTTTCTGAAAATGGGTTTCCTGCAAGCACAGACTCCATGGCCATTTTTAATCCCAGCCGTGCTCTGAGCTCTGATAAAGCCTCCCATGCTGTGCTTCCCATTTCCTCAATTCACTTAAACAAAGCCCACTCATCAGTCCACTAAGCCATAAACAAATGCACGCACCAAACACCACGGCATGGCCGTGTGCTCTGTTTTTCGTGGTGGTGCCACCGTAACTGCCGTGAAATGACCAAAATGCCCCTATGTGCAATAATTACCAAAATACCCTCCAACTTCCGTGACCCATAACTCGGTCACCCGATGTCCGTTTCACGCGTGCCGCCTGTCGTTGTACTCGGGGCATCGAGACGAACCTAACGGTCTTCGAGTCATGTAAAACCCAATTGTCAAACAAAAAGTCAACTTTTTCCCTTATAACGTCCAAATTACGATAATGCCCCTGAACCTCCGGACATCATAACTTTTTCCATGATCGTCCGAATCGGACGTGCCACCTGTCTATGAACTCGTGACGTCCCGAACTACGTCACGGTCATCGTTCAACGTCCGTTCGACCTCCCAATCTAAAGTCCAACAAATTGACCACACGAATCACAGGGGTAAAAACGTCATTTTATTCAATATTTTACAATATTACATTCTCCGAATGTCCGGGGTGTTACATCGAATTACCCACTATTGTCAGGTAGTGCAAGGACGGGTGCAGTGGTCAACCGATGTTTCAGCTCCTGAAAGCTCTGCTCGCACAGCTCATCCCAAAAATATTTCACTCCCTTCCGGGTTAATCGAGTTAAAGGTGCGACAATTTTGGAGAAACCTTCCACGAATCTCCGGTAATAGTCTGCCAATCCGACGAAGCTCCGTACCTCGGTCACTATCGTTTGTCTAGCCCAGTTAGTCACTGCTTCAGTCTTCTGGGGATCCACACTAATCCCGTCAGGTGATATGACATGTCCTAGAAATCCAATGTTGTTCAACCAAAACTGACACTTACTCAGTTTCGCATACAACTGCTCCTACCTCAGCTTCCCCAATTCCATCCGTAGATGTTTCTAATGCGCTCTGGTACTCTTGGAATATACTAGAATATCGTCGATGGATATGATCATGAAATTTTCTAGATACGATCGGAGAACCTTGTTCATCAAATCCATGAATGCAGTTGGTTCATTCTTCAAACCAAATGGCATCACTAAGAACTCATAATTCCCATATCTTGTCCGAAACGTTGTCTTCGGAACATCATGCTCAACGATTCTCAACGGATGATAACCCCAATCGTAGGTCAATCTTGGAGAAGTACTGCGCACCTCGTATTTGGTCGAATAGATCGTCAATTCTGGGTAAGGGGCACTTGTCAGGACCCGACCCTCCTTGGTTAGGACCCGACTCATCTAGCACGATATTGTCCGCTTTGGGCCTCCTTACCCTCACGATTTTGTTTTCGGGAGCTCACGGTGCAACTTCCCAGGGGGTCAACTATCATGGAATTGTACTAGCCTCAACTCGCTTAACTTTGGAGTTCCAACCGAACCCAAAGCCACTGAGCTTCCAAAAGGCCTCGTTTAGATCAGAGTTTCGTAGTGGCCCACTCTACCTAACATGAGATTGTCCCCTTTAGACTCACTGGCCGAAATAGTGGAGCCCGAAGGGTTTGTTCTTGGGAGCCCACGGTGCAACTTCGTAGTGGGTCACTCATCATGGGATTGCACCAGCCTCCACTCGGTTAACATTGGAGTTCCCTAGGAATCCAAAGCTAGTGAGCTCTGAGAAGGCCTCGAGCTAGATAGGTGTGTGCCTACACATTTAAGGCACACCACCATTCCCTTCCCAGACCATTCCCCTCGCAGGAATGTGGGATCGTTCACCGTTCCCTCCAAGACACGGGTCTTACAATCCACCCCCTTTAGGGCCCAGCGTCCTCGCTAGCATACTTCCCGCTCGGGTCTGGCTCTGGTACAATTCTGTCAGGACCTGACCCTCCTCGGTCGGGACCCGACTCATCTAGAAAGATATTGTCCGCTTTGGGCCTCGTTGCCCTCACGGTTTTATTTTCGGAAGCTCACGGTGCAACTTCCTAGGAGGTTACCCATCATGAAATTGCACCAGCCTCAACTCGCTTAACTTTGGAGTTCAAACCAACCCAAATCCACTAAGCTCCCAAAAGGCCTCGTTTAGATCAGAGTTGCGCAGCGGCTCACTCTACCTAACATGATATTGTCCCCTCTAAACTCACTGGCGAAACCAGCACAGCCCAAAGGGTTTTGATCCCGAGAGCCCACGGTGCAACTTCCCAGTGGGTCACTCATCATGGGATTGCACCAGTCTGCACTCGCTTAACTTTGGAGTTCCTTAGGAATCCAAAGCCAGTGACCTCCTAGAAGGCCTCGCGCTAGATAGGTGTGTGCTTACACCTTTAAGGCACGCCACCACTCCCTTGCCAGACCATTCCCCTCGTAGGAATGTGGGATCGTTCACCGTTCCCTCCAAGATACGGGTCTTACAGTACTAGTTCCTTACCGTTGCCTTATTAAGTTGCCGATAATCCACACACAGCCGTAAACTACCCTTCTTCTTCTTAACAAATAGCACGGGTGCTCCCCATGGTGAAGTACTGGGTCGGATGAATCCCAAATCCACCAATTCCTGGAGTTGGGTTTACAACTCCCGTAATTTCGCCGGTGCCATACGATACGGTGCCTGCGATATTGGTCGCGTCCCTGGGAGTAGTTCGATTGTGAAATCGATCTCCCGAGGTGGTGGCAATCTAGGAAATTCCTCCGAAAATACATCAGGAAATTTCCGTACCACCGGTATATCCTCGACTCTCAAAGAATCATCATGGGCTTCCACCACATAAGCTAAGTAACCCTGACAATCTTTCCGTAACAATTTAGTAGCTGTGAGTGCGGAAATTACCTCGGATGGCAAGACTCCCTACTATCCCTAGAAGATCACCTTTGGTAAACCCGGACTCCGCAAGGTCACTCGCTTGTTGCAACATTCAATAAAAGAATAGTGGTTTGATAGCCAGTCGACTTCTAGTATGACAGGACCCATCCCAATCCCCCAGGGATTACCGTGGAATGTGCGCTGCTCCCGTCCAACAAGAGGTGTCAGACAAGGTGTAACGACCCGTCCCAAATTCCTAGATTAGATTACTGACTAATCACGATTAGTGAGGTTAATCGGTGATTAGTTAGGCGAAATCGGACGAACAATGCGAAATGACCATTTTGCTCCTAGTCGTGGCAAAACGTTGACTTTCCATTCGGGTGGTCAAACTGATGACCGTGACGTAGTTCGTGACGTCACGAGTTCATAGACAGGTGGCACGTTCAATTACGACGTTCGAGGAGGAAGTTATGACGTTCGGAAGTTTAGGGGCATTTTGGTAATTTTGGTTAAATGGGGTCAAAAGTTGACTCTTTGACCGGGATGTACGATGGCCGAGGGCCGAGGACTATTACGTAGATAAGGACGATACGAATCCGTAGACAGGCGACACGTCGAATTCGGACGTTCGACGGCGAAGTTACGGTTCACGAAAATTCGAACGTACTATTGCACGAATTACGTGACGGTTGCACTTTTGGACTTAGTGGGGCCTAGATATTTTGTGGGGACCCAATGGATAAGTGACACATGTCACCCATCCACAGGCCACCCAAAATTGATTCATGCATCTCCCTTTTCCCGTGCATCTTCATTTTCTTCGTTTCTCCCTAAACCCTCATTTCCCGATCCCATTTTCAATCCAAGACCAAACCCTTGACCCAGTTGATCATGCCGGTGAATTCCAGAGGTAGAGAGGATGAAGGCTGGATGATGGTGGCCGGCTGGAAGCCACGCCGCCGTGGACGGCGGCCATGAAACCCGAGAGGTACTCGGTTTGCCCAAATTCCATTTTTAATTCGTGTTTTCCATTATGGTTGCTTGTGGGTGATTAGGAAGTGTTAAATAAGTTGCTAGGGAGGTTTGAAGACGGTCTGGGGGGGTGGTTCACGGCGGAGGAGGCCGTGGGAACGGCGGGGAAAAAAACTGGACCGTGAGGTCCATTTCGAACAAGGGGTTTCGGGTGGGTTTTTCTTAGATTTAGGGATTGGGTTAGATAGGAAATGAAGAAATAGGAATTTAGGAATTGGAATGGAAGCAAACGGACCGAAAATGAGGGAGAAGGAGACCTGGACCGGTTACGCCGGTCCAAGTTGCAGGAAAAATCGGACCGGACCGGTTCGGACCGGTCTGACCGAAGTAGGAGACGATACTGTAGCTGGCGCGTGAAGCCCACGCGCAGCCACTTCAGGCGGCGTGTGTGGGCACGTGGGGGAGAATTTGGGGATGTGTTCAACATGTGAAATCTTCTATTCGATGTAACGAACATTTTGGGACTGGTTTCGTGTCGATCGGACACCGTCTCGATATGTTTCGGGGCATCGGAAGGTTTAGATTCGGGATTAAAAATAGTTAAAAATACAGGAAAATTACGGGGCTTTAGTGGGAGGTTAATTAAGTAGTTAGTAACCTTCTATTACGATTTGGACAGGTTTGGGAGTCCCGGTGACGGTGATTGGCTCGGGGAGCCGTATGGCATGCGTATCGAGGCGCGGCTTCGGACGGTCTGTGAGTGGACCTTGTTTTCTAAATTGGTGCATGCATAAATGTTTATTATATGTTTTAAATACTTGTTTGTGATGCCATGAGTGCATTTGGATGTGTGGCTACGTATAGGCCCGTATTTCGAGGTTTCAGCCCTATACGGTGCCTATACGGGTCCGTACGTCTTTATTGGTCTAACTGAAATGGTTTTGGATTTCCAAATGGATTATGAATATGATTTGATAATGTTGATTTGAATATTTGTGAATTATATGGTTTCACGTATTTCGAGGCGATTTACGTGCTTGCACGTAAATCGAGGTTTTCCGGTTTTACTCCGATTTTTCATTCTTATGATTTGGAAATAATTTAATGAAATTATTTTGGATTTGAAAAGGTAATTCTCGGATTTGAGGTCCATTTGATTTACGGAATCGGGCCGGAGGCCCAGTTGGTTTACGAATCGGACTTGAGGTCCAGTTTCTATGTGGATTCGGGTCTAGCGCCCAATTATGTGTTACCAATGGTTTTATGGTTCATGACGGTTTATGGGAACCGTCATGAATCCTTAAAATGGATTTACGGGTCATGACGGTTTATGGGAACCGGCATGAACCCATAAAAGGATTTTATGGTTCATGACGGCTTATGGGGGGCCGGGCATGAATCCTTGAAAGATTTAAAAAATGATTTCAAAAGGTTTTTCATATGCCATCCTTTATATATGATTGTCTCCTCCGGGGAGGGTCGTTGGCCTGGGTGGACCCCGGAGTAGTCACGGAGCACTGACTGAGTGGAGTCGCCCCCCAGTTGGGTTCCTTACTCTCAGGATGGGCATGGTTCGTTACCTCTAGGGAGGGTCATAGATCTACGGACTTTGACCTGGGTGGACCCTGGAGAGACTTGGGTTTGAGACCCCGGTTAGCACACGTGTAGCTTTATTTTACCGTGACAAGTTCTGGATATGAATATAATGGATAAACATGATTTCAATTGGTTTTGGAAAATTGTGTTTATAATGATAAATGGATTTGGGCTGAGATCCCTCATATGTTCACTGTGTTATGGGTTTCTGTAAATGGTTTTGGGCAGGAGCCCGTATAACTTGTATTTACCGAATTTGGGGCTGTGACCCTAATTATGGATGTTTTAACATATGTGTTTGAATAAAGGATTTTACTATGCATGCATGCTTTTTAGTGGAGGGTATAAAGGTCTTTGATGAAATGTTTTTATAAATTCTTTATTTTTGTCCACTCACAGTCTTTCTGTTTTTAATACCCTTCAGGTTGGATACGGTGTGGACTGTAGCAGAGATCGAGATATCACATACCTCCTCCGGATCCTGGAGTACTCTGATAGCCCGGGAGGGCAAAGGTCGGAAATATCCCTTGTCTGACACTTCGTGTCAGACGGGAGCAGGGTCATCCCGCACTAATCCCGAGGGGATTGGGATGGGTCCTATCACAAGGGATAACCAAAAGTCACTACCCAAACGGGGCTTCCAGAGTGCGCAAGGATCGATGGAGGAGGCGTGCAATGTCCCAGTCTCTGCTGCAGTCGCATCCGTGATCAACCTGAAGGGCATTAAAACAATAAAAGCTGTGAGTGGACGAAAATCATTAAGTTCATTAAACACAGTTATAAGACATTTATGCACTCCAGTAAAAACATATGCATGCCACGAAAACCAGTAACCAAAATGTTTGTTCAACCAAGCCATTAGGGCCTTAGCCCAAAAACCGTTAACTCAAAACCAAGTGTGGGAACCTCAGCCCAAAACTGTGGAATACCACATTCAGACACACAAAACCATGTGGGCCACCGCCCAAAGCCATAAATATAAATTCATAATTCCAAAACCATTTAGGGTCCCCGACCCGGAATACCATTTCATAAACCAATAATCCATTTTTACCACATACACACAAATCCAACCGAAAAGCCATTTCATAGATTCATTAAGCCATATTTACCACATTAACACAAATCCAACCGAAAATCCATTTCATAGATTCATTAATCCATATTTACCACATTACCATCACCAACATCCCAGATGGTTAGCGTCCCAGACACTTGACGTCCTAGACGTCATATCTCACAGTATAATAAGCGACGCGTGCTGCCCGGGGTCTCTCCGGGTCAATATCTTTGACATCACAGATGTCTGACGTCCCAGACGTCAATCATAGCAATCCTGCTCCTGAGTTACTATACGGTTCGGTAACTCCGTACGATGACCCCTCGCAGGCAATGCACCGTGACTTCCCCAGTGTCCCAGACATCTGGAGGAGACCATCATATATCCTCGTATCAAGATGGTATATGGAAAACAGTTTTATTAAATCATTTCACAACATTACAATGGGCCCTGCCCGAAATCTCCAATTCCATTTAGGGTCCCTGACCCGAAATCACATTTATTAAACATAGGGTCCGAGACCCGAAATCACATTTGTTAAACATAGGATCCCAGACCCGAAATCACATTTATAACCCAACTGGGCCTCATGCCTCATTTTGTAAACCATTGGGCCCACGACCCGATTTTATAAACCACTGGGCCCACGGCCCTAATTCGTAAATCAACTGGGCCCCTGGCCCGATAATATAACTCAAATGGGTCTCAACCCGATTTCGTAACAACTGGGCCCCTCCCGATTTCATAAGCAACTGGGCCCCCCGACCCGATTTCATTAACTCAAATGGACTCCAAGTCCGAGGTTTCCAAAATAATTGGGCCTCAAGCCCGAGTTCATCTTTCCAATTTCAAAACCATTTCATCATATTATATCCAAGTCATAAGTATGGAAAATCCGTGTAAAACTGGAAAAACTTCGATTTACGTGCAAGCACGTAAATCGCCTCGAAATACGTGAAACCGTATAATTTACCAATATCCAAATCAACACCATACAATCATAATCATAATCCATATAAAACAGTTAAGCATGCATAGAATTTATAAAACCAAAGTCCACTCACAGACCGTTTAACGATACGCCTCGATACGAGTGCCATAGGCCTTCCCGGGCCACACCACTATCACCGGGACTCCCAATCCTGTCCAAATCACATTAGAGGGTCATTAACCTCTTCATTAACCTCCTATTAAAGTCCCGTAATTTTCCCGAATTTTTAACTATTTTTAAACTTGATTTAAAACCCTCGGACGTCCCGAACAATATCAAAACGGTGTCCGATCGACACGAAACTAATTCCAAAATGTTCATTACATTAAATAGGACAGAAGTCATGTTGACCTCACCTCGAGATTCGTTCCCACGCGCCGTCACGCGTCGCCGTGATTGGCTGCGCGTGAAACCCACGCGCCTACTACAGTGTCATCGTCCCAACCCGTTTAACTGTAAAACGGATCATGCAACCCGCGAACAGACCCGATCAATTCTCTATCAATTCAGCCCTAAATACTTCAATTGATCATTCAGTTAGCTTCCATTTAAGTCCAATTAAAGTTCTGTACACTTAATTCTATCAAAACTCACCTTAAACCCAACGATTAGACGATGAACAATGAAGAACACCCGTCACTGTTCCTTCATCAAAATTCCTCAATTCCTTTTAATTTCTTTCAATTGATGCACCCAGAAGCATCACCGGACCATGAGAAACAGTTTCCCTTCATCAATTTCGTCGTTTGATCCTTCAATGATCACAACCCAATCTTCCAATTTGCCCACGGTCGTCAAGTCCGTTCAGAGCCAATTCGTCACCAAATTGCTTCATTCTTTCGACGATTCTGATCGTGGCACTCCCAGAAAGCTCGAAGTGAGCTCAATTGCGATCCTCAGAGCCCAAGGCTTGAAATTCGAATTTCCCTCCCAAAACTCAATTTTCGATTTTTGCTTCCAGCCCCCCCCCCCCCCCCCCCCAATCCCCTCCCCTCTCATTCTCCGTCTCTCGTGTTTCTCTCAGTTAGATTCAGTCCTCAAGTCTCTCAATTTGCTCAATTTTGCCGTGGGAAGGCAGCCAATTCCTCCAGCCCGCACACTCTCTCTGTTTTGCAGTTGTTCACGGTTTAGAGGAACAAAGAGGATTAATGGGTGCTTAATTTAGGCTAATGGTGATGATGATGTAGTAATGATGATGTTGGGAGGGAGACATGGATCAGGTTTTAGGGATTAAATCAGGGGATGGGTGACACTTGTCTCTCATCCAAGCAGCCACATCAACGGTCACTATTCAATATTATAATATTATTTTAATCGGAGCCTCGGTTCGTTAATTCGTTCCCGTGACCATAACTTCGTCGTCGAAACTCCGATTTCGGCATGCCGCCTGTCATTGGATTCGCATTGACGAGACCTACGTAACAGTCCTTGGCCATCGTCCATCGGACCTCTCAGTCAAAAAGTCAACATTTTGTCCCTATTACTCGAAATTACCAAAATGCCCCTAAACTTTCGAACGTCATAACTTCTTCCTCGAATGTCAGAATCGAACGTGTCACCCGTCTATGAACTCGTGACGTCCTGGACTACGTCACGGTCATCGATCAAAGTCCATTTGACCGTCCGATCAAAAAGTCAACATTTTGCCCACGACCAATGGCAAAACGGTCATTTTGCAAATTGTGTTCGATTTCTCCCTACTAATCACCGATCAACCTCACTAATCAAGATTAGTTACTAATCTAATCTCGGAATTCGGGATGGGTCGTTACATAGTATGACGTCAAAGTCATGCATATCTATTATGATCAAATCAGCTGGAAACTCCATTCCTTCCACTTCCACTGGGCAATCTCGTATAACTTGGTCCACTCGGTAGACAACTCTCATCGTTGTACCCACACCCATCTCACTCTCAAGTGCTGACACCTCACGACCCAATAAGCTTGCACAACTCTGCGAAATAAATGAATGAGTAGCCTCACAGTCTTTCAATACGCGAACAGCGATATTAGATATAAATAGAGTACCTGTCACAACACCCAGGGCTGTCCTGGCTTGCTACTGTTTAACCGCATAAACTCAATCTAGGGGTTCAGTCGTCCGACCGCATCCCCGTGCTCCTCTGTCACCGTTACGAGCTCCAACCCGTCCGCGACCACCAATAATATGAGAAGCCGAACCCTGCACTGAACTATCGTTGCCATGCACCAGTGGGCAATCCGAAGCATCATTCTCTTGTTCTCTGTAGGTGAAGCAAGTCGCCGGCCTTGGCCTACCGGAATATCCACCAGGTGAATCACTCATGGGGGACTGCTGCTGCTGCCAGGAACCGAACCTCTGTCTTGACGTCTGGGGACTCCCATGCCAACCAAACCATTCCCAACTACCCGATGATGAAGCTCCCCTGGAATGGCCACCCTTTGAGCCCTGATGGCTTGAAAATCCAAGATGGGGATAATCTCGCCGTCGTGCCTTACCAGTCGTCCGCTGTTGCACCAAGAGACTGGCCTCAACCCTCACCGTAGCATCCGTCAAGTCTCTTAGGGAATTGAAGTGGGTAGACGTCATCATGGCCTGATTGTCCCCTCGGAGCCCCAACTCAAACTTGCGATACTTGTCCTCTTCCATGCTCATGAAGGCCTTGGCGAAGTGAGATAACATCAGGAAGGCTTGCTCATACTCTGCCACGGTCTGGCTCCCCTGTTGGAGCTGAAGGAACTCGATCTCACGGGCATTGCGGAAAGACCTCGGATAGTATTGGTTAAGGAATCGTTCCTTGAAGGTCTCCCAAGAGATAGAGTGAACAGTCTACCCCGACATCACCAGGTTTTGCCACCAGCGGTATGCACCTCCATCCAACAGAAAGGTCGCCAGAACCACGCGCTCCTCCGGTGGGCAGTGCATTACCGTGACGATCCTCTCCCAACAGTCAATCCACTGGTATGCCTCCTCGGGGTCTGACCCCCCGCTGAAGATCGTGGCACCCAAACGCTGGGCTCGCTCAATGCTCGCACTCTCCATCTCCCTCACTAACTCATCATCGGTCCGTGCTCGGGGATCTCTTCTCGGAGGAATAACAAAACTGTTAAGATGTATAAACATGTTAAATGAAATTTAAAGCGACGACGTACAAGGTACAAACAGCTAACCTAATACCCTGACCACTAATCTAGTGTTCTGATACCAAGTTGACAAGACCCATCCTGATCCATCTTGAACCACCTGAGGATGTGTCTCGCTCCTTTCCGACAACGACTCTAACGACTCTAAACATATCAAACATACCCTTAACCGAACTAAAGTATTCCGAATTAAATAAATAAAGTTAAACATACCAATTCAGAGTTTAATGCTGTCAGACCAGGGATAGTACAAATACAAATTACGAGCACAATTCTCAAGTTACAAAAACAGTGCTCAACCTACCCAACAAGGTGTACAGGTGCACAACAAAATGATCTAAGCATCGTACTTCGGATCCTCTTCTTCTACCTCAGTAGCACGGCTAGGAGAGGTCAATTAAAACAATAAAGGGTGTGTGGGCCGAAAATAAATAAGTTTCCAAAAACAATTTAATAATATAATAATCATATGGTTTTACCCCTCCGTTTTCAAAACTTGCATGCATTGAATCAAATATAAGTAATCATAACCGTATCATAAATCATAGAATGATATAAATAACTGAATAGGGAAAACATCGTAATAGTGCACTGTAAAACCAAACCCCATCACCCCCGATGCCAAATGATGTCATGGTTCTAAGGCTACGCGTACCACTCAGGGTCTTAAATCTCGAGTAATCCTCTAGGTCCACTAGTGTCCGGTATCCCGGATCACTGCCCCGAGGTAAAATCATAATGCCTTCCTGAGAGTGAGTAACCCTATGAGGGTTTACTCTTCTCAGTTAGTGCCCCGTGACAACTCCAAGGTCCACCCAAGCCAACGACCCTCCCTAGAGGAGACAATAAAAATAAGGTCAGTAATTGTTAGGTCATATTTTATGCATTTTTCCATGCATTATTATCTTTGATGTAGTGCTAATATCTTTCATCACATAAGAGAAAATGATAATTTTTGTGAGAGTGGTGCAGAATTGGACATTATATCGAATTAGAAAGATTTCAGTGTATAAAGGAAGAAATTCGGAGTTGAAAGAGCTTACTTATGGAGCAAGGAAAAATAACTTGGAAAACAAGAATCTGTCACTATTCATGCATGACACTGTTCATGTGAATAGTATCAGATTGCATTTCTTTCCTTATTTGCCCTCATGCTTTCTTACCTATATAAGCCCCCTTCACTCTCAAAATAAACCCTAGCCTCCACATAACAAAGAAATCAAATCTGCTCTTCTTTTTTCATTCTCCTTCTCTTCCATTGAAAAAACCTCAAAAACAAAACTTATCTTTCTATTTCCCTTCCATAACCATCTCCTCTCTTCCATCCCTTTCCATTTCTTTCCTATATACCTCAATCTCTCATCATAAAAGCTCCAAAATTCCTTCATCAAATTCGTCCTCCATCATCTTTGTTGTGTGAAGAAGAAGCCCTTTTCAGTTCTGCAGAAAAGACTACTTTTTACTTAGAGTTTGCTGCATCCATGTCTTTAATTAATGCTTTTATGTTGATTAGATACATGTGTAGCTAATTTCTCATCTAGGGTTCTTGATGTAACCATGTAAACTCAATTCTATGTTATGAAAGTATTCTGATTTTTACAAACTCTTCTTTGTTTCATTCATTTTAATTATTGATTCATATGTGATTCTAGTGCTTGATCACCATTAGAGTTCCATATGCCTAGTTAGATTTAGAGTACATGCCATGCCTAAGTTTAATTGATTTATGAATGAAAGAATGGGGTTAGTGAGTACATGCCATGCCACTGAATAAGTTTGGTCATATTTATTTTTTTCCTCATACTTAAAGGCTTTCTAGGAGTAATCTAAAGTACATATGCAAGGACCCGTCCCGGGATTCGAGATTAGCGAAGTGATTAGTGACGGATTAGTGAGGATTAATCGGTGGTTAGTAGGTTACTTTTGGACGTTTGAGCGCAGAATGACGATTTTGCCCCTAGTCTGGGCAAAATGTTGACCTTTAGTTCGGGCGGTCAATTGGACATTGACTGATGACCGTGACGTAGTTAGGGATGTCACGAGTCCGTAGACAGGTGGCACGCTCGATTCCGACATCCGAGGAGGAAGTTGTGATGTTCGGAAGGTTGAGGGTACTTTTGTAATTTGGTTAAACGAAGGGGGAAAAGTTGACTTTTAGCACGACAGGGTTTTTATACATAGACCTAGGACCGTTAGGTAGATCTCGTCGTCATGAGTACAACAGGCGGCATGCCTTCATCGGACATTGGACGGACGAGATACGGGTCTAGAACGGCAAAGGGAAAAATGGTAATTTGTACAAGTAGGGGCATTTTGGTCTTTTTGAATGTTGGGATTTGTGAAAATGAGATGAGGACAAGTGTACAGGTGCAATTGGATATTTTTGAGTCTGGTCCATGGGATGGAGGACACGTGGGGTGTGTGTAGTGGGTTCTAGGGTGCACGGGCAAAATTAAAACTGTGTAGAGTGTGTGAGTCGTGCTTTCGAAGAGGGAAAACAGAGACTGAAAGGCAGGGAGGAATTGATCGGTTTCTGGGCAAGAGTGTGAGTGTTGGTGACTCAGTAGAGTGAGTAGAGAGGGGTTGTGAAGCTGGTGAGTGTCTGGGGAGGTTTGAAGGGTCGAGTGAGCGTGTGCGGTGAGTGGGAAAACCAGAGAACAGAGAGGGTGTTTGGTGGTGGTGCTGCCGTGTTTGATCAATCGAGACTGGTGATGGTGTCCAGAGGACTGAGGAGGACTAGAGGAGTCGCGTAGGCACGGCGCAGCTCACGACGGTGGCCTGAGCGCATGTAATTTTCCTCAACCTCTGTTGCTTGCTCTGTTTTGCCGTCCGGTTTCAAACGTTGAGTCGTGAAGTTAAGGGCTGAGTCGAAGTATCTGGTAGGTTCTAATTGACTCCTTAGGTCTTTAGGAACCTTCTGGTGTCAAAGCCGTGATGGGGGGGTGTTACAGGTTGTCGGATTGAAGAACTGGGGTTTTTGTTGGTCACAGGTTCGAGCTAGGGACGATAGGTTAGAGGCCGTGTTGTTGTGTTTAGTTGAGGGGAACAGATTGCTTAGGACGGGATGAAGCTTTTGGGCTTTGAAGGAAGGAAAACAGTTGCAGGAAGGCGGAGAACCGGGAACGCCAGTTCAGACCGGTCGACCCATCGAAGACGACGATGAACAGTGTTCCGTGTGCAATGCGTGAGGCCCATGCGCAGCTACTTTGGGCGGCGCGTGGAGGCTCGTGCGGTGGTTTCCGAGGAAGTGGTTAACTAGGTTTTTGGTCTAATCGATGTAACGAGTCTTTTGGGATAGGTTTCGGGATGATCAGACGTTGTTTCGGGTTAGTTCTACGAGGTTGAAGGTTTAGGGTTCCGGTTAGTTACGTTCGAAGTTCGGGAAAATTGGGGAAAAATAGGAGGAACTTAGTTGATGTGTTAGTGACGAGTTTTGGTGACTTGTGACAGGATCGGGAATCCCTGAGGAGGACGCGGAACGTACAGGATGTTCGGGACGCGAGTGACGTACCCGGTAACTGTGAGTGGACTTCTTCCTTATAACTGAGCATGCATAACTGCTTTTAATTACGTATTTTATGGTTTTACATGTGATTTCCTGATTATTGATTATGCTATAACTGTTTTACATTATTGCACGTTTTTCGAGGAAATTACGTATTTGGCACGTTTTACGAGAAAAGCTTGATTTCTGATATGGATGCTATGATTTTGGGATTTCAAACGATAAATGGTTTTCAATGATTATAATGGATTTTGAGACATGACTTGGTAATCAAGGTTTTCGGTTTTAGAATCGGATTTCGGATTCGGGTTTGGATATGGATTTAGAAGTGATTTTCAAACGGTTTTGGATTGGATTTGCTATATCTGGTTATTGGGTTTAAAGACCCGGATATTATGATTGACGGGGGACGGGCCCGGATTGGGTTTAAAGACCCGGATTGAGTTTAAAGACTCGGGAGTTTAAAGACTCGGATATATTGATATTTTCCCCCGTAGGCCTGTTGAGTTTAAAGTCTCGGGAGTTTAAAGACTCAGATTATATTGTGGCCTGGATTGAGTTTAAAGACTCGGGAATTTAAAGACTCGGATAGATCCAGCAGGTTTGATCGGATGATTAAATTGGTATCTTATGTTTTACTGCTAAGGTTTTATAACGTTTACCATACTGTGTTTCTGTTGCTGCGGTCTCTATAATGATATGATTTATAAATGTTTTCAGAAATTGGGTTATGCATGCATGTTTTCAAAACGGAGGGCTAAACCCTGGTTTGTTTATGAAATGGTTTTTGAAACTTTTATTCTTTTTGGTCCACTCACACTTTCTGGTTTTTAACTGCCCTCCAGGTCGTGGAGCTAGTGCGGGGGTTGACGTTGAGGCAGCGTCGGAGGCATAGAGTACTCGAGAGTTTTCCCGGAGTGGCTCATTTTACCGTTGTGCGTGTACTCTGTGTATCGGTTTTGTTTTACTTTGTTTTTGGTCCTATGCTCTGTATAATGGTTGACTTTGGATATTTTAAATTCTCCTGCGTCTGACAATGTAATTTGTGGTTTTCGTGAGGTCATTTTGGTCTTTAGTTTTGGGTTGTCAGACGGGAGCAGGATTTACCTCGGTTTTCGGGGTGGAACCGGGGTGGGTCCTAACAACATACCATACTTAGGTTATAATTAGAAGGACTAGATAGTGTTCCCCATGCCATGTCCTATCTTACTTAAGTGAAAACGATCCTTAGAGCAGGTTTGGAAGATCAGAGTACTTTAGTCACTATATTCATAGAATCAAGGTTGCATAGCTGAAGTAAATACCCTAGCTTCCATCCCCATACTTTTCTCAATCTTTGCTATCTATCTTCATTTACTTAAAGTTTTAATTTCAGATAACGTCCTTACATATCACAAATCAAAACTCAATTCTGTTGTATTTTCAGTTCTTTTTATTCCACTAGTGAATTGAGTCATTATAGGATTATTTAGAGCTAATTGTGAAGCCTAATAAGTTTGTGGTTCGACACCCTTACTTGTGCATTATCAATACTACAATAGTAGTGTATAAGCTAGGATACATCAACAATTTTGGCGCCGTTGCCAGGGACTGATTTCAGTCCTTTGCAATTGGTTACCAACTTATCCCTATAGCTTATTTTCTGTTTTAGTTTGTTTACAGCTTGAGTTATTCATATATTTGTGTGTCGGGTTTTGAATGTCCAGTACGCCTCTGCTAGACTCCGTTGCAACAGCTATAAGGAAATCTAGAGAAACAAGAGGAAATCTTACTACAAAAATTGTAGCTAAAAGAGCATTTCAAGAAATCATCAAGCATGAAACTTCTGTCTCAATTCATTCAGGAGATTCAGAAGAGTTAGAAGAATAAATTGAAGAAAAAATGGTTGACGCTGCAACCCATGCTTTGGAGTTCTATGCTCAACCAATAATCCCTGATTCGCCTTCATGAGTAGTACTGTCACAGGCCGCAAGGAACTATGAACTTAAATCTTCATATTTTTCTATGTTTCCTTCATTCTTTGGGTTGCCTAATGAGGATCCATTGGCTCATATTAAAGAGTTTTACATAATTGTTAATTCATTGCCTTTGCAGGGACTTTCGGAGAATGATTTGAGGTATAGGATCTTTCCATACACATTGAAGGAACGGGCCAAGGCTTGGCTCATGACTTTGAAGCCTAAGTCCTTGGAAATGTGGGATGAGGTTGTAAAGAAGTTTATGGACAAGTTCTTTTCTCCCCAAAAGACACCAACCCTAAGAGCTCAAATTTTCAATTTCAGACAAGAAGATACTAAAACGTTTAGTGAATGTTGGGAAAGATTTAGAGGACTATTGCTGCAGTGTCCACACCATGGGTTACCTCTTTACCTTCAAATGCAAATTTTCTTTAACGGTTTAACCCCTACATGTCAATCAATGTGTGATAATGCAGCTGGTGGTGCTCTAAAGAAAAAGAGTCCAGAGGAGTCTCAAGAACTCTTTGAGATGCTGGGTTCTAATATGCATCAATCAAGAGGGAAGAGAAGTGGTGCATATGAAGTTCATTCAACTAATGACGTTTCTTTCAAGGTTAACAACTTGGAAAGGAAACTTGACGCTGTGCTTTCAAATTTAGGCTCATCTCATGTCTCTCAAAGTGCTACATATGCTGATTACGATCAAGAGCAAGAAAATATGATGAATTGCTATAATTCAAGGCAAAAGAATGACTTACAACCCCAGATGGAGGAACCACCCTAACTTTTCTTGGGGTGGAAATCAGAATCAAAGCCATGCTCAGCATCAGCCTAACAACTACCAAGTTCTCCCAAGCAATCCTGTGGAGGAGACATTACAGAAATTCATGCAAACCACTTCCACTTTGTTCCAAAACCAAGCTGCTAGCATTCAAAAGCTTGAGACCCAAGTTGGATAGCTTGCTACTGCTCTTAACCAAAGAGAACATGGGAAGCTTCCAAGTCAAACTCAGTTGCTTCAAAAGAATCAAGAGCAAGCAAAAGCCATCACAACACTTAGAAGTGGTAAGGTTATTGATAATGGTGTTAACTACGATCTTCTTAATACTTCTGAAATTGTGAATGCAGGTGAGGAGGAAGGAGAGGCAGAACAAGCACCCAAGAAAGCTACTGATGTACCTCTTAGGACTAACAAGGATGAACCTGTTTTACATAAGGCTCCCAAGCCCTAAGTGCCACCCATTCCTTTTCCAAGAAGACTTGCTCAATGCAACAAGGATAAGGCCTTCAAAGAACTTTATGAAATTCTCAGTAAAGTTAATATTAATATGCCTTTACTTGATTTAATTGACGATGTTCCAGCCTATGGCTAGTTCTTTAAAGAATTGAACAAGTACAAGAGGAAATATGAACCACATGAGAAGGTTTTAGTCTCCGAGAATGTCTCTTCCGTGCTTCAGAGAAGGCTTCCACCCAAACTTAAAGATCCTAGCAGCTTCTCCATACCTATTACCATTGGGGACAAGAAGATTGAGAATGGCATTCTAGACTTGGGTGCAAGTATCAATCTTATGCCATACACGGTTTACATGCATCTAGGTTTGGGAGAGTTGAAACCTACCACAGTTTCTTTACAACTTGCTGATCGTTCAGTAAAGTATCCAAGAGGTATAGTTGAAGACATTCTAGTTCAAGTTGATAAATTGATCATACCTGCTGATTTTGTAGTGCTTGACATGGAAGAATCACCAATCAAAGATCGTGAGTTACCTATTCTTCTTGGGAGGCCATTCATGGCCACAACAAGGAAAATCATAAATGTGCATGATGGAATGCTCACAATGACAGTTCTTGGAGAAACTGTATAATTTAGAGTGTTTGAATCTCTAACTCATCCGTATTCTTCTTTAGATTGTTTCTCTGTTGATATATTGGATTGTTTTGTGTTCACCAAATTTTCTCAAGGCCCCCCTAACGACCCACTAGAGATTGTCTTGACCAATGTTCTGGATGACTTCGAAGATGAATGGGAGTTGGAAGAGGAAGTTTCTGCTTCGGAGGCTTTGAAGTCATATCCCAACACCTATTTAGTCCCCTTTGAGCCACTTGAGCCATCCACTGATCATCTCATACCCTCAATCGTCAAACCACCAAAGCTTGAGCTTAAATTACTTCCCTCTCATCTTAAGTATATCTTTCTGGGTGACCAAAATTCGCTTCCAATTATCATAGCTTCTGATCTGACCTCTTTGTAGGAAGAAAAGCTATTAAGAGTTTTGAGAGAGTTCAAATCAACCATTGTGTAATGACCCGTCCCGAATATCGGGATTGAATATTAATTAATTATGATTTAGAGTGACTAATCTGGGATTAGTTGAGTGAAATCGGACGAATTGTGCAAAATGACCGTTTTGCCCCTAGCATGGGCAAAATGTTGACTTTTAGTTTGGGAGGTCAAACGGACTTTGACCGATGACCGTGACGTAGTTCGGGACGTCACGAGTTCATAGACAGGTGGCACGTTCGATTCCGACATTCGAGGTGAAAGTTATGGCGTTCAGAAGTTGAGGGGTATTTTGGTAATTTGGCATATTAGGGGCCAAATGTTGACTTTTTGATCGGGAGGTCCGATGGACGAGGGCCAAGGACCGTTACGTAGGTATCATCGATACGAATCCAACGACAGGCGGCATGCCGAAATCGGAGATTCGACGACGAAGTTATGGTCACGGAATCGAGTCGATTAACCGAACGAACCGGGAATAAAATAATATTTTAATATGAACAGTACCCGGTGACTGGACACACTTGGATGAGTGACAAGTGTCACTCATCCCTTAAAATCAGGCACAAAGCATGGATCCATGATTTTGGGGAGACCTAATTATGATGTTTTAATATTATTTTAATTAATTAATCCTTTAATTTCCATTAATCCTGTTCTGTTTCTTACCCGTGCACAACTGAGAAGCAGAGATTGAGAGGGTCTGAAATTGTCCATCATTTCCTTCCATTTCTGAACCAAAGTGTGAGTAATTGAGAGGGTGTTGAGATTTAATTAGCAAGGATAAACGAGGGACTGAGTGGGGGCTTGAATTTGGAATTTCGAATTTTCGAATTTTGAGGGGGGAAATTCGAATTGGAAGCTTGGAGCCGTGTTGATCGAAATTGAGTTCATTTCTAGTCTTCTGGGATTACCACGACCTGTTTCATCGAAAGAAAGAAGGCAATTGAGGTCCAATTGGGGTAGAACAGAAGCACTGTAGTCGCAGAGAGTTCGAGCTTGAGTCGTGGAGTTTGAGCCATGAATTGATTCAATTGAGTTGGGTAAAATGCTTACCTGAGTCCCTTGATGCTTCTGGTTGAATCAATTTAAGGAAGTCGTGAGACGGTGAAGGTTTTCGAATGATGAACAATGGCCGGAGGTCCTTCGAATGATCGACTTTGATTGTAGGGTTTGAGGTATGGTTTTGTATAATTAACGTTACAGAACTCTAATTAGACTTGATTCGAAACTGACTGAATGTTCAATTGATGGAAACAATGTCGAATTGGTAGGATTTGAACCGGGTCTGTTCGCGGGTTAAATGACCCGTTTTACAGACAAACGGGTGAGAGGGACAGTACTGTAGCAGGCGCGTGGGTTTCACGCGCAGCCACTCACGGCGGCGCGTGGGGGCACGTCCGGCCTAGTCTCAAGGTGAGGTCAACATGACTTTTGATCCTCTCGGTGTAACGAACATTTTGACGTTGGTTTCGGGGAAATCGGATATTGTTTCGATAATGTTCCGCGTATCCGAAGTTTTGTTTTACATTTAAAATACGTATTTAAATTCCGAAAAAAAATTGGGGAAAATTATATGATGTATTTTGAGATGTTAGTAACCCTCTATAATGATTTTGGGCAGGAGTTATGATTTCCAAATTTTACGGAAAAACGTGCAGCTCGAAAACGGACCGTTTTGGACGGTGTGTGTGAGTGGACTTTGTTTTCTAACCGTGACGCATGCATATATGATTTAAATGCCTTATTATATGATTTTATATGCTTGTGCATGATTTATGTTTCAATCCGGTAATTTCTCGGTTTTATGATTATTATATTATTATTTTGGGCGATTTTCGGGAAATTACGAAATTTGGTAAAAATGATGTTTGGACTTGGTTTGTGAGTCCGGGATTAAAATTGATTGAAAATAATGGTTGGACTCGGATTATTGAGTCATGGATTGAAAAATGATGTGGTGACTCGGGAATGAGTCAATGGTCAATTTCGTGGATTTACGTGAAAATGGCAACGGAGGTTGCAACGCATGGATTTGCGTGATAATGTTATTTTGGGCATGAGAACCCAAGTGAATAGTAGTTTTGACTCGGATTTGGAGTCACTTGTGAATTTGTGAAATTAATGACTTATTGGGATTTTATGATTATTTTAATCAGTGTTTCGGGCACGTTTTACGAGGAACGTGCAAATGATGTTTTGGGCTAGGCCCGGAGTTTAAATGATTTCTAAAATGATATTTTGACTTTGTTGGTGAGTCAATGATGATTTCCGGATTATTTTATTGAATTAAAAGGTGATTTTAAAGAAATACGTGTAAATGGTATTTTGGGCTTTGAGACCCTGTCGGGGATGATCTTGACTTGGTATGAAGTCAAGATTTGATTGAAATGTTTTGGGATGTAATTCTCGGGATGGTTTTCATTGTGATTGTGATATTCCCAGACGGTCGGTGCTTGGGGGGAATACCCAGACGACCGGAGCTTGGGGGATGTGATTGTAGGATCGGGAGTTGATCCTATGGTAGTCAGCTTCTCGGATGAGACTGAGCTTGGATGTACCACTCGGAGGTGTCTGAGCCTGGGGATGTGTTCGCCCAGAGGTGATTGAGCCCGAGGGGGTTGAGCCCAGAGGTGTCTGTTCCCGAGAGTATGACTGGATGTTGGCCTACGCGTAGTGCAACACTTGTGAGTAGTGCAGTTTGATTGATTGTGCACTTGTGAGTAGTGCAGATGTGATTTGTGATATTTTATGCACTTGTGAGTAGTGCGGATTGATTGGATAGATATATTTATTGTGCACTGGTGATTAGTGCTGATTGATGTTGTTTGTGATAGCGTACTGGTATTGAGTACTGGTTTTTGGTCTTTGTGGTCAGGTGATTATGTTTTCACATGTTTTGGCCTGGGAGCCGGGATTTGATGTTTTATAACATGAACTGATTTGGTGAACATGAGTTTTATGGACCATGGGAAAATATGTTTTGATTTTATCGGTCCACTGTTCATACTTGAATGATTTTATACCACTACTCATGTTTTACGATATGCATGCAAGTTTGTGAAAACTGGAGGGTAAGAATGTATTTTGATAAATGTTTTTATAAGAGGTCATTTTTGTCCACTCACACCTTTTCTATTTTGTGACCCTCCAGGCCGTGGTACGACGTTCGGGACTGATCGTGAGGCAGTGACAGCAGCAGAAATCCGCCAAAACATCCCTTGTCTGGTAAGTACTGAAGGATAGTTTCGGACCTTTAGTTGACTTGTCAGTCGGGAGCAGGACCGGGCACGGTTTTTGACGTCTAGTTGGGACGGGTCCTGTCAATTGGATGGTCTATAGCAGATATCAAAGGAATCAGTCCCTCTATATGCATGCATAGGATACTTTTGGAGGAGGATAGCCAAGCTAGCCATGAACCTCAACGAAGTCTCAATCCCAACAAGAAAGAAGTGGTTAGAGCTTAAGTACTTAAGCTACTTGACACTGGGATCATCTATCCTATTTCTGACAGCAAGTGGGTTAGTCCTACTCAAGTTATACCAAAGAAGAGTGGCATGACTGTGGTAAAAAATGATCAGGATGAACTTGTACCAACAAGAGTCACGACTGGATGGAGAGTGTGCATCGATTACAAGAAGTTAAATGCTATGACTAGAAAATATCACTTTCCCCTTCCTTTTATTGTTCAAGTGCTTGAAAGATTAGCTGGTTACTCATACTATTGTTTTCTTGATGGTTATTCAGGTTATAACCAAATCCCAATTGCACATGAGGACCAAGCGAAGACGACCTTTACCTGCCTATTTGGCACGTTTGCGTATCGGAGGATACCGTTTGGTTTGTGTAATGTGCCAGCTACATTTCAAAGATGCATGATGGCCATTTTCTCTGACATGGTTGAGAGGTTCATCGAGGTTTTTATGGATGATTTTTCTATGTTTGGTTCCTCATTTGATATATGTCTTCATCATCTTGCATTAGTTCTAAAATGTTGCCAAGACACCAATCTGATTTTGAATTGGGAGAAATGCCATTTTATGGTTAAGAAGGGTATAGTGCTAGGTCATGTAATTTCAAGCAAGGGAATATAGGTAGATAAAGTAAAAATTGACTTGATCTCTAACCAAATCCCAGGTTATAACCAAATCCCAATTGCACCTGAGGAACAAGCGAAGACGACCTTTACCTGCCCATTTGGCACGTTTGCGTATCGGAGGATACCGTTTGGTTTGTGTAATGCGCCAGCTACATTTCAAAGATGCATGATGGCCATTTTCTCTGACATAGTTGAGAGGTTCATCGAGGTTTTTATGGATGATTTTTCTATGTTTGGTTCCTCATTTGATATATGTCTTCATCATCTTTCATTAGTTCTAAAATGTTGCCAAGACACCAATCTGATTTTGAATTAGGAGAAATGCCATTTTATGGTTAAGAAGGGTATAGTGCTAGGTCATGTAATTTCAAGCAAGGGAATATAGGTAGATAAAGTAAAAATTGACTTGATCTCTAAACTAACTCTCCCAGCATCTGTTAAGGGAATTCAAAGCTTCCTAGGTCATGCAGGTTTTTATAGACATTTTATTAAGGATTTTTCAAAAATAACTCGTCTGTTATGTAACTTGTTAGCCAAGGACACTTCTTTTGACTTTAATGAAGAGTGTTTGCAGACCTTTGAAATGTTTAAGAAGAAACTAACTTCTACTCCAATTATCATGGCTCCAGATTGGTCTTTTCCCTTTTAATTGATGTGTGATGCATCTGATTTTGCTATTGGTGTAGTACTAGCCCAAAGAATTGGAAAACTCTCTCATGTTATTGATTGTGCAAGAAGGACATTGAATGATGCTCAGCTAAATTATTCCAAAACAGAAAAAGAGTTACTTGTTGTTGTCTTTGCTCTGGAGAAGTTAGATCTTATCTTGTAGGATCAAAAGTCATTATCTACTCAGACCATTCAGCTCTACGATACTTAATGACCAAAAATGATGCCAAGTCAAGACTCATTAGATGGATCCTCTTATTACAAGAATTTGATTTGGAAATAAGAGACAAGAGTGGCAAAGAGAATGTAGTTGCTGACCACTTATCACGTTTGAAAAGTGAAGCAATTGATAGAAATGCACAGTTGCCCTTGAATGAATCATTCCCTGATGAACAACTTCTTACCATCCAAGATGATGAACCATGGCATGCTGATTTTGTTAATTTTCTTTCTTGTGGTATTATTAGAGATGATCTAACCTTTCAGGAGAAGAAAAGGTTCTTTTCGCAAGTGAAGCACTACATGTGGGATGAGGCCTACCTTTTCAAATATGGACCTGATCAGATTATTAGGAGATGTGTTCCCGAGGTTGAGCAAGAAAGCATACTCAAGTTCAGTCATGAGTTTGCATGTGGAGGTCATTTTGGTGCCAAGAAGACAGCATCCAAGGTTCTTCAATCTGCTTTCTTTTGGCCTACTTTGTTTAAAGATGCTTTTAACTTTTGAGTTAAGTGTGATGGGTGCCAAAGAGTGGGCAACATCAGCAGCAGAAATCAGATGCCTTTACATAACATTTTAGTTGTGGAGATCTTTGACGTATGGGGCATCGATTTCATGGGACCATTCCCACCCTTTTTTGGCTACAATTACATCCTGGTGGCAGTAGACTACGTGTCTAAATGGGTGGAAGCAATTGCTTCAAAGACCAATGATCATAGAATGGTGATTAACTTCCTCAAGGACATCATTTTTTCAAGGTTCAGAATGCCAAGAGCTATTATCAGTGATGGTGGAACTCACTTTTGCAACAAGCCATTTGAAGCCTTGATGAAGAATTATCAAATCACACATAGAGTGAGCACACCATATCATCCCTAAACTTCTGGCCAAGTGGAGATAAGCAATAGGGAGATCAAGAATATTCTAATGAAGACTGTGAATTCGACAAGGAAAGATTGGTCCACAAAGTTAAATGATGCGCTTTGGGCCTATATAACAGCTTATAAGACTCATATTGGGATAAGCCCTTACAAACTTGTTTTTGGGAAAGCTTTCCATTTGCCTATGGAGTTGGAGCACCATGCTTTTTTGAGAAGCTTAACCTGGACTTCACAACAGTTGGAATGTCAACAAAGCTGCAACTAAATGAGCTTGAGGAGCCAAGGAATAAGGCTTATGAAAGTGCGAAGATTTACAAAGAAGGACCAAACTTTACCATGATAAAGCTCTCGTGAGAAAGGTATTCTTCCCTGATCAAAATGTTTTATTATATGACTCTTGTTTACGTCTCTTTCCAGGTAAACTTAAGTCTAGATGGGTTGGACCTTTCAAAGTGACCAAAGTGTATCTTTATGAAGCAGTTGAAATAAAGAATCTCAACAATGGTAACAGTTTCAAAGTTAATGGCCACAGATTAAAGCCGTACTTGATGTCTGATATGGATGTTCCCATTGCACATATGATGGATACTCTTCGATTCCATTAAGCACATTTGCAACCACGTCTTTCCTAGATATTAAATACAGCGCTTATTGGGAGGCAACCCAACCAGGTTCTATCTTTTTAACCTTTTAACTTAGTTACTTCTTTTCTTTCTCTGCTTTCATACTCCAGTTGCATTGTATGCCTTCTTTTCTATTTTATACATTGTGGACAATGTTTAGTTTAGGTTTGGGGGTAGGGAATTGCAAATTTTTGGGTGCTAAAGAGTCAGTCTGTTAGAGCATTGTTGAAACATTGCAATGGAATCTTTATGCAAACTAAGGCATACAATCGTCATTTAGAGGGAAGCCTTGAATAGTCTTCTGATTAGGTGTTCATTCTGACCTCTCGTGCTCTTAGAATCATGGTGAATAAGGTACTTGATCAAACAAATGAAGAAGAATAGTGGAGACTACCCTTGTGATGTGATGAGCCTACTTGCTTTTTTGAGAGGGTTTAATTTGTTTCTGCTCCAATTCTTTCTTTTTAATTCACTCTAATCCGATCTCATTATCATTTTTGGTTGATTACTAAGAATTTTTCATAATATCAGATATCACATGCCCTTCATTTGTGGAGTAGCCCTTTTGAAGTGATGCTAGGCTTTGTGTGCATAACCTTCTAAAGGCCTTCTTTAAACCCTACCTTTGTGTGCTCCATTAGCCATTTCGCAGCCAAACACAAGTAGCCTTTTCTTTCATAACCTACATCACTCTTTCCCTTTTGTATCTTACTTTGAGGTACCTAGCTTAATTGTGACCATACCCTATAGCTTGGAATCTGCCAAGGTTGTTGAAAGTGGAAATCTGATGCAAGGAAAAGTATTGCCACTATTAAATCAAAAGTTTATGGACAATCAAAAGACGATCAGGTCAAAATAAGTTCATATCAAAAGAAAAGAGAACTTAAATGAAGTAAAACTTCAAAGACAAAAAAAAACGAAAAACAAAACAAAAACAAAAAAAAGCAAAAGAAAATGTTCAAGTATGATCTGAGAAAAGTTCATTCCATTCAACTTAAAGTGAGTAGATGTTGGGAATAACATCAAGCTGTGCGAAGTAATTTTTCAATAGCCCTTGGTATGATTCTAAGTTACTTGTTGTTCCTATCCTTTTTCCATTTTCCCCTCAACCAAGCCTCATTACAACCTATTTAGATTAAGACCTATGTTTATCATATATGCAATGACATGAATGCTGGGAGGTATGTGCTCTATCTAATTCTTAGTTTTCAATTCTCTCATGAGATCTATCCTGAAATTGTGCCATTTTTTCTTATACTTCGTATGTGAGAATACTTGCTTTCTTAGTACATAACTTCACTCACATATGTTTGATGGAGAGATTAAACCTTAGGTTCGAGTGATTGAGTGTAACGACCCGTCCCTGAAGTCGAAATTAGATTAGCGGTTAATGACGGATTAGCAAAGTTAATCGGTGATTAGTTGGATACTTTTGGACGGATGATGCAGAATGACGATTTTGCCCCTAGAATGGGCAAAATGTTGACTTTTAGTTCGGGCGATCAAATGGACATTGACAGATGACCATGACGTAGTTCGGGATGTCACAAGTCCGTAGACATGTGGCACATCCGATTCCGACATCCGATGAGGAAGTTATGATGTTCGGAAGATTGAGGGCATTTTCGTAATTTGGTTAAAGAGGGAAATTGTTGACTTTTTGTTTGACCATTAGTTTTCACGCAAATCGAGGACCGTTAGATAGGTCTCGACGTCCTGAGTACAACGATAGGCGGCACGCCGTCATCAGACATCGGACAGTTAAGTTATGATTCTAGAAAGGTGAAGGGCAAAATGGTAATTTCGACTTGTAGGGGTATTTTGGTCTTTTAACGCATGGGGGGTTGTGCCCAATCAGATAAAGACACATGGATAGAGTTAATTGGATATTTTGGGGCTGTGTCCATAGGCTGTTTGACACCTGGTGTGATCCTAGAGGGTTCTAGCCTACACGGTTACAATTTTAAATGGCTTGTAATCGTTTAAAGAGAAGAAAACAAAGAGACTGAAAACAGAGAGGCAATCGATCAGTTCTTAGGGCGTGTGAATTCTTGGTGATCGAGTGTGTTTGATCAGAGAGAAGCTGAGAGTTTAGTGAGTGTTTTGGGATGAACTGGAGTGAGGTTGTGTGTGTGTGAGGTGAGCAGAACCCGAAAAACAGAGAGGGAGTCGTGGTTGTGGTGCAGCCTTAATCGATCAAACCCATTGAAGCTTGGTCTGTGGTGGTGATCAGAGGACCTGAGAGTGACTTGGGACCCTGAGACTCACGGCGAAGCTCACGGCGATGAGCAGAAGGAAGGTAAGGTTTCGGGTCCCCTGTTTTCCAGTTTTGGTTCGAATGGAAAGTCGTGGGTTTTGGTAGGTGTTTTAGACATTCTTTTGATTCTAATAGTAGTAGGACGTTGTTACTAAGCTCAGGAGTCGAAGCCGTGCCCTGAGGAGACAACTGGTGGCAGGGAACAACAACTTGACTTTTCTGGGTTTTTCTTCTACTTTGGGAGGTGAGTTTTAGACCCTTATTTTGTGTGTTAATTAGATGAATCTATTGCTAGGAGTGGGACGAAACTAATGGAGTAGTTGGGTTTGAAAATGGACTGGATTTGAGTGAGAACCGACCTCGTCGGCTCGGTTGGACTGGACTGAACCGGTCTGAATGGGTTTGGACAGAGGTTGAAGACGACACTGTAGCAGGTGTGTGAAGCCCACGCGCAGCCCCTTTGGACGGCGCGTGAGGGTACGTGGGGCAGGTTTGGGGAAGTGTCCAACATGGTTTTCACTCTAATCGATGTAACGAACATTTTGGGACAAGTTTCGAGACGATCGGACATCGTCTCGGGTTAGTTTTGATTGTCCGAAGGTTTAGGGGTTCATTTAATTACGTTTAAAATTCCAGAAAAATTGGGGAATTAGGGTAAGCTTAAATGAAGTGTTTGTGACCCGGATTGGTGACTTTGACAGGTCGAGAAATTCCTGAGACAACCGAGGAACGTACGGGACGCGAGTGATGTGTTCGGAACTGTGAATGGACTGTTTGTTTTCTAACTGAGCATGCATAGTTGTTTTTATCTATTATTCCCATGCTTTTAAATATGGTTTCATGTTTCGAATTATGATTTATCTGCTTTACATAATTTCACGGTTTTCGAGGCGTTCTTAGAATTATACGTATTTTCAGTACGTTTTACGAGATATGAATTGATTATGATTTCGATGCTATGGTTTTGGGATTTAAATCTATAACTGGTTTCCAATGATTATAAATGGGTTTTGCAACATGATTTGATAATCAAGGTTTTCGGTTTTAGAATCGAATTTCGGAAATCGAGATTTGGTTTTAAAGCTGGGAAAAAGGGATTTCCGGATTTGGATTCGGAATAACGGTTTTGAACGCCGGCAGGGCTTCAGAATAGTGATTTCAAATTCGGGTTTGGACATGAATTTAGAAATAATTTAAAAACGATTTTGGATTGGATTTGCTGGATCTAGTTATTGGGTTTAAAGACCCAGATTATGATTTGACAGGGGCGGGCCCAGATTGGGTTTAAAGACCTGGATTGAGTTTAAAGACTCGGATATTATGATTTCCCCCGTAGGCCTGTTGAGTTTAAAGATTCGGGAGTTTAATGACTCGGGTTATATTGAGGCCTGGATTGAGTTTAAAGAATCGAGAGTTTAAAGATTCGGATAGATCCAGCAGGTTTGATCGGATGATGATATTTGGTATTTCATGTTTTTATGATGATATTTTCATAAAGATTATCATACTGTTTATATAGATGTTTTTAGATACTGAGTTATGCATGCATGTTTTTAAAACGAAGGGCAAAATTCTGGTTTGTTTATAAAACTATTTTTGAAACTCTTATTTATTTTAGTCCACTCACACTTTTCTGGTTTTTAAATACCCTCCAGGTCGTGGTGCTAGCGTTGGGGCTAACGTTGAGGCAGAGGCAGAGACATAAAGTTTTCCGTTGCGAGTTTTCCCGTTGCGCATGTAGCCAGCTTTTAGTCTGTCTTACCTTGTACTGTACTATGCTCTGTATGATTGTTGACTCATTGGATTATAAATTCTCCCTGGTCTAGAAATGTATATATTGTAAGTTTTTGTGAGGTTGTTTTGATCTCTTGAGTTGGGTTGTCGGACGGGAGTAGGGCTCTTCCCGGTTATCGGGGTGGTAATCGGGATGGGTCCTGTCATTGAGTGAATTTGTGAGACTTAGAGTTGAGACGAATTCTATCTTCAGGTTTGAAAATGATGCCTATGAAGCCTTGAAACTGAGAGTATAAGTATTCACTTGCACACTAATTAGTTGCTGACATGGTGAATTCAAGAAGGTAAAGGTATGACTAAAGTTTCATTGGTTCACATTACATTGTTTCCATAATGTTTTAAACCTTGTTTTTTTTCAATAGAGTCTTGATGGTGTTTGTGGTTGTCACCTCTGTTAAACCCTCAGGAGACAAAACTCTTCCTAATAGGCACACCTAGGGGTTTAAATCGTTTATCTTAAGAAGATTGAGTCATTATTTTAATTGTGCTTTTGTAATTTTCTTGCTCGAGGACTAGAAAATGATAGTCCTACTAGGCACACCTAGGGGTTTAAATCGTTTATCTTAGGAAGACTGAGTCATTATTTTAATTGTGCTTTTGTAATTTTTCTTGCTCGAGGACTAGCAAATAATAGGTTTGGGGGTTTTTGTTAGGTCATATTTTATGCATTTTTCCATGCATTATTATCTTTGATGTAATACTAATATCTTTCATCACATAGGAGAAAATGATAATTTTTGTGAGAGTTGTGCATGATTGGACATTATATCGAATTAGAAAGATTTCGGTGTAAAAAGGAAGAAATTCAGAGTTGAAAAAGTTTACTTATCGAGTAAGGAAAAATAACTTGGAAAATAAGAAGATGTCACTATTCACGCCTAACACTGTTCACGTGAATAGTATCAGATTCCCTTTCTTTCCTTACTTGCCCTCATGCCTTCTTACCTATATAAGCCCTCTTCACTCTCAAAATAAACCCTAGCCTCCACATAACAAAGAAATCAGATCTGCTCTTCTTTTTTCATTCTTCTTCTCTTCCATTGAAAAAACCTCAAAAATAAAACTCATCTTTCTATTTCCCTTCCATAACCATCTCCTCTCTTCCATCCTTTTCCATCTCTTTCCCATGTACCTCAATCTCTCATCATAAAGCTTCAAAATTCCTTCATCAAATTCGTCATCCATCATCTTTGTTATGTGAAGAAGAAGCCCTTTTTCAGTTCTGGAGAAGAAGACTGTCTTCTACTTAGAGTTTGCTGCATCCATGTCTTTAATTAATGCTTTTATGTTGATTAGATACATGTGTAGCTAATTTCTAATCTAGGGTTCTTGATGTAACCATGTAAACTCAATTCTATGTTAAGATTGAAGTATTCTGATTTTTACAAACTCTTCTTTGTTTCATTCATTTTAATTATGGATTCATATGTGATTCTAGTGCTTGATCACCATTAGGGTTCCATATGCCTAGTTAGATTTAGAGCACATGCCATGCCTAAGTTTAATTGATTCATGAATGAAAGAATAGGGTTAGTGAGTACATGCCATGCCACTGAATAAGTTTGGTCATATTTATTTCTTTTCTCATACTTAAAGGCTTTCTAGGAGTAATCTAAAGTACATACCATACTTAGGTTATAATTAGAAGGACAAGATAGTGTTCCACATGCCATGTCCTATCTTACTTAAGTGAAAACGATCCTTAGAGCAGGTTTGGAAGATCAAAGTACTTTAGTCACTGTATTTATAGAATCAAAGTTACATAGGTGAAGTCAAGACCATAGCTTCCATCCCCATACTTTTCTCAATCTTGTCTATTTATCTTCATTTAGTTAAAATTTTAATGTCAGTTTAACGTCCTTACATATCACAAATCAAAACTCAATTCTATTTTATTTTCAGTTCTTTTTATTCCACTAGTTAATTGAGCCATTACATGGTTATTTAGAGATAATTGTGAAGCCTAATCAGTCTCTGTGGCTCGACACGCTTACTTGTGCATTACCATTACTACAATAGTAGTGTATAAGCTAGGATACATCAACAATAATTATAGCATAATAGTAGTATAGATATACTGAATCCCCTGATAGTCCCTGGAAACGATCCATATATAATCCAGACGGGTATCATGCCCAAAACATCATAATATGTAGTAAGCATCATAAATTAATACTCATAATAGTCCCGTCTCAATTAATAAGTGAAATAGTAAAACATTTATCCATGCAATCGTTTAGAAACCAAAAAGCCCACTCACACATGGTCCTTGCTACCCAAATGACTGCCTAAACCTGTACAAACACATTCAAAAGTCACTAAAGGACTCCATAAGTTCAACCCTAAAGCCCTAGAACAGAACCGGCCCGGGAAAGCGCCCGAACATGCTTCCCAAGACATTAAACCCCATTTTGACTGACTTAACGATCTCTTATCGGCACGAAACCATCGACATTGGATTCGTATCTTCGAAACCTTGAAAATGGTATCGGTCCCACCAAAACACTGTTCACACACGCCCCCACGTGCGGTCAACGGTGCTACAGTAATTGATGACGTCGTCGCTGTCGTCATTGCTGAAGTCAACATGACGTCGTTGCTGACATCATCTGATAGCTATCAGGTCTAACATGTCAGACTCTAACAGGTGCCATGTGTCAACACGGGATTGGCCATGTCACTGACTCGTGTTAAGCTCTTACATGTGCCACGTGTCAGCGTCGCACTGGTCCACGCCACTGACATGTCAGTGCTGACTGTGCATTGACAAGTGACGTGTCAGACATCGACTAGGCCAAGTGTCTGATAGGTCTGACATGATGACGTCAGCATGGTGATGTCATCATCTCCTACCTCGCGACGGGTCAACCAGGATGTCTGCAACCAGGTCACGCAGACCCGCTACTTGACCCGGCCACCATTTCCTTATTTTCCATCCATTTTTCTTCTGGTTTGTTCCTAGATGATTGTCTAAGTCCCAATAATAGTCTACCCTAACAAAAACATTAAAAACGGCCTAGATCTTACCTACAACTCCATGAACAGAAACCGTAGTTTTCCGTCGTTGATATCTCGCAACTTCGGCAGCTGTTTTCCTCGAGATCTAGCCCTACAGGTCCGCCTCAGTCCCTAAAACACGTTAGGATCCATTAAACGAGAAACCCAAGTTAGAACACGACTTCCATTTTCGGTCCAAAACACGGGTTCTCGGGTTTGAACATGTCTCACCTTTCCGCCATGGCTTCGTCGTAGCCCTGCCTCCACGCGACGTCGCCTGTTCGTCCTGGTCGCTTTCTCAGTCGGTCTGTTCTCAGCTGTCACAGTGGACGGTGCAAAAGGGGTGGTCGGGTTTGGGTGGTGCAGCTAACGGGTGTGTGTGTTTGTTTGTTTAAGTTTTAGGAAACTGGCGAATGAGAGAAGGAGAGAGGTTTTAATTGTTTAAATAATGGGCCAATCAAATGCACCCATGTAAGACCTTAGCTGACGGATGAGTGACACTTGTCACTCATCCAAGTGTCCCTAGTTAATCTCCCAACTAATCTGGTATTAATTAATTAATACGGTTTTTGAGATGTAAATTTGCCCGTTTTCGCTCCCTTGACCATTACTTCTCCGTACGAAGTCCAATTTCGATGTGCCGTCTGTCTACGGACTTTTGAAGTCCCGATCTATGTCACGGTCATAGGTCAAAGTCCAAAATATTTTCCAGGTCAAAAGTCAACTTTTCCCTCGCTAAGGGCAAAATGGTCATTTGACATTAAAATATTATTTATGAAAATTCGGGTCGTTACAAAGTATTAGAGCGTTCTTGGTTGAACCATTCAATCTTTTGATTCAACCATAACCTTATGCATTATATGTGTTTGTAGAGTTTAAAAGGACAATTTCCTACTTGGATGATTTTTGCATCAACACTAGTTAATTTGATGATGTAAAAAAAATTAAACAAACAAACAATAACTAATGTAGGTAGAAACACATCAATTAAAGTGGAGAAAAGTAAAAATAAAAATAAAATTGAAATGGTCAAAAATTAGCAAGAGACTATACAAGAAAATAAATCTAAAGTGCAATTGTAAATATGTCATAAGAAAGTATAACAAGACTTATCAATTTGATTTTAACAGTTTTATGAAAGTTATGGGTTCTATGTAGTTTTCTGTTCTTGTTTGAGCCAGGTCGAAATCCGATCTCAACAAAATCTAATACCCAACAATGGGCTAGCTGTTGAGCCCAAAATAATTTCAAAGGCATGACTAGAAACTCATCGAGGCAAATTTGTCGAATATTTAAATGACAATTACGCTCACATGTCAATCTAACATCTAATTAAGGAAAATGCATGTAATAAGAGTTTATACAAATAGTGAAAGTCCGACAAGAAAATAAATCATGATGAGAGTTAAATTTCCTATGTTTGAATATAGAAATGGAAGATAATTAAGTCAATTATTATATCAGATATGAAAAAAGCAAAGATCAAATTATGCTTCATCAATTAAATTGAGTGTAGCTAATTTGAACTGAAATCGTGTTGACTGGCATAAATCGAAAAAATCAACAATCAACTTTAAACAAAAAAAATAATCTTATTAATTGAAGACTTGACGACTTGGGATAGCTTCGAGTCCCTAAAAGTATGAAGCTTTGGAGAAGAAAAAGCAATGTAAGAATCCGAGGAACAAATGGAAGAAAAGACTCATCTTCTCTTCATCGAATCTCCAACTTCACACTATACAAGTGTAAATTTTTTACTAAATCGATAATAAATATATATATTTTTGCTAGAAGGATATATGACCCCAAAAAAAAAAAAAAAACTAATGGAAGGACTAAGTTGACCCAATAGTTCCAAAACCATTAACGGTCCACCCAATACACGTAGAGTTGACCCGGTCCCAAGCTCTGGCTTCGCTGGTGTGTTCCAGCGAAAGCGACGGCCTTGGAAATTTCTGAACCACCCAGTCAAATTTCTACAAAACCAGACCTACCAACCCAATCGGAAAATTACAGAAAATATACAATTTAAAATTTACCCTAAAAAATCAAAAGAAGAAGGAGATGCCAAGTAGAGGTAATTTCTTCCCTTTTTTCTCTCCTTTATTTTGGGATAAAAATGTAGGGTGATTACGGTGTGTAATAAATAATTGACGAAAAATTTAGACAGTGAAGTGAGTGAAAAAGAGAGAAATTAGAGGAGGTTAAAAACAAAAATAAAGTTGACAATTTTGTGTGGGGTTTTCCGGGTGTGGTGCGATGGAAGCCGTCCCGTCTCGACTTTGACAAGAGGCATTGTTTGTTTGTCTTTTTTTTTTTAACCATCGTCGTCGTCGGTCATCATCATCAACCACACCCCCACACCCCCACACACCAACTAATCTTATTCTTATTCTTGTAGAGAAAGAAAAATTAAAAAGAAAAACAAAATCATAACAGAAACAGAAAAGAAGATCATTGTTTGTTTTTGTGTGGGTTTAGCTGGAGCTTTGCTTGATCAGAGGGCCAGCCGCCTTTTCTAGGACCCCTTTGAATCTTTCTATAAAGGGTCGGAGGAAATCTATCTTTTCTGGGTTTTGGCTGATCTTTTGAAAGGGGTTTCCAGCTCTGATTGCTGGTTGAGGGCGTTTCTATTGTGTTTGGGAAAACAAGGAAAAGGTTCCGTCTCTTTGTTTGTTTTGAGTGCATTGGAATGTGGAGGGACGCTGGAACTCCCGCTGATTCTTTCTATCAAGTCCGCTCTGAATGTACCGATGTACCCAAAACCCGCTTCAAAATCAAGGTTCTTCCTTCTTCTCGCTTTTTAATTGTTGGAATTGATTTGATGGTTGAATGTTTAGATACCCGTAATCGTAATTTGGATCGGTTTCCCATTTGAAAAGCAAGATTTTGCTTACTAAATGCTTCAGATTTGATAATTGGTGCTGCTAGATTTAGTTATTGGCATTATTTAGTGTTAGTGCGGATCAGAAAGTGATTTGCATTGGGACATTCTATAGAAGCTTGTATGTGCCTTTAACCGGCTGATTAATTCTACTCGTGGCTTTGGTCACCGTATTGAATTTTGGAAGGAGGATATAGGACAGATGATTATTTCGGTGATAAGAATTAGAGTTACCAGGATCTTGTAGGTTCTCAGTTCAGTAGGCTCAGACTGGGCTGAACTTTTCACTCTGGTGCTTGTCCAAAACTTTAAATGTATCAGTAAATGCATAAACATTTGAGTATTACACATTAAATTGATAAATTGCGAGCATTTAAGGGTAAATGCACCTGGTTTTCCTTCAATCCATCATGTTAAAATCTTCTGTTTGTAACTTCTGAAAGTTTAGTCATTTTATCTCTTTCTCCTTCACCTTCTTTCACGGTATCTTTATAATGGTTATTGGTATACGTATTTGTGATCTTTCGATTGTGTTTAATATTTAATAATTGAATTTCCTGCTTAGGATTTTAAAGATGCAATATGGATTGTAAATGGAAATGTCTGAACCATGTCTCATTATGGGTTTCATTTTTCCAATTCCGTGTTTTTTCTTTTTCCAATTTCAACTCCTTGTTTTTTTTACGCTTATGCAGGCAGGTAAAACTCTAAGTGTAAGGAAATGGCAGGCTGCATTTTCACCAGAAGGGTATCTGGATATAGGCAAGACATTAAGTCGGATCCATCGAGGGGTGAGTGAATTATTATGATGCAATGACTGCCATTTAGCATGCTTTTTGATTACTCAGTACCTTGGTAAATGTCAGTTTTGCGTTTTTTGTAACTATCAGTCATCTAGTATAATCAGATATTATAACGTCTTGGGATCCCTGACCAATACTGGTATGTATGTTGACATAGAGAATTGAATTTTTTTGGTCCAATAATGCTGTGAAAACCTACTATTGCTCCTACAGGCCAGATTTAGTCCTTAGCCTGTTTATGTGATAGGGAATATCTAAAAACCAGGCTAATTTATTACAATAAGTCATTGATGAAAAATCACACAAATATTACTTAACTTTTTCATAAATTTTGACCCTTTATAACATAGATGCTTCTTTTTTTCACTTTCCAATTCTTCTTAAGTCTGGTATTAGTTTATCAAGATCTTTTAAAAATAAATAATTTTCTTCATAAATTAAAAATTGTAAATACTTAGCCATAATGTATGAGTTCTGCCAATCAGGGGATCCATCCATTAATTAGAGGAGAAGTTTGGGAATTTCTACTTGGTTCTTATGATCCTACGAGCACATTTGATGAAAGAGAGCAGATCCGTCAACGTCGAAGGTATGTCTTGTTTCCTTCCTTAATTGGGTTACATGAAATGTATGTATTTTTTTACCTTCTTTTAGTCTAATAAAGTCTTCCTAGTGGAATACATTTATTGGAAATTATTAGGAAGGGCTCAGGAGAAACTTATTTCACTTTCCTATATTGTAGGAGTAGAAATTTACTACTCAAATCCTTTATTTTATTTTTTAAATTTTAAGATGATCTTTTAGGGAGTGAATATCATGAGTTGAACTTTGAGGCTACAGGGTACCCAATTAAATGAATTTAGCTGACAACAATAATGCAATTCTGAATGCTAGCGAAAGGCTTTTTTCACTTTGTATGATAGGGATCCAGTATCCTTTTTTGTATGGGATGTGCATATATATATATATATGAATATATATTAAGATACTGTTCTCTTGTCAGATTTCATCTTTCTTATGCTTCACCTGTCCCACCATTGGGTATAATTTTTCAAGCATCGTGCTTTGCCCATTTCAGAGTAGAATATGCTAGATGGAAGGAGGACTGCCGCCAAATGTTTCCTGTTGTTGGAAGCGGTAGGTTTATCACTGCCCCTGTAATCACTGAAGATGGTCAGCCCATTCAGGATCCAATAGTACTTTCACAAATAAATCCAGAAAAGTCTTCTCATGAAAATCGTGCTAATCTTATGGATCCAGTGACAGACAAGAAAATAATCCAATGGATGCGTACTCTACATCAAATAGGTTTGTTATATTTGTATATGTAAAAGTTATCAAGGAACTTTTGATTTTTAAAAATTTTCAGTTCTCACTTAGGATAATTCAGACTTCTTTTGGCCCATTCTCTGCTCTCTTCATGTATTCTCATAATTTGAATAATTTAGCTCTTTAAGTACTTATGCCATTTTCTTTGTATTACAACTCTTTACATTACGTACATGGAACACATGAAGGGCCACTATGGATTGTAGAATTTTTGTTTTTTGAAGTTCTTTTAGTGATTTGGTGAATAACTTCTTTTTAAATCTTTTTATATGCCAGGTCTTGATGTGGTTCGTACTGACAGGACACTGGTGTTTTACGAGAAGCAAGAAAACTTATCAAAACTCTGGGATATTCTAGCTGTTTATGCCTGGATTGACACAGATGTTGGATATTGTCAAGGTAGGTCAAATTCCGTGATCAGTTTTCAAATGAAGCTTCATTATAATGATTAAAAAAAGAGGTTATATTGATCTTTTGTACCCATCCTTGTTTGGGAGATAGCTACAGTTTTATGTTGATTTTTCAACAAAAATAGTGATTCTAAACTCTGATTTATGGCCATGCTGAGCAGGAATGAGTGACCTCTGCTCCCCCATGATTATTCTTCTTGAAGATGAAGCAGATGCATTTTGGTGCTTTGAACGCTTGATGCGGAGACTGGTAAAATTTATGAACTTATTCTTCGACCTTTTATATTTAACCCACTGTTGCATAAAATCAGTGTCATATCATCTGTTGATTATTAAGACATGCTTATAATCAATTCTAACATATAGCCTGCTCTTTACTCGATAAGGTGTGTCTTTGTGTGCTCTCTTGCTTTCTCATTTCTTTTTCCTACCAGAAATTGCCAGAGAAGATAGGCAAATTTCAATCCATTTATTAAAGAGATTCTTGAGAAGTTTGGTTGATATACTCCTGTTTGTTGAAAAGTAGCTGCAAGAGTTTTCTTACCATCTGAAGTTACTTGAGTATTTGAAGCTACTAATTTATCTGTGGTGATTTGTTTGTTTGTTTTTTTTTTTTTGAAAATTTTGATTCCAGTTTCTTATGACTTGTCTCTTTTTTATTTGAAATTTAAAGCGAGGGAACTTTAGATGTACTGATAGCTCTGTTGGGGTGGTGGAACAACTAAATAATCTGGCTTCTGTTACTCAAGTGATTGATCCAAAACTTCATCAACACTTAGGTATAGTTTACAATTTTATTCTTGTATTTACCTCCCTGAGAGCAGGAGGTCTGAATTACCTGTGTGTTTTTTCATGTCTCTCTTGCACATCTCAATTAATGTAATGCTAAAAAAATAGGTTGTAACAGAAATTTTCAATTTGGAGTGCAGAGACACTAGGTGGAGGTGACTATTTATTTGCTTTCCGGATGCTTATGGTTTTATTTCGTCGGGAGTTCTCTTTTTGTGATTCTTTATACCTTTGGGAGGTAAGAATTAGTTTGTGATTATGCCTTTTTGTTCATTTTTATTCTGCCTTTTATGTTTTCATTAGCTATATCAAATTATCATATGATTAACTTCTCGTAGGAAATCCCTGAAAGCACTTCTGGGAAACCACAGAATTTTCATAGTTTCTTTAGCACTCAAGCCCTCTTCTAGAGTTCCACTTTCTATTTTGTATTTTATTTCAATACTTCTGCAGAATCTTTTGTTTTAGAACAAGTCTTTCTGAGTATATTTGACAAAAGTTGTGCTTTATTTGACACTTTCCTTTAGAAATAGGTTTTAAGAACTATCACATGCATTTCATATCAAAGACCAGCTATATTTCCTGGTTGAAAGAGCCAAGGCTACATATTTATGACATTGCTAAAGGGGGGAAAAACAAAATTATAGATATACCTTATTGGATTGAGCAATCCTAACTGAAATCGCTCCATACAGATTACAATTAGACTCGCCCCCTCACGTGGCATTACAAGGATTGAATCTCAAATGGCGGTGCCACTTCTGACTTTGTGTCACATTACCTTCTCTTTCTTTCTTTATGTTTTCCCCTTTTATCCCTCTCTTCTTGTGTCTCTTTTAATATTGAGAAACCAAGGAGTACACTATCAGGTCTTGAAACTTTTGAAGACTGCTAAAGGAATGGAATCCACAAGAAAATCCTAATTCAAAGGCTCAAAATCGCACTGGCTGGAGTCAATTGGAAATAAAACTGGAATCTGGAGGAGCAAAAGAAGAGGAATGAGCTGAGGAATGAAAGAACAAGAACAGAAGAAGAAATTCTAACACCAATTTTTCGTTTCTTTTTTCTGGGTTTGGCACAGAAGGGAAAGACATGTCAAGGGGAAGAGGGGTAAAAAGGGGGAAGAAAGTAGCGATGGATGTGCAATCAATGTGCGGCACAAGGGACAATAGAAGAAACACAATACTTGTTATCTTATAATGCCATGTGGAGGGGCAAGTATGATTGGAATTGTATTAGAGCTGTTCCAGCTAGTGTTGTCCTTTTGGAGTTTATGTTTGCATTTATTGATCGACTTACATAACATCAATTCTTTCTTATTCTTGCATTCTATTCTCTTATTCTTATATTTGATTCTCCCTTTTATAAGACCAACACATATTCAATTTTGTATTTTGCCCAAATACATCCAATTTCATATGGTATGCATATGATTAACTTTTGTACATCTCCTTTCCTTGTTGGCAGATGATGTGGGCTCTTGAATACGACCCAGACTTATTCACCGTGTATGAAGAGTCAGATACTGATAGTGAAAAGGCTGAGGGATCTAAGGGAAAAGCAAAGTCGATACGACAGTGTGGGAAGTATGAGAGGGAAAATATGAAAAGTGGAACAAAGAATGCAGAAGCACCACTCCCAATTTATGTTTTCCTTGTTGCCAATGTCTTAAAAGATAAGAGCACAAAGCTATTAACGGAAGCTCGGGGCCTGGATGATGTTACTAAGGTTAGTATGAGATTTGCAAATCTTTTGAAGCCTTCAATTTTCCACTTATGAGAATGATATTACATTGAATTAGCCGAATACATGTTCACATGGGAACATCCTGTTGATAATCTCACACGCTTCTGAAGAACCCATTCTAGTTCTGGCGTTCCATTTTGTCCCTGTACTATAAAAGTGTGATCCTGATACTAGAGTGCACAATCATGCCCTTGTAGCTCACATCAGGTGACAAGACCAAACTGCAAAAAATGATCACATTTCATGTTTTGCTGAGGGATTGGATGCGAGTTTGACCTTATTCTACCTGAACTTTATAATCATTCTTCAAAATGTGTCATGCGTCTAATCCAAAACATGAAATGTTATTATTTTTACGTGTTTTCTTTCTAATGTTAACTGCAAGGGTATGCTTGACCTTTTATTACGTTGACCTTTTATTACGTGCAAAATTGGAAGCCCTAGCAAACTACAGTTAGAAGTGTCTTTTGGCCCTTTTAAATCCCCCCAGGACCAAAGACCAATACCTGGAGTAGGTTGGCATTGGTGAAGCATCTTTGATTTTTTAATAAAAGAATACTTGAAAAGTTATCAACCATCTGTTTGATGTGTTCGAGCTTGGCTTTCTTACAACTTTAACTGTTTGCTAATTCTATGTTGATCTCACTTTAGATATTGAATGACATAGCCGGAAATTTAGATGCCAAAAAAGCTTGCACCGGGGCGATGAAACTTCACAAAAAATATCTCAGAAAGGTACTCTTTTAGTTTAGTCTTTCATGGCTTTGTTGTGCATAATGACGATGTTCTTGAACTTTCATGTGTATGTTTGCGCATCTGTTGTGTAATCACTTCAAATGTTATCATAATCTAATAAACTCATCATTCATTGATTTTTTTTCTGCAGGCCAAGAAGCCCTAGCATCGGTTTGCTTGCACATTATTTTTCTGCCCTGGAAATATGTACTACGATGTTCCATGCATTCTTTTACCACAAATTCGGCTTAGAGTTTTCCAGAGCTGCACAGTTCCAACCAGCAAAATATTACCACCAAAGCAATTTGTGAAATTAGTCCCAATTATTTGTATATTCTAAACATTTTTTATAGGCCTACACTTTGTGTGATCTTAAACGAGGCCTATGTTTTGTTTAACCATTCTTCCTGATTAATGATATTATTTATGAGGGAAGTGCTTAAGCTTATGCACTGCTCCAAGCCTCCAATCCCAATCGATGTACTAACGTTTTACAGCTTCCCTTGTGAAAACTTGCAATCTCATCATCTAGTTTTTACATCAGACGTGAGAAAATTAAAAACCCAAGAGGGTTCAAAATCCTCCCATCAAACAACGATTAAAAGCTCACAAACAGCAACTACTTCATAGGTGGCTGTGTTGTTTTTTCTTGCAGTGAAATGCAGCAAGACCACCTCAAATAACGGCTGTACTGCCACGATATTATATACTAACCTTTTGATGTTTGCATTCGTACACGCTCGATTTCAGTCTGCCCGAGCACTAGACAGTTAAGACTCTAGGATTACTTTTTAGCAATCAAATTTGGTGCATGCCAATAGGGTCGCTTGCATCATCACAGCCTCCGAATGGAGACTACTAGCACACGAGAACCTATCCTCCCCACCACTAGTAATAAAACTACCACAAGCTTATCGTCTAACCCAACAAAACCCTCCAATTTGTTCAGCTTCCGAATAAGCACCATCACAATTGACCTTCACAAAACCGAGCGGCGAACAAGTCCATTTTGATTTTGTAAGGCTTCGAGCACCTAAACCAGGGTTCAATTATCTTCAGCTGAGTCACTAAAGCTATCATGTACTCCTACATTTGTTTGAGCATTTTATCAATAGCATCCCAATAGCATCCCCCAGTTCAATCACAATATCATTATAGCATCTCATATTACTCCTACATTTGTGTGAGCATTTTATCAATAGCATTCCCCAGTTCAATCACAATATCATTATAGCATCTCATATTTCTACACCTCCGTAATCTCCAGAGGCCAAAGATCAAAAGTTGAGTAGCATACTTAGGTTAATTAGATAGGCGAAATTCTACATAACATGGTTCCAATATTCAGGAAAATCTTGTTTCATCAAACATCTCATATTAGCTTGTAAAGGGCTACCAAACCAAAAAATTAGCGCCTACTTGCATTGAAAGAAAATGTGTACTTGGGTTTCCTCAGACTCACCACAATGAGGACATATATCATCCAAAAGGACCCTTCGTTTCACTAAGTTGTATCTGAATACCATGAAATGTCTATAGCACGTCCAAACGAATAACTGCAGCTTTGGAGGAACTGCAGAAGACCATATTGATTTCCACAAGAAGTCAGTCTTCTCTGGCCTTGGAACTGGATTCTCCCGATCGTTGCTTGCTTTTAAACTCACTATTTCGAAGTAGCTCCTCAGCCATCACATATTCTGTTATCACCTTATAGTTCCTAGATTTTTGGTGGAGCTAAACAGGCCTATCTTGACATCCAAGGTAACTCAGTGGTATATCGTGTAACGACTCGGAAGATTGAGAAAACATAAATGACGATTTTTCCCTTGAAGGTCAAAAGTTGACTTTTTGATCGAACCCCTTGTGAACTTTTTGTGTGGACCATTATGTAGATCTCGAACTCCTGAATACGTAGACAGGTGGTATGCCAAAAATGGAGTTCGGCTAAATTCGTTTGGGGTCTAAAGAGTATAAGGGTATTTTGGTAATTTCTAGAGAAACCTAGAGTATTCTAGAACTCTCTTCATTTTTCCCTCCCACTCTAATCTCCCCACCGACATACTGCATCTATTTATGTGTGTGTGTGTTCAAGAGTGGTATCAGTGGGTGGTTGCTCAAGGCAAGAAAACGTGAAGCCAGCCACCACCGTGAGAGAGAAAATCTAGGAGATAAGGGAGGATTAGAAAATGACCGAGAAGAGGCGGTTCCACCTAGGCTCGAGAGCAAACCGTGAGGGCTCAAAGCTAGCCCGTGGAAGGTTGGTTCACTTCGAGGGTTTCTAGCATGAAACCAAGGACTTTAGGAGGCTGAGTGGACTCCCATTACGATTTTAAGCGAGATTGATTGAGAATTGGCCCCTGAGACACCTAGGAAAGCAAGGTGGGAAAACCAGCTTTGTACAGTGAAGTTGGACAATGGCTCTCATGGTAAGCTTCCTCCATTTTGAAATTGTAAAAACTATTTTCCACATGATTAGATAAATTTAGACGGAAAAAGGAAGAAAAAGAGCGAAAAACAAAGAAATTAGGACCAGATTATGCTGTCGGGTTGGGCCATGCATACAAATTCGCAGGTCGACCCGATTGGAGCTTGCTAGTTACAAGGGTTGGCACGTGGCCACCACACACAGTGGGAAGAGGCGGCGCGTGAGGGTGCGCCCGACCTGGTCTGGGGATGTGTTTAGCATGGCTTTTGTAGTACTCTCTGAGACGAATCTAATGGTATAGGATTCAAGGTATATGGATGTCGTTTGGGTACAATTCTGGATATTTGATATAATATGTTTTATTTAAATTCAAAATTAATACTACAAAAATAAGGTTTTACCAACTTAAGACTAACCTAAATAATGATATTTCTATGCTAATGATGAAACATGGTTATGGGAGGAGTGAGGTTCTGGTCTTTGAGAAAGGTTGATTTTAAAAAGGTTTTCTTTTGCTTGAAAATTGATTATGCATAGTATTATATGATGATAATGTGACGTATGATGCTATGTTATAATAATTTAACATTATGATACACAAAATATTATGATGATAAGGCATAATAATGATGTGACTATGTGTATTGTGTATATGAATATTAAAGGATAATGTATGTTGATTTGGATATGTTAATTAGGAACGAAGTCTAAAGTTTCTATTGGTATTAATGAACCTTAAATGACAAGAGTATGATGAATAAAAGGTTTTATGTGAATGTGAAAAAGAGTGTTTAGCTAGAGACTTGTATATGGTTATTAATTATGTAAACGTTACTAGCTAATTACTAGTTGAATATGGATTATGTTGTGCAAAATAAAGTTTGATATTATAAGGAATATGTGGACGGTGATATGTCTTAGGTTTATAGTAATCTTAGTATATACTTGATATTGTAAATTGTGATAACTATAGTAATAAAAGTAAAATTGAATTTGGCGGAACTAGTAAATACCACTACTTGTTAGGGAAGTGGGATGTACGTGAGCAGAAACCCTACAAGAGGGGATATTTTTTGGTGAATTTAATGTGACATAAATTCGATTAAGAATTAAGAAATATCTCTTATCTGACAAGAATCGTCAGACGAGAGTAAGACCGACTCGATGTTTCAAAGAAGTTTAAGGACGGGTCATGTCATATCGAGGATGTATTGGGCCTCTTCACTGATAAAAAGCTCACTAATCAATTCCCTTTTCCAGCCTTTATTCTCTCAATCAATATGTAACGACCCAAACATTCGAGAAAAATAAAATTTATAAAATTAAATGGAGATGAAGGTTTGACTCCTATAAGGTCAAATGTTGACTTTTTGACCTAGACACATTTTAGTCGATTCGTGAGTACCGTTACGTAGGTCTCAGTGTTAGGAGTTCGTAGACAGGTGGTATGTTTAAATTGGAGATTGAATAATTTCAATATGGGTACAAAATAACTAAAGACATTGTGGTAAATCTAGAACGAAGGGTATTTTAGTAATTTGACTTATGGTATAAGGTGTGATAGTGACACTTTTCCAGAAAATTCTGCTCCTTTCCCTCCTTCCTTCTTCCACCAACCTTCCATTTCTTATTTATTTGTGTGGGCATGTGTAGGTGTGGGCTTAGGTGAGAAGGAACTGAAAGTGAGAAGAACTCATCAACCCACCAACCCGTGAAGGAAAAACCGGAGAGATGAGAGAGAGAACCAGAGGAGCAGAAGGAAAGAAAAAAAGAAAGAAAAAGAAAAAGAAGAAATGAGGAGAAACTATGAGGAGACTATGAAGGAGATGATTGAATGATGAAGGGGAAATAAGGAACCCGTGATGTTCTCACTTCAGGTTCTAAGTTTTGGGCTAGGAGCCTTAGAAATCGACATCGGAGTACGTCCCTAGAGACCATACGATCGTTTTGAGACAAGAAAGGAGAATTTTGGACGTGGGAATAAACTAAGAAGCGAGTTTGAGCTAGGTCGTGAGGTTAAGGTCGATCACCATGAATTCGAGATAAGTTATTGTTTTTTTGAGATTACAAAACCTCTTCTGGGTATATTGTGAGTGGATTGAACGTTGAAAGGATGAAAAAGGGTGAAAATCCAAGGATATATGGTCGGGTTAGGTTGCTGGGTCGGGCGACCTGGAATTGCAGACCCACTCAAGGTTGTAGGCGATTGAGCCTGCGACTGCAACTGCAGGCGCATAAGTCCCAGTCGCAGGAAGGTGGGTGATGCGTGTGGGCGCGTGGGCCACCATCTGGGAATCCAACCAACATGAAAGTTCATGTATTTGATGTTATGAATCTAATGGTATGGATTTTGAGACGATCAGACATCGTCTCGAGATAGTTTTGACAGTCCAAAAGTTTATGGTTTATTTTAAGTTCGTTAAAAATCCCGAAAAAAAAATGAGGGATTAAATTATGAGTTATTTGGGATGGTTAGTGACCTTAAAAGTGCATGGTGACATGCGAAAAAGGTTTTGGAAATTACGGAAAGACGTACAATTCGGTATCGGACTGTATGGACAAAGTGTGAGTGGACCTTTCTTTTCTTTAACTTATTATGCATGCATATTGGAGTATTTTAAATGCTTTTCTATTTGATTTATGTGATTTTGGATTGAATATGATTTTTATGTAATTTTGGTGATTTTTACGAAAATTATTTTTAATGCACGTTTTACGAAGACTTTTATGTGAATTGTATGTGTGTTTCTGAACAAACCTCCTCGAGATGTGGGTTGATTAGTCAGTCTCAGACGTCGAGGTAAAACTCCTTTTCCTAAGACTAGTATTGTGATGACTAGTATCAAACGTTGAGATAAAGCTCTTTTTCCTAAGATTAGTGTTGTGACGACTCAAACGTCAAAATAAAACTTCTTTTCTTGAGTTGGTTCTCACTCAGGAAAAGTAAAGCTCCTTTTCCTGAGTGATTGGCCTACTGGTGTTATGACATGATGATGATATTCTAGTATCGAGGACGGGTTGACTATGTGGATTGTGGTTATGGTATTTTGTAACGGTTATATGTTGACTTGCTTTTCTAATAATTCCGAATTTTCTAATACTTGCACGTACTTCAAGATTACTTGTTTATTATCTGTTTTATCGAGTTTTAATGGCTTATCTTATACATGCATAGCTTTTGTAAAACGGAGGGTAATTTATTATGTTTTTCAATTCTGTCTTTAAAATGTTTTTTTTTATATCCACTCACAGATTTTTTTTGGTTTTGATAACCCTCCAAAGTCATTGCATAGGATTCGAGGTTGTTCGAGAGGTAGGGTCATGAATTAAGAAAGAGAACGAGTATCCCTTGTCTGGCAAGTGTTGAGGATAACTTTGGTATTTTGGGTTGTCAGACGGGAGTAGGGCCCGTGGATAATTTTTAAGTATTTAAGGTCATCCCTAGCATTAGGGTATGTCTACTAATAGGGTGAGTGGTCTCTTAGAGGGGAGCCTGGAGTACTTGTAATCTTGTAATCCATGAATGATTCCTTTCCAACCCCAAGAACTTCCACGCCCAAATTAGCATGAAGGGCGTGGTTTCTCGAATAATATTTGTCTCTTAGAACCATAGTCATAATAGAATCAGGGTTGTTCAAAACACGTCAGCCAAGTTTCGCTAGTACTGCCACATTAAAACATCGGATGTCTTTAAAACCCAAGCCGCTTGTGATATCGTTGGTCATATTACCTCAAGTTGTAAGTTGTCGCCCGCCATCTTAGGATGAGATAGTTTGTCCCACGATCCCCAATGAACTCTAGTTTTTTTTTTCACCGTGTAAGAAATATCATGAAAAACCATGACATGCAGTAGAAAACACGACATTGAATATATAGGCATACCCATGGTTACTTCCTTAAGTAAAACTTCCTTACCAGTGATAGATATATACTTCTCAACTCAACCTTGGATTTTGCTTTCCATGCGCAACTGTGTCTCCTCAAAAAAAATTTTCTTTGATACCCCAAAATCAGCCATAAGGCCAAAGTATTTACCAAAGCTTTCATGCCATTCACACTCAAAACTTGAATCATTATTTCCTTGTTATCCTCAAGGTAGTCCAGACTAAAATAAACCTCACTTTTATAAAAATTAATAAGCTTACTAGACTCCTCATCATAAGTATTCAGAAACTATTTGACACCTCTAGCCTCCTCAATCGTGGTTTTTTCAAAAAAGAAGCGAATCATCAGGAAAAAATAAGTGGGTTGAGATTAATACCATTAGGTACAAGTCGAATGCCCTTGAGCAACCCCTCTTCTTCCTTTTTACGCATCAATGCTAACAAACCCTCAACATATTTCAGGGGAAAAAAAAAACAAACCCTCAACATATAGGACAAAAATGAAATAAGATAAATGATCATCATGTCGAATCCCCCAAATGGGTCTAATGTACCCATATGGTTCTCCGTCACCATGATACCATAAGTCAGCGAGGTAACACACTCCATAATCCACCAGATATTTTTTGAGACAAAACCTATCTGATAGAGAATTGCCTGCCCAAACGTCCAATCAATACGATCATAGTCATTTTCCCTGTCCCCCTTAAGCATCATTTCTTCACCTTTCGCCTCATCTTCTTGTTCAGAGTGTGAAGGACTTTATGTACCACTAATATATTATCTGAAATCTACCTACCCTCCGCAAAGGCAGATTGAACTGGTCTTATGATACGCTTCAAAATGCTCTTTAAACAACTTGTCAAGATTTTAGAAATAATCTTGTATATAACATTACATAAAGCAATAGGCATCAACTATGTCATGAAAGTAGGATTACATAGCATGGGAATTAAAGCAATGTAAGTATGATTAAAACTCTCCCCCATTCGGTCAAGCTCAAAAAATCTACGTATGCATTCAATCACCTTTTCGCCCACCAGACCCCAATGTTGCTAGTAAAAAGCAGTCGTAAAACTATCTGCGCTTGGTAGTTTTTGTTGGTTTCAGGTACCTCAGAGAATCGCAGGGAAAGGAACCCGGAAGCTTGGTGCAGAGAACCTGCAATGGTGTTCTCAGTGAGGTACACTTCTTGATCTCTTACTCCTTAGCTGAAAACGACTGGTTTAGGTTAGTTTAGGTTGTGTTTACTTTTGTATTTGATTTGAATTGAAGAGGGAAGAATATGATCACAGTGATGACACTGTTCTATTGATCTTTCTCAATGCACACCAGGTGTTCGTAGAAATGCATCAATCAGATTTTCTGAGTGATCTTAGTGCTCTCACCTTCTAGAGAGAGTCACAAAAACGTATGCATTGATTTTCTTAATTGATTACAACACACACACATCTTTTTACTTTCACTTACAGAATCAGGGAGGCCACATGGCATCATCCACCCGATTTTCTCTCTTTTCTTGCTCACAAAGAAACACACACACACACCTCACTTGAAAACAGTTAGAACAACCTGCCATGCTGGCACTCACACACAGACTAGTGCCTAGGACAGATGTCACCAATTAAATGAGGCTTTAGATCAGGTGCTATGCACCATGATCAGTCCTGCTGCAGTTGCAGCTTATACACTAACACTCCCTCCTAAGCTGCTAACTGTCTTAACCCCAAGTAAGGTTCTTAGATAGTTGAATCTGACTTTAGGAAGTGGTTTGGTGAAGATATCAGCTAGCTGCTCCTCAGACTTGCAGTAGTCCAGTAGGATGTCACCATTTTGAATTGCTTCCCTAATGTAGTGATACTTTCTGTTAATGTGTTTTGTCCTTTGATGAAACACAGGATTCTTAGCCATTGCAATTGCTGACATATTGTCACACATTAGGACTGTAGGACTTAGCTGCTCTTCCCCGAAATCTTTTAGAACAAATCTCAGCCAGATGGCCTGAGTTGTGGCTTCTGCTGCAGACACATATTCTGCTTCTGCAGTGGATAGGGCAACACTACTCTGCTTAACAGAGGCCCAGGAGAAAATGCCACTGCCAAAAGTGAATGCATACCCTGAGGTACTCCTGCTGTCATCTTTTGAACCTCCCCAGTCACTATCACAATAGCCAATTAGAGTAGCAGCCTGCCCTTTCCTGTATTCCAGCCCATAATCCAGTGTTCCCTGTATGTACCTTAGCACTCTCTTAGCTGTCCCGAGATGTTTCTTGGTAGGATTATGCATGAATCTAGATAATAGACTAGATGCATACATACTCTTGTTGCAGTTAAATACAACAGACTACCTACCAACTGCCTGTAGACCTGTTCATCAGCAGGCTCACTGCCATCCTCTTTCTGCAACCTCTCATTAGCTGCTAGGGGAACACTTACAGACTTACAACCTTTCAAACCAAATTTCTCCAGTAGTGTAGAGGCATATTTCCTCTGATGAATGTAAATTCCTGATTCAGTCTGCAGAATTCCCATCCCTAAGAAATGGTGCAACAAACCCAGATCTGTCATCTCATATCTTTCCATCATTTCCTCCTTGAAATTCTGCATCATAGACTCACTGTCACCTGTATAGATTATGTCATCTACATAGATGGATACTATCAAAATTCCTTCATCCTGCTTGACCTTTAGGTACAAAGTTGCCTTACTTGCACTCCTTTGAAATCCACAAGACAGCAAATAGGAATTGATCTCACCATACCAGGCCCTTGGTGCCTGTTTCAAACCATATAGTGCTTTTTCCAACTTGTAGACTTTGTCTTCCTGTCCTTGCTTTTCAAATCCCTCAGGCTGGTCAACATAAACTTCTTCCTCAAGCACCCCATTTAGGAAGGCTGATTTTACATCAAGCTGAAACAGCTTCCACTCCTTTTGTGCAGCTAGAGCAATCAAGGTTCTGATTGTGTCTAACCTTGCAACAGGAGCAAAGGTCTCATTGAAATCAATCCCTGGTTTCTGAGCATACCCCTTTGCAACCAACCTAGCCTTGAGTCTTTGAATTGAGCCATCCAGATTCAGCTTGGTTTTATAAACCCATTTAACACCAATCACCGGTTTGTCTGTTGGCCTGTCAACCAGTTTCCAGGTGCCATTCTTCTCAATCATCTCTATTTCTTCTTGCATTGCCTTCTGCCATGCTAGGTCCTTCACTGCATCTTGGTAACCTTCTGGTTCAATTATGGCTACATGACACCGCGCATAAATTTCATTCAGACTTCTCATCTTGATAGGAGTATTACTAGTATCTGTATCACTTTCATCTTCCTGGTCTTCTTGAGTGTCTTGCACCTGATCAACATCTGTTTGATTTGTAACAGTAGGCACAGTATCAGATTCTTCAGAGTGAAGTGTCACACTGAACTCTGAACTTGTTTTCCAATCCCAGATGGCTTTTTCTTTGAAAGTCACAGTCCTAGAAACCACAATTTTCTTTGTTTCTAGGCAGTAAACCCTGTAACCCTTCTCACAACTGCCATATCCCATGAAAATTCCTTTTGAGGCTGAGGAATCCAGCTTCTGCCTAAGCTGATTAGGGATGTGAAAATAGCACACTGCTCCAAAAACCCTTAGATGATTCACCCCAGGTTTCCTTCCACTATATACTTCAAATGGTGTCTTCTTCTTGACAGCTTTAGTAGGACATCTGTTAAGTAAATAAACAGTTGTGTTCACAGCTTCTGCCCAGAATTCATAGGGCACCTTCTTGTCATGGAGCATTGCTTTGGACATTTCAACAATCGTCCTATTTTTCCTTTCAGCCACACCATTTTGTTGTGGACTGTAGGAAACAGTGAACTGTCTTTGTATTCCCAGCTCCTCACAGAAATCCAGAAACTCCTGAGACATGTATTCACCTCCTCTATCACTCCTTATCCTTTTAATCTTGCAATCAGTCTGAAGTTCAACCATGGATTTAAACTTCTTAAAGGCATTGAACACCCCAGATTTATGCCTAAGAAAGTAGACCCAGCACATTCTTGAGTAATCGTCTATGAATGTTAGAAAGTACTTGTTTCCACTTTGAGTCTCAGTCTGCATAGGACCAAAGACGTCAGTGTGAACAAGTTCCAATAGCCTAGATGATCTCCAGGCTCCACTCTTGTCAAAGCTCTCAACATGTTGTTTTCCAAAAACACACCCTTCACAGCAATCCTCCTTCTTAGATAGATTAGGCAATCCAATCACCATCTCATCTTTAACCAAAGTACTCAAACTTGCATGGTTTAAATGCCCAAATCTTCTGTGCCATAACCAGGTGTCACCCTCTTCAACAGCAAATTTTGCCACTGGTATGATTTGCTGGAAGGACCGTGGAAAGCATCTGTTCCCTGTCATAGCAACACATGCTATTTCTTGACCCTTATCATATATAGTGACCTTCCTTCCTTCAAACACCAGATTATAACCATGTTCAACCATCTGTCCCACACTTAACAAGTTTTCATCTAAACCTCGTACCAGCATCACTTCCCTGATCAGTTTGTCACCATTCTGAGTCTTGATAACCAATGTACCCTTCCCCTTGGCCTCTACCAACTCACCAGTGCCCATCTTCACTTTGCACTTCAGGGTTCTATCTAGGTTTATCAAAACTGACTCATCAGAAGTCATATGGTTACTGCAGCCACTGTCAAGGTACCAAGTGTCTGCATTCTTTGTGGTTGTAACCGAGTGACAAGCATAGAATAGTGTTCCATCTTCCTCTGCATGTTGTGCAAGATTTGCCTTCTCCTTGCTCCTGCAATCCTTGGCATAGTGTCCCATCTTATTGCACTTGAAACATTTCCTGGTTTTAAACCAGCAGTTTCCATAATGCTTTCTATTGCACACACTACACAAGGGTTTAGAGTCACTCCCATTTCTGTTCTCTTCTCTAGGCTGGCCACAGAAACCACTTCTGGCCTATTGATCAGACTTCTTGACCCAAGGTTTAGTGCCACTTTTAGAGAAGAACTTAGGCTTGTTTGAACTGGAGGAAGCTCCTAGATGCATGCTAGAGAAAGCCTTTTCCACAGTATTCTCAGAATGCAATTCTAACCTCTGATCATAGGCTTTTATAGAAGCAATTAGCTCCTGTACATTAACCTCATCTAAGTCTTTAGTTTCTTCCAGAATCGACACTATTGGATCATAAGGTTTAGTTAAGCTAATGAGAATTTTCTGTCCCATTCTAGTTTCTTTTATATCTTCTCCATAGGTTCTCATCTGATCCACTATCATATACAATCTAGATAGGTATGTACTTAGTGATTCATCATCCTTCATTCTCATATATTCAAAATCCCTTCTTAAACCTTGAAGTTTAACTGATCTAACCTTTTGATCTCCACGAAATTCCCTCTTAAGTAGATCCCAAGCAGCCTTGTAACTTTCTTCATTTGCAATTCTTGAAAAAATAGAATCCACAACTGAGTTTTGGATAAATCCCAGTGCCCTGGCATCTCTGATCAGATCAGCCCTTGTAGGCACTACCACTGCTCCCTCAGCACCCTCTGGATCCGTGTTTATACCTCTGTTGACTAACTCCCACAGATCTTGTGCTCGTAGCAGAGTCCTCATTTTGATGCTCCAAAACTCATAGTTGTTTCCATCAAAGATAGGAGCCCTTAGCTCATTTGTTCCAGCTCCAGCCATTTCAGTTTCAGCAGCAACTAAGCTTTATCACACAGTCTCCGATCACGTCCCAGCACTCAGATCATAACCCTGAATGCTCTGATACCATGTTGGTTTCAGGTACCTCAGAGAATCGCAGGGAAAGGAACCCGGAAGCTTGGTGCAGAGAACCTGCAATGGTGTTCTCAGTGAGGTACAATTCTTGATCTCTTACTCCTTAGCTGAAAACGACTGGTTTAGGTTAGTTTAGGTTGTGTTTACTTTTGTATTTGATTTGAATTGAAGAGGGAAGAATATGATCACAGTGATGACACTGTTCTATTGATCTTTCTCAATGCACACCAGGTGTTCGTAGAAATGCATCAATCAGATTTTCTGAGTGATCTTAGTGCTCTCACCTTCTAGAGAGAGTCACAAAAACGTATGCATTGATTTTCTTAATCGATTACAACACACACACATCTTTTTACTTTCACTTACAGAATCAGGGAGGCCACATGGCATCATCCACCCGATTTTCTCTCTTTTCTTGCTCACAAAGAAACACACACACACCTCACTTGAAAACAGTTAGAACAACCTGCCATGCTGGCACTCACACACAGACTAGTGCCTAGGACAGATGTCACCAATTAAATGAGGCTTTAGATCAGGTGCTATGCACCATGATCAGTCCTGCTGCAGTTGCAGCTTATACACTAACAGTTTTGTAGGGCTAATGGAAGAAAAATATCTTGTACTTCCACCCACTAACCATTCTAGTGAGACTGCTATTTTCAGCACCAGTGATACATGGATTGAAAATAAACTACGACAATGAACTTAACCTCATTATTATCTTCTGTCGACACTCCCGAATGATCATAAATGCCCACAATTCTATTCTGTCTTTTTTGTTTCAAAGTCTTAGCATGGAAATATTGGTTTTCTTTTTTCGCCTTCATTTAACTAGTGTACACTCGAATTCAACTTCCAATGAATTTCCTTATTCAAAAGAACTTCCTCTAGATCTGTTTACACTATTGAAGAATAAGCTGCTACTGCATGGGACAATGATGAAGCTGCAGTGCAGCTGATCTAAAACCTTTCTAAAGGTGTTGGACACTTGTAAAGTGTCTAGAAGAATTTAGAGAATGATAGCTGTAAGGTAGTTACAGCTGTGAGTGTGTGTGTGAGTGTCTTAGGGAGCAAGAAAAGTCATGTAGTGTGTGTGATGAGTGAGGAAATCAATTCCAACCGTGAGATATGAAATGGGAATGTATGTAAGGTAAAAATCATCACAAAAATCATTTAACAAAGTGTGTGATTCTCTGAAAACAGAGAAAGCACTAAAAAGATTACTCAGAATCTCTCTTGTGCATTTTGACAAACACTTGGTGTTCATCAACACTTTTCTTCCTCATTGTAATCGATTCAAATTGCATTTCAAATCCTAATACAAACACAAACATACACAATCCTAAACTGGCCTAATCCATTCGTTTTCAGCTACAAGTGAAGGTTTGAAGATTACCTGAATGCATTTCTCTTCATCTTCTAGCTTCTGAATTCACACGATCAACTCTCTGCCCAACCTTCTGAAACCAATATGGTATCCGAGCAGTTTGATTCATGATATGAGAGCACTGGGGCGTGTACTGTGAAGGAGTTGTGTACCTGAAATGGCAGGAACTGGAGGTAGTGAGCTTCGAGCTCCTATATTTGATGGAAGCAATTATGAATTATGGAGTATTAAGATGAGAACCTTACTTAAAGCACAAGACCTGTGGGAATTTGTGGACAAAGGCCTGAACACGGATCCAGAGGGTGCTGATGGAGCTGTAGCTGTACCAACACATGCAAATTACATCAGAGATGCAAGAGCATTGGGGTTCATTCAAACATCCGTGGTGGACACATCCGAGGAGATCAAAAAGTGAGGTCAGTCAAATTTCAAGGTTTGAGAAGGGATTTTGAGTATATAAAAATGAAAGATAATAAGACTCTAAGTACATACTTGTCAAGGTTGTATACAGTTGTAGATCAAATGAGATCATATGGTGAGGTAATAAAAGAATCAAGAATGGGACAGAAAATTCTCATTGGTCTAACTAAACCATATGATCTTATTGTTACAATCCTAGAAGAAACTAAGGATCTAGATGAAGTATATGTACAAGAGTTAATTGCATCAATCAAGGCTTATGATCAGAGATTAGAAATTCACTATGAAAACTCTCTAGAAAAGGCATTTTCCCGCATGCATACTGGAACCTCTTCAAATCCAAACAAGCCTAAGAAGTTTTCTAGAGGAGGATTCAAGCCTTGGAACAAGAAACCCGAGTTTTATTCTAAGGAAGGGAACACTGGACATCAGAGAACTAAAAGAAGATCTGAGAATGATCCTAAACCAACCTGTAAAATCTGTTCAAAGAAGCACTATGTAAACTGCTGGTTTAAGACCAGGAAATGTTCAAAACGTAACAGGATGGGTCACTATGCAAAAGATTGCAGGGTCAGAGAGAGTGTCAATACTGCTCAACATGCAAAAGATGATGGGACTTTGTTCTATGCATGTCACACGGCCACAACCTCAAGGAATCCAGAAACCTGGTATCTTGACAGTGGCTGTAGCAATCATATGACTTCAAATGATTTATCTCTGATAAATATGGATAGAACTTTGAAGTGCAGGGTGAAAATGGGCACAAGAGAGCTAGTAGAGGCCAAAGGAAAAGGTACTCTAGTCATTAAGACTCAGAATGGAGACAAGATGATTAAGGAAGTTATGCTTGTACCTGGCCTTAATGAGAATTTGCTGAGTGTAGGGCAGATGGTGGAGCATGGATACAACCTTATATTTGAAGCCAGATAAGCCACAATTTATGATCAGGGTCAAAAGATTGCATGTGTTTCCATGACAGGGAACAGGTGTTTCCCATTATCCTTTCAAGAAATCCTTCCTGTAGCAAAGGTTGCAATTGAGGAAGGTCGTACCTGGCTATGGCACATACGTTTTGGTCACCTAAACCAACCAAGTTTAATTTCCTTAGTCAGTGAAGATATGGTAATTGGACTGCCAGGATTATCTAAGAAGGAGGGAGTATGTGAAGGCTGTGTTATGGGAAAGCAACATGTTGAAACATTTGGTAGAGACAAAGGCTGGAAGTTAACTAAGATGCTAGAACTAATTCACACTGATGTGTGTGGTCCTATGCAAACAGAAACTTTCAGTGGAAACAAGTACTTCCTAATCTTTATTGATGACTACTCTAGAATGTATTGGGTTTACTTTCTCAGACACAAATCTGGTGTGTTCAATGCTTTTAAGAAATTCAAAGCTATGGTTGAACTTCAAACAGGCTGCAAGATAGTCAAAGTTAGAAGTGACAGAGGTGGGGAATACACCTCACATGAGTTTCTAAACTACTGTAAAAACCTGGGAATTCGGAGGCAGCTTACAGTTGCTTACTCTCCACAACAGAATGGAGTTGCAGACAGGAAAAATAAGACAATTGTGCAAATTTCTAAAGCAATGTTGCATGACAAGAAAAGTCCCTATGTTTTCTAGGCAGAAGCTGTAAACACAGCAGTTTATCTGCTTAATAGATGTCCTACTTAGGCCATCAAAAGGAAATCCCCTTTTGAGGTGTACAGTGGAAGGAAACCAGGTGTGAAGTATTTGAGAATATTTGGTTCAATCTGCTACTTTCATATTCTTAATCATCTTAGACAAAAATTGGATGCATCAGCTGAAAAAGCAGTCTTTGTGGGATATGGGAGTTGTGAAAAAGGGTATAGGATCTACTATCTTAAAACTAAGAAAATTGTTGTATCAAGGTCTGTGACATTCAGTGAGAAATCTATGTGGAACTAGGAAGAAAAAGAAGAGTCAAGTGTTCTATTTCCCTCTGAAGTTGCTACTGAAGTTGACACTGAAGTCACTGCAGCAGACAATGATCACCCAGAAACAGATCAAGAAGTGCAAGACAATCAGGTGAATTCTGAAAGTGAGCCTGATTCTGAACCTAGAAATACTCCTATCAAGCTAATAAGTTTGAGTGATATCTATGCTAGATGTAGTGTGGCCATTGTGGAACCTGAAAGATATGTGGAAGCAGCCAAAGATAAAGCATGGCAGAAAGCGATGGAAGCTGAGTTAGAGATGATAAAGATGAATGACACATGGAGTCTGGTCCCAACACCGTTTGAGAAGCCTATTGTTGGTGTTAAATGGATCTACAAAACTAAACTAAACTTAGATGGGTCAATCCAGAAGTTGAAAGCTAGATTGGTGGCTAAAGGGTACACATAGAAACCAGGAGTTGATTTCAATGAAACCTTTGCACCTGTTGCAAGGTTAGATACCATCAGAGCTCAGATTGCTCTAGCAGCACAGAGAGAATGGAAGTTATTTCAGTTGGATGTCAAATCAGCCTTCTTAAATGGTGTTTTGGAGGAAGAGGTTTATATAGATCAACCTGACGGGTTTGAGTTAAAAGGTCAAGAAGGTAAGGTCTACAAACTAAACAAGGCCCTCTATGGACTAAAACAGGCACCAAGGGCCTTGTATGGTGAGATTAACTCATATATGCTCAACTTTGGTTTCCAGAGAAGTCTAAGTGAGGCTACATTCTATTTGAAGGTCAAGAAAGATGAGGGGACTTTGATAGTATCAATTTATGTGGATGATATCATCTACACAGGAGATAGTTAAAGTATGATGAAGGAGTTTAAGCAGGAGATGATGGAAAGGTATGAAATGACTAATCTTGGTTTACTGCACCATTTTCTAGGCATGGGAATCCTGTAAACTACCTATGGTATCTACCTACATCAAAGAAAATATGCATCTACATTGTTGGACAAATTTAGGATTAAGGGGTGCAAACCAGTGAGCATTCCCTTAGCTGCAAATGAGAAATTACAGAAGGAGGACAATAGTGGACCTGCAGATGAACAAGTCCACAGACAAATTGTTAGAAGTTTGCTGTATTTAACAGCCACAAGACCAAACATCATGTATGCCTCTAGTCTCCTATTAAGGTTCATGCACAGGCCTACCAAGAAGCATTTTGGAATAGCCAAGAGGGTGTTAAGGTACATTCAAGGGACCCTAAACTATGGACTTGAATACAAGAGAGGTCAATCAGCTACCCTAATTGGATTCTGTGATAGTGATTGGGGAGGTTCTGCAGAAGACAGTAAAAGCACATCAGGATATGCTTTCACATTTGGAAGTGGGTATTCTCTTGGGCTTCAGTTAAGAAATCAAGTGTTGCCCTGACAGGACCCGTCCCAACTGGACGTCAAAAACCGTGACCAGTCCTGCTCCCGTCTGACAAGTCAACTAAAGGTCCGAAACTCCCCTTCAGTGCTTGCCAGACAAGGGATGTTTGCGCGGATTTCTGCTGCTGTCACTGCCTCACGATCAGTCCCGAACGTCGTACCACGGCCTGGAGGGTCACAAAACAGAAAAGATGTGAGTGGACAAAAATGACCTCTTATAAAAACATTTATCAAAATACAATCTTACCCTCCAGTTTTCACAAACTTGCATGCATATCGTAAAACATGAGTGACCGATAAAATCAAAACATATTTTCCCGTGGTCCATAAAACTCATGTTCACCAAATCAGTTCATGTTATAAAACATCAAATCCCGGCTCTCAAGCCAAACCATGTGAAAACATAATCACTAGCCACAAAGACCAAAAACCCGTACTCCATACCAGTACGTCATCACAAATAACATCAATCAGCACTAATCACAAGTGCACAATACATATATCAATCCAATCAATCCGCACTACTCACAAGTGCACAATATCACAAATCACATCTGCACTACTCACAAGTGCTGCACTACGCGTAGGCCAATATCCAGTCACTCTCTCGGGAACAGACACCTCTGGGCTCAACCTCCTCGGGCTCAGTCACCTCTGGGCGAACACATCCCCAGGATCAGACACCTCCGCGTGGTACATCCAGGCTCAGTCTCATCCGAGAAGCTGACTACCATAGGATCAACTCCCGATCCTACAATCACATCCCCCAAGCTCCGGTCGTCTGGGTAATCCCCCCAAGCACCGACCGTCTGGGAATATCACAATCACAATGAAAACCATCCCGGGAATTACATCCCAAAATATTTCAATCAAATCTTGACTTCATACCAAGTCAAGATCATTCTCAACTGGGTCTCAAGCCCAAAATACCTTTTACACATAAACCGTTAAAATCACATTTAAATCAATAGAATAATCCGGAAATCATCATTGACTCACCAACCAAGTCAAAATATCATTTTAGAAATCATTTAGACTCCGGGCCTAGCCCAAAACATCATTTGCACGTTCCTCGTAAAACGTGCCCACAAGACTGATTAAAATAATCATAAATTCCCAATAAATCATTAATTTCACAAGTTCACAAGTGACTCCAAATCCGAGTCAAAATCACTATTCACTTGGGTTCTCATGCCCAAAATAACATTACCACGCAAATCCATGCGTTGCAACCTCCGTTGCCATTTTCACGTAAATCCACGAAATCCTTGACTCATTCCCGACTCACAATATCATTCTCAATCCATGACTCATAATCCGAGTTCACACATTATTTCCAACCAATTTTAATCCCGGACTCACAAACCAAGTCCAAACATCATTTTTACCAAATTTCGTAATTTCTCGAAAATTGCCCAAAAATAATAATATAATATTCATAAAACCGAGAAATTACCGGATTGAAACACAAATCATGCCCAAGCATATAAAATCATATAATAAGGCATTTAAATCATATATGCATGCATCACGGTTAGAAAACAAAGTCCACTCACACACACCGTTCAAAACGGTCCGTTTCCGAGCTGCACGTTTTTCCGTAAAATCTGGAAATCGCAACTCCTGCCCAAAATCATTATAGAGGGTTACTAACATCTCAAAATACAACATATAATTTTCCCCAATTTTTCCGGGATTTAAATACATATTTTTAACGTAATACAAAACTTCGGATACACGGAACATTAACAAAACAATATCCGATTTCATCGAAACCAACGTTAAAATGTTCGTTACACTGAGAGGATCAAAAGTCATGTTGACCTCACCTTGAGACTAGGCCGGACGCGCCCTCACGCGCCGCCGTGAGTGGCTGCGCGTGAAACCCACGTGCCAGCTACAGTGCTGTCGTCTCAACCCGTTTGTCTGGTAAACGGGTCCTTTAACCCGCGACACGATCCAGTTCCAAGCCTATCAATTCGACACTGATTACATCAATTGATCATCGAGTTAGTTTCGTTTTGAGTTCAATTAAAGGTCTGCAATCAGAATTACACGATTACCTGCATCAAACCTCACGATCGAAGGTGAACACTCGAAGAACACTCCGAACACTGTTCATCATTCGAACACCTTCAATCTCAATCGATTTCCTTCAATTGATGCAACCAGAAGCATCAGTGGGGACTCCGTTAAACATTTCCCCCAACTCAATTGCATCAATCCATTGCTCAATCTTCACGACTCAAACTCGAACATCCGTACACTGTGCAACCATGGAGCTTCATCAATCTCCAGCGTTTTCCTTCAATTGATCCATCCAGAAGCATCGTTGGATCCTCAGGAACACAATCCCCACATCAATTTCGTCAATCAAAGCCTCAATTCCCTCGACTTAACCTCGAATTTCATCCTCTGTCACCAAGTGTGTTCAGAGTCCAAACAGCACCAAGTTCCTTCGTTCTTTCGACGTTTCTGTTCGTTGTGATCCCAGGAAACTCGAAGTGAGTTCAATTTCGATCCTTATAGCCAAACACTCGACATTTGAATTCCCCCCCCCCCCCCCCCCATTTTCTAAATTTTCGAATTCCCAGTTCTCAGCCATTAATCGATCCCAGTGTTTCCCCAGTTTAATCCCCTCTCACAAACTCACAAATTCCCCTCAAAACTGGTTGTGAAAGGGAGCTCAATTCTCCCAAGTTTGATTCCCCTTCTCACGGGTAAGAAAACAAAGAAGAAGAAAAATGGGGAAAAAGATGGAGGAATGATGGTGTAGTAATGATAGTGTTGGGAGGGAAACATGGAGCTGGAAACAAGGGATGGGTGACACTTGTTGTTGGATTAAAATATTATTTTAATCCCAGTTCGTTCGGTTAATCGAGCCCGATTCCGTGACCATAACTTCGTCGTCGAATCTCCGATTTCGGCATGCCGCCTGTCGTTGGATTCGTATCGACAAGACCTTCGTAACGGTCCTTGGCCCTCGTCCATCGGACCTCCCGATCAAAAAGTCAACATTTAGCCCCTAATATGCCAAATTACCAAAATACCCCTCAACGTCCGAACATCATAACTTTCTCTACGAATGTCGGAATCGAATGTGCCACCTGTCTATGAACTCGTGACGTCCCGAACTACGTCACAGTCATCGGCCAAAGTCCATTTGACCGCCCGAACTAAAAGTCAACATTTTGCCCATACCAGGGGCAAAACGGTCATTCTGCACGTTTCGTCTGATTTCACTCAACTAATCCCCGATTAGTCATTCTAAATCATAATTAATTAATATTCAATCCCGGTATTCGGGACGGGTCATTACATGCCCTGTCAACTGCTGAAGCATAATATGTTAGTGTTTCAGAGGCCACAACTCAAGCAGTTTGGTTCAGATTTGTCCTATAGGATTTTGGAGAAGAACAGATGGAACCTACTATCCTAATGTGTGATAATATGTTAGCAATAGCTATGGCTAAGAATCCAGTTTTTCACCAGTGAACTAAGCATATCAACAGGAAGTTTCACTGCATAAGGGATGCAATTCAAAATGGTGAGATCCAATTGCATTTATGTAAATCTGAAGAACAATTAGCTGACATTTTCACTAAAGCTCTCCCTAAGATCAGGTTTAACTACCTAAGGTCTCTACTTGGTGTTAAATCAGTAAGCAGCTTAGGAGGGAGTATTGAAGAATAAGCTGCTACTACAGGGGACAGTGATCAAGCTGCAGTGCAGCTAATCTAAAACCTTCTAATGGTGTTGGACACCTGTAAAGTGTCTAGAAGAATTTAGAGAATGACAGTTGTAAGGTAGTTACAGCCGTGAGTGTGTGTGAGAGTGTCTTAGGGAGTAAGAAAAGTCATGTAGTGTGTGTGACGAGTGAGGCAATCAATTCCAACCGTGAGATATGAAATGGGAATGTATGTAAGGTAAAAATCATCACAAGAATCATTTAACAAAGTGTGTGATTCTCTAAAAACAGAGAAAACACTAAAAAGATTACTAAGAATCTCTCTTGTGCATTTTGACAAACACTTGGTGTTCATCAGCACTTTTCTTCCTCATTGTAATCGATTCAAATTGCATTTCAAATCCTAATACAAACACAAACATACGCAATCTCTTCATCTTCTAGCTTCTGAATTCACACGATCAACTCTCTGCCCAACCTTCTGAAACAAATATGCATTTCTTGAACTTTTCTAGACTCAAAACTAGTTTGTTGAAAAGAATTTCGTAGTTCCCTCCTTAAGTCCTCAATTCGGTTCTAAGCATTGGATCCACTTTTCCGTCTCCACACCAAAAATACCCTGACGTACCCAACTCAGTTTCGCTCTTATCAGAATCAACTTCTCCTTATTCCCTTCTTTCTTCCAAGACCGGTGGATCACTTTAGTACATTGTTGTTCATGTCCTCATCTTGGATTATAAATAAATTGTTTCCTCCACTTCAGTTTCTTTGAGATGGTGCTTAGGGCTAACATTAAATGGCCTGGGTACCGCTGGATCCATTGGGCAAACACAACCCCTCTTTGATTACTCCACCAAGTAAAAATGTAGCCTTTAAATCCCAAGTCTAGAAAACTGTAACTAGAAACAAATCGTCTAAAAAATCTCAAACTATTTTTTGTTCTCATGTTACTCCATGATTTTTTATCAGCATTGAGAATATCATTAAAGTCTTGAATCACTGGACAGATATCCCCAAAACATTTAATACGGTCTTATAAACAAAGCCATTGTTTCTCAAAAACTCTTTCATGAGTGCTAGCATAAACAACATACAACCTCCACACTCTACTTGGATTCCCCTCATTGATAAGAAATCAATAAGAAAATCAGCCTACTTAACAAACTACATAAAAGTACCTAAACTATAGAAACAATTTCAAAAAGTACCCGAACTATAAAAAGTTTCAATTACGTACCTGAATTATCAAAACAAAACATTTAGGTATCCACCATTAGTAATGTGTTAAAAAAATATGTTAAATGTTCAAGTGGCATTTATGGGACAATTTTTCATGCTGAGTTGGACACCATGTGGATAAAAATATAATTAAATATTAAATTACAAGAAAAATAATTAATAATTATATTATATTAAAAATAAATTAATTAAAAATTAAAAATTAAAAAATCAAAATCAATTCCCTCATCTTCTTCATCCTCTCCAACTCCATCGAACTACTCAATTTCCCATGGCTCCAATATCCAGATCCAAAACCCAGTTCCAAACTCAGATCTATCATTGATTTCATAATCAATTTCATCTAATTGTGTGAGTTTTGGATCTGGGTTTTGAAGCCATGGGAAATTAAGCTGGGTTTGGCATCGCAATGCGAGGGATATTTTGGATTTGAACGAGTTTGGCAATTTCAACCCTCTTAGACATTGAATAACTCAATTTTCCATGGCTTCTTCCGACAACTTACACTCTAAGGCCGCCATTGTAACCTTAACTTCTATCTCTTCCTTTTCTCCTTATTCTGAAGCTTCACAGTCATGGTCATTTTCTTCAAGTTCCACCATTTCCGGATCTACAACAACTTCAACCAAACCATCTTCTTCTAATACTACCTCTGTTGCATTCAAATTTTCTTCTTCCCCCACTAAAACCTCCTCTTCCACTCGACAATTAGCTTCTTCTTTTTCATCCTCTTCCACATCATCATCAAGTTGCTGCCCTTTTTTGGGTTCTCATCCAAAACTTTCTTTTCAACCTCCTCCAAATCCAATGCTTCTTCCAATCCTCCATCTTCATCACCTTCACTGTAACGCCCGTCCCTGATTTTAGGAATTAATTAAGACTAATTATGGATTAGTGAGGATAATTGGGGATTAGCCGAGGATTATCGGACGTTCAGGGCAAAATTACGATTTTGCCCCTAAATGAGGGTAAAAAGTTAAATTTTAACCCGGGAGGTTTGATGCACGAGGATCGAAGACCATTACGTAGATCAGGTCGATACTAGTTCGTAGACAAGCGGTACGTCGAAATTGGACGTTCGACGGGAAAGATACGTGTCACGGAAGGTCCGAGGTACTATTACACATTTTACGAGACTGATGGACTTTTGTCATTCAGTGTGCCTAGACATTTTCCCCAGGCCCAATGGATGAGTGACAAGTGTCACTCATCCATTGCTCCCATTACACAGATACATGCATATGTTTTCCCTTCTTCCCATTCGATCATCCTAGCCCGATGAACCGCAAAACCAAACTCCTCCCCCCACTTGAACTGTGAGAGGCCAAGAGAGGAGTTGAGGGTGAGTGATGGACTAAGAGAGACGGTGGTAGACTGTAGGACCGCCGTAGGCGGCGGTGGAGTTCATGACAAAGGTAGCCCGAAACCTTGTTTATATTCAAATTTTGAAATTTTGGATTTGGACATTTGGGAGATTATCTGTTGATTAGGTTGTGTTTAAGGGGTTAGCATGAACGTCTAGGGAATGGTTTGGATGGTGGAGGATGGTCGAACAGCCTAGGGGAACGGCTGGAAATTGGACCTTGAAGGGGAAAATGAATCCAATAGGTTCTAGGTAGTGTTTCTCCGTTTTAAACACATAGATAGGTTGTAATTGATGAGAGGAAACTATAGGAATTGGAATGGATGAAAAAGGATGAAAAATGAGGGAGATATGAAGGTGAACCGGTCACGACGGTTTGGTTGGACCAGCTAACCAGTGAACCGGGTTCAGGCTGGTTCGACAGAGGTTGAAGATGACTGTTCCCAAGCGCGTGAGGCCCACGCGCAGCGCCGTTGGGCGGCGCGTGGGGAAGAATCTGGGGATGTTGTCAACATGTGAAATCATCCTTTCGATGTAACGAACATTTTGGGACAAGTTTCGAGTCGGTCAGACATCTTTTTGATATAGTTCGGGATGTCCAAAGGTTTAGGATCGAGTTTAAAATATGCTAAAAATTCCAAAAAATTAGGGGGCTTCTATAAGAGGTTATTAAGGTAGTTAGTAACCCTCTAGTACGATTTGGACAGGTTTGGGTACCCCGGAGATGGTGATTCATCTTGGAAGGCTTATGACGCGCGTATCGAGACGCAGATTAGACGGTCTGTGAGTGGACTTTGTTTTATGAATTTGATAAATGCATAAATGTTTTATATCTACTTATGAACATGTTTTGAGATGCCATGAGTGCATATGATTTAAATATGATTTGTTGGGCATTTTCGGAGGAAAATGCGTTAGTGCATGTAGTTCGAGATTTTCATTTTATCTGTTGTTTGGGCTTCAACCAAGTATACTACGTGCATGAGTTATATGTGATTCCGAAGGTTTTACGGAGAGGCGTGAAACCGAGGAAATGATTTACAATTTTGGAGGATTTCATAGAGATACATGAAATCGAGATTCGGACATGAGTCCCAGTTAAACTATGATTTGAAAATGTTTTGGAAATGAGAATTAGTTTACAGCTTTGGAAATATCTTTCGGGCATATGGCCCAGTTGATTTGAGGTTTGACTTAGAGTACAATCAAACACGAGATAAGTCGGGTAGAGACCCAGTTTTGAGTTTTACGAAAGGTATTCCGGGCCTGAGACCTAGGTGTGGATTTGATAGGATTCGAGGAATCCTGGTATATGAAGTGTCGTTGGACACTAAGTTTCGGACTGTGACCCATTTCGTGGTATTTCGGGCATATGATCCTATTGATAACTTTCGGGTTAGAGTCGTGGTCGCGACGAGTGCTATGTACACGGCGACGAGATCGATCGGCAATGTGTTCCCGATGATCTAGAGATAGTCGCGATGAGTGCTATGTGCACGGCGATGAGATCCATCAGCGATGTGTTCCCGATGATCCAGAGATAGTCGCGATGAGTGCTATGTGTGCGGCGATGAGATCGATCGGTGATGTGTTCCCGATGAGCGATCGATCTAGAGATGGTCGCGACTAGTGCTATGTGCACGGTGACGAGATCAATCGGTGATGTGTTCCCAACGATTTAGAGATTGTCGCAATGAGTATTATGTGCGCGACGATGAGACCGATCGGTGATGCGTTCTCGACGATCTAGAGATGGTTGTGACGAGTGATGTGTTTATGGCGACACTGAAATGAGGATGGAATTTGTTCCCATGTGTTTTATGATCTGAGACCCGTACCGGTTTTCTATGATTGAGTTTTTGGGCTGAGACCCTACTGAGATGATGGCTTCAATTGAGAAGTAGTTTTCTCTTTGTTTTGATTTGGGAAGCAATACATCTTGCTTCCGAGAAAGGATTTGAAATAAAGTGGTTTGATGATGCATGCATGCTTTTACGTGAGGGGTGTAAATGATTTTTGTTGAAATGATTTAAAATAAAGTTGATTATCTTGTCCACTAACAGCTTTTATGGTTTTAATACCCTTCATGTTGATCGGGGATACGGGCTGTAGCAGAGATCGAGACATCACATGCCACCATCGATCCTGGTGTACTCTGGTTAACCCAGATCGGAGGTCGAGTTTATCCCTGGTCTGACACGCGGTGTCAGACGGGAGCAGGAACATCCCACGATAATCCTGGGGGATTGGGACGGGTCCTGACATTCACAAACCCATTTCTCACACACACTATCAACCTGTACCTCAAATCCATTTTCTAGCTTTCCAACTACTTCTTCATCTGCCTTTTCTTTAAGACCCTCATCTTCATCCTCAATTTCCTCTTCATCTTCGCCTTTATCAGCAACTGGCATCTCCCATAATCTGCTTGCAATAGCAGCCATTTTGACCGGATCAGTGTTTCACCTCATAAGTAAAAGCGCATTCTTTGGACGAACACAACCATTTACTCTCCCCACTTCTTCTTCCTCCATTACACCCTCATTAAATCTTTCTTCTCTGGACTCAATCCGTTCAAACACATACCTCCTCTAGCTGTCCCCGCTGTTACTCTCACTATATCTCTCGATTTTCTCTTGATTTTCCCTCACCATCAATTTAATCTCCCTCAATTTCCCATCCCTTTTCCCACTGTTACTCTCCCTTTCCCAGATCTATCATTGATTTCATAATCAATTTCATCTTGTTGTGAGAGTTTTGGATCTGGGTTTTGAAGCCATCAGAAATTGCCAAACTCGTATTGAAATCAATGATAGATATGGGTTTGGAACTTGGTTTTGGATCTGGATTTTGAAGCATGGGAAATTGAGCAGTTTAGTGGAGTTGGAGAGGACGGAGAAGATGAAGGAATTGATTTTGATTTTTTAATTTTTCATATAATTTAATATTTAATTATTTTTTTTTATCCACATGGTGTCCAATTCAGCATGAAAAATTGTCCCATAAATGCCACTTGGACATTTAATAGATTCTTTTAATAGATTACTAACAGTGGGTACATAAATGTTATGTGTTGATAGTTTGGGGTACGTAATTGTAACTTTTTATAGTTCTAGTATTTTTTGAAATCACGCTTATAGTTTGGGTACTTTGATGTAGTTTTTCCTTAAAACTACTTATTCATCATAACACCAAAAAATACATAAACCACCACTTTGGCGCTTTGGTTCTACGTACTGCATGCATGTAGATAAAGACAAGTTTTCGTTTCAAAAAATAATATTTCAAACCCCTACTCTTTGTCTCCAACAAAGTAACAACCTCCAGTTTAAGGAGCTTACATTTCTCCTCTAAACTTTGAGTCGTATGGTCACAACCAATGCCCATGGAAACTTACAGCGCCGCGGAGAAGTGTAACCACCACCCCATCACTCAAGAGAGCTATCAAGGGAGGTTCAGACCAACTTTTCATCACCACCTAAAAAATCAAGTTTTCGTTACCTAAAAACATCCTGATGACCTAGGATTCCCGATTCTATTATTAAAACTCTCAAACCCTAATCCTGCAGTAATGTGGCTGCATTGTTCATGATTGTATTTGTTTGTGTCAAGGATGGGTGATTACCTTAGATTTTGAACTTTTAAGCATCTATACACTAGATTTTCACTTTTAATGATCGGTGCAAGGCTAAAAGGATACGTTCCCAAGGGGGGCATCTCTCTAGCCTCATCCATTACCTCTACCGTTTCAGCCCCCTCACACCGTTAGTACCATTCGACAACGAAACATCCTCACTTGCTCTCCCATCAACCTCGGTAGGCAAGAAAATGACTCCTCCCAGGCCAGTAAAGCCCGCATCAAAGAGCATCTCGCGCTCCCTCGTTTCAATCTCCTCCCACTTTTTTTGAATGTGAATTTGAGTAGCTAGAACAGTTCACATCCTTCCTTCCCACTTGAATTCACTCCTTCTTCCAAGAGGAAGATGCAGTATATGAACGGGTAGGAAGTTCTCCTAATATTCGACCCCCAAGACTTGGAACTTCTCCACTTTTGTGAGTTTGCGTGCTGAGAGGTAGGTAGAAAACCTTTCCCTTGGCCCGTGATGCTTCTTGCTAGTTCAGGGTTCCCATGATCTTGTCTTCCAAAATTAATCACTTTCCTAGCCCTTAATCTTCCTCCGCATCCAACCCTTGAAATGATCGAGTCAATATCCCAGTGGAACTAGTCTCCTCTAGATTCATATACACCTATTGGCAATCGATCAAGTCAATGGATGGTCGCCTTCGAATCTCAGTTCGATCCAAGCAGGATTGCTTCGCAGCAGAACTCAGGTACTCTTCTAATCACAAACTTCTAGCTAGAAATGAAACGATGCTAGCTCGTATGGTGGTAGTTCTTAGGTCTCTTCTAGCCAAATTCTAGGCAATGGACGTTAGTAATTCTTATGAGAATCACAGAATTGAAATGTGCACTCTATGTGTTTGATAAAATGTCGTCTTGTTTGATAAATTTCATTTTGAGAGGAAGCCTTTAATTTTTCTTCACCTAGATCTCCTAGCACAAACTGACAGGACCCATCCCTAATCCCCTTGGATTATCATGGGATATGCCCTGCTCCCGTCTGACACCACGTGTCAGACCAGGGATAAAACCGTAACCCGCTCGGGATTTTCAAAGTGTGCATTGATTTTCAGAGTACGTAGCGGCATGTGATGTCTCAGTCTCTGCTACAGTCCGCATCCGCGATCAACCTGAAGGGTATCAAAAACCATAAAATCTGTGAGTGGACAAAAATAAATAGTTGCAAAACACATTTCTGAAATAAACCTTTATACCCTTCAATTAAAAACATGCATGCATAACAATTTTAAACCATTTCTTTCCAAAAAACCGTATACAAGAAAACCGATGCAATCATCGTAAAACCATCACATGTTTAAACACATTTGGACACAAATCAGTAAGTCAAAAATCTTGGGACCCATTCTCATATCCAACATCCGTCTAATACCGTCAAATAATCAATTATCACGATTTCAATGCTACGCGTGTAACTCGGGGTCTCCTATCCGAGTACATCCCTAGGATCTACAACGTCAGGGGTGATATCAGCTCTAGGATCCACGAAGTCTGAGGGATAAGAATATCTACCACTCTTGAGCTTGTGCCTCCCCTCGGAGCTACTCACCTCCAGTTAGTGGATTGTTACGACTCCAGGATCTACGATGTCTAGAGGACACAATCACTGTATAGGGTCCTCTCCGAGGAAACACATTCCTACCGGAGGACCTCTCCGGGGAAATACATTCCTATCGAAGGCCCTCTTCGGGGAAACACATTCCTACCGGAGTCATATCCATCTTTTCGGAGAATGGTCATAATAAAAATAGTGGAAACACATTTTCAAAACTGTCGTTACTCAAATCAAAAGAGTTATGTCACATAGGGTCTCAACCCAAAATCAGTTTCTACAAATCTCATATAATCAGTGTCTAGTTCTCATTCCACAATCTTAAAACCGTTTCATAAATCCGAAAACCATCAAATAATCACATTTGACTTCGAAACCGAGTCACAATTATTATCCAATTGGGTCTCAAGCCCAAATACCATTTCTTAAATCCACAACAAGGTCACAAGCCCGATATCGTATCCAAATCTGAAAATCAAATCATTGTTCAAGTTCCCGTTTGACTATACACTAAGTCAAATTTCAAATCAACTGGATCTCAAACCAGAATGCCAATTTCACGCATCTCTGTGAAATCATCTCAAAACTGCTAATAAAAACATTATTCAAATCATATAAAACACAATTATCGAAAAATGAGCAATATAGCATTTTCCACGAAAATGCCAAATCATATTAAAAACTTTATGCAATCAATTCATATCAAGTTATGATGGCAAAACATATAAAACATTTATGCAAGCATCATATTTATAAATCAAAAGTCAACTCACAGATCGTTCATACTGCGCGCTCCAATCCCGTGCTGTAAGCCACTCTGAGGCTAATCCAATGCCTCCGGATAGTTTGGGCCTGTCCAAATCATATCCAAAGGTCACTATACTCTTATATAAGTCCATAACAGAAACCCCTAACTAACCCAAAATTGAGAACGCGTCCCAAACACATTTTCTGAGGCTAAGAACCTCCAGAACACTAACCAAACGACCTCTGATCGACCTAAAACCATCACCATTGGATTTAGGACGTCGAAACCATTCAAACAAGACCAATTTGACCTCGAAACTAGTGTCCACGAGCCCACACACGACGATTAAAGTCTGTCAACGGCGGTCTACGTTGACGTCACTACTGACGTCAGCCTAACATGTTTGACATCTGACAACTTCTAACACGTGGCGCTCCCTGATTGGTGCCACCATCATCCTCCGAAATGTCCACATCACCTGATGATGTCACCTGTTGACGTCATCACTACCATGTGTGACTGCCACGTCAGTTCTGACAATCTAACAAGACTCTGACACATTGCCACACGGCACCACCTCACTAGTCCACGTGGTCTGACAATGCTAACATGGATTGCCACGTCAGCTCTGATAGGTCCTAACACCCTACCACGTGGCACCACCCTATTGGTCCACGTGGTCTGACAAGGCTGACGTGGACTTGCCACGTTACCTGATACCTCTTGACATCTCTTCATGTGGCACCAACCAGCCATGGCCACGTGGCCTAACATGATGATGTGGCTTGCATCGACGTTAACCTCTTGCGGGTCGACCTGGGTCACTGTAACTGATCATTCGAACCGTGACCTTCACCCGATCCTATCTCCACCGTCCGACCACCAAAAATCACCATTCTTCACCCAGTCGACTCGCATCGAGCCCATAAATCGACCCACGACCTCAAAACCAGGAGAAAAAGACTAAAACTCACAGGTCAACCTTGAACACCCACGACCAAACTGCAACTGTCCTATAGGCTTGTCTAGGGGTCCTCTACTTCTCATTCTTGTTTCTACAGGCTCATACTAGCTCCCAAAACACATCCAAATCCTTAGAACCAGACCCAAACATCTAGAACTCAAAACCTGAATTCAAACACCCACGGGTTTGCTTGTTTTCGAGGTTTCCGGCCACCACCGTAGCTCCGCCGCGTCCTGCCGTCACTCACGACCTCTCTTACTTTCTAAGCCACTCTCTGTGGTCTCAGATGATACCAGATGAAGGAGATGATGAAGGTTTAGGGTGGGTTTCGGGTTTGTGCAAAATGAAAAGGGGAAAAAGTTAAATGCATATATGTAGTGTGTAGATCAATGGATGAGTGACACTTTTCACTCATCTATTGGTCCAGACTAGATATTTTGGGCCCATTCAAGTCATTCCTAAAAGCCAACTCCTAGTAAAATGTGCAACTGTGAATAGTTTGAACAACCGTTCTTGACCCGTATCTTTCCCATACGATGTCTGATTTTGACGTGTTGTCTGTCTACGGACTCGTATCGTCTCGATCTACGTTCGATCCATGTGCATTTTACCTCTTGGGTCAAAAGTTAACTTTTTCACCCGTCTAGGGGCAATATCGCAATTTCACCCCGATTGTCCGATCATCCTTGCTTAATCCCCAATGAATCCTTGATAATCCTTAATTAATCTCGTAGATTCAGGATGGGTCGTTACACAAATGTCAACCAGATAGCCTGAGTTGTTGCCTCAGAGGCACTAACATACTCAACTTCTGCTGTTGAAAAGGCAACACTATTCTGTTTCACTAGTGCCCAAGAAAACACTCCACTACCCAGTGTAAAAGCATAAGCAGACGTGCTTTTCTTGTCATGAATTGATCCTCCCTAATCACTATCTCAGAATCCCACAAGAGTAGCAAATTTTCCTTTCTTGTATTCAATCTCATAGTTTAAAGTTCCTTGAACATAGCTTAGGACTCTCTTAGCTATTCCATAGTGCTCCTTGGTAGGATTATGCATAAAAGTTGATAACAAGCTTGATACAAACATTAAATCCGTTCTTGTTGTAGTTAGGCAGAGTAGACTTCGTACTATCTGCCTGTATAGCTGCTCATCTATAGCTTTACTGCCATCTTTTCTTTGTAATATGTCACTAGTAGCAATAGGAATACTAATAGGTTTGCAATATTTGAGCCCAAATTTCTCAAGTAAAGATAAGGCATACTTTATTTGATGGATAAGGATTCCATCACTAGAGTGTAGTATCCCCATCCCTAGGAAATGATTTAGTAACCCCAAATCTATCATTTCATATTTTCTCATCATATCCTCCTTGAATTCAGCCATCATACTTGTGCTATCTCCTATGTAGACAATGTCATCCACATAGATAGACACAATTAGGGTTCCCACACCTTGTTTAACCATTAATACAAGGTTGGCTCACTAGTACTTCTCTCAAAGCCACAACTCAACAAATAGGAGTTAATCTCCTCATATCAGGCCCTTGGTGTGCATTTCAGACCATAGAAAGCCTTGTTTAGCTTTTAGACTTTGGCTTCACTTCCTTAAACCTCAAAACCTTCAGGATGATCTACATAAACTCCTTTCTCTAGGACTCCATTCATAAATATTAATTTCACATCAAGTTGAAACAATTCCCACTTTCTCTGTGCTGCTAAAGCAACTAGGATTCTTATTGTATCCAGCCTTGCAACTGGTGCCAATGTCTCATTGAAGTCAACCCCTAGTTTTTGAGCATACCATTTAGCTACCAAATTGGTTTTATGTTTTTGCACAGAACCATCCATATTCGACTTTGTTTTATACACCCAATTGACTCCAATTACTGGTTTAGAAGTAGGTTTCTCAATTAGCTCCCAGGTTTCATTCTTTTCTATAATTTGTATCTTAGTTTCCATAGCTTTCTTCCAAGCTGAGTCCTTGATTGCTTCTCTAAAATTTTCAGGCTCAATCATGCTCATGTGACATCTGGCATCGATGTCAATGAGACTTCTCATTTTCACAAGTGTATTACTTGCATTCTGTCTTGAGGAACTGCTTGGATCAATGCTTTTTTGATGAGCTTGAGCTAGGGTTTGAATTAATTTATGCATTTGAGACAAAACTTGGTGCCTCAAGTGCCTATGGTGCAGGTTCTGGTTCAAGATGAGTGCTCCCTGAACTAAAACTTAGAGGAACAAAACTTTGGATTTCCTCTTGCTTCTCCCAATTCCAATGTCCTCCTTCATTGAAGATCACACTCCTTGACATCACTACCTTCTTGTTCTCCAAATTATACACGTTGTACCCTTTCTCACAACTCCCATAACCAACAAAAATCTCTTTACTGCTGGAGTCATCTAGCTTCTATCTTGTCTGTTTTAGGACGTGTAAATAACACAGAGACCTAAACACCTTCAAATGTGACACTCCAGGTCTCCTTCTTGAGAATTTCTCAAAAGGGGTCATGCCTTGCACAACCTTGGTAGGACATCTATTAATTAAGTATGCAGCAGTGTTAAATACTTCTCCCCAGAACTCATAGGGCAAGTGCTTGCTGTGAAGCATTGACTTGGCCATTTCAACTATGGTTCTGTTTTTCCTTTCAACTACCCCATTCTGCTGAGGGGAATAGGCAACAGTCAATTTCTTTTCAATTCCAGATTCCTCAAGATATCTCTGAAAGTCAGCTGAAACATACTCTCCTCCTTTATCAGTCCTTAGTTTCTTCACTTTAAAACCACTCTGCAGTTCAAATATAGTCCTGAACTTCTTGAATACATTCAATACTCCAAACTTATACCTTAGAAAGCACAACCAACACATCCTGGAATGATCATCAATAAATGTGAGGAGATAGAGATTTCCTCCCATTGTTTCTGTTTGCATTGAACCAAACACATTTATGTGTAGGGGCTCTAGAGGTGAGGATGCGCTCCAAGCTCCTTGAGTGTCAAAATAACTAACATGATGCTTCCATGCAATACATCATTCACATACCTCTTTGTCTCCTTGTAGACAAGGCAACCCTATCACCATCTCTTTCTGTTTGAGCATCTTAGGATAGACAGATTCAAATGCCCAAATCTCCTATGCCATAAATCTAAACTTTCCTTAGTCATAGTCCTTCTAACTTCTGGATTTTCTGATATCCAAGCTTTTGGATTCCCATAATCTAGAGATAGCTTAAAACACCTACTACTAGTCATAGGAACTCTAGCAACCTTCTGCTTCATGTTCCTATCTTCATAAATTTCTGCATAGTTGTTTCCAAACACAAAATTGTAGCCATGTTCCACCATTTGCCCTACACTCAGTAGGTTTTCATCCAAACCAGGTACAATAATGACTTCTTTGATGTGATTGTCACCTTGATCTGTGTGAACCAGTAATGAACCTTTCCCTGCTACTTGGACTAGGTCTCCAATTCCCATTTTCTTCTACATATTTAGATTTTGATCAATATGAGTCAGTAAGGACTGATGACCAGTCATGTGGTTACTGTGACCACTATCCAAATACTAGATGGCATTATCCTTTTCAATAGAGGCAGAATGAGAGGCATAGAACAAGTTTCCCTCTACTTCTTTTGCCTTCTATGCAAAGGTAGCAATCTGTTTTCCAGGACATTCCTTTGCCATGTGTCCAAACTTGGAACACTTGAAACATTTAACCTTTCCACCTTTGTACAAGAATTCTCCCCAATGGTGTAGAATTCTCTTGTTACCTCTCCCTTCTGATTTACGGATGGTTTCTCCTATTTGGCATTTTCTTTAAACTTTCCATTATTCCAAATCTGGTTTCCTAGTTTGTTTGGCAGCTTCTTGCCTTTCCATTGAATAGTGCTAGACTGCCTATGTGTCTTGTTAGAGACACTAATACTTGAAAACGCCTTCTCAACTTCATTTTCAGTGTGCATTTCCAATCTCTAATCAAATGCCCTGATTAAGGTAATGATGCTCTCAACATTCATGTGATCTAAATATCTTGTCTCTTCAAGAATTGAAACAATAGAATCATAGTTCTTAGTTAGACTAATCAGAAATTTTTGAGAATTTTTTTTCTCTGTAAACTTCTCTCTATAAGACTTCATTTGATTAACAATCACTAACAACCTAGATATGTAGGAAGAAAATGACTCATCATGTTTCATATGTGTGTATTCATAATCTCTTCGTAGAGATTGGAGTTTCACAGTTCTCACCTTAGGGTCTCCTCTGAACTCTCTCTTCAGAACTTCCCATGCTTGCTTAGCAATCTCCACATTTGAGACCCTTGGAAAGATTTCCTTGGCTACAACATTCTGGATCAAGTTCAATGCCTTAGCATTCTTGATCAGATCAGCAAGACTCATATCTGGTTCTATTTCTTCGTCTTCACTATCGTACTCAGTGTCAAGTAGTCCTTGAGTAACAATAGGCCATAGATCACATGTTTTTAATGTTGTTCTCATTTTGATTCTCTAGAAATCATAATTAACTCATGTAAATACATTTATCTTTGGAAATCCACCATTTCCAGTCATGATGGCTTGGATGCAAAGGAATCTGATACGTCAAGATGAAATCTCTAGCACCGGCTTACTTTCACAGTTAGACGCCTCAGATGAACGGATCCAACCACTCTAATATCGTATTGGCAATCGATCAAGTTAGAGGATGGTCGCCTTCAAAGCTCAATTCGATCCAAGCAGGATTTCTTCACAACAAAACTTAGGTCTCTTCTAGTCAAATTCTAGACAATGGATGTTAGGAATTATGATGAGAATCACATAATTGAAATATGCACACTATTTGTTTAATAAAATGTCGTTTTGAGTATTAGTGCTTTTTCCTGAATACTCTTGATGTCAGATATCTCTCTGATCGATCAGTGTATATTTTTTTTCATTAGATTGAATGAATGAACTACAATTAGTTATATCAATCACTCTCTCTCTCTCTCTCTCTCTCTCTCTCACACACACACACACATCACTACAAGAAAATATGCCCTACCCGTCTAACTTTTGCCCGGCGCACCTTGATTCGCCGGTAGATGGGTCTTTGCCCGGCGAACTATGAGAGGCTCGTCGGGCAAACATTTAGAGGGAACACGGGTTCTCCTGGCGTGTAAAGGGTAGGAATTTTCCCGGCGGCTGGTCAAACTCCGCCAGGTCAGCTATTAGTAAAGGCGAATCCGATTCGCCGGCCAATTGTTTATGGCGGCCCGTGGCTGGAAAAAGTTTGGCGCGAAGACAAGTTGGCGCTATTTTGTTGCTCGGCAGGTCATTAAAGCGGGTTCAACGAACAATGTACCGGGAAAAAGTCTCATCTGCATTTATTGCAAATCAGATTCATTTCTTCATCTTCTTCCTCATTCCTTATTAACTCTCACATTTACTCTCACAACCTCTACATAATATCATCATCATTTTTATCATTATTTCATCATCACTACTTCACCTAAGATAAAATTAATGATTTTATTGATTTTACTTTTTGTTTTTTGTGATTTTAATATTTATTATAATCTAAAATATTTTTTTTGTTTTAGGTAACTTGTGGTTAATTTGAAGGATTACTTATAAAAGGTATGTGTAGCTTTACTTCTCAATTTAATTTTTGTTCAAAAACTTGTATTTAATTATGTTTGAAAATTGTGATATAATGTGGAAAATACTTAGAAATCTGAATATTATTGTGTTAGGGAATTGTGGTTTATCCATTAATGCAAAGCTAATCAACCTGATTAACTTTGTATATTGAAATTTGATAGAAAACCTTAGACCTGTTTGAGAGTCAGTGAATCGGATTGATTGTCTGACTCTTGAATTGTCCATTTATCGGGACAGTTTGGGAGTGCACAACTATGTGTTGTATAGTTTGGTGGCTATGTGGTTAGGTTTGGATCGTGGGAATTTGGTTTATATCCCCTTACTGTTCTCTGAATGCATACTAGATATTAGTTTGAAATATCTATGTTGTGTATTTGGAGAACTGTAGGGTGATGCTGCCGAAATTTCTCTCGGTCTAAACTTCGCCACGTAGGTCACAAACTATACAACACAGAACGTGCACTCTCGAATGGGATAGGGCCAAATCACCGGAGGCATAAGGAGACGAGCGGGTTTATATGAAGTGATAGAGTCTCAAACATTATAATTATCTACTTACATTGATTCTATTTTGTGGAAGCAGACACAATGGACAGAGACTGGATGCAAGATCTTCTGATCAGTATTTGGATGGGATTGACAGCTTCATCGCTTTTGCACGGACTCACTGTAGTGATCCAAGGAGCATATTATGTCTATGTCGTAAATGTAACAACTGTTGTTGGATGTCACTGAGTGATGTTCATTTGCATCTGGGAGGGAATGGGATCATACATAACTACACTAATTCGATTTATCATGGGGAACCGAATGTTTCTGTATCAACATCGTCAGTTCACGGGAACCCTCGAGATGATAATCGGTGTGATAATGATCAATTTGTTGAGATATTAGCCGATATTTTTTCCCTGCATCTGATGCTATGTATGCGGATGCCCCTAGGTCTCAACCCGAAGAGTGAGATCTTCATTACGAAAGGTTATTGAAAGACGCTCAGCGCGAATTATACCCTGGTTGTAAATCCTTTTCGGTTCTAAGGGCAGTTGTGGAGTTGATGCATATGAAAGTTGAGTATAATCAAACGAAAAAGCATTTTGATCACATGATGGACATCATCACCCGAATGCTCCCTGGAGATAACAGTCTCCCTAAAGATCATTATAACTCGAAAAAGCTTTTGAAGGATCTTGGTTTAGGGTATGTCAAGATTCACGCATGTACGAACAACTGTGTATTGTTTTACGATGAATTCGAGCAACTCGACAAATGTCCTGGGTGCAATGAGCCTAGGTTTCGAACGAATAAGATTCCGAATAAGGTGTTGCGCTATTTTCCACTGAAACCAAGATTACAAATATTCTTGATGTCTGCTCACACATCTCATGATATGAGGTGGCATAAAGATGAACGCACTGATGACGATTCACTAAGGCATCCGGCCGATGGAGATGTGTAGAAGGAATTTGATAAAATGTATCCTGATTTTGCATCTGAGCCAAGAAATGTCAGATTAGGACTTGCCACTGATGGTTTTAATCCTTTTGGAAGTTTTGCAAGACAGTATCTCCAAGAGGTCCGGCGAAGAGATACTGGACATCATAAACAGTATTCCCACTTTCAGTACAAAAGGCCCAAAACCTGCCGAACAAGAAAACTGGACGAAGAAAAGTATATTTTTTTGGTTGCCGTATTGGTCAAAATTGAAAACTAGGCACATCGCGGATCCCATGCATATTGAGAAGAATTTTGCTGAAAGTATTATCCAAACAATTTTACCTATTTAGGAGAAGTCAAAAGACACCAAAAAAACTCCTCTGGGTATGCAAGAGATGGGCATTAGGCCACATTTGTGGCCAAAAGTTGTGAATGGTAAATACAGCATGGCCCATCCAGGTTATACATTTACCCCAGAAAATAAGAAAAAATTTCTTAAGTGGTTGCAAAGTGTGAAATGTTTCGATGGTTATGCAGAAAACATCTCCCTAAATATTAGCACTAATGGCAGCACCCTATATGGCATGAAAAGTCACGACTACCACGTTTTATTACGACAACTCATTCCTATTGGCATTCGGCCTTATTTGCAGCCTAAATTTGTTGAGACGGTAGTTTACTTGTCTCAATTTTTCCAGATACTTTGTGCCAAGTCACTAGGGAAGGTGGACCTCGAAGCAATTAAATAGGACATTGTCTATATTATGTGTCGATTTGAGCAAATATTCCCACCAGCTTTCTTTGATGTAATGATTCACCTACTAATACATCTTTCAAACGAGGCAATCTTAACCGGCCCAGTTCAATTTCGTTGGATGTACCCAATCGAAAGGTATAAACTATTCCTAATATTGTGACTATGTCCTTAATAAACTGTTATATTTGAATCACTTTGTTTATGTCGTTGCAGAATGTTAGGTACCTACAAGAGGTACGTCCACAATAAGACACGTCCTGAAGGCTCTATAGGGGAGGCATACATTGCAAAAGAGTCACTTATATTTTGCGCAATGTACGTTCGAAATGTTGAAACTTCTTTCAACAGGGCCCCTCGAAATGACGATGGTAGTCAACATGAAGAGTCCTTATCAGTATTTTCCCAACCCGCAAAACCGTTCGGGACTGGTGCATTCTCAGAGCCTTTTACTGATAGTGACATGGAAGTGGCGCATTGGTTCATATTGAACAATTGTGACGAATTCTGGCCTTTCCACGAAGAGCACGAGGCTTTGATGAAGACCCAATATCCTTCTAATTGGGAGGAAATGGACAAAAAATTGTTTCCACTTTGGTTTTCCAAACATGTAAGTCAAATATTGTATCAAATTACTTTCAAATGAAACAGTGTAACAGTGTGTGTTTTCCTTTCAGATGTAACAGTTGAAACATGACAACTCGCCCAAGTTTTGCAAATAATTGATGCAGCTTGCAATTGGCCCATTTCGAGGAGAAACATACGCTGGTTATTACGTCAACAGAGTTAAGTTCGTGTGCGCAGAGCATGATGACAGGTTGTCTACTCAAAATAGTGGGGTATTCGTGCTGGGGGATGAATTAAATGCTGATACGGGCTTTTACGGTAAATTATTAAGTGTGGTGAAAGTATTTTATGCGGACCGACAAATTATTGTCTTGTTCAAGTGTCATTGGTTTGATACAGACCCAAGTATACCGAGAAGGATCATCAAAGATCATTTATCTACCTATGTCAACACAAACATCCGGTGGTTTGAGAGTGATCCATACATCATCGCTAGTACAGCGAAACAAGTTTTCTACATTGATGATCCAAACGTTGGTGCTGGTTGGAAAGTACTTGAGATGGTGAAACATAAAAACATTTGGGACTTGGAGAACCGGCACCATGAAGATGGTGGAGAAACGGAAAATGACGATTTTGTTTATCAGGAGGATTCATCAGCACACACCATAAACGTGGAAAGAGTTCGAACTGACGACCTCACCCCGCCAGTTGCAATTGATGGTATTTTTATTGATCTTGGTACCTTAGAACCAATTGAAAGTGACGCGGAGGATACGAGTAGTCTGCATAGCTCAGATGATGAGGGTGATTGGGAAGAGGATGGTGAAACCGACATTGATTAAATGTTGTCTACCCACCATAAGTATGGAATGTATATAAATTACATTGTTGCTTAGTTAATGCATATATTAATGATATTTTTATATGTTACTATGGAATTTATATAAATTAAAATAAGATATATGTAAAATATAAAAAATATATACAGGGGTTTGCCCCGCGCACATCCGTCGGGCCAGGGAGACGTTGCCCGGTGCATATGGCGTATTCGCCGTGCAAGATCGAATTTTTTTTTGAAATTTTACTTATTAATTAATTACATAGGTTCATAGTTGGGCTAGTATATATTCATATGTAACATATGTTAATACTCATATGTAATTACAAGATAGGTTATACACTCATAGATCATGTCTGGAAAATTTCACGGAAGTTCGACGCTCCGACAATAGGCATTAACTAAGCAACAATGTAATTTATACACTCATAGCTAGGTTATACACTCATAAATTATACACTCAAGATAGGTTATGCAATCATAGATTATATACAGGGTCTTGCCCGGCGCACATTCGTCGGGGCAGTTAGACATTGCTCGACGCATATGGCTTATTCGTCGTGCAAGATCGTATTTTTTTGAAATTTTACTTATTAATTAATTACATAGGTTCATAGTTGGGCTAGTATATATTCATATGTAATATACGTTAATAATCATATGTAATTACAAGATAGGTTATATACTATAATTATTAAACTCAAGATAGGTTATACACTCATAGATCATGTCCAAAAAAATTCACGGAATTTCGACACCCCGACAATAGGCATTAACTAAGCAACAATGTAATTTATACACTCATAGCTAGGTTATACACTCATAGATTATATATGTTTACATTCGACCGAGTACATATATCTTCATATGTAACATATATTAATTATACTATAATTATTCACCTCAGGTATAGTTGTTGGGAACTTTGATATTTTATTTTATGACAAGGGCTGGCCCGGCGCACATCCGTCGGGCTAGGTGGGTTGGCCCGTCGCATCAAGTGGATTCATCGTGCAAGACCCCGTGCATCAACTGGTTTCTGTTCATGGTTCGAGTGATCCAACCGTCCACAATAATTAGAATGACTCAGAGATCATGTACGTAAAATTTCACGGAATTTCGACGTCCCGACAATAAGTTACCTTGCGAAACGAATCGACAGTAACTAATCGTCGGTCGTTGATCAGAGACCCTTAAACCCTCCAAACGTCACCATTTTTGACAGGCGAGGTCCCACACTATCACTATCTGAACGGTCAGATTTCTTAAATTTACTCGTTACCATTTCGATCGAACGAAAAAATGATTAGTATTGAAAATTACTATAAAAGTTCTAAGTGTTCATGAATTTGATGGTTTTAGTATTTTCTTTATTTTCTATTCATGGTTTGAGTGATCCAACCGTCCACAATAATTAGAATGACTCCGAGATCACGTCCGTAAAATTTCACGGAATTTCGACGTCCCGACAATAGGTTACCATGCGAAACGAATCGACGGTAACAAATCATTGGTCGTTGATCGGACTCCTTTAAACCCTCCAGACGTCATCATTTTCTGCAGGCGAGGTCTGTACACACACTATCAGTATCTGAACGGTCACATTTCTCAAATTCACTCGTTAACATTTCGATCGAACAAAAAATGAAGATTAGTATTGAAAATTCCTATAAAAGTTTTAAGTGTTAATGAATTTGATGGTTTTAGTATTTTCTCTATGTTATGTTCATGGTTCGAGTCATCCAACCGTCCACAATAATTAAAATGACTCCGAGATCATGTACGTAAAATTTCACGAAATTTTGACGTCCCGACAATAGGTTACCGTGCGAAATGAATCGACGGTAACAAATCGTCGGTCGTTGATCGGAGGCACTTAAACCCTCCAAACGTCGCCATTTTCGACAGGCGAGGTCTGTACACACACTATCACTATCTGTATGGTCGGATTTCTCAAATTCATTCGTTACCATTTCGATCGAACGAAAAATGAAGATTAGTATTGAACACCTGGCCCAGCGGATTATGTATATCAGCCGGGCAAGGTTATTTTTCGCGATAATTCAAAAATTCTGCCAAAAATTTCACGAAACTTTGAAACTAATGCCCAAAGAGCCCGGCACATCATTTAAGTTGGCCCGGCGAATCCGTGCGTCGGACAAAGTCCACCAGTCATTAGAAAAAACGCGACCTTCCCTTTCCTTCTTCTTCTCTTCATTTCGCAAAACCTCCGCCGCACCTCTCTTAATCGCTCATCTCTCTCTCTCTCTCTCTCAATCAAAGTCCACCCTTTCACTCATCATCATCTCTCACTCACCCCTAACCCTATCACAAAACCCCCTAAACTTTGAACCCAAATACCCACAACCCAAACCCAAAGACCCCAAAGACCCCAAACCCCCAAATCGGACCATCATCTCGCTCCTCTCACTCTCAATCGTTCTCTTTCAAACTACACTCATCATATCCTCATTGTAAGCCCTCACTTTCAATTTTAATTTTTTTTTTAATTTTATTAGTTTTTTGGATTAATTTATAATATTGGATTGTTTTTTGGAATATGTTGAATAATTGGAATTGAATGTTTGAATGTTTGAATGTTTGGAATATGTTGTATTTGAATGTTTGAATGTTTGAATGTTTGGAATATGTTCATTGGATTTGAATGTTTGGAATATGTTATATTTGGATTAATTTATAATAAGATTGTTTTTTGGAATATGTTGAATATGTGGTAATTTTCAGAAAATATTGAAAATATTGGAAAATATTGTTTTATTGGATGAAAATATTGGAAAATATTTGGTAATTTGACTCCTATTGGAAAATATTTGGTCATTTGACATTATTATATATTTTGGTAATTTCACATAATTATATATTTTTGGATGAAAATATTGGAAATTACTGATTTATTGGATTGTTGGAAAAAAATTGGGATTTATTGAATTAGTAGATTTTTGGAATTAATTGGAAATTATTGAATTAGTGAATTGTTGAAAAATAGTGGAAATTATTGAAATTTTGGATATGTTGGGAAATTAATGGAAATTGTTGTATTGTTGGATATGTTTGGAAATGATTGCAAAATGTTGGATTTTGATCATTTGGAAAATATTGCATTTTTAATATTTTTTCAAATGTTTGAAAATTATGTAATTTTTGGAAATTATCGATTGTTTGTAATTTTTGGAAATCATTGAAAATTAGTTAATTAGTAAATTATTGCATTATTTTGTATTTTTTGAAATTATTAGAAATTAGTGGATTAATGCATATTTTTGAAATAATTAGAAATCGTACGAAATTATTTGATTATTTGTTTATTTATTTAATTATTTCAATATTAATAATTAATAATTACTGTTGTATTTGCAGATGTCGTTACGTAAATTAATCACTTCGCGAGGACGTCGTAATACGTCCGCAGAGCAGCCATCTCCAACACCAGTGCCTTCCCCGACGGAGCAGACATCTCTGGTACTGCCGTCCCAGACGGAGCAGTCATCTCCGGGATCAGTTCCTCATCCGACGGAGCATTCATCACCTTCTACTGGACCATCATCATCAGATCAGCCAAGATCTTCCTCAGAACACCTGCAAGTCATTCCCTACGATCGGGTGATATCAGGGCCCCGATCAGCAAGACGTCGCACCAGCTCGCAACGAGGGCAACCTCGTACTGGCCCTGAGGCCGCTGGAGTTGCCGCTGCAGAGTGAGGCGATGAATAGATCCCATCGGGTAAGACCCCTTATCTTATTGAATTTAAAACTTGTATATATTTTGCATACCATTTTGTACTAATGTTAATCGAATTTTTAGGGAATACCATAAAGGTTCGGGGCATTAGCAAGGGTTTAAAGTCCCAGCAGATCTGCAGGTCGACAAGAGTGAAGATCTAGGTGGAGTGGGTTGACTATAACGACCCGTCCCGAATTATCGGGATTAATTAAGACTTAATGACGGATTAGCGAGACTAATCGGGGATTAGACGATGATTAACGGACGTTCAGGGTGAAATGGCATTTTTGCCCCTAGAATGGACGAAAAGTTGACTTTTTGTTCAGGAGGTCAAATGGACTATGGCGGATGACTGTGACGTAGTTCGGGACGTCACCAGTTCTTAGATAGGTACCAGGTCCGATTTTGAGATTTGAGGAAGAAGTTATGACGGTCAGAAGTTCGGGGGTATTTTAGTAATTTGGTTGAATTGGGGCAAACAGTTGACTTTTGACCCTAGAGGTTCGATGGTCGAGGGCCGAGGACCGTTACGTAGATCGGGACGATAAAAATTCGTAAAAGGCAGCACGTCGAATTTGGACGGTCGACGGAGAAGTTACGATTCACGGAAGTCCGAACGTACTATTGCAAGTTTTACGAGACGAAAACCTTTTTGGCATTTAGTAGGCCCTAGATCTTTCTCAAGCCCAATGGATGAATGACAAGTTTCATTCATCCATTCCCCATCAGTTCCCATTCATGCATATCCTCCCATTTTCATTGTAATCGTCCAAACCAAACAAAACCCAATCAAACCATCCAACCCCATTCCAAACCCTTCCACTTCTGATCATGACTGAGAGACCAAGAGGATGAAGTGAGGACTGGAAGATGTTGGTGGCTGGCCAGAGGCAGCGCCGCCGTGGACGGCGGAGGAGAAATCGTGCAAAGGTATCGGTTTTACCCGATTTTCTCCATTTTTGATTTCAAGCATTATGGGCCGTTTTTAGTGATCATGATGGGTTTTTGGGGTTACTAGGGACGGGTTAGGATGATTTTGAGGGGTAATTCACGGCTGTGCAGCCCTGGGACAATTCTGGGAAAGTGAACCGTGGGAAGGAAAGTTGGACCGGTTGGATTTTGTAGGTTTTAGATGATTTGGTTCATAGGTTTAGGTTCCTAGGATCAAAACATGAAGAATAGGATTGATTAGAAAGAGAAAGGACAAAAATTGAACCAGGTAGGAGGCTGGACCGGTCACGCCGGTCCAAGTTGCAGGAAAAACCGAACCGGCTGGTCGGACCGGTCGGCTGAAGGAAGAAGATGACTTTGTGCAGTGGCGCATGAGGTCCACGCGTAAAGCCATCCCAGGGCGCGTGACGGCGCGTGATGAAGTTTTTGGGGAAGCTTCCAACATATGAAATCATTTATTCGATGTAACGAACATTTTGGGACTGATTTCGAGTCGATCGGACATCGTCTCGATATAGTTCGGGCTGTCCGAAGGTTTCAGAGCGCGTTTAAAAATAGTTAAAAATCCCAGAAATTAGGGGGCTTTAGTGAGGGGTTAATTAAGTAGTTAGTAACCCTCTAAAGTGATTTGGACAGGTTTGGGAACCCCGGAGACGACGATTGGCCTGGGAAGGCGTACGCCACGCGTATCGAGGTGGCAGTGCGGACAGTCTGTGAGTGGACTTTCTTTTATGAATCGATGCATGCATAAATGTTTTATAAATGTTTTAATATATGTTTGGGATGCCTTGAGTGCATTTGGTGTGTGTGTTTACGTATGGGCACGTACTTCGAGGTTTTCAGTTTTATACTTTCTTATGCGTGCTTATGCTTTCGGTTTTAATGAAATGGTTTTGAAGAGGTAAAACTGGGCATGAGACCTATTTGGATTTGGTTTTGACTCGAATATGAGACCTTATTGATGACCTACGGGTCTGAGTCGTAGTCGCGACGGGTGCTGTGTGCACTACGACGGACGACGTGACGCTCGCCTCCGAATTGGGATGTGTTCCTTCCGGAGATGTCACGATGTATGTCCTATTGTCGAGTAGCCACTGGTGGCTCGATTTCGGAGTACTGACGGTCTAGTGGATATCTCGGCGACATGTGCACCATCGTCTCGAGATGGTCGCGACAGTGATGTGTTCACGACTACATACCAGGATTGAGAGCGATCATGGATTGATGGTTGCACACAACATTACGATCGGAATCGTGACTGACCATGAGATATCGGGCTCGATGCCCAGTTGATTTGAGTTCGGGTTCGATGCCCAGTTATTGCGAAATCGAGCTAGTGGCCATGTTGAGTCATAAGTTCGAGCTGGAGGCCCAGTTGCTTTATGTTATCAGGCATGAGTCCTGTTTTATGGTTTGCTATACTAGTATGTATATACCCTCCATATGAGCTTATTGATTGGTCTCCTCCAGACGTCGACCTGGAGAGTCACGATCCACAGACTAGAGTGGGTATCCCCATAGGGATCCCGTTCCAGGAGTGGGCGTTATGATGTGGTTCCAGACTAGATCCCGAGAGATGCTCGGACTGGATCCGATGATAGAGCCTCCCAGATGGAGAATTCCTAGGAGAAGATTCGGAGTGAGACCCCGAGTAGTATGCATACTTATATATATAGAGAAATCGTGACATATATCGGGGATGTGTTCCCTAAGGGTTGTGTGCCCCGAGTTGGACTCTTCTCAGGAAGTGCCTAGGATGAGTTATATATGTATATACGTATATGTGTACGAGTTTTCACTAGGACGATGTTGGGTTGAGACCCACGCGTATTGGTTTTAGGTTGAGACCCATATGAGCTGGATTTAAGAGACGTTCCCACGTGTTTTTGTTTGGGCGGAGGTCCCATGTATTAATTTACGGATTTCGGGCCAAGGCCCAAATGGTTTTATGGTTTATGATGGTTTATGGGGGACCGGACATGAACCCTAGAAATGATTTTTGAATGCTTGCATATGTTTTTAATGAGGGGCCTAAAGGTCTTTTACGAAATATTTTTATAAAATCTTTGTTTTGTCCACTCACAGCTTTTGTGTTTTGAATGCCCTTCAGGTTGATCGCGGATGCAGACTGTAGCAAAGACGGGACATCACATTCCTCCTTCGGATCCTGGCGCTCTCTGATAGCCCTGGTTGGGGAAGGGACAGAAATATCCATGGTCTGACACTTTGTGTCAGACGGGAGCAGCCACATCCTACGCTAATCCCGAGGGATTTGGGACGGGTCCTGAAAAAGTGGTATCAGAGCGAGGTTGACTCATCTGATACACATAGTACTCTGATACCAAGTGGTATCAGAGCATGTTTTGCTCCTAGAGAACGCAGATTGAGGATGTGATGTCTCTCCAGTCATAACAGCCCGTCATTAACCTGATAGTTAGGGTAAGAGTAGGAAGCACCTCATGCTGAATGAAACTCGGTGCGATGGATTAGGATTCGTTCGACATCTTATGCTGCGTGTTTCGAGGAGGTAAATCCTAAGTAGGATCGTTATCCGTGCGAATCCGGCGGCTTAGAGCCGCATAGTTACTAGGATAGGATCCAGTGGATCAGTGGATGCAATAGGACGACCTGAGAGTCGGGACTACCGAGGCGTCATGACGGACATGGAACAAAGCATAGTGAAATTCGTGGAGGTCGGACGTTGGGATCGTCCACGATAGAACTGCAAGGATCGAGATTGTGCTGCCCGGAGCAGTCAGACGCGCGAGGACTTTCGTTGAGGCTAATTGAAATAGGACCGTCGATCCTATTTGGCATGAGATGCCACGTTTAGAGGTGTCGAATCCCGGAGGGATGTCGACTGGCAGGAAATGCTGGAGTAGTTGTTGTACAACGTGGCAGGATACGATTACAATATGTAGCAGTAGTGCAGCGTTAGGCTCAAACTTGGTATAAATTCTTGTGGAGGCCAGCGGCTGGATGTTGTAGGGTTACGAGGAGATGAGGTCCTTAGATTGTGGTTACTAGTTGTTGTGATACCAGTATTGGAGTACGACGATCCTTCGGAGTCGAGGCGAGTGATCGGCCAGGTTGGTTGTGCTGGAGTGAGCACCCGGGTTGTGGTAACCCTAGTTGGCGATTAGTTGGATGAGTGACCAGGAGAGCGATGCTTGTCCATCGGATTTTGAGATGGACTGATTGGTGGATGTTATGTGTTGAACGGCTAGTACCAGCGGTGAGTTGACCGCGTAGTTTTGGCGTCTCGATAGCAGAGTGTTTCTGAGGTCGGTCTGCACGAGGTTATGACAGACCCCGCTATCAATGGACGTAGTTGAGTCATATCGAGTTGGATAGATTCAGGTTGTCGTCAAGAGGATACGAGGGTGCGTGGGTGACGCACGGTACGAGCAGTGGTTTGGAGGGGTGCTCGATTACGACCGAGTGCAAAGAATATGAGCTTTGGGCATTGGCCAGTGTGCCACGCTACCTTTGTGAGGTAACAGAGAGAAGTGGTGATTGCTCAATTTCAGCAGGGTCATAGGATTGGTTTGATTCGCACTCCGTGTGGCGGTGATGTGATGACGTTAGCGAGAAGAGACGACGAGCCACGAGTTGAGAGTAGCTCAGTCGTGATGTGCTCATGTTTGGATTCTAACACTACACGACGGGAAGGATTTGTCGGCCAGTGTAGATTCTTGAGAATCATGATGGATAGTTTGGTTGACTGCGATTGACCATACCTCCTAGGTTTCGTGTATGCTGGTTTGAGGAGAATCTGATAGTGAATGGGTCACTACAATAGTTATAGACAGTTGTCGTTGGTCAAAAAGAATGGATAACGAAGTACTGTCGTGAGGATTAGTGACCGGAGGGTAGGACTTGGTATTACACAGAGAGTTGTCTGCAGACCACAGCGGGAGCTTGTTGTGACTCTGCAGTTGGGTGGCACCTCAGATTGGAATGAATTGACATCCTTTTGGATGTGCATAAATGGTCATAAACGGATAGGTGAATTGGATTGTTTACGGACACGTGGATGAGGTCCGAGTGAGTTGAGGGCCTAGTTTGTAACCGAGTTGGTAGACATACCCTAGCGAGGGAGTCGTGCGAGTTCGGTGGGCACTGAGTGGGACGGAGAGGATCCCGAGTGACTCGGTACGAGGCATGGCCTATGCCTGGTTTGGCGAGGTATAGACTATACCTAGAGTTGGGGATAGATACCCTAGATCGTTGTGGACGGATGGTACGAGTGTTAGGTGCTGGATTTGGATCCCATAAGGATTGGGACGTGCGAATTAGGTTACCGACGTGAACGACAAGGGAAGAATCTGAAGGGAAGTAATGGTGGTGTTTAGTCCTGAAGGAAGGATTACCATAGAATACTCTTAGTCGGGAAGAAGGACTTCTAGCTTAGAAAAAGAAACAGTTGGAAGCATGCTCATTTCCAACATGGTTGCAACTTCTCTTGATTTTGAAAGTAAATTTTTCCAAAGCTTTTAGATTTGAGATCAAATTTGTAGGGTTTTAAGTAAGGGCAGATTCATTTTGATTTTGGGTTGATTAATTCTCATGTAACAATGAAGTGTGGACGAGCCAAGACTTATGCTGATTCCTGGGTTTCTTTGATTTCTCGTTTTCGAGTGATAAATTTGATGAAAGGTTTAATCTTTAGGTCATTTATGGGCCAAACATCCAAGTTATGGGTCAAATTTGTATGAGTTGAGGAGGAGAGAGTGTTTGGTGTTGCATGGCGTTGATGTGTAAAACATGTATTCTCATCCACATCTGACTTGGATGAACTTTGATGTCATCATCTTCAACTTTCCTCATGTGGATTGATGAGGAAGGAAACGACAGTGATGTCAAATTGGATTGACTTGGAGATCAGATGATTCGTAGTGTCACGTCCAGTGATGTGACAAGTGAGTAACCAAGACGAGACAGATCGAGTAACGTGATGATGATCGAGATAACGGAAGTGATTGTGATGACCATGGGGCATTCAGACCGAGGTCTGGTCGTCATTGGAGTGAATTGCCTTGCTGATTATGCTAAGCTAGGAGCCGAAGAGAACTTTTAAGGATCCCTTAGCATAGTTGGTGAGATGACAGAGTTTGGAAGTGGGAATAAAGGTGAGATGAGGACGATACGTAGGAATCTAGCAGGAAGAGATGAATAGCCGATGCCTCGAGATGGATTGAGAATCGAGATTGTGTTGGATTGAGGCTGGCCCGTGACGCACGATTGAACATCGGACCGATGAGTACTATGATCGGATGTGTTCCGACATAGTGGTATATTGACTAGACGTCGAATGCTGTGTGCCTGAGCAGAGTTGACAGAGATGATTCGGATAGTTGGTGAGCCGAGAGCTCATGGCCCACACGCCGATGGAACCCTAGTGCCTGTTTGTGTTTTCTGCTGAGACAAGTATTCGATTGGAGTTTCGTTACAACCGGATGGGTGAGATGTCGATTGTGGGTTGATAGGATGAGTAGTACGATGGTTGGGACTCAAGGTGATTCTAGATGGCATCGGAGATCGCTGAGTGATGTGAGATACGATACAGTACGAGGACTCGAGAGCGAGTCGAGATCAGAGTGTGCAACAGAAGCACAGTGGAGCCGAGCGAATGCGTTTTTAAGCCTGATGGTTATAGGATGGAACATGTTAGATGGCAGACTGAAAAACCTATTAGACGACGATTGGTATAACTGATCTGTCAGAGTGGCTTCGCGAGAGTTGAGATGGAGCTTGGGAGCTTCGGTGACAAAGTTGTATCAGAAGAGTACGACGTAGCAACGGACGTGTACGTGTACACGAGAGTGGCCGTGAGCGGGGACACGATTGAATTTACACAGGTGGTTGTGGAAATCGGGTCAGTTTGATTCATGAAGGAGGGAAGATTGTAACGACCCGCCCTGAATTATCAGGATTAATTAAGACTTAATGACGGATTAGAGAGACTAATCGGGGATTAGACGAGGATTAACGAACGCTCAGGGTGAAATGACGATTTTCCCCCAAAAATGGGTGAAACATTGACTTTTCATTCAAGCGGTCAAATGGACTTTGGCCAGTGACTGTGATGTAGTTCGGGAAGTCACGAGTTCATAGACAGGTGGTACGTCCGATTCCGAGATTCGAGGAAGAAGTTATGACGTTCGGAAGTTTGGAGGTATTTTGGTAATTTGGTTAAATTGGGGCAAACGGTTGACTTTAGACCAGGGAGGTCCGATTGCCGAGGGCCAAGGACCGTTATGTAGATCAGGATGATACGAATCCATAGACAGATGGCACGTCGAATTCGGACGTTCGACGGAGAAGATACGATTCACGGAAATTCAAACGTACTATTGCACGTTTTACTAGACGGAAACCTTTTTTGTATTTAGTGGGCCCCATATCTTTCTCAGGCCCAATGGATGAATGATAAGTGTCATTCATCCATTCCCCATCAGTTCCCATTCATGCACATCCTCCCATTTTCATTGTAATCGACCAAACCAAACAAAACCCGATCAAACCATCCAACCCCATTCCAAACCCTTCCACTTATGATCATGACTGAGAGACTAAGAGGATGAAGTGAGGACTTGAAGATGTTGGTGGCTGGCCAGAGGCAGCGCCGCGGTGGACGGCGGAGGAGAAATCGTGCAAAGGTATCGGTTTTACCCGATTTTCTGCATTTTTTATTTCAAGCATTATGGGCCGTTTTTAGTGATCATGATGGGTTTTTTGAGTTACTAGGGACGTGTTAGGATGACTTTGAGGGGTAGTTCACGGCTCTGCAGGCCTGGGAAAATTCTGGGAAAGTTAACCTTGGGAAAGAAAGTTGGACCGGTTGGATTTTTTAGGTTTTAGATGATTTGGTTCATAGGTTTAGGTTCCTAGGATCAAAACATGAAGAATAGGATTGATTAGGAAGAGAAAGGACGAAAATTGAACCAGGTAGGAGGCTAGACCGGTCACGCCCGTCCAAGTTGCAGGAAAAACCGTACCAGCTGGTCGGACCAGTCGGCTGAAGGAAGAAGATGACTCTATGCAGTGGCGCGTGAGGCCCACGCGCAGAGCAATCCCAGGGTGCATGACGACGCGTGGTGAAGTTTTTGGGGAAGCTTCCAACATGTGAAATCATCTATTCGATGTAACGAACATTTTGGGACTGGTTTCAAGTCGATTAGACATCGTCTCGATATAGTTCGGGTTGTCCGAAGGTTTCGGAGCGCATTTATAAATAGTTTAAAATCCCAAAAAGTTAGGAGGCTTTAGTGAGGGTTAATTAAGAAGTTAGTAACCCTCTAAAGTGATTTGGACAGGTTTGGAAACCCCGGAGATGACGATTGGCCCGGAAAGGTGTACGGTGCGCATATCGAGGCGGCAGCACAGACGATCTGTGGGTGGACTTTCTTTTATGAATCGATACATGCATAAATGTTTTATAAATGTTTTAATATATGTTTTGGTGTGTGTGTGTGTGTGTGTTTACGTACTTCAAGGTTTTCATTTTTTACGTGCTTATGCTTTCGGTTTTAATAAAATGGTTTTGAAAAGGTAAAACTGGGCATGAGACCCGTTTGGATTTGGTTTTGACTCGGGATGAGACCCTATTGATGACATACGGGTATGAGTCGTAGTCGTGATAGGTGTTTGTGCACGGCGACGAACGACGTGACGCTCGCCTCCGGATTGGGATGTGTTCCTTCTGGAGAAGTCACGATGCACGTCCTGTTGTTGAGCAGCCACTGGAGGCTCTACTTCGGAGTGCTGACGGTTTAGAGGATCGATCGGCGACGTGTGCACCATGGTCTCAAGATGTTCGCGATAGTGATGTGTTCACGGAGACTTACCAGGATTGAAAGCGGTCCTAGATTGATGGTTGCAGTCATCGCTATGATCAGAATCGTGACTGACACTGAGATATCGGGCTCGATGCCCAGTTGATTTGAGTTTGGATTCGATGCCCAGTTATTGCGAAATCGGGCTAGAGGCCCTGTTGAGTCATAAATTCGGGCTGGAGGCCCAGGTTCTTTATGTTATCGGGCGTGAGTCCTGTTTTATGGTTTGCTATACTAGTATGTATATAGCCTCCTTACGAGCTTATTGATTGGTCTCCTCTAGACGTCAACCTGGAGAGTCACGATCCACAAACCAGAGTGGGTATCACGTTCCAGGAGTGGGCGTTATGATGTGGTTCCGGACCAGATCCGGAGAGATGCCCGGACTGGATCCGATGATAGAGCCTCCCAGATGGAGAATTCCTAGGAGAAGATTCGGAGTGAGACCCCGAGTAGTATGCATACTTATATATATAGAGAGAAATCGTGACATATATAGGGGATGTGTTCCCTAGGGGCTGTGTGCCCCGAGTTGGCATCTTCTCAGGAAGTACCTAGGATGGGTTATATATGTATATACGTATATGTGTACGAGTTTTACTGAGACGATGTTGGGCTGAGACCCACACGTATTGGTTTTGGGCTGAGACCCATATGAGCTGGATTTGGGACGAGTTCTCACGCGTTTTGGTTTGGGCGGAGGTCCCATGTATTGATTTACGGATTTTGGACCAAGGCCCAAATGGTTTTATGGTTCATGATGGTTTATGGGGACCGGGCATGAACCCTAGAAATGGTTTTCGAATGCATGCATATGTTTTTAATGAAGGGCATAAAGGTTTTTTACGAAATGTTTTTTATAAAATCTTTGTTTTGTCCACCCACAGCTTTTGAGTTTTGAATGCCCTTGAGGTTGATCGCAGATGCGGACTGTAGTAGAGACGAGACATCACATTCCTCCTTCGGATCCTGGCGCCCTCTGATAGCCCCGGTTGGTCAAGGGACAGAAATATCCCTGGTCTGACACATTGTGTCAGATGGGAGTAGGCACGTCCCACGCTAATCTCGAAGGATTTGGGATGGGTCCTGACATTGACCAACTTTATGCACCGTACCCCCAACGTGCATACTCTGCTGGTGCAGGAACTGGGGACGATTATTCGCACTAGATCGAAGATGATGGCTGACACTTTCAGAGAACAAGTCTCCGCGGAGCTCGTCGTTTGTTGGTCTAGTTTACAGGTATGAAATTTTTTATTATTTTTATTATTTTTTTAATATTTTATGGTTTAACATATTTTTATATTAGATTGCAGATTAACTTTGAACGGGATGAAACCAACGCTGCGCTAATGGCATATATGAACTTCCATTGGCAGAGACGTTATTCTGACTGGAAGTTCGAGCTCCATGCCTACTACGAGCGCTGGAGCTCGCATGCTCTAACCCTAGCAAATCCTCCTGAGGAGATGCTAGGGGACAAGTTGGTTTGGTGGGAGTGGCTATGCAAGCATTGGATCAGTAATCAATTTAAAGTAATTTTTTTTTCTATATTTATTTAATATTAATTTACGTACTTCCGTATTAGTAATACTTGTTTTCCTAATGTGCGGGTAAAATCAAAGGCTAACAAGGTGAATCGAGCAGAGAAGAAATTTGAGCACCACGGGAGATCGCGCCCCTTGTTGGCCTGACATGAAGCACGACGTGCGGCTGGGTCCCTATTCCCGGAGGTAGAAGCCTAGGGGGAGGTTTATGCTGGCGAGGCAATGAGGCAGCTGACGCTATTCACGTAAGTTCAATATTTGCAGTTATTAAATATTTTTTTATTTTTAATTACGTAATTTTGTAATTAATACTTTATTCAACTTTGTAGGCCGCCATGGTGGAGGACGTGCAACAGACTCAAGAACAGTTGACCCAACAACAACCTGAGGTCCTGCTGCAAGACTAACTACCGGATCCTGAGACGTCGATTGGCATCCTAGAGCGCCATCTTGGCAGACGACCCGGGAAAGTTGTTCGGGGCGCTGGAGCGGGGCTCTTTCGAAACGTCTCGAGTAGATCCTCCAGTTTGTCTCGGGGAGTTAATCCCGAGGAGGTCACTCAGCTGCGGGGTAACTTGGAGGCTCTTCAAGCGGAAAATACAGAGCTTAAGGCTGGCCATGCGCGCCTCGAGGCCCAACAGGCAGTTATGCAGGCACAGCTTGCAATGCTTTTCACCCAAATGGGTCAGCGCATGCCTGATGTCAATGGTACACCCTCTCATTTGGATCCTAGTCAGCAGCATGTCCGGGATAATGCTCACCCACCACCGAACAATTAGAATTTTATTAGGTTTTAAAAAAAATTATTACATTTATTTTATATATATTAGATTTAATTTTCTTTTATTTATAATTTTTTCCATGTTTTAATATTATTTCCATTTATTTATATTTATAATATAACATAAATATAATTATTCAAATATTAAAATAAATTTAATAAAAAAATTAAAACGGTTGCCCGGCGGACATCCGCAGGGCAATGTCTGATTTGGCCTGGCGCATCTTCGTCGGGCAAACCTCGCTTGCCTCGTATTTCCTACTACGTTTCTCGGCGAACACTGCGCCTGGCAAATGGCGTTGACTAATATTTTGCTCGGCGGATCATTGTAATCCGCCGGGCTAAATCTTTGCCCGAAGAGTCCTGCTCGACGCAGTTGGCCCAGCGGCGATGCACCGGGCAAACAGTTGCCCGGCGTACGGTGAGGTTTGCTAGGCAGAGCCCCTCCGCCGAGCAAATCCTATTTTGTTGTAGTGCATCTTGTGCTTCTGTGAGGAATAATGGCATCTCCTATTCTTGAGGCTCACACTTACACGTTACACACATAATCCTAATAGAGTTCCATACACACTCATTACTCACTCATTTTTTCTTTCTTCATGCCACATGTCCTTCCACGAGTTGATAGTTAGCTTACTACCAAGTCAGTTGCAAGGGAGCAGCTTACCTTCCAACAGCACCATCATCTCCCAAAGGACATAGTCAGGTATTATGGGATAGGCCGCGGTGACCACATAGTGCAATATTCTTGTAAATTCTCATACTTGAAACCAATCCATTTTGTTCCATTTTGTTTTCCTTCTCCACACCCCCGAGAAAACAAAGCTAAATACGTCGCTATTAATTGGTTTCGTCGTAAGGATTTCAGCCACGAGATTAAACTTTGCTCCCATCAGGACCCTTCAGTCTCGTATTGCCCAGAACTAGCCCAATACACTCCTCTGATAGGCGGAGATTGTGTCCCAACCGCATCGCAAGGTAATCCATTTGTGACACACACAAGCAGCACCTTCGAGTTGCAATCACTGTGAACAAACCGAAAAACATGACTCAAACGCTCATAAAAAAACCCTCGCCGTTTTCACTCACACGCTTCTGTTATGACTGAGAGAAATCAAGGTCTGTAAAACGTAGCCATCTGAGCACTCCCGATTGTAATCGTACTACAGCTCGCCCTAGTCGTCGTAAAGCTCAAAGCCTCAAACCCTAGCAGACAAAAACAAAACCTCCTTTCGAGGGCTTTACATTAACATCGATAGGTACAATCTCATCATCTAATACGTACTTCATTAAAATTTATAAAAAATGTTTTTAAGAAAATTAAAAACCATAATCAAAGCTCTTCCTTTCTCCTATGAAAGGATGATATATAAGGATTTCTTAGGGAGGTTATACGGGCATGGAGTCTGTTTTTTGAAGGGCAACTCTATTAACTAGTACTAACATGATATGTGCTACAATTACCAGGTTCTTATAGTATTTCCTTTGGACGGAGTAGATGGTGGCGCGTTGCTTGTAGAGGGTGAGGTTTTTCCAATGTACGTATAACCCCATTTCTTAATGTTCTTGTATAATAAAAAATATATAATCTCTACGTATGCCAATAGCACTATTAGTTACTAATATTTATTTTCACTTGCAAGTAAAACGTCCTAGGTTGACTTCACTACAAGAAAATTGCCTATATCTGACATTTCTCTCACGACAAACCATGCGGTTCACGCAAAAGCCCAATAATTTACACGGGTGACTAATTACATGAAAACATTTACTACGTAACTTTAAGTCATGTCGTAATTGGTGTAGCAAATATTTATATCAAATTCTTATATGTGACGGCCCTAAAGTCCCTCGTAAAAATACAACGCGCCTAGTTAAATGAAAAAAATTTCATTTTCCTCCCACTCTCGTCTCCCCGCTTTAAATCTCAATTTCTAGACACTCGAGACAGAGAGGGAGTGAGGGAGGCCCGGTCATGGATGGAGGAGGCTTCGCGGAGGAGGTTGGTGGACAAGGCTTTGCGAAGGAGGCTTCGCAGACTCGTGAAGGACGCTTGGTTGACTCTAGATGGAGCCGTTGTCGACTCGCGATGAAGGCAAAACTGACTCGCTAGTCGTGAAGGCGATGGGCGGAGGAGTGTCGATGGAAGCATTCGCCATCATCGGCTGTGGCGGTGGATCTTAGATTTGGACCCAGAGGCGTCGTTCTCATTTTTGCATTTTACAATTTATGGTATTATAGAATTTCAATTTGTATTTCAATTTCTGTCACATACTTTGTAAATAGTACTATACAAGAAGAGAATTAATAATCCCTATGATCTAGCTACTTATATTTCATATTTTCTCTTTCTATCCATTGGTATTTACATGCATCTATGTAGCCCTCACCATTTGGTCTAGAAGTCCACGGGCTTATGGGTACCCGGTAGGCCTGATGACATAAAGTCCGACCCGGCCCACATGTTGACGGGCTGGACTTGGGCTTAGGATATTCAAATCCGATAGGCCCGAATTCAATAAGGCCCGGTAAACTCAGCCCGACCCGCTCATGTAAACTCGACCCATAAGCCCGAATATATAAACTAATTATAAATTAGGAATTAATACCTAATCAAATCTTATTACTACTAGTTCAGCCCAAACTCAAAACTCCAACCCAAGCTCAACCTAGTTTTAATAGAAGTGCATGTTTTTATATACAGCTCCACATCCCACTGTTCCATTTTTACCAAAAAGATTATTTGGGTCATTCCAATTTGATATAGGGAATTCACCAAATTCACTCTTTTTGACCCACTTTGATTCTGATACCTTTACTACACTGAGTGACAATTGGGAGTAGTATAGCTCCACAAAAAATCTCTTAGGAGCTAGCCCTTCGGGTAACTCTTCATCGAACTTACTACAATTCAAGTAGATTTGTGATTAGTGACCACCTTACCATGTCTCGACTTTGTGGTCGAAATGTTAAGTCAATTCTCCAAATCCAATAGGTCCCCTTCTTACCTTATCACAATATTCAATAATGATATTTAAGCTCAACTCACACTTTTATAATTAGGTAGGTAGAAGTGGGCTTAGTAGGCCCAACCCATAATGCCTAATAAAACCCCAGCCCAAACTTGGCCCGACAAAGGACACGGGCTTTCATATTTACGATCAAGCCCGTCCGACCCGGCCTGATATTTTTTAATACAAAATAGGCTCCCAAGCCCAAAAATTTGGGCTGGGTTTGCCCAACCCAGCCCAATGATGAGACTTACATCTATGAGTACCAAATTGCTAATTATTTACGGTACATATTCTTAATATATATATATAGGTACAAGAAGATAAGAGGTGTACATATTTCTTATTATTCCCATCTTGTAATTTTTTGTTACATTCTTTAATTACTTGTATATATGTATATGCAAATTCCATCAAATTCTTAAAGTTTGTTTCTCTTTTTCTCATTTCTTTCTCGATCTCATTATCTATTAACATGTCATTTTACTTAATAAGTACTGAAACTCTAAGTACATGAGTAATTGTTTTGTATAATTTTTTTTTTATCAGAATGTGGAATTCATTAAAGGTAGGGACGCAGGGAGAACCCAAAAACGTTAAGCTCATTTCAAGGCATTACATAGTGAAAAGTAACAACAAAGAACAATAAGCTGATAAATTTAACTCAAAATAAACCCATAAAGTCGCAGGAAGCAAACCACTTCGAAGATAAATCCAAGGCCAAGAATTAATCACTAGTTAACTAGAATTTATGCGCTCCCATAAATTCTCTCAATGATTTGCAATGCCATTACAATTTTGTGCTTTTTTTGCCATTCAGATTATTAGTTTAAATTCATCAACATGTTGTGCACCTTATCCTCAATGTATGTTAATTTCTTTATATATTTTAATAATAAAAAAATTTCTTTCTTTGAAAAAGTGTTAATTTAATAATTCAAAATGAAATCAAAACACTTATTTCCTTTTAACCAAACAACGTCCTAAATAAATTAATATTTATATAAAATGCTCATTAAGACCTAAATTATGGCTACGTCATGGTGTGTACACTTACAATATAGGTCCAAACTTTATTTTTATTTTTTCGTGATTTTATAATTCTAACCGTAAATCAGAAAATTATAAGTAAGTTTAATTATCATCCAAGGCATAAAATTAGCTAAATAAAAAACCAATAAGTGGATGGTTTAAACTGCTTGAAATTCAAACAGGGTATATTCATCGATCAGTACTTTATTTGAATAATATCTGATTATATATATACACTACAAGAAAATATGTCATGTCCGTTTTGAGTTTGTCCGACGCACCTATATTCACCGGTAAAGGTGTCTTCGCCCGGTGGAGGGAGCGAGGCTCGCCGGGCAAACCCTGACTATAAGGAGACGAGCGGGTTTTGGATTACGAAATAGGACCAGCTATTATTAACGGCGAAACAGGTGCGCTGGGTAAAGTATTTTCGTGCAAGCACCTGTTTCGAATGGGATATGGCCAAATCACCGGAGACATAAGGAGATGAGCGGGTTTTGGATGGGATAGAGTCACAAACTACATAATTATCTACTTACATTGGTTCTATTTTGTGGAAGCAGACACAATGGACAGAGGCTGGATGCAAATGTTGGATAGATCTTCTTATCAGGATTTGGATGGAGTTGACAGTTTCATCGCTTTTGCACGTACTCACTATAGTGATCCAAGGCGCATATTATGTATGCGTCGTAAATGTAAAAATTGTTGTTGAGGGTATGTGAAGATTCACACATGTGCGAACAACTGTGCATTGTTTTACGGTGAATTCTAAAGAATAAGATTTCAAATAAGTTGTTGCGCTATTTTCCACTGAAACCAAGATTACAAAGATTTTTCATGTCTTCTCACACAGCTCGTGATATGAGGTGGCATAAAGATGAACACACTGATGACGATTCACTAAGGCATCCAGCCGATGGAGATGCTTGGAAGGAATTTGATAAGATGTATCCTGATTTTGCATCGGAGCAAAGAAATCTCAGATTAAAACTTGTTACTGACGGTTTTAATCCTTTTGGAAGTTTTGCAAGGCCCTATAACACTTGGCCGGTAGTTTTAGTTCCGTATAAATTGCCACATTGGAGATGCATGAAAAAATAATTCACAATCCTTAATACTTTAATACCAAGGCCCAAATCGCCGAGTAATTCAATCGACGTTTATTTACGGCCGTTGATTGATGAGCTTGTGAATTTATGGGAAAATGGTGTATGAACCTATGACAAGTGCAGTGGAGAAATGTTCATGTAATGTGCGGCCGTAATGTGGACAATTAATGATTTTCCTACTTACGAGATGCTCGCGGGATGAAGCACCAAGGGTTATCTTTTTTGTCCAACATGCGGACCAGGCGCAACATCCTTTTGGCACGCATCAAAGGTATGTTATCTGGGCACGAGAAGATTTCTACCATGGGATCATTGATGGTGTATGTTGTCTGGCTCATTCAATGGTAAAACAGAGTTACAGGCACGACCAAGAGAGAGGTCCGGTGAAGAGATACTAGACATTTATAAACAGTATTCTCACATTCATCACAAAAAGCATGCCAAACAAGAAAACTGGACGAAAAAAAAGTATATTTTTTCGGTTGCCACCGTATTGGTCGAAATTGAAAATCAGGCATATCGCGAATCTCATGCATATTGAGAAGAATGTTGTCGAGAGTCTTATTAGAACAATTTTACCTATTGAAGGGAAGACAAAAGACACCAAAAAAACTTGTCTGGGTATGCAAGAGATGGGCATTTGGCGACATTTGTGGCCAAAAGTTGTGAGTGGAAAATACAGCATGGCTCATCCAGGTTATACATTTACGCCATAAAATAAGAAAAATTTCTTAAGTGGTTGTAGAGTGTGAAATTCTCCGATGGGTTATGCAGGCAACATCTCCCGAAATATTAGCACTAATGACAGCACCCTATCTGGCATGAAAAGTCACGACTACCACGTTTTGTTGCAACGACTCATTCTGATTGGCATTTGGCCTTATTTACAGCCTAAGTTTGTTGAGATGGTAGTTTATTTGTCTCAATTTTTCTAGATACTATGTGTCAAGTCGCTAGTAAAGGTGGACCTCGAAGCAATTAAAGAGGACATTATCTATATTATATGTCGACTTAAGCAAAGATTTCCACTAGGATTTTTTGATATAATGGTTCACCTACTAATACATCTTCAGACGAGGCAAATCCTAGCTGGCCTAGTTCAATTTTCGTTGGATGTACCCAATCGAAAGGTATAAATTATTACTAATACTGATACTATGTCCTTAATATATTGTTCATATTTGAATCATTTTGGTTTATTTCGTTGCATAATGTTAGGTACCTACAAGCAGTACATCCGTAACAAGACACGTCCTGAAGGCTCTATAGCGGAGGCATACATTGCAAAAGAGTCACTTACATTTTGCGCAATGTAACTTCGAAATGTTGAAACTTCTTTCAATAGGGCCCCGCGAAATGACGATGGTGGCAACATCTAGAGTCCCCTATATGTATTTGCCCCAACCCACAAAAACGTTTGGCAATGGTCCAATCTGAGAGCCTTTCACTGGTAGCGACATGAATGTGGCGCATTAATTCATATTTAACAATTGTGACGAAGTCTTGCATTTGAAGAAGAGCACAAGGGATTGATGAAGGCCCAATAAACTTCTAATTGAGAGGAAATGCACAACCAATTGTTTCCACTTTGGTTTTCCAAACATGTAAGTCAAATATTGTATCAAATTATTTTTAAGTGTAACAGTGTAACATCCGGTGTTTTCCTTTCAGATGTCACAGTTGAAAGCTGACAACTCGCCCAAGTTCTGCAAAGAATTGATGCCAGCTTGCAATAGGGACCATTTCGAGGAGAAACATACGCTGGTTGTTACGTCAACAGAGTTAATTTCGTGTGCGCAGAGCGTGATGACAAGTTGTCTATTCAAAATAGTGGGGTATTCGTGCCGGGGGATGAAGTAAATGCTAATACAGGGTTTGACGGTAAATTATTAGGTGTGGTGAAGGTATTTTATGTGGACCACAAAAATTGTAGTCTTGTTCAAAATGTCATTGGTTTGATACAGACCCAAGGTCTCCCAAGCAGGATCATCAAAGATCATTTATCTACCTCTGTTAACACAAACATTCGGTGGTTTGAGAGTGATCCATACATCATTGCTAGTACAATGAAATAAGTCTTCTACGTTGATGATCCAAAAGCTGGTGCTGGTTGGAAAATAGTTGAGACGATGAAGCATAGAAACATTTGAGACTTGTAGGACTTGCAACATGAAGATGTAACAACCCGTACCTTCGGAAAGGGTAAAAATGTAATTTTGTAAAGTTTTGTAGAAAAGGACGATTTTGCCCTTATGAATAGTAGGCTAAAAGTTGACTTTTTGAATTACCGATTGGATGAGTGTTGACCCTTAACCGTGACGTAGTTTAGGACGTTACGAGTCCGTAGACAGGTGGCAGGTTCGATTCGGACAACCAGAGGAAAAGTTATGACGTTCGGAAGATTGGGGGTGTTACCGTAATTTTGATTAAGTGAGGAAAATGTTGACTTTTTGGAGGACTTATGATTTTCACGTAGACCGAGGACCGTTGGATAGGTCACGACGTCCTGAGTTCAACGACAGGCGGCACGCTGTCATCGGACGTCGGACGGGAAAGATACGGGTCTAGAACGTTCGAGGCAAAACGGTAATTAATTATACAAGGGGTCTTTTGGTCATTTTCTTTCAGCCAATTGGATCAGGACAAGTGGCAGAAGTGGGCTGGGATTTTTTGTGCTGAGCCCTTGGATGTTGGACACGTGTGGGTGACTGGATGGTTCTAGGACGATCGAGTGTGTGCACGGCCACACTTTGCACGATTTCAAACCGTGCACTCGTTGGAAACACAGAGAAACAGAGGGGAAGAAATCGTGGGTGATCGATCGATTCGGTGCAAAGGTGAGGGAGTTGATGACTAGTGAGAGTGACAGAGAGACGAGGTGACCTAGTGATCGTGTTTTGATGCAGCTGCAACCGTGCACGGAGGTTACACGGTGGACACGGCTGGATTTTGAAGAAAACAGAGAAGGCAGTGGATTGTGGTGGCTGCTGTGCCATGTGGTGGATCGATTCAAGCCACTAGGAGACTCAGGAGACTACGGGGAGTCCAACCAGCACCGTGGTAAGCGGCGGTGCTCACGGCGGAGCCAGAATCGAAGGGTAAGTTCCTATCCCCCTGTTTTCCCGTGGTTTTTAAATTCAAAAGTCGTGAAGGTAGGATGAGAATCGAGGGGATTGGTGAGTGCAGTGGTGTTCAGGGAGGTTCTAGGAGTGGTGTAGGACGGTCGCCGTGACGGGGGCGTACACGGCGGAGCTCAGTCGACGGAGAGTACTCTGTACTCTGTTTGGGCCGTGAAGTTTCAAATGCAAAGTCGTGGAGTTGGGCGTTGAGTCGAGGGATTAGGAGGTTAGGGTGAAGTTCAGGAAGGTCCTAGGCGTCGATTAAGATGAACGCCGTGACGGGGGGAGGACCTGGCGCGGCCGGCGGCCAAAAACAGGGGCTACGGGTCGTCTGTTTCGAGGGCCGTGAACGGTGGGTTTCCGGCCCTGATTCTTCAAGGTTAGGACTTGGTTAGATTGCTTAGGATGGGACGAAGAGAATGGGATTGGATTGGACTGGAACGGTGGTCAAATTACAGAGAACCGGTCACGCCGGTTCAACTGTGTTGAACCGGGTGACTCGAGGAAGGAGATGCACTGGAGCAGGCGCGTGAGGCCCACGCGCAGCCACTTTGGGCGGCGCGTGGAGGCGCGTGGGGAGGAATCCGGCCAAGCTTCCAACATGAGTTTAGTCCTAAATGTTCTAAGGAATCCAATGGTATAGTTTTCGGGTTAACCGGACGGTGTTACGGAGTTGTTCGGGAATCCAGACGGTTACGGGTTTAGGATTAAAATATTATTTAATTCCCGAAAAATTGGGGAACTTACGATTAGGATCCTTGAGGTATTTGTGACCCTATTTGGTGCATTGTGACAGGACGGGAGGCACCCGAGACGGTCGAGGAGCGCACGGAGCGCGACTGACTTGCTCAGATTTGTGAGTGGACTCTTTCCTACTTCCGAGCATGCCTAACTATTTTTATCAATGTTTTATGATATTATGTGTGTTTTTATGTTTTCCATGATGGTTATACGTGATTGAAATGTTTGCATGTTTTTTTCGAGACGTTTTCGGATTTTTGCACGTTTTTCGAGAAAAAACCAGTTTTCAGCTTTTGATGCCATACTTGAGAAATTCAACCTATAAACGTTTTCTAATGATGGTAAAGGAGTTATGAAACATGATTTGGGGATTTCCTATGGTTTTTGGTATGAACTTGGATTTTCCGGATTTGGGTTCGGAATGTCGGTTCTGGACGCCGGAAGGGCTTCGAACTGGGGATTCCGAATTCGAGTTTGGTGATGGGTTTCGGAACGGTTTTACACTGAAATGGATTGGATTTGCTGGATCTGGATATGGGTTTAAAGACCCGGATATTGTTTGACGGGGGACGGGCCCGGATTGAGTTTAAAGACTCGGGAGTTTAAAGACTCGGATATTTATGATATTACCCCCATAGGCCTATTGAGTTTAAAGATTCGGGATTTTAAAGACTCGGATTTATACTTGAGGCCTGGTTGAGTTTAAAGACTCGGATAGGTCCAGCAGGTTTGATCGGAAAAGATGGTTTAATGCTTGTGCTCTGGTTTCTATACCAGTTTTATAGTGTATCTGTTTCTTATGATGTTTTATAGTGTTTCTGTTTCTTATGATGTTTCATTATGATTTTCTAATACTTCGTTTGGCATGCCTGTGTTCAAAACGGAGGGAACAACTTATTACTTTTCCTTAACTCTGATTTGACGAGAAACTGTTTTGAAACTGCTATTTATTCCAGTCCACTCACACCTTCTGTTTTTTTTTTTAAATTCCCCTCCAGGTCGTGGTGGTGGGCGCTGGGGTGAACGTTGAGGCAGATATCGAGGCATAGAGCTTACGACGTTCTTCCGTTGCGGACTTAAAATTGTAGGACTTTTTGTGCCCATTTTGTAGAACTATGCTCTAGCTTACTGTTGTATATATTTCCTCCTTCGTCTGATAGTTGTGCTTAGAGTTGTATTAAGGTTATCTTTGGTACTGTAAGTGTGATTGTCAGACGGGAGCAGGGTTCGTCCCGGGTACCGAGGTGATATTTGGGACGGGTCCTGACAATTGGTATCAGAGCATAGGTTGTGTCGATTTGTGTTGGGTCTAGGTTGTTTTACTAACTCTATGCCTCTTTTAACGTACGATCGATCATGCCTCCGAGACATGAACCCCCTCCACGACCTGAAGATGAAGCGGCGAGAGGGACTGAGAGCGCTTCGATCGAGAGAGCCCAGAGACTTGGGGCTACGACTTTCAGTGGTGGGGCAGACCCCGAGGAAGTTCATCGATGGATCACCCGGCTCGAACGTATTTTTGGGGTGATGCACTGTCCTCCTGAGGATCGGGTATTTGTTAGCTACTTTTCTGTTGGATGGAGCTACATACGAGTGGTGGTACACGTTGGAACTGTCCGGCTGGGATGCACATACCGTGACATGGGAGACTTTCCGGGAGCGGTTTCTTGATCAGTACTATCCCCGTTCTTTCAGGGATGCGAAGGAGGCAGAATTTCTTCACTTGAAGCAAGGGAACTTGACAGTTGCTGAGTATGAGCAGAGATTTCAGATGCTATCCCGATTTGCTCCTGCATTTGTAGCGACCGAGGCGGAGAAGTGCCGCCAGTTTGAGTTGGGCCTCCGAGGAGAGATCAGGGCTATAGTGACAGCTGGCTCTTTTGCTACATTCTGAGAGTTGTATGATGCTGCTGTGAGGGTGGAGGCCAGTTTACCTGCTAGGCCACAGTATTCGGGCAGTGTTCGACGCCGAGAGCATTCATTTCCAGGAGCATCGAGTCAGAGGCCTCCGAAACGGGGAAATTTTGGTGGATCGCCATCGGCTGGTGGAGCCCGGTATGGTAGACCAGGTAATTTCCAGGGCTCTGGTTTTCGAGGAGCTAGGTCACAGCCGACTCCTCAGGCGAGTGCGACGTCAGTGGCTTCTACGGGGAGATATACCGGTGGACCCGGTAGGGATACGTGCTTCTATTGCGGGGAGCGAGGACACTTCCGGCGGGAGTGCCCATTGTTAGCTCCGGAGGGTGGAGCAGGCCGAGGTGCAGCGGAACCTAGACGGAGTACGGCTTCAGTATCAGGGGCGGCAGGCCCTAGGGGTGGCGGTGGTGCCACGAGTAGTTCCAGAGGGCGCGGTAGGTCATCGGGACCTCAGGCGCGAGTTTTTGCTATGACTCAGCAGGAGGCCAGAACGGCACCTGGAGTGGTGACAGGTATACTCACCATACTTGGTCACACTGTTTTTGTTTTGATAGATCCCGGGGCTACCCATTCTTTTGTAGCTCGGAGTTGTAGGTTGGTTAAGGAGAGGTAGGTGTCTACTTTGGATTGTGCGTTAGGAGTGAGTACACCTACAGGGGAGGTGTTGGTAGTGACTCAGGTGTTGAGAGAGTGTCCGGTGATGGTAGGCGAGGTAGAGTTACTGGCGGATTTGTTACTGTTGGATCTCCGGGACTTTGATGTTATTTTGGGTATGGACTGGTTGACGAAACATCATGCTTCTATCGAATGCTTCGATCGGAGAGTGACTTTTCGGAGTCCCGGATTATCAGAGACTACGTTTCAGGGGGATCAGTGTGCACTTCCTACTGGCGTTATTTCGGCACTTGAGGCTAGCAAGTTGTTACGTAAGGGGTGCCAGGGTTACATAGCCCATGTGGTGGATACGCGTGCTACGCCAGCGAGGGCATATGATATACCAGTGGTACGGGAGTTTCCCGATGTTTTTCCCGAGGAGTTGCCAGGACTACCCCCACATCGAGATCTTGAGTTCACGATTGATCTTCTTCCAGGTACACAACCTATCTCACAGACTCCTTATAGAATGGCACCTGCAGAATTGAGGGAACTTAAGGCCCAGTTGCAAGAGTTGGTCGATATAGGATTCATTCGACCGAGTAAGTCACCTTGGGGAGCACCTGTTTTGTTTGTCAAGAAAAAGGACGGAGGATTGAGATTGTGTGTGGATTACAGACAACTGAATAAGGTAACTATTCGGAATAAGTATCCCCTACCCCGGATTGATGATTTGTTTGACCAATTGAAGGGAGCTCAGTATTTTTCGAAGATTGATCTTCGCTCCGGTTATCATCAGTTAAGGGTTAAAGAAGAAGATGTACCGAAGACAGCCTTTCGGACTAGGTACGGCCATTATGAGTTTGTTGTGATGCCTTTTGGTTTGACTAATGGCCCAGCAGCTTTTATGGACCTTATGAACCGAGTGTTCCGGCCATACTTGGATCGTTTTGTGATTGTCTTCATTGATGACATTTTGGTGTATTCGAAGAGTGCGAAGGCACATGAGAAACATCTGAGAATCGTGCTTAAAACTTTGAGGGAGCATCAGTTGTATGCGAAGCTCAGTAAGTGTCAGTTTTGGTTGACCAGTGTGGGATTTCTGGGTCATGTGATTTCGGCCGAGGGTATCAGCGTGGATCCTCAGAAAGTTGAGGCGGTAGCCAATTGGGAACAGCCTAAGATGGTGACGGAGATCCGGAGTTTTCTGGGCTTAGCAGGCTATTATCGACGTTTCATTGAGGGCTTTTCTATTCTAGCAACACCGTTGACGAGGTTGACTCGGAAGGGAGTTCGATTTGAGTGGGACGAGAACTGTGAACAGAGTTTCCAGGAGCTTAAAAGACGGTTGACATCTGCTCCTGTGTTAGCCCTTCCAGATGATAGTGGGGAGTTCGAGGTGTATAGTGATGCGTCCTTGCAAGGCTTGGGTTGTGTCTTGATGCAGCATGGGAGAGTGATTGCTTATGCTTCCCGGCAATTGAAACCCCATGAGATGAACTACCCTACACATGATTTGGAACTAGCAGCGGTGGTTCATGGACTGAAGATTTGGCGGCATTACTTATACGGCGAGAAGTGCAGGATTTTCACGGACCACAAGAGCTTAAAGTATTTGTTCACTCAGAAGGAACTGAATCTGAGACAGCGTCGATGGTTGGAGTTACTTAAGGACTACGAATGTACTATTGAGTATCACCCAGGGAAGGCTAATGTGGTCACCGATGCTCTGAGCAGGAAGTCAGCTAGTTCTTTGTCACATTTGAGGACAGTACGGTTACCGTTGTTGGTTGAGCTCCGCAGGTTGGGAGTAGAGTTGACTGTGGATAATCAGGGAACACTCCTAGCGAGTTTCCATGTGCGACCTGTTTTGATTGATCAGGTTATTGATGCTCAATTTGAGGACCCTGTTCTGGGCATCATTCGGATTGAGGTCGAGGCTGGGGAGAGACAGGACTTGGAGATCCGCGAGGATGGAGCCTTGGTTAAGGGTGGACGGTTGTGCGTACCGGAGGATGACGCATTGAAGAAAGTGATACTGGATGAGGCTCATTGTTCAGCCTATGCGATGCATCCTGGTGGGACCAAGATGTATCGTACACTTCGAGAGCATTACTGGTGGTCGGGAATGAAACGTGAGATTGCAGAATATGTCAGTAAATGCTTGATCTGTCAACAGGTGAAAGCCGAGCAGCAAAGACCCTATGGAGCAATGCAACCTTTGCCGATCCCCGAGTGGAAATGGGATCACCTGACTATGGATTTTGTCTTCAAGCTGCCCAGAACATCCAAGGGCCATGATGGTGTGTGGGTTATTGTGGATCGACTTACGAAGTCTGCTCATTTCTTGCCAGTACGGGAGAACTTCAGGTTAACGCAGTTTGCACAGTTGTTCATAGATGAGATTATTCGGTTACATGGGACTCCAGAGTCGATAGTATCTGACAGAGATCCGAGATTCACTTCTCGATTTTGGCAGAGCTTACAGGAAGCTTTTGGGACTAAGTTGCATTTCAGTACTGCATTTCATCCTCAGACAGATGGACAGTCGGAGCGGACTATTCAGATTCTCGAGGATATGATGCGAGCTTGTGTTTTACAGTTCCAGGGTACGTGGGAGTCTCATTTACCTTTGATGGAGTTTGCTTACAATAACAGTTATCAGGAGAGCATTGGGATGGCTCCTTATGAGGCTTTGTACGGGCGACAGTGTCGGACTCCATTGTGTTGGACTGAGGTTGGTGAGCGAACATTGACTACTTCTGAGCTGGTAGATCTTACACAGGAAAAGGTGGCACTGATCAGGGATCGATTGAAGACAGTGCAGGACCGCCAAAAGAGCTACGCTGACCGTAGGATTAGAGATTTGGAGTTTACTGTAGGAGATTGGGTTTTCTTGAAGTTATCTCCTTGGAAGGGAATCGTACGGTTTGGCAGACGAGGGAAGTTGAGTCCTCGTTACATTGGACCTTATGAGATCTTGGAACGGATTGGTCCTGTTGCATATCGATTGGCCTTACCAGCAGACTTGGAAAAGGTACATAATGTCTTTCATGTCTCTATGCTTCGGAAGTATATTCGAGATGATTCGCATGTTTTGGAGGCACAACCAGTGGAACTGAGGGAAGACTTGAGTTTCGAAGAACAGCCTGTCACGATTTTGGATCGGAAGGATAAGGTCTTAAGGCGGAAAACGGTTCCCTTGGTTAAAGTATTGTGGAGAAATCATCAAGTGGAAGAAGCTACTTGGGAACCTGAGGCCTTGATGCGTGAACAGTACCCTTATTTGTTTCACTGAATTTCGGGGACGAATATCTTTTTAGGGGGGTAGACTGTAACAACCCGTACCTTCGGAAAGGGTAAAAATGTAATTTTGTAAAGTTTTGTAGAAAAGGACGATTTTGCCCTTATGAATAGTAGGCTAAAAGTTGACTTTTTGAATTACCGATTGGATGAGTGTTGACCCTTAACCGTGACGTAGGTTAGGACGTTACGAGTCCGTAGACAGGTGGCAGGTTCGATTCGGACAACCGGAGGAAAAGTTATGACGTTCGGAAGATTGGGGGCATTACCGTAATTTTGATTAAGTGAGGAAAATGTTGACTTTTTGGAGGACTTATGATTTTCACGTAGACCGAGGACCGTTGGATAGGTCACGACGTCCTGAGTTCAACGACAGGCGGCACGCTGTCATCGGACGTCGGACGGGAAAGATACGGGTCTAGAACGTTCGAGGGCAAAACGGTAATTAATTATACAAGGGGTCTTTTGGTCATTTTCTTTCAGCCAATTGGATCAGGACAAGTGGCAGAAGTGGGCTGGGATTTTTTGTGCTGAGCCCTTGGATGTTGGACACGTGTGGGTGACTGGATGGTTCTAGGACGATCGAGTGTGTGCACGGCCACACTTTGCACGATTTCAAACCGTGCACTCGTTGGAAACACAAAGAAATAGAGGGGAAGAAATCGTGGGTGATCGATCGATTCGGTGCAAAGGTGAGGGAGTTGATGACTCGTGAGAGTGACAGAGAGACGAGGGTGACCTAGTAATCGTGTTTTGAAGCTGCAACCGTGCACGGAGGTTACACGGTGGACGGCTTGATTTTGAAGAAAACAGAGAAGGCGGTGGATTGTGGTGGCTGCTGTGCCGTGTGGTGGATCGATTCAAACCACTAGGAGACTCAGGAGACTACGGGGAGTCCAACCAGCACCGTGGTAAGCGGCGGTGCTCACGGCGGAGCATGAATCGAAGGGTAAGTTCCTATCCCCTGTTTTCCCGTGGTTTTTAAATTCAAAAGTCGTGAAGGTAGGATGAGAATCGAGGGGATTGGTGAGTGCAGTGGTGTTCAGGGAGGTTCTAGGAGTGGTGTAGGACGGTCGCCGTGACGGGGGCGTACACGGCGGAGCTAAGTCGACGGAGAGTACTCTGTACTCTGTTTGGCCGTGAAGTTCAAATGCAAAGTCGTGGAGTTGGGCGTTGAGTCGAGGGATTAGGAGGTTAGGGTGAAGCTCAGGAAGGTCCTAGGCGTCGATTAAGATGAACGCCGTGACGGGGGAGGACCTGGGCGGCCGGCGGCCAAAACAGGGGCTACGGGCCGTCTGTTTCGAGGCCGTGAACGGTGGGTTTCCGGCCGTGATTCTTCAAGGTTAGGACTTGGTTAGATTGCTTAGGATGGGACGAAGAGAATGGGATTGGATTGGACTGGAACGGTGGTCGGATTACAGAGAACCGGTCCCGCCGGTTCAACTGTGTTGAACCGAGTGACTAGAGGAAGGAGATGCACTGTAGCAGGCGCGTGAGGCCCACGCGCAGCCACTTTGGGCGGCGCGTGGAGGCGCGTGGGGAGGAATCCGGCCAAGCTTCCAACATGAGTTTAGTCCTAAATGTTCTAAGGAATCCAATGGTATAGTTTTCGGGTTAACCGGACGGTGTTACGGAGTTGTTCGGGAATCCAGACGGTTACGGGTTTAGGATTAAAATATTATTTAATTCCCGAAAAATTGGGGAACTTAGGATTAGGATCCTTGATGTATTTGTGACCCTATTTGGTGCATTTTGACAGGACGGGAGGCACCCGAGACGGTCGAGGAGCGCACGGAGCGCGACTGACTTGCTCAGATTTGTGAGTGGACTCTTTCCTACTTCCGAGCATGCCTAACTATTTTTATCAATGTGTTATGATATTATGTGTGTTTTTATGTTTTCCATGATGGTTATACGTGATTGAAATGTTTGCATGTTTTTTCGAGACGTTTTCGGATTTTTGCACGTTTTTCGAGAAAAAGCCGGTTTTCAGCTTTTGATGCCATACTTGAGAAATTCAACCTATAAACGTTTTCTAATGATGGTAAATGAGTTATGAAACATGATTTGGGGATTTCCTATGGTTTTTGGTATGAACTTGGATTTTCCGGATTTGGGTTCGGAATGTCGGTTCTGGACGCCGGAAGGGCTTCGAACTGGGGATTTCGAATTCGAGTTTGGTGATAGGTTTCGGAACGGTTTTACACTGAAATGGATTGGATTTTCTGGATCTGGATATGGGTTTAAAGACCCGGATATTGTTTGACGGGGGACGGGCCCGGATTGAGTTTAAAGACTCGGGAGTTTAAAGACTCGGATATTTATGATATTACCCCCATAGGCCTATTGAGTTTAAATACTCGGGAGTTTAAAGACTCGGATTTATACTTGAGGCCTGGTTGAGTTTAAAGACTCGGATAGGTCCAGCAGGTTTGATCGGAAAAGATGGTTTAATGCTTGTGCTCTGGTTTCTATACCAGTTTTATAGTGTATCTGTTTCTTATGATGTTTTATAGTGTTTCTGTTTCTTATGATGTTTCATTATGATTTTCTAATACTTCGTTTAGCATGCCTGTGTTCAAAACGGAGGGAATAACTTATTACTTTTCCTTAACTCTGATTTGACGAGAAACTGTTTTGAAACTGCTATTTATTCCAGCCCACTCACACCTTCTGTTTTTTTTAAATTCCCCTCCAGGTCGTGGTGATAGCGCTGGGGTGAACGTTGAGGCAGATATCGAGGCATAGAGCTTACGACATTCTTCCGTTGCGGACTTAAAATTGTAGGACTTTTTGTGCCCATTTTGTAGAACTATGCTCTGGCTTACTGTTGTATATATTTCCTCCTTCGTCTGATAGTTGTGCTTATAGTTGTATTAAGGTTATCTTTGGTACTGTAAGTGTGATTGTCAGACGGGAGCAGGGTTCGTCCCGGGTACCGAGGTGATATTTGGGACGGGTCCTGACAAAGATGCTGGAAAAACGAAAAATGACGATTTTTTTTACTAGGAGGATTCCTCAGCACCCACCATAGATGTGGAAGGAGTACGAACCGACGACCTCATCTCGCCAGTTGCGATTGATGGTATTTTTATGGATCTCGGTACCTTAGAACCAATTGAAAGTGACGCTGAGGAAACAAGTAGTCTACATAGCTAAGATGATAAGGGTGATTAGGAGGTGGGTAGTGAAACCGACATTGATTAATCGTTGTCTATAAAACCATTCAATATATATATACTTTAACATTATATGTATTTTCGGATTTTGTATTTTTAGATGTTTTTTTTAATCTATAGTGAGTGCGTCGGCCTCATTGCTTAGTAAGTTACAAGGTGTATTAATTGAGGATATTATCTCCTAAACACGTACAAAATCATAATTATGGAATGTATATAAATTATAATAAGATATGTAATATATAATAAATATTAAAATTGAATTATAATATAATTCTGAATTATACATATTACATATATATGAAGGGCTTGCTTAGCGCACATCCGTCGGGCCAAGTTCATGTTGTCCAGCACATCGATGGGATTCGCCAAGCCAGCCCCCTTTTATAAATTTTTTCTTTGGTTTTTGTTGTTAAATATTACTTATTTATTAAATATATAGGTGCATATTTAGACTAATATATCTTCATCTGCATTATATGTTAATTATAAATCACATATATAGAATGTATATAAATTAAAATAAGATATTTAATATATAATAAATATTAAAATTGAATTATAATATAATTTAGAAGTATACATATTACACATATATGAAGGGCTTGCCCCACACATCCACCGGGCCAGGTTCATGTTGCCCGACATATCAATGGGATTCGCCGAGCAAGCCCCCTTTTATATCCGTAAACTTTATGGAATTTTGACATCTCGAGATTAGGTTACGCTGCGAAACGAATCAACGGTAAGAAATCGTCGTTTGTTGATCTAAGGCCTTTAAGCCCTCTAAACGTCGCCATTTTCGACAGGTATGGTCTAAACACACCATATCACAAACTGAACAGTCGGATTTTTCAAATTCGCTCGTTACCATATCGATCGAACCCAAAAACGAAGATTAGTATTGAAGATTCCCTCAAAAGTTCTAAGTGTTAATGAGTTGGATGGTTTTAGTATTTTTCTCTATTTTTCTTCATGGTTTGAGTAATCCAACCGTTCACATTAATGATAAACACTCATAGATTATATACATAAAATTTTACGGAATTTTGACGTCCCAAAATTAGGTTACGGTGCGAAACGAATCGACAAATCGTCGTTTGTTGATCCAAGGCCTTTAAGCCCTCCAAACGTCACCATTTTCGGCATGCAAGGTCTAAACACACCATATCACAAACTGAACGGCTGTATTTGTCAAATTCACTCGTTACCATATCGATCGAACTCAAAAACGAACTTTAGTATTGAAGATTCCTTCAAAAGTTCTAAGTGTTAATGAGTTGGTTGGTTTTAGTATTTTCTCTATTTTTTCTTCATGAGTTGGATGGTTCTAAGTGTTAATGATAAACACTAATTTGTTGATCCAAGGCTTTTATGTAACGATTCGTATTTTTTTTTATCCACGAGATTAAGTTAAGGTGCAAAACGAATCGACGGTAGTAAATTGTCATTTGTTGATCCAAGACCTTTATGTAACGATCCGTATTTTTTTTTATTTGTAATTTGAAAAAATTTGTGTAAAATGACCATTTTGCCCCTGGTTAAGGCAAAATTTTGACTTTGGACTCGAGATACTATTTAGATGTTGACCCTTGACCGTTACGTGGATCGTGTCGCCACGAGTTCGTAGACAGGCGGCATGCCGATTTTGGATGTCCGATGCGGAAGTTACGAGTCACGAAGTTCGAGGGTTACTATTACATTTTTCGAGACTTTGAGCCAAGTGGCATTATTGGATAGGTCAACTGATTCCTTTTACCAATCAGATGAGTGACAAGTGTCACTCATCTAACTGGCCCACTTACCCAAAAGATTGGGGTGCATGTACCTGTCTTCCTTTCCATTTTTTCTCATTCAAACCAAGTACCCACTTTGTGGAAACACACACACAGCCATCGACCACCTTCCCTAAACCTTCATCTTCTTTTAATGAGCTTGACAAGTGACTGTGAGAGCGTTGGACGGTGACTCAGTGACTGAGAACAGCGGTGCAAGACAGAAAATACACGTTCACAGTTAAAACCCGAAACCCTAATGATCTGGTCAAGTTTGGGTTTGGATTTCTGGGCCTGGTTAAGTGAGTCTAAGGACCCAGAATACTCTGTAGGGCCAGTACGAGTTGATTAAAGCCCGGAACCAGGCTTGAAGGCACTGTAATCGACGGGAAACAGATCGGAAAACATGCCTCCATTGTTGCTCGACTTAATGTATGAATTTTCTATGTTTTAGCTGAATTTGAACCCATACATCCAACCTAGATACCTAGACGATCGAGTAGGACAAAACGGTTTTGAAAACAGGTAAAAAATAAGAAAGTTAGAGCCGGGTCAGGTTCGCGGGTTTGGGCGACCCGAGTACAGACCTGTCGAGAGGTTAGTGGTGATGACGTCATCAGTTGACGTCATCACCTGTCAGACTGTCAGAAAACGTGGACCACTCAAAGCATGACACGTGTCACATGTCCGTGCACAGTCAGCACTAACATGCAAGTGATGTGGCCTAATCAGGGGGTGCCATGTGTCATTGACATGTCAGTGACGTGGACCAGTGTGATGCTGACATGTGGCACCTGTCAGAGCCTGACACGTGGCACCTATTAGAGCCTGACATGTGTCAGTCTAATATTGTCAGAAGACCTCATGCTGACGTCAGGAGTGTTGACCGTTGACTTTTGACCAAACGCATTGACCTGCGCGTGGGAGCTCGTGGGCATGAATTTATAGGTGGGACCGACACCATTTTGAAGGTTTTGACATGACGAATCCAATGGCGATGGTTTCGTGTCAATTTGAGACCGTTTGATAGGTCAAATTAAGGTTTGAAGCCTCAAGAAGCGTGTTCGGGACGCGTTTCAGTGCCGATTTTGTTATGCGGTTTGATGTTTGACCTAGTGGGGTCAATTAATGATCTTTGGATGTGTTTGGACAGGTCCGAAGACTGTGTTTAGCTTCGGGACAGGTTAGGCTATTCGTTAGCGCAGTAAGGACTAACTGTGAGTGGACTGGTTGTTTTATACTGAAATGCATGCATAAACGTTTTATATGTTTTTCTAAATGATTTATGTTAAATGATTTGGAATCATGGAATTTATATACTCGAATCATTGGTCATGGACTATGTTATGGATTTACGTGAAAACGAGGTTTTCGTACTTAAGACCCATTTGGTGACTGATTGAGTCAGGTTTTGGGGTCGACGGAGTTTTGAAAGAAAGATTGATTCAAATAATTTGATCGGTGATCCGGTATAAGCATTTTTCGAGGAACGAGTTTTAAGAAATGGATTTTGGAGGCGGATTTGGAAGGTTTCGGGCTTAGTCCCAGTTTTAAATAGTGGTTGTTTGGATTTCAGGAAAGACGAATTTCTATACGATATTACCGAATTACATGTTTTCAAACTTATATATATATACCCTCCTATATGTGCGGATTAGTCTCCTCCAGACGTTGATGATCCTAGAGTTGTCACGATCCATTGCCTGGGATGAGTGACTCTAAGGAGGAGCTCAAGTTCAGGAGTCCGAGTTATCATATCGTCTCGGATATGTTAGGGTCTAAGGCAGGTCCACCCCAGACGTTGTAGATCCTGGGGGTAGACTCGGAGATGAGACCCCGAGTAGTATGCGTACTGTAGAGATATCGTGACGGATAATTTTTGGGCATCTGGGGTGTCGAGGATGGGTTTTATATATAGTATGTTTCACTGAGGTTTGCATCCATATTATATGTATAGATATATGTATATGTATAGAAATTTATATGTATGATTTGACTGTGCTTACACGTTTTATCTTGAATGCATGCATGTTTCTAAAACGAAGGGTCAAATTATATATATTTTTTAAATATGTTTATAACTAGTTTATTTTTGGTCCACTCACACTTTAACTGTCTTCGTGACCCTCCAGACAGTGATACTGAGTAGGGGAACGACTCTGGTGCCAAGGCATAGATAGCACCGTTGTGTTCTGTTCACCCTACGGGGTAGGTGTCTGTAATTATTTTATTAGTACGAACATAATGCTCTAATCCCTTATCTGACATTACTGTTGTATTCACCGGTGTGTATTTTGGAACCCTAGCAAGGTTAGTTGTGGTATTTTGATTTACACATCAGATGGGAGCAGGTCTTGCGGTGATCCCCAGGGGAAATCGGGGCGGCTCCTGTCACTGTAAACCCTCCAAACGACGCCATTTTCGACAGGCAAGGTCTAAAAACACCATATCACAAACTGAACGGTCGGATTTTTCAAATTCACTCGTTACCATATCGATCGAACCCAAAAACGAAGATTAGTATTGAAGATTTCTTCAAAAGTTCTAAGTGTTAATGAGTTGGATGATTTTAGTATTTTCTCTAGTTTTCCTTCATGGTTCGAGTAATCCAACAGTCCACATTAATGATAATCACTCATAGATCATATCCATAAACTTTTTCGTCCCGAGATTAGGTTACGGTGCGAAACGAATCGACGGTAACAAATCGTCGTTTGTTGATCCAAGGCCTTTAAGCCCTCCAAACGTCTCCATTTTCGACAAGCAAGGTCTAGACACACCATATCACAAATTGAACGGTAGAATTTGTCAAAGTCACTTGTTACCATATAGATCGAACAAAAAAAGTCAAATTTATTGAACATTTGACTCGACGGATGGAGTATATCCGCCAGACAAGGTGAATTATCGCGAAAATTCAAAAAATCCTCCAAAAATCTCTTGTAAATTTGAAACTACCACCCAAATATGCCCAGCAAATCATTAAAGCTTGCCCGGCGGAGGGGTGCGCCAGGCAACACCCCCACCCCCCCCCCCCCCCCCCCCCCCCCGGCCCCTACTTACAACAGACGCGACCCTTCCCTTTTCTTTTTCCTCTTCATTTTTGCAAATACACCATCTTCATCGTCGCCCTCTCTGCACAGCAAACTCAGCAGCTTCCCCCTCTCACTCCCTCACTCAATTCCCCCTCTCACTCAAGCTCAACCTTTCACTCAACCCCCTCTCTCACTCACCCCAAAATCTAAAACCAAACACCCCTAATTAAACATTGAACCCAAATACCCACAACCCAAACCCCCGACCCACGACCCAAACCCCTGAATTAGACCACCCCTCTCACTCTTTCTCTTTCTCTCTCGAGCTCCTCTCCCTCGGCTTGTCAATGTAAGCCCTCAATCTAATTTTTAAAATTTTTGTTATTTATTGGATTATTGGTTGAATTATTGGATTATTGGATTATTTGTTGGATGAATTATTGGACTATTGGATGAATTATTGGATTATTGAATTGTATAATATTGGATGATTGGATGATTGAATAATTGGATTATTGGATTATTGAATTAGTGAATTATTGGATTATTGGATTAATAGATTGAATTATTGAATTATTGGATTGTTGGAAAATAGTGGAAATTATTCATTTTTGGGATATGTTTGGAAATTATTAGAAATTGTTGAATTTTGATACTTTTGGAAAATATATATTGCATTATTGATATTTTTGGAAAGGTTCGGAAATTGTTAGAAATTTTGGGAAACTATTGAAAATTAGTTATTTTGTTAATTATTGGAATTTATTTGAATTTATTATATATTTTTGGAAATTATCAAAAATTTTGAAATTTTCAGAAATTATTGAAATTTATTTAATTAGTTAATTATTGGAATTTATTTGAAATTATTATGTATTTTTGGAAATTATCACATTTTTGAAATTTTTGAAAATTATTAAAATTTATTTAATTAGTTAATTATTGGAATTTATTTGAAATTATTATGTATTTTTAAAAATTATCGATTTTTTGACAATATTGACAATTATTACATTAGTTATGTATTTGAAATAATTATATACTTTTGGAAATTCTCAAATTTTTCAACATTTTCGAAAATTATTGAATTGTATTTAATTATTGCATTATTGAAAATTTTTTGAAATTATTAGAAATTAATGGATTAATTCATATTTTTTATTAGAAATTGTAAGAAATTATTTGATTATTCGTTTATTTATTTAATTATTTCAATAATTATTATTATTAATTACTTTTGTATTGCAGATGTCTTTACGCAAATTTATCACTTCGCGAGATCGTCGTAATGCGCCTGCAGAGCAGCCATCTCCGATACTAGTGCCTTCCCTGACGGTGCAGTCATCTCCAGTAGTACCTTCCCCGACGGAGCAGCCATCTCGGGGACTAGTTCTCTCCCCGATGGAGCAGTCATCACCCTCTACAGGGCCATCATGAACAGATCAGCTAGGAACTTCCTCAGCACCCCCGAGAGTCATTCCTGACGATCGGGTGATACCAGGCCCCCGATAAGTGAGATGTCGTACCAGTTCGAAACGAGGGCAACCTCGTACTGCCCCTGAGGCCACTGGAGTCCACGTTGCAGAGGGAAGTGATGCACATATCCCATCGGGTAATTTTAATATCTTATTGAATTTAAAACGTGTATATATTTTTTATACCATTATGTACTAATGTTAATAGAATTTGTAGGGAGTACCATAAAAGTGCGGGGCATTAGCAAATGGTTAAAGTTCCAGCAAATCTGCAGGTCGACAGGAACGATGATCTAGGTGGTGTGGGTGAAACGACTTTGCGCACCATACCCCAACGTGCATACTTTGCTGGTGCGGGAAATGAGGACGATTATTCGCGGCAAATCGAAGATGATGGTTGACACTTTCAGAGAATAAGACCCCGCAGAGCTTGTCATTTGTTGGTCTGGTTTACGGGTATGAAAAATTTAATTTTTTATAATTTAACATACTTTAATATTGGATTATAGATTAAATAAATATAATTATTCAAATATTAAAATAATTAATAAAACAACTATTTAAACTTTAGCTCAGCAAATACGTCCACCGAGCAACAGCTGCATAATTGAAGTTTGCCTAGCGCACCTTCGCCGGGCCAGATAATCTTGCCTGGGGCACCTCCGTCGAGCCAACCTTACGTGTCTGCTCGCGATCGTGTTTATAGACTACATTGGTAGACGAACATTACGCCAGGCAAACAACGTTGACTGGCGTTTAGCTAGGCGGATCACCGTCATCCATCGGGCTACACCTTTATCCGAAGAGTTATGTTCGACGCAGTTGACCCGGCGGAGACGCGTCAGATAAACGTTAGTCCAGCGCATGTTGATTTTTGCTCGGCGGAGCCCTTCCGGCGGGCAAACAATATTTTGTTGTACTGATATATATATATATATATATATATATATATATTTGAGCAAACAGCTTATTAGTCGCATAAATATTGTTGTGTAGTACTCTTTACATTTGCCTCAATTTTTTTGTTTGTTTTTAAAACGAGAAGTTCCTTAATGTTCAGTACGTAGAAGTTAAGGCTGTCAATTAATCGTGTTGTGTTGGATTCTTATCATGTCATGAACTTTATTTTACTCAAATATTTGAAATCCAAGCCCGAGCCGTTTAATAATCATGTCAAGAATATTCAAGTCGAACCCGACTTGTTAATGACACATGTAACTCATGTGTAACCCATTTAATAAACATGCCGTACTCAAAACTCAATTAACATATGACATGTTTAACATGTTTAACCTATTTAAACTATAAGATTTAATGGTATATAGGTAGGTAAATGAGTAGATATATGAGAATTGGTAATTAACATGTTTATTAAACAGATTAATATATAAGTCATTATACGGTTTAACAGATATTGACCCAAAATATATGTTTATTAAATGGATTAACATGTCATTATACGGGTTAATAAGTTACCAGAAACACTCATTTATTAAACGTGTCATAACGGGTTGACCCAAAAAATGACCCGAAATTTTAATTGTGCGGATGGACTCAGATAAATTTCATGTAGATTACAAATTGTGTATCGAGTCGTATAAAAAATTAACACCCTTAATATATAGGAGTACTAGCGAGCTGGACCTGCATGTGGCCATAAAACATTGGGTTTGTATGGTAAATTTGTAATATATGTATGTTATTTTGAGTTTTCTAAGTTACCGGCGTTCCAACATTTGGAACTTTTACTACAGAGACTGACGAAACCAAAAAAGGAATATATATATATATATATATATATATATATATCGATCGAGAGAGAGAGAGAGAGAGAGAGACTGACTATGGAAACAAAAAGACCACTTGAATCCATCCCTTCATTTGCATATAGTAACTACGTACTTGCAGTTAAAATGTTACGCAAATTATCATAAAGTGCGGTCTGTTTTTTGACTCGCGTTACAGTACTAGATCTCCTGATCGATCATATCTCTGTGTGCGTGCGTATGTATATGCATGGGTCTCCACTTCCATTATGGACAGCCCTCAAAATTAATCACTGTTCGTACCAATTGGGTACGTACCATCAGCTAGTACTACTCATACATACTTTCTACCATGCAATGCTTTATCATGCACATATGTCCATCCATCAGCCTGATCAGCTCATGATAGCATCCACATAAACCCTTAACATAAAACACATGCATATACAAATTACCCATTAATCAATCATCGATACTAATAATGTTAGTATAATTCATTTCTAAACTTTCTTAAGTATAATAATTATATAGCTAATTAACTATATATTTAATTTATAAGTGGGCCGTAAATGACTGTAAAGTAAATTAATCATGTGATAATATTTCGTTTATTTATACGTTGGAATCTCATTAATTCTTCTAATATATAAACAGCTATAATTGTAGTAGTAGTAGTAGTACGTGTACATATATGTTTGAAATTTAAATAATAGATTAAAGTTACCTGCCCTTGGTGAATTTTGGATCATTCGATCAGTGGAAGCGATCTGTGATGAACAATAAAGACATGAAGGCTATAAGTAAGACCATAAGGACGTTAGATTTATGAAGCTCGGCATTGTTCTTGGGAAACAGTTTAGGAAGTGCACATTCTTCTCCATTGAACAACATTCTTATAGGAAACCCTTCACCCGCTTTTATATCGATATTATGGAAGTGTTTCTTCTTGAATGAAATCACCGACTGGAGCTTCCCGGGAACCATAGGGTTCTTAGCCGGATCCGTCCCGTTTTTTATCGGAATCAAATAATTCAAACCCTGGAGCCCGGTGAACAAAATGGTTCTGTTTGCTTCCTTGCCCATTCTAGTGCCATTGAAGGAGTACACATTTTCGTAATCTTCATAAGCCTTGCCCATCTTGGCGGCGGCGTACCAATCTTGAAAAGGTTCGTTGCCCCAATTGAAAAGAGTGAGCCTAGCAGTCCATCCATTGCTATAATCTGAGTCCAAGTGCCAATTCAGGCTCACGCCGCAATTGTCGGGGCACGGCAGCTTTTTCGGCACGTTGAAGTGCTTAATCTTGGCCCACGCCTTAGCCTTTTCAGTTCTGTTAACGAAAGGTACCAGTAGAGCCTCTGCCGGCAACAGCATAGCAGGCGCTCTAGGGTTGCATTTTTCGGTGTCACCGGTTTTGCAACCGCAGGCGCAGGTGCTGCATGGGACCACAGAGTCGCTGTAATAAGCGGAAAATGAGACGCAGCATCTTGGGACCTTTGGCTTGGTAATGTTGCACACTACTTGCCAGCTGGCAATGGCGGATGCCGTGGCCTGAAGACCGCTAGGGTCAGGGAACTGAGTTGGATCAACTCTCATTGGTGGGCCACAGGTGTACGTAGGGTTGACAGCTCCGTAGATTTTCCAATGCTGAGGTGGCGTTAGGGCAGTTCTGTTGTCATCAGGTGGGAGCTTGAAAACCTGTAACTGAAAGATTGACTGAGATTGACTTTTGTCCATGAGGGCCGGCAAGATGGTTCCGTTCCGGCAGCAGTGGGGCAATTTCCCGACCTTTTCGTCGTCCTTCCGATCGGCGGGGAGGTCGGTGATAACGGGCTTCTTTTCGCAGTTCATGACCGAAGAGAAGTCCAAGTCCTTGTAATACTTGCCAGCCGTGCCGTAGAGGCATTCAGATGAGTCCTTTTTGTGAGTGTAGGCACCTCTCATGGTGTTGATGAACTCTCCCTTCGTCCATTCCCAGGTCAAGTTCCAGTGGTCCAGCCGCCCCAGAGGGTGGACGTTGTCGATCGTCACTTGCGCCATGTAGTTCGTTGCAAAGGTTTGGAGCACATCGTATGAGATTGACAGATCACCCTGCTGGCGTGGCATGAATTTGGTTTTCTCCACTTTCTTAGCCTTGAATTTCGGATCTTTTTTACAGCATACAGACATTGCAGTCTTCCCTGCATATACATATCATCACGTACATGCAACAAAATATTGATGTTCAAATATGATTCACGGGTACACTATTCATCAATCACATTATCCACATTTTTTTCTAATATATATAATTTGGACTCCTAAACCCTAAACGTAATTCTATTATAGAGAGGTTGTCAATGTCATTAATATATAAAAAGTGGCACAAATAGTAGCGTTATTAATTAATCAAATATTGATATTCGACTTGCATTGCATGCACGCATGTGATTAACGGAAGGTCATAGATATATATATATATATATATATATATATATATATATATGCATGCATATAGAACATGCTGCATGACGATGAATAATATATATAAAAGCAAAATTAAAAGATTGATGCTATGAAAATGTAGGCAATGAATAATCACCTTTGAATTTCGCAGCAGGGCACTTAAAACCATCGTTGGAGATACTGAGGGTCTTAGGCATGGGGGTTGCCTTGGTTCCGAGGCCAAACTGTGTGCCCTTGAAGGAAATCTTAGCCTGGATCTGGGTGTAATCTCCTGCGGTATCAATCATGGTCTTCAAATCGGTCATTGGAGAGCCTGAGAAGTAGGCCCCTTTGGTGCCAACTGCGGCGGGCAGATCGGCACCGTCGATCAAAATAGCCCCGTCGGCCCCCACCAAAATCTCCCTGTGCTGGAAACCTACGTACAGCTTCCACGCCTTGAGTTCGGTCAACCCAGCGTTCAAGATGGTCGCCTCCGACTTGAACGCCCAAGCCTGCGCGGACACGTTTTTCACGTGCGGCAACAGCTTCTCCCGAGACGTGAAGGTGTAGGACAAGAAGATGCCGTCGCAATCTTCTTGCTCGGGAGGAGGAGCTGCCACGGTGGCATCGTTGCCGTCCCCGTCTTGTCCATAACAAATCTCAACCCTAAAGCACGAAAACACGAAGAAAACCACCAGTATTGCATGAAAAGTGGACATTTTGGTGGTCCAAGGTATTTGCATGCCTAGTGCCTCCATTTATTTTATTTTTAATTTTTAATTTGTATTTTCTATTTTTTGTTTGTATTTTGTATTTGATGAAGGAAGATTACTTTGTTTTTTGGTTGAGGGTCGTTTGGGTTTTTTTGGTTTTTTTTTGCTTGGGAGAGACGGAGAGGTCTAATGAAGGAAGAGGCGGCCGCGCGAGAACGCGGCGAGTGAGAGGAGCTAGAGGCCCTTGGGAGTCTGTGTAAAACCCCAGGGAAGAGAGAGATGGCTTGGTATAAAAAGAGGAGCGACATTAAAAGACTGAGTCAATCTCTATTTTCTTCCTCTAGTTTTACCACCACTTTCGGACCAACTGCACCCTCTCTGGTCTTCCTACATTCTACCATACGTACCTATATATGTAGCTCTAAATAGCATTGCCTTAACACAACGATGTCGTTTCGCATGTCTTTCTTTCTTATTACCTCTGTTCTCTCATTTCTCCATCTCCACAAAAAATGGAAGTTTCTACCCAACTTCACTTGTTTTCTAATCAACTGTTTTGAGCTGGCAAAACTGTCACAGGAGAGATCATCACCTACATCGCTTTGCTGGCGTTTAACCATATTAACTAATTCTAATTGTATTTTCTTGTTAGTACCTATATAATAACAAACTATTAGGCTGGATATATTGTTATCCCATGTCATCATAGTTACTTACGACCGTGTCCGGTGATTTTAAATATGTGCGAAAGGTTTTCATTGCTTTGAAGAATTCACATTTTACTAATTTACTTTGCATCTCTTTGTACAGTTTAGAACTCAAAGGGAAAACTCTCTCTCCATATATATATGTGGGTGTGTATGAGGTTTTCATTGCTTTGAAGATGACATAAATTGGGCAATTTTAGACTCGTTGCCTTGTGGAAGAAGAAGGCTAAGCCTGCCTAACAACCTTGCAACACAAGCATTTACATGACTAGCTGCTGTTCTTCGAGTGATGCTTTATATTTTCGACTTTCCTTTATTTAAAGAAGAGAAAAACAGTCACATCATTACTTAAGAATAAGGAACAGGTCGATCAAGGCAGAACACTGAATCATATTGTTTAAACTACGACACCAAAACAATTTTCAGATTCGAGAGTTGAAACCAACCTTTTCGAGGCACAAAGAGAAGTTCAGAGGGCTTTATGTTGATAATTTCTTCCCCATTTCCTGGTCAATCCTAAGAATATTGTCTAATTCACGATGCAGTCCACGTGGATGTCAGACATTGGTTTTATCAAGCTTAGTCAGAGTCCAAGATATCATGAGCATACAAGTGATATAATGACCTTGAGCCAACAGTAGAAGACCCTGTAAAAGTTACATGTCTTGTTAATTTAGTGCCAATGTTGTAATCTTACTTTAAAGAGTTTAATTACATGTATGAAGTAATGAACAAGTACATTAAGCAAATCAAGTGACAGTTATCTCCGCCCCGCTGGTGGTGTTGATTTCTTCGACAAACTGCGGTTTTGGCTCCAAGTCTATGAATTGGTTGGACTTGCTAGCAAGGTGCGAAATGCTAACCCTTCCCTGCCGCTTAATATACTCTGCAACAGCTTGCATCTCTTCTTCCGAGATGTATATGTATTTTCCTCTGTCATCCATCACACCCGAAAGTCTCCCTAACACAAACAAATGCAACATACATTTTCATTTTCAACATTTTCATTAGCTGAGACAATTCAATGGGGAAATGGTTCTCAACATACCCATACTTTCCAGCGAGGTAATCCGATTGATGCATTCCTGCATGGACAATTCGGAGCATTGCAAAATTAATAAACCAAATCTGGAATAAATTTAAGCCGTGCATAATGATAAACCAAATTAGGGGATTGCTATCTTTCTGTGACAGAGTTGCATAAAGTGTATTCTATATCAACCACTTAGAAAATAAATTTCCATATGCCTAACTAATTTCAACCAAAATAAACATTAGGTTCCATTTGTTTTAGGAGGCATTTGGATATGGATATGGATATGGATTTGATAACGAGGTTAAATTTGTTGTTTACAGTAAACATGTTTACTGCATTTTTATGTTAGGTTTGAATAAGAAGAAAAATGAAAAGAAAAAAAAAACAAGTGGATTTCCAACGACTTCGTGCATATAGTCATTTCAAATCCCTTTAGTACCACGTCTAGGTATTTCAAATACATCGAATCTCGCGTTTTCTAGTTTTTGTAGCAAATTTAGCCTTGTTATCAAATTCAAATCCCTCCTGAAATAAGCAGAACCTTAGAGAGTTTACCTGAGTCCTCAACTTAAATTCAGCAGCAAGATCTTCCAAGGGAAGACATTTATGTTTCTGCAACATCAGAATTAACAGTAGTATTAATAAAAAATTGCAAACCGCAACTTAGAAGCCTCATTTTGTCAACCATTAACGCATCTGAATGAGGTCTCATATGGGAACAAAATGAATAAACAGCAGTTGGAAGTTAAACATTAAAGCTATATCTAAAGGGCAAATCAAAACAACAAAAAGGAATCAGCCATCCATGCTGCATGAGCTTCCCACTATAGGTTCATTACAGGCATCAGCTCAAGCACAAATCTGAGTTTGAAAAAAATTGATTCTGCCCGTCTGAACTTGCCTTATGTACATGACCTAGGGCTTAAAATTATTCAGCAAAGAAGCCAATGACCAGCTCAGGCTGGTATTGACTGGATTGGACAAGTTAGGCAAACTACAACCCCACCTTAACCCCAGTATCTCAATAGCTCATTCTCATCCCTAGTTTTGATTCCAACCCCCCATTGGAGATATTTGGGGGATAGCTAAAAGAATGAAGGACAAATCTCTAAATGAGTTAACTGTCAATTACCTTTATGTATTCAACAAAATCAGAAAGCAAATCCTGATGTCCATCCTGCATTTCATTCTCCGTACTACCTTCAGCATCTATCGAAAACTCTCCTTTCCACTTCTCAAACTCTAACGCAGCAGCTTCATCCTCCTTAGCCTTCTGAGCCTTAGCTTCTTCCTCCTATAAAATGATAATCAGATCCTCAGCCAGTAATCCAATCACACAAACATGCATCCTAATTGAAATGAGAAGGGACAGCAACACACCAGAAGACGTTCCTGTGCCTCGCGCTCTTCATCTTTCCTCCTTCGCGTTTCAGCATAGCGGTCTTGTTTTGTTTGCCTTGATTCACGTGAAGCTTGTTCAGCCTCCGAAAAATCAGATGGAACTCAATAAGAAATAAAAATAAAACTAAGCACTTCAATTGAAAGGAAAAGGGAAGAATACAATAAAATAAAAAAAAGGGGAAAGAAAACCATGATAAGGAACCAAGGACCAAGAAATCATATCCACAAACGCATTTACAAATTAGAGTTATTTCCACCATTTCAGTCATTTATACCTAGGAAATGATGTACCAGTGTTGTTTAACATTTCCTACACCTCAGGGGACTACAAAAAATAGTCTACATCTTTATTACTGAATGTTGATATTCAGATATTTAGAATCACACTAACTTTGAGGCGTCTTGGATCTTCATCACAGGACTCATCATATTAGAAATTATAATCAGGGCGGGAGAGAGAGAGAGAGAGAGAGAGAGAGAGAGAGAGAGAGAGAGAGAGAGAGAGAGAGAAAGCTTCAAATCATTAATCTGAAAGAAGAACCAATACCTGTCGCTGTGCTTCCCGCTCTTGACGCTTCTTTTCCCTTTTCCTTGATGCTCTGGCTTCATAATTCTCACCCTCACCAGCTTCCTCATCACTTCCATCAACAGATTCTGCCATTTGGTACATTATCGGTTCATCAGACAGAAAAGCACTTATTTTCAACATATGCAGAGTACATGAAAATATATTCTTCAATAAAATCATCAGCACTTAAAGCTACCCAATTCCATCTCTCACCTATATAATCTTCAACTATACAAGTACAAATGTACAGCTCCATGCCTGCAGAGTACATTTTCTAAATACATTCGCCACTGCCAGCGTTGGAATCCATATGTCCTGCCTCATCTTTGTACTCTCTTCATGAATAAATAGACATTAATACTCCACTCTGGAAAGCCTAATGGCACTAGATGAAGCCTACTAACTGTCATTTCTTCAATTTCTTGCCACTGCTCAGTATATGACATCCTAAAAGAAAGATCTTGTACAAAAAGCTAGCTATTTCAATCGTTATCCATGAATAACACAAAGCCTCTCAAGCAGGCGATGGGTTGGTATAAAAGAAACTAAGCATACAAAACCTCGCCGATTCACAAACTCACAATTAGACTTCATCCATTCAGTTTATATGAAAAATACTTCCACTCATAGACTCCTAGACGATGAAAACAGACACCACTAAGCATTCATTCTCTTAGTTGTCAATGTTAAAGAAGAAAGCTGCAGACCACGAACCTTCAACAGCTGGTGCAGCCGCTGCAGCTGATGTGCTTGCTCCAGAGGCCGGCCTCCTTCGCATCCGACCAGCACGAGTGGCACGCACTACTCCCTCCCTCTGAGCAACCTAAATTAACAAAAACATAATTAAAAATTAAAAAAAAAATCCAAAACACAAATCGTAGCTAAGAAACGAACATAAAAATCGAAAACGGTTAAATCTAATAGAATTAGGTTTACAAAATCAAACCTGTGGCTCTTCTTCGTGATCATGTGGCAATCGAGAATCTTGACACCGCTTCCATACATACAGTGGAAGTAATGCTAAAACAAGAAGCATAGAAAGAATTATAGCCAACATTTCCTGCATATTTTCTCAATCTCAAGCTGCCAACAAGACCACCGTTAAATTGAGCCGCTATAAAGTACGCTTCGGAAACCAAATTAACGTACACTATTCGGATTGAATGCTTAGAATATATGAAATTTTTTTCATTTCAAGAGATATATCGGGAACACAGTTTTAATGTAGGGGCGTACCTTGATGGCGGTTAAGCTTCCGACAATCAAATGATCAACGGAGGAAATTGATTACTGAAATACTGAGGGAGGTGAGAAGGAGACGACCTCAGACCCCTTAGAATTTGGACCCGGTTGGAGAGCAAGGATACTGAACGATACGTCGTCGTTGGACCCGGTTGGACAGCAAGGATACGGAACGATACGTCGTCGTTGGTGCTTCGCGCTTTTGGTTGGCAAAATTTCACGGTTGCTTGTCTTTCTACTTTGTTTTCGGGCGGGGGGTAGCTACTTAAATCACTCACCTTTCTCGGCAATTTTAAGTTGGTTAAAACACACTTTTTATACGAGGTTTATTAATTCAAATCCACCCAAATGTAGCATACAATTTCACTTTGCATCCAAAATAAAAAATTGTGCCACTTTGTAGGCATTTTATTACCTTCGTAATATCAATTTCGTTATTCTCATCAAACTACCGTTAGTTATTATTAAAATTGCTTATTTGGCAATAATATAAAACATTACGACATTTTTTATATTTTATTAAATTTTATTAAATTTTATAATAAAATTATTTTAAAAGGATTAAAACTAATAAAATTACCCTAACTCTTCCCAATCTTCTCCCGTTACTAGACCTCCGCCCACCGACCAAGCCTTTCCTACCTACCTCCACTCCTCCTCCCTCCCTCGCTTTCTGTACAAAAAGGCGTGGACGAATTTGGGAAGAATTGAACTGGAGTATCTTCAGTTGTTCCATCGATAAAGGTTGTTTAAGGATTAACGAAGAAGATGCCCCAATTGAAGGTTGTTTAAGGATATAATTTTTTTTTTATAAATCATATCACTAGCTTCTTCAGTGTCAGCTATTTTTTACTTCAATTCACAACAATAAAATTAAATATTCTTCCTTTAAAATCTCAATTCTTTTTGTTTTTTGGTAAATAAACCCATAAATAATAGGGTAAAGCCCAAGAACGAGTAAGAAAAGCAAGCAACAAGAGGTAGGAGCTACAGCGGACACCTAACCCAGAACACACCTAACCAACACGCAGGAGCTAAGTAGGAGGAATATAGACATTCCACTGCAAAGCTAGGAGAGATTTGGAGGCAAAATTCTTGAACTTTAAAGAAAATAAATGACATCGAATTAAATCAACAATTGAAAGAATCATAATAACTGAGGTTCTATACATTCCATAGAAAATTAGAGCATTACGCTAATGCCAAATGCAATACACTGTGGTACTAAGGGTGATCTTGCAGATAATTTCCATCAACCAAATAATGAAAGAGGGCCAAGGCAAATATAACCAATGGGTATCATACCGTGCAAGGATCACATACCAGAACCTAGAACTCACATGGTGCTCGAAGAAAAGGTGATTGTGCGATTCCGAGGAGGAGTTGTAGAGCACGCACAATGGGTTGGGTTAAGACCAGTAACGACCAATCTGATCCTTAGTTGTAAGCCAACCTTTGATAGCTAACCATAGATGAATTTAGCCCTAAGAATAGTAGCAGAGTGCCACACCAAACTAGCCCAAGGAACTGAAATAGCCTTAACGCCCATGTGCTCCCACAAAGACTCCACAAAGAAAGAGCTAGTCACACCTAGCCCGCATAAAAACTTGTCCAGACTGATCACATTGAGGAGGATTGTTCTAGCCGCCACCTAAATGGCCCAAAATACAAAAATGGAAGTAACCGGCCACCCTTCTTACCATTCACTTTGCATAATAAAGAATTGGAGCTTAAGCTAGAGGCTCTCACTAAATCCATACCCCCAAACTGTCACTAATGGGCTATTAGGAAGTCATGTGTTGATGCAATAAATGGATTAATTTAGATTCATCTGACTGGACTTCTTCAGGTACTATTCTCGTGGTCGTAGGACCTGCATAGAGAGAGAGGTAAGAGCAAACGAGCATCAGTGTAGTGCTGGCCTAACAGTCTCTAATGCTTAAATCGGGTTAAGTGTGGATGATATTGTAGTAATTTAGACAGCGTAAGTGCAAGATTATCATTACCCTTTGGAAAGGGTGCCCATGTAATTATAATAGTATAGAATGCTATTGTTGGAATAGTTTGATGTGGGATTAATGTTGCCGCCCTAGGAGCTGACACATGTCCTTATGTGGTCCTGAGCAACATTTCTGACATGTCAGGCCAATCAGTAGGTCAAGCCGGCCAGATTTGATCTGCTTGTGCTATTTTGACTCCTTGTTGAGTGGCCTTAGTGGCCGATGAGGAGACCTGGGCGAGGTTATTGCAGTCTGATTAGATATGGTCGACCCGTGTTGCTCGGATGTAGAATTGGCCTTCTACGATTTATCGATTGGAGGGCTTGAGAGATTTTAAGGCGGAACTGCTTGTCCTTGCCTCAGGCTGACCGAATTAGATACGAATAAAAGTCCCCCAAATTGTTAACTGAGGTGGATTTCCTTGGTCAAGGGCTTATTTTGTACACTTCGGTCTGTATATGAGTACACTATGCCAATAAGCTTGGGGCATGATGAGTATATGTCACCTTGCTCGGCCCACTTGCACGGGACATCGAATGATAAGGTGGTCGATCAGCTTTGGCATGACTAGTGACTGATCGAGAACCACTTGAGGAAAAGTGAGTGCATGCCACCTTGCTTGGCCTACTTACGTGGGACCTCGCATGATAAGGTGGCCAATCAACCTTGGCATGGCTAGTGACCAACCGAGAACCACTTGGGGCAAGGTAAATGTATGTCACCTTACTCAGTCCACTTCCGCGGGATCTCACACGATTAGGTGGCCGATCGGCTTTGATATGGCCAATGACCGACCGAGAACTACTTGAGGTAAAGTGAATATATGTCACCTTACTCGGCCCACTTGTATGAGACCTCGCACGATAAGGTGACCGATCGACCTTGGCATGACTAGTGACTGATTGAGAAACACTTGGCATAAGGTGAATATATGTCACCTTACTCGGCCCACTTGCATAGGATCTCGCATGATGAGGTGGTTGATTAGCTTGTACATGGCTAGTGATCGACCGATAACCACTTAGGGCAAGGTGAATGTAAGTCACCTTGCTCAGCCCACTCGCGTGGGAACCTTGCACGATGAGGTGCCCAATCGGCCTTGGCATGGTCAATGACTAACCAATAGACACTTAGGACAAGGTGAGTATGTCACCTTGCTCGGCCCACTTGCACGGGACCTTGTACGATAAGGTGACCAATCGGCCTAGCATGGCCAGTGACCGACCGAGAACCATTTGGGGCAAGGTGAGTGTATGTCACCTCACCTTGCTCAGCCCACATGCGTGGGACATCACATGATGAGGTGGCTAATCGGCCTTAACATGACCAATGAATAATCGACAACCACTTAGGGCAAGGTGAGTTTAAGTCACCTTACTCAGCCCACTTGCATGGGACCTCGCACATGAGGTGGCCGATCGACCTTAGTATGGCCGGTGATTGACTGAGAACTAGTTGGGGCTAGGTGAATGTATGTCACTTTACTCGGCCCACTTGCGCAGAACCTAGCACGATCAAGTGGCCAATTGGACATGGCATGGCCAATGACCAACTGAGAACCACTTGAGGCAAGGTGAATGTATGTCACCTTGCTTGACCCACTTTGGTGGGACCTCACACGATGAGGTGGCTGATCAACCTTGACATAGTCAGTGACGGACCAAGAACCACTTAAGGCAAGGTGAATGTATGTCACCTTGCTCAGCCCACGTGGATGAGACCTCGCACGATAAGGTGACCAATCAGCCTGGCATAGCCAGTGACCAACCGAGAACCATTTGGGGAAAGGTGAGTGTATGTCACCTTGCTCAGCCCACATGTGATAGGTCCTCAAATAAGCATTATTTTATATTATTCTATACCCTTACACTTGACTTTTAATATTAAAATAATAAATAATTAGATAAAATAATTTATTTTGTGATATTTTTATTTAAATAAATAAAGCTTGTAATTTAGAGCATTTTGGCGAAAGAATCGTCTCGGTCGGAATTATAACGAATAAATTATGAACGAGTTTCGGTGAAATTAGACTAATTAATTGTTTTAATTTTGTAAGCCCAAATAAATCTAACCCATTCCTTTCTTTTGAGCAGCCCAACCCATTTCTTTTGCTCAACCCAAACTGAGTAGCTGCAAATCGGGCCCATAAATCCATGTCACTTAGCAGTCCGGCCCGCTACCCCATTTCTGCTCCAGCTATCTACCCGCGGGAACCTCATCCTCCTTCACGAGAGCCCAGCACACGCAGCCCATGGCCCAGTCTGCCTGCACGCCCAGCAACCCGCCAACTCACTCCAGCCCGTACACGTGCAGCCCAACTGCTCAACAACCCCTGTGCGCCAGCCCAGTTCGCTGCCCACCTACCCGCCTGGCCCATCTCCTGCATCTGTACAGTCCAGCCCGTACACCTGCATTCCTCAGAAGCCCAGCCACCCACCAGCTGCACAACCCACTCCAACCTACTCCCCTTTGTGCAGTTTTTCTGAAATTTCCAGCCCAAACCATGCCTAAAAATCATCATAATCCATCATTATTCATCATTTCACTTATATTTATTTTTTATTGTAATTTTTATTTATTTTATTTTCTTTTTATTAGCTTTTTCTCCCTATAAATAGGGGTTCAATTCATGTAACAAAGGTCCCCATTTTTCCATTTTGTTTATCTCTTTAGTTTAGGTTTTATTATTTTCTCTCTAGTTTCTCTTCTATTAGTTCATTCTTTCTTTAATTTTGGGGACCATTTTAGCTTCTTTTAGATTATTTATTTAATTAGCTTTCTTTAATTCTTGTTCTTAATTTATATTAATTCTTAATTTCATTTCTTCTTTACTTTATTCTTGTGATTTTTCTTTGAGATCTCTTAAATACATTTTTATGCTTTCCTTAAGAAATACCTAGGCCAAGTATTTCCGAAATAATTCTAGAATTTAAGTCCGTATTCTTATGTTTTATCCTCCATCTTCATAAGGTTCTCGCCGCTGTTCGGTGTTCTTTATGAATAACATTCCATTGTTTCCATCCACTTTCGGAATCACAAGCTGTTCTTGGGTTCCGAAAGTGTAACTTTTCTCCATTTACTTAAATTCTTGTTATCGTTTTGGTTTTACTTATAATTCAATATATGTGTTGGTATTTTCTTTCTAACATTTGTAAATGTGAATACAATCTCCATGTGTTCTACTTTTTGAATTTCATCTACTTCATATGTTTTAGTGCTTAACCTTCAATTTAACGCAAAGTGTTTATGACCGCTGTTCGGTGCACTTAGAATAGGATTGAAGAGATTTAGATGTTTGACACACATTGAAATCACAAACTTAAGGTGAATCGTATTATAAGTGTTTATGACCGCTGTTCGGTGCATTTATAATATTGAGAAATGTATGCATGTATTTGAGATGATTAAGGTAGAATTTTGGTTCAATATGAGCATGATGTTAGAGTATTGGTAAAAATATGTGTTTGAAGAAAGTTCACTTGCATAAAAGTTAAAGTAGAAGTAGAATTAAGTTCTTAAGTATTTTTACTTGCTTTCTTTATTTTATGATTACAATCTTTCAAACCCCCCATCTAATTCTTTATTCTTTTATTATTTAATTCTTTATTCTTTTATTCTTTATTTCATTAATTCATTAATTCTTTTATTCTTTTATTCATTTATTCTTTAATTCGTTATTATTCAATTGTTTAATTATTTAATTATTTATTCTTTGATTATTCATTATTCCTTTTAACTAACATATTAATAATGTTCCCTAATTTCCCTGGTTAAGAACGATCCCTATTTACCAACACTACCATTACACAAAAAGGGTTTAAATTGCATAACACCCGAATTACGTGTTTAATTTAATGCGTAGTTTGGGCGTTATCAACATGCGTGGGACATCACATGATGAGGTGGCTGATCAGCCTTAGCATGACCAATGAGTAATTGAGAACCACTTGGGGCAAGTCACCTTGCTCGGCCCACTTGCATGGGACTTCGCACATAAGGTGTTCGATCGGCCTTAGTATGGCCGGTGATTGACTGAGAACCACATGGGGCTAGATAAATGTATGTCACTTTACTCAGCCCACTTGCGTAGAACCTGGCATGATCAAGTGGCCAATTAGCCTTGGCATGACCAATGACCAACCAAGAACCACTTGAGGCAAGGTTAATGTACGTCACCTTGCTTGACCCACTTTCGTGGGACCTCGCACGATGAGGTGGCTGATCAGCCTTGACATGGCCAGCGACCGACCAAGAACTACTTGAGGTAAGGTGAATGTATGTCACCTTGCTCAGCCCACTTAAGCGGGATCTTGCACTATAAGGTGGTCAATCACCCTTGCCATTGACAATGACCATGGATTGAAAAATCACCACTATCGCCGACATATCGACCGATATATCGGTTTTTCTGACCGGAGGCATATAAGAAGAGGGGGAAGAAATTGGCCAAAATTTCGACATGATTTATTGTTTTGAGCCCACATATCCTTTCCTGAGATCAAAACGATGAAGATGCACTATTAAATCGTGAAAATCAGACGTAAAACGAAGAAGATTGAGTCGGGCCATGTCGTCGGATCGGAAAACCCGGGTTGCAGACCCAGCTGGAGGTAGGGGATGACTGCTATTGTTTATATTTATATAATTGGCGTTGGTTAGTTTACAAACTCGCTTGCTAGTAGCGTTGGTTGGGTTTTGTTTCTCAGTTGGGGGGTCTTGGGTTCGACCCCCCACAAGCCTGCAGCTACCTTTTTTTTTTTCCTTTTTTATCCATTTGAATTCATTTTTTTCACTTTTCAACAAAGTTTGGGTTTTTTTATTTTTCATTTTTTGTCCAATTTTAAATATATCAATTACTTCCAATTTTTATACAAAGTTTGATCCTATTTTTTTATCTTTTTTTTCAATTTTAAATATATTTAAACTTATTTTATCATTTTTCTTATATTGAATTTTTGTACATTTATTGTTATGTTTTTAATATATTAACATTCAATTATAGTAACTCACTTCAATTTATGTTTATATTTAAGATTTTATATTATTAGTTATCGTCATAATCATATTACATCATATTATTCATCATATATTTATTATATCAAAGTAATTTTATAGTTTTTATTAGTCATATATAGCCATTATTGGGTATTTAAGTTTTTCCTAAAGTTTCATTCTAAATTTCCAACTTTTTGATCGAATTTTCGTCATTTTTGTTGACTGTAAATGATATCAATACCGATATTTGGAGCGAGATATCCGTAAATTTGACGAGCGATATATCCATCGATATCGATATTTCAATCCTTGCCAATGATACACCGAGAACCACTTGTGGCAAGGTGAATGTATGTCACCTTGCTCAGCCTACTTGCGCGAGACCTCGTAGGATGAGGTGGCCGATCAGCCTTGGCATGCCCAATGACCAAACAAGAGCCACTTGGGGTAAGGTGAGTATGTCACCTTTCTCAGTCCACTTGCGCATGACCTCGCACTATGAGGTGGCAGATTGGCATTGTGTAATGACCCGGATTTCCCAGCAGGGTAAAATTGGAAAATTCGAATGGAATTTACCATTTTGACCCTGGGAGTCAAAAGTTGACTTTTTGGTCAAATTCAAAGGGTTGAATTTGAATTACTAAGGTCAAATGTTGAATTTTTGTCCAAGACAGTTTTTAGCGATTCCAAAAACGCAATTAGGAAAGTCTCATCTTCCCGAGTACATCGGCAGACAACATGCCAAAAACGGAGTTCGGTTGGGTTCGTTCTTGGTCTAGGTAATTATAGGGGCATTTTGGTAATTTGGAGAGAAGGGCTATTGGTAATTATCCTTGAGTGATCTTTTCCTTGTGGCTGAATTGGATTGGAACAAGTGACCATTATCCTTTATGGTTGTGTGCATCGACTTGTCCATGTGTGTGTGATTGTTATGAAGTGGTGAATGTTATATGTGTGTGGGGGTGTCTCGGTTGAGAGGGATTGAAGAGATCAGAGAGAGAGAGAGAAAAAAGAGAAAAAGAGAAAGATAACAGAGAAGAGAGGGAAGAACATGAGTAAAGGTGGTGTTTGGAGGTTGGAAAACCCCTAGAACCATCGAACCATAGAGTCCCTCGACAAACCCATGTTTTTGTGATTCTAATTGAGGCCTAGCTATGCAATATGAGGGATCCTAATGCCTATTAAGAGGTTTGGTGATGAGCACGAGCTAGGAAGCAGGGGTTGTGTGTAACGACCCGTCCCGTAAATTTGGGTTAAGGCTGTGATTAAGATGGGGTTAGTGAGCTTAATCGGTGGTTAGTTGGTTCCGATAGGTCCGTTAGCGTAGAATGACGATTTTGCCCTTGGTCTGGGCCAATAGTTGACTTTTAGTTCGAGCTGTCAATTGGGTAGTGACCGATGACTGTGACGTAGTTCGGGACGTCACGAGTCCGTAGACAGGTGGTACGCCCGATTCCGACATCCGAGGAGGAAGTTATGATGTTCGGAAGGTTGAGGGCATTACCGTAATTTGGTTAAAATAGGGGGAAAAGTTGACTTTTCGTACGATCGGGTTTTGACACGTTGACCTAGGACCGTTAGGTAGATCTCGTCGTCCTGAATTCAACGACAAGCGGCACGTGTTTATCGGACCTAAGATGAGTGAGTTACGGGCCTGGAACGATAAGGGCAAAATTGTAATTTTGGAGTCAAAGAGGGGCATTTTGGTCTTTTGGCTGCTTAGGCTTAGTGCAGCCTTATTTGGACAAGTTTTCAGGGTAGAGTGGGATTGTGAGAGAATGGGGAGGATTGTGACACGTGGGGTTTGGCTAGAGGCTTCTAGGGAACACGGTTCCAATTATTTGGGTCGTGTGTGTTCGTGTGTGCCCGTGTGTGTGTGTTCGAAAAAGAGAGAACAGAGACTGAGAGATTGGGAGAATTGGACGAGTGCAGAGTGTGTATGTGTGTCCTGGTGGAGTGAGGAGTGATCAAAGATTGAAAGAGAGTTAGTGAGGAGGTTGGGAGGTGTTGTGTTTGTGTGAGAGGAGTGTGAGAGCTCACGGGGAAAACCAGAAAAACAGAGAAGAGGTGAGAGATCGTGGTGGCGGTGTGGCCGTGTACTGTTTAATTGGGTTCGACAGGGGGCGAGGACGGCTCTGTGGACTTCAGGGAGTGCGGCGGTGAGCACGGCGGCGATCGACGGTAGGTAATTTCTTCTCCCCGTAAGTTTGCTCTATTTTGGCCGTGAAGTTCAAACCGGAAGTCGTGAAGTCTGGGGTTGAGTCGACGGTTTTAGTGAGTTGGGTGAGACTCAGGGAGGTCCTAGGAAGCGTCTAGTGTTGCCACCGTGACGGGGGAGGACTTCGGTGGACGGATCGTGAAACAGGGGACAGTTTGGGTTTTGGCTTCGAGCTTGAGTCGACGGGTTATAGACGGTGTCGTGGTGTTTGAGTGAAGGGGATAGGTTCCTTAGGACTGGACGATGAAGATGGTGAAGAGAGGGAGGAAAACGGAGACGGATGGGTGGAGAACCGGGAACACCGGTTCAGACCGGTTCACGTGAGGAAGACGATGATGAACAATACTTTGTGTATAGGCGCGTGAGGCCCACGCGCAGCCACTTTGGGCGGCGCGTGGGGCGCGTGCGGCAGTGTTTGGGAAAACGGTCAACTGAGTTTTTGTTCTAAATGTCATAACGAATCCATTGGAATAAGTTTCAGGTTAATCGGACGTCGATTCGAAGTACTTCTGCGAGGTTGAAGGTTTAGGGTTCCGATTTGTTACGTGTAGGACCCGGGAAGTTTTGGGGAAAATTAGGTGGACCTTCGTAGATGTGTTAGTAACGTATTTTGGTGCTTGTTGACAGGATTGGGATTTCCCGAGGAAGCTGAGGAACGTACGGGACGCGAGTGACGTGCCCGGTATCTGTGAGTGGACCCCTTCTTTAAACTTGAGCATGCATAACTGCTTTTAAATACTTGTCTTACAGTTTTACATGTGTTTTGGTGATTGTTGAATATGTGATGTTGGTTTTGCATAATTGCACGTTTTTCGAGAAATTACATATTTGGCATGTTTTACGAGAAATGTTTGATTTCTGATTTTGATGCTATGATTTGGGATTTCAAATGATAAATGGTTTTCAATGATTATAAAGGAGTTTTGGAACATGATTTTGATAATCAAGGGCTTTCGGTTTTAGAATCGGATTTCGGAAATCGGAATTTGATTTTAAAGGTGAAAAGTGGAATTCCGGATTTGGGTTCGGAATGACGGTTCTGGATGCCGGAAAGGCTACGGGCCAGTGATTTCGAATTCAGGTTTGGATGTGGACTTAGAAATGGTTTTCAAATGGTTTTGGATTGGATTTTCTGGATCTGGATATTGGGTTTAAAGACCCGGATATTGTGATTGACGGGGGAGGGCCCGGATTGGGTTTAAAGACCCGGATTGAGTTTAAAGACTCGGGAGTTTAAAGACTCGGATATATTGATATTTCCCCCGTAGGCCTGTTGAGTTTAAAGACTCGGGAGTTTAAAGACTCGGATATTATTGAGACCTGGATTGAGTTTAAAGACTCGGGAGTTTAAAGACTTGGATAGATCCAGCGGTTTGATCGGATGATGATGGCTTGGTATTTATGTTTTATGATACAGTTTTATAATACTTATGATGTGATTTCTATAATTTTTTTAAGATGATTCTGCAAATGTTGTTATGACAATCTTTATGTGATTTATAACTGATTTCAGTAAATGGGTTATGCATGTGTGATTTCAAAACGGAGGGCTAAAACCCTGGTTTATTATGAAATGGTTTTCGAAAAGTATTTTATGGTTTATGGTCCACTCACACCTTCTGTTTTAAATTGCCCTCCAGGTCGTGGAGCTAGCGCAGGGTTTTGGCGTCGAGACAGCGTCGGAGGCATAGAATTTTCGAGAGTGACCCCGGAGTGCTTAAACTTTTTCGTTGTGCGTGTACCTTGTTTATCGGTTTTCTTTTCCTTTGTATTTTGTACTATGCTCTGTAAAACTTAACTTCGGGATGTTTAAAGTTTCTCCTGCGTCTGACTGTGTAGTTTGGTGGTTTATTGTGAGTTTATTTTGGTTTTTGTGTCGGGGTGTCAAACGGGAGCAGGATTTACCTCGATTTTCGGGGTGGAACCGGGGTGGGTCCTGACATTGTGAACGCTGGAGGTTGCCCAGGATGAAGGTCGAAGTTTGGCTGTGCATGGAGGTAAGATATCTCGACCTTTTCATGGGTTTTTATTGTTTTGGAAGCCATAGATCCAATATATACGCAGTTAAGAGTATTTTGGTTGAAACATGGAAGAAAAAGGTTGAGAAACGGAGGTTTTCTGGCCAGGTCGGGCTACCCAAATAGAAAAGAGTCGGGTGGAAGGGATGACACTATAGTTGGCGCGTGGTCTCACGCGCAACCGCTTCAAGCGGTGCATGGGGGCGCATGCCAGCAGTTTTGATGGTGCATTCAACATAATTTTTTATATGTTTGAAGTTATGGAAATTTTGGCATAGGTTTCGAGACGATCGAACACCGTTTCGGGGTAGTTATATGTGTTTAATGGTTTAGGGTTCGTTTTAAATCTGTTTAAAAATCCCAAAAAATGATGGGATTAAAATATAAGATTTTTGGAATGATTAGTGACCTCTAGATGTGATTTATGACAGGTTTCAAGATTCCCAAAAATTACGGGAAAACATCCAAATGTGCATTCAACAATTCGGAGGTGTATGAGTGGACTTTCTTTCCCTAAACTTTTATGCATGCATACTTACATGATTTAAATGTGTTTCTATGTGATTTTGATGATATTGAAGTTATTGGGATTTTATATGAATTTTCGGTGATTTTATGAATATTTTATTGCACATTTTACGAGATTTTGGTAAACTGTATTCAAATACCATTTTGATTGTGATCTCGAATTGAACTTGGTTTATGACTTGGAATAATTATGAATTTCATATGATTTCTAGACGGTTTTTACGTAAGTAGCCTTATTGGTACGTTCTACGAGAATTGACATTTGAGTTGTATTAAAGCCAAAAGTCTGATGATGGTTTGATTTTTAGTTTGAGTTATGTTATGGATATATGGCTTCTCAGTATTTGTGATATAGTATGTTGCGATGATGATTGTGATATGAATTTGAGTTGATTGAGGTGATTATAATGAAATGTGAGATTGAGTTGTGATGTGAACACGTATTTTGTTGATATACGTGATGTGTAATGATGTGATGATGTGGGTGATTGTGTGGTTTGAATGTGAGTCTCAGACGTCAAGCCTATAGCTCTGAATCCTGAGACTAATATTGTGTTGGAGACTCAGACGTTGAGCCTGGGGCTCCGAATTCTGAGTCGATGTCACTTGGACATCAAGCTAGGGGCTTCGAATCCCGAGTGAGTATGTCATGGCCTACAGATAGTGCCTTGTGATGTGATGATTAATGTTGTGCTTATGTATTGATAATGAGTTGACTATAAGTGAGTTCTGTGTTGATGTTGGTTATGCATTGATTGTGTGGATTGTTGTGATGGCTTGTGAGACTAAGTTGTGATGACTCGGACGTTGCGTTGGGCTCCAGTTCCCTAGCGGCGAGTATGTAGTGTGCTTGCATATTGGGGCATGATTTGATCAGTGACATTGTGATGATGATGTGCTGGTTTTTTATTTTTTGGATTAAGGTGTTGTTCTTGTGTTGTTAGTTCACTACGCTAGAAATGGCCTATTACAGCATGTCAAAAACGCTGTAATAACATATTACAGTGTTGAAGAAAACGGCGTCATTGCCCACGCTATAGTAGGGGTGGCACCTATTACAGTGTTTTCAAAGTGTTGTTGTATATTCATATTTTATAGCGTTTCTAAAGTGTTGTTAATATTTTTACAACACTTTGAAAATGCTGTAACTTCCAACCCATACAATTGCTATATGATTCCATAGCATTTATAAAGTGTTATTGTTAATGTTTTTACAGCACTTTGAAAATGATGTGACTTCTAGATCTTCCTAGCACAATTTCTTACCATCAAACACAAAATATATTCATAAATTCATTGCATAATATTAAAGAAACAACACATTCAATCCATAAATCAAATAAGAATCACTTCATATCCATTGTATTGTAAAGCTTTAAATCCAAAATCATAAACTTCAAATTCAGAAATTATGAACTTCATATACATTGTATTCAACCTAAAGTTCCATATCCATTCTACTCAACATAAGTTTCATATCCAAATATCATAAAGTTCATAACCATAAAAGTATGTCATCAACCTTATATGCATAGATTATCATCTATAGCTTAATTTGCTACTAGTGTCCATCAATTTCCATCATCCAAAATCCATGATTATATGACCGAAGCTGCATAACAATATAACATCAACTTCAGAAAACGCATAAGATGAAACTGCAGATACTGCATAAAAGGAGGATCCTAAAAAGCTTTCAAGAATGTCCTCAATAGTCATTACTGAAAATTAGAAACCTCAACGTATAACTACAAAAGTTTCAACCAGTTAAAAGTGTAAGTTCCAACAGGTTTAAAGATTTTAGTGCAAATTTATGTAATTATTTGTGCATGATTGTAATTTTCTAAAAACCGCATTGATTAACATATTTTTATCTGTGAGCTGCTTCAAAGTATCTTACAACATAAAACTGTTACCATTTGAGTTGAGAGAAAATTAAGTTGAAACTTAACTATATTGAGAGAACTCACCTCAGTAGTATGAATTTCTAGTTTCCTTGCATCAACAACAACATGACTTGCTTTGAAGGATACACATGGAACGATTCCAAGTGAAGCAGCTTCCTTTAAGCATAGAACATCATGAGATAGTCTCATGGTTATTTATAATCTCATGGTTATTTAACTCATTTTGTTTTGAGAAACATTCATAGTTACAAAATAAGTGGAGTACTATCCAAATAGATTGATCAAATTAATTTTCTAAATTCCCACAACAAAACAACTCTAATGATCATGAAATAAAGTTAATGGATCAGTATCATTTACTATCAGCTTGTGGCTGACCAAGTGACAAAGCAGGTTCACCAAGAGTACATGTTTACTCAGATCTCCGCAAGCACATGCCTTCAAAAGAGACCAAAATGTTAAGGAGAATAACAATGTACACTTTTGAAACTCCACCCAATGCCTTCTCTTGAAAAATCGATCAATTCAAGATGGTCAAACTAGAAAAATCATTCAGTAAGAAAACACATTGATCACAACTTAAGTGGAGTCCCAAATCATTTTATCTTTGTCCTAACTTCAAACTAGCAAATTCTTATATTATTCCTTATAAATTACCATAAATAAGCATTGAATAAAAAACCAAGAAAATACACAAACGAATAAGAGTAAAACTATCACCAGGATAGTTGCTTCTGGGGTACTTGGCATAAGGGGATTCACTAACCTGCAGAAATTTCCTCTCTAACAACAATGCCTTGTCACAGGTTTCGATATGATTTAAAAAACACTAGCAATTTAGAATCGGCTACAGTTGCATCCCACGCTTGAGATTATGATTTCAATATCATTATAAATTCATATTCAGTTGTTCATGAGCTTCAAGGTAAAAATGAAACAAATACAAAAACTAGAACATTTAGAAAGACAACATATTCAAAACAATGTTGTGAACACTAACACCATCGTGTACATGAGTGAACAAATTAGCAATATAGCTTCAACTAGAAGAAAAAGAAACAGGACTTTCAAGTTCCACTCTCCTCTCGATTCTCTTTATAGTTAATAAAGAGGTTAAATGCTATAGAAAATGGCTACTCCTTAGCACACTTTCGTCCCAAGGCTTCACTAAAAGATTAGAAGTTACAGCCAATACAAACCAACTATGGCGGGACTAAATACTACTATAAAACTCAATACAAGTAACAAGTCTTTATCGCATCCACATGATTTTGGTAGGAAGCCTTGCCTCTCTTTACCCTTACGCTTACCTTACTACTGATTTTAATTACCAGAAATCCGTCTTCAAAGTTTTAACATGTAAGTTGTCACATATGAAAGCAAGTATATGTGCTCATACCCAATGATCAAGAAAAGTAAATGGATGCCATAAATAAACAAGGTACCATAGCCAGAGTGACGTCCCTTCCTCTTAACTTCGTTCATTCGGTGTGCATGAGAGTGAGAATGGGTCTTGGTAGGCTTGTTGATGATAAACCATCCTTGACAAGATTCCTTATATTCTAGCCTCCAATTGACAATCAAAACAAGCAATAAAAAATTAACGAACAACAAGAACCCAACATCAACCTAAAGTATTTTCTGTCATACTTCACAAGGAAATCAATAGACAATCAAAACAAGCAATAAAACAATTAACGAATGACCAAAACCTAACATTAGCCTAAACGTATTTTATGTTATACTTCACAAGGAAATCAATAGGTAAAAATAAAAAGAAACCATGAATATATCATTGAATATCAAAATATCATGACCTCTAATTCATATTTTAAGCTCTACGTCAATTAATAAATTGAAACTCCGTAGAATCCAGATTATAGCATTCAGATTATGAAGGCCATCACCCAACATATATATATATATATATTTGTGATTCATAAACATGCTCTTTGTACAATTCCAATGTCCTGGCAGGAACGTTCAAAGCAAACTTCCCTTGGTTTACCCTACCAACTTGGCGATATACCCATGTGGATGAAATGTGACAACATCAAGAAAGGAGTGTGTTAAAATACACTTGAAATAAGGGCTATTTTGTATTAGTTTACCATCGGATGCATGAACTTCAACATAATCAAACAATCTAATAACAAAGACCATCAAATATCTAGGCGTAACTGGTGACTCCTGAGTTTCAAACAAATTTTCTATCAAAATGAGAATAGTGTTGTGTTTTTGTACATAACAGTAGAATATGTACATAAGAAAGAGACTAAAACTCCATATTTCATGAATTCCATACGAAATCAATAGTGGATTAGCGAGAGCAAGACATTTCACTTCGTTGTTGGGAATTGCATATATTAAGACGGAAAAAAGGAGCAGAACATTGAAAGAAAGAAGCTCACTGACCATAAGACAGAGATCGCTTGGCTGTGCTTAATATAACGCAATAGTTATGTACCTTCCTTCTTGCATATGACGCAATAGGATCCTTTACCAATGATGGAATCTGAGAAATGCATATCTCATATGAGCCATGTCTCATGCATCCCTGCAGAGTGCATAAACAACAAATTGACTATTGATTTAAGTAACATATAAAACTGAACTCAAGAATTATCTCCTTTAGCAATAGTATAGGGTTAATGAGAAACAGAAAGGAAATTTGACACACTCAGTATGGTAAGTACTATGCATAAATCAATGCAAAAGACTATTTGACTACAATACATTGCCAGAACATGAATGATATAGTGTAATCATGAGATATTAGAATTAATGGTTGCACACAATTGTACATAAGGTTGGTGAATGAAGTATGACTTCTAACAGTAAGATAATACTTAACCAATAATCAAAATATCAAATAAACAAAAAATTCACCATCTTAATCCCATCTTGATAGAAGTTGTACGGCAAGAAGTAAACACGTCAGTGGGAAACTCGACATTCTGTGGAAGAGTCTTGTGTGCTTCACAAGCCGCAAGCAGAATACAATCCCTTGCAGAGCCGGATGAGCTTGCGCTAGAACCACCCCAGTCATGAAGCTAACTAGAAAAATCCAAACATTGCACTAATACATACTCATATATTATCATTTGAAATCATGGAAACCTGAAATATCAATTTGCATAGACATCCGTAACTCCATGGTAGGATACCTCAATGAAAGAATTGATAATCATCCCAGCAGCAGAACAATCAAATACATATATTAAAGGTGTCTTCAACCAGGAATCGAGGTCACTAATTGGCAAGGAGATACACTGTGTATAACTCTGTACCAAAAACAATTAGCGAGAACCAAGAACCATTTTATTTAAAGAAGCAACAGAGCAACACATCAAGCTTAAACCATATGGTCAAATAAAAAAGGACACTTAGAATTTTCAAAATTTGTGGCCGTAAACCCTGAAATTTTGCTCATTCCCACTTGGAAACATGTCTTATAAGACCAAGAAGTTATTAAACAAAAAATTATTTCAATCTGTGAAGAATATGTTCATATTTAGTGAAGAACTTAGCCAAATCTCGAACAACATTCACTGTAAAATTATTCTCCAAAAAAATGCAAAGAGTATTTGGTATTTGAAAATGGAACTGAGGATCTAGAACTCAACGCACATAGTACCAAATCTGAAATTTTGAATTTTGATATCACAAAAGAAAGATAGCAACCAAGGAAGGGGGAGAAAAAGTTATTATCTATCACCAGATGCAGCTGCACGTGAAGAAAGGAAGAAGATGAAGCTGAACGATGCAAGTCTGTTCTACTATGGCCGAGCTGTAGGCAACAAATGGGTAGACAGGAGAGATGGGAAAAATTGAGTGAAAGACGATATTTGTGCCACGATGACCTTGTCAAGAAGATAGGAGATGGGAGAAAAGGGAAACGAGAGAGATAGGAGACGAGAGAGAATGGAGAGTTTGAGTTTGAAGGAGGTAGATCTGTTTCAGAAAGGTTCATTTCTTCAATAGAGAAAGTGTGTGAACTGAAGTACAAAAGTTGGGAGGCTGAGGCAGCACAACGAGAACTAGTGTGCATAATCTGAGAGGCTGGGACGATAGAGACCGGACTTAGAGAAGCGGCTGAGCGAGAACCCAGAAACTGCTTAATTTTATTTTGCCCTACTTTGTTTCAGAGAAAGGCTGTTTTAATGTTGGTTCCTTGAATTTTCATTTCCCGCTCATCAGCGCTCGTTTTGTTGCCTTTTCTATAGCGTTTTGCCTTTTTTTTTAATATCCCAACATTTCATAGAAAATATGAAAAAGTGTTGTAAGTTAATGTTATTAATAACACAATTTCTTGTAGTGGTTGTGATCTCGTGTGATGCTTTTATCGATTTATCTTAGACAGTTTAATGTTGTTTTCAAGTTGAGAACTATTGCACGTATTTCAAGGTGATAAAATGTGTTTTGTTTTAATCGAAGAAAAATAGTTTTGAAATTTGTTTCATATGCATGCATGGTTTTGGAACACTAAGGGTAAATAGCGGTTGTTTTCAAACTATGTTTTAAACTATTTCTTTTGTCCACTCACACGTTTTCTTGGTTTTGTGACCCTCTAAGGGCGCTGCACGGGAATCGAGGTTCAAGAAGCGGAGGCACGAACTAGTGAGATTTTGGTGAATCCCTTATTTGAAAAGTTATTGGTATTTGGGTGTCACTTGTTAGATGGGAGCAGAGCCCGGGTATGCCTTACGGGGTGTATTCAGAGTTGGGTTCTGTCAACTTGGTATTAGAGTTAGGATTCTGAATGTTGTTGATTTCATGCCTCCGAGCTGCGAGCCCCGTGCACGGGCTGATGATGAGATGAGTTGACGAGCCCAAGATAGTTTGTAACGACCCGTCCCGAATTCCTAGATTAGATTAGTGACTAATCACGATTAATGAGGTTAATCCGTGATTAGTTGGGCGAAATCGGACGAACAATGCGAAATGACCGTTTTGCCCTTAGTCGTGGTAAAACGTTGACTTTTCGTTCGGGCGGTCAAATGGACTTTGACCGATGACCGTGACGTAGTTCGGGACGTCACGAGTTCATAGACAAGTGGCACATTCAATTCCGACGTTCGAGGAGGAAGTTATGACGTTCGGAAGCCCAAGGGTATTTTGGTAATTTTGGTGAATATGAGGTCAAAAGTTGACTTTTTGACCGGGAGGTCCGATGGCCGAGGGCCGAAGACCGTTACGTAGATGACGACGATACGAATCCATAGACAGGCGGCACGTCGAATTCGGACGTTCGACGACGAAGTTACGGTTCACGGAAGTTTCGGGATACTATTTACAGCGACACGTTTTACGAGACAAAAAGTGCAGTTTTGTCTCTAGTGGGCCCAGATATTTGTCCTGATGCCAATGGATGAGTGACAAGTGTCACCTGTAACACCCTGGAAATTAGAAGATTTGAATATTGTAATTTAATGTATGAATTGACGTTTTTACCCTTGGGAATGGTATGACCAAATTGTTGACTTTTTGATTAGTGGGATAAATGGACTTTGAACTATGACCGTGACGTAGTTCGGGACGTCACGAGTTCATAGACAGGTGGCACGTCCAATTCAGACGATCAGGGAAAAAGTTATGACTATTGGAAGTTCAGGGGCATTACCGTAATTTTGACAGTTGGGGCAAAAATGTTGACTTCATTTGACAATTAATTTTCACGCGACTCAAGGACCGTTAGGTAGGTCTCGACGTCCTGAGTCCGTAGACAGGCGACACGCCGAAATCGGACTTCGTACGAGGAAGTTATGGTCAGAAACGTGAAATCGGGAGGTTCGTGTCTCGGTTTTCGTGTCAAATATTTTATTCTGGAAATCTGATTGGAGGACACCTGGTGAGTGACAAGTGTCACTCACCCATTGGCTAGATTGGATTAGATCCACTATGGGTTTAAATACCATTAAAACCAACTTTTAATTCCAGCCATTGATCTGGAAATCTCCAGATCTAATCCTCACCTTTGATCTCATTCTGAGATTCAATCCTGGCCCTTGATTTAATTTCCTGATCTGTATTAAAATTCATGAAACCATACACCTATGTTTTCATTCTCTCAACCCGATTGCACGATTTCCTCTTGGAACCAACTCACCAGCCCTCACCACTCAACCCCACACCCCAAGCAACCAACAACCACCTCCCTGACGCCGGCCACCACTCCACGGCCACCCTGCACGGCCGGATTTCCCTCAGACCCGAGAAGAAACCCGAACAACCCAAGTCACCTAAACCATCCAAACCTTCACTATTGAACTCGAACCAACGTACGGTTGGGTGCACTGTGACGACAGGACGGCACAGAACGGAACTGGACGGCGTACGGCGGCGACACGGCAGCGATAGGACGAAAAACCCGTGAGTGTCTGATTTCCTTCCCTACTTCGAAACGCCCGTTTTTTACGTTGGAATTGTTTGGTTGTTGTTATGACACACTCAGGGGACCTAGGCGATCAGATTGAACCCAGGACCGTGGCTGGAAAGTCGACGACTCGCCGGAGAAGATAACCAGAACCGGCAGCCAACCTTCCCGTCGATTTTCAGGTAGTCTCTTCGACCTAGAATCTAGTTCTAATTGCACAAAACCGTTGAGGAGGTTGAGACGAGTCCATAGGAACAAATCTCACCTGAAATGGTGATCGGAATCACGATCTGTGATCGGGTCGAGCCGTGGGTCTACGGTGACCCGGTTCTCTGACCCGGTTACTGTAGCTGATGACGTCATCATGCTGACGTCACCATGTCAGAAACTGTCAGACCAGAGACCAATGGACTGCTGACACGTGTCCTCTGACACTGTCAGTGATGACGTCATGCTGACGTCAGCAGTACTGTAACACAGTTGACCAGAGGGTTGACCAGGCGCGTGGGGGCGCGTGTGAACAGTAATTTTGGTGGGACCACTACCATTCTTTAGGTTTCGACGATCCGGATCCAACGGCAGTCGTTTCGGGTCGATCGGAGATCATTAAGTTGGTCAAAATGAGGTTTATTGCATTGGGAAGCGCGTTCGGGCGGCTTTCCCGGGCCGGTTTCGGTCTAGGGTTTCATGGTTGAATGTTAGGGGTTGTATTGACCCTTACGTATACTTTGGATATGACAGGGATTGTATAATTGTACCAGATCGAGGGTATACGCTCGGTTTTCAGCAGGACTGTACTGTGAGTGGGCCATTTTCTTAAACCCTTGCGTGCATAAATGTTTTCTGGTTTATTATACATATTCACATGCTAAAAACAATAATGGTTTTGATGATACGTAAAATATGGTTATGGAACGTTTCACGGTATTTGGGCTTGAGACCCGTCTGATGAAACTTAAGGATGTGACTGGATTTTATCTATGTATGTATATACTTTGCATGTGGATATCAATAAAATGATTTTGGTACTGCACTGTATAGATCCTTTCATATTATATTGTCTCCTCCGGATGAGGTACCCCGGAGAGGTCACGGACGTCTAGTACGTCCAACGTCTATGACGCTAAGCATCGGGGATGCTGTACCCGAACGCGGTTCGGGGATTGAACTCGGAATTGAGACCCGAGTGGCACGCGTAGCCTTGTGATTGTGACCTTATTGGACGTCAGGGACGTCAGACATCAGGGATGTCGGGATTGGAGTGTATAGTGCAGCAACTAAAATTATACTTATGGTTTTATATTATGCCTTATGGCTCATATTATATGATTGATGGTTTTAAATACGGTTGCATGCATGTTTGGAAAACGGAGAGGTAAATTATATGTTTTACTTATCAAATGATTTTATAAACTTGAGTTTCGGTCCACTCACCCTTAATGTTTTGGTAACCCCTCCAGGTCATGATATTGAGGTAGAGGAGGAACCTGAGGCTGAGGCATAGATTTACTTCTGCGTACCTGAACCCCTTTAGGGTGGTGTACCCGCAGGTTTACTTTAGAGTCGTGCTCGCAACTTGAAATTTTGGATTTCATCCCTTGTCTGACATCTGTTTAATTCGGATTTGATGTATAACTTTAATTTGGTTATTTATGCATTTGATGTTTGAGGTTCAAATTGGTATGAATTATTGGGTGTCAGACGGGAGCAGGGCACGTCCCCTTGTGGTCCCTGTGGGATCGGGGTGGGTCCTGTCAGCTTGGTATCAGAGCACTAGGTTGTGGTCAGCACTAGGTTATGGTCAGCATGCTAGACTAGCGATTAGTACTAGTTACTTTTCGACTTTTAAGAATATTGTTATCTGATCTATTCCTCTTGACAGTTGGTTATGCCTCCTAGGAGAATTCCTCATACACGAACTGACGAGGATCTGGAAAGGCAGATGGAATGCGCGAGCATTGAAAGGGCTCAACGTTTGGGAGCCACTCCTTTCTGCGGGGGATCAAACCCCGAGGATGCTCATGATTGGATCACCAAGTGGGAGAGGATCTTCTAGGGTGATGCACTGCCCTCCGGGCGAACGGGTAACGTTGGCGGCCTTCTTGCTGGAAGGAGGAGCCTACCAGTGGTGGCACGGCCTCGAAATGTCTGGGTGGTCTGTCCATACCACTACTTGAGATGCTTTCCGTTCCCGATTTCTGGACCAGTACTACCCGCGATCATTTCGCGCGGCACGGGAGACTGAGTTCCTGCGGCTGGAGCAGGGTGATATGTCCGTTGCGGACTACGAGCAAACTTTCGAAAAACTATCCCGGTTCGCTGCATCATTCGTGAGCACGAAGGAGGACAAATGCCAAAGGTTTGAGCTTGGACTCCGAGGGGAGATCCGGGCAAGTGTGACTGCTGCTACTCATGCTTCTCTGAGAGATTTGGTCGACGCTGCGGTGCGTGTCGAGGCCAGTTTGGCAGCACACCAGACACGACAGCCTTCGGGCGAGGGGCGACGCCAGGATCGCCCACATCGTGGGCCATCAGGCCAGAAGAACAACAAGGGGGGGGGGGCTACAGGTGAGCACCCTCATCCTTCAAGGGTCGTGGCTGGTCAGGTCGACGCGGAGGCTCTCAGGGCAGAGGATCAGGATACAACTCTGGGCAACGCTCATCTTGGAGCGGTGCTTCTAGTGGGCATTCGGACAGGCCAAGGCCAGTAACTTGTTTTGCTTGCGGAGAGGAGGGCCACTATGCCTGTGATTGCCCGCAGTTATCCAAAAAAAACGACGCTGAGGGCTCTAGTATGGTGCAGAGCACGGCTTCCCACACTAATGGAGGTCGCGGTCAGGGTGGTGACCGTGGTGTTGGGCGTGGCGCGCGTAGGCGCGGACGGAACGGAGGGCCGAGGGCCCAAGTGTTTGCAATGACCCAACAGCAGGCGAGGACTGCCCCAGGCGTGGTTACAGGTTCACTACATATCTTAAACCTTCTTGTACGTGTATTGATGGATGCGTGGGCTACACATTCCTTTATTTCGAAGAGTTGTGCTGGTATGCTTGATTGTGTGGTATCAGCCTTAGATTGCGAAATGGGTGTTAGCACCCCGATGGGCATCGTGTACCTTGTGAATCAGGTGATTCGGAGGTGCCCAGTAAGAATTGAGGATGTGGATTTTCCAGCAGATTTAATTATTCTGGATATCCACGACTTCGATATAATCCTAGGGATAGATTGGCTATCGGAGCACGGATCGCTCATCGATTGCGGTAGCAAGCAGGTGATTCTGCGGAACCCGGGTTTGCCGGAGGTTATCTTTCAGGGGGAACGTGACGGTTCGCCTCCTGAAGTGATTTCTTCACTTACTGCTACCAAACTTCTATGGAAGGGATGCCAGGGTTATCTAGCGCATGTCGTGTCGGAACGGGTTGATACTCCGGGTATTGACGAGATACCGGTGGTGCGTGAGTTTTCAGATGTGTTCCCGGAAGACTTACCTGGATTACCGCCATCACGGGAGATCGAGTTTACGATTGAAGTACTCCATGGTACCCGACCTATATCCTAGGCACCATACCGGATGGCGCTGGCCGAGTTACGAGAACTCAAGACTCAATTGCAGGAGTTGGTGGATTTGGGATATGTCCGACCGAGTACTTCACCGTGGGGAGCACCGGTGTTGTTCGTAAAGAAGAAGGAGGGAAGTCTCCGTTTGTGTATTGACTATCGACAACTCAACAAGGTGACACTGAGGAACCTGACAGGACCCGCCTCGATCCTCTCTGGGACCACAAGGGGACGTGCCCTGCTCCCGTCTGACACCCAATAATTCATACCAATTTTAACCTCAAACATCAACGCATAAATAACCAATTTAAAGTTATACATCACATCCGAATTAAACAGATGTCAGACAAGGGATGAAATCCAAAATTACAAATTTGCGAGCACAACTCTAAAGTAAACCTGCGGGTACACCACCCAACAGGGGTTCAGGTACGCAGAAGTAGATCTATGCCTCAGCCTCAGGTTCCTCCTCTACCTCAGTATCGCGACCTGAAGGGGTTACCAAAAACATTAAGGGTGAGTGGACAGAACTCAAGTTTATAAAACCATTTGATAAGTAAAACATATAATTTACCCCTCCGTTTTCCAAACATGCATGCAACCGTATTTAAAATCATAAGTCATATAATATGAACCATAAGGCATGTAATAAAACCATAAGTATAATTTTAGTTGCTCCACTATACACCCCAATCCCGACATCCCTGATGTCTGACGTCCCTGACGTCCAATAAGGTCACAATCACAAGGCTACGCATGCCACTCGGGTCTCAATTCCGAGTTCAATCCCCGAACCCCGTTCGGGTACAGCATCCCCGATGCTTAGCGTCATAGACGCTGGACGTTCTAGACGTCCGTGACCTCTCCGGGGTACCTCATCCGGAGGAGACAGTATCATATGAATGGATCTATACAGTGCAGTACCAAATACATTTTATTGATATCCACATGCAAGCATATATATACATAGATAGAATCTGAACCAATCATTAAGTTTCATCGGACGGGTCTCAAGCCCAAATACCGTGAAACGTGCCATAACCATATTTTCCATATCATCAAAACCATTATTGTTTTTAGCATGTGAATAAGTATAATAAACCAGAAAACACTTAAGCACGCAAGGGTTTAAGAAAATGGCCCACTCACTGTACGATCCCGCGGTGAACCTGCGCGTACGAACTTGTACCGGGATTATCGTACAATTCCTGTCAGTCCAAATCACATGTAAGTGTCACTACAAGTCTTAAACGTTTAACCACAAAGTCCGAAATAGAACCCGGCTCGGGGAAGCCGTCCAACACGTTTCCCGAGGCAATCGGCCCTAAACTGACCCATCCAAAAACTATCTCAGATCAACATGGTTATTTCACCAAAAATGTTCAGAATGATGAGAGGAATAAAAGTCATGTTGATCGTGATCGAAGATAAGCCCCAACGCGCCCTCACGCGCCGCCCAAAGTGGCTGCGCGTGAAAGTCACGCGCCTGACACTGTAGCTACAATGTCAGCACCTTCACCCGTTTGTCTGTAATTCGGGCCTGCCACCCGCGGCTTGACCCGGTTAATTACCCATCAATTCCTACTTGATTTCAATCCAATTTGATCCTAACATGTTATTTAAACATCTAATTTAAGTTCTGAGTTATTAATTAGCCAAATCAAATCCTTAAATGGCCCCTCGACCCGTGATCATCCAAACGGGTTGATCACCCCAACTTACTGGTTTCTAAACCGAAATCAAATTAACCTTACATGAAGCATCATAGTATCACAACGAACTGGAAAACACACTCAATTGAACCAACACTCACCTGGAAGTAGTCGTCCAAACCTCTGAAATTCTTATGAACACGGCAGTCACCGTCCCAGCTCACCCGTGGCTGATTGCCTTCGATTTTGATATGGTTGTGTTCTAAACACTCCCAGAAAGCTTACTCTGCGATTAGATTGGCCCAACACACCGTAGAAATCAAAAACCCGATTTCCCTCTAAAAATTCCCGAAATGGTTTCTCTCTGGTTCCACTCTTATTTTCAGTCATTTCAATACCAGAGTGAAGCTCACACACTATATAATCAGTTTTAATTAATTTCAAGCCGTCCCAGAGGCTCGTGGGTGCCCAATTGTCCACTGAAAAATGTCCCCCGAAAAGCTTCAAACTTGAATTAATAATGGGGTCGTGCACGGTGGATGCAACAGACCACGTTCTAAAGCATCAGACATTCCCAACTTTCCAGCACACAATTGCACAGCCAATTGCACGATTGAACCACCGCACATGGTGGTGCCGCCCATGTCCCCCGCGGTCTGCTACAGTAACCAGGGTAAAAAGACCAAAATGCCCCTGGTTCAATAATTACCAAAATACCCCTCACTTCCTAGACCCGTAACTCAGCCATACGAAATCCAATTTCGGCGTGCCGCCTGTCTACGGACTCAGGACGTCGAGACCTACCCATCGGTCCTTGAGTCGCGTGAAAATTAATTGTCAAATGAAAAGTCAACATTTTCGCCCCAACCGTCAAAATTACGGTGATGCCCCTGAACTTCCGATAGTCATAACTTTTTCCCTGATCGTCCGAAATGGACGTGCCACCTGTCTATGAACTCGTGACGTCCCGAACTACGTCACGGTCATAGGTCAAAGTCCATTTAATTCATAAATCAAAAAGTCAACAATTGGTCATACCAATCACAAGGGTAAAAGCGTCAATTCACACATTAAATCACAATATTAAAATCCACGAATTTCCGGGGTGTTACAAACCAGTATCCTCTACCCAGGATCGATGACCTTTTTGACCAGTTGCGGGGAGCTCAGTGCTTCTCAAAAATTGATTTGCGGTCTGGGTATCACCAACTGAGGATTTCGGAGGAGGATATTCCGAAAACTGCTTTTCGAACCCGTTATGGACACTACGAGTTCCTGGTTATGTCTTTTGGGTTGACGAATGCTCCAGCAGCATTCATGGATCTGATGAACTGGGTCTTCCCACCCTACTTGGATAAATTCGTGATTGTGTTCATCGATGATATCTTGGTATATTCAAGGAGTGCCCGTGCACATGAGGAACATTTACGGTTGGTCTTGGAGAGGCTGAAGACTACGAGTTGAACTACCCTACCCATGATTTGGAGTTGGCGGCGGTGGTTCATGCTCTAAAAATCTGGAGACATTACCTGTTCGGCGCAACGTGTCGGATATACACCGACCACCAGAGTCTAACGTACCTATTCACTCAGAAGGAGCTTAACATGAGACAACGGAGATGGTTGGAGCTGCTGAAAGATTATGACTGTACGATCGAGTACCATCCGGGTAAGGCCAATGTGGTGGCTGATGCACTCAGCAGGAAGTCAGCGGGATCTGTTGCACACCTAGGGATGGTGTATCTTCCTTTGCTGGTGGAACTCCGGAAGGCGGGAGTTATTTTGGGTACGGATGAGCATGGAGCTTTGTTGGCCAGCTTCCATGTACGACCTGTACTGATTGATCGGATCATCGAGGCACAACTTCAGGATCCGATACTCTGTATTTACAGGATTGAGGTCGATGCGGATGGAAGACAGGATTTTACTATCCGGGATGATGGAGCGCTGGTGAAGTTGGGCCGTTTGTGTGTACCTGCAGTGGCAGAGATACGGACCGAGATTCTTGAGGAGGCCCATAGTTCGGCTTACGCTATGCATCCGGGAGGTACAAAGATGTACCGTACCCTCCGGAACCATTATTGGTGGCTAGGAATGAAGAAGGATATTGCTGAGTTCGTGAGCAGATGCTTAACCTGTCAGCAGGTTAAGGCGGAACGGCAGAGACCGTATGGGGCTATGCAGCCACTTCCGATTCCCGAGTGGAAGTGGGATCACATCACCATGGACTTCGTCTTTAAGTTACCAAGGACTCAGAGTGGAGTTGACGGAGTATGGGTGATCGTGGACCGGTTAACCAAGTCAGCCCATTTTCTGCCAGTTCAGGAGACTTATAAACCTAACCGACTGGCTCCGTTGTTTGTGAAGGAAATCATACGATTGCATGGTACGCCGGAATCGATCGTGTCCGATCGTGATCCGCGTTTCACTTCCAGGTTCTGGCGGAGTTTACAAGCTACCTTGGGAACAACCCTACGTTTCAGTACTGCGTTCCATCCACAGACCGATGGGCAGTCTGAATGGACCATTCAGACCCTGGAGGACATGATGAGGTCCTGTGTGCTACAATTTCAGGATTCTTGGGATACTCATTTTCCATTGATGGAATTCGCTTACAACAACAGCTATCAGACAAGCATCGGGATGGCACCCTATGAGGCGCTGTATAGTCGACAGTGCAGGACACCTATCTGCTGGACGGAGGTAGGAGAGCGAGCGGCTGTAGGGCCGGAATTGATGGACTTAACCCTGTAGACTGTTCGTGTTATCAAGGAGAGATTGAAGGCGGCATAAGATCGCCAGAAAAGTTATGCCGATCGACGGATTCGAGACTTGGAATTTGAAGTGGGAGATTTTGTCTTCCTGAAGTTATCTCCGTGGAAAGGGATTATCCGATTTGGTCGAAAGGGGAAACTGAGTCCGCGTTTTATCGGACCTTACGAGATCGTGGAAAGGATTGGCAGAGTTGCATACAGATTGGCACTACCTCCAGAAATTTCTAGAGTTCACGATGTTTTTCACGTATCGATGCTGCGGAAGTACGTACATGATGCATCTCATCTACTGGAGGATCAACCTATCGAACTCCGAGGGGATTTGAGCTTTGAGGAACAACCAGTGCAAATTTTGGATCGGAAAGACAAGGTACTACGTCGGAAGACGATTCCTCTCGTGAAGATTCTCTGGAGAAACCAGAATGTGGAAGAAGCCACATGGGAGCCTGAGGCTCAGATGCAAGAGCAATTTCCTCATTTGTTTCTTTGAAATTTCGGGACGAAATTTCTTAAGGGGGGAAGGTTGTAACACCCTGGAAATTAGAAGATTTGAATATTGTAATTTAATGTATGAATTGACGTTTTTACCCTTGGGAATGGTATGACCAAATTGTTGACTTTTTGATTAGTGGGATAAATGGACTTTGACCTATGACCGTGACGTAATTCGGGACGTCACGAGTTCATAGACAGGTGGCACGTCCAATTCGAACGATCAGGGAAAAAGTTATGACTATCGGAAGTTCAGGGGCATTACCGTAATTTTGACAGTTGGGGCAAAAATGTTGACTTTTCATTTGACAATTAATTTTCATGCGACTCAAGGACCGTTAGGTAGGTCTCGACGTCCTGAGTTCGTAGACAGGCGGCACGCCGAAATCGGACTTCGTACGAGGAAGTTATGGTCAGAAACGTGAAATCGGGAGGTTCGTGTCTCGGTTTTCGTGCCAAATATTTTATTCTGGAAATCTGATTGGAGGACCCCTGGTGAGTTACAAGTGTCACTCACCCATTGGCTAGATTGGATCAGATCCACTATGGGTTTAAATACCATTAAAACCAACTTTTAATTCCAGCCATTGATCTGGAAATCTCCAGATCTAATCCTCACCTTTGATCTCATTCTGAGATTCAATCTTGGCCCTTGATTTAATTTCCTGATCTGTATTAAAATTCATGAAACCATACACCTATGTTTTCATTCTTTCAACCCGATTGCACGATTTCCTCTTGGAACCAACTCACCAGCCCTCACCACTCAACCCCACACCCCAAGCAACCAACAACCACCTCCCTGACGCCGGCCACCACTCCACGGCCACCCTGCACGGCCGGATTTCCCTCAGACTCGAGAAGAAACCCGAACAACCCAAGTCACCCAAACCATCCAAACCTTCACTATTGAACTCGAACCAACGTACGGTTGGGTGCACTGTGACGACAGGACGACACAGAACGGAACTGGACGGCGTACGGCGGCGACACGGCGGCGATAGGACGAAAAACCCGTGAGTGCCCGATTTCCTTCCCTACTTCGAAACGCCCGTTTTTGACGTTGGAATTGTTTGGTTGTTGTTATGACACACTCAGGGGACCTAGGCGATCAGATTGAACCCAGGACCGTGGCTGGAAAGTCGACGACTCGCCGGAGAAGATAACAAGAACCTGCAGCCAACCTTCCCGTCGATTTTCAGGTAGTCTCTTCGATCTAGAATCTAGTTCTAATTGCACAGAACCGTTGAGGAGGTTAAGACGAGTCCATAGGAACAAATCTCACCTGAAATGGTGATCGGAATCACGATATGTGATCGGGTCGAGCCGTGGGTCTGCGGTGACCCGGTTCTCTGACACGGTTACTGTAGCTGATGACGTCATCATGCTGACGTCAGCAGTGACGTCATGATGACGTCATCATATCAGAAACTGTCAGACCAGAGACCAATGGACTGCTGACACGTGTCCTCTGACACTGTCAGTGATGACGTCAGCAGTACTGTATCACAGTTGACCAGAGGGTTGACCAGGCGCGTGGGGGCGCGTGTGAACAGTAATTTTGGTGGGACCACTACCATTCTTTAGGTTTCGACGATCCGGATCCAACAGCGGTCGTTTCGGGTCGATCGGAGATCATTAAGTTGGTCAAAATGAGGTTTATTGCATTGGGAAGCGCGTTCGGGCGGCTTTCCCGGGCCGGTTTCGGTCTAGGGTTTCATGGTTGAATGTTAGGGGTTGTATTGACCCTTACGTATACTTTGGATATGACAGGGATTGTATAATTGTACCAGATCGAGGGTATACGCTCGGTTTTCAGCAGGACTGTACTGTGAGTGGGCCATTTTCTTAAACCCTTGCGTGCATAAATGTTTTCTGGTTTATTATACATATTCACATGCTAAAAACAATAATGGTTTTGATGATACGTAAAATATGGTTATGGCACGTTTCACGGTATTTGGGCTTGAGACCCGTCTGATGAAACTTAAGGATGTGATTGGATTTTATCTATGTATGTATATGCTTTGCATGTGGATATCAATAAAATGTTTTTGGTACTGCACTGTATAGATCCTTTCATATTATATTGTCTCCTCCGGATGAGGTACCCCGGAGAGGTCACAGACGTCTAGTACGTCCAGCGTCTATGACGCTAAGCATCAGGGATGCTGTACCCGAACGCGGTTCGGGGATTGAACTCGGAATTGAGACCCGAGTGGCACGCGTAGCCTTGTGATTGTGACCTTATTGGACGTCAGGGATGTCGGGATTGGAGTGTATCGTGCAACAACTAAAATTATACTTATGGTTTTATATTATGCCTTATGGCTCATATTATATGATTGATGGTTTTAAATACGGTTGCATGCATGTTTGGAAAACGGAGAGGTAAATTATATGTTTTACTTATCAAATGATTTTATAAACTTGAGTTTCGGTCCACTCACCCTTAATGTTTTGGTAACCCCTTCAGGTCATGATATTGAGGTAGAGGAGGAACCTGAGGTGAGGCATAGATCTACTTCTGCGTACCTGAACCCCTGTAGGGTGGTGTACCCGCAGGTTTACTTTAGAGTCGTGCTCACAACTTGAAATTTTGGATTTCATCCCTTGTCTGACATCTGTTTAATTCGGATTTGATGTATAACTTTAATTTGGTTATTTATGCATTTGATGTTTGAGGTTCAAATTGGTGTGAATTATTGGGTGTCAGACGGGAGCAGGGCACGTCCCCTTGTGGTCCCTGTGGGATCGGGGCGGGTCCTGTCATCACCCATCCAATGGCCACCCTATTTACTTCATGCACCGTGCAAACCAATCCATTTTCTCCATTTCAAACACACACCCAAAACCCACCCGATCTCACCATTTCTCTCATTCCCGTGCAACCCCAAAACCCATCCATTTCGACCAAGACTGAGACGAGAGAGTGGGGAGGTGGTTGGATGCGGTGGCCGGCCCAGGGAGCGCCGTCGTGGACGGAGGTGGTGGCCAACCCGCGAGGTAATCGGTTTTGCCCATTTTAATCCATTTTCCATTTTGACGTTTTGGATCGGTTTTAATGGTTTTAATGAATCAAATAGGTTACTAGGATAGTTTTAGGAAGGTTTCTATGGTGGTTGGACGGCTGGGCAGCCGTGGGACGGTTTTGGAAATATTGAACTGTTTGGTTCAAAATCAAACCATAGGATTTAGGCGTTTTTAGGTTGTTTTAAGGATTAGAATAGATAGGAAACATGAAAATAGGAATTATAGGATTGATTGGGGTTGAAATCGGACCAAAACGAGGAAGGAGGAACGCTGAACCGGTTCCGCCGGTTCAGCACAGTGACCGGACCGGAAAACCAGGAAAAACCGGTTTTCCTGAGGTTGATGGTGATGAACAGTAACCAGGGTCTTCTAGGGGCCCGTGAGGGCACGTGGTCCATAATTTGGGAAAGTGTTCAACACGGGAAATCTTCTATTCGATGTAACGAACATTTTGGGACTGGTTTCGTGTCGATCGGACACTGTCTCGATATGTTTAGGGGCATCGGAAGGTTTAGGGTAGGTTTAAAAATAGTTAAAAGTTCGGAAAAATTACGGGGCTTTGATGAGAGGTTAATTAAGTAGTTATTAACCTTCTATTAAAATTTGGACAAGTTTGGGAGTCCCGGTAATGGTGATCGGCTCAGGGAGCCGAATGGCACGCAAATCGAGGCGGCAGCTCAGACGGGAGTGGACTTTTTTTTCTAAATTGGTGCATGCATAAATGTTTATTATATGTTTTATTACTTGTTTGATGATGCCATGGGTGCATTTGTATGTGGTTACGTATAAGCACGTATTTCGAGGTTTCAGCCTTATACGGTGCTTATACGGGTCTGTATTCCTTTATTGGTTTTAATGAAATGGTTTTGGATTTCTAAAAGGATAAACTCGGGTATGAGACCCATTTGGTTTTGTCTCGGGCATATGACCTCAGATTTCGGGCACGGTGCCCAGCTGATGTCCTATGTTCAGGCACGAGACCCAGTCACTTTACGGTTTTGATTTCAGGTCAGGGAACCTTAAATGGATTCCCAGGTTCATGACGGTTTATGGGAACCGGCATGAACCCTTGTTATGGTATCGTGGTTCATGACGGTTTATGGGAACCGGCATGAACCCTTACTGGTTATGTTATTACGGTACATGAAGGGTTATGGGAACCGGCATGTTACCTCGGTTATGTTACTACGGTACATGACGGTTCATGGGAACTGGCATGTTACCTGGTTATGTTATTACGGTACATGACGGTTTATGGGAACCGGCATGTGACCTTGGTTATGGATATTATGGATCATGACGGTTCAGGGGAACCGGGCATGGATATTATGTTATGTATATATATGTTCATCTACCTTCCTTTACTTCTATTATCTCCTCCGGGGAGGGTCGTTGGCCTGGGTGGACCCCGGAGTAGTCACGGAGCACCGACTGAGTGGAGTCACCCCCCAGTTGGGTTCCTTACTCTTAGGAAGGCTATGGTTACTATTACCTCGGGTAGGGTCAGTGGTCTGCGGACATTGACCTTGACTTTGAGACGACTCGGATTGAGACCCGGGTAGCACGCGCATAGCTTTGGATACCGTGACAGGATTGGTTGTGTGACTTATATATGTATGTGATATAAATATGATATATGATATGTGGTGTGCACAGGTGTGCACAGGATTTGAGCAGTGGCTCATTTACTTGGTTTCTTTATGATTTGGGCCGAGTCCCTTATGGATTTGGGCAGTGGCTCGTATGGTCGTTTTCATTATGGTTATTTCAATCTTGGTTTTGGGCTTAGTTCCCACATGTGGTCCATTTGGTTAAACGGTTTTTGAATGCATGCATGCTTTTTAGTGAAGGGTACAAATGTCTTCGATAAACTGTTTTTATAAACTCTTTGTTTTGTCCACTCTTTAATGTTTTGACTGCCCTTCAGGTTGACAGCGGGTGTGGACTGTAGCAGAGACCGAGATATCACATGCCTCCTGCGGATCCTGGTGTACTCTGATAGCCCGGGAGGGCAAAGGACGGAATTATCCCTTGTCTGACACTTCGTGTCAGACGGGAGCAGGGTCATCCCGCACTAATCCCAGCGGGATTGGGATGGGTCCTGTCAGCGTGGTATCAGAGCATAGGATTTCTTATCAGAGCATAGGATTGCTAATAGGATGCTTATCAGAGCATGGTTGCTCATGTTACTCTGAATTCCCGAGCGTATTTTACGCGTTACTCCGTACGCAGGTCGAGGATGTGATATCTCAAGTGGCTACAGTTCGTGGTCAACCTGATTTTTGGGATGCCGATACGATAGTTAGTAGGATTGAATCGTGGATTGTTTTGGTTCGGCATTTGATGCCGGGGTTGCCATAGTTCTGTCGGGGTTGACAGTGTGGAGCCCTGCGAATGGTGAACATAGTATTATATTAGAGTTTTGGATCGTGAGGCGGTTAGTTGGGATCGTCTTCACGATGTCGTAGGATCGGTTCCGACAACTGGTTTGGAGTTGTGACCATTAGCTGGCCGGACTTGGTTGAGATAAATGGATTGTATTGCAGTTGGCAGCCGGATTTGAGGAATCTTATTTGGATTGACAGTAGGATTTGATTGACGTCTTTTCGATGTCCAGACCGCGGGGTCGGTCAGATTATGGATTATACTGCCTTATGCAGTTGGGTTCAGTGGAACTCTAGGTATGATTGTGGAACCTTACCTTGGGTGTATGGTTAGGAAATGTGAGTTGATGAGTGGTTTGACTTGGACGACTATTCGGATTTGAGGCCGTTAGTTGGTCTAGTCATGTCAGCTTACTAACGAGACTACACTCTGCAGTCGAGGTTATGTTGAACAGTTAGACCGAGTTGGTTGTCGTGCTACCATAACTGTGATGGACTGTTGGTGCAACTAAGGTCATGGGCGACCTGGTAGACGACATTGGTTGAGTCAAGTTGCGACTGGTTAGTGATTGGTTGGACAAGTTATCGGGGTTGGTACTTGTCGATGGAATCCCTGAGTGGGATCCGAAGTGGTAGTACGTACAGTTGATTCCGTTGGATGCGGAGTCTCGATAGTGATGTCTGGTAGTGAGGTCTGCGTGAGTCTGAGGCAGGCGCTACTACCGATAGTGGTTGTAGTTACGGTTGTTGGGAATCGGGGACGTCCAGGGGACGTTTCCTTATCTCGTATGAGATGTCTGGGTGAATGTACCTAGAGTTGTTGGGTACGAGGGAGGCAGAGTTTCTCCAATATGAGTAGAGGTACGGGATCGTCGTTCAGTATGAGCGGAGATCCAGGGTTGTCAGTTTTGCACATGGTGTGCCGATGCTGATATTGATAGTAGTGTTGATGATAGTGCGTTGGCGCTGGTACTAGCGCTGGTGCTGGTGCCGGTGATTGTGATGACGTTGAGTCACATCCGTCGTGATGGGCTTATGTTTGGTATCTGTGGTCCCAGAGTGGATCTCATTTAGAGTTAAATTGGTTAGGGAACACGTGGTTGATGTCCGGGTATGTTGTTTCCAATCTTGTTGGAACTTCGGAATCGCGAGAGGTTGCGATTGAGGTGACGAGAGGAATGTGGGTTTTCCCCATTGGTATTGAGTATATCGAAGTCGGGTGACTGAGATTCTCATCTTCTGCATGGTGGCAGACGATGTTGAATTACGTGGCGTGGTGAGTGCAGCGAGTTTTGCTTGCATTCACGTAGGATGAGTATTGATGTCATTGTTTGGTATCATCCTTGGGTTTTCCTAGGTGGAATGACAAGGATCGATACGAGGTAATCAGTGAGAACCCACAGTCTCGGCGTGTTTCGTCGTTGACAAATCTATTTAGATGTGGGAATTGGTTTAGGACTTTGGGTATCGTTATGGATCTGGATCGTGATCTTGATGATCCAGATAGGTGGAGAGTTTATTACTCTTACTTGGATGTTGAGTGGAGCATGATGGGACTGAACTTCTTTTCGAGGTAAATCCCATATGGCTTATTACTCGCCTGAGTAGTTGTCCGATGAGTAGTTTTCCGACGTGGATGGATATGGTCAACCTAGATGTGTTGATGTTGGGATTGGCTTCCCTATGAAGTCAATCAAAGGTATTGAGGTAATCGTTTGAACAGGTATCCGATAGGTTCGGATATGGTGCGTCTCGGTAGACGAGAACGAGATTTCGGGTTTTGGAATCAGATTTCTAGATGACGATTCAGGATTTGATTTTGTAACTTGAAAGAGGATTTCTGGATTTGGGTTTTGGAATCGGATTCTGGGTGACGATTCAGGATTTGATTCTGAAGCTTGACTATGGATTTTCTTTTATGGATTTGGGTTCGGAATGGTTATTCCTAATACTAGTCTACGGAATGATGATTTCGGATTCGAATTTGGACAGGATTATGGATATGATTTCTGGGTTTGGATTCGGGATTTCTTACAAAATTGCGGATTCAGGTTCGGATTTTGGAATAGATGATGGGTTGGAGTTTCGATTTGTCTAATGCTGGATTGGACAAATGAACTCCATAATTGAAACGTGATTGGCTATGACCAGGTGGTTGTAGGCTGATTGATGGGTAGTTGTATGTACCTTGTACGTTGTTCGAGGTACGATACTGGGCAGACTTGTCGTGCCTGGAGACGGATATAGGTTATACCCGTAGTAGGTTGCTGAGCGTGTTGGTAGTCGGCTTAGTCCCGATACCATTGGATTAGTTGTGTGTGTGAACTGGACATTGGATACTGTGCATTGGGTCATAGCGATTCTGGTGGGTCTAGTTACACACAGATTGAGTGAAATGCTTCGTGGGTAAGTGTTTACCCAGGTTGAGTAAGTTGGTGGATAGTGTAACCACAAATGGGTATAGTGTCAGTTTTTGACTGGCGACTGTCAAGTGGTGACAATTTGTCGGAGGTGTCATCGTGGATCGATTAGTGAGATTTGGTGACTCATAGTGGGAGTAGACGTCAGGATAGTTAGAGATTGAGTAAGGAACCGTCTAGTTGTTATGTCAGCGAAAGGGTAGGTTTGACAAGTGGTGTCGATTAGGAGCGTATGACGACTGTTATTCGATGTGGTCGAATGTAGTCGTTGCGACGTAAGCGTTAGTGGTACGTTTGGGTGCGAGCAAGTATTATTCTGGGTAGTTGGTGTACGAGTGTACACGTGTTGTGAGGTAAATTCTACTTTCCACGGGGTGGATGTGGAATCATGATAGTTGGAGTTTCAAGTACGGAACTAAATTAAGGAGGGAAGAACGGTTGGACGTAGGTCGGTTGGAATTTCGAGGACGAAATTAATTAAGGAGGGAAGGTTGTAACGACCCGTCCCGAATTCCTAGATTAGATTAGTGACTAATCACAATTAATGAGGTTAATCCGTGATTAGTTGGGCGAAATCGGACGAACGATGCGAAATGACCGTTTTGCCCTTAGTCGTGGTAAAATGTTGAATTTTCGTTCGGGCGGTCAAATGGACTTTGACCGATGACCGTGACGTAGTTCGGGACGTCACGAGTTCATAGACAGGTGGCACATTCAATTCAGACGTTCGAGGATGAAGTTATGACGTGCGGAAGACCAAGGGTATTTTGGTAATTTGGGTGAATAGGAGGTCAAAAGTTAACTTTTTGACCGGGAGGTCCGATGGCCGAGGGTCGAAGACCGTTACATAGATGAAGACGATACGAATCCATAGACAGGCGGCACGTCGAATTCAGACGTTTGACGACGAAGTTACGGTTCACGGAAGTTTCGGGATACTATTTACGGAGACACGTTTTACGAGACAAAAAGTGCAGTTTTGTCTCTAGTGGGCCCAGATATTTGTCCTGATGCCAATGGATGAGTGACAAGTGTCACCCATCCAATGGACACCATATTTCCTTCATGCACCGTGCAAACCAATCCATTTTCTCCATTTCAAACACACACCCAAAACCCACCCGATTTCACCATTTCTCTCATTCCCGTGCAACCCCAAAACCCATCCATTTCGACCAGGACTGAGACCAGAGAGTGGGGAGGCGGTTGGATGCGGTGGCCGGCCCAGGGAGCGCCGTCGTGGACGGCGGTGGTGGCCAACCCGCGAGGTAATCGGTTTTGCCCATTTTAATCCATTTTCCATTTTTGACGTTTTGGATCGGTTTTAATGGTTTTAATGAATCAAATAGGTTGCTAGGATAGTTTTAGGAAGGTTTCTATGGTGGTTGGACGGCTGGGCAGCCGTGGGACGGTTTCGAAAATATTGAACCGTTTGGTTCAAAATCAAACCATAGGATTTAGGCGTTTTTAGGTTGTTTTAAGGATTAGAATAGATAGGAAACATGAAAATAGGAATTATAGGATTGATTGGGGTTGAAATCGGACCAAAACGAGGAAGGAGGAACGCTGAACCGGTTCTGCCGGTTCAGCACAGTGACCGGACCGGAAAACCAGGAAAAACCGGTTTTCCTGAGGTTGATGGTGATGAACAGTAACCAGGGTCTTCTAGGGGCCCGTGAGGGCACGTGGTCCATAATTTGGGAAAGTGTTCAACACAGGAAATCTTCTATTCGATGTAACGAACATTTTGGGACTGGTTTCGTGTCGATCGGACACCGTCTCGATATGTTTCGGGGCATCGGAAGGTTTAGGGTAGGTTTAAAAATAGTTAAAAGTTCGGGAAAATTACGGGGCTTTGATGGGAGGTTAATTAAGTAGTTATTAACCTTCTATTAAAATTTGGACAGGTTTGGGAGTCCCGGTAATGGTGATCGGCTCGGGGAGCCGAATGGCACGCAAATCGAGGCGACAGCTCGGACGGTCTGTGAGTGGACTTGGTTTTCTAAATTGGTGCATGCATAAATGTTTATTATATGTTTTATTACTTGTTTGATGATGCCATGGGTGCATTTGTATGTGGTTACGTATAAGCACGTACTTCGAGGTTTCGGCCTTATACGGTACTTATACGGGTCTGTATTCCTTTATTGGTTTTAATGAAATGGTTTTGGATTTCTAAAAGGATAAACTCGGGTATGAGACCCATTTGGTTTTGTCTCAGGCATATGACCTCAGATTTCGGGTACGGTGCCCAACTGATGTCCTATGTTCGGGCACGAGACCCAGTCACTTTACGGTTTTGATTTCAGGTCAGGGAACCTTAAATGGATTCCCAGGTTCATGACGGTTTATGGGAACCGGCATGAACCCTTGTTATGGTATCGTGGTTCATGACGGTTTATGGGAACCGGCATGAACCCTTGCTGGTTATGTTATTACGGTACATGACGGGTTGTGGGAACCGGCATGTTACCTCGGTTATGTTATTACGGTACATAACGGTTCATGGAAACCGGCATGTTACCTGATTATGTTATTACGGCACATGACGGTTTATGGGAACCGACATGTTACCTTGGTTATGGATATTATGGATCATGACGGTTCAGGGGAACCGGGCATGGATATTATGTTATGTATATATATGTTCATCTACCTTCCTTTACTTCTATTATCTCCTCCGGGGAGGGTCGTTGGCCTGGGTGGACCCCGGAGTAGTCACGGAGCACCGACTGAGTGGAGTCACCCCCCAGTTGGGTTCATTACTCTCAGGAAGGCTATGGTTTCTATTACCTCGGGTAGGGTCAGTGGTCTGCGGGCATTGACCTTGACTTTGAGAAGACTCGGATTGAGACCCGGGTAGCACGCGCGTAGCTTTGGATACCGTGACAGGATTGGTTGTGTGACTTATATATGTATGTGATATAAATATGATATATGATATGTGGTGTGCACAGGTGTGCACAGGATTTGAGCAGTGGCTCATGTACTTGGTTTCTTTATGATTTGGGTCGAGTCCCTTATGGATTTGGGCAGTGGCTCGTATGGTCGTTTTCATTATGGTTCTTTCAATCTTGGTTTTGGGCTTAGTTCCCACATGTGGTCCATTTGGTTAAACGGTTTTTGAATGCATGCATGCTTTTTAGTGAAGGGTACAAATGTCTTCGATAAACTGTTTTTATAAACTCTTTGTTTTGTCCACTCACAGTTTTTAATGTTTTGACTGCCCTTCAGGTTGACAGCGGGTGTGGACTGTAGCGGAGACCGAGATATCACATGCCTCCTCCGGATCCTGGCGTACTTTGATAGCCCAGGAGGGCAAAGGACGGAATTATCCCTTGTCTGACACTTTGTGTCAGACGGGAGCATGGTCATCCCGCACTAATCCCAGGGGGATTGGGATGGGTCCTTGTAGGGCTATTAGTGGATCTAGTTTACAAGATCAAACTGTGAATGTTATGCTCCTCTGTAGGGGAACTTGTGTGTGATGGTTAATGGGTAAGCTTTCAGATGGTTGTTGAGTTTGTGTTTTAGTTGAGATAGTCCGATGTGATTAATGATTGTTGCCTCAGGATATTCGTATATGTACTGAATGTTATAGATGGATATGTTATGAGTTGATGTGTATAACTCCCCGTTATTCATGGTTTGTGGGGTGACCTAAGTCTGAGCTGATTGTATTTTGCCTGTATTGATGTGAATGTGGGATTCATTGAGTTTAGTGCATCGTGTTGTGAACCCTATGTGAACTTGTGCTCGGGAGCTTGATTTGGATTTGCAATTAGAACTCGATGGTAGGTCGGACCACTGAAATAGATCGATTGCGAATTTCGAGGACGAATTTGTTTAAGGAGGATAAATTGTAACGACACAGACTTCCAAAGAGGGTAAAATCGGAAAAGTCGAATGGAATTGACCATTTTGACCCTGGGAGTCAAATGTTAACTTTTTGACCGGGACGATTTTTTAGCAATTTCGAAAAAGTCGTTATTAAGGTCTTAGCTTCCCAAGTACGTCGGCAAGCGACATGCCAGAATCGGAGTTCGGTTGGGTTCGTTCTTGGTCTAGGTAATTATAGGGGTATTTTAGTAATTTGGCTAGAAAGGCATTTTGGTAATTTTCCTTATATGATCTTTTCCTTGTGGTTGAATTGGATATGGGACAAGTTTCCCTTATCCTTTATGATTGTGTGCATTGACTTGTCCATGTGTGTGATTATTATGAAGTGTTGAGTGTTATGTGTGTGTGGGGGGTGTCTCGGCTGAGAAGGATCAAAGAGATCACAAAGAGAGAGAGAGAGAGAGAGAGAGAGAGAGAGAGAGAGAGAGAGAAGAGCAGAGGAGAAAGAAAACATAGAGGAGAAGGAAGAACATGGGTCGTGGTGGTGTTTGGAGGTTGGAAAACCCCTGGAACCATCGAACCCGAGACTCCCTCGATAGACCCCTATTTTTTTGATTTTGTTTGAGACCTGGTTATGTGATATGAGGGATCTTGATGCCTTTTTAGAGGTTTGGTGATCAGTACAAGCTAGGAAACAGGGGTAGTGAACACTGGAGGTTGCTTAAGATGAAGGTCGAAGTTTGGTCGTGCATGGAGGTAAGATATCTTGACTTTTCATGTGTGTTTATCGTTTTGGAAGCCATAGATCCAATCTAGACGTAGTATGGAGTATTTTGGTTGAAACATGGAAGAAAAAGGTTGAGAAACAGGGGTTTTCTAGCCGAGTTGGGCGACCCGAATAGTAGAGGAGTAGGATGGAAGGGATGACACTGTAGCAGGGTACGGTAGCTGGCGCGTTGACAGGACCCGTCCCCAAATTGCTATAAATCGGACCGGTCCTACTCCCGTCTGACAACCTTTAATCAGAAAAAGGGATTTTCTTGTTTAAATTTTATTGGAAAATTAGATTATAAACCAAAACCAATCTATCTCGTACGAGGTACCACCCTCGTCCAATCCACTTACCCTGACGATAGAGAGATTTTTATTGTTAAATATTATACGCATACCTTTTAGAAGTCAAATTAATATTCATCAAACTCTTAAGTGCAACATCTCACAAAGTTTCATACCTATACATATCCAATCCCTCAATTGATCATCTTATTATCAAATTGTTAAATACTTGCCTAAGTATCATCATAACATCATATTTCCTTGCCCTCCTTACCTTACTATAAATATTACATACTCAATATTAATCACAACCCAAATACTATTAAATACACAATTATAAATCCCAAAAAAATACAAGTACTTATCAAATTACCAATATAACCAACAACATAATCAATCAATTAACAATTACAATTTCATCATTTTAATCCTTTCAATTCCCTAATTTTTACTCACCTAATTTCATAAATTATAGGATTAGTTATAAACTTTTAACTATAACCCTTAAGCTTCAAACTACCATAACTAACTCACACGATGTCTAATTAAACTGATTCTTAGAACATAGACTCAAGATCTTATAAAAAACAAGTTTCATGTTGGCCGAAAAATCCAAATTCGTCCCACGCACTGGTTGTAACCACTGCGTGTGGCCTTCACACGCTATGCTACAGTGTCGTTTCCTTCACTTGGTGGGTCTGCGACTTGGGGTCAACCGACCCGCGAGCCCAACCTGATTCTTTCTGGCTCATTTCTCATCCATTTCAAACGATCCAAACACTAAACTTATTTACTACAGGTCCAGGAATTGATCTATGTGGTTTGAAATAGAAAAACATACCTGTATTGAAGGTCTGAAGCTATTACCTACTCGGCCATGGTAGCCAGCAATGGCTCTGCCACTTCCTACGTCCAAAACTGAGTGTTTCCTGATCCAAAAGGTTTTTAGGATTCCACAAAAGATTACTAACACAAGTATTAGTTCATATACAAGCCCTGGACTAAAACCCGACTTGGTTCTCACGCCTTCCCTCATAATCACCCTAGATTTCTTCCTCTTTTCCTCTTCAATTCCTCACCAATCTTCTCCCTTCTCACCTTCTTCTCTATTTCCCTTGTTCTTTCTTTGATTTTCCCTTATCAGTTCCTCTTTTTCTTCCAATGCTTTTTTTTTTCCTTTTCGGCCCATGATCCCTCGAATTCCGTCTTTTTTTTCTAACTTGGATATATATATATATATATATATATAAGTTGATGGTGGAGGTTGGAGTAAAGAAGAAAGATATTTTAAGAACCGTCTAGACCTTTCTAGGTTTGTCATGTAAATTTACCAAAATGCCCTTTGTACAAATTACCAAAATACCCCTAAAGGGTTTTGACCTAAAACAGACCTTTTTCGATCCCCGATTTCAACATGTCGCTTGTCTATGAACTCAGTGTCTTGTGACCATTGCAACCATTTTCTTGGAATTTCCAATTGAGGTCCGTAGTAAAAAGTCAACATTCTGACTTAAGGGTAAAAAGTCGACGTTTTGACTTAAGGGTTAATTTGTCATTTCCCTATTTTCAAATCTTTGAGGTGCTGCACGTGTGGCCTCACGCGCAGCCACGTCAGGTAGTGTGTGGGGGTGCGTGTGTCAGGACCCGACTCATCTAGCATGATATTGTCCGCTTTGGGCCTCCTTGCCCTTGCCCTCATGGTTTTGTTTTCGGGAGCTCACAATGCAACTTCCCAAGGGGTCACCTATCATGGAATTGCACCAGCCTCCACTCGCTTAACTTTGGAGTTCCCCAGGAATTCAAAACCAGTGAGCTCCCAAAAGGCCTCACACTAGATAGGTGTGTGCCTACACCTTTAAGGCACACCACTATTCCCCTCCTAGACCATTCCCCCATCGCAGGAATGTGGGATCATTCACCATTCCTTCTAGGACTCGGGTATTACAATCCACTCCCTTAGGGCCCAGCGTCCTCGCTGGCACAATTTCCGGTCGGGGTTTGGCTCTAATGCCATTCTGTCAAGACCCGACCCTCCTCGGTTAGTACCCGACTCATCTAGCACGATATTGCCCGATTTAGGCCTCATTGCCCTTGCCCTCACAGTTTTGTTTTCGGGAGCTCACGGTGCAACTTCCTAGGGGGTCACCCATCATAGAATTGCACCAGCCTCAACTCGCTTAACCTTGGGGTTCCAATCCCCCCAAAGCCACTTGAGCTCCCAAAACGCCTCGTTAAGATCAGAGTTGCACAACGGCCCACCCTATCTAACATGATATTGTCCCCTCTGGGGAGGGCGCACCATCACACCCGCATGGTTTTGTTCCCGGGAGCTCACGGTACAACTTCCCAGTGGGTCACCCATCCTGGGATTGCACCAACCTCCACTCGCTTAACTTTGGAATTCCCCAGGAATCTAAAGCAGTGAGCTCTCAAAAAGCCTCGCGCTAGATAGATGTGTTCCTACACCTTTAAGGCACACCACCATTCCCCCTCGCAGGAATGTGGGATCGTTCACCGTTCCCTCCAGAACACAGGTCTTACAGCGTGCCAACAATTTTGAGGGTGTGTCCATCCCAGTTTTCAATGTTTTCGATGTTACGAACATTTTGGCATAGGTTTTGAGTCGATCAGACACTATTTCGGGGTAGTTTTGGGTAAGGTTTAGGGTGCGTTTTAAATCAGTTTACAATTTCCAAAAAAAAAATTATGGGATTAAAATTGAAGATATTTGGAATTATTAGTGACATCTAGATATGATTTCTGACAGGTTTCGAGATTCCCGGAAATTACAGAATAACGTGCAAAGGTGAATTCGACGATTAGGAGGTGTGTGAGTGGATTTCTTTCCCTATACTTTTATGCATGCATACGTACATGATTAAAAAAAAATTTATGTGATTTTGATGATATTTAATTGATTGGGATTTTATGTGAATTTTTGGTTATTTTACGAATATTTAATTAATATTTAATTGCACATTTTACGAGATTTCGGTAAACGTGATTTAAATACCGTTTTGATTCTCGAATTGAACATGGTTTGTGACTTGGAATAATGTAATTTTGGAATAATTATGAATTTCATATGATTTCTAGATGGTTTTTACGAAAGTAGCCTTATTGGCACATTTTACGAGAATTGACATTTGAGTTGTATTTGAGGCTTAGACCCGAGAGTCTGATGATGGTTTAATTTGTAGTTTGAGTTATGTTATGGATATGTGGCTTCTCGGTATTCGTGATATAGTATGTTGTGATGATGATTGTGATGTGAACTTGAGTTGATTGAGGTGATTATGATGAAATGTGAGATTGAGTTGTGATGTGAACATGAGTTTTCTAAATATTTATGATGTGATAATGTGGCTGATTGTGTGGTTTGAATGTGAGTCTCAGACATCGAGTCCGGGGCTCTGAATCCTGAGACTAGTACTGTGTTTGCGACTCAAACGTTGAGGCCGGGGCTCCGAATCTTGAGTCGATGTCACTTGGACATCGAGCCTGGGGCTCTGAATCCCGAGTGAGTATATGATGGCCTACCGGTAGTGCCTTTTGATGTGATGATTGATGTTGTGCCTGTGTATTGATGATGAGTTGACTATATGTGAAGTCTGTGATGATGTTCGTTATGGATTGATTGTGTGGATTGTTGTGATGGCTTGTGAGAATGTATTGTGATGACTCGGACATCGAGCTACGCTTCGGTTCTCGGGCGAGTTTGTAATGTGTTTGCATGTAGGGGCAGTGATCTGATGAGTGACATTGTGATGATGATGTTCTGGTTGTTTGGGATTGAGGTGTTGTTCTTGTGATGTTAGTTGTGATCTCGTGTGATACTTTTATCGACTTACTAAGGTCTTAGAAAGTTTAATGTTGTTTTCAAGTTGAGAAATATTGCACGTATTTCAAGGTGATGAAATGTATTTTGTTTTAATCGAAGTAAAACAATTTTGAAATGGTTTCTATATGCATGCATGGTTTTGGAAAACGGAGGTTAAATAGCGTTCATTTTCAAACTATGTTTTAAACTACTTCTTTTATCCATTCACACATTTTCTTGGTTTTGTGACCCTCTAGGGGCGCTGCACGGGAATCACGGCTCAAGAAGAGGAGGTATGAACTAGTGAGATTTTGGTGAATCCCTTGTTTGATAAGTTATTGGTCATTTGGTGTCACTTGTCAGACCGGAGAAGGGCCCAAGTACGCCTTACGGAGTGTATTCAGGGTTAAGGACGAATTATTCGGCCTCTACTTCCTATTCATCTCAGCTAGATGTGGGTTCGAAGTTGAAGGCATTAATCCTTGAGGAAGCTCAAGGGAATGGATCGGATCAAGAATTGCAGGACGAGCTCCATAGGGCTTTTGAGAAGATTGCGACACAGTCTTGCAATATATAATTAATTCTATTACGATTGGTTCTTCTCTTGATAGTTTTATGGAACACATAAATGTTATGGTTCTCCCTCTTCATCCAATTCAATCTGTATTTCTGCAAGATAAACCTTCCTCTTTACTCAGGCACTCTAGGAACTTAGACAATTGAAGCTTTTGACGATCAACAATGTCTTGATCAGCCTAGCCTTGACGAATTTAAACTTGTTAATTAGCTGGAATTGGTAAGATCGCCTGAAATTAGCACTAAATGCTTCTTCCATAATAGGAAAGAACTGCTCATTATTAGAAAGAAAGTTGAAGAACTTAGATGGGCAACTTTGTTTCCTAACCAAGTTACCCATATTCACAATAATAAGATACTGGTCTGGCCCTCTAGGATACAGGTTACGAGTCGAACAATTAGAAAATCTGGTAAGCCAAGATTCATTCGAGATGACCTTTTCCACCTTTCTAGACACTAGGGGACCATTCAATCTCTGGTTACACCAAGTTAGCAATTGGCATGTAGAATGAACAACATCAATACTAACATCACACAAAATATTGGTAAAATATGAGATGGATGGAAGAGAAGCCCCATAACCATGCCCACTTTCATCTAGAGATCTCACAACATTAAAACCACCTAGGATATACCACGAAATATCATTCGTAGAACTGCTAAAAGCTACCAAATTGACTCGAGGTTCCTTCTCATGATTGCGTAGTTCGCATAATAAACAAAAAAGAAAAAAATATCGACATCATGTAACACTTCAGATATGCGAGAGAATAAAAAAATGATTATTTTGCCCCTGAAAGTTAAAGAGATAACTTTGACCAAAGTCAAAATGTTGACTTTTGATCAAGACATCTTTTAGTGATTCCGAGAAAACCATTACGAAGATCTCGAGATCCTGATTTTGTAGATAGGCGGCACGTCAAAATCGGAGAACGTATACAAATAAAAGGTTCTTAAGGGTATTCTGGTAATTTAAGCTTTAGGGACATTTTGGTCATTTCTAAAATAACCTAGAATATCCTAGAAAGTTATAAACTTTTCCTCGTTTTTTCCCTTTTTGCCGACCTACCCTAATACATACGTATATATATACTTGGTGGCATGTCAAAAATGAAGGAATAAGGAGGTGCAGACTAGTTCGGTGGTTATTGGCCGAAAGAAGAAAGAAATGAGGCCAACCACGCGAGAAGGAATAAGCACTAGAAAAGGAAATGGGAGGCATTTATGCCCAAACACCATGGACCGTGAAGAATGATGTCGGGTTTTTGGGTTCTGGAACAGGAATGCTAAAACTGCGTGTTCTCATGTGTTCTCGGAGTGCCTAAGATCATTCTAGGCATCAAAACGCTAAGATTTGGACATGGGAAAAGCTACCTTAATCATGGAGGAGCCATGGCCGAACGATGAAAGGTTCAGGCCTTAACATCAGGTACGTTTTTTCCTATTTAAATACCATAGAACTTATTCTTGGATCGAGTAGATGCTTTTTTTATTATTAGAACGTTGGATTTGGACGTGTAACGACCGAGATATAGCAAGGTCAAGTGCGCAAGTCGGACGACTTCCACGAAAACGGGTCAACAACCTAACACTATAAGAAATTGAGTTATTAATAACATTGACTTACAACACTTTTTCATATTTGCTATGAAATGTTGAGATATTAAAAAAAAAAGGCAAAACGTTATAGAAAAGGCAACAAAACGAGCGCTGATAAGCGGGAAATGAAAATTCAAGGAAACAATATTAAAACAGCCTTTCTCTGAAACAAAGTATGTGCGTCTCTGGGTTTGCATAGGGAAAAATAAAATTAAGCCATTTCTGGGTTCTCGCTCGACCACTTCTCTAACTCTAGTCACTATCGTCCCTGCCTCTCATATTCTGCACACTAGTTCTCGTTGTGTTGCCTCAGCCTCCCAGCTTTTGTACTTCAGTTCGCACACTTTCTCTGTTAAAGAAATGAACCTTTCTGAAAGAGATCTACCTCCTTGCAAGGTTGAAGGTGACGTTTGAGACGCACGTGAAGCCCACGCGCAGAGGCCTTTTGGCGGTGCATGGGCGCGCGTGGGGTGTTTTCTAGGAAAACGTCCAACACCAAAAATGTTTCTACTTGTTTTCTAAGTTTAATGGTCCAAGTTTCGAGTGAATTGGATATCGTATAAGGAAGTTATGCTCGTTCAAAGTTAATAGGTTTTATATAAACATTCTCAAATAATTCTTAGAAAATTGAGGATGATTAGTTACTAGCTAACCTCGATTATAATTGATATGCTTAATATAGTTTATGGTGAGCTATAGTGAATAGGATAATTAATAGAATTATGATTTGATTATTATATATTTGATTGTGTATAAGAAATTTAATAGTTAGTATTAGTTATATATACATATACTTGTGCTTAAATGCTAAATATACTATTTGGGTAAGGAACAACGGGGTAAAACGAATATTATTCTTTCATGATGAGGGTGGCTATTTTGAATTCTTGAAGACGATGTGTATGCGATCATGTGTGTGATGTTAGTGCTTTGCTAATAAACTTGACTATATGGTAAATAAAATGGGAATATGATTATATGATTTTGCACTAAAGAGTTAATGATATAAGGGAAAAAGTAAGTGGTTATATTTATTTTGAACTCGTGGACATTTGAACTTACTTTATATTAAACCTCTTAAGTATGATCTATATAACAGTAAACTAAGGCATGGATAGGGTTCAATTAGTAACTTCCACTACTTGACAGGATGAGTGGGTCAGATGCGGGCGGTTTTTCCCACAAGGGTGGATTTAGTTTGTTTAATTTAAAAAGTAGTGGATATAAATTATGAGAATTTATTATTAAGTTTAAATTCACTTTGATGCCTCAAATTTTTTATTGTATGATGGATATCCCTTGTCTGATAAAACGTTGACAGACGAAAGCAGGATCGGTCCGATTTTCACAGAAGTTAGGGACGGGTCCTATCACATCATCATCCAATTTTTAACTAAATAGTGAATCACCTGGCCAAAAAACCCAATGATAGAAACCAACATTAATGATGGGTTCCATCCCACCCAAATTCTTCCATTTATGTGATGTCAGTAATTATTGATCCCCTCTTAATTACTAAAAGACTTATTACACTAAGTGCACCAGGAACACGCCACAAAATCTCAAAATGCAATAAGAACAGAAATTTGCCTCAGTTTGTTGAGGGAACGGTAGCACCGTCAATACCATTACACCATCTGTCAGTCAAATTTATTAACGTCGTTAATTTTTATGACGTGACAGTAATATTACAAAATTAGTAAAGGTAATTTAGACATTTACTTTATTTTATAATATTTTGAATTAAAACTCTTTTTAAAAAGTTAAAACAAATAAAAACCCATTTCCCCCAACCCAATTCACTCCGTCTCAATGGCTCACTACCTCACCATAATCTCCTCCACCGCCCCCAACCCTAACCCTGACCATAGTCCTACCCCTAACTCCATCCCAACCGACAACCGAATGCACTCATGGTGGGAATCCATCTCCAAAGCCCGCTCTTGCATCCATTCCTTGTCCTCACTCCTTCCCCCTTCCCTCTCCCCTTCTTTACCCTCGCTTGTTGACTCCGACTGACCCGCTTTCTCCCTTCTCTCCTCCCTTCAATCCTACGACGTCGTTTCTTCTGCTCTTTCCACTCCTATTTTCAGTTACGGATCCGACCCGTTCTGTTAATGGCTTTACAATGGGGGAGAGAGGCAAAGGGCCAGACAGTCGATTGTTACCAACATCAAAGACGATGGCCTCTTTGAGCAGCCCAATCTCCTAAGGCGAGCAACCTGTTAACTAATTGTTTAAGAGCAAAACTTTAGTGAAAGAAGCAAAGGCTCTGGCAATGGCAGGTGGTATCAACAATATCAACCAGATCCAATCTATTTGAAGCAGTAAATTCCTTCACTTCCAAAATTTTGGAGTCATTCAAACCCCTCACATTCCAAGAAGGAAATCTAATCATTGAGATGAAGGAGACATACCAGCACGGGAGTTGTTCGCCTCAACTTAGCCTTCGACTATCTCTTCCACCCTCCTCTCTCTCTCTCTCTCTCTCTCTCTCTCTCTCTCAATTTGCCCTTCAATTTATTTCTTTTCTTTATTCCAACGACCTTACCAGACGAAGGATCGTCAATGTTACGGACTACAATGTGCGTTGGCCATCGCGAGAAGTCAGATGAAGCATTGGTCACATCCTGAAAATTAGCATCGCCCTCACAAGAGCTAAGCAGCTGGAAGGTATTGGAAGACTCCATATCTTCATTGATTCCAACAGATCTACCCTCATCCTGATGCATCATTGCTACGGGGGAGGGAAATGATTTCCATCTTTGACTTCTACGATGAGTGGGCAGGGTGACAAACTCATTCACATCCATCGCGACCTTTTCAGCAGTTACAAGGTTCGAGTTCGCATGCTGCTTCAAATACGCTTGCAGCTTAAGAGGCCTAACAACCTCAAGCCTAATTGGACTTAGAATCTCCTTTGACTCACTACTATGAAAAACTTAGGAGAAATTCGACTCATAGTGGCCCAAACACCTTGCAAAAAGAGCATACTTTGGGCCTACCTTGGTACTCAACATTAATATCAATAGTGCAAGGAATTTCACCATCTTCTTTAGGTTCCAATTCAATATCAAATGAGTCCACAAGAGCCTTAAAAGCTCCAACCCCAATATACATATAAATTTACAATATTCTAAACTTTGACTCCATAAGGGAATCCACACATAGTGATTTACCCACTGCACTTTCAACATGAAGAAAGCCTTCCTAGTTCCAATACTCCAATGGAAGATTATGAAACTTGACCCATAATGGAATCCACACATGAGTCTTAAGAGATAGGACCATCTCTGCTCTCCAATGCGAAAGAAACAACAGCCTACCAGCCAAATGCCACGGGCCACCTTTCATAATAGAGATGCAGCTAACATCATCCAAAAAAACTTAAAAGTAATAGAAGCCTTTTTCATTGGAAATAACCTCCATAAAGTACCTACTAGACCATAATTTATGAGCCAATGAATTCACCACATCGAAATGGAGATGCATATCAACGAAGTAACGAACCAATGAAGAACTTCAAGCCAATGCCTCAATCTCAGCAATCTTGCGAGGGGAACACACCACCTCCCTTTCACCAAGTTTTGGCTTACAAAAATGCAGTTGAGGACAATAGTCAACACCACAATTTGAGCCTTAACCGTGGCATCAAGGTAATTACTCATATGGTGAACATAGACTTCCATGGTTTCCTCAATCCAACATATGGATGGGGCCCAACAGCAAGAGACATCCTAACATTAATAAAATATCTTTTGGATCAACCTAAAGAACCCTAGACTCTACAAACAACTTGTTGATATCTCTGCAACGGCGATGGGACATGCCCCAAAATTTCCAACTGATGCACACCATGTTAGCAGATTACTAGATGGACTCATATGTTCCAATATCAACCCGTCTCCATCACTATCGAGGGGCAGACAACCACCAGAGCACTACCGACTGCCACCATGCCAGACCCATGAAAACATTAGGCCACAGATGGACATTCAACATCAATCAAACCAGGCTGAAGGAAGATCCCAGTAACCATCTTACCATCAACAATAAGGGATCCATATTAGAGACTGCCAAGGTTGGGAGTAGGGTCCCTAGTAGCAAACATAGTAGGAGAAAGAGGGGGGAAGGGTGGGATGGAAAAAGGTCAATGAGCAGAAACCTTTGCTGAGAACCAGAAGGCTAGGAGGAGGATTCACCCAGGAAGGCTGAGGGGGGAGGAAGGGTCAAACATATAACCATGAAGGAAAATATTAGGGGGAGTGGGGGAAATGGATTGGCCAAAGAAGGTGTTATGAGGATTCATGGAAAGGATTTGAACTTCAGTAGTCAACCAGAAGGAAAAGACTTACAAAGGGAGAGGTAGAGGAAACATCCTTCTTTGGACAGTACTTGGGTACTGTCGTAACTTTAATTCTCTTTAATTTGAGCTACGTCCATTACCAAATCAATAGATCTCCTGAAATGCTCAACTCTCAAGTCTTATCAACCCACCTTCAAATGTTTTGAATATCACAATTAAAGCGCAGGCCCACCTCACTCCAATGCAAAACTCAAACTACAAAGAGAAATCTGCACTACAAACTAAAGCAAACCCAGAAGCCAAAAATCAACAATTTCACCAAAACAAAACAACAAAATTATAACCATTTCAATAAAACCTAGGAGAATTCTTCCATCACAATCACTTACAAAAAAAAAAAATATATATATATATACATGTACCTTGCAATCGACAATCATCTGCAACAATAGCAATGAAAATGAGGGCAGGTTCGAAGATAGAAAATTGAAGAAAAGTTCATGCCCAATGGGAGTTGGAGAAGAGGTCTCAAAAATTAACGCCACAAATGGCGGAAGCTCTCAATTTTTTTTTTGTGTGTGTGGCAGGAATGCCGAATGTTGCGACCAGTACCTAAAACTAAACTAGAATTTTAAAATTATTTAAGGAATGACATTTATGCCCTTGAATTTTATGGAGTTTAGGGTTTATTTTTCATTTGGAATTACTTTTGGAAGTTTTTAATTGATCATAGTATAGGTCTTGAATTAATAAGTTCATAAATAGGGAGTACATAAAAATTGGAGCTCCTAAGAGAGTTAAGAATCTAAAAATGAGAAGGGCAATTACGTAATTTTGAAATGTCCCACATTTAAATATTTTACTATTTCTTGTTATGGGTCCTAAGTGAGGAGTGCATTTGAATTGATAAGTCTTTATACAATTTGAGAATTTTCAAAGAAAATAGGGTTATAGCGAAGTCCCTACTGCATATCCTACAATTTGTTTTAGAATTTTGATATTTAGGGTTCTTGATCCCTAAAATTTATGAAAGAGGGGAGATAAAGTAGGAATCAATGTCTCCCAAAATCTGAGTTAGGCTGAGTGATTGAGATTCGTCAAAGAAGGAAGAGATTGCTAAATTTGTGCCCTGTTCGTTTATTGAAAATTTGAGATCTTCTTCGTTGTTTCTTGCCATTTGATTTGAAATTTAAAATTGATTTGGAAAATTGCATTTATTATTTCTTTCAGGAACATTAAAATTATATTATGGATACTATATTGTAAATTGAAAATATTCAAATCTTTAACTTGAAAAAAAATAATAAAATATAAAGTACTACTTGAATAAAAATTTTAAAAGTAGTTTATTAAAATAATTTTTTAACTATTTTTATTTGGATTTAACTTGGATTTGGCAAAGCTCTTGAAAATGCTCTTATATAACCAATTAATAAACAGTCCAAACTGTTATCTATGTATATGTATTTTAGTTATTACTCACTAATAAAATCTAAGAAAATTAAACAATAATACACCTTACTTTTAGTTCTTAATAAAAATGATGATTAATTTACTTGAGAAAATAATTACTCTGAATTATTGTAATAAACAATTATTAAAAAAAACCTATATTGTACGAGGTTATTTGAAATTATATTGTAAAATTGTAGAGCATTTTGGGAATATGAAGGATGTAATAGGAGTTACTAACATAGACCTCTTCTCTAGCTAGTTAATTTCAGTACCGCCATTTTGAAGTAATGAAATTAAACATAGTATGTATATGATTTTAGCTGTTGGTCATATTCTCATATCCAACCAGGCTCAAAACATTTTTGTAAAAAAATTTGAACGTAGAGTAGAAACAACATGAGGTAGAGAATAGATGCATTGATGATTAATATAAGAAGCAACTCAAGCAAGTGATTTCATTTGCAACGAAGTCTCGAGCAAAAGATGAAGATTTTTGAGTGACATACATCCAATTATTAACAAAACTCACCACAAAGTCGCATCATCATTCAAATATCCACACTACCATCACTTACGCAGAATAAAAAATAAAATAAAAATAACCCACGAAAACAAAAACTCTCCCCTAACCGCACTATTATTTTCGGCTTGATTTCACATTTCAGACTTCTCCCATCCTTTTTATTAAGATCTACCAATGTATCAACTTAAGCCTCTGCAATCTCAGCAGAATCTGCAGCAGCTAGGATCAGCTCCGGGTGGACGCCTCCTACATACGATCCGTCCAAAGCGTTGGGAAGCCCCAGTGCCTTCAATGCCAGGTGAGCTGCCTTCTGCCCTGATATCATCATAGCTCCAAATGTAGGTCCCTGCACATCACCATTAACACCCAAATCATGTCAAGTCATAATCTAGGACCACACACATTTCAAATCACCAAATCAAACTATTCCAAACACTAAATTTAATTATATAAAGTAGCACTCTAGTTCGCAATTATGTAAGGAACTATTCCAAACATAAAAGAACAGAGCAATATGCGTAAAGAAAAGGTTCTGGACCCCCATTTTGATACTCATTTTAACTTTACCACTTTCTTCCAATCCAGCCTAGAGTAATTGCTGCCCTCCTGTGTTTTCAGGGGAACACAACATAGTGGTAAAAGTTCTTAATAGAGGCCACTATCTATGTAGCTATCGATTAGGATAGGGCCGATAGGCTAGCAAATGAAATGAGTTTGGTCCCTTCTACAATTGATAGGACACCTCGAATGGAGCATCATTCGGCCACCTCGAATATTCGAACTCCTCAAAGGTACCTAGCAATCAGAACCATCCTCTCTAGGATAGGACTCTTTCAATTTCAATGTTAAAATGACAAAGACTAAACACTTGGTGTAGGAAATCAAATTATATACTCTTCGCACATCTTGTCTTCAAATTAAGGTAAAATTTCTGCCACTAGAATCAAGATTTTATTGAAGATAAATTAAAACTACCAAGAATCAAGGGGCATACAATTTCTCAAATTTGCTAAATCGCATAAGACCCAAAAGCTTCGGCCCTAACTCTCAAATTTTTGATGATCACAATTCACAAATAGCCAACACTTGGCTATCATTAAGTCAAAAGTACTATGCAAGCATGAAGTATGACTATTTTTCTACAATATTAATTCTGATTTGTCTATAAGAAAAAGACCAAATAATCCTTTAAAAGTTCTTCCGAATCTTCCAACCCCAACCAATATGTTGGGGATGGCTTAGAGTGTTTAGATACGGAATTAAGGATATAGAAGTCCTTTACCATCAGAAACTAAAAATAGTAAATAAATCCATGAGAATGAAATTTACCATTCTTGGAGATCCATCAATCTCAGCAACCTCCATGCCGGTAACAATCATCCCTGGAACAATTTCTCTGGTTAGGTTGACAATGGCATCTTCAGCTGTGTTCATGTCCAAGGCCTTCATCCCGGGCACGCTCTCAATCATCCCAATACTCCTCAACCTCTTCACGCCGGTGGCTCCAAAAGGTCCGTCATGGCCGCATGAGCTCACCACAACCTTGGCCTCCATGACGTTGGGGTCCATGCATGACTGTGTATCATGGTTCATTGAGACCAAGGCCCAGTTGGTGACCACTCCACCAACTTTGCCACCCTTGACGATCAAGTCCTCAGCAGCCACGGCATTGAAGAGCTTCACGTTGGGGCGTGCAAGGAGCTTGCTCATGATGGTGGAGGTGAAAAGAGCAGCGTGCTTGATGACGACGTAGTTATCTTGCTCATCGTAGTCAATGCCGAGCTCGTTTAGGAAGAGGTGAGCTGGCTTACGCACAACCTGTTTCAAATATAAGATAGTATATTCTACCTATCAGTGGCAATATCAAAATTATTTCCATAAGACCTAATTTTGTTTTCCAAAGACAAAATGGAAGTTGTTGAATAAATTGCAGGTTAACTAAAAAACTTGTCAATTAAATAAACTTTGGTTGATTTATCACGTAAACCTAAGGATTGAAATATTCTTCTAACAAAATCAAAGGAGGTTTTTCCCAGTAATATAATTTATTCAGTTCATGAAAACCATATTATATATATGTAATATTTTTATTCGGCCAAGTAGAATAATATTTAAACAAGCACAAACAAAGATGCACTACATTAAAGGTGAGGTTAACTAAACAAGATGCTGCATGTCAAGCACGTGTTACACTGTACAATTTTCGTAGTCACTAACACTGTACAATTTTCGTAGTCACTAACACTGTACAATTTTCGTGTTACAGTGTTACACTACTATTTTTTTTTTTTCCGCAAACTACTATTTTTATTCGGCCGATTGTTTTTTTTTAATAACAAATAACAAAATTTCCACACAATTTTTTTTATCAGAAAAAAAAAACTACAATCAAAACAAAATAATATCACTTAAGGTAGTTTGAAACAATGAATAGAGGTGGCATTACCATGGCGGAGAATAGCTGGCCACCGAGCCATGCGCCGCCTCCCGGGCTGACGGACTGCTCAATAATGGCGACCTGAACATCGGGGTTCTTGCTGAGTTCATAGGCGCATGAGAGGCCGGCGGATCCAGCACCGACGACGACAACGTCGGTATCAGCGTAGGTGATCATATCGGTCATGTAGCGCCTGGTCATCTCCCGGGAAACGATCGATTCTTTGATGGGGTCAAACTTGTAGGCGTTCAAGTCGTAGGATGGTGTCAAGCCATTGGCGGACATGGAGACAGAGAAGCCATTGTTGCTGGCGGCCTTCACGGGCTGAAGGCGGACGATGGGAGTGCCATGGAAGGAGGACTCGAGGAGAGAGGACTTCTGGAGCTTGGTGGCGAGGGAGGAGGAGGTGAGAGTGGAAGCCACGGATGCCATTGATGATGAGATATTTGAAGATGACAAGATGGAATTTGGGGGTTTAGGGTTTGAGATTGAAGATGTGAGCGAGGGGTGTGGGTGGTTATTTAAGGAGGAGGGGGTGAAATATCAGTGGGACACGTGGGAAGAGGATATGGTATGAAGGGTCTAGAATTATTAGCTAGTTCATCTACAAGTGGCGCACATGAACCAGTCCACAGTGTGCAATTGGGCATTTGTGTGTGGGAAGGAGAAAGAGTGTTACCTCACTTCATTACTTTTCAATTTTCATGTGGGGTGCGCCATTTCTGATACTTTTTTGGCACAACTTCTGTCATCTCTCTCAAACGCATTTGAAAAAAATGATATCTTTGCATTGGATTTGGGTGGGTGGATATATCTCCATCATTTTCTGTTTGGACGTGCAGGGAGTTTTAATACGCTTTATTCTCTTTTAACCGAATATTTACCATACAATTTTTTGGAAGTCTGTTTATTAGATGTGATTTCAAAATTTAAATATTTTTTATTTTTTATTTGATTTTTAATTTTAATTTTAATATTTATTTTGGTAAATATTATTATTCCAAATATATTTTCTACAAATTTGTTTACAGGTCATTTTAATACTATATAATATTTTTGCAAGATTACATTCATATAGGTGTTTATTTATCTTTCAATTTTTTTTGTTTAATTTATTCCTTATAATTAAAGTTATAGTAGGTAAATTAATTATCTTTTTCCGAATGTAAATTAATAATTATATGCATATTACTTATATTTCTATTCTATACTAATCCACCATTCTATTTCCACAATTTTTATACTTTCAAATTTATTTGATCTACCAAAAATAAAAAAATAATAACTACAAAGGAAGGGGAAAAGCGGGATGTTTTCAAAGTATATTTTTTAAACTATTTCTTTTTATCCACTCACACATTTTCTTGATTTTTTTGACTCTACAGGGGCATTGGACGGGAATGGAGGCTCTTAGGCGGAGGCATGAACTAGAGAGACTTTTGTGTATCCCTGGTCTGACAAGATTTCATGTGTATTTTTTATTCTTGTCAGACGGGAGCATGACCCGAGTGTTCTTTTCCAGTGTATTCCTAGTGGGATCTTGTCATAAATAGCATTACTGTTAAATAAATAATGAAAAGTGATCTAGTATTAATAGATAAAAATATTCAGAATATGGAATACAAGACTAATCTGGAATTTTGAACTAATTTTTTAAAAATTTTATTCATCCAACAACGTAATACAACATTAATAAATATGTTTAACAGTAGGGATACAATATGCACCAGTTACGATTAATAATACTAGATTCTTGGCACCGATTAATTCATTTTTTATTTTTATTAAAAAACTAAAAAATAGATAAAATAATATTAACCTTTAATTTTTAAATAAAAAAGGAGGAGTAATTACCTTAATTCACTACTTTTTTTAACCCCCGCTCCTTCTATTAACATTTAATATATATTTTTAATTTTTTAATTTGATATTTAATTTTACTATTATATCCTTAATTATTACATAATTTAAAAGGTATTTTTTCAGCATTTTTTAGTAAAGCCTTCTGAGTCTATTGACTTTATAATAATAGAGATAACACATTAAATATAAATAATTAATGTAATACAATTAAAATTTGGTGAAAAAAAATCTAATATTACAATATTATGGAAAAAAAAAAATCTAATACAATCAAGTTCAAATAGTCATTCAAGAACAATCTTATAATTCTCTTATTCCACTCTCGTTGTATGATGAAACCATCTTTTTTTCCAATAATAATAATGTATAATATTAAAATGTAAGTATATACCAAATAAATATCTCAATGCTACATTTGACGGAGCAATAAGCTCATATAGAAAACTCGGGAGAATACATCAAGCCTATTTTGGAAGCCCATCGCTCATGCCTAAAGACTACTACTATGATCTAACCCTAAAGAACTCCTATAAATAGGGAGCCTGCTCTCTCATTTTAGGGGACTTGCTCTCTTCCTCCTTTCTACAAACACTACTACTTTTCAAAGGCTCATAGCCTCCTATACTTATACAAACATGATATTATTAATGAGAATGAGGTAACACCATGAACGTAACTTGATTTGGATGAACCATGTACGTTCTTGTGTCTTGATGTGCGTGTGTACTTTTATAGTCTCGTTGGTACATTTTATGCGTTAATAATTTGGCGCCTTCTGTGAGAATCAATACAAAAAGTTATGTCCGTTTTCTTTTCACTTTTTTCTTACCTGCTAAAACCCGCATAGCCACCCAAAGCACCCGGAAAACTCAGATTGGTTCACTGCCAAAATAACCTAGAAAATAATTCTGCCAAAATACCATCTGCCAAAAATCAAAATGACTGAGCTTGATTCATGATGGCATATGTGTTTCTTTATTATTGATACAAAAATTCTTACATCTGCAAAAAAAAAAAAAAAAAAGGCCCACACTTTTTACTTTTTTTGCTTAATGGATCCACCACGCAGGAAAAGCGAGACTGGAGAGGCGGGGAGTTCTCCTCCCACCACTGTGTCGCCGCTCTACTTGTTGTCGATCCGCCAGTCGCCGTAAGCCACACCTCTCCCCTCTATATCTCCTCCTGCAACATATTCGAAGAAGACAAGAAACAAAACAAAAGCAGGGGAAGCAAGAATTGCAACCCACCAAAAATGAGCATTCAGCTTCATCGTAACCTCACTTACAATCACAGATCACCAGAGAGACAGAAAGGATACATCAAGATCCCACCAAAAAAAAACAACGAAAGCCTAGACCGTCTAAGCCACAAGAACTCTCACACTGACCCCCTGGGAGTCCATCTACGCACCACCAACCAGCGACAACCTGCTCACACCATCTCGCTCATGCTCTTGTGTTAGGGAAACTTCGATGCAATCCACAAGAACCATCGTTGTGACATCCACCGGCCTCACGTCTCTGCTCTGCTCTACTGCGTACACGCGACCACCAAAGGCGATACTGGCTACCACCTCCGAGGCAGCCTCATAGCCTCTGCCTCCTCGTCCCCTCGCCGTACCCCATCTCCGGTGCACCCCCCTCTTGCCACATTCATTAAGGTTGCCAGGCCCTTGGCTGGAGCCAACGGTAACACCACCAACACTGTCGAGCTTAGAATTTGGACCTACAACTCCAGGGAAGGATACGGCCATATGAGTAGGGAGAACGGTGACTACTCACTCGACACCTCACTGCTAAGAAAAACTGCAGCAGTGCTACCGAAACCACCAGCACCCAGGGACTACAATCTCTCACCTTGAACAAATTTCGTTACTCAGAAGCGCGCCGCCGCAATGAGCTACACCCTAGCCTTCTCTGTCGAATAGGTCATCGAGAAAGGAGATAAGTCATGTTTTCTTATTAATTACTAGTTTTCCATTACAAACTCCTCATTAGGATCAAACAAGTGGGATTCGAAAAGGAAAAAAAAACCTTTTGGGCTAGGAAAAAAAAAACAAAAACATTCAATTGGGCTCTACTACTTACATATGGGCTGAACACAATTTTTAGTTGTCCTCACATTCTTTTAGGTGTCACTTTGGACCCATATTTTATAATATGGGTTGGCCTCACACTATAATGGACACACATACAAGTCCACATACTTAATTTTGTTATTTTCATTACAACAAGTACTTTTAGGCTCTAATAACAATCTTATTATGTAATTACACATGCTGAAACTGATACTCTATACTTATTATCCACCCACATTGAGCATGCTTATTATGCCACTATTTACACAATTACTTCTCCTTATTTATGCAACACAAATATATTTTACATCCTACGAATTTACATATCAGAAAATTATTTTTTTATTACTAAGAATTGTTGCATGACTGACTCGATTATTGATTGACACGATAACCGCGCCTGATCGATCGACATGACCCACCACATCGCCCTATTCTCTAACGTTGTGGGCTTCCGACCAGTGGGCCCGTCGACATTCACATGGGTCTACCAGCAGCATCCATTTTTCATGGGTTTACCACCCACACTTATTTTCTCACACCGAGACACACATCAGGACACACCTGAATACAACCAGGTAACACTTCAAGTAAGAAACTCTTTTCTGACCATCATAAACATAGTTAGCATACATATTGACATACAGGCACATTCATACATGTCGACATACATGCACTCATACATGAATTCATACATGTCGACATGCATGCACCCATACATGTTGCACATACATGAACTCATCCATTTGCTCAACACATATCGAGCTTTCAACGCACACCGAGCTGCTCAACACATTACTGAGTATACACTAGCTAAATACATTACCGAGCGCTCAATACATACCGAGCTTCTCAACACATTACCGAGCACACTTAACTTAACACATACCGAGCGTTCAACACATACTAAGCTACTCAACACATTACTGTGCATACACTAGCTGAACACATTACCGAGCACTTAACACATACCAAATTGCTCAACACATTACCGAGCACCCACATAAGCTCAACGCATTACCTAGCGTACACTCGCTCAACACACTATCGAGCTACTCAAAACACTTGGCCTCGACTCGAACATTAGAGTCTGAGTACAGACACACTCGACTTTCACTCAACACTCGGTCTATGCTTAGTACATTATCAAGCCGCTCAATTACCGAGCCCACACACTATGCCACGACCCCTTGGAGGGAATACAAATAAAATTGGGAGTGGAAAAAAATAATCATTTGAAAATACATTTTCTAGAAAAACAATCATATACCCTACAATTATAAAACATACATAAATATAGTAAAATAGAAACAACCAGATTTTAATTCAAAGTAAATCATGAATCGTGGGACTGATAGGTCCTCAAATAAGCATTATTTTATATTATTTTATATCATTATACTTGACTTTTAATATTAAAATAATAAATAATTAGATAAAATAATTTATTTTGTGATTTTTCTGTTTAAATAAATAAAGTTTGTAATTTGGAGCATTTTAGCGAAAGAATCGTCCCGATCGGAATTATAACGAATAAATTATTGACGAAATTCGGTTGAATTATATTATTAATTATCATTATTTTTGTAAAGCCCAAAATTCAGATTTTATTTCAGCCCAAATCGTTTTGTTTGTGCAGCCGTTTTCCTGCACAACCCAACCCAACCTGCTCTTGCCCGGTTCAGTCCTTCCATCCGTGCAACCCAACTGTTCAGCAGCCCACCTACCCACGCTGCCAGCCCAAGTACAACCCAGCCCGCCGACCCACGTGATCCAGCCCATGAACGAACCATGCACAGCCCCGGCCCGCTACTCTACTCGCTCCAGCCCGTGCGCCTGCTTCTCCAAACCGCGCGGCCCAGCTTTCCTCTGCCCAGGCCAGCGTCGCACTCACCCGCTTGGCCCGAATCCAGACCTGCTGCCGCACAGCAACCTGCTCCACCTAACCACCCCAGCCCATCCGCAAAGCCTGCAGCCTACTACCCACCTGCTCGGCCCATACACTTGCATTCCTCTGAAGCCCAGCCACCCACCAGCTGCACAACCCACTCCAACCTACTCCCCTTTGTGCAGTTTTTCTGAAATTTCCAGCCCAAACCATGCCTAAAATCATCATAATTCATCATTATTCATCATTTTACTTTTATTTATTTTTTTATTGTAATTTTTATTTTATTTTACTTTTATTAGCTTTTTCTCCCTATAAATAGGGAGGCAAATTCACTTGTAATGGTCCCCATTTTCCATTTTGTTTCTCTCTTTAGTTTAGGTTTTATTATTTCTCTCTAGTTTCTCTTCTTTTAGTTCATCTTCTTTCTTTATTTTTGGGGACCATTTTAACTTCTTGTAGTTTCTTTTATTTAATTAACTTTCTTTTAAATTCTTGTTCTTAATTTATGTTATAATTTATGTTATTTCTTAATTTCATTTATTCTTTACTTTGTTCTTATGATTTTTTTTTGAGATCTTTTAAATACATTTTTATACTTTCCTTAAGAAATACCTAGGCTAAGTATTTCCGAAATAATTCTAGAATTTAAGTCTATATTCTTATGTTTTATCCTCCATCTTCATAAGGTTCTTGTCGCTGTTCGGTGTTCCTTATGAATAACATTTCATTGTTTCCATCCACTTTCAGAATCCAAAAATTTCGGAATCACAAGCTGTTTTTAGGTTCCGAAAGTGTAACTTTTCTCCATTTACTTAAATTTTTGTTATTGTTTTGGTTTTACTTATAATTCAATATATGTGTTGGTATTTTCTTTCTAACATTTGTAAATGTGAATACAATCTCCATGTGTTTTACTTTTTGAATTTCATCTACTTCATATGTTTTAGTGCTTAACCTTCAATTTAACGCTAAGTGTTTATGACCGCTGTTCGGTGCACTTAGAATAGGATTGAAGAGATTTAAATGTTTGACACACATTGAAATCAATAACGTAAGGTGAATCGTATTATAAGTGTTTATGACCGCGGTTCGGTGCATTTATAATATTGAAAAATGTATGCATGTATTTGAGATGATTAAGGTAGAATTTCGTGATTGGTTCAATATGAGCATGATGTTAGAGTGTTGGTAAAAATATGTGTTTGAAGAAAGTTCACTTGCATAAAAGTTAAAGTAGAAGTAGAATTAAGTTTTTAATTGTTTTTACTTATTTACTTTATTTTATAATTACAATCATTCAAACCCCCACCCCCATCTAATTCTTTATTCTTTTATTATTTAATTCTTTAATTTTTTAATTTTTTAATTTTTTATTCTTTATTTCATTTATTCATTAATTTTTTTTATTCTTTCATTCATTTATTCTTTAATTCTTTATTATTTAATTATTCTTTGACTATTCATTATTCTTTCTCATTAACATATTATTAATGTTCCCTAATTTCCCCGGTTAAGAACGATCTCTATTTACCAATACTACATCTACACAAAAAGGGTTTAAATTGCATAACACCCGAATTACGTGTTTAATTTAATGCGTAATTTTGGCGTTATCAATTTTTGGCGCCATTGCCGGGGAAATTAAAAATTATTTTTAATATGTTGGTGTATGTATATAAATTGTGCATATTATACTTGTTTATATTTATTTTATTTTATTTTGGTTCATATTTTAATTGTTCATAACTTTAATATACTTGTTTATAAGTCTTATACTTGTTTATATTTTACTTATCCATCTTATTTTCATTCTTATTATTTGTTTATTTTTATATTTGTACATATTACACTTGTTCTTGATGTTTATCTTTATGCATGTTCATATTATACTTGTATATTATTTTTATACTTGTTCATAACTTTTATTTTTATGCTTGTTTATAATTTTGATTCTTATATTTGTTCTATTTATTTTTGCTTATAATGTTCATACTTTACTTGTTCTTTTTATATTTGTTCATAAATGTTCATAATTTTTTTTTATATACTTGTTCATATGATAATTGTTTATGTAAATTTCAATTTTTATTTTACTTGTTGATTCTTATACATACTTATTCTTAATTAACTTTCATTTATGTTTGTTTATAAGTCTTTTACTTGTCATATTATTCTTGTTCATTCTTTTTAATTGTTCATAAATGCATATTGTACATGTTCATTTTTCCTTATTTTTACTTTATTTACTCTTATTTGTTGTTGTAATTAAAAATTCAAAAAAAAAAAAACATCACATTCGTAAAAAAAAAATAAAAAAAAAATTTCATTTATTTAATTATTAAATTTCGAAAACAAAATAATTAATAAAAAAAAATTTAATATATGTATTTACTTTCCAACTTTTTTTTTTGTTTTAGTTTCATGTTAGTGCTAATTCATTTTGTGCATAGATGTTGTATATATGTACTTGTTATTTTTCATACTTATTCATAATTATTATACTTGTCTTAATTTTCATTTGTATGCTTGTTCATACTTGATTTATACTTCATACTTTGTTTATAATTGTACCTCTTTTTTCATACTTGTTTGTTTATACTAGTTCCTAAGTTGTATATTACTTGTTTATTTTATTTTATTTGTGGATATATTTATTTAAGTTGTATATTATTTGTGGATATATTTATACTTCTTTGTCTTTTTAATTCAATAATTGTTCATAACTTGTATAAATTGTTCATATGTAAATTGTCACGTATATTTGTAAATTGTGCATAAAAACATACTTGTAAATAATTCGTGCATTCATGCATTAGTCTCGGCTATATGTAGATCACTTGTGCTTCAAAGTTTAGATTTTGATCTTTAATCGGTGAAGACTCTTTTGTTAACTCTCACCTACGGTGATTGTTAACACTTGAGTTATCTTAATTCCTCTGGAGTAAGAAATTTTCGAGGGTGATGTCTAGGATAAGAGACGGTACTCATAACGGGTTTTGGGTCTAAGAAAGGGACATCAATGGAGTTTAAGCCTCGAGATGTCTCGAAATTAGCCCTGCCTCTTGTGTTTATTCTTTCTAACCTGGTCACCTTTGAACTTGCCCAAACAGTTGAATTAATCCAAGATATTTACTTGGGCCGCACGGACGTATAAGTCTCCATCTAAACTTTGAAGCTATGTGAACTATATATATCTTTGACTTCTCCCAACATGTAAATATTGTTTATATCTTAACTTACATTATTTGTCATGACAAATTTTATTGGCATCATTAGTTTAACTAATTTACATCCTTCATTTAACCTGCATCCTTAACTTAAATTTGCATTACTAACTAACGTGCATCTCTGTCTAGGCTGGATGGACGTTAAACTTCAAGCGCTTGTTGGGAGACAACCCAATGTATTCCCGGGATGTGAAGGAATCATCAACACAGATTTGCTATCTTTCTACCCTTCACTCTCATTTATTTTGTTTATTTATTATTTTCTTGCGTTATTACGAGCATGTCAATGATATAAATGAACGGAAACGAATATGTTATGACTATAAAGATGATCACTATAACTTGAATTCGTTTGTTAATATTTTGTGATTAAGTGTTATAACGTGTAGATAATGCATGTAAATTGGTCAATAAACGAGCATGTTAAGATAAGTATGAATCATTTGAACATTATGTGAGCTTTAAAACCTTATATACATCTTTGATGAGTGATTCATAAATTCTTTGTTTAAATTGATATACATATGCCTCATAACTGCTTGCAATAGATTTTAATGAACTCTAGAGTACTAGAACTTATTCTATGTGATTTTCAAAGCTTTTAAGTCAATAAACTCTCTGATTTTGGATATGATTAAGGCATTAGGGTTAACACCACAAATTCAAACATCCATGTTCCCTATTTTGTGCGCACAAGTTGCGACCCCCTTAGTTTTAACCTATTTGAGCCTACATTGAGCCTTTCTTTCATTACCATGATTATCTAAACACTTGAGCTTAGTATAGACATCTTTCACCCTTGTTCCAATGACTCGATTGAAGACATAAAGATTGTGTGAAGAGAAATTGATGATGTTTTGAAGAATTTATGGATTTACTTACTCAAACTTTGTTGTATTATTGACACATGTTATTACCTTGATATTTGAAAAAGAAAAAAAATTATATGAAAAAAAGTGTTTTGAGTTTCTATCAAGGTAATAGGGTTTGATTATGTAATGTTTGAATTAAGTCCTTTACATTCGTAAATCCGATGCAAAGAATGAATTTGAGGCCCAATATGATGAAATTTGGTCTATGTTCGAAGGGATGAATTTATGATATCATTGCACTAAAGACGGGAAGTTATGTCATGTTTTGGGAGTCTATTGAGTCTTGGAACGAATTTAAGCCCCACCTTCCTATATATTCTCTGCCTCTAAATTTAGCCTCATTACAACCTTCATAAAGACCTTATGATCCTTAAGAAGGTAAATTTTGATTAGTGGAGTCAATCACTTGAGTAAGCTTATGGTTTTGGCTCATTGTGCAAGTATGTTTTGTTTTTATATTGAGGTGTTTGTTTGAAATTTTGCAAAAGTACTTCATTTCTATTATGTGAGCATTTTTCTCACATATTTTGAGTGCAAACACAAACCCTTACAAAATTGAGTGAATTTATGAGTGCATATCCTTGTGAGTTGATTCATACTTGTCTTATTCATGTTGAGATCCATTTCACCATATTTACTCATTATCCTACTTGTTAAAACATTTTGTTACAATGTATTAACTCTTGAATTCCATATGCTTAATTGCTTTAAGTGAAATTTTTTGATGCCATGATAATAATGAAATATTGAGACAAATGGTTAAGGGTTTACTTGCTTTGAATTCGTAGTTTGATTTTAGTATTTGCTAGGGACTAGCAAAGTTTAAGTGTGGGGGTATTTGATAGGTCCTCAAATAAGCATTATTTTATATTATTTTATACCCTTATACTTGACTTTTAATATTAAAATAATAAATAATTAGATAAAATAATTTATTTTGTGATTTTTCTGTTTAAATAAATAAATTTTGTAATTTGGAGCATTTTAGCTAAAGAATCGTCCCAATCGGAATTATAACGAATAAATTATTGACGAAATTCAGTTGAATTATATTATTAATTATCATTATTTTTGTAAAGCCCAAAATTCAGATTTTATTTCAGCCCAAATTGTTTTGTTTGTGCAGCCCTTTTCCTGCACAACCCAACTGTTCAGCAGCCCACCTACCCGCGCTGCTAGCCCAAGTACAACCCAGCCCGCCGGCCCACGTGATCCAGCCCATGAACGAACCATGCACAGCCCCGGCCTGCTACTCTGCTTGCTCCAGCCCGTGCGCCTGCTTCTCCAAACTGCGCGGCCCAGCTTTCCTCTGCCCAGGCCCGCGTTGCACTCACCCGCCTGGCCCGAATCCACACTTGCACTGCACAGCAACCTGCTCCACCTAACCACCCCAGCCCATCACGCAAAGCCTGCAGCCTACTACCCACCTGCTCGGCCCGTACACCTGCATTCCTCTGAAGCCCAGCCACCCACCAGCTGCACAACCCACTCCAACCTACTCCCCTTTGTGCAGTTTTTCTGAAATTTCCAGCCCAAACCATGCCTAAAATCATCATAATTCATCATTATTCATCATTTCACTTTTATTTATTTTTTTATTGTAATTTTTATTTTATTTTACTTTTATTAGTTTTTTCTCCCTATAAATAGGGAGGCAAATTCAATTGTAATGGTCCCCATTTTTCCATTTTGTTTCTCTCTTTAGTTTAGGTTTTATTATTTCTCTCTAGTTTCTCTTCTTTTAGTTCATCTTCTTTCTTTAATTTTGGGGACCATTTTAACTTCTTGTAGTTTCTTTTATTTAATTAACTTTCTTTTAAATTCTTGTTCTTAATTTATGTTATAATTTATGTTATTTTTTAATTTCATTTCTTCTTTACTTTGTTCTTGTGATTTTTCTTTGAGATCTTTTAAATACATTTTTATACTTTCCTTAAGAAATACCTAGGCCAAGTATTTCCGAAATAATTCTAGAATTTAAGTCCGTATTCTTATGTTTTATCCTCCATCTTTATAAGGTTCTTGCCGCTGTTCGGTGTTCCTTATGAATAACATTTCATTGTTTCCATCCACTTTCGGAATCACAAGCTGTTCTTGGGTTCCGAAAGTGTAACTTTTCTCCATTTACTTAAATTCTTGTTATTGTTTTGGTTTTACTTATAATTCAATATATGTGTTGGTATTTTCTTTCTAACATTTGTAAATGTGAATACAATCTCCATGTGTTTTACTTTTTGAATTTCATCTACTTCATATGTTTTAGTGCTTAACCTTCAATTTAACGCTAAGTGTTTATGACCGCTGTTCGGTGCACTTAGAATAGGATTGAAGAGATTTAAATGTTTGACACGCATTGAAATCAATAACGTAAGGTAAATCGTATTATAAGTGTTTATGACCGCTGTTCGGTGCATTTATAATATTGAAAAATGTATGCATGTATTTGAGATGATTAAGGTAGAATTTCGTGATTGGTTCAATATGAGCATGATGTTAGAGTGTTGGTAAAAATATGTGTTTGAAGAAAGTTCACTTGCATAAAAGTTAAAGTAGAAGTAGAATTAAGTTCTTAATTGTTTTTACTTATTTACTTTATTTTATAATTACAATCATTCAAACCCCCCACCCCCATCTAATTCTTTATTCTTTTATTATTTAATTCTTTATTCTTTTATTCTTTTATTCTTTATTTCATTAATTCATTAATTATTTTATTCTTTAATTCATTTATTCTTTAATTTTTTATTATTTTATTATTCTTTGATTATTCATTATTCTTTCTCACTAACATATTTTTAATGTTCCCTAATTTCTCCGGTTAAGAACGATTCCTATTTACCAATACTACATCTACACAAAAATGGTTTAAATTGCATAACACCCGAATTACGTGTTTAATTTAATGCGTAGTACATTATCATAAGGAACACCGGGCCCACACACTATTCCACGACCCCTTGGAGGGAATACAAATAAAATTGGGAGTGGAAAAAAATAATCATTTGAAAATATATTTTCTAGAAAAACAATCATATACCCTACAATTATAAAACATACATAAATATAGTAAAATAGAAACAACCAAATTTTAATTCAAAGTAAATCATGAATCGTGGGATCCACAAATAATAAAAAGTATATCAAAACTATGTGGCCCGTATTTCTCTGAAATTTCCATTTCTAAAATCACGCAATAAAATCTGGACACAAACATTAGTAATCAAATACAACCAATCCTCAAATACTCAGACACTAGTCACGATGATCAATCAACACTACGCGTAAGCAAACTCGGGAACTGTGGTGGAGTAAAACAACTCTGACATCATCCGAGTTATATCCCGAGAATAGAGGCAACATCCAGGTGGTAACTCAAAAATGATCACATCTGGGCTGTACTATTATCCCTGTGAACAGACAACTTCTGGCTAGTATTCCCAGAAGCTTGAGTGATACTAGACCATGACATCCTAGGAACGAATCTCCAAAGAATTTACTCACGTCCATGCAATATAATACCGTGAGCTCCCCGGAAACGAGTCTCCAAAGGATTTACTCACGTTCGGGGAGAGGGGAACAATATCACGTGAGGATGGTTATCGTGGAAAATAGTAGAGAATTTATCCAAATCATTGAAATCGTTTCCAAAACAAGTTTTTGACTCCAAATCTAAGTCAAAAAAATTTCAAGTCGGGTCTAAACCCAAAACATTGTTTCCACAAAAATCATAAAATTTGTGTTCATAATCATATCTTGAATAAATATTTGAAGTACAAAAATCAGTAAATAATCATATAGAATCAATTATTCAGACCATTGCTGTAACGATCCGTCCCGAATCTACGGGATTAATTAAGTATTAATTGCGGATTATCGAGGATTAATCGAGGATTAAGCGAGGATGATCAGATGGCAGGACCCGACCCTCCTCTGTCAGGACCCGACTCTAGCACGATATTGTCCGTTTTAGGCCTCCTCACCCTCACGCTTTTGTTTTCGGAAGCTTACGGTGCAACTTCCCAGGGGTCACCCATCATGGAATTGTACCAACCTCAAATCTCTTAACTTTGAAGTTCCAACCGAACTCAAAACCACTGAGCTCTCAAAAGGTCTCGTTTAGATCAGAGTAGCGCAGCGGCTCCCTCTATCTAACACGATATTGTCCCCAACAGTTTTTGTTCCTTGGACCTCACACTGCTTGGGCTTTGCCTCAAGCCAGTGCGCTCACGGGAGGTCTCATGCTAGATAGGTATGTGCCTACACCTTTAAGGCACACCACCATTCCTTTCCTAGACCATTCCCCTCTCATAAATGTGGGATCGTTCACCATTCCCTCCAGAACACAGGTCTTACAATCCACCTCCTTAGGGCCCAGCATTCTCGCTGGCACAATTCCCGGTCGGGGTTTGGCTCTGATACCATTCCGTCAGGACCCGACCCTCCTCGGTCAGGACCCGACTTTAGCACGATATTGTCCGCTTTGGGCCTCCTCGCCCTCACTATTTTGTTTTCGAGAGCTCACGATGCAACTTCCCAGGGAGTCACCCATCATGGAATTGCACAACCCTCAACTCGCTTAACTTTGGAGTTCCAACTGAACCCAAAGTCACTGAGCTCCCAGAAGGCCTCGTTTAGATCAGAGTAGCACAATGACTCCCTCTATCTAACACGATATTGTCCCCAACGGATTTTGTTCCCTGGACCTCACGCTGCTTGGGCTTCGCCTCAAGCCATCGCGCCCACAGGAGGCCTCGTGCTAGATAGCTATGTGCCTACACCTTTAAGGCACACCAAAATTCCTCTCCTAAACCATTCCTCTCGCAGGAATGTGGGATCGTTTACCATTCTCTCCAAGACATGGGTCTTACATAAGAGGATCGGGTGAAATGACAATTTTGCCCATAACCAGATGAAAATGTTAACTTTTGATCTCCTAGGTCATTAGCTCGTGAACCGAGATCCATTACATATATCAAGACGATACGAGTCCGTAGAGAAGCAACACGTCAAAATCAGACATCGTATAGGAAAGTTACAGGTTTGGAACGAATCGTGGTACGATTGCACAAATTACGAGGAAGTTGACATTTATTTTCTAGTGAGCCCAAAATATCCTAGTCTGGACCAATGGATGAGTGACAAGTATTACTCATCCCATTAGCCCAAACTCACACATACATGCATCTGCACCCATTATCTTCCATTTTGATCAAAAAACCCGAACGCCTTCCCCCTTGCTTTATCATCATCCTCATAAATTTGTAATTTGTTATTGCTTGAGAAGGAATGAGAGGGTGGTTGAGAGATTGAGAGACAGTGGAGCATGATGGTGAAAGGCTGAGCCACCGTCGATGGCCGAGAAACTCAGAAAAAGGTAACCCGTGAACTTGGTGGATTGGATTTCAATTTTTGAACGTTTAGGGCTCATTCTGATGCCATGGTTGTATGTATTGAGCTCATACGAGCCTGTAGGAACAAGATTGAGAGGCTGAGGACCCAAGACAGGCTTGGAAGCATGGTTGTAAGTGACCCGTGGAAGATCGATCTTGAGCAAGTAATTTCAATCCTTGTTTCTTATTTTTGAAGTCGTAGATAGGTTTCTGGGCTCAGGGCGAGTCTAATCGAAGAAAAATGGTGAAGAATGGTGGTCAGACGACGAAAATACGACTGGATCGAGTCGCGAGTCAAAACGACCCGTTACAGAGGTTCGGGTCGACCTGGCCAGAGGTTGAAGGTGATGACATGGCAATCCACATCATCCATGTCAGGTCACGTGGCTATCCAGAGGGTGACACATGGCCAGGTGTAAGTCCAGTCAGCATCTGATGTGGTAGTGCCACGTCAGACTTGTCAGACCACGTGGCCCAGCGGGGTGGTACCACGTGGCAAGCTATCAGAAAGGTGTCAGGTTGTCAGAGCTAACATGTTAGTGACACGTGGCAGTGATGACGTCAGCAGGTGACATGAAAATGTGAGAGGATGACACGTGTCACCAGTTAGAGAGTGCCATGTGTCCATTTTTTAGAGCTGTTAGATGCCCGAGTTGTTAAGTTGACGTCAGCGTTGACCACCGTGGATCAAACTTTGACTAGCGCATGAGGGCACATAGGCACGAGTTTCGAGGTAAAACTGGTCTTGTTTAAAAGGTTTTGACGTTCTGAATCCAATGGTGATGGTTTCAGGTCGATCAAAGATAGTTTGATAGGTCATTTAGATGTTTTTAACCTCGAGAAACGTGTTCGGGACGTGTTCTCGGGTCCAGGATAGTTAGAGGTTTCAGGTATGGACTTATATAGGTTGTTAGTAATTTTTGGGCTTGATTTAAACAAGCCCGAACATTTCGAAGACATTGGATTAGCCTCGGAGTGGATTACGGTGCGGATTATGAGTGCGCAGCGTGGACTGTCTGTGAATGGACTTTTGATTTATAAATATGATGCATGCATAAATGTTTTATATGTTTTATGAACATGATTTGAGTTTGATTGTTTATCATTTCGTGGAAATGATATAATGCACGCATTTCGTGGTTTAGGTTTGTTGATACCATATCGACCGACCACCTAAACATAGGGCCCGTCAGGACAGGAAGGACACCCACCGATTCTCCGATCGGCACCCCAGCGTGGCTCGCCGATCGGCAATGACCTGCAGGCCTATCATTCGGCACCTGACATGGTACAGACGCTAGCTGGCCGCGACAGTCACCTAACCAACTCTGCCATACCAACTCCCTGACGGAGGCAGGTTGGGACCCCAGCTGGCGCCTCCTCCGGATGTCCAGGACTTGTCAGACAGCTCTCAGCCACAAAGCACCACCTGCTCCCGCAACAGTAGCCCACCTACCGCAGTTATTGCCACTATAAATACCTCGAAACCCTTCACAAAGGTAAGACACTCAGAACCGATCCAGAGCACTGTATTTACTTGCCCCTCGGCAGTCAGATACTAACTTAGACATCGGAGCCCCTTTGGTCGGCACCACACCTGTGTCTAGTCTTTGCAGGATCCCTGCCGAACAGCAACGCTCCCAGCGGGCCCAAGACACCACACAGTGGTCCTAGAACCCCCAACGGGTCTCATCGAGTTGGTCATTTCCGGATAAAACAATTGGCGCCGTTTGTGGGAACTCAGTAAACACCCACTAACTCACATACCTTGGCTCAACCCTCTGCCGACGAACAATGTCTGCCGAACGGGATGCCGGTGAGCTCAACAACACCCCTCAGGGAGATCGCACCCGAACCCGAGCCAGCCTGCCTTCCGAGGACATGCTCGAAATGCTAAGGACTCTCCGGTCGGAGGTTGCCGAACTCAGGAAAAGCAATGCTGCCATCGAGAGCAGGAACCACGTGTGGGGGGAGCAGCATGGAATCACCCTGGCCATCTTGCAATCCACACGCGAGGAACTGGAGGAGCAGCGGGAGGCAACCAAATGGGCCTTAGCCGCTGCATCTCGTCGGCAGGAGTTCGATGCCTGCCGAGTCGAGATTGGTGACACCTGCCGACTAGAAACGTCCGGTCGCCTGCTCTTCCACCAGACCGACCTGCCTGGCCCCTCGGGAACGCAGATCTACCGTGACACCCGCGAACTACTCGACAGGAGACAGACGCAGGCCCCGGCTAACCGTCTGACTTACCCAACTCACGACCCCCGCATCCAGGCACATCCGCCTATGCCCGTACTATCTCAGGGTGCCCGGTCACGGTCCGGATCGGTACGCCGACCCACACAGCCTCCGCGGCTCTCCGTCTAGCCTCCAGGTAGTCCCTCCTCGCCAGTTGGCAGGCACCAGCCGGAGAACAATGCCAGCTCGACCACGACCTCGTCCGAGTGGCGACCGACACAACCCGGGAAGCTCAGAGGTAGCAGCACGAATCATCCAATCGGCGACTAACCGATTGGGGCGGATCGACCCGACCGATCAGACGAGGTGGTCCATGAACTCCTCCAGCGCGTGCGGGAGTTGGAGGCCGCCAGACCCAAGACTGGGACACTACCCTGACCTCGGACCAACATTGGTCCCTTCACGGACCGCATCATGCGGTGCCGCCATGAAACGGAGGTCAAACCCTAGAAGATTGCCCTATATGATGGACAGGGCGACCCAGACACCCATATCAACAATTACAACTCCGCGCTCGCCTTCAGAAATTTCTCCGACGAAGCGCGGTGTTTGATTTTCAGCTCCACCCTCACTAGGGCCGCGCTCAACTGGTTCTATCGTCTAGAACCACAGTCTATCGACTCGTTTGACCGCCTACACACAGTCTTCCTGAACCAGTTCATGATCCAGACGGATCGACTGCTCACAACCGAGGACTTGGGAACCCTCCGACAGGGAGATAGCGAGCCCCTACGCCAATACGCCGCTCGTTTCAGCTTGGAATACTCCAAATGTCATGAGACGGATGACAAGGCCGCCTACCGGGCTTTCCGAAATGGGCTGCGGGAGTCCACCTTCAAGTACCATGCCTTCACCCAGGGTTGGGACGATTACAATGAGCTCATGCGACAAGCGGCAATACACGCCAAGGCGGAGCACTTCAACTCTCCCCAGGTAGCACCCCGACCTGACGTGAATAGCACGCGCCCTCCACCTACCAGGAACCGGCAGGCGCAGTCACCTCCACCCATCAACAACGCGCATACAGATCACCGATCTGACTCACACTTCGGTAAGCGAAAGGGGACGTACAATAATGATCATCATGGGAAGGACAAGTACCACCACAAGGGACAGGGATCATGACACCACCAGTCAGGCAAACCCCACACGGGGCCCACCTCAAAGTACAAAACCTATTCCATCCTAAACACCTCCCTTCAGAATGTCTTGATGAGCATTGAAGGCACAATCCCCAAGCCACGGGCGTGACCGCCTGGCCCCTGCCCGGGCGTCCAATCCAACCTGTATTGCCAGTACCACAAGTTCAACGGCCAAACCATCGACAAGTGCGTGGCCTTCCGCGACATCGTGGAAGCACTCGTAAGGGAAGGGAAGATCAACCAGTTCCTCCAGCACGCGCGCCCCGCGCAGTGTCTGCCACAAATCAACACGATTAGTGGGGGCCCTACCATCTCTTCCTCCTGTACCTCCAACTGGGCCAAAAAAAACATCCTGCGCGCCACGACATCTAACCACCAAATCTTCAACATCGAGGATGGACGCGCTGCCAAGGTCGCACGGGCGGGAGGGGCGCCCATCACCTTCTCGGAGGAAGAAGAACGGGGGGTTATTTTTCCCCACGACGATCCATTGATCATTCGCGCTCAGATAGCTAATTTTGATGTTGGGCGGATCCTGGTGGATACTGGCAGCTCTGTGAACGTCCTCTTCATGGACACTTTCAACCAGTTGGGCATCAACTCCACAAGCCTCACCCACGATGGTTCTCCGCTACTCAGCTTCTCAGGCGATTCTGTTATGCCCATCGGCACCATTTCCCTGCCTATTTCCCTGGGAAGCGCACCCAAGATCGTAACAGCCATCACCACCTTTCTGGTGGGCGATTGCCCCACCGCCTATAACGTCATTTTGGGTAGGGGACTCCTCAACCAGTTCAGCGCCGTTATCTCCACTCGGGCCCTTCTCATGAAGTTTCCAACCATCATGGGCACTGGTCAAGTCTGGGGTAATCAACAATCCGCCCGCTCCTGCTATCAGACCGCCTTGACAAAGCTCAACCCATGTGACAAGCGAGAAACCATGGCCGTCGCCGAGGCTGCTTACGAGGCCGACTCTGTCGACTCCGAGCTCCTTGAGCAAATATGGGCGGGTCCCCCCGAGGACCCGCGCGACCTCTCCGCCGTCTCGCAGCCGCAACCCGTGGAGGATACGGAGCTGATCACCCTTTAAACGCGTAACCCCGAGCGGCAAGTGAAAATCGGGAGCACATTCACCCTAGAAATCAGGGCACAACTCATCCAGTTTCTCCAGGACAACATCGAGGTCTTTGCTTGGTCCTACGCCGACATGCCTGGCATATCCACTGATGTCATCTGCCACAGGCTTAACATCAGCCCCTCCTTCAAACCAGTCACCCAAAAGCAGCGGACTTATGACGTAGAGCGACAGCTTGCCATGCAGGAAGAGATCGTCAGACTCAGCACCATCTATTTCGTCCGAAAGGCCATTTACGCCACATGGGTTGCAAACATCGTACTCGTCAAGAAACCCTCCGGATCCTGGCGGATGTGCATCGACTTCACGAATCTCAACAAGACCTGCCCGAAGGATAGCTTCCCTCTGCCAAAGATCGATCTCTTGGTCGACGCCACGGCTGGCCATGAACTCCTCAGCTTCATGGTTGCATACTCTAGCTACAACCAAATCAGGATGCACCCCGATGACCAAATCCACACCAGTTTCCGCACTAACTTGGGGGTCTACTGCTACAATGTTATGCCCTTCGGGCTCAAGAACGCTGGTGCCACCTACCAGCGGCTCTTCAACTTCATGTTCGCGGATCAGATTGGCAAGACCATGGAGGTGTACGTGGATGATATGCTTGTCAAAAGTAGGACGGCCAACGAACACGTGCCTAATCTCCACAAGATGTTCCAGGTCCTGAAGCAGTACAAAATGCGGCTCAACCCTGCCAAATGTGTTTTCGGTGTCCGTTCCGGCAAATTCCTCGGTTACATGATCAGCCAACGGGGAATCGAGGCTAACCCCGAGAAAATTAAGGCCATCTTGGACATGAAGACCCCACGCACACTCAAGGAAGTCCAAACCCTTACTGGCCGGATCGCCGCCCTCACCCGGTTTATCTCCCGGGCGACGGACAAGTGTTTACCATTCTTCAAGGTCATGAAGACCCAGGGCAGGCACATCAACTGGGATGAAACGTGGGACGCCGCCTTTGAAGCCCTCAAAACTTACATGAGCACCGTACCCCTACTTACCCGACCTACCACCGGTGAGCGACTCACCGTCTACCTTTCTGTCTCCACATCCGCTGTCAGCTCTGTCCTCGTCACCTGCCAAGACGGCGCGGAGTTCCCGGTGTACTATGTCAGCAAAGCATTCCAGGATGCGGAGACCCGGTATAACGACCTAGAGAAGTTGGCCTTTGCCCTCATTGTGACAGCCCGGTGCCTCCGCCTATACTTCCAGGCACACACCATGTTAGTCCTTACTAACAAAACTCCTTCGCCAGGTGCTCCAAAAGTCGGACGCTTCGGGTCGACTCATCAAGTGGGCAGTGGAGCTTAGTGAGTTCGAGATCACATTCGTCCCAAGACCAGCGGTCAAAGGGCAGGTCGTCGCTGACTTACTCTCTGAATTCACTTACAACACAACGCAGCACATGCCCGACACTCTTGATCCCAACACTGCGGCACCCGCCGCCCATACCTGCAAGCTGTCAACCCCATCCACCTTGGACCCTGCCCAACCAAGTTGGACTCTTTATGTGGACGGGTCTTCCTGTCATACGGGGCTCTGGCGCTGGCCTCGTACTCAGCACACCTACCCAGGAACGGCTGGAGTACGCACTGCGTTTTGGTTTCCAGGCTTCCAACAATGAAGCCGAGTACGAAGCCCTCCTTGCTGGCCTCCGGTTGGCCACCGACCTCCAGGCGTAGCAGCTGCAGGTTTACAACGACTCCCAACTCATCATCCGCCAGATCAATAGCCTCTATGATGCTAAAGACGCCTCCGTGACCCGATACTTGGCCAAAGCTCGATCCCTGCTTCGCCACTTTCGCGGCTACGAAGTCACTCAGATACCGCGGTCAGAGAACAGCCACGCAGATGCCATGGCTCGTCTGGCCTCTTCCATTGATGACAGGATAGGCCGCCGAGTTCCCGTTGAATTTCTGGCATCCCCAAGCACAAACGAGCAACCAGTCCTGCTCACGACACATGAAGCCTCTTGGATGGATCCCAACATACTGTACCTCACCACGGCCGAACTTCCGCCCGACCGTAACGAAGCCCGGCGCATCCAGCGCCAATCCGCACGAAACACTATGGCACATGGCCACTTATATCGACGGGGATTCGACACCCCCCTCCTGAAGTGCCTCCCTACTGATCGGGGCATTGCGGTCCTCCGAGAAATTCACTAGGGAATCTGCGGTAATCACTCCGGACCCAGGTCCCTCGAACATAAAGCTTTTCGTCAAGGATACTATTGGCCTACAATGCACACCAATTCTATGGCCATCACTCAACGGTGTGTCCCATGCCAATGGTGGAAAGGGCAGCGTCGAACACGCGGTCGTTGCAGTGGACTATTTCACTAAGTGGGCCGAGGCATAATCGTCACAAACAATGGCACTCGGATCGATTCCACCGTGGGCTGAGGCACGCGGTCGAGAGCTTTGTCTACCAGAACATCATCTGTCGCTTCGTTATCCCACACACGATCGTCACAAACAATGGCACTCAGTTCGATTCCACCCGTTTCCGACAATTTTGTGATGTCTATGGCATCCAGCTCTGCTTCGCCTCGGTGGCACATCCACAGGCTAACGGACAGGTCGAAGCCATAAACAAGCTCATCAAACACAATCTCAAGGCTCGACTACATGACACCCCGTGGCTTTAGGGCCGTGGTCTTCACCCTCCGCACAGGCTGGGGGGTCACCTCCGGCTCCTTGCCCTTTCCGTCTGCTGCAGGGTCGTGCTTTGCCACCGCTTCACTCATCTTCTTCTGAGTGGCTTGTTCAACGTGGGGATGCACTGCAAAAATCAACTTGTTAGTGCCTCGGAATACCTACACATCATTACTTCAAACAGCTGCTACTTACCAGGTGGCGAGATAAGACCAACGACAAGTAGGATGGCTGGTAGCTTCAAGACGCAGCAACTACGCTCTAGCTCGGATAGCTTTTCCCAGACGAGATTGTACGCCTCCCAATCTTCCGCTGTCACCGTTGTCTTGGACGGACCTGCACATACACAACACACCATCAGACCCCGTCTCGGTAGCCCAAGTACCACACTATGGCCACCTGCCAAGCGGAAGACAGACAACCTCCGGACTAGAAATGGCTGGGAATCCTCGACCGGACCCTGCTGACATCCCCCTCCCACGGCCCGGACACCCAACAGAAACGATGCCTCTAACTCTTCTGCGATGTCGGCACGTCGGTGATGAACGCACCCCGGGCACTCTTGTTCAGGCACTCCATCTGGTACCAGCCCGACCCATAGGTCTCCCTCTTGAAACGGTACAAAGTGCACAGCTGCCCCCAGGTCGGCTCCGGCAGTCCCGCCAGTCGGAAGGCCGTGTATAGGCTGATCAGGAAAGCCGTTTGCATTCAGTTGCCCCATGGCTAGGTTTGCCCTCGCCATCATGTCCTGGAGCCACGGGTGCAGAGCCAGCCTCACTCCGTGCTCAAAGCAGTCGACATAGAATAACGTTGATCCCTTTGGCGGGTCACTCGGCCTATCGCTATGCCGCGGTACGCTCATCTTGACCTCCGCCGTCACATTATACAGCTCCCGGAACCAGTCCAGGTCGGACTGCCGAATAGTGTTCATCTCGTAGTCCACGGTGTACTCCACCTTCACCACGCCATCGGCATCTAGTTCCATCGGCGAGCTCGTCTCCGTCACGCTATCTTCAGCGTCGGAGTCGACGACGACGACATGGGGGTGCGAGGTGACGTCCATTTTTCAGTAGGCCGGTCGGCACCCGACGTGCTACATCCGCCCTGTTGCCTCACCTTCTTCCGCGGCAACCTGAGAGCCTTATCTAGGCTGTCACCCCTGCTGGACGATGACGCACTACTGGTTGTGGACCCACTAGTGGACGTTGACCCACTGCGCCCGCTCGGCACGTCGCTTGCAGAACAAGACGGTGTTTCCACGCCAAAAGCTTAAGGGGACCTAACCCCAGATCCACTGTTTGACTCTGACTCTGACATCTACAAATTACCAAAATAAAAGAAGCTACAACTAAGCACTACCCTACAGAACACATGCTGAGCAGCGATGCCGTTCGACATAAATTATACCTGTAATATTTGCTCGGTCGAATTAGTCTCACGTGTGTCTCCTTTCCTCTCGGCAGGCTCCAATTCAGTCGGCACTTGAAAATTACTCCGCAGATGCACTGAGTAAAAAGTGAAAAAGTCAAAAGCTTCCACCCCCTTTTATAGGCCCCTGGCCCGCCTCGAGATACACACTTTCGATCTGACGTTCACCAGACCGATATGGCCACCATTAGGATACGGATACGACCTTGTACTGTATGCTCATCGGTATCATACATTCCCACCTACGTACATATGTACGTACATTTCTACCTGTATACATCACTATAGCATGCCGAAAGGAACCTCTCGACATCTCCTTCGATGACATGCTTCGTCTCTCCATCGGCACGCGCAAGGCAACCGACGGGTCCCTGCCATTCCCCTCGGCCGCCTCACCACGACCTTCCAGTCATCACGGAGGGCAGCTTACGGGACTCGGCAGGCACCGCCCCGGTCGGTCGACAGGCACTGGCCGTCATCACAAGTCCCCGACCGAGGAAATCCACCTCAGTCAAAGACTTAGAGGACTTATGTTGATACCATATCGACCGACCACCTAAACATAGGGCCCGTCAGGACAGGAAGGACACTCACCGATTCTTCGATCGGCACCCTAGCGTGGCCCGCCGACCGGCAATGACCTGCAGGCCTGTCATTCAGCACCTGACATGGTACAGACGCCAGCTGGCCGCGACAGTCACCTAACCAACTCTGCCATACCAACTCCCTGACGGAGGCAGGTTGGGACCCCAGCTAGCGCCTCCTCCGGATGTCCAGGACTTGTCAGACAGCTCTCAGCCATAAAGCACCACCTGCTCCCACAACAGTAGCCCACCTATCGCAGTTATGGCCACTATAAATACCTCGAAACCCTTCACAAAGGTAAGACACTGAGAACCGATACAGAGCACTGTATTTACTTGCCCCTCGTCACTCAGATACTAACTTAGGCATCAGAGCCCCTTTGGTCGGCACCACACCGGTGTCTAGTCTTTGCAGGATCCCTGCCGAACAGCAACGCTCCCAGCGGGCCCAAGACACCACACGGCTGGTCCTAGAACCCCCAGCGGGTCTCATCGAGTTGGTCATTTCCGGATCAAACAAGGTTTTATATGATTTGAATAATATTTTAATTATCGGTTTTGAATGATTTCACGGAGATATGTGAAATTAAGGATTTGATTAGCAGTGTTGAGATAATTTCACGGAGATGCGTGAAATCGGTATTTTGGGGTTGAGACCCAGTTGATTTAAGGTTTGACTTAGAGTATAGTTAAACGGGAACTTGAACAACGATTTGATAGTGAAATGGTTTTCGGATTTGGAAATGATAACTCAGGCTTGTGACCCAGTTCTGGTTTATGATATGATATCAAGCTTATGACCCTGTTATGGACTACTGAAATGAGATTTTGGGCTTGTGACCCTGTTGTGGATTTATGAAATGGTATTTGGGTTTGAGACCCAATTGGATAATGATTGTGACTCTGTTTTGGAGTCAAATGTGATTATTTGATGGTTTTCGGATTTATGAAATAGTTTTAAGATTGTAAAATGAGAACTGGACACTGATTTTATGAGATTTTCGGAAACTGATTTTGGGCTGAGACCCTATGTGAAATAACTGTTTTGATTTGAGAAACGAAAGTTTTGAAAATGTGTTTCCACTATTTTTATTATGAACATTCTCTGAGATGATGGATATGACTCCGGTAGGAATATGTTTCCCCAGAGATGGACTCCAGTAGGAATGTATTTCCCCAGAGAGGGTCTCTAGTAGGAATATGTTTCCTATCCTGGAGTCATCACGATCCATTTCCCGGAGGTGATTAGCTCCGAGGGGAGGCTCAGGCTCAAGGGTGGTAGATATAGATATCACTCAGACGTCGTAGATCCTGGAGCTGATATTATCCCAGACGTTGTAGATCCTGGGGATGTACTCAAAGATGAGACCCCGAGTTGCACATGTAGCATTGAAATCGTGGCAATTGATCATTTGATAGTATTAGACGGATGTTGGATATGCGAATGGGTCTCGAGGTTTTTGACTTACTGGTTTGTGTCCAGATGTTTTTAAACGTGTGATGGTTTTACATTGATTGCATCGGGTTTTCTTATATACGGTTTTGTTGGAAAGAAATAGGTTTAAATTGTTATGCATGCATGCTTTTAATTGAAGGGTATAAATGTATTTTCCCGAAATATATTTTAAAAAGCTTATTTTTTCCATTCACAGTTTTTATGGTTTTTGATACCCTTCATGTTAATCGCGGATGCGAGCTGTAGCAGAGACTGAGACATAACATGCCGCTGCCTACTCTGGAAATCACTGCGCACTCTAGAAACCTCGAGCGGGTTACAATTTTATCCTTGGTCTGGCACATGGTGTCAGACAGGAGAAGGGCACATCTCACGATAATCCAGGGGGTTTGAGATGGGTCCTGTCAATTGCGAGCCAAATCATGCAATAAAAAATTTCAACACTTATTTATGCATGCATCCAATTTTATAAAACAAATGTCCAAGTAGCTCAATCTTGAGGTTTGCGCTCGTTTGAAGCCCTAGAAGCTCTCTACCCTGTCAAAAATCATTACCGAGGGTCACTAATGTTTAGAGTAATCCCATACCCAAATCTCCTAATTCTCGAGATAATATACGTATTTAAAATCTAAATATTTACACTTCAAACACACAAAACTACCCTGGGACGATATCCAATCGACTCAAAACCTATGCCAAAATTTTGGTACCCTCACTAATGGAAGGCCGAGCGTCGCTCCCCCAAGATCCTGCGTTAGGGGTCATCCCTATTATCCAACCGAGTCAACACGAGGGTCTGCAACTGGGACCTAACTCGAGAGGCCTGACCAAGTCCAAAATCCTCCATTTTGTCCATTTTTTACATTCCAAACGTAAAAAATATTGTAATTAATCTCATAAACAATAATATAAAGTTTAAACCACAATTGCTCACCGTGAAGTCAAGGACACAAGATCCAAGTCTCGATTGAGCTTCAAACTTTAATATGGGCTTGTTTCGTGTTTAATTCCTTTGAAATCCAACTGGGTTTTGATTGTACAAGTGTAGTAATATGGAATATAATGTTAATTTTCCGTTTCAACCTCAAAGTCCCATACTTCAATTTCAAGGGGCACGGGTTGGGTGGTTTTCAAGTTTAGGTCAATTTTTTCCCATCGTACTCCTTCCTCTCATCAAAGTTTTCATACAAAATTTAGGTTTGTTCCAAGTCCTGCCTCCAATTTCCTTCTCTTCCATCTCTATTCTCCTTTTTTTTTTCTTTTTCTTTTTTTTCTTCTCTGTTTTCACAAACCCAGTAGGTACAACAAATTTGAGTTGCAGGGTTAGGCGGTGAATGATGATGTATTACTAAGATGGTGACATGTATCAACATCTCACATAACTAGGTGATAGTTCATCACTAGTCAATATTCGGGACCCATATAAGTTGTTCTACATTGGAGCGCAATATCCTATGTCCAACCCAAATGATATAGGGTCCGCCTCATCGCTAGGTACATCTTAGGATCACGTATACTCTGCGTAATATCTGTCACGTCCTCATTACTAGGTTGTGCACAAGGCTCACATGACAGGACCCGTCCCCGAAGGACGTAGATAACCGTGTCTGGTCCTGCTCCTGTCTGACAAGTTAATTGAGGTTCCGAAATTATCCTCAGCACTTGCCAAACAAGGGATAACTGCACATGTGCCCACTTATACCTCCACCTCTCGAATAGTCTCGAACATCGTACCATGACCTAGAGGGTCAATAAAACAGAAAAGGTGTGAGTGGACAAAACAAACTTTTATAAATAAATTTACCAAAATACATTCTTACCCTCCAGTTTCACAAACATGCATGCATATCATAAAACATGAGTAATAGTGTGAAATCAATCAAGTATGAACAATGGACCGATAAAATCAAAACATTTTTCTAAATTTCCATGGTCCACATTTTCCTTGAAACTCATGTTCATCAAATCAATTCATGATATAAAGTACCTGGACACAAATATCAATAAATCACAAATCTCAATAAATCCACGGGACTTATTTCCATATCCAATCTCATTAGTCACGTTATCCATGCTACGCGTGCAAATCAAATAAGCTCAAGGACTGCTCAAATCCAAGCATGTTGATGTGAACACATCACCAGCCGACATTCCAGATCGTTGTGAACACATCACTGATCAATCTCCACATAATACCATCGCACTTGAGTCGAGCCTCCTTCCGCTGCTCGACAATAGACTGTGCTACGTGACCTCTCCAAGCGAACACATCCCATCCCGGAGGCGAGTGTTATCTCCAGGGTGCACTCTAGGGAAAACATATTCCTATCAAGAAAACCAGTGAAAAACAGTTGCATTTGAAACCAAAATCATTTATCATCACAGGGTCTCGGCCCAAAGCATAGTTTCCTCAAAATCCGTAAAACTAGAGTCTCGATTAATTCCATAAATCCGAAAACCATCAATAACATCATGTAATCACATGTAAATACAAATCCAATCAAAATCACAACTCCATTGGGTCCCAAGTCCAAAATCTCGATTTCATGTAAATCCGTGCAACCGTAACCCGAGTTGCCATTTTTACCTAAATCCTAAAATATATCCGAAAAACATTACATAAATCCATCAAATCAATCTCTGACTCATAATCCGGGTCAAAACGTCATTTTCAATCCCGGTCCTACGCCCAAAACATCAATTTCTCAGTTTCTTGAAAATCATACCCAAAATAATATAATAATCCATAAAATCGATAAATCACTGTATTGAAACATCAATAATGTCAAATCATATGATAAAGCATTTAAAACATATATGCATGCATCACGGTTAGAAAACAAAGTCCACTCACACACCGTCCAAACGTCTCGCTTTCGAACTGCATGTTTTTCGGTAAATTATGGAAATCACAATTCTTGTCCAAAATAATTATCGAGGGTCACTAATACTTCAATATATCTCATATTAACTTCCCTAATTTTTCTGGGATTTAAATACATATTTAACCCGTACATCAACATTTCGGATACACTGAACTCTATTGAAACGATATCTGATTTCCTCGAAACCAGTGCCAAAATGTTTGTTACATTGAGAGGATTCAAAGTCATGTTGAAATCACCTTGAGACAAGGGTCCACGCGCCCTCACGCACCGCCGTGAGTGTCTACGCGTGGGAGCCACGCGCCAATGAACAGTGTCGTCGTCCCAGCCCGATTTTCTGCAATTCGGACCCTACAACCCGCGAGACAACCCGATTCAATCCCTATCAATTTCAACTCGATTTCTTCAATTGATTCAGCTAATCATATCATTTTAATGTTAATTGAAGGTCTGTAAGTTCAATTTTATGATTCCTTACCTCGAAGGCATTCGACCAAGCCTCGAGACTTCAAGGTCTGTTCATCATTTGATTCTCTCACTGGTCATCAATTCCTCTAAATTGATTCTTCATGGAGCTTCATAGAAGTCTGATAAACACATTCCAATTCTCAATTTCATCTTTCTAACCCTTCAATTACACAACTCAATCCTTGAATTGCTCCACTTTTGCTATGTCCGTTCTGAGCCGAAAGGACACCAATTCTCTTCGTTCTTGAGGTGATCCTGATCGAGACAGTCCCAGAAAGCTCAAACCAATCTCAATTTGAAGTATCATGACCTACAAATTCAAATTTGATTTTTGGGAGAATTTGAATTCCTACGGGTTTTGACTTTCTGGTTTAGAGGTTTTCCCTCATCTTTGCTCTCCATATCATTTCTCCTAACTCCTTCTCATAATCTTTATTCTCTGTAATTTCCTCTCAAGGTTAGCTGTGGAAGGGAGCTCAGTGCTTTCACATAATCATACTCTGTTTTTTCATGGTTCAAGGAAGAAATAGAGAAGATGATCGATAATGAAGAAATGATAATTGAGGATGAAGATGGATGGTGAGGATTATGGAATGAGTGTGTGTGCATTCTAAAACAATTAATAATGGACTAACGGGAAACATGATCCACAAGTTAGGGGTCTCAAATCATGGGATGAGTGACACTTGTCGCTCATCCAAGGGTCCACAATCATTGATCACATTTCAATATTTTATTATTATTTCAATTGAATTCCCGGGAAGTAAGTTTAACCGATTTCACTCCCGTGACCATAACTTTCCCGTTCGATGTCCGATTTTGACGTGCCGCTTATCTACGGACTCGTGACATCCCGAACTACGTCACAGTCATTGGCCAAAGTAAGTTTGACCGCTCGAGTCAAAAGTCAACATTTTGCCCACCTCCAAGGGCAAAACGGTTATTTTGCACCATCCGTGTAAAATCACTCAACTAATCACCGATTAGTCTCAGTAATCCATCATTAGTCACTAATATAATTCCAGAATTCGGGACGGGTCGTTACATCACATCTTGGAGGCATTCTGTTTAATGCTCTAATACCAAATTGACATGACTCATCCCGAAAATCACTTTGATAACTGTGCCAGATCCTGATGTCCCGTTCATGCCTCCGTCTCAATATCAACCCCAATCTTTATGCAACGACTTGGAGGGAATACAAAATCGATAAAAGTGTGAGTGGACAAAAATAATCATTTGAAAATACATTTATAAGAAAAACAATCATTTACTCTTTATTTATAAAACATGCATGCATATAGTAAAACTGAAACAACTGGATTTCAATTCAAAGTAAATAATAAGTCGTGGGACCCACATTTCAAAGTAAACAACTGGATTTCAATTCAAAACATGCATGCGTATAGTAAAACTGAAACAACTTGATAAAAGGTATATAAAAAGTTTGGGACACATTTCCTTGAATACCTATTTCTAAAATCATGCCATTACACCTAGACGCAAACATCAGCAATAACAAACCACAAATCCTCAAATACTCAGGCACCAGTCATGATGATCAATCAGCACTACGCGTAGGAAAACTCAGGAATTTCGGTGGAGTAAAACAACTATGGCATCATTCGAGTCATATACTGGGAACAAAGTCAACTTCTGGGTGGTAACCTAAGAACTGCTCACATCCGGGCTGATTAGTATTGATAGGACCCACTCCTAAAAAACTTTGATAAACGTGCTTAGTCCTAGTGCTCATGCCTTACTACTCATGCCTTCACCTCTTAATCTGCTCCGAGTTTCGTGGAACGGCTCAGAAGGGTCAATAAAACCATTAAACCGTGTGAGTGGACAAAAATGAATATTTTAAAATGCATTTTTGAGGAAAACAACATTTTTAAAACAAAAAATTTATCAAGAAAAACCACATTTACCCTCCAATTTCTATAAAACATACATGCATAGAACAGAACGTAAATAAACAAACAATCAGATATCAAATCAAACAAATTATAGACCATGGGACCAAAAAAATCATAAAATACTAGTAAACAACATGTGGCTCACATTTCCCAAAAGCAATGATCATCAAATCATATAAAATAACCTTAACACAAGTATCGATAGGGTGAAGAAAAAATCAACCAATTCAATAAATCAAACCAAAACTGATACCAATAACATATCAGTAAATCAAACCAATGTGAAACACATCTGAACACAAGCATAAATAACCAAACACAACCAACCAATACCAATAACTCAACCGACCAACCAATCCTCTACTCAAATATCAGTCACCATATCATATCCGCACTGCTAGTGAGCAAACCACTCGAGAAAATAGAGTCGAGCTACGGACGTCCGAGTCCCAATCACATCAACAGTCTCTGAAAAATGGAGCCCTGCTCCAGATATCTAAGAGCAAATCAAATCTCCAGCCTTAGGAAACAGAGCCATACTCTGGATGTATGAGCGCTAACCAGATTCGAGGATGGTTTGATCATGGACAAAAGTTCACAAAACCAAGAAAACTTATTTATTACAATCCTTGACTCAAAACAAAGTTAAACATACTCAAAACCCGGGTCTCTGCCCAAAATACAATTTCCAATAAATAAATCTAGAAAAACATCTGATAATCATTAAAAAAATCATATTCAAACCATTGAAACATAAATCATGTAATAAAAAAATTAAAATATTTAACTGTGCTTGTATCATAATTTATAAAATCAAAGTCCATTCGCACACCGTTCATGTAGCTAAATCTCAATTTACACGGTCTTCCGAAATTCTGAAAATTGTACCGCCTGTCATAGATCGCCACCAAGAGTCACTAACATTCCAAATAATCTTATATTTAAATCCCCTAATTTTTTAGGATTAATTATGAATTAAAAACGTAGACATGATACTTCGGACACCCAAAACTACACCCGAGACGATGTTCGATCAACTTGAAACCTACACCAATGTGTTCAAAACATCGAAAGCATAAAAAAAAACGTGTTGATTGAACTTTGATACAAGGTTCCACATGCACCCACACGCTACCAACAGCTGCCTGTGTATTGGCCTCACGTCCCTTGCGCAGGTTGTCCTTATCCTCCCGCTAGGACAACCCGCATGTCTACGTGTAGGACCGGACTCGGGCGACCCGACCCGATTATAAAACCTTATTATCTTGTTCATTTCCTTTCCTTGAACTGTCTATCCTCATCTAATCTAACTTAGGATAAGTTCCATGGCCTCAAAACTCAGAAAACTTACCTTCAAACTTCAACCAAAACCTTTGAACTTCGGCCAAATGTCGCACTACTGTTCCCAGTGCTTTTTGCGTACCAAATTTCTTGTTCTCTGATGTTCTAAGACCATGGGAGCTTAAGGAAGCTAGTAGGGATCTTAGTTTAACGTCTCTCTTTCTTTACTTATTTCTCTATCTCTCTTGCTAGTTCGGTACCATCTCTTCTCTATGCAACTCTCAAGTAGGATTGTTTCTTCAAAAAAAAACTCAAAGCAACACAAAATACATACATACATAAACACATATATCCTACTCCCCAACTCCAATGTCGGTGCATCCAAGGATTATTGTGAGAAGGTGATAAAAATGTGACACTTGTCACCATCCTACAAAACCAACAAAATATCTCACTTACAAAATTACCAAAATACCCCTTATGTCAATATTACCAAAATGCCCTTAATAAGTTCAGATCTGTAGCAAGCTTATTCGGTCTCTGATTCCAACATGTCGCTTGTCTACAGACTCAGGACTTCGAGACCTACGTAATGGTACTCTCGGAAAGTCCAAAAGGTGTCCAAGGTAAAAATTCAACTTTGACTTTCAAGGAGCAAAATCGTTAATTTACAAACAAACTTTTCAAAATTACATTTCTCAAAGTACCGGGTCGTTAAAAGTATCCCCAAGAAGAAACTACCTCCGGGTGGTATTCCTAGGAACTATCGACATCCAATTAATACTAAATCTTGACATACTTGAGGATAGGTCTCCAAAGGATTAACTCACGTCCCAGGGAACAATATCACACGAGGATGGATATTGTGGAAAACAGTGGACAATAAATCCAAAGCATTGAAATCATTTTTAAAAAAAGGTCTTTGATAGCAAATCCAAGTCAAAACATTAAAGTCGGGTCTAAACCCAAAACACCATTTCCACAAAAAAATAAAGAAATTCTTGTCCAAAACCATATCTTGAATAAATATTCGAAATCCGAAAATCACTAAATAAACATTTAGAATTATTTTTTCAGACCATTACAATCCAAATCATGCAATAAAATCATTCAAAACTTAGTTATACATGCATCACAGTTTCTAAAACAGATGTCGCTCAATCCCGAGCTGTGCGCTCCTCTGAAGTCCCGGAAACTCTCTGGCCTATCAAAAATCTTATACCCAAATCCACTAATTCTCGGGGTAACATATGTATTTAAAACCTAAATATTTACACTTAGGACACATAAAACGACCTTGTAGCGATCCCATCTAAACCGTAACTTTGACGTATAGCCTATCTATGAACTCAAAATTTTGAGAGCTACGTAACGGTTCTCGATAAACGTGCAAAATGCTCTCCACTTAAAAGTCAACTTTTGACCTTCAATTAGTAACGAGTGCAAAATTCTCGCGGAAGTGATTCGCTGGGTAAAGTGCATGTAAGAAGGAAAATAATTTGCACGTGAAAATGGAAAACCTTGCCTCCGTCAATATATTATGTTTTATATTGTCAATATATTACATTTTCATATTGTTAAGTGGCATATAATGTTTTTAATTTATTTAAGAAAAAAAATGGCATTGCCCGGCAAACGTATTCGTCAAGGAAAGCTATAAAAAGAAAGTTTGTCTCATGAATATTCGTCAAGTAAAGGTAGAAAAGAAAGTTTGGTGGGCGAATTTTTGTCGTGCAATGGTTTAAATGAACTTGGCCCGGCGAACGTACATCTTCGTCGAGCAAAGTTCTAAATTGAATTCCCTTATCTTATGCCTTTCAATAATTTCTTTTAATACTCTGACTAATCCAACCATCCATATTAATAAGTCCAACTCATAGATCATTTACACAAAAAAATTAGTGAATTTGGAATTCCCGAAATTAGGTAACGGTGCGAGATGAATCGACGGTAGAAAAACATTTGGTCTTGATCCAACAAATCCAATCGTCCATATTTATAAAGTAAACTCATAGAACATCTACGCAAAAAATTAGAAAAATTTGGAATTTCTGGGATTAGGCAATTGACACGACCCATCCCCAATCCCCCTGATTAAGGGATAAACCATGCTCCCGCCTAACCCGCGTGCGACACGAAGGCTAAACACTCGTTTAACCCCTATGGAACATGCAAGCTTGACAAGGGATTTCCTGGTCAACTATCCAAAACACCTTCCAGTTTCCCAGAGTGCACAGAACCACTGTGGATCGCGTGTGTGATGTCTCCGTCTCACTAACAACAACCCGCACCGCATCAACAACCTGGAGGGTATCGAAAACAGAAAAGACTGTGAGTGGAAAAAAATAAAGAATAAGTTTAGAAAATATTTTATTAGAAAAGACGTTTATACCCTCCACGTAAAACCAATGCATGCATTCGAAAACCATTTCATTTCCAAGATAATAAAACCGTTTATAAAACCGAAAACAATTCTTTTCTCAAATATCGGGCCTCAACCCAAATCATCTGGAAACCATTTGAAAACCATTATTATTAAACCATTTGAAAACCATTATTGTGAAACCATTTGAAAACCATTATTGTGAAACCATTTGAAAACCATTATTAATTCACATAAATCCAAAAACCATTTAAAACACATTTCAATCCATTGAATCTGCTGGATCTATCCGAGTCTTTAAACTCAATATATATCCGAGTCGTTAAACTCAACAGGCCTCAATATCAATCCGAGTCTTTAAACTCCTGAGTCTTTAAACTCAATAGGCCTCCGGAGGAAAATCACAATATTCGAGTCTTTAAACTCACCGGGTCTTTAAACTCACCGGATCTTTAAACCCAAATCACATATTTGGGCCGCCCCCATCACGTATCATATCCAGGTCTTTAAACCCAGTACCAGATCCAGAAAATCCAATCCAAAACCATTTTAAAATCATTTCCTATTTCAAATTCAAATCCATAAATCCATGTCCAAATCTGAATCTGAAATCACCATTCTAAATCCCAATCCGAATCCCAAATCATCATTCCGAATCAAAATCTAGAAATCACGTTTATCGAAATCACTTTTCCAAACCATTTATAAACCATTGAAATCAAATCATAATTCAAATCCCAAAATCATAGTATCGAAACCATTATCAAATCCTAGCATAAAATCATAATCTCATAAAACGTGTAAATACGTAAAATATCTCGAAATACGTGCAAATCATAAATAATAGATATCACAATCATAACCATAGAAATCACATATATAAAACATATAAAACATTTATGCATGCATCATAATTTAGAAAGAAAAGTCCACTCACATACCATTCCCGCTGCTGCCTCGATACGCGTGCAATTACGTTTTCCCGGCTAATCCACTATCACCGGACTTCCCGAACCTGTCCAAATCACATTCTAAGGTCACTAACCACTCCAATACGCTTCCACTAAATCCCCGTATTTATTCCAAATTTTTAACTATTTTTAAACTCGATCCTAAACCTTCGGACATCCCAAATCATCTCAAAATAATGTCTGATCGACTCGAAACCATTCCCAAAATGTTCGTTACATCGAATACATTAAATCACATGTTGAACACTTTCCTAAGAATAGTGCCATATGCCCCCACGCGTCGCCCAAAGGCGCTGCGCGTGGGCTTCACACGCCAGTACTATTTGTCTTCAACCTCGGGCAAACCAGGTTCAGACCGACCCGGTCCAACCGAACCGACGAGGTCGGTTCAACGTCTTAATTCACCCATTTTTTTATCCGTTTTCACTCCTTCCAAGATCTATTAGTTCGTCCAGTCGTTTCCTATCGATATATGTGAGAAAAACATGGGAAAAAGGTTGTAACATACCTCCCCAATCGATGAAGCATATGGCCAGTTTCCTCTTTTCCGTTCTCATGACTCAGGCCACCTCCTTCCTTGGTTTCAATCTTAAACGGTCTCTGGAACCTCTAGAAACATGTTTCAATCATCACAATTGATCAAAAATTAACAAATCACGATTTACCATTTTTGAGTTCAAGCTTACCAATTCTAAGGTTCCACGGCCACCATCCACAGCACGCCTCGAAATTGGTCCCAATCAACTTGTCTGAACTTCCAGATCATCATCCTAGAAACCAATACGATCATCTCATCCCCAAAACACAAATTTCCATATTGAATGAAAATAGGGCAATTCACGGGACTTATCACCTACCGTCGCCGTCTTGCCTCGCCATGACCACCAGGAGACTCGCCTTGACCTTCTCTCCATCTTTCACTCACACTTCATGGCCAAGGGTTGAGGTTTGAGGGTTGTATGGGTCCTATGGGATTGATTTCTCGCCTTGATTTCTCATAGGTGTCCAAATTCCTGTGGACACAAATTCCAAGGCAAGCCAAGTGACAAAATCCTACTGGCATAGATCCCAAGGCAGCAAAATGACCAAACTACCCTTCTTACCAAATTACCAAAGTGCCTCTCAACTTCTGAACATCATAACTTTCACATCGTATGTCGGAATCGGACGTGCCGCCTGTCTATGGACTCGCGACGTCCCAAACTATATCACAGTCATCAGCCAAAGTCCATTTGACCACCTAAACTAAAAGTCAATAGTTTGCCCATTCTAGGAGCAAAACAGTCATTTCGCACCGTTCGTCCGCACCTCACTCAACTAATCACCGATTAATCTCACAAATTCTTCATTAAACACTCATCTAATCCCAGTTTTTGGGACGGGTCGTTACACAATGATGCACAATAAATCGACAGTAACAAAACATTTGGTCTTGATTTGACGGTTTTAAATCCTCGAAACCTCACAAATTTTAGTGGGTAAAGTCTAGGCACGTCTTATCATGAGCTGAAAGGTCTGATTATTCAAATTTATTCGTTTGAATATAATCAAACCAAAAATTGAAATAAGTAATGATGTTTCCATCAAATGTTTTCAAGTGGTAATGAATATGTGGTTTAATGATTTTCAATAATTTTCTGTAATAATCCTACTGATCCAACCGCCCATATTTATAAGTCGACCTCATAGATAATTTGCATGAAAAATTAATGAATTTTTAATTCTCGGGATTAAGTAACATTACGTATCAAATCGAAGGTAACAAGATGTAACACCCCGGAAATTCGAGGATTTTAATAGTGTAATTTGATATTTGAATTGACATTTTTACCCTTGTGAATGGTATGGCCAAATCGTTGACTTTTTGATTAGTGGGTCAAATGGACTTTGACCAGTGACCGTGACGTAGTTCGGGACGTCACGAGTCCATAGACAGGTGGCACGTCCATTTCGGATAATCAGGGAAAAAGTTATGACTATCGGAAGTTCAGGGGCATTACTATAAGTTGGACTTCACGGGCAAAAATGTTGACTTTTCGTTTGACAACTAATTTTCACATGACTCAAGGACCGTTAGGTAGGTCTCGATATCCTGAGTTCGTAGACAGACGGCACGCCGGAATCGGACTTCGTATGGCTGAGTTACGGGTCTAGGAAGTGAGTGGCAGTTTGGTAATTATTTGAACCAGGGGCATTTTGGTCATTTTGCCCTGGTTACTGTAGCAAACCGCGGGGGACATGGGCGGCACCACCATGTGCGGTGGTTCAGTGTACAATTGATTATGCAAGTGTGTGCTGGAAAGGAAGGCGTGTCTGATGCTTTAGAACGTGGCCTGAACCGTCCACCCTACACGGTCGAATTGATTATTGTTATTCGAAGCTTTTTCGGGGAAAAATTTTCAGTGGACAAATTGGACTTCCACGAGCCTCTGGGACGGCTGAGGTTATTTAAAACTGATTAGAACGTGAGTGAGCATCACTCTGATGCTGAAAGAATTGAGAACAGGTGAGGAAAACCAGAGAAACCATTTCGGGCAAAATTGGAGGGAAAATCGGGTTTTGATTTCTGGTGACTGTTGGACCAAACCAGGGCCTGGTTTAGTCTTCTGGGAGTGTTTGGAACTCAACCACATCGAAATCGAAGGCCATCAGCCACGGGTGAGCTGGGACGGTGACTGCTGTTTTCAGGGAAATCGCAGAGCTTGGGACGACAACCTTCAGGTACTTTCAGACACAATTGATTGTTCATTTTGGTTCGTTTTGATCCTATTATGCTTCCTGTGAAGTTAATTGGACAATGGGTTTGAAACCAGGGAGTTCTGGTGATTGACCCGTTTGGTTGATCACGGGTCGAAGGTCCATTTAAGGGACCAGTGAGGTTAATTTGTGACTCAGAACCTAAATTGGATAGTTAATGAACATGTTAGGATTAAATTGGATTGAAATCGAGTAAGAATTGATGGGTATTCAACCGGGTCAAGCCGCGGGTGGCAGGCCCGTATTACAGACAAACGGGTGAAGGTGGTGACACTGTAGCTACAGTGTCAGGCGCGTGACTTTCACGCGCAGCCACTTTGGACGGCGCGTGAGGGCGTGTTGGACCTTATCTCCGATCACGATCAACATGACTTTTGTTCCTCTCATCATTCTGAACATTTTTGGTGAATTAACCATGTTGATCTGAGATAGTTTTGATGGGTCAGTTTAGGGCCGGTTGCCTTGGGAAACGTGTTGGACGGCTTCCCCGAGCCGGTTTCTATTTCGGACTTTGTGGTTAAATGTTTAAGACTTGTAGTGACCCTTACATGTGATTTGGACTGACAGGAATTGTACGATAATCCCGGTACAAGTTCGTACGCACAGGTTCACCGCGGGATCGTACTGTGAGTGGGCCCGATTTCATTAAAACCTTGCATGCTTAAATGTTTTCTGATTTACTTATATGTTCACATGCTGGAATCAAGATATGGTTTTGATGATATTGAAATTTCGGTTATGGCACGTTTCACGGTATTTGGGCATGAGACCCGTCTGATGAAATGTAACGATTGGTTCGGATTTTACCTATGTATACATATATGTTTTGCATATGGATATCAATAAAATGTATTTAATACTGCATTGTATAGATCCATTCTTATGATACTGTCTCCTCCGGATGAGGTACCCCGGAGTGGTCACGGACGTATAGAACGTCCAGCGTCTATGACGCTAAGCATCGGGGATGCTGTACCCGAACGGGGTTCGAGGATTGAACTCAGAATTGAGACCCGAGTGGCACGCGTAGCCTTGTGATTGTGACCTTATTAGACGTCAGGGACGTTAGACATCGGGGATGTCGGGATTGGAGTGTATAGTGCAGTGGCTAAAATTATGTTTATGGTTTTATTACATGCCTTATGGTTCATATTATATGATTAATGATTTTAAATAATGTTGCATGCATGTTTTGGAAAACGGAGGGGTAAATTATATGTTTACTTACTAAACGATTTTATAAACTTGTGTTTCGGCGCACTCACCCTTATTGTTGTGGTAACCCCTCCAGGTCGTGCTAATGAGATAAAGGAGGAACCTGAGGCTGAGGCATAGATCCACTTCTGCGTACCTGAACCCCTGTTGGGTGGTGTACCCGCAGGTTTGTGTTAGTGTCGTGCTCGCAACTTGTAGTTTGGATTTCATCCCTTGTCTGACAGCTGTTTATTTCGGATTTGATGTAAAACTTTAATTTGGTTTTTATGCATTTGATCGTTTAAGGTTAAAATTGGAACATTATTTTGGGTGTCAGACGGGAGCAGGGCACGTCCCCATGTGGTCCCAGAGAGGATCGGGGCGGGTCCTGTCACAAGACATTTGGTCTTGACCTGACGACTTTAAATCCTCAAAACCTTACGTTTTCGACGGGTGTGGTCTAGGCACGTCTTATCACAAATTGATGGTCAAATTATTCAAATTTAATTCTTTGAATATGAATCACGCCAAAAAAATAAGTGTTTAAGTTGATTTACAAGTCTAGACCGACGAATGTCTTTAGGTTCTTCGGGAAAACCTTATCTTGTGAAAATTAAAAAAAACCTTTCCTGGGAAATGTGGTTCGCTGGCCAAAGTCCTCCATTACCTCAAAATAGCTGTGACTTTTCCTTTCTTCATCTTTTTTCTATCTTTTTAGTTCTTCCACCATATCCCTCTCTGCAAAAAAAAACCCAAAAGCCCTGACTCATCTCTCTCTCTCTCTCTCTCTCTCTCTCTCTCTCTCTCTCTCTCTCTCTCTCTCTCTCAAACAAACCCACTTTAATAACTCATCTTGAAAATTGGGGTAATTTCATAAAATTAAATAGCAAAAGGAAGTATTTATCTTTGTCCTTATTTATCATCCAACAACCAATTTTAATTTGGAGAAATTCTCAAGACTTCTAAATGTATCATTTTGTGTGTCTAGAATGGACGGGTTCGTAAACAAACGGCATACGAAAAACGAAGATCGGATAATTAAGATACAGGTCTAAAAGCCCAAGGGAATTTTGGTAATTTTGTATAGTAGGTGTATTTTGGTAATTGTATCCAAGCTTCTTGTGGTGACTCTGTGAATTTTTACTTGAGGCTCCCTTACTAGGTGACATGTGTCACAAGGAAAATGGGACACTCATCTCCCATCGTTTTGGTTTGTTAGTGTCATTCAAAAGGAAAGGAAGGGAACATAATTTAGGGGAGAAGGGGAGGTTTCCCCTTTGTCTTACATATCTTGTCTGGGCTCGTTGGAGGAGACTAGAAACATTAAGAACCTCTTGAAGAGGAAAAGAGACACTGACGAAGAGGCTGATAAAGAATGGGGAAATCGTGGTCCCTGAGATGGATGGTGGGTTTTTGGACACCAATTGTGAAAGCAAGCTCACCAAGACCTTCACTGTCTTGGGCAGCTTGGATGGACTGGAACTTCAGGGAATTTGGACACGAGATAACGGTCGTTATTAAGTTTAAACCTAGCCGGAGAATTCGTACATTCCTGGGTGGAATTGAGGTGAAATTTCCATGTTTTGAACACATATGATCGTCTTGAGAGGATTTTAAATGATTAGTTGAATTCCCTGTGAAATTGGACGTATAATAGGTTGGAATCGAGTGGGGTCGTGCATCTGGTTCAGGACCTGATTGTAGAGAGTCGGGTTGACTTGTCTTGAGGAAGTAGGTGACTACAACTATAGTGCGCGTGAGGCACACTCGTCGGACGTCCACAAGTGCATGGTGGCGCGCGCAGTATCCCATCATGTCACGGTCAACACCAAAATCCTCCTCTTTCAATCATGAATCCAATCATATAAGTTTCTAGGTGATCAATTGTTGTTTCAGGGTAGTTTGATCTGTCTAAAATGTCGGTGTTGTGAATGTAAATACATATGAACCTCCTAGGGTTAGGGAATTTGAATTTGGATTCCTCATATGAATAGGATGTTAGAATGGAATTGGTAAGTGTCAGGATATCAGAATAGGACTCAAAAGGAGTCAAGATATCATATTAAAGCTTGAGAAGAACCGCGGTATAAAGTGCAACAATTCATCGGGGGTTAGTGGGTTGGTGTATGCAGTGACCCCAAGATGCCAAAATATGTTTGGTTCGTGTATCTAAATGGTGTTATCATGATGGTCAGTGTTCATTCTTTGTCTAACCGGTCTCTAGTTTTATGTTGTAAATCCTAAGGGTATTTCAGGTATATTGGCTGATTTGTCAGATGGGAGCAGGACCTTGCACGGTTATCAAAGTAGTTTCAGGATAGGTTTTGTCAATTTGGTATCAGAGCAAACCAGGTTACATTGTTCCAAGAATTTCGGAAACATGTATGCATAATTAAATGTTTTAAATGTTTTATTACATAAGTTTGATTGCAATGAGCTGAATAAAGGATTCTATGTGTGTTTTGGTAATTTTTCCGGATTTAGAATATTTATTCAAAATTTGACTCGTTTCTAGACACATATTTTATGGTATTGTGGAAATATTAGTTTGGGCTTAGGCCCAGTTTAGAAAAGTTTTGACTTGATATTTGATTCAAGGATTTGTTTTGAAAGTAAAGTTTTGGATTTAAACCATGGATTAAATAATGTTATTTTGATGAGCTCCTAGCAAGCTGATACTCTAGGTTATTGTTTTCTTAAGCAGTCGAAGTTAGGGGTTCTTCCCAAACAACTAATGCTCATGGTTATTGTTTTCCCCGGCTTCCGATGCTAGGATGATACTCATGTAGTGGATTACTCGGGGTTATTGTTCCCAGGCTGCTGATGCTAGCGGTGTTTCTGAGATAGCAGATTATTAGGGGTTATTGTTTCTAGGCTATTGATGCTAGAGGCATTTCCCTAGCAGCGGATAACGCAGGGTTATTATTCCCAGGCCACTGATGCTAGTGGTGTTTCCGAGGCAGTGGATTACTAAAGGTTATTGTTCCTAGGCAGCTGATGCTAGGGGTGTTTCCTAGGAAGCAGATTACTCGGGGTTACTGTTCCCAAACCGCTAATGCTCGGGGTGTTTGCGACAGATTACTCAGGATGTTTTCCAAATAGCGAGGTTACTCAGACGTTGTAGGCACGTTGCAGGATCCTAGGGATACTCGGAGGTTGCACGTATGTTGCAGGATCTTGAGGTTACTTCGACACTTTCAGTACACTTTGGGAACCCAAATCTGATCAAAAGGATGAGAATTTACCATGTATGATCTTGAGGATATCCTGGATGTGTGTTGAAGGAATCTTGCCCAGGGAGGACGATATGATATTCCTGGACATGGGAACTTCTTGGAAATAAGCTTCGACCTCCAAACATAAATTTCAAATACAAATTTTCAACAAGGGGGAATTGTAATAACCCGTTCCAAAAATTACGTCAATTTCGTAAAAATAAATAGGAAACAGATGTATTTACCCTTGTCCTTATTAGGGTCCAGAAGTCAATTTTATTTTAGGGAACTTCTCAGGACTTCTGATTGTACTTTTGCTTACGTCTCGAACTCACAAGTTCATAGATAGACGAAAAGAAAAAATGGAGGTCGGATGATTAGAAAAGGGTTCTAAATGCTAAGGGTATTTTGGTAATTTTGGGTAGTAGGGGTATTTTGGTGATTGCAGCCAAGCTTCTTTTCCTACTCAATGAATTTTTAGCAGCTGGCTCCCTTACAAGGTGACACGTGTCACTAAGAAAATGGGACACTCACCCTCCACCATTTTGGTTTATGAGTTTCGTTCAAAATGAGACGATGGGAACATGTGTTTGGGAAGAAATGGCGGTTTCCCCTTGGTCTTGCAACTCTATCTGGACTCGTTGGAGGAGACTGGAAAGATTAAGAACCTCCTAAAGAGGAAATGAAAAACTAACAGATAGGTTGATAGAGAGCCGGGAAATCATGGCCCCTAAGATGAATGGTGGGTTTTTGAACACAAACCAAGCTCACTGACAACCTCCAACCATGCCTATAAACCCAATTCTAGTTGAAATTTTTGATGTGTGGGGCACTGAGTACATGGGACCTTTTCCTAACTCTCATTTGTTTTTTTATATATCTTGCTTGTTGTTGATTACGTTTCGAAGTGGGTTGAAACAATCCCCCCGAGGACTAATGACTCTAAGGTTGTTCTCAGTTTTCTCAAAGAATATGCATTTGCTAGATTTGGGACCCCTAGAACAATCCTCAGTGACATAGGAACACACTTTTGCAATGGATCATTTGAGACTTTTCGGAAGCGTTATGGAGTAACGCACAAGATCTCTATGCCATACCATCCTCAAACAAGTGGACAAGTTGAAATCTCTAACCGTAAAATTAAGAAAATCCTTCAGAGGATGATATGCCTTAATAGGAAGGATTGGTCATTGCGTTTAAATGATGCTCTATTATAAGACTCTCATAGGTATGTCACGTTTCCAGCTTGTCTTTGGAAAGCCTTGCCATCTTCCTGTGGAATTAGAGCATAGTGCCTATTAGTCAATTAAGAAGCTCAACTTTGAGCTGAATGAAGCTGGCCAATTGCAGAAGCTTCAGCTTAGTGAGCCTAACGAGTTGAGGAATGATGCCTATGAGAGTTCCCGTATCTACAAGGTGAAAACCAAAGCTTACCATGACAAGGACATTCGTAGGAAGACGTTTGAGATAGGGCATAAAGTTCTCTTATTTAATTCATGCCTCTGAATCTTTCCTGGAAGCTCTGTTCTCGCTGGTATGGTAATTTTCTTATCACTGACATTTACCCAAATGGTACAGTGGATATTCAGAACATTCAAATAGGGAACAAATTCAAAGTAAATGGACATCGTCTCAAGCCTTTCTATGATGCTTACCAACCTTCCACGGAAATGGTTTAGGCTCTACATTCACCATCATCCTCCTCTTGATCTCCAAGCTACGTTGGGCTAAGACGTTAAAAGAAGCGTTGATTGGGAGGTAACCCAATGGAGGAGAAAACACCATTCTCATTCTTCAACAGCTATGTTTTCTCTTCCTTTTCCTTTTTTATTGCTATTTTTTTTCCTTTTGTCCAAATTTTTCCATGATTTCCTATCATCTGCATTTGTTTTCCATTGAGGACAATTTTCGATTTAAGTTTGGAGGAGAAGTTTATTGCTTTCAAAATCAGAAGTTCATAAAAATAATTTGTTTTGTTTTGTTTTGGCAAGTTTCTTTTGATGATTATGATGAGACAATCTTGAATATATGGTACTTTGACATTGGCTATGATTGGCCTGTGACTTGTTCTCACTCTTATTTTAGCTTGGTTTCATGTTTAACTATACTCTAGAAGGTCACTTTACACAACTCTATTTGGTATGATGATTGGTAATCCTAAGCTTGATAAAAAAAAAATGTTAGCTTGTATAACTATGAGTTATTTGAGCCCATTGCTGATTTTGTCATGAGTGTATATTTTAACTCTTGCTTTTCTTGTCGTCATTACCAAATTTTGATCTCATTATCTTTACTTTGATCAATTGCTTGAATGAACATCTATTATGAACTCATAATGCTAGAACTTACTCTCTAATTGATGCAAAATGTGTGTCTAACTTCATTGCTTTAAGAAGTGATTAAGGGCCTTGGGTTTGTGTGTGTTAACCTTATAAAAGCCTATTCCAAACCTGACCTTTGTGTGCTCTATCAACCCCCTTGCAGCCATACACTCTAGCCTTTCTTTCATATCTTACACCAGTCCTACTTCCATATCTCACTATGAGATTGTAACCTTAACTCTGGATATACCTTTTAAAGCTCAAGAATGTACTAAGACATTAGAAGACAAGTGCTGAAGCAAGAGAGCTGTTGTACTAGATTCATCATAATTGAGATGTTCCAAAGTTCTGAAATTGGTCAAGTACAAGCTCACTATGGTTTAGAAAAACAAAAGAGAAACAAAAGAAGAAGAAGAAGAAGAAGAAGAAGAAGAAGAAGAGAACGAAAAAAATGTTTTTGTGTACCTCAAGCAAAAGAAAGTGTTATGATTCAGTTCGAAGTTATGAAAGGCCAACTCCGTGCATTCAACTCTTAGTTTCAGCTCATCTTCAACCTTGTATGCCTCAAGAAGACCTTGGTATGTTCTAAGCTTTTGTTGTCTTTCCCTTCCTTCAATTAGACTTCACCTAGCCCTGTTACATCCAATTTAGAGCAAAGACCTTTCTGATCTTATTGCATTGTGAAGTTAAGCTTGTAGAGATAAAGCAGAGGTAAGCTTTTGGCATTGTTCATACGTTCAAGTACTTGATATTCCATTCATGAGATCTTTCAATTCTGCCTTGAATATCATTTTTCCAGTCTAATTATGTGAGCTATTTACATTTGAATACATAAATTCTCTCATATAAAATTTCTGAGTAAACAAATGAATTAACTAGAAAATCTGAGTGTTTTAAAAGAAAGTATGCCTAGAGAGATATTCGAAGTCCAACTTGAATCTGTTTTGAGCTTTGGTTGGAAGCATCGTGTTGAACTTGGAATTGTGCTTTGGAACATGCTAGGTGTGCTTAACTATGAGTTTGGGGGAATTTTTTCAGTGTATAAAGCTATATTTTTGCATCCTCTTTTACTTTAGTTTTATTGAAATCTCTATGCAATACAAGGTATTTTGTTATTTTTGATGTTCTCGGGATAAAATCAAGGGTTTAACAAAATCAACTTATTTTTTGATCAATCATAAATATTTGAGGAGCTAAGAATGGATTACTTGAAGCCCAAGATATGCAATATGCGTCCCTAGCTCACAAGTGGCCAAAGATCAGCCTAGAGAGTTCTCTGCAGAACACCCAACTTGTGGGCTTTGTCTCGAAGAGCTCAGAATGAAAATGGACCACATATGATTGGAAAGGCCTAGAAGACTAGTTTCAGATGGATTTGACAACTTTCTATTTGGACATTTCTAAAGAGAGTTATCATTTCATAAAGAGACGATGTTCAGTTTCAAAACAACAGTTTTTTAGTTTCAATCCTATACTAATTGCTAGTTATAATGAGTTATAAATTGGAATCAATGATGGCTGTTAAATGGCATTAAAATCTTAGAATGTGGTTGTTGTAGCTGTCTACACCTCTAAATAGAGGCCTCATTGTATAAACACAACACACAAAAACGAAAGAACATATCTAGTGCAAAGTTTAAGTTGTTCTACGTTTGGAGAGAGAGAGCAAGAGCCTTGACTTCATGCATACTTCTGGGTTTATCCTTTCAAGTTTCTATGTATTTGTTTAAGTTTTTGAATTCGTTTATGGAGTAGTCTTATAGTAGTTAGGGCTGCTTTGAAGCCCTAGACATGATTAAATCAATGTTATGATTCAATTTGGTTTTTCAATTTCTCTTCGAAATTAAAATAAGTTTTCTATTCTTACTGTTTTCAAGCATTTGTTCTCAAGCTTAGCTACCTTGTTTATGTTTTTTTTTTTGGAATGTTAGGATGACTACCATATATTCTTTCATTCATTAAGGAGTTTCTAGGTACTAATCTGATTTCATGAAGATCTAGGATATGCCATGTTCTGGGGTTCATGTGATTTTCATAATTCTCTTTGTTCTTAAGGAGTTTCTAGGTACTAAATCTGAGTATATGTCATGCTAGGTTGTACCTAGAAATACAAGTTTGTTGTATATGTCATGCATCTGACATGCTATGTAAGACCTGTGTCCTAGAGGGAACGGTGAACAATCCCACATTCTTGCGAGGGGGGAATGGTCTGGGAAGGGAATGGTGGTGTGCCTTAAAGGTGTAGGTACAAACCTATCTAGCACGAGGCCTTTTGGGAGCTCAGTGGCTTTGGGTTCGGTTGGAACTCCAAAGTTAAGCGAGTTGAGGTTGGTGTAATTCCATGATGAGTGACCCCCTGAGAAGTTGCACCGTGAGCTCCCAAAACAAAAACCGTGAGGGCAAGGGCAAGGAGACCCAAAGTCGACAATATCGTGCTAGATAAGTCGGGTCTTGACGAGGATGGTCGAGTCCTGACAGAATGGTATCAGAGCTAGACCCCGACCGGGAAGTGTGACAACAAGGACGCTGGGCCCTAAAGGGGGTGGATTGTAAGACCCATGTCCTGGAGGGAACGGTGAACGATCCCATATTCCTGCGAGGGGGAATGGTCTGGGAAGGGAATGGTGGTGTGCCTTAAAGGTGTAAGCACATACCTATCTAGCACGAGGCCTTTTGGGAGCTTAGTGGCTTTGGGTTTGGTTGGAACTCCAAAGTTAAGCAAGTTGAGGTTGGTGCAATTCCATGATGGGTGACCCCCCTGGGAAGTTGCACTGTGAGCTCCCAAAAAAAAAAAACCGTGAGGGCAAGGGCAAGAAGGCCCAAAGCGGACAATATCGTGCTAGATGAATCGGGTCCTAACCGAGGAGGGTCGGGTCCTGACATGCTAAGTAAGAGAGAGTTCATACAGTTTAGTATTATACCATGCTAAATCTGTGAACATCTTAATTGTGGTTTGAAATAAATTAGACAGTTATAGCATGCATTCATGATTGTTTAGAGTGGATTACTTGCCTTAACTCATTCTAATTCATAGATTAATACAAGAATCATATTGCAATTGTACCTTTGTGTTTTATCTAGTTCTCTATCTATTCATTTGTTATACTAAGCTGTTACCAGTCCCTGTGGTTTGACCTTTTCTTGTCCCTATAGTATCTTCCACGATTTGTACACTTGCAAGTATAAGATTTGTGTAAATTAGATAGCTTATTTAGGTTGCCTTATTTTACCGAACACCCTGGGTAGCTTAGATGGACTAGAATTTCAGGGGATTTGGAGATGAGATGATGACCATTATTAAGTTCGAACCTAGCCTGAGACTCTGAGACCTCGAACGTTTCCATGTGGAACTAAGGTACAATTTCCATGTTTTGAACACATATGATCTTTTTGGGAGGACTTAGAACAGATTGGTTGAATTCCCTATGAAATTGGACGAAAAATAGGTTGGAATCGACCCGAGTCGCTCATTCGAGTCGAGACCCAATTGTGGAGAATCGGGTCGACCCGCCTTGGGGAAGCAAGCGACTGCAACTATAATGCGCATGAAGGACACTTACCAGCCTTCAATTGGTGAGTGGTGGCGTATAAGGCGTCCCCTGCTTTCGCGGTTAACACGCACATTACTCCTCTTTCAATCATGAATCCAATGGTACAATATTCAATGTCATTGGTAATTATTTCAGGGTATTTCAATTTTTCTAAAGTGACGGTGTTGAAAATGTAAATACATATGAACCTTTCGGGGTTTGGGAATTTGGATATGGATTCCTCACATGAATAGGATGTTAGAACTAAATTAGTAAGAGTTGGGATATTAGAACATGACTAGGAATGAATAAAGATATAGGATTAAGGCTCAAGAAGAATTACGGTATTAAGTGCCACAATTTATTGGGAGTCAGTGGGTTGGTGTGGGTAGCGACCCCAAGAGGTCGAAATATCTTTAGTTCGTGTATCTAAAAGATGTTATCGTGATGGTTGGTATTTAGCCCTTCCGATGGGTCTCTAGTTTTATTTGGATTATTATTTTGATTTAGAAATTATTTGGATTACTATTGGATTATTAATTGGACTGTTAATTTGGTTTTGATATTATTATTGGATTGTGAAATTTGGATTTAGAAATTTATGTATAAGTTTAAGAATTTTCAATAATGTAATTTAGGTTTAATTTTTTTTGGATTAATTTATTTTTTTGGTTTATTTTTGGTTTGTTGTGGTTTTATTTTAATATTTGATCAATTTATTTTTAAAAGTTAGAATAATTTTTTTACCAATTTATTAATTTTCAATTATTTTTTTGTTTTATTTATTTATTTAGTTAATTATTATTGGAATAATAAAATAGGGCGTTAATTTTACAAGTGGTTTTGTTTATATTTTGTGAATTTAAATATTAAAAATTAAATAGTTTGATTTTGTTTATTTATTATTGACTTAAACAGATATTGGATAGTGCTAAAGAGGACGTACCAAAGAAGATCGTTGGACGAATCCCTCCGAGTAAGTTGAATATTTGGTTTATTTACAAGTTCGTATTTATTTTTACTAATATTTTGTACAAATATCCATCGAATTTGCAGGGAGAAACATAAAAGTGTGCGACATCAGCAAGAATTTGGCATCTCAGTAGATCTGCAAATCAACCATTCTCAAGATCCCCGTCGTGCGGTTGGAACGACTAAGGTGCCTTTGCCCAAAGTGCACGCCTGGCTGGTGCAAGACATGGGCGAAATTCTTCACACCAAGTCCATGATGAAAGGGGGATACGTTCATGAGCCAATATGAGGCGGAACTCGATTGTTGTTGGTCGACTTTAAGGGCATAGGTTTCTTCTTTCTCTTTCATTATTTTTAATAATTTTACAAACTTCAATATTTCCTTGCAGATTAATTTTGAGTGGGTTTTTGTGGGATTAGAATTTGGAATTGGGACTGAATTCAAAATCCCACTTCAATTAGATGAACAAAAATAAGATGATGATGATAATAATGACGAGGAAGAAGAAAAATCCAGATTGAATTGAAGGGTTGTGAATGAGGTAAGGAAAAACCCAGATTTGACGCACTGTTCATCCTCCACATCCTTCTTCAATCTTTTGCTTTTAAATATTTACTTTTAACAATTTTTTATAAATAAGTAAACAACTAATTGCTTACTAACACGTAAGCAACATTGATATTGTTACTAACATGACTAACGATTTGGAGTAATAGAGGTAACATAAGGGATGTCCTAGTAGTACATTGCAACAACTTTCGGTTGTGGGAGGAAAGTGAGATTCGATGTCTGGTTAGGAAAGCATTTTGAGTAATAAGTTTTATCTTTTTTTTTTGTTTATGAACTGAATGTAATGTTTTGCACATGTGGTATTTTTTTTTTGTCAAGGATATTGTCATAATGGATTTTCTCTAGCAAAGGTTTTAATAAGGCCTCATTGTATAAAGATTAAATAATTAGTTTATAAAAAATTACATTTTAATAATTAGGTGTGCGAAATAATGTCACATTTTTTATTTTTACCCCGGGCCTTCAAATGTTTGCATCAGCTCTGGGTATTTGTTATTTTATTTTTTTCCACTTATTTATTTATTTAGTATTTTTTTTTTTACTTTTGGAACATTAATGATTGTTTTTACTAATGTGTAGAAAAAATCAAGGGTTAACAAGGCAAACCAATGAGCGAAGATGTATGACTCATGTCTTAGGAAGAACGGTGGGTAGGGAAAGGTGAAATGCCTTATAGGTGTGGACACGTATCTTTATAGCACGAAGCTTTTTGGGGAATCACTATGTAACACCCTGGACTTTTACGATTTGGTAAAGTTGAAATTTTAAAGAAAAATGACCATTTTGCTCTTGGTGAGGAGGAATTGTTGACTTTTGACTCTAACTGTATTTTGGACTTTGACCTTTGACCGTGACGTAGATCGAGACTTCACGAGTCCATAGACAGGCGGCACGCCGGAATCGGAGTCCGAACGGGAAAGTTATGGTCAAGAACGCGAAAATGGCACTATTCACAGAATCCCAAGAATGTTACACTTGGCTGATTCTAATTGGATAAGGACAACCTAGTAGTGATCCTTGGATGAGTGACAAGTGTCACTCATCCCATTGGTGGGTTTCCCCATGCATTGGAACAGTTTAGGGTTCATTTCTCATCATCTTTTCTCTCATTTTCTACTATCTTCTTCATCATCTTCCCTTATCTCTCAAACTCTCTTAACCCGTGAAGGACCAAAACACACAAACACGATACAACCCTAACTTCTATTTCTTCATCATCTCTTAACTCATCAGCGACTTTGAGTGTGTGAGGGCGTGAAGGAAGACTAAGGGAGGTGGTACACGGCGGTGGATCATGGCAGAAGGTGAGGAACCAGAAAACCTGAAACACCTGTTTTGACCTAAGTTTGGAAATTCATTTTAAGACGTGTGTCGATCGATCTAATGGCCCCTAACAGGTTCTAGGAATTGAGACGATCATTATGGGTTTGGCTAAAGGGTCTACGGCAGCCAGATTTGGCAGGAAAACTAGTTCAAAGTTCATGACTCACTGTTCATCGAATTGCAAGTGTGTTTCAACTTGTTTTTCCTAGTTTCAATCACCTAGATCGATTACTTAGCCTGAGATGAAAATGTAGGAAGAAACAAGAACTAAAACAGTTGAGAAATATGGGTTCTGGAACATGGTCGGGTCGTGGGTCTGTGCGACCCGAATAGCAAACCCGTCGAGAGGACAGGGACGATGACGTCATCAGCTGACATCATCACTCTGTCAGGTGTCAGATGACGTGGCCCAGTGAGAGAAGGACACATGTCATATGTCAATGCACAGTCTGCACTAACATGTCAGTGATGTGGCCCAATCAGTGGTTGCCACGTGTCACTGACATGTCAGTGACGTGGACCAACTAGCAGCTGACACGTGTCAGACCTGACACTGTCAAATGATGTCAGCAGTGACGTCAGAGTTGACTTTGACGGTTGACCTGACGTCAGCGTTGACTTTTGCTAACGTTAACCTTGACTTTTTGGCCAACGTTAACCGCAGCTTTGACCCGCGTGTTGGCACGTTTTTTGAGGTGGTGATTTCGGGTGGATCAGAGATCATTTGGTGCGTCAAAATGGAGTTTATAGCCTCGGGAAGCGTGTTCGGGATGCGTTTCTGGGACAACACTGTTCCTAGGTTTTAGATATGAGTTGTAGAGACCATTAGTGATCTTTGGATGTGTTTGGACAGGTCAGAGACCGTGATTTAGGTTCAGGACAGGTTTTAGACGTTGATTAAGCAGCAGGACAGTACTGTGTGACCAGACCGCCCCCGAAGGGACATTGATAACCGTGCCCGGTCCTACTCCCGTCTGCCAAGTCGACTGAAGTTCCCAAAATACCCTCTGTACTTGTCAAACAAGGGATAGCCACACACGTACTCACTCATGCCTCCGCCTCTCGATCAGCCTCGACCAACGCGCCACGACCTGGAGGGTCAATAAAAACACAAAAGGTGTGAGTGGACAAAAATGAATCAGTTATAAAACAGTTACAGAAAGACATTTCTACCCTCCACGTAAAACCAATGCATGCATTCGAAAATCATTTCGCAATCCGTTTCATTTCCAATATAAGAAAAACGTGTACGAAAATCAAATCATTTTCCTTTACTTAACCTTCGGGTCTTAGCCCGCAATCATAAACACAGGGCCACAGCCCAAAACCATGAATCAAATCCAAGTACACAACATAATCCAAATCCATCAAACATAAAAACCGGGCCACTGCCCAACACATCCGAAAACATCAAAGATCAACAACAAATCACAAGTCAATCAGTTTTGCTGGATATCAGTCACCGAGTCTTTAAACTCACATATATCAGGCCTTCCCGGGATATCAACGAGTCTTTAAACTCAGAACATAATCAATAGGCCTCGGGGGGATATCACAATAACCGAGTCTTTAAACTCATCACAGTAACCAAGTCTTTAAACTCATCACAGTAACCGAGTCTTTAACCTCATCACAGTAACCGAGTCTTTAAACTCAATCCGGGTCTTTAAACCCAATCCGGGCCCGCCTCCCGTCATAACATATCCGGGTCTTTAAACCCAAAACATAATCCAGCAATAGTACCGGGTCTTTAAACCCAAATCATGTGTAAATCATAACAAGTCCGGATCCATCATGATCCAAATTCCAAAACCAATCCGAAATCACATTTTGTCATAATAGGACTTATATCCGAATTTCACATTCAAATCCCCAATCATATTCACCATCCATTTCCAAATCAGAATTCGCAATAATGATTCCGTAAGCTAGCATCCAGAACTGTCATCCCGAACCCAAATCCGGAAATCCACTTTCAAGTTTCCGAAAACCGAAATCTCATTCATCAGAATTACTTTTATGCCCTAGGCCTCAAGCCCGAAATCACCTTTTTCAAAATCCGTTTAAATCTTTGAAATCAAATCGTATTTCAAATCCCAAAGTCAAAGCATCAAAACCATGATCAAAACACAATATACTCGAAATCTCGTAAAACGCGCAAAACCGTAATAATCTCGAAATACGTGTCAAAACTGTAAGTCATACGCACAATCATAATCAAAACATTCTTAAAACATGATACGCACAAATCATGTAAAATCGTTCATTAAACCTTCATCAAAGCCTAGGAGAAACCATAGTCTCGAAATACGTGCAGATACGTATTGCATATCAAAATACATATAAATACAAAAATCGTAATTATCACAAGTCATAAGCATAATCATAGAAATCATAGAAACATTTATGCATGCATTAAATTTTAGAAAGCAAGGTCCACTCACACACCGTCCATAACGCTCGTTTTCGCGCTGCACGCATTTCTGTAATTTCCGACATTTTTCAGGAATCTCGAATCCTGTCCGAAATCATTCTTTAGGGTCACTAAGGTCTCAAATAACATCATACTGATTTCCCATAATTTTTCGGGAATTAAATGTTAATTAAAAACGTAACATAAACCTTCGGACCCTCGAAACAATATCGAAACAGTGTCCGATTAACTCGAAACCAACGCTAAAATGTTCGTTACATTGCATAGGACAAATTCGTGTTGAACTCACCTCGAAAATCCGGCCCACGCGCCTCACGCGCCGCCGTGAGTGGCTGCGCGTGAAACTCACGCGCCTGCTACAGTGATGCTACAGTGTCACCTTCCTCACCCGACTCTCTGCTAAACGGGTCCCAAACCCGAGACACAACCCGATCCAATCTCCTGCAATTACAGCTTAATTTCATCAATTTGTCCATCGAAAACCTTCCATTCTAACTTAATTTATGTTCTCCATTATTAAATACACACAACAAGCTCTAAATCGATCATTTTCCTCATGATCAATCAAACGTGTCAAGCTTTGAAACTTACTCGAATCAACTCAGTTTGCAAATTAACTTAAACAGAAGCTTCATAGGACCTAAACGAACACTAAACCATAACCAATTTCAGGAAAACTTACCCGTAGGTGATCGTCCTCAAGCCTGAAATTTCTCCAGAACTGGAACTTGGGTTCTTGGCCAAACCGCGATTGATTTCCATCAATGTTGGTATAGTTGAACTCTAAATGATCCCAGAAGACTGTTTCTAACCATGGTTTTGTTCCTCTCAACTCACAAATTAAATTTCGATTTTCCCTCCAATTTTCCCAAAATTTTTCTGACTTAGTTTTCTCTCCAATTCTCAGTCTCTTCCTCTCCAAATAACCCTCTCGGCTCACTCTCACTCCCTATAATCATTTCGACCTTCACAGCAACCTAAGGAATCTCTCAGACCCACTGTGTTTCTGTTTCCCGCAAAGGACCCAAACCCATTACAAAATTGTACCTGTGCTCTGTGTTCTTCACAGTCGAGCGCGCCTAACTCCATTCTGTCCTCAGTATTAAACAATTCCCCAAACCAAAGCCACTAACAGTTAAACAATTCCTTGATCAAACCACTCACAGCACGGTGGTTCAGCCCCTGCTCCACTGTTTCAAACAGTGCCCCTGTGGAAATTACCATTTTGCCCTTCTTCACAAAATTATCAAAACGCCCTTCTCGTTTTAGAACCATAACTCACCTGTCTGATGTCCGTTTTCAGCGAGCCGCTTGTCTACGAACTCAGGGCATCGAGACCTACCCAATGGTCTTCGAATTACGTGAAAAATAGTGGTCAATCAAAAAGTCAACCTTCTCCCCCTTTTTGTCCTAATTACAAAAATGCCCTTGAACTTCCGAACGTCATAACTTCTTCCCTGATCGTCGGAATTGGACGTGCCACCTGTCTATGGACTCGTGACGTCCCGAACTACGTCATAGTCATCGATCAAAGTCTCTTTGACCACGCGAGCAAAAGTCAACCATTAGCCCAATTTTAGGGGCAAAATCGTCTTTTTCTTCAAATTTTCCAAATTTTCCTTTTCCGAAAGTCCGGGTCGTTACACTGTGAGTGGGTCTTTGGTTTATAATTGAATGCATGCATAAATATTTTCATTATATTATTATATGATTGTGGGTATGAGTATGTTGGGGCATCCAACAAGGGGAATGTGCCCTGCTCCCGTCCAACAAGGGGTGTCAGACAAGGGATAACCAAAAGTCACTGCCCAAACGGGGCATCCAGAGTGCGCAAGGATCGATGGAGGAGGCGTGCAATGTCCCAGTCTCTGCTGCAGTCGCATCCGTGATCAACCTGAAGGGCATTAAAAACCAAAAGTTGTGAGTGGACGAAAATCATTAAGTTTAGTAAACACAGTTATAGGACATTTATGCCCTCCAATAAAAACGTATGCATGCCACGAAAACCAGTAACCAAAACGTTTGTTTAACCAAGACATTAGGGCCTTAGCCCAAAACCGTTAACTTAAAACCAAGTGTGGGAACTCAGCCCAAAACTGTGGAATACCACTACCAGACATATTAAAACCATGTGGGCCACCGCCCAAAGCAATAAATATAAATCCATAAATCCAAAACCATTTAGGGTCCCCGACCCGACATACCATTTCATAACCAATAATCCATTTTTACCATATAACACATATCCAACCGATAAGCCATTTTATAGATTCATTAATCCATATTTACCATTACCATCACCAGCATCCCAGATGCTTAGCGTCCCAGACGCTTGACGTCCCAGACGTAATATCTCACGGTATAATAAGCTACGCGTGCTGCCCGGGGTCTCTCCGGGTCCATATCTCTGACATCATAGATGTCTGACGTCCCTGACGTCAATCATAGCAATCCTGCTCCTGAGTCTTCATACGGTCCGGCTGCTCCGTACAATGACCCCTCGCAAGCAATGCACCGTGACTTCCCCAGTGTCCCAGACATCTGGAGGAGACCATCATATATCCTTGTATCCAGATGGTATATGGAAAACAGTTTTATTAAATCATTTCACAACATTACAATGGGCCCTTGCCCGAAATCTCCATAAAATATCACAATTCCATGTAGGGTCCCTGACCCGAAATCACATTTATTAAACATAGGGTCCCAGACCCGAAATCACATTTATTACCCAACTGGGCCACATGCCCGATTTTGTAAACTACTGGGCCCACGACTCGATTTTATAAACCACTGGGCCCACGGCCCGAATTCGTAAATCAACTGAGCCCTTGGCCCGATTATATCACTCGAATGGGTCTTAGCCCGTTTTCATAAACAACTGGGCTCCTGGCCCGATTTCATAAAGCAACTGGGCCCTCGGCCCGATTTCATTAACACAAATGGACTCCAAGTCCAAGGTTTCCAAAATAATTGGGCCTCAAGCCCGAGTTCATCTTTCCAATTCCAAAACCCTTTTTATCACATTATTTATTAAGCCATTAAGCCATAAGCACATAAAACCACAATAAAACCGTTAACCTCGATATACGTGAAATATGGAAAATACCTCGAAATACGTGCGACATACCCGAAATCAATACTCACAATCACCATCATAGAAATCACGTATATAAAACATATAACACATTTAAGCATGTATAGGATTTATAAAACCAAAGCCCACTCACAGACCGTTTTAACGGTATGCCTCGATACGCGTGCCATCAGCCCTCCCGGGCCACACCACTATCACCGGGACTCCCAATCCTGTCCAAATCACATTAGAGGGTCACTAACCTCTTCATTAACATCCTATCAAAGTCCCGTAATTTTCTCGCATTTTTAACTATTTTTGAACTTGATTTAAAACCTTCGGACGTCCCGAACAATATCGAGACGGTGTCCGATCGACACGAAACCAATCCCAAAATGTTCATTACATTAAATAGGACAGAAGTCATGTTGACCTCACCTCGAGATTCGTGCCCATGCGCTGTCACGCACCTCCGTGAGTAGCTGCACGTGAAACCCACGCGCCCGCTACAGTGTCACCATCCTAACCCGTTTGTTTGATAAACAGGTCCAATTAGCCCGCGAGATGACCCGGTTCAATGTCCATCAATTCAGCCTTAATTACATCAATTGATCATCCAGTTAGTTTCGTTTTAAGTTCAATTACAGGTCTGCAACCTAAATTACACGATCACTTACCTAAAACCCATCGTTTCGATGATGAACACCAAGAACACCCGGGTACTGTGCAATCATGGAACTTCCACAATGGCCACTGATTTCTTCCAATTGATGAACCCAGAAGCATCAACGGACCATGAGCAATTGTTTTCCCACTTCAATTTCATCGTTTGATCACTAAATGATCACGACACCATCTCGAATTTCTTCCTCTGTCACCAAGCTTGTTCAGAGCCCAAAAGTCATCGAATCACTTCGTTCTTTCGATGGTTATGCTCGTAGTGGTCTCAGGAAGTAGAATGTGAGCTCCAATTCGATCCTCACGGCCTAACACTCAGTATTCGAATTTCCCCCCCAAATTTTCTAAAATCCGAAACCCAGAATTCAACACTCTCTCAATCCCTCGTGTTTCCCATGATGTCCCAATCCTCTAATCTCTCATTTTTCTCTCAAGAACGGCAAGGGAAGGGAGCCAATTCTCCCAGTTCTCCCACATTGTTTTGCTCACGGTTTGAAGTACACAGAGAAGGAATAATGGAGGATTAAGGGTGATTAATTAAGGAAAATGGTGGATTAATGATGATGTTGGGAGGGAAACAAGGAGCAGATTCTAGGGCTTAAATTAGGGGATGGGTGACACTTGTCACTCATCTAGGTGTGTACAGTCATCAGTTACTATTCATTATTTTATTATTATTTTAATCGGAGCCTCGGTTCGTTAATTTGTTCCCGTAACCATAACTTCGTCATCGAAACTCCGATTTCGGCATGCCGCCTGTCGTTGGATTCGTATCGACGAGACCTACGTAACGGTCCCTGGCCCTCGTCCATTGGACCTCCCGATCAAAAAGTAAACATTTGGCCCCTAATATGCCAAATTACCAAAATGCCCCTCAACTTCTGAACATCATAACTTTCTCCTCGAATGTCGGAATCGAACGTGCCACTTGTCTATGAACTCGTGACGTCCCGAGCTACGTCACGGTCATCGGTCAAAGTTCGTTTGACCGCCCGATCAAAAAAGTCAACATTTTGCCCACGACTAGGGGCAAAACGGTCATTTTGCACATTTTGTCCGATTTCGCCCTACTAACCACCGATCGACCTCACTAATCAAGATTAGTCACTAATCTAATCCCGAAATTCGGGACGGGTCATTACACTTAGCTTTAGGACCGTGACCTTATTAGACGTCTAGGACGTCTGACATCTCGGATGTCAGGGTTGGGATATACGGTACAATATGATTCTCGTGTATGCATTATTATTATATTATTGTGTGTGATGATATGATATATGATTGATGATGCGTGATACATTTCAATTTTACAATATATATATATACATATACGTTTTGAGTCAAATGCATGCATGATTTGAAAACGGAGAGGTAAAATAGTATTTTTATTATGTATTGTGAACAGTTTTTGAAATATCTTTTATTTTTGGCCCACTCACACTTTTATTTTTTTCTTGACCCCTCCAGGACGTGACCCAGAGGTAGAGGCAGGTCTCGAGACAGAGACATAGTCACATACTGCTGCATACCTGATACCCTAGTTGGGTAGGTCAAGCACCATTTTGTAAAACTGTTATTCGTGCTCAAAATTTGTAGTGCTCTCTATCCTTTGTCTGGCACTATTTGTAACGACCCGTCCCGAATATCGGGATTTAATAATATTTAATTGTGATTTACTAATCTGGGATTAGTTGGGCGATTTCGGACGAATTGTGCAAAATGACCGTTTTGCCCCTGGGCGTGGGCAAAACGTTGACTTTTAATTTGATGGTCAAACGGACTTTGACCGATGACCGTGACGTAGTTCGGGACGTCACGAGTTCATAGACAGGTGGCACGTTCGATTCCGACGTTCGTGGTGAAAGTTATGATGTACGGAAGTTCATGGGCGTTTTCGTAATTTGAACGTAATAAGGGGAAATGTTGACTTTTCGAGCGGGGGGTCCGATGGCCGAGGACCGAGGACCGTTAGGAAGCTCTCGATGCCCTGAGTTCGTGGACAGGCAGCACGCATCAATCGGAGTCTGTATGACCGAGCTACGGGTCAGGATGCATGAGGGGCATTTTGGTAATTTTCTGCACAAGGGCAGAATTGTAATTTCACACGGGGGCACTTTTTCATTGAACTGGCCGTGAGGTGGAATGTTGGTGCGATCGATCCCATGGATTGTTTACCAATTAAATGATTGATTTGGGCCAGTTTGAGGTGGAATTGCACATGGGGTTGAGTTGGCATCGATCACAGGAACGTGGGAACTGGGTTTTCTATTGTTTCCGGGTCAGTGCAGGGGAACATTACACAGTGGATTTTGGACACTTTTGGATGCCTTTAACAGCTGAATTGGATTAAAGGAATGGTGTGTAAGTCGTGTGGGTTCCTCTGTGATTGAGAATGGAAGGATTGAGTGAGTTTGGGGTTGGATTTCTCTGAAAACCCAAAACTGGTTTCTGGGAAATTCAAATGCAAATTTCTAGTTTTAGGCCAGCCCAAGCCTAATTGATGATGGATTGAGCTTCCTGGAACTTCAACGTGTCGAACCAGATCAAATGGGGCAAGCTTTGGGGCTTCTAGGGCCGTGAACGGACGAGGTGGACGGCCGGAAAACTCAAGCTTGAGTCGTGGTTATTGAGGTAACGTCGTGTTCAATCAATCATGTGAATTGGTTCGTAGTAATCCTTATAAGCTTCCTGTGAAGTTAATTTGACAATGGTTGAGGATTGATGGGGTTTTGGTGATTGACCCGTTTTGGGTGATCACGGGTTGTTGGCACGATTATGGATTGGTTGATGTTAATCGATGTCACAGAACTGAAATTGGTTGGTTGATGATTGTTATAGGATCAAGAACGGATTGAATTGATGTCGAATTGGGTGTGATTGAACCGGATCCTATCGCGGGCTTTCCAACCCGTTTACCAGACAAACGGGTGAAAATGGTGACTGTAGCAGTCACTGTAGCAGGCGCGTGGCTTTCACGCACAACCACTCAAGGCGGCGCGTGACGGCGCGTGGGCACGAATCTCGAGGTGAGGTCAACATGACTTTTATCCTATACAATGTAACGAACATTTTGGCGTTAGTTTCGTGTCGATCGGATCCCGTCTCGATATTGTTCGGGATGTCCGAAGGTTTTAAATCCAGTTTAAAAATATTTAAAATTCGGGAAAATTTCGGGACTTGAATAGGATGTTAATGATGAGGTTAGTGATCCTCTAATGTGATTTGAACAGGATTGGGAGTCCCGGTGATAGTGGTGTGGCCCGGGAAGGCCTATGGCACGCGTATTGAGGCGCTCGGTTAAACGGTCTGTGAGTGGACATTGATTTCATAAATTCGATGCATGCATAACTGTTTCATGATTGTTATAATTGTGATTATATGATTTATTTTGGATATCAGTGAATTTATATGTTTTCACGCATTTCGAGGCGATTTACGTGTTTGCACGTGAATCGAGGTTTTCTGGATTTGCACTTATTTCCATAAATATGGATGGATATGATTTCATGAAACGGTTACGGATTTGATAAAGTAAAATCGGGCCAGGGGTCCAGTTAACTTGTGAAATCGGGCCAGGGGCCCAGTTGACTTATGAAATCGGGTCAGGGGCCCAGTTAACTTATATATGTGATTTCGGGTCGGGGACCCTAAAATGGAATTGAATAAACTATTTCGTATTTGATTCAACTATTTGGACTTATGACGGTTTTATGGAAATTCGGGGCAGGGCCCTTGTGATATTTTGGAAATGAATAATAGAATGTATTCCATAAAACCATCTCGATATGAGGATATTTATATCCTGGTCTCCTCCAAGTGTCGGGGACACTGGAGAAGTCACGGTGTATTGCCTGCGAGGGCTCATTGTACGGAGCTACCGGACCGTATAGTGGTCCAGGAGCAGGATTGCTAGACGTCATGGACGTCAGACATCAGGGATGTCAGAGATATGGACCCGGTGAGACCCCGGGCAGCACGCGTTGCTTAATACCGTGAGATATGACGTCTGGAACGTCAAGCGTCTAGGACGCTAGGCATCGGGGATGCCAGAGATGGAAAAATAATAAATGAATATTACTAGATTGACGAAATAACTCTTGGATTGACTTTTGGAATTTGAAACTATGCTTTGGTTTCCGGGCTAAGGCCCTAATGGTTATTTCAAAATAAATATGAGATTATTGGTTTTTGGTGCATGCATATGATTTTACTGAGGGGCATAAATGTCTTATAAATGTTTTTAACAGACTTGTTTTTCGTCCACTCACAGCTTTTGTTTTTAATGCCCTTCAGGTTGATTCCGGATGCGACTGCAGTAGAGACTGGGACATCATACACCTCCTCCATCGATCCTTACGCACTCTGGAAGCCCGGTTGGGCAGTGGCAACAGGTTATCCCTTGTCTGACACCTCTTGTCAGACGGGAGCATGACACATTCCATGGTAATCCCGGGGGGATTAGGATGGGTCGTTTCACTATTGAACCCATTCTCGGATATATTTGATGTTAAGATGTTTATTGTGCATTATTTAACTTGTTATGGGTAATTTGGTCATTTTCCGGGATCGTGTCAGACGGGAGCATGACGCATCCCCACGTGGTCCCTTGTGGATCGGGATGGGTCCTGTCACACTAGTTTTTGATTCCTTTGGAACTTCAAAGTTAAGCGAGGTTGGGGTGGTTCAATCTCAAGATGGGTGACTTATTAGGAAGTACACATGAATTCCCATAAACAAAAATGTGAGTGCTGGGTCCAAAGCGGAAAATTGAGCTAGATGGGTTGGGTCGTGACAAAAGAAAATTTATCACCATGGGGGATCACGATCCTTACTGGCCCAACATAAGGCTCGTCGCATGGCCTAGTCATTATTCTTGGAAGTGGATGCCTGAGGCGAAGTCTACGCTGGTCACCAAGTGGCCGATGCTATTCACGTAAGTTTATTTTTTGCATATTAGACATTAATTTTTAATTTTTAAATACATTTATAATTAAAAATTATTCTAAATTGTAGGCGGCGATAATAAAAGTTGTCCAAGAGACTCGGGACGAGTTGACACGGCAATAACCTGAGGTCCCGTTGGAGGACCAGTTATTGCATCCCGTGAGCTCGATTGGCATCCTGGAGCGTCAACTTGGTAGGCGTCTTGGGAAGGTTGCCCGTGGGGTAGGGGAAGGGCTAGTTTGAAATATCTTGATTCGATCTTCGAGTTCTTCCTGAGGAGCTAACCTCAAGTACTTCTCACATTAGAAGCAAAATATGAAGACCCTATAGGCCGAGAATGCAGAGATTAAGCCCCAAAATGCGTGCATCTAAGCCCAAAATGATCGAATCCAGCCTCAGTTCGCTTTAGTGCATAACCAAACGGGTGAACGTGGACTAGATGGCCTTGACTCATAGTCGTAGGACCCAGTCCAACTGCTTGCCCAAGATGCCGACCACCTCGCCCACGCGACCCGCCCTTGATCGGATCCGGCGACTATGAGTAAAGGCCATATTCATATAGTTCCTAATATTTTAATTGTATTTATTTTTATACATATACATATTCATATTAATTATATATAATTACTCAAATATTAAAAATAAAAAAATATTATATATTATATAATTTTTCCCGTGAAGACTTCCGTCTAGCAAACTTTGAAATTATTCATTTTGCCCTTAAAATTGTTCATTGGGAAAAACTAAATGTTTGCTCAACCACAACTTGCGTTCGTTGAGCAAAATAGGATCGTGGCTGTAGTTTTACAATTTTGCTCGGTGAGTTCGTTCGCCGGAAAAAAGACGTTGACTTCTTTCTAACACTACGAACATCGTTTTCCGTCAAGTGAAGGACTAGCCTAATGAGATTTGTGTGACGGAGGTCTCCAGGTAAAACGTCATCGGGCTAATGCTTCGTCCAAAAGGTTTGTAGGCTTGTCGACGAAGCACCTTGGCCTGGCTAACTTACATTTCTTGTAGTGATTCCTCCCATGATGAAGAGATAAAATTGTATCAAAACAAAAAGTGATGTCGATTGTCTCAGCTGCCGCCTGCCCAGCAACTTATCCATGGACACAAGGCTGGGCAATAGGGAGGGCGGGAAGGGCCTAGGCCCCGAGCCCAAAATTAAGCTTTTTTGTTATATTTTAAAAAAAATAGTAAGATGTATGATAATTTTGACAGGAGATACGAGTGAGTAAGAAACGGAAAGAGAGTCTCCTTCAAAGTTCCAAGAAGAAACCGCAGTGTTTTAATATTCTAATTCAATGTTCCAAGGTTAAATATCAATCTCATTCAATCTCAAATTCTCAATTGTTCTAAATTTTTCATTTTTTGCGATCTCATTCAAACTCTCAAACCCTAACCTCAATTTATCAACAATTTGCTTTTCTAGTAAAAGACATCTAGATATTCCCCCCCCCCCCCCCCCCCTTTTTTTTCTTTTTTTTTTTTTCTGAAAGCCCTATCCGAGATATTTTTAAGTTACAAACTTCAAAAAGAGGTAATTTAATTTAATAGAATTCCTATTACAGTTTCTCTAATTGAACACTTCCATTTGAAAACTTTCCCTTATGGATGTTGTATATTTTTACGACAGGAAGACCCCTTCATATAATTAAAGGACCAATGTTATGGGTCTAAGCCACGAATCCAACATTACAAATGGCAGGTCAGTTCTTTCTATTTGTTAGAAATTCGAAATTATGCCTCTTTAATTTTTTTTTGTGCCTTTAAAACTTTAATTACGTATTTTTCGCATGCCAGGAAAACTTCAAGGAACTCACCTAAATTGATAATGTCACTGCTACAAAGTTTCTTAATTTAACAATATTTAATTACATTATTGTTTTGAATATGGAAGTTTGTATATAGTTTCATATTACTTACTGGTTTTACAAAAAAAATTATAAGATTTGTTTAAAAAAAGAATTAAATGTAATGTTTTGGAGATGATGTACTCTGTAACGACCCGGAAATTCAAAAAAAGAAAATTTGGAAAATTTGAAGGAAATGACGATTTTGCCCCTAGAATTGGGCAAACGGTTGACTTTTGGTTCGAGCGGTCAAACGAACTTTCGCCGATGACTGTGACGTAGTTCGGGATGTCACAAGTTCATAGACAGGTGGCACGTCCGATTCCGACATTCGAGGAGAAAGTTATGATGTTCGGAAGTTTAAGGGTAATTTGGTAAATTGGTTAAAAAGGGGCCATTTGTTGACTTTTTGATCGGGACACTATTTAGACTGGCCGTAAAGACTGTTGCGTAGGTCTTGGGACACTGAATCCGTAGACAGGCGGCATGCGTCAATCGGAGGTCAGATGCATAAGTTGGGAGTCTACGAAGGTGAGGGGCATTTTGGTAATTTTGGAGGAAAAAGGTAAAATGGTAATTTGATGTGGCCATGTGAGGATTCAGCAATTTGGGTGACTCATTCAGTTTATTAAGTGATACATGTCACTGGGAGCAGGAGATTAGGAGTAGTCCTTCCTCTTACCGCTCGGGTATTGTTGGTTGTGGTTCTAGCTCGAGGTTGGCTACCGAGGGGGCTAAGTGTTTAAGTGGAACAGTCAGTATGTATTTATCGAGTCCCTAGTGCTAGGCCAATAAGTGTTGGCCGATGTAGCGTCGCCCTTGTTGGTAAGCAGCTCAGCCGTAGCGTTAATCGTGGCCTGTTTCATCAACTCATTGTAGGTAGACCAACCTTGAGTATGTACGACGTACTTGAAGTGTGATTCGTGTAGACCGTCCTTGAAAGTTGTCAAGGTAACCTTGTCGTTCGTCTCGGTGCATCAAGAGTACTCGTGGTGGAACCAAGTGGCATACTTCTATAATGGCTCGATCTCCCTCTGCTTTAGAAGAAACAGGTCCTCGGCTAAGAACAAGGAATTGGTCTGGATCATGTACTGGTTAAGGAAGACCATTTGGAGCTGCTTGAAGGAGTTGATAGTATCAGGCTTCAGTTGGTAGAACTAGTTGATCGCTACCTCAGTGAGAGTAGAGCTGAAAACAAGACATCGAGCCTCGTCGGAAAAATTCTTGAAGGCCAGAGCCGACTGATAGTTGTTGAGATGAGTCATTGGGTCTCCCTTTCTTGTGTAGAGAGGGATCTTGATGGGCTTAATCTCATGGTCGTGCTGGAACTGATTAATCCGGTTGGTGAATAGGCCCAAGCTGGGTTTTCCCCAAGTTGGTGTCTAGGGTGGCCCTATCTAAGCCTCGAGGCTCTTCACTCGGTCGAGTAGTTGCTGGAAGAGTGGGTCAGCACTGGGGCCTTTTCTCCAACTTTGGTAGTTCGTGTGATAGACATGTCGGTAGACTTCTTTCCAAGAGGATGCTCCCTTGTGTCCCTTGGACCGAGTGCTACGAGGTGGTTAGTCGGATCGACGTGTACTGACGACCTCCTCATAGGATGAATCAGGGCCCTTTGTGATAAAGATGTGAGTGGGGTTGTTGGTGTGAAGGGGCTGTCGTGGATCTATTTCGAAAGGTATTCGACTGGTTTACTTCGTCGGTGGTAAATCCTTTCCCCAAGGAAATATGAGCCTGATGGGATTGACTTATCTACGATCATATCAGGATATCCTGCTCAGGGCTTCGTAAGCGTTGAGGAAGATTCTGGTTCCCTTGTGACCCTTCCTTGGTATGATTAGGAGCTGGGAATCATTGTTGATCGGTGCAGTCGTAATGTGAGCCTTCTCCTTCCTAGCTACATGCCGTACACGCTTGGTGCGCTCGAAGCAATCTAAAACGACCCTCTCAGCTCTGTGAGCCTCGTCTTGAACACGGTGAGTAGCTAGCTCGGTCTGGGCAGCTTGGATTTGGGCCACCACATTGGTGTATTTCCCACTTCTCTTTGTGTATCGTACCTCGGCCTGAGTGCCATTGGCCTTGATCTCGGCCATATCGCGTTGTAGTGTTTCTAGAGCTCAAGCTACATCTGGGGATGTGTCCCTCGAAGTCCGACCCTTTGGTGCGGGTGTAACCTCGTCATCCACGTTGTCTTGCATGCTATTTGGATGGCAAGGAAAAAATGGTGCTCGGCTCGGTATAGTGGTGGGAAAATTTAGTCAAAGTTCCCACAGATGGTGCCAAACTTTTGATGCACAAAATGTGCCAACTTAAAATTGAATCCTGCTCAGCCAAGTGTCCTTTAGGCCAATATGTCAAAAGAGGGCAATTGGTTGTCGATCACAGATAGACATCAGTGTAGTACCAACCTAAGGATACTTTGACGCCCAAGTTAGTGTGGGTCTGTGTGTATAAGGAATAAATGGTGAATAGTAATTCATAAGTAGATATGAATAGTAAATGCGTAGTTTCCTTTTTTTGGGAAAGGACCCATCTTGTATGGGTGTGAGAGTGATAATAAATATGTTCTTATGATGTGGGAGAATATGCAATCATTGTGAGGCTGACATATGTCCCGAGGATGGAAGGATGGGGTCTGTCCACGTGTCAGTGTAGGTCAGCCTTTGCTAGGGTTTGTTTATTAGTGTGGGCTTGGGCCCTTGAACTTCGTAAGTGTGTGCTGGGCTAGAGGTATTAGGCCCAAATGAGTCTCAGCTAATATGGTATCAACAAACATGTTTTTATAGAAATGTATGGAAGCTATTACATGTGACTATAACATAACCACTTGGATTCCCTAATGATGAGAGACTATAGACTGTTAAGAGTGTGTTATGAATCTTTTATGATTTGAGTATTTTAAACTAGATTGTCTGCTATTTATGGTTCAATATAGGTATACATGTTTACGAAAAGTATGAAAGTTTTGAGATAAAATGGGTTATTATGTATATATTCAAGCCTTATACGTTAGACAGCCTAGCATATGACTTGAGAATGGATACACTTATTAAAGGACTGAAGGAATGATTTTTAAAGATCGAAAGACAGAACTTCACGATCCTTAAGAGTTGGAGTATGGCTTTACCAAAAGCACTCAAACGAACCTAAATATGAGACACAAAGGTAGAAGAATTGGATTTGAGGAACAACCTGTAGACCAGTACGGTATGAGAAGGATAAACAATGAAGGAAAATCAGAGAAGTCGTATGTTCGTAGTTCAGTGTGTTGGTTAAAAGTTTGGAATTAAGGAATTTTTGTTTGCAAACTCAAATAATGAATAGGAGTTCGGTATGAACTTAAGTTAGGGTTGCATGCCCAGGGTTAGTTATGCTTTAGCTAGATATTAAGTATAGTAAGCATGTTAAACTAATTTTATGTGGTATTTCATCCTTGGTGATGTCTACGTTATTGAGATTTAGGTAGATGAGGATAGGGGTACAAGTCCACGTATACTTGTACATCATAATTAGTGCTTAAGTTCATGATTAGTTTTGTTCGGCTGGTAGAGGCCAGGCCTGAATGATGTAATGAGTGCAACTCTTAGACATGGCTTCGGCGATGTTAAATCCAGTTATGAGGATGTTTATATGAGATAGATTATACGAGATTTCAGAATTACTAATATCCAATTCCATCTTATTATAGTAATCCATTTGAAAAGGAAATCAACGAGTTAATTAACTTTGAAGCAAGTTTGTTGTCTAATTTGAGTATGAAAATAAGATTGAATTTGTTTTAAAATTTTGAGGATGAATTTTTTTAAAGGGGGTAGGTTGTAACGACCTGTAAATTTGAGAAAATAAAAAAAAAAGACCATTTAACCCCCGAAGGTTAAATAGTTAAATTTTTAACTCGGATACTTGTTGGACGCTCTAGGAAGACCGTTACGAAGTTCTCGGACTCTCGAGTCCATAGACAAGCAGTATGCTGGAATCGGTGGTCAGATGGGCTCGATCCAAGTATAAAATTACTAAGGGTAGTTTGGTAATTTTGCGGGAAAAACCTAGAATAATCTATATTTCCCATGATTCTTCCCTCCTAATTTTCCTCACCAACTTACTATGTAACAACCCATCCCGAATCTACGGGATTAATTAAGGATTAATCGAAATTAATCGAGGATTATCGGAAGATCGTGGTAAAATGACGATTTTTCCCTTGGAAGGGTGAAAATGTTTACTTTTGACCCGGGACGTTAAATACACGTGGAACGGACTTCACTACGTAGATCGAGACGATACGAGTTCGTAGATAGGCGGAATGTCAAAATCGAACGTTGTATGGGAAAGTTACGGGTCAAGGATCGTTTTTTGTATTATTTACAATTGCACAAAAATCAAGATAGGTGACTTTGAGATTTGAAATTGGAACCCAAAATATCTATTTTGGGACCATAGGATGAGTGACACTTGTCACCCACCCTATGGCCCCTTTTAATTAATTTATGCATCATCATCTCATTTTCAATTTCATCTTCTTCATTCATCCTACTAGAAACCCACCCTTACCATTTTTTCCCATCTTCTTGCTTCATCTCTTGGGATACTTGAGAGAGATTGAGAGTGAGGGAGGACGGAGAGACGACAGAGTATGACAGAGGAAGGCGGTGGTCATGGCGGTTGGCTGGAAATCACAAGAAACAAAGGTAAGCTGTGAGGGTGTTTGATTTTGATGTTTTGGATCGAAACTAAGGTCATATTTATGTTCTTGGAGCTCATACGAGTCGGTAGGATAAAAAATGGAAGGTTTTGGACGCTGGAAGTAGCTAGGAGAAGGATTCAAAGTTTGGCCGAAACTTTGGAAGCTTGTATCTTCAAAACCAGGTACTTTCTCTCAATTCTGGGTTCATATTTTGATTCCTTTGCTCGAGTAGATAGATTTTCATATAAAGAACATAATATTTTGGTTGAGTATTGAGGGAGATATGAAGGTTTGAAAATGGGGCCAAAAATGGAGGTTTTCCAGCTGCCGACTAGCGAACCAGACGACAGCGCACGGCGGTACAGATAGTCTTCTTCGACGAGGTCGATGACGTCACATATGAGCATTCCACGTCATCTGATTACGTCAGCCGTGACATGTGGAGGTGACACGTGGTAGTGCCACATTAGCAAGGTGTTAGTGACACGTGGTAAGGGTGCCACGTCAGCGTTGACTAGTGTTAACTGAAACTTTTGTCGGCACGTGGGGACGAATTTCGAGGTCAAACTGGTCTTGTTTGACCGATTTCGACGTTCTGAATCCAATGATGGTAGTTTCAAGTCGACATCGTTTGATAGGTAATTTAGAGGTTTTTAGCCTCGGGAAGCGTGTTTAGGACACGTTTACATTTTGGGAGTTTTTAGGGTTTATGGTTTGGACTTGTATAGATGGATAGTGACCTTTGGATATGATTTGGACGTGTCCGTACATTCCGGAGATTGTGGATTCGCCTCAGAGTGGCTTACGACGCAGATTGTGTGCGCGTAGCTTATACGGTCTGTGAGTGGATTTTGCTTTCTAAATGATGCATGCATAAATGTTTTATATATTTTATGAACATGATTTGAGATGCATTAATTGCATATGATTTAAATATGATTTCTGTTGATGATTTGGCATTTTCGTAGAAATGTTATATTGCAAATATTTCGAGATTTCTGTTTTTATGTGATACTTCGGGCTTAGACCGAGTTTTCTATGTGCTTATGATTTATATGATTTGAATGATTTCACTAAGAGGTGTGTAATCGATGATTTGATTATCGATTTTGAATGATTTCACGGAGATGCATGAAATGCTATCTCGGGCATGAGACCCAGTTGATTATTGACTTTGACTTGGATTACAATCAAAGGTGATTTTGAAAAGTGATTTGAATATTGAAATGGTTTTCGGATTTGGACATAATACTTCGGGCTTGTGTCCTAGTTGGTTTATGGTTTGACTTAGAGTATAGTTAAACGTGAAATATATCGGGCTTGTGACCTAGTTCTGATTCATGAAATGATATTTAGGGCTTGTGACTCTAATGAGATGATATTCCGTGCTTGTGACCCTATTGAGATGATATGTCGAGCTTGTGACCCTATTGAGATGATATGCCGGGCTTGTGACCCTGTTGAGATTTGGTTTTGGGATGAGACCCTACTGAGGAAATGGCTTTGATTGATACACTATTTTCACTGAGACCATTGTTTGAGGTTGATACAGCTTCAACGTGAATATTTTTCCCTGGATAGGGACTTAAGTAGGAATATGTTTCCTAGGAGAGGTCCCGACGGCCTCCGGGATTCACTGTGTCCCCCTCCCTCTGGAGAGGTCATGATGCACTACATATTGCCGAGCAGCCGTGGGAGGCTCGACTCAAGAGTGCTAATGTTATATGAGATCGATCGTTGACATATTCACGACGATATGTAGAACGTCAGCCGGTGATATGTTCACAACGACGTGCTCGGACTTGAATAGTCCTGGAGCTATGTGCACGAGTTGCTTGGATATCGTGACTGATGATGATGATATGATGATATGAGATGTGATAGATGTTTTTCACTGATTATTGATTTGAAAAGTAATATGATTTGATTTTAAGGAAGCATTTGAGATTACATGTTTTCTGATGCATGCATGTTTTTAATTGAAGGGTATAAATGTCTTTTCATTAAATGGTTTTATAATTGTTTATTTTTTTCCACTCACAGTTTTAATATTTTTGATACCCTTCAGGTTGATTATTGATGCGTGCTGGAGTAGAGACCGAGACATCACATGTCGCTGCGTACTTTGGAAATCACTCGCACTCTAGAAACCCTAGAGTAGGTTATGGTTTTATCCCTAGTCTGGCACGTGGTGTCAGATGGGAGTAGGGCATGTTGATGAACAAAAACTAAGCATTAAAGTAAACACAAAGGCACACTCAACACTTAAGGAAACGTATACAATTAAAAACCCTTTTTGTACATTGTAGCATTGGTAAATAGAGATCGTTCTGGATCGGGGATTGAGGGTACCTAAGAATGATTATCGTTTGATTGGTTAATTCGGGGGTAAAGATTGATTTTAAATTCCTAAGTAATTAAAGTAAATCTAAACTAACCTAATCTATTATTTACATGTAGTCAACTCATTTTTTACCTAACTCATTCATGATTTATATTAACTTCAAACCTACAAAATTCTATAACCTTAGTTCTACGAGATGATTGCATATTTTTAAGTACGTGCAAGGAGACACTCACGCCGCACTTTCATTGATCTAGACTTTGAGACACTCCTCTATCTAGTCAAGCATTAAGTACCAACATACAAGCATAACAAAAACTAAAATATTCGAACACATGGAAGATTATTGAAATTAATACAAAGCATAAAACCAAGAATAATATTAGAAATCAATCCATAAACCAAGATATTCAAGCACAAAAGATAACTACAAGGTAAAAAGGCCGTGTTACACTTTTTCTCTTCTGGACACCCTATGAATACGAAGTGATTGGGCACTCTTCGGTGAGACACTTGAAAACACTCCTCTATGCCACAGATGAAGGTTGTAAAAGGTGGGATATGGTGTAATTTGTTTTGCACAAGAAATCTTAAATTTATTGAAAAGGGAAAATTGGTTTAGGTAGAGTTTTGATACAAATAATGAGCGACCCTTTACAAATAACCTAACCCTCTCTATTTGTAGGAGAAAATTAATCCCCAAATAAATAGGAGTTCACAATTTAATTCTAAAAGAAAACGGATTAAACTAATTAATAATGAAGTCCTAAAAGAAAGAGGTATCCTAAAGTCCTAATTAAAAAGTCATCTAAATCCTAATTAAAAAGGTAGAACAAATGTTAATTATAAAGGAAATATAAAACCTAATAAAAGAAGGAAAATTGGAGTTGCTTGCTGAAATAGTAACAGGAAATGGATTGGTGGAAAGCTGCAGGAAACTGCAGTGTAATTCGGCAGGCGCTGGCCGAACTTTGGGATTCATTTTGGCGGTCCACAACTAGTCAACGCGTTAGGAGAGGCTGGAAAAGGAATTCGGTGGACGCACGCCGACGTCGTAAGAAGGGCCTTAGGATGTGCGCGCTGCAAAGAAGAAGAAACGTTCGGTACACGTGCACCGATCTCATTAGTTGGACATTGGTAGGTTCCTACCGAATCCCTGAGTGATTTTTGGTGGTCTCCTTTCATTTGATCATAACTTTTTTTATTACAACTCCGATTGAGGTGATTCTTTCTCCTAAATTCTCGTAATTCCGTGCTCTATCAAATTCTTCACAATTCTCACAAAAGATATTATTTTCTACAACTGTTTGGTATTTAAATATTAAAAGATAAGTATAAAGGATATAAAATGATGCTTAATTCACGACTTATCACATGTCCCCCAATAATTCAGGGGGATTGGGACGGGTCCTGTCATACTATCCTATATATATGTGTGTTGTGTATGCAAGAGGGAGTTCAGGTGGTGATGGCCGAAAAAGAGGAAAACCACCAACCCACCAACCCATGAAGGGAAAACACTAGAGAATTAAGGGAGAGAACCATGGGAAGAAAAGGAAAAGAAAAGGGAAGGAAAACTAGGAAGAATAAAGGAGGAGAAAGGATGAGAAACTAGCTAAAAACCATGAAGAAACAATGAGAAACCGTAAGTTCCTTTTCGGGTTTTCTCATTCTGAGCTAGAAAACTCATGAGTAGGTAGTTTGGTACTCTTTTGAGGGTACCACGACCAGTTTGGGACAAGAAGTGATAATTTAAGCACTGGGAAGCCATTGAACAATGTAGGGAAGTCATGGCTGAAGGTTCTAGCAGTCGAACCATGATTACATGTACGTTTTTTTTTCCTTTTTGAACGTTACAGAGACCTTCCTTAGATTGAGTAGATACAAATGGATTGTTAGATCGACCAATTTGGACGTACAATGGCTAAGAAACGGCCGGGTTATGATCGAGAGTTGGGCAACCTGACCCTCTAAAGCTTGAAGATGGCATGTGACAGGCGTGTGGCCACCACGCGCAGAGAGGTTCACTGGCGTGTGGCGCGCAGGTGCGGCCTCCTTTGGCCGTCCGACCAGCACAAAAGTTTTTCGTGATGATTTTATGAGTTCAATGGTGTAATTTCCAAGCTAATTGGGTATAGTTCAAAGGGTCCAAAGTAATATGTTCATACTTTAAATCCTAAATTAATTTGGGGAAAATTAAGTACTTGGTTATAATATCATTTGGATATTATTGAACTTAAACTATGAATTGTGATAAACGGAGAATTATGGAAAGGAAGCCTAAGGCTTGTGTTCGTATTATTGAAAGGTTGTGGAAGCTTGACTACAAAGAGGTATGTAAAGAGGTATGTAGTAAATTGATTGTTTTTTTCTTAAGATTGAGAATGCATATATACCTTAAATATTTGGACTGATGATCTATTATTAGTGACCTAATTATGTGATTTGTGTGCAAGTGTTGTTAATTATAGACGTTATCTTTAATTATTATATGCACATATGCTTCTCGGTCTTCGATTTACAATTTGAGTAAGGAAAAAAAATAAAGATGATTTATTATTGAAGAATTTATGTGTACATGATCTATTAATTTCATTATTAAACAATATTGTTGTTTTTTACTGGTATCGTGAATAACATTAATTAAAGTAACAGATTTAAAAACCTAGATGGAGTCTAATTAATAATTTTCACCTCTTGACGGGGTTATTTAGACGGATGTGGGGTATCCTGTAAGAGATAATTTCGGTTTGGCTAAAGTGTCAAATAATAGTAGGAATAACAATAAAAAATCTCTAGTTTGACATGAGTTGTCAGACGGGGGCATGACCAGTTGGGTTTTCAAAGTAAATTAGGGACGGGTCTAGTCAGTGGCCGACGCTTGAACGATGACGCCCAGATAACGAAATCCAAAAGATTGCAAATGGTGCATTTTAGGAGGTCGTGTGAAAAGCAATTATTAAAAATAATTAACAATTTACCGTAACAACAGAAGTATATAGTACACCAATTGATAATCATAAATTTTAAATAACTATCTAGGTTACCCTGATTTTCGACGCATCACACCCGAACAGCTAATGTGAATGTCAAAGCAAAAATTGAGAACTCTTTCTCGATATGTGTAAAATATCACTAAGACCTGAGGGGTACAAAAATAAAAGGGTAAGTTGACCTTACAAGTTATTTAAGTGTAAAACAGTAAGTTGAAAACATATTTTAAACCCTCAATTTTGAAAAGAAGCTCACAGGATACCAACAAAACATAAATGACGAGCATGCACATTCCACGCGAAATAATAATAAAATGTTGGGCAATCAAAAGATCACCCCAAAGCCAACAATATAGAATGTACAACCCACTAATTCTGCTCTTGGGTCGCTCAAGTAATGCTCACATTACAAGCTGGGTATCTATGGTTTGATCGTGTACCTTGACATCGTGAAAGTTGGGTGCTAAGTACTGTCACCTTATGTCCCCTAGAGCCCAAGGACAAGCTAGCGCTATTTAACTAGTATTTGGAGCGAGCGCATGTGATGGAGACTAGTCGGTGGCATATTATAACTCGAAACAACCATCTTAAGGCCGTCTAAACTCTAATCTCAATCATAATTGAGCCACAAGTATGCACACACACATCTGGTGAAGCTAATGTATGCATATGCAATCCCATAATGGTAATCACATATTAACAATCAGTCTATGTCAAGTCATGCTCCAGGAGTATGACAATTATAGTAAAAAAGGCAATACTAGGAAAATATATTATAACAATTGCACAAAGCATTCCAAAAAAATATAATATAATAATCACACCAAGTATGCTCGGAAAATATTTTCCATAATGATCAATAAACCAATCATGATCTCAATTGACTATATCACCAAACATGCAAGTAAATATAATAATACATAAAAATAAGGTTCAGGAAAGAGGTTCACTTAATAATTAGTCAGGAAGTCGAAATCAACTGATATGCCAAGACAATGTAAGCTCCAAGTCCTTATAACCATACTTTGATTGGAAAATCACCGAGAAAGGGTGGTGGTTTGCACGGTTTTGTAACTTCCATCGATGTCGTCTACCATTGATCTTTCCTCAAATCCTCGTTGAATCCAAATTCTCGCTGAAAACTCAGAGCTTGCTGGAATCCCGAGTTCCTCCCATCGCAAAACTGGATAACCCAAAAGTTATTGTGAAGTGGACGAGCTCCGGCGACGCTGTAACTTTCGATGAGGTCGATCGCCATCGATACTCAGTAGTAGCGTAGCCATGATTTCAATTCAGAGGGGTCTTTCACAAAATTGTTTTAAAAATATTAAAGTTTTGATGTAATTTAACTAATAAACTAATTCAAATAGTTTAAAGTAACATAATAATATCATATGAAATAAAAATATAAAAAATAATAATATCATATTCATAGTAGGGGTGGAGACGGTGTGATTCGATGTGAGATTGGTAATATTCAAATCCAAATTGTTAAATTCTTAACAGTTCGATATGGTTTGAATTTTATAAAATTAGAAATGACACTATTTCAAACGAACCCATTACTAACGGTTTGGTACGGACGGTTTAGGCATAATAAAAAATATTTATATAGATGATATATTGATATGAACTCAAATAAATCATATTTCCAATCAAAACATTTTAAGATTTTTTCATCTATACATTCACAATTTGTATTAGTAGGCATCATATTATTGGGCTCACAGGCTTCCCAATTCAAGATTTCAACTTGATCGCTCGTTTGATGGTTTAGTGTGGCAATGCGATGAGTGATGCCATATTTCCTCATCAGGGCCTCACAATAACGATTGTACAAGTGAGTCCCCACGCCATCACTAATGATTTCTCGAGTTTCTCCAAACTTTGCTATAATGTTACTCTGTAAAACTCACAATCACTTTGGAATCATTAGTTATGGTGGGTATGTCTCACACCGACTTAGAGACATAATGCACATAAATTAATATACATAAAAACCCATGAGAATTTAGAAATTGTCTCATGAAAACTATGCCCCCACATATAAAAAAATTTCAACAACTACGATGTGATGCAAAAGAATTTGATTCCTAGGACCAATATTACCTTACTTTTGGAAATTGTCACAAGTGATGAAAAATTCATATGCATATGTAAACAGTATAGGCCAATTAAAACCAGATTAGAATACCTTAAGGGCAGTCTTTTTTTGCTCCAAAGTGTCCTCCACACGCCAAGTCATGACAAAATTTTAGCATTAACCTCATCTCAGCTTCTAGGATGCATCGCTTAAGGATTTGATCTGAACAATGTTTCCATAAATATGGCTCATCCCAAACATGATATTGTTTCACTAGCTTATCATTATAAAAAAAAATTCAATGAAGAAGGAATACGTTTAGTAGCTAGCTTATTAATGATATTAGCGTCCCATGGATCAATAACATGTAAAGCAAACAATTGTTCATCGGGAAAGGATTCGAGCAACATAAATTGATCCACTTCCTCAGTAGATCCGTTAACAAGTCTACTTAAATGGTCGACAACGACATTCTCAGTGCCTCATTTCCTTGATTTCCAAGTCAAATTCCTACAAAAGCAGCATCCAGCGCAGTAGCCTAGGTTTGGCATTCTTCTTAGTGAGCAAGTACTTCAAAGTTGCATGATTAGTATAAATTATCGCTTTAGTTTGAATTAAATAAGATTTAAATTTTTCTGAAGCGAAAATAATAGCTAAAGGCTCATTCTTTGTGGTGGAGTCATCCAATTGGGCCTCATTTAATTGTCATGTTGGCATAGTATATAATATAAGGCATCTTATTCACCCATTTTTCTAGAACAACTCCAACTACATAATCTGACTCGTCACACATAAGCTCGAATGGTAAGTCCGAATTAGAAGGCATGATGATTGGGGATGGCGCGAGTTTATCCTTGAGAAATTTGAATGCCTCACGACATTCCTTATTGAAATCAAACACAATATTTGACTAGAAAGTTGCACAATGGTCTTGTGATTTTGGAAGTCTTTTATTAACCTCCTGTAGAATTTGGCATGTCACAAAAACGACCTCACCTCCTTGGCTAATGTAAGGTAGGGCAAAAAATCCACAATGTTAAGTTTGGCTTTATCTACCACGCGAAGAAATTATGTGTCCTAATATAATTCCTTCTTGTACCATAAAATGACACTTCTCTTAGTTGAGCATGATGTTACTCTCCCTGCTTCGTTCTAACACTTGAGATAAGTCAGAAAAACAATGCTTAAATGAATGATTAACAACATAAAAATCATCCATAAAATCCTCTATAATATCCTAACCAAATGTAAGAAAATACACATCATCCAATTTTGGAATGTGGCAGGGGCATTGCATAACCCAGATGGCATCCTTCTATAGGCACAAGTGTCATATGAGCAATTGAAAGCCATCTATGGCATCCATCTATGGCATAACCCAGTGGCATCCTTTGTTGAGTTAATGCCTCCTTAGTGGATTATTAATGCATTGAATTTGATTATGTATTGGGAATAAATACATGGTGTTGTTCATTCAACCTTGTAGGAAAAGATTGATGTGGAAGCTTCATGAAGAAGAGCATTAATTGAAGAAGGTGCATGAATGGACTTCAATGAAGGATGTTGAAATGTGAGGAAATTGTCCCACATTGGAAAAGCACAAATACAACTTGTGCCTTAAGCACTATATAAGGTGGAGAGCTTGGTCACATTTCAACATCAAGGAGAACACTTCACAAGTGAGTGAGTGCTTCAAGAGTGTGTATAGCTCTTGGGCTAGAGTGATCTTCTTGAGCACTTCAAGAGTGTGTATAGCTCTTGGAGTAGAGTGATCTTCTCGGTTAAGAGAAGGTGAAAGAGTGTGTATAGCTCTTTGGGGTAGAGTGATTTTCTCGGGTTGAGAGAGGGTGTACAAGGGGTATCCTATTGGGTACAAGGGCTCAAGTTGGGTATAAACTTGAGTAGTGTAATCTTGTATTTTGTATTCTCTCATAGTGAAGGAGAAAACTCTCCGAGGACGTAGGCAAGTTAATTGGCCGAACCTCGTTAAATCTTTTGTGTTCTTGGTTTCTTTATTTTCTTTTTTCATCTTTATTGTTAGCACTTGCGTGGTGGAGGATTAATTTCCTAACAAGTGGTATCAGAGCTTCGGTTTATCGATCGTGAGCGGTTTGCCATGGCAAGTTCTAGCGGTTCACATTTCAAGGTGGAGCAGTTTGATGGAAAAGGAAATTTCACTCTATGGCAAAGGAGGGTGAAGGACATCCTAGTTCAACAAGGCCTTGCAAGACCGTTGAAGGGGAAGGATGCGAAGCCAGAGAAGATGTCAGATGAAGATTGGGACGAGTTGGAGTCCAGGTGTGTCAGCACTATTAGGCTTTATATTGCTGACAATATTATAAATAATGTTAATGATGTAGATTCTGCACCTGAGCTTTGGGAGAAAATGGAGAAGCTTTATCTTGGGAAAGGCTTGCAAACGAAGCTGAATTTAAAGCGGGATCTCTACAAGCTCAAGATGGGAGAAGGTGCGAATCTCATGGAGCACATGAATGTGTTCAAGGGATTGATAAATCAACTATCAAGAGTTGAGGTTAAAATTGAGGAAGAAGATCAAGCCCTTTTACTTCTTACCTCGCTTCCCGATTCATATGAGAATATTGTTACTACAATTGTGTATGGTAAGGATACACTGAAGATGGAGGATGTAGAATCGACTCTCTTATCACATGAGAAGAGAAGGAAAGCCGATGATTCTCAAGGTTCCGTCTTCATTGCTCATGAACAGAATCGTAAGGGAAGGTCAACTGCGAGGGGATTTAGTGAGCATAGCAGGTCTAAATCCAGAGGCAGAGGAAAGGGCAAGCAATGCTACAAGTGCAAGGAGTGGGGACACATAAAGCCGGATTGTCCATTGATGAAAGAGAAGGACGATAAGGGCTCAGATTGCTCCTTGGCTGGTGTAGCGGAGATGTCTAGAGATTTTGGAGAACTTCTCACAGTCTCCAAAGGTAATTACATTTTTTCTCAAGATTATTGGATATTAGATAGTGGTTGTTCTCATCACCTTTGCTCTAGGAGAGAATATTTTGATACGTTCCAGGAAGTCCAAGGATTTGTGACTTGGGGTGATGGCACAAGACGTCGTGTCATGGGTACGGGAACGGTGAAGATCAAAATGTTCGATGGAGCAGTTCGAACATTGGGTGATGTGGTGTATGTCCCAAAGTTCCGAAGAAATCTAATATCCTTGAGCCAACTAGACTCCAAGGGCTGCAAGGTTTCGTCAGCAGGGGGAGTTATGAAAGTGTCACGTGGCTGCATGGTCCTAATGAAGGGAGAAAAATATAAAAGTATGTTCCGTCTGATAGGAAAAACTCAGACCTCGAAGGTTGTTGGGAAACAGGGGGTACAGGAGAACTGGTACCTGAAGCGGGTCTCGTTTGCGAGCACAGCAGAGACGTTATCTACATGTTTCCAAGTTTCAGACGATGGTGAGAAGGATAATCCTGCTAAGGAAGAGGCAAAGTCAAGGTCCCTCTTCGGAGCCAACTGGTAATTGTTGACTCGGAGCAGCTGCACATAGCATTGGCCATTTTGAATCAGGGGGAGCTAGGATCGTATGCAACTGATTCGGGGTATGTGTAGTTGGTACAAGAATAAGGCCAATGGAATGCTTGTGGGTATATCAAGCGGTATCTCAATTTGAGATGAACTTCAGGAATTGAAGTGGTGATGCAACATTATCCACCTAAGTCGGCAGAGGGAGATTGTTGAGTTAATGCCTCCTTAGTGGATTATTAATGCATTGAATTTGATTATGTATTGGGAATAAATACATGGTGTTGTTCATTCAACCTTGTAGGAAAAGATTGATGTGGAAGCTTCATGAAGAAGAGCATTAATTGAAGAAGGTGCATGAATGGACTTCAATGAAGGATGTTGAAATGTGAGGAAATTGTCCCACATTGGAAAAGCACAAATACAACTTGTGCCTTAAGCACTATATAAGGTGGAGAGCTTGGTCACATTTCAACATCAAGGAGAACACTTCACAAGTGAGTGAGTGCTTCAAGAGTGTGTATAGCTCTTGGGCTAGAGTGATCTTCTTGAGCACTTCAAGAGTGTGTATAGCTCTTGGAGTAGAGTGATCTTCTCGGTTAAGAGAAGGTGAAAGAGTGTGTATAGCTCTTTGGGGTAGAGTGATTTTCTCGGGTTGAGAGAGGGTGTACAAGGGGTATCCTATTGGGTACAAGGGCTCAAGTTGGGTATAAACTTGAGTAGTGTAATCTTGTATTTTGTATTCTCTCATAGTGAAGGAGAAAACTCTCCGAGGACGTAGGCAAGTTAATTGGCCGAACCTCGTTAAATCTTTTGTGTTCTTGGTTTCTTTATTTTCTTTTTTCATCTTTATTGTTAGCACTTGCGTGGTGGAGGATTAATTTCCTAACATCCTTCTATGGCATCCTTCTAGGGCTATGGCAATCTGATTATGCCTGAAAGCCATCTCAAAAATAATAATGAGTGTCCTGCAAGTTTCTCAAGCAATTGATCAATAAAGGATAAAGAAAGTGATATTTTCGAGTTGTGAAATTTAACTTCCTATAGTCTATACCTGAACTGGGCTGTCCCACTTGGAATCCGAGATTGGGTATATGATGCCAATATCCAAAAGCTTAAGCACCTCTTTCTTCACCACCTCCTTTATTGGCGGGTTGAGCCTCAATGTCCTTCTCGTGGCCTAGCATCTTCCTGAAGAATAATTCTATGCGTGCACTTGAAGAGGCTGATTGCTTTTACATATTCAATGGTCCATCCAATTGCAGTTTAGTTGGCCTTCAAAACCAGCACCAACTCATCGTTTTCCAGAGTGCTGGTCAAGGCAGTAGTGTAGGCTTTACCCACTTATTTGGTGGGGGTTGAAAAAATTCCCCAATATTTTTGTCATGAGCTATCGACTGCGAACACTAAGTATTGGTGGGCGAAGTGGGTTATAGGGAAACTCATTAGATGCCTTAGCAGAAGTTGTGCAAGCCAAAGTGTTTGGGAGGGACGGGGTTCAAAAATTTCAAAGTCGTTAACTAGGCTATGGTGGCAAAGCAAGCAAGAAAATTATTTGAAAAACTACAATCATTGGTGGCTCGATTGTTAAAAGTACATTACTACCTTTTAGGGGCTCTCATCTAGGAAGATTTGGGTACTAGGCCTTCAGTGATATAAAGTGTCATATTGTGGGGTTGGGACATTACCAGAGATGGCTTTCGATGTAGAGTGGGTAATGGTCGGAATATCAGGATATATGAGGATGCTTGGATCCCAAAATTTTGTGCCAAAAAGCCAAGGTTCTGTGGCAAGTTTCCTAGGAATTATAAAATGGCGATAACTATATAATCTGAATGTTTTGGAATACTAAACTGATTGAGTAGGTGTTTAGTAGGGAGGAAGGAAGCCATAGCCATTCTGAATATTCCCCTAAGTTCAGTTCGTAGTAGTATGGATGGTATGTACTGGGGGTTCACAAAGCATGACAATTATACAGTTAAATTGGGCTACAATGTGGCTTTGAGATTTTTTGAAAAGCAGCATGGAGATGGGCCAGCAATTTCGATGAGGGTCAATAAACAAGGTTCTGGAAGAAAATTTGGAGCATTCAGGTTTGTGACAAAATTAAGCTATTTGCTTGGTGGGCTTTTCAGAACATCCTTCCTAGGGCCATAATTTATTTCGAAGGAAACTGCTGTTGTGATGACCCGTGCTTTGGGGACATGGTAAGCAATCCCACATCACCTGGAGGGATTTGGGGATGCGCCTTCTATATGTGGGCGCGCATTTATCCAACAGAAGGTCTTTTGGGAACTCACTGACTTTAGATTTCTTGGGAACTCCAAAATTAAGCGAGTAGGAGCTGGTGCAATCCCAAGATGGGTGACCCACTGGTAAATTGCACGTGAGCTCCCGAGAACAAAACCGTGAGAGTTAGGCCCAAAGCATATAATATCTTGTTGGTGAAGGTCGGGTCGTGACAATTTGGTATCAGAGCCCAACCCCGTCCAAAATTGAGTGTGATAGCGAGTACGCTGGGCCCTAAAGGGGGTGGATTGTGAGGACCAATGCCTTGGGGGCATGGTTAGCAATCCCACATTGCCCGGGGGGATCTAGGGGATGCGCCTTATATGTATGGACGCGCATCTATACAACAGGAGGTCTTTTGGGAGCTCACTGGTTTTGGATTTCTTGGAAACTCCAAAATGAAGCGAGTTGGGCTGGTACAATCTCAAGATGGGTGACCTACTGGGAGGTTGCACGTGCATTTCCAGAAGAAAAAAAACCATGAGGGCTGGGCCCAAAGCGGATAATATCGTGTTAGATGGGTCGGGTCGTGACAGCTGCCTTCTCCGATGTGTTCTAGGTGTATGACAGTATGAAGGAAACTGAAACGATAATTCATGTTGTTTAGGGGTGTAAAAGAAGACTGAAAATGTGGGATTATTTCCCTACCAAGTTCACCTTTAACCACATACAGGCTGAGTTGGCAGACTTCTTTCAAAAGGCAACTGGTGTTCAGAATAAAAGGGCTCTTAAAGAGCTAATATGGGGTTGTTCGGAAACATGGAACCAACGAAATAAGGCTCTGCATGACCAGGCCTGCTTGGCTCCAAGCTTCTTTAAGGAGCATTCTAGGCGTAATTTTCCTATTAGGCACTGAGAAGGTGGTTAAAACCTTCTATTAATTATGTCAAGTTAAATTGTGATTGGGCTGCTAGCTTGTGTAAGGGAAACTGGAGTGTAAGAGGGCTGATTTTCGATGATGTAGGACCTTATATCTGTGGGTTTGGAGCCGATGCCCTTCCATGGTTTTCACTAGAAACAGTGGAGCTCCTAGTCGTGTGTTAAGGGTTGTTGTTAGTGTAGTGGTTTGGGCTAAAAAATGTGATCATTGAAGTGGATGCTTTACAAGTGGTAAGTGGGCTCAAGACCAGTCAGAGCTGCTGGAATGAGAATAATGTTTTGGTGAGTGATATTATGTGGTTAATATATCTGTGAAGGTCACCCAAGCTGTTTTTCAGCATCGCCAAGGTAATAAGGCAGCACATGCATGTGCTCAGCATGGTCTGGAGGAGCAAATCGATTAGGAAACTGGTTTCTATTTTTGGCTGGTGCAAGGGCAGGGATTTTATGCACTTCTTTGGCGTTGTTAAAAGATGGAGATTGGTGTGTGCCTGATGGTGGTGGTTAGTGTCTAAGGGTGTGGTTTAGTTTTTGTTTTTTTTGGGTCTTCATTGTTCAGCTTATTTTTTTAGAATTGTTTGCTTGGTTGTTATCAATCGCTAGAGGGTGAATATTCTTTTTTTTCATCAAATTTTCCAGACTAAAAAATTTTAATGTAAGATTTTAACGACCACATACTTTTTCTCTTCTTTCAATGAAATTCTTCTTAGATAAGAAAAAAAACATATTGCCAAACAAATCTTATTTTATTTTTATTTTTGATTTTTTAGTTTAAATGCACCATGAATTTTCATATTAGTCACATTTTGCACCCTAAATTAGATATTGCTTCACTTACCAATATCAAACGGTCGAATTGAGCTCAGCTCCATTTCTGTTATAGTTGTTCAATTTGGAATCTAAGTGTCTACTTGACTCCTATGGATTAAAATATATTAAACTAATAATGGACAATTATGGAATTTCACTAATATAAAACTTCTTTTTCTTCTTTCTGCACTAGAAATCCAACCCACCACATCTTCTCCATGAATTTGTGACTGAATTTGCTTTGCTTTGCTTTGCTTTGCTTTGCTTCGTCCTCCATCGTGATGAGGTCTAGAAGGCGAACAAGGAAACCACGGATTGATGGTAGCGAATAAGGAAACTAGGGATTGAATTTGTGCCAGGATTTGCTTTACTTTGCACTAGAAATCCAACCCACCACATCTTCTCCACGATTTAGCTGAACTCAAATGATTATCAAACAGAGAAACCAGGGATTGATGGTAGCGAAAGCCCCAATTTTTATATTAATATTTGGTTGACAAAACAGACTTTTAAGCAAAAGCCCCAATTTTTATCAGATACACGAAAAAAGGCGTAAAAAATAATGAAAATTCTTTCACATTTCTCCTATAAATCCCCATGTTGTCCTTCCTCGCATGCAACCTCAGCTTTGGTGGCAGCGAGAAAGCTCCCATGGATTCATCGCCACTGGAACCTACCGTGTCGATCGATTCCGTTACGGACGTTTTGCAGAATCAGAGCTTAACCAGGGAAGGTCGCGATGAAAAGAATAAGATAAATGAAACTAATGGTGTAAATAACGCTCACCCGGTTAGGTTGAAGCTTGAAGATCTGAATTGGGACAACTGGTTCGTCAGAGAGTGGCTCGGTGATCCTCAGTCCGATACAATTCCATGAGAGGTGAGCTTGTTTTTGCTCTATTGTAATTTTTTGGCTTATTATATGTTTGGTTGCTCAGAAAATGGAGGAAAAAATTGTGCCTAAAGTTTATGCTTGTGCACTAGGTGAACGGCTTACACTTGCTATCATGTGGTTCAAAATAAAAAGGAATTATGAAATTAAACATTACCACTTAAAAACGTACTATATTAACTGAGAACTCAGATATGGCCAAGTGACACAAACAAGCTAATTTTTAGCTATGGAACTTTGACATTGATAGGGTTTCTCTTTCTTTGATTTATAGATTGAATTATACTACCTGAGGTTTATGCTAAGCTTTTTTTGGGTTTTGATTATCAGGTGTTGATTATCAGGTGTTGCATGCTTGTTATACAGAAGTATTCCCTTCAGTCGAAGTTGAGAATCCTCAGCTCGTTGCCTAGTCAGAGTCAGTTTCCAAGTTGCTTGAATTGGATGATGGAGAGTGAGTATTCATGTTCATTGTGCTCCCTGGAACATCTGGTGGTAGTGCTTTTCTAGAATGTAGATGAGAAAATGGACTTTATCTTAAGAGTGCGCCTTTTTCACATCCACCTAGCCTGTCTTTCTTTTCTCGTTTCCATGGCTCTCTCTGCTTCTTCTAGTTCATCAATTATCAGGCTACGGAAATGCGTCCAGTTCATTAAACACAATGTGCACCTTATCCACCATACCAGTGGCGATCTTGATCCATGGATATGGACACTTAGCTTGCAAATGGGTTCTTAGAAAGGACCAAAACCAGAGGTCTACTACCAAATGAGTTCTTAAAGTCTTCTCTTTAGCCAACCCTCACATGAGAACCTTCCGCTTGTCCTCCGTCACTTGCTTTGCTTTAAGAAAAAAAAGATGAAAATGATGAAGAAATCTAAAAATTTGGAGAAGGAAGAAATCTGGAAATTTGGAGTAAGAAAATGAACAACTAGTTTCTTATTCTTGTTTATGGAATTTTCTGTTTTTCACATTTTTAATTTTTATTTTGTATCTATTTATATTGTATTTCCCAAGAAATTTATGCTCTTCTTCAATTTTTATTGATTTGCTTTCTGTTACTCGGGTGTGGAAATGTGAATGATGGTGTTTATGCAATGCTCTACCTAGTAGGGGAAGAAGATGGGGCAAGCAGGGAGGGGAGGGTTATCGAGGAAGAAGATAGACCAATTAAATGATATAATTAATATTTTCTATAAAATCTTTCAATCATCTTTTCACGTAGAGTTTTATATGATAAAAATGTGTCCGCGTATCAAAAATTTCAATTTTACTCTTATTTTTCATGGCCACTTAACATTAGGAATAGAAATGTAGCTGAGTGGTTCAAATCAGTGGTTTGATGCTGTTAAATGAAATAATCACGAATTCAGAGTGTAAAGTATAAATAATGTGTGAGTTTATGGTGCATTTAAATTAAAATGTCTTTATTTTTCTTTTTAGAAAGTTAAAATGTTTTTCTTTTTCCAAAAGGTTTGATTTGTCATTTTCCAATAATTTGAAGGTTAGGTCTCTCACGGTTGAGAGTCCCGAAACTCGATAGCTGAGAACTGAGGGGTGATTTTTGGTTATTTACACAGAAATTCTCGCGCTTAGCTCAGTTCGCCATGCCTCCCGTTGGTCCTCGATCCGGTGATGCAATCTTCGCCAACGTTGAACGTGTGGTAAGCAAAGCCCCAAACTCTTTCTGTCTCTGGTTTGCGAATCTTGGCATCCAAACATGATTTAAATCACTGAATGATGAGTCTTTTTAATCCTTAACCATTGAAATTGAATTGGTTGTAGAATGCAGAGTTGTTTACGTTGACGTATGGTGCGATTGTGCGTCAGCTGCTTACAGATCTTGAGGAGGTTGAAGAGGTTAACAAGCAGCTTGATCAAATGTATGTCTAATCTTATTCAAAAAATTCAAATTCGATGTCAGTTTCCTTTTCGTTTTCGTGTGAATCATTCATTTCTTAAAATTGTAGTTCTAATCTTTACATAATTGCTGCCCAAGTACTGTGAATGATTCAATTCTTGACGACCAATTACTATAATTAACCATAAACTGATGAACATTTTCTTTAATATTTCACTAGCTAATCTCGTGACCATTCAATGCATTTCAGGGGCTACAATATCGGGATTCGATTAATCGATGAGTTTCTGGCAAAATCTAATGTATCTAGATGTGTCGACTTCAAAGAGACAGCTGAAGTAATTGCAAAGGTTTGTGATTAACTTCTTATCCTTTAAAAAATATCTATGTTTTTTGGTTGTTAATTGTTCTAAATTTCGGTAAATTGTTTATTTCGTGCTCGCGGTTCGGCTGAGTTTCAAATTTCATTGTAGTCTATCATCTTTCACCACACACTAATTGAAATGTAATCCACTCTTTCTATCGTTCCCCTTCTTGACGGTGACAGAGGAGGCTTGCTAGTGAAAACTGTGAATTGGAATCATAGTTAATGGTTAGTAGTAGAGTTGGGTGTATAGGATTGATAAACAGTCATGGTTATTTTCTTTGAATTTTAGTTAGTTATTGTTCCATGTCAAAATGCAGGACATTGAGATTGTACAACAATTATATTGATTGGCCTCCCATTTAGAGTCATTAAGAAATGAAATTGGGTTTAGATATCAGTTGTTTTGGCTTCCAGACTCTGTATTGCAGTGGTGAAACTGAATTGGGGCTGGGTTTTTCTTGCGTTGTTTGTCCGTAGATGGCATTGCCTTGTATTTTCATAATATTTTGGATCCAGTTTGTCGGTTTTAGTTGTAATTATTTTCTTCCTCTAGTTTTATTTATGTATAGAGAGATTTGAGAGGTAAGGTTCACATCCCTGACTAGGTGTATCAAGTTTAGTAATTAAATTTTCTCGTACCGTCGAATTTTTTGCAAATTCATATGTAAGTTTAGCTCATCCAAATTGTAGCCTCAGGAACTGCTACTGCTTTCTTCCTTCACCAGATCTAAACTGTTACCCTTATGTTTTCTTTGTCGTCTTTATCTATTGCCAAATTTCTGTATTGAGTTCTGAAGTAGTTCCTTTTCATCATCGTTCTGTTGATTCAATACCTCTTGACAGGTTGGTTTTAAAATGTTCTTGGGGGTCAGTGCTTCAGTTACGAATTGGGATGCTGATCAAACGTGTTGCAGCATTGTTCTGGAGGACAATCCTTTGGTAGACTTTGTTGAGCTTCCAGATACCTGTCAGGGTTTGTACTATTGCAACATCTTGAGTGGAGTTGTAAGAGGTGCCTTAGAAATGGTGAGCTCTAACCTCTTCTATCGCACTGCTTTTAAGATGTAACCACTCTATTTTACTTCTGGTGTGATCTTTTTTCCACAGTGGGATATATGAGCTATGTATAAGAGAAGAAAACTTGTAGTTCTTGTGCATATATCTCATTGGTATTTTTTTTATTCCATTAACTGAGCTGACGGTTTCAATCTCACTGTCTTCCATTCAAAACAGTAGCTACATAACCTGTAGTTGAGAAATCTATCTCGCTGCTGGTTCGATTAGTTCTATAATTCCTTTAAAATCTAATTCACTGGAAATGGGTAGACCTCGGAAGATGTTGAAGTTCATAGCATGTTAGAGGTTTCCATTTTCTCCTAGAGATTTGATCACTATGTTATTTTTCTAGATGTACTTTTACTTAATAGTATAGGAATACTTAGATTACTTTAGCTCGAGGGAGATATAAAAGGTTTTGGGGTCTGCGAAAGCCTTGAAATTTAAGAGGCTGGTGGGAAGGCTAATTTGATGTCATACATGTGCAGAATCTTGTCTCTTTCTCTTGTCTTACGTTGCTGCTGTGCTATGTTTTCCCATAATCAGGTATCAATGAAGACAGAAATCAGTTGGATCCGTGATATGCTCCGTGGTGATGATTTTTTCGAGTTGCAAGTTAAACTTCTGAAACAAGTCCCAGAAGAGTACCCGTACAAAGATGATGAGTAGAATGCCTGCACCCTTGAGTAACGTGAGAACGTTATACGTACACATTTATGATTTTTCGTTCTGCGTTTTTGCAGCGTGTTTTATGTTTCTGTTTGGTACACACATTCATGGGAACATTGAGTAGATAACTGTATTTTTATTCACTCCCCATTTAGTTTCTACCTTGCTATGAAACTGTGAATCATGGTGTACAGCGCTATGAAACTGAATCATGGTGTTCGGCTTTTCGCTGTTTTCTTTCCGCCTTTGTGATTTTAACGAATGAAAGTTTGGTTAAATAATATAAATTCTTTGTTATATGTCATTAAAATCATATGTTTTTAAAAACAATCAATTCCAAATCGTTTATTTATGAGTAAATCATTGTTATATTTTTAACAATTTTTCTTTTATTTAAAATTTTCATAGTTGTATATTAAGCAAAATAAGACTTTATTTCAATTTTTTTTTATTCAAAAGTCCCTAAATAGAATTTATAAGTAATAAATTCCACATTTATCATTTTATATCTCAATAAAGATGATAAGTGAGTTATTGAGTTTTCTTTTAAATAATTAAAAATAGCATTATTTTTTTTTGTCATCTTTGTTCTATGTGCCCCTTATTATTTGATTTCTTTGGTCTCTTAGTTCCTTTATTATATTATGCATATAATAAATATTATGTGTATAATATATATATATTGCATATAGTTATAATTGAATTTTCTTTATAAAATAAAAAATAAAATTCGTATTGTCTGAAGTTCAACAGTAGGGTATAGAATTTTTTTTTGTGGATGGGGTAGGGTAAAGGGTTGAGATAGTGGTGAAAAATCATACAAATGCCAAAATTTAAGAATTAAACTTTAAACTATGCGAAATTAATCAAATTATTTAATATTGGAAGATAAAAAAATTAAAATTTAAAAGTATTTTTGAAGAATTATTGTTTTTAATTATCTTACTCTAAGTTAGATTAAATACTCATATTACTTTTAAAATGAGCAAGTGAAAAAAAAAATTATAAATAGGAGTAATGTTTTCATAATCCTCAATATAATCATATAATAAAAAATAATAATGTTAAAATTATTATAGATTTTGATAAATGTTTTTTAAATTGTTGTTGGACTAGTTCACAATTGCATGACATTAGTTGTAATTTATATAAAAACTGTGGTCTATTTTAAATTGTATAGTTTTTTAACTAGTCAAAAAACCTATGAGTTTAATTTTTTTATATACAAGCTTTTAAATAAACTTATATGTTAGTAAAAACCTATTATTAATTGTCATTTATTTTTTTTTTCTTTCCCTCCATTTCTGTTAATTTTGTTACAAAGTTGTTATCCTTGATGACGTGGTGGAGCATTTCAGCACTTGATTAAATTCTCACTAATTGACCTATTAGAACATCATGAGAATTTATTAAGAATAGCCAAAGATTGATTCTCGATAAAAAAAAAAAAAAATAGCCACAGATTGACCCTCTAATTTCATAAGTGTCACTTTTTATAAAAGCTTTCAAATATAGAGTCAAAAACATCTTTGAAAATACTCTAAATACCCTTAAAACTTGAAAGTCAAATAGGTTTTTTTTTTAAAAAAATCTTAATCCTTTTTTGCATTTCTCGTCCTAACCAAATTTCTGTATAAGTTGGTCTTCATTTCATTATCTGGTTTTCTCTCCATTAAATGACAATTATACTCCGCAAAACAAATTACTGAACAGTTGATTTGTTATTTCTGGAACCTTCCCTTAATTGAAGGTTGGTTTGTCACAAAACGAGTTCAAATTTAAAATAGCCTCAAAGTGTTACTCTTTTTTTTTTATGCTAAATTTTTCTATTGGGGTTTTTCGGATAAGGTTTTTGAACGAGGTATCATGAAGAACTTACCTATATCATCAATTGATGTTGGAAAGAGTACGTTTGTTGTCGAAACTAATAATTGGCAGTCATTACTATTTTGTAAAATTTTGCTTAATTGTACTTGCAAGTACTAATTTTGTTCTCAGTCAATTAGTACAGGCCACAAATCTTTTTAAAATTTTGCTATTGTTTTGATTATTCACATTTGGGTTTTGTAAGAAACTGGGTCTATTCTTATATTTCTTTCATGAACCCTTTTATTAAAAAAAGAAGTTATATTTAATTTTTTTCAATTAAAAAATTCAAAACAGGATACTTAGTTTCCAATGGAAAATTAATTCGAAGCATTCTAGGAGCATTAATCTCGATCATTACAAATTATAAATTTATATAGTAAAAATTTGAATCTTCGTTCATTTAAAATATTCAACACACTCTACAAGGTAGGTAGAAGTGTAATTGGATTTTTACAAGTTTGATTTGTTAGGAAATTAATCCTCCGCCACGCAAGTACTAGGAATAAAGATGGAAGAAAAGAAATAAAGAAGCCAAGAACGCAACAGATTTGACGAGGTTTGGTCAAATAACTTGACTACGTCCTCGGAGAGTTTTCTCCTTCACTATGAGAGAATAAAAAATATAAGATTACACCACTCAAGTTTATGCCTAACTCGAGCCCTTGTATCCAATAGGATATCCCTTGTACATCTTCTCTCAACTAGATCACTCTACCCCAAGAGCTATGCACACTCTTGAAACACTCACAACACACCTTACTTCTATACCCCGAAGACCCTTAGAGTTGCTCTCACTCACTCACTTGTGATGTGTTGTCCTTGATTTCCAAATGTGGCCAAGATCTCCTCCTTATATAGTGCTTAAGGAAGTCTCTAGATCCTTTCATTAAAGCTCTATCCACCCACCTACTTCATTTATTGAATCTTCCAACTACTCCCTTCATGAACCTTCTACACATTTCTTGGGTTCATACACTTTAATCTAGAACCATAAATATGTTCTAGATAAAGCCCAATAATATGGAAACCCAAATGGCTATTATACTTTAGTATTGGGCTTGAATATTTTACATGATGATAGCGACTAATTAAACTGCTTCTTGAACACTTAACGAATCATTTGTTCCTAATGAATGGGGTGGAACACTTACGAGTCGGTTGTTCTTAATGAATGGGCTGGACTTTGCATAAGTTTCTGATGAATCATTTTGTTGAAGCGTTAAATGTTCCAACTGTCGATTACTCGTTGCCCAATCACCAAATGACGCGTGTCCCTCTTGTGACCTGTCAACTCAAGTGGATCGCGGGTTTCTGTTAGTACGGGCACCAGTGTGGTGCCGGCCTAAGGCTCTCCGACGATCAAGTCAGTTACTTTGTTCGTAAGAGGAAATAGTAAATGGTAAGTTTGGTAGAGTAATAGTGAATAGTGAATCTTAGTTACCTTTATTGGGAAATGTGTACCCCTTATGTATGGGTAGGCAAGATGTTCAATTTCCAAAGTTCCGATGTGGGACAAAGCACTCCTCGATTTACGTGCTGACACGTGTTACGTAGATCGAGGGTGGATACGCTTCTACGTGGCATCCCGCATTGGGCCCGGTGTTAGGGCTGTTGTAAGTACGGTAGTTTTGGGCCTTGAACGGAGTCTGGGCTTTAAGTATACGGCCCAGTGTGTCAACACATTTCATCTAAGGTTCTTCGCATAGGAACTCTTGCATGATATGACATGTTGAAGTAGAAATTGGGGAAAAAAGTGGACAAAAAGTTATTGTTAGTATCTATAGAATGACATAGAAGAAGAATTCGTAGATCTGAGTAAGTTTGGTGACATTGATGGAGCCTGGAAACTGTTTAATGCAATCTCCGGAAATGGTTTGAGTCCTAAGGCTATGCCTTATGCTACAATAATGGACTGATACATCAAATCTGAAAAATTAACTGAGGTATTTCAATTATTAGATTATATGAAAAAGTTCTGGTCATTATTTCAAGATCCAAAATTTAAAAACATTATTGAACTAATAGAATTATGGAATAGTAACCCAACCAAAATAACGACTCATTCTCCAATAAGAACATTTACAAATCACACCAAAACAATTCTAGAGATAAACTACTCAGCAATAGGATATGATGTTGATCATTCATAACACACCATCATTAAAACTAGGCTTTTAAGGCTAGATCCACTAGAAACAGGAAAAATAATCTCAAAATACCCCATGAACAGAGATTTTTCTCAGGTTGCTGCAGGAACAGGTACATCCTTAAAACCGATGCACCATCTGTCAGTCAAAGTTATTAACGCCGTTATTTTTTATGACGTGTCAGTAATATTACAAAATTAGTAAGGGTAATTTAGATATTTATTTTATTTTATTATATTTTCAATTAAAACTTTTTCTAAAAAATTAAAATCCATCTTCCCTAACCCAATTCATTCGATCATCTCTCTCTCTGCACCTTCGGCCACCACTCACTCCCCATCCAGCTAAAGCCCCTGAAAGCCTATTATCTTCTTGTTTCGATCGTTGTCCCGAGCCAAGGAAGTGAGCGAGTTAGCTATGTCCACTCGGTCCCTCAGTTGACCCATTTGAATAGTAGCGATGTCGGATCAAACCTAGTTGAAAATTGGGTCGTTATTGGCGATCGGAGGTAGAGAGAGGTTGGCACCGTCGGACTCAAACAAAGAAAGAAACCACTTCATATATCTGATGGAAGATTCCAGCAAGTTTGAGACTTTCCTAAAGTCCACTATGGTGGTAATGGAGAAGACATGTCTGAGGACCCCTCACCTCCTCCTCCACCAATCTCCGGCTAGCCCAACCTCACAACCTGCCTCTACCACCCCGACCTCGCCCTCTTCTCCCTCACCCGGTCTCGCTCTTTCCTCAGCCGCTCTCTCCACCTCAACCTCCAAAATCACTCATTCGACTCCCCCCTTCTTGCCTTTCTCTCCTCCCCCTCGCCGTCTTTCTACCTCCACATCAAACCTTTCCTCTTCTGGAAAAAGCACGACTCCAAGAAGCTCGCCACCAACATTCTCATCTTCTAGGACCTCTCCAAGGCCTGGTTTGGGTCAGGAACCGAACCCCAATCTGGGTTCTACATCGCTATCGTCGTCGATAATGACATGACCCTCTTCGTCGGCGATTTGACCCGGGAAGCCTATGCCAAAACCCGAGCCCACAAATCTGAGCTCCCCAATTCCCAATTCTGAAGAGAGAGCATGAGATCATCAAGAAAATCTACACCACGAAAGCAAGATTTGGGAGAAAATTAAGAGAGATCCAAATGGATTGTGGGTCCAGCAATGACTTGAGCCAGCTCTGCTTCAGCATCGATGGCCAAATGTTTTTGAAGATAAAGCGTTTAAAGTGGAAATTCAGAGGCAACGAGCAAATCGAAGTCGACGGGATGTCGCTGCAGATCTCGTGGGACGTCTAGTTAAGTGGGTGAGGCCACCACTCACTCCCATCCAGATGAACATCTTCTTGACATTTCTTCAAATCTCCGTGAGACATTTGAGGAAGAAGAAGTGGCGGGAGTGGTCAGGTGAAGTGGGCATGCATGACGGACTCAATGGCAGCATATGTGGATGCGATATGGTCAGGAGCGGAGGAGGCGAGGATGGCGCAGGCGAGGTCTTGGGATTTGGAATGGGAATCGACGATGTATGAGTGCGGGATCATTGTAAGAGAAAAATAGGCTTTCAAGGGCTTTGGTTGGATGAGGAGTGAGTGGTGGCCAAAGGTGTAGGAAGAGAGACGATCGAATGAATTGGGTTAGGGAAGATGGGTTTTAATTTTTTAGAAAGAGTTTTAATATAAAATATAATAAAATAAATTAAATGTCTAAATTACCCTTTCTAATTTTGTAATATTACTAACACGTCATCAAAATTAACAGCATTAATAACTTTGACTGGCATATGGTGCAACGGTCTTGACGATGTCAGGGGCATTTAGCCTAAAAAGCCTTAAAACCATTGCAAATCAGTATCTTATGTATCATTTTTATCAAGATAAGCAACTCAGAAGAAAAACAACTCAGAAATTCAAGAACCCAATTATATTATTGTAAAGTGTTGATACAACAACTGGACCAACTTAGATTCGCCTCGCTGAGCACCTTTGGTTGCTCCTCTCGAGATAGGAAGACATGCGTAGAAAGAGGATAAGAGCAAAGGGACACCAGTGTGGTGCTGGCCTAACAATCTCCGATACTTAAATAAGATTAAGTAGGAATAATACTATAGTAATTAGGCAGCATGAGAGCAAGATTTTCATGACCTTTTTAGAGGGGTTGCCTATGTATTTATAGTAGCATTGAATGTTGTTGTTGGTATTTGTCAATGTGGGATAAAAGTTGTGGCCTTTAGAAGCTGACACGTGTCCTAGTGTGGTCTTGAGCAACATTTTTTACTTGTCAGTGGGCCTGGTCGACCAGATGTGGTCGGCTTATAACCTTAATTGGCATGTGATACTGATTGGCCCTTTCGACCAAATGGTCAAAATATGGCCGAAGGTGGAGCATGGTCGACCAAATGTCGTTGCCTTGTGACAAGACCCGTCCCAAATCCCCTGGATTATCGCGGGACGTGCCTACTCCCGTATGACATGAAGTGTCAGACAAGGGATAATTCCAGCCTTAGTCCGTTCGGGGCTTCCGGAGTGCGCCAGTATCGGAGGAAGAGTGTGATGTCTCGGTATCTGCTACAACCTGCATCCGCGATCAACCTGAAGGGCATTAAAACCATTGAAAGTTGTGAGTGGACGAAATAAATAATTTATAAAACGCATTTCACGAAAAGACATTCATACCCTTCACTACAAAGCATGCATGCATTTGAAAACCATTTAATTCAATCATTCCTCAACTCATAAAATCAAGGTTATTAAAACCGTTTAGCATATTTTAGCATAAAAGCCCCCTAATTTTTCGGGATTTTTAGCATATTTTAAACTCGATCCTAAACCTTCGGATATCCCGAACTATATTGAAACGATGTCCGATCGACTCGAAACCTGTCCCAAAATGTTCGTTACATCAAATAAATGAAAACACATTTTGGGCACTTTCCCAAAAACACCCCCACGTGCCCCTACGTGCCACCCAAAGGCGCTGTGCATGGGCTTCACACGCTAGTGTACAGGGTTGTCTTCAACCTCTGTCGAACCGGCCTGAACTCGGTTCACTGCAACTCCGGTCCAACCGAACCGGTGTGACCAGTTCAAGCCCATAACTCACCCATTTTATTTTTTTTTTATCATTTTCATCCAATCCAATTCCTATAGCTTTCTCTCTTCAATTACAACCTATCTATATGATTAAACCCAAGAAAACTACCCTAGAACCCATTAGTTCAATGCACCCTCTCACGACTCAATTTTCCAGCCCATTCTCTGGGCTGCTCAGCCATCCCCCGCTGTCCAAAACCCTTCCTAAATATCCTACAAACCCAACAAACGCACCCTAATCCTCAAAAACAGCCCCTAACGTTCAAATCAAAAATTCCAATTTGAATTAATTTGAATTCACAATTAAACGGTTTCGGGTTTTACCTTGCTCCGTCGTCCATGATGGTTCGTCCGCCCTCACTGTTGTCATCCAGCCCCCCTGCACTCTCAGCCACTCTCTTGGCCTCACACAGATTCAAATAAGGGAAAGGGTTTGGTTTTGGGTTCATCGGGGTGTTTGGTCGTTCAAAAGAGGAAGGAAATGGGAAAAATGCAAAATGATGTATGTGTTTTAGGTGAGCAATGGATGGATGACACTTGTCACTCATCCATTGAGCCTAATACAAATTTTTGGGCCCACTTCCGGACAAAAGTCCTACATGTCTCGTAAAACGTGCAATAGTTCCTCGAAACTTCCGTGACCCATAAAATTTTTGTCGATCGTCCGATTTCGACGTGTCGCCTGTCTATGGACTCGTATCGATCTGATCTACGTAACGGTCCTCGGTCCTCGTACATTGAACCTTTCGGGTCAAAAGTCAACTTTTCACCCTCGTTCTAGGACAAAATCATAATTTCACTCTGAACGTATGATAATCCTCGACTAATCCTCGATTAGCCCTGCTAATCTATAATTAAGTCTTAATTAATCCTTAAAATTAGGAACAGGTCAGTACAAAATTCCCTCAAAAAATTTCGTCCTCGAAATTCCAACTGACCCAATTCCACAACTAAACTATGGAATCCAATCATGTCCCCCTACTCAAGCACTCTCGTGTAAAATTACACGTCCGTCACAACCACTGTACTCGTCAGTATGCACTGTCACCAGAGCTTCCAAAGCTCCAACTTATTCTCGAGAAATCACTTGTCGGCGCATAAGTTTCACTTGAGACGTTGCAACTAGTCGATCTCGCCTGTCGCTCACTCTGACAGATCAGCAATACCAAGCTGTCATCAAGTCGGCTTTTCAGCCTACCACTCTGACACGTTCCAACCAATAACCATCAGGCTGAAATACGTATTCCCACTAAAGGGGCTAGCTCGATCATCCAAGCTGACTTCCTACTTAGCATCCGATCAGAAAACTTCCTATAGATCCTGCCATCATAATGGTACAAGTTCCTCCAACCGTGCCATGCTGACGAAATGAGATTCGCACCATTGCTCGAAGTGGCGGAATTTATTGGCCTCGGTGATCACATCAGCCAACCATCTCGTTTTCTCATACTCATCCGGACTCTCCTTAGAGTCCCATCAATCCATACCAATCCGAAATCGTCAGATATCGACTAAATCCATCAGCACTACATGCCAGATTGACGTCGTGCGGAAGCCAATCTCATCGAAAAACATCGTGACCGGGGCGACAACTCCCGACTCCACTGCGCTTTCGCTGCGTCACTTTAATCTTGACTCATCTTGAGTCCCAAAATGTCACGTCACTTACCCCGTCGAAACACATTCGACATCGTACCCATCCTGGGTGTATCTGGACCCCATCGAATACTTGCTAGCGGTGGTACTCACATAAATAATCTTTAGGGTTCCTCTGGCCAACATGGCCCTGAGTCCTTGGCTCACATAAACATTGAACCTTCTCAACTACTCTGCTCGAGCTCGCAGTATTCCATGTCCAGTCAACATCTCATCATGTCGGAACACATCCGATCATAATCCTCGTCGAACTGTCATCATCGGGTTCAATCCGATCACCATATCATGTCCATTTAGGACTCCATCCAATCGGCAACACATTCATCCTTTTGGGTAACTCTTGACCCAACGTACCGATCAACTGTACTCAATCCCTTCGTCCATCTTGCACTACTCACAGGTGCACCCACGTCATATCAATCATCAAGGCACTACACGGCCTGCTCAAGACTGCCCTCTGTCAATGTCCAATCACTTACTAATCCTCACATCCAACTCGAGGTATTGGTTATTCATTTCTTCCTGATCGATACGTGGGTGTCGTCCTCGTCTCATACTTATTCACATATCTAGCACGTAACCGTATCTGCCCAAGACAGATAGTACACAATCTTCACATATCCAACCTCTATCTTGTCATCTCACCAACCATTCCAAGATTCTTCACTAGCCGACGAATCCTCATCGTCTAGTAGTGATAGATATCGACCATAAGCACATCACGAATAAGATACACACAACTCGTGGCTCGTCGTTTCCCCTCGTTATCGCAATCACTGAAAATGTGACTCAGTCGTCTCCTATCATCATTGCATCACCGCCGCACGGGGTGCGAATCAAACCAATCTTGAATCTCTGCTCATACCGAGCAATCACCACGTATCTCTGCTAAAGTTGGTGGAACTCTACCTCCCTCGTACCCCACAACTCTGGGTACGACCATTCTGACAATTCGTACTAGAAAATGAACGTTCCTTGTACGTCCCTCGATTCTCAACCACTACAACTACATCCACCATCGATGGTGGTGCCTGCCACAATCTCGTGTCGACCCAACCGTCAGAAACGCTCTGATATCGAGACTTCATACTCATGCAGCCAACTCACCGCCGGCACCAACTACTCAACGCGTAATAACCACCGATCAGTCCACCTCGGAACCAGTCCACAAGTACCATTCTCCTAGTAACTTGTTCAATCAATCTCAAACTAGAGTGATCACGAACCTGGCTGCTCACTACAACACATCTATCCTGACCGATCCATCTCTCTAGAAAAATGTTGCATCCTATGCCAATCGAACCCTAAACCATCGTACCTCGTGCCAAACATATCCTAACCAGGGCCTGATTCCACTAAATCATCATACTCTTACCCTAACTATCAGGTTGATGACGGGTTGTTACCACTGTAGAGACATCACATCCTCGATCTGCGCATACCACAAGAGCTAACCATGCTCTGATACCACTTTGGTATCAGAATACCATACGAGCGAACCCGCTCTGATACAACTTTGGTATCAGAGTACCATGAGCCAACCTACTCTGATACCACTTTGGTATCAGAGTATCATGAGGCAACCTGCTCTGATACCACTTTGACAGCACCCGTCCCAAATCCCCTAGATTATCACGGGACGTGCCTGCTCCTGTCTGACACGAAGTTTCAGACAAGGGATAATTCCAACTTTAGCCAGTTCAGGGTTTCCAGAATGCGCCAGGATCGGAGGAGGAATGTGTTGTCTCGGTCTCTGCTACAGCCTGCATCTGTGATCAACCTGAAAGGCATTAAAACCATTGAAAGTTGTGGGTGGACGAAATAAATAATTTATAAAACACCTTTCACGAAAAGACATTTATGCCCTTCACTAAAAAGCATGCATGCATTCGAAAACTATTTAATTCAATCATTCCTCAACTTATAAAATCAAGGTTATTAAAACTGTTTATCAATCAAAGCCATTTCCTTTCTCAAATCATTAGGGCCTTGGCCCAAAATCATAAAACTAAAGAATGTGGGTCACTACCCAAATCCATGTGGGAACTCAGCCCAAAACCAAATCTGTAGGGACTCCGCCCAAATCAAATCACGTGGGTCTCAGTACAAAACCAATACAAGTGGGTCTCAGCTTAAAACCAATCCTCGGCATCCCTGATGCCTGACATCCCAGATGTCATAATCAACACCGTCACGGTTCCAAGCTACGCGTGCTACCCAGGGTCTAAAATCCCAAGTCTCCTCAGGGTCCACCCAGGTCAATGACCCGTAGATTAATGATCCTTTTTGGGGGAAGGTTTTAACCTCCAGCAATCCTACTCCTGAGTCACTATACGAACCTGTCGCTCGGTACAATGACCCCTCGCAGGCAATACCCTGTGACTACTCTAGGATACTACGAGACGTCTAGAAGAGACAACCCGCCACTCCAGGATACTACGGGACGTCTAGAGGGCAACCGTTCGTGAGAATGGTATATGGAAAACCGTTTTACAATTCATGTCAAAACCGTTCAAAGGGCTATGCCCGGGTTTTCCATAAAATCATTGTAAATCCATTTATTCAAATCCATAAATCCATATATGGGTCCCAGACCCGAAATCACGTTTATGAAACACAATTGGGCCTCATCCCGATTTGTAAACCAACTGGGCCCCCGGCCCGATCATATAACTTAAATGGACTCCAAGTCTGATAGTTTCCAAGTCAAATGGTTCTCATGCCCAATTCCATATTTCCAAATCCAAAACCATTCCATAAAATCATAGAAAACACAGCACGTATAGGCACGATATAAAAGCATAAATCTCGAAATACGTGCAAATACGTAAATACCAAATACCACAATCAAATGCACTCAAGGCATTTGAAAACATGTTCATAAAGACATATAAAACATTTATGCATGCATCAATTCATAAAACAAAGTCCACTCACAGACCGTCCTAGCTGCCGCCTCGATATGCGCGTCATAAGCCTCTCCGAGCCAATCACCATCTCTGGGGTTCCCAAACCTGTCCAAATCGTACTAGAGGGTTACTAACTACTTTAATAGCCTCTCATAAAAGCCCCTTAATTTTCCCGGATTTTTAGCATATTTTAAACTTGATCCTAAACCTTCGGATATCCCAAACTATATCGAAACGATGCCTGATAGACTCGAAACCTGTCCCAAAATGTTCGTTACATCGAATAGATGAAAACACATGTTGGACACTTTCCCAAAAACACCCCCATGCGCCCCTATGCGCCTCCCAACGGAGCTGCACGTGGGCTTCAAGCACCAGTGCACAAGGTTGTCTTCAACCTCTGTCGAACCAGCCTGAACTTGATTCACTGCAACGCTGGTCCAACCGAACCGGCGTGACCGGTTCAAGCCCATAACTCACCCATTTTTAATCCATTTGCATCCATTCCAATTCCTATAACTTCTTCTCCTCAATTACAACTTATATATGTGATTAAACCCAAGAAAACTAGCCTAGAACCCATTGGTTCAATGCACCCTCTCACGACTCAATTTTCCAGCCCATTCTCTGGGCCTCTCAGCCGTCCCCCGCCGTCCAAAACCCTTCCTGAATATCCATACAAACCCAACAGACGCACCCCAATCCTAAAAAACAGCCCATAATGTTCAAATCAAAAATTCCAATTTGAATTCACAATTAAGGGGTTTCAGGTTTTACCTTGCTCCGCCGTCCAGGACGGTTCGTCCGCCCTCACCGTTGCCATCCAACCCCCCTTGCACTCTCAGCCACTCTCTTGGCCTCACACAGATTCAAATTAGGGAAAGGGTTTGGTTTTGGGTTCATCGTGGTGTTTGGTCGATCGAATGAGGAAGGGAATGGATATACATGTATGCGTGTTAGGTGAACAATGGATGGGTGACACTTGTCCCTCATCCATTGGGCCTGATACAAATATATGGGCCCACTTCCAGACAAAAGTCCACCCGTGTCGTAAAACGTGTTATAGTTCCTCGGAACTTCCGTGACCCATAACTTTCCCGTCGAACGTTAAATTTTAACGTGCCGCTTGTCTACGAACTCGTATCCACCCGATCTACGTAACGATCCTCGGTCCTTGTACATCGAACCTCTCGAGTCAAAAGTCAACTTTTCACCCTCGTGAGGGGCAAAATCGTAATTTCACCCTGAACGTTCGATAATTCTCGACTAATCCCCGATTAGCCCTGCTAATCCATAATTAAGTCTTAATTAATCCTTAAAATTAGGGACTGGTCGTTACACCCTGTATGGAGGTCGAGAGGGTGCCCATGCCGATAAGTTGGTTGGTCGAGCAGGTCTGATCGGCCTATGTTTTTTTGGCTTTCTTGTTATGATCAGAAATGATGTTTGGAGGGGCTTGGCCGACCAGATATGGTCGATTGGACTCTGCCCGCTAAACATGGCTTGTGTTTTGGTCGATTGAGGGGCTTTGGGGATTGCTAAGGCAGGCCTACTTGGCCTTTTGTCAGGCCGAGTAGTTTAGGTACGAACAGAAGTACCCCAAGTCAATGACTATAATGGATTTTCTTAGACGAGGGCTTGTATTGTACATGTCGGCCTGTGTAGACTTACGCTATGCTAGTCCTTAGTACCCCAAGCCCTTGACTAAGGAGTGATGTTAAGGTGGAATTGTATTCGGTCTGCTTGGGCAGACCCTTGCATGAAGAGGTGGCCCGATCTGCCTAGGAGATGCCCTTAAACTAATCTAAAGCAACTTGGTGCCAAAGTGAGTGTATGTCACCTTGGTCGGTCTACTAGTGCGGACCCTTGCACAAAAAGGTGGTCGATCGGCCTGAGAGATGTCCTCAAACCGAGCTAAAGCCATATGGTGCCATGGTTAGTGTATGTTATCTTAGTCGGTCAGTTGGTGCGGACCCATGCAGAGGTGGCCGATCGGCCTGGGAAATGTCTTCAGATCGACGTAAAGACACTTGGTGCCAATGTGAAGGTATGTCACCATTGTCGGTAAGCTGACATGAACCTTCGCATGATGTAGTGGCCGATCGGCTTGGAAGATGTCCTCAAACAGACATAAAGCCACCTGGTGCCAAGGTGAGTGTGTGTCACCGTGGTCGGTTAGCTAGCGTGAACCCTCGCATGAAGAGGTGGCCGATCGGCCTGAGAGATGTCCTCAGACCGACCTAAAGCCATATGGTGCCAAGATGAGTGTATGTCACCTTGGTTGATCAGCTTGACTGGACCCTCACCCGACGAGGTGGCCGATCGGCTTAGGAGATGTCCTCAGACCAACCTAAAGCCACTTAGTGCCAAGGTGAGTGTATGTCACCTTGGTTGGTTAGCTGGCGCAGACCTTTGTACAAAGAGGTGGTTAATTAGCTTGGTAGATGTCCTTAGACTGACCTAAAGCCACTTGATGCCACGGTGAGTGTGTGTCACCTTGGTCGGTTAGCTTACACGGACCCTCACATGAAGAGGTGGCCGATCGGTCTGGGAGATGTCCTCAAACCAACCTAAAGCCACTTGGATATTGCGTTTTCAATGGTTGGTGCTATCAATGCGTGTGGTGAGTGCATGACCTTTCCACTGACCGAGAAAGTAAGCATGGTTATCGCGTGACCCCTAGGTTCTCCGAGTGGGGTTGAAACGGTCATTTTTAAACTTGGTTACTTTTTGAAAGTGTAATAGGTAGGTGAAAGCCTTGCTACATTCCTTCATTTAGTGGATTCTCTTGTTCTTACTCTTCAAGGCCTAGAAGAAGGGAGTGTATTTATTCGTAGCCTTGGAGATGAAGCAGGTGAGAGCGGCCACCCAGCCAGTAAGGCTTTGGATGTCTTTGTGAGTCTGAGGGGGCTGCATATCAAGGATGGCCTTGATTTTCTTAGGGTTCGCCTCAATTCCTCGATATTTGATCATATAGCCTAAGAACTTTCCAAATCCCACGTCGAAGATGCACTTGGTTGGATTGAGGCACGTCTGGTATTCCTTCAGGACCTTGAACATCTTAGCTAGGTTGGGGATGTTCTAGTCATCCGTCTTACTCTTGACAAGCATGTCATCCACGTACACTTCCGTGGTTTTGCCGATCTGGTTGGTAAACATGAAGTTAACCAAGCGCTGGTATGTTGCTCCTACATTCTTTAGGCCAAAAGGCATAACATTGTAACAGTAGATGCCTAGGTTGGTCCTAAAGCTTGTATGGATGTGATCATCGAGATTCATGAGGATCTAATTGTATTCAGCGTAGGCATCCATGAAGTTGAGGAGTTCATGTCCCGCGATGGCATCCACGAACTTGTCGATCTTTGGTAAAGGGAAGCTGTCTTTGGCACATGCCTTGTTGAGATCGATGAAGTCGATGCATATGCACCAAAGGCTAGTTTGTTTCTTGACAAGGACTACGTTGGCGACCCAAGTAGTGTAGATAGCCTTCCAAACAAATTGGATGGTGCTTTACTTGGTGATTTAGGCTTGCATGGCCAGTTGACTTTCGACATCGTAGCTCCGCTGCTTCTGCGTGATTCTTGAAGGAGGGGTCGATGGTGAGTCTGTGGTAGATAACGTTGGTGGAGATACCAGACATGTCTACATAAGACCAAGAATAAACCTCTGAATTGTCCCTGAGGGACTTGATGAGAGCAGTGCAGATGTTTGGCCTCAGCTTTGATCCAATTCGAACCATACGATCTGTATGTTGATCAAAATGGGGTATTATCTTTGTCTCTTCCACCAGCTCTGCCTAGAGCATGTGTGCAAGGTCGCATGGGACTTCAGAGGGGCTATCCTGAAGTTCCTCTATGAGCCCAGGATCAATGTGATCATCTCCAAGGGGCGTTTATGTGACAAAGAGTGTCTCTGTTTCCTCCGGCAGATCATGTTTATTGGTCTTGGTGACGGTGGTGGCGTATCATGTTTTCACGAAGAGCTGATCTCCTTGCACTTGTCCTGCTCCCCAGGGTGTTAGGAACTTCATCAACAGCAGGCGAGTGGATACGACGTCTCACATCTGGTCAAGCAGACCTCGTTCGATGATGGCATTGTTAGTCTTTGGGAAATCGACCACGAGGAAAGGCATAAGGGTCGTTGTAGTCCGAGGGGACGGTGCCCAGGGTGATAAGAAGATAGATGATGACCTTGGGTAAAACTGAGACTACGGAAATACCCAGAAAGGGTACGACCTTGTGGTCAAGTTCTTCCTCGTCTATGCCCATCTGCAGGAATACGTCCCAAATTAGGACATTGACAAAACTCCCTATGTCCACAAGTATTCTACCAACATCAAAGTTAGAGATATGTACTCTAACGATGAGAGGGTCGTCATGTGGAAACACAATTCCTTTCTCTTCCTCCTTTGAGAAGGTGATTACTTACCATCCTAATTTGGCTACCTTTCCAAGTCGGTTGTTGCCGACGCTAAGCACTAGGTGATTGGATTGTGCAACCCTTAGGAAGACCTTCTTTGCTCGATTAGAGGTGATGGGGGAGGAAAAAGTGGGTCCTCCACTTATGTTATTGATTTTTTGGCGGGCTGCGGGGGCCTGTGCACGTGGTGAGAATTGGTCGAGTCAACCTTATCGGACGAGCTGCTCGACGATGTCCTTGAATGCGATGCATTCCTCAATAATGTGACCATTATACTTGTGGTATTAGCAGAAGTCCTCTTTGTTGGTGATGGAGCGATAGTTGGGCATCCTGGGCTTTTTTTTTCGAAATCATCTCTTCTAGGTTTAAAAGAATGTTTCCCAAGGAGGTGCTCAAGTTTGTGTAAGTCTTGAATCGGTGCTTTGGACTAGTATTGTCTCCTACTAGGCCGCACCTCCATGATTAGTGTTGTCACCGCGTCTGAATCCTCGATCATCAAGGTCTAATCAGCCCCTCTTGTCGTGGTGTTGCCTATCGAAATTGAGCTTTCTCTTTCCTTGGCTAGAATAGCTACCACCTTGGTTGTAGTTTCCTGAGTCGTGGTGACTCTTCCCCTAACTGGTGTTGATAGAGGGTGTGGGATATGTGGTCTTGGTCTCCTTGGTAGGAGTGTGAAAGAACTCAGCCTTAGCATGGAGGCACCCTTCACATAATCTTGGTATAGTTTCCTCATTCTTCAATATGCACTACATACTTGAAAGGTGACTCCTTGAGCCCACTTCTGAAGGCATTGAAGGCAGCCTTATCGTTTATGTCTTGGTAGAGAGAGTATTCGAGGCTGAACCTTGTGGCATTTTTTTGAAGCGTTTGTTCTTCCCTTTGCCTAAAAGAGAAGAGGTCCTCCGTAGAGACAAGTCTATCTATATGGTTCAAGAATTGGTTCAAGAATTGGTTCAAGAAGGTTGTTTGTAGCTCCTTGAAGGAGTCAATGGTGCTAGAGAATAAATGATAGAACCAATTTATTGCAGCATCGGTGAGGGTGGAGCTGAAAACAAGGCACTGGACCTCATTTGTTGCATTCCTGTATGCCAAGGCTGAAATGTAGTTATTCCAGTGGTTGTGGGGGTCTCCTATTGCAGTGTATAGAGCGATCTTGAGGTGTTTAACACCAGACTTATGCTAGGATTTAAGGATTCGGTGGGTGAAGGGGCTAGTGTTGGAATTCCTTAAAGTTGGTGCCTTGTCCTTACCCTCCTTGGATTCAAGGACGCGTATCCTCCGTAAGAGGCTCTCCATGGCCTCATTTTTCAGAAGAGCTGGCTAATCAGCATGGCGCTCAATTTTGCCAGTGCTCCTGCCCTGGTGGACTTCTTTTCTTCAACCATGAGAATTGTCCGGACCCGACCCTCCTCAGTCAGGACCCGACTCATCTAGCACCATATTGTCCGCTTTGGGCCTCGCTGTCAGGACCCGACCCTGCTCGGTCAGGACCTGACTCATCTAGCACCATATTGTCCGCTTTGAGCCTCGCCCTCACGGTTTTGTTTTCGGGAGCTCATGGTGCAACTTCCCAGGGGGTCACCCATCATGGAATTGCACCAGCCTCAACTCGCTTAACTTTGGGGTTCCAATCCCCCCCAAAGCCACTTGAGCTCCCAAAAGGCCTAGTGCTAGATAGGTGTATGCCTACACCTTTAAGGCACACCACCAACCTCTCCCAGACCATTCCCCCTCGCAAGAATGTGGGATTGTTCACCGTTCCCTCCAGGACACGGGTCTTACAATCCACCCCCCTTAGGGCCCAGCGTCCTCGCTGGCACACTTCCAGATCGGGGTCCGGCTCTGATACCAAATTGTCAGGACCCGACCCTCCTCAGTCAGGACCAGCCTCATCTAGCACGATATTGTCCGTTTTGGGCCTCGCCCTCACTGTTTTGTTTTTGGGAGCTCATGGTGCAACTTCCCAGGGGGTTACCCATCATGGAATTGCACCAGCCTCAACTCGCTTAACTTTGGGGTTCCAATCCCCCCAAAGCCACTTGAGCTCCCAAAAAACCTAATGCTAGATAGGTGTGTGCCTACACCTTTAAGGCACACCAGCATCCTCTCCCAGACCATTCCCCCTCACAGGAATGTGGGATTGTTCACCGTTCCCTCCAGGACACGGGTCTTACAATCCACCCCCCTTAGGGCCCAGCGTCCTCGCTGGCACACTTCCTGGTCGGGGTCTGGCTCATACCAAATTGTCAGGACCCGACCCTCCTCGGTCAGGACCCAACTCATCTAGCACCTGAGGAGGGTCGAGTCCTGACTGAGGAGGGTGGATTGTTCCACCGTTCCCTCCAGGACACGAGTCTTACAATCCACCCCCCTTAGAGCCCAGCGTCCTCGCTGGAACACTTCCAGGTCGGGGTCTGGCTCTGATACCATTATGTCTGGACCCGACCCTCTTCTGTCAGTTCTCGACTCATCTAGCACGATATTGTCCTCTTTGGGCCACAACAATACTCAACGGCAAGCCTGCGCCCTCAAGGTTTTGTTTTCGGGAGCTCACGGTGCAACTTCCCAGGGGGTCACCCATCATGGAATTGCACCAGCCTCAACTCGCTTAGATGAGGCCTTTTGGGAGTTCAGTGGCTTTGGGGGGGATTGGAACCTCAAAGTTAAGCGAGTTGAGGCTGGTGCAATTCCATGATGGGTGACCCCCTGAGAAGTTGCACCGTGAGCTCCCGAAAACAAAACCTTGAGGGCGCAGGCTTACCTTTGAGTATTGATGTGGTCCAAAGAGGACAATATGGTGCTAGATGAGTCGGGACCTGACTGAGGAGGGTCGGGTCCTGACGTAATGGTATCAGAGCCAGACCTTGACCGGGAAGTGTGCTAGCGAGGACGCTGGGCCCTAAGGGGGGTGGATTGTAAGACCCGTGTCCTGGAGGGACCGGTGAACAATCCCACATTCCTACGAGGGGGAATGGTCTGGGAGAAGATGCTGGTGTGCCTTAAAGGTGTAGGCACACACCTATCTAGCAATAGGCCTTTTGGGAGCTCAAGTGGCTTTGGGGGGGATTGGAACCCTAAAGTTAAGCAAGTTGAGGCTGGTGCAATTCCATGATGGGTGACCCCCTGGGAAGTTGCACCATGAGCTCCCAAAAACAAAACCATGAGGGCGAGGCCCAAAGCGGACAATATGGTGCTAAATGAGTCGGGTCCTGACTGAGAAGGGTCGGGTCCTGACAATTTGGTATCAGAGCATTAGGTTGTGGTCAGCATGCTAGACTAGTGGTCAGTACTTAGTTTAAAAGATGTCATTATCTAATCTATGCCTCTTAACAGTGGGTTATGCCTCCAAGGAGAATTCCTCAAACACGAACTGACGAGGAAATCGAGAGAGAGATGGAATGTGCTAGCATTGAGCGGGCTCAAAGGTTGGGAGCCACACCTTTCAACGGGGGATCAAATCCCGAGGATGCCCATGAGTGGATTGAGAAATGGGAAAGAATCTTCACCGTGATGCACTGCCCACCCGGCGAACGGGTGACATTGGCGGCCTTCTTACTGGAAGGCGGAGCTTATCAGTGGTGGCATGGTCTTGAGATGTCAGGGTGGTCTGTTCACACCACCACATGGGAGGTCTTTCGTGCCCGATTCTTAGATCAGTATTACCCGCGATCATTTCGCATGGCACGAGAGGCAGAGTTCCTGCGGCTGGAGCAGGGAGATATGTCCGTGGCAGAATAGGAGCAGACTTTCGGGAAGCTTTCCCGTTTTGCCGCAGCTTTTGTAAGTACTGAGGAGGAAAAATGTCAAAGATTTGAGCTGGGACTCCGAGGAGAGTTACGGGCAAGTGTGACAGCTACTAGTTACGCGACTTTGAGGGACATGGTCAACGCTGCAGTTCGTGTCTAGGCCAGTCTGGCGGCACACCAGGCGCGACAATCATCAGACGAGGGGCAGCGCCGGGATCGTCTACATCTGGGACCAACCGGCCCAAAGATCTCTAAGGGGGGAAATTACCGAGGAGCACCCTCATATTTACGTGGTCGTGGCTGGTCAGGTCGACATAGGGGCTCTCAGAGGGGCGGATCGAGATTCAGTTCTGGACAGCATCAGTCTTGGAGCGGTGCATCAGGAGGGTCTTGGGATAGACCGAGGACAGTTAATTGCTTTGCTTGTGGAGGAGCGGGCCACTATGCCCGAGATTGCCCTTTTCTGTCAAGGAACAACGAGGCTAAAGGTGTTAGTGTTGCACAGAGTTCGGCTTCCAACATTGCCGGAGGCCGAGGATAGGGTGCTGAGCGTGGCGCGCATGGGCGCGGACAGACTGCGGGGCCCAGGGCTCGTGTTTTTTCAGTGACTCAGCAGCAGGGGAGGTCAGCCCCAGGCGTGGTTACAGGTACTCTTCATATCTCAAATCTTGTTGTACGGGTGTTAATGGATGCTGGGGCTACTTATTCTTTCATTTCGAAAAGTTGTACGGGTATGTTAGATCGCGAGGTGTCAGCGTTGGATAGTGAGATGGGTGTTGGTACACCGATGGGCGTTGTGTACATAGTGAATCAGGTGATCCGGAGATGCCCAGTAAAGGTGGAGGAGGTTGATATGCTAGCTGATCTAATCCTTATGGATATCCATGACTTTGATGTTATCTTGGGAATGGATTGGTTGACGGAGCACGGTTCGCTCATCGACTGTTGTAGTAGGCGAGTAATTCTGCGGAGTCCAGCTTTGTCGGAGGTTACTTTTCAGGGAGAGCGTGACGGTTCGCTACCTGAAATAATTTCTTCACTTGCCGCTACCAAGCTTTTACAGAAGGGATGCCAGGGCTATCTGGCGCATGTTGTGACGACGCAGAGTGATACTCCGCGTGCCGCTGATATACCTGTGGTGCGAGAATTTCTGGATGTGTTCCCGGAAGATTTGCCTGGCTTACCACCACATCGGGAAATCGAGTTCACGATTGAACTACTTCCCAGCACATGACCTATATCACAAGCACCATATCGGATGGCACCAGCGGAGCTGCGGGAGCTGAAAACCCAATTGCAGGAGTTGGTGGACGACAAGACCCGCCCCGATCCTCTCTGGGACCACATGGGGACGTGCCCTGCTCCCGTCTGACACCCAAAATAATGTTCCAGTTTTAACCTTAAACGTTCAAATGCATAAAAACCAAATTAAAGGTTTACATAAAATCCGAAATAAACAGATGTCAAACAAGGGATGAAATCCAAACGACAAGTTGCGAGCACGACTCTAACATAAACCTGCGGGTACACCACCCAACAGGGGTTCAGGTACGCAGAAGTGGATCTATGCCTCAGCCTCAGGTTCCTCCTCTACCTCATTAGCACGACCTGGAGGGGTTACCAAAACATTAAGGGTGAGTGGACCGAAACTCAAGTTTATAAAATCATTTGATAAGTAAAACATATAATTTACCCCTCCGTTTTCCAAACATGCATGCAGCCGAATTTAAAACCATCAATCATATAATATAAACCATAAGGCATATAATAAAACCATAAACATAATTTTAGCCACTGCACTATACACTCCAATCCCGACATCCCTGATGTCTGACGTCCCTGACGTCCCATAAGGTCACAATCACAAGGCTACGCGTGCCACTCGGGTCTCAATTCCGAGTTCAATCCCCGAACCCTGTTCGGTTACAGCATCCCCGATGCTTAGCGTCATAGACGCTGGACGTACTAGACGTCCGTGACCTCTCCGGGGTACCTCATCCGGAGGAGACAATATAATATGGAAGGATCTATACAGTGCAGTACCAAATACATTTTATTGATATCCACATGCAAAACATATATGTATACATAGGTAAAATCCGAACTGATCGTTACGTTTCATCAAACGGGTCTCATCCCCAAATACCGTGAAACGTGCCATAACCGAAATTTCAATATCATCAAAATCATTTATTGATTCCAGCATGTGAACATATAAGTAAATCAGAAAACATTTAAGCATGCAAGGGTTTAATGAAATCGGGCCCACTCACAGTACAATCCTGCTAGGAACCAAACGTATACCCTCGTCCTGGTACAAATGTACAATCCCTGTCAAGTCCAAAATATTCGTAAAGGTCAATTTAAACCCCTAACATTTAACCATGAAATCCTAGGCTGAAACCGGCCGGGAAAAACCGTCCGAACGCGCTTCCCAAGGTAATAAACCTCATTTTGACCAACTTAATGATCTTCGATCGACCCGAAACCACCGCCATTGGATCCGGATCGTCGAAACCTAAAGAATGGTGGTGGTCCCACTAAAAAAACTGTTCACAAGAGCCCCCACGCGCCGGTCAACGCGTCGGTCAACGCAGGAACAGTCCCTGCTGACGTCATCTGACAGCTGTCAGGTCTGACATGTCAGACTCTGACAGGTGCCAAGTGTCAACACCCGATTGGTCCACCTCACTGATCTGTCAGGCCACGTGTCAGATCTGACATGTGCCACGTGTCAGCACGGCACTGGTCCACGTCACTAACATGTCAATGACACGTGGCAGTCCCTGACTGGGCCACGTCACTGACATGCCAATGCTGACTGTGCACTGACATGTGACATGTGTCGGCTCACGGTTGGTCCACGCCACCTGACAGTCTGACAGGGTGCCACGTCATCACCTCTATCCTCAGACGGGTTGACCCGTATCTCTGCAACTCGAGTCGATCAGACCCGCGATCATGACCCGGTCACCATTTCCTCAATTCTCAATCATTTTCACTCTGGTTTGTTCTTACATACTCGCCTCAATCCCAGAAATAGTTCTATGGAATCAAAATCGATAAACAAGGACTGAATCGAAGACTTACCTCGATGCACAGTCCCGGTTCTCCCGTCGCCGTTTAACCACCGTTCAGATCACCTCCGGTCACGAACTCGAGCCCAATAGGTTCCTTTTAGTCCCTAGAGTCGATTAGGGTTAATAGAAAACAAAACTAAACGTTGGAATTCAAGTTACCAAATCTTGAGTTTTTGAAACCGTTTCGGGTTTTTGAGATTTTCCTACCTCGCCGCCGTCCACCGCCGCTCACCGCCGTGCCTCAGCCCCTCCCCGAGAGTCCAGCAACACACAGACACAGAGACAAGGTGTAGTGCGCCAGTGTTGGATCAATGAGCAGTGAGTGAGGGTGTCGGGTGAGAAATATATAGAAATGGAGGGAAATGGATGGACAACCCAGATTAGATCTCAGAAATGAGATCAAGGGCTGAGATTAGATCAGGGGTATATCAGATCAAGGGCTGTGATTAAAAGAAGATTTAAATCCTAAATAAATGCTTAGTGGAGCTTGATCCAATCCAGCCAATGGGTGAGTGACACTTGTCACTCCACAGGTGTCCTCCAATCAGAATTTCAAAATAAAATATTCGACACGAAAACTGAGACACGAACCTCCCGATTTCACGTTTCTGACCATAACTTCCCCGTACGAAGTCCGATTTCGGCGTGCCGCCTGTCTACAGACTCAGGACGTCGAGACCTACCTAACGGTCCTTGAGTCGCGTGAAAACTAGTTGTCAAACGAAAAGTCAACATTTTCGCACCTGAAGTCCAAATTACGGTAATGCCCCTGAACTTCCGATAGTCATAACTTTTTCCCCGATCCTCCGAATTGGACGTGCCACCTGTCTATGAACTCGTGACGTCCCGAACTACGTCACGGTCACTGGTCAAAGTCCATTTGACCCACTAATCAAAAAGTCAACAATTTAGTCATACCAAAAAACGTCAATTCATACATTAAATTACAATATTAAAATCCTCGAATTTCCGGGGTGTTATAGTGGATCTGGGATTCATCCGACCGAGTACATCACCGTGGGGAGCACCGGTATTATTTGTGAAGAAGAAGGAGGGGAGCCTCCGTTTGTGTGTAGATTATCGACAGCTCAACAAGGTCACGGTAAGGAACCAGTACCCCTTACCCAGGATCGACGATCTATTTGATCAATTGCGGGGAGCACAGTACTTCTTGAAGATTGATTTACGATCTGGTTATCACCAGTTGAAGATTGCTGAGGGGGATGTCCCGAAGACAGCGTTTCGGACCAGATATGGGCATTATGAATTCCTTGTGATGCCTTTCGGCTTGACGAATGCTCCAGCAGCATTCATGGATCTGATGAATAGGGTCTTCTGATCTTATTTGGATAAGTTCGGGATTGTGTTCATTGATGACATCCTTGTGTACTCAAGGAGTGCTCAGGCTCATGAGAAACACTTACGATCGGTGTTAGGAAAGTTGAGGCAGAATCAGTTATACGCCAAGCTGAGTAAGTGTCAGTTTTGGCTAACCAGCATTGGTTTTCTGGGACATGTGGTGTCAGCAGACGGGATTAGTGTGGATCCCCAGAAGACCGAAGCTGTGACAGATTGGGCTAGACCGACGACCGTGACAGAGGTACGGAGTTTCGTTGGTTTGGCAGGATACTACCGGAGATTTGTTTAGGGCTTCTCTAGTATTGCTGCACCATTGACTCGTTTGACCAGGAAAGGAGTAAAGTTTGTTTGGAATGAACGGTGTGAGCAGAGTAATCAGGAATTAAAACGTCGGTTAACTACCGCACCTGTTCTTGCTTTACCGGATAACAGTGGAGAGTTCGAAGTCTACAGTGACGCATCATTACAAGGTTTGGGTTGCGTGTTGATGCAGAATGGCAGAGTTATCGCTTATGCATCAAGACAACTAAAGACACATGAACTGAACTACCCTACTCACGATCTGGAATTGGCGGCAGTGGTTCACGCTTTAAAGATCTGGAGACATTATCTGTACGGGGTGACTTGCAGGATCTTCACCGATCATCAGAGTTTAAAGCATTTGTTCACTCAGAAGGAGCTGAACGTAAGGCAGCGACGGTGGTTGGAACTAATCAATTACTATGATTGTACGATTGAATATCATCCAGGAAAGGCGAACGTTGTGGCAGACGCACTCAGCAGGAAGTCAGCAGGATTGCTTGCACACCTGAGGCTGGTGTACCTTCCTTTGCTAGTGGAACTCCGAAGAGCTGGAGTTATGCTGGGGATGGATGATCAGGGAGCTTTGTTGGCCAGTTTTCATGTACGACCTGTGCTAGTCAATCGGATTATCGAGGCACAATTAGAGGATCCGACACTTTGTATCTATAGGATCGAGGTCGAAGCGAATGAGAAGCAGGACTTTACTATCTGACGAGATGGAGCTCTGGTGAAACTGGGCCGTTTGTGTGTTCCTGCAGCGGCAGAGTTACGGGCAGAAATTCTTGAGGAAGCCCACAGTTCGGCTTATGACATGCATCCGGGAGGTACAAAGATGTACCGTACCCTCCGGAACCACTATTGGTGGGCTGGGATGAAAAAGGATATTGCAGAGTTTGTGAGCAGATGTTTGACTTGTCAGCAGGTCAAGGCAGAGCAGCAGAGACCGTATGGAGCTATGCAACCACTTCCGATTCCCGAGTGGAAATGGGATCACATTACCATGGATTTTGTTTTTAAGTTGCTAAGAACTCAGAGAGGATTCGATGGAGTTTGGGTGATTGTCGACCGATTGACCAAGTCAGCTCATTTCTTACCAGTACAGGAGACATTTAAGCCAAACCGACTGGCTCAGCTGTTTGTGAAAGAGATCATTCGACTTCATGGTACGCCAGAGTCGATCGTGTCTGATCGAGATCCACGTTTCACTTCTAGGTTCTGGCAAAGTTTGCAGAATGCCTTGGGTACAAACTTACATTTTAGTACAGCGTTCCATCCACAGACCGATGGACAATCTGAGAGGACTATCTAGACTTTGGAGGACATGATGAGGTCTTGTGTACTGCAGTTTCAGGATTCGTGGGATACTCATTTGCCTTGGATGGAGTTCGCATACAACAACAGTTATCAGGCAAGTATCGGGATGGCGCCCTACGAGGCACTGTATGGCCGACAGTGCAGGACACCTATCTGCTGGATGGAGGTAGGAGAGCGAGCAGCGATAGGGCCGGATTTGATAGACATGACCCAGGAAACAGTTCGAATCATCAAGGAAAGATTGAAGGCAACGCAAGATCGCCAAAAGAGCTACGCTGGTCAACGAATTCGAGACTTGGAATTTGAGGTTGGAGATTTTGTGTTCCTTAAGTTATCTCCATGGAAAGGAATTATCCGTTTTGGCCGACGCGGGAAGTTGAGTCCACGTTATTTTGGACCGTTCGAGATCACGGAGAGGATTGGACTGGTGACATACCGGTTGGCATTACCTCCAGACCTTACCAGAGTACACGACGTTTTCCATGTGTCCATGTTACGGAAGTACCTACGGGACGATTCACATGCCTTGCCGGAACAGCCAGTAGAACTGATGACTGATCTGAGCTTTGAGGAGAAACCAGTGCAGATTCTGGATCAGAAGAATAAGATTCTGAGAAACAAGAAGATTCGGTTGGTGAAAGTACTATGGAGGAACCATGACGTCGAGGAAGCGACGTGGGAACCCGAAGACTTGATGAGGGAGCAGTACCCCTTTTTATTTGTGTAAATTTCGAGGACGAAATTTTTGTAAGGTGGGTAGATTGTAACGAACTGAACTTTCGTAATTATTATTTTATTACAAAATGACCATTTTACCCTTAAGGGGGGGGAAAGTTGACTTTTACCACGGGAAATAATTAGGACCTTGACCCATGACTGTGACGTAGTTTAGGACGTCACGAGTTCATAGGCAGGTGGCACGTTCAATTCCGACGTTCGAGGAAGAAGTTGTGACGTTCGGAAGTCGAGGGGTATTTTGGTAATTTGGTCAAAGTGGGGCCAAATGTTGACTTTTGACCCGGGAAGTCCAACGGACGTGGGCCAAGGACCGTTACGTAGGTCACGTCAATACGAATCCGTAGACAGGCGGCATGCCGAAATCGGACGTACGACAAAAAAGTTATGGTCACGGACGTAAACGCGATTAACCGAACTAACCGAGACCCGGATTAAAATATTATTAAAATAATAGAATCTGATTACTTTAATCAAACCAATCTGGACCCTTGGATGAGTGACATGTGTCACTCATCCCCTACACTCCCTAAAGCAAGGAATCATGTTGGCCATTAGATTAGTTAAATATTTTCTCTCCTCAAATCCTCACCCTTCATCCTATACTCAGATTGAATCCTAGCCGTTGATCTCATCTGCTTATTCTGTTTTAAACCCATCAAACCATACACTCACATTTTCATTTTCTCAACCGTGGACACTCTCATTCTCTGCACAAACACACCAGCATCTCACCACCCAACCTCACTCACCAGGCAGCACCAGGCAGCCCTCAGCCACCCCCAGACACCGGCCACCACCACCACGGCCACCCTTCACGGCCGGGAAACCCCCAAACCCGAGAAGAAACCCGAACAGCCCAAACTGTCCAAACCATCCAAACCTTCATACCTGGACTCAAACCAACGTACGGTTAGGTTCACTGTGACGGCTGGACGACTCAGAACTGGACTGGGCAGCCCACGGCGGCGACACGGCAGCGGTAAGTCAGAAAACCCGTGAGACCCGATTTCCTTCCCTGTTTCGAAACGTCTGTTTTTTACGTTGGAATTGTTTGGTTGCTTTTGAGACATATCCTAGGGACTCAGACGACCAGTTTGGACCAGTTTCCCGTCGATTTTCAGGTAACTTTTTGAACCTAGAAACTAGATTTGAGTCCACAGAACCCTAGAGCATGTTGTGATGAGTTCATAGGAACAAATCCCATCAGAAATGGTGGTCGGGTTGATGAGAACTGATCGGGTTGAACCGTGGGTCTGCGGTGACCCAGTTCTCAGACCCGGTTACTGTAGCTGATGACGTCATCATGCTGACGTCAGCAGTGACGTCATCATGTCAGGAAACAGTCAGGCTAGGGACCAATGGAATGCTGACACGTGTCCTCTGACATTGTCAGTGATGACGTCATGCTGACGTCAGCAGTGACGTCATGCTGACGTCATCATACTGTAGCACAGTAGACCAGCGGGTTGACCAGCGCGTGGGGGGCGCGTGTGAACAGTGTTTTATGTGGGACCAGGACCATTTTCAAGGTTTCGACGATACGGATCCAATGGCGGTGGTTTCGTGTCGATCGAAGATCATTAGGTTGGTCAAATTAGGGTTTGAAGCCTTGGGAAGCATGTTCGGACGACTTTCTCGGGCCGGTTTCAGTCTAGGGTTTCTTAGTTGTTTAATAGGGACTTAAAGTGACCTTTACGTATGCTTTGGACATGACAGGGATCGTACCTTAGCACTTGGACGGGGCTTTACGCTCGGGATTGCAGCGAGATTGTACTGTGAGTGGGCCTTTGATTTCACTAAACCTCGGCATGCATAACTGTTTTACTTTCTATTATATCTATATGTGATTCAAGCAAAAGTATCTATTTATCCTGAGTATGATTTATGGCACGTATTACGATGTTTGGGCATGAGACCCGTCTGGTTGTTTAAGCACGGTTTTGAGTCATGTATATGTATAATGGATTTCAATATTTATCTTTGGTACTGCACTGTATAGATCTACCCTAGGATACTATCTCCTCCGGATGTAGGTACCCCGGAGTGGTCACGGCGCATTGCCTGTGAGGAGTCATTCTACGGAGGGACCGGACCGTAGAGTGACTCAGGAGCAGGATTGCTACTATTGGACGTCTGGGACGTCAGGCATCTAGTATGCCACACTCGGACTAGGTTCGGGATTTGGACTTGGGATTGAGACCCCGAGTGGCACGCGTAGCCTTGGAACTGTGACCTTATTGGGCGTCTAGGACGTCGAGCATCTGGGATGTCAGGGTTGGGATGTATAGTGCAGTGACTGAGATTATATTATATTGATATTATTCTGCTTATGATTATATGATTTTGTGTTTTTGGTACTGATGCATGCTTTTCGGAAAACGGAGGGGAAAATCTATATGTTTTCGAGATGGTAAACTATTTTGTAAACCTTGAGTTTCGGCCCACTCACCTTTGTTGTTTTACTACCCCTCCAGGTGGTGCTATTGAGGAGGAAGAGGATGAGGATCCCGAGGAAGAGGCATAGGTTTACGTTGCGCACCTGAACCCTACTGCTGGGTAGGTTGGCACGTAGAATGTCTAGAGTCGTGCTCAATAAACTGTATTCGGGAACTATCCCTTGTCTGACACTATTTTTATTTGTATTTTATGTTTGGCGTTTGTGTGTTGGGTTATGTATGACTTAAATTTGGATTTTCTTTATGCATTTGCTTTCTTAAGGGTAATTTTGGTATTATGAAGTCGGGTGTCAGACGGGAGCAGGGCACGTCCCCGGGTGGTCCCACGGGGGATCGGGGCGGGTCCTGTCAGATATTCTAGAAATTCTTGGGCGTCGTGGTAGATCTTGGTTCTAGAAGGACCAGCATTGTTGGCGGGGTGGATGATGAGTGGTTCGGAAGAAGTGGGATTAGCTATGGGCTATTTCTTCCTCAATCGGTCAGGGGATACCCTCTCAATCACTAGTTGTACAGCTTGACATTGGTTGGCCTCGTAGTGATCGGCCTAGGTTCAGTCGCCATGTCCTTTGTTGTGATTTCCCTCGCACTAAGAATCTAGTTCTTAGCGCCAATCTTGGCATCATTAGCCTTGACCTTGGCCAGCTCGCTCATGAGATCTTCCAATGCATGTCAATAGGCGTCAGGAACGTTGCCCTTTGAGTTCCTTTGAGAAAATGGGGTGTGAGTGAGATCCCCCTTGTCTTGTTCTTCTAACATGATGCTAGGAGCAATTCAGAATGACAGAAGTGGTGAGTGAGAGTGTGGGTTGTTGTTTCAGAATCCCACAGACGGTGCCAAACTGTTGATGTAAGAAATTGAACCATTTAGACTCACCTCGCTAAGTAGCTTTGGTTGTTCCTCTTGGGATAGGAAGACCTGTGTAGAGAGTGGATAAGAGCAAAGGGACACCGATATGGTGCTGGCCTAATAGTCTCCAATGCTTAAGAACGATTAAGCAGTTAAAGTACTGTAGCAATTAGGCAGCGTGAGTGCAAGATTATCATTTCCTTTTTAGAGCAGGTTGCCCGGTCTTTATAGTAGCATTGAATGTTGTTGTTGGTGTTTGTCTATGTGGGATAAGTGACGTGGCCTTTAGCAGCTGACACATGCCCTTGTGTGGTCCTGAGCAAAATTTCTGACTTGTCAGTTGGCTTAGGCGACCGGATAAGGTCGGCCTATAACTTTGATCGGCATGTGATACTGATGTGCCTTTCGATTAAGTGGTCAAAACGTGGTCGCAGGTGGAGCCTGGTTAACCAAATGTGGTTAGCCTGTATGTAGGTCGAGTAGGTGCCCAGGACGATAAGTTGGTTGCCCGATCAGGTCTGATCGGTCTATGTTTTTCTAGCCTTGTTGCTGTGATCAGGAAGGATGTTTGGAAGGGCTTGGCCGACTATATGTGGTCGGTTAGCCTTGGTCGGCTAAACATGGCTTGTGTTTTGGTCGACGGAGGGGTTTTGGGGATTGCTAAGGCAGGCCGACCAGGTATGAATACCAAGAAAGAGAAAACTGAAGAAGAAAAACAAGAAGAAACAGAGGCAGGAAAGTACAAAGGACAAACAACATTACATCAATGTAATTCATGAACCATGCAAATTTAGGTGCACAACGTCATGAAGATAATCAACTGACTAGTAATTTTATCAGATCTACACTAAGTCCTCAATATTCCTACCGTAAGCAAAATACAGTGTGTGATGTTCCAACCTTGCACATCACAAAAACCTACTGGTGATAGAGTTTTCTTGTGAGGTTCCAACCTTGCGTAGAAACCAAAAACCAAATTTTATCTAATAAAGGCGATCAGAGTTTTGGTTTTCAATGAGGTTTATTTGGCTTTTATGTTTTAAAGGTATTTGATTTTTTTTTTAAATAGGTTTTTGGCTACATTTGAAAGTTTTTATAAAAATGAAATTTATAAAATCGAGGGTTAATTTGGGCTATTATGGATAAATTCTCAAACGTCATGTAGATGTTGTGTGAATTTTAGTAACACTGGACACATTTTGGTATGGATTTGATACCAGAACCATACCGTTTAGTTTCAATGCAATAGTTATTTATTTTGTATTCCATAGTTTGAAAATGGCTGTGGATTTTACCATACCGATTGTGTTTGATTTTTTTTTTGGTTATATGCTTAAAGGAGCAGGGAAGCACAAGACAAAAAAGAGCAAAGAACAACTGAAAGGCAGCAAACGAAAACAAAGGAAAAAACTCCAGCGGCTAACAGAGCGGGGCAACTAACAATCATCAGTGGGCGGAGGGCAAGGGATGCCATCACGAGATAACACGCTACATTAGGGAGGATGGGGGCGATCAATCCAGACCTCCCGATGCATCCATCGTTGTGCATGTGAAGTTAAGGCATCTGTTGCTGAATTAGTAGATCAGGTAGCCCAAACAAACTCCACAGATTAGAACTTATCCATGGAAGAATTAACCCGATAAAGAATAAGGTAGATTTCCCACTTCCATTTCCTAATAGAGCCCTGAGCTGCCCGAATGAGTTCTAATAAATCAGACTCTAATACCACATTGTTGTAACCTTTGCGAACTGCCAGATTGAGTCCTTCCAACAAAGCCCAGACCTCAACATCAACGACAGAGCTAACATGTAACGACCCGGAAATTTGGAAAATTTGAAGAAAATGACGATTTTGCCCCTGGAATTGGGCGAACGGTTGACTTTTGGTTCGAGCTGTCAAACGGATTTTGATCGATGACTGTGACGTAGTTCGGGATGTCACGAGTTCATAGACAGGTGGCGCGTCCTATTCCGACATTCGAGGAGAAAGTTATGATGTTTGGAAGTTCAAGGGTAATTTGGTAATTTGATTAAAAGGGGCAATTTGTTGACTTTTCAAACGACATGGACGTTCCACGTAATTTGAAGACCGTTGGGTAGGTCTCGAGATGCTGAATCCGTAGACAGGCGGCATGCATCAATCGGGGTTCGGAAGGAAAAGTTATGAACCTAGGAATGCTAAGGGCATTTTGGTAATTAGCCATGGAAGGGCATTTTGGTCAATTGTGTTCCAAGGGGCAAATTTGTCCTTTTGCTAATATTGATGACTCAATTACTTAGTGACTCATTTAGTGCAATTGGTGACATCTGTCACCTTAAAATTTAGATTGGTGGCAAAAGAAAGGTGTAGCGGTGGGATGACTTGAAGAACTTTGTGGGTGTGTTTGAAAAACAGAGGCTGAGCCACTCTGATGATCGATCACCTGGATAGAAGGAACAACCAAATAGTTAACTGAGGAAGTTAGAGAGTGAGTATAGGGGATCGAATGAAGAAGGAATTAGGGAGGAAACCTTAAAATCCAAAGAGAAACCCAAAACAAATTCATGGGAGTCGAAATTCGAATTGAACCTTGCAGCCCTCAAACGTTGAAATTGAACTTAGATTAAGACTTCTGGACTCGTATTAGTCGATCCACGTCGAGAAACTCAAGGTTCGAAGCCCTTTGAGCCAAGAACAGATATGGCGAAGTTTGGAAATTCGAAGGATTGAGTCGTGTAATTGGAGGAGTTGGAAGATGCAATTGAGATCGAAAACGAGTTTATAATAGTCCTACGAAGCTTTTGGATGGATCAATTGAAGAAAAACGATGGGAATCGATGAGCTTTGATGAAGGAACAGTGTTCGGGTGTTCTTCGAAAATTCAAGTTCGAATTGACGGATTGAGGTAGGTTATAATGAAATTGAAGTTACAGAACCATAATTAAATTCATAAGGATGTTGTTGACTGAATCAATTGAAGAAATAGACTGGAAATTGACAGGATTGAATCGGGTCGAACATGCGGGTTGCAGACCCGTTTGACAGAGGAAACAGGTTGGGACAATGAACAGTGAATGCACTGTAGCTGGCGCGTGGACTTCACGCGCAGCCACTCACGGAGGCGCGTGGGGACGCGTGGGACCGAATCTCGAGGTGAGTTCAAAATGAAACTTGCTCCTTTTAATGTAACGAACATTTTGACACTAGTTTCGTGGAAATCGGATATCGTTTCGATAGTATTCAGTGTATCCGATGTTTTCGTATACGTTTAAAATATATATTTAAATCCTGAAAAAATTGGGGAAAATTATATGAGGTATATTGAAGTGTCAGTGACCCTCGATATTGATTTTGGACAAGAATTATGATTTTCGGAATTTAAGAAAAAACGTACAGCTCGGAAGCGAGCCGTTTGGACGGTGTGTGAGTGGACTTTGTTTTCTAAATTTCAATGCATGCATAATTGTTTTCTATGCTTTCTATTGATGATTTCTATGATTGTGATTATGGTTTATGGTAATTACGATTTTTGTATTTACACGTATTTCGATATGCAATACGTAATTGCACGTATTTCGAGACTATAGTTTCTCCTATGCTTTGATGACGGTTTGGTGGATAATTTTATATGATTTGTGCGTATCATGTTTTGATGATGTTTTGATTATGATTGTGAGGATGATTTACGGATTTGCATGTTTTACGAGATTTCGAGTATGTTGTGATTTGACCATGGTTTTGATGATTTGAATTTGGAATTTGAAATATGATTTGATTTCAAAAATTTAAAACGGATTTTGGAAAAAGTGATTTCGAGCTTGATGGCCAGTTCATAAAAGTGGTTTTTTTGAACGAGATTTCGGGTTTCGGAAACTTGAAAGTGGATTTCCGGATTTGGGTTCTGAATGGTTATTCCGGATACCGGCTTATGGAATGATGGTTCCGAATTTGAATTTGGAAATGGATGGTGAGTATGATTTGGGATTTGAACGTGAAATTCAGACATGAATTCCAATTCGATAAAGTGTGATTTCGGATTTGGTTTTGGAAAGTGGATTACGATGGATTCTAGATTTGTTGTGAATTACACATGGTTTTGGGTTTAAAGAACCGGTTGATTGATGACGGGGGAGGGCCCTTGATTGATATGTTTTGAGTTTAAAGACTCGGTTATTGTGATATCCCCTGATGCCTATTAATTGGGTTTTGAGTTTAAAGACTCGTTGATATCCCGGGAAGACCTGATTATGCGCATGGTTTTGAGTTTAAAGACTCGGGCACACTTGAGATCCAGCAACTTAATTGATGGATGTTTTCGGATGTGTTGGACAATGGCCCGGTTTGTATGGCTTGATGGATTTTTTGGTTATGTTTTGTACTTAGATTCGGATTCATGATTTTGGGCTGAGGCCCATATTTATGATTTCGGGCTAAGGCCCGAGGTTTGAGAAAAAGAAAATGATTTTGATTTTCGTACACAGTTTCTTATATTGGAAATGAAATGGATTGTGAAATGATTTTCGAATGCATGCATTGGTTTTACGTGGAGGGTAGAAATGTCTTTTCTGTAACATGTTTTATAAACTGATTTATTTTTGTCCACTCACACCCTTTGTGTTTTTATTGACCTTTCAAGTCGTGGTGCGATGATCAAGGCTATTCGAGAGGTGTAGGCGTGAGTGGGCACAGGTATGGTTATCCCTTGTTGACAAGTGCTGAGAGTAATTTCAGAACTTCAGTTGACTTGTTAGACAGGAGCAGGACTGGGCACAGTTATTTATGTCCTTTGGGGATGGGTCCTGTCATAACATCCCTAATCGAATAGCAACCAGCTATGAATGTCCCATCTGCGTTTCTCACAATAACACCTAGTCCAGCCTGTAAAGTGGGAGACAATTAGGAGGCATCAAAGTTTATCTTCACAAAATTTTGGTTAGGAGGTTTCCAAACATAGGAGGAGCAAGAAACCGCAGCAACAATGTGGCTCAGAGGAGGGGGCTGAAGCGCAGCATTTCAGTGGTTCGATTGCGATGATCTCCCAGCTTCAATGACTCTCCAAGGATTAAAGGAGCAACCCTCAAAGGAGACTCGTCACCGTTCTTTCCAAATAGCCCAGCAATAACTTGCAACAACAACCAAGATTCTCGGTTTCTTCACATTCCAATAAGAGAGAGGACTTGCAATGTTAGTAAACCAAGATTCAAAAGTAGAAATATTTATCAAACTTACATAATAACCCAGTATGCTGCCAAACCAAACACTTTTGGCACCATTTCATTGAAGAAGCATATTCTCCACAGTTTTAAGGTATTCAGAGGAAACAAGGCAAAAGGGAGATGATCCCAAGTGGCGCCAAAAGAGAAGTTCCCTTGTCGGGATGCATCCACGAATAGTCTTCCAAAGGAAGTTCTTAATTTTGGGGGTGTCACAAGGTTCCAAATTTACTTCCAAGTGACAGGACCAATCCCAATCCCCCCGGGATTAGTGCGGGATGACCCTGCTCCCGTCTGACACGAAGTGTCAGACAAGGGATATTTCCGACCTTTGCCCTCTCGGGCTATCAGAGTACGCCAGGATCCGGAGGAGGTATGTGATATCTCGATCTCTGCTACAGTCCACACCGTATCCAACCTGAAGGGTATTAAAAACAGAAAGACTGTGAGTGGACAAAAATAAAGAATTTATAAAAACATTTCATCAAAGACCTTTATACCCTCCACTAAAAAGCATGCATGCATAGTAAAACCATTTATTCAAACACATATGTTTAAACAACCAGAAATAGGGTCACAGCCCCAAATTTCGTAAATACAAGTCACACAAGCTCCTGCCCAAAACCATTTACAGAAAACCATAACACATTGAACATATGTGGGATCTCAGCCCAAATTCATTTATCATTATAAACACAATTTCCCAAAACCAATTGAAATCATGTTTATCCATTATATTTCATATCCAGAACCTGTCACGGCAAGATAAAGCTACACGTGTGCTAACCGGGGTCTCAACCCCAAGTCTCTCCAGGGTCCACCCAGGTCAATGTCCGTAGATCAATGACCCTCCTTGAAGGTAACGAACCATGCCCATCCTGAGAGTAAGGAACCCAACTGGGGGGCGACTCCACTCAGTCAGTGCTCCGTGACTACTCCGGGGTCCACCCAGGCCAACGACCCTCCCCGGAGGAGACAATCATATATAAAGGATGGAATATGAAAAACCGTTTGAAATCATTCTTTAAATCTTTCAAGGATTCATGCCCGGCCCCCATAAGCCGTCATGAACCATAAAATCCTTTTCAAGGGTTCATGCCGGTTCCCATAAACCGTCATGACCCGTAAATCCATTTCAAGGGTTCATGTCGGTCCCCATAAACCGTCATGAACCATAAAAACCATTTGTAACACATAGCTGGGCCCTAAGCCCGAAACCACATACAAACTGGACCTCAAGTCCGATTCGTAAACCAACAGGGCCTCGTGCCCGATTTCGTAGATCAAATGGGTTTCGAACCCGAGTTTACCTTTTCAATTCCAAAACCATTTCATTTAGACCAATAAAGACATACAGCCCCGTATAGGCACCGTATAGGACCGAAACCTCGAAATACGTGCCTATAAGTAACCACACATCCAAATGCACTCATGGCATCACAAACATGTATTTAAAACATATAATAAACATTTATGCATGCACCAATTTAGAAAACAAGGTCCACTCACAGACCGTCCGAGCTGCCGCCTAGATTTGCGTGCCATTTGGCTCCCCGAGCCGATCACCATTACCGGGACTCCCAAACCTGTCCAAATTTTAATAGAAGGTTAATATCTACTTAATTAACCTCCCATCAAAGCCCCATAATTTTCCCGAACTTTTAACTATTTTTAAGCCGACCCTAAACCTTCCAACACCCCGAAAACTATCGAAACGATGTCCGATTGACGCGAGACCAGTCCCAAAATCTTCGTTACATCGAATAGAAGATTTCTCGTGTTGAACACTTTCCCAAATTATGGCCCACGCGTCCTCACGAGCCCCTAGAAAGTCGAAAACACTGTTCATCGGTACTAACCTCCAGCAGACCGGTTTTACTGTTCATGGCCGGTTCACCTAGTTTGGCCGGTCCAACTGGACCGGCGTGACCGGTTCAAAGCCCTAGACACCCTATTTTTCATCCTAGTTCTTCCTTTTTGGTTCCTTTCATCCTATTTTGATGTTTTCTATCCATTCCAATCCTTAAACGCAACCGAAAACGTCTAAATCCTATGGTTCGATTTTGAACCAAACGGTTCAAGTTTCCAAAACTGCACCCATGGCTGCCCAGCCATCCCAAGCTTCCTTAAACCTTCCTAACATGTCCCTAGCAACCTAATGGACTCATTAAAACCATTAAAAACCAACCATAACAACAAAAATGGAAAAATGGGTCAAAATGGACTAACCGTGAACCTCACGGGTTCCTCCTCCTCTCGCCTCCGTGGACGGCGGTTCTGGCCGCCCAGCAACCTCCTCAGTCTCCCTGGTCCTTTGCCTGGTCATGGGTGAAGAGTGGATGGGTTTTGGGTTGCACGGATGGGAGGAAAATGGGTGAGATCGGGTTGTGTTTTGTGTGTGTTTGAAATGGAGAAAATGGAATGGTTTGCACGGTGCATGAATCAATATAGGTGGCTTGTGGATGGGTGACACTTGTCACTCATCCATTGGGCCTCCCTAAAATATCTGGGCCCCACTATAGTCCAAAAGTTAGTTCGTCTCGTAATTCGTGCAATAGTGCTCTCGAACTTCCGTGAACCGTAACTTCGTCGTCGAACGTCCGAATTCGACGTGCCGCCTGTCTACGGATTCGTATCGTCCTTATCTATGTAACGATCTTTGGCCCTCGGCCATCGGACCTCTCGGTCAAAAAGTCAACCTTTGACTCCTCTTTAACCAAAATTACCAAAATGCCCATAAACTTCCGAACGTCATAACTTCCTCCTCGAACGTCGGAATTGAACGTGCCACATGTCTATGAATTCGTGACATCACGAACTACATCACGGTCATCGGTCAAAGTCCATTTGACCGCCTGATTGAAAAGTCAACGTTTTGCCACGCCCAGGAGCAAAACAGTCATTTCACATCGTTCGTCCGATTTCGCTCTACTAATCACGGATTAGCCTCACTAATTGTGATTAGTCAATAATCTAATCATGGAATTTGGGACAGGTCGTTACAACCTTCCCTCCTTAATTAATTTCGTCCTCGAAATTCCAACCGACCTAATTCCAACCGTTCTTCCCTCCTTAATTTAGTTTCATTCTCGAAACTCCAACTATTTTGATTCCACATCCACCTCGTGGAAAGTAAAATTGACCTCGAAACACGTGTTCACTCGTACACCCACTAACCAGAACAATACTCGTCTGCAACCAGACGTACCATTAACACTCACGTCACATCGACTACACTCGACCACGTCGAATGACCGTAATCATACGTTCCGAATTGACACTACTTGTCAAATCTACCAAGTCACTGACACAAACACTCGAAGGTTCCTTCCTCAATCACCAAACAATCCTGATGTCTACTCCCACCGGGAGTCATCAGACCTCACTCAACGATCCTCGTTGACACCTCCGACAAACCGTCACCACTTAATAGTCGCTAGTCGAAAACTAACACTATACCCATTTGTGGTTACACTAACCAGCAACTCACTCAACCTGAGTATACGTTTACCAACAAAATACTCGACCTGTGTGTAACTGGACCCATCAGAAACACCATGACCCAATGCACAGTATCCAATGTCCAGTCCAAAACCTCAACTAATCCAATGGTATCGGAACTAATCTGACTACCAACACGCTCACCAACACACCACTGGTATAACCTATATACCGTCACCAGGAAAGACAAGTCTACCTGGTATTGTACCTCGAACTACGTACAAGGTACGTACATCTACCCATCAATCAGCCTACAACCACCTAGGTTGTAGCCAATCACGTTTCAATAATGGAGTCCATCTGTCCAATCCCGTACCAGACAGATCAAAACTCCGACCCATTATCAGTTTCCAAATCTGAATCTGAATCCGCAATTTCGTAAGAAATCCCGAATCCAAACCCAGAAATCACATCCATAACCATATCCAAATCTGGATCCAAAATCATTATTCCGTAAGCTAGCATGAGGAATAACCATTCCGAACCCAAATCCAGAAATCCTCTTTCAAGTTCTAAAATCAAATCCTGAATCGTCATCCAGCAATCTGATTCCAAAACCCGAAATCTCGTTCTCGTCTACCGAGACGTGTCAAAACCGAACCTTTCGGTTACCTGCTTAAACAATTACCTCGACACACATTAGATTGACTTCATAGGGAAGCCAATCCCAACATCAACACTACTACTATGTCTGACAAAATCTGACCTCGTCAGACACTTACTCACCTGAGTAACATACCATATGGGATTTACCTCGAAAAGAAGTTCAGTCCCAACATCCTCAACTCAAACATCCAAGTAAGAGCGATATACTCTCCACCTATCTGGATCATCAAAATCACGATCCAGATCCTATCATTACATCACCCGACCATGAACGTCACGATCGAGAATCGTCACAATGTCCAAGGTCCACAACATCACAATCCCGATCCCCATCGGGATCCACATAAGCTCACTCAGCTAACCATCCACTTGATGACCCATGACAATTCACGGGTCCACCAACCAATACACGATCAGTGTACTAGTGTCAACCAACAACATCTACATCATAAACATTATCTACCATCATCAATCATAGTAGAACCTGAGAAGTCACCCAAAATGACTTCGAAATACCCAATACCAATGCGGAAAACCCGCATTCCTCTCGTCACCACAATTACAACCTCTCGATTCCGAAATTCCAATCATATCGGAACCGTCACACTAGGACATCAACCATGCGACCATAACGAGTCAAACTCACTACCAAGTTCGACTGTCGGTTTACACCATTTATTTAGATACACTCATTCCGAGTGGAATTCACGCAACTCAAGGTTAAACCTTGTATATTATTTACAAATGTGCCTAAACGGCATCCAACACACGCATCTCGTACCACGAGTCCCAACTACTGTTGGATCCAATCCAGTCCGTCACTATCTGTGATCCACTCCCGAACCACAGATACTGAACATATACGTATCTCGATGGAGTCACATCCCGATTCGTAACTCACGTCATCACAATCACCGGCACCAGCACTAGTACCAGCACCAACGCACTATCATCTGCACTAGCATCAGCACACAGGCATCCACACTAGTAGCAGCACATTAACACCAGCACGCCGTGTGCAAAACTGACAACCCTGGATCTCCGCTCATACCGAACGACGATCCCGTACCTCTACTCGAATAGGAGAAACTCTGCCTCCCTCGTACCCAACAATTATGGGTACAGTCACCCCGACAACTCATACGAGAAAAGGAAACGCTCCATGAACGTCATCGATTCCCAACAACCGTAACTACAACCATCCTCGGTAGTAGTGCCTGCCACAGACTCGTACAGACCTAAACACCAAACATCACGATCTAGACTCCGCATCCAACGGAATCAACCGCTCGTACCAACTACCCTGTATCCCCACTCCGGGATTCCATCAACAAGTACCAACCCTGATAACTTGTCCAACCAAACACTAACCAGTCGTAACTCGACTCAACCGATGTCATCTACCAGGTCATCCATGACCTTAGTTGCACCAACTATCCATCGCAACTACGGTAGTACGAAGACCAACTAGGTCTAATCGACTAGTACAACCCGACTGCGAAGTGCAGTCCCATCACTAAGCTGGCATGACTCGACCGACTAACGGCCTCAAATCTGAATAGTCGTCAAAGTCAAACCACTCGTCAACTCACATTTCCGAACCATACCCACCAAGGTAGGGTTCCACGATCACACCTAGAGTTCCCCTGAACCCAACTGCGAAAAGCAGTAAAATTAACAATCGGACCGACCCCGCGGTCCGACATCGTAAAGACGTCAATCCAATCCTACCGTCAATCCAACTAGGATTCCCCAAATCCGGCTACTAACTGCCAACTGCAGTAAATCCATCTAACTCCACCAAATCCGATCATCCAACTCAAGAATATTCGACCATCCGAGGATCACAATTCCCAACCAGTCGTCAGAACTGATCCTACGACATCGTGAAAGACGATCCCAACTAACCGTCTCACGATCACAACCTAACGTACGAATACGTTCATCCTTCCATAGAGTCCCACATTATCAACCCCGACAGAATTATGGCAACCCCGGCATCAAGTGTCGAACCAGGACATTCCACGATACAGTCCTACTAACTATCGTATCGGCATCCCAACAATCAGGTTGACCACGAACTGTAGCCCCTTGAGATATCACATCCTCGACCTGCGTACATTCCAAGAGCTTCGCGGTTGCTCGAATAGAGACAACCCCGCTCTGTTAAGCATCCTACGAGCAATCCTATGCTCTGATACCACGTTGACAGGACCCATCCCAATCCCCCCGGGATTAGTGCGGGATGACCCTGCTCCCGTCTGACACGAAGTGTCAGACAAGGGATATTTCCGACCTTTGCCCTCCCGGGCTATCAGAGTACGCCAGGATCCGGAGGAGGTATGTGATATCTCGATCTCTGCTACAGTCCACACCGTATCCAACCTGAAGGGTATTAAAAACAGAAAGACTGTGAGTGGACAAAAATAAAGAATTTATAAAAACATTTCATCAAAGACCTTTATACCCTCCACTAAAAAGCATGCATGCATAGTAAAACCATTTATTCAAACACATATGTTTAAACAACCAGAAATAGGGTCACAGCCCCAAATTTCGTAAATACAAGTCACACGAGCTCCTGCCCAAAACCATTTACAGAAAACCATAACACATTGAACATATGTGGGATCTCAGCCCAAATTCATTTATCATTATAAACACAATTTCCCAAAACCAATTGAAATCATGTTTATCCATTATATTTCATATCCAGAACCTGTCACGGCAAGATAAAGCTACACGTGTGCTAACCGGGGTCTCAACCCCAAGTCTCTCCAGGGTCCACCCAGGTCAATGTCCGTAGATCAATGACCCTCCTTGAAGGTAACGAACCATGCCCATCCTGAGAGTAAGGAACCCAACTGGGGGGCGACTCCACTCAGTCAGTGCTCCGTGACTACTCCGGGGTCCACCCAGGCCAACGACCCTCCCCAGAGGAGACAATCATATATAAAGGATGGAATATGAAAAACCTTTTGAAATCATTCTTTAAATCTTTCAAGGATTCATGCCCGGCCCCCATAAGCCGTCATGAACCATAAAATCCTTTTCAAGGGTTCATGCCGGTTCCCATAAACCGTCATGACCCATAAATCCATTTCAAGGGTTCATGCCGGTCCCCATAAACCGTCATGAACCATAAAAACCATTTGTAACACATAGCTGGGCCCTAAGCCCGAAACCACATACAAACTGGACCTCAAGTCCGATTCGTAAACCAACAGGGCCTTGTGCCCGATTTCGTAGATCAAATGGGTTTCGAACCCGAGTTTACCTTTTCAATTCCAAAACCATTTCATTTAGACCAATAAAGACATACAGCCCCGTATAGGCACCGTATAGGACCGAAACCTCGAAATACGTGCCTATAAGTAACCACACATCCAAATGCACTCATGGCATCACAAACATGTATTTAAAACATATAATAAACATTTATGCATGCACCAATTTAGAAAACAAGGTCCACTCACAGACCGTCCGAGCTGCCGCCTCGATTTGCGTGCCATTCGGCTCCCCGAGCCGATCACCATTACCGGGACTCCCAAACCTGTCCAAATTTTAATAGAAGGTTAATATCTACTTAATTAACCTCCCATCAAAGCCCCATAATTTTCCCGAACTTTTAACTATTTTTAAGCCGACCCTAAACCTTCCAACACCCCGAAAACTATCGAAACGATGTCCGATTGACGCGAGACCAGTCCCAAAATCTTCGTTACATCGAATAGAAGATTTCCCATGTTGAACACTTTCCCAAATTATGGCCCACGCGTCCTCACGAGCCCCTAGAAAGTCAAAAACACTGTTCATCGGTACTAACCTCCAGCAGACCGGTTTTACTGTTCATGGCCGGTTCACCTAGTTTGGCCGGTCCAACTGGACCGGCGTGACCGGTTCAAAGCCCTAGACACCCTATTTTTCATCCTAGTTCTTCCTTTTTGGTTCCTTTCATCCTATTTTGATGTTTTCTATCCATTCCAATCCTTAAACGCAACCGAAAACGTCTAAATCCTATGGTTCGATTTTGAGCCAAACGGTTCAAGTTTCCAAAACTGCACCCATGGCTGCCCAGCCATCCCAAGCTTCCTTAAACCTTCCTAACATGTCCCTAGCAACCTAATGGACTCATTAAAACCATTAAAAACCAACCATAACAACAAAAATGGAAAAATGGGTCAAAATGGACTAACCGTGAACCTCACGGGTTCCTCCTCCTCTCGCCGCCGTGGACGGCGGTTCTGGCCGCCCAGCAACCTCCTCAGTCTCCCTGGTCCTCTGCCTGGTCATGGGTGAAGAGTGGATGGGTTTTGGGTTGCACGGATGGGAGGAAAATGGGTGAAATCGGGTTGTGTTTTGTGTGTGTTTGAAATGGAGAAAATGGAATGGTTTGCACGCTGCATGAATCAATATAGGTGGCCTGTGGATGGGTGACACTTGTCACTCATCCATTGGGCCTCCCTAAAATATCTGGGCCCCACTATAGTCCAAAAGTTAGTTCGTCTCGTAATTCGTGCAATAGTGCTCTCGAACTTCCGTGAACCGTAACTTCGTCGTCGAACGTCCGAATTCGACGTGCCGCTTGTCTACGGATTTGTATCGTCCTTATCTACGTAACGATCTTTGGCCCTCGGCCATCGGACCTCTCGGTCAAAAAGTCAACCTTTGACTCCTCTTTAACCAAAATTACCAAAATGCCCATAAACTTCCGAACGTCATAACTTCCTCCTCGAACGTCGGAATTGAACGTGCCACATGTCTATGAATTCGTGACATCACGAACTACATCACGATCATCGGTCAAAGTCCATTTGACGGCCCGATTGAAAAGTCAACGTTTTACCACGCCCAGGAGCAAAACGGTCATTTCTCATCGTTCGTCCGATTTCGCTCTACTAATCACGGATTAGCCTCACTAATTGTGATTAGTCAATAATCTAATCATGGAATTTGGGACAGGTCGTTACACCAAGTCTCCTTAGGGGTAATGTAGGAAGATGAGGGGTGTGTGGTGGATATAGAAAGAGCCTGTTTCCTTAACCAGTGGTATCCGAATTTCACAGTATAGCTCCCATCAGACGTTGATGGCCAAATGAAGCGATCCTCCTTCTGATCATCACCAATAGGCATGGAGAAAATCAACTTGACCTTCTCACTAAGAAGGGTAATGCTTAGCTTCTACCTATCCCCGGATTAAAAATCAATAAACTTGGCCACCAGATCCTCCAGGTTTCTCCGATTGGAGGAGAAGCATAAGCTAGAGGTCAAGAAGGTCAATGAGCCAGCTATCAGTCCCACACTTGATGGAATGACCATCAATGACCTGCCACCGAGCACCTTAAGAATTAAGTCTCTACCATCCAAAATACTTGACCAACCCCCGAACGCCCTAGCAACACGTTTTGCCTTCAAGAAACAAATATCCGGAAAGTATCTACTCTTCATCATTTGGGCCCAGTAGGAATTTGGTTCACAAATTAGTCTCCAGCACTGTTTTGCAAGTAAAGCAATGCTGAAATCCTCCATATTTCGAAAATCCATACCACCTTGGGCCTTAGGGAGCCCCAATTCCTTCCAGTTGACCTGATGAAGTTTATTGCGATCTTGATTCTGCCCCCACCAAAAGTTAGTAAGGATTGCATTAATTTCATTGCAAAAGGTCTTAGGGGATCGAAACACCAATATGGTTTCAATTTAGTTAGGTTTTGAGTAAAAAATTATGGAGTTGTGAAATAATGACTCAACGGCTCATCTCTACTAATCTACCACCAACATATATATAACAAAGTGAAGAACAATTGTTTAAATTTTGAATGAATGAATCAAAGGGTAGTTGAGTCCTAACACTGATGCTAAACAGTTCACAGAAAAGAGAAGTAGTATAGATCAAACATCACTGAAGCAATTTCAAGAAAGCATAAATAAGCAGCAAGCATGCTTAGGCTTACGCTAGTAAAGATGACCCAAGTATTAAAGGAAAAATCGAACCATTGGTGTATATGAGTTCAAGGGTTGCTGTTTGTTGAATCCAATTGTGCCTTCGACCCCCTTCCTCACACCCCGTATGACCGTATCCCACTCTTGATTCCACCAACATAAAAACACCCACAATAAAGAGTAGTGGCTCCAAATTAAAACTAGGGCAATTAAATCATAAGTTCTTACTAACATATAAATTTATTTAAAAAACTGCATATAGAAAAAATAAACTCATAGGTCATTTGACTTGTTAAAGGATTATACAATTGAAAATAGACCATAGTTTTTATATAAATTACAACTAATGTCATCCAATTGTAAACTAATCTATCAACAATAAAAAAAACACTTACCAAAATCTATCATGATTTCAACTACTTTTTATTTTTATATTTTTATTATAAGATTATATTGAGGATTATGAAAAAAAATTACTCCTATTTATATATTTTTTTTCACTTGCTCATTTTAAAAGTAATATGAGTATCTAATCTAACTTAAAGTAAAATACTTAAAAGAAATAATTCTTCAAAAATACTTTTAAAGATATTAAATAATTTGGCTAATTTTGTATAGTTTAGAGTTTAATTCTTGAATTTTGTGCCAAAAATTCAAGAATTAAACCCTACATCGTACAATTTTCCACCACCATCTCACCACCACACCCCCTCTCCCCCCTCTAAAAACAAAATTTTATACCCTACCGTTGAACCCCAGACAATAAGAATTTTATTTTTTATTTTATAGAAAAAATTCAATTGTAACTATATACAGTATATATAGGATACATATATAATATTTATTATATGCATATAATATAATAAAGGCCCCAAGAGGCCAAAAAAATCAAACACTAAGGGGCACATAGGGCAGAGAGGACAAAAAAAAGACAATGCTATTTTTAATTGTTTAAAGGAATTCTCAATAATTCACTCATCCTCTTTATTGAGATATAAAAGGGTAGATGTGGAATCTATTGCTTACAAATTCTGTTTAGGGACTTTTGAATAAAAAAAATTTGAGATAAGGTCTTATTTTGTTTAATATAGAAGCATTAAATGTTTTAAATAAAAGTAAAAGTAGTTAAGGGTGTAACAATGATTTACTCATAGATTCCCTATCATATATAACCAATATTTCCCATTTAAGTGCTAATATTATATATATATATATATATTAAAATAGATAATTCGATACGCTACTAGATGGGACAGTTTTTCAAACACTAGAACTGAAATTATACCGAACCAATTTGGTTCGGTTTTGATAACGTACTAGTTTTTCATCGATTTAACTATTCAATTTTTTTTCTTCAAATGATTTGATCTGAAACAATATAATTTTGGTATTTCAATACTATATGCCCAACGCTAATTTACATAATGAGGGCGGTTGGAGAAAGGAGAGAAAACATGTACAAGTAAGAAGGAAGATGATGGAGGGTGGTCTTTACATAAGCCACATTTCACCTTGTGATTGACTAACCATAATTATAAGGTTTAAACATCAAAATGCCCTTAGATGTGATGGTAACTGATTTCATTTATTTATTTATTTATTTTGTTTTTGTGTAATAGACTTGGAGCAAATTTTTTATAGAAGCTCCCATCTAGGGGGTTAAGTGAGAAATTTCACATTTTTGTGGAGTAAAGTGTTATTACAAAAAATAACTCAATAATAACCATTTTTATATAATTGTCTTTAACTTTGATATTTACAATTTGGCTCAAATATAAATATATAGATAGGACTAATTTGTAATTTTTCATTTGTCTCTCTCCTTTGTCATCTTTCTCCTTCATGTTTGGTGACATAGGATGAAGGTGGGATGAAGATTAAGGTGGTTTTTTGGATCTTTTTTCTTGGTTGAAGATTTAGGTGGGATGGAGGAGGATAGGGAAAAAGAGTGGACACTCTGCCATTTTTGGTCTTAGATGAAAGTGAAAAACTGTCATCTGATTAAAAAAAAAATAATCCATGTGAATATCATCTATTTGAATAATATCATATGACACTTATTAACTATTGCCTATTAGGCTAATAGACAACAATTTTTTTCACAAACTGTCATCTGAGAGCCTAATAGACAACATTTTTCAGAAAAATTATTGTCTATGTATTTGAAAAATTGTCATCTAGTGCTATTATATTTCATAATTCAATTTGTATAATTAATTACCTAGACCCACATATATAAATTCTTTCGAAATAAGAAAAATCTATGAAACAAATTGATCCAATGTTTTATATATATATATATATATATATATATATATATATATGAAAGTACACGAATTCAATTGTAACTAATACAATACAGAATGTGTTGCAACACAAGGAAGAACAAGAAATCCAAATATCAATAATAGAAAATCTTGGTTTTTGATACAACAAAAGCATATAAAATCTAAACCTCTTGTTGCTTCATGTGTTTATTGTGCACAGATTCATGCTCCTTCAATGCATTAATACTCTCCTAGGACTTCAGCTTCTGCTGCACCATTTGGACTAACATAGTTGAAAGCAGCACCTTCGTCAACTCCATTTTCCAAAGCATTGCAGTTGGCTGTTTCCTGAACCGGGACGGCTGTTTCCTACCCCTGAAATTTTCAAAATTACTGTTATACTGATGTAGGTATTAACACATGTACGTATAAAGCCAACAAGAATCCAAGAAAAGAAAGAAGCTTCAAGTGTTTCCATGGTACAAGGTAACTGTCTATAACATGAGTGGAGATGTCAAGAACACTTACCTAATAACATGACTGCTCCATAATCAAACCTATGGCGAATACGTCCTACAAAATCAAAAAGCCAATTAATGCATAATAAGGTATCCATAGATTTAAAAAATAACAATAAAAATAATAATTGTCCGAATGTGCACAGAAAACAATCAAATGGTTGTGATACGGAAAAATTGATACACAGTATGTGATATAATAAAGACAACTCATCTCACACACAAAAAAGTGTGACATTAAGCGCACTTTGAAATATCGAAATCAAAAGCCAGTTAAAAGGTAGGGTATACCTGCAGCTTGATTTAGAACTCGGAAGGCTTGTTGGCAGTACCACTCATTCCCATTCAGAAGACTTTTGGATGATTTATAGGCATCATTATATTCCTTCTTTAAGGCAACCCGAATATCATTTCTAAAAACAAGCTGAGAACAATCAGAATACTATTACTATTATAAGATATTGATGCTCCAATACAAAAATAATCGAAAGAAAACTTCTTACATGTTGGGAAATGGAATTCCGACAATTATTTGAGATAGTTAAGAAAAATAGATGACCATTTAAACAATTAACCACATATTATTGTGGGATGTCTCCTTTTCATTACGTTGAAACATGCCTCGCCCACCCAGAGGAAAAAAATAATTAAATCACACGACGAAAAGAAAAAAAAGGACATGGACAATTTATAAGAGCCTAAAAGATACAATAGCCCGAGCATTGTCATCTGTGAAGTCAATTCTTTCTGAAACCTGCAAGCATATATATAACTAAGTATGTGCAAATTGAAGAATTTGTATTATCATTGAACACAATAACACTACCTTTCCTCGACACACGGCAAGAAAAGCCGCTCCATCAGTTCTACCTGCACACTGAACTGCCGCTCCATCAGTGCTCCACTCTATATCCATGCAATACTAACCATGAGAAGTATAAAACACTTTCTTAAAGTGAACCACAAAGAATAATCTCTCAAGAAATCTTACAAAAGGAGTAAATGGGGGAAAAGAAAAGGCCTCACCAACAAAAACCTTATTTTTTTCACTTAAATGAGACCATTGTCCTCTTCCGCGCCAACGCTTGCATAGTTTCCCCATCAGCTTATAAATTGAGAAGAACACAAGACAGCCACGTGGAACAATCTTGAAAATTTCCTCCAAGGATTTTCCAATTCCATCCTCCACAATAACATAAAAAAAAAATATTGTTTTACAGAGGAGAAAAGCACAATTCAAATTAAATAAAAGAATCAAATTTAAGTTATTTTAAGATTACCTGGAAGGCATATCCATCTGCTGTCTTATAACTTGCATTCAATGATATGTTACCCGGGTCCCTAGAAATAACAGCGGGCCAAACCTGCAATGAGAAAGCTGAAACCTTACAAGAGAAAATTCAATTTTGTTTTTTTTTTTTAGAAAAAAACAAATAAGAGTTTTTATGAACTTTTGGAACAAGACTAGGAAAACTTTACCATGTTGAAAACTGATATATTTACCAGCTCAACATCGTTTTTCTGCTAGAGAATATAGAAGGCAGTGCATTACCTGTCTGCCAAAGAAGTTTCTATGGACAGTGCAATCTAGGCCACCAACAAGTTCCTGCCCTAGGATTTTCTGTCCTGAAAACATATGCCAATCGTCTCAACAATTGAAACAATTTTCGCTAATTTTATTTGTAATGATTCATAAATGAAAATTGAAATTGCAACAACTTTGGATTTAATAAAAGAAAAGAAGGAAGGAAAATGAACCTGTAGCATTATTTGCTAAGAAAATAAGCCCTGCACAGGTCCCCCAAACAGGCTTCCCCAGTTTAACAAACTCACGCAATGCAGGAAACTGTTGATAAGTTCAATAAGAAAAATGACAATCAACAAAATGCATAATTCCTAATTTAGGCAAGCCAAAAAAATTTTTATCGAAAGGCAAATAACTCTACCATCAACATCAAGCACAAAAGGGAAACAAAAGCAGCTAGCCAACAAGCCAACAAGGCAATTCTAAAGGGGGTAAAAATTGCACAAACAACTAAACAACAAAACGACACACAACACTGAAAACATCAAGTCAAAATTTTATAGAGAACATAAGCCAAAAATTCATGAGTTGTGGCCTACAAAAACAAGAATTGCAACCAATGTATGCTTGAAAACTCGTGAATGTCTCTGTTTGAGTAAGGCTATTGGCTACTAACCAAAAATTGCGGTCGATTTTATCAGCAAACAGGCATGTATTGGATCTATTAACTTAATTGTTTGTAATAGATAAATACAATCGGGAAATATAAAGCAAATACAGAAAGCCAGAAACAATCAAAATCAAGAAGTAAACTTTGTTAAGGATTCTAAGTCAACGGAGGAGATTGCAGATCAATCTCCTCCTTAATATCTGCTCTTTCTAGTTTAGACACTTACCTAGTTAGGACTCTTTTATTCTATACCTAGTTAGGTCTCTACCTATTCTGTATATAAATCCTGCCTAGGCTGTACATCTTTTACAAGTGAATATAATATAAAATTATCCATACCTTATATGGTATCAGAGCCCTAAAGCTCCACCGAGCAACCCTAGAAAATTAAACCTAATTCCATGGCCGCCACTCCTACAGCCACCGCCACTGTAGCCGCCCCTACTGCAGCCCCCACTGTTGCAACCGGTATCCTTAGCCCTACTCCCCTTCCACCCACCGACACCATACCTTCCCTGATCATCATCAATACCGCTGCTCAACTACCTGTCAAACTGACGGCCACCACTTTCTTCCCTTGGCGCGCTCAGTTTCATGCCCTTCTTCACGGCTATGATCTGATGGGCTTTGTGGATGGCACCCGTCCCTGCCCTCCTCCCTCTGAATCAGCCCAGTGAGCTCACTGGTTCCGCCAGGACCAACTTCTCCTTCACGCCATTTTGGCATCCGTATCACCACAGGTGATCACCTTAATTGCGGCTGCCCAGACCTCTGCTGATGCATGGGGGCGTCTCAGTCGTCTCTATGCCAGCAAAGCTAGAGCACGGGTCCTTGGCCTCAAGGAGCGGCTGACTCTTCTTCGACAAAATGGCCGCCCTGTTTCAGATTATCTCCAGGAGGTCCGGGTGCTTGCCGATGAACTGGCTGCCATCGACACACCCCTTTCAGATGATGACCTCCTCCTCCATGTCTTGAATGGTGTCGGCACTGATTTCAAGGATATTGCAGCGGCTGTCCGGTCACGAGACACTTCTGTCTCATTCGAGAATCTCCATGATATGCTTGTTCAGCACGAACTTGCTTCCAGCCGTGTTAATCCCACACCTGCTACCCCCATTACAGTTAACGCCGCTCACACCTCCCGTGGCACCAACCGTTCCTCCCGTGGATCCCCTTACCGTCCCAGTCCGCGCCCCTCTGCTCCTGCTTCAGACTACAACCGCCCTTCCCATTCACATGGCAGCGGCTACCGTGGTACTTGCCAGTGGTGTGGCACTCCAGGGCACAGTGCCAAACGCTGCCCCCAACTGCAGCCCCAAACAGCACCCCCACCTGTGGCTAACTCCCTCATGTCGAGTTCCTCTGCTCCTTGGCTGCTTGACTCAGGTGCCTCTCACCATGTCACCTCCACTCCAAACCAACTCACTGAAGTGCAGCACTATCATGGCCCTGATGAAATCCTTCTAGGCAATGGTAAGGGGTTAACCATCACCCACACCGGTAATACTACTCTCCCCTCTTCCCCCTCTCGCCCTCTTACTCTCCAAAATGTCTTGTGTGTTCCCCAAATGACCCGAAACCTGCTCTCTATATCTCAGTTTAATCTTACTAATAGTACTTCCATTGAATTCTTTCCTACTTACTTCCAGGTGAAGGATCTCAGCACGGGGGCGGTCCTTCTTCACGGCCCGAGTAAGGACGGTGTGTACGAATGGTCACCTCCCTCCCCAACCCCTCAAGCTCTCGCTGGTGTGGTGGCTTCCCCTACCTTGTGGCACCGTCGCCTTGGTCATCCTAGTCAGAAAATTCTCAAGTCTGTTTTTCGTTCCAATTCCATTCATGTACCTTTCAAATTTCCTGCATCTCTTTGTTCATCATGTCAATGCAATAAAAGTCACCATCTCCCATTTGGTGAGACTTCTCTTACCAGCACACAACCTTTGCAATTACTGTTTTCAGATGTTTGGGGACCTGCCCCCTACATCTCCCCCGAAGGCTATGCCTACTATGTCATATTTGTCGATCACTTCACAAAATATACCTGGTTATACCCTCTGAAACGTAAATCAGATGTGTATCCTACATTTCTTGATTTCAAAAAATTGGTCGAAAACTATTTCCAAACCACTATTGCTACTCTATATACTGATGGGGGCGGTGAATACGTTAAACTCAAAGCTTTTCTTGCTAGTCATGGTATCCACCACTTACTCACCCCTCCTCACACCCCCCAACACAATGGGGTGGCTGAACGGCGCCACCGCCATGTCGTGGAAACTGGTCTCACCCTCCTCCACCAAGCCCGTGTTTCCCTTCATTACTGGCCGTATGCCTCTAAGGCTGCAGTTACCTCATAAATCGCCTCCCCACCTCTATTCTTCACCACTCCACTCCCTATTCTGCCCTGTTTCACCAGTCCCCCAATTACACCCGTCTCAAGGTGTTTGGATGTCTGTGCTATCCCTGGCTGCGCCTACACGTCCAACAAACTGCAGCCTAAGTCCACTCCCTGTGTTTTCCTTGGTTACTCTCTCAACCAAAGTGCCTACTTGTGTCTTGATCTCACCTCCAACCGTCTGTACATGTCTAGGCATGTCCAATTTGATGAAACTTCCTTTCCTGGTCTTTCCTCTCACCCTACAGCTCCTACGGTCACCTCTGATCATTTCCAGGAGTGGCTTTCCACTCTTCCACTCGTGTCCTCCCTTCCTTCCTCTATGGCCACCACATTTTCCCCCCCACCAGCTTCTGCAGCACCTGTGGCTTCCATGGACACACCGCTCCTGTCTGGCTCTGAAGCAGCACCGCTCCCACCTGCTGTCTCTCCTTTGCCCCCGGACCAACCTCCCCCCCCCCCCCCCCACCCCCCCTCCCGCAGCACTACCATCTCCTGCTCCTGGCCCTGCCTTCCCTTCACCCCCACCCACTCTCCGCACATATACCAGGCGTCAACCACGTCCTCAACCTCCCCCTCCACCCCCCCTCCCCCCCTCCCCACCCATCCCCCCACCCATCCCCCCACCATCTTCCACTCACCCTATGCTCACCCGTACCAAATCTGGTGCAATCCCACCTGTCCCCTCCTATGCCATGGTCACTACCACCCATCCCCTCCCCCTAACCGAGCCCACATGTGTCTCTCAAGCAGTCAAGGATCCGCATTGGCGCTCTGCCATGTCTGCAGAGCTCACAGCCCTCATTCGGAATGGCACTTGGGACTTGGTTCCTACTCATCCGGACCAGAATCTAGTGGGCAACAAGTGGGTGTTTCGCATCAAGCGTCATCCGGATGGTACTGTGGACAGATACAAAGCTAGACTCGTGGCCAAGGGATACCACCAGCGACCGGGCATTGACTTTTCCGAAACCTACAGCCCTGTGGTCAAGCCTACTACTATCCGCATTATCCTCCACCTGGTCGTGACTCATGGCTGGCCTATCCGCCAGCTGGATGTCAACAACGCATTCCTCCAGGGCACTCTAAATGAGGATGTCTATATGGCCCAGCCAAAGGGGTTTGTTGACCCCCATACCCCTTCTTACGTGTGCAAGCTTAACAAAGCCCTATATGGTCTTAAACAGGCCCCTAGGGCCTGGTACCAGGAACTTCATGGGTTCTTACTTCAACAGGGTTTTGTCACAATACTCTCTGATGCTTCTCTTTTTGTTCTTAAGCAGGGCTCCCAAGTACTCTACTTCTTAAGTCTATGTGGATGACCTCATTCTCACTGGCAATGCCCCTCATCTTATCACCACCTTCATTCAGCAACTGGCAGCCCGGTTTTCAGTCAAGGATCTCGGCCCCCTTCATTATTTTCTTGGGGTAGAAGTCATCCCCACCCCCACCAGACTTTTTCTCTCCCAACACCGATACATCCATGATCTCCTCACCATGGCTCACATGGAGGGTGCTAAACCGGTCCCAACTCCTCTAGATGTGGCACCCCCTCTGATCCTACTGGATGGCTCTCCCCCGGCTGACTCCACCCTCTTTCGCCGCATTATTGGCAGCTTACAATACCTGAGCCTCACTCGCCCAGACGTGTCCTATGCCACCAACAAGCTGTCTCAATTTATGCATTCCCCAACCGACACTCATTGGCAGGCCCTAAAACGGGTTCTCAGATATCTAAGGGGCACTCTTCACTACGGTCTGCATCTACACAGCCAGTCCACGCCTGATCTGAAGGCTGTCTCTCATGCTTTCCACACAATCGCAGCCTTTTCAGATGCTGATTGGGCTGCCGATCGCGATGATCGGAAGTCCACCACCGCCTACTTAGTTTATCTTGGTGGAAATCTCATTTCTTGGAGCTCCCGCAAGCAGAAGTCGGTCTCCCGGTCCTCCACTGAAGCAGAATATCGGGCTGTAGCTTCTACTACTGCAGAGCTACTTTGGGTCCAGTCCCTCATGAAGGAACTTGGTCTATCTCTCTCCGGGCCCCCCAATATCTCATGTGACAATATCGGCACAACCTTCTATTGTGCCAATCCGGCCTTGCACTCGCGTATGAAACATGTGGATATTGATTTCTAGTTCGTCCGCGACCATGTCTCTCGTGGCCTCCTCACTGTCTCTCATGTGGCCACTGATGACCAGCTGGCTGATGCACTCACCAAGCCCTTACCCAGACCACGCTTTCAGCTCCTCCGAACCAAGATAGGCGTCGCAGATGGCTCCACCTTCTTGCGGGGGCGTGTTAAGGACTCTAAGTCAACGGAGGAGATTGCAGATCAATCTCCTCCTTAATATCTGCTCTTCCTAGTTTAGACACTTACCTAGTTAGGACTCTTTTATTCTATACCTAGTTAGGTCTCTACCTATTCTGTATATAAATCCTGCCTAGGCTGTACATCTTTTACAAGTGAATATAATATAAAATTATCCATACCTTATAAACTTGACCATCAAACAAGTTAGATTTGAGGTCTAAAACTCAAAAACACACGAAAGAGAAACCTCTAACATGACTTAACTGAAGATAGCTTTATCTTGTATATTAATTTCTTTAAAGATGTTCTACAAAGTAAAAAGAGAAATTCCACATGCCCGGTATGGGAAAAGGCATCAAAGATTTGAAATTTACAATCACACTACGAAAATGATCCAACATTTTGTTCCCATTTCCTCTGTGTTTTTCCCAGCAACCAAACAGAAAATACAGCAAGAAAAGAGAAACATTTAAAATACCTGATGCCTAGGATTGGACAAGCAAACTCCTCAGATTTCAGGTATACAAACGGATAAGTATCGCTGATAACTAATTCTTCTAGACCTCTACGTCTTCACCATGAAGAAAATTTGGAAGTTTTCCTCCATTTCTTACTTCAAAACACCTTAAGCATATGCAATGCAACCCAATCGGATCCTGAACACCAAACATACACTTGGTGAGAAAAAACTCCTTAAGACCACTCTTCAAGGATTTCAATGACACATTTAACAAGTCAGTGTTAGTGACAAATTATCACTCTAGAATAGCTTTGAAGCATTCCTATAGACAGGGGATTAGATTAGGCAAACAACTAATGATGTATACTTGACTTCTAGAATTCCAAATGGATCAGCAGCTGTAAGAAAAATTAACAAGAAAGTATGTACTATGGTGATATGCTATGTTGTTCAAACCAACTATTCGTAGACGTCTACATCACACAATCAGGAAGCATTGTCAACTCCAATGAATTCTGAACAATGCAATAAGATTTGTTCTATGCTCCTTAGTCATCACAAAGCATACAACAATCCTCTAATTTCACCATCTCATACAAAACGAAAAGAAACTCAAATAAACTCAGGGCATGGAAGGCTCTTCAAGTGAATGCTCAGTATGTCAATTAGGCCCCTACGCATGCTTGATTTACCCTATTTAGCAGGTCTTGGAAATTCGTCTTATGCAAATAACCAAAGAAAAAAAAACAATTAATTCATTTCACTAAGATATGAACCATTTCAGGAAAAAAAAAAAAAAGAGAGAGATCTTTTTTGGTAAATTCATATCCTTCTCTTCCTTGCTAACAAAATTTGCACCTATGCCTAGAAAATGGAATCCTAGTAATGTAGCTAGAAATGAAGAAAATTTGAGCAATTAAACCTGTTTCTGTGAAGTATTTGTTAAATGATTGAAGTAAATAATATCACACAAGACGGCCATACGTTATGTAACATGCTTAATCATATTTTTACAACAAAGAAAAAGATCAAAGATCAAACCGTTTAGGCTTAATCCCCACCGCCTCGCTCCTTCTGATTCTGATCCTCCACAAGCTTATCTAAAGCCGATTGCACAGCATCATGCCCACCGATGAGCAATCGAGTAATAACTTCCAGATCCGTCTCAAATCGGGCCTCCTCGAACTCCTTCATCGCGTTCCCTCTGAGCATATATCGCCAAAGCATGCCTCGAGAGTCCGGCCACGTGAAGAATCGAGTCGCCCTAATGATGTCTCGAGTCTCCCTAATCGAGTCACCATGTCCGACTCCATCTCTGACTTCTTCTTCTTCTTCTTCTTCTTCTCCTACTACTACTAGTTGAATGGCTAAAATTGAAACCCTAACAGAGCTCTCAGTCCCCTTAACAAGAAACCATGGACGGATGCTTAGTATGGGCTGGGAGGGCTATAGCCCTCCCCATTTATTTTAAGTTCATGGAAAGTGTAAATAACATATTCAAATTTAACTAGTTCAACTTAATTTAATTAATTTAATACATTTTGATTTAAAAATTAGATAATTTAAAAGATTTAAACACGCAGAGACCCAAATATGACGAAAGATGAAAATATTATTTTGTCATAAAATATTAACACTTACATTTATGGAAATATTGATTTTTATATCGATATCAATATTGTTCACGTTCAACAAAAGAAAGTAAGAAATTTACTCTAAAACTTAAAAAATTTGAATGAACTTTTAGAAAAAAATTTAAGCATCCAATTATATTTATACAAGACTAATACATATATCATGAAAATTGAGAGGAAATCTTTCTCCCTCCTGTTTTTATGTCAAGACCCTTTAATACTGATATATTCATGGAAATATCACGGATAATTATCCCCTTGTTTTTATGTTGAGCCCCCAAAATATGGATATATGGACAAAAAATTTATAGATATTGCGGATATTTTCATTCATTAGAAAGACAAAAAAAAAATCCAAAGAAATGAGGGTATATCATTTCAGCCTTTTTTCTTTCTTTTCTTCACCTTTTTTTTAAGTCTCACAAATCACAATTTTTGAGTTTGAAATAAAAAAAATAGGCGATGCATTCCTTTCTGATTGTATGATCCTCATATTGAAAGTGACTTTATTTATATTATCAGTATGGAGAGATAATGAATTTTGATTTTATTAAGACTTGAATGGCACAATTTAAAATTAAAAAATGATCATTTGTATTTGCAAAGTATGTTTAATTAGAGGTTTTGTTATAATTTATTTTTCGTCTTTCTATCAAATTTTTATTTATGCATATTTTGTATTTGAGAGATAAGGTTTATTATGTGTCCCCTTAACTTATTGTATCTTTTATATTTATTAATTATATTTATTTATATAGTCGATTTTTTTACACTTAATAGGTAAGTTTAGCCCATCTGAGAATTGAGTTCAGGAGCCGTCCCTGCAAGAAACCCAAGAAATTGATTTTACGATATTGAAAATTGGATCGAAATCACAGAGAGAAACGAAAAACCTGCCCATGTCCGACTCCATCTCCAACTTCTTCTTCTTCTTCTTCTCGTTCTTCTAGTTGAATGGAAGAAATTGAAACCCTAGGAGAGCTCTCAGTCCCCTTCGATCCATTCTGGATTATGCGCGTGAAGGTTGTTGATAGTTTTGGAAATTTTTTAATGTTGCTACAGTAACTCGCGTGTTTATTCACGCCTGGTCTTTGTCGCTTTCAGTTTGAGGGAAAATTTCGTTTTCCTAAATATCACATATTTGTAAGAGACGACGCTCTTTGACACTTCCCACTTATTGCTTGTAATAATAATAGATGACAGTTTTTTAAAATTGTTGTCTATATGTTATTATAGATGACAATTTTAATATAAAATGTCATCTTTTTAAATAAGATGACAATTTTAATATAAAGTGTTATCTTTTTAGTGTCATATAAACTAATAAATGGCATAGTGGGAAAATATTGTAAATAAATATAGTTTTTATTTTATATATATTTGGGGGAAAATGCAAATATCAAAAACTAAAAATTATATTTAGTTGAATATATAGGAAGTGATTATTAGTGATTTTTTTTTAATAAGAAATGGATAGTAGTGACAATTTCCCATCAGATTCGAAGGACATTTTGAATAAAGAATTTATACAATAGGCTTCACTTCCATTTTTGCAAAGGCCTCCTACATTATAGGACCATTCTACAAATAAAATAAAATATTAGTGTTATATTTATTTGAAAATAATTCTCTTTGTTCGAAGGTTTGATACGAAGTTTAAAAGAAAAAATGGTATGAATACATTTTTTTTTTTGTAACTGAATAAATGTATTTCACAATTACTATTTGGCTTATTACTTAAAATCCTCCTTGAATTTGACATCGAATCTCAATTTGCTTTCTCAAAGCCAAATCGTAAAAATGTGTACTCCACACTCTTATTATGTCAAATCTATTATACTAAAAGTTACACTTTGTTACTAATTCTATTTAAAATTCTAACGTGGTAGTAAGAAATTAAATGCTTTATTATTATTTTTTTTATTACAAAGGAGAGGAGAATTTTTGGAAATTTTTCATATAATATGTCATTGGGATTCGAACTTGAGATTAATGTTTGCAAGTAAACACTAGAACCAACTGAACTAGACCTACTTGACAAATTACCAATTGTCTATAAGTCAACACTAGAATCAACTGAACTAAACTCACTTGATAAATTAGATGTTTTATTCATTTGCAAAATAAAGTATTAAAACTATATATTAAAAAAAACACAAAGAATTAGGGACAAGGGGCGACTTCTTTGTGATCAAGGACTTGATTGACGATGCAAGGAGGAAGACCCTGGAGTAGCCATTGCCAGCTGCAAAAATGGAATTGTAGTCGAGGAGATCAATCTGGAAGAGATGGAGATGCGTCTTTGTTCTTTCTAAAGCTTCGTCTCTGTCTCCACCTGGGGAGCAAGTATGAGGACTGCTGGACTTACATTGACTATTGCATATGAGAGATAAAAACCCAAATTGCAAATGAGAGAGATAGGGAGATGGAGATTTCTGAGTTTTTTGAATCATAACCCCCTTAATATTTTTGGACAAACTACATAAACTACCCAAGTTATAGGGTCGATTTTAAAAGGTACCCGAACTATAAAAAGTCACATTTACATACCCAAACTATATTGTTGATTTAAAAAGAGTACCTCCGTTAGGTTTTCCACTTAAAACCCAGTTAACTATCTATGTGACAAATAGTAAATGTCATTCAGTATCTGATGTGGCAAATAGTAATTGCCACTCAGCATCTGATGTGGCAATTTTCAATGGGCATTTTAGGAACAATTTTTATTTCTCTCTTTTGCCTCTTCACCAATTCATCATCTTTATCTTCCCCAACAACATCTTCATCAATCATCAATCATCATCCATAAATCCAAATCCAAAATCCAAAATTAATCTTCCCCAATTTTGCCCATGATCGAGAACCCAGTTCTTTTTTCGTTCTCCTTCTCTCTCTCTCTCTCTCTCATTAACCCAGCACCTATGGAACCTATTAACATTACCCATATGTTACCTTCGCCAAGCCTCACTTACCCGCTACACTTGTAGCCTCTCAACTGCCGCCCGCTTAGTCTCCTCCAAAGACAAAACCAGAGCAGCTCCCACTCTCATCAAATCGAAGAAAGACCCCTCTAAAATCCTTGAAATCTGCAAAAAAAGGTTCTCTAACCCCCAAGTCTCACCTTGACTGCATCACTGACACGACCCATCCTCATCCCCCCGGGATTACCGTGGAATGTGTCATGCTCCCGTCTAACACGAAGTGTCAAACAAGGGATAACCTAATGCCACTGCCCACTCGGGGCTTCCAGAGTGCGCAAGGATCAATGGAGGAGGCATGCGATGTCCCAGTCTCTGCTACAGTCGCATCCGTGATCAACCTGAAGGGCATTAAAAACAACAAAGCATGTGAGTGGACGAAAATAAATAAGTTCATAAACACATTTCAAAAGACATTTATGCCCTTCACTAAAACATATGCATGCCTGGAAAACCAGTAATCAAAACATTTACTCAAACAGGCCATTAGGGTCTTAGCCAAAAAATCGTAACTCAAAACCAAGTGTGGGAACTCAGCCCAAAACTGTAGAATACCAAATTTATAAATACAAAACCAAGTGGGCCACTGCCTAAAATCCATAAACACAAATCCAATCGAAAAACCATTTCATAGATCCAATAGTCCATATTTACCACATTACCATCTATGGCATCCCAGATGCCTAGCGTCCCAGAAGCTTGACATCCCAGACGTCATATCTCACGGTAATAAGCAATGTGTACTGCTCGGGGTCTCTCCGGGTCCATATCTCTGACATCCCAGATGTCTGACGTCCCAGACGTCTAATCATAGCAATCATGCTCTTGAGTCACTATACGGTCCGGTCGCTCCGTCCAGTGACCCCTCGCACGCAATGCACCGTGACTTCCTAGTGTCCCAGACACCTGGAGGAGACCACCACATATCCTCGTATCAAGATGGTATATGGAAAACAGTTTTATCAAATCATTTCACAACATTTCAATGGTCCCTGCCCGAAATCTCCATAAAACATCACAATTCCATTTACGGTCCCCGACCCGAAAATCACATTTATGAAACATAGGGTCCCAAACCCGAAATCACATTTATAAAATATAGGGTCCCAGACCCGAAATCACATTTATAAAACATAGGGTCCCAGACCCGAAATCACATTTATAACCCAACTAGGCCTCATGCCCGATTCTGCAAACCATTGGGCCCAATTTCGTAAATAAACTGGGGCCCTAGCCTGATAATATAACTCAAATGGGTCTCAGCCCGATTCTGTAAACAACTGGGCCCCTGGCCCGATTTCATAAAGCAACTGAGCCCCCAACTCGATTACGTAACTCAAATGGACTCCAAGTTCGAGGTTTCCAAAACAATTGGGCCTCATGCCCGAGTTCATATTTTCAATTTCAAAACCATTTCATCACATCATTCATGAAACCACAAGCACGAAAATCTAGCCCTAAAACCACAAGCTCAAACTGAATAAGCCATTCATAGGCCTCTTCTGGGTTGGTCTGGCCCATAAATCTAGTGGCTCCCAGACGCTGGGCTCTCTCAACGTCCGGACCCTCAAGCTCATTATCAGGCCGTGCACAGGGCTCGCGTCTCGGAGGCATGACAGATCAGTAACCAAATGCTCTGATACCAATTTGACAGGACCTGTCCTAACTGGACTTTGATAACCGTGCCTGGCCCCTCTCCCGTCTGATAAGTCAACTGAAGTCCCGAAAGTACCCTTCAGCACCTATCAGACAAGGGATAACGACACTGATTTCCGCTCATGCCTCCGCCTCTCGATCAGCCCCGAACGTCATGCCACGACCTGGAGGGTCATCAAAACAGAAAAGGTATGAGTGGACAAAAATAATATCATTTAAAATACATTTATCGAAACAAATCATTTACCCTCCAGTTTATCAAACCATGCATGCATAGGGGAAAAAAATATGAATAACAATCACCAGCTTTCCAGCCAAATCACAAAACAAATCAAATCCCGCCTCTCAGACCAAAACATATGAAGACATAAGCACCTGGCCACACAGACCATAAACCCGTACTCAATACCAGTACGTAATCACAATCAATATCAAACAGTACAAAAAATCAATCAATCAATCCATCAATCCGCACTATTCACAAGTGCACAATCAATCACACAATCACATCCGCACTACGCGTAGGCCAATCTCGGGAACTGCACTCAAGCACCATCCGAGTCATATCCATCATGTCTGGGAACTGCACACGCACCATCTAGACGTACCACATACTCGGGAACTGCACTCACGCAACATCCGAGTCCCGTCTAGGAACTGCACTCGCACCATCCAGCCCATGATCCAGTATCCAAGATCCTCAATCACAAACACAATCCATATTATAACACATATCAATTCATATCCATGACCTCAAATCAAGTCATAAGCATTCCCAACAGGGTTTTAAGCCCAAATACCAATTATACGCAAATTCGTAAAATCACATGGAAAACATTATAATAATCCAAAAATCATCATTGACTAACCACTTAAGTCAAAATATCCTTTTTAAAACCTGTTTGACACCGGGCCTAGCCCAAAATAACATTTGCACATTTCCTCGAAAATTGTGCCCGAAAAATCGATTAAAATAATCATAAATCACACATAATCATGTCACATCATCAAGACATCAATGCAAGTCAAATCATGCAATCAATCATGTAAAACATTTAACTATGCATGCATCATGGTTTATAAAACAAACGTCCACTCACACACCGTCCAAACTGCTCGTTTCCCACGCTGCACGCTTTTCCATAATTTCTGACACTTGTCAGGAATCTCGAATCCTGTCCAAAATCATTATGCAGGGTTACTAACAACTCAATTTACATCATATCAATTCCCCATAATTTTCTGGGATTTAAATATTATTTTAAACTATAACATAAACCGTCGGACCCTCGAAACATGATCGAGACGGCGTCCGATTGACTCGAAACCAACTCTAAAATGTTCGTTACATTACATAGAGTAAAACTCCTGTTCGACACTTCCCCAGAAACCTCACCACGCGCCCTCACGCGCCGCCGCAAGCGGCTGCGCGTGAAAGCCACGTGTCGAGAACAGTGTCACCCCTGTCACCCGATTTCCTGTTATCCGGGTCTACAACCCGCGGTGCAACCCGATTTGTTTTCCATCAAATTAAACCCAATTCCTCCCGTTCTTTCACTCATTTTCATCCATTCTCTATAGGTTAGGGATCTGTGACCTCAATTTTGTGAAACAAACCCTACAATTTCTCGACTCAACATGGATACCCGACGGGCCTTCATTCGGGTTTTACCCAAAATCAACCCGTATCATTCAATTATTCATATAGGAAGCATCCTAGGTCCATTCTAAGCATAAATTTGGAATCAATTTCAAAGTTTCATACCTCCAAGTAGTCGAACTCAATCTCCAAAATTCGACAATGTCGCAGGGACTGTTCTCTGTGAATTCACCGCCAATTTCTTGCCAATCGATTTGGTTCGATTCGTTTAGCTCCCAGAAGGCTAAAGATCACGTCAACTTCAATCGAAACTGTATAAGAAACCCAATTCGACATTTAAGTTTGTAGGTAGTTTTTCGGGTGTGCTCAGTATGGTTTCATTTCAGTTGTCTCTGCTTCCCTTTCGGTTTTTTTCACTCCAAAATGACACTTAATTGTTCACTCAATTGCACTGGTTTCCTTGTTCTGCCGCAAATCGATCAAGGTTTTAGGAGGTTTAGTGTTCTCTGTGTTCTCTGTTCTTAGTCAAGTACTAACCAGGTGCTAATTAACATGAATGCAACAGATTAATTAATTAAATAAATTGTACAACAAAGCAACCAAGTGCCACTACTCACCTCAAATCAAGTGGCAGGTGTCCTACTCTCAACTAAGAGGGTTGAATCAGCTATTAAACCATTTAATATCAAGTACTTGCACCGTTTAATCAATTCCCTTGCCTACAATTACCATTTTACCAATACCTTAAAAATTACCAAAATTCCCTCATAGTTCTAGACCCATAACTTTTTCGTTCGGACTCCAATTGACGCATGCCGTCTGTCTACGGATTCAGCGTCCCGAGACCTATCCAACGGTCTTCCCGGAAAGTCCAAACAAGGTCCCGAACAAAAAATCAACTTTCAGCCCTTACCACCAGGGGCAAAATCGTCATTTTCCTCAACTTTTCCAAAGTTTCGTTTTTCGAATTTCCGGGTCGTTACAACCTTCCCCCCTTAAAAAATTTCGTCCCCGAAATTCGGTCACGTTATTTATTAAACAAACACAACAGTACTATATGAAACAAACACACAACCGTACAACGAACTTAAACAACATAACAACAGATAAACATATACAACCACACCAAGTTCGTGCAACACGCTATGACATAGCTACGTTCGTGAACTCGAAGGTCGACCACGACCTGGTCGCCCAGTTCTGGCACTACTAGTTCATGTCGACATTGGTTGACAGGACCCCGTCCCAACTGGACGTCAAAAACCGTGCCCGGTCCTGCTCCCGTCTGACAAGTCAACCAAATGCCCGAAACTACCCTTCAGTGCTTTCCAGACAAAAGATGTTTGCGCTGATTTCTGCTGCTGCAACTGCCTCACGATCAGTCCCGAACGTCGTACCACGGCCTGGAGGGTCACAAAACAGAAAAGGTGTGAGTGGACAAAAAACCTCTGATAAAAACATTTACCAAAATTATATTCTTACCCTCCAGTTTTCACAAACTTGCATGCATATCGTAAAACATGAGTAATAGTATGAAATCATTCAAGTATGAACAGTGGACCGATAAAATCAAGACATATTTTCCCATGGTCCGTAAAACTCGTGTTCACCAAATCAATTCATGTTATAAGACATCAAATCCCCGCTCTCAGGCCAAAACATGTGAAAACACAATCACTTGGCCACAAAGACCAAAAACCCGTACTCAATACCAGTACGTCATCACAAACAACATCAATCAGCACTATTCACAAGTGCACAGAAAATCAACCAATCCAATCAATCCGCACTACTCACAAGTGCACAAACAGTCACAATCACATCTGCACTACTCACAAGTGCACAATCAAACCATCAACTGCACTACTCACAAGTGATGCACTACGCGTAGGCCAATATCCAGCCACTCTCTCGGGAACAGACATGACAGGACACATCCCAATCCCCCCGGGATTAGTGCGGGATGACCCTGTTCCCGTCTGACACGAAGTGTCAGACAAGGGATATTTCCGACCTTTTCCCTCATGGGCTATCAGAGTACGCTAGGATTCGGAGGAGGTATGTGATATCTCGGTCTCTGCCACAGTCCACATCCGATGTCAACCTGAAGGGCAGTCAAAACATTAAAAACTGTGAGTGGACAAAACAAGAGTTTGTAAAAACATTTAATAAGAAGACATTTGTACCCTCCACTAAAAAGCATGCATGCATTCGAAAACCATTTATCCAAAACAAACCATATGTGGGACTAAGCCCAAAGCAGATATAAACCAAGGTCGAATGGACCACAATGAAAACGACCATACGGGCCACTGCCCAAATCCATACGGGACTCGGCCCCAAACCATAAAGAAACCAAGTACAAGAGCCACTACTCAAATCCTGTGCACACCTGTGCACACCTGTGCACACCACATATCATATATCATATATCCATCACATACATATATATAAGTCACACAACCAATCCTGTCACGGTATCCAAAGCTACGAGCGTGCTACCCGGGTCTCAATCCGAGTCTTCTCAAAGTCAAGGTCAATGTCCGCAGACCACTGACCCTACCCGAGGTAATAGTAACCATAGCCTTCCTGAGAGTAAAGAACCCAACTGGGGGGTGACTCCACTCAGTCGGTGCTCCGTGACTACTCCTGGGTCCACCCAGGCCAACGACCCTCCCCGGAGGAGATAATAGAAGTAAAGAAAGGTAGATGAACATATATATACATAACATAAACATTCATGCCCGGTTCCCCTGAACCGTCATGATCCATAATATCCATAATCAGGTAACATGCCGGTTCCCATAAACCGTCATGTACCATAATAACATAACCGAGGTAACATGCCGGTTCCCATAAACCATCATGTACCGTAATAACCAACAAGGGTTCATGCCGGTTCCCATAAACCGTCATGAACCTGGGAATCCATTTAAGGTTCCCTGACCTGAAGTCAAAACCGTAAAGTGATTGGGTCTCGTGCCCGAACATAGGACATCAGCTGGGCACCGTGCCCGGAATCTGAGGTCATATGCCCGAGACAAAACCAAATGGGTCTCATACCCGAGTTTATCCTTTTGAAATCCAAATCCAGTTCATTTAAATCAATACAGAAATACAGACCCGTATAAGCACCGTATAAGGCCGAAACCTCGAAATACGTGCTTATACATAACCACATACAAATGCACCCATGGCATCATCAAACAAGTAATAAAACATACAATAAACATTTATGCATGCACCAATTTAGAAAACAAGGTCCACTCACAGACCGTCCGAGCTGCCGCCTCGATTTGCGTGCCATATGGCTCCCCGAGCCGATCACCGTCACCGGAACTCCCAAACCTGTCCAAACCGTAATAGAAGGTTACTAACTACTTAATTAATCTCCTACCAAAGCCTCGTAATTTTTCTGTATTTTTAACTATTTTTAAAACCAAACCTAAACCTTCCGATGCCCCGAAACATATCGAGACGGTGTCCGATTGATACGAAACCAGTCCCAAAATGTTCGTTACATCGAATAGATGATTTCGTATGTTGGAACCTTCCCCAGATTCCCTGCCACGCGCCCTCACGCGCCGCCTGAAGTGGCTGCGTGTGGGCTTCACGCGCCGCTACAGTACCTGCTGACGTCATCGCTGACGTCAGCATGACGTCATCACTGACAGCCCCTGACAGTGACACGTGTCACGCTCCCATTGGCCCACTGTCTGACATGTCAGTCTGACATTGTCAGATCTTACATGATGACGTCATCCCTGACATGATGACGTCATCAGGATGACGTCATCAGTCATCCCTGCCTACTCGCGGGTCGACCCGAATGACTGCAACCGAGTCGCCGCGACCCGCGGCTTGACCCGGCCGGTTCTCCGCCGTCCGGCCACCAAAACTGTTCCCGTTTGTCCCATTTTCATCCTCTAATCCTAACCTAGGGTTCTATGACATTAAAATGGAAGGAAAACACCGAAAACCATACCTTCGAGTTTGGCCATGGCGGCCGTGCATTCCTCCGCCGTTCACGGCCGTTCCAGGCCTTCCCCATCCCCAAAACTAATCTTATTCGACTCCTAGGGCTACCAGCAACCTAACCTAAACCTTAGAATCGAATAAAAAGCAACAAAACTGAGTTTTGAATTTTTGAATATTTTTACCTCACGGGTTCTCTCTCCCCGCCGTGTCCTCCGCCGTGGCTGGCCGTGGCTTGCCATCCTAAGCCTCTTTCCACCACCTCACGATCATGTTCAGCTCATCCAAGCAAGGAATGGTGATGGTGTGTGGTTGTTTCGGTTTTTGAAAGAAAATGAAGAAAATGAAATGAAAATGGTGATGGTGCCGTGGAAGAGAAGAGAGAAGGAGATGTGATCAGATGAGAGAAGAGAGGATTGATGGTGAGGATTGATAGTTAGTTGGTAATGGATGGTTAGGATTAATGGTTGTTAGGTTTAATTATATAATAATTAAAATAATAATATTTAATTATTTAAGATCCATATTTTGGGGAATCAAGTCAATAGGATGAGTGACACTTGTCACTCATCCATGGGGCCCACCAAAATATCCACCCAATCAGATTTCGCCAAAACGTCCCCGTCTCGAAGTTCGTGCATAGTGAAATCGAACTTCCGTGACCCATAACTCTCCCGTCTGAAGTCCGATTTTAGTGTGCCGCCTGCCTATGGATTCGTATCGTCCTTATCTACGTATCGGTCTTCGGCCCTCGGCCATCGGACCTCCCGGTCAAAAAGTCAACATTTTGACCCCTTTTAACCAAAATTACCAAAATGCCCCTAAACTTCCGAACTTCATAACTTCCTCCCCGAATGTCGGAATTGAACGTGCCACCTGTCTATGAACTCGTGACGTCACGAACTACGTCACGGTCATCGGTCAAAGTCCATTTGACCGCCCGATTGAAAAGTCAACGTTTTGCCACCACCAGGGGCAAAACGGTCATTTCGCATCGTTGGTCCGATTTCGCCCAACTAATCACGGATTAGCCTCACTAATCGTGATTAGTCACTAATCTAATCATGGAATTTGGGACGGGTCGTTACAACCTTCCCTCTTTAATTAATTTCGTCCTCGAAATTCCAACCGACCTAATTCTAACTGTTCTTCCCTCCTTAATTTTGTTCCGTTCTCGAAACGCCAACTATTCTGATTCCACCTCCACCTCGTGGAAATAATTCGATCTACCACGCAACACGTGTACGCTAGTACACCCACTAACCAGAACAATACTTGTCTGCAACCAGACGTGCCCCTAACACTCTCGTCGTATCGACTACATTCGACCACGTCGAATGACCGTAGTCGTACGCTCCGAACTGACACCACTTGTCAGATCTACCATTTCGTTGACACAACAACTCGACGGTTCCTTACTAAATCTCCACTCAACGATCCACGCTGACACATCTGACAAACTGCCACCACTTGACAGTCGCCAGTCAAAAACTGATATGACACACACTCGTGGTTACACTAACCACAAGCATTTCACTCGACCTGTGTGTAACTAGACCCATCAGAAATACCATGACCCTCTGCACAGTATCCAATGTCCAGTCCACGACCTCAACTAATCCGATGGTATCGGAACCAATCCGACTACCAATACGCTCTCCAACGCACCACCGGTATCTCCTATATACCGTCACCAGGCACGACAAGTCTGCCTAGTATCGTACCTTGAACAACGTACAAGGTACGTACATCTACCCATCAATCAGACTACAACCACCTAGGTCATAGCCAATCACGTTTCTACGATGGAGTCCATTTATCCAATCCAGTATTAGACAAATCGAAACTCAGACCCATTATTTATTTCCAAATCCGAATCCGAATCCGCAATTTCGTAAGAAATCCCAAATCCAAACCCAGAAGTCGTATCCATATCCATGTTCAAATCCGAATCCGAAATCATTATTCCGTAAGCTAGCATTTGGAATAACCATTCTGAACCCAAATCCATAAAAGAAAATCTACAGTCAAGCTCTAGAATCAAATCCTGAATCCTCACCCAGAATCCGATTCCAAAACCCAAATCTAGAAATCCTTTTTCAAGTTCCAAAATCAAATCCTGAATCGTCATCCAGAAATCTGGTTCCAAAACCTGAAATATCGTTCACGTCTACCGAGACATACCAAAACCAAACCTATCGGTTACCTGCTAAACCGATTACCCTATTACAATCGATTGACTTCATAGGGAAGCCAATCCCAACATCAACACAACACTAGGTCTGATAAAATCCGACCTCGTCAGACACCTACTCGCTCGAGTAACAAGCCATATGAGATTTACCTCGAAAAGAAGTTCAGTCCCATCATGCTTCACTCCACATCCAAGTAAGGGTAATAAACTCTCCACCTATCTGGATATCCAAATCACGATCAAGATCCAACACTACGTCAACCGTCCATAGACGTCACGATCCCCGATCGTCACGACGTTCAAAGTCCTCAACCCTTTCCCACATCTAAATAGATTAGTCAACGACGAGACACGCCGAGACTGTGGGTTCTCACTGATTACCTCGTATCGATCCTTGTCATTCCACCGAGGAAAACTCAAGAATGATAAAATAATCCATCCTACGTGAATGCAAACAACATCGTCTGCCACCAAGTAGAAAATGAGGAATCCCAGTCACCTAACTTCGATATACTCATCTCCTCCTGATGGTCCAGAACAAATCCCGGGTCCACCGACCAATACACGATCAATGTACTAGTGGCAACCAACAACATCTATATCATCAACGTCATCTACCATCATCAATCATGGTAGAATCTGAGAAGTCACCCAAAATGACTTCGACATACCCATTACCAATGCGGAAAACCCGCATTCCACTCGTCACCTCAATCACAACCTCTCGCGATTTCGAAGTTCCAACAAGATTGGAAACAACATACCCGGACATCAACCACGTGTCCCCTAACCAATTTAACTTCATCCGTGATCCACTCTCGAACCACAGATGCCGAACATATGTCCATCACGACGGATGTCACATCCCGACTCGTAACTCACCGTCATCACGATCATCGGCACCAGCACCAGTACTAGTACCAGTATCATCACCTGTTAGCATCAGCACAAAGTGTGCAAATCAGACACACCTGGATCTCCGCTCATACCGAACGACGACCCTGTACCTCTGTTCGAAAAGGAGAACTCTGCCTCCCTCGTACCCAATAGCTCTGGGTACGGTCACTCTGACAACTCATACGAGAAAAGGAAACGCTCCCCGAACATCCCCAACTCATTCTGCGATCGCACTCAGCCGTAACCGAGTCGAATCCAGAATCACTGCTCGTACATATGGGTTACTCACGCACCCCGTATCATCGTCATGACTGACAATCCCATCGTCACAATCGTCACGGTAACCTGAGTCTACTCGACCTAATAAGACTCGAATACGTCTATCGATAGTAGCGTCTGCCCCAACCTTGTGCAGACCTAACTACCAGGAATCACGATATACAACTCCGCATCCAACGGAATCAACCGCTCGTACCAACTACTCCGTATCCCCGCTCCGGGATTCCATCGACAAGTACCAACCTTGATAACTTGTCCAAATCAAACACCAACCAGTCGTAACTCGACTCAACCGATTTCGTCTACCAGGTCATCCATGACCGTGGTTGTACCAACAGTCCATCACAAGCTGTCATGGACTAACGAACCCTAATTCGAATAGTCGTCCAAGGCAAACCACTCGTCAACTCACATTTCCGAACCATACACATCCTACCTTAGGATGCCATAATCACACTCTAGGGTTCCCTTGAACCCAACTGCGAAAAGCAGTAAGATCAACAATCTGACCGACTCCGCGGTCCGACATCGTAAAGACGTCAATCCAATCCTACCGTCAATCCAACTAGGATTCCACAAATCCGACCGCTAACTACCAGGAGCAGTAAATCCATCTAACTCCACCAAATCATCGGATAGTAACAACTTCAAACCAGTCGTCGGAACCAATCCTACGACATCGTGAAGACGATCCCAACTAACCGTCTCACGATCACACTCCAGAATACGAACACGTTAATCCTTCCGTAGGGTCCCACACTATCACCCACGATAGAACTATGGCAACCCCGGCATCTAGCGCCGAACCAAAACGATCCTATCCTACTAACTATCGTATCGGCACCCCAACTATCAGGTTGATCACGAACTGTAGCCACTTGAGATATCACATCCTCGACCTGCGTACATACTCCGAGAGCTACACGGTTGCTCGAATAGAGACAACCCCGCTCTGATACCACGCTGATAGGACCCATCCCAATCCCCCCGGGATTAGTGCGGGATGACCCTGCTCCCGTCTAACACGAAGTGTCAGACAAGGGATATTTCCGACCTTTGCCCTCCTGGGCTATCAGAGTACGCCAGGATTCGGAGGAGGTATGTGATATCTCGGTCTCTGCTACAGTCCACATCCGATGTCAACCTGAAGGGCAGTCAAAACATTAAAAACTGTGAGTGGACAAAACAAGAGTTTGTAAAAACATTTAATAAGAAGACATTTGTACCCTCCACTAAAAAGCATGCATGCATTCGAAAACCATTTATCCAAAACAAACCATATGTGGGACTAAGCCCAAAGCAGATATAAACCAAGGTCGAAAGGACCACAATGAAAACGACCATACGGGCCACTGCCCAAATCCATACGGGACTCGGCCCCAAAACCATAAAGAAACCAAATGCACGAGCCACTGCTCAAATCCTGTGCACACTTGTGCACACCACATATCATATATCATATATCCATCACATACATATATATAAGTCACACAACCAATCCTGTCACGGTATCCAAAGCTACACACGTGCTACCCGGGTCTCAATCCGAGTCTTCTCAAAGTCAAGGTCAATGTCCGCAGACCACTGACCCTACCCGAGGTAATAGTAACCATAGCCTTCCTGAGAGTAAGTGACAGGACCCGCCCCGATCCCACAGGGACCACAAGGGGACGTGCCCTGCTCCCGTCTGACACCCAATAATTCATACCAATTTTAACCTCCATTACATTTAAAAGCATAAATAACCAAATTAAAGTCATACATCAAATCCGAATTAAACGAATGTCAGACAAGGGATACAATCCAAAATTACAAATTTGCGAGCACGACTCTAAAGTAAACCTGCGGGTACACCGCCCAGCAGGGGTTCAGGTACGCAGAAGTAGATCTATGCCTCAGCCTCTGGTTCCTCCTCTACCTCAGTTTCCCGACCTGGAGGGGTTATCAAAACAGTAAGGGTGAGTGGACCGAAACACAAGTTTATGAAATCGTTTGATAAGTAAAACATATAATTTACCCCTCCGTTTTCCAAACATGCGTGCAACATAATTCAAAATCAATAACCATATAATATGAACCATAAGGCACATAATAAAACCATAACCATAATTTTAGTTGCTGCACTATACACTCCAATCCCGACATTCCTGATGTCTGACGTCCCTGACGTCCAATAAGGTCACAATCACAAGGCTAAGTGTGCCACTCGGGTCTCAATTCCGAGTTCAATCCCCGAACCCTGTTCGGGTACAGCATCCCCGATGCTTAGCGTCATAGACGCTGGACGTTCTAGACATCCGTGACCTCTCCGGGGTACCTCATCCGGAGGAGACAATACAATATGGAAGGATCTATACAGTGCAGTAACAAATACATTTTATTGATATCCACATGCAAACATATATATACATAGATAGAATCCGAACCAATCATTCAGTTCCATCGGACGGGTCTCAAGCCCAAATACCGTGAAACGTGCCATAACCATATTTTCCATATCATCAAAACCATCATTGTTTTAGCATGTGAATAAGTATAATAAAACCAGAAAACATTTATGCACACAAGGGTTTAAGAAAATGGCCCACTCACAGTACAATCCTGCTAGAAACCGAACGTATACCCTCGTCCTGGTACAAATGTACAATCCCTGTCAAGTCCAAAGTATTCGTAAAGGTCAAATTAAACCCCCAACATTCAACCATGAAAGCCTAGGTCGAAACCGACCCGGGAAAGCCGCCCGAACGCGCTTTCCAAGGCAATAAACCTTATTTTGACCAACTTAAAGATCTCCGATCGACCCGAAACCACCGCCATTGGATCCGGATCGTCGAAACCTAAAGAATGGTGGTGGTCCCACCAGAAACACTGTTCACACGCGCCCCCACGCGCCGGTCAACGCGGCGGTCAACGCAGGAACAGTTCCTGCTGACGTCATCGCTGACGTCACTGCTGACGTCAGCATGACGACATGCTGACGTCATCTGACAGCTGTCAGGTCTGACATGTCAGACTCTGACAGGTGCCACGTGTCAACATCTGATTGGTCCACCACACAGATCTGTCAGGCCACGTGTCAGATCTGACATGTGCCACGTGTCAGCACGGCACTGGTCCACGTCACTGACATGTCAGTGACACGTGGCAGTCCCTGATTGGGCCACGTCACTGACATGTCAGTGCTGACTGTGCACTGACATGTGACACGTGTCGGCTCACGGTTGGTCCACGTCATCTGACAGGCTGATAGGGTGCCACGTCATCACCTCTGTCCTCAGACGGGTTGACCCGTATTTCTGTAACTCGGGTCGATCAGACCCGCGATCAAGACCCGGTCACCATTTCACCATTTCTCAATCATTTTCGTTCAGGTTTGTTCCTAACTACTCGTCTTAATCCCAAAAAGGGTTCTAGCTAATCAAAATTGACAAACACAGACAGGTTCGAAGGCCTACCTCGAAGAACAGAGCCGGTTCCCGTCGCCGTTCAAACTCCGTTCAGGTCACCTCTGGTCACACAAACATGTCCCAAAGTTTCCTACTAATCCAGAGAGTCGATTAGGGACACTAGAACTCGACAACACATGCTGGAAACAAGCTTCCAAATTCTGAGTTTTTAAAACGGTTTCGGGTTTTGAAAAACAGCTCACCTTGCCGCCGTCTGCCGCCGTCCACTGCCGTGCCTCTGTCCTTCCCGTGAGTCCAGCAACACACAGACACAGGGACAGGGAGTAGTGCGGGTGTGATGGATGAAATGGGCAGTGTGTGTGGGTTCGGGTGAGAATTATATAGAAATGGAGGGAAAGCTACTCAAAGAATTGAACGGCCCAGATTTGATCTCCAGATTAGATCAAGGGCTGAGATTAGATCTGGGGTTTTCAATCCAAAGGCTGAAATTTAAAGCTGATTCAAATGTTTAATAATCCAATAGTGGATTTGATCCAATCTAGCCAATGGGTGAGTGACACTTGTCACTCACCAGGTGTCCTCCAATCAGATTTCCTGAATTTAATATTCGACACGAAAACCGAGACACGAACTTCCCGAATTCACGTTTCTGACCATAACTTCCTCGTACGAAGTCCGATTTCGGCGTGCCGCCTGTCTACGGACTCAGGACGTCGAGGCCTACCCAACGGTCCTTGAGTCAACAGAAAATTAGTTGTCCAAAGAAAAGTCAACATTTTCCCCCGAGAGTCCAATTTACGGTAATGCCCCTGAACTTCCGATAGTCATAACTTTAACCCTGATCGTCCGAATTGGACGTGCCACCTGTCTATGAACTCGTGACGTCCCGAACTACGTCACGGTCATAGGTCAAAGTTCATTTAGTTCATCAATCAAAAAGTCAACAATTTGACCATACCATCAACAGGGGTAAAATCGTCAAATCACACATTAAATTACAATATGGAAATCCTCGAATTTCCGGGGTGTTACAGTAAGGAACCCAACTGGGGGGTGACTCCACTCAGTCGGTGCTCCGTGACTACTCCGGGGTCCACCCAGGCCAACGACCCTCCCCGGAGGAGATAATAGAAGTAAAGGAAGGTAGATGAACATATATATACATAACATAAACATTCATGCCCGGTTCCCCTGAACCGTCATGATCCATAATATCCATAATCAGGTAACATGCCGGTTCCCATAAACCGTCATGTACCGTAATAACATAACCGATGTAACATGCCGGTTCCCATAAACCGTCATGTACCGTAATAACCAACAAGGGTTCATGCCGGTTCCCATAAACCGTCATGAACCTGGGAATCCATTTAAGGTTCCCTGACCTGAAGTCAAAACCGTAAAGTGATTGGGTCTCGTGCCCGAACATAGGACATCAGCTGGGCACCGTGCCCGGAATCTGAGGTCATATGCCCGAGACAAAACCAAATGGGTCTTATACCCGAGTTTATCCTTTTGAAATCCAAATCCAGTTCATTTAAATCAATACAGAAATACAGACCCGTATAAGCACCGTATACGGCCGAAACCTCGAAATACGTGCTTATACGTAACCACATACAAATGCACCCATGGCATCATCAAACAAGTAATAAAACATACAATAAAAATTTATGCATGCACCAATTTAGAAAACAAGGTCCACTCACAGACCGTCCGAGCTGCCGCCTCGATTTGCGTGCCATACGGCTCCCCGAGCCGATCACCGTCACCGGAACTCCCAAACCTGTCCAAATCGTAATAGAAGGTTACTAACTACTTAATTAATCTCCTACCAAAGCCCCGTAATTTTCCTGTATTTTTAACTATTTTTAAAACCGAACCTAAACCTTCCGATGCCCCGAAACATATGGAGACGGTGTCCGATTGATACGAAACCAGTCCCAAAATGTTCGTTACATCGAATAGATGATTTCGTATGTTGGAACCTTCCCCAGATTCCCTGCCACGCGCCCTCACGCGCCGCCTGAAGTGGCTGCGCGTGGGCTTCACGTGCCGCTACAGTACCTGCTGACGTCATCGCTGACGTCAGCATGACGTCATCACTGACAGCCCCTGACAGTGACACGTGTCACGCTCCCATTGGCCCACTGTCTGACATGTCAGTCTGACATTGTCAGATCTTACATGATGACGTCATCCCTGACATGATGACGTCATCAGGATGACGTCATCAGTCATCCCTGCCTACTCGCGGGTCGACCCGAATGACTGCAACCGAGTCGCCGTGACCCGCGGCTTGACCCGGCCGGTTCTCCGCCGTCCGGCCACCAAAACTGTTCCCGTTTGTCCCATTTTCATCCTCTAATCCTAACCTAGGGTTCTATGACATTAAAATGGAAGGAAAACACCGAAAACCATACCTTCGAGTTTGGCCATGGCGGCCGTGCATTCCTCCGTCGTTCACGGCCGTTCCAGGCCTTCCCCATCCCCAAAACTAATCCTATTCGACTCCTAGGGCTACCAGCAACCTAACCTAAACCTTAGAATCGAATAAAAAGCAACAAAACTGAGTTTTGAATTTTTGAATATTTTTACCTCACGGGTTCTCTCTCCCCGCCGTGTCCTCCGCCGTGGCTGACCGTGGCTTGCCATCCTAAGCCTCTTTCCACCACCTCACGATCATGTTCAGCTCATCCAAGCAAGGAATGGTGATGGTGTGTGGTTGTTTCGGTTTTTGAAAGAAAAGGAAGAAAATGAAATGAAAATGGTGGTGGTATTGTGGAAGAGAAGAGAGAAGGAGATGTGATCAGATGAGAGAAGAGAGGATTGATGGTGAGGATTGATAGTTAGTTGGTAATGGATGGTTAGGATTAATGGTTGTTAGGTTTAATTATATAATAATTAAAATCATAATATTTAATTATTTAGATCCACATTTTGGGGAATCAAGTCAATGGGATGAGTGACACTTGTCACTCATCCATGGGGCCCACCAAAATATCCACCCAATCAAATTTCGCCAAAACGTCCCCGTCTCGAAGTTCGTGCATAGTGAATTCGAACTTCCGTGACCCATAACTCTCCCGTCCGAAGTCCGATTTCAGTGTGCCGCCTGCCTATGGATTCGTATCGTCCTTATCTACGTAACGGTCTTTGGCCCTCGGCCATCGGACCTTCCGGTCAAAAAGTCAACATTTTGACCCCTTTTAACCAAAATTACCAAAATGCCCCTAAACTTCCGAACGTCATAACTTCCTCCCCGAATGTCGGAATTGAACGTGCCGCCTTTCTATGAACTCGTGACGTCACGAACTACGTCACGGTCATCGGTCAAAGTCCATTTGACCGCCCGATGGAAAGTCAACATTTTGCCACCACCAGGGGCAAAACGGTCATTTCGCATCGTTCGTCCGATTTCGCCCAACTAATCACGGATTAGCCTCACTAATCGTGATTGGTCACTAATCTAATCATGGAATTTGGGACGGGTCGTTTCAAGACACCTCTGGGCTCAACCGTCGGTCTCAGTCACATCTGGGCGAACACATCCCCAGGCTCAGACCCATCCGAGTGGTACATCCAGGCTCAGTCACATCCGAGAAGCTGACTACCATAGGATCAACTCCCGATCCTACAATCACATCCCCCAAGCTTCGGTCGTCTGGGTAATCCCCCCCAAGCTCCGACCGTCTGGGCATTTCACAATCACAATGAAAACCATCTCGAGAATTACATCCCAAAATATTTCAATCAAATCTTGTCTTCATACAAAGTCAAGATCATTCCCGACTGGGTCTCAAGCCCCAAAATACCATTTACACATAAACCGTTAAAATCACATTTTAAAACAATAAAATAATCCAGAAATCATCATTAACTTACCAACTAAGTCCAAATATCATTTTAGAAATCCTTTTGACTCCGGGCCTAGCCCAAAACATCATTTGCATGTTCCTCGTAAAACGTGCCCGAAAAACTGATTAAAATAATCATAAAATCACAAGAAATCATTAATTTCATCAAATTCACAAGTGACTCCAAATCCGAGTCAAAATCACTATCCACTTGGGTCTCACACCCAAAATATCATTTTCACGCAAATCCATGCGTCTGCAACCTCACTTGTCATTTTCACGTAAATCCATAAAATCGATCCTTGACTCATAATCCGAGTTTAAATATTATTTTCAATCAAATTCAATACCGGACTCATAACCTGAGTCCAAACATCATTTTTAACCAAATTCATAATTTCTCAAAAATCGTGCTAAATTTAATAATATAATAATCCATAAAATCGAGAAATCACCGGATTGAAACGTCAATCATGCCAAAGCATATAAAATCATATAATAAAGCATTTAAATCATATATGCATGCATCACAGTTAGAAAACAAAGTCCACTCACACATACCGTCCAAAACAGTCTGTTTCCGAGCTGCACGTTTTTCCGTAAATTCTGGAAATCACAACTCCTGTCCAAAATCATTATAGAGGGTTACTAACATCTCAAAATACTTCATATAATTTTTCCCAATTTTCCGGAATTTAAATACGTATTTTAACGTAAAACAAAACTTCGGCTAAGCGGAACATTAACGAAACGATATCCGATTTCCTCGAAACCAGCGTCAAAATGTTCGTTACAATGAGAGGATTCAAAGTCATGTTGACCTCACCTTGAAACTAGGCCGTACGCGCCCTCACGCGCCGCCGTGAGTGGCTGCGCGTGAAACCCACGCGCCAGCTACAGTAACCGTCGTCCTCACCCGTTTAACTGATAAACGGGTCCTGCAACCCGCGAGACGACCCGATTCAATTCCTATCAATTCGACACCGTTTTCAGTAATTCAAACGGCCATTAGCATCGAATTAGTTTTAATTAAGGATCTGTGAACTTGATTGAAATCAAACTTACCTCAATCCTTCAAATCAAAGCTGAGCCTTCGAAGAACAGTCGACTCTGTTCATCGTCCAATCTCCATCAATTGTCGTTGCTTTCCTTAAATTGACGCATCAGGGAGCTTCGTGGGTTTCTCTTAAACATCTTTGCAGGTTCAATTGCATCGTACCATGTCTCAATTCCCACGACTCAAGCTCGACATTTCAGAAGGTCCATTCCCTCAGTTCTACCTCAAATGGACCCCAATTCCCTTCAAATTTCACTGGGTTCAACTCGTATCAATACCAGGAAGCTAAAGGAAGCTTCAATTTCGATCCCCAGAGCTCCTAGCCCAAAATCCGAATTTTCCCCCCAAAAGTCTGAAATGCAAAATCCAGTTTTCCAACTCTCCCTCACTTCCCGTGTTTCCCCAGTTAAATCAATCACACTAGGCTCTCAATCCCTCAATCTCAAGCTCAGAAATGGAAGGGAACGGATGGACAAAGATCAACTCTCTCTTCTCTGTGTTTTGCTTGCACACGGGTTAAGAGAAATACAAAGAAATAATGGCTGATTAATTAGGAATAATTAATTGATTAATAATTAAGTATAATTAATAAAGAATAAAACATCATAATGATGTTTACCCCAAAACATGGATCTGTTTTTAAGCCTTAAATTAAGGGATGGGTGACACTTGTCACTCATCCAGGTGTGTTCAATCCTCGAGTACTGTTCACAATAAAATAATATTTTAATCCCGATTCGTTCGGTTAATCAAGTCCGTTCCCGTGACCATAACTTCGTCGTTGAATCTCCGATTTCGGCATGCCGTCTGTCGTTGGATTCGTATCGACGAGACCTACGTAACGGTCCTTGACCCTCGTCCATCTGACTTCCCGGGTCAAAAGTCAACATTTGGCCCCCTTTTTAGCCAAATTACCAAAATACCCGTCAACTTCCGAATGCCATAACTTTCTCCTCGAATTTCGGAATCAAACGTGCCACCTGTCTATGAACTCGTGACGTCCCGAACTACGTCACAGTCATCGGTCAAGGTCCGTTTGACCATCCGAACTAAAAGTCAACATTTTGCCAACGCTAGGGGCAAAACGGTCATTTTGCACAATTCGTCCGATTTCACTCAACTAATCCCCGATTAGTCATTCTAAATCATAATTAATTAATATTTAATTTCGATATTCAGAACGGGTCGTTACATTGGTCCTTGGTGTCGACCCACAGCTGTACGATCTATCGCCCTTGATCCGACCGGTAGGGACATTCTCTCCTAATATGACCACGCTCTCCACAATGAAAGCAAGTGATTGGTGTACGCTGTGATGGCGACGAAATCGAAACGCTATCCGATGGTTCTTAGGTAAGGGGCCGTGACATACCTCCTCGAGTATCTTCTGGGTTATCTCCTTGACTCGTACTTCCGGTACTCTGATGCTCTCGGCAACGTCCCGAGCTTTTATCACGCTTTCGAATGGGTAAAGTCGCCTCCACTCGAGTAGCAGCATCTGATAATTCCCTCAGGGTTGAATACGAACCTACCGTCACAGCGCCCCTTATCGCATTCCTCAATCCCTGCTCAAACCTTGAACACTTATCTTCCTCAGTTGCCACATACAGAGGAGCAAAATTTGACAAGTTCAAGAATTTCTGCTCATACTCTGCCACTGATAGCTTCCCCTGCCTCAAATGAAGGAACTCAACTTCTTTAGCATCTCGGGAGGATCGGGGGTAGAACTGATTTAAGAACCGATCTCGGAAAGTCTCCCACGTCAAAGTATGAGTAGTTATACCAGTCATCTGTAATCCATGCCACCATCGATAAGCATTACCACTCAACATAAAGGTGGCTAATAAGACCATATCCTCTGGCAGACATCTCATAATCTCGAAAATCCGCTCAAACAGAATAAGCCATTCATAGGCCTCTTCTGGGTTGGTCTGGCCCGTAAATCTAGTGGCTCCCAGACGCTGGGCTCTCTCAATGTCCGGACCCTCAAGCTCATTATCAGGCCATGCACAGGGCTCGCGTCTCGGAGGCATGACAGATTAGTAACCAAATGCTCTGATACCAATATGACAGGACCTGTCCCAACTGGACTTTTATAACCTTGCCTGGCCCTGCTCCCGTCTGACAAGTCAACTGAAGTCCCGAAAGTACCCTTCAGCACCTATCAGACAAGGGATAACTGCACTGATTTCCGCTCATGCCTCCGCCTTTCGATCAGCCCCGAACGTCGTGCCACGACCTGGAGGGTCATCAAAACAGAAAAGGTGTGAGTAGACAAAAATAATATCATTTAAAATACATTTATCGAAACACATCATTTACCGTCCAGTTTATCAAACCATGCATGCATAGGGGAAAAACATATGAATAACAATCACCGGCTTTCCAGCCAAATCACAAAACAAATCAAATCCCGGCTCCCAGGCCAAAACATATGAAGACATAAGCACCTGGCCACACAAACCATAAACTCGTACTCAATACCAGTACGTAATCACAATCAATATCAAACAGTACAACCAATCACTCAATCAATCCATCAATCCGCACTATTCACAAGTTCACAATCAATCACACAATCACATCCGCACTTCGCGTAGGCCAATCTCGGGAACTGCACTCAAGCACCATCCGAGTCCCGTCTAGGAATTGCACTCGCACCATCCAGCCCATGATCCAGTATCCAGGATCCACAATCACAAACACAATCCATATTATAACACATATAAATTCATATCCATGACCTCAAATCAAGTCATAAGCATTCCCAACAGGGTTTTAAGCCCAAATACCAATTATAAGCAAATTCGTAAAATCACATGGAAAACATTAAAATAATCCAAAAATCATCATTGACTAACCACTTAAGTCAAAATATCATTTTTAAAACCTGTTTGACAACGGGCTTAGCCCAAAATAACATTTGCACATTTCCTCGAAATTTGTGCCTGAAACACCGATTAAAATAATCATAAATCACACATAATCATGTCACATCATCAAGACATCAATGCAAGTCAAATCATGCAATCAATCATGTAAAACATTTAACTATGCATGCATCATGGTTTATAAAACAAACGTCCACTCACACACCGTCCAAACTGCTCGTTTCCCGCGCTGCACGCGTTTCCGTAATTTCTGAAACTTGTCAGGAATCTCGAATCCTGTCCAAAATCATTATGCAGGGTTACTAACAACTCAATTTACATCATATCAATTCCCCATAATTTTTCGGGATTGAAATATTATTTTAAACTACAACATAAACCGTCAGACCCTCGAAACATGATCGAGATGGTGTCCGATTGACTCGAAACCAACTCTAAAATGTTCCTTACATTACATAGAGTAAAACACATGTTGGACACTTCCCCAGAAACCTCACCACGCGCCCTCACGCACCGCCGCAAGCGGCTACGCGTGAAAGCCACACGCCGTGAACAGTGTCACCCCTGTCACCAGATTTCCTATTATCCGGGTCTACAACCGGAGGTGCAACCCGATTTGTTTTCCATCAAATTAAACCCGATTCCTCCCGTTCTTTCACTCATTTTCATCCATTCTCTATAGGTTAGGGATCTGTGACCTCAATTTTGTGAAACAAACCCTACAATTTCTCGACTCAACATGGATACCCGAAGGGCCTTCATTCGGGTTTTACCCAAAATCAACCCGTATCATTCAATTATTCATACAGGAAGCATCCTAGGTCCATTCTAAGCATAAATTTGGAATCAATTTCAAAGTTTCATACCTCCAAGTAGTCGAACTCAATCTCCAAAATTCGACAATGTCGCAGGGACTGTTCTCTGTGAATTCACCGCCAATTTCTTGCCCAATCGATTTGGTTCGATTCGTTTAGCTCCCAGAAGGCTAAAGATCACGTCAATTTCAATCGAAACTGTCTAAGAAATCCAATTCGACATTTAAGTTTTTAGGTAGTTTTTCGGGTGTGCTCAGTATGGTTTCATTTCAGTTGTCTCTGCTTCTCTTTCGGTTTTTTTCACTCCAAAATGACACTTAATTGTTCACTCAATTGCACTGGTTTCCTTGTTCTGCTGCAAATCGATCAAAGTTTTAGGAGGTTTAGTGTTCTCTGTGTTCTCTGTTCTTAGTCGAGTACTAACCAGGTGCTAATTAACTTGAATGCAACAGATTAATTAATTAAATAAATTGTACAACAAAGCAACCAAGTGCCACTACTCACCTCAAATCAAGTGGCAGGTGTCCTACACTCAACTAAGAGGGTTGAATCAGCAATTAAACCATTTAATATCAAGTACTTGCACCGTTTAATCAATTCCCTTGCCTACAATTACCATTTTACCCCTACCTTAAAAATTACCAAAATGCCCTCATAGTTCTAGACCCATAACTTTTTCATTCGGACTCCAATTGACGCATGCCGCCTGTCTACGAATTCAGCGTCCCGAGACCTATCCAACGGTCTTCCCGGAAAGTCCAAACAAGGTCCCGAACAAAAAGTCAACTTTCAGCCCTTACCACCAGAGGCAAAATCGTCATTTTCCTCAACTCTTCCAAAGTTTCGTTTTTCGAATTTCCGGGCCGTTACATGACTGATCAGAAATAGAAGAAATGAAGAGATGAGATTAACAGTGTAGATGTAATCAATTTTACTCCTGTGACCAATACTTCTTCGTTCGACGTCCGATTTCGGCGTGCCGCCTGTCGATGGATTCGTATCGAATCGATCTACGTAAGGGTCCTTGGCCCTCGGTCATTGGATCTCCCGAGTAAAAAGTCAACATTATGACCCTTTTCAACAAAATTACCAAAATATCCCTCGACTTCCGAACGTCATAACTTCTTCCTCGAATGTCGGAATCGGACGTGCCACCTGTCTATGAACTCGTGACGTCCCGAACTACGTCACAATCATAGGTCAACGTCCATTTGACAGCCCGAACTAAAAGTCAATATTTTACCCACGCCTAGGGGCAAAACGGTCATTTTGTACATTTCGTTCGATTTCCCTCAACTAATCCCCGATTAGTCATTCTAAACCATAATTAATTAATATTTAATCCCGATATTCGGGACGGGTCGTTACAATCTTCCCCCCTTAAATAATTTCGTCCTCGAAATTCCAACTATACCGAGTCCACATCCACCTCGTGGAAAACAATTCGATCTCATACCATATATACACTTGTACACCCACTAACTGGAACATCATTTGTCTGTACCCAGAAATTCCATCACGAATTCACGTTGTATCGACTACACTCGACCACCTCGAGTGAAATTGATCACACGATCCGCGTTAATACCGCTTGACAATTTCACCATTAAGCTGACTCCTTCAGCTTAACGGTTCCTTTCAATTGCTAATACATCCTGACATCTGCTCCCATTGGGAGTCAGCAAATCTCACTTGTCAGTCCATGCTGACACATTCAACCAAAACATTACCACTTGGCCAGTCGTAAATCAATCCAACACTGACTCACTCTAGAGTCGCACCAAAGTACCTCGTACCAAAATTTCCTCATAATCCATGCTGCAATAGTGAGAGTCACAAAGCAGTCAATCCACGCAAGACAATCCCGTGGTTACGCCAACCACCAACCCACTCATCCTGAGTATATGTATACAGTCATCTCACTCAATTAGGTGGTGTAACTGAAACACATTGAATACCAACCTAGCAGTGATCACACATCTCAATACTAGGGTTTCACTAGCCATCCATGGCTAAGAGCACCTGCTCATATAATCACTGAATCCGTAAAAATCACTCTGCCTAACGCATATTATTCAATGTACAGTCCATGATCACAACCAATCCAATGGTATCGGAACTAAGCCGATTACCAACACGTTTATCCACATACCCCTGATACATTCCATATACCGTCACCAGGCGCCACTCAGCCTATCCAGTATCGATCCTCATACAACGTACAAGGTACGTACATCCATCCACTAACCAACCCACAACATGGTTCGTAGTCAATCCCAATTTGATACTCGGGTTCCTCTATCTAATCCAGTACTAGAAAGATCAAATACCCCAACTCATCATCCATCACGAGTCTCATGGTCACTCGACTAGCATCATAACGTCTACTCTCAAACACGTCATGTAACGACCAGTCCCGAATTAGTAGGATTAATTAAGAATTAATGACTAACTAGCAAGACTAATCGGGGATTAGACGAGGATTATCGGGCGCTCAGGGTGAAATGGCGATTTTGCCCCTAGAATGGGCAAAATGTTGAATTTTCGTTCAAACGGTCAAATGGAATTTGACCGATGACCGTGACATAGTTCGGGACCTCAAGAGTTCATAGACACGTGGCACGTTCAATTTCGACATTCGAGGAAGAAGTTGTGACGTTTGGAAGTTCGAGGGCATTTTGGTAATTTTGGTTGAATAGGGGCTAACGGTTGACTTTTGACCTGGGAGGTTAGATGGCTAAGGGCCAAGGACTATTACGTAGATAAAGACGATACAAATTCGTAGACCGGCGGTGCGTCGAATTCAGACGTTCGACGACGAAGTTACGGTTCATGGAAGTTCGAGGGAACTATTGCGCGTTTTACGAGACGGCTTAAGTTTTGTCTTTTGTGTGGGGCCTAGATATTTTTGCAGGCCCAATGGATGAGTGACAAGTGTCACCCATCCATTGCCCACCTTCCCACATACATGCATCGATCATTCCCTTGTTCCATTCATCCAAACCAAACCCGATCACCCATTTTCAATCCAATCCAAACCCTTCAACCTGTAACCATTTGTGAGAGGCCAGAGGATGAACTGAGGATGCTGGAATGTGGTGGACGGCCCAAGGGAGCACGTTCGTGGACGGCGGAGGAAGGACCGTGCACAGGTAATCGGTTTTACCCGATTTTGTCCATTTTCGATTTTTGTTATTATGGGTCGTTTTGGGTGATTCTAATGAATTAAATAGGTTGTTAGGAAGTAATTAAGAAGGTTTTGAGAGAGGTTAGACGTTGAGGAACCCTGGGGAAGGTTTGGAAAACTTTGAACCGTGAGGAAGAATTGGATCGGTCGGGTTTTCTAGGTTTTAGAGGATTTGGTTGATAGGTTTAGGTTCCTAGGACAAAAATAGGAAGGATTGGATCAGTTAGGGAAGAAAACGGTGAAAATCGAACAGTGTAGGGGCCTGGACCGGTCACACCGGTCCAGTTGCAAAGCAAACCGGACCGGACTAGTTCGGACTGGTCTGACCGAGGTAAGAGACGACACTGTAGCAGGCTTGTGGCTCCCACGCGCAGCCACTTTAGGCGGCGCGTACGGGCGTGTGGTGGAGATCTTGAAGGTGGTTCCAACATGTCAAATCATCTATTCGATGTAATGAACATTTTGGGACTGGTTTCGAGTCGATTGGACATCGTCTCGATATAATTCTGGATGTCCGAAGGTTTCAGTGCGCATTTAAAAATAGTTAAAAATCCCAGAAAATCAGGGGGCTTTAGTGAGGGGTTAATTAAGTAGTTAGTAACCCTCTAAAGTGATTTGGACAGGTTTGGAAGTCCCGGTGATGACAATTAACCAGGGAGAGCCGTATTGCACGCGTATCGAGGCAGGAGCGAGGACGGTTTGTGAGTGAACTTTCTTTCTGAAATCGATGCATGCTTAAATGGTTTATATATGTTTTAATATGTGTTTGCTGATGCCTTGAGTGCATTTTGGTGTGTGTTTACGTATGAGCACGTACTTTGAGGTTTTCGTGTTTTATACGTGCTTATTCGCGCTTAGTCTTTCAGTTTTCATGAAATAGTTTTGAAAAGGTAAAACCGGGCATGAGACCCATTTGGATTTGGTTTTGACTTTGGAATGAGACCCTATTGATGACCAGTAGGTCTGAGTCGTGATCGCGACGGGTACTGTGTGCACGGCGACGGACGACGTGACGCTCGCCTCCGGATTGGGATGTGTTCCTTCTGGAGAGGCCACGATGCACGTCCCGTTGTCGAGCAGCCACTGGAGGCTCGACTTCGGAGTGCTGACGGTTTAGAGGATCGATTGATGACGTGTGCACCATGGTCTCGAGATGGTCGCGGCAGTGATGTGTTCACGACGACATACCATGATTCAGAGCTGTTCTGGATTGATGGTTGCATGCCTCGCTATGATCGGGATTGTGACTGACCCTGAGATATCGGGCTCGATGCCCAGTTGATTTACGAGTTCGGGCTCGATGCCCAGTTATTGTGAAATCGGACTAAAGGTCCTGTTGAGTCTTATGTTCGGGCTGGAGGCCCATTTGCTTTGTGTTATTGGGCGTGAGTCTCGTTTTATGGTTTTCTTATACTAGTATGTATATACCCTCCTTACGAGATTATGGATTGGTCTCCTCCAGTCGTCGACCTGGAGAGTCACGATCCACAGACCAGAGTAGGTATCTCCATAGGGATCCCGTTCCAAGAGTGGGAGTTATGTTGTGGTCTCGGACCAGATTCCGAAGAGATGATCAGACTAGGTCCGAAGATAGAGCCTCCCAAATGGAGAATTCTTGGGAGAAGACTCGGAGTGAGACCCCAAGTAGTATGCATACTTATATATATATATAGAGACATCGTGACTATATCGAGGATGTGTTCCCTAAGGGCTGTGTGCCCCGAGTTGACATCTTCTCCGGAAGTGCGTAGGATGGGTTATATATGTATATATGTACATGTGGATGAGTTTTCACTGAGATGGCGTTGGGCTGAGACCCTCGTGTATTGGTTTTGGGCTGAGACCCATATGAGATGGTTTTGGGACGAGTTCCCACGTGTTTTGGTTTGGGCGGAGGTCCCAAGTGTTGTTTGACTGATTTCGGGCTAAGGCCCAAATGGTTTGATGGTTCATGACGGTTTATGGGAACTGGGCATGAACCCTCGAAATGGTTTTCGAATGCATGCATATGTTTTTAATGAAGGGCATAAAGGTCTTTTATGAAAATGTTTTTATAAAATATTTGTTTTGTCCACTCACAGCTTTTGTGTTTTGAATACCCTTCAGGTTGATCGCGGATGCGGATGTAGCAGAGACGAGACATTCACATTCCTCATTCGGATCCTGGCGTACTCTGATAGCCCCGGTTGGGCAAAGGACGGAAATATCCCTGGTTTTACACTTCGTGTTAGACGGGAGCATGCACGTCCCACGCTAATCCGGAGGGATTTGGGACGGGTCCTGTCACGTCATCCAAAATGTACCAATCCAAGCACGCCTTCCAAGGCGTATCTAGTCATACCAAATGAGCATTTAATCTCACTCACGTCTACCGAGACGTACTAACACCGAACCTATCGGTTACCTGCTCAAACAATTTCCGTACCACATTCGATTGACTTCAAAAAGAAGCCAATCCCATCATTCACATATCCACGACTAACCAATTCGACCCTGTTGGATATCTACTTATTCACAAGTCAAATCCTCGAGTCAATTCGTAAACATTCCAACTCACTCGAGTACCGTCTCATACCGGATTAACTTCGAAAAGAAGTTTAATCCAACCATTCCCATATCCAAATATTTAAGGCAGGGCAATAAGCTCTTCACTTAACCTGATCAACAAGATCACAATTCAAAACCATCACCACATCACCCGATCGGTAACATCATGATCCTGGATCATCACTATGCCCAATGTCCACAACATCACAATCCAGATCCACCTAGGATCCACAAATGCTCACATAGCTAGCAATCCACCTGGAATTTGATCGTAGGGTCTTACACCCTCTTTGAATCCTTTGTCAATCACACCAGTCATCAACTATTTTCACATCTAATCATTCAGCCAACAACGAAACACAGTTAAACTGTGGGTTCTCTCCAATTTCTCATATCGATCCTTGTCATTCTACATCCTCATTCTGCTCATCTTGTCCTACTCGGACTCCCTCGTCAAAATTTCCCTAGGTGGAATGATGACCTCGATTCTTTACCACCAATCCAGAATTAAACACAACTTGTGTCCAATGAGCCAAAGCCAATCATGGGTCCACCCACCAATACACGCTCAACGTACTGGTGACAATAATCATCATCTGCCAGGGGCAGAAAATAAGAAGTCACCCCCAATGACTTCAGAATACCTATCACCAATGTGGAATCAAGCACCCTTCTCATCATCTCAATCACAACTTCTCTTGATTCCGATGTTCCAACCACCTTGGAAACAGGCATGCTCCCAACGAGATGTCAAGTCCAACCACTGGACTTCCCACATCCTGAACTCACCTGGACAACCACGTATCCGCAATCAATCCATTACGCAGACCTCATGTCCGTTCATAACTGTTTACGCACATCCAAAAGAACGTAATTCATTACTATTTCGTTCTCATATCTCAACCTTTACAAGTTCAACACTCGGTTTTCCAAGTTATTCACAGTCACAAAATCCCACATCTATACCACCAATGATTTTCCTCGGCTTTTCCAATGTCAATAATTTCCTTGTACTTTCTGAGGATATTAGAAACATATAATCACACCAATCTCGGAGTTGACGACAACTCCCTGAATCCACTAATTTCCATGACGCCCCCTACTTCATCCCAAGATTCCTCATGTCTCAATCGTACCTTTTTATCCACTCATCACTTGTCATCTCATCACTGTTGGGACTTATCCCAACATATCACAATCTCTGCTGGATCCCATCCAGCCCATCACTTAACCACTATCAAATCTCAAATACCGAACACATGCCCATCACGACGGAGTCACATCCCAACTCGTGGCTCATCGTCATCACAATCACCGACACCAGCACACTGCGTGCAAATCAGACAACCCTGAGTCGTTACTCATACCGAGAAACAACCCCGCATCTCCGCTCAGGTGAAAGGAACTCTGCCTCTCTCATACCCCACAACTATGGGCACCACCATTCTGACAATCCACATCAGGATAATGAACGTCCCCTGAACGTCCCCTGATTCTCAACTACTACAACCACACCAAATACCCTCGATAGCCAGTCATCTTCACACGACTGTCGACCAACAGTCATCTCTATCGGGATTCCATATCTTATCTCAACCCGTACTCGTGGATCGAATTCCATCATAATATAGGGTTCCACAATCACACCCTATGGTTCATCTGAACCCCACTGTCCTCTGCAGTAAAATCCACAACCTGACTGACCCCGCAGTCCTAACATCGTATAGACGTCAAATTCAATCCTACCATCAACTCGACGTGGGTTCCACCACTAAGGTCATCGGCTAACTCCGATGTACAAACATCCCTCACACTAAAAATCACCACTAGGGTTCACATTCTCAAATCATTACTCAACTAAGGTTCACATTTCCAAATCACTACTCAAATGGGGTTCCTCGAACCCAGCTGCGCCCAGCATCACAACAATCTAATATCACATGACCGAACCAACGGTCCCACATTACCAATTCATCACACACAACCCCACTTGGGTTGAATTACATTAACGCACGGCGTATTGGGCCAATCATACTCTATCCACCATTCAATTCCAAAAACTATCTATCATGTTGATAACGAACTGCAGCCCAAAAAGACATCACACCCTCGACCTGCGAGCACAAAAAGAGCAAACTTGCTCTTATACCAATTTGACACGACCCATCCCAATCCCCCCGGGATTACCGTGGAATGTGTCATGCTCCCGTCTGACACGAAGTGTCAAATAAGAGATAACCTAATGCCACTACCAACTCGGGGCTTCCAGAGTGCGCAAGGATGGATGGAGAAGGCATGCGATGTCCCGGTCTCTACTACAGTCGCATCCGTGATCAACCTGAAGGGCATTAAAAACAACAAAGCCTATGAGTGGACGAAAATAAATAAGTTCATAAACACATTTCAGAAAGACATTTATGCCCTTCACTAAAACATATGCATGCCTCGAAAACCAGTAATCAAAACATTTACTCAAACAGGCCATTAGGGCCTTAGCCCAAAAATCGTAACTCAAAACCAAGTGTGGGAACTCAGCCCAAAACTATAGAATACCAAATTTGTAAATACAAAACCAAGTGGGTGTAACGACCCGTCCCGAAAATCGGGATTAGATTAGTTGTTAATGACGGATTGGTGAAGTTAATAGGTGATTAGTTGGAGGCATTCGGACGGACAGTGCAAAATGACGATTTTGCCCCCTAGAATGGGCAAAAATGTTGACTTTTAGTTTGGCCAGTCAAAAGGACCTTGACCGATGACCGTGACGTATTTCGGGACGTCACGAGTTCATACACAGGTGGCACGTCCGATTTCGACGTAAGAGGAAAAAATTATGCCGTTCGGAAGTTCAAGGGTAATTCAATAATTTTGTGAAATAAGGGTAATTTGTTAACTTTTCAAATGCCATGGACTTTTCACGCAATTCGAGGACCGTTAGATAGGTCTCGATTCCCTGAGTACAACGACAGGCGGCACACCATCATCGGAAATCGGACGGTTAAGTTACGGGTTTAGTTTTGAGAAGGGTAAAATGGTAATTTGTACATTAGAAGGGCAAAATGGTCCTTTTGATAAGCTTGGAATCTGTGAACACCTAGATGATGACACCTGTCCTTGTTTCATCAGTGACTGGAGGGAAGTGGAAACGTGGGAGAGGTCTGGTTGGTTCCAGCCACTTCTCATATTTGATCGATTAAAACAGGGGAGGTCGTGCCCGTGGTGGTATATATGATTTAATGGTGATGAGGGCTAAGGGTCGAGTGTGGGAATGAATGAAAATCCAGAGAAAATGGTGATGCCTCCGTCGTGCTTATCGTGGACGGTGGCCATGGGAACAAAAACAGAGTGAACCGTGAGGAACCCCCAATACTGCCTCCAAGCTTCATCCATGTTGCCTACCTTGTGAAAGAAATTGAGAGAACATCTGATGTAGTGTGGTGGCCCTCTTACAAGCATCATCGTGTACGGTGGTGGTCGGGACAGTGAACCCTGTTTTTGAATTCGAACTTGGAGTTTTAGTTTAGGCCACGGATAACGGTGTTGCTTGATTAGATGGTGCTCAGGAAGGTGAGTCATCCCTGAGGAGAAGGAAAAGATGGCCTGCCGTGGACTGGTGGCCGGCGAATCAACGCGGTAATTTCAGTCTAAATTTCGAATACTGGTTTTCAGGCCTCGTCGATCACTGCTAACGATTGGAACATGCTTCTTGAGGATAAGAAAGTCGATTGGGACTACATTTGAGGCTAAAGGAGGTCAGAGACCGTGGAGGGACATAGTTGCAAAGCACAAGATATTCCCTGGATTGGGAAGGTACATTTCTGGACTTAATTTTGTGGATTTTTTATGTAGATAGAGATCTAACACTGAGACAAAGCTTTAGGAAGAAAAAGGATTGAAAACGGGATTAAATGGATGAATTATGGTGTTGAACCGCCCTCACCGGTTCGACTGGACCGAGCTGAACCGAATCGGTCTGGACCCGATTCGGCGGGAGGTTGAAGATGACTGTGCTGAGGCGCGTAAGGCCCACGTGCAGCCCCTTTGGGAGGCACGTGGTACAGTATCTGAGGATGTTTTCAACACGACTTTTTATGTATTTGATGTAACGAACATTTTGACGCTAGTTTCGAGTCAATCAGACATCGTCTCGACATGTTTCGGGATGTCCGAAGGTTTTAGGCCTCGGTTAAAAATAGTTAAAAATACGGGAAAATTATGAGGCTTTAGTATGACCTTTATGAAGTCGTTAGTGACCTTAGTATGGGATTTGGACAAGTTCGGGAAAGTCGAGGATAACGGAATGGCCGGGAACGGCGTAAGTGCGCGCGTATGGAGGCAACGTCGGAATGATCTGTCAGTGGACTTTGTTTTCTAACTCTTGATGCATGCATACTTGTTTTTATATGTTTTCTATACGTGATTCTATGATTTAATTTATGATCTTGATATTTTATGGTTTTGCACATTTTTCGAGATATTTACAGAATTATACGTTTTACGAGGTTTCGATCTATCTTGTGATTTGACGATGGTTTTAATGATTTGATTTCGGGATTTGAAATATGATTTGATTTCAATGATTTAAAATGGATTTCGGAAAAGAGATTTCGGGCTTGGAGCCCTATTCATGTGATTGAGATTTCGGATTTGGTTTTCGAGTTTTGGAAAGGGCATATGGATTTGAGTTCGGGACAGTGGTTCCGGATGCCGGCTTACGGAATCAGTGTTGCGAATTCGGAGATGGATTTTCTGTGGTTAGTTGATTGGAAAAATGCTTTTGGGTTTAAAGACTCGGAAAAAAAAAAAAGAAAAACCCGCTGGATCTGGTTTTGAGTTTAAAGACTCGGTTATTGTGATACCTTCTGAGGCCTGTGATTGTGTTTTGAGTTTAAAGACTCGTTGATATCTCGGAAAGGCCTGGTTATTGCATATGGTTTTGAGTTTAAAGACTCGGGCGCACTTGAGATCCAGTAAACTTGTATGATTGATGTTTTTTACTGGTTTTTCACTGGTTTTTCCGATGATTAGGGCAGTGGCCCGAATGAATTGGATTTGATGAGTTTTGGGACTGAGTTCCCGTACTTTGAGATCGATTTGTGATTTGAGGCTGAGGCCTGGATTTGAATGATGAATTTGATTCGGGTTTTCAATAATGGTTTTTGATATGAATGGTTTCGTCACATGTATTGACACGCATGCATTGGTTTTTAAATGGAGGGTATTATTGTACTTATTTTATTGAACTATTTTTGAACTTATACTTTCTTTTTGTCCACTCACAGTCTTTTCATGTTTTCGATACCCTCCAGGTTGCTGCGGTACGGGCTGTTGGTCGAGAGAGACGGAGACATCACAACCGCAATCCACAGTAATTAGCGCACTCTAGGAAGTTCGGATACTTTTAGGATAGCTGGATCGAGAATCCCTTGTCCGACTTACGTGCCACATGGAGGTTGGACGTCAGTTTAGCCTTCGTGTCATGCGTACGTCAGACGGGAGCAGGGTTTAGCCCTTAATCCCGGGGGATTAGGGGTGGGCCCTGATAATTGGTATCAGAGCGAGGTCTCGTGTGTTCTGCGAGAGATTTGGTTCCCAGAGTCGTTGGTTCGTCGACTTTGGTGGTGTGTTACTACTGTGGATGTAATGTCTTAACGCGGAACAGCCCGTCATCAACCTGGACGTGATAGTGATCGTACGTTCGTTAGTGGTTAGTTAGTGGCAATTGTTAGTGCTAGGGTGATAGTCGCTCGATACGCAGTGCGAGATTTGACGTATGACGGCTTAAGGCCGGAGTAGTTAGTGTGTTTGACGCTGGATATGCTCGAGATTTGGTTGGAACATAGGATCGGAAGTATGCCAGCGTGAATAATCTGGATAGTAACCAGTGAACTACGCTTGATGGTCGAATAGTCAGTATATGGAGCCTAGTGACAGCATGTTGAGCCGGTGGTACACGTGGGCGAAGAGGCCGGATTACGATAGTATGGATTGGTGATCCCTTGGTCAAATGGTGTGAGCTTGGGTTTGTGTGGCTACGAGTTGCCAGAGGCCTCGAGTGACGAGGTATATGAAACTACCTTAGGGAATTGAGGGATCCCCCCTAGTATGGATCACTGGTGGACGTTGGTGTGTAAACTTTACGATCAAGGATGGTCTTAGTCGGGTGTGATGACCCGAATGGTAAAGTTGTTGTGAACTCGTGGCTATTACGGGTTTGGATAACCTGTATGACGGGGATGATTGGAGAAACCCCGTGGGATGACTGGTCTGGACTGTGAGTTCCTTGGAGAGGAGCCTAGAGGAAGTGCTTAATTTCGGAAACTTGAGTTGGTGATTGTGGCTTGGGTCGACTTACGGTCGGATTGGAGATGGTGCTGCTAGGTGCAGCCAAGGCAGGGAATGATTGGTGGATGACTCTAGATGAGTCTGGTGTTGGGTGCTCAGAGTATTCTGTTAGTTTTCCCGACCCGAGCGTAGGTTGAGGGTTTTGGCTCAGTGTGAGCAGAGGTTCGGGCTTAGTGTACTGTGAGCCCTAGAGTAGAAATGATGTGCCACGAGTTGGGATGCTTGTAAATGGTCAGATGGGCACATTGAGTTAAGGTTGTAGCCGGTTGTGAGGTGCCGGTGTCTGGCACGAATCATTAATCGAGTGGGTATATGTGATGACCATGGGTAGGTCATGGTTGGGACGAACAGTCAGGATACCGTGAGTTTGATCAAAGTGGCGCAGCGGAAGCGCGGTGGACTTATGCCTCGTGTTGGAGCGGGCTAGGTTTGAATGGTCGGGGTTGACCGCTCGTGAGGTTGGTACTAGTAGACTTTCCCCCGACATGTTGGTATATGTCGGCCGGTGCTGAGGATGAAACTGAGTGAGAGGTGACTTCGAGAGTGGTAACTGGGAAGCTCGAGGTCAGTGCCTGAGGATTAAGGATGCCGAAAGTTGGTGACTCGTATCCTAGAAGGTGCTTGGAGTGGAACCTTGAGGATCGCCCAAGGATAGTGGAGTTGACGTTTGGACGATTTTTCCATTGGTGGTATTCGAGTTGCAGATTGAGTTTCATGGTTGGGAAAAGGTGGACATACTTCCAACCTAGTTGGAATCTAGGAATTAGGAGATGATGAGAGACTGTGGTTGGTTCCGAGTTGGGAATTAGGTTGTGTGGTGGATACTCTAAAGTCGAGTTGGGAAACTCGTGGTTGAAATGCTAGGATTTGTAAACCCCCTCTTTAAGTGTGGACACTTGTGTTGTGTTCAGGAGTAGAAACGTACGTGGTGACGCCGAGTGTAGCGAGTGTTAGGAGATGGTGTTAAGATGGATTATAGTCATTGTGATGACATGATTGAGGACCATTGTGAGTTCCGTTGAAGGATGACGGAAGGAAATGGAAAATGAGTGACTATAACTGATCGATATGAGGTTATTGAAGAGAACCCACAATCTAGACGTGCGGTATAGAAGATCGATTGGATTTGATGCAGTAGTCTGAAACTTAGGCAGTAGGATTCATTTGGGAGTGAGTGGATCGGGACTGGAGTGTTTTTTACTCAGGATTGAATATGGTGGATCAGGAGGATAGGATGACAAGACAGAGGTTGGATGTTGGATATACAGATGACGAGAGTGCTCTGTCTTGTAGGAGTGGTGCAGGACGTATGTGGTTTGTGGGTGCATACGTATGGATATTGGACTTGGATCTAGTGATGGGTCTGCCCTATGTACGTGGTTGAGATTGTGAATGGATTTCATATTAGTTGGGAGACTCGGACGGGACTTAAGTTGGATTTCCCCAGAAGATATATAGTCAGCCTAGGGGTCGGATAGGGCCGACCAACTGCAAGGTGAAACATGATTGGCTTGTTGTCCGGTGGAATCCAGTATGGTTACGTGGATATTTTCGTGTACCCTGGAAGTACGTTGAGAGGGTGACGGGTACACTAACATGTTGTTGGTTTCGTACATGGCTGTTACTGCTGTAGCTGATTAGAGGAAACAAGTTGGATGAGTTGATTCACTTGGTGAGATGTGGTGACAGCTTGGGAACTGTCCAGCAAATTTGGATTGGCAGGTGAGGGACACCGGGAAGGAGACCTGGTGTAATATCAGTTGGATTTCCCCAGTTAGTTACGAAAGTACGAGATGCGGAATTTCAGGGATGAAATTCTTTAAAGGGGAGAGATTGTAACGACCCATCCCAAAAATCGGGATTAGATTAGTTGGTAATGACGGATTGGTGAAGTTAATCGGTGATTAGTTGGAGGCGTTCAGACGGACAGTGAAAAATGATGATTTTGCCCCTATAATGGGCAAAAATGTTGACTTTTAGTTTGGGCGGTCAAAAGGACCTTGACCGATGACCGTGACGTAGTTCGGGACGTCACGAGTTCATACATAGGTGGCACGTCCGATTCCGATGTACGAGGAAAAATTTATGACGTTCGGAAGTTCAAGGGAAATTCGGTAATTTTGTGAAATAGGGGTAATTTGTTGAATTTTCAAACGCCATGGATTTTTCACGCAATTCGAGGGCCGTTAGATAGGTATCGAATCCCTGAGTACAACGACAGGCGGCACGTCGTCATCGGAAGTCGGACAGTTAAGTTACGGGTTTAGTTTTGAGAAGGGTAAAATGGTAATTTGTACATTAGAAGGGCAAAATGGTCTTTTGGATAAGCTTGGAATCTGTGAACACCTAGATGATGACACATGTCCCTGTTTCATCAGTGACTGGAAGGATGTGGACACGTGGGAGAGGTCTGGTCGGTTCCAGCCACTTCTCATATTTGATCGATTAAAACAGGGGTGGCCGTGCCCGTGCTGGTATATATGATTTAATGGTGATGAGGTGACAGGACCCATCCCAATCCCTCCGGGATTACCGTGGAATGTGCCCTGCTCCCGTCCAACAAGAGGTGTCAGACAAGGGATAACCAAGAGCCACTGCCCAACGGGGCATCCAGAGTGCGCTAGGATCGATGGAGGAGGTGTGCAATGTCCCAGTCTCTGCTGCAATCGCATCCGTAATCAACCTGAAGGGCATTAAAACCAAAAGCTGTGAGTGGACAAAAACCAATAAGTTTACCAAATACATTTATAAGACATTTATGCCCTCCAATAAAAACGTATGCATGCCACAAAAACCAGTAACCAAAACGTTTGCTCAACCGAGTCCTTAGGGCCTTAGCCCAAAAACCGTTAACCAAAAACTAAGTGTGGGAACTCAGCCCAAAACTGTGGAATACCACCACCATACATATTAAAACCATGTGGGTCACCACCCACGACCATAAATGAACATCAATTCATTAAAATCACACAATCATAAATCCACCCGGAAAGCCATTTCATTAATTCGTATTTTACCATTACCATCACCAGCATCCCTGATGCGAGACGTCCCTGACGTCATGTCTCACGGTTTCATAAGCTACGCGTGCTTCCCGGGGTCTCTCCGGGTCCATATACCTGACATCCCTGATGTTTGACGTCCCTGACGTCAATCATAGCAATCCTGCTCCTGAGTCATCATACGGTCCGGCTGCTCCGTATGGTGACCCTTCACAGGCAATGCACCGTGACTTCCCCAGTGTCCCAGACATCTGGAGGAGACCATCATATATCCATGTGTACAGATGGTATATGGAAAAACAGTTTTATTAACTCATTTCACAACATCACAATGGGCCCTGCCCGAATTTTCCATAAAACAACACATTTCCATTTAGGGTCCCTGACCCGAAACCACATTTATTAAATATAGGTCCCCTGACCCGAAATCATCATTTTAATCCAACTGGGCCCCATGCCCGACTTTATGAACCACTGGGCCTACGACCCGATTTATAAACCAACTGGGCCCGCAGCCCGATTACGTACTCAAATGGACTCCAAGTCCGAGATTTCCAAAACAAGTGGGCCTCAAGCCCGAATTCATCTTTCCAATATAAAAACCGTTTTATCATATTATTTATTTAACCACAAGCACGCAAAACCACAAATAAACCGTTAATCCCGATACACGTGAAATATGGAAAACACCTCGAAATACGTGCAACATACCCAAAATCAATACTCACAAATACCATCATAGAAATCATGTATATAAACCATATATCACATTTAAGCATGCATAGGATTTAAAAACCAAAGTCCACTCACAGACCGTTTTAACCGTGTGCCTCGATACGCGTGCCACCGGCCCTCCTGGGCCACACCACTATCACCGGGACTCCCTATCCTGTCCAAATCACATTAGAGGGTTACTAACCTCATTATTAACATCCTATCAAAGTCCCGTAATTTTCCCGAATTTTTACTTATTTTTAAACTTAATTTAAAACCTTCGGATCTCCCGAACAATATCGAGACGGTGTTCGATCGACACGAAACCAATCCCAAAATGTTCGTTACATCGAATAGATTAAAAGTCATGTTGGAAGTTTCCCCAAAATACCCTTCACGCGCCCCCACGCGCCAGGTCAACATTCAGGTCAACAATGATGACGTCATGCTACAGTACCGGGTTCTGGAACCGGGTCTGTAACCGGGTCGCCGTCGACCCGCGGCTTGACCCGATCACAGATCGAGTTCCAGACCACCATTTTTGATGCGGTTTGATCCTATGGACTCGTCATAACCTCCTCTACGGTTCTGTGACATCCAAACTCATTTTTAGGTTGATTTAACTACCTGAAATCTGACAGGAAAAACGACTGAGAACTCAGGTCATCGACTCCGGCGACTCGTCGAGATTCCGGCCGTGGTTCATGGTCCAAAATGGTCGTCTAGGTTCCTAGGACATGTTTCAGAAGTAAGCAAACAATCCTAACGTCAAAAACCAGTGTTTCGAAACAGGGAAGAAATCAAACCTTCTCGGGTTTCCGATCATATCGCCGCCGTGCCGCCGCCGTACACCGTCCAGTCGTGGTCTGAGTCGTCCTAAGGTTCCAGTGGTCCTATCCCTACGTTGGTTCGAGTTCAGATGTCAAGGTTTGGACGGTTGGATGGTTTTGGGGTCGATCGGGTTCCTCTCGGGTCTGGGGGGTTTTCTGGGCTGCGCCGCCGTCCGTGGTGGTGGTGGCCGCACCAGGTGAAGGTGGTGGGTGGTGGTCGTCCTTTGGAGATTACCTGGGTGTGGAGTGATGTTGTGGGGTGATGATGTGCACGATCAAGGAGGGAAACCGTGCTCACGGTTTTGAGAGAAATGAAAGTGAGAGATGAGTAGTCTGATGGTTTAAGAAATAAAAGAAGAGGAGATCAAGGGCTGGGATCAGTTTGAGTTTTAAAATCAATGGTGAGGATTTGAGGGGAGAAAATTAATTAATTAAATCAATGGCCAACCAAGATCCATGATTTAAGGATTGAAGGGGATGATGACATGTGTCACTCATCAAGGGTCCAGATTGGTTTGGTTAAAGTAATCAGATTCTATTATTATATTATTATTTTATTCCGAGTCTCGGTTAATCGCGTTTCACGTCCTTGACCATAACTTCGTCGTCGAATCTCCGATTTTGGCATGCCGCCTGTGGTTGGATTCGTATCGACGATACCTACGTAACGGTCCTTGGCCCTCGTCCATCGGACCTCCCGGTCAAAAAGTCAACATTTGGCCCTAAACATGCCAAATTACCAAAATACCCCTCAACTTCCGAACATCATAACTTTCTCTACGAATGTCGGAATCGAACGTGCCACCTGTCTATGAACTCGTGACGTCCCGAACTACGTCACGGTCATCGGTCAAAGTCCATTTGACCGTCCGAACAAAAATTCAACATTTTGCCCACGACTAGGGGCAAAATGGTCATTTTGCACATTTTGTCCGATTCCGCCCTACTAACCACCGTTCAACCTCGCTAATCAAGATTAGTCACTAAACTAATCCCGGAATTCGGGACGGGTCGTTACATGAGGGCTGAGGGTCGAGTGTGGGAATGAATGAAAATCCAGAGAAAATGGTGATGCCACCGTCGTGGTTGCCGTGGACGGTGGCCACGGGAACAAAAACAGAGTGAACCGTGAGGAACCCCCAATACTGCCTCCAAGCTTCATCCATGTTGCCTACCTTGTGAAAGGAATTGAGAGAACATTTGATGTAGTGTGGTGGCCCTCTTACAAGCACCGTCGTGTACGGTGGTGGTTAGGACAATGAACCCTGTTTTTGAATTCGAACTTGGAGTTTTAGTTTAGGCCACGGATAACGATGTTGCTTGATTAGATGGTGCTCAGGAAGGTGAGTCATGCCTGAGGATAAGGAAAAGATGTCCTGCCATGGACTGATGGCCGGCGAATCAACGAGGTAAGTTTCAGTCTAAATTTTGAATACGGGTTTTCAGGCCTTGTTGATGACTGCTAACGATTGGAACGTGCTTTTTGAGGATAAGAAAGTCGATTGGGACTACATTTGGGGCTAGAGGAGGTCAGAAACCGTGCAGGGACATAGTTGCAGAGCACAAGATATTCCCTGGATTGGGAAGGTACATTTCTGGACTTAATTTTGTGGATTTTGTATGTAGATAGAGAGGTAACACTGAGACAAAGCTTTAGGAAGAAAAAGGATTGAAAACGGGATTAAAATGGACGGATTATGGTGTTGAACCGCCCTCGCCAGTTCGGCTGGACCGGGCTGAACCGAACCAGTCTGGACCCGGTTCAGCGGGAGGTTGAAGATGGCTGTACTGAGGTGCGTGAGGTGACAGGACCCATCCCACTCCTTACTGGTTATCTCACCACTATTGGGACTTATCCCAACACAGCACAGTCTTCTCTGGATCCCATCCAGTCCATCACTCAAACACTATCGAATCTCAAAGACCGAACATATGTTCATCACAGCCCCAACAATTGAGTCAATCACAGCCCCAAACTCCACGACTCAGCCTCGATTTCTTCCTCTGTCACCAAGCTCGATCAGAGCCAAAACGGCACCAATCCTTGTCGTTTTTGATGTGGATCGACTCGTCACAACCTCAGGAAGATGTTTGTAACCTCCAATTCGATCATCACAGCCCAATTCCCAGTATTCGAATTTTCCCCCCAATTTTCCCGAAATCCAAAATCCAAAATTCAACATCCTCACAACCCCTCGTGTTTCCCCGTTGATTCCCTCATCCTAGTCTCCCATTTTCTCACAAGAACAGCAGAAGAAGGGAGCCAATTCTCCCTAATCCGAATCCCACATTTTGTGCACGGTTTAGGAACAAAATGGAGAAAATTAGGGGAAATGGTGGATTAGATGATGATGATGTAGTAATGATGATGTTTGGAGGGAAACAAGGAGCTGGAAACAAGTGATGGGTGACACTTGTCACTCATCCAGGTGTGTAGGGTCAACGGTCACTATTCACTATTATATTATTATTTTAATCCCGGCCTCGGTTCGTTAGTTCGTTTCCTTGACCATAACGTCGTCGTCGGATCTCCGATTTCGGCATGCCGCCTGTCGTTGGATTCGTATCGACGATACCTACGTAACGGTCCTTGGCCTTCGTCCATCGGACCTCCCGATCAAAAAGTCAACATTTGGCCCCTAACAAGCCAAATTACCAAAATACCCCTCAACTTCCGAACACCATAACTTTCTCTACGAATGTCGGAATCTAACGTGCCACCTGTCTATGAACTCGTGACGTCCTGAACTACGTCACGGTCATCGGTCAAAGTCCATTTGACCGCCCGAACAAAAAGTCAACATTTTGCCCACGACCAGGGGCAAAACGGTCATTTTGCACAATTTATCCGATTCCGCCCTACTAACCACCGTTCAACCTCACTAATCAAGATTAATCACTAAACTAATCCCGGAATTCGGGACGGGTCGTTACATGAGGCCCACGTGCAGCCCCTTTGGGAAGCGCGTGGGGGCGCGTGGCACAATATCTGAGGAAGTTTTCAACACGACTTTTTATGTATTTGATGTAACAAACAATTTGGCGCTGGTTTCAAGTCAATCGGACATCGTCTCGACATGTTTCGGGATGTCCGAAGGTTTTAGGCCTCGGTTAAAAATAGTTAAAAATACTGGAAAATTATGGGACTTTAGTATGACCTTTATGAAGTCGTTAGTGACCTTAGTATGGATTTAGATAAGTTCAGGAAAGCTGAGGATAGCGGAATGGCCGGGAATGGCGTAAGTGTGCGCGTATCTAGGAAACGTCGGAATGGTCTATGAGTGGACTTTGTTTTCTAACTCTTGATGCATGCATATATGTTTTTATATGTTTTCTATTCGTGATTCTATGATTTAATTTATGATCTTGATATTTTACGTTTTTGCACGTTTTTCGAGATATTTACGGAATTACACGTTTTACGAGGTTTCGGTCTATCTTGTGATTTGACTATGGTTTTAATGATTTGATTTCGGGATTTGAAATATGATTTGATTTCAATGATTTAAAATGGATTTCGGAAAAGTGATTTCGGGCTCGGAGCCCTATTCATGTGATTGAGATTTCGGATTTGGTTTTCGAGTTTTGGAAAAGAAATCTGGATTTGGGTTCAGAACAGTGGTTCCGGATGCCGGCTTACGGAATCAGTGTTGCGAATTCGGAGATGGATTTTCTGTGGTTAGTTGATTGGAAAAATGGTTTTGGGTTTAAAGACTCGGAAAAGAAAAGAAAAACCCGCTGAATCTGGTTTTGAGTTTAAAGACTCGGTTGATTGACAGGGGGAGGGCCCTGGATTACTTTGTTTTGAGTTTAAAGACTCGGTATATGCTTTGAGTTTAAAGACTCGGTTATTGTGATACCCCTCGAGGCCTGTGATTGTGTTTTGAGTTTAAAGACTCGTTGATATCCCGGGAAGGCTTGGTTATTGCGCATGGTTTTGAGTTTAAAGACTCGGGCGCACTTGAGATCCAATAAACTTGTATGATTGATGTTTTTCACTGGTTTTTCATTGGTTTTTCCGATGATTTGGGCAGTGGCCCGAATGAATTGGATTTGATGATTTTTGGGACTGAGTTCCCGTACTTTGAGATCGATTTGTGATTTGAGGCCGAGGTCTGGATTTGAATGACGAATTTGATTCGGGTTTTCAATAATGGTTTTTGATATGAATGGTTTCATGACATGTATTGATATGCATGCATTGGTTTTTAAATGGAGGGTATAATTGTACTTGTTTTATTGAACTGTTTTTGAATTTATACTTTCTTTTTGTTCACTCACAGTCTTTTCATGTTTTAGATACCTTACAGGTTGTTGCGGTACGGGCTGTTGGCCGAGAGAGACGGAGACATCACAACCACAATCCACAGTAGTTCGGTGCACTCTGGAAAGTTCGGATACTTTTAGGATAGCTGGATCGAGAATCCCTTGTACGACTTACGTGTCACATGGAGGTTGGACGTCAGTTTATCCTTCGTGTCATGCGTACGTCAGACGGGAGCAGAGTTTAGCCCTTAATCCCGCGGGATTAGGGGTGGGCCCTGACAGTGGGCCACTGCCCAAAATCCATAAACACAAATCCAACCGAAAAATCATTTCATTGATCCGATAGTCCATATTTACCACATTACCATCTCTGGCATCCCAGACGTCATATCTCACGGTAATAAGCAACTCGTGCTGCTTAGGGTCTCTCCGGGTCCGTATCTCTGACATCCCAGATTTCTGATGTCCCAGACGTCTAATCATAGCAATCCTGCTCCTGAGTCACTATACGGTCTAGTCGCTCCGTGCAGTGACCCCTCACAGGCAATGTACCGTGACTTCCCAGTGTCCCAGATACATGGAGGAGACCATCACATATCCTCGTATCAAGATGGTATATGGAAAACAGTTTTATCAAATCATTTCGCAACATTTCAATGGTCCCTACCCGAAATCTCCATAAAACATCACAATTCCATTTAGGGTCCCCGACCCGAAATCACATTTATGAAACATAGGGTCCCAGACCCGAAATCACATTTATAAAATATAGGGTCCTAGACCCGAAATCACATTTATAAAACATAGGGTCCCAGACCCGAAATCATATTTATAACCCAACTGGGCCTCATGCTCGATTCTGCAAACCATTGGGCCCACGCCCCGGATTCGTAAATCAACTGGGCCCTTGGCCCAATTTTGTAAATCAACTGGGCCCTTGGCCCGATAATATAACTCAAATGGGTCTCAGGCCGATTCCGTAAACAACTGGGCCCTTGGCCCGATTTCATAAAGCAACCGGGCCCCCAGCCCGATTACGTAACTCAAATGGACTCCAAGTCCGAGGTTTCCAAAACAATTGGGCCTCATGCCCGAGTTCATCTTTTCAATTTCAAAACCATTTCATCACATCATTCATGAAACCACAAGCACGTAAAACCACAATAAAACCGTCAGTCTCGATATACGTGCAATACGAAAAATATCTCGAAATACGTGCAACATACGCAAAATCAATAATCACAATCATCATCATAGAAATCACGTATATAAAACATATAACACAGTTAGGCATGCATAGTATTTATAAAACCAAAGTTCACTCACAGACCGTCCAACGTTGTCGCCTCGATACGCGTGCCATAGGCCTTCCTGGGCCACACCACTATCACCGGGACTTCCAAACTTGTACAAATTACATTAGAGGGTCACTAACCTCTTCATTAATCTCCTATTAAAGCCCCGTAATTTTTCTGAATTTTTAACTATTTTTAAACTCGATTCAGAACCTTCGGACGTCCCGAACAATATCGAAACGGTGTCTGATCGACACGAAACCAATGCCAAAATGTTCGTTACATCAAATAGATTAAAAGTCATGTTGGAAGTTTCCCCAAAATACCTTCCACACGCCCCCATGATCTCCTCAAGCGGCTGTACGTGAAGTCCACTCGCGGTGAACAATGTCGTCGTCTTCCTCAGGTCAGACCGGTTCAGTCCGGTTCGGTCCAACCGAACCGACGGTCCCGGTTCAATGTCATATTTCGTCCAGTTTTCGTCCAATTTCGATCATTTCAAGTCCAAAAGCTTTATCTTGTTATTTACTATCGATCTACACAGTTTAAACAAGGATTTTAGGTCGAGATCATACTTTATACCGATCATTCGAACAGGCCAAAAACCTCCGCCGTGTTCTCACGATCCCAGTCACCATTATCCTCCGTTCCAAGTCCCAGGGGTTTCTTTTCGTCTCAGAAACATCATCAACTGAACCAAAACAATCAACAACCCTCAAATCACAACTTGTAATTTCTAAATAATAAAAAACACTCTCGGGTTTCTCACTCACCTCGCCGTCGTGGGCCACCACCATGGCCACCACCATGCTTATCTTGACCTTAGGAACTTCCTTCACCCTTCCAATACGACCAACAACCAGCCAGACTTGATTTCTCAACCTTGAACGTACATACTCTGTTTTCCTCCGCCGTGGTCACTGCCGTGGCTTAGGCCGTCCCTCAGCCTTACAATTTCAGTCTCACAGTCCTACACTCATGGTTCCCTCAGTTGGTCAGTGCATAAGGTGGTGAGGTGGTTCATGTGTGTTGTTCAAAAATGGTGAACCGTGTAGGTGTGTTCTCGGGTGGGATATATGAGAGTGAGAGAGTGATGACTGATTAGACGGTCCCGAGTTAAAAGTCAACATTCTGCCCCTTTTCAACCAAATTACCAAAATACCCCTCGACTTCCGAATGTCATAACTTCTTCCTCGAATGTCGGAATATGACGTGCCACCTGTCTATGAACTGGTGACGTCCCGAACTACGCTACAGTCATCAGTCAACGTCTATTTGACTGCCTGAACTAAAAGTCAATATTTTACCCACGTCTAGGGGTAAAACGGTCAATTTGCACATTTTGTTCGATTTCCCTCAACTAATCTCCGATTAGTCATTTTAAACCATAATTAATTAATATTTAATCCCGATATTCGGGACGGGTCGTTACTATCACCTTCTTCGTCGCCATTAACAAGCTCAGAGACGACAACTACTACGACGTCATCTGTAACGTTTCGGTTCCGAATTTCGGAACCATGAAGTTGCTTGTGGATAGGCTGGTGAAGATTTCAAAGGTTTCGGAGGCTCGGGAGATTGTAAGCCAGATGAAGGAGAGATTCACAGCAAATCAAGATCAGTGGAATGAAGGTTTGTCACAGTAAGTCAGTGAGGATATTGAATCATGGTTTGGTTGATTAGACCGACAACCGATTAATGCTATGAATTGGGATTTTTCCTTCTTGCTTAGAATATGAGCTTTAAATAGTAGTAAATTGTCATCTCAATAACACAATTAATCTTCACCTAGTATTGTTGTTATTGTTAGCAAATGTGATATTAAATACTGGGTAATGTTAATGGGTTCCATGGGTTTTGGGTTAGAGGGGGAGAGAGAAAAAAATTGGGTTCTGAGTTCTAGGCAAAATTGGGGAAGATTGATTTTGGATTTAGGATTTTGAATTTGGATTTATGGATGATGATTGATGAAGAATTGAGGAAAATTAGATGATGATTGATGATTGATGAAGATGTTGTTGGGGAAGATGAAGATGATGAATTGGTGAAGAGGAAGAAAAGAGATGAATTAAAAATATTCCCAAAATGCCCATTGAAAATTTGTCACATTCAAATGCCAAATGACATTCACTATTTTTCATATAAGCAGTTAATTCAATTTTAAATAAAAAATCTAAAACAAATTTTTTTTTGAAATCGGCATTATAATTTAAATATAAAAATATAACTTTATAGATTTGGAGCGTACGTTTTAAAATTGATGGTATCATTTGGATACTTTTATGCCATTTGTCCTAATATTTAATATGCCCAAACTCCCAAGGCCTCTACCCAAAGGAGAACCGAAAATTAGCACTGCAAATTGGTTAATGCAAGACACAGAGACTCTCTTCTCTTCTCCATCTCAGCTGATTTAGTTTCCAGGTATGCTTGCCCTCTCTCAAATGTCTAATGCACATGATTTCAACTTTCACTAATAGGAATTTGAAACGTTAAATTGGTTCTGGAATCGCGAAATGTTTTGGGGTTGAATCCATTTTGAAACGGACAACAGTTATTTTTCGGAATTAAAATTGAAGGTTTATTCGATTAATCTATTTGCTGAAATTTATTGAAATCATAGGCAAGTTCAAGCTTACTGTTGTTTTCAATTTGAGTTTATTAGGATGTTTATATATCCACAATTTTGTGAAGTTGAGAGAGAAGTGCCTCTGCTCTGTTCAAAGCCCTTATAAAACTTAATTTCATCTGTGATTTGGAAATAACAGACTTTAGAAAAATTAGTGGGATTAAGGTTATAATTGCTCTTGCAGATGAAAGGGGTAGTTGTTCTTTTGCTTTTCATGAAAATAAGAACCCCTTTTCTGTTTCCTAAAAAATAAAATATGAGTTATCTGTATTGGGAAAATTAGGTGTTCTTTTGCATATCATATCTATGTACATTGTAAATTTTCACTCTTGGATAAGCTTATCATATAGCACTGACCCATGCCTTGTAAATATATAATGTCCCTGTATTGGTGATCACCTCCTTGGATGTATGCTACCTTCTCCTTTCGTCGTTTATTTATTTATTTTTTTGTTAATTCAATTTCAATTATAAGCTTCAACTACTTTTGAAACACATATTCTCTACTTTCATATTTACCTCTAGTATAAGTATAAGTATAACTACTCTTTGACTGATAATAGGCTTAGAGGTACATTCGGGGTTTTAGTATAATAGTCTGAAGATTGTAGGTAGCTGTTGATATGACAATCTCTTTTCTGTTACCGTAAAACCATGAATTAGAAAATAGAAAAAAAAGTTATGTGCTCTATATACTGTCTCCTTGTAGTTGTTTTTTTAATCTCCATGTCCTACTCTAAGTTGAATGTCTCCTTGTTCTTTATTCTTTTATCTATCCCCTAAGTTTGTGGAAACTTAAAAAGAGAGGAATACTGGGTAATTGTTGTATGTTTATTGCCGTGGTGGGCTAAGCTTATGCTATTGCACTTATTCATGTTACCCTTTTCCTTGTACTTTCCATTTCCTTTTCTAGGAGGGTTTCACTTGTATTTTAAGTCAGACAAGATATCTCATAGTTGCGTCCAATAAATCAAACAACTTTCATCATCTTTGATCAAGAAAAAGAAACATTTCAGCTACCATATTCTTTTTTGGAAAGAAACCCCTTTATTAGGGTGACTTATTTCGGAACCCCCAAAGTCTAAGACTGGACTTCCTTTGGCATAAATGGACGATGAAAAAAATATTTAGTAGAGAGAAAGTATATATAGGTGGTGATATAAAATGTAATTGTTGAGATTATCTAATCAACATATTTCACATTTCATTATAGTTTTTCATTGATTTTATAATTACTCCGAATATTGCATTTTCTCTCTTAATATCCTTGGAGATGCATGTGTTGTACTTCATTGCAAATTTTTTAATGAATTGAATTCACTTCATAGAGATTGAAGTAATGCGTAGTCTGATTGTAAAATGTATGCCTAGGCTCAATGCTAGGAATCTAAATTAAAGTTTCTTTTTAGACATTCAAAACTGTGTCATCAAATATGATTGGTATGGATTGAATAGCAGTAATATGCCACTTATTAGGGAGTAATTAGGGCTTCTGTATGAGTGGCCACTACTTTTCCATATCTGTGGTTCATAGAATTTCCCCTGGCCTTTTTATCGTTTGTTGAGGTCTGCTCTCTGTGTTCTGAAATAGAAATAGAACAATATACTTCTTTTAGATAGAAGAATATTTAATTTACTTTTTCGTTTGATTTTTTAGATTGAAGGCATTAAACAGAGCTTGCATCTGAAGTTTGGTTGTGTCAGCCTTTTGTCCTTGCACCTAAAACAAAGAATGTTATAGTTTCTGGGGGGTGTCTCAGCTTTTGTCCATGGAGTATATATCTTACACCATGAGAGCTGTCGGAGGCACAGATGAATTACAAGTGGCTATAAACAAGTTTGAGGAGGAAAAAGGTCAGAAGGAGGCTGAAGCAAGGATTCCAACAAAGGTTTGATCTTTTACTGATCAGCTGTGAAATACCGTAGTCATGCACAAGGTATACCCTACTGTGAAAGACACTATTGCAGCCCTTTATTTATTTGTTTTCAATTGAGCATGCAATATCTTCTCTCTTTGATGCTACATTTTTATAAGTATATGAACCCAAACCTTAGTTCTGGTAATTGTATCCACCACTCTATGGTCTTGTTTGGTGAGTAGGAAAAGTGGTAAACTAATCCAGTTTCATTATTTCTGCTAAAAAATTAACATGGGTAGGATGAAAGATAATTCCTTTATGTTCCATTTTGTAGGATAACCGATAACATATCCTACGAAAATGTTGGGATGCTTAATCCCACCCACTACCAACCGCCGATCCAAGACCTGGACACAGGATACCAGAGCTAATGAGGGATGCGCATCCTTTCTAGTCCAATGCAATGCTATACTACCTTCTTCCGATCCAATCCTAGTCATGACTTTTATTTATTAAAGAATTAGGGAGGGGATACTTATATTTTTCTATATCTATTGAAATAAATAAGGGAGTTTGAATGTTTGATGTTGTCACTTGAGGATCTTTTCGTCAGCACTCAATTGGATTCATATTCTCCAGGACTTAAACCAGTTAGGATTGAGGAATGCACAGTTCTTTCCAGGAGAGACTTTAAAGAAGCTTGTCCATAAAATATTCATCACATGGCTTACATGTCACACCTAGCGATTCTTTAAAAGAAAACACAGCATCCTTGGCTTTCAGGTTCACAAGTGTATTTGATTACAGATTTAAGGTTGAACTCATTTTTCGACTCCTATAGGTTGTTAACTGTGGGGATGTCCGTGGGTTAATTCCATTTCTTTACACATCCATTCGTAGTTTTGTGTAAACATATCATAGATGAAATATTGAGCGATTTAGGTCTTAAACTAGTAGAGCTTAGTTGATCCAACTCAATCCATTTGTTTGATTGGTTGGTTTGGTCTAGGGTGATCATGAATAACTTTCCTCTATTTATACCACGGAGAGTGAAAACTGAGATAGTAAAATAATTATCAGAAGAAGCTGTGCGAATCTAAAAGAGGATCCAAGGAAGTAAAAACATATAGGGAAAGCACCTAACACCTCCAAGGCAGTTTCCAAGCTTTTACGTTGAAAAACAACTCAAGTCAATGCAACGACCTTGGTTGCTCAGTAGATGTGGGCGTCTTGGGCCCCAGCCCAGATGATTAAAAAAAAAAAGGCGAAAGCATCCGAAAACCAAAGCACACACCATAGACTTTAGGGAAGAACGAAAATTGCCCAAACCAATTAAAAAAAAAAAAAAAGCAAGTGACCTAAAGAATATATAATAATTTAATCCCACCCACCCACGCACACTCCTCCAATCATTTCTCTCAGTCTCTAAGTCACAATTTTCTCTCAACCTCAACAAGTCAAGAGTTAAGACCTCGCCTAAAACAAAGCAAACATGGCGGAATCCGGGGGGTGTGGCCGGTGCTGCTGCAGCTTCATATTCACTTCGGGGCTGACCGCCCTATTCATGTGGCTGAGCCTCCGCACCTCCAACCCCAAGTGCATCATCCGCTCCTTTTACCTTCCTGCCCTCAACAAGACCCTAAACGACCCCAAAAACACGACCCTCTTCCTCACCCTCCGCCTCGAAAATGGCAACAAGGACAAGGGAATCTACTACGACACCGTCAACCTCACCTTCTGGCTCCCCAACGTCAGCAAGCCCATAGCAAGTACTGCCGTGCCCAGCTTCTACCAAGGCCACAACAAGAAGGCCACAAAGCCTGTCAAGGTGGGCCCCCCTCAGCTGAACTGGACAGCTGTCTCCAATGGGATCTACCCGAATGGGACAGTGCATTTCAGGGTGGATTTGGCCACTGCTGTGAGGTTCAAAATCATGTTTTGGAAGACCAAGAGAAACAGATTGAGGGCTGGAAGTGATGTGGAGGTCAATAACTCCGGTGCGAAGGTCCAGAAGAAGGGTATCAAGCTCTCTGCTGCACCCGCACTGCGTCATCATCATGACTTCATTATTGGGCAGATTTTGTTGGTCGCCGTTTTCCTCCATTTTTGGTGATTTTTTCTTTTTCTTTCAATAATCCCCCATTTTCTGATTTCCATTTAAGAGCTATTTTTATTTATTTATTTTGTTAGCTTAGGATTTGGAAGTAGGAACTAGGAATAAGGAAGAAATTGGTGCTAACTTGAGCTTGTAGCCTTGTACCCAAAATATCATTTTCGTGGCTAATTTATTTAGATGAGTTGCCTCAAACTCAATGATTGGATTGTGCAATTTGTTTGTTTTCCAGTCACCTTTTTGAGAGATTAAAATGCCCTTACATGGTAAGTGCGTATTATCATCTACTCATATTTATAAGGGTAAAATGCATTCTTTCGTCAGTGTGATTGTGCTCATCGTGGTTTCAATTCTATAATTTTAGTCACTGTTCTTTTGTTATGTTAGCTAACAAATTTAATAATGTAGCCAATTAATCTAGGATATTTTAGAACTTTTACTTTAAGAAATAAAATTTAAAAAAAAAATTGCATCTCGGCCCTCGTTGATTTTTACCATCACCATTACCCACACTATTATGCCGAATTGAACTGGCATTCAATCCCAAATCGTTCTTTAGGATTCGGATCCCACCTAGGCAAACGCTGAGACGGTGGAAATGATGGAGATGAACACAAGAACTAAATATCAAATTGAGGAGAATTGAGGAGAGTTCCAAAACAGGCAAACCTTGCAAAGCTCTCAAAAGCAATATCAATGATTGTTGAGCTGGAGGAATATACTGGAACTTGCGACGGAATCGACTGAAGACTATGGTGAGCTAAGTGAGAGAAATCAAATCGTATGACAGAGAAGGGCATTTCACCATCTGGGTTTTGAGATGCAACCAAATTACCTACTTGGAGATATAAGCCTGAAAATTGATTTTTGTAATGTGAGCCCATGGAGGTTAGCCGGTGATGGAGATTGCCCAACATGCTTTTCCTCCCCAAATGCAAATTAACCCCCAGAACAAAGCTTTTTGTTCATCATTTGTCGGTAATGTATCATATTCAACTTCAACTTCAACTTCATTTGTTTTAATTTTTATTTTTTTTATCTTGCTCATTTTCTCCATGGGGAAGATGGTACAATTTTCCTCAATGTTTTAAATGATGGCCTAAGCAGCGCATAGGCACACAGCGGCGATGAAATGCCCCAAGCATGGGCTCGACATTTTGGCTAGCAACATTACATTACGTGCCAACTAGGCAGGGTTGGGATGCCGAAGAATTCTTGGCAGCAGGGGAATTCTGGGCAGCCATTTCCGAGCTCCATCGCCACGGTCGACGCCTTCGAGTCTGGCGTCAAGCTCCATCGCCACTGCAAGGCCTCCATCATTAAGCCTCCTCCCATCCCCATCACAATGCCCTCAAACTCCTCAAAATTGGCCCATAGATTAACATCAATGGAGGTGGACTCTGTCGATCTTCTTCTCTTCAATTCCATGGATGCTTGCAGACTTGCGATCGATGGAGTTGAGACGTCGATCTCGACTCCATCGATCTCCATCTCTCTCTTCCATCTCCATTATGTTTTTCATCGATCATCTTCTCTTTCTATCTAATGATGTCTAAGACAACTCCGTTGATCCTTTTAAAAATTCTATGGCAGAAGAAGAGATGAAGAAAAAATCAGAGAGCAACAAGGAAGGAGAGAGATAGAAAAAAGATTTCGTATATTCAATGTAATGATACTCAATACAATGAACAAACTTATTCTAATACATATATATAACTCAACAACTTAGCTAACTGAATTAGATTCTAACATCTTGTATTGCACACTCACACAATGCTTATGCACATCTGGTCAACAGCTCGAACCAATTGGCCAATAACCCTAACCGTTAATAATGGCTTCTAACAACCCTAACTGTCGTCTGTTAGCCCTAACTATTAGGTCTACTGACAGACCTTCTATCTTCCGCCAACAATCGAATGCTGGGTTGCAAAGTATGGGATTGAATTGAAGGAACTCGGACTTAGGAGAGTGTAAACCATGAGGCTGATCTCGAGAGGAAATATGAGCAAGACGTAGATCCCTTGCTTGCACTCGTTCGCGAGTGAAGTGCACACCAATTTTGTCATGTTTGATTCGCCCATGAAACACAGGGTTATGAGCTAACTGAATTGCGGACATGTTATCACACCAAAGCATCAGTTTTTGAGGGATGGAAGCATGAAGATCACGAAGAAAATAGGATATCCAATGAAGTTCATAGGCAGTGGTAGCGAGGGCTCGATACTCAGTCTCAGCTGAGAACAAGACACAGTAGGTTGACATTTAGGACCCCACGAGATAGAACTATGACCTAGAAAGACAATGTGTCCAGACTTAGAGCGTCGTGTGTTGGGATCACCTCCCCAATTTGCATCAAAAAATGCTTGCAAATGAAGAGGACCGTACACTGAGCTATAGTGAAGACCAAAATAAGGAGTGCCACAAAGATATCGAAGTATCTGCTTGACAGAAACCTTGTGCACGTCAGTAGAGGCGTGCATAAACTGACAGACAGTGTTCACAACAAAAACAAGATTTGGAAGACTAAAGGTCAAGTATTGTAATGTGCCAACCACACAACGATAGAGTGAGGAATCAGAGAGCAAAGTCCCATTATTAAGAAGAAGCCTTGAATCAGGAACAAGGAGATTGGAGACAGGAACACATCGAGACATGCATGTCTTAGCCAAAAGATCTAAGGCATACTTTTCTTGATTAATAAATAGAACACCACCATCCTGAGTAAACGTGAAGGCCAAGAAAATAGGAAAGAGGGCCAAGATCTTTAATGTCAAATTCATGACCAAGGGCATCAATAAGTTTAGAGAGAGAAGTGGAATTAGTCCCAGTGACAATAATGTCATCCATATACAATAAGACTATGAGCAAGGTTAAGCCGTGATGTAATAAAAAGAGGGGCGAGTCGGATGCATATTGAGTAAAGCCTAGTTTGATCATGTGAGTAGTGAAACAAGGATTCCAGAGCCGCAGTGCCTATTTGAGGCCGTACAAAGATTTTTGAAGATTGCAGACATGTTGAAGAAGATCAGAACTAACAAAGCTAGGAGGTTGATCCATATGAACCTCTTCTTCCCAAGTGCCATGAAGAAAGGCATTCTTGATATCGAGCTGCCACAAGGGCCAATGATGTTGAGCAGCGAAAGCAGGAACAAGACGCGTTGTGTTATGTTTCGCCAATGTACTAAAAGTTTCCTCAAAGTCCACACCTACTTCTTGAAGGTAACCTTTTTCCACTGGACGAGCCTTGTGGTCAGTAACAAGCCCATCAACATTGTGCTTAAGCTTAAACACCCACTTACAACCAATAATCCCATAAAAATCTAAAAAAGGAACCAATTTCCATGCATTTTGATGTTTTAGAGCAAAAAATTCGTCCTGCATGGCTTGATGCCATTCTAGTACGAGCAAGGACTGCTTATATGTGATAGGCTCAACAAGAGAGCTACAAGAATCGTCAGTGACATGCAGAGCAAGGTAGTTTTTTCTGGATGGCTTAAAGATACAAGCCTTGGACCTGGTGATCATAGGGTGACAAGTAACTTCTGTAGTAGATATAGGAATTTCCAAACATGGATCAAAAGCGGAAGAGTCTGCTGAAAGTGATGATGCTGGGATGGGTCCAGGTGTAGTTGGAAAAATAGTAGGTAGCTAAGATGCATTGGTAGAAGCAAGGGCTCAACTTAGCTGAACATCAACTGGGATAAGTTGCCAAGAGAACTACAGGTACTAGAAAATGGAGTAAACCTAGGTTGGTCCATAGAATGAGAATTATGAATGGAGGACAAAGGAGACACAGTAGGAGAATGTGTTTGAAATGGAAATAGAGTTTCATCAAATATAACATGTCGAGAAATGAAGGTTTTCTTAGTGTGAATGTTATAACAAAGGTAGCCTTTGTAATCAAGAGTGTAGTGTAGCCAAGGAAAACACACTGCATAGTTTGAGGGTAAACTTTGTGCTTAGTATATGGACGTAGAAAGGGATAACAAGCACAATCAAACACATACAAATGAGAGACAGGTGGATTCAAACCCAAAAAAGAATAGAAATGAGACTTCATACCAATGACATAAGTAGGCATTCGATTGATGAGATGATTAGTAGTGGAGTAGGCATGAAACTAGAAGTGGGAAGGAAAGGAAGCTGTATGTAGTAGAGTGACGGTAGTTTGAATTAGGTCTGTTTCCTTTCAGCTAAGCCTTTATGTTGAGGGATGTGTGTGGCAAGGATTTGTAGCGTAATATACTCTTAGAAGCAAAGAAGTCACGCATATCCTTATTAACAATTTACCTTTCCCATCACTCTAATAAACATTAATGGATTTTTCAGGATAATTGGAAATATTGGAATAAAAAGTGACAAAGATGGAATACACATCAGACTTGTTTATTAAGTGATTGATCCAAGTGAAACAAGTGCAGTCATCAATGAAGACTACATAGTACTTGTTGAAGCTGAATTTGTCATTTAAACTCAAAAGACTCAAGGATCCCTGCAAGCAAGAAAACAGTAAGCTATCGTTCGTTCAATGATCAAGACCCGGGGGTTGTTCGACCAAGAACGCTCCAATGCTTAAATCAGTTTCGAAAGAAAAATCTCAAGAGTTTAAGTAGCGTTGAACATAATTACCTTTATTGGGAAATGTGCTCCCCTTATATAGGGGTGAGTGGGATGTTCAATTTCCATAGTTTCGATGTGGGACAAATGCTGCTCAATTTGCGTGCTGTCACATGTTACACAAATCGAGAGTGGAGAGGCTTCTATGTGTCATTCTCGTTTGGGCCCAATGTTAGGGCTATGTAAGCGTTGTTGGCTTAGGCCATATTCGATGCTTGGGCTTTAAGTATTATTGTCGGGGGCAATTTGGTCATTTCGGAAATTATGGGTCACGTGGTAGCTTCACATTTTTCCGGTGATTTTGGGTTCCAAAAATGCCACCACTTCGCTTAGAAATTTAAGGAATCCTAAGGGAAGTAGGTTTTTGATAGTCCTGGAATATCTTGTTTGGAGTAGGACTTCGTCTTCTCTTGTATCATTCTTGTGTGAAGCTTCCTCTACAAACTTTTTATTTATTTGAATTAACCTCCGAACTTGTAGGTTTGTCATATGCCCCCCCATTGTAGCCACGAGCATCTGCTGAGAGTTTCTCGACACGAATTTGCCTAGGGTGATTCCTAGATTGGGTCTAGACTGCTTCTAGGATGAAGACTTGGATTGCTTCTTGGAGGAAGACTTGAAGTGCTTCCAGGTGGAAGGGCTTGATGCGCTTCTGAGAGCAAGGCTTTGCAGGCTTTTTGGAGAAAGACTTTGATTATTTCCAGAAGGAAATGCCTGTGGTGTTTCCCGGAAGAAGACCTTAATGCTTCGTAGGGCAAAGTTTTGGATGCTTTGCAGGGGCGAAGGCTTTGGGTGCTTCGCAGGGGCGAAGTCTTTGGTGCTTCACAAGGTGAAGGCTTAGGTGCTTTGCATGGCGAAGGCTTTGGTGCTTCCCAGAATCGAAGGCTTTAGATGCTTTGTAGGAGCGAAAGCTTTGGATGCTACACGGGGGTGAAGGCTTTGGCGCTTCGCGGGGCCGAAGGCTTTGATGCTTTGTAAGGGCGAAGGCTTTGATGCTTCGCAAGGGCAAAGGCTTTGGCTGCTTCGCTGGGGTGAAGGCTTGGATGCTTCGTGGGGCGAAGACTTTGTGTGTTTCGCAGGAGCGAAGGCTTTGGATGCTTCGCAAGGTGAAGGCTTAGGTGTTTCGCAAGGTGAAGGCTTGGGTGCTTCAGAGGGCGAAGGCTTGGATGCGTTGCAAGGCGAAGGCTTGGATGCTTCGCAAGGCGAAGGCTTGGATGCTTCGCAAGGCGAAGGCTTAGGTGCTTCACAAGGTGAAGGCTTAGGTGCTTCGCAGGGCAAAGGTTTGGTCGCTTCGCATGGCAAAGTTTTGGTTGCTTCATATGGCGAAGGCTTAGACGCTTCGCAAGGCAAAAGCTTAGGTGCTTCGCATGACGAAGGCTTAGTTGCCACGCAAGGCGAAGGCTTGGATGCTTCGCAGGGCGAAGGCTTGGATGCTTCGCAGGGCGAAGGCTTGGATGCTTCGCAGGACGAAGGCTTGGTTGCTTCGCAAGGGGAAGACTTAGATGCTTCGCAGGGCCAAGGCTTGGATGCTTCGCAAGACGAAGGCTTAGTTGCTTCTCAAGGCGAAGACTTAGATGCTTCACAGGGTGAAGGCTTGGATGCTTCGCAAGGTGAAGTCTTAGTTGCCTCATAAGGCAAAGGCTTGGATGCTTTGCAAGGCGAAGGCTTAGATGCTTCGCAGGGCAAAGGCTTGGATGTTTCACAGGACGAAGGCTTGGTTGCTTCGTAAGGTGAAGACTTAGATGTTTTGCAAGGCGAAGGCTTGGATGCTTCACAAGGCGAAGTCTTAGATGCTTCGCAGGGCGAAGGCTTGGATGCTTCGATGACGAAGGCTTTGATGCTAGAGGGAATAAGTTTTGAAAATTGCATATGTTGAACAAATATGTTTGTACGTATTTAGCATAATTTTTCAATCTTATTGATAATTCAAATGCATGGTACTTGAATTTAGAAGAAAGCTTGAAAAGAAAACTTGAAAGCCTCATATACTTCTATGTCTCTCTAATTTTGACATACAACTAGTTGATGCGGATCACTTTCGAAGTTGGCTCCTTAGGTTCTTTGTCTTCGAGTCGATCCACGGCCTTCCCTTTGACGTACTCGGTGCAATGTCCCTCTTTGATGAGATTCCAGAGATATATCTCGAAGGATATGCATTTCCCAATGTTATGCCCATAGCACTCGTGGTAGGCTCACCACTTCGTCTTATTGGCCTTCTCTTGATCGCCTTTGACCGGCTCTGGCTTCTTGAACTAGGGTTTGTCCTTTATCTCATTGTGGATCTGATAGACTAGTATTGTGAATTGCATATTAGGCTTCTCGATGGTTGACGCATTAGGAGGTTAGTTCGCCTTGCGTTTGTTGAACCCCCTTATAGAAAACTTGCCACTAACATCCTCTTTGAATGGTAATGACCATTTGGAGGCTTTCTCGCTCGTCTCGGCATGATCTGGCGCATGTGCAGCACTCTTTTCATCTTCCCAACATGCTTACGCTCTGCTAGAGAGAGCATCTTGGTGAGACTTCGTGCATTGACCATGACAATGTCTCCGTAGAGCTGGTTGTCCCTAGGAAGCCCTTGTTTGAACGCCATTGCTGCTACAAGCCCTTTTTTGAACGCCATTCCTCGCAGTACCTTCGAATGTATTGAAGGAGGCTCTTTTTTTTCTCGTTTCAGGATGGAGAAGAGCTGGACTTCCTTTACCTCGACCGTACGAAGTTGCGAGTACTCCTTTACGAATGCCAGAGCTAACTCTTCAAAAGAAGCGATTGTCCTCCGGGGGAGATGATTGAACCACGTCATGGCTTGGCCTTGAAGAGACGCTTAAAACACTTTGCACATTAGTGCGTCATTGTGTCCATGGGGAACCATGACTCCATGGTAATAATCTATGTGCTTTAACAGGTTTGAAGTTCCTTTGAACTGATTGAAGTTCGGAGTCGCGAACCTTCGAGGTAATGTCTCCTCATCAATGTCTCTCACAAAGGGTGAAGACGACTGAATTTGGCAACGTAGATCATCTTCTAGTCCGCCGTCGCGTTGAGCACGGAGGTGCTGATCCAATATCCTTTGGACATCATTAGCTTGCAACGTGCCTCGTTGATGTGGTGAGTCATTATACGCCATCCATCGGGAACCTCCTCGAGCCTCTCCCCTTGACCTCTGGAATTGCACAAGTGAGTAAGCTTCATCATCCCTCTCACTGTCGTGGGTAGATCGTCTTAGGGTTCTATGTGGAGTCTAATGTTGCCCCCTGCTCCCATGTGAGCGCTCCACCTGTGAAGTTGCCCCGACCTTACTTCCAAGCCGCTCATGTACTGATGGCCTTGAGCGTTGTGTGCTCTTTTCTCTGCGGATGTGACTTTCCTCATTGGAGTCATCTAGCAATGTGTCCCGAGACGTTGTTTGGCATCAGACCGTTTCCTTCCCCGCGAGCCTTGGAACATCCTCTTGTTTTCCACTCGAGGTGAAATGTCTCTTGGGTTCTTGGGCTGTTCCTTCTGCTAGGAGTCGCTGCAAGAGATCTAACTGAAGTTGAACTTGGTTGCTCAACCTTTCTGTTTGTTATGCCAAGTTGTCCTGAAGAGGTTGGTGGTGACTCCTCCCTGAGATGTCGTGGTGTTCATCCAGGAAATTCTGCAGATCCATGCTTGCAGTGGGCTGACTCTACCTGGATTCTCCTCCCACCATCCGCCTGTTTGTTTGTTGTAAAGTTGAAGTTCCTTCCCCTAGCGCAGGCACTTGGGTTGTTGGAGAAGGAAACGCTCCGAAACTGAAGGTTGGCATCCTTCCATGCGTCTCCATTGGCGCTTCTATGGACACTCGTCAAGGACGAATTAGGTGTTCCTTCGGAGTCTCTATGCGAGCTTCATTCCATGTCTGTGCAGTTAAGGCAGAAACAACTTCTTCGGCTAAACGAACAGATCATCAAACCCTAGCTATACTTGAAAAAGAATCTTGAATGGAAAATTGTCGTCGAACGATGAACACGTTCAAGATCTTCGAACAATGTTATGAACGATGAACTAAGTAAGATGAACGATAAACAATCGTGAGAGCTTCTTCTTGAATATCTTCAAGCTCTCAATGAAAGCACCAATTGTTGAAGCTGAATTTGTCCTTTAAACTCAAAAGACTCAAGGATCGCTACAAACAAGCAAACAGTAAGCTATCGTTCGTTCAATGATCGAGACCTGGGGTTGTTCGACCAAGAACGCTCCAATGCTTAAGTCAGCTTCGAAAGAGAAATCTAAAGAGCTTAAGTAGCGTTGAATAGAATTACCTTTATTAGGAAATGTGTTCCCCTTATATAGGGGTGAGTGGGATGTTCAATTTCCATAGTTTCGATGTGGGACAAATGCTGCTCAATTTGCTTGCTGTCACATGTTACACAGATCGAGAGTGGAGAGACTTCCACGTATCATTCCCGTTTGGGCCCAATGTTAGGGCTATGTAAGCATTGGGGGCTTGGACCATGTTCGATGCTTGGGCTTTAAGTATTATTACCGGGGGAAATTTGGTCATTTCGGACGTTATGGGTCACGTGGCAGCTTCACATTCTTCCCGTGATTTTGGGTTCCACAGTACTTATAACTAGGAAAAGAAGGGCATGGACAAGGGCTCGAAATATCAAAATGCACTTTAAAGAAAGCAATAAATGACCTATGCTCATAGGAAGAAAAATGACGTTTGGAGACTTTGCCGTGTGGACAAGGTTGACCAACATGTGGATGAAGATCAGGGGAAAGAGTTATCTGAGCCTGAGTCGACATGGTCAAAAGGATTGGATTAGCAAGATGCCCAAAACGCTGATGCCATAGAGTGAAATACACCTTGTGATCAACACATACAATATCTGATAAGGTTAAAAAAATTAAGACAATGCCTTGGGAAGAGGATAAAGGCCAGAGACACTAGGAATCTTGTAAAGTAGCCTCTCATCTAGTCCTAGATACGTAGACAAGATGCATCAAACAACAATTGACACTGGTTGTGCAAACAAAATTTGTGAACAGATAGGAGATCATGAACTAGGTGTGGAACATGAAGAACATTTTTCAAACCAAAGACATGATTAAAGATAGGTAAACACATGGAACCAACACTTGAAAAATACATGATTAGAGATAGGTAAAGACATGGAACCAACACTAGATATAGGTAGAACATTTCCATTGCCCACTGAAATACCTGAGTTGGTAGTATAAGGTTGCGCTAGTTGAAGTTAAGAAGCATTATTTGTCATATGATTAGTTACACCAGTATCAGCTAATCAGAAGTGAGGATGTGTGCATGTAATCATAGCATGTGGTTGGTGAATACGCTTGTGGATGAGAACCCTATTTCACATTGACGCACTCAAATGCTTCATGACCTGGTAGCTTGCAAATCTGGCAAACGGTGGAAGGTGAACAACCATGGACACTAGGACTAAAAGTATGAGCCATATAAAATTGAGTGAAGGGCATAGAAGAAGTGCACTGCTGCTGTGGTTGGGATGAGTAACTAGGTGGACCTTGAGAGAAAAGTTGAGAGTAAACCTGTGGTGGTGGACTGTACCCAACTTGAGGCTGAGCATAACCTCTAGTGAAGTTGGAAAAACTAGGATTGAAAACCACCATTGTGATCATAACCTCCACCATTTTTATATCCATCGTTGTAACCTCCACGGGTGTACCTACGATTGTTATGATATCTACCACGATTATTGTTATAACAACCATTATTGTACCTTCCTCCACCATTATTATACGTGCCATGGCCTCTGTAGTTATTCCTCCCTCCATGCTAGTTAGAATCTTGCCAACCTGACGAATTGCCTTATTTCCAATTGGATTCTATCTGAGTACTCACAGCTGAATTTTGCAATTGTGAAGAACCAGACTCCTTAGTAGCCACCATTGTAATGAGGAGGATGCATGAGGAATGATCTTGCCTAAATTAGCTTCATTTGCAAGTAGAAGAGTTTTGAGCTCACTATGTGTGATTGGAATTGGTTTGGTACGGATATGTGATTTGAATGGATGATATTCTACTGGAAGGACATTAAGTGTGATCAGGATGACATCTTTATCAGAGACAGTGAAGCTAGCACTTCACAAACGTCACATAACTACCCTAATTTTGTTGAGAAACTTTCCAAATGAATTAGTGCTCTTCTATATAATCTGGAGATTGGCTTTAAACAGTGATAAGAACCGTTCTTGCAAAGCGAGCCAAGCTTTTCGAGAAGACTCACAGTTCATGATTTATGTAAAAGCATCTTCAGAAATCATTGAAATATTGAGCAATGAAGCATCCAAGTCAATCCAGCTCTGGTAAGCATCATTAGTGGACATAGAACACGCACAAGAGCCATCGAGGTTGACAGGACCCACCCCGTTCTCCCCTGGGGACCACCGAGGGAAGGGCCTGCTCCCGTCTGACAAATATCTCAAAATACCACAATTACCCTTCCCAGAGTTTATTAACACAAATACCCCTATTGGGGGTTCTAGATACACACCGGTGTGTTTAATACAACCAAATGCCAGACAAGGGAAATGAGCATTATGTTCGTACTAATAAAATAAAAGATAAACATCTACCCCTCAGGGTGGTACAAACGCAACGGTGATATTTATGCCTCGGCCTTGGAGTCAATGCCCTCCTCGGTTTCCTTTCCTGAAGGGTCAAGAAAACAGTCAAAGTGTGAGGAGGCCAAAAATAAAGCAGTTACAAATTCATTTGAACATATAAATATGCTGACCCTTCGTTTCTGTAAACATGCATGCATTCAGTAGAAAGCGTAGAGTACCATCAATTATAAAAAAACATATAACATTTCTATACATTTAGGTATATCTATACAAAAAAATATATCTGGGCACGCGTAACATCAAATCAAACATAACTACATATCCACATCTCCCTTCCTTGGCATGTTCGATGCCAACTCGGGGCACGCAGTTCCTAGGGAACAAATCCCCGATATCGGTCACGATTCAAATCTAAAGGTATGCACACCACTCGGAGCCTCACTCCTAGTCTACTCCCAGGAATTCCGCATCTGGGAGGCTCTGTCCAACATCCAGGGTCCCCGACGCCTGGATGACCGTCTCCGGAACTAGTCCGAGACCATATCATATCTCCCACTCCCGGAATATGTTCCCTATGGGGATTACACATTCCGGGGAGTGGATCGTGACTCTCCAGGCCGACGTCTGCAAGAGACCAATCGGAAAGTTGGAAGGGTATATACATATACGTATGAAAACCTTTTAAATCCGTCTTTTCAAACTATGTCAAAACCTTTACCCAGAATTTCTTTATAAACCAAACCTTTAAACCAATTGTCCCAAATCACCAGCTCAATCATTTAGGTCACAAATCATTTCAAAACACCGCTGACTCCACCAAATTCGAGTCAACGGTCGCCAAATGGGTCTCAAGCCCGATACGACCATCTTCACGTAAATCCGTGCATTTCTCAAAATCCGAAAATTGAATATCAAATTCCACAATTCTAAAACATTTAGTGTAAAACAATTTAGAAAAACAAGAAAAACGGTTATGCATGCATTTCATTATAAAATCAACGGTCCACTCACAGCTAGTCCTTGCTACGCTAACAAACCGGCTACACTTGTCCCGAAGCTAAACACAATCTCCGGGCCTGCCCAAGTACACTTAAAGGTCACTAATTAACCCTACTAGATCTAGCATCAAACCTTAGAACAAAATCGACTTAGGAACGCGCTCCAAACACGCTTCCCGAGGCTTCCAACCTCAAATTGACCTACTTAACCATCTCGGATCGACAGGAAACCATCACCATTGGATCTAGAACGTCAAAACCTTGACAATGGTGTTGGTCCCGCCTCAAAATTCGTGCTCACGCGCCCCTACGCGCTTAGTCAATGATGCTGGTCTAAGTCAACGGTCAACGGTGCTGACGTCAACATGACATCATCTGACAATGTCAGTCTGACAGGTGTCAGACTCTGATAGGTACCACGTGTCAGTAGCCTATTGGTCCACATCACTGACATGTCAGTGACACGTGGCATCCTCTGATTGGGCCACATCGCTGACATGTCAATGCTGATTGTGCATTGACATGTGACACATGTCGTCCTCTGAGTGGTCCACGTTTCTGACAGTCTGACAGATGATGACGTCAGTCGATGATGTCATCATCCCTGACCACGCGAAGGGTCTGCAAATTGGGTCGCCCAGACCCGCAAACCCGACCCAGCTAATACTTCTTCATTTTTGACCCGTTTCAAAAACCGTTGCTACCACGAGGATCGTCTAGACGTCTAGGTTGGATATATAGGTTCAAAACTGAGAAATTGAGATCGAATCGATACATGGTAACTTCTACAGTGGAGCTCTGTTTTTCTTCAAGCTTTTCCGATCAATTCCTGTGCTGTCGAGCCTGGTTTTGAGTTCTAATCGATGCGTATGAACCTAAGAATCACAAAGAAGCCTTCAATTCCTACAAACAAAGCTCTCAACACGAAATCAAGAATTTGACCCGTGAACTGAAATTCGGATTTTTACCTGAATTCTTCTCCCCGCGGTTCACGGTGGTTCTCCGCCCTTTAGTCTCTCCTTTGCTCTCCTAGACGCTCACAACAGTCACCAAAACCGGTCCTAAACACACAGAGATGGATTGTTGGTTGGGTGTGTTTGTGAGATCGATCTTGGTCCAAATTGCACGATAAGGAAATAGGAAAAAGGACAGGGAACAAAATCAACTTTCCTATCTTTTGGGTAAATGAGCCAATTGGATGAGTGACATTTGTCACTCATCTGATTGGTCCAAGGGATCAATCACCAATTCCAAGGTGCCATTTGGCACATTTTTCCGTAAAAACAAAAATGGTACTCTCCGCACTCCGTGACCCGTAACTCTCACTCCGGGTGTCCAAATCCGGCATGCCGCCTGTCTACGAACTCAGGGCGACACGATCTACGTAACGGTCAAAGGTTCAAAGTCGTACGACATTTCGGGTCAAAAGTCAACATTTTACCTTGACCAGGGGCAAAATGGTCATTTTACATATAATTTCCATAAAATAAAATAGAAAATCCGGGTCGTTACAGAGGTAGCCAAACATATGTAATCCTTTCAAGAAGCACTGGATCTTGACACTCCATGATATGTAATTGGTGTCATCCAATTTCATTGACATAAACTCAGTTGCATGTGGACCAATTAACCAAATAAATGTGAACCAATTAAACAAAGCATGGTTACTTGTTACTTTCTTTTGAATTATTAATTAATTATAGTTTTGTAGGTGCAAATAAATATTAAATAACAATATAGCATTTTTAATTGGTGATTGAAAATTGAAAAAAGGGCAGGTCTATTGAGTATCGATTATGAGATAGTGTAATTTATTGATTTTTGATCTTATTGGTCTATGTTCATTTATATCTTTATGAATTACGACTTTATGTTTGTATATAAAACTTACATTTTCAACATTTATAATTTCCAACTGAATTTAGTACCCATTATATTATTTATTTATAGATTTTTTTTTTTCATATCAAAACTCTTTAGGCGTTCATCTAGGCCCCCGCCTAATTTGCTAGGCACTAGACCCCCCCTACTCACAGTCCCAGGAGTGCCTAGTGCGGTTTTGAACATTGGTTTTCTTAGCCTCGAGCTAAGAAAACTCATTTTAGAGCGATTCTCTAGATTATTATGAGGGGCTTTTTTCTATAATTTTTATGAGCATGACTGGAAATTCGGTGATAATTAAAAAAAATCCAAATCAATATGGGAAAAGGGAGCAAAAAAGAAGGAAGAAGAAGGTGAAGAAAGAGGAGGAAAGAGCTCATGGCTCAGTAGGGTGAAGAAGCAGATTTGTATTTCTCTTTTAATTTCTTGAAGTAAAAGGTCTAAAATATCCATGATTAATTGGTTACATAACTTAATTGGTTAGCTAACAAAAATATATCAAAATCGTTTTAAGCAAAATCACAGTGGCCAATAACATATTAATTTTACCCTATTTATAATTTAGACTTAGTTCTTAATCTAAACAAACTTTGTTTATATATGGTCTAAAATTGTCAATCAAACTAAACTACAAGACTCAAAATGTTAGAATCCCAATGGGAATGATTAAAGTGTGCATGATCAAATATGATTAGGCGCACCAAAAATGCAAATGACACATTTATGTGACCATTCATTTTCATTCTTGGAGTCAATGTGGGCGGAAAATAATGGTGTGGTAGGGTTTTGTTTTATAAAGTTGGTTGGTCCAGCAGTTATAAAACAACTGTGTAGGTTTGTAGGCGCTTCTTCGGAATCAGATTCCTTAGTACTGCTGTAAAGTGAATAATCTAACTCAGATTATGTCTGAATACGAACTTTATGTGCTTGCGAGTAGCTACACACATTGTGATTGTGATATGGCAATCCAATCTCACTAATTATCATCTTATCTACTTGCTAACTTCATCTGCTACTTTGTTCTATATATGTTTGTAATTTTTACTTTCTTTTTGATAAACAAATAGTAACACTGGATTATCAGGAAATACGTACATGTTTAAAAGATATATAGTTTAAGGGAAAAGTAAAAAATTTACAAATACATAGTGAACTATGAGCAGATCACCTTAGGGAAAAAGGAAGAGCTCGACAAAATACACTAATAAATAAACAGTAAGATGTGATCACAAATTCTAAGGAGAAAGTAAGAACTCTCCAAAGTTATACCCTAATACAACTAATAAAAAATGACCTACAGATGAATTAATTGGAGTAAACCAAATCTACATCATATCACAGCCAAAAATACGTGTTGATCGATTGAAGCAATACCAACAACAACGACAAGGGGACTGCAATGTCGCCGCAGGGTCACATACGTACGCAACAAATTAAGAGCAGCAGCAACACGGCAACCGCGGCCGTTACAAGCTGCAACAGTTGTAGAAGAAGCAATTACATCCCACCCTCTTCAGGCTGTGGAGCCCAAAACCAGAAAGCGGGATGAGAAAGAAAACGGAAACGGTAGTAAGCTAGGGTGTGGGGAGACAGGGGTTCAACCTTTACAATGTGTATGAAGGATAAATTTCAAGATTACCAAAAATTTATAAAAAGACGGAATTACAATTAATGGAAACTAATTTCTAGAATTTGTAAAATTTGTTACGTGCATAACATAAAATTACAATTACATTTAAACATGTCATTTAATGTTTATATATAAATGATAGTTATAAAGATAAAATTTGAAATATCTTATAAGAAATTTAAATTTGAGATTTATACCATCCAAATTCGGGAAAAAATAAATTCCAAGAATTTCAAATTTCTATATTTATGGTTGCAAATAAGAGAATTTTTTGTTGGCGTGAGTCAACGTTCCTATTAGGAATAGAATTTGTTTCTATTAGGAATATAATTTGTTTCTATTAGGAATAGAATTTGTTTCTATTAGGAATATAATTTGTTTCTATTAGGAATATAATTTGTTTCTATTAGGAATAGAATTTATATTGTATTGTAATTATCTAATTTGAGTAGAATTAGGAGATTTTGTACATATTTACTATTTATACCCATTCTGTATATAGTATATACTAGAAAGAAGCCCGCGCGATGCCACAGGTTAAAAAATTATTTTTCAAATAGTATAATGTGAATTCGAAATTGGATATTAGCAAAAAAGTAATTCAATATTATAGTCAAATTGTAAGTAACTTCAAAATGAATAGAAGCAATTATACTTAAATCATATTCAATGTAGATCCTGCAATATCAACTTGACAACCAAATTGTGAAAACGATTCTAACTATTACTCAATTAACTTGAGAAAAATATGAGGTCATAATATTGTAATGAACATGAATAATTGAACATCCACGTATTATTTGATGTTAAAGAAGCCGTTTACATCATGGAAATCAACAATCATCTTTTTCAGTCCTTCGAAACCACAATTGCTCCTGATCTTCCATGCTTGTATGTTACAATAATGAGCTCTTTCATACATGTATGTTACATAATGAGCTCTTTCATACATGTATGTTACATAATGAGCTCTTTCATGCTTGTATGTTACAATAATGAAAAAATAACTAACGATGCGTTGTGGAGGCTACACAATGTCCATCAATTAACTGTTTGATTGTCATAAATGCTAATTACCATCAATTCAATGAGAAACAATAAAGCAAATAATACAGAGCAAGATAAAACAATAAATTAATAACAAAAAAATGGTTGTGTAATCTCTTAACCTACCGACATAACACACAATAGATTATTATCACTTAACAGATATTGCAAGCTAAAGAAAGTATCTAGTTTTGAGATCTAAACTAGTGAACAACAACTATAATGTTGAGTAGAAGAAAGATTCATGTTTCAATTGTTGTTGGAGTTTACATTGAACAGCATGAAAACTAAATTGAAATTAAAGGTAAAATGTTTCCTTTTTCATTCAGCAGTTTCTCAATAGCCAAGGAGGATCATTGTTAGATTAACGAAACCATATACTAATACTGGAACTCAAATAACCAAACAATACCAGCAAGTACTTTGAGAAATAAACCGCAAAAGTCATTTATTTCAATTTGAAGATCTTAAAATGAGCTCAAAGTGAATTGTAACTCTCATTCAACAGAGAAATTGAAAGATCACAAAACTATGTAGAGAAGAAAATTATAAGACCTACCAATTGTGCACAGTGTTCCTATTTGCGGTGCAGCACATCAATCACTTGAATGATTTCAGAACAATCAAAATTGAAATTGAGGATTAATTCCTAAACATCTGCTTGCAGTCTTAAACCAAAAAAACAAACAACACATTAAACAGGCAAAAGATCTCCGGTTTTCATAAAATGAGATTGCATTCATTTGTCTGAAGAAAAAAAAAAGGCAAAAACATGAGTTGATTAAAATAGCTGTCTCATACCCAAGAATTCCCCATGAACCTGTCTCAATAATAGCTGGGAACGAAAAGAAAAAAACATGGAGCTTAGTAGAAGATAGCAAAATTGAAGATTGTATTGCAAATGACCGAAATTAAAATAGGTGATAGAAGAATGATTAAGAAAACATTGATCAAAGATTTCCCATTTGCTTTAATTTTGTTTTTAAGCAGGTCTGAGGTCTGTAATAGCATGTACTATCAATTCCATACAGACCAAAGTATTCTAAAATTATAGCATCACTATATCATACAATTTTTTCCATCCTCGAATCATGTAAGTTCAACCCATAACTACATTTGCAAAATTCATACCTTGGGTAAGGGACATAACAAAATTTCCCAACGAAATTAAAAGCAGAATGGGTTGCTCCCTCGACCCTGCTTATGCTGAAATTGTAAGAAATATGTAAGTTAGAAGTGTACGCATCAAACCGCATATGTGAACATCACCTCATGAATCCATATGTCAATTTAAAAAACATATAACGACGTGCATGAATCCAAAACTGATTTCAAATTAACAATTAGGGCAAACAAATAAACAATGAGGTGGCTTTTAATTGACAATTAGTGATTCTTTTGTCAATAACTTCGTGCTTTCTAATGATGCTGATGGTGAGGTAGTCTATTTTTGTGATGGGTGCTCTATTTCATTCTCTTCTCAACCTATACAATTACTCCCAATAAAATATTTTAAAAATTCAATTAAATTCATTCAACAAAAAATCTGGATAGCAAAGAAGTTGAACCTGTTTAAGGGAGGGGAAGAAATTGGAGTGCAGGGACGATGGAGCTCGCGCATCTTTCATGTTTGATCTCTATTGTTTATATAATAATTGAAAGATCGCAACTTTATATAAACTTCAAATTTGGTTCAATTTTCTCAATTTTTTAAGAAGAAAATATGAGAAAGAAAAAAAATAAGAAATTTACTTCCAATCAACATTACATATGTAATAATAATTTCTCAGCAGTTCCCTACAGCACCAACAAATTTCACACTCAAATCCACAATCAAAATTACTTGCCTTAGCTTCTTTTGTTGCGGTCACTTCTTTTGTTGCGGTCACTACTTAATTAACACTTACAACAAAGATCTAAAAAATTCCAATCTTCCTAAGGCTAAGGATTCTATGATTAATAAGTAATGACATATTCTAGCTCCCATTAATATCATGTGTTGGTGACTAAGATGTTCATTGAGCTGTGAGGTGGAGTTTGTGAGCTGTAAAAACAGTACATGAGAAATAGAAAATTTATGTGTTAGTTTGCATGGACTCTGGAGGGCAAGGTGAGCTATGAGTCTTAACATTATTGGTCCTTAACACCCACAGTTGCATAGAGTTGCGTGCCCTCCAGCCCACGACATGAAGTATGCTGTTGCTGCTACTTCCTCCTGGGAATTGTGGACTCGACAAAACCAATCAAGACTGCACCATAACCTTCTCCAATGGCATTTGCTTCCCACTAAACAACCACTTACAAAGGAGCAAAACAAAAAAAATTCCCCAAAACCTTCAAAGCCAAAGCTTTCCCTGACAATGCACACCAACCCTAATTCCAAATTTCCAACAATAACCCATCCAATGTAATGAATGAATTGGGTTTGGAGTTGGACTTGGCAGTAGTAAAGTCACCGGCTTGGGCGAAAGATGACATTTTTTTATTGGTACTGTATTGTTATAATAAAAAATATATACACTCGCAGCAACGTGTGAGCAAGCTATCTTGGCCCTCCTATATCTCTATGCAGCAGCAGTAGCATACTTTATTCTCACCGTTTATATCAACTTATGTAATTACCTTCCTTTCGACCTCCCTTGCAAGCTATCTTGACAGTATTTTCTAACCGTCTCCAATATGTGTGGAGGGTGTAAAGTATGTGTGTCAGTCACTCAATCAATCAATAAAGTAATATAAAGAAACCACAGAAAGTTCTCTATGAGGAATTAAACCAAACACCTAGAGTGCAATGTATTTTAGAGACGCTCATAAGCAACTTTCCACTTATTCATCAATCCAATTGACATAATCTCTTAGAATAGGTAGAGGAAAATGCCTGGATCAACCGTTTTCAGCTAAAGTTCCAGTTTATAGAGACTCACCTTTGATCCCTATTCTGCTGAAGTCCAATTCCACTTTTGGGATAACGTTCCGGGAGCTGCAACCATACAAACGTTCATAGCACCTGAACTTTACATACTTAAGAACACATATTATTGTCCACAGAAACATGCAATTGGAATCTGAGCAAAAATCATGTGAGATATTCTGCTAAGAATGCTTATACTTACAATAATTTAAACATCCCAAAATGGGACGTCTGCACGGAGAGCACCTAATAGAGAGTCCCTTATAATTGAATGGCTGCATTGTAAAGAAAAATGTCACATCAATTAAAAAGGCAATGCATGGGATAGGTTTGTCCGATTCACAATTTGGAGCTTAATGATACTGATAACTCACAATGCTAAGCTAAATAAACGGTACACAAATACACCAAAAACTTGAAAAAGGTTTTGATGAGGGGAAGTGTAGCCTGCTGAATTGGTGTTCATTGTCTTATCCAAAATGCACTTTATACAGGCGACAAAACTAAAGAACATTCACCTCGATTTGCCTATAACCAACTAAATGTCAAAGAAAACTTCGATCATGTCAAGCAAGCTAGTTTTAATATAGCAATTGCAGAAAATTAAATTGTAATTATATTTATTCATTTTGAAATCTAGTTCTATGGTCGTAATCTGGATCACCACTTTATTCGTCCCTTTTATAAGAGAAAGACGCTTTCCAAATCATTAGAGTACAAATTTCACAACTTGACTAAAGATTAAAGTTTTTCTTTTCCCATAAATCAAACAGGATATGAACCCAAAAAAAAAAACCGAACAGCTCGAGAAAAAGGATAAATTCAGAAAAAAGGGTCATAGAATAATTACTGGTAACGACGACGATGTTGAGGGAAACCTCGGCTGCCTGTGACCTGATACGTTGAAGTAGCCATAGAGATTAGAGAGTGTTAACCCAAATTTTTAAATTTCCTCATAGAAAATATTTTGAGGCAACAAAAATTAGGGACGGAGGGAGATAGAGCAATGATCACTGCTAACAAAAACAAAACTAACAACATACAGCTAAGTCAAAAAGAACAAAGTTCAAAATTGAATTTTCAATGACTGAAATTAAAATTGTTAAGAGAAAGAACAAAAGATTTTACCTGGACATGGAAGGAAAAGAAGTTAGAGATTGAAGGGGCTGGGTTTTATGACAAAGATTGACATCAGCAAGACATGTCGCACAATTGGGAGGCTGCAGTAAGGGCAATTTCCACAAATTGATTGGAGCCTTGGCGTGCAAACAGAATAAGAGGTTTGGTAAGGAAGAGAAGCGAGAAGAAAGAAGAACACGCGAGAAGAAAGAAGAACAACGAAGAAAAATGAGGTGGTGGAGAAGAGAAATGAAGAGGGGTAAAATGGGAAATTCACTGTCCATAAGCACTGTTCCATGAACAGTGCACCCCACACACGGGTTTTAGTAGATAGTAAATATTGCTCCTTAGGAGAAGAATAAAGATATCAGTTTAAACCCTAATTATTATTGAGTTAGTATCAGAGCGGGTTCCGATCTATCTTTACAACATCAAAACCCTAATCATGAAAATACCTATTTCCGCTACACCTAGCCTATACACCTAAACTTGTGCCGCATATACACCTAAGCATGTGTCGCCTTATATCTCCTACTGTCGCCGTTGTCACCTAATCTTCTTCTGTAGCAGCCATCTATCACTATGTCAGATGTCATTTAATCTTCTTTTTCTACTCCTAGTGTGACGATTCATATCGAATCACCTACCAATCTACCTATGGGATTCAATTTGAATGGATCCAACTATGAGATATGGGTTTCGATGATCGACCTCCATGCTACTACACAAGGAAAATTGGGTTACCTGACTGGCGACACTGATGCTCCTGATTCCAAGACCCAAAATATGGGAAGTGGAAAATTGTTGATGCTGTTGTGAAAAGTCAAATGCTACGAACTATGGAACCTAGTTTGTTGAATATGCTTCATACTCTACCTACTGCTAAAGAAATTTAGGATTTTGTTAATCAGATATTTTAGGATGGCTCTGACATATCCCAACACTATTAACTTCGGTGCTAGGCTATCCATCTCCAGCAAGAGGGTCGCCCTGTCTCTACCTATTTTGCTGAGCTTAAGGCAATCTGGCTTGAATTGGACAAGAGACGTCCTTTTCAGATGAAGTGTGTTGATGATCTAAAGATTTTTCAGGCTGCTGTTATGGCAGATCGTGTGTATAATTTTTTGGCTGGCCTTGACTGTAACGACCCGTCCCAAATTCCTAGATTAGATTAGTGACTAATAAAATTAGTGAGGTTAATCGGTGATTAGTTGAGCGAAATCGGATGAACGATGCAAAATGACCGTTTTGCCCCTCGTCATGGAAAAACGTTGACTTTTCGTTCGGCCAGTCAAATGGACTTTGAACGATGACCGAGACGTAGTTCGTGACGTCACGAGTTCATAGACAGGTGGCACGTTCAATTCCGACGTTCGTGGAAGAAGTTATGACGTTCGGAAGTTTAGGGGCATTTTGGTAATTATGGTTAAAAGGGGAAAATAGTTAAATTTTGACTTGGGATGTCCGATGGCCGAGGGCCGAGGACGATTACGTAGATCGGGACGATACGAATTCATAGACAGGCGCCACGTCGAATTCGGACGTCGACGGCGAATTTACGGTTCACGGACATTTCGGGGCACTATTGCACGTTTTACGAAATGTCTTAACTTTTGTCCTTAAGTGGGCCAGATATTTACAAGGGCCCAATGGATGAGTGACAAGTGTCACCCATCCATTGCACAGCCCACACATATTCATGCATCTCCCCATTGCATCGATCATTCTCCTTTCTCCCTAAACAAAGAACCCAATCTCATTTTCTCACTCAACCATTCACCACAAAACCAAACCCATAACCCTGAGGCTCATGCCTGAGAGACCAAGAAGTGAGGGAGGACAGGATGATGTGGTGGCCGGCCCAGGACGGCGGAGCCAAGAAATCCGAGAGGTTCACGGTTAGGCCCAATCCTTTCCATTTCTCAATTTATGCATTATGGTTGCTTTTGGGTGCCTAGGAGGTGATTGTTAGGTTTCTAGGGACTTAATATGAAGGTTTTTAATAGGGTTAACGGCTGAGAAGCCGTGGGAAGGAAAATGGAAAAACAAGGTCGTGAGGCCCTTCGATTATAGGTAGGATTTAGGTGTTTTTAGGTAGTTTTAATGATTGGAAATGATAGGGAAGGAAGAAATAGGAATTATAGGATTAATTAGGGTTGAAATCGGACCAAAAAAAGGGGGAAAATCACTGATCCGGTCACTCCGGTTCAGCACAGTAACCCGGTCCAAAACCAGAAAAAAACCGGTTCACCTATGTAGGAGATGATGAACAGTGTTCTGAGCCTTCTTTGGGCGCGTGAGGGCGCATGAATAGTAATTTGGGGAAGTGTTCAACGTATGAAATCTTCTATTCGATGTAACAAACATTTTGGGACTGGTCTCGTGTCAATCGGACATCGTTTCGACAGGTTTCAGGGTGTCCGAAGGTTTATGTTTGGTTTTAAAAATAGTTAAAAATATCAGAAAATTATGGGGTTTGGTAGGAGGTTAATTAAGTAGTTAGTAACCTTCTATTACAATTTGGACAGGTTTGGGAGTCCCAGTGATGGTGATTGACCCGGGAGACGATTATGGCACGCGTATCGAGATGCGGCTTCGGACGGTCTGTGAGTGGACCTTGATTTCTAAACTGTGATGCATGCATAAATGTTTTATATGGATTATGAATGTGATTTGATGATGTTGATTTGGATGATTGTGAATTATATGGTTTCACGCATTACGAGGCGATTTACGTGCTTGCACGTAAATCAAGGTTTTCTGGTTTTACTCTGATTTTCCATTCTTATGGTTTTGGAAATGGTTTAATGAAATGATTTTGGATTTGAAAAGGTAAACTTGATTTACGAACTCTCGGACTTGAGGTCCATTTGATTTAACGAGGCATCGGGCTAGAGGCCCAGTTGGTTTACGATTCGGACCGGAGGTCCAGTTTGTATGTGGATTCGGGCCTAGGGCCCAGTTATGTGTTATGATGGTAATTTCGGGTCAAGGACCCTAAAGATGGTTTTTACGGGTCATGACGGTTTATGGGAACCGGCATGAACCTTTGAAATGGATTTACGGGTCATGACGGTTTATGGGAACGGACATGAACCCATGAAAGGATTTTATGGATCATGGCGGCTTATGGGGGCCGGGCATGAATCCTGGAAAGGTTTAAAGAATGAGTTCAAAAGGTTTTTCATATTCCATCCTTTATATATGATTGTCTCCTCCGGGGAGGGTCGTTGGCCTAGGTGGACCCCGGAGTAGTCACGGAGCACTAACTGAGTGGAGTCGCCCCCAGTTGGGTTCCTTACTCTCAGGATGGGCATGGTTCGTTACCTCCAGGGAAGGTCATTGATCTACGGACATTGACCTGGGTGGACCCTGGAGAGACTTGGGTTTGAGACCCCGGTTAGCACGCGCGTAGCTTTATTTTACCATGACAGGTTCTTGGATATGGAATATAATGGATAAACATGATTTCAATTGGTTTGGGAAATTATGTTTTATGATGATAAATGAATTTGGACTGAGATCCTACATATGTTTACTATGTTATGATTTTCTGTAAATGGTTTTGGGCAGGAGCCCGTGTGACTTGTATTTACGGAACTTGGGGCTGTGACCCAAAATATGGATGTTTTAACATATGTGATTGGATAAATGGTTTTACTATGCATGCATGCTTTTTAGTGAAGGGTATAAAGGTCTTTTATGAAATATGTTTTATAAACTCTTTATTTTTTTTTCCACTCATAGATTTTAATGTTTTAATACCCTTCAGGTTGGATACGATGTGGACTGTAGCAGAGACCGAGATATCACATACCTCCTCCGGATCCTGGCGTACTCTGATAGCCCGGGAGGGCAAAGGTCGGAAATATCCCTTGTCTGACACTTCGTGTCAGACGGGAACAGGGTCATCCCGCGTTAATCCCGGGGGGATTGGGATGGGTCCTGTCATTGACGATACTTACAACAAGGTTCGCAATGATATTCTACAGAGTGATAAAACTCCGAGTATCAAAAATGTATTTTTTACGATCCGTCGAGAGGCTCAACGCCAGATTAGTATGCTTGGATCCAGCACCAAGATTGGGGAACCTGTTGTTATGTTTGCTTCCAGAAACACTACTTTGGTTTCTCGGCCTACAGGGTCTAGCTCTTCTTCTGTTCCATCTAGTCGCTTGACTTCTGCAGAAAAAAGATAAACTGAAGTGTGATCACTATGGTGAAAAAAGACATACTATTGACACCTGTTGGGCATTGCATGGGGTGCCAGACTGGGAGAAGGAGCAGAGATGTTTAAAGAAAAAACAACTGAACGAAAAAGCTCATGTGGTTGTTGCCCCTTCTTCTACGCCTAACACCACCACTGGGCATGACCACCTTACTACTACGCCTCCTCCGACCTTAACCGCTATCTCAAGCACTCCAACACCTTCACCTCTAGGTAACTTTGGTAAGGCTTTCCATGCCCATGACACACGCGATACAGGTTGGATTATGAATTCATGAGCTACTGACCATATGACGTATAATTCTGCTTTATTTTCTACTACTCTTCCGCCTCATCGTGATCATGTTCTGGCTGCTAATAATGTTGCTGCTCCTGTCATGGGGGATGGTTCTACACTCTTGACACATGCTTTACCATTGGACAAAGTGTTACTGGTTCCATCTTTGTCTAGTAATTTATTATCTGTGCCGCAAGTTACTAAGCAGTTAAATTGCGTTGTCCTAATGTATCCATCTTTTTTCTTACTACAGGATATCCAGACTCAAGAAATCTTTGGTCGTGGTACTAAAAAAAAAGGAGGGAGGGGGGTTGTATTATGTGGATGATGTGGCAACTAGTAGGGTTCTTCGTGCTGGTAGCGCCAAAACTTCTCAACATTGCTGGATTTGGTTGCTACATTGCCAATTTGGTCATGCCTCATTTGGATATTTACGACATATGTTTCTTGCATTATTTCGTGGTCTAAACAAGCTTTCTTTCCATTGTCAAACTTATATTTTAGCTAGGAGTCATCGAGTATCCTACCCTCAAAGTTATAATAAATGGCTTATGCCATTTCATTTAGTTCATTCTTATGTTTGGGGACCTTCTCCTGTTTCTACGACCTTGGGAGTCCGTTGGTTTGTGTTATTTGTGGATGATTGCACTCGTATGATGTGGTTATATGGGATGAAACATAAAAGTGATGTTGTTGAAATGTTTCGACGTTTCTATCAGACGATTCAGACTCAATTTATGCTCCATATCAAGGTTTTTTGATCTGATAATGGTGGAGAATTTATTAATTCGGCGTTATCTCATTTTTTCCACACTAAGGGTGTACTCCATGAGACTACTTGCCCTCAAACATCACAACAGAATGGGGTTACTGAACGTAAAAATGGGTAAACCCTTGTTGACACCCGTGCTTTGCTGCTTGGTGCGTTAGTTCCAAAGCGGTTCTGGATGAATGATATTACCTATGCAGTGTATCTCTTGAATCTCCTACCTTCACGAGCTTTGGATTTCCAAACTCCTATGCAGGTACTGACCCATCATATCTCTGCCTCTTCTATGCTAACTCTGTCTCCAAAAGTGTTTGGTTGTGTCGCCTATGTTCACCTTCATCAGAATCAGAAGAGTAAGCTAGATCCGTGTGCTATCCGCTATGTCTTTTTGGGTTTCTCTCCTCATCAGAAAAGCTACCAATGCTATCATCCTGCAACTTGACGCCTATATGTCTCTATGGATGTTACCTTTATTGAGGATGAAATGTTTTTCTCTGATACACCCGAACATTTCCTTCAGGAGGAGACTAGTTGTGAAGGACATAACTGGCTAGATTTACAAGGGGGAGTAGTATTGGATAGTTTTATCCAAAGGGAAAAAGTGACTTAACCTGTTGAACCAGATGAACTGGTTGAACCTGATACACCGTGCGAACCTGCTACACCAGCCGAACCTGCTACACTAGCTGAACCTACTATTTTAACTGATCCCCCCTATGAAGCTTCTCTAATAGTACCCGATCAAGATCCCCTAGATATTCCTGAGGTAAGTGATTCTATTCATACTGCTGATAATTCTTATGTTTTACCACCTAGAAGGAACTGTGGGGTTCCACCTGATTGTTACTCACCTGAAGGCAAAGTAAGATACGCTATTGCCCATTATGTGTCTGATCACATGTTATCTCTTGAGTGCAAATCTTTTGTGACCAAAATGGATATTATTAAAATCCCAACCCATGTTGAGAAGGCATTTAATGATCCAAAGTGGGCTGAAGCCATGAATATTGAAATGGAGGCGTTGTAGAAAAATCATACATGGGACATTGTTGATTTACCAAAGGGAATTGAGGATGTAAGGTGCAGATAGGTGTTTACAGTTAAATATAAAGCAGATGGTAATGTGGAGAGGTACAAGGCACGATTAGTAGCTAAAGGATTCACTCAGACATATGGAGTTGATTATCATGATACTTTTGCACCTGTGGCTAAGATGAATACTGTTAGAGTTTTGTTGTTCTTCGCAGTAAACTTGGATTGGAACCTAAGGCAATTTGATGTAAAAAAATGCATTCTTACATAGTGAACTAGAAGAAGAAGTGTACATGAGTCTTCTACCAGGGTATAGCGTTACCGGTGGAACGGGAAACAGGTGCAAATTAAAAAAGGTGTTGTACGGGTTAAAGTAGTCTCTCTAGGCATGGTTTGGCAGATTTACTACAACTATGAAGAAGTTTGGTTATCAATAGGCCAATATTGATCATACTATATTCATTAAACATAGGGCTGGTAAGGCGACTTGTTGATTATTTATGTTGATGATATGATTGTGATTGGTGATGATATTGTAGAAAACGAGAAAATGCAAAAGCGTTTAGCATTCGAATTTGAAATGAAAGATTTGAGCAGTCTAAAATATTTTCTAGGAATGGAAGTTGCTCGATCTAAAAATTGCTTATTTCTTTCACAAAGGAAGTATTTTATGGACCTACTAGTAGATACTGGAATTCTTGATTGTAAAACAGCTTATACAAATATTGTTGAGAATCATAAACTTGGTGTTTATGTGGATCACATTCCAACTAACAAAGAAAGATACCAAAGGTTAGTTGGAAGATTGATTTATTTATCATTGACACACCCTGATATTGCATATGCGGTAAGTGTTGCTAGCCAATTTATGCATTCACCTAGTGAGGATCATATGGCTGCTGTGATGCGTATTCTGAGTTATTTACAGTTTGCTCCTATGAGAAGTTTATTATTCAAGAAAAATGGCCACTTGGATCTAGAAGGTTACACTGACGCAGATTATGCAGGGAATATTACAGATAGGCGTTCTACATTAGGTTACTTCAGCTTTATTGGTGGTAACCTAGTTACGTGGCGTAGTAAGAAACAAAACGTTGTGTCTCGGTCCTCTACAGAGTCTGAGTACAGAGGGATTGCCCCAGGGGTTTGTGAAATATTGTGGTTGAGGTGGTTATTTGCTGAAATTGGGTTTAAACCGGATGCTGCCACAAAGCTCTACTGTGATAAGCAGTCTGCATTTGAAATTGCTAACAATTCAGTTCAACATGATCGAACTAAGCATGTAGGAGTTGATCGACATTTCATTAAGGAGAAGCTGGAGCATGAGTTAATTTCTATACCTTTTGTGTCTTCTTCAGAGTAGCTTGCAGATATGTTGACCCATGTGGTGTCAAAGCGCCAATTTGAAGACTCACTTGACAAGTTGGGCATTACCGATATCTATGTACCAACTTGAGGGGGAATGTTAGCGTGAGTCAACGTTCCTATTAGGAATAAAATTTATATTGTATTGTAATTATCTCATTTGAGTAGAATTAGGAGATTCTGTATATTTTTCTTATTTATACACACTCTGTATATATAATATATATATATATATATATTGTGACGACCCGTCCCGAATTAGCGGGATTAATTAAGAATTAATGATGGATTAGCGAGACTAATCACGGTTTAGACGAGGATTAGCGGATGTTCGGGCGAAATGATGATTTTGCCCCTAGAATGGGCGAATCGTTGACTTTTCGTTCAGGCGGTCAAACGGACTTTGGCTGATGATCGTGACGTAGTTCGTGACGTCACGAGTTCATAGACAGGTGACAAGCTCGATTCCAACGTTCGAGGAGGAAGTTATGACGTTCGGAAGTTCAAGGACATTTTGGTAATTTGGGCCAAATGTTGACTTTTTGACCGAGAGGTCCGATGGCCGAGGGCCGAAGACCGTTACGTAGATGAGGACGATACGAATCCGTAGACAGGCGGCACGTCGAATTCGGACGTTCGACAACAAAGTTACGGTTCAAGGAAGTTCCCAATTACTATTCACAGTGACACATTTTACGGGGAGCTTTTGGACTTTAGTGGGCCCAGTTACTTTTCAGGGGACCAATGGATGAGTGACAAGTGTCACCCATCCACTGGCCATTCATTTGCATTCATGCATCTCTCATTTTTTCATCGATCATTCATTTTCTTCATTCCAAAACCCAAACCCGAGCACCCATTTTTAATCCAATCCAAATCCTTCAACCCCAAACCCATTAGTTAGAGGACAAAGGATGAACTGAGGATGCTGGAGTGCGGTGGCCGGCCGGGGAAGCACGGCCGTGGACGGCGGAGGTCAGCCCGCGCAGGTAATCGGTTTTAACCGATTTAATTCCATTTTTAAATCTTGTTGTTATGGACCGTTTTTAATGATTCTAATGAAGTAAATAGGTTTTTAGGAAGCTATTAGGAGGGTTTTGAGGGAGATTGGACGATGAGAAACCTCTGGGGAGGTTTTGAAAATTGAACCGTGAGGTTCAAATTTGAACCGGTCGGATTTTGAGTGTTTTAAGGCTTCTAATCAATTGGGTTAGGTTCCTAGGACAATTATAGGAAGAATAGGATCGATTAGGATAGAAATCGGTGAAAACCTGGACCAGAATGGACTTGGACTGGTCATGCCGGTCCAAGTTGCAGGAGGGCGCGTGAGGGTGCGTGGCAGGGAATCTTGGGGAGGTTCCAACATACGAAATCATCTATTCGATGTAACGAACATTTTGGGACTAATTTCGTGTCAATCGGACATCGTTTCGATATAGTTCGGGCTGTCCGAAGGTTTAGGTTCGCGTTTAAAAATAGTTAGAAATTCGGGAAAATTATAGGACTTCAATGAGAGGTTAATGAGGCTATTAGTAACCCTCTAAATGAATTTGGACAGGTTCGGGAATCCCGGAGGCGACGATTGACCCGGGAGACGGTTATGGCACGCGTATCGAGGCGCGGTTTCGAACGGTCTGTGAGTGGACTTGTTTTATAAATTCGATGCATGCATAAATGTTTTATAATTGTTTTAGTAGATGTTTTGTGATGCCATGAGTGCATTTGATTGTGGTAGCTTAGGATCGACATATTTGCACGTTTTTCGAGGTTTTCGGCTTTATGTCGTACCTTTGCATACCATGTTTTCGATGACGGTTTAATAAATGGATTTCGGATTTAGAAATAAGAAATTGGGCATGAGACTCATTTAATTTATGAACTCTCGGACTTGGAGTCCATTTGAATTGACGAGGAATCGGACCTAGGGTCCATTTGAGCTATACGATCGGACCGAGGGTCCAATTGGTTTACGATTCAGGTTTGAGGCCCAGTTAGTGGTACTATCGGACTTGATGCCCCGTTGATTTATGATATCGGGCCTGAGACCCATTTAGTTGAGATATCGAGCTTAAGGCCCAGTTAGTTGTGGAATCGGACTTGAGGTCCTATTGCTTTATGGTTTCGGGCTTAGGGCCCAGTTGGTTGTGATATCGGGCTTGAGTCCCAGTTCAGTTTGTGAAATGAGAATCGGGCATGAGACCCTGTTGAACTGAGGATTAAGGCCGAGGCTTGTGAAATGGAATTGAATCGGATTCGAGTAATCCTGTTGAAATGAATCGGGTATGAGACCCAGTTGAAAAGTGAATTGAGAAAGAAAGAAAGTATTTGAAAATGAATGAACCCTCCATATGATTATATGGTCTCCTCCAGCGTCGACTTGGAGAGTCACGATCCACAGACCAGAGTGGGTATCCCCATAGGGATCCCGTTCCAAGAATGGTGGTTACTTTTTATGTTGTGGTCCCGGACCAGATTCCGGAGAGATGTGTGGACTAGATCCAGAGAGAGAGCTCAGACTAGATCCAGTGATTGAGCCTCCCAGATGGAGATTCCTGGGAGAAGACTCGGAGTGAGACCCCGAGTAGTGTGCACACTAGTATAGAGATTGATATCGTGACTATATCGGGGATGTGTTCCCTAGGTGCTGTGTGCCCCGAGTTGGCATCTTCTCGGAAGTTCCGCGGATGGGTTATACGTATGTCGGTACGTATGAGGTTTTATGAAAGTGATTTGGGGGCGGAGACCCCGTGTTCCATATTTTATATTTTGGAAAGTGGTTTGGGGCAGAGACCCCGTATGGTATGTTTTGGTATTTCACTGAGAAAGGTTTTGGGCTGAGACCCATGTGATGTGATTTGGGCTGAGTCCCTATTGATTTGACCTACGAGTTTTGAATTGTGATTTCGGGTCAGGTACCCAAATGGATTGATGGGTCATGATGGTTTATGGGGCCGGGCATGAACCCTTGTAAGGTTTTGAGAATGTTTTCAAATGGTTTTTATGAACGTTGGCTAAATGGTATTTGAATGCATGCATATGCTTTTATTGAAGGGCATAAAAGTATCTTATATGAAAATGATTTTATTAAAATATTATTTTGTCCACTCACAGTTTTAGTATTTTAATGCCTTCAGGTTGATCGCGGATGCGGGCTGTAGCAGAGACGAGACATCACTCCCCTCCTCCTACGATCCTGACGCACTCTGACAGCCCCGGCGAGGGCTAAAGATGGAATTTTCCATAGTCTGACACTTCGTGTCAGAGGGGATCAGGCGGGTCCCACATTAATCCCAGGGGATTCGGGGCCGATCCTGACATATATAACTCATTGGGAAAAGAATAAAGATAGCAGTTTAAAGCCCAATTATTTTTGAGTTTATTGCATGAGAATTTTGAAATTCTAACCTTAACAAATCCTTTTCTTTTTTCCCCTCATCCAAACACACATTAGAGTTTAGGTTTGTAGTATATGATTACTAGGGAGTTTTCATTATTTCTTTCAATGTGTCTTCGATCTTTTAAAGTGTAGGTTTGGATGAGGAACTTTAAAGTATTTACACTATAGTACTAAAAAAAGCACTACCAACAATTGAATAGGGCCGCAAGTATAGTTGGGTAATTAGAAAGAACACACATGCTACATGTGAGCATAACAAAACTGCCAAACAAAGGATTTCCAAAATAGTGCATATATATATATATATATATTACATCTAATTATTTTCAAATCCCTTCTTATATCTCAGAGGTATATCATAGTATTTAAAATTCTCCACATGTCCTTTATGTTTTTGGAAATTTCATTTGCTTAAATAAAATTAAGAAAAAATTCAAAATTAAAAAAATATAAAAATAATTGAAAAGTCACACCCACCAGTCGCCCCCACCCTTCTATTTCTACTTGTTTACGTATATCTCTCGTCTTTCCTTAGCTATGTTCAGCTTTCACCTGATGGTCCAGATGGAGGCTGGTGAATGTTGATCAATCATTGTCTGTGCAGCAGGAAGGAATGTGCATGCTTCAATCAATTTACAGCCCCTTGCTCGCTGTGCTGTTCCCATCAGCAAACTACAATTTAATTAGTTTTAGTAATTTCACTGGGCTGTCCATCGCCTGTCGTGTCGATCGATCGAAAACCAAAAATTGAAACTTTCATGTTAGACGACGTTGTCACAAGCATCTTTTTAATCAAAGTCTGGAGAAATGATGATTTCCATTAATGGAATCACCACCTGATGGTTGATTTCACCTCCATAAAGTTTGGTCTTAATTTCGGTCAATGAGGCTTCTAAATTGGTCCATGCAACATGCCTTAATATTTTTGCGAATCGAGAAGAATAGGTTGTTTAACATCAAATTATTTATGAAAGACTTGACTAAAATGAATTATGAAAGACTTGATTAACAAAAGACCAAGACGTTTAATAATTTAATTCAACTGAATATATAAAAATAAATGTCCAACCACTCAAACCTGGATGAAGATGAAGCCTTAAAGGTCACGGAGCCATCCCAAAAATCAATCAAATGGCGAAGGCACGACCCCAAAAATCAGCTGGATGCTGCAGCGCTCTAGTAACTCTTGGCGGTTTAGCCTTTTTTCTTTGGTTCATGATCCACACCTACAGTCCCAAATGCACCATGCACTCATTTTACCTTCCTGCCCTCGAAAAGGCCCTGAACGACACCTCCAACACCACCCTCTTCCTCTCCCTCCGCCTCCGAAACCGCAACTGGGTTAAGGGATTTTACTATGATGCCCTCAACCTCACTTTCACCTTCCCAAACACCACCACCCCAATTGCAACCGCCACCGTGCCCAAGTTCTACCAGGGCCACAACAAGAGGGCCACAAAGAGACTCTCTGTCACTCTGGGGAACTTGACAGCTGTCACCAGAGGGGCCCACCCCAACGGGACTACTGTACATAATAATTATTTGAGGGTGGATTTGGCCACCGCTGTGAGGTACGAGATCCAGTTTTACAAGACCAAGAGGCACAAGTTCCTGCTCGGGACAGATGTTGAGGTCAACGACTCTGGTGACAAAGTAAAAAACAAAGATATCAGGCTCTCTGCCGCACCACGTCCTCACCTAACTGTTGGCCAGGTTGGGTTTTTGCTCAGTCTGCTGGTCTTCATTTTCCTCAATATTTGCTCATTTTTATAATTTCATTTGCTCATTTATTTTCCTGTTTGATCTACATCTATCTACTCTTTGGTAATTTGGAGGATAGGTTACATTTGTACGTAACTCATATTCATATTCGTGTTCGTGTTCGTGTTCGTGTTCGTGGGACGCTTTTATGGTATTATTATTTTTGTTTTTTGTTTAATTATGTTTGAAATTTCGATAAGGTTTTAATGAAGAGATATTTTTGTATGTGTTTGTTGTGGGTTGTGTATGGAAGACCCCATCTGACTAAATAATAGTGTGGGTTTTTTTTGTTTTTATTTTTTCCCCTAGGAGTGGAATCAATCTGCTTGCATATAAATTGGCAAATTTGACACGTAGTAGTTAACTTAGGGGCGCAGCGAGTAGATCATGGGATAATATTTGCATTTTATCTTAGAACTATTTTCTTATACCGTTATTTTGATTTATCGAATTATTTTTATAAATATATTATAATCAAAACCGTACGTTCTATAAATCATCATCTCAAGATAACCTCGTAAAAAATCAACAAGATTTGAAGTCATTAAATTATTCATACATGTCAACTAAATCAACAACTTTAGCAAGAATTAAAATCATCATATCGTCTATTTAGTTAATTTATATAAATAATTAAATAATTTCCAATTTTTTTGAATTTTTGCGTAAATGGTTTTGAAATGATGATTTAGGAGTTGATCGGTTTTGATTATGATATATATATAATAACATCCAAATAAATCAAAAGGGTGGTACGAGGAGTTACTATTAGGATGAGATGTAAGTATTGTCCTAGCTTATATAGATATTTGCTTAATTTTATTTTTAATGATTGAGTTTTATAGATTGGATCGATTTAAAAAAAATTAGTTTTAATGACAAAGTTATATAGAGTTATGTCACATAGTTTATATAATTATATATAGAGTTATATAATTTGATATATATTTTTTCGGAAGAGTACTTTTATAATCAAATCATAAGTATTTTTTTTATGCTAAATTCTCCACCAAAGTCAAATAAAATAGGGTTACTTACACAAACACGACTTAAGATTTTTTGTATTTTCACAAACACCCCCTCAAGTTTTAAACTTTGCACAATTATCAATTAAAACCAGATATTAACCTAATTTTGACAAAATTGTCTACAATAATATTTTCAAAGTTGGAATGATAAGATATTCAAATAATCATAAGGGTATTTTAGTATTTAAATAACTTATATTACATTTGATTAAAGATTATTCATATTTTTTGGGTTATGTGTAATATTTTTGGAACCTGATGATGTGTTTGTGTAAAATCTAAAACCTAATGGGATGTTTATGAAAACACAAAAAACTTCAAGGGGTGTTTGTGTAAATACCTAATACTATAATCATAATTCAAAGGTTTCAAATTATTAAATATGAGACACTCATAAAACTTAAAACATTTAACGATCAATGAGAATGAGAGACTAACTGTCATTGATACACCTTGCCTCGAAAATCCAACATGATACTAGAGTTACTGGGTGCTGGCTCCACTTGAATGCTAGGTTCAGGTGACGAAAACCAATTAAAACGTTGCATTTTAGGTAATTTGGTGAAACGTAAAATAGTAACCACTAAAGTTACCGTTCACTGTAACATCAGACAGTGTAGAGCATAATTAAAAAGAGGGATGATCATAATTAAAGCATCAATTGCCTAAACCGATTGCTACCTTGTTACACCTTTCACAAGAGGTGTCAGAGCTATCGTCGTGTGACTTTCTGCTCGTAACCATGAACACTCTTCTGGAACCTAAGGGATGCAAATACTTAGGTGTGTGAGCATATATATGCTAACCCCTCGGAAAGTAAGAAAAAAAACCATGGCATAGCATAGCACGTAAAATGAGGCACAATAGTACAATAATATTATAATAATCAAATAGCCCCCCGGGGCTAGTAACCTCAAGCAATCACACTAAAGCTTAACATAAAGGCATATGACAGCTAGCATTCATGAACAAATCTTAGCTTGTCAAAGTTGACACATCAACCTCGTGGATAACAAGAATAATAAAACTTCACTCGTCGTCTATGTAAGACCCGGTCTTGGAAGCAAGAACGGTGAGTAAGACCCGTGAGCTTGAGAAACAAGAACGGTGAGCAAGACCCGTGAGCTTGGAAAGGTAAGATCGGTGAACGATCTCACATCGCTCGAGGAAGGAAAGGTGAAGTAACTTATATGTGTGGGTACGTATATATCTAACACAAGGCCTTTTGGGAGCTCAGTGGCTTTGGGGGGGGATTGGAACCCCAAAGTTAAGCGAGTTGAGGTTGGTGCAATCTCATGATGGGTGACCTACTGGGAAGTTGCACGTGAGCTCCCGAAAACAAAACCGTGAGGGCTGGGCCCAAAGCGGACAATATTGTGTTAGATAGGTCGGGTCGTGATAGAATGGTATCAGAACCGGACCCTGACTGGAAATGTGCCAGCGAGGACACTAGGCCCCAAGGAGGGTGGATTGTAAGACCCGGTCTTGAAAGCAAGAACGGTGAGCAAGACCCGTGAGCTTGGAAAGGTAAGATCGGTGAACGATCCCACATCGCTCGGGGAGGGAAAGGTGAAGTAACTTATATGTGTGGGCACATATCTATCTAACACAAGGCCTTTTGGGAGCTCAGTGGCTTGGGGCGGGGAGGGGGGATTGGAACCCCAAAGTTAAGCGAGTTGAGGCTGGTGCAATCCCATGATGAGTGACCTACTGGAAAGTTGCACGTGAGCTCCCGAAAACAAAACCGTGAGGATTGAGTCCAAAGCGGACAATATTGTGTTAGATGGGCCGGGTCGTGACAGTCTACCTATAAACGGAATCGAACCACTCAATGTCACACTCTTGTCCTATGTCTATGAATGGTATCGATTTCTCTCAATGTCATGCTTTTTTTGTGTGGACTAATGCTCTCATCAACTAAGCCACATCTCACAACATACCCAAATAATGAATAAAATAATAATCAATAAAATAATAAATTAATTAAAAAATAAATGAATTAAAGAATAAATGAATTAAAGAATAAAAAATTAAAGAATTAAAGAATGAAATTCAGGGGTTTTGAACAAAGTGTAATCTAAACTACATTTTAACCAAACTAAGAATTAAAATGTAAATTCACATGCTAATTAGAACTTAAAAACCATAGAGTAGTTTCATAGACAAAACCGACACTTTTACGTAAGTAATTTCATATTAACAATCATATTATTTAAACTACTCCTAAAATAGACTTCCTTTAAATACAAATTTTACCAACACTCTAACATTTTGCTCATAATAAACCAATCACGAAATTTTACCTTCATCATCTCAAATGCTTGCATATATCTTTCAATATTATAAATGCATCAACTATTAATGTGCGTCAAACATCAAATGCTTCAAACATTTAAATATGATTCACCTTAAGTTTATAATTAAATGCGCCAATAATGATCAACATTTAATCTTTTCTATCCTAGTCTAAATGCACCGAACAATGGATAAAACATATAAGATCAAATTGAAGTTTAAGGTACTAAGATATATGAAATAAAAGAAATTCGGAAAGTAAAACACATGGAAATTGCATTCATACTTATACAAGTTTAGAAATAAAATACCATCGCATGTATTGAATTATAAATAAACTGAAACAAAAACAAGAATTTAAGTAAAGGGAATACAGTTACACTTTCAGAATCCAAAAACAGCTTGCGATTCCGAAAGTGGATGAAAATAATGGAATGTTGTTCATAAAATTCTCTGAACAGCAGAAGGAACCTTATGAAGATGGAGGATAAAACATAAGAATTCAGACTTAAATTCTAGAATTATTTCGGAAATACTCGGCCTAGGATTTTTTTAAAGAAAGCATAACTTCATATTTAAAAGAGAAGTCAAAGAAGTTAAAAAAAAAAGTTTACAAAGAAAATCTAAGAACTAGAATTAAGAGGGAATGAAACTTAAGAAATGAATCTAAAAACATAAATTAAAAGACAATGTTTAAAGGAAAACTAATTAAGGAGAAAAATTACAAGAAGTTAAAATGGTCCCCAAAAATGTCTCTTAAAAGAGAGAAAAAAAAACTAAACTAAATGAACTAAGAAAAGAGAAGAAAGGGAAAAAATGGGGATCCTTACAAAATGAGGAACACTTCTATATTTATAGAGGAAGTGCCTTAAAAAAGGAAAAATAAAATACAAAAATAATAAAAATAAAATAAAGTAAAGGTAGAAAAAAAAAGCTGAATTTATGAATGATTTATTGCTGAAAAAATAGGAAAAAAGATTGGAAGCAATGAGCTGAGCTAGAGTGAAGGGACTCGGCAGGAACATGTGGAGCAGGTGAGTCAGTTTCGGTAGGGAGCAGTTGGAAAGGAAGGGGAAATCAGGGCCTGGCGCACTGAAAAAGGCTACAGGAACTCAGCATGGGCTGGCAGAATGAAGCAAGTGACCGTCAGTGGGTGTTGACTGAGCTGGAAAGATGGGAGTCGATATGCGCGTGCTAACAATGGCGTGGTTTGCAGTGTGCCAAGCGCTGAACAGATAGAAGAAACGTCGGCATGCGTCCTCCGAATTGATGCGCTGGATTAGGCTTGGGTTTCTTGGGCCTACGTAGTGGGTTTGGGCGCTGGGCTGATGGATCTGGGCTTGGGCTGTAATTATTTGGGCTTTTGCACATGGGCTGTAAATAAATGAATTTTTAATTTAAAAATTAATTAATATAATTCTACCAAATTTCGTCTATAATTTCTTCGTTCGAATTCCAATCAGGACGATTCTTTCGTCAAAACGCTCTAAATTCCAAACTTTATTTATTTCAACAAAAATCTCACAAAATATATTATTTTCTCTAATTATTTATTATTTTAATATTAAAAATTAAGGATAAATGGTGTAAAATAATGTTTAATTAACGACCTATCAAATACCCCCACACTTAAACTTTGCTAGTCCCTAGAAAATACTAAAATTAAACTACGAAATCAAAACAAGTAAACCCTTAACCATTTGTCTCAATATTTCATTATTATGATCATGTCATCAAAGATTTTCACTTAAAGCATTTAAGCATATGAAATTTAAGAGTTAATACATGGTAACAAAATGTTTCAACAAGTAAGATAATGAGTAAATATGGTGAAATGGATCTCAACATGAATAAAACAAGTATGAATCAACTCACAAGAATATGCACTCATAAATTCACTCAATTTGTAAGGGTTTGTGTTTGCACTCAAAGTATGTGAGAAAAAGATACTCACATAATAGAATTAAAGTACTTTTGCAAAAATTTCAAACAACACCTCAAGATAAAAACAAAACATACTTGCACAAATGAACCAAAACTATAAGTTTACTCAAGTGATTGACTCAACTAATCAAAATTTACCATCTTAAGGATCATAAGGTCTTTACGAAGGTTGTAATGGGCTAAGTTTAGAGGCAAGGAAAATAGAGGACAAGTGGTTCTCAAATTCGTTCCAAGACTCAATGGACTCCCAAAACGTATCATAACTTCCCATCCTTAGTGCAATGATGTCAAGAATCCATCCCTTCGAACATAGGCCTAATTTCATCATGGTGGGCTTCGTAATCGTTCTTTGTGTCGGATTTACAAATATAAAAGATTTAACTCAAATATTACATAATCAAACCTTATTACCTTGATAGAGATTCAAACCTTTTTTTTTTCTTATATATATATATATATATTCTTTTCATATATCAAGATAATAACATGTGTCAATAATACAACAATATTTGAGTAAGTAAATCCATATAATACACATAAAAATCTTCAAAACATCATCATTTTCTCTTTACACGATCTCCATGTCTTCAACCGAGTCCTTGGAACAAGGGTAAATGATGTCTATACTAAGCTCAAGTGTTTAGACAATCATGGTGATGAAAGAAGGGCTTAATGTGGGCTCAAAGGGGTTAAAACTAAGGGGGGTCTCAACTTGTGCGCATAAAATAGGGAACATGGATGTTGAATTAGTGGTGTTAACCCTAATGCCTTAATCATGTCCAAAATCAGAGATTTTATTGACTTAAAAGCTATGGAAATCACATAGAATAAGTTCTAGTACTCTAGAGTTCATTAAAAGTTATGACAAGTAGTTATGAGGTATATGTATATCAATTTAAATAAAAAACTTATGAATCATTCATCAAAGATGTATATAAAGTTCTAAAGCTCATATAAGGTTCAAATGATTCATACTTATCTTAACATGTTCATTTATATACCAATTTAAATGTATTATTTACAAGTTATAACACTTAATCACAAAGTATTAACAAACAAATTCAAGTTGTAGTGATCATCTTTATAGCCATAACATATTCATTTCCGTTCATTTATATCATTGACAAGTTAAAGGGCAACTTAATACTCGTAAAAACACCAAGTTAAAACAAAAAGACTCAAGAAAGCAAATTTTTTATTATATTTTTTTTTATAACTTTTTATAAAACAATTTTATTGAACAATTAAAATTGTAAACCATTCCCCCACACTTAAATTCTACTTTGTCCTCAATGTAGGAAAATATGGAGTGAATAAACATAGAATCAAAGTAAGGAAGAAGATTTACGAAAATAAAGCAAGATAAACAATAAATAAACAAAAAAAAAAGTGAAGGGTTGAAAGATAGCAAATCTACGTTGATGACTCTTTCACATCTCGGAAACACATTGGGTTCCCTCCTAACAAGCGCTTGAAGTTTCAGCCTAGACCAAAATGCAAGTTATAGTTAGAAATGCCCGTTTGTTAAGAATGCAAATTAAATATGCAAATTTTAGTTAGAGATGCAATTTGAGTTAAAGATGCAAGTTAGATTAAAGGTGCAATGTAGTTAAACTAAATATGCAAGTAAAGTTAAAAGTTAGAGATGCAAGTTAGAAATGCAAGTTTAAATTAAAGATACAATGCAACTTAGAATGAAAGAAACAAGTTAAAGTTGTCATAACAAGTAATGTAAGTTAAGATATAAACAAATGTAAAAAGATATAAACAATATTTACATATCGGAGGAAGTCAAAGATATATATGGTTCACATCACTTCAAAGGTTAGATTGAGACTTCTACGTCCGTACGGTCCAAGTAAATATCTTAGATTAATTCAACTGTTTAGGCAAGTTCAAAGGTGATCAGGTTAGAAAGCATAAACATAAGAGGCAGAGCTAATTTCAAGACATCCCGAGGCTTAAACTCCATTGATATCTCTTTCTTAGACCCAAAACCCGTTATGAGTACTGTCTCTTGTCCTAGACATCACCCTTGAAAATTTCTTACTCCGGAGGAATTAAAATAACTCAAGTGTTGACAATCACCGTAGGTGAGAGTTAACAAAAGAGACTTCACCTATTCCATTAAAGATCACAATCTAAATTTCGAAGCACAAGTGATCCACATATAACCGAGATTAATGCATGAATGCAAGATTTATTCACAAGTATGGATTTTATGCACAAATTACAAGTATAACATGATAATTTACAAGTATAACATGACAATTTACATATAAACAATTTATACAAGTATAAACAATTTATTCACAAGTATGGTTTTATGCACAAGTAATGATATTTACAAAACAATTTCACATTAACGAACTAATATATGTACAAGATTTATTTACAAATATATATTTACACTAACACAAAGCTAAGATAATAAATTATTTTTTTTCGAAATATTTTTTTTGAGGTAATGAAACGTTTTCTTTATTTGAAACAAATTTTTATTATTATTGTTTTTTTTTGTTTTTTTAAATTACAAAAACAAATCAAAATAAATAAAAATAAAAATAAAGATAAATGAACATGTACAATATGCATTTATGAACAAGTAAAAAGAATGAACATTATGTACAAGTATGAAGAAGACTAATAATGACAGTATAAGAATTATAAACAAGCATAAATGAAAGTCAATTATGAACAAGTATGTATAAGTAAAAAAAATAAACAAGTAAAATAAAATTTTAAATTTACATAAACAATTATAATATGAACAAGTATATAAAAAAATTATGAACTTTTATGAACAAGCATAAATTAGAAATTATGAACAAGTAAAGTATGAACATTATAAACAAATATAATAAGTACAATTATAAGAATCAAAATTATGAACAAGCATAAAAATAAATGAACAAGTATAAAAATAAATGAAAATAATATACAAGTATAATATGAACATGTATAAAGATAAACATTATGAACAAGTATAATATGTACATGTATAAAAAGAAAAATAAACAAATATAAAAAAATTAATAAGAACAAAAATAAGATGGATAAATAAAATATAAACAAGTAAGTAAAAGTTATGAACAAATATAATATTAACAACAGTAAAAATTATAAACAAGTATAATATGCACAATTTATATACATACACTAACAAATTAAAAATGATTTTCAATTCCCCCGACAACAGCGCCAAAAATTGATAAAGCTCAAACTACGCATTAAATTAAACATGTAATTTGAGTATTATGCAATTTAAACCATTTTTTTGTAGATGTAGTATTGGTAAATAGGATCGTTCTTAACCGGAGAAATTAGGGAACATTAATAATGTGTTAATGAGAAAGAATAATGAATAAAATAATAAATGAATTAAACAATAAATGAATTAAATTAAAGAATAAAGAATGAAATTGAGAGAGGGGGGAGGGGGGGGGGGGGGGGGGGCGCGGGGGAGAGAGAGATGATTTTGAACAAAGTGTAATCTAAATTACATTTTAACCAAACTAAGAATTAAAATACAAATGCTCATGCTAATTAGAACTTACAAACCATAGAGTAGTTTCATAGACAAAATCGACATTTTTACGTACATAATTTCAAATTAACAATCATATTATTTAAACTACTCCTAAAATAGACTTTCTTCAAATACAAATTTTACCAACACTCTAACATGTTGCTCATAACAAACCAATCACGAAATCCTACTTTTATCATCTCAAATACTTGCATGTGTCTTTCAATATTATAAATGCACCAACCATTAATGTGCATCAAATATCAATATGCTTCAAACATTTAGAATATGATTCACCTTAAGTTTATAATTAAATGCGCCGACATCGATCAATATTTAATCTATTCAATCCTAGTCTAAATGCACCGAACAGTGGATAGAATATATAGCATCAAATTGAAGTTTAAGCACTAAGATATATGAAGTCAAAGAAATTCAGAAAGTAAAACACATGGAGATTGCGTTCATAGTTACAAAAGTTTAGAAAGAAAATATCATCGCATGTATTGAATTATAAATAAACCGAAACAAAGGTAATAAAGTTACACTTTCGGAATCCAAGAACAGCTTGTGATTTCGAAAGTAGATGGAAACATTGGAATGTTATTCATAAATTTTTCTGAACAGCAAAAGGAACCTTATGAAGATTGAGGTTAAAACATAAGAATTCAGACTTAAATTCTAAAATTATTTTGGAAATACTCGGCCTAGGATTTTCTTAAGAAAAACATAAATTCATATTTAAAATAAACGTCAAAGAAGTTAAAAAGAAAGTTTACAAAGAAAATCTAAGAACTAAAATTAAGAGAAAATGAAACTTAAGAAATGAATCTAAAAACATAAATTAAAAGATAAGGTTTAAAGGAAAACTAATTAAAAAGAAAAATTACAAGAAGTTAAAATGGTCCCCAAAAATGTCTCAAAAGAGAGAAAAAAAAAACTAAACTAAATGAACTAAGAAAATATAAGAAAGGGAAAAAATGGGGACAATTAGGGACCCTTATACAATGAGGAACACTTCTATATTTATAGAGGAAGTGCCCTAAACAAGGAAAAATAAAATACAAAAATAATAAAAATAAAATGATGAAAAGTTGGAAAAAGGCTGAATTTATGGATGATTTGCTGCTGAAAAAACAGGAAAAAGGATCTACAGCAGTGGGCTAAGCTGGAGTGAAGGGACTCGGCAGGAGTAAATGGAGCAGGTGAGTCAGTTTCGGCAGGGAGCAGCTAGAAAGGAAGGGGAAATCAGCGCCTGACGCGCTGGAAAAGGCTACAGGAACGCGGCTTGGGCTGGTAGAATGAAGCAGGTGACCCTCGGTTGGTGTTGGCTGAGCTGGAAAGATGGGAGTCGGTATGCACGTGCTGACAAGGGCGTGCTTTGCAGCGCACCAGGCACTGAACTGATAGAAGAAACATCGGCATGCGTCCTCCGAATTGATGCGCTGGACTGAGCTTGGGTTTCTTGGGCCTACGTAGTGGGTTTGGGCACTGGGCTGATGGATCTGGGCTTGGGCTGCAATTATTTGGGCTTCTGCACATGGGCTACAAATGAATTTTTATTTTAAAAATTAATTAATATAATTCTACCGAATTTCTTCCATAATTTCTTTGTTCTAATTCCAATCGGAACGATTCTTTCACCAAAACACTCCAAATTCAAAGCTTTATTTATTTCTACAAAAATCCCACAAAATATATTATTTTCTCTAATTATTTATTATTTTAATATTAAAAGTTAAGTATAAATGGTATAAAATAATATAAAATAATGCTTAATTAACGACCTATCACATTGCTACTAATACTGTGAATTCTCTCATAACCATAATCACCGTAAGTCAAAAAATCTGTTGGCTATCAAATCACATCAGTCGATATAACCATTGTCTAGCATATCACATAAGATCCTTGTCTATCATATCACATCATTAGTCTTTATGTAACTTTCGATGGCATGACACATCAATCGGCACGTAACATTGGCTGGCATATCACATTAGCCAGCATGTAACATCAATTGGCATATCACATCATCAACCGACATGTAACCTTGGCTGGCATCATGACTTGGTCCTCATAAAGGTATCCCAATGGCACCATAGTCATACGAGTCACGCTCGCATGACATGGCTGAGTGTTTTCATTCGTACCACGATCAAATGAAGGACTAGGTGCAAGCATCATCACCACGAGTCCCCCTTAAAACCTTGTGACCACAAATACACATATGAGCTCGGGGTTATGACTGACACTATTTAACTAGTATAGAGCGAGTACAATTGAATAATTATGTGGAGGACTGGTCTGTGGTCTACAGACTAGTATGACACTAGCGACTACTATATAGGCATACTGTGGCTCACAATATGTGCTAAGTCGGCATGTCCTTCTACTGTAGCATCTCAACATGGCTCGCACATGATACATGACTCTAACACATGACACATGTACTAGTCCGGCATGGTATCTCATCCCTGACTCATGTGCTATGCGAGCGTAACCTTTCTACAATAACATTTTAGATTACACATGCGCTATGTTGGCATGACTCCTCAACTTTAGCATCTCGACACTGATTAATGTGCAGGGCTGACAATGGGTCGTGTCGTGTCATGAACTCTGATTTGTCCAAATATGCCCAACTTATTTAATCATTTTGTCAAGAATATCGAATCCGAACCCGACTTATTAATGATTTAGGTAACCTGTGTAACCCTTGTAATCATTTAATAAAAAGGTCGTACTCGAAACCCAATTAACATACGACCTATTTAATATGTTTAACATATTTAACCTATTTAACCTATTTAAACTATAAGATTTAATAGGTATACAAATAGATAAAGGGGTAGATGTATGAGTTAGTAATTGACAAGTTTATTAAATGGGTTAATATATGTCATTATATGGGTTAACAGATAGATTTAGAAATCTACGTATTTGTTAAATGGGTTAATAAATCATTATACAAGTTAACAATTTGACTTGAAGCCCACCAGTTTATTAAATGTGCCATAATGGGTTAACCCGAAAATGACCCAAAATTTTAATCGTGCGCGTTTCAAATCGTGTCAAAAATTGCCACCTTTATTCATGTGCTATGCAGGCAGGACTCCTACGTAATAGCTTCTCAATTGGCACATGTGCTATGTCGGCATGCCTCCCCAATAATTGCATCTCAATCCTGTAACCACTCTCTCGATTACTGTTATCGTCGTGTTCTACATATTTTTTGTATTGATATCTCTTCTCATGCGCAATTATCTTTGTATTCGCCATTATAGTATCGATATCTCTCTCTAACTCGCAACTTGATATCGTAACACGTACCTAAGAATCAATAAAAAAGATACTCTAATGTAGTGTTAGTTTATACTCACTCTAGAGTAATTTTTTTTTCCTTTCAATGGGTTCACAACCCTCATAACACCATACTTAATAGTTGTCGGGTCCTAAACTAACCCCTGACATAGTCATTATATCGTATCCTCAATTCCATAAGAATTTCTTTTCTTAAAATCATAGCATCCATATATGACAGGCTCTAATCTAGCTTGTGGCAACTTCTACCATTTTCATCATCATCATCATCATGACAAAAAAAATCAAACCAACTTACTCTAAGCATCACAATTAGTACGTCCATTGTAATCCAAACCCATAATGATTCATACAACATCACATCTGTCAAGCATTCATCAACATTCACACACATTCTATATGAGAAAACAAAAATGGGTCCACTCACTAAAAGTTGAGGAGAGGTCGCCCGAAATGAACTATTATTGCACGTACTTTGAGGCATTTATTCCAAGAAATTTGCACAAGTTTCATCCTAAACCATACGACCCTTCGAGTTCACCAATGTCGTTGCGCCTTGCAAATAGATCAATTAGTGTAAAAAACCATAGCTTAGAACTTTAAGCTCAAGAGCTCTAATGTAACGATCCGAATATTTGAGAAAATGAAAAATGACGATTATGCCCCTATAAGGTCAAAAGTTGAATTTTTGACTTGGACATTTTTTGGATATTTCATGAAGATCATTATGAAGGTCTCATATTCTTGATTCCATAGATAGGCAATATGCTGAAAGTAGATATCGAACGAGTTCAATACGAGTCAAAATTGATTAGGGGTAATATGGTAATTTTAACATCAAGGGTATTTTGGTATTTTTACATAAGGGGTATTCTGGGTTGGTCCCTAATATTCTTAATTTCTCTCCCTTATCCTCTCCACCGACCTACTCTCTAAATATATATGTGTGTGCGGGTTAGTTTATGGTGTCGGTGAGTTATGGCCGAATAGAAAGAAAATGTGAAGTGAAAAGATAAATGAGAAGGAAAAGAGAAGGAAGTGAAACATAAAAGAAAAGAAGAAAGAATAGAGAGAGAGGAGAAGAAAATGAAGGTTTGGGGAAGATCGGAAGCCAACCTGTGAAGCCAAAGTTGGTTGTGGACCTTCAAGCTGTTCTAAAGCTCTAGGTTCCTAACTGAAGAAGTTAGGCCACTGAGTGAGTCCTTAGGATCGTTTTTGAACAAGAAAAATGAAAAATGGACGTGGGAAAACCCTAGAAACGGACTTTGAGTAATGGCCGACAGATCAACCATTCAAATCAAACCATGGTCTTCAGGTGAGTTTCCTTGGATTTGAGTTCATTGATAATCTTTTTGATTGATTTAGAGTAGTTTGGACGTAAAAAGGAAGAGAAATGACAAAATTTGAAAGAAAGATGGTCGTGTCTAGCTGCCGGATAGAGATACCCGAGTTGTAGACCCGTTGGAGGTTGCTAGTGACAGGCATGCGCATGAGGCCCAAGCGCAGAAACCCTCACTGGCGCGCGAGGGTGCGTGCGACGACTTCTCCATTGGCGGTCAGCATGAAAAATCTTTGTTTTGAAATTTTGAGTTCAGTGATACAATTTTCAAATTAATTGGATATCATTATGGTGTAGTTTGAGGCCTATGATTGTGTTATATTTATATTTTATATAATGGATATTCCTAATTGTGGTAAATTTAATAATGAAAATAAGACCAAATATGAACGAACTAGTAAACTCCACTACTTGTCAGGGTAAGTGGGTTGGTTGTGGGCGGTACTCCATAAGAGATGGACTTTGTAACAACCCTTCCCGAATTTCAGGATTAGATTAGCGATTAGTCATGGATTAGAGGGACTAATCGAGGATTAGTAGAGAGATTACGGAAGGATGGTACGAAATGATGATTTTGTCCCTAAGAATGGGTGAAAAGTTAACTTTTGACTCGGGCGGTCAAATGGACTTTAACCAATGACCGTGAAGTAGATCGGGGCATTACGAGTCCGTAGACAGGCGACACATCCTATTTTAACGTTCGATGGGAAAGTTACGGGTTTAGAACGCTTTACGGTAGTATTGCACACAAACCGAGAATAGATGACACGTTGCAGGTTTTGGTTGGTGGAAATTTCTGCAAGGACCAATAGATGAGTGACAAGTGTCACCCATCTGATTGGCCCATTCCCCCACAAGGTGGGATATTTTTCCCCCTTCAATCGATCATCCTCTCTATTTTTCCCCAGAAACCGTGAAACCTCTGGAACCGTGAACCCCCTTCCTATATAACACCCTTCAATCCTCATTGATAGTGGTTAGTGTGTGAATGAGAGTGTGAGAGGAGAGTGAGTCGATGAAGATGAGGCTATCGGAGTGGACCGTCGTGTACGGTGGCTGGCAAACCCGTGGACGGTAAGTTTGAGTTCAAAATTCGGAAACTGGATTTTGGTGTTTGTTGTATGATTTTGATGATTGGAAATTGTTTCTGGAGGCCCCAGAGACTGTTTGAGATCAAAAGCAAGGAAGATGGTGGCCGGAATCAAGGAAGCACGATGAAGGAAAGTTGGTCGTTTGATCGATGATCAGGAAGGTAATTTCCAGCCTTGGTTTTATAGTTTTGGATAGGTAGATCGATTAGAAATGAAAGGACAAAGTTATAGGGATTGAAACGACTGAAAAATATGGAGGATTGAGTGAGAACCGGTTTCGTCGGTTCGGTTGGACCAGATTTGCAGAGAACTGGTCTGAACCGGTTTAATTGAGGAAGATGATGAACAGGGTCCTGGTGCGTGGGCTTCAGCGCAGCACCTTTGGTCGCCGCGTGGGGGCGCGTGGGGCAGTTCTAGGGGATGTGGTCAACATGTAATTTCATCATTTCGATGTAAAGAACATTTTGGGATAAGTTTCGAGTCGATCGGACACCGTTTCTAGATAGTTTTGGATGTTTGAAGGTTTAGGTTCTATGTTTAAAAGGTTTTAAAATTAAGAAAAATTACGGGGATTTAATGAGAGGTTATTGGAAGTGTTAGTAACCTTCAGATATGTTTTGGACAAGATCGGAAGTCCCAGTGATAGTGGATTTGCCTCAGGAAAGCGTGTGGCACGCGTATCGAGGCAACATCTAGGATGGTCTGTGAGTGGACTTTGTTTTCTAAATTATGATGCATGCATAAATGTTTTATATATGTTATATATGTGGTTTCTATGATCATGATTTTGGTATTTATGATTTACGTATATGCACGTATTTCGAGGTTTATGGTTTTATACTGTGGTTATACGTGCTTGTGGATTCGATGATAGTTTGATGAAATGGTTTTGGAATTGAAAAGATAAACTCGGGCATTAGACCCATTTGATTTGGAACTATCGGACTTGGAGTCCATTTGATTTAATGAGATATCAGGTTGAAGGCCCATTTGATTTACATGATCGGGCAAGAGGCCCAAGTTATTATGCTATCGGGCATGAGTCCTATTTGTGGTTTATAAATGTGATTTTGGGTTGGGGACCCTAAAATGGATTTGGATTTGAGTATTTGGATTTCTGGATTTATGAAAAGTCTGAGCATGGCCCCTTTGAGATGTTTTGAAAATGATTTTATGCAGATGTTTCTCATTTACCATCCTGAGATGAGGATAAGTGGATGGTCTACTCTAGATGTCTGGGACACTGGGGAAGTCACGGCGCATTGCCTGCGAGGGGTCATTGCACGGAGCGATCGGACCGTATAGTGACTCGAGAGCAGGATTGTCACAACCTATACCAATCCCCCCGGGATTAACACGGGATGTGTCGTGATCACGTCTGACACAAAGTGTCAGACAATGGATAAATTAAAACCATCAGCCCGACTGGCTTCCAGAGCGCGCTAGGATCTGGTAGAGGAGTGTGATGTCTCGGTCTCAGCTACAGTCTGCATCCATAATCAACCTGAAAAGCATTGAAAAACAGAAAAGACTGTGAGTGGATGAAAAGCAATAAGTTCATAAAATACATTTCATAAAAGACATTTATGCCCTTCACTAAAAGCATACATGTATAGGAAAACCATTTATCAAACCACATATGTTTCAACAGCCATTAATAGGGTCTCAGCCCCAAGTTTCGTAAACAAATCAGTCCCACATATGTTTCAATAACCTACTCGTTCGATTTATATAACACATGGGATTAACCTCGAAAGAAGTTCAGTCCCAACATCTTCATATCCAAAAACCCAAGACAAAAATAAACTCTCCACCTAATCTGATCATCAAGATCACGATCCTTGATCGTCACAAATGCCCAAAGTCCTCAACATCACAATCCCGATCCACCTAGGATCCACACATGTTCACTCAGCTAACCATCCACCTAAAATCTGTTCATAGGGTCTTACACCCTCATGACTCCTTAGTTTGTCACATCACTCATCAACCAATTCCCACATCTAAACAGATCAGTCAACGACGAGACTCGTCGAGACTGTGGGTTCTCTCCAATTACCTCGTATCGATCCTTGTCATTCCACCTAGGAAAATCAAGGATGATCCGAGACGATGACACCAAAATTTCATCCTCCATGAATGCAAACAAAACTCGCTGCACTCACCACGCCATGTAACCCACATGGTCTGCCACCAAGCAAAAAATGAAACATCTCATTCACCTAACTTCGAAATACCCAACTCCTCTTGATGACCCAAAACAAATGCAGGTCCACCAACCAATACACGATCAATGTACTGGTGACAACAACCATCATCTGCCATGGCAGAACATGAGAAATCAACCCCAGTGACTTCAAAATACCCATTACCAAAGCGGAATCAAGCACTCCCCTCGTCGCCTCAAACACAACCTCTCTCGAGTCCGAAGTTCCAACCATGTCGGAACGAACACACTCGGACATCAATCACGCGTCCGTAACCAGTCTAACTCACTACCAAGTTCGCCTATCGGATTATACCATTTATGTACATCCAATACTACTCGATTCTCATGTATCAATCCCTGCTGGATCCCGTTCAGTCCAACTCTATCCGAGATCCACTGACGGATCACAGATACCAAACATATGCCCATCTCGATGGAGTTACATCTTGACTCGTGTCTCATCGTTATCACAATCACCGGCACCAGTACACTAGCATCCGTATCCGCATCAGCATCAGCATCAGTACACACTATCCGAATCAGATAACCCTGGATCTTTGCTCATATCGAGCAACGATCCCGTACCTCTGCTCATATCGAGCAACGATCCCGTACCTATGCTCAAATTGGAGTAATTCTGTCTCCCTCGTACCCAACAACTTTGGGTACAGTCACCCTGACAACTCATACGAGAAAAGGAAACGTTCCCTGAACGTCCCCCGATTCTCAACAATCACAACTACAACCACTCTCGGTAGTAGTACCTGCCATAACTCGTGCAGACCCAACCACCAGACACTGTTATCGACACTCTGTATCCAACGAAAATCAACCTCCCGTACTAACAACTCTGTGTCCCTACTCCGGGATTCCATCGACAAGTACCAACCCTAGTAACCAGTCCAACCAATCTCTAACCAATCGTAACTCGACTCAACCAATGTCGTCTACCAAGTCATCCATGACCTTAGTTGTACCAACTATCCATTACAGCTAAAGTAGTACGACAACCAACTAGGTCTGACCGATTAATATAACATCGACTGCAGTGTGCAGTCCCATCACCAAAGCCGACATGACATGACCGGCCAACGGTCTCGACTCCGAAAAGTAGCCAGAATCAACCCACTCGCCGACTCACATTTCCGAACCATATACAACTACCAGTTTATCCTACCAAGGCCAATAACTAACTCCGTTGTACACATATCCTCTAACACGTCAAACACCACTAGGGTTCACCTTTCCAGACCATCGATCATGATTTAGGGTTCAAAAATCACACCCCAAGGTTCCTCTGAAGCCAGCTACAGAGGGTAGTATAATCCACAATCTAACCGACCCCGCGGTCCTGACATCGTAAGGATGTCAATCCAATCCTACCGTCAGCTCAACTAGGGTTTCACATTTCCTGACCATCATGCAAACGGGGTTCCAACACTCAATTGGGGTTCAGGAAAACCTGACTGCTCCCAGCAGCATAGACATCTAACTCAACAAGATCCGACCATCTAATGGTCACAACTCCTAACTATCGGCAAAACCGATCCTACAGTATTGTGATAGACGATCCCGACATAACCGTGGGGACAGTTAAAACTCTAAAGTACTATTTCGTTCATCCTTCCGTAAGGCCCTTTCAGGCACGTATAATGAATACCACACCTTTTACCAATCTATGAGGACCAAAATCATATTTTAGCTTCAATTATTTAGTTATGTAAGAAAGGAATGAAGATTTCTTCTTAATTCCCATGCAATTACTCCAAACCAAACCAGAAACCAAGAACAAAAAACCAGACACGCTTACTCTTTCAAATACAATACCACAAATGCTGCAAATTGCTTTAACATAACTCTAAAATTCAGAACATATAAGCGGAGCACAACCTAAATTCAGTTTTTTTTTCTCATGTTGACAAAAATTGAGATCACTACTTAAACCAAATCTACATAATCATCACAAAGAAAAACACTTAAATAACATTTATTACCCATCTCCCTACTCTACCTTGGAGGTGAACTACCACTTTGTAGCTTTATCAGTGAGTAGTAAGCTCCACTGCGCCCTTACAAAATCAATTCGTTATGCGAACCTTGTTCTGCAACCGTCCCATTCTTGATCACAACAATGGAGTTGGCCTTCTGAATTGTAGATAGCCTGTGACCAATGATGACACATGTCCTGCTAACCATCATCTTCTCAAGTGCTTCTTGAACGGCTTTTTCCGACACACTATCAAGCGCGCTGGTTGACTCATGCAACAAAAGGATTGACGGGTTCTTCCGCATCGCCCGGGCTATAGCAATCCTTTGTTTCTGACCACCTGATAGCTGGACTCCTCTCTCCCCACAGTAGGTGTCATAAACACTATCCATTCCACTGAAAAATTACCAAAAGAAAAGAATGAAATGTTAGCATATTGGGAAGCTGCAACTGAACACAAAAGATGTGACTTGTCAAGAGTAATTTCATTACCTTATGAATTCATGAGCATTGGCTAGAACTGCAGCTCTCTTGATCTCAGATTCCTTTGCATTCTATTTCCCGTATGCAATATCCTCGCGAATAGTTCCAACAAATAGAGTAGGCTCTTGGCTAACTAATGCAATGTGTGACCTCAACATTCTCAAGTTGAAGTTCTTGATATCTTGCTCGTCTATGCATACTCTTCCCTTGACTGGATCATAAAACCTCTCAATGAGGCCGATAATGGTGCATTTCCAGAGCCACTCTGTCCAACTAGTGCCACTGTTCTGCCTGCATCAACTCTGAGACTCAATCCCTTAAGTATCATCTGATCAGGCCTTGTCGGATAAGAAAAGAAAACATTTCAGAACTCGACTCGCCCTTTCATCCTCCTCTTAATTTCTAGCCCCCATGTCTTATCAGGTTCAATCTCACTATTTCTATCTAGAATTGCAAAAACTGATTGAATGGCGGCACGTCCTTTGGAGATATCAGAAGTCATGCTTCCGGCTTCTGCAATGATGTAGGCGGTGAAGAGAAGAATCAGAAATGCTTGAAACAGATGCTTTGGTGTTATCAACCCTTCCACCAGCAGCCTCCCACTGTACCTGTAAGCTAAAGCTGTTGCCGCGGTGTTGAAGAATTGGGAGCTGAAAAGGCCAGCACCCGAAATATAAGACTGTTTCACACTCTCCTTAGGACCTTTCAATGTTCCAGAAAAATAGCCCCAATATTCGTTTCTGAGAAGAAAAGGCGGTTATAGTTCTGTGGTTAATGACAGCTTTGCTTGCCAATTGGCTTCCTTGCTTTTGAGCTTTTTGCGCTTTCTCACCCATACTCTTCATTAAGATGCTTCTCGCGTAGAAGCTACCAATGACGAGTGGCTGCACTGCTTTCATGACATGGGCTAGCTTCCATGTCAGCAAAAGTCCTACTGCATAAGCAAATGTTGCCCCGAACACTGCTTGAACAAGCAATGACATCCTGTCCCCAACTAAGGATCGAACCATGTTCACTTCAGTGGCCAACCTTGCACAAATAACTGCACTTGTGTTCTCATCTTCATCAAACCAGCCGATCTCAAAAGTCAGCAGCTTTGCAAGCAGTTGCTCTCTTCCTCTTGTGTTCAACTTTTCTCCCATGATTGCAAAGTTGTAATGTTTGAGGATATTTGTGAAGAAGTTGAAGACACCAATGCCTAAGGAAACAAGGGACAAGACTCTCTGTTGGGACTTCATTTCCGATTTGTCCTGGAGGAAGTAGACCGAGATAAGTGACCCTACACAGTAGGCGTTTGCAGGATGTACTGCCCCGGAATCTATTGCACCTAAGCATCCAAGTAATGCTTGTCCCCATTCTGGTGAGTTCATTTTCAGCAGACGCCATTGAGAAAGAGAAGGATTATTCGGGCGCTTTTTGAGGTCTTCATCATCACTGTCATAATCCGGATCACAGACAGAGAAGGAGTAGGGTGTACCCATAGACATAGACATTGTTGTGGCGTTGAAAGCTGGAGAAGGGGCAGTTGACCTGTAACTAATGGGGCTTGGTGCGACTCTCCTTTTTCGACGAGGGTTTTCATATATTTGAGAAGTCGAATCATCAGAAGACTCATTTTGAGCTGCTGTCTGCTGCATTTGCACCATCTTGAAATACTCACCTCCTTGTTCTCCCTTCATTTTCATCAGCTCAATATGTGAGCCTGATTCGATTACTTTCCCACCTTGAAGAACAAAAATCAAGTTTTCTGTTCGGATGGTGGAGAGGCGGTGGGCAATTGTGATTGTTGTCCTCCCTTTGGATGCCTGATCAATTGCCTCTTGCACTACTCTTTCGGACTGTGCATCCAATGCACTAGTTGCTTCATCAAGAAGCAGGATTTTTGGATCCCTCAGCAGAGCTCTGGCTATGGCAATTCGCTGCTTTGCCCTCCAGACAGTTGAAATCCAAATTGACCAGCCTGCCAAGACAACATAAATTATGTTACAACTTAGAAATTGAATGATAAATACTTTTTTTAACAACTTCTTGGAGACCAAGCATAGAATCATACTTGAGTTTCATATCCGTCTGGTAACTTGACGATGAAGCCATGTGCATTTGCAGCTTTCGCGGCAGTTATGACTTCTTCCATTGAAGCTCCTTCCTTGCCAAAAAGTATGTTCTCTTTTAAGGAAGTTGCGAACAGAACAGGTTCTTGATTCACCAAACCCATTTGGGATCTCAGCCATTTCGCCTGAAGTCTTCTAATTTTGTGTCCATCCAAGTGTATTTCTCCTTCAATTGGGTCATAAAATCTCTCAAGCAATGCAATGATTGTCGACTTTCCAGAACCACTTCCTCCAACTAGACCTACACTCTTACCCGCCGGAACCTTCAAATTCAAGCCCTGCAAGACTGATGTATCAGGCCTTAATGGGTAACTGAAGTATATATCTTGGAATTCAATTTCTCCTCTTACATGTGACAAAGCCTTCCCCTTTCTGTCGTCGGTGTCAATACTAGGGATACGGTCAATCATTTCAAGGATTCGAGTTGTAGCTGCCAAAGCCTCAGTGACAGCAGTTAAGTTTGGGAGGGCACTTAAAATACTCCTGCAATGGCAAAGATAAATCGTAAGTTGAAGATCAAAAGCAATGATCAGTTGGTTGAAAAAGTATTAACTCACAGGCCTCCCATAAGAACATGGAAACCGGCTACAAAAACGTGTCCCCCATGCCTGAAAGCCCCAACCAACGTAAATGATTCCCATGCTTCCCATCAGCAACCCCTTCACGAATCCAACCTTGATTCCGAGTTTGGTCACTGTCAGAAGTGAAATGCTGAACCTGTTCAGTGTTTGATTCTCTCCAACATATGAGTAGACAGTTCTTACTGAAGAAATTGCTTGTTCAGCAAATCCTCCTGCAACTTCATATGCTTCAATTCCTTTCATTACCAGGCCCATCAGAATCTTTCCAAATACAAGCCCCGGGTTTATGAACATGATCGAAAGTGGCATTGCTGCCAATGTCAGTCTCCATGAGAGTGTGAAGGCAAATATGTGGCAGAAGAAGAAAGTTGACATGTAGGTAAGACAGTCAGGTATCTGCATCAAGGAAAGAGTAGTCACACATGACTTAGTTAAGTATATGGTTATTGAAAAAATGAAGTTATTTATGGAATGAAGTGTGAAGTGTAAGTTACCTCTCACACAAGGCAACTTGAACTGCATTTGCATCGGAGGAGATGATCGAAATAACTTGAAATGTCGTTGAAGAACCAGCAGTTTGAGTGTCAAAGAAGGAAACCTCTTGTCTGAGAACTGATTTCAGATGAGTCCATTCTCATTCTTGAAGTCTGGCTCTCGGTGGTTCGTGCACAACATAATCCTTCTGCAGAAGAAACAGAATTATATTCATGTTAAAACCAATCTTCTTGGAAAAATACTCATCATATAGAGATTTAGATTCAAATGATTGCAGTGTTCATAGATTTTTGTTATGAAAAATCATTCGAGAAAAGTAAATTAAAGTACCAACAAAAGCTGCGAATACAACCCCAATTGCAACATAAAACAGCCGGAGTGCAAACTGGAAAAATGAGAACCAAGATTAGCAAGTCCACAAATTTCTGCAATGATCAAATTATCCAGGAGATAGAAAATCAGAAATTCAGTTTTGTAAATCCTTAAAACTGGGCTAGCCAACCCCTGTTTATCTGTTTTTGAAGTTAGATCATCCAATCTTAGCTCTCAAAAGTTCCTGTCTTTCCTCCAAAATCAGACAGAGGATTGGCAGTTTTAAGCAGAACTAGTAGTAAATTCTAGGCCCGGTTGTTTTCATTTTTAGTTAATAACTATAACAGTTATGACAAGCAGTACAACCAATCATTTTGTTTTCCACCCTATTCTAGTTGTACAGAATTAGTGGGAGAGTTTACTATCCTTACCTTGTCCACATTAGCATAGGTCAAGCTACTATTGGCACTTCCACCATAAGAACTGATAACCTCACTCAGAATATACATCATAAGAGGGTTCTGCAACCCATCACCAATGCTGCCTAGACTCCCAAACAACATCAGCAATTTGTCGGTGCCATCGGCGTACCGAAACATGCTGTTCTTGCGTCCCATTGCTTGGAGGATTGATTCAATGTAAAGAACAAATTGAAGATTTATACTGCATTATGAATGTGTAATTTAGTAATTTCATTTGGCAGAATATCGGCAGCTTGTTATCTGCTATATTGTCTTGTTTATGCACTTTGCTGATGCCATGTAAATTGATTGAATTGCTGGCTTTTTATTTCATTTTTAAATTAAGAAGCCGGCAACCCCATCTTGTGTCTTTGTAAGCAATGAATGTTTGTTACCATAATTCCAGCTGCTTCATAACTCATAAGCGAGACTTAGGCTTAGGCTTTCTACTCCACTGTGAATTTTGTCTTCATGCTTGCATCTACTACTTGATCGTAATTATTCCTACTTCATAATGAGCTACTGTGCTTTTAAAAAAGGCAAGTACACTTTGGTGACTTGGCCCTTATAGTTTGAGCAATTCTTTTATCTTTATGGTTATAATTTCGCAATTCCTTTACTTTTATGATTATAATTTCAACTTTTGACACTTTCCATCTTTTCATTTGCTTACCCAAAAAAATTTGTGTTGGCAACCACACTAGGTTTTTCGCTTGCTTGCAGTCGAAACAGAACCAAAAAATCATGTCTCGATGTTTTGTTGAATAGAATTTAGCGAATCACTTAGAGATTAAACTGAGCTTTATAAAAATTATCCAAAGACACTTTCAAGCTAATAAGAAATTATGCACAAATCGTTACGATGAATTTATGTTTTCAATTGTAACCCACTTAGTAATTGATCACAAGTGAAAAAGCAAAGTGAAGGACTAAAATTGTCATAATCGAAAAACCATAATGAAAATTGAAAATAGTCAAACTACAGACCTAATTTCAATAATTCATATGCATCACTCCAGACCATGCTGAACATGATACAGCTCATGCGCTATGACAGCCCTCAAAATCAGGACGGTTGTTAATACGAGACACCAATCAACTAGAAAACAACTGTCAATCATGGAAACATGATCCACTGTAAAACAAGAAGCAAACATATGCATAAAGCAACTTTATTTAGTTAACAACTTCTGAGGGTTACCCACCCATAGGAAAATTTAAGAGTACGAAGATAACAAATCCAAATAAGACTTGGAAAACCAAAATGGGACCCCCTCAAGCATCGTTCAGAATTCAGAACCCAGAAACTCAGAAACCACCGCGGAGACGAAGGACAAGGTGAAGGGTAGACTCCTTCTGAATGTTATAATCGGCAAGAGTCCTCCCATCCTCCAGCTGCTTCCCAGCAAAGATGAGCCTCTGCTGGTCTGGAGCAATGCCTTCCTTGTCCTGAATCTTACCTTTCACATTGTCAATTGTATCCGAACTCTCCACCTCCAAGGTTATTGTCTTCCCAGTCAGAGTCTTCACAAAGATCTGCATCCCACCACGCAGACGAAGAACCAAGTGAAGGGTGGATTCCTTTTGAATGTTGTAGTCAGCAAGAGTCCTTCCATCCTCCAGCTGCTTTCCTGCAAAGATCAGCCTCTGCTGGTCTGGGGGAATACCTTCCTTGTCCTGAATTTTCGCCTTCACATTATCAATGGTATCCGAACTTTCAACTTCCAAAGTAATAGTTTTTCCAGTCAAGGTCTTCACAAAGATTTGCATACCACCACGGAGTCGAAGGACCAAGTGAAGGGTGGACTCCTTTTGAATGTTATAGTCAGCAAGGGTGCGACCATCCTCCAGCTGCTTACCAGCAAAGATCAGCCTCTGTTGGTCTGGGGGAATACCCTCCTTGTCCTGAATCTTTGCCTTGACATTGTCAATGGTATCTGAGCTTTCAACCTCCAAGGTGATGGTCTTTCCAGTAAGGGTCTTAACAAAGATTTGCATACCACCACGAAGACGAAGCACCAAGTGAAGGGTGGACTCCTTCTGGATGTTGTAGTCAGCAAGGGTGCGGCCATCTTCAAGCTGCTTTCCAGCAAAGATCAACCGTTGCTGGTCTGGTGGAATACCCTCCTTGTCCTGGATCTTTGCCTTGACATTGTCAATGGTATCAGAGCTCTCAACTTCCAAGGTGATGGTCTTCCCAGTAAGGGTTTTGACAAAGATTTGCATACCACCACGAAGACGCAGCACCAAGTGAAGGGTGGACTCTTTCTGGATGTTGTAATCAGCAAGGGTGCGGCCATCCTCAAGCTGCTTGCCAGCAAAGATCAACCTCTGCTGGTCTGGTGGAATCCCCTCCTTGTCCTGGATCTTTGCCTTGACATTGTCAATGGTATCAGAGCTCTCAACTTCCAAGGTGATGGTCTTCCCAGTAAGGGTTTTGACAAAGATTTGCATACCACCACGAAGACGCAGCACCAAGTGAAGGGTGGACTCTTTCTGGATGTTGTAATCAGCAAGGGTGCGGCCATCCTCAAGCTGCTTGCCAGCAAAGATCAACCTCTGCTGGTCTGGTGGAATCCCCTCCTTGTCCTGGATCTTTGCCTTGACATTGTCAATGGTATCAGAGCTCTCAACTTCCAAGGTGATGGTCTTCCCAGTAAGGGTTTTGACAAAGATTTGCATACCACCACGAAGACGCAGCACCAAGTGAAGGGTGGACTCTTTCTGGATGTTGTAATCAGCAAGGGTGCGGCCATCCTCAAGCTGCTTGCCAGCAAAGATCAACCTCTGCTGGTCTGGTGGAATCCCCTCCTTGTCCTGGATCTTTGCCTTGACATTGTCAATGGTATCCGAGCTTTCAACTTCCAATGTGATAGTTTTCCCAGTAAGGGTTTTGACAAAGATCTGCATCTGTTCACACAACACAACCCTAAATCAATTTTCATCCTTAAGAGTTGATCAATGATCAAATAAGACATTATTTGAGTCAAGAAATTATTCATACAAATAGCGAAGATTAAAGGGATTCTAGCAAGTTTTGATTATTAAACACCAAACCATTATGTCTGCAACTAAGCACTCAAGCAAAAACAATATTGTATCTAATCAATTCGAGGATCTGAACTTCAAAACAAAAAAAAAAAACACAAAAACAACTTAAATCAAAATTGTACCCCAATAGATTTCAGGTAAAAAAAAAGCTTGGGGTTAATCAAACTTATAAAAATAAAATAAAATAAAATTGGCTGTTTCATTTCTTGTGATTTATGCACACCGAGATTAGTATTTATAAGATCATTCTTAAAGTACAAGAGAAATGGATTTCCGAATATAATTCATAAATCAAAAAGATTTAATCAGAAAACTATTCAATGAAGATGCTCAAGATTCTAAAGAGTTTCATACGGATTCGATTAATAGTTCGACAACTACGCAATAGATCTAAACCGAAATTGAAAAACAAAAACCACAAACCTACACCAAAATTGAGACCACATAATTTCCGGACCTAAATCAAAATATAATCCTAGGGTTAATCGAACAAAACGAAGTAAATCAAGACTGGCTTACAAGCAAAATTGCATCTAGGCAAGCAATCAATTAAAAGATACAAAATTAAACAATTATATCGAATTATTTCGTAAAGATACTTTACAATTTCAAGACGATCTTTTGATTACTGGCAACAATAATTTAATAAAACGAAAATAAAATGAAAATTACAACAAGATTGCGCAAAATGTAATTGCAAGATAAAGGAATAGAAACCTTGATAGTATAACGTGAAGGAACTTTTAAAAGCTTGAAGAAATTGGCGTGCCTCTACTTGTTTTTCTTCTACCCCTCTGTCTATCTGAATTCTGAACGATGAAGGGTTTGGAATTGGGGGTTGCCTTCATTTATAGTACCAGTTACCGACTTAATCACAGAACCCATCTAATAGATCTCTGCCACGTTGACGGATTAAATTCATGCACACTCGGACCCCTACCTATACTTGGAAAAAATCGGGGAAAAAATTAGAAAAAAATATATGCTTCACGGCTAACCTAGTTAATCAGATATATTTAGACCTTTTTTTATCTTTCTAAAAAATTAAAAAATTGTTTTTATTTTCAAAGATAAAATATTAAATTTCAGTAACAAAAAGGATAATACAATAAAAGGTAAATTGGGGTGCATATAGGTGGTTTCGTTAAAATATTGTCGCTTTGGACAAATTAAAGAAAAAGAGTAACATGCACAATTAAAAAAAACAAACGAAATTACAATCATCAAACCAAGTTACTGACCAACTAACTAGATTTTGGTTGGGTCTGACTATTGAGATTTTATGATTTGAGGAACTTCCAAACTTAATTTCTTATATGTCAGTTATAGATTCTAATAATGTGTAATAGCATGTGTGTGATATGTTTTTTTTTTCTTTCGATCGAATTGAAATTCCCGATAAAATTTTAATGAAGCCACATTGTAAGCATCATTTATTGATGGTACGATTTTTCTCTCACTTTATGATTTATCATATTTTCCTCTAAAAAAAATTAAAATAAAAGCCCGAAGACTATTCAAACCATACGCCCTATTGAAACACCCAAGCCATATTTTTAGAACTTTTTGGAGGATGAACTGATTTTGATACTTTTTTCAAACAATTTGAAAGGGTGGCTAATGAGAAGCATTACAAGGAGCTACAAGTGGGAATACAATGCTAGACAAAAGTTACCAAGAATGAAGGTACAAAATTCACCTATATTGTGGCAAGCTGCAAACATTTATACTCCTAAAATTTTTGAAATGTTTCAAGAAGAATTTGATTGGTTTCTAGCTGCAACAATGAAGCAACGTAATGAGATCAATGAAACCATGTTGAGTACACAGTTGCTATTGTTGAAAAAAATGGGGAACATAAAGTTCAATTCCAATTTTTAGACCAAATTTTGTTATGCAGTTGAATGAAGTTTCAAAATTTTGGAATTATGTGTTGTCATGCTTTGAAAGTTCTTGATATATGGGATATTAAGACCATTCCACACAAGTACATTCTTCAAAGGTGGACTAGAGGGGCAAGGAAAATATCGAGGTCAGTATTCAGAAGTATAAAAACTTAGATGTCGATGAGCGCTACAAGATACTTGTCCAATGTTGGTTAATTAAGTTAGTTTCTTAAGCTTCAGATTCCGAAAAAGCCTTTTCTTTGGTACTTAGAGCCATAAATGAGTTGTGTAAGACTGTTGAAGGTATTTATTTGAATGAAGCTAAAATGAGCGTTGATGGATCTGTACCTCAGCCTTCTTCACAAGACGTGAGTGAAATAGTAGAGGAAGACAACTCTCCTAGAAACTTACTTCAAACAACAAAAGGTTTGAAGAAGAAAGAGACATATGTAGAGGTAGACGACCTAAACGCCCAAAGATTTGGGTTGAGAAACAAGGAAAAAGAAAGATAAAGCTCTCGGGCAATGGCCATAAATTATCGGAATATTCTGGAGCCGCCACGTGACCAACAATTCCCATGAAGCGGATATTACCCTTGGTAAAATTGACATCGATATGTAACGGTCTCCGCATTAATTTAATATATTTACCAGCTAAATATATTAATCAATCAGATCAATATCGATAATAAATAACTTCCCATCGAATTATTTATTCATTAATAAATAAGTGATTACACTCGGTACAATCAATTATTTAATATTTTCTCCTTCAACCAATCAGACGCTCCGGTGACCCTCAAGGCTTCACTATAAATAGAAGACCACATTTCACTTATGAGGGTAATAAAAAAAAACTACTGCAAACACTCTGTCGGTTTATTCTCTCAGAAAACTGACTTAAGCATCGGAGCGTTTTTGGTTGAACCACCCCCCCGGGATTCAACCTTAACCCCGTTTGATTTTCATTCTTGTGTGTAGGGATCGAGAAAGAACTTCACAAAGCCGGACGATTTCTGCATCAACAACTGGTGCTTTCATTGAGAGCCGATTTGAGAAATACTCAAAGCGTGCTCTTTAGTTTTTCCTTGAAAAACTCCATCATCACACTTTCGACACTTACCGTTCTTCACATGGCTAGAACACGCCGATCCATACGAGCCTCCGAGCCTGCCACATTCGCCGCTGCGATCGCTGCCGTGAACGACCCACTGCCTGATATTCCGGAGGAACCATTTTCATGTCTCCTGCACGGCCCGCGCCACGCATCAATTCACCTACCGTCCGGAATGTTGGATTGGACACCTACGTTCAGTTTTGGAACGTTCAGTTTTGGAACGTTCTCCATGGTTGCTGCTACTGTGAACCCCCCACCTGCAACGGGGGCAGTCGCGACATTTTTTCAACAAACAGACGGGCTGCTGGCTAGAGAATCATCTCTGAGAGTCCCGAATCAGCCCCATTCCGACTGGGACCAAAGGAGGCACTTGGACGTCATGCGCAACTCGCAGGCCTACACCCAGGTACCAGGGAGACATGGTTCGTCGCATCTGTCTGAAGGCGCGCGACGTGCGCCCTGACATGCTACTCATCACGAGCAAGCACCTAGGGGATCACCTCCGCGACTTGGACTGACACAACATGTCCAGCAACTAAGCAACCAAGTTCGAGCCCAATCGGAGCTTTTGCAACAGCTGTTGGGGGACATCGGGATATCCAAAACCTCCGAAACAGGCAATGAACCTCGCAGGGCATTAAGGGACATCCCAAAACACGCCGACAAAGAGCATGTCCGCTGCTAGACAATGTCCCGAGACACGTCGTTGAACGACTTAGGGGAAGAAAGTTGCATCCACAGAGCAGGAGGACAAGATCAACCGAGGATATCGACCCGAGAACGACTCGGAGGAAGCCCCAGAGCACTTTCACCCATTGAGTACCCACGCGATAGCCCATGGCAGCAAGCATTCTCCCGTGCGTCACGCACCCACTCGGATGATCACAGCGAGGAGGATGAGACTTACTCGCCAGCACACTCGAGAGCCAAGCCCGCTGCAACTCGAGGGAGTCGACGCCATTTGACCAGGCGTGGGAACCACCGATGACAGGACCCATCCCAATCCCCCCGGGATTAACACGGGATGACCCTGCTCCCGTCTGACACGAAGTGTCAGACAAGGGATATTTCTGACCTTTGCCCTCCCGGGCTATCAGAGTACGCCAGGATCCGGAGAAGGCATGTGATATCTCGGTCTCTGCTACAGTCCACATCCGATATCAACCTGAAGGGCAGTCAAAACATTAAAAGCTGTGAGTGGACAAAACAAGAGTTTATAAAAACAGTTTCATAAGAAGACATTTGTACCCTTCACTAAAAAGCATGCATACATTCGAAAACCATTTAACCAAATGAAACCATATATGGGACTAAGCCCAAAACCAAGACTTAGAGAACCGTAATGAAAACGACCATACGGGCCACTGCCCAAATCCATAAGGGACTCAGCCCAAATCATAAGAAACTAAGAACACGAGCCACTGCTCAAAACCTGTGTAACCACACATCACATATCATATATCATATAGCATACATCATATATACATATAATTCACACAACCAATCCTGTCACGGTTTCCAAAGCTACGCACGTGCTACCCGGGTCTCAATTCGAGTCTTCTCCAAGTCAGGATCAATGTCCGCAGACCACTGACCCTACCCGAGGTAATATTAATCATAGCCTTCCTGAGAGTAAGGAACCCAACTGAGGGGTGACTCCACTCAGTCGGTGCTCCGTGACTACTACAGGGTCCACCTAGGCCAACGACCCTCCCCGGAGGAGATAATAGAAGTAAAGGAAGGTATATGAATACATATATATACATAACATAAACGTTCATGCTCGGTTCCCTTGAACCGTCATGATCCACAATATCCATTAACCAGGGTTCATGCCGGTTCCCATAAACCGTCATGAACCAGAATGACCTGAAAAAGGTTCATGCCGGTTCCTATAAACCGTCATGAACCACAATGACCTTTCCAGAGTTCATGCTGGTTCCCGTAAACCGTCATGAACTTGGAAATCCATCTAGGGTTCCTGACTCGAAATCATCAGTGTAAAACAACTGGGTCTCGTGCCCGAACATATGACTCAACTGGGCACCATGCCCAATATCTAAGGGTCAGTCACGACTCCGATCATAGTGATGCGTGCAACCATCCATCCAGGACCGCCCTCAATCCTAGTATGTCGCCGTGAACGTATCAACCGACGCGACCACCACAAGACCATGGTGCACTCATCACCGATCGCTATCCTGAACCGTCAGCACTCCGAAGTCGAGCCTCCCCAGGCTGCCCGACCACGAATCGTGCAACGTAACCTCTCCGGAAGGAACACATCCCAATCCAGAGGTGAGCGTCGTATCGTCGATCGCCGTGCACATAGCACCCGTCGCGACCTCGATTTAGACCCGAAGGTCGTAAATAGCGTCATATGCCCGAGACAAAACCAAATGGGTCTCATACCCGAGTTTATCTTTTTAGAAATCCAAAACCAGTTCATTTAAACTAATAAAGAAATACAGACCCGTATAGGTACCGTATAGGGCCGAAACCTCGAAATACGTGCCTATACGTAACCACATACAAATGCACCCATGGCATCATCAAACATGTATGAAAACATATAATAAACATTTATGCATGCACCAATTTAGGAAAAAAGGTCCACTCACAGACCGTCCGAGCTGCCGCCTCGATTTGCGTGCCATACGGCTCCCCGAGCCGATCACCATCACCGGGACTCTCAAACCTGTCCAAATTTTAATAGAAGGTTACTAACTACTTAATTAATCTCCTACCAAAGCCCCGTAATTTTCCCGAACTTTTAACTATTTTTAAACACGATCCGAAACCTTACGATGCCCCGAACATTATCGAGACGGTGTCCGATCGACACGAAACCAATCCCAAAATGTTCATTACATCGAATAGATGATTTCACATGTTGGAACCTTCCCAAGATTCCCTGCCACGCGCCCTGGAAGTGCACTGCGCGTGGGCCTCACGCGCCACTGCACAGTGCGTCTTCTTCCCTGCGACAGACCGGTCCGGCCGGTTCGACTGTGCAGTCTGGTCCAGCTGGAACGGCGTGACTGGTCCGGCCCTCCTACTCCCTCATTTTTGGTCTTTTTTCTTCCTAATCGATTCTAAACTTCCTAATATGATCCTAGGAACATGTTTGGATGATCAAAACAAAGAAAAACCCATAGAACCCGAGGTTTGATTTTTGAACCTCACGGTTTAGTTTTTCCATTTTTCCTCCCACGGCTTCTCAGCCGTCTACCACCACCAAAACCACCTTAAAATTTTCCTAGCAACCTAAGTAACTCATCCTAATCGTCCAAAAACAACCATAATATCGAAATCAATTAAAAGGGGAAAAATGGCCTTACCATGCACCCGCACGGGTTCGTGGCTCCACCGCCCACGGCGGCGCCTTCCTGGGCCGGCCACTGCTTCCAACATCCTCCCCACTCTCTGGTCTCAGTCCTGGTCGAAATGGATGGGTTTTGGTTTGCACAGAGATGGAGAGAAATGGTGAGAAAGTGAGATCGGGGAAGATGGTTTTGAAATGGGGAAATGGAATGGAAAGCACGGTGCATGAATCAATTTGGGTGTCCATTGGATGGGTGACACTTGTCACTCATCCATTGGCATCAGGATAAATATCTGGGCCCACTAGAGACAAAACTGTACTTTTTGTCTCGTAAAACGTGTCGCCGTAAATAGTATCTCGAAGCTTCCGTGAACCGTAACTTCGCCGTCGAACGTCCGAATTCGACGTGCCGCCTATCTACGGATTCGTATCATCGTCATCTACGTAACGGTCTTCGGCCCTCGGCCATCGGACCTCCTGGTCAAAAAGTCAACATTTGACCCCTCTGAACCAAAATTACCTAAATGCCCCTAAACTTCCGAACGTCATAACTTCCTTCTCGAACGTCGGAATTAAACGTGCTACCTGTCTATGAACTCGTGACGTCCTAAACTACGTCACCGTCCTCGCTCAAACTCCATTTGACCACCCAAATGAAAATTTAATGTTTTGCCACGACTAGGGGCAAAACGGTCATTTCGCATCGTTCGTCTGATTTCACCCAACTAATCACCAATTAGCCTCACTAATCGTGATTAGTCACTAATCTAATCTAGGAATTTGGGACGGGTTGTTACACCCGATACGAAGGACCATTGCATGCTGAAGACGTCCAAAGGATGCTAGATCGACGCCTCTAGGGAGTTCAACACGACAGAGACTTGAAGGATGACCTTTGGCGCCAAATTCAGACGTCATCATCTTCGCCGTTCCTAAGGGACAGTGAGGAGGAGCCATTCCCGCAGAAATTGTTAACACCAAGGTTCAATCAGTACAAAGGAACCTCTGATCCAGTAAAGCAGATCAATTACTATCGGGGGGTCATGGTACCTCAAATGCACAACGACGAACTCATGTGCAAAGTTTTCCAAGCCACGCTGCAAGGTCAGGCGACGACATGGTTCAACCATCTCCCCTGGAGATCAATCACTTCCTTCGAAGAATTCACCTTTGCTTTCATGAAGGAGTACTCGTAGCTTCGCACCGTTGAAGTCAAGGATGACCACCTCTTAACCATCCGAAAGTGGTCTAAGGAAACCTTGCGGCAATACATCCGGAGGTATTGCGAAGAGAAGTCTCGCATCGTTGGCTGCAGCGATCTCGTCACAGCCATGGCATTTAAGCAAGGCCTACCGCAGGAGAGCCAGCTCTACGGAGACATCGTCATGGGCAACGCCCGAAGTCTCACCAAGATGCTGTCCCTGGCGGAGCGACATGCATACTGGGAGGACGAGAAGAACGCCACACATGCCGCCAACCATGCCGAGGAAGATGGACATCCTTCAAAGGCGTTTGCGCAACCACATGATGATGCCCACCGCGGAAACTCAGTCGAGAAAGCCAGCAAGCGCAAAGGAAACCCGTCATCCAACATGTTCGCGGGTGTGAAGCCAAACACACAGTTTTCGGTACCTTTCCTCCAAATATATAATCAGATAAAGGAAAAACGTGGTTTGAAAGACTGCTCCCGTCAAAGGCGACCAGGAGAGAGCCGACAAAACAAGATGGTGTGCCTATCACAATTTTTATGGGCACGACATAAACTTTTGCCAGACTTTCGAAAGATACCTCCAAGATCTCTTGAAAGAAGGATACTACACCGAGTACGTCAAAAAAAAGGTAACAGATCGTCTCCGAAACAAAGACCCCTAGGAACCCGCACAAAAGATGATCCGCGTGGACACCATCATTGCCGAGTCCAACTTGTAGGGAACAACCAAGAAACTGAATCAGTGACCAAGTCATCATCAAAGACACAAATTTTTTGGTTAAAATTCGGCTCAGTGCCTACTTTGCTCACATAGCATCTTTCAATAGGATTAAAGATGTTTTGTTTCACCGTCTAGTGAAATTGTCTTACCACCTACACTTTTGTTTAGAAAGCACTAAGCCTTCGTCACGCGAAGCACTCCAAGCTTTTTCCATGCAAAGCACCAGAGTCTTCGTCACTCGAAGCACTCTAAGTCTTCGCCACGCGAAGCACTCTAAGTCTTTGCCATGTGAAGCACTCCAAGCCTTTGCCATGCGAAGTACTCCAAGCCTTTGCCATGTGAAGCACTCCAAGCCTTTGCCATGCGAAGTACTCCACGCGAAGCACTTCAAGCCTTCGCCATGCGAAGTACTCCAAGCCTTCGCCATACGAAGCACTCCAAGCCTTCACCACGCGAAGCACTCTAAGCCTTCGCCCCGTGAAGCACTCTAAGTTTTCGTCCTGTGAAACACTTCAAAAACTTCGTCACGCCAAGCACTCTAAGTCTTCGCTATGCGGAGCACTCCAAGCCTTCGCCATGTGAAGCACTCCAAGCCTTCGCCATGCGAAGCACTCTAAGCCTTCACCACGCGAAGCACTCTAAGCCTTCGCCCCACGAAGAACTCTAAGTTTTCGTCCCGCGAAACACTTCAAAGACTTTGTCATGCGAAGAACTCTAAGACTTCGTCACGCTAAGCACTCTAAGTCTCCGCCATGCGAAGCCCTCCAAGCCTTCGTCCCGCGAAGCACCCCAAGTCTTCACCACGTGAAGCACTCCAAGCCTTTGACATGCAAAGCACCCGAGTCTTCACCGTGAAAAACACTCCAAGCCTTCGCCATACGAAGCACTCGAAGCCTTCACCATGTGAAGAACTCAAAGTTTTTGCCACACAAAGCACAACAAGTCTTCACCATGCGGACCACGCCACGACTTCGCCATGCGAAGCGCTCAAGTCTCGTCTCAGCGAGGCACATGAAACCATCCAAGAAATTGACTTGTTGGAGTCGGAAAGCTACTTAAAAACACTTCCAACCCCACCAAGAGGGGCAACCACCAGGCCATGACAAACATTGGGCAAATGTTATAACATGCGAAGTCCAATTCTGCATTTCTGTGCACGGGATCGAAATTCATTCGATCATATCTCGCTCAATTTTACTCACCCTGACATGAACTTGTTGGCACTAAAATGATACGGAAGTCAGCTTTCCAACGCCGTTGACCTCACTCAATTCCGAGTTGTGACGAGTTCCCAGCGAACGTTTTTGTACACGAAGGTCAACTACACATACCAGTGCACGAGTACGAGATTCATTCAGTCATAGGCCACTGAATTTTGATCACCCTGACATGAGGTTGATGTAGTTAGAAATCTATGGAAGTCAGATTTCTAACGCCATTGATCTCACTCAATTCTAAGTTGTGATGAGTTCCAGGTAAATATTTTTGTACACAAAGGTCAACGGCATGAATCAGCGCATGAGTAAGAGATTCGACCAATCCTACAAGGATCAATTCGGATTGTATTGGAACAAGCCTGGTGGCAGTATAAAGGTTTGGAACTCATCTTTCCAACCCCATCAACGACACTCAATTCGGAGCTAAAACGAAGTCAGAAGACCAAATTTACTACACAAAGGTCAAATCTGCCGAAAATCACAAAACACTAAAAAAAAAAAAAGTGGAAGGCTTCTATTAATGAAAATTAAAGAAGTTGGCGATACATAAGTCGAATGCTCAAACATGTATTCAATGCTAAGATCAAGCCTTGGAGGCCTTCAGTCATCTCATCGGGGACTTCTAGTGACACATCGTCCATGACCTTCTTCAAACAATGGAGGCAACCTCCTCAACATCGCTTACTTGGCATAGATGGCATCTCCATTGTAATGACCCGTCCCGGAATTCGAGATTAGGGAAGTGTTTAGTGAGGGCTTAACTGAGTTAATCGGTGTTTAGTTGGTTACTTTTGGCTTTTGGGCGTAGAATGACGATTTTGCCCCTAGTTTGTGCAAAATGTTGACGTTGAGTTCGGGCTGTCAATTGGGCATTGACCGATGACCGTGACGTAGTTCGGGACGTCACGAATCCGTAGACAGGTGGCACGTCCGATTTGGACAATCGGAGGAACATTTATGGTGTTCGGAAGGTTAAGGGCGTTACCGTAATTTTGGTTATAAAAGGGAAAATGTTGACTTTTTGCTGGACGCTTGGTTTTCACGTAGACCGAGGACCGTTAGATAGGTCTCGACATCCTGAGTACAATGACATGCGGCACGCTATCATCAGACGTCGGATGGTTACGTTATGGGTCTAGGAAGTTGAAGGGCAAAATGGTAATTTTGGACTTAGGGGCAATTTGGCCTTCTCACAATTGGGCCAATCAGATAAGGCTAGATGGGAGAGTGTGAATGGATATTTAATTTTCTGTCCAGGGAGAGTTGGACACGTGGGGGAGACCTAGAGGTTTCTTGGAAGGTTAGTATGTGCACGGCTACAAAATGCACGATTTTGAACCGTGCAATTGTGGAAAAGTGCAGAAATAGGGAGAGGGTGTGTGAGGCCTTGTGAACTGGTGAGAATGACAGAGAGAAAGGAGAAGCTGGGGAGTGGATTGTGAGTGGAAATCGTGCAAGAACCAACGATGGGAGAGAGGTGTGAATTTTCAGGGAAAACAGAGAGGGTCGAGGTGGTGGTGCAGCCACAAACGATCAATTTGATCCAATCAAGCTTGAAGGGAGGCTAGGACGGCCGAGGACCACTCTTTGGATGCAGAGGAGCACGGCGGCGAGTACGGCGGAGGTGAGAAAGACGGTAAGCCTCTATTTCCCCTGTTTTTCCCGTTTTGTTCAATTCGAAAGTCGTGGCTTTTGGGGCTGAGTCGAGGGATTCTGTGAGTTTTGTGAGACTCAGTAGGTCCCTAGGAATCGTTTAAACTCAAAGCCGTGCAGGGGGATTGCTTGGCTGGTCGGGAACCGAAATAGAGGTTTCGGGCAGTTTTGGTTCGAGCTTGAGGACAACGGGTTAGAGGCTGAAATGTTTAGATTTTAGAATTAGAACTGGTTGCTAGGAACGGGATGAAACTAATGGGATTGAAAGGACTGAAATCGAGTAGGAAGTGAGAGAGAACCGGTCACGCCGGTTCGGTTCAGTTGAACCAGCTGGCCAGAGGTTGAAGATGACCCTGTAGCAGGCGCGTGAAACCCACGCGCAGCCACTTTGGGCGGCGCGTGAGGGCGCGTGTGGAAGAATTTGGGGAACCTTCCAACATGGTTTTGAGTCTAATCGTTGTAACGAGTCTTTTGGGAAAGGTTTCGGGACAATCGGACGTCGTCTCGGGTTAGTTCTAAGGGGTCAAAGGTTTAGGGTTCTGTTTAGTTACGTTGTAAGTCCGGGGAAAATTGGGGAAAATTAGGAGAAACTTGGTGGACGTGTTAGTGACTCGTCTTAGTGACTTTGGACAGGTTCGGGAAAGACGAGGAATGGTCTGTGAGTGGACTTTGCTTTCTAACTCTTGATGCATGCATATATGTTTTTATATGTTTTCTATACTTGATTCTATGATTTGATTTATGATTGTGATGATTTATGGTTTTTGCACGTTTTTCGAGGAAATTACGGAATTTCACGTTTTACGATATTTCGAACGTTCTTGTGATTTCATCATGGTTTTAATGGTTTGATTTCGAGATTTGAAAGCTGATTTGATTTCAAGGTTTTAAAAAGTGATTTCGGGCTGGGAGCCCTGTTCTTGTGATTTCGGAAATGATGTTTCGGCTTTGGTTTTCGAGGTTTGGAAAGGAAGTCTGGATTTGGGTTCGAGACAGTGGTTTCGGATGCCGGCTTACGGAATCATTGTTGTGAATTCGGAGATGGATTTTCTGTGGTTTTCATGGTTGATTGAAAAATGGTTTTGGGTTTAAAGACCCGAAAAGAAAAGAGAAAGCCCACTGGATCTGGTTTTGAGTTTAAAGACTCGGATTGATTTACGGGGGGAGGGCCCTGGATTGATGTTTTGAGTTTAAAGACTCGGTATTGTTTTGAGTTTAAAGACTCGGTGATAATGAAACTCCCCGATGCCTGTGATTGTGTTTTGAGTTTAAAGACTCGGATGCCCCGGGAAGGCCTGGCTAATTGCGCATTATGTTTTGAGTTTAAAGACTCGGGCGCACTTGAGATCCAGTAAACTTGTATGATTGATGTTTTTCACTGGTTTTCTGATGTTTTGGGCAGTGGCCCGGATGAAGTGGATTTGACGATTTTTGGGAATGAGTTCCCGGATTTGAGAATGATTTAAGATTTGAGGCTGAGGCCTGGATTTGAATAACGTTTTGATACGGGTTTTCAAATGGTTTTTCAATGATGATTTTTGATATGAGTGATTTCATGACTTGACTTGATATGCATGCATTGGTTTTGCGTGGAGGGTATAAATGTAATTGTTTTATGAAATGTTTTTAAACTTATACTTTATTTTTGTCTACTCACAGTCTTTTCGTGTTTTTGATACCCTCCAGGTTGTTGCGGCGCGGGCTGTTGGTCGAGAGAGACGGAGACATCACACGTACGATCCACAGTAGACTTTGTGCACTCTGGGAAGTTCGGAAGTTTTTGGACGATCGTATCGAGCATCCCTTGTCTGACTTACGTGTCACATGAAGGTTGGACGTCAGTTTAGCCTACATGTCATGCGTAAGTTAGACGGGATCGGGATTTAGCCCTTAATCCCGGGGGATTAGGGGTGGGTCCTGACATCCATGCTCTCTTCCTTCAATTAGGTGATGATGTGCAACGTCTCGAGCTTTGTAGGGAGCATGATCGATCCTCCATGCTCCACCTTGTTACCACTACATTTTGAGCTCAACAAAGCAACTCCTTGGAAGACTTCAGTTACTTCGTGACACTACATGCACTTAGCCTCGCGTCATGGGAAGCCTTGCTTCGAAGATGAAGCACATCTCTCCTTGTAGCTGCAACACACATTGCCTCGCATCTGAAACAAGCCTCATGCTGGGTTGTGACTCGTCGCACTCCAAGTGATGGGACTCCTCGCCTCGCACTTGCACATCTTGCCTTGTAGTTGCACCATGCATAGCCTCGCACTTGCAGCATTCCTCGCCTCGCACTTGCAGGATTCCTTGCCTTGCACTCGCAGCATGTCTCGCCTTGTAGTTGCACTCTGCTGCACCTCACACCCCACTCTGCTGCACCTCGAACTGCACACTGCTGCACCTCGCGCCTTGCACGCTGCTGCACCTCACGCCTCGCACTCTGCTGCACCTCGCGCCTTGCACTCTACTGCACCTCGCGCCTCGCACTCTACTGCACCTCGCACCGCACTCTGTTGCACCTCGCGCCGCACTCTGCTGCACCTCGCATTGCATTCTACTCTACCTCCCCGTTAAAGACCTTGATGTTGGCTCCGCCCATACTTGAAGATGATGAGTCCGTCAGCGCGCCAAGCTCTTCTTTTCACAAAGCATCATAGGCATGTCAACTGGAGGAGCGTCTTGGTGTCAAGTCCATTATCTATTAAAGTCGAAGCTCCAACAAGTCCCGGACATGCCACTAGATGATACTTCACAAAGTGAGGTCTTCAAGACTACACCAGAAGTATGTCTTCATACATCTTGAAATGACCGTCTCGGAGAGTAGAGCGTACCACCGCTTGAATCATTGCAATCGGACATCTACAACTCTCAATATCTACGAAAGATCGAAACTGAACAAAAGAAAAATAATATATACAATATATATTAAAATATTATATATATATATATATATTGTATCCATACAAAAGCAAGTCGGTGACTTGCATGAAACATACATGGAAAAAGCAAAGCTGTCTTCTGACAGCACCCAAAAAAAAACTGATGAAAAGAGAAAACACGGTAGCCAACATTCTCTGCGCGCGCCGCCTTCAACTGCTCTCACGCCCGACGCGCCCAACTCTGATGCCTACTAGCTGCTGCCCAACTGACTCTATTCCGCTACAGCAACGAACCACAGGGTGCACTGCAGCCTCCACTGCAGCTTCCTCTGCCGACATCATCCCATGGGGCGACTTTTTCTTCTTGCTTTTTTGCAAGTAACTCGCTCACCAGTCCACCGGTCCCATTTTTTCTCTTGCTTTTTGCAATCTGCAAAAAACGCCCACCTCGACCGAGAAAAACTAAAAAGAAGATGAAGAGATTTTACCTGATAAATGGATGAGCCGAACTTCTTCACCACAATAGCCACTAAAGCAATATTAGGGTTTAAATTTCTTTATAAAATAAAAGTCACATACTCTCATTTAAATAAAGAAAATTAGACAAACCCTAATAGTTGATTGGGCTTGCAAAACCAACTCAAGACAGGACTACAAGCCCAGAGAATTCTTTTTTGGGACAAGATCAAAGTCAATCTCCAGTTACATCTGGGAAAGAGGAGTCCAACTGTTATACAAAATATTAAGACGTGATTTACTGGAACCTCAAGGAGACTACATCCCTTAGGATTCCTCGAATTCCTAAGCGATGTGGGGGCATTTGTGGAGCCATAAATTACCGGAATATTCTGGAGCCGCCACGTGGCCAACAGTTCCCATAAAGCCAATATTACCCTTGGTAAAATTGACATCGATATGTAACGGTCTCCGAATTAATTTAATATATTTACCAGCTAAATATATTAATTAATCAGATCAATATCGATAATAAATAACTTCTCATCGAATTATTTATTCATTAATAAATAAGTGGTTACACTCGGTATAATCACATATTTAATATTTTCCCTTTTAACCAATTAGACGCTCCGGTGACCCTAAAGGCTTCACTATAAATAGAAGACCACATTTCACTTCTGAGGGTAATAAAAAAAAAAACTCCTGCAAACACTCTGTCGGTTTATTCTCTCAGAAAACTAATTTAAGCATCTGAGCGTTTTCGGTTGAACCACCCCCCCCCCCCTCGGGATTCAACCTTAACCCCGTTTGATTTTCGTTCTTGTGTGTAGGGGTCGAGAAGGAACTTCACAAAGCCGGACGATTTCTGCATCAACAGTGATCATCTTGCCAATGCTTCAAATTCTACGAATGAATATTAGTTATATAACGTATGTAATTGATTTATTTCTTATAATTCTTTTTTCGGTTACGTACTCAAATTATAATTTTTATGTCTTTACAATTTGTTTTATTAAAATGCAGGGTGTTGAGGTGCCTACCTCATTGGCATGGGAGAATTATCATTATATTAATCTAAAGGAATATATATCTCAAAGTAGCTTTCAAGAAATAGTGCAATATTTTTGTGGTTTTAGTGGTGAACAATTTGCTCATTTGTTTAAATATTATACACAAAGTGATCAAATGCTTGATGAGCTAAATATATGGTTGTAAGGGATGGTTCCCTTGGCCAAGCACCAGAAATAGAGAAGTATGACACATGCGCCTCCAATAGAGAAGCAAACCACGACAAAGATTGAAAGAGCTAAGTGGTGACTTGATTGGTTGTGAGCATAGATGAAAAAATTGGTAATTATCGGCAAAATTTTGTTAAAATTGGTCGGCGGCACGTAAGAGGGAGGGGAGAAGAAATTGAGCGAAATTTTGACATTTTGTCTTATTTTAAGCACATAAATCTCCTTATTTCATTAAAACGATCGAGATAGGGCCAAATTGCATGAAAATATGGCGTACAACCATTGATTTCCAGTCGGGTCATGCCGCCGGATCCGAAACCCGAATCGTAGACCCGTCTTGAGGTAAGGGACGACCACTGTGCAGGAGTGTGGCGACCACGCGCAGAGACTGTCATCGACGCGTGGTGATGCGTGCGGCGTCCATTGGACGTCCGTCCAACATGAAATATTTTTTATTTTATTTTTTTGAGTTTAATGGTACAACTTTGATGTTAATTGGATACCATATGGGTACATTTATGAAAATCTAATATAATATGTTTTATATTTAAATTAGTATTTGATATAAAAAAATTTGGGAATACAAATATAAGGTTAATTTGAATATTAATGAATTTTTGAAGCAAATTATATTGAATGAAATGATTCGTAGAGTAGAGATGGTTAATTTGAAGAAAATTATGTTGAATTCAATTCAAGTAAATTATGTTGAATTGAAGAAAATTATTCGAATGGTTAATTTCAATATTAATTGATTTTAGAAAAATATGAGATGAGCATATGATTAATAAGAATTCGTTTTACATCCAATTTTCACTAATTAATGTCTAATTTTTTAAATTATTATGTAAATGCAAATTCCCCGATTTTCTAAATTATTATATAAATGTAAACTCCATTATTATGCTTATTTTTATGTTTTAACTATATTAACATTCAATTCTAGTAATTCACTTCAATTTATGTTTAAGTTCAAAATTTTATATTATTAGTCATCGACAGAACCCTATTGTATTATATTATTCATCATATATTTATTGTATCAAAGTCATTTTATAGTTTTTATTAGTCCTATATAACCATCATTGGGTACTTAAGTTTTTCCCAAAGTTTCATTCTAAATTTCCAACTTTTAGACCGAATTTCCGTCATTTTTGTTAACCGTAAACGAAATCGATATCGATATTTGGCGCAAAATATTCGTAAATTTGACTAGCAATATATCCGTCGATATCGATATTTTAATCCTTGGTTGTGAGATGTTCATTCCATGGTTTTGTTTTTATCTAACCCAAAAAATTGATACTGTACAGAGGGCTGACTGTTTTAGTTTAGTAACTAGCAAGGACTATTATTTTGGCAAGCAACAAATTTGCTGGTTATCAAATGATACTCTTATGCTATGCCTTATTGTTTTTCTTATGTAACTGATTATGTTTGACATTCTGACGTTTTTATATTATAGCTTATGAGATTTTTGTGTGTTTGTTCTTATTTTTCTGTAATAGCTTGGAGTACTTCAATGAATCTATTACGAAGTTATTGCTAAATTGAGATAGGTTCTTTCTGTTGGTGGTAAGTTGCCCACAATGGTAGTATAGTTGCAATAAAGTGAGAGTTATTCATATTATGTCCACAACGACATCCACTAGCTCACAACAACCTCACCACTCGGGTTATCACTCTAACAGCCGGGTTGATGACGAGCTGTTCCGCGTCGAGACATCACATCCACTGTAGCATCACAACACGCTAATCGATAAACCATCTGCTCTGGAAGCCATGACCTCGCGCAGAGCGCAAAAACCTTGTTCTAATACCAAATTGACACGGCCTACCCCCAATCCACAGGGATTAAGGGATAAGTCATGCTCCCGTCTAACCCACGTGCAACACGAAGGCTAAACACTTGTCTAACCTCCATGGAACAAGTAACTAGACAAGGGATACCCAGGTCAACGTACCAAAAACCAACTTGAGTTAACCAGAGTTCGCAGCATCACTGTGGAACGCGTGTGTGATGCCTCTGTGTCACTAACAACAGCGTGCACCGTATCAACCTGAAGGGTATCGAAAAACCAAAAGACTGTGAGTGGACAAAAATAAACAATAAGTTCAGAAAAACATTTATAAGAAAAGACATTTATACCCTCCACGTAAAACCAATGCATGCATTCAAAAACCATTTCATTTTCGAGATAATAAAAACCGTTTATGAAAATCGAAACCATTTCCTTTTCTCCAATTCCGGGCCTCAGCCCAAACGATCAAAATCCATATCATCCGGGTCATAGCCTAAAACATCTGGAAACCATTTGAAAACCATCAGGATGTCACATAAATCTGAAACACATTTAAAAAAAATTTCCATCAATCAAATCTGCTGGATCTATCCGAGTCTTTAAACTCAATATCAATCCGAGTCTTTAATCTCAACAGGTCTCAATATCAACCTGAGTCTTTAAACTCCTGAGTCTTCAAACTCAATAGGCCTACGGGGGGAAATCACAATATCTGAGTCTTTAAATTCCCGAGTCTTTAAACCCAATCACATATCCAGGCCCGCCTTCGTCACATATCATATCCGGGTCTTTAAATCCAATACCAGATCCAGCAAATCCATTCTAAAACCATTTTATCAAATCCAAATCCATAAATCCATTTCCAAATCCGAATCCGAAATCATCATTCTGAATCTCAATCCGAATCCGAAATCATCATTCCGAATCCAAATCCAGAAATCAAGTTTATCGAAATCACTTTTCCAAATCCATTCATAAACCATTGAAATCAAATCATAATTTAAATCCCAAAATCATAGTATCGAAACCATCTTCAAATCATAGCATAAAACCATAATCTCGAAAAATGCACAAGTACGTAAATATCACGAAATATGTGCAAAATCGTAAATCAAATATATCATAATCATAAGTATATAAATCACATGTAGAAAACATAGAAAACATTTATGCATGCATCATAATTTAGAAAGCAAAGTCCACTCACAGACTATTCACGCTACCACCTCGATACGCGTGCAATACGCCGTTCCCGGCTAATCCACTATCACCGGTCTTCCCGAACCTGTCCATATCACATACTAAGGTCACTACTTACTTCATAATGGTTCTACTAAATCCCCGTAATTTTCTCAAAATTTTAAATATTTTTAAACTTGATCCTAAACCTTCGGACATCCCGAATCGTATCAAAACGATGTCCGATCGACTCAAAAATAGTCCCAAAATGTTCGTTACATCGATTACATTAAAAGTCATGTTAAAAACTTCCTCAAAAGACGTGCCACGCGCCCCCACGTGCCTCTCAAAGGGGATGTGCATGGGCCTCACGCGCCAGGCGCAAGTTGTCTTCGACCTCGGTCAAACCGGGTTTGAACCGGTCCGGTCCAGCCGAACAAGCGAGGGCGGTTCGAAGCCATAACGTCCTATTTTCCTATCAGTTTTCAGTCCTATTTCCACCTTTCCCTTTGTCCCTTTGTTTAAGATTGATTGAACTAATTAAAACACGTAATGAAGGCCCGTTTCTTACCTCCCAAATTCGAAGAAAAACCCAGAAACTGCCCTTCTCTGTTCCTAGCCACCACAACGTTCTCCGGCCACGGTTGTACGTTTCCAGGCCTCGACTCAACCTTCAAAAGCTCTAATAAGCAACCCAGTCATTCACTAACCCACAAAACTCAAGGTCCTAGCTCTGTACAAAACAGGGTCTTAGATATGGCTTATCTTCCCTCTGGCCCTCCGTCGTGGCCTCCACCACAATCCTCATGTCGTCTTGGTCTCCTTTTACTCAATGATCACCACCAACAGACAGGTTCACAATGGTTTGGACGTTTTGAATTTCACGGTTGTTCATGGTTGTTCACGGTTCTTCGACTCACTTCTTCTTTCCTTCTCGCTGTCTTTTTGTTTCCTCACTCTCACACACCACGACTCACTCTAGTTTTCACTCAGTCACACACACACGACACTTTACTCTTTCACTCGACTAAACACATAAACCAAAATGACTAACACGACTACCATAGAATCCAGCCTTGATTTTAATTGATCAATAGTAAGCATAGGCTGGAACTAACCAGAGGCTGGACATGTGTCCACTTTCCACTGATTCAAGTGAAAAATCTCTAACGAACCAGGGACAGATGTCCCCATCATATTGATCATCATTCAAAATCAGCCAAAAGACCATTTTGCCCTTGGTGCACAAATTACCATTTTCCCCCTCGCATGTTTAGACCAAAAACCGAGCCGTCTGAAGTTCGATGACAGCGTACTGTCTGTCGTTGAACTCGTGACGTCCCGAACTACGTCACAGTCATCGGCCAAAGTCCATTTGACCGCCCGAATCAAAAGTCAACATTTTGCCCATTCCATGGGCAAAACGGTCATTTCGTACCGTTCGTCCGAAATCACTCAACAAATCACCGATTAATCTCACTAATCCGTCATTAATCACTAACCTAATCCTGAAATTCGGAATGGGTCATTACAATCTTCCCCTTAAAATAATTTCATTCCCGAAATTTTGAATCTCGTACGTCCGCAACACACCGGGGAAATCCAATTTGTCTCACACCTGGGCCTTCTACCTGGTGTACGTCACCTGCCAATCCTGCTCTAATCTGTCATTCCAAACTGTCACCAAAACTGTCATCATATATCTATCAAGAGGACTAACTCATACCAACTCTCAGTCCAGCTGGCGATCATCCTATTCTCACCGAGGTCAACACGTTTCCAACTCATACCCGTGGTACCTCTAACATCGCACCAGTCGACACTCACGGCTCAACTACGCCACAACACCACTGCTACCCGTCTCATCAATCTCTTAGTCAAGCGTACCTCGTACCAACGCCTCAGTACATCGTGAAAGTCTGCCGTCAACATGCACAAATCTCACCTCGCAAACCAATTTGCAAGACGACATTTACCGGCCTTGGTACTCCTATTCATCAATATCCGTTCAACGTTCCGTACTATCTCTGTCAGCGATCCGCGTCGACCTCACCGGAGTCACAACGTACTCGCTCACACCACTAACTCAACCAATCATCTCACTGGTGGTTCCACTAACCTCCAACACATTCAACCGGTGGGAACATCGTCCACGTCCCACAATACTTGTCTGTAACTAAACCCTACCCTATACTTGTCAAATCGTGATCACACATCTCTATGTCAGGATCCCACCAGCCACTCATGGCTCTGAGCATCCAGCTCACATCATTACCTAATCCTGCCATAACTAATCAGACCACTCGGGATCACCCTGATCCAGTCCATATGCTCAGTCAATACATCTTCTCGGACATACTCCAATCATCCATATAATTAACAATATACATCGGCACTCAACCGATCACCAACATCTCTACCAGAACATCACGATGCATCCCAATTCCATCCAACATCATAATGCATCCTCCAACCATAACAGTGTCTCCCCGGGGCACATACAACACCACATTGACCACCACTTGGCTCGTGCCAATCACACTTCAAGTCTGACGTCCAACATCAGGCCGATCACCATTCCAGGCCCAAAACATCTTCCGAAGAATACCAACTTAAGTCCATTCCATGTCTCATGGTCTCCTTGGTCTCCCGACCAACATCCAAAACATCTACTCCAATCATATCTCATTTACGTACACAGGGCAGACCCAGCACCAGATCCATATCCATGTACCCATACGTATACGAGACAGACCACACACGTCCTGCACAACTCCAAGATGGTCAAGATATCTAGCCACCTTCACTCCTGCAAGACAAAGCATTCTCCTCATCTGCATGTCCAACATATCCAACCTCTGTCTTGTCATCTTACAAACATGTCCAATCTCTGTCTTATAATACGATTTTCCTGATCCAAGAGCGTAACAACTTGATCCCGACCCATTTGCTCCTAAGTGGATCATACTTCTCGTCCATACAACCATTACCATCAGACCACCACATCTGATTAGATCGCCCAAAGAGACGACACAACACGAGACACGTCTAGACTGTGAGTTCTCTTCAAATACCTCATATCGATAAGTTATAGTCACTCCTTATCATTCTTCCTTATTCTCTTTCTTCCGTCATCTTACAACAGAACTCACAAGGGTCCCCAACCATGACATCACAAGTCATCCTACCTTAATCCACCTTAACCCAATCCCATTAAACTCGCCACACACGCCAAACATGGCGTCACCATGTACTCTATTTACTCCTGAACACATCCACACGTCCACGATTAAGGGGGGTTCACAACTCCTGAAGTCCCATCGTACATCATCATGAGTCTCCCTCACCGACTCCAGAGTATTCACCACTCAACATCTCACACCAACTCGGAATCAACACAACATCTCATAGCCTTATCCAGAACATTTCCTGATTCTGAGATTCCAACCATGTTGAAAATGTATCCATTTTTTTTCCAACCGTGGGACTCATCCCCAAAAAGTATACCGATGAGCCCCAACAAGTATACCACCACCAGACTAACAGTCCAAATGTCAACTCCTCTACGGGACTTAGGAAAATCCACAAATCACCCGGACAACCTTCTCGTCCCTAAACAATCCAACTCACTGACCAACTCACCTGTCAGTTAACACCGTTTATGTTCATCCAAAAGATGTCAATCATCACTCCTTCTGATTATCGCGTCTCAGCCTTTCCGAGGTTCAACTCCAAGCATTACTAAAGTACGAGTCACCAACTCTCAAGATCACAATCACCGATCACTAACCTCAGACTCCTCAGTCACTATCCTCGAAGTCGTCAATCACTAATCTCAGGGAATCACCAACTACTGGCTTCGACATCACCCATGACTATTCTCGGTAGCACCATATGCCAACACACTCAGACATAGCCAACATCTGCTGACTTATTTGCCGCATCCTGCGGTATCCACGAAAACCAAACTCACTCATGGTCAACCCGACCATACCAACCTAGCCCGCTCCGAACCGAAGTCGAGGTCCACCGTGCTTCCGCTGTGCTACTCTGATCAAACTAATGGCATCCTAACCATTTATCCCGAAACATGACCTGCCAATGGTCATCGCATATCCCAACTCGGTTAGTGGTTCCTACCAGACACTAGAACCTCACGAATGGTCACAACCTCAACTCACGATGTGCCCATCCTACCATTCACAAGCATCCCAACTCGTGGCACCTCATCTCCGATCTAGGGGTCATAGCACACTACTCCCGAATTTCGGCTTATAGCAAGCCAAAACCCTCAATCTACTCTCAGGTCAGGGAAACTGACCTCTCTTATATTCCAAAACTCTAAGCAACTCAACGTTCCACGGTCTCATCTAGGGAAACCTAGTAGGGTCAACAGACTGCAACCAGATCCACAACAGAACAATCGCACTAGACTAGACCAGTGTCATCCACCAAGTCATCCAATACCTCGGCTGCACCCAGCAGCACCATCTCTAATCCGAAGTAAATCGGCCCAAGCCACTACAATTAACTAACCACAAACCCCAACTCACATTTTCCAAAATAAGCACCTATATTGGGGTTTCTCATTAAGGTACTCGCGTTTACCAGACCAGCCATCCCAACGTGTCTCCTCAAATCAACACTCGGGGATATCAAAACCCACGACATTCACTAGCTCACAACAACCTCACCACTCGGGTCATCACACCCGGCGAAGAACAACCACTAAACGTAATATCTACACAAACGTCAATTGTAAACCATCGCTAGGGGGGATCCATCAAATCCTAAAAGCAGGTTCCTTTACCCCAATAGTCGAGGCATCCGACTACTCGTAGCTGCACAAGTCCAATCTTGAACAATCTGACCAAGTGGTCACAAACCTCGCTCTGATACCAAATTGACATAACCCACCCCCAATCCCCCGGGATTAAGTGATAAGTCATGATCCCGTCTAACCCACGTGCGACACGAAGGCTAAACACTTGTCTAACCTCCATGGAATACGTAAGCCAGACAAAGGATACCCAGGTCAAAGTACCAAAAAGAACTTGAGTTAACTAGAGTTCGCAGCATCACTGTGGACCGTGTGTGTGTTGTCTCCATCTCACTAACAACAGCCCGCACCTTATCAACCTGGAGGGTATCAAAAAAACAAAAGATTATGAGTGGATAAAAATAAATAATAAGTTCACAAAAACATTTATAAGAAAAGACATTTATACCCTACACTTAAAACCAATGCATGCATTCGTAAACCATTTCATCCAGATCATAAGCCAAAACATCTAGAAACCATTTGAAAACCATCAGGGTGTCACAGAAATCCGAAACACATTTAAAACTTTTTTCCATCAATCGAACCTGGTGGATCTATCCAAGTCTTTAAACACAATATCAATCCGAGTTTTTAATCTCAACAGGCCTCAATATCAATCCGAGTCTTTAAACTCAATCCAAGTCTTTAAACCCAATCACATATCCGGGCCCGCCACCGTCACATATCATATCCGGGTCCTTAAACCCAATACCAGATCCACCAAATCCAATCCAAAACCATTTTATCAAATCAAAATCCATAAATCCATTTTCAAATCCGAATCCGAAATCATCATTCTGAATCCGAAATCATCATTCCGAATCCAAATCTAGAAATCACGTTTATCGAAATCAATTTTCCAAATCCACTCATAAACCATTGAAATCAAATCATAATTCAAATCCCAAAATCATAGTATCGAAACCATCATCAAATCATAGCATAAAACCATAATCTTGTAAAATGCGCAAATACGTGCAAAACCGTAAATCACAGATATCATAATCATAAGTATATAAATCACATGTAGAAAACATATAAAACATTTATGCATGCATCATAATTTAGAAAGCAAAGTCCACTCACAGACCATTCGTGTTGCCCCCTCGATACACGTGCAATACGTCGTTCCTAGCTAATCCACTATCACCGGTCTTCCCAAACCTGTCCATATCACATAATAAGGTCACTAACTACTTCATATGCTTCTACTAAATCTCCGTAATTTTTCTGAATTTTTAACTATTTTTAAACTTGATTCTAAACCTTCGGACATCCCGAATTATATCTAAATGATGTCTGATCGAATCGAAACCAGTCCCAAAATGTTTGTTACATCGATTACATTAAAAGTCGTGTTGAAAACTTCCTCAAAAGATGTGCCACGTGCCCCCATGCGCCTCCCAAAGGCGCTACGCATGGGCCTCACGTGCTAGGCGCAGGTTGTCTTCAACCTCGGTCAAACCGGGTTTGAATCGGTTTGGTCTAGCCGAACCGGCGAGTACGATTCAACGCCATAACGTCAGATTTTCCTATCCGTTTTCAGTCCTATTTCCACCTTTCCTATCCGTTTTCGCCATAACGTCATATATTCCTATCTGTTTTCAGTCACACACACACGACACTCTACTCTTTCACTCGACTAAACACAGAAACCAAAATGACTAACACGACTACCATAGAATACAACCCTGTTTTTAATCGATCACTTGTGAGCACAGGCTGGAACCAACCAGAGGCTGGACATGTGTCCACTTTCCACTGATTCAGGTGAAAAATCTCCAACTAACCAGGGACAGATGTCCCCATCCTATTGATCATCATTCAAAATCAGCCAAAAGACCATTTTGCCCCTCGCATTTTTAGACAAAAATCCGAGCCGTCTGAAGTCCGATGACAGCGTGCCACTTGTTGTTAAACTCGTGACATCTCGAATCAAAAGTCAACATTTTGCCCATTCCAAGGGCAAAACGGTCATTTCATACTGTCCGTCCGAAATCATTCAACTAATCACCGATTAATCTCACTATTCTATCATTAATCCTAAACCTAATCCCGAAATCCAGGATGGGTCGTTACACTACAGGACATATGGAGAGCAAACGTTTGTGAGGATGGCATATGGAAAACCATTTCATAACTCATTTCAAAACCGTTCAAAGGGCTACGCCAGTATTTTCCATAAAACCATCGTAAATCCACATTTCCAATTTCCAAAAGAATTTGGGGTCCCTGACCGGAAATCACATTTATAAATCATCACTGAGCCTGATGACCGGTTTGTAAACCAATTGGGCCCCCGACTCGATCATATAACTCAAATGGGCCTCTAGCCCGATTTCTCATTGAATCAAATGGACTCCAAGTCCGATGGCTTCCAAATCAAATGGGTCATACGCCCGAAAGATATTTCCAAAACCACTTTCAAATCGTCTTTCAATTGGGACTCGTGCCCGAATCTCGATTTCACGCATCCTCATGAAATCCTCAAAATAGTGAACCAGTTCCTTAGTTTCACGCCTCTGTGTGAAACCTTCGGAATCACATATAAACTGTGTAAAACATATGCACGTAGTACACTTGGCCGAAGTCCAAACATCACATAAAACATAAATCTCGAACTACATGCACTAACACATTTTCCTCCGAAAACTCCCAACAAATCATATGCACTCATGGCATCTCAAAACATGTATTTAAACCCATATAAAACATTTATGCATGCATCAATTTAAAAAATAAGGTCCACTCACAGACCGTCCTCGCTGCGCCTCGATACGCGCGCAATAAACCCTTCCCGGGCCAATCACCATCTTCGGGGTTTCCAAACCTGTCCAAATCATAACCTTAATAACCTCTCATTAAAGCCCCCTAATTTTTCCAGGATTTTTATCATATTTTAAACTCGATCCTAAACCTACGGACATCCCGACCTATATCGAAATGATGTCCGATCGACTCGAAACTTATCCCAAAATGTCTGTTACATTGAAATGATGATTTCGTATGTTAAACACTTCCCCAAATACTGCCCCACGCGCCTCCACACTCCACCCAAAGGCGCTGCGTGTGAAGCCCATGCACGATGAACAGTGTCATCGTCAACCTCGTGTGAACCGGTACAAACCCGGTTCATTGTAAATCCGGTCCAATCGGACCTGCGAGGTCGGTCCTCTCCAATTTTTCAGCCATTTTCATTCCTTCCAATTCCTAACCCTTCGTCCCATCCTATACAACCAATCTAGGGACTCAAAAATTGGAAACACGGCCTAGAAGATACCTGTTCGAATTGATGAACCCTTACCCAGTTTCCAGCCTCTGTTTCTGGCCGTTTCCGACCACCTCCGGCCAGGATCTTGATCCCCAGAGGCTCGTACACAACCTATAAACATCATCGAATCATTAGAATTAGCCCTCAACGTCCAACCTAAAAATATCGAATTCGAAATCAAAACAGGGTTTTTGGTTTACCTTCCTCCGCCGTCTACGACGGCTCAGCCTGATATCTCAGCCACCTTTTGTCACCCTCTCAGGCAGCTCGGCTGCTGGTTTCAATCGATGGAAGTGGGGAGGGGTAGGCTTGTGGGTTTCACGTAAGATCAAGTGAAAATTTGATGTGGATGAAATGGGGTGATATGCATGTATGTAATCATACTAGGCAATGGATGAGTGACTCTTGTCACTCATACATTGGGCCAGAAACAAAATATATGGGGCCCCACAATAGGACAAAAATCCACTTTGCCTCATAAAATGTGTCACCGTAAATAGTTCCTCGGAACTTCCGTGAACCGTAGCTTTCTCGTCTAACGTCCAATTTTGACGTGTCGTCTGTCTACAGACTCGTGACGTCTCAATCTACGTCACGGTCATCGACCCTGGGGCATCGGACCTTCTAGGTCAAAAGTCAACTTTTCGCCCTCATTTAGGGGCAAAATCGTAATTTCACCCTGAACGTCCGTTAATCCTCATTTAATCCTCGATTAGCCCAATAATCCAGAATTAGTCTTAATTAATCCTTAAAATCAGGGACGGGTCGTTACAAACTTCCCTCCTTAAACAATTTCGTCTTTGAAATTCCAACCGACCCAATTCCATAACCAAACTGTGGAATCCAATCATGTCCCAAGTAGGGGGTACTCTCGTGTAATCATACACGTCCGCCATAACCGTCGTACTCGTCTGTACGCACCGTCACTAGAGCTTCCAAAGCTCGAACGCATTCTCGAGAAACTACACGTCAGCTCGTAAGTTTCACTCGAGACTCCGACATTCGTCGATTTCACCTGTCACTTACTCCGACAAGTCAGCTAAACTAAGCTGACATCCCAGTCGACTTTTTAGCCTGATGGTTCTTCTTATCTAACAATCGAAGTCAGCTTCCCAGTCTACTAATCCGACACTTCCCAACTTTGAGGCGTCAAATCGACTTTTCAGCCTGACGACATTTCTCATCTGATAAATGAGCTGACATCATGTTCAGCATCCGATTAGACAATTATCCTCATTGCTCTCACTGAGCGATATCTCATCCCCTGTTACTAAACGGTTCGCAACCGTAATCCACTGTACAGAGGAACACTATTCTCCTCTAACATCTCTAAGTCCACCACCACGATCGTGACTAGCTAGTAATGCTCGGTTCCACTGAGCTACTCTGACCTCGATTCACTCTCGAGTCCCAAATGTCGTAATACTCATCCTGTCAAACCACATTTGACATATCACCCATCCTAGGTGTATCCGGACCCCCATCGAATACTTGTCTCAGCCGAGATAGTCACAATAATCTCACTAGGGTTCCTCTGGCCCACATGACCCTGAGCTCTCGGCTCTCATAATCTCTTAACCTTCTCAATCCACTCTGCTCGAGCACACAGTATTCGACGTCCAGTCAGCATCTCAATATGTCGAAACACATCCGATCATAGTACTCATCGAATTGTCACCATCTCATGTCCCTCTAAGACTCTATACATTTGGTACACATTTAACTTTTTTGGTAACTCTCACCCTGACGTACCGATTGACCGTGGTTAATCTCATCGTACAACGTGCACTCCACACCAGTGCACCTTCATCATATCAATCGTTAAGGCACTACTCGGCCAGCTCTAGGACTGCCTCCTGGCAACGTCCAACCACCTATAATTCCTCACTCTGACTATGGTTTGATACTAAACCGTTCGTCACGAGCCAGCCTTAATCCATCACAATCTCTATCCTCATATCCAACTCGAGGCATCACCTATTCATCTTTTCTTGATTGATATCCACATATCATCCTCGTCTCATATTTATTCCCATATCCAATCTCTATCTTGTCGTCTCACCAACTATGCTAAGGGATTCTTCAACAGTCTTACAATATGGTTCACCTCTGCTCCTAGCTTAGCATAATTAGTAGTATGATTCTCCCCACTGACGACCGGACCTCGGTCTACACGACACACAGTTGTCTTAATCATCATGATCGCCACCACACTACTCGATCCAAACTCCCTCCATCCATTTGATCCTAAGAGGATCCATACTAGCTCTCGCAACCAATGTAACATGACCCATAATACTGACATGGGTACACTAGGTAACGACCCGTCCTGAGTATCGGGATTAAATATTAATTAATTATCGTTTAGAATGACTAATCGGGGATTAGTTGAGAGGAATCAGGCGGAATGTGCAAAATGACCATTTTGCCCCTGGGCATGGGTAAAATGTTGACTTTTGACCCGGGAGGTCCGATGGCCGAGGACCAAGGACCCTTACGTAGATCGGGTCGATAAGAATCCATAAACAATCGGCACGTCAAAATCGGAGGTCAGACGGAAAAGTTATGGGCACGGGAGCGAAGTCGATTAAACGCACGAACCGAGAGTTTAATTAAAATAATAATAAAATACTATAATCTAATTTAAACCTAGAATTAACCTGGAGCCTTGGATGAGTGACAAGTGTCACTCATCCCAGACTTACTTTTCCCTAAATGGTGGATCTTGTCCCATTGGCCAATTAAAATATGTTTTAATTTTTCTCAATTAACCTTAGTCGTCCATCTCCTTCTCAAAATTGCATCTGCACCCTCCATTCCATTCCATCTGATCCTTCATCACCATCAGCTAACATCTTCATCATTTTCCCATTTTCTTCAATGAAACCCGAGCACCCAAACCTCACCCAAAAACCTTCTAATCCTCATCTAATGCAAGTAGCGTGGAAAGGAAAGTTTGAGTGTAAGGGCTAGCATTGTTGATGGTGTTAGTGATGATGACCGTCGTGCACGGCGATGGTGGCTATGGAGCTAAACCCGCGAGGCAAGTATAAAAACAGGGGACCTTCTAACTTCAAACACTTGGAAAACGTAGTCATTTGAGCCTGAGTTCTGAATGAAAAGGAAAGGCAAGTTCGAAACAGAGTTAGTGGTGGCCACGACGGAGGACGACAGCCACGGTAAACTGCTTCCCGTGAAAATCTTACTTTGAGTTCAAAAATGGCAAATCTCGAACTGGTCATTGTTTCTCGAATTGGTTGCTTAGGTGAGCATCTGGGAGCTTCCAGGAGTCGATCAAGATTGGTTTCGGGGCCTGAGGTTGCTAGTAGCTTACGGAGATGGCGGAGGAAAATGGAAGTTTGGTTTGTCGATCGGGGAGGTAATTTTCAGCCCCTAAGTTCAAGTTTTGTTGTCATTAATCGATTAGAATCAGTGGAACAAAGCTATAGGATTAAATGGGATTGAAAATAGGTGGAAAAATGGAGAAAACCAGGAACGCCGGTTCGGTTGGATCGAACCGGTCTGAACTGGCTTAACCGAGGAAGACGGTGAAAAGTACCCCCCGCGTGTGGGGGAGCGTGAGGCACTTTTGGGACATGTGTTCAACATGACTTTTAATTTATTCAATGTAACGAACATTTTGGGACTGGTTTTGTGTCAATCGGACACCGTTTTGATATGTTTCGGGGTGTCTGAAGGCTTAGGATCGAGTTTAAAAATAATTAAAAATTCGGGAAAATTACGGGACTTTAATAGGGGGTTAATGAAGAGGTTAGTAACCATCTATTGTAGTTTAGACAGGTTTGGAAGTCTCGGTGATAGTGATGGGGGCCATGAAGGCTTATGGCACGCATATCGAGGCGACAGCGTACGGCGGTCTGTGAGTGGACTTCGTTTTCTAAACTGTAATGCATGCATAACTATTTTATATGTTTTACATACATTATTTCTATGATGATGATTGTGGCATGGGTGGTTTACATGATGACACGTATTTCGAGGTAAATTCGTATTTACACGTATTTCGAGGTTTACGAGTTTATGCTATTGCTATGTGATTGTGAGTTTAATAATGGTTCAATGGCATGGTTTTATTTTTGGCAAGATGAACTCGGGCATGAGACCCATTTGAATTATGTGATAGGGCCAGGTGACATGACCCACCCCCAAATCCCCCGGGATTAAGGGCTAAGTCATGCTCCAGTCTAACTTACGCGTGACATGAAGGCTAAATCGACGTCCAATCCTCCATGTAACACGTAAGCTGGACAAGGGATTTCCAAAACGAACCGTCCGCAAGTATTGGACTTCTCAGAGCGCGCAGAATCTACTGTGGATCACGTGTGTGATGTCTCCAACTCTCTCTACCAACAGCCCGCACCGCAACAACCTGGAGGGCATTGAAAACATAAAAGACTGTGAGTGGAAAAAAATAAATAGTACATTCAGAAAAAAGTTATAAGAAAGTACCTGTATACCCTCCATTTAAGAACCAATGCATTCATATCAAAACCCATGTCATAAAACCATTCATATCCAAGTGAAGAAAACCCTTATTGAAAACCAGAATAATTTCCTTTTCTCAAATCTGTAATTCAAATCTAGGGTCTCAGCCCAAAATCCTCATCAAAGTACGGGAACTCAGCCCAAAATCTACAAAATCCAAATCATCCAGGCCATTGCCCAAAACATCTGAAAACCAGTGAAAAATATCAATCAATCAAGTTACTGGATTTCAAGTGCGCCCGAGTCTTTAAACTCAAAACACATGCGCATAATTAGGCCTTCCTGGGATATCAACGAGTTTTTAAACTCAAAACACAATCAACAGGCCTCGGGGAATATCACAATAACTGAGTCTTTAAACTCAAAACATATCAATCCAGGGCCCTCCCCCGTCAATCAACCGAGTCTTTAACCTCAAAACTATATCCAGCCATTTTTCGGGTCTTTAAACCCAAAACCAGTTTTCAACGGGTCTTTAAACCCAAAACTAGTGAAAATCATAGAAAATCCATATTCGAATTCGCAATAATGATTCCGTAAGCCGGCATTCGGAACCATCATCCCGAACCCAAATCTAGAATTTCACTTTCAAGTTCCAAAACTGAATCCGAATCATTTTCCCGAAATTCGATTCCAAAACTGAAATCACGTTTACCGAAATCACATGAATAGGGCTTCAAGCCCAACATCACTTTTCCAAAATCCATTAGACATCATCAAATCATATTTCAAATCCCAAAATTAAATCATAAAAAACCAAGGTCAAATTACAATATAAATCGGAAACTCCTAAAACGTGCAAATACGTCATTATCTCGAAATACGTGCAAAACTGTAAAGCATCAAGATCATAATCATAAACATAGAAAGTACGTATAAAAAAATATATAAAAACATATATGCATGCATCATAAGTTAGAAAACAAAGTCCACTCACAGACCATTAGCGTTGTCGCCTCGATACACGTGCAAGTACGCTTCCCGGGCAAATCCACTATCACCGGCTTTCCCAAACCTATCCAAATCCCATAAGAAGGTCACTTACCCGTCCATAAAGCTTCTACTAAAGCCCCGTAATTTTCCTGAATTTTTAACTATTTTTAAACGAGCCCTAAAACCTTCGGACATCCCGAAAGATATCGAGACGATGTCCGATCGACTTGTAACTAGTGCCAAAATGTTTGTTACATCGATTACATAATTTCACATGTTGAACACTTCCCCATTGAAGGTCCCAAGCGCCCTCACGCGCCTCCTAAAGGGGCTGCTCGTGGGCCTCATGCGCCTCCCAAAGGGGCTGCGCGTGGGCCTCATGCGCCAAGCTACTGTTCACCTTCAACCTCTATCTAATCCGGTCTGACCCGGTTCGAACCGACGCAGGCGGTTCAACCTCCTAAACCGTCAAATTTCGATCCGCTTTCAACTCTAATTGGTTCTATAGTCTTGTCTCAGTTTTTGCAATTCAATTAATACTTAAAGCCATGAATTTAACCCTTAAACCTCGCCTCCTTAATTCGAACAACGAACCGGCCATGTCCTCCTCTCAGTTCTCACAGTTCTGGCCATCTCAAGCCATGGTTCCAGTCCTTAAAGCTCCCTTTTGAGTTCCAAAACCTTATCCAAACAACCAAAGTAATCAACAGCTCTTCAATCAAGAACTGCCATTTTCAATTGAAAATAGAACCTCACGGTTGCTTACCTTGAATCGCCATCGTAGGGCAGCGCCGTGGCCACCACAAGTCTCAACTCAGCCTTCCTTCCATCTTCTATTCACACCGTACACAAAATCGAAGAGGTTTGAGGGTATTGTTCAAGTGTGGAAGTTCACGTGTTTGCTCACGGGGTCAGGACAACCATCCATGCATGTTCACGACGGTGGCACCACTATATTCCACATCGTTTATCCCCTCATTTTTGTTCACACGGCACAGCTAATTGAGGATAGCTGAGGGGGTTGAATTCTCACAAACTCTGTGTCTCTGTTTTTCTGTTCTTCAACAAACACACGACCGTTTAAAACGTAATTGAGACGGTGGACGAGGGTTCCACGAACTTCCAGCAAGGGACAAGTGTCCCACATCCATTGGGCACTTTTCCCAAGCAGCCAAGTGTCCCCTGATTACTAGGCACCAATCCCAATGCAGCCAATGGACCAAAATGCCCTTTATTGCACAAATTACCATTTTACCCCTCGTACGTTTAGACCACAAACTAAACCGTCCCAAATCTAATGCCAACGTTCCGCCTGTCGTTGTACTGAGGGAATCGAGACCTACCTAACGGTCCTCAAAATGCGTAAAAATAACTTGTCGTCTAAAAAGTCAACCATTTGCCCTGTTTCAACTAATTTACTAAAATACCCTCGACCTTCCAAATGTCATAACTTCCTCCTCAGATGTCAGAATTGGACGTGCCACCTGTCTATGAACTCGTGACGTCCCGAACTACGTTACAGTCATCGGTCAAAGTCCGGTTGACCGCTCGAACCAAAAGTCAACCATTCGCCCAATTCAAGGGGCAAAATCGTCATTTCTCACTGTCCGTCCAAAAGCATCCAACTAATCACCGATTAACTTCACTAATCCGTCATTACTAACTAATCTAATCCTGATTCCCAGGAGGAGTCGTTACACCAGGGGCCCAGTTGGTTTACGAAATCGGGCTGAGACCCTTTTGATTCATGTGATCGGGTCGAGGGCCCAGTGGTTTAAAAAGATGGCATGAGGCCCAGTTGAGTTTTACAGATGTGATTTCGGGTCTGGGACCCTATGTTTCATAAAGGTGATTTCAGGTCGGGGACCCTAAATGGATTTTTGAAGTTTTATGGGAATTTCGGGCAGTGACCATTGAGTTGTTTTAAAATGATTTTGTAAAACTATTTTCCATATACCATCTTGATACGAGGATATGTGATGGTCTCCTCCAGGTGTCTAGGACACTGGGGAAGTCACGGTGCATTGGTTGCGAGGGGTCATTATACGAAGCTACCAGACCGTATAGTGACTCAAGAGCAAAAATGTTATGATTAGACATCTGGGACATCAGACATCTGGGATGTCAGAGATATTGACCCGGAGAGACCTTGGGTAGCACGTGTTACTTATTACCGTGAGATATGACGTCTGGGACTTCAAGCGTCTGGGACGCTAGGCATCTGAGATGCCGAGGATGGATATGTGGTAAATATGGACTATTGGATCTATGAAATGGTTTTTTGGTTGGATTCGTGTTTATGGATTTGGGTAGTGGCCCACTTGGTTTTGTATTTACGGATTTGGTATTCTACAGTTTTGGGCTGAGTGTCATGGCCCACCCCTAACCCCCAGGATTCGGGACTAAACCCTGCTCCCGTCTGACTTACGCATGACACGAATGCCAGACTGACGTCTAACCTCCATGTAACACGTAAGTCGAACCAGGGATTCTCGAATCCATCCATGTGAACTACTGTGGATCCCGGGTGTGATGTCTCCATCTCTCTCGACCAACAGCCCGCACTGCAACAACTTGGAGGGTATCAAAAACACGAAAAGACTGTGAGTGGACAAAAATAAAGTATAAGTTTAGAAACGATTATCAGAAAACATGATTACATTTATACCCTCCATTTCAAAAACCAATGCATGCATATCAAGTCAAGTCATGAAACCATTCATATTAAAAACCATCATTGAAAAACCTTGTTTATCAAATCGTATCAAACCCGTTATTCAGATCCAGTCCTCAGCCTCAAATCTCAAATCAATCTCAAATCCGAGAACTTAGTCCCAAAACTCGTCAAATCCACTTCATCCGGGCCACTGCCCAAAACATCAGAAAACCAGTGAAAAACATCAATCATACAAGTTTACTGGATCTCAAGTGCGCCCGAGTCTTTAAACTCAAAACACAATGCGCAATTACCAGGCCTTCCCGGGATATCCGAGTCCTTAAACTCAAAACACAATCACAGGCCTCGGGGGGTATCATATCCGAGTCTTTAAACTCAAAACCATACCGAGTCTTTAAACTCAAAACATCAATTCAGGGCCCTCCCCCCGTCAATCAATCCGAGTCTTTAAACTCAAAACCAGATATAGTGGGTTTTCTCTTTTTCCGGGTCTTTAAACCCAAAACCATTTTCCAATCAACAGTGAAAACCACAGAAAAACTATCTCCGAATTCGCAACAATGATTCTGTAAGCCGGCATCCGGAACCACTATCCCGAACCCAAATCCAGACTCCCTTTCCAAACCTCGAAAACCAAATCCAAAACATCCTTTCTGAAATCACAAAAACAGGGCTCCAAGCCCGAAATCACTTTTCCGAAATCCATTTTAAAACCTTGAAATCAAATCATCTTTCCAATCCCAAAACCAAAGCATTAAAAGCACAGTCAAATCACAAGATCGTTCGAAAACTCGTGAATCGTGAAATTCCGTAAAATACCTCGAAAATCGTGCAAAACCATAAACCATCAAGATCATAAAGAAAATCATAGAATCAGGTATGAAAACATATTAAAACATATATGCATGCATCAAGAGTTAGAAAGCAAAGTCCACTCACAGACCATTCCGACGTCGCCTCGATAAGAGCGCACTTACGCCGTCCCCGGCCATTTCTGCTATCCTCGGCTTGCCCGAACCTGTCCAAAGCCCATAACGAGGTTACTAAATACTTCACAAAAGTCCTACTCAAATCCCATAATTTTCCCGAACTTCTAAACGTACGTAAACGGGACCCTAAACCTTTGACCACCTAAAATTAACCCGAGACGTTGTCCGATTGTCTTGAAACTTATCCCAAAAGATTCGTTACAATGATTAGACCAAAAAATATGTTAGACACTTCCCCAGAAACCTCCCCACGCGCCGTCCAAAGTGGCTGCGCGTGGGCCTCACGCGCCTGCACACAAGGCACTGTTCACCTTCTTCTTCGATGGTCAGACCGGTCTGAACCGGCGTGACCGGTTCTCACCCAATACTAGTCCAATTCCACTCCAATCAATCCCATTAGCTTCGTCCTGGCCTAAATAATCGATTCCAATCCTAAAAACTAGAAATTACAGCCTTTAACCCGTCGTCCTCAAGTTCGAACCACAACTGTCCGAAACCTCTGTTTCGGTTCCCGGCCAACCACGCAATCCCCCATTACGGCTTCGATTTTAAATGATTCCTAGGACCCTACTAAGCCTTATAGAACTCACAAAAGCCACGACTTTTCGTTTGAATCACAATGGCAAAACAGGGGAAACAGCGGCTTACCATTTTTCCAACCTCCGCCGTACGCGCCTCCGTGCTCCTCTACGTCCACAAAGTTGTCCTCAGCCGTCCTAGCCTCCATTCGATCTTGATTGGATCAAATCGATCATCTGTGGCTGCACCACCACTTCGACCCTCTCTGTTTTCCTGAGAACTCACACCACTCTCCCACCGTGATTTCTCACACAGTTCTCACTCACAAGCCACTCACCAGTTTCTCCCTTCTCTCTGTGACTCTCACCAAGTCACAAGGTCACACACACACAGAATCGAACCAGAAAATCCTCACCATCTCTTTCAGGACCCGTCCCAAATATCGCCTCGATACCCGGGACGAACCCTGCTCCCGTCTGACAATCACACTCAAAGTACCAAAATAACCTCAACACCACTATAAGCATAATTATCAGACGAAAGAGTAAATATAATACAACTGTAAGTCAGAGAATAGTTCTACAAAATGGGCACAAAATCCTACTATGCTAGTCTCGCAACGGAAGAACGTCAAAAACTTTATGCCTCGATTCCTGCCTCAACGTTCACCCCAGCGCTATCACCACGACCTGGAGGGTAAGTTAAAACAGAAAGTGTGAGTGGACTGAAGGAAAATAAGAGTTTCAAACACAATTTAGAAGTAAAACAATGTAAAGAAAACAATAAGGTTTTACCCTCCGTTTTAAAATATGCATGCCCAACTAAGTATCAGAAAATCACAACATAAAACAATATAGCAAGATTATATCATAAAACCAAATTAACAAATATCCAAATCTGATCAAACCTGTTGGGTCTATCCGAGTCTTTAAACTCAACCAGGCCTCAAATGTAATCCGAGTCTTTAAACTTAATAGGCCTACGTGGGTAATATCATAAATATCCGAGTCTTTAAACTCCCGAGTCTTTAAACTCAATCAGGGCCCGTCCCCCGTCAATCAGAATCCGGGTCTTTAAACCCAATATCCAGATCCAGCAAATCCAATCCTAAACCAATTTAAAAATCAATTCTAAATACACATCCAAACCCGAATCCGAAATCCCCGGTTTGAAGCCCTTTTGGCGTTCAGAACCGTCATTCCGAACCCAAATCCGGAAATCCACCTTTTTCCGACTTTAAAACCAAATTTTGTTTCTCGAAATCCGATTTCAAAACCAAACCTTAATTCCAAAATCATACTTCATAATCCACTTCTAACCTTCAGAAAACAATTCTAGGTTGAAAACATGAAACTTAACATCAAATCAGAAATCTAGCTTCTCCTCGGAAAACGTGCAAAATCTCGAAAATATCTCGAAAAACGTGCAAACATATCAACCACATATAATCACCATCAAAAAGCATAAAAACATATTTAATATCATAAAACATAAATAAAACAGTTAGCCATGCTCGTAAGGAAAGAAAGAGTGCACTCACGAATCGTAAAATGTCAATCGCGCTCCGTGCGCTCCTCGACCGTCTCAGGCATCTCCCGTCCTGTCAATAGGCACCAAATAGGGTCACAATTACGTCAAATATACTAACCCTAATTTTCCCAATTTTTCGGGAATTTATTCGTAATTTAAACTTAAACCCTAAACCGTCCGGATTCCCGAACTATCCCCTAACCTCGTCCGATTAACCCGAAAATTACAGCAATAGATTCCTTAGAACATTTAGAACCAAAACCATGTTGGAAGTTTGGCCGGAATCCTCCCCATGCGCCCCCACGTGCCGCCCAAAGTGGCTGCGCGTGGGCCTCACGCGCCTGCTACAGTGCTTCTTCTTCCTCGAGTCACCCGGTTCAACTGTGTTGAACCGGCGTGACCGGTTCTCTGTAAATCCTCCACCATTTCAGTCCCTTCCAATCCCAATAGCACCGTCCAGTCCCTAGCAATCAAACCTCGTCCTAACCTTTGAAAATCAAAGCCTAAAACCCCTCGACTTCGTCCTCGAAAAACATGGCCCGTATGCCCTGTTTTGGCCGCCGGCCACCCAAGTCCTCCCCTGTCACGGCGACCATCCTAGACGACTCCTAGGACCTCCCTGAAAATCACTTCACGCACCAATTCCCTCGACTCTAGCCCAAAGTCCACGACTTTTGAAAACAATAAACATGGGAAAACAGAGGATTCGGGGTATACCTTCGATTCCTCCTCGGCCGTCTGCACCGCCGCGTGGCACGGTGCTCGTTGAGTCCCCTGCAATCACCTGAGCCTCCTATTGCCTTGGTTTGCACCACAACACGGCAGAACCACCACCATAGTGCCACCGTCTCTCTGTTTCTCTGAAATTCGAATCGTCCACCGCCGTGTCTCCGTGCACGATTTCCACTCCAAAACCCGATCACCAACCTCCTCTCTTCTCTCTGTCACTCTCACAATTCACAGAACTCTCACCCACGCACAGAATCGATCACCCACTCTCAAATTCTTCCTCTCTGTTTTCTGTTTCTCACAGCCAAATACACGGGATCAATTGGACGATTTGTAGCCGTGTGTATCATAGACACACCCAGAACCCTCTGGTTCTCTCCCACGTGTCCACTTCCTATGGACCAACACAAAAATATCCCAATCCACTTAAGACAAATGGCCTTATCTGATTGGGCCTTAAGAGCAAAAGACCAAATTGCCCCTAGTATTAAAAATTACCTTTTTACCCTCACACTTTCCAGACTCGTAACTATTTCGTCTGACGTCCGATGACAGCGTGCCGCCTGTCATTGTACTCAGGACGTCGAGACCTATCTAACGGTCCTCGGTCTACGTGAAAATCACAAGTTCACTAAAAAGTCAAAATTTTCCTCGATTAGTCAAAATTACTATAACGCCCTTGATCTTCCGAACGTCATAACTTTTTCTCCGCTTGTCCAAATCGGACATGCCACCTGTCTACGGACTAGTGACGTCCTAAACTACGTCACGGTCAATGGTCAACACTCATCCAACCTGTAAATCAAAAAGTCAACTTTTGACGCACTATTCACAAGGGAAAAATCGTCCGTTCATACAAATCTTTACAAAAATTACATTTATACCCTTCCCGAAGGTACGGGTTGTTACAGTCTCACTCTCTGTTCTGCGAAGGATGAACAATTGCACGGTTTAAATGTGTACAAGTTGTACCCGTGCACACCATAAACTTCCAAGAATCCTCTAGGTTCACCCCACGTGTCCAACTTCCTAGAATCCTCTAGCAAGATAAATATCCAATTACACAAACCCAGATGGCCTTATCTAATTGGCCCAATGCGAAAAGACCAAAATGCCCCTAAGTCCAACATTACCATTTTGCCCTCCAACTTCATAGACCCATAACTAATCCGTCCAACGTCCGGTGACAGCGTGCCGCCTGTCGTTGTACTCAGGATGTCGAGACCTATCTAACGGTCCCCGTTCTACGTGAAAATCAAAAGTCCAACAAAAAGTCAACATTTCCCTCTATTTAACCAAAATTACGGTAACGCCATTAACCTTCCGAACACCATAACTTTTTCTCCGATCGTCAGAATTGGACGTGCCACCTATCTACGGACTCATGACGTCCCAAACTACGTCACAGTCATTGGTCCATTCCCAATTAACCGCCCGAACTAAAGGCCAACAATTTGCCCAAACCAGGGGCAAAATCGTCATTCTACGCCTAAAGTCCAAAAAGTAATCAAATAACCACCAATTAAATCAGCTAATCCGGCACTAATCACTTCCTTAAACTTGACTCCCGGGACGGGTCGTTACACTGAGTTCCCACACTTGGTTTTGAGTTACGGTTTTTGGGCTAAGGGCCGAATGGTCTATTGAGCAAAGGTTTTGATTACTGATTTTACGATGAATGCATACTTTTTAGTGAAGGGCATAAATATCTTTATGAAAATGTGTTTTATGAACTTATTGATTTTCATCCACTCACAATTCTGAATGGTTTTATTACCCTTCGGGTTGATTACAGATGCGGGCTGTAGCAGAGACTGAGACATGGCACTCCTTTAACGATCCTGGCGCGCTCTGGGAGCCCCGTATGGGCTGAGGTACGTATTATCCCTGGTTTGACAATTTGTGTCAGACAGGAGCATAGCACATCCCACGCTAATCCCGGGGGGATTGGGATGAGTCATGTCAAGTGGTATCAAAGCGAGGTTATCACTATTCAGTAGTTCTCGTGGTACGCGCAGGTCTAGGATGTGATGTTTCTATGTGGTCCGCCCATACTCAACCTTATAGTAAGATACTGGATAGATAGTTTTTGGAATCGAATAGTGGATAGTGTGTGTTGGCCTCATACACCGTGTGTTAGTGTGATTCAACCCAAGTGGGGTTGTATGTGACGAACTGGTAATATGGGATCGTTAGTTCGGTCTTGTGATGTTATATTGTGGTGTTGCTGGGAGCAGCTGGGTTCGGAGAACCCCATTGGAGTAGTGATCTGGAAACGTGAACCTCAGTTGAGTGATGGTCTGAGAATGTGAACCCTAGTGGTAATTTCTGGTATGGGGAATGTTAGTACATGAGTTAGTTGATGAACTTAGTAGTGGAACCCCCGTTGAGTTGATGGTAGGATTGGTGATAGGACCCGTCCCAAATCCCGTAGGATTAGCGTGAGACGTGTCTGCTCCCGTCTGACACGAAGTGTCAGACCAGGGGTATTTTTGTCCTTTGCCCAACCGAGGCTATCAGAGTACGCCAGGATCCGAAGGAGAAATGTAATGTCTCGTATCTGCTATAGCCGCATCCTCGATCAACCTGAAGGACATTCAAAATACAAAAGCTATGAGTGGACAAAACAAATATTTTATAAAAACATTTTCATAAAAGACCTTTATGCCCTTCATTAAAACATATGCATGCATTCGAAAACCATTTCTAGGGTTCATGCCCGGTTCCCATAAACCGTCATGAACCATCAAACCATTTGGGCCTTAGCCCGAAATCAGTCAAACAACACATGGGACCTCCACCCAAACCAAAGCACGTGGGAACTCGTCCCAAAACCATCTCATTGAAAACTCATCCACATATACATATATACATATATAACCCATCCTAGGCATTTCTGGAGAAGATGCCAACTCGGGGCACACAACCCCTAGGGAACACATCCCCGATATAGTCACGATGTCTCTATATATATAAGTATGCATACTACTCGGGGTCTCACTCCGAGTCTTCTCCCAGGAATTCTCTATCTGGGAGGCTCATCTTCGGACCTAGTCCGATCATCTCTCCGGAATCTGGTCCGGGGCCACATCATAATGCCCACTCCTAGAACGGGATCCCTATGGGGATACCCACTCTGGTCTGTGGATCGTGACTCTCCAGGTCGACGTCTGGAGGAGACCAATCAATCATCTCTTAAGGAGGGTATATACATATCAGTATAATAAAATCATAAAAACGGGGCTCACGCCCGATAACACAAAGCAAATGAGCCTTCAGCTCGAACATAGGACCCAACAGGGCCTCTAGCCCGATTTCACAACAACTAGGCCTTGAGCCCGAACTCGTAAATAAACAGGGCATCAAGCCCGATATCTCAGGGTCAGTCACAATAACGATCACAACGATGTGTGCAACCATCAATCCAGAACCGCTCTCAATCCTGGTATGTTGCCGTGAACACATCACTACCGCGACCATCTAGAGACCATGGTGCACACGTCGCCGATCGATCTCCGATACCGTCAGCACTCCGAAGTCAAGCCTCCAATGGCTGCTCGATAACGGGACGTGCATCGTGACCTCTCCGGAAGGAACGTATCCCAATCCGGTGGCGAGCGTCACGTCGTCCGTCGCCTTGCACACAGCACCCGTCGCGGCCACGACTCAGACCTACGGGTCATCAATAGGGTCTCATTCCTGAGTCAAAACCAAATCCAAATGGGTCTCATGCCCGGTTTTACCTTTTCAAAACCATTTCATGAAAACCGAAAGTGTATAAAACATGAAAACCTCGAAGTACGTGCCTATACGTAAACATACACAAAAATGCACTCAAGGAATCTCAAAACACATATTAAAACATATATAAAATATTTATGCATGCATCGGTTTCAGAAAGAAAGTCCATTCACAGACCGTCCGCGATGCCACCTCGATACGCTTGCAATACAGCTCTCCCGTGTCAATCGTCATCTCCGGGACTTCCAAACCTGTCCAAATCATTTTAGAGGGTTACTAATTACTTAATTAACCATTCACTAAAGCCCCCTAATTTTCCAGGATTTTTAACTATTTTAAACGAGCACCGAAACCTTCGGACAGCCCGAACTATATCGAGACGATGTCTGATCGACTCGAAACCAATCCCAAAATGTTTGTTACATCGAATAGATGATTTCACATGTTGGAACCTTCCCCAGATTCCTCAACACGCGCCTGCACGCGCCTCGAGATGGCTCTACGCGTGGGTCTCACACGCCACTGCACAGGGTTATCCCTGTCCTCCAACCGAACGGTCCGACCGGGCCGGTTCGGTTCAGCCCTGTAACTAGACCGGCGTGACCGGTCTTGGCCTATATTTTCCATATTTTTTGTCCAATCTTCTCTTTTTTTATTCCTTTCTTCCTATTTTGATCTTAGGAACCTAAATCTATCAATCAAAACTCCTAAAACCCCTAAAATCTAGCTGGTCCAACAATCCTTCCACGGTTCAAGTTTTCTAAAACTATCCCAAGGGTTATTCAACCTCTAACCTTCCTCAAAATTATATTAACACACTCCTAGCAACCTATTTAACTCAATACAATCATTAAAAACGGTCCATAATGATTGAAATCGAAAAATGGATTAAATCGGTTAAAATCGATACCTTGGGTTCGAGGTGTCCTCCGCCATCCACGGTGGTGCTCCCTTGGCCGGCCACCACCTCCATCTGGTCCTCACTTCACTCTCTGGCCTCTCAGTCATGATCAAAGGGTCAAGGGTTTGGATTTTGGGGGTGAAGGTTGATCTGGTTTGACAGATGGGGAAATGATCGAACAATGAAAGGGGAAGGGATATGCATGACTGTGTTTAGGCTGGGCAATGGATGGGTGACACTTGTCACTCATCCATTGGGCCTGTCCAAAAAGCTAGGCCCCACTTGCTGCCAAATAGTCACCGTCTCGTAAAACGTGCAATAGTACGTTCGAACTTCCGTGAACCGTAACTTCTCTGTCGGACGTCCAAATTCGACATGCCGCATGTCCACAGATTCGTATCGTCTTGATCTATGTAACGGTCCTCGACCCTTGGCCATCTGACCTCCCGAGTCAAAAGTCAACTATTAGCCCCTATTCACCCAAATTACCATAATGCCCCCGATCTTCCGATCGTCAAAAATTCTTCCACGAATGTCGAAATCAAACGTGCCACATGTCTATGATCTCGTGACGTCCCGAACTACGTCACAGTCATCGACAAAAGTCCATTTCACCGTCCGAACAAAAAGTCAACGTTTTACCCATTCAAGGGGCAAAATCGTCATTTTGCATCGAACGTCCGATAATCCTCATCCAATCCCCGATTAGTCTCACTAATCCATCATTAATCTTTAATTAATCATGCTAATTCAGGACGGGTCGTTACAATTGGAGTGACATCCATACAATGTCAGGACCGCAGGGTGAGTCAGATTGTGGATTATACTACAGAAGGCAGTTGGGTTCAGAAGAACCCTAGGGTGTGATTCATGAATTGGAATTGTGAGTCTGTAGTGTTGACGATTGGACGACTTTCCGAGGTCAGGGTAGTCTGTCGAGTCGAACCCCCAGATTGTGACTGGTGAATTGGAATTTGTACTGCAAAGAGCGACTGAGGTTGTGGATGACCATGTGGATGACTTTAGTGAGTCTAGTCGAAACTATGGAGATTGGTTGGCCCGACACAAAATGAAAGGATGAGATTCGATCCACGGGTATGGGTATGAGATAAAATATGGAATCCCAAGTTGGACCGGATAATAGTGTAATGTGTGGATACGGATCTCGATAGCGATGATTTTTGGTCGACAGTCGTGTGGAGATGACTTGCTATCGAGGGTGATTGATGTAATGGTGGTAGTTGAGGATCGGGGGACATTCAGGAACGTTCATTATCTTGTTGTGGATTGTCAGAATGGTGGTACCTATAGTTTTGGGGTATGAGAGAGGCAGAGTTCCTTTCACTTGAGCGAAGATGTGGGGTTGTTGCTCGGGATGAGTAATGACTCAGGGTTGTCTGATTCGTACATTGTGTGCTGGTGGTTGTGATGATGATGAGCCACGAGTTGGGATGTGATTCCGTTGTCATATGCATAATTTTGGTAAGTGGCTAAGTGATGGACTAGATGGGATCCAGCAGGGGTTGTGATGTGTTGGGACAAGTCCCAACAGTTATGAGAGCACTAAGTGATGAATGGATGAAAGAGGTGTGATTGAGACATGAGGAGTTTAGGGATGACGTAGGCGACGTCATAAAAATTAGTGGATTCGGGGAGTTGTCGCTAATTCCGAAACTTGTGTGATTGAAAGTTTCTAGTATCCCTAGGAAGTACAAAGAAGTTATTGAAATTGAAAGAAGTCGAAAAGAATCAATGGTAGTATTGATGTGAGAGTTTGAGATTGTGAATAATATGGAGACCCGAGAGTTGAGCCTGTAGAGGTTGAGATATGAGAACGAGATAGTAACGAATTACATCCTTTCGGATGTGCATAAACAGTTATGAACAGACAGGAGGTCTGAGTAATAGATTGGTTGCGGACACGTGGTTGTCCAAATGAGTTGAGGATTTGGGAAGTCCAGTGATTGGACTTGACATCTTGTTGGAAGTATATCTATTTCAAACGTGGTTGGAACTTCATACTCGAGAGAAATTGTGATTGAGGAGACGAGAGGACTGCTTGCTTCAGCATTGGTGATGAGTATTCTGAAGTCATCAGGGTGACTTCTTATTTTTTGCCCGTGTCAGTCGATGATTGTTGTTACCAGTACGTTGAGCGCGTATTGGTTGGTGGACCCGTGTTTTGTTTTGGGGTCATCGGGAGGAGTTGGGTATTTCGAGGTTAGGTGAATGAGATTTCTCATTTTCTACTTGGTGTGGTGGGTGCAGTGAGTTGTGTTTGCACTCACGTATGATGGATGTTGATGTCATCGTCTTGGATCATCCTTGATTTTTCCTAGGTGGAATGACAAGGATCGATATGAGAAAATTGGAGAGAACCCACAGTTTAGACGTGTTTCGTTGTTGACTGAGTGATTAGATGTGAAAATAGTTGAAGAATGGTGTGACTGACGAAAGATTCAAAGAGGGTGTAAGACCCTACGATCGGATTTCAGGTGGATTGTTAGCTGAGTGAGCATGTGTGGGTCCTAGGTGGATCAGGATTGTGATGTTGTGGACATTGGGCATTGTGACGATCTAGGATCGTGATGCTACCAGTCGGGTGTCGTGGTGATGGATCTAGCTCGTAATCTTGTTGATCAGGTTAGGTGGAGAGTTTATTGCCTTGTCGTGAAAATTTGGATATGGGAATGTTTGGACTGAACGGCTTTTCGAAGTTAATTCGGTATGAGACGGTACTTGAGTGAGTTAAGATGTTTATGATTTGGCTTGGGTATTTTACTTTGTAAACAAGTGGGTATCCAACATGGCCGGATTTGGTTAGCCTAAGATGTGTGGTTGGTGGGATTGGCTTCCCTATGAGGTAAATCGAATGTAAGGTGTTAATCGAATGAGCAGGTAACTGATAGGTTCAAAGTTGGTGCGTCTCGGTAGACGTGAGTGAGTTTGGATTCTCAATTGGCATGAATAAGTACGCCTTGGTAGGCGTGAGTCAAATTGGTACTTGTTGGATTACATGGTGAAGAGTAGATGTTGTGATGCTGGTCGGGTGACCATGGGACTCAGAATGGATGATGAGTTAGAGTAATCGATTTTTCTGGTACGGGATTGGATAGATGGACCCCAGTATTAAATTGTGATTGACTATGAACCATGTAGTGGACTGGTGGAGGATGAATGTACGTACCCTGTAAGTTGTGCGAGGATCGATACTGGATAGGCCGAGTGGTGCCTGGTGACGGTACATAGGATGTACCAGTGGTGTGTGGTTGAGCGTGTTGGTAGTCAGCTTAGTTCCGATATCATTGGCTTGGTTGAGGACGTGAACTGGACATTGAATACTATACATTGGGCAGAGTGATTTTAACAGATTCAGTGATTATGTGAGCAGGTGTTCAGAGCCGTGGATAGTTAATAGAACCCTAGAGTTGAGATGTGTATTATTGCTGGGCATGTATTCGATGGCGTCCAGTTACATGCAGGTCGAGTGAGATGTTGGTATATGTATACTCAGGTTGGGTGAGTTGGTGGTTGGTGTAACCACGGGTTGTTTAGCGTGGATCGGCTGCTCTGAGACTATCACTAATGGCTGCATGGATTTATGAGGAAGTTTTTGTACGAGATACCTTGGTACGACTCTAGAGTGAGTTAGGGTGTGTTGGCGATTCAAATTTTGACCTTGGAGCCGTGAGTGCCATCTGAGTGTGACATTTTGGGACGTGTGATGTTAACGTGGTAAAGTACAAGAAATGCGGAGAAATTGTGAGATTTGATAACTCTCGATGTGGGAAGGATGTCAGATTGATTCGCGACTAGCAAGTGATGATAGTTTAGCTGGGTGTGCCAGCGTGGATTGTTGCGTGAGATTTGGTGACTCCCAGTGGGGGCGATGTCAGAGTGGATTGGTGTATGAGAAGAACCGTCAAGTTGAATGTATCAGCTAAATGTGTCAGAGTAATGGTAGAATTGTCAAGCGGTATCAACTCGGTATGGGTGACCAATTTTACTCGAAGTGGTTGAGCGTAGTCTATGCGACGTAAGTCCATGGTGGAACATCTGAGTGCGGACAAGTATGGTTCGGGTTAGTGCGTGTACAAGTGTACACAGGGTGTGAGATCGAATTGTTTTCCACGAGGTGGATGTGGAATCAGGATAGTTGGAATTTCGAGGATGAAATTATTTAAGGGGGGAAGGTTGTAACGACCCGTCCTGAGTATCGGGATTAAATATTAATTAATCATGATTTAGAATGACTAATCGGGGATTAGTTGAGAGGAATCGGGCGGAATGTGCAAAATGACCATTTTTTTCCCTGTGTGTGGGCAAAATGTTGACTTTTGACCCGAGAGGTCCGAGGGCCGAGGACCCTTACGTAGATCGGGTCGATACGAATTCATAGGCAGGCGACACGTCGAAATCGGAGATCGGACAGAAAAGTTATGGTCACGGGAGCGAAATTGATTAAACGTACGAACTGAGAGTTTGATTAAAATAATAATAAAATACTATAATCTGATTTAAACCTAGAACTAACCTGGACCCTTGGATGAGTGACAAGTGTCACTCATCCCACCCTTACTGTTCCCTAAATGGTGGATCTTGTCCCATTGGCCAATTAAAATATGTTTTAATTTTCCTCAATTAACCTCAGCCGTCAATCTCCTTCTCAAGATTGCATCTGCACCCTCCATTCCATTCCATCTGATCCTTCATCATCATCAACTAACATCTTCATCATTTTCCCATTTTCTTCAATGAAACCCGAGCACCCAAACCTCACCCAAAAACCTTCTAATCCTCATCTAATGCAAGTAGCGTGGAAAGGAAAGTTGGAGTGTGAGGGCTAGCATTGTTGATGGTGTTAGTGACGATGACCGTGGTGGACGGTGGTGGTGGCTGGGGAGCTAAACCTGTGAGGCAAGTATAAAAACAGGGGACCTTCTTACTTCAAACACTTGGAAAACGTAGTCATTTGAGCCTGAGTTCTGAATGAAAAGGAAACGCAAATTCGAAACAGAGTTAGTGGTGGCCACGACGGAGGACGACAACCACGGTAAACTGTTTCCCGGGAAAATCCTACTTCGAGTTCAAAAATGGAAAATTTCGAATTGGTCATTATTTCTCAAATTGGTTGCTTAGGTGAGCATCTGGGAGCTGCCAGTAGTCGATCAAGATTGGTTTCGGGGCCTGAGGCGGCTAGTAGCTGCCGGAGACGGCGGAGGAAAATGGAAGTTTGGTTTGTCGATCGGGGAGGTAATTTTAAGTCCCTAAATTGATGTTTTGTTGTCATTAATCGATTAGAATTAGTGGAACGAAGCTATAGGATTAATGGGATTGAAAATAGGTGGACAATGGAGAAAACTAGGAACGCCGGTTCAGTTGGACCGAACTGGTCTGAACCGGCTTAATTGAGGAAGACGATGAACATTACCCCGCGCACGTGGGCTTCACGCGCAGCCGCTTGCAGCGGCGCGTGGGGCGCTTTTGGGACATGTGTTCAACATGACTTTTAATCTATTCGATGTAACGAACATTTTGGGACTGGTTTCGTGTCGATCGGACATCGTTTCTATATGTTTCGGGGTGTCCGAAGGTTTAAGATCGAGTTTTAAAATAGTTAAAAATTTGAAAAAATTACAGGGCTTTAATAGGAGGTTAATGAAGATGTTAGTAACCCTCTAGTGTGGTTTAAACAGGTTTGGAAGTCCCGGTGATAGTGATGGGGCCCGGGAAGGCTTATGGCACGTGTATCGAGGTAGCCTCGTAGGACCGTCTGTGAGTGGACTTCGTTTTCTAAACTGTGATGCATGCATAACTATTTTATTTGTTTTGCATACGTGATTTCTATGATGATGATTGTGGCACGGGTTGTTTACATGATGGCACGTATTTCGAGGTAAATCTGTATTTACACGTATTTCGAGGTTTACGAGTTTATGCTATTGCTATGTGATTGTGAGTTTAATAATGGTTCTATGGCATGGTTTTGGTTTTGGCAAGATGAACTCGGGCATGAGACCCATTTGAATTTTGTGATCGGGCTAGGGGCCCAGTTGGTTTACGAAATCAGGCTGAGACCCTTTTCAGTTATGTGATCGGGCTGGGGGCACATTGGTTTAAAAATCGAGCATGAGGCCCAGTTGAGTTTTATAGATGTGATTTCGGGTTTGGGACCCTATGTTTCATAAATGTGAATGTGATTTCGTGTCTGGGATCTTAAATGGATTTGTGATGTTTTATGGGAATTTCGGGCAAGGCCCATTGAGATGTTTTGAAATGATTTTGTAAAACTCTTTTCTATATACCATCTTGATACGAGGATATGTGATGGTCTCCTCCAAGTGTCTGGGACACTGGGGAAGTCACGGTGCATTCCCTGCGAGGGTCATGATACGAAGCTACCAGACTGTATAGTGACTCAGGAGCATGAATGCTATGATTAGACGTCTGGGGCGTCAGACATCGGGGATGTCAGAGATATTGACCCGGAGAGACCCCGGGTAGCATGCGTTGGTTATTATTGTGAGATATGACGTCTGGGACGTCAAGCATCTGGGACGCTAGGCATCTGGGATGCCGAGGATGGTTATGTGGTAAATATGGACTATTGGATCTACGAAATGGTTTTTCCGTTGGATTCGTGTTTATGGATTTGGGCAGTGGCCCACGTGGTTTTGTATTTACGGATTTTGTATTCAACAGTTTTGGGCTGAGTTCCCATACTTTGTTTTGAGTTACAGTTTTTGGGCTGAGGCCCTAATGGTCTATTGAGCAAAGGTTTTGATTACTGATTTTACGGTGCATGCATACTTTTTAGTGAAAGGCATAAATATCTTTATGAAAATGTGTTTTTATGAACTTATTTGTTTTCGTCCACTCACAGTTCTGAATGGTTTTATTGCGCTTCAGGTTGATTACGGATGTGGGCTGCAGGAGAGACCGAGACATCGTACTCCTCCACCGATCCTAACGCGCTCTGGGTGCCCCATATGGGCTGAGGTACGTATTATCCCTTGTCTGACACTTCGTTTCAGACGGGAGCATGGCACATCCCACGTTAATCCCAGGGGGATTGGGATGGGTCATGTCAAGTACCTCGGACACTCACTTGTCACATCCGGTGACGCAAAATACCATTTGTTCTTCAAGTCAATCAAATTTGACTCACAGCCTGGGCGTTCAGTTCTTACACCCTCTTTGAACTCTTTAACTGTCATATCCTTTCACATTGGCCCGCATAAGGAAAGTCTAAGATGATGACATCCAAGTTCATCCTATGTCATCCTACGGCACTCAGCATTATCTGCTAAAGAGTAGAAAATGAGAAGTCTCTTTTACCGACTTCAGAATACCTACTTCCAATATGGAATCAAGCACTTTTCTCATTGTCTTAATCACAACTCGCCTATCCGTTTACGATCATTTATGTAGGTACATTCATTCCAATTAGGATTTACTCGACCCAAGGTTAAACCTTGTATATCCCCAGTATACTGTTTATCGATGTGCATAAACGGCATCCAACACGTCTCTGACAATTCCCACTCATCTCAGTCACCTCCCATGAGGTAGTGTGGCACACTCGCCAGTGCCCAAAGCACATCTCCTTCTGTGATCGCACCCAGTCGTAACCGAGCCAACTCCCAAAACCACTACTCGTACTGTGCATCACTCACGCACCTCTGTATCCTCATCACGACTGGCGAATTTCCACCGTCTTAATCGTCACGGTAACACGAGCGTGTCCACTCGATAAGACTCCACTACGTCCATCGATAGCAGCGTCTTCCACAACCACATACAGACCAATCTCGAAAACATTTCGTTATTGAAACTCCAAATCCATGCGGTCAACCCACCGTCAATACCAACCGCTCCATACGCCATATCCCCTGATCGGTCCACCTCAAGATCCAGTCGACAAGTACCACTCTCCTGGTAACTTGTCCGATCAATCACCAACTAGGGTTATCATAAATCCAGCTGCCGACTGCAGCACAACCATCATGACCGATCCATTGCTCTCGACTCCGAAGAGTCGCCATACTCCGATACTAGTGTTTAATCAACCAGTAACCACAATCTGAGAACCCCGTCCACTCGTAACTCTGCAGTTTCCAGCTCCCGGGCTCACAAGAACTTGGCATTACTCGGTGCCCAACTCCGCACAAAAACTATACCGCGGAACCCCCTGCTAGTCGACATCCATCCGGGATTCGACACACAGCACATGGCCTCTCACGCCAAATAGGATCAAACATTCCTATTCCAACCAGTCTCAACTAGGGTCATCGTGCACCTGACTGCACCTAGCAGCATAATCTCCGATCCTCGCACTTTTTTCATTGACGACCCTAACATCCGACCTCCACTGATTTCGCTTTGCCCCAATCCATACCTGACATGACCGCTCAACTGTCCAGACTCTCAGGTCGTCATACTGTGTCTACTGGGCCACTAGATCCTATCCACCAGTAACACTACGGCTATAAGCCGTCAAATTCATATACACATCGATCCTACCCAGGATCCAACCTCACTACCAGGCAACATCTTGTGCCAATCAAACCCTAAACCATTGAACATCGTGCCAAAAATAATCTAACTAGGTTTCAATTCCACTGAGTCCTCATACTCTTACCCTAACAATCAGGTTGATGACGAACTGCAGCCCATAGAGACATCACATCCTCAATCTGCGCGTAGCATAAGAGAAAACCTGCTCTGATACCACTTTGGTATCATAGTACCATATGAGTATCATATGAGCCAACCCGCTCTGATACCACTTGGAAGGACTCGTCCCAAATCCCCCCGGGATTGATGCAGGACGTACCTGCTTCTATCTAACACGAAGTGTCAGACAAGGGATAATTCTAACTTTATCCCCACCGAGGCTTCCAGAGTGAACCAGGATCGGAGGAGGAATGTGATGTCTCGATCTCCGCTACAACCCGCATCCGCGATGAACCTGAAGGGAATTAAAACCACAAAAAGCTGTGAGCGGACGAAACCAATAATTTCTAAAAAAAAACATTTAACGAAAAGAAGATATTTACGCCCTTCACTAAAAAGTATGCATGCATTCGAAAACCAGTTAATAAAACCATTAGGGCCTTAGCCCAAAATCGTAAAACCAAAGTATGTGGGTCTCAACCCAAATCCGATACATGTGGGTCTCAACCCAAATCCGATACATGTGGGTCTCAGTCGAAAACCAATGCAAGTGGTTCTCAACCCAAAACCAATACCAATGGGTCTCAGCCCAAAACTAATCATCGGTATCCCTGATGCTTGACATCTGAGATGTCACAACCAATACCACTATCACGGTTCCAAGTTACGCGTGCTACCCGGGGTCTCAAATCCCAAGTCTCCCTAGGGTCCGCCCAGGTCAATGACTCGCAGGTCAATGACCCTCCCTAGGAGAAGGTTTTAACTGTTGGCAGTCCTGCTCCTGAGTCACTATACGTACCGGTCGCTCCGTGCAATGACCCCTGGTAGGCAATGCCTCGTGACTACTCCAGGATACTACGAGACGTCTGGAGAAGACAACCCGCCACTCCAGGATACTACGGGACGTCTGGAGGGCAACCGTTCGTGAGAAAGGCATACAAAAAACCATTTCATAATTCATTTCAAAACCGTTCAAAGGGATATTCCCGGGTTTTCCATAAAACCATTGTAAATCCACATTTCCAATTTCCAGATCCATTTAGGGTCCCTAACCCGAAATCACATTTATAAATCATCACTGGGCCTCATGCCCGATTCGTAAACCAACTGGGCCCCAGGCCTGATCGTATAACTCAAATAGGCCTCTAGCCCGATTTCTCATTGAATCAAATGGACTCCAAGTCCGATGGTTTCCAAATCAAATGGGTCATACACCCGAAATATATTTCCAAAACCCCTTTCAAATTGTCTTTCAATTGGTACTCGTGCCGAATCTCGATTTCACGCATCCCCACGAAATCCTCAAAACTGTAAACCAGTTCCTCAGTTTCATGCCTCTCCGTGAAACCTTCGGAATCACATATAAACTGTGTAAAACATATGCCCGTCACTTGGCCAAAGCCCAAACGTCACATAAAACATAAATCTCGAACTACGTGCACTAACACATTTTCCTCCAAACATTCCCAACAAATCATATTTAAATCATATGCACTCACGGGATCTCAAAACATGTATTTAAACCCATATAAAACATTTATGCCTGCATCATTTTAAAAAACAAGGTCCACTCACAGACCGTCCTTCAAGCTCCTCGATACTCGTGCCATAAGCCCTTCCCGGGTCAATCACCATCTCCGGGGTTCCCAAACCTATCCAAATCATACTAGTGGGTTACTAACTACCTTAATAACCTCTCATTAAAGCCCCCTAATTTTTCCAAGATTTTTATCATATTTTAAACTCGATCCTAAACCTTCGGACATCCCGAACTATATCGAAACGATGTCCGATCGACTCGAAACTTATCCCAAAATGTCCGTTACATCGAAAGGATGATTTCATATGTTGAACACTTCCCTAAATACGACCCCACGTGCCTCCACGCGCCGCCCAAAGACGCTACGCATGAAGCCCACGCGGGATGAACAGTGTCATTGTCAACCTCGCGTGAACCGATTCAAATTCGGTTCACTATAAATTCGGTCCAACCGGACCGACGAGGCCAATCCTCTCCAATTTTTCAGCCATTTTCATTCCTTTCAATTCCTAATCCTTCGTCCCATCCTATGCAACCAATCTATGGACTCAAAAATTGGAAACACAGCTCAGAAGATACATGTTCTAATCGATGAACCCTTGCCCAGTTTCCAGCCTCTGTTTCTGGCCGTTTCCAACCACCTCCGGCCACTATCTTAATCCCCAGAGGCTCGTACACAACCCATAAACATCATCGAATCATTAGAATTAGCCCCCAATGTCCAAAAGTAAAATCTCGAATTTGAAATCAAAACGGGGTTCTCGGTTTACCTTCCTCCGTCGTCTACGACGGTTCAGCCTGGTCCTCACCGCCGCCTGATCTCTCAGCCACCTTTTTTTCACCCTCTAAGGCAGGCTAGCTGCTAGTTTCAATCGAAGGAAGTGGGGAGGGGTAGGTTTGTGGGTTTCGGGTGAGATCGGGTGAAAATTCGATGAGGATGAAATGGGGTGATATACATGTATGTAATCATACTAGGCAATGGATGAGTGACACTTGTCACTCATCCATTCGGCCAGAAACAAAATATATGGGGCCCATAATAGGACAAAAGTCCACTTTACCTCGTAAAACGTGCCACCATAAATAGTTTCTCGGAACTTCCGTGAATCGTAACTTTCTCGTCGAACGTTCGATTTCGACGTGCCACCTGTCTACGGACTCGTGACGTCCCGATCTACGTCACGGTCATCGGCCCTCAGGCATCGGACCTCACGAGTCAAAAGTTAACTTTTCGCTATCGTTTAGGGGCAAAGTCGTAATTTCGCCCTGAACGTCCGTTAATCCTCGGTTAATCCCCCATTAGCCCTACTAATCCATAATTAGTCTTAATTAATCCTTAAAATCAGGGACGGTTCTTTACAGGCAGAACCCTATTGTATCATATTATTCATCATATATTTATTATTTCAAAGTCATTTTATAGTTTTTATTAGTCATGTATAACCATCGTTGAGTACTTAAGTTTTTCCCAAAGTTTTATTCCAAATTTCTAACTTTTAGACCAAATTTTCGTCATTTTTGTTAACTGTAAACGAAATCGATATCAATATTTGGGGCGAAATATTCGTAAATTTGACTAGTAATATATCCGTCGATATAGATATTTTAATCCTTGGTTGTGATATGTTCATTCCATGGTTTTGTTTTTATCTAACCCAAAAAATTGATACTGTACAGAGGGCTGACAGTTTTATTTTAGTAACTAGTAAGGACTATTATTTTGGCAAGCAACAAATTTTCTGGTTATCAAATGATACTCTTATGCTATGCCTTATTGTTTTTCTTATGTAACTGATTATGTTTGACATTCTTACGTTTTTGTATTATAGCTTATGATATTTTTGTGTGTTTGTCCTTATTTTTCTGTAATAGCTTGGAGTACTCAATGAATCTATTACGAAGTTATTGCTAAGTGGAGATAGGTTCTTTCTGTTGGTGGTAAGTTTCCCACAGCGGCAGTATAGTTGAAATAAAGTGAGAGTTATTCATATTATGATCAAAATTTCATTCAAGCGTAAATGTCAAGAAACAGTAAAATTTGTAAACCTAGACTATAAATATTTTGGCACGCGTAGAGATATGAAGCTTTTCCAGTTTCCTGAAGAGAGAGCAAAGGAGAGAGATGGCAGCACAAAGTGAAAGAAGGGTATTGGCCATAGTGAAATTTTGATAGGATTCTTCATTTTCATAGCATTGTGGCATTTAATTGAGGCGTAGTTGCAGACAACGGTGGAGAAGAAGGATACGTCAAACGGTTTAGTTTGGTGGTAGCAGACATAAATCTTGACGCTTGGCTGGAGCTAACTTTTCTTCTTCTTCTTTTTATCCTCAACCAAACCCGACCCTTTAATAATTGGAGGGGATTGACCTGATCCTTGAGGACTTGGATTTGGTTAAGTAATTTTTGGTAGGAATGTTAATCGGTTTAATCGATTCTGACCTTTTTTTCTTTTCACATAGATTCTCCATTTTTTCGGAGACCTCCGACTATTTCCTTTCTATCATGTAGCTTTCTTTCTTCTGCCTTTTTCGTTGTTCCCAAGGATTGAAATATCGATATCGACGAATATATCGCTCGTCGAATTTATGGATATCTCGCCCCAAATATCGATATCGATATCGTTTACGGTCAACAAAAATGACGGAAATTGGGTCCAAATTATGGAAATTTGGAATGAAACTTTGGGAAAAACTTTAGTACCCAATAATGGTTATATAGGACTAATAAAAACTATAAAATGACTTTGATATAATAAATATATGATGAATCATATGATAGAATATAGGTCTGCCGACCACTAACAGTATAAAATCTTAAAGATAAACTTAAATTAAAACATAATTCTATTGATAATATTGCATTAAAAATATTGTACACATTGAACTTGATCAAAAAAAGTAGAGTGTCTACCAGCTTGCAAATTAGATTGGTCTTGATCTACCTAGACACAAAATTTTTGCCAAGTGATGCTATTTGATCAAAATGAAATGTATTGTTGGACATAGTATTCGTATGTCTCCTTTGAATGGCCTACTTTTCCTCCATAGATAGGGTAGTTCGGATTTACCCAACTAACTTCTCCATAATCTTCATTGAGATGAGGATCTTCATAGCCTTCATAACCATGTGTCATTTGTAGGAGATGGTTGTCTAACTGGTGGTAACGATATGGACTATAAGCATATGGATCGTTTGAGTTGTTACAAGGATCGGTGCCTAAACTCATTGACTCAAAACTAATTGACATGGAATCCTCAGAAGATGGGTTTCCATAACCTTCATATATGTTGCGTGTTCGAGTGTAATCTTTTCCAACACCACCGATTCCTACTCCTTTTTCTCTACAGCCATGATCATAATCTTGGGTGACATGAGTGAAATCCGCCTCTCCAGTAAATGGGCTCAAGGGTGCATATGTTTCGGTTACATGTTCATTTTCCCCGTCATCATCCCCTTCGTCATCCTTGTCTTCGTCGTAAGTCATGTCTAGCGGTAGAACCAAGCATTGATCTCTCCCATGAAGACATATCCCGCTCACTTCCTACGTCCTCACTCCCCACTTCTTCAGATAGCACTCTATCGACATTAACACCGTGTTCACTAACAATATGGGCTACTCGAGGGTTAGGCCTTCCACTATCATCATCCAAGTGAGCTGGCATAATCCATGCTTGAAGTGGATCAACCTCATTACCTTCCACGTGTTGACCAGCAATTTCCAAAAGGTTAACTTAATCTTCTTCCACAACTTTACCGGCTTCAGCTTCTTCATCTCTTAACTTGAGTTTCATGTTGTAATAATAGAAAACAAGTTGTTCTAACTTAGAATATGCGAGACGATTTCTTTGCTTTGTATGAATTAGAGCAAATGTACGCCAATTTCTCTCACATGCCGAAGATGATGTCGTTTGTGATAATATACGAACTGCAATTTGTTGCAAGCTGGGAGAAGTTTGGCCATATAGTTCCCACCACTCAGCTGTCAATATCAAGTTTAATGTAAGAGGCATTATAAAGTGTTAAGTCATACAATATCAAGTTAAATGCAAGTAACATACCTAGCGTTCGTGATTGTACAGCCATAGGTGAACGAAATGTTTTCCGACCATCTCTAAAGTTGATCAACTACATTAAGGCTGATGTTAATATAATTTCATAGATATACAGATTTAAAAATATCAAGGTTCATATATGGTAGTGAACTTACGTCTACTCCAAAATTTTGTAAACCCACTTGCTCATTTGGATTCAGTTTGAGGAATACTTGTTGAACTGATTGGATGATGACAAGACCCATCCTGATTATCCCTCGATAATCGTGAATGATCCTACTCCTGTCTGACAATAACTCTAAAGTGACAAAAGTAACCTTACATATATACATATATAACATAACAAACGACAAACATTGTCAGACAAGGGATAATTAAGTTTTCCAGGACCGTTGACCTCACAAGTTTGACTAGTCAACAGATTTACAGACCATAGGTATTATTACAAGTAGGGATCAAAATCCTACTCTGTAAGGTGTCTGAGTGCGCAATGGTATACTTATTCCTCTACCTCGTCACTAGCCCTTGTACCTGTGCACTGGCCTGGAGGGTAAATAAAACATCAAAGGTGTGAGTGGACAAAAATAAACTTTTAGAAATACATGTATCAAAATACATTCTTACCTACCAGTTTCATAAACATGCATGCATATCATAAATCATGAGTAAAGATCAAGGCACAAACATAAATCTCAAACATCAATAAAACCACGGGACCCATTTCCGTATCCAATCTCATATAGTCACGTTATCCCTGCAACGCGTGCAAATCAATAGGCTCAAGGACCGCTCAAAATCCGAGCATCCGCCGCTGTGAACACATCACCAGCCGGCAATCCAGATTGTCGTGAACACATCACCGACCGATCTCCAAATAATCCAGCTCATCTGATCTGAGTCGAGCCTCCATCAGCTACACGACAACAGACCGTGCTACGTGACCTCTCCAGGGTACACACATTCATCCCGGAGACGAGCGTTATCTCCAGGGTTCATTCCGGGGAAACACATTCCCAATCGGAAGCCCTAATATCCAGGGTGCACTTCGGGGGAAACATATTCCACTCCGAAAGCCCTAATATCCACAACATATCATCATCATGAAAACCAGTGAAAAACAATTGCATTTGAAATCAAAACCATTTTCAACACAGGGTCTCAGCCCAAAACATAATCCCTAAAACCAGAGTCCCGATTATTTCATAAATCCGAAAACCATCAATATCATCATGTAATCACATGGAAATACCAATCCAATCAAAATCACATTTTCATTTGGGTCTCACTCCCAAAATATCAATTTCACGCAAATCCGCGTAACCGCAACCTCAGTTGCCATTTTCACATAAATCCATAAATTATATCCAGAAAGCATTTCAATTTAATCGAATCAATTCCCAACTCATAATCCGAGTCAAAATCAATCTCAAATCCCGGGCCTTCGCCCAAAACAACAATATCATGGTTTCTCAAAAATCGTGCCCAAAATCATATAAAATAATATAATATTCCCAAATTCCAGAAATCATCATATCGAAACATCAATCATGCCAAATCGTTTCATATCATAAAGCATTTAAAACATATATGCATGCATTCAGGGTAGAAAACAAAAGTCCACTCACACACCATCCAGATTGTTCAGTCTCGAGCTGTTCGTTCTCTTCCGATGTCCTGAGAATATTCCGGCCTGTCAAACAAAGTAATTGAAGGTCACTAGGTTATCACATAACCCCACATACGAATTCCCTAATCGTCGAAATTTAATAATATTATTTAAACATAAGCTATACGCTTCGGGTACTCGAAACTACTCCGAATTCATATCCGATTGACCTGAAACCAACGCCAATAGGTTCGTATCATCGAGAACATCAAAAGGTATGTTGGACCCATCCCCAGAAACCCAGCCACGCGCGCGCCGCAAGCGGTTGCGCGTGAAAGCCACGCACTGTGCACAGTACTGCTACAGTATCGTCTCTCTCACCCGTTTCTCTATTAAACGGGTCGTGAACCCGCGATCAGACCCAGTACAATCTCCCTTAATTCAACCTCAATTTCTTCCATTCTTTAACCTGATTTCATCTAAACCATCTTAATTTAGGCTCTGTGAATTTAATTGCTTCAATTACAACCGAAATCCTTATATCCCACGATGAACTCTCAAAAGGGTTTCGTTATCGGGCTCACTCAATTCGTCCCAGTTTTCCAAATTAATTTACACAGAGAGTATCGTGAGAGTGAAGTAAACATTTCTACATAATCAATTTCACCAATTCTTACCTCCAGCTATTCGAGCCCAAGCTCGATTTTGTGAAGGGAGTGAAGCTTCTGTTCTTGATCAAAACAACGTCGTTTTCCTTGGTTTTGATTGTGTACTAGTTAGAAACGGTCTCAGAAGGTTGAATCCAATCGCTATTTTGATCCTTGAGGCTTAGAACTTTCAATTCAAATTTTACTTTGTTTTTTTCAAATATTCGAACACGGGTTTTCACGTCTCCTCTCAGTCCCTCGTTTTTATCCTTCTATTTTCCTGCTCTCACTCTCTCAATTTTCCAGGTTTCTCAGGTGAATCAATTGGTCTCTAGCTGGTCGAAGGAGATCAAAGGAGGTTAATTTCTCTGTTTTTGTATATGTATTGGGTTTAAACGGTGAATGGTTTTCAAACGGTGAAATGGGCGGTGTCAAAGACACTCAACCCTTTCCTTAGGCCGCCAGGTTCCCTAATCAACAGCAAAGTCTATCACTTTGATGATTTAGCTAAAATTTGTCATTTGACCATTTTGCCCTTCTCGTAACAAATTACCATTTTGCCCCTTAACTTCACAGACCCGTAACTTTTTCATCCGAGCTCCGTTTTCGACGTGCCACCTATCTACGGATTCAGCGTCTCGAGACCTACACAATGGTCCTCGAAAAATGTACAAAAAGTATTCCCAAAAAAAGTCAACATTTAACCACACCCCTCCAAGGGCAAAAACATCATTTTACATATTATTTTATAAATTTACATAATTTGGATTTTCGGGGCGTTACAGATGAGGTAGGAGTCTTGCCCAACACCTGCTTGATATTGATATCAGGGATTCAAGTAATAAGCTGCAAATCATGAATGAACTTTTCTTAGTAAACAACAATAAAATAAAATATTAACAAGTTCAATAAGATAGAAATATACCAGCGGCATGTAAGGGATGCACTAATATTTTTTCCCATCGCTCCTGTATGATTTTAAGGACCCACTTCTTCCGTTTAAGACGGGTTACCTTTTCTTTCATTCAATTGAACATATCATACAGGATCGGCATGGTTGGGACTACCTCTGTATCAACAATTCGAAGGATGCAATATAATGGTTCATATATTAATTGTATCATCTCCAAGGACTCCCAGAATCTTTGGTCGAGGATATGAGCCTCAACCCTCTTTCCTTCCACTTTCCTACTCAATGGGCTACCATTCCATTGATCACTGGTAAACAATCTTCTAAGGCCAACTTTATGTTTAACTATATTGTTTATACAAATATAGTTGGTTGCGAACCGGGTTGCACCAGGACGAACCAAGTCTCCTTTACAGAATTCATGCATCCGAGATAGTAACCAAAAATGATTATAAATGTAGTTAGTTACCTGCCTAGCATTTTTTATGATGAGCGCCATTGTCTCATTCTTCCCAATATCTTCAAATATTAGGTCTATACAATGGGCTGTACAAGGAGTCCAATAGATCAGATACGTCTTCATCAGTTCTTTTCCAGCCTTCTTGAAGTTCGACCCATTATCAGTAACGATTTGTACAACATTTTGTACTCCAACCTCCTGAACAACTTCCTTCAACAAATTTTGTATGTACAAATAGTCTTTATGGAATTTTTAAGAATCAACTGATTTGAGAAATACAGTTGAACCCTTACTATATACCATGAAGTTAATTATGGATAACTTTGTTGGACCGGTCCAACCATCACACATTATGGTACATACATAAGTTTCCTATTGTCGCTTTTGTTCCTCCACATACTCCATCATATCTTCATACTCCATAGGAAGATATTTATTTTTCACTTCATATGGAGAAGGAGTGGACACGCCTTCACCTGCAAACCAAAACATAAGTTAGCATTTAATGCTATTTCATAAGTTAAATAAAACATATATCATAAATAAATGTATTAAATACCTGCTCGTTGGGTTTCAATAATCATATTCTTAAAATGATGAGAGTTGGCTTTATTTAGAGCCACACCTTCATATATAAAGAATTGCTTATGTATTAACCCAACTTCTCTTTCGTCCTTTTCCACATGGATTTTACAGTCTTTTGTTGACTTTGTACGGTTTTGTTGAGCTTTGGTTCTGGAGGAATTGGAAATGGATCACGCAAACTTTGTGACCGACGTATCTGTTGAGTTGGTTGACGACTGATATTGCCCCCTTGAGCACCGCGCATGGTACCAACTCCATAATTGTCAACACTTCGCCGTACCTCATCTCTCGATGCATTTACAACAAAGCGATATGCTGCTCTCTCAGATCTATGCACATCTGGTGGATAAACGAATCCATCATCATCCTCTTCATCATCGCTATCATTAATATGAATGTTCTATTGAGTGTCTAGTGAATCTCCTCTCAAGCCAGCTTGTATGTTCTCCCCAATCATATTCTTAGTCTGTTTAGCAGTATCTTTACTTTTGATCCATGCTCTGACCTCATCCCTAATAGCCTTAGGTACATCTTTGCATTTTTGAACATTTTTTTTCGGATAAAAACCTGTTAGATGAAACTTTAATCGCGTTATGCCTCTACTCTGGAACTGATGTTGACAAAACGAACATATGACACCGTTTTTATATCTAGGAATTGCAATGGCATATTTCCATGCTGGGTCAACTCGTCCAGGTCTTGAGCGGCTTTCACTTGCACTTCCACTAGCCATTTTACGAAATCTAAGTTACATGAAAAATAATTAGAATTTGATAATGACAAATAATAATAATAATAAAAAAAATAAGAATAAAATTATTTCAATTAGAACATATATTCTAAGTTAGACTTTGATGATGATAAAAAAAATTAGGGAGCAAAAATACATATATTCATAATTTTAATATATATTCTAAAATAAAACATCTATTAGAAATTAAAACAAATATTACCAAATATATGAATTACCTCATATTTTATATTAAAATATACATTACTAAAACATATTTTTAGTAATAAATGATCAATTTATTATTAATAAATGATTACCAAATATATTACCAAATATTACCAAATATATGAATTAAGCCATATTATTTATGTAACGACCCGTCCCGAATTCCGGGATTAGTTTAGTGACTAATCTTGATTAGCGAGGTTGAACGGTGGTTAGTATGGCGGAATCGGACAAAATGTGCAAAATGACCGTTTTGCCCCTGGTCGTGGGCAAAATGTTGACTTTTGTTCGGGCGGTCAAACGGACTTTGACCGATGACCGTGACGTAGTTCGGGACGTCACGAGTTCATAGACAGGCGGCACGTTTGATTCCGACATTCGTAGAGAAAGTTATGAGGTTCGGAAGTTGAGGGGTATTTTGGTAATTTGGCTTATTAGGGGCCAAATGTTGACTTTTTGACCGGGAGGTCCGATGGGCGAGGGCCAAGGACCGTTACGTAGGTATCGTCGATACGAATCCAACGACAGGCGGCATGCCGAAATCGGAGATTCGACGACAACGTTATGGTCAAGGAAACGAACTAACGAACCGAGGCCCCGATTAAAATAATACTATAATAGTGAATAGTGACCGTTGACTGTGCACCTCCGGATGAGTGACAAGTGTCACCCATCCCCTAATCTAAGCCCTAAAACCTGATCCATGTCTCCCTACATCATCATTACAACCTCATTATCACCATTAATCTAAACTAATTAATCCCCATAATTATCCTTCTGTGTCTTTGAACCCGTGAGCAACTGAGTGTGAGGGATGGGGGAATTGGCTGATTTCTTGCAGCAAAATTGGGAGAATTGAGTGAGTTTGATGACTGTGTTAACTGAGTGAATCACGGGAGACAGAGTGTGGAGGGGGCTGAAGCAAAAACCGAAAATTGAGTTTGGGAGGGAAATTCGAAATCAAATCATAGGGCTGTGGGGATTGAATTGGGGATTACCTTCAGCTTCCTGGGAGTGCCACGATCTTAATTGTCGAAGAAACGAGAAGAATTGGTGCCGTTTTGGCTCTGAACGGGCTTGGTGACAGAGGAGGAATTTCGAGGTTGAGTCGTGATCGTGGAGTGTTTAGACGACGGAATTGAGGTGGGGAACTTGCTTATCATGACCCCACGATGCTTCTGGGTTCGCCAATTGAAAGGAAACGGTCGTGGTTGACGAAACTCCATGCTTGAACAGTGACTGTGTTCGAGCTTGAGTTCATTGGGTTAGAGGTGAGATTGTATGAAATTAATCTTGTAGAAATGATCCTTACACTCTCACGATACTCACTGTGTTAATTAATTTGAAAAACAGGGTCGAAATCTATGAACCCGAATCGGAGACCCGTCGAGGATCGATCGATAGTCGTGAGGCTTTAGACCACCATTCGAGAAATTGAACTTGCAGAACTTAATTATAGTTGGATTGGAAGGGATCAGTTGAAAGAACGGATCGAATTGAGGTTAAATTGAATGAGATTGAATCGGGTCTGTTCGCGGGTTTTTCAACCCGTTTACCAGACAAACGGGCGAAGGGGATGACTGTGCTGGTACTGTAGCTGGCGCGTGGCTTCCACGCGCAGCCGCTTGCGGCGGCGCGTGGTGGCGCGTGATTGGGAATCTTGAGGTGAGGTCAACATGACTTTTAATCCATTCGATGTAACGGACATTTTGGAATTGGTTTCGTGTCGATCGGACACCGTCTCGATATTGTTCGGGATGTCCGAAGGTTTTAAATTAAGTTTAAAAATAAGTAACAATTCGGGAAAATTACGGGACTTTGATAGGATGTTAATGTTGAGGTTAGTAACCCTCTAATGTAATTTGGACAGGATTGGGAGTCCCGGTGATAGTGGTGTGGCCCGGGAGGGCCGGTGGCACGCGTATCGAGGCACACGGTTAAAACGGTCTGTGAGTGGACTTTGGTTTTATAAATCCTATGCATGCTTAAATGTGTTATATGGTTTATATACATGATTTCTATGATGGTATTTGTGAGCATTGATTTTGGATATGTTGCACGTATTTCGAGGTGTTTTCCGTATTTCACGTATATCGGGATTAACGGTTTATTTGTGGTTTTGTGTGCTTGTGGTTAAATAAATAATATGATGAAATGGTTTTGAAATTGGAAATATGAACTCGGGCTTGAGGCCCACTTGTTTTGGAAATTTCGGACTTGGAGTCCATTTGAGAATCGGGCCGGGGGCCCAGTTGGTTAATGAAATCGGGCCAGGGGCCCAGTTGGTATGAAATCGGGCTGAGACCCATTTGAGTTATATTATCGGGCCAGGGGCCCAGTTGATTTGTGAATTCGGGCCGTGGGCCCAGCGGGTTTATAAGGTCGGGCTGCGGGCCCAGTTGGTTTACAAATCGGGCCGTGGGCCCAGTGGTTCATAAAATCGGGCATGAGGCCCAGTTGGATTATAAATGTGATTTTGGGGTCAGGGACCCTATATTTAATAATTGTGATTTTGGGTCAGGGACCCTAAATGGGATTACGTGGTTTTATGGAAATTTCGGGCAGGGCCCAATGGTAATGATGTGATAAAAGGATTTAATAAAACTGTTTTTCCATATACCATCTGGATACAAGGATATATGATGGTCTCCTCCAGATGTCTGGGACACTGGGGAAGTCACGGTGCATTGCCTGCGAGGGGTCATTATACGGAGCAGCCGGACCGTATGATGACTCAGGAGCAGGATTGCTATGATTGACGTCAGGGACGTCAGACATCAGGGATGTCAGATATATGGACCCGGAGAGACCCCGGGCAGCACGCGTAGCTTATGAAACCGTGAGATATGACGTCAGGGACGTCTAGCGTCTGGGACGCTAAGCATCTGGGATGCTGGTGATGGTAATGGTAAAATATGGTTTAATGAATAAAATGGCTTATTGGTTGGATATGTGTTATGTGGTAAAAATGGATTATTGGTTATGAAATGGTATGTCGGGTCAGGGACCCTAAATGGTTTTGGATTTTTGAATTGATGTTCATCTATGGTCGTGGGTGGTGACCCACATGGTTTTAATATGTATGGTGGTGGTATTCCACGGTTTTGGGCTGAGTTCCCACACTTGGTTTTTGGTTAACGGTTTTCGGGCTAAGGCCCTAATGGCTTTGGTGGCATGCATACGTTTTTATTGGAGGGCATAAATGTCTTATAAATGTATTTGGTAAATTTATTGGTTTTGTCCACTCACAGCTTTTGGTTTTAATGCCCTTCAGGTTGATTACGGATGCGAATGCAGCAGAGACTGGGACATTGCACACCTCCTCCATCGGTCCTTGCGCACTCTGGATGGCCCGTTTGGGCAGTAGCTCTTGGTTATCCCTTGTCTGACACCCCTTGTTGGACGGGAGCAGGGCACATTCCATGGTAATCCCGGGGGGATTGGGATGGGTCCTGTCAACTTGGTATCAGAGCACGGTTGCTCTATTTGTGCGCGCAGGTCGAGGGTGTGATGTCTCATTGGGCTGCAATTTGTTATCAACCTGATAGATAGTGTTTGGGTTTGGATAGTGGATGGAGTGCAATTGGCCCGATACGCCGTGCGTTAATGTGATTCGACCCAAGTGGGGTTGATTGTGGTGAACTGGTATAGTGGGACCGTCGGTTCGGTCATGTGATATTGGATTGTTGTGCTGCTAGGTGCAGCCAGGTTCGGGGAACCTCACGTGAGTAATGGTCTAAAATGTGAACCTTTGTGGTGGTTTCTAGTGTGAGGGATGTTGGTTCATCGGAGTTGGCCGATGACCTAGTGGTGGAACCCACGTTGATGGGATGGTAGGATTGGATTTGACGTCTATTCGATGTCAGGACCGCGGGGTCGGTCAGGTTGTGGATTTTATATTACGGAAAACTGTTTGGTTCGGTTGAACCATAGGGTGTGATTGTGGAACCCTAGTATTAAAAAGGTAAACCTTAATTGTGATTAGCGGGTGAGAACTTGTGCTGCGATGAGCGGCTGAGGTCATGGATGACCATGTGGATGGCTCTGGTGAGTCTAGGAAGAACTATGGGATTCGATTTACGGATACGGTTCTGAGATAAATTATGGAATCCCGTGTTGGATCGGGTATTGGTGTGATGTGTGGATGCGGATCTCGATAGCAATGACAGTTAGTTGGAAGTCATATGGAGATGACTGGCTATCGAGGGTAATCAGTGTGGTCATAATACTTGGGGATCAGGGGACGTTCGGGGAACGTTCATTTTCCTGATGTGGATTGCCAGAATAGTGGTACCCATAGTCGTGAGGTACGGGATCGTCGTTCGGTATGAAAGGAGATCCAGGGTTGTCGTATTTGCACACGGTGTGCAAGTATGAATGTTTGCGGGGTTGGTATTTTTGTGCTGATGCTAGTATGGATGCCTGTGTGCTGATACTAGTGTTGTTGATAGTGTGTTGGTGCTGGTACTAGCGCTGGTGCTAGTGTCGGTAATGGTGTTGACGATGAGCCACAAATTGGGTGTGACTCCGTCATGATGAACGTATGTTCGGTCCTTGAGATTCGGTATTGGCTGAGTGATGGACTGGATGGGATCCAGTTAAGATTATGCTATGTTGGGATAAGTCCCAATAGTGGTGAGATAACCAGTAAGGAGTGGATTAAAAAGGGTATAATTGAGACTTGAGTAATCTTGGGATGACGTCCCCTACGTCATGATAATTGGTGGATTTGGGGGAGTTGTTGGAAATGATTAAAACTGGAAAAGACGAGGAAAAACCATTAGTGGTATAAAGGTAGGAATTTGTAATTGAGAACGTGGAAAACCGAGTGTTGAACCAAGGTCGGGATGTGCGAACGGGACAATAACGGATTGATTGTGGACATGTGGTTGTCTTAGTAAGTTGAGGAGGTAGGAAGTCTAGTGGTTAGACTTGACGTCTTGTTGGGAGCATGTCTGTTTCCAACATGGTAGGAACCTTAAATTCGAGGAGAGTTGTGATTGGGGAACGAGAGTGCTGCTCGTTTTTGGTGATTGGTATTCCGAAGTCATTGGGGTTGACTTCTTGCTTTCTGCCCTGGCAGACATTGACTGTAGTTACCAGTACGTTGAGCGTGTATTGGTTGGTGAGCCCATGTGTGTTATGAGGTCCTTAGGAGGAGCTGTTCGAAATTAGGTAAACGAGATTTTTCGTTTCTGCTTGGTGGCAGACGATGTTGGGGTACATGGCGTGGTGAGTGCAGTGAGTTTTGTGGCATCCACGTAGGATGAGTTTTGACGTCATCATTTTGGATCATCCTTGGTTTTCCTAGGTGGAATGACAAGGACTGATACAAGGTAATCCGTGAGAATCCGCAGTCTCGACGTGTCTCGTCGTTGACTGATCTGTCTAGTTGTGGGAGTCGGTTGTCGATCGTTGTGGCGATCTAGGATGTTGACGTTATTGTCAGGGACGCAGTGTCTATCTGGGTCGTGATCTTGATGATTCAGATAGGGGAGAGTATATCACTCTTACCATGGTACGTGAGTCGTAAATGACGAGATTGAACTTCTTTTCGAAGTGGGGCCCGTATGATATTCTACTCGGGTGAGTAGGTTTTCAAGGTAGTTGAATTTTGTCAACCTTAGACGTGTGGAGGTTGGATTGGCTTCCCTATGAAGTCAATCAAGTGTATTGAATGGGTAACCGATAGGTTTGGTTTTGGTGTGTCTTGGTAAATGTGAATGAGATTTCGGGATTTGGAATCGAATTTCTGGGTGACGATTCAGGATTCGATTTTGGAACTTGAAAGTATATTTCTGGGTTTGGGTACGGAATGGTTATTCCAAATGCTAGCTTACGGAATAATGATTTCGGATTCGGATTTGGATAGGAGTTAAACTGTGATGTCTGGGTTTGGATCCGGGATTTCTTACGAAATTGCGGATTCAGATTCGGAATTGGAACTAGATGTTGGGTGGAGTTTCGATTTGTCTCATGCTGGATTGGGCAAACGTACTCCATTGTTGGAACGCGTTCGGCTATGACCTAGGCGGTTGTAGTCTGGTTATTAGGTAGATGTGTGTACTTCGTACATGGTTCGAGGTACAATACCTTGTAGACTTGTGATGTCTAGTTACGGTATACGGGATATACCCGAGGTGTGTTGGTGAACATGTTGGTAGTCGGATTGGTTCCGATACCATGGGATTGGTTGTGGACCGGACATTACTATGCAATGGGTCATGGTAATTCCGATGTGTTTAATTACACACAGGTCGTGTGAAATGTCGATAAGGGTATTGGTGAGTCGAGTACGTTGGTGGCATGTGTAGCCACGAGTGAGTCTAGTGTCAGTTTTTGACTGACAACTACTGTGTGGTGACAGTTTGTCAGGATGTGTCAACATAGATCGTTGAGTGGGGTCAGCTGACTCCTAGTGGGAGTGGGAAAGGAACCGTCGAGTTGTTGCGTCAACGAGAGGGTGGATTTGACAAGTGGTGTCAAATTCGAAACTTGTAGTTTCAGTCATTCGACGGGGTCGAATGTAATCGTTGCGTTTTGAGTGCTAGTGGTACGTTTGGGCGTAGACAAGTTTTGTCTAAGTAGTTGGTGTACGGGTGTACACGTTTTGCGTGGTCGATTCCACTTTCCACGGGGTGTTTGTGGAATCAGGATAGTCGAGTTTCGAGAGCGAAACTTATTAAGGAGGGAAGTACGTTGAGTTTAGAGCGGTTGGAATTTCGAGGACGAAATTTATTAAGGAGGGAAGGTTGTAACGACCCGTCCCGAATTCCGGGATTAGTTTAGTGACTAATCTTGATTAGCGAGGTTGAACGGTGGTTAGTAGGGCGGAATCGGACAAAATGTGCAAAATGACCGTTTTGCCCCTGGTCGTGGGCAAAATGTTGACTTTTGTTCGGGCGGTCAAACGGACTTTGACCGATGACCGTGACGTAGTTCGGGACGTCACGAGTTCATAGACAGGCGGCACGTTTGATTCCGACATTCGTAGAGAAAGTTATGAGGTTCGGAAGTTGAGGGGTATTTTGGTAATTTGGCTTATTAGGGGCCAAATGTTGACTTTTTGACCGGGAGGTCCGATGGGCGAGGGCCAAGGACCGTTACGTAGGTATCGTCGATACGAATCCAACGACAGGCGGCATGCCGAAATCGGAGATTCGACGACAACGTTATGGTCAAGGAAACGAACTAACGAACCGAGGCCCCGATTAAAATAATACTATAATAGTGAATAGTGACCGTTGACTGTGCACCTCCGGATGAGTGACAAGTGTCACCCATCCCCTAATCTAAGCCCTAAAACCTGATCCATGTCTCCCTACATCATCATTACAACCTCATTATCACCATTAATCTAAACTAATTAATCCCCATAATTATCCTTCTGTGTCTTTGAACCCGTGAGCAACTGAGTGTGAGGGATGGGGGAATTGGCTGATTTCTTGCAGCAAAATTGGGAGAATTGAGTGAGTTTGATGACTGTGTTAACTGAGTGAATCACGGGAGACAGAGTGTGGAGGGGGCTGAAGCAAAAACCGAAAATTGAGTTTGGGAGGGAAATTCGAAATCAAATCATAGGGCTGTGGGGATTGAATTGGGGATTACCTTCAGCTTCCTGGGAGTGCCACGATCTTAATTGTCGAAGAAACGAGAAGAATTGGTGCCGTTTTGGCTCTGAACGGGCTTGGTGACAGAGGAGGAATTTCGAGGTTGAGTCGTGATCGTGGAGTGTTTAGACGACGGAATTGAGGTGGGGAACTTGCTTATCATGACCCCACGATGCTTCTGGGTTCGCCAATTGAAAGGAAACGGTCGTGGTTGACGAAACTCCATGCTTGAACAGTGACTGTGTTCGAGCTTGAGTTCATTGGGTTAGAGGTGAGATTGTATGAAATTAATCTTGTAGAAATGATCCTTACACTCTCACGATACTCACTGTGTTAATTAATTTGAAAAACAGGGTCGAAATCTATGAACCCGAATCGGAGACCCGTCGAGGATCGATCGATAGTCGTGAGGCTTTAGACCACCATTCGAGAAATTGAACTTGCAGAACTTAATTATAGTTGGATTGGAAGGGATCAGTTGAAAGAACGGATCGAATTGAGGTTAAATTGAATGAGATTGAATCGGGTCTGTTCGCGGGTTTTTCAACCCGTTTACCAGACAAACGGGCGAAGGGGATGACTGTGCTGGTACTGTAGCTGGCGCGTGGCTTCCACGCGCAGCCGCTTGCGGCGGCGCGTGGTGGCGCGTGATTGGGAATCTTGAGGTGAGGTCAACATGACTTTTAATCCATTCGATGTAACGGACATTTTGGAATTGGTTTCGTGTCGATCGGACACCGTCTCGATATTGTTCGGGATGTCCGAAGGTTTTAAATTAAGTTTAAAAATAAGTAACAATTCGGGAAAATTACGGGACTTTGATAGGATGTTAATGTTGAGGTTAGTAACCCTCTAATGTAATTTGGACAGGATTGGGAGTCCCGGTGATAGTGGTGTGGCCCGGGAGGGCCGGTGGCACGCGTATCGAGGCACACGGTTAAAACGGTCTGTGAGTGGACTTTGGTTTTATAAATCCTATGCATGCTTAAATGTGTTATATGGTTTATATACATGATTTCTATGATGGTATTTGTGAGCATTGATTTTGGATATGTTGCACGTATTTCGAGGTGTTTTCCGTATTTCACGTATATCGGGATTAACGGTTTATTTGTGGTTTTGTGTGCTTGTGGTTAAATAAATAATATGATGAAATGGTTTTGAAATTGGAAATATGAACTCGGGCTTGAGGCCCACTTGTTTTGGAAATTTCGGACTTGGAGTCCATTTGAGAATCGGGCCGGGGGCCCAGTTGGTTAATGAAATCGGGCCAGGGGCCCAGTTGGTATGAAATCGGGCTGAGACCCATTTGAGTTATATTATCGGGCCAGGGGCCCAGTTGATTTGTGAATTCGGGCCGTGGGCCCAGCGGGTTTATAAGGTCGGGCTGCGGGCCCAGTTGGTTTACAAATCGGGCCGTGGGCCCAGTGGTTCATAAAATCGGGCATGAGGCCCAGTTGGATTATAAATGTGATTTTGGGGTCAGGGACCCTATATTTAATAATTGTGATTTTGGGTCAGGGACCCTAAATGGGATTACGTGGTTTTATGGAAATTTCGGGCAGGGCCCAATGGTAATGATGTGATAAAAGGATTTAATAAAACTGTTTTTCCATATACCATCTGGATACAAGGATATATGATGGTCTCCTCCAGATGTCTGGGACACTGGGGAAGTCACGGTGCATTGCCTGCGAGGGGTCATTATACGGAGCAGCCGGACCGTATGATGACTCAGGAGCAGGATTGCTATGATTGACGTCAGGGACGTCAGACATCAGGGATGTCAGATATATGGACCCGGAGAGACCCCGGGCAGCACGCGTAGCTTATGAAACCGTGAGATATGACGTCAGGGACGTCTAGCGTCTGGGACGCTAAGCATCTGGGATGCTGGTGATGGTAATGGTAAAATATGGTTTAATGAATAAAATGGCTTATTGGTTGGATATGTGTTATGTGGTAAAAATGGATTATTGGTTATGAAATGGTATGTCGGGTCAGGGACCCTAAATGGTTTTGGATTTTTGAATTGATGTTCATCTATGGTCGTGGGTGGTGACCCACATGGTTTTAATATGTATGGTGGTGGTATTCCACGGTTTTGGGCTGAGTTCCCACACTTGGTTTTTGGTTAACGGTTTTCGGGCTAAGGCCCTAATGGCTTTGGTGGCATGCATACGTTTTTATTGGAGGGCATAAATGTCTTATAAATGTATTTGGTAAATTTATTGGTTTTGTCCACTCACAGCTTTTGGTTTTAATGCCCTTCAGGTTGATTACGGATGCGAATGCAGCAGAGACTGGGACATTGCACACCTCCTCCATCGGTCCTTGCGCACTCTGGATGGCCCGTTTGGGCAGTAGCTCTTGGTTATCCCTTGTCTGACACCCCTTGTTGGACGGGAGCAGGGCACATTCCATGGTAATCCCGGGGGGATTGGGATGGGTCCTGTCAACTTGGTATCAGAGCACGGTTGCTCTATTTGTGCGCGCAGGTCGAGGGTGTGATGTCTCATTGGGCTGCAATTTGTTATCAACCTGATAGATAGTGTTTGGGTTTGGATAGTGGATGGAGTGCAATTGGCCCGATACGCCGTGCGTTAATGTGATTCGACCCAAGTGGGGTTGATTGTGGTGAACTGGTATAGTGGGACCGTCGGTTCGGTCATGTGATATTGGATTGTTGTGCTGCTAGGTGCAGCCAGGTGCAGCCAGGTTCGGGGAACCTCACGTGAGTAATGGTCTAAAATGTGAACCTTTGTGGTGGTTTCTAGTGTGAGGGATGTTGGTTCATCGGAGTTGGCCGATGACCTAGTGGTGGAACCCACGTTGATGGGATGGTAGGATTGGATTTGACGTCTATTCGATGTCAGGACCGCGGGGTCGGTCAGGTTGTGGATTTTATATTACGGAAAACTGTTTGGTTCGGTTGAACCATAGGGTGTGATTGTGGAACCCTAGTATTAAAAAGGTAAACCTTAATTGTGATTAGCGGGTGAGAACTTGTGCTGCGATGAGCGGCTGAGGTCATGGATGACCATGTGGATGGCTCTGGTGAGTCTAGGAAGAACTATGGGATTCGATTTACGGATACGGTTCTGAGATAAATTATGGAATCCCGTGTTGGATCGGGTATTGGTGTGATGTGTGGATGCGGATCTCGATAGCAATGACAGTTAGTTGGAAGTCATATGGAGATGACTGGCTATCGAGGGTAATCAGTGTGGTCATAATACTTGGGGATCAGGGGACGTTCGGGGAACGTTCATTTTCCTGATGTGGATTGCCAGAATAGTGGTACCCATAGTCGTGAGGTACGGGATCGTCGTTCGGTATGAAAGGAGATCCAGGGTTGTCGTATTTGCACACGGTGTGCAAGTATGAATGTTTGCGGGGTTGGTATTTTTGTGCTGATGCTAGTATGGATGCCTGTGTGCTGATACTAGTGTTGTTGATAGTGTGTTGGTGCTGGTACTAGCGCTGGTGCTAGTGTCGGTAATGGTGTTGACGATGAGCCACAAATTGGGTGTGACTCCGTCATGATGAACGTATGTTCGGTCCTTGAGATTCGGTATTGGCTGAGTGATGGACTGGATGGGATCCAGTTAAGATTATGCTATGTTGGGATAAGTCCCAATAGTGGTGAGATAACCAGTAAGGAGTGGATTAAAAAGGGTATAATTGAGACTTGAGTAATCTTGGGATGACGTCCCCTACGTCATGATAATTGGTGGATTTGGGGGAGTTGTTGGAAATGATTAAAACTGGAAAAGACGAGGAAAAACCATTAGTGGTATAAAGGTAGGAATTTGTAATTGAGAACGTGGAAAACCGAGTGTTGAACCAAGGTCGGGATGTGCGAACGGGACAATAACGGATTGATTGTGGACACGTGGTTGTCTTAGTAAGTTGAGGAGGTAGGAAGTCTAGTGGTTAGACTTGACGTCTTGTTGGGAGCATGTCTGTTTCCAACATGGTAGGAACCTTAAATTCGAGGAGAGTTGTGATTGGGGAACGAGAGTGCTGCTCGTTTTTGGTGATTGGTATTCCGAAGTCATTGGGGTTGACTTCTTGCTTTCTGCCCTGGCAGACATTGACTGTAGTTACCAGTACGTTGAGCGTGTATTGGTTGGTGAGCCCATGTGTGTTATGAGGTCCTTAGGAGGAGCTGTTCGAAATTAGGTAAACGAGATTTTTCGTTTCTGCTTGGTGGCAGACGATGTTGGGGTACATGGCGTGGTGAGTGCAGTGAGTTTTGTGGCATCCACGTAGGATGAGTTTTGACGTCATCATTTTGGATCATCCTTGGTTTTCCTAGGTGGAATGACAAGGACTGATACAAGGTAATCCGTGAGAATCCGCAGTCTCGACGTGTCTCGTCGTTGACTGATCTGTCTAGTTGTGGGAGTCGGTTGTCGATCGTTGTGGCGATCTAGGATGTTGACGTTATTGTCAGGGACGCAGTGTCTATCTGGGTCGTGATCTTGATGATTCAGATAGGGGAGAGTATATCACTCTTACCATGGTACGTGAGTCGTAAATGACGAGATTGAACTTCTTTTCGAAGTGGGGCCCGTATGATATTCTACTCGGGTGAGTAGGTTTTCAAGGTAGTTGAATTTTGTCAACCTTAGACGTGTGGAGGTTGGATTGGCTTCCCTATGAAGTCAATCAAGTGTATTGAATGGGTAACCGATAGGTTTGGTTTTGGTGTGTCTTGGTAAATGTGAATGAGATTTCGGGATTTGGAATCGAATTTCTGGGTGACGATTCAGGATTCGATTTTGGAACTTGAAAGTATATTTCTGGGTTTGGGTACGGAATGGTTATTCCAAATGCTAGCTTACGGAATAATGATTTCGGATTCGGATTTGGATAGGAGTTAAACTGTGATGTCTGGGTTTGGATCCGGGATTTCTTACGAAATTGCGGATTCAGATTCGGAATTGGAACTAGATGTTGGGTGGAGTTTCGATTTGTCTCATGCTGGATTGGGCAAACGTACTCCATTGTTGGAACGCGTTCGGCTATGACCTAGGCGGTTGTAGTCTGGTTATTAGGTAGATGTGTGTACTTCGTACATGGTTCGAGGTACAATACCTTGTAGACTTGTGATGTCTAGTTACGGTATACGGGATATACCCGAGGTGTGTTGGTGAACATGTTGGTAGTCGGATTGGTTCCGATACCATGGGATTGGTTGTGGACCGGACATTACTATGCAATGGGTCATGGTAATTCCGATGTGTTTAATTACACACAGGTCGTGTGAAATGTCGATAAGGGTATTGGTGAGTCGAGTACGTTGGTGGCATGTGTAGCCACGAGTGAGTCTAGTGTCAGTTTTTGACTGACAACTACTGTGTGGTGACAGTTTGTCAGGATGTGTCAACATAGATCGTTGAGTGGGGTCAGCTGACTCCTAGTGGGAGTGGGAAAGGAACCGTCGAGTTGTTGCGTCAACGAGAGGGTGGATTTGACAAGTGGTGTCAAATTCGAAACTTGTAGTTTCAGTCATTCGACGGGGTCGAATGTAATCGTTGCGTTTTGAGTGCTAGTGGTACGTTTGGGCGTAGACAAGTTTTGTCTAAGTAGTTGGTGTACGGGTGTACACGTTTTGCGTGGTCGATTCCACTTTCCACGGGGTGTTTGTGGAATCAGGATAGTCGAGTTTCGAGAGCGAAACTTATTAAGGAGGGAAGTACGTTGAGTTTAGAGCGGTTGGAATTTCGAGGACGAAATTTATTAAGGAGGGAAGGTTGTAACGACCCGTCCCGAATTCCGGGATTAGTTTAGTGACTAATCTTGATTAGCGAGGTTGAACGGTGGTTAGTAGGGCGGAATCGGACAAAATGTGCAAAATGACCGTTTTGCCCCTGGTCGTGGGCAAAATGTTGACTTTTGTTCGGGCGGTCAAACGGACTTTGACCGATGACCGTGACGTAGTTCGGGACGTCACGAGTTCATAGACAGGCGGCACGTTTGATTCCGACATTCGTAGAGAAAGTTATGAGGTTCGGAAGTTGAGGGGTATTTTGGTAATTTGGCTTATTAGGGGCCAAATGTTGACTTTTTGACCGGGAGGTCCGATGGGCGAGGGCCAAGGACCGTTACGTAGGTATCGTCGATACGAATCCAACGACAGGCGGCATGCCGAAATCGGAGATTCGACGACAACGTTATGGTCAAGGAAACGAACTAACGAACCGAGGCCCCGATTAAAATAATACTATAATAGTGAATAGTGACCGTTGACTGTGCACCTCCGGATGAGTGACAAGTGTCACCCATCCCCTAATCTAAGCCCTAAAACCTGATCCATGTCTCCCTACATCATCATTACAACCTCATTATCACCATTAATCTAAACTAATTAATCCCCATAATTATCCTTCTGTGTCTTTGAACCCGTGAGCAACTGAGTGTGAGGGATGGGGGAATTGGCTGATTTCTTGCAGCAAAATTGGGAGAATTGAGTGAGTTTGATGACTGTGTTAACTGAGTGAATCACGGGAGACAGAGTGTGGAGGGGGCTGAAGCAAAAACCGAAAATTGAGTTTGGGAGGGAAATTCGAAATCAAATCATAGGGGCTGTGGGGATTGAATTGGGGATTACCTTCAGCTTCCTGGGAGTGCCACGATCTTAATTGTCGAAGAAACGAGAAGAATTGGTGCCGTTTTGGCTCTGAACGGGCTTGGTGACAGAGGAGGAATTTCGAGGTTGAGTCGTGATCGTGGAGTGTTTAGACGACGGAATTGAGGTGGGGAACTTGCTTATCATGACCCCACGATGCTTCTGGGTTCGCCAATTGAAAGGAAACGGTCGTGGTTGACGAAACTCCATGCTTGAACAGTGACTGTGTTCGAGCTTGAGTTCATTGGGTTAGAGGTGAGATTGTATGAAATTAATCTTGTAGAAATGATCCTTACACTCTCACGATACTCACTGTGTTAATTAATTTGAAAAACAGGGTCGAAATCTATGAACCCGAATCGGAGACCCGTCGAGGATCGATCGATAGTCGTGAGGCTTTAGACCACCATTCGAGAAATTGAACTTGCAGAACTTAATTATAGTTGGATTGGAAGGGATCAGTTGAAAGAACGGATCGAATTGAGGTTAAATTGAATGAGATTGAATCGGGTCTGTTCGCGGGTTTTTCAACCCGTTTACCAGACAAACGGGCGAAGGGGATGACTGTGCTGGTACTGTAGCTGGCGCGTGGCTTCCACGCGCAGCCGCTTGCGGCGGCGCGTGGTGGCGCGTGATTGGGAATCTTGAGGTGAGGTCAACATGACTTTTAATCCATTCGATGTAACGGACATTTTGGAATTGGTTTCGTGTCGATCGGACACCGTCTCGATATTGTTCGGGATGTCCGAAGGTTTTAAATTAAGTTTAAAAATAAGTAACAATACGGGAAAATTACGGGACTTTGATAGGATGTTAATGTTGAGGTTAGTAACCCTCTAATGTAATTTGGACAGGATTGGGAGTCCCGTTGATAGTGGTGTGGCCCGGGAGGGCCGGTGGCACGCGTATCGAGGCACACGGTTAAAACGGTCTGTGAGTGGACTTTGGTTTTATAAATCCTATGCATGCTTAAATGTGTTATATGGTTTATATACATGATTTCTATGATGGTATTTGTGAGCATTGATTTTGGATATGTTGCACGTATTTCGAGGTGTTTTCCGTATTTCACGTATATCGGGATTAACGGTTTATTTGTGGTTTTGTGTGCTTGTGGTTAAATAAATAATATGATGAAATGGTTTTGAAATTGGAAATATGAACTCGGGCTTGAGGCCCACTTGTTTTGGAAATTTCGGACTTGGAGTCCATTTGAGAATCGGGCCGGGGGCCCAGTTGGTTAATGAAATCGGGCCAGGGGCCCAGTTGGTATGAAATCGGGCTGAGACCCATTTGAGTTATATTATCGGGCAGGGGCCCAGTTGATTTGTGAATTCGGGCCGTGGGCCCAGCGGGTTTATAAGGTCGGGCTGCGGGCCCAGTTGGTTTACAAATCGGGCCGTGGGCCCAGTGGTTCATAAAATCGGGCATGAGGCCCAGTTGGATTATAAATGTGATTTTGGGGTCAGGGACCCTATATTTAATAATTGTGATTTTGGGTCAGGGACCCTAAATGGGATTACGTGGTTTTATGGAAATTTCGGGCAGGGCCCAATGGTAATGATGTGATAAAAGGATTTAATAAAACTGTTTTTCCATATACCATCTGGATACAAGGATATATGATGGTCTCCTCCAGATGTCTGGGACACTGGGGAAGTCACGGTGCATTGCCTGCGAGGGGTCATTATACGGAGCAGCCGGACCGTATGATGACTCAGGAGCAGGATTGCTATGATTGACGTCAGGGACGTCAGACATCAGGGATGTCAGATATATGGACCCGGAGAGACCCCGGGCAGCACGCGTAGCTTATGAAACCGTGAGATATGACGTCAGGGACGTCTAGCGTCTGGGACGCTAAGCATCTGGGATGCTGGTGATGGTAATGGTAAAATATGGTTTAATGAATAAAATGGCTTATTGGTTGGATATGTGTTATGTGGTAAAAATGGATTATTGGTTATGAAATGGTATGTCGGGTCAGGGACCCTAAATGGTTTTGGATTTTTGAATTGATGTTCATCTATGGTCGTGGGTGGTGACCCACATGGTTTTAATATGTATGGTGGTGGTATTCCACGGTTTTGGGCTGAGTTCCCACACTTGGTTTTTGGTTAACGGTTTTCGGGCTAAGGCCCTAATGGCTTTGGTGGCATGCATACGTTTTTATTGGAGGGCATAAATGTCTTATAAATGTATTTGGTAAATTTATTGGTTTTGTCCACTCACAGCTTTTGGTTTTAATGCCCTTCAGGTTGATTACGGATGCGAATGCAGCAGAGACTGGGACATTGCACACCTCCTCCATCGGTCCTTGCGCACTCTGGATGGCCCGTTTGGGCAGTAGCTCTTGGTTATCCCTTGTCTGACACCCCTTGTTGGACGGGAGCAGGGCACATTCCATGGTAATCCCGGGGGGATTGGGATGGGTCCTGTCAATTTACCTAATAATAAATTTTGATCAATTAGAACATATATTCTAAGTTAGACTTTGATGATGATAAAAAATTAAGGAGCAAAAACACATATATTCATAATTTTTAATATATATTCTAAAATAAAACATATATTCTAAATTAAAACAAATATTACCAAATATATGAATTAAGCCATATTTTATATTAAAACATACATTACTAAAACATATTTTAGTAATAAATGATAAATTTATTAATAATAAATTATTACCAAATATATGAATTAAGCAATGTGTTATATTAACACATACAATCCGATGAGTCCGTGAATGTTTGTATAATTGTATGATTGAAAAGTCGATTCTCTGTTCAATCTGTGCTCTTCTTTTGTTCGCATGATTTCGGTGGCTTGCATTCGAATTTCAGTGGCTTGTTCGATTGTGTGCTCATTTGGTCCAAAATCGCCGATATCGAACAATATCGGCGAATATCGCCGATATTCGTCGATATTGTTCGATATCAACGATTTTGGGGGAAGAATTAGGTTCACCCCCTCCTTAGCTGCTGGTGGCCAAAATTCGCAATATATCGGTCGATATATCGCCGATTCCAGCGATATTTTCATCAGTGGTTGTTCCTTGTCAATTTGTTACTGACTCATCTCCATGACTTTTTCTTGCTTGTCTCTTTCTTAAATGTAGAGGTAGATGACCTTATCTATTTGTTCAAATGAATTTTATGTGTTTTTCGTCCTCTATGCTTTCATCAAATTATTCATATTAGAATATTCAATTTTATCTTCATTATCTGAACTGATAGCCTTAACATTTTCATTGAATCGGTATACTCCCCATTCATCAGCAAGCATTTCTAGTTCCATGCGGGAGTCCAATTCCTTTCGGTTGTTGGCTAATTTTTTAACCAACTACATTGCTCCTTTTTCCTGTTGTTTAGAATATATTCTATTAGACTGCAAATGTGTCACAAAGATTCATCTTCCATCAATTGCTTTAACCAAATTTATGGAATTCATAAATTGTCTAGCAACTTCAGATGTATGAAGCAAACTATCAACCAGTTGTGTTGTGGGATTGATACTCAATGCAATTTGTTTTGTTTCTGGAATGTCACTATCAGATTGTTTCTGCGAGCACCCAGATTTGAATGGTTGGAAAAAAATTCTCTTTCTCTTTAGCCCAAGGTGCTTGATATGGAAAATGTCAAACATTTATTCCATTTAAAATTTTTGACCACGTCATATACCATTGTTTTGATAAATGCCAGAAACTTATGGTCCAGAGACTTATGGTTTTCTCTCCTCCATGTGTTCAGAGACTTATGGTTTTCTCTCCTCCATATGTCCAGAGACTTATGGTCCAGAGACTTATGCTTTTCTCTCCTCCATGTGTGGGGGGCGCCATGTGTCCAGAGACTTATGGTTTTCTCTCCTCCATTCTTCTCCTTTCAGATCACCATGTTTATATTTGTGTGGTGTGCTATGTGTGGGAATTGGGAGAGGTAAGCTGAAAAGAAAAAAAAAAGGTAGAACTTGTGAGAAAGATGAAAGGAAAAGCAGGAAAGAAGAGAAAAAAAGAAGAAGAAGGAAATAGAGGAAAATAGTGAGGCTGGAAAGTTCCTAGGACCGAAACCAGTGAGGTCTCGAAGGAGGTCACAGGTTTCAGTTTGTTCTAGGGATTTTGAGCTTGAAACTGAAGCTCTGGCAAGCCATGTAAGATTTTGTGGACAAGTTGAACCTAAAAGATAAAGGATTGGAGTGCTGGAGTGCTGGTAGGCAGTAGAACCGAGCATGACGCCATGGCCGAAAGCTTGCAGGTAAGCCTCCCTAATTTCTAGCACCATTTACGTTGTTTTAAGGCCATAGAGAGGTTCCTGGGATTGAAACGAACCAACTGATGTATAGAACGTAAAAATCGGTCGTAAAACGGTTGAGATATGGTCGAGTTGAAGTCGCGGGTCAGTGACCCGAGTTGCAGGAACTGGGTCGATCCAATTCTAGCTTGAAGGTGACCTGTAGTGGCGCGTGAGGGCGCGCCCGACCCTATCTCAACATTTGTTCAACACAAAACCTATTCCTTATATAATTTAGAGTTCAATGGTATAAATACCAAGTTATTTGGACAACGTTTGATTATAGTTTCTGATATTTAAAGGAATATGTTATATTTTAATTGTAAGTTAATTATGGGAAATTAGGAGACTTAATTTGGGGGATAATAAGTTAAAATGGATTTTAGTGTGATTGGGAATATTTACAAAGGTTAATAATGTTTTGCTTATTTATTTATGGCTTGATTATAAAGTTGATTTTGAAATAATGTTTTTAATCTAGATGAATGTTTAAGGAGATGGTGAAAGCATAACAATGATTACAAGTATATTTGAATAACACTATGTGTATGAGGGAAGTTTGATGAATTTTGGTTATGTATATATATATATATATATATCTTCATGGTTATATGTTTACAACTTTACTTGTGAATTCATATAATTCTTATTAAGGACATTAATCTAAATTAGTTGCATTAGGATTGGTTGTAAGATTGAGGGTAAAATGGTGTACAATCTAAGGTAAGAATATGGAGGAAATGTTTAACTATATCGTTAGTATCAATCTAGCTAGTTGATGTCTAAGTTATAGAGTGACCACAAGTTATCTAATGCAAATGTCTATGTTACATTTGCAAGTTCTTATAAATCCTAGAATGTGCTACATCACTAAATTGTCTAATGACCGTGGTTGGATTAAGAAATGCCACTATTTTAAACGGGGTTTGTGGGTTGGACAAGAGCAATAACCCCACAAGTGTGGACCCATTTTGGTGAATTTAATTGGTTACATACCCAGTTACAAGATAAGCAATATCCTTAGTCTGACAGAAGTGGTCATACGAGAAATGGTTTGTTTCCTTGTCAGTAAATTAGGGACGAGTCCTATCAAAAACCCACTGGAAAAAAAAAAAAAAAAACTTGTTCTTGCTCTCCCAATTCAGGAAGATAGAATAGGAATCAAACTAAAGACAATGATTCCCATTATCTGTGTCTACTTACAAAATCAGATTTTTTTAATAGGTTAGGTGCCACATGAAATTTTTAATGCTATTACTCCAAAATGGGTAAGAAAAATAATTAGAAGGAACTGTTAATGACTTCCATTACCTATTTTAAACATTTATATACCAAAATTGCCTTACAATTTTTACAATAATTACGATGTTCAACCATTATAAATTTAAGTGTACCCTACTTGTCTTCTAAATGGTTCAATATTTCGACGACTTATATATAACCCTTCATTTTTCCAAACGCTCTTCATACTCTGGACATTTTTTTTGCTCCAAGGTAAGTACATTATATTTTTTTTTTTTTCTTCTTCTTCTTCTACTCTCCTTCATTTTGAGGTTAATGACTTTCAGAGAATGAAGAAGAACACTTTATTTATTTTGTAATGGATCAAATCTTTCAGCAAATAGATTTTGATAGGGTGATCATACTTGGTGTGACATTATAAAAGAGAGCTAGTGAAATCTCTCTCATGTTCCTCATCTTCAAAGAGATTGTCTCATTCGTAGAAGGTTGGAGAAAATAACCAATTTTTCATTCCTAGTTGGCATAGCAAATCTTTGATGCATCATTCTCTCATCTTCCTCTCTAGAATGGCGTTGAAGAAGATGATTTTTCATTCGCAGAGGTTAGTCTCAATCCTATGTTTGATTCTTGTTAAAGTGGATGAGATGAACAAAGCAAAACGCTGGCATTTGTCACAGCACCGAGTGAATTCGGCTGCTTTGGCATGCATGGTTAGCCAGTAGAAGCCTTGGCGAAATGCCTTGTGAGCGATTAATCGGGGCCCGAGTGATTACCACAGATCCTTACGTGAATCTTCTCGAGGAGGATCTTCCCAGCCCGTGGATCGAGGCATTTAAGTAATGGGAACGTATAGCTCCGTTTGTAGAGTTGACCAGCGATGAGGGTGTACCGAGCGGGTTGTCGGCATACCTTCTTGGCTTCGACCTAGAGATTTTGAATCAGATTTTAGAATCAACCTCATCTTCGGCTCACGATGGCTCAAATGGCCAAACAGCTTTGCATGCTGCTGTCATTGAGAAGCATTTATCGTATTTCTTGCACAGAGTTTCAGTTTTGCCATTGTAATTTTGTAACAGAGTCTAATATTAGTTCCTTTTTTTTTGTTATATTTGGTAATTGTATAAAGATATCATGGAAGTAATCCTATGGTTCACACAGCACCTGATCAAAGAAGTTGAACACCAAGGCAAAACGGCTGTCTACTATGCAGCATCCCTTGGAGACCACAAAACAGTTGAACGATTACTACAACTCGATACTTCTATTGCTTATGTTCCAGACAAAGAGGGTCATTCACCGATTCATGTTGCAGCTAGCAAAGGGCATACCTGCGTGATTAGAGAAATAATCCGACATTGCCCAGATTCGGGAGAACTTACAATCTCAAATGGACAGAATGCTCTTCATGTTGCCATCCTAGGAGGGCAAACAAATGTTGCGAGGTATGCACTAGAAACAACAGAGATGCAGGAGCTCCTAAATTAGCCTGATGTGGATGGAAACATGCCATTACATCTAGCTATGATTCAACTAAAATCTTGGATATGCTACTTGACGTGGGATGGAAGAGTAAATCAAAGACTAAAGAAAAAATGTGGCCGAACACCATTTGAAATTGATGGGTCAATCAAACAATCAAGTGACACATCGCATATAGTGAGTACACCACCCATGAACTCCTTAGAGTTCGTTTGGTCAATCATATTGAATTAGATTGTATAACTCACTATATTTAAGTTATTTGATGAAACATACACACTTGCAGAATATCCTACCAAACAATGAGATTTCTACAAAAGCAATCCAAGAAGAATCCAATAATGATGTGCAAAGTTACAAGAAAATGGGGCAGGCCCTTTTGATGGTTAAAACACTTATTGCAACTGTAACATTTGCAGCTGCCTTCACAATGCCTGGAGGCTACAATAACAACGAAGACAAACACCAAGGGGAGGCTCTTCCGCTGTCGAATAAATTATTATTTCAGACACAATTGGAGTGGTTTTCAGTAAATGCGGCTTGCCTTCTATTCTGGGGAGCTTTCGACAGCAATGAAGCCTCCTATTTTCACTACTTCACAGCTGCTTCTGTTCTTACATGTTTTGCTCTGCAATCCACAGCAATAGCATTTCACTAGTGGGGTTATAGCTGTCCTACCTGATGAGCATTATTACGGAATCTTGGCAAAAGTAGTTGGAAGTACTTTCATAATAGTCCCTTCTTTTTTCTTACCCAATTGGTGAAAATGTTTTCCATCCCTCAAGCACCTACATTCTTCATTTCTCATCTCTTTAAGCTCAACTACAAAATCAGGAACAAACAATGAAGAAAAATACATCACTCAATTTCATGTTGTGTGCCTAGCTAGTGTGCACTGTTAACGGTTTAGAATTTAAAATTTCTATACGTTTTATAATTTGAGTGAACTTGTAACATCATATTAGTTGAATAATATATTACGGCTCCTATTTGTGGCCTATTTACCAAAATGTAGTGCAGCGTTCCAAACTTCGAATCCTCTCTTTCGAGGATTGAGAAGAAGAAAAGAAAATCCTAACTTTAATTTCACATCCAAAAGTGTAAAAAATCAAATAATCCAGACAGAAGATGAATTAAGGAACAAAATGGAAAAATATTTAGAATAATATACCCAAAGCAAAACATGGAGGGAAAAAAAGCATATGCATAAAAGGGCACTTGGGATCATCAACAAGAGAGTAATATGATGAAACGCATGATCCTTCAGGCAGCAACGGGATGTGATGAGTGGTCAATAATCGCAATAAATGATGCAAGATGTGTGTCCGCTCCAAAGCCTGGCTACGACAATTGGACACTCCCATCTATACCAATCTGATCCCTATTTATGACATTCACACCCATTCTGTTTCAATTTAGAGTGTTTAGTTTTTTTATTTTACATCTCAAGTGTGTTGTTCAATGTTAAAAACGGCACAATGTTTATTAGTTCTATAGAATTTTACTGATTTGAGTTGAGATGTCTGTTTAATTGTTGCAGAAATTGTGCTATAGAATTTTACTGATTTGAGTTGAGATGTCTGTTTAGTTTTTGCAGAAATTGTTTATTGGTTCTATAGATCAAATCTGATCCCAAACAGTTAGTGCTTTGCAATTCCAAATATTGGTTCGGTGTTTAAAGGCGTTTCTCAAGTATATAATTAATTTTTCATTGTCTATGCATAGATCAAATTCACACAAATAATCTATGTGCATGTTTTCAATTAAGTCTCTTTAATTTCATCGTGATATTGCAATGGATATCCTGATTTTATTAGTCTGATTAGTTTTTATTATATTAAATGTCTTCATTTCATTCTGATTTATGCTCTTAGTTTTTCATTTGGATATTATTTGCCTTTGGTTTTACCTGGTTTGTCTTTTAATAAAATGATTTAACATTCTATTTGATTTGAGCTTATTTTCTTAAATTTGTGTACGCATTTTCATTTTTTTTTTTGTATGTTCACTTTATTCTTATCGCGATTAGATTTCTTATTGTATATCAAATTATTAGAATTTGTAAGAAAGATTATTTTGATTTCCCTTTTATAGTAAACTATTAGCTTTTAATTGTTTTATGGTTAAGTTTGATTCTTAGATTTCATTTTTTTTTTTGTATGTTCACTTTATTCTTATCGCGATTAGATTTCTTATTGTATATCAAATTATTAGAATTTGTAAGAAAGATTATTTTGATTTCCCTTTTATAGTAAACTATTAGCTTTTAATTGTTTTATGGTTAAGTTTGATTCTTAGATTAGATTTAATGTATTGAATATAATTGTATGTTATTTTTGGGCAGGTCTTGAAAACAAGCAAGAATTTGGGTTTCATATCATTTGCAAGGTCAGTTTTTATTCATTTTCTTACTTTTTTTATTCTAAGATTTGTCTTGTGAATTGAGTTCTGAAATTATCTCGAAATACGTGCAAATCAGAAGGCATAGGTATCACAATCATACTCATAGCAATCACGTATAGAAAACATATAAAATAATTTATTCATGCATCATAATTTAGAAAGCAAAGTCCACTTACAGACCATTCGCGCTGACGACTCGATACAAGTGCAATACGTCGTTCCCGGCTAATCCACTATCACCGGACTTTCCGAACTTGTCCAAATCACATTCTAAGGTCACTAACTACTTCAATATGCTTATACTAAATTCCCGTAATTTTTCCGAATTTTTAACTATTTTTACACTTTCTCTTAAACCTTCGGACATTTCGAAACCTATCGAAAAGATGTCTGATCGACTCGAAATTAGTCCCAAAATGTTCGTTACATCGAATACCTAAAAACACGTGTTGAAACCTTCCTCAAATATGTGCCACGCGCCCCTACGCGCCTCCCCAAGGGGTTGCGCGTGGGCCTCACGCGCCAAGCACAAGTTGTCTTCAACCTCAGTCAGACCGGGTTAGAACCGATCTGGTCCATCCCGATCCAGCCAAACCGGCGAGGGCAGTTCAACGCTCGAATTCCTTCGTTTTCGATCCGTTTGTGATTCTAATCAATCCTATAGCTTTGTCTCCTGATTTCCTACACATCTACGAGTTCAAATCACAAAAACAAGGTATGGATCATACCTTCCTAATCAACCTTCATAGACTCGACTTTCCTCCTTCTCTGTTCTCGTGTTTCCGGCCATCAATCCCCTTGCTTCCAAGCTTAAAAGCTTCGTATCAACTTTTAGAAACTCACCTAAACAATTAATTCGATCAATAACGTTTAAAACCGAGGTTGCCATATTTGAAGGAAAACACAAAAATTTCCCGAGAACCACCTTACCGCCCATCTTAGGACTCGAAATCGAGCTCAAGCAATTCCTTGTCACCTCTAGAACATCATCCTAGCCTCCAATTCAACTTTTAATGTCTAAAACTCAACTTGCCATATTTAAAGCAACTTTTAACGTCTAAAACTCAACTCGCCAATTCAATTCCTTGTCACCTCTAGAACATCATCCTTGTCACCTTTTACCCCTTACACTCACCACCGTACACGACGGCCCTTCACAGCAGCACCACCACCCTCTTCATCATCTGTTCTCTCATTTTTCGTTCACCAAGTATCCTCAATTGATGAAGAATCGAAGGAGGTGAGTGGGAGCATTTTTCTCCTGCTCTGTTTCTATTTTCTCTCGACCCCGTGCAACCATTCACAAGTTTAAAACTGTGTGAGGCGGTGTGCAATGTTCTAGAGCCATCTAGAGATGAGACAAGTGTCCCAATCTGATTAGGCAACCATCCCTAGGCAGCCAAGTGTCACATGAGCACTGGGCACAAATCCCAATGCAACAAAAGGACCAAAATGCCCTTGAGGCTAAATTACCAAAATGCCCCTCAACTTTCGAACGTCATAACTTCTTCCTTGAATGTCGGAATCGGACGTGCCGCTTGTTTATGGACTCGTGACGTCCCGGACTACATCACAGTCATCAGCCAAGGTCCATTTGACCGCTCGAATCAAAAGTCAACATTTTGCCCATTCTCAAGGGTAATACTGTCATTTTGCACCGTCCGTCCGAAATCACCCAACTAATCACCGATTACTCTTACTAATCTATCATTAATTACTAACCTAATCCCAAAATCTAGGACGGGTCGTTATAGGTGGCCTTTGCAAATCACAATTCAGGTATGCTGCACACACCCAAGGTTGGTCTACTTACAATGAATTGATGAAACAAGCAGTTGTTCAATCCAAGGCCAAGCTGCTAACTAGTAAGGGAAGTGCTACAACGGCCAACACCTACCATCCTAGTATGGGGGACTCGGTCAACACATACCGACCGAGCCACCCCAACCCCCAATCTACTCATTAGCAGACTGCCCCGAGCTGAACCCAACACCAAAATTGCCCTAGTGGGAAAATAAAGGAATACACTACTTCCCCTCAATCTAAGTACGAAACTTACAGAATCCTGAACACCTCCTACGAGAATGTGCTAATGAACGTGGAGGACATGATCCCTAAGCCAACCTGGGCCCCCAGCAAAGGCCGACTGGCCAAGAACACTAGCATCTACTACCAGTACCATAAGTACAATAGCCACAACATCGACTAATGCATGGCTTTCTGGACTTGGTGGAGGCACTAGTCCGAGATGGCAAGATCAACCAGTTCTTACAAAATGTTCTACAATAGCCCCGACATCCTCCGATCAACACTATCACTGGAGGCACTTACATCTCCTCCCCATTGGCATCGAACCGAGCTAGAAAAGACTTCCTTCAACCATGAAGCACAACCAGCAGGTCTTCAAGGTCACGGAGGGCCGAGCTCGGAAGGTGGCACACACCAGTTGGGAAGTCGTGTCCTTCTCGGGGGAAGAAGAGTGCGGGGTGATCTACCAGCACGATGACCCACTCGTCATCCGAGCCATCATCAGTAACTTCGTTGTCGGTAAGATCATGATCGCCAACACCGCTGTTTGGGTTCATAGGGGTTCCATCATCCCGGTCGGCATGATTAGCCTCTCATCACGGTCTGGGAAAACCCGAAGCAATGCACCGTCCTGGCCCCCTTCCATGTTGTTGACTGCCCGAGTGCCTACAACGTTATCCTAGGCCGCGGTTTGATCAACCAGCTCCGAGCAGTCGTCTTCACCCACCTACTACCCATGAAATTTTCAACCCCCATGGGCATCGAACAGGTCTGAGGCTATCAACGGACAACTCGGACTTGCAACTCCACTACTCTTGCTGAGAAAGAGTCACCCAGCTAGCAGAAACCATGGCCGTCACCGAGTTTGCCTACGAGACCAACCCAATAGACCCTCGAGTCCCTTAACACCTGAGCGACGGACCAATCGAGGATCCCCACGATTACTCTACCACACCACACCCTCAGTCAATCGAGGAGGTAGAGGAGGTCATCATTTCGCACGACTTCGCCGACAGAAGGGTCAAAATTGGCACTACACTGAGTCCCGCTCTGCGCACCGACCTTATCAAGTTCCTGCGCGATAATGCAAAGGTCTTTGTGTGGTCTTACGCAGACATGCCTGGCATCTCAACAGACGTCATTTTCCACTTACTTATCATCAGTTCAAGTTTCAAACCAGTGGAACAAAAGAGGCGCATCTACGATGCCGCGCTGACTGAGGTCATGAAGGCCAAAATTGTAAAGCTCAGCACTATCCACTTCCTTCGCAAAGCTGTCCATACGGTCTGGGTGGCCAACGTTGTCTTGGTAAAGAAGCCTTCCGGTGCGTGATGTATGTGCATCGACTTCACCGACCTGTATAAGGAAAGCCCCAATGACAGCTTCCCTCTACCCAATCGTGCAAAACCACAATCCATTATTAAAATCTGATAAGAGACGGTGAGAGAGTTCTACCACCATCCAGGACAAGCCAGGTGTCAACAATCTTATGGGCACAATTCCTAAGGCAGCCACATGTCCAAATCTAACTGGGCACAGATCCCAATGCATCAAAATGACCAAAATGCCCTTGCCTTCACAAATTACCATTTTGCCCTTCTCATATTTAGACTCATAATTGAACCGTCCGAAGTTCGATGACAACGTGCCGCCTGTCGTTGTACTCGGGGTATCGAGACCTACCTAACGGTCCTCGAAATGCGTGACAAATACATGATGTATGAGAAGTCAACAGTTTGCCCCTTTTTAACCAAATTACCAAAATACCCTCGATCTTCTGAACATCATAACTTTTTCCTTGAACATTGGAATCGGACGTGCCACCTGTCTACAGACCCGTGACGTCCCGAATTACGTCACAGTCACTGCCCCTTTGGGCGGTGCGTGAAAGCCACGCTCCTGCACTATTCATCGTCTTCAATCTCGGGAAACCCAGTCCAGACCGGTCTAGTTCAGCTCGGTCCAACCCGAACCGACGAGGTCAATTTTCCTCCATTTTCAGTCCAATTTCAGTCCTATTTCTTCCATTAGTTTCGTCCCAACCTCTAGACTCAATCCATGACGTTAAAACATGAAAACTAGATCGGTAGCATACCTTCCCAATCGAGAAACAGACCCGTGCTCTGTATCCAGGTCCTTCCATTGATTCCGACCTCCTCCGGCCTCCAAATCGATCCTTCTGAGTTTATAGGATCACCAGAAACACTTCCCAATCAAAACAATCGATCAAAACCCACTAGAAACCCATATCTAAAAATTGAACCAAAACCTTACCAGTCACGGCGTGCCGGCCACTGTCCATGGCAGGCTCCCATGTCAAGCCCTACAGCTTCCTTGCAACCCCAGGAACACTGTCCAATCAACAGAAACGAACGACACTCGCCCAAACCAAAAGCTCTATTTTTGAATTCCAAAAAATAGGCATTCGGTGCCTTGCCTCTAAATCATGCCACCGTGCACCTCCGTCCCAGTCACTTGCACCATCGTGCTCGCATCATTTCATAGGTCACAAAAGCCAGTCACAATTATAGATAAGGGTCATGGTATGAGGATTATGGGGGTGATATGTGTGTTTGTTTTGAGAGAGAAAATGGAGATGGTGCACAGGTTGGAGAAGAGAAGGTGAGGTGAGGTTTGGTGGTGATGATCAGATGAGTGTAACGATCCGTCCCGAATATCAGGAATTAATAATATTTAATTATGATTTACTAATCTGGGATTAGTTGAGTGATTTCGGACGAATTGTGCAAAATGACCGTTTTGCCCCTTGGCGTGGGCAAAACCGTTGACTTTTAATTCGGATGGTCAAATGGACTTTGACCGATGACCGTGACTTAGTTTGGGACGTCACGAGTTCATAGACAGGTGGCACGTTCGATTCCGATGTCCGTGGTGGAAGTTATGATGTACGGAAGTTCAGGGGCATTTTCGTAATTTGGACGATATAAGGGGAAATGTTGACTTTTTGATCGGAAGGTCCGATGGCCGGGGACCGAGGACCGTTAGGAAGGTCTCGATGCCCTGAGTCCGTAGACAGGCGGCACGCATCAATCGGGGTCCGTATGACCGAGTTACGGGTTAGGATGCATGAGGGGCATTTTGGTAATTTATTGTACAAGGGCAGAATGGTAATTTCACGGAGTGTTTGAACGGTTACTGTAGCACCGTGGAGGGGAACATGGCCAGCGCACGGGTGGTGTGTTTATGTAGAAAATTGATGGCCTAAAACTATTGTTTATGGGTTGTATGGATTGTTTAATTGCATTGTGCGATGCCAGGCTGTGTGGGACGATGGATTTGGCCATTAACTATGGCTGGTGTACGAAGAAAAACAGAGTGCTTCCCACATGTGTTCAGCCTTTCCAGGGCCCAATTGAGCGGATTTGTGATGGGCAATGTGTTTAAGGGACTGAATGAAGTGTTCTGGGATTGAGAAGGGAAGGAAAGGAGCAAAATTGGTGTGGAATTGTTCAAAAACCCGAAACTAGTTTTTGAAGAGTTCAAAATCAAATTTCGGTTTTCAGGCCAGCCCAGGGCAAGTTGATGATTCATTTAGTTCTCTGGGATCATTTCCAGTCGAACCAGATCAAATGGGGCAAGCTTTGGGGCTCCTAGGGCCGTGGACGGACGAGGTGGATGGCCGGAAAACTCAAGCTTGAGTCGTGATGATTGAGGTAACTTCGTGTTCAACTAATCATGCGAATTGGTTCGTATTAATCCTTATAAGCTTCCTGTGAAGTTAATTTGACAATGGTTGAGGATTTGTAGAGTTTTGGTGATCGACCCGTTTTGGGTGATCACGGGTTGGTGGCACGATTATGGTTTGATTGTTATTAATCGATGTCACAGAACTGAAATTGGTTGGTTAATGATTGGTTCGGATTTTACCTATGTATACCTATATGTTTTGCATGTGGATATCAATAAAATGTATTTAGTACTGCACTGTATAAATCCTTCCATATTATATTGTCTCCTCCGGATGAGGTACCCCGGAGAGGTCACGGACGTCTAGTACGTCCAGCGTCTATGACGCTAAGCATCGGGGATGCTGTACCCGAACGGGGTTCGGGGATTGAACTCGGAAATTGAGACCCGAGTGGCGCGCGTAGCCTTGTGATTGTGACCTTATTGACGTCAGGGACGTCAGACATCAGGGATGTCGGATTGGAGTGTATGGTGCAGTGGCTAAAATTATGTTTATGGTTCATATTATATGATATATGATTTTCAATGATGGTGCATGCATATGCTTTTACTGGGGGGCATAAATTCCTTATAAAGGTTTTAAAAAGACTTGTTTATTTTCGTCCACTCACAGCTTTTGTTTTAATGCCCTTCAGGTTGATTCCGGATGCGACTGCAGCAGAGACTTGAGCATCATACACCTCGTCCATCGATCCTTACGCACTCTGGAAGCCCTGTTGGGCAGTGGCAACAGGTTATCCCTTGTCTGACACCTCTTGTCAGACGGGAGCATGACACATTCCATGGAAATCCCGAGGGGATTGGGATGGGTCGTGTCAAGTGGTATAAGAGCAGGTTTTGCTCTTTTGTGCGCGAAGGACGAGGGTGTGATGTCTCTTGGGGCTACAGTTCCGTTGTCAACCTGATAGATAGTTTTGGGTTTGTATGGTGGATTGGGTGTGTTTGGCCCGATAAGCCGTGCATTGATGCGATTCGACCCAAGTGGCGTTGTTTGTGACTAACTGGTAATGTGGGACCGTCGGTTCGGTCACGTGATGATGGATTGTTGTGCTGCTGGGCACAGCCGGGTTCAGGGAACCCCATTTGAAAAATGTATTGGAAATGCGAAACTCAGTTGAGTATTGGTCTAAGTTTTGGACCCTGGTAGTGTTGGCTAGTGTACGGGGTGCTGGTGCATCGGAGTTAGCCGATGACCTTCGTGGTGGAACCCACGATGGAACCCACATTGAGTTGATGATTGGATTGGATTGGACGTCTATACGATATCAGGACCGCGGGGTCGTTCAGGTTGTGGATTTTACTGCAGAAGGCAGTTGGGTTCGGTGGAACCCTAGGGTGTGATTTTGGAACCCTAATATATAATCGATGGACTGGAAAAGTGAACTTGTGCTGCGACGAGCGGCTGAGGTCGTGGATGACCATGTGGATGACTCTAGTGAGTCTAGACAGGATTATGGGATTCGATCCACGGATGCGGTTACGAGATATGATGTGGAGTTCCGTGTGGGATCGAATGGTAGTGTGATGTGTGGATACGGATCTTGACAAGCGATGACTGTTGGTCGACAGTTGTGTCGAGATAACTGGCTATCGAGGGTATTTAGTGTGGCTTTCACACTTGTGGATCATGGGACGTTCAGGGAACGTTCATTATCCTGATGTGCCGATGGTAAAAATTGGAGGTACCCATAGTCGTGGGGTACGAGTGCTGTTACGGGATCGTCGTTCGGAATGAACGGAGATCCAGGGTAACAAATTTGCACACTGTGTGCTAGCATGGATGTTCGTGTGCTATGTATGGATGTTGGTATGTTGGTACTTTTATGCCAATACTAGTATGGATGCCAGTGTGCTGATACTAGTGTTGATGATGGTGCGTTGGTACTGGTACTAGCACTGGTGCTGGTGTCAGTGATTGTGATGACGATGAGCCACCAGTTGGGGTGTGACTCCTTCATGATGGACAGATGATTGGTATCTGCGACTCAGTGGTGGTTGAGTCATGGACTGGATGGGATCCAGTGGAGGTTGTGTCGTGTTGGGATAAGTCCTAACAGATATATGATGACAAGTGATGAATGGATATTAAGGTATGATGAAAATTTGGGGAATCTAGGGATGATGTTCCCTATGTCATGAGAATTGGTGGAATTGGGGAGTTGTTGTCAACTCCGAGATTGGTAAGATTGTGTACTACTTATATCCCCTGAGAGTACAAGGAAATTATTGAAATTGGAAAGGTCGGGGAAACCATTCGTGCTATTGAGGTGTGATTTTGTGATTGTGAATCACTTGGAACCTGAGGATTGAACTTGTAAAGGTTGAGATGTGAGACAAAGGCAGTATGGTATGCACATCCAGGCAAAGTTGTGGATATCCCGTCCGGAATCAGGGTGTGTGCGTACATGATTATTGACGGACGTGAGGTCTGAGGAATGAATTGATTTTGGACACGTGGTGGTCCAAGTGAGGTAAGGACGTGGGCAGTCCAGTGGTTGGACTTGACATCTCACTTGGGAGCATATCTGTTTCCAACATGGTTGGAACTCCCGATTCGGGAAGATTTGTGATTGGGAGACGAGAGGAGTGCTCGTTTCCGCATCGGTGATTGGTATTCCGAAGTCATTGGGGCTGACTTTTTATTTCCTGCCGTGGCAAACGATGATTGTTACTACCAGTACGTTGAGCGTGTATTGGTTGGTGGACCCATGTTTGGCTTGGAGCCTTTGGACACAAGGAGTTGTGTATGATTTTGGATTTGGTGGTGAAATGCGAGGTCATCTTTCCACCAAGGGAAATTTGGCGAATGATTCAATGAGGGTGTAAGACCCTACGATCAGCTTTCAGATGGATTGTTAGCTATGTGGGCATATGTGGATCCTAGGCGGATCTGATTTGTGATGTTGTTGACTTTGGTCGATGTGACGATCTAGGATCGTGATGTTACTTGTCGGATGACGTAGCGATGGATCTGGATCGTGATCTTGATGATCCAGATGGGTGGAGAGTTTATCACTCTTACCTTGATATGTGAGTCGTAAATGACGGGACTGAACTTCCTTTCGGAGTGGAGTCCATATGGTTTGTTACTCGGGTGAGTAGGTTTCCAATGTGGTCGGATTTTGTCAACCTTTGACGTATGGATATTGGGATTGGCTTCCCTATGAAGTCAATCGAGTGTTTCGGACAGGCAACCGATAGGTTCGGTTTTGTTACGTCTTGGTGGACGTAAACGAGATTTTGGGTTTTGGAATCGAATTTCTGGGTGACGATTCAGGATTCGATTGCGAAGCTCGAAAATGGATTACTGGATTTGGGTGGGAATGATTATTCCAATGCTAGCTTACGGAATAATGATTTCGGATTCGGATTTGGACATGGATTGAAAATATGATGTTTGGGTTCGGATTCGGGATTTCTTACGAAATTGCGGATTCAGATTCGGAATTGGAACTAGATGATGGGTGGAGTTCATTTTGTCTCATGTTGGTTTGGGCAAAGGTACTTCATTATTGGAACGTGTTTGGCTATGACCTGGGTGGTTATAGGCAGATTGATGGATTGAGGTGCGTACAGGGTACGTTGTACGAGGATTGATACTGGTTAGGATGAGTGGTGCCTAATGGCGGTACATGGGATGTACCCGTGGTGTGTGATTAAACGTGTTGGCAATCGGCTTGGTTCCGATATCATTTATTTGGCTGTGTTGTGGACTGGACATTGGATACTGTGCGCTGTGCAGAGCGATTTTGTCGGGTTCAGTGATTGTATGAGCAGGTGCTCTTAGCCATGGTTGGCTAGTGGAACCCTAGTATTGAGATGTGTGATCACTGTTGGGCTGGTATTCAATGTGTTCCAGTTACACCACTTGATTGTGTAAGTTGACGGTATACGTACACTCAGGATGAGTGAATTGGTGGTCTGAGTAACCACGAATAGCCTTGTGTGATGTTTTCACACCGTGATTTCCCAGTGTCTTGGTTCGCTGAGGGAGTAGGAAATTATGGACATTGAGATTAATATATGTCGCAGGATTGGGCTTTCCCTGCGAATTGAGATCATGTGGTTGATCTTACGCTACATCGAGAGTGATGTAGTACGTAGTGTTGTCACTAACTGGCAGATGGTTGGGGCTTTACTAGGGTGGTAAAGCTTAGCGGTGACAGTTTGACTGATGGTGTCAGCATGGACTGACAAATGAGATTTGGTGACTCCCAATGGGAGCAAATGTAAGGATATTTTGGCAATGGAACGGAACCATCTAGCTGATGGAGTCAGCTTAATGGTTAAGCGATTTTATCGCGGATCAGGTGATTATGTCCATTCGAGGTGGTCGAGTGTTGTTGTTGTGACGTATGACTGTGATGGTATGTCTGGGTACAGACGAGACTGGTGTTGTTCCAGTAAGTGGTTGTACAGGTGTACACAGATGTGGGGTCGAAATGTTTTCCACGTGGTGGTTGTGGAAAAAGGAGATTGGTAATTTCGAGGACGAAATTCTTTAAGGAAGGAAGGTTGTAACGACCCGTCCCGAATATCGGGATTTAATAATATTTAATTATGATTTACTAATCTGGGATTAGTTGAGTGATTTCGGACGAATTGTGCAAAATGACCGTTTTGCCCCTGGGCGTGGGTAAAAACGTTGACTTTTAATTCGGATAGTCAAATGGACTTTGACCGATGACCGTGACGTAGTTTGGGACGTCACGAGTTCATAGACACGTGGCATGTTCGATTCCGATGTCCGTGGTGGAAGTTATGATGTACGGAAGTTTGGGGGCATTTTCGTAATTTGGACGATATAAGGGGAAATGTTGACTTTTTGATCGGAAGGTCCGATGGCCGGGGAACGAGGACCGTTAGGAAGGTCTCGATGCCCTGAGTCCGTAGACAGGCGGCACGCATCAATCGGGGTCCGTATGACCGAGTTACGAGTCAGGATGCGTGAGAGGCATTTTGGTAATTTACTGTACAAGGGCAGAATGGTAATTTCACGGAGTGTTTGAACGGTTACTGTAGCACCGTGGAGGGGAACATGGCCAGCGCACGGGTGGTGTGTTTATGGAGCAAATTGATGGCCTAAAACTATTGTTTATGGGTTGTATGGATTGTTTAATTGCATTGTGCGATGCCAGGCTGTGTGGGATGGTGGATTTGGCCATTAACTATGGCTGGTGCACGAAGAAAAACAGAGTGCTTCCCACATGTGTTCAGCCTTTCCAGGGCCCAATTGGGCGGATTTGTGATGGGCAATGTGTTTAAGGGACTGAATGAAGTGTTCTGGGATTGAGAAGGGAAGGAAAGGAGCAAAATTGGTGTGGAATTGTTCAAAAACCCGAAACTGGTTTTTGAAGAGTTCAAAATCGAATTTCGGTTTTCAGGCCAGCCCAGGACAAATTGATGATTCATTTAGTTCTCTGGGATCATTTCCAGTCGAACCAGATCAAATGGGGCAAGCTTTGGGGCTCTTAGGGCCGTGGACGGACGAGGTGGATGGCCGGAAAACTCAAGCTTGAGTCGTGATGATTGAGGTAACGTCGTGTTCAATTAATCATGCGAATTGGTTCGTATTAATCTTTATAAGCTCCCTGTGAAGTTAATTTGACAATGGTTGAGGATTTGTGGAGTTTTGGTGATCGACCCGTTTTGGGTGATCACGGGTTGGTGGCACGATTATGGTTTGATTGTTATTAATCGATGTCACAGAACTGAAATTGGTTGGTTAATGATTGTCTTAGGATCAAGAACGGATGGAATCAAGGTCGAATTGATGGTTATCTGGCCGGGTCAGATTGCGGCTAATCAGACCCGTTTACCAGACAAACGGGTGAAGATGGTGACTGTAGCAGTCACTGTAGCAGGCGCGTGACTTTCACGCGCAGCCACTCACGGCGGCGCGTGACGGCGCGTGGGCACGAATATTGAGGTGAGATCAACATGACTTTTAATCTATGAAATGTAACGAACATTTTGGGATTGGTTTCGTGTCGATCGGACACCGTCTCGATATTGTTCGGGATGTCTGAAGGTTTTAAACCCAGTTTAAAAAAACGTAAAAATTCGGGAAAATTACGGGACTTGAATAGGATGTTAATGATGAGGTTAGTAATCCTCTAATGTGATTTGAACAGGATTGGGAGTCCTGGTGATAGTGGTGTGGCCCGGGAGGGCCTATGGCACGCGTATCGAGGCGCAGCGTTTAAACTGTCTGTGAGTGGACATTGGTTTTATAAATTCGATGCATGCATAACTGTTTCATGATTTTTTTTATAATTGTGATTAAATGATTTATTTTGGATATCGGTGAATTTATATGATTTCACGCATCTCGAGGTGATTTACGTGTTTGCACGTAAACCGAGATTTTCTGGATTTGCACCGATTTCCATAAATGTGGTTGGATATGATTTCATGAAACGGTTACGAACTTGAATAAAGTAAAATTGGGCCAGGGGCCCAGTTAACTTGTGAATCGGGCCAGGGGCCCAGTTAACTTGTGAATTCGGGCCGGGGGCCCAGTGGACTTATGAATTCAGGCCAAGGGCCAGTTAACTTATGAAATCGGGCCAGGGGCCCAGTTGATTTATACATGTGATTCGGGTCGGGGACCCTAAAATGGAATCGAATAAATGATTTTGGATTTAAATCAACTATTTGGACTTATAATGGTTTTGATGATATTGAAATTCTGGTTATGGCACGTTTCACGGTATTTGGGCTTGAGACCCGTCTGATGAAACTTAAAGATTGGTTTGGATTTTATCTATGTATATATTTATGCTTTGCATTTGGATATCAATAAAATGTATTTGGTACTGAACTGTATAGATCCTTCCATATTATATTGTCTCCTCCGGATGAGGTACCCCGGAGAGGTCACGGACGTCTAGTACGTCCAGCGTCTATGACGCTAAGCATCGGGGATGCTGTACCCGAACGGGGTTCGGGGATTGAACTCGGAAATTGAGACCCGAGTGGCACGCGTAGCCTTGTGATTGTGACCTTATTGACGTTAGGGACGTCAGACATCAGGGATGTCGGATTGGAGTGTATGGTGCAGTGGCTAAAATTATGTTTATGGTTCATATTATATGATATATGATTTTCAATGATGGTGCATGCATATGCTTTTACTGGGGGGCATAAATGTCTTATAAAGGTTTTAAACAGACTTGTTTATTTTCGTCCACTCACAGCTTTTGTTTTAAGGCCCTTCAGGTTGATTCCGGATGCGACTATAGCAGAGACTTGAGCATCATACACCTCCTCCATCGATCCTTACGCACTCTGGAAGCCCGGTTGGGCAGTGGCAACAGGTTATCCCTTGTCTGACACCTCTTGTCAGACGGGAGCATGACACATTCCATGGAAATCCCGGGGGGATTGGGATGGGTCGTGTCATGAGGGAATGAATGGTGAGGATGAGGGGTGTGAGGGAAATGAATGGCTGAGATTGGAAGAGAGTGGGTGAAGGAAATGATAAAATAATCAAATAATAATATTTTAATACAAAACCCACCAATCAATGTTGAGATTCACAATTTGGGGTTAAGGACCAATGGGATGAGTGACACTTGTCACTCATCTATTGGGCTTGAATTAAATATCTGGGCCCACAAGAGTACAAATGTAATCCGTCTCTTAAATTATGGACGAATTTCGGTGAAATATTACTAAATTAATTAATTAATTTTCATTTTATTTCTGCAGCCCAAATCCATTCTAAATTAAAAGTCCAGCCCACCCATTCATGCAACCCGACCCAGATTTAGGCCTGAAGTCCAGCCCACAACGTCGCCAGCCCAGGCCCAAGCGGCCCAGCCTTCTTCAGCCTTGCCCCAGCGAGTTCGGCGCGCGCCTACCGATCCGCTGCCTTCTCCTCCGCGCGCGCCTACCGATCTGCTGCCCTTCTCCTCAGCGCGCGCCAGCCGAGCTCCAGGTCGCCCATTCAGCAGCCACCCGTTGAATCCTCAGCCCTCTTTTCAGCAGCTACCAGCCGAACCCCTATCTTCTTTTCCAGCAAAGTTGCCAGCCATTTCTTCCACTTTCCAACCCAATTTTGCAACTCTACAACTAAAACCACCACCCAATCTCATCGTTTCACTTTTTAATATTTTTATTGTAACTTTTATTTGTTTTTATTTATTTTTTTTAGAATGTAATTAGCTTTTTCCCCCTATAAATAGGGATTCAATTCTTGTATTTTAGGAGTCCCCCATTAGTTTCATTCTTCCATTTCTTTCATTTTTCTTAGTTCTAGTTCTTGGTGTAGTTCTTTTTTTTCTCTCTTTTGAAAGACATTTTTGGGGACCATTTTAACTTCTTGTAGATTTTCTTATTAAGTAGTTTCCTTTTAATTCTTATTCTTAATTTATGTTATTTTTATGTTATTTTCATTTCTTCTTTACTTTGATCTTGGTATTTTCTTTGTAACATTTGTAAGTAAGAATGCAATCTCCATGTGTTTTACTTTTTGAATTTCTTTTACTTCATATGTTTTAGTGCTTAAACTTCAATTTCATGTTAAGTGTTTTATCCGCTATCGGTGCACTTAGAGTAGAATTGAAGAGATTAAATGTTGATCACTGTCCGCGCATTTAATTATAAACTTAAGGTAAATCATATTGTAAATGTTTGAAGCATATTGATGTTTGACGCACATTAATGGTTGATGCATTTATAATATTGAAAGATATATGTAAGTATTTGAGATGATGAAGGTAGGATTTCGTGATTGGTTTATTATGAACAAAATGTTAGAATGTTGGTAAAATTTGTACTTGAAGGAAATCTATTATTAGGAGTAGTTTAATTAATGTGATTGTTAATTCGAAATTACTTACGTAAAAGTGTGGATTTTGTCTATGAAACTACTCTATGGTTTGTAAGTTCTAATTAGCATGAACATTTGCATTTTAATTTTTAGTTAGTGTTGTCTTTAGCTTAGATTACAAATCTTTTCAAAACCCCCCTTTTTATTTTTTATTCTTTTATTCTTTTATTCTTTTATTCTTTTAATTCTTTTATTCTTTATTATTTTATTCTTTTATTCTTCTTTCATACTTTTAGTTTATTATTCTTTGATTCTTTCATCTCTTTATTCTTTTATTCTTTCATACTTTTAGTTTATTATTCTTTGATTAATTAATTCTTTTATTCTTTTATTCTTTAATTTATTAATTCTTTAATTTGTTAATTCTTTTATTATTTAATTCTTTTATTATTTAATTATTTAATTCATTAATTTATTCATTATTCATTTATTCATTACTCTTTCTCACTAACACATTATTAATGTTCCCTAATTTCCCCGGTTAAGAACGATCCCTATTTACCAATACTACATCTACACAAAAAAGGGTTTAAATTGTACAATACTCAAATTACGGGTTTAATTTGATGCGTAGCTTGGGCGTAGTCAGGGCACTTTTTTTACAAGTTCCCAACTGAAGGCATACACACATTATGTTCATACCATATCGGCCCAGACCGACCTGAAGGCCCATACCAACCAAGAGGCCAAATCCACTGCCAAATACCACATCAGCCCAGACTTTGGAGTCCCAGCCTTCTGCCAGTCGGCGCGTCGGCCCAGACCGACCAGGAGGTCCAACCCTCTGTCAGCACCATGCCACTACCCGACTCTAGAGGCCCCACCCTCTATTGGTTGGCACGTCAGGCCAGACCAACCCGAAGGCCCAGTATTCCACCCAACACATCTCCACAAGCCCAAGGGTCCCGGCCCACTCAAGCGAGCAAACCCTAGTAGGTGTCTGGCCAACGCTGACACGTGGACAGCCCCACCTTCCTCGTGTCGGTCCCACAACAACTGACATTTGTTAGAAATGTGAGGTTGATTGAACAGAATGCACAAACCTAATTAAAGACTTATGGAATACAAGACTAGTCATTGGAGGAAAATTGAACTTTTTTGAATTCAAATTGGAAAATTATATTTTGGAACTGTCGTAGTGCAATCAAAACTGGCGAGTAATAAGTCTTGATAATTTGGTTTTTTGAGTACAAATAGAGATTTGGTCCCTCTTCTCCTTTCACCAATCTCTTGCATAAGGAAATCACTGATCAACACCTTCATCGATGGCCACAAGTAAGCCTTGAACCTTGCTTGTTTTGATGTTAACTCATATGTGATTCATGGAATGTGATTTAAGGAACGATTGCTTGGTCTTGGTTAGAACTCAGAATTCCTAACAACCTGACCATAAGTCGAGGTGTATAGATGTGCCCTTGTACTACGGAAAGACAGCCCCTAGGATCTGGATGAGAAGTAGTTCTTTGACACCAGTTCAGAAACTCGACGAATATGTGATCGGAATTACCTCCTCACTACGTGCCGAAGGAAAATCATAATCCCTCGAGGAAAAAAAACAGTGGAAAATGACATGTGCAATAAATCCAAATTTTTACTTTTGAAAACTTCATCCTTGGCCAGAGCCAAAATCTTAGAAACAACTAGGGCCTACGCCCAAAACATCATTTCCACATAGTTTGTAAAACATGTTCCTAGAGAACCATTTACCCAAATAAATATACTAATTCCCAAAATTTATCAAATAATAAAATCATTTAGAATAATTATTCCAAATATTAAAGTTCACACTAAATAATAAATCAATCAAAATATACCTTTATGCATGAATTAACATTTAGAAAACAAAAGTCCACTCACCAAAATTCCAAACAATCTCAATTTTGAGCTGTACGCTCCTCTGAAGTCCCCAGAGCTATGTTTCTTGTCGTATGTGACAATCAGAGGTTACTACGGATGTTTAAAAATCATACTTGAACCCTCTAAACCCTGGGTAATATATGCATTCTAATTACAAAAGCCGCCATTTCGCCCAGTACTATCCCTAAACGATATCTGATTAATCTGAAACCTGTGGCAATAGATCCCTAACACCGGGAACTTAAATAGTTGTGTCCTTCGGAGCTCAAGGAAGTTCCCCATACGCCCCCCGCGAACCAGTGGACGGGTGGCGGCTCTTTCCCACGCGCCGGCAATCGCAACTGTGAAGGCTACTCGTTTTCTACCTTGATCCGAAATACATAAAATCCTCCATAACCTAGCTGAAGTTCCAAACTTTTTAAATTTCTCATTTCTCAACCAAATTTAACATTCTAATAATGGAAATCTACATAATCAATCCCAGAAATTCCAAACTGAAGTCCAAATTGAGAAATAACACCTGTGGTGGCTGAACATCGAAAGATTCAGCTAATATTTTGGTGGTTACCTCTCCGTCCACCTAGTTCTCACAACCTCAAAAGGATATGGATGTGCTCGTGGGAAGTGAAGGAAGCTGATTTTGTCTTTGGTTTGAATTAAAATGGCCTAAATCAAAAACCCAATTTTTTTTAGTAGGAGTGTTTCCTTAGTTTTAGTTCAACAAAGAAGAAATGAAGATGCAGACTTGAAGGTGTGGTGGTAGGGTTTAACTGATTGGTGGACTGGTGTGTGACACATCATTATAAATTTAAGGAAAAAGTGACATGCTGAGTCACTCCCAAGCAAAACAACCAAAGTGCCTCTACCATAAAACGAACATAAATGTTCCATTCTAGACCTGTGACTTTTCCCTCCAGACTCTGATTTTCCTGTACCACGTATCTACGAACTCGTAAGTTCGAGACCCACGCAAAGGTCCAAGAAAAACTCAAAAAAGTTCCCTTGAATAAAAATTAATTTTTGAACCTCTTAAAAAATCAAGAGCAAATTCGTCATTTTCCAATTTAATTTCCAAAAGTTCACTAATTAAATTTACAAGTCATTACAGCTGCTAGGCATCATGCAAGCTTTTGAAATTTTGATTAATTTTATTAATTTTTTTCCCTTCAAACGATAACTGATCTGCTTCAAACCGTTATTTATCCAACGGTTTAAATTTCACCGGATAAAAATCAAACAGTTTGAGAATCCAAACCGTTCTGTTAGTAACAGTTTGGATTTGAATTTTCATTTTGAAAATCCGTTAAATCCAAACCGAACCGTTAAGAAATATATTAATTTTTATTAATGTTTAAATCTATTATTAATACAAAGTAAAAATAATAAAAATAAAATGATACTTAGATATACCCTACGTATACTCATATAAGAGTATAATAAAAAATTATTAAATAGTTGGTGTGTTTGATAAATCTTAGTATAGTAATAATGTTTGCAATTCAATACTTAGTAAGCTAAATATATATAATTTTGAATATTGAGTATTGATTTTTTTTTGTATCCTTATTTTTTCTATATCCTTATTTTTTTAAAATTTCTTAACAGTTTTAAACCGTTTCGATCCAAACCGAACCGTTAGTAACGGTTTGGATCGAAACGGTTTTATTTCTAATTTTAGAAAATCCAAACCGTATCGAACCGTTAAGATTTTAACGGTTTGGATTTAGATATTGTCAATATCCGTATCGAATCAAACCGTGCCCGCCCCTACTAATCCCTATGAAACTCTCAATTCATTGCTATTGGCACCTGTGTATTCTCTCTACATTAGAAAAAAAAATTAAAATTAAAATAAATTTTTAATTTAAAAAATACAAGAGGGAAGAGTGACCACCTGAGTGCACTAACCATTTGTTCCCCCCAAATTCTCCAATTAATCATTAATTTTTTTATTTATAATTGAATATTTGATTACACTATTGTATTTTTATTTATTAAATGATTTACTTTTTAAAGGTTACTAATCCAAGGGGAATTTCGTTTGAAATTTTTTGTGGAGTCTACTTACCCTCTTTAGCTTTATAATATTTCACCCAACTTAGAATTCAATTTTAGATAGTTTATTAAAAGCTTCAACGGCTTTATTTAAAAAAAAAAATTAACCAATTTCAACATGGATTTGAAATCTAGCTCCTCAATAAAGCTATCATTTCAATGACTTCTTATCTGATTGCGAATTAATAAACATGCAAATAAAAAAATTCTAAAATTTAATTTATTTTAAAGAAAAATATCGCTTATGTGAAATTATAAATTACCGGAATATTTTGGAGTTACCACGTGGCCAACAATTCCCATAATACCGATATTACCCTTGGTAAAATCAACATCAACATGTTACGATCTCCGCATTAATTCAATATATTTACCAGCCAAAAATATTAATTAATCAGATCAATACCGATAATAAATAATTTCTCAACGAATTATTTGTTTATGGATAAATAAGTGATTACACTCGGTACAATCACTTATTTAATTCTTTGTCCTTCAACCAATCAGACGCTCCAGTGACCCTCAAGGTTTCACTATAAATAGAAAATCTCATCTTACTTTTAAAGGTAATCAAAAACTCCTGCAAACACTCTGTCAGATTATTCTCTCACAGAAAACTGACTTAAGCATCGGAGCGTTTAAGGTTGAACCACCCCCCAGGGATTCAATCTTAACCCCGTTTGATTTTCGTTATTGTGTGTAGGGATCGAGAAGGAACTTCACAAAGTCGGATTTCTGCATCAACAACTGGTGTTTTCATTGAGAGCCGATTTGAGAAATACTCAAAGCGTGCTCTTTAGTTTTTCCTGGAAAAAACTCCATCATCACACTTTCGAAACTTACTGTTCTTCACATGGCAAGAACACGCCGATCCGCGCGAGCCTCTGAGGCTGCCACATCCGCCGCTGCGATCGCTGCCGTGAGTGAACCACTGCCTGAGATTTCGGAGGAACCATTTTCATGTCTCCTGCACGGCCCGCGCCACGCATCAATTCACCTACCGTTCAGAATGCCGGATTGGATACCTACGTTCAGTTTTGGAACGTTCCCCATGGCCGCTACTACTGTGACCCCCCACCTGCGATGAGGGTAGGCATTTTTTCAACAAACTAACGGGCTGCTGGCGGGAGAATCATCTCTAGGAGTCCCGAATCAGCCCCCTGCCAGCTTGGACCTAAGGAGGCACTTGGACGCCCTGCACAACTCGCAGGCCAACACCCAGGTACCAGAAAGACATGGTTCGTCGCATCTGTCTGAAGGCATTCGACGTGCGCCCCGACATACTACTCATCACGAGCAAGCACCTAGGGGGTCACCTCCGCGACTTGGACTGACACAACAGATCGAGCAACTAAGAAACCAAGTTCGGGCCCAATCGGAGCTTTTACAACAGCTGTTGGGGGATATCGGGACATCCAGAACCTCCGAAAAATACAATGAACCTCGCAAGGCACCAAGGGACGTCCCGAGACGCACTGGCAAAAAGCATGTTCGCTACCAAAGTAGGAGGCCAAGGCAGACCGAGGCCTTCAGCTCGGGAGCGACTCGGAGGATGCCTAGGAGCACTTTCACACATTGAGTACCCACGCGACATCCAATGGCAGCAAGCAATCTCACATGTGTCACATACCCACTCGAATGGACGAATCCGCCATGACTCTAAAAGCTTAGATGACCACAGCAAGAAAGACGAGACTTACTAGCCAGTACGCTCTAGAGCTTAGCCCGCTGCAACTAGAGGGAGTCGACGCCATTTGACCCGGGATGGGAACACCCGTCGCGAAGGACCATTGCACGCTGAAGATGTCCAAAGGATGCTAGATCGACGCCTCCAGGGAGTTCAACGTGACGGAGACTTGGAGGATGACCTTTGGCGCCAGATTCAGGCGTCATCATCTTCGTCGTCCGTGAAGGACATTGAGAAGGAGCCATTCCCGCAGCGATTTTTAACACCAAACCTCAATTAGTTCAAAGGAACCTCCGATCCAGTAAAGCACATCAATTACTATCGGGGGGTCATGGTACCTCACATGCAAAACGATGCGCTCATGTGCAATGTTTTCCAAGCCTCGCTACAAGGTCAAGGGACGACATGGTTCAACCATCTCCCCCGGAGATCAATCGCCTCCTTCGAAGATTTGGCCCTGACCTTCATGAAGTAGTACTCGCAGCTTCGTACCGTCGAATTCAAGGATGACCACCTCTTCACCTTCCGAAAGAAGTGAAAGGAAACCTTGCGACAATACATCTGGAGGTATTGCGAAGAAAAGTCCCACATCGTAGGATGTAGCAATCTCGTGGAGGCCATGGCATTTAAGCAGGGCTTACCGCTAGAGAGCCAGCTCTACGGAGACATTTTCATGAGCAACGCCCAAAGTCTCACCAAGATGTTGTCCCTAGCATAACGACATGCATTCTAGGAGGACGAGAAAAACACCACACATGCCGCTAACCACGTTGAGAAAGATGGACATCCCACAAAGGTATTTGCATATGCAAAGGATGACACCCACCACGGGAACTCAGTCGAGAAAGCCAACTAGCGCAAAGGGAACTTGTCATCCAATAAGTTTGCTGGTCCAAAACCAAACACACAATTTTTGGTACCCATCCTCCAAATATACAATTAGATAAAGGAAAAGTCGTGATTCGAAATAGCAGCTCCCGTCAAAGGCGACCAGGAGAAGGCCGATAAGACAAAATGGTGTACCTATCACAATTGATATGGGCGCGACATAAGCTCTTGCCAGACTTTTGAAAGATACCTCTGGGATCTCTTGAAGGAAGGACACTGCACTGAGTACGTTAGAAAAAAGGCAACAAATCTTCTCGGAATCAAAGACCCCCAGGAACTCGCACAAAAGATGATCCGCGTGGACACCATCATTTCTGAGTTCAAGTTGCAGGGAATTACCAAGAAATTGAATCAGTGACCAAGTCATCATCAAAGACACAAATTTTGTGGTTAAAATTCGGCTCAGTGCCTACTTTACTCACATAGCATCTTTCAATAAGCTTAAAGAGTTTCTTTTCAACGTCTAATGAAATTGTCTTATCGCCTACGGTATTGTTTAGAAAACACTAGGCCTTTGCCACCCGAAACACTTCAAAGCCTTCGTCACGCGAAGCACTCTAAGTCTTCGCCATGTGAAGCACTCTAAGCCTTTACCACGCAAAGCACCTAAACCTTCGCCATGCGAAGCACTCTAAGCCTTCACCATGCGAAGCACTCCAAGCTTTCGTCACACAAAGCACTCCAAGCCTTTGCCACGCAAAGCACCCGAGTCTTCGCCATGCGAAGCACTCCAAGCCTTTGCCACTCAAAACACCTAAATCTTCGCCATGTGAAGCTTATTAATCCTTTACCATGCAAAGCACGTCAAGTCTTTTCCACACAAAACACATCAAATCTTCGTCACTCGAAGCACTTAAGCCTTCGCCACGCGAAGCACATCAAGTCTTTGCCACGCAAAGCACATCAATCCTTTGCCATGCAAATCACGTCAAGCCTTTGCCATGCAAAGAACAGTAAGCCTTCGCCACGCGAAGCACTCAAGTCTTTGTCACGCGAAGCATTCAAGTCTTTGTCATGCGAAGCATGCCAAGCCTTTGCCTTGCAAAGCACATCAATCCTTTGCCACGCAAAACACATTAAGCCTTTTCCATGCAAAGCACATCAAGCCTTTGCCATTCAAAGCACGTCAAGCCTTTGCCACGCAAAGCACATCAAGCCTTCATCACGCTAAGCACTCAAATCTTCGTCATGCGAAGCACGCCACGCCTTCGCCACGCAAAGGGCTCAAGGCCTGCTTCTGAAATTGACTTGTTGGAGTCAGAAAGCTACTAAAAAACACTTCCAACCCCACCAAGAGGGGAAACCATCAGGCCACAACAAACAATGGGCAAATGTTTTAACATGTGAAGTCCAATTCTGCATTTCAGTGCACGGTATCGAGATTCATTCGATCATAGATCGCTCAATTTTGCTCACCTTGAAATGCGCTTGATGGCCCTAAAAACGCTATGGAAGTCAGCTTTATAATACTATTGATCTCAATTAATTCCGAGCTGTGACGAGTTCCCAGCGAATATTTTTGTACATGGAGGTCAACTGCACGTACCAGTGCACGAGTACGAGATTCATTCAGTCATAGATCACAACATTTTGATCACCCTGACATACGGTGGACGTATTTAGAAAGCTATGAAAGTTAGCTTTCCAACGCCATTGATCTCACTCAATTCCGAGCTGTGACAAGTTCCCAGCGAACGTTTTTGTACACGAAGGTCAACTGTACGTACCAACGCACGAGTACGAGATTCATTCAGTCATAGTTCACTCAATTTTGATCACCCCGACATGAGGTTGACGTATTTAGAAATCTATGGAATTCAGCTTTCCAACGCCATTGATCTCACTCAATTCCAAGTTGTGACAAGTTCCCCGCGAACGTCTTTATACACAAAGGTCAACTGCCTGAACCAGCACACAAGCACAAGATTCGACCAATCCTACAAGGCTCAATTCAGATCGTCCTGGAACAAGCTTGATGACAGTAGAAAGGTATGGAACTCAGCTTTACAACCCCACCAATGACACTCAATTCCGAGATAAAACGAAGTCAAAATACCAAATTTACTACACAAAGGTCAAATCTGCCAAATATCACAAAACGCTCAAAAATGGAAGGCTTCTATTAATAAAAATTAAAGAAGTGGGAAATTCACAAGTTAAATGCTCAAACATATATTCAACGCTAAGATCAAGCTACGAACCAAGAATAACCATGAAGCTCATCATCAAGATTAGCACAACCTTAGAGTTTTTCCGTCAACCTATGAGCAAGCCTTGGAGGCCTTCGATTATCCCATCGTGGATTTCCAGTGACACATCGTCCATAGCCTTCTTCAAGAAATGGGGGTAACTTCCTCAGCATCGCTTACTTGGCATAGTCGGCTTCACAAAAGCAACTTCACCACTGCTTGACTCTGCAAAGGCTACAAAGCAGCTTGACTTTTAACTCCAAGGCGAAACGTTGGTTTGGTGCCATGTCTCTTCACGCCACTTGCCTTCAGCGTCTAGATGATGGCATCTCCAAGCTCTCTTCCTTCAATTAGGCGATGATGTCTAACGTCTCAAGCTTTGCAGGGGGCATGATCAATCATCCGTGCTCCACCTTGTTACCACCCCATTTTGAGCTCAGTAAGGCCTTGAAGATCAAGTCTCTGGAAGGCCATCTGTCATCCAAAGAAACTCCTTGGAAATTTTCAATTACTTCATGGCACCACATGCACTTCGCCTCGCGTTATGGGTAGCCTTTCTTTGAAGATGAAGCACATCTCGCGTTGTAGCTGCAACACACATTGCCTTGCACCTAGAACAAGCCTCGTACTGGGTTGTGACATGTCACACTCCAAGTGATGGGACTCATCGCCTCACACTTGCAGCATTCCTCGCCTTGCACTCTGTTGCACCTTGCATGGCACTCTGCTGCACCTCGCTTTGCACTCTGCTGCACCTCGTCATGCACTATGCTGGGTTGTGACACGTCGAACTCCCAGTGATGGGACTCTTTGCCTCGTATTTGCAGCACGCCTCGCCTTGTAGTTGCAACATGCATCGTCTCGCACTTGCAGCATTCCTCGCCTTGGACTCTGCTGCACCTCGCTTGGCACTCTACTGCACCTCGATGTGCACTCTACTGCACCTCGTCTGGCACTCTGCTGCACCTCGTCTGGCACTCTGCTGCACCTCGTTTTACATTCTACTGCACCTCCCCGTTGAAGGCTTTGATGTTAGCTCCGCCCACACTTGAAAATGACAAGTGAATCGATGTGCTAAGTCCTTCCATCCATAAAGCACTACAAGCATGTTAACTGAAGGAGCGTCTTGATGTCAAGTCTGTCATCTCTTGAAGTCGGAAGCTCTAACAAGTCCCGGACACGCCACTAGATGGTACTCCACAAAGTGAGGTCTTCAAGACTACAGCAGAAATATGTCTTCATGCATCTTGAAATGATCGTCTCAGAGAGTAGAGCGCACCACCACTTGAACCATTGCAATCGGACATCCACAGGTTTTAGAATCTGCAAAAGATCGAAGCTGAACAAAACAAAACAATATATAAAATATATATTAAAAATAATATATTTATATATATATATATATTTCATACATTCAAAACTGGGATATGGCGGAAACAAAAGATGAATATAGATATATATATATATATATATATATTACAAAGCTGCTACTAGCAGCTGTAAAAATATAAAAATAAAAAAAAATAAAAATAAAAAAATAGAAAATAAAAAAAAGTTAAACAACAGTTTCCTTCTGCGCCATCCCTTTTCGGCCACAGCATGCAGCCCACAATCCTTTCTCGAGCAGGCCCAGCCCTTCTACCCGCTTCACCATGCGTCTCACAGCTTTCACCAAGCCAGTCAGACCAGCGCCAAAAGCCTTCAGCCGCCCGCTCGCTGTAAATAAAAAAAAAAAGTAAAACAGCAGCTTCCTTCTGCGCCATCCCTTTTCGGCCACAGCATGCAGCCCACAATCCTTTCTCGCGCAGGCCCAGCCCTTCTACCCGCTTCACCATGCGTCTCACAGCTTTCACCAAGCCAGTCAAACCAGCGCCAAAAGCCTTCAGCCGCCCGCTCGCTGTAGCCATCGATCTTCAGCGTCAAGGAGTCTTCACGCACGCCGTCTGCCCCACTTCCGCAGCAGACTCCTGTGAGCCAACATCATCCTTGTACCAGCAAGACCCTGCCACAATTTCTTTTGCACCAACCTCTCTTTTCACAATTTTCTCCAACGACAACATTCAAAGAAGAGAAAAATTAATGAAAAAAAGGGGGTTCACTGACGCCTCCTTCAGCCCTAAAGCACTACTAGGATTTATTTTATCTTTATGAAAATAAGAGTTACATACTCTCATTTAAATAAAGAAAATTAAGTAAACCCTAGTGGTTAATTGGGCTCGCAAAGTCAACTCAAAGCAGGACTACAAACCCAAAGAATTCCTTTTGGACAAGGTCGAGGTCAATCAGAATTCCAGATGCACCCAGGAAAAAGGAGTCCTACTCCCACAAAAAAATATTAAGACGTAGTTTACTAGAACCACAAGGAAATTACATCTCTCAGGATTCATCTAATTTCTAAGCGATGTGGGGGCATTTTTGGAACCATAAATTACTGGAATATTTTGGAGCTACCACGTGGCCAACAATTCCCATAATGCCGATATTACCCTTGGTAAAATCAACATCGACATGTTACAATCTCCGCATTAATTCAATATATTTACCGGCTAAATATATTAATTAATCAGATCAATGTCGATAATAAATAATTTTTCAACAAATTATTTTTTTATTGATAAATAAGTGATTACACTTGGTACAATCACTTATTTAATTCTTTCTCCTTCAACCAATCAGACGCTCCAGTGACCCTCAAGGCTTCACTATAAATAGAAGACCTCATCTCACTTTTAAAGGTAATCAAAAACTTCTGCAAATACTATGTCAGATTATTCTCTCACAGAAAACTGACTTAAGTATCAGAGCGTTTACGGTTGAACCCCTCCCCCCCCCCTGAATCCCGTTTGATTTTCGTTATTGTGTGTAGGGATCGAGAAGCAACTTCACAGTGCTGGAATATTTCTGCATCAACAACTTATATCTCAACAATAAAAAAAAAACAAAGGTTTGTTTTTCTTTGGGATTTAGAGGCTAGGTTTAACCTCTGGATCCCAAAGAAAAAACACGTGAGGAAAGAAGAGAAAACATATTTTTAACTCCTCCCCTCTATTGTTTCTCTTTTTTTCTTTTCAGTTAATAATAGTAGCCCCTTGCGGTGACCATTTATTCTGAGTCATTCTTAAATTTGAGTTCCCTCATCATTCTTATTGTGGAATCATAAATTACCGAGAAATTGTGGAGCTGCCACGTGACCCATAATACTCATAATGTCTAAATTTTTTATGGCAATGACAATAGCGGCTTGCAAACACCGACACATTAAATAGTATATTCACCACCTAGATATGTTATTTGAACGGGTTAAAGTCTAAATAATATTAATACTTTCCCTGAGAATTAATTGTCATCATTATTTCTTAAATAATGAGCAATTAGTATTAATATTAAATTATTAAATAATATCTTTTATTAAAATATATTATTTATTAATTACAAATCCAACCGACTAATCAGAACGCTTCGAGGCTCCCAAGGTTTTCCTATAAATAGCGGAGCTCATTTCATTTCCAGGGTAACTTAGGCATCAGAGTATTCTTGGTGGAACAACCCCCCGGGTAATCGATTGAGGCAACGATAGCTGATTGTTTGCTGTTTGCAGGAAATGTAAAGACTTTTCGCGGCGAGTACGATTTCTGCTTCAACAATTGGTGCTTTCATTGAGAGCCGATTGAGAAATACTCAAAGGGAGTTCTCACGATCGTTCATCGTTCATCATACTTCATTCGTCGTTCATCAACAATGTTCGAAGTTCTTGAACGTTGTTCATCGTTCTTCAGCTATGTTCATCGTTATCATACTTCGTTCGTCGTTCATCGACAATGTTCGAAGTTCTTAAACGTTTTTCATCATTCTTCAGTTATGTTCATCTTTCATCGTACTTCATTCATCGTTTAACGACTATGTTTGAAGTCCTTGAACATTGTTCATCAGTCATGTTCATCGTTCATTATATTTCATTCGTCGTTCATCAACTATGTTCGAGTTCATGAACGTTGTTCATCGTTCATCGAAACTTTCTGTCAATCCTCGCAATTCAACGTGGTTAGGACGTGATGATCCATTCGATCATTTGAAGGTAGCCTTTTAGCCTTTGTAGCTCGGAAAGGGAGCAAAGAATGCACTGTGTCTCCAGAAGAGCATACAAAGCCTTCGCCCCCGCGAAGCAGCCAAAGCCTTCGCACCTGCGAAGCATCAAAACCTTCGCCTCTGCGAAGCATCAAAGCCTTCACCCTCGCGAAGCATCAAAGCCTTCGCCCCCCGCAAAGCCTCCAAAGCCATCGCTCCTACGAAGCACACAAGCCTTCGCTCCTGCGAAGCACACAAAGCATTTGCTGTAACGACCCGTCCCGTATGCCAGGATTAGATTAGTGGTTAATGACAGATTAGTGAAGTTCATCGGTGATTAGTTAGATGCGTTCGGACGGACGATGCGAAATGACGATTTTGCCCTTGGAATTGGGCAAACAGTTGAATTTTAGTTCAGACGGTCAAATGGACTTTGATCGAGGACTGTGACGTAGTTTGGGACGTCACGGGTTCATAGACAGGTGGCACGCCCGATTCCGACATCCGAGGAAGAAGTTATGACGTTCGGAAGTCTGAGGGCATTTTCGTAATTAAGATAAAATAGGGAATTTATTGAATTTTCAAGCGACAAGGACTCTTCACGCAATTCAAGGATCGTTAGGTAGGTCTCGTTTTCCTGAGTACAATGACTGGTGGCACGCCGTCATTGGACGTCGGACGACTCCGTTACAGGTCTAGATAAGTGAAGGGTAAAATGGTAATTTGGACATAGAAGGGCAAAATGGTCTTTTGGAACCTTGGGATTTGTGAGCAATCAGATAGGGACAATTAGACCTGAGAGACATGAGATTTTTTTTAAGCTGACCCACTGGCTGGAGGACACCTAGCCAGCCTCTAGTGGATTCTAACAAATTCTCACACGGCTAAGTTTTAAAATATGGTTGTTATCGTTTGAGTGAGAAACAGAGACAGTAAGGGCAATGGTGCACGGGGTTCAATTGTGAGTCATGGGAGAGTTCTGTATGCCTCAGTGAGAGATCAGCGGTTTGCTTGTAAGCTATGTGAGTGTGTTTGAGTGAGAGACTGAGTGAAGGAAGTCTGTAAAGGTGGGAAACACTGAAAAAAATTGAAAGGGAAATTATGAACAGCCGTGAGTTTCAAACGATCAAATTTTCTTGAATCTTGTCTGTGGTGGTGGTTAGTGAGTAGAAGTGTGCCTAGGACGTCAAGAGAGCACGGCGGAAACCACGGCGGAGGACAGAGGGAAGGTAAGCCAGTTCAACTGCCCTGTTTTTCTGAACTTTTTCAAAATGAGAAATCGAGAGGTTTAGTGAATTTCTGTGCATCTGTGTTGATTAGTAGAAATTTAGAAGTTCGTTATTGAACTCAGGGACTCAACCTAGTGATCGGAGAAGCCTGTGGCGGCTAGGAATAGAGGAGGAAGACTCGTTGGTTTTTCTTCGATCTTGGAAGGTAAGAAATCGTACACCTCTTAGAGTTTTGAGTTGGGTAAGTAAGTTACAAGGATGGGACGACACTATTAGTGAGAAAAACAAGTCGAAACGTGTTGGAAATGATTGAAAACTGCCTGCGCTAGTTCAGTCGAACCGGGCCGGTTCGAACCGGTCCGAATTGGGCTAGCTGGAGGTTGAAGGAAATGAACAGTGCCGACACGTGGCTCCCACATTCAAAGTAGGAAGGTTCCAACACGACTTTTAAATTATTCGATGTAACGAACATTTTGGCACTGGTTTCGAGTCGATCGGACATAGTCTCGATGTGTTTCGGGATGTCCGAAGGTTTTAGGGCTCGGTTAAAAATAGTTAAAAATTTGAGAAAATTACGGGAACTTAGTAGAAGCTTAATGAAATAGTTAGTCACCTTATTATGGGATTTGGACAGATTCGGGAAAACCGGTGATAGTAGATTGGCCGAAAAAGCGTAATTGCATGCGTATCGAGGCAGCGGCGAAATGGTCTGTGAGTGGACTTTGCTTTCTAACTTATGATGCATGCATATATGTTTTATATGTTTTTCATACGTGATTCTATGATTTGATTCATGATCTTGATGGTTTACAGTTTTGCACGTTTTTCGAGATATTTACAGAATTATACGTTTTACGAGAATACGATTGATGTTGTGATTTGAACATGGTTTTAATGATTTGATTTCGGGCTTTGAAATACGATTTGATTTCAAAGATTTAAAATGAATTTTGGAAAGTGATTTCGGGCTAGAAGCCCAGTTCCGAAAAGTGGTTTTAAAAAATGTGATTTCGGGTTTTTTCATCGGATTTCAGAATGACGATTTTGGATTCGATTTTGGAAACTTGAAAGTGGATTTCTGGGTTTGGGTTTGGAATGGTTATTCCGGATGCCGACTTATAGAATGATGGTTTCGGACTCGGATTTGGAAATGGATACGGATATGAGTTCTGAGTTTAGATTCGGGATCCTGATGAGATTGTGGATTCGGATTCGGAAATGAAAAATGGTTTTGGATTGGATTTGCTGGATCTAGTTATTGGGTTTAAAGACCCGGATATGATATGACGGGGACGGGCCCGGATTGAGTTTAAAGACTCGGGAGTTTAAAGACTCGAATATTGATATTTCCCTCGTAGGCCTATTGAGTTTAAAGACTCGGGAGTTTAAAGACTCGGATTATATTGAGGCTTGGATTGAGTTTAAAGACTCGGATAGATCAAGCAGGTTCGATGGATGGAAATGTGGTTTCAAATGTGTTTTGGATTTCACTGAGATTTGATGATGATGGTTTTTCATAATGGTTTTCCGATGTTTTGGGCTATGCCCGGATGAACGGATTTTGATGGTTTTGGCCTGAGGCCCGGGATTTGAGAAAAAGGCAATGATTTTGGTTTTCTTAAAAGGTTTGAATGACTTGAAGATATAATGGTTTTATGACATGACTTCTGATATGCATGCATTGGTTTTTAAATTGAGGGTATAAATGTAATTGTTTTATTGAACTTGTTGATACCATATCGACCGACCACCCTAGCACGGGGCCCGCCAGGACAGGAAGGCCGCCGACCGATCGCCTGATCGGCACCTTCACGGCCTACGGTCCGCCGATCGGCACCAAACTACAGACCCGCCATTCGGTATCTGACAATAAACAGACGACATCTGGCTGCGACAGTCACCTAACCAACTCTGCCATACCAACTCCCTGACGGAGGCAGGTTGGGACTCCAGCTAGCGCCTCCTCCGGATGTCCAGGGCTTGTCAGACGGCTCTCAGCCACAAAGCACCACCTGCTCCCGTAACAGTAGCCCACCTACCGCAGTTATGGCTACTATAAATATCCCGAAACCCTTCACAAAGGTAGGACACTCAGAACCGATCCAGAGCACTGTATTTACTTGCCCATCGGCACTCAGATACTAACTTAGGCGTCGGAGCCCTTTCGGCCGGCACCACACCGGTGTCTAGTCTTTGCAGGATCTCTGCCGAACCACAACGCCCCCAGCGGGCCCGAGACACCACACGGCTGGTCCTAGAACCCCGAGCGGGTCTCATCGAGTTGGTCATTTCAGGATCAAACAATTGGCGCCGTTTGTGGGAAACTGAGTAAACACCCACTAACTCACATACCCTTGCTCGACCCTCTGCCGACGAACAATGTCTACCGAACGGGATGACGGTGAGCTCAACAACACCCCTCAGGGAGATCGCGGCCGAACCCGAGCCAGCCTACCTTCAGATGACATGCTCGAGATGTTGAGGATCCTCCGGTCGGAGGTTGCCGAACTCAGGAAAAGCAACGCTGCCATCGAGAGCAGGAACCACGTGTGGTGGGAACAGCACGGAAGCACCCTGGCCATCTTGCAGTCCACACGCGAGGAACTGGAGGAGCAGTGGGAGGCAACCAAACGGGCCTTAGCCCTGCATCTCGTCGGTAGGCGTTCGCTGCCTACCGAGTCGAGATCGGAGACACCTGCCGACCCGAAGCGTCCGGTCGCCTGTTCTTCCACTAGACCGACCTGCCTGGCCCCTCGGGAACACAGATCTACCGTGACGCACGCGAGCTGCTCGACAGGAGACAGACGCAGACCCCGGCCAACCGTCTGACTTAACCCACCCACGACCCCCGCATCCAGGCACAACCACCTCTGCCCGCACTATCCCAGGGCGCCCGGTCAAGGTTCGGATCGGCACGCCAACCTGCACAGCCTCCGCGACTCTCCGTCCAGCCTCCGAGCAGTCTCTCCTCGCCGGTCGGCAGGCACCAGCCGGAAGACAACGCCAGCTCAACCACGGCCTTGTCTGGGCGGCGACCGGCGCAACCCGGGAAGCCCAGAGGCGGTAGCTCAAATCATCCAATCGGCGACCGACCGATTGGGGCGGATCGCCCCGACCAATCAGACGAGGTGGTCCAGGAACCCCTCCAGCGCGTGTGGGAATTGGAGGCCGCCAGACCCAAAGCTAGGACATTACCCCAACCTCGGACCAACATTGGTCCCTTCACGGACCGCATCATGTGGTACTGCCATGAAACGGAGGTCAAACCCTTGAAGATTGCCCTATATGACGAACAAGGCGACCCAGACACCCATATCAACAATTACAACTCAGCGCTCGCCTTCAGGAATCTCTCTAACGAGGCGCAGTGCTTGATTTTCAGCTCCACCCTCACTGGGGCCGCACTCAATTGGTTCTATCGCCTGGAACCACAGTCTATCGACTCGTTTGACCGCCTACACACGGTCTTCCTGAACCAGTTCATGATCCAGACGAATCGACTGCCCACAACCGAGGACTTAGGAACCCTCCGACAGGGAGATGGCGAGCCCCTACGCCAATACGCCGCTCGTTTCAGCTTGGAGTACTCCAAATTCCACGAGACGGATGACAAGGCCGCCTGTCGAGCTTTCCACAACGGGCTGCGGGAATCCACCTTCAAGTACCATGCCTGCACCCAGGGTTGGGACGATTACAATGAGCTCATGCGGTAAGCGGCAATACACGCCAAGGCGGAGCACTTCAACTCTCCCCAGGTCGCATCCCGACCTGACGTGAATGGCGCGCGACCTCCGCCTCCCAGCAACCGGCAGGCACAGTCACCTCCGCCATCCAATAACGCGCGTACGGATCACCGATCTGACTCACACTCCGGTAAGCGGAAGTGGACGTACAACAATGATCATCGTGGGAGGGACAAGTACCACAACAAGGGGCAGGGATCAGGCCACCACCAGTCAGGCAAACCCCATACGGGGCCCACCTCAAAGTACGAAACCTATTCCATCCTGAACACCTCCCTCAAGAATGTCTTGATGAACATCGAGGGCACAATCCCCAAGCCACTGGCGCGACCGCCTAGCCCCCGACCGGGCATCCAATCCAACCTGTATTGCCAGTACCACAAGTTCAACGGCCATACCATCGACGAGTGCGTGGCCTTCCGCGCTATCGTGGAAGCAGTCGTAAGGGATGGAAAGATCAACCAGTTCCTCCAGCACGCGCGCCCCACGCAGGGTCTGCAACAAATCAACACGATCAGCGGAGGCCCTACCATCTCTTCCTCCTGCACCTCCAACCGGGCCAAGAAGAACTTCCTGCGCACCACGACTTCCAACCACCAAATTTTTAACATCGAGGATGGACGCGCTACCAAGGTCACCCGGGCAGGATGGACGCCCATCACCTTCTCCGAGGAAGAAGAACGGGGGGTTATTTTCCCCCACGACGATCCATTGATCATTTGCGCTCAGATAGCCAATTTCGATGTTGGGCGGATCCTGGTAGATACTGGCAGCTCTGTGAACGTCCTCTTCATGGACACTTTCAACCAATTGGGCATCAACTCCGCAAGCCTCACCCGCGCTGGTTCTCCGCTACTCAGCTTCTCAGGCGAGTCTGTCATGCCTCTTGGCACCATCTCCCTGCCTATCTCCCTGGGGAGCGCGCCCAAGATCGCAACAACCATCACCACCTTCCTGGTGGTCGATTGCCCCACCGCTTATAACGTCATTTTGGGGAGGGGACTCCTCAACCAGCTCAGTGCCGTCATCTCCACTCGAGCCCTTCTCATGAAGTTTCCGACCATCATGGGCACTGGTCAAGTCCGCGGTAATCAACAATCCGCCCGCTCCTGCTATCAGACCGTCTTGACAAAGCTCAACCCATGCGACAAGCGAGAAACCATGGCCGTCGCCGAGGCTGCTTACGAGGCCGACCCCGTCGACTCTGAGCTCCTTGAGCAAATACGGGCGGGTCCCCCCGAGGACCCGCGCGACCTCTCCGCCGTCTCGCAACCACAACCAGTGAAGGATACGGAGCTGATCACCCTTTGCCCGCGTAACCTCGAGCGGCAAGTGAAAATTGGGAGCGCACTCACCCCCAAAGTCAGGGCACAACTCATCGAGTTTCTCCAGGACAACAGCGAGGTCTTTTCTTGGTCCTACCCCGACATGCCTAGCATATCCACTAATGTCATCTGCCACAGGCTTAACATCAGCCCCCCCTTCAAGCCCGTCACTCAAAAGCAGAGGACCTACGACGCAGAGCGACAACTTGCCATGCAAGAAGAGATCGTTCGACTCAGCACCATCCACTTTGTGCGTAAGGCCATTTACGCCACATGGGTCGCAAACGTCGTACTCGTCAAGAAACCCTTTGGATCCTGGCGGATATGCATCGACTTCACGGATCTCAACAAAGCCTGCCCAAAGGATAGCTTCCCTCTTCCAAAGATATATCTCTTGATCGACGCCACGGCGGGCCATGAACTCCTCAGCTTCATGGACGCATACTCCGGCTACAACCAAATCCGGATGCACCCCGATGACCAAATTCACACCAGTTTCCGCACTAATTTGGGGGTCTACTGTTACAATATTATGCCCTTCGGGCTCAAGAACGCCGGTGCCACCTACCAACGGCTCGTCAACTTCATATTCGCGAACCAGATCGGCAAAACCATGGAGGTGTATGTGGATGATATGCTGGTCAAAAGCCGGACGGTCGCCGAACACATGCCTAATCTCCACAAGATGTTCCAGGTCCTGAAGCAGTACAAGATGCGGCTCAACCCTGCAAAATTTGTTTTCGGCGTACGTTCCGGAAAATTCCTCGGTTACATGATAAGCCAACGGGGCATCGAGGCTAACCCCGAGAAAATTAAGGCCATCCTGGACATGAGGCCCTCGCGCACACTCAAGGAAGTCCAAACCCTTACTGGCCGGATCGCCGCCCTCACCCGGTTCCTTTCCCGGTCGACGGACAAGTGTTTACCATTCTTCAAGATCATGAAGACCCGGGGCAGGCACATCAACTGGGATGCAGCGTGCGACGCCGCCTTTGAAGTTCTCAAAACTTACACGAGCACCGCACCCCTCCTTACCCGACCTACCACTGGGGAACGACTCACCGTCTACCTTTCTGTCTCCACATCCACTGTCAGCTCTGTCCTCGTCACCAGCCAGGACGGCGCGGAGTTCCCCGTGTACTATGTCAGCAAAGCATTCCAGGACGCGGAGACCCGATACAACGACCTGGAGAAGTTAGCCTTCGCCCTCATCGTGACGGCCAGAAGCCTCCGTCCCTACTTCCAGGCCCACCCCATGTTAGTCCTCACTAACAAACCCCTTCGCCAGGTGCTCCAAAAGCCAGACACTTCGGGGTGACTCATCAAGTGGGTAGTAGAGCTTAGTGAGTTCGATATCGCATTCGCCCCGAGACCAGCGGTCAAAGGACAGGTCATCGTTGACTTCCTTTCACTCGGCTGGTCGGCACCATACGTGCTGCATCCGCCCTACTGCCTCACCTCCTTCCTCGGCAACCTGAGAGCCTGATCTAGGTTGTCACCGCTGCTGGACGACGACGCACTACTAGTAGACCCACTCGTGGACGTTAACCCACTGCGCCCGTTCGGCACGTCGCTTGCCGAACTAGACGGTGTTTCCCCGCCAAAAGCTTGAGGGGACCTAACCCCAGATCAACTGTTTGACTCTGACTCTGACATCTAGAAATTACCAAAACAGATGCTACGACTAAGAACCTACGCTACGGAACACATACTTAGATTGGGTGCCGTTCGGCAGAGGTATACCTGTGATATTCTGATTCGACGGAGCTGGTTTCACGCGTTTGTACTTCCCTCTCGGCAGGATCCAATTCAGTCGGCACTTGAAGTTACTCCACAGATGCTCTGAGTAAAAAGTGAAAAAGTACAAAAGCTTTCGCCCCCTTTTATAGGCCCCTGGCCAGCCTCGAGATGCGAACTTCCGATCTGACGGTCGCCAGGCCGACACGGCCACCTTTCGGCTACGAATACCTTGTACTATATACCCATCGGTATCATACATTCTCACCTACGTACATACGTACGTACATTTCTACCAGTATGCATCCGTACCGCATGCCGACCGGAGCCTCTCGGCATCTTCCCCGACAGCATGCTTCCTCTCTTCGTCGGCAAGCACACTGCGACCGACGTCTCCCAGCCATTCCCCACGGCCGACTCTCCACGATCTTTCGCTCTTTACGGTGGGCAGCTTGCGGAACTCGGCAACGGGGACTCCTTTCACATCGGACATACGGTGCACTTCCTCGCTCCATGACTTGGGGGGCTACTAGGGATACAGGGCGCAGCGCCCTGGTCGGTCGATAGGTACCGGCCGTCATCTCAAGTCCTCGAACGAGGAACTCCACCTCAGTCAAAGACTTGGGGGACTTATGTTGATACCATATCGACCGACCACCCTAGCACAGGGCCCGCCAGGACAGGAAGGCCCTGCGAAGCCTTCCACCCTCGCAAAGCATCCAAAGCCTTCGCCACGCGAAACATCCAAGACTTCGCCCTGCGAAGCTTCACGAGTCTTCCTCTTGGAGTCATTCCAAGCCTTCCATCGGGAAGCACTCCGAGCCAACTACCAAGAACACTCGAGGACTTCTTCCAAGGAAAAATTCAAGCCTTCCCCATGGAAGCATTCTAGCCTTCATTCCTGCAAAGCATCTAAGACTTCGCCTCGGGAAGCATCAAGGTCTACCTCCGGGAAGCACTGCAAGACTTTCCTCTGGAAAGCAATAAAAGCCCTTTTTTCAGAAAGCGCGCAAAGCCTTCCTCCCAGGAGCACATCAAGCGTTCCACCTAGAAGCACTTCAAGCCTTCCCCAGGAAACAATACAACTCTTCATCCTAGAAGCAATCTAAGACTTTTTCCCGGGAGTCACTCTAGACCACATGGAGTCGGAAAGCTCTCAGTGGATGCTCATGGCTGCAATGGGGGCATTTGAAAAACCTACAAGTTCGGGAACTAGTTCAAATAATAAAGAGTTTGTAGAAGAAGCTTCACACATGAATCCAAAATTCAAAATTTTCATTTCTTTATTCAGAAAATGGTTGGAAAATCGCATGTTGATTCCTCAAACTAGGTATTCAATATTGAAATGAAAGTACAATCCTGGACAAGGAGCAACTAGTCTATGAGAATTCTGGGGGCAAGGCATCAATGCCTATCATCCTCTGGGTCTCAGTCTATTCTTCAGGTGAAAGTAGGGGAACGTTGTCCACCGTTCCCAACCTCAACCTCTGGCTCCAGGTCCAACTCCTTTGAGGGGACACCACTGCAGCTTATCAAATCCAGCGTTAGCTCCTCGTCTCCTATTCGGAACAAAGTTGTGGGGGCATATGATGGCAAGGACCGTTGAAGTCTCAATTTCTATAGTTCCACTCTTGTTGAACGTCCGCCTTCAGGAACTTAATCAAGTGTTCAAAAAGAATGACGAAAAATTTGTGAATGTTGGACGACCTCACCAGGCTAGAACGAACAAGACTCGGAAAGACGTTTCAAGACTTGACTTATTCTCAGGAGGCATGCCAAGTCTCTGTTCGATTATTCTTCTTCAAGATAACAATAATTGCCAAAGCGAAGTGAAGCGCTCAACCATTCCCTAGCCAAGCTTTCATAAAGCCTTCTATTGTTCGGAATTTTTGAATTATTGCCAACGGAGGTCTAGAGCTATCAGGAATGTGCCATAAATGCATGACTAACAATATATAAAAATTTATATATTGCCTCCACAATTGACACAATCTCTAACAATCACTGTCATTCACATGCTCCACTTCGCACGCAAGCAAAATACCCCATGGCGAGGGCTAACCGCAGCATGACACGTGGTGAATTTGAACTCCCAGTCTTAACCTCCAATCTGAGCCCAACACATGATGTGTTTCCATTAGCACTAACGAAGCCACCGACAATAGACGAGCCCCGCTACCAGACGCACCACCTAGTGGCGAATACATGGAGATGTCTAGTCAACTATTGGACAAAAACCGACCAGCGTTGTCCCAATGCTGACCATCCAACTGAAGCCCGACACGCGACACCTTCTGCAGCAGTCCACTGATAGCCCCTCAAGCCAATATGTGCCCAACATGTGGCAGTCAACAATGACACTAGCAGAGCTGCCAACAATGGCTAACCCCGCCTGCCTAACCAACCACCTATAAGCGAACACGTGGACTCACTCCTCGGCTATAGAACATTAGCCATCCACCTTGCTTGTCAAGAAAATAAACTGGCGTCAGCCTCCGTATCTACCAATCAGAAGCTCCCACTTAATAAATTCTTTAAGATTTCGCTGGAAGTATACCTTCATGCATCTTGAAATGACTGTCTCTGAAGATCGAGCATAACGTCGCTTGAATCACTGCAATTGAACTCCTATAACTTCCAGAATCTTCAAAAGAATGAAACTGAAAAATTATATAAAGAAATTAAGAAATATATATATATGGAATGCACTATCACAAAGAAAAAATCAAAAATGCTTTGCAGATATCAAGAACACAAAATTATAAAATCAAAACCTCCAGGCAAAGTTGCAACTTAGATGCTGAAAAGGCCCACCCTTTGTAGCATGCAAAGACAAGTACTAGTGGACGTTGGACGCCCACTATCTGACAGTGCAACTTCAACGTGCCTGTGAAATCATCCATTGCTTTGACAGAGACGCCAACAACACTTGCCCCGTCAATATCTCCATCCAATCATCCAGCACCACTATATACAATACCTCTTTGGTCTACAAAATGGCATGAAGACAGAGATTCATGTGCTCTTCAACTAATCACAAAATCTGAAATGATGTCTCCATTCATTTTCTTTCAGCAGAATGCTTTTTCTTTTCCTTCAAACAACTGACTTTGAAAATGAAGGCTACTGACATTTCTTTAAATAGAGGAAATATATGAACTCCCCACCATCAATCGGAGGTTACACCTATTAAAATTGATTGGAGGATACATACTCCAACATAAATTCAGAAGTTACAAATTTCCAAAATTAATTGGAGATTTACTTTGAAGTTGAATGGACCATCAATCAAGGCCCAACCAAGGGAGCTTAATCCAATTCAATGTTGGGCTCCAAGTGCAGTACATATAATATTTCGAACCCAATGAATTTTTTACGAGACAAAAATATCTCAACGCGAAGAATTACAAGACAAGATCGATTCAAACTCCAAAATAGTTTGCTGGAACTGCCAAAAACTTACATCTCTTCAAATTCCCTAAATTCCTAAGTGATGTGGGGGTATTTGTGGAACCATAAATTACAGAGAAATTGTGGAGCTGTCACGTGGTCCATAATATTCATAATGTCTAAATTGCTCATGGTAATGACATTATCGACTTGCAAACACCCATACATTAAATACTATATTCACCAGCTAGATATGTTATTTGGTCGGATTAAAGTCTAAATAATATTAATATTTTCCCTGATAATTAATTGTCATCATTATTTCTTAAATAATGAGCAATTAGTATTAATATTAAATTATTAAATAATATCTTTTATTAAAAATATATTATTTATTAATTACAAATTCAACTGACCAATCAGAACGCTCCGAGACTCCCAAGATTTTTCTATAAATAGTAGAGCTCATTTTATTTCCGGAGTAAATTGATTCTTCGCTTCGAAGTATTTCATTTTTCTCTCTCAAAGCTAACTTAGGCATCAGAGTGTTTTTAGTCGAAAAATCCTCCGGGTAATCGATCGAGGCAACGATAGCTGATTGTTTGATGTTTGCAGGAAATGTGAAGACTTTTTGCGATGAGTACAATTTCTGTTTCAACACATATTAAGCTATTTCTTCATTCCAATTCCTCCACTACAATCCTCCCTCTAAATTTTGTTATTTTTCCATAAATAAATTTACCTTACTTTTAGAGGAGATTTTCACAATATTTCTTGTATTTTTCTTTTCACTGTGGTCAGATTATGACTTTTTGATCATCTATGTAAGACATTTGACATCTATTCCCTTTTGCAGTTGGATCATTCCTTAGATATTCCACATGGTATTTGAACACACTCTATAGGCATATATAGTGTGTTGCTATGGAGACATCGTTATTATTTTTAATTTTTAATTTTTAATTTTTAATTTTTAATTTATTCGCTTTTATGAACGCCTATATAATAAAATGCCTATCTTAACATTCACTTCTTTTTATAATAGAATCATAACAATTTCCTTTTTGGTTGTTTCGAGAAATTTATTGACCAGTTCCATTTTTTCTAAGTAATGGGGAAGAGGACCGAAATACGCAGAAGTTCCTCTATTCAATCATTTTTCTTCTTGTTGTTGCAAAAGTCATAATGGGGAGAGGAAAAGGAAATTCATATGGGTTGGATCGCTATTTCAGAGTATCTTGTCGTTCAAAGCAGATCCACTTTCCACTTCTGTTTCTTCTTTCTGTAAACCTCCAGCTAAAAGAAGGTTGAAGGAAGTAAGGCTCGGGGTCCCCTTGACTTGATCCATCCCTTTCATTGATTGTATAGTTAATTATCTTGCTATTTTATGTGTCAAAGAGCGAATTAGCGGCACCAATGCCATTCATGGGTGCATATAAAGTGCCCATACCGAGTTTTATTTCTCGCTACGCACCGGTCGTTATTACGCAAGAATATTTCTCTAGGACTATTGTCTCAGGACTATTTATCCCCTAATTGTTTTTCCCAGCTTGGCTAAATTCAATTTTGTAAATCTTTGGTGAAGAGATTGCTGGATCATGACTATATTTTGATCATTTATATTATTTGGATAATTATATAAATATATATTTTACTTGAATAAGCTATTAATAATAATTCAAGTTTTTGAAAAATTATTTGTTATGGTCTCTAAATTTTACACAAATATTAGCTCTAGTCCATGAACTTAATTATTAGTAGTAGAAGTTCATGAACTATCCTTAAATTTGCAGTAAGCATCTGTTAAAATTGTAAACTTTTCTATTAGAAATACGGATAAGATGGTTTTTCAAATATATATGAATTTTTCGTTACTGGTTTTAACCTTTAGTGACAGAAAATGTATATACATTCAATTTTTTCATTTTTTTTTTCAAAAGTTCCAGATTATTATTTTTGTTCTTTCTTTTAAATTTTAATTAATTATTAAATATATGGCCTCAAAAATTCCGAAATGTCCATAGGTAGGTGTTTATGGGAAGAAAGAGGAAGATAAGGAGGTTTTTTTTTGTACTTTTCATTTGATTTTTTTTCATTTACGTAGAAACTTTTTTAAAAAAATATGTATACTTGAAAAGATCATCCTATCCAAAATTTTAATATAAAAAATAAACAAATTTAATGAAGGGACGATAGTTACACATTTTGGCATAATTCAGAGATGTGTGCTACTAATAATGAAGATTAACGATTATAGCAAATATTAGTGTAAAGTTCAGGGACTATAGCTAATATTATCCTTTTAAAATAAAATAAAATATTTTTATTTAGAAAAAAAAAATAACATAGTTAATAAAATATGGGATATGTATAATATGTGAAAAGTGTGTACGTATATTATTCGGTAGATTTCTTTAACCAATGTAGTGGGAAGTTATTAAGCCACTATATGCTATTCTAATTTAATTTATTTAAAATATGAGTATTGTTGGAATATTGAGTATAAGATGATGACTTAGGAGGCAAGTAATGAGACTTAAAACTAATTGAGTCCATAGTGAATTAAAAATCTATTTGGGAATCCCCATTGAATAAGGTTCAAGCCATTTATGGACATTCACAACGGCATTGTGGGTCTAAAAAGGTAAAAGGCATTTTGGTAATCTTTGAACAAGGTGTATTTTGGGCATTTCATATTGGATGATATTTTATGGATTTCATTCTAGAGTGACAAGTGTCCTTATCACTTTGGTTTGGGTGCACCGACCTTGTGGAAGACGGTGTTTATGTGTTCTTTTGTGTGTGTGGATTGTGTAATAAGGGATGATGAACAAAACCAAAATGACCCAACCGTGATTGTCCCATTGGAGAAACCAGAAAAATTATAGAGAGAAAGGGCGAGAACACGAGGGTTAGAGAGAGAAGTAAAAGGAATGGTGAAGGTAAACACGAGAGTGAGAGATTCTGAAATTTGAAATTAACCCGTGGACTTTGATTTCGAGTTTTGTCGAATTTCATTTGGAAAGCTTGAATTGAGGTTATAAACCTCTTTCTGGGTTGGTTATGAGCTGGTTAGTCAAAATTTTGATGGAAATTGTGCAAAAATGAGGCCAAGACGAGGTTCAAAATTAGAGCCGTGAAGGTGGTTCGAATTCCTGAATCAAGGTAAGATGGATCCTCAAATTGATCGTAGGAAGATGTTTCTTGGTCGAATTAGAGTATGTTTATGAGTTCAATTGTGAAAAAAAAACTCGAATTGAAAACGGGTCGCGAAGTCAGTTCGGGTCTAAGTTGCAGACCCGACTAGAGGTTGAAGGTGACCTCTGTTGCAGGCGCGTGAGGCCTACGCACAGAGGCCACCAGTGGCGCGTGCAGGCGCGTGGGTTACTGTTATGGTTTCCGACCAACATAAAACTTTAAGTATTCAACCTTACGAGTCCAACGGTATAATTTTCGAAGCGATCGGATATCGTCTCGGGGCAGTTTCGATTGTCCGAAGGTTTAGGGATTATTTTAATTCATTTAAAAATCCCGAAAAATCATGGGATTAAATATTTGGCTAATCAGGATGGTTAGTGACCTTTAGAAGTGATTTTTGATAGGAGGTGACGTTCTCGGATTCTATGGGGAAGCGTTCAAATTGGTTCGATTGCATATACGGTACGTGAGAGTGGACTATTTCCTTCTTAAACCTATTATGCATGCATATTTAATTGCTTTAAATGGTTTTCTATGTGATTTAAGGATGTTAGAATGATTGGAAATTTAGGGGAATTTTGGTGAATTATGGTCGATTTAAGAATATTTAATTATTTATTTGCCCTTTTTTCTAGAAATCAACATAGTCCGCATTCTAGTCTCACATCGCATTTTGCTGTTGATGATATGGCCTTTTTACATGTTTGTGATGTTATTTGGTTAATTAGAGTTTATAGTGAATTTATGAATATTTTATTATTATATTATTACACGTTTTACAAGATTTTTCGTAAGTTATGTTTTCGAATATCTTTTCGTTTATGAATTTGAGTTAAGTGTGATTATGACATGTGAATTTGTGATATTGGATTTTGGATGGTTTCCATATGAGTTTTGAATTATTTTCGAATATATTTCGATGACACGTTTTATGAGAAGTTTGCTACACTGTGTTCTGATTAAACAATGAATTGTGAGAATTGATTTTATACCCGAAATGATGATTTTGGTATTAATTGGATTTTATACGAATTTTATGGAATTTTGATGATATTATAGAAATTGCAACTTGGCACGTTTTATGAGGAAATTTGGTATGTTGTGTTTCGGATTGCTACTGAGTTTTGGAAAGCAGTTTTATACTCACTAAGTTATGTTTATTTGACTTGATGGTGATTGATGAATTGGGATTTTCATATGATTTTAATAGATATTTTAATGACTCATTTTGTCAGGACCCGCCCCCAATCCCCATGGCTTAAGGGCTAAATCCTGCTCCCGTCTAACTTACGAGTGACACGAAGGCTAAACGGACGTCCAACCTCCATGTGACACGTAAGTCGGATAAGGGATTCTTGACTGAACCGCTCAAAACTTCCGGATTTCTCAGAGCGCGCAGACTCTACTGTGGATCGCATATGTGATGCCTCCGTCTCTCTCTCGACCAACAGCCCGCACCGCAACAACCTGGAGGGTATCAAAAACACAAAAAAAAAACTGTAAGTGGACAAAAATAAAATATAAGTTCAAAAACAGTTCAATAAAACATTTACATTTATACCCTCCATTTAAAAAACCAATGCATGCATATCAGAAGTCATGTCATAAAACCTTTCTATCTTCAAGTCATTCAAACCATTTAAGAAAACAAAACTCATTTTCCTTTTTCAGTTCTCAGGCCTCAGCCCAAAACCATCAAAATCCGTGCGTCCAGGTCATTGCCCAAACCATCGGAAAACCATTATTATCAAGTCTCAGTGAAATCTCAAAACACATTTGAAACCACATTTCCATCCATTGAACATGCTGGATCTACCCGAGTCTTTAAACTACCAATTCTTTAAACTCAATCCAGGCCTCAATATAATCCGAGTCTTTAAACTCCTGAGTCTTTAAACTCAATTCAGGCCTCAATATAATCCGAGTCTTTAAACTCCCGAATCTTTAAACTCAATAGGCCTATGGGGAAAATCAATATATCCGAGTATTTAAACACAATCCGGGTCTTTAAACCCAATCTAGGCCCGCTCCCGTGTAACGACCCGGATATTCAAAAAAAGAAAATTTGGAAACGTTGAAGGAAATGACAATTTTGCCCCTGGAATTGGGCGAACGGTTGACTTTTGGTTCGAGCTGTCAATCGAACTTTGACCGAGGACTTTGACGTAGTTCGAGACATCACGAGTTCATAGACAGGTGGCACGCCCAATTCCGACATTCGAGGAGAAAGTTATGATGCTCGGAAGTTTAAGGGTACTTTGGTAAATTGGTTAAAAAGGGGTCATTTGTTGACTTTTGATCGGGACCGTGTTTGGACTTTCCGAAAGTACCGTTGGATAGGTCTCGGGACACTGAATCCGTAGACAGTCGGCATGCGTCAATCGGAGTTCGGACATGAAAGTTATGGATCTGCAAAGGCTAGGGGTATTTTGGTAATTTATTATGGCAAGGGCAAAATGGTAATTTGCCACAGAAGGGATAATTGGATAATTAAGTGGCTGATTCAGTTAATTTGGATGAGGACTGATCTCTTGGTGACACTTGTCACCATAATTGAAAGGTTAGTGTAAAGCAAGGTTTGAATATTCAAAAGGGATATTAACCAAACCGTTTGTTGTTTGATCAATATATATGTATGAACGGTTTGAATCAAACCAGAAACAGAGGGATTGAATGGGGAATCGAGAGAAGAAAAGAAAGGAAATGAACTGGTTAATTAGGGACCTCGCACTCAGCTCAAACCAAACATAAAACCCGAAAACCATTAAAAGGCCTTAAGATCGATTTCGAATTGTTAGATGTTTATGAATGAAATTGATGATGCCTTTAGCTCCCTGGGATTGAGACGAGTCGAACCCACTGAGAATTGATGGGAATTAGGGTCGGTTTTCCCTAGAACACAGAAGGGGAATACTTGGGATGTTCAAGAGTGGGTCGAGGAAATTAAGACAAGGAATGACAAAATTGATCTTTGAAATGTATTCATTAGAACCCCACGATGTTGTCTGATGCATCAATTGAAAGAAAACGATAGCGAATGAGGACCTTCGACGACTGCACAGTGTTCTGTGTTCTTCGCAAAATCGAGTTCGATTCAATGGGATTAAGGTAAGTTTTATGTAATTTGAGTTTACAGAACCTCAATTAAGTCTATAACGATGCTGATGGACGATTGAATTGCAGAAAGTGATATCGAATTGATAGCAATCGAACCAGGTCACCTCGCGGGTCGTAGGATCCGTTTAACAGTTAAACGGCTGAGGAAGGAGACTGAACAGGTTACTGTAGCTGGCGAGTGGCTTCCACACGCAGCCGATTGCAGCGGCGCGTGGGGGTGCGTGAGTGGGAATCTCGAGGTGTGTTCAACATGACTTTTGTCCTATTTAATGTAACAAACATTTTGGCACTGGTTTCGAGGAAATCGGACACCGTTTCGATATTGTTTCGAGGGTCCGAAGGTTTATATTACGGTTAAAATACGTATTTAAATCCCAGAAAAATTGGGGAAAATTATATGAGGTATATTGAGATGTTGGTAACCCTCGATAATGATTTTGGACAGGAATGGTGACTTCCGGAATTTACGGAAAAACGTGCAGCTCAGGAAGCGAGCGATATGGACGGTGTGTGAGTGGACTTTTGTTTTCTACCCTGAATGCATGCATATATGTTTTAAATGATTTCTTATATGACGTGAAATGATTTGGCATAATTGATGTTTTGATATGATGATTTCCGGATTTTGGGAATATTATATTATTTTATATGATTTTGGGTACGTTTTTCGAGAAAATTGTAAAACTGATGTTTTGGGCGAAGGCCTGGGATTTGAGCTTAGTTTTGACTCGGATTATGAGTCGGGAAATTGATTTGATGAAATTGAAATGTTTTTGACTATCATTTATGGATTTGCGTGATTATGATGGATTTGTGGAACGTGCTTTGTGAAAGCTATGTTTCAGGCAGAGGCCCTATTGAAATGTTTTTTATTTGATTTGAGATTTAAATGGTTTTAAAATGAGATGACTGGATTTGGTGACTGTTCCACATATACCATCCTCTGTGATTTGATAGTCTCCTCCAGACGTCGTAGATCTTGGAGTAGTCACGATCCACTACTTGGAGATGAGTAGCTCCGAGGGAGGCTCAGTCTCAGGAGTGTGAGATTATGATGATATCCTCCAGACGTCGTTGATCCTGGAGATGATATCACACCAGACGTCGTTGATCCTGGGGAGGTACTCGGACATGAGACACCCGAGTTGCACGCGTTGCATTGATATCGTGACGAGTTACTTGGATATTGAGATTAGATATTGAGGATTGGTGGTATTGATGATTTATTGATATTTATGTCCAGATGCGTTATATTGTGCACTAATTTGAGAAATCTATGTTTTATGTCGTGCACTGATTTGAGCCACATGAGTTTTATGGACCATGGGAAAACATGTTTTGATTTTATTGCTCCACTGTTCATACTTGATTTATTGCACACTATGATTCATGTTTTATGATATGCATGCATGTTTGTGAAACTTGAGGGTAAGAATGTATTTTGATAAATGTATTTCTAAAACATTTTTTTGTCCACTCACACCTTTTGTGTGTTTTTTATTGACCCTCCAGGTCGTGGCGCGATGATCGAGGCTGATCGGGAGGTGGAGGCATGAGTAGGCACAGGTACTGTTATCCCTTGTTTGGCAAGTGCTGAGGGTAATTTCGGAACTTCAGTTGGCTTGTCAGACGGGAGCAGGACCGGGCATGGTTATCTCTGTCCTTCGGAGACAGGTCCTGTCACCCCGTCATAATCATATCCGGGTCTTTAAACCCAATAACCAGATCCAACAAATCCAATCCAAAACCATTTGAAAACCATTTTCCATTTCCGAATCTGAATCCGTAATCTCATCAAGATCTCGAATCCAAACCCAGAACTCATATCCAAATCTGAGTCCGAAACCATCATTCCGTAATCCGGCATCCAGAATAACCATTCTGAACTCAAACCCGGAAATCCATTTCCAAGTTTCCAAAATCGAATCCAAAATCGTCATTTTGAAATCTGATTCAAAAACCCAAAATCACGTTCTTTAAAACCACTTTTATGAACTAGGCCTCTAAGCCCGAAGTCATTTTTCCAAAATCCATTCTTAAATCATTGATATTAAATCATATTTCAAATCCCGACATCAAATCATTAAAACCAGGTTCAAATCACAGCATCCCTCATATTCTCGTAAAACGTATAATTCCGTAAATACCTCGAAAACCGTGCAAAATCGTAAAACATCAAGATCATAATTAAAATCATAGAATCACGTATATAAAACATATAAAAACATGTATGCATGCATCAAGAGTTTGAAAGAAAAGTTCACTCACAGACCATTTCGTTGATGCCTCGATATGCGTGCAATTACGCGTTTCCGACCAATATACTATCATCGGCTTTCTTGAACCTGTCCAAATCCCATAATAACCTTACTAACTACTTCATTAAGCTCCTACTAAGTCCCCGTAATTTTCCCGAATTTTTAACTATTTTTAACGTAGGCCTAAAACCTTCGGGCATCCTGAAAACTATCGAGACGATGTCCGATTGTCTCAAAACCAGCGCCAAAATGTTCGTTACATCGAATACTTAAAAAGTCGTGTTGGAACCATCCTCAAACACTGTGCCACGCGCCCACACACGCAGCCCAAAGGGGCTGCGCGTGGGACTCACGCGCTGCTACAGTGTCGTCTCCTACCTTGAGACAGACCATGTCCAGACCGGTTCAGACCGGCCAGTTCAACTGTACCGGTGTACCCGATTTTAGTCCATTTTCTAGTTCATTTTGTGACCTTTTGATTCCATTAAGTTCGTCCAATCATATATAATTTTTTTAACTAATTAACTTGTGAAAGTAGGACGTGTTTTTACCTGCCCAAGTCGAAATAAGAAAACCAGAAATGCCTCCTCTGTGTCCTCAGCCACCGTCCATGGCAGGCTTCAAACTTAGTCTAGATCCGTTCCTCTGAGCTTCCTAAACCTCATCCCACTAATCAATTAGCTATTTAACCACTAATTCATACTTAAGCAGAATCGGCTAGAAACAAAATTCACGGCTTACCTGTGTTCTGCCTTCACCGTGCACGGCGGCCCTCCACGACATCACCACCACGATTCTCACGTACTACTATCTCGTTCTTGTTCACAACTTAGGGGTAACCGATCACCGTGGAGAGTGGGAGATCAAATGTTCCTCACGGTCCTCTATTTTGGTCTTCACATGTTCGAAACCACCGTCCCTGACGGCCCACGTGTTACTACCACCATTCCTCCATTGTCCTCCTTCTTAGCCACCCATCACTGGTCAGGGTTTGGGTTTGAGGGAATTGGATTCACCGTCACACTCACACAACCTAGTCCTCTGTTCCTCTGTTTTTCCAGTAATCGTGCATCAATTGTTTAAAACCTGAGAATTGGTGAGGCGGTGAGAGGATTCTACAAACATCCAGATTGGACCAGGTGTCCATTTCCATGAAGCCAAAACTCCCAAAACGGCCAAGTGTCCCCTGATCACAGGGCACCAATCCCAAGGCAAATCAAATTACCAAAATGCCCCTAAATGCCATTTTACCATTTTGCCCCTCAAGTTTCTATGAGCGTAACTTTGTCGTTCGAACTCCAATTGACATGTGCCGTCTGTCGTTGTACTCAAGGCATCGAGACCTTCCTAACGGTCCTAAGTTCGTGAAAATTTCATGTCGTAGGAAAAGTCAACAAATTACCCCTTTTTAACGAAATTACCAAAATACCCTCAAACTTCCGAAAGTCATAACTTTCTCCTCAGATGTCGGAATCGGACGTGCCACCTGTCTAAGAACTCGTGACGTCCCAAACTACGTCACAGTCATCGGTCAAAGTCCATTTGACCGTCCGAAAGAAAAGTCAACATTTGCCCAATTCCAAGGGCAAAATTGTCATTTTGCACCGTCCGTCCGAATTCGTCCAACTAATTACTGATCAACTTCACTAATCCATCATTAACCACTAATCTAATTCTGATTTCCGGAACGGGTCGTTACACGTTTTATGATGTTTTCGACTATTTTTGTGAAGTGGGCGTAGGCCCGGATTTTGTTATTGATTCGGATTTCTGAATTTGGTTTTAGACTATGATTTTGATCGGAAATGTTTTATATGGATTATAAAGTATGTTTTCTCGATATTGATGGTTGCTTATGTTTTCTCGATATTGATGGTTGCTGGACAATTTTATAATAAGTTTTGAGACATGTGTTTCGAGGAACTCATATATGTGGTATATATTTGATATTTGGGTCTCTGAACTTGATTTGGGAATTGATTTGGGTTACAAGATTATCTTCCCTTGGTATTTGAGATGTGACTCTATATATATATATATATATATATCTGTGTGTGTGTGTGTGTGTGTGTGTGTGTGTGTGTGTGTGTGTGTGTGTGTGTGTGTGTGTGTGTGTGTGTGTGTGTGTGTGTGTGTGTGTGTGTGTGTGTGTGTGTGTGTGTGTGTGTGTGTGTGCGTGTGTGTGTGTGTGATATGATAGTGTTGTGGATAACCCTCCTTGATATGCCATCTTGGTTGGCTAGCCTCGGACGTCGAGATAAAGCTCTTTTTTCCCAAAACCGTTATTATGAGAGTAGTCTCGGACGTCGTGATAAAGCTCATTTTCCTGAGACTAGGGACGACTTGTAGACGTCGAGGTAAAGCTCATTTTCCTGGGTCGGTCCCCACTCAAATGTCGAGGTAAAAGATTCTTTTTCCCGAGTGTTCAGCCTACCGGTAGTGCAGATGTGACGTGATATGATGTGATGATTTGGCTTGCAGGCATCAAGGACGGGTTGATTGTGTGGTTGTGGTTATGGTACTTGAGTATGGTTTTTATGACTGCCTTGATTTATGATATCACTGGACTTTTCTACTATTGCACATATTTCGGGGTTACTGTCTTACGATTTGTTACTTGGAATTTTATAAATTTTCCTTATGCATGCATTGCTTTCCAAAATGGTGGGTAAAGATTATGTTTTATAATTACTTATTTGGAAGTATGTCTTCGAAAATTGTTTTAACATATTCTTTTAGGTCCACTCACACGATTTTCGTGGTTTTGAAACTTTCTAGGGCCATTGCACGAGAGTCTAGGTAATTTGAGAGGTGGAGTCATGAGCTAGCTAGTTGTATGTGTATTCTTTGTCTAACAAGGTTTCGAGGTGATTTTGGGTATCTTGGTTACCTGTCAGACGGGAGCAGGACCCGGATGTGGTTTACGTTGTGTTTCCGAGGTCGAGTCATGTCATTATACCAATTCTAAAACCTATTCTGAGCTTAAGCCTTCTCATCTTAAAGAGAATAGAAGATTGATATTGTTTATTCTTGTTCATCAGGATATCTAGAACAGGTTCTTCCTTGACTCTAAACTTGTGTCTTCATGTTTATATTATTTTTTAATTACATGTGTTAGTTTACATGTGGTATTAGAGCATCAAACATGCTCTTAGGTCCATTTTTGAACATTGTATATTTGATGATAATATTGTTTTGGATTAAATTGTGTTTTTACAAAGCTGTTTTCGATGATGGGAATACCTTGGAAAACTTTCCGGTCATGTTCTACCAACCTAGGACTTATGGAGTTCTATTGAAGTGGGGCTTATGTTCTCCCTAAATAACACGACATGTCGTTTTCCTCAACAGTTAATTGGATCTTCTTCTCGCTTTCTCCCAAAACCAGCAAACCACCCTGAACGAAATTTTTTTTTCCGCTGCGATTCAAGCTTGGCTTTTCACTAAATCACTCGAATTAAAAGTCACAAGCCTTTGTTACTCGCTAAAACCCTAAAATCAAAAGCTCCAAAAGTTTTAAAACCGAGATTCATATTTGGTGGCTTTCCTCGAGGGTATAGGGTTCTTCGACAAAAAACGAATAAGGTAAGTGGTGTTTTCTTTAAAAAAAAAAATACTAACACTATTTCTGTGGTGATTGTTGATTCATGAATTCATTAATGATATACCTAAATTATATCTACTGTAATCATACTATGATTTACCCACCCAATATATTTTTTGATGTATGATCATGAACTTGTGAAATCAAACTGTTGAATGCTGGTTAATGATTACAACAACACTTATGAATCTGTATTTCATGTAAAGGATACTAACTGTTTTTGTTCTTAGTTAAGAATCGCATGAACTCATCCTTAAACTGAATTGATGAGTCATGTCAATTTCTTGGAATTTACACACTTCATCAGTTCGGATTGATTGAATGCTACCACAATGGTATCTAATCGTGTCTTAACTAATGATTGAATGTTGAAATTGCTTAATCTTATTGTATTTCAAGTTCTCCATAGAGAACCAAGAAAAATATTTGGATTATGGTTGATTGAGGGATTATGAGTGGTTTAGGTTAGTCACACACATGCGATTGTTTCTAAACTATTCCTAGCCTCGTGATTAACCATTGTGAAACAACGATGACACCCACAAGAGTCATCACTGTCTCACACTTATGAAAGAAAATTATATGTACAAAATTACCTATTGAAACTGAACACTATTATCAAAATTCTATCTATTGCTATAACCAGATGTTTGACGACTAATATCAATGAGATTGAGACACTCACTCAAAATAACTTCAAAAATTGGAGATCGGATTTGGAATTCCACCTAGGTTATGCTAGATTGGACCTGGCACTATTGGAACCAAAACCAGCAGACCTCATGGAAACAAGTACGAAGGAGGAAAAAAATTACTTCAAGTAATGGAGTCACTCTAATCGATTGTCCTTTTTGTGCATGAAAAAGTCAAAGCTGGACAATGTCTGGGGAGCTATTCAAGTAGAGTGTAATCTTGCCTAGGACTATTTGGATGCAGTAGTTGCAAAATACCAAACCTCGAATAAGGCAGATGCAAACACTCACCTTGTTGAATCGGTGGGCATGAGGTTTGATGGAAGTGGTGGCATATGTGCCCACCTGATGAAGACGGTTGAGAGGTCTTCAAAGCTGGCTGACTTAAAAATCCCAACCAATGAGCAGTTTCTTGCTCATCTGGCTTTGAACTCACTACCACCTGAATATGGCACCCTCAATGTAACCTAAAATTTGCATAAGGACAGATGGGGAGTTGATGAGCTAATCACTCAATGTGTCCAAGAGGAGCTGCGACATAAGAAGGAGAAAATAGTAATTGTAAACACGATTCACTCCTCTAAACACAAGCAACATGATATCTTTGGTAAGAAGTTCAAACTCTCATATAGAGCTGGTAAACACAAGAATTCAAGTGTTACTTTATAGAAAACCTGGTCATGCTAGAAAAGATTGTGCTGAATTTAAGGCTTGGATAATAAAGAAAGGTAATGAACTTTCAACATTAGAAATCTTTGTTTGTTTTAAATCAAATTTGGTTTTTACTCCTCAAAACTCTTGGTGGTTTGATACTAGCTGTTTTGTGCACATAACCAACTCTTTGCTGAGTTTCACAAAACTGAAAAACACCAGTAGATTGATTTACAAAGTATATGTTGGGAATAGATCCAAAGTTGAAGTTCAGTCTGTTAGGACTGTCAAGCTTGTGTTCTCATCCGGTTTTGTTTTAGAATTAAAAGAAATTCTTTATGTACCTTCTATGAGAAGGAAATTGATTTCAGCATCTAAGATAGCTAAAGATGGTTTTTGATTTATTGGGAATTCAAACTCAATTTCTTTTTTAAAATTAAATAAAATGGATGAATTACTTGGCACTGCTAATTTGATTGGTGATATGTGATAATTGGATTGTTCTATGGTGAATGAATGTTTTTCTATTAGTCATGTTGGATCCAAAAGAACGCTCCTTAACGACTCATTTTTTATGTTGTGGCATAAGAGACTAATGAATTCTAGTTTAATTCCGCAATTATCCCTAACAGACTTAACTCATTGTATTGATTGTATTAAGGTAAAACCACAAATCCCACAAAGAAACATGCATCTAGAAGTAATGCTCTTCTAGAAATCATTCATATTGATGTTTGTAGACCATTCCCCTATAAAACTATATGTGGAAACCTATATTTTGTAACCTTCATTGATGATTTCTTACGTTTCACTTATGTCCACCTGATACCTAAGAAATCTTCTGTTTTGAAATATTTTGAAATCTTTAAAACTGGAGTTGAAAATCAATTGAATAGAACCATTAAAATTGTGAGATCTGATAGGGGCATTGAGTGCTATGGTAGGTTTACTGAATCAGGTCAATAGAAAGGTCAGTTTCCACTTTACTTGCAAAGGCATGGCATCGTGGCTCGGCATACAACACCCTACACGCCACAGTAGAATGAAGTGGCAAAGAGAAAGAACAAAACCTTGATTAACATGGTAAGAAGCATGAAATGTAGACCAAGCCTACCTGATTACCTATATAGAGAAGCACTGAAAACAACCAACTATGTGCTCAACCATGTGCCAAGTAAAGCTATGCCTAGAACACCTTTTGAATTATGGAAAGAATGGAAACCTAGTCTAGGTCATTCACATATTTGGGGATGCAAACCTAAATCCAGATTATACAATGTGAATGAGAAGAAGCTTGAAAACAGAATTGAATCCTGCTATTTCATTGGATATCGAGAAAAATCCAAAGGTTTTATAATTCACTACCCTCACTTGAACACACGGATCCAGGAAACTCACAATGCCAAGTTTCTGGAAGATTTTGGGATTGATTACATGGCAGTGGACAACTCAGATATGGAAACTAAAGACATCTTGTGACAACCTAGGAACAAGTTCAGGAAGTTCAATTAGGTTGGCACAGCTTGTAACGCCTCCGGACATTCAAGAAAATGAAAAAATGACAATTTTGCCCATATAGGGTCAAAATGTTAACTTTTGATCGGGAAACATTCTGAAAGTTTAGTTAGGACCGTTTCGAAGGTCTCAAGCTTTTGAATATGTAGACAGGGAGTACGCTAAAAAAGAGTCCGGATAAGATACTTATGGGTCGAAGATATCTAGGGGCAATATGGTAATTTTGACTTAAGGGATAATTTTGTAATTATCCAATTTTGACATGTGAATAATGTGAGTTGATCTAGAAAATTTTAGTGTTTTCCCTCCAAAACCCTTCACCGACTTAACCCTCTATCTATTGGTGTGTGAGTACTAGTTTTGAAAATTCGGTGGAACAAGGCCGAACACCATGAAAGGTGTTGGTTGAGAAAGTGAAGCTAGGAGTTGAGGATGGAAAGGCCAGAGGATGGAAAGGCCAGAGAATGAACGAGGGGTAGAGGGAAGAAGATCCTGAGAAAGAGAGGAGTCCCATGGTGATACTGTGAGGATGAAATACCCTCATAACCCATGAACCCGAAACCATGGTTTCATGGTTTTTCTTTCGGGTTTTCAGTTAGGATGTGAAAGCTTGGAAAATTGGTACTCCAACACTGTTCTGGAGGCCTTACGATCATGTAGAGCTCGAAAACAGAGGATTTGGACAAGAGAAGCAATCTAGGATAAAGGTTGAATGTTGGCCGAAATGAAGGGAATCCAACAATGATCATAAGGTAAGTTTTTGTAGTTTTGAGATCGAGGATCTTCTTCTGGATGTTATTTGGAGAATTTTGATGTTTAAAATTAGTAAAAAGATGAAGAAATAGTTGGATTTGAGGCGGGTTGAACTCGTAGGTCGGATGACTTAGTTGCAGAGAAACGGGTCTGAGGCCCAAAGAAGAAGATGAATAGTGGTCGTGCATGAGGCCCACACGCAGCCACTTCTGGTGGCGTATAAGGGCACGTCCGGTGTCCTTTCACCATCTGACCAACACGAAAATTCTTCGTTTTCAAATTCTGAGTATATTGATATAAAATATGAGTTAATTGGATATCACTTGGATATAGTTTTTTATTTTATTTTTAAGTAATATATTATATTTTTCAAAATAAATAAGAGTTTGGTAAATTAAAGGACTTAGCTTGGAATCCCTTCTTGGATATTAAGATATTGAGAATGATATATTGGCTAATAGAAATAATTATGAAAAGGGTGAAAGAAGGAATTGGCTAGGAATACAATTTAAATTGAAGACTTGACATTTTACTTTTGGTTTGATATGAAGAAAATGTTAATATTGTGAGGATGAGCGTAATTTTGGTAATAATAAGGCCATATATGTGTGTGTGTGTGTGTGTGTGTGTTAATTTAATGGTGGTTGGTATGTTCTAAGATGATGTTTATGATAAGTAAACCATTTCTTTATAAAGGATTTATGTTATGAAACCATATTTGAGTTTGAGTTTAAATAATAGTTGTATAAGAAGTGAGAAGGAATAAGGGAAAACTTTGAGTATTGTTATGTAAACAATTGAAGGGTATTTATGAATAAATGGAAATGGATCGTTAGAAAGGTAGTGACACCCTAATAAGTACGTGATTATATTGTGGAATACAACGTTTAGGTGATAAAAGAAAAAGGTGAATAATTATGTACTAAATTTAGATTTATAGTAATTATGGCGTACAATTGATGTTGCAAGGTGTGACAATATGACAATGGAAGAAAAATCAATTATGGTCGAACCAGTGATTCCACAATTTGTCGGGGTTAGTGGGTTGGATGTGGACGGTAACCCCGCATGTGTGGATTTAGGTTGGATAAGTTAATGTGGAATAGACCTAGAAAAAAAATTTCATATCCCTTGTCTGACACGATTTGTCAGATGGGAGCAGGACTGGCTAGGTTTTTCATAGAATTTATGGGCGGGTCCTGTCAACTTGGTATTAGAGCTTGGATATTGATTTGATTATTTTTCTGGCATAATTTACATGATAAAGGTATGATGATGTATGATGTTATGATGGATTTAATGTGATGACATGTAGAGGATGACATGATATGATGATATATAGATATATGATGATAATGTGATGTTATGATAGTATGATGGATATGAAGATTAACTAGTTGTTAAGCATGTTTTACGAGTGTTCATACCATATCGGCCCAGATCGAGCTTGAAGCCCATACTGACTACAGGCCCAGCCCATTGCCAAAACAGTACCAATTCGGACTAATCTTGGAGGCCCAGCCCTCTGCCCGACTCGGCATGTCGACTCAAACCGACCTAGAGGTTGCAACCGAGAAGGGCCAGAAACTCTTGGTCATTCTTGGAAAAGGCACACAAGGCACCAGGGTCTACCATGATGCTCGTGAAGCCTTGAGTGGCACCTCCCGGCTGGAGCGCCGGCAACTCAACCCGACCCGCCTAGAGTTCCCCGCGGACAAAGACCTACGGGCAACGGAGAAAACCGGTCGGACGAGACCCTCGGTGGGCCAGCGCCAACATTCCCGTGGCGGGAACCCCCCCATCTCGATGACCGAGGGGGCGGATTTTTCCCAGGAAATCCTAAGTGCACGAAGGTCCAAGCGCCCCCCACGCAGCACAAGGTCCCGGTGAGACCGAGGAAACTCGTCATGGCGGAACACGCCATTACCTCAGCAAGGGACCGACCACCCCTGCCCGAGCAAGTCTCCCAGTGTCGACCCAATGGTAAAACAACTCCTCGATCGCGTGCGGTGCCTCGAGGCCGAGAAAGGGACACCCCAGACACATACTTGGGGCGGACCTAGCATGGGACCGTTCACAGATCGGATCAAATTTTTCCAGCACGGCAACACAATCAAGCCGCTGAAAATTCCCCTCTATACCGGTCAGACCGACCCGATCAACCACCTCAACAACTTCTGGTCGGCCGTCTCCTTCTCGAGCCTGACCGACGAGGCCCGCTATTTAGTTTTCAGCTCTACCCTCACCGATGCTGCGATCAACTGGTTCTACCGACTGGAGCCAGGCTCTGTCAACTCCTTTGCACAGCTCAGCAAGGTTTTTCTGAATCAGTTCATGATCTAGACTGACAGACTCTTCTCCGCCGTGGATCTCTTCTTCTTGAAGCAAGGAGAAATAGAGACGCTACGTGCGTACGCTGCTCGGTTCAGTCTGTAGTACTCCCGGTTCACCGAGTTCGACGACAGGACAGCTTTCGCAAGTCCTAATTCAGGTACGCTGCACATACTCAAGGTTGGACCACTTATAATGAGTTAATGAAACAGGAAACCATTCATGCCAAGGGCGAGCTGTTGCCCAGCAAGGGCGATGCAACAACGGTCAACACATACCGATCTAGCACTGGGAACTCGGTCGACACATACAGACCGAGTCACACCCCACAGCAGCCGGCCCCCTAACAGACTGCGTCAGGTCATACCCAGCACCACAACTCCCCGAGCGGAAAGAGGAAAGATTATACTCCCTCCTACAGCTCGGGAAAGAAGGGCAGGAAACAAAACCACCAGGGGTCCCGCTAGGGACAGGGTCAGCATGAAAATTGACCCAACGAGCAACGCACCGAGCGCCCCCCCTCCTCGGTCTAAGTACGAAACTTATACGATCTTGAACACGTCGTATGAGAACGTGTTGATGAATGTAGAGGGTATGATCCCCAAGCCGACCTGGACTCCCGGTGCGGGCCGACTGGACAAGAACACTGGTGTCTACTGTCAGTACACAAGTACAACGGCCACAGCATTGATCAGTGTGTGGCCTTCCGAGACCTGGTTGAAGCCTTGGTCCAAGACGGCAAGATCAATCAGTTCTTGCAAAACGCTCTGCAGCAGCATGAAGGTAGCGGATGGCCGAGCCAGGAAAGACTTCCTCCGCACCATGAAGCACAACCAACAGGTCTTCCAGGTGGCGGATGGCCGAGCGTAGAAGGTAGCGCGAACCGGTTGGGAAACAATCTCTTTCTCGGAGGAGGAGGAGCAAGGGGTGATCTACCCGCATGACGACCCACTCGTCATCCGCGCTATCAACTCAAACAAGCCTTACGGTAGTGGTACTTAAAATTTGACCAATTGGTTACTAGTTTTGGCTTCTCAAAAAACAAGCTTGATGACTGCATCTACCTAAAGGTTAATGGGTCAAAATTCATCATCCTAATTCTATATGTTGATGATATATTGCTAGCTAGTTCTGACATGAAACTATTAGAAGACACTAAGAACATGCTATCTACCAGTTTTGAGATAAAAGACCTTGGTAATGCTCATTTTGTTCTGCGAATTGAGATAGTGAAAGATAGAGGCAGTAGAATTCTAGGACTATCTCAACGGAACTATATTGAGAGGGTACTTAAAAATATTCAATATGGATAAGTTCTCAAAAGGTGATGTCTCAATGAAAAAAGGTGATAAATTGCATAAGGATCAATGTCCCTAAACTGAACTAGAAAAGGAGAAATGAAAGATAAGCCCTATGCATATCTAGTTGGCAGTATTATGTATGCACAAGTATGCACTAAACCAGGCTTAGCTTTTTTTGTTAGCTTGCTAGGTAGGTTTCAATAAAATCCAAGTGAAGCTCACTGGATTGCTGGAAAGAATGTACTATGATATCTGCAAAAAACTAAGCATTTCATGATGGTCTATGGAGATTCTAACACTCTAGAATTGGTGGCCTACTCCGATTTTGATATGGCTGGTTGTTCACTAGATAGAAAGTCAACATGTAGCTATATCCACATTGACAATGTAGGCTGAATTCATTGTTGTCTATGAAGCAACCGAGCAATTCATGTGGCTTAAGAACTTCATGAAAGAACTCGTGGCCATTGACTCAATTCAAAAGCCAATCACATTATATTGTGATAACACATCAGCTGTATTTTTCTCTAAGAAAAATAAGAGAACGTCTACCACACGCTTGATGGAAGTGAAATACTTGTTGGTATAAGAAAAGGTCAAAGATGGTGTAATTGGTGTGGTATACATAAACACCAAGTTGAAAGACTTTGCCCATGAGAGAGTTCCAGGCTCATGTATCAAACGTGGGTTCACAGATTGTTTTGAATCACTTCATCAATGGGAGTAAAGCAGGTATGTGTTTAATTAGTTGTTTCAAATTGTGGATTCTTATATTATGTTATGATTTTCAAAAAAATTAATATTCCCTGATAAAACTGCAATGTTGCGTTTGTGATTTTTGATTAAATGAATCAGATTTCAAAAACTATGCATCTTGCTCAAAAACCTTCTGTAATGTAGTTGTTATACAATTTTGACTTTTGTTGTTGTTCTGATTTATAATATGGTTTGTTGTTCTAATTTATGATATGGTTTGTTCTTATGTGGAATTCTACATTTTGTTTAAGTAGAACTGTTGATGGAGTTCATATATATCTTATTGATGTGACCAAAATGTGGGAGTATTTTAATCGTAACACTCACTGGCTTTGTTTGAAAACTAGAAGCTATAGACTTGTGTTGTTGTTCTGATGTCGCAGCGATTATAAGGCAATGATACAGAAATTGCATCAAAACTCTTATGGTCCTATGATTTAAGAACAGCAGTGAATGCAGTGTTGGATTAAATTCTTAGTACTTTTGAGGACTCAGTGATCACTTTTAGTTTCTAAGTCATATTGTTCTTGCTGATTTTGTCTCTTATACTCAAGTGGAAGAATGTTGGAATATTGAGTATACGATGACTTGTGAGGCAAGTAACGAGACTTAAAACTAATAGAGTCCATAGTGAATTAATAATCTATTTAGGAATCCCTATTGCATAAGGTTTAAGCTATTTATGGAACTTATCTAATTGTACCTTATTGAAAGTCATCTAAGATTCCTACTTGTTATGTGATAGGTATACTATGGGAATCTAGGTGCACAAAATATTGGTCTCTACTCACATATACTACGCTTTATACTAAAGCTAAAACCTATTCTAAACTTAAGCCTTCTGATCTAAAAGAGGGGAGAAGATCGATATTGTTGATTGTTGTTCATCAAGATGTGTAAACTAGGTTCTTCCTTCACTCTAAACGTGTGTCTTCTTCATGTCTAAATTATCTCTTGATTATATGTGTTGTGATCTTTGAAAAATGTTTGATCTTAAGTATGTATGAATTAATTTACAAGTATAATATGCAAATTCTTAGTATTATTCAAAATCATATAAAATTATGGAAATAAAAATAAATTATACGTGCAAAAGTGTATATATATAATACATGTATAGTACTTCTAATTTTAAAAATATGTGTGTTTTAGCAAATATAGTGTACGAGAACAAAAGTAAGATTTTACGTAAATGAAAGTTTTTACGCACGTATATACTACTCAACAATGCAGCTCTAAGCCTTTGAGTGGGAGGGGGAGAGTCCAAGCACGGGCGGCGGTGGGAGTGTCCCAGCATGAGCAGTGGTGGGAGAGAGTTCTTGCACAAGTTGTTGAGAGAAGAAGTCGGAGAGAGAAAGAACCCACCTAGTGGTTAGTCCAAATTAAGCCCTCATCTTTTCTTCGCTACCTACTTAAAGAGGATGTTTAATTTTATTTTGGACTATTAGTCACACTTAAACCAGTTCAACATTTTGCCAAACACGGGTTACTCTTTACTTATGTAGTACAGGCTAATCCCTTTTAATGAGGGCGTTTTTAGGGTTTTGATTGTTTTGAATTTTGTGAGTCTTTGAATTTTGTTTAAATTTAGTGATACTGGTTATATAGTTTACTTATATGGCTTTTGTTCGTGTCGATGTTGTCGTTGACTTGCCAGTTTTGTTGTCCTTTTAGACGTAATGGTACTTTTTCTTTGGGTATAATTTTTTTCATTATAATAAAAATATATGAAAAACAATATAAATTGGCTTAACAGAGCATAATGCCGGAGCCACGCATTCTAACAAGGACAAAATAAATAGCAGCCTTATCCTCTCTGTGTGTGATCTCCACTTCCCAGCTGCAGCCATGGCGTCCATATTCCCACAATTCCTCTCAACTTCCAATACTCACCCACTAAACCACCCTCTCCCATCCCAAACCACCACAAATCCATCACACCTTAACCTTTCCATCCATAAACCACACAGAAAACACTTGTCCACCACCACCACCTGCGCCACACCAAACTCCACCCAACCTGACTTCCCAAGTCCGGACTCTGAAACCACCACCAGCGCGGAGACATTCCCAATCGAAAAGCGAAGAAGATCAGAGATCAACCGAGATAGGAGGAAGCCAGAAACTAGCATTGTAAAGCCCGAGCCACCCAACTTTGAGATTGGCTGGAAGAGAACTAAAGAGATAAAGCTAGAAAAGCCGATAGGTTATGTTATTGCTGACTTCCTGGAGAAGTTGGAGGGCTTAATGGGAAGAGAGTTTGGCTCACCTGAACTGCTGGTTAAAGTTGCAGAGATTGTGGCTGAAAGGGCAAGAGAGGAAGCAGAGGTGTTGAGAGATGAAGGCAAAGTGGAGGACAGAATGGTAACTGAGCTGTTTAGGATTTTGAAGTTGATAGAGATGGACATGGTTATGGTCAAGGCCGCAATCAAGGAAGAGACATTGAAGGAGAGGCTTGAGCAGGCTAAGGCAAGGTGCAGGCAGGCTATACTTGTTGCTTTGTCTTTCTGAAAAATCTCTCCAGTTTGCACCTTTGGTCACTGTTTTGTCTCGATTTCAATTTTTCACTGTTTTCATTTCTGTAATTTTTATTGCGAAGCCACAAGGTCAGGTCTCAGGGTCATGCATTAGCCAGCTTTTAGAGAAGGCAATGCATGAAAACTAGCCCTGTGATGCTTGAATTCATCAGTTCCACAGGTTCAGTCTCCCACGAAGCCCCGGTAGGGTCTCTTAAAACCTGTCTTGTCTTTTAAGGAACCGAAATAGATATCTTAACCATCACCCTCACAGACAACAAAACAAAGAATCAAATTCAAAACAACGTACATTGGATATATATATAGAACCAAGATTCTGTACACAGCTGGTGGTTTGCATTTCTCTATTTCTTTTTCTTCTTTTTCTTACCCTTTGAGTAGGTACTTTTACATGCTGAAATGATATAGCGAACATGGATATCGTCTTTAGGTATTTTACTGAGCAGAAGTCTCGCAGCCTGGCAGTCACCTGCAGCTAAAAGAGCTTGATACATACTGCAAGCATTCCAAAGTGAAACCAAAAGGTTAAAAAAATCATTTCCAACCAATTTAAACACGAATTTCAAGCAAAAGAGAACTGAAATTTGAAACGTTTACAAAAGAAAAAAGAAGCAGGAATATTCACCTTAAGAAACTCAAAATGTTGTAAGGCAGGCCGGCATCTTCATATTCTTTCCAAATCAGTTTGGAATTTTTCAGGTCCTTTGCATTAGCGCAAGCATGGAGAAGAAAATCAAGACATTTCCGTGGAGGAGTGAGGCCAAGCTCAGTCTTCATAGCGTGAAGCAAGTCCATCCCCAATTGCAAGTATGTAGGCTCTGATTCTGCAATCAAGGTAAATACCTACACATTTGTGACGGCAGCCACAATGTAGGTTTTGTCAGTTGAAACAACATACAGTAGGGGTGTCTTGTGCTAGACTTTCAGAGAGTAGACATGCAGGCATGTGAATATACAAATTACATATGGTTATGTCGGGATAAGGAACTTCAAAGTACCAAAGGATTTATACCATATTATTAAGAAATGCACTATAAAAAAATGAATAAAGTGATTGAGTAGTTAGTTGAGTAACCAAGGATAACAAAACACCTAAACAAGGGAATTCCAAAGTAACACCTATCAAGGTGTTGCTTACAAATCAAATCTAAATGCATTGCATCCAACCATTTGAAATTCCTTGGTATTTTGAAGTTCCTCATTTTTAACTAATTTAGCCTAAATCTTTGGTACCTCAAAGTTCCTTATCCAAACATAGTCCAAAGGAAACTAGATTTTAAACGAGTAAAAACCAATTTTGCAGTAAAAATTGAATGTCCAACGCCAGAGATATAATTTAACCAAATAACAATGAAGTTCTGCTACCAAAATAAGATGTTCATTTCACACCAATTAAGAGATAAGAACAAACCTGATCAAAAATTACTTCTAAAGACAACTCATCGGTACAAATTTTATCCTTGAGTTGCTTGATTAAGCTTACAGCAGGTCTGCACACATAAACAACTAGGAGATATCAAAACAATCAAATGAACAAAAAATATTAACATTAAAGAAACCGAGCTTAAACCAATTGGTACTAATGGCCCATGATTTAAAAATTGAATGAAGGCTTAGAATGCCGGACTTAGGATTTTACATTCACAAAGTAACTGTTATAAGAACAGACCTTAACAGCTTGTACCGAACACAATATGAGATAATCCTCATGCAACCAGAAAACCAATAGTCTCGATCGTCTAATTCCTCAAGTAGGAGGAGTAATCTGCTTAATTCTTCATCAGATTGAAGGTGCTCCTAAAAAATAATTAAGAAAACGTTAGGTGTTCTGACAAGATAAATATCTCAAAGCATCAATTTGAGAACTCACAATAAGACTTATAACAGCTTTCTGCTCTATAATGCTTCCAGCTTGCTTCATCTCTTCATATATATTAAACGCTTCACACAATTGTCCATGTGATGCAAGAGATTGGATAAGCACACTTTTAATTTCACTCAAGCTCTTTACTGGAATCCCTTTATCCAAGAGTACCTGCCAGAGAACTAGTATCAGTAAGATCAATAGAAGCCATTCATATTTATAGGCGAGCATATAGTTTGAGAAGTTGCTATATATCTGAAAAATTTTCACAAATTATTACATTATATAGAAACCTAGAACTTCTGGTGCACACTAATTACAGCTATAATTCTGGTACAATGAGAATATTAAACTTCAAGTCAGTAAGGAGAACTCTAACAACTAGAATACCAGAGGCTTCTATTCCATAAGATCACCATATGGAAAAATATGAATTAGGCATTCATAGGGAACAAAAATAAAGAACATTAACAGTATTAAAGAATGAAAATATAAGAGACTCAGCGTGACTAAGTTATCACATGCAGAGATACCTGTTTTGCCTTTTCAAACTGTCCACAAGCTGCATAAGCGTTTACAAGTGCCATGAATATTTGCTTGGTAACTTGAATTCCAGAATGCTTCAGCTCCTCAAAATACTACAAATAGATAACCAGATCAGTTTCTTTTGAGATATAACAATAAAAATATTCAAATCAGGACTAGAAATTTGTTTCCCATGCACCATCCACATTGTGATGTTTTCCTTGCTAGCAAAGGAAACAAAATTAAGGAATTGGCCTTAGTGGGATTAATTCCTTTATAAAGATGTGGAACAGAATTACAGTGAGGAAGGTGGTATTTCTAATCCATGTCATAATTCACAGTCCCTCGTATCAATTTAAAAGTGCATATAAAGAACAGAGAAATTCAAATCTCTCTCTCTCTCTCTCTCTCTCTCTCTCTCTCTCTCTCTCTCTCACTCTTTCTTGCTGTATGACTGAGATTGAGTGGAGAAGAGCTCTCAGCCACTCTCAATTCTAATATAAACAATGAACAATTTCATAATCTCAATTCTGGCCTTGTTCCAAACATGAAGATGGAATGATCATATCAAACAAATGCTCAAACTGGAAGCCACAAAATGTCTAAATTGAACAATGAAACTTTGCCAGAACAATACCTTGTTAATATTTTCTTCAGAGTTGCAGTTGCTAATTAGATAACTGTAAGTCTGGGAATCTGGCTTAACACCTGCTTCTTTCATTTGTTTCAGAACCCTTAGCCCTCCATAAATGTTCTTCTGCAGAATAGAAATATTATGTATCAGCCACAACTACATGTTAAATAATCACTAGTACATGTTTTCCGAAAACATAAATAACCAGTAAACATTATAAAATGTCAACCAAAGTACATAAAAAGAATCTCAAACAAGGCAAGTTACCTCTCGGAAAAATCCAGCCATTATAGCATTGTACATGTTAGTAGTGGGAGCCACATCCATTTTCTCCAAATCCATCAGCATCCCATATGCACCTTCATGCTGCAGTGGATGATATATTAGATCAAATTGTGGTATGGCTGATAGTTGCAAACTTCCTTGCTATGAGATGGGCAAAATATAAACAGAGAAAAAAAACTTCCACATGCAAGTATACGCAGTTGGCAATTCATAGAGGATCCAAATAAAGCTTACATCTTTCATTTTCATGCACAAACTTATCATACTCCTGAAAGTTTCGGAATTTGGCTTTAATCTGTGCCGGAAAATCATTGAATAGACTTGGCGAACCTGGAAGTACAACAGGCAAACCAAAAATCAGAACATTCATAAACAACCAATGAAAAGGAAGTTTAAGCATAATGAAAAACTCAGTATGCACAGAAATGAAATGAGAAAATTCAATGACGACTCGACTTGAAAATATAACATCCAATGACAACTCAACCATTGCCATTATGTGTTCAATATTGCTATTAGTTTTTTCTTCTCTTCCACACACACGTGCGCATGTGTGTGTGTATATGCCTATAGTTAATCATTCGCTAGTGGCATTTGGATGAGGGAATTCTAAATACCAATGCATTTAGGCTAAATTAGTTAAAAAAATGCCCTTCAAAACAATTGGCAGAGTAACAGCACACTAGATTAAAATCACAGCTCATCACTCACATAAAAGGGAGTCTAGTGCCCTTATAAAGTCTTGGAAAAAGACATCGAAAGTCATACATTACAAAAATATATATTGCAACAAACCAGATTAAAATCACAGCTTTCGTCAATAGCACGCAAAATGGAGTGCAGTGCCTCAATAGATATGGTCAACCCCAGTTCACACATCTCATCAAACATTTCAAGAGCCACATGCACCTGTATAGAAACAGATTAAAAGTTAACCAATGTTACAGAGATCGACATACCAGGAAAGGGTTTCTAGATACAAAAGACAGCTTTGTGAAGTACACGAGAGAGCAAAGAGATTCTTATTTCCAATATAAGAAAATATGGAAGAATCAGTGTTGGAACCCAACCTATTGTTGCATTTCTTAAGACAGAAGACCAAACATACCTTAAGTGAGTCACAACAGTGCATGATAACCTTCTCATATGATGCGGATGAAGGTGTCACCTCCAGTTTAGCGTGCCACTTTTTAAATTGTGAAATAACATCCTCAACCTTCAACACCAAATAATTAGTGTCAATAAAACACTCATATGAAGCATTGAACCAGAAATGAAATGCCATTTCTGAATTAACATATCATGCAAAAGAAGGCAACTAATAAATATACTTTTTCTATCGCAGTTGAAGTTTCTTATGCACTAATTAACTTATGAGACAAATAGAACCTGATTTGCAGTTAATTATAACTGAAAATCAGCAATCCAAAAGAGACTTCCACTAAAGCAAATAGCCCTTGACTGGTCAAACATTTCATATGCCTTTCCAAAATTAGGGGCTAGATCTACTACTTCAAGGACACAGTTTAATGAACACGCACCAGAGGTAGTCTGTTCAGACTTGATTATTTATCTTGCGTTGTTTGTTAAGAATTTTAGTAATCCCATTCATTGTACAGTATGGGTCGTAACTAACAGAAATAATTCTTATTTTACAATAAAATCTAGCTTGGGTAAGAAAATGTTATGTACGTGCAAATAGATTAACTTTTTTATAAGTTTCCATAAATTCCAATCAAATCCTATCAAAAAATTTGACTAGAACTGGGAGCCTTGTATATTGAAGATTGTTGACTATTTTTTTCTCCCTCCACTTTTCTTTCCTGTAAACTGTTCAAGGGTTACAGTTCATTTACAGAGCAAACGCAATTTATCTCAATCTTATCTTAACACTTTGCAGACCCAAATATTTTTACCAAAAAAAATATTCAAAACTGCTCAAATCCTAACGCAAGCAACCCTTTTCTATTTTATGCTCCTCTTTGAAGAATTGAGTCTTTTGTACACCCTACTTTTTTTCTTAGCCTTTACATCATAACTCGATCTGCCGAGCATAAACTCCTTTACCATCTTAAGCCTTCAAAACAAAAGTTTTCAAGACTAAGCCCTATTAAGGACCCTCCCGAATCACAGGAGATTGAGAATCTTTCTCCCTGATTCGGCTGGTCCAAAGTCTAGGTCCAAAGTCTACAGGAATCCTTCTTGATTCCTTGCTAATGTATTTACTTCCTAGTTAGTCTCTACCACTACATACCTAGTTAGGACTCTACTTGTATATACCTAGTTAGGACTATCAAACATCTGTATAAATAGGGCACTGCTGTAAACAAAGTTAAAAAATCATAATAACAGAAATCTGTTAATACCTTTTATGGTATCAGAGCATCTAAGCTCCACGGAGTAAAACCCTAATTCTCGATCCTCAGTTTCCATGGCCGCCCCACCCAACACCGCCTCTGCCAACCCCTTCCTACCACCACCACCACCACTACCCTCAGTCGACCCCGCCCTTCCAACCTCCCTCATCACCATCAATGCCGCCGCCCAGCTTCCGGTTAAGCTCACTACCAATAACTATTTCCCTTGGCGTGCCCAATTTCATGCCCTCCTCCGTGGGTATGATCTCATGGGGTTCGTAAATGGCTCTCATCCCTGCCCCCTTGAAACTGAGCCTGCGCAGCGTTCCTTCTGGCTCCGCCAGAACCAGCTCCTCCTCCATGGCATCCTGGCCTCCGTCTCCCCCTAGGTTATAACCCTAATTGCCGCTGCTCCCACCTCTGCCGCTGCATGGCAGCGTCTCACCCATATCTATGCGAGCAAGGCCCGTGGCCGTGTTCTTGGCCTCAAAGAGCAACTACCCCTCCTCCGCCATGGTGATCGCCCTGTCTCCGATTACCTGCTGGAGGTTCGCCTCATCTCTGATGAGCTTGCTGCCATTGACACTCCCCTCTCCGATGACGACTTGCTCCTCTATGTTCTCGACGGGGTGGGTCCCCAGTTCAAGGATCTCACTGCTGCTGTCCGATCCAAGGACACTTCCGTGTCTTTTGAGAACTTGCATGATATGCTTGTTCAGCATGAGGAAGCCTCCCACCGAGACACCCCAGCCCCTACCTCGATCATCACTGCCAATTTTTCCCCGCATCCTCACAGCTATTCCTCTCCCTGCTCTGCGCAGAACTCCTCCAGCGGCCGCTACAACCACCACTCTCAGGACTTCTCCCGACTCTCTAGCCCGCGGACCCCTTCCTCCACCAGCTCAGCTCCCAACCGCCGTTCCACCAACCCTTCCACTGGCTACTGTGGATTCTGCCAGTGGTGTGGAACTCAGGGCCACAGCGCCAAACGCTGTCCACAGCTTCGGTCATCCTCCCACTCCTCTCCCGTGGCCAAGCCTGCCACCCAGGGCACTTCCCCGACCTAGCTTCTCGACTATGGTGCTTCGCACCATGTCACTACCCATTCCCATCACCTCTCTGATGCACAGCAGTACAGTGGCCCGGATGAAATCATCATAGGTAATGGTATGGGACTTGTTATCTCCCACACAGGTTCTGTTTTCTTAACCTCCCCCACTTCCTCTCCCTTTACTCTAAACAATGTTCTATGTGCCCCTTCAATGACCAATAACCTAATTTCTATTTCCAAGTTTAATCACCAAAACTACATCTCTATTGAACTGTTTCCAATGTTTTTTCATGTGAAAGATCTCAGCACGGGGGCGATTCTCCTTCAAGGCCCGAGTAGGAATGGTGTCTATGAGTGGTCCGCTCCTTCCCTTTAACAGCCTCCAGCTCTGGTAGGTGTGTTGGTCTCTCCTAATCTGTGGCATCGTTGTTTGGGACACCCTAGCTCTAAAGTTCTCCATAGTGTCCTTAGTTAGTCTTCCATTTCGGTTTCCCCTAAACATCTTGAGTCAGTTTGTACTTCTTGTCTTTGCTATAAAAGTCACCGCCTCCCATTTGGCGTTTCCTCTCCTACTTTCTCTCGTCCCTTACAATTACTATATATTGACGTTTGGGGTCCTACTCCTTACACCTCCATGGATGGTTTTTCATACTATGTGATTTTTGTGGACCACATCACGAAATATACCTGGCTGTACCCCTTACGCAAAAAATCAAACGTTTACTCCACCTTTCAAGATTTCAAACCGCTGGTTGAGAAGTATTTCCAGCGACCCATCACTTCCCTCTATACTGATGGCGGTGATGAGTTCATTAAACTAAAGCCCTTTCTTGCCACCCACGGCATTAACCACCTCCTCACACCCCTCAGCATAATGGTGTCGCTGAACGACGACACCATCACATCGTTGAAACCGGTCTCACCCTCCTCCATCCGGCTTGCCTCACGCTCTCCTATTGGTCCTATGCTTTTTGGGCAGCCGTCTACCTCATCAACCGGCTCCCTACTCCCATTCTCCACAATAAATGTCCCTACACTCTCCTCTTCAACCTTCCTCCTACCTACACCCGTCTCCGCACCTTTGGTTGTCATTGTTTACTTGGCTCCACCCTTACAACCAAAACAAACTTCTTCCCCGATCCACACCCTGTGTCTTTCCCGGCTACTCCCTCAACAAGAGTGCTTATCTTTGCTTTGACCCCTCCGCTCACAAACTCTTCTCCCATCATGTCCAGTTTGATGAGTCTACCTTTACTGGTTCCCCCGCCATGTAAGACCCGTGTCCTGGAGAGAACGGTGAACGATCCCACATTCCTGCGAGGGGGGAATGGTCTGGGAAGGGAGTGATGGTGTGCCTTAAAGGTGTAGGCACACACCTATCTAGCGCGAGGCCCTCTGGGAGCTCACTGGCTTTGGATTCCTGGGGAACTCCAAAGTTAAGCGAGTGGAGGCTGGTGCAATCCCATGATGGATGACCTACTGGGAAGTTGCACCGTGAGCTCCCCGGAACAAAACCCTCCTTCTCCTCACTCAAGGGTTCACCAATGCCCTCTCAGATGCCTCCCTGTTCCTTCTCCGACAAGGTACTCATGTTCTGTATTTTATGGCAGCAGTTCCCATCTCATATCCTGCTTCATCAGCGCCTTAGCTGCCAAATTTTCTGTCAAGGACTTTGGGAACCTTCACTTCCTTAGGGTGGAAGTCCTCCCCACCTCCACTAGTCACTTCCTCTCGCAGCACAAGTATGTCTGAGACCTTCTCACAACAGCTCGCATAGACAGTGCCAAACCTGTGGCCACCCCCCTTGCGGTCTCTCCCATACTTCTCCTTGCGGATGGCTCTCCCCCAGCTGATGCCACGCTATTTCGTCGTCTGGTTGGCCGCCTCCAATATCTCAATCTCACCCGCCCGGACCTCTCCTATGCTGTCAACAAGCTATCCCAATTCATGCATGCCCCAACGACCTCCACTGGCAGGCCCTCAAACGAGTCTTGCGCTATCTCAAGGGCACCATGTTCCATGGTCTTCACCTTCACTCCAGAGCCTCCAACCGTCTCCACGCCATCTCTCACTCTCATAACCTCCATGCCTTTTCAGATGCCGAACGAGCTGGAGACCCTACAAACCGCAAGTCCACTACAGCCTATCTCGTGTATCTTGGAGGCAATCTCATCTCCTAGAGCTCCCAGAAGCAGAAGGCAGTTTCTAGGTCCTCTACTGACGCCAAATACCGTGCAGTGGCCTCCACCGCTATTGTGCTGATCTGGGTCCAATCACTCCTCCGGGAACTCGGCCTTCCTATTGCTGGCCCGCCTACCATCTCCTGTGACAACATTGGCACCACCTTCTACTATGCCAATCTAGCGCTTCACTCTCGCATGAAACATGTTGACATCGACTTCCAGTTTGTTCGTGATCATGTCACCTGTGGCCTCCTCCAGGTCTTTCACGTCACCACCGATGATCAACTTGCTGATACTCTCACCAAGCCACTCCCGTGCCCGCGCTTCCAGCTACTTCGGTCCAAGATTGGTGTCGCTAACGGCTCCACCATCTTGCGGGGGCATATTAAGGACCCTCCCGAATCACATGAGATTGAGAATCTTTCTCCCTGACGGCTGGTCCAAAGTCAATAGGAATCATTCTTGATTCCTTCCTAATGTATTTACTTCCTAGTTAGTCTGTACCACTACATACCTAGTTAGGACTACTTGTATATACCTAGTTAGGACTCTATCAAACATCTGTATAAATAGGGCACTGCTGTAAACAAAGTTTATTCAATCATAATAACAGAAATCTGTTAATACCTTTTAAGCCCACCACAGTAAGCAACTGTAAGTTGTAGGCAGGTTTCTAACTCTGTCAACACACCAACTCTAGAAGGGGCAGTCTTCTTCTAATAAAAAACAGAACCAATTTAATTTGAGAATTAAGTAAAGTACAGTATCAGTGGGCCAGTAGTCCAGTGAAGGTACAGAAGTACAACATAAAAATAGAAACCGTCTAAACACAAAGAAACAACACAACAGTCTCAAAAAATGAGGCCCCAAACCAGTAAAAGTGAGGAAAGGTAATTTCTAAACTATTTGGAAACAAAAGCCCCAAAATGCATTCTATCCTACAACAATTCGACCTCGTCTTCATAAAAAATGGCCACTTCACAGTAACTGTGTAACACTTTCACCTTTTGCCTCCACAAAAAGAAATCCCCCAATCAATAGATAAATTAAAACAAAAAGATGTATGTCACTAAAATCTTCTGAAACAAAAGAAACACTATTCTATCCTACATTAAAGAGGTATCATTCACCATCAGATTTTCAAAAGGAACACAAACCACCAAGGATTGCTTAAAGAAATGAATGCCAACGAGATGCCCTATATTAAGGAAATGAAATTTGATCCTCTCCGTGACAGAAAGTAAAACCATAAAAACGAAAAGGAAAAAAAAACACAAATCACTTTTCACTATTCGGCAGTTCCAAACCCAAAAGACCACCTACCATTACCATTATCAGAAACTCTAAGACCTAATCCCCTCTGTTAGCTGAAGTACCATCAAAGATTGAACCTTTGCAGGACCGATTCTATGCATAGGTTAATATTCTAATTCTTGGGATAAAATTGGAAATTTACTTATAATATTTTGAGTCCTAAGAAGCTTGCAAACCTACAACTTGCAAGTAATCAAGCGCAAACACCTTGGTCTTTGGAAGCATTGCGACAACTACAGACTATAAACTAATGCAAATAATAAAAAAAATTATATTATAGTTAGACACACACACAATACACACATATATATACACACACGTATATATCCTATTTGGAGTGCTTTCTGACAATCAAAAGAGCTTCTGCAGAACCCCATACAATAACTTCCTAGGGCTACCATATCTTTTGTTTCATTTATTCTGGAACAAACGCAAACACTTTTTTTATTATGGATCTCTTACCAGAAATTCAATGTGTAATCTTAGCTTCCATGTTTATTCCTGAATAATCGCTATTTTTCAATTATTCAACCATTTCAGTGCTTCTGGAAAGGCTAAGTGTGCTTCCTGACAATCAAAAGAGCTTCTGACAGTGTTTGGCAGAAAAACTTAATAAGAACTTCTAGGTCATTAAGCAATTTCCGGAGAAGCACCTTTCATGTGATTATTTAGTAACCACTTCCAACTGCTTTTCCAGGAAACACTTGGATTTTTTATGAATATTTAAACATGTTCAAACTAAAAGTGTTTTTACTAGATGCCCTTATGAAGAGGTACAGGAGTCCTACACAAGCCCAAAGTGCCTATAATTCAATAATGTGCAAAATTTCACACATAAGCAACTGCGTGAGAAGCAGAAGTGCTTTTAATAGTAGACTTGAGGAAATTACCAGTAGCATTCATGAGAAGTTCCTCACCGCTAAATTTGGAATGCCAGTAACATAAGAATAGATGAAGTTTGTAATATTCTCTGCTGCGACATCTGCAATTTGGCAAAAGGAAATTACTTCTGTAAATACTTCAGTGCATAATACTATGGAACGAATCCAACACTCAATCATCGTTTTCCTTTGTAAAATCAGTTAGTCTACCAATTAGGAAAATATAATTATCATGAACATACCACATGCTTTAAATTCCAAATAAAGCTTCTCCCCAAAGGACTCCAATTGTAGCCTTCCTAAGCATCTAAAGATACCAGTCACAACATCCAGCGATGAGAATTTGGTGATGTCCATAATTTCTAGCAGCTGCAAAATCTCCTCCTTCCGGTCACTTTCAGAAAGCGCTAGCAGATAATTCTCTGCAACATGAGTTGAATCCAGTAGGTTTTTGGTTAATACCAAGTACAAGAGCAGTGTATTGGTCATAAAAACATCCTGATGTACAGAAAACAATCAGCATCACTTTCATATGTTCGAAGTATTATATGCACTCACTGCCTATGCTGGAAAATTTTGATATGTCCAATTTCTTTACATAAGATTCTGAAAAATTGAACGATAGACAAGGAGTCCACCTAATTACAAGATAAATGCATCTAAAACAGTAACAAACAAATTATCATATAGATGACTAGATAAAAAAGAAGCGAAAGTAAAGAGGATAGAATTCTGATGAACTTTAATCCCATAGGTGTTCAAAACATCACCCTCCCCACAGATCTTCTAGCCCCCACCCACTTGCTTTTGTATAAAATCCTCCGTTTCTTTTTTTTTTTTTTGAAGAAGAAGAAGAAGAAGAAGAAACAATTTTATCCTTTTACTCCTCTCCATCCAAATCACCCACAACACAGCAATTTTGCAACAGCCCCATACACCCTAGCCTCCTTTCCACTACTAAAATCCGTAAGACTGTGCATTAAATTGCACCCATTACCCAACTCAAACTGGCCACCTTATACAATAAAAACCACAAATTTAAGCTAGGTCAGTGGACAACAAATTATCTGCATCCGCTCCTTTCACTTTGCACATGATGTACCAACTTGGAAGGACGCAACGATTAGGTCTGCTTTTCAGAAGCAAATGACACCGGTTCACCCTCTTGTGAGCTACAGTCCATCCCAAAAGAATAGAATATAGCATTAAATTGAAACCATGTCATCCATAGAGTATTTATCTAATCCAGGCCGATTTTGGCATTGGTACTGGCATATAGATTGTCAATATTTACAATTAATCAGTTTAAAACAGGCAACGTCATTCACAATTTCAGACCAATTAATTCTACCAAAGTCATTCCTTTGAATTTTTAAGAATGTTACATCTGAGATTTTAATTATCTTAAAATTAAAGAAAAAGCAGAAGAAATTTTATTTGATAAAAAAAACTACAGAAAAGTGGACAACTAATTCCACCAAGAAACATAAGGGAAAAGAAATAATACAGATACAGCTAAAATATAAAGCCAAAAACTACTTTAGACACAGCAGCCTTCCAGCGTAAAATAATGCAAGATAGTAAGATTTTAATTTCAGTTTCCATTGTCTTTAATGAGTAAGCAACCCACTAATCAAGAATTTGTCGTAAATTAAATACACCATAAATTACAGAAGATATAATAGTCCAAGTCCCCAGGAACCTTTAGATCTCAAAGATGTAAACGGCCATGTTATTTCAACAAGGCTTTTTGCAAAAGGAGAACAATTTGACCAAGTGTGATGACAAAGAGGCAACAATACATGACAAGGTAATTACTACAATGCCTCAGCAAAGCTAAAGATATCCAGACAACTGGAATACATCAAGTTCAAGCTTGCAATGAACATAAAATAGTAGCTACCCTAAGTAGAAACACTGACCTTGCAAAAGGGAAAAATGTGCTCCATCATCATTTACAATGTAATCACAGAGCTCTCGAATTTTCTCTTCATCATTCACTCGGATCCATAACAGCATCTCATAGTATCCTAATCTTGGAGAAGAACTAGGGTTTTCAGCTTCGATAACTTCAACGAAGAATTGAAATTCTTCTATCATACACATGTCAATTAGATATTCAAGAAATTGACCATATGTTTCTTCTTCCAGCTGAAAACCCTGTTCCTTCATTGATTTAAAAATTTGAAAAGCCATGCGAATCAGTTCTAGTCGAGCACCATCATGAGCACTACTCCTAGCCCTCTCTATGCATATTTTTATCAATGCATTATATTCTTTCACACCAGTTTCTCTTCCCAATTTATCAAACACCTGAATAGTGGCATGTGCCCCTAGCTTGTCAGCACACATGTCAACTAAACGACCAAAGCGATTGACCTGAGAGCTTTTAAAAATCCACTTTTGCTTCCTTTCACGAGCTACTTCTTTACGACGCAATGATATCCCACCATGAGAGATATCAGGAAACCATGGTATGAATACCTTTCCCAAAGATTGTTCATCTTCATTTCCTTGTGGCTCAGGAGGATTAACTGAAGTATCACCTGAAAAGGAGGAAAAATACACAGCTATAACAATCCATCAACAAGAAAACGTTACTCAGGGAAATATAAAATGAGCATTAACGGGCTTGTTTGCACTTTTCAGGAAATGCATCTAAATAGTCCCGCATTATAGAATAGAGATTAGTAATTACAAAAACATGACATCAAATGCCAACTAGCCAAAAGAAAATTTCTCAAAAATCAGAATTTCCTCCTTACAATTTACTTCTCGTTATATAAATGCAACTAAAGCAGCGTAACAATACATAAATCAAGATACTGACTTCTGAAGGTTTCTCACTTCCTCAAAAGGCCAAAAAACACTACTACAAACTACAAAATCTTTAAGATCTGGAAGCTAGTGTAATATTGGACATACGGTGACCAATTTCCGTAGTGTCATAATTTCCTACATTTTCTTATCAGCCAAGAACAAAATGAAATGATCCACTATTTTGATTCCCACAATAATATAACCACATACCGGACAAAATCGAAATTATCTCCCCAGACACTTGGTTTGAATCTTCTGCAAACAAGAAAGGTCAAAAAAACATGAAGAGACGCTGCAATATCCAAACCTACCGAATCCACGTTCATTGAACACTAAGAAACAAAGAAAAAAAAATCTGATTCATTCTTTAAGAAAAATAGACAGAAAAAAAAGGGACAACCCTTCACTTAAATGAACCTATTAAGTATCGGAGAGTCTCCATTGCCCATAAATCAGAACAATAACGTACAGAAGACCCCGAATTTGTTTCCGTTTCTTTACTTTTTGTCACTCTTCGAAATAAAAAGAAGAAAGAAAGAGCTAATGACATACCAGAAGCCGAGGTGTAGTCCAAGTTCAAGCTGGCCACAGAAAAGGGAGTGGCGGGTTTGGAGGGAGGGGGAGAGCCGAGGGAAGAGACTAAGGGCTTGAGAGTTGCGCCCTCGGTGGGAGAGTTTAAAGGTATGGAGGAGGCTTTGGATGGTATTGAGGAGGCTTTGGATTTGATAGCTGAGAGAACCAGAGAACCTAGGCTCTTGGCTTTCGAGCCTCGCATCTCAATTCCCTTCTGATTATGATTTTCTGGGCCTTCGGTCTCTTCTTATTTCCCTGATTCCCGCACTGCCTCTCGTCTTCCCGGCTTAAAAATTAGTTAAATCATCTTTATTGTTTGATTTAATTTAATGATGGTTCAACCTTAGAGTCTCAAATTTATTTTGAGAAAATTATATTTTAATACCATATTATTTACATTAAATTTTTGAGTTATGTTTAACATTTTAATTTTATATTTACGTACTCTAAAATCTTTAAAACATGGCTAATTATCTAAAATGCTTTACGAACCAAACATTAAGTCTTAATTTACTCCCTAAACACGAAATTATAACAGTGTGTTGCTAGAATTCCCCTCTCAACTCTGGTCCACTATCTGTAAAAGTATGTTATCAACCCCGTTAAAAGTGATAATGTGATACTAATATTACAAAATGTGTAAGAACAATTGAGACATTTGTTATATTTTATTAAATTTTTGATTTAAAAATCTTTTTAAAAAATTAAGACAATTAAAATTAATTACGCTTTCTCAACCCACCCTATCGTCTTCCTTTCCACGCTACTCCGACCTCCTCCCACTCGATGTCTTCAGGGTCAGTCCAAACATTTAAAAGTTCAGAGAAAAAATAGAAAATGAGTCCTTAATTTACACATTGAACCATTAAAGATGTATCTCGACAAAGGAAATTATGACACTACGGAAATTGGGACCAAGAAAGGTGTATCTCGACATTATCTCCTCCCATTCAACTTCTATCTCGACTCAAAAGATGTATCTCTTGTTAACCATCTCTAGATTATCATACTTTAACTATAATTATAAACAAACATCAAGAGATTGCATTCAATACAAACAGTACAATTAAGTCATGCTCGGGAATTAACTTACTAGTAGTCACATAAAGCATGCTCAAGGAAATCATAAAAAATCACTGTATAGTAATCAACCAAAGCATGCTCAAAGAAATCATAAAATAATCATCGTAAAAACGTGTCGGTAATGATTAATATAAAAAAAAAAGTTTGATAAAGAGGTCTACTCACAAACTAGTTGGGGAGGAACCCGACATGTTGAGTTAGGTAAGCTCCAAGCGTGTCACGATCCTAAACGAATCCACTAAAAAGGTTACTTAGTCATTTCCTAGTAAATGCTACAAGAAACCTCTTTTAGTTTGCCCAAAATGGGACTAAAATATCTTTAAATAGTGTAAAAATGCAATTAGATGATCTGAAACGTCCCAAAATTAGGCCCACACACCATTGCGAGCTTCGAAATTGTCCCACATGTTGATAGAATGCCAGGAAATGGACTTACGTTCTGCCACGTGCTGGCTGGGGGGCGCACGCGCCAATCGAAGGTGGCACATGCCATCAAGCAATAATAAGAGGTAGCATGCGCTGGTCACGCACTGCTCACAAACCCCATGCGCCAGAATATTCTCGATGGAATATTTTGTCACCCTAATGAAATATTCCATCAAATGTGACAATATCAAAATATTCCATTGCACTTAATGGATTTAGGTTAGTTATGACGTCGTTAGCATTGAACGGAATATGCTAACAATATTAGCATATTCTGCCAATTAACTAATAGTGTCAGTCAAACTTAATGGTGGATCCAGTCATTGGAGTCTGGCCGGAGAAAACGACTGGATAGCCACCGTCTACGGCGACCGAATTTTGGAAAATTCACCAATTTTCACCAGAATTCCACCACTAGACTCGAATAATAGCCTAGAGTCCATAAATGTACCTTTTGAAGCCAAATTTTAAGTTAACACCTTCAAATTCCATTTTTCGATCTTGGTCCAAATCTCGTAAATTCCCATATGCAAAGTGTTAGGATTTATCTAAACAATTTAAGGAATTCAAAGGCGTTCAAATCGAAAGCTATAACTACCTGGAACGTTTGCTAAGTTGTCAAAGCGGCTTGGTGCCATCGTTGTTTCCTCCTCGTTTCTCGTACTACAGTGCATGATGGCAGTAGACAAAGGGACGGTTGGGTTTGTCTCATCATGGCAATAGGAAGATGACAATAAAAATGGTGGTTCACCGGTTCCTCGACGATAGTGAAGGGGGTTTCTTCACATTGTGGTCGTGTCATACATGGTGAAGGGATGAATTATGTATTAAAGTGTGTCGAGAAAATGGGATAAATGAGTGTGAAGTGTTTATTAATGGGATGGGCTTAGTGGGCATAGATTAATACTATTAGATTTGGGCTCCTAAGTGGGCAGAGTAGATAGGTCATTTGTGTAAGGACCCGTCCCGAATATCGGGATTGAATATTAATTAATTATGGTTTAGAATGACTAATCGGGGATTAGTTGAGTGAAATCGAACGAAACGTGCAAAATGACCGTTTTGCCCCTAGCGTGGGCAAAATGTTGACTTTTAGTTCGGGCGGTCAAACGGACTTTGACCGAGGCCTGTGACGTAGTTCGGGACGTCACGATTTCATAGACAGGTGGCACGTTCGATTCCGACATTCGAGGTGAAAGTTATGACGTTCGGAAGTTGAGGGGCATTTTGGTAATTTTGGTTAATTGTGGTCAAATGTTGACTTTTTGATCGGGAGGTCCGATGGACGAGGGCCAAGGACCATTATGTAGGTCTTATTGATACGAATCCAATGACAGACGCCACGTCGAAAACAGAGTTCGGGTGACCAAGTTACGGGTCACGGATGTCTAGGGGCGAAATGGTAATTTGTCGTACGAAGGGCAAAATGGTCTTTTGACCTTGATTCTTGCTACCAGATTGTGACATCTGTCACTTTGTCATCTTCCATGTCCCAGCTAACATAGAAACGGGAATCATGGAAAAACACAATCATTTGGACATTAACCCCCAAATTATGGGTTGTCTTAATCATTATCAATTAGCAGCTAATTAACCCGTGTCTCAGCCTCATTGTGCAATTGGGAGACTGAGGAAGCCGAATTGAGAGAGAGATTCGAGTGACAGTGAGGTCTCTGGGAGAATTTTGGTTCGAAAATTCAGAGAATTTGGGGGACTTTCGAATTCGGGATTGTGAGCTGTGAGGGTCGAAATTGAGGATTCAATTCGACTCCTGAGATCAAAACGGACCTTCCTGCATCAAAACCAAAGTGAAACCGTGTCGGATTGAGGAAGAACTGGGCTTCCATGGCAGCTCAAAATCGAGCTTGGGTTCAACGAGTTAGAGGTAAGAATTCTTCAAATTGATCTTGGAAAAACATTCAATACACTCTCACGATGCTTACTCTATGAATTAATTTGGAAATCAGGGACGGAATTGGTGAACCCGAATTGGAAACCCGTCAAGGATCGATCGAGAGTCGTGAGGATTTAGACCATGATTCGAGTAATTGAACTTACAGAACTCAATTAGAGTTGGATTAGAAGGGATCAGTTGAAAGAACGGATTAAATTGGTGTCGAATTGGGTGAGTTTGAACCGGGTCTGTTCGCGGGTTTTTCAACCTGTTTACCAGACAAACGGGTGAAGGAGGAGCACTGTAGCAGCACTGTAGCTGGCGCGTGAATTTCACGCGCAGCCATTCACGGCGGCGTGTGAGAGCGCGTTCGGCCTAGTCTCAAGGTGAGGTCAACATGACTTTTGATCCTCTCAGTGTAACGAACATTTTAACGTTGGTTTCGATGAAATCGGATATTGTTTCGATAATGTTCCGCGTATCCGAAGTTTTGTTTTACGTTAAAAATACGTATTTAAATTCCGGAAAAATTGGGGGAAATTATATGTTGTATTTTGAGATGTTAGTAACCCTCTATAATGATTTTTGACATGAGTTGTGATTTCCAGATTTTACGGAAAAATGTGCAGCTCGGAAACGGACCGTTTTGGACGGTGTGTGTGAGTGGACTTTGTTTTCTAACCGTGATGCATGCATATATGATTTCTAATGCCTTATTATATGATTTTATATGCTTGGGCATGATTTATGTTTCAATCCGGTAATTTCTCGGTTTTATGATTATTATATTATTATTTTTGGGCGATTTTCGAGAAATTACGAAATTTGGTAAAAATGATGTTTGGACTTGGTTTATGAGTCCGGGATTGAAATTGATTGAAAATAATGTTTGGACTCGGATTATTGAGTCATGGAATGAAAAATGATGTGGTGACTCGGGAATGAGTCAAGGGTCAATTTCGTGGATTTATGAGAAAATGGCAACGGAGGTTGCAACGCATGGATTTGCGTGATAATGTTATTTTGGGCATGAGAACCCAAGTGAATAGTGATTTTGACTCGGATTTGGAGTCACTTGTGAAATTGTGAAATTAATGATTTATTGGGAATTTGTGATTATTTTAATCAGTCTTTCGGACATGTTTTACGAGGAATGTGCAAATGATGTTTTGGGCTAGGCCCGGAGTCTAAATGATTTCTAAAATGATGTCTTGACTTAGTTGGTAAGTCAACGATGATTTCTGGATTATTTTATTGTTCTAAAAGGTGATTTTAAAGAAATACGTGTAAATGGTATTTTGGGCTTTGAGACCCAGTCGGGGATGATCTTGACTTGGTATGAAGTCAAGATTTGATTGAAATGTTTTGGGATGTAATTCCCGGGATGGTTTTCATTGTGATTGTGATATTCCCAGACGGTCGGTGCTGGGGGGGATTACCCAGACGATCGGAGCTTGGGGGATGTGATTGTAAGATCGGGAGTTGATCCTATGGTAGTCAGCTTCTCGGATGAGACTGAGCCTGGATGTACCACTCGGAGGTGTCTGAACCTGGGGATGTGTTCACCCAGAGGTGACTGAGCCCGAGGGGGTTGAGCCCAGAGGTGTCTGTTCCCGAGAGTGACTGGATATTGGCCTACGCGTAGTGCAGCACTTGTGAGTAGTGCAGATGTGATTTGTGATATTTGATGCACTTGTGAGTAGTGCGGACTGATTGGATTGATATATTTATTGTGCACTGGTGATTAGTGCTGATTGATGTTGTTTGTGATAACGTACTGGTATTGAGTACGGGTTTTTGGTCTTTGTGGCCAGTGATTATGTTTTCACATGTTTTGGCCTGAGAGCCGGGATTTGATGTTTTATAACATGAACTGATTTGGTGAACATGAGTTTTGTGGACCATGGGAAAACGTGTTTTGATTTTATCGGTCCACTGTTCATACTTGAATGATTTCATACTATTACTCATGTTTTACGATATGCATGCAAGTTTGTGAAAACTAGAGGGTAAGAATTGTATTTTGGCAAATGTTTTTATAAGAGGTCATTTTTGTCCACTCACACATTTTCTGTTTTGTGACCCTCCAGGCCGTGGTACGACGTTCGGGACTGATCGTGAGGCAGTGACAGTAGCAGAAATCCGCGCAAACATCCCTTGTCTGGCAAGCACTGAAGGGTAGTAAGGGACCTTTAGTTGACTTGTCAGACGGGAGCAGGACCGAGCACGGTTTTTGACGTCCAGTTGGGACGGGTCCTGTCAATTTGGACTCAAGGCCCACCACAACTACTCTATTTATTTTAACCAAAACGGTAACTCTAAGCTTGTAACCTCAGAATCATAAAATCGAGATTTACTAGAAAGATTTTTAGTTTTTAATCGGAAGAGGTTCTAACAATCTACCCACCTAAAAAAATCGCCATCGAAGTTTGCTCAACATAAGTCAATGGTACAAACCCTAACAGATCTCTAGAATTCTCTTGTGTTTCTACTAACACAGACTCAACTTTCTTGCGTAAACCCAACAATTCAAGGTGCCTTTCAAGTAGATTTTCAACTTCTAGATTCAAACTTTTGATGCGACTTCCTAAATGAAACTCTACCCACTCATTGCTTGTTGTTCTCAAAGTGATACAACAAATTAGGGTCTTCCTGAATAGTTTTCCGAGTGTCAAAAATGGGCTCATTAGACCTTGTCAATTTTTCAAAATCAACAATAGACCCTTCCAAAAGTAAATCTCTCATTCACTAACAAATTCATGTAGGTTAAACGACTAACAAGACTCTTGTGTTCCCAACTATCTTGTAACATAACATGTGTCAAAGTCTCTCTGTTCCTTGTCTAACCAATCCAAGCACGTGTATCAAGATACTGGTTACTAAAATAAAGCATATTGATCTCAAGCTCACTATCTTACAATGCACAAACTAAACTTCCTAGTAATTTACAAACTTCTCGTAATCGTACAACCTAATTTGTTACTACTGGCCACTAAGGGTTCTTACTAACCCAAACAACTATTAACGAACCATTAACAGGTTCCTTCTAATAACGTTTGAAGACGTATGTAATGGCCTAAACCTCGAGAAAAAATAAAATTGAAAAATAGAAAGGAAAATGACCATTTGCCCCTATAGGGTCAAAAGGTTGACTTTTTGATTAGGAAACTTGTTAGACATTATTTGAGGACCATTACGAAGATCTCAGAATCCTGAGCTTATAGACAGTTAGTGTCAGGACCCGTCCCAAATCCCCCGGGATTAACGTGGGACACACCTGATCCCTTCTGACACGAAGTGTCAGACCAGGGATAATTCCATATCTAGCCCTCACCGAGGCTTCCATAGTACGCTAGGATCGTAGGAGGAGGAGTGTGATGTCTCGATCTCTGCTACAGCCCGCATCCGCGATCAATGTAACGATCCGTCCCGAGAGCCGGGATTAGCAGAGTGTTTAAGGAGGGATTAGTGAGCCTAATCGGTGTTTAGTTGGGTCGTTAGCTTAGAATGACGATTTTGCCCCTAGTTTGGGCAAAATGTTGACTTTGAGTTCGGACGGTCAATTGGACATTGACCGATGACTGTGACGTAGTTCGGGACGTCACAAGTCCGTAGACAGGTGGCACGCCCGATTCCGACATCCGAGGAGGAAGTTATGATGTTCAGAAGGTTGAGGACATTATCGTAATTTGGGTAAAATAGGGGGAAACGTTGACTTTTCGTGTAACGAGGTTTTGACACGAAGACCGAGGATCGTTAGGTAGATCTCGTCGTCCTGAGTTCAACGGTAGGTGGCACATTTTTATCGGACATTGGACGGGCGAGATACGGGTCTAGAATGGCAGTGGCATAACCGTAATAATTTTGACTCACAAGCAGGGGTATTTTGGTCATTTGCACATTGGGATTTGTGCAAATAGGATCAGGACAAGTGTACAGTGAAGATTGGGATATTTGTGAGAGGGCTGAGGGGATGGTGACACGTGGGGTTGCTCTAGTGGGTTCTAGGCGTGTGCACGGTCCCAATTATTTGGGTTGTGTATCGTGTTCGAAGAAGAGAGAAACAGAGGGTGAGCTTGAGAGAAAATTGAGTGTTGGCTGTGTGTGTTGGTGTGGCTTGGTGTTTGAGTGAGTGAGTAGAGATCGAGAGGGAGGTAGTGAGTGAGTTGTGAGGGCAGCTCGAGTGAGTCTGAGGGTGTGAGGAGTGTTTGAGTTCAGGGGAAAACCAGGAGACAGAGAGGGTGGTTGGTGGTGTTGTTGTGTAAATCGATCAATTGAGGCTGGTGGTGGTGTCCAGAGGACGGAGGAGGCTTAGAGGGGTCGCATAGCCACGGTGGAGCTCACGGCGGCGGCCTGAGCACAGGTAATTTCTTCCCCCCGTATACTTGCTCTGTTTTGCCGTGGAAGTTCAAATCAATAGTTGTGACGGTAGGGGCTGATACGAGGTGTTTGGTGAGGTCTCGTGAGTTCATTAGGGTCCTAGGTAGCTACTGGTTGTGCAGCCGTGATGGGGGATTGCACGGCGGAGGCCAAAACGTTGGTGAGTTACAGTGTTCTCTGTTTTTCAGTTTGGGTTCAAACTTAAAGTCGTGGTTTTTGAGTACGAGGCGAGGGGTCTGGTAGGTGCTAATTGATTCCTTAGGTCCTTAGGAACCTTTTGGTGTCGAAGCCGTGAAAGGGAAGTGTGCAGGTGGTCAGATTGAAAATCAGGGGATTGAACGGGTTTTGTTTCAAGCTAGGGACGACGAGTTAGAGATTGTGTTGAAGTGTTTGGAGTAGGGGAATCGATTACTGAGAAGAGGACGAAGAGTTTGGTGAAAAGAGAAGTAGAAATGGTGGACGGACGGCAGAGAACCGCTCTCGCCGGTTCAGACCGGTCGAGTAACTGAGGAAGACAATGAACAGTAGTCTGTGTGCAGGCGCTGAGCCCCACGCGCAGCCACTTTGGGTGGCGCGTGGGGTGTTTTCTGGGGAAAGTTTCAACTAGGTTTTTGGTCTAGAGGTTGTAACGGATCTTTTGGGATAGGTTTCGGGTTAATTGGACGTCGTTTGAGGTTAGTTCGACTAGGATGAAGGTTTAGGGTCTCGGTTTGTTGTGTTTAGAAGTTCGGGAAAATTGGGGAAAATTAGGAGGACCTTAGTAGACGTGTTAGTAACGTACTTTGGTGACTTGTGACAGGATCGGGAATCCCCGAGGAGGTCGAGGAACATGTAGAACGTTCAGGACGCGAGTGACGTACCCGGTAACTGTGAGTGGACCCATTCTCTATACTTGAGCATGCATAACTGCTTTTCTATAATTGTTGTATGGTTTTACTCATGATTTTGTGTTTATTGAATATGCTATGTTGGTTTTACATATTTGCACGTTTTACGAGGAAGCTTTGAATTCAGATTTCGACGACATGATTTTGGGATTTCAAATGCTAAATGGTTTTCAATGATTATAAAGGGATTTTGGAACATGATTTCGATGATTAAGATTTTCGGTTTTAGAATCGGATTTCGGGAAAAGGAATTTGGTTTTAAGGTTGAAAAATGGATTTCCGGATTTGGGTTCGAAATGACGGTTCTGGATGCCGGAAGGGCTTCAGACCAGTGATTTCGGATTCGGGTTTGGATATGGATTTAGAAATGGTTTTCGTGTGGTTTTTTATTGGATTTGCTGGATCTGGTTATTAGGTTTAAAGACCCGGATATTGTGATTGACGGGGGACGGGCCCGGATTGGGTTTAAAGACCCGGATTGAGTTTAAAGACTCGGATATATTGCTATTTCCCCTGTAGGCCTGTTGATTTTAAAGACTCGGGAGTTTAAAGACTCGGATATTATTAAGGCCTGGATTGAGTTTAAAGACTCGGAAGTTTAAAGACTCGGATAGGTCCAGCAGGTTTGATCGGATAATGATTGCTTGGTATTTATGTTTTATGTAACTGTTTTTATGCTGATTCTGCAACTGGTTTTATGACGATCCTTATGTGATTTCTAACTGTTTTCAGCTAATGGGTTATGCATGTATGTTTTCAAAACGGAGGGCTAAAACCCTGATTTTCTTATGAAATGGTTTTCGAAACTTTTATTCTTTATGATCCACTCACACTTTCTGTTTTTAATTGCCCTCCAGGTCGTGGAGCTAGCGCGGGGGTTGACGTTGAGGCAGCGTCGTAGGCATAGAGAATTCGAGAGTGACCCTGGAGTGGTTTACACTTTCCCGTTGTGCTTGTACTCTGTGTACCTGTTTTGCGTTCCTTTATTTAGTACTATTCTAAGTATAGTTTTGACTCTGGGTTGTATTACATTTCTCCTGCGTCTGACAGTGTATTTGTGGTTTGCGGTAAGGGTATTTTCAATTTTTCATTCTGGGTTGTCAGACGGGAGCAGGATTTACCTCGGTTTTCGGGGTGGAACCGGGGTGGGTCCTGACAATCAACCTGAAGGGCATTAAAACCATGAAAACTGTGAGTGGACAAAATAATATTTTAACAAAAACATTTCAAAAAAAGACATTTATGCCCTGCATTAAAAGTATATGCATGCAGTCAAAAATCATTTATCGAAACGTTCATAAAACCATTTGAAAACATTTTTCAAACCTTTCAAGGGTTCATGCCAAGTCCCCATAAACCGTCATGAACCATAAAAATCTTTTAAGGGTTCATGCAGATCCCCATAAACCGTCATGAACCATAAATCCATTTATGGGTCCCTGACCCGAAATCACAATCTTAAAACATGGAACACGGTAAATCAAATCAATAGGGACTCAGCCCAAATCACGTCATGTAGGTCTCAGCCCAAAACCATTCTCAGTGAAATACCAAAACGTAGAACACAGGATCTCCGCCTCAAATCATTTCCAAAATATCAAATATGGGTCTCCGCCCAAAATCACTTTCCATAAAAACCACATACGTACTCATATGTATAACCCATCCGCGGCACTTACGAGAAGATACCAACTCGGGGCACACAGCCCCTAGGGAACACATCCCCGATATATGTCACTATTCATCTCTATACCAGTGTGCACACTACTCTGGGTCTCACTCCGAGTCTTCCCCCAGGAATTCTCCGTCTAGGAGGCTCTCTCTCTGAATCTAGTCCTAGCTCTATCTCTGGATCTAGTCCAACATCTCTTCGGAATCTGGTTCGGGACCACATCATAACTTTCACTCCTGAAACGGGATCCCTATGGGGATACCCATTCTGGTATGTGGATCGTGACTCTCCAGGTCGACGTCTGGAGGAGACCATATAAATTATATGGAGGGTTTGTACATTTCAAATACTTTCTTTTTTTTCTCAAAACATATTTCAACTGGGTCTCATACCCGATTCATCTCAACAGGATTCCTCGAATCCAATTAAATCAATTTCACAGGCCTCGGCCTAAATCCGCAGTTCAACAGGGTCTTATGCCCGAATTCTCATTTCATAAACCGAATAGGGACTCAAGCCCGATGTTACAATCAACTGGGCCTCTAACCCGATATCACGACTAACTGGGCCCTAAGCCAGAAACCATAAATCAACGGGGCCTCAAGCCCGATTTCACAATCAATAGGGCCTCAAGCCCGATACTACAACCAAATGGACCTCAAGCCCGGATTCATAAACCAACGGGGCCCTCAGCCCGATCGTATAATTCAAATGGACCCTCGATCTGATTCCTAGTCAAATCAAATGGACTCCAAGTCTCAGAGTTCGTAAATCAAATGGGCCTCATGCTCGAGTTCATATTTTCAAATCCAAAATCCGTTCATTAAATCATCATTGAAAACGCAGTACGCAAAGGTACGACATAAAGCCGAAAACCTCGAAAAATGTGCAAATATGTTGATCCTAAGCTACCACAAACAAATGCACTCATGGAATCACAAAACATGTATTAAAACACTTATAAAACATTTATGCATGCATCAAGTTCGAAAGAAAGGTCCACTCACAGACAGTCTGAAGCCGCGCCTCGATACACTCGCCATAAGCCTCTCCTGGGCCAATCGTCGCCTCCGGGACTCCCGGACCTGTCCAAATCGTAATAGAAAGTTACTAACTACTTAAATAACCTCTCACTAAAGCCCCATAATTTTATGGAATTTTTAACTATTTTTAAACGCGAACCTAAACCTTCGGACGTCCCAAACTATATCGAAACGATGTCCGTTGACACGAAACCAGTTCCAAAATGTTCGTTACATCGAATAGATGAAATTACATGTTGGAACCTTCCCCATAGGATTGCTCACGCGCCCTCACGCGTCGCCCAAAGGGGCTGCGTGTGGGAGCTACGCGCCTCACTGTAGATCTTCTTCAACCTTCGGCTAGCCCGGTCCGAACCGGCCAGCTCGGTTCACCTTGCAAATCCGGTCTGCCTGGATCGGCGTGACCGGTCCAAGGCTATTCCATCTTCATTTTTCGTCCTTTCTCTTCCCAGTTGATTCTATTCCTCTTATTTTGATCTTAGGAACCTAAATATATAATTAAAACAACCTAAAACCTCATAAAATCCATGAACCAATTTGTCCCTCACGGTTCAACAATCCCAAAAACTCCCTAGGGCTTCCTCAACCGTGAACCACCACCAAAACCTTCCTATAACTTCCCTAGCAACCTATTTACCCCATTCAAATCAAGAAAAACGGGCCATAACGTACCAAATCGAAATTAAAAAACCGATACCTTTGCCTGACTTGCCTCTGCCGTCCACGGTCGCGATGCTCCCGGTGTAAGACCCGGTCTTGGAAGCAAGAACGGTGAGCAAGACCCGTGAGCTTGAGAAGCAAGAACGGTGAGCAAGACCCGTGAGCTTGGAAAGGTAAGATCGGTGAACGATCCCACATCGCTCGGGGAGGGAAAGGTGAAGTACATTATATGTGTGGGCACGTATCTATCTAACACAAGGCCTTTTGGGAGCTCAGTGGCTTTGGGGGGGATTGGAACCCCAAAGTTAAGCGAGTTGAGGCTGGTGCAATCCCATGATGGGTGACCTACTGAGAAGTTGCACGTGAGCTCCCGAAAACAAAACCGTGAGGGCGAGGCCCAAAGAAGACAATATTGTGTTAGATGAGCCGGGTCGTGACAGAATGGTATCAAAGCCAGACCCTGGCCGGAAGTGTGCCAGCGAGGATGCTGGGCCCCAAGGGGGGTGGATTGTAAGACCCGGTCTTGGAAGCAAGAACGGTGAGCAAGACCCGTGAGCTTGAGAAGCAAGAACGGTGAGCAAGACCCGTGAGCTTGGAAAGGTAAGATCGGTGAACGATCCCACATCGCTCGGGGAGGGAAAGGTGAAGTACCTTATATGTGTGGGTGTAACGACCCGTCCCAAAAATTAGGGTTAAGACCGTGATTATGATTAGATTAGTGAGCTTAATGGGTGGTTAGTTGGTCCCGATCAGGTCGTTAGGGTAGAATGACGATTTTGCCCCTAGTTCGGGCAAAAAGTTGACTTTTAGTTTGGGCGGTCAAATGGACTTTGATCGATGACCAGGACGTAGTTTAAGACGTCACGAATCCGTAGACAGGTGGCACGCCTGATTCCGACATCCGAGGAGGAAGTTATGATGTTCGGAAGGTTGAGGGCATAACCGTAATTTGGCTAAGTAGGGGGAAAAGTTGACTTTTCGTACGATCGGGTTTTGGTACGTTGACCTAGGACCGTTAGGTAGATCTTGTCGTCCTGAGTTCGATGACAGGCGGCACGTATTCATCGGACTTACGATGTGTGAGTTACGGGTCTAGAAAGGTAGTGGCAAACTCGTAAATTTGACTTAAAAGGAAGGGCAGTTTGGTCTTTTGCACATTGGGATTTGTGCAACAGAGAGGGACAAATGGAGGGCTGAGATTGAGACATTTGTGAGGGAGATGAGAGGATTGTGACACGTGGTGGAGGGCTAGAGGCTTCTAGGGAACACGGTCCCAATTATTTGGGCTGTGTTTGTGTTTGTTCTTCGAACCAGAGAGAAACAGAGACTGGGAATTTGGGGAGGAATCGATCAAGATTGGTGAGGGTGTGAGTTTGTGAGTGTGTGAGGAGTGACCAGAGATCAAGAAGGAGACAGAGAGGAGGTTTGGAGGTGCGGTGGCTGTGTGTGGGTGAGAGGTGAGCCACGGGAAACCAGGGGGAAAACAGAGAATAGATAGGAGTTGTGAGTGGTGGTGCGGCCGTGTGATCAATCGAAGCTGGTGGAGGTGTCCAGAGGCTGGAGGTGGACTGGAGGAGTTGTGTTGCCACGGTGAAGCTCACGACGGCGACCGGAGGGCAGGTAATTTCTTGTTTCCCTTTTGATGCTCTGTTTTACCGTTTAGGTTCAGACGTCTAGTTGTAGCTTTTGGGGTTGAATCGAGGAGTCCAGTGAGGTCTGGGGGACACAGTAGGGTCCTAGGTAGCTGCTGGTTGTGCAGCCGTGACGGGGAAGTGCACGGTGGAGGCTAGAACGACGGAGAGTACCGGTGTGCTCTGTTTTTCCGTTTTACTTCAAACGTTGAGTCGTGGCTTTTGGACGTGAGTCGACGGTTTTGGTGAGTTGGGTAAGACTCAGAGAGGTTCTAGGAAGAGTTTAAGACAGTCACCGTGACGGGGGGTGACCGGGTTGAAGGGATCGTGAAACAGGGGACTGGTTCGAGTTTTGTTCGACCTTGAGTCGACGAGTTGTAGGATGAGTCGAGGTATTAGAGTGAGGGGGATGAGTTCCTTAGGATGGGACGAAGTAGATGGTGAAGAGAGGAGCAGTTTTGGTGCAGGCACGGCGGAGAACTGGTCACGCCGGTTCGAATTGCAGGGACTGTTGCGAACTGGGTCGACCAGAGGTTGCTGGTGATACTGTAGCTGGCGCGTGAGGGCCACGCGCAGCCACTTTGGGCGGCGCGTGAGGGCCACGCGCAACCACTTTGGGCGGCGCGTGGGGGCGCGTGCTGCGGTGTTTGGGAAAGTGGTCAACATGGTTTTTGGTCTAGGTGTTGTGACGAGTCCATTGGAATTGGTTTCGGGTTGTTCGGACGTTGTTTGAGGTTAGTTCCGCGAGGGTGAAGGTTTAGGGTTTAAGTTCGTTACGTTTAGGACCCGGGGATTTTTGGGGAAAATTAGGTGGACCTTCGTAGACTTGTTAATAACGTACTTTGGTGGTTGTTGACAGGATCGGGACTTCCCGAGGAAGCTAAGGAACGTATGGGATGTTCGAGACGCGATTGAGGGCTCGGTACTGTGAGTGGACCCTTTCTCTAAAACTGAGCATGCATAACTGCTTTTAATTACTTGTTTTATGGTTTTATATGTGATTTCATGGTCATTTGAATATGCTGTAACTGTTTTACTTAATTGCACGTTTTTCGAGAAAGGCTTGATTTCTGAGTATGATGCCATGGTTTTGGGATTTCAAACAATAAATGACATGATTTCGATGATCAAGGTTTTCGGTTTTAGAATCGGATTTCAAAAAGCGGAATTTGATTTTAAAGTTGAAAAGCAGGAATTCCGGATTTGGGTTCGGAATGACGGTTCTGGATGCCGAAAGGACATCGGACCGGTGATTTCGGATTCGGGTTTGGATATGCATTTCGAAATGGTTTTCCAATGTTTTTTGGATTGGATTTGCTGGATCTGGTTATTGGGTTTAAAGACCCGGATTATATTTGACGGGGGACGGGCCCGGATTGAGTTTAAAGACTCGGGAGTTTAAAGACTCGGATATATTGATATTTCCCCCGTAGGCCTGTTGAGTTTAAAGACTCGGGAGTTTAAAGACTCGGATATTATTGAGGCCTGGATTGAATTTAAAGACTCAGATAGATCCAGCAAGTTTGATCTGTTGGTTATGGCTTGGTACTTATGTTTTCTGATACGGTTTTTATGATGCGTATGATATGATTTCTACAACTGTTTTTATAGTGTTTTTGTTTTTATGATGAGTTTTACGTGATTGATAATTGTTTCTAGTAACTGGGTTATGCATGTGGTTTCAAAATGGAGGGCTAAACCCTGGTTTTAATATGAAACGGTTTTCGGAAATGATTTTATTATTTATGGTCCACTCACACCTTCTGTTTTAACTTGTCCTCCAGATCGTGGAGCTAGCGCGGGGTTTCGAAGTCGAGGCAGCGTCTGAGGCATAGAAGTCACGAGAGCGATCCCGCAGTGTTGTAAAGTTTTCTGTGTGCGTGTATCTAGTTACCAGTTTTCTTTCTGTTGTATTCAGTACTATGCTCTGTAAATTTTAACTTCGAGATGTTTTAAAGTTCTCCTGTGTAATGACCCGGAAATTAGAAAAAGGAAAAATTGGAAACTTTGGGGGAAAATGACGATTTCGCCCCTGGAATTGGGCAAAAAGTTGACTTTTAATTTGCGCGGTCAAACGGACTTTGATCGATGACTGTGACGTAGTTCGGGACGTCACGAGTTCATAGACAGGTGGCATGCCCAATTCCGACATTCGAGGAAAAAGTTATGATATGCGGAAGTTGGAGGGTAATTCGGTAAATTGGCCACAGGGGCCGGAAGTTGACTTTTTGATCGGGGCATTGTTTGGACTTTCCGAGAATACTGTTGGGTAGGTCTCGTGACGCTGAATCTGTAGACAGGCGGCATGCGTCAATCGGAGTCCGAACGAGAAAGTTATGGGTCTAGAACGAAGAGGGGCATTTCGGTAATTTGTTACGATAAGGGTAAAACGGTAATTGTCTTTAACGGGTAAACTTAAGCGATAAATTATGTTTTAATTTGGCTGAATTAGCCTATTTGAATTAAGATTAATCCCTAAGTGACATGTGTCACTTGCTTATGCTCATTAGTGGCATTTTGAATGCCTTATACGGACAAAAATCACCTCCACAATCCTTGCTTAAATTCTAACAATTCTAACACTGATTGATTAAGGGATGACCGTGGAAATACTGGGAGATTAGAGGAAACAATTGAGTGAAAAACAGAAGGAAAATTAGGAGAGAAAAACGGGGAGAATACTATGAACCCGAGAGGTAAAACCCGAAAATACCAACCATAAACACAAACCTTGAATTCGATCTTTCAGACGTTAAAGAGTGAAATTGACAATGGAGTGAGCTTTCTGGGACTGAGACGAGTCGAGCCATATCAAAACGGAAGCCAATTGACGTGGAAATCAATAAGAACAGACCCTACGACTCCTATGGAATTTGGAGCTTGAGTTCGATAACCTGGAGGTAGTAATCCTTGAAATTGATTTCAATTTCGTGTTTAGAATAACTGTTATATGCTTCGGGTGTAAACAATTGAAGAACACAGGTTGAGTTTGAGTGGAACCCGAGTTGGGACCCGTCGGGTTTCGATGTTGAGTCGTGGGTTTTAGGACATGTTTTCATTAAATTGAGGTCACAGATCGGTTAAAAATATGGAATAGATGAGAATAAATGAAAGAACTGAAGCAATTGGGTTTAAATTGATAGAAAGAAAACCGGGTTGCACCGCGGGTTGCAGACCCGAATACCAGTAAAACGGGTAGCAGGGACGACTGTAGCAACACTGTAGCACGGCGCGTGGACTCACGCGCAGCCGCTTGCGGCGGCGCGTGAGGGCGCGTGGCACGTTTTCTGAGGAAAGTTTCAACAGGTGTTTTACTCCTTGTAATGTAACGGACATTTTAAAATTGGTTTCAAGTCAATCGGACACCGTCTCGATAATGTTTCGAGGGTCCGAAGGTTTAAGTTACGTATTTAATTAATATTAAATTCCCGGAAAATTATGGGAAAATTAGATGATGTAAATTGACTTGTTAGTAACCTTGAATAATGATTGTGAACAGGATTCGAGATTCCGAGCAAGTGTCGGAAATTACGGAAACGCGTGCAGCGCGGGAAACGAGCAGTTGGACGGTGTGCGAGTGGACGTTTGTTTTATAAATAGATATGCATGCATAGTTAAATGTTTTATATGATTTATGGCATGATTTGAATTGAAATGATTTGATGTGATTATTTTGAGATTTAATGATTATTTTAATCCGTGCTTCGGGCACGTTTTTCGAGAAAATGTGAAATGACTGTTTTGGGTGAAGGCCCGGGATTTGTGATTGGTTTTGGCTTGGATTATGAGTTGGGAACTGGATTTAATGGATTTGTGATGTTTTCGGATATGATTTTACGGATTTGCGGGTATTGAATTATTTAATGATTTTACGGATTGACGAGAAATGAAATTTGGGCATGTGGACCCGTGATGATGGTTTTTGACATGGTTTTGATACTTGATTTAAAATAATGCTTTTGATTGTGGATTGATGTTTGATGACTCCAGATGTGTAATTCCTGGAGGGACTCCAGATGCGTAATTCCTGGAGGGACACCGGATGTGTAATTCCCGGTGAGGCTGGATGTGTAATTCCCAGCATTGGATGACGACTCTGGATGTGTAATTCCCAGAGGATCCTCGGATGTGTAATTCCCGAGTTATATGCTTTATTATATGGTGAACTGATTTTATAAAATGATTTAGATGATTCATGTGTTTTATCCTATGCATGCATGATTTGTTAAACTGGAGGGTAACAGATGTGTTTCAAATGTGTTTTACATGATATTATTTTTGTCCACTCACACCTTTGTTTTTAATGACCCTCCAGGCCGTGGCACGACACTCGGGGCGGATTACGAGGCAAAGGCATGAGCAGAAATCAGTATAGTTATCCCTGGTTTGACAGGTGCTGAAGGGTACTTTCGGAACTTCAGTTGACTTGTCAGACGGGAGCAGGACCAGGCACGGTTATCGAGGTCCAATTGGGACGGGTCCTGTCATCCTGTGTCTGACGGTGTAGTTTAGTAGTTATTTTGATGTTGGTTTGGGGTGTCAGACGGGAGCAGGATTTACCTCGGTTTTCGGGGTGAAACCGGGGTGGGTCCTGATAGTGGGCACATATCTATCTAACACAAGGCCTTTTGGGAGCTCAGTGGCTTTGGGGGGGATTGGAACCCCAAAGTTAAGCGAGTTGAGGCTGGTGCAATCCCATGATGGGTGACCTACTGGGAAGTTGCACGTGAGGTCCCGAAAACAAAACTGTGAGGGTTGGGCCCAAATGTAACGACCCGTCTCTGTCGGGGTGTCAGACGGGAGCAGGATTTACCTCGGTTTTCGGGGTGAAACCAGGGTGTGTCCTGACACCAAAGCGGACAATATTGTGTTAGATAGGCCGGGTAGTGACACCCGGCCTGCCAGCAACATCAACTTGCACTCCTCACACTCCCTTGGTCCCTCACACATGATCAAAAGGGTATAGGTTTGGATTGGGATGAAAGGGTGCTCGGGTTTGGATTGGGATGAAAGGGTGCTCGGGTTTGGGTTTGGTATGCACGAACAAGTAAAAGGGGTGATATGCATGAATGTAAAATGGTGTCCAGTGGATGAGTGACACTTGTCACTCATCCATTGGACCCTAGGAAAATATATGGGCCCCACTTAGGATAAAACCCAAGCCGTCTCGTAAAACGTGCAATAGTACGTTGGAACTTCAGTGAACCGTAACTTTTCGGTCGAACGTCCGAATTCGGTGTGCCGCCTGTCAACGGATCCGTATCGTCCTGATCTACATAACGGTCCTCGGTTATCGGACCTCCCGGGGCAAAAGTCAACTATTTGCCCCTTTTCAACCAAATTACCAAAGTACCCCCGAACTTCTGAAAATCATAACTTCTTCCTGGAACGTCGGAATCGAGCGTGCCACCTGTCTATGAACTCGTGACGTCCCGAACTATGTCACAGTTATAGACAAAGGTCCATTTGACTGCCTGAACGAAAAATCAACGATTCGCCCATTCTAGGGGCAAAATCGTCATTTCGCTTTGAACGTCTATTAATCTTCGTCTAATCCCCGATTAGTCTCGCTAATCCGTCATTAATTCTTATTTAATCTCGATAATTTGAGACGGGTCGTTACAATCTTCCTCCCTTAAAGAATTTCGTCCTCAAAATTCAAACTGACCTGATTCCACAACCCAACTGTGGAATCCAACCATGTCCCCTCTACTCGGGTATTGCACCCACACGAGAATACCCGTGTAATAGTACATGTTCGACGCACATGCCATACTCGTCGGTACGTACCGTTACTAGAGCTTCCCAAGCTCCAACTTCACTCTCATCAACAGTGTTCCGATCGACGACTCGTGAGAGTCATCACGTCGGCTTGTAAGTCTCACTCGATTGCTATTAATATCAAGAAGAAACAAACAATAATTGAGTTTTATTTATAAAAAAAGAACTAATAGTTAAATCATAAGCACTATAAATTAAGATATTATTGATTTATATATTACATGACATTTATGCGATTTTTTTTTAATTTAGAGAATTATTAATTTAAAACATTATCCTAAGGTGAGGCTGATCAAAAATATTATTTAATCAAAATTAATGATTTATCAGGTATTAAATTATTGATTTTCTACCTTAATAAAAAAAATTGAAAATAAACACATTCCAATTTTTGGAAATATAATTTTAGAAGTTTTTCGCCATTTTATTTTAGCGATAACTATTTTGATTTTGATAATTATTACAACTCGTGTTGTGTATTGCGGACATGGCGGCAAAGTTCGCTTTAGGGTCGGAACCGGTGGTGGGATCCCTCGCACCGTCAAGGAGGAGAGAGTACAGAGTTACCAACAGGCTCCAAGAGGGCAAGCGGCCCTTATACGCTATCGTTTTCAACTTCATTGACTCGCGGTACTTCAACGTCTTCGCCACAGTTGGTGGCAATCGGGTTCCTTTCTCTAACCCTCTTTAACTCATCCCAAAAGGAGCTAAAACCAACAAGAAAGAAATTTTCTTTCTCTGTAAAACTCCAATCGGCAATCAAACAGAGATTTATGCTTTTTTTGGCTGATTGTTTATTGATTATTGTTTTTTTTCTTATATTATGTTTTAATGGATTTTGGCATTTAGGGTCGATTACTAGGGATGTAGGCTCTATCTGGGTTTTTGGTCTTAGCTTTGTCTATAAATTTCTGAATATGGACTAATGTTAGTGCTTTAGAGTACAATGAAATGATTATTATTTAGGTTATTGTTTCGGGGAAGAAAAACAAAATATAAGGCATCACATTTCATATTTGCAATATTGGATTGCAATGCTGCTGGAGGTAGTGGTGTATTGTGGTTCTTATGAGCTGGTAATGCATAGTCGTGACATTCATTTGTAAATAAGCAACATGAATATGTTCCCGGAAGTGATTATCTGCTTAAAAAAATTATCTGAGATAGACAAATTTCATGGTTCTCTTTCTCCTATTTATTGTATTTGTTTTGAAATGTTGCTTAGTTTTATTATTATTCTTTTGTCAGGTGACTGTATACCAATGTCTAGAAGGGGGCGTGATTGCTGTGTTGCAGTCTTATATTGATGAAGATGTAAGTATAGACAGCCATCTTTCGGTCATTGATCTAATGGATTAGCATTTTTTTTCTGATTAATTATCAAGCAGTTTAGCGTTCATGTGCTAATGTTCATATCTTTTTTGCTGATATGTGATTTTATGTTATTTGGAGATCAGAAGGATGAATCTTTTTACACTGTGAGCTGGGCATGCAATGTTGATGGAACGCCATTGCTTGTAGCTGGAGGAATTAATGGTATAATGCGGGTCATTGATTGTGGCAGTGAGAAGATAGACAAGGTATCTTAGTACTGGTTCTGAGGTCCTACATCTATTTCTTCTGAGTTTTCAGAAATATTTCAAACATGCTTGAGTGGGATAGAGAATTTTTTTGTTTTTTCGCTCTGCTTACTTTTGCCCCCTAATGTAATCATCTATGTGCAGAGTTTCGTTGGCCATGGGGACTCAATAAATGAAATCAGGACTCAGCCTTTGAAGTCAGCACTTGTAGTGTCAGCAAGCAAAGTGCATACTATAACCTTCTTTGCTTTTTCATTTTAGTTTTTTTTTTAAATACTTCATTTTTAATCTTAGAACTTGCCAGGATGAGTCAGTTCGACTATGGAATGTTCAGACTGGTATATGTATTTTGATCTTCGCTGGAGCAGGGGGCCACCGAAATGAAGTCTTGAGTGTGGTAAGCATGTGGGATGGGATTCATGTTCTTCCACCCTTCCCATTAAATTTTCTCAAAGTAGAAGTCTATTGCTTCATTTTTTTTTTTTGCGTGAAGATTGGGATGTAAGAAAAGGATTTAGGAGCCAAATTATATTTACCTTGCTATGATTGTCATAGGACTTTCATCCTTCTGACATCTATCGCATTGCAAGTTGTGGCATGGACAATACCGTTAAGATCTGGTCAATGAAAGGTATGACTTCATGTTGCTGCTTTATATCACAGTTTACATAATTTGGTTTGGTAATCCATTTTTATGTAATTATATGACATGGATCACAATTGCCACAAATTTAGCAATTCACAATAGCCAGCCTGCTTTACTGTACGTTTGAGATTGTCAGATTTGTTGTGAAGATTCTCAGTTTAGTGTGTATACTTTTGCTTCTAAGGGTTAAAATTTATTATTATTAATAAAAAAAATAATAGCAGCCCTCTTTGTTTTCCCAATGGTGAAAAAATGTATTGGGTTATGTTAAATTTCTTTTTATTGTGTATTGGCTTTGTTTATGGATGACTGTGAAATGGGGTGGTGTTAAACGAATATTACATCTGAGGGTCTGAGTGCTTGATGGAATGTTTGGCTGGGCGTCAATTGGGTATATTCAATATTTTGTTTAATACTTATATATTGCTCTTTTTCAGAATTCTGGACATATGTAGATAAATCTTTCACTTGGACAGATCTTCCATCAAAATTTCCTACAAAATATGTGCAATTTCCCGTGAGTATCTGTTTTCTCTGCGTTTTAGTTTAGAGTTGTCATTCTCATTATATCTGAGATTACTGAACTTTTCAGGTATTCATAGCCTCCATTCATACAAACTATGTTGACTGTAATAGGTGGCTGGGAGATTTCCTCCTTTCAAAGGTGAGTGACAATTTCATCCACCATCTTCTTTTTGTCAATATAAAATCTTAAGGTGCTTTGAGAATGGGAAAAGAGCTATATTGTATTCAGATGGAAACTCTTAATATGTCAAATATATGCTACCTTTACTAATTGGCGTAAATTAATCAGAAAAATCAGCTGGTTTAAAGTGAGCTCATGAGAAAGATAATTCCTGAAAATTTGGTTTATCTTTTTATGTTAGTATCTACTCTGAATATTCATTTACATCCTCTAGAAGTCAGATAAAATTCAATAGCTATCTATAATGTCTTGCATGGTGTGGTAAGTTTGTCCAGATATAACACATAAGTTCCAACTATGGGTAGTTGAATTGCTTTTAGATGTTGTAGCTGGATTTCATATATTGTCAATTGATTACATTTGTATACCATGCTGTGAATTTCCAGAGTGTTGACAATGAAATTGTGCTGTGGGAACCGAAAATGAAGGAACAGTCTCCAGGGGAGGTTAGAATACCTTGCTCTTCTTGTTTTTATGTTAATATCATTGGAGTTTGTTTTTTTTTTTTTAAATAAAGGAACACATAAAAAGTATAGGGGGGAGAGAGTGATTAAGAGGGAGAGAAATGAGTGGAATATATATCATAAATACTAAAAACCAAAATTCTAAATGCTTTTACATTATACCCTATAAATCATACTTTTTATTTTTTTGCCTCTTTCTCAGCTCTATCATCTGGTTACTCGCTTTCCGTTGTCTCTTTGTTTTTTCTCCTAAAGTCTTTCTGTTGTCTCAAAATGCATCATAAACTCGATTTTGTGTTAGGATGCCCCCCTAAAGCCCCATTTTCCAAGTTAGTCTTTTTCCGTTAACTCCATTAACTTACTGTCAAATATAAGGGCAATATGGTCACTTTGGACCGAAAAAAAAATTAATTCTTTGGAATGAAGCAATAAGTTGTGTGACAGTAAATTTTCAGACCTTGAAAGCGATAAGTTGTGTTTGGATTGAAGTGAACATCTTTTGATATTTCTTCTTCTTAAAGGGAATGATCGAGTTTTAATACCATGTAACCAGACGAGTCCCAACGTGTCTCCAATATTTGATTTTGTTGGTATGGATCTGTATTTGTGTGATGGATTCGGGCAATAGTGAGAGTATGAATTCCTCCAACGGCGGTGAGGATGAGTACGAGTCGCAGGGTGAGTCAATGTCAGCGCTGCTCAGTAATATGCCACCGACTCAACTGGGTTCCATGTGTAATAACCAACATCTGTTGGACCCTTTATCCAACATCCAACCTTTTTTGACCAATAATAATAATAGCCATAATAATTTTCATTTAGGAGGAAGATGAGGACTCCACCACAGCAGAGGCGGCATTGGTGTTAATATTGGCGTTGGCAGTAGTGAAAGCGGCTCGTCTTTTGCGGCGCTTCAGATTCCACATGACTATCAAAACGTTTCGGCTTCGTCTTCAGCTCCAAACTTACGGTCACACAACTTATAGCTTCAATCCAAATATTTAGTTTTTATTTATTTTTTAATGTTTTGTCCAAAGTGACTATATTATCCTTATATTTGACAGTAAATTAATGGAGTTAACGGAAAAACACTCACTTGGAACGAAAATGAGGTTTTAGGGGGCATCCTGGCACGAAATAGAGTATATGGTGCATTATGAGACAAAAGTAAGAGTTGAGGGTGCATCTTGGTTAAAAAGCCTTTCGTTTATCCTTTTAGTTTACCATGCAAGCCCTCAGTTTTCTCATTCTTTACTGTCTTCAATGAAGTTTTCTATTATTTTCTACTGTTTGGTGCCCTTAAATGTTGTTTGTGCCTTCTGATTAGGGTACTGTTGACATCCTGCAAAAGTACCCAGTTCCAGAGTGCGATATTTGGTTCATCAAATTTTCCTGTGATTTCCACTACAGTGCTGTTGCTATAGGTAATTTAAACTCTGTGAAAAACTCTGTTCAATGGCTATAGTTCTGATACTTAAAAAACGAATCAACCAATTTTAGATGTTCCTACTGTTGCACAACTATGTGTCGACTCCTTAGCCTACTGTTTTCTGTCTCGCAGGGAATAGAGAAGGAAAGATTCTTGTCTGGGAATTGCAATCCAGCCCTCCTGTTCTTATTGCAAAGTTCGTTTGGTTTCTCATCTTTACTGAACTCCAGTTGACAAAAGTTGTAATTATGATATGTAATTTGTAATCATAACCTTGCACTGATTTCAGGTTATTACATCCTCAATCCAAATCTCCAATTAGACAAACTGCTACATCTTTTGATGGAAGGTGACTCCTACATGGTTTACTCATCTCGTTATTTTTATTACCGCATATCATGGTAAATGGCACTTTTACTGCCATAGCCATTGCTAATGTGAAAATTGATCCTCGTTGTATTGTGTTGTGCACTGCAGCACCATTCTCAGCTGCTGTGAGGACGGAACAATTTGGCGCTGGGATGCCGTTGAAAATTCTTAAATCTTACCCAAGTGGGAACATTGGCATGAATTAGCAAATGCTACTCATGGTTCAGATCAGATTCAGTTTACTCTGGTAATGTACTTCATGGTATTTAAAATACATGAAAATTTAGATTCAGTTCAGACATGGATAATTAGATTCAGTTCAGATGGTTCAGATCAGAAAACAAAGGATTGGGAGGGTTTCGTACCCTAATAAAATTTGTTATGTGAGCGAGCATATTAATTGACATAATCATATCAAGATAATATTGAGGGTGTTTTGAGTCCCATAGGTTTTGAAAAGCAAGATTGAAAATCCACATATAGCTGGAAGTTGTAAAGAAATTGTAAATTCACATCTTGTACATCTCAATAAATGAACCCACTACCATTAAATCCCGGTACATTTCAGGAAAAACAATGGATGTTCAATACCAAAAACATTCATTTAAGGTACAACTACGTCTCAATATTTTTCAGAATACGAAAACAGCCAGCCCATATTAATGTGTGTACATATATGATTTATAAAATCAAATGTTGTCTTTCTGGCATCATATTGTTTTAGAATATCCCATTGGAGAAAAACAATTTGAGATTTCATAATACTTCAGTAAAATATCAACGAAGTTATAAAAATTTAATTTACATCTTAACAGTGAAGATCTCTACACGTAGCTTGTGAATCATGAAATAAAGTACAAATGTTTCTTTCAATTGTCTATCATAGAAAACTAGAGATGTAACACTGTAAACTTGACAGAAATGTCAATAGATACATACGACCCTAACATACAAAATTGCTTTACCAGACAAATGAAATTTAAATTTCGTATCTGCCTGACTAGTACAAACACTCACCAAGCAAGCAATTTCGTCTCCTCCCTTATATACAAAAAAGAATTGATAATCTATATATGATTGGGATCATTTTCATCCCAAAGTATTACAGGGAAAGGAATTGCACAAAATGGTGAACTATATGTGAGACCGTAACTGCGTCAATAAACTCTGCATGCTTTGAAGTTTCTGAGTGAGTTGTTCTACAGTAGCAAGATGCTGCACAAAAGATTCAGAACTGCCTAGGCCGGAAAGAAGGGCGGCACACTTGGCCTGCGACTCTTTAAATGCCTCTTCAAGTGAAGCCACTGTTGATTCCAAGGTGGCGGTTGTACCTGGGGTTTCACCAATCAAATTCGATTGAGTGCGCCCAGTACTGAAAAAGCTGCCACTCCTGCTGAGCTTTCCAGGGGAGAATACCTTGTCGATACCCTCATTTCCTGCAAGTCATTTTCACAACTTTTCAAAATGACAAATGGCGAAAAAAATTATAATGGAGATGATCTTTCCAGTAGTACCCTAATCACACACACCAGTCTATAGAGATAAATCTTGTTAGCTAAGTAAAATGTGAAAATTGTAACTAAATTCCACAGATGAATCGAGAAATAATGGCATTTAGCGGTTACAAGAAAGGTCATAACCAAGACATGTCAATTGATTAAACTGTTTTAGCATAGAAATTAAAGAATTCAAAAGACAAGAGCACAACCCTAAATAGAAATGACGGAGAACTCATCAAGTGATAAAACAGTATAGTGACGTACCAAGGTTGCTTAGCTGTTTAATTGCAGCCTGGCCAATGGATCCCTCCAGCTTGAGTAGCCGCAAAATTCCAGCAGTGATTCGACCCATTGATTCAACTTCTGACTTGCACAGAAAAGTAAGATATTGCAACTCATCCTTTGTTACAACCGCCTCGATCTGTGGACACATAAGTGTCATAATGCAGAACATTTCAGAAAATAAATACAGATATGAACTTGAAATTTCCCATTACCGGTTCCTTAACAGAGAATTTCACATTTTCCACAACCCATTCCTCCATTTCAAGATTAACCGTGTCCTCTGGTACCACCATGCGAACTTCAAGATCTACACCTGCAGATATCTCAGCAGTTTCCTTGATCCCATTCACAGGTAAGCCGGCAGCATTGATACCCTTCTGGGCATTGGGCTTTAATATCTGCAATCCTTCCGCACTAACCTGAAAATCATAATTCAAATGTATAAGAGTATGAAATGAAATGGATATCTATCTCATTAAAATAAAGGTGCATGAATAATGAAATAGAAATCAATCAAAACATTGGCATATTTGCATTGAATAATATTCATAATAAAAGCACTCAATTTCTAGAGTGTCAAAACATTGATGTTCAAGGCAGCAACGATGCGAAACAAAAGAGTTCTATCAAGAATATGCATAGTACTGTTAGGTCACTAACAAATAATAAAATAAAATAAAATCTTTAGATGAATATACTTTAATCAATTTTTCCAAATCTCAAGCTCTTCCTTGCTCAACCTAGGATTGACTCAGTTATGCTCTAACCAACAACCCTACCAATTGCTAGGTCTCTATTACATATTGAAATAGTTCTGAATGATTAAGGACAAGCTCACAAATACTTCAGTGGGGCTTCACAAACAGAAATCTCGACAGGTATATTAGGCCTACCGTACATAACATTTTTCTGAAATGGAACAGAATTTGATTAATTCAGAGACAGAGTTCAAGGTGCAGATAAGAAATCCATTAGAACCTCTACCAATTTACAATACCAAACAGTGGATGAAACCCTCTAATCTAACACATAATACAACTATTAAACAGCATGGCATACCTATCTCTAAAACTGTTGATTGAAAGGCTCCCTTCCCTACCTTATCAGACTTTTAAAGCAATGTAGACTGTAAAATTACGGACATCGAAGTCTGAAGCCGCTAGATAAAACCAGACAACAGGACCAAAGATTTAAAATTAATAATTAATAATATCTTATCACTTTCTGCTTCCTATGAAGCAAAATGCAAAAGCATTCCATTCCATGATCTCAGGTAAGTGGTAGCAAACCGCATGCTCATTTAAAATCATGAGTGTTACCCTTTATGATCCCAGATCAGGGTAACACAGCGTGAACCAACACCACAATAGGAATGCAATCACAGCAGTCATGCACCTTAAAATTTTAGAATACCGTAACCCTAAGATATCATCCAGACAGACCATAAATTATTATATATATATATATATATTTGAAGAAATTTTTTGAAACAGTGACAAATGTATATATGATACTGCTCCTTTAGAAAAAAATGTTCAGCATCAACAATCAATATGCATATACGTTTCACCAACGAGCCATCAGTAGGCACAACAAGCACATTAAAACCTTGAAAAGGTAGAGATATTCTTACTGTAACTAACTCCACAGGATATTTCGGTGTCCTGTATGAATTTCCATTTCCATTCAGCATATTCTTCGGACTACTTTTTGCTTTTACATGTAGATTATGGAACGTTGTGTGCCAACACCTCTCTTCTCTTCCCGCATCCTCTTGATTGTAGAACCACCATCTTTCTGCCATCTCTTGTGCACCTTCAAGAGCAAATATCCAATTTTTCAACCTTATGGACACATTTACATCATCTGGCTTTCCCAAGTGCAATACTCCACTTTCCTTTCCACCACCAGAACTTCCATCTGAAAGAAAATGGACTATTAAAGCCACTGCAGTAACAATAAATTAAAAAGGAGAAAAGAAAAGGAGCATAACACTTTGTCTGTGCCACATACCCTCATTCAAACCAACAATAAGACGCGATGGTTTGAAAAGCTTTGACAGTGGTCCTGCTCGTAATTTTTCTAACTCTTTAGAGAGCCCCTTTCCAGGAACACCATCAGGGCCAAGTATTCCAAAGCGATGAAACAAGGATTCAGCATAGTTCATTCCCCCGCCTAGACGAACACCAGAGATACACGCTGACACATTCAAACTATGACACTCCGCATCGCGTTCATTTAAAGGAATTATGTGGACCATGCTTATGTCCACAAATGGATCTACAAAAGATTTACCATTTGATTGCTGTTTTTTTTGGTTATGAATCCAAAATACAGGTCTTAGTTCAGGGCACCCATTTCCAGTTGTTGGAAGACCATTTTCAACAGAAGTTAAAACTGTGCCTTTCTCATGTGCTAAGTTTCTCTCAGTATCTACACAGTCTACCTCAACACTGTCCCAAAGTAGAGTGGATGAAACAGCAACTGCACCACCGAGGGTCCTGTGAGTAACTTTTATAAAGAGATCGCCCCCAATAAACTGCACTAGAGGCATTCCTTGACTATTCATGGGAGACGATTCCAGAAATCTAATTTGAAGGTCTTTCACCGCTAAACTTACTGCGGTGTCATTGGGAACCTTGTCAATCAGCTTTCCGTCAAAGGAATGATCACTATTTCTCTTTTCTCCAGTTTTGTTTCCAACAAGAACAATCTTTTCACTAACTTTGCCAAAGTATGCATAAAGGTCCAAGCCAAAAAATAACTGTTCAACAGAGGTGTTGGAGAGATAGTTTTGACAAGCTACACCTATCCTGACAATACCACCAGGAGGAGGAACAATTGTTAAAGGACTCCCATCAGCGGTTACCATGGCTACTTCAACGCAAGCATCTTTCAGCTCAACACATCTCCACAAACCTGAATCCCGATCAAGAGAACTCTGAATACCAGCTGACTTAGTGCATGTTTCCAGTGACAAACTAAGGAGTGATGCTCTAGTAGTCCATTTCCTCTGGCTGGCATCAACTGGTTGACCTTCCCAGAGACAGAAGCAAGCAGGATCCTTCTCCAGATTCAGTAACCTTAGCTTTAGTGATGGTGACTCTGAAAAGAACAAGTTCTCAATCTGAAGCCTTGCTCCAGAAAAGGTACTCTGGTAGATACTGCCACTGTTGTTAGCAGAGTCACTGTCTATGTCCAAAGGAACAGTCACATCTAATTCCTTGAGGGTGAATATCAAGGAATTGACTGAGAAATCTGGTAAAACAGCACCAGGATTGACAACAATTCCATCGGCCAGGAAGGAAGAGATCCTCAAACAGGACCCTTCCTGAAGATCAATCTGGCATTAAAACAAAACAAATAAAAAACGACATTAGAAGACTCACATGGATATGAAAAGAAAATAAGAATTGTTGATATAAGTCTATATATGAAATAATCAATACATACCATTAAGGGTTGACAATTAATTACTGTTTGTGAAGCAAAAGATGGAGGGATTGGGGAGGGCTTGATCTGAAGAGAATGGAGGCATAACAAAGGGACACTCTTAATTAATTGCCACTCCTGATCTCCCAGAGGATATATAGGAGGGCAAAAGTTCTTACCTGCCCAAACAAAAAGACAAAAATGATGAGTGAGCAACTTAAAACTACATATACTGAAAACCTGAAGACACGCTACTGGGTTAAGTGTCCTGCCCATTGCACATAAATCAAAAGTCACTTTTGGCCCTCGTAGTTTGCCCAATTTCCCATTTTCATCTTCGGATTATTATTTTAAGCCATTTTGACCTTGTAGTTTCATATCCATAATAATACAAGGACTCGTGCGAATTTCTGTCCAATCACTTGACAAACTAAAGAAAATGCTTCTCTTGTGGAGGAGTGTTCATGTCATATTTCATGTTATTTAGGTCTCATCTACTTCAGCTCACCTCTTATTTATCATGGTAGTCTATTCTGAGAAGCAATAGTTCGAACTTTCCCAAAACTGGGTATAAATGTCTTTTAGATATTGAGCAAAATCAACGGGGATGAATGAAGAGATGAACGAAAATGCGAAACATGGTTAAAACCCACCATGTGAGAAGCACGCACTAATTGCAAAGTAATTAGACAAAAATTTGGACGTATTCTCAAATTGCTATTATTATTAAACGACATGGTTAAAATCACTCAAATTCAAACAACGTGGACAAATGTGGGAAAACGTGCCAGCTACAGGGACTAAAAGTGATTTTGACCTAAATTTAGCTCATACCAAAGTCGGGAACATGTAGAGGTTCTTCAGGAACTGCTTGCATTGATGGTTGAACTAAAGTGCACGGAGGTCGTGAATAGGTATCCCTACATTCCAGTCACAAACAAAATCATATTTCACTCATATGACTGAGCATATATCAGAGGAGAAGACACTTCTCAAATTTATATGTTATCCACAGGGAAATTATCTTACAGATATATATTATCATTAAAACTACATCCAGAATTTATTAGCTTCAACAACAAATAGAAACACATAAGGACTAGATTTAGGTCAAAAAAATGGCTGGGGGTCAAGTTCTACTTATGGTTGACATATATTTGTTCTAACTAACTGTGGTCAACTTATATGTGTGTATATAAATAAATGCAAAAACACCCAAAGAATATGAAGAGCCACATGAAGTTGAACTTACTCAATTCCAAATTGCGTCCCAGGAGAATGTTCACTAGCACTAAACTCTCGAGACATTGTAAATGAACAAACTTTACCTTAAAAAAAGTCCACCAATCATAACCCTTGACAAGTTGTTGTCAATTTCTCCACCTGAAACACTAGCCTGCAAAAGCAGATACCCATATAGGATCTTGGACTCCTAAAGAAGCTAAACATTGTACTGTAAAAAGCCTACATTTTATGCATGTAACCAATTTGTAGGATAAAAAATCAGATCTAAGGGCTCTGAAGTATATTTTAATATTGCGCAGATTACGAAAGCCAGATTTTAAATTTTTAAATCTGAACAGTTCTACAGAAAATAATATATTTACACATGGGATCCTCCTTGAAGTATAAGCACTCCAAGATTCATAGAATATAATGGTGATGCGAATGAAAAGTTAATATTAATATTTAATATGAGAGTCATAGAACAATACCCGAGAGAAGAAAAGTGATTGCATCAAAAGTTCAAGCCGGAACTCTGCAAGTAAACCCAGGACATCTGAGAATGCTTAAAATGAAAAGAACTTAAGAAAAGAAATAGTCTGAAGGATACATGCAAATTCTAGGAATACAGTTGATAAAGCTTAGCTCCCAACAAATCGGGTTCCCTGACCCATTTTCTTTGGCACAGCATACTTCTTCCTTAATGTACAAAAGCATTAAATTTCTATAAATTTGTAGCGGAAATCACAAACCAGTATCTTTGATGCAGAGAAATATGTGGTCCACAACAATTGAGACTATAGACAGTCCTGCTGCTTCTGTGGATCGCTGCAAAAATTCCATGAGAGATGTAGATAGACAGCTAGATGATGTAGAAGAAAAGGATTATCATATGATGTTAGGTAGAAACTAGAATAAGTATGAAGTAAAGGCAACAGCAAACCTGCTGAGTTTTTGAATCAACATCTCCTCTATTCAGACAGACATACAATCCTGTCATAAAGCGGAGAAGAGCACGTAGTCCTGTACCACATGATATATAATAACATCAAGCTATAATTATACTAATATATTTATAGGAATCAGTGAAACAAGTGACCCCATATATTTCAATTGTTACCTGGTTCACTTATTCCAGGACAAACAGCCTCTGTGATATGCAACTGAACCTCAAGCCCAAGAGGACTGTTTAATTCTGTCCTTTGCACTGTGATCTGGTAAGAATCACAAAGTCAAGAAAGATACAGTAACATCAAGTCCATAAGACTCTAGACCCTCCCTATGTTCAAACCAGCATATGGAGTACAACCATACATCAAGAATTAAGCAAAGAATTTATCTACATTACATAAGCGTGTCCTGAAATTCCTTCTATAAAACGCTCCCCACCAAAGAAAACTCGCTTTGCACCATCATCATCTCTCTGGTTTCCTCCATCTTCAGTACGTGCTATATTCGCATCCATGAACATATCAGGGTGAGGCAGGAGATCGATAGACAAAGATTCCCACTCAAGTTTCTTGTAAGAAAAGAATTTATCATCATTTAATACTAATTTAAACTTAGGAGGTCTAACAAATCTAATCAGAGAACAATGGAACAAAACTGAAAATTTATGGGATACACTAGAAAAGCAAGCCGCCCCCTCCCCCCCCCCCCCCCAAAAAGAAAAAAAGGAAATTAAAGGAAAAAAATAGTGATTCGATGCAAAATGATTAGCACATTACTTTGAACAAATAAATGAACTTTTTGTCACTGGAGAACTCTCGTGCTTCTTTAAGATTTACAACCTGTTACAAGACATTTAGTTTAAATAAGCCAGAGAACTCACAAAATTGATAAAGAAAGTTTCATATGAGCATAACCAAAATATTACCTGCCAATTTTCATTAGTAGTATACAGAAAAAGGTTGCATATGGTGATAGAGGCCAGAGGTGATGCCCTGGATTAGAAATAAGAAAACAAAAAAATAAAATAAAATAAAAGAAGGATAGGCATATACGATAATGTATAAACTTCACATTTCAAATGTAAAAAAAAAAAAAAAAAAAAAAAAAAAAAAAAAAACTAGTCTGTCTCTATATTGTTTTTTTTCTAGAAACCTGAGCATCACCCCTACACCATTAGATCTATACCATCATCCAAATGGCCCTGAATCCTTAAGATATAGCCATAAAAAAATCTCCAGCAAGAAAATTACAGCTTCCTGCTACTGCCAACCATCAATCTTTAATCTTTCACCTTTCCTTTTTCCTGAAATATACATCCTTCTCTTACAGCCCTAGGACTTAAAATGGCTAAATTCTCACAAACTTGGATAGCCATATGCATGAATGCATAGGCTGATTCCTATCTGTCCTATCAACAAAATTATAACTGTTATCAATAGTATAAACTTATAAGAAGCTAGCACAAAATTAGTGCACAATCACTTCCATGTACAACAAGGCATAACTAGGCAACTGGACTTTGGAAATTACCAACTCGCCCCTCCTTGACATCGACCGCCCCCACGAGTTTCAAGAAGAAGATTAACTGTGAGAATCTCCAAAGTCATTCCATCTGCAATCTAATATTTTTAAAAAGGACAGCAATGTAACTTTCAGAATAACTCTCAAATCTCCGTAATTTTTAAAATACATCAATAAAGCAGTTTTCAGTTAGGTAGCTTGCAATTGCATAAAACAGTTCTGAATTCTGTAATGATTTGAACTACTACTATACCACTGAAAAGGTCAGAATGCGGCAATTACAAGAAGCAATAAAGCAAGCATGGAATGAATGAAAGGGAAAAAGGATTACTCAAAGGCTCATGACCAAAAATTAGATCATGGGGAAAAAGAATTAGTCCTGTAAATGAAAAAATTGAATTCTTACAGCTAGGTTGAATGAGTCATACATAGCTTTTGATTAAAATACATTACATGTATTGTTCAAAAAGTCCAGGGTCCATGTTTTGGAATGTAACCCAAACACAAGGTTTGCCAGTTACCACACTTGAGTGATGAGTAGGCAGCGATGCCATCTAATCGTGAAGGCTTATATGGTAACTTGAAAAACTTCATTTCATTAACAAGCTATAATCATCATTTCGGCAACAATATCTCCTTTTACCAGTGCTTACTTATTAGTTTAATTCTTTTTTAGATTCCCAGTTCCATTAGTCTTAAAGAGTGAAAAGATTATGTGCCTTTTGCACAGAAAATTCGTACATTGACAGCATTGGTTTAACCTAACCTTATCAGCAAATCCATAGCCACTACCCTTCGCAGAGCTAGACAAGGATGGAGAACTGCATGGAAGAATTTAGTGTTCAGTGAATCTACCACTGTACTACAAAACTTGTGTCCAATTGTCAATCTTGAAATGTAAGATCAAGCAAGATAACTTAGGCTTTACCTGCTTGGAGTGCTTGGATCCAAATCTGATTTCTCCTCTAACACCAAATCAAGCCTATCAATTTGCACAAGAATTGGCTCTATTTGTAAATTGCTGATGCTGACAGATGGGAGCTATTAAATCACACAAAGGAGAGTCATTTAATTAATGAGAGTCATTTAATTCATTATGTCCTTAAATTAATGGGGACAAAAAACAAAAAACGCATCTTTTGCAATGATACTTGACTAATTTTCAGATATTGTGAAACTTATCACAAAAGCCAACACATAAACTTATCACAAAAGCCAACACATACTAAAATTTCAATTTTCTATTACACTTACTTCAGATTTTCTGCCAAACAATACACCTATCAAAACTAATTTAATAATATCGAATACATGGTAAATGAATGCCGAATTAACAGCAACCAACCACTATCTCCAGTTTTCCCACTTTGGCCGTCGTTACATTCAGCGCCGGCGGCAACCCCATGCTAGAATGCAAAGCATCGCCGTTTATATCTGTCAATTCAAAAAAAAATGGAGCAAAACCTCACAATGAATCCTAATCAGAGCGAATTTATCACCAAATTAAGCAAATGAATCGCCAAATTTACCCAAATTTGAAAGCTGCACGGTACGTCCCTGCAACTTGAACTGGTCTCGGGAGAAGGATTTCAACCAGTACTTGAGAGTGTACTCCAGCGCCAGAGCCAATATGGACTCCATAGCTGAGGAAAACCTTCCCGAGACTTCTAGAACGCTCTACTGAATTAGGAGAAGTTGATACTGAAGCTTTCGGAGCACTATGGATCTATACGATGCGAAATGTTGAAAACCCTACTAGAATTCGGATCGGGGTTGTGGTTGAAAGCGCGAGCATGCATTCGGGGTTTGTAAACTACTAAACTATTTACAGGCACCTGGCGAGCAATGGAATTTTTCTTTTTTCCGCTTGCTTTTCTTTTCTCTGTGTTTTTTTTGGCTCTGTTCGGCAGGTGGGAATATCTCGGCACAGTGGGGAGGGAGAGAGGCGGGGATGGGTTGGCACGTGCATATAGAGGGGACCGTATGATTGACACGTGAGGGGTCTGGATTGGTATGCGTTGGATCTAGGTGTGTTTGGATTAGCCCTTTCATTGGCCTGGTCTATCTCATATTTTTCATCATTTCAAAAATAGACCGGGCTAAGCAGGTTTGTTCACAAATATGAAAGCTCGTCCCTTTTATGACAGGATTTAGGATGGACTTTTATCGGACTTTATGGGCCGTGCCTAATAAGTCCACTTGGGCTGAGTTCAATTGGACTTTTAAAAATAACTTATTCAACAAATTATGGAGCTAGAAATGTATATATATCTTCAAGATGCTGCAATAACATCTATCACTGTTTGGTGTACATGATGGGGCAAATTAGCTACAATATAGTCATCGAATATTATATATATGTATGTCAAAAAAGTAATGCTTCATCATAAATATTAGGAAAATACATTAATTAATAAACATAAAATTTATGCTTATATTGTGTTTAATCATGTCAAATTTAATTAATTAGTTAGTTTAAGATTGACAATGATATAAATTGCACTATAAATACTTATAAATACTTATATATATTAATATGATAAACATATAACATATATTCATTTCTTTTCTATGACCTCGTGATCTTAAAATTACTTAATCCATAATTATTTAATATATTCGGGCTTATGGGCAGTGTTTATACGGGCGGGCCGGACTGGGCTTACCAGACCTTATCGGGTTTGAACACCCTAAGCACAAGTCCATGCCAACAACTTTCAGGCGGGGCCAGCTCATAGCCTGCACTGGGCCGGGTCGGGTTTTTTTGTTAACGGGCCTAACGGGTACCCACAAGCCCATGAGCTTCTAGGACAAATGGTGAGGCCTAGTTTGGATGTGATGTGTTAGAAATTCGCAGAGCGGTGGACTTGTCAGCATGGCTGGCATCGTGTTTGGGGAAAGTGATTGCAAAGATTGGATGAGAAATGTTGTTTCCTCAATGCATTTATTTAATGGATTTATTATCAAATTATCTTAAATTAATGAAGCTGAAAGTAACAAAAAGAGTCCAATACTGATCGTTCGATGGTGAATCATTTCCATTGAGAATATTGGCTGCTTTGGGCTGGAAGGGCTATAGGCATTCCCACCTAAGGTACCTCCCTTGGTAATTATTGGGTTAGCCCATCCAATAATAAATATTTAGTTCAATTAATTTAGGCTTTAAGAAAAAAATTAAAAAAAAACTAACAACACACAATTAAATAATATCATATCAACCTCAAAGACTCAAAATCAAAGTGAAAAGTAGGCATCAGCAAACCATACACATTATTTCAGCATTTTTTCCTTTTTCAAATTCATCTTACAATTTTTTTTCTCCTTTATTTTCTTCCAAATTTTATTATGTTTATCTACTATCAAATCTTCGAAACATAAAATATTACTTTCTAATATTAATTTTAAATGTAAATTGAATGAAGAGTTTTGTCTTTGGAAATTTGCGTATTAGATGTTTTTTTCTTTTTTGGAGTTATGATAATTTGAAATTTTGAAATTGAAATTGAGATTTTTGTATGAGTAATTGAGACATAAAGTTATGACTATGAGGGTTGCATTTTCTTACTAGTTGCTATTGTAGGAAACAAGGTTAGTAAATGCTTTGCTAATTGTTGATATTGAATGTTTGATTTAATTGGGTAAAAATCTTCTCTTTTTGAGTTGTGTCAAATATTGATGAAAATAACTTTAATAGATAAGTGTTGTTTAATTTATAGGCTCATTCGACATGTATTGACTTTTTTTGTTTTAATAGTAATGAAAATTTTCATCTATGTGAATTATAAAAAATCGATTTCAAAATAAAATAAGTGATAGATCTCTTTATTGTATGACCCTCCACATTGGAAGAGATTTTACTTATACTAATAGTAACGAAAAGATAATAGAAGATCTTGACACTCTTAAGCTTTGAAGGGTACAATTCAAAATTGAAAAGTGATAATTTCAATTTGCAAGTTTAATTATGATTTTTTTTTTTGTAATATTTTTTTTTGCAATCAAATTTTTATCTATGTATATAGATGTATTTGAGGGGTACGGCTCATTGCGTACTAGATGTGTCTTTTTATATTTATTAATAAAATTCATTTATACCGTTGAGTTTCTTCTACATTTAACGTGCAAGTTAGCCCATCCGAAATTCGAATTCAGGAACCATCCTGATCGTTTAAGCTTTGTGTTGATTTCGACTTATCATTTAATCCCATAATGTTGTCTAAACTCATCAATTTTATATCGTTTTATAACTATTTTTATTTTTATTTTCAATTTTCATTTTTTATAGGTAAAATATGTAAAATGTATTAGACAAGTAGATGGAATAAGAAAGAATAATAGTATCAAAAGGAAGAAATTAAGAAAAACAGTAAAAAGAAAAATAAAAAAGTGAAATGTATAAAAAATAGATTTTGAAACTTCGATTTTTTTTTCGGTTCTAGTTTTTCTTGTATTAAAAAAAATACTCTCACCTCCATTCTTCATTTTCTTTTTCTTTATACCTCAAATATAAAAAATAAAAATTGATATAAAATATTTATCTCTAAATGCTTGCTTTGTTAATTAGTAGCACAACATGGAAGATGTTTTGGTGTAATTAATGTGTGTAGAGATCGATGGTGAAGATAGTTTTTTGGCAAGAGACTGGTGGTGAAGAATGAAAATATACATGGAGGCCTTCGAGGCCAATGGCTAGCGACAGCCATCAGGAGGAAAAAGTATGCAGTTCGAGCCTATGAATCGCTTACCTAGCCGAGGAGATGCAGCTCTCAAACTAAAGGTGGCAGTACGGGACCGTTGTTAGGGCTAAGAACCAGTTTGGAATTGCTCTGTTTTTTCAAAAAATTATTCTAAGTTATATTTTTTTAAAAGTAATTTTTACTTTATTTTCATAATAAGTAACTATATATTAAAATAATTCTGGAAAAGCAGTTTTCAAAATCAACGCACAAACGACTTTTAAAATTTGTTGTAAAAAATCCATTACTTTTCAAAAGAACAAAATTTTTTATTTTTACCAAACGTTTTTATACTGCTTCATTTTCAAATAAATCAGATTTTCAAAAAAAAAAAATAGATTATCAAATAGGTGCCTAAAAGTGGCAGGGTCTCTGGTAGGTTGCTAAATTTTTACCAAACGTTTTTACATGGTCAATCACACCAAACTTCCATTTTGATCCATGTGTTTTGGACCTAGCAGTTGGCTGACATGCACTCAAGAAAATTAAGCTCGTGTCAACTAATGGTAAAGACTGGACCCTTGACATGCTAATCATGTCCTAGGCCCCAATAAACAAAGATGTGTTTAGTGGGCAAGGATTAACTCTTTTTGGCCCATCTACTATGAAGCCTCACATGCCTTCCCAACAAATTTTGGTAGCTATTTTTGATGATATGGAAAGAGGTCAAGTGCAAGCAAACCTTGCTATGGCATCAACCGAAAAAAAAAAACAGAAGACTGAGCAGTCTTACAGTTTGAGTCTGAACGTAAAGGGTGAACAGAAAGGAGAATGAAGCTTAAACGAAATCAAATACGTAAGGAAAAAGCATAGAGGGATGTCAAGGCGTAATTGTGAGCACTAATTTCTATTTGGCAATCAATTCACCAATTCACGATGAAGAGGAGAATATCCAGGTTTAGGGAGTCACTCTGAAAATCAAACGAATAAGGCGGTAACGGCTAGCTTGATGCAAGACTAGGTCACCAATGGGACCACCTCCATTCTTGGTGACCCGCATCCACTATTCTTCCTGTTCACCGTCATCCATTCCTTCATTGTACGTTTACCCTTTTTGGTCTTACTATGGGATATGGGAAAGATCATTATCACATCTTCATTCACCAACTCTTATAGCTCTCCAGTAATGGATGCTCTCTGGGAGAATAAGAGGCTCCCCATTCCTTCTTTCAACCAAAAAATTGTAGAGCTCATGAGACTTCTAGGGTAAATGATTGAAAGCATGCTTTTTAGTGCCACAGTGAAAGCAGCACTCAAAAAGCCTCTCATAGTTTAGGTAAATCCTAGTAGCATGATGCAGGGGCACCCCCAAATCTTCCCGTTGTCAACGAGAGGCCTAAAAGGACAACTAAGCCCCCAGCCCGTCTTGCGAACTATCATCCCAAGTAAATAGAGATTTGCTTGTTTGCTTAGTTATTTAGTTATCTTGTAACATGGCTTCTATTATGTTTATTTAATTTTACTTGACGTTTAACGAAGTATTATAGGGTTAGGTTTCCTAGGGTATTTAAGAAAGGTTTGTGTATGTTGTTAAGGATCCCGATTTTTTTTTTATGAAGTATAAACCAGTAGCCTTTGGCAGCAACCTGAGTGTTCGTTCCGTGATTTTAGTGTTCATTGGACTGGAGGCCTTATTTGATGTGGATCCACATCAAATTGGTATCCGAGCTCCGGTTGTGAGGTGGTGGAAGAGACATCTTCCATGGCACACTACAGACGCGGCGGTCGAGGGGGCTTTCGTAGGGAAGGTCGTGACAATTCTAATGACATGGAGGAAATCATGAGGATGCTTCAACAATTGACAGAAAGAGTGAACCAACTCGAAACCTTAGATCGTGATGGACATGGTGATGAGCGGGAAGACGAACTTAACACTTTTCACCACCTTGCTCTGTTGGGAGAGCCTAGAGACGAAGGGTGCGAGGGTCGGGCAAATGGAGCATGAAGTTTCAATTTAAAGGTGGACCTACCAGAATTTGATGGGAAGATTCGGCCGGATGAATTCGTAGACTGGCTTAATACGATTGAGTGAATCTTTGAGTACAAGGAGGTGCTTGATGAGAAGAAGGTGAAGATAGTTGCTATCAATTTTTTTTTTAAAAAAACATGTTTCTGCTTGGTGGGAACAGCTTCGCAATCGTCGAGAGAGCATGGGAAAGAAGAAAATAAACTCTTGGGAGAAGTTGAAAAAAGAATTAAGAAAAAAATTCTTACCTGAAAATTATATCCAAAGTAACTTTCTGAAATTGCATAACTTGCGACAGGGAACTTGCTCAATTGATGAGTACACTGAAGATTTCGACCTTCTAACTATGAGATGCGGCGTGAAGGAAGAAGAAGAGCAGACGATCGCGCGATACCTTGGGGGTTTACCTCGTGAAATGCATGACGTTATTGTGCTCCAATAATATTGGAGTTACAATGATGTTTACAAGTTGGCCACTCAAGTTGAGAAGCAACAACGGCAACCTACTAGGCGATATAGTGGATGAGACTTTGAGAGAAGAATTGTGGCTAGCAAGGGGACAATGATTAAAGAACCAGAGACACATGGTTCACCAAAAACTCCACCAGTAGAAAGTCGACCAAGCTTTAAAGAAAACAAAAAAAAAATGGTGAAGTGTTTCAAATGCTCTGGGCTTGGGCACATATCCTCAGAGTGTCCCAATAGGATAATTGTTACGTTGGTTGAGGAAACTGGTGGAACAAGCGAAGTAAGAACTGACGAGCCACCGATTTATGATGATTATGATGAAGATGGGGAAAAAGTGACCACAGGGACTCGTTAGTAATCTAAAGAGCCATGAATGCCACCAAGGTAAAGGATGATCCAAATTGGTTGAGACATAATATTTTTTGCACTAAATGTACTGCTAGCGGGAAGGTATGTCATGTAATCATCAATGGTGGCAGCTGCGAGAATATTGTGGCACAAGAGATGGATGATAAACTCAACTTGAAAATTGAAAAAAGACCAGAACCCTACAAGTTGTCTTGGTTTAAAAAAATGAGTGATGAGGTGGTCAATCAACGATGCTCGGTGACATTCTCTATAGGGAAAACAAATATCAAGATGCGCAGTGGTGCGATGTGGTCCCAATGGACGCTTGTCATTTGCTGTTGGGGCGACCGTGGCAATTCGATAGAAGAGCAACACATGATGGGTACCGAAATACCTACACTTTCATCAAAGACGGAGTTAAAGTCATTTTGGGGCCTTCCCGAAGTGAGAGCAGCCCCAAATCAAGATGGGGCGAAGATGACAACTTGTTATCCATGCAATTTTTTTGCATGAGGTGGAAAAGGCTGACGACAATTTGTACATGTTGTTGGTGAAGGAAGCTAGCCATGACAATGTTTTTCCTAGTGAATTGGCACCAATGCTACGAGAATTTTTCGATGTTGTTCCGGATGAACTACCTGCAGGATTACCACCTATGAGGGATATTCAACACCATATTGACCTAATTCCAGGATCGAGCTTACCCAACAAGTCCCATTACCATATGATTCCACAAGAGTACGATGAACTCAATAGACAAGTTACTGCGTTGTTAAAAAAAGGTGTGATCCGTGAAAGCATGAGCCCTTGTGTCGTCCCCGCTCTACTTACTCCAAAGAAAGATAAAACATAGTGAATGTGTGTGGACACTGTAACGACCCGTCCTGGAAATTAGGGGTAAGACCGTGATTAAGATGGGATTAGTGAGCTTAAGTGGTGGTTAGTCAGTGACGATAGGTCCGGTAGCGTCGAATGACGATTTTGCCCCTGGTTTGGGTAAAAAGTTGACTTTTAGTTCGGGTGGTCAAATGGACTTTGGCCGATGACCAGGACATATTTTAGGACGTCGCGAATCCGTAGACAGGTGGCACACCCGATTCCGACATCCGAGGAGGAAGTTATGATGTTCGGAAGGTTGAGGACATAACCGTACTTTGGTTAAACTAGGGGGGAAAGTTGACTTTTCGTATGATCAGGTTTTGACACGTTGACCTAGGACCGTTAGATAGCTCTCGTCGTCCTGAGTTCGATGACAGGCGGCACGTATTCATCGGACTTACGATGTGTGAGTTACGGGTCTAGAAAGTTAGTGGCATAATCGTAATTTTGGGGTTTAAGAAGGGGCATTTTGGTCTTTTGCACTTGGGATTTGTGCAACAGAGAGGGACAAATGGAGGGCTGAGATTGAGACATTTGTGAGGGAGAGGAGAGGATTGTGACACGTGTTGGAGGGCTAGAGGCTTCTAGGGAACACGGTCCCAATTATTTGGGCTGTGTTCGTGTTTGTTCTTCGAACCAGAGAGAAACAGAGACTGAGGAATTGGGAGATTTGGATGGTGACGATGTGAGTTTGTGTAAATTGTTGGGTGAGGAGTGACCAGAGAGCTAGGGAGGAGGCAGGGAGGAGCAGTAGTCGTGTGTGGGTGAGTTGTGAGCCGCGGGGAAAATCAGAGGAAACAGAGAGCAGTGAGGAGTGTTGGGTGGTGGTGCTGCGGTGGTCGATCAATCGATGCTGCTGGTGGTGTTTAGAGACAAGAGTGGAGCCTTAGGAACCCAGTGGACATGGCGGAGCTCACGGTGGAGAACAGGACACAGGTAATTTCTTTGTTTTCCTCTCTGTGCTCTGTTTTACCGTTTAGGTTCAGACGTTAAGTTGTAGCTTTTGGGACTGAATCGAGGAGTCTAGTGAGGTCTGGGGGACTCAGTAGGGTCCTAGGTAGCTGCTGGTTGTGCAGCCGTGACAGAGGAGTGCACGGAGGAGGCTGGAACGACGGAGAGTACCGGTGTGCCCTATTTTTCCGTTTTGCTCAGTTTGAAAGTCGTGGACTTAGGACGTGAGTCGACAGTTTTGGTGAGTTGGGTAAGACTCAGTGAGGTTCTAGGAAGAGTTTAAGACAGTTACCGTGACAGGGGGTGACCGGGTTGAAGGGATCGTGAAACAGGGGACTGGTTCGAGTTTTGTTCGAGCTTGAGTCGATGAGTTGTAGGATGAGTCGAGGTGTTAGAGTGAGGGGGATGAGTTCCTTAGGATGGGACGAAGCAGATGGTGAAGAAAGGAGCAGTTTTGGTGCAGGCACGGCGGAGAACCGGTCACGCCGGTTCGAGTTGCAGGGACTATCTCGAACCGGGTCGACCAGAGGTTGCTGGTGACACTGTAGCTGGCGCGTGAGGGCCACGCGCAACCACTTTGGGCGGCGCGTGGGGGCGCATGCGGCGGTGTTTGGGGAAGTGGTCAACATGGTTTTTTGGTCTAGCTGTTGTGACGAGTCCATTGGATTTGGTTTCGGGTTGTTCGGACGTCGTTTGAGGTTAGTTCCGCGAGGGTGAAGGTTTAGGGTTTAAGTTCGTTATGTTTAGGACTCGGGGAATGTTAGGGCAAGTTAGGAGAGTCTTGGTAGACGTGTTAGTGACGTACTTTGGTGATTTGTGACAGGATCGGGACTTCCCGAGGAAACTGCGGAACGTACAGGACGTTCGGGACGCGATTGAGGGCTCGGTACTGTGAGTGGACCCCTTTTCTAAACTCGAGCATGCATAACTGTTTTTCTATAATTGTTTGATGGTTTTAAGTATGATTTTATGTTTATCGGATATGCTTTGTTGATTTTACATAATTGCACGTTTTTCGAGAAAGTACGGGTTTTCAGCACGTTTTACGAGAAAGACTTGATTTCTGCTTATGATGCCATGGTTTTGGGATTTTAAACGATAAAGGGTTTTCAATGATTATAAAGGTATTTTGGAACATGATTTCGATGATCAAGGTTTTCGGTTTTAGAATCGGATTTCAGAAAACGGAATTTGGTTTTAAAGTTGAAAAGCGGGAATTCCGGATTTGGGTTCGGAATGACGGTGCTGGATGCCGGAAGGGCAGCGGACCGGTGATTTCGGATTCGGGTTTGGATATGGATTTCGAAATGGTTTTCACATGGTTTTGATTGGATTTGCTGGATCTGGATATTGGGTTTAAAGACCAGGATATTGATTGACGGGGGACGGGCCCGGATTGGGTTTAAAGACCCTGATTGAGTTTAAAGACTCGGGAGTTTAAAGACTCGGATATATTGATATTTCCCCCGTAGGCCTGTTGAGTTTAAAGACTCGAATATTATTGAGGCTTGGATTGAGTTTAAAGACTCGGGAGTTTAAAGACTCGGATAGATCCAGCAGGTTTGATCGGTTGGTGATGGCTTGATGCTTATGTTTTCTGATACAGTTTTATGATGTGTATGATATGATTTCTACAACTGTTTTTATAGTGTTTCTGTTCTTATGATGAGGTTTACGTGATTGATAATTGTTTTCAGTAATTGGGTTATGCATGTGGTTTCAAAACGGAGGGCTAAAACCCTTGTTTTATTATGAAATGGTTTTCGGAACTTCTTTTCTTATTTATGGTCCACTCACGCCTTCTGTTTTAAATTGCCCTCCAGGTCGTGGAGCTAGAGCGGGGTTTCGGCATCAAGGCAGCGTCGGAGGCATAGAAGTCACGAGAGCGATCCCGGAGTGTTGTAAAGCTTTCTGTGTGCTTGTATCTAGTTACCAGCTTTCTTTCTGTTGTATTTAGTACTATGCTCTGTAAAACTTGACTTCGGGATGTTTTAAAGTTCTTCTGCGTCTGACGGCGTTGTTTAGTAGTTACCTTGGTGTTGTGTCGGGGTGTCAGACGGGAGCAGGATTGACCTCGGTTTTCGGGGTGAAACCGGGGTGGGTCCTGACAAACACCCAAGCAATAAACAAAATTACAGTGAAGTACAGGTTCCCAATTCCACTCTTGGATGATATGTTGGACAACTTGTTAGGCGCACAAATATTTTCAAAAATAGACTTACGAAGTGGATATCACCAAATAAGGGTGCGGCCTGGAGACGAGTGGAAGACCGCTTTCAAAACCCGTGATGGTCTATTTGAATGGATGGTAATGCCGTTCGGCCTAACAAATGCTCCTAGTACGTTCATGAGCCTTATGAACCAGGTATTTCGCCCTTACATTGGAAAATTTGTAGTGGTTTACTTTGATGACATACTTATTTATAGCCAGCATACCACACAACACTTGGAGCACTTGAAGAAAATATTGGAGGCATTGAGGGAGCAAAAACTCTATGCCAATCTATAGAAGTGTGAGTTTTTTTACTAAAAGTTTAATTTTTTTGGGGTATTTTATTTCATCTGAAGGGATTAAGGTAAACACCAAAAAAATAGAAGCAATCCTAGAATGGCCAACACCACAGTCCATTCATGACATTCGCAGCTTTCATGGTCCAGCGTCATTTTATCGGAGGTCTTCTCCCATGACTGATTGTTTGAAGGCTAGTGTATTAAAGTGGACAGATGCGGCAGAAAGAAGTTTTCAAGCCATAAAAAAAGGCCATGACAAAAGCACCAGTGGTAGTATTTTCGGACTACCACAAGGTCTTTGAGGTGGATTGTGATGCATAAAGGGTGGGAATATGAGCTGTGTTGAGCCAAGAAGGAAAACCAATAGCTTTTTTCAGTGAAAAACTCAATGAAACAAGACAACGATATTCCACCTATGACATTGAGTTTTACACAATTATTCAATCTCTACGACAATTGAGGCAATATCTCATTTGTAAGAAGTTTATACTCTTTTCTGACCATGAAGCGTTGAAATTTATCAATGGCCAACATAAGTTAAACCGACGCCACGCCAAGTGGTTGGAAGAGCTTCAAGAATATAATTTTACTATCAAGCACAAAGCTGGAGTCCAAAATAAAGTAGTCGATGCTTTGAGTCGGCGAGAAACATTACTAACTGCCATGAAGATTAAATTAGAGGGCTTTGAGCAATTAAAAGACCTTTATGCCGGTGACATTGACTTTGGTATTATATGGGCGGACTGTTTGGAGCAGAATGCAAGGGCTGATTTTCATGTTGATGATGGGTATTTGTTTAAAGGAAGCAAATTGTGCATTCCTGAAGGTTCTCTACGACAATGGATCATTGAAGAACAACATGGTGGAGGACGTGGGGGGCACTTCAGCAGGGATAACACCTTGGCACTAGTGGGTGACAAATTTTATTGGCCAAGATTAAATAGTGATGTAGTGAGATATGTACAGAGGTGTAGAACTTGTCATGTGGCAAAAATTCGAGGCCAAAATACGGGATTATATACCCCATTACTGGAGCCAAAATTTCCATGGGGAGATGTAAGCATGGACTTTGTTTTGGGACTTCCACTAACCAAGCAAGAGCATGATTCCATTCTAGTCGTGGTTGACTGTTTTTCGAAGATGGCACACTTCGTGCCTTGCACGAAGACCATGGATGCAAGTCATATAGCCCATCTTTATTTCCGAGAAATCGTTAAACTTCATGGGATTCCTACTACAATAACCTCTAATCGGGATACCAAGTTTATGGGACATTTTTGGCGAACTTTGTGGCGCAAGCTAGGAACCAAACTTCAATTTAGCAGTTCCTAGCACCCTCAAACTGATGGGCAGCCAGAGGTAGTCAACAGGACTTTGGGCAATTTGTTGAGATCTTTAGTGGGGAGCAATAAGTCCAGCTGGTGGGAGGCACTACCACAAGCAGAATTTGCATACAACACCTCCACGTATCGAAGCATTAACATGAGTCCATTCGAAGTTGTGCATGGTCGTAACCCCAGTAGTCCAGTGGCCCTCATATCCCTACCAACAAATGATCGTTTCAGTGGTGATGCAAAGGATATGGCTGACCATATCAGGAAGTTGCACGAACATGTTCGACAATGCCTCGAAGTGAGCAACAAGAGGTACAAGGAAACCGCCGACAAGCATTGACGCCATGTGGAATTTAACCTAGGGGAGCTGGTGTGGATTAATTTACGGAAGGAAAGGTTCCCGCGAGGGGAGTATGGAAAATTGCATGACCGGGGAGGGGGTCCTTATCGGACCTTGAAACGAGCAAGTGACAATGCATATGTATTGAATCTTCCAAGTGATATTGGTGTATTGAATGCAAATGTATTCAACGTGTGCATGGTCGTAACCCCAGTAGTCCAGTGGCCCTCATATCCCTACCAACAAATGATCGTTTCAGTGGTGATACAAAGGATATGGCTGACCATATCAGGAAGTTGCACGAACATGTTCGACAATGCCTCGAAGTGAGCAACAAGAGGTACAAGGAAACCGCCGACAAGCATTGACGCCATGTGGAATTTAACCTAGGGGAGCTGGTGTGGATTAATTTACGGAAGGAAAGGTTCCCGCGAGGGGAGTATGGAAAATTGCATGACCGGGGAGGGGTCCTTATCGGACCTTGAAACGAGCAAGTGACAATGCATATGTATTGAATCTTCCAAGTGATATTGGTGTTTCCCCAACATTCAACGTGGCAGACTTGCAGACTTACCATGGTGAGAATGACGGCAAAACTAGTTCAGACTCGAGGTCGAGTCCTCTTCAACCCCAGGAGTCTGATGCAGGGGCACCCCCAAATGTTTCAATTGTCAACGAGAGGCCTAAGAGGACAACTAAGCCTCCAGCCCGTCTTGCGGACTATCATCCCAAGTAAATAGGGATTTGCTTGTTTGCTTAGTTATTTAGTTATCTTGTAATATGTCTTCTATTATGCTTATTGCTTTTACTTGACGTTTAAGGAAGTATTATAGGGTTAGGTTTCCTAGGGTATTTAAGCATGGTTTGTGTATGTTGTTAAGGATCCCAATTTTTTTTTTACGAAGTATAAACCAAGGAAACTCATGTCCAATTCCACACAAACTCTTGCGAGCAAGCATTTGGTTCCAGTAAGATCATAATCAATCTCGACAATTTTCCAACAATGGAGACAGCTTCTTCCAAAATGCTCACATCCCATAAATGCAATAGTAAGAAAATGAATCTTACCCACTCCAGCAGTTTGGTGATCTAAGCAGTGTTGGGATTGAAGGCAGGCGTCCATTTCCTCTTGTGAAAGACAAGCCTCATTACATACCAAGTTCTCGTTCCACACATACACCAAATCGTCCTCTGTGGAAACTCAATTTTGTACCATTGGCTCCCTATATGATTATCTTGACATTACCCTCTGCTCCGACCAACTTGGTTCTACATCTAACTCAGAGAAATCTTATATCGATAGGTTTTCCAAAGACTTGTCCAACCAGGAAAAACCGAATAAAATGATTAGCATGCTCAGTGGAAATAACTAGCATTTTCACCTGGTTTCATTCTTTTCAATTGTAAACACAACATCACCCTCGGTTCTACTTCTAACAAATGTCTCTTGGTTAGGAGAGGGTATGGGAAAAGGTTTTTTTTTTTTTTTTTTTTTCCAACAAAGGTTTTAAATGAGGGCTCCATTGAATAAAAGTGGAAGTAGAGAAGGGTTTGAGGGAGAGGTTAACTAACACGACATGTGTGGAACCTAAAATCATCCGAAAATTATGGAGCTGCCACGTGTCCCGTAATTCCCAAAAATGACCAAATTGCCCTTGGCAAATAACGCTGATCATTTGAAAAACACCCACACATTAAATAATCTATTTACCAGTTAAATACGTTATTTGATCGGGTTAAAGTCTCCGTAGTATTGATATTCTCCCCGAGAGTAAATTATCGTTATTCATAATAATGGGTAATTAATATTAATATTAAAATACAATAAATATCATTACTATCATGATGAGCCATCATTACAATTATTAAATAATATATTTAATAATAATATATTATTTACTAATTAAATACTCAACCGACCAATCAGAACGCTCCAAGGCTCTCAAGATTTTTCTATAAATAGCAAGGCACATTTCATTTCCAAGGTACGTTGATTCTTCGTTTCGAAGTATATCCCTTTCCTCTCTCAAAGCTAACTTAAGCATTGGAGTGTTCTTGGTCGAACAACCCCCCGGGTAAATCGATCGAGGCAACGATAGCTAATTGTTTGCTGTTTGCAGGAATTGTGAGGACTTTTCGCGACGAGTTCAATCTTTGATTCAACAATTGGTGCTTTCATTGAGAGCTATTGAGATATACTCAGAAGAAGCTCTCTCATTTGTTCATCGTTCATCTTTCTTCGTTCGTCGTTCATCGACATTGTTCGAAGATTTTGAACGTTGTTCATCGCTCATCGGGATTTTGTTCATCGTTCATCTTTCTTCGTTCGTCGTTCATCGACATTGTTCGAAGATTTTGAACATTGTTCATCACTCATCAAGAATTCGTTCATCGTTCATCTTTCTTCGTTCGTCGTTCATCGACATTGTTCGAAGATTTTGAACGTTTGTTCATCGTTCATCTCCCTTCGTTCGTCGTTCATCGACATTGTTCGAAGATTCTGAACGTTGTTCAAATTATCCATCAACGGCTTTCCAACTCAACATTCTTCTAATCAGCATGGCTAAGGTTCGTCGATCCGTTCAGTCAGTCGGAGAAGGTGTTTCTGCCTCAACAGCTCAGACGAGGAATGAAGCTCACACAGAAACTCCGGAGAAGCGCCCAGCTCAACTCAGGCGTGTGTCCATAGAAGCGCCCATTGAGACACTCGAAGGGAGGCCAACCTTCAGTTTTGGAGCATTCCCCTCTCCAGCTAACCAAGTAACCGCGCTAGGGGATGGAACTTCGACTTTACAACAAGCAAACGAGAGGTTGATAGGAAATGCATCACGACATGATCAACTCACAACAAACATGGTCCTAAGGGACTTTCTGGACGGGTGTCATGACATCTCAGGGAGAAGTCGTCACCAACCTCCCCAGGACATCTTGGCGCAGCAAGTTGAAGGGTTAAGCAAACAAGTTCAACTTCAGTCAAAGCTCTTGCAGCAATTCCTAGCAGGGAGACCAATCCAGGAGCAGGACAGACGATCCACGTCACGTGGAAGACAAGAGAATGCCCAAAGACGTCCTGGGAAAAAGCAGGTCCGTTGCCAAACAATGTCACGAGATACTTCGCTAGGAAACTCTGGAGAAGAAAGTCACGCTCATCGAGCGAAAAGCCCACAACGCCTAAAGCCGTTAGTACGTGAACAGCTAGGAGGTAGGACTGGGGTAACTTCACGGGCAGAGCACTCACAACACTCACATGGGAACAGGGGGCAACTTCGAGCTCTATACAAAAACCCAAAACGATCTGCCCACGGCAGTAAAGGGGAAGATGAAGCCTACTCCCCTGCACGATCCCAGAGATCAGGGGGAGAAGCTCAAAGAGGTTCTCAATGATTAGCAAAAAGGGACTCATCGCCTCAGCAAGGAGCGTTGCAGGCTAATGATGTTCAAAAAATGCTGGACATGCACCTTCGTGCTCAACAAGGTGGCGATCTAGAGGACGATCTACGTCGCCAGATACAGCTCTCTACGCCCTTTATAAGGGATATTGAGGAGGAACCATTCCCCCAGAGGTTCGCAACGCCAAACTTCACTCCATTCAAAGGAGCCTCCGACCCGGTAAAACACATAGATTATTATCGAGGAGTCATGATCCCCCATAGGTCTAACGATGCGCTCATGTGCAAAGTTTTTCAAGCTTCCCTTCAAGGCCAAGCCATGACTTGGTTCAATCATCTCCCCCCGAGGTCGATTGAGTCCTTCGAAGAGTTGGCTTTGACATTTGTGAAGGAATACGCACAACTTCGGACAATTGAGGTGAAAACGACCATCTTTTCTCTGTCCAAAAGAGAGCAAAAGACACTCTGCGACAATACATACGGAGATTTTGTGAGGAGAAATCTCGCATTATCGGTTGTAATGACCTTGTTGCGGCAATGGAATTCAAGCAAGGACTCCCTCGAGACAGCCAGCTTTACGGGGACATCGTCATGAGCAATGCGCGAAGTCTTTCCAAAATACTTTCGCTAGCAGAGCGATATGCAAGTTGGGAGGACGAGAAGAGCGCCGCTCATACTCATGACCATGCTGGGACTAGCGAAAAGTGTAACACCCCGGAAATTCGAGGAATTCCATATTGTAATTTAATGTGTGATTTGACGATTTTACCCTTGTGAATGGTATGGTCAAATTGTTGACTTTTTGATTGATGAACTAAATGGACTTTGACCTATGACCGTGACGTAGTTCGGGACGTCACGAGTTCATAGACAGGTGGCACGTCCGATTCGGACGATCAGGGTGAAAGTTATGGCTATCGGAAGTTCAGGGGCATTACCGTAATTTGGACTCTCGGGGGAAAATGTTGACTTTTCTTTTGACAACTAATTTTCAGTTGACTCAAGGACCGTTGGGTAGGCCTCGACGTCCTGAGTCCGTAGACAGGCGGCACGCCGAAATCGGACTTCGTACGAGGAAGTTATGGTCAGAAACGTGAATTCGGGAAGTTCGTGTCTCGGTTTTCGTGTCGAATATTATATTCAGAAATTCTGATTGAAGGACACCTGGGGAGTGACAAGTGTCACTCACCCATTGGCTAGATTGGATCAGATCCACTATTGGATTAATTAAACAATTGTACCAGCTTTAAATTTCAGCCTTTGGATTGGAATCCCCAGATCAGATCTCAGCCCTTGATCTAATCTGGAGATTTAATCTGAGCCATCCATTTCCTTCCCTCCATTTCTTTATAATTCATACCCGCAGAGCACATTCAGCCATTTCGATCCAACATTCCAGCCAACCTTCCACTCACTGTGTCTGCATAGTGGGGGACTTCCTGGTGTGACTGAACGGCGGCAGTGACCACGGCGGAGGACGGCGGCGAGGAAGGAACCAGGGGAACCCGAAACGGTTTCAAAAACAGGTTTTTGATACATCCTTTTCCCACGTTCAATTTAGTCCATTATGATTCCTAATCAACCCTAGGAACACCCAGGACCTTCTGGAATCGAACTCGTGGCCGGTGGAGCTCAGGGCGGTGGCTAAACGGCGACGGGAGGCCAGGGCTGTTCTTCGAGGTAGGCCTTCGATTCAATCCGTTTTTCTCAATTTGATTTCATAGAACTAATCTAGGATTTAAGGCGAGTAAATACGAATTGAAAGGAACCAAAATGACCCAGAAATGAAGGAATGGCAACCGGGTCTCGATCGCGGGTCTGATCGACCCGAGTTGCAGGAACACGGGTCAACCCGTCTGAGGACAGTGGTGCTGACGTGGCACCCTGTCAGCCTGTCAGATGACGTGGACCAACCGTGAGCCGACACGTGTCACATGTCAGTGCACAGTCAGCACTGACATGTCAGTGACGTGGACCAGTCAGGGACTGCCACGTGTCACTGACATGTCAGTGACGTGGACCAGTGCCGTGCTGACACGTGGCACATGTCAGATCTGACACGTGGTCTGACAGATCAGTGAGGTGGACCAATTGGATGTTGACACGTGGCACCTGTCAGAGTCTGACACGTCAGACCTGACAGCTGTCAGATGACGTCAGCATGACGTCATGCTGACGTCAGCAGTGACGTCAGCGATGACGTCAGCAGGAACTGTTCCTGCGTTGACCGCCACGTTGACCGGCGCGTGGGGGCGCGTGTGAACAGTGTTTCTGGTGGGACCACCACCATTCTTTAGGTTTCGACGATCCGGATCCAATGGCGGTGGTTTCGGGTCGATCGGAGATCATTAAGTTGGTCAAAATAAGGTTTATTGCCTTGGGAAGCGCGTTCGGGCGGCTTTCCCGGGTCGGTTTCGACCTAGGCTTTCATGGTTGAATGTTGGGGGTTTATTTTGACCTTTACGAATACTTGGATTTGACAGGGATTGTACATTTGTACCAGGACGAGGGTATACGTTCGGTTTCTAGCAGGATTGTACTGTGAGTGGGCCATTTTCTTAAACCCTTGTGTGCATAAATGTTTTCTGGTTTTATTATACTTATTCACATGCTAAAACAATGATGGTTTTGATGATATGGAAAATGTGATTATGGCACGTTTCACGGTATTTGGGCTTGAGACCCGTTTGATGAAACTTAATGATTGATTCTGTATATATATATATGTTTGCATGTGGATATCAATAAAATGTATTTGTTACTGCACTGTATAGATCCTTCCATATTGTATTGTCTCCTCCGGATGAGGTACCCCGGAGAGGTCACGGACGTCTAGTACGTCCAGCGTCTATGACGCTAAGCATCGGGGATGCTGTACCCGAACGGGGTTCGGGGATTGAACTCGGAAATTGAGACCCGAGTGGCACGCGTAGCCTTGTGATTGTGACCTATTGGACGTCAGGGACGTCAGACATCAGGGATGTCGGGATTGGAGTGTATAGTGCAGCAACTAAAATTATGGTTATGGTTTTGCTATATGCCTTATGGTTCATATTATATGGTTTATGATTTTGGAATTATGGTGCACGCATATTTGGAAAACGGAGGGGTAAATTATATGTTTTACTTATCAAACGATTTCATAAACTTGTGTTTCGGTCCACTCACCCTTACTGTTTTGATAACCCCTCCAGGTCGGGAAACTGAGGTAGAGGAGGAACCAGAGGCTGAGGCATAGATCTACTTCTGCGTACCTGAACCCCTGCTGGGCGGTGTACCCGCAGGATTACTTTAGAGTCGTGCTCGCAAATTTGTAATTTTGGATTATATCCCTTGTCTGACATTCGTTTAATTCGGATTTTATGTATGACTTTAATTTGGTTATTTATGCTTTTAAATGTTTTGAGGTTAAAATTGGTATGAATTATTGGGTGTCAGACGGGAGCAGGGCACGTCCCCTTGTGGTCCCTGTGGGATCGGGGCGGGTCCTGTCAGCTTGGTATCAGAGCACTAGGTTGTGGTCAGTACTAGGGTATTGGTCTGCATGCTAGACTAGCGATTAGTACTAGTTACTTTTCGACTTTTAAGAATATTGTTTTCTGATCTATGCCTCTTGACAGTTGGTTATGCCTCCTAGGAGAATTCCGCATACTCGAACGGACGAGGATCTAGAAAGAGAGATGGAATGCGCGAGCATCGAAAGGGCTCAACATTTGGGAGCCACTCCTTTCTGCGGGGGATCAAACCCCGAGGATGCTCACGACTGGATCACCAAGTGGGAGAGGATCTTCTCGGTGATGCACTGCCCTCCGGGCGAACGAGTGACTCTGGCGGCCTTCTTACTGGAGGGAGGAGCCTACCAGTGGTGGCATGGACTCGAAATGTCCGGGTGGTCTGTCCATACCACTACCTGGGAAGCTTTTCGTTCCAGGTTTCTGGACCAGTACTACCCGCGATCCTTTCGCGCGGCGCGAGAGGCGGAATTCCTGCGGCTGGAGCAGGGTGACATGTCTGTTTCAGACTACGAGCAAACATTCGGGAGACTTTCCCGGTTCGCTGCCTCATTCGTAAGCACGGAGGAGGACAAATGCCAGCGGTTTGAGCTTGGACTCCGAGGGGAGATCCGGGCCAGTGTGACTGCTACCACTCATGCTTCTCTGAGGGATATGGTCGACGCAGCGGTGCGTGTCGAGGCCAGTCTGGCGGCACACCAATCACGACAACCTTCGGGGGAGGGGCGACGTCAGGATCGCCCACATCATGGGCCATCAGGCCGGAAGAACAACAGGGGAGGGAGCTACAGGGGAGCACCCTCATCCTTCAAGGGTCGTGGCTGGTCGGGTCGACGTGGAGGCTCTCAGGGCAGAGGATCTGGACACAATTCTGGGCAGCACTCATCTTGGAGTGGTGCATCTGGTGGGCATTCGGGCAGGCCAAGGCCAGTAACTTGTTTTGCTTGCGGAGAGGAAGGCCACTATGCCTGCGATTGTCCGCAGTTGTCCAAAAACAACGACGCTGGGGGCTCGAGTGTGGTGCAGAGCACGGCGTCCCACACTAACGGAGGTCGCGGTCAGGGAGGTGACCGTGGTGCTGGACGTGGCGCGCGCGGGCGCGGACGGAACGGAGGGCCGAGGGCCCAAGTGTTTGCAATGACCCAGCAGCAGGCGAGGACTGCTCCAGGCGTGGTCACAGGTACACTACATATCCTTAATTTTCTTGTACGTGTATTAATGGATGCGGGGGCTACACATTCTTTTATTTCGAGGAGTTGTGCTGGTTTGCTTGATTGTGTGGTATCAGCCTTAGATTGCGAAATGGGTGTTGGCACCCCGATGGGTACCGTGTACCTTGTGAATCAGGTGATTCAGAGGTGCCCGGTAAGAATTGAGGATGTGGATTTACCAGCAGACTTAATTATTCTGGATATCCACGACTTCGATATAATCCTAGGGATGGATTGGCTGTCGGAGCACGGATCGCTCATCGACTGCAGTAGCAAGCAAGTAATTTTGCGGAGCCCGGGTTTGCCGGAAGTTATCTTTCAGGGGGAACGTGATGGTTCGCCTCCTGAAGTGATTTCGTCACTTACTGCTACCAAACTTCTACGGAAGGGATGCCAGGGTTATCTGGCGCATGTCGTGTCGGAACGGGTCGATCCTCCGGTTATCGACGAAATACCGGTGGTCTGTGAGTTTCCGGACGTATTCCCGGAAGACTTACCTGGATTGCCACCATCGCGGGAGATTGAGTTTACTATTGAACTACTCCCGGGTACCCGACCTATATCCCAGGCACCATACCGGATGGCGCCGGCCGAGTTACGAGAACTCAAGACTCAATTGCAGGGGTTGGTAGATTTGGGATATGTCCGACCGAGCACTTCACCGTGGGGAGCACCGGTGTTGTTCGTGAAGAAGAAGGAAGGAAGTCTCCGTTTATGTATTGATTATCGACAACTCAACAAGGTGACATTGAGGAACCAGTATCCTCTACCCAGGATTGATGACCTTTTCGACCAGTTGCGGGGAGCTCAGTGCTTCTCGAAAATTGATTTGCGGTCTGGGTATCACCAACTGAGGATTTCGGAGGAGGATATTCCGAAAACTGCTTTTCGAACCCGCTACGGGCACTACGAGTTCCTTGTTATGCCATTTGGTTTGACGAATGCTCCAGCAGCATTCATGGATCTGATGAACCGGGTCTTCCGACCCTACCTGGATAAGTTCGTGATTGTGTTCATCGATGATATTTTGGTATACTCGAGGAGTGCCCGTGCACATGAAGAACATCTACGGTTGGTCTTGGAGAAACTGAGACAAGAACAATTGTATGCCAAGCTGAGCAAGTGTCAGTTTTGGCTGAGCAGTATTGGTTTTCTGGGACACGTGATATCAACGGATGGGATTTGCGTGGATCCCCAGAAAACAGAAGCGGTGACCAACTGGGCTAGACCGACAACGGTGACCGAGGTGCGGAGTTTCGTCGGATTAGCAGGCTACTACCGGAGATTCGTGGAGGGTTTCTCCAAAATTGCTGCACCATTGACTCGTCTGACTCGGAAAGGAGTAAAGTTTATCTGGGACGAGCAGTGCGATCGGAGCTTTCAAGAGTTGAAGGATCGATTGACCACTGCACCTGTCCTTGCATTGCCGGACGACAGTGGAGAGTTTGTAGTTTTCAGTGATGCTTCACTGCAAGGTTTGGGCTGCGTGTTGATGCAAACTGGCAAGGTTATCGCCTATGCATCCCGGCAGCTGAAGACTCATGAGTTGAACTACCCTACCCATGATTTGGAGTTGGCGACGGTGGTTCATGCTCTCAAAATCTGGAGACATTATCTGTTCGGCGCAACGTGTCGAATATACACCGACCACCAGAGTCTTAAGTATTTATTCACTCAGAAGGAGCTCAACATGAGACAACGGAGATGGTTGGAGCTACTGAAGGACTATGACTGTACGATCGAGTACCACCCGGGTAAGGCCAATGTGGTGGCGGATGCACTCAGCAGGAAATCTGCGGGAACTATTGCACACCTAGGGATGGTGTATCTTCCCTTGTTAGTGGAACTCCGGAAGACGGGAGTTATTTTGGGTACGGATGCGCATGGAGCTTTGTTGGCCAGCTTCCATGTGCGACCAGTACTGATTGATCGGATCATCGAAGCACAACTGCAGGATCCGATACTCTGTATTTACAGAATTGAGGTCGATGCGGATGGGAGACAGGATTTTACCATCCGGGACGATGGAGCACTGGTGAAATTGGGCCGTTTGTGCGTACCTGCAGTGGCAGAGTTACGGGCCGAGATACTTGAGGAGGCCCACAGTTCGGCCTATGCTATGCATCCGGGAGGTACAAAGATGTACCGTACCCTCCGGAACCATTATTGGTGGCCAGGAATGAAGAAGGATATTGCTGAGTTCGTGAGCAAATGCTTAACCTGTCAGCAGGTTAAGGCGGAACGGCAGAGACCGTATGGGGCTATGCAGCCACTTCCGATTCCTGAGTGGAAGTGGGATCACATCACCATGGACTTCGTCTTTAAATTACCGAGGACTCAGAGTGGAGTGGACGGAGTATGGGTGATCGTGGATCGGTTAACCAAATCAGCCCATTTTCTGCCAGTTCAGGAAACCTATAAACCTAACCGACTGGCTCAGTTGTTTGTGAAGGAAATCATACGACTTCATGGTACGCCGGAATCGATCGTGTCCGATCGTGATCCGCGTTTCACTTCCAGGTTCTGGCGGAGTTTGCAAGCTACTTTGGGAACAAACCTACGTTTCAGTACTGCTTTCCATCCACAGACCGATGGACAGTCTGAGAGAACCATTCAAACCCTGGAGGACATGATGAGGTCATGTGTACTACAGTTTCAAGACTCTTGGGATACTCATTTGCCATTGATGGAATTCGCTTACAACAACAGCTATCAGGCAAGCATCGGGATGGCACCTTATGAGGCACTGTATGGCCGACAGTGCAGGACACCTATCTGCTGGACGGAGGTAGGGGAGTGAGCGGCTGTAGGGCCGGAGATAATGGACTTAACCATGGAAACTGTTCGCGTGATCAAGGAAAGATTGAAGGTGGCACAGGATCGCCAGAAGAGTTATGCCGACCGACGGATTCGAGACTTGGAGTTTGAAGTGGGAGATTTTGTCTTCCTGAAGTTGTCTCCGTGGAAGGGGATTATCCGTTTTGGCCGACGGGGGAAACTGAGTCCGCGTTTTATCGGACCTTATGAAATCGTGGAGAGAATTGGCAGAGTTGCATACAGATTGGCACTACCCCCAGAACTATCAAGAGTTCACGATGTTTTCCACGTATCGATGTTGCGGATGTACGTACGTGATGCTTCTCATGTACTTAGGGAACAACCTGTCGAACTACGGGAGGATTTGAGCTTTGAAGAACAACCAGTACAGATCTTAGATCGGAAGGACAAGGTACTACGTCGAAAAACGATCCCTCTCGTGAAAATTCTCTGGAGAAACCAGGATGTGGAAGAAGCCACATGGGAGCCTGAGGCTCAGATGCGAGAACAATTTCCTCATTTGTTTCTTTGAAATTTCGGGACGAAATTTCTTAAGGGGGGAAGGTTGTAACACCCCGGAAATTCGAGGAATTCCATATTGTAATTTAATGTGTGATTTGACGATTTTACCCTTGTGAATGGTATGGTCAAATTGTTGACTTTTTGATTGATGAACTAAATGGACTTTGACCTATGACCGTGACGTAGTTCGGGACGTCACGAGTTCATAGACAGGTGGCACGTCCGATTCGGACGATCAGGGTGAAAGTTATGGCTATCGGAAGTTCAGGGGCATTACCGTAATTTGGACTCTCGGGGGAAAATGTTGACTTTTCTTTTGACAACTAATTTTCAGTTGACTCAAGGACCGTTGGGTAGGCCTCGACGTCCTGAGTCCGTAGACAGGCGGCACGCCGAAATCGGACTTCGTACGAGGAAGTTATGGTCAGAAACGTGAATTCGGGAAGTTCGTGTCTCGGTTTTCGTGTCGAATATTATATTCAGAAATTCTGATTGAAGGACACCTGGGGAGTGACAAGTGTCACTCACCCATTGGCTAGATTGGATCAGATCCACTATTGGATTAATTAAACAATTGTACCAGCTTTAAATTTCAGCCTTTGGATTGGAATCCCCAGATCAGATCTCAGCCCTTGATCTAATCTGGAGATTTAATCTGAGCCATCCATTTCCTTCCCTCCATTTCTTTATAATTCATACCCGCAGAGCACATTCAGCCATTTCGATCCAACATTCCAGCCAACCTTCCACTCACTGTGTCTGCATAGTGGGGGACTTCCTGGTGTGACTGAACGGCGGCAGTGACCACGGCGGAGGACGGCGGCGAGGAAGGAACCAGGGGAACCCGAAACGGTTTCAAAAACAGGTTTTTGATACATCCTTTTCCCACGTTCAATTTAGTCCATTATGATTCCTAATCAACCCTAGGAACACCCAGGACCTTCTGGAATCGAACTCGTGGCCGGTGGAGCTCAGGGCGGTGGCTAAACGGCGACGGGAGGCCAGGGCTGTTCTTCGAGGTAGGCCTTCGATTCAATCCGTTTTTCTCAATTTGATTTCATAGAACTAATCTAGGATTTAAGGCGAGTAAATACGAATTGAAAGGAACCAAAATGACCCAGAAATGAAGGAATGGCAACCGGGTCTCGATCGCGGGTCTGATCGACCCGAGTTGCAGGAACACGGGTCAACCCGTCTGAGGACAGTGGTGCTGACGTGGCACCCTGTCAGCCTGTCAGATGACGTGGACCAACCGTGAGCCGACACGTGTCACATGTCAGTGCACAGTCAGCACTGACATGTCAGTGACGTGGACCAGTCAGGGACTGCCACGTGTCACTGACATGTCAGTGACGTGGACCAGTGCCGTGCTGACACGTGGCACATGTCAGATCTGACACGTGGTCTGACAGATCAGTGAGGTGGACCAATTGGATGTTGACACGTGGCACCTGTCAGAGTCTGACACGTCAGACCTGACAGCTGTCAGATGACGTCAGCATGACGTCATGCTGACGTCAGCAGTGACGTCAGCGATGACGTCAGCAGGAACTGTTCCTGCGTTGACCGCCACGTTGACCGGCGCGTGGGGGCGCGTGTGAACAGTGTTTCTGGTGGGACCACCACCATTCTTTAGGTTTCGACGATCCGGATCCAATGGCGGTGGTTTCGGGTCGATCGGAGATCATTAAGTTGGTCAAAATAAGGTTTATTGCCTTGGGAAGCGCGTTCGGGCGGCTTTCCCGGGTCGGTTTCGACCTAGGCTTTCATGGTTGAATGTTGGGGGTTTATTTTGACCTTTACGAATACTTGGATTTGACAGGGATTGTACATTTGTACCAGGACGAGGGTATACGTTCGGTTTCTAGCAGGATTGTACTGTGAGTGGGCCATTTTCTTAAACCCTTGTGTGCATAAATGTTTTCTGGTTTTATTATACTTATTCACATGCTAAAACAATGATGGTTTTGATGATATGGAAAATGTGATTATGGCACGTTTCACGGTATTTGGGCTTGAGACCCGTTTGATGAAACTTAATGATTGATTCTGTATATATATATATGTTTGCATGTGGATATCAATAAAATGTATTTGTTACTGCACTGTATAGATCCTTCCATATTGTATTGTCTCCTCCGGATGAGGTACCCCGGAGAGGTCACGGACGTCTAGTACGTCCAGCGTCTATGACGCTAAGCATCGGGGATGCTGTACCCGAACGGGGTTCGGGGATTGAACTCGGAAATTGAGACCCGAGTGGCACGCGTAGCCTTGTGATTGTGACCTATTGGACGTCAGGGACGTCAGACATCAGGGATGTCGGGATTGGAGTGTATAGTGCAGCAACTAAAATTATGGTTATGGTTTTGCTATATGCCTTATGGTTCATATTATATGGTTTATGATTTTGGAATTATGGTGCACGCATATTTGGAAAACGGAGGGGTAAATTATATGTTTTACTTATCAAACGATTTCATAAACTTGTGTTTCGGTCCACTCACCCTTACTGTTTTGATAACCCCTCCAGGTCGGGAAACTGAGGTAGAGGAGGAACCAGAGGCTGAGGCATAGATCTACTTCTGCGTACCTGAACCCCTGCTGGGCGGTGTACCCGCAGGATTACTTTAGAGTCGTGCTCGCAAATTTGTAATTTTGGATTATATCCCTTGTCTGACATTCGTTTAATTCGGATTTTATGTATGACTTTAATTTGGTTATTTATGCTTTTAAATGTTTTGAGGTTAAAATTGGTATGAATTATTGGGTGTCAGACGGGAGCAGGGCACGTCCCCTTGTGGTCCCTGTGGGATCGGGGCGGGTCCTGTCAAAAAGGCCTCCAATGAGGATGAACCCCATGGAAAGTCTGCGACTGGAAAGCTCAACAAGCGAAAGGCGGGGCAACACTCCCAAACGCCAGTTATGGGGAAGCCTAACTTGCAGCTATCTTTACCAGCCCATCAGATCCACAATGAAATTAAGAACAAGCCATGGTTTAAGAAGCCAGAGCCAGTCAAAGGCAATCAAGAGAATGCTGATAAAACCAAATGGTGCGCCTATCATGAATGTTATGGGCACAATATCAGCACATGTATATCTTTCGAAAGATATCTCCGAAATCTCCTGAGGGAGGGGCATTGTACAGACTACATCAAAAACAAGACTGTGAATCACATGGAGAACAAAGAGTCAAACGAGCCAGCATCAAAGGTGATCCGCATCAACTAGACGCAAGTCAACATTAGAAAGACATAAAATTCTATGGAGCTTTTCAATTTTGCTTTTCAAGTTGCCTTCTAAATTCAAGTATCAATGAAATGAGATTAACAAATTGATTTGTTCACCATGTACAATTTTCAAAGCTTATTCTCTCTAGTGTAAAAAGCCTTCGTTATCGAAGCATCCAAGCTTTCGTCATCGAAGCATCTGAGTTTTCGCCTTGCGAAGCATCTAAGCCTTCGCCACGCGAAGCACCTAAGCCTTCGTCATCGAAGCATCCAAGCCTTCGTCATCGAAGCATTCAAGCCTTCGCCCTGCGAAGCATCGAAGCCTTCGCCATGCGAAGCACCTAAGCCTTCGCCCTGCGAAGCATCTAAGCCTTCGCCATGCAAAGCACCTAAGCCTTCGTCATCGAAGCATCCAAGCCTTCGCCCTGCGAAGCATTCAAAGCCTTCGTCATCAAAGCATTCAAGCCTTCGTCATCGAAGCATCTAAGCCTTCTGAGTCCTGCAAATTTCTGCGCAGCAGGGAGAACTCATCTCGAGCGGTATCTCGCTCATTTTCTATCAGCATCCTCTCTGCACGGCTCATCTCCAACTCGCCCATTTTGGCTTCCGATGTGAAATTAGGACCTCAAGTTTTCTTAAGTTATCGTAATCTCACATCAACAACATAACTTTCCGTTTCTGCAGGCCCTTCGCATCAAGATGGCACATTCGCGGGACCAGGGCAGATAGGTTAGGAAAGAAGTTGCTCGGTATGCTTTTTGGTTAGGAAAGAAGTTGCTCGGCATGGTTTTTTCTCCAAAGAACCAATAAGTCCTTGTTTATTGTCCTTCTTCTGAACAACGGTCTCCTTCAAGCACAGTGGAACGCACAACCACTCCTTGATCGGGATGTCTGAAAGCTTCTCGCCATTCATGGAGAGATTAACCGGCTCATGTCCCGAAACTCTAGAAGAACATCTATCGCCAAGCTCCACGAGAACGTCGCTTGGAAAAGCAATTTGATTACGAGCCTTCCACTCCATGAAGTCTTCGGGCTTCTCAGAATCCATATCTTTCCCTCGGAATGGACTTAGGCCACGAAAATCGCCACGCTCCCATAGGGCAAATTTGCTGGGTCTCTCGGCATCTTGACGCATGGCGAGCATGTATGTGGTACTAGCAAGAGTCACAGTGAGTGTGACCCTGCCTACCGATGCTCACTAGTCACATCCGCAAGTGCACTCAGTCACCGCCAAGTCCCGGTCGACTGTTCAGCCAAACTCCGTCCACCATGTGGCATCGATAGTGTACCCGCTCCAACAAAATTTCTAAGCGCCTTCGACGGACTCTTGACGCGTGGTAAGCATATTTGCGGTACTAGCAAGGGTCACGTTGAATGTGAGCCAGCCTACCAATGCTCGCACGCACTGTCCAAACCACTCATTTTTCCAAGCAGGACGCACTTCCGTAATTTCCCACGTTTTCCGGGAATCTCAAATCCTGTCCAAAAACAACATGAAGGGTCAATAATGACTATAAATATCATATCAATTTCCCGCAATTTTCCGGGAATTAAATATTGATTTAAAACATAAACTAAAACTTCGGACCCCCAAAACAGTATCAAAACAGTGTCCGATTAACTCGTACCCAACACTAAAAATGTTCATTACATTAAGTATAGTAAAACACCTGTTGAACACTTCCCTAGAAACACATCCACGCGCCCTCACGCGCCGCCACAAGCGGCTGTGCGTGAAAGCCACGCGCGTAGCACAGTAACTGCTACAGTGCGTCTTCTCTGCCCGTTTCTCTGATAAACGGGTCGTGTACCCGCGACCAGACCCGAAGCAATCTCAGCGAAATCGACCCCAATTCCTTCGTTTCTTCTACTAGTTTTCATGTATCCAATCATATTTAGGGGTCCTTATGCTCAATTTCATAAAATTAGACCTCAATTCACTCGACTCAAAATGAAAACCCGATGGATCCTTAATCGGGTACCACCCAATTTTAGGCCATTTCTTCAAATTAATCACACAGAAAGCAACCTAAGACCATAATAAACATTAATACCAGGTCAATTGCACTAATATTTACCTCTAACCATTCGACTTCAAGCTCGATTTTTCGAGGATTTTGAAGCTTCTGTTCTTGCTCGATACGGCCTCAATCCTCTCCGTTTTTGATTTGGATCGGTTCGAATTAGTCCCAGGAGACTTAATCCAGTCTCAATTTTGATCCTCAAGACTCACGAATTCGAATTCGAATTCGAATTTTCACCACAAATTTTCAAATTTTCGAAAATCTGCAAAACCAGCGACCCCTCTGTCCTTCGTGTTTGTTTTGATCCAATTCAGACTCTCCAATCTCTCATTCTCACAACCGAATTGCTCTGCTATTTAACAATATCAAAAGTTGGACAAAATGAGTGAGTTTTCCCTAATTAAGGGATTAGGGTCCCTAAATCCTTGATTTCCTCCATGTTTTCTGGACAAAGCAACAAATATCATTGACAGGTAGCATGAGTCAGCGTCCACCGTTCTCTTGTCTCAAAAAGACCGTTTTGCCCTTCGCTTCCAAAATTACGAAAATGCCCCTCGCATTCGTAGACCCATAACTTTCGCGTCCGATCTCCGATTTCGGCATGCCGCCTGTCTATGGATTCGTATCAACTCGACCTACGTAACGGTCTCTGGTCCTCGTCCTTTGGACCTCCCGGTTCAAAAGTCAACATTTTGCCCATGCTTGGGGGCAAAATGGTCATTTTGCACATTATGTCCGATTCACACCACTAAACCCAGATTAGTCATTCTAAAACTAAAAATGGACTTTTATCCCTTATAATCAGGGGGCATAATCGTCAAATAAACACTGACTCGTTTCTTGAACCCAACAGTAACCGGTAACCCGCTAATATAAGATTCCAAACAATATACATCCCTCCGGATTCCCTGAATACCGAATCGATGTGGGGGCATTTGTGGAACCTAAAATCATCCGAAAATTATGGAGCTGCCACGTGTCCCGTAATTCCCAAAAATGACCAAATTGCCCTTGGAAAATAACGCTGATCATTTGAAAAACACCCACATATTAAATAATCTATTTACCAGTTAAATACGTTATTTGATCGGGTTAAAGTCTCCGTAGTATTGATATTCTCCCCGAGAGTAAATTATCGTTATTCATAATAATGGGTAATTAATATTAATATTAAAATACAATAAATATCATTACTATCATGATGAGCCATCATTACAATTATTAAATAATATATTTAATAATAATATATTATTTACTAATTAAATACTCAACCGACCAATCAGAACGCTCCAAGACTCCCAAGATTTTTCTATAAATAGCAAGGCACATTTCATTTCCAAGGTACGTTGATTCTTCGTTTCGAAGTATATCCCTTTCCTCTCTCAAAGCTAACTTAAGCATCGGAGTGTTCTTGGTCGAACAACCCCCGGGTAAATCGATCGAGGCAACGATAGCTAATTGTTTGCTGTTTGCAGGAATTGTGAGGACTTTTCGCGACGAGTTCAATCTTTGATTCAACAACATGGTAAACAGAGCAGCCACTTAAGCTTTCCTTAAGTGAGTACCTATATATTATCTTGCTTTTATTGAACCAGTAATCATGATTTCTCGATAAGGACCAATATGATTCCAATCCTTGCAACTCAAGGAAAACCCATCCTAGAAACCAAAGAAGCGTAAAAGGTCTCGAAACTGTAGTCCACAATCTAAAATCTATTAAACTTTCGAAAATCTGCTCTCTGCCACAATCAGCGCACGAGTGCAAGGAAAATGAAGCGCCAACAACAATCCTTACATGTCACTTGTACAAACTCTTCACAAACTACCAGGCTAACGTGCTCCCCAAGAAGATTCATCGCCACCAGGTTGTTATGATAGGTTGAGTAGCCAAAATACACCTAGATTCTAGAGGGAATGCATGTCTATACCAACAGTGAATCCACACACCTGATCCATCAAAACCTAGCCCCTGAACGGTTTATAATCTTTCAACCTCATAACCGAAAAAATTATTCATAGGTCTCAAGGAAATCTACTCTCATCGTCAAGCTAAGCATTGAAAACGAAGGCTTAAACAAACCCACATACCTACTCCAAAATCTTCTGCATGCATGCCTCTCAAAACAATTGATTAATTTGACTTGCCAAATCACAATCTTTGCCGAAGACAACCCTATGGAACCCTAGCAGAGCTAGCTAACGAAGTTTTTTTTTTCCTCATCTCACTTTGTTATAAGCAGATAAACTTATTTCTACACTCACTCATTATCAAAATTACAAGTACTTACATTAACTGAATTCTAATATTTTTGATAAAAAAATGCCAAGAGTACCATCAGGACCGGGTACCTTCAAGGGACTAATACAGTAATACTCTTAAACTGCCATCTCTATCACCTCCATGGTATCAGAACTGGAGAGATATTTATTAAATTCATCTGAACTACAAGATTCAACCAAACTAATGAAATCCTCAATTGAGTCAAAATTAGGAGTAAAATTCCTAGTATACCATTTAATGAAATCATGAATGAAAATGCTTCCTAAATCAGACTCTGAATTATGCCATAAACCTGAAGCATCTTTAACGCTATCAATTGAATTTCTTTTCCTCCTTATAATGAGATCTTGGGTATGAAAATACTTAGTGTTCCTATCCCCCCGAAGAAAGCCAATTGACACAAGCATTTTGCTCCCAATGCATCTCCTCGGCAGCATGAATGCCTTATAAGCTCTCCCAAAATAGTAAGCTTCCCTTCTTACTAAATAATATGAAAAAGGGGTCGACATGCATTGTTGTTGAATGATCTGTAAATTAGAATTAAAATCCTCAATTTTTCTAAAGATAGCACCAAAAACATTCTTGTACCAATCGATCGCCAAAGAAAAAAAGAGACAATCATTCATAGTACCAATCACATTATTGCTCCAAGCTTTTTTCCACCATATTGATAAAGTCAGAATGGTCAAGCTACATTGCCTCCAATTTAGGTTTTCTATTTTTACGTTTTCTCATGTTATGAAGATCGAGTTTAATAAATAGCTAGGTCCATGATCAAAGCTTTAGATGGGAAAGTTTTCCAAAACATAATGACTATAAGCTTGAAACCAAGGAGAATTAGCATCTGTCTAAACATTCAAAAATAATTGTATTGTCCTTGTGATAATTACACACAAGTATAAGGCATTCCACATGCATTAAGATAAACAATAACAGCGCTTTGCACAATTTCAAAAAAATTGAAGCATGTGAGTATTAACAGTTCTAACTCAACCAAACTTTTCATCTAATGACAATATATTGTTGAAGTACCCCATCAAACACCAAGGAGCATTTTGAGGACAGACGGTAAGCAGCTCAAGCTACAAGCTGCTTGCATATCCTTTTGAGGGTAGTTAGTTATACACAAAAGTAATAAGCCAAGTTAACTGTTGGATTTTTTCAGCAATAGAGCAATGTATGAACCTAGAATAAGACACAATAACAGATAAATGAAGAAAATGACAATTCCATAACAAGATCAAACCACAAAATTGACCCCTACCAAGACAAAAATAGAGTTTTTTAGTTACAACCTTTACTTTAACATAGAAAGCCCTAGTGTCAAGCAGACAAAAAAGGTCCAAGGATAATAGTCTACTCATGCTAGTAATTTGATTACAAAAAAACTTTCCAAAAACTGCCCCGTCAAATCCAACATCAAAATATCATGGATTGGGTTCTTTGCGACTAGTCCCATCAAATCAAAGACCTCCATATCTTCCCTTTGTCTCTTCCTAGCGCTACCGCCTAGGCTGATCTTCGTCCCTATGAGAGCCTCCGACTCTTGAATATCCACTCCTACATCAAAGTTTTCACCCATATTACCTAAATACTATTATAACATCAAACGGTCCAGCCTAAAACAACATATTCAAGTTAACCTCTGTTGATGCAGAAATCGTCCGGTTCTGTAAAATTTCTTCACAATCTTTACACACGATAACGAAAATCAAACGGGGTTAAGGTTGAATCCCGGAGGGGGTGGTTCAACCGTAAACACTCTGATGCTTAAGTCAGTTTTCTGAGAGAATAAATCGACAGAGTGTTTGCAGAAATTTTTGATTACCTTTAGAAGTGAGATGAGGCCTTCTATTTATAGTGAAACCTCGAGAGTCACCGGAACGTCTGATTGGTTGAAGGATAAAGTATTAAATAAGTGATTGTACCGATTATAAGCACTTATTTATTAATAAATAAATAATTCGCTGAGAAGTTATTTATTGTCTGCACTGATCTGATCATTTAATATATTTAGCTGGTAAATATATCAAATTAATGCGGAGATCGTAACATGTCGATGTCGATTTCACCAAGGGTAATATTGACATTACGAGAATTATTGGCCACGTGATAGCTCCAAAATATTCCGATAATTTATGGTTCCACAAATACCCCCACATCGCTTAGGAATTTGAGGAATTCTAAGAGATGTAATTTTTTCTATGGCTCCAATAAATTACGTTTTGTTCTAGAAGTAGGACTCCGCTTTGATTCGAATAATTAAAATTCGGTTTGACTTCGACCTTGTCCCAGCAAGAATTCTTTGGGCTTGGTGACTTACTTTGAATTGTCCTCTAGAGCCCGATTAATAACTAGGGTTTGTTTATTCTTTCTTTATTTAAACGAGGACATGTAGCCCTTATTTTTCATAAAGAAGAGCAAACCCTAATTGAGGTTGACTGTTGGTGTAGGTCGTGCCGTTACCAAATTCGGCGGTGGAAGAGCTGGGGTCTCTGTTTGTGGAGGTAATTAATTTACTTCTCCCTTCTTTTGGTCTTCGTAGGTTGTAAAAATGTTTGCAGAAGAAATTTCGAGAAAAAGGAACGGTGAAGAAATTGAGTAAAGTGTACTAGTGGATGAATGTCAAAAAGAAAACTGGCGGGTCCCATTTTTCCTTGTCGTTGTTGGCTGGTTGGGGGAGGAGCCCTGCAGAGATGACATCAGTGGGTGCAGCTGGTCTTGTCAGCTGGCAGTTGGAGGGCTGACGTCAGTGGGTGAAGGGCTGCAGCAGAGTCCGTTCGACAGGTGGGCCTGTGTGCTGGAAAAAAGGAGTCGTCATTAGTGCACTGCAGGGGATGTCGGCCTTGGGAGCAGTCACCTACGCGGAAAAATTCTTGGTGCGTTCGCACCACGCTCGCACCGGCGCGAATTCGATGGCTGAGGGGTGAGTTGACGGCTGTTACAGGATGAGATCGCGGGCCCTATGCGGTCGTGGGCTGACGGCTGATGCTGTAGCTAGAAGGGGACACACGGGTCTTCTGTGTGCAGCTTTTATGTTCGTCACTTCTTTTTGAACATATAAGTAAAAAATATATATATATATATTATATTTGTTATATGTTATAAAATGTATATATAACTATATATATATATATATATTCTTTTGTTGTTTTTTCTTTTTTGAGGATTTCAGGAGCTGTGGGTGTCCAACTACAACGAGTCAATCGGTGATACGTTCTACTCTCCGAGGCGATCATTTCAAGATACATGGAGGGATGCTTCCAGTAGGATCTCAAAGAGCTCAATTTTGTGGGGTAGCAGTCGTAAGGCCATCTAGCGGTGTGTCTCAAATTGTTCTAGAGTTTCCGACTTCAAGAGATGACGAGGTTGACATCAAGATGCCTTTTCAATCAACATGTTTGTGGTACTTTACAGGTAGAAGAGTTTGGTGCATTAACGAACTTGTCAACTTCAAGTGCGAGCGAGGCCACCATTGAGGATTTCAATGAGGGAGGCGCGAAGTCCCATGACTTGAAGCGCGACATGTTACAACTCAAGGCGAGGCATGTTTCAACTATGAGGCAAGACGTGTTACAATTGCAAGGCAAGACGTGCTATAGCTATAATGAGGTATATGCTATGATGCGAGGCGAGGCGAGGCGTAGTAAAGCGAGGTATGGTTGGAGTTCGAAGTGATGCATCAAATGACGTGAGGCGTTCTTTCCAATGACCACACAAGGAGTGCTTGGTGGATTGAAGAGCTCAGTACATGGAGAGTAAGGCGCACCATGACCTGTCGAGGCCTTCATCAGTTAGAGACGAGACATCCCATGACTTGAAGTGAGGCAAGGCGCAACGCAAGGGGATGTGTGCCACTGTGCAAGGCAAGGCACGGTTGAAGCACGAAGAAATGGGCCATATGACATGAGGCAAGGCGATAAGCAACAGAAAGCCAGGCGAAGCACAGTAGAATGCAAGGCGGGGCTCGTTACAACTGCGTGGCGAGGTATTCTGCATCCAAGAATTGGCGTGCCACAGCTCAAGGCAAGGCAATATTAGAGCGGGAGGTGATGCGCCAGATGACATGAGGCTCTCTTTCCAGTAACCATGCTCCTGGTGCTTGGCGAATAGAAGAGCTCAGCACGTTGGCAGACTTTTCATTTTCAAGTGCGGGTGGTGCCAACATCAAGACCTTTAACAGGGGAGGCGCGAAGTTCCATGACTTAAAGTGAGGTATGTCACAAGGCAAGGCATGTTCCAGCTTCGGAGCAAGGTGCATTACAATGCAATGAGGGTCATGATATGGTGCAAGACGATGTGCAGCAGAATGCAAGGCGGGGCACGTTACAACTGTGGGGCGAGACATGGTGTGACTACAAGACGAAACATGTTGTAAGTGCGAGGCGAGGTGTCTCATCACTTGATGTGAGGCGTGTCACAACCCAACATGAGGCCTGTTCCAGCTACGAGCCAAGGTTTCCTATGACATGGGGCGAAGTGCATCTGGTGCCATGGAGTGACTGAAGATTTTTGAGGAGTCAAGTTGCACTGAAATTTCCATAACACAGTTATTCACCATTGATGCCTTTTTTTAGGAGCACTGGAAACATCACCGGAGTTGCTTCTGCATAGTCAAGTAGCTTTGTAGTTGATTCGGCACTACGTAGAGTCCAGCAGTGGTGAAGTTTCTTTTGTGAAGCTAACTGTACCAAGTAAACGATGCCGAGGAGGTTGCCCTCATTGCTGGAAGAAGGCCACAGACGATACGTCACTAGAAGTCCATGATGGAATGATCGAAGGCATCCATGGTTTGCTTACAGGTTGACGGAGAGACTCCAAGGTCGTGTCGATCCTGATGATGAGTTTCATGGTTCTTCTTGGCTTGTAGCTAGATCTTAGTGTTGAATATATGATTGAGCATTCAACTTGTGAATTTCCAACTTTTTGAATTTTCATTAATAGAAGCTTTCCATTTTTTTGAGTGTTTTGTGATTTTCGGCATATTTGACCTTCATGCAGTAATTTTGGTATTTTGACTTCGTTTTAGCTCTGAATTAAGTGTCGTTAGTGGCGTTGGAAAGCTGACTTCCGTACCTTTTTTGTGCCATCAAGATCTTTTTGAGGAAGTAAAATTTGAGTTTGGTACGTTCGAATGAATCTCGAAGTTTTGTGATGAAACTTGTAGTTTCGCGCACTAAGACATTTGCCAAAGATTTGTCATGACATGACCCGGTTATTGCTCCCTTTGGTGGGGTTAGGAAACGATCCTTTGTAGCTTTTCCAAGTCCAGCAAGTTCATTTGTTGGGTATGAGCTGTACATCCTTGGGATTGTTCCTGAGTACTATGTTCCTCATTTTGGTTAACCGCATTGAACTTAGCCGTCGAGTTCCTTGAAGTGACGACTTAGCTCTTCGAGGTGAAGGTTATACTTTTTCCCTTGGAGAGGTACTTCAAGTACTTTGTAGGTGAAGTCCTTGAACGTTTTTCCAGTGTTGGGCTTTGGTGCTTCACGGAGCGCAAGTGTTGATAGGTTGAGAGTTGAAGGCATTATGGTTTTGACGAACAAGGATGTTGATGCGTCCCAGAGCGATTGCCTTGATGCGTTTCATGGCGATTTCCTTGACGCATTGCGGGGCGATTGCCTTGATGCATTGTAGGGCGATTTCCTTGATGCTTCGCAAGCGATGCGTTGCCTCATGTGTGAAGGCTTGGCTACTTCACGGGCCGAATGCATTGATGCTTTATGAGAAAGGACTTGATGCTTTGAGCGAAGGCGTTGATGCTTATCGAACGAATACATTGACGCTTAGTTCGGCAAGTGCGTGGATTGCTTCATGGGTGAAGGCGTTTACACTTTTGGTCGAAGACTTTGATGTTTCACGAGCCAAGATGCTGGCACTTCGTGGGACAAACTCTTGGCTGCTTCGCTGGGTGACGACTTCAACCCTTCATGAGTGAAGACTTGAAGTGCTTTGCAGGGCAAAGGATTGGGGTGTTTCAATTGGCGAAGGCTTAGGGGTGTTTTGCATGACGAAGGCTTGAAGTGCTTTGTGGGGTGAAGGCTTGGAGTGCTTCGCACGGGGCGCAGGCTTGGAGCGCTTCGCAGGGCGAAGGCTTAGAGTGCTTCGCGGGGTGATGGCTTGGAACGCCTCGTGAGGCGATGGCTTGAAGCGCCTCGTGGGGCGATGGCTTGGAGCGCCTCGTGGGGCGATAGATTGGGCTTGGAATTTGGAATGATTCGCAAAACGAAGGCTTAGAGTGCTTCACGAGGCGAAGGCTTTGAGTGCTTCACGGGGCGGAGGTATTGAGTGCTTTGCAAGGCAAAGACTTGGAGTGCTTCACGAGGCGAAGGCTTTGAGTGCTTCACGGGGCGGAGGTTTTGAGTGTTTCGCAGGGCAAAGACTTGGAGTGCTTTGCGAGACGAAGACTTGGAATGCTTCGCGTGGCGAAGGCTTGGAGTGCTTAGTGTGGCGAAAGCTTAGAGTGCTTCGCGGGGCGAATGCTTAGAATGCTTCACGTGGCAAAGGCTGAAAGTGCTTCACATGGCGAAGACTTAGAGTTTTCATTGGTACACAAAATTTTCTAAGTGAAATCTCAAGTTTGTTGATAATTTTGTTGAAGACAATATGCAACGAAACAAAATTGGATATGGACTGTGTTGACGTTGTTCACCTTCGCGAGGTCTGTAACAATGATAGGTGCGCCATAGCAATTGTGGTGGGCTTACCACCCAGTCTCGTCGGCCTTCTTTTGGTCGCCTTTGATGGGCGCTGGGCTTGCGAATCAAGGTTTCTCCTTTTTTTGATTATAGATTTGTTGGATGGGCAAAGAGAACTGCATGTTCGGCTTCGTACCGGTGATCATCTTGAAAGACGGGTTCCCCTTGCATTTGTTAGCCTTCCTGGCTGAGTCCATGTGGTTGATGTCGTCCTTGGGATGCACAAACGTCTTTGGAGGAAGTCCACCTTCCTCAATTTGGTTCGTGGCATGCGTGGTGTTTTTTTCATCTTCCAAGCATGCATGTCATTCTGCTAAGGACAACATCTTGGTGAGACTATGGGCGTTGCTCATGACGATGTCTCCGTAAAGTTTCCTTTCCCATGGTAGCCTTACTTGAATGCCATGGTGGCCATGAGGTTTCTGCACCCTACAATGCGGGAATTTTCTTCGTAATACCTTCAGATGTATTGCCTCAAGGTTTCCTTGGACCACTTTCGGATGGTGAAGAGGTGTCATCCTTAACTTTTACGGTACGAAGCTGCGAGTACTCCTTAACGAAGGCTAGGGCCAGTTCTTCGAAGGAAGCGATCGATCTCCGTGGAAGGTGGTTGAACTAAGTTGTTGCTTGACCTTGCAGCGAGGCACCATGACTCCATGATAGTAATCGATGTGCTTTACTAGGTTGGAGGTTCCTTTGTACTGATTGAAGTTGGGAGTAGAAAATTTTTGCGGGAACACCTCCTCCTCAATGTCCCTCACGAACGGCGAAGATGATGACGTCTGAATCTGGCGCCAAAGGCCATCATCTAAGTCTCTGTCGCGCTGAACTCCTTGGAGGCGTCGATCTAGCATCTTTCGAATGGCTTCAGCGTGCAATAGACCTTCGTGGCGGGGATTTCCGCGTTTGGTCAAATGGAGTCGACTCCCTTGAGTTGTAACTGGTATGGCATTCGGGATCGCTGACGAGTAAGTCTTGTCCTCCTCGCTGCGATAGTTCATGCTTCTAGAGTCATTGTGGATTTGTCCATTCGAGCGGGTGTGTGATGCCTGGGAGATTATTTGCTGCCATCGACTGTTGCGCGAGTACTCAATGCGCGAAAGTGCTCTAGGGCGTCCTCCGAGTCGCTCTCGAGCCAGAGGTCTCAGTTGATCTTGGCCTCTTGCTCTGGGGGTGCGGCTTTCACCAAGGGTAATATTGACATTACAAGAATTATTGGTCACGTGGTAGCTCCAAAATATTCCGATAATTTATGGTTCTACAATCTCCACAAAACAGTTCAAGAAAAAATTTGCTTGCTGGCTAATATCAAAATTCTAGTCAAAGTTCTCAAAAAATTCAACATTGTTACCAATAAGATATTCACTAAACCATTACATATTTCCGAAAAAAGAGAAAGAATATTATGTCTGAATGATAGGAGAGGTAAGAAAAGTAATACTTTCAATGTTAGAGTCAATAATCACCACTTTTTTTCTAGGATACACTTGCAACTTAGTCGAACCAGTAACTTTCTTCCCCTTAAATGCCTCCATAAAAGATCTACCATCTTGAATCGTATAGCTTCCCCTCTTAGCCGAGGACTTGTAAAGCGCTCACTTGCACATCCCCATGTGTATCTTTATGTGAACCTTGTCTAGCCATTATCAAAATCAACATGATCATCTTTAGCCTTCAAAGATTGCTCATCTGATTCATCCCTGCCTCCGAGAAGTTATGGAAAAACACAATAAATTCATTTGAGACCAACATCTGGAGATCATCTTGCATGAGCACATTTTCTATGAAGACTAGAGGTTCACCCAGTAGTCTTTCCATCATTAAGAAATGTTTTTCCTGGACTCAGTTAAGGCATTGAGTATAGACATGCCTTTTTTTTTTTTCCACAATTAAAGCAACATTCAAATGACCTGTCATAATCAAGAAACATCTTCATACTATCAGCCTCCCAATACACCTTTTCGTCCTAGAGGTGCAGAGGTAGAAAAGGAAACCTTACGTCCCAAGCAACCCTAGATTTGAGGTCAAGATACCAAGTCAACCAATTTAAATTTAAATAAATTGATTTTGAATTCAAACTATTGTCATTTGATCAAGTTGTAGTTGTAAATGATTAAATTTTTGGTTTCAACTATTATATTTTCTAGGATCAGTTTGTAATTCAAACTTGTAGTTTACTTTTTTAAATCATTGGTACACCCTTGACAACTTTTATTTTTATTTAAAACCTTCATATCAATTTATTTTTATTGAAAAATCTTTCAAATAATTAAAAATAGCATTGTCTTCTTTGGCTTGCTTTGCCCCATGTGCCTCTTAGTGTTTGGTCTCTTCGGCCTCTTGGACCCTTTATTATATTATACATATAATAATATTATATATATGTATAAAAAAATATATTATATTTAGTTACAATTGAATTTTTTTTATGAAATAAAAAATAAAGTCTGTATTGTCTGAATTTCAACAGTAGAGTATATAAATTTTTTGGAAAGGGGTGAGATGGTGAAGGAAAATCATACAACATAGGGTTTAATTCTTGGATTTTTTGCACAAAATCCAAGAATTAAATCTTAAACCATACACAATTAACCAAATGATTTAAAATTAGATGATAAAGAATTTTTAAATTTAAAAGTATTTTTGAAGAATTGTTATTTTTAATTATCTTGTTTTAAGTTGGATTAGATACTCAAATTACTTTTTAAATGAATAAGTGAAAAAAATATTATAAATAGGAGTAATATTTTCATAATCCTAAATATAATCTTATAATAATAAAAAATCAAATTTGAAGTTTAAACGTATTTTTGAAAAAAATGGTAAATTTTATTGTTTGACTACTTATTATGATAGTTAGGGACTAGAAAATTTAAAAAATATGGTTAATGGGTTTTGGATAAATATAGATGTTATTAAGAATTAACCAATGGATAGCCCATATAAATACAAGACTACGCCACTGAGTTTAATGTAGCATCAATTTCACATTCTTTCAAGGTATCATAGCCAATAATCCTACGACGTGGATCTTTTTTTCTTGCCTACAATCTTCTTCCTTTTTTCCTTCCAAATGGCCAGCCCCACTACCAACAAACAATTTAAACAATTCCTCCTCACCCACCCCAACTCAATCAAACCCCAATCTCACTAATCCCCAGTTGCCTCCACCATCATTACCATTAAGCTTGATCAAAATAATTATTCCTTTTGGTTAGCGCAAACTTCCTTTACCCTTTGTAGCCAAGACATGTTTGACTTTGTTGATGGAACGAATTCATACCCTCCCAAAGCCTTTTTAGGAAGTGCTCATACTGATGTCAATCCTGCATACAACAATTGGGTGCAGCAAGATCAAATGATCATAGGTTGGATCCACAACTCCCTTTCACTTTTTTCGTTTTTTCCACTCTACTTTATCTGATTCTTTAAGAAGGGCGTGGTAGGCACTTGAGCGTTGATATAAGCAGTAGCTACTGCCATAAAGCAACATAAGCAGTAGTCGCCGTGATTGGCCATTTTTCCCTCACCACCACCGAGAGGAAAATAGAAAAATAGTAGGACATGAGGGGATTTGTAGAGGGTGGTGTTAAGGTAACAAGCCCCAACAAACTGCATACTCAAGCCATCTAAAGAGTTATCAAAGATCCTAAAACAAACCAAATCGAAAACATAATGAAATTGTAGACGGGGGAAGTATTTGGGAATATGAGTATTTCTAGGACCTTAAATTTCCAATGAAAAGATAGACATGAGGAGATCTGGAGGCAAAGGAGAATGGGATGAAAGTGTAAGATGAGTGTGATGTGCAAAGAAAAGGTGAAGTCTGAGCAAATAATTGAAGAGTAGGGGTTAAAAGGGCATACAGAAGAAGCCAAAAAACCACACAAAAAGTGGTGGAGAAGCCACACAACAAGTGGAAGAGAAAACCCACAACTTCTGTTGTGAAGATAGAGAGAATTTTAAGAAAATAGAGGGAGAAAAGTCATCACAGACGATAGAGCAGCAATAAAATGAGATGGGAGATGTATGGTACCAAAGGACGATGGGTAGAAACAAAGGAAGGTTAGAAAAGGGCAAGGGAAAAACATAGTGTTAGAAAAAATGAGGAGTACCTCTCTCTCTAAACTCTCAGCTTTGTTGAGGAATAATTATGTTCAACTAAGAATTGAGAAACCTACTGTTTCACTATATTTTTAATAGTTGTCCACATTAACTACAAAAAATTAGGTTATTTTATTCTTACTCCCCATAATGGATTCAATTCTTCTTGCAAAATTCTCTTTCTTCAAGCTCTTGGATTGAGACACACAAACAGCTCTTGGATTGAGACACACAAACAGCTCTTGGATTGATATGTACACCGCGTACATATCATGTGTACACTTTTTCCCTTTGATTCTTTTAATTTGGGAGTTTCTTCTACTATGTACATATTTCAATTAGGATAATACTTGCATCCCACCTCTAATAGTACCTCAGTGTACCACCCTTTTGATTTGTCGAATTGTCAAATTTGTACATATATTATAATCGAAACCATTCATTTTTTAAATCACTATATCAAGATCATCTTTGTAAAATAATTAATAAGATTGGAGATCATTTAGTCATTCATATATATCAACTAAATGGACTATTCGCCATGAGAATCTTTATTCTTACCAAAACTGTTGATTTATATGATATATATGAATGATTAAACGACCTCTAATCTTATTGATTTTTTTTACGGAGATAATCTTGATAAGATCATTTAGAGAAGGAATAGTTATGATGATCAGTACCGGTCCAAATATTTTCAGACCTAGGGCAAGAATAGATTTGGGCCCTCAATTCACATATTTAATTATTAAAAATGCAAATTTTATAAACGAATTATATTAATTTTATATTATGAGGCCTCGTTAACCTTTGTTAGGGGAAAAATGACAGGACCTGATAGAAGATTTATCAACCAAGAATTATGAATGTGTTTCCCTCGATTTGATTTATCAAACCGTTAGAAGGGATTTTGGTCCTTCTTCGAATAAATGCGCAGGCGTGCCACCACCCGACCATCAAATGACCTGAATGGAATTGTAAATATTGGGTGCGCCCCTAAGGCCGACTTCTAACCTTATGATTGTGCGGCCGAGCAAGGAACCTCCTCTCGGCCTGGGTTCTTTCACTCCCTCGAGATTGAGGGTGTTTAGGCTTTGAGCTTGTATATATTTATATTTTTTGATTATGTAAACGAAGTGCAAGTGCAATAATTAAATTGAGTAAGAAAATTAACTATGCTTGAAGAAAATAAACTTAAACGTAAATATAATAAATTGATACTTAAAAGAAAAGCAATAATTAAAATTAAAGACAAGAATAATAAACTAAAAATTAACGAAGCAATTAAGTAAAACTATTAAACGAACGTTAATGGATGAACTTGAATAAAAAATAAAGATTAAATAAAAATGAACTTGAATTTAAAACAAAGTAATTAAAAGTATTCTGGAAAATAAACTTACTCTAGAAAAATGAAGAACTTGACTAACTAGAACTTGAACATGAAAATCTAGTCTAAGGATTGAAAAGGTGAGGATTGAAAAGGTTCAAGATAAGAGTAAGCTTGTGTGTTGATGTTGATCCCCCTCTCTTCTCTTCACCTTGGCTATTTATAGGGTCTAACCAACCCACGAATTGGCCATGCTTGACCTCCATGTTTCTAGCTTGCAAAACCTTCCAAGTTGAGCCACCCAAATCTTTCCAAACTTGATCCACCCAAAATCCTTCCAAACTTGATCCGCCCAAATCCTTCCAAGTCGAGCCATCCAAAATCCTTCCAAGTCGAGCCACCCAAAATCTTTCCAAGTCGAGCCACCAAAAATCTTTTCAAGTCAGGCCACCCAAAATCTTTCCAAGTTAAATTGATATCGAAATACTTGATTGAGATTTGATCAAAACCTTCACTTTCGGGAAGATTCTAGGTTGACATTATCTAGCTTGATTTATTCCCTTATTTTGACCAATTGACAATCGAGGTCGGACGAAGATTGACGAGACCCGGCCCGCATCCATCTTTCTTTCAAGCTTGGGTGGGTTCAAAATTTAGATTTAGGAAAGCAAAGAAACCCAAAATCACGGATACCTATTCGGCCGAGGGTTTTTGTCATGGTCAACCCGGCCAAGGATTTTTACCAAAGCCAACCATGAGACCACATCTTGGCCAAATTTTGGTCAATTTTGGCTAGGATGATCTAAGGTCATTTTTCCTTCAAGCCAACCAAAACTACTCTTTTTACATGCATACATGCCTCCAATCTTAGGAAACATGTACATACTCCAACAACCAATGTGAAACCAACACAAGTGGCCACTCACATACATTCAAATAAAACTCCAACTCTCACTCCATCATCAACAATTGTCGTGAGCCCCCTTTGTCCTCCCAAGAAACCATACTTGGCTTTTCTCTCATTTGTCACCTCAAGTATATAAAATTCATAGCTTGCTTGGGTTGTCAAAGTCTAGTGGGGAATTTGGAGTACACCTACCCACCTATATGTATGAATAAAGGAGACAATAACACCCTTTTTTTCCCTAGCCGTTGACACCCCCACATGCACTTCTTTTAATTTATTTTCTTCAAACCAACAAAAAAAAGCTATGGGTGGCTTTGTAGAAAACACACGGCTCGCTTTGTAGAAGTGAGCATATATATATGTATATAATAGTACTCCATCAATCACACTTTTAGCAATTCAAAGCCCTTTGATAGTTCCAAGGCACAACAACCACACCTACTCCATTTTTTATCAATTATATATGAGTATTTGTCAAATAAACCCAATCCCAATTCAAAAAACACATCATATACACCAACACATCCGAATTGTAAGAGTTGTAGAGTTCATGCAACTCTTGCTTTAAATAAAAAGTTGGGTTTGAGAAACTTTGACACCCAACTTTTTGCTAATAAATTCGGCCATCCCTATCACAACAAATCCAACCTCCTTGCTTAGCTATTCTCCTTCAAATCAAAACACTCCACCCACAACCCCTACTACATATATTGGGTGAGTGGAAATATTCACACCACTATCAAACATTGCCCCCTTCAATTGGCTATCCGAATTCTAAGGGTGGGCAATTGAAACCCAAGCTTCATTCCATTGATTGGCTATGAGGTAAACCCAAGTTCTCTTCTTCAATTTGTGCATTTAATCTTGTAGTTATGAATATTAAAATTGGTTAAATTTTTTTTTTGGCTCTTAATCTTTCATGACCCCCTTCATCTTCTCCATTGAGACTATAAATACATTGCATCATCTTCATTTCAAAATCCAAACTAAAGCCATTTTCGGGTTTTCAAAAACTCCCTCTTGGCCATTTTCAAAATCTCTCATCACCTAGAAAAACAATTACCCAAAATTTCTTCAAGAAGTAACTCCAAGTAACCTTTGAGGTAGATTGTACTTAATTTTGCCATGAATGCTTGAGTTTTGGTTGATTTTGAGCTTGAATTTCAAGGTTAAACTCATGGTGTTCTTGATGTTCTTGATATTTTGCTTTTTTCATTCCTCACTCACTTGGTTGAATCCAAAATTTTCTTTGGTTCATGAATTTGGATGTTTTTTTTAGGGAACCAATGGCCCCAAAGCATGTGGTTAGCCACTTCAAAAAAGTCCAAAAACTCATGGATGACAATCCAGCCAACTTGAATGATCATTTCCATTACATGTAGCCCGACCGTCCTCGCTCTCATCTTGGTCCAAATTTCACCAAAATTCCACCCGGCTTCTTAGAGATTTTAGAGGAGGATGGAGACGACGCCCCCATGTTCTTACGTGAGAACCTATATTGGCCTCCCCAATGGGGCCTTTCCAAGCCAACAAAAGGCTGGCCTATTGGGTCCTTCTGCAAGCCGGCCTGGCCGAAACCACAAAACCTTTCACCGGCCACATCTAATACAAGTTCTCCACCCGCCCAAGGCAAGAAAACATGGTGTGACTGGTACAAAGCCCTCAAGCCGAAGTTGAGTGGGTTATGGGATGAAATTGGGATCTTTAATACATTGGAGCTTTGTGCGGTCGAGCACTTCCTATGCGATCATGCACTCATTCAAGCCAGGCTATGTTTCTGGTCTTCATCCAACAATTGCATGAGGCTCCGTTTCGAGATGATGACTCCAAACTTACTTGACCTGGCCGCTATGCTTGGCCTGCGTCCACATGGAGTGTACTACTCAGCCGCTAGCCTCCCTGACTCAACACTCGACCTGAACTACGAAAAACACATCAAGGTTTACAATGGCTGGGTAAACTTTTACTATGGCTTTGATGACGATGCTCTCGGGTCACCAGTGCCGCCCACCAATGGGGTCTCTCGGGGTGGAGCATGTGGCATTCCTACAACTCTGGCTCTGTAAGTTCTTTTTCTGCCCCTATCTCTTTCGGTTACTAAAGATGTTTGGCCGAGGTCCTTGAGGACAGCCATTGTGTGGCTTTAGGACCCTTAGTTTTGGGCTATCTGTATAGGACACTAGCCAACATTGTCCATCCCACACCCATGTTAGCCAACGTCTCTGGGCCATTATGGATTTTCCAACTCTGGCTTCAGCTGTACTTTCCCGAATTAGGGCCCCCGACCCCAAACTTCGCCCATGACAAACTCCTTGGAGACACCCTACTTTACTTCCTCTACCCGACCATAGTGTAGAAGAGTGTTTCAAGTTTTTATACCATTGTGAGGGTAGGGCAGATCATCAATTCTCCATTTGTCTAACTCGATGTCACCCGAGTTACCTAGCTCTAAGCCTAGAGACTTTTCCCACAAACGATGTTGCTGATGAACACAAGAAACTATGGGCCAGCATCCTCGTCACCCGAGACATCCCATTTGGCCTCCTGGCCAGTCCATCAAACAACTATGACTGTGGCTGTGAGTTGTATTATCCAGCCGCCGTGGGTCGTCAGTTTGGTTTTGCTCAGGCCATCCCGAGCCCAATTACAGAGTCCGAAAACCTATTATCAGTTTCGAGAACTTCTTTTAAGAAAGCGAAAGATGCTGAGCATGCTGATAGCCTCCAAGCCCTCGAACTCGACGAATTTGTCATTGAGAGTCGTCTTCCAGACTTCGGTTGCCTCAAGGAGTTTCGTGACTTTTGGACCAAACTATCGGCTACCTGGTTCAGTAAGCCATATGAGGTCCATGCCGTGAGGATTTTCAAGACTTGTCCTGCTCTCCCTAAGCGGCCCAATCCCAAGCTGGCAGCCTCAAGCTCTAGAGGTATTTGTACGATTATTTTTTTTTATTTGGCATGTTTTCACAATTAAATGCAATATCGTGACTTTATTTGGATTGGTCTTTTGAAGCTCGAGCCAAAGCCGTCAGCTCTCATAGTCAGCACCCGCCTACCAACCAAGGCGAGAAGAGACAATCTCCATCCACCCAAGGTACAATCCATCTTACTTGAATTCTTTGTTATACTCTCTTGTTTCGGCTTCACCCAATTTTACTCCTATTTTAAGGGGCCACTGAAGATTCAACTCGGAGTGAAGAAAACCGGCCGAGAAAATCATTTAAACGTCCAAAGCTTGTCTCGAATGCCCCCAGGCCAGTTAAAGCTTCGGCCTCGACCACAGGAACTCATTCGGCCAGCTCAGCCTCTGGTCTTCAGGTACGCCACTACTTTGTAATTTTTAAATTTTGCACCACACAACTATTTTGTGTGATTACTTATGTTCTCTAAACATCACACTCATAGGTTGGGAAGGCAAACCGCGTCTTGCAGCTGGCCGACGATGGTGTGGCCGAATCAACGTCATTCACACCGGCCCAAGTGAGTTAACTTCACCCTACCATTATTTTTATTACAATATCCTGCACTTCCCACTCATTCCCCCTTCATCATAGAGTGGTGCTTTGGAACTGTAGATCATTATTGAGGAGATCATTCAAAGGCCTTGCCAACCCTAGTCAGAGACCCTTGTTGAGGAGTTTACCCAGGGGCCTAGCCCACCTTTGCAAGCAGCTTCTCCCCCAAGTGATGCTAATAGAACCGATCCCTATTCTCTTATGGTGAGCTATATTCGTATTTCTTTCTTTTGATTTCTGAATTTTGGATTCTCAATATGCCTTCGAATCAGGTGGATGCCGCTAGTCAGCTTCCCACCTTAGCCACCCAGCCAGCCTTAGAGGCTATTGTTCCAACTCCTGCTTCCATTGCTCCTAGTGGGTTAGCACCTCCTACTCATGAGGTATGAACCACCAACCTATGCATGTAAATATTTTGTATATGAATGTGAGATTCACCCACCCACACCGTTACCATAGGTGGTGACTATGCATCTTACACTTGCTTCAGGAGACCCGGCTGGGCCTGAGAGCCATATGATTGTTCCAGGTGGTGACCCGGCCGAATGCGATGCTATCGAGCCTCTACTCGACCCGGTAAATTTACATACTCTCTTAGAAAAAGAAAGTAGGCATGTACACCGAATATTTTGTTTATAGAATCTAACATCTTTCATTTTGTCATGCAGACATCCGCCTCGACCTTGCCTGGTTCTTTCTCCCGGCTTGAGCAACTAGTTACAAGTGATGATGATTCTGTCAGGACCCGTCCCAAATATCACCTCGATACTCGGGATGAACCCTGCTCCCGTCTGACAATCACACTTACAATATAAAAAAAAAATAAACTTAATACAACTATAAGCATAACCATCAGACGAAGGAGTAAATATATACAACAGTAAGCCAGAGCATAGTTCTACAAAATGGGCACCAAAAGTCCTACAAGTCTAAGTCCGCAACGGAAGAACGTCGGAAGCCCTATGCCTCGATATCTGCCTCAACGTTCACCCCAGCGCTATCACCACGACCTGGAGGGAAATTAAAAAAAACAAAAGGTGTGAGTGGACCAAAAGGAATAAAAGTTTTAAAACCGTTTACCAGCGAATCAAAGTAAGGAAATAAAATCATTTGTTCCCTCCGGTTTAAAACCAGGCATGCTCAACGAAGTATTAGAAAAACCATAATATGAAACAGAAACACTATAAAACATCATAAGAAACAGATACACTATAAAACTGATATAGAAACCAGAGTATAACCCGATCAAACCTGCTGGACCTATCCGAGTCTTTAAACTCAACCAGGCCTCACATATAAATCCGAGTCTTTAAACTCCCGAGTCTTTAAACTCAATAGGCCTATGGGGGTAATATCGTAATATCCGAGTCTTTAAACTCCCGAGTCTTTAAACTCAATCCGGGCCCGTCCCCCGTCAATCAATATCCGGGTCTTTAAACCCAATATCCAGATCCAGCAAATCCAATCCATATCCAGTGTAAAACCAATTCAAAATCCATCGCCAAATTCGAATTCGAAATCCCCGGTTCGAAGCCCTTCCGGCGTTCAGAACCGACAATCCGAACCCAAATCCGGAAAAAGATCCATGTTCATAACAAAACCATAGGAAAATCCCAAATCATATTCCACAACCTATTTACCATCATCAGAAAACGTTTTTAGGTTAAATTTCTGAATTATAACATCAAACTCTGAAAACCCGCTTTTTCTCGAAAAACGTGCAAAATCCCAAAAACGTCTCGAAAAACGTGCAAACATCTCAATCACATATAAACACACATAAAAGCATAAAACATTAATAAAAACAGTTAGGCATGCTCGGAAGTAAGAAAGAGTCCACTCACAGTTCAGAGCAAGTCACTCGCGCTCCGTGCGCTCCTCAACCGTCTCTGGTGTCTCCCGTCCTGTCAATAGATACTAAATAGGGTCACAATAACATCAAGGATACCTTCCCTATTTTCCCCAATTTTTCGGGAATTTAATCATATTTTAATCCTAAACCCTAAACCGTACGGATTCCCGAACCATCCCGTAACACCGTCCATTAACCCGAAAACTGTACCATTGGATTCATTAGAACATTTAGGACTAAACTCATGTTGGACGCTTGACCGGATTCCTCCCCACGCGCCCCCACGCGCCGCCCAAAGTGGCTGCGCGTGGGCCTCACGCGCCTGCTACAGTGCCACCGTCTTCCTTGCTCGAACCCGGTTCGCACCAGACGGCAACCCGGACCGGCGAGAACCGTTCTCCGCCGTCCGGCCACCATTTCCCTTCCTACCTTCACCTACAGCTTCGTCCAATCTCAGAGAATTCATCCCCCTTACTATCTTGGCTCGATTCAACCCATAGCTTCACAACTGAAGCTCGAAAGAAAAACCAACCAACCTCTGTTTTCCTTTCCGGCCACCCAGCACGTCCCCCTTCACGGTGGTCACTCCAAACTCCTTCCACGACTTCACTGAACCACACACAACTCACGAAATCCCTCGACTCTCCCTCCAACTCCACGATTTTCCGTTTGAAAATCACGGCTAAACAGGGTACAGAGTACCCTCCGTCGAACCACCTCCCACCGTGAACTTCCCGTCACGGCAACCACCATAACGACTCCTAGGACCTCCCTAAACCTCCCTTCACTCACCAAACCTTTCAATTCTAGCTCTAGGTCCACGACTCTTGAAATGAAAATCCACGAAAAACAGAGCAAAAGAGATTACCTTTCGATTCCGGCGCCGCCGTGAGAACCGTCACCCACCACGGTGCTCGTGGGACTCCCCTTAGCCTCCTGAGTCTTCTAATGGCTTAAACCGGTCCACCACACAACACAACAGTCACCTCCGTCCACTGCCTCCTCTGTTTCTTCCAAATATCCAGCCGTCCACCCCGTCGCCTCCGTGCACGGTTGCAACTCCAGACCACGATCACCAGCTCCTCCTTACCTCACTGTCTCTCTCTCGACTCACACTTCACTCTCCCTAGCATCAAAATCGATCACCGCCTCACCCCAATTCTTCTCTCTGTTTTCTGTTTCCTTCGAAGGTGTGCACGGTTCAAATGGGGATAACGTGTGGCCGTGCACACTTGAGAATGTAGTGGAACCATCCAGTCCCAAGCACGTGTCCACCAACTATAGGCCAGCCCAAAAAATCTCTGCCACCTGCCCTTATCTGATTGGGCTGAGGGAAAATGACCAAAATGCCCCTCCTGCACAAAATTACCATTTTGCCCTCAGACTTTCCAGACCCGTATCTTTTCCGTCCGACGTCCGATGACAGCGTGCCGCCTGTCGTTGAACTCAGGACGTCGAGACCTATCCAACGGTCCTCGGTCTACGTGAAAATCACAAATCCTCCAAAAAGTCAACATTTCCCCTATTAACGCAAAATTACGGTAACGCCCCCAACCTTCCGTACATCATAACTTTTCCTCCGGTTGTCCGAATCGAACCTGCCGCCTGTCTACGGACTCGTGACGTCCTAACCTACGTCACGGTCAAGGGCTAACACTCATCCAATCGATAGTACAAAAAGTCAACTTTTTGTTTACTATTCACAAGGGCAAAATCGTCCTTTTTACAAAACTTCACAAAAATTACATTTTTACCCTTCCCGTAGGTACGGGTTGTTACAATCTACCCCCCTAAAAAGAATTTCGTCCTCGAAATTCAGTGGAATAAATAAGGGTACTGTTCTCGCATCAAAGCCTCGGGTTCCCAAGTAGCTTCTTCGACCTGATGATTTTTCCACAATACCTTCACTAAGGGAACCGTCTTCCTTCGCAAAACTTTATCCTTCCGATCCAAGATTGCAACAGGTTGCTCTTCAAAACTCAAGTCTTCCCTCAGTTCCACTGGTTGTGCTTCCAAAACATGCGAATCATCTCGAATATATTTCCGAAGCATAGAAACATGAAAGACATTATGTACCTTTTCCAAATCTGCTGGTAAGGCCAATCGATAAGCTACAGGACCAATCCGCTCTAAGATCTCATACGGTCCAATGTAACGAGGACTCAACTTCCCTCGTCTGCCAAATCGTACAATTCCTTTCCAAGGAGATAGCTTCAGGAAAACCCAATCTCCAACAGCAAACTCCAAATCCCTGATCCTACGGTCAGCGTAGCTCTTTTGGCGGTCCTGCGCTGCCTTCAATCGATCCCTAATCAATGCCACTTTTTCCTGAGTAAGCTCCACCAGCTCAGAAGTAGTCAACCTCCTCTCACCAACTTCAGTCCAACACAATGGAGTCCGACACTGCCGCCCATACAAAGCCTCGTAAGGAGCCATCCCAATGCTCTCCTGATAACTGTTATTGTAGGCGAACTCCATCAAAGGCAGATGTGATTCCCAAGTACCCTGAAACTGAAGCACACAAGCTCGCATCATGTCCTCAAGAATCTGAATAGCCCGCTCAGACTGCCCATCAGTCTGAGGATGAAAAGCAGTACTGAAGTGTAATTTAGTCCCAAAAGCTTCCTGTAAGCTCTGCCAAAATCGAGAAGTGAATCTCGGATCTCTATCAGATACTATCGACTCCGGAGTCCCATGTAACCGAATAATCTCATTAATAAACAACTGTGCAAACTGTTCCAACCTGAAGTTCTCCCGTACTGGCAAGAAATGAGCAGACTTCGTAAGTCGATCCACAATAACCCACACACCATCGTGTCCCTTCGGTGTTCTCGGAAGCTTGAACACAAAATCCATAGTCAGGTGATCCCATTTCCACTCGGGAATCGGCAAAGGTTGCATTGCTCCATAAGGTCTCTGCCGCTCGGCTTTTACCTGTTGACAAATCAAGCATCTACTGACATACTCTGCAATTTCACGTTTCATCCCTGACCACCAGTAATGCTCTCGAAGTGTACGATACATCTTGGTCCCACCAGGATGCATCGCATAAGCTGAACAGTGAGCCTCATCCAGTATCACCTTCTTCAAAGCTTCATCCTCAGGTATACACAACCGTCCATTCTTAACCAAGGCTCCATCCTCACGGATCTCAAAATCCTGTCTTTCTCCAGCCTCGACCTCAATCCGAATGATGCCCAGAATAGGGTCCTCAAACTGAGCATCAATCACCTGATCAATCAAAACGGGTCGCACATGGAAACTCGCTAGGAGTGCTCCCTGATCATCCACAGTCAACTCTACTCCCAGCCTACGGAGCTCAACCAGAAAAGGTAATCGTACTGTCCTCAGATACGACAAAGAACCAGCTGACTTCCTGCTCAAAGCATCGGCTACCACATTAGCCTTCCCTGGATGATACTCAATAGTACAGTCGTAGTCCTTAAGTAACTCCAACCAACGGCGCTGTCTAAGGTTCAATTCCTTTTGAGTGAACAAATACTTCAAACTCTTGTGGTCCGTGAAGATCCTGCACTTCTCACCGTACAAGTAATGTCGCCAAATCTTCAATGCATGAACCACCGCAGCCAGTTCCAAGTCATGTGTAGGGTAGTTCACCTCATGGGGTTTCAATTGCCGGGAAGCATAAGCAATCACTTTCCCGTGCTGCTTCAAGACACAACCCAAACCTTGTAAAGAAGCGTCACTGTACACCTCGAACTCCCCACTATCATCTGGAAGGGCTAACACAGGAGCAGATGTCAACCGCCTTTTAAGCTCCTGGAAACTCTGTTCACAGTTCTCATCCCACTCAAACCGAACTCCCTTCCATGTCAACCTCGTCAACGGTGCTGCAAGAATAGAAAAGCCCTCAATAAAACGCCGGTAATACCCTGCCAAACCCAGAAAACTCCGGATTTCCGTTACCGTCTTAGGCTGTTCCCAGTTGGCTACCGCCTCAACTTTCTGAGGATCCACACGAATGCCCTCGGCCGAAATCACATGGCCAAGAAATCCAACACTGGTCAACCAGAACTGACACTTACTGAGCTTCGCATACAACTGATGCTCCCTCAATGTTTTAAGCACGATCCTCAGGTGTTTCTCATGCGCCTTCGCACTCTTCGAATACACCAAAATATCATCAATGAAAACAATCACAAAACGATCCAAGTAGGGCCGGAACACTCGGTTCATAAGGTCCATAAAAGCTGCTGGGGCATTAGTCAAACCAAAAGGCATCACTACAAACTCATAGTGACCGTACCTGGTCCGGAAAGCTGTCTTCGGTATATCCTCCTCTTTAACCCTTAACTGGTGATAGCCGGAGCGAAGATCAATCTTCGAGAAATACTGTGCTCCCTTGAGCTGGTCAAACAAATCATCAATCCGGGGTAGGGGGTACTTATTCCGAATAGTTACCTTATTCAGTTGCCTGTAATCCACACACAATCTCAATCCTCCGTCCTTTTTCTTGACAAACAAAACAGGTGCTCCCCAAGGTGACATACTCGGTCGAATGAATCCTATATCGACCAACTCTTGCAATTGGGCCTTAAGTTCCCTCAATTATGCAGGTGCCATACGGTAAGGAGTCTGAGAAATAGGCTGTGTACCTGGTAGAAGCTCAATCGTAAACTCAAGATCTCGATGTGGGGGTAGTCCTGGCAACTCCTCGGGAAAAACATCGGGAAACTCCCGTACCACTGGTATATCCTCCGCCCTCACTGGCGTAGCACGCGTATCCACCACATGAGCTAAGTAACCCTGGCACCCCTTACGTAACAGTTTACTAGCCTCGAGTGCCGAAATAACTCCCGTAGGAAGTGCACGCTGATCCCCCTGAAATGTAGTCTCTGATAATCCGGGACTCCGAAAAGTCACTCTCCTATCGAAACATTCGATAGAAGCATGATGTCTCGTCAACCAGTCCATACCCAAAATCACATCAAAGTCCCGTAAATCCAAGAGTAACAAATCTGCCAGTAACTCCACCTGGCCTACCATCACCGGACACTCTCTCAAAACCTGAGTCACTACCAACACCTCCCCAGTAGGTGTACTCACTCCTAACGCACAATCCAAAGTAGACACCTCCCTCTCCTTAACCAGACTACAACTCTGAGCTATAAATGAATGGGTAGCCCCGGGATCTATCAAAGTAAAAACAGTGTGACCAAGTATGGTGAGTGTACCTGTCACCACTCCCGGTGCTGACCTAGCCTCCTGCTGAGTCATCGCAAAAACTCGCGCCTGAGGTCCCGATGACCTACCGCGCCCTCTGGAACTGCTCGTGGCACCACCGCCACCCCTAGGGCCTGCCGCCCCTGATACTGAAGCAGTACTCCGCCCGGGTTCTGCTGCACTTTTGCCTGCTCCACCCTCCGGAGCTAACAATGGGCACTCCCGACGGAAATGTCCTCGCTCTCCACAATAGAAGCAAGTGTCCCTACCGGGTCCACCGGTATGCCTCCCTGTAGAAGCCACTGAAGTCGCACTCGCCTGAGGAGTCGGCTGTGACCTAGCTCCTCGAAATCCTGAGCCCTGGAAACTGCCTGGTCTGCCATACCGGGCTCCACCAGCCGATAATGATCCACCAAAATTACCCCGTTTCGGGGGCCTCTGACACGATGCTCCTGGAAATGACTGCTCTCGGCGTCGAACACTGCCCGAATACTGTGGTCGAGCAGGTAAACTGGCCTCCACCCTGACAACAGCATCAGACAACTCTCGGAATGTAGCAAAAGAGCCGGCTGTCACTATGGCCCCGATCTCTCCCCGGAGGCCCAACTCAAACCGGCGACACTTCTCCGCCTCAGTCGCCACAAATGCAGGAGCAAAACGAGATAGCATCTGGAACCTCTGCTCATACTCAGCAACTGTCAAGTTCCCTTGCTTCAAGTGAAGGAATTCCGCTTCCTTCGCATCCCTAAAAGAACGGGGATAGTACTGATCTAGAAACCGCTCCCGGAAAGTCTCCCAGGTCACGGTATGTGCATCCCAGCCGGACAGTTCCAGCGTGTACCACCACTCGTAGGCAGCTCCATCCAACAGAAAAGTAGCTAACAATACCCGATCCTCGGGGGGACAGTGCATCACCCCAAAAATACGTTCTAATCGGGTGATCCATCGGTGAGCTTCCTCAGGATCAGCCCCACCGCTGAACGTAGTAGCCCCTAGCCTCTGGGCTCTCTCGATCGAAGCGCTCTCAGTCCCTCTCGCCGCTTCATCTTCAGGTCGTGGAGGGGGTTCACGTCTCGGAGGCATGATCAATCGTACGCTGAAAGAGGCATAGAGTTAGTATAACAACCTAGACCCAACACAAATTGACACAACCTATGCTCTGATACCAATTGTCAGGACCCGTCCCAAATATCACCTCGATACTCGGGATGAACCCTGCTCCCGTCTGACAATCACACTTACAATACCAAAAAAAAATAAACTTAATACAACTATAAGCATAACCATCAGACGAAGGAGTAAATATATACAACAGTAAGCCAGAGCATAGTTCTACAAAATGGGCACCAAAAGTCCTACAAGTCTAAGTCCGCAACGGAAGAACGTCGGAAGCCCTATGCCTCGATATCTGCCTCAACGTTCACCCCAGCGCTATCACCACGACCTGGAGGGAAATTAAAAAAAAAACAAAAGGTGTGAGTAGACCAAAAGGAATAAAAGTTTTAAAACCGTTTACCAGCGAATCAAAGTAAGGAAATAAAATCATTTGTTCCCTCCGGTTTAAAACCAGGCATGCTCAACGAAGTATTAGAAAAACCATAATATGAAACAGAAACACTATAAAACATCATAAGAAACAGATACACTATAAAACTGATATAGAAACCAGAGTATAACCCGATCAAACCTGCTGGACCTATCCGAGTCTTTAAACTCAACCAGGCCTCACATATAAATCCGAGTCTTTAAACTCCCGAGTCTTTAAACTCAATAGGCCTATGGGGGTAATATCGTAATATCCGAGTCTTTAAACTCCCGAGTCTTTAAACTCAATCCGGGCCCGTCCCCCGTCAATCAATATCCGGGTCTTTAAACCCAATATCCAGATCCAGCAAATCCAATCCATATCCAGTGTAAAACCAATTCAAAATCCATCGCCAAATTCGAATTCGAAATCCCCGGTTCGAAGCCCTTCCGGCGTTCAGAACCGACAATCCGAACCCAAATCCGGAAAAAGATCCATGTTCATAACAAAACCATAGGAAAATCCCAAATCATATTCCACAACCTATTTACCATCATCAGAAAACGTTTTTAGGTTAAATTTCTGAATTATAACATCAAACTCTGAAAACCCGCTTTTTCTCGAAAAACGTGCAAAATCCCAAAAACGTCTCGAAAAACGTGCAAACATCTCAATCACATATAAACACACATAAAAGCATAAAACATTAATAAAAACAGTTAGGCATGCTCGGAAGTAAGAAAGAGTCCACTCACAGTTCAGAGCAAGTCACTCGCGCTCCGTGCGCTCCTCAACCGTCTCTGGTGTCTCCCGTCCTGTCAATAGATACTAAATAGGGTCACAATAACATCAAGGATACCTTCCCTATTTTCCCCAATTTTTCGGGAATTTAATCATATTTTAATCCTAAACCCTAAACCGTACGGATTCCCGAACCATCCCGTAACACCGTCCGATTAACCCGAAAACTGTACCATTGGATTCATTAGAACATTTAGGACTAAACTCATGTTGGACGCTTGACCGGATTCCTCCCCACGCGCCCCCACGCGCCGCCCAAAGTGGCTGCACGTGGGCCTCACGCGCCTGCTACAGTGCCACCGTCTTCCTTGCTCGAACCCGGTTCGCACCAGACGGCAACCCGGACCGGCGAGAACCGTTCTCCGCCGTCCGGCCACCATTTCCCTTCCTACCTTCACCTACAGCTTCGTCCAATCTCAGAGAATTCATCCCCCTTACTATCTTGGCTCGATTCAACCCATAGCTTCACAACTGAAGCTCGAAAGAAAAACCAACCAACCTCTGTTTTACTTTCCGGCCACCCAGCACGTCCCCCTTCACGGTGGTCACTCCAAACTCCTTCCACGACTTCACTGAACCACACACAACTCACGAAATCCCTCGACTCTCCCTCCAACTCCACGATTTTCCGTTTGAAAATCACGGCTAAACAGGGTACAGAGTACCCGCCGTCGAAACACCTCCCACCGTGAACTTCCCGTCACGGCAACCACCATAACGACTCCTAGGACCTCCCTAAACCTCCCTTCACTCACCAAACCTTTCGATTCTAGCTCTAGGTCCACGACTCTTGAAATGAAAATCCACGAAAAACAGAGCAAAAGAGATTACCTTTCGATTCCGGCGCCGCCGTGAGAACCGTCACCCACCACGGTGCTCGTGGGACTCCCCTTAGCCTCCTGAGTCTTCTAATGGCTTAAACCGGTCCACCACACAACACAACAGTCACCTCCGTCCACTGCCTCCTCTGTTTCTTCCAAATATCCAGCCGTCCACCCCGTCGCCTCCGTGCACGGTTGCAACTCCAGACCACGATCACCAGCTCCTCCTTACCTCACTGTCTCTCTCTCGACTCACACTTCACTCTCCCTAGCATCAAAATCGATCACCGCCTCACCCCAATTCTTCTCTCTGTTTTCTGTTTCCTTCGAAGGTGTGCACGGTTCAAATGGGGATAACGTGTGGCCGTGCACACTTGAGAATGTAGTGGAACCATCCAGTCCCAAGCAAGTGTCCACCAACTATAGGCCAGTCCAAAAAATCTCTGCCACCTGCCCTTATCTGATTGGGCTGAGGGAAAATGACCAAAATGCCCCTCCTGCACAAAATTACCAGTTTGCCCTCAGACTTTCCAGACCCGTATCTTTTCCGTCCGACGTCCGATGACAGCGTGCCGCCTGTCGTTGAACTCAGGACGTCGAGACCTATCCAACGGTCCTCGGTCTACGTGAAAATCACAAATCCTCCAAAAAGTCAACATTTCCCCTATTAACGCAAAATTACGGTAACGCCCCCAACCTTCCGTACATCATAACTTTTCCTCCGGTTGTCCGAATCGAACCTGCCGCCTGTCTACGGACTCGTGACGTCCTAACCTACGTCACGGTCAAGGGCTAACACTCATCCAATCGATAGTACAAAAAGTCAACTTTTCGTTTACTATTCACAAGGGCAAAATCGTCCTTTTTACAAAACTTCACAAAAATTACATTTTTACCCTTCCCGTAGGTACGGGTTGTTACAGATTCTCCCCCACCGGTTACCACTCTAGCAGTCGTATCGGAGCGAGATCCGACAACCGAGGCCACCATTCGAGGCTTTCTTGAGCGGGACCTTTCCTCCCTTGCTTCCCAGGTCAACCTCAGCCAATTCAAAGTCGCCATTGAAAACTTGGCAGGATCCAGCTCCTTGACTGATCCATCCACATCAGAGATGGTAGTGTTTTTCATGACTGAGTTGGAAAACCTTAGTCCAAGCTATCATGACTCATCCTCCCAGCTTGAAGTGGGCACAGCTTTGGAGAGTGAAGTTGCTTCCATCAAGACTTCTCTCAGGGAAACAATTGAGTTCAGCCGCCATAGCGATCGTGAGCTTGCAACTATTGAAGAGCGGAGTCAACAACTTCGAAATGAGATGCGGGAGTTGGATGCCAGAAAGCAAGCCCTCCTCAAGGAAAGAAGTGATAGGTACCAAGCCACCCAGCCACTCGAGACCCGACTCATGGCTAAGAAGGTAGAGGTCAAAGAGGTTACCTCTAGAAGAGAAGCACATTTGGCTACTAAAGCTCGTGGAGATCACCATTGGGCCACCCTCAAGTTGATATTGCGGTCTCACTTCCTTAGCCACTAAATATGTATCCCGGCCCACTAGTCTATTTTTATTTTCCACTCGGCCACCATATTTTGTAAACTATGAAGCCATTTTTCCTAACTTGGTAGTCACTTTGCCATCTATTGGCATATTTTTGTAGCCACTAGTTTACCCTAAATAGTTTATGTTCAAAGCTTTCTGGCCACCAATTTTTTTATTTATTTTTATTTTTATTTTTTTTGGCCGACTTCTCTAATCATTGGTCATTGAATTCAAGCATACCCATTACATGATGTGCCACGACCAATACACATTTATATTAACTGAAAGTTATTTCTAGTTGGTTGCTGCCATTTCCCAAGACGTAGGGTAATATTTCTTAAGATACCGGCCATTTATTGGGAGATCATGAATTTTTCCACTCATATAACTCAACATATAGGCCCTTTTTCCTAGCACTTGGTGTACTAAAAATGGTCCTTCCCAATATGGAGACCATTTACCGAACCTGCGATCTTTGGTTCCCACCGGTAATATCGTTTTCCTCACCAGGTCTCCTACACCGAAACTTTTGGCCCTAGTTCTTTTATCATAGGCTCTGGCCACCGTCTCCTTCTGAGCCTTCAACTTGTCCAAAGCATTCAACCTTACTTCATCTAAATCATCCAACTCTTGAAACATGGCTTGGTTGTATTCATCCTCACTCCATTCGGCATGGCGTGCTACCCTCAAAGACTTTACATTCATATCAAGCGGCAACATGGCATCATGGCCGTAAGTCAATGGAAATGGAGTTGTTCCGGTGGCAGCCCTCTTTGAGGTTCGGTAAGCCCACAAGGTGTTGGACAAGAGTGAATGCCAATCTCTAGGATTTTCTTCAATCATTCTCTCTAATATTCCCTTGATGACCTTGTTACTGGCCTCGGCTTGACCATTGGACTGAGGATTATAAGGTGTAGAGTGTGCTAGCCTTAAACCCCAGTTGGTCGCAGCCGCTTCAATCGTTGTTCCTGTAAAGGCCTTACCTTGATCCGTCATGATGGATTCCGGCATCCCAAATCGATGAATAATGTGTTTTTCTATGAACTCTATCACTTCAGTTTGAGTGACCTTCTTTAATGGGATTGCCTCCACCCACTTGGTGAAAAAGTCTGTACCCACTAAAATATATCCATGGCCCTTGGATGACTTTGGTTGGATTTGGCCAATTATGTCCATCGCCCACCCCTTGAATGGCCATGCTTTTAATATCGGGTTTATTGACCCGGCCGGGACATGTTGGATTGGGCCATGCTTTTGGCACGCTTGGCACCCTCTAGCATAGTCAATGCAATCTTTTAGGATTATTGGTCAATAATAGCCATGTCTTCTCAAAAGCCACCTCATTTTAATCCCGGCTTGATGAGCTCCACAGATCCCTTCATGGATTTCGGCCATGGCTAAGAATTGATCGTCTTTACCCAAGAAAATCATTAACAAATCATCAAAGCGGATACGAAAGAGTTCATTATTCCGTAAGACGTAATTATGATCCATTCCTCGGGTTTGTTGACTAGAAGGGACACTTAGATTTTTTAGATACTCTATGATTTTGTACCTCCAATCGTCCTGGTCGACGGTCAATACCAACACCTCTACAGGAATCCCTCTTTCGACCACTGAGGGTAAAGATCTCTTCTCTACTTTGAACATTTCTTCGGAAAGTCCTTTCGAAATTTGAACCCCAGAGGCCAGTTGAGCCATGGCGTTGGCCTGAGAATTAAGATCCCTTGGTAAGTGCTTCAATATTCGAAAGCCACTCGACATACCTAGCTGGCCTAATGAATTTAGCTTTAAGAAGTTTTACAATCTCTTCCTTGATCTGTAACTCTACTTTCGCTGCCATCCGGCGGGGTGGTTTCTTGAATGGCTTGAAGTCCTCTGAAATAGGCAAGCGGTGTTCCACCAAGTCTCGACTCAACCCGATCATTTCAGTGTAGTCCCAAGCAAAGCAATCCTTGAACTCCCGAAGCAACTCCTCCATCTTGGTCTATAGACCTGGCTCCAGTAGGCCACTAATGTAGATTGGCCTTGGCTCCTTTTCTGTCCCCAAATTTACTTCTATCAAAGGGTCTTGAACTTCGGCCTTCGAGTCATATATCTTGGCCGGTGCTAAGTCCATCTCTTCAATTTCAAGGGAATCCTCCTCTGGGCCTTCTTGAAGAAATTCCACCAAGTCGGCCGATGACCCATGTTCAGCTGCTCTTTCGGCCCAAAAACCATACAGCCATCTCAAAGTGCTTTCCACCGCGACCTTCCTTTCATCCTCCATATTTTTTGTCCTATTCATTAAGAATGAAAAAAATCAGCAACTGTGGGCCGCTCTCCGTCGGCTTGTGCATCATGTGCCCCCAAGTCGACTAGCTTCTAGGTCGAGACTCCCGTAGGTCGACCGTTCTTGTCTGATCCAATAAAGTAAAGAGGACCAATATCCTCATCATAGAACTTGGCCTCTACTGCATTAGTTGAAGCCATGAATGGTCGTGAGTCGGCTTCAACCATTTCGGTAGATCCATCTTCATGCCAAAACTTGAGGCATTAGTGGAGAGACGATGGCACACACATACTTCCATGGATCCAATCCCGGCCCAGTAGAACATTAAAGTGAGCTCTAGTTTCCACCACAAAGAAAGCCGTCATTCTGACCTTGCCCCCAACTTTAACCTCAAGAGGGAGGATCCCTCGAGTTATGTTGGTTTCTCCTATGAACCCACTAACCGTCGTCTCGGTCGGGATAAGTTCATCCATCCCTCTTTTCAACTTCTTCATAATTGAAGTTGGGAGGATGTTCACGGTCGCCCCGGTATCCACTTGCACTTTACTTATTGGAATCCCATCGAAATGGGCACACACATATAACGGTTTCAAGTGGGTTGACATCCTCTTAGTAGACATCTCATAGCAAATTTTTCCCGGATTCATTTTCTCCTCATTTGAAACGTAAATTTACGGCTCGTTAAACTCGACCCGGGGTGTTACAAATTTCGTTTCTATGGTCGGCTTCTCCGACCCACCTACTAGCACCGTGGGCTCTAGCTCGTCCAAAACATCACCAACTATAATGTTGGGTTGTCCGGGTTGGGCTTCAAAGAATGATGGTAATGTGACCATATTAATAGGCACCTCTTCATTCTTGCCAAATTTGAGGGTCCTCTTAGTATTGGTCTTCCACATTTTCTCGGTTTGAGCCATGTCCATTTCAGGCTCTAGGACCTTGGCTTGAGAATTCTCTGGGGTCGCCTGCCGGACCTCTTTTGCTTAAGCCACATTCATTCTTGGGTCTTCACCCTCCATCTCCTATATTGCCTCTTCTTCCATGTATTCTTCCTCCTCGCCGTACTCATCGCCTTCATCATACATTTCTTCATCTTCACCCAAAGGCACTTCATTCTCACCTAGATCCACCTTTGGCTCACCCAAGTGGTCTTGCTTCGCAATCTCTTCTTCGGCCGTCGGCTTGGCCTTCTCCTCCACTTTGGGTGACTTGGTGTCCTTCACACCCAGCTTGACCATGGCTTGGTCACCTTCTATCTTCTCGACTTCCTTTTGCGACTGATCCTTGCCCCCAGCCTTCTTAGCCAAGGTTTGGCTAGCCATGGGGTCGGCCTTACCCCCAGCTAACCCAGGGACACTCTCGACACCTTTCACGACTTGGTACATTTTTGCTTTAGCCGGCCCTCTAGCAGCCTAGCTTACCTTCTGACCCTGGCTCTCTATTGCCTCATTCATACTCACCTTATGGCTTCCTAGTTGGCTAGCCCCTCGCCTGGCCTCACTTTTTCCTCCCACAACCAATGGTTGGTGAGGGTTCTCCCTTGAGTTCTCTGCTTCAAATTCCCCTGTCAAGTGAGACTCCAGCTCAGAAATTGGTTCCTTGGCGGATGTTACCACGACTCGACCATTCACCCACTTCCTGTGCATCTCAACTTCCTCTGCGGCCGCTGCTTCTAAAGAGGCCACGGCATCAGCCTTGGCTAACTCAAGCTCTTCCCTCTTTATCTTCTCTTTAAAGGCCACCAATCGGTTCAACTGAGCTTGTCTTCCCTATGTCCACTTATCGTCAGCTCTATTATTGGCAGAGAATTTCCTCTGTGGTCTCCTCACTTGGGTCCTAGTCAAGGGCTTTGGTGGCAAGCCGTGCCCCCAGCTCTGGTACCATTGACCCTCTTTAGTATCCAAAATTTTGTAAGTATTGACACTACTACCATCAGATGGCCTGGGCCTTTAGACATAGTCGACAGTCCTTTTCTTGCCATCGCCTGTAGTCACCCAAATGCTCTTATGCTTGTTCTCGCTCTGGTGGAACGGGCCACCCACAATATCCTCATACTCTAGTGGCTTTTGATGGTTCCCCCTCGGTTGGAAACGTGACCTTTCGTGCCTACCCTAGTAGGTCAAGAATGACTGTTTATTCAGCCTAGCTTCATACCTTTCTCTCGGGATGTAGAGACCGTAATTCTCGGTCGGACTCAGAATCACCCTTTTCTCTAACTCTCTTGGTTGGTCCGACTTGATCATCTCTTTCTCAAGCTCCTTCGACTTCAATTGCGGAACATCTAATGCCATCTCGCATTGACACCTGCCACATAACACGATGGCCTTTGGGAGCTCTTCCTTGGTCGATGGCTCTAGGAACATCTTCTCTTTTCCTTTCGTTGTAGGCTCTAGTTGAACCTCTCTAGCCGTCCTTTCAACTGCGGCCTTGACCGACCCACCTAAATCCAACCTTCGCCTAGGCTGGCCTGGCCGGGGAAAATTGATTGTCACCATGTTAGCCTGGGCTGAAGGGAATGGATTCTTGTCAACTCCTATTGGGTTCTTCTCCGGAAATTTCAAAAAAAAATTCTCAATTAAGTCCTGCACAGTATTGTGAAAAACCAAACAATTATTAGTTCTATGAGTCCACACATTGTGCCATTTGCAATAAGTTTTATTTTTCAATTCATTGGCAGATGGAATAACATGGTCGGATGACAATCTTATAATATTTTCATTTAAAAGCTGGTAAAAGATTTGTTCGGCTTTGGATATATCAAAGGTGTAAGTTTTATTCCCAACCCCTTTTTGAAAGCTACCGCTAAATTTTGGGACCTAAGCCGACGTCGGCTGCTGGTCCTTGGTGGCTTTTGATAATGCCTTACACATGTGTGGCCCATTAATAAACATCTCGGCCAGATTTACTTCGGCCTGCTCATCATCCACCTCAGATAGGATTTCCTCCAACTGGCCAGTTTGCTCCTCATCATCCACCTCTACGGCGTGAACCGATGTTTTCCTAGCCGTGGCCGGCTTGGGCGTATCTTTATAAAAGGATGGCCGAGAAATTTGGCGATTTTTCTGTTGCTCTTCCTTTAGTAGATCCTCATATCGATCAAGCCTTAAAAGGAGATCGTATATATCATGAAATTCCATTCCTTCAAACTTTTTCCTAAGGTCTAAAGAAAGTCCGCCTTGAGCGAGCTTGACAAACTCATGTTCTGGCATGGAGACCATACATTTGGTCCTAGCCACCTTGAACCTGGCCAAGAATTCCTGAGCCGACTTGTTAAAAGTTTGTCTCATTTTGGATAGGTCAGCCATAGACACTTCTGGCTCGGGTCGATAAAATTTTTCATGGAAGAATTGCTCCATGGTCGCCCAATTCGGAATGGAGTTCTATGGTAGATTCACATACCAGGTGAACGCAATCCCCGTGAGTGTACTTGGGAAGAGTCTTAACATAAGAACTTCACGGTGAGCTATCTTTGCGCATTGAGCCGTGAATCGGCCTACATGCTCCACCGTGGATTGAAGTCCATCACTCGAAAAAAGGGTGAAATAAGGAACTCTGAAACCACGTAGAAATTCTTCCGTGTCAAAGTGTTGAGGATACGGCCTCATGTACACAGGTTGGCCGACTCTCCTAGCGAGGGGAACCATCTCCTGGATCAGTTGCTCGACCACACCCCGGTCGAGAGCCCTTTGTTGGCCGGGTCCGTTGTCATGGCCATTCAGATGATTTCCTCCATGGTTTCCCCAACCACCTAGGCCTGTAATCTTATTTATGTATGGGCCAGCAAAGTTGCCCCCGGCCGCTAGGTTGGCCTGCGGTCGAGCCTGGTGAAAAGCTTGATATGGGTTCTACCCGAACTGATTGTTCCAGCCCGAGAGATTATTGTGATTTGGGATATTCATGCCCTGGTTGTTCCCCACTGGATTATTTCCAAGTTGTTCATTCGCTCCAAAATTCTCGTCTTGAGCACCTACTTGGCCTCGGGCCACTGGGTGTCCATTTGGGACAAGTTGTTAACCGAGTCGATCATTCACCTGAGTGAACTGGTTGCGAACGTCCAGCCTCTGGTTGTTCATCTCAGTAGTGAGCTCGTCAAGCCGCTGGTTGGTCGCTCGATTGGTCACCTCCAACGTTCGAATTAATTGTTGGAAGTCCAACGAGGTCGGCGGATTTGGCTGGAGGACTGGCTCTAAAGGGTCGCGGGTAACCTCTACTAAACTTGTATCTATTGTCACGACCGAGGTCCGACCGACTTGTAATTGGCCACTATGGCCTGCTTGAGAAGTTGGCATACCGAATGGCTGGGTCGACATTGGGAGTGTTCCAACCATATCTCTTCTCCTTCGCCCGACTACTAAATTGGGCAGCTGGATTTCTTGGTCGTTTCTAGGATTCCCCCTAGTGCCAACGACCATGCAATATCAAAACCTAGTGGGTCCCACCGGGCGTGCCAAAATATGTTTCTCTCGATTTGATTTATCAAACCGTTAGAAGGGATTTTGGTCCTTCTTCGAATAAATGTGCAGGTGTGCCACCACCCGGCCACCAAATGACCTGAATGGAATTGTAAATATTGGGTGCACCCCTAAGGCCGACTTCTAACCTTATGATTGTGCGACCGAGCAAGGAACCTCCTCTCGGCCTGGGTTCTTTCACTCCCTCGGGATCGAGGGTGTTTAGGCTTTGAGCTTGTATATATTTATATTTTTTGATTATGTAAACGAAGTGCAAGTGCAATAATTAAATTGAGTGAGAAAATTAACTATGCTTGAAGAAAATAAACTTAAACGTAAATGTAATAAATTGATACTTAAAAGAAAAGTAATAATTAAAATTAAAGACAAGAATAATAAACTAAAAATTAACGAAGCAATTAAGTAAAACTATTAAACGAACGTTAATGGATGAACTTGAATAAAAAATAAAGATTAAATAAAAATGAACTTGAATTTAAAACAAAGTAATTAAAAGTATTCTGGAAAATAAACTTACTCTAGAAAAATGAAGAACTTGACTAACTAGAACTTGAACATGAAAATCTAGTCTAAGGATTGAAAAGGTGAGGATTGAAAAGGTGCAAGATAAGAGTAAGCTTGTGTGTTGATGTTGATCCCCCTCTATTCTCTTCACCTTGGCTATTTATAGGGTCTAACCAACCCACGAATTGGCCATGCTTGGCCTCCACGTTTCTAGCTTGCAAAACCTTCCAAGTTGAGCCACCCAAATCTTTCCAAACTTGATCCACCCAAAATCTTTCCAAACTTGATCCGCCCAAATCCTTCCAAGTCGAGCCATCCAAAATCCTTCCAAGTCGAGCCACCAAAAATCTTTTCAAGTCGAGCCACCAAAAATCTTTTCAAGTCAGGCCACCCAAAATCTTTCCAAGTTAAATTGATATCGAAATAATTGATTGAGATTTGATCAAAACCTTCTCTTTCGGGAAGATTCTAGGTTGACATTATCTAGCTTGATTTATTCCCTTATTTTGACCAATTGACAATCGAGGTCGGGCGAAGATTGACGAGACCCGGCCTGCATCCATCTTTCTTTCAAGCTTGGGTGGGTTCAAAATTTAGATTTAGGAAAGCAAAGAAACCCAAAATCACGGATACCTATCCGGCCGAGGGTTTTTGACAGAACCGCCCCCGAAAAGGGCATTGTTAACCGTGCCTGGTCCTGCTCCCGTCTGACAAGACGACTGAAATTCCCAAGTTACCCTCAGTACTTGCCAGACCAGGGATAGCCACACGTACTTACTCATGCCTCCGCCTCTCGATCAGCCTCGACCAACGCGCCACGACCTGGAGGGTCAATAAAAACCAAAAGGTGTGAGTGGACAAAAATAAATCAGTTTATAAAACAGTTACAGAAAGACATTTCTACCCTCCACGTAAAACCAATGCATGCATACAAAAAAATCATTTCGCAATCAGTTACATTTTCAACATAAGAAAACAGTGCATGAAATCAAAATCATTTTCCTTTTCTTAACCTTCGGGTCTTAGCCCGCAATCATAAACACAGGGCCTCAGCCCAAAACCACGAATAAAATATAAGAACACAACATAATCCAAGTCCATCAACCATAAAAACTGGGCCACTGCCCAACACATCCGAAACATCAGAAATTGACAATGAATCACAATCAACCAGTTTGCTGGATATCAAGTGCGCCCGAGTCTTTAAACTCAAAACCATGCGCATAATCAGGCCTTCCCGGGATATCAACGAGTCTTTAAACTCAAAACATAATCAATAGGCCTCGGGGGTATCACAATAACCGAGTCTTTAAACTCACGAGTCTTTAAACTCATTAAGGGCCCTCCTCCGTCATCAATTAACCGAGTCTTTAAACTCAAAACGTGCTCCAGCAACAGCACCGGGTCTTTAAACCCAAAACAGTTTTCAACGGGTCTTTAAACCCAAAACATTTGTCAATCACAACAACTCGGGATCCATCGTGATCCAAATTCCAAATCCAATCCGAAAACACATTTTTGTCATAACAGGATTCATGTCCGAATTTCCACTTTCAAATCCCCAAAATCTTACTTCACAAAAGAAAATCAATCATCACGAAAAACGGGGCATGTATAATCATATCCAGTCACTTTATCGATCCGTCATCCATTCCCTTCGAATTCGCAATAATGATTCCGTAAGCCGGCATCCGGAAGCATCATCCCGAACCCAAACCAAGAATCAGTTTCCAAACTTCCGAAAACTGAAATCTCGTTCATCAAAATTACTTTTATGCCCCGAGCACCAAGCCCGAAATCACCTTTTTCAAAATCCATTTTAAATTCTTGAAATCACATCATTTTTCTAATCCCATGGTCAAAACATCAAAACCACAATCATAAACACAAAAATCACAGTTAAATCACAACATAAATGAACATCCTTAAAACATGATACGTGCATAAATCATATCAAATCATTCATTAACCCATCATCAAAACGTAAAAGAAACCATAGTCTCGAAATACGTGCAATTCGTATGTGTAGAAAAAATACGTATAAATACGGAAATCGAAATCAATCACAATTCATAATCATAATCATAGAAATCATAGAAATATTTATGCATACATTAAATTTTGAAAGCAACGTCCACTCACACACCGTCCTGAGTGCTCGGTTTCGCGCCACACGCGTTTCCGTAATTTCCGCCATTTTCTAGAAATCTCGAATCTTTTCCAAAATCACTTTTTAGGGCCACTAAGGTCTCAATTAACAACATACTAATTTCCCATAATTTTCCGGGATTTTTTGACATAATTTAACTTAAGGCCCTAATTTCCGAACCCTCAAAACTATCCCGAACGACCTCCAATCGACTCGAACTTAAGAACAAAAATGTTAAATAAACTGAAAGGATTAATTCTCTAGTTGACCGTGATTGGAAACTGGGTCTCACGCGCCGTCACGAGCTGCCCAAAGTGGCTGCGCGGGAAAGCCACACGCTGCTACAGTGACATGCTACAGTGTCACCATCTTCACCCGCATTTCTGCTAAACGGGTCTTCAACCCGCGACTCGACCCGGGAAATTAACCTTCAATACTCACTCTAAACCTTCCCTTCTTCCACCTAATCACTCCTCATCAGGTTAATTTAGGATCTCATTCTTAAGTTATCTTCAATTAGCCCTAAATCGAGCAATTCGAACTCGAACATCCAAATGGGTCGAAGTACAAAACTCACCCAAATCGACCCCATTCCCAAATTAACTTAGACATGAGTTTTAAGGGACCTAAACGAACACTTTAGCACTGTCAATTTCAGGGAACATTACCTGGAGGTTGTCGACTTCAAGCTCGAAAATCTCTGAAACCCGGGGCTTCCGTTCATGGCCTGTATGTGATGGATTTCCCCCGAAATTGATGCGGTTGGTTTCCAAATGCTCCAAGAGGATTAAAAAAATCCTCAGTTTCGTTCAAATCGACTCCTAATTGAGAAATTGAATTTCCCCCCAAAACTGATTTTTCCTAGAACCCACGTTTTCTCTCAACTTTCAACCCTCACTCTGGTTCGAAATGAACCTCTCATCCTCCAGCACTCAGCTAATTGATCAGTGCGGCAAGCAACCCGTGGGAGACACTCTGAAACTCTCTGGAGATTGTTTCCCGCAACACAGAACCCAGAGCCATTTTAAAACTTACCCGTGCTCAGCATACAGTCCCAACCACGCCTGAATGCTTCCAACATCCTCAAATTCCATAAACTAATCACTCTGGCCAGCCACTAACTTGAATAAACAAAGACTGGGTCAGAACCACCAAGCACGGTGGTGCGGCTCTGTTTCCAACGACCATTAAACAGTAACAGCCCTGTAAAATGACCAAAATGCCCTCCTGTTAAAAATTACCAAAATGCCCATCACTTCCGTGACCCGTAACTTGGTCAACCGATGTCCGTTCGATGCGTGCCGCCTGTCGTTGTACTCAGGGCATCGAGACCTACCTAACGGTCTTTGAATTGTGTGAAAATCAATTGTCAATCAAAAAGTCAACTTTTCCTCCTAATTCGTCCATATTACGAAAATGCCCTTGGACTTCCGAACGTCATAACTTTCACCTCGAGCGTCCGGATCGAACGTGCCACATGTCTATGGACTCGTGACGTCCCAAACTATGCCACGGACATCGGTCAAAGTCCATTTGACCGTCCGAATAAAAAGTCAACGTTTTACCCACTACTAGGGGCAAAATGGTCATTTTGCACCGTTCGTCCGATTTCGCCCAACTAATCACCGATTAACCCCGCTAATCATGATTAGTTACTAATCGAATCCCGAATTCCAGGATAGGTCGTTACAGTTTTTGTCATGGTCAACCCGGCCAAGGATTTTTACCAAAGCCAACCATGAGGCCACATCTTGGCCAAATTTTGGTCAATTTTGGCTAGGATGATCTAAGGTCATTTTTCCTTCAAGCCAATCAAAACTACTCTTTTTACATGCATACATGCCTCCAATCTAAGGACACATGTACATACTCCAACAACCAATGTGAAACCAACACAAGTGGCCACTCACATACATTCAAATAAAACTCCAACTCTCACTCCATCATCAATAATTGTCGTGAGCCCCCTTTGTCCTCCCAAAAAACCATACTTGGCTTTTCTCTCATTTGTCACCTCAAGTATATAAAATTCATAGCTAGCTTGGGTTGTCAAAGTCTAGTGGGGAATTTGGAGTACACCTACGCACCTATATGTATGAATAAAGGAGACAATAACACCCTTTTTTTTTCCTAGCCGTGGACACCCCCACATGCACGTCTTTTAATTTATTTTCTTCAAACCAACAAACAAAAGCTATGGGTGGCTTTGTAGAAAACTCACGGCTTGCTTTGTAGAAGTGAGCATATATATATATATAATAGTACTCCATCAATCACACTTTTAGCAATTCAAAGCCCTTTGATAGTTCCAAGGCACAACAACCACACCTACTCCACTTTTTATCAATTATATATGAGTATTTGTCAAACAATCCCAATCCCAATTCAAAAAACACATCATATACACCAACACATCCGAATTGTAAGAGTTGTAGAGTTCATGCAACTCTTGCTTTAAATAAAAAGTTGGGTTTGAGAAACTTTGACACCCAACTTTTTGCTAATAAATTCGACCATCCCTATCACAACAAATCCAACCTCCTTGCTTAGCTATTCTCCTTCAAATCAAAACAATCCACCCACAACCCCTACTACATATATTGGGTGAGTGGAAATCTTCACACCACTATCAAACAGAATGATAACTCCTAATGTAATACTTTGCAAGTGCACAAAATCGTATGACGAGTATAGTAGGTTTGCAAAGGTTGATCCCTCGACGACTTGTTCAACATGAATCCACTTAGTTTGGAATGAAACAACTTAAGAAAAAGCACAAAGACATTGGGGGGTTTTGAGTGATGATTATAACGAAATTGAATGATGAAAACAAGTACAAAATAATGAAAAACTTGATTTGAAAGTTGATTGGATGATTAGGACGAATTAGGACATGTTATCCACTTTTACCAATTAAAGTTCTCCTTAGATTTCATTGATTAGATTAATTATGCATGTATCTGAATTAAGTGCCCATGCAAGGGTCTGGCTAAGGCTCACCCCACACATTTATCTTCTCTTAGATTGCATGTTTAAGCCTGATGTACCCGCCCTTAAACAATTATTACCGATGGTGTGTGATAATGCATGAAACATGAAGAAGATTTAATGACACTATACTATCCCTAGTAAAGTGATGTGCAATTCTAAGGAATCATGAGTTTGGATTACGAATAAGGTTCCCCCTCTTAAACGTGATGCTACAAATTGCAGGGTGAACACAAACATCAAGGTGATCCATCAAGCAATTACATCGACAATTATACGCAAATAAGGTGATCCAACTTACAAGCATAAATTGAGTTCATGAAGCATAGTAATCCAACAAATCTAGACATACATAACAACCATAATCAACAGCGAGAAATCTAATTATAAACTAACATGGCTAGGGCTTCAAACAACCCTAATCCTAAAGGAAACTACTCACGCATAATTAAGTTAACAAACATCATAATTGAATGCATATAAACTAAAAGAGATTAGGAATTGAGAAACACAAATACTAAGATGAATGATGCGTGAGAGAAGTGGCACAAACACTTTTTCTTCTCCCAAGCTTCACGTCACAAAGAAGATGCAAGACTTGAATCTAAAAGCATGAACAATAGGTAAATTGCGGCTACTTTGTGTATAAACTTTAAGCAGAAATTTTTGCAGAGTTTTGGGACCTTAGGAGGTAAATTGGAAGTTAAAAAAAAATAAGAAAATAACTATTTATATCCCCTAACATCTTCCCTAGCATCTCCCTAAAAGAAAGGGAAAACGAAACCCAAACAAGGAAGGAAACCAATTGTAGCCGTCAAACATCCTTTTCCGCATTCTTGATCCTCCTTCAATAACGAGTCTTCTTTTGTTTCTTGTTTTCACTTCTTGACTTCATTTTTTGACTAGGAATTCAATTAATTATATTCCAAATCAGATCACAAAGCCCTAAAATAAAGGAAAGGGGATATGATTGTGGCTAAGGGTAAATTAACCCTAGCCGTGTTATTGATAGTTTATTGGCCTCCATGAAACTTCCTTTCCCTTGTTTCTTGCAAACTTTAATTTCAGATCTGATTAGGAAATATTTAGGTCTTCTTATCCAAGTCAATCCATGTAATTCCTCATTGAAAAGGGAAGGAAAATTCGTCCAAAGGACAGCTGCCCCTGCCCCAAATCCCTAAAAAGTAGGAACTTGTTAAGGCAAGAAATCCTAGTTTCTTGGGTTCCAAAGAACGGATAGGAACCCTTCTTTTAATGGATCTTTTGACAAACTTTCCCAGCTGGATTCCAGGGCATAATTTCTGAAATAACCCACTTAATCTAGGCGTGCAAGGCTGGCAAGGCTGGTCCACAAAGTCTCTCACACACACACACACACACACACACACACACACACACACACACACACACACACACACACACACACACACACACACACACACACACACACACACACACACACACACACACACACACACACTCCTTGTAGGATTAGGAGTGCCACTCGGCCAAGAAAGGCAAGAACCCCTTTTTTTGGTCAAACTTGATTGTCTTGACATGTGCTATCACCTCATTGGAACCCCGGGAGATTATATGAGCTGCTGATCACATCCAATACATTGAAAAATGCCAACTCAAAGACAAAACCCGAGATGCCTCAACTGGGATTTCAGCTAGGAACCTTAACTTCATTTTAGTGCTATTCCTTCATTTTGGCTCGGATTTCCTCCATTCTTTTTGCATTCTCTTCAGAATTTACTTAACTTTCATAATCTACACATGTCTCACAAAATGTATCATTTTCTCCTATTGTTTGTACAATTATAATCAAAAGACAAGTAAAAGGGATAAGAAATATCATTGAAATCATGCTCAATTCGTGACTTATTAAGACCCATCCCAATCTCCTTGGGACTACAGTGGGACGTGTCTGCTCTCTTATGAAAATCATACTCAAAATACCGAAAAGTCCCATTATGGGTTTAAAAGTAAACATATTGAGTTTTACTACAACATTGTCAAACAAGGGATACGTATCTATATATAGGACTGAACATATATGTCTGTACAAAATAAAAGTACCAAAATCCTACCTAAAGGGGTAATCAGATGCACAGTAGCATTGTCTATGCCTCTGTCTCGGTATCCGCCTCTGTCTCTGTATCACTGTTGGGAGGGTAAATAAAACAGTAAAAATGTGAGTGGACCAAAAATAATTATTTTCAAATAAAATTTAAGAATAGCATTTTCCCCTCCGTTTTACAAACATGCATGCATTCAAATCAGATCAAATCAAAACAATTCAAATCATACATATATACATATACATCTTAACAGGACCCATCCCAATCCCCCTGGATTATCATGGGATGTGCCTACTCCTGTTTGACATCACATGCTAGACAAGGGATTACACCGTAACCCGCTTAGGGTTATCCAGAGTACGCAAGAATCTATGGCGACATGTGATGTCTCGATCTCTACTACAGCCCGCATCCGCAATCAACCTGAAGAGTATCAAAAACATAAAAGCCGTGAGTGGACAAAAATAACCAGTTTATATAAAAAAACAGTTTATCAAAATGACATTTATACCCTTCACGTAAAAGCATGCATGCATCAAAAAACAAGTATTTCAATTACTTTCCGACAAGCAAGATGTATTTCTTTTCAAATCAAATCCAGTGAAAAATGTTTCTCAATCAAAGTCATTTCCTCGTTAGGGTCTCACCCCAAAACCAAATCACACAGGGACTTAGCCTAAATCAACAACATGTGGGATCTCAGCCCAAAACATAAACATGTGGGAACTCAGCCCAAAACAAATCACGGTGTCAAAATCAGAGTCTTTAAACTCAATATCATATCATCAGTATCATCAGTCACGATTCCAATCTTAGCAACGCGAGCCCATAAACCCAATGACTACTCGGATCCTAAGCATGTCGTCGTGAACACATCACCGTCTGACAATCTCCAGATCATGGTGAACATATCATCAATCGACCTCATATACTGTACTTCTGAGTCGAGCCTCCCTCGATTGCCGCCTCTCTCGGCTGCTCAACAGCAGACGCATCGTGACATCTCCGTACCTCGAAGGCGAGCATTATCTCCAAAGTGCTCTCCGGGGAAACATATTCACAACCGAAGGCCCTCTAATAAAATCTGAGTCTTTAAACTCAAAATCATATCATCATCAACACAGTCACAAGACCGAATATCATCAATAAAGTCATAAGCCCGAAATATCATCAAGCCCAAAAACAGTGTCTATCAACACTTCATAAACCCAGGATTCCTCGAATCCTATCAAATCCACAACTGGGTCTCATGCCCGAAATATTTTTCATAAATCTCATAACTAGGTCACAGCCCAATATATCTCACGTTTGACTATACTCTAAGTCAAACCATAAATCAACTGGGACATACGCTCGAAAGATATTTCCAAATCCGAAAACCATTTCACATTTCAAACACTTTTCAAAAACACCTTTGACTATCATCCAAGTCAAAGTCAGCATCCACTAAGACTCATGCTCGAATACCGATTTCACGCATCTCCGTGAAATCCTCTAAAACCATAAATCAAGTCCTCAGTTTCATAACTCTCCGTAAAACTATCGAAATCATATAAAACACATGCACGTAGAATACTAGGTCAAAGCCCAAATATCATATAAAACAGAAATCTCGAACTATGTGCAATATTGCATTTTCTACGAAAATGCCAAATCAACAATATAAATCATATGCACTCAAGGCATCTCAAATCATGTTCATAAAACATATAAAACATTTATGCATGCATCATATTTGTAAATCAAACGTCCACTCACAGACCGTCTGTGCTGTGCCCTCTGAAACTCACGCCGTAAGCCATCCGGGGCTAATCCATTCTCTCCGAGATGTCCTGACCTGTCCAAATCATACTCAAAGGTTACTACCAACTTATACAAGTCTTAAACATAAACCCTCAAAACTCCTGGAATAGTCAACCTGTCTCAAACACGTTTCTCGAGGCTAAAAACCTCTAAATGACCTATCAAACGATCTCTGATCGACTTGAAACCACCAACATTGGATTTAGAATGTCGAAACCTTTCGAACAAGATCGAGTTGACCTCAAAATTCATACCCACGCGCCCCCACGCGCGGGTCAAAATTTTGGTCAACGTTGGTAAACGGTCAACGGGTCAAAGTCAACACTGATGTTAGCTGGTTAACGGTCTAACATTAGCAAAGTCAACACTAACGTCAGCCGGTCAACGGTCTGACGTCAGCAAAGTCAACGCTGACGTCATCTGGTCAATGGTTCAGGGTTTAGGGTCAAACTTTGGTTTTGAAGACATGGGCTTCCAAAGTTTTGGACAAACTTTGAATCGATGTTCAGTCACTCTCGTTGTCCAAAACCTTCCATTCTTGCACCTACAATGGGTTTAGAATCGATCCAAAACCTCAAAATCAAAACCCAAAATCTAAGGCCCACGGTTTTACCAATTTCCTTCATGTTTTCCAGCCACTCCTACGGTGGCTCCGCCGTCCCTGGCCATCCTCTCATCCTCCCTCACTCTGTCTCTTTCTCTCTGGTCCAAAGGATGAAAATGGAAATGGTTTGGGGTGGTGGGTATAGTTTTAGGAAGAAAGAAATGAAGAAGATGATGTAAAATGAAGATGATGATGTTGCATGTATGTATGGAAATGGACCATAGGGTGGATGACAAGTGTCAGTCATCATATGGTCCAAATTAGATATTTTGGGTCCCACTAAAAACAAACCATTTTGAAACCCGTATAATCATGAATAGTTCTTGAAACCTTCTGTGACCCGTAACTTTCCCGTACGACGTCCGATTTTGACGTGTCGCCTGTCTACGGACTTGTATCGTCTTGATCTACGTACTAGTCTTCGGTCCATGTGAATTTGACATCTCGGGTTAAAAGTCAACCTTTTACCCTTTCTAGGGGCAAAATCGTCATTTTACCCAAATCGTCATTTTACCCAAATCGTCCGATAATCCTCAACTAATCTCGATTAATCCTTAATTAATTCTCGATAATCCGTTATTAACCTTAATTAATCCTGTAGATTCGAGACGGGTCCTTACACATTTGGACACGCATAATAGTAAAACATGACATAGCCAATCCTCGACATCCGTGATGCCTCGACATCCGTGATGCCTCGACATCCGTGATGCCTCGACATCCGTGATGCCTCGACATCCGTGATGCCTCGACATCCGTGATGTCTATATTCAATACCAGTCACGATTTCCAATGATACACGTATAACTCGGGGTCTCATCTCCGAGTACCTCCCTAGGATACAACTCAACAACCTCCGGGGTGATATCATAATGGGGTGCCTTCCCCGGATCTACTACGTCCAGGGTTATATCATAAACTCGCACTCCTGATCTTGACCCTCTCCTCGGAGCTACTTATCTCAGGTAGTGCATCGTGACTACTCTAGGATCCTCGATGTCTGGAGGAGACTATCCAACTCATGAGGATGGTATATGTGGAACCGTAACCAAATACGTTTCAAATCACTTTTTAAATCGTTATGTCTCAAATCAAGTAAAAAATACTATTCAATTGGGCATATGCCCGAGACATAATCCTCACCTGTCATTTCCATAAAAACCACCAAAAACCAGTGTCCATAATTCATTTATAAATCTGATTTGTCTAATTTCCCGTTTGATTCTAAATCTAAGTCAAAACCGTTATCCAACCAGGTTTCAAGCCCAAAACAACGTTTTTCACGTAAAATCGTAAACTGGTTCATAACCGGTGATTAAGTCCAAAAATATCATGATATCAAATCATTTCATCTTAAATCACATAATAGAACATTTAAAATAGTTTATGAATGCATTTTGATTATAAAACAAACAGTCCACTCACACTCGGTCCACGATGCGCGATCAATATCCGCATCGTAATCTCACTTGAGCTAGTCCAAAGTCTTCGGGCCTGTCCAAATCACATCCAAGGGCCACTAATGTTCTATACAAGTTCATACACTAAACCCTCACAAAGCCCGATACCATAAACGCATCCAGGACACGCTTCTCGAGGCTAAATAACCTATAAAAAAGTCTCTGATCAACATGAAACCACCATCATTGGATTTAGAACTTGGAAACCTTTTGAAGATGACCGATTTCACCTCGAAATTCATGCCTACGCGCCCTCATGCGCCTGTCAAATTTTCGGTTAATAATCAACGATGATGTCAGCAAAGTCAATACTGACGTCATGGTCAACGCTAACACCTCTCAGGTCTGACAGGCTGCCACGTGGCAGTCCCTGATTAGTGCCATGTGTCCTGACACGTGTCTCTAACATCTCTGACACACTGCGATGTGGCACCTCCCTATTGGTCCACTTGTTCTGACCATGCTGACTAGACCTACCACTTCAGCTACCACATAGGCCTGACAGGTTCTTACACCTTGCCACGTGCCACCACCCGATTAGTCCACGTTGTCTGACATGCTAACTTGGACCTAACACGTCTGTTGTTGATTGGGCTTGATAACTTGCCATATGGCATCACCTAATTTGCCACATGGACTAACAACTCTGACAAAATGATGACATGGACTACCACGTCATCATCGTCAACCTCTAGCTGGGTCGACTCGGTTCTTTGTAACGGGTCGATTTGACTCGCGACCCAATTTGACTCGATCTCACTTATTCCTCAACCATTTTCGACCATTCTTCTTCCTACATGATCGCAATGATCCTAGAAATGGATCTATATACTCAAAATTGATTAAAAAGGTCTAGAAATCACCTGTGGAGCTTGATGATTTTTGAGCAAACTTCCAGTCCTTCCCCAGGTCAATTCCAGCAGCCTCTGTCCAAAATAATGGTTTCTATTAGTTCGTACAGTCACTGGGAACAAGTTTTAATCATCAAAACCGTCCAACAAACCCTCTAAATGAAACTTCAAATTTTGAACCCAACGGCTTACCTTTCGGTTTTCCGGCCACTGTACGCAGTTGTCCTTGATGTTGCCTCCTTCCTCTGCGTTTCAGATCATTCTCTCACTCTCCCTTTCACTCTCACTTTCTTAGGCAACATATAGGATGAAGGGTTAATGGTTTGGTTGGGTTGTTTCTGGATTTGTAGGTTTCGAGTATAAGTGAAAACAAAGAAGATGAAGAAAGGTGTAGTAGATGCATGAACATGGGGGGCTGGGCCAATTGGATGAGTTTCACTTTTCACTCAAGTGTCACTCATCCATTAGTCCAAGTTGGACATTTTGGACCAATTAAATTCAGCCAACTGTACACGTCCTTGTAATGTGTGAATAGTACCTGATTTCTTCCGTGACCCGTAACTTTCCCGTCAAACGTCCGATTTCAACGTGTTGCCTGTTTACGGACTAGTGACGTCTCGATCTACGTAACGGACCATGGCCAAAGTCCAAATAGTATCATGGGTCAAAAGTCAACATTGTTTCCTAACCAGGGGCAAAATAGTCATTTTACATAAAATTTCCGAATTTACATTTAATTAAAAGTACGGGTCGTTACAAAAACTCATTGGGATAAAAATCCAAACAAAGGAAAAAGAGTACCTCATGTTTAAAACATTACATTTAGTTAAAAAAAACAAATCTTATACTTCTTTGTACACACCCTCTCTGGGACATCTAAAACCAGAAACATCATTACTAAACAGCTCTAACATAGAAGCAGTATGCTGCTCAAACTAGCAAGCAAAGACCTGATTAGAAAGATGCTTAAATGTTATAATTTACAAACTAACAAAACAAAAAAATTGTTGTTATAATAAAAACAACAATTAATTAGAGCATGAACAACAGCAGAAAAACAATATAAACAACAGTAGAAAAACAGGATAATACAACAGCAGAAAACAACATTGCTGCCATAATAAAAATAGTAATCAACTATAGCATAAATAGCATTAGAAAAATAGCATAAACAGCATCAGAAAATCAGCATAATACAGCAGCAGAAAAACAGCATAAACAATATCAGAAAAAACAGTATAATACAACAGCAGGAAAATAGCATTAAACAACATAAAACATTAGAAAAACAACAATAAAAAATAGCAGCAAACAAACAGCATAAAAATAGTAGTAGAAAAACAACATAAAAATAAAATCAGCAGAAAAATAAAATATAATCTGCATAGCATAGCCTAAACTATCAACATAAAAATTGCAAAAAAACAAAACAATAGATTGAGATTGAGGGCTATCATAAAAACATCGGAAAATAAAATCTACATTAAGCATGAACAACTTCAGGAAAACGGCAGCAGAAAATAACATTGTTGCTATAGTAAAAATAACAATTAACAAAAACAACAATTAACTATAGCATAAACAACATAAAAAAACAACAGAAACATCAACTGAAAAATAGCATAATATAGTTGCAGAAAACAACATTGCGGTTATAGTATAAAAAGCAATTAACAAAAACCTCAATTAACTATAACATAAACATCAATAGAAAAACTGCATAAACAGCAGGAGAAAAACAACAAAATATAGCAACATAAAATAGCAGTAGAAAACTACATTAAACAGAAGCAGAAAAATAGCATTAAACAGCATAATATAGCAACATAAAATAGCAGTAGAAAACTACATTAAACAGAAGCAGAAAAATAGCATTAAACAGCATAATATAGCAACATAAAACGACATTAGAAAACAACATTAAACATCAGCAGAAAATTAGCAATAAACAGCATAAAACATCGGAAAAACAACAAAAATAAATAGCAACAGACAAACAACATAAAAAATAGCAGTATAAAAATAAAATCAGCAGAAAAATAAAATATAATCTGCATAGCATAGCCTAAAATGTCAACATAAAAACAGTAAAACGATAGAAAAATAGATTAAGGGCTTCCATGAAAACACCCGAACAATAAAATCTACACTAAGTTGAATAACAGCCTAAAATTTACATTTTTACAAAACAGAAAGAAAAAAAATTTGGAGAAAAGTGAAACATTGAACCTTGGCACATAGCCTTCCCTCACCGCCTCAACCTCGACGCTTCGACCTCTTAAGTTCTTATCTGTATTGGCTCCCTTTATCTCTCTTCTCATCCAACGGTAAGGAAGAAAAATGGAAAATTAAGAATTTAGAACAATTGTTGAGATTGAGATTTTGGAGTTTGAATGAGATTGTAAGAAATTAGAATTTGTGAACAATTGAAAACTTGATATTGAATAAGATTGAAATTGTATTAATACTAACCTTGGAGTTGGAACATTAAATTGAAGCATCAAGAATGGAAACCGTGAAACCATTATGGAGAAGCCTGAAGGTTGTTGCGCCCTTCTTGATTTCTGACTTCAGCCCTTTAATTTTGGGCTCTAAGCTTGTGCCCTTCTTTCCCCCCTTCAAGGACGGCCCTGTATACTTTTTTGGTGAAAATAAGGAAATCAGCAAAACTAAAAACAACAACTACACAAGTACACAACCTTCCTAGGACATCTAAAATAAGAAACATCATTTCTAAATAGCTCTAACATAGCAGCAGTAGGCTGCTCAAACTAGCAAGAAAAGATCATATTAGAAAGATGCTTAAACGTTCTAACTAACAAAAAAAAATTGATGCTATAATGAAAATAACAATTAACAAAAACAACAATTAACTAGAGCATGAATAGCAGCAGAAAAACAGTATAATACAACTACAGAAAATAGCATAGCTACTATAGTAAAAACAACAATTAACTATAGCATAATCATCATCCGAAAAACAGTATAATACAGCAACATAAAACAACATTGTTGCTATAGTAAAAAACCAATTAACAAAAATAAAAATTAATTATAGCATAAACAACAACATAAATAGCAGCAGAAAAAAAGAAGAAGAAGCATAATACAACAGCAGAAAACAACATAAAACAAAAGTATAGAGGATCATGTAGTGATTTTGGGCAAGTATTTCTTTATTTTGACAGATAGAACCTTCCTAAGATTGAGTAGATAAACGTTGGTTATTACAATGTGGAAAACGGACCTAAAATGAGGGAAATATAACCGGGTCAAACCGCCCAGTCGTGCAACCCGAGTTGCAGATCCGGCTAGAGTTAGGGGATGACCCCTATGCAGGCGCTTGAGGCCCACCTGCAGAGGCCACTGATGGCCCGTGGCTCACTGTCTAGGGTTCCGATCAACATGAAAAATCTTTGTTTTGGAGTTCTGAGTCCAGTGATACGATTTTCGAATTAATTGGATATCATTAAGGTGTAGTTTTAGGCCTATGTTATGTTATATTTATATTGTATTTATGTTTTAAATTTCAAAATCACTTTTGGATAATTTGAGGAAACTAAGTAAAATGGATAATTAATTTTAGCAATGGAACCTAAAGATGAAATTGGAAGTATGGTTTAAGACACATATTATACTATTATTGAAAAGGTTTTGCTATAATCATACTTGAATAATTAAAAATTAGTGATTATAACGTTATGAATATGTTGAAACACTTGAACATGATGATTCCATGATGATCATGGGATTATGGGTGCTTGAATATTCCAACATCATGATGTTGAAGATGCTAAGATGTTAAATATTTATTTATTTATTCTATCAATTATCATTATCATTATCATTATCGTTGTTGTTGTTGTTGATAAATAGCGAACCTAAATGGTGAATTTTTGATGGTTGGTAAATCCGATAAAATTATAAGTATGGTACATGGATATGACCAAAAAGGCATGGCTTAATATTATTCTTGATGACTGTTATTATATGATTGGTGTAAAAGTGTTAATAAATGGAACAGGTTTAAGGTGCACAACTGGTACTAGGATAGCTAATTTCGGACGGGCCCCAAAGTTTGAATGGTGACCCCATGTGTCTATGCGCTAAAACAGTGGTCCATGTTGGGATTAAAAATAGGTAAGTTTGACTAACTACTAGCTATCATGATGTCAAGAACACAACCTAACCGTTAGTCAAGTTAACCTCAAAGTTCTCCTATGCGTGGTCAAAATCTTTTACGTCAAAATTTAGTTTAACTAGTCCATGCGTAAATTCCAATGATAAATAACGCCTGTCAAAAGGTCACGTCCAACTAAAAGGGAACAAATCAAGGCAGGTTTCCACACATCAGTACAGAGGTTGTTGATCAACACTTGGTTTAAAATCAATATGTCAAATGTTACGTTTAAGGTTAAGATAAAGTTATCTCTCGTGACTGCGGGGTAAGAACGCCGTGCTTGTACTCAGAATCAGAAGATGTTTGAGTACGTCACCGTGACCTAATCGACTAAGAGTGCGAGAAAAAGGTTAGAAACTTCGATCCTTACCAAACTTTCAGAATGAAAAACAACCAACTAGTGCGCGTTGAAAACCAAGGTAATATGTCTCAAGGGAATAATCCCCTACTTGTTTCCATCCAAAGGCTTTCTACCGTACTCCCAAATTCTCACTAAGTCAAACAGACCAACTTAAACAAACATGCGCAAAATTCCTTTGGAAAGTAAACTAATTCAGTGTACCAGTCCTTAACAAATTAGGGTACAAAATTCCAAGGTAGGGTTCGAGTTGAAGGTCCAATAATACACATACCCGAGGTTCTCAACAACCCTTGTCCTTACCAGCTAAGAGTTCAGATGCATCACTCTAATGCAAGGTCCAAACGTTAACTATCAAACGCATCAGCAAGGTCATGTGTGCAATACTCAGAAATAACTCAAGGCTAAACGATGGTAGACTAATCGAGGTAGGATGAAATGTAGTGGTCAAATATAGTTAATAGGTGCTTCAACTCCAAATTCAGAGCTAGTGGTCCAACTAAACTACACTGATAAAGTCTCTTGATTACAATTGCGAGCACATGGCTAGCATCCAAGGAGTAAATAATTCGTCTCAACCTTGATAGTCATTGATAAACGTGGTTAATTACTCAAGTAATTTGCTGACATGCAGACTCAAATAGTCACACGGACAGTCAATCTTGTAACTACATGGATACCCCCAATACTGTAGTTGGCGAAACAGGAGAACAAATAGTCAAAGATTTCAGAATAAGGTCAAGAGTTCAGCACCGAAACAAGAGGGGATCAGGATCATGAAAAGATTTGTGCACATAAAGGATTCGAGCAAATAGTTCACGTTTAAGAACACACGAAGCCCACAAAATTCCTTGAAATGCAAAGTCGTTAAACTTAATGAATTTTTTTAAGTAAAGGTTGAAACTCCCCAAATAAAAAATTTCCTCTTTTTAAAATGTTTGGTTAACAAAAGAATGAATATGGTTTCAAATCAGTATAAACCTTAAGGACTTGAAAATCATCAGAGAATGAAGAAGGGCAATTACAAAAATAAATCAAGTATATGAAATGTGACACAAAAATCGAGACATAAAATTAGGTTGGGAAGCCTTAAAACATTCACTAAAACTGTAGAAAGACGAAACTTGTTAACGTAAAAACGACCACCAAGATCTAAGATAGTAGCTAAAAGTGATTCCAAAATTGATGCATAAAAGTAAGAGGAGCATTGATAACGGATGAAAGGTGTGAATCCCAAGTCGAAAAAATGTGTAATTTAATCCAATGGAAAACTAGTTTAGGCCCAAGTGTACTGAATTGGTTGACGCAAATACTCACGGTTCAAAATGTATCACGCCACAACATGTGCTACCATCCTAACACTATTAAAAGTTTAATTTAGTCAAAAGTCTTTACCATCACGAGTAATGGGGTTCTCAAAAATAGATAAATGTCATAGTTGTGAGGACTCGTGCCTTAGAGGCATGGTTAGCAATCCCACATCGCCGGGGGGATCTTGGGGATGTGCCTTACATGTGTGGACGTGCATTTATTCAACATGAGGCTTTTTGGGAGCTCATTGGTTTTGGATTTTTGGGGAACTCCAAAGTTAAGTGAGTGTGGGCTGGTGCAATCTCAGGATTGGTGATCCACTGAGAAATTGCGCTTGAGTTCCCATAAACAAAATCGTGATGGTTGGGCCCAAAGCGGACAATATCCTGTTGGAGGAGATCGAGTCCTGTCAATTTGGTATCAGAGCCGAACCTCGGCCTGAATTGAGTGTACCAATGAGTGATAACGCCCAAACTACGCATTAAATTAAACACGTAATTCGGGTGTTATGCAATTTAAACCCTTTTTGTGTAATTTTAGTATTGGTAAATAGGGATCGTTCTTAACCGGGGAAATTAGGGAACATTAATAATATGTTAGTTAAAAAGAATAATGAATAATCAAAGAATAAAGAATTAAATAATTAAATAATTAAACAATTAAATAATAAAGAATTAAAGAATAAATGAATTAAAGAATTAATGAATTAATGAATTAAAGAATTAATGAATTAATGAAATAAAATAATAAAAGAATAAAGAATTAAATAATAAAAGAATAAAGAATTAGATGGGGGGTTTGAAAGATTATAATCATATAATAAAGAAAGCAAGTAAAAATAATTGAGAACTTAATTCTACTTCTACTTTAACTTTTATGCAAGTGAACTTTCTTCAAACACATATTTTTACCAACACTCTAACATCATGCTCATATTGAACCAATCACGAAATCCTACCTTAATCATCTCAAATACATGCATACGTTTTTCAATATTATAAATGCACCGAATAGCGGTCATAAACACTTATAATACGATTCACCTTACGTTATTGATTTCAATGTGTGTTAAACATCTAAATCTCTTCAATCCTATTCTAAGTGCACCGAACAGCGGTCATAAACACTTAGTGTTAAATTGAAGGTTAAGCACTAAAACATATGAAGTAGATGAAATTCAAAAAGTAAAACACATGGAGATTGTATTCACATTTACAAATGTTAGAAAGAAAATACCAACACATATCTTGAATTATAAGTAAAACCAAAACAATAATAAGAATTTAAGTAAATGGAGAAAAGTTACACTTTTGGAATCCAAGAACAGCTTGTGATTCCGAAAGTGGATGGAAACAATGGAATGTTATTCATAAGGAACGCCGAACAGCGGCAATAACCTTATGAAGATGGAGGATAAAACATAAGAATACAGACTTAAATTCTAGAATTATTTCGGAAATACTTGGCCTAGGTATTTCTTAAGGAAATCATAAAAATGTATTTAAAAGATCTCAAAGAAAAATCACAAGAACAAAGTAAAGAAGAAATGAAATTAAGAATTAATATAAATTAAGAACAAGAATTAAAGAAAGCTAATTAAATAAATAATCTAAAAGAAGCTAAAATGATCCCCAAAATTAAAGAAAGAATGAACTAATAGAAGATAAACTAGAGAGAAAATAATAAAACCTAAACTAAAGAGAGAAACAAAATGGAAAAATGGGGACCCTTTACAAGTGAATTTGCCTCCCTATTTATAGAGGGAGGCCTAAAATATTCAAAATAAAAATACAAAATAAAATAAAATAAGTGAAATGATGAATAATGATGAATTATGATGATTTTAGGCATGGTTTAGGCTGAAAATTGCAGAAAAACTGCACAAAGGGGAGTAGGTTGCTGCAGTTTTGGAGTGGGTTTGGAGTTGTTGGGCTGCAGGAAGCTCAGAGCAGGAAATGGGCTGGTGGGTTGGAGCTGCAGCAGGCGTACGGGCTGAACTGATGAAGAGCGGGTGGGCTGTGCTGAGCAGTTGTTGTGCAGCTGGGCTGGAGATCACGCGTGGGCTGGCAGAGTTGATGGACTGCACGCAGTGGATGGACGCGGGCCTGGCAGACTTGGGCGCACAATGGGCTGGGATTCTCGCGAGTTGGGCCGATTCTTTGGGCGAGGGCCTGGGCTTCATTTTCTTGTTTTTGGGCTGGATTATTTTCTTAGATTGGGCTGCAAAATAAAAATAATTAATTAGTATAATTTTACCGAAACTCGTCCATAAATTATTCGTTATAATTCCGATCGGGACGATTCTTTCGCCAAAACGCGCCAATTTATAAGTTTTATTTATTTAAACAAAAATATCACAAAATAAATTATTTATCTAATTATTTATTATTTTAATATTAAAAGTTAAGTATAAAGGGTATAAAATAATATAAAATAATGTTTATTTGAGGACCTATCAATGAGCTCGCTGGACCCCAAGGGAGGTGGATTGTGAGGACCCGTGCCTTGGAGGCATGGTTAGCAATCCCACATCGTCCAGGGGGATCTGGGGGATGCACCTTATATGTGTGGGCGCACATCAATCCAACATGAGACCTTTTGGGAGCTCACTGCTTTGAATTCCTAGGGAACTCCAAAGTTGAGTGAGTGTGGGTTGGCGCAATCCCAAGATGCGTGACCCACTGGGAAATTGCGCATGAGTTTTCAGAAAGAAAACAGTGAGGGTTGGGCCCAAAGCAGACAATATTCTATTAAAGGAGGTCTGGTCGTGACAATAGGGGCTCAATAGTAACGCAAAATTATTTGTAGAAAGTTGTTAACTCATTTAAAATGCATGAGAAGGAAAATACCATATTTAAAACGACACTTAAAACAAAAGCTCATCAATCAGCAAAAAACATAAAAACCATGTAATTTGAATTGCTTCAAAGGTGCGTCAAAGAGAGTTTAAGTAATGGAATCAACAAAACAATGATGGAGTTTTCGTACAGAAGGAACGTCGATTATAATCCTAGAATACGAATAAGGGAACGGTTAAGTAGTTTGCTTCACATACCATGAGGACTTCCACAATGATTAGCTGGTACAGAAACCATGGTATGTTGCACGATCTCAATCCTGAGGTGATAATCTAACTAACTCATGTAACCAGAAACATCTTTTGGGAGCTCCCTTGTCAGAACCCGACCCTCCTCTGTCAGGTCCCGACTCATCTAGCATGATATTGTCCGCTTTGAGCCTCCTTGCCCTTGCCCTCATAGTTTTGTTTTCGGGAGCTCACGGTGCAACTTCTCAGGGGGTCACCCATTATGGAATTGCACCAACCTCAACTCGATTAACTTTGGAGTTCCAACCAAACCCAAAGCCACTGAGCTCCCAAAAGTCCTCGTGCTAGATAGGTGTGTGCCTTCACCTTAAGGCACACCACCATTCCCCTCCCAGACCATTCCCCCATCGCAAGAATGTGAGATCGTTCACCATTCCCTCTACGACACGAGTCTTACAATCCATCCCCTTATGGCCCAGCGTCCTCGCTGGCACACTTCCCGGTCGGGGTTTGGCTTTGATACCATTCTGTTAGGACTCGACCCTTCTCTGTCAGGTCCCGACTCATCTAGCATGATATTGTTCGCTTTGGGCCTCCTTGTCCTTGCCTTCATGGTTTTGTTTTCGGGAGCTCACGGTCCAACTTCCCAGGGGGTCACCCATTATAGAATTGCACCAACCTCAACTCGCTTAATTTTGGAGTTTTAACCGAACCCAAAGCCACTGAGCTCCCAAAAGGCCTCGTGCTAGATAGGTGTGTGCCTACACCTTAAAGCAGACCATCATTCCCCTCTCAGACCATTCCCCCCTCGCAGGAATGTGAGATCGTTCACCGTTCCCTTCAGGACCCGGGTCTTACATCCCTGGCTTTGAATTCCTGGGGAACTCCAAAGTTAAGCGAGCGTGGGTTGGTGCAATCTCAAGATAGGTGACCCACTGAGAAATTGCGCATGAGTTCTCAGAAACAAAACAGTGAGGGCTGGGCCCAAAGCGGACAATATTTCGTTAGAGGAGGTCGGGTCGTGACAATAGGGGCTCAGTAGTAACACAAAATTATTTGCAGAAAGCTGTTAGCTCATTTAAAACATACGAAAAGGAAAATACCATATTTAAAACGACACTTAAAACAAAAGCATATCAATCAATAAAAGCACATAAAAACCATGTAATTTGAATTGCTTCAAAGGTGCGTCAAAGAGGGTTTAAGTAATGGAATCAACAAAACAATGAGACAGTTTTCGTACAGAAGGAACATGGATTACAATCTTAGAATACAAATAAGGGAGCGGTTAAGTAGTTTTCTTCCCATACCGTGGGCAGGTCCACACTGATTTGACGGTACAAAAACTATGGTAGGTTGCACGATCTCAATCCTGAGGTGATAATCTAACTCATGTAACCAGAAACATCATTCGAAGTAACCCTCAATGCACTATGTACCCGAGAATAAAGTTATCCGCAAAAACCTCAAAAACATTCTAAAGAAAGTCCCAAAGTCCCCAAAGGGTGAATTCATTAGTCAAGTCTAACGCAGCGGTTCCCAAATGCTTCGATCAATCGAGTTCAACTCAAGCACCTAGGCCGGTTCCGGGGATCTCGTCACCCGAGGTAAATCTCCAAACGAGCCAATAACCTAAAAGCGAACTCACCACAAGTATCGTCGAATACCTCGTTCACACCACCCATACGAGTCCCAATCTCATAAGCACCATCCGAATGTGAAATTCAATGGAAGTGAAAACTTAACAAACTCGTAACTAAAATGTAGATAAGCTAGAACGAAACTTCTATTCTACTCGCGAAAACTCAATGTTAAGTCGTAAACGAGGTAACACTAACGTCAAGGGGAGATTCCTACATTGACACAGGTAATCGGAATGTATGATCATCATATGTCCAAAAATTAATGGCACGGCCTAAAATCATGCTTAGATACCAAAATTGACACACCCTGATTCGAAAATTCCACTATGACATGAAAATTGAGGGATGTTGGCCGACATCTAGACGGTGACGTCCAAATGGTGAAAGCTTTCACCATTTAATTAAAAACGTCTCGTTCTAAGAGGTCGAGTGGACCATAACCAGTGAAAATCGAATACATTTCACCACAGCAGCGGAAGTATAGATCATAGACATTGATGATGATCATACAAATAAGTTGTTACCTTAATTACCCCCGATTTCCGCAATACCCAAACTACTGATGTGAGTGTCAGAGCTATTATCGAAGCCTCCTCGAAGAACGTAAAATACCAAAAGGACATGAGGGGTTAGGAAACAAAGGGTGAGTGGACCCAGTAATCCATTTCAATGTAAAACCATAAATACTAAAATATGTTTTAATCCCTCGGTTTTAGAAAACTCAAACAGTAATTTTAGAGTTGCACGCAATACGAGGAATAACAATAATATAATAATGATCAAATTTGTCATGCTGAACATATACATATCACATGTTAACCCACTAAACTCTTGCTCATAAGTCGCTTTGGTCATACTCTCAAGACAAACTGGGTATCTTTGCTCGCATACCACGAATATGTGAAAGCTAGGTGCTGAGCATCGTCACCAGATGTTCCCTAGAGTTTGGGAAACAAGCTGGTGCTATTAACTAGTATTGCGAGCAGTGTAGGTGAACAATTACATGGAGGCTGGTCTGTGGCCTATAGATAAACACTAGATATCAGCGACTCCTAAATGGGCTATAACATCTCAATCTCAATAATGTCCCGAGGACTCATATGCATAAATGTCATCCATGAAACTATCTAGATATGCATATAAAACAACTAACTCACCATTCACAAACATGAAACTCATGGTAAAGTAATATCTCATACTAGTATGCACAAATGACACCACAAGATAAGCAATCAAAAAGTGGCCAAGCAAAGTATAATACATCACAAAACTTAACCAATCAAGCATGCTCAGAGAATAGCCACAATGGTCATCGTAAAATGTGCAAGTAAATATTAATATAAAAACAAGTTTAAGAAAGGGGTCCACTCACACACTAGTCAAGGAGTCAAAATCACTCGACAATTATACCCACACGAATGTCAAGTTGAACTAATCCTACAAAAACCATTCACAAAAGGTTAATTTCATCTTACAAATCAGCTTAAAGGTCAAACCCCTCTAGGGTAGCCCAAAACGGGGCTTAAAAACACTCAATACGTGCTAAAACTCGCTCAAAGTCAAAACTGTCAGAAATACCTTAAACCTCATGCGCTCACGCGCTATCATAGGCTGAAAAACAGCCCCACGCGCCGGCGGAGGTCTGGGAGATGGTCAATGTTCCAAATGGCGCTAGGTGCTCACAGGGTGGTGGGGTTGGGCCTAGCGCCTACGCGGCTAGGCGGGGCTTAGGTGGACACCTAGGCAATTTTTTTAAAGAATAAAAATTAATAAATTATGTACTACATAATTACATGTATATAAACATATATTACATAATTTAATTCAAGTATAATGAGATATTAAATAAAAAGTAAAGACTAAAGAGGTGCCTCATATTATTTTGATTTTAGTCCACAATGACTCAATGAGTACAAAATAAGAGATTGTTGTAATAATCCAACTCAAATCAAAACTCAATCTATTTAGAAAATACAAATCTAAACCCAATCTATTTAGAAAATATAAATCTAAACCAATCTATTTAGAACACTCAAACCCAAACCCAATCCATTACAAAACCCAAACCCAATCTACTACAAAACCCATACCCAATATATTACAAAACCCAATCTCAATCTACTACAAAAGCCGAACCTAATTTACCACCGTCACTTTTTTTTATCTGAATCTACCACCACTTATCTGCATTCTTCATTCTTATCACCATGCCAGTCAAAAGTGTTAGCTTTGATTTGATCTTTATCTACGGATCTACCTAATAGTCTTATCTTCGTTCTTCACTTTTAGCTTCATTCTCCCAGTTTTATCTTCATTTCAATAACCTCGGCAATTCCGCTCCATCTTTATTCCCCACTCTCAATTTCCATCGTGAGAGAGTGAGAGATAGAAAATAGAGAGTGAATGAGAGAGCGAGAGATAGATAACAGAGGGTCAGTGAGAGATGCACCAAGAGTCCAAGAATCAAGACTGAAGACCAAGATTGGAGATGAAATTGAAGACGAAGAGAGTGAAGACGTCGCCATGCACTGGCTAGAGACTCTACGCGCCATCCCTCACGTGCGCATCACACATGCCACATGCGCCACACTTGCGCGGCACACGCTCCATACTCGCCACGCGTGTGCGAGAATATTCCATTACACAACTAATGTTGACTAACAGCTGACTGACGTTGGCCCGCTGTAGTCGGAGTTACACCGGAGATGGCGACCAGATCGTTCGCCGTCGATAGTGGTAGGATTCTGGATTTTTTGTCAGAAAAATTCCAGTTTCCAGCTGGGTCCAAATTTTTAGATTCTAACTCAAATTTGACATGCAATTAATCGATCTGTATCTACGCAGCGAGAGGATTACAGATTACAACTAGCTAGATAATGAGTTGAGAAACTACGTGCAATGCACGTAACATCTAGGAATGTGGCGGACCTGCATACCTGCGACGCCTTCCGCCGTTTTCCTCGTACCAAAACGGACATGCAATCTTATTAGAATAGGGCCAACATCAAGGAGATTTCATTAATCTAGGTTGGGAGTTAAGGGGGCTACCTGGTTCGTGTTCATCCTCTTGGGTCTCTCTCTCTTGGATCTGAAGCGGGTCGAGCTCGTTTGTTCGAGCTGCGGTGGTCCTTAGGACTCCACTGTGCGCCCATCGTCATAGGAACTCAAGGCGGTGCCGTTGGTGATGATTGGATCGAAAGATTGATGAAGATGACCATCGTCGTTCGATAGATGGTCGTCGCGGTCTTCCCTCACCATTCCACCAGAGAGTAAGAGTAAGAGTAAGAGTGAGAGAGAGAAAGAGAGAGAGAGAGAGAGAGAGAGAGAGAGAGAAGGAGGAGAGTTTTCCATGTGGGTTCTTCTCGTGGTGGTTCTAGTGGCAGTCAGCAACATCTCAGTTTTTCTCTCTTAGAGACATAGAGGGATTGAGGGGTTTGTGAGATAGATTATGATGGGGAAGATGAAGATCTAAATGAAGGGGAGTGTATGGACAATTATGGGTAGTTATTGAACGGTTTTGGGCTACCCCAAAATGGGCCTTAGGGTTTGAGTCAACAAATTCCAAACCAAAACCCCAAATGGGCTTCTCCACGATCATTGGGCCTAAGACAAATAGACGGGATTTAGGCATAACTAACCTTACAAGTTCTATCATAAAGTTCTGGGCTTAGACTTCCAATGTAATATTAGTAAGGCTCCCAAATAGGCTTGGTTTGTAAGGGCTGGAGCTCAAACTTTATCATCTCACTGGATATTTCAGTGGGATACTTCGGAAGCCCATACAACACTCAAGGGCAATTGATAAATTCCGAGATTTTGAATTTTGTAAATGGAACGGGTTGTCAGAAGGTCTCGAATTCGATAATGTGTGTAATGTAATTCCCATTGTTTTTTTTTTGTCCCAAACAACAAACACTCATTTCTTTTTTAACCAATATATTTTTGATGAGTTGAAAATTTCATTAACCGGGTTTCCAAATTAATTTGTATTTTTCACAAACATAAAACAGCTAATGAGTTGTTTCAGATTATATAGTTTTGATTGATAGCAATTACACTTAACTAAATCGGTTGTATGGGAATTTTTTGTAGTTTATTAAAAAATTACTTTTTTATCCAAATAAGTGAGCAATGCCAAGCCAATATTAGTTGTTCACTTATCAAGTGAGTTTTGTTCAATTAATTCTAGTGTTAATTTGTAAATAATTGATCTCAAATTCGATATCCGATAATATAGTGTATGAAAATTTTCCAAAAACTTCCCCCTCTCCTGTAATAAAAAAAAATATTAGTTGTTCACTTATATTATATTTATAACACTTGATTAATACTGTGTGGCATATGATTACCCCATTCAGTTTTTCTTTACCTAAATATCATTGATTTCTCGTTTACTTCCTCAAATATCGTTATATATGTAAATAAATCTCATATTAAAATTACGATCCAATTTTTAACAGTACATTAGCGTTAATCCTTGAAAGTTAAATACTATAGATTGTTGAAGCATCAAATGTCGATCTCTTTGATTCTTTTATTTTTTTTTCATGTCTAATAATAAAAATGTTTGGTTTTCATTATATTGTGCTCCCTAGTCCATGTATTACATAGTCCGAACCTCCCTTATCTCAATTTAGATCAATCAAAATAAAATGCCAATCATATAGTATAAATAAAATTTAAAAACTACTCCCCAAATTGAAAAGTGACGATGATGAGGCAAATTGCACCACTTTAATCATCATACATTTCAAGTTTGATTGGTATACTTTGGAATTTATGGAATGATGGCAACCATTCATGCCAGGTCATAAACACATACATATGTTGATATGTATATATATATATATATATATGGCCCATATTTATGGTAATTCTTTTCTTCACTATTGAACATTGGTAGCAGAACACAAGCAAGCTGTCGCTTCTTGTTTTGGCAACTTGAGATTGAAAAAAATGCCCTCAAATCAAATTGTAAGACAACTAATTACTTGTTGCTTTATTTTAATTCCAGTTGCAAGTTTGCATTATTATTTTGATGTGGAACATGTATTAGCAAGAAAATTGTCATACATGCATTAATGAAAATATCAGAAATATCGCTAAAATTGAGTGTCAGCATCGAAACAGGGGAAAATCAATTTCTTCCCCTAATATCCACAATTTCACGACATATAAGTAGATATTAGCGAAATTTGCCGATATTTTGACGGAAAATACTAAGTCGATGGAAAACGCCATAGAAGACATCGAGGGTTTCTTGGATTCGCAGCTCCAATTTTCTTTTTCCAGCAAGCTTTGAAGGTGAATGGAGGTAAAGACAGCTTCGCCTTGCCTAGAAGAAGTGATTGGAGGTGCTCCCGCAACCTAGGTCGTCCGGGAACATTGTCAGTGATGTTGGTGATTGTTGGGTTTCACAGCCTGATTTCGTCGCGAAACCTGATTTGGTCTTCCCCACCGAAGGTCGATGGGGAAAATGGCTGGGGGGAGGTATTTATCTCGTTAAGGGGACGATTCAAAGTGGAATGGTGAAGCTGGTCTTGGTTGAGGTTGGTAGGTGATGGTTGATGGTGACAAAAAGACAGAGTGTTTGATCCGGAAACGACCAACTCGATGAGACCCGTTGGGGGATCTAGGACCAGTCATGTGGTGTCTTAGGCCCGCTGGGGGCGTTGCTGTTCGGCAGGGATCCTGCAAAGGCTAGACACCGGTGTGGTGCCGGCCAAAGGGGGCTCCGATGCCTAAGTTAGTATCTGAGTGCCGAGTGGCAAGTAAATACAGTGCTCTCGATCGGTTCTGAGTGTCTTACCTTTGTGAAGGGTTTCGAGGTATTTATAGTGGCCATAACTGTGGTAGGTGGGCTACTGTTACGGGAGTAGGTGGTGCTTTGTGGCTGAGAGTTGTTTGACAAGCCCTGGACATCCGAAGGAGGCGCCAGCTGGAGTCCCAACCTGCCTCCGTCAGGGAGTTGGTATGGTAGAGTTGGTTAGGTGACTGTCGCGGCCAGCTGGCGTCTGTACCATGTCAGGTGCCGAATGACAGGCCTGCAGGTCAGTGCCGATCGGCGGACCACGGTGGGGTGCCGATCGGAGAATCGGTGGGTGTCCTTCCTGTCTTGGCGGGCCCTGTGCTTAGGTGGTCGGTCGATGTGGTATCAACACAGAGAAAGAGGAAGAAGATGAAGTTATCAGGGAGAGAAGAAAATAAAAATAAAGAGATAGATTTTGATTGGTATATAATTTTAAGGAAAGAATTAGGAATAGAATAAAATAAAATAAATAACTAATAATTCATCTCATTTTTTATTAGTATTTCCATGTCTTCCGAAGAATTATTTACAATAATTCCATTGAATTCGTTTCGAGACTTTCTACCCAATTTATAGTTTAAGCTACAAAGATTCAGAGTATTTCCAATTCTTTTGTCTATTATTATTGCTTATTTGTTATTTAGGGATTTTAACATTCACAATTAAATATTTTTTTGTCAAGTGTGTCTAATTCAGTTGGTTTTAGCATTAACTTATAGACACTTGGTCTCAAATTCGAACCCCGATCATATGTTGTATGAAAAATTTCCAAAAATTCTCACTCCCCTCTAATAAAAAAACCTTCACAATAAAACTAGTGCATCAATCATGTCATCAATATTAACATTGAACTAAAAATAAGTGCACTAATAATTAATAATTATGTTTTATGTTTTATTTTCTATTTATATTTAACATTTTATATTGTCACTCATCATCAAATCATATTATGTTATATTATATATTATATATTTATCATATGAAAGTTATTTTATAATTTTTATTAGTCTTATATAATCATTATTAGTTTCTTACGTTTGATTGTCGATGTGAAATTGAAGAAAAAAAAACCCTATCTAGCCTCTATTTTCTCTCGTGCTAGTAAAAAAAAAAAATTAAGGGGGACTGTTTGGGTTTGAAATAAGAGTCCATTTGTGGTGACTGTTTGGTCTGAGTTAGGCATAGATTTGAGTTCTCTACCATATTATTTTGCTATTATTTTTTTTTTTCCAATTTATCCCCTTACCCAAAATCTTCCTTCAAAATTTCTTCTTTCCTCAAATTTTCTACTTTACTATTGGAGGAGTTTTGTCGTAATATCTCCCGTTGATTTTGATCATATTTGTTTTTATGCGCAATTGAATCGCTGGAGATCAAGTTTTCCACAGATTCGCTATGCTTTTCAGTTCTTCAAGTCCAGATGTGATGAGTTTGACAATGGTGACTATTTTTTCCGTAGAGGTAGTTTGTTTAGGGTTATATGCGCTATTAGAATTCCAGTTATTTTGTGTTTTGTAAGTTTGATATGTAATTTTGCATAATGTTAGTGATGTGAGTTCGTTAATTATTAGTGCAATTTTGTTCGCACTACTATTGTCATATTGATTTGTGGGCCTTATTGTTATATCTTGATTTTGATTAACGGCGGAGCCAAGTAGGGCCCAAGTGGAGGTGGGCCCCCACTCAATTTTTTTTATTTTTTATTTATTATATAATTATATAATAACTAAATTAAATTTTATATATTTATTATAGAGTCATAAATATTTTTTGGATTTTTTTATCTACTATGCATATTGTTTTTTACTTTTCTTGTAATTTTGTATTCCTTTTTTTATGTATTTTAAAAAATAATTATTTAAATATATAATATTATACTAATTTACTATATATTCATTTAAAATATCTAAATTTTTAACTATTATTTACCTTATTTGCCTATTTTGTTAATTTTGTTTTTTTTTTATTAACTACAAATACTCCTAAGACATGTTATTCCATATTTCCAAATGCATGGTTCAATTTTTAATTTCTTATTTCACATATTTTGTTTAATTTATAAATATTTATAATGATAATGGAACTGTTTAATTTATAAATATTTATAATGATAATGGAACTTATGAATTTTCTTAAATTATTGTTTTGTTAGACTTAAGAGTATGAATATATGATTCATAGTGTTCATATTGTAACAACCCGAACTTTCGTTAATTTGTAATTTCGGAAATTTAGTTGTGAATTGATTATTTTGCCCCTCGAAAGATAAATTTTTTTACTTTTGACGCGGGACACTTTTTGGACTATGATCAATGTCTATTACCCATAACCTTGGATATGATCAATGTCACTCATCTCATTGACCCATTTACCCATAACCTTGGATATGATATTTGTACACTTTCATCTTCTTTGTTTGTGTTTACTCAAAAACCCAAAGAAACCCAAAACTAGAACCTACATACACCTTCACCAATCTTCATCCTTTTCTTCTGTGTGAGAGGGAGAGTTAGAGAGTGGACTGAGACGAGCAGAACGGTGGCAACGGTGTGGACAACTGTGGACAGTGGCCGGAAAACCGAGGAGGTAAGTTTTAAAGTTTAAAATTTGGAAATCAAGTTTTGGTGTTTGTTGGACATTTCTAAGGTTCAAACGTGATTCCCAGGTACGGCACGAACTCGTAGGGATCGATTTTGAGGATTGAGGTGACCGGAATCGACCTGGGGAAGGTTTGGAATTTCAACCGAAAATCAAAAGCTTGGGAGGTAATTTCTAGATCCTTTTTGGTGTTTTTGAGGTCATAGGCTTGTTATTGGGTTCATTACGATCCTTTAAGAAGAAAAATGGATCAAAATGGTTGAGTTTTGAGCGAGTTAGGACCAAGTCGAGTCAAGGGTTGGGTCGACCCGTTGTAGAGAATTGGGTCGACTCGGTTGGAGGTAGACAATGATGACATCAGCGACTGACACCATCATATGTCAGGGTTTTCAGGCCACGTGGCCAATAGGGTGCTGGCACGTGGCAGTTGTTAGGTCCAGTCAACACTAACATGTTAGACCACGTGGACCAATCGGGTGGTGCCACATATGTAAGAGGACACGTGGACTAATTCGAGTGTAACACGTGGTAGGTGTCATACCTAATAGGTGTCAGACCTGTCAGGCTAACGTCAGCATGACGTCAGCCGTTGACTTTGAACGTTGACTGTGACGTCAGTGTTGACTTTTACTGATGTCCGCGTTGACCATGAAGTTTGACAGGCGCGTGAGGGCGCATGAGCACATATTTCGAGGTCAAACTAGTATTGTTCAAAAGGTTTTGACATTCTGAATCCAATGGTGGTGGTTTTAGATTTATATGAGTTCATTTGATAGGTCGTTTAGAGGTTTTTAGCCTAGGGAAGCTTGTTAGGACGTGTTCTCGGTATCATATTTTTTGGGGGTTTAGGGTTTGAACTTGTAGAGTCTGTTAGTGACCTTTGGATGTGTTTTGTAGAGGCTCAGAGACTATGGTGCAGTGACAGCGCAGTTCGTTAGCGCAACAAGAACCGGGTGTGAGTGGATATTTGTGTTATAAAATGAAATGCATGCATAACTGTTTTAACTGCTTTATTATATTGTTTGTGTTGAAATACTTTTATAACATTCATTGATGATCTTGTGGATTTTAAATGTGGTTTATGCACTGTTTTACGTTTTACGATGATTTGGGCTTCAGACTCGTCTGGATAGCGTGTTGACAAGTTTTGGAGTAAAACATGGATTTGAAAGAAATATTGGATCTTAAATGATTTTGAACTATGATCTGTGTGATCAGTTGGGTAACTCGGATTTGTGAAATGTTTTCTCGACACTGATTTTGGTGGATTTTGAGAAATGGCTTAAACAAGATTTTCATTGGTTTTGACTACTACATTGTACATACCATCCTTATGAGTTATTATCACCTTCAGACGTCAGGGATCCTGGAGTAGTCACGGTGCACTGCCTGAGTTGAGCAGCTTCGAGGAGAGGCTCAGGCTCAGGAGTGCGAGAGCTTGATATCATCCCGGACGAGGTAGGTCCGAGGAAGGCACACCATTATGATATCACCCCGGACGTCGATAGATCCTGAGGAGTACTCGGACTTGAGACCTCGAGTGGCACACATAGCCTTATAAATCGTGACATTATTGATTAGACATCAGGGATGTCAGACATATGGGATGTCGAGGATTGGATATACTGTGTATTACTGTTTTATATGTCCAGATTTATATTGCTTTATGATTCGATTTCCATTTCATATGCTTTGACTTGAATGCATGCATGTTTGAAAACGGAGGGGAAAACCTTTATTTGTTTCCTTCAAATTGTTTTGGAAATGTTGTTTATTTTTGTCCACTCACCCTTTGATTGTTTTCTTAACCCTCTAGGTCGTGACACAGAGTCAGAGGTTGACCTAGAGGCCGAGGCATATATATTTTTCATTTGTCACCTGTATACCCGTTTGGGTAGGTTGAAGTACTGTTTTGTAAACTAACAAATGTGCTCATTGTGTTTAAGTTACTTATCCCAAGTCTGTCAATGTAGATCTTAAACTTGTTTACTTTAAGCCCGTTAATGGTATTTTCGGCACTCTAGTGTAATTGTCAGACGGGAGTAGGGCACATCCCAGGGTGGTCCCCGAGGGATCGAGATGGATCTTGTCAGCTTGGTATCAGAGGATTAGGATAGTGATTTGTACTTTGTAAATTGACGCTTCATATGTCATACTAATCTAAGCCTCTTAGCAAATGAATATGCCTTCAAGACGCGAGCCCCGTTCAAGGACTGAGGATGAGTTAGTTAGAGACTTGGAGAGTGCCAATATCGAGAGAGCCCAGGGTTTGGGAGCTACTACGTTCAGTGTGGGAGCAGACCCCGAGGAATTTCACTTGTGGATCACTCTGATGGAGCGGATCTTTGCAGTGATGCGATGTTCCCTAGAAGAGCGAGTTTTGTTGGCCATATTTCTGTTGGATAGTGGAGCTTACCAGTAGTGGTACACACTGGAGATGTCTGGCTGGAGTGTCAGTACAGTGACTTGGGAGGTCTTTAGAGAGTGGTTCTTCGATCAGTACTACCCACGTTCTTTTTGGGATTCCAGGAAGACTGAGTTTCTGCAGCTCCGACAGGGGAGCAAGATAGTGGCAGAGTACAAGCAGAGTTTTCAGAAGTTTTCCGCTTTGCTTCTACGTTCATGAGTACTGAGGTTGACAAGTGTCGTCGCTTCGAGATGGGATTGCGAGGGTAGATTTGTGCCATAGTGACAACATGATCTTATACTAATCTGAGAGAGTTGACAGACGCAGCTGTGAGGGTAGAGGCTAGTCTACCAGCTCGGTAGCAGCTTTCTAAAGAGGGACTATAACGACCCGTCCCGTAAATCGGATTAGATTAGTGGTTAATGACAGATTAGTGAAGATAATCAGTGATTAGTTGGATAATTTCGGACAGACAGTACAAAATGACGATTTTTCCCCTAGAATGGGCAAAAATGTTGACTTTTCTTTCGGACGGTCAAATAGACTTTGACCGATGGCCGTGACGTAGTTTTGGACGTTACGAGTTCTTAGACAGGTGGCACGTCCGATTCCAACATCCGAGGAGAAAGTTATGACGTTCGGAAGTTTGAGGGTATTTTGGTAATTTTGTTTAAAATGGGTAATTTGTTGAATTTTCCTACGACATGGAATTTTCACGAACTTCGAGGACCGTTAGGCATATCTCGATGCCTTAAGTACAACGATAGGCGACACATGTCGATTGGAGTTCGGACGACAAAGTTACGGTCATAGGAACTTGAGAGGCAGAATGGTAAAATGGCATTTAGGGGCATTTTGGTCATTTGATTTGCCTTGGGATTGGTGCCCAGTGATCAAGGGACACTTGGCCGTTTTGGGAGTTTTGGCCACAGAGAAATGGACACTTGGCCCAATCTGGATGTTTGTAGAATCCTCTCACCGCCTCACCAATTCTCAGGTTTTAAACAATTGATGCACGATTACTGGAAAAACAGAGGAACAGAGGACTAGGTTGTGTGAGTGTGACGATGAATCCAATTCCTTCAAACCCAAACCCTTACCAGTGATGAGTGGCTAAGAAGGAGGACGGTGGAGGAATAGTGGTAGTAACACAAGGGCCGCTAGGGACGGTGGTTTCGAACCTGTGAAGACCAAAATAAAGGACCTTGAGGAACATTTGATCTCCCACTGTCCACGGTGATCGGTTGCCCCTAAGTTGTGAACATGAACGAGAGAGTAGGATGTGAGAACCGTGGTGGTGATGCCGTGGAGGGCCGCCGTGCACAGTGAAGGCAGAACACAGGTAAGTCGTGAATTCTGTTTCTAGCCGATTCTGCTTAAGTATGAATTAGTGGTTAAATAGCTAATTGATTAGTGGGATGAGTTTTAGGAAGCTCAGGGGAACGGATCCAGACTAAGTTTGAAGCCTGCCATGGAAGGTGGCTGAGGAACCCGAGAACCGTTAAGTTCAAACTTAACGATGGTAACGTTTGATTTGCTACTTGTTGACTGGTTTGATTAGTTGGATAAGTTTTTGAAGGCATCAAGGAGGTGATTGGAACTCGAATTAAGGATGGACATGGCTGGAATGATGAGGACACAGAGGAGGCATTTCTGGTTTTCTTATTTCGACTTGGGCAGGTAAAAACACGTCCTACTTTCACGAGTTAATTAGTTAAAACGATTATATATGATTAGACGAACTTAATGGAATCAAAAGGACACAAAATGAACCAGAAAATGGACGAAAATTGGGTACGCCGGTCCAGTTGAACCGGCCGGTCTGAACCTGTCTAGACCGGGTCTGTCTCGAGGTAAGGGACGACATTGTAGCAGCGTGTAAGTCTCACGCGTAGCCCCTTTGGACGGCGCGTGTGAGCTCGTGGCAGAGTGTTTGAGAATGGTTCCAACATGACTTTTAAAGTATTTGATGTAATGAATAGTTTGGCACTGGTTTTGAGACGATCGGACATTGTCTCGATAGTTTTCGGGATGCCCGAAGGTTTTAGGCCTCGGTTAAAAATAGTTAAAAATTTGAGAAAATTACGGGGACTTAGTAGGAGCTTAATGAAGTAGTTAGTAACGTTATTATGGGATTTGGATAGGTTCGGGAAAGCCAATGACAGTATATTGGTTGGAAAAGCGTAATTGCACGCGTATCGAGGCAACGGCGAAATGGTCTGTGAGTGGACTTTGCTTTCTAACTTATGATGCATGCATATATGTTTTTATATGTTTTCTATACATGATTCTATGATTTTCATTATGATCTTGATGGTTTACGATTTTGCACGATTTTTGAGATATTTACAGAATTGCGTGTTTTACAAGATTTCGATCGATGTTGTGATTTGACTATGGTTTCGATGATTTGATTTTGGGATTTGAAATACGATTTGATTTCAAAAGGCATGAAATAGATTTTGGAAAATGATTTCGGGCATGAAGCCCAGTTCATAAAAGTGCTTTCGAAAAACGTGATTTCGGGTTTTTGAATCGGATTTCAGGATGACGATTCTGGATTCGATTATGGAACTTGGAAGTGGATTTCCGGATTTGGGTTCGGAATGGTTATTCCGGATGCCGGCTTACAGAATGATGGTTTTGAATTCGAATTTTGAAATGGATGATGGATATGATACTGGGTTTGGATTCGGTATCCTGATAGGATTGCGGATTCAGATTCAGAAATGGAAAATGGTTTTCAAACAGTTTTGGATTGGATTTGCTGGATCTGGTTATTGGGTTTAAAGACCCGGATTGAGTTTAAAGACTCGGGAGTTTAAACACTCGAATTATATTGAGGCCTGGATTGAGTTTAAAGACTCGGGAGTTTAAAGACTCGAATAGGTCCAGCAGGTTCAATGGATGGAAATGTGGTTTCAAATATGTTTTGGATTTTACTGAGACTTGATGATTCAGGTTTTCAATAACAGTTTCTCGATGTTTTGGGCTATGCCCGGATGATATGGATTTTGATGGTTTTGGGCTGAGGCCCATGATTTGAGGAAAGGCAATGAGTTCGGTTTTCTGGAATGGTTTGAATAACTTGAAAATAGAATGGTTTTATGACGTGTTTTTTGATATGCATGCGTTGGTTTTTTTTAAATGGAGGGTATAAATGTAATTGTTTTATTGAACTACTTTTAAACTTATTCTTTATTTTTGTCCACTCACAGTCTTTTCATGTTTTCGATACCCTCCAGGTTGTTGCAGTGCGGGCTGTTGGTCGAGAGAGACGGAGACATCACACCCGCGATCCACAGTAGTTTCGGCGTACTCTGGGAAGTCCGGTTACTTTTAGGACGGTTGGATCAAAAATCCCTTGTCCGACTTACGTGTCACATGTAGGTTGGACGTCAGTTTAGCCTTCGTGTTATACGTAAGTTATAAGGGAGCAGGATTTAGCCCTTAATCCAGGGGGATTGGGGGCGGGTCCTGACAGGGACGATGCTGGGAGCGTTCGCATCTTGGAATTTCGAGCTAGAAGGGTTCGAAGGGAGGCCATTACAGAGGAGCTTCGTCATCTTCAGGCAAAGGACGTTTTGGAAGGTACGAGAGTCCTCAGAGGTTCAATTTCAGGCCACAACAGACTACTCAAGCTAGTGGTACATCAGTGGGATCTATGGATAGGCCGAGGATGTTGACTTGCTTTGCATGTGGAGAGCCTGGACACTTTGTGAGGGAGTGCCCATGTTGTCTGGTGGTAGTGGATTTGGTAAGAGTACAACAGGATCGGAACCGAACACAGCCACGACTTCGGATGCTACTAGTGGCAGAGGTCATGGAGAAGCTAGAGGCGGTTACCAAGGATCACAAGGACGTGGTCGGTCGTCAAGACCACAAGCCCGAGTATTTTCAGTTACCAGGCAGGAGGCCAGGGTAACTCTAGAAGTAGTGACAGGTACACTCACTATTTCATATTTTGTTGTACGTGTTTTGATGGACCCTGGAGCCACACATTCATTCGTTTCACAGAGTTGTGCTTATTTGTTGGATAGAGAGATGTCTTCACTTGAGTGTGATTTGGGTGTGGGTACACCGACTGGGGATGTTTACATAGTGAACCAAGTGTTGAGAGATTGCCCTGTGAAGGTAGGGGAGGTGGACTTTGTTGCTGATGTCATACTTTTGGATTTGCATGACTTTGATGTCGTACTTGGAATGGACTGGCTGTTGAAACATCGTACTATTGTTGACTGCTACAATAAGAGGGTGATCCTCCACAATCCGGATCTACTTAAAGTGACTTTCTAAGGAGATTAGAAAGTTTCGCGACCTGGAGTGATTTCGGCCCCTACAGCTAACAAGCTACTGAGGAAGGGTTGTCAAAGTTACTTGGCTCACGTGGTGCATACACGTGATACCCTGTTGAGGGCAGAGGAAAAACTAGTGGTGCAGGAATTTCCAGACGTCTTCCCAGAGCATTTACCAGGATTACCACCGCATCGAGAGATTGAGTTCATGATTAAGCTACTTCTAGGGAAACGACCGATATCTCAGGCACCATATCATATGGTACTGGCTGAGTTGAGAGAGCTGAAGGTTCAGTTACAGGAGTTGGTGGATCTGGGATTCATCCAACCGAGTGCTTCACCTTGGGGAGCTCCGATGTTGTTTGTAAGGAAAAAGGACGGTAGCCTGCAATTGTGCATAGATTACTGGTAACTAAGTAAGGTAACATCGAGGAATAAGTATCCCTTGCCCAGGATAGATGACAGGACCCGCCCCGATCCCCCCTGGGACCACAAGGGGACGTGCCTTGCTCCCGTCTGACAGCCGAACAAACATACCAATTTTAACCTTTAAAGTTCAAATGCATAAATATCCAAAATAAAGTCATACATAAAATCCGAATTCTAAAGATGTCAGACAAGGGATAATGTCCAAAAATACAAGTTCTGAGCACGACTCTAAGCTATCCTACGGGCTAACCTACCCAACAGGGGGTTCAGGTGCGCAGTGTAGATCTATGCCTCTGCCTCAGGATCCTCTTCAACCTCAGTAGCACGGCCTGGAGGGGTCAACAAAACATCAAGGGTGAGTGGGCCGAACTCAAAGTTTATAAAACAGTCCAACAAATAAAAACATATACTTTTACCCCTCCGTTTTCCAAACATGCATGCATTAGTATTTAAAACCATAAAATCATATAAGATACCGCAAGCCATATAATAAAACCATAAATATAACCTCAACTACTGCACTATACACCCCAATCCTGACATCCCAGATGTCCGACGTCCCTGACGTCCAATAAGGTCACAGTCTCAAGGCTACGCGTGCCACTCGGGGTCTCAATCCCGAGTCCAATCCCCGAACCCAGTCCGGGTACGGCATTCCAGATGTCTGACGTCCCAGACGTCCAATCGTAGCAATCCTGCTTCTGAGTCATCCTACGGTCTGGTCCCTCCATAGAATGACCCCTCGCAGGCATTGTGCCGTGACCACTCCGGGGTACCCACATCCGGAGGAGACAGTATCACACGGGTAGATCTATACAGTGCAGTACCAAAGATCGACGTCCACATACATAAATATATATATATATATATAATCCAAAACAGTACTTTAATTTCACCAGACGGGTCTCAAGCCCAAATATCTTAAATCGTGCCATAGCCATAACTCAAGATAATTGAAACCTTTGCTTGATTCACATATATATATATATATATACAAGTGAAAATAGTTAAGCATGCAAGGGTTTAATGAAATCGGGGCCCACTCACAGTACAATCCTGCTGCAAAACCGAGCGTCTAACCTCGTCCTGGTACTATTGTACGATTCCTGTCATGTCCAAATCACACGCAAGGGTCACTACAAGTCCTTAACATTCAACCATGAAATCCTAGACTGAAACCGGCCCGGGAAAGTTGCCCGAACACGCTTCCCGAGGTAATAAATCCTATTTTGACCAACTTAACGATCTCCGATCGAGTCAAAATTTAACTCAAAATGTTCAATAAACTGAAAGGATGAAAACTCAAGTTGACCGTGACCGGAGATAAGGCCTCACGCGCCACCCAAAGTGGCTGCGCGTGAAAGCCACGCGTCATGTACTGTAGCTACAGTGTCATCGTTCTTGCCCGAATGTCTGTTAAACGGGTCCCAAACCCGCGACTCAACCCGGTTTAAACTCCACTCGAATCGCTTCCTTTTTCCACCTAAAACCTTCCTTAACCTTTTAATTTAAGTTCCCAATCGTTAATTAACCTCAACAAGTCCTAAATCGTTCACTTGACCCGTGATCAAACAAACAGGTCAACCGTTGTCCTTCACTCAACTCAACTCCATTTCCAAATTAACTTAAACTGAAGCTTAATAGGACCTAAACGAACTCTAAAACACAACTAATTTCACAAAACCTCACCTAGAAGTCGTCGTCCTCAGGTATGAAATTCCTTCGAAACTGGAACTTGGGTTCCTGGCCAAACCGTGGTCGATTCTCTTCAGGAGTGATACGGTTGAACTCCAAATGGTCCCAGAAGGCTGTTTCAATCCTTGGTTTTGTTCCTCTCGACTCACAATTCAACTTTCAATTTTTCCCACCAATTTTCAGTTTTTCTTCCCGTCTGTTTTCTCTCAAGCTTTCAGTCCTCTCTTCATCAGAAAATGACTCTCCCAAACTCTTCTATCTCTCTGTTAATCGAACCGTGCAACCAGCAACTCGTGGAAATCTCTCAGTCCCACTGAAATTCTGTTTCCCGCAAAACAGACCCAAACCAATTTTAAAAATCCTCCCGTGCCTAGTTATCTGTTTCAGCCACACTTCTGTGTTTTCCACTGCCTCAAAGCCATTAAACAAATCTCCTGTCCAGCCACTAACAAGGTTAAACAATTCCTTGAACAGATCACTCACGACATGGGTGTTTAGACCCTGTTTTCCACGGTTTCAAACAGTACCCCCTGCAAAATTACTATTTTGCCCTTCTGCACAAAATTACCAAATTGCCCCTCCACTTTCTAGACCCGTATCTCATCCGTCCGATGTCCGTTTTCAGCGTGCCGCCTGTCTACGTACTCAGGGCATCGAGACTTACCTAACGGTCCTCGAATTGTGTGAAAATTAGTGGCCAATCAAAAAGTCAATATTTTCCCCATTTTCGTCTGAATTACGAAAATGCACTTGAACTTCCGCACGTCATAACTTCTTCCCTAATCGTCGGAATTGGACGTGCCACCTGTCTATGGACTCGTGACGTCCCGAACTTCGTCACGGTAATCGGTCAACGTTCGTTTGACCTACCAAACAAAAAGTCAACAATTTGACCATACTATTCACAAGGGTAAAAACGTCATTTCATTTATTCTTTTACAAAATTACATTCTTCGAATTTCCGGGGCGTTACAATAGATGACTTGTTTGATCAGTTGAGGGGGGCTAGGTACTTTTCGAAGATTGATCTTTGATCAGGATACCATCAGTTGAGGATTGCCGAGGAGGACGTTTTGAAGACTGTTTTTCGGACGAGGTATAGGCAAAATGAGTTCTTGGTAATGCCATTTGGATTGACGAATGCACCAGCTACATTCATGGATTTGATGAACCGGGTGTTTAGGTCATACCTGGATAGGTTTGTGATTGTGTTCATTGTGACATCCTGGTTTACTCAAAGAGTGGCAAAATGCACGAGAAACATTTGAGGTTGGTATTGAACTAGTTAAGGAGGAACCAGTTGTTTGCGAAGCTGAGCAAGTTTCAGTTCTGGTTGAATAATATTAGCTTTTTGGGCCATGTGATCTTAGTAGAGGGGATTAGTGTGGACCCCCAAAAGACAGAAGCTGTAACCAATTGGGAGAGACCGAAGACAGTTACTGAGGTTCGGAGTTTCGTGGGGTTGGCAGGTTACTACAGACAGTTTGTAGAGGGTTTCTCTACCATAGCAACTCCATTAACCCGTTTGACTAGGAAATGGGTTAAGTTCATTTGGGATGAACGTTGTGAACAGAGATTCCAGGAATTGAAGAGGCGGTTCACTAATGTGCCAGTTTTAGCCCTTCCAAATGATAGTGGGGACTTTGAAGTGTACACCGATGCATCATTGCAAGGTTTGAGTTATGTGCTGATGTAACATGGAAGAGTTATTGCTTACGCCCATCAAAAATTAAAGCCATATGAGTTGAATTACCCTACCCATGATTTAGAATTGGCAGCTGTGGGATGTGCTTTGAGGATTTGGAGACACTACTTGTATGAAGAGAAGTGCAAAATCTTCACAGATCACCAGAGTTTGAAACATCTTTTTACTCAGAAGGAACTGAATCTGAGACAGAGACAGTGGTTAGAGCTGATTAAGGATTACGACTGTACGATTGAGTACCATCCTGGAAAAGCAAATGTGGTAGCAAATGCTCTGAGTAGGAAATTTGCGAGTTCGGTAGCTCACTTGAGGATGATGTATCTACCCTTGTTAGTAGAACTTCGTAGAGCAGGAGTTATACTTGGGTTAGATGCTGAGGGAGCCTTGTTAGCCAGTTTCCATGTGAGATCAATCCTGATTGACCGGATTATCGAGGCTCAACTTCAAGATCTTACTTTGTGCATTATGAGGATAGAAGTTGAAGTAGGTAACAGGCATGATTTCACCATCAGAGACGATGGAGCTTTCCTGAAGCAAGGTCATTTATGTGTGCTTGCAGTTGTAGAGTTGGGGACAGAGATCCTAGATGAGGCTCATAGTTCAACATATATGATGCAACCAGGAGGGAAAAAGGTGTATCGTACACTTAAGGATCATTAGGATCATTATTGGTGAGCCGGGATAAAGAGAGAGATCACTCAGTTTGTCAGTAGGTGTTTGACTTGCTACTAGGTAAAAGCTGAATGGTAGAGACTGTATGGAGCTTTATTGCAACTTCCGATCCCTGAGTGGAAATGAGATCACATCACCATGGACTTTGTGTTCAAACTGCCTAAGACATGAAGCGGGCTTGATGGAGTCTGGGTGTTTATTGACAGACTTACAAAGTCAGCGCCTTTCCTGCCAGTACGTGAAACCTTTAAACCCAACTGGCTAGCTTAATTGTTCATGGATGAGATCGTTAGGCTACATGGTACTCCAAAGTCGATAGTGTCGGATCAGGATTGCGGTTCACTTCGAGGTTTTGGCGGAGCTTACAGAAAGCTTTTGGTACGAGGCTACACTTTAGCACTGCATTTCATCCATAGACAGATGGTTAATCTGAGAGGACCGTTCAGACCTTGGAGGATATGATGAGAGCTTGTGTACTACAGTTTCAGGATTCTTGGGATATGCTCTTACCTTTGATAGAGTTTACCTACAACAACAGTTATCAGTCGAGTATCGGGATGACACCGTTTGAGGCACTGTGTGGACGATAGTGCAAGACTCCTATTTGTTGGACTAAGGTAGGAGAAGGGCGGTTTTGACGCCAGATCTCATGGATATGACTCAAGAGAAGGTCCGGATCATCAAGGAAAGGTTGAAGGCATCACAGGATCGCCAGAAGAGTTACGCCGATCGTTAGATAAGAGATCTAGTGTTTGTAGTAGGAGATTGGGTTTTCCTGAAGTTATCCCCTTGGAAAGAGATTATCCGATTTGTTAGATGTGGGAAGCTGAGTCCCCGTTACATTGGACCATATGAGATTACCGAGAGAGTTGGTCCTGTAGTGTACAAATTAGCTTTGCCTCTAGAGCTTTCCAGAGTTCATGATGTGTTCCATGTGTCAATGCTTCATAAGTACGTGCGTGAGGAATCACATGTTCTGCCAGAACAACCGTTGGAACTCAGGACAGATTTGAGATTCGAAGAACAACCAGTACAGATTATGGATTGGAAAGAAAAGGTCTTGAGGAACAAGACTATTCCTCTGGTTAAAGTGTTGTGGAGAAACCATAACGTGGAAGAAGCCATGTGGGAGCCAGAGACCCTAATGAGAGAACAGTTTCCACATTTGTTTGAGTGAATTTCGAGGACGAAATTTTTGTAAAGGGTGTAGATTGTAACAACCCGAACTTTCGTCAATTTGTAAATTCAAAAATTTAGTTGTGAATTGACTATTTTACCCCTAAAAAGGGAAATTTTTTTACTTTTGACCCGAGGCACTTTTTTGACTTTGACCAAGGTCCGTTGCGTAGATCGAGACGTCACGAATTCGTAGACAGGCGGCACGGCGAATTCGGACGTTGGACGAAAAAGTTATCGTTCATGAAAGGAATTAGGAACTATTCACATTTTACGAGGGATTGTACAAATGGCACATTTGGATTGGTCCAAAATATCTGAGTGGGCCAATGGATGAGTGACAAGTGTCACTCATCCCATTGGCCCATTTACCCATAACCTTGGATCTGATATTTGTACACTTTCATCTTCTTTGTTTGTGTTTACTCAAAAACCCAAAGAAACCCAAAACTAGAACCTACATACACCTTCACCAATCTTCATCCTTTGCTTCTGGTGTGAGAGGGAAAGTTAGAGAATGGACTGAGACAAGAAAAACGGTGGCAACGGTGTGGACAACCATGGACGGTGGCCGGAAAATCAAGGAGGTTAGTTTTAAAGTTCAAAATTTCAAAATCAAGTTTTGGCGTTTTTTTTACGTTTATAAGGTTCAATCGTGATTCCTAGGTACGGTACAAACTTGTAAGGATCAATTTTGAGGATTGAGGTGGCCGGAATTGACCTGGGGAAGGTTTTAGAATTTCAACCAAAAATAAAAGCTTGGTAGGTAATTTCTAGATCCTTTTTGGAGTTTTTGAGGTCATAGGCTTGTTATTGGGTTCATTACGATCCTTTAGAAAGAAAAAATGGATTGAAATGGTTGAGTTTTGAGCGAGTTAGGACCAGGTCGAGTCGCAGGTTGAGTCAACCCGTTGTAGAGAACTGGGTCAACCTGATTGGAGGTACACAATGATGACGTCTGACAGGACCCGTCCCAACTGGACGTCAAAAACCTTACCCGGTCCTGCTCCCGTCTGACAAGTCAACTGAAAGTCCGAAACTACCCTTCAATACCTGCCAGACAAGGGAATTTTTGCGCCTGTGCCTGCACATACCTCCACCTCTAGAATAGCCTCGATCAACGCGCCATGACCTGAAGGGTTAACAAAACAGAAAAGGTGTGAGTGGACAAAAATGACCTCTTATAAAAACATTTGCCAACAATACATTTCTTACCCTCCAGTTTTCACAAACATGCATGCATATCATAAAACATGAGTAATAATAGAAAATCAATTAAAGTGGATCAATCAAAACAATTTCCACAAAATCACGGGACTTATATCCATATCTTGTTGCTTAGAGTCACGTTTTATCCCTGCAACGCGTGCATATCAATAGGCTCAAGGACCGCTCAAAATCCGAGCATCCGCCGCTGTGAACACATCACAAGCCGGCAATCCAGATCTAGTGAACACATCACTTACCGATCCATATAATCCAGCACATCTGATCTGAGTCAAGCCTCCCCTGGGCTGCAAGACAAAGATCGTGCTACGTGACCTCTTCGGGGTAAACACTTCCATCCCGAAGGCGAGCGTTATCTCCAGGGTGCACTCCGGGGAAAAACATATTTTCTCCCGAAAGCCCTAATTATCCGCAACATATCATTATCACAAAAACCAGTGAAAAACAGTTGCATTAAAAACCAAATCATATATCAACACAGGGTCTCAGCCCCAAGTCCCGATTTACTTTATAAATCCGAAAATCATCAATATCATCATGACATCACATGGAAATACAATTTCAACCAAAATCACAATTCCATTGGGTCTCAAGCCCAAAATATCAATATCACGTAAATTCGTGCAACTGTAAACCCGAGTTGCCACGATCACGTAAATCCATGAAATCAATCATTGACTCATAATCCGAGTCCAAATATCATTTTCAACTTCCTGACTCATAACCCGAGTCAAAACATCATTTTCAATCCGGGCTTTAGCCCAAAACATCATTTGCACGTTCCTCGTAAAACGTGCCCGAAAGACTGATTAAAATAATCACAAAATCACGAGGATACCAAAAATCATCAAATTCACATGTAACTCCAATTCCGAGTCAAAATCATTATTTACTTGGGTTCTCACGCCCACAATATCATTTTTAACCAATTTCATGATTTCTCGAAAATCGTGCCAGAATATAATAATATAATAATCACAAAACCGAGAAATCACCGAATTGAAATACCAATCATGCCAAAGCATATCAAATCATATAATAAAGCATTTTAAATCATATATGCATGCATCACGGTTAGAAAACAAAGTCCACTCACACACACCGTTCAAAACGGTTCGTTTCCGAGCTGCACGTTTTTCCGTAAAATCTGGAAATCACAACTCCTGCCCAAAATCATTATAGAGGGTTACTAACATCTCAAAATACATCATATAATTTTCCCCAATTTTTCCGGAATTTAAATACGTATTTAACTCGTAAAACAAAACTTCGGATACGCGGAACATTATCGAAACAATATCCGATTTCACCGAAATCAACGTCAAAATGTTCGTTACACTGAGAGGATCAAAAGTCATGTTGACCTCACCTTGAGACTAGGCCGGACGCCGCCGTGAGTGGCTGCGCGTGAAATCCACGCGCCAGCTACAGTGTCGTCGTTCATGCCCGTTTGTCTGGTAAACGGGCCGTTTAACCCGCGATCAGACCCGGCTGGTTTTCAGTCAATTCCACACTGTTTTCATCAATTGAGCATTCAGTGAGTTTCGTTCTAAGTTCAATTAGGGTTCTGTAACATCAATTACTTGAAACATTACCTCAATCCTCACGATCAAGGATGAACAATCGAAGGGCCTCCGGCCACTGTTCATCAGTCGAATTACCTCAATTCCACAAGATTTCCCCAAATTGATTCATCAAGAAGCTTCATTGATCTCAGGTAAACCTTTCCCCCAACTCAATTGCATCAATCCATTGCTCAATCTTCACGACTCAAACTCGAACATCTGTGCACTGTGCAACCATGGAGTTCAGCCAATCACAACCGTTTTCTTTCAATTGATCCTTCCAGAAGCATCGTGGGATCCTCAGGAACGTAATCCCCAGCTCAATTTCATCCATCGAAGCCTCCAATTCCTCGACACAATCTCGAATTTCCTCCTCTGTCACCAAGTGTGTTCAGAGCCAAAACGTTGCCAATTCCTCTCGTTTTTGATCTGGTTCCACTCGTCTCAACCTCAGGAAGCTAACTCGAGCTTCAATTCCACTCCTCACGGCTCAATTCGCAACAATTGAATTTTCCCCCCAAAATTTCTAAAATTCGAAACCCAGAATTCCTCACACTCACAACCCCTCGTGTTTCCCTTGTTAGTCCAGTCATTCCAACTCTCATTTTTCTCACAAAAACGGCAGAGAAAGGGAGCCAATTCTCCCAGTTCAATCCCTCCCCAAAATGTGCACGGTTTGAAGAAATTTCAAAGAAAATAAAGGAAAATGGTGGAGAACATGATGATTAGGGGTGATGATGGTGTTTGGAGGGAAACATGGAGCTGGAAACAAGGGATGGGTGACACTTGTCACTCATCCGGATGTGCACAGTCACCGGGTACTGTTCACATTAAAATATTATTTTAATCCTGGTTCGTTCGGTTAATCGAGCCCGATTCCGTGACCATAACTTCGTCGTCGAATCTCCGATTTCGGCATGCCGCCTGTCGTTGGATTCGCATCGACGAGACCTACGTAACGGTCCTTGGCCCTCATCCGTTGGACTTCCCGGCCAAAAAGTCAACATTTGGCCCCTACTATGCCAAATTACCAAAATACCCCTCAACTTCCGAACATCATAACTTTCTCTACGAATGTCGGAATTGAACGTGCCACCTGTCTATGAACTCGTGACGTCCCGAACTACGTCACAGTCTTCGGTCAAAGTCTATTTGACCGCCCGAACTAAAAGTCAACATTTTGCCCACGCTAGGGGCAAAACGGTCATTTTGCACGTTTCGTCCGATTTCACTCAACTAATCCCCGATTAGTCATTCTAAATCATAATTAGTTAATATTCAATCTCGATATTCGGGACGGGTCATTACAACGTCAGCTAGTGAGGTCATCATCTATCAGGGTTGTTAGGCCATGTGGCCAATGGGGTGTTGCCACGTGGTAGTTGTTAGGTTCAGTCAGCACTAACATGTCAGACCACGTGGACCAATCGGGTGGTGCCACATGGCAGGGTGTCGAAGGTGTGAGAGGACACGTAGACCAATCAGAGTGTGACACGTGGCATGTGTCAGACCTGACAACTGCCAAACCTAACAGCTGTCAGACCTAACAGCTGTTAGACCTGTCAGGCCGTGTTGACTTTTGCTGATGTTAGCCACTGACTTTGACCGTTGACCGTGACATCAACGTTGACTTTTGTTGACATTAGCATTACTTTTAACCAGTGTTGACCATGAAATTTGACTGGCGCATGGGGTTGCTTGGGTACATTTTTCGAGGTCAAATTGATCTTATTCAAAGGGTTTTTGCCGTTCTGAATCCAATGGTGGTGGTTTCAGATGAATCGGAGTTTGTTTGATAGGTCGTTTAGAGGTTTTTAGCCTAGGGAAGCGTGTTAGGACGTGTTCCCGGTATCAGACTTTTTGACGATTTAGGGTTTGAACTTGTAGAGTCCATTAGTGAACCTTTAGATGTATTTTGGATAGGCCCAGAGACTGCGGTTTAGCTTCGGTGTAGTTACAACGCAGTTCGTTAGCACAATGAGGACCGGTTGTGAGTGGACATTTGTGTTATAAAATGAAATGCATGCATAACTGTTTTAACTGCTTTATTATATGGTTTGCGTTGAAATACTTTGATAATATCCATTGATGATCTTGTGGATTTTAAATGTCGTTTACGCACTATTTTACGTTTTACGATGATTTGGGCTTGAGACCCGTCTGGATAGTGTGTTGACTAGTTTTGGAGTAAAACAGGGATTTGAAAGAAACATTGGATCTTAAAACTATGATCTGTGTGATTATTTGGGTAACTCGGATATGTGAAATGCTTTCTGGACACTGATTTCGGTGGATTTGAGAAATGGCTTAAACAGGATTTTCACTAGTTTTGACTACCACACTGTACATACCATCCTTATGAGTTATTATCTCCTTCATACGTCAGGCATCCTGGAGTAATCACGGTGCACTGCCTGAGTTGAGCAGCTCGAGGAGAGGCTCATGCTTAGGAGTGCGAGAGAGATTGATATCACCTAGGACGAGGTAGGTCGGGGAAGGCACACCATTATGATATCACCCCGGACGTTGGTAGATATTGGGGAGTACTCGAATTTGAGACTCCGAGTAGCACGCGTAACCTTAGAAACCGTGAAATTATTGATTAGAGATCAGGGATGTCAGATATCAGGGATGTCGAGAATTGGATATACTGTGTATTTTTTATTTTATATGTCTAGATTTATATTGCTTTATGATTCGATTTCCATTTCATATGATTTGACTTGAATGCATGCATGTTTGAAAACGGGAGGGGGAAACCTTTATTTGTTTTCTTCAAATTGTTTTGGAATTTTTTTTTTACTGTTTTCTTAACCCTTCAGGTCGTGACACAGAGGCAGGGGCTGACCTCGAGGCCGAGGCATAGATACTTTTCGTTGCTCACCTATAAACCTGTTTGGGTAGATTGGAGTACTATTTTGTAAACTAACATATGTGTTCATTTTGTTTAAGATACTTATCCTTGGTTGACAATGTAGAACTTAAACTTGTTTACTTTAAGCCCTGTTAAGGGTATTTTTGGCATTCTAGTGTAATTGTCAAACGCGTGCAGGGCACATCCCAGGGTGGTCCACGGGGGATCGGAATGGGTCATTTAAAGTAAGTTTTTTAAACAAAAAGATATTTATTCAATTTTTTGCCTTTTTGTAAAAAAAAAAAAAGTAAACCAAACTAATTAATAAGACAAAAATGGTCGTATATTTTTTTTTTCAATTATTTTAAACAATCAATTTTACATTTACGTAAGAATACTATATATATATATATTTATATCAACATTATGTTTTACAAAAAATTAAATTGAAAATCACCTACACTATAGTTTGAAATAAAAAACATTCATATACAGTCTTCCAAAAAAAACACTATACGGTAATGCTAGTGATACCTTAATATTTGATATTCATTCTTTTAAGTGGAGGTATTCTTGTTCACAATCGATATGATATATTGGTAATCTAGCATTATTTATGCTGCACATGGTGGGAAATTTTTTTATTTTATTTATGAAAGTAAATGAATAATAACACAAGTATATGATTGGAAGGAAATGGTGTATCATGTACGTGCATTAATTTTCCTTTAATATATATTAATCGCACCATATTAGATGTGCCTCAAGCATGAAAACCTTGTCTTCTACCCTGATCTCATTAAGTAAGGAATTAATCAAGAACTTTCAAAGTAATTGAGAAATCGAGCATTTAACCATGTCTATATTTATAGCTACAGGCCCAGTCCTTGTCAAATTCTCTAGCTACGTAAGAATAATCCAAAAGGATTCATATCCAATTAAAACGGAAAAGAAAACCTAGCAAAAAAAATATGTAAAAGAAAAAATTAAAAAGACAATAAAAACTCAAGAGCATTTTTGAGTAATTCTATTTGTATATTTTTATTGATGATATTTGAATTTAGATAGGCTCTAATCACAGGATCCGTTCAATTGTAATGACAGGATCCGTTCTGAAAACACTTTCATAACCATGTCAGGTCTTGTTCTCTTTTGATAAATAAATCGAAATTCCTAAAATACCTTTAACACATGTCAAATAAGGAATAACGATACTGATGTCTTGCTTATGTCTCCGTTTCAATATCAGCCTTGATCTTGGTGCAATAGCCTAAAGGGAAAAATAAAACCAGTAAAAGTGTGAGTGAACAAAAATAATCATTCAAAAATACATTTCCAAGAAAAACAATCATTAATATGTATGCATACAGTAAAACAGAAACAACTAGATTTCAGATAAAATCAAATCATACGCCGTAGACACACAAAATCATAAAAAGTATATCAAATACCCGTGGCCCACATTACCTTGAAATCCCCGTTTCTAAAATCACTGATAAAAATTGGATACAAACATTAGTGATCAAATACAATCAATCCTCAAATACTCGGGAATCAGTCACGATGATCAATCAGCACTACACATAAGCAAACTTGGGAACTACGACGGAGTAAAACAACTCTGGCATCATCCGAGTCATGTCCTTGAAATAGAGTCAACATCTGAGTGCTAACCTAGGAAACTGCTCACATCCCGGGCTATATTAGTATCCCCGAGAACAGACAACCTCCAGGTGGTATTCCTAGGAACTTTCGACGTTCGATCGATAGTAAACCATAACATATCTAGAAATGAGTCTCCAAAGGATTTACTCACGTCCATACAATGTCATATTGTGACCTCTCCTGGAATGAGTCCTCAAAGAATTTACTAAGAAAAACTTGCTTTTGCATATATCCTTGACTCAAAACCAAGTCAAAATGTTTCCAAACTGGGCATAAGCCCAAAACACTGTTTTCACAAAAACATTAAAATCTGTGTCCACTGTGTCCAGAAACCAGTCAAATCCTAAATAAATATTTTGAATCCGGAAAATCATAAAAAAAAACATTTAGAATTAGTTATTCAAACTGTGCAATAAAACATTGAAAACATTTTATCTATGCATGCATCATAGTTTATAAAATAAATGTCCACTCATAGTCTGTCCAAGCAACTCAATCCAGAGATGTGCACTCCTCTGAAGTCCTGAGAGCTGTTTGGCCTATAAAAAATAATAATCTAGGATCACTAATGTTAAACATCATCTCATATTTAAATCCCCTAAACTCTGGGATAACATATGCATCCTAAACATACACACTGTCATTTTGGACGCTCAAAACTATCCCAAGATGATGTCTGAACACCGCAAAGCTTGCACCATTGGATTCAAAACATCGAAAACGTGGAAACAAGCACCGCTAGTGGCAATGGAACGACCTCATGCGCCGCCACGCGTAGGCGAAAAGCCAGTAGCCTTCCCATACGCCCAAAGACGCTCCCCCACGCGCATGTAAAAGTTCTTGCCATGTCAACTGCCACATGGCATGCCACATCAACGACCACATCATCACCTGCCTGGACCAGATTACTGGACCAGATCAGCGTGGCCGTTGCCGGAAAACACAATTGTTGGCCTAATTTCAAACCTTCTTAACTCCCTTATTTCTCTACCAAATGGAACGTTATAATAGTAAAATTTCATCTACTTAATTCTAGGAATCCAAATTCAAAGTCCAAATTAAAAAATAATACATGTACAAGCTGGAAAATGGATCAAAATTCTTAGCCCAAATCCGTCTTTGGTTTCGAGCTATTCGTGGATGTTTCCTTCCCGTTTTTTTGCTGGTCTTGCTCGTAGGAATGAAATGATGAAGCTGGTATCCTTGTTTCATGGTTCTAGGTCCAAAAATGTAAATCCCGTTGTGAGCTCTAGGTGAGAGTTTTTAGTCTAATTTGAAAAGAATAAAGAAGATGAGTATTTGAAAATGAAGATAATATGGTGTAGTGGCAGTGGGGGATAATAGACTCTAAGATGGTGACACATGCCACCCGTGAGTATATTCTTTCTTTATAAATTACCAAAATACCCATGAGTATTTTAGACCTATAACCAACCCGTTTGAACTCTGATTTCAACGTGTCACCTATCTACGAACTTAAAATTTTGAGACCTACGTAACGGTTCTAAATAAATGAGTGAAAAGTTCTCTAGTTAAAAACAAAAAAAATCAATTTTGACCTTAATATATACAAGATCAAAAACGTTAATTTATAATGAAAATTTCCATAAGTACATTTCCTAAATTTCTGGATCGTTACAATCTACCCCCCTCAAAGAATTTCATCCCCGAAATTCAAACCTGTCTATAAAAAAAACTGTGGATACTGAGCCTGATAGGTCCCATCCCTATTCCCTGAGAATTAACGTGGGATGACTTCTCCAGTCTGACACCACGTGTCAGACCAGAGATACTACCATGACACACTCGGGGTTTCCAGAGTATGCAGCTTCATGTGATGCATCGTCTCTACTACAGCCCGCATCCACGATCAACCTGAAGGGTACCAAAAAACCATTAAAAATGTGAGTGGACAAAAATAAGTTTTTTCAAATAAATTTCGAGAAAATACATTTATATCCATCAATCAAAAGCATGCATGCATAAGAAAACATGTAATCCCAAATGTTTTCTCAAACAAGTTATATTACTTTTCAAAACCAAAACATGTGAAAATAACTGGACACAAAGGAATAATCGAAAACATGACCAATCCTCATATCCCACATCTATTTCATCTCATATCATCATTAGTCACGTCATCCGTGCAACACGTATAAATAAGCTCCAGGACAGTTCAAGTTCGAGCACATCGCCGTGAGCAAATCAACGACCGACGTTCATATCTCCATGAACAAATCAACGACTGACATTCATATCATCATGAACAAATCAACGATCGATGCCATACATAAGCACTCATGAGCCGAGCCGAGCCGCTCATTAACAGGAAGTGCATTGTAACCTTTTCTTGGGGGGGGGGGGGGGGGGGGGGGGGGAAAGGGGAGGCACATCGCATCCCGGAGGTGAGCAACATATCATTGGGACCGCTCCGGGGAAACATATTCATAACCGGAGTCCCTTTCCGGGGAAACTCATTCCTACCGGAGTCACATCAATATCACGGAGGATGGTCTCAGTGGAAACATTTATTAAATCTCATAAACGCTTTTTCACAATTTTTTTTTCTTTCAAATAAAATCATGTGTTTCACGTAGGGTCTGAGCCCAAAACATAGTTTCCACAAATCATCTTAAAACAGTGTCCAACACTCATTTCATAAATCACAACATTTCTTTCAAATTCACATGGACTCACACTCGGAGTCAAACATCTTTCCAACAGGGTCACAAGCCCAAAACATCATTTCATAAATTCGAAAACCATTTCATTTCCAAACCATCATTCAAATCACTATTTAAATCACCTTTAGTGAAATCTCAAGCACGTAGAAAACTCGGCCTAAGCCCAAAGTATAAATCTTGAAATACATACACAATAACATTTTTCACGAAAATGATCAACAATAATACTTAAATCATTATGCAATCATTGCATTTCAAATCATGATCATAAGGCATTTAAAAGATTTATGCATGCATGTAAGACCCGGTCTTGGAAGCAAGAACGGTGAACAAGACCCGTGAGCTTGAGAAGTAAGAACGGTGAGCAAGATCCATGAGCTTGGAAAGATAAGATTGGTGAACAATCCCACATCGCTCGGGGAGGGAAAGGTGAAATGCCTTATATGTGTGGACACGTATCTATCAAACACAAGACCTTTTGAGAGCTCAGTGGCTTTGGATTCCTTGGGAACTCCAAAGTTAAGCTTGTTAAGGCTGGTGCAATCTCAGGATGGGTGACCTACTGGGAAGTTTCACGTGAGCTCCCGAAAACAAAACCGTGAGGGCTGGGCCCAAAGCGGACAATATTGTGTTAGATGGACTGAGTCGTGATAGAATGGTATCAGAGCCAAACCCCGACCGGAAGTGTGCCAGCGAGGAAGTTGGGCCTAAGGGGCGTGGATTGTAAGACCCGGTCTTGGAAGCAAGAACTGTGAGCAAGACCCGTGAGCTTGGAAAGGAAAGATCGGTGAACAATCCCACATCGCTCGTGTAGGGAAAAGTGAAGTGCCTTATATGTATGGACACATATCTATCTAACACAAGGCTTTTTGGGAGCTCAGTGGCTTTGGATTCCTTGGGAACTCCAAAGTTAAGTGAGTTGAGGCTGGTACAATCCCAAAATGAGTGACCTACTGCGAAGTTGCATGTGAGCTCCAGAAAATAAAACCGTGAGGGTTGGACCCAAAGCGGACAATATTGTGTTAGATGAGCCGGATCGTGACAATCCATCACATTTATAATATAATGTCCACTCATATACGGTCCACGCTGCGCACTCAAAACCTTTGTTGTAAGCCAATCCAAAGCCTTCGAAAAGTCCGGGCGTGTCCAAATCACACCCAAGGGTCATTAACAATCCATATAAGCCCATACAATAAACCCTCAAAAACCCCAGAAGAGAAAATGCATCTCGAACACGCTTCCAGAGGAGAAAAACCTCCAAAACACCACCTAAATGATCTCCAATCGACCTGAAACCACCACCATTGGATTTAGATCGTCAAAATCTTTTAAACAAGACCGGTTTGACCTCGAAATTCATGCCCACATGCCTACACACGCTGGTCACAGTTTGGTCAACAAAAGTTAACGCTGGCACGTATCAGCTTACCTGACATCTGACATTTGACAACCTGAAAACTGCCACGTGGTACTCCCTGATTGGTGCCACGTGTCACCCTTTGACAAGTGCCATGTGTTTATGCTGACGTCATATACTGACGTTGTAACGAACCGTCCCAAATTCCTAGATTAGATTAGTGACTAATCACGATTAGTGAGGCTAATCCGTGATTAGTTGGGCGAAATCGGAAGAACGATGCGAAATGACCGTTTTGCCCCTCGTGGTGGCAAAACGTTGACTTTTCAATCGGGCGGTCAAATGGAATTTGACCGATGACCGTGACGTAGTTCGTGACGTCACGAGTTCATAGACAGGTGGCACGTTCAATTCCGACGTTCGAGGAGGAAGTTATGACGTTCGGAAGTTTATGGGCATTTTGGTAATTTGAGTGAATAGGAGGTCAAATGTTGACTTTTTGACCGGGAGGTCCAATGGCCGAGGGCCGAAGACCGTTACGTAGATAAGGACGATACGAATTCGTAGGCAGGCGGCACGTCGAATTCGGATGTTCGACGACAAAATTACGGGTCACGGAAGTTCCAGGTTACTATTCATAGCGACACGTTTTACGAGACAAAAAGTGCAGTTTTTTCTTTTGTGGGCCCAGTTACTTTTCAGCAACCAATGGATGAGTGACACTTGTCACCCATCCACTGGCCAACCTCACCCATTCATGCACCAAAACCCATCCCCGTGCATCGTCCATTTTCTTTGTTCCCAAACACAAACCCGATCCCATTTCTCACCCAAAAATCCAAACCCTTGACCTGTGAGCATAACTGAGAGGGCAGAGAGATGGAGAGGACCGGCTGGACGTGGTGGCTGGCCAGGCAGAGCCGCCGTGGGTGGCGGAGGAGAAAACCCGAACGAGGTAATCGGTTTTGCCCGTTTAATCCATCTTCGATTTCTAGTTGTTATGGGTCGATATGGACGATTAGGATGAGTTCAGGGGGTTAATAGGAAGCTATTAGGACGGTTTTGCCCGTCCCAAATATCGCCGTGATACCCGGGACGAACCCTGCTCCCGTCTGATAATCACATCTACAGTACCAAAAATAACCTTACTACTACTATAAGCATAACTATCATACGAAGGAGTAAATATATACAACAGTCAGTCAGAGCATAGTTCTACAAAATGGGCACAAAATCCTACAATGCTAGTCCCGCAACGGAAGAACGTCGTAAGCTCTATGCCTCGATATCTGCCTCAACGTTCACCCCAGCGCTATCACCACGACCTGGAGGGAAAATTTAAAACCAAAAGTGTGAGTGGACTAGAATCACTAAAAGTTTTAAAAATCAGTTTATCACTAATTCAAGGTTAAGGAAAAATAAGAATCATTGTTCCCTCCGGTTTGAAAACAGGCATGCCTAACGAAGTACTAAACAAATCATAATATGAAACATCATAAGGAACAGAAACACTATAAAATATCATAAGAAACAGATACACTATAAAATACCATTTTCCGACCAAATCTGCTGGGTCTATCCGAGTCTTTAAACTCAACCAGGCCTTAAATGTAATCCGAGTCTTTAAACTCCCGAGTCTTTAAACTCAATAGTCCTATGGGGGTATCATAAATATCCGAGTCTGTAAACTCTCGAGTCTTTAAACTCAATCCGGGCCCGTCCCCCGTCAAAGCAGTATCCGGGTCTTTAAACCCATATCCAGATCCAGCAAATCCAATATACAACTATTTCCAATTCCATAACCAAACTCGAATTCGAAATCTCTGGTTCGAAGCCCTTCCGGCGTTCAGAACCGACATTCCGAACCCAAATCCGGAAATCTACTTTTTAATCCAAAACCCACATTTAATCACAAATTATGTTTCACAATCCATTTATCAGCATCAGAAATAGTTATAGCTTGAAATCCCCAAATATGATATCAAAATTCGAAAACCAGTTTTTTCTCGAAAAACGTGCAAATCCCAAAAATGTCTTGAAAAACGTGCAAACACATCAACCATATATAAACATCATTAAGAAGCATAAAAACACATTAATATCATAAAATATCCACAAAAACAGTTAGGCATGCTCGAAAGAAAGAAAGAGTCCACTCACAAATCAGAACGAGTCAATCGCGCTCCGAGCGCTCCTCCACCGTCTCGGGTACCTCCCGTCCTGTCAATATGCACCAAAAAGGGTCATAAACACATCAAGGATATTAACCCTAATTTTTCCCAATTTTTCGGAAATTTATTAATATTTTAATCCTAAACCCTAAACCGTCCGGATTCCCGAACAACTCCGTAACATCGTCCGATTCACCCGAAAACCACACCAATAAACTCCTTAGGACATTTAGAACCAAAACCATGTTGGAAGCTTGGCCGGATTCCTCCCCACGCGCCTCCACGCGCCGCCCAAAGTGGCTGCGCGTGGGCCTCACGCGCCTGCTACAGTGCATCCCCAACCTCGATCGAACCCGGTTCGCACCAGGGCTGCAACCCGGACCGGCGAGAGCCATTCTCCGCCGTCCGGCCACCATTTCACTTCCTTCCTTCACCCAAAGCTTCGTCCAGTCACAACGAACTCATCCCCCTCACTCTCCTGGTTCGACTCAACCCTCAGCTTCACGACTGAAGCTCGAAAGAAAACACAACCAAACCCCTGTTTTCCTTCCCGCCGTCCAGTGCTTCCCCCTTCACGGTGGCGATCCCAGCCTCTTCCTAAGACCTCACTAAGTCACCCCCAACTCACAGAAACCTTTGATTCACCCCTGAAGTCCACGACTTTCCGTTTGAGCTCACGACCAAAACAGAGTACAGAGTACTCGCCGTCGTCTGAACTCCGCCGTGTACTCCCCCGTCACGGCGACCGTCACAACCCACTCCTAGGACCTCCCTAAACATCACTGTACTCACCAATCCCCTCGATTCGCATCCTACCTTCACGACTTTCAAAATGAAACTCAGGGGAAAAAACAGAGGAAATGGGCTTACCTTTCGATTCAGGCTCCGCCGTGCGCACCGCCGCGTGCCACGGTGCTCGTTGGGTCTCCTGAAACCTCCTAAGCCTTCCACTGCCTGGGTTTGAGCCACCTCACGGCGTAGCCACCGCCACAGTCCACCTTCTCTCTGTTTCCCCCAGAAATTGCAACCGTCCTCCGCCGTGTCCTTGTGCACGATTTTCGTCCAGCAGCACGACCACCAGCTCACTCTTACCTCCTTGTCACTCTCACGAATCACTCTTCACTCTCCCTTGCACAGAATCGATCACTCCTCCCCAATTTCTCACCCTCTGTTTTCTGTGTTTGAACCAAATGCACGATTGATTTTTGAACGGTTTGTGGCCGTGCACACGTAGACTCCTCCAGAAGCCTCTGGCTTCTCCCCACGTGTCCACAATCCTATGGACAACAGCACAAATATCTTACCCCACTCAGCCACTTGTCCTACTCTGATTGGCTGAAAACAATGACCAGAATACCCCTCATTTTAATAATTACCGTTTTGCCCTCGAACGTTCTAGACCCGTAACTTTTCCGTCCGACGTTCGATGACAGCGTGCCGCCTGTCGTTGTACTCAGGACGTCGAGACCTATCTAACGGTCCTCGGTCTACGTGAAAATCACAAGTCCTCCAAAAAGTCAACATTTTCCTCATTTACTCAAAATTTACGGTAACGCCCCTAATCGTCCGAACGTCATTACTTTTCCTCCGTTTGTCCGAATCGAACCTGCCACCTGTCTACGGACTCGTGACGTCCTAAACTACGTCAGGGTCAAGGGTCAACAGTCATCTAATCGGTAATTCAAAAAGTCAACTTTTAGCCTACTATTCACAAGGGCAAAATCGTCCTTTATATACAAAAATCTTATAAAATTACATTTTTACCCTTCCCGAAGGTACGGGTTGTTACATGAGCAGCCGTGTAGGCTGATCGAGAAAAATCGAACCGTGAGGTTCAAATTGAACCTGTCGGATTTCGAAGGTTTTAGGTAGTTTTGTTAATTGGGTTAGATAGGAAATGAAGAAATAGGAATTTAGGAATTGGAATGGAAGCAAACGGACCGAAAATGAGGGAGAATGAGACCTGGACCGGTTACGCCGGTCCAAGTTGCAGGAAAAATCGGACCAGACCGGTTCGGACCGGTCTAACCGATGTAGGGGATGACAGGTGACGTCATCCTGCTAACGTCATCATGTCAGATCTGACAATGTCAGCTGACATGTCAGAAAATGGGCCAATAGGAGTGCGACACGTGTCACATGTCAGTGCACAGTTAGCACTGACATGTCAGTGACGTGGCCCAATCAGGGGCTGACACGTGGCACTGACGTGGACCAGTGCCGTGATGACACGTGGCACATGTCAGACTGCCACGTGGCACTGATAGCACAGTGACGTGGACCAATGGGAACAAGACACGTGGCACCTGTCAGAGTCTGACATGTCAGACCTGACAGCTGTGAGATGACGTCAGCAGGTACTGTAGCTGGCGCGTGAAGCCCACGCGCATCCACTTCAGGCGGCGCGTGAGGGCGCGTGGCAGGGAATCTGGGGAAGGTTCCAACATGTGAAATCTTCTATTCGATGTAACGAACATTTTGGGACTGGTTTCGTGTCGATCGGACACCGTCTCGATATGTTTCGCGGCATCGGAAGGTTTAGGGTAAGTTTAAAAATAGTTAAAAGTACGGGAAAATTACGGGGCTTTAGTGGGAGGTTAATTAAGTAGTTAGTAACCTTCTATTACAATTTGGACAGGTTCAGGAGTCCCGGTGATGATGATCGGCTCGGAAGAGCCGTATGGCACGCAAATCGAGGCGGCAGCTCGGACGGTCTGTGAGTGGACCTTGTTTTCTAAATTGTTGCATGCATAAATGTTTATTATATGTTTTAAATGCTTGTTTGTAATGCCATGGGTGCATTTGTATGTGGTTACGTATAAACACGTATTTCGAGGTTTCGGCCTTATACGGTGCTTATACGGGTCTGTATTTCTGTATTGATTTAAATGAACTGGATTTGAATTTCAAAAGGATAAACTCGGGTATGAGACCCATTTTGGTTTTGTCTCGGGCATATGACTTCAGATTCCGGGCACGGTGCCCAGCTGATGTCCTATGTTCGGGCACGAGACCCAGTCACTTTACGGTTTTGATTTCAGGTCAGGGAACCTTAAATGGATTCCCAGGTTCATGACGGTTTATGGGAACCGGCATGAACCCTTGTTGGTTATTACGGTACATGACGGTTTATGGGAACCGGCATGTTACCTCGGTTGTATTATTACGGTACATGACGGTTTATGGGAACCAGCATGTTACCTGGTTATGTTAATACGGTACATGACAGTTTATGGGAACCGGCATGTTACTTTGGTTAGGGATATTATGGATCATGACGGTTCAGGGGAACCGGGCATGGATATTATGTTTTGTATATATATGTTCATCTACCTTCCTTTACTTCTATTATCTCCTCCGGGGAGGGTCGTTGGCCTGGGTGGACCCCGGAGTAGTCACGGAGCACCGACTGAGTGGAGTCACCCCCTAGTTGGGTTCCTTACTCTCAGGAAGGCTATGATTACTATTACCTCGGGTAGGGTCAGTGGTCTGCGGACATTGACCTTGACTTTGAGAAGACTCGGATTGAGACCCGGGTAGCACGAGCGTAGCTTTGGATACCGTGACAGGATTGGTTGTGTGACTTATATGTATATATGATATATGAGATGTGGTGTGCACAGGTGTGCACAGGATTTGAGCAGTGGCTCGTGTACTTGGTTTCTTTATGGTTTGGGGCCGGGTCCCTTATGGATTTGGGCAGTGGCCCGTATGGTCATTTTCATTGTGGTCCTTTCGACCTTGGTTTATATCTGATTTCGGCTTAGTTCCCACGTATGGTTTCTTTGGTTAAATGTTTTTCCAATGCATGCATGCTTTTTAGTGGAGGGTACAAATGTCTTCTTATGAAATGTTTTTATAAACTTTTGTTTTGTCCACTCACAGTTTTTAATGTTTTGACTGCCCTTCAGGTTGACATCGGATGTGGACTGTAGCATAGACCAAGATATCACATGCCTCCTCCGGATCCTGGCGTAGTCTGATAGCCCGGGAGGGCAAAGGTCGAAAATATCCCTTGTTTGACACTTCGTGTCAGACGGGAGCAGGGTCATCCCGCACTAATCCCGGGGGGATTGGGATGGGTCCTGTCAGACGTCATCATGACACGTCAGTTGCCACGTCACCTAACAACCTCTCACATGTTGCCACATAACACCACCTCACTAGTCCACGTGGTCTGACAATGCTGACGTGGCACTGCCACATTAGCTTGACAATCCTAACAACCCTCTAACACACTGCCATGTTGCACCACCTCATTGGTCCACGTGGCTTGATAGCGCTGACGTGGACTTGCCACGTCGATGCTAACTAACCTAACAGGTTGCCACGTGGCCTTACCTTATTTTCCATATGGACTGACAAGACGACATGACTTGCCATGTCATCATCGTCAACCTCTGGTCGGGTTGACTCGGGCCTCTATAATGAGTCGTCCAACGCGACTACCAAACCTGGTCCTATCTTCTTTGAAAATCTACCATTTTTCGCCATTTTCCAACCTTTGTGATCGTCTCACTCCCCGAATTCAACCTATGAACTCAAAACTAAAAAAACATACCCAAAATTCCATGGCCAAGCTTGAACTCCTACGACCAAACTTCAAACTCAAACCCAGGCCCGTCTAGTCGTCAGTTCTCTTTGTTTCTTGGTCCCGGTTGGTCGTATGGACTCAAAGAACAAGAACATGGCTTAAAAACACGGTTTTAAATGTCCAAACTCAAACCCAAAAATCAATCCGAACGGGTTCTCGGGTTTACTTGGGTTTCAGGGCTAGCCACCGTGGCTCCGCTATCTCTGCCATCCCACTCAGTCTCTCAGCCTCTCCCTCACTCTTAGTCTCTCTCTTAAGCAGAACAAATTGATGGGGAAGATGATAGAAAATGGTGGGGTGGGTTTGGATAAAAGGAAATGAAAAAGGAAGGGAGAGATGCATGAATGTTGGGGAAAGGGCCAATGGGATGGGTGACACTTGTCACTCATCCATTGGTCCCTAAAATAGATATTTTGGGCCTATTAGATAACAAAGGTAAAATCTCCCTCGTAAAATGTGCAACCGTAAAACTGACTAAATCTTCCGTGACCCGTAACTTTCCCGTATGATGTTGCAATTTGACGTGCCGCCTGTCTATGTACTCGTAATCTCTAGATCTACGTAATAGACCTCGGTCCACGTGAAATTGACCTCCGAGGTCAAAAGTCAACATTTTTCCCATCTAGGAGAAAAAATCGCCATTTTACCTTAATCAGCCCGGTAATCCTCGTTTAATCCTCGATTAACCTCGATAATCATGAAATTTCGGGACGGATCGTTATAGAGCCCATATTAGTGTTTTGGGCTCCCATGTGACCTCCTCCACGTTGAAATTCCTCGATAAAAACTTTACTAGGGATTAGTGTTCTGACGAATTACTTTGTCCTTCTGATCTAGAATTTGTACAGATTGCTACTCAAAGCTCAAACTCTTCGCGATTTCAAATGGTTGCACCTCTAGTACGTGAGTTCAATGCTCAAACATATCGTGAACTCTAGTGAGCTATGGGGCAACAATAAACAATTGTAGGCACCCTTTGGTGTCGTTCGTGTCTCCTACTATGTAATCAGAAACACCTGGACGTATGGACCTGAAAACCGACCACACCCTCTTTGTCTGCCTTAGATCTTTCCGGCCCTACTGGTAGGAGTTTGACTCCCTCTTATTGTACCAGAAGTTTATGCTTCCCTCTGAAACTAGTCTGCAACATCAAAACCGGTCGTAATACCACCTAGTTGGTACGAGCAATCATTCTTGAGGTGACTAGGTTCCCTATAGAAATAACATGTTGCTAAACTAGGTCATGCATATTGACTACTTTGCCCACCGGTCGGTGAAACTCAAACCTTACTAGACTGGGTTAATGCATGGGGTCTCATTATGAAACCTTGATTACCTTTCACTCCGGCTCCACCATTGCCCGAACCCAATTGGGGGCCACTAAAAGATCCAAAAATGAAACTATCCTTCTTTGGAGCTTCTTGACTCGGAGGACCAAAATTCGAAAGGTCTCGGTGTCGTTCAGAGCTCATAAAATACTCCCGCATAGAAAAAATTGCCTCCACTCTGATAGCAGCATTTGGAAAATCCCTAAGGGTGGTGTAAGATCCCACCGTCATAGCGACCGTGATCTTATCCCTTAAGCCAAGTTCAAAACATTGGCACTTATTTGCCTTAGTTGCCACGAATGTCGAGGAAAAACGAGACAAGTTTTGAAATCTTTGCTCGTACTGATCCACAGTCATATCCTGTTGTTGCTACTGCATGAACTCAATCTTCCTAACATCGCGACAGGACTGAGGATAAAGTTAATCCAAAAACTTCTCTTGAAAATCCTCCCAAGTCATAGTGTAGACATCCCAACCTATCATCCATAATCTATACGACCATCTGTATGCATAACCACCCAAAAGGAAAGTGGCGAACAAAACCATATCTTCTTGGGGGCATCATATCACCTCAAAAATATGCTTCTGGCGAGTGATCCACTCATCAGCCTCGTTTGTGCCCATCTCATGGTCAATAAAATGGCCCCTAATCACTAGGCCCTCTCAATATCCAGCACCTCTGTACCCCTCATAGTATCTACCTCATTATAGACCGTGCACATGGCTCACATCTTGGAGGCATTTCATTTTCTGAAAGAAACACAAATCAATACCACAATACTTTGATACCAAATTGATATGAATTGCTTAGAAAATGTTTTGATAACCGTGTCAAGTCCTGCTCTCGTTTGACAAATAAATCGAAGTTCCAATAATACCCATAACACATGCCAAACAAGGGATAACGATATTGATGTCTTGCTCACGCCTCTGTTTTAATATGAGCCCTGATCTCTGTGCAACGACTTAGAGAAAAAACCAATAAAAGTGTGAGTGGACAAAAAAATCATTCGAAAATATATTTTCAAGAAAAATAATCATTGAACCTCTAGTACAAAATATGCATGCATATAGTAAAATAGAAACAACAAGATTTAAGATAAAATAAAATCATAAGCCATGCACCCACAAAATCATAAAATGCATGTAACGACCCGTCCCGAGTATCGGGATTTAATATTATTTAATTATGTTTTAGAATGACTAATCTGGGATTAGTTGAGCGAAATCGGACTAATTGTGCAAAATGACCATTTTTGCCCCTAGGTGTGGGCAAAACGTTGACTTTTAATTCGGACGGTCAAATGGATTTTGACCAATGACCGTGACGTAGTTCGGGATGTCACGAGTTCATAGACAGGTAGCACGTTCGATTCCGACATTCGTGGAAGAAGTTATGATGTTCAGAAGCCCAAGGGTATTTTCGTAATTTGGATGAAATGGGGGAAAATGTTGACTTTTTGACCGGGATGTCCGATGGACGAGGGCCAAGGACCGTTCCATAGAGCTAGTTGATACGAATTCATAGATAGGCGGCACGCCGAAATCGGACTTTGTACGGGGAAGTTATGGTCTAAAACGTGGAATCGGGGAAATTTACGTCTCGGTAACCGTGTCGATTATTTTATTCTGAATTGGGGGTTGGAGGACACTTGGATGAGTGACAAGTGTCACTCACCCATTGGCTAGATTGGATCAAGTTCCACTAAGGCAATTAAATAGGATTAAAACTACCTTTTAATCTCAGCCATTCATAAAAAACAACTCAGATTGCATCTAAGCCCTTGATCTCATTTCCATGGTTGAATCTGGACCATTGGTTTTGTCTCTTTTCTCTTTTAATGGATCGGACACCTCACTCTCTCATTTTCATTCCCTCACTGTGGACACTTCTCTTCATCAAACTTCATTCTCCTATTTTCTTCTACAAACCCAAAAACACCATATGCACCATTTTCCTTCATTTTGCATTTTCTAACAAACACACCACCCACACCTCACCACCATGAACGTGTGAGCTGAGTCTGACCGTGAGTGAGTAAGAGGCTGAGGACACGACGGTGGTGGCTCACGGTGGAGGACGGCGGAGCTCGACCGTGAGGTAAGGAAATATTCAAAAATCCAAGTTTCGGTTTTGTAGGTTTTTGGCTAATTCTATGAATTGGGAAATATTTCTGGGCACTCTAGGAGTCTAATAGGATTGTTTTTGAAGGTTAGAATGGCCGTGAACGGCGAGGGAAACTCCGGCCGCCATTGATGACGGATGAATGTATGGTTTTGGACATTTTGTTCCGTTTTAATTAACTAGAAAGATTAGAAATGAGATTAGGAACATATTAGGATTAAAATGGGATGGAATGGACCTAAAATGGACCTTGAATCGGTCCAAAAACAGAGAAAACTCGACGGTGAACAGTGTGGTGAACAGTGCCGTGAATAGTAACTGGTTCAGCTCGGTGTTGGTGACGATGAACAGTGATCTGAGCCTTCTTGGGGCGTGTGAGGGCGTGTGAACAGTAATTTGGGAAAATGTTCAACATATGAAATCTTCTATTCGATGTAACGAATATTTTGGGACTGGTTTCGTGTCGATCGGACACCGTCTCGATATGTTTCGGGGCACCAGATGGTTTAGGGATGGTTTAAAAATGGTTAAAAGTTCGGGAAAATCACGGGGCTTTGGTAGGAGGTTAATTAAGTAGTTAGTAACCTTCTATTAAAATTTGGACAGGTTTGGGAGTCCCGGTGATAGCGATTGGCTCGGGAGAGCCTATGACACGCAAATCGAGGCGCAACGTTTGAACGGTCTGTGAGTGGACATTGGTTTTATAAATTCGATGCATGCATAACTGTTTCATGATTGTTTTAATTGCTTTTATATGCTTTGATTGGATATCGGTGAATTTATGTGATTTCAGGCATTTCGAGGCGATTTACGGGTTGCGCGTAAATCGAGGTTTCCGGATTTGCACTGATTTCCATAATTGTGGTTCAGATATGATTTTATGATACAGTTACGGATTTGATGAAGTAAATTCGGGCCAGGGGTCCAGTTGATTTAAGAAATCGGGCCAGGGGCCCAGTTGACTTATGAAATCGAGCTAGGGGCCCAGTTGATTTATATATGTGATTTCGGGTCGGGGACCCTAAAATGGAATTGAATAAATGATTTCGGATTTGATAATCAACTATTTGGAATTTTGACGGTTTTATGGAAATTAGGGGCAGGGCCCTTGTGATATTTTGGAAATGAATAATAAAATGTGTTCCATAAAACCATCTCGATACGAGGATATATATTGGTCTCCTCCAGGTGTCGGGGACACTAGGGAAGTCACGGTGCATTGTCTGCGAGGGGTCATTGTACGGAGCAGCTGGACCGTATAGTGACTTAGGAGCAGGATTGCTATGATTGACGTCAGGGACGTCAGACATCGGGGATGTCAGAAATATGGACCCGGTGAGACCCCGGGCAGCACGCGTTGCTTAATACCGTGAGATATGACGTCGGGGACGTCAAGCGTCAGGGATGCTAGGCATCAGGGATGCCGGAGATGGAAAATAATAAATGTATATTACTGGATTTATGAAATAACTCTTGGATTGACTTTTGGGATTTGAAACTATGCTTATGGTTTCCGGGCTAAGGCCTTAATGGTTATTTTGAAATAAATATGTGATTATTGGTTTTTGCTGCATGCATATGTTTTTACTGAGGGGCATAAAGGTCTTATAAATGTTTTAAACAGACTTGTTTATTTTCGTCCACTCACAGCTTCTGTTTTTAATGCCCTTCAGGTTGATTCCGGATGCGACTGCAGCAGAGACTGGGACATCGCACACCTCCTCCATTGATCCTTGCGCACTCTGGGAGCCCGTTTGGGCAGTGGCAACAGGTTATCCCTTGTCTGACACCTCTTGTCAGACGGGAGCATGACACATTCCATGGTAATCCCGGGGGGATTGGGATGGGTCGTGTCAATGCATATACAAAGTATGTGGCCCAGATTACCATGAAGTTCCCATTTCTAAAATCATCAGTAAAACTTAGACACAAATATTAGTGATCAAATACAACCAATAATCAAATACTCGGGCATCAGACACGATGATCAATCAACATTACGCGTAGGAAAACTTGAGAACTGTGATAGAGTAAAACAACTATAGCATCATCCGAGTCATATCCCAACAATAAAGTCAACATATGGGTAACTTAGGAACTTCTCACATCCGAGCTATAGTAGTATCCCTAGGAACAAACAACCTACAAGTGGTAGTCCTGAGAACTGTCGACGTCCGAGATATACTAAACCATGACATCATTGGGATCGAGTCTCCAAAAGATTTACTTATGTCCAGGTAATGTCATACCATGACTTCCTTGAGGACGAGTCTCCAAAGGATTTACTCACGTCTGGGGGGAACAATCACACGAGGATGGTCAACTGTGGAAAATAGTTTATAAAACCAAGAAAAAACGTGCATTTACATAAATCCTTGACTCAAAAAGAAGTAAAAAGGTTTCCAAACCGGGCCTATGCCCAAAGAATTGTTTCCACAAAACCTTAAAATCTGTGCCCAGAAACCATTCAAATCCTGAATGAATATTCTAAATCCAGAAAATCATCAAAACACATTTAAAGTCATTTATTCAGACCATTGCAATTCAAATCATGCAATAAAACATTTAAAATAATTATCCATACACACATCACAGTTTATTAAACAAATGTCCATTCACAATCTGTCCAAGTAGCTCAATCCTAAGCTATGTGCTCCTATGAAGTATCAGGATCTTTCTGGCCTATCAAAAATAAAAGTAGAGGGTCACTAACGTTAAAGATCATCTCATATTTAAATCCCTTAAACCCTGGGATAACACATGCATCCTAAACATGCACACTATCACTTTGAACGCTCAATATTACCACAAGACGATGTCTGATCGCCTTGAAACTTGCACCATTGGATTTAGAACGTAAAAAATATGGGAACAAGTGCTGTCAGAGTAAGGCCCCAAACGCCGCCACGCGCCAATGGAAAGCCAATAGCCTTCCTACGCACCCAAAGGCGCTAAACCACATGCATGTGTAAAAGCCTTTGCCACATCAACTGCCACGTGGCATGCCACATCATCACCGGCCTCGATAAGGTCGTCAGAGATCGTGATCGGCGCTGCTGTCACCAGAAAACTCCATTGTTGGCCAAATTTCAAACCTTCCTAACTTCCTTAATTCTTAACCAAATCAAATTTTCTAATAGTCAAAATTTGTCTACTCAATCCCAAGAATCTAAATCCAAAGTCCAAATTCAAAAATAGTGCATGTACAAGCTGAAAAATTGACCGAAAGTCTCGATCCAAGTTCTTCTTCAGTTTTGAGCTATTACGTGGATGTTTCCTTTCCGTTTTTGGTTGCTTTTGCTCACATGAATGAGAGGATGAAGTTGGTATCCTTGTTTCGTGAGTTTTAAGTCCAAAAAGCCAGTGCAATGGTGAGTTCTAGGTGAGAACTTTCAGTTTAATTTGAAAATAAAAGAGAAAATGAATATTTGAAAATGAAGATAATCTAGTGCAGTGCCTATGGAGGATAATGGACTCTAACATGGTGACACATGTCTCCATCTCATATCTTCAAGTAATGACTCATGAATTAATTAGTCCAAAAAACCAATATATCCTTGCTCTCTAAATTACTAAAATACCCTTGGATATTTTAGAATCATAACCAACCCGTCTGAACTCCAATTTCAACGTATCGCCTGTTTACATACTCAGAATTCTGAAACCTATGTAATGGTCCTCAATAAATATGCAAAAAGTTATCCGATTAAAAAGTGAACTTTGACCTTAATATATACAAGAGCAAAAAAGTCAAAATATAATCAAAATTTTTGGAATTACATTTCCCGAATTTCTAAGTCTGTTATTGACTTGATCACTAGAAATATTTACCAATGTTTGTCATCAAACTATTATAGTCTAGCTTGTCCTTGGTTTGTATCTTTGCTCCATCAATACAATTTCATGTCTCCTCAAAAAAAAAATCAACGTCTCCAATTAATTATTACCCTTGAATACCAAAAATTCATTAATTAATTTTGGGAAATGAGCATCCCACGATAGGATCGAATCAAGTTTTTTCCTTGGTTATAATAGGGTACCATTTCACGGTCACGTAGCATATACATTTGACATGTTATTATATAAGTTGATACCTATTAGTATTATATCCTATTCATTCTTTCACAAAATGTAAATTTTAAATCATGTCGTCCACTCATTCATTGATATGATATTCTAATATTTTTTTTCTAAAAATAAAGAATTTGAATCTTATCGTCCATCCGTATTAAAACAACATGAACTGAATGCGATATATGATTATCTGGTAGTATTATTTAATATTTAAAAAAAAAATTATTTTAGATTGTGTGTAAAATTGGTGCGAGAAAAGATTTTTGAGGGTGGGAGAGGTAGGCTAAACGTGTAAGGTAGGTAAGTAGAAGGAGTTGTTTTGGTTCAACTACGTCCAACACCAAAGCAAACATAACTTTGAATTGAATTGAATTGAAAACGCTTAAAAAGATGGACATATAGTATACAGCTTCCACAACATAGATAGAGTCGTAAGCGAATAGTCTTTTTATTTAATTTTTCAGTTTTCATTTTTCTTTCCCAAAGAAAAACTAAAACAAATAAATAAATAAAACACAAAAAAGCATTGCCATTATCCAACTCTTTCTCTCTCTACAGCTTTCTCTCTCCTCAGATCTCTCCCGGTTTTCTGGCGTTTCCTCGGCGGTTTTCCCTCCAAGAGCCCTCTTTTAATCCTCTATAAAATACTTTCAATTCCAATTCCACCATTTCTTTTTTCAAACTAAAAAAAGAATTCCATTATTTTTTGTTGTAAATTTTTAAAATTCATTGTACATGTAAACCTCATTCTTGAGAAAGATTGTAAAAATTTTCACTGGTTTTTTGATTTTGGCTTCTGGTATTGAAGGTAAGACTGTTGGGGTTGTTTGTTTCTGGAAGCGGTTACATAAGCTCTAATTAATTTCTCTGTTGTTTTTACTGACGAGAGGACGTGGAATCAGAGGCGAAGGCCTTGTGTTTCCAATTGGTGCGGTTTGGTGTTTGGTTTTACGTTTTGGGTGTTTGTGAAATTTGGATGCTTTTGGTGTGTAAGAAGGAGATGGAGACACTTGGGACCTAAAGCTTCTGAATTTGGGACTGTTTCTTATTTGGGTAGCTTTAAGTTCAGAGAAACAGCTCTGGGGTTATGATTAAGGCAGTCTTTGAAGAACCAACGGTTTTCTTCATCTGGTTATTGGCTAGTTTGATCTCTCTGGTTCTGGGGATGAGGAATGATGGTGGCCAAAAGCAGCAGCAGCAGGGTGGTGTTCCTCGCCCGGTGGCTCGGACGAACAGCTTCATTCCCAACTCGTTTCGTGCCATTTCAAGCTACTTAAGAATCGTCTCCTCGGGTGCTTCCACTGTTGCTCGGTCTGCGGCGTCCGTGGCTTCTTCGATCGTGGATAGAGATGATGAAACCAGCCATGATCAGGTACGAGTTGCATTACTGCGCTACCAGGGTGACATATAATTAGTTTAAATGTTTTTAATTCATTTCATTTTCCATTTTCGTTTGTGTATAGCTGTAAATATCTATTGACATGATAGTGTAATCTACTTTAGATGTTGCTAACTTCGGACAATTGAACTTTTTTATTATGAAAGCTAGAAATAAGGCTGGATTCATTGTAAATTGAGAGTGAATGTAACACTATGTAGTATACTTCAGTTATCAAAATTTGTAGCGTATGGAGATTTATTCTGAACGGTAAATCTCCAGCTTTGGAGATTTAGTCTGAATACGTTGCATGTGAAACTTTGAACCTGAAAGAAAATCCTAATGCTGTCCGTCGATTATGAAAGTTGTTTATGGAAGTAATAAGATGATAAAAACTTTTGACTTAGCAATTATTGAGAATTATATTTAATTAGGATGGTATGAGTATTTATGCTAGTTGTTGAAAGAAGAAGTTGCCACTCGTAGGAAGGGTGATTATAGTGATTGAGGTGGTTATGCATGCATCTTGCGCAAGATTTGATCTTCGTTGACCTTTTTTTTCTTCCATGAATTATTGTCGTTTTCATGCCGGGATAATCGATAATCTAGTAGATTATTTCATAGATAGCGTCCCACCTGTGTTGAAAAAGTGGCAGCTATTCTTAGGTGATTTGAGATGAGGTTTTGGCGACAGGTTGTTTGATTGTCTCATGGTTTTGGTGTCGTATAGCGTAGGACTTTTTAATCTGTATAGTATATTTATTAATTCTCAAGTGTTTACTTCTAATCAATATTTGGATGTACGTAAGCGTCCCACGTGTAGTAGATTATTTCGTAAAAGGTGTCCCGCTTGTTTAAAAAGTGGCAGTTTCGGTTATTAGGTTTGTTCAGATGGCATATTGGTGTCAGGCTGTTTGATTTGTCGCTTATATTCAGTGTTGGATAGCTTTGGTGTACTTAATCTTTGTTGTATGGTAATTGATTCTCTGCATGTGTTTTCTTCGATTCAATATTTGGATATACATAAGCACCCCACATGTAGTAGATTATTTCGTAGAAAACATACCTCATGTGTTGAAAAAAGTGGCAGTTCGTGTTCTTAAGTTTGTCCATTGGTGACAAGCTGTTTGATTTGTCGCTTGTATTCAGTGTCAGATAGCAGAGAGTACTTAATCCGCGTGTAGTATGGTAATTGACTCTTTGTTCGTGTTTTGTTCAATTCAGAATTTGGATATACATAAGCTTTTGTGACGGTATGCTACGTAATGTTGGTTATGTATTACATATTCCACGTGTTTTGATTCCAAATGTCATTAATTTCTATGTTCTGGATATACATAAGCTTTTGTGACGGTATGCTACGTAATGTTGGTTATGTATTACATATTCCACGTGTTTTGATTCCAAATGTCATTAATTTCTATGTTCTAAGCTCTTTTTATTGCCTTTAAGTACGTTGATTCGGAAAGATTTGGCTGGATTTGGTCTTTGATTGTCAGACTTGAATTGTTTTTCCATTCTGATTTTGACTGAATGCATCCATATCAGGTCAAATAATACAAATAAATAAAACTTTTCAGAGTAAGTGATACTTTTCTTTTTTTCTTTTATGATCAATAGAATAGTGATACTTTTCTTTTATCAATAGAGTAAGTGATACTTAGGCCACGATCGGTGGGTTGTATTAGATTGGATTAGGTAACTCATCAAATTCAATATATTTTGAAGGTCGAAGTGGAATTTTTTTTTCCCCATTCTAAGAGGATTAGGGGGGATTAGGTATAGAAGGAACTTATCCAATACAATCCCCTGAAAATAGTAGGATTAGAAAAGGTTAGTTTCCTTCTATGTATGAGCTAAGTTTCCTTCTTTTTCTAATCGCCTCTAATCCCCCTACAATGAAAAGACATTCACTTCCACCTTCAAAATGAATTGAATTTGATGAATTTCAAATCCAATCCATTACAACCGACCAAAGGTGGCCTTAATGAAGTCTGTGAAGTGTGCATCCTGATTTCCAGATTCTATGGCAATCCATATGGTGAAGCACTATAAGGATTTATTGATAGATGGGTGGGATAAGGAGGGCTCCATGTCGTACAACGCGTAGATGCTATTTAAGTTTCAGATGTTACTTCAGGGTTCAAAGAATAGGGCCTTTCGTTATGTGTGGTCTGTAGGTGTATCCAGATACTGTCATAATTAGTCTGCTAAATGTAAGGAGTGAGGGGTTGTGTCAAATAAGTGTTGTAGCATTATACTTGTCATGTAGAATTAAGAAATATTGTGTGACTTGTATTGATCTTCTGTGATTAGCTTCTTATTTTGGTTATTTATTTTTATTTTTTTTATTTTTTTAAACTTGAGATAAATTTACTGTTAATTTGATTTCAATTTAGATCAGCTTTCTTAATCTCAGTTGACTTAATGGCTAATGTCGAGTTCTAGATACTAAGGGCTCAATTAATGGCAACATTTAGTGATGCGTTTATTGCTTCTTAAGCAAGCTAATTTGGTAGAAACTGGAGATGTATCTGAAATGGCAATCCATTAACAGTAACATTGATCAGGAAAGAATTGTCTGTTTATAGAGATAAGTTGTGATCACTTTTGCTGCCAGATGGAGGCGATCTTTTATATTTTTATTTTTTGGTCAGGTTGAAAATTAATATTGCAAAAATTATACCTTTCCGATGAGGACACAATATTAATTCCTAGTTTCCTAGAAGTCAAACTCCTCAGAAGTGTTTAGAATTTGATGGAGTTCTTGCTGACTATTATGAAGGAGGTTATTTATATATTTCTTGCTGACTATTGTGAACACTTCATTTTTATCTTTCTTAGTAAAATCTGATATATTGAATGAATTTTTTACCCTTTGTTTTGCTTATCGCTGCCCTGGAAACAAGGCAGCAATTTCATAATGAAATAATTGGTGTGGATTGCAGTGCCTTTTTGAGTTTTAAGTTATTTCACATATAACATACCTGTGCAGAGCATTTGGAAGCGATTAAGGTGCTATATTTTTTCTTAAGAAGCTTCATGATTCTATTTTCCACGTAATAATTTAGAAATTTAGAAGCATGTTTAAAATCTTCAAACAAAAAACGACTATCTGAGTGGGTTCTAAGTGATTGGAAATACTAGTATGGCATATTTGTTTGGAATTTTCTGGAAGTTGTGAAATAATAGTTTGTTGAGAATGTCAACCATTCAACATGGATACTCGGATAAATGTTATCTATTTTTGTACTTTGTCAAGCTTTTTCCTTTTTTCTCCCTTTTGCTTTCTTTTAAATAACCTGTATATGGCCAAAACTTGGTGTTAATTGTGCACATTGTTTTTGACTCTTCATATTGTTTCTTCCTGTATATTCCTTTCTTTTATTTTAAACATGCTTATGTCAAATTTTCATGTATTTAATTTTTGTCATTGCATATCATGCTATTAGTACCTTTCTTCTGTTGATAAGCACTTGAGATTAATATGTTCTTTTGGAATCTTCATTCAATAGAATTTGGAGTTTGACTTTTTACTTACCTTTTGAAAACTAAGGTGAACTGGGCTGGCTTTGACACGTTAGAAGGTGAGGGAAATGTCGCTCGGCAAGTTCTCCTGCTGGGTTACCGTTCTGGTTTCCAGGTTTGGGATGTTGAAGAAGCTGATAATGTCCGAGATCTGGTTTCCAGATATGATGGTCCTGTCTCATTTATGCAAATGCTACCAAAACCAATAACATCCAAGATACCAGAAGACAAGTTTGAAGAAAGCCGTCCGCTGCTGGTTGTTTGTGCTGATGGGTCAATATCTGTTGGCAACAACTTACAGGATGGGATGGCCACTCCTCGCAATGGTGTTATTGCAACCAGTAATGACACATTGAACAGTAGTTTTGTGCCTACCGTTGTTCGGTTTTATTCCTTGAGATCTCAATCTTATGTTCATGTTCTAAAGTTTCGATCAGTTGTTTATTCTGTGAAGTGCAGTTCTCGAGTTGTTGCTATTTCTCAAGCAGCTCAGGTATACCTACTTATGCAAAGTTTCTCCAATATTACTTATCTACTTCTTAATCAGTGTTTGAGTATCTAGTCTTGCGAATTGCAGATACATTGTTTCAATGCTAAGTCGTTTGAGAAGGAATATACCATTCTTACCAATCCAATAGTTACAGGACTCCCTGGATCTGGAGGTGTAGGTTGTGGACCACTTGCTGTAGGCAAGAGATGGCTGGCTTATAGTGGAAGTCCTGTTGCTATATCTAATTTCGGGTGTGTCAGTCCGCAGCATCTAGAACCTTCTGCAAGCTTCTCTGGTTTTCCTGCAAATGGGAGCTTGGTTGCTCATTATGCAAAAGAGTCAAGTAAGCAACTAGCTGCTGGCATTGTAACCCTCGGAGACATGGGATATAAGAAGCTCTCCCGGTACTGCTCTGAGCTTATACCTGATAGTAATACTCCTCTTCATTCAGGGATTACTGGCTGGAAAGGCAATGGAACTGTCAATGGCCAGTTAGCTGACACTGATTATGTTGGAATGGTACCTATTGTTCATTGCAACTATGTTTTCACTTCTGGTTCAATGGCATCTTTAATTTGATGGGACTATATATCTTAGTGAATTGCTTTTGCTAGTTTGCATAAGCACTAGCATCTGCTTTCGTAATTAAAACTGTTTGAAAATGCCTTAGACTTGTCTAAATCTACGAGCTCTACCATTTATCTTATGGAATTATATTCCTACATTATTTGGGTTCGCTGTGCTTATTATGTGCTTTGGTTTATCAGGTGATTATCAGAGATATTGTCAGTAAAATTGTTATTGCCCAGTTCAGGGCACACAAGAGTCCTATTTCTGCATTATGCTTTGATCCTAGTGGTACCCTTTTAGTGACAGCGTCAGTTCAGGGGCATACGATCAATGTTTTTAAAATAATGCCTGGAGGCTCCTCTTCAACTGGTACTGGTGCATCTTGTGCACATCTTTATAGGCTGCAACGTGGATTTACTAATGCAGTAAGAGCCACACTTGTTTCAAAATTCCTTTTTGGTTATGCCATTGGTAGCAATTATTGGACTTTAGTACTAATTTCGTCTTTTCAATTTTCGTGTCCAGATCATACAGGACATCAGTTTTAGTGATGACAGCAACTGGATCATGGTTAGTTCATCTAGGGGAACAAGCCATCTGTTTGCTATAAATCCTTGGGGAGGATCAGTAAATCTTCCAACTAGTGTTACCGGTTGTACTACCAAAAATACAGGCTTGGATACTTCAACTAGATCGGCAGTTCGTTGGCCAGGTGTGCAAATGTCTGATCAGCAAAACCTCCGCTCCGCTGGTCCCCCAGTTACACTTTCTGTTGTAAGTAGAATAAGAAACGGAAATACTAGTTGGAAGGGCACCGTAAGTGGTGCCGCAGCAGCTGCAACAGGAAAGATGAGTTCCCTTTCTGGGGCAATTGCTGCTACTTTCCACAATTGCAAAGGCAATGGTTATTATGTGGATTGCAGCTCTTTGAAGGCTAAGTACCACCTTTTGGTTTTTTCTCCTTCTGGTTGCTTGATACAGTATGCATTGCGAGTATCGAATGCTCTAGATTCTACTGCTGCCACAGGAATGAATGCCGCTTATGAGTCTGGCCTGGAGTGTGATGCAAGATTGGTGGTTGAAGCTATCCAGAAATGGAATATATGTCAAAAACAAAACCGAAGAGAACGAGAGGACTCTACTGACATTTATGGTGAGAATGGAAATGTAGAAAACAGTAAGATATATCCTGAAGGAAAGAAGAAGGGAAACACCGTGTATCCTGAAGCTTGCAGTACCATGACAAAAGCAAAAATCAGCACTGAGGAAAAGCATCATTTGTATATTTCAGAAGCCGAACTGCAGATGCATGAAGCTCGTAGTCCATTGTGGGCAAAACCTGAGGTATTTCTTTTAGTACTGGAAAATCAAAATATGTGGTTATGCATGCTATTCATACAAATTCCTTGGCGTGATGCTTGACATGCTCTTATACTTCTGTAAAATGTTTTGCCAGCTATACTTCCAGTCAATGATTGTGGAAGGTGTCAAAATGGATGATAAAACCACTTCAGGAGGAGGGGAAGTTGAGATTGAGAGGATTCCAACTAGCATGGTTGAAGCAAGGTCTAAGGATCTGGTCCCAGTTTTTGACTACATTCAAAATCCCATATTTCAGCAAACAAGGTGAGTTCTAGTTCTGTGCATCCATTTATGTACCAGCTTCTTGTCATGCAACCGCTACTTATGTGACATTCCTTTGCGTTTCTTTTTGTAACTTGCCTCTTCCCTATACAATAGAGGTCTCATATTGATGTATATGAATTACGAACTTTTTTATGCAGGGTTGCTGCTGTAGATAGGAATATTAGCGGGCAAAATCTGCATCAGAGATCTGGTATATCTAAAAATGGAAGGCTTTCAAGCAGAAGCAGTCCCGCCTCTCTTGACACCATGACTGATAGTGGTGCTGGAGCGAGAGAACTTAGCAATGGCAATGAAGTAACTGGGTGGGGTGGTTTTCAAACGCCCATAGAAAGCAAGGGCATTGTAAATAACAATGATGGCCCAAAGACAACAACTCAGCTTGAGAATGTAAATAATAGAGAGCGCAACTTAAAAACGGAGTCCCGACATATGCTTGTAAATAGTAACATAGACGGTCTGGGAATGGAGAATCTGTTTGGAGAGGAAGGTGATGAGTTTGGCTAGAGGTATGTCCCTCTCTGTTTCAGATTTTTTTTTCTGGGATGTATAAATAGTGAGGTTAAAGAACTTCTGGATAATGATTTAGCTTTTGGTAAATCTCCTAGGCTGTAAGATGATGGTGCTTTACGCATGTTCTCAATGTTTGTATGTCACAAATTCTCACCAAAGAAAAGAAAAGGAAAAAAAAAAAAAAAAAACTAGACTCGTCCAGCATGGTACATTACTACCTTAAATGCTCAGTAGACTTACTCGTATATAAGAGAGCTGGGTACTTGCCCTTGGTTATCTGCATGGGCATCTGCCACGCAAATGTTAGTTCTTTATGAAACAGTGTTCGAGACGATGGCTTTGATTGGGGCCATAAGTATGATTTCAATTGAATTTTTCAAGTGCTTCTTGTGGATTCTGGGGCGTTGCTCAAGCTTCTTCGCAAAGAATGATTTCCACTCTTCCCATTGCTTTCGATATGCTTTTTATGTGCTGTTCTAATTTTTGTCTCAGGTTTGCAGATATTCTTTGATTTCCTGGGAGATTAACACTTAGTAGTATGGAGGTGGTCTGTAGAGAAGCATGAGCAATAGAGGGCTTCACCGTTGCGGAACTGTGGATATCTTGTGGTTGGAGTTCCATCTTCTCTTGACTGTAAATAAAGACCAGAATATATTTCCAATAATCAGTTATAATATGTAAATAATAGCATTATGTTCATACTTTCCGTTTCAATGTCTCTTTTTGTTTTTACTACATCGAGTCCAATGTGTTTTATTTCTGGTTTTCCCGTCGTCTTTGCAATGAGAGTCAAACTTCATAATGATTCCATGGATGCTTCCATTCAACGGAATCACCATCCAAATGGTTGATATGAAACATCAGGTGATGATTTTAATTGGATGGATGCATCCATGGAATCATCACCATCCATCCATGGAATCATCACTGCAAAGTTCTTAGAAGATCATGATGCGACGATGTCTCTAATTTGAAGTAAAAGCTTCTGCTCTTGAACTTGGATTGTTAGGTTGTGGTTTTAGTCTGATGTATACGGTGAAATATAATGAGAGATGGATGTTGTGGCCTGATATTACATTGCCATCAGTTTTTAAAGCCATACTCTCTTTTTTGTAAAAACCTCACGTGCATTGCATTTCGTTTTGTAAACAAGCACAACTAGGCTGATGCAAGCCTAAAAAAATTCAAAAAGAAGAAAATTGATGATTCTTAAGCGTTATTGCTTCATTTTCGAGTCCAGTTCATAACTAAATATCACATTAAAGCGACTGATTTCATATTTTCATGCCGTTGACAAAGCTAGGTACTCCAAGCTTTATACGGGCGCACCTTATCCACTATAAGTAAGTGGAAAACATGAAATGATTTTAGACCTTAAATTTTTCAAATAGGCTGAACTTGTGGCCGGAAACTGCGACCTTCGAGCTGTAGTACTTCAACCTCCTTGAGCAATTTCGACACTTCTAAACCGGCTCTACACTGGTCTCTGCAACGACAGAAGCATCCACAGAGTCTCTTCTTGTTGGTGTCATTGGCCTCGTTGCTTTCCATCATCAAACTCACTCTCTGCTCATGCTCTTCAACATCTCTCGGACACTCTTCAACTTTTGTAGCTTCTAATTTACCATTTTCCGCGCCCGATGCCAACTGTTGCTGAAAATCATTCTTGAGCTCCACAAGATCTTTCGTTTCCTTCTCTAAATCATCGAGGTTTTTTCAGAATTTGACAGTCTTTGGTGCAGAAATAAATACGGAAGCAGCAATAGGAGAGAGGTTCTCCCACTACACCTCCAATAATGTCCCCAACAATATCCATGGCCCAAATTTTTGGTATGTGATGAGGTTACCAAATGTTCCACACAAGTTTCATAAGCAACAAACTGAGAGATTCAGGGATGCCAGGGTTCATATAATCACTAGAGACAAATTAAACGAAATAAGGAGAAAATGTTGACTACATACTTATATTTTTCTTCTTCGATTATGTGGTGGTCTGATAACTTGATAAGAGGAGGGCTTGACCTTTGAACAAGAAACCAGGGCCTCATGAGTATGGACCATTCTTTCTCCACCAAATTGAAATTTACTCCCAAGTTTTAAGTGGACTGTTGTAAAGAATATCTATAGCCAAGATGAAATATTTCCCCCAGTTAATTATCTGAAGAAAAGTAAGCAGTCAGTTTGTTTCACAATTGCCTATTTGAAGTTGACTGTTCATGCCATGTCAACCATTTCGTCTTTTGGGCAATTTCTTGTTTGGGTCCCCTCCCATTAGAGGGAGAGGGGCTAATCACATACAATGTGTAGGGATGAGCAGAAATTAGATGAGTATTGTTTAAATAAGTAGGAATTTATATGGGTAAAAAATATGCATCCTTTATGGGGTAAAGTAACGATTTTGTTTTTTGTTTTTTTGTTTTTTGGTTTGTTTTGGATAAGTAAGTAATTATAATCCAACAAAGACAAACAGTTAACCCAAGAACACAGAGACAAAAACCCCAAAGCTAATTACAAGAGAATTAAACTAGAGGAATATTTCAAAACAAAGCAACTGAAGCACTTGAAATGGAAGATATAATCTTAATCGCACACAAATGGTTCCTAATCAAATTAACAATGGACTGAAAAATAATAAAAGGAGGGTAGGAAGGGGAGCTAAAGACACAACGGTTACGCTCCAACCAAAGACAATAAACCATAACTCAAAGCCAAATGATAGGATGTGGTCATCAAGGATATTCCCTGCCATCTCGCAGCCAGCGTGGTGAGAATGAGTGGCCATTGCTGCGTGAACCCAAGGAGGCCACAACGCACTGAACAAGCTTCCAAATAGTAGAAGAGAACTCACACTCAAAAAACAGATGAGACTGGGATTCAAAAGCACGGTTACAAAACTTACAAGTCATATTATTGGACCCTCCCAAAAACCATAGTTTGTCCAAAGTAGCAAGACGTTCCTAAGCTGCCAACCACAAAATAAAACTAATTCTAGGGATGTAGCCCTGAAACCAAACCACATAATAGCTAGGAAGAAGGAGAGCCACTCGGGGTTCAGCCCACATAGATTTAATTGAGAACACCCTACCACTATCAGCTGACCAAGAGAAGGAATTTGGGGAAGCGGAGGTAAGGACATCAAGGAAGGCCGGTTGAAAGATACATATGATTGGAGAGGGAAGAGAGGACCCAATCCATCCAGATTCACCAATGACACAATTCAAGCTTCAGTGGAGAGGAACTCCAGACTTAGCCACAAAGACAACATCCACCAGATTAGATAAAGTCCCATGACGGAACCAGTTAGCACACCAGAAAAGAATGGAGCTACCATACCCTACAATAGCCGAAATGAAAGGGCAAACAAGGTGCTAAATTTTCAACAAATTCCTCCAATTCCAAGAGCAAATGGAAGGAGGCTTTAAACACCAGAAACATCTATTATGGATGAGGTAATTCTTAACCCAAGCAATCCAAAGGTTGTTGCTGCCCCCAGAGAACATATTCCATATATGCCTAGCCATAAGATCAAGATTCCAATGATGCAAGATCCTTAAATCCAAAGCACTTTCCACCTTAGGGCGACACACTTCACTCTAAGCCACATTCGCTCGATACTTGCCATTTAACTTACTGGACCAAAGAAATTGGCGGAGCTTTTGTTCAATGACCCTGAAAATCATTTTAAGAAGGAAAAGATGCGAAGACCAGAGCACTTGAATACAACTGAGAACATACATGATCAACGAGCCTTCCTACCTTGTTGAGCATCAGGTTAAAACATACAGGGCGAATCTCATCCTCCTCAAGGATGCAAACTATGGCAGTAGAGTCCCTCCGTAGGGATGCCAACCATGGCAGCAGAGTCCGCACTTGAGATAGTCTTAGGAAAAAAACTCTGAACCTCCCATGAGCAACTTTACCAGCAAAACCAAACAGACCCGGAAAAAACCCATCCGCCTTAGCTTTTGTGGAACCCGAAAACGACGGAAAATTGTGAAACTGCCACGTGACCTATAATTCCTGAAATGACCAAATTGCCCTTGGCAATAATACAAATGACTTGAAACACCCACACATTAAATAATTTATTTACCAGCTAAATACGTTATTTAATCGGATTAAAAGTCTCCGTAATATTAATATTCTCCCCGAGAGTTAATTGTCATTATTCTTAATAACAGACAATTAAATATTGATATTAAATCACAATAATTATCATTATTACCATAATGAGCCATTATTATAATTATTAAATAATATATTTTATTATAAATATATTATTTATTAATTACAAATTCAACCGACCAATCAGAACGCTCCGAGGCTCCCAAGGTTTTCCTATAAATAGCGGAGCTCATTTCACTTTCCAGGTAATTCTATTCAAAACTATTTAAGCTCTTGAGATTTCTCTTTCGAAGCTGACTTAAGCATTGGAGCGTTCTTGGTCGAACACCCCCCGGGTCTCGATCATTGAACGAACGATAGCTTACTGTTTGCTTGTTTGCAGGGATCCTTGAGTCTTTTGAGTTTAAAGGACGAATTCAGCTTCAACAATTAGTGCTTTCATTGAGAGCTTGAAGATATTCAAGAAGAAGCTCTCACGATTGTTTATCGTTCATCCTACTTCGTTCATCGTTCTTAATGTTGATTCGAAGATCTTGAACGTGTTCATTGTTCGACAAATTTTCATTCAAGATTCGCTGATCAAGTATGGCCAGGGCTCGACGATCCGTTCGTTCAGTTGGAGAAGGTGTTTCTGCCTCAACTGCACAGACGAGGAATGAAGCACGCATTGAGACTCCAGAGGAACGCCCAACTCGACCCCGTCGAGTGTCCATAGAAGCCCCCCTGGAGACGCAAGGAAGGATGCCGACCTTCAGCTTCGGAGCATTTCCTTCTCCAACAACCCAAGTGCCTGCGCTAGGGCCTCACTTCAACCTTGCAGCAAGCAGGAAGACGATTGATGGAAGGAACATCAAGGCTAGGTCAGCCCACAACAAGCATGGATTTGCGGGACTACTTGTGTAACAACCCGTCCCGAGGACCGGGATTTCTAGAGTGATTAAGGGGTGATTAGTAAGGTTAATCAAGGGTTAGGTGGTCCCGAGGGGTCCGGGAACCTAGAATGACGATTTTGCCCCTGGGGTGGGCAGAAATGTTGACTTTTATTTCGGGTGGTCAAATGGGAGTTGACCAGTGACCAGGACGTAGTTGAGGACGTTACAAATCCGTAGGCAGGTGGCACGCCCGATTCCGACATCCGAGGAGGAAGTTGTGATGTCCGGAAGGTCGAGGGTATTTTCGTAATTTTGGTAAAATAGGGGGGAAAAGTTGACTTTTTGAATAATTGGGTTTTGGTAGGTTGACCTAGGATGGTTAGATAGTTCTTGTCGTCCTGAGTTCGATGACAGGCGGCACGTGTTCATCGGACTTACGAGGCGAGAGTTACGGGTCTAGGAAGTTTCGGTAAAACCGTAAAAATGTGTTAAAAAGAAGGGTATTTTGGTCATTGTGGCACATTGGGATCTGTGCACAGATAAAAGAATGGACGGCTGGGATTAGGCCATGTGGGAGTGTGTGGAGTGGATGGTGACACATGGCATGTGTGTAGAGGATTCTGGTGGAATCCTGTGTGTTCACGGTCCCAAATAATTGGGGTGCAACCGTGCAGTCCTTCGAAATACAGAGAACAGAGGGTGAGAGTTGGGATCAGTTGATCGATCTGAGTGCAAGGGTGAGTGGTTAGGGAATTGTGAGCGTGTTAGTGAGGCAAGGCGGAGCTGGTGGCCGTGAATTGGAGGTGCAATTGTGCACGGCGGCACGGCGGAGGTGTGGAGGAATTTTGGGGAGAAACAGGGAGCTGTGAGGTTGAGGTGGTGGCTACGCCGTGAGGCGAGGCAAATCGAGGCCAGGGGAGGCTGAGGAGACTGCAAGGAATCCAACGACCACCGTGGAAGGCGGCAGTGCGCACGGCGGAGCTGCAATCGAAGGTGAGATCTCTTTACTCTGTTTTTCCCGTAAACTTCATTTGGAAAGTCGTGACCTTGGGCTGAGAGTCGAGAGGATTGGAGGTTAGGGTAGTGATCAGGGAGGTCCTAGGTGTCGATTTGGGTGGTCGCCGTGACGGAGGCGTACACGGCGGAGCTCAGGCGAAGAGGAGTTTCTGTTACCCTGTTTCGACCGTGAACTTCGAACCCAAAGTCGTGGACTTCTGGGGTGAGTCGAAGGGTTAGGGGTGTTGGACGTGGATCAGTGAGGTTGTGGGGTGAGTCTGGTATCACCACCGTGACGGGAGGTGGCTGGAGTGGAGGAGTCGTGAAACAGGGGTCGACGGGCTGTCTGGTTTTGAGTTCAGTCGAGGGGATTGGGACAGTGTCGAGGTGAATGGAGTTGGGGAACCGATAGGGTTGGCCTGGACGATGCTGTTGGTGAAGAAAGGAACCGTTTTGGTGGACGGAGGAGGAAGAACCAGGTACGCCGGTCTGAGTGCAGACCACTGTACTGAACCCGGTTTGCTCGAGGAAGGAGGTGGTACTGTAGCAGCGCGTGAGGGCCACGCGCAGCCACTTTGGGCGGCGCGTGGGGGCGCGTGCGGCGGCGATGGGGAAAACGGTCAACATGACTTTTGGTCTAGGAGTTGTGGTGAGTTCAATGGAGTTGGTTTCGGGTAAATCGGAAGTCTTTTGAGTATAGTTCCGCGAGGGTGAATGTGTAGGGTTCCGGGGTTTTAAGTCTTTGGTCCGGAGATTTTTGAGGGAATTTAAGTGAGTGTTCGTAGATGTATTAGTGACATAATTTGACGGTGTTTGACAGGATCGGGATTTCCCGAGGAAGCCGAGGAACGGGCTGGACGTTCGGGACGCGAGTAGGGCTCAGTACTGTGAGTGGACCCTTTTCTTAAACTCGAGCATGCATAACTGTTTTTATATACGTATTTTATGGTTTTACTTATGAATCTATGTTTATTGAATATGAAATGATGATTTTATGTGTTGGCACGTTTTTCGAGAAAAAGACGGTTTTGGCACGTTTTTCGAGAAAAGGCCGATTTTCAGATTTTGATGCCATATTTTAGAAATTCACCCTATAACTGTTTTCTGATGATGGTAAATGGGTTATGAAACATGGTTAGGGATTTCCTATGGTTTTTAGTATGGAAATGGATTTTCCGGATTTGGGTTCGGAATGACGGTTCTAGATGCCGGGAGAGCATCAGACCAGTGATTTCGGATTCGGGTTTGGATGTGGATTGGTAAATGGTTTTCAAATGGTTTTGGGATTGGATTTGCTGGATCTGATTATTGGGTTTAAAGACCCGGATATATGTGATGGGGGACCGGCCGGATTGGGTTTAAAGACCCGGATTGAGTTTAAAGACTCGGGAGTTTAAAGACTCGGATATATATTGATTTCCCCCGTAGGCCTTGAGTTTAAAGACTCGGGAGTTTAAAGACTCGGATATGATTAAGGCCTGGATTGAGTTTAAAGACTCGGGAGTTTAAAGACTCGGATAGATCCAGCAGGTTTGATCGAGGAAATGATGATTTGGTGGTTATGGTTTTTGATACGGTTTCTGATACTCATATTATGGTTTCTTATGATCTTTTATAGTGTTTCTGTTTCTTATGATGTTTATAATGATTCTTTATAAATGTGTTTATAACTGTTGGTTATGCATGTGGTTTCAAAACGGAGGGTTTAACTCGGTTTTCTTATAAAATGGTTTTTGAACGTTTGTACTTTTGGTCCACTCACATTTTCTGTTTCAATTGCCCTCCAGGTTGTGGAGCTAGCGCGGGGTCTTGACGTCGAGGCAGAGTCTGAGGCATAGAAGCGACGTGAGGGATCCTAGAAGAGTTTAAAGGCTTCTGTGTGCGTGTACCTTCTCGGTTTTTAGTTTTCTTGTCATGTAGTGCTATGCTCTGTAAACGATAAGGATTTGGGAATATTTTGCAATTACTCCTGCGTTTGACTGGGTTCGAGTAAGTGTTCCTTAGGTGTTGTGTTGGGGAGTCAGACGGGAGCGGGATTTACCTCGGGTTTCGGGGTGAAACCGGGGTGGGTCCTGACAATTGGTATCAGAGCATAGGTTTGTCGAGTTTGTTGGGTCTGTCGGTTTGTGAGGTTGTGTTTCAGTTGTTTGACTACGTCTATGCCTCTTTCAGCGTGCGGTTGACGATGCCTCCGAGACGTAGACCCTCTCCACAACCTGAAGAAGTAGCCAGAGAGACGGAGAGTGCTACGATTGAGCGAGCCCAGCGGCTCGGGGCTACTACTTTTAGTGGTGGGGCTGATCCTGAGGAAGCCCAGAGGTGGATTACTAGACTGGAGCGCATTTTTGCGGTGATGCATTGTCCGCTGGAGGAGCGAGTATTGTTGGCTACCTTTTTACTAGATGGTGCGGCGTACGAGTGGTGGTATACCCTCGAGTTGTCCGGTTGGGATGTTCACAGTGTGACCTGGGAGACGTTTAGGGAACGGTTTCTGGAGCAGTATTATCCTCGTTCTTTCCGGGATGCCAAGGAGGCGGAGTTTCTGCAGCTCCAGCAGGGGAATATGACCGTGGCAGAGTATGAACGGAAGTTCCAGATGTTGTCTCGGTTTGCTCCTGCTTTTGTGGCCACTGAAGCCGAGAAGTGCCGTAGGTTTGAGTTGGGTTTGCGCGGTGAGATTCGAGCCGTAGTGACGGCTGGATCTTTTGCTACCCTCCGAGACTTGTCGGATGCTGCGGTGCGAGTTGAGGCGAGTTTGCCAGTGCGACGCCGGGAACCTTCTATTCCTGGAGCTTCAAGCCAGCGGACACCGAAAAGAGGTAACTTCGGTGGATCGTCCTCGTCGGGCGATGATCGTTTTGGTAGGCCTGGCAGTGCCCAGAGTTCAGGATTTTGGGGTTATCGAGTACCGCCGACTCCGCAAGCGAGTGCGACGTCGGTAGCGTCCACGGGGAGACCGAGTAGTGGACCAAGCTGGAATGTGTGTTTCTACTGCGGGGAGCGAGGTCATTTTCGACGTGAGTGTCCACTGTTACCACAGGAAGGTGGTGTAGGCAGAGGAGTAGCGGAGTCCGGACAGAGTACAGCATCAGGGACAGCGGGCACGAGAGGAGGTGGTGGCACAGCCACGAGTGGTTTGAGGGGACGTGGTAGAGCGTCAGGATCTCAGGCCCGGGTGTTCTCGATGACTCAGCAGGAGGGTCAGTCGACACCAGATACGGAGACAGGTACTTGTTTTACTTTTGGTTGTTCTGTTGGTTTGGTTTTTGGATTTCGGAGTAGAGTCTAGGAGTTTTTCTAGAGGACTTGGAGTGTACAGTAAGGTCTGTAGTAGGTTGACGGAAGGTATAGGAAAGGAGTGACTATAACTGATCGATTGGAGACTGTGGAAGGAGAGAACCCACAAGCTAGAGTTTGCCTTTAGGACTTTGTGGAGTTAGTCCGACCGTGGCCGGAATAGTAGCCGAGGGAGATGGGTGGTGGTATACGAGGATGTACTCTATGATTTCTGTCGCGTATTGTGAAATGAGGTATTGTATAATACCTTTGTTTTCTATTCATAGAGTTTCCCCTTGCGTACACCATGTAGTTGTTACATAGCTAGGGTTGGCTGTGGTAACAGTAGCTGAGGATGGAGTGAAATACCCAAGGTGGAGATGATAGACAGGAAACCTAGGAGAGGTTGTTCCTTAGGAGACCCTAGGTGTCGGGGACTAGCTGTGGAATTTCGGGGACGAAATTCTTTTTAGGTGGGTAGATTGTAACAACCCGTCCCGAGGACCGGGATTTCTAGAGTGATTAAGGGGTGATTAGTAAGGTTAATCAAGGGTTAGGTGGTCCCGAGGGGTCCGGGAACCTAGAATGACGATTTTGCCCCTGGGGTGGGCAGAAATGTTGACTTTTATTTCGGGTGGTCAAATGGGAGTTGACCAGTGACCAGGACGTAGTTGAGGGCGTTACAAATCCGTAGGCAGGTGGCACGCCCGATTCCGACATCCGAGGAGGAAGTTGTGATGTCCGGAAGGTCGAGGGTATTTTCGTAATTTTGGTAAAATAGGGGGGAAAAGTTGACTTTTTGAATAATTGGGTTTTGGTAGGTTGACCTAGGATGGTTAGATAGTTCTTGTCGTCCTGAGTTCGATGACAGGCGGCACGTGTTCATCGGACTTACGAGGCGAGAGTTACGGGTCTAGGAAGTTTCGGTAAAACCGTAAAAATGTGTTAAAAAGAAGGGTATTTTGGTCATTGTGGCACATTGGGATCTGTGCACAGATAAAAGAATGGACGGCTGGGATTAGGCCATGTGGGAGTGTGTGGAGTGGATGGTGACACATGGCATGTGTGTAGAGGATTCTGGTGGAATCCTGTGTGTTCACGGTCCCAAATAATTGGGGTGCAACCGTGCAGTCCTTCGAAATACAGAGAACAGAGGGTGAGAGTTGGGATCAGTTGATCGATCTGAGTGCAAGGGTGAGTGGTTAGGGAATTGTGAGCGTGTTAGTGAGGCAAGGCGGAGCTGGTGGCCGTGAATTGGAGGTGCAATTGTGCACGGCGGCACGGCGGAGGTGTGGAGGAATTTTGGGGAGAAACAGGGAGCTGTGAGGTTGAGGTGGTGGCTACGCCGTGAGGCGAGGCAAATCGAGGCCAGGGGAGGCTGAGGAGACTGCAAGGAATCCAACGACCACCGTGGAAGGCGGCAGTGCGCACGGCGGAGCTGCAATCGAAGGTGAGATCTCTTTACTCTGTTTTTCCCGTAAACTTCATTTGGAAAGTCGTGACCTTGGGCTGAGAGTCGAGAGGATTGGAGGTTAGGGTAGTGATCAGGGAGGTCCTAGGTGTCGATTTGGGTGGTCGCCGTGACGGAGGCGTACACGGCGGAGCTCAGGCGAAGAGGAGTTTCTGTTACCCTGTTTCGACCGTGAACTTCGAACCCAAAGTCGTGGACTTCTGGGGTGAGTCGAAGGGTTAGGGGTGTTGGACGTGGATCAGTGAGGTTGTGGGGTGAGTCTGGTATCACCACCGTGACGGGAGGTGGCTGGAGTGGAGGAGTCGTGAAACAGGGGTCGACGGGCTGTCTGGTTTTGAGTTCAGTCGAGGGGATTGGGACAGTGTCGAGGTGAATGGAGTTGGGGAACCGATAGGGTTGGCCTGGACGATGCTGTTGGTGAAGAAAGGAACCGTTTTGGTGGACGGAGGAGGAAGAACCAGGTACGCCGGTCTGAGTGCAGACCACTGTACTGAACCCGGTTTGCTCGAGGAAGGAGGTGGTACTGTAGCAGCGCGTGAGGGCCACGCGCAGCCACTTTGGGCGGCGCGTGGGGGCGCGTGCGGCGGCGATGGGGAAAACGGTCAACATGACTTTTGGTCTAGGAGTTGTGGTGAGTTCAATGGAGTTGGTTTCGGGTAAATCGGAAGTCTTTTGAGTATAGTTCCGCGAGGGTGAATGTGTAGGGTTCCGGGGTTTTAAGTCTTTGGTCCGGAGATTTTTGAGGGAATTTAAGTGAGTGTTCGTAGATGTATTAGTGACATAATTTGACGGTGTTTGACAGGATCGGGATTTCCCGAGGAAGCCGAGGAACGGGCTGGACGTTCGGGACGCGAGTAGGGCTCAGTACTGTGAGTGGACCCTTTTCTTAAACTCGAGCATGCATAACTGTTTTTATATACGTATTTTATGGTTTTACTTATGAATCTATGTTTATTGAATATGAAATGATGATTTTATGTGTTGGCACGTTTTTCGAGAAAAAGACGGTTTTGGCACGTTTTTCGAGAAAATGCCGATTTTCAGATTTTGATGCCATATTTTAGAAATTCACCCTATAACTGTTTTCTGATGATGGTAAATGGGTTATGAAACATGGTTAGGGATTTCCTATGGTTTTTAGTATGGAAATGGATTTTCCGGATTTGGGTTCGGAATGACGGTTCTAGATGCCGGGAGAGCATCAGACCAGTGATTTCGGATTCGGGTTTGGATGTGGATTGGTAAATGGTTTTCAAATGGTTTTGGGATTGGATTTGCTGGATCTGATTATTGGGTTTAAAGACCCGGATATATGTGATGGGGGACCGGCCGGATTGGGTTTAAAGACCCGGATTGAGTTTAAAGACTCGGGAGTTTAAAGACTCGGATATATATTGATTTCCCCCGTAGGCCTTGAGTTTAAAGACTCGGGAGTTTAAAGACTCGGATATGATTAAGGCCTGGATTGAGTTTAAAGACTCGGGAGTTTAAAGACTCGGATAGATCCAGCAGGTTTGATCGAGGAAATGATGATTTGGTGGTTATGGTTTTTGATACGGTTTCTGATACTCATATTATGGTTTCTTATGATCTTTTATAGTGTTTCTGTTTCTTATGATGTTTATAATGATTCTTTATAAATGTGTTTATAACTGTTGGTTATGCATGTGGTTTCAAAACGGAGGGTTTAACTCGGTTTTCTTATAAAATGGTTTTTGAACGTTTGTACTTTTGGTCCACTCACATTTTCTGTTTCAATTGCCCTCCAGGTTGTGGAGCTAGCGCGGGGTCTTGACGTCGAGGCAGAGTCTGAGGCATAGAAGCGACGTGAGGGATCCTAGAAGAGTTTAAAGGCTTCTGTGTGCGTGTACCTTCTCGGTTTTTAGTTTTCTTGTCATGTAGTGCTATGCTCTGTAAACGATAAGGATTTGGGAATATTTTGCAATTACTCCTGCGTTTGACTGGGTTCGAGTAAGTGTTCCTTAGGTGTTGTGTTGGGGAGTCAGACGGGAGCGGGATTTACCTCGGGTTTCGGGGTGAAACCGGGGTGGGTCCTGACAACTTGGATGGGCGCCACGACGTCTCAGGAAGGAGTCACCACCAACCTCCCTATGACAACTTGGCGCAGCAAGTTGAAAGGTTGAGCAGCCAAGTTCAACTCTAGTCAGAGCTCTTGCAGCGACTTCTGGTAGAAAGACTAGCCCGAGAACCAGAGAGACATCTCACTAAGCGTGGAGGGCAAGAGAGTGTTCCAAGACGTCTAGGGAAGGAAAAGGTTCGATGTTAAACAATGTCACAGGATACTTCACTAAGTGACTCCGGGGAAGAAAGTCACACTCGTCGAGCAAAGAGTCCGCAACGCCCAAGACCATCGGCACATGAGCAGCTCGGAAGTAGGATCGGGGCAACTTCACGGGTGGAGCGCTCACATGGGAGCAGGGGGCAACATCAGACTCAGCAAAAAACTCCGAGACAATCTGCCCATGACAGTGATGGGGAGGATGAAGCTTACTCCCCTGCACGACCCCAGAGGTCAAGGGGAGAGGCTCGAGGAGGTTCCCGACGATCGACTCGTAATGACTCTTCACTTCAACAAGATGGCGATCTAGAGGATGATCTACGTCGTCAGATTCAGCTATCCACACCCTTCGTGAGGGATATTGAGGAGGAGCCATTCCCTCAAAGGTTCGCGACGCCAAACTTCAATCCGTTCAAAGGAAATTCTGACCCGGTGAAGTACATAGACTACTACTGGGGAGTCATGGTCCCCCACAGACACAACGATGCGCTCATGTGCAAGGGGTTTCAAGCCTCTCTTCAAGGTCAAGCCATGACGTGGTTCAATCATCTCCCCCAGAGGTCGATCGCTACTTTTGAAGAGTTGGCTCTGGCATTCGTCAAGGAGTACTTGCAGCTTCATACGGTCGAGGTAAAGGAAGACCATCTCTTCTCCATCCGGAAGCTAGCAAAAGAAAGCCTCCAACAGTACATTCGGAGGTATTGCGAGGAAAAGTCTCGAATTGTTGGCTGGAGCGACCTTGTTGCTGCAATGGCGTTCAAACAAGGGCTTCCCCGGGACAGCCAGCTCTACGGAGACATTGTCATGGGAAATGCATGAAGTCTCACCAAGATGCTCTCTTTAGCTTAGTGACATGCATGTTGGGAGGATGAGAAGGGTGCTGCACATGCGCCAGATTATGTCGAGACCAGCGAGAAAGCCTTTGCACCGTCACCACAACGCAAAGAGGACGTTGGTGGCAAATTTTCACATGGGGGTTCAACAAACGCAAGGCGAGCCAAACTCCCAACGACACAACCATCGGAAAGCCTAATCTACAGTTCTCAATGCCAGTCCACCAGATTCATAATGAGATCAAGGACAAACCATGGTTCAAAAAGCCAGAGCCGGTCAAAGGAGATCAAGAGAATGCTGATAAGACGAAGTGGTGTGCCTATCATAAGTGTTGTGGGCATAACGTTGGGAAATGCATATCCTTCGAGAGATACCTCCGGAATCTCGTTAAGGAAGGACATTGCACAGAGTACGTCAAAGGGAAGGCCACAGATCGACATGCTGACAAAGGACCAAAAGAACCTGCAGCAAAGGTGATCCGCATCAACTAGCTGCATGTCAAAATTAGAGGGGAATAGAAGCCTATGAAACTTTCAATTTTTCTTTTTATGTTGTCTTCAAAATTCAAGTACCATGCATTTGAATTATCAATAAGATTAAAAAATTGTTCTAAATACATACAAACATATTTGTTCAACATATACAATTTTCAAAACTTATTCCATGTAACATCAAAGCCTTCTTCATCGAAGCATCCAAGCCTTCGCCCTGCGAAGCATCCAAGTCTTCGCCTTGCGAAGCTTCCAAGTCTTCGCCTTGCGAAGCATCTAAGCCTTCGCCCTGCGAAGCATTCAAGCCTTCGCCCTGCGAAGCATCTAAGCCTTCGTCCTGCGAAGCATCCAAGCTTTCGTCCTGCGAAGCATCCAAGTCTTCGCCTTGCGAAGCATCCAAGCCTTCGCCTTGCGAAGCATCTAAGCCTTCGCCTTGCGAAGCATTCAAACCTTCGCCCTGTGAACCATCTAAGTCTTCGCCCTGCGAAGCATCTAAGTCTTTGCCCTGCAAAGCATCTAAGCCTTCGCCATATGAAGTACCTACGTCTTCGCCATGCGAAGTAAGCGTTTGCCCTGCGAAGCACCCAAGCCTTCGCCCTGCGAAGCGTCCAAGCCTTCTCCATACGAAGCAACCAAAGACTTCGCCATGCGAAGCGACCAAGACTTTTCCCTGCAAATGACCCATGCTTTCTCCATGCAATGCATCTCAACCTACGCATTCAAAGCCTTCCACCTAGAAGCGCTCAAAGCCTTCCACTAGGAAGCACTCAAAACCTTCCACCAGGAAGCACTCAAAGTCTTCCTCTTGGGAGCACTTCAAGCCTTCTAATAAGAAGCCAAAGCCCTTCGTTGAAGGCAACACCAAAACGAACGCCAAGTTAGCTGAAACCCAAAGTTGGACGCCTATGGCTACAACGGGGGCATCTAATGTATGTGTTAGTTTGGACTCAATCAAAACGAATAGTAGAATTTTGCAAAGAGACTAGACGATGAGATCTCAAAATTCTTCATAAGTACTGTTTTCATTTATTTGAAAATGATTGGCTCATCACATATCGATTGCTCAAATCAATTATTGACTACAAGAAATGCAAATACAATCATTGGCATTCAAAAGCAAAAGAAACTAAGGATGCACGCCTTCACAACCCATCTTTTTCTTAAACTCTGCCCACTCTTCTGCTGAAGGTATGGGAACATCGTCAAATAGAGATTCGTCAGTTTCAGGAAAGCCGCCTTTCTTAACCTCCAACTCAGGCTCAATTCAGGCTCAAGCTCTATGTCTAGTTCAAGCTTCGGCTCTTTGGTGGTAATCCCTCTCCGACTCTCCGTATCCAACTTTTACGCTTCATCTTCCTTAAAGCACAGAGTTGTGGGGGCATGTGACGACAGCAAGCAGCCAGCTCTCAAATTTTGAGATTCAACATCCAATCATTTGACTTTCTCTTCGGAATCATGCAAGCATCCGCGCAGCTGGAACAAGACTCCTGCTAGGTTGTGACACGCCTCACATCAAGTGATAAGACTCCTCGCCTCCCTTGCTAAATGCTTCGATGTTGGCACAACCTACACTTAAAGATGGCAAGTCTATAAATGCACCAAGATTCGATGTTGTGCCTTGATCCTCATGTGCCAGGCCTTCTATCTTCCAAGCACCACATGCATGATCATTGGGAGCCCTTCTATCTTCCAAGCGCCACGTGCATGGTCCACCTCCAAGCTTTCTTTTTTCAATTATGCAATGGCGTACACCATCTGGAGCTTCGCAATGATCGGTCCTCCATCTTTATGCTCCACCTTGCAGTTACCCCATTTTGAGCTCAATCTAAAAGGTCATCCGCTGGCCAAAACAACTCCTCGAGAAGCTTCATCCACTCCATGGAACCACATGCACTTTGCCTTGCTTCATGGGATACCTTGCTTCGCCTTGCACTTTAGCACGTATCCCCTTGCATTCCGGCGTGCCTAACTTCAAGTCATGGAGTGCCTTGCCTCTTGTGGATGAAAGCCTAGATAGGTCATGGTGCACCTTGCTCCTTATGCGTTGAACTCTTCTATCCACCACGTACCAAGTGAATGGTCGCTGGGAAGAACACCTCAAGTCATTCGGCGCATCACCTTATGCTCCAACCTTGTTTTGCCTTGCATTGTGGCACACCAAGTCTTGGATGCAGAGTACCTCGTATCGTACTTGCAGCATGCCTCGTCTTGTAGTAGTACCATGCCTTGCCTTGCAGTTGTAATGCGTCGCGCCTTGGGTTGTGACACTCCTCATTTCGAATGATGGAACTCTTCGCCTCCCCCTGTTGAAAGCCTTGATGCATCATGTCATATCGCTCCCAATGCGTCGAGCTCTTCAATCAGCGAAACGCCACGAGCGTGTCAATTGGATAAGTATCTTGATGTCAACTCCACCCTCTCTAAAAGTTGGAAGCTCCAGAAAAATTCAAGACACGCCACTAAATGGTCTTACAACTTGAGCTCCCACTAAAATGAGTTTTTTCGAGACCCCGCCAAAAGTATGTCTTCATGTATCTTGAAATGGTCGTCTCTGAAAATAGAGTATATCGTCATTTGAATCCTCGAGATCGGACTCCTACATCTCTTGAAATCATTGAAAAAGCAAACTTGCACAAAAAAATTAGCTATTAAATGAAATATAATATATATACACATATATTTATATTATATATTCATATATGAAAGTTGCTAAGCAGCGCAAACAAAAGGAAAAAGTCAAAAAAGATGTCCGTAATGTGCATATATATATATATATATTCAACAATATATATACATATTCATATACTCACTGCACAAGTATATGGGCCGTGAAAATCCTTGTCATTCACACACACATTCATATACTCACTACAGAATCAGAGATTACCACTGAAAAGCCTTGTCATTCACGCACACCTCTTCACAGACTCTTTCATCGATGTGCGTAGCTTAAAAGCGTGGCCGGTCAAAAACGCCATCCTTTAGGTTCCCACGAGTCCCACGCTCCCCATAAAGACAGGTGTATATATCAGACTTGATTCAATTATTTTCTCAGCATGAAAAACAGATCCTGGTGAAAACATGCGGGCTCGATTGGGTCCTGTAATAAACCAGAGCAAAAAGCTGAACATCTTCATCGGTGGTTTGGACGGTGGACCTATGATCTCTTTTTTCTACATTGGCTGCACCACTATCTATAGTGGAGATAAAGGATTTGTTGTTCAACGCACTGACGCTCTTCCTTAAATAAAAAATTGACTCCTGTTGAAACGTCCCCTACCTTTATTTCTTCATTCTTATCAATGGCCAAGCAGGAGTTTTGGAGACGGAGGTTACAAATGAAAGCAATTAAGTGGAAAATTAATTGTAGATTAAATCCTCCATCACATATATTCCTCACTACAGACAAAGTAATGAGGAGTTTTAGTTTTTACAAATTGGAAGATACAAATTCCTTTTCGTAAAAATTATAATTCATAAATAGAGGGATCAATTACAGATGGAACCCAAGTTAAACTCAACCGCACAAACTCAGACCAAGTATATGGCTGAATCATTTTGATGATACGTTCCGAGCCCAACGGAATTTATCCCGCACAAGAACAGTACAAGAGAAGACGGAGTCCTACTCCAAAAACAAGATTTACTGGGATTACCAAAAACCTACTTCCCTTAGGATTCCCTGAATTCCTAAGCGAAGTGGGGGCATTTGTGGAACCCGAAAACGTCGGAAAATTGTGAAACTGCCACGTGGCCTATAATTCCTGAAATGACCAAATTGCCCTTGACAATAATACAAATGACTTGAAGACACCCACACATTAAATAATTTATTTACCAGCTAAATACGTTATTTAATCGGGTTAAAAGTCTCCGTAATATTAATATTCTCCCCTAGAGTTAATTGTCATTATTCTTAATAACGGACAATTAAATATTGATATTAAATCACAATAATTACCATTATTACCATAATGAGCCATTATTATAATTATTAAATAATATATTTTATTATAAATATATTATTTATTAATTACAAATTCAACCGACCAATCAGAACGCTCTGAGGCTCCCAAGGTTTTCCTATAAATAGCGGAGCTCATTTCACTTTCCAGGTAATTCTGTTCAACGCTACTTAAGCTCTTGAGATTTCTCTTTCGAAGCTGACTTAAGCATTGGAGCGTTCTTGGTCGAACACCCCCCGGGTCTCGATCATTGAACGAACGATAGCTTACTGTTTGCTTGTTTGTAGGGATCCTTGAGTCTTTTGAGTTTAAAGGACGAATTCAGCTTCAACAGCTTTAATATCAGCCTCGTTAGTCAAAAGAACACCATATGTGCGAAAGATAGAGCTGATTCGATTACAATTAGACTTCTTCTTAACAGAACTATGGAAGAAAGCCGTGTTAAGGTCACCCTCCACCATCCACCTTAATCTTGACTTCTGCCGAAAGAAACTCTCGTCACGAAGAGGGGCGTTTGAATGAGACTTAAGGAGAGATTTCTCAAGAAGAATAAGTGGAGGATCCAAAGGAGTGGCACATATTCTCCTTTGGCAGTCATCAAGAGGAGACTTGGCACTTACTAATGCCTCCGAGACACCAGCGAGTTTCTATTTCGGGTATTGGCTCTGGGATAGGAACTTTGGAAGCAAGCATCCCAGTTTCCTTTTGGAGTCCCTAAGGTCGTCTAAAGCTCGAAACAATGGAGGTTTGGAGCTGCGAATGTGGTAGAAATAGACCATGAACCATGGTCGAAGTCGAAGGTATGTAATTGTAATTTATATCACGTGTTATTTGATTTAGAGACCATAGTTGTGATTCTGGGATTGATGATATTAGGTTTGATGTAGAAAACATGAGAAATGGGTGTAAAACAAATGAAATGTAGTCGGGTTGGCCGCCAGGTCAGGCGACCCGGATTGCATAAAGCCGGGTCGCAGTTAGAGGTCAAGGAAGGTGAACAGTGCTGACATGTGGCCACTATGCGCAATGGCTGTGATCGATACATGGGGGTGTGAGCCATGTCGTATGGGAATCCGGCCAACATGAAAGTTCATGTTCTCGATGTTACAAATCTAACGGTTCAATTTTCGAGACGATCGAATATCGTCTTTACAGTTTTTACTATTCGAAGGTTATGAATTATTTTAAATTCGTATAAAATCTTGGAAATTAAGGAAATTAAGTATAAGCTTATTGGGACAATTATTAACCTTGAGAAGTGATTTATAACATGAGGTGACGTTCCCAAAAATTATGGAAAAGCGTGCAAGTTAGATATCGACTGTGTGGGCAGTATGTTTGAGTGGACCTTTCTTTTCTTTAACTTATTATGGATGCATATTTGAATATTTTAAATGCTTTACCATGTGATTTATATGGTGTTGGATTGAGTATGATTTTTGGTGATTTTACAAAAATTATTGTAATTGCACGTTTTATGAGATTTGTTCAAATTGTAATTTGGGTTTAGGCTTGGATTCTGAGACATAGACTGGTTACATGTTATAAATATATGTTTTCTCGATATATGTATGTGGATTTTTGTGTTATGAACAACTCTCCTCGGATATGGTGAACAATCCCACATTCCTGCGAGGAGAATGGTCTGGGAGGGGAATGGTGGGGTGCCTTAAAGGTGTAGGCACACACCTATCTAACACGAGGTCTTTTGGGAGCTCAAGTGGCTATGGGGGGGATTGGAACCCCAAAGTTAAGCAAGTTGAGGCTGGTGCAATTCCATGATGGGTGACCCCCTGGGAAATTACACCGTGAGCTCTTGGAAAAAAAAACCGTGAGGGCAAGGGCAAGGAGGCTCAAAACGGACAATATCTTGCTAGATGAGTTGGGTCCTAACCGAGGAGGGTTGGGTCCTGACAGAATGGTATCAGAGCCAAACCTCGACTGGGAAGTGTGTCAGCGAGGACGCTAGGCCCTAAGGGGGGTGGATTATAAGACCCGTATCCTGTAAGGAACGGTGAACAATCCCACATTCCTGGGAGGGGAATGGTCTGGGAGGGGAATGGTATGGGAGGGGAATAGTGGTGTGTCTTAAAGGTGTAGGCACACACCTATCTAGCACGAGGCCTTTTGGGAGCTCAAGTGGCTTTGACAGAATATTCTGTCAGGACCCAACCCTCCTCGGTCAGGACCCGACTCATCTAGCACGATATTGTCCGCTTTGGGCCTCTTTGCCCTTGCACTCACGGTTTTATTTTTGGGAGCCCACGGTGCAACTTCCCAGGGGGTCACCCATCATGGAATTGCACCAGCCTCAACTCGCTTAACTTTGGGGTTCCAATCCCCCCCAAAGCCACTTGAGCTCCCAAAAGGCCTCGTGCTAGATAGGTGTGTGCCTACACCTTTAAGGCACCCCACCATTCCCCTCCCAAACCATTCCCTCCTCGCAGGAATGTGGGATCGTGCACCGTTTCCTCCAGGACACGGGTCTTACAATCCACCCTCCTTAGGGCCCAGCGTCCTCGCTGGCACACTTCCCGGTCGGGGTCTAGCTCTGATACCATTCTGTTAGGACCCGACCCTTCTCTATTAGGTCACGACTTATCTAGCACGATATTGTCCGCTTTGGGCATCCTTTCCCTTACCCTCACGATTTTGTTTTCGGGAGCTCACGGTGCAACTTTCCAGGGGGTCACCCATCATGGAATTGCACCAACCTTAACTCGCTTAACTTTGGAGTTCCAACCGAACCCAAAGCCACTGAGCTCCCAAAAGGCCTCATGCTAGATAAGTGTGTTCCTACACCTTTAAGGCACACCACCATTCCTCTCCCAGACCATTCCCTCCTCGTAGGAATGTGGGATCGTTCACCGTTCCCTCTAGGACACGGGTCTTACATGGTTGGTGCTCATACGTCTAGAGCCATGCTCTATTTCCACGAGTGGTTGGTTAGTCTCAAAAGTCTAGAGTAGGGCTCTGTTTTTCTGAGACTGGTGATTTGGGTTATGATCTAGACGTCCAGAGCTAGGCTCTGTTTTCCTAGGTCTGTCCACACTCGGAGTCTAGAGCTGGGCTCTATTTCCCCAGTGGTGGTTATATATGGATATGGTTATAGTGTTTTGATATGGTTGAATATTGACTTTCTTTCTGACATTGCTGGATTTCCTAATATCTGCATGTGTTTCAATATTTCTTATTTACTACCTATTTTATTGAGATTTGATGATTTACCATATGATTGCATAGTTTTAGAAACGGTAGGGTAAAATGAATTACGTTATTTCAACTATGCTTTTAAGATACTTATTTTTGTCCACTAACACATTTTCGTGGTTTTGATTAACCCTCTAGGACCGTTACACGGAATTCAAGGCTAATCAAGAGGTGGAGGCTTGAATTGGAATGTGTATGAGTATCTCTTGTTTGATAAACGTCGAGGGTAAATTTGGTAATTTAAGATGCTTGTTAGATGGAAGTAGGACCAGGTATAATTAATAAAGTAATTTTAGGGACGGGTCCAATCAAAACCATCTTTTTTGAAGGGCCCCTGGAGTTCCCCATATCAGAAACGATTTCCTTATAACTGGTCATAAGGCCAACACAAAATGTCCCCTAGTTTACCCACGGGATGAGTGCAAGTACACTTAGAGAAATGTCTCCCACGCAACAAAACCAAGGCACAAAGGTCAAGTTTGGGCTACGAGAGGGAGGCAACGCCACCAAGGATGTGACAACACTAAAACATCCAGTCGTTTCAAACCATCCAGTTCTATGCCTCATAAAGAAATATTGGGAACAATCGCCTCTAAAGAAGCTGCGCTCACTTCGGCAATCGAACCAGTCGAGGAACCACCCACAACCATAAGGTTAGCCTCATTATCCATGAAAATAGCATTTAGCACCTTGTTGTCCACTAGTCCTAAACCATACTTCATATTAACTAGACTTGGCGTCGGATGCTAGAGGGCCAAATTAGTGGGGGAGAAAAAGGATATGGAGCCCACATCAGAAGGGAAGGGAAGGCCACCAATAGGAGAACCAAAAAGATATAGAGATGGACGGAATGAGGAAGAGTTTATCTCATGGGATGTAGGAAAATTGGGGAAACACCACTAGTCGTAAGACATACAGGGCTAATGTCAAGACCCGTCCCAAATCCCTCCGGGATTAACGCGGGACGCGCCTGATCCTATCTGACACGGAGTGTCAGACAAGGGAAAATTCTGACTTTAGCCACTCGGGGCTTCAAAGAGCGTCAGGATCTGGAGAAGGAGTGTGATGTCTCGGTCTCTGCTACAGCCCACATCCGCGATCAACATGAAGGGCATTCAAAACATTAAAAGCTGTGAGTGGACAAAATAAACAATTTATGAAAACATTTTCACAAAAAAGACATTTATTTATACGCTTCACTAAAAAGCATGCATGGATTCAAAAATCCATTATCAAACCATTAGAGTCTTAGCCCAAAATCGTAAATGAAACCAATCATACGGGCCACTGCCCAAATCCATGTGGGACTCAGCCCAAAACCAGTATATAGATTATATAATATAACATATAACCAATCTGTCACGGTTTCCAAAGCTACGCTTGTGCTACTCTGGGTCTCAAATCTCAAGTCTCCCCAGGGTCCACCCAGGTCAATGTCCGCAGATCAATGACCCTCATAATAGCCTTCTTGAGAGTAAGGTACTCAACGGGGGCGAATTCACTCGGTTAGTGCTCCGTGACTACTCCGGGATCCACCCAGGCCAACGACCCTCCCCCGGAGGAAACAATCCATAAATAGAGGATGGTATATGAAATTCCTTTTCGAAATCATTCTTAAAACCTTTTAAAGGATTCATGCTCGGTCCCCATAAACCGTCATGAACCCAGAAATCCATTTAGGGTCTTCGACCCGAAATCACAAACGTAAACCAATTGGGGCTCAAGCCCGAACTCATGACTCAACTGGGCATCGAGCCCGATATCTCAGATTCAGTCACGATTCCAATCGTAGTGATGTGTGCAACCATCCGTCCAGGACCGCTCTCAATCCTGGTATGTCACTGTGAACGTATCAACCGACGCGACCATTTTTAGATCATGGTGCACACATCACCGATCATTTTTTTAAATCGTCAGCACTCTGAAGTCAAGCCTCCAGTGGCTACTCGACCACGGGACGTGCAACATGACCTCCCCGAAAGGAACACATCCCCAATTCGAAGGCGAGCGTCGTATTGTCCGTCGTCGTGCACAAAGTACTCGTCGCGACCATGACTCAGACCAGTAGTTCATCAATAGGGCCATATGCCCGAGACAAAACCAAATGGGTCTCATGCCCGAGTTTACCTGACAGGACCGTCCCCTGAGGAACATTGATAACTGTACCCGGTCTTGCTCCTATCTGACAAGTCAATTGAAGTTCTGAAATTACCCTCAGCACTTGCCAAACAAGGGATAATCGCACATGTTCCCACTAATGCCTCTATCTCCTAATCAGCCTCGATTGTTGCGCCACGACCTGGAGGGTCAATAAAACATAAAAGGTGTGACTGGACAAAAATAAATAAGTTTATAAAACATGTTATAGAAAAGACATTTCTACCCTCCACGTAAAACCAATGCATGCATTCGAAAATCATTTCATAATCCATTTCATTTCCAATATAAGAAAACTGTGTATGAAAACCAAAATCATTTCCTTTTCTCAAACCTCGGGTCTTAGTCCGAAACCATAAATATGGGGCCTCAGCCCAAAATCATGAATCAAAATCCAAGTACGAGAACATAGCCCAAAAATCCATAAAGCCATATAAACCGGGTCATTGCCCAAGACATCCGAAAACATCGGAAATCAACAGTAAATCACAAGTCAATCAGTTTGTTGGATCTCAATCACCGAGTCTTTAAACTCACATATATCAGGCCTTCCCGGGATATCAACGAGTCTTTAAACTTAAAACACAATCAATAGGCCTCGGGGAATATCACAATAACCGAGTCTTTAAACTCAAAACATATCAATCAAGGGCCATCCCCCGTCGCATCAATCAACCGGGTCTTTAAACCCACAACCAAATCCAGCAATAGTACCAGGTCTTTAAACCCAAAACTATGTGTAATTTATAGCAAATCTAGAATTCATTGTAATCCAAATTCCAAATTCCAAAACCAAATCCGAAATCATTTTTAATCGAAATGGGACTCATGTCCGAATTTCACGTTCAAATCCCAAATCATACTTACAAATCATAATCAAAACATCATCAAAACATGATACGCACAAATCATATAAAATTCATCCATCAAACCATCATCAAAGCATATGAGAAACCATAGTCTCGAAATACGTAAAATGCGATACATCACATTGAAAAACGTGCAATCATGTAAAGCAGGAATATCATAATCATAAGCATAAATCATTGGAAACATGAAACGAATAAGTAAAAACAGTTATGCATGCTCGGTTAGAAACAAAAGTCCACTCACACACTGTCCAAACGGCCCGCTTCCGAACTGCACGTTTTTCCGTAATTTCCGAGAATCGTTATTCCTGTCAAAAATCATTATCTATGGTTACTAAACACTTCAATATATCTCATATAATTTTTTCCCAATTTTTCCAGTATTTAAATACGTATTTTAAACATATACGAAAACTTCGGATACATTGAACACTATCGAAATGATATTTGATTTCCTCAAAACCAGTGCCAAAATGTTCGTTACATTAAAATGAGCAAATTTCATGTTGAACTCACCTCGAGATTGGGTCTCACGCGCCCCCACGGCTGCACATGAATCTCACGCGCTAGCTATAGTACTCGTCCCTGTCACCCGTTTCCTGCAATTCGTACTCGTTAGCTCGCGAAGCAACCCTATAAGAACTTCATCAATTCGATGTTAATTCAACCTTTTCTTTCACCTAATCTCACTAAAATGACCTTAATTTAAGTTCTGTAAACTCAATTCATTGAATTCATGACTGTATCTAATCAATTCCCAAGTCAATAATCGAAGGTTCAAAATTCAATTCTACCAAAATTGAGTCCAATTATCGATTCTGATCAATTAAGAAGTAGCTTAGGGTCCATATGAACACGAATTCAAAATCAAATTCACAAAACCTTACCCCCAATTACTCAACTCAAGCTCGAAAATTCCAACAGTTCGCAGGTCCTGTTCTTGGCCAATACCTCCTTGATCACTTTCGTTTTTCAAGTGGGTCGACTCGAATTGGTCTCAGGAAATTCAATCCCATCTCAATTTCATTGTTTATGGCTCAAAATTACAAATTTGGTTTTTGATCAATTCAAATTTTCGAACGGTTTGGATCTCGGGTTCTCTAGGTTTTCCTTCCCCTTTTTCTTTCTTTTTCCTCACGATCTCACCCTCTCAATTCTTTTCCAGTTCTCCTTTTCTCTCAATTAGTTGTTGGGGAGGTCGATCAAGCAAGGTTGTGGTCTATGGTCTCTGTTTTTCAAACACACACACACACAAGGTTTAAACTCTCCAAATCATCTCACCGCTCAGTTACCACTAATTGTTTCCTTAAAGTGACAGATGTCACTTATTGAGCCTAATGACTTACTAGTCACGGATGAATCAGCCCAATTACCGACCAATTTTCTATTCAAGTTACCAATTACCATTTTTCCCTTTTCTTTACAAATTACCAAAATGCCCTTCATGTTCCTAGACATGTAACTTTGTCGTTCAAACTCCGATTGACGTGTGCCGCTTGTCTATGGACTCAGCGTCTCGAGACCTATCCAACGGTCTTTACGGCTAGTCCAAAAAGTGTCCCGATTAAAAAGTCAACTTTCGGCCCTTATAACCAGGGGCAAAATCATCATTTCCTTCAAATTTTCCTTTTTCGAATTTCCGGGTCGTCACATTACCTTTTCAAATCCAAATCCATTTCATAAAAAATCTAAACCACAAAGCATATGCACTCATGGCATCACAAAACATATATTAAAGCACACAATAAACATTTATGCTTGCATCAATTTAGAAAACAAGGTCCACTCACAGACCGTTCTGAGCTGCCGCCTCGATATGCTCGTCATACGCCTCTCCCTGGCCAATCACCGTCTCTGGGACTCCCGAACCTATCCAAATCAGTTTAGAGGGTTACTAACTACTTAAATAACCCCTCACTAAAGTCCAGTATTTTTTTGGAATTTTTAACTATTTTTAAACCCGATCCTAAACCTTCGGACACCCCGAACTATATCAAAACGATGTTCGATCGACACGAAACCAGTCCCAAAATGTTCGTTACATCGAACAGATTATTTCGTGTGTTGGAAGTTTACCCAAAAGAGGCCTCACGAGCCCCCCACGTGCGGCATGAAATCCCTGCGCGTGAACCCCACGCACCGGGAACAGTGTCATCCCTGACTTGAGGCAGACCAGCCGGTCCGGTCCGGTTCTGCAACCCGGTCCAGTCGAACCGGAAAAACCGGTTCGGTTCCATATCTTCTTCATTTTTCGTCCTTTTTCATCCATTTCAACTCCGATGGCGTTCTTTCTTCATTTCTTACCTACCCATGTCTTTAAATCCAAAAAACCAAGCCTAAAACCCATTGGTTCTGAAAACCATTTTGAACCAAAACTTCCCTTCTAGGTTCAGGGTACTTCTAGGGGCCAAAGCTTCAACCTAAGGGTTCCAATAGGTTCCTAGGATCCCTAAAAACTAGTTTGGGAGGATAGATTTGGGTTAACTTGGTCGGAATTTGAATTCGGTGGGTAGCCACCGAAAACCTCCCAGTCGCCGTTCCGGGCTTTCTCAACCATCCTCAGCCTCCAAAAACTTCTCCTACACTTCCTACTAACCTCCTAAATCTATTTCTAATCAACAGATACCCTCCCCAACATCCCAATCCCAAAATCCAAATTCAAAAACATACAGTGGGTTCGGGTTTACTTTTGCCATGCATTCCACCGTCGTCCACGACGGCTAACCATCCTGCCACCCGTCAACACATCCTCTCATTCATCCTTGAACTCCTAGCCACTCTCTTGGCCTCACACAGATCAGATGGGAAGGGTTTGGATTTGGGTTCACTGGGTTTGGGTTTGGTCGATCGAATGAAAACACAAGGGAGTGGTTGCATGTGTCTGTGTAAGGGAAGCAATGGATGGGTGACACTTGTCACTCATCCATTGGGCCTGGGAAAAAGATATGGGCCCCACTTGAGGATAAAAGTCCACTTTTACCTCGTAAAACATACCATCGTGAATAGTACCTTGGAACTTCCTTGAACCGTAACTTTTCCGTCGAATGTCCAATTTCGACGTGCCGCCTGTCTACGGACTCGTATCGACCCGATCTACGTAACGGTCCTTGGACCTCGGACATCGGACCACCCGGGTCAAAAGTCAACTTTTTTGCCCTCTTTCAGGAGCAATTTCGTAATTTCGTCCTGAACGTCCGTTATTCCTCTACTAATCCGTAATTAGTCTTAATTAATCTCGATAATTCGGGACGGGTTGTTATAGCTAAGGTGGGCAGACATAGGGAGGGGATGCACCAAAAGGGATTAGAAAGACTAGGAAAGTGAGAGGGCATAAATAGAATAAAACTATGAAATAGGGAAGGGGTTTACCGAGTACAAGAGAGAGAGCTCCGTTACAGGGTTTTTTCGCAAAACTGAAAGGAACGAAACAAAGAGATGGGGTAAGGAATAAAGAAGGGCTTAGGTAGGGGCTAGGGAGAAATGGAAGATTCAATCGAGAGAGATGAGTTCTTGTGACCTGAGTTAGGGTTCGCAAATTGACTCAGATTATTATTTTTCTCAGATAAGAGAATACTCATATTTCGCGGACCTGACGCCAAAAATGAAGCCATAAGGCTTTAATCAAACCCAAAAAACATAACCCATAACTCATAAACAAAACCTAGAAACAACATCAAGATAAACGAAAATAAAAACCTATATCATTTACCTTAGTCATCATTCATATATCAAGTGATTCTAAAGGGAGCACCAATTCCTCAAAATAACAAATTACAAAGGTGCACCAATTCCTCAAAATACCAAGTGATTCCATATGTGAAAAAAAACATCTCATAGTCCTTCATATATCAAAGTTGTTTAAGCTTGATATGTAAGACTTAACAAAATAGGGTGACAATAATTTGGAAGTTAGTAAAGCAAAATAACAAGTGATTCCAATAAGCACCAAACTGCCATTGAACTGTTTTTTGACATGCTTTGTAGGCGACTTGGATCTCACCTTCCTTCCACTTGCAACAGGTGATTGATGTTGTGAACTGTCACTTGGCTCAGTGTCTTGGGTAGTGATGGGAGTGGTTGTTGGCGGTGGATTGAGATTGAGAAGGAGCTGGGCAATTGCTATACTAAAGGATGAAGGAGTTGGACGTGAGCATTGTTTAGGGGCAGTGAATGACTTTGATGGTGGTGGGGGATTTGGGTGTGCTCTTTTGACAGTTTTTGTATTAGCTACTTTGTGGCATTTGGCTTGATTGAGGATGAGCAAGCCATGAGTTCCTCGTGTCCCTGGTTCGTGCTTCTGGTTTTTCTTTGCACCTAATCAAATACAATCACAAGAAACTCAATCACAAACTACTTCAATCACACATCATAAACTACTTCAATCACACATCACAAACCACTTCAATCATACATCACAACTACTTCAATCACATTAAATATCAGATTGCCTCAAAATACAACATTAACTGTGGAGAAAACTGAGACTATAATGATATGTTATGGGTGTTAAGTGATCCCAATAGTGCAGAATCAGGTTATTTAGTGATACTAAATCGAATGCTCATGGCTATTAAGTGATACTAAATCATGTTATTATATAAAAAAACATGTTATGCACGTGTACGTAAAAGCATGCAAAGCAAATGAGATTTACGATATAATGCTTATTAGCAGCTTGTCCAAACTAGATGGGGTTGTAGCCCATTCTTTCTTCTTTTCTTGCGTACATTTGAATTTTTCTTCAGTTGTAACGGTCAACGGGTTGTGTGCAAACATTTCATCTATGGCCATTAACACCATAATTATCACACTTTAGGTAGAGTGGTATCGAGGGAACTTGGTAGGATATGGAGGACAAGGCTCGTTCTGACTTTGCTTTCTTTTCATTCTTGGTCTTCCGGGCTTCTTACAGTACTTTGGTGGCTTTAAGACTGGTGCACTAATCTTTTCCCACTAATCCTCACTACGCACTATTTTGATAATTCCTTTATATGTCCTAATATAGAGCTGCATGAGAGTAGAACTCGTGGACATACTGCTCTAGGTTGTCATTGCCATAACTAATGGCACTACAAGAATATGGGGGAGGGAATCCTAGTAAGTTGATATCTTCTGCACGAGCATGTGTGAACATTCAAGTTAACTGAGAATCTTCTTCAATGTGAATGCTTGATAGCACAGGTCCTAATTTCGTGAAAACCAGACCGATTCTACTGCCCGTCTGAAAACTCTTGTCAGATAAAGGATTTTACTAGTTTTATGCAAGTCAGTAATTTATTAAATTAACCAAATTAAATCCCTCTTCGCGAGGTTACTGCCCACATCCAACCCACTAACCCCAGTCAAAGAGAGAAATTTGTCATCTACTAATTTGACCATGTTCGAGTTTTGTTCCTATTATTAAAATTATCCTTACACCACCATATGGGCCATCATATCAATTTACCATTACATACCATTATCTCCTCTAGCCATAACATAAACTTCATATGTAATATCATAGTATTATTATATTGTCACATGTATTTTCACGCATTCATCACCGTCATCTCAATGTTACCATAAGGTACATAACTCTTTTCAAAGAAATTTATTCACACGAAAGTCTATTCATACGTTTAAACATGTATATATATCATAATCGTAACTAAATTTCCTTGATTCGTTTAATTAGGATTTTTCTATTCTTAGTTGATACGCCAAAAACTAAGCATTAAATTAACACTTATTGAAAACGTATGCAATTTAAAAACTCTTTTTTTGTAGATATAACATTGGTAAATAGGGATCGTTCTGGACCGGGAAGTGAGGGTACCTAAGCATGATTGTCGTTTGATTGGTTAATTGGGGCTAAAGATTGAATTTTGAATTCCTAAGTAATTAAACTAAATCTAAACTAACTAAATCTATTATTTACATGTGGTCAACTCATCTTTAACCTAACTCATTCATAAATTATACCAAATCCAAAATTTATGAAATTCCCATAACCTTAGTTCTACAAAATACAAGCATATTATCTCAATTACGTGTCGGGAATTGCCTTAGACACTTTCAATGATCTAGACTCGGGACCCCCAATATCTAATCAAGCATTAAGCACAACATACAAGCATATTAAAAACCAATATCTAATCAATAGAAAAAGACAATTACAGGGCAAGGGGATCGTGTTACACTTTTTATCTCGGGAATTGCCCTAGGGATGCAAAGTGGCTCAACACTCATTGGTGAGACAACACGGGAATTGCCCTAGATTGTCACGAATGAAGGTGTTTGTGGTGGAGTATGGTGTAATTGGCTATTGCTACAGAAATCTCGAATTATTGAAGAGGAAAATTTGGTTAAGCAAAGCTTTGGTACAAAAATGGGAGACCCCCACAAATAACCTAAGCCTCTCTATTTATAGGAGAAAATTAATCCTCAAATAAATAGGAGTTTACAATTTAATTCTAAAAGAAAAAAAGATTAAACTAATTAAATTAAAATCCTAAAGGAAAAAGGTAATAAAAATCCTAATTAAAAAGGTTTCCCAAATAAAAAGAAAACAAATCCAAGCTTGAATTGGACAATTTTACTCCCAAAAATAAGGAAAAATGTTGTTGGAATTAAACAGGAGTCGGTTCGGTGGAAGCCCACCGAACAAGGGAAGTATTTTCGGCAGTCAAAGCAAAGTGAACGAGCAAGGAGGCTGGAAAGAGATGTTCAGTAGACGTCGACCGAACTCTTGGAAGAAGGTTCGGTAAGTGCGCTGAAGCATGGCTGGAGTAGTTCGGTGCACGCGCACCGAGCTTGGTGCTATCTCCATTGGTACACGCGCGCCGCGCATTGGCATAGGAATTGGTAGGTGCTTGTCGAATAAGCTTTTCGGTTGGGCTAAATGGTTTCGGTAGTCCCCTACCGAATTCCTGAGTGGTTTTTGGTGCCCTCCTTTCATTCAATCATAACTTCTTCAATATAACTTCAATTGAGGTGATTATTTCTCCTAAATTCTCGTTTTCCATGCTCTATCCAATTCTTCACATTTCTCACAAAATGGATTATTTTCTCCAAATGTTTAGCTTTTAAACATTAAACGATAAGCATAAAAGGTATAAAATGATGCTTAATTCAAGGCTTATCAAATACTCCCACACTTAGACTTTACTAGTTTCTAGCAAATACCAAAACAAACTAAGGATGTGAAAATTTCGTTTACTTTTTTTTTTCCACTTTTTCCCCCTTTTTTATAACCACTAAATTTAAAACAATTAAGCCCTATTTTCTTTTTAGCACAAACTAAACCCGGATTGATTCCCGCACACTTGAACTTTGCTAGGCCCTAGCAAAACTAAAAAACAAACAACGACTCAAAAACACATTTTTGTTTTATTAGTAAAACAACTCTAAAGCCCTTAACCAAATGTCTCTAAAATTATTATAAGTATATGACATTGTGACATTCAACAAATATGCATAGGAACTCAAGAGATAATGTAATCATGCCATGAACAAGTAAGACTTGGAGAAAACTATGGTGAAATTAAGTCTGTGCATGTTTCGAAAAAGTTAAGATCACCTCACAATGGATGCACTCATAGTCTGTTTCACTCATGAAATAGGGTTTCACTCAAAGATATGTGAAATAATTACTCACATATTTCAACAATAAAAGCACTTAAACAATACCACATGAATAGAATGAATTACTTGCACAAATGAACCCAAACCATATGCTTACTCACACAACTTACTCAACAGATCAAAGACTACTTATCTCATGAATAAAAAAGGTCTTTAATTATAGGTTGTAATGGGGCTAGGGCTAAGGCATTCAGATTTTTGGATATGTGTTGAGAAAGAATATTCCAAAGCTTTAGTCATTGCACCAAAACTTGATCAATTACGAACATATGTTCTTCCAAAATATGATCAAGATCACGTGGGAGCCAAATGTCAACTTGTAATCAATCCAAATACTTACATTCAAAACATATTGCCGGAGAGCTATATATTTTCTTTTGTATTTTCAAACTCTTTCTTGCTCTCATATTCATTTATTTTTTTTTTCACTTTGTTTTTATTGTTTTTTGTATTTTTCTTCGGAAATTATACAATACATCAAGTAATTTGGACAAGTCTATTCCCATACACACATCATCACCTTGAATAGAACATCTTCATGCCATCTTCATGTATGCTAGCTTTGAAATCTTCAACCAAGTCTTTAGAACAAGGGTAAAGATACCTATACTGGGCTAAGAATTTAGATATGCATGGTAAAAAAAGAAAAAAGCTAAACGGGGGTTCAAAGGAGCTAACTAGGGGTGTCACAACTCGTGCGCACAAAAGGGACACATGACTATTTGGCAAAGTGGTGGAAAACGTAGGTGCCTTTAATCATATTCACAATCAAAGTATGTATCGACTATAAGCTTTGCAAATTGACATGAATAAGTTCTAACAATCTCTAGTTCATTAAAACTATTGCAAGTAATCATATGAGGCATGTATAAGCTATAAATGATTTACACTCAAGAAAAGAAAGAACATAAAGCTCAAAAGCTCACAAGGGTTAAATGTGATTCAAAACATAATTCTAACATGAAAATTCTATACCAAGTTTTAAAAACTATAATTCGGTCAGCCCCGCCCCCGCCCCCGCCCCCCCCCCCCCCCCCCCCCCCCCCAACCGAATTCCTGAGTGGTTTTTGGTGGCCCCTTGAAAGTGAAAAAAAAAAGAAAAAAAAATAAATGAATATGAGAGCAAGAAAGAGTTTGAAAATACAAAAGAAAATATGTAGCACTCCGGTAATATATTTTGAATGTAAGTATTTGGATTGATTACAAGTTGACATTTGGCTCCCCACGTGATCTTGGTCATGTTTTGGAATAACATATGTTCGTAATTGATCAAGTTTTGGTGCAATGACTAAGTCTTTGGAATATTCTTTATCACCACATTTCCAAAAAATCTGAATGCCTTAGGCCTAGCCCCATTACAACCTATAATTAAAGACTTTTTTGATCTATGAGATAAGTAGCCTTTGATATGTTGAGTAAGTGTGTGTGAGTAAGCATATGGTTTGGGTTCATTTGTGCAAGTAATTCATTCTATTCATGTGGTATTGTTTAAGTGCTTTTATTGTTGAAATATGTGAGTAATTATTTCACATATCTTTGAGTGAAACCCTATTTCATGAGTGAAACAGACTATGAGTGCATCCATTGGGAGGTGATCTTAAATTATTCGAAGCATGCACAGACTTAATTTCACCATTGTTTTCTCCAAGTCTTACTTGTTTATGGCATGATTATATTATCTCTTGAATTCCCTATGCATATTTGTTGAATATCACAATGTCATATACTTATAATAATTTTAGAGACATTTTGGTTAAGGGCTTTAGAGTTGTTTTACTAATAAAAAAAAAATATGTGTTTTTGAGTCCTTGTTTATTTTTAGTTTTGCTAGAGCCTAGTAAAGTTCAAGTGTGGAGGAATCAATCCGGGTTTAGTTGTGCTAAAAAGAAAATAGGGCTTAATTGTTTTAAATTTAGTGGTTATAAAAAAAGGGAAAAAAAAAAGAGGAAAAAAAAAGTAAACGAAATTTTCAAATCCTTAGTTTGTTTTGGTATTTCCTAGGGACTAGCAAAGTTTAAGTGTGGGGGTATTTGATAAGCCTTGAATTAAGCATCATTTTATACCTTTTATGTTTATCATTTAATATTTGAAAGCCAAAAAATTGGAGAAAATTATACATTTTGTGAGAAATGTGGAGAATTGGATTAGAGCATGGAAAAACGAGAATTTAGGCAAAAGAATCACCTATAAGCCTTTGTACCTAATCAGTGGCTTGGAGGGTGAGTAAAAACATCAAAGGTGTGGGTGGAAAAAAATAAGTATTTAAAGATTACGTCTCGATAAAAATAAACTTCACACCCTCCAATTATGAAAACATTCATGCGTATCGCTGTGACACTGAGATTGAGGCATAAGATCACCGTTGCACATTCACCAACTTTTCCAGAGTAGGATTTTGGTGCTTTCACTGTACAATCACCTATGCTCTGTAATACTGTTGACTGGTTGAACATTTATCTCAACAGTTATGTATAGTTGGTTATCCGTGTCTGACAAATGTTGTCAATTATACTATTATTTTAAAGGATATTTTTGGCATTTCAGTTTAATTGTCAGATAGAAGCCGAACCTTTCACGATTATCGAAGTCTTTTTGGGAAGTCATTAATTTTTTTGTTCAGAGAGCACAGTAATGACATATGACTTAAAATAGATTCTAAATACATAAATCAGTTATCCAAGAAAAATGGTATGAGATCAAAACCATTTAAAACACCCCACAGGCTCATCGCCTCATCCAAAGGAAAACCAGAATAACAACATATGGTCAGTTTCATGCATACCGATCTTCTAAATTCAATTCCCCAAGATATACATTATATTGAACATAAACAGAATGAGGTCATCTGACAAAGCACACACTCTCACTTTCTCTGAAACAATTCGACCACTTCTAATCTATAGGTATGAAAATTCAGTTAGAGCCTCTAAAGACCAAAACCAATTAAAATACCCCACAGGCTCATCGCGTCATCCAAAGGAAAACCCAGAATAATAATAACATTAAAAAAAAATAAAGAACCAAACCTCCATGGTCAGTTTCATGCATATCCATCTCCTAAATTCAATTCGTCAAGATATACATTAAACTGAACATAAAAACACAATTTCTCTGAAGAAACAATTCAATCACTTCTAATCTATATATATCTAAAAATTTGAAAGTACTTTTTAAAACTAGTTATGAGTACTGGATTTCATTCTCTAGACAAAAACACATCGTAATTAATTATCCATCCTTTTTTTAATCATCTTTTTTTCCATCCTCTTTTTTATCATCTTTTTTCTTTTCTTTTCTTTTTTTAGTATCTCTTGACTGAAATTTCATTGTCTTTCATTTTCTTTCCCATCCTTCTATCTTTTTCATTTTCATCATATTTTTTTTTCATCCTTCTTTGTTCTGATTCTCTCTTCTCCAATTATATCTACTGATCACATTTCTCACTTCTCCACATTTGTTGCCCCATTTCTCTCCTCCGCCTCCTCCTCCTCCTCTACCAGCCCTATTTTCTCCTTCTCATCTACCACCCATATTTATCTTTCCTCGTCCTCGGCTCTTTGTTTTTCTCTCCATCAATCCTTATGTAGATTATTAAACTTCTTGTGATGTTCACAAATTAACCACCACTTTCTTCAAAATATGTAAGAGTCCTAACTTTTTGTTATCCATCTAATTTTTTCAATGTGCATGTTATTGTTAGCCATGTTCTTATTTGTGCGGAGAAACTGCAAGTGCATGCAGCAAACTCGTCAGTTTTTGGGATCGATCTTATATAGAAGATCGCCACATTAGGGTTTTACCATAGGGAGCTTGACCGCTTCTCCACCAGGTGTCGGAATTTAAGCTCAGCTGCTTCTAATTTGTCCAAGCCCAAATCCGAAAAGCCGAGTCCCGGTCTACGTACAGGTTTGCAGTTCTTCACATCGAGCAAAAATTGTTGTCTGTGTCCGTCCCTCTATTGGCAACTAAACTCAAGGCCTCAGTAAGGTGGGCTCTCAAATTTTTATGGGCCCTTGTGTTTTCTAATGATTTTTTGTTTGTGTTTCTTATGGATAATTTGGGTTTTGCTAGTTTTTTTGTGCTTTTGCCATTCCGTATGAGCTCGTTCTGGAGAGTGAGCAAGATGACATTCGTGGCGGTCAGCTTCTTAATCTTTTGCACAATATTAAGGTGTGGAAACCATTTAGACATTAAAAAAAACAGTAATAATATTAAAAGAAAAACAAGTATACAAAAAATAATAGAATAATGTATATTAAGTTCGCAGACGATTAGATGCAATCATTACCACTATATTAAGATTTATTAAACAAATATTACTGCTTAATAATAATTTTATTCATTACACCAATGGACAGCTTTTAGGGCGTACAAATTAGAGCGTGCAAAAATGCGCGCCTTAAAAATGTACGCCTTAAAAATGTACTTTTTAGGGCGTACATTTTTGCATGCCCTAAAAGAGGCTATTCTTAGACTATTTAGGGCGCACATTATGTGCGCGCCTTCGTTTTTAGCTATTTAGGGAGTGCTTTGAATGTGTGCCCAAAAATATGGTTTTTAAGGCGTGCATTGTGTGCCCCTAAAGAAATGAGCTGTTAAGGCGTGTAGATGCACGCCCTTAAAACAAAGAAATTTTTTATAACCCAAAATTTTCAGTTTCCGCACTTTGAGTTCTAAAGGCGCCAACACTCAACCTTTCGCACTTTGAGTTGTTTCTGAAAGAAAAAAAATTATCCAACTGTTTGTATTCTTAGAATCCAAAATCAGCCACTCAAAAATTGGCTCCCCCCTTCTCTTCCCTCCTGCACCGCGAAGGTTCCTCTAACCTCTGCTCCTCTGGACGAAGCCAAGCAACAAATCGGCCTCTCACCTCCGCCCCATCGTCGCCACCATCGTCGCCCCCCAACCATACCAATTCATCCTCATAAATCAGCCCTAAATCCCACCGATACCCACCAAAGGCGCAGTTCGTATTCGAACCCACTGAAGCCCTCCTTCTCTGTCCCCGATTTTCCTTTTCAACGAGGGAAAAGCTTTCATTTTTGTTGTTGAGTATTGAAAATCTGGTCAGGCATTTGAGCTTCTCAGTCGAAATGAAGAAGAATTGAACATGGTATGTTTTTAATTTTCGAATTTTCTGTAAATTTATATGAAATTTTGTTTCTTTTGCTTCATTGTGGGTTTTAGAGTATTTTGGGTTTTGAATCATCCGAAATAAGTATGGGATTCTGTTCGGTAATAGGAAAAAGGTATAAGTTGGGGTTGAGTTGGTTATGTTCTTTGATTATTTATTTATTTATGTTTGCACTAGGTGTGTATAGAAAAACTCTTTGTGACTAAAGATTGAAGTTGATGATATACAAACATGATAACTGTAAAGTGGGATGAATGTTTCTTACGTTTTCTTTAGTTTAATTGGATAACTCATATAAGTTGTTTTCTAATTTTGTTTGATTTGTTTAGGAAGTGTTAATTAGATTACTCTTTTGGACAGGGGTTGATTTGGGCTGTTGCTTGAAGTTGGGAACGAGAATCTCGAAATTGAACCTCTGTAAGTCTTGGAAGTATGCGTTTGACTTCATTCATAGTTTCTCTATTGTATCTTATTGTTATTGGTTTCATTTTTGTGCAATTTGCATGAGATATGTGACGAGGCGTTTGCCTAACTATGAGATAAAAGAAGCGTATAAGGAGTAGAATAGTTTTATTGCTTAGTTGGAAAATTTGAGTATTAGAGGTTGGAATTTGCTAGTTAAGGTCTATTGTGTGCTCTGCGTATTAGGTTGTGAATTTGAGTAGAATAGTTTGAATTTGAGTAGAATAGTTTACTAGCAGTATACCATGGCATATTTGTATAGTCGTTGATTGAGCAGCCTGGTCTCTCTATTTTTGGGATTTTATTCACCCTTGCTCACTAAAAAAATACATGTAGTCTTCGATACTCAATATTGATTTTGAATGTTTTCTAGTTGTATATGTTTACTGTGGTATTTTTCCCCCCTAGTTTTTCATGTCAAACTAAGATTGTCAGTGTCGAATGACCTCGTCCCTTGGAATGGATTGAATTTATAGCTAAAATTCTTTTGCAGGTCCCCAACATTGGTGATTCTGTCTTTGCTTTACTTGTTTTTTATTTTTCTAAACAGCAGTTTCACCTGCATAAACTTCTTTCAAAATACCTAATAAAACTTAAACTTCCAAAATATGTAACATCATCAAAGTAAGAGGAGGCAAAAGCTAAGGTTTTTGTGTCAAATATTTGTTATATCGAGGAGAGCCGGGTGAGAGGAGGCATATATTTGGAGGACTAGAACCAGTGGCTAACCCAGATGACCCAGAAGACCCAGACACAGATTCTCTCTTTCAGACTCACTCTCTGTACAGGTGTTTTTGTTTGTATCAGAGAGAGATCAGAGAGAGAGAAGACAACTTCAACTTATTTCCTTGAATTGTATTAGTGTAATACCTTTTTGTCTCTCCTTATGGCTGACAAAACAATAGTTCCATCTTGAGAGAAATAGCAGTATGCGTAATAGGCTACTGTTTACGGAAAAAAAAACAAGTTCATATATCATACAAAAGTATTATGAGTCATATATATATATATACACATATATGAAACCGTAAACCTAGCTGATAATGCGTTTTTATTTTTCTGAGTAAATTACTTGGCTGGAGATTCATTTGTAGGTCAAATTTGGTTCGTCATATATATCATAGAAAAAAAAAATATGAGAGTGAATCGAAAGTGAGGGATGATGGTGTGATACTGTGTAGACTTTTAGACATATGACATATGTATTGCTTCACTGTTTTCTCGGGTAAGTTTTCCTCCTTTCATATTCAAGGGACCAGAGCTTTTGCTGGTGATCAAATATAGACGGGAGAGTCTTATGAAATTCCCTTGAATCCTTACAATCCTATTGCTTTCATTTTCCATATGAGGATCATGATTATGTTGATTTGTCTCTCAAATAGTAGAAGCCATATGAGGACCACAAACCAACTTATGTCGCAAAATACCACTTGCTCTCCCCAAAGATTCCCATAGAGACTACTACTATACTACATAAGTTAACCAAAAAAAAAAACAGCAAGTTCGATATACAAAACACAACACTAGTTACGATTTAGCACAAGGAACAGCCACTGGGGGTATTTTTCTCCATGTGGTGGCCAGAGGTCTCCAACTGCCACTGCTTGCATCTTAATGTACTTGAATAAAGTAATGTTCATTGGCCTGACTCATGTCCTTAGTTTTCTCCTCGATGGTGTTCATTGGCCTGATTCATGTTCTTAGTTTGCTCCTTGATATTGTTCGTCTGATTACGTAAACTCAACTACAAGCTTCTGCATTGCTAGTGTATAAAACATTCTCGTAAAATCAACATCAATATATAACTCTTCTAGAAACTCATTATCTACTTGTTGCAATAGTCGTCTGTTATACATCCCCTGACTCATTATCTACTTGTTGCCAAGGTATCAAACTATCTGGTCCCATATATTTGAAACCTTCCCCGTGAGTCATCACTTTGAGCAGGCTCCATCTTAAGAAGCAGTGTACTATTTTTTATTGTTAGATTAAAAGTCTTTCTTCATCAACCTTTCAATGTCAAAGTGGGATCATCATAACCTAGCTTTAGCTTTCCTCCACGGCTTTATTCCTATCTTGAAGTTTAATGCTCGTTCTGGTCTTTTTCTTCAGTTTCATATGATTTTTGCTCGCTTATTGTTACGTGTAAAGTTTTCAATATTGATAAACTGATTTTTCCAGGAAATAATCTTGAATGGCTTTGTTACATGAGTCAGGGGTATACCTGGATTATATTACCCACTTGCTTTTTGTGACCCATTTACTAAAATAATTTAAGATATTCTTTGGTCTTATGTGGATTCTATTGTTCACTTTGCTTCTTTGTTTTGAAGTCAAATGTTTTCATATCTAAATAATCATTATTACATCTGAAGAGGCTACACTGGTTTATAAATCACTCTCTTTCTGCTTTGTTCCTAATTACTGGATACTTAGGATGTTACTCTTCTTTCACATAGGGTAATTGGTACCGCATACTCTGTGTTGGAATTACTGGTGGGGTAGGGACTTGGTCTTGAGTATCCAATTGTTAATAGCTTAAGCTTTAGCACAAGGAACATATTCCTCACCACTTAATATTTATGACAGGGGTGAGAGGAATAACAGGTTCAGCATAAATAGTTCCAAGCTCACTAGGATCCTCTTCTTCATCAAAACTGGTCTTAAAAATATTTGAAAATAAACCCTTGATGGTGCCAAACTAGTGATAATACAAAAATTAGACTGACTTGACATCATCAGCCAGAGGATCTAGATGTGGAACATTCTCATTTGGCTTCGGAACTAGCCACTGGGGTATTTTCTCCATGTGGTGGCCAGAGGTCTCCAACTGCCACTGCTGCATCTTAATGTACTTGAGTAAAGTAATGTTCATTGGCCTGAGTCATGTCCTTAGTTTTCTCCTTGTTAGTGTTCATTGGCCTGAGTCATGTTCTTAGTTTACTCCTTGATATTGTTCGTCTGATGACGATACTCATCAACGTTTCAATGTCAAAGTGGTATCATCATAACCTAGCTTTAGCTTTCCTCCACAGCTTTATTCCTATCTTGAAGTTTGATGCTCGTTCTGGTCTTTTTCTTCAGTTCCATATGATTTTTGTATTGTTGTTATGTGTAAAGTTTTCAATATTGATAAACTGATTTTTCCAGGAAACAATCTTGAATTGCTTTGTTACATGAGTTAGGGGTATACCTGGATTATTACCCACTTGCTTTTTGTGACCCATTTACTAAAATAATTTAAGATATTCTTTGGTCTTATGTGGATTCTATTGTTCACTTGCTTCTTTGTTCACTGGTTGATGCATTTGTGTAAGTTGTAATTTGTACAGTTGAATGACATTGTTTGCTACTCTGACGATCTTTTCTCCCTCCTTCTTCCTCTTTTGGTGAAAGATATTAAATTGTAGCAATGAAAACTGATGGATGCAGCAGTTGTGGGTTAATTGCATTTTCTCTTTTATTCATGTAGCTTCCCAGGAACTAGATGCAGTTGCACTTCTTGCGGGCAATTGGGCTTTTCAGACATCTTTTATCTGAGCTTCTTACTAAATGGAGTATATACACCAATAAGGTATGTCTCACATTTTGTATCAAGTGCATTTGATAATCTTTAAATGTTGGCTTTGGTGTTCGGTTCTTGTTATGCTTGAAAGGTTATTGTTCATGAATGGCTATTGGCATAAGGCTAATTGTCATAAGTTATGTACTTATCTTCCTTATGCACAAGTTAATGAAATCCTATTGGCATAAGGCTAATTGTCATAAGGTTCCTAATTTAGAGACACTAGTTATAATAGATTATAATTTGATTGTAATTGATTATAATCTGATGACAATTAATTATAAATTGATATCATGAGAAGATCATTCCTCTTGTAGCATAAGGTTTGGTAATGCCTTAATAGAAAGGAATTATGTTTGAGGCTCTATATAAGCTGGTCATGTTCTCACAATAATCACATCTTCTACTGAGTAGCAGAGACCTATTGAATGTAAAATTTTAAGTATAGTTTAAGTTATGTACTTATCTTCCTTAGGCATAAGTTAATGAATGGACATCGGCATAAGGCTAATTGTCATAAGGTTCCTAATTTAGAGACACTAGTTATAATAGATTATAATTTGATTGTAATTGATTATAATATGATGACAATTAATTATAAATTGATATCATGAGAAGATCATTCCTCTTGTAGCATAAGGTTTGGTAATGCCTTAATAGAAAGGAATTATGTTTGAGGCTCTATATAAGTTGGTCATGTTCTCACAATAATCACATCTTCTACTGAGTAGCAGAGACCTATTGAATGTAAAATTTTAATTATAGTTTAAGTTATGTACTTATCTTCCTTAGGCACAAGTTAATGAATCGACATCGGCATAAGGCTAATTGTCATAAGGTTCCTATTGGCATAATGGAACCAGTAAATTTGAAGGCTCTTAACCCCACATAATTTTCTCACCCTTGATCCTTTGCATGATCAATGCAATACTTGTAGGAACCAGTAAATTTCAGTAATGATCACTCAGTAGATGAGAAGTGTAGTCTAGGTCGCTCTTGACCCAAAAAAAAAGAATCAAGTTGTATTGGAAATTTTATAAAACTTTGTTACATCAATCTCACTGCGCGCGTCGTTCTTGGAAGGTGGGCATGTTCAGCTAGCAAAACAACTCTCTAGCTAATCAATTTTGATCATAATTTTCCATTGAATATCATGCTTAATTAATGAACTCATTAGCTTAATTAATGAACTCATTAGCTTAATTAATGAACTCATTAGCTTAATTAATTAATCTAGCTAAAGGACATGGAAACACATGTCCATTGTACCCTTTGAATGGCTTAATTTCTTGGATTTTGACCTTCTTCTTCTTTTACGGGTTGTAGTTGAGATTCACGTGACAAATTTTAGGATTTTAGGGTTATGATGAACCTTCCACAAGCTACGTACCATGCTTCTGTTCTGATCATGCAACAATATTGCTAATACAGTTCATAATTAAGCTCTAATTAATAAGCTCTCTAATTAATAAGATCTCTTATTAATAAGCTCTCTTATTAATAAGCTCTAATGGCCGTCGACTTATTATCGCACCCATTACCATATATAATGCAAGCAGATTCTATTAAAAAAGTACCATAATAATGAAAAATAGAGGAAGGAGGATCATACATTTGATGATAGGTTAAACTTTTAAGATGACCCAAATTAGCTAGACCCCACATCTTTTCTAGAATCATGAGCGTGACTTATGTAAATGCATGTCACTGCTCGAGGGCATATGCATTCGTCTATGTTTGCATTCTTCATGCTAAAACATCTGAATTAATAATGCTCCAAGTAGTGGAACTTTTACATAGAAAAATATGCTTATGAATATGTAGTTGCAATTTACTGAAGCTGGACGACATCTGAAAAGTCTAATTGAGAAGTTCATGCTTTGTATGGGTGTTTAAACACTAACTAGAGACGAGTGCAACTAACAGCTGTAGTACATCTAGCATGGATAAAGAATGGGTTTTCCTTTCCAGGTTCATCTCAAAACTCTATAAGCATAACTAAACTAAACACATGTAGTTATTTTATTAAAGAATAGTTTATTTATTTATTTTTAGAGTGTCGAAAGCTTATCGTGAAGGGGCAAGAAATTTTGTTAATATGGTTCAAACAAGTAAAGGGCATCCAGACACTATCCAATGCCCTTGCAGCCGTTGCTTAAACCTACAACACCATTATTTTGAAGAAGTATATGACCACTTGGTCATGTATGGGATGGATCCGACATACACTAGATGGGTCTTACATGCGGAAGATCCAAGTGTAACAGTCCAATATGAAGATGCAGAGATGATAGAAATGATAGACACATATAGGATGTACAGAGATACGTACTTTCAAGGATGTGTTCAGGATTTTTCACAAGCAAAATAGTCAGAAACTTGCCTCTTTAGTGAAAGAGGCAGAAGTTCCTTTATATGCAGGAAGTAATTACACCAAGATGTCGGCTACAGTGATAATATACAAGTATAAGGCCAAGAATGGTGTGACAGATAAAGCATTTGATGAACTCTTGCAGATTTTTCGAGCTTTTCTACCACAAGATAGTACACTTCCTCGTTCTTTAAACTTAACAAAAAAATTTCTGAATACCTTTGACTTAGGTTATGAGAAGATACATGCTTGTGAGAATCATTGTTGTTTATTCAGAAAGGAACTAGAGCACATGGTTGTATGCCCAAAATGCGGTTCTTCACGATGGAAAATCAATGAAGAACCAAAAGGATTCACGAAGGAGTGCCTTCTAACGTTCTACGTTACTTTCCAACCATACCGAGGTTTAAGAGAATGTATGGCTCAATTGAAAATTCAAAGCAACAGAGATGGCATAACGATAATAAAAGTGAGGATGGGATGATGCGCCATCCAGTTGACTTGATGGCATGGAAAAGAATTGATAGTCAGTGGCCTGCTTTTGCATCGAATCCACGTAGTCTCCGACTTGGTCTTTCTTCAGATGGATTTAATCCCTTTGCTGATCTTAGTTCAAGATATAGTTGTTGGCTAGTCATTTTGGTTATGTATAACCTTCCACCATCTATGTGTATGTCGAAAGAAAATTTATTGTTGACATTACTCATCCCCGGAAAAACGCAGCCAGGAAATAATATAGATGTATATTTGGAACCTCTTATAGAAGATTTGAAGGAGTTGTGGGTTAATGGTGTAAGTGCCTACGATGCATTTAGTAAGTCAACGTTCAACTTAAAAGCTGTACTAATGTGGACGATAAATGATTTTCCAGCTTATGTAAATTTATCTGGATATTCCACGAAGGGTAGAAAAGCATGTCCAGTATGTGGGGTCGAGACTTGTTCAAAATGGCTGTGTAACAGTAGGAAGTTTGCATATATGGGCCATAGAAGGTTTCTTTCTCACAATCATCGTTTTCGATTTAATAAATCTTGGTTTGATGGGAACGAAGAACATGGACGTAAGCCTAAAGTGTTAAGTGGTTCAGAAGTTCTTGAGGTGGTCTCATCGATTGACAGTAACTTGGAAAAAGCAAGCAAGAAGAAAGGGAAAAGAAAGAAAGATGCAATTGAAGAAAATATAGGTGAAGAAGATGGAAATGAAGAACATGACAATGAGGAAGCTAATGTAGCTCTCCATGGAAAAAGAAATCCATTTTCTTTGAGTTACCATATTGGCATGTAAGTCATTTCCGTTTCGCAAAATCAAAAACTTTTTGAAAGCTACATTTCTTAAGATGAAATAGCACTAGTATTAATGTGATGTCTCAATGCTGCAGAAATTATTACTACGTCACAATTTGGATGTAATGCATATTGAGAAGAACATTTGTGAGATGACAGTTGGCACACTTTTGAATATGAAGCGAAAAACAAAGGATGGTTTGAAGGCACGGAAGGATTTGAAGGAAATGGGCATTAGAAAGGGTTTACATCCGGAAAATGATGGTGCTGGTTCTAAAAATTCAAAGGCACCGTTCGTGCTATCGAAGCAAGAGAAGAAACTTTTTTGTAAACGGTTGCTGAATTTAAGATTGCCATATGGTTATAGCTCTAACATTGCAAGTCGAGTATCATTACGAGATTGCAAAATTTTAAGCCTCAAGTCCCATGATTATCACATCCTAATTCAACAAGTGTTGCCCGCATTGTTAAGAGGACTTCTGGAAAAAGGTCCAAGGGTTGCATTGCTTAGACTCTGTGCATTTTTCAATGCAATATGTCAGAGAGTTATTGACATAAATATGTTGGAACACCTTGAAAATGAAGTAGCAGAGACCATGTGTATGCTTGAAAGGTTTTTCCCCCCCATCTTTCTTTACGATTATGCTTCACTTAACAATTCATCTTGGACAAGAAGCTCGAATTGGTGGCCCTACACAATTTCGGTGGATGTACCCATTTGAAAGGTAATTTTCGAAATTTTCTTTTCAATTTTACAATTCTAATTACCGATAGTCCTAGAGATGATAGTTATAGTTATAATGGAAATTGGGGTTTAAGTTTATGAAGGAACTCAAAGGGTATGTGAAAAACCGTTCAAATCCTGAAGGATGCATGGCTGAAAAGGTTTTAGCAAAAGAGTGCACGAGTTATTGTAGTGATTATATGACACAACCAGCAACACTCGTTGAGCAACCTTATGCCGATGGTGAGAATTATGAAGTTGAAACAATAAAATGGAGGGAAACCAATTGGTAAAGGAACTTTGAAAACATTACCTTCTACCATGTTTGACGTTGCTCATCTCTATGTGTTGGAGAATAGCCCTGAAATAGAGCCATATCGAGAGTAAGACTCAAATTTATCAATACCTTGTATTATCTTGATTCACACAGTCCAGTGTTATTGAATTTTTTTACTTTCTTGCAGAAAGCACCTACAGGAACTTAAATTTGCAGACACTCGTCTTAGGAGATGTGAAAGCCTTCTGATAAAGAAGCACATGGAAACATTCATTGAATGGCTAGCAAAGAAGGTTAGGATAGATGAAGGGCATGACATGTCAGATATAGTGAAATGGCTTGGATGTGGACCTAGAACATATGTACTCTCTTATTCAGGTCTCATTATCAATGGACATCGGTTCCACACAAGAGATGCTAAGATCAGTACACAAAATAGTGGTGTTTTCCTTGAAGCAGAAACTATGTGCAGGGCAAGTGCAAGAGACACTTCACAAGTAGTTGGAAACGTAGCATACTATGGTGTTATTATAGATATTATCTTGCTAGACTATAGAAAATTTAAGGTTCCTCTCCTTTGGTGTGATTGGGAAAACATAAGAACTGGTATTAGAGTTGAAGATGGACTTACGCTAGTTAATCTCCACCAAGGGCAGCAACAATTTCAGAATGATCCATTCATATTAGCTTCACAAGCAAAGCAGGTTTTTTATTTGAGAGTCGATGACGATTCAAATTGGTATTCTGTACTTAAAGCACCACCAAGAGGGGTTTATGAGTTTGAAAAAGTTGATGGGAATGATTACATGCCACCTGCACCTTTAGAGATGTCACAACTAAACTTGGATGATGAGGATTTTTTAAGACGCGATGAAGATGCCATAACATACAATGAAGACTGACGTTGCAGAAATAACTGATGCAATGTCCGACTTATGTTTTAGGGCCAGTAACAGTACCAAACTGTTCATATATTGTTGCTGCTTTTGGGTTCATGAAATTAACTAGTGTCCATTTTTTTCTGCAATCTCATTTCTTACATTTCATCAATGCTAATGTGTGTTGGGATGTGAATTTTTTCTATCTTAGTTTGTATTATATTGGGTTTTACATTTATATAATGTGTGATAATGGTTGGAAATGGTTGAATATTGATGCCACTATATGGATCGTTTTGGTTTTTTTGCTTTTGTCATTTGAATGGGGTTTTGGTAAGTTATTTAATTATGTATGTTTTAGAAAGGAGTTAATATAGATGATGTTTGTTATATGCTTTCACTTGGTAGCATACACATTACTGCTTTTTTTTTTCCTTTGCAGGCTATAATCATTCAAGCCTAATCATGTCTGGTTGTGAGGTTAGTAATAACTTTCACTCTTAAATTTCATTGATAAATAGAATGTGTATAGTTTAAAGTGCATATTGAAAACACTAACCACTTCCATTTGATTTATGAAGAGTTCAAAAAAGGGCAGCAGAAGAGCAAAGAAACAGAGATTAGCTGCTATTGCATCCGCTATTATTGAAACTAGGCAAGGACACAATGGGGCAATATGAATAACAGACGAACAACCTAATGGAAATGAAGTGCCACCCATTGTAGAACCTAATCAACAAAGAGTTGAAAATGCCTCCAACTCAGAAAGTTCAAAGAAAGTTAGGGGTAAGGCAAAAATGCTGAATATGAACAAAGGAAAAGAAAAAGAGACTCCTCTTCTAGTGGAATTTAATCACAACGGCCAACCAATTAGGAAAAATGCATCAAAGTTTGCATCCTTCCTTGGTATCACAGCAAGAGAGCTACTACCAATAAATGTGGAAAGCTGGGGAAAACTTTCAAAGGCTTATCAAAATCAACTATGTGAACTTATCTTGGGGTAATTTATATATATAACCTTCACACACAGAATCCATTATTTATTGCTAATTCTATTCTAACACAACATTTATTAATTTGCAGCAAAAGTTCATTGTTGATGAATGTCGCAAGAACTACGTTTTCCGAAAGTTAGGAAAGCATTGGTGAGATTATCGATACAGGTTGTTGAAAAACGTTATGGTGAAAGCTAAAGAAATTGGCTTACCACAGGCTGCTGCCCTGTACAAACCAGACAACATTCATTCTATGGAAGAATGGTTGTCATTTATCAAAAAACGGAACTCACCATCAAATAAGGTATGGTGTTGTGAAATGAAAGTTTAAATGATGACAATTACAATCTTGAACTGTGTACATTTGTTTCCTTACATAGGAAAAGTCTAAAAAATTCAAAGAGATGCGTGGAAAGCAAAATCTAGTGCATAGAACAAGTCGTAAAGGCTTTGCTCGCTTAGAGGATGAAATGGTATGGTTTATTGTTTATCTTAGTTTTGTGATGAAATGAAATGGTATGGTATTGTTTATATAGAACAAACGTTTAAAAACAATTACATTTTTAGATTCAAAAAAGTGACTCAACTCAGGGAGTATCAAGATCTGATATTTGGATTGAAGGGTACACAACAAAAAAGAAAAGGATGAATGATAATGGTGATGATGTAGAAGTTGAGGAGCCGGAGATAGTGGTAAAAATATATGTTGTTTGATTATGTGTTTTGTTGGGATTGTTGTATCATAGTGCTTATTCTTACAATTATGTATTCCAGAAACAAGTGAAAAAATATAAGACTGAAGGAACGTCTTCCTCTATTAAAGATGATGTTGTTGCAAAGATATTAGGTCCTGATCCACGTGGACGAGTGAGAGGGCTTGGGTTTGGTGCAACACCTTCAAAAGTAGATGGCCACAGACATATATGTGATGCATTCCATGTGTTAGAAAATGAGGTGGTGGACTTGAGAGTCATGGTAAGAGATCTAATTGCCCGGCTAGACAAAAGGGGGAATGATTCTGTTAGTGTTTATCAGTTTTTGATCATTACATTTGCTTGTTATTAGAAAGAACTATAATTAGTACCAACATAGAAGGCACACATGATGAAGCTCTATTTTTCTTGTAATTTATATCAATATTACAAGAAAAAGAAAGTTCAAGTTTTCAAGATTCTGCTACTGATAGGGCTCAAAGCAAAGCAAAGAAATCTAGAAGTTTGTCTCAGTCTGATAATCCGAGGACACAAAGCAATGGGAATGGTGCAAGTGCTCAGTCTCCTAAGGAGGGAAGAACTTGTAAATTAATGAACTGGGCTGGAACAAATCATAAAGTTGTTGCATTAGGTGTGATTATATCGACTGATCCTACTGCATTGGCTCATTTTGTGCCTATTGGAAAAAATTGTTGGAAAGTGGCAGTGCACGATGTACTAGATGACAATGCGCCTATGTATCGACCAACACGAGAATTCTTTTTGATTCGTGACGCATTAGGCAGTACAGTTGCTTGGCCTATTGATGACATAGAGGTAATTATCTCTCCTATACTTAATCACTAATAAATACAATTGTATGATTGGCTTATAGATGTCATTTTTCATCTAGGTGCTGTAAATTTTTGTAGGTTCTCTAATTGCCATCTTTGTCAAAAAACCTACGAAAGAAGGTTTTATCACATAAGGTAAGTTTAATATTCTAAGAGTTGTATTTCTATATATGTTTTGTTATCAACATGCCTTCATCTTCAATATTGCAAGTTGTTAAGATGGGATGATGCTTATGTAACTATGAATTATAGGATTAGCTGCATTATTCTGCTCTCTTGCACGAAAACAAGCAAAATGAATCCTATGCTATTAACCCATACTGTAAATTGTCATAAATTTCACATTTTCTTCACATTCATTTGGAACTCATTTTGTGAATGTGAAACTAAGCTTGTTTATTCATAATAATGTTGCAGGAGTTAACATATGTTCAGTGAATGATTTTGTATGAAAAGGGGAAGTTGATGCAGAATACACATGAAGGATTAAGAGGAAGAACTTGCAAATAGTGACTTGGTATACGTTTATGGAAGAATTTAGTATTTTTTTTTCAACAATCTTGAATGTTTATTTGAAATTTTTTTCGTTATGGATCTTTTTGGGTTTTGGAAATTTGGATAAGTGTACGTTGAGATGATATGATAAGTATAATTTATGCTAGTTTTCTTTGTCAAGTTGTGATCTACGAATTATTCTCTATCATTGTTGATACATTTTCTTTTCTATTGAATACGTATGTGTAAATTGATTCTTATTGAATCTAGTATATGATATGTACCAGGTATTGACTTTACAAATGGAATTTGAAAGAATTACTAAATGGAGGTCTAAAAAAAAATTATTCCAATGAGGGCGTGCAAAGCATGCCTTGAATAGATGGTGCCAAAAGTTTCAGGGCGTGCAATGTGCGCCTTCATAAGTTGTATGAAAATATTTTAAGGCGTGCATTGTGCGTCTTAAATGTTTTGGCGGGAATTGTTTTTAGGGCGTGCAAAGCATGCCTTCAATATATGGCGCCAAAGTTTTCAGGGCGTGCAGTGTGCACCTTCATAAGTCATATGAAAATCTTTTAAGGCGTGCATTGTGCGTCTTAAATGTTTTGGCGGGAATTGTTTTTAGGGCGCGCACCGCGCGCCTTAAGTATAGTATTTAGGGCGTGCCGTGAGTGCCTTAAAAGAGTAATTAGGGCGTGCAGTGCGAGCCTTAAAAGAGAAATTAGGGCCCGTCACGCACGCCTTGACCATCAGTATTTAAGGCGCACAATGTGTGCCTCGAATAATAAGCGTTTTTTACGGCATTGCTTTTTAAGGCACGCGGCTGCGCGCTTTAAAAACCCTAAAAATCCTCTTTTGGTGTAGTGATTATACTCTTATTTGGATATATATGTATTTATCTCGATATATCTGAATATTTTTTTATTATTATTTTTACTCTGTATTAATAATAGATTTAAAAATTAAAAAAAAATTAATATATTTTTTAACGGTCCGATTTGGATTTAATGGATTTCCAAAATGAATCCAAATCCAAACTGTTATTAACCGAGAGATTTCGATTCTCAAATCATTTAACCTTTATCCGATTAAACCTAAATTGTTGGATAAATAACGGTTTGAAACAAATCGGTTATTGATTTTAACGGATTCGTGCTCACACCATTTTTTTAGTCATTGAAGCACATTGCCCTGGTTCAAAACCCATCAAAAGGATAAGGATGATTCTCCCAACTTTCCCATCCCATAACCCAACGCCACAACACCTTGGGCTTACGGTGCAAGCTTTGAACCCCATTCCATAGTTTCTCGTGATATCTTGGAGTTCCTCAAGGATGATGATGAAGTTATTCGCGATCCCTGCTTCATGATTGATTCTGATTGTCGTTTTTCTTTAAGTCCCTGCTAGAAGGGCTCTTTTTCGGGTAGGGCGACAACACTAAACCTTCATTCGAAAAACTTTCAAGCTTCCCTTATGTATCAATAGAGGTCGTTCTTGTGGGCGAATCTAGACCTTGCATGGAAGCATCTTTTTCTTTTTCTGGGTCATATGAGCCTTACATGTCCTTGGAAATGGTGGGTTCAAAGGATGTAGCAGTAGCAGACGTACCCAAATGAGCTCTAGAGCAACAAAATATATCATCTGGTAAGCCTTTCTACTCTCCCCATCACTCCTGATTTTGGTCTTTTGCGCTCGGTGCTGTGCTTCTAGAATAGTAGTACGAACATGTTTGATTTTTGAGTTAGACCCTTGATGCCAACTCTCTTGGATATGGCTGTCCTACTCGGGTTTTCCTTATCAGGAGATATTGCTGATTTCTCTTTCTCATTTCCATCCAACTCGAATGAGGATCTTGGTCTTCCAATCAACGGGTTGCCTTAGGACGTCCCTTCTATACTCCTTCTCTCCCAATTTCTATCCATTGTCTGCCTATTTGACATGAACGGGTGACTCAGGATTGAAAATGAGGTCATAAATCTTGGGCTCGCGGTCCCTTGCTTAGGGCCTGTCATAATTCATTACTAAAAGTCACTAACATCCCAAATATCCTTACATTTAATTTCCCTAATTTATAGGTTTAAAATACAAATTTAAACTTACACACATAACACTTCAGATAGTCAAAATTACCCCGAGATGATGTTCGATCATCCCGAAAAAACATGTACCCCATCTAATCATCAGAAACACGCTGACTAGCTGATCGCAAATGTCAAATCACAACGAAGATGACGTGGTTAGTGGTTACAATCTAGATTAATGAATTAAATAATTAATTGTTAGTCTGAATATCAATCTTAATCAATAAGATTAATTGGTGAAAAATCAAACTCAAATGAAATATTTTTTGCATTAGAACTAAAAAAGAACATGAGCCATCACCCTTAGAGCCCTACACTCTCATAGCCAACTTGACACATAGAAATGTGGGTTTACGACTCAGTCAGTTAGTGGATTAGTCAAAAGTTTATGTTCCAACATAAGACTTGTAAATAATATTATGGGTACAATTAGAAAGTATTTGTTAATGCACAAAATATATCAACTTAGGGGTTATGCTTTATTCACTCATTGCTTGTCCGTGATATGCGAAGGACCTGTAAAAGGAAGAGTAATTGGTCGCCGGTTAGGGATAAGCACCGGTGTAGTACAGACCTAAAAGTTCTTTGATGCCCAAGTTAGTGTTTGGTATTTGTTTGTAAGAGGTATATGGTAAATAGTAATTTTACCAAAGTAATAGTAATAAGTGAATCTTAATTATTTTTCTTAGGAAATGTACCTCCCTTATGTATTTGTGGTTGAGAGAGGCTTGATGAATGTTTTTTATGTGGGATAAATACACTTTTGTTGTGGTACTAACACATGACATTCAAATGGTGGTAGATATATGTCCACGTCAATGTCGGATTGGCCCCTATTGGGCCTATTTGCCTTGTGGGCTTGGTTCCACTTTGTCTTTGGCCCTGTTTGTTGGGCTTGGGATTGACTTATGTGGCCATGTGAGTCAAGTCAAATATGGTTTTAATAAAAGTCTCTCAAGTTCTTATTCGAGGTAGATTTCCTTGGTTGGGGACATGTCATGTTTCTTGGACTCAGTAGGTATATCTCTAGTCCCCAAGTCCCCTAGGCGAGAATGAACACCAAGTGAATGCTATGTGTGTCTTGTATGTATGTGGTTTGGACTGACTTGTTTGTTCCACTTAGTTGTGTTGCGGAGGCTAACTAGTATTGTAGGTTTGAGTTAGAAAATTTGGGCATTTAATGTCTAGATCTCAATGAGGGGCTGACCGGTCAATGCAGAAGGGTAGCTAATCGACAAGTGTTATGTGTAGACAGATCGATATTGAAACCATAGGTCGGCATGCGAGCTTTTTGAGGTGCCTTGCTGGTGTTAGTAGGACGAAAGAGGGGGTGTGTGACAACTACATGTTGGGCACTTGTCGCCTTGTGGTGTGTTTTGGAGATAACTAGATGAAAATTCGTCTGGCTGACTGTTTCACCTTTCCATGCCTCTATAAATTTCTTTGATATCTCACTTTTCACTTTTTCACTTTTGTGGAATTGTTGTCTAAGTGAAGAGGAAATTTTTGGCAATAATTTTGTGGCAGTTGATGAAGTTGTGCAATTTCCAGTGAACCTTCCGCGTTGTGAAAACAAGGTTTGCTACTATTTCCTTGGTTTATTAGAATTAAAGTTATATTTTTTGAAGAACTAGTGAAGAATTGGTGGTTAGATGGTGGTTGGATCTGTGTAAGTATAGTGCTCCATTGGTCATAGTTTTTTATTTTCCTTTTGTTTTCCCTAGGTTATAGTCATATCTGATTGAAATAGTTAAAATAAAAAAAATAAAAAAGTGCAAGACTATGAGATGAATGTTGAGATAGATGATGAAGTCGGCAGAGTCGAGTAGTTGGGAAGAGTTTGAAGGAAGACCTAGTCAAAGGGTGTTCTAAGTCGTAAAAGAGGAAAGGTCGAGAAGGCAACTGATCTGTCAGAAAAGGAAAAGGAAGAAAAAGGGCCACGAGGGCTTGGTTTACCAACCTACCATGATGTAAAGATTAAGCACAATCGATCCAGTGGGAAAGTCATTTTGGGGAACAATCTCAGTGATAGTCTTCATTTTAGTGCTGATGGTGTGTTGAAAGTCGTGTCGATCAAGAAGGTTAAGTTCACTATGGATGGAATGTTCGCAAGGATTGGATATGTGGCACACTAGTTGGAATATGCTTAAGGAAGTAAAGATAAGGGTAGTCCGATCGGATGAGAGGCCAGGTGATCCTCCACTGTGTTCTACCTAGAGATTTATATGCACAGTCTAAGGTTCCTCCTTCATCTGTGGTTGAAAATGATATTGAAGAGGATGAGGGTGGTGTTCAGTCAACTCAATCCCAATGGTTTTTCTTAGTCCAATGATGGAAGTGGTTAAAAAAAGTAATCAACCTATACAGTTGTGGTGTGATCTACCCTATTTCAGATAGTCGTTGGGTGTCTTCTGTCTAGATTGTTCCCATGAAATCCGGAATCACTGATAAGTCACAAATTAAGCATCATTTCAATGTTATTTCTTATCCTTTTTACGTATCTTTTGATTATAATTGTACAAACAATAGGAGAAAATGATCCATTTTGTGAGACATGTGGAGATTATGAAAGTTAAGTCAATTATGAAGAGAATGCAAAAAGAATGGAGGAAATCCGAGCCAAAATGAAGGAATATCACTAAAATGAAGTTAAGGTCCCTAGCTGAAATCCCAGTTGAGGGCCTCTCGGGTTTTGTCTTTGAATTGGCATTTTTCAATGTATTGGATGTGATCAGCAGCTCATATAATCTCCAGGGGTTCCAATGAGGTGATAGCACATGTCAAGACAATCAAGATTGACCAAGAAAAGGGGTTCTTGCCTTTCTTGGTCGAGAGGCACTCCTAATCATACAAGGAGTGTGTGTGTGTGTGTGACTTTGTGGATCAACCTTGCCAGCTTTGCACGCCTAGATTAAGTGGGCTATTTCAGATATTATGCCCTGGAATCCAGCTGGGGAAGTTGGCCAAAAGATCCATTAAAATAAGGGTTCTTATCTGTTCTTTGGAACCCAAGAAACTAGGATTTCTTGCCTTATCAAGTTCCTACTTTTTAGGGATTTGGGGCAGCTTCCCTTTGGACGAATTTTTCTTCCCTTTTCAATGAGGAATTACGTGGATTGACTTGGATAAGAAGACCTAAAGATTTCCTAATCAGATCTTGAAGTTAAAGAGGCAAGAAACAAGGAAAAGGAAGTTTCTTGGAAATTAAGAAACCATCTTGTACATGGCTAGGGTTAATTAACTTCCCTAGCCACAATTTATCATGTTTCCTTTATTTTAGGGTAATGTAATCTGATTTAGAATAGCATTAAATGAATTCCTAGTCAAAGATAAAGTCAAGAAGTGGAAAGAAGGAAGGAAAGGGACTCCTTGTAAAAGAAGGATACAAAAAACGGCCAACTAGGGTTTTTCACAAAAACAAGGAGGAAACCTCCTTGTTTTGGGGGTTGTTTTCCCTTTTCTTTGAGGGAGATGTTAGGGCAGGTGTTAGGGGTTATAAATACAGGTTTTCTCATTGTTTTGGACGTCCAATTTACCTCATAAGGTCCCAAAACTCTGCAAAAATTTCTGCTCAAAGTTTATACACAAGTAGCCGCAATTTACCCTTTTGTTCATGCTTTTGGATTCAAGTCTTGCATCTTCTTTGTGACGTGAAGCTTGGGAGAAGAAGAAGTGTTTGTGACACTTCTCTCACACATCATTCATCTTAGTATTTGTGTTTCTTTATCCCTAATCTCTTTAAGTTTTTTATGCATTCAATTATGATGTTTGTTAACTTAGTTATGTGTGAGTAGTTTCCTTTAGGATTAGGGCTGTTTGAAGCCCTAGCCATGTTAGTTTATAATTAGATTTCTAGCTGTTGATTATGGTTGTTATGTATGCCTGGATTTGTTGGATTACTATGCTTCATGAACTCAATTTATGCTTGTAAGTTTGATCACCTTATCTGCGTATAATTGTTGATGTAATTTCTTGACGGATCACCTTGATGTTTGTGTTCATCCTGGAATTTGTAGCATTACGTTTAAGAGGAGGAATCTTATTCGTAATCTAAACTCATGACTCCCTAGGATTGCACATCACTTTACTAGGGATAGTGTAGTGTCATTAAATATTCTTCATGTTTCATGCATTATCACGCACCATCGGTAATAGTTGTTTAAGGGCGGGTACATCACGCTTAAACATGCAATCTAAGAGAAGATAAATGTGTAGGGTGAGCCTTAGTCGGACCCTGCATGGGAACTTAATTCAGATACATACATAATTAATCTAATCAACGAAATCTAAGGAGAACTATAATTGGTAAAGGTGGATAACATGTCCTAATTCGTCCTAATCATCCAATCAACTTTCAAATCAAGTTTTCCATCATTTTGCACTTGTTTTCATCATTTAATTTCGTTCTAATCATCACTCAAAACCCCCCAACGTTTTTGTACTTTTTCTCATGTTGTTTCATTCCAAACTACGTGGATTCACGTTGAACAAGTCCTCGTGGGATCGACCTTTGCAAACCTATTATACTCGTCATACGATTTTGTGCACTTGCAAAGTATTACATTAGGAGTTATCATTCATAATTTCTTGGTTGATAAATCTTCTATCAATCACCATGGTGAAGAATGCAAAGAATGAATTGGTACCTTAAAGAACTATCACCGGACATAGAGTTTGCATCGACAACTGGAAACTCAATGCCACTACAAGGAATGACCATTTTCCTTTGCCCTTTATTAACCAGATGCTTGAGAGATTGGTGGGACATGCACATTTCTTTCTTGATGGATACTGAGGGTATAACCAAATAAGCATCGCTCAGGAAGATCGAGAGAATAACACTTTCACGTGCCTATTTGGCACGTTTTCCTACAGAATGATGCCATTTGGTTTGTGCAATGCACTAGGTACATTACAACATTGTATGCTTTCCATATTCTCTAATTACGTTGAAAAGATTATTGAGGTATTGATGGATGACTTTAGTGTCTTTGGAGATTTTTAATGCATATTTAGGGAACCTTGAACTTATATTGCAAATATGTGTCGATTTTAGGTTAGTGCTTAACTAGGAGAAGTGTTACTACATGGGTACCCAATGGATAGTTTTTGGTCATATTGTATCAGCTAGGGGCATAGAGGCTGATAGAGCTAAAGTAGATCATGAGCGATACTTAACCTCTCCCACCACGATGAGTGAGATTCATTCGTTCCTTGACCATGCAGCTTTCTACCAGAGTTTCATCGAACACTTCTAATCAATTTCTAGACCCTTATGTCGTCTACTTCAAAAGGAAACACCCTTTGTGTTCAATTTCGAATTCCAAAAGGCCTTTGACAAGTTGAAGAAGTTGATCACCAGTGCCCCTATACTATGTGCTCCAGATTGGTCTTTTCCATTTGAGCTAATGTGTGATGCTTCCGACTATGCAATAGGAGCTGTCTTGGGACAACGCAAGGCCAAGAGACCCTATGCCACCTACTATGCCTTTTGAACCTTAGATGAAGCACAATAGAACTATACTATCACCGAGAAGGAACTTGTAATGGCCCGGACTTCCGAAGATTTAGAAAATGGTCGTTTTACCCCTGGTCAAAGGGTTGACTTTTCTTGGTCAAAGTTAAAATGTTGACTTTTTGACCGGGACGATTTTTGGTAATTATGGAACCCGCTGTTAGGGAGGTCTTGGTCTCCTAAGTGCTTTGACAGACGACATACTGAAAACAGAGATCGGACAATTACATTTGGGTCTAAACTACATAGGGAAATATGGTAATTTTTCAAGGAATGGTAGTTTGGTAATTTGTTTTGTGAGATCTTTTTGTTTTGGATGAATTAGCTTGGGGCAAGTGTCCCTTATCCGTTTGGACTTGGTGCACCGACTTGGGTGTGTGTGTGTGTGTATTTTTAAGTTGATTTGTGTGCGTGCTGTGAAAGAGGGCATACAACCAAGAGGAAAAAATATGAAAAAACGGAGAGAAAGAACAGGGGAGGAGGAGAGAATGAGGAGTAGAAAGTGAGACCAAAGGGAAACATAGCCAGAGAGAAGAAAGGGGTGGCTAATCGTGGAATGTGATTAAGAGAAAAACAGGGGACCCGTGAGGAATTTTTGGGTTTGGGGTTGTTGGATTGGTTTTTAGGGAGGGACCTTGAAACCATCCTTACATGATTTTGAGTATATTGGAAGAAAAACGAGTGAAAAAGGTTGAGAAATGAGTTATATATGATCGGGTCAAGTCGCAGGTTGTATAACCCGAATTGTAGAGGAAATAGGCGAGGACGATAAACAGTAATGAGGTTACTGTAGCACAGGGGTGAATCTCTTGCGCAACCACTTCTGGTGGCGCGTGGGGGTTCGTGGCTAGGATTTTGGGTTCACAACCAACAATGTTACGAACATTTTTGCACATGTTTCAAGGTAATCAGACACTGTCCCGGGGTAGTTCGAGTGTCCAAAGTGCGTATTTAATATTTAAACATTATTATAAAATTCTCGAGAGCTAGGGTTTGTACCAGGAGGTTACCTAAGGGTTCTGAAACGGGGCTTAGGCCCATGATTCTGACTATGGTTTTGACTTGTGATATTGAGATGTGATATGAATATGCAGTTTCTCATTATTGGTGACGTGACTTGTGATGGTATGTGACAAATAGTGTGTATGATATGTGTTATGGTCATGCCTATTGGTCAGTGAGTCTCAGATGTCGAACTGGGCTCCTTTCCTAAGACTGATACGACTCGGACATCGAGCTGGTCTGCTTTCTTGAGTCGAGTCCCCAATTGGACGTCGAGCTGGTCTCCTTTCCTAGGTGGGGTTCCTACTAATAGTGCATGGGTTATGAATGATTGTGTGTGGTTTTGTGTGGTGTGTGTGAGATTACTGATATTTCTTGTATTATGGGCATTTGGCACATTTTTTGAGGTCCCTAATTATGTTATGTTTTATTTAGACCTTAAATGGTCTTTATATGTCAGGACCCACCCCAGTTTCACCCCGAAAACGGAGGTAAACCCTGCCCCCGTCTGACACCTCGCTACGCACAAAAGTAAATTCACTCTAAACCACCAAAGTACATAGTCAGACGCAGGAGAACTATATAAAACGTCCCGAAGTTAAAGTTTACAGAGCATAGTACTAAATACAAAAGAAAGAAAACTGGTAACTAGATACACGCACACGGAAAAACTCAAAACACTCCGAGGTCGCTCTCCCGACTTCTATGCCTCAGAAGCTGCCTCGACGCCGAAACCCCGCGCTAGCTCCACGACCTGGAGGGCAATTTAAAACAGAAGGTGTGAGTGGACCAGAATAAAAGAAAAGTTTCCAAAACCATTTTATAAGAAAACCGGGTTTAGCCCTCCGTTTTGAAATCACATGCATAACCCAGTTACCAAAACAGTTATAAATCACATACACCTCATCATAAAAACATTTACAAAAACACTATAAACCAGTTATAGAAATCATATCATCAGCGTCATAAACCGTATCATAAAACATAAATACCGAGTCATCATTCTCCGATCAAACCTGCTGGACTTATCCGAGTCTTTAAACTCCTGAGTCTTTAAACTCAATCCAAGTCTTTAAACCCAATCCGGGCCCGTCCCCCGTCAATCATAATCCGGGTCTTTAAACCCAATAACCAGATCCAGCAAATCCAATTCAAAACCATTTGAAAACCTTTTCTAATTCCATATCCAAACCCGAATTCGAAATCACCGGTCTGATGTCCTTCCGGCATCCAAAACCGTCATTCCGAACCTAAATCCGGAATTCCACTTTTCAACTTTAAAATCAAATTCCGATTCTCGAAATCCGATTCTAAAACCGAAAACTTCAATTATCAAATCATGTTTCAAAATTCCTTTATAAACATTTAAACCACTTATCCATTGAAATCCCAATCCATAGCATCATATTCAGAATCACACTTTTCTCGTAAAACGTATTGAAAACCGAACTTCCTCGAAAAACGTACAATGATGTAAAATCAACAAAGCATATTCGATAAACATAGAATCATGATTAAAACCATAAAATAATTATAGAAAAGCAGTTATGCATGCTCGAGTTTAAGGAAAGGGTCCACTCACAGTACCAAGCCCTCAGTCACGTCCCGAACGTCTCATACGTTGCTCAGCTTCCTCGGGCAACCCCGATCCTGTCAACAACCACCGAAGTACGTTACTAACACATCTACGAAGGTCCTCCTAATTTTCCCCAAAAATTCCCGGGTCCTAAACGTAACGAACCTAACCCTAAACCTTCACCCTCGCGGAACTACATTGAATCGACATCCGAACAACCCGAAACCAATACCAATGGACTCGTCACAACACCTTGACCAAAAACCATGTTGACCATTTTCCCAACCGCCGCCGCACGCGCCCCCACGCGCCGCCCAAAGTGGCTGCGCATGGCCCTCACGCGCCAGCTACAGTGTCACCAGCAACCTCTGGTCGACCTGGTTAGAAACAATCACTGCAACTCGAACCGGCGTGACCGGTTCACCGCCGTCCGTCCACCAAATCAACTCCTTTCTTCACCATCTTCTTCGTCTCGTCCTAAGCTATCCATTCCCCTCACTCAAACACCTCGACACAGCCTCTAAGTCCTCGACTCAAACTCGAACAAAACCCAAACCAGTCCCATGTTCTTCCTCCCGGCCAACCAGGTCTTCCCCAATCACGGCTGCACAACAAGAAGATACCTAGGACCCTATTGAGTCCTCTAGACCTCACTGGACTCCTCGATTCAACCCCAAAAGCCACGACTTTCGATTTAAATATCGACGGCAAAACAGAGCATAGAGGAAAAGTTGAGGAATTGGGTGTGTCACCTGTCTATGAACTCGTGACGTCCCGCACTACGTCACAGTCATCGGTCAAAGTCTTTTTGACCGCTCGAATAAAAAGTCAACCGTTCGCCCAATTCCAGGGGTAAAATCGTCATTTTCCTCAAATTTTTCAGATTTTCGTGTTTCGAATTTCCGGGTCATTACAACCTTCCCCCTTAAAGAAATTCGTCCCCGAAATTCAAACAACCTCTCCAACAACAACCATGGAGACTCAAGTCACATCCAGTTCAATACCTCGGGTTTCCACGTGAACCCTCACTTGTTAGGTACAACCATAACCACTCTTTCTATTTTTCCCGGCTCATCCAGAGCCCGCACAGCACATCATGACTCATTCCGAGTCCTAAGCCAACGCTTGACTCCCGTTGAGTCCAAATTCAATGTCGTGACTCCTCTCGAGTCCAAAATCAACATTTACTAACATCAATGCCACCACTGGCATACCCGGTCACCTAGCACATATCCCTAGGCGAACCATATCCTATTCAGGATTTCCCACGTATACTAAACCAATTTCCGGACTCCCTCGGAGTCCCATTACCCGTTATCCTCGGGTCGAGATTATCCCGGGCCTAACATGCCCGCCATAGACCATATCGGTATCGTAAACAACCATCCGGACCAATACAAGTCCGACACAATCATAACACATGATACAAAACTCGACCCCCAATCCAGGGCCCTAATCACGCCAGGGATTTTCGACACCCTCATATCACGTCTAATCACCAGGCCGCGCACAGGGCTCGCATCTCGGAGGCATGGCAGATCCGTAACCAAATGCTCTGATACCAATTTGACATGACCCGTCCCAACTGGACCTCGATAACGGTGCCCGGTCCTGCTCCCGTCTGATAAGTCAACTGAAGTCCCGAAACAATCAGCACTTATCAGACAAGGATGGCTGCGCTAATTTCCGCTCATGCCTCCGCCTCGAGATCAGCCCCGAATGTTGTGCCACGGCCTAGAGGGTCATCAAAAACAAAGGTGTGAGTGGACAAAAATAATATCATGTAAAACACATTTGAAACACATCCGTTACCCTCCAGTTTATCAAATCGTGCATGCATAGGGAAAAACACATGAATCATTTAAATCGTTTTATAAAATCAAGTCACCATATAACAAAGCATATAACTCGGGAATTACACATCCGAGGATCCTCTGGGAATTACACATCCAGAGTCGTCATCCAATGCTGGGAATTACACATCCAGCCTCACCGGGAATTACACATCCGATCTCTCCAGGAATTACGCATCTAGAGTCCCTCCAGGAATTACACATCTGGAGTCATCAAACATCAATACACAATCAAAAGAATTATTTCAAATCAAGTATCAAAACCATGTCAAGACCATTATCACGGGGCCACATGCCCAAATCTCATTTCTCGTCAATCCGTAAAATCATATCCAAAAACATCACAAATCCATTAAATCAATTTCCCAACTCATAATCCAAGCCAAAACCAATCACAAATCTCGGGCCTTCGCCCAAAACAGTCATTTCACATTTTCTCGAAAAACGTGCCCGAAGCACCGATTAAAATAATCATTTAATCTTAAAATAATCACATCAAATCATTTCAATTCAAATCATGCCATAAATCATATAAAAAATTTAACTATGCATGCATATCAATTTATAAAACAAACGTCCACTCACACACCGTCTAAATCTCTCGCTTTCCGAGCTGCACGTGGTTCCGTAATTTTCGATATTTTCCAGGAATCCCGAATCCTGTCCAAAATCATTATTCAGGGTCACTAAGGACCTAATTATCATCATATTAATTTATCATAATTTTCCGGGAATTTAATATTAGTTTAATATGTAACTTAAACCTTCGGACCCTCGAAACATTATCGAGACGGCGTCCGATCGACTCGCAACCAAAACCAAATATGTTCGTTACATTAAATAGGACAAGTTTCATGTTGACCGTACCTCGAAATTCCCAATCACGCGCCCCCACGCGCCGCCGTAAGTGGCTGCGCGTGGGTGCCACGCGTCGTGAACAGTGTTCATGAACAGTCGTCGTTCCAACCCGTTTAACTGGTAAACGGGTCCAGTTAGCCCGCGAAGTGACCCGGTTGGATTTCTGCCAATTCGACATCATTTCCTTCAATTCAATCGTCCGTTAACATTGTTAGAGACTTAATTAAAGTTCTTGGAAGTCCATAACATCAAACCTTACCTGAAGCCTCACGATTCCAGTTTGAACATCGACGCATAGCCAGTTACTGTTCATAATCCAATTGTGATCATTGATCCATGTTTTTCTTCAATTGATGCATCAGGAAGCATCGTGGAGTTCATAGAAACATATTTCCACGATCAATTTCACGGTTCCATGGCCTCAAATCCACGACTCAAGATCGAAAATCCAGTTTCCTCCCCCGTTCTGTTCTAAGTCAAAACACCTCGAATTGCCTTCGTTCTTGATCCGGTTCGACTCGTCTCACTCCCAGGGAGCTAAAGGAATCATCAATTTCATTCAAAAACAGCTAGGAAATCGAAATCGATTTTGAGGCCCTTTAATGGTTTTTCGGGTTTCCTTCTCGGGTTTACAGCTCTGTTTCCTTCAATTATCCCCTCAGTTTCACTCGTTTTTCTCTGTAATGTTCTTTTCCCATTCAAGTACTATCTATTTGTCCCCCCTCACCGATCAATTTGATCAAAGGAAACACAAAGGAATTGGGCTGGTTATTTTGTTTGTGTTAGGCATTCAAGCCACCAATCTATCACACATGGTGACAAGTGTCACCCCATGGCCAATCCACGCCCAAATTAAGTGAATCAGCTAACTTAATCAGCACAATTATCCCAGCTGCAGAAAATTACCATTTTACCCCTACTTGGAAAAATTACCAAAATGCCCCTCACAATTATAGACCCACAATGTTCTCGTCCGAACTCCGATTGACGCATGCCGCCTGTCTACGGATTCAGCGTCCCGAGACGTATCTAACGGTCTTCCCGGAAGGTCCAAACAATGCCCCGATCAAAAAGTCAACTTTCGGCCCTTGTGACCAGTTTACCAAATTACCCTCCAACTTCCAAACGTCATAACTTTCTCCTCGAATGTTGGAATTGTGTGTGCCACCTGTCTATGAACTCGTGACGTCCCGCACTACGTCACAGTCATCGGTCAAAGTCCGTTTGACCGCTCGAATAAAAAGTCAACCGTTCGCCCAATTCCAGGGGCAAAATCGTCATTTTCCTCAAATTTTTCAGATTTTCGTGTTTCGAATTTCCGGGTCATTACAACGGGTCGTTACACTATATGCATGCATAGTTTTGGAAAACGGAGGGCATGAACGTATGTTTCCTAACATGTGTTTCTAACACTTATTTTTCGTCCATCTTCATGGTTTTATTGCCCTCCAAGTCATGGCACAAGACGGGGATCTGCTAGGAGTGGAGGCTTAAACTGCGATTTTGCGTACTAGTTGCTATTAGAGTAATTTCTGTAAATTAAGTTGTGTGGTGATACTTATGCTCTGTTAACGTTTTGTACATTATCCCTTGTCTCATAGTGGTGGACCTTTATCTCTACTTGTTTTATTTTGGTATGGTTTTATTTTATCAACATACTATCAGACAGCAGCATGATCTCCTCGGTTTCGGGAGGGGTCATATCAGAACTACTTTTGGTAATCTTTGCCCTTGATAATTTTCGTTCATACTTACTTCAATCCAAAGTTATTGTGTATACAGATCATGCTGCCTTGAAGTATTTGATGACTAAGAAAGATGCTAGGGTACGCCTCATTCGATGGATCCTCTTACTCCAAGAGTTTGGCATTGAGATACGAGACAAAAAATGAGAGGAGCATGTTGTAGCCGACCACCTCTCTAGGATCGTGAAGAACCAAGAAAATGGCACTATACTTGAAACCTTTCCGGATGAAGAACTCTTCGGACTTCAAGTAACTGTTTCTACCACTCCATGGTATGCAAACATTGTAAACCACCATGCCTAGGTCTCAACAGGATAAGCTTAGAAATAATGCTATAACCTACTTATGGGATGAACCTTACTTGTAGAAACCATTTTTTGATTTGGTTATTAGGAGATGTGTCTCGGATAATGAATATAACTCTATTATTGAATTTTGTCATAATGAAGCATATGGGGGACACTTTGGTTCCAAGGAAACAACCTTTAAGGTGTTAGATTCCGGTTTCTAATAATCAATGACATAATCAAGAAATTTTTGATAGTTAAGTTAGGTTAAGTTCTAAACTCATCTTTAGTCACCTTAAGAATCTAAGAATTAGAGTTGGAATTTTTAAAGTGTTGATATAGAAAATGCACCAACTTAAATGAGTGTCCTTGCCTTGGGAGCTATGTGATCACTTAATTCTTCAGTAGGCCGATGACCTACAAGACAGGAAGAAGAATGGTAGAGCACTGGTGTGATGTTGGCCTAATAATCTTTAATGCTTAAGTTAGTAAGCGATAGGAGAGTTGAGTGATAATTTGAGAAATGTCATTGCAAGATTTTTAAATTATTTTTTAAGGAGGGGAGAACTCATGTATTTAATGAGATAAAAGATGTTCCTTCCTTTCTTCGATATAGAATTAATGTCTCCCATTGTGAACTGACATGTGTTCAGATGAGCTGGGCAACGGGCCATACTAGCCCTCAGGGATGCCGAGCGGGCATAAGGTTTATTGCCATGAACAAGGTTACTCAGTGCCAAATCCAAGTGGTGTCCAGTTCGTTATGAGGTTTGTTGCATAATTTATCAATATTAATAGATTGAAAAAATGAGATACAAAACATATGAAAAAAGTTAAAATTTCGGTATACACAAATATTTTGTCCAATAATGTAGTTGGTCTTACAAACTATGAAATATGTATTGTCCGTAAATATATTCTTTTTCGATTCATTATCTCCATTCTCGGTTGTTGATCTACAGGAAAATTCGGTTAAGATGCCTTTTTTTTTGTCTCTTTAAAATATATAGATTTTTTTTAGCTATTCCATGAAACTGGTGGGCACTACTCTGGATAGCCAGTTGAGAGCAAAATGACATTCCGTGTTTTTCCCGAAATATGTGAAAACTTCAGGACATAAAGAAATAACCAAAAACATGACCAATCCTCGTATCCCACATATGTCATATCTCATACCAACATATCATCATCAGTCACGTCATTCATGCAACCTGTGCAAATAAGCTTCAGGACTGCTCATGTCTGAGCACGTCGTCGACAAGGGCAGTACATCGTGACCTCTCCAAGGGGGGAGGTGGAGGAGGGGGGGGGGGGCGACATAGTGCATCCCGGAGTTGAGTTATATATCATAGGAACCGCCCGGGGAAACATATTCACAACCAGATTCCCTCTCCGGGGAAACACATTCACAACAGAGTCACATCAATCTCAAGAGGATGATCTCAGTGAAAACAGTTATCAAATCAAATCAAATCAAGTGTCTCACATAGGGTCGCATCCCAAAACCAAATCTCGTATGGTCTCAGTCCAAAACCAAATCTCATAAATTATTTCACTAGTAATAGTTTCCAAACATCTCAATAGGGCCTTTGCCCAAAGCTAGCTTTCAAATACACATGGACTCACACTCTGAGTCAAATATCTTTCCAACAGGGTCTCAAGCCCGAAATATCATATAATAAACCTGAAATAGTGTCATAAGCCAAAAACATCATTTCATAATTCAAATCACTGCTCAAATCATTGAAATCCCATGCACATAGAAAACTCAGCCTAAGCCCAAAATATAATATAAAGCATAAATCTCGAAATACGTGCACAATAACATTTTCCACGAAAATGATCAACAATCAAACTCAAATCATTATGCAATCATTTCATTTCAAACCATGATCATAAAAAATTTAAAACATTTATGCATGCATCATATTTATAAAATAATGTCCATTCACACACGGTCCATGTTGCGGGCTCAAAACCTGCGTTGTAAGCCAATCTGAAGCCTTCGGAACATCCAGGCCTGTCCAAATCACACCCAAGGGTCATTAACAATACATATAAGTTCGTACAATAAACCCTCAAAAACCCCAGAACCAAAAATACGACTCGAACATGCTTTTCGAGGAGGAAAACCTCTAAATGACCTTTCCAACGATCTTCGATCGACCTGAAACCACCACAATTGGATTTAGATCATCAAACCTTTCGAACAAGACCGGTTTGACCTCGAAATTCATGCCTAAGAGCCCACACGCACCGATCAAAGATTGGTCTACCAAAGTCAATTCTTACGTCATACTGACGTCATCCACTGATGTCATCTGCTGACGTTAGCCTGACACCTGACAACTCTGACAGCATGCCACATGGCACACCCTGATTGGTGCCATACGTCACCCTTTGACACATGACAAGTCACATGATGATATAACTTGCGGACGCCATCACTGCCATGTTAGCTCTAATAATCTGACAAATCCATAACACGTTGCCATGTGGCACCACCTTACTAGTCCACGTTATTTGACATTGTTGATGTGGACCGCCAGGATAACTCTGACATCTCTAACAAAATACCACGTGGCACCACCTCACTGGCCCACGTGGTCTAACATCGCTGACGTGGACTTATCTCGTCACCTAACTCCTTCTAACAACTCGCCACGTGACCTAACATGATGACGTGGCTTGCCATGTCATTGTTATCAACCCTCAGACGAGTCGACCCTTTTTACTATAACAGGTTATTTGACTTGCGACTCGACCCGACTCGTTCTTCCTCACTTGACCACCAAAACTCGTCATTCTTTCAATATTCAACTCGTCTCTCACCCAGAAATCGACTCATGGCCTTAAAACATGAAGAACGTACCTGAAATTCCCTGGCCAACTTCGAACCTTCACAACCCAAGTTCAAACTCAACCCCAGCATGATTCTAGCATCCCTTTACTCTTATTTTTGGCTCATTTCACTCGTACAACCACAAGGAACACACCCATGGTCTTAGTTTAGGGTTACAACGTCTTAAATTCAAAACCCAAAATTTAAGCAAAACGAGTTCACGGGTTTACCTGGTTTAGGGGTGCCAGCTAGCCCCTCTATGCCTCCGTCATCCTTATCCGTCATCGTTAGTGACATGACCTATCCTAATCCCCCAGGATTATCGTGGGATGTGTCTGCTCTCGTCTGACACCGCGTGTCAGACCAGGGATAAACTCGTCACCCGCTCGGGGCTATCTAGAGTACGCCAGGATCGGTGGTGGGATGTGATGTCACGATCTCTGCTACAGCCCGCATCCGCGATCAACCTGAATGGTATTAAAAACCATAAAAACTGTGAGTGGACAAAACAATAGTTTATAAAAACAGTTTATAAAAAATACATTTATGCCCTTCACGTAAAAACATGCATGCATCATAAAACATCATTTCAAATACTTTCTCGGAAGCAAGACGATTGCTTTCCAATTCAAATCCCAATAAAAAAATTCTTCTCAATCGAAGCAATTAGCTTAGTAGGGTCTCAGCCCAAAACCAAATCATACAGAGTCTCAACCCAAATCATAGAAAACAAGTATGGGGTCTCAGCCCAAGTCAAAAACCATGTGGGATCTCTGCCCACTATCATCATCCTCAGTGTCAGTCACGATTCCAATCCTAGCACATGTGCAAATAGCTCAGGAACGCACACAATCCTAGCATGTCGCTGTGAACTCATCATCCGCCGCGACCATCTCTAGATCATCGTGAACACATCACCGATTGATCTCAAAGAATAACATTGGCACTCCTAAGTCGAGCCTCCATCGGCCATAGCCTCCATTGGTTGCTCGATAATAGGTAGTGCATTGTGACCTCTCTGGAAGGAACACATCCGCAATTCGGAGGCGAGCGTCATGTCACCTAGGACTCGAACCCGAATGTCATCATCGACCAAGACTCTAACCTGATCGATCGGGACTCTAACCTATAAATTATCAATAGGGCCACAAGACCGAAATATCACCAAATGGGTCACAGTCCGAAAATCCAGTGTCCAACGACACTTCATATCCCATGATTCCTTGAATCCTATCAAATCCACAACTGGGTCTCATGCCGGAAATATCTTTCATAAAACACATAATTGGGTCACAGCCCGACTTATCTCACGTTTGACTCTACTATAAGTCAAACCTCAAATTAACTGGGTCATACGCCCAAAAGATATTTCCAAATCCGAAAACTATTTCTCATTTCCAAAACACTTTTAAATCATCCCTGACTTCATGCTAAGTCAGTCTTTCAAATGGGGTCTCGCGCCTGAATCTTGATTTCACGCATCTCCGTGAAATCCCTTAAAATTGTTTCTCAAATCCTCAATTTTACGCATCTCCATGAAACTATCGAAATTACAGAAAACAAATGCATGTAATACACTCGGCCGAAGCCAACAAACCTCATATAAAATAGAAATTTTGAACTACATGCAATAACGCATTATCTACGAAAATGCCAAACAATTCATATTTAAATCACATGCACTCATGGCATCTAAAATCATGTTCATAAACACATATAAAACATTTATTCATGCATCTTATTCATAAAACAAAGTCCACTCACAGACCGTCCAAACTGCGCCTCGATATGCATGCCATAAGCCTCTCCAAGCTAATCTGACATCTTCGGGTCATCCAGACCTGTCCAAAACACACTCGAAGGTTACTACGAATCTAGACAAGTCCTAATCAAGAACCCCCAACATTCCTGGAAAAGTCTACGTGTCCTGGACAAGCTTCCCTAGGCTTTAAACCTAAATTTGACTAACCTAATGATCTCGGATCGACTCAAAACCACCATCATTGGGTTCGTATCGTTGAAACTTTTAAAATGGTTCTGGTCCCACTTCGAAATACGTTCCAATGTGCCCCAACGCGCTGGTCAAATGTGGCTAGTCAAAAGTCAACATTGACGTCAGCAGTCAATGGCTGACGTCATCTGACATCTGACATGTGTCAGTGTGACATCTCAGGTCTGACATGATGATGTCATCTGATGACGTCATCTCATCCCTGTCCTCTGTCTAGGTCTACCCTGTTCACTATACCGGGTCGCGCAGACCCGCGACCTGACCCGGCCGAAAAATACTCCTTCGACCACCATTTTCAAAGCCGTTAGTTCCTACGTGTTCGTCTAGATTCCCTGAATCAATCTATGTGATTAAAACGATGAAAAACAGCCTAGAATTACTTGTTTGAATTGATGAACAGTGGCTGGAAATTCCAGCTCTCTGCCTGAGCTACTCCGCCGTTCACCGTCTTTGTTTCCGATACCCACAGACTCGTACAGACCCCACAAATACCATCAAATCATTAGGAACTACCCAAAACGTACAAAACTAAAAAATCCAATTTTTAATCAAAACAGGTTTTCAGGTTTCTTACCTCTGCCGTGCTCAGCCATTCAACCTCTCCGTCAATCTCAATCCTTCACTCTCAGTCTCTCAATAACCAAAGCACAAGAAGACATAGTGGGGTGGGTGTTTGGGTTAGACGGGTTTGGGGGGTTTTGGGTTAAGAAACAAAGAAGATGAAGGTATACATGTATGTGTGTTTGTGGGCAATGAATGAATGACACTTGTCACTCATCCATTGGGCTTGCTCAAAATATCTGGGCCCCACATAAGACAAGGGCACTCGTCTCATAAAATGTGCAATAGTCCCTAAAACATCCGTGCCCATAACTTTTCCGTCGAATGTCTGATTTCGACGTGCCACTTGTCTACGGACTCGTATCGGCTCAATCAAGGTAAGGATTTTCGGTCCATGTGCATTGGGTCTCTTAGGTGAAAAGTTAAACTTTTTGCCCTTGTCCAGGGGTAAAATTGTAATTTCACCCCAAACGTATGACAATCCTCTACTAATTCTTGATTAGTCTCACTAATCCTCTATGAATTCTTAATTAATTCCAAAAATTTGGGACTGGTCATTACAATCAACCATTCCCTCTCTTTCAGTCTCTCTCTCAATCACAAACATGCAAGATGGGATGATGATAATGGTTGGGGTGGGGTTTCGGGTATTTGAAAATAAAGAGAGAAGGGAGATGTAATGAATGCATGAAATTAGAAAGTGGGCCAATGGGATGGGTAACAGTTGTGACTCATCCATTGGTCCACATGAGATATTTTTAGGTCCACTTGAAACAACTAAAAGTCAATTGTCTTGTAATTTGTTCAACTGTAATTGTTCAAAAAATTGTTCTAGACCGTAACTTTCCCATATGACGTCCAAATTTAACGTGTCGTCTGTCTAAAGTCCAAATTCCCGTAATCTCTCGATCTATGTAATGGACCTCGATCCACCTGCAAATGACCTTCCGAGTCAAAAGTCAACATTTTTTCCATTTAGGGGAAAAATCGTCATTTCATCTTGATTAATCAATTAATCCTCAATTAATCCTCAATTAATTCTTAATTAATCTCGATAATCATATAATTCGGGACGGGTCGTAACAATCTACCTTCCTTAAAGAATTTCGTCCCCGAAATTCACTCTGACCCAATCCAACTCCAATCCAACTACAAAAAAACCATCCTGCCTCCAACCCGAGACTCCCACGTGCCCACGTACACGTCCAACATGTATCCACAGTACGCCTAAGAACCAACCATCACTCGACGTCAATTACAATCTAACAGTCAATGCTAAAACTCGGCACATTCTCCGTGATCGTATTCGACACATGAGTGATGAAACTGTCACTGGAAATCCAAAAACTCAACTCTCAACACTTGAACGAGTCATCGACACTTTTCAATCTCACCTGTCACCCACGCAGGTGTACTTAGACGAAATCTGACGTCTCTGCTCCCATGGAGCAATCACAAGTCCTCTGTCACTAAACGATCTCTAACCAGTTATCATAACTACGACGAACCGTGATGTCAAGCCGATAACCCTTCAGCTCCATTTTTTCCCTTCAAGTTCCTTATCCACATCAGACTCGCACTAGAATCCTCACACAGTACCTCATATCACTCAGCGACCAACGTTGTGATCCTTACTCCTCTCGAGTCTCAAGCTGGTATTTCATTCATTCTGAGTGTATCTGGACCCCATCGAATACTTTCTATGGCGAGATAATCACAACTCAATTTCATTAGGGTTTCTCTGGCCCACAACCATGGCCCTGAGCTCCAAGCTCGCACACTAACTGAACCCTCTAAAAACACTCTACGTTAGCACACAGTATTCGATGCCCAATCCTAGTTCTCAATGAACAGTCAACATCGTATTCAAGCTGATAACCATACCGTGTCCATCTTAGATTCAATCCGATGATCGTACCACATCAATCAGAATGCTCAACACTCAACAATTACATCATCAAACGTGTACTACTCACGGATGCACACATATCACACCATCACATCGGCACTACTCATAGACCTGCTCAAGGACTGCACTCACGCAACATCCGAGCTACGTTCGGGAACTGCACAGGCACTATCTGGACACGTACTAGTATCCACAATCTAGTCCACACACCATATCAATCTTAGATCTAATATGTCTATCATATGGCTGGCATGGTAGCCATTCATGATCCAACATTGAACTTATCTATCTGATCTCCGCTCTGGAAAAATCGTATACCAATACACAAGGTCCTCTCTGAGTTATCATGGTTACCTACCACTCCAGAGACAATCCAACGAGTTCACTAACCAATCCAATTTCTTGGTTAACTCCAAAGGTCAACTAAATTATGTTTCCAAGGCGTACCAATCATGAATGAAAAGTTTGTCGGTTACCTACCTCGATAAGGCACTGTTCATCAACACTCCACGGTCATCTACCATGAGTACAATACCCCCAACTGAATCAATTTGACTCCTCTCGAGTCAATCATGTCAACGGGATGCAATCACGGGGAATTTCTTTAAACTCCCATACTACTCAACCAATAAGAGATTCCAATCTCAATTGTCGTGGTTGGTTGGCGCTAATCCAAAACCATCTCGATCCACAACCAACTCGATCCACAGCTAGTTCGATCCTCAACCATCTAACTTGATCCTCGAAGGATCCAAACAGTCTTCTCAGCCATAAGAATATGACCCATAACACCAACACGGGTCCACCAAATCCAAACTACGCTCATCAATATTAGATGACACCAAGCACCTTATGCTCCTCAACTCATTCAAATTAGGTCCACATCCAATTTGACTTCTACTTGGGTGACATCTCCATGAAACCCAGAAGTGAAAAACAATGAAGAAAGTTCACTAAGAAGAACTTCAATGATAAGGATTTCTGTTCACATTGTATAGCTGCCATGTCAAATCTAACTCTTGAAGTTCCATCGAATTACAACAAAGAACACTGGGGCTCCCCAAAGTGACATTCCAAGTAAAATGAATCCCCAAGTCCAATAAATCCTGTAACTGGACTTTCAAAGCTCTCAACTCTGTCGGTACCTTCCAACAAGGTGGTTACAAAATGGGTTACGTACCCGAGAAAAACCTCCCCTGGATGTAGCAACCATGTAAATCCTCTGATAACACATCGGGAAAGTCAGCACAACCTAAATCATTCAAGCTCACTGAGATAACTAGGGACATCTCAACACGTGTCTAATATCCCTAACAACCATCATGTAGTATCATCCTAGCCTCCAAGCTATAAATCACTCGGAACACCAAGACGTATCCTAGAAACCAATCTTCTTAAGGTTAAAACTTTATCCTTACCGAACAGTTTCGGTTCACCAAAATAACAACCCACATAGTACTGGTCGGAGTACTAGCTCGCATGTCTCAATCCCAATGGGATCAACTCCTAAACACAAACTGTAATTCTTCTAGAAAGAAAAGAATGTGTGGTACGTAATTACACAACACTCATGAATTTCGTCGAAGGATAGTTAGGGTACCTATCACCAATCTAGGCATACCCCATGACTCCAGTAAACCAACTGGATTAGGAAGATACTGAAATCTTACTGGGTCACTCGGGATCCTCTCCGTCCCGCTCATTGACCACTGTAATCATATGATTGCCATTCAAATACTCGGAGCTAGAACCTTCCCTCGTCTAAGCTTCTTGGCAAATGCGTTGTCTTGACGCCCTCGACGTTAGCCGGAATCATCCGATTGCTGTTGGAATTTTGTCAAACTCATCTCCAACTGAGATGCCATATTTGATAGAGTCCGTAGTGTGGTGCATCATCCAGCCAGCATTATCGCTCAAATCTCATCTGAAGACCCGACAAACACTAACGACGGATGAGACGGTTGAATGAATAACTCGATTGGAACGAGTGTTTGAGGTTTTAATGAGTAAGATGAGACCCTTGATAGGATATGGTACATTAGCAGTGTTGTGCTAGGTGGTCAGGCATGTCGATAATGGAATGGATGATGAAATTGAAATAGGACTTAGAAGGAGTCGAGATATTAGATTTGGACTCGAGAGGAGTCAAGATATTGAAATTGGAGTCAGAAGGAGTCAGGATTTTGGTTTAGGACTCGGGATGAGTCACAGTATTGCAGCAAGGCTCGGAAGAGCCGGAAAATTGAAAGTGATTATGGTTGCACATAGAGAAAGAGGGTTCATGTAGAAACCCGAGGTCGCGATGCGAAATTAGTCTCCATGGTTGTTTGAGGGATACACTCCAATTTTAGGGACAAATTCCTTAGGGGGTAGGTTGTAATGACCCGGAAATTTAGAAAAGGTAAATTCGAGAATTTGAAAGGAAAATGACGATTTTACCCTTGGTTTATGGGTTCAAAAGTTGACTTTTTGTTCGGAACACCTTTTGAATTTTCCGTGAAGACCTTGCGTAGGTCTCAGAATCCTGAGTCCATAGATAGGTGTCACATTGAAATCGGAGTTCAGACGTGATAGTTACGGGTCTGAGAATGACAAGGGCATTTTCATAATTTGAAGCCCAAAGGGCAAAATGGTCGTTTTCATGCTTTTGCTGAGTCATTACAGGGGTTAATGGAAGTGTGGCACCTTTCAGAATTTGGACAAGGTTAGTGGCATGTTGATGCTGCGTGTGTATGGGTTTGTATACATTATCATGTGTGTTTGTATGTCTAACATCAAAACAAGAACAAAAACACCCATCACTCTTAAGCATCAATCTTCATTTGCGGAACACTAATAACCTGAGAGGTTGAGAGGGATTTAAGGAGAGAAAATGAGAAAAAAGGAAGAGGAAAGAAGTGTATTAAACCCAGAAAAGGAATACCAGACTCCAGAAACCAGAACTAAACCCGAAAACCCACCAATCGAATTTGAATTTAATTCTCGAGTTTGGAGAATTAAGTAGGGAAAATAGAATTGCAAACCTCCTTCTGGGATTATTCCGAGCAGTTATGTTGAGGATTTGTGGATAATTGCTTAAAGATAAACTACGATTGTGTTTAGATTGGAAGTTCAAAGTTTGAACAATTCGATGGAACTTTTGTAAGACAATCCACAAAATTGAGGTCATATACTTGTGTTAAGGATCATTGCGAGTCGGTTCATGGTTTTAATTGTGAAAAATGGATTGAAAATGTGTGAAATTGAATCGAGTTATGGAACCGGGTCGAATGACCCGTTTGTAGGAATTCGGACGAAGGGGATGAACAGTATAGGAACTGTAGCAGGCGTGTGGACTTCACGCGCAACCGCTTGCGGTAGTGCGTGAGGCGCGTAGGGGAGTGTTTTGAAGTACAATCAACGCGAGTTTTAATGTATTTGTTATAACGAACATTTTGGCACAGATTTCAAGTCGATTAGATACCATTTCAGTATAGTTTTGTGTATTTGAAGCATATGTTTACGTTTAAATACGTACTTTAATCCCGAAAAATTATGGGATTTTAATATGACATTATTGAGGTGTTAGTGACCCTTAGTGGTGGTTTTGACAGGATTCGTGATTCCTGGAATTTACGGAAAAGCGCACTGCTCAGAATCGAGCAGCTTGGACGATGTGTGAGTGGACGTTTGTTTTATAAACTGATATGCATGCATAGTTAAATTTTTCCATGATTTATTGCATTATTTGAGTTACAATAATTGGATCGATGATTTGATATGAGTATTTGGTGATTTTATGGATTATTTAATCGGTTTTGGGCACGTTTAATGAGAATGGCGAAAATTATGTTTTGGGCTAGGCCCGGGGTTGAAAATGGTGTTTTGACTTGGATTGTGAGTCAAGAATGATTTAATGGATTTACTTAATGATTTTCGGATGTGATTTTTAAGGATTTGCGTGAAAATGTTATTTTGGGTTGTGCTTGTACCAATTTGCATGAAAATGACATTTTGGGCTTGAGACCCCCGTTGGAAATGGTTTTAACTTGGTTTTAAGTAAAAGATGGTTTTGAAACAAAGGTCTAGAATTTATGTACAGTGTCCCCGGATGTGTAATTCCTGGGGAAACCCCGAATGCGTAATTCTCGGGTTAGATCAGATGCATAATTCTTGATACATTCTAGAACTGCCGGATGTGTATTTCCCGGAGAAACCAGATGTGTCATGCCCGGTAAGTCTGGATGTGTAATTCCCAGAAAGCCTGGATGTGAATTCCCAAAAAAAGCCCTCAGATGTGTAAGCCCTAAACTTTAAAATGTTGACTTGTGTTAAGATTGATTTTTTGTCCATATGGTTTTTATGTGGTTCGGCTTGAGGGCCGATGGTTCATGTTTTATTCTATGCATGCATGTTTGATAAACTGGAGGGTAAAAAGAGTTTTTTTGAAATGTTTTTACAAACGATGTTATTTTTGTCCACTCACACCTTTTATGTTTTTATGACCGTCCAAGCTGTAGCACGCAGACCGGGGCTGAACAAGAGGTAGAGGCATGAGTGGGAATCAATGCGACTATCCCTTGTCTGGAAAATGCTGAGAGTGTTTGTGGAACTTCAATTGACTTGTCAGACTGGAGCAGGACCGGGCACTTGATGATGGGTTGTCGACGTAGAGACATCACATCCAAAGAAAAACTATCATCCACCCTCTGATACAAAGTTAACAGGACTCATCCCTAATCCCTCTGGATTAACATGGGATGACCTTCTCCTGTCTAACACCACGTGTCAGACCAGGGATAATACCGTGACCTTCTACGGCCTAACACCATGTGTTAGACCAGGGATAAATTTATAGAAATATCAAAGAATATTTTTATATTGATGTCGCTCACACTTAACAAAAAAAATATTGAAAATTTAATTCTAAACTTGAAAATTTTGAATGAACATTTGAGAAAAACTTAAGCACGCAATAAATTTATATAAAACCAATACATATATCTTACAAATTGAGAGGAGATTCTTCTTCACCCTATTTTTATGTCAACATCTTAAATACGGGTATATTTATGGAGATATCACTTATATTTCTTTCCTTTTATTTTAATGTCAAGGCTCAAAATACTGATATATCAACGAAAATTTTGCGGATATTGCGTAATTTTCATCCTTGGGCAAGACAAACATACTTTATTTTTTTTTTCATAAACATTTATACAATAACATTTAATTTTAAGGTACCTAATATATTTTATTTTAATAGTGTTTTCGATGAACTAATTAGATCACCTTCTAAGTTAAAATTATTGAAAAAAAAAAAACACTTAAAATATCAACTCCAAGTCTCCAACCATGCTTTCTATCAAACTCCTAAAGTAAGGATGCCTCTATGAGCTCCAAAATATGAGAAGGGAGAAAGGGAGAAAGAACTCTCCTACTAGTTCCATAAAATTCATAACCTATTAAGTTTTTTTAATCAAATTATCACTTATTAATGAATCTTATTTTGAAATTATTTAAATTTTAACTTTGAGAAGATATCAAATTTCATTAATAAAATAAAAATACAAAGTAAAACTAGTTGGATTGCTAATAATTTGATAGCAAACATGGATAAGTACTTCTAATAATCAGGCTTGACATCTTTCAAAACGATCTAAAGGGCATAATTCATAAAATAATGTAACTTGAATCCTCTAAGCATCATCAAGATCATTACTGCCAAAACAACTAATCTTTGTAATCCCACAGAAAGAAAAACCTAATACAACCCATCCAAGATAAGAGTCGATGAACTTATTTGCACAAAGCAAACCTATTAAAAAACAAACAAACACGCAAAAGGGCACAAATGAGGAATTTTTAAACCTAACAAAGCCCACATGTTGTCGTTGCACGTCATTGTCGTTATCGCTGCCTCCTCGGAATTTTGAAACCAACAAGGAATATCATCCATCGTCAAATCGATGATGCTCTGATCCATTGTGATTGATATCACCGCCACCATCAATTATCGCTCGATCAAAATCCACAAGGCTGGATCATGACCAAAAACCTTGTGAAGATAGATCAATCTCCTAAAAATAAAAGTTACATTGACAACTTGATCCATCAAAAGGCGCCAATGTTTGTAACCAGGATTGACACCATGACAATAGAATGAGAAAAGGAAACTTGTAGACGAACAAACTTTTGTGAACTCGACCCAAGATTGGTTGGATTATTCAATTTATTCACTACATCCCTTTGGGAACCATGGGAAGCCCCTTATAGCCGAAGAAGATCAATTAAAGAAAAAGTTTTTTGGAGCAAGATTTATACATAATATTTAGACTTATAAGGGCAATTAAGACATTTGTTATATTTTATTAACTTTTATATTAAAACATATATTTTAAATTTAAAAAAATTCTAAAAATTAAAAACTCATCCCTTCTCCCTCCCCAAGCCCATATTCCATCTCCTACCCATATCCCAGTTTTTTCACCTTCTTCATCATACTTGAAACCCAAATTCACCCACAAACCATATCTTTCTCTCAGACCCAAGATTGGGTAATCAGCACAAATGAGAGCACAACCAGCATTCCCTTGCTGGTATATTTCTCAGCTCCCCTTAAGCTACAATATTTCTCACTCTCTCTTTCCCTTCTCTGCCATGGCAGCCCAAGTTCAAAGCTTTATTCTTTACAGAAATATTCTCTCTAATTAAAAGAGCACACTTTTTAACTTTTCATTTTTTATTTTTTATTTTTGTGAGCTTCGTCACCACCAATCCGGCCAGCTTCCTCTAGCGACTCGTCTCAAGTCCACCTGCCAAGTACCTCTGCGCCGCCCTGTCGGGCACGCTCCTCTCCTATCTTTTCTTTAGGTTCTCTTCCAACCTCCATTTCTTAGTCCCAATGCTACTTGGCTCCAATGCTACTTGGCTATGCTTCCATGATCTTTGCTCGAAACCATTGTGGGATCATTACCTTTCTCTTGCGAATTTTACACGGCGGGTAGGCTGCAAGAGATTCGACGCGCGGTTGGAATTGGAAAGTGGGGTTTTTTGGAAGAAGAAGAAGATGGCAATATTTGGAGTTAGAGTCTTGAATTGGTACCCAAATCTAAACCTATATGAGGAAACCAATAGAACAACATGATACTCAGGTTTTGTTAAAGCTCGAGCCATGGATTCGAGTGATGAGGAGCTGCGATATTCAGTGAGAGTCGACATGGCCTTTGATGGGCTGAAGAAGTAGAGGAATGAGAAAGTAACAGCGACGGAGATCGACAGAATTTATTAGAAACCCAGAACCATACCAGCATCAGTAACAACACCCCAGTCGGTTTTTCCATTCTCAAATTGCTTAAAATCCCAAGTCTCATTGACCCATCTTAGGCAAGAACTGCTACTTCATTTTCAGCAGAGGCCTCGATGGTGAAGAGAGGATTCTTCGTCTGAGAGAAAGATAAGTTTATGGGTGAATTTGGGTTTCAAGTATGATGAAGAAGAAGAAACAGTTGGGATATGAGTAGGAGACGGAAGAGGGAGACTGTTAGGACCCATCCCCAATCCCTCAGGATTAAGGGCTAAGTCCTGCTCCCGTCTAACTTACGAGTGACACGAAGGCTAAACTGGTGTCCAACCTCCATGTGACACGTAAGTCGGACAAGGGATTCTTGACTAAACCACTCAAAACTTCCGGACTTCCCAGAGCGCACAGACTCTACTGTGGATCGCGTATGTGATGTCTCCGTCTCTCTCTACCAATAGCCCGCACCGCAACAACCTGGAGGGTATCAAAAACATGAAAAGACTATGAGTGGACAAAAAATAAAGTATAAGTTCAAAAACCGTTATCAGAAAACACCATTTATACCCTCCACGCAAAAATCAATGCATGCATATAAAGTACATGTTCTAAAACCATTTCATATTCGAAACCATCGATGAAAACCAGAATCATTTATTTCTTCAAATTCACAATTCAAATCCAGGGCCTCAGCCCAAAATCACAAATCGATCTCAAAGTACGGGAACTCAGTCCCAAAACTCATCAAAACCAATTCATCCGGGGCACTGCCCAAAACATCTGAAAACCAGTGAAAAACATCAATCATACAAGTTTACTGGATCTCAAGTGCGCCTGAGTCTGTAAACTCAAAACCATGCGCAATAATCAGGTCTTCCTGGGATATCAACGAGTCTTTAAACTCAAAACACAATCAACAGGCCTCGGGGGGGTATCACAATCACCGAGTCTTTAAACTCAAAACATATACCGAGTCTTTAAACTCAAAACATATCAATCCAGGGCCCTCTCCCTGTCAATCAACCGAGTCTTTAAACTCAAAACCAGATCCAGCGGTTTTTCTTTTCTTTTTTCGGGTCTTTAAACCCAAAACCATTTTTCATTTGAAAACCATAGAAAACCCTTCTCCGAATTCGCAAAAATGATTCCGTAAGCTAGCATCCGGAACCATCATCCCGAACCCAAATCCAGATTTCCTTTCCATGTTTCAAAACCAAATCCGAACATTATTTCCGAAATCCAGTTCCAAAACTTGAAATCTCAATCGCATGAACAGGGCTCCAAGACCGAAATGACTTTTTTAAATCCATTTCAAATCATTGAACTCAAATTATATTTCAAATCCCGAAATCAACTCATTGAAATCGCAAGATCAATCGAATTCTCGTAACACGTGCAATTCCGTAAATATCTTGAAAATCGTGCAAAACCGTAAACCATCAAGATTATAATCAAAATAATAGAATCATGTATATAAAAGTCGTGTTGGAACATTCCACAAAAGACATGCCACGCGCCCACACGCGTCGCCTGAAGTGGCTGCGCGTGGGCCTCACACGCCATATACTGTTCATCTTCAACCTCTGTTAAACCCGGTCTGAACCGTTTCGGTCCAGCCGGTTCAACTGGACTGGCACACACGGTTTTTTGTCAATTTCTTAACCGTTTTGAATTCTGTTCATCCTGTGAGGTTCATCCTAGGTTCTAAACTCGACCTAAGGATTCAAAAAGGATAGAACAACTCGAGATTTACCTGCCTGACCTTCCACTTTGAACTCTGGTCTGTAAATCCATTATGCCGCCGTGTCTGATCACCTCCTTCCTCATCTCTGATTCCATTCGACTTCCTAGACCTCCAGACACAGTTCCCAATCATCATTATCAACTAACAAGGTCTAAAATGTGGTTTACCATTTTTAATCGTACATTAGAAATTAATGAATTCTTACCCTTCCGTCATTATCGTGTACAACCGTGGCCACCAATGGCTTCCTCTCGCCTCCTTGTCAACTTCCATTCAGGATGCATCAACTAAGGATGGAGTTTGAGAGGTGTCGATGGGTGAAATTTCACGGGCCAACCTCCCTGTCTCTGTTCTCCATGGTTCAGAGCCACCGTCCACGACGGCTGAACAAAGGGGCACCACCCTGTTCCTCTCTCACATTCCCCTCTTTCCCCACTTCTCTCACAACAGAAACAAACCAAGGTTCACCCTAATTGTTGCCACTTAATCACACACTCCTGAGCTCTCTGTTCCTCTGTTTTTGTCCCTTGATCGTGCCTCCACAATTTAAAAACGATAAGAGACGGTGAAGAGGCTTCTAAAGCCATCCAGACACTGTAACGACCCGTCCTGAATTAGCGGAATTAATTAAGGATTAATGACGGATTAGCGAGACTAATAGGGATTAGAAGATGACTATCAGACGTTCGTGGCGAAATGACGATTTTACCCCTAGAATGGGCAAAATGTTGACTTTTCATTCGGAAGTTCAAGACATCACGAGTTCATAGACAGGTGGCACGCTCGATTCCGACACTCGAGGAAGAAGTTGTGACGATCGGAAGATCGGGGGCATTTTGGTAATTAGGGTGAATAGTGGCTAACAGTTGACTTTTGACCCAGGAGGTCAGATGGCCTAGGGCCAAGGACCGTGACGTAGATCACGACGATACGAATCCGTAGACAGACGACACGTCAAATTCGGACGTTCGACGACGAAGTTACGGTTCACGGAAGTTCTAACGTATTATTGCACGTTTTTCGAGATGGAAGCTTATTTGGCTTTTAGTGGGCCCAACTTTTTGGACTGGCCCAATGGATGAGTGACAAGTGTCACCCATCCATTTTCCAGCCCTAATAGCTCATGCATATCCACCCATTCCCTTCATCGATCATTCATTTTCTTCATTCCAAAACCCAAACCCGAGCACCCATTTTCAATACAATCCAAACCCTTCAACCCTAAACCTATTTGTGAGAGGACATAGAGTGAGAAGACGAGCTGGGGAAGGTGGTGGCCGGCCTAGGGAGCGCCGCCGAGGACGGCGACGGAGGCCAACCCGTGCAGGTATCGGTTTTAACCGATTTTCATCCATTTTAAATTTCTTGTATTATGGGTCGATTTGGACGGTTTTAATGAGTCAAATAGGTTATTAGGATTGTGTTAGGATGGTTTTGGGAGTTATTGGACGGCTGTGAAACGTGAGGAAGATTTGGACCGATTGGATTGTGGGTAAGTTTTATAAACTTTGAACCGTGAGGAAGATTTGGACCGATTGGATTTTATAGGTTTTAGACGTTTTTGTTAATTGGTTTAGGTTCCTAGGACAAAAATAGGAAGGATAGGATCGATTAGGGTGGAAAACGGCGAATATTGGACCGTGTAGGAGCCTGGACCGGTCACGCCGATCCAATTGCAGAGAAAACCGGACCGGTCTGACCGAGGACAGGGACGGCACTGTAGCACTAGCGCGTGACTTCCACGCGCAGCTACTTCAGGCGGCGCATGGCGGCGCGTGGGGAAAATTTGGGGAAGGTTCCAACATGTCAAATCATCTATTCCGTGCGCGTTTAAAAATAGTTAAAAATCCCATAAAATTAAGGGGCTTTAGTGAGGGGTTAAATAAGTAGTTAGTAACCCCCTAAAGTGATTTGGACAGGTTTGGAAGTCCCGGAGACGACGATTGACCCGGGAAGGCGTACGTCGCGCTTATCGAGGCAGCAGCACGGACGGTCTGTCAGTGGACTTTATTTCTGAAATGAATGCATGCATAAATGTTTTATATATGTTTTAATATGTGTTTTAGGATTCCTTGAGTGCATTTTGGTGTGTGTTTACGTATGGGCACGTACTTAGAGGTCACGATTTTAACTCGGGCATGAGACCCTATTGACGACCCGTAGGTCGGAGTCGTGTTCGCGACGGGTGATGTGTGCACGGCGACTGACGACGTGACGCTCACCTCCGGATTGGGATACGTTCCTTCCAGAGAGGCCACGATGCACGTCCCGTTGTCGAGCAGCCACTAGAGGCTCGACTTCGGAGTGCTGACGGTTTAGAGGATCGATCGGCGACTTGTGCACCATGGTCTCGAGATGGTCGCGACAGTGATGTGATCACGGCGACATACCAGGATTGAGAGCTGTTCTGGATTGATGGTTGCACACATCGCTACGATCCGGATCATGACTGACCCTGAGATATCGGGCTCGATGCCCAGTTGATTACGAGTTCGGGCTCGATGCCCAGTTATTGTGAAATCGAGCTAGAGGCCTTATTGAGTCCTATGTTCGGGCTGAAGGCCCATTTACTTTGTGTTATCGGGCGTGAGTCCTGTTTTTATGGTTTTATATACTGGTATGTATATACCCTCCTTAGGAGATGATTGATTGGTCTCCTCCAGTCGTCGACCTGGAGAGTCACGATCCACAGACCAGAGTGGGTATCCCTATAGGGATCCCGTTCCAGGAGTGGGCGTTATGTTGTGGTCCCGGACTAGATTCCGGAGAGATGATCGGACTAGGTCCGAAGATGAGCCTCCCAGATGGAGAATTCCTGGGAGAAGACTCGGAGTGAGACCCCGAGTAGTATGCATACTTATATTTATAGAGATATCGTGACTATATCGGGGATGTGTTCCCTAGGGGCTGTGTGCCCCGAGTTGGCATCTTCTCCGGAAGGGCCTAGGATGGGTTATATATGTATATCTGTGTGTGATTTCACTGAGACGGCGTTGGGCTGTGACCCACGCGTATTGGTTTTGGGATGAGACCCATATGAGATGGTTCTGGGACGAGTTCCCACGTGTTTTGGTTTGGGCGGAGGTCTCATGCATTGATTTGAGGATTTCGGGCCAAGGCCTAAATGGTTTGATGGTTCATGACTGTTTATGGGAACCGGGCATGAACCCTCGAAATGGTTTTCGAATGCATGCATATGTTTTTTTATGAAGGGCATAAAGGTCTTTTATGAAAATGTTTTTATAAAATATTTGTTTTGTCCACTCACATCTTTTGTGTTTTGAATGCCCTTCAGGTTGATCGCGGATGCGGCTGTAGCAGAGATGAGACATCTCATTCCTCCCTCGGATCCTGGTGTACTCTGATAGCTCGGTTGGGCAAAGGACGGAAATATCTCTGGTCTGACACTTCATGTCAGCCGGGAGCAGACATGTCCCACGCTAATCACGACGGATTTGGGACGGGTCCTGTCAGACACAGCCACGGATCAAAGTCCCTGTGGGCAACCATTCCAACACAGCCAAGTGTCCACTTCTCAATGGGAATAGATCCCTATGCACAGAAAAGACCAGAATGACCCTAAAGGTCAATTTACCAATTTGCCCTTCGCATTCTCTGACCCGTAACTTTGTCGTCCGGATTCCGATGATAACGTGCCGGCAGTCATTGTTGTAACGACCCGTCCCGAATATCGGGATTTAATAATATTTAATTATGATTTACTAATCTGGGATTAGTTGGGCGATTTCAGACGAATTGTGCAAAATGATCGTTTTGCCCCTAGGCGTGGGCAAAACGTTGACTATTAATTCGGATGGTCAAATGGACTTTGACCGATGACCGTGACGTAGTTCGGGACGTCACGAGTTCATAGACAGGTGGCACGTTCGATTCTGAGGTTCGTGGTGAAAGTTACGATGAACGGAAGTTCAAGGGCATTTTCGTAATTTGGACGAAAGAAGGGGAAATGTTGACTTTTTGACCGGGATGTCTGATGGCCGAGGGCTAAGGACCATTACGGAGGTTTCGTCGATGCGAATCCAACGACAGGCGGCACGCCGAAATCGGACTTCGTACGAGGAAGTTATGGTCTGAAACGTGAAATCGGGGAAGTTACGTCTCGATAACTGTGTTGATTATTTTATTCTGAAATGGTGGTTGGAGGACACTTGGATGAGTGACAAGTGTCACTTATCCGACGGCTAGATTGGATCTTGATCCACTAATCATAAACTATATACTAAAGTTCCACTATGTAATTATTTAGAATTAAAATCCCTGCTTTTGATCTGAACCATCCATCTAACTCCCCAGATTGCATCACAGCCGTCCATCTCATCTCTCCCTTCTATTTCTGATCAGTCCTCAACCGTGTACACCCAAAACTTCAAATTTCTTCTACCCTTAATCCCCTCCCTATCCACTGAAATTGTGAACGAAAATTGGAGAGAATTGAATTTGATTCAACCTGGGATTACACGGGGGATTGACTGAGTGAGGGAGACTGAGAAATCGAAAATTTAGTTTTTGGGAGGGAAATTCGAAATGGATGATTTGAGCCGTGAGGATTGAAATTGTTGTTTCAGTTCGACTTCTGGGATCAAAACGATCAGTTTTGCAGCAATAACGACGGGAAACCGTGTCGGATTGAGGGAGAACGGAGCTTCCATGGCAGCTTCATTTCGAGCTTGAGTTCAACAGGTTAGAGGTATGAATTCATCAAATTGATTTTGCGGAAACATCCCTTACACTCTCACGATGCTTACTCTATGAATTAATTTGGAAATCAGGGACGGAATCGGTGAACCCGAATTGGAAACCCGTCAAGGATCGATCGAGAGTCGTGAGGATTTGGACCCTAAATTGTGTAATTCGATTTACAGAACTTAAATGGTGATTGATTACAAGGGATCAGTTGAAAGAACGGATGGATTTGATGTCGAATTGGGAGTAATTGGACCGGGTCTGTTCGCGGGTTTTTCAACCCGTTTTACAGACAAACGGGTGAGAGGGATGACTGTGCGGGTACTGTAGCTGGCGCGTGGCTTCCACGCGCAGCCGCTTGCGGTGGCGCGTGGGGGCGCGTGAGTGCGAATCTCGAGGTATGATCAACATGACTTTTGTCCTATACAATGTAACGAACATTTTGGGATTGGTTTCGTGTCGATCGGACACCGTCTCGATATTGTTCGGGATGTCCGAAGGTTTTAATTCCAATTTAAAAATACTTAAAAATTCGGGAAAATTACGGGACTTGAATAGGATGTTAATGATGAGGTTAGTAATCCCCTAATGTGATTTGAACAGGATTGGGAGTCCCGGTGATAGTGGTGTGGCCCGGGAAGGCCTATGGCACGCGTATCGAGGCGCTCGGTTAAACAGTCTGTGAGTGGACATTGGTTTCATAAATTCGATGCATGCATAACTGTTTTATGATTGTTATAATTATGATTAAATGATTTACTTTGGATATCGGTGAATTTAAAATGATTTCACGTATTTCGAGGTGAATTACGTATTTGCACGTAAACCGAGGTTTTCTGGATTTGTACCGATTTCCATAAATATGGTTGGATATGATTTCATGAAACGGTTACGAACTTGAATAATGTAAAATTGGGCCAGGGGCCCAGTTGAACTATGAAATCGGGCCAGGGGCCCAGTTAACATGTGGATCGGGCCAGGGGCCCAGTTAACTTGTGAAATCGGGCCAGGGGCCCAGTAGATTTCCACATACGATTGCGGGTCGGGGACCCTAAACTGGAATTGAATAAATTTTTTCTGGTTTACATTTTATATATGTTCACATGCTGGAATCAATAAATGGTTTTGATGATATTTCGGTTATGGCACGTTTCACGGTATTTGGGCATGAGACCCGTTTGATGAAACGTAACGATTGGTTCGGATTTTACCTATGTATACCTATATGTTTTGCATGTGGATATCAATAAAATGTATTTAGTACTGCACTGTATAAATCCTTCTATATTATATTGTCTCCTCCGGATGAGGTACCCCGGAGAGGTCACGGACGTCTAGTACGTCCAGCGTCTATGACACTAAGCATCGGGGATGCTGTACCCGAACGGGGTTCGGGGATTGAACTCGGAAATTGAGACCCGGGTGGCACGCGTAGCCTTGTGATTGTGACCTTATTGACGTCAGGGACGTCAGACATCAGGGATGTCGGATTGGAGTGTATAGTGCAGTGGCTAAAATTATGGTCATGGTTTATATTATATGCCTTATGGTTCATATTACTGGATTTATGAAATAACTCTTGGATTGACTTTCGGAAATTGAAACTATGCTTTGGTTTCCGGGCTAAAGCCCTAATGGTTATTTCTAAATAAATATGGGATTATTGGTTTTCGGTGCATGCATATGATTTTACTGAGGGGCATAAATGTCTTATAAATGTTTTTAACAGACTTATTTATTTTCGTCCACTCACAGCTTTTGTTTTAATGCCCTTCAGGTTGATTCCGGATACGACTGCAGCAGAGACTTGAGCATCGCACACCTCCTCCATCGATCCTTACGCACTCTGGAAGCCCGTTTGGGCAATGGCAATCGGTTATCCCTTGTCTGACGCCTCTTGTCAGACGAGAGCACGTCACATTCCATGGTAATCCCGGGGGGATTGGGATGGGTCGTGTCAATTGTACTCTGGGAATCGAGACCTACCTAATGGTCCTCGAAGTGCGTGAAAATTCCATGTCGTTTGAAAGTCAACAAATTGCCCATTTTAAACCAAATTACCAAAGTACCCTCAAACTTCCGAACGTCATAACTTTTCCCTCGAATGTCAGAATCGGACGTGCCACCTACCTATGAACTCGTGACGTCCCGAACTGCGTCATGATCACTGGTCAAAGTCCATTTGACCACCCGAACGAAAAGTCAACATTTTTGCCCATTCTAGGGGCAAAATTGTCATTTTGCATCGTCCGTTCGAACGCATCAAACCAATCACCGATTAACTTCACTAATCCATCATTAACAACTAATCTAATCCCGATTTCCTGGACGGGTCGTTATAGAGACGCAAGAGAGGCTTGGGGAGGGAGAGGGGAGGAGTTTTTAATTTTTAGAATTTATTTCAATTTAAAAAAAAATTATGTTTTTAATATAAAATTTAATAAAATATAACAAATGTCTTAATTGTCTTTATAAATTGTATACTATTACTGCCATGTCAGCATTTTAAACGGCGTTACTAACACAGGCTAACGGATGGTGCAACGTTTTTGACGCTGCACCTATTCTTGGTGCACATTGAGGAAAATTTCTGTTTCTGGTGTATTTTGAGATTTGTTTTTTCTGTTTTTGGTGCATTTAGCTTAATAAGCTTATGATTAAACCCTCAATTCCTTTTTTAGTTGAGAATGAGATTTAGTAAAATTAAAAATTGAATTGAATTAGGAGTAAAAGTAATTATGCCTCTTTAAAGTTTAAACTATTGAGTATGATTGGAGGAAAAAGTATAGAGTTTTGAAAGTAGCTTTAGGTTATTTAGGGGTTTTATTAGACTCCTGTGGTGAATGACTGAATGTGCTCCCTTCCTAGTTAATCAACTATTTATTTACAAATTCACAATTGGCTCTATTTAATTATTAGTATTGTATTTCTTCGTAATATAATAAATTAAAGAGTAAATCATTGTTACATCCTTAATCATTTTTAGTTTTATTTAAAACCTTTAATATTTGTATATTAAACAAAATAAGACCTTACTTCAAACTTTTTTTATTCAAAATCCCCTAAACATAAATTATAAGTAAGAAATTCCACATGTGCCTTTTTTTGTTTTTTTTTTGTCCTTTTTACCCCATGTGCCCCTTAGTGTTTGATTTCTTTGACCTCTTGGAGCCTTTATTATATTATACATATAATAAATATTATATATATATATATATTGTATATAGTTACGATTGAATTTTTTTCTAGAAAAAATAAAATAAAATCCGTATTGTCTGGGGTTCAACGGTAGGGTATAGAAATAATTTTTTTTTTTTTTTGGGGGGGGGGGGAGGGGGGTGGGGGTTGGTGGTGTGGAGATGGTGGTGAAAACTCGTACGACATAGGGTTTAATTCTTGAATTTTGGTACAAAATTCAAGAATTAAACCGTAAACTATACGAAATTAATCAAATTATTTAATATCGGAAGATAAAGAATTTTTAAATTTAAAAGTATTTTTGAAGAATTACTGCTTTTAATTATCTTACTTTAAGTTAGATTAGATATTCATATTACTTTTAAAATGCTCAAGTGAAAAAAAATATATAAATAGGAGTAATATTTTAATAATCCTCAATATAATCTTATAATAAAAAAATAAAAAGTAATGTTGAAATCATGATAAATTTTGGTAAGTGATTTTTAGATTGTTGTTGGATTAGTTTACAATTAGATGACATTAGTTGTAATTTATATAAAAACTATGGTCTATTTTAAATTGTATAGTCATTTGATTAGTCAAAGGATCTATGAGTTTAATTTTTCTATATGTAAATTTTTGAATAAATTTACATGTTAGTAGGGACCTATGAGTTAATTGCTCTAAATTAAATATATACAATAGTATTTTCGGGTTCATGATTTATGGGCTGTGGGACCATTTCAAATCTATCACTAAATTATGCAGTGATGACCAGATATTAATTATATGCAGAATGCATTGCATAACAACAACATACATCAAAATTGTGGATCATCTTTTTTTTCAGTTTTTGCGAAACACATCTACGATCTTTAGCAATAAAGGGTAAATTTTTCCTTTTTTTTATTTTTATTTTTATTTTTTCCTCTCTTGGCAGTGGCAATCAAAATTCAAACCATTGAATAAAACACCAATCAGACCATTCAAAGAAGTTAATTTTTTTTTTTTAATTTGCTACAAAATATCAGAATGCAAGGTTGCTGCATTTTCACTCCATAAAGGATAGAGAGAGAGGAGGAGTCATTTTCCATTTAGAAGCCCTGTTCTGTCAAAGATTCATAGTCCAAGGTCCTTTTTGTAATTTTGTTTCCTAGTAAGAACCTCATGTGGAGGCAAAGCCAAGCAAACACCAAACAATTTTGTCACACATATATGTATTTGTAATTCAATTTTGATTTTCTTCTCTCTGCTTCCCCTGGCCTTCAACTTCAAGTTCTCTTCTTCAAAACCAAGGCAAAGCCCAAACCAGAAAAGCAAAGAACACCAGTCCCATGTCTTTTTCCTCTTAACAACCCCTTTCAATTTCCCTCCATATTTTTATAATAACATTATATTAATTACCCTGAAACCCTTGCATGATCTGTTTCTATAGCCCACAAACTAAGCAAGGTTAGGTAAGAGAAAGGTACCCTAAGTCCTAAGCAGCACCATCAAAACCCTTCCTTTCACAAACATGCCTTCTTGCAATTCGTCTTAGTTTGTCCTTGTTTGGGTGAGCCTCGAATTGCCCCTCATCTCATTCAGATTGCCATTCCTGAGGTTGCCATACCCTCAAACAAAAAAAAAAAAAAAAAAAAAAAAGGGAAACTATTTTGGTTTTGGTGTTGGTGTTGGTGTACGCCCAAATATAAACACAATGCAGCTGCACATATCGCCCAGCTTGAGGCATGTCACAGTGTTTCCGGGCAAAGAAGTGAGAGAATTCATCAAGGTGAAGGTCGGGTCGAGGCGGCTTTCGTATCGGATGCTTTTCTACTCCATTCTCTTCTTCACATTTCTTCTCAGGTTTGTGTTCGTCATGACTGCTGTGGATACCATTGACGGAGAAAACAGGTGTTCAACAATAGGTACGTGCTGTGCATATACACCATCCATTATTAATTTCTCGTTTCATTTTATTTTATTTGGTCCATCTTCAAGGAGAAACTAAAAAATATGCAGACTTTCAGGGATTCATCGCAATAATAATGCATGTGTTTTGCAAGGAATGTGATCACAAGATAACAACCAATTTGAATTCGAATGTTATCAATTGTTTGAATTTTCAATTTTTCGGATTTGCAATTCATTTTTTCAGAAGTTGGTAGATTTAGATATTTGAAAAACTCAGTTGCTGAATTTACATAAGCGCCCCTGATTTTTTAGAACGCCATATTGTTTTTCTCAACGCCTATTTTAGGACGCCGTAAATATTATGACATCTTACTCAATTATGTAGTTGGTACATATAAAATCTGAAGCATCAGATGAATATCATACGGCATCAACTTGCACCTGTTTTTATTTTCATTTAATTTTCTGCGTATACGCTTAATCAATTATTGAATTTTTTTTTTTTAGAAAGTAGTTCTATCAGTCGAATTTTCTTTAATTGATGCTTTCGACTAAAAACATTATTAATTGATTATGAAATACAAATCTGAAAAAGACCAATTTAATTGGGATGAGAGGATTATCATTGAATCTAATATAATTAATGTTTGATGGTAATAGAATAGGCTATCTTTTGTGATCGTGAAAGAATTTGGTGGTATCGATTGACTATCGTATAAAATAAAGTTGATACTCAAAGAGCTTCATGTTCTCAATGTCGATGCATATATTATTATTTAACGTGAATCACTAACTAGTTATAGAATTTAGTCTAATGATATTCCTCTTTTTATGGTGGAAAAGATTTCGTGTTCAAATTTACGACCTCATTATTCAAAAACATAAAGTATGGAGCGGTATAGGTTTGCCCCTCTTCCTTTACGATTTTAAGTGTCTTTATTTCCGTGTTTTCTTATGGTAGCAACGTTGTCCTTTTTATTTATTTCCTACCTTAATATTGATTTGACGTGGGATAAACTATTAATTAATTCTTGATAATATTATATTTTATTAAAAATTCGAATATGAAAATGCTTTAGTCCTATGTCTCTCTTCTATTTTTTAACTTTGTATGTTTATTGTCGTCTTCTTGTACAATGTAAGATTTTATAATTAAACTTAAAATACTTTTATAATTATTAGAACTGATTTTTTTTTCTTTGAAACCAATAATGATATCCTTGTTGTCCAGAGTTTAACGGTAGAGTATACAAAGTTTTAGGGAGTGTTTAGGTTAAAATCCAAGAACTAAACTCTAAATTGTATACAATTAACCTAATCATTTAATGTCGAGTGATAAAAAAATTTCAAATTTCAAATTCGAACGTATTTTTTAAATTTTTATGCTCTTAATTATCTAGTTTTAAGTTGAATTCTCCTTACATTACTCGAACAAGTGAAAAATAAAATAGATTTTAAATGGGAGTAATGTTTTCATAAAATAGAAAGGAAAAAAATAAGCTAGTAAAGAGGGATTAAAAGCTTTCAATGGTCAATAATGAAAATAGTTATTATGGTGGTTATGGATTGGAAAGTTTAAAAAATATGATTAATGGAATTTTGAATAATATTGATGTTGTCCAGAACTCATTAATGGATATTGGATAGCCCTTTGAAGTGACTCAACTTGCTCAATGTAGGCTTGCTCATTTTAAAATTCTAAAATTTTGAATTTGTGTAATCATTTTAAGAGAATAAATATAATTAAACGCATAAGAATCTATTGTTTTTTTCAATATGTAAGTCCAGATGTGTTTCAACTTTCAATGGTAGGTTGCTTGGGGAAAAGATTAGGGCCAAAGATTTTGGGAAGAAGGCCTGAATCAACTGTAATCTCCTAATCCCTACTTGAGTTTTTGTGTGCAAATGTTAGATGATCAAGCAAGTTATGTTCCCTAATTGGAATGTTCATTCATTTCTGAAAAGGTCCCACAAGTAATATACCAAATATTAGAGGAACCCATTGGCAAAAATGAATTACAAGGAAGGTCTGATATTCCTCAGTCCTTAGATGAGTTTATGGCTGACATAAAGGAAGGCAGAACAGATGATGCAAAGACCTTTGCTCTCAAGCTCAGAGCCATGGTAATATCTCTTTCCATTCAAAATTACTAGTGTCAGACCTACGAATAATCATAAGAACAAAATTGTAATTTCAGGTGACACTTCTTGAGCAAAGAACTAGAAATGCGAAAATCCAAGAGTACCTATACAGGCATGTAGCATCAAGCAGCATACCTAAACAGCTCCATTGCCTAGCCTTGAGGTTAGCCAACGAGCATGCCTCGAATGCTGCGGCCCGTCTCCAGCTCCCTTCAGCTGAGCTCGTCCCTGCCCTCGTCGACAACTCCTACTTCCATTTTGTCCTAGCCTCAGACAATGTCCTCGCCGCCTCTGTTGTTGCCACTTCTCTTGTTCGGAACTCATTGCGCCCCCACAAAGTTGTCATCCACATAATCACAGACAGGAAGACATATTACCCCATGCAAGCATGGTTTTCTTTGCATCCCTTGTCGCCTGCGATTGTTGAGGTCAAGGCATTGCATCATTTCGATTGGTTCACGAAAGGGAAGGTGCCGGTGTTGGAGGCAATGGAGAAAGATCAGCTGGTGAGATCGCAGTTCAGAGGAGGCTCATCGGCGATTGTGGCAAATAACACTGAAAAGCCTAATGTAATTGCAGCTAAGTTGCAGGCACTTAGCCCTAAGTACAACTCACTAATGAATCATATCAGAATACATCTACCAGAGGTACAATGCTGCTAATTAACTACTTTCTTCTAAACAAATGATGCGTTTTTATGCTAATCCATTTATGCTTAATCTTTTAATGCAGTTGTTTCCTAGTCTTGATAAGATAGTGTTCTTGGATGATGACATAGTAGTTCAAACTGATCTTTCGCCATTATGGGATATCGATATGAACGGAAAGGTTAATGGAGCAGTTGAGACATGTGCAGGAGAAGATAACTTTGTGATGTCAAAGAGGTTTAAGAGTTACCTCAACTTCTCTCATCCATTGATATCAAAGAACTTCGACCCCAATGCCTGTGCCTGGGCATATGGCATGAACATCTTTGATCTCGAAGCCTGGAGGAAAACTAACATAAGCCTTACATACCATCATTGGCTTGAACAGGTGAGTAAAGTCTCCAAATTTCATGCCAAAATGTGTTCCTACTTGCTATAATCTAGATCATCATGTATGTTATCTTTATGCAGAACTTGAAATCAGATCTGAGCCTGTGGCAGCTAGGAACATTACCCCCCGGCCTAATAGCATTCCACGGTCATGTCTATGTCATTGATCCATTCTGGCACATGTTGGGGCTGGGATATCAGGAAAACACAAGTTCTGCAGATGTTAAGAGTGCTGGTGTCATCCATTTCAACGGGAGAGCAAAACCTTGGCTAGATATTGCATTTCCCAAACTTAGGCCATTTTGGTCAAAATATGTGGACTTCTCAGATAAATTCATCAAGAGCTGTCATATAAGGGCATCCTAGGATGGGATTTCAAAGAAATATGTTGACAATGTTGATGATAAAGGGTGTATTGTACAGGAGGAAAAGGAAAGCGAGCGTGAGTTATTTGCAAATTCAAAAGCCTTCAACAATGAATGAAGCGAGATGAAAGAAAACAGCACCAGGCTTGTCATGTGCAGAACTCTCCTCCCTCAGTGGAAATTTCTTAACCCATCTCTTCTCTGTATTTTGTTGTTTTCTCTCTTTTTCCTTTTCCACCGATTAGAACATTTCAAGATGAATTTTTGTTCATGTTAGTCCCTAGTACATGCAATAAAATGCAAGACCATATACTTGTAAGAATCAGTGAGAACAGCAAGTTCATAGAAGATAGGATACATGAAATGAAGTGACAGATATTACCAACATAATGGGATATAGCCATGTGGGACCTTTTCTATTTAAAAGAAATTATGGAATGCTTCATTTTGTTGAACAAGCTCTTTACATGGAAAGCATGGTGCATTGCCAATGCCATCAGAACCCATGGAAATCATAACTGTTTCAGGATGGCTAGCAAAATTGCATTATAAGAGTGTCTCTGGTCACAATGAAGACAGAGAACTAAAAACCAGTCCTAACTCATTCTCAACATGCTCTAAACTTCAAAGACATGTATACTTATATAGTCAAGCTCGATCAAGGATGAAAGAAACAGAGATTCTAAGACATACTGCAACAATTGTACCATTAAGCAATAAACAGAAATCCAATATTTGTTGTAACCAACAAAATATTGCAGCACAAGCTCAGGAATATATAAAATAACAGTCACAAGTAACAGTGCTATTGCATTCATTCAGAATTTCAACATACACCTTATGAACTGTCAAGTAATTGCATTAATTCAAGCTACTCAAACAAAACAAGCATTCAAGCAAACACTTACTTCTTTCCGGTTACATTTGAAACCAAATCTCTGAAAAACTTCACGGATTTGGTCACAGGCGAATTGATGGCCATCAAATTATACAGCACATTCTCAACTTCAACAACTGATGGCCGCGACTTGAAAGTAGAAACCACTCTCAATTTCCCTTCTTCTTCAACAAGAACGGCCCATTTCTCACCACTCACAACCCCATCTCTCACACACTTGAAAATCACTCCATTCCTTTGGCTCAAAAGCCCTTTAACCTCCAGCCCCATGAATGAAAAAATGACCTCAAATGAACCCACGAAGCCACTAAGCTCCCCAAACTCAGCCTCATCCTCAAATACCCACTTAGGGTTGAAAATAACGACTGGCCTTGGATAAAATAGATCAGAAACAGTCTTCACCGCATCCAGTTGGGTTCCCTCTGGGGCCAAAAACACTGCCACGTCAGCATCGCTCAAAATTCTGGTATTACCGTTGGTGATTGAAGATATATCTGAATGCTCAACTGGGGTTGAAGGGTAAGCCTGAAAGGCTTTGAATGCAGCTTCTGTGAAGGCAAGGTTAGGCCATATGATCAAGATGTTAACTTTGGAGCCTTTTCTTGTAATGGGCAGGTCTTGAAAGACGTCTAAAGCGAGCTGGGAGAGGGATTCTGGAGAGTCATCGATGACCGGGATTTCGATTCGGAATCTGGGTTGTTTTGGTTTCTTGAGCTTCGTGCTAGTGAGCCTGAGGTTGTTGAGGGGCTTTGCTAGTGTGGTTGAGAGACAGGTTTTGGCTTGTTGAATGGCTGCTTCTTTTGAGTCTGGTGGGGTGGGAGAAGATAAGGAGCAGAGTGGGGATAACGGAGTAATTTTGGATTTGTGGAGAGTTGAAGGCAGAGAGATTGAGGGATTGTGGTGGTGCGTGGGGAATGGGAGGGAGGGGAAGGAGAGGGTTTTAGAGAGTGAAAATGGGGTTGGTGGGTTTGAAATTTTGATGGATGTTGTATGAATTCTGAGGAGATTGGTAGCCATTTGAGTGTTTGGCAGAGTAGAGCACCAGCGGCGTAAAAGCTGAAAGAGAACCAAAAGTAGTTGCCACACCCATAGACAACAGGCGCTAAAAGGATAAGCAACTTCCAAGGTTGTAAAAGCTAAAGCACTTCACCTTCCTTCCTCTACTACCAGTTGAGTGTTTCATTGGATCGTCGTAATTTTTAAGATTTGTATATGGCTAAATTAAGTTAGTTAGTGTATATTAAGTCAATCAAATTACACTCATGTAATGAGAAATCCTCCCATTATAATCACATTGAACTCGATTTTTGTCATAGAAAATTTTGAGAAGATTAAACAATCCACCGTCATAATCTGTCGAAGATATTGAGTGTCATTTAGTTCCTGAATTTATTTCACTTTCTAATCCTCAATTTCTCTATATTATCCTCCATTTAAAGGAAAATAAGGACCAGTTTCTTAAAAATAAAAAATAAAACCGATCAAAAAGAAGACGACTCCAGATTTTCATCACTCGTCCACATATTCAACCCCATTATTTTCAGGCCTTATCTTTTGGAGTAACAACAAATTGAACACCTAAATAATGAAGGTGTTCAATTCAATAGGTCATTTTGGAATGCAAGAGTGAAATGGCAATACGAAAACCGGCAATGATAATGATCATTGTTGATGCAGAAATCGTCCGGCTCTGTGAAGTTCCTTCGAATGAGAAATCTCAAAAACTTAAGTAGCGTTGAATCAAATTATCTTTATTGAGACATGTGTACCCCTTACGTAGGGGTGAGTGGGATGTTCAATTTTCATAGTTTCGATGTGGGACAAATGCTCCTTGATTTGTGTGCTGACACATGTTACGCAAATCGAGGGTGCGAGGCTTCCATGTGTCATTCCGGTTTGGGCCAATGTTAGGGCGATGTAAGCATCGTGGGTGTAACGACCCATCCGAATTATTGGGATTAATTAAGATTTAATGACGAATTAGAGAGACTAATCGGGGATTAGACGCGGATTAACGAACGTTCATGGCGAAATGACGATTTTACCCTTGGAATGGGCAAAACGTCGACTTTTTGTTCAGGCAGTCCAATGGACTTTGGCCGATGACTGTGACGTAGTTCGGGACGTTACGAGTTCATAGGTAGGTGGTACGTCCGATTCCGACATTCAAGGAAGAAGTTATGACAATCGGAAGTTTGGGGGCATTTTGGTAATTTGGTTAAATAGGGACAAACGGTTGACTTTTGACCTGAGAGGTCCGATGGCCGAGGGCCAAGAACTGTTACGTAGATCGGGACGATACGAATCCGTAGACAGGCGGCACGTCGAATTCGGATGTTCGACGGAGAAGTTACTGTTCATGGAAGTTCGAACGTAATATTGCACGTTTTACGAGACGAGAGACTTTTGGCAGCAAGTGGGGCCCATCTTTTTGGACAGGCCCAATGGATGAGTGACAAGTGTCACCCATCCATTGCCCAGCCTAAACAAGGTCATGCATATCCCTTCATTTTTCATTGTTTGATCATTCCCCATCCATCAAACTCGATCAAATATCCACCCCAAATCCAAACCCTTAACCCCTATGATCATTTGTGAGACCCAAGAGGATGATGTGAGGACCAGAGGATGTGGTGGCTGGCCAGGACGGCGCCGTCGTGGACGGCGGAGGCAAAACCCGAACAGAGCTATCAGTTTTGTCCAATTTCCATTTTCTTTGGGTTCAATCATTATGGATGGTTTTAATCGATTGTATTGAGCTTATGGGGTTATTAGGAAGGTATTAGGACGATTTTGAGGGTGGTTAGAGGCTGAGGAACCCCAGGGAGAAATCTTGGATTCTTGGAACCTTGAAGAAAAATCGAACTGTTGGGTTCTAGTGGGTTTTTGATGTTTTAAATTATAGGTTAGGTTCTTAGGACCAAAATAGGAAGTTTAGAATCGATTAGGAACGAAAAAGATGAAAATTGGACCTGGTAGGAGGCTAGACCGGTCACGTTGGTCCAAGTTGCAAAGGAAAACTGGGCCAGTCGATTCGGACCGGCCTGACCGAGGAAGAAGACAACTGTAGCACTGGCGCGTGGCTCCCACGCGCAGCCACTTCAGGCGGCACGTGCGGGCTCATGGGGGAGAATTTAAGGGTGGTTCCAACATGTTAAATTATCTATTCGATGTAACGAATATTTTGGGACTGATTTCGAGTCCATCGGACATCGTCTCAATATAGTTCAGGCTGTCCAAAGGTTTCGGAGCGCGTTTAAAAATAGTTAAAAATTCCAGAAAATTAGGGGGCTTTAATGAGGGGTTAATTAAGTAGTTAGTAACCCTCTAAAGTGATTTGGACAAGTTTGTAAGTCCCGGTGACAGCGATTGGCCCAGGAGAGCCGATTGCATGCGTATCGAGGTGGCAGCGCAGACGGTCTGTGAGTGGACTTTCTTTCTGAAATCGACGCATGCATAAATGTTTTATAAATGTTTTAATATGTGTTTTGTGATGCCTTGAGTGCATTTTGGTGTGTGTTTATATATTGGCACGTATTTCGAGGTTTTCAGGTTTTATACGCACTTATGCTTTCGGTTTTAATGAAATAATTTTGAAAAGGTAAAACCAGACATGAAACCCATTTGGATTTGATTTTGACTCAGGCATGAGACCTTATTGATGACCTACGGGTCTAAGTCGTGGTCACGACGAGAAGTTGCCAGATTAGGTTATTTAGTTGATATCATTTACATACGAAAAGCAGCATTAATTCATAAAAGAGTAGCGAGGTTGCAAATACCGTCAAGTCACCCACCAAATTCAGTTAGTACTAGTAGACAGTAAAATCACAAGTTCAAGGACACGGACAAGGACAATGACATGGTAATACACTTGTTTGGGACAAAATGTCGTCCCAAATCAACCCCCAATCATTTCCGATTGTTGCCAAATTAAGCAACTGGTGGGCGGAGTACATGATCCTGCGAAGTATCCACGGCAGCGGGTGGCATAAACTGCCACATGGCAACCCCGGTGGTAACCAATGAAAGGCACCAACTTGTTTCCATGAGCTTGGCCTTGAGAAGCAAATGCAGCAGGAATTGCAGGAGGGGGAGAGGCAAGAACCCAGGCTGTCCATTCATCGCTTTCACTTGCTGCTCCAACTTCTCTTTCTCCGTCTTAAGCCTCTGCTTCTCATCGCGAAGTTCATTTTTCTCTGTCTACACGAAGGGGAAAAAAATTTCACATGGTCCCACGTCATTTTTACATCACCAGTTTTTGGGTGTCTAAGCACTATCAGTTCGAAACCAAGGGTTACCTTCAATTCCTTGATCTTCTCCTGGAGGCCAGAATTTGAGTCCTTCAACTTTTGGGCTTCACCACGTAATTGATTCACCATTCGGACAGCATCGAGCAAAACAGCAGCCTTGTCTGTCTTGGGTGGCCTTCCAGGCTCCAATATAGAGCCCAATTCCAGAAACCTGTAATTGGTTCATGTCAAGTATAAGACATGACTACCTAAAAGAGAGGGAAGATCAAAGGAAAAAGCGGGGAAGAAAAAAAGAAAAAGAATAGTACTTGTCGTTTAGCCTATCCCTTCGCAACTTTTCCCTACATGCCCTTGGAGCTTGTTCCACCGTGTGATTCAGATCGGACTCTGAAAGGAGAAAAATGCAACAGAGAGAGGAAGACAGTTGGAATAAGATACATTTGACATAATTTAATACCTTCAATCAGAGATGGACATGTTGAAGACGACATGATATTTTTTCAAGAAACAAATTTAGAAGTTTTAACAAGAAACTCAAATAAATTAAACTGACAGGAAAAGACATGATATTGGCTGAAAATTCAATATCTAAGACCACCTATTGGAGGCGATGAAGAGTAAGCATGCTTGTTGGCGAATACCTCATGATGAGATTTAGATCAGAATCAACGATTATGGCTTCTGTAAAATAAATTCATAATCTCTTCTACAGAAGCACCGGCATTCAGAATATTAACCGAATACGAGAGGAAAAGAGAACACGGTTTTTGAAGAGGTTACAAAATTGCTTTGACAAAGTGAGGATTAGTACCTCTTTTTTGAGCCAGATTCCTTAAGTCCATCCGCATCCCCCAATGAGCCATCAATTTCAACACTAGAGACCATCACATGAGCAAAATACAAGGAAAAATTAGTCATCCACCACAAAAATGACCCATTCTACAAAATGCATGAACATTACACACAATTGCAGCAAGTAGGACAAAGTACACTTTATTCATTAGAAATCAAATCATACTTTCAAAATGTTTCTGCTCTGTTGTCCAACCAGCTATAAAATCCAATCATTTAAACCAAATCTTTTTCCCATTAACATAACAAATTCTCACCTAATGAAATCCAATAGTCATTCAAAAATTGGTACAACAGAGCATGAACTATTCCCTAAAAAGTCATCCAAAAATTGGTGGAGCAGTACAGGTAAAGACATTGTTTAATCCATTGCAACTCTAGGAACTAACATGAACAAATGAATGTAGGCAAGCACATATATATAAAGATATGCATGTATGTGTACCGCTTTTCATCAGCAACTACACTCGCTTCAAGAACTGGCTACTTTCAACCCTTAAAATGTAAAAACCCACCAGTGACATCACCTTCTTTCAGTTAAAAATAACTCAAGAACCCAATCCATTGGAAATGTCTTACAAAGAATCTGTGATGTACCCAAAAATCCAACCAATAGAGTGCATCACGTAATATATTATACCGGGTCTCAATACATTAGGAAAAGAATAAATTAAGTGATAGAACAAACATTTATATTGGGTGATGCTCACAGTGAATTCCAAGATAACTTCAACTTGGGTGGACAACAAACCACTCAGCCCACAGTCTCTTACCACCAAAATCATATAGCACTCTAAATTGTTGGACATTCTCTTTTCTGACCTTTAAAAGACTTACTTCCTTTTCTTTATCGATATGGAGACCCTTTTTATGTGGTTAAAATTTGATCTTTTCCTTCCTACAAAGGCTATGCCAACAGTACCTATAATACATGCCAATAGAATTGAGAAGTACAGAGATAGCATGCTAATCCATCAACAAAAGCAACCACTACAAACTTAACCCATAATATCAGTCACCAGCTTGATTTAAGCCTCACTCAGCACATTTCCAAGTCCTAATAGACCTAATTAGCCAAATCCTCGAAATCACTTTCAAACGCCCAACCAATAGAACAGGAATAAGACAAAAAATAGTCTTGAAGTTCGCAATTTCAATCACTCCAAAATCCAAAAATGAACCACAAAGCATGCAATTGTTGACAGATTGTACAGGGTACCCAAAATCAAATAAGATTCGAATACTGAAAAAGAATAAAACCCTAGTTTGGTTAAGATTATATACAGCGAACAATTATACAATTAAAAGTAAACATGTATATATGTATATAAATGAAAGTACCTGACACTGGTTGAACCGGAGAGGGGCTGGACAGGCCAAGTGAAGCCTGAGGAGGAGACAGGAAGTTGCCATCGAGGACAGGGGTATCGTCGATGAGTCCATAATCGAAAAGCCAGTTGGTGTTTTCCGGGGAGACCATGTTTGGAGAGTGCCGGAAAAATGAGGGTGTTTTCCGGCCGGGGATTAGTGCAATCCTGGGAACCAAACAAGGGGCTAATTGAGAGGCAGCTTCAGGCTTCGGCGTTTTTTGGGTTGGTGGGGTTCGAATGAAAGAGGGGAAGAATCTGTGTGCTGATTGCCGATGATGATGTGGGGGAATTGGTGGCAACACGTGTGTGTGTGATTCGTCATCCATCCAACACACTTGTACGCTTTTTTTTTTTAATGGGTGTTGGGCCTCAATAGTCAATACAAATACTCAAGGATTGAAATATCGATATCGACGGATATATCGCTAACCTAATTTATGGATATCTCGCGTGATATATCGATATCGATATCGATATCGTTTACAATCAACAAAAATGCTAGAAATTTAGTCTAAAAGTTGGAAATTTTTAATAAAATTTTGAGAAAATCTTTAGTACCCAATAACAGTTATATAAGACTAATAAAAACTATAACATGACTTCGACATAGTAAATATATGATGAATAATATGATAAAATATGGTTCTGAAGACGACTAATAATATAAAATTTTAAATATAAACATAATTGAAGTGAATTACTATAATTAAATGTTAATATAGTTTAAATATATAATAATAAATTGAATATATATAATTTTTAATTGAACATATACCATTATTCAAATTTTATTATTATTATTAAAATAATATATTGAATCTAAAAAATTAATAATAATATATTGAATCTAAAAAATTAATAATAATATATTGATTTATTTGTTTACAATAATATATATACCATTATTGAAATTATATACAACCCCACCCATTTTATTTTGGTCAAAAGACTCAATGAAATGTGCACCGTTAGATTTCAAATCCTTGGAATACCAAAAAGACAGCTTTTAATTTTTTTTTATCAAGTCCTCAGAGACTCATTCTCAGGATAGCTTTTAATTTTTTTTTTATCATATCCTCAGAGACTCATTCTCATTCAAGTCTCTATCTTCAACCTTTTATCTCTCCCTCACATCAAAATCGTCTTCTCTGCTCACTCTTCGCAGAGAACTATTCCGCCCACAATTAACCATGGCCAATCCCAACCACACCCTGCTTCACAACCAGGTCCAGACGATCTCATCCTTCGTCTCCTTCATTACCGAGAAGCATTGAGGAGGAGGAATTGGAGCCAAAAACCCAGAAATCTTCAATGATATCGTTCGATTTTTCTGGTGGATCCAGGCCATGAGACCACCACCATTCTACTAGACTCGACAAGATGCAGAGGATGAGGAAATTGGGCTATTGGGTACTTCTTTTTTTGGCTTACAATATCAATATCGAAGGATATAAACAATTATCGGTCGATTTCGACGATAATAGTCCCTATCTGTCGAAATCATGGATATTGGGGGAAGAATTTTCTTCCCCCTCTGTTAAGATGTCGAACCCCCCAATTTCACGATATATCGGACCAAATATCGGCGATAATGCCGATATTTGCATCCGTGCAAATACTAGATCGGCCTTGGGCTTCATGGGCAAATCACCAAATTAACCCCGTCTCTCTTGCTTTTTTATTCTTTTTCTTTTGAGAATAAATCATTTGTTTTAACTATAAATACATTAGTATTGGAGGAAGAGAAGTGACAAATCCTAAACTACGCATTAAATTAAACATGTAATTCGAGAGTTATGCAATTTAAACCCTTTTTATGTAGATGTAGTATTGGTAAATATGGATCGTTCTTAACCGGGGAAATTAGGGAACATTAATAATGTGTTAGTGGAAGATGAATAAAAGAATAAAGAATTAAATAATTAAATAATCAAAGAATTAACAAATTAAAGAGTAAAGGAATAAAAGAATAAAGAAATGAAAGAATCAAAGAATAATAAACTAAAATTATGAAAGAATAAAAGAATAAAAAATAAAAAATAAAAGGGGGTTTTGAAAAGGTTTGTAATCATGCAGATAAGTAAAAGCATAAATCAACTAATCTTACTCCTACTCTAATTTATGTACAAGTGACCTTCTTAAAGCACATATCTTACCAACACTCTAATAATTGCAAATATTAAAACAATCACGAAATTTTACCTTAATCGTATCAATTACCTTTATACATTTTTCAATATTATAAATGCACCGACAACGGATAACACTTACAACATGATTTACCTTTTGTTTTTTACTGAATGCGCCGATAGCGATCAACATTAAGTCTCTTCATTCTACTCTAAGTGCACCGACAGCGGATAAAACACTTAACATTGAATTGAAGTATGAAGCACTAAAATGTATAAAATAACTAAAATTCATAAAGTAAGACACATGTAGATTGCATTTAACACTTACAAATATTAGTAAGAAAATACCTCACATATATTGAACTATAATCAAAACCAATAACAAAAATGAGAGTTTGAGTAAATGGAGAGTAATTGTTACACTTTCAGGGTGGATGAAAACAATGGATTGTTATTCACACGATTCTCCGACAGCGGACGAAACCTTATGAAAATGGAGGAAATAAACTTGGGAAATATGGACTTAAACTCTAAACTTTGTATTGGAAATATTTTGTCAATGTTTCTCTTAAGGAAGGCTCAAATGTGTGCCTCCAAGAAGGTGTGTCTCAACAAGTGAAATGAAACCCTATTTATAGGGAGAAAAAGCTACCAAAAATAAATAAATAATACAATAAAAATGTGGAATAGTGGAATGATGAGTAATAAAGATTTGTGATGATGTTTAGAAGTGGTTTTAGTTGTAAAGTTGCAAAATTGGGCTGGAAAGTGACTGGAAATTGGGTGGAAGTGGCTGGAAATTGGGTTCGGCGGGCATCTGCTTATCAGAAGGAGGAACTTCAGCTGGGTGGCGCTGAAGAGAAGCCCTGCAGTTCAGGAGGCACGCGCCGAGGAGGGGCTGGTCAATTGGGATGCGAGCGCCGAACAGGGATAAAGCGCCTCGGCCAGCGCCTGTCGACGGTGTCAGAGGGGCTGGAGGAAGGAAATGAGGCGGGCCTGGGCTGGATTTTGGGCCTGATGCGTACGGGGCTCGCCTGGGCTGCTTGGTTCGTGCGGCCTGCGCGTGTTGGGCCGCTGAGCTGTGCGGGCTGGGCCTCTGCAGGGTTTAAATGGGTTTGGGCTGCAGGGTAAATTGAAAATCAATTAATTTAAAACTAAATTAATAATTCCACCGAATTTCGTCCATAATATTTTCGTTAAAATTCCGATCGAGACGATTCTTTCGCCAAAATGCTCCAAATTACAAACTTTATTTATCTAAATAGAAAAATCACAAAATAAATTATTTTATCAATTTATTTAATATTTTAATATTAAAAGTCAAGTATAAAGGGTATAAAATAATGTAAAATAAAGCTTATTTAACGTCCTATCAAATACCCCCACACTTAAACTTTGCTAGTCCCTAGAAAATACTAAATTAAACTGCAAATTCAAAATAAGTAAACCCTTAACCATTTGTCTCAATATTTCATTATTATCATGGCATAAAAGATTTTCACTTAAAACATTTAAGCATATGACATTCGAGAGTTAATACATGGTAACAAAATGTTTCAACGAGTAAGATAATAAGTAAATATGGTAAAATGGATCTCTACATTATACATTAATAAGACAAGTAGGAATCAACTCACAAGGATATGCACTCATAAATTCACTCAATTTGTGAGGGTTTGTGTTTGCACTCAAAGTATGTGAGAAATACTCACATAGAAATGAAGTACTTTTGCAAAATCTCAAACAAACACCTCAAGATAAAAACAAAACATACTTGCGCAAATGAACCAAAACCATAAGCTTACTCAAGTGATTAACTCAACTAATCAAAATTTACCATCTTAAGGATCATAAGGTCTTTACGAAGGTTGTAATAGGGCTAAGTTTAGAGGCAAGGAAAATATAGGACAAGTGGTGCTCAATTCGTTCCAAGACTCAATAGACTCCCAAAACGTATCATAGCTTCCCAACCTTAGTGCAATTATGTCAGTAATTCATCCCTTCGAATATAGGCCTAATTTCATCATGTTGGGCTTCGAATTCATTCTTTGTTCGGATTTACGAATGTAAAGGACTTAACTCAAACATTACATAATCAAACCTTATTACCTTGATAGAAACTCAATACTTTTTTTTTTCTTTTTTCTTTTTCTTTTATATCAAGGTAATAACACGTGTCAATAATACAAAAATATTTGAGTAAGTAAATCCGCATAATACACATAAAAGTCTTTACAATATCATCATTTTCTTTTTACACAATCTTTATGTCTTCAACGAGTCCTTGGAACAAGGATAAAGAATGTTTATACTAAGCTCAAGTGTTTAGATAGTCATGGTGATGAAAGAAAGGCTTAATGTGGGTTCAAAAGGATTAAAACTAAGGGGGGGGTCGCAACTTGTGCGCATAAAATAGAGAGTTTATTGACTTAAAAGCTTTGAAAATCACATAGAACAAGTTCTAGTACTCTAGAGTTCACTAAAATCTATTGCAAGTAGTTATGAGATATATGTATATCAATTTAAACAAAGAACTTATGAATCACTCATCAAAGATGTATATAAGGTTCTAAAGCTCACATACGGTTCATATGATTCATACTTATCATATCATGCTCATTTATGTACCAATTTACATGCATTATCTTCAAGTTATAACACTTAATCACAAAATATTAACAAACAAATTCAAGTTGTAGTGATCATCTTTATAGCCATAACATATTCATTTCCGTTCATTTATATCATTGACAAGTTAAAGGGCAACTTGATACTCGTAAAAACACTACGTTAAAACAAAAGACTCAAGAAAGCGATAATTTTTGTTTTTTTTTCTCTTTTTTTTGTTGTTGTTTTTTTTCGTAAGAAATACTTAATAAAACAATTTCAATTGCACAAAAAAAAAATTTCTTTTTTTTTCGTAAGAAAGACTTAATAAAACAATTACAAATGCACAAATAAATTTTGTAAACCATTCCCCCACACTTAAATTCTACATTGTCCTCAATGTAGGAAAATACGAAGTAATTAAACATAGAATCAAAGTAAGGAAGATGATTTAAGAAAATGAAGTAAGAAAGAAAAAACATAAACAAAGTAAAAGAGAGTGAAGGGTTGAAAGAAAGCAAATCTCTGTTGATGACTCCTTCACAACTCGAGAACACAGTGGGTTGCCTCCCAACAAGCGCTTGAAGTTTAACGTCCATCCAACCTAGACCAAATTCTTTATTATGTTCATCCGATGGGGAGTAGAAGCACTCTGTCTGACTCCACATCGTGTTCTCCAATTGCCTCGATGTAAGCCTTCAATCGGTGGCCATTGACCTTGAACTCTTTTCCTGCTTCAATGCTTTTGATTTGTATGGCTCCATGGGCAAACACATTAGTAACAACAAAAGGACCTACCCATCTGGAAAATAATTTACCTGGAAAGAGTCTAAGCCGGGAATTGAAAAACAAAACTTTCTGGCCAATGTCAAACGTTTTACTCTTGATCTGTTTGTCATGAAATGCCTTAGCCTTTTCCTTGTAGATCAGAGTGTTTTCAAATGCATCATTTCTGATTTCCTCAAGCTCACTCAGCTGGAGCTTTCGATGCAAACCGGCGTCATCTAGCTTGATGTTGAAAGTCTTGACGACCCACCATGCTTTATGCTCTAGTTCCACCGGAAGGTGACATGCTTTACCGTACACCAACCTATAGGGTGACATTCCTATAAGTGTTTTGTATGTCGTCCTGTATGCTCAAAGTGCATCATCCAACCGTTGGCTCCAATCCTTACGATTAAGACCCACGGTTCGCTCTAATATCTTCTTGATCTCTCTATTACTGACTTCAGCCATTCCACTCGTTTGAGGATGGTAAGGTGTAGAGACTCTGTGAGTGACTCCATACCGTTTCATTAAAGCTTCAATGGTCTTGTTGCAGAAATGACTTCCTCCATCACTTATTAGGACCCGCGAGATCCCAAACCTAGAAAGAATGTTAGTTCTGAGGAAATCTGCAACAGTTTTAGAGTCATTAGTCCTGGTGGCCTTAGCTTCCACCCATTTGGATACATAATCAACATCAAGTAAGATATAGAGATAGCCATTAGATTGAGGAAATGGACCCATAAAATCGATACCCCAAACATCAAATATTTCAACAGTTAAAACATAATGTTGTGGCATTTCATCCCTTCGTCCTAAATTTCCTGATCTCTGACATTTATCACAGGCTAAACAGAATGAATGTGCATCTTTAAAAGTGTGGGCTAATATAGTCCAGATTCTAAAATTTTGAGTGCAGTTTTTCTAGATCCAAAGTGGCCTCCACAAGCATGGCTATGGCAGAACTCTAGGACTGACCTATGTTCAATATCAGGGACACATCTCCTAATCAATAAATCTGCACAGTATTTCCATAAGTAAGGTTCATCCCAAACATAGTGCCTAGCATGCTTCGTAAGTTTATGTTTTTGTGCACGGGTGAGAGTGGTGGGTAACTGCTTGGTGACTAAGTAATTGACAATATCAGCATACCAAGGAGTACTTCCCTCGATTCTGAAGAGTTGTTCGTCTGGAAACATCTCTTGAATCGCCACAGGATCTCGTTCATGTGCTATGCGACTCAAATGGTCTGCCACCACGTTTTATACACCTTTCTTATCTTTAATCTCGATGTCAAACTCTTGAAGAAGAAGAATCCATCGGATTAGCCTTGGTTTTGCTTCCTTCTTGGCTAGGAGATACTTCAGTGCTGCATGATCAGTGTAAATAATTACTTTAGTTCAAAGTAGATAAGAGCGAAATTTATCTAAAGAAAACACAACAGCAAGCAACTCCTTTTCGGTAGTGGTGTAGTTCATTTGGGCATCATTCAAGGTTCTAGATGCATAATAGATGGCGTAGGGCTTCTTGTCCCGCCTTTGTCCGAGTACGGCTCCAACTGCATAATCAGAGGCATCGCACATTAGTTCAAAGGGTAAAGACCAATCAGGGGGCACAAAAAATGGGGGCAGTGGTTAAGAGATTTTTAAGCTTCTCAAAAGCTTCCTGATAGTCTGCATCAAAGACGAAGGGTGTCTCCTTCTGAAGCAGTCGGCACAAGGGCCTTGCAATGTGGGAGAAGTCTTGGATAAATCTTCTGTAGAAACCTGCGTGACCAAGAAATGAACGGATCTCTCTCACCGAAGTGGGAGAGGGTAAGTGGCGCACAATATCAACTTTAGATTTATCCACTTCAATTTCTATTTCAGAGACAATATGGCCTAAGACTATCTCTTGTCTAACCATGAAATGACATTTCTCCCAGTTAAGTACCAGATTAGTTTCGACACACCTTTGTAAGATAAGTGCTAAGTGTTCTAAGCATGCATCAAAATTATCCCCAAAGACACTGAAATCGTCCATAAATACTTCAATTATTTTTTCGACGTATTCAGAGAAAATTGAAAGCATGCATCTTTGGAAAGTACCTGGGGCGTTACATAAACCGAAGGGCATCTTCGGTAGGAAAAAGTGTCAAAAGGACAAGTGAAAGGCGTTTTGTCTTGGTCATTTTGAGCGATACAGATTTGATTGTACCCGAAATAACCATCAAGAAAGCAGTAATAGGAGTGACCTGCTAACCTTTCAAGCATTTGATCAATGAAGGGAAAAGGAAAGTGATCCTTCCTAGTTGCTTTGTTTAGGCGTCGATAGTAGGTGCAGACTCTGTATCCGGTCACTGTTCGCTAGGGCACTAGCTCTCCTTCACTGTTCACAACAACTGTGACTCCACTTTTCTTCGGGACTACTTGGACTGGTGAGACCCATTTGCTGTCTGAAATTGGGTAGATGACACCACAGTCCAAGAGTTTGATGACCTCTTATTTCACGACTTCCATCATCGAAGGATGGAGGCGACATTGGGCTTCACGAGAGGGTTTTGCATCATCTTCTAGCAAGATTCGATGCCCACAGGTTGTAGAGCTGATTCCCTTGATATCTGACAGAGTCCATCCAATGGTTGTCTTGTACTTCATCAAGACCCGTACCAATCTGTCTTCCTGTGATTCGGTTAGTGCAGAAGACACTATGACGGGAAGAGTGTCGTCCGGGCCAAGATAGGTATACTTCAGGTGGTCAAGCAAAAATTTGAGCTCGAGAAGGGGGGGCTTGAATCACTGAAGGAGGAGTGGCATTAGTACTAATTGGAAGTGACAAAGGTACCTGATGATTTACCATTCTGGGGGCCTCATTTAGGGTCATGACTTCATCCCAAATTCAAGGCTCTAATTCGTAACCCGTATCTTGAACCAAGGCGTCCCCTGATTGCGTTAGGCCAACTCCTTCCTGGATTATCATGTTGAGTGTGTCTTCTCGAATTGAATCAAGATGTTTCTCTGCGAAAGAAATGCACACGTCAACAGAAAAAGTAGTTTGAGTTGTGGAACTAGGGTACCTCATGGCATCGAAAATGTTGAAGCCAATTTTCTCTCCATCGACTTCCATAGTTAATGTTCCATTGAACACATCAATCTTCGTCTTGGTAGTTCTCATGAATGGTCTTCCCAACAACATTAGTGGAGCTTGATTCGTAGGGGAATCCTCCATGTCTAGGACATAAAAATCCACGGGGAAGATGAGCTGGTTAACCTGCATAAGAACATCTTCGACGTATCCCTTAGGATACACATTAGAGCGATCGGCTAATTGAATGATAACATCGTCATGCTGTAATTTACCTAGACCTAGGGCAACATATAGTGAATATGGCATAACATTAATGGATACACCTAAGTCTAGCATGACTTTATCAAATGACTTGCTACCAATCATGCAGGGAACAGAAAAACTCCCTGGGTCCTTCAACTTTGGGGGTAGTCGACGTTGGATTACAGCAGAAATTGTTTCACTCACTATCACAAACTCCTTCTCCCTCGTCTAGCGCCTTGGAGTGCATAACTCTTTCAAAAATTTTGCGTATTTCGGCACTTGTTTGATGCACTCGGTCAAGGGCATGTTGATTTGCACTCTTTTGAAGATCTCCAAGATTTCCTCATCGAATTCATCCTTCTTAGATTTGGCAAACCTACTTGGAAATGGTGCATGCACAAACGGGGAATTAGTAACAACCGAACTTGAAGGGATTGGGTTATTACCTTGTGTGTGGGTAGGTTGAACTGGCGGTTGTGTCGTGGTGGTCTTAGTTGCCACCTTGTGCTTTTCAGCCTCAGAAACAGCTGGATCTGGCTCTATTTCTCCGAGCACTTTACCACTTCGAGTGATAATCGCATTGGCTTCAGGTCTTGCATTCGGGTTGGGTGTAGGTTGAGGTGGAAGCACCCCGCTAGCTTGGATCTTACCCATGAAGTCCACGACCTTGCCCATTTGGTCCTTGAGATCAACGATGTCTTTTTGTTGATTTTGCTGACCTGTGACAAGAGCCCGAGTTGACGCCATTAGTGTTTGCTGCCCTTGGGAAAGAGCAGCCAGCATTTTATCATAATAAGGATTAGAAGATGAAGAAATATGATTATTTACATGATTATGAGAAAAGTTAGAAAATGGGACAGGGGGCCTTGGTTCCCATGTGGGCCTTGGGAAATGGTTTGGGATGCGATTTGGCCCGGTCAACATGTGCTAAGGGTTTAGGACATTGTTCGGATCTCTCCAACTATAACCTTGGATCCTTGGCCCTCCTTGAAAGCCTCCAATGGCGTGTGCCATTTCAGTTCCGGAGTCTTCCTCCCTTGCAGTGTAGGGACATTGCTCCTCAAGATGGCCTTGAGAGCATATGGAACAAACTGGAGCTACTTGTTTCTTTAGTTCAAGCATATTCGGAAGCATAGAGGTGATCTTATCTAACTTAGAATCATTTATAGCATGGGAACTTACCTCATGTACCTTTCTAGAAATAGGATCGGCACCTTCGTATTGTGCATCATTGAGTGCAGGGCTTTCAAGTAGTGCACAACCATCTACTAGACTCCAAGCTAAGAAACTTCCATTAGCTGCAGCATCGAGCAGTCCTCTATCCCAACCCTTGAGTCCTTCGTAAAAGTAGGTTAAAAGATAGCCTTCTGTGATCCCGTGAGTAGGGCATGTAGCACAAAGTTCCTTAAACCTCTCGTAGTACTGGCTGAAATTCTCATCATGTTCTTTCTGCTTGATTCCAGTTATCTCTTTTCTTAAGACCGTAATCTTTGAGGCAGGGAAGTACTTGGTAAGAAACTCCTGAACCAACTTCTCCCAAGAGTCAATATGATTGGGTGGGAGACCCAAAAGCCATACCCGTGCTCTTTCTTCCAAGGACAACGGGAAAGCTTTCAGCTTCATGATTTTCAAGTCTGCATCATCCGGACACATACTACTAATGATGAATTGGAACTCCGTTACGTGTTTGTGTGGATTTTCATTTCTGATTCCACATAACTTAGGCAGCTGATGAAGGACTCCACTCTTAAGCTCAATATCTTTCTTGTTGGTTCTAGGCTCGGGATACTGGATGCAGAAGTCTGTAGTGCCATTTGTGTTTGCACATGTCTGCTCTCGGATACTCAGGTTTCGTGCCATGGTTATCGGTCTCCCGAAAGTCTGTTCTTCTTCTGAATTACTCTTCTTGCTTATGGACTCACCGATTATTGGGGATGGAGGTCCGGACGAACCGGTTAGCTTAAATGCGTCTCTGAATGTTATGTTGCATGGTGAGATGTCAAGTTGTCTTCTCAGCCGATCAAGCTTAGATTGATGAGCACGCATTCATAAGTTCGTACCTCTATTAAAACAAAACTCTAAGTTAGAAGGCAAGTATACACAAGAAAAGATAATAAGAGTAAGAGAGTAGAGATTTGCATAAAGTATCACATAAATGGAAACCAAAATTAACAAAAAGTTACGTTAATGGAAAGAAAGTGCAAGTGCCAAATGTAAACTAATAATGCAATAAGTAGAGTTTTTAGAGTGTCATGAATAACTTTCCCCTTCTGCTTCTCATAGTACTTTCTCGGGCGTACGGCCTGTGCGTACTGATAACCACCATTCCATCATTCAAAATAAATCATGGCCAGTTGAGATAGATGTAACGCGAGAAGTAAGAATAATTTTGAGAACACCCCGAGACTAGTTTGGCATATACTCCATTGGTGGTCTTTTTCTTAATCCAAAACTTGTCACCAGTCATAACTCTCCTAGACACCATGATCAATCCAAATGACGATTTAGTGAATTACCAAACCCAAGTGTTTACAAACTCCGCCCCAACCTCATGTCCATAGATTCGAGTCTATGGTGTGTGGTGATGAAATCCACACATCATGAAGGGTTAAGGAGAAAGTAAATAAGAGGGGCACTACCTGTTCCCCGAAAGTAAGATTTTGAAGAAAAAAGACTCTGAGATTCATGCAACTCTAAAACATTTAATAGGAAACAATATTTACACTTTAGGAAATTCAAAGATAAATAAAGTTTCTTACTCTCTTCTTTTTTTTATGATTTTTTTTAAATTTATTATTATTTTATTTTTTTATTTTTTTTATTCCGATTTTTTTTTGTTTCTTTTATTTAAAAATTTAAAGTCTAAAAAGACATAAACAAACAATTAATTTCATAAGAATAAAATAAGTGTAAACATAAAGTTAGTGGAACATAAAGTTGATAAAATTAATGGAAAAGAAAGTTAATGGAATATATTTAAAGTTAATGTAATAAAGAAAAAGTGTGAATATAAAGTTAATGGAATAAAGAGTATAAAATGCAATGGAATAAGGTTAGTTAAACAAGAATAATGGAATAGTGTAAAAATAAAAGTTAAACACATGTGCAATATGTAAACATTATTCACAAGTATGAACATTATATATATAAACAATTTAAATACACATTAAGAATGATTTTAATTTCCGCGGCAACAGCGCCAAAAATTGACAAATCCCAAACTACGCATTAAATTAAACATGTAATTCGAGTATTATGCAATTTAAACCCTTTTTGTGTAGATGTAGTATTGGTAAATAGGGATGGTTCTTAACCGGGGAAATTAGGGAACATTAATAATGTGTTAGTGGGAGATGAATAAAAGAATAAAGAATAAAAGAATAAAATAATTAAATAATTAAATAATCAAAGAATTAACAAATTAACGAGTAAAGTAATAAAAGAATAAAAAATGAAAGAATCAAAGAATAATAAACTAAAAGTATGAAAGAATAAAAGAATAAAAAATAAAGAATAAAAAGGGGGTTTTGAAAAGGTTTGTAATCATGCAAATAAGTAAAAACATAAATCAACTAATCTTCTTCTACTCTAATTTATGTACAAGTGACCTTCTTAAATCACATATCTTACCAACACTCTAATCATTGCAAATATTAAAACAATCACGAAATTTTACCTTAGTCGTCTCAATTACCTTTATACATTTTTCAATATTATAAATGCACCGATAGCGGATAACACTTACAACATGATTTACCTTTTATTTTTGACTGAATGCGCCGACAGCGATCAACATTAAGTCTCTTCAATTCTACTCTAAGTGCACCGACAGTGGATAAAACACTTAACATTGAATTGAAGTATGAAGCACTAAAATGTATAAAATAACTAAAATTCATAAAGTAAGACACATGGAGATTGCATTTAACACTTACAAATATTAGTAAGAAAATACCTCACATATATTGAACTATAATCAAAACTAATAAAAAAAAAATGAGAGTTTGAGTAAATGGAGAGTAATTGTTACACTTTCAGAGTGGATGAAAACAATGGATTGTTATTCACACGATTCTCCGACAGCGGACGGAACCTTATGAAAATGGAGGAAATAAACTTGGGAAATATGGACTCAAACTCTAAATTTTGTATTGGAAATATTTTGCCAAAGTTTCTCTTAAGGAAGGCTCAAATGTGTGCCTCCAAGAAGGTGTGTCTCAACAAGTGAAATGAAACCCTATTTATAGGGAGAAAAAGCTACCAAAAATAAATAAAAAATACAATAAAAAATGTGGAATAGTGGGAATGATGAGTAATAAAGATTTGTGATGATGTTTAGAAGTGGTTTTAGTTGTAAAGTTGCAAATTGGGCTGGAAAGTGGCTGGAAAGTGGCTGGAAATTGGGTGGAAGTGGCTGGAAATTGGGTGGAAGTGGCTGGAAATTGGGTTCGGCGGGCAACTACTGATCAGAAGGAGGAACTTCAGCTGGGTGGCGCTGAAGAGAAGCCCTGCAGTTCAGGAGGCGTGCGCCGAGGAGGGGCTGGTCAATCGGGATGCGCCGCGCCCGAACAGAGATAAAGCGCCTCGGCCAGCGTCTGTCGACGGGTCAGAGGGGCTAGAGGAAGGAAATGAGGCGGGCCTGGGCTGGATTTTGGGCCTGATGCGTATTGGGCTCGCCTGGGCCACTTGGTTCGTGCGGGCTGTGCGTGTTGGGCCGCTGGGCTGTACGTGCTGGGCCTCTGCAGGGTTTAAATGGGTTTGGGCTGCAGGGTAAATTGAAAATCAATTAATTTAAAACTAAATTAACGATTCCACCGAATTTCGGTCCATATTATTTTCGTTAAAATTCCAATCGAAACGATTCTTTCGCCAAAATGCTCTAAATTACAAACTTTATTTATCTAAACAGAAAAATCACAAAATAAATTATTTTATCAATTTATTTAATATTTTAATATTAAAAATCAAGTATTAAGGGTATAAAATAATGTAAAATAAAGCTTATTTAACGTCCTATCAAGAAGGTGTAGAAAAGCCTGTAATACTAAATGACAAAAACAAATATCTCTTTAATTTTACATCCATTTCGTGCTTTAGTATAGCCCTCACTATTTGGTTTAGAAATTCATTGGCTTGTGAATACCCCACTAAGTCCGTTAATAAAAAGTTTGACCCAGTCTAGCTTGAAAGTTGACGGATTGGGCTTAGGGTGTTCAAACCAGATAGGCCCAAGCTCGATAAGGTCCGATAAGCCTAACCCGGTCCTCCCGTATAAACCCGACTCATAAGTCTGAATATATTAAATAATTATGGATTGAGTGATTCTATGATCATGAGGTTATAGATGAGAAATAAATATATATTATATGTAGGTTTAGATAGGATGATATATATATATATATCATATTAATATATATATTTTTTGTTGCCAAATGATGAAGCAGCATGGAATCAAATTTTTAAGTATTCAGAGTGCAATTTACATCATTAACAAACTAAAACTAGCTAATTAATTAAATTTGACATAATTAAATACAACATAAACATAGATTTTATGTTTATTAATTAACGTATTTGTCTAATATTATGATTGAGCATTACTTTTTTTGACATATATATATATATATATATATATATATATAACATTCAATGAATTTTATTGTAGCTAATTTTCCCAATCAAGTCCACCAAACAGTGATAGATGTTATTGTAACATCTTACAGATATATATATATATATATATATATATTTCAATTCCATAACTTATTGAATAAGTTATTTTTAAAAACCTAATTGAGTCCGGCCCATGTGGGATTATTAGGCCAGCCGACAACCCCAGTATCCATTCAAGCCTTCGTTTTCCTGCTGTTTCTCATCTGTTCTTTAGAAACCGAGCGACCATCAATGCTTGCCGACAAACTGAGCAACCATCTAAGCCTTCGTTCACTTACTGTTCTTAATCACTTAACTCCTTCTTCTCCACTAGTTGTCTATTGCTTGCCTTCAATCTGTTAGAGAAAGAGCAACATCTGCTCATATAATTTTCGTGTGAGCACCTACCATGTGCCTTTGATTTCTTAGCATTTTCTTCAATTCGATTTCTTTGTTTTTTATTACTAATGATTTAGTTAATTATTTTTGCTATTATACTGATTTTCCTTGCGACTTCCTCACCTTTCTTCTCTTTGTCGACACGTCCTTGTCGCCTTCAATCTCTGCGACAAAACCCACAGTTCTGCCTTCTATTTGTCCTTTCTCCCTGCTTTCTTTGACTTTAGCCGATTTCTCTTACCTGCAATATTTTCTTCAATTTGAGCTCTTTCTTTTGATTTTTGCAGGTCGCTTCTTCCGAAGGCCGAAGAAGGTAATCGTGGCGGAAGAAGGAAACAGTGGGTTTCAGAGGTTTTTTGCCGTAAACAGCTTCTTGCCCTTCTCTTATTCTCTTATTCTGACTTAAGGCATAAAACGGTGTTTTTTTTAGGATTTAGTGACTTGATGAATCGGGTGGTTTTATTTTATGATTTGTATTCTGAATGGAGTTCTGGGTTCCTTGATTTTCTGAATTTAGTTTTGAATTTATGAAATAAGTTGATCACATGGATTTGGTCATAATTTGTTTGGTTAGATTTGTTCTTAATCTGATTGTATATTGTGAGTTTTAGAAGAGATTTTTCTACTAAAATTAGTGATATTAAAATGCTTTATAGATTTGGATGATGAAACAATTAATTAGTGTAACTCAAAGCTTTGGTTCTAACATTAGTGTTCTGATTTTATACTGCAACAAAGTAGACCTATGTCATAGTCCATAGGTCTCTCAATCTTTGCCTATTGAGCATGACTATCTTCTATATATTTGTGTCTGGCTATGACGTTTTAACAGTTTGTTGTTTTCTAATAAATTGATAATTTGATTGTTTTATGATAATTTGATTTTTGTCGTCTTTCTAATAGTTGCGTATTTTTCTTACTTTAGTTTCCGGCGACTGCTTCAAGAAGTTGTTTGATGCCTCTTCCAAGAGCTATTTTTAGGTCTATCTCTTTCTTGAGATTCTGAGGTAATTTTTTTTTTAACTTTGGAACTAAGCAAGTAGGTTTTAGCATTACTGCACAAGATAGTGTTGAGCTTTCAACAATTTATATAGTATTTTTTTTCTTCAAAACTTTGCAACTGGGCTATTTTTTTTTCCCTCTCTTTTTTCCCTGTAGTAAAATCTTTTAATATTACCAACCTACTCTAATTGATCTAAAATGAAGACAAATAGATTTGATTTTCCTCGACATGTTCACTTTCTCTTCAATGGCACTAAAAACCTTTTATGTTGGTGAGATGTTTTCCTAATGTTTTGTCTGGAAAATGAATCATAATTTGGTCCCTTGTGTTTCTTCCTCATTTTATCTTCTTTAATTACCATTTCTTATTGAATAATATATATCAGCTCTCAAGGGTTTTCTCATGAACGTGGCCAAACTGTTCAAGAGGGAGAGGAACCAGGTCACCACCTATGCCCTTCAAATTGTAGAAGACATATTCAAATAATTAAAATTATGCTTTAGAAAGGTAAGAAACATAGATGTGTGTTTTAAATGAAGAAAATTGCAGAATAATTGGGTTACTTGATGACTTTACTTGCGTCTGATGGGCTACAAAAGTAATTTCATGCATAATCAAGTAATTTTACACATCATAATTTTCTTATAATTTGCTGGATTATAAATTCTTCATGGTTAACATTTGTTGATGCACAAAACGTGCCAACTTAGAGAGCGAATGCTGCTCTGCCACGTGCCTTGGAATAGACCTGAAAAGGGAGAAAACTGGTTGGTCGGTCAGAGTATAAGCACCGGTGTGGTACCAGCCTAAAGGTACTCCGACGCCCAAGTTAGTGGTCGATTTGAGTGGTAAGGAGTGGTAATAAGTGTATTGCTAAAGTAGTTGTCAATAGTAAATGTTTAGTTACCTTTATACGCCAAATGGACCCCTTTTGTATGGGTGTGACGAGTATAATAAATATATTCTCCCGATGTGGGACAAATGTCAGCTGTTGTGGGGCCGACACGTGTAGGAGACGTCCATGTGTCGGTGCTAGCTAGGCCCTACTAGGGTTTTCTTGTTTGAGTGGGCCTATTCCCCTTCGGCTTATGTTGGGGGGGGGGGGGGGGGGTACTGGGCCTGACATACCGATCGACGGAGGGTGGTCCTCCAGAGTCTGCCTGTGGCACGGTGCTAACAAAGAGCTGGACCTATCAGTCGGTCTGGGGCCTTCTTGCCGACTGACGGATGGCTGGGCCTCTAGAGTCGGTCTGGGCTTATGTATTTGGTAGTGGACTGGGCCTTCTAGTAGGTCTGGGCCCCCTAGTCGGTCTGGGCCGATATGGGATGAACAGAAATCCTCCAAGTCATGACCGAGGTGGAATTTCTTGGTTGGGGACTTGTTAAAAAGAGTGCCCAGACCGGATGTGTATGCTTCCAGTCCCCCAAGTCTCCCACACTAGGGATTTAACCAAGCGGAGTAGACGGTGGTGGAAAGCGGGGGGTAGACCGATCGAATGTGGGTCGGTCGGTGTGGCGGAGCAAATCAAAACCCACCCGTGTTGATGTCAGTAGGTGTGGAAGTCGAGGAGCCATCTGTGTCACAGGTCAGTCGATAGGACCGTTGGAATTCATGACCATTGGTGGCCAGCGAGTAACGAGAAGACACGTGGGGTCTGTGGGAAACAACTGGGAGGGTAATAAATGTCACACGAATAGAGGCGACGCTTCAGTTGCCGACCTGCGCCTATAAATAATGGGTAAAAAGCATTTTTAACTCTTTTCACTTTCACGCACTTTGCTTTTTGAGAGTTTTTTTTTTTTGTGTTGAGGAGATTTTCAACGACCATTTCTGATAAACCTCACAGTGGTGTGATTTCCGGTGAGGACGACCGTCGCTTAAGCACAAAGTATGACCTCCCTCTTTTGTTGTTTTCGACTCTTGCTTAGATTTTTTTTTTTGGTCCTGTTGGTGTGAACTATGAACGAATGGGGGTTTGGACACTGGTTTGATCTTGGGAAAAATAGTGGTCTATGACCGATAGGTGTTTTTTGTTGTCTCTATTCGCAGTGATCTAATGTCTGACAGAGATAGCCAGTCAAATGAGGTATGGGACTACGACGAGGGAGAGCAACAGAGCTCCTCCGTGGATGCGGGCCCTTCGGTGAAGGATACACCGATGAGGAAAACTACTAAGAGACCCGCCTGAGGTGATCAGACCGGAGTGTCGGCTTCTGGTCAGTCAAGGGTTGAAAAGGCTCAAACCAGTAGGAAAGGGTCTGCTAACGCGAGCACGGCTCACATGGCTGTGGTTCCGACCGAGGAGTCTCTCAACACAGTGGTGTGGTCGATAGATGCATATGATCCGGGAGACGGAGGCTAAGGTAAAGAAATTCTGGTCGGCATGGGTAGTGCCTACAGACGTGGAGCTATGGGTGGTCGGTCCCACCGAGCTGCCAAGCGAGGCGCCTGAGGGTTGGGCTCTATTCTACACTGAGCTGTATAGTCATGGCGTCCGACTGCCACTGCATCCCTAGCTAAGGAGGATGGTCCGAGGGCTAGGTGTGGCCCTCGGTCAGCTGAACCCGAATATCTAGATCATTCTGGTTAGCTTATACGCCGCATTCGCTAGAGTGGGAGAAAAGCCACCGACCAACGCCCAGGTCGTCTACCTCTACGAATTCACGCGCAGCAGCAAAGCACAGGCTGGGTGCTTGCTCGATGTAAGGACAAGATGACTCGGGGGGAATTCATCTATGGTCTGTCATCCTCCCAGAAGACATACAAACCAAAATTTATCTATGTCATGGGGAACTGGGGAGGACGAGGCATCCCGTCGTCATTACAGGAGTTGGGCACCGAGGGTCGGTTTCTGACCTGTTTAATTATATAGTACGAATGTGGCTGACCGAGGTGTGTTTTGTTTTGCAGGAACTCTTCCCGAGGCAATCCCAACCGACGAGGAAAGAAAGGCATGTGAGCGGGTCAGGAAAGTCTGCGTTCCCTCGTGGCGTCACCGAGACGTGCTTCGGGTACCCCATCTGCTGCACGAGGCCAGTCTGATCCCCAATCTTGGTAAGTAACTCAGTCGTTGTGTCTCATTTTTTTTTACCTTTGTGCTGACACTTGGTGTTTGGTACAAGTGGTCCCCAAAGACGTTAAGAGACGGATAGATTGAGCGGCCCAAGAAGCTAGGGCAGAGTAAGAAATGGCCGGGTCGAATTAGCAGAGGAAAACGACCGGGCCGGTTAGTGCTGATCCCAAGGAGAAGGTCGGGGAGAAGGGGAAACAGGCCCCGGGTGCTGGCTCGGGATCTTAGAGGTCGCCCAAATTCGACCCGCGGGTTGCTGAGAGGTTGGGTCAGCTAGTCGGGGAAGATAAGCAGAGGAAAAAGAGTAAGAGAGCCCATGCAGGATCCAAATCCATGTCAATGGCCATCCCAACCATGCCGACCGCACCTGCCCCAGGTACCGAGCTTGCGGTGATTCCAGTGATCGACTTGGATGAGAGTTGGGAGGCTCCCGAGTTGGTGGTTCAGCCTGAGCCCACGGTTAGTATCGAAGTCACCAGCAATGAGGCTGAGTGGGAGATGTAGTTCTGGAACTCGCTAGCCAAGACGGCCGAGGAGGTGAGGGCCCGGGCTGGAATCCCTGATCCAATCGAGATGTCATTCCCCGAGCCGCCGTTCACATTCTAGGAGGTGTCATTCCCGTCGTTCGCGTCACTAACTAGGCCCTTCCTCCGAGACCCATCCCTTAAGCAAGAGGTGGCTTCGAAGACCCTCGAGCCCTCCCCGTCGGTTCCGCAACCACCCCCTCGGTCAAGGGTGACTCCCTCCTCATAGTCGGTGGCTGACAAGCAGAGAGGCCTGGGCGGATCCGTCAGAGGGGGTCCTCGGTGGGAAGACACCTCCGACTATGTCTGTGGGAGGATGCTACCAGTGGTCGATAGCATGGCATCGGGTGCCTCAAAGGAGTTGGTCGACCTGGGTGAGTGCCCCGAGGACTCGGTTGCCGAGTAAATATACAGGTCCCTTGCTACTGCCTTGCACTTAAGTCGGTCGATGTAGCATTTTTCTTTATTTGTGTTCCCTCCCGTTTCTTTTTTATTCCTAACTTGTTTGTTTATCGATGCAGTATCTCAGTCGGTTGTTTGTCAGCTACTACGAGGCCCTCAGCCAGGCAGCCACAACGGAAAAAGAGAAGGCCGAGTTGAGGGAGCAGTCGGCTAACACAACTCAGCAATCGTTGGAGACTAAGCAGCTGCTGAAGGTCGAGGCTAACTCGGCTCGTGAAGCAATGAATGAGCTAGAGCGAAAACTCCAAGTTTAAGAGCAAAGGCTAACTCAACAAGAGGCCCAACTCGGCATGTATGCTGAGGAGGTCAATGCCGGTCGGTTGGCAGCTGAAGAGGCTGACCCACTCAAGGCTAAGTTGGAGCGAGTCGGTGAGGAGAGGGACCAAAAGGCTCTAGAAGTGGAGCAGTTGAAGTCGGAGGTGGTACGCCAGGTAGCCGAGGTTGGCTAGTCTCATGTTGAGCTGGTTCGGAAGAATGTCGATCGCTTTAGGTGGTCGACATTCCATGGATGTTCGAGGATGTGGCCGTCGGGGTTGGAGATCTTGTACTTCCCGGGTTGGCATATTCGGGCGATTCGATAGGGGCTTTCTCAATTGGGACCAAGTGTGCCAACCGATCGGTCTCGAGTGGCAAGGCTGATCTTTCGGAGTACCCAGTCCCTCACTTGGAAAATGCATGGTCGGAACTTGGCGTCGTGATATTGGCAGAGCCGCTGCTTGAGGACGACATTCTGAAGGTGGGCCTTCGCTCGGTATTCTTCGATTAAGTCTAGGCTCGCTGCTTGTGGATCGATACATTTGAGCAGAGAGAGAGTATACCCGTGTTTGTATAATTGGTTGTTGATCAGGGTGTACCGAGCGGCCTACCGACGGATTCGTTTGGCCTCGATTTGGTCCTCTAGTAAGCTCCCGTCAGTGAGGAAGTGGACGAGATGGGCCATCCAGGTTGGGCTGGTGTTCATGTAGAAAATCGAGGTAGGCGAGGTGCTTGCCTGGTGTAGGATTTCTACTGGGACATGCCAACTGGTCCCTTCATCCAGGGATGATGTGACGCAGGCAAGGGCGTCAGCGTGACTGTTCTCGGATCGGGGGATCCATGTGATGGTGTGGGCGTGAAAACCATTCAGGAGAGACTGAGCCAGAGTTTTGAGGGCCTTGAAGAAAGAGACGCACCGGTCGGTGGCCTTTGAGTTGAACCGAGTTAGAGCTGCTACTCGGCCGGTAAGGCTCTAGACTTCCTTTTGTGTCTAGGGGGCCTTCATGTCCAGAAGCGCCTGAATCTTCTCAGGGTTGGCCTCGATGCCTCACTGGCTGATCATGAAACTGAGGAACTTGCCCGAGCCGACCCCAATAACACGCTTGACCAGATTCAAATGCATCCAGAACTTTTTGAGGACTGCGAACATCCAAGTGAGATTGGTAATGTGTTGGCCGGCCGTCTTAGTTTTGACCAGCATGTCATCCATATAGACCTCAATAGTTTTACCGATATGGTCTGCGAATATGTAGTTGACAAGTCGCTCATAGGTCGCCCCGGCGTTGTTCAGACCGAAGAGCATTACATTGTAGCAATACAGACCCTGGTGAGTACGGAAGGTAGTGTGTATCTAGTTGGTTAGGTTCATGAAGATTTGATTGTATCCTTAATAAACATCCATGAAGCTGAGGAGCTCGTGCCCGACGGTGGCGCCGACCAGTTGGTCGATTTTGGGCAGAGGGAAACTATCCTTGGGGCATGCCTTATTCAGGTTAGTGAAGTCAATGCACATGCGCCACGCATCGGAGGGTTTCTTCACCAAAACAACGTTGGCCACCCAGACTGCATATACGGCCTTGTGGACGAAGTGGATAATGTTGAGCTTTACAATTTTGGCATTCAAGGTCTCGGTCCGCTCGGTGTCGTAGATGCGCCATTTCTGCACCACCGGTTTGAAGCTCGGGCTGATACTAAGTCGGTGGCAAATGACGTCCGTTGAGATACCAGGCATGTCGGCATAAGACCATGCAAAGGCCTCTGAATTATCACGCAGGAAGTTGATCAGGCCAGTTCGAAGAACCGGGCTCATGGTAGTCCCGATCTTAACTTTTCTGTGGACGAAGTCGTGCGAGAGGGCGACCTCCTCTACCTCCTCGATCGGTTGAGGGTGGGGCATTGTAGAGTGATCACAGGGATCTTCGATCAGTCCGTCCCGCAGGTGCTGGGCAAAAGAGGGGTCTACTAGGTCGTCCCCATAGGCGGACTTGGTAACAGCCAATATTTCTGCGGGTTGGGTGATGGCCTTTGCTGCAAGAGTGATAGAGTTGCAGGTCCGAGCTGTCATCTGATCGCCTTGGACCTGCCCGATGCCCATGGGGATCAGAAACTTCATGAGCAGCAAGTGGGTGGAGATGACTGCTAAGAGATGGTTGATCAGATCGCGACCCAGGATGACATTGTAGGCGCTCAGGAAATCGACCATGAGGAAGGGGGCCAGGACGGTGGCACTCTTCGGGTTTTCACCGATCGTAATGGGAAGGTTGACCTTACCGACCGGGATAATGGAGTCCCCTGTGAACTCGAAAAGTGGTGAAGGTGATCAGTCTAGTTCATTCTTCTTGAGCTGAAGCTGTTTATAGGCCTCCATGAAAATGACGTTCACCGAGCTGCAGTGTCAACCATGGTCCGTTCGACATCAAAGTTGCTGATGATGGCTCGAATGACGAGCGGGTCGTCGTGTGGGTAGGTCACCCCACACTCTTCCTCCTCTGAGAAGGATATGGCTTCCCAGCTAGTGCGTGCCACCTTCCGAGCTCATCCTTCTTCAACCTGGAAGACCTGCTGATTGTGCCTTATGCTTCGGAAGAGGTCTTTTCTAGCTCGGTTCGATGCTAGTGGCGAGGAGATAGAAGTACCGCTGGTGATGGTGTTGATCTGAGGATGCCAGGGCTGTTGTGGAGCATGTTGCAAGAACTAGTTGATCTTGCCATCCCGGACCAGTGCCTCCACCAAATCCCTGAAAGCCACACATTGATCTATGTTGTGGCCGTTGTATTTGTGGTACTAGTAATAGACGCCAGTGTTTTTGGCTAGTCGGCCTTTGCCGAGAGCCCAAGTCAGCTTGGGAATCATATCCTCCATGTTCATCAGTACATTCTCGTAGGAGGTGTTTAGAATCGTGTAGGACTCATACTTAGACCAAGGGGGGAGGGCGCTCGGTTCCATGGTGATTAGGTTTTTGTTCTTGCTGGCCCTGCCCCTGATGGTGACCGTGGTGGCCGTGGGTCTTCCCCTTCTTCCCTGAGCTGTAGGAAGGGATGTAATCCTTCCTCTTCCCACTCAGGGAGTTTTGGTGATGGTTTTGGCTCAACACGGCTTGCTGAGGGGCAGACTGCGGGTTGGAGTGGCTCTGTCAGTAGCTCGGCCTTGGCGTGAATAGCTGCATCTTGCATCAACTGGTTGTAAGTAGACCAACCTTAGGTATATGCAGCGTGCTTGAATTGGGATTCGCGCAGACCACCCCTGAACGCGGTAAAGGTTATCTTGTCATCTGACTCGTTGCACCGAGAGTATTCCAGGCTGAAGCAGGTGGCGTACTAGCGCAGCGTCTCAGTCTCCCCTTGCTTTAGGAGAAAGAGGTCTTCGGACGAAAAGAGTTTGTCGGTCTGAATCATGAACTGGTTCAGGAAAACCTTCGTGAGCTGGGTGAAAGAGTCTATAGGGCTGGATTCCAGTCGGTAGGACCAATTGATTGCGGCCTCGGTGAGGGTGGAACTAAACACTAGGCAACGGGCCTCATCGATCAAGCTCGAGAAGACGACGGCTGACCGGAAGTTATTTAGGTGGTTGATTGTATCTGTCTGTCTCGTGTAGAGGGGAATCTTGAGTGGATTGATCACGTGACCATGCTGGAAGAAATTGATCTTGTCTGTAAAGGGGCCCGTGCTGAGTCTACCACAAGTATATGTTTGGGGGGTTCTCTTCTCGGCCTCGAGGCACCTTACCCGGTCAAGTAGTTGTTGGACGATTGGGTCGGTAGTGGGAGCCTTACTCCAGCAAGGGCAGTCGGTGACTTACGGGGATTTCGGTGGGTCCCGACGGGATGAGTTCCCTCAGTTTCCCCTAGATCTGTTACTGCGTGGGGGGCGATCTAATCGTCGCGCATTGAGGATCTCCTAGGAGGAGTCGGCTCCTCCCATAACTAAGATGTGGGTGTTGTTCTTGTCGAGAGAGTGTTGTCGTGGGCTAGCCTCGGGTTGTGCCCAGCTGGTTTGTTTCGCCGTTTGCAGATCCTTTTCCCAGAAGAAATTGAGCCGCACCGGGCTAAGCTGCCTGTGCTCCGGTCGGGAGGTTCCGCTTAGAGCCTCGTGAGCATCATGGTAGATCCTGGTACCCTGAGCGCCCTTCCCGGGTATGACCAGGAGTTTTTGGACCTTCTCTGTTGGTGCGGTCGCGGTGGTGGATTTTCCCTTATCAGCTGTCCTGCGGACCCTCTCGGCGCGCTCGGTGCATTTGGCCACGACCTGGTCAGCCCCACGGATCTCGTCCTGGGCGCAGCGGTCGTTCAACTCGGCCTGTGTGGCCTGTAGTTGGGTGACAACCTCGGTGTTTTGCCGCTGAGTTTTGTGTATCACACCTCAGCCTAGGAGCCGTTGGCCATGTCACGTTGTAGTTTGTTCGGTGCTCAGAGCACCTCGGGGGAGGTGTCCCTTGGCCCTCGGCCGAGTGTGGGTGTAACTTCGCCATCTACGTTGTCTTGCATGCTGGAAGATGGGAAGGTAACATTGTTTTTGGCACGGTAGAGTGGAAGGCAAACTTAGTCAGTTTCCCACAGACGGCGCCAAACTATTGATGCACAAAATGTGCCAACTTAGGGAGCGAATGCTGCTCTGCCCCGGGCCTTGGAATAGACCTGAAAAGGGAGAAAACTGGTTGGTCGGTTAGAGTATAGGCACCGGTGTGGTACCAGCCCAAAAGTACTCCGACGCCCAAGTCAGTGGTTGGTCTGAGTGGTATGGAGTGGTAATAAGTGTATTGCCAAAGCAGTTGTCAATGGTAAATGCTTAGTTACCTTTATACACCAAATGGACCCCTTTTGTATGGGTGTGGTGAGTATAATAAATACATTCTCCCGATGTGGGAAAAATGTCAGCTTTTGTGGGGCCGACATGTGTAGGAAACGTCCATGTGTCGGTGCTGGCCAGGTTCTACTAGGGTTTGCTTGTCTGAGTGGTCCTGGTCTTTTTGGGCTTGTATTGGGGGGAGGTACTGGGCTCTCGGTCGGTCTGGGCCTGACATACCTACCGACGGATGGTGGTCCTCCAAAGTCTGCCTGTGGCACAGTGCTAATAGAGGGCTGGACCTATCGGTCGGTCTGGGCCGTCGTGCCAACCGACGGAGGGCTGGGCCTCTAGAGCCGGTCTAGGCTGATGTATTTGGTAGCAGACTGGGCCTTCTGGTGGGTCTGGGGCCCCTAGTCGGTCTGGGCCGATATGGTATGAACAACATTCATTCTTAGTTGTACAACTAATATGGGTTTTGGAAAATAGCATTCCATTGGCTATTTCTTATGTTTGTTCTTTCCTTATTTTTTTTGGGGGGGGGGGGGGGGGGGGGGGGGGGGAGGGGGGTGGTGTGTTTAGGACACTCACCTGTTGAAAAAAAAAACTTTGATCATCCTTTTACCGTTTCAAAGTTTCTTTAAGGTCCTGTTTAATAGCTAGAATCTATTTGTTTCATTATATTTTTTTTATGAATCTAGCAATTGTTTTTGTGAATTTGATTATGTGAATGTAGTTATGAGTTCTGTAAATTTATAAGTATGTTATGACTTCATAAGTTAATTCAATCTTTTTGATCAACCTTCTTAGCATTTCAATTTTCGTATGTGCATTTGTATGTGTGTGTCTGCAAATGGTTAATTAAGGTGTTGTTTGTTAACTCATTGTTCATTATGTAATGCATTTGGCACTATTTTGGAACACAATTTGTTACTTTAAACGGTTGAGGTTTATTCTTTGGAGGATTAAAGCTCGGTGATTTGAGAATTGGGAATTTAGGATTAGGTTATTGTTGATGTATTTCAGTTAAGGAGAAATTATCAGAAGGTGAAACATGTAGTCTGCAATTGATGTCACTGAATTTTTATTGATTTCTCACCTTTATCACTCATCTATTGGGTTTTTAGATATTTACATTTTACTTTGCAACTGATTTATGTAATGATTTTAAATTTGGTAGTGTGATGTAATCTTGCACGTTTTTGTTTTTGAAGGGGTTGATCAAGAAGCTATGGAACATTTTAAGAACTTCGAGAAATTTTTAGGGTAAGTTTTTGGGGTCCATGATATACTTCAAAATTTATACTCCCTTCAATTAATTTATTTTGAATTTTATTTGGTATCTATTCTTTGGATTCCAAAAAAGTGAACTACTACCTTTACATTTTCTTTGATGACTTGGATAGTACGATTTGATGATGAATCACTTGAAAATTGGATTTGTAGACTTCATAAAAGGGAGAAGAAGAAGACCATCGAGTACTTCGTGATTAAGAGCGTCAACAAATCGTAGAAGATCAAGCTTCTTCAATAAGTAAGTTAATATGTTCAGTTTGTTAAATAAAAACAAAATTCAGACTTAGAAATGATTGAACATTATTTTGTTGTAAAGAATTCAATTTTAAAGATGCTTAGGATATAATTTTTCCATGAATACATGTTATAATTCTTCACTCTAGATCATCAAAATATCCTCTAATTTTACAGGTTAGGATTTTGATTTCGTCTTTAATTAATAATTCATGTTTGACTATATTGTCGAATGAAAATATGTCGGATGTGATGAAATCCCCTTTTATGATGTGCTTTAGCTAACTATTGTTCTTTCTTTCTATTTCAGCCTAGGCCTTATTGAAGAATTGCTTCAAAAAGACCCAGAACTTAGCTCAAGGTTATGTATACTTCTCTTTTAGTGTAAAAAAAAGTATGTGAATATATACATAACTAGGATAATTCCCTTCAATTTTATAGCTAATTAGTATAGTCTACATTTCGCTTGGCAGCAGGCAGCAAAGGCTGGTGTCACTTTTAATTTCCTTCAATTTTATAGCTTGACAGTTGACACTAAAGGAGCAGATATCAAGAGGATGTTTTTTGGGTTGAGTATTGCCATGCTTATGGTGTGAATGTAATAGAAACTACAAGTAAGTTTATTTCGTTTAATAATTTTAGCTGATATCTTTGTTTTTATGTGCAAACTTTAGAACATTGGTAGTTTTTCGTGAAAATTTATGGAAATTACAGTATTCTTAATAATAGGTTAATTGAACCAATGCAAATATGTTGATGTTAATAAAAGAACTTAGAAAATTTTCTAAATTGTTTTTTACATATTTATTGAATTCAATTATATTATTGCATCTTTATACACTTCATATGACATTTCTTCTTTCGTTTGTGTTGGATTTATTAACTATAATATCAATTAGAACTCTCCATGAAGTTTAACAACATGAATCTTTTAATCGAGTTTAATGATATAAAAAATAAACCTTTTTATAATATGCGTATATAATTTATACGAAAGGTAATGCAACCCATGTTTTTGTGAAGGTCCCCACTCATGGTTGCTTAATAGAGAGGATTTGTATTTATAATAGACAAAGGTAGTTTAAGGTTATGTTACCTTACAAAATCGTGATTAACTTTGTGTAGTTTTTAATTGGGTGATCTGTCTTTAATCGGTTGTGATACTTAATCTGACTCTCTGCAAATTTCAAGGGTTTCAGACGAGAAGAAGAAGGTGGTGACCTTTATCCCTCTTATTTGTATTTGGTCTTGAAAATGTTGGTTTTGTGTGTTGCCAATAGGCAATAGCCATAGTTTCTCTTATCTTACTTCTTCAACTGTTTGAATTATTCTGAATTTATAGTCACATTTTCATATCAAGCCATTATTGTATACAATTTGGTCATTGTGTTTGCAGATATATCGAATGCAATGCTTATCTATGCTATTCAGTATTGATATTCCAAACTTGGGATTCATTGTTGTTCATATGTGCTTATTTTTTCCTTAAAATTTTACTAATTGGTTTTCATTTGAGAATGCAAACATTAGTTTAGCATCCACTTCCAAATTAATGTTATGCTGAATACTTAAAAATCAAACCAATCTTTTCTTTAATTGAAAGCTATTTGTTGTTGTTGCATTAATGCATCAATGTTGAATTTTCTGTCATCAGTTAAGGTTTTGGCTTATACTATGTAATATGCTTAAAATACGCATTTAAATAAATTCGTAATTCAAGTATATACATATTTTAAACCCTTTTGTGTCATTTTAGTATTGGTAAATAGGGATCGTTCTTAACTAGGGAAATTAAGAAATATTAATAATGGTTAGTGAAAAAGAATAAAAGAATAAGATGGGGGAGTTTTAAGTAAAGTGTAATTATATAAATACGAGTAAACACAAGTATAAAACTAATTCTACTTCTACTTTAACTTATGTACAAGTGAATTTCTTCAAATACACATCTTACCAACACTCTCGTAATTGCAAATATTAAAACAATCACGAAATTTTACCATAATCATCTCAATTACCTTTATACATTTTTCAATATTATAAATGCACCGACAACGGCTGACACTTATAATATGATTTACCTTTCATTTTTTACTGAATGCGTCGACAGTGATCAACATTAAGTCTCTTCAATTCTACTCTAAGTGCACCGATAGCAGTTAAAACACATAATATCAAATTGAAGTATGAAGTACTAAAATGTATAGAATAACTAAGATTCACAAAGTAAGACACATGGAGATTGTATTTAACACTTACAAGTATTAGTAAGAAAATACCACACATATGTTGAACTATAAATAAAACCAATAACAAAAATAAGAGTTTAAGTAAATAGAGAGCAATTGTTACACTTTCAAGGTGGATGAAAACAATGGATTGTTATTCACACGGTTCCCTAGCAGCGAACGAAACCTTGTGAAGATGGTGGAAATAAAACATGGGAAATGCGGACTTAAACTCTAAACTTTGTATTGGAAATATTTTGTCATAGTTTTTCTTAAGGAAGGCTCAAATGTGTGCCTCAAAGAAGTGTCCCTAAACAAGAAAAATGAACCCCTATTTATAGGGAGAAAAAGCAAAAGAAAACTCTAAAAATAAAATAAAATAAATAAAGATTACAATAAAAAAAATTAAATCGAGAAATGATGGTTTAGTGGCTAATTTGGGTGGTAATCATGGTGAAAACCTGCCCAAAAGGGGGCAGGTATGATGCAGAAAAATCAGCCCATGAGAAGTCTCCAATCCCACAGAAATTTGCTGGAAAAAGCTGGGAAATTCAGCGGTTGCATGCGAGTTAGAGAGATGACAGATCGGCAGCTGCAGCGCTTACAGGGGCCAGGCGATCAGCGCACGCGTGCTAAGATGGAGAAATACCATTCGATAGGCGCGCTCTGAAGCGATCGTCAGTGGTTTGGTAAGCACACTCCGACATCTCGCGGCTGATGGATGGGGAAGCGCTGGGCTCGGCTGCGCGAGTTTTAGGCTAGGCCGAACAGGTGGGCTACGCCTGAGGAACTGCAGCAGGCTGGGCTGCAGGTTTTTGGGCTGTTTTTCTGGGCTTCAGCAGCTTCCCACCGAAATTCAAAGATATTTTTGGTGGCCTCCTTTCTTTCAGTCATATATTTTTCGTCAAAACTCCGACTGGGATGATTCTTTCGACAAAATGCTCAGAATTCCATGTTTTATTAATTTCTGCAAAAATCTCACAAAATATATTATTTTCTCGAATTGTTTATTATTTTAATAATTAAAAATCAAATATAAAATGTATAAAATAATGCTTAATGGAAGACCTATCAAATACCCCCACACTTAAACTTTGCTAGTCCCTAGAAAATACTAAATTTAAACTAAGAATTCAAAATAAGTAAACCCGTAACCATTTGTCTCAAAATTTCATTATTATCATGGCATAAAAGATTTTCACTTAAAGCATTTAAGCATATGGAATTTAAGAGTTAATACATGGTAACAAAATGTTTCAATAAATAAGATAATGAGTAAATATGGTGAAATGGATCTCAACATGAATAAAACAAGTATGAATCAACTCACAAGGATATGCACTCATAAATTCACTCAATTTGTAAGGGTTTGTGTTTGCACTCAAAGTATGTGAGAAAGATACTCACATAATAGAAATAAAGTACTTTTACAAAATTTTAAATAAACACCTCAAGATAAAAATTAAACATACTTGCACAAATGAACCAAAACCATAAGTTTACTCAAGTGATTGAGTCAACTAATCAAAATTTATCATCTTAAGGATCATAAGGCCTTTATGAAGGTTGTAATGGGGCTAAGTTTAAAGGCAAAAAATATATAGGATAAGTGGTGCTCAAATTTGTTCCAAGATTCAATAGACTCCTAAAACGTTTATAAGTTCCCTTCCTTAGTACAATGATGTCAGTAATCTATTCCTTCGAACATAAGTCTAATTTCATCATGTTGGGCGTCGAATTCATTTTTTGTGTCGGATTTACAAATGTAAAGAATTTAACTCAAACATTACATAATCAAACCTTATTACCTTGATAAAGACTCAAAACATTATTTTTTCATATATCAAGGTAATAACATGTGTTAATAATACAATAAAGTTTGAGTAAGTAAATCCAAATAATACACTTAAAGTCTTTACAACATCATCAATTTATCTTCACACATCTTTATGTCTTCAACCGAGTATTTGGAATAAGGGTGAAAGATGTCTATACTAGGCTCATGTGTTTAGGTCATCATGGTGATCAAAGAAAGGCTTAATGTGGGCTCAAAGGGATTAAAACTAAGGGGGTCGTAACTTATGCGTTCAAAATAGAGAACATGGATGTTGAATTTGTGGTGTTAACGCTAATTCCTTAATCATATCCAAAATAAGAGAGTTTATTGACTTAAAATCTTTGAAAATCGCATAGAATAAGTTCTAGTATTCTAGAGTTTATTAAAAACTATGGCAAGTAGTTATGAGGCATATGTATATCAATTTAAATAAAGAACTTATGAATCACTCATCAAATATGTATATAAAGTTCTAAAGCTCACATAAGGTTCAAATGATTCATACTTATCTTATCATGCTCTTTTATGTACCAATTTACATGCATTATCTACAAGTTATAGCACTTAGTCACAAAGTATTAACAAACACATTCAAGTTGTAGTGATCATCTTTATATCCATACCATATTTATTTCCCTTCATTATTATTATTGACAGGTTAAGGGGCAACTTAAGACTCGTAAAACACTAAATAAAAACGAAAAGACTCAAGAAAGCCAAAAAAAATTAAAATAATAATTTTTTTGAAAACTTTATAAAACAATTTAATTGCACAATTAAAATGGTAAACCATTCCCTCACACTTAAATTCTACATTGTCCTCAATGTAAGCAACTAGAAAGTAATTGAACATAGAATCAAAGTATGGAAGATGATTTACGAAAATGCAGTAAGAAAAACATAAAATAAACAAAGTAAAAGAGAGTGAAGGGTTGAAAGAAAACAAATCTGCGTTGATAACTCTTTCACAACTCGGGAACACATTGGATTGCCTCCCAACAAGCGCTTGAAGTTTAACATCCATCCAGCCTAAACAAAGTGCTTAACTCATATGATGTGAGACGGTAGCATTCTTTCTGACTCCACAACATGTTCTCCAATTGTCTCGATGTAAGGCTTCAATCTGTGGCCATTGACCTTGAACTCTTTTCCCGTTTCAATGCTTGTGATCTGTATGGCTCCATGAGAAAACACATTAGTAACAATGAAAGGACCTACCCATCTGGAAAATAATTTACCTAGAAAGAGTCTAAGCCGGGAATTGAACAACAAAACTTTCTGGCCAATCTCGAACGTTTTACTCTTGATCTGTTTTTCGTGAAATGCCTTAGTCTTTTCCTTGTAGATTAGAGCGTTTTCAAATGCATCATTTCTGATCTCCTTAAGCTTACTCAGCTGGAGCTTTCGATGCAACCCAGCGTCATCCAGCTTAATGTTGAAAGTCTTGACAACCCACCATGCTTTGTTCTCCAGTTCCACTGGAAGGTGACATGCTTTGCCATAAACCAACCTATAGGGTGACATTACTATATGAGTTTTGTATGCCGTCTTGTATGCCCAAAGTGCATCATCCAACCGTTGGCTCCAATCCTTACGATTAGGGCCCTCGGTTCTCTCTAAAATCTTCTTGATCTCCCTATTACTGACTTCGGCAATTCCACTCGTTTGAGGATGATAAGGTATAGAGACTCTGTGAGTGACACCATACCATTTCATTAAGGCTTCAATGGTCTTATTACAGAAGTGACTTCCACAATCACTTATAAGGACCCGTGGGATCTCAAACCTGGAAAGAATGTTAGTTCTGAGGAAATCTGAAATAGTTTTAGAATCTTAGCCCTGGTGGCCTTAGCTTCCAACCATTTCGAGACATAATCAACAACAATAAGACATAGAGATATAGTGATGACCATTAGATTGAGGAAATAGACCCATAAAATCGATACCCCAAACATCAAATATTTCAAAAGTTAAAGCATAATGTTGTGGCATTTCATCCCTTCGTCCTAAGTTTCCTTATCCTTGGCATTGATCACAAGCTAAGCAGAATGAATGTGCATCTTTAAACAGTGTGGTCCAATATAATCCAGATTCTAAAATTTTAAGTGCAGTTTTTCTAAATCCAAAGTGACCTCCACAAGCATGGTTATGGCAGAATTCTAGGACTGGCCTATGTTCAATATCAGGGACACATCTCCTAATTAGTAAATCTGCACAATGTTTCCATAAATAAGGTTCATCCCAAACATAGTACTTAGCATGCTTCTTGAGTTTATCTTTCTGTGCACGAGTGAGAGTGGAAGGCAACTGCTTGGTGACTAAGTAATTGACAATATCAGCATACCAAGGAGTACTTACCTCGATTCCGAAGAGTTGTTCATCCAGAAACATCTTCTGAATTGTCACAGGATCTCGTTCATGTACCATGCGGCTCAACTGGTCAGCTACCATGATTTCTACACCTTTCTTGTCCCTAATCTCGATGTCAAACTCTTGAAGAAGTAGAATCCATCGGATTATCCTTGGTTTAGCTTCCTTCATGGCCAGGAGATACTTCAGTGTTGTATGATCAGTGTAAATAATGACTTTAGTTTGAAGTAAATAAGAACGAAACTTATCTAAAGCAAACACAAAAGCAATCAACTCTTTTTCAGTAGTGGTTTAGTTCATTTGGGCATCATTCAAAGTTCTAGATGCATTGTATATGGCATATGGCTTCTTGTCTCGCCTTACGCCAGGGCAAGTACTTAGTCTGGAAATCGTGAATTGGGGTTTGTGGTTCGATAGTTGTGGTGGTTAGACCGATTTACGGCCAGATTGGAGATGGTGCTGCTAGGTGCAGCTGAGGTAGTGATTGGTTGGTGGATGATTCTGGATGAGTCCAGTGTTGGGTTGTTCAGGGTATTGGACTACAAGGGAGGTTAGTTTCCCCGACTCGAGCATAGATAGAGGATGTTGGTTCCGTAAGTGCGAAGGTTCGGGACTGGTGTGCTGTGAGCACGAGATAGAGGATGATGTGCCACGAGCCGGGAGGCTTGGATGGGCACATCATGAGTTGAGGTTGTGGCCAGTTGTGAGGTGCCGGTGTTGGGTAGGAGCCTTTAACCGAGCGGGAATATGTGATGACCATTGGTAGGTCATGGTTAGGGACGAACGGTCAGGATACCGTGAGTCTGATCAGAGTAGCGCAGTGGACGCGCGGTGGACCTATGCCTCGTGATTGGATCGGGCTAGGTTTGTACGGTCACGTTTAATCGTTCGTGAGGTTTGTTCTAGTGTACTCCCTTGATGTGTTGGTATATGTCGACGGATACCGAGTTTGGCACTTGGTGATTGGCGACTTCGAGGGTGGTAACTGTGGAGTCCAAGGTCAGTGATTGTGGATTAAGGATTTCGAGAGTTGGTGACTCGTATTTTAGAAGGAGCTCGGAGTTGAACTTCGGAAAGGTTGAGACGCGATCATCAGAAGGAGTGATGATTGACATCCTTTTGGATGTACATATACGGTGTTAACTAACAGGTGAGTTGGTTTAGTTACTGATACGTGGTTGTGATCCGTAAGAGTCGTGGATCGCTTAAGTGTAGCGGAGTTGACGTTTAGGCGGTTGGTCCAATGGTGGTATTCGTGTTTCGGATTGAGTTCCTTGGTTGGAAAAGCTGGATATACTTCCAACATAGTTAGAATCTCGGAATCAAGAGTTGTTGTAGTTAGACCTTGAGCTGTGTGTTGATTCCGAGATGGTGTTAGATGTCACATGTGAAATATGGATGTTTTAGAGTTGATTTGGGGATTCATTAAAGAAACTTCAGGAATTGAGACCCCCCCCCCCCCTCTTTTGTCATCGACACGGGTGGATGTGTTCCGGAGTAGAAAGAGTACTTGGTGACGCCAGGAGTGGCCCGTGTGGCAAGTGCCGTAAGATTGTTCTAAGTTGGATTAAGGGAAGATGACTTGTGATGTCATGGTAGTGGACCATTGAGTGTTCCGTTGGAAGATGACAGAAGGAAATGGAAAATGAGTGACTATAACTGATCGATATGAGGTTATTGAAGAAAACCCACAATCTAGATGTGCAGTATATAAGATCGATTGGTTTCGATTCAATGGTCTGAAACCTAGTCATTAGGATCCACATAGGAGTGTGTGGATCAGGATTGGATTGCTTCTAACAGGTTTGAGTAGTTGTGGAGCAGGAGGATCGCCTGTGAGACACAAGATGGATAACTTGACCACCTTGGAATTTTGCAGGGCATATGTGGTCCGTCTCGCAAATGTATGAGTATTGTACTTGGATCTAGTGATGGGTCTACCCTGTGTACGTAATTGAGATGTGTTGAGGTTCATACTGGTCGGGAGATCCAGGAGACCATGAGATGCATAAAGGACTTGAGTTGGACTTTCCCGAAAGATGTGTAGTTCAGCCTAGTGGTAGGATTGGATTGACGGACCACAAAAGTAAAACGTGACTGGCTGGTGGGACCCTGATATTGGAATGTGTAATCACAGTTTGACAGGTATTTAATAGGGTCCCGTTGCAGATAGGTGGTATAGGATGTGGATGAAGTTTCCACAAGTTGACAGTGTTAGTGGTTAGTGGAACCACTGGTGAGATGGTTGGCTGAGCTAGTGGGGTGAACGAGTACATTATACTTCCAGCAGGGTCGGCGGAAATTACTGACGGAAGTAGTATGGACCGTCGTACGAATCTTGATGCATAGGAGATTTGTGTTTGTTGAGACTCACATGATGTACTGGGACATTAGTACGAGGTGCGCTCGACTCGGAAAGGAGTTGGAAGTGTTGAAATGGGTAGTAGTGGTGTTGTGGAGTACCTAGTGATAGTTGAGCCGTGAGTGTCGGCTGGCGAGACGTTAGAGGTACCTTGGGTACGAGTTGAAAATATGTTGACCCCGATGTAGAAAGGAGGATCCGCCAAGTGGTCTGAACCTTGATAGATGATTCGCTTAGCAGAAATGTGGTGACAGTTTGGGAACTGTCAATGTAAGTTGGATTGGCAGGTGCTAGACACCAGGTAAGAGACCCAGGTGTGAGATCAATTGGATTTCCCCCAGTTAGTGATGGAAGTACGAGATGCGGAATTTCGAGGACGAAATTCTTTAAAGCGGGTAGATTGTAACGACCCATTCTGGGAATCAGGATTAGATTAGTTGTTAATGAATAATTAGTGAAGTTAATCAGTGATTAGTTGGATGTGTAACGCCCCGAAAATTCAAAGAATGTAAAATATTAAAATAATGTGAAAAATGACGTTTTTACCCTTGAAGGGATATGGCTAAAAGTTGACTTTTTGTTTGGAATATGCTTTGTACATTTTTCAAGGATCATTGTATAGGTCCCGAGACGCTGAATCTGTAGACAGGTGGCACGTCAAAAACGGAGCTCGGATGAAAAGGTTATAGGTCTGGGAAGTTCAGGGGCAAAATGGTAAATTGCGACAAAAAGGGTAAAATGGTAATTTGAGGCAAGGTAATTAAACGGTGCAAGTGATTACTATTCAATGGTTTAATGTGCTGATTCAATCCACTTTAACTCAGCAAGTGACACCTGCCACTTGCATTAACAGATTAGTGGCACTTGGGGTGCTTTGGTGTCTAATTAATGACATTAATCTGTGTAACATTATCATATAGTTCTTATAGGAATATCAGTCATCGACCAAGACAAAAAACAAAGAACAACACTAAACCACTTCAAAACCTTGATTGATCCATCATCCCAAAGAGTAGATCAATTGAATAGAGAACAAAAAGGGAGGAATTAAGTGAACAACTGAGTGAGAATTGAGAGGAATTGGACCGGGAATCATCTGAGAACAAAACCCGAAAAATCACCCAAAAAAACATAAAAATCGAATTTGATTTCTTAGACGATTTCGATTGCAATTGAGGTGATATTGAGCTTTCTGGGAACTAGACGACTCGAACCACATCGATTGGGAAGCCAATTGATGGTGAATTGGTGATGAACAGACCCTATGACTTCTTTGAAATTTGGAGCTTGAGTTCGATTACTTGGAGGTAAGGAACTCTGAAATTGATTTCACATTTGTATTTAGAATGGACCTAGGATGCTTCTGGTGTAATTAATTGAAGGAAACAGGTCGGTTTTGGGTAGAACCCGAGTTAGGATCCGTTGGGTGTTCACCTTAAGTCGAGGAGTTTTAGGACTTGTTTGATCAAATTGAAGTCACAGATCCTTAATATATATATAATTGATGCTAACGAGTGAAAGAACGGGAGGAATTGGGTTCAAATTGATGCAAAACGAATCGGGTTGCACCGCGGGTTGCAGACCCATATAACAGAGAAACGGGTAATAGGGGTGACACTGTTCACGGCGTGTGGCTGTCACGCGCAACCGCTTGTGGCGGCGCGTGAAGGCGCGTGGCCGGGAATCTCACTTTGGGTTCAACATCAATTTTGATGCTCTCGATGATACGGACCTATTAGCGTTGGTTTCGGGTCAATCAGATGTGAACTTAGAGTAATTTTGAATCCCCGAAGCGTATAGGTTACGTTTAAATAATATTATTTTATTCCGACGATTAGGAAATTCGTACATGGGGTCCTGTGATAACTTAGTAACCTGCTATTACCTTGTTTGACAGGCCAGGATATTTTCAGGACGTCGGAAGTGAACGAACAACTCGAAACTGAACAATCTAGATGGTGTGTGAGTGGACTTTTGTTTTCTACCCTAAATGCATGCATATATGTTTTAAATGGTTTATGATATTATTTGACATGATCTGATATGATTGATGTTTTGATATGATGATTTACGGGTTTTGGGAATATTATATTATTTTATACGCTTTGAGGCACGATTTTCGAGAAAACCATAATATTGATATTTTGGGCGAAGGCTCAGGATTTGAGCTTAGTTTTGACTCGGATTATGAGTCGGGAAATTGATTTGATGAAATTGAAATGCTTTTTACTATCATTTATGGATTTACGTGATTATAATGGATTTATGGAACGTGTTTTATGAAAGCTATGCGATATGAAATGTTTTTGATTTGATTTGAGATATAATTGATTTAAAATGAGATTGTTGGATTTGATGATTGTTCCACATATACCATCCTCTGTGATTTGATGGTCTTCTCCAGACGTCGTAGATCTTGGAGTAGTCACGATCCACTGCCCGGAGATGAGTAGCTCCAAGGGAAGCTCAATCTCGGGAGTGTGAGATTATGATGATATCCTCCAGACGTCGTTGATCCTGGAGATGATATCGCGCCAGACGTCGTTGATCCTGAGGAGGTACTCGGACACGAGACACCCGAGTTGCACGCGTTGCATTGATATCATGATGGATTACTTGGATATTGAGATTGAGTATTGAGGATTGGTGGTATTATGACTGATTGCTATTTAGGCCTGATTTAATGAACATATTTTTATCAATCCACTATTCATACTTGATTTATATGATATTATAACTCGTGTTTTGTGATATGCATGCATGTTTGTAAAACTAGAGGGTAAGAATGTATTTTATAAATGTATTTCTAAAACTTTCTTTTGTCCACTCACACCTTTGATGTTTTATGTACCCTTCAGGCTAGTGCACAAGTACTGAGGCTAGTATCGAGGCAGAGGAATAAACAGACCGTTGTGTACCCAGACACTTTGCAGCGTAGGATTTTGATCCCTACTTGTAAATATTACCTATGCTCTGTAAACCGGTTGACTAGTCAAACTTGTGAAGTCAACGGTCATGGACCACTGAACTATCCCTTGTCTGACAAAGTTTATCGTTTGTTATGTTCTATGTATATATGTAAGGTTACTTTTGGTACTTTAAACTGATTGTCAGACGGGAGCAGGATCTTTCACGATTATCTAGGGATAATCAGGATGGGTCTTGTCAGGATGCGTTCGGAAGGACAGTGCCAAATGATGATTTTTGCCCCTGAAATTGGGCAAAATGTTGACTTTTGGATCGGGCAGTCAAAAGGACTTTGACCGATGACTGTGACGTAGTTCGGGATGTCACGAGTTCATAAACAGGTGGCACGTCCGATTCCGACATCCGAGGACAAAGTTATGACGTTCAGAAGTTTGAGTGTATTTTGGTAATTTCGTTAAAAATGGGCATTTGGTTGACTTTTCAAACGATATGAAATTATCACGTATTTCGAGGACCGTTAGGTAGGTCTCGATGTTCCGAGTACAACGACTGGCGACACACAATCATCGGACTTTGGGTAAATTAGTTATGGGTCTAAAGGTACGAGGGGTAAAATGGTAATTTGGGTAGGCAAGGGCATTTTGGTCATTGTGATGCATTTGGATCTGTGCCCTGTTGCAATTAGACATGTGGCTATTCTTGGGATTTGTGCCCAATGGATGAGGGACACATGTCCCTGCTCTGGATGGTTGTGGAAGCAGGGACATCGCCTCAGCGGTTTTAAAAAATGGTTAACGGTTGTATACTTCGAGCTGTGAAGAAAAACAGAGACTGAAACCCCTTATTCAATCACATTCAAATGTCAACAATTGATGGTGTTGGGTGAGTAGAACTGAGAGAGCTGGCATTGAGGATCGTGGTGGTGCCACCCTCATGAGCTGCCGTGGACGGTGGCCTTAAGCCGTGAAAAATAGAGACCGTGAGCTTTACCCTTACATACTTGTACAATTCCTCATCTCTGACCTGTGATTCGTGAAGAGAAAAGTGCAAGGAAGGTGAGATTATGATGGTGGTAGCCACAGCGGGGCGCGGCGGCCAAGGTAAAGTCGAAATCGTGAGTTTCTGTCTAAATTTGAAAACAATGGTCATTTGTGATTTCCTGGTTGTTGATCGATTCTAAGAGGTGGAAGGTGTTTCTGGAGGTCCAGGGAGTCGAATAAGCTTGGTTTTGAGGTTCGAGATGGACGGTGAGTGCTAATTCCCGTAAAATATCCTGTTTTAGTTGGAAATGCAACTTGAGTTTTGAAGGTTACTACTCAAATTGATTGATCAGGTGAGGTTCTGCACCTTAAAACGAAGCCATTGGGCTTGGAACTATGGTCAGAGGTGGCCAGAATCACTAGAACTTAGCGGAGGCAGTTTGGCGGTTTGATCGTTTGTTAAGAAGGTAACTTATCGACTTTGATTTCATGTTTTGAGTAGAGGAATAAATTAGGAGTGAAAAGGTGAACCTAATGGAATTAAATTAGATGGAAAACGGATCGAAATGAACAGAAACCGGGAACGTCGGTTCACGGCTGGACCGGATTGCAGAACCAGTTCGGACCGGGTTTCTTGAGGACATGGACGATGAACAGTAATAGCACGTGGTTTCACGCGCAGGTTGAATGGACAGCGCGTGAGGGCGCGTGGGCCTTATTTTCGAGGTTTTCTCAACATGACTTTTAAAGTATTTTATGTAACGAACATTTTGGGGTTGGTTTCGAGTCGATCGGACATCGTCTCGATATGTTTCGAGAGGTTCGAAGGTTTTAGGCCTCAGTTAAAAATAGTTAAAAATACGGGGAAATTATGGGGACTTAGTAGAAGCTTAATGAAGTAGTTAGTAACCTTTTTATGGGATTTGGACAGGTTCGGGAAAGCCGGTGATAGTGAATTGGCCGGGAACGGCGTAGGTGCACGCGTATCGAGGCAGCGGCGAATTGGTCTGTGAGTGGACTTTTCTTTCTAACTTATGATGCATGCATATATGTTTTTATATGTTTTCTATATATGATTCTATGATTTGATTTAACATCTTGATGATTTATGATTTGGCACGATTTTTGAGATATTTACGGAATTATACGTTTTACGAGATTTCGATTATGTTGCGATTTGAGCAGGGTTTTAATGATTTGATTTTGGGATTTGAAACATGATTTGATTTCAATGATTTCAAATGGATTTTGGAAAAGTGCTTTCGGGCTTGGAGCTCTGTTTCTGAGATTTCGATAAACGAGCTTTCGGTTTTGAAATTGGATTTCGGAAAGGAGATTTCGGATTTGGTTTTGAGACTTGGAAAGGATATTTGGATTTGGGTTCGGGACAGTGGTTCCGGATGCCGGCTTACGGAATTATTGTTGCGAATTCGGATAAAGATTTTCTGTGGTTTTCACTGTTGATTGAAAAATGGTTTTGGGTTTAAAGACCCGGAAAAAGAAATAGAAAAACCGCTGGATCTGGTTTTGAGTTTAAAGACTCGGTTATGATACCCCCCAAGGCCTGTGATTGTGTTTTGAGTTTAAAGACTCGTTGATATTCCAAGAAGGCATGATTATTGCGCATGGTTTTGAGTTTAAAGACTCGTGCACACTTGATATCCAGTAACTCGCATGATTGATGTTTTTCATTGGTTTTCACTAGTTTTTAGATGTTTTGGGAAGTGGCCCGAATGATTTGGATTTGATGAGTTTTGGGGCTGAGTTCTCGTACTTTGAGATTGAGTTGTGATTTTGGGCTGAGGCCCTGGATTTGAATGACGAATTTGATTCGGGTTTTCGAGAATGGTTTTCATTGATGGTTTTCATTTATGGTTTTCAATATGAAATAGTTTCACAACATGAATTGATATGCATGCATTGGTTTTTACATGGAGGGTATAAATGTAATTTCTTCTGAACTGTTTTCTAAAATTATTATTTATTTTTGTTCATTGTGTTTTCGATAACCTCCAGGTTGTTACGGTACGGGCTATTGGTCGAGAGAGTGACGGAGACATCACATACGCGATCCACAGTAGAGTCTGCGCGCTCTGGGAAGTTCGGAAGTTTTGAGCGGTTCAGTCAAGAATCCCTTGTCCGACTTACGTGTCACATGGAGGTTGGACGTCAGTTTAGCCATCGTATCACTCGTAAGTTAGACGGGAGCATGACTTAGCCCTTAATCCCGGGGGATTGAGGGTGGGTCGTGTCAATTTGGTATCAGAGCAGGTTTTGCGCGCTCTGTGTGAGGTTTGGTTCCCAGAGTCGCTGGTTTGTTGACTTGGGCGTTGTGATGCTACTGTGGATGTGATGTCTCGATGCGGAACAGCCATTCATCAACCTGGGCGTGATAGTAATAGTACGCTCATTAGTGGTTAATTGGCGGTGGTTGTTAGTGTCAGGGTGATAGTCGCTCGATACGCGGTGAGATTTGACGTATGTCGGCTTAGGGCCGGAGTAGTTAGCATGTTTGACGCTGGATATGCTCAATGGTTAGGAGCATAGGGTCGAATGTATGCCAGCGTGGTTAAACTAGATGGTAACTAGTGAGCTACAATCAAGAGTGGGTTGGTCAGCCTGTGGGGCCCATTAGTAGCCTGTTGAGCTGTTGGTACACGTGGGACGATGAGGCCGGTAGTAGCTTGTTGAGCCGGTTGGCAGTTCGATTTGTTACCCTTGGTCGGTCTGGTTGAGTGGTGGTTACTAGTTGACTTTGGTGTGGAGAGTTATGATAATGGATGGTCTTAGACGGGTGTGACGACCCGAGTGGTAAGGTTGTTGTGAACTAGTGACTGTCGCGGGTTTGGATAACCCGTATGACGATGAGGATTTGAGGAACCCTGTGGGATGACTGGTCCGGACTGTGGGTACCTGAGCAAGAAACCCCAGGGCAAGTGCTTAGTCTGGAAATCGTGAATTGGGGTTTGTGGTTCGTTAGGTTTGGTTGTTAGGCCGATTTACGGCCAGATTAGAGATGGTGCTGCTAGGTGCAGCTGAGGTAGTGATTGGTTGATGGATCATTCTGGATGAGTCCAGTGTTGGGTTGCTCAGGGTATTGGACTACGAGGGAGGTTAGTTTTCCCGAATCGAGCATAGATTGAGGATGTTGGCTCGGTAAGAGTGAAGGTTCGGGACTGGTGTGCTGTGAGCACGAGATAGAGGATGATGTGCCACGAGCCCGGAGGCTTGGATGGGCACATCGTGAGTTGAGGTTGTTGCCAGTTGTGAGGTGTCGGTGTTGGGTAGGAACCTTTAACCGAGCGGGAATATGTGATGACCATTGGTAGGTCATGGTTGGGGACGAACGGCCAAGATACCGTGAGTCTGATCAGAGTAGCGCAGTGGACGCGCGGTGGACCTATGCCTCGTGATTTGATCGGGCTGGGTTTGTATGGTCAAGTTTGATCGTTCGTGAGGTTTGTTCTTGTGGACTCCCCCTGATGTGTTGGTATATGTCGACGGATACCGAGGTTGGCACTTGGTGATTGGCGACTTCGAGGGTGGTAACTGGGGAGTCTGAGGTCAGTGATTGTGGATTAAGCATTCCGCGAGTTGGTGACTCGTATTTTAGCAGGAGCTCGGAGTTGAACTTTGGAAAGGTTGAGATGCAATCATCAGAAGGAGTGATGATTGACATGCTTTTGGATGTACATATACGGTGTTAACTAACAGGTGAGTTGGTTTAGTTACGGATACGTGGTTGTGATCTGTAGGAGTCGTGGATTGCCTAAGTGTCGCGGAGTTGACGTTTAGACGGTTGGTCCAATGGTGGTATTCGTGTTTCGGATTGAGTTCCATGGTTGGAAAAGGTGGATATATTTCCAACATGGTTAGAATCTCGGAATCAAGAGTTGTTGTAGTTAGACCTAGAGATGTGTGTTGATTCCGAGATGGTGTTAGATGTTGCATGTGAAAGATAGATGTTTTAGAGTTGATTTGGGGATTCATTAAAGAAACTTCAGGAATTGAGACCCCCTCCCCCCCCCCCCCCCCCTTTTGGTCATGGACACGGGTGGATGTGTTCAGGAGTAGAAAGAGTACTTGGTGACGCCGGGAGTGGCCTGTGTGGCGAGTGCCGTAAGATTGTGCTAAGTTGGATTAAGGCATGATGACTTGTGATGTCCTAGTAGTGAACCATTGAGAGTTCCGTTGGAGGATGACGGAAGGAAATGGAAAAGGAGTGACTATAACTGATAGATATGAGGTTATCGAAGAAAACCAACAATCTAGATGTGCGGTATATAAGATCGATTAGATTCGATGCAATGGTCTGACACCTAATCAGTAGGATCCACTTAGGAGTGTGTGGATCGGGATTGGATTGCTTCTAACAGGTTTGAGTAGTTGTGGAGCAGGAGGATCCCTTGTGAGACACAAGATGGATAGCTTGACCACCTTGTAATTGTGCAGGGCATGTGTGGTCCGTCTCGCAGATGTATGAGTATTGCACTTGGATCTAGTGTTGGGTCTGCCATGTGTACGTAATTGAGATGTGTTGAGGTTCATACTGGTCGGGAGATCCAGGAGACCAGGAGACCAGGAGATCGGGAGACGCAGAATGTCAGGACCTACCCCGAATCCCCCAGGATTAAAGGGTAAATCCTGCTCCCGTCTAACTTACGCATGACACGAAGGTTAAACTGACATCCAACCTCCATGTGACCCGTATGTCGGACAAGAGATTCTCGATCCAACCATCCTAAAAGTAACCGGACCTCCCAGAGTGCATCGAACTACTGTGGATTTTGGGTGTGATGTCTCCGTCTCTCTCGACCAACAGCCCGTACCGCAACAACCTGTAGGGTATCGAAAACGCAAAAGACTGTGAGTGGACAAAAATAATGAATAGTTCAAAAACAGTTCATAAAACAAGCACATTTACACCCTCCATTTAAAAACCAATGCATGCATATCAAGTCCAAGTTATGAAACCATTCATATCAAAACCATCCAATTAAAAACCAGTATCGAAAACCCGAATCAAATCCTTCATTCAAATCCAAGCCTCAGCCTCAAATCACAAATTAATCTCAAAGTACGGGAACTCAGTCCCAAAACTCATCAAATCCAATTCATCCAGGCCACTGCCCAAAACCAGTGAAAAACATCAATCATACAAGTTTACTGGATCTCAAGTGCGCCCGAGTCTTTAAACTCAAAACCATGCGCAAATAACCAGGCCTTCTCGGGATATCAACGAGTCTTTACACTCAAAACACATATACCGAGTCTTTAAACTCAAAACATATCAATCCAGGGCCCTCCCCCCGTCAATCAATCTGAATCTTTAAACTCAAAACCAGATCCAGTGGGTTTTTCTCTTTTTCTGGGTCTTTAAACCCAAAACCATTTTTCATCCAATCAGTGAAAATCCACAGTCGAATTACCAACGATGATTCCGTAAGCCGGCATCTGGAACCATCGTCCCGAACCCAATTCTAGACTTCCTTTCCAAGTCTCGAAAACCAAATCTGAAATCCAGTTTCAAAACCGAAATCGCATAAACAGGGCTCCAAGCCTGAAATCACTTTTTCGAAATCCTTTTCAAATCATTGGAATCAAATCATATTTCAAATCCCGAAATCAAATCATTAAAACCACAGTCAAATCACAAGATCGTGCGAAATCTCGTAAAACGTGAAATTCTGTAAAATACCTTGAAAAACCTGCAAAATTGAAAACCATCTATATCATAAAGCAAATTATAGAATCACGTATAGAAAACATATAAACACATATATGCATGCATCAAAAGTTAGAAAGCAAAGTCCACTCACAGACCATTCCGACGTCGCCTCGATACGTGCGCACTTATGCCATTCCCGGCCATTCCGCTATCCTCGGCTTCCCCGAACTTGTCCAAATCTCATACTAAGGTCACTAACTACTTCACAATGGTCATACTAAAGCCCCGTAATTTTCCCGTATTTTTAACTATTTTTAACTGAGGCCTAAAAGCCTCGGACATCCCGAAACATATCGAAACGATGTCTGATTGGCTCGAAACCAGCGCCAAAATGTTCGTTACATAAAATAATTTAGAAGTCGTGTTAGAACCTTCCTCGAAATATGTGCCACGCATCCACACACGCCGCCCAAAGGGGTTGCCCGTGGGCCTCACGCGCCAAGCACTGTTTATCTCCTACCTCTGTCCGACCCAGTTTGAACCAGTTCGGTCCAGTCCAGTTTAATCAAACCGGCGGTCACGATTCTTCCTCATTCTACCATCTTTTTCCTTCGTTTTAATCCGATTAGCTTCGTCTTACTAGGTTTACTCGAATTAAATACTTAAATCATGGACATTGTGTAACGACCCGTCCCGAATTCCATGATTAGATTAGTGACTAATCACGATTAGTGACTAATCACGATTAGTGACTAATCACGATTAGTGAGGTTAATCCGTGATTAGTTGGGCGGAATCGGACGAACGATGCGAAATGACCGTTTTGCCCTTGATGGTGGCAAAATGTTGACTTTTCATTCGGGCGGTCAAATGGACTTTGACCGATGACCGTGACGTAGTTCGTGACGTCACGAGTTTATAGACAGGTGGCACGTTCAATTCCGACGTTCGAGGAGAAAGTTATGACGTTCGGAAAGTTTAGGGACATTTTGGTAATTTTGGTTAAAATGGTCAAATGTTGACTTTTTGACCAAGAGGTCCGATGGCCGAGGGCCGAAGACCGTTACGTAGATAAGGACGATACGAATCCGTAGACAGGCGGCACGTCGAATTCGGACGTTCGACGGCGAAGTTACGGTTCATGGAAGTTCCTAGTTACTATTCACGATGGCACGTTTTACGAGACAAAAAGTGCAGTTTGTCTTTAGTGGGCCCATTTGCTTTTTAGCAACCAATGGATGAGTTACAAGTGTCACTCATCCACTGGACAACACATTACATACATGCACTTCACCGTGCATTTTCATTTTCTTCGTTCAAACACAACCCACCCGATCTCACCATTTTCTCTCATTCCCGTGCAACCCAAACCCAGCCAACCATCACCCATGACCAGGCAGAGGACCAGGGAGATCGAGGGAGCTGAGGTGGCCGGCCTAGAGGCCTGAACCGCCGCCCACGGCAACGAAAGGAGGAGAAACCCGAACGGGTACCCGGTTAGCCCATTTTAATCCATTTTTCCATTTTCGTTGTTATGGTTAGTTTTTAATGGTTTTAATGAGTCCATTAGGTTACTAGGGACATTTTAGGAAGGTTTTGGTGGTGGTTGACGGCCGAGAAGCCGTGTAGACTGATCGGGAAAAATCGAACCGTGAGGTTCAAATTGGACCGGTCGGATTTCGTAGGTTTTAGGCTGTTTAGTTAATTAGGATTGATAGGAAATGAAGAAATAGGAATTTAGGAGTTGGAATGGAAGCAAACGGACCGAAAATGAGGGAGAAGGAGACCTGGACCAGTTACGCCGGTCCAAGTTGCAGGAAAAACCGAACCGGTCGGCCCGGACCGGCTGTGCGAGGTTGACGGTGGTGACATGGCATGATGACGTGGCACCTGTCAGATTGTCAGGTGACGTGGACCACTCATCAGCCGACACGTGTCACATGTCAGTGCACAGTCAGCACTGACATGTCAGTGACGTGGCACAATCAGGGGCTGACACGTGGCACAGACATGGACCAGTGCCGTGATGACACGTGGCACATGTCAGACTGCCACGTGGCACTGACACCACAGTGACGTGGGCCAATGGGAGCGTGACACGTGTCACTGTCAGGGGCTGTCAGTGATGATGTCATGCTGACGTCAGCAGATACTATAGCGGCGCGTGAAGCCCACGCGCAGGCACTTCAGGCGGCGCGTGGCAGGGAATCTGGGGAAGGTTCCAACATGTGAAATCATCTATTCGATGTAACGAACATTTTGGGACTGGTTTCGTGTCGATCGGACACCGTCTCGATATGTTTCGGGGCATCGGAAGGTTTAGGTTCGGGATTAAAAATAGTTGAAAATACGGGAAAATTACGGGGCTTTAGTGGGAGGTTAACTAAGTAGTTAGTAACCTTCTATTACGATTTGGACAGGTTTAGGAGTCCCGGTGACGGTGATCGGCTCGGGGAGCCGTGTGGCACGCAAATCGAGACGGCAGCTCGGACGGTCTGTGAGTGGACCTTGTTTTCTAAATTGGTGCATGCATAAATGTTTATTATATGTTTTATTACTTGTTTGATGATGCCATGGGTGCATTTGTATGTGGTTACGTATAAGCACGTATTTCGAGGTTTCGGCCTTATACGGTGCTTATACGGGTCTGTATTTCTTTATTGATTTAAATGATTTGATTTTGGATTTCTAAATGGATAAACTCTGGTATGAGACCCATTTGGTTTTGTCTCGGGCATATGACGCTATTTACGACCTTCGGGTCTAAATTGTGGTCGCGGCGGGTGCTATGTGCACGGCGATCAACGATATGACGCCTCGCCTCCGGATTGGGATGTGTTCCTTCCGGAGAGGTCACGATGCACGATTCGTGGTCGGGCAGCCTGGGGAGGCTTGACTTCGGAGTGCTGACGGTTCAGGATATCGATCGGTGATGAGTGCACCATGATCTTTTGGTGGTCGCATCGGTTGATTCGTTCACGGCGACATACCAGGATTGAGAGCGGTCCTGGATGGATGGTTGCACGCATCACTATGATCGGAGTCGTGACTGACCCTTAGATATCGGGCACGGTGCCCAGTTGAGTCATATGTTCGGGCACGAGACCCAGTTACTTATTGGTTTATGATTTCGGGTCAGGGACCGTACATGGATTTCCAAGTTCATGACGGTTTACGGGAACCGGCATGAACTCTGGAAAGGTCATTGTGGTTCATGACGGTTTATGGGAATCGGCATGAACCTTTGTCAGGTCATTCTGGTTCTTGACGGTTTATGGGGACCGGCATGAACCCTGGTTATGTTATTACGGTACATGATGGTTTATGGGAACCGGCATGTTACCTGATTATGGATATTATGGATCATGACGGTTCAGGGGAACCGGTCATGAATGTTTATGTTATGTATATATATATATGTTCATCTACCTTCCTTTACATGTTCTACTATCTCCTCCGGGGAGGGTCGTTGGCCTGGGTGGACCCTGGAGTAGTCACGGAGCACCGACTGAGTGGAGTCACCCCCAGTTGGGTTCCTTACTCTCAGGAAGGCTATGGTTACTATTACCTCGGGTAGGGTCAGTGGTCTGCGGACATTGACCTTGACTTTGAGAAGACTCGGATTGAGACCCGGGTAGCACGCGCGTAGCTTTGGATACCGTGACAGGGTTGGTTGTGTGACTTTTATGTACATATAATATATGATATGTGGTGTGTACAGGTGTGCACAGGATTTGAGCAGTGGCTCGTGTACTTGGTTTCTTTATGGTTTGGGGCCGAGTCCTTTATGGATTTGGGCAGTGGCCCGTATGGTCGTTTTCATTGTGGTCCTTTCGACCTTGGTTTATATCTGCTTTGGTCTTAGTTCCCACGTATGATTTCTTTGGTTAAATGGTTTTCCAATGCATGCATGCTTTTTAGTGGAGGGTACAAATGTCTTCTTATTAAATGTTTTTATAAACTCTTGTTTTGTCCACTCACAGTTTTTAATATTTTGACTGCCCTTCAGGTTGACAACGGATGTGGACTGTAGCAGAGACCGAGATATCACATGCCTCCTCCGGATCCTGGCGTACTCTGACAGCCCGGGAGGGCAAAGGTCGGAAATATCCCTTGTCTGACACTGCGTGTCAAACGGGAGCAGGGTCATCCCGCACTAATCCCGGGGGGATTGGGATGGGTTCTGTCAACGTGGTATCAGAGCATAGGATTGCTCGTAGGATGCTTATCAGAGCCTGGTTGCTCATGTTACTCTGAATTCCAGAGCGTATTTTACGCATTACTCCGTACGCAGGTCGAGGATGTGATATCTCAATGGGCTACAGTTCGTGATCAACCTGATAGTTGTGGTGACGGTACGATAGTTAGTAGGACTGTATCGAGAAATGTTTTGGTTCGACATTTGATGCTGGGGTTACCATAGTTCTGTTAGGGTTGACAGTCTGGAACCCTACGAATGGTGAACGTAGTATTACGTTAGAGTTTTGGATCGTGAGACGGTTAATTGGGATCCTCTTCACGATGTCGTAGGATCGGTTCCGACGACTGGTTGGGAGTTGTGACTATCCGATGATCGGATTTGATTGAGTTAGATGGATTTACTACTGTCGGCAGTCAGCAGTCGGATTCGAGGAATCCTAGTTGGATTGACGTCTTTTCGATGTCCAGACAGCGGAGTCGGTTAGATTGTGGATTGTACTGCAGTTGGTAGCTTGCAGTTGGGTTCAGAGTGACCCTAGGTGTAATCGTGGAACCCTACTTTTGGGCGTATGGTTCGAAAATGTGAGTTGACGAGTGGTGTGACTTGGACGACTATTCGGATTTGTATTTGTTAATCGGTCTAGTCATGTCAGCTTGTGTTGGGACTGCACTTCGCAGTCGGGGTTGTACTTATCGGTTAGACCGAGTTGGTTGTCGAGCTACTCAGTTGTGGTTTGGCGCAACTAAGGTCGTGGGCGACTTGGTAGACGACATTTGGGTTAGTCGGAGTACGACTGGTTAGAGTTCGGTTGGACAAGTTATCAGGGTTGGTACTTGTCGATGAAATCCCTGAGTGGGATACAGAGTGGTTAATACGGGCGGTTGATTCCGTTGGATGTGAACCTCGATAGCGATGTCTGGTAGTTAGGTCTGCACGAGTGTGTGGCAGGCGCTATTACCTAGTGTGGTTGTAGTTACGATTATTGGGAATCGGGGACGTTTGGGGGACGTTTCCTTTTCTCGCATGAGCTGTCAGGGTGACTGTACCCAGAGTTGTCGGGTACGAGGGAGGCAGAGTTTCTCCTATACGAGCAGAGGTACGCGATCGTCGCTTGGTATGAGCGGAGATCCAGGGTTGTCAGTTTTGCACATGGTGTGCTAGTGTTGTTGTTGATGCTGGTGTGGACACTTCGTGCTGATACTGACACTAGTTTTGGTGATAGTGCGTGGTGCTGGTACTAGCGCTGGTGCTGGTGCCGGTGATCTTGATGATGGTGAGTTACGAGTCGGGATGTGACATCCGTCGTGATGGGCATATGTTCGGCATCTGTGGTCCGAGAGTGGATCACGGATCAAGTTAAACTGGTAATGGACACGTAGATGATGTCCAAGTACGTTGTTTCCAATCTTGTTGGAACTTCGAAATCGCGAGAGGTTGAGATTGAGGTGACGAATCGAACACGGGTTTTCCGCATTGGTATTGAGTATATCGAAGTTGGGTGACTGAAATTTCTCATTTTCTACTTGGTGGCAGACGATGTTGGATTACGTGGCGTGGTGAGTGCAGCAAGTTTTGGTTGCATTCACGTAGGATGAGTTTTGATGTCATCGTGTTGGATCATCTTTGGTTTTCCTAGGTGGAATGACAAGGATCGATACGAGGTAATCAGTGAGAACCCACAGTCTCGGCGTGTCTCGTCGTTGACTAATCTATTTATATGTGGGAAATGGTTGAGGACTTTGGACGTCGTGACGTTCGGGGATCGTGACGTCTATGGTCGGTTGACGTAGTGTTGGATCTGGATCGTGATTTGGATATCCAGATAGGTGGAGAGTTTATTACTCTTACTTGGATGTTGAGTGAAGCATGATGGGACTGAACTTCTTTTCGAGGTAAATCCCATATGGCTTATTACTCGCCTGAGTAGTTTTCCGATGAGTAGGTGTCTGACGAGGTCGGATTTTGTCTGACCTAGTGTTGTGTTGATGTTGGGATTGGCTTCCCTATGAAGTCAATTAAATATAATGTGTAATCGTTTGAACAGGTATCCGATAGGTTCGGATATGGTGCGTCTCGGTAGACGAGAACGCGATTTCAGGTTTTGGAATCAGATTTCTGGATGACGATTCAGGATTTGATTTTGGAACTTGAAAGAGGATTTCTAGATTTGGGTTTTGGAATCGGATTCTGGGTGACGATCCAGGATTTAATTCTAAAGCTTGACTGTAGATTTTCTTTTTATGGATTTGGGTTCGGAATGGTCATTCCTAATACTAGTTTACGGAATGATGATTTTGGATTCGAATTTGGGAAATGGTTAGGGATATGATATCTGAGTTTGGATTCGGGATTTCTTACGAAATTGCGGATTCGGATTCGGATTTGGAAATAGATGAGGGGTTGGAGTTTTGATTTGTCTAATGCTGGATTGGACAGATGAACTCCATAGTAGAAACGTGATTGCCTACAACCTAGGTCGTCATTGTTGTTGTAGTTGTAGTTGTAGTCTGATTGATGGGTGGATGTACGTAGCTTATACGTTGTTCGAGGTACGATACTAGGCAGACTTGTCGTGCCTGGTGACGGTATATAGGAGATACCGGTGGTACGTTGGAGAGCGTGTTGGTAGTCGGCTTGGTTCCGATACCATTGGATTAGTCGGGGTCGTGGACTGGACATTGGATAATGTGCATTGGGTCATGGTATTTCTGATGGGTCTAGTTACACACAGTTCGAGTGAAATTCTTGTGGTTAGTGTAACCACGAGTGTGTGTCATATCAGTTTGCGACTGACGACTGTCAAGAGGTGACAGTTTGTCGGAGGTGTCAGCGTGGATGACTCCCAGTGGGAGCAGACGTCAGGATAGCTTGGTGAGTGAGAAAAGGAACCTTTGAGTTGTTGTGTCAGCGACTTGGTAGATTTGACAAGTGGTGTCAATTCGGAGCGTATGGTTATTGTCATTCTACATGGCCGAATGTAGTCGATACGATGCGAGTGTTAGTGGTACGTCTGGTTGCAGACGAGTAAGTATTGTTCTAGTTGGTTGGTGTACGAGTGTACACGTATTTCGAGGTCGATTCTACTTTCCACGAGATGGATGTGGAATTAGAATAGTTGGCGTTTCAAGAACGGAACAAATTAAGGAGGGAAGAACGGTTAGATTAGGTCGGTTGAAATTTCGAGGACGAAATTAATTAAGGAGGGAAGGTTGTAACGACCCGTCCCGAATTCCATGATTAGATTAGTGACTAATAACGATTAGTGACTAATCACGATTAGTGAGGTTAATCCGTGATTAGTTGGGCGGAATCGGACGAACGATGCGAAATGACCATTTTGCCCTTGATGGTGGCAAAACGTTGACTTTTCATTCGGACGGTCAAATGGACTTTGACCGATGACCGTGACGTAGTTCGTGACGTCACGAGTTTATAGACAGGTGGCACGTTCAATTCCGACGTTCGAGGAGAAAGTTATGACGTTCGGAAGTTTAGGGGCATTTTGGTAATTTTGGTTAAAATGGTCAAATGTTGACTTTTTGACCAAGAGGTCCGATGGCCGAGGGCCGAAGACCGTTACGTAGATAAGGACGATACGAATCCGTAGACAGGCGGCACGTCGAATTCGGACGTTCGACGGCGAAGTTACGGTTCACGGAAGTTCCCAGTTACTATTCATGATGGCACGTTTTACGAGATAAAAAGTGCAGTTTGTCTTTAGTGGGCCCAGTTGCTTTTTAGCAACCAATGGATGAGTGACAAGTGTCACTCATCCACTGGACAACACATTACATACATGCACTTCACCGTGCATTTTCATTTTCTTCGTTCAAACACAACCCACCCGATCTCACCATTTTCTCTCATTCCCGTGCAACCCAAACCCAGCCAACCATCACCCATGACCAGGCAGAGGACCAGGGAGATCGAGGGAGCTGAGGTGGCCGGCCTGGAGGCCTGAACCGCCACCCACGACGGCGAGAGGAGGAGAAACCCGAACGGGTACCCGGTTAGCCCATTTTAATCCATTTTTCCATTTTTGTTGTTATGGTCAGTTTTTAATGGTTTTAATGAGTCCATTAGGTTACTAGGGACATTTTAGGAAGGTTTTGGTGGTGGTTGACGGCCGAGAATCCGTGTAGACTGATCGGGAAGAATCGAACCGTGAGGTTCAAATTGGACCAGTCGGATTTCGTAGGTTTTAGGCTGTTTAGTTAATTAGGATTGATAGGAAATGAAGAAATAGGAATTTAGGAGTTGGAATGGAAGCAAACGGACCGAAAATGAGGGAGAAGGAGACCTGGACCGGTTACGCCGGTCCAAGTTGCAGGAAAAACCGAACCGGCCGGTCCGGACCGGCTATGCGAGGTTGACGGTGGTGACGTGGCATGATGACGTGGCACCTGTCAGATTGTCAGGTGACGTGGACCACTCATCAGCCGACACGTGTCACATGTCAGTGCACAGTCAGCACTGACATGTCAGTGACGTGGCCCAATCAAGGGCTGACACATGGCACAGACATGGACCAGTGCCGTGATGACACGTGGCACATGTCAGACTGCCACGTGGCATTAACAGCACAGTGACGTGGGCCAATGGGAGCGTGACACGTGTCACTGTCAGGGGCTGTCAGTGATGACGTCATGCTGACGTCAGCGATGACGTCAGCAGATACTGTAGCGGCGCGTGAAGCCCACGCGCAGCCACTTCAGGCGGCGTGTGAGGGCGCGTGGCAGGGAATCTGGGGAAGGTTCCAACGTGTGAAATCATCTATTTGATGTAACGAACATTTTGGGACTGGTTTCGTGTCGATCGGACACCGTCTCGATATGTTTCGGGGCATCGGAAGGTTTAGGTTCGGGATTAAAAATAGTTGAAAATACGGGAAAATTACGGGGCTTTAGTGGGAGGTTAATTAAGTAGTTAGTAACCTTCTATTACGATTTGGACAGGTTTAGGAGTCCCGGTGACGGTGATCGGCTCGGGGAGCCGTGTGGCACGCAAATCGAGGTGGCAGCTCGGACGGTCTGTGAGTGGACCTTGTTTTCTAAATTGGTGCATGCATAAATGTTTATTATATGTTTTATTACTTGTTTGATGATGCCATGGGTGCATTTGTATGTGGTTACGTATAAGCACGTATTTCGAGGTTTCGGCCTTATACGGTGCTTATACGGGTCTGTATTTCTTTATTGATTTAAATGATTTGATTTTGGATTTCTAAATGGATAAACTCTGGTATGAGACCCATTTGGTTTTGTCTCGGGCATATGACGCTATTTACGACCTTCGGGTCTAAATTGTGGTCGCGGCGGGTGCTATGTGCACGGCGATCAACGATATGACGCTCGCCTCCGGATTGGGATGTGTTCCTTCCGGAGAGGTCACGATGCACGATTCGTGGTCGGGCAGCCTGGGGAGGCTCGACTTCGGAGTGCTGACGGTTCAGGATATCGATTGGTGATGAGTGCACCATGATCTTGTGGTGGTCGCGTCGGTTGATTCGTTCACGGCGACATACAAAGATTGAGAGCGGTCCTGGATGGATGGTTACACGCATCACTATGATCGGAGTCGTGACTGGCCCTTAGATATCGGGCACGGTGCCCAGTTGAGTCATATGTTCGGGCACAAGACCCAGTTACTTATTGGTTTATGATTTCGGGTCAGGGACCCTACATGGATTTCCAAGTTCATGACGGTTTACGGGAACCGGCATGAACTCTAGAAAGGTCATTGTGGTTCATGACGGTTTATGGGAACCGGCATGAACCTTTGTCAGGTCATTCTGGTTCTTGACGGTTTATGGGGACCGGCATGAACCCTGGTTATGTTATTACGGTACATGACAGTTTATGGGAACCGGCATGTTACCTGATTATGGATATTATGGATCATGACGGTTCAGGGGAACCGGTCATGAATGTTTATGTTATGTATATATATGTTCATCTACCTTCCTTTACATGTTCTACTATCTCCTCCGGGGAGGGTCGTTGGCCTGGGTGGACCCCGGAGTAGTCACGGAGCACCGACTGAGTGGAGTCACCCCCCAGTTGGGTTCCTTACTCTCAGGAAGGCTATGGTTACTATTACCTCGGGTAGGGTCAGTGGTCTGCGGACATTGACCTTGACTTTGAGAAGACTCGGATTGAGACCCGGGTAGCACGCGCGTAGCTTTGGATACCGTGACAGGGTTGGTTGTGTGACTTTTATGTACATATGATATATGATATGTGGTGTGTACAGGTGTGCACAGGATTTGAGCAGTGGCTCGTGTACTTGGTTTCTTTATGGTTTGGGGCCGAGTCCTTTATGGATTTGGGCAGTGGCCCGTATGGTCGTTTTCATTGTGGTCCTTTCGACCTTGGTTTATATCTGCTTTGGTCTTAGTTCCCACGTATGATTTCTTTGGTTAAATGGTTTTCCAATGCATGCATGCTTTTTAGTGGAGGGTACAAATGTCTTCTTATTAAATGTTTTTATAAACTCTTGTTTTGTCCACTCACAGTTTTTAATATTTTGACTGCCCTTCAGGTTGACAACGGATGTGGACTGTAGCAGAGACCGAGATATCACATGCCTCCTCCGGATCCTGCCGTACTCTGACAGCCCGGGAGGGCAAAGGTCGGAAATATCCCTTGTCTGACATTGCGTGTCAGACGGGAGCAGGGTCATCCCGCACTAATCCCGGGGGAATTGGGATGGGTCCTGTCACATTGAGTCTGAAACTTACCTTCCTCAATCGTGATCGGTCGTGTTCCTGCAACCAAGGTCTGCTAACCTTCATGACTGTCTCGAGCTCTAGTTTTGGACCCAATCATTTTCCTACATCTCTTAGACACTACGCCAATTAATTAAATCGACTAACAACCGATCAACCATATTTTCATTTTTTTTTAATTCAAATTAAGCTTTATGGGAAATCGATCTTACCGTCATTCCCAAACCGTAAATGCGAGCCTATTGAGTTCATTCCATCTTCTTGAATCTTTTGTTTCATCACAACGTCAACATTTAATGAGTAGTCGAGGACATTCAAGCCACGATGACACGTCCTCCCTGTTTTTGTTTTCTTTCCCAATCACAGTCCCTTGTTATGTGCCTTACGGTAGGGCCACCGTCCACGGCCACTTACGATTGTGGCACCACCACAATCTTTCCCTTCATTCTCTCTTTTCTTTGTAAGGGTAAGAAAACTTGTTGAAGATCGAAGAAGATTAAGAGGAGGGTTCTTCCCTGTTCTTCCTCTGTTTTTCTATTCTGAATCGTGCACTTAAACCGTGTACAAAATTATGGAATAGTGGATGACCTTCTATGACCATCCAGAGAGGGACAGATGTCCAACATCTGGTGGTCACTGAACCCCAAAACTGCCAAGTGTCCTACTATTATTGGGCACAGATTCCTAGGCCACCAGAATGACCAAACTGCCCCTAAGGGACAAATTACCATTTTCCCCTTCGTATTCCCTTACTTGTAACTTCGTCGTCCGACGTCCGATGACGGCGTGCCGCCTGTCGTTGTACTCCGGGTATCGAGACCTTCCTAACGGTCCTCGCAGTTCGTGAAAATGTCACGTCGTTTGCAAAGTCAACAAAATACCCCATTTTAACTAAATTACCAAATTGCCCTTGAACTTCCAAATTTCATAACTTTTCCTCGTATGTCGGAATCGGGCGTGCCACCTGTAACACCCCGGAAATTCGAGGATTTTAATATTGTAATTTAATGTGTGAATTGACGCTTTTACCCTTGTGATTGGTGTGGCCAAATTATTAACTATTGATTGGTGGGTTAAATGGACTTTGACCTATGACCGTGACGTAGTTCGGGATGTCACGAGTTCATAGACAGGTGGCACGTCCAATTCGGACGATCAGGGAAAAAGTTACGACTATCGGAAGTTCAGGGGCATTACCGTAATTTGGACGTTAGGGGCGAAAATGTTAACTTTTCGTTTGACACCTAATTTTCATGCGACTCAAGGACCGTTAGGTAGGTCTCGACGTCCTGAGTCCGTAGACAGGCGGCACGCCGAAATCGGACTTCGTACGAGGAAGTTATGGTCAGAAACGTGAAATCGGGAGGTTCGTGTCTCGGTTTTCGTATCGAATATTTTATTCTGAAATTTCTGATTTGAAGACACCTGGTGAGTGACAAGTGTCACTCACCCATTGGCTAGATTGGATCAAATCCACTATGGGTTTAAATACCATTAAAAACCAACTTTTAATTCCAGCCATTGATCTGAAACCCCCAGATCTGATCTCAGCCTTTGATCTCATCCTTGAGATCAAATCTGGACCATCCGTTCCATTTGATCAGATTCCCTCCATTTCTATATATTTCTCACCCGAACCCACACACTGCCCATTTCATCCATCACACCCGCACTACACCCTGTCTCTGTGTCTGTGTGTTGCTGGATTCACGGGGAAGGACGGAGGCACGGCGGTGGACGGCGGCAGACGGCGGCGAGGTGAGCCGGTTTCAAAACCCGAAACGGTTTCAAAAACTCAGAAATGGAAGCTTGTTGTTCAGCGTTTGTTTGCATTTCCTTTTGACTCTATTCACTTCTATGGACTGTTAGGAACCTCTAGAACTCAATTGCGTGACCGGAGGTGACCTGAACGGAGTATAAACGGCGATGGGAACCGGGTCTGTTCATCGAGGTAAGCCTTCGATCCTGTCGGTATTTGTCGATTTTGATTAGCTAGAACCCTTTCTGGGATTGAGACGAGCATCTAGGAACAAACTAGGACTGAAATGGTTGAGAAATGAAGAAATGGTGACCGGGTCATGATCCCGGGTCTGATCGACCCGAGTTGCAGAGATACGGGTCAACCCGTCTAAGGACAGAGGTGATGACGTGGCACCCTGTCAGACTGTCAGGTGACGTGGATCAACCGTGAGCCGACATGTGTCACATGTCAGTGCACAGTAAGTACTGACATGTCAGTGACGTGGCCCAGTCAGGGACTGCTACGTGTCACTGACATGTCAGTGACGTGGACTAGTGCCGTGCTGACACGTGTCACATGTCAGATCTGACACGTGGCCTGACAGATCAGTGAGGTGGACCAATCGGGTGTTGACACGTGGCACTGTTAGAGTCTGACATGTCAGACCTGACAGCTGTCAGATGAGGTCAGCGATGACGTCAGCAGGGACTGTTCCTGCGTTGACCGACGCGTTGACTGGCGTGTGTGGGCGCGTGTGAACAGTACTTTTGGTTGGACCACCACCATTCTTTAGGTTTCGACGATCCGGATCCAATGGTTGTGGTTTCGGGTCGATCGGATATCATTAAGTTGGTCAAAATGAGGTTTATTGCCTTGGAAAGCGTGTCTGTACGGCTTTTCGGACCGGTTTCGGTCTAGGGTTTCATGGTTAAATGTTAGGGGTTTGTATTGACCTTCATATATACTTTTGATATGATAGGGACTGTACAATTGTACCTGAACGAGGGTATACGTTCGGTTTTCAGCAGGATTGTACTGTGAGTGGGCCCGATTTCATTAAAACCTTGCATGCTTAAATGTTTTTTGATTTACTTATATGTTCACATGCTGGAATCAATAAATGGTTTTGATGATATTGAAATTTCGGTTATGGCACGTTTCACGGTATTTGGGCATGAGACCCGTTTGATGAAACGTAACGATCGGTTCAGATTTTACCTATGTATACATATATGTTTGCATGTGGATATCAATAAAATGTATTTGGTACTGCACTGTATAGTACTTCCATATGATACTGTCTCCTCCGGATGAGGTACCCCGGAGAGGTCACGGACGTCTAGAACGTCCAACGTCTATGACGCTAAGCATCGGGGATGCTGTACCCGAACGGGGTTCGGGGATTGAACTCGGAATTAAGACCCGAGTGGCACGCGTAGCCTTGTGATTGTGACCTTATTGGACGTCAGGGACGTCAGACATCAGGGATGTCGGATTGGAGTGTATAGTGCAGTGGCTAAAATTATGTTTACGGTTTTATTATATGCCTTATGGTTTATATTATATGATTGATGGTTTTAAATTCGGTTGCATGCATGTTTGGTAACCCCTCCAGGTCATGATACTGAGGTAGAGGAGGAACCTGAGGCTGAGGCATAGATCTACTTCTGCGTACCTGAACCCCTGCTGGGTGGTTTACCCGCAGGTTTATGTTAGAGTCGTGCTCGCAACTTGTAATTTTGGATTTCATCCCTTGTCTGACATCTGTTTAATTCGGATTTGATGTATGACTTTAATTTGGTTATTTATGCATTTGATGTTTTGAGGTTAAAATTGGTATGAATTATTGGGTGTCAGACGGGAGCAGGGCACGTCCCCTTGTGGTCCCTGTGGGATCGGGGCGGGTCCTGTCACCACTTGTCTATGAACTCGTGACGTACCAAACTACGTCACGGTCATCGATCAAAGTCCATTTGATCGCCCCGAACGAAAAGTAAACATTTTGCCCATTTCTAAGGGCAAAATCATCATTTTGCACCGTCCGTCCGAATGCCTCCAACTAATCACCGATTAATTTCACTAATCCGCCATTAACAACTAATCTAATCCCGATTTCTGGGACAGGTAGTTACAGAAGGGACTTGAGTTGGACTTTCCCGAAAGACGTGTAGTTCAGCCTAGAGGTAGGATTGGATTGACGGACCACACAAGTAAAACGTGACTGCTCGTGGGACCCTGATATTGGAATGTGTAATCACGGTTTGACAGGTATTTGATAGGGTCTCGTTGCAGACAAGTGGTATAGGACGTGGATGAAGTTTCCACAAGTTGACATTGTTAGTGGTTAGTGGAACCACTGGTGAGATGGTTAACTGAGCTAGTGGGGTGAACGAGTACGTTATACTTCCAGCAGGGGCGGCGCAAATTGCTAACAGAAGTAGTATGAACCGTCGTACGAATCTTGATGCATAGGAGATTTGTGTTTGTTGACGGCGGACTCACATGATGTACTGGGACATTAGTACGAGGTACGCTCGACTCGGAAAGGAGTTGGAAGTGTTGAAATGGGTAGTAGTGGTGTTGTGGAGTACCTAGTGATAGTTGAGTCGTGAGTGTCGGCTGGCGAGACGTTAGAGGTACCTTGTGTACGAGTTGAAAATGTGTTGACCCCGATGTAGAAGGGAGGATCCGCCAAGTGGTCTGAACCTTGATAGATGATTCGCTTGGCAGAAATGTGGTGACAGTTTGGGAACTGTCAACGTAAGTTGGATTGGCAGGTGCTGGACACCAGGTAAGAGGCCTATGTGTGAGATCAATTGGATTTCCCCCAGTTAGTGATGGAAGTACGAGATGCGGAATTTCGAGGACGAAATTCTTTAAAGCGGGTAGATTGTAACAACCCATTCCGGGAATCATGATTAGATTAGTTGTTAATGAATAATTAGTGAAGTTAATCGGTAATTAGTTGGATGCGTTCGGATGGACAGTGCCAAATGACGATTTTTGCCCCTGAAATTGGGTAAAATGTTGACTTTTGTATCGGGCAGTCAAAAGGATTTTGACCGATGACCGTGACGTAGTTCGGGGTGTCACGAGTTCATAAACAGGTGGCACGTCCGATTCCTACATCCGAGGATAAAGTTATGACGTTCAGAAGTTTGAGTGTATTTTGGTAATTTCGTTAAAATGGGGCATTTGGTTAACTTTTCAAACGACATGGAATTATCACGCATTTCGAGGACAGTTAGGTAGGTCTCGATGTCCTGAGTACAACGACTGGCGGCACATAATCATCGGACTTTGGGTAAATTAGTTATGGGTCTAAAGGTACGAGGGGTAAAATGGTAATTTGGGTAGGCAAGGGCATTTTGGTCATTGTGATGCATTTGGATCTGTGCCCTGTTCCAATTAGACATGTGGCTGTTCTTGGGATTTGTGCCCAATGAATGTGGTACACATGTCCCTACTCTGGATGGTTGTGGAAGCAGGGACATCGCCTCAGCAGTTTTAAAAAATGGTTAACTGTTGTATACTTCGAGCTGTGAAGAAAAACAGAGACTGAAACCCCTTATTCAATCACATTCAAATGTCAACAATTGATGGTGTTGGGTGAGTAGAACTGAGAAAGCTGGCGTTGAGGATCGTGGTGGTGCCACCCTCGTGAGCTGCCGTCCGTCCGAATGCCTCCAACTAATCACCAATAAACTTCACTAATCCGCCATTAACAGCTAATCTAATCCCGATTTCTGGGACAGGTAGTTATAGAAGGGACTTGAGTTGGACTTTCCCGAAAGACGTGTAGTTCAACCTAGAGGTAGGATTGGATTGACGGACCACACAAGTAAAACGTGACTGCTGGTGGAACCCTAATATTGGAATGTGTAATCACGGTTTGACAGGTATTTAATAGGGTCTCGTTGCAGACAAGTGGTATAGGACGTGGATGAAGTTTCCACAAGTTGACAGTGTTAGTGGTTAGTGGAACCACTGGTGAGATGGTTAACAGAGCTAGTGGGGTGAACGAGTACGTTAGACTTTCAGCAGGGTCGGCGCAAATTACTGACATAAGTAGTATGGACCGTCGTACGAATCTTGATGCATATGAGATTTGTGTTTTTTGACGGCAGACTCACATGATGTACTGGGACATTAGTACGAGGTACACTCGACTCGGAAAGGAGTTGGAAGTGTTGAAATGGGTAGTAGTGGTGTTGTGGAGTACCTAGTGATAGTTGAGCTGTGAGTGTCGGCTGGTGAGATGTTAGAGGTACCTTGGGTACGAGTTGAAAATGTGTTGACCCCGATGAAGAAGGGAGGATCCGCCAATTGGTCTGAACCTTGCTAGATGATTCGCATGGCAGAAATATGGTGACAGTTTGGGAACTGTCAACGTAAGTTGGATTGGCAGGTGCTGGACACCAGGTAAGAGACCCAGGTGTGAGATCAATTGGATTTCCCCCCAGTTAGTGACAGAAGTACGAGATGCGGAATTTCGAGGACAAAATTCTTTAAGGGGGTAGATTGTAACGACCCGTCTCGAGAATCAGGATTAGATTAGTTGTTAATGAAGGATTAGTTGACATGACCCATCCCAATCCCTCCGGGATTACCGTGGAATGTGTCATGCTCCCGTCTGATACGAAGTATTAAACAAGGGATAACCTGATGCCACTGCCCAAACGGGGCTTCTAGAGTGCACAAGGATCGATGGAGGAGGTATGAGATGTCCCGATCTCTGCTGCAGTCACTTCCGTAATCAACCTGAAGGGCATTAAAAACAACAAAAGTTGTGAGTGGACGAAAATCATTAAGTTCATAAACACATTTCACAAAGACATTTATGCCCTTCATTAAAAATGTATGCATGCCTCGAAAACTAGTAATCAAAACATTTACTCAACAAGCCATTAGGGTCTTAGCCCAAAAACCGTAACTCAAAACCAAGTGTGGGAACTCAGCCCAAAACTGTGGAATACCACATCCATAAATACAAAACCATGTGGGCCACCGTCCAAATCCATAAACATAAATCCAACCGAAAAACCATTTCATAGATTCAATAGTCCATATTTACCACATTACCATCTCTAGCATCCCAGATGCCTAGCGTCCTAGACGCTTGACATCCCAGACGTCATATCTCACGGTATAATAAGCAACGCGTGCTACCCGGGGTCTCTCCGGGTCAATATCTCCGACATCTCAGATGTCTGACGTCCTAGACGTTTAATCATCGCAATCATGCTCCTGAGTCACTATACGGTCCGGTAGCTCCGTACAATGACCCCTCGCAGGCAATGCACTGTGACTTCCCTAGTGTCCTGGACACCTGGAGGAGACCATCACATATCCACATATCAAGATGGTATATGGAAAACAGTTTTATCAAATCATTTCACAACATTCAATGGGCCCTGCCCGAAATCTCCATAAAACATCACAATTCCATTTAGGGTCCCAGACCCGAAATCACATTTATGAAACATAGGGTCCCAGACCCGAAATCACATTTATGAAACATAGGGTCCCAGACCCGAAATCACATTTATAAAACAAAGGGTCCCAGACCCGAAATCACGTTTACAACCCAACTGGGCCTCATGCCTGATTCTGTAAACCACTGGGCCCAGGACCCAATTTCATAAATCAACTGGGCCCCTGGCCCGATTTCGTAAATCAACTGGGCCCCTGGCCCGATTTCGTAAATCAACTGGGCCCCTGGCCCGATACTATAACTCAAATGGGTCTCAGCCCGATTTTGTAAACAACTGAGCCCCTGGCCCGATTTCATAAAGCAACTAGGCCCCCGGCCCGATTTCGTAACTCAATTGGATTCTAAGTCCGAGGTTTCCAAAACAATTGGGCCTCAATCCCGAGTTCATCTTTCCAATTTCAAAACCATTTCACATTATACATGAAACCACAAGAACGTAAAACCACAATAAAATCATCAGTCTCGATATACGTGTAATACGGAAAATATCTCGAAATACGTGCAACATACGTGAAATCAATAATCACAATAATCATAATGGAAATCACGTATATAAAACATATAAAACTGTTAAGCATGCATAGAATTTATAAAACCAAAGTCCACTCACAGACCGTACAACGATGCGCCTCGATACGCGTGCCATAGGCCTTCCCGGGCCACACCACTATCACCGGGACTTCCAAACCTGTTCAAATCACATTAGAAGGTCACTAACCTCTTCATTAACCTCCTATTAAAGTCCCATATTTTTCCCGAGGTTTTAATTATTTTTAAACTCGATTCAAAACCTTCGGACATCCCGAACAGTATCGAAACGGTGTCCAATCAACACGAAACTAATCCTAAAATGTTCGTTACATCTAATAGGTTAAAAGTCATGTTAGAAGTTTCCCCAAAATACCCCTCACGAGCCCCCACGCGCTTTTTGAACCCCCTGCGCGTGAAACCCACGCGCTGGGTACTGTTCTTCGTCAAGCTCCAGCGAACCTGGTTTGAACCGGTTCACTGGTTCGGTCTGGTTCAACCGAACCGACAATCTAGCCCATCCAGTTCTCAGCCAATATCCAACCATTTTCGATCCTAATTGTCCCTACATCTTCGTCTAATTACCTAGGTTCGAATGCTAACTTCAAAATCAAGAAACAAGGTCAAGATTTCACCTGTCCATGGAGATAACACGACCGCCACCTGCAACTGAGTTCTGCCACCTATTCCGATCGTCCCAGCCTTTGAAAACAGTCTCAGTCGACTTATCTGAGTTGCTAGGTCACAACAGAATCATCTGGGGTTCAAAACAACACCCAAAAATTGATATCCAGAGTTCGAAGTCTCACGGGTTCATGGGTCAACCCACCTCCATCGTGGACCGCCGTCTCCTGTCGTCTCTCAGCCCTTCAGAACACTCTCTTGTACGAACGTCTGGAGGTAAGTACGGTTGTGATGTCGTGTGTGTGTGTTTTTCAAAGTGTCAAGTCTTGGGTGTGTATGTTCACGGGTTTTGTTTTCCGGTCACCACCGCCGTCCACGGTGGTCACACCACCACACTCAACTCAAACTCTTCTCAGCTCTCCCTTGTGTTTGCTCACGGTTCAAAGAATAGAGAAGAAGAAGAATGTTTGATCGATGATGAATGAGAATGATGAAGGATGATGATTAAAAACGGATTAAGGGAAACATGTTCCACAAATTAGGGCCTCAATCAAGGGATGAGTGACTCATCCAAGTGTCCACCAATACTGATCACTATTCAATAGTTTAATAATATTTTAATCAAAATCTCGGTTCGTTCGGTTAATCCATTTCGCTCCTGTGACCACAACTTCGTCGTCGAACCTTCGATTTCGGCGTCCTGCCTGTCTATAGATTCGTATCACCTTGATCTATGTAACGATCCTTGGCCCTTCGCCATTGGACCTCCCGGGTCAAAAGTCAACATTTGGCCCCTTTTAAACCAAATTACCAAAATACCCCTCGACTTCCGAACATCATAACTTCTTCCTCGAACGTCGGAATCGGACGTGTCACCTGTCTATGAACTCGTGACGTCCTGAACTACCGGTCAAAGTCCGTTTAACCGCCCGATCAAAAAGTCAACATTTTGCCCATTCTAGGGGCAAAACGGTCATTTTGCACATTTCGTCCGATCTCACTCAACTAATCCCAGATTAGTCATTCTAAACCATAATTAATTAATATTTAATCCTGATATTCAGGATGGGTCGTTACATTAGTGAAGTTAATCGGTGATTAGTTGGATGTGTTCGGATGGACGGTGTGAAATGACGATTTTGCCCCTTAAATTTGGCAAAATGTTGACTTTTCGATCGGGCGGTCAAAAGGCCTTTGACCAATGACCGTGACGTCTGATTCCGATACCATCTTCATAGACAAGTGACACGTCCGATTCCGACGTCCGAGGACAAAGTTATGACGTTCAGAAGTTTGAGGGTATTTTGGCAATTTCGTTAAAAAGGGGCATTTGGTTAACTTTTCAAAAGACATGGAATTATCATGTATTTCGAAGACCGTTAGGTAGGTCTCAATGTCCTGAGTACAACGACAGGCGGCACATCATCATCGGACTTTGGGTAAATTAGTTATGGGTCTAAAGGTACGAGGGGTAAAATGGTAATTTGGGTAGGCAAGGGCATTTTGGTCATTGTGATGCATTTGGATCTGTGCCCTGTTGCAATTAGACATGTGGCTATTCTTGGGATTTGTGCCCAATGGATGTGGGACACATGTCCCTACTCTGGATGGTTGTGGAAGTTGGGACACCGCCTCAGTGGTTTTAAAAAATGGTTAACGGTTGTATACTTAGAGCTGTGAAGAAAAACAGAGACTGAAACCCCTTAGCAATCACATTCGAATGTCAACAATTGATGGTGTTGGGTGAGTAGAACTGAGAGAGCTGGCGTTGAGGATCGTGGTTGTGCCACCCTTGTGAGCTGCCGTGGACAGTGGCCTTAAGCGGTGAAAAACAGAGACTGTGAGCTTTACCCTTACATACTTGTACAATTCCTCATCCCTGACCTGTGATTCGTGAAGAGAAAAGTGCAAGGAAGGTGAGATTATGATGGTGGTAGCCACATCGAGGCACGACGGCGAAGGTAAAGTCGAAACCGTAAGTTTCTGTCTAAATTTGAAAAAATGGTCACTTGTGATTTCCTGGTTGTTGATCGATTCTAAGGGGTGGAAGGTGTTTCTGGAGGTCCAGGGAGTCGAATAAGCTTGGTTTCGAGGTTCGAGATGGACGGTGAGTGCTAATTCCCCTAAAATGTCTTGTTTTAGTTGGAAATGGCAACTTGAGTTTTAATGGCTACTTGTACCGACCCGTCCCGGGAGACGGCATTAGCAAAGTGATTAGGGACGGATTAGCTAGGTTGATCGGTGTTTAGTTGGTTACTTTTGGACTTTTGGCGCAGAATGACGATTTTGCCCCTGGAATGGGCAAAGTGTTGACTTTACGGGAGTATGGTTCATCTCGGTTATCGGGGTGGTAGTCGGGGTGGGTCATGTCACTACTACTCAAATTGATTGAACATGTGAGGTTCTGCACCTTAAAACGAAGCCATTGGGGTTGGAACTACGGTTAGAGGTGGCCGGAATCACGAGAACTTAGCGGAGGCAGTTTGACGGTTTGATCGTTCGTTAAGAAGGTAACTTATCGACTTTGATTTCATGTTTTGAGTAGAGGAATCAATTAGGAGTGAAATGGTGAACCTAATGGAATTAAATTAGATGGAAAACGGATCGAAATGAATAGAAACCGGGAACGCCAGTTCACGGATGGACTGGATTGCAAAACCGGTTCGGACCGGGTTTCTTGAGGACAAGGACGATGAACAGTAACTGTGCGTGGTTTCACGCACAGGGTGATTGGGCAGCGTGTGTGCCCTATTTTCGAGGTTTTCTCAACATTACTTTTAAAGTATTTGATGTAACGAACATTTTGAGGTTGGTTTCGAGTCGATCGGACATCGCCTCGATATGTTTCAGGAGGTTCGAAGGTTTTAGGCCTCGGTTAAAAATAGTTAAAAATACAGGGAAATTAAGGGGACTTAGTAGAAGCTTAATGAAGTAGTTAGTAACCTTTTTATGGGATTTGGACAGGTTCGGGAAAGCCGGTGATAGTGAATTGGCCGGGAATGGCGTAGGTGCACGCGTATCGAGGCAGCGGCGAAATGGTTTGTGAGTGAAATTTGCTTTCTAACTTATGATGCATGCATATATGTTTTTATATGTTTTCTATATATGATTCTATGATTTGATTTAAGATCTTGATGATTTATGATTTGGCACGAGTTTTCGAGATATTTACGGAATTACACGTTTTACGAGATTTCGATTATGTTGCTATTTGAGCAGGGTTTTAATGATTTGATTTTGGGATTTGAAACATGATTTGATTTAAATGATTTGAAATGGATTTCGGAAAAGTGCTTTCGGGCTTGGAACCCTGTTTCTGAGATTTCGATAAACGAGCTTTCGATTTTGAAACTGGATTTTGGAAAGGAGATTTCGAATTTGGTTTTGAGGATTATGGAATCATTGTTGCGAATTTGGATAAGGATTTTCTGTGGTTTTCACTGTTGATTGAAAAATGGTTTTGGGTTTAAAGGCCCGGAAAAAGAAAAAGAAAAACCGCTGGATCTGGTTTTAAGTTTAAAGAGTCGGTTGATTGACGGGGGGAGGGTAGTGGATTGATATGTTTTGAATTTAAAGACTCGGTATATGTTTTGAGTTTAAAGACTCGGTTATGATACCCCCCGGGGCCTGTGATTGTGTTTTGAGTTTAAAGACTCGTTGATATCCGGGGAAGGCCTGATTATTGCGCATGGTTTTGAGTTTAAAGACTCGGGCACACTTGAGATCCAGTAACTCGCATGATTGATGTTTTTCACTGGTTTTTCATTGGTTTTCAGATGTTTTGTGCAGTGGCTCGGATGATTTGGATTTGATGAGTTTTGGGGCTGAGTTCCCGTACTTTGAGATTGAGTTGTGATTTTGGGCTGAGGCCCTGGATTTGAATGATAAATTTGATTCGAGTTTTCGATAATGGTTTTCATTGATGGTTTTCAATATGAAATAGTTTCAAAACATGAATTGATATGCATGCATTGGTTTTTATATGGAGGGTATAAATGTAATTTCTTCTGAACTGTTTTCTAAAATTATAATTTATTTTTATCCACTCACAGTCTTTTTGTGTTTTCGATACCCTCCAGGTTGTTGCGGTATGTGCTGTTGGTCGAGAGAGAGATAGAGACATCACATACGCGATCCACATTAGAGTCTGCGCGCTCTGGGAAGTTCAGAAGTTTTGAGCGGTTCAGTCAAGAATCCTTTGTCCGACTTACTTGTCACATGGAGGTTGGACGTCAGTTTAGCCTTCGTGTCACTCGTAAGTTAGACGGGAGCAAGACTTAGCCCTTAATTCCGGGGGATTGAGGGTGGGTCGTGTCAAAAATTACAAGTGAAAGTCATTTTTCTTGATCATTTTGAGCAATACAGATTTGATTGTACCAGGAATAACCATCAAGAAAATGGATACTTCCTTAAAAGGACAAGTGAAAGTCATTTTTTCTTGATCATTCCGGCACTTCCTTAAAAATTCAAAATTTAGTACATTTTAAATATCTAAGTTAACGTTTTGTCCATTACCATGAACTATAATCTTTGTCATCCAAAAACAAAATGGATACTTTTATATATTTTGACCTTTCTGGAAAAAGATCCTGGGTCTACCACTAGTTACCACATCTATTCTTCACATTCAAACTATCGAATCAAACCTACGCAAATCTAGAAAGATATCTATATTGCTAAAACCCAGAAAACTCACCTTCATAATGTAGTCCATGTCCATGAGTTTCGACCACTGTCGTACCTTCCTGTGATCTAGGCAGTTCCAGCATCCAAACTGTCATCTTAATGACTCTTTAGAGTCGCACAGATGTGTAGAAGCTATTAGGAAGCCTAGTTTCAAGCTTCCATGTCAGAATATCAATGGTAGGGTTTCAAGCTTCATGGGTTTTGTCAGGACCTGACCCTCCTCGGTCAGGACCCGACCCTCCTCGGTCAGGACCCGACCCTCCTCGGTCAGGACCCGACTCATCTAGCACCATATTGTCCGTTTTGGGCCTCGTCCTCACGATTTTGTTTTCGGGATCTCATGGTGCAACTTCCCAGGGGGTCTCCCATCATGGAATTGCACTAGCCTCAACTCGCTTAGCTTTGGGGTTCCATTCCCCCCCCCCCCCCCCAAGCCACTTGAGCTCCTAAAAGGCCAACTGCTAGATAGGTGTGTGCCTACACCTTTAAGGCACACCACCATCCTCTCCCAGATCATTCCTCCTCGCAGGAATGTGGGATTGTTCACCGTTTCCTCTAGAAGATGGGTCTTACAATCCACCCCCCTTAGGGCCCAGCGTCCTCGCTGGCACACTTCCCGATCGGGGTCTGGCTCTGATACCAAATTGTCAGGACCCGACCCTTCTCAGTCAGGTGACTACGCCCAAACTACGCATTAAATTAAACACGTAATTTGAGTGTTGTACAATTTAAACCCTTTTTGTGTAGATGTAGTATTGGTAAATAGGGATCGTTCTTAACCGGGGAAATTAGGGAACATTAATAATGTGTTAGTGGGAAAGAGTAATGAATAAATGAATAATGAATAAATTAATGAATTAAATAATTAAAGAATTAACAATTTAAAGAATTAATGAATTAAAGAATTAAAGAATTAAAGAATTAATTAATCAAAGAATAATAAACTAAAAGTATTAAAGAATAAAAGAATAAAGAGATGAAAGAATCAAAGAATAATAAACTAAAAGTATAAAAGAAGAATAAAAGAATAAAAGAATAAAAGAATAAAGAATAAAAAGGATAGAAGAATAAAACAATAAAAGAATAAAGAATAAAAAAGAATAAAAGAATAAAAGAATAAAAGAATAAAAGAATAAAGAATAAAGAATTGAAAATGGGGGGTTTGAAAAGAGTTGTAAATATAAAATAAATAAAACAAGTAAAAATAATTAAATACTTAATTTTACTTCTACTTTAACCTTTGTACTAGTGAATTTTCTTCAAACACATATTTTTACCAACACTCTAACATCATGCTCATATTGAACCAATCACGAAATCATACCTTAATCATCTCAAATACATGCATACATTTTTCATATTATAAATGCACCGAACAGCGGATTATTACTTACAATATGATTCACCTTAAGTAAGTGATTTAATGCGCCGAACAGCGATCAAACATTAAATCTCTTCAACTCTATCCTAAATGCCCCGAACAGCGGATCAACATTTAGTTTCGAATTGAAGTTTAAGTACTAAAACATATGAAGTAAAAGAAACTCAAAAAGTAAAACACATGGAGATTGCATTCTTACTTACAAATGTTAGAAAGAAAATACCAACACATATATTGAATTATAAGTAAAACCAATAACAATAACAAGAATTTAAGTAGAGAAGTATGGATTTTCACAAGAATCACCGAACAGCGGCAGGAAACTTGTGAAGATGGAAGAAGAAATACGAGGAATTCGGTCTTAAAACTCTTGAATTGCCTTAGAATTACTTGGCCTAGGTATTTCTTAAGGAAAGCATAAAAATGTGTTTAAGAGATCTCAAAGAAATATCACAAGAACAAAGTAAAAAAGAAATGAAATTAAAAAAAATAAAAATAACATAAATTAAGAACAAGAATTAAAAGAAAACTAATTAATAAGAAAATCTACAAGAAGTTAAAATGGTCCCCAAAAAAGTCTCTCAAAAGAGAGAAACAAAAGAACTAACTAAGAACTAGAACTAAGAAAAATGAAAGAAATGGAAGAATGAAACTAATTGGGGACCCTCCAAATACATGAAATAACCTCCCTATTTATAGAGGGAGTGCCACAATTGTTTAATTAAAAGTACAAAATTAAAATATAAAAATAGCAATAAAATAGTACATGAAGAAGTGATGGAAATGATGAGATTGGGTGGGAAAAGATGCTGATTTTGGGGCAAATATGCTGATTTTGGGAACTATTGGGGGGCTGCTGGATTTTTGGCTTGGGATGCTGGATTTCAGCAGCTTCCCACCGAATTTCCTTGCGATTTTCGGTGATTTCTCATATTTCGTTCATAATTTCTTCGTTATAATTCCGATCGGGACGATTCTTTCACCAAAATGCTCCAAATTCCACGCTTTATTTATTTCTACAAAAATATCACAAAATAAATTAATTTGTCTAATTATTTATTATTTTAATATTAAAATTCAAGTATAAAGGGTATAAAATAATATAAAATAACGCTTATTTGAGGACCTATCATCAGGACTCGACTCATCTAGCACCATATTGTCCGCTTTGGGCCTCGCCCTCACGGTTTTGTTTTCGGGAGCTCATAGTGCAACTTCCTAGGGGGTCACCCATCATGGAATTGCACCAGCCTCAACTCGCTTAACTTTGGGGTTCCAATCCCCCCAAAAGCCACTTGAGCTCCCAAAAGGCCTAGTGCTAGATAAGTGTGTGCCTACACCTTTAACGAACACCACCATCCTCTCCCAAACCATTCCCCCTCGCAGGAATGTGGGATTGTTCACTGTTCCCTCCAGAACACGGGTCTTACACTTCGAGCTAAGAAACTTCCATTAGTTGCAGCATCAAGTAGTCCTCTATCCCAACTCTTGAGTCCTTCGTAGAAGTAGGTTAGGAGATAGCCTTCAGTGATCCGGTGAGTAGGGCATGAAACACAAAGTTCTTTAAACCTCTCGTAGTACTAGCTGAAATTCTCAGCATGCTCTTTTTGCTTGATTCCAGTGATCTCTTTTCTTAAGACCGTAATCTTTGAGATAGGGAAGTACTTGGTAAGAAATTCCTGAACCAACTTCTTCCAAGAGTCAATATGATTGGGTGGGAAACCCAAAAGCCATACACGTGCTCTATCTTCCAAGAACAACAGGAAAGCTTTCAACTTCATGATTTCCAAGTCCGCATCATCGGGACACATACTACCAATAATGAATTAGGACTCCTTTAAGTTTTTATGTGGATCTTCGTTTCTGATTCCATGGAACTTGAGTAGCTGATGAAGGACTCGGCTCGTAAGCTCAATATCTTTCTTATTGGTTCTAAGCTCGGGATACTAGATGCAGAATTTTGTAGTGCCATTTGTGTTTGCACAGGTCTGCTCACGGATACTCAGATTTCGTGCCATAGCTAATGGTGTTCTGAAAGTTCGTTCCTCCCTGAATTACTCTTATCACTTATGGACTCACCGAGTATTGGGGATGGAGGTCCAGATGAGCAGGTTTGCTTAAGTGCGTCTCTGAATGTTGCGTTGCTTGGTGAAATGTCAACTTGTTTTCTCAACTGATCAAGCTTAGATTGATGAGCGCGCATTCATTAGTATGTACCTATATTGTTAAAAAGCACTAAGTTAGAAGGTAAGTATACATACGTAAGTAGCTAGTGAAAGTTAATTAAAACAAGATAGTTGTTACAAAAGTTAGGGTTAATGTTAGGAATGTATAAGTTAGGGAAATCACAACTAGCAAGAAAAGGTGAAGTATAACCAAGTATAACTGACATAAATTTAAGCTGGAATTAAAATACAAACAAGTGAGAGATAATAAGAGTATTAGAAAGTATGGATTGCACAAATTATGATATAATTTGAAGTTAGAAAAAGAAACAATTAGTCCTAAATAACATAAGGTATGACATAAATGGAAGCCAGAATTAACAAAAAGTCACGATAATGGCAAGAAAGTGCACAAGTTCCGAATACATCTAAACTAATGTAACACAAAAGTATCTACATGAAGAATGGTGTGAATGCATAAGAGAGAAATTGTTAGAACATGCACAAGACATAAGAGTAACGTGACAATTCATGAAAGAATGGCCTGCACCTTCAATCTCACTTCCCTAGATTCACTTAGTCTAGGGGGCCCGGTGATGAAATCCGAGCATCATGAAATCTCAGGGAGGGTATGCAATCTAATAATGCAATAAGTAGAGCTTTAGAGTGTCATGAATAACTTTCCCATTCCTCTTAATCGAAAACGTGTCACCAGTCATAACCCTCCTAGACACCATGACCAACCGATGGAAGATTTAGTGAATTACCAAACCCAAGTGTTTACGTACTCCGCCCCAACCTCATGTCCATAGATTCGAGTCTACGGTGTGTGGTGATGAAATTCACACATCATGAAGGGTTAAGGAGAAAGTAAACAAGAGGGGCACTACCTGTTCCCGAAAGTAAGATTTTGAAGAAAAAGAGGTCTTGAGATTCATGCAACTCTAAAACATTTAATAGGAAACAATATTTATATGTTGGGAAAGTCAAATATATATAAAGTTCCTCTTTTTTTTTCAATTTTTTTTAGTTTACAAAAACAAATAAATAATAAATAGAAAATAATAATAGAATAAAATAAAATGAACACGCATAATATACAATTCATGAACTAATACAATATGGGCATTAAGTACAATTTATGAACAAGTATATTGTGAACTAATATAATATGACAAGCATAAAAATAAAAGTTATGAACAAAAATGTATATACAAGTATGAACAATATGAATCAAGTATGCACAAATAAAATATGAACAAGTACAAAAATAAATAAGTATGATAGGAGTTTAATTTTACCTAAACAAGTATCTCATGAACATGTATAAACATTTTTATGCTAACACATAAAAAAAAGGTATGAACATTTTTATGTATAGGCAATTATAAACAGGTAGGAAAACATAGTAAATATGAACATTTAATACATATATATATATATATATACACACACTTACACATTATCAAATCAAGTATGCGCAATTATAAAAAATTTAAATCAAGACTAATTTTTTTTCCTTTTAGTTTTTTTTCTTTTCTTTTTTTTTCTTTTTTTTTCTGTTTTTTTTTTATTTTTTTAATTCCGAATATTTTTTTTAATTTAGAATTATTCAAATAATAAATAAACAAATAAATAAGAATAAAATAAAATAATTGTGAACAAGTAATATACATGAATAAAACTAAAAGGAAACAAATAAAATGTGAACAATTATAATATGAACAAGTATAAAAATATAAACAAGTCTAATGGAATCAAGTGTAAAAATAAAAGTTAAGAACATTTACAATACGTACACTTTATTCACAAGTATGAACAATTTTATACATACTAATAATTTTATACATATTAACACATTAAGAATGATTTTAACTTCCCCGACAACGGTGCCAAAAATTGACACGCTTAAAATACACATTTTAAATAAATCAGTAATTCAAGTATATACATATTTTAAACCCTTCTTGTGTCATTTTAGTATTGGTAAATATGGATCGTTCTTAACCGGGGAAATTAGGGAATATTAATAATGGTTAGTGAAAAAGAATAAAAGAATAAGATGGGGGAGTTTTGAGTAAAGTGTAATTATAAAAATACAAGTAAAAACAACTATAAAATTAATTATACTTCTACTTTAACCTATGTACAAGTGACTTTCTTCAAACACACATCTTACCAACACTCTAGTAATTGCAAATATTAAAATAATCACGAAATTTTATCTTAATCATTTCAATTATCTTCATACATTTTTTAATATTATAAATGTACCGACAACGGCGAACACTTACAATATGATTTACCTTTCGATTTTTACTGAATGCGCCGACATTGATCAACATTAAGTTTCTTCAATTATACTCTAAGTACACCGACAGCGGATAAAACACATAGCATCAAATTGAAGTATGAAGCACTAAAATGTATAAAATAACTAAGATTCATAAAGTAAGACACATGGATATTGTATTTAACACTTACAAGTATTAGTAAGAAACTACCACACATATATTGAACTATAAATAAAACCAATAACAAAAATAAGAGTTTAAGTAAATGGAGAGCAATTGTTACACTTTCAAGGTGGATGAAAACAATGGATTGTTATTTGCACGGTTCTCCGACAGCGGACGAAACCTTGTGAAGATGGTGGAAATAAAACACGGGAAATGCGGACTTAAACTCTAAACTTTGTATTGGAAATATTTTGCCATAATTTCTCTTAAGGAAGGCTCAAATGTGTGCCTCAAAGAAGTGTCCCTAAACAAGGAAAATGAACCTCTATTTATGGGGAGAAAAAGGTAAAAAAATTCTAATAAAATAAAATAAAAAATTAAATGGAGAAATGATGGTTTAGTGGCTGATTTGGGTGATAATCATGGTGAAAACCTGCCCAAAAGGGGGCAAGTATGATGCAGAAAAATCAGCCCATGAGAAGTCTCCAATCCGGCAGAGATCTGCTGGAAAAAGCTGGGAAATTCGGCGGGTGCAGGCGGGTCAGAGAAAGGACAGATCGGCAGCTGCAGTGCTGACAAGGGCCAAGCGATCAGCGCACGCGTGCTCAAATAGAGAAATACCCTTTGGCAGGCGCACTTCGAAGCGATCGTCAGTGGTTCGGTGAGTGCACTCCGACTTCTCGCGGCCGATGGATGGGGAAGCGATGGGCTGGGCTGCGCGAGTTTTGGGCTGGGTCGAACAGGTGGGCTGGGCCTGAGGAACTACAGCGGGCTGGGTTGCAGGTTTTTGGGTTGGATTTCTAGTCTTCAGCAGCTTCCCGCCGAAATTCAAAGATATTTTCGGTGGCCTCTTTTCTTTCAGTCATATCTTTTTTTTGTTAAAACTCCGATTGGGATTATTTTTTTGCCAAAATGCTCAGAATTCCATGTTTGATTTATTTCTGCAAAAATCCCACAAAATATATTATTTTCTCCAATTGTTTATTATTTTAATATTAAAAATTAAGTATAAAGGATATAAAATAATATAAAATAATGCTTAATTGAGGACCTATCTGAGCATCGTTTGGCGTCTTTCTTTCCATAAGGGTTAGTTTTCTAATATCTATGTTCCAAGTAGCATTAGTGTTTCAAGTGAAGAAAGCTCTTTTGAGTAATTGACGAAGACTCTTTCAAGTGCAGGAAATAATGAAACATTCATGAACGACAAAGATATTAAATTTCCGATGAAGAATAATCATTTTTCGACTAGAGATTGGATTTCTGATATATGCATTGTCAGTCAACTGTTAAATGTCAACTGTAACTGACTTTCAAGTTATAACTAACCTTGGTGTATTTGTAATCAAACGCAGGACTGCCGCATTTACATACCTTTTCTCATCATCGGAGGAAGAAGGTAATTTAATTTTGTCAGTTAAACTGTGGGAAAAGCGATTTTATCTATCTTTCATTACCGCATTAATTATGTTTTATGTTTCAGTGAGCTGGTAATGAGAACAACGAGTACATGATCAGCATACTCATATATTAAGAGGTAAAAAAATAATAAGCAATTTGGACGCTAGTTTAATTTATCATTAGCTTACGGAAAGATGGTGCCTTTTTTTCTTCCCCTATTTTTAGTGTAGAAATGTCTCTCTTTGATATTAAAGATCATTACTTTGCACTGGAGTTGATTGTTTTCTTCGATTGTTGACGATCAGAAATTTTCTTTTCAATGAATCAATAATGACTTGGAACCTTATGTTGTATTCTAATTTACAGTAAGGTAACATACAATTTACAATATTTGATATGGTAGTCTTGCTAGTCCATTTCTATTTCCTACTAGTTTTTTTTTTTTTTTGGTTAAATCAAATTATATTAAAGGGTAAAAACCGAACACAATGCGCAAGGCACAAAAATAAAACTCACAAGAGCTCAATTATACAAAATACAAAAAATTAAATGTCAAAATGTCAAAATGGCCGTTGTCGTACTAGTTTTTTTAATCGTTTTTTGTTGGTTATGAATAAAATGGGTCCAAAATACAAAAAATTAAATGTCAAACTTAGTACAAAATCTTGTTACTAAATGTCACCACCCATCTTCTCCAACTATAAACACTACTTGATTGTAACCACCATAAATTAGGATGAACTAAACTTATATGCTAACTTTAGGGAAAGGATGTAAAAATTGGTCTCATATGCTAGCTTTCAAAATAACCGAAAGCATAAGGCTAGGGGGACCAACTCTCTTGTAAACGCCCATGCAAACGCCCAAAAAGCTGCTGCTTTAAACATTCAAAAGCCATGCCCAACCTATTTAGCTCCTCCATTGCATTCACATTGTACATGAACAACCCATAATACAGATCAAAACTATCCCCTGCTGCATTCTCCACTAAATTCACCAGAGTCTCGTACTCTTTTGTGTTGGTGTTCATTGGTGTCGATTCCAATCCCAACTTCTCCAAAATCCTTCCCATTGTGTGCGTAATGAATTGAGACCCTGCTGCATGCCTATCATGTTCTGCGCAAGACATTTCCACCATTCGACACCCTTCTTGTGCAAAGATGTCAAGAAATTGATCACACCGCGATGCTCTTGATTCACCACTCCCTACGCGGACCTTGTCATAAACAAAAGACAGGCCATTCCATCCGTTTTTACCACTCGTTGGTCCAAACATAGGATGCGTGCAGAGAATATTAAAATCCAGCGGCAAAGTATGAAGAAACAAATTTCTTGGAAACTCTTTTACCGAAAGGACATCAACAAACAAAATATCTGTCTTCAGCTTCTGCAGTGGCAATGACCTCATAACTTTCTCAGTTGAAAGAATGGATGTACAAAGAAGTATCACTTCTGGATGCTCTTCAAATAGATCGTTTGGATCCCAGAAGTAAGAAACACCTAACTTCTGAGCCACGTCGGAGTAGTCTGATCTAGAGAAAGCTAGAACTGTATGGCCTTGATGTACAAAGGTCTTAGCAAGGAACTGACCAAAGTTTCCAAAACCAATCATTGCAATCTTTAGCTTAGATTTGCCACCAGTAGTCTGTGCTTTTATTTTTGGCCACCTGAATGTCACCCTTTAAATCAATTAAACAATGAACAACGTATTACCTCAAAAGAAAATACTTGCAATTCACTCCCTTTCGATATATGAAATAATTCATATACATGTAAACTTTTCATCTCCTAAATAATCATTTTGAGATCATCCTTCTGTAAAAAGCAACAACTTTAGAGGTCAATTAGTTATACATACGTATCAAACAATTCAACAGTATTAGTAACAAGAAATATTTTTATGTTAAACCGTTCATTTAGTTCAGCCTTTCATAATAATCTCCAATTTAATTAATTTTTTGTAAATTTGATTTTGAAATGATAATTTAAAACTTGGACGATTCTAATTATAATATAAATAATTAGAAAAAAGTGTACCACCCTGGGATCCCAAGTATTATCCTTGACTTAATACCCATTAAATATGAAAACCAACACATATATCAACAAGCAACAAATCAAATTACACATCAAACTAACAAAACCAACAAATTCACTTCTACATCAAAAACTTAAAAACAATGAAATTCAATGGTATAAAAGTTGAAAGTGTACCAACCTTGAAGATTTCGAAGAAGACACCAATGCAGCTCCATTCTGAGCCTTGTTTGCTTGATTCTCCTGCAAAGTTTTTGAATTTAAGACAGCATCGTATAAACGCCCAAAGAGCTGCTTCTTCAAAGCCCCAAAAGCCAAATCCAACCTCTCTAACATCTCCAAGGCATTCTTATTATGCATAAACAAGGCGTAATACAAATCAAAGCTATCTCCATTTGTGTTCTCTACGAAATCCAACAATGTCTCATACCCTTTGGTATTTATCGGCGTCGACTCCAATTTCAACATCCCCAACACCCTCCCAACCGTCTGGGTCAAAAATTGGGAACTCGCCGCCGCGTACTCCTCGTGGTCGGCGCAGCTCATTTCCACCACCCTGCACACTTCCTTCTCAAAATTGTTCAGCAACCTTTTCAATTTACTCCTCGGTCACTTTCTGATTCCGGCTTTCTCACTAATTTTCCTTTTCTCAGACGCCCAAATCTCCTCCATCTTACAGCGATTCCATCCTAAACGAACAGGATCTCATTAGTACCAAAAAAAAAAAAAGATTTGATTTGCAGGACAGGACAGGATAAAAAGGGAAGGGAAAGAGAGGGGAACAGCAAAGTTCGCGAAGTGGTGACATCGGAGAGATAGGCGGAGGGAGAGTGAATGAGAGAAGATGAGGAGATACTTTGGATTTGTCAAATACCTCGAGGCTTGAGATTTCATGGAGAAGGAATGGGTGTAATTCACTCACTACATGTGTGTGTACATATATGGACTATATGTGTGTACATATATATGGACTATATATATAATGTGTACATACATGGACTATATGTGTGTGCATATATATATATATGTTCTTCCTCGTTGGCAATGACAACTATGGCATCATCTAAAATTCCAAAGCAAACAACTATAACACATGCTAATCAGACACTCTTAGCTGCCACAATCACCTACTTATTTTCTGTCTCAATTTTGAACAAAACAAACTTATATATCCTGTCTGAAATATTTCAAGGCTGAACATTTTGTTCTAATTTATTCCCTAATTTGCTTATCCATACCATCCGAAGTGGAAGAAAAGGAACCACTTGGCTTTTGGTCAAGGAAAAAAGCCATAAAAATTACAAATTTGAATAATTAGAATCGTTATAAACGATTTAGTATATGAATTTATGAATTACTAAATTAAATATTACGCATGAATAAAAAAAACCCAATTGAGTTTGTCGTTATATGTGTGACTTTGAGTACTAGCTCGAGTATGAATTGGGAGAACTCACCTCGCTAATGTGGTTTGTCTACTTCTATTTTCATCTCTTGCCATTGGCATATCTTGAGGACAAAGAAGGAAGGTTTTGGTGGCCCTAAAATTAGTGTTTTGAAGTACTATTCACTGAAGTTACCGTTAAATCAATCATCATTTTTCACAATCCCAAGTTAAAAGTTTCTAGTGTCTGCAACAAATCATCAAAGAAGGTTACAAAGTTCAAAATTTATATTACAATTACCCAGGACTCAATCCAAATTTCCTATTTATTCATAATAAAACAAAAACCAACAAATAAGCGAAATTATCTGATCAAAATCAGCCAGCTTAGCACCAATCAACAACAAATTACCTGATAACACCGCCTCCACTCCAGATAGGCTCCGGACCCTACCCAAAATTATTTTGATTTGCAACACGACACAATTTCGGAACGAATGGAGCGGAGCTGCGGATGTTAGAGTTTACCAGTTGGCGCCAAATGCTGTGAGTTTCAAACACGTGTACGAAAAGAAGAGAAGTTTGGAAAATTGCCAATTAATCCTTTTGTAACGGAGGACATTTAAGCAAAAAAAATAATAATAAACACTGCCAAATTTTCCAGTGGCTGAAACTGAGCTCAGCAGCAGCACACATGATACACCCCTAAAATGGCCTCTCTTTCTTTCCTTCAACCTCTCTCGAATTTCTCTTCATCTTCCACCCTCGTCTTTCTCCGAAATCCCCAGCACAACCCTTGTTTTACTTCTCTAAAACCCTCAAATTTCCCCAAAACCCTCCCATTCAAATCCTTGACAGCTTCATTCTCTCTAGCAGAATCAGACTCCCCAAAATCCTTGCAGCCCAATCTTCAGCCCGTCCTCCAAGAACTCGCAGTAAGCACGCTTCTACTGTTCAAATGTTGGTGTGCATTCTTAATTTGTTGAAGTTTCGCTAATCAAATTTTAAGCCTTTAAATAAAAGTTTGTCTTTTTATTTTGTTTTCTGTAGGATAGTTTTGATCTTCCACAAGACTACTTTGCGCAGCTTCCGAAAGATCTCCGTCTCGACGTGAGTAATTTTTTTCATTTCACAGGAAATCCAGTTGGATAAAAATGTGACTTTTGAACTGACTTTTCTCAAATTTTGTATTGTCCCTTTTGGGAACGTGGGAAGCTGAATGATGCAGCATTTGATCTTTCAAATGGACGGGTCATTGACGAGGTTAGTTATTTATTATAATGCTATTTCTCTGCATTGATTCTGAATTTCTGATTGAAATTTAATTATTACAGTCTTACCTGGACGAGCAAGTGCTATGTTTCTTTCAACAAGTCTCTTTTTTAATTCGCTATCTTTGGTGAGAATGGTATATACATCAATGATTAGTATGCTCACTGGTTGCGCCTGCGACTTGTTTTAATATTAATATTAACTACAACAAAAGTGGATGGGAAGTAATCACTCATTTTCCATGTCAGTCCTCTCATGTATTTCACCAAGTTGTTCAAAGAAACTGTAGGGAAGATGTCAGCCAGCATATTAATACTTTCCTCTCATCCTTGGTATCTTGTATAAATTTATGACATTTCTGCTTTTTGAGTGGACAAGGATACATTTTCTTTCAAAGATATTGACAAAGTTTTATCTTTGCATTTTCATTTTTGCAGTGTGGTCAAGAGTTGGGAGAGATATTGTTAAATCTCTCTCGTGCATGGGAATTAGGTGACACATCAACTTCTCTTACTTTAGCTAGTAAGCTCCCGGGGGTGGAGGAATCTTTGACAGGCAATGCAAAATCAGGCAAGAATAAAATTATATCCGATTGATTCTTAGATTTATTCTTTGGAGTTTGATTCAATATTTTTATATAGCATTTGGGAAGCGTTTGGTTTCTGCTGGAAGAAGGTTCCAGTCTATGGGACAGTATGGCCAAGGTGAACTACAAAAGGTATGTTATACTACCATCTTATGATTGGTCAGTTGCATTAGAAATTAAATGTATAGGATTTTATCTGCTTTAGTGTTGTTTTAATCTTAGACACTAGTCATATAAGCGACATGCAGGCTTCTTTCCTTTTAGTCCACAAGTTTTAACAAATTTCCCTAGTGATATTCAAAGTACTATAAGCATGCGCAGTCAAATACAAGTTTCTTTTTCCGTCACTATTTTACTCCAAAATTCAAAAAGAATAAAAAATTGCTTGCTTTGTTATATGGCTACATTTTCTATAACGATAATTTGGGAAGATCTATGGAAGTCCAAGTCTTTTGCCTCAACTCCTCTAAGTTATGATTCGGAATTTTGATGGAACTCTTTGTTCTACTATCTTAATTAATAATGTTTAACTAGCTAGGTTTCATGCATCTCTAACATTGCAGTATTTTGAGTTCTGTTTAACCGTTGTAGATTGCGAAAGTAATGATTACAACTGGAAAGCTTTTATCAGAAAGTTCAACATCCACGGTCGTTGATGAACCAAACAAGGAAAGCAGGATGTTGAAGGTAGACGATAGCACTGCACTTGTTGGAAGTAACAATGGGTGCACTTATTGATCAAGTATTATTAATTAAAATGTTGTTGACAATTGCAGTTTGGAGAACTTCAGCTCGAGCTAACGTCAGATAAAGCCAACATTGGGGCCATAATCAGCCTTGCTTTTGGGTAAGTATACTAACATTCGGGCTATAATCAGCCTTGCTTTTGGGTAAGTATACTTTATCTCTAATGAGTGTAGTTCTCTGTTGTTACAATGTGGTATGACAGAGAAATCTATGTTTCCTTTAACATATCAATTGTAGGATTCTTTCATGGGAACTAGCTCAGGGAGTCCAAAACATCCCAGAGAGTTCATTGCAGTATGCAAATGACAATGCTCTGATGCTAGCTAAGGTGCTTGAAAACAATCAGTACCATACTTGTAGTCTTTGTCTTCGATTTTAACCCAGTGGCTAGTGCTGCTTACTAAAATATGAAAGTCTCTTAATGCAGTCTTTGAGGGGAGCTCTGCTTGCAGTCTGCTATTCATCGGCATTCTTGTCTGTGCTTACTACTGCTGGACTTGTCTTACTTGGAAGACAACTGAAGTCATCAAAAGAAGAGTGACCACCTTCTTGGGTTTCGATCTGTTTGGCTCAGTTTTTCCTTTACCTCCTCTCTTTGTATATGCAGAAATCATCGGTCCATGGTCCTCATGTAAAAGAACTTTCCGATCAATAGAAGTGACATTAAACATGGATCAAATAATGGTCTCAACAAGTGCAGCCTATCTAGTTAACAAAACAGTTGTATCATGTAATTAACAAAGAATAATACTACCAAGTTGAGAGGTCTTCTGTGTTACAGCTCTGTCTTACAAATGTTTAACATTTCTGGTACACCTTTGGCTAAAACAAATGCATTATATGTACAGTATGTTGTGATATTTACTATGTATTGATTATGATTTAATGAGATTCTGAGTAAACAAAATGGAGCCATTAAATCGGAAGTCATTTTGAGAAAGCTGTTTCACAGAAGGCCTATGCCAAATTTGTGTGGTGTAATTCCTGTATGGAGTTTGTTTCAATTCTCTCTTTCTGGCTAAATTCTCTGCTTCTGGCTACTCTTAATTCTTTTGGACTTTGTTTCACTTCTCATTTGCAACCATTTTGATCTAAGGGTGCTTCAGCAGCTGGGAATCCAAGCGCTCAGATCATCAGTGAGTTAAAATTTACTCATAAATTCTTTAATTCCTGTCTTCTTTAATAATTTTATTTTCTCTACTTGCCTTTGCTTAAAATCAAAGCAAAGTCGAATATGAAGTAATTATGCAAATGGAGAATTTAATTTTATTAGTATAATTTTGCAGAGATAATAAGTTTGGTCCTTAGGAAACATTTTTATTTTGTTCAATTAATTAAAAATAGGGTTGTGAAAACAAGATTGGAATTCAAAGCCACTTAAAGGAATCTTCATGAATCCATTTCCTTCACTTCCTTCCGTATTGACTTTGACTGTAATTTATAGTCGAATATTTCCTTTAATATGTGCATTCCAATAGAACAGGGTAGAGTTTCTTAGTAACTAAGAACTGTTTGATTATCAAAACAAGAATTTGAAAGAATTATCCAGAGATTAATTTCTGGTTTTGAATTAATGATATGGTTGCAGGTATAAAATGCACTTTTAAACCGTCAGTCAGAACTGTGAGAATAATTTATTCAGTTAGAAGTGAAGAAATGATGAATAATGAGAGAGTGACATTGTTGTATTCAGCTTGGTGTGCTTTACTAACTGACTCAGAATTTGGAGAAAGTGATGACTTGCAAAGGTTTAGGGTAAGCAGATCCAGTGTGCTAAATGCCCCGGCCTCGTTCGGAAAATTGTGAGTTGAAAGCACAAGTAAACCAGCGCCTTGATAAGGATGTAGAGAACGAGAGCTATCATCCTTGGAAAAGTTGGAGGGATTGTTGGACAGGTATCCGGCAGCTGCACTTAATGAGTTGTTGAGATACTTTAGGCACCAAGCTGTATCTGAAGTTGCTTAATTATGCTCCCCGGGTAAATACTTTCTTTGTTCTTTTTATATGAAGAGATAATTTGAAGCATTTGCCTATAATCTAAAGATAATTGATTGAACTTAGTATCAACCACCGGTGGTTTTTAAACTGGTATTTTGAATTTGTAATGTGGCTTAGTGAGGTAAGAAGATGAGTTCTGCAATCTTTCAGTAATATGCATGAATCCACAGATCAACGGCTGGAAACGTGGAACCATTAAGGCAAAAGAAAGCTATAATTCAAAGTAAATATGGGGCTATGGGCATGGCAGCTCATGTTTTATTTTTTCTCCTCTTCATGTGTTACTTGTGTCAAATATTCAATGCAGAATATGTGGCAATCCTTGGAGGCATTTGCAACCTTGTTACAACAGCAATAAGTGGGAGTTTAGTTTCTTATCATCACAAGATGGGTCGGAGGTGGCGGAGCGCAGGTATTGAATTTAGGTCTTAGTAAAGGAATAATATATTTGCTTGTGTAAATCCAAATATTGCACTACATACAGTGAGTTACGGGGGGAATCAAGTTGATTTTGAGTACATTTATGTGAGGCAGTGAGATACTTTATGCGATTTCAAACACAAGGGTGTATATATACAGTGTTTGGAGCACAAGGTTTTGATAGTATCCTAGGATGCAATTCAATCTGTCTCAGATTTTGCTACTCTAATAATTTTCACGAACCGAGCTTTTCTTTCTTGCAGGATGTTAAAATCAGAGTTTGTTTGGTGTAGTCACAAGCCTTTGATGCCTACCTAGGCCACTACTCAGCAATGTCAGTATGCATGTAAGAAAGAGAGACAAGGCATGCGAAATGAAGGTAGTTGAGATTCATCATCCAAACTAGTGGCAACGAGATTCATAGATATGTATAACAATTTAAGAAAAAGAGTTTATCAATATTCTTTACATTTCACTTCCATAGTTATATTGTATCCTTCAGTTTTATTTTATTTTTTTACAATTACAGAGCCACTATCTCCATCTACACCTCATCCTTCCTCGTAATCAGATTAGAGAAATGAATAAGTGTAATTTTCAGCGAGACCTTGTAATCACATAGAAATAGAAATAAATAAGAGTAATTTTCAACGAGTCACAACTCTAGTGATATTACTTGATCTCGGATAAATGATGATTTTGATTCTTGGTATCAAACCAATTAGCTTCGTCTTCCTCCTCTCCCCATCTTCCTCTCTCTTTCGTCAATTCAGAGCTTAAGCTCGATTCGATATTCAACGTTCAATTCAATGCGAACAGCAACTATGTTTCCACGAAAATAACACCTTATAAACATCATATGTTTATGCTCGACGCCATATAAACAGCATAGGTTCAATCTCGACATTATATCAATAAAATATATTCAAATTAGACTATGATTTCGAGCTCAATGTATTTACGCTCTAGAATATTTTAATGTGTAAATTATCCTACTGCCTACGGAGATCGAGAACGGGCAGAGAAAGAGAGGTCAAGAAGGACCCTCAAGGCGGTCGCTTTGAGGGAAACCATAATCCCAAGATATTTCATAGATATGCCAATAGGTTAAAAAAGCTTTGTAATTAAGGGGAAAAAAAATTGAGCTAGAAATCATAATGTTCAAAATGGTAGGAAATTCTTGGTTAGTTTCTCAGTTATGATTAATGGACAACCTGGTAGGAAATTCTCCCCTACCCGTGGTATCAGACAAGGGGATCGATCCCCTATCTCCTTATCTTTTCATCACTATCTGCAAAACTCTTTCTCAGATATTTGACCATGTTGTGCTTGTTGGTATGCTTGAGGGTATCAAATTCAGTCTTGACAGGCTTACTCTTTCACATTTCTTATTTGCCGATGATGCTTTATTCTTCATAAAAGCTACTTGAAACAATTCCTTGGTTGTTGTTCTTCAGTCCTAACACTCCCCACTCCTCGCGCTCTAAGCTGAACACTATTCTAGAAATGGAAATCACAGAGGACCCTAGCATGTATCTTGGCCTGCCAACCCTGTGGGGCAGATCAAAAAATGAGGCTCTGACGTTCGACCAGGAGAGGATTGGAAAGAAAATTCAAGGACGAAAGAAGAAGTTCCTCTCTCAGGATGGCAAGGAAGTTCTTATTAAGGCGGTTGCTCAGGCCATCTCCATCTACCCTATGGAAATTTTCAAGTTTCCAAAGAATGTTTTCCACACTATTGACTCTAATTTAGCAAAATTCTGGAGGGGTTAGGTCGGAGATCGGTAATAAGATTCATTGGATTAGTTGGGCTGAGCTGAGCTGAGCTTCCCAAAGGCAGATGATGGTATGGGTTTTAGGAATCTCGAAAATTTCAACCTTGCTCTTCTGGCAAAGCAGTGATGAAGAATTATTCATGAGCCGAACTCTTTATGGACTCAGATGCTTAAAAGCAGGTATTTTCCCAATGGGAACTTCTGGGATGCTGGAAAGGGCAGCCATGCTTCTTAGACTTGGACAAGTCTATCGAAGGGCAAGAGTATTATCCTTGAGGGCACCCGTTGGAAAGTGTCAAACGAGGCTGACACAAAAGTTTGGACTGTTTTTTAGTTCCCGGGAAACACAGATGGTTTGCTTACCCCCTCTCTCGTTGGGACTAAATGCAACGACCCGTCCCGGAAACTGGTATTAGATTAGTAGTTAATGACGGATTAGTGAAATTAATCAGTGATAAGTTGGATGCTTCGGACGGACAGTGCGAAATGACGATTTTGTCCCTAAAATTGGACAAACGGTTGACTTTTGGTTCGAGTGGTCAACCGGACTTTGACCGATGACCGTGACATAGTTCGGGACGTCACGAGTTCATAGACAGGTGGCACGTCCGATTCCAACATTCGAGGAAAAAGTTATGATGTTCGGAAGTTTAAGGGTAATTTGGTAATTTGGTTAAAACGGGACAATTTGTTGACTTTTCAGACAACATGGACTTTTCACGTAATTCGAGGACCATTAGGTAGGTCTCGATTCCATGATAACAACGACATGCGGCATGTGTTAATTGGAGGTCGGACGACAGAGTTATAGGTCTAGGAACTTGAGGGGCAAAATGGTAATTTGTGAAGGTAAGGGCAATTTGGTCTTTTGCTGCCTAGGGATTTGTGCCCAGCAGGATGAGGACACTTAGATGCATCAGGATGTGTGTGTCCACAGGATTTTGGACACCTGGCCCCTTCTAGATGGTGGTGGAAGCTCCTCACCATCTCTCTTTGTTTTTAAAATTGTGGACGCACGATCATGGGACTAAAACAGAGAACAGAGTGTGTGTGTGTGTGTGTGTGTGTGTGTGTGTGTGTGTGTGTGTGTGTGTGTGTGTGTGTGATTTTGTGTGTGTGTGTGTGTGTGTGTGTGTGTGTGTGTGTGTGTGTGTGTGTGTGTGTGTGTGTGTGTGTGTGTGTGTGTGTGTGTGTGTGTGTGTGTGTGTGTGTGTGTGATTGTGAGAACCCAAACCTCTTCCTATTGTCCTTACTGTCTGAAATGAAGGGGAAGAGGAAGGTTAGACGAAGTGGTTGGTGGTGTCACAGTGGTCCACGGCGGCGGGTCGAGACAGGGGACCTGAGAAACCGTTAGTCCTGTCTTCAATGAAAAAAATAAAAAACTATATTCTCATGAGTTTTGAGTGATTTAATTGATGGGAAGCTATTGCTGGAAGTCACGGGAGTCCAACGAGCCTGGTTTTGAGGCTTAAGATGGACGGTAAGTGTACGTCCTTTGAAACTCGATTTTGACTTCAAAAATGGTAAAATGAGTTTTAGTGTTTGTTACTCGATATTAATTAGTGAATAATGTTTTGGAGGTGACCAGAGGTCGATTGGGACGAAAGTTGAGGCTGGAGGAAGTCAGAAATCTTGGATGGACAAGGTTGCAGAGCATGGTTTTAATCTTGAATCGGGAATGTATTCTTCAGCTCCTAACTTCGTGTTTTTCGTAGTTAGATCGATTAGACAGAAGAGGACAAAGCTATGGGGATTAATGTAACGCCCCGGACGTTCTGGAAATGTAATATTATAAATATTGAATAAAATGACGTTTTTACCCCTGTGTTTGTGTGGTCGATTTGTTGACTTTTTGATTTGGAGGTCGAACGGACGTTGAGTGATGACCGTGACGTAGTTCGGGATGTCACGAGTTCATAGACAGGTGGCACGTCCGATTCGGACGCTCGGAGTGAAAGTTATGATGTTCGGAAGTTCAGGGGCATTATCGTAATTTGGGCGTTATGAGGGGAGAAAGTCGACTTTTTGTTTGACAATTGATATTCATTTGACTCGAAGACCGTTATGTTCGTCTCGACGCCCCGAGTACAATGACAGGCGGCACGCTTGAAACGGACGTCGGATGACCGAGTTATGGGTCACGGATGTTGGAGGGCATTTTGGTAATTGTTGCACAGAGGGGCATTTTGGTCATTTCACGGTGGTTACTGTTCACCACCGTGAAAAACAGAGTGCACGGCCGTGGGTTTTGTGCGTGCAATTGTTTATGGCTAGTGGAAGGGCTCAGACGTTTTGTTTATGTAGTTTTAGGCAGTGGAAGCAGGATTGAGTGACCTTGGTGCACGTTTGGGCAGAGCTCAGAGCACGGGAGAGTAAGGAATGGCTGTGGTCTCTGTGCTTGCGGGAAACCGTTTTCAGAGACTTCAGAGTGTCTCCCACGAGTTGCTGGCCGTTTGAATCGATTACTCTGAATGCCTTTGGACTTAGAGACTCATTTGCATCCTTCCTGCTGTGGAAAATCTGAGAGAGATTGAGAGAACCAGTGAAGAACCATTTTCGGGTTTCTGGGGGGGAAATCGCAGAGTTCAAATTCTGAGGGTCGAGGGATCAAACTAAACACACGGTGAGACTTCTTGGAGTGAAATAATCACTACGGTGCAAGAACTGAAGGGATTGGAGCCCGTTTCGCCCAGGAACCTGAGTTACGGTTCAGAGTTGAACCAGTTGGAGGGAAAAACTGAATTCGATTTCTGAGGCTTGTTGATCGAAACCAGGGGCCATTCTAGTCTTCTGGGAGCAAAAGGAAACCAACCACGTCGAATTCGAAGGACGACACTCACGAATTGGCCAAGAACGGAGTACCCTGGTTCTGAGTATTTTCGAGCTTGAGGACGACGACTTCCAGGTAACGGCGAGACCAATTGATGGTACCATTGTGTTCATATAAGTCCCCTTAAGCTACTGGTGAAATTAATTTGAGAATGGGGTTAGTTTGGGTGAGTTACAGAATGTCGATTTGTTCGACTGTTCGAGTTTGAGTTGGGTCGTTTGGGTACTAGTCGAGGTTAATCTTCAATACAGACCTAAAATTAAAGGATTAGAGAAGATAATAGGATCAAAAACGAGAGGAATTGATTGAGAATTGGGCTTGAACTGGTCGGGTTGAGTCGCGGGTAATGGACCCGTTTATCAGTTGATTCGGGTAAGGACGAAGGTACTGTAGCTTGGCGCGTGGCTTTCACGCGCAGCCACTTTGGGCGGCGCGTGACGGCGCGTGTGACGTCAACTCCGATCACGGTCAACATGAGAATTAATCCTTACAGTCTAACTAACATTTTATCTTTAGAGTTCGAATCGATCGGGAGTCATTCGGGATAATTTCGGGAGTCCGGAAGATTAAGTCTTTAAGTTTATTTTCGCCGAAAAATCCGGAAAAATTAGGAAAAATCCTACGAGTTATTTTGGGATGTTTGTAACCCTTCTTGTACGTTTTCACAGGCCCGGACACTTCCGAAGCTACGGAGGAGCGCGCGGGACGCGATTGACGCGTCCTAAGACTGTGAGTGGACTTTTTGATTTCTAAATTGGGCATGCATGACTATTTTGCTTATTTATCTCATGGTTTTACATATGATTTTATGATGGTGAGATGATATATCGGTTTTACATGTTTTCACGTTTTTCGAGATATTTATCGTATTTCACGCATTTCGAGATTTCGGTTTTTGCCTATGCATGTTAGATGATTTTGATGAAGTACCTGGATATGAATATGCATGTTTCGGATTTATGATGTTTGATCATATTGTAAAGTAATTTTCGGAAATTGCATGTGTTGGAAATTGCATGTGACTTCGGACATAAGTCCTACTATGTTGTGATATGATTTCGGAATGATATTGGAAAACAGTTGTGATGAATCATGGTTTATTGTGTTTTAAAAACGGTTTTGGGTTTAAAGACCCGGTTGATGGTTGGATCTGGTTTTGGGTTTAAAGACCCGGTATGTTGATGTTGGGGGCGGGCCCGAAAATTGAGTTTAAAGACTCGTGAGTTTAAAGACTCGATTATCATGATACCTGTAACGCCCCGGACGTTCTGGAAATGTAATATTATAAAATATTGAATAAAATGACGTTTTTACCCCTGTGTTTATGTGGTCAATTTGTTGACTTTTTGATTTGGAGGTCGAACGGACGTTGAGTGATGGCCGTGACGTAGTTCGGGATGTCACGAGTTCATAGACAGGTGGCACGTCCGATTCGGACGCTTGGAGTGAAAGTTATGTTGTTCGGAAGTTCAGGGGCATTATCGTAATTTGGGCGTTATAAGGGGAAAAAGTTGACTTTTTGTTTGACAATTGATATTCATTTGACTCGAAAACCGTTATGTTCGTCTCGACGCCCCGAGTACAACGACAGGCGGCACGTTTGAAACGGACGTCGGACGACCGAGTTACGGGTCACGGTAGTTGGAGGGCATTTTGGTAATTTTTACCCTGGGGGCATTTTGGTAATTTCCGTACGGGGTACTGTTCACCACCGTGGAAAACAGAGCAGCGGTCGTGGGTCTTGTGCGTTCAATTGTTTAAGGTTTAGTGGAAGGCTCAGGGCTTTGTTTATGTCGTTTGAGGTAGTGGGGCTGGACTGAGTGGCTTTGGTGCACGATTTGGGCAGTGCTCAGTGCACGGGGGAGACTGAATTGGCCATGGTTTCTGCGTGCGTGGGAAACAATTTCAGAGAAATCTCAGACGGTTTCCCACGGGTTGCTGGCCGCTTTGATCGATTACATGGTCGCCTTTGAGTCTGGGAACTCATTTCGATCATTTGGGCAGGCTGAGAGAGAGTTGAGGGAGGTTCTGAGACGGGGAAGAGAAAATCGCAGAAATGGAAGGAAATTCAAAGGTTGGGTTTTGAGGAGAGTTGAACCAAACTGAGGGTGGAATTAGTCTTCTGGGATCCTTGCTAACGCAACCGTGCAAGAATTGAGGAGGATTGATCGAGGTTTGCTCAGGGACTCAAGTTCCAGTTTCTGGAAAAACACAGTATTGAGGACGACGACTTCCAGGTTAGTTTGGGGTTAATTGGTTGGATGTTTTGGTTCGTTTGGGTCCCTTATTGCTACTGGCGAAGTTAATTTGGGAATGGAACCGTGTAGGGTGAGTTCCAGGAGTCGACTTGTTCGTTTGTTCGAGTCTGGATTGCATCGATTTAGGGACAGTCGAGGTTAACCATTGTTGCAGACCTAAAATAAATGAGTTAGAGAAGATAATAGGATTGAAAACGGGTAGAATTGATTGAGAATTGAGGGCTAACTGATCGGGTTGAGTCGCGGGTATCAGACCCGTTTAGCAGGCTGTTCGGGTAAGGGAGATGACACTGTAGCACGGCGCGTGGCCTTCACGCGCAGCCACTTTGGGCAGCGCGTGACGGCGCGTGCGATGTCATCTCCGATCACGGTCAACATGGAAATTGTTCCTTTCAGTCCAATTAACATTTTACCTTTAGGATTCGAGTTGTTCGGGAGTCATTCGGGATAATTTCGGGAGTCCGGAAGATTAGATCTTTAAGTTTATTTTCGCCGAAAAATCCGGAAAAATTAGGAAAAATCCTACGAGTTATTTTGGGATGTTTGTAACCCTTCTTGTACGTTTTCACAGGCCCGGACACTTCCGAAGCTACGGAGGAGCACGCGGGACGCGATTGACGCGTCCTAAAACTGTGAGTGGACTTTTTGATTTCCTAAATTGGGCATGCATGACTATTTTGCTTATTTATCTCATGGTTTTACATATGATTTTATGATGGTGATATGCTATATCGGTTTTATGTGTTTTCACGTTTTTTGAGATATTTACCGTATTTCACGCATTTCGAGGTTACGATTTTCGCTTATGCATGCGTGATGATTTTGATAAAGTACCTGGATATGAATATGCATGTTTCGGATTTATGATGTTTGATCACATTGTGAAGTAATTTCTGGAAATTGCATGTGTTGGAATTTGCATGTGAATTCGGACATGAGTCCTGTTACGATGAGAAATGTTTTTGGAATAATGTTGGAAAAAGATTTGTGATGAATCCTGATTTATTATGTTTAAAAACGGTTTTGGGTTTAAAGACCCGGTTAATGGTTGGATCTGGTTTTAGGTTTAAAGACCCGGTTATTTAACGACGGGGGCGGGCCCGAAAATTGGGTTTAAAGACCCGAATTGAGTTTAAAGACTCGTGAGTTTAAAGACTCGATTATTATGATACCCCCTAGAGGCCTAATAATCATGTTTTGAGTTTAAAGACTCGTTGATATCCCGGGAAGGCCTAATGTTGAGTTTAAAGACTCGGATGGATCCAACGGCATAATTGTGGTTAATGATTCACGTTTTACATGATTTGTGCAATTAACGTTTAAAATGACGGTTTCTGAAACCTGGAATTGTTAAATGGTTTTTACATGAATTATGGTGATCCTTTGTAACGTTTTCCTTGTGTTTCGGAAAAAGAGTTTTCAAAAGTTTAATATGCAAAACTTGGATACTTGGTTATGCATGCGTGTTACAAAACTGGAGGGCGAACCCGATTTCGGAAAAACTGTTTACCCTATAAAGCTTATGTTTCGGTCCACTCACACTTTGTTGTTTTAAATTCCCTCCAGGTCGTGGAACAAGCGTGGGGGCAAGCGCCGAGGCAGGGGCGGAGGCATAAAGTTTTTCCGTTGCAGAGTAGTAAGTTCACAGAGTAGGACTTGTTTCTTTAACTTGTTTTGTAATATTGCTCTGTGAAACTGTGGACTTGACGTCCAGTCGGATGTATTTGTTTAATCTCCCTGGTCTGACAATGGGTGTGTTGTAATTTTAACTAGTTTCCGGTCTTTTTGGTTCGATTGTCAGACGGGAGCAGGATGCTTCCCGATTATCGAGGCGATAATCGGGGTGGGTCCTGTCAATTGGTATTAGAGCCTAGGTTTACGATTCGTGTCCGGCACTCGGGTGTGCCTTGATTATTGTACTAACTTATGCCTCTTTCAGAGAAGGACGACCGGCCATGCCTCCGCGACGCGAACCCCCTCCACGACCTAATGGCGATGCCGAGAGCGCTTCGATCGAGCGAGCCCAGCGTCTTGGGGCTACGGTATTCAGTGGTGGAGCGGATCCCGAGGATGCTCACCGTTGGATTTCTCGGATTGAACGGATTTTTACTGTGATGCACTGTCCTCTTGAGGAGCGTGTGGTGTTGGCCACATTTCTACTTGATGGCTCTGCTTATGAGTGGTGGTATACTCTGGAGTTGTCGGGCTGGGATGCCCGTACAGTGGCTTGGGAGACCTTTCGTGAACGGTTTCTGGATCAGTATTATCCCCGTTCATTCCGTGATGCTAGGGAGACCGAGTTTCTGCAGCTCCAGCAGGGGAGCATGTCTGTAGCTGAGTATGAACAGAAATTTCAGATGCTAGCTCGTTTTGCTCCTACCTTTGTATCTACTGAGGCTGAGAAATGCCGTAGGTTTGAGCTTGGCCTACGGGGTGAGATACGGGCCATTGTGACGGCCGGAGCTTTTGCTACTCTCAGGGAGTTGTCTGATGCCGCGGTGCGGGTTGAGGCTAGTCTCCCGACACGTCCACAGTATTCTGGTGGTGGACAACGTCGCGGGCGTTCATATTCTGGATCGTATGGTCAGGGAGCCTCGAAGAAGGGACGTTATGGTGGAGCCTCATCTGCAGGCAATGATCGTTATGGCAGGCCTGGTAACTATCAGGGTTCCGGATTCCGAGCGCCTAGGGCGCAGACTGCTCCGCAGGCGAGCGCGACTTCTGTTGCTTCCACGGGACGGCAGGGTGGTGGTTTTGTTCGAGATGCTTCCAGTGTCATCTGTTTCTTCTGTGGCGAGCGGGGCCACTATCGGAGGGATTGTCCATCTTTGCCACAGGGTGGTGGCGCAGGTCGGGGTGGAGCAGAGCAGGGACGGAGCACAGCTGCAGTTTCTGGGACTGGGAGCACTCGCGGAGGTGGTACTGGAGCGGCTAATGGACAGAGGGGCCGGGGCCGTGGGCGAGCAGCTGGACCACAGGCCCGAGTTTTTGCAGTTACGCAGCAGGAGGCCAGGGCAGCGCCTAGTGTTGTGACAGGTACACTCACGATCTTTGGACATGATGTTTGTGCTTTAATTGATCCCGGAGCTACTCATTCATTTATTTCACGGGACTGTGAGTTGTTGGCGGGTAGAGAGGTGTCCGCACTGGACTGTGACATGGGAGTGAGTACGCCCACCGGAGATGTGTTTGTGGTGAATCAAGTGTTGCGGGAGTGCCCCGTAATGGTAGGTGATGTTGGTCTGGTGGCAGATTTGATACTCTTGGACTTGCATGACTTTGATGTCATCTTGGGTATGGATTGGTTGACGCTTCATCATGCCTCTATCGAATGCGTCGATAAGAGGGTTACTTTTCGGAGCCCGGGGTTACCGGAACCCACTTTTCAGGGAATTCAGCGAGCAACTCCTGCCGGAGTGATATCTGCCCTGAAGGCAAGTAAGTTGTTGAGGAAGGGGTGCCAGGGATACTTAGCCCGAGTGATGGATTCACGAGCTGCACCGTTGAGGGTGGAGGATATACCGATTGTACAGGAGTTCCCGGATGTCTTTCCGGAGGATCTACCGGGATTGCCACCGCATTGAGATGTTGAGTTCACTATTGATCTGGTTCCAGGTACGCAACCTATTTCTCAGACTCCGTATCGTATGGCGCCAGCCGAGTTGAAAGAACTGAAGGCGCAGTTACAAGAATTACTTGAGCTGGGATTTATTCGACCGAGTGTATCCCCCTGGGGAGCTCCGGTGTTGTTTGTGAGGAAAAAGGATGGGAGTTTGAGACTTTGCATCGATTACAAGCAACTGAATAAAGTAACAGTCAGGAACAAATACCCGTTGTAACAACCCGTCCCGAGAGACGTAGTTGAGGACGTTACGAATCCGTAGGCAGGTGGCACGCCCGATTCCGACATCCGAGGAGGAAGTTGTGATGTCCGGAAGGTCAAGGGTATTTTCGTAATTTTGGTAAATAGGGGGAAAAGTTGACTTTTTGAATAATTGAGTTTTGGTAAGTTGACCTAAGACCGTTAGATAGATCCCGTCGTCCTGAGTTCGATGACAGGCGGCACGTATTCATCGGACGTACGAGGTGTGAGTTACGGGTCTAAAACGGTAAGGGTAAAATCGTAATTTGAAGTTAAAATGAGGGGTATTTTGGTCTTTCGGTTGTCTGGGGATTTGTGCACAGAGAGGGAAGATAGAGGGTTGAGATTGAGCCACTTGGGAGAGGAGTTGAGGGATTGGTGACACGTGTAGGAGGTCTGGTTGGTTCTAGTGAGTGCACGGTCCAATTATTTGGGGTGCAACCGTGCCGTGTGTGTTGTTCGACCCAGACAGAAACAGAGGGAGGAATTGAGAGAATTGAGAGACGATGGTGAGTGTTAGTGGGTGTTGGTAAGTGAGGAGTGATCAGAGGGTGGAAGAGTGAACTGGTGAATGTTTGGGGGAGAGAAATCGTACAAGAACACGGTGGACGGGGCAGTCGGTTTTCAGAGAAAACAGAGAGGACTTGGACGATTGTGGTGGTGGTGCGGCCGTGTGTTGGTGCAATTGGACTCGTGGAGGTGTCCAGAGGCTGGCGGTGGACGGGAGGAGCTATTGCCTCACGGCTGAGCTCACGGCGACGCCTGGAAGCAGGTAAACTTCATACTTTTCTCTTCGTGCTCTGTTTTGCCGTCGAGTTTCAAGTTGAGAGTTGTAGCGTTAGGGGTTGAATCGAGGAGTCTAGTGACGTCTAGGGGACTCAGTTGAGTCCTAGGTAGCTGCTGGTTGTGCTGCCGTGACGGAGGAAGGAACGGCGGAGCCCAGACGACGGAGAGTACCCTATGTGCTCTGTTTTATCCATTTTGCTCAGTTTGAAAGTCGTGGATTTTGGGTGAGAGTCGATGGTCTTGGTGAGTTGGGTGAGGTTTAGGACAGCCCTAGGAAGCGTTTTGGGTAGCCACCGTGACGGGGGAAGACCTGGGTGGCCGGAGAAGGAAACAGGGGACTGGTACAGGTTTTGTTCGAGCTCGAGTCGTCAGGTTAGGGACAGTGTTGAGGTGTTTGAGTGAGGGAACTGGATTGCTTAGGATTGGACGAAGAGGATGGTGAAGAGAGGGAGGAAAACGGTGCAGGCACGGCGGTGAACCGCTCTCGCCGGTTCAAGCAGCAGGCACTGTGTCGAACCCGGTCTACGTGAGGTAGACGGTGACACTGTAGCAGGCGCGTGGGGCCACGCGCAGCCACTTTGGGCGGCGCGTGGGGGCGCGTGCGGCGGTTCTGGGAGAAACGGTCAACATGACTTTTGGTCTAGGAGTTGTTGTGAATTCAATGGAGTTGGTTTCGGGTCAATCGGAAGTCGTTTGAGTGTAGTTCCGTGAGGGTGAATGTGTAGGGTCCCGGGGTTTTAAGTCTTTGGTCCGGGGATTTTTGAGGGCTTTTAGGTGAACCTTCGTAGACGTGTTAGTGACGTATTTTGGCGGTGTTTGACAGGATCGGAATTTCCCGAGGAAGCCGAGGAACGGGTTGGAGGTTCGGGACGCGAGTAGGGCTCAGTACTGTGAGTGGACCCTTTCCTTAAACTCGATCATGCATAACTGTTTTTATAAACGTATTTTATGGTTTTACTTATGACTAGATGTTTCTTGAATATGTTATGATGGTTTTATGTGTTGCACGTTTTTCGAGAAAAGGGTGATTTTGGAAATGTTTTCGGAAGTTCAAGGGATTTTGGAACATGATTTTGAGAATCAAGGTTTTGGTTTTGAAATCGAAATTGACAATTGGAATTTGGTTTTAAAGGATTGAAAAGTGGATTTCCGGATTTGGGTTCGGAATGACGGTCCTGAACGCCGGAATGGCATCAGACCAGTGATTTCGGATTCGGGTTTGGATGAGGATTTGGTAAATGGTTTTCAAATGGTTTTGGGATTGGATTTGCTGGATCTGGATATTGGGTTTAAAGACCCGGATATATGTGACGGGGGACCGGCCGGATTGGGTTTAAAGACCCGGATTGAGTTTAAAGACTCGGGAGTTTAAAGACTCGGATATATATTGATTTTCCCCCGTAGGCCTTGAGTTTAAAGACTCGGGAGTTTAAAGACTCGGATATGATTAAGGCCTGGATTGAGTTTAAAGACTCGGGAGTTTAAAGACTCGGATAGATCCAGCAGGTTTGATCGGGAAAATGATGTTTTGGTAATTATGGTTTTGATACGGTTTCTGATACCTATGCTATGGTTTCTTATGGTATTTTATAGTGTTTCTGTTTCTTATGATGTTTATAATGATATTTTTATCAATGTGTTTATAACTGCTGGTTATGCATGTGGTTTCAAAACGGAGGGTAAAAACTCGGTTTTCTTATAAAATGGTTTTTGAACTTTTGTACTTTCTGGCCCACTCACATTTTCTGTTTTAAATTGCCCTCCAGGTTGTGGAGCGAGCGCGGGGTCTTGACGTCGAGGCAGAGTCTGAGGCATAGAAGTGACGTGAGGGTTCCCAGAGTAGAGTAAAGGCTTCTGCGTGCGTGTAGTTATCGGTTTTATTTGTATGTTCGTACTATGTTCTGTAAATGCTACCTTCGGGACATTGTGTCTAATTACTCTTGCGTTTGACTGGGTAGTATGTGAGTGAGTTTTACTCGAGTTTTGCGTCGAGGAGTCAGACGGGAGCGGGATTTACCTCGGGTTTCGGGGTGAAACCGGGGTGGGTCCTGACACCCGTTGCCTCGGATCGATGATTTGTTCGATCAACTGCGAGGAGCGCAGTACTTCTCCAAAATTGATCTACGTTCTGGGTATCATCAATTGCGGGTTAAGGATGAGGATGTACCCAAGACAGCCTTTAGGACCCGTTATGGTCATTATGAGTTCCTTGTGATGCCGTTTGGCTTGACCAACGCACCCGCAGCGTTTATGGATTTGATGAACCGAGTGTTGCAGCCTTACTTGGATCACTTTGTCATCGTGTTCATCGACGATATCCTGGTCTACTCGAGGAGTGCGGAAGCGCACGAGGAGCACTTAAGGATGGTGCTGGGTACCTTGAGGGAAAACCAGTTGTACGCGAAGCTCAGCAAATGTCAGTTTTGGTTGACGAGCGTGAGTTTCTTGGGGCATGTGATCTCAACTGACGGGATCAGTGTGGATTCTCAGAAAATTGAGGCAGTGGCGAAGTGGGAACAACCGAGGACCGTCACTGAAGTCAGGAGTTTCCTGGGTTTGGCTGGTTACTACAGGAGGTTTGTAGAGGGTTTCTCTACCATTGCTGCCCCGTTGACGCGACTGACGCGGAAGGGAGTCAAGTTTGAGTGGGATGACGATTGTGAGCGTAGTTTTCGGGAGCTAAAGGAAAGGTTGACATCTGCTCCTATACTGACCCTTCCAGACGACTGTGGGGAATTTGAGGTGTACAGTGATGCATCCTTACAGGGTTTGGGATGTGTACTAATGCAGCATGGGAAAGTGATCGCCTATGCTTCGCGCCAGTTGAAACCGCATGAGCGCAATTATCCGACGCACGATTTGGAGTTAGCTGCTGTTGTGCATGCATTAAAAATTTGGAGACATTACCTGTATGGTGCGACTTGCAGAATGTTTACGGACCACAAGAGCCTGAAGTACTTGTTCACTCAGAAGGAGTTGAATGTGAGGCAGCGACGGTGGCTAGAGCTAATTAAGGATTATGATTGCACGATTGAGTACCACCCGGGAAAAGCCAATGTGGTGGCTGATGCTCTAAGCCGGAAGTCAACGCATTCTGTAGCACATCTACGGACGGTTCATTTACCACTTTTGGTTGAACTCCGTAAGAATAGCATTGATTTGGGTTTGGATGGCCAAGGTGTCTTGCTGGCTAATTTTCATGTGAGACCACTTCTGGTCGATCGGATCGTTGAGGCTCAATCTCAAGATCCTGTCTCATGTGTACTTCGGATTGAAGTGGAAGCCGGTGAACGGCTAGATTTTACAGTCAGGGAGGATGGAGCTTTGCTAAAAGAAGGACGGTTGTGTGTGCCCGACGTTGAGGCACTGAAGAAAGAGATCTTGGACGAAGCTCATAGTTCGGCCTACGCGATGCATCCTGGTGGGACCAAGATGTATCGTACCTTGCGAGAGCACTACTGGTGGCCGGGAATGAAACGGGGGATTGCCGAGTTTGTCAGCAGGTGTCTGATTTGCCAGCAAGTGAAGGCTGAGAGACAACGACCTTATGGAGCCTTGCAACCACTACCTATTCCGGAATGGAAATGGGATCACTTGACGATGGATTTTGTGTTTGGACTTCCTAGGACACCCAGGGGTCACGATGGAGTTTGGGTGATTGTGGACGGGCTTACGAAATCAGCTCACTTCTTGCCAGTGCGAGAGAACTTCAGGATGACACAGTTGGCCCAGTTGTTTATTGACGAGATCATCCGTTTGCACGGTACTCCGGAATCAATAGTTTCTGACCGAGACCCAAGATTTACTTCTCGATTTTGGCAGAGTCTGCAGGAAGCATTTGGGACGAAACTTCGTTTCAGTACTGCATTTCATCCTCAGACTGACGGCCAGTCTGAGCGGACTATCCAGACATTGGAGGATATGATGCGAGCTTGCGTTTTGCAATTTCAGGACACTTGGGAGTCACATCTAGCCTTGATGGAATTTGCCTACAACAACAGCTATCAGGCGAGCATTGGGATGGCTCCGTACGAAGCCTTGTACGGACGGCAGTGCAAAACTCTGTTGTGTTGGACGGACGTGGGTGAAAGGAAACTGACAAAATCCGAATTGGTGGAACTGACGACAGAGAAGGTCAGACTCATCAGGGATCGGCTCAAGGCAGCCCAGGACAGACAAAAGAGCTATGTGGACCATCGGATTCGAGATCTGGAGTTTGCGGTCGGAGATCGGGTATTTCTGAAATTGTCCCCTTGGAAGGGTGTAGTGAGATTCGGCAGGCGAGGAAAGTTGAGCCCTCGTTATATTGGACCTTATGAGATTACCAAGAGGATTGGCCCGGTGGCCTACCGGCTGGCACTACCGCCAGAGCTTTCGAGGGTCCACGATGTTTTCCATGTGTCGATGTTGCGGAAATATGTGTTTGACGCATCTCATGTACTGGAGGATCAGCCCATTGAACTTCGAGATGATTTGAGCTTCGAGGAACAGCCGGTACAGATTTTGGATCGAAAGGATAAAGTACTACGTCGGAAGACCGTTCCTCTGGTAAAGGTTCTCTGGAGGAACCAGAATGTGGAGGAAGCCACATGGGAACCCGAGGCGCAGATGCGAGAACAGTTCCCCTACTTGTTTCCTTGAAATTTCGGGACGAAATTTCTTAAGGGGGGGAGATTGAAACGCCTCGGACGTTCTGGAAATGTAATATTATAAATATTGAATAAAATGACGTTTTTACCCCTGTGTTTGTGTGGTCGATTTGTTGACTTTTTGATTTGGAGGTCGAACGGACGTTGAGTGATGACCGTGACGTAGTTCGGGATGTCACGAGTTCATAGACAGGTGGCACGTCCGATTCGGACGCTCGGAGTGAAAGTTATGATGTTCGGAAGTTCAGGGGCATTATCGTAATTTGGGCGTTATGAGGGGAGAAAGTCGACTTTTTGTTTGACAATTGATATTCATTTGACTCGAAGACCGTTATGTTCGTCTCGACGCCCCGAGTACAACGACAGGCGGCACGCTTGAAACGGACGTCGGATGACCGAGTTATGGGTCACGGATGTTGGAGGGCATTTTGGTAATTGTTGCACAGAGGGGCATTTTGGTCATTTCACGGTGGTTACTGTTCACCACCGTGAAAAACAGAGTGCACGGCCGTGGGTTTTGTGCGTGTAATTGTTTATGGCTAGTGGAAGGGCTCAGACGTTTTGTTTATGTAGTTTTAGGCAGTGGAAGCAGGATTGAGTGACCTTGGTGCACGTTTGGGCAGAGCTCAGAGCACAGGAGAGTAAGGTATGGCTGTGGTCTCTGTGCTTGCGGGAAACCGTTTTCAGAGACTTCAGAGTGTCTCCCACGAGTTGCTGGCCGTTTGAATCGATTACTCTGAATGCCTTTGGACTTAGAGACTCATTTGCATCCTTCCTGCTGTGGAAAATCTGAGAGAGATTGAGAGAACCAGTGAAGAACCATTTTCGGGTTTCTGGGGGGGGAATCGCAGAGTTCAAATTCTGAGGGTCGAGGGATCAAACTAAACACACGGTGAGACTTCTTGGAGTGAAATAATCACTACGGTGCAAGAACTGAAGGGATTGGAGCCCGTTTCGCCCAGGAACCTGAGTTACGGTTCAGAGTTGAACCAGTTGGAGGGAAAAACTGAATTCGATTTCTGAGGCTTGTTGATCGAAACCAGGGGCCATTCTAGTCTTCTGGGAGCAAAAGGAAACCAACCACGTCGAATTCGAAGGACGACACTCACGAATTGGCCAAGAACGGAGTACCCTGGTTCTGAGTATTTTCGAGCTTGAGGACGACGACTTCCAGGTAACGGCGAGACCAATTGATGGTACCATTGTGTTCATATAAGTCCCCTTAAGCTACTGGTGAAATTAATTTGAGAATGGGGTTAGTTTGGGTGAGTTCCAGAATGTCGATTTGTTCGACTGTTCGAGTTTGAGTTGGGTCGTTTGGGTACTAGTCGAGGTTAATCTTCAATACAGACCTAAAATTAAAGGATTAGAGAAGATAATAGGATCAAAAACGAGAGGAATTGATTGAGAATTGGGCTTGAACTGGTCGGGTTGAGTCGCGGGTAATGGACCCGTTTATCAGTTGATTCGGGTAAGGACGAAGGTACTGTAGCTTGGCGCGTGGCTTTCACGCGCAGCCACTTTGGGCGGCGCGTGACGGCGCGTGTGACGTCAACTCCGATCACGGTCAACATGAGAATTAATCCTTACAGTCTAACTAACATTTTATCTTTAGAGTTCGAATCGATCGGGAGTCATTCGGGATAATTTCGGGAGTCCGGAAGATTAAGTCTTTAAGTTTATTTTCGCCGAAAAATCCGGAAAAATTAGGAAAAATCCTACGAGTTATTTTGGGATGTTTGTAACCCTTCTTGTACGTTTTCACAGGCCCGAACACTTCCGAAGCTACGGAGGAGCGCGCGGGACGCGATTGACGCGTCCTAAGACTGTGAGTGGACTTTTTGATTTCTAAATTGGGCATGCATGACTATTTTGCTTATTTATCTCATGGTTTTACATATGATTTTATGATGGTGAGATGATATATCGGTTTTACATGTTTTCACGTTTTTCGAGATATTTATCGTATTTCACGCATTTCGAGATTTCGGTTTTTGCCTATGCATGCGTGATGATTTTGATGAAGTACCTGGATATGAATATGCATGTTTCGGATTTATGATGTTTGATCATATTGTAAAGTAATTTTCGGAAATTGCATGTGTTGGAAATTGCATGTGACTTCGGACATAAGTCCTACTATGTTGTGATATGATTTCGAAATGATATTGGAAAACAGTTGTGATGAATCATGGTTTATTGTGTTTTAAAAACGGTTTTGGGTTTAAAGACCCGGTTGATGGTTGGATCTGGTTTTGGGTTTAAAGACCCGGTATGTTGATGTTGGGGGCGGGCCCGAAAATTGAGTTTAAAGACTCGTGAGTTTAAAGACTCGATTATCATGATACCCCCGAGGCCTACTAATCGTGTTTTGAGTTTAAAGACTCGTTGATATCCCGGGAAGGCCTAATGTTGAGTTTAAAGACTCAGATGGATCCAACAGCATAATCATGATTATTGATTTACGTTTTACTTGATTTGTGCAAATAATGTTTCAAAATGACGGTTTCTGGAATCTGGTATTATTAAATGGTTTTACATGAGTTATGACGATCCTTGTAACGTTTTTCATGTGTTTCGGAAAAAGAGTTTTCAAAAGTTTAATACACAATTTTGAATATTTGGTTATGCATGCGGATTACAAAACTGGAAGGCGAACCCGATTTCGGAAAAACTGTTTTTCCTGTTAAACTTATGTTTCGGTCCACTCACACCTTGTTGTTTTAAATTCCCTCCAGGTCGTGGTACAAGCGTGGGGGCAAGCGCCGAGGCAGAGGCGGAGACATAAAGTTTTTCGTTGCGGAGTAGTTAGTTCACAGAGTAGGACTTGTTCTTTAACTTGTTTTGTAATATTGCTCTGTGAAACTGTGGACTAGATGTCCAGTCGGTTGTAATCGTTTAATCTCCCTGGCCTGACAATGGGTGTGTGGTAATATTAATTAGTTTTCCGGTCTTTTGGATTCGATTGTCAGACGGGAGCAGGATGCTTCCCGATTATCGAGGCGATAATCGGGGTGGGTCCTGTCAATTAAAACGAATGGAAAAGATGGAAAAATGGTGGAAAACTGCATGCGCCGGTTCGAACCGGTCTGAACCGGGCTGGCTGAAGGTTGAAGGAGATGAATAGTACTGGCGCGTGTGGGCGCGTGGCAAGGTATTTGAGGGAGGTTCCAATACCACTTTTAAAGTATTTGATGTAACAAACATTTTGGCACCGGTTTCGAGTCAATCGAACATCGTCTCGATAGTTTTCGGGATGTCCGAAGGTTTTAGGGCTCGGTTAAAAATAGTTAAAAAATTGGGAAAATTACGGGGCTTTAGTATGACCCTTGTGAAGTAGTTAGTGACCTTATTAAGGAATTTGGACAAGTTCGGGAAATCCGGTGATAGTGGATTAGCCGGGACGACGTGAATGCAAGCGTATCGAGGCGGCGACGTTATTGGTTTGTGAGTGGACTTTGCTTTCTAACTTATGATGCATGCACATATATTTTTATATGTTTTCTATACGTGATTCTATGGTTATTATGATCATGATGATTTACGATTTTACACGTATTTCGAGATTATTACATATTCGCACGTATTAGGAGTTTTCGATTTATATTGTGATTTGATCATGGTTTTGATGATTTGATTTTGGGATTTGAAATATGGTTTGATTTTGATGATTTCTAATGGATTTTGGAAAAGGGATTTCGGGCTTGAAGCCTTATTCATGTGATTTCGATAAAAGAGATTTCGATTTTGGAATCGGATTTTGAAAATATGATTCAGATTCGGTTTTGAAACTTGAAAGAGAAATTCTGGATTTGGGTTCGGGATGATGGTTCCAGATGCCAGCTTACGGAATCATTATTGCGAATTCGGATGTGGATTTTCTATGGTTTTCACTTGGTTGAAAAATGGTTTTGGGTTTAAAGACCCGTTGAAAAATGGTTTTGGGTTTAAAGACCCGGAGAAAAGGAAAATGGCTGGATCTGGTTTTGAGTTTAAAGACTCGGTTGATTGATGACGGGGGAGGGGCCCGGATTGATATGTTTTTAGTTTAAAGACTCGGTATATGTTTTGAGTTTAAAGACTCGGTTATTGTGATATCCTCCGAGGCCTGTTGATTGTGTTTTGAGTTTAAAGACTCGTTGGTATCCCGGGAAGACCTGATTATGCGCATGATTTTGAGTTTAAAGACTCGGGCGCACTTGAGATCCAACAACTTGATTGATTGATGTTTTTCACTGGTTTTCAGACGTTTTGGGCAATGACCCGGATGATTTGGATTTGATGAGTTTTGGGAAAAGTTCTCGTATTTGATGAGGATTTATGATTTTGGGTTGAGGCCCTGGATTTGAATTGCGAATTTGAGAAAAGGAAATTTATTCTGGTTTTCAATGATGATTTTCTTATCTTGGATATGAAATGGTTTTATGAAAAGATTTCATATGCATGCATTGGTTTTGCGTTGAGGGTATAAATGTAATTTCTTATGAACTGTTTTCTGAACTTGCTGTTTATTTTTGTCCACTCACAGTCTTTTTATGTTTTTGATACCCTCCAGGTTGTTGCGGTGTGGGTTGTTGATAGAGAGAGACGGAGACATCACACACGCGATCCACAATAAATTCTGTGCGCTCTGGGAAGTCCGGAACTTGTGGACGGTTCGTTTGGAAATACCTTGTCCGGCTTACGTGTTACATGGAGGTTGGACGTCGGTTTAGCTTTCGTGTCATGCGTAAGTTGGACGGGAGCATGACTTAGCCCTTAATCCCGGGGGATTGGGGGTGGGTCGTGTCACTGGATGCTTATCTCAACCTGTTTCCTCTCTGATTGACTCTACCTCCCGATCTTGGAACCTTGTGACCATTGAGCCCCTGATTTCTATGGTGGACTGTGAGACTACTCATTCAATCCCCCTTGGGAATCTGGAGCACAAGGACCAACTCATCTGGCCCAACTACAATCCTGATGAGTACAGTGTGAAATCAAGGTATTTTTGGCTTCAAACCAATTCACCGCCTCTATGTCATCTAACCCTTTTTCCAAGGCCTCAAGCTCTTTCATTTTCCCAAAAAACATAGGGAAAATTATTTGGAACCTGGAAGCGCATCCGCGAGTCATCAATTTCATGTGGAAGACTCTTCGTGGATGCCTTCCCACTCAGGCCAATATCTTTAGCCGACACTTGGGCACTGCTAGATGTGTCCTATCTGTGAGGATTGTCCTGAAACCATCGAGCATCTATTTCTTCTCTGTCCCGGTGTGACTTGTATATGGTTTGGGGGCCTTCTTAACTACTAGATCGATATTTCCAAGTGACCTATTTTGAAGAATAGTTAAGTACCATCATTCCCCCCTCCCTGTGGGTGTGGGTGGTAATCGAGGTTGGATTGCATCTGTCATTGCTTTTACTTACTGGGAAATCTAGAAATATCGCTGCAAATTTCTATTTGAGGACTGTCCGTTCAACCCTTCTCTCATCATCCATGCCATCTCCAGGTATGTCTCTGAATTCTGGTGTTCCCTTGCTCCTCTTCGTTGCCCTCCTGAGCATTCTTGCAATTCTCAAGTTGCCACTGTTTCTTGGTGCTCTCCATCGGCCTTGACCGCGAATGTCAATTGCGACGCTTCCTGTTTCTTGGGTTGTTCTCGCTGGTGTGGAACTTTCTTGGGGTCGCGGTTTCCGAGATGTGATTGTGGAATCAAACTCTCAAGTCCTGATCAAGTGTGTTTCTAGTCGTATTGATTGTGGAAATTGAGAAATCTTTCCAATCCTTACTCAGCTCCTCGCTCATCGTCCTCACTTTGAGCGAATCTATTTCAATTGGATCCCTCGAAGTTCAAACAAGGTAGCTCATACCTTAATCACTCAAGCCCGACGAAGAATGTGCATGGAAGACTGGATTGACCGCCCTTCTTTATGATATAATAAATGACACCAAATAATTTTAGAATAAAAATTCATTTCAAGCACAAATAAATTGAGCTGCAAATCTGTTCAAAATGGAAATTTTATAAAGAAAACAAAATTTTAGACTTGCTGACTGGGTTGTTTCTGAAATGAGTTTAAAGTGGCTTATTTTAGCCAATTTCTCAATTTGTTTTTTTTTTTAAAAAGTAATCTTCTTGTTTTCAAAAATAAAAAGGTTGTTTCGTGAAAATGGAACCATGTGGGCTGTGGGCAGTTGGGCTGACTCTTACAATGATTGGGTTGGGCCTTGTGCAAATGACCAAAATATCCCTTTTGAGGATATCCTTCTGGTGGTCAGCAGCAGCTTGCAATTTCCAAAAGGATATAGCTGATAGTCTTGTCTACACTCCTCCCATTTCCTCACCTAATTCTTCTGCAATGGCTCATTTGGCAAACTTAAATGGAGTCTCTGAAACACTGCCAACCATTCCGAGGCTTCCACGAATTCAGAGGACCCGAAAAAGAGTCAGCATTAATTGCTTAATGGGCAAGAAAACAGATTATTTTCAGCAACAACCACTACAGACTACTAGAAGACTAGCATTAGGCCTTGCCTCCATTGCACTTGTTGGCAGCTCTTCCAATGGAGTCTCTCTTGCTGAGGGCAACGGCTTCTGGCTCGATGGTCCTCTCCCCGTGCCTTCTGCTGAAAACAGTAAGTGTGTAAATTTGCAGCATTGTCATATACCGACTCCAAGCAAGATTTCACGCAAACATTTCTTTGCTCACAAGAAACACATGTTTTTTTGTGGCAGAAATTGCGAATGAGAAGACGGGGACTCGTTCATTTCTGAAAAAGGGACTCTACATGGCAAATATTGGAACCAAAGGGAGGAAGTTTAGGCTGAAGAAATATGCATTTGATCTGCTGGCAATGGCAGATTTGATTGCACAAGATACATTGAACTATGTTCGAAGGTACCTGCGCCTAAAATCCACCTTCATGTACTTTGATTTCGACCGGGTTATCTCTACATCACCTATCGATGAGAAACAACCCCTCATGGACCTTGCTATCAGATTGTTTGACACTGTTGAAAAGGTAACATCAATTCATCAATGACCTACCTTCTATATATGCCAGCTGCTGCTTCAGAAATGTAAGCTTCTTTTCTTTTGCCAATTTTCAACAGCTTGATGGTGCTGTGAATCAACGCAACCTGTCTGAGACAGAGACCTACTACAAAGACACGACAGTTATTGTCCAGGAGGTCATGGATCGAATGGCATGAATCTCAAAATCAGTACATCAGATAAAATGCAAAATCAGTCCAACTGCCCCTTTTGATTCTGTCAATGTCTAGGGCTCAAGTTCACTCAATCAGTTTATGAAATGGGAATAGAGCCCTTGTTTTGCTTCAGGTCACTTTAATTTCGACTTTAGAGTAGAACATTGCTGATGAAAAGCTAAAGAAAAATTGAGCTCAAAAAAATCACAAGTTAGAATACAAATCCACTATATCTTCACTATACAGATAAGCCTATGTTAGAACCACTCAACAAATTTCACTTTATGATACTCTACAAGTGCAAATACAAACCATTTAGCCACTTCAAATCGAAAGGAAATCAATCTTCAAACCAAGAAGAGATCAGCCATAGCTCAGACGTAAATCTGGAGGCCGCATGCTGGTCTGACGTCGTGGAATCCCAATATCGCAAGCATTTACCCGTGAAGCAAAACGAAGTGAACAAAGTGATTCACCAGCTGAGGAAGGCTCGGGAGAGAGATTTACAAACATCAATGTCTTTGAGTCTCCTCCTAGGCATGGCTGATCAACATGTGATATTTAGAAGTTCTCAAGTAATCTAAAAGATCAATACATAAAAGCTTAAATTATCACTTATAACAAGTAAAAAATAACAACCTGAAGAAGATATGTAAGCTTCGAGTTCCTAAATGGCACGTGGTCCTCCTTCTTTGCTAAGGAAAATATTACGTCGCTTAAAGATGACAGACTCTTGTTGATGGCCTGTTACAATATGATGAAAAAACTGATTACCAAAAAGAAAAATGAGATAAATCTAAAAAATATAAAATACGTTTCCAGAAAATACTTGAGTTTCTTTCAGTCGGTCTCCAGTTGACCCACTCTTGGAAAGACGCTCACTCCCAGCAAGATCAATAAGATTCAGAACACCTTGTACATGTTGTTCAGTGCTCTAAGATGGGATAATAAGGAAACGAAAGTAAGTGTAAACAAAAGTAAGCAATACTACAAATATGAAATAGAAAAAACATGATTAAACGCCTACAGACGGGTATTTATAGAGAAAATGCTACCTCATTAACACCAGATATGCGTAGTGTGAGAACAAAATGGCTTCTTGAAGATTCTTCGTTCATTTGGGTTTTGCCAACAGACCTGAAAGGAACCAAGTAGAAGATAAGTTAGCCTTTTGTTCTTATTTCTTTCTTTCTTTCTTTCTTTATATATAGCTGCTGCATTGCATAGACATGAGGAAAATATGATCCAAATAAACCTCAATCCTAACGTAAAAGCATCACGTGTAATCAAAGTAGAAAGAATGAGCTCATTTATACAGCATTTTTCATCATTCAAACAAAGGCCTCAAATAGATCAACAATTCCAATTTTCATCGGGTTAGAGCTTTAGTGTAGTTAGGGAAAGTTCACAAGGAGTAGGAAGTTCAGATTATATGTTGCAGCATCGGAGGAGAACAAAAACGAATCAGAAGTTAGATTTAGTAACCTGCTATGTGCAGCCCTCTCTAAGAGAAACGAGACCTCTTTAGCAGTGCGGACATCGACAATGGTGAGATCAGAGACATGAGTATTCCCATTTGCATCATGCTTGATTGTATATTGCTTTCCACCATTACCATTTTCTGTTCGTAACATATCTGAAGATGATCGATTTGGTGATAATAAATCGCGGATAGTTTCATTATATATTTCCAACATCGACACCTGCAAAATATATGTCAAACAAAAAACAAAATTAGATATGAAAGCATAATTGATTAATGCATTCACTGGACTTGAATAACTGTGTGTGTGTGTGTGTGTGTGTGTGAGAGAGAGAGAGAGAGAGAGAGAGAGAGAGAGATTCGACTCACCTGCATTTCATATTTCCAACCTTGTGGTTGAAGAGATTGTGTGGTTTTAAAGATTTGTTCTAACGAACGGGGTATCAACCCTTTTTGCTCTGGATCTCCTGGTTTACCCATCATGGTATAGGTTTTTCCTGATCCTGTTTGACCATAGGCAAAAATGCAAACCTGAAACAAGAAGACACCACCATCAGGCCACATTATATCAACAAAAAGGGGGTAAAAGAATATGCATGTTACCAGATGTCCAACAAAATACAGATACATAAAAGTGCACGTCTACATGAACACATGCTAAATGCATAGTTAACACAACCATACATATACATATACATATCCATATACTGCACTTCCCATCGAACATTTCAAGTTATCAACTCACAATAAAAGGCGAGTAATAATAGATCCAGTTCAAGAAAAATGTGCATCTATCTTTACATTTTATATGAAAGGAACTCTAACGAACAAAGAGGAAGCATAGAGTACAACATGGCCTTTAGAATTTAATGACATGAACTTAAAGCCTTTCCTACGAAACCAACAAGATGGCTTTGATGAAAATAATTTAATTAGGCATTAAAGGAATTTTCTAAATTACATATTACCATCAAGAGCACCTTAATTAGATAATAAGGTAACAAGCTTTAATCACCTTATAACCATCGAGAGCACTTTGCACAAGCTGCGAAATGTCTTCAAATACATCTTCTTGTGATACATCAGGCATAAAAACCTTGTCAAATGTGAAGGAATGTTTTTGACCTGATGACAAGACAGACATGTGAGTTTGAATAACAACAATAAAAAAAAATAGGGCAGCAATCAAGAGAAAAACTTCTTATCTGCTATTGTTTTCCAAGTAATATACCAGTTTGCACTAAATCAATGCCCCGTCCAAGAGCATCCATTGATGTTGGATAAGTAATAACCTTCCCGTCTGTGCTGGAAACCTCATCAGTCAACATAGGTCGCACTCTACAGAATACCCGGATGTTCCCTTTTAGTTCCTATAGCATGGGAGAACTTAGTGAGATGCAAGCAACAAATGTAGCAGATGTAAAACGTATGGCAGGAGACTTACCAAGATGGTGTTGTGCAACTTTTTCCGCAGCATTTCTCCTTCAATTAGTTTAAATTCTGAATCTGCCAGGCGAGTTTGTAACTCACTTATAAGTTTCTTTTGCCCTTCATATTCTGTTCTTGTTTCCAGTGAAGATAAGTCGGACATCTAGAAAGAGAACAAAACTATACTTATCAAATTGAACCAACATGATGAAAAGGAACTTCAACCACTGGACTCCAAAACCGCAATGTAGATAATCGAAATGTGATAACAGCAATGAAACAAAAAGATATTATCTATCACCTGTACTTTCTTCTCTGCAGTCATTAGTTGGTCCTTCAATGTCCTTATCTGGTCACTTTGAGACAGACAAGTTGCCTGAAGAATACCCAACATTATAATAGGTTAATTATTAGAACCAAAACCTAGAGAAAAAAAGGGGGGGAAAGAATTCTATAAATAACCTCCAGTTCCTGAGTTTTTGAAATAAGGCTATCCAACTGAAAACAAGATTTTTCAGTGGACTCTTTATACTTCTTATATTCAGCTGTTATAGTCTGGGCTTGGAGTTGATGTCGATCCCGATCATCTTTCACTTGTTGTAATTCCATCCTAAGGCATGCAACTTCATTTACCAAAGAGTCCCTCTGCTTAATAGCATCATCTTGAGATTGCTGTATGTCATCCATCAAATTAAAGTTTTAAAGGGTTCATTTCCGAAGGAAAAAAACTGAAAGAGAATGCAGGATATGAAACTCAACTTTAGATTACATACTGTTTGACCTATTCCTTATACTCATTTAAAATGTACTAAAGAAACTAAAGTCAGGACTGCAAACAATAAAACCCGTCTTATTTGTGCAACAATCAGGACAACCAATCATTCTCTAAAAGTCAAATTCATATCAGGAAATAACCAAAGTTCGAAACCCCTTGTATCCAAAAACGTTTGAAGATACAGTTAGAAATTGAAATATCCAGATGCTAGTCATCACAAATTATCTTTCCATTTTTTATCCATGAAAAGCCCATCAAGGCAATCTACAACACAAAAAGAGAAAGCCCTCTATAAGAACATCATCCCTAATGAAGGCAGTATACAATCCAAAGGGAATGCAATATCAGGTCTTTAGTTACAAGAACAAATGATTAGCACCTTTAACAACAATATAATCATTCCAAGGTGTTCAACCACTTAGAATTATATTGTTTAACTACCATTATAGTTCACATTTATCTTGGATTGAAAGTTGTCCTCATAGCATATAACCTACAAAGGTAGTAAAACATTTCAAGCTTTCTGTCACCCTACTGAATATCACCCCAAGATATTTCATAGATATGCCAACAGAATAAAGTAGCAACTTTTCCCAGTTCAAACTAAGAAGCTCACCCTGGACACTGAAAGTTGCCCCCTTAACATGCTCAGGTTCTCCACCATACTAGCCTTTTCCTTCTCTACACGCTTAAGGTCTTCTTCAACTGTAGAGAGGTCCGAGTGCAGTTTACTATTATATTGTTGCAAGCTTGCAATGTAATCTTGCAGTCGCTTATACATATCATTCAGTGAAGTTATCTGCAGAGTTCCCAAAAGAAAAATATTCAGACTAAAGCATTTGTATGAAAACTCTATACTTCTAAACAATGAAGCAAAAGGATTCTACTTTACCTTCTGATTAGCACTTGACAGCTCTCTTTGAACTCTCGCAAGCTCATCTGAGAGGGAATTTTGTGATCGCTCAATTTCAAGTTTGATCTCTCTTTCTCTAGTCAGAGATTCCATTGCCGCCTGATTTTCATATTCAAGCATTTAATTTTCTCAACCAATTAAGCAAACAAAGCCACATTGGACATCAGACCCATCCTACTTACCATCTTATCCATTTCTTCTTTCGTAAATTTCTCTTGTAAAGAAGCGTAGTTTTTTCTGAGCTCGGAAATAATCGAATTCAACTCTTCTTCCTTGTTTTTCATTAAGATCCCTATTATCAAACAAATGTAAGTACTTTCATAAACAGTTCCATTGACAATTTAAAACACACGAAAGTTGTTATCATACCCATCTCATTGCATTGCCGCTCGGACACTTCAACACTAATCTGCAGTTTCTCACGCTCTAAGAAGTAGCTACCCTCAAGCTCTTGGAACCATTTTATGCATACTTTCAGCCGTTTAATATACTCAGTCAGAGAGTCGCATTTTTCCTAGAAATCAATCAATATCATGAAGTTTCATAAAATCGAAAATTTCCCAAAAACAAGTTTTAGGTAAACTGACCTCAATAAAAAACAACAAACCAATTATTCAAAACCCCAAAAATAGAAAGAAAAATATTGCATAAAAAGGTAAAACCTCACTGACCTTGAGATTGAACCTGTCCTTCCTTTTGGGTCTCTCATTCAACAAAGCTTCAACATCCTCTCTGGTAAACTCCATTACATCACACTCCGAACCAGCGTTACTCGGCGGAGCGCTACTTGGACCCAAGTCTTGTCCCCCATTCACCACTGAAAACGCGTGTCGTACTCTCCCAACCTTCGCCGTACCCACCATTTTTCCCTTCTGAAATTTCCCACTTCAATACTTCACCAGAAACCCAACATTCGTGGAAAAAGAGAAAAAAAAAACGATCTTCAAGGACCCAACGAAGAAAGACGAAACCAAAGAAAACAATAATGTGGAAAATGACTGAAACCGGTCTTGAAAACGTAAAATTTGGTGCCCTAGCTGTGTTTCTCCGAAAACCCACAGGGAAAATCCACCAGGAAAACAAAACCAAGCACACACTACACTGCCCAAATGCGAAAACTAACAGGAACCCATGAAAAACAAGGGGATGGTGACTAAAACACTAGACTTGGAATTGCCATATTCGATAGGGTTGTAGTTCTAGCTTATGGGGGGGAATGAAGCCTAAATCTGTCTATTGAAAACCATTTGAATAAGCAGGAGGAGAAGAATAATAAGAAGGGAGAGAGAGAGAGAGAGAGTGAGGATTCAAAAAGTGGTGTTGTGTGGGGCCATGAATTGCATTCAAAGTTAACAGTGAAATCTCAGCCGTTGCTACAGCGAACTGGAAGATGGATGATCCACACGCAAGAAGCCCAGTGCAGGGAAAAAAAAAATTGCTTCCCTGGGATGGGGAAAATAAATGTTCATTCTTGTTTAAAATGAATATTTGTTTAATTTATTTTTTTGGATTTGTGATTATTTCAGTAATTTTCGTTGGCTGGTTGCTGGGTTAGGTAAGCTTCGATTTACTGCCGTTGGCATTTGAATTTCTTGTAAGTCACCATTTGAATCTTTTTGAATCTTTTAAATTCGGATAAGGCGGTACCATATTCAGCTTCAAGGATTTCGGATGGAACAAATAAAATGCCTAAACTACCCTTATGTGTATAAATCATAATTTCATTTTCAAAATAGATTTTAGATTTTTTGTTTACAAAATATTTAACTGACACACCCCAACTCAAATAGCCTACATGTATACCAAAATCAAGGCATATCAATTGTAACTTGAACCTAATTACATGGACATTAAAATCAAAGTATCATGCCTTATTTTTTATGTCCACCGTTGTGCTAACAATACTCTTCAAAATGAACACCAAGTAAAACATGATATCAAGAAATTACATTATTACTTATATTTTCTCATATGACCCAAACTTTCAACCCCGAAGTGTGTGTATATTTACCAAACTTTTCCTCCGATTTGACAAATGTAAAGAATTGGAAGGATTTTAAGTGAAATACCTACCTTTATTTGAAATTGAAACTACACGTTCTTTTGGATTAAATAAAAATTTAATAGAATTATTATCCTAAATTCAGTGAATTTTTGTTTCCTAGATTTTTCTTTCACTTTTTGAAGCCTTTTTTTTTTTCTGCTCGGGGAGGGAGATGTATTATAACTTAGGTTTGATTCATGATTATGGTCCATGCCTATTCATGAATCGTTTTTATGGTTGCTTTCGTTGTGAGAGTGGTACATCACCTATCTATCTTTGGAGTTTGAAAAAGACCGGCATGGATCAAAATTTTCTAAATGCATCACATTCATATTAACACACACAAGAAAATAAGGAGTCCGTTTTGGGGATTGATGAATATCATTAATTTATGGAGGTTATTGAATCAAAGTAATACATATCAACAACACTAGAGTGTGTATTTCTTTACATATATAAAAAATTATCGATAAACAATACTAATGTCTTTGAATTTAATTCTCGTAATTATGGCAATACCTTTTACGGTAATATTTATTGCTTTTTTTTTTGTCAATATATATATGTATTTACATATTTTTATATAGTCTACTCGAATTAATTAAAAGTTAAAAATAAATATTCGTTAATAATTAACCAAATAATTCGAGTTAGATGATGATGAATTTTTAAATAAAAAACATTTGGTGGAAGTGACTAATTTGTTATTGATCTACAATCATAAATTAATAATGATATTGTTCTCTTTTGCTGTACTAATTGAAGCAACCAAACTTTCCAACCATATATAATACCAGATAAAGGGAATTTTTTACTTTTATTTTTATTTTAAAATATCATCATCCCTTGCGTCAAACGGAGGTAAAGTATTTTCAGTTTTATTAATATTGCCGGGAAAGTATAAATAAATAATTTTCTTCCGTAACAAACAAGTAATAGTAAAAAAAAAAAAAAAAAAAAAAAGGATAGACGTTCCCGTCATGCATGGTGCAAGACTGCAAGTAGCAGTTGGGATTTGGCTTTCATTTCTTGGTGCTCGATCAGCTGGACAAATATTCTTGTATGCCACGTCACTTTCCAATAACCATCGATCTAAATCTAATCCTTTTTAAGAATAAGAAGCTTCTTCATTAGCTAGCCATAGCCAGTTTTATCTCCAGAATCTAAGTTTGGTTTAGATCCCCTTTCACTTTCTCAAAATTATTATGCCAAACGTGTTCTGCTAAACCTGCAAACAAATATGTGTCACCACCTCTTTCCATCTTTATCAGATGGAATAAATTGAATTTGAAGATGGCCTAATCAACTTCTTTTCAAACAGTTTGATGTACATTGCTTGCCTAATTCCTATTAATTACTCAGGTAAACTGTAATGATCACTAGTCGTCGACATTCAGGCATCATGGTCCATGGATTACATTCTTTAAATGTTTGGTATGGTATTTCAATTTTCAAGTACAAACTTGACGATGGAGCAACAAGAAGTGATACGTACTCATCACACACACGTATTATAAGAAAGATATCGATATAAAAAATGGCATTATGATTGCTTTGTGGCCCAAATTTGCATCTGTCTTCGGCTATTTGCCCCAAATTTGCATGTGTCTTTTTGTAAATGCCAAGTCAAAACCCTAGGCCAAGCATAAAAAACAATCTCATGAATACTCCATATTTCAATAAACGTATCGGTTGACCGCTGACCATAAAACTTGGTCACTGATGTCAAGTTTGTGAGCTGTAAACTCATCTAATTAGGGGTGAGTCCGAATCCGTTAAAGCTGCTAACTGACCCGCTTTAAACCGTTATTTATCTAATGGTTTAAATTTAACCGGATAAAAGTCAAACGGTTTAAGAATCTAAACTGTTACGTAATGGTTTGGATTTGGATTTTCATTTTGACAATCCGTTAAATCCAAACCGAACCGTTAAAGAATATATTATTTTTTATTAATGTTTAAATCTATTATTAATATAAAGTAAAATTAATAAAAATAAAAGGATACCTAGATGTACCCATATAAGTGTATGTATACTCATATAAGAGTATATATTAAATAGTTTGTTTGTTTGATAAATCTTAGTATAGTGATAATACTTGCAGTTCAATACTTAACAAACTTAATATATATATATATATAATTTTGAGTATTGAGTATTTTTTTTTTGTATCCTTATTTTTTCTATATCCTCATTTTTTTTTATTCCTTAACGGTTTTAAACCGTTTCGATCCAAACCGAACCGTTAGTAACAGTTTGGATCGAAACGGTTTTATTTTTAATTTTAGAAAATTCAAACCGTATCGAACCGTTAAAATTTTAACGGTTTGGATTTGGATCTTGCCAATATCCGTATCGAACCGTACCGTGCCCACCCCTACATGTAATGGTTCACCTGCAGTGCAGATGTTTGTACTTTGTATATAGTAGTACATGGCACAACATAACTAGAATATTAACAAACAAATTTTCATATGAACTATACAATTATATTCCAATCCACAAAATAAATCAAATCATGAATCATTTGGAATACAAACCAAACAACGAATGATTATGTATCGCCTTGTTTTTATCCAATCCATCCATTTTGTCACATGCATCTTGTTCATACACAAACTGGTCGGCCTGACTAAGGTCCAAATTGACCTGCCTCATATTTGGTTGGCTAGCCCCAAAGCAAGCCTCAGATCATGCTAACAAGCCCAGGGCGACCTAGGAAGAACATATTTGGTCGGCCGGACCCACTGACAAGTCATAAATGCTGCCTAGGACCACCACAAGACACATGGCGGCTCCTAAAGACAGCAATATTTATCCCACATTGACAAACACCAACAAACACATTCAATGCTACTATAAGTACAAGGGCATCCCCTTCCCAAAAGGTAATGACAATCTTGTCCTCACGCTGCCTAAATTGCTACAGTAACTTTCCCGCTTAAATTGACTTAAGCATCGGAGACTGTTAGGGCACCACACCGGTGTCCCTTTGCATTCACCCTCTTTCTGTGCAAGTCACAATACCCCGAGAGGAGCAAAGAAGGAGATCAGCGAGGCAAGACTAAGTTGATCATTTCTTACATCCACAGATTGGCGCCATCTGTGGGAATCTGAAACGACAACCCACACTCTCATCCACCAGATCAGCCATCCCGAATTCTGCCTAGTGCCATGTCATACGAACGAGACGAAAGAGATCAATCACACCCCCTTTCCTCGGGGGAACACAACCGGAGGCGTCCCTGATGCCTACCGCAAACACTGGATGATTTGGTGCGCGAAGTAGCCGCACTGAAGGCCCACAATGTAAAAATCGACGTGAAGAACCAATACGCAAGTACACTTGCCCTTACAAGGATGTCCCCACGAGAAGGCCAACCGGGAAAAGAACTGGCTGATCAATGTCTGGCCGAGCACCATCAGGTCGACAGGCCACGTACTGCACACGTTGTGCTCGAGAGGTCGTCACTAGACCAACCAAGAAGGCAACAACTGACACGACTCATCCCAATCCCCCCGGGATTACCGTGGGATGTGTCATGCTCCCGTCTGACACGAAGTGTCAGACAATGGATAACCTAAGGCCACTGCCCCAACGAACTTCCAAAGTGCGCAAGGATCAATGGATGAGGCATGCAATGTCCCAGTCTCTGCTGCAGTCGCATCCATGATCAACCTGAAGGGCATTAAAAACAACAAAGGCTGTGGACGAAAATAACTAAGTTCATAAAACATATTTCACAAAGATATTTATGCCCTTCATGTAAAACGTATGCATGCATCGAAAATCAGTAAGCAAACTATTTATTAAAAGCAACCATCAGGGCCTTAGCCCAGAAACCATGACTCAAAACCAATTGTGGGAACTCAGCCCAAAACCGTAAAACCAAATTCCCATTCCAAGTGGGCTACCGCCCAAAACCATAACCACAAATACCATTCGAGAGAAACATGTTTAAACCATCCTGGGCATCCCAGATGCCTACCGTCCTAGACGCTCGACGTCCCAGACGTCATATCTCACGGTATAAAGCAACACGTGCTACCCGGGGTCTCACCGGGTCAATATCTCTGACATCCCAGATGTCTGACGTCCCAGACGCCCAATCATAGCAATCCTGCTCTTGAGTCATCATACGGTTCGGTAGCTTCGTATAATGACCCCTCGCAGGCAATGCACCGTGACTTCACCAGTGTCCCAGACACCTGGAGGAGACCATCACATATCCTCATATCAAGATGGTTTATGGAAAACAGTTTATCAATCATTTCAAACATCTTAAGGGCCCTGCCCGGAATTTCCATAAAACCATCACAAGTCCAAACATCTGATTTATCAAATCCAAAACCTTTTATTCAAATCCATTTAGGGTCCACGACCCTAAATCACATTTATAACCAACTAGGCCTCATGCCCGATTTCGTAAACCAATTGGGCCCACGCCCCAATTTCGTAAATCAACTGGGCCCATGGCCCGATTTCGTAAATCAACTGGGCCCCTGGCCCGATTATATAACTCAAATGGGTCTTAGCCCTATTTCGTAAATAACTGGGCCCTTGGCCCGATTTCGTAAAGCAATTGGGCCCCCGGCCCGATTACATAACTCAATTGGACTCCAAATCTGAGGTTTCCAAAACAATTGGGCCTCATGCCCGAGTTTATCTTTCTAATTTCAAAATCATTTCATGAAATCATATCCAAAACCATAAGTATGGGAAATCAGTGTAAAATCAAAAAACTTCGATTTACGTGCAATCACGTAAATCACCTCGAAATGCATGAAACCATATAATTCACCAATATCCAAATCAACATCATATAATCACAATCATAATCCATATAAAACAGTTATGCATGCATAAGATTTATAAAACCAAAGTCCATTCACAGACCGTCCATAATTGTTCGTTTTCGCGCTGCATGCGTTCCCGTAATTTCCGACATTTTCCAGAAATCTCGAATCCTGTCCGAAATCATTCTTTAGTGTCACTAAGGGCTCAAATAACAACATACTAATTTCCCATAATTTTTTGGGAATTAAACGTTAGTTTAAAACGTAACATAAACCTTCGGACCCTCGAAACAACATCGAAACGGTGTCCAATTAATTCGAAAACAACCCTAAAATGTTCGTTACATTACATACGACAAAAGTCGTGTTGAGCTTACCTCGAGGATCGGGCTCACGCGCCCTCAAGCGCCGCCGTGAGTGGCTGCGCGTGAAACTCACGCGCCTGCTACAGTGCTGCTACAGTTGTCTTCTTCACCCGATTCACCTGGTAAACGGGTCTGCGACCCGCGTGTTCGACCCGGTTCAATTCCTGCCATAGTCAACCTAATTTCCTCAATTGATCCATCAAGTAGAATCGCAAAATACTTAATTAAGGGTCTGTGGTAATCATTCCAATCAACACGGCCTAAAACCAACTCAATTGAACTCGAGTTCTAATCGAAGCTCACCGTCCCAGTTTCACTAAACAAACACTGTTTTCATCAATTGAATAGTTAGGGAGCATCGTAGGCTTACCATAGAGAGGATTTTGTGACCAATTCCAATAGAACTTACCTCCAAAATCACGACTCAATGCTCTATTTTTCTGAAACTCCGTCGTGTCTGTCCATGGCTCCTAGGGCTTCGAGCTTCGAATTCTTGATCTAGATCGACTAAGTGAGGTCCCAGAAGACTGATTCGAGCCTCAAATTGACTTGGGATGGCCTACATTTCAAATTCGGATTTGAATTGTCCAAAAATGATTTTCGGGTTCCAGTGTATGTTCTCACTCAGTCCTCCCATTTTTTCCTCTCTATTTCGTCTCTCTAATCTATCCAGTTCTCTGTCCCTCTCCAACCGTCCTAGAAATTGATGAAACAACTCCAATTAATCCATCCAATGCGACCAGTGCTCTACTCAAAATTCTCAAATGAATGCATCAATTCAGCCCGTGCACTGCACCTCACCGTCCCAGGGCATGTTGCTTCCCACTCAGCCCCAATTGCCACTGATTCCATCCCCGGTTAGTGACAATTGTCACTTGATTGCTAAACAAAACACTAAGCAGATTAAACAAGTCACTCACTCTGTTCAACAAAGTCCCACTCACGGCTGTTTCAAATTTCAACAGCCAAATTACCATTTTGCCCTTCCTTTGGTAATTTACCAAAATACCCCTCCTCGTTCTTGACCCGTAACTTGTCCGTCCGACGTCCGTTTTCCGTATGCCGCCTGTTTACGGACCCAGGGCATCGAGACCTACCTAACGGTCCTCGAATTGTGTGAAAATTAGTGGTCAATCAAAAGTCAACATTTTTCCCCTTTTCGTCCGGATTACGAAAATACCCCTCGACTTCCGAACGTTATAACTTCTTCCTCGAATGTCAGAATCGAACATGCCACCTATCTATGAATTCGTGACTTCCCAAACTAGGTCACGGTCATTGGTCACAGTCCATTTGACCACCCGAACTAAGAGTCAATATTTTGCCCACGCCCAAGGGCAAAACGGTCATTTTGCACATTTCGTCCGATTTCATTCAACTAATCTCAGATTTGTCATTCTAACCCATAATTAATTAATATTTAATCCCGATATTCGGGACGGGTTGTTACAACAAAAAAGGCCAAACCCCGCCTCTTCTGGACGACTCTTCATCTAGCCAACAAAGGCAGGACCCTCAGGGACCAAGATCTACAGAGATGCTCGGCAGTTGCTGGAAGAACGCCAAGTCCTGCTGGCTAGGCTCACCTATGAAACTTCGTACGGGAAGACTTCAGAGCCACGACACACCAATTCAAACAATCGCGAGGTCGCCGCTGGCAACTCGGACCGGGGGGCAGATAAAAAGGTTGCGAGACAATCCGGAAAGGCCAGGACCACCCACGGAAGCACCACTATGCGGACGAGAAAGACTCGACAGCAGTCAGCTATTCTCATGGCCGAGAAACAAAAGTCCGCCAGGATAGGAGCCGAAGGCCAACCGAAACCACCACCAGTCTTCCTACCAATCAGAATGCAGAGATCGAAGCCCTCTTGAGAAGGGTACGTGCCCCAGAGGCAAAGGAAGATAGAAGCAAGGTGCTAGCCTTAAAGAAAGCCAACCCTGGTCCTTTCTCAGAAAGACTCCTCCGCTCTCGACACAGAACTGAGGTCAAGTCCCTGAAGATCGCTTTGTACACGGGAAAAGGAGACCCCAACACCCATTGGAACAATTACACCTATGCTCTGGCATACCGGGATGCCTCAGAGGACAAACAATGCCTCCTCTTCAGCTCTACCCTCATAGATGCGGCCTTGAACTGGTTCTATCGTCTGCCGCCAAGCACGATTGACTCCCTCGTGGATCTGTATTCCGCTTTCTTGAGCCAGTTCATGATCCAAACCATCAGACTCGTGTCCACAGACTACCTCTTCTCCATCAGGTAGAAGGAAGATGAAACACTCTAAAAGTATGCCGCAAGATTCAACCTAGAGTACTCTCGCTGCCAGGACACGGATGACAAGGCTGTGTTCAACGCTTTCCGGAGAGGCCTCAAGGAGTCTTCCTTTAAGTATGCAGCTCACACTGAGGACTGGAGCAGCTACGCCGAGTTTATGCGCAGAGCTAGCATCCACGCTAAGGCTGAATTCTTCCATACTCCTCCAAAGAGGAGTAGGAGCACCCAACCCATGCCCCGCCCCACAAACCTGAGGAGGACTCAACAAAGCCCCAACCACAATCACGGTGGCAATCGCTCCAAGACAGGTAAGAAGAAGTTTCACTTCGACTCCCAAAATCAAGACAAGAGAGGACGGTCTGGTCGCAATGACCGAGACTATCGCCGTGGGAACCTTCAGGAGAGTAGGAGAAGGCGCAGGCCCCAAACGTCGCTTTGAGACTTACACAGTTCTGAACACCACCCTCGACAATTTCTTGTTGAATGTGGAGGAGATGATAAGGAACCCCAACTACCAAACTATCGTCAACAAGGAGGCCTTTTGCTAGTACCACAAGTACAATGGTCATACCATTGAAGAATGCATCGCATTCAAGGACATCGTTGAGCAACTGGTTCCCGAAGGCAGGCTCGATCAATTTCTGTCCCGAGCGCAGACTGTCCCAGCACGCCTTCAAATCAACACCATCAGCGAAGGACCAACCATATCCTCCCTCATCACCTCCAACCGAGCAAAAAAGGATCTCCATAGAGCTTCACAATCAAGCCAACAGGTACTTAGTATTGGCGCCAGCTGACCCGACATATTTGCAAAAACCGGATGGCAAACTATCAGCTTTTCTGAGGAAGAAGAAAGAGGCATCGTGTTTCCGCACGACGACCCTATAATTGTCCGAGCGTTATTATCAAACTGCGACGTAGGTCGCATCCTTGTCGACACCGATAGCTCGGTCAATGTACTTTTTTGGGTTGCTTTTCAAAGGATGGGCTTGGACAAGAAGGAGTTGAACCGCAAAGTCTCGCCCCTTCTTGGTTTTTCAAGTGATTCTGTTCTACCCAAGGGTATCATCATTCTGCCGATTACCATGGGCACCGAACCTCCAATTGCCACCACACTGACCACATTCCTCGTGGTCGATTGCCCTACAGCTTACAACGCGATCCTTGGTCGGGGCCTGCTTAACCAGATGTGTGCCATCGTATCAACACATCTCCTTTTGATGAAGTTCCCAACATCTTCTGGAACGGGCCAACTGCAGGGAGACCAGCTCTCCGCCCGAACATGTTATGCAACCTCCCTGGCCAAAATAAACCAGTGCTTGCTTGAGGCAATGGGGACGCTCTCGGTCATAGAGACGGCACTTGGAGATGACCCCGTGGACCCCAAATACATGAAAGAACTCTGGGGCAGCCCCCCGAAAGACCCTCGCACCTGGCGCATATACAACAAGTAGAGCCCGCGAAAAAGACAGAGACAATCCCTCTTTCCAACAAACACAAGGACCACCAGGTTCTAATAGGCTCAAAGCTGAAGCCTAGCATCCGCTCTGCCCTCATCAAGTTCCTCTAGGATAATGCTGAAGTGTTCGCATGGTCCTACGCAGATATGCCCGGCATCTCCACCGACGTGATCTGCCATCGGCTCACCATCGACCCCTCATTTAGGCCGATTACGCAGAAGCAGCGAAGCTACGATTCGGAGAGACAACTGGCCATGCAGGCTGAAATTACGAAGCTCAGCACAATCCACTTTGTCCGGAAGGCTATCTACGCGGCGTGGGTCGCCAACGTGGTTCTCATCAAGAAGCCTACGAGATTATGGCAAATGTTTATTGACTTCACGGATCTGAACAAAGCTTTCCTGATGGATAGTTTTCCTCTTCCCAAAATCAACATGCTTGTGGATGCCACAACAGAGCACGAACTGCTCAGCTTCATGGACGCCTATTTTGGATATAATCAGATCTTCATGAATCCGGCGGACCATATTCACACCAGCTTCCGGACCAACCTGGGTATCTACTACTACAATGTCATTCCCTTTGGCCCGAAGAACGCGGGAGCGACGTACCAGCGCCTCGTCAATTTCATGTTTGCTGATCAGATTGGAAAGACCATGGAGGTTTATGTGGATGACATGCTTGTCAAAAGTAGAACGGCGGACGAACACATCCCTAACTTGGCCAAAATGTTCAATGTCCTCAAAGACTACAAAATGCACCTCAACCCCGCAAAGTGTGTTTTCAGCGTAGGCTCGGGAAATTTTTTGGGATACATGATCAGCCAGCGAGGAATTGAGGCTAATCTAAAGAAAATCAAGGCCATCATGAACATGCAACCCTCTCAAACACACAAAGACATCCAGAGCCTAAAAGGGCGAGTGGCGGCACTCACCCGTTTCATTTCCAAGGCAATTGACAAGTGCACCCCTTTCTTCAAAGCACTTAAGGGCAATGGCAAAAAGATCAACTGGACGGAAGAATGCAACAAGGCATTTGTGGAGCTCAAGCGTTACATGAGCAGTGCACCACTCCTAACCAGACCGGAGACGGGAGAACACCTCTTCGTCTACCTCTCAGTATCCACCTCCGCAATTAGCTCAGTCCTGATCACTCAGAAGGAAGGGGCCAAGAATCCTATCTACTATGTCAGGAAGGCTTTCCAAGATGTCAAGACCTGATACCCTGACTTGGAGAAGTTGGCACTCGTACTGGTGGTAACTGCAAGACGACTGCACCCATACTTTCACGCACACGAAATCAAGGTCGTCACCAACAAACCTCTCCGACAGGTCCTCCAGAAACCCGACACCTCGGGCAAGCTCATCAAATGGGTCATCGAGCTTAGTGAGTTCGACATCAGCTATGTGGCCAAAACTGCAGAAAAAGGGCAGGCCGTGGCCGACTTCATCGCTGACTATTCCTACCAGCCCACCCAGTACAAGCCACCCGACAACTCTGCTCAAGAAGAATCTCCCGCCAGGGAACAACCGGCAGTGTCCACTGTCTCCCCTATCGATCCCGCGCGTCCATGTTGGACACTGTATGTTGACGGTTCAGCCTGCCACAACGGATCAGGTGCAGGTTTGGTACTTACATCTCCTGACTAGGTCAAGCTCGAGTATGCTCTCTATTTCAGTTTCAAAGCCTCCAACAATGAGGCGGAGTATGAGGCCCTACTCGTTGGCCTACGTCTTGCCAAAGACATGGAGGCCAAGAAATTGCGCATCTTCAGCGATTCCCAGCTAGTCGTCAGCCAGATAAGTGACGAGTTCGACGCCAAAAATGAGTCCATGGCTCTCTAGCTGTCCCTCGCCAAAAAACTCCTTCGGTCGTTCATAAATTTCGAAGATGTGAAGATCCCATGGTCGGAGAACAGGTATGTCGATGCCCTTGCCCGACTCGCGTCATCTCTGGAAGATAAGGAAGAAAGACGAGTCTTGGTCGAAGTCCAACACAGGCCTAGCACCATACCAAACCCCGTATACACCATCAACACCAGCCTAAATTGGATGGAAGCCATCAAGGCCTACTTGTAGGATGGCTCTCTCCTTGAAAACAAGCTAGAGGCCAAGAAAATCAGACGGCAAGCTACCTGCTACACAATTTAGCACAACCACCTCTACAAGCGAGGGTTCACCACCCCGCTCTTAAAGTGTCTTACGCCAGAACTAGGGGACTACGTTCTCGAAGAAATGCACGAAGGCATATGCGGAGACCATTCGGGCGCACGCACTTTGGCACACAAGACATTCCACCAGGGCTATTTTTGGCCAACCATGCTCGCTGATGCCACTGCTCTCACACAGAAATGCGACAAGTGTCAGCGTTATGCCCAGATTCCTCACTTATCAACCGAACACCTCACTTCCATAATGAGCCCATGGCCTTTTTCACAGTGGGACTCGACCTGATCGGACAGATGCATACGGGCAAGGGGAAACTAAACTTCGTCGTGGTGGTAGTGGACTATTTCACCAAATGGGCCGAGGCGAAACCCCTTGCATCAATTACAACAGCTCAAATCAAGTCTTTCGTTTACCAGAACATCATCTACTACTTTGGGAATCCGCACACTATCGTGATTGATAATGGCAAGCAATTCGACTGCAATCGTTTCAGGGAATTCTGCCAAACATAAGGCATCAAGCTCCTCTTTGCATCACCTACACACCCTCAGTCCAACGGCTAGGTAGAGGCCGTGAACAAAAACATCAAGTACAACCTCAAAAAGCGCCTAGACCAAGACAAGGGCAAATGGGGAGACATCATCAGCGACGTCCTCTGGTCGCATCGTACCTCATACAAAACGGCCACAAACGAGACTCCTTTCGCCCCTAGCTTTTGGAAATGAGGCTGTTGTCCCCGTGGAAGTCGGAGAGACATCATACTGTGTCATCTCGTAAGACCAGAACACCAAAAACCAGCAGATTGCACTCTCAACCTCGATCTCCTAGAAGAAAGGCGTGATCAGACACACCTGAAGAATGTGGCTTACAAGCAAAGGGTGGCAAGATACTACGACTCCAGGGTTCGACACCGAAGTTTCAGAGTGGGGGACTTGGTTCTTCGCAAGGTCAACCTTGGAACCAGAGACAAAGTAGTAGGGACCTTCGCCCCAACATGGGAAGGCCCATACACTGTATCAAGGATATGTCGAGAAGGAACATACGAGCTTCAAACTTCAGCAGGGAAGACACTTCCACATCCCTGAAATGTGGTCCACCTAAAGTACTACTACAAATGAAATTTCAAACACTGCAAGGTGCACGGCTCACGGCCACCTCTTTTGTAATCATGTTCTGACACCTCAAGTGCGCACGTATCGAGGTAGTGGCGTAAACGGTCTGTTAGTGGACTTTTCTTTCAAACTTATGATGCATGCATATATGTTTTTATATGTTTTCTATACGTTATTTCTATACTTATGATTATTATCTTGATTCTTTACGATTTTGCACGTATTTCGAGATATTTACGAAATTGCACGTTTTACGAGATTACGATTGATGTTGTGATTTGAACATGGTTTTGATAATTTGATTTTGGGTTTGATATATGATTTGATTTCAATGATTTGAAATGGATTTCGGAAAAGTGATTTCAGGCTTGAAGCCTTGTTCATGTGATTTCGATAAATGAGATTTCGGTTTTGGAACCGAATTTTGAAAAGGTGATTTTTACTTTGGTTTTGAAACTTGAAAGAGAAATTCTGGATTTGGGTTCGAAATGATGGTGCCGGATGCTAGCTTATGGAATCATTGTTACGAATTTGGATATGGATTTTCTATGGTTTTCACTTGATTGAAAAATGGTTTTGGGTTTAAAGACCCGGAAAAAGAAAAACGGCTGGATCTGGCTTTGAGTTTAAAGACTCGGTTGATTGACGGGGGAGGGCCCTGGATTGATATGTTTTGAGTTTAAAGAATTGGTATATGTTTTGAGTTTAAAGACTCGGTTATGATATCCCCCAAGGCCTGTTGATTGTATTTTGAGTTTAAAGACTCGTTGATATTCCGGGAAGGCTTGATTATGCGTATGGTTTTGAGTTTAAAGACTCGGGCGCACTTGAGATCCAGCAACTCAATTGATTGATGTTTTTCACTGGTTTTTCACTGGTTTTCCGATGTTCTGGGCAATGGCCCGGATGATGAGGATTTATGATTTTGGGCTGAGGCCCTAGCTTTGAATTGCGGATTTGATGAAAAAAAACGATTATGGTTTTCATTGATGGTTTTTAGATATGAAACGGTTTTGTGAATTGGTTTCTATATGCATGCATTGGTTTTTAAATGAAGGGTAAATGTCTTTTTGATAAACTGTTTTCTGAATGTATTATTTTTGTCCACTCACAGTCTTTTGTGTTTTCGATACCCTCCAAGTTGTCGCGGTGCGGGCTGTTAGTCGAGAGAGATGGAGACATCACACACGCGACCCACAGTAGAGTCTGCGCGCTCTGGGAAGTCAGTAAGTTTTGAAACTGGTCTTTTGGGAATCCCTTGTTTGACTTGTGTGTCACATGGAGCTTGAACGTCGGTTTATCCTTCGTGTCACGCGTAAGTTAGACGGGAGCATGACTTAGCCCTTAATCCCGGGGGAGCGGGGGTGGGTCATGTCACGACTCACTTCCTCGGCCTTGGCCGCCACCTCTATCTCCATGGCCTTCACCTTAAGCTCTAGCTCAACCTTGGCCTCAAGAGCTTGATTGAAAAGTCAATTAATGTTGGCCAAGGCTTGCTCGCGGCCTTCAAGATCCCTCTTCATGTCAACGGCATGTTGATGAAGGTTGTTGACATGGCGGAAGGTGGCGAACACTTTGCCAAGAAACTAAACAAAACAGGGGCCGAGTCAGTTCATCCACATACAAAAAAAAAGGAAAGACCTTATGTGAGAACCGAGGCGCATAGTCTTGTCACATCGGAGGGCAAAATCCTCGGCTGAAGGTCAGCTATCTCACCCAGCTTATACTGGGACCCCCGAACCAACGTGTTCATGAAGTCCAGCTGAGAAGGATGGAAAGCAGTACTCAACTGCCTCCAACTATCATCTACCTTCGTCGTCCTGACCAAGTCAGGCTCCCTTTCGGCGTTCACGAAGAAGGACTTAATGGACGAGTCGAGGGTTTGCCTCTTCAGCTTCTTGGGCACCTATCGGCCAGCTAGAAGGGATGGTTATGATGGCACAATGATATCCCTCACCATCTCGAGTGTTTCCACCTCAGCCTTCTTTTTCTTCCTTATTTTTTCGACCAGCTTCTCATCTTCCTTAGCTTTCTTTCTTTCCGCCAACTTCCTTTTCTTTTTTTTAGCGAGCCTCGGCCACTAGCTTCCTCCTCTCCCCGGCCGCATCATCTATTTGGATGAACACCGACGACCCACCAGCAACCGAGGCAACAGACGACCCCGTTTTTTCGGAGCTGGCCGAGACAGGAGGAGTTACGAAGAGAAGCTCAAGGGGTTCCCCCGTTGCCTGACCTACATCAGCAGCATGCATTGATCCCTGTCTAACTTCCCTCCACCCCTCTCCCCCCCCCCCCCCCCCCCCCCCCCCCCCCCGGATTATCATCAGCCTCGGCTTGACCCTTGAAGTGGCCTTGTTCTTCAACGGCTGGTGAAAATCAACCTTGGCCGAGCCTCCTGCCTTCTGGGCCTACAGTTTCGACTCCTCGGCCTGCTTCAATATTTCTTGGATCTTAGCCATCCGATTAGCACACTGGGTAGCGGCTACAACAACGTAGTCCAGGGGTGCTAAGCAATACCAAACATAACCTCATCAGGCCGATACTCAAAGATATATTCAAACAAAAAAAAAACTACAAGGTAACACTTACGTAGTTCCGTGATCAAACCGACCTTCAACAAGTTGATGGGTAGCCACAGGAAATCCCTACTCCTCTCTGATCAGTCAAGCTTTTCAAAAAGTTCAAGGCAATCGGCCTTCTCTTGCTCGGTCATACTGGGACACTTGAACACCTATGCAAAAAAGGGGCAAGTATGTTAGAAACGACCTACGAAATCAAGAGACACACCCTAACCGACCTACACACACCTAAGAACAGACACTAATCACACCTTTGGACTGATAGGTTCTCGGTATTCTCCAGTTATTCTCGGTTAGATGGGATCCCTTGTCAAGACCGGTCCCAAATCCCCCGGGATTAATGTGGGACCCGCCTGATCCCGTCTTACACCCTATATCAGACCAGGGAAAATTCCAACTCTAGCCCTCGCTGGGGCTATCAAAGTGCGTGAGGATCGTAGGAGGAAGGGAGTGATGTCTCATCTCTTCAACAACCCGCATCCGCGATCAACCTGAAGGGCATTAAAACACGAAAACTGTGAGTGGACAAAAATAATAATTGCATTAAAAACACATTTCGCATAAAGACATTTATGCCCTTCATAAAAACATACGCATGCATTCAAAACCATTTATCAACCATTCATAAAACTATTTATCAAACATATCAAAACCTTTCAAGGGTTCATGCCCGTCCCCACAAACCGTCATGACCGATAAATCCATTTGGGTCCCCGACCCGAAATCACAAAAACTCGTAAATTCATATATGTGGGAACTCAGCCCAAACCATTCTCAGTGAAATACCAAAACATACAATACGGGGTCTCCGCCCCCAAATCATTTCTAAAACATCGAATACGGGGTCTCGCACCAAAACACTTTTCGAATCATAAAACACCGAATACAGGGTCTCTGCCCCCAAATCACTTTCCATAAAATCACATACGTATCGACATATGTATAACCCATCTGAGGCACTTCCGAGAAGATGCCAACTCGGGGCACAAAGCCCCTAGGGAACACATCCCCGATAAATGTCACGATTAATCATATCTATCTAGTGTGCACACTACTCAGGGTCTCACTACGAGTCTTCTCCCAGGAATCTCCATCTAGGAGGCTCAATCTCTAGATCTAGTCCGAGCTCTCTCTCTAGATCTAGTCCACATATCTCTCCGGAATCTGGTCCGGGACCACAATATAATAGGTAACCACCACTCCTGGAATGGGATCCCTATGGGGATACCCACTCTGGTATGTGGATCGTGACTCTCCAGGTCGATGCTGGAGGAGACCATATAATCAATATGTAGGGTTCATTCATTTCAATTCTTTTCTTTCTTTCTCAAATCACTTTTAAACTGGGCCTCATACCCGATTCATTTCAACAAGATTCCTCGAATCCGATTCAAATCAGTTTCACAGGCCTCGGCCTAAATCCACAGTTCACCTGGGTCTCATGCCCAAATTCTCATTTCGTAAATCGAACTGGGACTCAGGCCCGATTTCACAATTAACAGGGCCTCTAGCCCGATACCACAGCTGACTGGGCCATAAGCCCGAAACCATAAACCAACGGAGCCTCACGCTCGATTTCACAACCAATAGGGCCTCAAGCTCGATACTACAGTCAAAGGGGCCTCCAGCCCGATATTACAACCAAATGGGCCTCAGCCCGAACTCGTGAACCAACGGGACCCTCGGTCCGATCGTATAACTTAAATGGACCCTCGGTCTAATTCCTCGTCAAATCAAATGGACTCCAAGTCCGAGAGTTCGTAAATCAAGTGGGTTTCGTGCCCGATTTCATATTTCCAAATCCGAAATCCGTTCATTAAATCATCATTGAAAACGCAGTACGCAAAGGTAGGACATAAAGCCGAAAACCTCGAAAAACGTTAAAATATGTCGATCCTAAGCTACCACAAACAATTGCACTCATGGCAACACAAAACATGTATTAAAAGCATTTATAAATATTTATGCATGCATCAATTTCGAAGGAAGGGTCCACTCACAAACCATCCGAAGCCGCGCATCGATAAGCATGCCAAAAATGTCTTCCCGGGCCAATCGTCGCCTCCGGGATTCCCGAACCTGTCCAAATTAATTTAGAGGGTTACTAACTACTTATATAACCCCTCACTAAAGCCCTGTAATTTTCTAAATTTTATAACTATTTTTAAAACCGAACCTAAACCTTCGAACGTCCCGAACTATATCGAAACGATGTCCGATTGACACGAAACCAGTCCCAAAATGTTCGTTACATCGAATAGAAGGTTTTGTGTGTTGAACACATCCCCAAATACCCTATCACGCGCCGTCACACGCCCCAGGAGTGGCCTGCGCGTGGGCCCACGCGCTGGTTACTGTAGATCATCCCCTACCTTCGGCAAGGCTGGTCGGAACCGGCCGGCCCGGTTTTTCCTGCAATTCCGGTCCGCCTGGACCTGCGTGACCGGTCGAAGGCCCTAAACCCATCAATTCTCGTCTGTTTCCCTCCATTTCAATCCCTAAATTCCTATTTTTAGGTTTCCTATCAGTCCCAATTAACAAAACGACCTAAAATCACCTAGAACCCGTGAACCCGAAAGCCCCTCACGGTTCAAGTTTTCTAAAACCCACCCTTGGCTTCACAACCGTCCAAAACTTCCCAAAACCATCCTATTACGACCCTAAAAACTCATTAAACCCATCCTAATCGTCTAAAATCAACCATAACAACAAAAATGGAAAAATGGATCGAAAATGGTTTTAGCCAATACCTTCTCGGGTTTGTGGCCTCAGCCGTGCACGGCGGCGTCACTTGGCTGGCCACCATCCTCGACCGTCTTCTCAACACTCTCTAGTCTCTCTAGTAATCATCTGGGGTTAAGGGTTTGGTTTGGTTTGGAAAATGAGATCGGGTTTGGATGTGGGGAAGGAAGAAAATGAATGATCAATGAAGAAGGGTGAGATGCATGAAGAAAAATGTTGGCCAGTGGATGGGTGACACTTGTCACTCATCCAATGGTCCACTGAAAAGCAACTGGGCCCGATCTTCGTAACGATCTCCGTGAACCGTAACTTTGCCGTCGAATGTCCGAATTCGACTTGTCGCATGACTACGGATTCGTATCGTCCCGATCTTCGTAACGGTCTTTGGCCCTCGGCCATCGGACCTCTCGGGTCAAAAGTCAACTTTTGGCCCAATTTACCAAATTGCCCTTGAACTTCCGAACATCATAACTTCCTCCTCGAATGTCGGAATCGAGCGTGCCACCTGTCTATGAACTCGTGACGTCACTACCTACGTCACAGTCATCGACCAAATTCCATTTGACCCCGGAACGAAAAGTCAACGATTTTCCCATTCTAGGGTTAAAATCGTCATTTCGCCCGAACATCCGCTAATCCTCGTCTCATCTCCGATTAGCCTTGCTAATCCATCATTAACTCTTAATTAATCCCGTTAATTTGGGACGGGTCGTCACAAATTTCCCCCCTTAAGGAATTTCGTCCTCGAAATTCAAAGCTACCCGATTCCACAACCAAACTGTGGTATCCATCCATGTTCCTCGAATCAGACCGCTGCACCCACACGAGAATACTTGTGTCATAGTACATGTCCAACACACATACCATACTCATCGGCACAGTCCTCAGTACGTACCGTCACTAGAGCCTCCAAAGCTCCAACTCACTCTCGGGAACTACACGTCTCTCACTTGGGAAAAAATGTTGACACTCGTGGATCTCACCTGTCACTCACTTTGACAGGTAAGCAACACCAAGCTGATATCTAAACGGCTTTTCAGTCTGCCACCCTGACAGGTTCCATCTGACAGTCGTCAGGCTGAAAACGCACCCCTACTAAGGGCTACCACGTCTAAGCTGGCATCCTGCTCATCATCTGATCGGACAACTTCCTCAAGATCTTGCCATCACAATGGCACAAATCACATCTCACAGGTCATCCTTAGACCTATGCCCATATTGACTCTAAGTAGAGTCCCAACAATCCTCATCGATCTGAACGCAATGGATAACTATCTATCCATTACCCTCGCAGGTCACAACCATCGTGACCAGCCGGCAACTCCCCGCTCCACTGCGCTTCACTGCGCTACTCTGATCTCGACTTGTTCTCTAGTCCTCGTAAAGGTAGGCCCAGGCGCCCCAGAAGTGGCCTCCGCGTAGGCCCACGCGCTGGCTACTATAGATCATCCCCTACCTTCGGCCAGGCCGGTCGAAATCGGCTGGCCCGATTTTTCCTGCAATTCCGGTCCGCCTGGACCGGTGTGACCGGTCCAAGGCCCTAAACTCCTCAATTCTCGTCCGTTTCCCTCCATTTCAATCCCTAAATTCCTATTTTTAGGTTTCCTATCATTCCCAATTAACAAAATGACCTAAAATCACCTAGAACCCGTGAACCCGAAAACCCCTCACGGTTCAAGTTTTCTAAAACCCACCCCTGGCTTCACAACCATCCAAAACTTCCCAAAACCATCCTATTACGACCCTAACAACTCATTAAACCCATCCTAATCGTCTAAAATCAACCATAACAACAAAAATGGAAAATGGATCGAAAATGGTTTTAGCCGATACCTTCTCGGGTTTGTGGCCTCAGCCGTGCACGGTGGCGTCACTTGGCCGGCACCATCCTCCACCGTCTTCTCAACACTCTCTAGTCTCTCCAGTAATCATCTGGGGTTAAGGGTTTGGTTTGGTTTGGAAAATGAGGTCGGGTTTGGATGTGGGGAAGGAAGAAAATGAATGATCGATGAAGAAGGGTGAGATGCATGAAGAAAAATGTTGGCCAGTGGATGGGTGACACTTGTTACTCATCCATTGGTCCACTGAAAAGCAACTGGGCACACTAAAGTCAAAAAAGGTCCTCGTAAAACGTGTCATCATGAATAGTATCCTGGAATTTCCGTGAACCGTAACTTTGCCGTCGAATGTCTGAATTCGACGTGCCACCTGTCTACGGATACGTATCGTCCCGATTTACGTAACGATCTTCGGCCCTCGGCCATCGGACCTTTCGGGTCAAAAGTCAACTTTTGGCCCAATTTACCAAATTGCCCTTGAACTTCCGAACATCATAACTTCCTCCTCGAATGTCGGAATCATGTGTGGCACCTGTCTATGAACTCGTGACGTCACGAACTACGTCACAGTTATCGGCCAAAGTCCATTTGACCGCCGAAACGAAAAGTCAACGATTTTCCCATTCTAGAGGCAAAATCATCATTTCGCCCGAACGTCCGCTAATCCTCGTCTAATCTCCGATTAGCCTTGCTAATCCGTCATTAACTCTTAATTAATCCTGCTAATTCAGGACGGGTCGTCACATCCCTCCCAATCTCCACACATCAACACAAACCTATGTTTCCAGGATTTTTGCGATGTGGGCATATCCCATATGAACGGCCCCCTGTTTTTCCTATCTTTAGGTTCCATGTACACCCACCCTGTCTTTTCCCTTCGAAACTGATACAGAAAGTTTATGTGGCCCCATGTCGGCTTCCGTTTACCAGCTAGCTGGAAGGCTATATAGACGCCAGTGAGCGCAATCTAGGTGTTCGGATTGATCTAACTGATAGCTACCCCCACATTGGCCACCATCCTTTATGTAACGACCCGTCCCGGAAATCGAAAATTGATTAGTGGTTAATGACGGATTAGTGTAATTAATCGATGATTAGTGGGGTACTTTCGGACGGACGGTGCGAAATGACAGTTTTGCCCCTAGAATGGGCGAAATGTTGACTCTTCGTTCAGACGATCAAATGGACTTTGGCCGATGACTATGACATAGTTCGGGACTTTATGAGTTCATAGATAAGTGGCACGTCCGATTCCCACGTTCGAGGAAGAAGTTATGACGTTCGGAAGTTCGGGGTTATTTTGGTAATTTGGTTGAAAAGGGGAAAACAGTTGAATTCTTACCAGGGAGGTCCGATGGACGAGGGTCGAGGATCGTTACGTAGATCACATCGATATGAATCCGTAGACAGGCAGGACGTCGAATTTGAAGGTTCGGCGGAAAAGTTACGGTTCACAGAAATTCCTAGAAACTATTGCAAGTTTTACGAGACGGATGCCTTTTGGAATTATGTGGGCCCATATATTTTGGGGCAGTCCCAATGGATGAATGACACTTGTCATCCATCCATTGCTTACCCAAATTATATCATGCATATCACCCCACCAAACACACAACTCGATCTCACCCAAACCATTCCATTGACCATTTTCAATCCTTGCTGCTGAACTGAGAGAGAGAAACAGAGAGAGAGACTGACGATGGCTGATGAAGGCAGGACAGCCGTGCACGGCAGCGAGGGCTCAAGAAACCAAGGTAAGCCGATTACCCGACTATGTCCCATTTTCCATTATTCTTCGATTTGGGCGTTATGGATGCTTTTGGGGGGATTGGATAGTGTTCAATAGGTTGTTAGGAGGGTATAAAGGATTTTTTGGATGGCGGTTGACAGCTGTGAACCCAGGGAAAAATTTGAAAGATTGAACCGTGAAGGGGAGTTTTACACAGTCGGGTTTTGGGCGTTTTTCTTTGGATTTGATGATAGGAATGGATAGGAAATGATGAAATAGGAAGTTTAGGATTGGATTGGATCAAATTGGACGAAAAATGGATGGTTTAGGAGGCAAGACTGGTCATGCAGGTCCAACTGGACCAGCCGAACCGCCAAACCGGCCGGACCGGGTTCAAGGGAGGTTGAAGACGATCTACAGTGCTGACAAGTGGCTCCCACGCGTAGCCCCTTTGGGTGGCGTGTGTGGGCGCGTGATCCATCCTTTGGGGAAAGTTCCCACATGTAATTTCATCTATTCGATGTAACGAACATTTTGAGACTAGTTTCGAGTCGATCGGACATCATTTCGATATAGTTCGGGACGTCCGAAGGTTTAGGATTGACTTTAAAAATAGTTAAAATTTTGGAAGATTACGGAGCTTTAGTGAGGGATTATTTAAGTAGTTAGTAACCCTCTAAATTAATTTGGACAGGTTTGGGAACTCCGGAGGCGACGATTGGCCCCTGGAGAGGTTTATGGCGCGCGTATCGAGGCACGACTTCCGACGGTTTGAGAGTGGACCCTTTTTCGAAATCAATGCATGCATAAATGTTTATAGATGTTTTAAATACATGTTTTGTGATGCCATGAGTGTATTTATTTGTGGAAGCCTAGGATTTAAGTATTTGCACGTATTTCGAGATTTCCAGTTTTATACGATGCTTGTACGTGCTAGGTTTTCAATGAGGGTTTAATGGATGGGTTTTGGATTTGGAAATATGAAATCGGGCATGAGAACCTTTTGATTTGGAAACCCTCGGACTTAGAGTCCATTTTATTTGATGAGAATCGGGCTGGAGGCCCATTTGAGTTATACGATCGGACCGAGGGCCCCGTTGATTTTAGTATCGGGCTTGAGGCCTAGTTAAGTGTGAAATCGGGCTTGAGGCCCCGTTAATTTTAATATCGGGCTCGAGGCCCCATTGGTTGCGAAATCAGGCTTGAGACCCCGTTGATTTATAGTTTCGGGCTTGAGGCCCCGTTCGTTGTGATTTCGGGCTCGAGGCCCCGTTAGTTATGAAATCGGGCTCGAGGCCCCGTTACTGTGGTATCGGGCTTAAGAGCCTGTTGATCGTGAAATCGAGCTTGAGTCCCAGTTCGGTTTATGAAATGAGAATTCAGGCATGAGACCCTGTTGAACTGAGAATTTAGGCCGAGGCATGCGAAAATGGATTTGAATCGGATTCGAGGAATCCTGTTGAGATGAATCGGGTATGAGACCCAGTTGAACTATGTTTTGAGAAAGAAAGTATTTGGAAAATGTATAAACCCTCCGACATGATTTTATTGGTCTCCTCCAACCGTCTACCTGGAGAGTCACGATCCACTGACCAGAATAAGTATCCCGATAAGGAGCCCATTCCAGGAGTACAAGTTATGATGTGGTCCCGGACCAGATTCCGGAGAGATGCTCGGACTAGATCCGGAGATAGAGCTCGAACTAGATCCAGAGATAGAGCCTACCAAATGGAGAATTCCTGGGGGTAGACTCGGAGTGAGCCCCAAGTAGTGTGCACACTAGTATAGAGATGAATCGTGACATATATCGGGGATGTGTTCCCTAGGGGCTGTGTGCCCCGAGTTGGCATCTTCTCGGAAGTGCCGAGGATGGGTTATACATATGTCTATACGTATGAGGTTTTATGGAAAGTGATTTGGGGCAGAGACCCCGTGTTCTATGTTTGGAAAGTGATTTGGGGCGGAGACCCCATGTTTTATATTTTGGAAAATGGTTTGGGCTGAGACCCCGTGTTCTATGATTGGTATTTCACTGAGAATATTTTTGGACTGAGACCCACGTTGAATGGATTTGGGCAGAGTCCCATGTGTATTGGTTTTGGGATGAGTTTCCGCAATGGTTTCATTTACGTTTTTGGGCCAAGGCCCTAGTGGTTTTGTGAATGTTTTGATAAACGGTTTTCGAATGCATGCATATTTTTAGTGAAGGGCATAAATGATCTTTGTGAAAATGTTTTTATTTAAATGATTGATTTTTGTCCACTCACGAATTTTGATGTTTTGAATGCCCTTCTGGTTGATCGCAGATGCGGGATGTAGTAGAGACTAAGACATCACACTCCTCCTCCTACGATCCTAGCATGCTCTAGATGCCCCGGTAAGGGCTAGAGTCGGAATTATCCTTGGTCTGACACTTCGTGTCAGACGGGAGCAGACACATCCCACGTTAATCTCGGGGGATTTGGGACATGTCCTGTCACTTTTAACCCAGGGATGAAGCGGCTAGACGACCCCATGGGTGAAGACATCTGGGTGAACAGTCGCCCACAGCTCCGGAGGATCACTGGGTGACAGGACCCACCCCCAATCCCCCGGGGTTAAGGGCCAAGTCCTGTTCCCGTCTAACTTACGCATGACACGTAGGCTAAACTGACGTTTAACCTTCGTGTGACACGTAAATCAGACAAAGGATTCTCGATCCGACCATCCTAAAAGTGTCCAGACTTCCCAGAGTGTGCCGAATCTACTGTGGATCGCGGGTGTGATGTCTCCGTCCCTCTCGACCAACAGCCCGCACCGCAACAACCTGGAGGGTATCAAAAACACGAAGAGACTGTGAGTGGACAAAAATAAAGTATAAGTTTAAAAACAGTTGATAGAACAAGTACATTTATACCCTCCAATTAAAAACCAATGCATGCATATCAAATTATTTCATAAAACCATTTATACTCAAGTCATTCAAACCATTAAGAAAACTGAATTCATTTCCCTTTTCTAAAATCCCGGGCTTCCGCCCAAAACCATCGAAAAACCATGATCGAAAACCGTCATCATCAAATCTCATTGAAAACCCAAAACATATTTGAAACCACATTATCCATCCATCGAACTTGCTGGATCTATCCGAGTCTTTAAACTTTCGAGTTTTTAAACTCAATCCAGGCCTCAATATAATCCGAGTCTTTAAACTCAACAGGCCTACGGGGGAAATATCAATATTCGAGTCTTTAAACTCCCGAGTCTTTAAACTCAATCCGGGTCTTTAAACTCAATCCGGGTCTTTAAACCCAATCTGGGCCCACCCCCGTCATAATCATATCCGGATCTTTAAACTCAATAACCAGATCCAGTAAATCCAATCCAAAACCATTTGAAAACCATTTTCCATTTCCGAATCCGAATCCACAATCTCATCAGGATCCCGAATCCAAACCCAGAACTCATATCCATCTCTTTTCCAGATCCGAGTCCGCAGCCATCATACCGTAAGCCTGCATCCGGAATAACCATTCTGAACCCAAACCCAGAATCCACTTTCAAGTCCCAAATCGAATCCCGAATCGTCATCCAGAATTCCAATTCAAGAATCCGAAATCACATTTCTTAAAATCACTTCCTGATCTGGGCTTCAAGCCCGAAAACACTTTTCCGAAAACCATTTTAAATCATTGATTTTAAATCATATTTCAAGCCCCAACATCAAATCATGAAAATCAAGTTCAAATCACAATATCCATCGAAATCTCGTAAAACGTGAAATTCCGTAATTTCCTCGAAAAACGTGCAAACCCGTAAACCATCAAGATCATAAATCAAATCATAGAATCACGTATAGAAAACATATAAAAACATATATGCATGCGTCAAGAGTTAGAAAACAAAGTCCACTCACAGACCATAACGTTTTCGCCTCGATACGCGCGCACTAACGCTTTCCCGGTTAATCCGCTACCACTGGCTTTCCCGAAAATGTCCAAATCCCATAATAAGGTCACTAACTACTTCATAAAGCTTATACTAAAGCCTCGTATTTTTTCCGAATTTTTAACTATTTTTAACCGAGGCCTAAAACCTTCAGACAACCCGAAACCTATCGAGACGATATCCGATCGACTCGAAACTAGCGCTAAAATGTTCGTTACATTAAATACTTTAAAACACGTGTTGAACGTGCCTCGAAAAGAGGGCCCAAGCGCCCTCACGCGCGTCTGGAAGTTTCTGCGCGTGAAACTCATGCGCGTGAACAGTGTCACCAGCAACCTCTGGTCGACCCGGTTCAGACCGGGTCAAACCGGTCTCTGAAACTCGAACCGGTGCAGGCGGTTCTTCACCATTTCTAATCTAACTTTTGTCCTTTTTAAACCATTCAATTCGTCCCATTGATTCTGATCGATCTAGTTACAGAAAACATGAAAATTGAGGTGGGAAAGTACCTCCCCGATCGACGATCATACGGCCCCCTTTTTCCTCCTCTGTCCAGCCGTCACAGACCCTTATGGACCACGATTTTGGTCCCAATCATCTCTTGGCATTCTTAGAAGTTAGTTCCAATCATCAGAAATGAGCAACAATCACTACATCGTGATTTTCCATTTTTGTACCTCACTGTATCTTCCACTGTTTCCCACAGCCACCATCCACGGCCGAGGCCAGTTCCAAGTTCAAATCATTCCTAGCCACCTCCCAATCATCACCTTAGCAACCAATTGAATCAATAGTCACCAGAAGTTCAACGTCCATTTTTGAATTTAAATAAAGAAATCTCGGCTTCTGGCCTTACCTTCCACCACCGTGCATCACCGTGCCACCACGACCAATCTCTCCACCTTCCTTCACGCATCACAGGTCAGGGAGGAAGAATTGGTTCAGAGTCTCACTCTCACCCTATGTTCTCTAGATTTCAGCCGTGTAAGGCCACTTCCACGATCAACGGTTTTTAATTTTTGGCAAGGCTGTGAACCAAGTCTACAGCCATCTAGAAGGGGACATGTGTCTAATTTCTGATGGTCACTCCACCCAAAAACAGCCAAGTGTCCTAATCTCACTGGCACACACTCCAAGACAGCCAAATGACCATTTTACCCCTGCCTTGCAATTTTACCATTTTGCCATTTGCATTCCTAGACCCATAACTAACACATCCAAAGTTTGATGACGATGTACCGCCTGTCGTTGTACTCATGGTATCGAGACCTTCCTAATGGTCTTTGAATTGCGTGAAAAGTAGTTGTCGTGTAAAAAGTCAACAAATTCCCTTTAATTACGATAATGCCCTCGAACTTCTGAATGTCATAACTTTTTCCTCGGATGTCGGAATCGGACGTGCCACCTGTCTATGAACTCGTGATGTCCCGAACTATGTCACGGTCATCGGTCAAAGTCCATTTGACCGCCCGAACTAAAATTCAACATTTTTACCCATTTCAGGGGCAAAATCGTCATTTTGTACCGTCCGTCCGAACGCAGCCAACTAATCACCGTTTAAACTTCACTAATCCGTCATTAACAACTAATCTAATCCCGATTTCCGGGATGGGTCATTACACTGGTCATGTCCTTCTCTCTGATCAGCCTCATCACCACTGAATCGAGCACGTGAAACGCCTCTCGGTATGCTTGTTTATCGTCCCATTTGATCATACTCCATTGACGATCAATATGGTAGACAGATGTTGCAACAGTCACTTGCTTCATGGCCGCATCCATATCAATCTCAATAACCACGGGCCTTGAAGTCGCGCCTTCATCATTTACTTCGACAAAATCGTCCCCTTGTCCTCGGCCTGATACTGTCGGTAAACCCTAAAAAATAACTGTCTGGTCGACCGAATCTACATCCAAAGGTATCTGGTCGGCCTCACCACCGGCCGACACAGACTTCTCAGGTATTAAATCAAAAGCTTTCTCAAGCTCTTCCTGTAAGTCTATCTCCTCTTCGGCCTGTCACTTCAGAATCACCTCTTGCCGAGATGTCCCTGACGTCGAAGCCGATTCACTGGATTGTAACCGGGTGTCCGAATTGGCCGAGCTGACAGTTGATTCACCCTCGAAGGCATTCCCAGATTGATTATTCATGCCTTGAGACTCTTCAGATGACATCTACAAATGAAAAAAAGGGCTCATAAGAAAGGGAAACACACAAGACCGATCTACCTAACCGCCTAGACAATCAAGAGGTCAAGGCACGAACATTCATACGTGTTCTTACCATGTTCTTGCCAAAACACCATTTGAATCGAAATCAAGGAGTTAGAAAGCATCATACCTTGTTTTTACTCCGATGACCACCGTTGTTACCGCCGTGAGTTTTGATCTGAAATCGCCTTGGTGATGCCTGAAATCACCTTATATCTCTCTCAAAAACTCAACACAAACTCACTCAGATGCAAAGTGAAAAGTGATTTTTCCTTCAACCCATTTATACCACCACAAGTTAACCACGATTAAAAAACTAGTCGTTATAACCATGGTCGGCCATATGAAACGTCTCACTATCTCGGTCAGTGGAAAGGTCACCTCGATTACTGTAAACATTCAAAGCGCACTACCTCGTTTCCGGTGACATTCACACATCTGCTACCAAGTGATATTTGATCGGCCTAAGGACACCTCCTAGATAGTGACTCATCTAGGTGACATCCACTCACCTTCGTAACCAATTAGCATTTGATCGGCCTACGGACACCTCCTAGGCCAATCGGCCACCTCAAACTGGCCAACCATGGTGACATCCACTCACCTTGGCAACCAAGTGGCATTTGATCGGCCTACGGACACCTGATAAGCCGATCGGCCACCTCATCGTGCGAGGGTCTGCGCAAACTGGCCGACCAAGGTGACATCCACTCACCTTGGAAACCAAGTGGCATTTGATCGGCCTACGGACACCTCCTAGGCCGATCGGCCACCTCATCGTGCGAGGGTCCGCGCAAGCTCGCCGACCAAAGTGAAATCCACTCACCTTGGCAACCAAGTGGCATTTGATCGGCCTAAGAACACCTACTAAGCCGATCGGCCACCTCATCGTACGAGGGTCCACGCAAGCTGGCCGACCAAGGTGGCATCCACTCACCTTGACAACCAAGTGGCATTTGATCTGCCTAAGGACACCTCCTAGGCCAATCGGTCACCTCATCGTGCAAGGGTCAGCGCAAGCTGACCAACCGAGGAAATTACCACTCACCTTGACATCCAAGTGTCACATAATCGGCCTGAGGACCTCTCTAAGACCGATCGGCCACCTCGTTATGATCCGTCCAAATAAAATTTTAACTCAGCTCTCCCTCGACATGTTCCCCTCCTTTAAGGGCTTGGGGGACTAGGGACTAGCATACTGTACACCAAGACAGTTCGACAATCACAATACAAGCCATCAACTGAGGCATTGGGGGACTTCTATTCATACCCAAACGGGTTGGCCTGACTAAGGTCCAAACTGACCTGCCTCATATCTAGTTGGCCAGCCCCCAGGCAAGCCTTAGATCATGCTAACAAGCCCAGGGCGACCTAAGAAGAACGCATTTGGTCGGGCAGACCTACTGACAAGCCATAAATGCTGCCCATGACAGTAGCATTTATCCCACATTGACAAACACCAACAAACACATTCAATGCTACTATAAATACAAGGGAATCCCCTACCAAAAAGGTAATGACAATCTTGCCCTCACGCTGCCTAAATTGCTACAGTAACTTTCCCGCTTAAACTGACTTAAGCATCGGAGACTGCTAGGCCATCACCACACCGGTGTCCCTTTGCATTCACCCTCTTTCTGTGCAGGTCACAATACCCCGAGAGGAGCAACGAATGAGATTAGCGAGACAAGACTAAGTTGATCATTTCTTGCATCAACACATCTACTCGAATGGTTACCATAAAGTCGTTCACAATATATAAGTCACCCATTTGTGAGTACAAACTCTACTTAATAAACAAATGTGACGTCATAGAATTTAACAAACTCTACAAACTCTACTTAAGGAGGCGACCCTAAAATGCTTAGACAATAATACAAATAATATTAGGGTGTGTTTGGATGTGAAATTTGTCAACAAATTAGAATTTTAAATTTTCTATATATCAATTCTTTTGTTTCGATGTATAAATAATTTTAAATTTTTTATATATCAATTCTTTTGTTTCGATGTATAAATATAAGAATTTAAATTCTTAGAAAATAAAAACATTTGGAATTTAGATGTTACAAATCTTAAGTTTAAATCAATTAAAACTGAACAATTTGAACCACTCCTGAAACTAATTTTATCTGATCCAATACAATTTTTTTTTCTTTATCAATCAAGTTTGAAAACCGAATCCAACCACGTATAGATGTATAATTTTATTTAATTACGTGACATCATATCATTTATTGTTTATAACTTATACCATACACTTCAACACACTAAATCCACAAGTGCCCCAAAATGTAAAGTATGAAAAATTCAGACATTTGGAGCTTTTTTGCACATTTGAATGATATTTTTAACTTATGAATTTTTTTTCCAATTAAGTTATGAGATTGATAATTTCAAAGTTTTATGCAATGTGAGTTTATGTTGATACTGATCACTATTTTATTTTTTATAAAACTTCTAATTTTCACGATGAATCTCTATTATTATAAATTCAGGACACCTAAAAATACCAACTTTTCGCTGTATGTTTCTTTGCTGCTCAACAATTTAGGGAGAAAAAAAAAGTGAAACTGTGAAAGTTTGTGGCTTTGATGACTCATCGATTTATCAGTCTTTCAATTTAGTGTACTGATTGAGCTTCACTTCCATGCAGAAAAATCGCTTGGCCGAGCCACTGAGTATGCCCATCCAGGTTAGACAAAATTTGCATATTGAATTTGTCTGTACTTAGAAGTTTACGGTTTAGTTCATATTCTTTATTTGTTTACTTACGGGTTTCAAAACTTCAAATTCAACTGCAATGGTCATATTTTTTCTTGGTCCAATTTATTTTTGTTGGCTTTATGGATGCTGTATTTTTCGCTTTTAATCGTTTTTGTTTTGGGTTTGTTTCATGGTTGCGTAGCAATAGTTGATGCTAGATTAGTACTTTTGTCATTTTCTTTTACTATATCTTTTTTTCTTTCTTCCTTTCGTGGATGTGGAGTTTGGACCCAATTTTTACTTCACAATTGCTAGATTAGTACTTTTTATTTGATATTCATGGCTTCCACATTTTAGTTTAAGATTTTTATCAACAAACTTCTACAAAAGCAATTCAGAATTTTGGACTAATTATTTGTTTAATTTTCATCAGGGATAAAGAGCCGGGTTTCGTTCTGTGTCAGCAAGCTATATATGCACATAAACGATGGCTTTCAAGGTATTCAAAATGTCAACCACGTTTTGTGCCCTCTATTTTTTTTTTACTTGTTCTGATTGTGCTTGGCTCGGAAACCCAAATTTTGGAGCTTCAATATTAGGTTGTCTCATTTTTTTTTCCATAAAGGTTTATGTGAAGATTATTACTCCCACCCTGGATAGATTTCCTTGTTATTCGGGGTGTTTATACCACAATCGACCACAAGGTTGCCGCTCAGGATCGCCTACAAATGACCATGGCAAGTCATTTCGTGCCTGCCGACCAGACTCAGCCGTTTGCCAACTAAACGTGGGCCAACCGACCCAACCTATCGTACCACTCGACTAGGGACTGTCGATCAAGACACTCAGTCAACCTAACTCAAGGGCTACCAACCAATATCCCCGAGCGCCAAGGTCGGCACCACCAAATAATTACCTACCTCAGGGGGTGAAAATACATTTGTATTCTCAAGCGAATCACTACCATCCATCCAACATCTTAGGTCACGTGGCAAAATCTAGGCAATCTCTTGGGCCTTACTTCGCGTGGACCCGTAACAAATTGATCCAATCTCCGATTCCAACATGCTGCCTGTCCATAGACTTAGGATTCCAAAGCCTACGTAAAGGTTTTCACGAAAAGTCCAAAAATTATCCAGAGTTAAAGGTCAACTTTTGACTTATAAGGGCAAAATCATCTATTCACTTTTAAAATTTTAGAAATAACCGAATTATGAATTTTCGGGTCATTACAGAAGCAACCTTCTGTGTATATTGTTGGACCTGGATATGGACTTGTTGCTCTGAATTTGAGACATTCTTCTTAGGCCGTTTAGAAACTTAGGGTCTACCTGACTTGGATGTTCTGACCAATCTTTCAGTGTAGTATTATTAAGTATTAAGTTCAAGATTGGACTTCAAATGAATATTGGTTAATACCAAGAAGCAGAATGTAACGACCCGTCCCGAATTATCGGGATTAATTAAGAATTAATGACGGATTAGCGAGGCTAATCGGGGATTAAACGAGGATTAACAGACGTTCGGGGTGAAATTACGATTTTGCCTCTAAACGATGACAAAAAGTTGACTTTTGACCTGGGAGGTCTGATGGTCGAGAGCCGAGGACCGTTACGTAGATCCCGTGGATACGAATCCATAGACAGGCGGCACGTCGAAATCGGACGTTCGACGGAAAAGTTACGGTTAACGGAAGTTCGAGGGAACTATTGCACGTTTTACGAGACAAATGCCTTTTTGGAATTAAGTGGGCCCAGATATTTTGGGGCAGGCCCATGGATGAATGACACTTGTCATCCATCCGTTGCCCACCCAAATTGGTTCATGCATACCACCCCTTTTGCTTGTTCGTGCATACTAAACACACACAAACCCGATCTCACCCAAATACCAATCCATCGACCATTCAATCCTTGCTGATGGACTGAGAGGGTGAAACAAAGAGAGGTTAACAGTGTCTGGATGATGGTAGGACCGCCCTGGATGGCGGCGATGGCCCAGGAAACAAAGGTAACCCGATTACCCGGTTGTGCTTAATTTTCCTTTGTTTTCGATTTGGATGTTAGGGGCTGTATTAGTTACTTGGAATGGGTTTAACAGGTTGCTAGGAAGGTATTAGGGTGGCTTTGGTGGTGGTTCACGGCTGAGGAAGCCCTGGGGAAGAACTGGGCAAACTGAACCGTGAAGGACAAATTGAACCCGTGGGTTTTAGGAGGTTTTAGGTGATTTTGAATTCATAGAGAGATTCCTAGGGTCGAAATAGGAAGGATGGAATCGATTAGGAGGAAAAAGGACGAAAAATGGATGGTTTAGGAGGCCAGACCGGTCATGCCAGTCCAATTGGACCGGCCGAACCAGTGAACCTGCCGAACCGGCCGTCGAGAGGTTGATGGTGATATGTGCACTGGCACGTAAGCCACACGCGCAACCCCTTTGGGTGGCGCGTTGTAACACCCCGGAAATTCAAGGATTATAATAATGTTATTTAATGTATGAATTGACGTTTTTACCCTTGTGAATGGTATGGCCAAATTGTTGACTTTTTGATTTGTGGGTCAGATGGACTTTGACCAATGACTGTGACGTAGTTCGGGACGTCACGAGTTCATAGACAGGTGGCACGTCCAATTCGGACGATCAGGGAAAAAGTTGTGACTATCGGAAGTTCAGGGGCATTACCGTAATTTGGACGATTGGGGCGATAATGTTGACTTTTCGTTTGACAACTAATTTTCACATGACTCAAGGACCGTTAGGTTGGTCTCGATGCCCTGAGTCCGTAGACAGGCGGCACGCCGAAATCGAACTTCGTATGGCTGAGTTACGGGTCTAGGAAGTGAGGGGCATTTTGGTAATTATTTGAACCAGGGGCATTTTGGTCATTTTACCCTTGGTTACTATAGCAAACCGCGGGGAACATGGGCGGCACCACCATGTGCGGTGGTTCTGTGTCCCAATTGATTTATCAGCGTGTGAGTTGGAAAGCTGAGATTTGTTTAAACCCTTTGGACATCAGCACATGGCTGGATACATCCAGCAAAGCCACTATTTTTAATTTCAAAGATTCGAACCTTTGCGGGAAACATTCTTCAGTGGACAGTATGGCTTCCACGAGCTGTTGGCTGGTATGGATTGTTTAAACTGAATAAGAATTGAGTGTGCTTCACTTTGCTACTGTGAGGACTGAGAATTTGAGAGGAAAACCAGAGAAAACCATTTCTGGAAAATTGGAGGGAAATACGGGTTTTGATTTCTGGTGATTGTTGGACCAAACCAAGGCCTGGTTTAGTCTTTTGGGAGTGTTTGGAACTCAACCATATCGAAATCTAGAGGAACCAGCCACGGTTGAGCTGGGACGGAGGCTGCCGTTTTCAGAGAATTACAGAGCTTGGGACGACAACCTTTAGGTACTTTCAGGCACAATTGATCGTTTATTTTAGTTCGTTTTAGTCCTTTGATGCTTCCTGGAAGGTTAATTTGTTTATGGTTTGGAAACCAGTGAGTTGGGATGATCAACCCGTTTGGTTGATCACGGGTCGAATGGCTAGTTAAAGGACTTTTCGAGGCAAATCAATGTCACAGAACTTAAATTGGAAGAATAATAAACATGTTAGGATCAAATTGGATTGAAATCGAGTAGGAATTGATGGGTAATTAACCGGGTCAAGCCGCGGGTGGCAGACCCGTATTACAGACAAACGGGTGAGGATGGTGACACTGTAGCTACAGTGTCAGGCGCGTGACTTTCACGCGCAACCACTTTGGGCAGCGCGTGAGGGCGCGTTGGACCTTATCTCTGATCACAATCAACGTGACTTTTGTTCCTCTCATCATTCTGAACATTTTTTATGAATTAACCATGTTGATCTGAGATAGTTTGGGAGGGTCAGTTTAGGGCCGGTTGTCTCGGGAAACGTGTTGGACGGCTTCCCCAAGTCGGTTTCTGTTTAGGACTTTTTGGATAAATGTTTAAGACTTGTATGGACCCTTACATGTGATTTGGACTGACAGGAATTGTACGATAATCCCGGTACAAGTTCGTACGCGCAGGTTCACCGCGGGATCGTACTGTGAGTGGGCCCGATTTCATTAAACCCTTGCATGCTTAAATGTTTTCCGATTTACTTATATGTTCACATGCTGGAATCAAGAAACGGTTTTGATGATATTGAAATTATGATTATGGCACGTTTCACGGTATTTGGGTTTGAGACCCGTTTTGGTGAAACTTAAAGATTGGTTTGGATTTTATCTATGTATATATATTTTGCATGTGGATATCAATAAAATGTATTTGGTACTGCACTGTATAGATCCATTCTTGTGATACTGTCTCCTCCGGATGTGGTACCCTGGAGTGGTCACGGCGCATTGCCTGCGAGGGGTCATTCTACGGAGGAACCGGACCGTAAAATGACTCAGGAGCAGGATTGCTTATTTGACGTCAGGGACGTCGAGCGTCTAGGACGCTAGGCATTTGAGATGCCGTACCCGGACAGGGTTCGGGGATTGGACTCGGAATTGAGACCCGAGTGGCACGCGTAGCCTTGAGACTGTGACCTTATCGGACGTCAGGGACGTCAGACATCGGGGATGTCTGGATCAGAGTGTATAGTGCAGTGGCTAAAATTTATCTTATGATTTTATTACATGCCTTATGGTTCATACTATATGATTTATGGTTTTAAATTCTAATGCATGCATGTTTGGAAAACGGAGGGGTAAATTATATGATTTACTGATTAAACGATTTTATAAACTTGAGTTTCGGCCTACTCACCCTTAATGTTTTGGTAACCCCTCCAGGTCGTGCTACTGAGGTAGAGGAGGAACCTGAGGCTGAGGCATAGATCAACTTCTGCGTACCTGAACCCCTGTTGGGTGGTTTACCCGCAGGTTTATTTTAGAGTCGTGCTCGCAACTTGTAATTTTGGATTTCATCCCTTGTCTGACATCTGTTTAATTCGGATTTGATGTATAATTTTAATTCGGTTATTTATGCATTTGATGTTTTGAGGTTAAAATTGGTATGAATTTTGGGTGTCAGACGGGAGCAGGGCACGTCCCCTTTGTGGTCCCTGTGGGATCGGGGCGGGTCCTGTCACGCGTGACGGCGCGTGGTGGGGAGTTTGGGGAAACTTCCAACATGTGAAATCATCTATCCGATGTAACGAACATTTTGGGACTGGTTTCGTGTCGATCGAACATCGTTTCGATATAGTTCGGGACGTCCGAAGGTTTAGGATCGAATTTAAAAATAGTTAAAAATTTCAGAAAATTACGGGGCATTAGTAAGGGGTTATTTAAGTAGTTAGTAACCCTCTAAATTAATTTGGACAGGTTCGGGAACTCCGGAGACGACGATTGGCCAGGGAAGGGCGTATGGCACACGTATCGAGGCGCGACTTCGAACGGTCTGTGAGTGGACCTTTCTTTCTAACCCGATGCATGTATAATGTTTTATAAGTGTTTTAATACATGTTTTGTGATTCCATGAGTGCATTTGTTTGTGGTAGCCTAGGATTTACGTATTTGCACGTATTTCGAGATTTCCGATTTTATACGATGCTTATACGTGCTAGGTTTCCAATGAGGATTTAATGAATGGGTTTTAGTTTTGGAAACATGAAATCGGGTATGAGACCCATTTAATTGGAAACCCTTGGACTTAGAGTCCATTTGATTTGATGAGAAATCGGGCTGGAGGCCCATTTGAGTTATACGATCGGGCCAAGGGCCCTGTTGGTTTACGAGTTCGGGCTTGAGGTCCAGTTGGTCATAATATCGGGCTTGATGCCCCTTTGATTTTGAAATCGAGCTTGAGTCCCAATTTTGGTTTACGAAATGAGAATTCGTGTTTGAGACCCTATTGAATTGTGGATTTAAGCTGAGGCCTGTGAAAATGGATTTGAATCGGATTCGAGGAATTCTGTTGAGATTCGGGTATGAGACCAAGTTGAGAAAGAAAGTATTTTGAAATGTATAAACGCTTTACATGATTTGATTGGTCTCCTCCAGCCGTCGACCTGGAGAGTCGCGATTCACTACTTGTAATGAGTATCCTCATAGGGAGCACATTCTGGGAGTGGGTGTAACGACCCGTCCCGGAAGACAGGATTAGTGAAGTGATTAGTGACAGATTAGTGAGCTTAATCGGTATTTATTTTGGTTACTGTAGGACTTTGGGCGTAGAATGACGATTTTGCACCTGGTCTGGGCAAAACGTTGACTTTTAGTTCGGGCGGTCAATTGGGCACTGACCGATGACCGTGACGTAGTTTGGGACGTCACGAGTCCATAGACAGGTGGCACGCCCGATTCCGACATCCGAGGAGTAAGTTATGATGTTCGGAAGGTTGAGGGCATTGTCGTAATTTGGTTAAAATAGGGGGAAAAGTAGACTTTTCGTACGATAGGGTTTTGACATGTAGACCTAGGACCGTTAGGTAGATCTCGTCGTCCTGAGTTCAACGACAGGCGGCATGCCTTCATCGGACATTGGACGGGCGAGATACGGGTCTAGAACGGCAAGGGTAAAATGGTAATTTTGTGTTACAAGGGCATTTTGGTCTTTTTGGTGCATTGGGAATTGGGCCAATCTGATAAGGCCAAGTGTACAGGAGAGATTGGATATTTTTTAGAGGGACCATGGGATTGTGACAGGTGGCATTGGACTAGAGGTTTCTACAAGTTTGCACGGTTCAAATTATTTGGGTGAGTTGTGCTTGTGGCCGTGCACAAGAGAGAAAAAAAGGGTGAAATTGAGAGAAAATTGAATGTTGGCCATGTGTGTTTGTGTGTCCTGTTGATTGAGTGAGTGATTAGAGATCGAGAGAGAGAGGTAGTGAGTGAGTTTGAGTGAGAGTTGGTGTGATGAGAGGGTGGGTTCTCAAGGAAAACCAGAAAACAGAGAGGGAGTTTGGTGGTGGTGCGAACCTCAGTGATCAAGTTGATCAAATTGGACTCGAGGGGAAGCTAGGACGGCTCTGTGGACTCCAGGGAACGCGGCGGCGATCGACATCAGGTAATCTCTTGAATTTCCCCTGGTTGCTCTGTTTTTCTGTGATTTTCAAACGGTTAGTGGTGGATTTTAGGGCTGAGTCGAGGAGTTTGGTGAGGTCTAGTGGACTCAGTAGGGTCCTAGGAAGCTGCTGGTTGTGCAGCAGTGATGGGGGAGTACACGGGTGGCCGGGAGGAAGAACAGGGGAGCTGACGGGTTTTGTTTCGAGCTAGGGACGACGGGTTAGAGGCCGTGTTGTCATGTTTGGTTGAGGGGAATAGGTTGCTGGGTTGAGGACGAAGAGAATGGTGGAAAGAGGGAGGAAAATGGTGGACGGACGGCGGAGAACCGGTCACGCCGGTCCGGAACAGTGCACGGGCTCGAGGTTGAAGATGAACAGTGACTGTGCAGGCGCGTGAGGCCCACGCGCAGCCACTTTGGGCTCTCGTGGGGGAGCGTGGGGCGATTTCTGGGGAAACGTTCAACTAGGTTTTTGGTCTAAATGTTATAACGAATCTTTGGGATAGGTTTCGGGTTAATCGGACGTCGTTTAAGGTTAGTTCTACAAGGTTGAAGGTTTAGGGTCTCGGTTCGTTACGTTTAGAAGTTCGGGAAAATTGGGGAAAATTAGGAGGACCTTAGTGGACGTGTTAGTGACGTATTTTGGTGACTGTGGACAGGATCGGAAATCCCCGAGGCGGACGAGGAACGTACGGGACGTACGAGACGCGAGTGACGTGCCCGGTATCTGTGAGTGAACCCCTTCTCTATAATCGAGCATGCATAACTGCTTTTCCATAATTGTTTTATGGTTTTACATGTGATCTCATGATTGTTAACTATGCTATAACTGTTTTACATAATTGCACGTTTTTCGAGAAAGTACGGTTTTCAGCACGTTTTACGAGAAAGTTGAATTCTGATTTCGATGCCATGATTTTGGGATTTCAAATGATAAGTGATTTCAATGGTTATAAATGGATTGAAGACATGATTTGATAAGCGAGGTTTTCGGTTTTAGAATCGGATTTCGGAAAGCGGAATTTGGTTTTAAAGTTGAAAAGTGGAATTCCGGATTTGGGTTCGGAATGACGGTTCTGGACGCCGAAAGGGCTTCGGACCAGTGATTTCGGATTCGAGTTTGGATATGGATTTAGAAATGATTTACAAATGGTTTTGGATTGGATTTGATGGACCTGATTATTGGGTTTAAAGACCCGGATATTGTGATAGACGGGGGACGGGCCCGGATTGGGTTTAAAGACCCGGATTGGGTTTAAAGACCCGGATTGAGTTTAAAGACTCGGGAGTTTAAAGACTCGGATATATTGATATTTCCCCCGTAGGCCTGTTGAGTTTAAAGACTCGGAGTTTAAAGACTCGAATATTATTGAGGCCTGGATTGAGTTTAAAGACTCGAGAGTGTAAAGACTCGGATAGGTCCAGCAGGTTTGATCGGATAATAATATTGGTATCTATTGGTTTTATGATGTGAGGTTTTATGATACGGTTTTATGATGCTTACGACGTGATTTCTATAACTGTTTTTATGATGATTTTGCAACTGTTTTTATGACGATCCTTATGTGATTTATAACTGTTTTTCAGCTAATGGGTTATGCATGTATGTTTTCAAAACGGAGGGCCAAAACCCTGGTTTGCTTATGAAATGGTTTTTGGAAACTGTTATTTTTATTTATGGTCCACTCACACTTTTCTGTTTTTAAATGCCCTCCCGGTCGTGGAGCTAGCGCGGGGGTTGACGTTGAGGCAGCATCGGAGACATAGAGTACTCGAGAGTTTCCCGGAGTGGTCTCAGTTTTTCCGTTGTGCTTGAACTTTGTGTATCGGTTTTGTTTTCCTTTATTTTGGTACTATGCTCTATATATTTATTGATATTGGGTTGTATTAAAATCTCCTGTGTCTGGCAGTGAAAGTTTGTGTGTCTTCGTGAGATTCTTTGGTCTTTCGTTTGGGGTTTTCAGACGAGAGCAGGATTTACCTTGGTTTTCGGAGTGGAACCGGGGTGGGTCATGACAGTGGGAGTTATGATATGGTCTCGGACTGGGTCCGGAGATAGCCATCTAGACGTCGTAGATCCTGGATGTTGGATAGAGCCTCCTAGATGGAGAATTCCTAGGGGTAGACTCAAAGTGAGACCCCGAGTAGTGTGCACACTTAGATAGAGATGAATCGTGACATATATCGGGGATGTGTTCCCTAGGGGCTTTGTGCCCCGAGTTGGCATCTTCTCGGAAGTGTCGAGGATGGGTTATACATATGTCTATACGTATGAGGTTTAAAGGAAAGTAATTTGGGGCGGAGACCCCGTGTTCTATGTTTTAGAAAGTGGTTTGGGGCGGAGACCCCGTGTTCTATGATTTACATATGGTTTTGGGTTGTGACCCACGTGATGCGATTTTGGCTGGGTCCCATGTGTATTGGTTTTGGGATGAGTTCCCGTAATGGTTTCATTTACGGTTTTTGGGCCAAGGCTCTAATTGTTTTATGAACGTTTTAATAAACGGTTTTCGAATGCATGCATGTTTTTAGTGAATGCCATAAATGTCTTTTTATGAAAATATTTTTATAAACTGTTATTTGTCCACTCACGACTTTTGGTGTTTTGAATGCCCTTCAGGTTATCGCGGATGCGGGCTGTAGCAGAGACGAGACATCACATTCCTCCTCCGGATCCTGGCGCTCTCTGGTAGACCCGGTTGAGCTAAGGACGAAAATATCTCTGGTCTCGTGTCAGACGGGACCAGGCACATCCCACGTTAATCCAGGGGGATTTGGGACGGGTCCTGCCACAGAATGTAACAATTGAATTTCTAAATCAAACAAAATTGATTAAATCAAACAAAATCATTTCGATATTAAATCATTCACATTGTAAATGGAAAAAATAATAAAAGGATAATGGTATTATTTGTAAATGTTTTTATGTTTTTTAGGTTTAGGATCATTTCCTATCTATTAAATGTGGGCATTGATATGGAAGAAAACAAAAACAAAATTAAGGTAATAAACAATAAGGTAGTAGCTGTATGGATTAATAGGGGTCTGTAGCTCTCCTGCTAGGAAATCTTTTAGGGATCTCACAAGATTCACATTATAGGAATAAATGTATATAGATTATATCTTGACCGGGTACATTGACTATATTAAAAATGAAAGAACAATTCAAATCAATTTATAACCGCTGGATCTAAATGAACAACTAAGATATAAAGATCCTCATCTTGAGAATCATCTAGAGAATCCTCATCCCGCATGCTAAGAGAGCGCTCTATCATTTGAGCTACGTCCCCATTGCCGCTAATGCTTGCGTTTTGTAAAATCTAAAGAAAAGTGAAAGTTACCCAAAAAGAGTCACATAAAGTACCATCATCAGAGAGTCCATCTTTACTATATATATTAGGTCGAAATACAAGTCACACAACTCTTTCTTAAATCTTACCATCTGCACTGGATTTCGAGTTTGATTTCTCATTCTCGATATCAGTTATCGTATAAATATTAAATAAATTACAGAGGTTCATTAGGTTTTGTGGGGAGATGATGACTAAATTCAGAATCCAAGGGCTTGTTGATTTTGTGAATTTTAATTTCCAAAAGTATCTCATTGGTGAGGGATGCCTCTATCCTTCTGGAATCTGCATCTTGTGGTAGCTCAAGCCTCCTAACATACCCATGTTCCCACCAATTCCCACTTCTCCAATCTTTCGACTTGGACGACTCTCCTGTTCCTCCTTGCTGCTTCCACTGCCCACTTATTTCCACCACCTTCCCATTTTCAGCATACACCTCAACATTATTTTTCCCATCTCCTGTTTCACCAAATCAATGAATACTAGTGTCAATCAAGTTTCTAGAATCATTTTCTTGGAAATTTCTTTATTTTCTCTAGTTTTTCAACTGTCTATGCACCATATCCATACGAAAGTCGGATTTTGAATCGATGTTTTGTTGACAACATTTTGCTATTTGCATGTATTAAAAATCCATCTTTTAATAAAGAATGATCATCCTATTTCACGAAAACCAGCTAAAAAATGCGTCTTTTAAGCTAGTTAAGTTGTGATTGCGGGGAACAACCTAACATGATAAGCTGTGATTTTGATCCTATCTGATGTAGCAAAATAACCCCTTTTACAGATTGTTGTAAAATTGTTGGAAACCCAGTATAAATGTTGGTTTGCCTAAGAAGAATTAAACCCAATATAAGTTTCTCCCCTTTGTCCATCAACTTTAAAATCATAATTAGTTTAAAACAAGACTAATTTCTGAACATAAAAATAATAAAATTAATGCACCGAAATTTTTGTGACTAAATTTGAACTACTTAAACTAAAAGATTAAATTCGATATTATCAGAGCAGTAATTGGAACTTGGAAATGATGAGTATTTACCTGGTATTTCTGCTTTTAGTACATAATCTTGATCTGTTTGAAACCAATCAATGGTGGTGGCTTGACCAGAGGTTCTGAGGCCAGCCAGTAAGATTTCTGACTCAAACTCCCACAGAGGAAAAGCATCAGAAGGATCAAAAAATTTACCAAACAAGAGTGGACTGAAGAAAGATCCAACACCAAACACCTTGTGGACTGTTGGACTGCCTTGAGACATGAACCTTTTGAACACATCTTCCCTCAGCAAAACACACCATTTCTGTTGAGCTTGATCTTCTCTAACAACTTCAAGCTGTCTGTGGCTGTGAGAAGATGAAGAACTCATCATTCAAGAAGATTGATATTTATTATTAGAGAGAAACTACTCTACTTTTTAGGGTATGGTGAGAAGGGTTTTGGGGCTTATTGATTCTTATAGTGTGTGGGAGAAAAAATGAGCACTTTGGAGAAAAGTAAAGCAGCACAAATTCCTTGAGAATATTTTGAGGGCTGTAAAGTAAAGCTAATTGGAATATTTCTTTTCTGAATTTTTGCTCATTGGTGAGAAATTGTGGCAAAATGGAAGAGCAGGTAATTAACATGTTAATTCGTTCAACCTTCAAAACTCATCTCCGGGGTTTCTGTGAGACACAAATACCAGTTTTAAGCAAAATCATATGGAAACTCATGACAATTAAGCATCACTGACCTAAATTTTTTATCAACTCCATAGTCTATTGGTTTTTGTACTCCAAATCTTCGTATTTGTTAATTGCAAATAGCTGTACTAGTTAATTTTGCATTATTTATTCCAGTCAAGCTTGCATTGATCACGTTATTGTGAGCTGCACTTTTGGCATCCAATGTTAATTTTGAACCTCTACTTCTCTTTGGTTCAGCGACCACTGAATTATGTGCCTTTTTCTGGTTTCTCTTGTAATCAGAAGGGATTTTCATCATGTCTTCGTACTAATTACAGGTATGGTTTACATCTAAAATGCGTTCCTTTTTAACTCAAGACCGAATCAAACCGAAATCATACCAAATTCAATCGATATGATATGATTCGGTTTTATTTTTAAATTGTGCAATACCAAATCATACCGAACCGGTTAAATTTTTTGTTATATTTCCAGTATCGACCTAATATCGAACCATACCAAACCGTGCCCAAAACTAGTCGAAAATAATTTTTTTATGAAGTCTATACACCCTATTAACTATATATTATGTATATACTAAATTAATATTCATAATAAAGGTTGTGTGGAAGGAATATTTGTCATATACTTGTATGTGTTGGGTGTCTCTTCTCTTGCGTCATGTTGCACCTTCTCACCTTATTTTTGCACAAGCCATACATGATGTTATGGCAATAAGTTTATAACATAGTGATTTATTTATACAGTGCAGTTTGAAATGGTAAATGGTGGCATTGGCATCTGGCAGAGGTGCTTTTTCCAAAAGCAGGATTAGTATGTTCATGATTGATGCCTGAATTTAGAAGCAGGGGAAATGGTAGGGTGACTTTGCATAGCATTAGTGGGGCACAGCCAGAAATTAAGGCGAGGGAGGAAATCATCATGTTCTTCCCATACTAGAATCATTGGCCAACTAATTCATTCTGCTTCCACTCATGTACAATTTTATACATACATACGATACGAGTACTGCCTAGGATAACCCAATATTATTCTCTGATTGGAGAATAAATTTCTCCAAGTGGAACAATTTTATTTATTTGTTCATTCATTCTTGGTTTTTCTCCTACAATTCTTTTTTTTTTCCTTTTTATAAAAATTATTGTACTATAATTTTAATTTACGGGATTATAGATAGACATATTTACAATAAGTCACTAAATATTTATCAAACTTCGCATAAATATATAACATCTTGTTAAAATGTTAGAATTTCAAATTTTTAATACGTGAAATCTTTTATTTGGATGTATAAAAAAAATTTAAAATTCTAAGAGAAAAAAAAAACTTAGAATTAGAAAGTACAAATTTAGGGAATAAATTGATAAATTATATAATCTTTTTTTTGTTAGACGAGATTTTTATTCAAAAACATCTTATGATAATACATGTATAGATACTATGTGACTATTAGAAACAATAACCCGATTTGTAAAAAACCTACAACCTGATTGATTAGGTCTAGGGAGAATGGACAATAATAGTGACATGTTTGCCAACAAGGAAAGGGTGAATGGAATTGCATCCCCGTTTTCTGAAACCAAAGGGGTAAAAGCCAAGAAGGGCAAATCATCGGACGTCGTCATGCCCTCGCGCCAAAGGCAATCTATTTTGCTACATTCTCCTTGCTCTTCTCCATCCCTTTTGCACTTTTATAGCGGGTAAAAATATTTTTCAATAACTCAGGTATTTTTAAGAGCATGTCTAACAGAGGGACTTTGGCTAGGGCTGGGCAGCAAACAACCCACATACCAGGGCATGGAATTTCAAATGGTTAGGCCTGGCTTAAACTAGGTTGGGCTGGGGGTTGGGGCTGGGACTGGGGCTAGGCTATCCTGTTGCGGAAAATAGTAGAATGGAAATAATAACTCAACCCACAAAAAAGGATAAATATGCAAGGAAATAAAAGAGCAAAGAATAGAGAACACCGGATATAACGTGGTTCGGCAATATGCCTACGTCCACGGGGCAACAACAACAAGAACCTCCACTAATGAAATTAGGGATACAAAGAGATGCACAACTTCAAGAACACTACTTGAAGGAAACTCTCTCTCTCACACTTGTTTTGCTACCAACACTACAACACTCAACACTCTCAACTTAGAGTGGGCACTCTTCACTCTCTACTTGGAGGAAGATGTTTCTCTTGGATGAGATTGATGGAATGAGCAAATGACCTCTCCTTATATAGGCCAAGGAGGAACCATCTAAATGCTTTCATTAATGCTTCACCCACCCACTTACTTCATTTTGGATCCCACTTACCTACAACCACCTACTACATTTTGGATCCCACTTACCTACAACCACCTACTACATTTTGGATCCCACTTACCTACAACCACCTACTACATTTTGGATCCCACTTACCTACAACCACTTACTTCATTAATGCTTCAAATAACATTTTGTAGATATATTTGAAATTTGGGCCTAGATATTTTACAATCTCCCCCTCTAGGCCAACTAGGTCAAAACGACGTGACTTCTACTTGAAGTCCACTCCAGCGGATTTGCTGCAATACTCCAACTTCTGTTGTGTAACAACTTTTGTCAACATATCTGAAGTGTTCTTGTTGGTGTGAATTTTCCTCAACTGGAAAAGCTTCTTTGATACTGCATCTCGAATCCAATGATAACGGAGATCAATGTGCTTCGTGCGAGGATGGTACACTGAATTTTTACTTAAATGAATAGCACTCTGACTATCACAATGTACCACATAACTTTCTTGCTTCACACCCAATTCTTGAATGAACCTCTGCAGCCAAATCATCTCCTTGCCTGCTTCATTTGCAGCAATATACTCAGCTTCAGTGGTGGATAAGGCAACACATTTTTGTAACTTAGACTGCCATGAAACAGCTCCCCCTGAAAAGGTGAATAAGTATCCAGAAGTGGATTTTCTAGCATCAAGGTCTCCTGCCAAGTCTGCATCCGTGAAACTTTCTAACATCGGTTTCGATCCACCAAAGCACAAGCACAACTTTGAAGTGCCTCTCAAATATCTGAGTATCCACTTGACTGATTCCCAATGCTCTCTGCCAGGGTTAGAGAGATACCTACTAACAACACCAACTGCATGTGCTATATCTGGTCGAGTACAAACCATAGCATACATAAGACTACCAACAGCTGATGAGTAGGGAATACCTGTCATCTTGTCCATATCCTCTTGTGTAGTTGGGCATAAACTTCTGCTTAACTTGAATTGATTACCTAGAGGTGAGTTCACTGGCTTAGCTTCTTTCATGTTGAACCTCTCAAGCACTCGTTCAACGTACCTTTCCTGTGACAACCATAGCTTCTTCGCCTTCCTGTCACGAGTGATCTCCATGCCCAAAATCTGCTTAGCTGGACCTAAGTCTTTCATATCAAATGATTTTGACAAATCTGACTTCAACTTGTGAATCATAGCAACATCGTGCCCCACAATCAACATATCATCAACATAGAGCAATAAAATGATGAAGTTACCTCCGGTGAACTGCTGGATATACACACATGGATCAGCATCTGTTCTCTTGTACCCATGACCCAACATGAATGAGTCAAACTTCTTGTACCATTGCCTCGGTGCCTGCTTTAGCCCATACAAGCTTTTCTTCAACTTACAAACCATGTGTCCTTTTCTCTCAACTTCAAAACCTTTTGGTTGCTCCATGTAAATTTCCTCTTCCAAATCACCATGCAGAAATGCTGTCTTCACATCCAACTGCTCCACCTCAAGATCCATGCTAGCTGCCATGCCCAGAATAACTCGGATAGAAGTCATCTTAACCACTGGTGAGAATATCTCGTCGAAATCGACTCCTTCCTTCTGCCCAAAACCCTTGACAACCAAGCGAGCCTTGAACTTTGTCAACTGCTCATTCTCGTCCCTCTTCAACTTGAACACCCACTTATTTTTGAGTGCTTTTCTGCCTTTAGGAAGCTCCACCAACTCATAGGTGTCATTCTTCAATAAAGACTCCATCTCAGACTTCATTGCCAACATCCATTTGTCATTGTCTGCATGAGTCTTTGCCTCCTCAAAATTTTCAGGCTCTCCATCACCAGTCAACAGAATGTATCTGGAATGCGGGTCATCCCCATCACTGGTCGTGAGAATATACTGTGAAGAAGGATACTTAGTATTCGGCTTCGGCACTCTGTTTGATTTACGAACTGGTACTTGGGAAATCTCCGGTTGCTCCTCCTGGCTTGGCTCCCCCTGAATTTGATCGTCCTGATCATCGTCTTCAGGTTCAGACACTATCTCAGCACCTTCTGCTTCAGCCATGTCAGGAACGTCTTCATGTATAACCTCTTGAGCTCTGCCACTGGGTTCTTGTTGCAGCGGTGATGAATCATAGGTGAGTTGGCCTGCATTTTTAACTGTCTCCTTATCAAGATCTGCCACGGTCTGATCTTCAAAGAAGTGTACATTTCTGCTTCTGAATAGCTTGTTGGTCTTTGGATCCCACATGCGGTAGCCCATTTCTTCATTGCCGTACCCGAGAAAGATGCACGGTGTGCCTTTGTCATCTATCTTCAATCTTTTCTCGTCAGATACACGTGCAAATGCTTTGCACCCAAACACTTTCAAGTGTGAATATGAAACGCTTCTACCGGTCCATACGCATTCGGGAGTCTCAAAGTTCAATGGTACACTTGGTGATCGGTTGATAAGGTAACAAGCGGCTGACACTGCTTCAGCCCAAAAACGCTTTGATAGATTGGCTGTCTTCAGCATGCACCTGACCTTCTCCAGAATGGTGCGGTTCATCCTTTCAGCTACACCATTATGTTGTGGGGTGCCAGGAATTGTCTTTTCATGCCTAATGCCATACTTCGAACAGTAATCTCTGAACTCGTTCGAAGTGTACTCTCCTCCATTGTCGCTGCGGATACATTTGAGGGCTCTCCCAGTCTCCCTCTCCACCATGACATGAAATTGCTTGAAGGTTTGGAATACCTGACCTTTTGATTTCAACAAATATACCCAAACCTTTCGTGAAACATCATCAATAAAGGTAACAAAATATCTATTACCACCTAGTGATTCAACTTCCATAGGGCCACAAACATCAGAATGTACTAGGTCTAATATTTTTTCTTTTCTTGTGAAGGTACCAGAAAAACTGACTTGATTTTGTTTGCCATATAAACAATAATCACAAGAGTCGAGTGAGGTACCTTTGGCAAAGGGAATGAGAGACTTCTTTGCCAAAACTTGCAATCCCTTCTCACTCATGTGGCCTAATCTTTTGTGCCATAGATTTGGATGAGAATCGTCCGCGACATTCAACTCTCCTTTGCAAACCTTCCCATATGTCTTGTAAAGGGTGCAGCACAACTTCCCTCTAGCAATGACTAGCGATCCCTTGGTAAGCCTCCACTTTTGATCTCCCCCATGATGATGGAACCCTTGTTTATCAAGCACACCGGTTGACATTAGATTGAGACGTAAACCAGGAACATGTCTCACATCTTTCAATAACAGCTTGTTACCCAAATCAGTCTCGAACAAAACATCACCTATTCCGGATATCTTGGAATAGCTATCATTGCCCATCTTCACTTCCCCAAAGTCTCCAGCTTTGTATGTGGTGAAAAACTCCGAGTGCGCCGTGGCATGGAAAGATGCTCCAGAATCAACTACCCAAGAAATGTTTTTATCTTCATCAGCATGTAGGCAATCATTGTCAAGAGACAACAACTCACATGCTTGACTGGACACAGTAGCGGTAGCTGCAGTATTGGTTGTGTCCTCCTTCTTTTGGTAGGTTGAGCCATCTTTCCCATCCTTCTTGTTATTCTTTAGTTTGTTGCAATTCTTCATCATGTGGCCATAGAGATTGCAATTATGACACCTTCCATTGAATCGTGTCCTCGAACGGCTTGCACTTCTTCCGCGATCTCGACTGGGACCTTTACTCTTGCTCCTTCCTCTATTCTCCGTCACAAAGACTTGACTATTATCGGAACTAGATGACTTTCTCCTAGTCTCTTCATTGAACATGTTGTCTTTAACATTATCCATAGATAACACACCATTGGGAGCAGAGTTACTTACAGTAATGACAAAGGTCTCCCAGCTGTCGGGCAAAGATCCAAGAAGCAATAACGCTTGAAGCTCATCCGCGATCTTCATGTCCATCGTGGCCAATTGATTGACAGTGCTTTGGAAGTTGTTGAGGTGCTCAGTCACCCTTACGCCCTCCTTATACTTCATGTTGACAAGCTCCTTAATGAGAAACGCTTTCTTCGATGCGGACTTTTGTTCGAACAATGACTCCAACTTCAACCAAAGAGCATGGGCGTTAGTCTCGTTGGACACATGGTGGAACACACTATCATCCACCCATTCACGAATATGGCCAATAGCCTTGCGATTCAACTTCTTCCATTCAGCATCTCCCATATTCTCAGGCTTGCTTTCCTCTCCTTCTATGGGCTCATGCAGATCCTTGCAATAGAGAATGTCCTCCATTCTCGGCTTCCATGTAATCCAATTGGAGTGGTTGAGTCGAACCATGATACTCCTTGAGCCTTCCATTCTCAACGAACCTAGAGCTCTGATACCACTGTTGCGGAAAATAGTAGAATGGAAATAATAACTCAACCCACAAAAAAGGATAAATATGCAAGGAAATAAAAGAGCAAAGAATAGAGAACACCGGATATAACGTGGTTCGGCAATATGCCTACGTCCACGGGGCAACAACAACAAGAACCTCCACTAATGAAATTAGGGATACAAAGAGATGCACAACTTCAAGAACACTACTTGAAGGAAACTCTCTCTCTCACACTTGTTTTGCTACCAACACTACAACACTCAACACTCTCAACTTAGAGTGGGCACTCTTCACTCTCTACTTGGAGGAAGATGTTTCTCTTGGATGAGATTGATGGAATGAGCAAATGACCTCTCCTTATATAGGCCAAGGAGGAACCATCTAAATGCTTTCATTAATGCTTCACCCACCCACTTACTTCATTTTGGATCCCACTTACCTACAACCACCTACTACATTTTGGATCCCACTTACCTACAACCACCTACTACATTTTGGATCCCACTTACCTACAACCACCTACTACATTTTGGATCCCACTTACCTACAACCACTTACTTCATTAATGCTTCAAATAACATTTTGTAGATATATTTGAAATTTGGGCCTAAATGCTTTCAAATGGTTAGGCCTGGCTTAAACTAGGTTGGGCTGGGGGTTGGGGCTGGGACTGGGGCTAGGCTATCCAATTGATAAGCTTAGACTACACATTTAAAAAATACGTAGTTCAAATATATGTGATTAAAACCTTTTTTTGTATTGATGTAGTATTGGTAAATACTGATAGTTCTTAACTGAGAAAATTAGGGAACATTAAATAATGGTTAGTGAGAAAGAAAAATAAATAATCAAATAATAACTGAATAAATGAATTAAATAATAAAAGAATTAAATAATTAAAGAATAAAATGGGGGGTTTTGAAAAGAATTTTAGCTGAAACTACATTTTATATAAACTAAGAATTAAAATGCGAATGTTCATGCTAATTAGAACTTACAAACCAAAGATTAGTTTCATAGACAAAACCGACACTTTTACGTAAGTAAATTCAAATTAATAATCACATTATTTAAACTACTCCTACAAAAGATTTTCTTTAAACACAAATTTTACCAACACTCTAACACATTTTGCTCATATTGAACCAATCACGAAATTTTACCTTAATTACCAAAATACTTTTTTCAATATTATAAATGCACTGACAACGGATAACACTTATGATATGATCCACCTTAAGTATTTGATTAAATACGCTGACAGAGATCAACATTAAATCTCTTTAATCTTATTCTAAGTGCACCGACAGCGACCGACACTTAGCGTTGAATTGAAGTTTAAGCACTAAAACGTACAAAATAACTAAAATTCATGAAGTAAAACACATGGATATTGTATTCACATTTATAAATGTTAGAAAGAAAATATCAACACATATATTAAATTATAAGTAAAACCAAAACAATAACAAAAATTTAAGTAGAAAAATATAGTTTTTCACAACGATCTCTGACAACAGACATAACCTTGTAAAGATGGAGGAAGAAATATGAGAAATTCGGTCTTAAAGACTCTCAAATTGCCTTAGAATTACCTAGTCTTAGTTTTTTATTTTATTTTTAAGAAAAACATAAAAATGTGTATAAAGATAAGTCTAAGAAAAAGTAAAGAAAATCTAGAAAAAAAATAACTAAAAGAAACTAAAAGAAAGAGCAAAAAAGAGGAAAAGGAGCCCCCTAACAATGAAAATCACCTCTCTATTTATAGAGAAGGTACCTCAATGAAAGCTAAAAAATAAAATAAAAATAAAAAACAAAAACAATAAAAAAATTACATGAAGAAATTATGAAAAGGTTGATTTTTAGAGTTAATTGGAGTTGATTGGGAGCAGGTAAGACTCGGTGGCAGGCGGTTGACAGGAGGTATGGGCTTTCGACAGGGCACTGCTGACAAGGGCGTGGGCTGGTCGGCGAGTTATGCGGATCAGACAGAGCAGGTTTCAGGATGTGTTGTAGGTGGAGTGTTCGGCGTGGACCGCACTAACAAGAATGTGGCCTTCGTCACGTGTGCTAGGAAGTAAGGAAAGGGGATTCAACGGGCTGCTACTGGCGCGAGTCTATGCTGATGGGTTGGAATCGCAGGCTAGGCTAGATTCGTGCATGGGCCGCGTTGGGTTTTGGTTTCTTGGGCTTGCGACTTTGGATCTTAGGCTGTGATTAAATGGCCTGGACTGGATTCGGTAGCCCCCTACCGAATTTCCTTTAGATTTTCGGTGACCTTCCTTGTTTCGTCCATAATTTTTTCGTTATAATTCTGATTGGGACAATTTTTTCGTCAAAATACTCAGAATTCCAAGTTTTATTTATTTCTACAAATTTCCCACAAAATATATTATTTTCTCCAATAGTTTGGTATTTTAACATTAAAATATAAGTATAAAGGGTATAAAATAATGTAAAATAAAGCTCAAAATAAAGGCCTATTGCTAGGCTAGCCTCTTCCCTTGCTTGGGTTGGGCAAATGTGACAGAACCCATCCTGGAAAAAACGTCTCATAAACTGCGTCCGGACCCTACTCCTATCTGACAAGCAATGCAGAATACCAAACTTACCCTCAGCTTGTCAGACAAGGGATATTCACCTTATCAATCATGCCTTTGCTTCTCGTTTAGCCCCGAACTTTGTGCCACGGGCCTGGAGGGTTACAAAAACACGAAAACCGTGTGAGTGGGTAAAAATAAATAGTTTAAAAACATAGTTCAAAAGCATTTAACATTTTACCCTCCGTTTTCTAAAACTATGCATGCATATAAAAGAAACCATTTAAATGGTAAGTAAAACAGAATCCAGTTCATGACCCTGAAAAACGTGGAAACTGACCATAACGTAACAAATATCAGTAGTCATGATAACCAGCACATCAATCACACAATACTTAACATAAGAACCGATAAAGAAATCACCACAGTAGTCAACACGAAACCACCACAACAGTCACACAACCAATCCACACACAACCCATCCTCGATGCACAACATCAGTCACCAAGTCCACTGCACTACTAGTAGGCACATCACTCGGGATGTGGAGCCCAGCTCAACGTCTGAGTGAGAACTAACTCAGGATCTGGAGCCCCTAGCTCGACGTCTGAGACTACTAACTAACAAAACCTCGAGGAGGGTTATCCACAATCATCACACACCATCATAACAATTCACATGCCACGAATACCGAGAAACATATACTCATAACACATCTCAATATCACAAATCAAACCATCATCAGAACCTTGGGTCTAAGCCCAAAACCACAACTCAAACACAAACTCCATAAAACGTGTCATCCAAATATACCCAAAACCATCCAAAAATCATATGAAAATCCCCCAAAATCCAATATCACAAAATCTCATTTCATAAGTCACATTCAATTCGAATCCATAATCAATACGGAATATGAAAACGTAATTGCAAAACCTCGTAAAATGTGCAATAAAATAATAATTTGATATAAAATTACCAAAAATCATATAATAATTCCAATCATTCAAACATCATAAAAAAACACATAGAACATCTTTAAAACAGATAAATATGCATGCATAATATTTTAATAAAATAAAAGTACACTCACATGTACCTTACACACAGCCGGACCAATCACACGTCTTTCCATAAAATCTGAGAACATCAATTCCTGCCAAAAATCACCACGAAGGGTCACTTACCACCCTAATTAACTTACATGTGAATCCCATAACTTACACTAATCACCTTGAAGGTTGGTTAAGAAATCCTTTCCCTTGGGCTTCGACGGAGGATTATTAGGTATGCCATGGTTGAGTAGATGAATGGCAATTGTTGAAGCTTTTGAGTCCATGGAGTTGCTAGCGGGGATCGTTAGATTTGGAGATGTCGGTGGGTGACTGGGGTGGGTTGGTGAAGGGTGGGGTAATTTTAAACTAGTTTTAGTTTTTTTTTTTTTTTTTGGTAAGAATTTTAATATTAAACTTAATAAAATGTAACAAACGTAACAGATATTTTATTGCACCTATATTTTTTTGTCTATATAAATAATTTTAACGACAACTAATAGTAATTTGATGGAAGTAACAAAATCCCTCTTTTAGGTACAACGCTATACTATTTTTTATTTTTAAGTGCAAAGTGAGATTTCGCATCAAATTTTAGGTGCATTAGAAATAATAAACCTAACAAGAATGAGATAGCTCACATCTCACATTCGACTTGGACCCAAAAACAATTTGTTTTACCAATGACATTATAATCTAATGGGACTAATATCGTATTCTCTCTTTTCTTTATCTTTAACCAAAATAGAATATTGTGATATAAAAATTCAATAATACTTGCATTCTATCCGAGTGGGAAATTATCTCATTTCACTCTTTTCATTTGTCTACCGTTTTTGTATATATATTATAATCAGAATTATTATTCTCTAAATCATTAAGTTCAAGACAATAAGGAATATCTTCAAATAATCAACATGATTGAATGTCATTTAATCATTCATATATATCAAACAAACCATCAATGTTGATAATAAATAAAACCCTTATAATATAACAAAATTATATATTTTGATAATCAAATGAACTCCAATTTAGTTAATTTTTCCATGGACAATCATTAACTGATGATTTTAGAGTTGAATGGTTCTAGTTATGATATATATATATATATAAGGATAACTTGATAAACAAAAAAAGTGTAACCAGAAGGTACCTTAAAAATTGTACAATGTATTATTCAGATTTTTTTTTATATACAAAAATATGACGATTGGATACTTCACAATACTTTATACACATTGTGTATCGACCTCGCCATTTACATGAGTCAAACTTGGGGTATCAACCTCGCCATTTACGTGAGTCGAATCCGAGATATCAACATCGCCTTTTACATGAATTGGACCTGAGAGCTCATGAGCTTTCATATAACACTAGCAATTATGCACGCACGTTGTCGTGAGGTTTTTAAACTGATTACAAACATGTGTTATACAAAATAAGATGCATATGAAAACATGTTACATCAAAAAGCATGTATCAAAATTAAGTTGAAGTTCGTTTGGCTGACTATGTAGCATTAAAAATTATGCGTCCCTTGAATATCTTACAAATATGTGATTAAGTTATAAATCGTGAAGTCTAGCGGTTTATTCTTTTGGTATACAAAGGGGGTTCAAAAATTGCTAAACATTCATGAACACTAGACCATCACTTCTAAGCACTCAACTCCCTTTTTATTTCTTCTGGAATTTTGTTAGTGATCTAATAAATTGAATTTATATGATAGGAGAAAATAGATCACTATTCATCATGAATGTTCAAAAATTAATTTCATTTTTATAATTTCCATTCATCACTTTGACATAAAAGCACCATTATTCTAAAGCTTATACAGAAAAAAAAAAAATCCGGCTAAAATTATTTTTTTTTTTTAAAAAAAAAACTTGCTTTTAGCTTCAAATCATATTTGCGCCATAAGCATGTCAAAATTCACCCCCTTTGTTGCCTATTGCCAAGAAAAAGTTGGATGAAGTCATAAACTAACTCTAAAATAAAAATCAATAAACCAAACTCTGAATTTAAGATAACAAAGGAGGCAAATAATTGTCTTATGCATATACGGTTAAGATCGAGGAGTAGAATTTAGAACCATACACCAAAAAGGTAGCATATACAGTCAAGCATACAATTAAAATTTTAAGCTAAACAATAATGAAGCAACTGACCCAAAAAATCCTAAACAATCAATATAATAGATTAATTAAGAATAATAATAGAAAATACAATAATTCGAAGCTTCTAAGAATAATAATAGAAAGTCAATGTTTTTTTTATAGTATCTCATCAAAACATAGACCAAACAAACTATGAGTGATTATCTCTAATCTTTAAATGAATGAACTAGACCTTTCCTTTTCTGAATCTCATTGAAAAAATCCCTCATTTATCTTTCCTAATAACCGAACAAATCCCATCTAACAAATGCTTCATCTTAATCTTACCAAGCTAGTGAATAAACACTATAATTAATTTCGGGCAATTTTAAATAAATTTGAAAAACAAAACTTCACTGTAAATCGAAGCAAACCTCAAACACTAAAACAAAGCATAAATGGAAGCTTGCATATCTATACAGATACCAATACAAATAGAAAACATGGAGTTGATGCTGTAAGCACCTCAACATAATCCCGGTCCGTATGTTGACATAAAAAACTGAACGTCATGGGATTCCAAATTGATGGATCAACAGCTTATACTTACCAATAGAGTAGTTTGCAGGGCAAGAGCAATTTGTGGATGTCATATAAGCAGTGCATGCATATTCACTAGGTCTAATTCCAATCAAGGACTTAGGTAAGTGAATATTGTAGAATTTGTGCATTTAGGGTATGTTTGAGTCCAAGAAATAAACATGTTATTTGGCGTTAGGAGAGCATTTGGTGAATGCAAAATCAGTTTTTCTTCGTTTGGAAAACTGAGTCAGAATTTAATAAATTTTCAAAGAAAAATATGGGAGGAATTGAAGATTTCAAATAATGAGTTGAATTTATGTCTCAAGAGACAAAAATTTTCAAATAATGAGTTAAAACAAGTGAAATTGTAATTTTCATGATTTTTAAAATTGATATCCAAACACTATAATTTACAATTCAGGAAATTGTAAATACAGAATTGTAAATTATGAAATTTGTAAATTCTCATTAAATTATAAATCCTTTATCCAAACACAATCTTATTGCATCCCAAATCCGGCAATTTGGACCTTGGCATCTAAAGGTTAAAAGTCTTCTCGTGGCATATGCTCATATATTATTTCGCCGAAAGAGAAAGTTTTTGTTGAATGGGAGCTATTAGCTATCAAATGAGAATGCCCTAAATTACAAAGAGTAACTTCGTTGTTTTATGGAGACTGCCATTATGAATAGACTTATTACTCACTTTGCGCCCCTAACCATACATTAAGTATCACTTTACTCCCCAAAACGAATTTAGTTTCAATGTGCTGCTACAACTGCACTTCTAGTAGCACCGTTGCTCCATCCGTTACCCCCTATTAGTAACGTTGTCATTGATGCTTACGTGGCAGTCCCTGATTGGTTGGTTAATTATTTACCAAAAATTATTAAAATTAAAAATTTTAAAAACAAAAAATTAAAAAGGAAGAAGATGATGAACATTAAATCAATTCTGAATTTTTCTTCAAACCATTCCCAACCCTCAAATCCAATCCATTCCCAACCCTCAAATCCAATCCATTCTGGTTTTTCATCATCTGCATCATCATCATCATCTTATTTTTCTTTAGCTAATTGGGATTTTGGATTATAAAAAAACCCAATCCCCAAATTCTCAACCTCAGAGATGAGGTTCTGAAAAACCGTGAAATGAGAGAAGACGATGTATCCAAACTTTCTATCTAAGTCTAAAACCTTATCTCTCCATTCGATGTTCCAAACAAAATTCAAAAAGCCAATCCCAAAATCCACATGCACTCTGCACTCTCTTCTGAGTGTACACGAAGCCCAAAACCCTCTTTTTCACTGTCACAGTCTCCATGGACGCTAAGCTCTCACCTTCGCAGGAGGTTCATCAACATCTATCTAATTTATCAGGTTCATCTTCCCTCTGTTTCCTTTTCTTCTCCATAGTATTATGATGTTATTTATAACTTACTAAAACCCCATGTTTGGAAACAGATAATGACGAAAAAATTAATGGTGGGCGTGTTGGGGGTGATAGTGATGGTGGGTCTGAGACTGAAGGGTCTGTGAGTGGGGTAGATGATTTTGATTTCGAAAGGGCGTTTGTGAGAGGCGTAGGTGAATGGGTCATAGTTGAAGCTAGGGAAGATGATTCACATGCCAAGCTTGTGAATTCTTCAGAATTTTTCTATTTTGGTAGTCTGACGCCGATTGCTAAAGTCTATGTGGACGAAGATGATGGGGAAGATGACACGAAGGATTCGAAGTTAGATGATTTAGGAGGGTGAGGATGTGGCTAGGGATTTGAAGGCTGTTGTGGGTGAGAGTTGGTAAATTACAATTAACACGACCCATCCCAATCCCCCCGGGATTAACGCGGGATGTGCCATGCTCCCGTCTGACACGAAGTGCCAGACAAGGGATAACTCGAAACCTCAGCCCAAACGGGGCTTCCAGAGTGTGGCAGGATCAGTGGAGGAGTGTGATGTCTCGGTCTCCGCTACAGCCCGCATCCGTGATCAACCTGAAGGGCATTAAAAACCATTAAAAGCTGTGAGTGGACAAAAAATACAATAATTTAATAAAACCCATTTCATAAGAAGACATTTATGCCCTTCACTAAAAAAGCATGCATGCATTCAAAAACCAGTAATCAAACCATTTATCATTAATTAAATCATTAAGGCCTTAGCCCAACATCATAAATCCAAAGTATGTGGAAACTCAGCCCAAAACTAAGTATATGGGAACTCCCAAAACCAATCATCATTGAATAACCAGTTTATCGAAATACAATTTAACCAATATTTGGCATCCCTGATGCCTAATCAATACCATTGTCACGGTTTCCAAGCTACGCGTGCTTCTCAGGGTCTCAATCTCGAGTCTCCCCAAGGTCTACCCAGGTCAATGACCTGCAGATCAATGACCCTCCCTGGGGCTATTATCCATAATTGCACTCCTGATCTTGAGCTGCGCCTCGGGGCAGCCCCTCTCAGGTAGTGCACCGTGATTACTCCGGGATACTACGAGATATTCGGAGTAAACAACCAACCACTCCAAGATACTACGGGACGTCTAGAGGGCAACCACTAGTGAGGATGATTTCCATAAGACCATCGTAAATCCACAAATCCAATTTCATTTAGGGTCTCCGTCACATTTTATAAACCACTATGGGACTCATTCCCGATATCATAACCAACTGGGCCTCAAGCTCAATCATGTAAGTCAAATGGGCCTCCGACCTGATGCCTCATTAAATCAAATGGACACCAAGTCCGATAGTTCATAAATCAAATGGGTCTCAATCCCAGTTCCATATTTCCAAATCCGAAATCATACCGTTGAACCATTATTAAAACCACAATCACGAAGAAACACAGTATAAAATTATAAATCTCGAAATACGTGCAAATACGTGAATACTTAATACCACAATCAAATCCGTCATAAATCACATATTTAAAACATATAAAACAATTATGCATGCATCATATTTAGAAACCAATGTCCACTCACAGACCGTCCTAGCTGCCGCCTCGATACGCATGCCATAAGCCTCCTCGGGCTAAATCACCATCTCTGGAACTTCCGGACCTATTCAAATCACACCCAAATGTCACTAACCATCTATATAAGTCCATAGGATAAAACCCCAAAACTCCTAGAAAAGTCAACGTGTCCCAAGGTGAAAAACCTCGATTTGACCAACTTAACGATCTCCGATCGACCCGAAACCACCACCATTGGATCCCGATCGTCAAAACCTTTAAAATAACACTGGGCCCACCTTATAATTCGAGCCCATGCGCCCCCATGTGCTTGGTCAACACTACAAAGTCAACGCTGACATCATGCTGATGTCATCACTAACAACTGTGACAGTGCCACGTGTCAAGCTCCCATTGGTCCCCATCTGACATTGTCAGACCTGACATGATGATTTCACCTTGATGACATCATCGATGACATCAACACGTCATCACGTCATCCCTATCCTCAGTCGGATCCTACAACCGGGTCGCCGCGACCCGCAAATTGGTCTGTTTGTTTCTCCCTTGTTTTTCCACCATTTTCGACACGGTTTCTTCCTACATGCTCGTCTGGACCTAATCTAGAGTTCTATTGGATCAAAAACAAGAAAAATAATCTAAATCTTTACCTTTAATCGCAAACCCGTAGCCCAGATTTTCTAGCCGTCCTCCCAGTCGACTCAGGCCACCGTTTGCCTCAAAACCAGACCCACTGTGCTCGCCTCAACCCCTAGATCATGTTAGGATCGACCAAGTTAGTTTACAATCGTGAAAACACCAAAATCTATTTTGAGGGTAATCGATTTTTCGGGTTTCCAACCTACCTCCGCCGTGGATAGCCGCGGCCTCCTCCCTGGTGACATGCATGGCCTCTTAGCCTTCTTCCTTGTCCAAACTTTCATTGTCCAAGGCAGGGTAGTGTAGCTTGGGTGTTTGTGGGTTTTTGGGTGGTTTTGTCCTTCACGGTTTTGGGAGAAGAAATGAAAGATGAAGATGAACTGATGATGATAATGAAGGGTGTGGATGAGAGGAAAATGATGAGAAGAAATATGATGGACGGTGAGGTGGTGTGTGAATGGTGAGGTGTGAAGGGTTTTAAAATATTAAAAGTGACCAATGGGAGGCAAGATCCACCTTTTTGGGAAAGTGACCAATGGGATCATCCATGGGCCCTACATTATTATTCAACCAATCATATTTAAGCATTATTTAATTCGAATCCTGAGGCACTAATTAAATCGATTTCTATCCCGTGACCATAACTTCTCTGTTTGATGTCCGATTTCGATGTGCCGCCTGCTACGGACTCGTGACGTCCCGATCTACATCATGGTCATTGGTCCTCGAGCATTTGACCATCTGAGTCAAATGTCAACATTTGGCCCAGCTCTAGGTGCAAAACGGTCATTTTATACCATCCGTCCGTATTCTCTCAACTAATTAAGGATTAGTCACGTCAATCAATAATTAATTAATATTTAATCCCAATATTTGGGACGGGTCGTTACAATAATCCTCACATTCTGTTTTTTTTTTCTTTTCAGAAACTCGTATCTGAGGTTGCGAATTTGGGGATTGGGTTTTTACATAATCCAAAATCCAAATTAGATGAAGAAAAATAAGACGATGATGATGAAAAACTAGAATGGATTGGATTTGAGGGTTGGGAATGGATTGAAGAAAAATTTAGATTTGATTTAATTTTCATCATCTTCTTCCTGCACAACAACAAATTGATTATGATAACGTTTAAAAACCAGTGGGTTTGCAGAAATGGATTATGGTCAATGAGCAGACAACGAGATGGATGTGAAGAAGAAATGGAGGAAATTGGATGAGGAGGAGAAGTGAGTTTTGGTCAAAGGGTTTGTTTCAGAGTCGGCTCTCAATTTTCATCCATTATCTACAAAATCTGTCAAACAATTTATGGAGGAACATCTGCTTGAGAAAATTGGATAAGTTAGTCTCAAACATGAAGGAAGATGAACAATGAAAGATGTTCATCTTCCTTTTTAATTTTTTGTTTTTAAAATTTTTAATTTTAATAATTTTTTGTAAATAATTAACCAACCAATCAGGGGCTGCCACGTAAGCACTAGTGATAGCGTTACTAACAGGGGGTAACGGATCTAGCAATGGTGCTACTAGAAGTGTAGGTGTAGCAGCACATTGGAACTAAATCCGTTTCAAGGAGCAAAGTGATACTTAATGTCCGGTTAGGGGAGCAAACTGAGTAATAAGCCTTATGAATATGTACATTATGTTCAAATTCTAGAATATGTATATATATATATATACAAATATTACCATTACCTTTTAGAATAAAAGCTAAGACTTTAAATAACATTATGTTCAAATTCTACTACTATTATCATAATGAAGACTGACAGGACCCATCCCAATCCCCCCGGGATTAGTGCGGGATGACCCTGCTCCCGTCTGACACGGAGTGTCAGACAAGGGATATTTCCGACCTTTGCCCTCCCGGGCTATCAGAGTACGCCAGGATCCGGAGGAGGCATGTGATATCTCGGTCTCTGCTACAGTCCACATCCGATGTCAACCTGAAGGGCAGTCAAAACATTAAAAACTGTGAGTGGACAAAACAAAAGTTTATAAAAACATTTCATAAGACATTTGTACCCTCCACTAAAAAGCATGCATGCATTCGAAAACCATTTATCCAAAACAAACCATATGTGGGACTAAGCCCAAAGCAGATATGAACCAAGGTCGAAAGGACCACAATGAAAACGACCATACGGGCCACTGCCCAAATCCATAACCATACGGAAATCAAATACACGAGCCACTGCTCAAATCCTGTGCACACCTGTGCACACCACATAGCAAATCTCATATATCATATATACATATAAGTCACACAACCAATCCTGTCACGGTATCCAAAGCTACGCGCGTGCTACCCGGGTCTCAATCCGAGTCTTCTCAAAGTCAAAGTCAATGTCCGCAAATCACTGATCCTACTCGAGGTAATAGTAACCATAGCCTTCCTGAGAGTAAGGAACCCAACTGGGGGGTGACTCCACTCAGTCGGTGCTCCGTGACTACTCCGGGGTCCACCCAGACCAACGACCCTCCCCGAAGGAGATAATAGAAGTAAAGGAAGGTAGATGAGCATATATATACATAACATAATATCCATGCCCGGTTCCCCTGAACCGTCATGATCCATAATATCCATAGCCAAGGTAACATGCCGGTTCCCATAAACCGTCATGTACCGTAATAACATAACCAGGTAACATGCCGGTTCCCATAAACCGTCATGTACCGTAATGACCAACAAGGGTTCATGCCGGTTCCCATAAACCGTCATGAACCATGATACCATATTAAGAGTTCATGTCGGTTCCCATAAACCGTCATGAACCGGGAAATCCATTTAAGGTTCCCTGACCTGAAATCAAAACCGTAAAGTAGCTTGGGTCTCGTACCCGAACATATGACTCAACTGGGCACCGTGCCCGATATTTAAGGGTCAGTCACGACTCCGATCATAGTGATGCGTGCAACCATCCATCCAGGACCGCCCTCAATCCTGGCATGTCGCCGTGAACGTATCAACCGACGCGACCACCACAAGATCATGGTGCACTCATCACCGATCGCTATCCTCAACCGTCAGCACTCCGAAGTCGATCCTCCCCAGGCTGCCCGACCACGAATCGTGCCTCGTGACCTCTCCGGAAGGAACACATCCCAATCCGGAGGCGAGCGTCGTATCGTCGATCGCCGTGCACATAGCACCCGTCGCGACCACGATTTAGACCCGAAGGTCGTAAATAGCGTCATATGCCCGAGACAAAACTAAATGGGTCTCATACCCGAGTTTATCCATTTAGAAATCCAAAACCAAAATCATTTAAATCAATAAAGGAATACAGACCCGTATAAGCACCGTATAAGGCCGAAACCTCGAAATACGTGCTTATACGTAACCACATACAAATGCACCCATGGCATCATCAAACATGTAATAAAACATATAATAAACATTTATGCATGCACCAATTTAGAAAACAAGGTCCACTCACAGACCGTCCGAGCTGCCGCCTCGATTTGCATGCCATACGGCTCCCCGAGCCGATCACCGTCACCGGGACTCCCAAACCTGTCCAAATTGTAATAGAAGGTTACTAACTACTTAATTAACCTCCCACTAAAGCCCCGTAATTTTCCCGTATTTTTAACTATTTTTAATCCCGAACCTAAACCTTCCGATGCCCCGAAACATATCGAGACGGTGTCTGATCGACACGAAACCAGTCCCAAAATGTTCGTTACATCCAATAGATGATTTCGTATGTTAGAACCATCCCCAGATACCCCGTCACGCGCCATCACGCGCCTATGGAATGCACTGCACGTGGGCCTCACGCGCCACCGCACAGTGCCTTCTTCAACATGCCGCGAACCGGCCGATCCGGTTTTTCCTGCAAATCCGGTCCGCCTGGACCGGCGTGACCGGTCCAAGGCCCTCCCATCTTCATTTCTCGTCCGTTTGGTCCCATTTCAATCCTAAAAATCATATTTTCTCATTTCCTATCCATTCCAATTAATAAAACTAACTAAAACACCTTAAATCCTATCCAAGAACAAAGAGGCTCACGACCCCTATTTTCCGATTCCGTCCCCAGGCTTCATAGCCGTCAACCCCCGTTCAAAACCACCTTAAAACTATCCTAGCAACCTAACTAACTCATCCTAATCGTCCAAAAACAACCATAACATCAAAATCAATTAAAAAGGGAATTTGGGCCTTACCGTGCACCCGCACGAGTTCGTGGCTCCACCGCCCACGATGGCGCCTTCCTGGGCCGGCCACCGCGTCCCACATCCTCCCTCACTCTCTGGTCTCAGTCCTGATCAAGAAGGGGTTGGGTTGGTTGGGTTGGTTGGGTTTGGGTTGCACAAAGAGGGAGAGAAATGGTGAGATCGGGTGGGTTTGGGTGTGTGTTTGAAACGGGAAAAGGAAATGGTTTGCACGGTGCATGAAGGAATATGGTGTCCATTGGATGGGTGACACTTGTCACTCATCCATTAGGCATCAACACAAATATCTGGGCCCACTAGAGTCCAAAAGTGAACCCGTTTCGTAATTCGTGCAATAGTGCACTTGAACTTCCGTGAACCGTAACTTCGCCGTCGAACGTCCAAATTTGACGTGCCGCCTGTCTATGGATTCGTATCATCCCCATCTACGTAACGGTCTTTGGCCCTCGGCCATCGGACCTCCTGGTCAAAAAGTCAACTTTTGACCTCCTATTCACCCAAATTACCAAAATGCCCCTAAACTTCCGAACGTCATAACTTCCTCCTCGAACGTCGGAATTGAACGTCCCACCTGTCTATGAACTCTTGACGTCATGAACTACGTCACGGTCATCGGTCAAAGTTCATTTGACCGCTCGATTGAAAAGTCAACGTTTTGCCACCACTAGGGGCAAAACGGTCATTTCGCATCGTTCGTCCGATTTCGCTCTACTAATCACGGATTAGCCTCACTAATCGTGATTAGTCACTAATCTAATCATGAAATTCGGGACGGGTCGTTACAAGACACTCAAAGTAAGAACCCCAAAAAATATCATAAAATTTGTTTGTAGCTAATAAAAACTCAGAACTTAATTCATAATACCAATCATAGAATAAAAACAAAGACAACAAATAAAAATTTACCCTTAAAATCACTCAAAACCATAGCCAAATTCTCTTCATCAATACTTGCAAAAAACTAACATTTAACACAATGATTCCATCAAACCTAGCCCAGTAATCTAACTTAACCATGAATTAATTGAAAGCTAACACTTTACTCTAAACACCAAAAAAATTCAAACCCAAACAAAATTTACCTGAACAAAAACCCAAAGAGAAATTTAATTCTTCTTCACGCTCAAAATCCTTCCAAAAAAATTAACCTAAAAAAGGAATAGATAAAACCAATGTCCACAATAATTTCATGAGATTTTTTAAAAGTTGAAAGCAATAAACTAAGGGTGGCAATTTTTGACACGACTCGAAACCCGCAAGAGATTTATCCAGATCAACCAATACGATTCAAATTTTGGGTCATTTTCGGGTCAACCTGTTAATCCGTATAATGAACTATTAACTTGTTTAATAAATGAGTAGATTTCGGGTTAACAGGTTAATCCGTACATTGACTTATATATTGACCCATTTAATAAACGTGTCATTACTAACCCATATATCTACCCATTTACCTATATAAATACCTATTAAATCTTAAAGTTTAAATAGATTAAACATATTAAATAGGTTAAACGGGTCAAACTGGTCATAGGTTAATTAAGTTTTGAGTACGACCTGTTTATTAAATGGGTTACACGGATTATGTGGGTCATTAATAAACAGGTGGGTTTTGGGTAAACTTGTTAACCCGTATAATGACCTATTAATCCGTTTAATAAATGTGTAGATTTCGGGTTAACAGGTTAACCCGTACATTGACTTATATATTGACTCATTTAATAAACGTGTCATTATTAACTCATATATCTACCAATTTACCTACCTAAATATCTATTAAATCTAATAGTTTAAATAGGTTAAACATGTTAAACAGGTTAAACAGGTCAAATGTGTCATAGGTTAATTGGGTTTTGAGTACAACACGTTTATTAAATGGGTTACACGAGTTACACGGATTATGTGAGTCATTAACAAGTCGGGCTCGGGTTGGACACCCTTGACACGATTATTAAACGAGTCAGGTTCCAGTTTGGCATATTTGGGTAAAATAGAGTTCGTGACACGACACGATCCATTGCTAGCCCTACAATAAACTCGGAAGTGAAGAGAAAAAAAGGAAAGGCCTAAGACTAGGAAGATGATCCTTGTCATCAACTGGAGAATCGATAACCGACGGAGGCAGAAATTATAAATATTTCAAATATTTATTAGCCCAAACTAAAGAACAAAGAAAAATAAAATAAAATTTCAAATAAGATTAAAAAAAAATTAAGCTACAAGAAGGTAAACTCATCCTCCATCTAAATGGCGCATGTCCTGCTTGAAGGAATTCCACCCCTATAACCAGAAAAAGAAAATAAGTAATTACAAATTCCAGTGCCACCGTTGGAAGGAAAGTTCTGCTAAAGGCAATCAACCCGAAAGATAGGCCGCGATATAGAAATAAGTTGTTGGTGCACAAAATGTGCCAAGTTAGGGTAGAATCCTGCTCAGCCACGTGTCCTTAGACTAACCTATCAAAAGAGGGTAATTGGTCGTTGATTAGAGATAGACATCGATGTGGTACTAGTCTAAGGGTACTCCGACGCCCAAGCCAGCATGAGTATGTGTGTATAAGGAGTGAGTGATGAATAGTAATTTGTAAGTAGATGTGAAAAGTAAATCCTTAGTTACCTTCATTGGGAAATGGACCCTTTTTGTATGAGTGTAAGGGTGATAATAAATATGTTCTTCTGATGTGGGAGAATGTGTATTCATTTTGGGCTGAAACGTGTCCCCGATAATGGAAAGAGGGGATCTGTCCACACATCAATGTAGGGCAGCCCTTGCTAGGGTTTGTTTATTAGAGTGGGCTTGGGCCTATTGAGCTTCATAAGTGTGTGCTAGGCTAGAGATATTGCATCCAAATGAGTTTGACATGATATGGTATTAACAGAAGTCCCCCAAGTTCTTGACCGATGTGGAATTTCTCGGTTCGGGACTTGTAAAACTATCCCAAACTTAGCGTAGGGATATCCCTCTAGTCCCCTAAGTCCCCCAATTGAGGGAGTTTACTGAGCGGTATGTCTAGTAGGCTTGGAGTGATTCTGACCAGTCGGTGGACAAGTGGGACACTAACCGGTGTGCTTTCTCTGGGTGGGCGGATGTGGTTTAACCTACTAGTGTTGTGGTTTATCGCAGGGTGTGTGAGCCAATCGGTGTTGACAGGGTAGGTCAGGGGTCACTAGTTGTGTGGCTCAGTCAGTGCCTCTTAGATTTCCAGCGTCTTTTAGGTTCCCAACGGTAGCGCATAGGGATGCGTGAACCCAATGGTAGTGCAACATATGACAATGGTAATAAATGTTGGTTGTTTACTGAGGTAACCTCTCATATGCCGAGACACTTCTATAAATAGTAGGGAGAGTGAGAAGGAGATTTCACTTTCACTTTTCACGCTTTTTGCTTTGGTGAATTTCTACTCTTCCAACTAGGCGATTTCCAGCAAGGATTCGTGCGGCAAAGCGTGCAGTAGAGCGATTTTCGACAGGGAAGAGCGTCGTGTAAAAACAAGGTAAGCTCATTTCCTTCTTCTTTGTTCGATTTAAGTTCAGTTTTTGGGATAAACTCGGGGGTCAGACATCAGTTCGATCTGATGAGCGTAGTGGTTAGTGACAAAAAACTATCTGACTGGGATAGCAAGTCTAACAAGGTTGAGGATTACGCTAGTGACGACCAGTTAGATGCGTCGTCTTTGTTTACCACTCCAGATTTGTGGAAATGAGTGCGCCACTATAAATCAATGACAGTGAGAAGATCAACAAGGGACCCTGTCAGGGCGATCAGACTGGTGTATCGATGTCAGGTTAGTCTGGAGATGATGAAGAGGTTGCTCAGACGGATAGAGAGCCATCTGAAGTGGTCCATGTTGTGAGGAAAATGAGTGGTCGTGATAAAGAGGTGGTGAGAGTGATCAGTGCGCCGAAAGAGAAGGCCCTAAAGGAGAAAATCTTGACTGTCGTGCTGATAGAGAAGGTCAAGTTCTCTATCGATGAGCTCAGGAGCAAGGAGACGAAGGCGACCATACAGAGGTTCTGGTCGGGTTGGAAAATCCCTTCCAGAGTGGAGTTGAGGGTGTTCGGTCCCAGGGAGGTGACGAGCAAGCCACCTCCAAGTTATGCCCTCTTTTACCCCGAGCTGTACACGCATGGGTTAAGGTTCCCCTTGCACCCTTGAGTGAGCATGATGGTTCAAAAGTTGGGGGTAGCCATCGGTTAGCTGGATCTGAACGTATGGGTAATACTGATCATTTTGTAGGTGAAATTTGAAAAGGTAGAGCAGCAGGCACCAATGTATGGCCGGGTGATGTACCTATATGAGTTCGGTTAGCAAGAGCAGAGTCGGGGTTAGGTGTATGCTCGGTGTAGGGATAAAATGACCAATAGGGAGTTCATCCTTGGTCTTTCGTCATCTTAGAAGATGTACAAGTCTAAGTTCATCTTCGTTGGTGGGGATTAGGGTGGTAAAGGCATTTCGTTTGAGTTCTAAGTCTTAGACGAAGAGGGATGGTCTTCAAGAAAGTTACCATACCCTCACCCAAAAAGTCCACTTAGGGCACGTAGTCGACATTTGGACGGTGATGTCCAGATGACGAAGCCAATTGAATAAAACGAGGTTTTTTTATGAGTCGAGGGAAACGTAGTCGGTCAAAATCGATCACGTTTCACCCCACGACGGAAGCATAGAGCGATGATCATACCGTTAAGCCTTTCTATCTTGGGTACCTGATCACTGTCACGACACCGCAAGACTCAGGTGCGGATGCTAGAGTAGCTACTAAGCCTCCTTAAAATGTGTGCACACCAACAATACCTAAGGGGTTCAAAAACCAAGGGTGAGTGGACCCAAAGCTTAATTAGTGATTTATAGTAAAAATATTTTAACCCCTCATTTTCCCAAAACAAAGTAAATCAGATTTGCACATTCCACAAGAAATAATAATAAAATGATTAAAAAGCATAATGTTCTAATGAGTCATGCTAAAATCATAAATATCAGTAATTAACCCGAAGTATGAAATTCTATGCATGAACCACAATCTCATTGCTCATGAGTTGCACAAGGCATCCTCTCATGCTAGGATGAGTATCTTTCCTTGTGTACGACAACCGCGTCAAAGCTGAGTGCTAAGCACAGTCACCACATGTTCCCCTAAAGCTCGGGGAACAAGCTGGGCGCATGTTTAACTAGTATTACGAGCCTCGCGGGGTGAACAATCACATGGAAGCTGGGTATGTGGCCACTCAGACGAGGCACTAGATACATGCGACTCCTAAGTGGTTCTAATACCATATCTCAACTATGTCTTGGGACTCAATATGCACAAATTTCATGGATGTCAACTACCATGTAATGAAATAAATAATACAACCATGCATACTCGAGTGTACATTTCCATATAACAATACTTCTCACCTCATGGCACACACTTGTACCTCACTTACCATATCACATGCAAACATCTCCGAGCATATAACTAACTAGTCTGGGACTCAAAATCACCCGACGTGTTAAACCGCGTATGCTCAAACTCATCCCAATCCTAAATAATTTGGACCATGAGGTTACTATTTTAATTCCAAATAAAATGATAAGAAATTTCACTTAAAACTAGTTAAACGATGTTAAAACGGCTCAAAATGGGCCTAAAACGTGGTTAAACGGCCTGAAAACGCCCCAAAATAGTTATGCTTGCAAACTGGAATATTCCCTGCAAAATATTCCCTTCGAATATTCCCTTTGAATATTCCGATATTTGACCGTTAAAACTAATGATTGACTAACGATATTAACTGTTGATCGTCAGTTGACCACCCTCGCTGGAGCTCCGTCGTAGACGGACGATGGGCGAAAACTGGAAAATTTGCTTGAAAATCCAATTTTCCAACAAAGCATAACTTTCTCAAATCATATCCAAATTCAACATGAAATACATGAAAACTTAACTACTCAAAGAAAGGATTTCGAAAATCTACTTTTTAGGTCAAGGAAATACCTCACGAGGTCGAAAAATCGCCGGGAAGCCACGACCCTGCATGACACGACCCACCCTTAATCCCCTGGGATTAAGGGATAAATCATGTTTCCGTCTAACCTGCATGCGACACAAAGGCTAAACACTCGTTCGACCCCCGTGGAACACGCAAGCCAGACAAGGGATCCCAGGTTAATGTACCAAAAACCAACTTGAGTTAACCGGAGTTCGCAGCCTTACTGTGAATCGCGTGTGTGATGTCTCCGTCTCTTTTACAACAGCCAATACCGCACCAACAACCTGGAGGGTATCGAAAAACAGAAAAGACCGTGAGTGAACAAAAATAAATAATAAGTTCATAAAACATTTCATAAGAAAATATATTTATACCCTCCATGTAAAAGCAATGCATGCATTCAAAATCCAGTTCATTTCAGCATAAGAAAACCATTTTATTTCCAAGATAATAAAAACCATTTCATTTCAGAGATGATAAAACCATTTATGAAAATTGAAATCATTTCCTTTTTCTAAGCCCGGCGTCAGCCCAAAACCATTAAATCCAATCAATGTACAAGAACTCAGCCCAAAAATCCGTAAAGTCATATAATCCGGGCCACAACCCAAAACATCTGAAAACCATTTGAAAACCATCATTATTGAAAACCATCATGATATCATCGCAATCCAAAACACATTTGAAAATCCCTTTGAAATCCATTGCAATCAGTCGAACATGCTGGATCTATCCGAGTCTTTAAACTCACTACATATCTGAGTCTTTAAACTCAATACATATCTGAGTCTTTAAACTCAATACATATCTGAGTCTTTAAACTCATTAGGCCTCAATATCAATCCGAGTCTTTAAACTCAATAGGCTTATGGGGGAAATCACAATATTCGAGTCTTTAAACTTCCGAGTCTTTAAACTCAATCCGAGTCTTTAAACCCAATCACATATCTAAGCCCGCCCCCGTCACATATCATATCCGGGTCTTTAAACCCAATACCAGATCCAGAAAATCCAATCCAAAACCATTTTAAAACCATTTCATATTTCAAATCCAAATCCATAAATCCATTTCCAAACCCGAATTCGAAATCACCATTTCGAATCCCAAGCTGAATCCGAAATCATCATTCCGAATCCAAATCTAGAAATCACATTTATCGAAATCACTTTTCCAAATCTATGTATAAACCATTAAAATCAAATCACATTTCAAATCCCAAAATCATGGTATCGAAACCATCATCAAATCACGACATAAAAACATATCTCGTAAAACGTGCAATTATGTAAAATTCCTCGAAATACGTGCAAAACCGTAAATCACTGATAGCATAATCATAAACATGGAAATCACATATAGAAAACATATAAAAACATTTATGCATGCATCATAAGTTAGAAAGCAAAGTCACTCACAGACCATTTACGCCGCTGCCTCGATAGAGATACAATTACGCTTTCCTGGCTAATCCACTATCACTGGACTTCTCGAACCTGTCCATATCACATTCTAAGGTCACTAACTACTTCATAATTCTTCTACTAAATCCCCCTAATTTTCCCGAATTTTTAACTATTTTTAATCTAGCCTTTAAACCTTCGGACATCCCGAAATATATAACCAGTCCCAAAATGTTCGTTACATCGAATACTTAAAAACACGTGTTGAAAACTTTCCCAAACCATGCCTCACGCGTCCTCACATGCCGCCCAACGGGGCTGCGCGTGGGAGCCACGAGCCTCAGCACTGTCCATCTCCCACCTCAGGTCGACCTGGTTCAGACCGGTCCAGACCAGCCTCTGCAACTTGAACCGGCGTGACCGGTTTTCACTCATTTTTCCATCTTTTTCAATCCTATTTGTCCCAATAGCTTCTTCCTAACTTAACCAATTGATCTACTTACTCAAACAACAAAGTTAAGTCCAGAATGATACCTTCCCGATCCAAAGAATAACGTGTGCTCTGCAACTATGTCCCTTCACGAGTCTGACCTCCTCCCACTTCAACTTTAGTCTCAGTCGACTTGTTTACCCTCCATAATCGTGTTCCAATCATTAGAATTTATCGACAAAGCCTAAAAACCCGTATCCAATTTTTGAACCAAGACTTACCGCGTCGGGTTCACCGGCCACCGTCCACGGCAGACCTCCATCCAAGCTCAATCGCCTTCTAGCAGCCTTTTGGACCTCATCCTAGCCACGAATTCGCTCATCAAGCCTCACAATACCAGTTGCCATTTTGAATGAAAACAGGGAACTTCACAGGGTTCTCTTACCTCCTTGCGCCATCGTGGACCACCGTGCCACCACCATCATCTTCGTCTTATTACCCTCAACCACTTTGCTGAATAGAACATAAGCAAAGGATCACGTTTTGATGGTGTTCCAATCGATGGTTCCTCACGATACACACACTACTCTGTTTCTCATTTGAACCAAACCGTGCAAACATTTTTAAACCGTGTGAGACACTAGTAAGGAGGTGGGAAGGGTTCTACTGCCTTCCAGAGAGGGACAAGTGTCCCAAAACCATTGGGCACAACTCCCAAGGCAACATGAATGACCAAAATATCCTGAATGCCAAATTACCAAAATGCCCCTCACCTTTCGAAGCCCGTAACTTCCTCCTCGAATGTCGGAATCGGATGTGCCACCTGTCTATGAACTCATGACGTCCCGAACTATTTCATAGTCATTGACCCAAGTCCATTTCACCTTTCGAATCAGAAGTCAACCTTTTTTCCCATTCCAAGGGCAAAACGGTCATTTCGCACCGTCCGTCCGAAATCATCCAACTAATCACCAATTAATCTCACTAATCTATCATTAACCACTAATCTAATCCCGAATTCCGGGACGCGTCGTTACAATGCATTTTCGGACGAGGTCGTCAATGTGCCCAAAATAAACTGCAATTCCACAATTAGCCCTATCTAGACGTAACAAATTTGAAAACGGACTTAAGGGCTATAGAATCTACCTCAATAACTTTGAATTTGTCGAATTAAAAATGAACCCGAGTCGGGTCTGAGTTGGGTATGATCTGACAGGACCCACCCCGATTACCACCCCGATAATCGGGACGAAACCTGCTCCCGTCTGACAACCCAACTCAAAAGACCAAACGACCTCACAACAACCCACAATTTACATTGCCAGACGGGGGAGAATTTAAAATCCAACGAGTCAACAGTCATACAAAGCATAGTACAGTATAGGGTAAGACAGAAATCCTACTAAAAACTGGCTACACGCGCAACGGGAAAACTCGCAACGGAAAACTCCGAAAAACTCTATGTCTCTGCCTCAACGTTAGCCCCAACGCTCGCACCACGACCTGGAGGGTATTTAAAACCCAAAAAAGTGTGAGTGGACTAAAAATAAATAATAGTTTCGAAAATAGTTTAATAAACAAACCAGGATTTTGCCCTCTGTTTTAAAAACATGCATGCATAACCCAGTATCTGAAAACAACAATATAAATCATATGGACACCTTATCATCAAAACATGAAAATACCAAATATCATCATCCGATCAAACCTGATGGATCTATCCGAGTCTTTAAACTCCCGAGTCTTTAAACTCAATCCAGGCCTCAAATATAATCCGAGTCTTTAAACTCCCGAGTCTTTAAGCTCAACAGGCCTACGGGGGAAAATCATAATATCCGAGTCTTTAAACTCCTGCGTCTTTAAACTCAATCCGGGTCTTTAAACCCAATCTGCGCCCGCCCCCGTCATAATCATAATCCGGGTCTTTAAACCCAATAACAGATCCAGCAAATCCAATCCAAACCGTTTGAAAATCATTTCTACATCCATATCCAAACCCGAATTCAAAATTACTATTTCGAAGCCATGCCGGCGTTGAGAACCTTCATTCCGAACCCAAATCCGGAAATCTTTTTTTCAAGCTTTAAAATCAAATCTCGATTTCCGAAATCCGATTCTAAAACCGAAACCTTGATTATCAATCATGTTTCAAAATCCATTTATAATCATTGAAAATAGTTATAGATTTAAGTCCCAAAATCATGGCATCAGAATCATAAACAAAACATATCTCGTAAAACGTGCCGAAATACGTAAATATCTCGAAAAACGTGCAAGTGCGTCAAACAGGCATATAATAATCAATAATCATGAAATCATATTTAAAACATAAAACAAGTATATAAAAACCGTTATGCATGCTCGGTTAGAAAAGAAAAGTCCACTCACAGTTCCGGGCACGTCACTCGCGTCTCGTACGTTCCTCGGTTGCCTCAGGGATTTTCCGACCTGTCAAAAGTCACCAATCCGGGTCACAAACACTTCACTAAAGCTTACCCTAATTTTGCCAATTTTTCGAGAGTTTTAAACGTATTTAAACGAACCCCTAAACCTTCGAACACTCGAAACTAACCCGATCCGGTGTCCGATCGATACGAAACTTGTCCTAAAATGTTCGTTACATCGATTAGAGTGAAAACCGTGTTGAAAGTTTCCCCAGAACAGTCCCCACGCGTCCTCACGCGCCGCCCAAAGGGGCTGCGCGTGGGAGCCACGTGCCTGCACTGTTCATCGTCCCATACCTCCAGCCAACCCGGTTTAGACCGGTCTATACCGGTCCGGTCGAACCGAGCCGGCGAGGTCGGTTTTCACGCATTTTCAGTCCAATCTCTGTCCAATCAATCCTATTAGTTTCATCCTTGCCTGTATGATCGATTCCTTTAACTAAAACATGAAATAAACCACGAAAACTCACCGTCCAAACCTCAAACTAAAACTCGGAAATTTCCCGTCACGGTTTCCGGCCACCCGCCGTCTCCTCAGCCACTGGTTCGACTCCTCAGTTGAGTAAGGTCTTCCTACAACTATTAGGACTATTAGAACGGCTCGACTAAGCTCCAAAACCCACGACTTTCACTTTGAACCAAAACGGGAAAATAGGGAAATCAAATATCTCACATGTTCTCTGGCCGCTGCCGTGTTCCTCTAGGTTCAATGAGTGCTCCTCCACTTCCTAAACAATCTCTCAGACCCAGGTAGCTCGATTTGATCGATTGTGGTTGCACCACAACCCTCGACTCCCTCTCTGTTTTCACTGGGTTTCTGCTCACCTCACACACACAGTCACACTTCAACCTCACTAAACCACGATCAAACACTCCCTCAACCACCCTTGATCACTCACTCAAAGCCAACACACACTGAAAACTGATCAATTTTTACCTCACGGCCTCAGTCTCTGTTTTATACCTTTAAACGATCAAACGACATAACCCATTTAAATTAAAATCGTGAAACCGTGTAGAAACCTCTAGCAAACCACCAGGTGTCCATCATCCTGTGGACCAGCCCCAAAATATCCAATAATCCTTATCCAAGTGGCCCTATCTGATTGCACACTTCTCCAGGTTGTAAAGAGACCAAAATGCCCTTGTGAGTCCAAATTACCATTTTGCCCCTCACCTTTCAAGAACCATAACTTGTCCGTCCGATGTCCGATGAAGGCGTGCCGCCTGTCGTTTTACTCAGGACATCGAGACCTATATAACAGTCCTCGATTTGCGTGTAGAAACTTTGTCATTCAAAAATTCAACAAATTCCCCTCTTTTAACCAAATTACGAAAGTTCCCTCGACCTCCCGAACATCATAACTTCCTCCTCAGATGTCGGAATCGGGCGTGCCACCTGTCTACGGACTCGTGACATCCCGAACTACGTCACGGTCATCGGTTAATGCCTAATTGACCGTCCGAACTGAAAGTCAACATTTTGCCCATTCCAAGGGCAAAATCGTCATTATGCACCAACCGTCCAAGAGTGTCCAACTAATCACTGATTCCCTTTTCTAATCCGTCACTAATCACTAATCTAATCCCGACTTCTGGGATGGGTCGTTACATGATCGCAGCTCAAGCTCTTCCCATGATTCCGATGAACAACTTGTGTTCAAGCATGTAACAGACCATTAAATGAAGTAGCACTTCGAGAATTCAGGGGCGTTCAATCGAGTTCGAACCTTACCCTGAAAAATCGGGAATCCACTGAGAGGCTCGCGGGTTTTTGTCGGGCCTGCGTCCTTGGTTGGGCTCCGACTTAGAGAAGGCAAAAGGTTCGAAAATGATCATTGATCTCGGTTCCAGGTGGTCAGTAGTAGCATTTCCCGTCTCAGATATTCTCAAAGTAAAACTAGTGAAATGGGAGAGTTCTACAGCTTCAAGGAATGCACTGGTTTGGGCTAGACCCATTAGACAGAATCAGAAGGGAAGGTTGATGTGTGGAAGTCCCCTGTTGTCTGGGTTTGTTCTCAGTCGAGAAGGGTCGAGAGGAAGAGCGCAAGAGTACTCTGCATTTGTTGTTCTCAGTTCACATGTGAGAAGTGTTGTGCGTGTGGGAGAAATGCACAAACGAAGAGAAATGGAAATATGGGCCATAAATTTGGGCTTCAAACAATTCCTTATCTTCGGGCTTGATAACTAACTTATGGGGATGAGCCTTATCAAATTGTGATAGATGCCTTATGGGCTTGGGAAATAACCAAAAGGGTCCTAACTATGTATGGGGTGTTTGTTAGTTACCAAAATTTCAAAGAGGGCTCCTACTAGACTAAGTTGGGCTTATAGGAAGTGGGCTCCACAACCACTAATCCAAATTGAAACTAAAGGCTTGAGTTGTGGGCTTGGGCCCCAAAACAGTTATTCACAAGGCCAAACTCAATTTAAAAAGGTCTAATTCAAGCCCAATTAAATCCGAGTCGAACGTATAAAGGTAAAATGTTAATTTTTCAAATTCGATTTCTAATTTTTGGTGCGGGATGTATCAACAGTTGTCTTTTTTTTTTGTTTAATACTGGTCGGTATTCCTTTGTATAACTCGGTAATATGTATGCAGGTACTCTTCAGGAGGCGGGAACCTCGGACAAGCGGAGTGACAGGACCCCCAAAATTGCTGAAGCGTCCCCCACGCGCCGCGTGAAGCCCACGTGCCGCCTGAAGCGACTGCGCGTGAAGCCCACGTGCCAGCTACAATATCATCCCTGACCTCCAAAGCGACTTGGTTCTCTGCAATCCGGGTCGCCCGACCTGACAAGTTAAACCCGACTGGAAAACACCATTTTCTCCATCATTTTCTTCGGTTCAACTACCTATCATCATCTCTTGAAGTCTAGAATTTGGTATATGGATTTAAAACTAAGAAAGACATACCTCATGTCTCCCTTAGCAATCACGCTTTTCGGTCCACATGGCATCCATGATTTTCTCACTTTCCCTCGTAGAAAACTCCATATATTCGAGCTCAAAACGACTTGAGGAACTCCAGGAGGTCACGAAAGTGCTCACTTTCCATGTTCTTGGCCTAGAACCAAAACCCGATCTCCCACTTACAAGATCAAGTTTTTTTTTTCACTGTTTTTCCCTCTCCACACAGTTTTCTTGTCATTTCTTCTTCTAACCTCCCTATTCTTCTCCCCCATACTCTCTCCTTTCTTCCTCCCTCGTTTCCCGCATGGTTGCACTAGCTGGTGAGGTTTTTTTTTTCTCATTTTCCTCATGCTCGGCCACTATGCACCAAATTCCCCTTTAAACACACAACACACAGCTGGTTGCACCATCCCCAATGAGATAAGTGATACCTGCCATTATCTCCACCACCATAAAAAAATCCTAAGGAAAATACTAAAATAACCTTATAACTAAATTTACCAAAATGCCCCTTTTCAACTTAAAACCACAACAAAACCATCCTAACTTCGTTTCCAGTAGGCTGTATGCCGACATACTCGGGAGGCCGAGACCTTTGCAATGGCCTTCTTGGATTACCTAAACGAGGTCATGGTAAAAAGGTCAACTTTTTTACTTTGACAAAAAGTCAATTTTTTTACTTATGGGTAAAATCATCATTTTCTCCTTAAATTTTATAATTTCATGTTTCCTTGAGATCCTAGTCACTACAACTTACCCTCTTTAAAAAAAACATTTTGTCCTTGAAATTTACAATTAAGTCGAATCCATATACCAGTTCTAACCAAATCCAAATAAATCACCCGAGCATAAGTTCACATACGGTTCACAACAAAATGCACCAATATCGAGGAATCTCACAAGTACATCACACACCCATATCTCAACTCCAATCCATAATCTAAAGGGACTCCGAGAAAATCTCAATTTCATTTAAATAATATACTTGTCGAGCTCATAATATCTTAACATCTTTCCCGAGCTCTCATTTCATATCGAGAACTAAAACTCAAAACCATATTCATGATATTGTCCGATTTGAACTCAACCCTCACCGTTTTGTTTTTGTGAATTCACGCGCAACTTCCCAGTGGGTCACCTATCTTGGGATTTCTCCAGCCCAAACTCACTTAAATTTGGAGTTCCTACCAAATCCAAAGCAGTGAGTTCCCAAAAGGTCTCGTGCTAGACAGATATGTATCCACACATATAAGGTACTTCACTTTTCCCTCCCCGAGCAATGTGGGATTGTTCACCGTTCTTCACAAGACACGGGTCTTACAATCCACCCCCCTTGGGGACCAGCATCCTCGCTGGCACAATTCTAGTCGGGGTCCAGTTCTGATATCATTCTGTCACGACTCAACTCCCCTAGCATGATATATGTATCTTGCTAGACAGATACGTATCCACACATATAAATGCACTTTAATTTTCCCTCCTCGGACGATGTGGGATTGTTCACCGTTCTTCACAAGACACAGATTTTACAATCTACCTCCCGTTGGGGCCCATCGTCCTCGTTGACACACTTTTGGTCAGGGTCTAGCTCTGATACCATTCTGTCACGATCCAACTCCCCTATTACAATATTTTCCACTTTGGACACATCCCCCACGATTTTGTTTTGGGAACTCACGCATAACTTCCCTGTGGGTTACCCATCTTGTGATTGCTCTAGCCTAAACTCGCTTAACTTTGGAGTTCCAACCAAACCCAAAACTAGTGAGCTCCTAAAAGGCCTCATGCTAGATAGATACGTGCCCACATATATAAGACACTTCACCTTTCCTCCCCTAGCGATGTGGAATTGTTTACCGTTCTTTACAAGACACAGGTCGTACACGGCGGGTAACCAGCATAGCCTTCAGTTGGCCTACCACGACGATTTATTACCCGCTCAGATCTTGGAATCGTGCCTCGGCCTAAGTTCTGTTGGCCTTGTTTTCGGTCATATCACGTTGTAACCTTTCTAGTGCTTAGGCTACGTCGAGTGAGGTGTCCCTCGGTCCTCGTGCGTCTCCGTGGTCGTGCATGTTGTTGGGATGGCAAGGAAAAGTGATGATCGACTTGGTAAAGTGTTGGGTAGACTTAGTCAGAATTCCCACAGATGACGTTAAACTGTTGATGCACAAAATGTGCCAACTTAAGGTAGAATCCTGCTCAGCCACGTGTCCTTAGCCTGACTTGTCAAAATTGGGTAATTAGTCGTCGATCATAGGTAGGCACCGGTGTGGTACTAGCCTAAAAGTACTCCGACACCCGAGTTAGCGTGAGTCTGTGTGTATAAGGAATGAGTGGTGAATAATAATTTGTAAGTACATATGAATAGTATATGCTTAGTTACCTTTGTTGGGAAAATGACCCCTTTTGTATGGATGTAGTGATGATAATAAATATGTTCTTTCGATGTGGGCGAATGTGCATTCATTGTGGGGCTGACACGTGTCCCAATGATGGAAGGAGGGGATCTGTCAACGCGTCAGTGCTGGTAAGCCCTTATTAGGATTTGTTTATTATAGTGGGTTTGGGCCCCTTGAGCTTCATAAATGTGTGCTAGGCTAGAAGTATTGGGTCCAAATGAGTATGTACTAATATGGTATCAATATAAGTAAACACTTAGAACATGCGTGTAGAGAAGAGAACGATCATTTGCAATGAATCGAAAATCTATAATGAAGTAGAAAATTTTGATGGCAATAAGAACGATGGGCCGATAATGGAAGATGAAAGACGCGGAAAAGATCTAAAGAGTTGTTTTATTCCCAAGGGCATTATTGGAAATGCACTATTTCATGAACATTTCCACCAATACACATAATTTAGTATATAAGTAAATGTGTAGAAAATACTCATTAGAGCATAAATTATCATGACAACATTAGATTTCATAAACATTTATTTCGTTGTTAAATGAGTTTAATTCAATTAATTTTAATATTAATTTATAAATAATTAATTTTAAATTCGAATTCCAATAATATATTATATTAAAAAAAAATTCCTTCTCGTCATTAAGAAGCATTTATTTTGTTGCAAATATTGTATGAAGCAAATAATGCGGTACAACCTTATATGCTGGGAGTTTTGTACAACAAAATAAATGTTAAATTAAACGAAAAAGAAAAATGAAAAAGGGAAGAGACCGACGACGTAGTCATTCCCTTGACAGCTTTGAGACGAAACGTTCTGAAGAAAAATTTCGCGTTTTTAACACGTTGTGGTCAAACCGCCAATGCCTGTATGCAAATTTACCAGCTGACATTTTTCGAGCTCCTTGGGTGGATCTGGTCCAAATAAAAGACAGCATTTGCAAGTTTTCACACGAGGAGCATTTGAATTTTTGCATTCTCATTTTCCATTTGGAAATTTGAGGGCTTATGCTTCAAGGGAGATTAAGGTGAATATTCTTTTGGTGCTTATTGCTTTTGCTTGAGTTCCGTTTGAGCTCTCTCTGCTCTCTGCTCTTGGTTTCTTGTGGGTTTTGTATTACGCGTGATTTGGTTCAATATTTTGGCAGCTTTGAGGAAGGAAAACTCTGGGATTTCCTTAATTCTCTTTTTCTTGTATACAGAGCTCAGTTTCATAAGGAAATCTTTGGTGGGTTTGTGAAACATTTTATTATATCTGCTGGAAATTGGGATGTCATAGGTGTTTTCTTGAGGAATATCGAATTGGGTCGGTGCCAAATTCTGAAAGTCTGAAGCTTTCGCTTGATTAAACTGTTCTAGCGTTTTGTATCTTTCTTTGGTTTCGAGAGGCTTAGGTATTGATGAAATGAAAAGGATATTAAACGTTCGGAATGACAGTTCAACAACAAATGGGTCTTATGAAGACAAGTCATTTCATTGTTTTGGTTATTCTGTTATGTGCTTCAGCATCAAATAGCTCAGAGGAGAGGAAGACCACCACAGAGGAAGTGTTTCTCAGTCAATTAGTTGATCCAGTAACTGGAAAGATTAATGGGGACATGGTAAGAGGCTGTATAAATATTCTTGTTTATGTCAAGTTTCACATGCATTAATCCTATTCATAATACAGTCTTTGTACATATAAATGATTAGGTTATTAGTTTTCATCCGTATCTATGCCTTATATCTTATGTAGGGATTTCTGTAGCAAGGTTCTCTACTTTTATGTTGTTATTAGCACCATATGATGCACGTGGACCGAACATTAGTAAAAACTCTTTAAGATTTTTAATTTGTGTAAGGATGCTTGGAGCTATGAAATGTTTGAAGGAAACTAATTCTTTTTACTGAAAAAGATATGATTCTCTTAATTTTAGACGAAATGTTTGTATGTATCTTATTTTGAAACCAGAAGTAGGATTGGCATAGGTGATATAGAAAAACACCATATGGGTTGAAGATGTAAGACAGACAGAAATAATGATCATTTTTTTCATTTGTATGCGTTTAAATTTGGGTAATTCTATGGTGTGCAGGCACAGCTGTTATGGTTAAGTTGCCAGGTAGATTTGAACCACTTGGCGGAAGCTATTGAACATCTTCACTTGTGGTTAGACGAGGAAACATGTAATGGCACAGACAAAATTAATTCAAATGGAAAGTCATTAGGAAAAGAAAGGTTTCAGAAGCTTATTAGTGTCCTGCATCCTGAGGTGAAACAAACTCTTTCCGATTGTTTAAGAAAGCATAGTCTCCTCTTTCGTGTCTCTGGAGAAGAGGGTTCCTCAAAGATTTGGTATGCCAAGTATATTGAATCCCTATTTCCCAGACCTTATGTTCCAAGAAGGAATTTGGGCAGTGAATTGCTTCAGAGGCATTTTACTGAGGCACCTTCTCCAGTCCCTGCACCAGGATCTTCTAGACTTGGTCCAGTACCATCCCCTGGTCCAACACCTTCTGTTTCCCAAATTCCTAGGTCTAGGCGGCCTGCTCAAGGATCATTTTTTCCTTCCAATTCCAGAAATGCTAGTGTGCAAGCTTCAGAGCCAGGTCCCAGTTCAAATGTACAGGAAGATAAACGACGAAATGACCATAAAACAATTGTTATGGCTGTTGTTATAACTGCATCAGTAACATTTGTTGTTGCAGCAGTGCTTTTCTTATGTTGCACTAAAATTTGTGGGTCTGGGAAAAAAGATAGACAAAATGATGAGAGGCCCCTACTTAGCCTGAGTTTAACTGATTCTAGTGGTATAGTTCTTTCATATCTCAATTCTGTCATCTTCAGTTGTTTGGAATCTTTTCAGTTCTATATTTCTTTGAAAATTTTTATGTTTCAGCCTCTTCGTACAAGTCCTATGCAGTGGGAAATTCAATGAAAGAAGAGAAGCTTGACCATCAAACATTGGGTAATAAACTCAACTTAGGGCAGAGAGCCCTAAGCTTTAAATTGAAACTTTCACAGTAGAGTCTAATACTTTTGTACATGGAACTGCAGAATTAGGATCCATTGGAGGTTCCTCCAAATTTGACACATCCAGCAATATCAATGGACTGGTACCACCTGCTCCTGGAAGGCCGCCTACTGGACTGCCTCCTCTTAAACCTCCGCCTGGCAGAGCAAATCCTCTCCCTCCCGAACCACCTTCTTCTTTTAAGGCCCCTCCCAGCAGAGCTGGTCCTTCTCCTCCTCCTCCACCTCCTGTGCCACCTCCCTCTTTGAAACCCTCAGGTAATGCTCCTCCTACCCCACCGCTTCCAGCACCTCCTGGCCCTAGCCCACCACCTCTTCCGAAAGTTCCTCCCCCCCGGCCTCCTCAATCAATGCCTATTGGTTCAAAGGCAGGCCGGCCTCCACCTCTTGGACCAAAACGTCCATTAAATGCCGAGAGTGAAGCTGGTACGCCTAAAACAAAGCTGAAGCCTTTTTTTTGGGATAAGGTTCTCGCAAACCCTGACAATTCAATGGTTTGGCATCAAATTAAATCAGGGTCGTTCCAGTAAGTAGCAATTTTCTTCTTTTTCGTTTTTCTGACCCATGAATCATTAGATATCATAAGCCTCTGACTACAATATGATTCTTATACAGGTTTGATGAAAATATGATTGAAACTCTCTTTGGGTATAATGCTACTGATAAAAACAAAAATGATCGCAAGAAAGAATCTTCATCCCAAGAACCATTGCCCCAGTTCATTCAAATTATTAATGCCAAAAAGGCTCAGAATCTATCAATTCTTTTGCGGGCATTGAATGTGAGTTTAGAGGAAGTCTCTGATGCAATTCGTGAAGGTAGTTTATTGTCTTTGTTTCCATGGTCTTAAATAAGATGCAAGCATTTTTCCTCTCCTCTTCTTCCATGTGAAAATGGAAATGTATTAGGAGGATATGTTTTCTACTCACTTCGTTTTTCTAGAAGGAAGATTGCAATTAGTCATTTATCAACATAGGAGATAGGACTTGGTTGAGTTTGGGTGGCAGATGTACCTAGTGCTTACTTTTAAAAAAAAAAAAACATTCTCTTTGAGGAATAGAATGACATCTAAAGAAAGCAAGATGATTATGAAGGAAATAAGACAACTTTTGATGATTCTAGGGTGAAGCTAGTGAAGGCCTTGTGGACGAAGTTTGTTTATTAGGATTTGGTAAGTTTGAGCTACTGAATATCATTGATACAGATTGGAAGGCAGCAGTCTCTGATGTAGTTGTGATCTGTAGTTCAATGTTTTATGTTCTTTAAAAATTTTATGTGGTTTTTAGCATCTGGGGGGACTAATTTATTCATCACTTTTTTGTTTTGGACAGCTTGTCCACTATGCGTGTAAATTTCAATATTTGATATTATTCTTTTTATTACCAGTTCTCCCTGATGTAATTCCCAAAATCAAATTAGTCTCTGAACTATCAATTGCATTAAAAGAAAGCTAAATAATCCAGTTTATATGTATTTGGTTTCCTTGCATGAGAAGCATATTTTAACCTTTCTTAATTGAATCAGGAAATGAGCTTCCCTCAGAGTTCGTACAAACTTTGTTGAAGATGGCACCAACCCAGGAAGAAGAGCTAAAGCTAAGAATGTTCAATGGTGGACTTTCTCAACTTGGGCCTGCTGACCGGTTCCTTAAAAGCTTGATTGACATCCCATTTGCTTTTAAGCGTTTGGAAGTATTGCTATTTATGTGCACTCTTCAGGAGGAGGTCACCAACTTGAAAGAGTCGTTTGCAACCTTAGAGGTAGGAGTCTGAGTTTCTGAATTTCATCATTTACATCATTAGCTCTTCTACCCATTTTTATTTTTTTTAATAGTTTTATTAGATTAACTTCTACAAGTTCAGCAAGTACTGAAAATAACAAATTATACTAAGGTAACCATAATAAACATAGAACATAGTGCAAGTTAGGTGTATGCTAAGCTAGCTTCCACTGTTTATATCCTACATTATGAGACAGCTTTTGAGCTCTGCACTACGTTCTGGTATGCAAGATAAAGATCCAAATGCCAATGGATAAAGGAACAATGTACTTTTGGAAAAGCATGAATCGAATCTGATGCAATGAGAAAAAAGAACACCATGATGGAAAGTACAATAGGGGATTGGTTGCCACTGCGCACCTATGTTGAGAACTTCCAGAGTGGCTGACCATGTGATCATTTTCGTTCCAATGGCGCCCCAAATCTTGGATTTCATCCTTCGACAAGCCCTTAGTGATCAATGTCCCATGGTTTCTACTCCTACTCTTAGCTGGAATAGCTGAAGAGATAAGATAATGTTGGAAAATACTGTGTACATTCTGCTCACAGTTTACCAAGTTCATGTCACTTTTCCATTGATTGGTTTCTTCGAATCTCAATTTTTATATTGCCAATCATATTCACATATTGAAGCAGAGTGCAATAGCATTATGAGACTACCTATTGGATACCTTATGCTTATTCATATCAGGAAAGATTTAGGCTCATGTGGCCAGGGCATTACATTCCTGATTGGGCCATCAAATATGGTACCAGTCTGCATCCGGTGGAATCTCTTGGAGATAATGTTCCATGAAAAGCATATGGGTGTACTTGTATAGCATATGTATATAAAATTCCTGTCACTTTTTTCATTCAATGCTTATAGATTCTTTTTGCAACCTATCATTTTGAGCATGACATTTTCTTCCTGTACTTTCTGGTCCATATCTTGGGACCTTGTACTGAATAATCATATCCATTTGCATGGCAGGTTGCATGTAAGGAGCTCAGAAACAGCCGTCTTTTCCTCAAGCTTTTAGAAGCTGTTCTTAAAACTGGCAATCGCATGAATGATGGAACATTTCGTGGTGGTGCACAAGCATTCAAACTTGACACACTTTTGAAATTGGCGGATGTAAAAGGAATAGATGGCAAGACAACACTTTTGCACTTTGTTGTTCAGGAAATAATCCGCTCTGAGGGTGTCAGAGCCGCCCGTACAGCAAAAGAGAGCAGGAGTTTCTCTAGCATCAAATCGGATGATCTTGTTGAGGAAACTTCCTCTGAAACAGAGGAGCACTATCGCACTCTTGGTCTTCAGAAAGTTTCAGGTTTAAGCAATGAACTTGAGAATGTCAAGAAAGCATCAGTTTTGGATGCTGAAAACTTAACAGGAACTGCTGCCAGACTTAATAATGCGCTGATAAAAACCCGGGACTTCCTGAACTCAGAAATGGCAAGTTCAGGGGAAGATAGTGGGTTCCATGAAACACTGAAGAGTTTTGTGAAAAATGCTGACGTGGATATCTCAGCTCTCCTCGAGGAAGAAAAGAGAATCATGGGTCTGGTGAAGAGCACTGGTGACTACTTCCATGGAAATTCAGGGAAGGATGAGGGTTTACGATTGTTTATTATTGTGCGGGATTTTCTAATAATCCTAGATAAGGCATGCAAAGAGGTAAGATTAGCACCAAAAAAGTCTACGCAAGTTCAGAAAAAAGAGGCACCTGCAACTGATTCCCGCCTGCTTCCTACAATGCCATCTACTTCTGATCCGCGCCAGCCTCCTACAATACCATCTCCATCTGATCCTCGCCAGCCTCCTCTCGATCACCATAAGCGACTCTTCCTGGCAATACAAGATCGACGAATGGATAATTCTAGCTCAGACGACGATAGTTCGTAGATTTTATTTGGAGAAGGTATCGGAATTTCTAAACCTAGCTGTAGAAAGAAAATCTCTCTTTATTTTGTATAATTGTGTAGGAAATTAGTATTGATCATATACGAAGTTCCAATCCATGCGAGTGCCTGAGTAACTTGCAAGTCAATAATCTTTTGCTTTAGTACCAAATATGAAGTTCTTTTCCTGACATTTATTCAGGTGGGCATCACTGTAGAATCTCAACATCAAAGTGCCTGCTTGGCTCGGGTATGGGGCCTTCTCGCTGGATAGAACCTATGTGTACTTTTGAAGGTGTATGTCTGGTGTTGTTTTTGGGTCTAGAATCCCAACATCAAAATGCCAATGACTACTGAATTGTTCTTTGATCATCCCCATCTTCATTCAAAAGGCGAAGATTTCCTTGATTGACTCTTTAAGTATTGCAGCTCCAGAATAGTACAGTGACATTCCTTGTTATCTGTTGTCTTGTTGAGAATGAAATTTATCCCCTTTAGAAAGCCCGACATGTGCAAAAGCTATTTTGTAATGGCCTTGTCTTTCATTTCTTGCGTATTTGCAAAGGCTTCCGTGAAGGATGAGCAGCCAACATGGTTTTTCAGGTATGCTTAATAGTATGAACTGTATGCACTAGGAGTGGTAAATCTCGTAGTTAGACATGTTGGGCTTCGGCGGTTTTCTCGAGTCAGGCTTTGCTGGCATTTTTTGAATGCCACAAATTATTTTTGTACATAGACAAACATTCCAAATGATTCTTAATAGTTAATAAATTAAATTAATAGATTAAATGAAGGGCAATTAATTTATAAGTTCTTACTAACATATAAGTTTATTTAAAAATTTGTATATAGAAAAATTAAACTCATAGATTATTTGATTAGTCAAAGAGCTATACAATTTAAAATAGATTATAATTTTTATATAAATTACAATTAATATCATTCAATTGTAAACTAATCCAGCAACAATTTAAAAAATATTTATCAAAATCTATCACGATTTCAACATTCATTTTATTTTTTATTTTTTTTATTATAAGATTGTGGAATCATAAATTACCGGAGTATTCTGGAGTTGCCACGTGGTCAACAATGCTCATAATGCCAATATTACCCTTGGTAAAATTGACATCGATATGTTACTATCTTCTCATTAATTCAATATATTTACCTACTAAATATATTAATTAATCAGATTAATGCCGATAATAAATAATTTCCTAGCGAATTATTTATTCTTTAATAAATAAGTGAATACACTCGGTACAATCACTTATTTAATACTTTCTCCTTCAACCAATCAGACGCTTCGGTGACTCACAAGGCTTCATTATAAATAGAAGATATCATCTCACTCCGAGGCTGCCACATCTGCTGCTGGGATTGTTGCCGTGAGCGAACCTCTCCCAGAAATTGCAGAAGAACCACTTTCCCGTCTCCTACACGGCCCACGCCAAACATCAATTCACATACCGTTCGGAAGGCCGGATTGGACACCTATGTTCAGTTTTGGAACGTTCCCCATGGTTGCTGTCACCGTGAACCCTCCACTTGCAACGAGGGCAGGCATAACGTTTTTTCAACAAATAGACGGGCTGCTAGCAAGAGAAACATCTCTAAGAGGCCCGAATCAGCTCCATGTCGACTTGGACTTAATGAGGCATTTGGACGCCCTGCGCAACCCACATGCAAACACTCAGGAACCAGGGAGACATGGTTCGTCGCATCTGTTTGAAGGCGCGCGACGTGCGCCTCGACATGCTACTCGTCACGAGCAAGCACCTAGGGGGTCACCTCCGTGACTTGGACTGACACAGTAGGTCGAGCAGCTGAGCAACCAAGTTCGGGCCCAATCGGAGCTCTTCCAACATCTGTTGAAGGACATCGGGACATCCAGAACCTCCAAAAAAGGCAATGAACGTAGCAAGGCATCAGCGGACGTCCCGAAACGCGCCGGCAAAGAGTATGTCCGCTGCCAGACAATGTCCCGAGACAAGTCGCTAAACGACTCAGGGGAAGAAAGCTGCACCCCCAGAGCAGGAGGCCAAGATCAACAGAGGCCTTCGGCTCGAGAACGACTCGGAGGACGCCCTAGGGAACTTTCACGCATTGAGTACCCACGCGATAGCCGACGACAGTAAGCAGTCTCCCGTGCATCACAAACCTACTCTAATGATCACATCGAGGAAGACGAGACTTACTCGCCAGCACGCTCGAGAGCCAAGCCTGCAGCAACTCGAGAGAGTCTACGCCATTTGACCCAGCGTGGAAACCCCCGTCACGAAGGACCTTTGCACGCTGAAGACGTCCGAAGGACGCTAGATTGACGCCTCTAGGGAGTTCAACGAGACGGAGACTTGGAAGATGACCTTTGGTGCCAGATTCAGACGTCATCATCTTTACCATTCGTGAGGGACATTGAGGAGCCGTTCCCGCAATGGTTTTCAACTCCCAACTTCAATCCGTATAAGGAAACCTCCAATCCAATAAAGCACATCAATTACTATCGAGGGGTCATGGTACCTCACAGGCACAACGACGCGCTTATGTGCAAAGTTTTCCAAGCCTCGTTGTAAGGTCAGGCGACGACATGGCTCAACCATCTCCCCCAGAGATCGATCGCTTCTTTCGATGAATTGGCCCTTGCCTTCATGAAGGAGTACTCGCAACTTCACACCGTCGAAGTCAAGTATGACCATCTCTCCACCATCCGAAATAGGTCTAAAGAAACCTTGCGGCAATACATCCGGAGATAATGCGAATAAAAATCGCGCATCACAAGATGCAGCGATCTCGTCGCAGCCATGACATTCAAGTAAGGCCTACCGCGGGAGAGCCAGCTCTACGGAGACATTGACATGAGCAACGCCCGAAGTCTTACTAAGATGTTGTCCCTAGAAGAACGACATGCATGCTGGGAGTACGAGAAACACACCACGCATGCCACCAACCACGTCGAGGAAGGTGGGCATCCCACAAAGGTGTTTAGCAGCCAAAGGACGGAGCCCACCACGGGAACTCAGTCGGGAAGGCCAACAAGCGCAAAGGGAACCCGTCATCCAATACGTTTGCTGGTACAAGGCCGAACACTCAGTTTTCAGTACCCGTCCTTCAGATATACAATCAGATAAAGTATAAGCCGTGGTTTAAAAGACTAGCTCCCGTCAAAGGCGACTAGGAAAGGGCAGACAAGTCAAAGTGGTGTGCCTGTCACAATTGCTATGGGCACGACATAAGCTCCTGCCAGACCTTTGAAAGGTACCTCTGAGACCTCTTAAAAGAAGGACACTACACCGAGTACGTCATGAAAAAGGCAACAGAACGTCTCGGAGACAAAGGCCCCCAGGAGCCCGCACAAAAGATGATTCGCGTGGATACCATCATTGCCGAGTCCAAGTTGCCGTGAGGCTCTTGTTGTGACTCAGGTCTCGCATGTCGCTGCAGTTCAAGGAACCGATGACCCGATCATTGGTTTCTCTGCTTAGGACAAGGTCGGGCTTGATTGGCCGCATGATGACGCCCTCGTCATCTCAATCTAGATCGCCCATGTGCAGGTCAACCAAATTCACGTGGATGCGGGAAGTGCCGCAAACATCCTCATCATTGAAGCAGTCTGGAAGATGGGACTTGAATCTTTCACGATGAGGAAAGGGTTCCATTACAAGGCTTTAACGGGTCGACGAGCATGTCCATTGGCACGATCCAGATCGATGTCCACTCCCCCCTCCCCCGGTTGTCTCAAAATAGAGTTTCTACGTCCTTGACGAGTACTCACCATACAATGGCATACTAAGAGGCCATGGATGCACAAGATACTAGCCAACACCTCGAGCTTGTACCAAAAAATTCGGTTCCCAATTCCTAGAGGAGGAGTCGGAGAAATAAAAGGAGATCAAACCATGGCGCGCAAATGCCTCACCGAGAGGCTAAAAGAAATCAAGGTATCGGAATTCGTCCCCCAGACAGTCGAGGCCACTGAGGGCAAAACCACACCTTCAACTCCCGCATAGCAGCTAACAACGGGTTAAGATCCCGACATCCGTGAAGAGCCCCCTTCGCCTGAAGGATGGCAGCCAGAAGATGATGTCACCCTCATATGACTTGACCGACAGTTTCCTGAGAGGTATGCGCGCATTGGGGCGCGCCTAAACCCCGAAGAAAAGGAAAAACTCACCTTATTCTTATGCGAACACAAAGATGTATTTGCATGGACGCTGTCGGACATGCCCGAGGATAGATCCCACATTCGCTTGCCACATGTTGCACGTCAACCCAAGCTACAAGCCAATCAAGCATAGAAAGAGAAACTTCTCCCCGGAGAAAGTCACAATCATTTAGGCTGAGATCGACAAGCTACTCGAAGCTAGCTCCATTGAGAAAGTCTCGTACTCAGATTGGCTAGCCAACGTTGTACTCATGAAAAAGAAATATGAGGGTAGATGGAGAGTTTGCGTTGACTTCATAGACCTCAACCTGGCATGCTCGAAAGACAGTTATCCCCTACCAAGGATCGACCTCCTCGTGGACTCCATAGTAGGCAACTAGCTTCTTAACTTCCTTGACGCATACTCCGGCTACAACCGGATATTCATGCATGGAAGTGACAAGGATAAGATGGCTTACGTCTTCGAAAGAGGAGTTTACTGCTACAAAGTTATGCTCTTTGGCCTCAAGAACGCAGGCGCTACCTATCATCGACTTGTCAATCGTATCTTCAAGTATCTTATCGGGAAGACGATGGAGGTCTACGTCGATGACATCATGATCAAGGGAGAGAAGCGTGAAGACCATATTGCAAACTTGAAACAAACTTTCGAGTTGCTGAGGAAATACAAAATGAAGCTTAACCCTCTAAAGTGTACCTTCGGAGTGGCTGCCGGAAAATTCCTGGGATACCTTATAACCCAGCGAGGAATCAAGGCAAACCCGAAGTAGATCAAAGCAATCCAGGACATGAAGTCACCATCAAGTCTGAAGGAGATACAGAGTCTCACAGGTTGCGCAGTTGCTCTAAATCGGTTTTTATTTAAGGCCACGGATCGATGTCGACCTTTCTTCCAAGCGATGAAGAGAGCATCTAAGGAAAAATGTGATGAGAAAAGGCCTTCCAAGATCTCAAAAGCTACTTGGCATCTCCGCCATTACTGTCAAAGCTGAAGGACAACGAAGACCTGTTCCTCTACTTGGGAGTTTCTGACGTGGCCGTAAGTTCCGCACTAATCAGGGAAGAAAACTGTAACGACCCATCCCGGAAGTCGGGATTAGATTAGTGGTTAATGACGAATTAGCGAATATAATCGGTGATTAGTTGGATACTTTTGGACGAACGGTGCAGAATGACGATTTTGCCCTTGGAATGGGCAAAATGTTGACTTTTAGTTTGGGTGGTCAAATGGACTTTGACCGATGACCGTGACGTAGTTCCGGAAATCACGAGTCCGTAGACAGGTGGTACGTCTGATTCCAACATCCGAGGAGGAAGTTATGATGTTCGGAAGGTTGAGGGCATTTCCGTAATTAAGATAAAAAGGGGGAATTTGTTGACTTTTTGCACGACAAGTTTTCTTCACGTAAACCGAGGATCGCTAGGCAGATCTCGACGTCTTGAGTACAACGACAGGCGGCACGCCGTCATCGGACATCGGACGGATAAGATATGGGTCTAGGATGTGAAGGGTAAAATGGTAATTTTGACATTTAGGGGTAAATCAGTCTTTTAACACCTTGTGATTTGTGAAACCGGATAAGGACACCTGGGCTGAGTTCATTGGATATTTGTGAGAGTGGACCACAGGTTGGAGGACACCTGGCCTCTGTCTAGTGGCTTCCAGCCTTCTCTCATGGTTAAACCAACATTTTAAATTGTTTGGTTTGTCGTTCAAATGAGAGAAACAGAGAGACTGAGACAGGGAACTATCGATCAGTTTTCAGGGTGTGAGTTATATGTGATCGAGTGTGAATGATCAGAGATAAGTTAAGAGTTTGGTGAGGGATTCTTGGTGAGAGTTGTGTGAGGAAAAGACTCAGAGGAAGGTGAGAACACCCAGGAAACAGAGATGTCCACCGTGCACGGCTGTGAGCTCAATCGATCAAACCTATCAAGTGTGGTCTGTGGTGGTGATCATAGGACGGAGGAGTGACTGGGGGACGCTTAGGACGGTTGTGGAGCTCACGGCGGCGAGTAGAGAAACTGGTAAGGTCTCTGGTCCCCTGTTTTTCCAGAAATGTTCAAATCAAAAGTGGTGAAGTTTAGGGGTTGGTTGAGTGTTTTTGTTGACACTAACAGTTGAAGGAAGTTACTATCAAGCTCAGGGACTCGAACCTGTGATTGGAAGGACGACTGGTGGCCGGAATCTGAAGGTCGACTTTTCTGAGTTTTTGGTTCGATTTTGGGAGGTAAGAAATATGACCTTATTTCATGATTTTCTTACGTGAATCAATCACAAATACAAGGACGAAGCTTAGGATAAACATAGAATTTAAAACGACCTGACAAAGAGTGAAAACCGGCCTCACTGGCTTGGTTGGATCGAACCGGTCTGGACCGGTCTGAACCAGGTTGGCTGGAGGTTGACGATGAACAGTAGCAGGCGTGTGGCTCTCACGAGCAGCCCCTTTGGGCGGCGCGTGAGGGCACGTGGGGCTTCTTTTGGGGAAACGTTCAACACAGTTTTCACTCTAATTGATGTAACGAATATTTTAGGACAAGTTTAGAGTCGATCGGACACGGTATCGGGGTAGTTCTGAGTATTCAAATGTTTAGGGGTTCGTTTAATTATGTTTAAAAATCTCAAAAAATTGGGGAAATTAGGGTAAGCTTAAATGAAGTGTTTGTGACCCGGAATGGTGACTTTTCACAGGTCGGGATATTCCTGAGACAGCCGAGGAGCGTACGGGACACGAGTGACGTATTCGGACCTTGTGAGTGGACTGTTTGTTTCCTAACCGAGCATGCATAACTGTTTTACTTATTTTTTTATGTTTTGATCAATGATTTTATGCTTTCGATGCATGATTTTATGTTTATGCTTTCTATATTCTTGCTTTACTTGATTGCACGTTTTCGAATATAAGTTATCGGATTTGCACGTACTTCGAGAATATGATTCTGTTATGCTTTTGAGTATGGTTTCGGATGAATGATTTATGTTTATACGTATTCTGTTTTACTAATGATTTGTGGATATTATTTGAGATTTGAAGTGAAATTCGGGTGGAAGTCCCCTTTCTGTTAAACGTGATTTCGGTTTTCGAAGATTTCCAGTTTGGTTTTGGTTTTCGGATTTCGGTACATTTTTCTTATGCTTGAAAAATGGTTTTGGGTTTAAAGACCCAGAAAAAGAGAAAAATCCACTGGATCTGGTTTTGTGTTTAAAGACTCGGATTGATTGACGGGGGGAGGGCCCTGGATTGATATGTTTTGAGTTTAAAGACTCGGTATGTGTTTTGAGTATAAAGACTCGGTGATTGTGATACCCCCTGAGGCCCGTGATTGTGTTTTGAGTTTAAAGACTCGTTGATATCCCGGGAAGGCCTGGTTATTTGCACATGGTTTTGAGTTTAAAGACTCGGGCGCACTTGAGATCCAATAAACTTGTATGATTGATGCTTTTCACTGGTTTTTCACTGGTTTTTAAATGTTTTGGGCTGTGACCCGAATAACTTGGTTCTTATGGATTTAGGGCCGAGTGCCCGAACTTTGGTTTTGATTTCTGATGATTTCCATCTTAGGTTGTTTTCAGATGCTTGGTTATGCATGCATGTTTTCAAACGGAGGGTGAACCCTGGTTTATTTCGTAAACGGTTTTATAACTCATATTTTTTTTTAGTTCACTCACACTTTTAATGTTTTTAACACCCTCCAGGTCGTGGTGCTAGCGCCGGGGCTAACGTTGAGGCAGAGGCGGAGGCATAGAATTTTTCCGTTAGGCGTGTAGCCATCCCTTAGTAGGATTTTTGTCTTATCGTGTACTATACTATGCTCTGTGCTATTGTGGACTAGTTGTATTATAACTTCTCCCTGGTCTAGCAATGTATTTTCGTGGTTTTCGTATGGTTCTTTTGGTCTTTTGAGTTGGGTTGTCAGACGGGAGTAGGGTTGGTCCCGGTTATCGGGGTGATAATCGGGGTGGGTCCTGTGAAAAATGGAGTCCAACTCCCAGTATTATACACATCAAAGGCTCTCCTCGACACTGAAACACGGTACCCAAAGCTCGAGAAGCTAATTCTGGCACTATTGGTTACCACCAAGAAATTGAGGCTCTATTTTCAAGCCCACCGGGTGATCGTCATGACGGAGTATCCCTTGTGATCACTCCTCCGTGCACCTGACGCCTCAACAAGGGTCTTGAAGTGGGCAATAGAGCTGAGTCAATAAGTCATGCTTTATCGCCCAAGGACTGCGATAAAAGGCCAAGCCCTAGTAGACTTCATTGTGGAGTTCACACCAACATCACTAGAAGAAAGTCGAGGCAAGGAACTAGAGAAAGTCTCCCTCCCGACCAAGATTCCTCCACAACAGGAACAAGCGCCCGGATAATCTTCATTGCGTCCCTCCGTGACTGGTCCACTTTGGAAGCTCTTCATGTATGGCTCGTCAAATTAATGAGGCGTAGGAGAAAGCATCGTCCTTATAACCCCAGATGGTTTGATGATGGTGCAAGCAGTCCAGTTTGGATTCAAGGTCTCCAGCAACAAAGCAGACTACGAGGCATTGATTTGCGTCCTAGGCCTTGCCAAGGAACTAGGAATTAAGAAGATCGTTGTGCACTCTGACTCTCAGTTGATCACCAACCAATCCATCGGGGAGTACGCTGCGAGGAATGCGAGGCTGCTTCAATACAACAACAAGGTACAAAAGCTGCTCGCTTTCTTCACAGTCTTCACCTTTCACCAGCTCCCTAGAGCCGAAAATGCACAAGCTGACGCACTTACAAATTTAGCATCAGCACTTGAGTATCACTTCAGACGCTTGATTCTGATTCAGTATCTAGAGCAGCCCAGCATTGACATGAAGGAAGTTGAAGTGAGAGAAGTTGACCTTGCTCCAAGTTGGCAAGACCTTCTCGTTGACTACTTAATGAATGGCACCCTGCCAGACGACCAACTAGAAGCTCGCAAAATTCAAATGAAGGCTGCACGATACTACATCGACAATGGCCAACTTTTTCATTGGAGCTTCACAGGGGCAAACTTACAATGCTTAAGGCATCCCGAGACATTGAAGGTCTTGGCCGAGATTCACAAGGGACAATGTGGAAACCACTCCGGAGGTAGATCGCTCGCACAAAAGATGCTTAGCGCAGGATTCTACTGGACAACTTTGAATCAAGATGTACTCAGATATGCCCGAGCATGTGATAAGTGCCAAAGGTACAAGCCCAACCACCTGGTGCACCCTGAAGAGTTGCACTCACTGGTTAGCCCGTGTCCATTCATGCAGTGGGGCATTGACATTGTCGGACCATTGCCGACTACGCCGACACCAAATAAGAAGTACCTGATTGTCTCCACCGATTACTTTACCAAGTGGGTGGAAGCCAAGACGTTAGCAACCATCACTCAATTCGATGTGAAAAAATTCGTCTGGAGCCAAGTCATCTATTGATTTGGAATACCGATAGTCATATTGACTGACAATGAAACACAATTCACTGGCGCATCAATCAAGAAGTTCTTCGGATCGTGGAAAATAAAGCATTTCACCTCCACTGCATATTACCCTCAGGGCAACGACACGGCCGAAACTTCAAATAAGACCATCTTTGATTGCATCAAGAAGAGGCTCAATGACAAGCTAGATGGTGCATTTTGGGCATACCGGACGACCCAATGATAAGCGACAGACGAGTCCCCATTTACACTTGCATTTGGAACCAATGCTGTCATCCCGCCACACGTCGTTGTTTCGGCACCTTTCAAGGAGCTTGACGATCCTACCGTCAATTATGTGGCCTTAAGAACATCCCTTGACTTAAGCGAGGAGTTGAGGGAACAAGTCGTTAAACGCATCTGCAATTATCAGCAGCAAGTTAGAGGTTTCTACAACAAGAAGGTAAAAATTCGACAATTTATTCCTGGCGATCTGGCCCTCAAGAAAAAATTTGCAACACCAAATCGCCCCGGGTCTTAAAAGCTCAAATCCCCCTGGGAAGGTCCTTACCGCATCCACCAAGTAGGCGGGAAATGAAGCTACATATTGAAGACCATGAACGGGAAACTTGTAAGCGGCGCACTGAATGCTCATCACCTTCGGAAGTACTACATCTAGAAAACTGAATCAGTGACCAAGTCATCATCAAAGACACGAAATATGTGGTTAAAATTCGGCTCAATGCCCACTTTTCTCACATAATATCTTCCAATAAGATTCAAGATGTTTCGTCTCAATGTCTAATGAAATTTTCTTATCGCCTACACTTTTGTTTAGAAAACACAAAGCCTTTTCCACGTAAAGCACACCAAGTCTTTGCCAAGAAAAGCACATCAAGCCTTTGCCACGCGAAGCAACATCAAGCCTTCACCACACGAAGCACATCAAGCCTTCGCCACGCGAAGCACATCAAGCTTTTGCCACGCGACGCACATCAAGCCTTCTCCATGGGAAGCACATCAAGCCTTCGCCACGCGAACCACATCAAGCTTTTGCCACGCGAACCACATCAAGCATTCGCCACGCGAAGCACATCAAGCCTTTTCCACGCAAAGCGTATCAAGCCTTTTCCAAGCAAAGTGCATCAAGCCTTCGCCACGCAAAGCACTCAAGCCTTTGCCACGCAAAGCGCATCAAGCCTTCACCACGCGAAGCACTCAAGCCTTTGCCACGCTAAGCACATCAAGCCTTCGCCACGCGAAGCACTCAAGTTTTCTCCATGCGAAGCACGCAACGTTTTCGCCACGCGAAGCGCTTAAGGCTTGCCCCGGCGAAGCACATAAAACCATCCAAAACCTCGACTTGTTACAGTTGGAAAGCTACTAAAAAAAAAAAGCTTCCAACCCCACCAAGAGGGGCAACCACCAGGCCATGACAAACAGTGGGCAAATGTTTTAACATGCGAAGTCCAATTCTGCATTTCACTGCATGTGATTGAGATTCATTCGAACATAGATCACTCAATTTTGATCACCCTTACATGAGCTTGATGGCCCTGAAACGATACAGAAGTCAACTTTCCAACACCATATATCTCACTCAATTCCGAGTTGTGACGAGTTCCCAACGAACGTTTTTGTACACGAAGGTCAACTGCACATACCAGCACACGGGTACAAGATTATTCCGGTCCTAAAAAGCTCAATTTGGATCGGCTCAGAACAAGATTGATGACACTAGAAAGGTACGGAAGTCAGCTTTCCAACGTCGTTGATCTCACGTAATTCCGAGTTGTGACGAGTTCCTAGCGAACGTTCTTGTACACGAAGGTCAATTGTACTTACCATTGCACGAGCACAAGAATCGACCGTTGCTACAAAGCTCAATTCGGATCGCCTTGGAACAATCTTGGTGGCAGTAGAAAGGTCTAGAACGTAGCTTTCCAACCTTATCAACCTCACTCAATTCCGAGTTATGGCAAGTTCCGGGTGAGTATTTCCATGCACAAAGATCACCCTCATGGAATAGCACGCGAGCCCAAGTTGCACTTAGTTCTACAAAGCTCAAATTCTGGCATCTCTCAAATTTCGACATCTCTCAAATTTCGACATCTGAAAACAAGCCTATGGAGGTTAAGATTCTACGAAATTCGATGAAAAACAAAGGAAGACTTTATATTGATAATGTTGAGAAAGCTAAGTTGGCGAATCACATATCAATTGCTCAACCACTTGAACTAATAAAACAAAAGAAAAGGTTGGTGAGTCACAAGTCGACTGCTCAACAACTTATTTGATAAAGCACATAAAAAATGGAGAAACCACCACTACAAGCCTAAGGCAAGTCCGAAAACACGTCTTCCATACCCATTGAACGTTGAAAATGGGCCCAGTCCTCGCTCGATAACTCAGCAATCCCATCGTAGAACGGGTCACCAATTTCTGGGATGAGATAATCACCTAACTGCTCTGGGTAACTCAGTGACGCAGGACCTAGCACTTCAGAGGGGGGGGGGGGGGGGGTCGCATCTCCATGTTGCACTTCTTGCTCTAAGTTTGTAGCCCGCCGAGACGCATCTTTGATGTCTCCCTCCTAAATTGCGTACTTAGGGGACATGTTGTTCTGACAATCAAGATACCCCTCAACGTATTCACGAGTAAGGCGCGTCTCCATCTCGGACTCACTGCAACCCGCCACGAACAACGTCAGCTTTAAATCCTCCACGGAATTTTCGAGCTCCTCTACATTCTGACGCGAGGTACGAGGAGCACAAGGAGGCGAGTACGGCTTAGACTTCAAACATTCAATCTCAGCACGAGCTCGCTCTACCTCAACCTCCAGGAGCCCAATCTTCTCCCGAGAGTCTCGAAGAGAGCCGCGCAGCAGCTCAGACTCGTCGAGAGCGACGTCCTGCTCGCTCTCCACCAACAACTTCTCGACTTGGACGCTCTTCAATTCATCAAAACTGGCTTCTTGCAAACCCACCTCCTTCTCCAAATCTTCATTTTTTTCGTTGAAGCCGGGTGTGAGATTCTTGAAGTACGGTGCGCTCGGACTTGAGTTTTTCGAGGTCAACCTGGATATTGGCCCGGAGACGCAGCATACCAGCAAGCTTACGAGCCCCCGCCTTTACAATCTCGAGCTCTTTGACGACCTTATCATGAACTTCCTGCGCTACTCCACTCTTGGAGCACTTCGAGGGCATCTCGGCTTCGCGGACTTGAAAGCTCCTCGCCTTCGCAAAAGCAACTTTGACTCCTCCATGATCGGTGCCCAAGACCTTACCGCATGTTTTCTTCGAGGGATCTAAAGTTGGTCTCTTCGAAGGGGAACGTGCAGCCAACACCCGAACAGGGGGCACCACCCGAACTTCAAGAGGAGCATGAACAACCTTCAGCTTCTTCAGGGACCTGACTGAACCCTTCATTGGACTTCTCTGAGGCTCGCCTGAAGACTTGCGCTTGTTGGATGATCTCGCTGGGCTCGAAGGGCAAGACACGATCTAGGGAACGACGCTTGGGGGCACGGGCCAGTTGAGCGCGTTGGCTGGAGAGGTGCCCAACTCATCTTGGCATGTGCACACTGATTGGACTTCTTGCTTCCTATCCCTCAGGGCAATGAACTAGCTTCTGATCAAGTTCGCGGGAGGACGCCCACCAACCAAGCACCTGCGAGGACTAAGTAATCAGGTCATCTCACGAAAATGTGGAGGGACCATGATGACTCTGTCAACCTTCTTTGTGTCAGCATGTAACTTGGTGATGGTGTACAAATTGGACGGGCCACGGTACCGCGAAGCAATATTCAAACCACTGACGTAGTTACAATCACATTCGCCTCCAACTTCAATGCACGAAGTCTGGTACAATTCATCATCGAATAGCATGCCAACGAAAAGCTCAACCTTTGGGACCGCATGTGAACTCCGCGTGTCGGGGATTGGTTTGTGCTCCATTGAGTAGCAATGCTAGAACTCATCCTCAGTAAGCTCCAAGCTGAAGAGCTCATTCAGCTTCTCAAAGCACATGATATGGCGGTAAGCGTCGACATGGAGCTGGGAAGGACAACACCCTATCTGGCAGATGATCTTGGTGAAGAGCTTTGAAAACGGAAACTTGAAACCCCAGTTGATGATCAGAAGGTGAAATTGGATCCACCGGAGAAGCTTCACATTCTTGCTTCTAGAAATAGCTCCCCTCGGGATCTTCGTAGCTGCACAAGCGGCGCCAAGCGCAACAACCACACCTTCAGGGAAAACATCTTCGTGGAGACTCTTCCATTTCTCAAACCCGTCAAGGTCGAGTAGCTTGATCTGCTCCCCGACGAATGGACGCCCGTTACGTGAGCCTCCCCGTTCCCACAAGTGCAGTTTCCCCGACTTCACTTCTTAAATCCCGTTTGACATCCCTGAAATCGTTGTGATTGAGAACTCCAAATTTTCGGAATGTCCAAAAGCAGCACAGCTAAAAAGGGAATAAAGTTGGTCAGTTTTAAAAAAAAAAAATACGCCTATTACCTATAACAAAATAGGTAAATACATATTTTATACTTAATACGTATTTACTTACAAATATGCTCATATATTACAAAAAGGTAAATATATACTTTATATTTTAGTATATATTTACTTACATATATGTACAAAAACAGAAAAGGTAAGTATGCATTTTGTTAATTAATACATACTTATTTACATATGTTGAACAAAAAAAAGCGGTTGCAAAAACTAATATATATATATATATATATATATATATAAAAGAGCAGCTGTAAAAAAAAAAACTGCTGAAATAAGAACAAAAATGGAGCCGCTGAGCCGTAGCCATGGAATTTGAGCCGCCTCCACCGAGCCGACAAGCGATGCACATGCCTGACGACCTCTATCGCATGGTCCCGTCTCTATCGCGAATGTGCCCAACATGCTTTAGCTTTAGTGCGCTGACGTCTGATGACATCAGCCCTGCTTGCTACTCCCAAGGCCGACATCTACTCTGTTACCACTGACGACGGCAACACTTTTTTTCCAGCACATGGGCCCTGCCTAACTTCTGCTCTGCTCTGCACCCGTGTGGGGCCCGCCGAACTCCACCAATCGGCACCAGTCAAGCATCCCACTCATTCTCCCCATGCGGGCATCCCCATAACAGTTGCGCCAACCAATATTTCCTCTCTCCATATTTGACGTGAAAGCATCTACAAAAATCAAGAGAGGCAACATGAAAGAGAAGGAGATAAATTAATTACCTACCCAACAGAGACGCAAGCTTCTTCCACTACCAAACTCACTTAAGATGGTTTGTCTTCCTCAATGATCAGACTTAGCTAGGGTTTAATTTTTTTCTTTATAAAAATAAGGGCTATATGCTTTCATTTAAATAGAAAAAAATAAGTAAACCCTGGCTATTAATCGGGCTCTGAAGATCAATTCAAAGCAGGAATACAAGCCTAAAGAATTCCTATTGGGGCAAGGTCGAGGTTAATCTCCAGCTACATCCAGGAAAGAAAAGTCATACTCCCACATCAAATATTAAGACGTAGTTTACTGGAACCACAAGAAAATTACATCTCTTAGGATTCCTCGAATTTCTAAGTGATGTGGGGGCATTTGTAGAACCATAAATTACTGGAATATTCTGGAGCTGCCACGTGGTCAACAATTCCCATAATACCAATATTACCCTTGGTGAAATTGACATCGACATGTTACAATCTTCGCATTAATTCAATATATTTACATGCTAAATATATTAATTAATCAGATCAATGTCGTTAATAAATAATTTCCCAGAGAATTATTTATTCTTTAATAAATAAGTTATTACACTCGGTACAATCACTTATTTAATATATTTACCTGCTAAATATATTATTTAACCATATCAATGTCGTTAATAAATAATTTCCCAGCGAATTATTTATTCTTTAATAAATAAGTTATTACCATCTCACTTCCTGGGAAATTATTCTTTAATAAATAAGTTATTCTTTAATAAATTATTTATTCTTTAATAAATAATTTCCCAGCGAATTATTTATTCTTTAATAAATAAGTTATTCTTTAATAAATAAGTTATTCTTTAATAAATAATTTCCCGGCGAATCATATCAATGTCGTTAAATAAGTTATTTATTCCCGGCCTTTTGGATTTACTTCTTGATTTTTGTGCCAAAATTCAAGAATTAAACCCTATGTCGTACGATTTTCCATCACCATCTCACTTCCTCCCCCTCCTTCCAAAAAAAAAAATTATACCCTACCGTAGAATTCCAGACAATACGGAATTTACTTTTTTATTTTATAGAAAAAATTAATTGTAACTATATACAATATATATAGTATACATATATAATATTTATTATATGCATAATATAATAAAGGGCCCAAAAGGCCAAAGAAATCAAACATAAAGGGCATATGGGGCAAAGAGGACAAAAAAAGACAATGTTATTTTTAACTGTTTAAAGGAATTGTTAATAACTCACTCACCATATTTATTGAGATATAAAAGGGTATATGTGTAATTTATTACTTACAAATTTTGTTTAGGGATTTTTGAATAAAAAAAATTTGAGATAAGATCTTATTTTGTTTAATATACAAATATTAAAGGTTTTAAGTAAAAATAAAAATTGTTAAGAGTAACAATGATTTACTTTTAAATTAACCATAAAACTAAAAAAGGTGTGTTATATGTAAAATTCAATATTTTCAATAGTAATTAAGTGCACTTTCTTAAAGCCTTGCCTCCATTTTGGTGAAGAAGTTGAAGAAGAGTGTAGATGCCATCACGAGGAGAAGGAAAGAGTTGGGGTTCGGAATGCAAAATTTCAATGTTGTAGGAATCATGCTTATTTTTGGATAGTAATTATACTTAAGAGACAATAGGTCGGTGATTAAAGAACAATATTTTCATGTAAGATGGAGTCAAGAACAACGCTTCAATAGAGAATTCAAGAGATTGAGGGGGACAATTGAGCCCTTTTCCCCTCACTGGATCCACACCGACCACATGTTGCCTTTTTCTCCATCTTTGAAGCTGTTGAATCAAAGATTGAACCCGCCGCGAAAAGTCCTCACAATTCCTGCAAACAGCAAACAATTAGTTATCGTTGCCTCGATCGATTTACCCGGGGGGTTGTTCGACCAAGAACACTCCGATGCTTAAGTTAGCTTTGAGAGAGGAAAAGGATATACTTCGAAGCGAAGAATCAACGTACCTTGGAAATGAAATGTGCCTCGCTATTTATATGAAAATCTTGGGAGCCTTGGAGCGTTTTGATTGGTCGGTTGAATATTTAATTAATAAAAAATATATTATTAATTAAATATACTATTTAATAATTGTAATGATGGTTCATTATGATAGTAATGACAATTATTTTATTTTATCAATATTAATTATCCATTATTAAGAATAACGACAATTAACTCGTGGAGAGAATATTGATATTACGGAGATTTTAACCCGATCAAATAACGTATTTAACTGGTAAATAGATTATTTAATGTGCGGGTGTTTTCAAATGGTCAGCGTTATTACCAGGGGCAATTTGGTCATTTTTGGGAATTACGGGCCACATGGCAACTTCATAATTTTCGGATGATTTTGGGTTCCACAAATGCCCCCACATCGATTCGGAATTCGGGGAATCCGAAGGGATGTACATTGTTTGGAATCTTATATTACCGGGTTTTCCAGTTACTGTTGGGTTCAAGAATCGAGCCAGTGTCTTTTTGACGATTTTGCCCCTAGTTATAAGGGCCAAAAGTCGACTTTTTGATTAGAACACTTTTTGGACTTTCCGAAGGGACTGTTGAGTAGGTCTCGAGACGTTGAATCCGCAGACAGACAGCACACGTCGATCAGAGATCGGACGCGAAAGTTTTGGGTCAACAAAGGCGAGGGGTATTTTGGTAATTTTGAAAGGTAAGGGCAAAATGTTGACTTTTGACTCGGACGGTCAAACGGACTTTGGCCAATGACTGTGACATAGTTCGGGACGTCACAGGTCCGAGACAGGCGGCATGTCCAAAACGGAGCTCGGATGTGAAAGGTACGGCTCTACGTAGTCCATGGGTAAAACGGTAAATTTTCGAGCGAAGAGCGAAACGGTTTTTCAAACGAAAGGTGGATGCTGACTCAAACTACCTGCCAAAGATTCATGTCACTTTCCCTCTCACTTTTGCACCTGATTTTAGGGATGAAATCAAGGATTAGGAACATTAATCCCTTAATTAGGGAAAAATAATTCATTTTGTCTAATTTGTGACATTGTTAGATAACAGATCAAATCAGTTGTGAGAATTGAGAGATTGAGAGGTTTGAATTAGATCAAAACAAACACGAGGGACAGAGGGTTCACTTATTTTGCAGATTTCGAAAATTTTGAAAAATTGTGGTGAAAATTCGAATTCGAATTCGTGAGCCTTGAGGATCAAAATTGAGACTCGATTAAGTCTCCTGGGATCATTTCGAACCGATCCACATCAAAAACAAAGAGGATTAAGGCTGTACAGAGTAAGAACAGAAACTTCAAAGTCTTCGAAAAATCGAGCTTGAAATCGAATGGTTAGATGTAAATATGGGTGCAATTAATCTGGTATTAATGTTTATTATGATCTTAGGTTACTTTCTGTATGATTAATTTAAAGAAATGGCCTGAAATTGGGTGGAACCTGATTAAGGATCCATCGGGTTTTCATTTCGAGTCGAGTGAATTGAGGTCCAATCTCATGAAATTGAGCATAAGGATCCCTAAATAGGATTGGATATATGGAAACTAGTGAAAGGAACGAAGAAATTGGGGTCGAATTGACTGAGATTGCTTCGGGTCTGGTCGCGGGTACGCGACCCGTTTAACAGAGAAACGGGTGGTAGGGATGACATTGTAGTATTTACTGTTCACGCGCGTGGCTATCATGCGCAGCCACTCACGGTGGCGCATGAGGGCGCATGGTGGGTTTTCTGGGGAAGTGTTCAACAGGTGTTTTACTCTATTTAATGTAACGAACATTTTGGTATTGGTTTCGAATCAATCGAACATCGTATCGATACTGTTTCGAGGGTCCGAAGGTTTAGGTTATGTTTCAAAATAATATTTAATTCCCGAAAAATCGTGGGAAATTGATATGATACTCTTAGAGTCATTATTGACCTTTCATGATGTTTTTGGATAGGATTCGAGATGCCTGGAAAGCGTCAGAAATTACGGGAACGCGTGCAGCTTAGAAAGTGAGCGGTTTGGACGATGTGTACGAGCATTGGTAGGTTGGCTCACATTCAATATGACTCTTGCTAGTACCACAAAATGCTTGCTACACGTCAAGAGTCTGTCGAAGGTGTTTAGAAGCTTTGTTGGAGCGGGTGTACAACCAGCGCCACGTGGTGGGCGGAGTTTGTCTGAACAGTCGACGGGGATTTGGCGGTGACTGAGTGCACTTGTGGACGTGACTAGTGAGCATTGGTAGGCTGGATCACATTCATTGTGGCTCTTGCTAGTACCACAAATATGCTCGCTAGGCGTCAAGGTGCCGAGAGACCCAGCAAACTTGCTTTGTGGGAGCGTGGCGGTTCTCGTGGCCTAAGTCCATTCCGAGGGAAAGATATGGAGTTTGAGAAGCATGAAGACTTCATGGAGTGGAAGGCTCGTAATCAAAATGCCTTTTCGGACGACGTTTTTGTGGAGCTTGGCTACAGATGTTCTTCCATGAAGGCTCTTAAGCATGGAAGTGGAAAAAACCCTGTCGGTGGTCGGTGGACTAAATTCCACCCTTTGATTATTGGGTGGGGTTTCAAGTTCCCCTTCTCGAAGTTCTTCTCCAAGATTATTGACCAGATGGGATGCAGCCTTGCTCAACTGGATGTCGATGCCTATCGACACATCCTGTGCTTCGAGAAGCTGAACAAGTTCTTTTGCCTGGGTCTCACTGAGGATGAATTCTGGCATTGCTATTCCGTGTCGCACAACGGAATTACCGGCGGTCGGCTTTCTCGAGTCGTACCCAAAGTGGAGTTATTTTTTAGGACAGAGTTCGATGACGACACGTACAGATTCAACTGCATCGAAGTTGGTGGTCGTGGGACAAACATGCCTCTCCGGACTTGAGGATTGCCTCGCACTTCTGTACGTTTGATGAGCTGTACAGTGGGTTTGGAGGTCATCCTGATCTAAAAAAGATTGACATGGCCCTGAAAATTCCTCCAGAGTTCCGAGACATGAGCTGGCTACTCTCTCCACTTAGAGATATGAATGGCGAGAGGCCTTCAGAGTGAGTGAGGGACGGGAGAGTGAGAGGGAGCTAGTGAGAAGGTTGGGAGGTGAGGAATCGTGGTGTGTGTGAGTTGAGAGCTCACGGGGACAACCAGAGGAAACAGAGAAGTTGGGTGGTGGTGCAGCCGTGATCGATCACTCGAGGTCAAGGGAAGTACTCAGAGGACGGAGGAAGACATGAGGAGCTACTACCTCACGGCTGAGCTCACGACGGCGGCAGGAGGACAGGTAAATCCTCACCTCTGTTTCCTTGCTCTGTTTAGCCGTTGAATTTCAAGTCGAGAATCGTGAGTCTAGAGGTCGAGTCGAGAGGAATGGAGGTCAGGGTGAGGTTCAGGAGGGTCCTAGGCGTCGACTAGGATGGTCGCCGTGACGGGGGTGTACACGGCGGAGCTCAGACGACGGCTGACACTCTGGTGCTCTGTTTGCCGTGATTTTCAATTTGAAAGTTGTCGAGTTTGGGACTGAGTCGAAGGTCTAGGAGGGTTGGTTTAGGTTCAGTGAGGTCCAGGGAAGAGTTTGGTGAAGCCACCGTGACGGGAGGTGATCGGAATGGCTGAATCGTGAAACAGGGGGAGTTTGGCCGTCTGGTTTCGAGTTCAGTCGACGGGCTAGGGACAGTGTCGAGGTGAATGGAGTTGGGGAATCAGTAGGGTTGGCCTGGACGATGCTGTTGGTGAAGAAAGGAGCCGTTTGGTGGACGGAAGAAGAAGAACCGTGCACGCCGGTCTGAGTTGCAGACCATTGTGCCGAACCGGGTTCGTCTGAGGAAGACGGTGCACTGTAGCAGGCGCGTGAGGGCCACACGCAGCCACTTTGGGCGGTGCGTGCGGCGGCGATGGGGAAAACGGTCAACATAGTTTTTGGTCTAGGAGTTCTGGTGAGTTCAATGGAAGTGGTTTCGGGTTGTGCGGACGTCGTTTGAGTTTAGTTCCGCGAGGGTGAAGGTTTAGGGTCCCGGGTTATTACGTTTAGGATTCAGGGAATTTTGAGGGAATTTAGGTGAACTTTCGTGAACGTGTTAGTGACGTACTTTGATGATTGTGAACAGGATCGGGATTTCCCGACGAAGCCGAGGAACGTGCTGGACGTTCGGGACGCGAGTAGGGCTCAGTACTGTGAGTGGACCCCTTCTCTAAACTCGAGCATGCATAACTGTTTTCTATAATTGTTTTATGGTTTTAATCATTATTCTATGTTTATCGAATATGTTTTGGTTGGTTTTACGTTATTGCACGTTTTACGAGAAATGTCGATTTCTGAGTAAAATGCCAGGGTTTTAGGATTTTTAAAGGATAACTAGTTTGATTGTTTACAAAGGGATTTTGAAACATGATTTGGTGATTAAATGATTTTCAGAAAGCCGAATTTGATTGTAAAATTGGAAAGTGGATTCCGGATTTGGGTTCGGAATGACGGTTCTGGATGCCGGAAGGGTATCGGACCAGTGATTTCGAATTCGGATTTGGATGTGGATTGGTAAATTGTTTTCAATGATTTTGGGATTGGATTTACTGGATCTGGATATTGGGTTTAAAGACCCGGATATATGTGACGGGGGACCGGCCGGATTGGGTTTAAAGACCCGGATTGAGTTTAAAGACTCGGGAGTTTAAAGACTCGGATATATTGATTTCCCCCGTAGGCCTTGAGTTTAAAGACTCGGGAGTTTAAAGACTCGGATATGATTAAGGCCTGGATTGAGTTTAAAGACTCGGGAGTTTAAAGACTCAGATAGGTCCAGCAGGTTTGATCGGGAAATGATGATTTGAGTTTTATGGTTTATGCTTCGGGTTTTGATACTCATGCCATGTTTTCCATAACTGTTTTATAGTGTTTCTGTTTCTTATGATGTTTTGTGATGTTTTGTGAACATTGATTTATAACTGTGTTAACAACTGGTGGTTATGCATGTAGTTTTCAAAACGGAGGGTTAAACTCGGTTTTTGATAAATGGTTTTAGAAACCTTTCTGTTATTATGGTCCACTCACATCTTCTGTTTTAACTTGCCCTCCAGGTTGTGGAGCTAGCGCGGGGTCTTGACGTCGAGGCAGTGTCCGAGGCATAGAAGCGACGTGAGGGATCCCGTCATAGTTTAAAGTCTTCCGTGTGCGTGTAAATTATCGTTTTCTATTTTCCTTGTATTTTCGTACTATGCTCTGTAAACGATAACGTTGAGATATTTTATTTAATTACTCCTGCGTCTGACTGAGTTTGAGTGAGTTTTACTTGGGTGTTGTGTCGGGGAGTCAGACGGGAGCGAGATTTACCTCGGGTTTCGGGGTGAAACTGGGGTGGGTCCTGACATTCAGACACCCTAATCAAGGAGTGGTTGAGTGCTCCACTGCGGTTGAAAAAACCCATTATCCAGAAGATGAACGATAAGCAAGGACCCATTGGTTCTTTGGAGAAAAAACATGTTGAGCAGCTTCTTTCCAAGCCCAACCGTTCTAGTCTTACAGAGTCATCTGGCAAGCGTAAAACTTCAGACGGTCCCTGTGAGGGTGCAGCCAAACAGCTTAAGAAGCTGAAGGTGATTCCTACCTCCCACTACCTGGCTCATCAAGCGTTGCGAGATGAAGGCCCAGATTGAATAGTGGGGGAGACACGATCATCATTCAAGACTCCTGATGTGATAGGTGCCCCCATCCTGGCAGAGGACAGTCAAAAAACTGTTCCGCAAGGAGCTACGAAAAGGTAGTCCGAGACCTTAGGATTGCGAAAGCTGGGGCCCATAAGTTGGTTGACATGCTTCATGGAAATGTTGGTTTGGAAGATGAAAACGAGAGAATGAAGAGCGAATGCAAACGCCTTCGAGAAGCTCAAGATCACTCTAGACGGAACAACGAAGTCTTGGTCAGAAGAATCCATACATTGGAAGTCAAAGTGGGCGAGCTGGAGACGAGCTGTGCAGAGAGGATGCTGATAGAAAAGGAGCAAGATACCGCTCGAGACGAGCTCTCCTTGCTGCACAGAAACTTGCAGGACTCAGAAGAAACAATCAGACTTTTGGAGGTGGAGATCCAGAGTTTGAAGGTAGGAAGGCTTCCGGGACATAACCATTTACTGTCACCGCATGCCCCCACAACTTTGTGCCAAAAACCCACTGAGGCAGAAAAGTTGGACATGGCAAGTTGCAGCGGGGTTACCACCAAGGAGCGGGAACCAGAGCTAGAGCGAGAGTTTGAGCCTGTTCCGGTACCTGACCCAGAGCCCGAGACCGGGACTAGGAGGGAAGCTGCTCTTGAGACTTCTGATTCATTGTTTAACGATGCTTCCCTACTTTCAGCATAAGAGTGGGAAGAGTTTAGAAAAACAATGGGATTTGAAGACTTGCCTCCATAGTTCCTTTATATGTGAATGTTGGCTATTTCTTATGTTTTTATGCATTGAACAACTGGTGTGAGCAATCGACATGTGATTTGCCAAACGCCCTCCAAATGAATAAATAAGAAAAATCAGTTAAGTTGAATTGTTGGAACACAAGTGTTAACTTTCTTATATGTTGTGTGTCGAAGCGAACACTTTTAAATGCTTGTTAATGTATTGGTATGATCTTGTTATATGCCACTACTGCAACCATGTGAGTATAACAACGAGTTCTAAATAACTTGTGACGTTTAGATGATTAAGTTTTTGGTATGATGCCTTCAGGGAAGGGCTTGTGCTTCTTAAGAGAAGGCTTGAAGTGCTTCAATGAAGAAGTCTTAGGGCGCTTCCAAGAGGAAGTCTTAGGGTGCTTCCTAAGAGGAAGGCTTGAGGTGTTTCCTAAAGGAAGGCTTTGTGTGCTTCCTGGTGGAAGACTTTGGATGCTTCCCGGAGGAAGGCTTTGGATGCTTCCCGGAGGAAGGCTTGAGTTCTTCCCTGGGGAATAAAGTCATTATTTGGCACCAAACAATGACTAGCTTATCTTTGAGCTCTAGTTTGCATTACACATAATATTTTCGGAGGTGATGAGCATTCATGGATCTACTCACTAACTTTCCGTCCATGGTCTCCAAGGTATAGCTTCCTTTTCCGCCTACTTGGTAGATTCGATAAGGTCCTTCCCATAGGGACTTGAGTTTTTGAGATCCTGGACGATTGGGTACCACAAACTTTTTCTTGAGAACAAGGTCACCCGGGAGAAAGTGCCGGAGTTGGACCTTCTTATTGTAGGAGCTTCTCACTTGCTGCTGGTAGCTGGAGATACGCTTCACCACTTGCTCTCTTAATTCCTCGCTGAGATCAAGTGAGGTTCTTAGAGCGATGTAGTTGACTACTAGATCATCGAGCTCGGTAAAGGGTGTTGGGATAACAACATGAGGAGGAATGACTGCGCCAGTGTCATATGCAAGGGTGAATGGAGACTCTCCTGTTGCACGACGCGGAGTGGTACGGTATGCCCAGAGCGTGCCATCCAACTCCTCATCCCACAAGCCTTTCTTATCATCGATTCGCTTCTTGATATAGTCAAGGATTGTCTTGTTTGAAGCTTCTTCCTGGCCATTACCCTGGGGGTAATATGCAGTCGAAGTGAAATGCTTGATCTTCCAAGACTCAAAGAACTCGTTGATTATGGAGCCAGTGAACTGAGTCCCATTATCAGTTAGAATGACTTTGGGGAGCCCAAATCGGCAGATAATCTGGCTCCAGATGAATTTTTGGACATCAGCTTGAGTTATGGTGGCCTTTGCCTCTACCCATTTAGTGAAGTAGTCAGTGGCAACAATCAAATACTTCTTGCTTGGGATTGGAGTGCTTGGGAGTGGTCCAACGATGTCAAGTCACCATTGCATGAATTGCCAAGGGCTTACCTGTGCATGCAATTCTTCTGGTGGTGCCAATTGGTTAGGCTTGAACCTTTGACATTTGTCGCACTTCTCGGCATATTGCAGAGCTTCCTGGCGTAGAGTAGGCCAGTAAAATCCTACACTAAGCGTCTTTTGAGCAAGCGACCTTCCACCGGAATGATTTCCACAATGTCCCTCATGAACCTCAGCCAATACTTTCAACGTTTCTGGATGCTTCAAGCATCACGAGTTTGGTCCTGTGAAGCTCTTTCGAAAGAGTCGGCCCTTGTCGACATAGTATCGCGCAGCTTTCATTTGGACTTTGCGGGCCTCTAATCGTTCATCAGGCAATATTACATGCTCTAGATAGTTGATAAAAGGATCTTGCCAGCTTGGAGATGAACCAACTTGTCTCACTTCAATCTCCCTCATATCAATACTCCTTCGCTCGAGATACTCAATCGGGATTGAGCGCTTGAAACGAAAGTCAAGTGATGACGCTAAATTGGACAACGCATCTGCTTGTGTATTTTCTGCTCATGGAAGTTGATGAAAAGTAAAAACCGGGAAAAAAGCAAGCATTTCCTGGACCTTGTTATTATATCAGAGCATCCTTGCATCACGTGCAGTATATTCACCGATCGATTGGTTAGTGATCAATTGCGAATCTGAATGAATAGCGAGGCATTTGACTCCCAACTCCTTGGCAAGTGTAAGCCCACAAATCAAAGCCTCATACTCCGCTTCATTGTTAGAGGCTTTGAATCCGAACTGTACCGCCTGCTCCATTATCGAGCCATCTGGAGTGATAAGGACAATCCCCGCTCCCGCCCCCTTCTGGTTTGAGGAACTGTCAACAAAGAGCTTCCATAGATGATTGGAAATTGAGGGCTGTAGGGAAGAGGAACTGTCTCTTTGATCCCGTGGCAGAGAAGTGTCGGCGACCCTGGGGGTATTGCCAAGCTTATTGCCTCCTTCTAGTGACGCTGGTGTGAACTCCACAACAAAATCTGCTAAGGCTTGGCCTTTGATAGTTGTTCGTGGAAGGGAGAGCAAATCATGCTGACTCAACTCGATGGCCCATTTCATTACCCGTGTCGATGCATCGGTTGCATGAAGAAACGAACGGAGAGGATATTCGGTCATGACGATCACCCGATGAGGTTGAAAGTATGGCCTCAACTTCTTCGTGGTAACTAGTAATGCCAGAATCAGCCTTTCAAATTTCGGATATCGTGTTTCCGCATCAAGGAGGGCTTTGGATGTGTAAAATACAGGAAGCTGAATCCCATTATCTTCCCGGATAAGTGCAGAGCTTACAGCAACATCTGAAACCCCTAGATACAGGAACAAGTCCTTGTTATCTTTGGGTTTTGATAGCAATGGTGGAGATGTCAAGTAGGCCTTGAGATCTTGAAACGCTTTCTCACAACCTTTATCCCACTTATCCCTGGATGCCTTCTTTACTGCTTGGAAGAAAGGTCGACACCGGTCAGTTGATTTGGACAGGAACATGTTCAATGCTGCTGCTCGTTCAGTGAGACTTTGAATCTCCTTCAGACTTGACTGGGACTTCATCTCGAGTATTGCCTTGATTTTCTTTGGATTTGCTTCGATCCCACGCTGAGTCACAAGGTATCCCAAGAACTTCCCTGCTGACACTCTGAAAGTACATTTCAGAGGGTTGAGCTTCATTTTGTACTTCTTCAGCAAGTTGAAGGTCTCTCGCAGGTTGGCGATATGATCCCCTCGTTTTTCTCCTTTGACCATGATTTCATACACATAGACCTCCATGGTTTTGCCGATGAGATCCTTGAAAATCCGATTGACGAGTCTCTGGTACGTTGCTCCAGCATTCGTAAGGCCAAATGGCATGACCTTGTAGCAGTACACTCCTCGATCGAAGACGAAGGCAGTTTTTTCCTTGTCTCTTTCGTGCATGAAAATCTGATTATAGCCCGAGTATGCATCCAGGAAGCTTAGCAGCTCATTCCCTGCAGTTGAGTCCACCAAGAGATCGATTCTGGGCAGAGGATAGTGATCATTTGGGTACGCAAGATTGAGATCGGTGTAATCAACACAAACTCTCCACCGTCCAGCCTCCCTTTTTTTCACAAGAACGACGTTTGCTAGCCATTCAGAGTGCGGAACTTCTTCAATGGATCCAGCAACGAGTAACTTGTCAATCTCCTCTTGGATGATAGCAATTTTCTCGGGGGAAAAATTGCGTCTTTTCTGCGTGACCGGCCTGTGGTGGGGATTGACGTGTAGCTTGTGGCTAGCGATGGTAGGGTCAATTCCTGGCATATCCGACGGAGACCAAGCAAAAACTTCTTTCTCTTCACGCAGGAAGGATATGAGTTCTTCCTTTTATATGTCACTTAACCGGGCGCCAATGCGGGCCTCTTTCTCCGAATATCGAGGGTCAAGTTGAATGAGGATGATGTCATCCTCCGGCTGCCACCCTTCCGGAGTTGATGGTTCCTCGTGAACGTCAGGATCTTGACCCGCGATTAGTTGTTATTTGGGAGACGAAGAAGAAAGCTTGCCCCAGTGGATGGTCCTACTTGGGGAACAAACTCTGCCTCCTTGACCTCCTTTAGCCCTTCAGTGAGGCACCGTCGAGCCATCGTCTGATCACCCTTGATCTCCCTGATTTTACCACCGGGAATAGGGAACCTAATCTTCTGGTAAAGGCTTGATGTGGTTGCGAGGATTTTGTGAAGCCACGGCCTTCCCAGGATTCCATTATATGGAGAGTACTCGTCCATGATGTAAAAAGTCTGGGCTGTGACAACGGGATCCGAATGTACATCCAGCTGGAGAGTACCTACGGTCATGCTGGTTGACCCATTGAAACCTCGGAGAGGGACAACCCTTTTTGTTGTGAGGCTTTCTAACCCCATCTTGCGCACTATATCCAGGCTGAGGATATTTGCCGCGCTCCCTTCATCAACATGAATCCGATCAACTTGAGCATGAGCGATCTGAATTGACACGACTAATGCATCATCATGCGGCCAATCAAGTCTCACCTTGTCCTTCAAAGAGAAACCAACGACAAGGTCGTTGGCCACCCCGGGGGTGGTAACATGGGAGACTTGAGAGACGGCAAGTGCATCTCGTATCTTTCTCTTCTTCTGCTTGGAGGTGGTTCCTAGCAACTCCGATTCAGCTATGATGGTGTTAATGCGAATCATCTTTGTTGCAGGTTCCTTTGGTCCTTTGTCGGTGGGTCGATCCACAGCCTTCCTTTTAACATACTCAGTGCAATGTCCATCCTTGATGAGATTCCGAAGATATCTCTCGAAAGATATGCATTTTCTAATGTTATGCCCATAGCACTCGTGAAAGGCACACCATTGCGTTTTATCAGTCTTCTCTTGATCACCCTTGACTGGTTCTGGCTTCTTGAACCAAGGCTTGTCCTTAATTTCGTTGTGGATCTGATGGACTGGCAAAGATAGCTGCAAGTTAGGCTTTCCCATAACCGGTGTTTGGGAGGGTTGTCCCGCCTTCCACTTGTTTGGCTTTCCAGTCGCAAACTTTCCATGAGGCTCATCCTTTTTGGAGGCCTTCTCACTAGCCCCAGTATGGTCCTGAGTTTGAGTGGTGTTCTTCTCGTCCTCCCAACTTGCATGTCGCTCTGCTAGCGAAAGTATTTTGGTGAGACTTCGCGCATTGCTCATGACGATGTCCCCGTAAAGCTGGCTGTCCCGAGGGAGTCCTTGTTTAAATGCCATTGCTGCAACAAGGTCACTACAGCCGACAATGCGAGACTTCTCTTCGCAAAATCTCCGTATGTATTGTCGCAGAGTGTCTTTTGCTCTCTTTCAGACAGAGAAAAGATGGTCATCTTTCACCTCGATTGTCTGAAGTTGTGCGTATTCCTTCACAAATACCAGGGCCAACTCTTCAAAGGACTCAATCGACCTCGGGGGGAGATGATTGAACCAAGTCATGGCTTGGCCTTGAAGAGAAGCTTGAAAAACTTTTCACATGAGTGCATCGTTAGACCTGTTGGGGACCATGACTCCTCGGTAATAATCTATGTGTTTTACCGGGTCGGAGGCTCCTTTGAATGGAGTGAAGTTTGGCGTTGTGAACCTCTGGGGGAATGGCTCCTCCTCAATATCCCTTACAAAGGGCGTAGAGAGCTGTATCTAGCGACGTAGATCGTCTTCTAGATCGCCACCTCGTTGAGCACGAAGGTGCCTGTCCAACATTTTTTGAACATCATTAGCCCGCAACGCCCCTCGCTGAGGTGATGAGTCCCTTTGTGCTAATCGTCGAGAACCTACATGGGCTTCTTCCTTCGATCACTGGCATCGTGTAGGGGAGTAGGCTTCGTCTTCCCCTTCACTGTCGTGGGCATATCGTTTTGGGTCTTTGTATAGAGCCTGGGGTTTCCCCTACTCCCATGTGAGCGTTGTGAGCGCTCTGCCCATGAAGTTGCCCCAATCCTACTTCCTAGCCGTTCATGTACTGAGGGCTTTAGGCGTTGTGGGATTTTTGCTCGGCGAGCGTGACTTTCCTCTCCGGAATCGCTTAGCGAAGTGTCTCGTGACATTGTTTGGCAGCGGACTTGTTCTTTTCCAGGACGCCTTTGAGCATTCTCTTGTCTTCCACGTAACGTGGAATGTCTGTCCTGCTCTTGGACTGGTCTATTCGCTAGGAGTCGCTGCAAGAGCTCTGACTGAAGTTGAACTTGGTTGCTCAATCTTTCAACTTGCTGTGCCAAGTTGTCATGGGGAAGTTGGTGGTGACTTCTCCCTGAGATGTCATGATGACCATCCAGAAAGTCCCTTAGGACCATGTTTGCAGTGGGCTGATCATGTCGTGATGCACTTCCCATCAACCTCATGCCTGCCTATTGTGGAGCCGAAGTTCCTTCCTCTAGCGCGGGTACTTGGTTGGCTGGAGAGGGGAATGCTCCAAAGCTGAAGGTTTGCCTCCCCTTGAGTGTCTCTATGGGCACTTCTATGGACACACTCCTGGGTTGAGTTGGCCGCTTCTCCGGAGTCTCCATGCGAGCTTCATTCCTTGTCTGAGCTGTTGAGGCAGAAACACCTTCTCCAGCTGATCGAACGGATCGACAAACCTTAGCCATGCCGAATCAAAGAATTTGGAAAGCTGTTGATGGATGATTTGAACAACGTTCAAAATCTTCGAACAATGTTGATGAACGACGAACAAAGAAAGATGAACGATGAACAATTTTCTGATGAACGATGAATAACGTTCAAAATCTTCGAACAATGTCGATGAACGACGAACAAAGAAAGATGAACGATGGACGATGAAAGATTTAGAGAGCTTTTTCTGAGTATTCCTCAATCGCTCTCAATGAAAGCACCAATTGTTGAATCAAAGATTGAACCCGCCGCGAAAAGTCCTCACAATTCCCGCAAACAGCAAACAATTAGCTATCGTTGCCTCGATCGATTTACCCGGGGGTTGTTCGACCAAGAACACTCTGATACTTAAGTTAGCTTTGAGAGAGGAAAATGATATACTTCGAAGCGAAGAATCAACGTACCTTAGAAATGAAATGTGTCTCGCTATTTATAGGAAAATCTTGGGAGACTTGGAGCGTTCTGATTGGTCGGTTGAATATTTAATTAATAAAAAATATATTATTAATTAAATATACTATTTAATAATTGTAATGATGGTTCATTATGATAGTAATGACAATTATTGTATTTTAATATTAATATTAATTATCCATTATTAAGAATAACGACAATTAACTCTCGGGGAAAATATTAATATTACGGAGATTTTAACCCGATCAAATAACGTATTTAACTGGTAAATAGGTTATTTAATGTGCGGGTGTTTTCAAATGGTCAGCGTTATTGCCAGGGGCAATTTGGTCATTTTTGGGAATTACGGGTCACATGTCAGCTTCATAATTTTCGGATGATTTTGGGTTCCAAAGAAGCATTTGACGTTCTTCATGGACAAATTATCAATTCATAAAAATTGGAGTATCTCATTGTTAAGCCCTAGTATATAAAAGATTAGGGTGTACATAATGTTTTTTTTTTTTTTAGCCATATGACATGCTTTATCAAAACTCTATCGAGAAAGGATACCGCTATTTGAACATTGAACATGCTTAAATGATCTAATTATTTGATATATTTATGTGGTAGTTGATGTGAGTTGAAATTTTGTTGGGAATGTATTTATCTATTAAGTTTAATATAAAATTTTGAAAACTGAATGATGCGATTTACGCTAAACCCATTTCGCATAATATTGTACCATAAAAAACTATACACCCCAAGTTGAAACCCTAATACCCGCCTACAACCCAAGACCCGAACCAGCTTGAAGGATTGAGGGCGGCAAAACCGTATCGTAGTCCTCCCACTCCTATTGGAGAGAGAGAATTGGAGGGGACACGAAGTAAGGGCAATTACTTTATTGGGGAAGCAATTAGAGGGCAATATGTTAGAGGTTTTATAGATCGGCCCTTATTTTGAGCTTACTTATGTTATTGTTGTTCAATAGTGTGATTTATACAATTGAGTCAATGGACATTGTCTCGATTGTGAAGTTAAATGATGAGCCTCAGCTGAGGTTTTTTTTTCTAAAGCTGGTTGAGTTTCTTGGTTTCATTTTTCTGGAGAGAGAGAGAGAGGGGTTGAGAAAGTTTTTTTTTTTTTTTTTCTGGAGAGGGAGGGGAGAGAGTTTTGAAGCTGGATAAAAAATGATAAATTTTGAATGGAATTTTGTCCCTTCTCTTCTGGAAAACTGGTAGTATCTACATTTTCATTCAATTGATTTCATTCTCATCTGTCTAAAGTTCTAAACTCACTTTAGATATATTATGTGAATTTTTTGCATCTTTAATTTCATGCCTCAATTATTCCATATCTCGATACTTAGTGAGAGTTTGCAATCTAATTCAGTTTAGATTAGCGAGATTTTGCAATCTAATTCAGTTTCTGTGCTACCTTGGCAGAGTGATTGCTCTGTATTATTCAGGATGTCTTCCTTAAGGAATTCTATTAGCAGACGGGCTCACAAGGAACGAGCACAACCGTGAGTGACCACATTCCCTGTGTCATTAGACTATCGGATAATGGTGTTTTGCATAATATGATGGGTGTATGTTTTTTTAGGAAATCAAGGCAAAAATTTGGGCTTCTTGAGAAGCACAAGGACTATGTTGAGCGTGCAAAGGCATATCACAAGAAAGAAGAGACTTTACGGGTAAATTGTGATGACCTTTGTTGCTTGTTTCTGAATTTCATTATTTATCTATAATCTGCTGATATAATATAAATTCCAAATGCGGTATATGCCTTTGGCTCTGTCTCATATGTCTTTTCCTTCAACAGAGACTGAAGGAGAAAGCAGCCTTTAGAAACCCAGATGAGTTCTACTTCAAGATGATCAAGACGCGAACTGTTGATGGAGTCCATAAATTAGAGTAACAAACTAAGAACAGTATCATGTAATGTTTCTTTATCATTTTACTTTCTCACCTGCTGTTCAGATGACATAGCTTTGCGCTGCAGGAGTCAGGCAAACAAGTACACTCCAGAACAGCTCTTGCTTATGAAGACCCAAGATATTGGATATGTACTTCAACAACTGCAGAGTGAGAAAAAGGTTATGACTACTTTTATCAAGGAGCCTTAGTTTATCAACTGGTTTTATGATTTTAACTGCTGATTATAATTATCCTGATATCCGATACAGAAAATAGAAAAGTTGACTGCAATGCTGCACTCTCTTGATAATAGGCCTTCAAGTAGACATGTTTACTTCGCTGAAGACAGGTTTACATGTTTACTTCGCTGAAGACAGGTTTACTTATCCTCTTCTTCCTAGACAATGCTATTTATATCTGAACAAGTACATTTTTTTTGTAAGTTTTTGTTTTTCTATTTTTTGTTGCTATTGTTGCTGTCATTTGTAATCAAAATTCAACATGGTTAGAAACAATTCTCTGTTTCTTGTTAATTTTTATCCAAAAGTCTGGCTTCCAGTTGATATCGTTATGTTTTTTTCTTAGATTTCATGAATTGGTTTTATCATTAGTTACTTATTCTCAATTGTCTATAGTGATTTCGTAACTCTCTTTTCCAACAAACATGCAACACAGACACATGAATATATATATTTTTGTTATTCTCCACAATTTGACATGTGTGAACACAAATTGAAAAGGATGACATTGATAGATGGGAAGACACTGAAAGCTTGATCAAATAATTAAAAACCTCGAGATCTCTATTTTCCTAAATCCAATTTGGTCTAGATGAAACTGTTTTCATCAGGTTTACTGTTTAGTTTATTATATTTACAAAAACTCATTGTTCTGGGGAACAGGATAAAGTATATAATAACATTAAAAATCTACAAGCTGCTTATCTTTTGTCTTATGTAGTTATAGTAGCTCTAATGTTCTTTTGTAGTAGACGTTTAATTTACGATAGAATCGGGCTCTAAGATCTTCACGGGTTTCTATTGGGGCCACTGGGCAAATTTCATGATGTTGGTGATTGTTTCGTGGGAAGACGATATTCTTCAACTCTTTCACATGGGTTAGGATGAAGAAATATTTGGAATTCATTGTGATCCAGTCCATGTGAAGAGTTGGGAAGAAAGTAATTTCATAATTTCCCGTTATTTATGTTTCCCCTTTAGTCAAATATATTAATCTTAGTTTTTATTTTTGGTAGGAAGGAGGTAAAAGAAATTCAATCACGTTCAAAAGTTGGAACAGTGCCTGCTTTTGAGGATAGTTCTGTTCGTATGAAAAGGTACAAGCAAAATTTCCAATATTAGTGGCATAGATTGAGGAGTTCTGTTTATTTAGGAGTTTTGGCCTTTTGATTTTAAGGTGTAAGGATCTATTATGCATTTACATGCACCACAATTTTGTAAAAGATGTCCGCTGATTTTGTTGGTAAACTCTTTACTTGTTTTGTGGTCTGAGGATAACTATGTGGTGTGCACTGATTAGTTTTCATTTTTGCATATTTTGCATTAGAAAAGAAATGAAATTATTCTGCGAGACAAATAGGACTTAGAAAATTGGGTAATAGAAATAAAGGATTTAAGAACACCATTCTTCTATGTTTAGTTCAGAGGTTGCAATGTGGCTTTTACAGAGATTTCTAAGTACATAAACAGTCCTAAAGGAGGATAAACAAATCTTAATGGTTACAAGTAGGTTGAAAAAGTTATTCTATTCTTATGACCAATGGAATAAACAGAAATTTTCTGTCACCTCAACCAACTAGATGGCGGTCCTAGGTGCCACTGGTAGGTGACTGAGAAATAAACTAGATGTCGATCCTAGGCGCCTCTGGTAGGTGCTACTCCGAACAGTAGTCAGTTTAGAGAGTTGGTGGTATAGTAATCTCACTCATGACTTTCTTTTCGTGCTTATGATATCCCAATTTTTTTCCTTATGTAGTCAGTTTAGAAAGTTGGTGGTATAGTAATCTCACTCATGAGTTCCTCTCTCCATTGTTGTCCCGGATTCTTGTAGTCCGATTTCATTCAATTTTCGTCTTATATTCTTTTTTCTTCAATTTGCAGGAAAACAGCTGCTTCTTACAGAGAGATGGAAGCAAGGAAAAATAGAGTTAACGATTTGGAGAAGATCTATACAGATATGGCAATGCAGAAGGAATTACAGGTATTGATATCTAAATTTGTTTGTGTAGATCTTTATTTTTTGTTATCGGGGGAGAGTGTTGAAAACAAAATAATTCCATTTGAATTTATAGAAAAAGGGTAGAAAACGCAAGCTGCGTGAAGATGAGATTGTGTGCCCAACATCCAAACCTGCATACAAGTGGCGGCCAGAGCGGAAGCGTTGAAAAGTTATGTTTTGATCCATTACTGGTTTCTTCTGGTGTCTAGGTCGTTTATATTTATTCTCGCATACATCTTGGTGCTATGGAAATCACTTCACTCATCATGTTCCTGTGATTTTGCAGGAAAGAGACCGCAATCGTCTCCCCCCACGAAAAAAAAAACTAAGTTGGGACCTGATGTACCGTGGCTTACGCAACTGTGGAATTTTGAGCTACATAAGAAAATGACAAGTGATTCATAGATCAATATTTGTACTCTTGAGTCTCCTAGTCCGAACGGTAGGGTTTATAACAATACAAACGGGTTTTCTATGTTCTTTATAAAGTTTTGCTGAATGGCATTATCAACCATAATATATTTTGGACTCAAATTTAAAATTGTCACTGCTTATCAATATCATCGTTATTATTTTTTTCGAATTGTGAAATTTATTGGAGTCGGATTTCTAAACTGTTATTATTAGACTGGAATGTAAAGACATTATGTAATAACTTATGGGACACTTCATAACTACATGATTTAAGGGCAATTAGCTCATAGATCTTTAGTAATATATAAGTTTATTTAAAAATTTGCATATAGAAAAATTAAACTCATAGGTCATTTGACTAGTCAAAGTTAAAAGGATTATACAATTTAAAATAGAACATAATTTTTATATAAATTATAACTAATGTCATTCAATTGTAAACTAGTATAACAATAATCTACATTACTTTTTAGATTTATTTTTTTATTATAAGATTATATTGAGGATTATGAAAACGTTACTCTTATTTATAATTTTTTTACTTGCTCATTTTAAAAGTAATATGAGTATTTAATCAAATTTAAAATAAGATAATTAAAAGCAATACACCCCCGCCCAAAACAAAAAAAAAATTATGTACCATACCGTTGAACCACAGACAATACAGACTTTATTTTTTATTTTATATAAAAAATTCAATTGTAACTATATAGTAACTATATACAATATATATAGTATACATATATAATATTTATAATATGCATAATATAATAAAGGGCCCAAGAGGCCAATAGAAATCAAACACTATGGGGCACATGTGATGGGGCAAAGAGGATAAAAAAAGACAATGTTATTTTTAATTGTTTAAAGGAATTCTCAATAACTCACTCATCCTCTTTATTTAGATATATAAAGGTATGTATGGAATTTATTACTTACAAATTCTGTTTAGGGACTTTTGAATAAAAAAAAAGTTTGAGGTAAAGTCTTATTTTATTTAATATATAATCATTAAAGGTTTTAAATAAAAGTAAAAGTTGTTAATGGTTTTGATTCAAATGTCATTGGCTCTCAAATTTGGTAATGGTTTGGCGTTGGATAAAAGTCTTAACGTGTGGAAATCCAAACTGTTTAGTTGGTAACGATTTGGCGTTGGACTTTCAATTTGAAAACTGTTAAGACTTCAAATCGAATTATTAAGATTTTTATTTTTATATGAATGTATATATATATATATATTATTTATTAGTTAATATTTTTCATCCTTTATTTTTTAGTGCAAGTGTTTGCTATGGATTTTAACTCGCTAAATTCTTAATTATTTTGTACTATAAATTATATTTAAACATAATTCACCATATTTGAAGTTTAAAATCGAAGAATTTTAGATTTGTTGATGTGTATGAAGAAAATCTTAAAAGTGGATAAATGAAATGTTGGAATTTTTGAAATGGTCGTGTTGGAAGAGTATTTATCGTTAATAATGGTTTGGATTGAAAATGTTCTAATTGTATTTGTTTTTGAAAATTCAAACGGTACTAGACCATTTAAATCTTAATGATATGGATTTGATTTTGAGTGATATCGGTATTGATCCAAATCGTGCCCACTCTTAATTTGTAGCTTTAAAGATTCATTATTTGATAATGGGATTTTTTAATTGGATGTGGGGAAAAAATATGGAATTAAGCCAAAAATAACTAGGTGAAAAACTTCTTTGTAACAAAATAAATTTTGGGTACAGTATAAAATTGGACTTTCAAAGTATAAACTTTTTTCACTGAAATTTGATGTTTAGATTTTAGAATTATAAAGTTAATATGAATTTTGGCGTTCGAACTACGACAAATAAAATAAGATCGGGGGTTTGAAGTCCACTTTTTTTTTTCCTTCACAAGTTTGAATTTTGGACTTATAAGGTTCATATGAGCTCTAAGATGGGCTATTATGGATTGAAGAAAGAATTTTGAAGTTTTTCCATTTTGAATTTGGGTTTTCTATGATAAGATTGTTACGAACACTCACACAGAATGAGATTAAGTTTTGAAGCTCAATTTTTTTTCCTTTAAAATTTTGAGATTTGATTTAGAAATTATAAAGTTCATATGAATTCTAGTGTTTTATAGTAAAGGTTGGAGAACAAATTTTAAATTTTCTTTGTTTTGAGTTTGGTTTTTCTATGGTAAGATTGGTGTGAACTATCACAATTATGAGATTGGAGTTTCAAAATTCTTTTTTTTTTTCCTTTTTATTTCGTGTTCGGTTTCTGAAGTTAAGGTTCGTATGAACTCGGCATTTGATTTTGAACATTCCTCCATTTTGAGTTTGTTTTTTCTACAGTAAATTTGATGTGAACTCTTACACTGTGAGATTGAGGTTTCAAAGTTCAATGTAACGACCTAGACCAAAAATTAAAGTCTATTTGAGATTTTAGTTGGAAAATGACGATTTACCCTCAGTCTGGGAGGGCTAGATAAGTTAATTTTATTTTTCTTGAGGAACTTTTATATTTTTTTTTAACCGTTGCGTAGGTCTCGAACTCACAAGTTCATAAACAGGTGGTAAGCAGAAATCAGAGTTTGGATACCAAAGTTACGGGATAAGGACATAGCAGTAATTTTGAAAAAGTCCAAGATTAAATTGGGGTCTACACTTTCTCTCCTCATGGGATTGGCCAGATGTTTTTAGAGTTCTCTCTCATCTGTCTCGATCCTCTCTCTCTAACCATCTACCCAACACCATCTACCCAATTTCAAGTCAAGTCAGACCCAACCTGTAAGACCCGTATCCTGGAGTGAACGGTGAACGATCCCACATTCCTGCGAGGGGGGAATGGCCTGGGAGAGGATGGTGGTGTGCTTTAAAGGTGTAGGCACACATCTATCTAGCACTAGGCCTTTTGGGAGCTCAAGTGGCTTTGGGGGGGATTGGAACCCCAAAGTTAAGCGAGTTGAGGCTGGTGCAATTCCATGATGGGTGACCCCCTGGGAAGTTGCACCATGAGCTCCCGAAAACAAAACCGTGAGGGCGAGGCCCAAAGCGGACAATATGGTGCTAGATGAGTCGGGTCCTGAAAATTTGGTATCAGAGCCAGACCCCGACCGAGAAGTGTGTCAGCGAGGACGCTGGGCCTAAGGGGGTAGATTGTAAGACCCATGTCCTGGAGTGAACGGTGAACGATCCCACATTCCTGCGAGGGGGAATGGTCTGGAAGAGGATGGTGGTGTGCTTTAAAGGTGTAGGCACACATCTATCTAGCACTAGGCCTTTTGGGAGCTCAAGTGGCTTTGGGGGGAATTGGAACCCCAAAGTTAAGCGAGTTGAGGCTGGTGCAATTCCATGATGGGTGACCCCCTGGGAAGTTGCACCATGAGCTCCTGAAAACAAAACCGTGAGGGCGAGGCCCAAAGCGGACAATATGGTGCTAGATGAGTCGGGTCCTGAAAATTTGGTATCAGAGCCAGACCCCGACCGGGAAGTGTGCCAGCGAGGACGCTGGGCCTAAGGGGGGTAGATTGTAAGACCCATGTCCTAGAGTGAACGGTGAACGATCCCACATTCCTGCGAGGGGGGAATGGTCTGGGAGAGGATGGTGGTGTGCTTTAAAGGTGTAGGCACACACCTATCTAGCACTAGGCCTTTTGGGAGCTCAAGTGGCTTGGGGGGGGATTGGAACCCTAAAGCTAAGCGAGTTGAGGCTGTTGCAATTCCATGATGGGTGACCCCCTGGGAAGTTGCACCATGAGCTCCCGAAAACAAAACCGTGAGGGCGAGGCCCAAAGCGGACAATATGGTGCTAGATGGGTCGGGTACCCTCCGAGGAGGGTCGGGTCCTGACACAACCAACATTGAAAATGGAATTCCCATGGCCTCACGAGTATTTTGGTGCAAGGATTGATGCTAGAGCACCATTGCGGATGGTGGACTGAGGAGAGGTTTGGACTCGAATCTTATTGATGAATTTCTAGCAACACTAGTTAAGATCTCTTGATTCTGAGCTTATATTCTAGTTTCTAAGGTTGAATGGATGAATTTCCATTATTAGAATGTTCCATTTGGTCGAGAAATGAGAAAGTTAGGAAGGTTTGAAGTTTCGGCAAAAAATGGAGTTTTCAAACGAGGTTCTAGCAAACCAGCTAGCGGCGCCTGTCGTCTTCGCCGGAACTCCGGCACAAATTCCGGCGAAACAAAATTCATCTAGTGATGGAATATTTTGTTTATCTTGACAACATACTCCCTGAAGTAATATTCCATTAGAAGGGAATCCTCGAGCGCATTGGAGTTTTCTTGGCGCACGGTGATGTATATCCGATAATTCTCGACATTTTGAATCTAATGACGCAGGTTTCAGGTCAACCCAACATCATTTATGGGGTATTTATGAGCGTCGAAAATGATGATGCCTATGTTTAGGGCGCATGTGAACTCCCGGGGTTACGAGGGAGATCACCTTATGGCTAGGGAAGAGCTGGGAGAGCCGAGACATCGGCTTATCATTTGGAAAAGGTCGGGAGAGCTGGGAGATTTGGACTAGGGCTAGGAAATAGCCGGAGGAGCCGAGATATTAGGTTATCGATCCAGATATCAGACTGTATGGTTTATATTGTGGTTAACAACCAAGGACCGAGTTATCAAACAAAGGTTTACCTTTTTTTGTGGTTTAGTATGGATAGTGACCACAGGAGGACGAAACTTGCTTGGTTATACATACCTTACATACCTTATTTGACAGGTTCTTCTAATATAACTTAAGGATTAAGTATACTTTTGAAACTTAGGCTTAGTTGTCAAATGGGAGCAGAATCGGGCACAGTTATCAAAGCGAACCCGGGGTGGGTCCTGTTTTTCAAATTTTTTTATCTTCAAAATTTTGAGGTTGGATTTTGGAATTATAAACTTCATACAAACTCCAGCACTTGATATTACAAGTTAGAGAAAAAATTTTGCATTTCTCCCTTTTGAGTTTTGTTTTTTCTATGGTTAGGTTGATATGAACTCTCACAATACGAGGGTTCCAAAGCTTAATTTTTTTCTTTCAAAATTTCAAGTTTGGATTTTGAAATTATAAGGTCATATGAACTATACCGTTTGATATTATAGACTAGAGAAAAAAAAAGCAAGAGTTTCGTTCGTTTTATGTTTGGATTTTCTATAGTTAAGTTAATGTGAATTCTAACAATCTAATTGGTATTTTTTAAGTAATTTTTTTTCTTTCTAAATGTGAGATTGAGGTTTTAAAATTCATTCTTCAATATACAATATCAAGCATTTGAATTTGAATTCATATAAACCTCAAAGTTCCAAAAATTCAAAAAGAAATTTTGGTAAAAGAAAAATTCAAGTTTGAAATCCTATTCTTTTAACGTGAGCATTCACATCAACCTCACTTTAGAAAATTAAAATCAAAGTAGAGAAAATTCAAAATTCTTTCTCCAAACTATAATAACAACTACTAGAGGTTGTACAAAACTCATAACTCCAAAATCCAAACTAAACCACTCAAAATGGAGAACATTCAAAATTATTTTTCTTAACATGTAATATCAAATACCTAGAGTATGAACATTATAACACAAAAATTCAAACTCAAAATTTTGAAAAATAAAATTGACTTGGAAACTCTAATCCCATATTTTAAGACTTTACACCAACTATATAGTACAAAATTCAATAGTGAGAAAATTCAAAATTACTTGTTCAACCCGTAATATCAAACACTAGAGTTTATATTAACGTTATAATTTCAAAATCAAACCTCAAAATTTTTTAAAATAAAATTGAACTTTGAACGATAATCTTATATAATGAAGTCCACATAAACCTTACCATAGAAAAATCAAAATCAGAATGAAAAAAATTTCATAATTCTTTCATTAATTTCTAATATCAAATATTAGGGTACATAGGAACCTTATAATTCAAAAATCCAAGCTAGTAATTTTCAAGGGGAAAAAAATTGAACTTTGAAATCCTAAGCTTGTATTGTGAGAGTGTACATCAATCTTTCCATAGAAAAACTAAACTCAAAAGGGAGAAAATTCAAAATTTATTCTCTAACCCGTTATATCAAATACGTTCATATGAAACTGATTATTCCAAACTTAAACTTCGAAATTCTTAAAAAAAGAAAATTGAATTTCAAAATCCTGAACTCATATTGCGAGAATTCATATCAACCTTATCATTGAGAAACCAAACTAAAAATGGAAAAAAAAATGAAGTTCTTTGTCCAATCCGTAATATCAAATACTAGACGATGTCCAATCCTGAGTGAGGTTACACTCGGAAGTGGTGGGATATTTTTCTGGATGATGTGTTGGTGTTGTTTTCAAGATTGTTCATACCATATCGGCCCAGACCGAGCTTGAAACCCATATTGACTACAGACCCAGCGCATCGCTAAAGTAACACCAGTTCGGACCAATCTTGGAGGCCCATCCCTCTACCTGGCTCCGCTCGTCGGCCCAGACCAACCTAGAGGCCCAGCCCTTTTCCAGAAACCATGCCACCGGCCAACTCCAGAGGACCAGCTCCTGTCGGTCGGTGCGTCGGCTCAGACCGACCGGTCGGCCCAGTGCCACCACCTACCACAAGCCCAAGGGGCCCAGGCCCACTCACACGGACAAGTCCCACTCGGTCTGGATGGCACCTCCACGTGTCCGTCTCACAGCGAATTGATATTTGTCCCACATCGGGAAACTACAAATATTATATTCGCCGCACCCATACAAAAGGGGTCCATTTGTCGTACAAAGGTAACAAAGCAATTTACTGTTTACTATTACTCTTACAGTATACTTTCTGCTACCTCCCTAAACCTCATACCGACCACTGACTTGGGCGTCGGAGTACCTTTGGGCCGGTACCACACCGGTGCCTATACTCTCACCAACCGACCAGTTTCTTTCCTCTTTCAGGTTCACACAGGGCACGTGGCTGAGCAGCATTTGCTCCCTAAGTTGGCACATTTCGTGCATCAACAAAGATTAACCTAGATGATGCTTGTGATGGTGGCCTACGCGTGGTGTCGTTGTGTGATGTGATTAGTGTGTGAGATACGATTGGTTGAGCTTGATTATGAACTGGTGGGATATAAGTGATGTTTGGTATTATGGTGTTCTTGAATATAACTCAAAGGATTACCTAGAGTAAGGTTTTCTATCTGAATTAGTTAAGACTATTTGGGATCCCTGAAGTGCTTATGTCTAGATGAAGTAGTGACGTAGCAAGAAGAAGATGTCAGTGAGTTGATTAATTTTGAGCAACTCAGTTGTCCAATTTAAGGATGAATTGTAACAACCCGTCCTGAATTCCAGGATTAGATTAGTGACTAATCATGATTAATGAGGTTAATTCGTGATTAGTTGGGCGAAATCAGATGAACGATGCAAAATGACTGTTTTGTCCCTAGGCGTGGGCAAAACGTTGACTTTTCATTCTGGAGGTCAAACGAACTTTGGCCGATGACCTTGTCGTAGTTTAGGACGTCACGAGTTCATAGTCAGGTGGCACGTTCAATTCCAACATTCGAGGAAGAATTTATGACATTCGGAAGTTTAAGGGCAATTTGGTAATTTTGGTTAAAAGGGGAAAATAGTTGACTTTTGGTTTGGGAGGTCCGATGTCCGATGGCCGAGGACCGTTACATAGATCAGGACGATACGAATCCATAGACAGGTGGCACGTCGAATTCGGACGTTCGACGACGAAGTTACTGTTCACGAAAGTTCAAGGGAACTATTGCACGTTTTACGAGACGTATGTCATTTGGAAGTTAGTGGGCCCAGATATTTTAAGGAGGCCCAGCCGATGAGTGAAAAGTGTCACCCATCCACTGGACGTCATTTTTTCATGCATATCCACCATTCCCTTCATCAATCACCCATTTTCTTCCTAACCAAAACCCAAACCCGATCTCCTTCATCCCCAATCCAAAACCCATCCCCACATGACCATGATGGAGAGGACAGAGAGTGACTGAGGAACTGAGGATGTGGTGGTTGGCCGAGGCAGAGCCGCCGTGGACGACGGAAGAGGAAATTGAATCCAGGTAATCGGTTTTGACCGATTTAATCCCATTTCAATTTCTAGTTGTTATGGGTCGATTTGGATGGTTTTCATGAGTTAAATAAGTTATTAGGATTGTGTTAGGATGGTTTTGAGAGGAATTGGACGTTGAGAAACCTCTGAGGAGGTTTTGGAAAATTGAACCGTGAGAGGAATGGTTGGACCGGTCGGTTTTGAGGGTTTTAGACGTTTTAGTTAATTGGTTTAGGTTCCTAGGACAAAAATATGAAGGATAGGATCGAATAGGGAGGAAAACGGTGAAGATTGGACCGTGTAGGGACCTGGACCGGTCACGCCGGTCCAAGTTGCAAGAAAAACCAGACCGGACCGGTCTGACCGAGGTAGGAGACGACACTGTTCACTAGCGCATGGCTCCCACGCGCAGCCACTTCAGACAGCACGTTGGGGAAGAATTTGGGGAAGTTTTCAACATGTCAAATCATCTATTCGATGTAACGAACATTTTGGGACTGGTTTCATGTCGATCGGACACCGTCTCGATAATGTTCGGGGCATCAGAAGGTTTAGGTTCGCATTTAAAAATAGTTAAAAATTTCAGAAAATTACGAAACTTTAGTGGGAGGTTATTTAAGTAGTTAGTAACCTTCTATTACGATTTGGACATGTTTGGGAGTCCCGGTGACGGTGATTGGCTCGGGAGAGCCATATGGCACGCATATCGAAGCGACAGTTCGGACGGTCTGTGAGTGGACCTTGTTTTCTAAATTGGTGCATGCATAAATTTTTATTATATGTTTTAATACATGTTAGGTGATGCCATGAGTGCATTTGGTTGTGGTTACGTATAGGCACGTATTTCGAGGTTTCGGCCTTATACGGTGCCTATACGGGTCTGTATTTCCTTGATGGTCTAAATGAATTGAATTTGGATTTCCAAAAGGATAAACTTAGGTATGAGACCCATTTGGTTTTTTCTCGGGCTTATGACTCTAGTTACGACCTACGGGTCTGAATCGTGGTCGCGGCGAGTGTTATGTGCACGGTGACAGACGATACGACGCTCGCCTCCGGATTAGGATATATTCCTTCCGGAGAGTTCACGACGCATGATCTGTGGTTGGGTAGCCAATGGAGGCTCGACTTCGGAGTTCTGACGGTTCAGGATATCGATCGGTGATGGGTGCACCATGATCTTGTAGTGGTTGCGTCGGTTGATTCGTTCACGGCGACATACCAGGATTGAGGGCGGTCCTGGACCAGACTGATTGCACGTATCACTACGATCGGAGTCGTGACTGACCCTTAGATATCAGGCACGATGCCCAGCTGATGTCATATGTTCGGGTATGAGACCCAGTTACTTTACATTGATGATTTCGGGTCAGGGACCCTAAATGGATTTCCAAGTTCATGGCGGTTTATGGGAACCGCCATGAACCCTGGAAAGGTTATTTTGGTGCATGACGGTTTATGGGAACCAGGCATGGAGGATGTTTTCTATATATATATATATATATATATATATATATATGAATGGCGTGGATATTATGGATCATGACGGTTCAAGGTGACCGAGCATGAATGTGTATGTTATATGTATATATATGTTCATATACCTTCCTTTACTTCTATTATCTCCTCTGGGGATGGTCGTTGGCCTGGGTGGACCCCGGAGTAGTCACGGAGCACCGACTGAGTGAAGTCGCCCCCCAGTTGGGTTCCTTACTCTCAGGAAGGCATGGATCGTAACCTCAGGACGGGTCATTGGTCTACGGACATTGACCTTGGACTCTAAGAGACTTGGGTTTGAGACCCCAGGTAGCACGCGCGTAGCTTTGGAAACCGTGACAGGATTGGTTGTGTGAATTCTATGTATGTATGATATATGACGTATATGATATATGGTTATGAGATATGATATGTGATATGCATAGGTTTTGGGCAGTGGCCCGTGTACTTGGTTTCTTTATGATTTGGGCTGAGTCCCACATGGATTTGGGCAGTGGCCCGTATGATTGGTTCTTTATGGTTCTTTCAGTTATGGTTTTGGGCTTAGTTCCCACCTATGGTTCATTTGGTTAAACGGTTTTCAAATGCATGCAGGCTTTTTAGTGAAGGGTACAAATGTCTTCGATTAAATTATTTTTATAAACTGGTTGTTTTGTCCACTCACAACTTTTAATGTTTTGACTTCCCTTTAGGTTGACAGCGGATGTGGACTGTAGCAGAGACCGAGATATCACATACCTCCTCCGGATCTTGGCGTACTCTGATAGCCCGAGAGGGCAAAGGTTGGAAATATCCCTTGTCTGACACTTCGTGTCAGACGGGAGCAGGGTCATCCCGCATTAATCCCAGGGGGATTGGGATGGGTCCTATCATGAATTAAGATTAATTTGTTGATATGTTAAGTTGATATAAGGTATTCGAAAAAGTAAATCATAGTATCCATAGTTGTAACGACTCGGAAATTTGAGAAAAATAAAAATGACAATTTTACCCCTAAAAGTCAAAGGTTGACTTTTTATCCAGGCATTTTCTAGACGAGTCGGAAGGACTGTTAGGAAGGTCTTGGATTCCTGAGTCCATAGACAAATGATATGCCATAATCGAAGATCAAATAGGTTAAATACGGGTCTCGAACCGAATAACTCAACCCGACTCAATTTCCTTCATTTTTCAACCGTTTTCAATGTTCGAAACATCATTCTTCATCTACACCATACCTGGAACTAGAAATTGACCTTAGAACGTATTAAACATAACATATTTTCTCAATTCAATGTTCCCGTTCTATGTTGCCTCTCCAGAGAGTTACCATGGTGATACTGAGTTCCTCCAAGCTATTGTCGCCTCTCCTAAAGGGAGAGACACCCCCAAGAGGGATCATCCTCCTTCTTCTTCCTTCGTTTTCCCCCGCACATAACCTTCGTAAGGATGGTGGAATCTATCGCCTCGTCTCTCTTGGTGACACTTGTCACCGAGTAACTCAACCAACAACAGTTTGCTAACTCACCCCAAACAAGTGACTAGAAAATGACCAAAATGCTCATATTTTACCTAATTATTTGAATACCATTGGGCGTCTAAACCCATAATTTTTCATACAGACTCTTTTTTCTACTTGTCGCCTCTCTACGAACTCGTTAGTTCGAGATTCAAGAAATAGTCCAATCGAAACTTCCAAGACGTTTCCAAATTTAAATTGCCTTTTGGGCCTGTAATAAAAATAAGGGTAAGTCTGTCTATTCCTAATTTATTTTCCGAAAATGCCTTAAATTTCCGCGTGGGCTGTTACATATCAACCTTACTATGGTAAAACCAAACTCAGAAACCTTAAATGTTACAATTCATTCTTCAATCTTCAATATCAAACATTCAAACGCTATAATTCATATGAACCTCATAATTCTACTATACAAAATTGAAATTTTGGAAAGAAAAAAACAGAACTTGGAAACACCAATTTTGTTTGTTAGAACTCACATCAACTACACTAAGACAAAGCCAAAACTTCTCATCGTTCTTTAGATTGCCACTATCTCCATCTTTCTCCCTTAATCACAACTAGAACCAAGTAAAGTCTAGCAAATAATTTCAAATGATCGATTGCAACTCAACTAAAGTTCTTAATTTTTTTTATGAAAGACATATACCCTCAAAACTATTGCCTTTTATACATAAACACATGAGGACTAGGTCTAAAGATAAGATATCTAACAATTCACCATATGTTGAGCTACAAACGCACTCTAAAAGAAATAAGATTCAATTAAAGAAAAAGGTTTCTTCCTCTCTCTTCAACTTGAATAATTTAGAATTTGATTAATTGATATCGATTGTGAATTCGAGCCTTACTGGTCCACTTTGTATATAATGGTGGTCTGCTGGACATTGAAATGAACGACGTGAATTCTAGCCCATTTCTAAACTTGAAGTGCAAAAACGAATCCACAAACATGAAATATCAAGACTGTAAAAGAAAGGGGGTAAGGAATTGAAGGGTGTCACCAACACTGCCTACCAGAAGAGTGGAAAAAGATTAAAAGAAGAAAAAGAAGAAAGACATGTTTACCCAATCTAGAAACTATGGTTATGGAGGGAAAAATTAGAAATACTATTTCATCAAACCTGCTTTCTTATTAACCTGAAGTCAATCTTCAACATACATTCTTTTAAAATTTCTGATATCATACAAAATTATACATAATATACGTACTTACATAGTATAAATTTGGGTAGCACATGCCATATATCATCATATGGGTTCATAGGGGTGTGCATAAATATGTTGAAACTGGAAACAAGATCAATTTATATAGTTATAGGCACTCCACTTTGAATTTGACCGGATGTTATGAAAATTCAAACTATTTTTTGAGTAATGGTTTAACTTTGAATCTTCAATTTGAAACTGTTGGATTCCAACCGAATTATTTATATTATTTATTAGTTAATATTTTTCATCTTTTAATTTGTTAGTTTAAGTGTTAATGGGTGCCTCCTATCTCACTAAATCCTTACTAATTTTGTTCTACTTTTAAATTTAAATTATATTTAAATATAATCCGATATATTAGAAGTTTACAATGTAAACTTATTTTATTTGTTAATGTTTATGAATGAAATTTTGATGTGTATAATGGATGAATGAAATTTTGACATGAAAGTTGAAATTTTTTAAATGGTGATGTTTTGGAGTCTTTCTTGTAAACAAATTACATGAAAAGTTTATGTCTAAAGCATACAAATTGGTCCAAACTAAACTGTTATTAATGGTTTGAATTAACACAATTTCAATTCCCTTTTTTTTTTTTTAATCCAAATCATACCAACTGTTAAAAACAGTTTGAATTTGGTTGTGGATGATATGGGTATCAATCCAAACTGCCCACCTCTACTAGAAAGTATTAGAGGAATACGAGATGAGAAAGATTTGTGATATGCAGAGAATGGTATAAAAATAAACGAATGATAAATACAAATTTTTTTTAAAAAAAACCCCCACCAATTAGAACTGAAAAAAGATTTTTGACTTCTGCTTCGACCTATTATACAAATATGAACCAAACATTGGACCCAAATTTATGGGATACAACCAATGATTGAAATATCGATATCAACGGATATCATTAGCTAAATTTACGGATATCTCGTTCTAAATATCGATATCGTTTACGATCAACAAAAATGATGAAAATTTAGTCTAAAAGTTGAAAATTTTTATGAAATTTTGGGAAAAACTTAAGTATCCAATAATTGTTATATATGACTAATAAAATTATAAAATGACTTTGATATAATAAATATATGAAAAATAATATGATACAATATGATTCTGACGATAACTAATAATATAAAATCTTAAATATAAACATAAAATGAAGTGAATTGCCATAATTGAATGTTAATATAATTAAAAACATAACAATACGCATAAGAAAAAAATTCAATGGAAAAAAATGATAAAATAAGTCCAAATATATTTAAAATTGAAAAAAAAAAAGAGAAAATAAAACCAAACTTTATTCAAAAATTGGATGGAATTTATATATTTAAAATTGGAAAAAAAAACAAAAAAAAGAGGACAAGCTTTGTTGAAAATCTGAAGGAAAAAAATGGATAAAAAATAGAACATTCAGCAGCTAGGCATATTGGGGGTAGAACCCACAACTCGACCCCCAACACTCAATTAAGAGGCAAAACGTACAACCAACTCAGTTAGCCAATTTAATCAATAATTAAAGCAACATATAATATATAAAGTATACAAACTAACAATCATCTTCTCCCTACGACGGATTTGCAACTCTGGTTTTTTCTATCCGGTTCAAACTACTCCGTTTTACGTCCAATTTTTAAAAATTAATAGTTCATCTTTGTCGTTTTAATCCCAGAAAGGGATCTGTGGACTCAAAATAAGAAAATTATTCGATAATTCGGCTAATTTTGTTCACCCCATTTAGATGTCGCCAACCGAATTTTTCGATATATCCAACGATATTTCGCCAATAATGACAATATTTTTATCCATAAATACAACCGTTAATTAATTAACAACGGAACAAAATTACCTACCAAAATAACATAAATTGGACCAAGTCAGTTGTAAGTGACATGAGTGCCATGAGCCATATAGAATGCCAAGATCATTGCTTGCATTCCATAACTCTTCAAAAACTGCATATCATCGTTTTTTGTTATTTATTGATGAGTAAAATTATTGAGAATTTCTAGATCGCCCAATTTATGAAATTTCCTAGAAATTAAAAAAAAAAAACTTATTTATCCCCAATTGTACTATGAACTCCAAAGCATGATATATGCATACAAAATCACTAAATAAAGATTTCCAAAATCTAAATTTTTTTTTTTTTTTTTTTGCTTTCATTGATTGATGAGTAAAGTTACTGAGAATTTCTAGATAATCCAATTTATGAAATTTCCTAAAATTCGAAAAAACTTATTTATCACCAAGTACAGATGAATGCTGCATGCTATCAGCACGAAATTCTTTCGCATTGGATTGAGATATTCAAAAACCAGTCACGTAATTGCCATCAAATGCCGAAAGGAATTTAAGTGTTTCAGACCCATAATGCAAGAGTTAAAGGCACAAAGACATTATACAATACAAGAATGAAATGATGCTCAAATCTTGAAGCATTGTCATCAAGTATTAAAACTCACAAAGACCACCTTCCAAAAACACAAAAAAGAGAACAAAATTAAGTTCCAACGATCACTTCTATCGAGAAGCTAGTAGAAAATGATTATATTCACAAACACTGAATGACCTACAAGACCCTAACTAACCCCCAAGTACAATTCCGGAAGCATAGACTGAATGACCTACTTGAACCTACTGGAGGCAACTAATTCCCATATAGAACACAACCCCAAGGACAATCAGCTTTTCTCTTTTGAATTTAAGAGTCATCATCACCACCTACGGCCTTAGATGACCCGCCGGTCTTCTTTGGGAGCAGCAGGTTGTGAATATTGGGCATAACACCACCATTTGCGATAGTGACATCACCAAGAAGCTTGCTGAGTTCCTCATCATTTCGTACAGCAAGCTGAATGTGGCGTGGCACAATTCGAGTCTTCTTGTTGTCTCTTGCTGCATTACCGGCCAACTCCAAAACCTTCAAAATCAAGCAGATTTAAACACCATTAGAACAAAACCTAATTTAAAATTTTTTAATATATATATATATATATATATATATATATATACACTTTGGAATCAAACATTCAACTTGTTATAACATCTACATTGGAAGTTAAAGCACATTAAACATGCATAAACATTTCTAATAAAATACACGTTCATTGCTCACCACAAAAATCCCAACATATTAACACAATATTCCTAAAATGGTGGTCCAAACAGGGAATATCAAGAATTCGCCCAACCGACCCTATGATATACCATGGCAGAATGACCCTCAAGAAAAGGTAAAACACCCATACAAAAATTCCCAGAATTTGATATTCTGGGCTCCACAACAATTCAACCATTTATATCATATCTGTAAGACTAACAGATGAGAGACCTCTCAACTCAATTCAAAGGCCCATACTTTCAGAAGAAAAATAAAATAAAAATCGAATTGATTAACCCAAAATGAAAATTTAATGAAAATTCTAATTTTATGAAGAAAAAAAATCTTTAAAAGAAAAAATAGAGTAGATCCAAAATTATTAACAAACGTTAAGCGCAAGCAAGTAAAGCACAAATTGCCGCAATACCAAAAAAAAAAATCAAAATTCCCTTACAGTTCAGGCGCAGGATTGAACTTAAGGAAATCTGAAACCGTAACCCTAGATTGACAAAAAGTGTAGAAATAAATATGAAGGGGTAAAATAGAAAGGTAGAATAGAGAGAACAGATCGAAAAACAAGGTATACCTCAGCAGCAAGGTATTCAAGGACAGCGGCTAGGTAGACAGGAGCACCGGCACCTACTCGCTCGGCGTACTTTCCTGCCTTCAAGAACCGGGCAATACGACCAACCGGAAACTGCAAACCGGCCTTGCTTGACCGCGAGGTGGCCTTCTTCGCGGCTCCAGATCCTAAAGCCTTGCCTCGACCCGCCATCGAAGGAATTCAAAAAACTAATTAGAGAAAGGGGAGGACAGAAACGAGAAGCAAATGGAGAGAAACAGAGTTCGGAGCTATGGGGGTGGCTGAGACCCTTTTGGGTATTTATAGTGAATGTGATTTGAATTCTTGCCAATGAAGTGAAAGTACGCGGATCGCGCGGATCGCGAGTGCCAGCCGTTGATAAAATAGTTATAGACGGGCGAGATCGTTGAGTGATGGAGTTTTGTAACTACCTATTCGGTCAGAATGAAGTGACTAAACTGCCCTCGTCTTTTGTGTTAATTGACTAAACCAGCAGCAAAGAAAAAAAAAAGAAATACAGGCACTGCAACCAACGATGAAAATATCGATATCGACGGATATATCGCTCACCGAATTTACGGATATCTCGCCTCAAATATCGATATCGATATCGATATCGTTTACGGTCAGCAAAAATGACGGAAATTTGGAATGAAACTTTGGCAAATACTTAAATACTCAATAATGGCTATATAGGACTAATAAAAACTATAAAATGACTTTGATATGATAAATATATGATGAATCATATGATAGAATATAGATCTGCCGACCACTAACAGTATAAAATCATAAAGATAAACTTAAATTAAAACATAATTTCATTGATAATATTGCATTAATAATATTGTACACATTGAACTTGATCAAAAACAAGTAGAGTGTCGACCAATTTAAGACCAACTTGAAAATTAGATTGGTCTTGAATCTCTTGATCTACCAAGACACAAAAGTTTTGCCAACTGATGTTATTTGACCAAAATGAAATGTATTGTTGGACATAGTATTCGTATATCTCCTTTGCATGACCTACTTTTCCTCCATAGATAGGGTAGTTCGGATTTACCCAACTAACTTCTCCATAATCTTCATTGAGATGAGGATCTTCATAACCATGTGACATTTGAGGGAGATGGTTGTCTAACAGGGGGTGACGATATGGACCATATATGGAACATTTGAGTTGTTACTAGGATCGGTGCCTAAACTTATTGACTCAAAACTAATTGCCATGGAATCCTCAGAAGATGGGTTTCCATAACCTTCATATATGTTTCGTGTCCGAGTGTAATCTTTTCCGACACCACTGATTCCTACTCCTCCTTCTCTACACCCATGATCATAATCTTGTGTGGCATGAGTGAAATCCACCTCTTCAGTAAATGGGCTCAAGGGTGCATATGTATCGGTTACATGTTCATTTCCTCCGTCATCATCCCCTCCGGCATCCTTGTCTTCATTGTTTGTCTCAACATCATCTCCTCCATCATCATCATCATCATCATCATCATCATCATCTGGAGATTTATTTTGATGAAGTCCCTTACTAGTAGCATCAGCTCGTAAGTCACGTCTATCGGTAGAACCAAGCATTGATCTCTCCCATGAAGACATTGACCGTTCACTTCCTACGTCCTCACTCCCCACTTCTTCAGATAGCACTCTATCGACATTAACACCGTGTTCACTAGCAAGATGTGCTACTCGAGGGTCAGGCTTTCCACTATCATCATCCAAGTGAGCTGGCATAATCCATGCTTGAAGTGGATCAGCCTCATTACCTTCCATATGTTGACCTGCAATTTCCAACAGGTCAACGTAGTCTTCTTCCACAACTTTACCGGCTTCCGCTTCTTCATCTCTTAACTTGAGTTTCATGTTGTAATAACAGAAAACAAGTTGTTCTAACTTAGAATATGCGAGATGATTTCTTTGCTTTGTATGAATTAAAGCAAATGTACTCCAATTTCTCTCACATGCCGAAGATGATGCCGTTTGTGATAATGTCAGGACCCACCCCGGCTCCACCCCGAAAACCGAGGTAAATCCTGCTCCCGTCTGACACCCCGACACAACACCAAAGCAAACTACTAAAATACACCGTCAGACGCAGGAGAACTTTAAAACATCCCAAAGTTAAAATTTACAGAGCATGGTACTAAATACTAAAGAAGGAAACCGATATAAAGAGTACACGCACTAGGGAAAATTTAAACACTCTGGGGTCGCTCTCGTAACTTCTATGCCTCAGACGCTGCCTCGACGCCGAAACCCCGTGCTAGCTCCACGACCTGGAGGGCAATTTAAAACCAGAAAAGTGTGAGTGGACCAGAATAAAAGAAAAGTTTCCAAAACCATTTATAAGAAAACCGGGTTTGGCCCTCCGTTTTGAAACCACATGCATAACCTAGTTATTAAAACAGTTATAGTTCACATAAACCTCATCATAAAAACAGAAACACTATAAAAGACAGTTATAGAAATCATAGCATAAGCATCATAAAACCGTATCATAAACCATGAATATCAAGTCATCATTATCCGATCAAACCTGCTGGATCTATCCGAGTCTTTAAACTCCCGAGTCTTTAAACTCAATCCAGGCCTCAATAATATCCGAGTCTCTAAACTCCCGAGTCTTTAAACTCAACAGGCCTACGGGGGAAATATCAATATATCCGAGTCTTTAAACTCCCGAGTCTTTAAACTCAATCCGGGTCTTTAAACCCAATCCGGGCCCGTCCCCCGTCAAATATAATCCGGGTCTTTAAACCCAATAACCAGATCCAGCAAATCTAATCCAAAACCATTTGAAATCCATTTCTAAATCCACATCCAAACCCGAATTCGAAATCACCTGTCTGATGCCCTTCCGGCATCCAAAACCGTCATTCCAAACCCAAATTCGGAATTCCACTTTTCAACTTTAAAACCAAATTCCGCTTCTCGACATCCGATTTTACAACCGAAAACCCTTGATCATCAAAATCAGGTTCCAAAATCCCTTTACAATCATTAAAAACCATTTATCATTTGAAAATCCCGAAACCATAACATTATTTTCAGAAAGCAACATTCCTCGTAAAACGTGCCAAATACGTTATTTCTCGGAAACTGTGCAATTATGTAAAACCCACATAGCATATTCAACAATCATTAAAAACACATATAAAACCATAAAACAATTATAGAAAAACAGTTATGCATGTTCAAGTTTAAGGAAAGGGTCCACTCACAGTACCGAGCCCTCAATCGCGTCCCGAACGTCTCGTACGTTCCTCAGCTTCCTCCGGAAGTCCCGAACCTGTCAACAACCGCCAAAGTACGTTACTAACACGACTACGAAAGTCCACCTAAATTTCCCCAAAAATCCCCGGATCCTAAACGTAACGAACTGGAACCCTTAACCTTCACCCTCGCGGAACTATCCTCAAACGACGTCCGAACAACTCGAAACCAAGTCCATTAGACTCGTCACAACACCTAGACCAAAAACCATGTTAACCGTTTTCCCAGCCGCCGCCGCATGCGCCCCCACGCGCCGCCCAAAGTGGCTGCGCGTGGCCCTCACGCGCGAGCTACAGTACCATCGTCTACCTCGAGTCGACCTGGTCGAACCGGCCTCTGCAATTCGAACCGGCGAGGACGGTTCACTGTCGTACCTGCACCAAAACACCTTTTTTCTTCACCATCCTCTTCGTCCCGTCCTAAGCTATCCATTCCCCTACTCCAAACACCTCGACTCAACCTACAACCTATCGACTCAAGCTCGAACAGAAACCCGAACACCTCCTCTGTTCTCTTCTCCGGCCACCCAGGTCACCCCCGTCACGGTGGCTACCTTAAACCCTTCCTAGAACCTCATGGAGTCTTACCCAACTCACCAAAATCGTCGATTCACTCCCTAAGTCCACGACTTTCAAACTGAGCAAAACAGAAAAACAGAGGATTGGAGGCTTACCTTCGATTCGTCCTCCGTCGTTCGAACCACCGCACACCACAGTGTCCACTAAGTCCCCTGCAACCTTCTGAGTCTCCTCTCAACTTGAATTAGGCCAACACACGGCACAACCACCACCACGATCTCTCTGTTCACTCTGTTTTCCCTGTGGCTCACAACTCACCCACACACGACTACTGCACCTCCCTGCCTCCTCCCTAGCTCTCTTCCACTCTCTGGTCACTCCTCACCCATCAATTAACACAACACACACAAAACACCGTCCAATTCTCCCAAATCTCTCCCTCTGTTTCTGTTCTTCGAACACACACACCGCACACACATGCACGATTACCCCAAATAATTGGGACCGTGCACGAGCCTAGAACCAACCAGAACCCCTACGCGTGTCACCATCCCCTCAGCCTTCTCACAAGTGGCTTAATCTCAGCCCTCCATTTTCCCTCTCTGTTGCACAAATCCCCATGTGCAAAAGACCAAAATACCCCTCTTTTTAAGTCAAAATTACTGTTGTGCCACTACCTTTCTAGACCCGTATCTCACACATCGTAAGTCCGATAAATACGTGCCGCCTGTCATCGAACGCAGGACGACGAGATCTATCTAACAGTCCTAGGTCAACGTCTCAAAACCCGATCGTACGCAAAGTCAACTTTTCCCCTTAGTTTAGCCAAATTACAGTTATGCCACAATCTTCCGAACATCATAACTTCCTCCTCGGATGTCGGAATCGGGCGTGCCATCTGTCTACGGATTCGTGACGTCCTAAACTACGTCCTGGTCATTGGTCAAAACCCAATTGACCACCTGAACGAAAAAGTCAACTATTTACCCAAACTAGGGGCAAAATCGTCATTCTAAGCTAATGACCTTATCGGGACCAACTAACCCCCGATTAAGCTTACTGATTTCACCTTAATCACTATCTTAGCCCTTATTCCCGGGACGGGTCGTTACAGATAATATACGAACAGCAATTTGTTGCAAGCTGGGAGAATCTTGGCCATATAGTTCCCACCACTCAGCTGTCAATATCAAGTTTAATGTAAGAGGCATTATAAAGTGATAAGTCATAGAATATCAAGTTAAATGCAAGTAATATACCTGGGGGCATTTTCGTTCGTGATTGTACAGCCATAGGTGAACGAAATATTTTCCGACCATCTCTAAAGTTGATCAACTACATTAAGACTGATGTTAATATAATGCCATAGATGTACAGATTTGAAATAACTCATCAAGATTCAAAATAACTCATCAAGGTTCATATATGGTAGTGAACTTACATCTACTCCAAAATTTTGTAAACCCACTTGTCCATTTGGATTCAATTTGAGGAATACTTGTTGAACTGATTGGAGAAGGAAGGAGTCATGCCCAACACGTGCTTGATATTGATATCGAGGATTGAAGTAATAAGCTGCAAATCATGAATGAACTTTGCTTAGTAAACAACAATAAAATAAAATATTAACAAGTTCAATAAGATAGAAATATACCAGCGGCATATAAGGGATGCACTAATGTTTTTTTCCCATCGCTTCTGTATGATTTTAAGGACCCACTTCTTCCCTTTAAGACGGGTTATCTTTTCTTTCATTCGATTGAACATATCATACAGGATTGGCATGGTTGGGACTACCTCTGTATCAACAATTCGGAGGATGCAATATAATGGTTCATATATTGATTGCATCATCTCCAAGGACTCCCAGAATCTTTGGTCGAGGATATGAGCCTCAACCATCTTGCCTTCCACTTTCCTACTCAATGGGCTACCATGCCATTGATCACTGGTAAACAACCTTCTAAGGCCAACTTTATGTTTAACTATACTGCTTATACAAATATAGTTGGTTGCGAATCGAGTTGCACTAGGACGAACCAAGTCTCCTTGACAAAATTCATGCATCTGAGCAAGTAACCATAGATGATTATAAATGTAGTTAGTTACCTGCCTAGCATTTTTTATGATGAGCGCCATTGTCTCATTCTTCCCAATATCTTCAAATATTAGGTCGATACAATGGGCTGCACAAGGAGTCCAATAGAGCGGATACGTCTTCATCAGTTCTTTTCCAGCCTTTTTGAAGTTCGACCCATTATTAGTAACTATCTGTACAACATTTTGTACTCCAACCTCCTGGACAACTTCCTTCAACAAATTTCCTATGTACACATAGTCTTTATGAAATTTGGAAGAATCAACTGACCTGATAAATACGGTTGAACCCTTACTATATACCATGAAGTTAATTATGGATAACTTCGTTGGACCGGTCCAACCATCGCACATTATGGTACATCCATAAGTTTCCCAGTGTCGCTTTTGTTGCTCCACATACGCCGTCATTTCTTCATACTCCATAGGAAGATATTTATTTTTCACTTCATATGGAGAAGGAGTGGACACGCCTTCACCTGCAAACCAAAACATAAGTTAGCATTCAATGGTATTTCATAAGCTAAATAAAAATGTATCATAAATAAATAAATTTATTAAATACCTGCTCGTTGGGCTTCAATGATCATATTCTTAAAATGATGAGAGTTGGCTTTATTTGGAGCCACACCTTCATATATAAAAAATTTGCTAATATATCGACCCAACTTCTCTTTCGTCCCTTTCCACATCGATTTTACAGTCTTCTGTTGATTTCGTGCGGTTTTGTAGAGTTTTGGTTCTGGAGGAATTGAAAATGGATCATGGAAACTTTGTGATCGATGCATCTGTTGCGGTGGTTGACGACTGCTACTGCCTCCTTTAGCACCATGCATGGACCCAACTCCATAATTGCCGACACTTCGTTGTGCCTCATCTTTCGATGCATTTACAACAAAGCAATATGCTGCTCTCTCAGATCTATGCACATCCGGTGGATAAGCGAATCCATCATCATCCTCTTCATCATCGCTATCGTTAATCTGAATGCTCTGTTGAGTGTCCAGTGGATCTCCTCTCAAGCCAGCTCGTATGTTCTCCCCAATCATATTCTTGGTCTGTTTAGCAGTATCTTTACTTTTGATCCATGCTCTGACCTCATCCCTAATAGCCTTAGGTACATCTTTGCATTTTTGAACATTTTTTTTGGGATCAAAACCTGCTAGATGAAACTTTAATCGCGTTATGCCTCCACTCTGGAACTGATGTTGACAAAACGAACATATGACACCGTTTTTATTTCCAGTAATTGCAATGACATATTTCCATGCTGGGTCAACTCGTCTAGGTCTTGGAGGCCTTTCACTTGCACTTGCACTTGCACTTCCACTAGCCATTTTATGAAATCTAAGTTACATGAAAAATAATTAGAATTTGATAATGACAAATAATAATAATAAAAATACAAATAATAATAAAATTATTTCAATTAGATCATATATTATAAGTTAGACTTTGATGATGATAAAAAATTAAGGAGCAAACACACATATATTAATAATTTTAATATGTATTCTAAAATAAAACATAGATTATAAATTAAAACAAATATTACCAAATATATGAATTACTCCATATTTCATATTAAAACATACATTACTAAAACATATTTTAGTAACAAATGATAAATTTATTAATAATAAATGATTACCAAATATATTACCAAATATATGAAAAATAATTAGAATTTGATAATGACAAATAATAATAATAAAAATACAAATAATAATAAAATTATTTCAATTAGATCATATATTATAAGTTAGACTTTGATGATGATAAAAAATTAAGGAGCAAACACACATATATTAATAATTTTAATATGTATTCTAAAATAAAACATAGATTATAAATTAAAACAAATATTACCAAATATATGAATTACAATTACTCCATATTTCATATTAAAACATACATTACTAAAACATATTTTAGTAACAAATGATAAATTTATTAATAATAAATGATTACCAAATATGTGAAAAATAATTAGAATTTGATAATGACAAATAATAATAATAAAAATACAAATAATAATAAAACATATAATATAAATTAAAACAAACATTACCAAATATATGCATTATCCCATATTTCATATTAAAACATACATTCATAATTAAGGAATATATGAATTACCTAATAATACATTTTGAATTTTGAAAAAAAAAACGTTTATGGCCTCATTTTTTTAATACATATTCATAATTAAGGAACAAAAACACATAAATTCATAATTTTAATACATATTCTAAATTAAAACAAATATTACCAACTATATGAATTAAGCCATATTTTTTTTATTAAAACATACATTACTAAAACATATGTTACTTTACCTAATAATAAATGTTGAATTTTGAAAAAAAAAAAATTAAGGCTTAACCCATTTTTTATATTTAGGGTTCAAAAACAAAATTAATAATAAATTATATAATTTATTATATGGAGAATCAAAAATTAATAAATTAATAAATTATGTAAATAATTAATAAATTTTGTTTTTATTAATGGCATAAATTAATAAAATATGTAAATAATTAAAAAAAAAGTTAGCAGAATAAATGAAAAAACACGAAAAAAAAAGAAAAAACACGAAACGCGCGTTTCAACTAAACCCTATTTGTTTACTCAACAGTGAGGGCGACGACTGATCGATTCGCAAATTGCAAATTGGGGAAAAACCAGAAGGGTGAGGGGTGAGGGCGACACTGAGGATTGAAGGCGGCGATTGGGTGATTTTCTTCGCCGTCGACAGAAAGCGAAGGGTGGTGAAGACTAAAGAGTGGTATGGACGTCTGGTGAAGAGGAGTTGGGCTGTCGACAGAGGTTGTTCGAGACTTCGAGTGGGTTGTCCTTCGTCGTCGACAGAAGAGGAGTTGGGGTCATTTTCTCCTTCGATGCTGCCCCCAATTTATAGTCTTCCAGAAAGCGAAGAGGTGGGTGAAGACTGGTGAGTCCGTGATTTCTGAAGTTTGTTCAATTTTGATTTGTTGTTTCTGCCCAAGAACTGTTCGTCCGTGGTTCGATGTTTTTCCATTTTAGGTTTTCTGTGAATTCGGATTGTGGCTTACGAATTAGACATGGAGGTTCGGTGGGTTGCCTCCAAAATCGTCCCTTTCGCTGGATATCGGGATTATCGTCGATATCCTCCGATATCGACGATTTTGCCGGAAACTTCCCTTCCCCCCCCCCCCCTCGCTTACGTGCCAGTGGCCGGAAAAGACGATATATCGACCGATATATCGGCGATTCCGGCGATTTTTCAATCGGTGATCGCTAGTCAAATTTACGGATATCTCGCCCCAAATATTAGTATTGATATCGATATCGTTTACGGTCAACAAAAATGACGGAAATTCGGTTTAAAAGTTGGAAATTTGAATGAAACTTTGGGAAAAACTTAAATACCCAATTATGGTTATATAGGACTAATAAAAACTATAAAATGACATTGATATAATAAATATATGATGAATAATATGACACAATAGGGTTCTGCAGATTACTAGTAATATAAAAATCTAAACATAAATATAAATTGAAGTGAATTACTATAATTGAATGTTAATATAATTAAAAACATAACAATAAGCCTAAAAAAATTTGAATGAAGAAAAATTATAAAATGAGTAAATATATTTAAAATTGAAAAAAAAAGGATAAAAAAATAGAGTCAATTTTATTCAAAAATTGGAAAGGATTGATATATTTAAAATTGAAAATGATTGAAATATTTAAAATTGGAAAAAATGACAAATATAGTTCAAAATAAGGAAAAAATGACAAATATAATTCAAAATAAGGAATAAATGAAAAATATAGTTCAAAATAAGAAATAAATGAAAAGAAAAAAAAGGCAGCAAAAGAAATAAAAAAGACATATGCGCCTTGAGGGGGTCGAACTTGGGTGGTGGGCAACTTTGTTTAAATAAAAACAGCCCACAACCACCTCTACTAACTTGCTTGATTGAAATATTAGGCAACCAAGTAATATATAAAGTGATTTACTGACTTAAAACACTCATCTTCAACCTTGAGCGGGTCTGCTATTCGGGTTTTTTGACCTGGCGGCATGACCCGACTCAATCTTCCATGTTTTACGTCTGATTTTCACGATTTAATAGTGCATCTTCATCGTTTTGATCTCAGAAAAGGATTTGTGGTTCAAAACAAGAAATCATGTCGAAATTTCAGCCAATTTCTTCCCCCCTTCTTAAGTGCCGCCGGCCGGAAATCGCGATATATCGGTCGATATATCGACGATTCCAGCGATATTTACTTCCCTGACTGGCATAAGTGGCAAGCCCCTCCCCCCCCCCCCCCCCCCCCCAAAAAAAAGGGGAAGCAACACCTACTCACCTAGGGAGGTTTCCCAACTCAAAGCAACATTTTTCAAGTTAAGAGGGAGTAGGGTTAAAAGATGAAGACATACGCCCTATAACGGATTATAGAGAAATATTACCTGAACTACCATAAAGATTGTGGCGATCCCAACCAAAGATTCAATGACAGAACCCATCCCAATCCCCCCGGATTAACGCGGGATGACCTTGCTCTCGTCTGACACAGAGTGTCAGACAAGGGATATTTCCGACCTTTTCCTCCCGGGCTATCAGAGTACGCCAGGATCCGGAGGAGGTATGTGATATCTCGGTCTCTGCTACAGTCCACATCCGATGTCAACCTGAAGGGTAGTCAAAACATTAAAAGCTGTGAGTGGACAAAACCAACGTTTGTAAAAACAGTTTATAAGAAAGACATTTGTACCCTTCACTAAAAACCATGCATGCATTCGAAAACCATTATCAAACCGTTCATTAGGACCTTAGCCCAAAATCATAAGAAACCAAATACACGGGCCACTGCCCAAATCCATGAAGATACCAAACACACGGACCACTGCCCAAAACCTGTGCACATCACATATCACATATTTATATCACATACACATATAATTCACACAACCAATCCTGTCACGGTTTCCAAAGCTACGCGCGTGCTACCCGGGTCTCAATCGAATCTTCTCAAAGTCAAGATCAATGTCCGCATACCACTGACCCTACCCGAGGTAATAGTAATCATAGCCTTCCTGAGAGTAAGGAACCCAACTAGGGGGTGACTCCACTCAATCGGTGCTCCGTGACTACTCCGGGGTCCACCCAGGCCAACGACCCTCCCCGGAGGAGATAATAGAAGTAAAGGAAGGTATATGAATACATATATATATATACATAACATAAACATTCATGCCAGGTTCCCTTGAACCGTCATGATCCATATCATCCATTAACCAGGGTTCATGTCGATTCCCATAAACCGTCATGAACCAGAATGACCTGACAAATGTTCATGCCGGTTCCCATAAACCGTCATGAACCACAATGACCTTTCGAGAGTTCATGTCGGTTCCCGTAAACCGTCATGAACTTGGAAATCCATCTATGGTCCCTGACCCGAAATCATAAACCGTAAAATAACTGGGTCTCGTGCCCGATATCTAAGGTCATATGCCCGAGACAAAACCAAATGGGTCTCATACCCGAGTTTATCCTTTTGAAATCCAAAATCTTTTCATTTAGACCAATAAAGACATACAGACCCGTATAGGCACCGTATAGGGCCGCAACCTCGAAATACGTGCCTATACGTAACCACACATCCAAATACACTCATGGCATCACAAACAAGTATTTAAAACATATAATAAACATTTATGCATGCACCAATTTAGAAAACAAGGTCCACTCACAGACCGTCCGAGCTGCCGCCTCGATTTGCGTGCCATACGGCTCCCCGAGCCGATCACCATAACTGGGAATCCCAAACCTGTCCAAATTTTAATAGAAGGTTAGTAACTACTTAATTAACCTCCTACCAAAGCCCCGTAATTTTCCCGAACTTTTAAACTATTTTTAAACCGACCCTAAACCTTCCGATGCCCTGAAATATATCGAGACGGTGTCCGATTGACACGAACCTAGACCCAAAAGTTTTGTTACATCGAATAGAAGATTTCCCGTGTTGAACACTTTCCCAAATTATGGCCCACGCGCCCTCACGAGCCCCTAGAAGGTCAAAAATACTATTCATCACCATCAACCTTGGAAACCGTTTTTTTTTTCTGGTTTTCTTGGACCGGTCCGCACTGTGCTGAACCGGCGTGACCGGTTCAGCGTTCCTCCTTCCTAATTTTCTGTCTGTTTGCTCCCATTTTAATTCCTAAATTCCTATTTCTTCATTTTCTATCTAACCCAATTCATTAAACTAGCTAATACCGCACAAAACCCATGGTTTAATTATGAACCAAACGGTTCAATATTTCCAAAACTCACCCACGGCCTCCCAGCCGTCCAACCACCATAGAAACCTTCCTAAAACTATCCTAGCAACCTATTTGATTCATTAAAACCATTAAAATTGAACCATAACAAGAAAAATGGAATTTGGATCGAAAACGGACTAACCGGGTACCCGCACGGGTTCGTCCCTTCCAGCCGCCGTTCACGGAGACCCTGGCCATCCAGGCCGGCCACCACAGCTCGCTCAGCCTCCTGGTCCTCTGTCCTGGTCTTGGGTGGAAGTTGGATGGGTTTGGGTTGCACGGGAACAAGAGAAATGGTGAGATCGGGTGGGTGTTTGGGTGTGAATGAAAATGGAATGGTTTGCACGGTGCATGAATCAATTTGGGTGTCCATTGGATGGGTGACACTTCTCACTCATCCATTGGCATCAGGACAAATATCTGGGCCCACTAGAGTCCAAAAGTGAACCCGCCTCGTAATTCGTGCAATAGTGCACTTAAACTTCCGTGAACCGTAACTTCGCCGTCGAACGTCCGAATTCAACGTGCCGCCTGTCTATGGATTCGTATCATCCTTATCTACGTAACGGTCTTCGACCCTAGGCCATCGGACCTCCCGGTCAAAAAGTCAACATTTGACCCCTCTTTAACCAAAATTACCAAAATGCCCCTAAACTTCCGAACGTCATAACTTCCTCCTCGGACTTCGGAATTGAACGTGCCACCTGTCTATGAACTCGTGACGTCACGAACTACGTCACTGTCATTGTTCAAAGTTCATTTGACCTCCCTATTGAAAATTCAACGTTTTGCCACGACTAAGGACAAAACAGTCATTTTGCATCGTTCGTCCGATTTTGCCCAACTAATCACGGATTAGCCTCACTAATCGTGATTAGTCACTAATCTAATCTAGGAATTTGGGACGGATCGTTACATTCAAGTATTTCGTTCCTTCCATGAGCAGTAAACCGTGACTGCTAGAGCCATTTTCCTGGACGCTACAAGGCAGAGCCGGCCTTGGGCAAGGGCCACCAAGGCTACAGCCCGGGGCCCATAGCTGAAAGGGGCCCAATTTTTTTTAAACCTATGTATATATGTGTAAAAAAAAAAGGAAGTTGCCGATTGTACTTTTCAATGAAAAGGGAAGTCAATCAATCACAATCAGTCTCTATATACTCAATCTCAAGAAACGTAAAGAGTAAAAAAGTCCTTATTAATTGTACAATATAATATAAAATAAATAAATAAATTATGAAATAAATCAAAACAGACTTTTTCGGCCACAAAACAGACTTGTCAGTTCATAACCCAACGCAAGCATTTTTTTTGGGTGATTCTCCTCTTCTCTGAACTCAAGTAATTTTTTTTTTGGTGATTCTCCTCTTCTCCAAAATAAATCATCCACAAGCTAGACTAGTGCCTTTCTTTGAAGGTAATTTTTTTTATATAGATACATATAGAATGTAGATATATAAATTTTGTAAATTGTAATACATATCTTTGTTAACTTTTTCTTATTTATTATTTGATTTCAACAGAAAACTTGGCCGGGATTCTTGTTCTTTATACTTGGAAGTTTCAAATGGAAGAAAATAAGCTCAAAATCCAGGTTTTATTGTTCTTTGTTAATTAGTTTTATTGTTTTTTAGTGTGTTGTGGTTATTATAAAAAATTAAAAAAAATGTTTCCTAAGAAACAACTTTCGGAAATCTCAAGAGACAAAGAAAGAAAAAAAGAAGAAGAAATTGCTCAAAGTTTAAGAGGGTTTTTGAATAAATATTTTGTTAAACAAACCAATGCTTCACTTGAAAATTTAGATGAAGATTTACCAAATGAATATGAACAACCAATTCAATTGGAAGAATTGGTAGAAAATGAGAATGATGTCAATGAAGAAATTGGTGATCTTGATGAAAATGAAAATACTGATGAACCTTTCCGAAAATGAAAATATTGATGAACCTTGCCATGAAAATGAATGTCAAGAAACAAGATTTGATTTGAACATTTATGATCACGAGTTTGGGATAATCTTGATGCAAAATGAGAGATTTACTTGTAGAAAAAGGTCCCCTAGGAGAAACTAATCTCAAATTCCCATAGACGAACACAATAGACATTTTTCTTCAAATTATTATCTTCGTACGTTACCAAATGGGGAAACTAAGGATCGAAAATGGCTAGTGTAGTCAAAGGAGTTGGATAAAGTGTTTTGTTTTTGTTGTAAGTTGTTTAAAAACAATGAATTCTAGAAGTCAGTTAACTAGTGAAGGAATTAGAGATTGGAAATATCTTGGTGAGAAGCTTAAACAACATGAAGGCAGTATTGAACACCTCACTAACTTGAGGTCTTGTGTTGAATTGCAAAGGATTGAAAACAAATCAAACAATTGATACCGAATTACAAGAGCTAATCAAGAAAGATACACTACACTGGAAAAATGTTATTGTCCGAATCATCACTGTTGTGAAATGTCTTACTATACATAATTTGGCTTTTCGTGGAACAAATGAAAAAATTTATGAAGATAGTAATGGTAACTTTTTAGGCCTACTTGAAATGATTGCAGAGTTTGATCCAGTAATGCAACACCATTTTCGACTCATTCAAGATAAGAAGATTCATTATCATTATCTTAGCCATAAAATTCAAAATGAGTTGATAGCTATTTTAGCATCAAATGTTAAACATGCAATCATTGAAAAAATAAAAACGGCTAAATATTTTTCAGTCATTCTTGATTGTACTCCTGATGCAAGTCACAAAGAACAAATGACTTTAATATTGAGGTGCGTAGATGTGTCAAGTACTCCAATAAATATAGAAGAGTACTTTTTAGAGTTTCTAAATGTGGAAGATACATCTGGATTAGGAATTTTTAAAGAATTGAAAAATGTAATTGAGTCCCTTACACTTAATATTGATGATGTGAGGGGACAAGGTTATGATAATGGCTCTAATATGAAAGGCAAAAATCTAGGTGTACAAAAAAGATTACTTGATATAAATCCTAGAGCATTTTACATGCCATGTGGTTCTCATTGTCTCAACTTAATAGTATGTAATATGGCCAACTCATGTGTTAAAGCAAAATATTTTTTTGGAGCATGTCAATGCATATATACTGTATTCTCTAATTCAACAAAGCGATGGAATGTGTTACTTGATTACATAGATGGTTTGACTTTGAAATCATTGTCAACTACACGTTGGGAAAGTCACATTGAAAGTGTCAAAGCAATAAAATCTCAAGCTTCCCAAATCAGAGAAGCTTTATTTAAATTAACAGAAATTAGTGAAGATGCCAAATTGAGTAGGGATGCTCAAAGTTTAGCATCAGGAGAGCTTTCAAGTTTTGAATTTATATTAATTTTGGTTATTTGGCATGACATTTTGCATAAGATTAACTTAGTTAGTAAAAAGTTACAATCTGAAGATATGCGTCTTGATGCGGCTGTAAGACAATTAGAAGGACTTGTTTTATTTTTTGAAAACTATAGAATAAATGGGTTTATTTCTGCCATGATTGATGCTAAAGAAATTTCCCTTGATATGGGAATTGAGCCTGTATTTCCAAAAAAACGTCAAGTTTGTAGAAAAAAGGCATGTTGATGAGGTTTCCAATAGTGATAGGGAACAACAATCAGCTGAAGAATCATTTAGAACTGATTATTTTCTTGTTATAGTGGATATTGCTCTTGGTGAATTGAAGAGTAGGTTTGAACAATTGCGTTGTTTTGAATCTATTTTTGGGTTCTTATTTGATGCTGCAAAGTTGACTTCGTTTGATGATAATGAATTGAAAAGTTTTTGTGTGAATCTTGAAAATGCTTTACAAACATGGTGATGTTTCTGATGTTGATGCAAGAGACTTATTTTCAGAATTACAGGTGTTGCAAGTGATGTTACCAAAAGAAGCATATGAAACAGATAAACCATGGACATCCATTAAAATTCTTGAGTTTGTAAAGAGTGTGGATATGTTTCCTAATGTAATGGTTGCTTATAGGATATTATTGACTATACCTGTGACTGTGGCATCTGCTGAAAGAAGTTTTTCTAAATTAAAATTATTGAAATCTTACTTGCGGACCACCATGAGTCAAGATAGGCTAAATGGATTAGCGATATTATGCATTGAAAATGATATGTTAGAAAACATTAAATATGATAGCATAATTGATGATTTTGCATCTAAATGTGCATCAAGAAGACATTTTACATGATGTTTTGTGGTTCAGATTTCATTGCTATTTTTATTTTGTAGGTACATGTGATGATTATTTTCTTCGATTAGTTGTGGAGGATGAAAAGAAGATTGATCAAATCAAGAAATGCTTACTGAGATTCGGGAGGAAGCATGTAGACTCAAATATGTAGTTTTCATTTTTTAATGCAATGTTTACAATCCGGGGTACTCTTTTTCCTTCGTTTGGGGTTTTGTCCCATTGGGTTTTCCCCAAACAAGGTTTTAATGAGGCCCTAAAGTGTTCTTCCTTATCTTTTGTAAATTCTTATAATTTTAATAAAATTAATTAGTTGTATAAAAGGGCACACTTGAGAAAATTTGCCCTGGGCCTTAGAAAACCCAAGACCAGCTCTGCTACAAGGAGGGATTTCCCTCCCCTACAAGTGCCAATAATTGAGATGAAGCAAGGCCAGAGTAATCGCAGCCAATCAGCCCTACACCGGGCCAAAATAGAGCACCAAACAGCAGAGGAGAATATCCGAAGAAAAGATGGTTTCTGGGCTCATGGAGGAATTGTAGAGAACACAGGTAAGGTTGGCTTGCAGGGAGAAGATGTGGATATGATCCTTGGTAGCTAACCAGTTCTTGATAGCGAGCCAAAGAACAAGACTAGCACGAGGAATAGCAGCAGAAAACAAAACAAGCTTGTTCCACATAACAACAGGACCTTTAGGAATTAGGATGCACTCAACTCCACATCGAAGAGCATGAATTTCCTGGAGGTCTCAATGGCCCATTAGTAAGATTCAGAAGCAAGGGTGATGGGAATAACCCATCTAAAGGCACGCTGAGCCTTAGAGAAGGCAAGATTAAAGGAAATAGGCCACCTCGAACCACTAACATACAGAACCTCCATAAGCTTAGCACGAATGTGAATGCTTGAGGAACCAATAATCTCATAACCCAATGTTGAATAATAGTTCCTTGAGGCAACCAAGAGCCTTGGCAAAGGAAAATTTTAGAGCCACCTCCTACCGAACCTTAATGAGAGGTCTAAACCATGTCCCTAATCTTACTAATTTTCCCCCAATTCCACAAACATTTAGAAGGGGACGAGAGGGACTAAAAACAACGATCCTTAATGTAGTAAGCCTTAACCTTGCTAGTCCAAACACTGTTGCCATCGTCTGCGAAAATGTTATAGAGCAATGTTCGGCTGTTCCAAATGTGAATATTATAGATACCTAGACCACCCTCATCCTTCAGTTTGCAGACAACAGCCTAGTCCTTATTATTTGGTCCAGAAGCTCATGGGTTTGTGGGGTACTCGCTAGGTCCGTTGACAAAAAATCAGACTCGGTCTGAAAGTTAGCGGGCTTGACTTAAACTTGGTGTATTCGAACCCAATAAGCCTAATAGGCCCGAGCCTGATAATCCCAGTCTGATTCGCTCGTATAAATCCGACTCATAAGCCCGGATGTATAAAATAATTATTAATTAGAAATTATTGTGTTTCTTTTATATATGATTCTTTCTTAACTTTTGTTTATGGTTTATGTGTGCTACTACCGAATATGTCTTTTGTGTGAACCTAATCCTGCTTGTAATAAGGTTGTTGGTCCAAGTGGAGATAGCATTTCTCTTCTGCATGTCCATGGAGTTTTGAAAAATCCAAGCATCTTAGAGATAGATAGAGAGGTAGGAATTTATCGAACGAACCACACTCCTTCATATACGTCAGGAGTCCATTGATGAGAAGGGGCTGGGGAAAGCTTGAACCCAATTCCTACAGTAATGAATATAAGCGCAATTGAAATTCCTGGGGAGTTATACATTTGTGTTCCATGAGTAATGAAGTGAAGTAAAGTTTTGCTCTTTCTATAATTTAGGATTTCATGGTTATGATCCAAATCTAGTATGTGGTGTCTTTTGCATTCATGTGTTGAATTCTCTTATAATTGTGCATTTTTCTGTTTCAACATTGGCTAGCCTAACACAATTGAAGATTAAGCACAATTGACATTGTTTTTTGCATTAGGATATTAAAAATCAGGAAAACAATACAACTATGCCTCATGTTTTTTATATGAATGATATCACTGCTTTTTATTTCCTTGTGTAGTCATCTTTGCACAATTATATCCATTTACATAAAGAACATATAGTCATCATCAATTTTAGATGAACATATAGCCACGGTTTGCTATAACACACAATTTTCTTTAGGTTGCAAGGAACAAGAATTTGATGATGATGTTGTAATATATTTTTTAAAAGTGGAAGGATGTAGTCACTGTATTTGCTTTAGGTTGTAATAACAATAATTTGTTTAAGGTTGCTCTAACATATAAGCACTACATAGATGTAGTGACAGGACCCATCCCAATCCCCCCCCGGGATTAGTGCGGGATGACCCTGCTCCCGTCTGACACGAAGTGTCAGACAAGGGATATTTCCGACCTTTGCCCTCCCGGGCTATCAGAGTACGCCAGGATCCGGAGGAGGCATGTGATATCTCGATCTCTGCTACAGTCCACATCCGCTGTCAACCTGAAGGGTATTAAAAACAGAAAGACTGTGAGTGGACAAAAATAAAGATTTTATAAAACATTTCCATAAAAGACATTTATACCCTCCACTAAAAAGCATGCATGCATAGTAAAACCATTTATCCAATAATATATGTTAAAACATCCATAAATAGGGTCTCAGCCCCAAATTCTGTAAATACAAGTCACACGGGCTCCTGCCCAAAACCAATTTACAGAAAACCAGAACATAGTAAACATGTGTGGGATCTCAGCCCAAATCCATTTATCATCATAAAACACAGTTTCCCAAAACCAATTGAAATCATGTTTATCCATTATATTTCATATCCAGAACCTGTCACGGCAAGATAAAGCTACACGTGTGCTAACCGGGGTCTCAAACCCAAGTCTCTCCAGGGTCCACCCAGGTCAATGTCCGTAGATCAAGGACCCTCCCTGGAGGTAACGAACCATGCCTATCCTGAGAGTAAGGAACCCAACTGGGGGGCGACTCCACTCAGTCAGTGCTCCGTGACTACTCTGGGGTCCACCCAGGCCAACGACCCTCCCCGGAGGAGACAATCATATATAAAGGATGGAATATGAAAAACCTTTTGAAATCATTCTTGAAACCTTTCAAGGATTCATGCCCGGCCCCCATAAGCCGTCATGAACCATAAAATCCTTTCAAGGGTTCATGCCGGTTCCCATAAACCGTCATGACCCATAAATCCATTTCAAGGGTTCATGCCGGTTCCCATAAACCGTCATGAACCATAAAAACCATTTGTAACACATAGCTGGGCACTAGGCCCGAATTCACATAGAAACTGGACCCCTGGTCCGAATCGTAAACCAATTGGGCCTCTGGCCCGATTCCGTAAATCAAATGGACCTCAAGTCCGAGAATTACCTTTTCAAATCCAAAATTATTTCATTAAATTATTTCCAAGACCATAAGAATGGAAAATCGGAGTAAAACCGAAAAACCTCGATTTACGTGCAAGCACGTAAATCACCTCGAAATACGTGAAACCATATAATTCACAAATATCCAAATCAACATTATCAAATCAAATTCATTATCCTTTTGGAAATCCAAAACCATTTCATTTAGACCAATAAAGACCTACAGCCCCGTATAGGCACCGTATAGGGCCGAAACCTCGAAATACGTGCCTATACGTAACCACACATCCAAATGCACTCATGGCAACACAAACAAGTATTTAAAACATATAATAAACATTTATGCATGCACCAATTTAGAAAACAAGGTCCACTCACAGACCGTCCGAAGCCGCGTCTCGATACGCGTGCCATACGGCTCCCCGAGCCGATCACCGTCACCGGGACTTCCAAACCTGTCCAAATTAATTTAGAGGGTTACTAACTACTTATATAACCCCTCACTAAAGCCCCGTAATTTTCCCGTATTTTTACCTATTTTTAATCCCGAACCTAAACCTTCCGATGCCCCGAAACATATCGAGACGGTGTCCGATCGACTCGAAACCAGTCCCAAAATGTTCGTTACATCGAATAGATAATTTTGTATGTTGAACACATCCCCAGAAACCCCACCACGCGCCGCCCAAAGGCCCCTGCGCGTGGGCTCACGCGCCGGTGAACAGTGCGTCGTTCCCAGCGATCGAACCGGTCTGGGCCGGCCGGTCCGGTCCAACCTCTGCAACTGGACCGGCGTAACCGGTCCAGGCCTTCTTCTCCCTCATTTTTGGTCCGATTTCCTCCATTCCAATTCCTAAATTCCTATTTTAATGTTTTCTATCAATCCCAATTAACAAAACTATCAAAAACCCACCGAAACCCATGGTTCCAACATGGAGCTCACGGCCCTGTTTTTCCCGACCACCCTCACGGCTCCCTCCGCCGTGAAGCACCCTCCAAATCCTCTTAAAATCATCCTATCAACTCCCTAATCATCTTCCAATCACCCATAACAACCCATAAAGTCATATTCGAAAATAATGGAAAAATGGGCATTAGTCGGGTAATCGGGTTACCTGGGCCTTCACGGCCGTGTGCGGCGGTCCAGGTGCTCCCAGCCACCGTCCCTTGCTTCCTCAGCCTCTCCCTCACTCTATGGTCCCATTCAAGATCGGCTGGAAAGATTTGGATGGGTTTGGGTTCAAACTGAGATCGGGTGGGTGTTTGGATGAATGGAAAACAAAGAGATGATCGATGCATGTATGGGAATTAAGGGCCAGTGGATGGGTGACAAGTGTCACTCATCCATTGGTTGCTGAAAAGTAGTTGAGCCCACTAAAGACAAACGGTCCTCGTAAAACGTGTCGCTGGGAATAGTATCCCGAAACTTTCGTGAACCGTAACTTCGCCGTCGAACGTCCGAATTCGACGTGCCGCCTGTCTACGGATTCGTATCGTCCTTATCTACGTAACGGTCTTCGGCCCTCGGCCATCGGACCTCCTGGTCAAAAAGTCAACTTTTGACCTCCTATTCACCCAAATTACTAAAATTCCCTTGGGCTTCCGAATGTCATAACTTCTTCTACGAACGTCGGAATTGAACGTGCCACCTGTCTATGAACTCGTGACGTCACGAACTACGTCACGGTTATCGGTCAAAGTCTATTTGACCACCCGATTGAAAAGTCAACGTTTTGCCATCACCAGGGGCAAAACAGTCATTTTGCATCGTTCGTCCGACTTCGCTCTACTAATCATGGATTAGCCTCACTAATCGTGATTGGTCACTAATCTAATCATGAAATTCGGGACGGGTCGTTACATGTAGTGATGATGAGATTGAGATGGTTGAGAGTGAAAGTGAGTTAATTTGATGATAAAGTTGTAATAATATTATTTTTCTTTCATACTTATTTTTTTCCAACTCCAAAATTTGTTTAACAAGTTTTTTTTTTTTGGAAAGGTTGAACAAATTATTTCTAAAAGCCCAATTGAGCCCGGCCCGTAAAGCCCTATAAAAACCCGACCCAATAAAGTGCTTGGGCTTATATTTATAACTAAATCCGCTCGATCCGGCCCGGTACTTTTGAAATTATAAAATAGGCCCAACCCGACCCTGCCCAAGCCTAAAAAAATTGGGTCGGGCTTGCCCAACTCGACCCAATGATAAAGGCTACATCAGCCCGTGCGACCTTAGCATGTGAAGACCCGGACTTTAATTAGTGAATTTTATGGGATTTTTTCGGAATTTATTTATGGTTGGACAATTTTGCCCTTTTCTCCTTTTTAGTAGGTTGTAATTTGAAAGTGTCATTTGTGATCATAAGGAAAGGGTATATTTTTAAAGGATAGTTAACTTGTGGTTAGGAGCACATGCCTTATTTTCTCATCCTCGACTCTTCTCTTTCTCTCCAGTCCACTCGAAACCATCCAAAACAACCCATTAATTCAACTTGTGATTTTGGACGTTTTCAGCTTAAACTAAGCTTGGGATCGTGTTTCTTGAACCCTCATGAGAAAAACTAAGTTTTGAGGGGAAGAAAAGCGTGAAATCGGCCATACTCGATGAGGAAGAAAAACTGAAACTTTCGAGGCTTTTTTCGTGAACTCCACATACTTTTTCTCGATTTGAGCTTAGATTTCAATTCCTGGGATGGAGTAGATGAATTTTTATCTTTGGTTTGTCCATTTAGATTGAGAAAGGTGGGAGTTATGGAGGTTTGAAGTTCAATGGTGGTTTTTGGCCAAACTAGGTGCCGCACATGGCTTTGCCAATCATCTTCTCCGGCTGACGTCATCAACCATGTCAGGGCATGTGAGCATCACGTGGCAGCGCGTGGATGCATTTCCCGAGACACGATGACGAGTATCTAACAGTTCTCGATGTTCTGAATCTAATGGTGGTAGTTTTAGGTCGATCAAAGTTCATTTCAGGGTAGTTTTGGGCATCCAAAGTGACGCGTTTACGTTTGGAATGCATGTATTATCCCGGGGTTTAAGGGGGTTTAATTACAAGGGTATAGTTAACGTTAGTGATCCCTCGATTGTTATTTTGACAGGACAGAATGCTCCAAGAACTTTTGAGGAGCGCACAGCTCAAGAGTGAGTTATCGGTTTGACTATGAGTGGACTTTTTCTTTTTTAAATTTAGATGCTTGCATATGTATATGTTTTTATGGATTTATTTTATATTATGGATTGCAATGGTTTGAATATATGATTCTAAATACCTATTGATTATTTGGATAAATTCCTAATTTTAGAATATATATATTCAAGATAATAATTTTTAGACACAAATTATCACAAATTTTGGGAAAACGGGATTTTTGGGCTCAGACCCGCCTTACTGTTTTCGAGATTTATGGGTTATTTCAAAAGCAAGTTAAACGGTATTTTTGGAAATTGTTTTTCCCATTATGGTCATCCTCATGAGATTGGATCTCTATTCCAAACGTCCTCGGAGTTAGACTCGGAGATTGGATCACTAAATAATCCCCTAGTTTATGTCTGTGTTTTTAATTTGTTAAGTCTCTTACTTAATATCAATCTTAATATCTCTATTCTAAATAATTTTCATAAAATCCTAGAAAAAATTTCAGTAATTCTCGTAATTCCCAAATTTATGGGTCGGGTCATTACAAATTATGTCCAAGTTTATTATTTAGATTGAATTTTTTTTTATGGAAGAATTGTGAATTTCATTGATGAGAAAATGACCGGGAAAACATACTAGGGCTATGAAGGACCTCATTAAAACCTTTCCATAAAACCATCTATAATCAAAAAATTTGGTTAAGGAAAAAGAGTGCCCACATTGGCTTTAAACAAAGCTTGCAAGCCAAGAGACAAAAAAATAGAACAATCAGCCCATCTTGGAACACTTAGATTGATATTAAGTAAGAGACTTAACAAATTAAAAACACAGACATAAACTAGGGGATTATTTAGTGATCCAATCTCCGAGTCTAACTCCGAGGACGTTTGGAATAGAGATCCATAAACTTGGACATAATTTGTAATGACCCGACCCATAAATTTGGGAATTACGAGCATTACTGAAATTTTTTCTAGGATTTTATGAAAATTATTTAGCGGACTTGACGATTTTACCCCTCGGGTTTACCTTGGCTTTCTAATTGTGGAAATGGTATTTTTGGAAAGGGGAAAGTTGGGATATTTTGGGATGTTTGGATAAGGATTTCATCATCATCATCACTCTCATATCTCACTCTTTCCCCTCAAACACGTGCAACCCACCCCAAACACAAACACACATAACCTCTCAAATTCCCATCTTCATTTTGTGACCTTTTTAAACCAAACCAGAGCTGGGATCATGTTCCCTGGACTTCCACGAGCAAGATAAGCTAGGTTTTGAAGGTGGAAGAGCTTGGGAGTGGACAATGTGAGAGAACAATGGTTGGGTGAAACTTTGGAGGGCAATATCTTTGTACCCAGATAATATTTCCTATATTTGGTTTCATTTATGGATTCCTTGGCTCGAGTAGTTAAATTTTCATATAAATGTTTGTAAGATTTGGTTGAGAAATGAGAGAGATATAGAGGTTTGAAGTTTCGGGCAAAAATGGAGGTTTTCCAGCCAACAAGCAGCAGCGATGACGACGACGCCAATCATCTTCTTCGGCGAATGATGATGTCAACATGACATCATGATGATGTCATCTGACATATGTCAAGTGCCACATGGTAGGGATGCCACGTGACAGAGGATCGGTGGTGCCACATGGCACGTGGCAGGGATGTCAGACCTTGTTAATGCCACGTCAGCTAGGGCTGACGTCATCATTGATTTTTGTTGACCGGACATTGACCGACGCATGTAGGCACGTGGGCACGAATTTTGAGGTCAAATCAATATTCTTCAAAAAATTTCGATGATATGAATCCAATGGTGGTGGTTTCAGGTCGATCGAAGATCGTTTGGTAGGTGATATTGAGGTTTTTCTCCTCGAAAAGCGTATTCGGGACACGTTATCTGTTCCAGAATTTTTAGGGCTTTTACATATGAACTTATGTAGGTTGATAGTGACCCTTGGGTGTGATTTGGACAGGCCCGAACATCCCAGAAGCTTTGAATTAGCTTATAGTTCATGGTTCAAACACTCGGCAATACTATGAGTGAACAGTTTCTTTCATAACTTTGATGCATGCATATTTATATGTTTTTACTGGCTTAATGATATGGTTTGTCGTGATTATGAATATGATTTCTATTTCTGGATAAATGTTGGATTTAAAAGATCCAAATATGTTGGTTTTCGAAAAACCGTGTTTTGGGCTGGTGCCCGTATGATAACTATTTTGGGTTGTTGCCGTGTACTAAATTATGTTTCAGTTTGGATTCTATATGCTGGATTAGTTAACCTCAGGCGATTGGATCTCCATATCCGGATTTGAACTCCGTAGACAGCCAGAGACGGGCTCAGACGTAAATGGGGTGTACCCTACACGTACCGACGGGGTTGGACCCTGTAGATTCCATACTCTCCTACCGGTAGTGCACATGGGATGCTAGTTGGACTAGCAGATGGTTGGACCAGCATGATGAGGTTTGACATTGAGCTAGTTGGGCCAGCGAGATCAGGTTTGGCATGTACTTTGATTTGCAGGTTACTTAATGATTATGTGTAAAGGTTTTCAAAGCGGCTTAGAACCGATGATTTCATTAGCATGTGGGCCTGAGGGCTTTTTATATTTAAGTGGTTTTGGGTTGGAACTAGGGTTTATATAGAAACTGTGGTTTTATTTGAAAGCCATGTTTTTTTGGTTATGCATGCATGTTTTCTAAAACATAGGGTTAAAAGATGTATTTTGGAAAATGGTTTTCCAACATTTTATTTTCTGTCTACTCACACTTTGTTTATTGTTTTGGCACCCTCCAGGTTTGTTGCAGACGCGCTGCAAGAAGGTTGAGGCATCACGGTGAGTGCGAACTTTGATTATTCTAGTTATTATGGGGCGTTATTCCTGGTCTGACACATAGTTATGATGTTTTTTTTACTACCGAGGGTAATAAGGTCATTTTACAAGGTCGTGTTAGACGGGAGCACGAATTTTCCTGCTAATCCAGGTGGATTACGAGGCAGGTCTTGTCATAATTAAAACAAGCCCTTATGGGATTCAATCCTTGCTTATTTTCTACATTATCTATTCGATTTATGCACTTATAAGGTTAAATTGAATAAAATAATTAAGCTTCATATTTGTGTAGTCTGTTTTTATCCAATAAATTTTTGGCACTGCTGTCGGGGACTTAGTCCTTAACGGTATCTATATATCCTAGATTGTTTTATTAACTTAGTTTGTTATTTTTTTTTTTTAACTATGTGCCTTGTCTAGATGGTAAATAAAACGCTGATAGGAAAGCAACCCAACCCGGTATGATAATTACTTTTCCTTTTTGTTTTCGTATTTTGGTTTGATATCATGCCTAAACTTATCACAATTTTCATATAATCTTTGCTATATCACATGGATGAAAATTTTCAGTTTAGGTTTGGGGGTATAGACTTTCATATAAGAATTAGAAAACTTCTTGGGAACGAGAATTTTTCGATGAAAAAAAATAATAAGGATAACTTTATAATAAGAATAATTTGTTTGAAAAGAAAATCACAAAAAAATACAGTTTGAATAGGATGAATATGCTAAGTTAATTTTAATGCTTTACTAAGGTTATGGAATTTTTTGTTAGTAATATCATAACTAGGCATGATACGTTCCTTATTTGTTACATTTTTATATCCCTTTTCTTACTTTTGCTAAGATTTGAGTTAATTTAGTCCATTTTCACTTAGTTTTGTGTTTTAATAGGGTTAAGGAATAAAAATGACAATATGGGCAATTTGGAAGATTCAAATGCAATATGTATCTTAGGAGCATAAACTGCCTCTACACAACCGTCCATTTCGCTAATTAAACTATACTTGGTCTGAATGAATTAGCTAAGAGCCATAGGTTTTTGGAAAGATACGGAAGTCAGCTTTTTGATGAATTTACTGATCATGATTTGGAGTTTCCTAGAAGGAGTTATATTCGTTCTAGTACGGGATGCTCAGCAGACAAAGACCAGTGCGAATTCGAGAAACTGCAGATTTTAGGTTTGAGGACAAAACTATCTGTTTACACTCGAAAAAATCCCTTATGGGCCCAAGGCATTGGCTCATGGAATTAAAGGCCCGAAGACACACAAGCCCAACCTAGTGAGCTCGAATATGGAGAAGAAGTAAGCATGGGCGGTGCTGACAAAGAAAACGAAGAAAAAGGAGGCAAGGAGGAGTGTTCCAACAAGATAAACGGAAAAGTGAGACCCACTGGGAAACCCTAATCTGCAAGTGGCAAGCTCTTTCACCACCTATACATAGAGGGCAACCTAACTTTTCAAAAGACAGTCAAACAACCAATCAACCTCAACAAATTGATGTCCAACAATTTCTGAACCTATGAACACCTTTAACCAAAGTTTCATAGTTTAAAAATAGCTCACCCTTGTGGCAAAAACTACTGCTTCGAACTAAGAAATCATGATGCAACTTCTCTTCTCACCCCTTCGAGGCATTTATGCATTTGCCTAACTGTCTTTTTAACCAAACAGCGTCATAATGGTGAGCTTCTCATCCCTGCACATATCTTCTTTTTGACCGCTCAAGTTTCATAAGGGTTGCCCTCTTCCTGACTAACCAGTTCATGGACTTTTGGTTGAGATTCACGGAAGATCAGCTTTCTTTCTGACTACTCAGTGTCATGTGGGTGGATATTATCGATTACCGGCTCACGGACAGTCATTCCGACTACCGACTCATGGACAATCTCCGGCCACAGTCATATGGATAGCCACCCCGACTACCGACATATGGACAGTCATCCTGACTACCGATTTACGGACAGTTATCCCGACCACCGGCTCACGGACAGTCATTCCAACTACTAGTTCACGGACAGTCTCCAGCCACCGTCTTATGGATAGCCACCCCGATTAGGACATACGGAAGGTTACCGAGGAACTCAAACCTCCCTTTTCGACGTATAGTCTTCACATTTGAGTGCTCTGTCATCTTATGTCATGATTTCAACTACTATTCATTGCAGTTGAATATTTCCCGAATCTCCTGCTCCTTACGAACTTGAAATGTTAAGGAAATAATTTACTGTTTATGCACTTGCAATTTTAGTTCTTATTTAATTCCAGTACTTTTACATTCATATACTTGTACTTCCATTTCCATTTTGATACAACCAGATTTTTTTAAATAGTGATTGGTGCTCGGAATATACCATCTAAGTCTTGTTCACGGCTCATCAAGTCGGGACACCATCTCTGTGCATTAGTCTGAATATTTTGATCCTGACTTAAGTGAACATGGGACCATCTCCCACTTAACTGCTGAAATAACAAAGTCGCCATATTTGAATATCATGGCATACTAACTTGTTATTTGGGCATCGCTGGAAAGAAAATATTTAAAGTCCTTGAAAAAGGCATAGAAAAGCGCGGGAATTTCTTGTATGCCCGCCTCACAATTGCATTGATCAAAAGAAAAGTTTTCGGCCCGAAAACGGACTCAATTATGCTGTCTAGTAGCAATTTCTCTACTGGTGGCATGCCTGCACCTGAGTTAAAAGACCCATTTGCTTCTTGGTCTGCTCATCTAGGGATCGAACGTGGCTTAAGGCCCTTCTGGCTTAGCCCATCCAGCATCTCCATATTGCATTGAAGCAAAATAGATCCCACAAACAATTCGCCTTCCTCGCTCCGCGGAATAAAAGGTTCCATGTGGAAATCCAAGTAAGGTTGCCTCGGGGCGTCTCGGCTCCTAATAAGGCCCTTCTTCCTTCCACTTCCATCTCGATCCTGAGTTTTTTCACGGACAAAAACAAAAGCACTCAACTTTGATGCAGGATCTCCAAGACTTGAATTAACTTTCTACAACCATGACTTTTTTTTACAAGAAAGTCAAAAACCCTGGGAAAAAATCAACTACTAATCCCAATTGTGTCCTTGATGCTTCTAAAATGCACTTTTGGAGACTACAAACTTACGCTCTCTCCAACTAAACCACATAGCGAATCTTGAAATCAACACAACTAGTTGGTAAATCTCAATCTTCCTTTCGTCTTATGTCATATACGCACGGATGTAAATATCGACGGAAACGCCGATATATCACTCGATATATCAGTTTTTCCGGTCGACGGCAGGTAAGGCAGGGGTGAAGGTATTTCTTCCCCCAATATCGGAGATTTCGAGCATTATCGACGGATATCGTCGATTTCGGGCGATAGTGACCGAAATTACCGATATTGGATGAAAACTCGGATTTTGGACCAAGCCACCAAACCCACAAGTGAAGTTCGACAGCGAAGTACCGAAAAAAAAAAGCAAATCATACACAGGAAATGACCGAAATCATGGATTGAACATAGGAAGGGCACTCAATTGATTTAATTTCAATCAATCATACACACAACACAAGGAATCAAAAATTGAAAAAGCAATGATTCAATACTCTCACGAACGAACAGAATGATTGAAAAAAAAAACAAAAGTAATCACGGACTCACCACCTTCGCTTGAGAGGAAAAGAATAAATTTGGGGTGGGGGAGACAAGCGAAGAAAACCTTGAACCCAGCCCACCCCTGATCTGTCGACGTCAACACCGAAGCACCGCACAGCAAGTCGAACCACCTCTGCATCCCCAGTTCTCCCCTTCGCTCTACTCCTCCTTGACGACTAACTCGACCTTCGACGGCAGCTCCACCCCTCTCGTCTCGTCTGTCGTCGTTGTGGCTCGCGCCGTCTCGCCCTCACCGTCACGGTCGCCTCACCCAGTTGCCGCCTCGTCCAATCACCCCTCACGAGTCACGCCCCTCTGATTTTCCCCAATTGTTTATTCGATCATATTGAGGAGAAATCGATCCCTGTTGAGTAAAGAATAAAATGGAACGAAACGCTGCATTTCGTTTCATTTAATTTGTTAACCCTTTTTTTTAAATTATTTACATATTTTATTTAATTATTTATTTTTCATAATAAATTATATCATTTATTATTAATTTTGTTTTTAACCCCAAATAGAAAAAATAGATTAAGCCTTAATTTTTTTTTTCAAAATTCAACATTTATTATTAGGTAAAATATGTTTTAGTAATGTATGTTTTAATATAAAATATGGCTTAATTCATATATTTGGTAATATTTTTTAAATTTAGAATATGTATTAAAATTGTGAATTTATGTGTTTTTGTTCCTTAATTATGAATATTTATTAAAAAATGAAGCCTTAAAAGTTTTTTTCAAAATTCAAAATGTATTATTAGGTAAAATATGTTTTAATATGCAATATGGGGTAATTCATATATTTTGTAATATTTGTTTTAATTTATAATATATGTTTTATTTTAGAATATATATTAAAATTATGAATATATGTGTTTTTTGACAGGACCTGTCCCCAAAGGACATAGATAACCATGCCCGGTCCTGCTCCCGTCTGACAAGTCAGCTGAAGTTCCAAAATTACCCTCAGCACTTGACAAACAAGGGATAACCGTACCTGTGCTCACTCATACCTCCACCTCTCGAATAGCCTCGATCATCGCACCACGACCTGGAGGGTCAATAAAACAAAAAAGGTGAGTGGACAAAACAAAGTTTTAGAAATACATTTATCAAAATACATTCCTACCCTCCAGTTTCACAAACATGCATGCATATCATAACTCATGAGTACAATATATCTGGGCACAAATAGTTATAAATCTCAAATCATGAACAATAAAAACCACGGGACTCATTTCCATAGCCATTCTCAGATCCAATCTCATATAGTCATGTTATCCCTGCAACGCGTGCAAATCAATAGGCTCAAGGACCGCTCAAAATCCGAGCATCCGCCGCTATGAACACATTACCAGGCGGCAATCCAGATTGTCGTGAATACATCACCGACCGATCTACATATAATCCAGCACATTTGATCTGAGTCGAGTCTCCCTCGGCTGCTTGACAACAGACTGTGCTACGTGACCTCTCCGAGGTACACACATCCATCCCGGATGACAGGAACCACCCCGATTATCGCCTCGATAATAGGGAAGCATCCTGCTCCCATCTGACAATCGAATCCAAAAGACCGGAAAACCAAATAATATTACATGACCCCCATTGTCAGACCAGGGAGATTAAACAAGTACAACCAACTGGACGTCAATTCCACAGTTTCACAGAGCATAAAATTACAAAACAACTTAAAGAACAAATCCTACTCTGTGAACTAACTACTCCGCAACAGAAACTTTATGCCTCTGCCTTTGCCTCGGCGCTAGCCCCCGAACTTGTGCCACGACCTGGAGGGTAGTTAAAACAACAAAGTGTGAGTGGACCGAAACAAAAGTTGCAGAAAACAGTTTAAGGAAATCGGGGTTCGCCCTCCAGTTTTATAACACGCATGTATAACCAGATATTCGAAAACCGCGTATTAAACATTCGAAATCCCTTTTTCCGAAACACATGGAAAACATTGCAGAAAACCATCATAACTCGTGTAAAATAATATAATATTACCAAAATCCAGAAACCGTCATTTTGAAACATCAATTACGCAAATCAAGTAAAAAGTGAATCAATAATCACAATTAAACCGTTGGATCCATCCGAGTCTTTAAACTCAATATCAAGCCTTCCCGGGATATCAACGAGTCTTTAAACTCAAAACATAATCAACATGACTCGGGGGTATCACAATAACCGAGTCTTTAAACTCACGAGTCTTTAAACTCAATCCGGGTCTTTAAACTCAATTTTTCGGGCCCGCCCCCGTCATCAATTAACCGGGTCTTTAAACCCAAAACCAGATCCAACAATCAACCGGGCCTTTAAACCCACAACCATTTATAAACACAATAAACCAGGATTCAACATGATCCATTTTCCAAAAATCCTTCCGAAAATCATATCTTGTCACGATAGGACTTATGTCCGAAATCACATGCAAATTCCAAAACATGCAATTCCCGAAATCACTTCACAAATATAATCAAACATCATAAATACGTAACATGCATAATCATATCCAAATACTTCATCAAAAACATCATTCATGCATAGGCAAAAATCGTAATCTCGGAATACGTGAAATACGATACTTATCTCGAAAAGCGTGAAATCACGTAAAACCGAAATAGCATATTTATCAACATAAAATCATAAGTGAAGACACAAGATAAATAAGTAAAATAGTCATGCATGCACAATTTGGAAATCAAAAGTCCACTCACGGTTTTAGGAGCGTCAATCGCGTCCCGTGCGCTCCTCCGTAGCTTCGGAAATGTCCGGGCCTGTAAAAACGCACAAGGAGGGTTACAATCATCCCAAAATAACTCGTATGATTTTTCCTAAATTTTATGGATTTTTTGACAAAATTAACCTTAAGGACCTAAACTTCCGAACTTCCGAAATTATCCCGAATGACTTTCGATCGACTCGAACTTTAAAGGTAAAATGTGAATTAGACTGAAAAGAATAAGTTTCATGTTGACCGTGATCGGAAATGACATCACACGCGCCTTCACGCGCCGCCCAAGGTGGCTGCGCGTGAAGGCCACGCGCCCAGCTACAGTGTCGTCTCTCCTACCCGACTAGCCTGTTAAACGGGTCTGTTACCCGCGATTCAACCCGACCTGTTTACCCTCAATTCTCAATCGATTGCTCTCGTTCTTGATCCTAACATGTTCTATAATCATTCAATTAGAGTTCTAGATCATTTAATTACTTCGACATGCCCCAAATCAATCAACCCAGACCCGAACAGTCGAACGGGTCATCATCTAGAACTCACCCAAAAACAGTTCCATTATCCAATTAACTTCACCAGTAGCTTATTGGGGACCTAGACGAACCAAAACATCCAATCAATTGACCCCATACTAACCTGGAAGTAACCGTCCTCAAGCTCGAAAATTCTCAGAACCAGGGGCCTCAGTTCTTGGCCAATTCGGGAGTGATGTCCTTCGAAATCGATGTGGACGATTTCCTATTGCTCCCAGAAGACTAATACGGCCCTTGGTTTCGCTTAAATGGCCTCACAATTTGATCTTCGATTTTCCCTCCAAACTGGTTTTTCTCTGAAACTGGAACTTGAGTTCCTGAGCAATCCTTGATCAAATCTCTCCAACTCTTGCACGATTGTGTTCCTGTTACTCCCAGAAAGCTCCCTCAGTGTCTAGATTGGTCCCAAAACCCGTAGAAATTGAACTCTGGATTTTCCCCCCCAAAACCCGAAATGGTTTTTCCCACGGTTTCTCTCAGTCTCAGCCCTCTCAACTGATGCAAAATGATGCCAAATGAATCCTCTCTCCACTCCCCTACACGGTAATCAATCAGTGCAGCCAGCAGCTCGTGGGAGACCAACTGAGGTCTCTGAAAATGGTTTCCCGCAAACATAGAAACCATGGCCATTTTTAAACTCTCCCGTGCACTGAGCTCTGATCAATCACCCATGTGTGCTTCCCACTGCCTCAAATCACATAAACAATCCATCTGTTCAACCCACTATTGCCATAAACAATTGCACGCACAAAACACCACGGCATGGCCGTGCACTCTGTTTTTCACGGTGGTGCTACAGTAACCCGTGTAAAAAGACCAAAATGCCCTCAGGGCAATAATTACCAAAATGCCCTCCAACTTCCGTGACCCGTAACTCGGTCATCCGATGTCCGTTTCACGCGTGCCGCCTATCGTTGTACTCGGGGCATCGAGACAAACCTAACGGTCTTCAAGTCATGCGAAAATAAATTGTATTTCAAAAAGTCAACTTTTCCCCTATATCGTCCAAATTACGATAATGCTCCTGGACTTCCGAACGTCATAACTTTTTCCCCGAGCGTCCGAATCGGACGTGCCACTTGTCTATGAACTCGTGACGTCCCGAACTACGTCACGGTCATCGGTCAACGTCCATTCGACCTTCAAATCAAAAAGTCAATAAATTGACCATACGAATCACAGGGGTAAAATCATCATTTTATTCAATATTTTACAATATTACATTTTTTCGAATTTCCGGGGCATTACAATCTCCCCCCCCCCTCTCTTAAGAAATTGCGTCCCAAATTTCAAGGAAACAAAGAGGGGAACTGTTCTTGCATTTGCGCCTCAGGTTCCCATTTGGCTTCCTCCACATTCTAGTTCCATCAGAGAACCTTTACCAGAGGAACGGTCTTTCGACGTAGCACCTTATCTTTTCGGACCAAAATCTGTACCGGCTGTTCTTCAAAACTCAAGTCCTCTCGAAGTTCAATAGGTTGTTCCTCCAGTACATGAGATGCATCAAACAAGTATTTCAGTAGCATCGACACGTGGAAAACATCGCGGACCTTCGAAAGTTCTGGCGGTAGTACTAACCTGTAGGCAACTTGGCCAATCCTCTCCGTAATCTCATAAGGTCCGATGTAAAGAGGGCTCAACTTTCCTCGCCTGCCAAATCTCACTACACCTTTCCAAGGGGACAGTTTCAGAAATACCCGATCTCCGACCGCAAACTCAAGATCTCGAATCTGATGGTTTACATAGCTCTTTTGTCTGTCTTGGGCTGCCTTGAGCTGATCTCTGATGAGTTTGACCTTTTATGTTGTCAATTCCACCAATTCAGATTTAGTCAGTTTCCTTTCACCCACGTCCGTCCAACACAACGGGGTTCTGCACTGCCGTCCGTACAAGGCTTCGTAAGGAGCTATCCCAATGCTCGCCTGATAGCTGTTGTTATAGGCAAATTCCATCAAGGCTAGGTGTGATTCCCAAGTGCCTTGAAATTGCAAAACGCAAGCTCGCATCATATCCTCCAATATCTGGATGGTCCGCTCAGACTGGCCGTCAGTCTGAGGATGAAATACGGTACTGGAACGAAGTTTCGTCCCAAAGCCTTTATGTTGACTTTGCCAAAACCGAGAAGTAAACCTCGGGTCTCTGTCAGAAACTATTGATTCCGGAGTACCGTGCAACCAGATGACCTCATCGATAAACAATTGAGCCAACTGTGTCATCCTGAAGTTCTCTCGCACCGGCAAGAAATGAGCAGATTTTGTAAGCCTGTCCACAATCACCCAAACTCCATCGTGACCTCTGGGTGTCCTAGGAAGTCCAAACACAAAATCCATCGTTATGTGATCCCATTTCCATTCTGGGATAGGTAGTGGTTGCAAGGCTCCATAAGGTCTTTGTCTCTCAGCTTTCACTTGCTGGCAAATCAGGCACCTGCTGACAAACTCAGCAATCTCTCGTTTCATACCCGGCCACCAATAATGTTCTCGCAATGTACGATACATCTTGGTCCCACCAGGATGCATCGCGTAGGCCGAACTACGAGCCTCGTCCAAGATCTTCTTCTTTAGTGCCTCAACGTCCGGCACACACAACCGTCATTCTTTTAGCAAAGCTCCATCCTCCCTGACTGTGAAATCTTTCTGTTCACCGGCTTCCACTTGAATCCGAAGTACACAGGAGACAGGATCTTGAGATTGAGCCTCAACGATCGGACCGATTAAGAGTGGTCTCACATGAAAATTAGCCAGCAAGACACCTTGGCTATCCAGTCCCAAATCAATGCTATTCTTGCGGAGTTCAACCAATAGCGGCAAATGAACCGTCCGTAGATGTGCTACAGAATGCATTGACTTCCGGCTTAGAGCATCAGCCACCATATTGGCTTTTCCAGGGTGGTACTCAATCGTGCAATCTTAGTCCTTAATTAGTTCCAGCCACCGTCGTTGCCTCGCATTCAAGTCCTTCTGGGTGAACAAGTACTTCAGGCTCTTATGATCCGTGAACAGCCTGCAAGTCGCACCATACAAGTGATGTCTCCAAATTTTTAGCGCATGCACAACAGCAGCTAACTCCAAGTCGTGCGTAGGATAATTACGCTCATGTGGTTTCAACTGGCGCGAAGCATAGGCAATCACTTTCCCATACTGCATTAGTACACATCCCAATCCCTATAAGGATGCATCACTGTACACCTCGAATTCCCCACTGTCATCTGGAAGGGTCAGTATAGGAGCAGATGTCAACCTTTCCTTTAGCTCCCAAAAACTACGCTCACAATCGTCATCCCAGACGAATTTGACTCCCTTCCTCGTCAGTCGTGTTAACGGGGCAGCAATGGTAGAGAAACCCTCTACAAACCTCTTGTAATAGCCAGCCAATCCCAAGAAACATCTGACTTCAGTGACGGTCTTCGGTTGTTCCCACTTCGCCACTGCTTCAACTTTCTGAGAATCCACACTGATTCCGTCACTTGAGATCACATGCCCCAAGAAACTCACGCTCGTCAACCAAAACTGACACTTGCTGAGCTTCGCATACAACTGATTTTCCCTCAAGGTACCCAGCACCATCCTTAAGTGCTCCTCGTGCTCTCCCGCACTCTTCGAGTAAACTAGAATATCGTCGATGAACACGATGACGAAGTGATCCAAGTATCGCTGTAACACTCGGTTCATCAAATCCATAAACGCTGCGGGTGAGTTGGTCAAACCAAATGGCATCACAAGGAACTCATAATGACCATAACGGGTTTTAAAGGCTGTCTTGGGTACATCCTCATCCTTAACCCGCAACTGATGATACCCAGAACGAAGATCGATTTTGGAGAAGTACTGCGCTCCTCGCAGCTGATCGAACAAGTCATCGATCCGAGGCAACGGGTATTTGTTCCTGACTGTTACTTTATTCAGTTGTCTGTAATCGATGCAGAGTCTCAAACTCCCATCCTTTTTCCTCACAAACAACACTGGGGCTCCCCAAGGGGATACACTCGATCTAATAACCCCATCTCAAGCAATTCTTGCAACTGCGCCTTCAGTTCTCTCAACTCGGCTGGAGCCATACGATATGAACTTGACATCTCAGTGAGGTGACAATCCCGGTAGGTCCTCCGGAAAGACATCCAGGAACTCCCGTACTATTGGTATATCCTCCACCCTCAACGGTACAGCTCGTGCGTCCAACACTTGAGCTAAGTATCCCTGGCACCCTTTCCTCAACAACTTACTTGCCTTTAGGGCTGAAATCACTCCAACAGGAGTTGCTCGCTGTATTCCTTGAAAGGTGGTTTCCGGCAACCCCGGGCTCCGAAAAGTAACCTTCTTATCGACACACTCGATAGAAGCATGATGGAGCGTCAACCAATACATTCCCAAAATGACATCAAAGTCGTGTAAGTCCAAGAGTATCAGGTCAGCTACCAATCCAACGTCACCTACCATTACGGGACACTCCCGCAACACTTGATTTACCACAAACACATCTCCTTTGGGCGTACTCATACCCATGTCACAGTCTAGTGCGGACACCTCTCTACCCGCCAACAACTCACAGTCCCGTGATATAAACGAATGAGTAGCTCTGGGATCAATTAAAGCACAAACATCATGTCCAAAGATCGTGAGTGTACCTGTCACAACACCAGGTGCTTCACTGGCCTCCTGCTGCGTAACAGCAAAAACTCGGGCCTGTGGTCCAGCTGCTCGCCCACGGCCTCGGCCCCTCTGTCCACTAGTCGCTCCAGTACCTCCTCCTCTAGTACTCCCAGTCCCGGAAACTACAGCTGTGTTCCGTCCCTTCTCTGCTCCACCTCGACCTGTGCCACCACCCTGTGGCAAAGATGGACACTCCCTTCGATAGTGGCCCCGCTCGCCACAGAAGAAACAGATAACACTGGAAGCATCTCGAGCAGAACCACCACTCTGCCATCCTGTGGAAGCAACCGAAGTTGCGCTCGCCTGCAGAGCAGTCTGTCCCCTAGGCGCTCTGAATCCAGGACTCTGAAATTTACCAGGCCTGCCGTAACGATCATTGCCTGCAGATGAGGCTCCACCATAACGTCCCTTCTTTGGGGCTCTCTGACCATACGATCCAGGATGTGAACGCTCTCGACGTTGTCCACCACCAGAGTACTGTGGACGTGTCGGGAGACTAGCCTCAACCCGCACTGTGGTGCTAGACAAGTCTTTGAGAGTAGTAAAAGCTCCGGCCGTCACAATGGCCCGTATCTCACCTCATAGGCCAACCTCAAACCTACGACATTTCTCAGCCTCAGTAGACACAAAGGTAGGAGCAAAACGGGCTAGCATCTGAAATTTCTGCTCATACTCCGCTACGGACATGCTCCCCTATTGGAGCTGCAGAAACTCGGTCTCCCTAGCATCACAGAATGAACGGGGATAATACTGATCCAAAAACCGTTCTCGAAAGGTCTCCCAAGTCACTGTACGGGCATCCGAACCCGACAACTCCAGAGTATACCACCACTCATAAACAGATCCATCAAGAAAAAAGGTAGCCAACACAACTCGCTCCTCAGGAGGACAGTGCATCACATCAAAAATCCGCACAAACCGAGAAATCCAACGGTGGGCATCCTCGGGATCCGCTCCACCACTAAACACCGTAGCCCCAAGACGCTAGGCTCGCTCAATCGAAGCACTCTCGACATCACCGTCAGGTCGTGGATGGGGTTCACGTCGCGGAGGCATGGCCGATCGTCCTTCTTCTGAAAGAGGCATAAGTTAGTAAAATAATCGAGGCACGCCCAAGTGCCAGACACGAACCGTAAACCTATAATCTGATACCAATGGACAGGACCCACCCCGATTATCGCCTCGATAATCGGGAAGCATCCTGCTCCCGTCTGATAATCGAATCCAAAAGACTGGAAAACCAAATAATATTACATCACCCCCATTGTCAGACCAGGGAGATTAAACAAATACAACCGATTGGACGTCAAGTCCACAGTTTCACAGAGCATAAAATTACAAAAAAAGTTAAAGAACAAATCCTACTCTGTGAACTAACTATTCCGCAACGGAAACTTTATGCCTCTGCCTCGGCGCTAGCCCCCTTGTGCCACGACCTGGAGGGTAGTTAAAACAACAAAGTGTGAGTAGACCGAAACAAAAGTTGCAGAAAACAGTTTAAGGAAATCGGGGTTCGCCCTCCAGTTTTATAACACGCATGCATAACCAGATATTCGAAAACCGCGTATTAAACATTCGAAATCCTTTTTTCTGAAACGCATGGAAAACATTGCAAAAAACCATCATAACTCGTGTAAAATAATATAACATTACCAAAAAATAGAAACCGTCATTTTGAAACATCAATTACGCAAATCAAGTAAAAAGTGAATCAATAATCACAATTAAACCGTTGGATCCATCCGAGTTTTTAAACTAAATATCAGGCCTTTCGGGGATATCAACGAGTCTTTAAACTCAAAACATAATGAACAGGCCTCAGGGGTATCACAATAACCGAGTCTTTAAACTCAATCCGAGTCTTTAAACCCAATTTTCCGGGCCCGCCCCCGTCATCAATTAACCAGGTCTTTAAACCCAAAACCAGATCAAACAATCAACCGGGTCTTTAAACCCAAAACCATTTATAAACACAATAAACCAGGATTCAACATGATCCGTTTTCCAAAAATCCTTCTGAAAATCATATCTTGATAGGACTTATGTCCGAAATCACATGCAAATTCCAAAACATGCAATTCCCGAAATCACTTCACAAATATAATCAAACATCATAAATACGTAACATGCATAATCATATCCAAATACTTCATCAAAAACATCATTCATGCATACGCGAAAACCGTAATCTCGGAATACGTGAAATACGATACTTATCTCGAAAAGCGTGAAATCACGTAAAACCGAAATAGCATATTTATCAACATAAAATCATAAGTGAAGACACAAGATAAATAAGTAAAATAGTCATGCATGCACAATTTGGAAATCAAAAGTCCACTCACGGTTTTAGGACGCGTCAATCGCACCCCGTGCGCTCCTCCGTAGCTTCGGAAATGTCCGGGCCTGTAAAAACGCACAAGTAGGGTTACAATCATCCCAAAATAACTCGTATGATTTTTCCTAAATTTTCCGGATTTTTCGACGAAATTAACCTTAAGGACCTAAACTTTCGAACTTCCGAAATTATCCCGAACGACTTCCGATCGACTCGAACTTTAAAGGTAAAATGTGAATTAGACTGAAAGGAATAAGTTTCATGTTGACCGTGATCGGAGATGACATCACACGCGCCGCCCAAGGTGGCTGCGCTTGAAGGCCACACGCCTAGCTACAGTGTTGTCTCTCCTACCCGACTAGCCTGTTAAATGGGTCTGTTACCCGCGATTCAACCCGACCAGTTAACCCTCAATTCTCAATTGATTGCTCTCGTTCTTGATCCTAACATGTTCTATAATCATTCAATTAGAGTTCTAGTTCATTTAATTACTTCGACATGCCCCAAATCGATCAACCCAGACCCGAACAGTCGAACGGGTCATCATCTAGAACTCACCCAAAACAGTTCCATTATCCAATTAACTTCACCAGTAGCTTAAGGGGACCTAGACGAACCAAAACATCCAATCAATTGACCCCATACTAACCTGGAAGTAGCCGTCCTCAAGCTCGAAAATTCTCAGAACTAGGGGCCTCAGTTCTTGGCCAATTCGGGAGTGATGTCCTTCGAAATCGATGTGGACGGTTTCCTATTGCTCCCAGAAGACTAATACGGCCCTTGGTTTCGCTCAAATGGCCTCACAATTTGATCTTCGATTTTCCCTCCAAACTGGTTTTTCTCTGAAACTGGAACTTGAGTTCCTAAGCAATCCTTGATCAAATCTCTCCAACTCTTGCACGGTTGTGTTCCTGTCACTCCCAAAAAGCTCCCTCAGTGTCTAGGTTGGTCCCAAAACCCGTAGAAATTGAACTCTGGATTTTTCCCCCCAAAACCCGAAATGGTTCTTACCACGGTTTCTCTCAGTCTCAGCCCTCTCAACTGATGCAAAATGATGCCAAATGAATCCTCTCTCCACTCCCCTACACGGTTAATCGATCAGTGCAGCTAGCAGCTCGTGGGAGACCAACTAAGGTCTCTGAAAATGGTTTCCCGCAAACACAGAACCCATGGCCATTTTTAAACTTTCCCTGCACTGAGCTCTGATCAGTCACCTATGTGTGCTTCCCCCTGCCTCAAATCACATAAACAATCCATCTGTTCAACCCACTATTGCCATAAACAATTTCACGCACAAAACACCACGGCATGGCCGTGCACTCTGTTTTTCACGGTGGTGCTACAGTAACCCGTGTAAAAAGACCAAAATGCCCTCAGGGCAATAATTACCAAAATGCCCTCCAACTTCCGTGACCCGTAACTCGGTCATCCGATGTCCGTTTCACGCGTGCCGCCTGTCGTTGTACTCGGGGCATCGAGACGAACCTAACGGTCTTCGAGTCATGTGAAAATCAGTTGTATTTCGAAAAGTCAACTTCTTCCCCTATATCGTCCAAATTACGATAATGCCCCTGGACTTCCGAACGTCATAACTTTTTGCTCGAGCGTCCGAATCGGACGTGCCACCTGTCTATGAACTTGTGACGTCCCGAACTACGTCACTGTCATCGGTCAACGTCCGTTCGACTTTACAATCAAAAAGTCAACAAATTGACCATACGAATCACAGGGGTAAAAACGTCATTTTATTCAATATTTTACAATATTACATTTTTCGAATTTCCGGGGCGTTACACCGGAGACGAGCGTTATCTCCAGGGTTCATTCCGGGGAAACACATTCCCAACCGGAAGCCCTAATATCCAGGGTGCACTTCGGGGCAAACATATTCCACCGCGAAAGCCCTAATATCCCCAACATATCATCACCCGGAAAAATCAGTGAAAAACAGTTGCATTTGAAATCAAAACCATTTTCAACACAGGGTCTCAGCCCAAAACATAGTCCATCAAACCAGAGTCCCGATTATTTCATAAATCCGAAAACCATCAATATCATCATGTAATCACATGGAAATACCAATCCAATCAAAATCACATTCCCATTGGGCCTCACGCCCAAAATATCAATTTCACGCAAATCTGCGTAACCGTAACCACAGTTGCCATTTTCACATAAATCCACAAAATATATCCAGAAAGCATTTACAAATCCATCAAATCATTCCCCGACTCATAATCCGAGTCAAAACCAATCTCAAATCTCGGGCCTTCGCCCAAAACAACAGTTTCACAGTTTTCTCGAAAATCATGCCCAAATCATATAAAATAATATAATATTCCCGAAATCCGAAAATCATCATATCGAAACATCAATCATGCCAATTCATTTCAAATCATATAATAAACCATTTAAAACATATATGCATGCATTCAGGGTAGAAAACAAAGTCCACTCACACACCATCCTTATCGCTCGCTTTCCGAACTGCATGTTTTTTCGTAAATTCCGGAAGTCACAATTAAATTCCGGAAGTCACCATTAAATTCCGGAAGTCACCATTCTTGTCCAAAATCATTATCGAGGGTTACTAACATCTCAATATACCGCATATAATTTTCCCCAATTTTTATGGGATTTAAATACTTATTTTAAACGTAACATAAACCTTCGGACCCTCGAAACAATATCGAAACGCTGTCCAATTTCCTTGAAACCAACGCCAAAATGTTCGTTACATTAAATAGGACAAAATTCATGTTGACCTCACCTTGGGATTCGAGCCCACGCGCCCTCACGCACCACCGTGAGTGGCTGCGCGTGATCACCACGCACCTGCTACAGTGAAGTGTACAATCGTCGTCCCAACCCATCTGACTGGTAAACGGGTCCGGTTGGCCCGCTTCTTGACCCGGTTGGAATCCTGTTCATTTCCAGTTAATTCCTTCAATTGCTTAATCTAATTGCATCGTCATAGATCCAATTTAAGTTCTGTAAACTGAATTACATCAATTCTTACCTCAATCCAGTCGAATCAATCTCGACTTTATGAAGAACACCGACTACTATTCATCTTCGAATGTCATCAATTTCAATCAAATTCGTGTAATTGATCCACTTAGAAGCTTCGCAGGAATCATATGAACGTAATTCCAAGCTCAATTTAATCCTTCTCACCCTTCAATTGCACGACTCAATCCTCGAACTCCTTCTCTGTCACTAAGTCCGTTCAGAGTCAAATGGTCCCTAATTTTCTTCGTTCTTGAGGTGGTCCTGATCCTGGAAATCTCAGAAAACTGAAAACAAGCTCAATTTAGAGGATCACGGCTCACAATTTCAAATTCGAGTTTTAGGAGAATTTGGATTCTCACTGTTTTGAGCTTTCGGGTTTAGAGGTCTAACCGCTCCAATTCGGTCCTCACAGTTCCTTCTCAATCATTTTCAGTTTTCCTTTCAATTCCTTTCATTCTTCCTCTCACACGTTGATCAGGCAGGGTGATTGAGCTTACTTCTCTGTTCTTGCTTCACAGGTTCTTTATACACACACGATTTTGCACAAAATATCCAATTAACTAAGATTTCAGGCCACTCATCCACTATATAATTGTGAAAGATGTCACTCAAAGAGCTAACCGACTCACCAAATTGACTGAATCAGCCATCAGCTGCACTGACTAATTAAAAGCCAGTCAAATTACCATTTTACCCTTTCCTTCAATATTACCAAATTGCCCTTCACCATCGCAAGCCCGTAACTTTTTCATCCAAACCCCGATAGACGCATGACGCCTGTCTACGGATTCAGCGTCTCGAGACCTACCCAACGGCACTTACGGAAAGTCCAAACACGGTCCCGATCAAAAAGTCAACAAATGGTCCCTTTGACTAATTTACCAAACTACCCTTAAACTTCCGAACATCGTAACTTTCTCCTGGAATGTCGGAATCGGACGTGCCACCTGTCTATGAACTCGTGACGTCCCGAACTACGTCATAGTTACCGGTCAAAGTTTGTTTGACCGCTCGAACCAAAAGTCAACCATTCGCCCAATTACAGGGGCAAAATTGTCATTTCCTTCAAATTTTCCTTTTTCGAATATCCGGGTCGTTACATTTTTGCTCCTTAATTTTTTATCATCATCAAAGTCTAACTTAGAATATATGTTCTAATTGAAATAATTTTATTATTATTTGTATTTTTATTACTATTATTTGTCATTATCAAATTCTAATTATTTTTCATATAAATAATATGGCTTAATTCATATATTTGGTAATCATTTATTATTAATCAATTTATAATTTATTACTAAAATATGTTTTAGTAATGTATGTTTTAATATGAAATATGGGGTAATTTATATATTTGGTAATATTTGTTTTAATTTATAATATATGTTTTATTTTAGAATATATATTAAAATTATGAATATATGTGTTTTTGCTACTTAATTTTTTATCATCATCAAAGTCTAACTTAGAATATATGTTCTAATTGAAATAATTTTATTATTATTTGTATTTTTTTAATTATTATATGTCATTATCAAATTCTAATTATTTTTCATGTAACTTAGATTTCATAAAATGGCTAGTGCAAGTGCAAGTGAAAGCCGCCCAAGACCTGGACGAATTGACCCAGCGTGGAAATATGCCATTGCGATTCCTGAAAATAAAAACGGTGTCATATGTTTGTTTTGTCAACGTCAGTTCTAGAGTGGAGGCATAATGCGATTAAAGTTTCATCTAGAAAGTTTTGATCCGAAAAAAAGGTTAAAAAATGTAAAGATGTACCTAAAGCTATTAGGGATGAGGTTAGAGCATGTATCAAAAGTAAAGATACTGCTAGACAGAATAAGAATATGATTGGTGAGAACATACGAGCTGGCTTGAGAGAAGATCCTCTAGACACTCAACAAAGCAATGAAGATGATGACGATGGATTCACTTATCCACCAAATTTGCATAGATCTGAGAGAGCAGCATATCGCTTTGCTGTAAATGCATCGAGGGATGAGGCACGGGGAAGTGTTGACACTTATGGAGTTGGTACCATGCGTGGTCCTCAAGGAGAAAGTAGCAGTCGTCAACAACCTCAACAGATGCGTCGATCACAAAGTTTGCGTGATCCATTTTCAATTCCTCCAGAACCAAAACTCTACAAAACCCCCATGAAGTCAACACAAGACTGTAAAATCTATGTGGAAAGGGACGAAAGAGAAGTTGGGTCGATACATAAGCAAATTTTTTATATATGAAGGTGTGGCTCCAAATAAAGCCAACTTTCATCATTTTAAGAATATGATTATTGAAGCCCAACGAGCAGGTATTTAATAAATTTATTTATGATATATTTTTATTTAGCTTATGAAATAACATTAAATGCTAACTTATGTTTTGGTTTGCAGGTGAAGGCGTGTCCACTCCTTCTTCATATGAAATGAAAAATAAATATCTTCCTATGGAGTATAAAGATATGACGGCATATGTGGAGCAACAAAGCGACATTGGGAAACTTATGGATGTACCATAATGTGTGATGGTTGGACCGGTCCAACGAAGTTATCCATAATCAACTTCATGGTATATAGTAAGGGTTCAACTGTATTTCTCAAGTTAGTTGATCCTTCCAAAAGCCATAAAGACTATTTGTACATACAAAATTTGTTGAAGGAAGTTTTTCAGGGGTTGGAGTACAAAATTTTGTACAAATCGTTACTGATAATGGGTCGAACTTTAAGAAGGCTGGAAAAGAAATGATGAAGACGTATCCAATCTATTGGACTCCTTGTGCAGCACATTGTATAGACCTAATATTTGAAGATATTGCGAAGAATGAGACAATGTCGACCATCATAAAAAATGCTAGGCAGGTAACTAACTACATTTATAATCATCTATGGTTACTAGCTCAGATGCATGAATTCTGTCAAGGAGACTTGGTTCGTCCTAGTACAACAAGATTTGCAACCAACTATATTTGTATAAACAATATAGTTAAGCATAAAGTTGGCCTTAGAAGATTGTTTACCAGTGATCAATGACATGGTAGCCTACTGAGTAGGAAAGTGGAAGGGAAGAGGGTTGAGGCTCATATCCTCGACCAAAAATTCTGGGAATCCTTGGGATGATGCAGTCAATATATGAATCTTTATACATCATCCTTCGAATTGTTGATACAGAGGTAGTCCCAACCATGACAATCCTGTATGATATGTTCAATCGAATGAAAGAAAAGATAACCCGTCTTAAATGAAGGAAATGGGTTCTCAAAATCATATAGGAGCGATGGGAAAAAATATTAGTGCATCCCTTACATGCCGCTGGTATATTTCTATCTTATTGAACTTGTTAATATTTTATTTTATTGTTGTTTACTAATAAAATTTCATTTATGATTTGCATCTTATTACTTGAATCCCCTATATCAATGTCAAGCAGGTGTTGGGCATGACTCCTACCTCGTCCAATCAGTTCGACAAGTATTCCTCAAACTGAATCCAAATGGGCAATTAGGTTTACAAAATTTTGGAAAAGACGTAAGTTCACTACCATATATGAACCTTGATATTTTGGAATCTGTACATCTATGACATGATATTAACACAATTCTTAATGTAGTTGATCAACTTTAGAGATGGTCGGAAAACATTTCGTTCACCTATGGCTGTACAATCACGAACGATAATGCCCCCAGGTATATGCTTGCATTTAACTTGATATTGTATGAATTAGCACTTTATAATGCCTCTTACATTAAACTTGATATTGACAGCGGAGTGGTGGAAACTATATGGCCAAGCTTCTCTAGTCTTGCAAAAAATTACAGTTCGTATATTATCACAAACGACTTCATCTTCGGCATGTGAGAGAAATTGGAGTACATTTGTTTTAATTCATACAAAGCAAAGAAGTCGTCTCGCATATTCAAAGTTAGAACAATTTATTTTCTGTTATTATAACATGAAAAAGTTAAGAGATGAAGAAGCTAAATGTAGCAAAGTTGTGGAAGAAGACTACGTTGACTTTTTGGAAATTGCTGGTCAACACGTGAAAGGTAATGAAGTTGATCCACTTCAAGCATGAATTATGCCAGCTCACTTGGATGATGATAGAGGAAGGCCTGACCCTCGCGTAGCCCATCTTACTAGTGAACACGGTGTTAATGTCGATAGAGTGCTATTTGAAGAAGTGGGGAGTGAGGAAGCAGGAAATGAGCGGGAGATGTCTTCATGGGGGTATGGACAGATAATGGGGCATGTAATACCGGATGGGACTAATCGATTATGCATTACCATATCTAAATCTTAATATTCCTCTCGTACGTATGGCGAATACGTATGGAGAAATATATACCCTCTCATCAATTATGAGATGGGTAACTGATGCGAGGGCATCGCTTGGACTTAGGGTGGGCTGAGGGCGGAAGTCTGCATCGTTAACGATAAAACTTGGAGAAAGTGCTCTCGGAACCTAATCCTGGATGATGTTAAAAGGATTAATTGGACGTCTATTATTAGTTATGACTTATGACTCTAGTTGGAATTGTTGCATTATTCAGTATTGAAAATATCGACCGTTTGGAGGGTCGACATCTAAATGAGGGGAAAGAAATTTTTGCCCCAAAAATCGAAGATTTTGTACAATTTCAGCGAATATCGGCGAAATCCTCCGATATCACCGATATTCAACGAAATTCTAAATCAAAACCATACACAGGATAAGTGGTGGTGAGCAACAGAAGCCAACAACGACGACATCGGCAGCAGCGACCATCTTCAGTTCACGTCTTCATCATCCCCCTCTTTTCCTTCACGGTCTCTATCTCTTTTCCTTCTCGGAGTCGAATCTCAGCCATCTTCACTGACCTCTCTTTTCATTCAGCCATCTTCACTGACAACTTCTCTTTTCCTTCAGCCAACTCAAGCGACAAGAGAACCCCTCTGTTTCCTCACGCTCACCCCCTCTGTTCCTCACGCTCACCCCCTCTGTTTCTCACACCCACAGCAAACAGCCAAGTGTTTTTTTTTTTTTTTTTTTTTTTTTTTTTTTTTTCAGCTGGGCGAACAGGCAAGGCAACCTGTTTTAAACTTTGAACAAAATGAGGACAATAATTAACCTTTCAGTCTTTCTACATGCTTCTATTTTTATCTTCTTGTTTTTTTTTGGGTTCCCGAGAAGGGTTTATATAATATTTTGTTTAATTTATTACATCTTATTATTATTATTATTATATTAGTAAATTTTAATTCCTTTTTATTTTTTCCAAAGAAAATTCCTTTTTTATTTGGCATGAAAAAAAATCCCTTTTTATTAAATATTAGTACAATACTATTAACATTTATTATTATTATTATTATTATTATTATTTTGTTGTTGTTGTTGTTGTTGTCGTTGTCATTGTTTTGGTAGAGTAGAGAGCTCAAAGGAGATATATAAATATTATGTCCAACAATATATTTCCACGTGATCAAGTAGCATCACGTGACAAAAAATTTGTGTCATGATAGATCGAGCCCAAAATGATTTTGAATCTGATACACTTTATTTGTTTTTAGTGAAATTCAACAAGTAAAATACTTTTGGTGCGAAATTAGCAATAAAATTATGTCTTAATTTTAGTTTATGTTTTAGATTTTATACATATTAGTCATCATCAGATCATATCATATCATATTATATATTATATATTTATTATATCAAGTCATTTTATAATTATTATTAGTCATATATAACTATTATTAAGTATTTAAGCATTTCTCAAAATTTCATTAAAAATTTCAAACTTTTGAACTAAATTTTCATAATTTTTTTATTAAACCTAAACGATATCCATATCGATATATTCATAAATTTGACGGTCGATATTTTTATGGATGTAGTATTTTCATCCTTAGGAACAGGTCGATTAACAAGGCGGGGATGGACGGGTAACAGAGCAGATGTATTTGCTGTTGTTTTGTTTTAACGAGCATGTTGTATCAATGATTCCTCATGTTTCAAAACTTCTAATTATGTTATCCAATATCTGTTGTGATATGCTGGTTTAAGTATCATAGAATTTAAAATGGGCGTATCAAATTTTAATGAACGGGAAACAAACCTGGTTTCATTTTGTTAACATTCTGCTTCTTATATTTCTTTATTATGTTTGGTCTTCAATTTTGGTTACGAAAACTTTTTGTCAGGATTTTGTGTTGGACAATTTTGTTTGGGTAATAATTAGAAGTTTGATTTAACAATATTTATATTATTTTGTTATATCCCTGCAATTTGGAAATTCTATTTGATGTCCAACTTTTACTGAAATGTGCCTTTAAGCGACAATTTTTTTGGGTAATTATATATAAATTTGTCGAATATATAACTTAATCCACTATAAAAAAACAAGAACAGTAATTATAAAGCCACCTAATATTTTCACTATTGTTCAATTCGTATTATTAGTTTTAGTCCTTTGTTTTTTTTTAAAAAAAAAAAATACATAATCATGTCATTATATCATGAGCGTATAAATTCCCATTATTTTAGGATTCACAAACACACGTTTCAATGTTTCATCACTTTTGAATTTTCTTTATCTGATTACTCAAATTTTCAAATGAGAGGAAGGCGATGGGAGAAAATTAGACTGTAGGTTTCATGTTTGAAGTTAACCTATAAATAAAAAAATACATATTCTAGTGGAATTTATATGAAAATAGGTCATCCAGATGCACAAAGGAATATCATATGTTTTATTTTACCTGTGATAGTCTAATACATAACATATGTTTTAATTTACCTGTGGTAGTCTAAACATAAAGGTATCTATATATATAAAGCCAGAACTTAAATTTAGTTAAATTTTTAATAATCATTAAATTATCCTCACTTAATTAATTTTTTAAAGAAGAAGAGTTTTAATAATTGAGGGTAGGATGCTAATAGTCTATTGGTTAAATTTTTATAATGTCAAAACAATCCTTCCTTAAATAATTTTTTTAAAGAAGAGATGATTTAATAATTGAGGGTAGAATAGTAATAGTTTAAAATCATTTTACTGTTGTAAATATATTTATGTATGTGGCTATTTATGTAAAATTGTGAAGGATAGTTTAGTTAGATGTAAAGAGGGTAAAAAGGTAATTTGTGCTTTGTACTTAAACCTAACCCTACTTCTATATAAGTAGGTTTAACTGAATGAAATGAGAGATACGATTCTAATCGTGTTCACAATACGTTATCAGCACGATGCCCTAAGCCCTAATCATTGCTATATTTTTTTCTTTTGTTTCTTTGTTTTCTTCCCCTCCACACACGCCGCCATACCCAAGAAAAGAATAACCCTAAACCTTGACCTCTTCCCTCGGCTCTCCCTCTCAGTGACTACTGCCTAATAGATTGTAGGGAATTGTGGTCTGCCAGACTTGGGTCTAATTAGTCATCTCCCAATAGAAACACTCATTAAAGATAAGCCTCAAATCCCATGATCCCAAAAGAAAAACCCTTGAATCCGATTAGACCATAAGAGTAAAGGCTAGGGCTAAGGCGTCTACAAAACATAAATGAAGGCCGAAATGATGTTTGTGGACTCTCACATAGAGACTATCCTCTGGACTCCGGACGAAATCGCAATCCGAAGTGATGACTTTTTTGACTGCTTGGTAAACTTGTCAAAAACTATGTGGAGGATCTTGGATAATGTAAAAGCACTCTTTTAAAATGTTTGAACGGGTTTAGGTTCTAGCTGATTAGGGTTAATTATAATAGAAAAAGTCAGCATGATAAGATGTGTTTTATGATGGCATGATAATGAAGATCGTATAGAATGATGTTTATTTTGATGATGCCATGAATGATATGATATATATATATTTTTGGTAATATGTGTGGTATGTTTGATGACATGTATGGTATATATGTGATGCCATGATGTATGTTAATAATAAGAGATGATGATGATGATGATGATGATGATGTATATGGCATATGATATATGATTTATTCTATATGATGTGTGGATGATGATGACAATTCGTCAAAATAATTGATAATGACAATAAATTGAATTGATAACTCATGCTTGCGACATGTATATGATTATGATGATGGTATGATGATAATGATATAGTATATGATGAATTCATGATGTTATGATGTATGATGATAATAATGAGAATAAGAGATGATGATGATAATATATATGATACATGTGTGATGATGAATGCATAATGCTATGATGTATATATGATGGGATGTGTTGATCATGATATGTTGACATATACTATGATGTTGCTATATGTTTTGGTTTTAAATAATTATGATGATTATTCCTGGATGATAATGGTCATTAATAGATGGATGAATTGATAATTGATAATGGCAGTGGATTGAGCCCACAATTGATAGTTGATAAACACACAAACGGGCCTCAACCATCTTGATCCCAAAGTTCTGGAGCCCACACAACATGTATGTTGTTGGACGTGGGTAGTGGAGCGGGTTATCATGTTATGATTCATGTATTAGGAGCCCAAATTCATATCCAACAGGCCTAGAAGGCCACCAAAACAATTCAAGGCAGTCTTGGCCTGAAGCCCAAGACCAAGCCCTAACCTATAAGCCCAGAAGGCGGCATTTTAGCTCGAATGTCCAAAGCATTATGTCAATTTATTTAAATTTTATGTTCGAAGCATTTGATTACATATATCAAACTATATAATGCCAGAAGCATTAATTAAATTGTTTTCACATGATTGTTAATGTTTATTTACATTGTTTAATGTTTGTACGTTTTTATGCTTATTTATTTAGCAAATATATGTATTTAAATACTCTACACGTTCATCAATGAACTAGATATTTATGAATGAACCAATAGTTCATACTACTCATCGAACCCGTAGATTCGGCAATGCTAAAAAAAAAGGGAATCCGGAGATTCCTTAATGCTAAAAAAAAGGGGAATCCGGAGATTCCTTTCTAAATTCACTGGACATGATAAAATGAAATTTTACATTTTAAATCTAATTTATTATACCATTTGCTAGAACCTGAAGTTCTTATTTGGTGCTTATGGATGAGTTTTCTCAAAACATTAAATGCAATGATTTTTCCTTTATATAAACTCTAGAAGAACGGTTTACCCATTATAGGGACAATTTCTTGCCTGCAGCAAGACATGAATGATCCATCATCCATTCTAAGGATTTCAAATCTACGCGTGAATATAATTAGAAAAATGTGGTTTTTCACTCGAATATGATTTAATTCAATATAAACACTTATTCTCATGCATGTGATCCATTGAATTAAATCTATGAATATGTATGTTTTGTGGGGAAGTTTATTGTCTAGCTGACAATGATATCATACACATTATACTCTGAGGGATATGACAAAAGAACGTTGTTGAATGGTACTGAACTACCATCAAATAAGACCTTTTATTCTCCAAGTTCCAGAAGAACTTTGTCGAGATTTACAAATATTCGAGCCAACGGTTATCACATTGAAACCACTAATGAAAAGAAAGTGGAATACCTTTGCATAACCTCCAATTAGCATGACTAGAAGTATACACTGGAGAAACTAGCCAAAAGCTAGCCAAAAGTTAGCTAGAAGCTAACTAGTACGAGCAATTACTTATTATATTGCATGATCGGTAGGGGCACCCAGGTCATGGTAATGATGCACCGTATTCTCAATATATTGCACGGGCATCCTCTTACTCGTAGGCACATATGCCAAGTTTGCTCGTTAGCAAAACTCGAATATTAGACCATTATATGCAAAGATGAATCCAGACTCCACCATTTTCTTGTACAAAATACAAGGGGAAACGTTGTGGACTTTCCAACCACCATGCGGACCGTTCTACAAAACTTTCATGGTTTAGGTTGAGATACCGACAAAGTGGTCATATGCTACATTTTTTTGTCCACACGCATACTGTGTTTGCTAAAATCTTTAGCCCAGATCATTCAATTGAGGGCCACATCACCTGGATTGTCTTATACAGTATATAAGACTCAATAATACCGGAGAGTTTACATCGACATCATTCGATGACTATTGCAAGCCCCTTGGGATTGATGATGAACATTTGGTTCCCCATGTTCTCACCCATAATGGTCTCGTAGAAACACTTATTAACCTTGATAATGCGCACCAAGCTTCTCGTTTCTGCGTAGGGGCCATGCAATTTTGCATGCAGTAATTTTGGTCTGGTTGAGGTCAACGCCATCCAACGATGTTATGCGTTACAGCTGGTGACTGGGTACGAACCAGCTGCTTCGTACTTACGCATTTATGTGTGTGCAGTTACGTGCCAATTGTGCCGCCACAACGTACACATATGAGACCTTAACAAAGGAGGGGCATACATGTCGGTTATGCATCTCTATCAATTATACGCTCTTTAGAGCCCTTGCTAGGCGATCTTATTACCGCTATATTCGCGGATAGTCACTTTGATGAGACAGTCTTCCCGTCGTTAGGGGGAGATAAAAACGTCAAACGTTCCTGAAGAACGACGTGAATTGACGTGGAACATCTCCACTATGTCTCATCTTGATCCCCAAACCACACAAAGTAAGTTTGATGTGTGATTTACAGAGTGTAGCTAATAATACACTAGATGCTCCCTCTAATCTAGCTAAAGTGACAAGATCACATATACCTGCTGCAAATGTGCCTGCAAGGATATACGTCCCAGTAGGACGCATCCTCCCAGACGGACGAGGTAGGCCATGGCGGCTAACCAGTCATATGTCCCTACCCAGAAGCGAGGTAGACTAATAGGTTCGAAGGATTCTCATCCCCGGAAGAGGATAAATTTGGCACAATCGAATCCCTTCCAAATATCATCTGATCCATCTCATGAGATAATTCCGGATTATGGGTCTGTGATGGCGTTGGGGGACGCTCCAACGTCAGAGCCCACTCCCGAGAATAAAGAGATCTCGGTAAATCATGCATGCTTATGTGAGATAAGGAATCAGAATGATATTATCATCGATAATTTATATGTATTAGCGGTAGCTATCGAAATAATAACTAGAAATGAAATCGAACCTTACTCCATTGATGAATGAATTCCAACGTAAAGAAGACTGGCCAAAATGGAATAACCAATCCAGGTCGAATTAGATTCCTTGACAAAAAAAAAGAGGTGTTTGGACCTGTAGTTCCCACACTTCTCCATATTAAACCTACAGAATTTAATGGGTAGTTAGAAGGAAGCGTAATGAGAAAGATGAGATTGTGAGATGTGCAACTCATTTAATGGCGCACAGTTTTCTCAACGCCCTGAGATTGATTACGAGGAGACGTATTCTCTTGTAATGAACGTCATAACGTTCCACTACCTTATCAGTTTGGTAGTTTCCAGAAAAAACTGAATATGCAGCTTATAAACGTGGTTAATGCTTATCTCTATGGGGATACAAATAAAAAGATACATTTGAAAGTTCCTGAAGGGCTCACAATATCTGATGAAAATAGTTCCAGACCACGGAATACGCTCTCTACTCCTTTGAGGTGTCCACTTTACGGATTGAGATAATTTGAACAAATATGGTATAACCGTTTAAGTGAGTATTTAATTAGTATGGGATAACGAAGAATACCCATGCGTGTTTATTAAGAAAACAAGTTCCGGGTTTGCTATAGTGACAGTTTATGTCGATGACATGAATCTGATTGGTACTCCTGAAGAGATCCAAGAAACCGCTAAGCACCTGAAGTTAGAATTTGAAATGAAGGATCTTGGGAGAACACACTTCTGTCTCGGCCTGGAGATCGATCACCGTGCAGGTGGAATTTTGGTCCATCAATCGAATTACATCCAGAAGATGTTGAGACGCTTTAATGAGGATAAAGCAAAACCTTCAAGCACGCCCATGATTGTCTGAAGTTTAGATCCTAAAAAGGACCCGTTTTGTCCAACAGTTGATAATGAAGAGATATTGACACCAGAAGTGCCATAACTAAGTGTGATAGGCGCACTGTTGTATTTGGCTCAATGCACTAGACCAGACATTTCATTCGTTGTGAACTTTCTAGCTAGGTTTAGCTTTGCGCCAACACGTCGCTACTGGAATGGCGTAAAAGACATCTTCCGATACCTTAGGGGTACAATGGATATGGGCTTATTCTATCCCTATGCATCGAGGAATGAATCAAACCCTCTTGGTCCTCGAGATGATGCACGCCTCGATGGGTATGCTGATGCAGGTTACCTATCAGACCCACACAAGGCACGTTCCCAATCCGATTATGTCTTTACCATTGGGAACACAACAATATCTTGGAGGTCTACGAAACAGACTCTTGTTGCTACGTCTTCGAATCATGTAGAGATTTTAGCCCTGCACGAAGCAGTTCATGAATGCATATGGCTAAGAGCTATTACTGGGCATATTCGAAGCACATGTGGACTGAATTTCACCCATAATGAACCGACTGTTATCTACGAAGATAATGATGCCTGCATAGAGCAAATGAAGACCGATTTCATTAAGGGAGACAACACCAAGCATATTGCACCGAAGTTCTTCTTTAACCAACAACAGCAAGAACATTGGAAGATTGAGATCAAGCCAATACGATCTTAAGATAATCATGTAGACTTGTTCACCAAGTCATTACCAAAGACCACATTCCAGCAGCATTTGCGAGGTATTGGTTTACGTAGACTGGCTGATCTACCTAATCTGTAGTTTTCAGGGGGAGTCAATATCAGGGGGAGTATCCTGAAGCATACCAAGTATTCAGGAGTATACTGAGTATCCCGAAGTATACTCACATGATCATCATGTACTCTTTTGTCCTACGACCAGGGTTATTTTGTTCCACTGGGTTTTGTTACCTGGCTAGGTTTTAACGAGGCACACATTTTGGTATGATCACCCTGCTAACAATGCATCCTGAAGATGCTATGATTTGACTCATATGTATTTGCTCATCTTTTCCCTTCGACCACAGGTTTTTTCCCATTGGGTTTATCGGGCAAGGTTTTGGTGAAGCAGAACTGATACATTTTATCTCAAAGGTGTACTATCTACCCGTATTTCAGAAGAGGCGACATCAACTACCTCAGAAGGCTCCGATGTGATCACTTACACGAACGTTGCACTCTTTTTCCTTCGACCAGGGTTATTTTTGTCCCATAGGGTTTTTGTTACCTGGCAAGGTTTTAACGAGGCAATACATAAGCGTGTAGCCCAGCGACACCATTACATGAAATATCCAAGGGGGAGTGTTGTAAATATATTTATGTATGTGGCTATTTATGTAAAATTGTGAAGGATAGTTTAGTTAGATGTAAAGAGGGTAGAAAGGTAATTTGTGCTTTGTACTTAAACCTAACCCTACTTCTATATAAGTAGGTTTAACTGAATGAAATGAGAGATACGATTCTAATCGTGTTCACAACATTTACTTAATATTGAAAAAGGAGACTCCGCAAACAGCGAATAGCAAAAGAGCAAACCGCTCATTCTCCATCTCCATCTCCATCTCCATCCCATTATCGTCTTTGCTGGGATCTTTGTTCATCAAATAAAAGAAGTAACTGCCAGAGCAAAAGAGTTAGTGGAGCCTAGAGGTTATGAGGTCTTGAACGTTGAAGGACGGGAATGTTGGATTCAAATACCAATAATACATAGTTTAATTTATATGCGTTATTCTTGGCACCCGCTAACACGAGTGCTAATTTATTTTTTATTTTTGTTAAAAGTTTTGAATAAAACTTTATTAATTATAAATTAATCCAATTTTTAAACTTAACTTATAAATTAGTCCACTTAACATATAAGTTAGACTACCTCCAGGGCAGTGGTGCTCCCTCCACGATGAACTTCGACAGCTATGGTGGAAGGGACACGATCGTCTAGATGAGGGGAGTTTTTTGGGCTTGGTGGCAAGGCTGGTCGTGGTTGGAGTTGTGCACGGTGGTGGCTGTCGGGTTGTGGTCGCTGACTGCAGAGAGATGGGAGGCACGAGAAGAGAGACTGGTTGGTACTTGGTTGAGAGAGTGGAAAGATAGAAAAATGAACGGATTGGTGGGATTAATTAGGTTTTTAGGAGAAAAAAATATAAAATAAATAAATTATAAGTATATAAGAATAAAAATAATGTATGCAATCTCAAAGCAATCACAATCTCAATATCCACACATCTAGGAAAAAATTGAAAATAAATAAATTAAAGTAAATAAAAATATTAAAAAATTAAAAAAATTAATTTCTAATTTCTCCGAGCCATTCCATTTGCAAAAAATATAATTTCTTCTTTCCGAATCCCAACTTCCAAAGTCTTGTACCAAATCCTAAATTTATGTCAAAAGTTCAAAATCTAACTTTCGAATTAATTCATTTCACTAAATTTGTAAATTTTAAGGAATTTGTTAACTTAGTAAGCTTTAAGAAATTTAAGATAGAAGGATAATTTGATAATTTATTATTTTTTTGGTAATTTAATAATTTCAATTTTGAAACCAAAAGCATATAAAAAATTAAAATAAAAAAAGCAAGAAAAAAAAATTAAAAGGGAAAAAAAAGATAAAATTATTATAGGTACCCATTACCTAAGGGTGGCAATTTTTGACACGACTCGATACACGACTCGAAACCCGCACGAAATTTATCCCGGTCAACCCGCACGATTAAAATTTTGGATCATTTTCGGGTCAACCCGTTATGACCCGTTTATTAAACGGGTGGGTTTCAGGTCAACCTGTTAACCCGTTTAATAAATTGGTAGATTTCGGGTTAACAGGTTAACTCGTATATTGGCTTATATATTGACCCATTTAATAAACGTGTCATTACTAACTCATATATCTACCCATTTACCCACCTAAATATCTATTAAATCTTATAATTTAAATAGGTTAAACGGGTTAAATGGGTCAAACGGGTCATAGGTTAATTGAGTTTTGAGTATGACCTGTTTATTAAATGGGTTAAGCGGGTTACACGTGTCATTAACTGGTCGGGTTTGGGTTGGACATTCTTGACACGATTATTAAACGGGTCAGATTCGGGTTGGGCATAAATTGGTAAAACAGAATTCATGACACGACATGAACCCGACACGACACGACCCATTGCCACCCCTACCATTACCTAGTGAGTAGGGTTTGAATAAACCCTCACAAATTGAAAATGGGTTTGGATAGGTATAAAACCCATTTGAACCCATGTAGAGTGAAGATTTACTCTACCCATACTCTCAAAAAAACCCTTTTGGCCGTACACAATCCCCATTGCCGCGACCACATTAGCGGCCAAATCTGTCATTCATGTCGCCCTGTAATGGCTCGCTGTTAAGGCCGATAACAGCGAGCCATTACGTCGATTTCCTTGGTCTTACCTTCCTCGGAGATGGTGATTAGAAATTCGACGGAACGCCCTCCCTCTTCAGGTTGCGGATCGGCTTTGAGCGAAAGCATGAATAGTTTTTCTTCTGCTGTTCTGCACGAAGTGCTCTACTTATGACTCTTGGATTGGAGCTGATTAATGAACCCAACTTGATGCATGGGCATTCTGGATAACCATTTCCATTTTCAGAGGTAACTTCAAAGGATTTCACTTGTACCTATACAAGATTGTTGTTTAATCCATTCTAAAGTATGTTACTGACTTGACTTAAAAGCTATTTTTTCATGCGTTTATCATATACTAGCAATACTCTATAGGAAGCCATGATACTACAAACAATTATCAGCAAGGTCATACAGCTAGCATAAGGTTAAACTTACTGCAGGTAACTGCTTGTAATTGACTTAGGATGAGACAGTTTTGTCATTTGAAGTATCGAAAACATACATAAGAGTGATTATGAATTATTTTCGTTTCTAAGTTGTTCATGCATCAATATTATTGAGTACCATGTTGGTTTTCATTCTACTGGAGACTCTTTTTTATAGTGGAATATTGTGTGTTTCTTTTTGTGTACCTAAAAATAGCCCATGACGTCTATACACACCCGCATATATGTATGACAAGCTGGTATAAAAACATGATGTAAAGGTTCAAGAATTTGAATGGAAGATATTATGCTCTTAAATTACACGATTAAGTGTATCACTAAATTAGACAAAATCTACTCCAGTATCAGTGCATGGTTTATATTCTGTGAAATTTCCTATCCAAAATCCAATAAATTCAAAGAGTTTGTAGACTCAAATTTGATATGTAAGTTGGAACCACAACACCACCAACAATGTGCACTACAAGAAATTTACCTTTTCCTGGCAAACATAAATTAGTAAGTAAATGACACTTTGCCAGGCGAATCTAGGGAGGCTCGTCGGGCAAATCTCGCACGGGAAGCCGTGATCGTTGGTGCACAAAAGGCAAGGGTTTTCCTGGCAAGTGGTCAATGTCCACCAGGCAAAAGTGATTTAACGGCGAATTACATTCGCCGGGCAAGCCTCTGTTGACCCAACTTCGTGCACGGAGGGAAAAAATTTGGCGCGAAGGAAGTTTGGCGCCAAAACTTTTCCCGACGGGTCATTAAAATTTTCCCGATGAAGTCTTCACCGGAAAAAAACCTGAACTGATTAAATGCAGCCTGCAGTTGCATTTCTTCATCTTCTTCCTCATAACTCTCTCATTACTCTCTCTCACTCACTCTCACTTACCATACATAATTTCATCTTCATTTCTTCACCACTTCATCATTACTTCATCTAAGGTTTGAATTTAATTTTTTTTTTGTTTTAGTTTTTCGATTTTTATTTGTTATTAGAAGCTATATATTTTTTTCTTTTAGGAAATTTGTGGTTGATTTGAAGGATTACTTATAAAAGGTATGTGTGTTTGCCTCTCATTTTAATTTTTCTAAGAATTTTGGATTTAATTATGTTAGAAAATTGTGACTTATTGTGGAAAATTTGTAGAAAATGTTTAGAATTTTGGATATAGTTGTGCTAGGAAATTGTGATTTATCCGTTAATGCGAAGTTAATCGAGTTGATTAACTTTGTATAACGAAATTCGATGGAAAACCTTAGACTCCTTTGAGAGTCAGTGAATCAGATTAATTGACTAACTCTTGAATTGTCCATTTATCGGGACAATTTAACTATGTGTTGTGTAATTTTCTGTCTATGTAGTTAGGTTTGGATCATGGAAATTCAGTTTATATCACCTCAATGTTCTCCGAGTGTATACTAGATATTCGTTTAAAATATTTAAGTCGTGCATTTGGAGAACTGTAAGGTAGTGATGCTGCTAAAATTTCCCTCAGTCGAAACTTCGCCTCGTAGACCACAAACTATACAACATAGAACGTGCACTCTCGAATGGGATAGGGCCAAATCATCGGATGTCAGGACCCGTCCCAAATATCACCTCGATATCCGGGACGAACCCTGCTCCCGTCTGACAATCACACTTACAGTACCACAATTAACCTTAATACAATTATAAGCATAACTATCAAACGAAGGAGTAAATATATACAACAGTAAGTCAGAGCATAGCACTACAAAATGGGCACAAAAGTCCTACAATTCTAAGTCCGCAACGGAAGAACGTCGGAAGCTCTATGCCTCGATATCTGCCTCAACGTTTACCCCAGCGCTATCACCACGACCTGGAGGGAAATTTAAAAAAAAAACAGAAGGTGTGAGTGGACCGGAATAAATAGCAGTTTCAAAACAGTTTCTCGTCAAATCAGAGTTAAGGAAAAGTAAGAAGTTATTCCCTCCGCTTAGCAAACAGGCATGCCCAACGAAGTATTAGAAAATCATAATATGAAACATCATAAGAAACAGAAACACTATAAAACATCATAAGAAACAGATACACTATAAAACTGATATAGAAACCAGAGCATAAACATCAAACCATTTTTTTCCGATCAAACCTGCTGGACCTATCCGAGTCTTTAAACTCAACCAGGCCTCACACAAATCCGAGTCTTTAAACTCCCGAGTCTTTAAACTCAATAGGCCTATGGGGGTAATATCGTAATTATCCGAGTCTTTAAACTCCCGAGTCTTTAAACTCAATCCGGGCCCGTCCCCCGTCAATATCAATCCGGGTCTTTAAACCCAATATCCAGATCCAGCAAATCCAATCCATATCAGTGTAAAACCGTTCCGAAATCTATCGCCAAACTCGAATTCGAAATCCCCGGTTCGAAACCCTTCCGGCGTTCAGAACCGACATTCCGAACCCAAATCCGGAAATCCATTATTATACCAAAAACCACATGTAATCACAAAACATATTTCATAACCCATTTATCGTCGTCAGAAAACATTTATAGGTTGAAATCCTCAAATATGGCATCAAAATCCGAAAACCAGAATTTTCTCGAAAAACGTGTAAAATCCCGGAAATGTCTCGAAAAACGTGCAAACATATCAACCACATATAATCATCATTAAGAAGCATAAAACACATTTAATATCATAAAACCTCAGTAAAAACAGTTAGGCATGCTCGAAAGAAAAAAAAGGGTCCACTCACAGATCAGAACAAGTCACTCGCGCCCCGTGCGCTCCTCGACCGTCTCTGGTGTCTCCCGTCCTGTCAATAGATACCAAATAGGGTCACAATTACATCAAGGATACTAATCCTAATTTCCCCAATTTTTCGGGAATTAAATAATATTTTAATCCTAAACCCGTAACCAACTGGATTCCCGAACAACTCCGTAACACCGTCCGATTCACCCGAAAACTACACCATTGGATTCCTTAGAACATTTAGGACTAAACTCAAGTTGGAAGCTTGGCCGGATTCCTTCCCACGCGCCTCCACGCGCCGCCCAAAGTGGCTGCGCGTGGGCCTCACGCGCCAGCTACAGTAGCATCCCCTTCCTCGAGTCACCCGGTTCAACACAGTTGAACCGGCGTGAACGGTTTTCTGTAATCCGACCACCATTTCAGTCCAATCCAATCCCATCCTCTTCGTCCCGTCCTAAGCAACCTAACCACGTCCTAACCTCGAAGAATCACGGCCGGAAACCCGCCGTTCACGGCCTCGAAACAGACGACCCGTAGCCCCTGTTTTGGCCGCCGGCCACCCAGGTCCACCCCGGTCACGGCGTTCATCTTAAACGACGCCTAAGACCCTCCTGAACTTCACCCTAACCTCCTTATCCCTCGACTCTACGCCCAAGTCCACGACTTTGCATTTGAAGTTCACGGCCAAACAGAGTACAGAGTACTCTCCGTCGACTGGGCTCCGCCGTGTACGCCTCCGTCACGGCGACCGTTCCACACCAATCCTAGAACCTCCCTGAACACTACTGCACTCACCAATCCCCTCGATTCTCACCCTACCTTCACGACTTTTGAAATTAAAATCTACAGGAAAACAGAGCAAAAGAAGTTACCCTTCGATTCCGGCGCCGCCGTGAGAACCGCCACCTACCACGGTGCTCGTAGGACTCCCCGTAGCCTCCTGAGTCTCCTAGTGGCTTGAATCGATCCACCACACGGCACAGCAGCCACCACCGTCCACCGTCTCCTCTGTTTCCTCCAAACTTCAGCCGTCCACCGCGTCGTCTCGGTGCACAGTTACAACTCCAAACCTCGATCACCAGCTCCTCCTTGCCTCACTGTCCCTTTCTCAACTCACTCTTCACTCTCCCTTGCACTGAATCGATCACCGCCTCACCCAACTCTTCTCTCTGTTTTCTGTGTTCTTCGAAGGTGTGCACGGTTCAAATGAGGGTAAAGTGTGGCCGTGCACACTTGAGAACATAATGGAACCATCCAGTCCCCTGCACGTGTCCACCATCCATAGGCCAGCCCAAAAAAATCTCTGCCACTTGCCCTTATCTGATTGGGCTGCGGGAAAATGACCAAAATACCCCTCCTGCACAAATTACCATTTTACCCTCATACTTTCCAGACCCGACGTCCGATGACAGCGTGCCGCCTATCGTTGAACTCAAGACGTCGAGACCTATCTACCGATCCTCGGTCTACGTGAAAATCACAAGTCCTCCAAAAAGTCAACATTTCCCTCATTTACTCAAAATTACGGTAACGCCCCCAAACTTCCGAACGTCATAACTTTTCCTCCGGTTGTCCGAATCGAGCCTGCCACCTGTCTACGGACTCGTGACGTCCTAAACTACGTCACAGTCAAGGGCTAACACTCAACCAATCGGTAATTCAAAAAGTCAACTTTTTGTCTACTATTCACAAGGGCAAAATCGTCCATTTACACAAAATTTTACAAAATTACCTTTTTACCCTTCCCGAAGGTACGGGTTGTTACAATCTACCCCCCTAAAAAGAATTTCGTCTCCGAAATTCAGTGGAAAAAATAAGGGTACTGCTCACGCATCAAGGCCTCGGGTTCCCAAGTAGCTTCCTCCACTTGATGATTTTTCCACAATGCCTTCACTAAGGGAACCGTCTTCCTTCGTAAAACTTTATCCTTCCGATCCAAGATCGCAACAGGCTGCTCTTCAAAACTCAAGTCTTCCCTCAGTTCCACTGGTTGTGCTCCCAGAACATGCGAATCATCTCGAATATACTTTCGAAGCATGGAGACATGAAAGACATTATGCACCTTTTCCAAATCTGCTGGTAAGGCCAATCGATATGCAACAGGACCAATCCGTTCCAAGATCTCATAAGGTCCAATGTAACGAGGACTCAACTTCCCTCGTCTGCCAAATTGTACGATTCCCTTCCAAGGAGATAACTTCAGGAAAACCCAGTCTCCTACGGCAAACTCCAAATCCCTGATCCTACGGTCGGCGTAACTCTTCTGGCGGTCCTGCGCTACCTTCAATCGATCCCTGATCAGTGCCACTTTTTCCTGAGTAAGCTCCACCAGCTCAGAAGTAGTCAACCTCCTCTCACCAACCTCAGTCCAACACAATGGAGTCCGACACTGCCGCCCATACAAAGCCTCGTAAGGAGCCATCCCAATGCTCTCCTGATAACTGTTATTGTAGGCGAACTCCATCAAAGGCAGATGTGATTCCCAAGTACCCTGAAACTGAAGTACACAAGCTCGCATCATGTCCTCGAGAATCTGAATAGTCCGCTCAGACTGCCCATCGGTCTGAGGATGAAAAGCAGTACTGAAGTGCAATTTTGTCCCAAAAGCTTCCTGTAAGCTCTACCAAAATCGAGAGGTAAATCTTGGGTCTCTATCAGATACTATCGACTCTGGAGTCCCATGCAACCGAATAATCTCATTTATGAACAACTGTGCAAACTGCTCCAACCTGAAGGTCTCCCGTACTGGCAAGAAATGAGCAGACTTCGTAAGTCGATCCACAATAACCCACACACCATCGTGTCCCTTCGGTGTTCTCGGAAGCTTGAACACGAAATCCATAGTCAGGTGATCCCATTTCCACTCGGGGATCGGCAAAGGTTGCATTGCTCCATAAGGTCTCTGCCGCTCAGCTTTTACCTGTTGACAAATCAAGCATCTACTGACATATTCTGCAATCTCACGTTTCATCCCCGACCACCAGTAATGCTCTCGAAGGGTACGATACATCTTGGTCCCACCAGGATGCATCGCATAAGCTGAACAATGAGCCTCATCCAGTATCACCTTCTTCAATGCGTCATCCTCAGGTACGCACAACCGTCCACCCTTAACCAAGGCTCCATCCTCACGGATCTCAAAATCCTGTCTCTCTCCAGCCTCGACCTCAATCCGAATGAGGCATAGAATAGGATCCTCAAACTGAGCATCAATCACCTGATCAATCAAAATAGGTCGCACATGGAAACTTGCTAGGAGTGCTCCCTGATCATCCACAGTCAACTCTATTCCCAACCTACGGAGCTCAACCAGCAACGGTAACCGTACTGTCCTCAAATGTGACAAAGAACTAGCTGACTTCCTGCTCAAAGCATCGACTACCACATTAGCCTTCCCTGGATGATACTCAATAGTACAGTCGTAGTCCTTAAGCAACTCCAACCAACGGCGCTGTCTCAGATTCAATTCCTTTTGAGTGAACAAATACTTCAAGCTCTTGTGGTCCGTGAAGATCCTGCACCTCTCACCGTACAAGTAATGTCGCCAAATCTTCAATGCATGAACCACCGCTGCTAATTCCAAATCATGTGTAGGGTAGTTCACCTCATGGGGTTTCAATTGCCGGGAAGCATAAGCAATCACTTTCCCGTGCTGCATCAAGACACAACCCAAACCTTGTAAAGAAGCGTCACTGTACACCTCGAACTCCCCACTATCGTCTGGAAGGGCTAACACAGGAGCAGATGTCAACCGCCTTTTAAGCTCCTGGAAACTCTGTTCACATTTATCGTCCCACTCAAACCGAACTCCCTTCCGAGTCAACCTCGTCAACGGTGCTGCAAGAATAGAAAAACCCTCGATAAAACGCCGGTAATACCCTGCCAAACCCAGAAATCTCCGAATTTCCGTCACCGTCTTAGGCTGTTCCCAATTGGCTACCGCCTCAACTTTCTGAGGATCCACGCGGATGCGCTCGGCCGAAATCACATGGCCAAGAAATCCAACACTGGTCAACCAGAACTGACACTTACTGAGCTTCGCATACAACTAATGCTCCCTCAACGTTTTCAGCACGATTCTCAGATGTTTCTCATGCGCCTTCGCACTCTTCGAATACACCAAAATGTCATCAATGAAAACAATCACAAAACGATCCAAGTAGGGCCGGAACACTCGGTTCATAAGGTCCATAAAAGCTGCTGGGGCATTAGTCAAACCAAAAGGCATCACAACAAACTCATAGTGACCGTACCTGGTCCGGAAAGCTGTCTTCGGTATATCCTCCTCTTTAACCCTTAACTGATGATAACCGGAGCGAAGATCAATCTTCGAAAAATACTGTGCTCCCTTGAGCTGGTCAAACAAATCATCAATCCGGGGTAGGGGGTACTTATTCCGAATAGTTACCTTATTCAGTTGCCTGTAATCCACACACAATCTCAATCCTCCGTCCTTTTTCTTGACAAACAAAACAGGTGCTCCCCAAGGTGACATACTCGGTCGAATGAATCCTATATCGACCAACTCTTGCAACTGGGCCTTAAGTTCCCTCAATTCTGCAGGTGCCATACGATAAGGAGTCTGGGAAATAAGCTGTGTACCTGGTAGAAGATCAATCGTAAAGTCAAGATCTCGATGTGGGGGTAGTCCTGGCAACTCCTCGGGGAAAACATCGGGAAACTCCCGTACCACTGGTATGTCCTTCGCCCTCACTGGCGTAGCACGCGTATTCACCACATGGGCTATGTAACCTTGGCACCCCTTACGCAACAACTTGCTAGCCTCAAGTGCCGAAATAACTCCAGTAGGAAGTGCACGCTGATCCCCCTGAAACGTAGTCTCTGATAATCCGGGACTCCGAAAAGTTACTCTCCTATCGAAACATTCGATAGAAGCATGATGTCTCGTCAACCAGTCCATACCCAATATCACATCAAAGTCTCGTAAATCCAAGAGTAACAAATCCACCAGTAACTCCACCTCACCTACCATCACCGGACACTCTCTCAATACCTGAGTCACTACCAACACCTCCCTAGTAGGTGTACTCACTCCTAACGCACAATCCAAAGTAGACACCTCCCTCTCCTTAACCAAACTACAACTCCGAGCTACAAAAGAATGGGTAGCCCCGGGATCTATCAAAGCAAAAACAGTGTGACCAAGTATGGTGAGTGTACCTGTCACCACTCCCGGTGCTGACCTAGCCTCCTGCTGAGTCATAGTAAAAACTCGTGCCTGAGGTCCCGATGACCTACCGCGCCCTCTGGAACTGCTCGTGGCACCACCGCCACCCCTAGGGCCTGCTGCCCCTGACACTGAAGCAGTACTCCGCCCGGGTTCTGCTGCACCTCTGCCTGCTCCACCCGCTGGAGCTAACAATGGGCACTCCCGACGGAAGTGTCCTCGCTCTCCACAATAGAAGCAAGTATCCCTACCGGGTCCACCGGTATGCCTCCCTGTAGAAGCCACTGAAGTCGCACTCGCTTGAGGAGTCGGCTGTGACCTAGCTCCTCGAAATCCCGAGCCCTGAAAACTGCCTGGTCTGCCATACCGGGCTCCACCAGCCGATGATGATCCACCAAAATTACCCCGTTTCGGGGGCCTCTGACTCGATGCTCCTGGAAATGACTGCTCTCGGCGTCGAACACAGCCCGAATACTGTGGCCTAGCGGGTAAACTGGCCTCAACCCTGACAGCAGCATCAGATAACTCCCGAAAAGTAGCAAAAGAGTCAGCTGTCACTATGGCCCTGATCTCTCCCCGAAGGCCCAACTCAAACCGGCGGCACTTCTCCGCCTCAGTTGCCACAAAAGCAGGAGCGAAACGAGATAGCATCTGGAACCTCTGCTCATACTCAGCAACTTTCAAGTTCCCTTGCTTCAAGTGAAGAAATTCCGCTTCCTTCGCATCCCGGAAAGAACGGGAATAGTACAGATCTAGAAACCGCTCCCGGAAAGTCTCCCAAGTCACGGTATGTGCATCCCAGCCGGACAGTTCCAGCGTGTACCACCACTCATAGGCAGCTCCATCCAACAGAAAAGTAGCTAACAAAACCCGATCCTCTGGAGGACAGTGCATCACCCCAAAAATACGCTCGAGTCGGGTGATCCATCGGTGAGCTTCCTCGGGATCGGCCCCACTGTTGAACGTAGTAGCCCCAAGCCTCTGGGCTCTCTCGATCGAAGCGCTCTCAGTCCCTCTCGCCGCTTCATCTTCAGGTCGTGGAGGGGGTTCACGTCTCGGAGGCATGATCGATCGTACGCTGAAAGAGGCATAGAGTTAGTATAACAACCTAAACCCAACACAAATCGACACAACCTATGCTCTGATACCAATTGTCAGGACCCGTCCCAAATATCACCTCGATATCCGGGACGAACCCTGCTCCCGTCTGACAATCACACTTACAGTACCACAATTAACCTTAATACAATTATAAGCATAACTATCAAACGAAGGAGTAAATATATACAACAGTAAGTCAGAGCATAGCACTACAAAATGGGCACAAAAGTCCTACAAGTCTAAGTCCGCAACGGAAGAACGTCGGAAGCTCTATGCCTCGATATCTGCCTCAACGTTTACCCCAGCACTATCACCACGACCTGGAGGGAAATTTAAAAAAAACAGAAGGTGTGAGTGGACCGGAATAAATAGCAGTTTCAAAACAGTTTCTCGTCAAATCAGAGTTAAGGAAAAGTAAGAAGTTATTCCCTCCGCTTAGCAAACAGGCATGCCCAACGAAGTATTAGAAAATCATAATATGAAACATCATAAGAAACAGAAAAACTATAAAACATCATAAGAAACAGATACACTATAAAACTGATATAGAAACCAGAGCATAAACATCAAACCATTTTTTTCCGATCAAACCTGCTGGACCTATCCGAGTCTTTAAACTCAACCAGGCCTCACACAAATCCGAGTCTTTAAACTCCCGAGTCTTTAAACTCAATAGGCCTATGGGGGTAATATCGTAATTATCCGAGTCTTTAAACTCCCGAGTCTTTAAACTCAATCCGGGCCCGTCCCCCATCAATATCAATCCGGGTCTTTAAACCCAATATCCAGATCCAGCAAATCCAATCCATATCAGTGTAAAACCGTTCCGAAATCTATCGCCAAACTCGAATTCGAAATCCCCGGTTCGAAACCCTTCCGGCGTTCAGAACCGACATTCCGAACCCAAATCCGGAAATCCATTATTATACCAAAAACCACATGTAATCACAAAACATATTTCATAACCCATTTATCGTCGTCAGAAAACATTTATAGGTTGAAATCCTCAAATATGGCATCAAAATCCGAAAACCAGATTTTTCTCGAAAAACGTGTAAAATTCCGAAAATGTCTCGAAAAACGTGCAAACATATCAACCACATATAATCATCATTAAGAAGCATAAAACACATTTAATATCATAAAACCTCAGTAAAAACAGTTAGGCATGCTCGAAAGAAAAAAAAAGGGTCCACTCACAGATCAGAACAAGTCACTCGCGCCCCGTGCGCTCCTCGACCGTCTCTGGTGTCTCCCGTCCTGTCAATAGATACCAAATAGGGTCACAATTACATCAAGGATACTAATCCTAATTTCCCCAATTTTTCAGGAATTAAATAATATTTTAATCCTAAACCCGTAACCAACTGGATTCCCGAACAACTCCGTAACACCGTCCGATTCACCCGAAAACTACACCATTGGATTCCTTAGAACATTTAGGACTAAACTCAAGTTGAAAGCTTGGCCGGATTCCTTCCCACGCGCCTCCACGCGCCGCCCAAAGTGGCTGCGCGTGGGCCTCACGCGCTAGCTACAGTAGCATCCCCTTCCTCGAGTCACCCGGTTCAACACAGTTGAACCGGCGTGAACGGTTTTCTGTAATCCGACCACCATTTCAGTCCAATCCAATCCCATCCTCTTCGTCCCGTCCTAAGCAACCTAACCACGTCCTAACCTCGAAGAATCACGGCCGGAAACCCGCCGTTCACGGCCTCGAAACAGACGGCCCGTAGCCCCTGTTTTGGCCGGCGGCCACCCAGGTCCACCCCGGTCACGGCTTTCATCTTAAACGACGCCTAAGACCCTCCTGAACTTCACCCTAACCTCCTTATCCCTCGACTCTACGCCCAAGTCCACGACTTTGCATTTGAAGTTCACGGCCAAACAGAGTACAGAGTACTCTCCGTCGACTGGGCTCCGTCGTGTACGCCTCCGTCACGGCGACCGTTCCACACCAATCCTAGAACCTCCCTGAACACTACTGCACTCACCAATCCCCTCGATTCTCACCCTACCTTCACGACTTTTGAAATTAAAATCTACAGGAAAACAGAACAAAAGAAGTTACCCTTCGATTCCGGCGCCGCCGTGAGAACCACCTACCACGGTGCTCGTAGGACTCCCCGTAGCCTCCTGAGTCTCCTAGTGGCTTGAATCGATCCACCACACGGCACAGCAGCCACCACCGTCCACCGTCTCCTCTGTTTCCTCCAAACTTCAGCCGTCCACCGCGTCGCCTCGGTGCACAGTTACAACTCCAAACCTCGATCACCAGCTCCTCCTTGCCTCACTGTCCCTTTCTCAACTCACTCTTCACTCTCCCTTGCACTGAATCGATCACCGCCTCACCCAACTCTTCTCTCTGTTTTCGGTGTTCTTCGAAGGTGTGCACGGTTCAAATGAGGGTAAAGTGTGGCCGTGCACACTTGAGAACATAATGGAACCATCCAGTCCCCTGCACGTGTCCACCATCCATAGGCCAGCCCAAAAAAATCTCTGCCACTTGCCCTTATCTGATTGGGGTGAGGGAAAATGACCAAAATACCCCTCCTGCACAAATTACCATTTTACCCTCATACTTTCCAGACCCGTATCTTTCCCGTCCGACGTCCGATGACAGCGTGCCGCCTGTCGTTGAACTCAAGACGTCGAGACCTATCTAACGGTCCTCGGTCTACGTGAAAATCACAAGTCCTCCAAAAAGTCAACATTTCCCTCGTTTACTCAAAATTACGGTAACACCCCCAAACTTCCGAACGTCATAACTTTTCCTCCGGTTGTCCGAATCGAGCCTGCCACCTATCTACGGACTCGTGACGTCCTAAACTACGTCACAGTCAAGGGCTAACACTCAACCAATCGGTAATTCAAAAAGTCAACTTTTCATCTAATATTCACAAGGGCAAAATCGTCCATTTACACAAAATTTTACAAAATTACCTTTTTACCCTTCCCGAAGGTACGGGTTGTTACATCGGAGGTATAAGGAGACAAGTGGGTTTCGATATTAATTTGTTCAAACTACGGGACAATATTTGATGATTTACTTACATTGATTTTGTTTTGTGGAAATAGACACAATAGAAAGAGGATGGATGAAAATATTGGCTGAATCTTCTGATTAGTATTTGGATGAGATCGACAACTTCATCGCCTATGCATGTAGTCATTGTAGTGATCAAAGGCACATTTTATGTCTGTGTCGTAAATGTAACAACTGTTATTGGATGTCGCTAAGTGATGTCCATTTGCATCTGGCACGAAACGTGATCATACACAACTACACTAACTAGATCTATCACGGTGAACATGATTTTACTACATCGACATCTTCAGATCACGGGACTCATCGAGATGAAAGTAATTCAGATTATCGATGCGATAATAATCTATTTGTTGAGATATTAACCAATATTTTTCCTCCTACATTTGATGATATGAATGATGATGGCCCTAGGTCTGAACCCGAAGAGTCACATCTCCATTATAAGAGGTTGTTGAAAGAAGCTCCGTGCGAATTATACCTCGGTTCTAAATCCTTCGCAGTTCTAGGGGCAGTTGTGGAATTGATGCACATGAAAGTTGAGTATAATCAAATGAACCTGTATTTTGATCACATGATGGACATCATCATCCGAATGATCCCTGAAGATAAAAATCTCCCTAAGAATCATTATAGCTAGAAGAAACTCTTGTAGGATCTCGGTTCAGGGTATGTGAAGATTCATACATAACTGTGCATTATTTTACGGTGAATTCAAGCAACTCGAAAAATGTCTTATGTACAATGAGCCTAGGTTTCGAACAAATAAGATTTCAAACAAGATGTTGCGCTATTTTCCACTGAAGCCAAGGTTACAAAGATTTTTCATGTAGTCTCATACAACCCGTGATATGAGGTGGCACAAGAATGAACACACTGATGACGATTCACTAAGGCATCCAGATGATAAAGATGCTTGGAAGGAATTTGATAAGATGTATCTCGATTATGTTGTAGAGCTAAAAAATCTCAGAATAGGACTTGTTACTGACGGTTTTAATCATTTTGGGAGTTTTACAAGACCATATAGTACATGGTCGATAATTGTAGTTCCGTATAACTTGCCTCCTTGGAGATGCATGAACAAAGAATTCACAATCCTCAGTACTTTGATACCGGGGCCCAAATCGCCGAGTAATTCCATCGATGTCTATTTGCGGTCATTGATTGATGAGCTTGTGGATTTGTGGGGAAATGGTATCCGAACCTACGAATATGATTATCTTGTTATAAGTATTTAAAGAATGTATTGAGTAGTATTAAATGTATACTAAATTGTGATGGGTAAAAAGGAATTAAGGAAATAAGAAGGATGGAAAGTTCTACGAAAATATAATGACGAGTTGTGACGCAGTAATAATGTGTGGAATGGATAAACGTTTAAGTTAATGGATTAGGAGGAATAATACTTGAAAATTCTTAAAGTTATAATAAATGGATAATTGTGAGGCTGAACTAGTAAATTCCTTCACTTTTTCGGGCTAGTGGGTTGGACGTGGGTGGTAACCCCGTAAGGGTGGGACTTTTTTTTGTTAGCCTAATAAGATATAAAAACGGGTTAAGTCAGACAAATCCATAGTCTGGTAGGAGTTGTCAAACGGGAGCAAGATCGGTTCAGTTTTTAAGTAAATTTGGGAACGAGTCATGTTAGATTGGCATTCGGCCTTATTTGGAGCCTAAAGTTGTTGAGACGATAGTTTATTTTTCTCAATTTTTCCAGATACTATATATCAAGTCACTAGAAAAATGGACCTCGAAGAAAATAAAGAGGACATTGTCTATATCATGCGTCGGCTCGAGCAAATATTTCCACCATCATTTTTTGATGTAATGGTACACCTACTAATACATCTTCTGGACAAGGCAATGCTAGCTGACCCAATTCATTCTCGTTGGATGTACCCAAGAAAAAGGTATAGATTATTCCTAATATTGGTACTATTACCTTAATATAATGTATATATGTGACTCGTTTTTTATATTTCATTGTAGAATGTTAAGTACCTACAAGCGGTACATCCACAACAAGATACGTCGTGAAGGCTCTATATGTCAGAACACAAAATGGGCATCAAAAGTCCTACAAGTCTAAGTCCGCAACGGAAGAACGTCGGAAGCTCTATGCCTCGATATCTGCCTCAACGTTCACCCAAGCGCTATCACCACGACCTGGAGGGAATTTAAAAAAAAAGGTGTGAGTGGACCGAAAGGAATAAAAATTTTAAAACCGTTTACCATCAAATCAAAGTAAAGAAATATTCCCTCCGGTTTAAAATCAGGCATGCCAATGAAGTATTAGAAAAGTCATAATATGAAACATCATAAGAAACAGAAACACTATAAACACCATAAGAAACAGATACACTATAAAACTGAGATAGAAACCAGAGCATAAACATCAAACCACTTTTTCCGATCAAACCTGCTGGACCTATCCGAGTCTTTAAACTCAACCAGGCCTCACATATAAATATCTGAGTCTTTAAACTCCCGAGTCTTTAAACTCAATAGGCCTATGGGGGTAATATCAATATATCCGAGTCTTTAAACTCCCGAGTCTTTAAACTCAATCCGGGCCCGTCCCCCGTCAATCAATATCCGGGTCTTTAAACCCATATCCAGATCCAGCAAATCCAATCCATATCAGTGTAAACCCATTCTGAAACCCATCACCAAACTCGAATCCGGAATCCCTAGTTCGAAGCCCTTTCGGCGTTCAGAACCGACATTCCGAACCCAAACCCGGGAAAAGATCCATGTTCATAACAAAACCTTAGGAAACTCCTAAATCAGTGACCACAACCCATTTACCATCATCAGAAAACGTTTTTAGGTTGAATTTCTGAATTATAGCATCAAAATCTGAAAACCAGCTTTTTCTCGAAAAACGTGCAAAATCCCGAAAATGTCTCGAAAAACGTGCAAACATCTCAATCACATATAAACACATATAAAAACATAAAACATTAATAAAAACAGTTAGGCATGCTCGGAAGTAAGAAAGAGTCCACTCACAGTTCAGAGCAAGTCACTCGCGCTCTGTGCGCTCCTCAACCGTCTCTGGTGTCTCCCGTCCTGTCAATGGATACCAAATAGGGTCACAATTATATCACGGATACCTTCCCTATTTTCCCCAATTTTTCGGGAATTTAATCATATTTTAATCCTAAACCCTAAACCGTACGGATTTCCGAACCATCCCGTAACACCGTCCGATTAACCCGAAAACTATACCATTGGAGTCCTTAGGACATTTAGAACCAAAACCATGTTGGAAGCTTGGCCGGAATCATCACCACGCGCCTCCACGCGCCGCCCAAAGTGGCTGCGCGTGGGCCTCACGCGCCTGCTACAGTGCCACCGTCTTCCTCGAGTCACCCGGTTCAACACAGTTGAACCGGCGTGAACGGTCCTCTGTAATCCGACCACCATTTCGGTTCAATCCAATCCTAACCTCTTCGTCCCGTCCTAAGCAACCTGACCATGTCCTAACCTCGAAGAATCACGGCTGGAAACCCGCCGTTCACGGCCGCGAAACAGACGGCCTGCAGCCCCTGTTTTCCTTCCCGGCCGTCCACTGCTTCCCCCTTCACGGTGGCGATACCAGCACCTTCCTAGGACCCTACTTAGTCCTACCCAACTCACAGAATCCGTCGATTCATCCCCGAAGTCCACGACTTCAAGTTTAAACTCGCCGTCGACTGAGCCCCGCCGTGTACGCCCCCGTCACGGCAGCCATCACAAACCATTCCTAGGACCTCCCTGAACATCACCCTGACCTCCTAATCCCTCGACTCTAAGCCCAACTCCACGACTTTGCATTTGAAAAATCACGGGAAACAGAGTAAAGAGACTTACCCTGCGATTCAGTCGCCGCCGTGAGCACCGCCGCCTACCACGGTGTTTGTTGGACACCCTGCAACCCCTTGGACCTCCTATAGCCTTGGTTTGCCTCACCACACGGCACAACAGCCTCCACGAGCTCACGACCTCCCCGTTTTCACAGAAGCTTAGCTGCACCGCCACAGTGCCGCCGTGCACGGTTTCCGTCCAATAGCACCACCACCAACTCACCGTAAGCTCCCTGTCACTCTCTCAATTTACCAAAACCGCACTCACCCCTTGAATCGATCACCGTCTCCCCAAGTTCTTCTCTCTGTTTTCTGCGCACACAAGGTTTGCACGGTTTCAAAATGGACAAAGTGTGGCCGTGCACACTTTAGATCTTTGTGGAACAATCCAGCACCCCCACGTGTCCACAATCCTATGGACAAGCAGAAAAATATCCCAATCCCCTTTTGCCACTTGTCATCATCTGCTTTGCTGAAAGGAAATGACCAAAATACCCCTTGTATAATTAATTACCGTTTTGCCCTCGACCGTTCTAGACCTGTAACTTTTCCGTCCGACGTCCGATGACAGCGTGCCGCCTGTCGTTGTACTCAGGACGTCGAGACCTACCTAACGGTCCTCGGTCTACGTGAAAATTATTAAGTTACCAAAAAGTCAACATTTTCCTCATTAAATCGAAATTACGATAACGCCCTCAATCTTCCGTACCTCATAACTTTTTCTCAGATTGTCCGAATCGAACCTGCCACCTGTCTACGGACTCGTGACGTACTAAACTACGTCACGGTCAAGGGCTAACACTCATCCAATCGATAGTACCAAAAGTCAACTTTTCATCTACTATTCACAAGGGCAAAATCGTCCTTTTTTACAAAACTCCACAAAAATTACATTTTTACCCTTCCCGTAGGTACGGGTTGTTACACTATAGTAGAGACATACATTGCAAAAGAGTCACTTGCATTGTAAAAGAGTCATTTACATTTTGCGCTATGTATCTTCGAAATGTTGAAACTTCTTTCAATAGGACCCCACTTAACGATGATGGTAGTAAACGCTTGGAGACCCAATCATTATTTTCCAAATCCACAAGAAATTACCGGGGGGAAGAAATTACGGCAAAACAGAGCAAACTAACGGGGGAAGAAATTACCTGCCTGTCGATCGTCGCCGTGCTCGCTGCCGCACTCCCTGAAGTCCACAGAGTCGTCCCAGCTTCCCTTCGAGTCCAAATGGATCAACACACGGCCACACCACCTCCAAGGTCCCTCAGCTCTCTCTGTTTTTCCCGTAACCTCACCCTCTCCACTCACCAAACTTCCTCACACGATTTGCCTTCCCAACTCACTCACTGTCTCTCTCTCGATCTCTAGTCCCTCACTTGATCACTGAACACACAAACACACTCTGCACTCGTCCAATTCCTCCCTAACTCTCAGTCTCTGTTTCTCTCTTGTTCGAACACAACCACAACACCTGCACGATTTTGAATACACACACCGTGCACCCTAGAACCCACTACACACACTGCACGTGTCCTCCATCCAATGGTACCCTTCCAAAATATCCTATTAAACCTGTACACTTGTCCTCATCTGGTGTGCACAAATCCCAATGCAGCCAAAATACCAAAATGCCCCTATATTTTACCGTTTTGCCCTTGCCGTTTTAGACCCATAACTTACGCATCCTAGGTCCGATAAACACGTGCCGCCTGTCGTTGAACTCAAGACGACGAGCTCTACTTAACAGTCCTAGGTCAACGTGTCAAAACCTCATCACACGAAAAGTCAACGTTTCCCCCCTATTTAGCCAAATTACGGTAATGCCCTCAACCTTCCGAGCATCATAACTTCCTCCTCGGATGTCGGAATCGAGCGTGCCACCTGTCTACGGATTCGTGACGTCCCGAACTACGTCACGGTCATCGGTCAATACCCAATTGACCACCCGAACTAAAAGTCAACTTTTTGCCCAACCTAAGGGCAAAATCGTCATTTGACGCTAACAAACTTTCAGTAACCAACTAACCACCGATTAAACTAACTAATCCGTCACTAATCACCGCCTTAACCCTAATTTCCAGGACGGGTCCTTACAACCTACCCTCCTTAAAAGAATTTCGTCCCCGAAATTTCACAGCTCGTTCCCAACACCTAGGTCTCCTACCCGGGGATCAACACTGGTGCAACAAAAACTACTCCCGGGTTTCCGATCTATCATCTCCACCTTGGGTATTTCACAACACCCTCACCTACCAGTTCACCACTCCTGACCCTCTCTTAGTACGACTAGAACTTCAAGATGTACGCAAGGGAAACTCTATGAACAGAAAACAACGGTATTTTAAAATACCTCATATAGAGTACCCAATAGAATTCATAGAGTACATCCTCACGTACTACCACCTCACCTTCCAGAACCCAACTCAAATCCTAACCCAGAACAATCTAGTCCAAACAGGAAATCCTACCTACTGGCTCACTCCCTCGCTACTACTTCGACCACTTGTCGGAATAAATCTACAAAGTCCTAAAGGAAAATCCTAGATTGTGGGTTCTCTTCCTTCAATAACCTCATATCGATCAGTTATAGTCACTCCTTTCCCGTTTCTTCCGTCATCCTTCAGCGGAACTCACCAAAAGCTGTAACCTCGTCACTCCAGGTCACCTAGGAGAAAAGTCCTAGACTCTATCCCGGGATCCAACAAAACGGTGTACAACACCACCAAGGATAGTAAAAGTACCTGTCCCCGCACCTGGGGCAGACTGAACCTCCTGCTGAGTCATTGAAAACACTCGGGCCTGAGGTCCTGAAGATCTACCACGTCCTCCCACACCACTAGTGGCACCACCACCTCCTCTAGTACCCGCTGTCCCTGACACTGACGCTGTGCTCCGTCAAGGCTCCGCCGATCCTCGACCTACACCATCTTCCTGTGGTAACAGTGGACACTCACGTCGAAAGTGACCTCGCTCCCCACAGTAGTAACACACATCCCGACCTGAAGGACCTGGTCTCCCTGTAGACGCAACAGACGTCGCACTAGCTTACGGAGTCGGCTGTGCTCGGTAACCACGAAATCCTGAACTCTGGAAACTACCAGGTCTACCAAAATGATCATCGCCCGCCGACGATGCCCACTGCAGTTACCCCTCTTCGGTACTCTATGACTGGAAGCTCCAGAAAAAAGTGGCTCCCGGCGTCGTACCGGCAAGCTAGCCTCAACCCTCACCGTAGCATCCGACAACTCTCGGAGGGTAGCAAACGATCCAGCCGTCACTATGGCTCGAATCTCACCTCGCAGGCAAAACTCAAACCTACGACACTTCTTGGCTTCAGTGGCCACAAACGTAGGAGCAAAACGAGACAACATCTGAAACTTCTGTTTGTACTCAGCCACACTCAGATTTCCCTGTTGAAGCTGCAGAAAGTCAGCCTCCTTTACATCTGGAAAGAACGAGGGTAGTACTGATGAGCCTCTCCCGAAACGTCTCCCAGGTCACAGTGTGGGCGTCCCAACCAGACAACTCGAGGGTATACCACCACTCGTACGCTGCACCGTCCAGTAAGAAGGTAGCCAGTAACACTCGATCCTCCGGTGGGCAATGCATTACTGCAAAGATCCGCTCAAGTCTTGTGATCCACCTCTGGGCTTCCTCAAGATCTGCCCACCACTAAAAGTCATAGCTCCGAGCCGCTAGGCTCGCTCAATCGTAGCACTCTCTGTCCCTCTCGCCGCTTCGTCTTCAGGTCGTGGATGGGGTTCACGTCTCGGAGGCATAGTCAACCGTACGCTGAAATAGGCATAGAAACAGTCAAACAACCTAAACACAACCTCCCAACAGACACAAACCGACAAACCCGACAAACCTATGCTCTGATACCAATTGTCAGGACCCACCCCGGTTCCACCCCGAAAACCGAGGTAAATCCTGCTCCCGTCTGACACCCCGACACGCAACTAACGTAACCTCACGATAAACCACCAAAAAAATGCCAGACGCATGAGAAACATTTAAACATCCCGAAGTCAAAGTTTTTCAGACCACCAAAAAAATGCCAGACGCATGAGAAACATTTAAACATCCCGAAGTCAAAGTTTTTCAGAGCCGAGTACCAAATACAAAGGAAAGAAAACCTATAAACAAGGTACATGCACATCGGAAAATTTAAAGCACTCCGAGGTCACTCTCGAGTATTCTATGCCTCAGACGTTGCCTCGACGTCAACCCCCGCGCTAGCTCCACGACCTGGAGGGCAATTAAAAACCAGAAAGTGTGAGTGGACCAAAAGAATAAAAGTTTCAAAAAAACCATTTCATAAGAAAACCAGGGTTTTGGCCCCCGTTTTGAAATCACACATGCATAACCCATTTACTGAAATCGGTTATAAATCACATAAAAAGCGACATAAAAAAAGAATTGAAAGAAGTTACAGAAATCATGTCATAAACACCATAAAACCATATCATAAAACATAAGTCTCAAACAATCATTATCCGATCAAACTTGCTGGACCTATCCGAGTCTTTAAACTCAATCCAGGCCTCAATAATATCCGAGTCTTTAAACTCCCGAGTCTTTAAACTCAACAGGCCTACGGGGGAAATATCAGTATATCCGAGTCTTTAAACTCCCGAGTCTTTAAACTCAATCCGGGTCTTTAAACCCTTTCCGGGCTCGTCCCCCGTCAATCACACTATCCGGGTCTTTAAACCCAATAACCAGATCCAGCAAACCCAATAACCAAAGTACGTCACTAACACGTCTACAGACTCTCCTAATTTTCCCTAAAAATCCCCGGGTCCTAAACGTAACGAACCGGGACCCTAAACCTTCAACCTCGCGGAACTAACCTCAAACGACGTCCGATCAACCCGAAACTTAGTCCACTAGACTCGTTACAACCTCTAGACCAAAAACCTAGTTGACACTTTCCCTAGAAACCACCGCACGTGCCTCCACGCGCCGCCCAAAGTGGCTGCTCGTGGGCCTCACGCGCCTGCACCCAGACACTGTTCATCATCGCCTTCAACAGGTGAACCGGTCTGAACTGGCTGGAGCGGTTTTCTGCCGTTCCTTCACCGTTTCGACTCATCTCTTCACCATCCTCAACGTCCAGTCCTAAGCAACCTATTCCCCTTACTCTAACACTTCGACACAGCCCCTAACCCGTCTTCTTCAACCTCGAAACAAAACCCGTACAAACCCCTGTTTTCCATTCCGGCCACCCAAGTCCTCCCCCGTCACGGCTTCGATATTAACAGGTTCCTAAGGACCTAAGAAGTCGACTAGGACCAACCAGACACCTCGACTCAGCTCCCACCTTCACGACTATTGGTTTGAAAATCACGGAAAAACAGAACAAACTAACGGGGGAAAAAATTACCTGACTGTCGATCGCCGCCGTGCTCACTGCCGCACTCCCTGAAGTCCACAGAGTCGTCCCAGCTTCCCTTCAAGTCCAAATGGATCAACACACGGTCACACAACCTCCAAGGTCCCCCAGCTCTCTCTGTTTTTCCCGTAACCTCACCCTCTTCACTCACCAAACTTCGTCACACGATTTGCCTTCCCAACTCACTCATTGTCTCTCTCTCGATCTCTAGTCCCTCACTTGATCACTGAACACACAAACACACTCTGCACTCGTCCAATTCCTCCCTAACTCTCAGTCTCTGTTTCTCTCTTGTTGGAACACGACCATAACACCTGCACGATTTTGAATACACACACCGTGCACCCTAGAACCCACTACACACACTGCACGTGTCCTCCATCAAATGGTCCCCTTCCAAAATATCCTATTAAACCTGTACACTTGTCCTCATCTGGTGTGCACAAATCCCAATGCAGCCTAAAGACCAAAATGCCCCTGTAAGTTAAAATTACCGTTTTTCCCTTGCCGTTTTAGACCCATAACTTACGCATCCTAGGTCCGATGAACACGTGCCGTCTGTCGTTGAACTCAAGACGATGAGCTCTACTTAACAGTCCTAGGTCAACGTGTCAAAACCTCGTCACACGAAAAGTCAACGTTTCCCCCTATTTAGCCAAATTACGGTAATGCCCTCAACCTTCCGAACATCATAACTTCCTCCTCGGATGTCGGAATCGAGCTTGCCACCTGTCTACTGATTCGTGACGTCCCGAACTACGTCACGGTCATCGGTCAATACCCAATTGACCACCCGAACTAAAAGTTAACTATTTGCCCAACCTAAGGGCAAAATCGTCATTCGATGCTAACGGACCTTCCGTAACCAACTAACCACCGATTAAACTCACTAATCAGTCACTAATCACCGTCTTAACCCTAATTTCCAGGACGGGTCCTTACAATTTCCACATTGGTTTTCTGTACATGTAAGATATTTATTGTATTAAATTATTTTTAAATGAACGAGACTAACTTTTTGTGTTTTTGTACCAGATGACACAGTTGAGAGCCGACAACTCGCCAAAGTTCTGCAAAGAATTGATGCAGGTTGCAATTGGCCCATTTCGATGAGAAACATACGGTGGTTGTCACGTTAACAAAGTTAAATTCGTGCACACAAAAAAAGATGAAAAATTGTCTACTCAAAATAGTGGGATCTTCGTGCTGGGGGATGGAGCAAATGCTGATATGGGTACAGTAAATTGTTAAATGTGGTAACGGTGTTTTATGCGGACCGCAAGGTAGTGACCTTGTTCAAGTGTCATTGGTTTGACACGGACCGAAGTATCCCTAGCAGGATCATTAAAAATCATTTATGTACCTCTGTTAACGCAAACAACCGGTGGTTTGATAGTGATCCATACATCCTCTCTAGTACAACAAAACAAGTATTTTACGTTGATGATCCAAAAACTGGTGCTGGTTGGAAAATAGTTAAGATGGTTAAGCATAAAAACATATGGGACTTGGATAATCGACAACATGAAGATGGTGGAGAAAGAAAAAATGACAAAGTTGTTTGCCACGAGAATTTCTCAGCACCCGCCCTAAATGTGGAAGGAGTACGCACCAACGTCCTCACCCCACCTGTTGTGATTGATGGCTTTTTATTGTTCTTAGTACCTTAGAACCAATTGAAAGTGAGGAAACAACTAGTACGCATGGCTTGGATGACAAGGGTGATTGGGAGGGGGATAGTGAAACCGACATGGGTTAACAGTTGCCTAGAAAAACCTTCAATTTATATGTCACATATTTAATTTTCTATTTGCTATTATTATTTTGCATATATATATTAATGTTAATTATATGTATTAATGTTAATTAATAATATACAATTGAGCTTGCCCGACGAACATCCGTTGAGCAAGAGCAAACATGCCTCGTGAATAAATAACATTCGCCGAGCAAGGTGAATATTTATGAGTTTTTTTTTGGGCTTTTGTCAAACATAGTTAATTTTAATATATAGAATAATTATATATATATATATATTAATATTGTTGAAGCGTTAAATGTTTGAACTGTCGATTACTCGTTGCCCAATCACCAAATGACGCGCGTCCCTTATGTGACCTGTCAACTCAAGCGGATCGCGGGTTTCCGTTAGTACGGGCACCGGTGTGGTGCCTGCCTAAGGCTCTCCGACGATCAAGTCAGTTGCATTGTTCGTAAGAGGAAATAGTAAATTTTAAGTTTGGCAGAGTAATTGTGAATAGTAAATCTTAGTTCCCTTTATTGGGAAATGTGTACCCTTTATGTATGGGTAGGTGGGATGTTCAATTCCCAAAGTTCCGATGTGGGACAAATGCTTCTCGATTTACGTTCTGACACGTGTTACGTAAATCGAGGGTGGACGCGCTTCCACGTGGCATCCCGCATTGGGCCCGGTGTTAGGGCTGTTGTAAGTATGGTAGTTTTGGGCCTTTAGCGGGGTCTGGGCTTTAAGTATACGGCCCAGTGGGTCTGGTCAGATATGGTGTCAACAGAAGTCCCCCAAGTCGTTGACTGAAGTGGAATTTCTCGGTTGGGGACTTGTTTCATTCTTCCAGACCCTGGTGGGAAGTATACCTGTAGCCCCCTAAGTCCCCTGGTGGGAGAGTCCGCCGCGACAGTCTCGGTCATGGCGAGTGAGTGGCTAGTGGTTGGCCTGGGAGGGCCGCAACTTGGCGAAAAAGTGGTAGTCGGTCATGGATGTGCAAATGCAGTCGGTAGTGGTGTCGTGGTCGGTGATGTGGACCAAAAACTGGGTTGGTGCTGCGGATACCGAGCGGTGTAACTGGGTCGGTAGCACGACCATTGTATGTAGGGGGTGAACACACCAAGCGGTGTATAAGAGTCGGTGGAGAGAGCCAACGTTCCCAAACGAGTGAGAGCACCGAGCGGTGTACAGGGGTCGTTGGGGAGGACCAGCGTTTGTAGGGCCGTCTAGGGGCATCGAGTGGTGTACGGAAGTCGGTGTCGATCTGAAGAAAGTCGGTGTCGACTTGAGGGAAGACGGTTGGGCTTCCTCGGACAGATGGTTGACACGTGTTCGGTCAGAATGATTGGTTGCAACACGTGTCTGTCACTGAGGGGGGTGACGCTTCGTAGTCTGTGCATCAATTGCTATAAATATAGGGAGCTCTTCACTGATTTTCTCACTTGTGTTTTTTGAGAAAATTGGGGAAATTCTGTCCAACCAAGGAGGCGATTTCCGACTAGCTCTCGACGGCGGTGCGTACGGCGTTTGCGATTTCCAATCTACGGTCCTCCATGAAAAACACGGTAAGCACTTTCCAAAGTTTAGTTTTTCGATTAAAGTAGGAGGTTGTGAAGAACTGTCCATGAACGTGGTGAAGGTTTGTGGGCAGATCATCGTAGGAACGAGTCGGTCGGCTGAGTTCTGTTTTTCTTCTGTTTTTTTTTGTAGATGTCGGTCGATAGTGACTCGGTGTCTGAGGGTAAGTGCTACGACTCCCAGGGCGGCGAGTCATCAGAGAGTAGTGTGCAGGTGCTCATTCCCATCTCCGGGAGTGAGGACGAGGTCCCCTCGACTGAGGTACAAAAGAGGGTAGAGTCGGTGCATAATACGGCCGTGTCGTCCGGTAGGACTACGGAGACCTGTGCTGGGGCTGGGCCAACGAGTAGATCGGGTAGTGGTAATCTGTTGGTGGACGCCGAGACGATAGTGAAGGTGGGGGTGCACCGAACATTAAAGCTGACCCACGGCCGAGATAAGGGCACGGTTCGGCTTAATAAGGTGAAATCGACCGGGGATGAGTTGGTCCCGGAGGCCGTTCCGATTGAGCGTGCGGCTTTCACCGTGGATGAAATGGTGAACAAAGAGACCGAAGGGCCTGATGAAGATGAGGATCGAATTTGGAGTTCCCGACTCGGTGAGGACCAGGTTTCCTACGAGAGAATAGAGACCGAGCAACCCCCCAGCCGGTATGGCATTGTTCTATACCGAGCTAATGCATCACGGGGTCAAGCTGCCATTGCACCCCTGGTTGCGAAAGATGGTAAAAAAGATGGGAGTGGCACTCGGTCAGCTCAATCCCAACGTCTGGATTGTGCTCTGCTCCCTTTACACAGCCTTCAGGTGGGCCGAGCAACCGGAGCCGACCTACACCCAACTGATGTACCTGTACGAGTTCGGGTTTCAGCAGCAGAGTACCGGGTGGGTCTTCGTCCGTCACCGCAAGAAGAGCAAACGGGGGGAGTTTATTCTGGACATACTGACCTCCCAAAATCGTACAAGACGAAGTTCTGCCTGGTCGGTGGGAACTGGGAGGGGAACACCGAGGGACCCCCAATACCGTCCAAATTCCAGACCCAAGGTGGATAGTGGTAGCATAGGCCGACCGTTCATGTAAATGTTGATATGTTGTATGCTTAAGTATGAGTATTGTGGCTGACCATTTCTCGGTGTGCAGGTTTGTTCCCAGAAGAAGAAATCTCTCCAGCGGAGAAAGAAGTCGTCCACCGAGTAAGGGAGATCTTGGAAAAACTGAATCGCAACCGACGAATACTTCGGTTACCTGGGTTCCAGTACAAGGCCAGCCTCATCGACACCGACGAGGGTAATTTTGTTTTTGTTGTTGTGTTGTTTGTTCTTTGTTTTTCTTGTGTCTGACCTGTTTCTCGGTGTTGCAGTGCCGTATCATCTCGGGAGCAGAATTTACAATGACTGCGAGCAGTTGAGAATGAAGGCCGACAAGGGCTCTGGAGAGTCTGCCTCACTGACGAAGGCTGCCGAGCGCCTGGAGCTCCTTCTCAAAAAGAAAAAGGAGAAAGCCGAAAGAGGTCAGCCGGAGCGGTCCGACCGGTCAAAGCACGGCCAAACCTCCAAGCCGAGGCCACCCAGTCCACGACCCAGGTCTCCCAAGAGGAAGCAGAGCACAATTGAGGGAGACTGAGTGCTCTCCCAAGAACCAAGGCGGACGAAGGCGAGAGTGGAGGCCGAGACGATCTTGTTGGCACAGGAGGCCATTGGAGGCAAGTGGACTATGGCGGCCCCAGAGTTCAATCCTCCACCGTCCCCCTCTCGGCTGGACGTGAGGATAATGGAAATGCTCCAGAGGAGGGGAGACGTGAACCTCGGCGTGTTCACCGAGGGGGAGGTGATCGGTGAAGGGTCCAGTGCCGAGGTGACCCTCTGTTGTCCGAGGCAGATGGTGCCCTTGCTCTACGGAGTCCGCCAGGGGGCCTCCACTCCCCTAGACGAGCTGGCCGAGGTGCAGTGCCGGTCGGCAGAGCAAAAGATGGATAAGGCGTTATTACTGCTCAGCAATGTAAGTAATTTGTTTTTTTTTTTGCTAATGTTTTGTCGTAGGCCGAGTGCCTTACTAAGCGGTGTTTTGTGCAGGCCCTCGATGAAGTCTACTGCCAATTTGGGAACGCCCAGAGGAGGGTGGCTGGTGCTCGGCGGGAGAAAGACCGACTGAGGAAAAAACAAGAGGAGCTCACTCCGAAGCTGCAGGAGGCCGAGAGGGCCATGAAGGAAGCAGCCAATCTCAACCGCAAGTTGGAAACCGAGAGGTGGAAGACTCAAGAGGCCCTGGCTTCCAGAGATCAGATGAAGGTCGAGGTTGAGGCCAAAGAGAAAGACATGCTGAAGCACTGGAAGGAGCTCTGTCGGGTGAAGACAGCTAGGGAGGCCGACCTGGAAGAGGCGAGGAAAAACGCGGTGGCTGAGTTTAAGGCTTCAGAGGAGTTCGACCAGCTGAAGAACGAGTATGCCACCGAGTGCGAGCAGGAGTTCTTTCGCAACCTTTTCCTGCACAATCCTGGGCTGACCGTGAAGACCCCCTGGCTCGGCCAGGACATCACCGCCGACATGTTTGAGGACGAGTCGGGAGAGGAGGAAGAGGAGGTTACCCAGCCGAGTTCCCAATTGGAAGCCGATCCGGTGAATCCTCCCAATGAGACAGAGCCACCGGTAGAGGTTGAGCAGGGCGAGGAGCAGCAAATGGAGCTAGTTTCGTACATGTGACTGTGCCTTGTAAATTTTTCTTTTATTTTGTTTAGTAATAGTTGGGATGACCGAGAGGTTGTAATTTTGTAATGCTTTTGCAGGCCGAGCATAATAGGTCTGCACATTGGAAATAAAAACGGACTTTCCTTGAAACAAAAATTGTAGACCGAGTGATCTTTCGATTTCTGTTTGTCTGAGTGTTGGTGTAAGCCGAGTAAGGCTGTACATTTACCCTAATGTTTGAGTCTAAAAATAGCAAGTGGTGGGTGTAGGCCGAGTAAGACCGAACCCCGACTCGTCTGTTTGAGTCGTAATGGTGGTGCAAGCCGAGTAGGGCTGTACACCGACTCGATAGTTTGAGTCAAAATAGCATGTGTTGGGGGTGTAGGCCGAGTAAGACCGAACTCCGACTCGTCTGTTTGAGTCGTAATGGTGGTGCAAGCGGAGTAGGGTTGTACACCGACTCGATAGTTTGAGTCAAAATAGCAAGTGTTGGGGTGTAGGCCGAGTAAGACCAAACCCCGACTCGTATGTTTGAGTCGTAATGGTGTTGCAAGCCGAGTAGGGATGTACACCGACTCGATAGTTTGAGTCAAAATAGTAAATGTTGGGGGGTAGGCCGAGTAAGACCGAACCCTGACTCGTATGTTTGAGTAGAAATGGTGGTGCTAGTCGAGTAGGGCTGTACACCGACTCGATAGTTTGAGTCAAAATAGCAAGTGTTGGGGTGTAGGCCGAGTAAGACCGAACTCCGACTCGTCTGTTTGAGTCGTAATGGTGGTGCAAGCGGAGTAGGGTTGTACACCGACTCGATAGTTTGAGTCAAAATAGCAAGTGTTGGGGTGTAGGCCGAGTAAGACCAAACCCCGACTCGTATGTTTGAGTCGTAATGGTGGTGCAAGCCGGGTAGGGATGTACACCGACTCGATAGTTTGAGTCAAAATAGTAAATGTTGGGGGGTAGGCCGAGTAAGACCGAACCCTGACTCGTATGTTTGAGTAGAAATGGTGGTGCTAGTCGAGTAGGGCTGTACACCGACTCGATAGTTTGAGTCAAAATAGCAAGTGTTGGGGTGTAGGCCGAGTAAGACCGAATCCCGACTCGTCTGTTTGAGTCGTAATGGTGGTGCAAGCCGAGTAGGGCTGTACACCGACTCGGTAGTTTGAGTCAAAATAGCAAGTGTTGGGGTGTAGGCCGAGTAAGACCGAACCCCGACTCGTCTGTTTGAGTCGTAATGGTGGTGCAAGCCAAGTAGGGCTGTACACCGACTCGGTAGTTTGAGTCAAAATAGCAAGTGTTAGGGTGTAGGCCGAGTAAGACCGAACCCTGACTCGTATATTTGAGTCAAAATGTTACGTTACAAGGCTAGATAAATGGAAGAGTTTATAAATAATGGGTGCAATAATTGGTAAAGTACATCAAGTTACAAGAAGGAAAAAATACAAAGTTTTAAATGTAGTATTTCGACAAATGGTCGACGTTTCATGGGTGGCCCAGCCTTCGCCCATTTGGGTCTTCCAGTTCAAAAGTTCCGGGCTGGCGGATTCTGGTAACCCGATATGGACCCTCCCAATTGGGGCCGAGAGTCCTGGCAGAGCTATCCTTGGTGGCGAGGCTGACCTTTCAAAGGACCCAGTCGCCTTCCTGAAAACCTCGATGTTTGACTCTGGCATTATGGTAATTGCAAAGCCGCTGTTTGCAGGCGATGTTTCTGAGGTTAGCCTGCTCCCTGTGCTCCTCAATGAGGTCTAGACTGAGTGCAATCTGATGGTTGTTTTGTTCAGGTTCATAGGTAGACACTCGGTAAGAAGTTTCGTTTAGTTCGGCGGGGATGACTGCTTCCGTTCCGAAAGTCAGCGAGAAGGGGGTTTCATTTGTAGATGTGCGGTAGGATGCCCGATATGACCAGAGTGCGTTTGGGAGAATTTCAGACCACTTGCCCTTGGCCTCGTCTAGCTGCGTTTTCAGTGTATGCTTGATGATTTTGTTTATGGCCTCAACCTGTCCGTTGGATTGAGGGTGAGCGGGTGAGGCGAAGCAGAGACGGATGTTGTGTCTGTCGCAAAAGGCACGGAAGCGTGCGTTGTCGAATTACTTCCCATTTTCCGTGACGATTGTGTGGGGGAGACTGAAACGGCAGATAATGTTCTGAAAGACGAACGTTTCGATCTGGGCCATGGTGATGGAAGGCAAAGCCTTTGCCTCAACCCATTTTGTGAAGTAATCCACTGCTACCACTGCATACTCTGTCTTTCCCTTTCCTGCCGGCATTTTTCGGATCAAGTCAAGTCCCCACTGTGAGAAGGGCCAAGGGCTGACCATTGGTGTGAGGTTTTCTGGAGGTAGGTGGAAAAGAGGGGCAAATCGTTGACATTTATCACACCGTTTGGTCAGCTCGGACACGTCTCCATGCATGGTTGGCCAATAGAAACCCTGCCGGAAAGCCTTGTGGGCTAATGACCGTGGTCCAGAATGATTTCCGCAAATACCGGCGTGGATGTCATCGAGAATGGCTCTGCCTGCCTCCGGGATGAGACACTTCAGGAGGGGCAGAGTGAAGCCCCGCTTGTAGAGTTGGCCGTTGAGGAGTGTATACCGGGCTTCCTGTCTCCGGACCTTTTTGGCCTCGATCTTGTCAGAAGGAAGAGTTCCGTTTGCGAGGAATTTAATCAGTGGGGCCATCCACGTGCCATTAGTGTTGATTGCGCAAACCACCGAGCATTGTGTATTGGGTTGATCCAGAATTTCGATCAGTATGCTTCGACTCTGCCTCTCATCGAGGGAGGATGCGAGCCGGGCTAGAGCGTCGGCATGGCTATTTTCGGAGCGTGGCTATTTTCAGAGCATGGCTATTTCCAGAATTTCGATCAGTATGCTGCGGAAACCACATAGGAGGGACTTTGCCAGTGCTCTGTACGCTGCCATGGAAGATTCTTTCGCCTCATAGGCGTTGTTGATCTGGTTGACGATGAGCTGTGAATCGCTGAAGATCTTGACCTGTTCTGCCTCCATGGTTTTAGCGAGGCGGAGCCCTACAAGGAGGGCCTCATACTCGGCGGCATTATTGGAGTCCTTGAATTGGAAACGAAGGGCATATTCCATCCGGGCCTTGTCCAGTGTGGTGAGGACAAGTCCGACTCCGGATCCATTGTGGCAAGCCGACCCGCCGACATACAGGAGCCAGGTTGGCCAGGTGGGGTCGAGTTGGGGGTTCCCCTCATCCAAAGTATGTGTTATAGACGGAGGGGAAGATGGTGAGACCTCATGTGCGGCCATTGCTGGAACGTAGTAGAACTCAGAGATAAAGTCTGCCATGGCCTGTCCTTTCTCGACGGTGCGGGGAGTGAAGGTGATGTCGAACTCGCTGAGTTCTATTGCTTATTTGAGTAAGCGGCCCAATGTTTCGGGCTTCTGAAGTACTTGCCGAAGTGGTCTGTCGGTCAAGACAATAATAGAATGAGCCTGGAAGTATGGCCTGAGCTTCCGTGCAGACATGATGAGGGCGAAAGCGAGCTTCTCTAGGTCAGAGTATCTTGTTTCGGCATCCTGCAAAGCCTTGCTGACGTAATACACCGGATGTTCGGCGCCGTCCTTACGCTTAACCAAAACGGAACTTGTGGCAGAAGCGGAGACAGATAGATACATGTAAAAGGTTTCCCCGGTGTCTGGTCTTGCTAGCAAAGGCGCTTTGCCCATGTATTCCTTGAGTTCAGTGAAGGCCTTGGTGCATTCCTCGGTCCAGGTGATGTGTTTGGACCTGCCCTTTAGAGCTTTGAAGAAAGGCACGCACTTGTCCATGGCTTTGGAGATGAAGCGTGTAAGGGCTGCGACTCGACCCTTTAAGCTTTGCACTTCATTTTGGGTTCGTGGGGGCTCCATATCGATCATGGCCTTGATTTTTTCTGGGTTGGCCTCAATACCCCTCTGGCTAATCATAAAGCCCAGGAATTTTCCAGAGCTGACTCCGAACATGCATTTTTCCAGGTTTAACCTCATTCGATATCTTTTGAGGACGTCGAACATTCGCGAGAGATTGGGGATGTGCAGGTCAGCCGATTTACTCTTGACGAGCATGTCGTCGACGTAAACCTCCATTGTTTTCCCAATCTGGTCGGCAAACATGAAGTTCACCAGGCGCGGGTAAGTGGCCCCGACGTTTTTGAGTCCGAAAGGCATGACATTGTAGCAGTATAACCCCTGATCCGTCCTGAATGTTGTGTGGATCTGATCTGCCGGATGCATAAAGATTTGGTTGTAGCCCGAGTACGCATCCATAAAACTCAGGAGCTCATGTCCCGCCGTGGCGTCGACCAGTTGGTCAATCTTTGGCAAAGGAAAACTGTCCTTGGGGCAGGCCTTGTTCAGGTCAGTAAAATCAATGAACATTCGCCACGCCCCAGAGGGTTTTTTGACGAGTACAACATTGGCTACCCAGGCAGCATAGACGGCCTTCCGGACAAAGTGGATGGTGCTGAGTTTGACGATCTCTGCCTTCATAGCCTCGGTCCTCTCTGCATCGTAGAGGTGACGTTTCTGTTCGACAGGCTTGTAGGTAGGATCGATACTGAGCCGGTGGCAGATCACGTCGGTGGAGATGCCGGGCATGTCGGTGTACGACCAGGAAAAGACCTCAGAGTTGTCCCTTAAGAAATGGATCAGTTGTGAGGGTAGGTCGGGCGAAAGAGTTGTCCCAATCTTTACCTTTCGGTCTGCAAAGTCGTGGAAGAGTACTATCTCTTCGACATCCTCAATAGGCTGTGGATGGGGTGTTGCTGAATGGTCCTGAGGATCTTCAATTGGTTCGTCCCGTATTATTTGTGCGTCCCGAGGGCTCACGGGGTCAGCCTCGAATGCTGACTCTGTCACTGCCATGGTTTCCTTCGGAGGTTGGATTGGGGTGACAGAATTGCAAGATCTTACAGCTATTTGGTCTCCTTTGACTTGACCAATCCCCATTGGGGTTGGGAATTTTACTAGCAGTAGGTGGGTGGAGACGACTGCCTTCATCTGGTTGAGGATTCCCCGCCCGAGAATGGCGTTGTAGGCTGCGGGGCAGTCCACCACCAAGAAGGGTGCCAGTACGGTTGCCCTCCAAAGAGCAGCGTAGGTGAGCGGTCCAGACTTTCTTCTGGGATGCCCAATTGCTTGAAAGCTCGCATGAAAAGGACGTTGACCGAGCTTCCAGTGTCGACCATTACCCGTTGTACGTCGAAGTTAGATATCTCAGCCATAACGACAATGGGGTCGTTGTGAGGATAGATGATCCAGCGCTCTTCCTCCTCGGAAAACGTGATCGGTTCCCACCCGAGTCGATTTGTTTTCTTGGCTCTTCCTTCCTCGATACTGAAGAGCTGCTGATTCTGTTTAGTGGCCCGTAGAAAGTTCTTCTTTGCCTGGTTGGAAGTGAGCGGGCAAAAAATTGATGGTCCTCCGGAGATCGTGTTGATCTGACGGTTGCAAGGTGGAGGTGGAGCGTGTTGGAGAAATTGGTTGATCTTCCCATCTCGGGCCAGAGCCTCCACCAAATCCCGGAATGCAACGCATTAGTCAATGCTATGGCCATTGTACTTGTGGTATTGGCAGTAAATTCCCGTGTCCTTGCCAAGCTTGCCTTTCGCTAGTGCCCAAGTAGACTTTGGGATCATGTGTTCCACGTTGAGGAGGACATTCTCATAGGGGGTATTGAGGATGATGTAGGTCTCGTACTTGGAGTGAGGGACCCGTTTTTCCCCGTTGTTTGACCGCTCCCCCTGCTGTCTTTCCTGGTGATTCGGGTTCTTACCTTCCCAAGGCTGTACAGATTGTTGCTGTGGGGGTAGTCTTTCCATTTTCCCTCATAGCTCTGTTGCCCTTGCTCCTGTGGACGCTGTGCTGAGCCCTGCTGTTCTGGGACGCTCGGTGGGTATGTTTTCACTGAGTCGGTCCGGGGAGGTTGGTACGCATTGGCAGCGTTGGACTTTTGGCTCAGCGCTTCAGCCTTGGCGTGGATCGCCGCCTGTTTCATTATTTCATTATAAGTTGTCCAGCCTTGGGTGTAAGCTGCGTACCTGAAGGGGGAGTCTCGGAGGCCGCCTTTGAAGGCCGTGAAAGCTGCTCGGTCGTCCGTCTCCGCGCACCGGGAGTATTCATGACTGAATCTTGTTGCATATCGCTGCAGCGACTCGTGTTCACCTTGTTTAAGCTGGAAGAGGTCCTCGGACGAGGACAAGCGGTCAGTCTGTATCATGAATTGGTTCATGAAGGTGGAGGTGAGCTGTTCGAAAGAGTCGATGAACCTAGATTCCAACTTGTAGAACCAATTGATCGCTGCCTCGGTCAGTGTGGAACTGAAGATGAGGCACTGTTCCTCGTCGACGAGGTTTTTGAGGGCGATGGCCGAGTAGAAGTTGTTCAGATGATTCCACGGGTCGTCCTTTCCGTTGTAAAGAGGGATTTTCAGGGGTTTAATCTCTTGATCGATTCTGAACTGGTTGATTCTCTCTGTGAAAGGGCCCAGGCTGGTTTTTGACCAGACTGGTCTTGCTTCACGAGCTGTCCCGGCCTCGAGTGTCCGGACTCGGTCCATGAGGTGCTGGACGAGTGAGTCAGTCTTGGATTGTTGTTTATCTCTGGGTGCCTGGTCGCGGTCGATCCTGTACGACCGGTCGGCGCCAAATCTGCTCGGCGGGCTCTGATATTCACTTCTGCGACCGACCTGCCTTGACCGCTCGGTGTACCCCTGTTTGGGTATGTCCGGGGATATACTCCCCTTTTGGCCGACCGACCTTGACCGCTCGATGTCCCGCATTCGGGGTTGTTCCTAAGGCTTGTCACTCTGCCGCCCGGCCTGTGTTGACCGCTCGATGCTCCTTCGATGGGTCGGTTCAGGGCGAGGGAGCGGTAGGCCGAGGTGGGTTGACCGCTCGGTGTCTTTGCGAGAGGACCTCGATGTTTGCCTCCCCTTGTGCGAGCGGTCGGTCCTGGTGCCAAGATGCCGAGCTGACTTGGCCGTGCTCTCGGCCTCCAGGGACGAGTCGGTGATGATAGGTCCTCAAATAAGCGTTATTTTATATTATTTTATACCCTTTATACTTGACTTTTAATATTAGAATAATAAATAATTAGACAAATTAATTTATTTTGTGATATTTTTGTAGAAATAAATAAAGCGTGGAATTTGGAGCATTTTGGTGAAAGAATCGTCCCGATCGGAATTATAACGAAGAAATTATGGACGAAATATGAGAAACCACCGAAAATCGCAAGGAAATTCGGTGGGAAGTTCCCAAAATCAGCATATTTGCCCCAAAATCAGCATCTTTTCCCACCCAATCTCATCATTTCCATCACTTCTTCATGTACTATCTTATTGCTATTTTTATATTTTAATTTTGTACTTTTAATTAAACAATTGTGGCACTCCCTCTATAAATAGGGAGGTCATTTCATGTATTTGGGGAGTCCCCAATTAGTTTCATTCTTCCATTTCTTTCTTAGTTCTTAGTTCTTAGTTAGTTCTTTTGTTTCTCTCTTTTGAGAGACATTTTTGGGGACCATTTTAACTTCTTGTAGATTTTCTTATTAATTAGCTTTCTTTTAATTCTTGTTCTTAATTTATGTTATTTTTATTTTTCTTAATTTCATTTCTTCTTTACTTTGTTCTTGTGATATTTCTTTGAGATCTCTTAAACACATTTTTATGCTTTCCTTAAGAAATACCTAGGCCAAGTAATTCTAAGGCAATTCAAGTGTTTTAAGACCGAATTCCTCGTATTTCTTCTTCCATCTTCACAAGTTTCCTGCCGCTGTTCGGTGATTCTTGTGAAAATTCATACTTCTCTACTTAAATTCTTGTTATTGTTATTGGTTTTACTTATAATTCAATATATGTGTTGGTATTTTCTTTCTAACATTTGTAAGTAAGAATGCAATCTCCATGTGTTTTACTTTTTGAATTTCTTTTACTTCATATGTTTTAGTGCTTAAACTTCAATTCGAAGCTAAATGTTGATCCGCTGTTCGGGGCATTTAGAATAGAGTTGAAGAGATTTAATGTTTGATCGCTGTTCGGCGCATTAAATCATTAACTTAAGGTGAATCATATTGTAAGTAATAATCCGCTGTTCGGTGCATTTATAATATGAAAAATGTATGCATGTATTTGAGATGATTAAGGTAAGATTTTGTGATTGGTTCCATATAAGCATGATGTTAGAGTGTTGGTAAAAATATGTGTTTGAAGAAAGTTCACTAGTACAAAGGTTAAAGTAGAAGTAAAATTAAGTATTTAATTATTTTTACTTGTTTTCTTTATTTTATATTTACAACTCTTTTCAAAACTCCCCTTTTCAATTCTTTATTCTTTATTCTTTTATTCTTTTATTCTTTTATTCTTTTTTATTCTTTATTCTTTTATTGTTTTATTCTTCTATCCTTTTTATTCTTTATTCTTTTATTCTTTTATTCTTTTATTCTTTTATTCTTCTTTTCTACTTTTAGTTTATTATTCTTTGATTCTTTCATCTCTTTATTTTTTATTCTTTAATACTTTTAGTTTATTATTCTTTGATTAATTAATTCTTTAATTCATTAATTCTTTAATTTGTTAATTCTTTAATTCTTTAATTATTTAATTATTTAATTATTTAATTCATTAATTTATTCATTACTCTTTCCCATTAACACATTATTAATGTTCCCTAATTTCCCCGGTTAAGAACGATCCCTATTTACCAATACTACATCTACACAAAAAGGGTTTAAATTGCACAATACTCAAATTACGTATTTAATTTAATGCGTAGTTTGGGCGTAGTCAATTTTTGGCGCCGTTGCCGGGGAAATTGAAAATCATTTTTAATTTGTTAGTGTATGTATATAAATTGTGCATATTATACTTGTTTATAAATTTTACTTTTGTTAATATTATATTTATCCATCTTATTATTGTTCTTATTATTTTTGTTATAATGCTCATACTTTACTTATTCTTAGTTTCTAATTTATACTTGTTCATAAATGTTCATAACTTTTTTTATATATATATTTGTTCATATTCAAATTGTTTATGTAAATTTAAAATTCTATCATACTTGTTCATAATTTAATTTAATTTGTACTTGTTATAAATGCATATTGTACATATTCATTTTTCCTTACTTTTAATTTATTTTATTTTTCTTTACACTTTCTAACTTTTTCTTTAATCCATTAACTTTAATTTTATTCCATTAACTTTTTCTTTATTCCTTTAACTTTAAATTTATTTCATTAACTTTTTATTCCACTAACTTTTTATTCCACTAACTTTTTATTCCATTAACTTTTATTCCATTAATTTTATTCATTAACTTTTTATTCCACTAACTTTTTATTCCATTAACTTTTATTCCATTAATTTTATTCATTAACTTTTTATTCCACTAACTTTTTATTCCACTAACTTTTTATTCCATTAACTTTTATTCCATTAATTTTATTCATTAACTTTTTATTCCACTAACTTTTTATTCCATTAACTTTTATTCCATTAATTTTATTCCATTAACTTTTTATTCCACTAACTTTTTATTCCATTAACTTTATTTCATTAACTTTTTATTCCATTAACTTTTTGATTACACTTATTTTATTCTTATGTAATTATTTATTTGGTTATGTCTTGATAAAATTTAAATTTAAATTTAAAAAAAATTCGAAATAAATAAAAAATTTGAAAATAATAATAAAAAAAAATCTTATCTTAGCTTTATGTTAGTGTTAATTCATACTTGTAAATAAATGTTGTATATATGTTACTTGTTACCTTTTATACTTGTTCATAACTTTTATATTTCATAGTATACATGCATACTTGTTCATAATAGATTTTCATTTATATTTGTTTATAATTTTCTTACTTGTTATATTATTCTTGTTCATACTTGTACATAATGTTCATTCTTTTTAATTGTTCATAAATGCTTATGGTAAATATTCACTTTTCCTTATTTTTATTTGTAATTAAAAAAAACATAAAATTCGTAAAAAAAAAATTAAAAATTAAAAAAATTTCTTTTTCTTCATTTATTTAATTTTTAAATTCAGAAAAAAAAATTAATTAATAAAAAATAAAAAATTTCTTTTTCTTCATTTATTCGTAAAAATATTCATTTATCTTCACTTTGTGTTAGTGTAAATCTAAATTGTTAAATAAATCTTATACTTATGTTAGTTTGTTAATGAGAAATTGTTTTGTAAATATCATTACTTGTGAATAAAACCATACTTGTAAATAAATTGTTCATACTTGTATAAATTGTTCATACTTGTATAAATTGTTCATACGTAAATTGTCATGTTATATTTGTAAATTGTGCATAAAAAACATACTTGTAAATAGTTATTGCATTCATGCATTAGTCTCAGCTATATGTAGATCACTTGTGCTTCGAAGTTTAGATTTTGATCTTTATCGGCGATGACTCTTTTGTTAACTCTCACCCACGGTAATTGTTAACACTTTAGTCATCTTAATTCCTCTGGAGTAAGAAATTTTCGAGGGTGATGTCTAGGACAAGAGACGGTACTCATAACGGGTTTTGGGTCTAAGAAAATAGCCCTGCCTCTTATGTGTATTCTTTCTAACCTGGTCACTTTTGAAGTTGCCCAAACAGTTGAATTAATCCAAGATATTTACTTGGGCCGCACGGACGTATAAGTCTCCATTTAAACTTTGAGGCTATGTGAACCATATATATCTTTGACTTCCCCCGACATGTAAATATTGTTATATCTTAATTTACATTATTTGTCATGACAAAGTTAACTTGCATCTTTCGTTTAACTAACTTGCATCTTTCATTCTAACTTGCATTTCATCTTTCATTTAACTTGCATTTTTAACTTCACTTGCATATTTAGTTTAACTTGCATTGCACTCTTCCTCTAACTTACATCTTTAACTCACATTGCATCATTAACTTTAATTTGCATATCTAACTTGCATTCTTAATTAACGTACATCTCTGACTAACTAACTTGCATCTCTGTCTAGGCTGGATGGACGTTAAACTTCAAGCGCTTGTTGGGAGGCAACCCAATGTGTTCCCGGGATGTGAAGGAGTCATCAATACAGATTTGCTATCCTCTACCCTTCACTCTCTTTTATTTTGTTTATTTAATGTTTTCCTATTATTTTCGTAAATCATTTTCCTTACTTTGATTCTATGTTTAATTACTTCGTATTTTCCTACATTGAGGACAATGTAGAATTTAAGTGTGGGGGAATGGTTTACAATTTTAATTGTTCAAAAAAAAAATTGAAAAAAAATTATTTAAAAAATGGTGAAATAAATGAAAAAAAAAATATTATTGTTTTTTTTTTGAATCTTTTTGTTTTAACTTAGTATTTTTATGAGTCTTAAGTTTCCATTTAACTTGTCAATGATATCAATGAACGGAAATGAATATGTTATGACCATAAAGATAATCACTACAACTAGAATTTGTTTGTTAATATTTTGTGATTAAGTGTTATAACTTGAAGATAATGCATGTAAATTGGCATATAAAACGAGCATGATAAGATAAGTATGAATCATATGAACCTTATGTGAGCTTTAGAACTTTATATACATCTTTGATGAGTGATTCATAAGTTCTTTGTTTAAATTGATATACATATGCCTCATAACTGCTTGCCATAGCTTTTAATGAACTCTAGAGTACTAGAACTTATTCTATGTGATTTTCAAAGCTTTTAAGTCAATAAACTCTCTGATTTTGGATATGATTAAGGCATTAGGGTTAACACCACAAATTCAAACATCCATGTTCCCTATTTTGTGCGCACAAGTTGCGACCCCCTTAGTTTTAACCCTTTTGAGCCCACATTAAGCCTTTCTTTCATCACCATGATTATCTAAACACTTGAGCTTAGTATAGACATCCTTTACCCTTGTTCCAAGAACTCGGTTAAAGACATAATGATTGTGTAAAAAGAAAATAATGATGTTGGAAAGACTTTTATGTGAATTATTTGGATTTACCGACTCATGCTTTGTTGTATCATTGACACATGTTATTACCTTGATATAAAAAAAAAAATCAAAAAAAAATCAAAAAAAATCAAAAAAAAAAAAGAAAAAAAAAGAAAAGAAAAAAAAAAAAGTTGAGTCTCGATCAAGGTAATAAGGTTTGGTTATGTAATGTTTGAGTTAAGTCCCTTACATTTGTAAATCCGACACGAAGAATGATTGTGAGGCCCAACATGATGGAATTAGGCCTATGTTCGAAGGGATGGATTACCAACATCATTGCACTAAGGTTGGGAAGCTATGATACGTTTTGGGAGTCTATTGAGTCTTGGAACGAATTGAGCACCACTTGTCCTATATTTTCCTTGCCTCTAAACTTAGCCCCATTACAACCTTCGTAAAGACCTTATGATCCTTAAGATGGTAAATTTTGATTAGTGGAGTCAATCACTTGAGTAAGCTTATGGTTTTGGTTCATTTGTGCAAGTATATGTTGTTTTTATCTTGAGGTGTTTGTTTGATATTTTTGCAAAAGTACTTCATTTCGATTATGTGAGTATTTCTCACATACTTTGAGTGCAAACACAAACCCTTACAAAATTGAGTGAATTTATGAGTGCATATCCTTGTGAGTTGATTCATACTTGTTTTATTCATGTTGAGATCCATTTCACCATATTTACTCATTATCTTACTTGTTGAAGCATTTTTTTACAAAGTATTAACTTTTGAATTCCATATGCTTAAATGTTTTAAGTGAAAATCTTTTATGCCATGATGATAATAATGAAATATTGAGACAAATGGTTAAAGGTTCACTTGTTTTGATTTTGTAGTTTAATTTTAGTATTTGCTAGGGACTAGCAAAGTTTAAGTGTGGGGGTATTTGATAGGTCCTCAAATAAGCGTTATTTTATATTATTTTATACCCTTTATACTTGACTTTTAATATTAGAATAATAAATAATTAGACAAATTAATTTATTTTGTGATATTTTTGTAGAAATAAATAAAGCGTGGAATTTGGAGCATTTTGGTGAAAGAATCGTCCCGATCGGAATTATAACGAAGAAATTATGGACGAAATATGAGAAACCACCGAAAATCGCAAGGAAATTCGGTGGGAAGTTCCCAAAATCAGCATATTTGCCCCAAAATCAGCATCTTTTCCCACCCAATCTCATCATTTCCATCACTTCTTCATGTACTATCTTATTGCTATTTTTATATTTTAATTTTGTACTTTTAATTAAACAATTGTGGCACTCCCTCTATAAATAGGGAGGTCATTTCATGTATTTGGGGAGTCCCCAATTAGTTTCATTCTTCCATTTCTTTCTTAGTTCTTAGTTCTTAGTTAGTTCTTTTGTTTCTCTCTTTTGAGAGACATTTTTGGGGACCATTTTAACTTCTTGTAGATTTTCTTATTAATTAGCTTTCTTTTAATTCTTGTTCTTAATTTATGTTATTTTTATTTTTCTTAATTTCATTTCTTCTTTACTTTGTTCTTGTGATATTTCTTTGAGATCTCTTAAACACATTTTTATGCTTTCCTTAAGAAATACCTAGGCCAAGTAATTCTAAGGCAATTCAAGTGTTTTAAGACCGAATTCCTCGTATTTCTTCTTCCATCTTCACAAGTTTCCTGCCGCTGTTCGGTGATTCTTGTGAAAATTCATACTTCTCTACTTAAATTCTTGTTATTGTTATTGGTTTTACTTATAATTCAATATATGTGTTGGTATTTTCTTTCTAACATTTGTAAGTAAGAATGCAATCTCCATGTGTTTTACTTTTTGAATTTCTTTTACTTCATATGTTTTAGTGCTTAAATTTCAATTCGAAGCTAAATGTTGATCCGCTGTTCGGGGCATTTAGAATAGAGTTGAAGAGATTTAATGTTTGATCGCTGTTCGGCGCATTAAATCATTAACTTAAGGTGAATCATATTGTAAGTAATAATCCGCTGTTCGGTGCATTTATAATATGAAAAATGTATGCATGTATTTGAGATGATTAAGGTAAGATTTCGTGATTGGTTCCATATAAGCATGATGTTAGAGTGTTGGTAAAAATATGTGTTTGAAGAAAGTTCACTAGTACAAAGGTTAAAGTAGAAGTAAAATTAAGTATTTAATTATTTTTACTTGTTTTCTTTATTTTATATTTACAACTCTTTTCAAAACTCCCCTTTTCAATTCTTTATTCTTTATTCTTTTATTCTTTTATTCTTTTTTATTCTTTATTCTTTTATTGTTTTATTCTTCTATCCTTTTTATTCTTTATTCTTTTATTCTTTTATTCTTTTATTCTTTTATTCTTCTTTTCTACTTTTAGTTTATTATTCTTTGATTCTTTCATCTCTTTATTTTTTATTCTTTAATACTTTTAGTTTATTATTCTTTGATTAATTAATTCTTTAATTCATTAATTCTTTAATTTGTTAATTCTTTAATTCTTTAATTATTTAATTCTTTAATTATTTAATTCATTAATTTATTCATTACTCTTTCCCATTAACACATTATTAATGTTCCCTAATTTCCCCGGTTAAGAACGATCCCTATTTACCAATACTACATCTACACAAAAAGGGTTTAAATTGCACAATACTCAAATTACGTATTTAATTTAATGCGTAGTTTGGGCGTAGTCAATTTTTGGCGCCGTTGCCGGGGAAATTGAAAATCATTTTTAATTTGTTAGTGTATGTATATAAATTGTGCATATTATACTTGTTTATAAATTTTACTTTTGTTAATATTATATTTATCCATCTTATTATTGTTCTTATTATTTTTGTTATAATGCTCATACTTTACTTATTCTTAGTTTCTAATTTATACTTGTTCATAAATGTTCATAACTTTTTTTTATATATATTTGTTCATATTCAAATTGTTTATGTAAATTTAAAATTCTATCATACTTGTTCATAATTTAATTTAATTTGTACTTGTTATAAATGCATATTGTACATATTCATTTTTCCTTACTTTTAATTTATTTTATTTTTCTTTACACTTTCTAACTTTTTCTTTAATCCATTAACTTTAATTTTATTCCATTAACTTTTTCTTTATTCCTTTAACTTTAAATTTATTTCATTAACTTTTTATTCCACTAACTTTTTATTCCACTAACTTTTTATTCCATTAACTTTTATTCCATTAATTTTATTCATTAACTTTTTATTCCACTAACTTTTTATTCCATTAACTTTTATTCCATTAATTTTATTCATTAACTTTTTATTCCACTAACTTTTTATTCCACTAACTTTTTATTCCATTAACTTTTATTCCATTAATTTTATTCATTAACTTTTTATTCCACTAACTTTTTATTCCATTAACTTTTATTCCATTAATTTTATTCCATTAACTTTTTATTCCACTAACTTTTTATTCCATTAACTTTATTTCATTAACTTTTTATTCCATTAACTTTTTGATTACACTTATTTTATTCTTATGTAATTATTTATTTGGTTATGTCTTGATAAAATTTAAATTTAAATTTAAAAAAAATTCGAAATAAATAAAAAATTTGAAAATAATAATAAAAAAAAATCTTATCTTAGCTTTATGTTAGTGTTAATTCATACTTGTAAATAAATGTTGTATATATGTTACTTGTTACCTTTTATACTTGTTCATAACTTTTATATTTCATAGTATACATGCATACTTGTTCATAATAGATTTTCATTTATATTTGTTTATAATTTTCTTACTTGTTATATTATTCTTGTTCATACTTGTACATAATGTTCATTCTTTTTAATTGTTCATAAATGCTTATGGTAAATATTCACTTTTCCTTATTTTTATTTGTAATTAAAAAAAACATAAAATTCGTAAAAAAAAAATTAAAAATTAAAAAAATTTCTTTTTCTTCATTTATTTAATTTTTAAATTCAGAAAAAAAAATTAATTAATAAAAAATAAAAAATTTCTTTTTCTTCATTTATTCGTAAAAATATTCATTTATCTTCACTTTGTGTTAGTGTAAATCTAAATTGTTAAATAAATCTTATACTTATGTTAGTTTGTTAATGAGAAATTGTTTTGTAAATATCATTACTTGTGAATAAAACCATACTTGTAAATAAATTGTTCATACTTGTATAAATTGTTCATACTTGTATAAATTGTTCATACGTAAATTGTCATGTTATATTTGTAAATTGTGCATAAAAAACATACTTGTAAATAGTTATTGCATTCATGCATTAGTCTCAGCTATATGTAGATCACTTGTGCTTCGAAGTTTAGATTTTGATCTTTATCGGCGATGACTCTTTTGTTAACTCTCACCCACGGTAATTGTTAACACTTTAGTCATCTTAATTCCTCTGGAGTAAGAAATTTTCGAGGGTGATGTCTAGGACAAGAGACGGTACTCATAACGGGTTTTGGGTCTAAGAAAATAGCCCTGCCTCTTATGTGTATTCTTTCTAACCTGGTCACTTTTGAAGTTGCCCAAACAGTTGAATTAATCCAAGATATTTACTTGGGCCGCACGGACGTATAAGTCTCCATTTAAACTTTGAGGCTATGTGAACCATATATATCTTTGACTTCCCCCGACATGTAAATATTGTTATATCTTAATTTACATTATTTGTCATGACAAAGTTAACTTGCATCTTTCGTTTAACTAACTTGCATCTTTCATTCTAACTTGCATTTCATCTTTCATTTAACTTGCATTTTTAACTTCACTTGCATATTTAGTTTAACTTGCATTGCACTCTTCCTCTAACTTACATCTTTAACTCACATTGCATCATTAACTTTAATTTGCATATCTAACTTGCATTCTTAATTAACGTACATCTCTGACTAACTAACTTGCATCTCTGTCTAGGCTGGATGGACGTTAAACTTCAAGCGCTTGTTGGGAGGCAACCCAATGTGTTCCCGGGATGTGAAGGAGTCATCAATACAGATTTGCTATCCTCTACCCTTCACTCTCTTTTATTTTGTTTATTTAATGTTTTCCTATTATTTTCGTAAATCATTTTCCTTACTTTGATTCTATGTTTAATTACTTCGTATTTTCCTACATTGAGGACAATGTAGAATTTAAGTGTGGGGGAATGGTTTACAATTTTAATTGTTCAAAAAAAAAATTGAAAAAAAATTATTTAAAAAATGGTGAAATAAATGAAAAAAAAAATATTATTGTTTTTTTTTTGAATCTTTTTGTTTTAACTTAGTATTTTTATGAGTCTTAAGTTTCCATTTAACTTGTCAATGATATCAATGAACGGAAATGAATATGTTATGACCATAAAGATAATCACTACAACTAGAATTTGTTTGTTAATATTTTGTGATTAAGTGTTATAACTTGAAGATAATGCATGTAAATTGGCATATAAAACGAGCATGATAAGATAAGTATGAATCATATGAACCTTATGTGAGCTTTAGAACTTTATATACATCTTTGATGAGTGATTCATAAGTTCTTTGTTTAAATTGATATACATATGCCTCATAACTGCTTGCCATAGCTTTTAATGAACTCTAGAGTACTAGAACTTATTCTATGTGATTTTCAAAGCTTTTAAGTCAATAAACTCTCTGATTTTGGATATGATTAAGGCATTAGGGTTAACACCACAAATTCAAACATCCATGTTCCCTATTTTGTGCGCACAAGTTGCGACCCCCTTAGTTTTAACCCTTTTGAGCCCACATTAAGCCTTTCTTTCATCACCATGATTATCTAAACACTTGAGCTTAGTATAGACATCCTTTACCCTTGTTCCAAGAACTCGGTTAAAGACATAATGATTGTGTAAAAAGAAAATAATGATGTTGGAAAGACTTTTATGTGAATTATTTGGATTTACCGACTCATGCTTTGTTGTATCATTGACACATGTTATTACCTTGATATAAAAAAAAAATCAAAAAAAAATCAAAAAAAATCAAAAAAAAAAAGAAAAAAAAAGAAAAGAAAAAAAAAAAGTTGAGTCTCGATCAAGGTAATAAGGTTTGGTTATGTAATGTTTGAGTTAAGTCCCTTACATTTGTAAATCCGACACGAAGAATGATTGTGAGGCCCAACATGATGGAATTAGGCCTATGTTCGAAGGGATGGATTACCAACATCATTGCACTAAGGTTGGGAAGCTATGATACGTTTTGGGAGTCTATTGAGTCTTGGAACGAATTGAGCACCACTTGTCCTATATTTTCCTTGCCTCTAAACTTAGCCCCATTACAACCTTCGTAAAGACCTTATGATCCTTAAGATGGTAAATTTTGATTAGTGGAGTCAATCACTTGAGTAAGCTTATGGTTTTGGTTCATTTGTGCAAGTATATGTTGTTTTTATCTTGAGGTGTTTGTTTGATATTTTTGCAAAAGTACTTCATTTCGATTATGTGAGTATTTCTCACATACTTTGAGTGCAAACACAAACCCTTACAAAATTGAGTGAATTTATGAGTGCATATCCTTGTGAGTTGATTCATACTTGTTTTATTCATGTTGAGATCCATTTCACCATATTTACTCATTATCTTACTTGTTGAAGCATTTTTTTACAAAGTATTAACTTTTGAATTCCATATGCTTAAATGTTTTAAGTGAAAATCTTTTATGCCATGATGATAATAATGAAATATTGAGACAAATGGTTAAAGGTTCACTTGTTTTGATTTTGTAGTTTAATTTTAGTATTTGCTAGGGACTAGCAAAGTTTAAGTGTGGGGGTATTTGATAGGTCCTCAAATAAGCGTTATTTTATATTATTTTATACCCTTTATACTTGACTTTTAATATTAGAATAATAAATAATTAGACAAATTAATTTATTTTGTGATATTTTTGTAGAAATAAATAAAGCGTGGAATTTGGAGCATTTTGGTGAAAGAATCGTCCCGATCGGAATTATAACGAAGAAATTATGGACGAAATATGAGAAACCACCGAAAATCGCAAGGAAATTCGGTGGGAAGTTCCCAAAATCAGCATATTTGCCCCAAAATCAGCATCTTTTCCCACCCAATCTCATCATTTCCATCACTTCTTCATGTACTATCTTATTGCTATTTTTATATTTTAATTTTGTACTTTTAATTAAACAATTGTGGCACTCCCTCTATAAATAGGGAGGTCATTTCATGTATTTGGGGAGTCCCCAATTAGTTTCATTCTTCCATTTCTTTCTTAGTTCTTAGTTCTTAGTTAGTTCTTTTGTTTCTCTCTTTTGAGAGACATTTTTGGGGACCATTTTAACTTCTTGTAGATTTTCTTATTAATTAGCTTTCTTTTAATTCTTGTTCTTAATTTATGTTATTTTTATTTTTCTTAATTTCATTTCTTCTTTACTTTGTTCTTGTGATATTTCTTTGAGATCTCTTAAACACATTTTTATGCTTTCCTTAAGAAATACCTAGGCCAAGTAATTCTAAGGCAATTCAAGTGTTTTAAGACCGAATTCCTCGTATTTCTTCTTCCATCTTCACAAGTTTCCTGCCGCTGTTCGGTGATTCTTGTGAAAATTCATACTTCTCTACTTAAATTCTTGTTATTGTTATTGGTTTTACTTATAATTCAATATATGTGTTGGTATTTTCTTTCTAACATTTGTAAGTAAGAATGCAATCTCCATGTGTTTTACTTTTTGAATTTCTTTTACTTCATATGTTTTAGTGCTTAAATTTCAATTCGAAGCTAAATGTTGATCCGCTGTTCGGGGCATTTAGAATAGAGTTGAAGAGATTTAATGTTTGATCGCTGTTCGGCGCATTAAATCATTAACTTAAGGTGAATCATATTGTAAGTAATAATCCGCTGTTCGGTGCATTTATAATATGAAAAATGTATGCATGTATTTGAGATGATTAAGGTAAGATTTCGTGATTGGTTCCATATAAGCATGATGTTAGAGTGTTGGTAAAAATATGTGTTTGAAGAAAGTTCACTAGTACAAAGGTTAAAGTAGAAGTAAAATTAAGTATTTAATTATTTTTACTTGTTTTCTTTATTTTATATTTACAACTCTTTTCAAAACTCCCCTTTTCAATTCTTTATTCTTTATTCTTTTATTCTTTTATTCTTTTTTATTCTTTATTCTTTTATTGTTTTATTCTTCTATCCTTTTTATTCTTTATTCTTTTATTCTTTTATTCTTTTATTCTTTTATTCTTCTTTTCTACTTTTAGTTTATTATTCTTTGATTCTTTCATCTCTTTATTTTTTATTCTTTAATACTTTTAGTTTATTATTCTTTGATTAATTAATTCTTTAATTCATTAATTCTTTAATTTGTTAATTCTTTAATTCTTTAATTATTTAATTCTTTAATTATTTAATTCATTAATTTATTCATTACTCTTTCCCATTAACACATTATTAATGTTCCCTAATTTCCCCGGTTAAGAACGATCCCTATTTACCAATACTACATCTACACAAAAAGGGTTTAAATTGCACAATACTCAAATTACGTATTTAATTTAATGCGTAGTTTGGGCGTAGTCAATTTTTGGCGCCGTTGCCGGGGAAATTGAAAATCATTTTTAATTTGTTAGTGTATGTATATAAATTGTGCATATTATACTTGTTTATAAATTTTACTTTTGTTAATATTATATTTATCCATCTTATTATTGTTCTTATTATTTTTGTTATAATGCTCATACTTTACTTATTCTTAGTTTCTAATTTATACTTGTTCATAAATGTTCATAACTTTTTTTTTATATATATTTGTTCATATTCAAATTGTTTATGTAAATTTAAAATTCTATCATACTTGTTCATAATTTAATTTAATTTGTACTTGTTATAAATTCATATTGTACATATTCATTTTTCCTTACTTTTAATTTATTTTATTTTTCTTTACACTTTCTAACTTTTTCTTTAATCCATTAACTTTAATTTTATTCCATTAACTTTTTCTTTATTCCTTTAACTTTAAATTTATTTCATTAACTTTTTATTCCACTAACTTTTTATTCCACTAACTTTTTATTCCATTAACTTTTATTCCATTAATTTTATTCATTAACTTTTTATTCCACTAACTTTTTATTCCATTAACTTTTATTCCATTAATTTTATTCATTAACTTTTTATTCCACTAACTTTTTATTCCACTAACTTTTTATTCCATTAACTTTTATTCCATTAATTTTATTCATTAACTTTTTATTCCACTAACTTTTTATTCCATTAACTTTTATTCCATTAATTTTATTCCATTAACTTTTTATTCCACTAACTTTTTATTCCATTAACTTTATTTCATTAACTTTTTATTCCATTAACTTTTTGATTACACTTATTTTATTCTTATGTAATTATTTATTTGGTTATGTCTTGATAAAATTTAAATTTAAATTTAAAAAAAAATTTGAAATAAATAAAAAATTTGAAAATAATAATAAAAAAAAATCTTATCTTAGCTTTATGTTAGTGTTAATTCATACTTGTAAATAAATGTTGTATATATGTTACTTGTTACCTTTTATACTTGTTCATAACTTTTATATTTCATAGTATACATGCATACTTGTTCATAATAGATTTTCATTTATATTTGTTTATAATTTTCTTACTTGTTATATTATTCTTGTTCATACTTGTACATAATGTTCATTCTTTTTAATTGTTCATAAATGCTTATGGTAAATATTCACTTTTCCTTATTTTTATTTGTAATTAAAAAAAACATAAAATTCGTAAAAAAAAAATTAAAAATTAAAAAAATTTCTTTTTCTTCATTTATTTAATTTTTAAATTCAGAAAAAAAAATTAATTAATAAAAAATAAAAAATTTCTTTTTCTTCATTTATTCGTAAAAATATTCATTTATCTTCACTTTGTGTTAGTGTAAATCTAAATTGTTAAATAAATCTTATACTTATGTTAGTTTGTTAATGAGAAATTGTTTTGTAAATATCATTACTTGTGAATAAAACCATACTTGTAAATAAATTGTTCATACTTGTATAAATTGTTCATACTTGTATAAATTGTTCATACGTAAATTGTCATGTTATATTTGTAAATTGTGCATAAAAAACATACTTGTAAATAGTTATTGCATTCATGCATTAGTCTCAGCTATATGTAGATCACTTGTGCTTCGAAGTTTAGATTTTGATCTTTATCGGCGATGACTCTTTTGTTAACTCTCACCCACGGTAATTGTTAACACTTTAGTCATCTTAATTCCTCTGGAGTAAGAAATTTTCGAGGGTGATGTCTAGGACAAGAGACGGTACTCATAACGGGTTTTGGGTCTAAGAAAATAGCCCTGCCTCTTATGTGTATTCTTTCTAACCTGGTCACTTTTGAAGTTGCCCAAACAGTTGAATTAATCCAAGATATTTACTTGGGCCGCACGGACGTATAAGTCTCCATTTAAACTTTGAGGCTATGTGAACCATATATATCTTTGACTTCCCCCGACATGTAAATATTGTTATATCTTAATTTACATTATTTGTCATGACAAAGTTAACTTGCATCTTTCGTTTAACTAACTTGCATCTTTCATTCTAACTTGCATTTCATCTTTCATTTAACTTGCATTTTTAACTTCACTTGCATATTTAGTTTAACTTGCATTGCACTCTTCCTCTAACTTACATCTTTAACTCACATTGCATCATTAACTTTAATTTGCATATCTAACTTGCATTCTTAATTAACGTACATCTCTGACTAACTAACTTGCATCTCTGTCTAGGCTGGATGGACGTTAAACTTCAAGCGCTTGTTGGGAGGCAACCCAATGTGTTCCCGGGATGTGAAGGAGTCATCAATACAGATTTGCTATCCTCTACCCTTCACTCTCTTTTATTTTGTTTATTTAATGTTTTCCTATTATTTTCGTAAATCATTTTCCTTACTTTGATTCTATGTTTAATTACTTCGTATTTTCCTACATTGAGGACAATGTAGAATTTAAGTGTGGGGGAATGGTTTACAATTTTAATTGTTCAAAAAAAAAAATTGAAAAAAAATTATTTAAAAAATGGTGAAATAAATGAAAAAAAAATATTATTGTTTTTTTTTTGAATCTTTTTGTTTTAACTTAGTATTTTTATGAGTCTTAAGTTTCCATTTAACTTGTCAATGATATCAATGAACGGAAATGAATATGTTATGACCATAAAGATAATCACTACAACTAGAATTTGTTTGTTAATATTTTGTGATTAAGTGTTATAACTTGAAGATAATGCATGTAAATTGGCATATAAAACGAGCATGATAAGATAAGTATGAATCATATGAACCTTATGTGAGCTTTAGAACTTTATATACATCTTTGATGAGTGATTCATAAGTTCTTTGTTTAAATTGATATACATATGCCTCATAACTGCTTGTCATAGCTTTTAATGAACTCTAGAGTACTAGAACTTATTCTATGTGATTTTCAAAGCTTTTAAGTCAATAAACTCTCTGATTTTGGATATGATTAAGGCATTAGGGTTAACACCACAAATTCAAACATCCATGTTCCCTATTTTGTGCGCACAAGTTGCGACCCCCTTAGTTTTAACCCTTTTGAGCCCACATTAAGCCTTTCTTTCATCACCATGATTATCTAAACACTTGAGCTTAGTATAGACATCCTTTACCCTTGTTCCAAGAACTCGGTTAAAGACATAATGATTGTGTAAAAAGAAAATAATGATGTTGGAAAGACTTTTATGTGAATTATTTGGATTTACCGACTCATGCTTTGTTGTATCATTGACACATGTTATTACCTTGATATAAAAAAAAAATCAAAAAAAAATCAAAAAAATCAAAAAAAAAAGAAAAAAAAAGAAAAGAAAAAAAAAAGTTGAGTCTCGATCAAGGTAATAAGGTTTGGTTATGTAATGTTTGAGTTAAGTCCCTTACATTTGTAAATCCGACACGAAGAATGATTGTGAGGCCCAACATGATGGAATTAGGCCTATGTTCGAAGGGATGGATTACCAACATCATTGCACTAAGGTTGGGAAGCTATGATACGTTTTGGGAGTCTATTGAGTCTTGGAACGAATTGAGCACCACTTGTCCTATATTTTCCTTGCCTCTAAACTTAGCCCCATTACAACCTTCGTAAAGACCTTATGATCCTTAAGATGGTAAATTTTGATTAGTGGAGTCAATCACTTGAGTAAGCTTATGGTTTTGGTTCATTTGTGCAAGTATATGTTGTTTTTATCTTGAGGTGTTTGTTTGATATTTTTGCAAAAGTACTTCATTTCGATTATGTGAGTATTTCTCACATACTTTGAGTGCAAACACAAACCCTTACAAAATTGAGTGAATTTATGAGTGCATATCCTTGTGAGTTGATTCATACTTGTTTTATTCATGTTGAGATCCATTTCACCATATTTACTCATTATCTTACTTGTTGAAGCATTTTTTTACAAAGTATTAACTTTTGAATTCCATATGCTTAAATGTTTTAAGTGAAAATCTTTTATGCCATGATGATAATAATGAAATATTGAGACAAATGGTTAAAGGTTCACTTGTTTTGATTTTGTAGTTTAATTTTAGTATTTGCTAGGGACTAGCAAAGTTTAAGTGTGGGGGTATTTGATAGGTCCTCAAATAAGCGTTATTTTATATTATTTTATACCCTTTATACTTGACTTTTAATATTAGAATAATAAATAATTAGACAAATTAATTTATTTTGTGATATTTTTGTAGAAATAAATAAAGCGTGGAATTTGGAGCATTTTGATGAAAGAATCGTCCCGATCGGAATTATAACGAAGAAATTATGGACGAAATATGAGAAACCACCGAAAATCGCAAGGAAATTCGGTGGGAAGTTCCCAAAATCAGCATATTTGCCCCAAAATCAGCATCTTTTCCCACCCAATCTCATCATTTCCATCACTTCTTCATGTACTATCTTATTGCTATTTTTATATTTTAATTTTGTACTTTTAATTAAACAATTGTGGCACTCCCTCTATAAATAGGGAGGTCATTTCATGTATTTGGGGAGTCCCCAATTAGTTTCATTCTTCCATTTCTTTCTTAGTTCTTAGTTCTTAGTTAGTTCTTTTGTTTCTCTCTTTTGAGAGACATTTTTGGGGACCATTTTAACTTCTTGTAGATTTTCTTATTAATTAGCTTTCTTTTAATTCTTGTTCTTAATTTATGTTATTTTTATTTTTCTTAATTTCATTTCTTCTTTACTTTGTTCTTGTGATATTTCTTTGAGATCTCTTAAACACATTTTTATGCTTTCCTTAAGAAATACCTAGGCCAAGTAATTCTAAGGCAATTCAAGTGTTTTAAGACCGAATTCCTCGTATTTCTTCTTCCATCTTCACAAGTTTCCTGCCGCTGTTCGGTGATTCTTGTGAAAATTCATACTTCTCTACTTAAATTCTTGTTATTGTTATTGGTTTTACTTATAATTCAATATATGTGTTGGTATTTTCTTTCTAACATTTGTAAGTAAGAATGCAATCTCCATGTGTTTTACTTTTTGAATTTCTTTTACTTCATATGTTTTAGTGCTTAAACTTCAATTCGAAGCTAAATGTTGATCCGCTGTTCGGGGCATTTAGAATAGAGTTGAAGAGATTTAATGTTTGATCGCTGTTCGGCGCATTAAATCATTAACTTAAGGTGAATCATATTGTAAGTAATAATCCGCTGTTCGGTGCATTTATAATATGAAAAATGTATGCATGTATTTGAGATGATTAAGGTAAGATTTCGTGATTGGTTCCATATAAGCATGATGTTAGAGTGTTGGTAAAAATATGTGTTTGAAGAAAGTTCACTAGTACAAAGGTTAAAGTAGAAGTAAAATTAAGTATTTAATTATTTTTACTTGTTTTCTTTATTTTATATTTACAACTCTTTTCAAAACTCCCCTTTTCAATTCTTTATTCTTTATTCTTTTATTCTTTTATTCTTTTATTCTTTTTTATTCTTTATTCTTTTATTGTTTTATTCTTCTATCCTTTTTATTCTTTATTCTTTTATTCTTTTATTCTTTTATTCTTTTATTCTTCTTTTCTACTTTTAGTTTATTATTCTTTGATTCTTTCATCTCTTTATTTTTTATTCTTTAATACTTTTAGTTTATTATTCTTTGATTAATTAATTCTTTAATTCATTAATTCTTTAATTTGTTAATTCTTTAATTATTTAATTATTTAATTCATTAATTTATTCATTATTCATTTATTCATTACTCTTTCCCATTAACACATTATTAATGTTCCCTAATTTCCCCGGTTAAGAACGATCCCTATTTACCAATACTACATCTACACAAAAAGGGTTTAAATTGCACAATACTCAAATTACGTATTTAATTTAATGCGTAGTTTGGGCGTAGTCAGGTGACGGGGATAGGGTCCGACGTTGAAAAAGTCCCGGTGCTGACGGTTGGGAAGGACCTCCGAGCGGTTATGTTTCCTCGGTGGTGAACTCCTTTTTCCACCTCCGACCGAGGGTCAGGTCGACGTGATGGTTGTTCGTTGACCGACCGGTTCCGCCCTCCCTCGCTGAGGGCGTCGCGGGCGTCTCGGTAGATCCTGGTGTCACTGGGCTGGCTGCCGGGGATGATCAACATCCGAGCCGGTTTCTTGCTCGGCTCGGCGTCCCCATGCCTTCCCTTACGGGGCTCAGCGGCCGCATGTTCTTTTCCTTTTTCCGCCAGCTGGCGATTCTTTTAGGCACGCTCCGCGCACTCGGCCACTACCTTGTCAGCCTCAGCCCTGCCGACGCGCGCTCGGTGAATGGCGAGCTCTGCCTGTGCGATCCGTAGCTGTTCGGCCACCTCAGTGTATCAATCGTCGAGCACCTGACACCTCGAATCGGCCTGGGTGCCCTTAGCTTTGACCTCGGCCATGTCACTCTGGAGTTTCTCGATTATCTGTAAGAAGTTAGGAGAGGGTTCTCCCCTTGTTCTGGGACCTTGCCCGGGTGTGATCTCACTGAAATTGTGTTCGCCCTGCATGTTTAGTGGCGACGAGATATCTCTCGGTGTAATTGGTGGATGAGTCGTAACTCGGTCTGGTTGAACGTGGGCAACCTTAGTCAGGCTTCCCACAGACGGCGCCAAACTGTTGAAGCGTTAAATGTTCCAACTGTAGATTACTCGTCGCCCAATCACCAAATGACGCGTGTCCCTTATGTGACCTGTCAACTCAAGCGGATCGCGGGTTTCCGTTAGTACGGGCACCGGTGTGGTGCCGGCCTAAGGCTCTCCGACGATCAAGTCAGTTGCGTTGTTCGTAAGAGGAAATACTAAATGGTAAGTTTGGCTGAGTAATTGTGAATAGTAAATCTTAGTTCCCTTTATTGGGAAATGTATACCCTTTATGTATGGGTAGATGGGATGTTCAATTCCCAAAGTTCCGATGTGGGACAAATGCTTCTCGATTTACGTGCTGACACGTGTTACGTAAATCGAGGGTGGACATGCTTCCACGTGGCATCCCGCATTGAGCTCGGTGCTAGAGCTGTTGTAAGTATGGTAGTTTTAGGCCTTGAGCGGGGTCTGAGCTTTAAGTATACGGCCCAGTGGGTCTGGTCAGATATGGTGTCAACAAATATAAATATAAATATATATATTAATATAATATATATTAATGTTAATTATATGTATTTGGTGGTTATTATGATGTATAATTAGGCTTGCCTCGCAAACATTTGCTGAGCAAGGTGAATATTTATGGGTTTTTTTTTTGGTTTTTGTCAAACATAGTTAATGTTAATATATATAATAATTATATATATATTAATATAGATATATGTATTTATTAATATATAATATATATTAATGTTAATTATATGTATTTGGTGGTTATTATAATGTATAACTAGGTTTAACCGGCAAACATCCGTCGAGCCCGATGAATTACACTAATTCGCCGAGCAAGGTTAATCGATTTTTTTTTTTAGTTTTTGTGAAAAAATGTTAATGTTAATATATATATATATAATAATTATATATATTAATATAGATATGTGTATTTATTAATATATAATAAATATATATAACAAAATTAATTATATATGTTATTGTTAATTATATATATACATATATATATATATATATATATTAATATTTCTATATATATTAACGTTAATTATATGTATTTTGTGGTTATTATAATCTATAACTAGGCTTCCGGCGAACATCCATCGAGCCAGACTATACACACCCAGCGAATTACACTAATTCTTCTTGCAAGATTAACAGATTTTGTGTTTTTTTTTTCATTTTTGTCAAACACAATTAATGTTAATATATATAATAATTATATATATTAATATAGATATATGTATTTATTAATATAATATATATAATAAAATTAATTATATATATCAATAAACAAAATGACTATTGAAATTTTCTTCAAAAGTTTCTATGATTTTACGATTTTCTATGATTTTCTTTCATAGTTCGACTGATCCAACAGTCCATATTTATGAGCCACACACACAGATCAGCTACGCAAAAAAATTAGCAAATTTGGAAGTTTCGAGATTAGGTAACAGTATGCAACGAATTGACGGTAATTATATATATATATATAAATAAACAATATGAACATTGAAGATTCCTTCAAGAGTTTCTAAGTGTTAATGAGTTTGGTGGTTTTACGATTTTCTTTCATAGTTTGACTGATCCAACCGTTCATATTTATGAGCCACACTCATGATCATCTAAGCAAAAAATTGGTGAATTTGGAAGTTCTGAAATTAAGTAACGGTATTCAACGAATCTACAGGTGCAAAACGTTTTTATTTGATCCAACAGTTTTAATTTCTTGAAACATCACGATTTTTGACGGGTGAGGTCTAGGCACGTCGTATCACAAACTGAACGGTTGGAGTTTTCAAATTCACTGATTTGCATATCCATCGAACCTAAAAAAAGAAATGACTATTGAAGTTTCCTTCAAAAGTTTCTAAGTGTTAATGAGTTTGGTGGTTTTACAATTTTCTATGATTTTCTTTCATAGTTCGACCGATCCAACCTTCCATATTTATGAGCCACACTCATAGATCATCGACACAAAAAATTAGCAAATTTTGAAGTTCCGAGATTACGTAATGGTACGCAACGAATCGATGGTAACAAAATATTTTTTTTTATTGATCCAACAACTTTAAGTCCTCGAAACATCTCAATTTTTGAAGAATGAGGTCTAGGAACGTCGTATATTTTTCAAATTCACTCGTTTGCATATCCATTGAACCAAACAAATGAAATGACTATTGAAGTTTCCTTCAAAAGTTTCGAAGTGTTAATGAGTTTGGTGGTTTTACGATTTTATATGATTTTCTTTCATAATTCGACCGATCCAACCATCCATATTTATGAGCCACACACATAGATCATCTTCGCACAAAATTAGAGAATTTTGAAATCTCAAGATTAGGTAACTGTACGCAACGAATCGACGGTAACAAAACGTTTTTTTTTGTTAATCCAACCACTTTAAGTCCTCGAAACAACATGATTTTTTACAGGTGAGGTCTATGCATGTTGTATCACAAACTAAACAATTGAAGTTTTCAAATTTACTCGTTCGCATATCCATCGAACATAAAATAGCAGCATTGAAGACTTTGTTCGATGAAATGGGTATAGTCGCCGAGCAAATATAAATTTTGCGAAAATTCAAAAATTCCGCCAAAAACACCGTGAAAGATTGAAATTGCCGCCCATATTTTTCCGGCGGATCATTATAGATGGCCAAATAGAGGGCTTCACTGAGCAAAGTCTCCACTCATTTACAAATAGCTACGACCCTTCCATTTCATGTTCTTCCTCTTCAAGCTCCATCTCTCTCTCACTCAATCAATCTCACTCTCTCACCCATTCTCCCGTTCTTACTCAATCTCCCTCACTCACTCACCCAAAAATCCAACCCCTAAACACCAAACATCCAAACCCGAGACCCCAAATCGGTGACCCATTTTTGTGACCCCAAAGGCTCAAATCGAAACCCAAACACAGTGCTCTCTCTCTCTCTCTCTCTCTCTCTCTCTCTCTCTCTCTCTCTCTCTCTCTCTCTCTCTCTCTCTCTCTCTCTCTCTCTCTCTCTCTCTCTCTCTCTCTCTCTCTCTCTCTCTCTCTTCCTCTCTTCCTCATTGTAAGTCCCTTTTCATTTCTTTAATTTTTGAGTATTTATTTTCGTATTTTTTTATTGAATTGTATATTGAATATTGATTTTTGAATTTTATATTGAATATTGAATATTGGATTGAATATTGAATATTGATTTTATGAATATAGGATTTAATATTGATTTGATGAATATTGAATATTCGAAATTTTTTTAATTATTGAATTTTATTAGAAGTTATTGGATTAATATTGGAAAATATTTTGATTATTGGATTTTATTGGAAGTTATTGGATTATCAATTTCTATACTTGATTAATGTTGATGTTGAATTATTGGATTTTATTAATTGTTTATTTATTTAATTATTGTTGAATTAAAAATAGGGATTTATTTATTTAATTATTTATTCATCTTAATTATTTATTTTTCTATTGGAATTAAAACATAGGAATTACTGTTGGAATTTAAAAATAGGAATTATTGGATATGTTATTTGAAAACATAATTAATTAATTATTTCATTATTTCATTATTCGTTTATTTATTTAAGAATAATTATTTAAATTTTGTATTGCAGATTGATCACTTTGGGGGTTCATCCCATAGTGCTAGCAGAACACCTATCTCTTGGATCAACACCCTCCCCGACGGAGTGGCCATTTCCTGTTGGTGCACCATCATCGACCGAGCATCGAGCCCCTTACTTATCACCCCCTGTCATTCCTAATGGTTGATACTAGGAGTACGATTAGCAATGCGCTACAGCTGCTAGAAACGGGGGCAGCCCCGTTCGAAACTCGAGCCATCTAGAGCTAACGTTCAAGATGAGGTCGTTGATGGACAACTCCCGTAAGGTAAGTTCAATAGCTGATTGGATTTCAAATTTTATATTTATTTTTTATTCAAAATATGTACTAATGTTAACTGAATTTGCAGGGAAAGCCATAAAAGTGCATCACATCAGCAAGGGGTTAAAGTCCCAGCGGATCTGTAGGATAACAAACAACATGATCCCAGTCGTGTGGGTGGAACGATTGAAGGCACCGTACCCCAGACTGCACGCTCTGCTAGTCCAGGACACAGGTGCGATTATTCGCACCAAAGCGAAGATGACGGCAGATACCTTCAGAACCCAATCCCCGATGGAGCTTGAAATTTGTTGGTCTACTTTACGGGTATGACTTTTTCTTACGATTTTTATTATGTTTATTATTTTTAATAATTTAACATATTTTAATATTTAATTTCAGATTAATTTTGAATGGGATGAGACCAACGCCGCTCTCATGGCCCGTATCAAACACCATTGGTAGAAGAGATACTCAAATTGGAAGTTTGAGCTTCATGTGTACTACGAACTCTAGAGTTTGCATGATGAAGCTAAGGCAAATCCTCTAGAGGAGATGCAAGGGGATAAGCTGGTGGGGTGGCTCTGGCTGTGCGACCATTGGATAACCGAGAAATTTCCGGTAATTTGCCTTTTTATTTATTTATTTAGAATATTACTTTATGTAATTCCGTATTAGTAATGATTATTTTTCTAATGTACAGATAAAATCAAGGGCCACTAAGGAGAACCAGACAAAGAAGAAATTTGAGCACCACCGGGGAATGCGCCCCTTGTTGGCTCGACATGAGGCCTGTCGCGCTGTTGGGTCACTATTCCCGGAAGTAGATACCTGGGGGAATGCTTATGATGGGCGAGGCAGTCAGGTGGTTGACGCTATTCACGAAAGTTCAATATTTGTGGTCGTTAAATATTCAATTTTTTTAATTAATTAATTTATTCCAATTTGTAGGCGGTCATGGTGGAGGACGTGCAACAGACTCAAGAACAGTTGACCCAACAATAACTTGAGGTCCTGCTGCAGGACCAGCTATCGAATCCCAAGAGGTCGATTGCTATCCTAGAGCGCCATCTTGGTAGGCATCTTGGGAAGGTTGTCCAGGTTGCCTAGGAAGGGCTCGTTCGGGGTGTCTCGAATAGATCTTCGAGTTCTTCCCAATGAGGTCTCTCAGCTGAAGGAAAATATAGAGAACTTCCAAGCGGAGAATGCCGAGTCAAAGGCCCATTATGCGCACCTTGAGGCCTAACTTACACTCATGTTCAACCAAATATGCCAGCATATGCCGGATGACCTTGGCTCGTAGTCCTAAGGCCTGAGTCGACATGCCGCCCAGGACGATTATCACCCACCACCGACTATTTAGTTTTTTTACATTTTTTTTATTTTTAATTATGTAAAAATATTACATTTATTTTTTTATATATTATTTTAATAATAATTTAGTTATTATTATTATTTTAATTATTTTTCTATTATTATTTTAATTGCATTTATTTAAATATATATTAATATCAAATATATATAATTTCAAATATTAAAATAATTTTTTAAATAATTATTCAAATATTAAAAATATTTTTAAAATGTAGAAAACTGGTTTCCTCTGAATTTTCGTATGTATCATTTACATGTCAATTGGCCTATTTATACAAGTTTGATACAAGTATGGTAAGGGGATAAGGCTAAGTAGTTATCCCTGTGACCATTTAACATAGGACATATGTCCTATTTACCTAACTGTTGGAAACTAACTAGGGACAAGTGTTAACTAACTGTTGGTAATTGATCTGGGACATGTGTACACGGTTCTAGCCTAGGATTAAGTGTACATTGTTCTACATCCCCCCGCAAACGAGGCACCCTATGGGTGAAAAGTTTGGATGAAAGACTGCAGTGGCGAGCAACTGGAAGACCTTTGGTGAAGAGATCAGCAAGTTGTTAGGTAGAAGGAACAAATGTGACATGGTGGGTGCCATCAGCCATTCTTTCACAGAGGAAATGATAGTTTAGTGCAATGTGCTTTGTACGAGCATAAAAAACTAGGTTAGTGGTCATGTAGATGGTGCTTAGGTTATCACAATGTAGGTGAACTGGAAGGTTAGTCAGAATATGTAGTTCACGAAGGAGGCTTAGGATCCATAGGTTGTTTGCACAAGTGTAAGCCAAAACGCCGTACTCTGCTTTAGAACTGGAATAGGAAAGAGTTTTCTATTTCTTAGCACACTAAGAGATGAGGTTGGGGCCCAAAAACAAACAAAACTCTATGACTAGCCGCCTGGTGTCAGGACAAACTGCCCAATCAGCATCTGAAATGGAATGAATGTGGAGGGGAAGGCAGAGCATTGTAGGTGGATGCCAATGCCTAGTGTGCCCTTCAAGTAACAAATGATCCTCTTCATAGTAGTGAGGTGATGGTCAATGGGGTTGCTCATGAATTGAGCAACATTCTGGACACCAAAGGAGATGTGTGGCCTGGTTAGGGTCAGATAGAGGAGAGCACCAACTAACTGACGGTAGACAATGGCGTCTTGGAGAGGTTGGCCAATATGAGCTGGGAGGTTCGGTTTGGCAGCAACTTGTGTAAGGGCCAGTTTGCAATTAGAGAGGCCACTGCGGGTTAGAATGTCTCTAGTGTACTTAAGTTGAGGCAGATGGAGGCCGGTGGGACTCTTGGTGGGTTCCACCCAGAGGAAGTAGTGTAAATCACATAAGTCTTTGATGGAAAAGGTGCTGGTGAGGGAGTCCATGAAGGAAGAGACAACCTTTTGTGAATTATCTGTTAGACAACGTCATCAACATAGAGTAGAAGAAAAATGATGATGGTACCATGGCGAAAAACAAACATAGATGGGTCAACTTGACTCTCTAGGAAGCCATATTGTTGAAGGAAGGAACGAAATCTGTCAAACCAGGCCCGTGGAGGTTGCTTGAGGCCATAGAGGGCCTTGTGTAGGCGACAAACACGTTGAGGATGTGTGGGATCAATAAAGCCTGGGGGCTATGCCATGTAGACTTCTTCTTGAAGATGACCGTGGAGGAAGGAACTGGCGACATCCATTTGTCACAAGGGCCAGCCATGTAACGACCCGTCCCGAATTCCGGGATTAGATTAGTGATTAATCTTGATTAGTGAGGTTGATCGGTGGTTAGTAGGGCTGAATCGGACAAAATGTGCAAAATGACCGTTTTGCCCCTGGTCGTGGGCAAAATGTTGACTTTTTGACCGGGAGGTCCGATGGACGAGGGCCAAGGACCGTTACGTAGGTATCTTCGATACGAATCCAACGACAGGCGGCATGCCGAAATCGGAGATTCGACGACGAAGTTATGGTCAGGGAAACGAATTTACGAACCGAGGCTCGGATTAAAATAATAATATAATAATGAATAGTGACCGTTGACTGTGCACCTCCGGATGAGTGACAAGTGTCACCCATCCCTTGTTTCCAGCTCCATGTTTCCCTCCCAACACTATCATTACAACATCATCATTCCTTCTCCATCTTTTCCCCATTTTCTTCTTCTTTGTTTCTTACCCGTGGACCTTCAAAAATCAGTGTGGGAGAATTGGCTCCCTTCCTCTGCCGTTCTTGAGAGAAAAATGAGAGACTAATGGATTGGGATACCAGGGGAAACACGAGGGATTGAGGGAGTGTTGAATTCTGGGTTTCGAATTTTAGAAAAATTGGGGGGAAAATTCGTAATGGAGGAATTGAACCGTGAGGATCGATTTGGTGCTCACATTCAGCTTTCTGGGAGTGCCACGATCATAATCGTCGAAGGAACTAGGGAAATTGGCAATGTTTTGGCTCTGAACACACTTGGTGACAGAGGAGGAAATTCGACCTTGAGTCGTGGAGTTTGAGGCTTTGAATGATTCAATTGATGTGAGCAAACTACTTCTCATGATCCCACGATGCTTCTGGGTTCATCAATTGAAGGAAAACGCTGGAGATTGGCAGACTTCCATGGTTGCACAGTGACGGCTATCGAGCTTGAGTCGTGGCGTTTGGGGCTTCGATTGATGCAATTGATGGAGGGGAACTGTCTCTCATGGTCCAATGATGCTTCTGGATGCATCAATTGGGAGAAACCTGCAGCCATTGATGGAATTCCATGAACGAACAGTAACCAGGTGTTCTTGGTGTTCATCATCGAATCGTGAGGTTTGGAGTATGTAATCGTGTAATTGTGATTGCAGACCTTTAATTAAACTAATAACGAAGCTAATTGAATGATCAATTGATGTAATTAAGGCTGAATTGATAGGATTGGAACCGGGTTGTATCGCGGGAAAATTGGACCCGTTTACCAGAGATACAGGTTAGATGGTGACACTGTAGCAGGCGCGTGGGTTTCACGCGCAGCCACTCAAGACGGCGCGTGATGGCGCGTGGGCACGAATCTCGAGGTGAGGTCAACATGACTTCTATCCTATTTAATGTAACGAACATTTTGGGATTGGTTTCGTGTCGATCGGACACCGTCTCGATATTGTTCGGGATGTCCGAAGGTTTTAAATCAAGTTTAAAAATAGTTAAAAATTCGGGAAAATTACGGAACTTTGATAGGATGTTAATGTGGATGTTAGTAACCCTGTAATGTGATTTGAACAGGATTGGGAGTCCCGGTGATAGTGGTGAGGCCCGGGAGGGCCGGTGGCACGCGTATCGAGGCATACCGTTAAAACGGTCTGTGAGTGGACTTAGGTTTTATAAATTCTATGCATGCTTAAATATTTTATATGGATTATGATTGTGATTGTATGATGTTGATTTGATTGTTGGTAAATTGTACGGTTTCACGTATTTCGAGGCGATTTACGTGCTTGCACGTAAATCGAGGTTCCGGTTTTACATGGATTTTCCATATTTAGGACTTGGATATAATATGATGAAATGGTTTGAAATTGGAAATATAAGCTCGGGCTTGAGGCCCACTTGTTTTGGAAATTTCAGACTTGGAGTCCATTTGAGAATCGGGCTGGGGGCCTAGTTGGTTAATGAAATCGGGCCAGGGGCCCAGTTGATATGAAATCGGGCTGAGACCCATTTGAGTTATGTTATCGGGCCAGGGGCCCAGTTGATTTACGAATTCAGGCCGTGGGCCCAGTCGGTTTATAAGTCGGGCTGCGGGCCCAGTTGGTTTACAAATCGGGTCGTGGGCCCAGTGGTTCATAAAATCGAGCATGAGGCCCAGTTGGATTCTAAATGGAATTACATGGTTTTATGGAAATTTCGGGCAGGGCCCATTGTAATGATGTGATAAAAGGATTTAATAAAACTGTTTTCCATATACCATCTGGATACCAGGATATATGATGGTCTCCTCCAGATGTCTGGGACACTGGGGAAGTCACGGTGCATTGCATGCGAGGGGTCATTATACGGAGCAGCCAGACCGTATGATGACTCAGGAGCAGGATTGCTATGATTGACGTCAGAGACGTCAGACATCAGGAATGTCAGATATATGGACCCGGAGAGACCCCGGGCAGTACGCGTAGCTTATGAAACCGTGAGATATGACGTCAGGGACGTCAAGCGTCTAGGACGCTAAGCATCAGGGATGCTGGTGATGGTAATGGTAAAATATGGATTAATGAATCTATGAAATGGCTTTTCGGTTGGATATGTGTTATGTGGTAAAAATGGATTATTGGTTATGAAATGGTATGTCGGGTCGGGGACCCTAAATGGTTTTGGATTTTTGGATTTATATTTATGGCTTTGGGCGGTGGCCCACATGGTTGTTTATGTATGGTTGTGGTATTCCACTGTTTTGGGCAGAGTTCCCACACTTGGTTTTTGGTTAACGGTTTTTGGGCTAAGGCCCTAATGGCTCGGTTGAGCAAACGTTTTGGTTACTGGTTTTCGTGGCATGCATACGTTTTTATTGGAGGGCATAAATGTCTTATAAATGTATTTGATAAACTTATTGGTTTTTGTCCACTCACAGCTTTTGGTTTTAATGCCCTTCAGGTTGATTACGGATGCGATTGTAGCAGAGATTGGGACATTGCACACCTCCTCCATCGATCCTTGCGCACTCTGGATGCCCCGTTGGGCAGTGGCTCTTGGTTATCCCTTGTCTGACACCCCTTGTTGGACGGGAGCAGGGCACATTCCACGGTAATCCCGGGGGGATTGGGATGGGTCCTGTCAAGCCAAGAGAGACATCAACTGCTAGGTTGACACGAATAGCTGTTGGTTTGATGACAGGACTGAAGGTTTCTTGATAATCAAGGCCTTCCTCTTGATGAAAACCCTTGGACACTAGTCTGGCTTTATAGCGTTCGAGGGAACCATCAACCCTCCTTTTCATTTTATAAACCCATTTACAACCTACAACATTAGCATGAGGAAGGAGAGGAACCAGTGACCATGAATTTTGCTATTGAAGAGCAGAATATTCCTGAGCCATTGCTTGCATCCAGTGGTGTGAGTGTGTGGCATGTTTGTAGGTTGTCGGTTCGGTGAAGGAATCGCAGATAGTAGAGAAGGCTTTGAGAAGAGGGTATCATGAAGCACATAAGAGGTTGCGGGACTTGGATATTCCTACTTTACTGCGGGCTATCATAAGGTGGGTGTTGCAGGTGGAAATAGTGGGTATAGTCAAAGAGACTGGGGCAGGATTGGTTGTTGGTGGTGTTGGGGGAAGGTAGGACTCTCTGTTTGTGGGGTTTCAAAATCTGTGGGAAACTGATTGGGAGTTGGAGTGGAACTAGGATGGTAGGAAGATGTGGCGTATGGGCTGGGCTCAGCGTGTGGATTTGGGAGGGAAAGGTTGAGCCCAGAATTTGGGCTTGAGTGAGGCAATTAGGTTTCAATTTGAATAAAGGAGAAGTCAGTTTTAGGTTTAGGGTATTCGTGATAAGGGAAGGTCGTTTCATTAAATTGGACTTGGCGACTGATGTATACACATCCAGTGGGAACGTGTAGACATGTATAACCAGAATTATGAGTTCTGTAACCGAGAAACACACGGAGTAGAGAGCGAGGGGCAAGTTTATGTTGTGTGTAGTCGCCCAAGTATAGGAAGCAGGCTAACCCAAAGGTACGAAGGATGAAATAAGGGGCGGTGTACCATGAAGGACAAAGTGAGTAGATGACCAATTTAGAATAGGCGTGGGAAGGAGATTAATAAGGAATATGGCAGTGGTGACAGCCTCTGTCCAATAACAGTATGGGAGACCAGCAGTGAGGAGTAGAGTGCGGCCAACTTCAGAAGTATATTTGTGCTTACATTCAGCCAGACCATTCTGCTGGGGTGTGTGGGGGCATGAAAATCTGTGGTGGATGTCATGGTGAGAACAGAATTCTTAGAATTGGTGATTGGAAAACTCTTTGCCACCATCACTCTGGAATTGTTGGGTTGTGTAGTCAAACTAGTTGCGGATATAATAAAAACATTTGGAGAATTTGTCAAACGCTTCAAAGTTAAGTCTTAGGGGAAAAATCCAACATAACAGGTATAATCATCTGTACAAAGTACATAGTAACAAAAGACAGAGACAGAGGAGACATGAGACATCCAGTGAATTAGATTAAATGGTTTATTGATTTGTGTACAACATTAGAAAAGAACAGTCTTGGTGGTGAGCAAGGCCTGAGGGTAGATTGGTGGACGTGGGGAAATAGGAGACAATCCTTCCTTACAGGGCCCCTGAGAAAAGAACAGTATTGGTGGTTAAGTCTTGAATCACAAAGTGGGTTGGGAAAAATGTTAGACTAACATGATTGCTTTGTGTAAACTTGGCAACAGAGAGTAGGTTATTTCGAATGGAAGGAACATGGAGTACATCTGAGAGTTTGAAAATATAAGGGCCAGAGGAGATGTTCACATTACTAGTATGGGTGATGGGAAGGAAGGTACCGTTGCCAACCATAACTTGGTCTGTGGGTGATGGGGTAGGTTGGCAAAGAGGAGGAGGAGCCATGGTGACATGGTGAGTAGCACCAGTGTCCGAGTACCAATTAAGATCAAAGACAATTGATGGGAAGTTAGGCGAATATTTTTTATAATTTAATTTCTTTCCTGAATGGTTAATTGCGGATCTTGATACAAGGTTTTCCAGTAATTTAAAAAATTGAGTATGTTTTTATGCTCTTTATAATTATAATTAGTCTCAAACCTTTTCAAATTAAACATTTTTATGTCTTCTCACTTGGTTGAAGACTCTGGAATTTCTTGTATTTTGGTATCCTCATATCCATAAAAAAGTCTACGAATTTTATTATCCCCAGGGTGATCCATGCCTCCAGTTTTTTGGAGTTCTAATTTTTCAAGCATGACTTTGATACCACTTACTTCACTTATATTATTTTCAAGCCTTTTACTAATATGTATGGGCTTTAAAAATACCCTTGGCATTTTTTACGAGAATACCCTCGAGCTTGGGGATATAAAAGTTCATGTTTGTACGAGTGGTATCAAAGTTAGAAGAGACTAGCTTGAGTTTGTATTAAGGCTTAAAGAAATAAGTCCCAGTGTAAGTATGTTTGTTTAATGAAGTATTTCTTATGTTCCTTTCCCGTTTAGATTGTGTCAAAAAATATTAAGAGCTTTAGAAGAAAAATAAAAAAATTTAAAAGAAATTCGAGAGGTATACGAGCATTGATTAATCTTTGTATAAATCTTGATGTAGATTTTGATTATTATTCTTAACTTTAGTTTTTATATCATTCGGCTATAAGTGCAGTAGAGTCACGACTAGAACGTAGACAAAAGTATTTTGATCTGCTCTCTGGAGCCTAATTTATTCACTTCCTTTCTATTTTAATACAAGAAAATCAAGAGTCTTCAACCAAGTCAGAAGAGATAAAAATGTTTAATATGAAAATGGTTGAGTCTAATTATAATTATGAAGAGTATGAAAACATACTCGATCTTTTAGATTACTGGAAAACCTTGTATCAAGATCCTCAATTAACCATTGAGGAAAGAAATAAAATTCTAGAAAATATTCGAGTAACCTCCCTCGAATATGAATCATTATTATCTCATTTTGGATATGAGATGATAATGATGCAATCTGAAGAAAGCACTTCAGAAAGTCATCTGAAAAGGATGATATGTCAAAGTCTGATCTAGAAAAACTAGATCTACAAAAAAATGAGCCTCAAAGGAAAAATAACAAAGGAAGAACCACTATAAGAATTTCAAAATAAAGAAGAATTTGAAGAATACTTGAGAAACACTCAAGATGAGGAATTCATAAAATTTAAATATGAAGGTCCATCTGAACCTCGTCCAATTTATCCACGACAAGATGACTTGAACAAACAAGGCATCACCTTAAATGGAACTTATTTAGATTTTACAAATATACCATTAAAGGATCAAGAAAAAGCCATAGACGATTGGGCACAATCCATATCTCATGTCGTCTTAAATTATAAAGGTAGTTGGACTAAGGAATTTTTGTTTATATTATATTGCAGTTATTCTACAAAGGGATGTCGTGAAATGGTTAAAATACTGGGAGCCGTCCAACGAGGGAAAAAATCAAAATGCTGGTTTATTAAATACCTTTCAGTCTAAAGAATATATACTAAATTTTTTTGCACATATTATTAAAGAAAATATATGTGGCACAACCGGAGAAACTTTAATCCGGTAAGATGCAAATTTTATACTCTCTAAACTTGAGTTGGGTAATATTTGTATGTTTGTAGATTATACTAAAATCTTCAAAAAAAAATACTTTTTTTGTGTTATAACCTACAGCCAGCAAACACTGGTTAAATCAGTTCTTTCAAAAACTTCTCTCGCCATGTGATGAATTAACTAACAAAGGCTATTCAGAATGGATAACAAAAGCCAATAACACATATAATTTAAGATTTAGAATAAATTTTGTCCTAAGATTAATTACAGAACACTGTCATTCTTTAAAAGCAAAGAAACATGTTAAGAATAAAAATATGGACCAAAAGTGTTGGGGCAAGTTCCTGAAAGAAAATTGGAAATTAAGATGTTACACATCTAGAAAGTCTTTTAAGAAGAAGAAAAAATTCAAATGGAAACCTAAAAGAAAAAACTAATTTTCTAAGAATAAAATATATGTAAGAAGAAAGAAAGGAAAAAAACTACTTCTTCAAAAAACTTCAAAATAAAATGCAAATGTTATATTTGTAATGAAGAAGGTCACACAACACCCGTTTTTCCAAAAAAAAGGTATAAGCGCTAAAAGGATGATCAAAACTCTTGAAGAAAATTCTATTTGGAGAAGAAATCTCTGATGGAGAAGAAATCTCTGATGTAGAAGAAATCATTTATAAAGTCACATCTAAAGAAAAAAATTTAGATTAAGATGAACAGATTTTCAAGGTAAATGAATTACAGAATTTCGTAGAACACAATTCTGAAGAAGAAAATCAAAAGGTAACTCTTCGAGATATTATTAGAGAAAGTGTTGCTTTTCTAAAGAACAACTCGTAAACTTAGAAAATCCAACCATTTAATTAAAAAAAAAAGACATTTATAAATTATCAAAATTTAAAATGTTTTCGGCAAGAGTTTTGAACAATTTAGCGGTAACACCACTGCTAAATGTATTGTAGAAGGAACAGTGGAAATACCTTTTTTCAGTAAAGAAAAAATTAGAAGATGGTTGAAAAAATATCCAGAAGGAAAGTATGTTCATATTGAATTAATTCATATCTAAATAACAGCTTTATTTACACAAGGTTTGGATACACCAATTCTTGTTGTTATATTTGATAATAGGCTAAGTAATCCACTTCAGGTTATTATTGGAGGAATACAATCCAATTTGGTAAATGGAGTTATTTGGTTTAATGTTAAGCCAACTTATTTCATTTCCATAACATATGGTAATATTGACAACTCAGTAAAAATTAAGATTCCGCTTAAAAACCTAAGTATGAATCATCAATCTCAAGATTTGTCAATTCAATGGAGAACAATCCTTGAATTAACAAAATTTCCAAAAACTTCAATGAAAGAAATAAATAAAAATCTTATAGAAGTTTTTTAACCTAAATCTTATAAAGCTAAAATAGAGTGAAAATTAATAAATTGAAGAGATTTAGGAATTCATAAACCATGGTTATTTACAAATCTCGTAGGTGTAACTCGTAAAAAACCTTGTTTACTCTAAATGCAAGTGTCTGGTAATAATATTTACTTTAGAGATAGAAGGTCTCAAGGTAAAATGGATTCAGATACAGATTGGCAAATATATACTCCACAGATTGATAAACCAAGATCATCTGTAGATTCATATCAGGATCTAAGTAGTGCCAAAGGAAAAGCTATTGCACTAAAAAATGTGCAAGTTTGAATCCTTCCAAGATTGAGTTCTTTAGAAAAAAAAGAACCTAAGGAAAATGATGAAATCAATGCAGTTCAACTTTATCATTTTAAAGTTGGACAAGATGGAATTATTTTTTCTCCTCATTAAGGTAAAAACGATTTACCTATGTGTTAGAAACATTTAATTTTGCACGCTATAAACCATATAGTCTTTGCGCAGTGATTGACACATGAGCTACAACAAGCTCATCTCAACCAAATGCTCTTCCTATGGAAAAAGGTATTCTGATGAAAAACTCAATACATGTTACAGGAATTCATGGAACGAGTTCTTTAATACAATACAAAGCTAAACAAGTAGTTATCTAGTTACATGAAAAAAATTCATTATACCAAAAATATTGTGGTTTCCAAATATGCATGGAGATTTTATTCTTGGAAATAATTTCATCTCTACATATTTTCCCATGATTGTAAACCACAATTCAGTGTCGCTAACTCTAAACAAAGAGTGTGTAGAAATTCCACTACTTCAATAACATAAATATATGTGCATGACAGGATTTGCGCTAGTCTAGCGTGGTGATCCAACACCAATCCTACAACACGTAGAAGAAAATTTCCATTTAGAAACCAATCACTGGATTCATAAAATACATGAAGATATGTAACGACCCGGAAATTCGAGAAAAATAAAATTGGGAAATTTAAAAGGAAAATGACAGTTTTGCCCTTATAAGGGTAAAAAGGTTAACATTTCATCATATATGGGTAAATCCTTCATTTTCCTAGTTACTAATCATCAACTCAAACACTACTTATGATGAATAACATTACTATAAACTTGTATCCCAACATCACTCGTCTAGAGAAACACGTTTCCACCACAATGAAAACATTTCATATATTAAATTGTATAATACATATACTTGACAGAAACCAAGCCCTGGAAGATGTGATGAGATTTTAGACATGTCCAGATGTAAGTGAGTGCAATTCTTGGACATGGTTCCGACAATACTGAATTCAGTTTCGAGGTTGCTCATGTGATATAGTTAGATCACACGAGGGTTCGAAGTGGCATATATTTGAATGAAGTTGCATTTTAGTAATCCTTTTTCGAAAAAAATAGATAAGTTAGTTAACATAGAAGCAACTCAATTGTCCAATTAGAGTATGGAGATAAAACTGGAATTGTTTCCCACCATTTTCTCTGCTAGGGAACCAATTGATGTGTTAGCTGTGACTACAAAGAAACCCTACTCACCAAAATTGTGAGGATGAAACCTTTTTAGAAGGGTAGGTGTAAGGACCCATCCCGAAAATTAGTGCAGAATGATGATTTTGCCCCTAGGTTGGGCAAATAGTTGTCTTTTAGTTCGGGTGGTCAATTGGGTATTGACCAGTGACCGTGACGTATTTCGAGACGTCACGAGTCCGTAGACAGGTGACACGCCCGATTCTGACATCCGAGGAGGAAGTTATGATGTTCAGAAGTTTGAGGGCATTACCGTAATTTGGTCAAAATAGGGGGAAAAGTTGACTTTTCGTACGATCGGATTTTGGCATGTTGACCTAGGACCGTTAGGTAGATCTCGTCGTCCTGAGTTCAACGACAGGCGGCACGTGTTCATCGGACCTAGGATGCGTAAGTTACGGGTCTCGGAAGGTAATGGCATAATCGTAATTTGGATTCAAAAGAGGGGCATTTTGGTCTTTTGGCTGCATGGGGATTTGGGCCAATCTAATAAGGCCAGGTGTACAGTGGAGATTAGGATATTTGTGAGAGGGCTGAGAGGATTGTGACACGTGCAAGGTGTCTAGTGGGTTCTAGGGTGCACGGCTCCAACTATTTGGTTGTGTGTTCATGCTTGTTCGATGACAAGAGAAACAGAGACATAGAAAGAGAGGGAAATTGAGCAAGTGAAGGGCGGTGTGTGGTGTTTGTGTGAATTGTTGAGTGTGTGAGAGATTAAGTGAGAGCTGATGAGTGAAGGTGAGTGAGAAGTTGTGAGGGAAATCGGTGTGTGCAAGGTGTGAGTCCACGGGAAAAACAGAGAGAGTTGAGGGACCTTGGTGGTGGTGTGGCCGTGTGCTGATCGATTGGGCTCGAGAGGAAGTTGGGACGGCTCTGTGGACTCCAGGGAACGCGGTGACGAGTACGGTAGTGGCAACTGCAGGTAATTTCTCTCATCCCCGTTCGTATGCCCTGTTTTTCTATGAATTTCAAACCATTAGTCGTGGACTTAGGGGCTGAGTCGAGGTTTTTGGTGAGTTGGGTGAGCTTCAGTAGGTTCCTACGAGTCGTCTAAGGTGGTTTCCGTGACGGGGGAGTGACTGGGGGGCTGGGAACCGAAACAGAGTTTTGGGGAGGTTTGGTTTCGAGTTTGAGACGACGGGCTATAGGCTGTGTCGAGGTGTTAGAGTGAGGGGAATAGGTTTCTTAGGACTGGACGAAGAGACTGGTGAAGAGAGGAGTCGAAACGGTGAAGGAACGGTGGAGAACCGGGTGCGCCGGTTCAGACCGGTTCGCCCAAGGAAGACGACGATGAACAGTGACTGTGTGCAGGTGCGTGAGGGCCACGCGCAGCCACTTTGGGCGGCGCGTGGAGGCGCGTGCGGTGGTTTCTGGGGAAAGTGTCAACTAGGTTTTTGGTCTAGAGGTTGTAACGAGTCTAGTGGAATAGGTTTCAGGCTATTCGGACGTCGTTTGAGGTTAGTTCCGCGAGGTTGAAGGCTTAGGGTTCCGGTTCGTTACGTTTAGGACCCGGGGATTTTTGGGGAAAATTAGGAGAGTCTTAGTAGACGTGTTAGTGACGTTCTAAACTCGAACATGCATAACCTCTTTTAATTACTTGTTTTTATGGTTTTACATGTGATTTCATGATTGTTGAATATGTGATGTTGATTTTACATAATTGCACGTTTTTCGAGAAAGTACGTATTTGGCACGTTTTACGAGGAAGTTTGGAATTCTGATTTCGATGCTATGATTTGGGATTTCAAATGATAAATGGTTTTCAATGATTATAAAGGAGTTTTGGAACATGATTTTGATGATCAGGGTTTTAGAATCGGATTTCGGAAAGGAATTTGGTTTTAAAGTTGAAAAGTGGATTTCCGGATTTGAGTTCGGAATGACGGTTCTGGACGCTAGAAGGGCTTCGGACCGGTGATTTCGGATTCGGGTTTGGATATAGATTCAGAAATGGTTTTCAAATGGTTTTGATTGGATTTGCTGGATCTAGTTATTGGGTTTAAAGACTGGGATATTGTGATTGACGGGGGACGGGCCAGGATTGGGTTTAAAGACCCGGATTGAGTTTAAAGACTCAGATATATTGATATTTCCCCCATAGGCCTGTTGAGTTTAAAGACTCGGGAGTTTAAAGGCTCGAATATTATTGAGGCCTGGATTGAGTTTAAAGACTCGGGGGTTTAAAGACTCGGATAGGTCCAGCAGGTTTGATCGGATAACGATTGTTTGAGACTTATGTTTTATGATGTGGTTTTATGATGTTTATGACGTGATTTCTATAACTGCTTTCAATTCTATTTTTATGACGATCTTCATGTGATTTATAACTGTTTTCAGCAAATGGGTTATGCATGTGTGTTTTTAAAACGAAGGGCTAAAACCCTGTTTTTTCTTATGAAATGGGTTTTGGACACTCTTCTTTTATTTATGGTCCACTCACACCTTTTGTTTTAAATTGCCCTCCAGGTCTTGGAGCTAGCGCGGGGGTCGGCGTCGAGGCAGCGTCGGACACATAGAATACTCGAGAGTGACCCCGGAGTGCTTTAAATTTTCCGTTGTGCGTGTACCTTGTTTATTGGTTTTCTTTCCTTTGTATTTTGGTACTATGCTCTGTAAAACTTTGATTTCGGGATGTTTAAATTTTCTTCTGCGTCTGGCATGTAGTTTGGTGGTTTTTCGTGAGTTTACTTTAGTTGCGTGTCGGGGTGTCAGACGGGAGCAGAATTTACCTCGGTTTCCGGGGTGGAACTGAGGTGGGTCCTGACAGTAGGTTATAACGACTTAAAAATTCGAGAAAAATAAAATTGGAAAAGTTAAAAGGGAAATGATGGTTTTGCCCTTATATGATCAAATGGTGACCTTTTGACCTAGACAGTTCTTGGATATTTTGTAAGGACCGTTATATGGGTCTCAAAATTTTGAGTCCGTAGATTGGTGGCATGCCAAAATCAAAAATTGGATGAGTTCATTATGTGTCTAAAAAGATTAGGGGCATTTGGTAATTTTAGTTTGAAAGGGCATTTTGGTACTTTCACAACAGGAGATAAGGTGTGATGATGACACATGTGTTTATCTTTTCTCTCTTATCTCGTATGAGTGTGTGCACCGCCTTACTATAGTGGTGCTGTGTGCATATATTTATGGTTTTGGTGTGTTCTTAAAACGAAGAACCCAAAAACCCAACCGTGAGCCAAGAGGAAATAGGGGACCATAGAGAAAGAGGAACGAGTGAGAAAATGAAAGCAAAGAAATTAGGAAGGACAGAGAGTTCACCTCGAGAAAAACCTAGAAATTTTCCCGTGAAGCTTGAAATCGGGTTTGTCTTAATGGACCTTAATTTTTTGAATGAAGGTTATAAACCTCTTTTTGGGAATGCTATGAGCAAGATAATCAGAATTTGGAAGAAAATCAAGCACGAATTAGCCCAAAACATGGTTGGAAATTGGGATCTTGAGGTTTGGTTGGAAATTCAGGATTAAGGTAAGTTTGATCCTCAAATTGGATTTAGAATTGTGTTTAGGGGTTAATTCCAAGCAGGTTGTTGTGATTAATTGTGAAAATGGACCGAGAAAATGGAAGGAATTGAAAATGGGTCACGAAACTAGGTCGGGTATGAGTTGCAGACCCGGCGAGAGGTTGAAGGTGACCTCTGTTGCATGCGTGTGAGGCCTATGCACAGAGGCCACTGGTGGCGTATGTTGCATTATCTCGGTTTTTTACCAACCTCAAACTTCATGTTTTCGACTATACGTATCCAACGGCACAATTTTCGAGATGATCGGATATCGTCTCGAGGCAGTTTTGACTATTTGAAGGTTTATGCAATATTTTAATTTTGTTTAAAATCATGAGAAATTGAGGGATTAAAATATAAGTTATTTGGGATGGTTAGTAACCCTTAGAACTGATTTATGACAGGTAGGAAATATTTCGAAATTACAAAAAGATGTGTAATTCGATATTGGACTACGTGGACAATGTGTGAGTGGATCTTTCTTTTCTTTAATGTATTATGCATGCATATTTACGTGTTTTAAATGCTTTATTATATGATTTTCATGATGATGGATGGGTTATAATTTTTACATGATTTTTGGTGATTTTATGGAAATTATTTAAAGTGCATGTTTTACGAGATTTTTCTTATATTATGTTTTGGGTTTATGCCGGATTCTGAGTCATAGATTTAGTTTTACAATTTTTATGAGTTATAAATATATGCTATCTCGATATTTTTGATGTAAATGTTGTGTTGTGGACAACCCTCCTCGAGATGCTGGTTTGGTTGGCCAGTCTCAGACGTCAAGGTAAAGTGTAACAACCCGTCCCGAGTTTACGAGATTAATTAAGAATTATTTGAGGAAATCCTTAACTAATTGGGATTTTTTGAATGGTCGGTGTAAAAATGATGTTTTTATCCCCAAAATGGGAAAAATGCACAAAAACCGAGGATCGTTACGTAGATCGAGACGATACAAGTTCGTAGACAGACGACACGTCAAAATTGGACATCGTACAAGGAAGTTATGGTTCACGAAAGGAAATTAGAACTATTCACAAATATCAAAAATTTTACAAATGACAGATTTGAATTGGGTAAAAAATCTAGGTGGACCACTCACTCATCTGATTAGCCCATTACCCCAAATATTTGGGATCCAATATTTCATCTTCTTTGTTCCTTCACACCCGAAACCCACACAAACACCCACCCCAAAAACCATTTTCATCCTCTTCAGCTGAGATCAGAGAGGGAGAGAGAGACTGAGGGTGAGTGAGAGACGGGAGACGACGTGGGAGGCGGTAGGACCGCCGTGGACGGCGGAGGAAACCACGGAGAAGGTAAACCTGAAACCTGTTTCTTTTTTAAATTTTAAATTTGGGTTGTGGACGTTTGAGGAGTGCAACACCATGGTTGGCTTTTCTGATCTCTTACGAGCTGGTAGGGACCTAAATTGAAGAGATTGGACGGCTAGACAACCCAGGAGGGGAGGTTGCAAGTGGTCGTGGAAGCTTGGATTCTCACAGGTATTCTTTGAGCTTTTCTTCAAGTTTTGAGGGTAGGAATCCCTTTCTAGGTGGAAGGCAATTCGAATGGTAAAGGAATGGAGTGAAAAAGGAGTCGAAATGAGTGAGTTTGAGTCGGGTCAAATCGCGGGTCGAATTGACCCGGTTACAGAGGTCCGGGTCGACCCGACTAGAGGTTGACGACGATGAAATCAGTAGGTTGATGTCATCATCTGTCAGGGTCTCAGGCCACATGGCCAATCAGGGACTGCCATGTGGCAGCTATCAGATCTAGTCAGCACTAACATGTGTTAGACATGTGGACCAATCAGGTGCTAACATGTGTCACTATTAGAGCTAACACGTGCTAGACCTGACAAATGCCAGACCTGTCATGTTGATGTCATCATGATGTCAGTCGTTGACTACTAACGTCAGCGTCGACTTTTGCTGACATCAATGTTGACTTTGACTAGCGCGTGGGCACAAATTTTGAGGTGGGACCGATCTTGTTCGAAAGGTTTCGACGATCTAAATCCAATGGTGGTGGTTTCAAGTCGATCGGAGATAAGTAAGTTGGTCAAATTGAGATTTTTAGCCTAGGGAAATGTGTTTAGGACATGTTGAATTTTTGGATAGGTCTGAACGACCCGGAGAGTTCAATACAGCCCCGAGTGGCTTACAGACCAGCTTGGACAGTCTGTGAGTGGATATTTGATTTCTAAATATGATGCATGCATAACTATTTTATATTTTTTATATATGCGATTTGAGATGCCTTGAGGACATATGATTGTGGTGTTTTGGCATTTTCGTATAAATATGGTATTGCACGTATGTCGATGATTTATGCTTTATGATATACCTGGCCTATGGTTTTTATACGTGCTTATGTTTTCAAATGATTTGAACAATGAAATGATTTCAGATTTGGAAATATGATATCGGGCTTGAGGCCCAATTGGTTTATGATATCGGGCTTGAGGCCCAATTGGTTTATGATATCGGGCTTGAGTCCCAGTTAGGGTTTATGAAATGAGATTTCAGGTTTGAAACCCTATTGAGATGATTTTGGGCTGAGTCTCTGTGAGATTGGATTTGGGCAAAGTCCCTATAAGATTTGGATTGGATCGGATTCCTTGAATTCTGGTTTTGTGGAAATGGTTTGTGGAAACTATACCCCGGGTTGAGACCCTGTTGAAATGCTTTAGACTGAAATTGAGGTATAAATGGTTTACAATGATTTTCCATTGGATTTGATTTCAGTTTTACGTACCATCCTTATTTGTGGACTGTCTCCTCTAGACGTCTCGTAGTATGCTAGAGTAGTCACGGTGCATTTCCTAGGAGGGGCCGCTCTACGGAGAGACTCAGGACCAGGAGTGCAAGCATTCACTACGCCAAATTTGGTCATAGACTTCGGTGAAAAACCGAAGTCTAATGGGCATTTAAACCGAAGTATTGGGACATGATGCCGTTTCTATAGGAATACACTTCGGTTTTTAACTAAAGTGTATTCCACATACAATATCGATTTTTACTTATATCCGATGCTTATTATCTTTCTAAATGGACTAAATGCATTGACTTTCTATGTCTAATGTACATAATAGCATCAATTTTTTCTTAACAACTGATGCTTTACATTCACAATGGCATCAGTCTCCTTATAAAAAAGGATGCTATTTTATTATTATAGTTTCACCATATATATTTAAGATGATGCTAATTTTTCCTTAAGGCTTCAAATATTACATAAATGCAGATGTTATTATAAACTATTAATATTAGTTATTTAAATCTTTTTGTAGGTTTTTTGTTTATTTGGCATCACCTTTCATTTATTCCCTAGTTTTAGAAGACTAAAAAAGCAGCAATAATTATATAAATGTGTAAGAGAAAACTTTAATTCATATTAACTAAATATTGTGCTTACAATTCCATGACACTACCAATAATTATCAAATCCAACATATCAATTCTAAGTGAAGGTTGCTCATCTAATGATTCATGCTCCTCACATCACATGTCCATGTTAGAAATTTGATAAATACTCATAACATACATGAAAACCAAAGGCAAAATTAGAAATTCAAATAGAGCCCAAGATGTCAAACCCACTCTATTACTTGTTCTGCCCATTCACTTCAAACATCATTTAGCAGATTTTGTGTAACAGTCCCTTCGTTTACCTGGATTAAAGATGAAAATAGTATTAAGAATAGGTTGATTGAAAAAGGATAATAGCAAAACTAATTCAAGAATATCAAGTCAATAGTGAAAGTTCTTAGCCTTATGGAATTTCCAGCTTAAGGAGTTGCACCATACATATCAAAAATTCTTTATACAAGTCAAAGTATTATAGGTTCAAGAGTTTGCATCACATATAAGACATATAATAACAATAACAACATAAGGGGAGGCAAGATTCCAGATCTAGAAACAAGATGGTGACAAGCAATTAATAAAATGCACAACCTGAAAATGTCCCAAATAAACTTAACACGGTAGTAAGGAATATTTCTGAATGCACCTTTACAGTGTGATCCAAGGAAGCACTTGAACAATTGTTTGTATCTTTGGGATTAAAGGTCACTTGCATCACATATTGAGAATGCCCTTCAAATATCTGAGTACACATCCAACCTTTTTCCTAATCCCACATTTTGATAAGCATGTCATCGGATGACGACAAAACATATGGAAGTGTTGGATGAACAACCGCACATCTGATGTAGTCTGAGTGTGCTTCAAAGACTTTAACCTTATCCATTGTATTGTAATTGTATACACGGATAAACATGTCACCAGCTGTAGCTAATACCCACTGCTTACTAGGTACAAACTTATATGAAACCAATGCCAAAACCAATGCCAATTTTACGAATAAAGGGACCACCTATATGAAACCAATGCCAAAACCAAAAGAAACACTTACAACAAGAACCAAATGAAACCATTTTCTCATACATTGATTTTCCTTTCAAATAACTCACTGCTTATAACAAGAACCTATCCCCCAAACACTCGACTGAGCCAAAACCAAAAGAAACACTTACAACGCGACTTCATTCACAAAAAATTTTAGGGTCCGAGTTAATTTTTGAAATTCGGTCCACAACATAATACAAGGGTGGGTGAGTCTGTGGCACAAGTAACTAAATAGTTATTCTTTTAACCTAAGAATTTAGTAAAGAGATGGAACATACAGAAGCATCTCCCAAAAATAAAACAGAACCAACTTAAATAGGATTAAAGTCTTGAGACTAGAAACATAAGATGGTAAGGGAATCAAGTCATTAGAGAAAGTCTTATATTATTAGTCATGGAGCAGAGAGTTTAAGAAGTAAGACTATAGGCAAAAGAGCAATAAAGAAGAGCTTGACAACATTTTGATACTATCTAGAAGAGCTTCATAATAAATAAAACTAATACGTGGTTATTTATTTATCATCATATCCATCACAATTTTTTTTAAACTAGATTTACCTGAGCTATGGGAAGAAATTTCCTGGGAATAATTTTCAGAACCTCTGCTGCTAAACTCTTTTTCATTTTTAGATGGTGATGAATGAGCACCAAAATGTGATGAAGAATCCTGAAAACAAAATTTAACAGACCCGTCTTCATTCTTTGAAGCAAACTGATGTCCATATTCATCAAGGTCACCAGTTACTATAACTCTAGCATCGAAAAATGGAGATTCTAACACAATATATGGTTGTTGGCTTAAGAAGCTGAGTCGAGGATCACATTGAATAAGCTTTTCAAAATTCTTTCCAAAGACCAAGTATTGTGGGCACTGGAGAAAATGTCACCTAAGACAACACAAAGGAAAAAATTGCATTATAATTTGAAATTCGAAAAATAGCACTTAGTAGCATTATGCATCAACAGCTGTATCCAATCAAACCTCGTAAAAAATCAGGACTTTGAATTGCATTCATAAGAAAATTACAAATTATTAGTGACATGCATGCCCTTCTATGCAAGCATATACTTATTTCTCTATTTTAAAACCTTATAACTCTCAAAAAATTGAAAGAGAAAGTATATGGATGATTTTCTTTAGCTATTATCAATAAAGCTAACATGACATATTTTCTAAACTTATTTGAAAACAAAACAATAGCAATAAAATACAGTACATATGAGACTGATATTTAGCATGTTGCAGCGTGAAAAGATACGAACAATTGTCTTATAAATAGCGTTTAACATCATCACTTGGCGTCGAGAACCAAAGATCTCAACTTGCTTGGCTAGGGCTTGAATCAAAGCATGGGCATCTCAAATGCAATTCTCATAACTATAGTAACTTAAGAACACCACTGACCATTGTTATATAGAGGTACTAAAACATGGAACAATGTCATACAGATTGATGCATAAAGGCATTTCTAATTCTCAATATTAAAACTATAATAAACAAACAAATTCATTCTAGTAGTGAGTACTAACAGAAGGCTAGATATATAACCTGTTTAAAGTCGCTTGTCCATCTCTAAAATCTTATGTTGCCTGCCACAAGGTGTGTTTTCTAGGTTGTGGATTGGTTTCCCTAAAGAAAAGAGGCGGTCTAGATAGCTGCACCAGGAAACAAAAAGTTTCAGTCAGAAATATTCATACGCTAATGACCCCTGGCCTTGCACCACGACGACTCATAGAAAATGGTGGTGGTTGAGTTCTGGAATTCAATACCAGCAGGTGCACATCTGTGTAGTTCGTAGAGAGAAAATAATTGATTGAATATATAAATTACCACTACACCCAGAGTCCCGGATCCATCATCTGGGTAGTTTGCCTTTAATCCGGGTGCACATCTGACCACTGAATTTCCATTGTCCATATATACAATCAAAAAATCTTTACTAAAATTAGATATTTTTTATGAATAGAGGGACTACCTATATGAAACCAATGCCATTTTGAAAAGATGAAATTTCAATTAAACCCAAAGAATTGACTTTGTGAATGACAGCAGCCATTCACTTATCGTGTTTTAGCCTAATGCAGACTATGGTTTAGCAGAGCAGATAATAAGGAAAAGCTTTCTATGAGTACAAGTCAACAACTAGGACCACAAACTCAAAAGGGAGAGCAAGCAACACATCAATGCAAGAGAAAAATTAGAATTGGACAAGAGCCACAAACCTGTGACTGGTAATTGAAAATATACATAGTTCCTGAATATAGACTTGCAAGGATCCTGCCAAAACATATACACAATATAAGTAGTGGTCTCGTCGAAATTATAACTGCATTAATATAAACAAATAAAATAACAGAAACAGAGCAGTGTCAAGCCATTGCACATACTAATTCAAAGTCTATCCTCTTTCTGTTGAGATAAATTTACATGTATAGAGATAGTAAAAATTACCATGGTTTAGTTGAATGCAGATCCAAAGACTTAACTCTTTATGTTCCTTGTACAAATTTTTTCTGCATAATTGGTCATTATAGTAAGCAGAAATGAAAAATTCCCAAAACGCAAAGTTCAAATTGGAAATGGACATCACAAACTTAAATGAACTGAGGAAAAAAAATACCTTGATATCAAGTCTAAGAAGCTGCAAAATCACCATAGAAACCGCACACATTGAAGTGGAAGGATTTAGTAAATCGAATTAGAAAGCAACATGAATAAATTCATAGTAGAAGCTCAAGAAGTCACACAGTAAGTCGTAATTAAGTTCAAACGATTCTAAAATTCTCTTGAAATTCAAAGAACCAAACAACAATAAGCAAGTAAAACTCTGGTCACATTTTCAGATCCAAGGTGAACTCAAAATTGACAAGAACGTTACCATTTTGTGAGCTGAGAAAAGGAGAAGCTGATGCAAATATATGATAAGCTAACTAAGGACAGTGAGGTGGATGAAGATAGAGATGACGATGATGAATAGTTGGCGGTGATGAATGATCGTCGGTGATGAATAACCGTGACAAAGCAGAGTCGAGAGAGAGAGAGAGAGAGAGAGAGAGAGAGAGAGAGAAAGAAAGAAAGAAAGATGAGTTTTGCTCGAAAGGGGGAAAGATAGATTACGGGCGTTGGAAGATTATTTTTTATTGGAACAATCTAATTAGCTTGGATAGTTTGTGGGCGGGAGATGGAAAGAGTGAGAGCGGGATAATTTGGGGGGGGAGGGGGGGGGGGAGTGTTTCGTGAAAAAAGATTCGAAATTTACGAACTGGGTAGAGGTGAGAGATCTGTCTGGGAGGAGAGAAACTATAAATTAATGGCATTGGAGGAAATAATGAAGGGAAATTCAGAGAGGGAAAAGTCGAAAGAGGAGCGGTGAAGTAGAACTACCTCTCTTTTGTAAATAATTAGAGACAGAGGGAGAGAATGAGAAACCCTAGAGACGGAGCCTACAATTTAGTCCTTTTTATTACTGTAGTTTCCCTGAAGTAGTCTTTCCTTTAAATACAAGCCACCGCGACTTTCCTGACCAACCAAGTTTTGCAGTCCCTGAATTAAATAGGTTTGCTTCTTTGCTAGGAGAGGGACATGTGTCTAAAACAATATTTTTTTTCATACGTTAAAAAAAATCAATTGGAATTTTATTTTTCTTCTAGGAAAATGTTGTACCATTAGAAACGCAAACAATAAATAAAAATAGATAGTATTAGCTCTAGGCGCGGTTCAATATAATTTGATATGAAATTGATATTGCTTGTGGTAGGCGGCGAATTAGTGATGTAGAAGACTTAGAAATTGGAGTGCACGTTCCTCTCAAAGAAAAGAATTTGGAGAGTGCATGTGAATTAGTACTCTAGGATTTTCATTTAGATATTTTTTTAAATAGATTTCATTAAATTAATTTCTAATTTCTATTTTTATTTAGCATTTATAATGGGAGGGGGAAAAATAAAATCTTGAATTGAATTGGTGAGAATGAATTATAATTAAGGAGAAGAAAAGATAAATTTAAAGGATGGAATTTTTTTTTTAATATATTGATTTTTTAGTAAAGACTTCGGTCGATTAAATTTTTAACAACCGATGCTAAACTAAAAGAAGGAAAAAATCTATATAGACATTGGTTTATAAAACAGCTAATATTAAATGGACATAAAGATATCGGTCTAAATTTGCACTGAAGTTGTTTTACACTTTAAACTTCAGTAAATATCAAACTGATGCTTATAGTACTAATAGCATAGGATTACTAGTTATCCGATGCCTTTATAGTGATGTCCATTCCCTAGTGGCACGCGTAGCCTTAGAGACCGTGACAATACTGATCAGACATCTGGGATGTCGAGGATTGGTTAAACTGTATTTTACTGATTTGGGCAGAAACCCCACGTGTTTTGGTTTTGGGCTGAGACCCTACTGAGGAAATGACTTTGATTGATAAATGTTTTCACTCGGTTTTAAATTGAAAATCGATATGATTTGATTTAAATAAATGTGGTTATAACTTGTTTTCCGATGCATGCATGCTTTTTAGTGAAGGGTATAAATGTCTTTTCATGAAAATGGTTTTAAAACTGTTTATTTTCGTGCACTCACAACTTTTCTATTTTTAATACCCTTCAGGTTAATCGCAGATGCTAGTTGTAGTAGAGACCGAGACATCACATATCTCCATAGATCCTAGCGTACTCTGGAAGCCTAAAAGGGTTAGATGTATCCTTGGTCTGGCACGAGGTATCAGACGGGAGCATGGCACATCCCACGTTAATCTAGGGAGGATTGGGATGGGTCGTGTCAGATTGGTATCAGAGCTTGGTGTTAGCTTGGTATCAGAGCACGGGGTTGCTCTTGGAGTTTTATGCATATGCAGGATGTGATGTCTCTATGAGGAAACATCCCACCATCATAGTTTGGGTAAGAGTAGGAGAATTTAGGGGGAACGAACCTCCAGTAAGTTACGTTTGGCACGGGATGCCGTGATTAAGTGAGATTAGACCCCGATGAGGGCTGGATATGAAGATTTTTCTAGGTAATGACCGATGGTTGGTCTAGAATTAGAGGCAACTAGTGAGATCCGATTCACAAGTACAATTATGAGATGATAGGTCGGATTCCGTGGTGAACCAAGCACAACTTGTAGAAGCTAGTGGCGGGTTCGATGTTGAGATACACTCAATTGGACAGGGTCCGGTTAGTACAGAGTTTGGTATTAGTTGACCAGTGAGTTGGACGTGTGTCGATGTCTCATTCGAGACGTGGATTTTGAGACTTACGAGTTAGCATTTGAATTCTCGAGATTTGGAAATTGAGACTTGGTTGTTTAGACTTGAAGTTGGTTTATGAGAGTTGAATATTGAAGCTTCAAAAGTTTCTGGTGATGGTTGGTCACGAGTTTGTTGGATACGGTCACAGAGGACTGAGCTGAGTTGCAGCATTGACCATTGGATTGTAGTTAATGTCGAGTGACGTTTGAGTACAGCCGAGTACTGTGGCTAGTTGTTGGACGTGTATGTGTACACGAGAGCGCCTCGAGTTGGGGCAGGATTGGATTTCCACAATTTGGATGTGGATTTGTGTCAGTTTGAATTTCGAGGACAAAATTCTTTAAGGGGGGAAGATTGTAACAACTCATCCCGAGTTTACGCAATTAATTAAGGATTAATTGAGGAAATTTTTGACTAATTGGGATTCTTCGGACGGTAGGCGTAAAAATGACTATTTTACCCCCGAAATGGGCAAAATGTTGACTTTTGACTTGGGAGGTCAAATGCATGAGGATCGAGGATAATTATGTAGCTCGAGACGTTACGAGTCTGTAGAAAGGTGGTACGCCGAAATTAGACATCGTACGAGAACGTTATGGTTCATGAAAGGAAATCCGAACTATTCTTGTATACTGAGAAATTGTACAAATGGAAAATTTGGATTGGGTAAAATATCTGGGTGAACCACTTGATAAGTGACAAGTGTCATTTATCTGATTGGCCCATTACCCAAAATATTTGGGATCCAATATTTCATCTTCTTTGTTCCTTCACACCCAAAACCCACATAAATATCCACCCCAAAAACCATTTTCATCCTCTTCAGCTGAGACCAGAGAGGGGGAGAAAGACTGAGGGTGAGTGAGAGATAGGAGACGACGTGGGAGGTGGTAGGACCGTCGTGGACGGCGGAGGAAGCCGCGGAAAAGGTAAACCCAAAACCTGTTTCTTTTTGAAATTTCAAATTTGGGCTGTGGACGTTTGAGGAGTGTTTTAACACCATGGTTGGCTTCTCTGAGCTTTTACGAGCTGGTAGGGACCTAAATCGAAGAGATTGGATGGCTGGACAGCCCAGGAGGGGAGGCTGCAGCTGGGCGTTGAAGCTTAGATTAGCACAGGTATTCTCTGAGCTTTTCTTCGAGTTTTGAGGGTAGGAATCCCTTTCTGGGTGAAAGGTGATTCAAATGGTGAAAGAATGGAGTGAAAAGGAGTAGAAATGAGTGAGTTTGACTTGGGTCAGGTCGCGGGTTGAGTTGACCTGGTTACATAGGTCTGGGTCGACCTGGCTAGAGGTTGACGATGATGACGTTAGTAAGGTGATGTCATCATATGTCAGGATCTTAGGCCACATGGCCAATCAGGGACTACCATGTGGTAGCTGTCAGGTACAGTCAACACTGATAAGTGTTACACACGTAGACCAATAAGGTGTTGACACGTGGCACTATCAGACCTGTTAGTCTGACGTCATCATGATGACAGCATGACATCATCCGTTGACTTTGAGTGTTGACGAGTAACGACCCGTCCTGAAAGTCGGGATTAGATTCGTGGTTAATGACGGATTAGTGAAGATAATCGGTGATTAGTTGGATACTTTTGGACGGACGGTGTAGAATGACGATTTTACCCCTAGAATGGGCAAAATGTTGACTTTTAGTTCTGGCGGTCAAATGGACTTTAATCGATGACCGTGACGTAGTTCGGGACGTCACGAGTCCATAGACAGGTGGCACGTCCGATTCCGACATTCGAGGAGGAAGTTATGATGTTCAGAAGATCGAGGGCATTTTCGTAATTAGGTTAAAAAGAGGGAATTTGTTGACTTTTTGCATGTTACGTTTTCTTCACCCAAATCGAGGACCGTTAGGTAGGTCTTGACGTCCTGAGTACAACAACAGGCGGCACGATGTCATCGGACGTCGGACGTTTAAGATATGGGTCTAGAAATTGAAGGGTAAAATGGTAATTTGGACTTTTAACTGCAAATTAGTCTTTTAATACCTTGGGATTTGTGTAACCGGATAAGGACACTTGGGCTGAGTTAATTGGATATTTTTGGGCTGAGTTCACAGGGTGAGTGACACCTGGCCGTTTCCTAGAGGCTTCCAGCCTTCTCTCACGGTTAAGCCAAGTTTAAATGGGATTGTTAATTGAACAAATGAGAAAACAGAGGATAGTTGAGACCGTGAGAATTCACTCAGACCAGTCCCTCAATCTTTCATCTATAACCCTTACTGTCTGAAAGGAAATGAGAGAGGGAGCCTAGACAAGATGACTGGTGGCCAAGGTGAGGTTCGATGGTGGAGGACGAAGGTGGTAGCTGAGGAAATCCGAGAGGCCTTTGTTCGTGTTTGCACTTGAGGAAGTTGAATATTTGGGCTAAGGATCGAATTGATTAATTGGGTTATGTCGATGAGATCGTCAGGAACCTTTTGAGCTTGGTTTTAAGGACTACAAAGGGAAGGTAAGGTGAGTTTCAGAAAAACCTTCGTTTGAATTCAAAAATGGTGGAGCTTGTTTTCGTGCTAATTGAGATGTCTGGGTTATTAGAATCTCTTTTGGACGTTAAGACGAAGCTAAAGAGCTTGGAAGTAAAGAGAATGGTGACCGGAGATGTGGACACAGGAACCTGGGAGAAAAGCTGATCGTGAGCCAACTTGGAAGGTATTAAACCGACCCTAAATCCACGATTTAACTAGATAATTTGATTATACATGTCTGAACGAACCTAATAGAAGAACATATATTGAAAACGGACCAAAATTGGACAAAAACCGCCCACTTCGGTTCAGGGTTGGATCGGATTACAGTGAACCGGACCGGATTGGTTCACCAGAGGTAGGGGATGACACTGTGCTGGGCACGTGGCTCCCAAGCGCAGCCCCTTTGGGCGGCGCGTGTGGCCGTATGGCACAATATTTGAGGGAGGTTTCAACACGACTTTTAAAGTATTCGATGTAACAGACATTTTGGCGCTGGTTTCGAGTCAATCGGACATCGTCTTGATATGTTTCGGGACGTCCGAAGGTTTTAGGCCTCGGTTAAAAATAGTTAAAAATACGAGAAAATTATGGGGCTTTAGTATGACCTTTATGAAGTAGTTAGTGACCTTAGTGTGGGATTTGGACAGGTTCAGGAAAGCCGAGGATAGCGGAATGGCGGGGAACGGCGTAAGTGCGCACGTATCGAGGCGACGTCGGAATAGTCTGTGAGTGGACTTTGTTTTCTAACCTATGATGCATGCATATATGTTTTTATATTTTTTCTATACGTGATTCTATGATTTGATTTATGATCTTGATGGTTTACGGTTTTGCACAATTTCCGAGATATTTATGGAATTACACGTTTTACGAGATTTCACACGATCTTGTGATTTGACTGTGGTTTTATTGATTTGATTTCAAGGATTTGAAATGGATTTTGGAAAGTGATTTTGGGCTTGGAGCCCCGTTCAAGAGATTTCGGATTTGGTTTTGAGACTTGGAAAGGAAGTCTGGATTTGGGTTCGGGACGATGGTTCCGGATGCTAGCTTACGGAATCATTGTTGCAAATTCTGAGAAGGATTTTCTGTGGTTTTCACTGTTGTTTGAAAAATGGTTTTGGGTTTAAAGACCAGGAAAAGAAAAGAAAAACCGCTGGATCTGGTTTTGAGTTTAAAGACTCGGATTGATTGACGGGGGAAGGGCCCTGGATTACTATGTTTTGAGTTTAAAGACTCGGTATATGTTTTGAGTTTAAAGACTCGGTGATTGTGATACCCCCCCGAGGCCTGTGATTGGGTTTTGAGTTTAAAGACTCGTTGATATCTCGGGAAGGCCTGGTTATTGCGCATGGTTTTGAGTTTAAAGACTCGAGCGCACTTGAGATCCAGTAAACTTGTATGCTTGATGTTTTTCACTGGTTTTTCACTGGTTTTGGGCAGTGGCCCGGATGAATTGGTTTGATGAGTTTTGGGACTGAGTTCCCATATTTGAGATTGATTTGTGATTGGAGGCTGAGGCCTGGATTTGAATAACGGATTTGATTCAGGTTTTCAATAATGGTTTTCAGTGATGGTTTTGATGTGAAATGGTTTCATAATATGTATTGACATGCATGCATTGGTTTTTAAACGGAGGGTATAAATGTAATTTTTTTTTCTGATAACTGTTTTTGAACTTATATTTTATTTTTGTCCACTCACATCCTTTTCATGTTTTTGATTCCCTTCAGGTTGTTGCGATGCGGGCTGTTGATCGAGAGAGATGGAGACATCACACGTACAATCCACCGTAGGTGCTGTGCATTCTGGGAAGTCCGGATGATGTTGGTTGGTCGAATCGAGAATCCCTTGTTCGACTTACGTGTCATATGGAGGATGGACATCGGTTTAGTTTTCGTGTCATGCGTAAGTTAGACGGGAGCAGGATTAACCCTTAATCCCGGGGGATTAGGTGTGGGTCCTAACATGACGTCAACGTTGACTTTGACCAGTGTTGACTTTGACCTTTGACCAACGCGTGTGGACACATGGGAACAAACTTCGAGGTGAGATTCATCTTGTTCGAAAGGTTTCAATGATCTAAATCTAATGGTGGTGGTTTCAGGTCGATCGGAGATCGTTAAGTTGGTCAAATTGAGGTTTTTAGCCTAGGAAAATGTGTTCAGGACACGTTGACTTTTTCTGGAGTTTTGAGGGTTCTTGATTAGGACTTGTGTTGATTGTTAGTGGCCTTTAAGTATGTTTTGGACAGGTCCAGACTACCCGGAGAGTTAAGTATAGCCCCGAGTGGTTTATAGAGCAGTTTGCAGGTGGTCAACTTGGACGGTCTGTGAGTGGACAGTTGATTTCTAAATATGTTACATGCATCTTTATGTGTGGAATGTCTCCTCTAGACGTCTCGTAGTATCCTGGAGTAGTCACGATGCATTGCTTAGGAGAGGCCGCTCTATGGAGAGACTCGGGACTAGGAATGTTAGCATTGTCTGAGAAGGGCCACTCTACGGAGAGGCTCAGGATCAAGATTGCTAGTTATGGATATAACCCCGGACAGTGATTCTGAGAAGGCACATCATTATGATGTCGCCCCGGACACTGGTGGACCTGAGGGTAGGACTCGGACTCGAGACCCCATGTGGCATGCGTAGCCTTACAGACTGTGACAATATTGATCAGATATTTGGGATGTCAAGGATTGGTTAAACTGAATTTTACTGATTTTGGTAGAAACCCCACGTGTTTTGGTTTTGGGCTGAGATCCTACTGAGGAAATGGCTTTGATTGATAAACGTTTTCACTGGGTTTTAAATTGAAAAGCCATACGATTTGATTTAAAGAAATGGTGGCTATAACTTGTTTTCTAATGCATGTATACTTTTTAGTGAAGGGTATAAATGCCTTTTCGTGAAAATGGTTTTAAAATTGTATATGTTCGTGCACTCATAGTTTTTCTAGTTTTTAATACCCTTCAGGTTGATTGTGGATGCGGGCTATAGCAGAGACTGAGACATCATATACCTCCACAGATCTTGGCATACTCTAGAAGCCTGAGAGGGTTAGGTGTATCCCTGGTCTAGCACGGGGTGTCAGACGGGAGCATGGCACATCCCGCATTAATCCAGGGAGGATTGGGATGGGCCGTGTCATAAAGCTCCTTTTCCTGAGATTGGTATTATGGTGATTAGTCTCAGATGTCTAGGTAAAGTTTCTTTTCTTGAGACTAGTGTTGTGGTGACAGCTCAGACGTCGAGATAAAACACATTTTCCTAAGTCAGTTTACACTCAGAGGTCCTAGAGCTAGGCTCAGTTTTCCCGAGTAGTTAGCTTACCAGTAGTGTAGATACGACATGATGATTGGTATTGAGCAAAGAGGATGGGTTGGTTATGTGTGAACATTGCTATAGTAATTGATATCGTTCAACATTGCTTTGCTTTCTGATATTGCTAGATTTCCTAATATTTGCATGTATTTCGAGAATTATAGTTTATTATATGTTTTATCGAGATTTAAAGGTTTAGCTTATGCATGCATAGTTTTTAGAAAACGGCGGGTAAGTTTTTTTTGTTTTTTACACAATCATTTTTTAATATTTCTTTTATGTCCACTCACACATTTTTGTGATTTTGACTAACCCTCCAGGGCCGTTCCATGGACTTGGAGGCCGATCGAGAGATGGAGGCATGAACTGATTGGAATACGAGTATCCATTGTCTGATAGCGTCGAGGTTGAATTCGGTAATTCAAGCTGCTTATTAAACAAGAGCATGACCAAATGTTTTTATTAATGTATTTTAGGGACGGGTCCTGTCAAGATATCTGTAGTAAAGATCCATTCAAGTTATGGTCTAAAAGCCCTAGATACTGTTGTCTGAAACTAAGAGATCCAAACATAATAATCAGAGTTAAACCTATGGTTTGTACTCAAATGGACATTGATGAATTCAGTGTTCAAATCAAAGAACTTCTTGAGAAAAAAAACTCATAGAAGAAACTTTGAGTCCTCATTCTAGTCCTGCATTTATGGTAAAAAACCATGCAGAAATTGAGAGAGGAAAAGTTAGGATAGCTATTTCATTCCTAGAAAATGTCTTAGTTAATCAAACGAAGAGAGCAAAAATATTTAGTAAATTTGACTGTAAATCAGATTCTTGGAAATCAAATTAACTGATGAGTCAAAAGTTTTAACAACTTTTAGCACTCCAAGCGACCATTACTAGTGGACCATGATATTTTTTGGCCTAAACATAGTGCCACAAGTGTATTAAAGATGGATGGACAAAATCTTTAAAGATTATAAATATTTTTGTGTCGTCTACATAGATGATATCTTAGTCTTCTCTAAAACAAGAGAGGATCATAAGCATCATCTACAAATTTTATGTAAGACCTTCCAAAACCATGCAATAATATTTTCCCCTAAAAAGATAGAGGTTGAAAAGGAATCAATAGACTTTCTAGGAATAACCCTAGATTATTCAGGTATAAAATTGCAGGAACATATAATCTCTAAAATAAGAAATTTTCCTGAACGATTATAATATAAAAAAAAATTGCAGAGTTTTTTAGGCATCCTAAACTATGAACGAAATGTCATAACAAATTTATTGCATAAAGAATTACCTCTTTTTAGAAAAAACTAAAAAAGGATAAAAAAAAAAATTACTGGACTGAAGAAGATTAAAAAATAATGAGAGATATCAAAGAGAATTTTAAACAGATTCCATGAGTTTATTTTCCCGAAACACGAGATAAACTTATTTTTGAAACAGATGCCTTAGCTTATTGTTGCAGATGTGTTCTTAAAGCTATTCCAAAAGAACATTGGAATGAAAAGGATATACCATTAAAAGAAAATGGTATTAAACCTTTGAAATCCACATTTTTGAAAAAATTGCAAAAACACGAGTTGATTTGTGGATATAATTAAGGAAAGTTCAAACCAAATGAGGTAAAATACATTACCTTTGAAAAAGAACTCTTAGCCATAAAAGTTGCAATAAAAAGATTTCAAATTTATTTGGCCTTTGAAGTTTTTATTCTCAGAGCTAATAACCAAGCAGTTCGAGATTTCTTAATTAATAAACAGGTCATAACTGATGGTCGTAGAGTAAAATGGTATAATGTTATTTCCCAATATACTTTTAATGTTGAACATGTTAAGAGAATTAGCAATTTTCTTGCATATTTTTTAAGTTATGAAGATCACCAAAACAAGTAATTTATTCTTTGCAGGTATGCATACAGGTAAACAGCCCTGGATAACGTTTGTGAGGAAAAACCGCACACACCAAAAAATTTATGTAGTGTTCCAAGGGTTCCAACTAGGAATTTATAAAAATTGGGCACTATGCCAGGCTCAGGTAAACAAATATCGTGGAGCATTACATACCCTGATCCGGAAAGTTCACTAGAGCTCTAAGATCGAGGCATGCTAGCCGACATCTGGGCGGTGACATCCACATGACGAAAGGAAAATTAATTAAAATGTTTCATTTTCGGATGTCAAGTGAAACATAACCAGTGAAAATTGATTACATTTTATCGTGACAGTAGACGTACAAAGCATGGACACTAATGATGATCATACAATTTTGTGCCTACTTGTATTACCCGATTTTCCACCACATCACTCCAACCCTAGGAGTGAATGTTGGCATAGCTAGCCAGCCTTCTCGGAGTACCTGAAATGTCAATAGGACCTGAGGGGGTTAAAAAGAAAAAGGTGAGTAGACACAGCAATTCAAGACCCGATCCTAAAAACATGTCAAAAACCATAATCATGCCATGCTCCTGTTTGGTAGGTGGCATACACTAGCGAATGAATCCTCGAACCCTTTCAGACAAGGGATGCTTGCATACTTGTGTGCACATGCCCCCTCTCAAAAAATAGCTTCGATTCTCGTGTAACGACCCAGAAGGATTTCAAAAACCAAGAAAAATGTGAGTGGTCAAAAATAAAGATTTACAAAAACATATTATTCAAAATATTCCATTTACCCTCCGTTTTATAAAACTATGCATGCACCAAGTTTACGGATAATACATTACTTTCGAAACACGTGGCTAACAAAAAAAACGGTGATTTCAGAACGTTTTCAACAAGAAACCCAAATAGCATATTACGGTAAATACGACTAGACTCAAGTACACACTCAATAAATATGAGAAACTAGCCACGTCAATTTACCAACACAGTCAAGATCTCAACAATGCAACAACACCCTAGTCACACAAAACCAGCCAAACTGAACACCAACATACCAGATCAACCAATCATATCATCTGAGTACACCAACATACCATATGGGCTCGATGCTTGCAAGTTGGATCATCATATCAATGTGCACTACTAGTATGCTAAGAGCACTCGAGAACTACAGAGTCCCACACTCGACGTCTAAGTCATGGTCCTAGTCTTAGGAATTACAGAGTTCCAAGGTCGACGTTTGAGACAAGTCTCGGGAATTACAGAGCATTACCTCGATGTCCGAGACTACTCGCGAGTCTCAAGAATTACAAAGCTTTACCTCGACGTCTGAGACCGTCCAACCAATCGATATCTCGAGGAGGGTCATCAAACCACATCACAATCACACATCATCAAAAACATCACAATCATCTCATATACCGAGAAATCATAAGTCCCTTGTCTAATAGGGTTCGAGAGTTCATTTGGTACTGTATGCCACCTGTTAGATGGAAGCAGGGCCTGATTATGGTTTTTGACATGTTATTAGGATCGGGTCCTGTCACCAATCATACCATTTCAATGCCCCATCCGTATATCTCCACTCTCCATGTTTATGTACTATCCTTCCACTGTGGTCTAAGGCGATGAAGACAATGTCATTGCAGTCCCCTTCAACAAAAAACCAAAAAACAAACATTACTTAACAAGCATAAAGAACCCACATCCAACAGAAACTATAAAATATCGATCACACAATCAAAACCCCTAAACCTAAACCCTAAGCCTACTACCTAAACCTAAACCTACTGCCCAAACCTAAACATACTACCTAAACCTAAACCCTAAACCCTAAACCATAAACGTAAACCATAAATCTAAACCCTAAACCTAAACCATAAATCTAAACCATAAACCATAAACCATAAACCATAAACCATAAACCATAAACCTAAATCTAAACCTACTGCCTAAACCTAAAGTCTAAACTTACTGCCAACCTACAGGCTAAACCTAAAGTATAAACATGAAGCCTAAACCAAAAGCCAACATCGCAGTCTCATGCCCTATCACAATATCAATTATAATCCAAAATACTCATATGAAGTCTCTGTTCCAACCATAAACCCTTTAACCAGAAATTCTCGAGCCATATTTCAATGACCATTTCAAAAGCTTTAGCTCTAATCTAAAATTATCATTCCTTAACCCTACACACTGTCATAACCACAACTCACTTTCGAAAGTCAACACTCACAGTCTATTTTATTCACATCCACCAACAGCCAAACAGCCAATAGCCACATCCACCAACAACCAAAAAAATTCAAAAAATTCAAAGTGGAAAACATTGCACATTGTACACAAACACCAAGAAAATTTAGACTAATTTAATCTTAACTTCCAATTTGATCATAGATTTCAAATATCGAATTTAAATCCCTAACTTACCATATCGAGACTGTCGTGCTCCATGCTTTCAAGCAATTGTCATTTTTATCTCGTTGGCTTCGTCTGCCTGTCCGATTCAAACCCTAAACGAAAACTCGCTTGGATTGAACGAGATTCAATGTCGTCTTCCTTTTCCCTCTTCCCCAAAATCGTCCAAATCACCTGCCTTAAAATTCCCAATTCATGAAAAGCATTTGCTCTGATCCACATCGATATAGTGGGGACCACGAGTAGCCCATCTAATTGCCACCTAAGTGCCATATAGGTGTCACATAAGAACTAGTTGATGCGTTATTACTTAGGAGTAACATATGGAGCAACAGAAGTAACAGAAGTGCAGTTATGACAGTACATTGAAACGAAATCCGTTTCAGGGAGTAAAGTATTACTTAATATCCGATTAAGAGAATAAAGTAAATAATAAACTTTAAAAAAATATTATTTTATTCTATTGGTCCTAATTCACCACTTCTTGTTTTGATATGTGTGTAAAATATAAATTAATTGAAAGGAAATGATTAGTCAAACCTAATAATGATCTTTGTCTTCGCCAAACTGAAAAAACAATTGTTTTCGAAGTTTGGGTTTCACTTTCACTAATGTTCCTCATAAATCCAACCATATAATCCAATTTCATCAAAGAAAAAAAATGTTAAGGTTCCAAGACAACCCCCGTCCTCTATAAACAAGACCATACAATTTGGTGAAAAATATTGAATCCATCATCGTGATTCTTGTTATGCCGACAACAATTTGTTCATTAAGTTAATTTTATTTAAAGTTTAATTTCTAAACTTAAAATCATGCCGTTTCAGATATCATAATCATATGGTATATATAGCAGCAAAACACAAAAGAGAAGCACCCAAAAATGTAAGCTGTTTTCTATTACAGCTCTAATGAGCTTTATCCAATTCTCATCCTCTTTCTCTTGAGCTTTTGATTGGATCATGTGTATTCAAAAGTTCATCTATCCATAGGAAACTACGAAATTATGTCGGACTCAATGTAAGGTTGAATTCAGATAAAAAAATGTAGGGTTGAATATGACTCATATAATCCTACAGTTGCAAATTTGCAATTGTGGGACAAAATTGGGCATTGCTTTAGATTTAATCATTTCTTCATTTCAAATCACCAAATTCACCCCCATAAAAAAAAAATATCTTCCAAACACAGTAAATAGGTCAAACAGGTTTTTCAAGAAACGAAATTATTTTAAATTATCATTTTTCCTTGTATATTCTTTAATTTATTTGTATTTATTACTCAATTTAATGACTACGAACCAAAAAAAAATTCCTTTGATTGGTTGAAGTTTCCAGCAAGAAATTTTAATGAGGCCATGATAGTACACTCTATTCTTGTAAGCATTTCAATCGATTAATGCATTGCTTTCTTTTTGAAAGGGACAAAAAAAAGTCTCAAAATTACTTATTTTTTAAGAAAATTAAGGAAAATAGGTGGTTTGGCAAAAAAATGCATTAAAAATAGGAGCCCTAAAATATTTTTACAAATCGACATACTATATAAATGTTATAGTAATCATTCATCTTGGAGAAGAGAAGAGAAAAGCAAGCCGTGACTAGTTTTTTTTCCCTCCTAAATTCTTACTACCTAGACCAGCTCATCATCTTCATTTCGTTTTTCACTCATCATCTTCAGTTCATCCATTATCTTTCTATGTCTCTAATTTCTGTCATAATCATTATTTTGGGTGTTTTGTGTTCGGTGAATTTGTTTAAATATGTGCTGGGCAATCCAAAAATTAAAGCAAATAAACAATTAGGGAGTGATGAAGATAAATCTGCAAGTATGAGGTTGGGAAGATAATGTTGGGTTGAATGCCATAAAAACCATTTTCGAATTTGCAGATCTGATATGAGAATATATATAGTCTGATAGTGCCCCTATAGTTTGATAGTGTCCCCATAATATGATAGTGTCATCATAGTCTACGTAGTTTCTGTTACTTTTATCTGTAAAGTTGATGTGTTTATGTCTTCATTATGATATGCCAGTATATGTTGGCAACTTCCGACCATATTTAGTATGTTCATGACTGAGTGAAGACTTGCCAAGGTGGAAGTATTGAAGAATGAGGTTGAGGCTAAAAAAAAAAGGTTTTTGAGGATTTCAAGGAAAGTAACGATTTTTGCAATGAGATACTTGTTGAAAGAGAAGGGTTTGATATATGTTGTAAATATATCATATTCGTGGATTTAAAGAGGAAATGAGACCTTATTAATTCGGATGAAGTGTGTGAAGACGAGTTCTCTTCAGACCGGGAATATAACAATCATGTTCTGGGGGCAAGGAAAAAGCCAAGCTGTGATGATGTCGAGTGGCTGTGTTTCAAGGTGGTTAGCAAAATACATTTCCTTACATGTTTTTTGGTGGCACCATTAGGTTCTGCAACTTACTTTTGTAAAATGGGCGCTTATTTTCACACTTTTAATTTGTGTATATGTTTCGTTAAGTTACTGCCACTAATATCAGCCATCGTTTTCCTTCGTTCATATACTTCGATTACTTGGTATTGTTGTTGGAAATATAGACTTAAGTGAGAAAACATGCAAATGTCACAGAACAGACTATGGTGACATTACTAGATACGAGTATAACAAGTAGCATCCTCCGATAAAATTCAGGAGGAAAAGATACAAATATCACTGAATAAACTATGTGGATACTATTAAACTTTGAAGATATCATGTATGTGATATCATCCTATAGTAAAAAAAAAATACAAATATCACTGAAAGAGATTATGAGGACATTACCGGACTATGAGGATAACAAGTAGCATCCTCTAATAAAAATCCGGAAGAAAACATACAAATATCACTAAACTTACTATAGGGGCACTAAATGACTACTGGATTATAGGGAAACTATCAAGCTAGAGCTATTATCATATTAGAGCTACAGATTCAAAAATGGCTTCTATGGCCTTCAACTCAGCATTATATTCCCAACCTCAAACTTGCAAATTTATCTTTCTCACTTTCTAATTGGTTATTTTCTTTAATTTTTGGATTGCCCAATACATATTTAAATATATTCATCAAATACGAAACACCCAAAATAATGATTAGGATAAAAATTTAGAGACATAAAAAGAGAGCGACGAGAAGATGAGAGCTGTGAGAAGCTAAAAGCAATGAGAAGATGATGGGTGTGAGAAGATGATAGCTATGAGAAGTTGAGAGCAATGAGAAGATAAGGGGCATGAGAAGACGAGAGGCATGAGAAGATGAGAGCGAAATAAAGATGATAAGCTACTCTAGATAGCAAAATTTGGGAGAAAGAATAAGGCAGTTGGGTTGTTACAATAAGGTAGAAGAATAGACCTGAAGAAGGTAGGTGTGATTTGGAGAAGAAAGTAGTCGTGATCTCATTCTCGCTGGCTATTGAGTTGTTACTATAACACTTATATAGTGTGTAGATTTGTAAAAAGAAAATTAGAAGCCCCTATTTTTAATACATTTTTATTAAACCACATATTTCCTTCAATTTCCCTAATTTTTAGCTAAACACCATTCATCGCGAATAAGGAAAATCGATTCTTATTATAAAAATTATTTATTTTAAAAAAATCCAAAAAATTACTTATAGATAATAAAAAAAATTAAAATTTACAAATGTAAAAAAATTAAATTTAAAAATATCTAAAAAAGTTATTTTTATATGAAAACATTTTGTCTCTCCCCATCATTTTTATTTTCTTTTCTAAAGCCTTATTATCTAAAAGTAATTTTTTTTTGGATTTGTTTTCAAAATAAATAGTTTTTATAAATTTAAATTAATATTTTATTGTTAAATTTATGAGTCCCATTTTAGATTTGACAAAAAATTTAACAAATGTATTAAAGTGTAACAATTTAAAGAGTTGATGATGATAATTGTAAGATTTGAAATTAATCTATTATTAGGTATAAATTACAAAATAATAAAATATAGTTTACCATAAAATATAAATATAAATATGCTCAAAATTTGAAATAATAATATATGAAACAGATTCAAGAGAATCCATAATAAATGCGCATTCAGATTTCAGGGTTAGTGTCTCTTTCTTTCACGTGTACCTTCCTCAGTAACGATGCCCATTTATTAGTGTTACTGAACAAAGGTCCTTGTTCAGTAGCTCGAAGATTCTCAATTTTTGAATTTTCATGCACATATCTTTTGAATTGCTGTTTGATTTATGTATATCAAAAATAGAATTTCTAAGGATTATTGTTTTGAGACAACTCTGTCTTCATCTTCCATTAATACCCGTTCTGGAGGAACTTCCAAAATGCTTCATTTGAACCATTTTTTAGTTTTAATTTTATTGTCGAATCACATTTCTGGGTTTGTTTTATGGAAGTTTTGAACCGGTTTTCTCTCAAATGTGCAATCTTTTTTTTGAATATTCTTGGATGAATGGGTGGTTTGTAGAAGTGGGAAGGAGTTAAAGTTGGTGACGGGGAGTTGTGTGCCAACATAGAAAGTTAAATTGAAGTGAAAGTGAAAAGCGTCTGGCAGCGGCTCAATTTTTGTAGCTTTGAATGGCAATGGAAAGTGAAGATTTGCTTTTGAAGGCAATGGAGAAGACTTGAAGGAAAGAAGATTGTGAAGAGCTTCGGAGGAGCCTTGGCTGCTAGCAAAAGAGTAAAGAAAAGGGAAGCAAAAAGGGTTAAAATCAAATATGCCAACAGTGTGGTTTTCTCTGAAGAAATCTCTCCACTGCAAATCAGAGCCATCAGATGTTCATGATCCAAAGTCAAGGAAGCACTTGAGCACAATCTTGACCAGAAAAGGAGGAGGGGGAGGGAGGTCAGGGTGTTCAAGGTCCATAGCAAATCTCAAGGATGTCATTCATGGAAGCAAGAGGCATATGGTGGAGAGGCCACCAAGCAATTGCAGCCCAAGATCCATAGGAAGCAGTGAGTTTCTCAACCCAATAACCCACGAAGTCATTTTGAGCAACTCAAGGTGTGAGCTCAAAATCACAGGCCTCGGTGGCTTCCAAGAAGGATTGGGTTCTTCTAATATAACCAGTGGAGGCACTGGTGGTGGTGGTTCAGCTTTTGTGGATACTCTGAGGCCAGGGACACCTGGCCCTGGTGGTCACTCGACAATGCACTACTTTAACCCTTCTTTTAGGACCTCATCAACTCCTCCAAGAAAAAGCCCCTTTCTTGCATCTGCAGATAATAACAATAATGCCACACAAGGGTCTGGCTTAAAGGCATCAACTTTTTCTGGAGGTGGTGGAATTAGACAGAGCAAAAGGGCCTCTTTTGACACAGACCACCCCAATGGCTCTTCTTCAATTACTTGCCACAAATGCGGAGAGCATTTCACAAAATGGGAAGCTGCTGAAGCACACCATCTCTCCAAACATGCTGGTGAGAACAATTATACTCTTATTTTGGAAAAATATTCATCAAAATTATCATATTGTTTTGTTCTTCTTGTTCTGAATTATATTGATAATGTCCTTATTTTCAGTTTTCGTTATTATCCTTTTGGGAGTTGGGACCATATACTATGTATTCTGACCACAAAAATATTAGAGATTTCCTTCTCAATGAGAAAAGAGTTTCATATTATTAGAAATTGTAAAATTAGAAGATGAGACCACTAAATCCTGTGACAATGGTGAATGTGGCTTGAACCGAAATTTTATTTTGCAGTACCAAACAAATTTACCCTTATGGGCTGCAAAAGAGCCATCTTTTGATTCTATCAAAATTTCCTACTCACAATATATGCATATATTTGGCAGTTACTGAGCTTATGGAAGGTGATTCATCAAGGAAAATTGTGGAAATTATATGCCGGACGAGCTGGTTGAAATCGGAGAACAATTGTGGAAGGATTGAGAGAGTGTTGAAAGTTCACAATATGCAAAGAACTCTTGCGCGATTCGAAGAATATCGAGAGATAGTGAAACTGAAAGCCAGTAAACTCCCGAAGAAACACCCCAGGTGCCTTGCTGATGGGAATGAGCTCTTGAGGTTTTATGGGACAATTGTGGCATGCTCTCTCGGCCTCAATGGTTGTTCAAGTCTTTGTGTATCTGACAGATGCAGTGTTTGTAGGATTATAAGAAACGGGTTTTGTGCAAAAAAGGAGCTCAAGGAAGGTGTGGGAGTTTTTACAACATCCACAAGTGCAAGAGCTTTTGAAGCCATTGAAATATCAGAAGAAGATCCTTGTATAAGGAAAGCTTTGATTGTCTGCAGAGTAATTGCTGGGAGGGTCCATAAGCCTTTGGAGAACATCCAAGAAATTGCTGCCCAAACTGGGTTTGATTCTTTGGCTGGAAAAATGGGTCTTTATTCCAATATTGAAGAGCTTTATTTGCTCAATTCAAGAGCTCTTCTGCCATGCTTTGTGGTCATTTGCAAACCCTGAAGAGAAATCTGATTTTTGGTTTCAGTTCTAATTTCATTGGTGAAGATAGTTTCCCACTGATATTTGGAAGAAATCTGATTCTTCTTCCAATTTCAAGCCTCTCTCTCGGGATAGTACTTGCCCATTGTCACATTATGTAAAAGCTTTTGCTTCTCAGTCTCAATGCATATGTGCCTCTTCAGTTTAAGGCCTGTGCTATCAATGCAAGACTGTTTCTGTGAAGAACATGTATATGAGCATGTTACCATTGGAAGTATTGACTTGCTTAGAGTAAGTTTCGTTCATATTTCTTCAATATCTAATGACGGGAAGTAAAATAAAATGAGCATGAATCATTTTCAATAATTCTTGGGCAAGAGGTAGCTAGCTAGGCAGCCAGCTAATGATGTTATATGAAGTCCTACATGCATAAGTGCTACAGAGATCAAGTGAGCGACCATTAGTATAATATATCATTATTGAAATATTAGATTCCATCTTTATTTACAATGGGACCATATTTTATTATCACTAATGGGTTTTGAGTAGCCACTAGCTTGCATATTATGTTGCAGCATGACAAAGGCATCCCGGTGGTCCGTGTTGGAAGGTTTATGCCAAGCTCAGCACAAACCAAAGGACAGAAATCAACCAGGATTTGTGTGACATAAGTTCACTCATTGTCCAAGCACCGGTTTTGTCTCTTCTATCCCCAAGTCCAACAACTGTTTCAAGTTTGATTGGTATCTTGCGGTAAAAAAATCTAACTCCATTTTCAGATTTGATTTTCTTGGTGTCTTAGTCTTGGTGCCTTACTCTTGGTACAAAAGCAGCTAAACACATTGATGAAGATAAGGTCATGGGTTATCACTGTGTTGAGGAACTTTTGCCTGTGACATTGTTAGGTCGCAGTGCTGCGGTGACATTGAAAAATTACTCTCTAACTGTCTATCTCTGTTAAAAATGGCAAGTTTAATTGCTAGCTTCAGGGTATTGAAGTGCATCTACCTCCCTATGGAGGTACGATATGTGTCATGACTCATACATGTGTACAGCTATGAAGGCTGTGTGGCACATGCAGCTCATAAATGTATCCTACCGCTCCTAATTAACACTTGTCCCAAAATCATGATATGAAGCCAATTTTCAATTTTCAATTTTAAGTTTCTAGTTTTTAGACTTAAATGTTTTGAATAATGCAGTTGCGGATGAACTCAAACACTGTATGCAGTTGACATGTGTTCTTGACACTGACTCTTCACTACTCTTCATCAGAGGCCTGCAACTAGCTCTAGCTATATGCAATGCCCACATCATGTTTGTATGCAGAAATCAAAAGAAATGCAGGTAAGACTTATTATTGTTATTATTATTATTATTATTATTATTATTATTATTTTCCTTTTCTGTAAATAATTTGGTGATTATTTTAAAGTACTAATAACAGCTCCGGTTAACAGCAACTTTTGATTGAAGCAAGACAAATTATGAAGGTCCAACTTGTTTAATTTACTCAAGATTCTTTTCATTCTGCTTCCTCCAATTAAAACGTCCGTGGCATTAAACTCTAATCAATTAGAATTCAGACATATGTGGGTAGTAACAAATTAATTGGATTCATAAAGAAACTCTTCTCAACCATCGAAACTCTAACTTCCACTTTCTCTCCTTTTAGTCCTAAAGAAAAAACTGTTTTTTTTTTTCTTTTGGATTAGTAATAAGAGTCATTTTATAGTGACGCAATGTTATTTTTTTATTCTTTCAATCCATCCCATTTTCCAAATCTTCCTTAAAAAAAATTTCTTTTCCTAAATTTTAGTCTCCCTTGGACCCTTACCGTTTGAAGAGTTTGCCGTAATATTTTTCATTAGTTTTGGTCACAGTAGTTAAATTAGGATTTTTTGTCCTTTATTCCCTTTTATTTGCAATTGGATCGGAAGAAACCAAGCTTTCCTCATATCGGCCATGTTATTCAAGTTCTTCAAAATCAGATGTGATGGATTTGACGATGGTGACTATTTCTTTTAGTGGAGGTAGTTTTTTTTTTATCAAACAAGTAAGAACTTCAGTAATAAGCAAATATTAAAGAGCAATGAAAGCCCATAAACAAACGAACTTAATTGGGACATACACATACACACAAACACCACTAAATTCATGTGCATACAAATCCAATAATAGAAAATTAAAACAGCCCAAAAGTAACCCTATATCTTAAAAATGGAAAGCCGTCATCACCCAATCCGTCGCCTTCAACCGCCACTCGAGTCGCCACGAACCAACAAACACACAACCATCATAAGCAAGGAAAGTGAAGGTGGCACTGAAGAAGTAGGCGAAAATGGGGGTGAACAAGTCACATGCACAAAGAGCACTCCCATAATTCATTTGATGAGTACAAAATGCACTTTGTATACAATCTAGTGACAAAACAGCCACTGTTTTGAAAGATGGACTTCGATGGCAGAGTGTTCAAAGTTCAGTGGCGATAAGGGCACTGGATGAGGGAAGAAGAAGGGATTGAGACATGGTGAAACGAAATTGAAATGGAGATGAGATGATAGATAAAAGAGAACTCCGGAAGTCTCCAAAGAAGGAGAAGGAAAAACCTCCACAACTGGAGGGGCCAAAAGAACGCCACAGATGGCAGAGGGCATAGCCAGAAAGATGCTGCTAAAATCAGATAGCGCAAGAAAAAGAGAAAAAGAACCACATATGCGAAAGAGACAACTAGTAGAAAAATAAACAAAAATAAAAATTCCGAGAAAAACAAAAAACAAAAGAAAAAGAAGACAAAAACCAAAAAAAAAAAAAAGAGAAAAGAAAAGGCAGAAACAACTCCCAACTCTTTCTCGCTCAGATGAATACTGATTCTACTGGTGGGATTAGGCACACTGACAGTCGATGAAGATGACACCTAGTGGGCGAAGATAAAAAAGAAACCCACCCCAATGCTAGGGCTAGCTGGGAGTGTTTTTTTTTTCTTTTCAAATTTAATATACATCGAATATAAAAATATGTGTTTTTAGCGAAGACAGTTTATTTAAGGTTATTGGCGGCATTAAGTTTTTGATTATTTTTTGATTTTGTGGACTTGATTGTAGTTTGCATAATTTCAGGGATCTGAGTTTGTTAGCTGTTAGTGCGGCTATCCGCGTTAATTTTGACATATCTATCATAACTTGATGTTGGTGACATTAAATTGATGATATGATTATAGCATTTCTTTATAATATACAAGGATATATATTTTAAAAAAAATTGGATTTAGAAAAAGAGGCTGAGAGACCTCCATGCATCGAATCACTGAAAATGAGAAACAAAAAAAAGAAAAGTAGGTTTGTGATTGGTTAATTTAGGGAGTTACAACAAAGGTATTTGTGGTATTTCCGTCGAGGGCAACATCATCATGAGCCAATCTTCATCTCCAAACCAAACTGAAATTGAATATAGGAGCGAAATCATTTAAGAATCTCTGCCCAAATATCTTTCTTTCCCATTCCTAAACCAAAGGCATGCTCATGGCATACTTCCAACCAAATCCAAGATACTCTAGATATATAGAGCAGGAAAGAAGAGGGGATAGAAACTCAACATCCGGTCATGGTGCTGATGGGCAGTGTGAATGATATTTTTTATTGATTGTAGATAAGGTGTGGGTGATAACTAGAGAGAAAGAGGATGATCGGTGGATGATAGCTTGAGAGAGAGAGAGAGCTTGAGAGAGAGAGAGAGAGAGAGAGAGGGGTTAATGGTTGGGGTGGTTACTGGTTAGAGAAAGCAGTGACCAGATAAGGGAGAGAAGGAACAGCTAGAATACTCGACAAAAAGCAAGGGTGATGGTGAGCGTTGATGGGTGTGGTGTAGAGTGGGGTGGGCTTTAGGATTTAGAGGTGGACATAAATCTGTTAAAACTGCTAATTGATCAACTTTAAATTATTATTTATCCAACAGTTTAGGTTTGACTGGATAAAATTCAAACGGTTTGAGAATCCAAACTGTTTTGTTAGTAACTGTTTGGATTTGGATTGTCATTTTAAAAATCCGTTAAATCTAAACCGAACCTTTAAAGAATATATTAATTTTTAATAATTTTAAATCTATTATTAATACAAAGTCAAAATGATAAAAATAAAAAGATACATATATATATATATATATCTCTCCAGATAAAGACATGTATACACATATAAGATTATAATAAAATAGTATTAAGTGATAATGTTTGTTTGATAAATTTTAATATAGTGGTAATGTTTTCAATTTAATCATCCGCAAGCTTAATATACACAAGTTTGAGTATTGATTGTTTTGTTATTTTTTATATCCTTACTTTTTATTTTTAATATCTTCACTATTTTTTGTATGTCAAAATAGTTTCAAACAGTTTTCATCCAAACCGAAACGTTAGTAACAGTTTGAACAAAACAATTTTATTTCTAATTTTAGAAAAAATCAAACTGTATCGAACCGTTAAGATTTTATCTGTTTGTATTTGAATATTATCAATATCCGTATTGAATCGCACTGTACCCACCACTAGTAGGATTGGAGGAGACACCATAACGAGTTGTTACACATATTTTGAATTTTTTTTATATTCCATGTATTTATTATGAAATTTTAAACAAAAATTGATTTAAAAAATTAAAGAGACCGAGAAATGGCAGCACCTTCATGGTGCTTCTTCTAGTCCCGCCAAGTGGCACCATCCATATGCAGCTACATGTTGTTTTCCTTAATTTTTTCATTGCACTTCTCAGGACATTCTATTTTTTCTTTTAAATTAAAATTAGCTAGGATAATATATTATTCATTTTATTATTATGGATTCTTAAATATGACAGGGTCCGTCCCTAAATTTACTTGGGAAACGAGCCGGTCTCCTGCTTTTGGGCTTAATCTGATCACATAGCATTCATAAAGATGATAGGAAACTTGTGACTAAGTTTCCAAGCCTGAAACGAAGACCCAAAAATAAGAACCCAAAACGATGGTTTCGGGTTTTCGTCCTTTTTCCTTCCTTCCATTGCTCTTTCTTAGTTTTTTCTTCCTTTCTTCTTTCACTTTTTCTTCTTTCCTTCTCCTTCCTTGGTTCTCTCACTCATCTCTCTGGTTTTTCTCACACGGGCCACCACCTACATGGTTTCGGCCATACTCCACTAAGCACCTATCACACACACACACACACACACACACACACACACACACACACACACACACACACCTCACATATAAATAGTGTACTAGGTCGGTGGACAATTAGGGAGGAAAATGTGCTATTTCAAGTGAAAATTACTATTTTGCCCTTAGTCCATTTTGGCTCATAGAGAAACTATTCAATCTCCAATTTCATCATACCTCTCGTCTACAGATTCAGAGTTCCGAGACCCATTTAATGGTCCTCGCAGAATGTCCAAAAAGTGTCCTGATAAAAAAAATCAACATTTGTTCTTATCGGGGCAAAATCATCTTTTTCACTTAAGTTTTCTTTCTTTTATTTTTCTTGAATTTTCAGGTCGTTATAATCTACCCCCTTAAAAAGATTTCGAGGATTTAGAATAATCCAATCCTAGTTTCATACTTAAATCAGACTACTGACTTTATTCAATTCTTTTATTCCCTTTCGAAAGGATTACTAAAATACAACTTCATTTACCCACAATCGTGTCTTCATATCTTAAATTGTAAACAAATAATCAAGTTTCAAATTGCACAAATCATTGACTCTTAATATCAGGTAATTTAGGCATCCATCTCATGGTTACATGCATTAATCTTCCATATTCTCTCTCTAAACATAAAGAACTCTCATGTAATGCCCTACCAACCGCAAACTTCCTTAGGGGGTACTAATCAATCGGTATCACATGCCCCAAAGACGTTCACTAATTTCTCAAAACTTTCATGTGTTAAAAATATACACAACTATTTCTTTATTAAGTCCATAAACTTTATTGGGTCCTAAATTACTCCAATTAAAATTACTATACACGTCGAATCTGACATAAGGTCTTTCACTGTCTTAAACCTCAAATACTGACTTCAACTAGAAAATGTTCTTATCACATTCGGGTCCAATATGTCAACAAATACTATGATTTTGACTACTGAGCTCACTTACTATCTAGACCCACCTTATCAATACGTAACATTTATTATCCAAATCCATTTTCAGCTCTATAAGGATTCTAGGCTCGTCTATTTATTTCATCACTGAACTTGACCAGTCAACAACTAAATCTCAAATCTTAACATACAATGGCACTACGCGTAGGCCATCACCACAAACATCACATGAGTCAAATCTAAGAACAGTATCATCACATTATCCAGACAAGTAATGGTATTCCCACGGAGGTATCAGAACTAATAGACTAACCAACCACCATTCACTCAGGAACCGGAGCCATACTTGACGTTTGAGTGGTCATCCCATAATACCGGTTTCAGGAAAGAGGCCCAGCCCAACGTCTGAGACCAACTACTATCGACTCATGAAAGGGGCCCAGTCCAACGTATGAGTCGTCACAACCATTCTTATTATCAAAATATCATGATTTATCTTATTTCATTATATCATCGTACCATTAACATCATAGCTCCCAAAAATCATCATGTAATTGTTCAAAATCGCACTCAAATTATGTCGACATATTTCTATTCTTAAAACCAATTCATAATTTCTTAGAAAGTGTACTCGACAAAAATTCTCGAAAATCATCAATTATCAGTTAAAATCAAATTCAAATCATTGTTACATAAATCAGACCAAATTTCCAATTGGATTTTAGACAAATCATCATCTAGAAAAATCTGACAAAACGTGCACTTCAAGTAGCTCATAAAATTTTCAAATTCATTTTAGCATCACAATTGAACCACAAATATTGAGAAATCACATACTTATAGTTTCATAACTCAATTCCCTAGCTCAAAAGTCGGCCATAAAAATAATTTTCATCAGATTTTGTATACTCATAATTCACTTATGATTCCCAAAAAAAATTCCTCAATAATCATTCGAAAACCAATTTAAATTATTATGACATAATTCGTTTAATACCTTTGACTCCTAATTCAAGTCAACCCAATTTCCAAAACAAATTTTTGTCCAAGCACCATTAAAAAAAAATCATAAAACGCGTGTTTCACAAACTTCCATAAATCATCAATAACCATTAAAACATAATCAACAATTAGAACATAATTAAAATATGCTCCATTGAATTTGATGCTCTGGGAGGAGATGGCATAACGAGTTTGTATAGATTTTTGAAATATTTTTCGGATACTTTATCTATTTATTATGAGTTTTTAAAGAAAAATTACAATAAAAATTAAGGAGAACAACACGTGACAACACTTGTGTAACGATCCGAAAATTCAGAAAATGTAAAATTAGGACAAGAAGCAATTACCGAACAATGTAAAAAAGTTAAAATCATACCTAAATTTTCAATTAGCTGGCTCAGAATAGAGTTTTATCATTCTCATAACTGCGAACTCAAACTCAAATCCTTCTCGCCAAGAGGATCGTGCATGTGCTGCCTATTGTTATTCTCATGATTTAATAAAATCAAATTCATTTTAAAAAATTATAATAAATAGATTGAATGTCTTAAAGATATTCCAAAAATTGCTTCGAACTCGTTCTGCCATTTTTTTAAATTCTAAAATGTTAAATTGCAGTTAAAATTAAAATAAATTGGAAAGTAATAATTAAAAGGATTTTGGTAAACGAAGATTAAACTTATTAAAGAAATAATTAATAGTAATAAGCCAAAAATGAGTTTGATGACTTTTTTTTTATTTGTTATAATTTGAAATATTAATTAGACTCTATATGAACTAGGGCTGGGCACGGTTCGGTATGGTACAATATTTGGTGATATCGAAACCATACCATTTAATTTTAATCGGTTTGGTACGGTTCGGTATTCCACAATTTGAAATTAATATCGGATCGTACCGTACCGATTAAATTCGGTATGGTTTTGGTCTAGTTTCGGTTTTGAGCCAGAATTTCATGGATTTAGGATTTAGGTGAATGCTAATTAATGAGGAATTATGGTTTCTAGTGTAACAAATACTTGGTTAGTAAGTTTTTTTTTTCCTACTATTAATGAGGAATTATGATGCCAACTCCTTAGGTGACTACTAGTGTTGTTAGTATTTAGGTTAAGACAAATGGTTTCTAATGTAGTCCAACAAGACTATTTTCAAGTATGGTAGACAAAATAATTTTAATTAGATAAATTTGTTATCATTAGGCCACGATAAACTCAAAATAATTTTCAGTATATGATTGCTATATCAACTAATAGGAAAATAGTTTTAGTTATTTAAAAAAAAAATAGAAATGCTAATTCAGTTCGCTATCGGTACGGGACGATTTTTCAAAACCTCAAAATCGAAACCGTACTGACTTGAATCGGTACCGGTTCGGTTCGGTACCGTACCGATCATCACATCAATTTTACTATTCAGTATTTTTTTGGTTTGATCCGATCTAGAACGATATGATTTCCTTTTTTGCGGTTCATATGCCCACTCCTAATATGAACAAAAGTTTTTTTATGGGAAGCGCGTTGAATTGACCGCATATTTTTCTAATTTTTATTATTAATGTATTATCTTTCTTCAAAAAATACATGAAGTATAATACATTTTTTATAAAAGATTAAGACCATAAGTCCTTATGAATTAATTAAAAAAAAGTAGCCCACAAGCTCAACTTTTTTTATGAAGTATGAACCCCACTCACTTCATTGCTTTATTCAATTTCGTTTTTCTTCATGGTCGTCTAGTTTGATTTGTTGATACTCTGAACAATGAGTCGTACAATTTACGATAGATTTTTTAGTTTAAATGTATTATATTCTTGTATGAAGGTAACATTTTACAATTTATTCTTATTTTTCACTTACTATGTATTGTGAGATAACTGAATCGTCTCGTTCAGCCTTAGGACTTTAATAAGGGTAGTCGGATAAGACGGCAGCCTAGAACCCCACTTTGGAGGGGCCTCGAATTTTTTTTTTCACGTTGTTGTATACATTGCATTTATTATTATGTAGGTTCAATAGAATACCAAACATACTGCATGCGCGAGTTGGTTGTGAGGCATGCTATTGAGAAAAGTGGTTTTGTGTTCAGGACTTCTTGGGTGCTATTATTTTTTGTTTTCCCCTTTTTATTTAACTTTTTTGAGTTGTTTCATTTACTTTTTTCCTTCATTTCTCTTTTGATTTTCCTTTCTTTTTCTTATACACATTATTTTCTTTTTTCTTTTTAATTTTAATTCACCTTTTTTTTATTTTCTATTTTCCTAAATCAACCAAATATTTTTTCCTAACTCAAACCAAATAACTTTTCATATTGCATTTTGTTAAATAATAATATAAATTCCTCTATTATCTTTAAGTTAATTTTTAAATCCTCAAAACTCTCTCTCATCTTCTCAAATTTTAAAGAAATAAAGAAATAAATTTAATTCAAAGGGATATTGCATTTTTTTGCCTCCCGATGCAAGAAGTGCGATATTTAAATAAAATTTTGTTATATTTATTAATTATACATATTATTATTGAGAAATTATTAATTAAGAAATTTAAATACTTATTTGATTATATTGTTCAGTAATTATTTATTGTCTTTGTTTTAATTGTTTCCCACGATATCTAACACCGCGATTTGAAACTGAAAAGTTTGCTCGCCGGTGAGAACGAGAATTTGAAAGTCTCGAGTTTGGAACTCATTGCCGCGATGGAAAACATGAGGAGAAATTTTCTCATCCATTCATAATCTTCTGAGCACACTTTCTTTCACCAAATACTTATTCGTTGGGTTTATTGCTGATCCATTTTTTATTTGAGTTCATATTTAATTTTATTATAGATTTTCTAGGTTTTGAATTTTTTGATTGTTTTACCATCTGATCAAAGAAAATGCTTAAGTATTGTGAGAAAAAGGTATCAAAATCATGGGGTTCAACTTTCAAATTATGGGAATTTAAACCAGAGATTGTAATGGAAATTGTTGTTTTTGATTTTCTTTTTTTAGAGGAGGTTTCAAAGGTCGTTCAATACTTTTGGATCAGTCTTGCCTTGTATTTATCTACCTCTCTATTTTCATTGATTTTTGTTTTATATTCCTACTTTACTCTAATCTTCTTTCCTCCAGCAGGTAACTCCGTCAATTCCCATGTATCATTCATTTCTATTGCCTCTATTTGCAAATCCATAGCTTTTCTCCATTTTGCACTCTTCACAGCATCTTCAAAAAGGCTTGGATCAGTAACTGCAAACATAGCCAAGTATGCTACATCATTTTCTTCAGAAAAGCCCTTATCCAGTTTCATAATCTCTCATCCAGACCAGTGGTCTCCTATTTCTTCCCTCATTAGAGCTAGGATAACTCTCTTCAGTTAGTTCATCTGAAGAAGAATTCTCCACTTCTTCTTCTTCTTCTTCTTCTTCATGGTTGAGATCAGCTTCACCTTCTTCATTCTCATTGTCACTCCATTCCAAATCAGCTATTATTGCTACTTCATGTCTCTTGTCCCAATCCCAATTTTTATTTTCTTCAAACACAACACTAGCCACTGCCTTCTCTAACCAATGACCATTGATGAAAATATCGGTGAATGTCGCCGAAATTTCGGCGAAATTTCGGTAATTTAGGCCGGCGACATATAAGAAGGGGGGAAAGAAATTCGCCTCAATATCGAACAATTGACATGTTTTGAGTCCACCGATCCTTTTGTAGGATCAAAACGATGAAAATGCACTATTAGTTCGTAAAAATCGGACTTAAATCGAAGGAAATATCGTCGGGTCATGCCGCCGGGTCGGAAAACCCGAGTTGCAGACCCGGCGGGAGGTAGGGGGAGACTGTTGCTAGCCGGTTAATATGTATACTTATATAATTGACGTTATATAATTTAACAAAATCCAGCCCAGCAGAGTTGGTTTGTGTTTTTGGATTCATTTGGGGGGTCTTGGGTTCGACCCCCTGGTTGCCTTTAATGGTTATATTTTTTGTTCTTTCCTTTGTTCTTTTTATACTTATATAATTAATGTTATACAATTTAATAAAATTGACCCAGCAGAGTTGGTTTAGGTTTTTGGATTCATTTGGGGGTCTTGGGTTCGACCCCCCTCGCTCTCAATAATTTTTTTTTTGTTTTTTCCTTTTTTATTCATTTATTCCAATTTTTCAAAGGTTGTTTTTTTTATTCCATTTTTTGTTCAATTTTATATAATCTATTACTTCCAATTTTTTAAACAAAATTTGACCATATTTTTTCATTGTTTTTTTTCAATATTAAATATATTTAAATTTATTTTATCATTTTTTTACATTAAATTTTTGTATGTTTATTGTTTTGTTTTTAACCTTTTTAACATTCAATTATAGTAACTCACTTCAATTTATATTTATATTTAAAATTTTATATTATTAGTCATCGGCAGAATTATATTACATCAAACAATTGTCATATATTTATTATATCAAAGTCATTTTATAGTTTTTATTAGTTCTATATAACCATTATTGGGTACTTAAGTGTTTGCCAAAGTTTCATTCCAAATTTCCGTCATTTGGACCTAATTTCCGTCATTTTTGTTGACCGTAAACGATATCGATATTGTCAGGACCCGACCCTCTTCTGTCAGGTCCCGATTCATCTAGCACGATATTGTCCGCTTTGGGCCTCGCCCTCACGGTTTTGTTTTCGGGAGCTCACGGTGCAACTTCCCAGGGGGTCACCCATCTGGAATTGCACCAGCCTCAACTCGCTTAACTTTGGGGTTCCAATCCCCCCCAAAGCCACTGAGCTCCCAAAAGGCCTCATGCTAGATAGGTGTGTGCCTACACCTTTAAGGCACACCACCATTCCCTTCCCAGACCATTCCCCCCTCGCAAGAATGTGGGATTGTTCACCGTTCCCTCCAGGACACGGGTCTTACAATCCACCCCCCTTAGGGCCCAGCGTCCTCGCTGGCACACTTCCCGGTTGGGGTCTGGCTCTGATACCAAACTGTCAGGACCCGACCCTCTTCTGTCAGGTCCCGATTCATCTAGCACGATATTGTCCGCTTTGGGCCTCGCCCTCACAGTTTTGTTTTCGGGAGCTCACGGTGCAACTTCCCAGGGGGTCACCCATCTGGAATTGCACCAGCCTCAACTCGCTTAACTTTGGGGTTCCAATCCCCCCCAAAGCCACTGAGCTCCCAAAAGGCCTCATGCTAGATAGGTGTGTGCCTACACCTTTAAGGCACACCACCATTCCCTTCCCAGACCATTCCCCCCTCGCAAGAATGTGGGATTGTTCACCGTTCCCTCCAGGACACGGGTCTTACAGATATCGATATCGATATTTGGGGCGAGATATCCGTAAATTCGGCGAGCGATATATCCGTCGATATCGATATTTTCATCCTTGCCAATGACCCCCCAACCGTCAACCTCTCCCTCTCTCACCTATCACTCACTAATCATCTTCTTTCTCCCTCTCTCCCTCTCAAGCTATCATCCACTAATCGTCCTCTTTCTCTCAAATTATCACCCATACCCTGTTCGAGAAAGTAGTATAATGAAAATAATAATTCAACCCACAAAAAAAATATGCAAGGAAATAAAATAGTAAGGAATCGTGAACACTGGATATAACGTGTTTCGACAAGATGCCTACGTGCACGTGACACCAACAACAAGAACCTTGACTAATGAAATTAGGGGTACAAAGAGATGCACAACTTCAAGAACACCACTTGAAGGAAACTTTCTCTCACACACTTGTTTTGCTACCAACACTACAACACGTACTCAACGCTCTCAACTTGGAGTGGACACTCTTTACTCTCTATTTAGAGGAAGATGTTTCTTATGGATGAGATTGATGGAATGAGTAAATGACCTCTCTTTATATAGGCAAAAAAGAAACCATCTAGATGTCTTCATTAATGCTTCATCCACTTATACGCTTAAAATACACATTAAAATAAATTCATAATTCAAGTATATACATATTTTAAACCCTTTTTGTGTAGTTGTAATATTGGTAAATAATGATCGTTCTTAACCGGGGAAATTAGGGAATATAATAATCGTTAGTGAAAAAGAATAATAAATAAACAAAGAATAAAATAATTAATGAATGAAGAAATAAAGGAATAAATAATAAATGCATTAAAGAATAAAAGAATAAACGAATAAAAGAATATAGAATTAAATGGGGGGTTTTGAGATTCATGCAACTCTAAAATATTTAATAAGAAACAATATTTACACTTTAGGAAAAGATTATATATAGTTCCTTACTTTTTTTTTAACAATAACAAATAAATAATAAATAGAAAATAACAATAGAATAAAATGAACGAGCATAATATACAATTCATGAACTAATACAATATAGGCATTAAGTACAATTTATGAACAAGTATATTATGAACACTATGAACAAGTATAACAAAAATGTACAATCATAAACAATTAAAATATGAACAAGTATAAAAATAGAAATTATGTACAAGTAAAGTATGAACATTATAAACAAATATAATAAGAACAATTATAAGAATCAAAATTATCAACAAGCATAAAAATAAAAGTTATGAACAAGTATAAATAAATAAAAATAATATACAAGTATAATATGAACATGTATGAAGATAAACACTATGAACATGTACAAAGTAAACAAGTATAATAGGAGTTTAACTTTACCTAAACAAGTATCTCATGAACATGTACAAACATTTTTATGCTAACACATAAGAAAATGTATGAACATTTTTATGTATAGGCAATTATAAACAAGTAGGAACATTTATAAACATAGTAAATATGAACATTTAATAAACATACTAAATATGAACATTATATATACACTTACACATTATCAAATCAAGTATTATAAACAAATAAGAATCAAGACTAAATTTTATTTTATTTTTCTGTTTTTTTTACATTTCAAATTTTTTTATTTAATATTATTTGTTTATTCCGATTTTTTTGTCTTTATTATTTAAATTTTGAGTTTAACAAGAAAATAAATAAACAAATAAATAAGAATAAAATAAAATAATTGTGAACAAGTAATATACATGTATAACAATGAAAGTAAACAAATAAAATGTGAACAACTATAAGTAAAATATGAACAAGTAGAGAAATTTAAACAAGTAATATGGAATCAAGTGTAATAATAAATAAATAAATAAAAGTTAAGAATATGTACACTTTATTCACAAGTATGATCATTTCACATATAAAAAATTGTATACATACTAACACATTAAAAATGATTTTTAATTTCCCTAGCAACGGCGCTAAAAGTTGATACGCTTAAAATGCACATTAAAATAAATCCGTAATTTAAGCATATACATATTTTAAACCCTTTTTGTGTAGTTATAGTATTGATAAATAAGAATCGTTCTTAACCTGAAAAATTAGGGAATATTAATAATGGTTAGTGAAAAAGAATAATGAATAAATGAAGAATAAAATAATTAAGGAATGAAGGAATAAAGGAATAAATAATAAATTCATTAAAAAATAAAAGAATAAACGAATAAAAGAATAAAGAATTAAATTGGGGGTTCTGAGGAATTGAAATCATACAAATACAAGTAAAAACATATATAAAACTAATTCTATTTCTACTTTAACCTATGTACAAGTGGACTTTCCTTAAACACAAACTTCACCAACACATTAGCAATTGCGTATATTCGAATTAATCACGAAATCATACCTTCATAAACTCATATTTCTTCAAACATTTTTCATATTATAAATGCACCGAACAACAGATTTTTACTTATAATACGATTTACCTTAAGTTTGTGATTTAATGCGCCGAACAGCGGTCATACATTAAATCTCTTCAACTCTACTCTAAATGCCCCGAACAACGAATCAACATTAGTTTCGAAATGAAGATTAAGTTTTAAAATGTAAGAAGTAAATGATTTTTAGAAAGTAAAACACATGCAGATTGTATTCAATTTTTACAAAAGATAGGAAGGAAAACCCAACACATATATTGCATTATAAATAGAACCAATAACAAATAAAAGAGTTTAAGAGGATGGAGAGCAAATGTTACACTTTCGGAATGGATGAGAACAATGGATTGTTTTTCACAAGGAACACCGAACAGCGGCTGGAACCTTGTGAAGAGGGAAAAGATAAAACAAGAGAAATTTGGACTTGAACTCTCAAAATTTGTATTGGAAATATTTTGCCATAGTTTCTCCTAAGGAAGGCTCAAATGTGTGCCTTAAGAAAGTGTCCCAAAACAAGTGAAATGAATCCCTATTTATAGGGAGAAAAATCAAATTATTCTCTAAAAAAATAAAATAAAATAAATAAAAATTACAACAAAAAATTAAAAAGTGAAATGATGAGATTTGGCTGATTTTTGGGGAAAAGATGTTTGAAAAATCAGCCAAATAGGACTGCTGGTGTGACTCGGTAGGGGTCAGCTAGAAATAGCTGAGCTGGTCGACGACTGTAAGCTGGACAGGGATGGGGGGGTAGGTCGGCAGCTACAAGCTGACTCGGACTGGGCGTCTGGACTTCGGGAGATGCGCACCGAACGAAGGAAGAGGCTTTAGTGGCCTGCTGCTGGCGCGAGTCGCAGGCTAGGCACTGGGCTTGTGACGCAGGCTAGGCTTCTGGGCTTGGTCTTGGACTGACTTTCTAGGCTGGAACAAAAGTTTGGGCTGGATTTATTGGGTTTCAGTAGCATCCCACCAAAATTCAAAGTACTTTTCAGCGGTCTCCCTTCATTCAGTCATATCTTTTTCGTTAAAACTCCGATTGCGATGATTCTTTCGCCAAAATGCTCAGAATTTCATGTTTTATTTATTTCTTCAAAAATCCACAAAATATATTATTTTCTCCAATTGTATATTATTTTAATATTAAAAGTCAAGTATAAAGGGTATAAAATAATATAAATAATGCGTAATTTAAGACCTATCATCCACCCACCTATTTCATTTATGGATCTTCCACCTACTTCTTTCATGAATCTTCTACATGCATCTTGGATTCATGCACTTTAGGATTAATCTAGAATCATTTGTATGTTCTAGATAATTATGGAAGCCCAAAAACCTTTTGTGAATATTTGGCCTGGATATTTTACAATCTCCCATCCAGGCTAACCAAGTTAAAACGAGGTGACTTCTACTTGAAGTCCATTCCAACGGATTTGCTGCAATACTCCAACTTCTACTGCGTAACAACTTTTGTCAACATATCTGAAGTGTTCTTGTTGGTGTGAATTTTCCTCGACGGGAAAAACTTGTTTGACACTGCATCTTAGATCCAATGATAATGGAGATCAATGTGTTTAGTACAAGGATGGTACACTGAATTTTTACTTAAATGAATAACACTCTGACCATCACAATGCACCACACAACTTTCTTTCTTCACAACCAACTCTTGAATGAACCTCCGCAACCAAATCATCACCTTGCATGCTTCATTTGCAACAATATACTCAACTTTAGTGGTGGATAAGACAACATATTTTTGTAACTTGGACTACCACAAACTGCTCCCCCCAAAAAGGTGAATAAGTATTCATAAGTGGATTTTCTAGCATCAAGGTCTCCTGCCAAGTCTGCATCCGTGAAACCTTCTAGCACCGGTTTCGATCCACCAAAACACAAGCACAACTTTGAAGTGCCTCTCAAATACCTAAGTATCCACTTGGCTGATTCCCAATGCTCTCTAACAGAGTTAGAAAGATACCTACTAACAACACTAACTACATGTGTTATATCTGGTCTACTGCAAACCATAGCATACATAAGACTACCAATAACTGATGAGTAGGGAATACCTGCCATCTTATCCATCTCCTCTTGTGTAGTTGGGCATAACCTTTTGCTTCACTTGAATTGATTACCTAGAGGTGAGTTCACTAGCTTAGCTTCTTTCATGTAGAACCTCTAAAGTACTCGTTCAACATACCTCTCCTGTGACAACCATAGCTTCTTCGCCTTCCTGTCACGAGTAATATCCATACCCAAAATCTGCTTAGCTGGACCTAAGTCTTTCATATCAAAGGATTTTGACAAATCTGACTTCAACTTGTGAATCATAGCAACATCTTGCCCCACAATCAACATATCATCAACATAGAGCAATAAGATGATGAAGTTACCTCTGGTGAACTAGTGGATATACACACATGGATCAACATATGTTCTCTTGTACCTATGACCCATTATGAATGAGTCAAACTTCTTGTACCACTGCCTTGGCCCTTGGTTGAGCCCATACAAGCTTTCTTCAACTTACAAACCATGTGTTATTTTCCCTCAACTTAAAAACCTTCTGGTTACTCCATGTAAATTTCCTCTTCCATATCACCATGCAGAATTGTTGTCTTCACATCCAACTGCTCCACCTCAAGATCCATGCTAGTTGTCATGCCCAGAATAACTCTAATAGAAGTTATCATGACCACTGGTGAGAATATCTTGTCAAAATCAACTCATTTTTTCTGCCCAAAACCCTTGACAACCAAGCGAGCTTTGAAATTTTTCAACTGCTCATTCTCACCCCCTTCCCCTTCAACTTGAACACCCACTTATTTTTGAGTGCTCTTCTGCCTTTGGGAAGCTCCACCAACTCATAGGTGTCATTCTTCAATAAAGACTCTATCTCAGACTTCATTGCCAGTATCCACTTGTCATTGTCTGCATGAGTCTTTGCCTCCTCAAAATTTTCACGCTCGCCATTGCTAGTCAGCATAATGTATCTGGAATACGGGTCATCCCCATCACTAGTCGCGAGAATATAATGTGAAGAAGGTTACTTGGTATTCGGATTTGGCCACTCTATTTGATTTACGAACTGGTACTTAGGAAATCTCTAGCTGTTTTCCTTGGCTTGGCTCCCTCTGATTAGGCTCCCCCTGGTTATAATCCTTCTAATTATCCTCTTTAGGTTCAGACACTATCTCAGCACCTCATGCTTTAGCCATATCAGGAACGTCTTCATGTATAACCTCTTGAGCTCTAACACTAGGTTCTTGTTGTAGCGGTGATGAATCATAAGTGAGCGGGCCTGCATTCTCAACTATATCCTTATCAAGATCTGCCACAGTCTGAACTTCAAAGAAGTGTACATTTCTGCTTCTGAATAGCTTGTTGGTCTTTGGATCCCACATGTGGTAGCCAATTTCTTCATTACCGTACCCGAGAAAGATGCACGGTGTGCCTTTGTCATCTATCTTCAATATTTTCTCATTGGATAAACATGTAAATTCTTTACATCCAAACACTTTCAAGTGTGAATATGAAATGCTTCTACCGTTCCATATGCCTTCAGGAGTCTCAGAGTTCAATGGTACACTTGGTTATCGGTTGATAAGGTAACAAGCGTGATACGACCCATCCCAATCCCCCCGGGATTAACGCGGGATGTACCATACTCCCGTCTGACACAAAGTGTCAGACAAGGGATAACTAAAAACCTCAGCCCGATCGGGGCTTCCAGAGCGCCCCAGGATCAGTGGAGGAGTGCGATGTCTCGGTCTCTACTACTGCCCGGATCCGTGATCAATCTGAAGGGCATTAAAACTATTAAAAGATGTGAGTGGACGAAAATTAATAATTTAATAAAAACTCATTTCATAGGAAGAAATTTATGCCCTTCACTAAAAAGTATGCATGCATTTGAAAACCAGTAATCAAACCATTTACTTAAATAAACCATTAGGGTCTTAGCCGAAAGACCGTAAATCCAAACATATGTGGGAACTCAGTCCAAAACCATAGAATACCAAAAATCCGTAAATCCAGATCCAAGTGGGCCATTGCCCAAATCCATAAACACAAATCCATAAACACAAATCCATAAACACAGAAATACCATTTCAATAAAATATATTTAAACCATCCTTGGCATCCCAGATGCCTAGCGTCCCAGAAGCTTGACGTCCCAGACGTCATATCTCATGGTCAAAGCAACGCGTACTACCCGGAGTCTCTCCGGTTCCATATCTTTGACATCCCAGATGTCTAACGTCCCATACATCTAATCATAGCAATCCTGCTACTAAGTCATTATACGGTCCGGTCGCTCCGTGTAGTGAGCCCTCGCCAGCAATGCACCATGTTTTCCCCAGTGTCCCAGACACCTGGAAGAGACCATCCACATATCATCGTATCAAGATGGTATATGGAAAACAGTTTTATAAAGCCATTTCAAAACATCTCAAAGGGCCCTGCCCAGAATTTCCATAAAACCATCACAACTCCATAATTCCAAATCCACTTTGAAACATAGGGTCCCAAACCCGAAACCACATTTATAAAACACAATTGGGCCTCATGCCCGATTTTGTAAACCAATTGGGCCTCCGACCCGATCATATAACTCAAATGGGTCTTAGCCCGATTTCTCATTAAGCCAAATGGACTCTAAGTGACAGTACCCATCCCAAATCCCCCCGGGATTAACATGAGACGTGTCTGCTCATGTCTATCTATGTGATTAAACCCAAGAAAACTAGCCTAGAACCCATTGGTTCAATGCACCCTTCACGTCCCTGTTTTCTAGCCGTTCCCCTAGGCTGCTCAGCCGCTGTCCGCCGCCCAAAACCATTCCCTAATCATCATACCAACCCCCTAAACATAACCTTATTAACAGATAACATCCCAAACGTCCAAATCAAGAAATTGAAATTTTGAACTTAACCGGGTTATCGGGTATACCTATTTTCCGCGACTTCTCCACTGTCCACGACGTCGCAGCCCCATCTCTCACCGTGTCTTAGCTCCTCAGCCACTCATTGTCTCTCTCTCAGGTCGAACCAAGTGAGGGGAAGGGATTGGGGTTGTGGTTCGATGAGGTTTCAGGTTTGGTTGGATGAACACAGAAAAAGGGGACGAATATGCATGTATGGGAAATGGTGGGCAATGGATGAATGACACTTGTCATTCATCCATTGGCCTTGCCCCAAAATATCTGGGCCCACTGAATGACAAAAGTCCACTCGTCTCGCAAAACGTACAATAATACCTCAGAACTTTCATGAACCGTAACTTTCCCGTCGAACGTCTGATTTCGACGTGCCGCCTGTCTACGGACTAGTATCGACCAGATCTACGTAACGGTCCTCGTGTATCTGACCTCTCGGATCAAAAGTTAACTTTTTTCCCTCGTTCAGGGGCAAAATTGTAATTTCACCATGAACGTCCGATAATCCTCGACTAACCCTCGATTAGCCCTGCTAATCTATAATTAAGTCTTAATTAATCCCAAGAATTTGGGACGGGTCATTAAACTAAGTCCGATACTTTCCAAATCAAATGGGTCTCATGCCCGAATTCATCTTTCCAAACCAAAACCAGTTCATCATACCATCAATGTAACCACAAGCACGTATAACACTGTATAAAACCATAAACCTCAAAATACATGCAAATACGTAAAACCAGTCATCACAATCACCATCATTACAAAACACATATATAAAGCATATAAAACAGTTATGCAAGCATAATATTTCTAAAATTAAAGTCCACTCATAGACCGTCCTACGTTGTCACCTCGATATGTGTGCCATATGCCTTCCTAGGGTAAATCACCGTCCTCAAAATATCCGAACTTGTCCAAATCACATTCTAAGGTCACTAAAACTCTCATTAACCTTCCATTAAATCCCTGTAATTTTCTCGGATTTTTAAACCTATTTAAACTCGATCCTAAACCTTCAGACATCCCGAACTATATTAAAATGATGTCTGATCGACTCGAAACCAGTCCTAAAATGTTCCTTACATCGAATAAATGAAAATACATGTTGAAAACTTCCCTAAAAACGTCCCCACTCACTCCCACGAGCCGTCCAAAGGCGCTGCGCGTGGGCTTCACGCGCCTGCTACAGTGTCTTCCCTGTCATTTGTCAAACCCGGTCCAGCCGGTTCTCTGCAAGTCAAGTTTGACTAGACCGGTGAGACAGGTTCTCCCTTATATCTCACCTATTTTCAATCCCAATCATTCATATAGCTTCATTCCAACATTTCTAGTCGATTTACGGTTTCATAACTAGAAATTTAGGCTGAGAACGTACCTCCCAAATCGAATCACGAACCGGCCTTCCTCCTCCTCTGTTTCTAGCCACCACAGCCCATTTCCAACCTCGAAATTGATCCCAATCTACTCATAGGACCTCCAGTAACCATTTCCAATCATTAGAATCACTCAACAACCATTAGGATCGAAAGTCCCATTTTTGAATCACAAAGCTTACCTTTCGCTGTTTGCGGGCCACCGTCCACGACGGTCCTCGATCTCGCCACCGTTCGACTCGTCTCAGTCTCCTCTCTCATTTTCGTTTAGGGCCCAACAGCAAAGGGTAAAGATTGAAGGCTGTTTGTGTGATTGTATTATGTGTTGGTTTAGAGAGGAAATGAAGATGATGATACGCGTGAGGGAGAGAGATGAGTGAATCTGATATTAAAATAATCCCCTCCCCCAATCACAACACAGATCCATAATTTAAGGGTAAGGACCAATAGGATGAGTGACACTTGTCAATCATCCAAGGGCCCCACATAAAAATATCTGCCAATCACATTTAATGCAAATCCCGAGACGTTAAATTCCCAATTTCAATCCCGTGACCAAAACTTCCCTGTTCGACGTTCAATTTCGACGTACCGCCTGCCTATGTGCTCGTAATTTCCCGATCTACGTAAAGGTCCTCGGTCCTCATATGTTTGACTCTCCGGGTCAAAAGTCAACATTTTACCCAAATCCAAGGGTAAAACGATCATTTTACACCGTCCATTTGAGTTCGCACAATTAATCCTCGATTAGTCATTCTAAATCCATAATTAATTAATATATAATCCCGATATTCGGGACGGGTCGTTAAAACCTTCCCCCCTTAACAAATTTTGTCCTCGAATTCTAACTAACCGAGTTCCACATCCACAACGTGGAAAAACAAGCTCAGTCTCACCGTCAGGTTTAACATCCCATATATACGTCTACACCCACTAACTAGCATAATACTTGTCTGCACCCAGACGTTCCATCACGAACCCACGTCGTACCGACTACACCCAACCACGTCAAGTGACATTGATCACATGTTCCGAGTTGATACTGCCCGATAATTCTACCATTATGCTGACACATTTAGCTGACATATTCAGCTTGACGGTCCTTCTCAATCACCAATTCACCCTAACATCTGCTCCCACTGGGAGTCACCAAATCTCACTCATTAATCCACACTGACACATCCAGCCAAACTGTCACCACTTTTCCAGTCGCCAATCCATCCGACATCTCTCCCGCACTGAGAATTATCAAATCTCACAATTTCTCCGCATTCTTGAATTTTACCACATCAACATCACACGTCCCATAATGTCACACTCAGCCAGCACTTACGGCTCCATGGTCACAATTCGAGTCACCGACACACCCTGGCTCGCTCAAGAGTCGCACTAAGGTACCTCGTACCAAAATTTCCTCATAAATTCATGCCGCTGTTAATGAGAGTCACAGAGCAGTCACTCCACACAAAGCAACCCGTGGTTACACTAACCAACAACACTTTCAACCTGAGTATACGTATACCAACATCTCACTCGACTTGTGTGTAACTGGACCTCATTGAATACCTGCACAATAGTGATACACATCACAACTCCGGGGTTCCACTAGCCATCCACGGCTCTGAGCACCTACTCATACAATCACTAAACCCATCAAAATCAATCTGTCCCAGCGCATAATATTCAATGTCCAGTTCATGTCCTCAACCAATTCGATGATATCGGAACTAAGCCAACTACTAACACGTTCGTCCATATACCACTGGTACATACTATATACCGTCACCAACCACCACTGAGGCCTATCCAGTATCGATCCTCGCACAACGTACCCAGTACGTACATCCATCCATCAACCAGCCCACTACAACATAGCTCACAACTAATCACGCTTCAATCCTGGAGTCCATCTGTCCAGTCCAGTACTAGACAGATCAAATACTCCAACTCATCATCTATCACGAGTCCCATGGTCACCCAACCAACATCACAACGTCTACTCCCAATCACGTAATCCAACACTTACCAATCCGACTCACGCCCACCAAGGCATACCCATTCATGCCAAATGGACCGAGACACACCAATTCCGAACCTATCGGTTACCTGCTCATTCGATTACCATATCATATTTGATTGACTTCATAAGGAAGCCAATCCCATCATTCACATATCCAAGACTGACCAATCCGACCCCGTCGGATACCCACTCGTTCTATTAATATATCATATGGGATTAACCTCAAAAGGAAGTCGGTCCCATCATCCTTATACCCAAATATCCAAGACATATCGTATACACCTCAATTCACTCAACTATCGTCTCATACTAGATTAACTTCGAAAAGAAGTCGACCTAACATTCCCATATCCAACTCATGTCTTGTCATCTCACTAACTATTCCAAAAGATTCTTCAACTGTCTCACAAAACGATTCTCCTCTGCTCCTAGCTTAGCATAATCAGCAAGGCGAAGTCTGCCAACACGGGCACGACATCGCGATCCACGCCATCCAAATCCACCACAACATCACCTGATCATTAACATCACGATCCTCAATCGTCACAACGCCCTATATCCTTAACATCACGATCTGGATCCACCTATGATCCACACATGTTCACTCCGCTAACGACCAGATTTCAGGTCATAGGGTCTTACACCCTCTTTGAATCCTTATACTACCACATCGTTCCTTAACCGTTTCACATCTAATCACTCAGTCAAAGACGACACGTCTAGACTTTGGGTTCTCTCCACTTACCTCATATCGATCCTTGTCATTCCACCTAGGAAAAATCAAGGATGATCCAAGACAATGACATCAAAATTCATCCTACTGAGTGCAAGCACAAGTCCACTGCACCTACCACACCATGTAATGCCAACATCATCAGCCATCAAGTAGAAAACGAGAAATCTCCTTCACTAACTTCTAAATGCCTAACTCCACCTGATGACCCAAAACAAATCACGGGTCCACCAACCAATACACGATCAACGTACTGGTGACAACAACCATCATCTGCCACGGGCGGAACATACAAAGTCACCCTCAATGACTTCGGAATACCCATCACCAATGCTGAAACAAGCACTTCTATCGTTGCCTCAATCACAACCTCTCTCGATTCCAAAGTTCTAACCATGTTGGAACCAACTCAGTAGTGCATCAACCACGTGTTTGTACCAAGCTAACTTGGTACCCCAACTCTCCTATTCATTCATACTGTTTCATTCATTTACCACTTAATCACTCCAATCACATTAGTTATCACACTCACATTTGGGTTAGAGTCCCAACACATCTCATCCAATGTTGGATCCCGTCCAGTCCAACTCATCCACTACCGAATCTCAGATACGGAACGTATGCCTATCACAAAGAAATCACATCCTAACTCGTGGCTCATCGTCATCACAATCACCGGCACACAGTGTACGAATCAGACAACCCTGAATCTTTTCTCATACCAAGCAACGACCCCGTACCTCTGCTCAAGTTAAAGGAACTCTGCCTCCCTTGTACCCAACAACTCTGGGTACAATCACCCTAACAACCCATACAAGAAAATGAACGTTCATTGAACGTCCCCCGATTCTCAACAACTACAACTGTAACTACTCTCGATAATAGTGCCTACCATAATCTCGTGTAGACACAACCACCAGACATCGCTAGCGAGACTCCGCATCTAACCGGAATCAACTACCAGTACTCACTACTCTGTATCCCCACTCCGGAATTCTATCGACAAGTATCACACCCTAGTAACCTGTCCAACCAATCTCTAACCAATCTTTAACTAGTCTCAACTCGACTCAACCAGTGTCTTCCACCAAGTCATCCCTGACCTCAGCTGCACCCAACTATCCATCACAAACTAGGGTAGCACGACAACCAACTAGACCTAACCGATTATCACAACTTCGGCTGTAGAGTGCAGTACCATCACCAAAGCTGACATGACATGACATGACCGACCAACGGCCTTGACTCCGAAAAGTCGCCAAAGTCAAACCACTAGCCGTTTCACATATCCGAACCATACATCACACACTAGGGTTTCCCACTAAGGTCATCAACTATCTCTGTTGCACTTACATTCTCCACATCATCAGTCACAACTAGGGTTCGAGAAACCCAGCTACCATCGACAACACAATTCCCAACTCAACATGACCTGAACATCTAATGGTCACAACTCCATACTATCGTCATATCCAATCTTGCAATATCATGACAGACGATCCTAACATAACCGTCCCACGATCAAAACTCTAAAGTATTATTACGTTCATTCCTAAGTAGAGTCCCACACTGCCAACGACAACCTAACTATGGCACACTCAGGAATCAACTACCTAAACAAAATATCCACGATTCATTCTCATTATCATACCGGCATCCTAATTATCAGGTTGATAACGGGTTGACCACGTAGAGACATCACATCCTCGACCTACGCGCACCACAAGAACAAACCGTGCTCTGATACCACTTTGACTCGATTTAACGACCCGGAACTTCAAAAAAGGCAAAAATGTAAATTCGGAAAAGATTTGTATAAAAATGACGATTTTACCCTTGTGAATAGTGTGGTCAATTGTTGACTTTTTGATTGGCAGGTCGAACGGACGTTGGCCGATGAATGTGACATAGTTAGGGACGTCACGAGTCCGTAGACAGGTGCCACGCCCGATTCCGACGACCGAGGAAGAAGTTATGATGTTCGGAAGGTCGAGAGCATTTTCGTAAATTGGTTTAAAAGGGGGAATTTGTTGACTTTTTCCACGACAAGTATTCTTCACGAAAATCGAGGACCATTAGATAGGTCTCATTTTCTGAGTACAACGACAGGCGGCACGCCGTCATCGGATGTCAGACGGTTAAGTTATGGGTCTAGATAAGTGAGGGGTAAAATCGTAATTTGGACTTTCAAGGGCAGTTTGGTCTTTTAACACCTAGGGATTTGTGACCAACTGGATAAGGACATCTGGGACAATGTAATTGGATATTTTGGGCTGATACCACAGGTTGAAAGACACCTGGCTATTTCCTAGAGGCTTCTAGCCAAGTTCTATACGGTTACCAGTTTTAAATTGGGACAAAATTGATCAGTTGAGAGAAACAGAGATAGTGAGCTTAATGGATCAGTTTTCAGTGTGTGAGTCGTGTGAGTGCTTTGGGCTTGAGTGAGTGATCAGAGTTATTCTAGTGATTTTTTTAAGAGAGGTTGGAGGGTTGAGTGAGTGTGATTAGTGAGGAAACCAGAAAACAAAACAGAGAGGCAACCGTGCACGACCGTGAATCTCAATCGTTCAAACCCATCGAAGTTGGGCTTGTGGTGGTGTTTAGTGAGCTGAGGAGTGACTTTTGGACATCAAGAACCACGGTGGAGGCCACGGTGGAGGTCAGAGAGCAGGTGAGTTCTTCGGTTTCCTCTGTTTTTCCAGAAAACGTTTAAAGAGGAATTATTGGTTTTGGTGACTTGTAGAGTGATTGGGATGACTCTGTCAGTTATAGGAAGTTCCTATTAGACTTAAGGACATGGAACCGTGACTGGAAAGCATCGAGGGCCGGGAACGGAGACTAGAATTTTCTGGGTTTTTGGTTCGAACTTGGGAGGGAAGGTTCAAGGTTCCTTTTTCGTGATTTTGTTAAGTGAATCGATCCCAAACTTAAGGACGAAAATAATGGTGAACAAAGGATTGAAAATGGCTGGAAAATGGGTGAAAACTGGCCTCGCCGGCTCGGTTGGATCGGACTAGTCTAGACCGGGTTGGTTGGAGGTTGACGATGACACTATAGCAAGCGAGTGGCTCCCACGCGCAGCCCCTTTGGGGGGCGCGTGAGGGCGCGTGGGGCATTTTTTGAGGAAGTGCTCAACATGATTTTCACTCTAATCGATGTAACGAACATTTTGGGACAAGTTTCGAGTCGATCGGACACCGTCTCGGGGTAGTTTTGAGTGTCCGAAGGTTTATGGGTTAATTTAATTACGTTTAAAAATCCCAAAAAAATGGGGAAATTAGTGTGAACTTTAATGAAGTGTTTGTGACCCGGAATTGTGGTATTTGACAGGTCGGGATATTCCTGAGGCAGTCGAGGAGCGTACAGAGCGCGATTGACTCGTTCGGACCTAGTGAGTGGACTTTATTTTCTAACCGAGCATGCATAAATGTTTTTATCTACTTGTTCCATATTTTTAAATATGATTTTATGTTATTGATTGTTCTATATCTGTTTTACATAATTGCATGATTTTCGAGATGTTTCTTAGATTTATACGTATTTCGGCACGTTTTACGAGATACGATTTGATCATGATTCCGAGGCTATGATTTTGGGATTTAAATGACTAATTTTCAATGATTTCAAATGAGTTTTGAAAGATGATTTTGATGATCAAGGTTTTCGGTTTTAGAATCGGATTTCGGAAATCGAGATTTGGTTTTAAAGCTTGAAAAAGGGATTTTCCGATTTGGATTCGGAATGATGGTTCTGAACGCCAGCATGGCTTCGGAATAGTGATTTTGAATGCGGGTTTGGACATGGATTTAGAAATGATTTAAAAGCGGTCTGGATTGGATTTGCTGGATCTGGTTATTGGGTTTAAAGACCCGGATATGATATGACGGGGGAGGGCTCGGATTGGGTTTAACGACCCGGATTGAGTTTGAAGACTCGGATATTATGATTTTCCCCCGTAGGCCTATTGAGTTTAAAGACTCTGGAGTTTAAAGACTCGGATTATATTGAGGCCTGGATTGAGTTTAAAGACTCGGATAGATCCATCAGGTTCGATTGGTAAATGATAGATTTTGCATTTCATGTTTTTATGATGATGTTTCCATAATGATTCCTAAATGGTTTTTTTACGGTTGTTTGCAGATACTTAGTTATGCATGCATGTTTTTAAGACGGAGGGTTAAATCCTGGTTTGTTTTATAAAAAATTGTTTTTGAAACTCTTATTTATTTTTAGTCCACTCACACTTTTATGGTTTGAATTACCCTCCAGGTCGTGGTGCAAGCTTCGGGGCAAACGTTGAGGCAGAGGCAGAGGCATAGAGTTTTCCTGTTGCGCGTTTAGTCAGCTCATAGTAGGACTTTTGTTCTTATCTTATACTGTTACTATGCTCTGTACTACTGTTGGCTAGTTGTATTATAACTTCTCCATGGTCTGACAATGTATGCTTTGTGGTTGTTGAGGTTATTTTGGTTTTTTGAGTGTGATTGTCAGACGGGAGCAGGGTTCGTCCCGGTTATCGAGGTGATAATCGGGGTGGGTCCTGTCACACGACCCATCCCAATCCCCCCGGATTAACGCGGGATGTGCCATGCTCCTGTCTGACACGAAATGTCAGCTAAGGGATAACTAAAAACCTCAGCTCAACCGGGGCTTCAGAGCGCCCCAAGATCGGTGCAGGATTGCGATGTCTCGGTCTCTGCTACTGCCTGCAGCCGTAATCAACCTAAAGGGCACTAAAACCATTAAAACCTGTGAGTGGATGAAAATCAATAATTTAATAAAAACTCATTTCATAAGAAGACATTTATACCATTCACTAAAAAGTATGCATGCATTTGAAAACCAGTAATCAAACCATTTACTTAAATAAACCATTAGGGCCTTAGCCCAAAAATCGTAAATCCAAACATATGTGGGAACTCAGTCCAAAACCATAGAATACCAAAATCCGTAAATCCAGATCCAAGTGGGCCACTGCCCAAATCCATAAGCACAAATCTATAAACACAGAAATACCATTTCAGTAAAATATATTTAAACCATCCTTGGCATCCCATATGTCAGGACCCGTCCCAAATATGGCCTCGATACCCGGGACGAACCCTGCTCCCGTCTGACAATCACACTTACAGTAGCAAACAAAACAACGACCATCACACAACTATAAGCATAACTATCAGACGAAGGAGTAAAATATACACAACAGTCAGTCAGAGCATAGTTCTACAAAATGGGCACAAAAGTCCTACAATGCTAGTCTCGCAACGGAAGAACGTCGGAAGCTCTAGGCCTCGATATCTGCCTCAACGTTCACCCCAGCGCTAGCACCACGACCTGGAGGGAAAATTTAAAAACCAAAAGTGTGAGTGGACTAGAATAACCAAAAGTTGTAAAATTAGTTTATCATTAATTCAAGGTTAAGGAAAAATAAGAATCAGTGTTCCCTCCGTTTTTAAAACAGGCATGCCCAACGAAGTACTAGAGAATCATAATATGAAACATCATAAGAAACAGAAACACTATAAAATCTCATAAGAAACAGATACACTATAAAATACCATAAGAAACAGAAACACTATAAACGGATATAGAAATCATAGCTTCAGCATCAAATCATCATTTCCGATCAAACCTGCTGGACCTATCCGAGTCTTTAAACTCAATCAGGCCTTAAATGAAATCCGAGTCTTTAAACTCCCGAGTCTTTAAACTCAATAGGCCTATGGGGGTAATATCAACATATCCGAGTCTTTAAACTCCCGAGTCTTTAAACTCAATCCGGGCCCGTCCCCCCGTCAATATCAATCCAGGTCTTTAAACCCAATATCTAGATCCAGCAAATCCAATCCATATCCAGTGTACAACCAATTCGAAATCTATCGCCAAACTCGAATTCGAAACCCCGGTTCGAAGCCCGTCCGGCGTTCCGAACCGACATTCCGAACCCAAATCCGGAAATCCATTCTTATACCCAGAAATCACATATAAGCACGAATCATATTTCATAAACCATTTATCATCATCAGAAAACATTTATAGGTTGTAATTATGGCATCAAAATCCGAAAACCAGATTTTCTCGAAAAACGTGCAAAATCTCAAAAATATCTCGAAAAACGTGCAAACTCATCAATCACATATAATTATCATTCAAAGGTATAAAACATATTTAAGATCATAAAACGTCAATAAAACAGTTAGGCATGCTTGAAAGAAAGAAGAGTCCACTCACAAATCCAAAACGAGTCACTCGCGCTCCGTGCCTCCTCGACTATCTCGGGTGCCTCCCGTCCTGTCAAAATGCACCACATAGAGTCACAAATACATCAAGGATCCTAATCCTAATTTCCCCAATTTTTTGGGAATTAAATACTATTTTAATCCTAAACCCTCAACCGTCTGGATTCCCGAACACCTCCGTAACACCGTCCGCTTAACTCGAAAACTACACCATTGGATTCCTTAGAACATTTAGGACTAAACTCATGTTGGAAGCTTGTCCGGATTCTTCTTCACGCGCCTCCATGCGCCGCCCAAAGTGGCTGCGCGTGGGCCTCACGCGCCTGCTACAGTGCATCCCCTTCCTCGAGTGAACCCGGTTCGCACCAGGCTGCAACCCGGACCGACGAGAGCCATTCTCTGCCGTCCAGCCACCATTTCATCTCCTCTCTTCTCCTGCAGCTTCGTCCAGACACCAGGAATCCATCCCCCTCACTCTCCTGGTTTGATTCCCCCCTCAGCTTCACAACTGAAGCTCGAAAGAAAAACACAGACGGCCCCTGTTTTCCTTCCCGGCCGTCCTATGCTTCCCCTCTCACGGTGGCGATTCCAAACTCCTCCCACTACCTCACTGAATCACACACAACTCACAGGAACCCTCGACTCACTCTCTAAACCCTCGATTTCCCGTTTGGAATTCACGGCCAAACAGAGTACAGAGTACTCTCTATCGACTGAGCTCCGCCGTGTACGCCCCCGTCACGGCGACTGTCCTACACCACTCCTAGAACCTCCCTTAACATCACTGCACTCACCAATTCCCTCGATTCTCATCCTACCCTCACGACTTTCGAATTGAAAAACCACGGGAAAACAGAGTAAAGTGGCTTACCCTTCGATTCTGTCTCCACCGCAAGCGCCGCCGCGTACTACGGTGCTTGTTGGTCTCTCTGCAACCTCCTACGGCTCCCACTGCCTTGGTTTGAGCCACCACACGGCGTAGCCACCGCCACGAACTCACGGCCTCCCTGTTTCCTCAAACCTTCGCCGCACCACCACCGTGCCGCCGTGCACGATTTCACCACCAAAACCCGATCACCAGTACAACCACTCCTCCCTGTCACTCTCACCAATCACTCCTCACTCCCCCTGGCACAAAATCGATCAAGCTCTCCTTAAACTCTCACCCTCTGTTTTCTGTGTTTGAAGGCAAAGCACGGTTCAAAAGAAGCGAAGTGTGGCCGTGCACACATTAGAACCTTTTAGAACAATCCAGTGCCCCCACGTGTCCACAATCATATGGACAACAGCACAAATATCTACCCCACTCAGCCACTTGTCCTCATCCAATTGGCTGAAAGACAAAGATCAAAATACCCCTTGTACAAATAATTACCGTTTTGCCCTCGAACGTTCTAGACCCGTATCTTTTCCGTCCGACGTCCGATGGCAGCGTGCCGCCTGTCGTTGAACTCAGGACGTCGAGACCTATCCAACGGTCCTCGGTCTAGGTGAAAATCACAAGTCCTCCAAAAAGTCAACATTTCCTCATTTACTCAAAATTACGGTAACGCCCCCATCCTTCCGAACGTCATAACTTTTCCTCCGGTTGTCCAAATCGAACCTGCCACCTGTCTACGGACTCGTGACGTCCTAAACTACGTCACGGTCAAGGGTTAACACTCATCCAATAGGTAATTCAAAAAGTCAACTTTTCGTCTACTATTCACAAGGGCAAAATCGTCCTTTATATACAAAACTTTATAAATTACATTTTTACCCTTCCCGAAGGTACGGGTTGTTACACCATATGCCTAGCGTCAGAGACGCTTGACGTCCCAGACGCCATATCTCATGGTCAAAGCAACACGTGTTGCCCGGGGTCTCTCCGGGTGCATATCTCTGATATCCCAGATGTCTGACGTCCCAGACGTCTAATCATAGCAATCTTGTTCCTGAGTCACTATACGGTCCGGCCGCTCAGTGTAGTGACCCCTCTCAAGGAATACACCGTGACTTCCCCAGTGTCCCAGACACCTGGAGGAGACCATCCACATATCTTTATATCAAGATGGTACATGGAAAACAGTTTTATAAAGCCATTTCAAAACATCTCAAAAGGCCCTGCTCGAAATTTCCATAAAACCATCACAAATCCATTATTACAAATCAATTTAGGGTCCCCAACCCGGAATCACGTTTATGAAACATAGGATCCCAGACCCGAAATCACATTTATAAAACACAATTGGACCTTATTCCCGATTTCATAAACCAACTGGGCCTCTAGCCCGATCATGCCAACCAACTGAGCCCCCGGCCCAATGTAGTACTCAAATCCAAATCCAGTTATCCAAAGCCATTTATGGGTCCCCGACCCAAAATCATAGTCATTAAACACAATTGGGCCTCATGCTCAATTTCGTAAACCAATTGGGCCCCCAGCCCGATCATATAACTCAAATGGGTCTCAGCTCGATCTCTCATTAAGCCAAATGGACTCTAGGTCCGATACTTTCCAAATCAAATGGGTTTCATGCCCGAATTCATCTTTCCAAAACCGAAACCAGTTCATCAAACCATCAATGAAACCACAAGAACATATAACACTGTATAAAGCCATAAACCTCAAAATACGTGTAAATATGTAAAACCAGTCATCACAATCACCATCATCACAAAACACATATATAAAGCATATAAAACAGTTATGCATGCATAATATTTATAAAACCAAAGTCCATTCACACACCGTCCTACACTGCCCCTCGATATGCATGCCATAAGCTTTCCCGGGCTACATCACCGTCCTCGAAATATCCGAACATATCCAAATCACATTCTGAGGTCACTAATACTCCCATTAACCTTCCATTAAATCCCCGTAATTTTTTTTTTCAGATTTTTAAACATATTTAAACTCGATCCTAAACCTTCGGACATCCTGAACTATATCGAAACGATATCCGGTCGACTCGAAACCAATCCCAAAATGTTTGTTACATCAAATAGATGAAAAAACATGTTGAACACTACCCCAAAAAAGGTCCCCATGTGCCCCCCTCGCACCTCCCAAAGGCGCTGCGCGTGGGTTTCAAGAGCCTGCTACAGTGTCGTCCCTGTCCTCTATCAAACTCGGTCTAGTTGGTTCTCTGTAAGTTCGGTTTGACCGAACCGACGAGACCGATTCTCCCTTATTTCTCACCTATTTTCAGTCCCAATCATTCCTATAGCTTTGTTCCAACATTTCTAGTCGATTTACAGTTTCAAAACTGAAAATTTAGGCCGAGAACGTACCTCCCAAATCGAAGCACAAACCGGCCTTCTTCCTCCTCTGTTTCCAGCCACCACAGCCCACTTCTAACCTCGAAATCGATCCCAATCGACTCATAGGACCTCCAAAAACCATTTCCAATCATTAGAATCACTTAACAACCACTAGAATTGAAAGTGCCATTTTTGAATCACAAAGCTTACCTTTCGCCGTTTGCTGGCCACCGTCCACGACGGTCCTCGATCTTGCCACCGTTCGACTCGTCTCAGTCTCCACTCTCATTTTCGTTTAGGGCCTAATAGCAAAAGGTAAAGATTGAAGGTTGTTTGTGTGATTTTATTATGTGTTGGTTTAGAGAGGAAATGAAGATGATGATACGCGGGAGGGAGAGAGATGAGTGAATCTGATATTAAAATAATCCCCTACCCCAATCACAACACAGATCCATAATTTAGGGGCAAGGACCAATGGAATGAGTGACACTTTTCACTCATCCAAGGGCCCCACATAAAAAAAAATCTGCCAATCACATTTAATTAACATTTAATGCGAATCCCGAGACGTTAAATTCCCAATTTCGATCCCGTGACCAAAACTTCCCCGTTTAACATCCGATTTCGACGTGCCGCCTGTCTACGTACTCGTAACGTCCTGATCTACGTAACGGTCTTCGGTCCTCGTATGTTTGACTCCCCAGGTCAAAAGTCAACATTTTGCCCAAATCCAGAGGTAAAACGGTCATTTCACACCGCCCGTCCGAATTCACTCAATTAATCCCCGATTAGTCATTCTAAATCCATAATTAATTAATATTTAATCCTGATATTCTGGACAGTCCGTTTCAAAGCGGCTAACACAGCTTCGGCCCAAAAACGCGTTGATAAATTGGCTTTCTTCAACATGCACCTAACCTTCTCTCGAATGGTGCGATTCATCCTCTCAGCTACACCATTATGTTGTAAGGTGCGAGGAATTATCTTCTCATGCCTAATTCTATACTTCGAACAGTAATCTTTGAACTCATTTGAAGTATACTCTCCGCTATTGTCACTACGGATACATTTAAGGGCTCTCCCACTCTCCCTCTCCACCATGACATGGAGCTCCTTGAAGGTTTGGAATACCTAGCCTTTTGATTTCAAAAAATATACCCAAACCTTTCGAGAGGCATCATCAATAAAAGTGAAAAAATATCTATTACCACCTTGTCAGGACCGTTCCCAAATCCCTTGGGATTAACGTGGAACACATCTGATCCCGTCTGACACAAAGTGTCAGACCAGGGAAAATTCCATCTCTAGCCCTCACCGGGCTTCCAGAGTACGCCAAGATCGTAGGAGGAGTGTGATGTCTCGATCTTCGCTACAGCCCGCATCCGCGATCAACCTGAAAGACATTAAAACATCAAAAGTCGTGAGTGGACAAAATAATATTTTAATAAAACATTTCACATAAAGACATTTATGCCCTTCACTAAAAGCATATGCATGCATTCAAAAACCGTTTATCAAAACGTTCATGAAACCATTTGTCAAACATTCTCAAAACCTTTCAAGGGTTCATGCCCAGTTCCCATAAACCATCATGACCCATAAAAACCATTCAAGGGTTCATGTCGGTCCCCATAAACCATCATGAATCATAAATCCATTTATGGGTCCCCGACCCGAAATAAAAAAAAACCCGTAAATCCATACATGTGGGAACTCAGCCCAAATCAACATACGTGGGTCTCAGCCCAAAACCATTCTCAGTGAAATACCAAAACATACATTACGGGGTCTCTGCCTCAAACCACTTTCCTAATCATAAAACACGGGGTCTCCGCCCCCAAATCACTTTCTAAAACATGGAACCCGTGGTCTCCGCCCCCAAATCACTTTCCATAAGAATCACATATGTACGCATACGTATAACCCATCTGCGGCACTTCCGAGAAGATGCCAACTCAGGGCACACAGCCTCTAGGGAACACATCCCCGATATATGTCACGATATCATCTCTATACTAGTGTGCACACTACTCAGGGTCTCACTCCGAGTTTTCGCCCAGGAATTCTCCATCTAGGAGGCTCAATCTCTGGATCTAGTACGAGCTCTATCTCCGGATCTAGTCCACACATCTCTCCGGAATCTGGTCCGGGACCACATCATAAATCATAACTCCCACTCCTGGAACGGGATCCCTATGGGGATACCCACTTTGGTCTGTGGATCGTGACTCTCCAGATCGACGTCTAGAGGAGACCATATAATCATATGGAGGGTTCATATATATTTCAAATACTTTCTTTCTTTCTCAAAACATTTCTCAACTGGGTCTCATACTTGATTCATATCAACACGATTCCTCGAATCCGATCCAAATCCATTTCACAGGCCTCGGCCTAAATCCACAGTTCAACAGGGTCTCATGCCCGAATTCTTATTTCATAAATCGAACTGGGACTCAAGCCCGATGTTATAATCAACTGGGCTTCTAGCGCGATATCACGACTAACTGGGCCCTAAGCCCGAAACCATAAACCAATAGGGCCTCAAGCCCGATTTCACAACCAATAGGGGCTCAAGCCTGATACTACAGTCAACTGGGCCTCAATCCCGATATTACAACCCAATGGGCCTCACGCCCGGATTCATAAACCAACGGGACCCTCGGTCCGATCGTATAACTCAAATGGACCATCGGTCTGATTCCTCGTCAAATCAAATGGACTTCAAGTCCGAGGGTTTTTAAATCAAATGGGCCTCATGCCCGATTTCATATTTCCAAATCCAAAACCCATTTATTAAACCCTCGTTAAAAACCTAGCACGTATAAGCATCGTATAAAACCAAAAATCTCGAAATACGTGCAAATACGTAAATCCTAGGCTACCACAAAAAAAATGCACTCATGTAATCACAAAACATGTATTAAAACAATTATAAAACATTTATGCATGCATCGAATTCATAAAACAAGTCCACGCACAGACTGTCTGAAGCCGCGCCTCGATACGCATGTCATACGCCTCTCCCGGGCCAATTATCGCCTCTGAGATTCCCGAACCTGTCCAAATTGTAATAGAAGGTTACTAACTACTTAAATAACCCCTCACTAAAGTCCCGTAATTTTTTGGAATTTCTAACTTTTTTTAAACGCGAACCTAAACCTTCAGACGTCCCGAACTATATCAAAACGATGTCCGATTGACACGAAACTAGTCCCAAAATGTTCGTTACATCGAATAGATGATAGATGATTTGACATGTTGGAAGTTTCCCCAAATGAGGGAGCACGGGCCCTCATGCGCCCCAAGAACGTCCTGCGCGTGGGCCTCATGCGCCAGGACACTGTTTATCTTCTTCATGCGATCGAACTGGTCCAGCTGGTTCACCCTGTACAGTCGGTCTAACTGGACCGGCGTGACCAGTCCAGGGCTCCCAACTTCTCATTTTTCATCCAATCTTCTCCTTTTCGATCCCAATCTTCCTATTTTCATGTTTTCTATCATTTCCAATTATCAAACCTAAGCAAAACCATGTAAATCCTATCCATGTCCAAAGGACCTCACAGTCCAACCTTTTCATTTTCCTCCCATGGCTCCTCAGCCGTCAAACCACCACCAAAACCTCCTCTACACTTCCTAAGCAACCTAATAATCCTTATCCAAACATCCAAAACAAACCATAACGTATAAATCGAAAAATATGGGAAAAATGGGCAAACTGAGTACCTTGCTCGGTCCATGGCCGCCGTCCACGGCGACATTGTTCCTAGCTAGCCACCAGCATCTTCACGGCCATCCAACACACTCTAGGTCCTCAGGCATGATCATAGGGGGTATGGGTTTGGATTGGGGTTGGATGGTTGATCGGGTTTGGGTTGGAAATGGGAAAAATGATCAATGAGAAAGGAAGGTGAGATGCATGAATTGTTTGGGCTGGGCAATGGATGGGTGACACTTGTCACTCATCGATTGGGCCTGCCCCAAAATATCTGGGCCCCACTAGCTGCCAAATAGTCTCTGTCTCGTAAAATGTGCAATAGTACCACGGAACTTCCGTGAACCGTAACTTCTCCGTCGAACGTCCAAATTCGACGTGCCGCCTGTCTATGAATTCGTATCGTCCTGATCTACGTAATAATCCTTAGCCCTCGGATATCGGACCTCGCGGGTCAAAAGTTAATTATTTACCCCTATTCAACCAAATTACCAAATTACCCCCGAACTTCCGAAAATCATAACTTCTTCCTAGAACGTCGGAATCGTACGTGCCACCTGTCTATGAACTCGTAACGTCCTAAACTACATCACAGTCATCGGTCAAAGTCCATTTGACCGCCTGAACGAAAAGTCAAGGATTTACCCATTTTAGGGGCAAAATCGTCATTTCGCCCTGCTCGTCTATTAATCCTCGTCTAATCCCCGATTAGTCTCGCTAATCCATCATTAATTCTTAATTAATCCCACTAATTCGGGACGGGTCATTACAACCTATTGATTCAACTTCCATAGGGCCACAAACATCGGAATGTACTAGGTCTAATATATTTTGTTTTCTTGTGAAGGTACTAGAAAAACTAACTTGATGTTGCTTGACAGATAAACAATAATCACAAGAATCTAGTGAGGTACCTTTAGCAAAGGGAATGAGAGAATTCTTTGCCAAAACTTGCAATCATTTCTCACTCATGTGACCTAACCTCTTGTGCCATAGATTTGGAGAAGAATCGTCTGCGACATTCAACTCTTCTTTGCAAATCTTGACATATGTCTTGTAAAGGGTGCAACACAACTTCCCTCTAGCAACCACAAGCGATCCCTTGGTAAGCCTCCACGTTCGATCACCTCCATGATGATGGAACCCTTGTTGATCAAACACGCCGGTTGACATTAGATTGAGACGTCAACCAGAAACATGTCTCACATCTTTCAATAACAGCTTGTTGTCCAAATCTGTCTTGAACCAAATATCACTGATTCCTAAAATCTTAGAGTAACTATCATTATCCATATTCACTTTCTCAAAGTCTTCAGCTTTGTATGTGGTGAAGAACTCTGAGTACGCCGTGGCATGGAAAGATGCTCTAGAATCAACTACCCATGAAACACCTTTAACTTCATTGGCATGTAGGAGTTCACCATCAAAAGATAACAACTCACATACTTGGCTAGACACGATAGCGGTAGTATTGGTTGTGTCTTCTTTCTTTTGGTAGGTAGAGTCATCTTTCTCGTCCTTTTTGTTATTCTCCAGTTTGTTGGAATTCTTCATCATGTGGCCATGGAGATTGCAATTATGACACCTTTCATTGAATCGTGTCCTTGAACGGCTTGCACTACTTCAACGATCTTGACTGAAACCTTTACTCTTGCTTCTTCCTATATTTTACTCCACAAAGACTTGGCTACTATTGGAACTTGAGGACTTCCTCCTAGTCTCTTCATTTAACATGTTATCTTTAATATTATCCATAGATAACACACCATTAGGAGCAGAGTTACTTACACTAATGACAAAGGTCTCCCAGCTATCGGGCAACGATCTAAGAAGCAACAACGCTTGAAGCTCGTCCACGATCTTCATGTCCATCGTGGCCAAATGACTGACAATGCTTTGGAAGTTGTTGAGGTGCTTGGTCACCCTTACACCCTCCTTAGACTTCATATTGACAAGTTTCTTGGAGCTGGTCTTTTGCTCGAACAGTGACTTCAACTTCAACCAAGAGTATGGGCGTTAGTCTCGTTGGACACATGGTGGAACACACAATCATCCACCCATTCACGAATGTGACCAATAACCTTGCGGTTCAACTTCTTCCATTCAACATCTACCATATTCTTCAACTTGCCTTCCTCTCCTTCTATAGGCTCATGCAAATCCTTGCAATAGAGAATGTCCTCCATTCTCGGATTCCATGTAATCCAATTGGAGTGGTTGAGTCGAACCATGGTACTCATTGAGCTTTCCATTATAACTCTCAATGAACTTAGAGATCTGATACCATTGTTAGGGAGAGTAGTAAAATAAAAATAATAATTCAACTCACAAAAAGGATAAATATGCAAGGAAATAAAAGAGTAAGGAATAGAGAACACTGGATATAACGTGGTTCGACAAAATGCCTATGTCCACGGGGCAGCAACAATAAGAACCTTCACTAATGAAATTAGGGGTACAAAGAGATGCACAATTTTAAGAACACCCATTGAAGGAAACCTTCTCTCACACACTTGTTTTGCTACCAACACTACAACACTCAACACTCTCAACTTGAAGTGAGCACTCTTTACTCTCTACTTGGAGGAAGATGTTTATCTTGAATAAGATTAATAGAATTAGCAAATGACCTCTCCTTATATAGGCAAAGAAAGAACCATCTAGATGTTTTCATTAATATTTTATTCACCCACCTACTTCATTTAGGGATTTTCCACGTACTTCTTTCATAAATTTTCTTCATGCATCTTGAATTCATACACGTCCAGATTAATCTAGAATCATTTATATATTCTAGATAAATCCAATTATAATAGTCCAAAATTTTTTTGTGAATATGGAATAGGGATATTTTACATACCCCACTTGCAATTAATAGAAAGAAAAAAAAATCAATCACATCACCCATCACCACCGTAGCGGGATCTTGAGTTTCTGTCTGCTGAGAGCATGCCTTTGGTTGAGGAATGGCAGAGGAAGATATTGGGCGGACTCGGAGAGTCTTAAGTGATCTTGTTTCTATTCAGTTTCAGTTTGATTTAGAGATGGAGATTGGAACCTGCAAATGAAGACGGAAATTGACTCTCTTAGTTGTTTTAGTACTCGTGTGAAATTACAACCATGCCCCTTTAATGAATTGGTAAAAAATCATTCAAACAGTGAACTCAGGAAATCCTGAAATGGTTTTTGGTGGGTCGCCCACTATTTTTTCTGTTATTTTTCCAGCCTTTGGATCATTTTAGGCAATTAGTGGCCATTGGATTTTCAGACCACTAAGTGATCCAGTGCATGGAAGCCTGGTCGCTCTCTCTCTTTGTGGTCAATTTTGTAAGTACTGGAGCATACAATACTTCCCCAAACAAGTCTTCGTTTCTTCAAAACCCCCAAAAAACGGTTAAATTTTCTTTCTTCCTCGGACAAAACCCCCAAGACAGAGCGAACAAAACCCAACAAGAAAGAAAGAAAGAAAAAAGATGTATTCTTTTGGGTACAGAGCCAATGCGCTTCTGACCTTTGCAGTCACAATTTTGGCTCTCATGTGCGCCATAGCCTCCTTCTCTGATAATCTTAATCACCCCACTCCCACTTCCCAAGTCCAGGTGCTTTCTCATTTCTGGGTAGATCTAGGGTTATAGTCTTTGAATTGAATTACCCAGTTAAATTTTATTAATGATTTTGATCTTTGGGTCTGTTTAGGTGTTGAATGTCAATTGGTTTCAGAAGCAACCAAATGGGAACGACGAGGTGCGATTCGAATTTTTTCTTCTAATTTTTGGATTATATGTGAAATTGCTCAGGACATTAATTCAATGTGATATTGTCTTAAATAGATTTTCGTTCAATTTCTATTAGAATGACTATGCGACTAGTAATTGATTGAGTCTAGTTAAAGGCTGCCACTTTGGGGCTTATTTTCTATAGCAGGGGTGAGGTTCATTTCTATACAAAATATGGGGTTTCTCAATAACTTTATGCAATTCCCGAGTTATTTGTTTCAGTTTGAGTTCATAATTGTTTCTTTGATCTGGTTATGCAGTTTATGTGTTGAAAGTGAATTACACGGTGATAGTATGGTCCTGGAGAACTTAATCACCTCTTTCCACATATTGATGTGAGCTGAATGGCTATCTGTTTATAATAATTTGTCGGGTTGTAAGATATATCTCCGTCAGCCATGTACTTGATGTGGTATACCCCCTCAATTGAAAAGGAGGTCCATGGTTTGGCTAATTATAGGCGATAGTTGCTGGTATTTAAGTTTCAGATGGATTTAAGAGAACATATTGAATTGTGACGATTTTCAGTGTATTAGCTTTCATGATGTCCAAACAGGATTAAGATATCTATGTGTGATATTTGATGCCTAACTATTCTCCCACCCTAGGTTGGCTCCAATCGATAAGTGAATAAGGTGTAAAATTTTATTTGCTTGGTAAATAATGAGATTTATTTATTTGGGTTGGGGGTTTGGAGATCTGGTTTAGCCATTGGGTGTCGTTATTACATGGCAACCACCTTGACCTGAGCTTGTGGTCTCTATCTTAAGTAATTCTTCTACCAATAAGAAAACAGGTGAAGGAAAATAAGAGGACATTTACTAGAGCTGAAATGTTATAATAAACTTGATATTTCTGGCAGCCAACCGCTAGGGATGCTCATGAACTGTTGTCCGCTTTATAAGTTGGTTTCTCTTTGTATCATCAAGTTCGGATTTTATTTTTTATTTGTACAGATGGTGATAGATAGGAAGATTTTGTGTATGGAATAAACACAGTTTGATTTGAACTAAAGTGATTCTTGTGTATGCAGGTCAGCATGACCATGAATATATCAGCCGACTTGCAGTCATTATTTACATGGAACACAAAGCAGGTTTGCAATTTACAAATTTCTGTACATGTGTTAGCTAAAATTCATGTCCATGTAGCTTTAAGCGGTATTTGGGTAAACTTCAAGGAAGTTCTAAGATAATCATGGTCCAGAAAGATTGTAAATATCATGCACAGGAATAAATGCCACCAACCAAAAGTCAAAATCCAGTTTCATTTCTGTTCAGAAACTGTCTTTGTTATGTTTTTGGAGCATCTAGTGAAATTTAAGTATCCATAGCACAATAAGATAATACATACTCTTTCTGATTGTCCTGCCACTTTATTTCATGCAACTATGATTCATAAACTGGACACTGATCCCTTTTACTTTTATCTGCAATGCATACCAGGTCTTTGTTTTTCTAGCCGCTGAGTATGAAACCCCAAAGAACGTACTGAATCAGGTGAAGTTACTTTGCATTTGACTGCACATATGTTTTGGACTATTTCTGGTTCCTCATATGTTATTAAGTTTTACTTTTCTTGGAGCTAAGAAAATGTTATCAACTCCCACTTTTCCTTTTGATGTTCTCTTATGAATTATTTGGATCCACATATCCACTCTATTGTATATTCTAGGACTTGTTGCCTGCTTAAATAAGTCGGTGCTTAATATTTTGTATTGTTTTACAGATCTCCCTTTGGGATGGCATCATACCAAGCAAAGAACATGCAAAGTTTTGGATTCACACTTCAAACAAGTACCGTTTCATTGATCAGGTATAATCAATCTTCACAAAGTAATCCCTTTCATTATTTGCATCTGTTTCTCGGGCTTACTGAATACTAAAGATCTAGTCTAGGTTCTTGGTTGATCGGAAATTGACTTTATAATTCTCCTTTCGTCAGGGAAACAATCTTCGGGGTAAAGAATTCAACATGACGCTGCACTGGCATGTCATGCCCAAGACAGGCAAAATGTTTGCTGACAAGATAGTCATGCCGGGATATCGTTTGCCACATGAATATAGATGAGGGTGTTTTGTCATGTGTATTTTTTTTTCCTGTAGATTTTACCTCTGATTACAGACTTAGAAATGGGGAAGATTTTAATTCTGATTCGAGAGAAAAAAATTTATGAGATTTGCTCGGATTTTTGGATTCTCTAAACTTCGGTTGCTAATATTGTCTTGTAGGCTTCAAATTACCTATGGGCGGGCAGTCAGCCTAGAGGCAGAAACCCCGACATGTGGGCTTCAACTTACCTATGATGTGCCTTCTTATGATTACATCTTCACTACACTACCCTTAAGCTTTAAACACTGTGATTCGTGAATCGTTACCAAATCGAACTTTTTCCTCTTTGAATCAAATTAAGAAACATAATTAGACTCCCTTAATCTTCATTCCAGAAAGAAAAAAAAAAAAAAAAACCCACTAGCGGTGTCAAGAACAAGCCAAACGCAAAGCGCGACATTGTTTTTGTTTGTTACTTACAGCACAAGCTACTACATGACTAGGCACATCCCATTGAAGCTCTTCTTCATTGCCAAGCTACATACTCGCCACTTCTTTGTTTCCACTGCAACATTATACTCATCCACTTTAGCTTTACCATGTGAACCCCTCCATTAAAACCTGGAGATAAAGCCTCCAAAAATGAAAAATCAACAGTGCCAAAACCAAAAATGTCCGTGTCCATTTTTGGACCTACCTATACGAAACCCTAGCCCACTCAAAACCTCTATAATGTCCAACCCTCTCCCAAATTCTTCGCTGATTCCCACCGTCTCCTCTTGAGAGCTAGCTACACGAATAGTTTTTTCATAATTTCTTGCCCTTGTTTGCTTTCTCTCTTGTTATTCTCACAACCTCGGCTTTCAGCTGCTTCAGCTAGCAAAGTCCAAGGCCTATTACCCATCAGCTGGCCCAACATGGTTGGGCTCAGTCCTGTAAGATGGCCCAGCCCATCTCCACGGGGCCCGAATACAAAAGAACCCCTCCAGTTGCGTATTTCATTGTGGTGGATCTCAATGGGAACCTCTTATCGGTCAATTGTGATAATCAATACTTGTCATCAACTTACCATGCCTCTTACTGTCACACAACCCAATGTGCTAATGTGCTAGGGCTAATAGCCACTTATGTAGAACGTGCAACTTAGCCCATGCCAGATCCGGTGCCACGTCAATGCGTGCGGGACCATAATTGCAAACCCGGTTGCTGGTAATAATAAAAGACAAGTAAATGCACAAATCATTCAGAATAATACATCAAGAAAGCAAAGATGGTCCCTCAAGGACTTATATCAATGTTCTATCTAGTTTATAAGCAGGTACGAACCCAGAATTGAAAATAGGGGTGAGCTGAATCCATAATTAAGAATAGAAGATGGCTGATTTATACCCAATTAGTTTAATAAAATAGTATTTATTAGAAATTTAATAAATTTTTTTTTTTGATTTTTTCATATTTGTTCACATTTGAGGTGGGCTAGAGCCCACCCCAAACCCTCTCGGTCCGTGCCTGTTTATAAGTTACACCTAGCCAACTCATCTTATAACTCCAAAAAACAGAAAAGAAAACAAATACAGCTAGACTCAACATAAATTATATATGCAAACACACTAAGACACGAGTTAGACATGTAAAACAGACTTGGACGCAACCTTGGGACACAAGGAACTCAAACTAACTAAAAAAACTTAACTAAGGACTCACGCCAAAGTGGATTTTGAGTTGGTTTTGGAAAATGAAAATTAAAAAGAAATATAAAGACAGAATTGAAAAGGCTAAAGACACCAGATAAATCCAATACAAATTCCTCAAAACTTAGATTTTGCTAGTTCTTTAATAAAACAAAGGAAAACAAAACTAAACAAAATGTAAAGACTCAATCTTGATTAAGGATAGATCATATAAACCCCTGGGTGTTCCTAGTATGAGAAGTTTTGTCTCCTAAGAGTTACAGCAGATACAATACCCACAAATGTTTCACTTAGACAATAATGCGATAATGATATCTTTACAAAATTTAATAAGAATCAAAGAAGGTAGACATGCTTTGTAAAATTAAAAAGAATGCCACATCATTAAGTATCATCCGTCATGTGTAAGTGCCAAAAAAATTATCATCTGTCATGTGTAAGTGCCAAAATCTTAAGTGCCCTACTATAAGAAAAACAACTTCATCCAAGTGCTACAAAAAAAAAATTCCGAGACTCTAATCCTCACTATACATCTATCAATTCTCACAAGTATCCTACGCTTATACTCTTATTAAGCATATGTGATAGAATTTATGTTACGGATTTCAAGTTTAATCACGTATGATCTACAATGAAGAATAACACTTCCTAGAAATAAGATATCAAGAAAGGAACTGCACTTTAAGAACATAGACATGTAACTCAATGCTCAGCATGATTGTCCATAAGATCTGTTAGGTCTTTCAATTCAGGTTGCAATGAGGCTAAACTTAGAGATAAAAAAAGGAAATGTCGGATTCAAAAAACCTAAATTGTGCCAAGGCATGACATGTCATGACGAACATAGATTTTCTAATCTGAATCCTTGTTTAAGGCTCAAAGCATTGGCATTTGAACACTTAATGATTCTTCTTTTTAAAGTCTTCTTGAGTTCATTGGCTCACTTGTATCAATTCACATTTCTTCTTCTTTCTTTTCTTTCTTTCCTCATTATTTGCAAAGCTTTCACTCTTTTTTTTTTATCTATTTCTTTTGAATCGGCCCAAAATCATGCATTGGTTTCCTCATTATTTATATGCACTCAACTTTCAAACTTCAAAATTTCACATCTCTGTCATTGACGCTTTGTTCATGGAACTTGGGCAGCAATTTCTTCGAGTACTCCTCATTCTCATCATGAATTCTCATTTGATTCAACCTTATCACAAATCTAAGTTATATGGCATGACCTGATTGAATGGGTGAGTGTTTTGGGAAGGTTAAGCTTAGGGTGATAAAATAAAAGGCTGAGCGTTTGGCATAAAAATGGCTTAGGGAGCAGATAACAAGGTAGGATAAGGCATTTAGGGTTCATTCACACATCGTCTACATCACTTCTTATGATATGCCACACTTTAGATCCAGAGCATCTATATAATGTTATTTCTTTAAAGTTTAATTTAAAAGTAATATAACGAGATAAACAATTAAGAACAAAATAAATGAGTGTTTAACAATATAAAAAATGAATATCACTCTAAGAGAATGTCAGTAAGGCTCAAATTATCCATAATCTTGACAAGTAGAAATAGTGTGATGAACAATATCTTCTATTCCATGTTTGTAACTGATTCCCAAATCTGTGAGCTTCTTTGAAGAGATCTCTGATGGTCCGACGTCATTTCCCTCCTCAGTAACTTCGTACCTATTAAACAATAACAGATATAATTTGAAGATAGAGAGTTCAAATTTTATGGAGAAGAGTTAATAAAAAAAAATGACACGGATAATTTAAAAATAAGAATTCAATTTTGTCATTATAAAAGTTCAATTTTCGTGGGACCGGGTAAAAACAATGACCTGTTTACATATGAGGAAGGATAGGCCCGCACTAGATGCTTAACCGGCTCAGAATTGGGGGCAACTTTGGGCAGCGCAGATGTAACGACCTTGAGCTTGGGGATGCTCCATTAACATCATGTAGGCATTGCAAATATCTTCAACATGAACCAAAGCAATTGACCCCATTCTTGCATTTACAGCAGATAATATCGCATATAGTTCCTTGTCACCTACACAAATGAAGATATCCAATGTGTTTTAAAATTTCGCAGTATTTCGATATGACCAAATTATATCCCGAGTCATGGTATTCTGATATATAACCAAATTATTATACACAATTATGGGCTGGGAGGGCTATAATCCCTCCAAGAATTATTTATTTTTCAAATTTCTGATTTCAGTTGTTCATTAACTTATTACTTGCAAAACTTAGCTTATTCTATTCCGAAAAGTCAGCCCATCCGAAGTAAACTAATATAACTGGGTCTTGGATGGTGATGGTTTTATTTGAATTTGTATTGCATGTTTACTAATTATGATTCTTATTGTAATTTTTTTTTATGTATAGAGATGTATTTAAGGGATAAGAATCATTACGTACCCGCTTACTAAGTATATTCTTTTATGTTTATTAATAAAATTTACTTGTATGGTCGAATTTTTATACAATTTTAATATATAAGTTTCGCTCACCTGACGTTTGAATTTAGGAACCGCAGTTATATATAACAGATTGATAGAGCAGAAGAATTATGAAGCACTACCTATGATTGGTGACAAAAGAATTTGAATACCTGATGGAACCTTGGAAGTGAGAAACGGGCCTTCAACAGTACTTGTTATGACTGGTACAAGATGACACGACCCATTCCAATCCCCCCCGGGATTACCGTGGAATGTGTCATGCTCCCGTCTGACACGAAGTGTCAGACAAGGGATAACCTGATGCCACTGCCCAAACGGGGCTTCCAGAGTGCTCAAGGATCGATGGAGGAGGTGTGCAATGTCCTAGTCTCTGCTGCAGTCGCATCCGTAATCAACCTGAAGGGCATTAAAACAAATAAAAACTGTGAGTGGACGAAAATCATTAAGTCCATTAACACATTTCATAAGACATTTATGCCTTTCAATAAAACGTATGCATGTCTCGAAAACCAGTAATCAAAACATTTATTTAACTAAGCCATTAGGGCCTTAGCCCAAAACCGTAAACCAAAACCAAGTGTGGGAACTCAACCCAAAACTGTAGGATACCAAATCCGTAAATACCAAATCATGGGGGCCACCGCCCAAATCCATAACAGTAAACCAACCGAAAAACCATTTCATAGATCCAATAGTTCATATTTACCACATTACCATCACCGGCATCCCAGATGCCTAGCGTCCAGACGCCTGACATCCCAGACGTCATGTCTCACGGTATAATAATAAACAACGTGTGCTGCCCGGGGTCTCTCCGGGTCCATATCTCTGACATCCCAGATGTCTGACGTCCCAGACATCTAATCATAGCAATCATGCTCCTGAGTCACTATACGGTCCGGTAGCTCCGTACAATGACCTCTCGCATGCAATGCACCGTGACTTCCCCAGTGTCCCAGACACCTGGAGGAGACCATCATATATCCTCGTATCCAGATGGTATATGGAAAACAGTTTTATCAAATCATTTCACAACATATCAATGGGCCTTGCCCGAAATCTCCATAAAACATCACAATTTCATTTAGGGTCCCTGACCCGAAATCACATTTATTAAGCATAGGGTCCCAGACCCGAAATCACATTTATGACACATAGGGTCCAGACCCGAAATCACATTTATAACCCAACTGGGCCTCATGCCCGATTTTATGAACCACTGGGCCCACAGCCCGAATTTGTAAACCAACTGGGCCCCTGGCCTCATTATATAACTCAAATGGGTCTTAGCCCGATTTCAGAAATAACTGGGCCCCTGGCCCGATTTCATAAAGCAATTGGGCCCTTGGCCCGATCACGTAACTCAATTGGACTCCAAGTTCGAGGTTTCCAAAACAATTGGGCCTCATGCCCGAGTTTCTCTTTCCAATTTCAAAACCATTTCATGAAATCATATCCAAAGTCATAAGTATGGAAAATTCGTGTAAAACCGGAAAATCTCGATTTACGTGCAAGCACGTAAATAGCCTCGAAATGCGTGAAACCGTATAATTTACCAATATCCAAATCAACATCATACAATCACAATCATAATCCATATAAAATAGTTGTGCATGCATAGAATTTATAAAACCAAAGTCCACTTACAGACCGTCCGAGCTGCCACCTCGATTTGCGTGCCAAAGGCTCTCCCGAGCTGATCACTATCACCGGGACTCCCGAACCTGTCCAAATCGTAATAGAAGGTTACTAACTACCTTATTAACCTCCTACCAAAGCCCCGTAATTTTTCCGAACTTTTAACTATTTTTAAACCAATCCTAAACCTTCGGACAGCCCGAAACCTATCGAAACGATATCCGATTGACGCAAGACCAGTCCAAAAATGTTCGTTACATCGAAAAGAAGATTTCGTATGTTGAACACTTTCCCAAATTACTGGTCACGCGCCCCCACCGGTCCCTAGAAGGCTCGGTCCCTAACCTTGGTCGAACCGGTTCACCTGCAACTGAACCGGCCTGGATCGGTTCAGCACCTAAAACCCGTCTATTTTTTGTCCTTTTCCTTTCTTTTTAATCCCTAAAGTTTCCTACGTTCATTTCCTATCTTTTAGACCATTAAAATGAAGCAAAAATCGTAAAACCCGTACCTTAACCCGTCGTTCATGGCGGCCAGAGTTTCCCCCGCCGTTGACTGCCATTTCCAGCCATTCCAACCTTCAAAAACAATCCTATTAGACTCCTAGAGTGCCCAGAAATATTTCCCAATCTTTAAAATTAGCTAAAAACCTACAAAACCGAAACTTGGATTTTTGAATATTTTACCTTACGGTTTGGCCTCCCCGCCGTGGCCACCGCCGTAGGCCACCGTCCTCTGTCCCAGTCCTTCATCAACTCAGCCCTTCCTCACTTCCTCACACTCACTCACGGGCTCACAAGAGGAATGGTGGTGAGGTGCCGTGGTATGTGTGTTTGTGTTTGAAGAACAAAGAAGAAAATGAAGAAATGGATGAATGGGTTTCGGGTTATGAGGAAATGAAGAAATGAAGATGATTTGATCTCATGAGAGAAAGAGATGGAGGTGATGACTGAGGAAATGGAGGGATGAGATGGAAAGGTTGTGATGAGATGGACGGCTGATAACAAAAGAAGAAACTAAATCTTATTTAAATCACTTAGTGGGGACTTTAGCTTAAAATTAATTAACTAGTGGAACTTGATCCAATCTAGCCAACGGATGAGTGACACTAGTGTCCCCTAACCACTTTCCCACTATTTTAGAATTAAATAATCGACACGGTTTTCGAGACGTAAACTTCACCGATTTCACGTTCCAGACCATAACTTTCACGTACGAAGTCCGATTTCGGCGTGCTGCCTGTCTACAGATTCGTATCGACTCGCTCTACCTAACGGTCCTTGGCCCTCGTCCATTGGACCTCTCGGGTCAAAAGTCAACATTTGGCCCCTTTTAACCAAGATTACCCAAAATACCCCTCGACTTCCGAACGTCATAACTTCTTCCTCGAATCTCGGAGTCGAACGTGCCACCTGTCTATGAACTCGTGACGTCCTGAACTACGTCATGGTCATCGGTCAAAGTCCATTTGACAGCCCGATCAAAAAGTCACATTTTGCCAGGGGCAAAATGGTCATTTTGCACAATTCGTCCGATTTCGCTCACTAATCCCAGATTAGTCATTCTAAACCACAATTAATTAATATTAAATCCCGATAGTCGGGACGGGTCGTTACACAAGATCAATGCCATTCTTAGTTGCAAATCTAAATGCTCTTTCTGTTGGTTCCTAAGCAATCACTTATTGCATTTAGTGTGTGTGTGTGTGTGTGTGTGTGTGTGTGTGTGTGTGTGTGTGTGTGTGTGTGTGTGTGTGTGTGTGTGTGTGCATCATAGTTCAAGCACCACTATGAGGTGGAACTCATAAGGATCATGAGTATTATGTTACAACTATTTCGGATTGCTTGGATAGCAAGAAAACCAATTGTCTTCTCCTCATTAGTCTAGACCTAGCTTAAATCCTATTGGTTGAGTGTCATCATAGTGACATCATCTTTGTAACCATTTTCTCTATGTAATCTAGGCTAGAATCATTGAATGTAAGTGTGTGATTGTAAGTGTGAAAAATAAAGAAAAAGTGAAAAGAAAAATTCAGAGAAAACAACAAAAATTGCTCATAGTCAATTCATCAAACACCTTGGGTGCATTACATTAAAATCCATCCTTCTCCCAAACAATCATCTTCATATTCATCCATCATAAATCAAAATACAATCTACAACCTATCTAATCCTAATTCTACTCCCAATCGATTCAGTGATCAAAGCTCAGGGCATTACCTTCTGCATTTCAGCTAAATCTTTACTATTGTTGCTCCTGTGTGATCTGCTATGTGAGCATTGTTCCATTGATCGATTGAATTACCTGAAAGAAAGACAAGAAGCAGATTAGAACCTAAGAAGTGAAAAGCCAATATGGTATCAGAGCAGTAAACTGATCTGGTTTACTGGGGCGTGAACTGTGAAGAGTTTGCATCATAGTGCAACTTATCAAACAAGTCAAGTAATGGCTACTGCAGGTGGAGATCTAAGAGTTTCACTGTTGGATGGATCTAGTTATGAATTTTGGAGTATCAAAATGCGTACAATCCTACATGCTCATGATCTATGGGAGTATGTGGAGAATGGACTGAATGAAGAAGTACTTGTTGTTGTAGTACCACCAGAACCAGCTGATCAAGGAGCTGTAAGACCTCCTGAAGCTGCTAGGCCAACTCGAGTTGATTACATCCGAGATGCTCGTGCACTGGGAATGATCCAAACAGTTGTGGTGGATTATATCTTCTCAAGAATCTCGAATGAGCAGAGTGTAAAGGCAACCTGGGATCTGCTGAAAAGAGAGTACAGAGGAGATGAGAAAGTTAGAGTAGTCAAGCTTCAAGCATTGAGAAGAGATTTTGAATATGTAAGGATGAGGGATGATGAATCCTTCTCTGTCTATACATCCAGGCTGTATACCATAGTAGATCAGATGAGATCTTATGGTGAGGAAACAACATAGAAAATGATGGTGCAGAAAATCTTGATCAGTCTCACCCAACTATATGATCCTATAGTTTCAATCCTTGAAGAAACCAAGGATCTAGACACTGTCAATGTACAAACACTACTAGCCTCAATACGTGCATATTACCAGAGGTTGGAGTTGCACTCAAAAACTCACACAGAGAAGGCATTCTCTGCATTGAGTGTGAATCAAGCATCCCATGATAGGACACACAAACAATATGGAAAAGGAAAAAAGAATTACAGGAGAAATAAGAGCTGGAAAGGGAAGTCCTACAACAATGTCAAGAACAATTAAGGTACTGAGATTTCCAAACCTGTTTTTGGAAATTCTACTAACTCTAAAGACCCTTGTAAGACTTGTGGAAAGCTTCACTATGGAGAATGTTGGCTTAAGAACAAACCTAAGTGTTTTAAGTGCAACAAATTGGGTCATATTGCAAAGAATTGCATGGTGAGGTAAGTGGTGACTATGGAAAAGCAGGAAAAAGAAGACAAGGATGGAGTGATGTTCTATGCTTGCAATTCTGCAACAATTCCTAAGGAATGTGGAGTGTGGTATGTGGATAGTGCTTGTAGCAACCACATGACCTCACATGAGTCCCTATTGATAAATGTGGACAAGTCCATCACTGCTAAGGTGAAAATGGGAACTGGAGACTTGGTGCAAGCCACTGAACCTGGGTCACTTGTAATCAACACACATAATGGAGAGAAGGTTGTTAATGAAGTGATGATGGTCCCAAGGCTTGATGCTAATTTACTAAGTGTTGGGAAAATGGTAGAACATGGTTACTACCTCAGATTTGGAAATGGGAGTGCCGAAATCTATGAGGATGATGAAATGTTGCAGTGTGTAGCTTCAATGACTATGTTGGGAAATAGATCTTTCCCATTGTCCCTGGATTATATCCAGATAGTAGCACAAAGGGAAACTGTGGAGGAGAGTGTAGGATTGTGGCACAGACGCATTGGACACCTAAACTATCACAGTCTACGCAAGCTACAAGCTCAGAACATGATTCTAGGACTCCCTACCCTAGAATGTAACGACCCGTCCCGGAAATCAGGATTAAATTAGTGATTAATGACAGATTAGTAAGGTTAATTGGTGATTAGCTGGGTGATTTCGAATGCACGGTGCGAAATGAAGGTTTTGCCCTTTAAATGGGCAAAATGTTGACTTTTAGTTCGGGCAGTCAAATGGACTTTGACCGATGACGGTAATGAAGGTTTTGCCCTTTAAATGGGCAAAATGTTGACTTTTAATTCGGGCAGTCAAATGGACTTTGACCGATGACGGTGACATAGTTCATCACGTCACGAGTTTATAGACAGGTGGCACGTCCGATTCCGACATTTGAGGAAAAAGTTATGATGTTCGGAAGTTCAAGGGTAATTTGGTACCTTGGTTAAAAAGGGACAATTCGTTGACTTTTCATACGACATGGACTTTTCACGTAATTCGAGGACCGTTAGGTAGGTCTCGATCCCCGAATACAACGACAGGCAGCATGCGTCAATTGGAGTTCGAACGACAGCGTTAATGGTCTGAACGTGCGAGGGGCATTTTGGTAATTTTTGCATCAAGGGAATTTTGGTCAATTACCTTGCATTAGGATTGGTGCCCAGTGATCAGGGGACACTTGGCTATTCTTGGAACAGTTGCCCACAGAAAATTGGACACCTAGCCCAATCTGGAGGTTTGTGGAACCCTCCATACCGCCTCACACAGGTTTTTAAAAAGGAACTGGGTTTGTGCACGGGTTGGAGAGACTAAGAACAAAGTGAGTGTTAACCGTGAGGAATCCACTCAGACAATTCCTTCAACCCTTCATCTATTGCTTCAGCTTGATGAATGAAAGTGAGAAATAGGAAGGAAATGGAATAGGTGGTGCCACCCTGAGGAACTGCCGTGGACAGTGGTCCTAAACTGGGAAAAACAGAGGACAGGGAAATCATGACATCCCAACTTCCCTCAAATCCCATCCTTTGCCCTTTTTGTAGGAATCAAAGATGAACTTGACGTTGTGGAGAGTCTTTTGGTGTCCACGGCGAAGCTTGACGGTGGCAGACGACGGCAATTCCCACCACTGCTCTGTTTTTGTCCCAATGGCAATTGGACTTTTGGGGACGAGATGATCATTTTGATGATAAGGAGGAGGCTCAGGAGGGTCAAATGAGGCGAGTAGGGCCAAGCTCGAGGCTTGCAGTGGAAGGCGGCCGTGGAACTCCAAAAATGGTAAGTTCCCTCAAAAAATGGTAACTTGTGATTTAACCGGTGTTAATCGATTGTGTTAATTGGGCGTTGTTTTGGAGGTCCTAGGGAATGTTTGGAACTGGAATCACAACTGGAGATGGCCGGAATGTCGAGGACACAGAGGAGGAACTCTCTGAGTTTAATCTTTGATTTGGAAGGTATAAGTCAGGACCTTATTTCATGTTTTTAATAGATAGATCACTTGTAGAGTTTAGGACGAAGCTTTTAGGCTTGAAAGGAGTGAAAAAGGTGGAAAAAAGGAGAGAAAACCGTGAGCGCCGGTTCGAGTTGCAGAAGGCTGGTCTGACCCGGTCTGAACCAGGTCGACCTGAGGAAGACAATGACTGTACTGCGACGCGTGAGGCTCACGTGGAGCCCCTTTGGGGGCACGTGTGGGTGCGTGGGGCCCCTTTTGGGGAAGTTTCCAACACAACTTTTAAAGTATTCGACGTAACGAACATTTTGAGACGGGTTTCTAGTCGATCGGACATCGTCTCGATATGTTTCGGGATGTCCGAAGGTTTTAGTGCTCGTTTAAAAATAATTAAAAATTCGGAAAAATTATGGGGCTTTAGTAGAAGCATTATGAAGTAGTTAGTGACCTTCTTATGGGATTTGGACAGGTTCGGGAAAGCTGGTGATAGTGGATTAGCCCATAAAGCGTAATTGCACGCGTATCGAGGTAGCAGCGGGAATGGTTTGTGAGTGGACTTTGCTTTCAAACTTATGATACATGCATAAATGTTTTATATGATTTCTATACGTGATTTCTATGTTTATGATTATGATCTTGATGATTTACGGTTTTGCACGTATTTCGCGATAATTACATATTTCCACGTTTTACGAGCTTATGATTTATGTTGCGATTTGATCATGGTTTTGATGATTTGAATTTGGGATTTGAAATATGAGTTGATTTTAATGATTTATAATGGGTTTTGGAAAAGTGATTTCGGGCTGGAAGCCCTGTTCATGTGATTTCAGTAAACGTGATTAGGTTTTGGAATTGAATTTTGAAAAAGTGATTCGGATTCAGTTTTGGAACTCGAAAGGTGAATTTCTGGATTTTGATTCGGAATGACGATTCTGGATGCCGGCTTACGGAATCATGATTGTGAATTCGGATATGTATTTTCTATGATTTTCACTTGGTTTTGGGTTTAAAGACCCGGATATGGCTGGATCTGGTTTTGAGTTTAAAGACTCGGTTGATTGATGGGGGAGGACCCTGGATTGATATGTATTGAGTTTAAAGACTCCATTATTGTGATATCCCCGAGGCCTGTTGATTGTGTTTTGAGTTTAAAGACTCGTTGATATCTCGGGAAGGTTTGATTATGCGCATGTGTTTTGAGTTTAAAGACTCATGCGCACTTGAGATCCAACAACTTGATTGATTGATGTTTTTCACTGGTTTTCAGATGTTTTGGACAATGGCCCGGATGATTTGGATTTGATGAATTTTGGGCTGAGTTCCCGTACTTTGATGAAGATTTATGATTTTGGGCTGAGGTCCTGGATTTGAATTACGGATTTGAGAAAAAGATTTGATTTCCGCTTTTCATTGATGGTTTTCTTATCTTGGATATGAAATGGTTTTGTGAAATGGTTTTGTGAAATGGTTTTGTGAAAAGGTTTTCTTATGCATGCATTGGTTTTTCGTGGAGGGTATAAATGTACTTTCTTATAAACTGTTTTCTAAACATATTGATTATTTTTGTCCACTCACAGTCTTTTTATGTTTTCGATACCCTCCAGGTTTGATGTGGTGCATGCTGTTTTAAAGAAAGACGGAGACATCACACACACGATCCATAGTAGATTATGCGCGCTCTGGGAAGTATAGAACTTTCTGGAAGGTTCGCTTGGGAATCCCTTGTCCAACTTACGTGTTACACGAAGGTTGGACGTCGGTTCGCCTTCTTGTCGCACTTGAATTAGACGGGAGCATGACTTAGCCCTTAATCCCGAGGGATTGGGGGTGGGTCGTGTCATAGAAGGAAACCAAGAAGTGTGTGAGTGGTGCATAACAGGAAAGCAACACATGGAAAGCTTTGATCAAGACAAAGCATGGAGAGCATCCTCACCTTTGGAGCTCATTCACACTGATTTGTGTCGTCTAATGCAAACAGAAATTATTGGAGGTGACAAGTACTTCATTACCTTCAAAGATGATTATTCTAGGATGTGTTGGGTGTATTTTCTGAAGCATAAGTCTAGTGCATTCAATGTGTTCAAGAAGTTCAAATCCATGTGTGAACTTCAAAGTGGATATAAGATAAAGACACTAAGGAGTGATAGGGGAGGTTAGTTCACTTTACATGAGTTCCATAATTTTTTGTGAGAATGAAGGCATTGTGAGACAACTCACTGTGGCTTACTCACCACAGCAGAATGGGGTGGCTGAGAGGAAAAATAAGACAGTGGTAGAGATGGCTAAGTCAATGTTTCATGACAAGACCATGCCCTATCATTTTTGGGCTGAATCTGTTAATACAGTAGTGTACCTGCTAAATAGATGCCCTACAAAAGCAATTGAGAAGAAAACACCCTTTGAGGTTTACTATGGAAGGAAATCAGGAGTAAAACACCTGAAGGTCTTTGGTTTTATATGCTATGCTCATGTTCCTAGTCAACTAAGACAAAAGTTAGATGACTCATCTATGAAGTGTGTGTTTGTTGGATATGGTACTTGTGAAAAAGGGTATAGACTGTATAACCTGAAGTCTAGAAAAATCATGGTGTCAAAGAGTGTTATCTTCAATGAAAGGACCTGCTGGGATTGGAAAGAAGAGAAGGAAGTCAGGGTTGTTCTTCCTGGTGTTTTTCAAAGAGAAGAAGAAGGGGAACTTGCTGAAGATCCCACTAAAGTGGCTGTAGAATCTCAAGCTCAGGAATATGAAGGTTCATATTCTTCAACTCCTAGCAATACACCAGTAAAGATGAGGAGCTTGACTGATGTGTATGCTAGGTGTCACATGACCATCATTAAACCTGAAACCTATCAAGAAGCATCTAAAGAGCAAGTCTGGAGACATGCCATAGAGGCTGAGCTGGAGATGATTGAGAAAAACTCAACTTGGGAGCTTGTTGAGAGACCAAGTGACAAGCCTGTCATTGGTGTGAAATGGATATACAAAACCAAGTTGAACCTGGATGGTTCTGTGCAGAAAGACAAGGCTAGATTGGTAGCCAAAGGCTATGCTCAAAAGCCTGGGATAGACTTCAATGAAACCTTTGCACCAGTGGCAAGGTTGGACACAATCAGTACACTTGAAGCCTTGGCAGCACATAAAAGTTGGAGCTTGTACCAGCTGGATGTTAAATCAGCTTTTCTAAATGAAGCTTTAGAGGAAGAAGTTTTGTGGAGCAACCTGAAGGTTTTGTCACAGAAACAGAAGAAATGAGGGTATACAAACTACACAAGCCACTCTATAGGTTGAAACAGGCACCTAGGGCCTGGTATGGTGAGATTGATGCTCACCTACTTAAATGTGGTTATGAACACTGATGAAAATATCAAAAAAATTGCTGATATATCGGATTTTCTGACCGACGACACATAAGACGGGGGTGAAGGAAAATCTTCCCCCAAAATAGGTGGTTTCAGTCAATATCGGTGACTATCGACGATAATCACTGATATTGGCTTAAATCCCCGATTTTCACAGCAAATATCGCAAGCAGCCAACAAAATGTCAAAATCAAAGAAAATGAAAATCCAGAAGGCCAGAATATCGCAAGCAGCCACCAATATCAAACAAACAAGCAAGAATCACATATAAACAGAAATTGGAAAAAAAAAATTGGACAACAATCACTCAAATCAATCGTTACAATTTGGAGTATTAAGTTACAATTCTGGAAAAAATTAAAAAATAACTCAATCACCCATTTACCTTTGCCCAACATACCTTCGATCTTCACAAATTGGGGCAAAACCAGCACCGACCGTGGACTCTCCCTCCCTTTTCAATTCATTTAATTGCATCATTCACTTACCTCTCGAATCCAAAATCTAACCTCTCGAACAAGTCGAAGGCCTCACGACTGTCGGTGGAACCTCTCGAACCCCTTGAATTTCTCGACGTCCGAACGAACCTCTCGAATCAGTCAACAGCCTCACCTCGACGGCCTCAGGGTCTTAGCGTCTCACCTCCTCTCGAATGCCTCAGGGTATCACCTCCTCATCAACAACCTCACCTTTCCACTTCTCTCGTCCTCTCTGTGTCGTTTCAGTTGAGAAACGCTCTCGCCCAAGAGGAGAATAGAAAGTTCTCGATTGAGTGAGAACCTCTCCATCGATCAGTGTAAAAGGTGCTAAGTGAAACGCACCGTTTTAAGTTGTTTTTTAAAGGTTTTTTTTCAAAATTCCTTATTATTTGGTAATATATATTTTAGTAATATATGTTTTAATCTAAAATATGGCTTAACTCACATATTGGTAATATATGTTTTAATTTAGAATATATGTTTTAATGTAAAATATGGCTTAACTCACATATTTGGTAACATATGTTTTAATTTAGAATATATGTTAAGGTTTTATACATATTAGTCATCGTTAGACCTATATTCTATCATATTATTCATCATATTATTTATTATATTAAAGTTATTTTATAATTTTTATTAGTTCTATATAACTATTATTGGGTACTTATGTTTTTTCCAAAATTTCATTAAAAATTTCCAACTTTTAGACTAAATTTTCGTCATTTTTGTTGACCGTAAACCATAGCGATATCAATACCGGTATTTTGGGCGAGATATCTGTAAATTTGACTAGCGATATATCCGTCGATATCGATATTTTCATCCTTAGTTATGAGAGAAGCCCTAGTGAAGCTACTTTGTACATCAAGACCACAAAGGAAGGGAAGATATTAATAGTGTTTATATATGTAGATGATATGTCTACATGGGTAATTGTGAGTCTTTGAAGAAGGAATTCAAGAGTGAAATGATGAGCAAGTATGAAATGACAGATTTGGGCCTTCTGCATCATTTCCTTGGTATGGGAATTGTTTAAACCAAGGATTGCATCTTCATACACCAGAAGAAGTATGATCAAACTATGTTGAGTAAGTTTGGCTTGAAGGATTGTAAGCCTGTTAGTACTCTCCTTGCTGCAAATGATAGACTATGCAGAGAGGATGGCTCAAAGGCTGCAGATGAAGGAATCTACAGACAAATGGTTGGCAGTCGTCTACATCTAACAGCAACCAGACCTGAAATCATGTTTGCTGCTAGTCTCCTATCAAGATTCATGCATAGTCTCTCTAAGAAACACTTGGGGACTGTAAATAGGGTTCTAAGGTACATTTCAGGTACCATTGCTTATGGGATTGTGTATCAAAAGGAAAAGGAAACTACACTGATTGAATTCTGTGATTCAGATTGAAGTGGGAGCATTGATGACATGAGAAGTACATCAGGGTATGCATTCTCATTTGGAACTAGTATTTTCTTTTGGGCTTCTGTCAAGCAGCATAGTGTGGCATTGTCTACAACAGAGGCTGAGTATGTGAGTGCTTGTGAAGCTACTTGTCAGGACCCACCCCGGTTCCACCCCGAAAACCGTCTGACACCCCGACACGCAACTAAAGTAACCTCACGATAAACTACCAAATTACATGCCAGACGCAGGAGAAAATTTAAACATCCTGAAATCAAAGTTTTACAGAGCATAGTACCAAAATACAAAGGAAAGAAAACCGATAAACAAGGTACACGCACAACGGAAAATTTAAAGCACTCCGGGGTCACTCTCGAGTATTCTATGCCTCCGACGCTGCCTCAACGTCAACCCCCGCGCTAGCTCCACGACTTGGAGGGCAATTTAAAAACAGAAGGTGTGAGTGGACCATAAATAAAAGAAGAGTTTCCAAAAACCATTTCATAAGAAAACCAGGGTTTTAGCCCTCCGTTTTGAAATCACACATGCATAACCCATTTACTGAAAACAGTTATAAATCACATAAAAATCGTCATAAAAACAGAATTGAAAGCAGTTACAGAAATCACGTCATAAACATCATAAAACCATATCATAAAACATAAGTCTCAAATAATCATTATCCGATCAAACCTGCTGGACCTATCGGAGTCTTTAAACTCCCGAGTCTTTAAACTCAATCCAGGCCTCAATAATATCCGAGTCTTTAAACTCCCGAGTCTTTAAACTCAACAGGCCTATGGGGGAAATATCAGTATATCCGAGTCTTTAAACTCCCGAGTCTTTAACTCATTCCGGGTCTTTAAACCCAATCCGGGCCCGTCCCCCGTCAAACATAATCCGGGTCTTTAAACCCAATAATCAGATCCAGCAAATCCAATCCAAAACCATTTGAAAATCATTCTAAATTCATATCCAAACCTGAATCCGAAATCACCGGTCTGAAGCCCTTCCGGCATCCAGAACCGTCATTCCGAATCCAAATATGGAATTCCACGTTTCAACTTTAAAACCAAATTCCGATTCTCGAAATCCGATTCTAAAACCGAAAACCTTAATCATAAAATCATGTTCCAAAAGCCCTTTATAGTCATTAAAATCACTTATCGTTTGAAAACCCCATTTGAAAATCATGTTCCAAAAGCCCTTTCCTCGTAAAACGTGCTAAAAACCGTACTTTCTCGAAAAACGTGCAATTATGTAAAACCAACATAGCATATTCAAATAACCATGAAATCACATATAAAACCATAAAATAATGATAGCAAAACAGTTATGCATGCTCGAGTTTAGAGAAGGGGTCCACTCATAGATACCGGGCACGTCACTCGCGTCCCGTACGTTCCTCAGCTTCCTCGGGAAGTCCCGATCCTATCACAAGTCACCAAAGAACGTCACTAACACATCTACCAAGACTCAACTAATTTTCCCCAAAAATCCCCGGGTCCTAAACGTAACGAACCAGAACCCTAAACCTTCAACCTCGCGGAACTAACCTCAAACGACGTCCGAATAACCCGAAACTTATTCCACTGGACTCGTTACAACTTCTAGACCAACAACCTAGTTAGAAGTTTCCCCAAAAGCCACTGTACGCGCCCCCACGTGCCGCCCAAAGTGGCTGCGCGTGGGCCTCACGCGCCTGCACCCAGACACTGTTCATCATCGTCTTCAACGGGTGAACCGGTCTGAACCGGCGAGAGCGGTTCTCCGCCGTTCCTTCACCGTTTCGACTCCTCTCTTCACCATCCTCAACGTATAGTCCTAAGCAACCTATTCCCCTTACTCTAACACTTCGACATAGCCTCTAACCCGTCTTCTTCAACCTCGAAACAAAACCCGTACAAACCCCTGTTTTCCATTCCGGCCACCCAAGTCCTCTCCCGTCACGGCTTCGATATTAACAGGTTCCTAAGGACCTAAGAAGTCGACTAGGACCAACCAGACACCTCGACTCAGCTCCCACCTTCACGACTTTCCGTTTGAAAATCAAGGCAAAACAGAGCAAACTAACGGGGGAAGAAATTACCTGCCTGTTGATCGCCGCCGTGCTCGCCGCCGCACTCCCTGAAGTTCACAGCGTCGTGCCAGCTTCCCTTCGAGTCCAATTGGATCAACACACGGCCACACCACCTCCAAGGTCCCTCAGCTCTCTCTGTTTTTCCCGTGGACTCACACACTCCTCACACACGAACACTGCACCTTCCCGTCTTCTCAACACCACCCTGCACTCTCAACCTCCCTCTGATCACACTCACACACTCACAAAGCTCACACCTTCCCGGCCAACGATCGATTTCATCCCTCTGACCAGTCTCTGTTCTCCCTTCTTTAAACAAACACGACACACAGCCAAATAATTGGAATCGTGCACCCTAGAACTCACTAGACACCATGCACGTGTCACCATCCCCTCAGCCTTCTCACAAAAATCCCAATCTCACCTGTACACTTGTCCCAATCCAGTTGCACAATTCCCAATGTGCAAAAGACCAAAATGCCCCCTCATTTGAGTCAAAATTACAATTATGCCCTTACCGTTCTAGACCCGTAACTTACGCATCCTAGGTCCGATGAACACGTGCCGCTTGTCGTTGAACTCAGGACGACGAGATCTACTTAACGGTCCTAGGTCAACGTGTCAAAACCCGATCGTACGAAAAGTCAACTTTTCCCCATATTTTAGCCAAATTACGGTAATGCCCTCAACCTTCCGAACATCATAACTTCCTCCTCGGATGTCGGAATCGGGCGTGCCACCTTTCTACGGATTCGCGATGTCCCGAAATACGTCACGGTGACCGGTCAATACCCAATTGACCGCCCGAACTAAGAGTCAACTATTTGCCCAACCTAGGGGCAAAATCGTCATTTTATGCTAACAGACCTTTCGTAACCAACTAACCACCGATTCAGCTCACTAATACTTCACTAATCACCGTCTTAATCCTAATTCCAGGACGGGTCCTTACACTACTGCACCTGCCAAATGGCTTAGGTTTGTACTGGAAGACTTTGGAGAGGAAGTAACTGAACCTACCACTATCAACTATGACAACACAACAACTATAGCCATGTCCAAGAACCCTGTATTCCATCATAGGTCCATGCACATCAAGAGGAAGTATCACTTCATTAGAGAAGCAAACAAACAGGGGAGATTAATCTGATCTACTGTAGATCAGAAGAACAACTTGTAGATGTTTTCACTAAAGCTTTAACTAAAGAGAGGTTTTTTTATCTAAGGGAAAGGCTTGGGGTGAAGCAGTGAATTGCTTAGAGGGGAGTGTTGGTTCCTAAGCAATCACTTATTGCATTTAGTGTGTGTGTGTGTGTGCGCGCGCGCGCGCGCGCGTGCATCATAGTGCAAGACCACTATGAGGTGGCACTCATAAGGAGTGTGAGTATTCTGTTACAACAATTTCGGATTGCTTAGAGAGCAAGAAGGCCAGGTGTCTTCTCCTTATTAGTCTAGATCTAGCTTAAATCCTATTGGTTGAGTGTCATCATAGTGACATCATCTTTGTAACCGTTTTCTCTATGTAATATAGGCCAGAATCATTGAATATAAGTGTGTGATTGTAAGTGTGAAAAACAGAGAAAAAGTGAAAAGAAAAGTAAAGAGAAAACAGCAAAAATTGCTCATAGGCAATTCATCAAACACCTTGTGTGCATTACATTAAAATCCATTCTTCTCCCAAACAATCATCTTCATATTCATCCATCATAAATTAAAATACAATCTACACCCTATCTAATCCTAATTCTACTCCCAATCGATTCAGTGATCAAAGCTCAGGGCATTACCTTCTACATTTCAGCTAAATCTTCACCATTGTTGCTCATGTGTGATCTTCTGTGTGAGCACTGTTCCATTGATCGATTGAATTACCTGCAAGAAAGAGAAGAAGCAGATTAGAACCTGAGAAGTGAAAAGCCAATACCTTCGTCTGTCAAAATCTTGGAAACCACATAAACCTGAATTCGCGAGGATATAATGAGCAGAGAATGCAAAAATCGCCCCCCGTTTGTTATTTAAAGAGGAAGAGGAAGAGGAAGCATAATATATTTACCCATCCAGTTGCTTTTTCAGTAAGAACTTGATGAATTGGAGTTCGACAAGATTCATCAACAATAGGTCTTGCATTTCCCCTGCTGTCTTTGGCTGTGATGGTGCTGATGGAAGATGTGAGCACAACCCTTTTCACAGTTCCAGTTTTCAGGCACGATTTCAGGACGTCCAAGGTCCCTTTGATTGCAGGCTCACTGATATTTTATTCAACATAACTCTACAAAAATAATTGTGTTATACTTGGGTTACCGATGTTTTCTTTGACATCAACGCTAAATTCCATGGATGCTGCAACATGGAAAACGCCGTCACATCCCTTCACGGCCTCCATGGCTGCCCGAAAAATAGATGCGACCTTCAATTTTAAGATTTGACTTTATACAACATAAATTTGCTCTTTAAAAAACACACTCGTCTTAACTGAAAATTGCATTATTGTTGTAGCAGTGTCACTCGGAATACTATATATATATATATAATGTTTTTTTTTTTTTACAAAATTAAAACTGAAAGTACTAGAATCCGATTGGTTGATTGGATTGTCCAATTCTTAATTTCCACATCAGAGGAGCAGAGGATTTTAGAAATAATAACTAAGTATAGTTTATAGTAAGATATTCGAGTGTAGAAAAATGCTGTTCTATATATATCATCATCACCTCCTGCATTCAAATCCTTATGATTCATGATATCAATTTTATGCATTTTGTGAGATATCAAACATTGGTGAATATTTACCTTAATTATTTCAACCAATTAAAAGAAGAAAATTCAGTTTTCAAAAAGTTCATTGCATATATATATATATATAATTATGTTTTGCTTAGATATTCCATATTACTATAACATATGTAAAATTATATAACTATAATCTATATAAATTATTTAAATTTGATGTATATAAATAGTTAATTATTTTTTGAATATTTTTTATATTTAATATTAGTTATATATGTATATATAATAATTTGTATAAGATTCATGTTTATAATTAATTAAACCCCTCCTCAGCAATGGGCGGGGCTATATCATACTAGTATATTGATGACGTTCTAGCTAACATGTATATATATATATATATGTTTGGCCAAAAAGATTAAACAAACTCAAAGTCATCGATGGATCACCTCCACATAAACACACAACTAAAAGAACGAAGAAGAGAGCTGGTTTAAAAAAAGTACTGAGAGAGCGAGAGAGAGTCCAGGTTCACGAACTGTGGCATGGTTGATGTGGCTGTTTACACCCAAAAAAATTCCCTCTGGGCCCAAGTCATGGCTCACGGAAATTAGAGGTCCAAAGAACGATTTTTAGCCCAAGATCAAGCAGATCATGTGTGAAAATGAAGGGGACTTGGGCGGTGCTGACAGGATATGGAGAAGATAAAGGCAAAAAGGAAGTACTCTAACTAAAAAAAAGGAAGGTAGGTCCCGCATGAGTCCCGATCCAGCAAGTTGAAGAACTCTCTCGACCGTCTATAAATGAAGAACGACTTGGCTTCTCAAAGGACGTCAATCAACCAATCAAAACTCATCAACTTGATCACAATCAATTTATGAACCTATGAACACCTTTAACTAAAATTTCATGGTTTAAAAACAGCTATCCCTTGTGGCAAAAATTGTTTCTTTCGACCTAGGAAATCAAGATACATCTTCCTTTTTCACCTCTTCGAGGCATTTATGTAACTGCCTAACCGTCTTTTTGGCTGCTCCAGCAGCATTGTCATAATGGTTAAACTTCATTTCTTGTATAAACCTTCTTTCTGACCATTCGTGTCATAATGGTTACCTTCATCCCAACTGACCAGTTCTTGGACTTTCAGGGGATGTTCGCATGAGATCAACCTTCTTCATGACCACTTCGAGTTATAAGGGTTGATATTATCAACTATCGGCTCACGGAAAGTCATCTCCACTACCGGTTCACGGATAGTGTTCAGTCACCTTTTTTATGGAAAACCATCCCGACTGCCACCCTAAATCTACTTATATATAGGGGATTATCTGATTAATAAGAAGTTACTCTTGCAGTCTCTAAACCTCTCTCTATTCTCTTACACGTTCAAACAATATTCAAAACATAAATGAAACATTTAAATTGGGTGGTTTTCCCCGAGATACAAGATTTCCCAAATATCTATTATATTTCAACCACTGTCAATTCATCCCCACAAGGCAAGCATCAAATTTTAAACCATAAAAATCTAAATGGTCTGCATCTCTGATGGTTTAGCCTTTCATACATTGCCCTCCCAAGCCCAAAAGAGTTTCAGAAATTTCAAATTCATCATGTATGGAATTGATCCATCTAGATTGTGAATTTTATTCCTTAAGTCGCGTCAAAACATCACAAGAAAATATTTCATATTTGAATTTGACTTTTTACTTTAAATACATCGTGAACTGAAAAACGGAATTTTACTTTATATAAAACCTAATTCAAATTTTGTTACACTAAGAAGCTTGAAATGACAAACCTCGCTTCAACTCACACAATCACCCTTAACTCCATTAAAAACTCTATTAAAATGCTAGTGTGGCACAAAATGATCTCTTCCCCTCTCCCCAGTGGTTTTGCTGAATGCAATGTTAAGACGATGGCTTCAAAGAAGTGCAGCACTAGTGAACCCAAACCCACACTGACAACAAAGAAAAAAATATTACTCCTTGTCTAAAACATTATATTCATTTAAAAAAAGACAAATCTTATATTTTTATTTTTTACATTGATAAAAATATCCATATTTAAGAACTTGAACTAATATCAAACTCATATATTGCTTATATTTCACCAGTTTTATTTATTTATTTTTATATAATATATTAATAATTTTGAGCATAATTTTTGAGCCCTATATTATTTTGAGTCCCAAGATTTATGCCCCTTTTGCCGCCCTTGATAGAGCTCCGGGTCTCACCTTCAGAGGCTCTCAGAATTCAAGCAGTTTTATAAACATATATGTACAATTGCTGATTTTCGCTGTGATTTTCCAATTGGATCGTGCTTGGAAGCTTAAGTGCAAGAGAACAAAGCAATGTTAGGACTTTGGGAACCATGTGCAACAGGTTACAGAGAGATTGATAAAAAAGACAATGAAGTTATGGCCTTGAGGAAAAAGTTGGGTGATCGAACCCATTCTTGGACCATTTATAAAGATTGGGTAAAACGTGAAGTTCATAAAAAAAAAAAAAATATTGGGTTCTTCTTCGGATTTCGATGATTGCTTTGATAATTTCGAATCCGTAAAAAACTTGAAAGGACCAATAATGGCAATAGGAAGAAAAGAGCCTAATCTGTTGGGAAATAATTGGACAAGAAGAAGAAAATTGTGGAAAAGTTGGAACAAAATCGAGAGAAATTTGGATGAGCTATCTGATTGGCTGTACACAAAACTTGATGTACTTTCATAATCAAACTCGTGAATTTCAAAACCTATCAAAATCATTTTTTATGAGAATAAAATCTGGAGAAAGAAGAACGTAGATGAAGATCATGAACAAGGAGGAAGAGGACGAAAGAAGAAAGAGATGAGAGGAAGAATAAAAAACTTATAAGAGTGCAAAGTGAAACTTATATACGAGTTAATGGTGCGTTGAAGGTAAAAAAACTAGTGAACTTTCACAAGTCTCTCATTCCATTTTATTGGTTGGGTCCCAAACTGCAAGCACAACAAATTCCCACATAGTGCATTCACCAATCTATTCAAGATGTTGCTTTCACTTCGACTGCAAGCACGATTTAACAAAAAGAACCCTTAAAAATTGTTATGCGGAAGCGCAAGTTTGGGGGCTAACGCCGAGGCAGAGGCAGAGGGGTAAAGTTTTCCGCTGCGGTGTAGTTTAGTTCACAGAGCAGGATTTGATCTTTATCTTGTTTTGTAATTTATGCTCTGTGAAACTATGGACTTGATATCCAGTGGGTTTAATCTCCCTGGTTTGACAATGGGTGCGTCTTAAAATAATATAATAATTATGAAGGAAAAATATGAAAATAAAATAGTACACAAAGAACCCACAAGATTTACGTGGTTCAACTATAAAGTTTACATCCATGGGTGAAGCCGGCGAGGAAATTCCACTAATAACAAAGAAATTACAAAAGAGATTAACTCTCTCAAATCCAAAATTCAAATCCCGAATACACTCAAAACACTCTCTCACCAAACGGTGCGGCACCACCACAATCAAAACATAAGAAAGGTTTTTAGGTCTTTCACAAATATGTGGCTACACTCACACCAAACAAAGTGAAACCAATGTGCCAATTATATACTAATCTAACTTAAACCCAATCATATAAGAAGTACAAATTCATAAACCTCATAGGACAGGAAACCAGATTCCTACAAGGATTAGAAACTCTATCCTTATAAAACATGGAAACAAACAGCTAATAATAGTGCGTCATAATTAGTCGAAATAAAGGGTTAACTAATTGACATAAAATCTAAGCCAAAATACAACAATCTCCACCTTGACTTAAATTTTACTCAAGTCTTCAAACGGAACTTTCCTCCAACGTCTTCTCCAACACAAAACATGCAAAAGTATGCTAACCAAAAATGCCTTGATCAAAACAAAAGTGAATCAAATGAGAACCTGAATTCCTAAACATCACCAAACAAAACCAAGCACACCAAAACAAAGTTGAATGAAGCACCAAATACTTGCACTTCAAAACTCCACCTGCTCACAAACGCCATGGTTCGAAACCAAACAGAATTTTCAAAACAATTTGCAGTAGATGGAGACCAACAAACCAAATAGCAGGGACAAACAAATTTAGCCAAAAGTCCATAGACAAACCAAATTAGAAAGCATGAGGATTCCCCCAAGAGGATCCACAAATATATTCTACACTCATGCAGAATCTAAAAAATTAGCCCTCACAAATTATACACCTGTCAAAACCTCCACCAACGTCCAAATCTGGCAAAGAACAAATTGATGTATAAACCCACATCAAAGTTTCTCAAATTCTGAACAACCAAACCATCAAATTGGTTTTGCATAGGTCAACTTTGAATCAAATAGAGAGTACAAATGCTACCTCAACTGTAGCCAAACTAACGAGGGATTATGCAAAATCTCCAAGTCATTCCTCCCATCAAAATTTCCAATTCTATATTATGCCATCATACAAACATAACCCGAAGTCAAAACTCGAGCTCTGATACCAATTGTTGTGCGGAAACGTCTCAAAACAATATAACAATTGGAAAGTCAAAATATAGAAACTAATAGTCCACAGAGAGCACAAAGGATTTACGTGGTTCGGCTATAAAACCTACAGCCATGGCCGAAGCCGGAGAGGAAATTCCACTAATAACAAAGTAGATTACAAAAGAAATTAACTTTCTCAAACCCAAGACCCAAAACCCAAAACCCAAAACCCAAAATCCAAATCTCGAATACACCCAAAACACTCTCTCACCAAACGGTGCAGCACCACCACAATCAAAACATAAGAAAGGTTTTTAGGCCTTTCAAAAATATGACCAAACAAAGAGAAACCAATGTGCCAATTATATACTAGTCTAACTTAACCTAATCCTATAAGGAATACAAACCCATAAACCTTATAGGACATGAAACCAGAGATTCCTACAGGAAACCAGATTCCTACAAGGATTAGGAACTCTAATCCTTATGGAACTCTAATCCTTATAAAACATGGAAACAAACACCTAACAATAGTGAGTCATAATTGGTCCAAATAAAGGGTTAACTAATTGACCTAAAATCTAAGCCAAAATACAACAAAAATTTGCATCAACAACATAAGATAATTTATAATGGTCTTTCGCTCGTGCATCAGTCAAAAGGGCACTTAACTATGTATACAACAAATACAAACAACAAAATGATGTCAATGCATCTAGAGGGTCTAAACTACAACAATATTCAGGCAAGAACTGGTTCCTTATGCAGCAGTCACAGCTTCTTCAGTTTTCTTCTTTTCTTCCTTCAGTTTCTTCCAGTTCTCTGCATTATCTATTATCTCACCAGTTTTAATGAGGTACCGAACTCGTTGTCCATTTTCCAGAATTTTATGGCCCACCCGGCTTGCTACATTCTTTTCTTTAGAGTAAAGCATCACATTAGAACTGTGGACAGCTCCTTCTATCTGGGATGTAAAATTTCAAATGTTTATTGCAATTGAATCAAATTAGTAAAACCAGAACTGATAAATTGATGGCTCGAAAAGTTAAAAAAAGAAAGCTAACCTTTAGTATCTGTCCTGGTTCACCCTCTTCCCTGCTCTTTACATGCTTTGTCTTTAAGTTTATGTCTTTAACAATCACGGTGCTATTGTGCTTAAAGATTTTAGTTATTTCTCCAGTTTTTCCCTTGTCTTGTCCAGATATGATTTTCACCGTATCTCCAACCTTAACGTGCATTTTGTGTAAAACAGGAAGGCTGTTTGGCTTGCATTCCTTCCGCTCCCACCGCTTGAGCTATGAGAGGATGAGAAAAGCACACATTTTAGGAGATGATCAGACTCAATAAGCTACATTAGTTCCCATATACCAAAATAGATGTTTCAAAAGAAAACGAGGCTAAACAATGTGAAGAGTTCCATGAAAATTGAAATAAATTTATCTTCGTATAGACAAAAAAAATCAAGATATGCACTTCTCCATCCCACTCAAGCCTTCTGTTGAAACTAGATAGCTTGACACCTGGCATATGCCATTTAGTGTAAATTTCGGTGAAAATTATAAGTCAAATTGCAACTAGAAGATTCAAAACATACTATTACAAACAAGCAGAATAACTACTTTCTAGAAACTAGTTAGTTAGCAATTCTATTACAATTTTTTCTTTTTCTTTTTCGGTTCTATGTATCTTTCTTTTTTCTCTATACACTTAACATTTTCTGATTCTATAAAATAAAAGAACCAAGTGAAAAAAAAATTATAGGCAGATATATTCAGATAGCAGTTATGAGACTAACCTTCACTACAATGAGAGAAGGCTTTCCTGTTAACTTTGCCTGCTCACAAAACCAACAGAAATACCGTTATGAAATGATCCTTCTTTTTTCTTCAACTGATCAGAGTAATTCAAACTCAAACAACAACGAGAACGGCATACATCACTTTTATGGTGCAAAATTTTGCTTATTAGACAATCAAATGCAGAATTATGGGCTCGGGAAAACAACATAACTGATATTTTTCAACAAACTTACTAGTATCCTTATAACCAGTCATTAAAACTTAATCATAGCCCATCTCCTGGAGGAGTTAAACACAAAAACCCTGAAAACAAATTAAAAAATTCTAGTAGAATAAACTGATATGTGTACCATGGTCAATCCGTGGGTTATGAAAGCATGCTCAGAAAATGAGTGTAACATCATAAAATGAAGCCAAATCATCATTAATCAGAAAGCTCAAAAGTTCAGTCCAGATAAACATTCCCCTCATACAATTTTTTTGTATGTCAATTATTTATAGGAAAAACCATCCACTAATAAAACTTTCACTTGAAAACCAAAAAAAAAAAAAAACTTTGACTAAGAAATTAGCAAATTGTCATTCTTAGGTATTAACAATAGCATACAGTTCATGCAGCAAAGTAGACTGAGAAACAAAATACTTAAAGCACCTACTTGTAAGCATTATACAATACATAACAAATTCAAAAGTGCATACTGGCAACCTTCTTCACTATTAAAATCTCAATAACTTCCTTCATCGAGTTTATTCATTTTCCAACAACATAATTCAATTCTGCAAGACCCACTTGGAAAGTTTTGAGCAAGGAATCCAACAATGTCAGTACCATAAACCAAAGCAACAGCCCCTTCAAACTGCACAATACCCCGTTCAGAGTTTCAAACATTATCTATTTCATTTTCATTTGTCCTATTCTTAAAAAATCCATTTCACTTATTAGTAAAGTAATTCAATTTCACAAAGAAAGGGACAATTACTTCAATTTGAACAAGCCACCAGAACGAAGAACTAGTCTAATTAAGTAAGACCCATTTCGGTGTTACAAGAAAATAACCCAAATATTAATTCGCAGCAACAAACCAAGTTTGAATTTCCAAACTTTGACAAAGTGAATTAAGAGCAACAAAATAGATGAAATTTGATATGAGAACTGAAGGAGAAAAGGAAATAGTACCGGAACAGGGTAATGAGTTGGGATTAAGAGACGTTGGCCCAGAAAGGAGTTAGAGGATAGAGAAAGAGAGGTCATGGAGCTCTGAAGTGCAGCCATGGCTGCCATTTTCGTTGCTTGCGTGTGATTGCCTGTAATTGAGAAATGGATAATACAGAGCAGAGCAGAAGATAGTGTAAAGTTGCAATAAGATTAAGGTCAAAACGACGACGTAGCTGTTTCTTTTAAAATGGGATGGACTTGGACTTCGGCGACAAGTGAAGAAACCGAAAATAAAACCACATTCTGTGGATAACAAGAATTGCTTTTCAGGCCCAATTGCCTCTGGCATTGAGTCCCCACGTAACCACACCCATACGGCCATACCCATGTCTAACCCTAACCCTAACTATAATTTATACCAACAGTAAAAACTGTAACAAGCTTTTATACCAAATTTGGAATAACATATTGTACGATCTATTTAATTTTACTATAGTTCAAGTTTATTTTTATCCATAAATAAATAAAAAATTAACAATTGGTGAACGTGCTACTACACCACGCACTTGTTAGCCAATTCTACATGCCAAACGTGACCTAATATAGTATAAGTAGCATTGCATGTTGATGATTGCTCAATGTGTAAAAGAGAATAGCATTCCCCTTAGCACCATGAGTATTGTTTCCCATACAAGAATAATGAAATATAGAACAGTTCAAATAATAGCGAATAAGTGCAGAGGGGGTAATTTTCTTTCCATTTCCATTGCTTAAGTACTGTGTACAAACCTCGAAATCTGCCTGTTGATAAAAACAAGGAGAATGAAAGGGAAAAAAAATGATATCTGTTGTTACAAAGTTCAATGCTAAACCTAACCCTGTGTCACTCCAGCAGAAATCAGAACTAAAAGAAATCTGCTATTCTAGACCTTCAAAAGACTGCACATGTGTATCAAAAAGCAAACCCAAAAAACCAAGAAAATTCTTTTGAACCAAAAAAAAAAAAATGAACAAATGAAAAAACCCACCACCATTGCCTACACTTCATAGGTATCAGCCACGCTTTCCAGAGACTCCTCTCTGTGGTGTTCAGCCATTTGGATTTTAGTTTCCGATTGGTTCACGTCAATTGCAACTTCATCTGTTACGCCTGACAAAGATTTCATGTGCTTCCTGCTGTGCCTCATCTTGAGCATCCGAGATAGCACTTGTACTATGTCTCTCATGGAAGGCCGTTTCTTGGAGGTACGGTTGACACATTTATAGGCAAGAGCTGCCACTTCGTTGAGTTCTTGCATGTTGAAATTCCCATTAAGACGAGAATCCACAATTTCCTCCCACCCAACTTTCCCCTCTGTGTTCATCGCTGCCTATTTTTCAAAGGATATGCAAATAAACAGCGTTAATAGGATGATTTGTGCATATGTATTTCTTTTGATATGTATAAAGTTATATACACCCTAGCCTAGCCAAGCAAAAGTATGTTGAGCTATTTCTTTTCACATCTCACTTTCATGCACTCCACTATGTTATCAATAATTCGTTATAGCAGACGGTAGATAATGAACCAAAACAAATTATGCAAGTGTAATGAATGAAAGCTGCCATAACAAATGCCTGATGATCTTTGATAGTAGAGAGAGGGGTCTTACAAGCTCAACATACTCCATGAGACCCTGTTGAGGATTCCTTCCAGCTACAAGTTCAAAGAGCAAAACTCCAAAGCTGTAAACGTCACTTTTCTTGGTGAAATTCCTTGTAGAAATATACTCAGGATCAAGATATCCAAAAGTTCCTCTAATATTAGCTGCATGTTTGTCCACCATTTCTTCCCTTGAAAGTCCAAAATCAGCTACCTGTGTGATCCAGCATAACCCTCTTTAATTTCTTAATTGGCAGCGTAACCGTTTATTGTTTTGAATATATAAATTAAGCAAATATATTGGCCAAAAAATGTAACCCAAAATGCAAGAGTTCCTTGTACAGTTGGAAAGAAAGAGTAAAAAACTCCCCTTAACGGAGAGTGATATACCTTTGGAACCTGCTCTAGGAAATAATAACTGATTAATAAGACTTACCCGAGCTCTCATGGAGTGGTCCAACAAAATATTGGAAGATTTAATATCACGGTGTATTACAGGAGGAACTGCCTGAAGAACAAAATTAGAAAACAATTAATAAAAACCTTCAGCATAAACACATGAAAAGGTATGCCCTGTCTAGAAGCAATTCACTGTGTCGACAGTAAGATTTACTTACTCCATCATGAAGATATTCCAAGCCCCTTGCTACATCGAGAGCTAACAAAACCCTCAGATCCCAGCTCAGCGACTCATTATTTTCACCTGCATAAAGAAATCATGCTATCCTCTATTAAATCTTAGATATGCATATGAAATTAAAACTTACTTTCAAGATTTAATCTTCTTTTTCCCTCGATTTATACGCTAGCTTAATGCACCAAGAGATAGGTTAACATCATCTTTTCTAGATAATACTTGCAAGGTTAGCACTTCACAGAAGTCGTTACAAGAATGTAAACGAAATAAGAATAAGTCAGTCTAGTATCCATCAAAACAAACATCAACTTGCATATTAAATTCAAAATATTACATCAAAAGAAGCATGTATGAAGTTCATAGCAATGTTAGAAGCGGATATGAAGTTCGCAGCAATCTTACTGTATAAATGAGAGGCCAAGCTGCCTTTATTCATGTAGAAATATATAAGCATATGTTGGCTTCTTTCAGCACAATATCCAATTAAGTTCACGAGGTTTCTGTGATGCAACCTTCCCAACAGATTAACCTGAAGGTTAAAAAAAGTAAAAATAAAAAATAAATAAAAAATAAAAGGTCGGACTATAATTGATGAAAAACTTCCCAACAGATTAACCTGAAGGTTAAAAAAAGTAAAAATAAAAAATAAAAGTTCGGACTATAATTGATAAAACAACCTGGGGTCCTGGATCATATATTTCACTTGAAAAGGAAAATTATTACATGATATTAAGAAAGAAATCTAAGAGGTGCAATTAGCAAAAGGAAAATAAAAACATATTTCTATAAGAATGAAATGAATTGGCTAAAGTTTAAAGCATGTATAGTTTGCAAAATTCTGGAAGAATTTGGAATATCAATATTAGCCGACAACTACCTGAATATATCTGCAAGTCTACTAACTTACATATACATATATATATATATATATATATATATATATATATATGTAACGAGCACAACTGAAGTGGCTATACATAAAAATCCATTTACGGATCGTTATGCTTCGATTGGAACTGGAAGTTCCAGAACAGGCGGCTGGTATACCACCATAATGAAACTGCCTTTTATTTTTTTATTCGGATAGGATGGATTATATATATATATATATATATCTACCCCCATACATTAACAAAGATTTCCAAAAAAATTATGGTATCAATCAACAACTGTTGTTGGGGCCCTAAAAAGGGTAAGCTAATAGGGTAAGCTAATAACCATTAAACAATCAATACCTCTGTGTGGAACTCTTTCTCCCCTTGCTTAGAATCAGTTGCAAGCACTTTAACAGCAACAATCTCACCTGTTGACATCTGAGCTTTGTACACAGGACCAAAAGCACCTTGTCCTATCAATGTTGTAAAATTACAAGTTGCTTTTTGCAGATCCCTGTATGAGTCCCATTAAGAAATTATATGAATAAACCAATTGGGAAAAGATCTCAAAACCTCGTGTGAATAAAAATAAGCTGCCTCCTCTAAGAAAGAATAAGATATAAAAGGTCAATGTGAATTCCATCAAAACAATAAGAAACAAGGAGTACCCGGCAGTTAAGACTTAAGTAGAAAGAAATATAATTCTTCATAATGGGATTGGGCATCTCACATGAAAGTTTAAGAAAAATATTATCTAAATGTTTATGAAGATGTGCATATCAGAGGACCCATTCCTCTGCAACTCAGGGTCATTAGACTATTAACTAACATCACCAAGTAATTAGAGTTAAATCCTGACAAGCATTCAAGCGACCCAGCGTATTCTCGTAGACTGATCATCTGACACTCTAATGTTTATGAAAAGTACTCCAGTTGGTTTCTATCAACCATGCAGGCTCCGAATTTAGCCATTATCAGTTATTCAATTCAAATTATAACTAAGCTTCTAAAAATAGAATGCCAAATATTTTGCGTAAACATGATTGATATGTTACCATAGCAGACAAGAAATGCGTGCGCGCAATCAAAACCGTCAATTCTAAGAGAACTTAGAATCTATAGATGCAGAGTTCCAACTTAGTTTTACCGAACATTTTCATCACATGTAAGAAAGGATAAGACAAACTGACATTAGCAAATCAAGAAGTAAGCAGCATGAGAGGAATAGGTTTTGCGGAAACATTACTTGTAAGAGTACTCGGGTATTCCAGACATGGAGACCATACTACTCTTCTTAAATCCTTCAAGCCAGAAAGATGTACCATTCCGTCCAGATTTTACAGGTGAATCTGGACCAATGGTTGAGTCAGACAATATGGTGCAAGAGTCAGCACCATTAGTACGAATAGGAATATTTGCGGTCCTACGAGAACTGCTGTTCCCTATCTGCAATCGCCTCCTGTGGTACCTAACGCAGAAGAATCCAGAAATTGCCAAAAGCACTCCAATCACCACGCCTATTGATATCCCAATGATCAGCCCAACTGGCTCTCCTTTCATCTCCAGAATTACAAAATCAACTTTTAGTCACTTATCCAAGCCATTGATATACCTGAAAAATTAGAAATCTTAGATAAGAGTAAGTAAACAAAAAGGAAAGTGCCACAAGTTCATAGAATGTGAAACTATCAAACTTATGAACCTGAATGTTGTGAGGCCAATTTTGAACAATTTTTTTAGTCAAACTAAAAATAACTCCAATTGTAAAAGAACAATCTGGTATTCAAGGAGAAAATACGTAAATAAAAAAAAATACAATACTCCCTACCTCCCTCTTCAATATTTACTGAACTCTGTTCTGATAAGAGGGGATGGAGAAAGTGGACAAAACAGACTCGCATTTCCAGTATACATTAAAAGCCTCGTAACAGTAGCACGAGAAAATAACAGTTATTATCAATATTTTTGGAAAACTGGAAAAAAAATATTAAATAAATGTAATAAATAGAAAGAAACCATCAGTTTCTATCCAAATAAAAGCTTCATTAATGTGGGAAAATAAGATAAAAAATCCACAGAACTGAGTTAGATGCAGGTGAAGTCTATGTTTAGTTCAATCTAACGAAAGAAAATCACTTGATCTGCTTCCCATTCAACCAAATCAAACTAAACTGAGATCCCAATCAAATTCATGGATATAATAAAAAATAAATAAAATAAAATTGGGTCAACCATAAACCAAGCAGTGCTCTGCTTGGTTGCTCAGAAAACCAGCAAAAGAAAGTACGGCATATCATAAACAAAAAGCCCATTCAGCCAATGCAAGTTCGTGGCACCTGCTTAAAGCAAGTTTCATTTTTCGTCCTTCTAATCAACTCAAACTAATTTTCTCGGAAACCAAACAGAGATTCAAGAAAAACCCACAACAGATCATGGCCAGGAAAATAAAAACAGCACAAATTGAGCAGCAAAACAGCAAAAAGCAAAAGAAAAAGAAAAATCAAACCGAAGTAGTAGACGTAGAGCTTTGGATATTACATGTATATGCAGAGAAACAGTTACATGGGCTGGTTGATGAAGAACGAAGAAAAACAAGTAAAAGTTGCACAAGATTGAAGGATGAAGAGAATCCGATTATGGCGAGTGAGACGATAATAGTTGGAAGAAAAAACACAGGAAATGAAGTTGGTGTGAGAAAGTAATGAAGCAAATTGAATTGAGAAAGAAACAGTGGATTTTGCTTAGTATTTGGTACATATACTATGGTATGTTTTGGTTTGCTTTTTAAAATTCCGAATTCCGTGAGTCGCCGCTTACATGATGAAAACGGAACGCGCCCCCTCCCTAATATGCCCAAGTCCACAGTTCGGATTTGGGGATTTTCGAGACCACCAAATATTGGCTAATACAAATGAAAAACGGAATACGTCTTGGAACGTTGTGGTACCTATCTGTCAATTACATACTGATTTAGGACATTGGGCTAAAATCTGTCTAAAAAATTAATAGATTTTGTTCATCTGTCAGTCCAAGCATGTAATTAAATGGAGTTCTTTTCTAAATTATTAAAAATGTTTATCAAACTAATATCTATATTTTGTTTGACGAGAGTGTGCTACTCGTAAACTTAGTTGGTGAGGTATTAATTGGAAGATGCAAAATGTGGTTTGCAACTAAGTTTAATCGAATTATATTCACACACCTACAAAAATGTTTCATGGTGGAAAGAGTAAGTAGCACATATATTTGTGGGGCCGACGTTGTCAGCACCAAGAACAAGTAAACGTTGGTGATTCAAGCTCTGAATTTGGTTGCCAAATAAAAGGGCTAATTCAAAGGGTTGGGGATTGGGACTTGGATTTAGTTGAAGATAGGTGACATTGACTTTCATACTACATTTATAATTTCTACTTGGTATATGTTGAAGCAGAAATCGAACCCGCCGTGAAAAGTTCTCACAATTCCTGCAAACAGCAAACAATTAGCTATCGTTGTCTCGATCGATTTACCCGGGGGGTTGTTCGACCAAGAACACTCCGATGCCTAAGTTAGCTTTGAGAGAGGAAAAGGATATACTTCGAAGCGAAGAATCAACTTAACTTGGAAATGAAATGTGCCTTGCTATTTATAGGGGTGAATGAAATGTTCAATTTCCATAGTTTCGATGTGGGACAAATGCTCATCAATTTACCTCTTATATAGGGGTGAGTGAGATGTTCAATTTCCATAGTTTCGATGTGGGACAAATGCTCATCAATTTGCATGCTAACACGTGTTATACAAATCGAGGGTGGAGAGGCTTCCACATGTCATTCTGGTTTGGGCCATGTCCGGTGCTTGTGCTTACAAGTATTATTGCCAAGGGCAATTTGGTCATTTTGAGAATTATGGGCCACGTGGCAGCTCCACATTTTTCCGGTGATTTTGGGTTCCACAAATGCCCCCACATCGATTCGGTATTCAGGGAATCCGGAGGGATGTACATTGTTTGGAGTCTTATATTACCGGGTTACCAGTTACCGTTGGGTTCAAGAATCGATTCAGTGTTTATTTGACGATTTTGCCCCTGGTTATAAAGGTAAAAAGTCCATTTTTAGTTTTAGAATGACTATTCTGGGTTTAGTGGTGTGAATCGGACATAATGTGCAAAATGACCATTTTACCCCCCAAGCATGGGCAAAATGTTGTCTTTTGAACCGGGGGGTCCAAAGGACGAGGGCCAGAGACCGTTACGTAGGTCGAGTTGATACGAATCCATAGACAGGTGGCATGCCGAAATCGGAGATCGGATGCGAAGGTTATGTGTCTACGAAGGCGAGGGGCATTTTCGTAATTTTGGAAGCGAAGGGCAAAACGGTCTTTTTGAGACAAGCGAACGGTGGACGCTGACTCATGCTACCTACCAATGATTCTTGCTGCTTTGTCTAGACAACATGGAGGAAATCAAGGATTTTAGGGACCCTAAACCCTTAATTGGGGAAAACTCAATCATTTTGTCCAAACCTTGATTTTGTTAAATAGCAGAGCAATTCGATTGTGAGAATGAGAGATTAGAGAGTCTGAATTGGAGCAAAACAAACACAAAGGACAGAGGGTCGCTGGTTTTGCAGATTTTCGAAATTTTGGAAATTTGTGGTAAAAATTCGAATTCGAATTCGTGAGTCTTGAGGATCAAAATTGAGGCTGGATTAAGTCTCCTGGGACTAATTCGAACCGATCCAAATCAAAAACGGGGAGGATTGAGGCCGTATCGAGCAAGAACAGAAGCTTCAAAATCCTCGAAAAATCGAGCTTGAGTTCTACTAGCTGGAGGTAAGGATTTATCAAATTGATCTTGTAAAATCGTTCCTTATACTCTCACGATGTCACGTCGTGGACGGAGTTTGGCCGAACAGTCGACGGGGACTTGGTGGTGACTGAGTGCACTTGCGGACGTGACTAGTGAGCATCGGTAGGCAGGATCACACCTACTGTGACTCTTGCTAGTACCACATACATGCTCGCCATGCGTCAAGATGCCGAGAGACCTAGCAAATTTGTCCTGTGGGAGCGTGGCGGTTTTCGTGGCCTAAGTCCATTCCGAGGGAAAGATATGGATTTTGAGAAGCCTGAAGACCTCATGGAGTGGAAGGCTTGCAATCAAAATTCCTTTTCAAGCGATGTTCTCGTGGAACTTGGCGACAGATGTTCTTCTAGAGTTTCGGGACATGAGCCGGCTACTCTCTCCATGAATGGCGAGAAGCTTTCAGACATCCCAAACAAGGAGTGGTTGTGCGTTCCACTGTGCTTGAAGGAGACCGTTGTTCAGAAGAAGGACAATAAACAAGGACTTACTGGTTCTTGGGAGAAAAAACCATGCCGAGCAACTTCTTTCCTAACCCATAAGCATACCGAGCAACTTCTTTCCTAACATTTCCGTTCTGGCCCTACGAATGTGCCATCTTGATGCGAAGGGCAGACAGAAATGGAAAGTTATGTTGTTGATGTGAGATTGCGATAACTAACATAACTTGAGGTCTCAATTTCACATCGGAAGCCAAAATGGGCGAGTTGGAGATGAGCCGTGCAGAGAGGATGCTGATAGAAAATGAGCGAGATATCACTCGAGATGAGCTCTCCCTGCTGCACAGAAATTTGCAGGACTCAGAAGGCTTTGATGCTTCGATGACGAAGGCTTGAATGCTTCGCAGGGCGAAGGCTTGGATGCTTCGATAACGAAGGCTTAGGTGCTTCGCATGGCGAAGGCTTAGATGCTTCGCAGGGCGAAGGCTTGAATGCTTCGATGACGAAGGCTTGGATGCTTCGCATGGCGAAGGCTTAGATGCTTCGCAAGGCGAAAACTCAGATGCTTTGATGACGAAGGCTTGGATGCTTCGATCATGAAGGCTTTTTACACTAGAGAGAATAAGCTTTGAAAATTGTACATGGTGAACAAATCAATTTGTTAATCTCATTTCATTGATACTTGAATTCAGAAGGCAACTTGAAAAGCAAAATTGAAAAGCTCCATAGAGTTTTATGTCTTTCTAATGTTGACTTGCGTCTAGTTGATGCGGATCACCTTTGACGCTGGCTCGTTTGACTCTTTGTTCTCCATGTGATTTACAGTCTTGTTTTTTATGTAGTCTGTACAATGCCCCTCCCTCAGGAGATTTCGGAGATATCTTTCGAAAGATATACATGTGCTGATATTGTGCCCATAACATTCATGATAGGCGCACCATTTGGTTTTATCAGCATTCTCTTGATTGCCTTTGACTGGCTCTGGCCTCTTAAACCATGGCTTGTTCTTAATTTCATTGTGGATCTGATGGGCTGGTAAAGATAGCTGCAAGTTAGGCTTCCCCATAACTGGCGTTTGGGAGTGTTGCCCTGCCTTTCGCTTGTTGAGCTTTCCAGTTGCAGACTTTCCATGGGGTTCATCCTCATCGGAGGCCTTTTCGCTAGTCCCAGCATGGCCATGAGTATGAGCGGCGCGCTTCTCGTCCTCCCAACTTGCATGTCGCTCTGCTAGCGAAAGTATTTCGGAAAGACTTCGCGCATTGCTCATGACGATGTCCCCGTAAAGCTGGCTGTCTCGAGGGAGTCCTTGCTTGAATGCCATTGCCGCAACAAAGTCATTACAGCCGATAATGCGAGATTTCTCCTCACAAAATCTCCGTATGTATTGTCGCAGAGTGTCTTTTGCTCTCTTTCGGACAGAGAAAAGATGGTCGTCTTTCACCTCGATTGTCCGAAGTTGTGCGTATTCCTTCACAAATGTCAAAGCCAACTCTTCGAAGGACTCAATCGACCTCGGGGGGAGATGATTGAACCAAGTCATGGCTTGGCCTTGAAGGGAAGCTTGAAAAACTTTGCACATGAGCGCATCGTTAGACCTGTGGGGGATCATGACTCCTTGAAAATGATCTATGTGTTTTACTGGGTCGGAGGATCCTTTGAATGGAGTGAAGTTTGGTGTTGCGAACCTCTGGGGGAATGGCTCCTCCTCAGTATCCCTTATGAAGGGCGTAGAGAGCTGTATTTGGCGACGTAGATCGTCTTCTAGATCGCCACCCTGTTGAGCACGAAGGTGCATGTCCAGCATTTTTTGAACATCATTAGCCCGCAATGCTCCTTGCTGAGCCGATGAGTCCTCTTTTGCTAATTGTTGAGAAACTCCTTGAGCTTTTCCCCTTTTACTGTCGTGGGCAGATCGTTTTGGGTTTTTGTTTTGAGCTCGAAGTTGCCCCTGCCCCCACGTGAGTGCTGTGAATGCTCTGCCCATAAAGTTGCCTCAGTCCGACCTCCTAGCCGTTCACGTACTAACGGCTTTAGGCGTTGTGGGATTTTTGCTTGATGAGCGTGACTTTCTTCTCCAGAGTTTCCCAGCGAAGTATCTTGTGACATTGTTTGGAAGCGGGCCTGCTCTTTCCTAGGTCGTCCCTGGGCATTCTCTTGTCGGCCACGTGACGTGGATCGTCCGTCCCGCTCCTGGATTGGTCTCCCTGCTAGGAGTTGCTGCAAGAGCTCTGACTGAAGTTGGATTTGTTTGCTTAACCCTTCAACTTGCTGCGCCAGATTGTCTTGGGGAGGTTGGTGACGACTTCTCCCTAAGATGTCATGACATCCGTCCAGAAAGTCCTTTAGGACCATGTTTGTTGTGGGTCGATCATGTCGTGATGCATTTCCCATCAACCTCTCATTCGCTTGTTTTAAAGTCGAAGTTCCTTCCCCTAGCGCGGGTACTTGGTTAGCTGGAGAGGGGAATGCTCCAAAACTGAAGGTTGGCCTCCCTTCGAGTGTCTCAAGGGGCGCTTCCATAGACACGCGCCTGAGTTGAGCTGGGCGCTTCTCCGGAGTTTCTATGTGAGCTTCATTCCTCGTCTGAGCTGTTGAGGCAGAAATACCTTCTCCGGCTGACTGAGCGGATCGACAAGCCTTAGCCATGCCGATTCGAAGAATTTTGAATTTGGAAAGCTGTTGATGGGTAATTTGAACAACGTTCAGAATCTTCGAACAATGTCGATGAACGACGAACGAAGAGAGATGAACGATGAACAATGTTCAAAATCTTCGAACAATGTCGATGAACGACGAACGAAGAAAGATGAACGATGAACGAATTCTTGATGAGTGATGAACAACGTTCAAAATCTTCGAACAATGTCGATAAACGACGAACGAAGAAAGATGAACGATGAACAAATTCTTGATGAGTGATGAACAACGTTCAAAATCTTCGAACAATGTCGATAAACGACGAACGAAGAAAGATGAACGATGAACGATGAACAAATTCCTGATGAGTGATGAACAACGTTCAAAATCTTCGAACAATGTCGATGAACGACGAACGAAGAAAGATGAACGATGAACAAATGAGAGAGCTTCTTCTGAGTATAACTCAATAGCTCTCAATGAAAGCACCAATTGTTGAAGCAGAAATCGAACCCGCCGCGAAAAGTTCTCACAATTCCTGCAAACAGCAAACAATTAGCTATCGTTGTCTCGATCGATTTACCCGGGGGGTTGTTCGACCAAGAACACTCCGATGCCTAAGTTAGCTTTGAGAGAGGAAAATGATATACTTCGAAGCGAAGAATCAACTTAACTTGGAAATGAAATGTGCCTTGCTATTTATAGGGGTGAATGAAATGTTCAATTTCCATAGTTTCGATGTGGGACAAATGCTCATCAATTTACCTCTTATATAGGGGTGAGTGAGATGTTCAATTTCCATAGTTTCGATGTGGGACAAATGCTCATCAATTTGCATGCTAACACGTGTTATACAAATCGAGGGTGGAGAGGCTTCCACATGTCATTCTGGTTTGGGCCATGTCCGGTGCTTGTGCTTACAAGTATTATTGCCAAGGGCAATTTGGTCATTTTGAGAATTATGGGCCACGTGGCAGCTCCACATTTTTCCGGTGATTTTGGGTTCCACAGTATATATGAGATGGAAATCTCCTTAAACCTAATTTATGTAATTTATGTTGGAAGGTTATGAGTGAAATATGAGTATGTTTTTTAATTATACTTAAATTATGTTAAATTGAAGCAACAGTCCTTGAATTTACTATAATTTTAAATAAAAATTTGAGAAACGGTTCCTCAACTAAACCTCAATTATTAGAATCGTCCCTCAACTCGATTTTTGATTTTTTTTGTGTCCCATTATTTCAGCCAAATATCTAATTTAGTCCACTCGTCTACAAAACTCACAATTTCTAGTAAAAAAAATTGCACGTGCGTGACATGTGAGCAGAAAGCTGAGGGTAAATGCGACATTTTCATGATATTGAATCAAACGTCTCTTTAGGTCGTCTGAAAACCAGAAGCACGATGCAAACTGCATTGGGCGTGCTGGTCCAGGGCTAGGGAAATGGTGAGAATGAGAGAGTAATGGCGGACAAGAAAATGTTAATATGGTTCGATTTTGACGTGGTAGGTGTTGCAAGTGGGTTTTAACTTGGACTTAGGTGATAATTTTGGTGGGTTTTCAGAAACTCGTTTCTTCGATGCGGACGAGGAGGTTCAATTTTATGTGGTTCTTCTCATGACCTCAGGTCTGTTTCGGTGGGAAAGTGCGACGCCTAAATATGGTAAGTGTTAGAAATTCAAAATTTTGGTTGTTTCTGGTTTCAATTGTTTCGGTTGTTTGAAAATGAGAATGAACTTGAAATTTTGAATTTTGTTGGCCTTGTTTCTTGTTGTTCTTATTTTTTTGGGTAAATGGTTCCGATGTATATTAATGTATTGGCACCTCATGATGGCGTTGCTACTAAGAGAAAAAGATGTGCAAAATAGGGGGTTTTGGGTCCATCGAAACCCTGTGTTATGGATGGACAAATCCAAAAAAAAAAACAGAGACATGTTGATATGCTTAAGTATTTAGAATAGGTTTTTTGGTCCAAAATATATAGTGATATGCTATAAATTTGAGTTGTGTGATATATGTTATAAATTCTGAGTTATGTGATGGATAATGTTATAAAATATGCCTGCTGGTTTTGATCATTTATCTTGAAACTTTTTATATAAATCTGAGTTATGTGATAGATAGTGTTATAGAATGTGTCAGGAACCGTCCCCAATAGGGCCTCGATACCCGGGACGAACCCTGCTCCCGTCTGACAATCACACTTACAGTATCAAATAAAACAAACAACCATCACACAACTATAAGCATAACTATCAGACGAAGGAGTAAAATATACACAACAGTCATTCAGAGCATAGTTCTACAAAATGGGCACAAAAGTCCTACAATGCTAGTCTCGCAACGGAAGAACGTCGGAAGCTCTATGCCTCGATATCTGCCTCAACGTTTACCCCAGCGTTATCACCACGACCTGGAGGGAAAATTTAAAAACCAAAAGTGTGAGTGGACTAGAATAACCAAAAGTTTTAAAATCAGGTTATCATGAATTCAAGGTTAAGGAAAAATAAGAATCAGTGTTCCCTCCGTTTTTAAAACAGGCATGCCCAACGAAGTACGAGAAAATCATAACATGAAACATCATAAGAAAAAGAAACACTATAAAATCTCATAAGAAACAGATACACTATTACATACCATAAGAAACAGAAACACTATAAAATGGCTATAGAAATCATAGTGTCAGCATTAAATCATCATTTCCGATCAAACCTGCTGGACCTATCCGAGTCTTTAAACTCAATCAGGCCTTAAATGAAATCCGAGTCTTTAAACTCCCGAGTCTTTAAACTCAAAGGCCTATGGGAGTAATATCAACATATCCGAGTCTTTAAACTCCCGAGTCTTTAAACTCAATCCGGGCCCGTCCCCCGTCAATATCAATCCGGGTCTTTAAACCCAATATCTAGATCCAGCAAATCCAATCCATATCCAGTGTACAACCAATTCAACACTCATCGCCAAATTTGAATTCGAAATCCCCGGTTCGAAACCCTCCGGCGTTCCGAACCGACATTCCGAACCCAAATCCGGAAATCCATTCTTATGCCCAGAAATCACACATAATCACAAATCATATTTCATAACCCATTTATCATCATCAGAAAACATTTATAGGTTGAATTCGTAATTATGGCATCAAAATCTGGAAACCACCTTTTCTCGAAAAACGTGCAAAATCTCGGAAATGTCTCAAAAAACGTGCAACCTCATCAATCCCAAATAATCATCATTCAAGGCATAAAAACATATTTAAGATCATAAAGCATCAATAAAACAGTTAGGCATGCTCGAAAGAAAGAAAGAGTCCACTCACAGCTCGGAACGAGTCAATCGCGCTCCGTGCGCTCCTCGACCGTCTCGGGTGCCTCCCGTCCTGTCAATAGGCACCAAATAGGGTCACAAACACATTATGGATACTAACCCTAATTTCCCCAATTTTTCGGAAATTTATTAATATTTTAATCCTAAACCCTCAACCGTCTGGATTCCCGAACAACGCCATAACACCGTCCGATTAACCCGAAAACTATACCATTGGATTCTTTAGAACAATTAGAACCAAACTCATGTTGGAAGCTTGGCCGGAATCCTTCCCACGCGCCTCCACGCGCCGTCCAAAGTGGCTGCGCGTGGACCTCACGCGCCTGCTACAGTGCTCCTTCTACCTCGAGCCACCCGGTTCAACACAGTTGAACCGGCGTGACCGGTTCTCCGCCGTTCACCCATCAATTCCGTCCAAATCAAACCCAAAAGCTTCGTCCCCACCTAAGCAATCTAACCATGTCCTAACATCGAAGAATCACGGCCCAAAATCTCACGACTCTCCTTCGAAAAACTGAGCCCGTGGCCCCTGTTTTGGCCGCCGACCGCCCAGGTCCTCCCCCGGCACGGCACCACAACCACACGACTCCTGGGACCTCCAGGAGTCTCACCCTGGCCTCCTAACCTCTTGACTCTAAGCCCAACGCGACGACTTTCGAATTGAAACTCACGGAAAAACAGGGGAAGGAAACTTACCATTCGATTCAGTCTCCGCCGTGAGCACCGCCGCGGACCACAGTGCTTGTTTGGTTCCCTGTAACCTCCTAAGCCTCCTATTGGCTTGAATCGATCCACCACACGACACAACCACCGCCACAGTCCACCGTCTCTCTCTGTTTTCTCCAGAATCCAGCCGTCCACCGTTCAGCCTCCATGCACGGTTGCAGCTTCAAAACACGATCAATAGGTCACCCTCGTCTCTGTCACTCTCACTAGTCATCAACTCACTCACCTTTACCCGAAATCGGTCGAAGTCTCTCCAATTTTCCTCTCTGTTTCTTGAGTGTTCAAATGGGTGCACGGTTTGAACGTGCACAATGTGTGGCCGTGCACACTTAAGCTCTCCCTAGAACCCTCTAGCTTCTGCCCACGTGTCCATCATCCATTGGCTTAGCACAAAATATCCCAGCCCACTTCTGCCACATGTCCTGATCTGATTGGGCTGAATGTACAAATTACCATTTTGCCCTCACACTTCCTAGACCCATAACTATTTCGTCCGACGTCCGATAACAGTGTGCCGCCTGTCGTTGTACTCAGGACGTCGAGACCTATCTAATGGTCCTCGGTCTACGTAAAAATCACAAGTCCTCCAAAAAGTCAACATTTTCCCTCATTTAGTCAAATTTACGGTAACACCCTCAATCTTCCAAACGTCATAACTTTTCCTCCGATTGTCCGAATCGAACCTGCCACCTGTCTACGGACTCGTGACATCCTCAACTACGTCACGGTCAAGGGTTAACATGCATCCGATCGGTAATTCAAAAAGTCAACTTTTCTTCACAAGGGCAAAATCGTCCTTTATATACAAAACTTTATAAAATTACATTTTTTACCCTTCCCGAAGGCACGGGTTGTTACAATCTACCCCCCTAAAAAGAATTTCTCCCCCGAAATTCAGGGAAATAAGTAAGGGTACTGTTCCCGCATCAATGCCTCAGGTTCCCACGTAGCTTCTTCCACTTGATGATTTCTCCATAACACCTTAACCAAGGGAACCGTTTTCCTTCGTAAAACCTTATCCTTCCGATCTAAAATCGCTACAGGCTGCTCTTCGAAACTCAAGTCTTCCCTCAGTTCAACTGGTTGTGCTTCCAGAACATGCGAATCATCTCGAATATACTTCCGAAGCATAGAGACATGAAATACATTATGTACCTTTTCCAAGTCTGCTGGTAAAGCCAATCGATATGCAACAGGACCAATCCGTTCTATGATCTCATAAGGTCCAATGTAACGAGGACTCAACTTCCCCCGTCTGCCGAACCGCACAATTCCCTTCCAAGGGGACAACTTCAGGAAAACCCAGTCTCCTACGGCAAACTCCAAATCCCTGATCCTACGGTCGGCGTAACTCTTCTGTCGGTCCTGAGCTGCCTTCAGTCGATCCCTGATCAGTGCCACTTTTTCCTGAGTAAGCTCCACCAATTCAGAAGTAGTCAACCTCCTCTCACCAACCTCAGTCCAACACAATGGAGTCCGACACTGTCGCCCGTACAAAGCCTCGTAAGGAGCCATCCCAATGCTCTCCTGATAACTGTTGTTATAGGCAAACTCCATCAAAGGTAAATGAGATTCCCATGTACCTTGAAACTGTAAGACACAAGCTCGCATCATATCCTCGAGAATCTGAATGGTCCGCTCCTACTGTCCATCGGTCTGAGGATGAAATGCAGTACTGAAATGCAATTTAGTCCCAAAAGATTCCTGTAAGCTCTGCCAAAATCGGGAAGTGAATCTCGGATCTCTGTCAGATACTATCGACTCTGGAGTCCCATGCAACCGAATAATCTCATCTATGAACAACTGTGCAAACTGCGTCAACCTGAAGGTCTCCCGTATTGGCAAGAAATGAGCAGACTTCGTAAGTCGATCCACAATAACCCACACACCATCGTGTCGCTTCGGTGTTCTCGGAAGCTTGAACAAAAAATCCATCGTCAGGTGATCCCATTTCCACTCGGGGATCGGCAAGGGTTGCATTGCTCCATAAGGTCTCTGTCGCTCGGCTTTTACCTGTTGACAGATCAAGCATTTACTGACATATTCTGCAATCTCACGTTTCATACCTGACCACCAGTAATGCTCTCGAAGTGTACGATACATCTTGGTCCCACCAGGATGCATCGCATAAGCTGAACAATGAGCCTCATCCAGTATCACATTTTTCAAGGCTTCATCCTCAGGTACGCACAACCGTCCCCCTTTAACCAAGGCTCTATCCTCACGGATATCAAAGTCCTGTCTCTCTCCAGCCTCGACCTCAATCCGAATGATGCCCAGAACAGGGTCCTCAAACTGAGCATCAATAACCTGATCAATCAAAACAGGTCGCACATGGAAACTCGCTAGGAGTGCTCCCTGATCATCCATAGTCAACTCTACTCCCAACCTGCGGAGCTCAACCAGCAACGGTAACCGTACTGTCCTCAAATGCGACAAAGAACTAGCTGACTTCCTGCTCAAAGCATCGGCTACCACATTAGCCTTCCCTGGGTGATACTCAATCGTACAATCGTAGTCTTTAAGCAACTCCAACCAACGGCGCTGTCTCAGATTCAATTCCTTTTGAGTGAACAAATACTTCAAGCTCTTATGGTCCGTGAAGATCCTGCACCTCTCGCCGTACAAGTAATGCCGCCAAATCTTCAGTGCATGTACCACCGCTGCTAGTTCCAAATCATGTGTAGGGTAGTTCATCTCATGGGGTTTCAATTGTCGGGAAGCATAAGCAATCACTCTCCCATGCTGCATCAAGACACAACCCAAACCTTGCAAAGAAGCGTCACTGTACACCTCAAACTCCCCACTATCGTCTGGAAGGGCTAACACAGGAGCAGATGTCAACCGTCTTTTAAGCTCCTGGAAACTCTGTTCACAGTTCTCGTCCCACTCAAATCGAATTCCCTTCCGAGTCAACCTTGTCAACGGTGCTGCTAGAATAGAAAAACCCTCAATAAAGCGCCGGTAGTAACCTGCCAAACCCAGAAAACTCCTGATCTCCGTCACCGTCTTGGGCTGTTCCCACTTCGCTACCCGCCTCAACCTTCTGAGCATCCACGCTGATGCCCTCGGCCGAAATCACATGGCCAAGAAATCCAACACTGGTCAACCAAAACTGACACTTACTCAGTTTCACATACAACTGATGCCCCCTCAATGTCTCAAGCACAAGTCTCAAATGTTTCTCATGTGCCCTCGCACTCTTCGAATACACCAAAATGTCATCAATGAAGACAATCACAAAACGATCCAAGTATGGCCGGAACACTCGGTTCATAAGGTCCATAAAAGCTGCTGGGGCATTAGTCAAACCAAAAGGCATCACAACGAACTCATAATGACCGTACCTGGTCCGGAAAGCTATCTTCGGTATATCCCCCTCTTTAACCCTTAACTGATGATAACCGGAGCGAAGATCAATCTTCGAAAAATACTGTGCTCCCTTTAGCTGGTCAAACAAATCGTCAATCCGGGGTAGGGGATACTTATTCCGAATAGTTACCTTATTCAGTTGTCTGTAATCCACACACAATCTCAATCCTCCGTCCTTTTTCTTAACAAACAAAACAGGTGCTCCCCAAGGTGACATACTCGGTCGAATGAATCCTATATCGACCAACTCTTGCAACTGGGCCTTAAGTTCCCTCAATTCCGCAGGTGCCATACGGTAAGGAGTCTGTGAAATAGGCTGTGTACCTGGAAGAAGATCAATCGTAAACTCGAGATCTCGGTGTGGGGGTAGTCCTGGCAACTCCTCGGGAAAAACATCGGGAAACTCCCGCACCACTGGTATGTCCTCCGCCCTCACTGGCGTAGCACGTGTATCCACCACATGAGCTATGTAACCTTGGCACCCCTTACGCAACAACTTGCTAGCCTCAAGTGCCGAAATAACTCCAGTCGGAAGTGCACGCTGATCCCCCTGAAATGTAGTCTCTGATAACCCGGGACTCCGAAAAGTCACTCTCATATCGAAACATTCGATAGAAGCATGATGTCTCGTTAACCAGTCCATACCCAAGATAACATCAAAGTCCCGCAGATCCAAGAGTAACAAATCTGCCGGTAACTCAACCTCACCTACCATCACCGGACACTCTCTCAATACCTGAGTCACTACCAACACCTCCCCAGTAGGTGTACATACCCCTAAAGCACAATCCAAAGTAGACACCTCCCTCTCCGTCACCAAACTACAACTCCGAGCTACAAATGAATGGGTAGCCCCGGGATCTATCAAAGCAAAAACAGTGTGACCAAGTATGGTGAGTGTACCTGTCACCACTCCCGGTACTGACCTAGCCTCCTGCTGAGTCATAGCAAAAACTCGCGCCTGAGGTCCCGATGACCTACCGCGCCCCCTGGAACTACTAGTGGCACCACCGCCACCTCTAGGGCCTGCTGCCCCTGACACTGAAGCAGTACTCCGCCCGGGTTCCGCTGCACCTCTGCCTGCTCCACCCTCCGAAGCTAACAATGGGCACTCCCTCCGGAAGTGTCCTCGCTCTCCGCAATAGAAGCAAGTATCTCTACCGGGTCCACCGGTATGCCTCCCCGTAGAAGCCACTGACGTCGCACTCGCCTGAGGAGTCGGCTGTGCCCTAGCTCCCCGAAATCCCGAGCCCTGAAAACTCCCTGGTCGGCCATACCGGGCTCCACCAGCCGATGACGATCCACCAAAATTACCCCGTTTCGGGGGCCTCCGACTCGATGCTCCTGGAAATGAATGCTCTCGACGTCGAACACTGCCCGAATACTGTGGTCTAGCAGGTAAACTGGCCTCAACCCTGACAGCAGCATCAGATAACTCCCGAAATGTAGCAAAAGAGCCAGCTGTCACTATGGCCCTGATCTCTCCCCGAAGACCCAACTCAAACCGGCGGCACTTCTCCGCCTCGGTCGCCACAAATGCAGGAGCGAAGCGAGATAGCATCTGGAATCTCTGCTCATACTCAGCAACGGTCAAGTTCCCTTTCTTTAACTGAAGAAATTCTGCCTCCTTCGCATCCCGGAAAGAACGGGGATAGTACTGATCTAGAAACCGCTCCCGGAAAGTCTCCCATGTCACGGTATGTGCATCCCAGCCGGACAGTTCCAATGTGTACCACCACTCATATGCAGCTCCATCCAACAGAAAAGTAGATAACAAGACCCGATCCTCTGGAGGACAGTGCATCACTCCAAAAATACGCTCAAGCCGGGTGATCCATCGGTGAGCTTCCTCTGGATCGGCCCCACCGCTGAACGTAGTAGCCCCAAGCCTCTGGGCTCTCTCGATCGAAGCGCTTTCAGTCCCTCTCGCCGCTTCATCTTCAGGTCGTGGAGGGGGTTCACGTCTCGGAGGCATGATCGATCGTACGCTGAAAGAGGCATAGAGTTAGTCAAACAACCTAGACCCAACACAAATCGACAAACCTATACTCTGATACCAATTGTCAGGACCCGTCCCAAATATGGCCTCGATACCCGGGACGAACCCTGCTCCCGTATGACAATCACACTTACAGTATCAAATAAAACAAACAACCATCACACAACTATAAGCATAACTATCAGACGAAGGAGTAAAATATACACAACAGTCATTCAGAGCATAGTTCTACAAAATGGGCACAAAAGTCCTACAATGCTAGTCTCGCAATGGAAGAACGTCGGAAGCTCTATGCCTCGATATCTGCCTCAACGTTTACCCCAGCGTTATCACCACGACCTGGAGGGAAAATTTAAAAACCCAAAGTGTGAGTGGACTAGAATAACCAAAAGTTTTAAAATCAGGTTATCATGAATTCAAGGTTAAGGAAAAATAAGAATCAGTGTTCCCTCCGTTTTTAAAACAGGCATGCCCAACGAAGTACGAGAAAATCATAACATGAAACATCATAAGAAACAGAAACACTATAAAATCTCATAAGAAACAGATACACTATAACATACCATAAGAAACAGAAACACTATAAAATGGCTATAGAAATCATAGTGTCAGCATTAAATCATCATTTCCGATCAAACCTGCTGGACCTATCCGAGTCTTTAAACTCAATCAGGCCTTAAATGAAATCCGAGTCTTTAAACTCCCGAGTCTTTAAACTCAAAGGCCTATGGGGGTAATATCAAAATATCCGAGTCTTTAAACTCCCGAGTCTTTAAACTCAATCCGGGCCTGTCCCCCGTCAATATCAATCCGGGTCTTTAAACCCAATATCTAGATCCAGCAAATCCAATCCATATCCAGTGTACAACAAATTCAACACTCATCGCCAAATTCGAATTCGAAATCCCCGGTTCGAAGCCCTCCGGCGTTCCGAACCGACATTCCGAACCCAAATCCGGAAATCCATTCTTATGCCCAGAAATCACACATAATCACAAATCATATTTCATAACCCATTTATCATCATAAAAAAACATTTATAGGTTGAATTCGTAATTATGGCATCAAAATCTGGAAACCAGCTTTTCTCAAAAAACGTGCAAAATCTCGGAAATGTCTCAAAAAACGTGCAACCTCATCAATCCCATATAATCATCATTCCAGGCATAAAAATATATTTAAGATCATAAAGCGTCAATAAAACAGTTAGGCATGCTCGAAAGAAAGAAAGAGTCCACTCACAGCTCGGAACGAGTCAATCGCGCTCCGTGCGCTCCTCGACCGTCTCGGGTGCCTCCCGTCCTGTCAATAGGCACCAAATAGGGTCACAAACACATTAAGGATACTAACCCTAATTTCCCCAATTTTTTGGAAATTTATTAATATTTTAATCCTAAACCCTCAACCGTCTGGATTCCCGAACAACGCCGTAACACCGTCCGATTAACCCGAAAACTATACCATTGGATTCTTTAGAACAATTAGAACCAAACTCATGTTGGAAGCTTGACCGGAATCCTTCCCACGCGCCTCCACGCGCCGCCCAAAGTGGCTTCGCGTGGACCTCACGCGCCTGCTACAGTGCTCCTCCTACCTCGAGCCACCCGGTTCAACACAGTTGAACCGGCGTGACCGGTTCTCCGCCGTTCACCCATCAATTCCGTCCAAATCAAACCCAAAAGCTTCGTCCCCACCTAAGCAATCTAACCATGTCCTAACATCGAAGAATCACGGCCCCAAATCTCACGACTCTACGAAAAACTGAGCCCGTGGCCCCTGTTTTGGCCGCCGGCCGCCCAGGTCCTCCCCCGGCACGGCACCACAACCACACGACTCCTGGGACCTCCAGGAGTCTCACCCTGGCCTCCTAACCTCTCGACTCTAAGCCCAACGCGACGACTTTCGAATTGAAACTCACGGAAAAACAGGGGAAGGAAACTTACCCTTCGATTCAGTCTCCGCCGTGAGCACCGCCGCGTACCACGGTGCTTGTTGGGTTCCCTGTAACCTCCTGAGCCTCCTATTGGCTTGAATCGATCCACCACACGTGTAACACCCCGGAAATTCGAGGATTCTCATTTTGTAATTTAATGTGTGATTTGACGATTTTACCCTTGAGAATGGTAAGGTCAAATTATTGACTTTTTGATTGATTAAATAAATGGACTTTAACCTATGACCGTGACGTAGTTCGGGACGTCACGAGTTCATAGACAGGTGGCACGTCCGATTCGGACGATCAGGGTGAAAGTTATGGCTATCGGAGGTTCAGGGGCATTACCGTAATTTGGACTCTCGGGGGAAAATGTTGACTTTTCTTTTGACAACTAATTTTCGGTTGACTCAAGGACCGTTGGGTAGGCCTCGACGTCCTGAGTCCGTAGACAGGCGGCACGCTGAAATCGGACTTCGTACGAGGAAGTTATGGTCAGAAACGTGAATTCGGGAAGTTCGTGTCTCGGTTTTCGTGTCGAATATTATATTCAGGAAATCTGATTGGAGGACATCTGGTGAGTGACAAGTGTCACTCACCCATTGGCTAGATTGGATCAGATCCACTATTGGATTAATTAAACATTTGAACCAGCTTTAAATTTCAGCCTTTGGATTGAAAACCCCAGATCAGATCTCAGCCCTTGATCTAATCTGGAGATTCAATCTGAGCCATCCATTTCCTTCCCTCCATTTCTTTATAATTCATACCCGCAGAGCACTTTCAGCCATTTCGATCCAACATTCCAGCAAACCATCCACTCTTTGTGTCTGTGTGTTGCTGGACTCACGGGGAAGGACGGAGGCACGGCGGTGGACGGCGGCAGACGGCGGCGCGGAAGGAAGCAGGGGAAACCCGTGGCGGTTTCAACCCAGATTTCTGGTAAATCTTTTCCCACGTTTAAACTGGTCAGTGATCAATCCTAATCCACTCTAGGAACATCCAGGAACCTTCTGGAATCGAACTCGTGGCCGGTGGAGCTCAGGGCGGTGGCAAAACTGCGACGGGAGGCCAGGGCTGTTCTTCAAGGTAGGCCCTCGATTCGATCCGTGTTTCTCAATTCTAATTACTTAGAACTAATCTAGGGACTAAGACGAGTATGTAGGAATTGAAAGGACTGAAAATGACCCAGAAATGAAGGAATGGCAACCGGGTCTCGATCGCGGGTCTGATCGACCCGAGTTGCAGGAAAACGGGTCAACCCGTCTGATGACAGTGGTGCTGACGTGGCACCCTGTCAGTCTGTCAGATGACGTGGACCAACCGTGAGCCGACACGTGTCACATGTCAGTGCACAGTCAGCACTGACATGTCAGTGACGTGGACCAGTCAGGGACTACCACGTGTCACTGACATGTCAGTGACGTGGACCAGTGCCGTGCTGACACGTGGCACATGTCAGATCTGACACGTGGTCTGACAGATCAGTGAGGTGGACCAATCAGATGGTGACACGTGGCACCTGTCAGAGTCTGACATGTCAGACCTGCCAGCTGTCAGATGACGTCAGCATGACGTCATGCTGACGTCAGCGATGACGTCAGCAGGAACTGTTCCTGCGTTGACCGCCGCGTTGACCGGCGCGTGGGGGCGCGTGTGAACAGTGTTTCTGGTGGGACCACCACCATTCTTTAGGTTTCGACGATCCGGATCCAATGGCGGTGGTTTCGGGTCGATCGGAGATCATTAAGTTGGTCAAAATAAGGTTTATTGCCTTGGGAAGCGCGTTCGGGCGGCTTTTCCGGGTCGGTTTCGACCTAGGCTTTCATGGTTGAATGTTGGGGGTTTATTTTGACCTTTACGAATACTTGGATTTGACAGGGATTGTACATTTGTACCAGGACGAGGGTATACGTTCGGTTTCTAGCAGGATTGTACTGTGAGTGGGCCATTTTCTTAAACCCTTGTGTGCATAAATGTTTTCTGGTTTTATTTATTCACATGCTAAAACAATGATGGTTTTGATGATATGGAAAATGTGGTTATGGCACGTTTCACGGTATTTGGGCTTGAGACCCGTTTGATGAAACTTAATGATTGATTCTGTATATATATATGTTTGCATGTGGATATCAATAAAATGTATTTGTTACTGCACTGTATAGATCCTTCCATATTGTATTGTCTCCTCCGGATGAGGTACCCCGGAGAGGTCACGGACGTCTAGTACGTCCAGCGTCTATGACGCTAAGCATCGGGGATGCTGTACCCGAACGGGGTTCGGGGATTGAACTCGGAAATTGAGACCCGAGTGGCACGCGTAGCCTTGTGATTGTGACCTATTGGACGTCAGGGACGTCAGACATCAGGGATGTCGGGATTGGAGTGTATAGTGCAGCAACTAAAATTATGGTTATGGTTTTGCTATATGCCTTATGGTTCATATTATATGGTTTATGATTTTGGAATTATGGTGCACGCATATTTGGAAAACGGTGGGGTAAATTATATGTTTTACTTATCAAACGATTTCATAAACTTGTGTTTCGGTCCACTCACCCTTAATGTTTTGATAACCCCTCCAGGTCGGGAAACTGAGGTAGAGGAGGAACCAGAGGCTGAGGCATAGATCTACTTCTGCGTACCTGAACCCCTGCTGGGCGGTGTACCCGCAGGATTACTTTAGAGTCGTGCTCGCAAATTTGTAATTTTGGATTATATCCCTTGTCTGACATTCGTTTAATTCGGATTTTATGTATGACTTTAATTTGGTTATTGATGCTTTTAAATGTTTTGAGGTTAAAATTGGTATGAATTATTGGGTGTCAGACGGGAGCAGGGCACGTCCCCTTGTGGTCCCTGCGGGATCGGGGCGGGTCCTGTCAGCTTGGTATCAGAGCACTAGGTTGTGGTCAGTACTAGGGTATTGGTCTGCATGCTAGACTAGCGATTAGTACTAGTTACTTTTCGACTTTTAAGAATATTGTTTTCTGATCTATGCCTCTTGACAGTTGGTTATGCCTCCTAGGAGAATTCCGCATACTCGAACGGACGAGGATCTAGAAAGAGAGATGGAATGCGCGAGCATCGAAAGGGCTCAACGTTTGGGAGCCACTCCTTTCTGCGGGGGATCAAACCCCGAGGATGCTCACGACTGGATCACCAAGTGGGAGAGGATCTTCTCGGTGATGCACTGCCCTCCGGGCGAACGAGTGACTCTGGCGGCCTTCTTACTGGAGGGAGGAGCCTACCAGTGGTGGCATGGACTCGAAATGTCCGGGTGGTCTGTCCATACCACTACCTGGGAAGCTTTTCGTTCCAGGTTTTTGGACCAGTACTACCCGCGATCCTTTCGCGCGGCGCGAGAGGCGGAATTCCTGCGGCTGGAGCAGGGTGACATGTCTGTTTCAGACTACGAGCAAACATTCGGGAGACTTTCCCGGTTCGCTGCCTCATTCGTAAGCACGGAGGAGGACAAATGCCAGCGGTATGAGCTTGGACTCCGAGGGGAGATCCGGGCCAGTGTGACTGCTACCACTCATGCTTCTCTGAGGGATATGGTCGACGCAGCGGTGCGTGTCGAGGCCAGTCTGGCGGCACACCAATCACGACAACCTTCGGGGGAGGGGCGACGTCAGGATCGCCCACACCATGGGCCATCGGGCCGGAAGAACAACAGGGGAGGGAGCTACAGAGGAGCACCCTCATCCTTCAAGGGTCGTGGCTGGTCGGGTCGACGTGGAGGCTCTCAGGGCAGAGGATCTGGACACAACTCTGGGCAGCACTCATCTTGGAGTGGTGCATCTGGTGGGCATTCGGGCAGGCCAAGGCCAGTAACTTGTTTTGCTTGCGGAGAGGAAGGCCACTATGCCTGCGATTGTCCGCAGTTGTCCAAAAACAAAGACGCTGGGGGCTCGAGTGTGGTGCAGAGCACGGCGTCCCACACTAACGGAGGTCGCGGTCAGGGAGGTGACCGTGGTGCTGGACGTGGCGCGCGCGGGCGCGGACGGAACGGAGGGCCGAGGGCCCAAGTGTTCGCAATGACCCAGCAGCAGGCGAGGACTGCTCCAGGCGTGGTCACAGGTACACTACATATCTTTAATTTTCTTGTACGTGTATTAATGGATGCGGGGGCTACACATTCTTTTATTTCGAGGAGTTGTGCTGGTTTGCTTGATTGTGTGGTATCAGCCTTAGATTGCGAAATGGGTGTTGGCACCCCGATGGGTACCGTGTACCTTGTGAATCAGGTGATTCGGAGGTGCCCGGTAAGAATTGAGGATGTGGATTTACCAGCAGACTTAATTATTCTGGATATCCACGACTTCGATATAATCCTAGGGATGGATTGGCTGTCGGAGCACGGATCGCTCATCGACTGCTGTAGCAAGCAAGTAATTTTGCGGAGCCCGGGTTTGCCGGAAGTTATCTTTCAGGGGGAACGTGATGGTTCGCCTCCTGAAGTGATTTCGTCACTTACTGCTACCAAACTTCTACGGAAGGGATGCCAGGGTTATCTGGCGCATGTCGTGTCGGAACGGGTCGATACTCCGGTTATCGACGAAATACCGGTGGTCTGTGAGTTTCCGGACGTATTCCCGGAAGACTTACCTGGATTGCCACCATCGCGGGAGATTGAGTTTACTATTGAACTACTCCCGGGTACCCGACCTATATCCCAGGCACCATACCGGATGGCGCCGGCCGAGTTACGGGAACTCAAGACTCAATTGCAGGAGTTGGTAGATTTGGGATATGTCCGACCGAGCACTTCACCGTGGGGAGCACCGGTGTTGTTCGTGAAGAAGAAGGAAGGAAGTCTCCGTTTATGTATTGATTATCGACAACTCAACAAGGTGACATTGAGGAACCAGTATCCTCTACCCAGGATTGATGACCTTTTCGACCAGTTGCGGGGAGCTCAGTGCTTCTCGAAAATTGATTTGCGATCTGGGTATCACCAACTGAGGATTTCGGAGGAGGATATTCCGAAAACTGCTTTTCGAACCCGTTACGGGCACTACGAGTTCCTTGTTATGCCATTTGGTTTGACGAATGCTCCAGCAGCATTCATGGATCTGATGAACCGGGTCTTCCGACCCTACCTGGATAAGTTCGTGATTGTGTTCATCGATGATATTTTGGTATACTCGAGGAGTGCCCGTGCACATGAAGAACATCTACGGTTGGTCTTGGAGAAACTGAGACAAGAACAATTGTATGCCAAGCTGAGCAAGTGTCAGTTTTGGCTGAGCAGTATTGGTTTTCTGGGACACGTGATATCAACGGATGGGATTTGCGTGGATCCCCAGAAAACAGAAGCGGTGACCAACTGGGCTAGACCGACAACGGTGACCGAGGTGCGGAGTTTCGTCGGATTAGCAGGCTACTACCGGAGATTCGTGGAGGGTTTCTCCAAAATTGCTGCACCATTGACTCGTCTGACTCGGAAAGGAGTAAAGTTTATCTGGGACGAGCAGTGCGATCGGAGCTTTCAAGAGTTGAAGGATCGATTGACCACTGCACCTGTCCTTGCATTGCCGGACGACAGTGGAGAGTTTGTAGTTTTCAGTGATGCTTCACTGCAAGGTTTGGGCTGCGTGTTGATGCAAACTGGCAAGGTTATCGCCTATGCATCCCGGCAGCTGAAGACTCATGAGTTGAACTACCCTACCCATGATTTGGAGTTGGCGGCGGTGGTTCATGCTCTCAAAATCTGGAGACATTATCTGTTCGGCGCAACGTGTCGAATATACACCGATCACCAGAGTCTTAAATATTTATTCACTCAGAAGGAGCTCAACATGAGACAACGGAGATGGTTGGAGCTACTGAAGGACTATGACTGTACGATCGAGTACCATCCGGGTAAGGCCAATGTGGTGGCGGATGCACTCAGCAGGAAATCAGCAGGAACTATTGCACACCTTGGGGTGGTGTATCTTCCCTTGCTGGTGGAACTCCGGAAGGCGGGAGTTATTTTGGGTACTGACGAGCATGGAGCTTTGTTGGCCAGCTTCCATGTGCGACCAGTACTGATTGATCGGATCATTGAAGCACAACTGCAGGATCCGATACTCTGTATTTACAGAATTGAGGTCGATGCGGATGGGAGACAGGATTTTACCATCCGGGACGATGGAGCACTGGTGAAATTGGGCCGTTTGTGCGTACCTGCAGTGGCAGAGTTACGGGCCGAGATACTTGAAGAGGCCCACAGTTCGGCCTATGCTATGCATCCGGGAGGTACAAAGATGTACCGTACCCTCCGGAACCATTATTGGTGGCCAGGAATGAAGAAGGATATTGCTGAGTTCGTGAGCAAATGCTTAACCTGTCAGCAGGTTAAGGCGGAACGGCAGAGACCGTATGGGGCTATGCAGCCACTTCCGATTCCTGAGTGGAAGTGGGATCACATCACCATGGACTTCGTCTTTAAGTTACCGAGGACTCAGAGTGGAGTGGACGGAGTATGGGTGATCGTGGATCGGTTAACCAAATCAGCCCATTTTCTGCCAGTTCAGGAAACCTATAAACCTAACCGACTGGCTCAGTTGTTTGTGAAGGAAATCATACGACTTCATGGTACGCCGGAATCGATCGTGTCCGATCGTGATCCGCGTTTCACTTCCAGGTTCTGGCGGAGTTTGCAAGCTACTTTGGGAACAAACCTACGTTTCAGTACTGCTTTCCATCCACAGACCGATGGACAGTCTGAGAGAACCATTCAAACCCTGGAGGACATGATGAGGTCATATGTACTACAGTTTCAAGACTCTTGGGATACTCATTTGCCATTGATGGAATTCGCTTACAACAACAGCTATCAGGCAAGCATCGGGATGGCACCTTATGAGGCACTGTATGGCCGACAGTGCAGGACACCTATCTGCTGGACGGAGGTAGGAGAGCGAGCGGCTGTAGGGCCGGAGATAATGGACTTAACCATGGAAACTGTTCGCGTGATCAAGGAAAGATTGAAGGTGGCACAGGATCGCCAGAAGAGTTATGCCGACCGACGGATTCGAGACTTGGAGTTTGAAGTGGGAGATTTTGTCTTCCTGAAGTTGTCTCCGTGGAAAGGGATTATCCGTTTTGGCCGACGGGGGAAACTGAGTCCGCGTTTTATCGGACCTTATGAAATCGTGGAGAGAATTGGCAGAGTTGCATACAGATTGGCACTACCCCCAGAACTATCAAGAGTTCACGATGTTTTCCACGTATCGATGTTGCGGATGTACGTACGTGATGCTTCTCATGTACTTAGGGAACAACCTGTCGAACTACGGGAGGATTTGAGCTTTGAAGAACAACCAGTACAGATCTTAGATCGGAAGGACAAGGTACTACGTCGAAAGACGATCCCTCTCGTGAAAATTCTCTGGAGAAACCAGGATGTGGAAGAAGCCACATGGGAGCCTGAGGCTCAGATGCGAGAACAATTTCCTCATTTGTTTCTTTGAAATTTCGGGACGAAATTTCTTAAGGGGGGAAGGTTGTAACACCCCGGAAATTCGAGGATTCTCATTTTGTAATTTAATGTGTGATTTGACGATTTTACCCTTGAGAATGGTAAGGTCAAATTATTGACTTTTTGATTGATGAACTAAATGGACTTTAACCTATGACCGTGACGTAGTTCGGGACGTCACGAGTTCATAGACAGGTGGCACGTCCGATTCGGACGATCAGGGTGAAAGTTATGGCTATCGGAGGTTCAGGGGCATTACCGTAATTTGGACTCTCGGGGGAAAATGTTGACTTTTCTTTTGACAACTAATTTTCGGTTGACTCAAGGACCGTTGGGTAGGCCTCGACGTCCTGAGTCCGTAGACAGGCGGCACGCTGAAATCGGACTTCGTACGAGGAAGTTATGGTCAGAAACGTGAATTCGGGAAGTTCGTGTCTCGGTTTTCGTGTCGAATATTATATTCAGGAAATCTGATTGGAGGACATCTGGTGAGTGACAAGTGTCACTCACCCATTGGCTAGATTGGATCAGATCCACTATTGGATTAATTAAACATTTGAACCAGCTTTAAATTTCAGCCTTTGGATTGAAAACCCCAGATCAGATCTCAGCCCTTGATCTAATCTGGAGATTCAATCTGAGCCATCCATTTCCTTCCCTCCATTTCTTTATAATTCATACCCGCAGAGCACTTTCAGCCATTTCGATCCAACATTCCAGCAAACCATCCACTCTTTGTGTCTGTGTGTTGCTGGACTCACGGGGAAGGACGGAGGCACGGCGGTGGACGGCGGCAGACGGCGGCGCGGAAGGAAGCAGGGGAAACCCGTGGCGGTTTCAACCCAGATTTCTGGTAAATCTTTTCCCACGTTTAAACTGGTCAGTGATCAATCCTAATCCACTCTAGGAACATCCAGGAACCTTCTGGAATCGAACTCGTGGCCGGTGGAGCTCAGGGCGGTGGCAAAACTGCGACGGGAGGCCAGGGCTGTTCTTCAAGGTAGGCCCTCGATTCGATCCGTGTTTCTCAATTCTAATTACTTAGAACTAATCTAGGGACTAAGACGAGTATGTAGGAATTGAAAGGACTGAAAATGACCCAGAAATGAAGGAATGGCAACCGGGTCTCGATCGCGGGTCTGATCGACCCGAGTTGCAGGAAAACGGGTCAACCCGTCTGATGACAGTGGTGCTGACGTGGCACCCTGTCAGTCTGTCAGATGACGTGGACCAACCGTGAGCCGACACGTGTCACATGTCAGTGCACAGTCAGCACTGACATGTCAGTGACGTGGACCAGTCAGGGACTACCACGTGTCACTGACATGTCAGTGACGTGGACCAGTGCCGTGCTGACACGTGGCACATGTCAGATCTGACACGTGGTCTGACAGATCAGTGAGGTGGACCAATCAGATGGTGACACGTGGCACCTGTCAGAGTCTGACATGTCAGACCTGCCAGCTGTCAGATGACGTCAGCATGACGTCATGCTGACGTCAGCGATGACGTCAGCAGGAACTGTTCCTGCGTTGACCGCCGCGTTGACCGGCGCGTGGGGGCGCGTGTGAACAGTGTTTCTGGTGGGACCACCACCATTCTTTAGGTTTCGACGATCCGGATCCAATGGCGGTGGTTTCGGGTCGATCGGAGATCATTAAGTTGGTCAAAATAAGGTTTATTGCCTTGGGAAGCGCGTTCGGGCGGCTTTTCCGGGTCGGTTTCGACCTAGGCTTTCATGGTTGAATGTTGGGGGTTTATTTTGACCTTTACGAATACTTGGATTTGACAGGGATTGTACATTTGTACCAGGACGAGGGTATACGTTCGGTTTCTAGCAGGATTGTACTGTGAGTGGGCCATTTTCTTAAACCCTTGTGTGCATAAATGTTTTCTGGTTTTATTTATTCACATGCTAAAACAATGATGGTTTTGATGATATGGAAAATGTGGTTATGGCACGTTTCACGGTATTTGGGCTTGAGACCCGTTTGATGAAACTTAATGATTGATTCTGTATATATATATGTTTGCATGTGGATATCAATAAAATGTATTTGTTACTGCACTGTATAGATCCTTCCATATTGTATTGTCTCCTCCGGATGAGGTACCCCGGAGAGGTCACGGACGTCTAGTACGTCCAGCGTCTATGACGCTAAGCATCGGGGATGCTGTACCCGAACGGGGTTCGGGGATTGAACTCGGAAATTGAGACCCGAGTGGCACGCGTAGCCTTGTGATTGTGACCTATTGGACGTCAGGGACGTCAGACATCAGGGATGTCGGGATTGGAGTGTATAGTGCAGCAACTAAAATTATGGTTATGGTTTTGCTATATGCCTTATGGTTCATATTATATGGTTTATGATTTTGGAATTATGGTGCACGCATATTTGGAAAACGGTGGGGTAAATTATATGTTTTACTTATCAAACGATTTCATAAACTTGTGTTTCGGTCCACTCACCCTTAATGTTTTGATAACCCCTCCAGGTCGGGAAACTGAGGTAGAGGAGGAACCAGAGGCTGAGGCATAGATCTACTTCTGCGTACCTGAACCCCTGCTGGGCGGTGTACCCGCAGGATTACTTTAGAGTCGTGCTCGCAAATTTGTAATTTTGGATTATATCCCTTGTCTGACATTCGTTTAATTCGGATTTTATGTATGACTTTAATTTGGTTATTGATGCTTTTAAATGTTTTGAGGTTAAAATTGGTATGAATTATTGGGTGTCAGACGGGAGCAGGGCACGTCCCCTTGTGGTCCCTGCGGGATCGGGGCGGGTCCTGTCAGCTTGGTATCAGAGCACTAGGTTGTGGTCAGTACTAGGGTATTGGTCTGCATGCTAGACTAGCGATTAGTACTAGTTACTTTTCGACTTTTAAGAATATTGTTTTCTGATCTATGCCTCTTGACAGTTGGTTATGCCTCCTAGGAGAATTCCGCATACTCGAACGGACGAGGATCTAGAAAGAGAGATGGAATGCGCGAGCATCGAAAGGGCTCAACGTTTGGGAGCCACTCCTTTCTGCGGGGGATCAAACCCCGAGGATGCTCACGACTGGATCACCAAGTGGGAGAGGATCTTCTCGGTGATGCACTGCCCTCCGGGCGAACGAGTGACTCTGGCGGCCTTCTTACTGGAGGGAGGAGCCTACCAGTGGTGGCATGGACTCGAAATGTCCGGGTGGTCTGTCCATACCACTACCTGGGAAGCTTTTCGTTCCAGGTTTTTGGACCAGTACTACCCGCGATCCTTTCGCGCGGCGCGAGAGGCGGAATTCCTGCGGCTGGAGCAGGGTGACATGTCTGTTTCAGACTACGAGCAAACATTCGGGAGACTTTCCCGGTTCGCTGCCTCATTCGTAAGCACGGAGGAGGACAAATGCCAGCGGTATGAGCTTGGACTCCGAGGGGAGATCCGGGCCAGTGTGACTGCTACCACTCATGCTTCTCTGAGGGATATGGTCGACGCAGCGGTGCGTGTCGAGGCCAGTCTGGCGGCACACCAATCACGACAACCTTCGGGGGAGGGGCGACGTCAGGATCGCCCACACCATGGGCCATCGGGCCGGAAGAACAACAGGGGAGGGAGCTACAGAGGAGCACCCTCATCCTTCAAGGGTCGTGGCTGGTCGGGTCGACGTGGAGGCTCTCAGGGCAGAGGATCTGGACACAACTCTGGGCAGCACTCATCTTGGAGTGGTGCATCTGGTGGGCATTCGGGCAGGCCAAGGCCAGTAACTTGTTTTGCTTGCGGAGAGGAAGGCCACTATGCCTGCGATTGTCCGCAGTTGTCCAAAAACAAAGACGCTGGGGGCTCGAGTGTGGTGCAGAGCACGGCGTCCCACACTAACGGAGGTCGCGGTCAGGGAGGTGACCGTGGTGCTGGACGTGGCGCGCGCGGGCGCGGACGGAACGGAGGGCCGAGGGCCCAAGTGTTCGCAATGACCCAGCAGCAGGCGAGGACTGCTCCAGGCGTGGTCACAGGTACACTACATATCTTTAATTTTCTTGTACGTGTATTAATGGATGCGGGGGCTACACATTCTTTTATTTCGAGGAGTTGTGCTGGTTTGCTTGATTGTGTGGTATCAGCCTTAGATTGCGAAATGGGTGTTGGCACCCCGATGGGTACCGTGTACCTTGTGAATCAGGTGATTCGGAGGTGCCCGGTAAGAATTGAGGATGTGGATTTACCAGCAGACTTAATTATTCTGGATATCCACGACTTCGATATAATCCTAGGGATGGATTGGCTGTCGGAGCACGGATCGCTCATCGACTGCTGTAGCAAGCAAGTAATTTTGCGGAGCCCGGGTTTGCCGGAAGTTATCTTTCAGGGGGAACGTGATGGTTCGCCTCCTGAAGTGATTTCGTCACTTACTGCTACCAAACTTCTACGGAAGGGATGCCAGGGTTATCTGGCGCATGTCGTGTCGGAACGGGTCGATACTCCGGTTATCGACGAAATACCGGTGGTCTGTGAGTTTCCGGACGTATTCCCGGAAGACTTACCTGGATTGCCACCATCGCGGGAGATTGAGTTTACTATTGAACTACTCCCGGGTACCCGACCTATATCCCAGGCACCATACCGGATGGCGCCGGCCGAGTTACGGGAACTCAAGACTCAATTGCAGGAGTTGGTAGATTTGGGATATGTCCGACCGAGCACTTCACCGTGGGGAGCACCGGTGTTGTTCGTGAAGAAGAAGGAAGGAAGTCTCCGTTTATGTATTGATTATCGACAACTCAACAAGGTGACATTGAGGAACCAGTATCCTCTACCCAGGATTGATGACCTTTTCGACCAGTTGCGGGGAGCTCAGTGCTTCTCGAAAATTGATTTGCGATCTGGGTATCACCAACTGAGGATTTCGGAGGAGGATATTCCGAAAACTGCTTTTCGAACCCGTTACGGGCACTACGAGTTCCTTGTTATGCCATTTGGTTTGACGAATGCTCCAGCAGCATTCATGGATCTGATGAACCGGGTCTTCCGACCCTACCTGGATAAGTTCGTGATTGTGTTCATCGATGATATTTTGGTATACTCGAGGAGTGCCCGTGCACATGAAGAACATCTACGGTTGGTCTTGGAGAAACTGAGACAAGAACAATTGTATGCCAAGCTGAGCAAGTGTCAGTTTTGGCTGAGCAGTATTGGTTTTCTGGGACACGTGATATCAACGGATGGGATTTGCGTGGATCCCCAGAAAACAGAAGCGGTGACCAACTGGGCTAGACCGACAACGGTGACCGAGGTGCGGAGTTTCGTCGGATTAGCAGGCTACTACCGGAGATTCGTGGAGGGTTTCTCCAAAATTGCTGCACCATTGACTCGTCTGACTCGGAAAGGAGTAAAGTTTATCTGGGACGAGCAGTGCGATCGGAGCTTTCAAGAGTTGAAGGATCGATTGACCACTGCACCTGTCCTTGCATTGCCGGACGACAGTGGAGAGTTTGTAGTTTTCAGTGATGCTTCACTGCAAGGTTTGGGCTGCGTGTTGATGCAAACTGGCAAGGTTATCGCCTATGCATCCCGGCAGCTGAAGACTCATGAGTTGAACTACCCTACCCATGATTTGGAGTTGGCGGCGGTGGTTCATGCTCTCAAAATCTGGAGACATTATCTGTTCGGCGCAACGTGTCGAATATACACCGATCACCAGAGTCTTAAATATTTATTCACTCAGAAGGAGCTCAACATGAGACAACGGAGATGGTTGGAGCTACTGAAGGACTATGACTGTACGATCGAGTACCATCCGGGTAAGGCCAATGTGGTGGCGGATGCACTCAGCAGGAAATCAGCAGGAACTATTGCACACCTTGGGGTGGTGTATCTTCCCTTGCTGGTGGAACTCCGGAAGGCGGGAGTTATTTTGGGTACTGACGAGCATGGAGCTTTGTTGGCCAGCTTCCATGTGCGACCAGTACTGATTGATCGGATCATTGAAGCACAACTGCAGGATCCGATACTCTGTATTTACAGAATTGAGGTCGATGCGGATGGGAGACAGGATTTTACCATCCGGGACGATGGAGCACTGGTGAAATTGGGCCGTTTGTGCGTACCTGCAGTGGCAGAGTTACGGGCCGAGATACTTGAAGAGGCCCACAGTTCGGCCTATGCTATGCATCCGGGAGGTACAAAGATGTACCGTACCCTCCGGAACCATTATTGGTGGCCAGGAATGAAGAAGGATATTGCTGAGTTCGTGAGCAAATGCTTAACCTGTCAGCAGGTTAAGGCGGAACGGCAGAGACCGTATGGGGCTATGCAGCCACTTCCGATTCCTGAGTGGAAGTGGGATCACATCACCATGGACTTCGTCTTTAAGTTACCGAGGACTCAGAGTGGAGTGGACGGAGTATGGGTGATCGTGGATCGGTTAACCAAATCAGCCCATTTTCTGCCAGTTCAGGAAACCTATAAACCTAACCGACTGGCTCAGTTGTTTGTGAAGGAAATCATACGACTTCATGGTACGCCGGAATCGATCGTGTCCGATCGTGATCCGCGTTTCACTTCCAGGTTCTGGCGGAGTTTGCAAGCTACTTTGGGAACAAACCTACGTTTCAGTACTGCTTTCCATCCACAGACCGATGGACAGTCTGAGAGAACCATTCAAACCCTGGAGGACATGATGAGGTCATATGTACTACAGTTTCAAGACTCTTGGGATACTCATTTGCCATTGATGGAATTCGCTTACAACAACAGCTATCAGGCAAGCATCGGGATGGCACCTTATGAGGCACTGTATGGCCGACAGTGCAGGACACCTATCTGCTGGACGGAGGTAGGAGAGCGAGCGGCTGTAGGGCCGGAGATAATGGACTTAACCATGGAAACTGTTCGCGTGATCAAGGAAAGATTGAAGGTGGCACAGGATCGCCAGAAGAGTTATGCCGACCGACGGATTCGAGACTTGGAGTTTGAAGTGGGAGATTTTGTCTTCCTGAAGTTGTCTCCGTGGAAAGGGATTATCCGTTTTGGCCGACGGGGGAAACTGAGTCCGCGTTTTATCGGACCTTATGAAATCGTGGAGAGAATTGGCAGAGTTGCATACAGATTGGCACTACCCCCAGAACTATCAAGAGTTCACGATGTTTTCCACGTATCGATGTTGCGGATGTACGTACGTGATGCTTCTCATGTACTTAGGGAACAACCTGTCGAACTACGGGAGGATTTGAGCTTTGAAGAACAACCAGTACAGATCTTAGATCGGAAGGACAAGGTACTACGTCGAAAGACGATCCCTCTCGTGAAAATTCTCTGGAGAAACCAGGATGTGGAAGAAGCCACATGGGAGCCTGAGGCTCAGATGCGAGAACAATTTCCTCATTTGTTTCTTTGAAATTTCGGGACGAAATTTCTTAAGGGGGGAAGGTTGTAACACCCCGGAAATTCGAGGATTCTCATTTTGTAATTTAATGTGTGATTTGACGATTTTACCCTTGAGAATGGTATGGTCAAATTATTGACTTTTTGATTGATGAACTAAATGGACTTTAACCTATGACCGTGACGTAGTTCGGGACGTCACGAGTTCATAGACAGGTGGCACGTCCGATTCGGACGATCAGGGTGAAAGTTATGGCTATCGGAGGTTCAGGGGCATTACCGTAATTTGGACTCTCGGGGGAAAATGTTGACTTTTCTTTTGACAACTAATTTTCGGTTGACTCAAGGACCGTTGGGTAGGCCTCGACGTCCTGAGTCCGTAGACAGGCGGCACGCTGAAATCGGACTTCGTACGAGGAAGTTATGGTCAGAAACGTGAATTCGGGAAGTTCGTGTCTCGGTTTTCGTGTCGAATATTATATTCAGGAAATCTGATTGGAGGACATCTGGTGAGTGACAAGTGTCACTCACCCATTGGCTAGATTGGATCAGATCCACTATTGGATTAATTAAACATTTGAACCAGCTTTAAATTTCAGCCTTTGGATTGAAAACCCCAGATCAGATCTCAGCCCTTGATCTAATCTGGAGATTCAATCTGAGCCATCCATTTCCTTCCCTCCATTTCTTTATAATTCATACCCGCAGAGCACTTTCAGCCATTTCGATCCAACATTCCAGCAAACCATCCACTCTTTGTGTCTGTGTGTTGCTGGACTCACGGGGAAGGACGGAGGCACGGCGGTGGACGGCGGCAGACGGCGGCGCGGAAGGAAGCAGGGGAAACCCGTGGCGGTTTCAACCCAGATTTCTGGTAAATCTTTTCCCACGTTTAAACTGGTCAGTGATCAATCCTAATCCACTCTAGGAACATCCAGGAACCTTCTGGAATCGAACTCGTGGCCGGTGGAGCTCAGGGCGGTGGCAAAACTGCGACGGGAGGCCAGGGCTGTTCTTCAAGGTAGGCCCTCGATTCGATCCGTGTTTCTCAATTCTAATTACTTAGAACTAATCTAGGGACTAAGACGAGTATGTAGGAATTGAAAGGACTGAAAATGACCCAGAAATGAAGGAATGGCAACCGGGTCTCGATCGCGGGTCTGATCGACCCGAGTTGCAGGAAAACGGGTCAACCCGTCTGATGACAGTGGTGCTGACGTGGCACCCTGTCAGTCTGTCAGATGACGTGGACCAACCGTGAGCCGACACGTGTCACATGTCAGTGCACAGTCAGCACTGACATGTCAGTGACGTGGACCAGTCAGGGACTACCACGTGTCACTGACATGTCAGTGACGTGGACCAGTGCCGTGCTGACACGTGGCACATGTCAGATCTGACACGTGGTCTGACAGATCAGTGAGGTGGACCAATCAGATGGTGACACGTGGCACCTGTCAGAGTCTGACATGTCAGACCTGCCAGCTGTCAGATGACGTCAGCATGACGTCATGCTGACGTCAGCGATGACGTCAGCAGGAACTGTTCCTGCGTTGACCGCCGCGTTGACCGGCGCGTGGGGGCGCGTGTGAACAGTGTTTCTGGTGGGACCACCACCATTCTTTAGGTTTCGACGATCCGGATCCAATGGCGGTGGTTTCGGGTCGATCGGAGATCATTAAGTTGGTCAAAATAAGGTTTATTGCCTTGGGAAGCGCGTTCGGGCGGCTTTTCCGGGTCGGTTTCGACCTAGGCTTTCATGGTTGAATGTTGGGGGTTTATTTTGACCTTTACGAATACTTGGATTTGACAGGGATTGTACATTTGTACCAGGACGAGGGTATACGTTCGGTTTCTAGCAGGATTGTACTGTGAGTGGGCCATTTTCTTAAACCCTTGTGTGCATAAATGTTTTCTGGTTTTATTTATTCACATGCTAAAACAATGATGGTTTTGATGATATGGAAAATGTGGTTATGGCACGTTTCACGGTATTTGGGCTTGAGACCCGTTTGATGAAACTTAATGATTGATTCTGTATATATATATGTTTGCATGTGGATATCAATAAAATGTATTTGTTACTGCACTGTATAGATCCTTCCATATTGTATTGTCTCCTCCGGATGAGGTACCCCGGAGAGGTCACGGACGTCTAGTACGTCCAGCGTCTATGACGCTAAGCATCGGGGATGCTGTACCCGAACGGGGTTCGGGGATTGAACTCGGAAATTGAGACCCGAGTGGCACGCGTAGCCTTGTGATTGTGACCTATTGGACGTCAGGGACGTCAGACATCAGGGATGTCGGGATTGGAGTGTATAGTGCAGCAACTAAAATTATGGTTATGGTTTTGCTATATGCCTTATGGTTCATATTATATGGTTTATGATTTTGGAATTATGGTGCACGCATATTTGGAAAACGGAGGGGTAAATTATATGTTTTACTTATCAAACGATTTCATAAACTTGTGTTTCGGTCCACTCACCCTTAATGTTTTGATAACCCCTCCAGGTCGGGAAACTGAGGTAGAGGAGGAACCAGAGGCTGAGGCATAGATCTACTTCTGCGTACCTGAACCCCTGCTGGGCGGTGTACCCGCAGGATTACTTTAGAGTCGTGCTCGCAAATTTGTAATTTTGGATTATATCCCTTGTCTGACATTCGTTTAATTCGGATTTTATGTATGACTTTAATTTGGTTATTGATGCTTTTAAATGTTTTGAGGTTAAAATTGGTATGAATTATTGGGTGTCAGACGGGAGCAGGGCACGTCCCCTTGTGGTCCCTGCGGGATCGGGGCGGGTCCTGTCAACACGGCACAACCACCGCCACAGTCCACCGTCTCTCTCTGTTTTCTCCAGAATCCAGCCGTCCACCGTTCAGTCTCCGTGCACGGTTGCAGCTTCAAAACACGATCAATAGGTCACCCTCGTCTCTCTGTCACTCTCACTAGTCATCAACTCACTCACCTTTACCCGAAATCGGTCGAAGTCTCTCCAATTTTCCTCTCTGTTTCCTGAGTGTTCAAACGTGTGCACGGTTTGAACGTGCACAATGTGTGGCCGTGCACACTTAAGCTCTCCCTAGAACCCTCTAGCTTCTGCCCACGTGTCCATCATCCATTGGCTTAGCACAAAATATCCCAGCCCACTTCTGCCACTTGTCCTGATCTGATTGGGCTGAATGTACAAATTACCATTTTGCCCTCACACTTCCTAGACCCATAACTATTTCGTCCGACGTCCGATGACAGTGTGCCGCCTGTCGTTGTACTCAGGACGTCGAGACCTATCTAATGGTCCTCGGTCTACGTAAAAATCACAAGTCCTCCAAAAAGTCAACATTTTCCCTCATTTAGTCAAATTTACGGTAACACCCTCAATCTTCCGAACGTCATAACTTTTCCTTCGATTGTCTGAATCGAACCTGCCACCTGTCTACGGACTCGTGACATCCTCAACTACGTCACGGTCAAGGGTTAACACGCATCCGATCGGTAATTCAAAAAGTCAACTTTTCTTCACAAGGGCAAAATCGTCCTTTATATACAAAACTTTATAAAATTACATTTTTTACCCTTCCCGAAGGCACGGGTTGTTACAGAATATGCCTGCTAGTTTTGATCATTTAACTTGAAACCTTTTATATAAATCTGAGTTATGTGATGGATAATACTATAGAATGTGCCTACTAGTTTTCATCATTTAGCTTGAAACCTTTTATATAAATCTGAGTTATGTTATGGAATGTACCTGAGTTATGTGATGGTTGACAGGACTGCCCCCGAAAGGGGCATCGACAACCGTGCCCGGTCCTGCTCCCGTCTGGCAAGACGACTGAAAATCCAAAGTTATCCTCAGCACTTGCCAAACCAGGCATAGCCACACGTACTTACTCATGTCTCCGCCTCGCGTACAGCCTCGGACAGCGCGCCGTCACGACCTGGAGGGTCAATAAAAAAAACAAAAGGTGTGAGTGGACAAAAATAAATCAGTTTAGTAAAACGGTTACAACAAACGTTTTTACCCTCCGCGTAAAAACCAATGCATGCATACAAAAACATTTCGCCATCGGTTAAGATTTTCCACATAATAAAAACTGTGTATCAAATTTCAACATAAGGAAGAATTCGTATGAACCTCAAAATCATTTTCCTTTCTCAACCATCGGGTCTTAGCCCGCAATCATAAACACCGGGCCTCAGCCCAAAACCACGAATCAAAACCAAATGCACAACCTGATCCAAAACCAACAACCATATACCGGGCCACTGCCCAACTCAACTGAAACATCAGAAATCATCAATAAATCACAAGTCAATCATTTTGCTGGATCTCAAGTGCGCCCGAGTCTTTAAACTCAAAACCATGCGCATAAACAGGCCTTCCCGGAATATCAACGAGTCTTTAAACTCAGAACATATTCAATAGGCCTCGGGGGTATCACAGTAACCGAGTCTTTAAACTCACGAGTCTTTAAACTCATTAAGGGCCCTCCCCCGTCATCAATTAACCGAGTCTTTAAACTCAAAACGTGCTCCAGTAATAGCACCGGGTCCTTAAACCCAAAACAGTTTTCCACGGGTCTTTAAACCCCAAAACAGTTTTCGAACACAACAACGTGGGATCCATCCCAAAACCACATTTTTCACAACAGGACCCATGGTCCGGATTTCCACATTCTTTTTCCCAAATCATACCTCACAAACATGATCAAATTATCATTAAACACGGGGCATGCACAATCATACCAAATCACTTTATTAAATCCTTTTTCATTCCCGAATTTGAATTCGCAATAATGATTCCGTAAGCCGGCATCCGGAAGCATCATCCCGAACCCAAACCAAGAATCCACTTTAAATTTCCGAAAACCGAAACCTCGTTCGTTAAAATTTCTTTTATGCCCCGAGCATCAAGCCCGAAATCACCTTTTTCAAAATCCATTTTAACTCCTTGAAATCACTTCATTTCTCAAATCTCATTATCAAAACATCAAGACCACAATCATAATTACCAAAATCACAATCCAAGAAAAACATACTCAAAACCCACATTTAATATCCTCAAAATCACAAGTCTCATTTTGATTCCCCAATTCAAACATCAACAGTGATCAAATCACAATAACTCAAAATCTCGTAAAACGTGCAAATCCGGAACTTTCCCGAAAAACGTTCCAAAATTGTAAGTCACACTCGCAAATCATAAACAACCTTCTTAAATCATTTTACACCCATTTCATATAACTTCTTCCATTAAACCATCATTAAGCATACGAGTGACCATAGTCTCGAAATACGTGGAATTTCACATGTATAGTAAAAATGCGTATAAATACGGGAATCGAATACGTATATATACGGAAATCAAAATCAACCACAACTTATAATCATGATCATGAAATCATAGAAATAATTTATGCGTGCATTAAATTTGAAAGCAACGTCCACTCACACACCATTCTTAAGGCTCGGTTTCGCGCCGCACGCATGCCCGTAATTTCCGATATTTACCAGAAATTCAAATCCTGTCCGAAAACATACTTTAGTGTCACCAAGGGCTTAGATAGCAACATACTAATTTCCCATAATTTTCCGGGAATTAATCGTTAATTACAAACGTAACATAAATCTTCGGACCCTCGGAAAAACATCGAAACGGTGTCCGATAAATTCGAAACCAATACCAAAATGTTCGTTACATTGTATAGGACAAAAGTCGTGTTGAACTCACCTTGAAATTCGGGTCCACGCGCCCTCACGCGCCGCCGTGAGTGGCTGCGCATGAGCCCACGCGCCTGCTACAGTACTGCACAGTCATCGTCCCTACCCGGCTAGCAGGTAAACGGGCCATTTCACCCGCGCCTCGACCCGATTCGATCCCTGCGTTAAACCATCTAATTTCTTCAATTGATCCCACAAGTAGACTCGAAATACACTCCATTAAGGGTCTATATAAATTAATCCACTCGACACGGCCTAAAACCAACATAATTGAACTCGAGTCGAACTCGGAGTTCATCGTCCCAGTTCAACAGACCGTCACTGTTTCCCTCAATTAATTGGTTAGGGAGCATCGCAGACTTACCTTGAGAATGATTTTGAAATCAATTTTGCAAGGGCTTACCTCCAATTGCACGAACACAAGCTCCTGTTTTCCTGAAATTCGTCGAGTCTGAACATGGCTCTGCGAGCTTCGAACGTCAACTTCCTTGACTTCGATCGACTAAAGAAGGTCCCATAAAGCTCATTCGATCCTAATTGGACTTTGGGCTGGCCTAAAACTGGTCCTCGAATTTGAAATTTCCCAGGGACGGTTCCCGGGTTCTGGGTGTATTCTCACTCAGCGACTCCGCTGCACCTCACCATTGGACTCTGAACACTCACTCCCACCGCCTCGACTCACCCTTGGCTTGTTCTAATGGAAGGATAACCAACCTGCTCTCACGCTCTGTTTTTTCCCCTCAGAGACGCCCACACTGTTATGAGTCCACCATCCCGCATTGTGTACTCTCCAACCCAAATATCAGTGCCCTCACACCCTCTGAGCTCAGGCACTAGCACTACTTGATCACCCACTGAACAATTCGACTCTGCCTCTCTATGTCCCTGCTCAACTGTCCCTGCTCTTCAGTATCGACAAACTCAGCTCGTGCACTGCCTGCCTCCCACGCAGGGCAAAACTCAGTCCCCCCGTGCTCTGATCACGCCACTAAGTAGCAAAACAACTCAAAACACTCACTCCCACACCTGACTAGAATCGAAGTGCTCCCCCATGTCTCTGCTTCATGCCTGTAACCAACAACCCGTGCTAAAAACCCACCAGTGCACCAGTTTCAAACACACCTACACAATTGTTTAATTTTCCCCATCCCAGTACACGATCTCGAGCCATTAATCCCTCATTTCTTAGTGACAAATGTCACTGATTTGCTAAACAATCCTCTTTAAAAACTGCACTCATAGCACGGTTGCACAGTCCCTGTTTTTCACGGTGGTGAACAGTAACCACCGTGTAAATGACCAAAATGCCCTCAGTTGGCAAATTACCAAATTGCCCCTCACCTTCAGTGACCCGTAACTTGGTCATCCGATGTCCGTTTCAAGCGTGCCGCCCGTCGTTGTACTCGGGGCATCAAGAGCTTCCTAACGGTCCTTGGCCCTTGGCCATCGGACCTCCCGATCAAAAAGTCAACATTTTCCCTTATTTCGTCTAAATTACGGAAATGCCCCTGAACTTCTGCACGTCATAACTTTCACCCTGTTAGTCCAAATTGGACGTGCCGCCTGTCAATGAACTCGTGACGTCCCAAACTACGTCACGGTCATCAGGCAAGGTCCATTTGACCGCCCGAATAAAAAGTCAACTTTTTACCCACGACTAGGGGCAAAACGGTCATTTGCCACGTTCGTCCGATTCTACCCAACTAATCACCGGTTAACCCCCACTAATCATGGTTAGTTACTGATCTAATCCCGAATTCCGGGATGGGTCGTTACAATCTTCCCCCCTTAAAGAATTTCGTCCCCGAAATTCCAACCGATCGAAACTCAACCGTTCCTCCCTCCTAAAACCAGTTTCATTCTCGAAATTTCGATTATCCTTATTTTACATCCAACTCGGGGAAAACTTTTCAACCACGCCACACGTGTACACCCGTACACCCATTAACTCATCTGTATCACAGACGTCCTATCGCCGTCTCACGTCATACCGACCACACTCGACCACCTCGAGTGAAAATGATCACTTGACGTCTGCTCCCACTAGGAGTCACCAACTCTCACTCGTCAGTCCGTGCTGACGCTACCAGCCAAACGGTCACCACTAAACCTCACCAGTAAAGCAGTAATCAACAACCAAATGGTGTCACATAAAGTTGCGTAAGATCAATAACACGATCTCATCTCGCAGGGGAAGCCCAACCCTGCGGCATATATCTATCTCAAGTCCATAACTGTCAATTCCCTCAGCGAACCACAACGCTGGAATCATTCCGGTGTGATAACATCACGCAAGGCCACACGTAGTGACGTAGTCGCCAACTCACTCATCTTGAGTGTACGTATACCATCATCATGCTCAATCAGGTGGTGTAACTGACACACATTGAATACTAGCCCATCAGTGTTCGCCCAACTCCACACTGGGGTTCACTAGCCATCCGTGGCTAAGGGCGCATGCTCATGAACTCACTGATCCCAACAAAATTAACTCTGCCCAGTGCATAGTACTAAATGTCCAGTTCTCACCCACCACCAAATCCAATGGTGTCGGAACTAAGCCGACCATCAACACGTATAACCAAATCACTGGTACCTCCCACGTATCGCCACTAAATACAACTCGGCCTGTCCGGTATCAACCCTCGTACACCGTACATGGTACGTACATCCATCTCCCACGAGACCACTACAAGGTTCACAATCAATCACAACCTGACACTCGGGTTTCTTGTCCAATCTCATACTAGACAAATTAATCATTCCAACTCATCATCCATGCTAGATCCCATGGTCACCCGACAAGTAACACAACATCGACTCCCAACACGTCATCCAAGATGTACCAATTCATGCACGCCCACCAAAACGTGTACAGTCATGCCGAATGGGCACCTAATCTCATTCACAAATACCGAAGCACACCAACCCCGAACCTATCGGATACCCGCTCAATCGGTTACCACATCACATCCGATTGACTTCGAAAAGAAGCCAATCCCAATCGCCCATATCTCCGACTGACCAATCAGACCCTGTTGGATATCCACTCATCCACAGGTCAAGCCTTGAGTCAAAACACTTATGACTTCGAAGAGAGGTTCGGTCAAACTATTCCCATATCCAGCATTCGTGATAGAGCGATAAGCTCTGCCCCCCAGTCTGATCAAGGCAATCCCAATTCGAGTCCATTACCACGCCTAAGGCCCACAACCTCATAATCCAGATCCACCTAGGATCCACCCATGCTCACAGCTAGCAATCCACCTGGAACAAGACCGCAGGGTCTTACACCCACTAGATTTCTTGTTAACCACCCGACACTCCTCGACAATTTTCTCCTTCAATCAGTCACTCGACAATGTAATACATCCACTCTGTGGATCCCCTCTATCTACCTCACATCGATCCCTGCCACTCCACCTAGGAGAGACCAAGGATGATCCAATACGATGTCATCAACATCCATCCTATGTGAGTGCAACACAACTCTCTGCACCCACGGTACCAAACATCCAACACCGCCTGCCACCAAGCAGGAAATGGGAGTCCGTTTACCCCAACCTCGAGAAATGTAACTCCACCTGATGACCCCAAAACACACATGGGTCCACCACCCAATACACGCTCATCGTTCTGGTATCCGCGATTAACATCTGCCAGGGCAGAGAATAAGAAGTCAACCCCGATGACTTCCGAATACCGACCACCAATGATTTTTCTCACGTCCCAAATATACCGCTCATCCACTAATCTCTTATCACCTCAACACCGTTGGGACTTATCCCAACGCCTCATCATCTCCGCTGGATTCCATCCAGTCCATGACTCAACCCTGACTGAATATCAAGTACCGACGTACGTTCATCTAGACAGAGTCACCTCCCAACTCGTGGCCCAACACACTCCCCCTCACTGACACCAGCACCAGCGCTAGTACCAGTACCATCATACAACATCCACGCAACACACGGAGTGCACGATTGATGGCCCTGGATCTCCGCTCATAACGAGCGACGATCCCGCATCACTACTCGTATTCCGCAACTAGGGGTACCACCAATATGGCATTCCACCCAATGGACGTTCCCTGAACGCCCCGGAATTCTCAACTACTACCACTACACCAAGTATCCACGCCACTCAGCAATTTCCACAAGATCCAGCCCGGATTTCCTAACTCATTTGATACCTGACCAATGACCGGTCCTGGGCATCTTAAGTGCCAATCGTTCCATTAGCCATTCCGGCTCATCTCGAGTCTTGGTACCTTACCATGACTCAAATCACGTTCCTAACCCCAAATCCTGACTCCTCGTGAGTCCAATCTCATACCGCACCAACCATGTCATCACAGACATACCCAGTCCCCAAGCAATTTCCGATGCTCAACCACCTTCTATACGACCCATAAGGCCTAAGAGATAGTACAATTGCCCAAAAATGCGGCCTTCCAGCCACCGGTCTCGTTCGTCCTTGCGACCCACACAATTCTATGTCCAACAAATCGCAGTTCACAGCGTACACCACCCGACATCTGACCCTCAAACCAGGGTTAATCTCACCCGAGATCTAACACGAGGCCCCAAACACCCTCGCCTACTCGTCTCACTACCAGGTCGGGCACGAGGCTTACGCTCCGGAGGCATGATGTGGCAACAGAATCAGCAACCTAGCGCTCCGATACCAAATTGACAGGAACGCCCCCGAAAGGGGCATCGACAACCGTGCCCGGTCTTGCTCCCGTCTGGCAAGAAGACTGAAAATCCAAAGTTATCCTCAGCACTTGCCAAACCAGGGATAGCCACACGTACTTACTCATGTCTCCGCCCCTCGTATAGCCTCGGACAGCGCGCCGTCACGACCTGGAGGGTCAATAAAAAAAAACAAAAGGTGTGAGTGGACAAAAATAAATCAGTTTAGTAAAACGGTTACAACAAACGTTTTTACCCTCCGCGTAAAAACCAATGCATGCATACAAAAACATTTCGCCATCGGTTAAGATTTTCCACATAATAAAAACTGTGTATCAAATTTCAACATAAGGAAGAATTCGTATGAACCTCAAAATCATTTTCCTTTCTCAACCATCGGGTCTTAGCCCGCAATCATAAACACCGGGCCACTGCCCAACTCAACTGAAACATCAGAAATCATCAATAAATTACAAGTCAATCATTTTGCTGGACCTCAAGTGCGCCCGAGTCTTTAAACTCAAAACCATGCGCATAAACAGGCCTTCCCGGAATATCAACGAGTCTTTAAACTCAAAACATATTCAATAGGCCTCGGGGGTATCACAGTAACCGAGTCTTTAAAATCACGAGTCTTTAAACTCATTAAGGGCCCTCCCCCGTCATCAATTAACCGAGTCTTTAAACTCAAAACGTGCTCCAGCAATAGCACCGGGTCCTTAAACCCAAAATAGTTTTCCACGGGTCTTTAAACCCCAAAACAGTTTTCGAACAGAACAACGTGGGATCCATCCCAAAACCACATTTTTCACAACAGGACCCATGGTCCGGATTTCCACATTCTTTTTCCCAAATCATACCTCACAAACATGATCAAATTATTATTAAACACGGGGCATGCACAATCATACCAAATCACTTTATTAAATCCTTTTTCATTCCCGAATTTGAATTCGCAATAATGATTCCGTAAGCCGGCATCCGGAAGCATCATCCCGAACCCAAACCAAGAATCCACTTTAAATTTCCGAAAACCGAAACCTCGTTCGTTAAAATTTCTTTTATGCCCCGAGCATCAAGCCCGAAATCATCTTTTTCAAAATCCATTTTAACTCCTTGAAATCACTTCATTTCTCAAATCTCATTATCAAAATATCAAGACCACAATCATAATTACCAAAATCACAATCCAAGAAAAACATACTCAAAACCCACATTTAATATCCTCAAAATCACAAGTCTCATTTTGATTCCCCAATTCAAACATCAACAGTGATCAAATCACAATAACTCAAAATCTCGTAAAACGTGCAAATCCGGAACTTTCCCGAAAAACGTGCCAAAATCGTAAGTCACACTCGCAAATCATAAACAACCTTCTTAAATAATTTTACACCCATTTCATATAACTTCTTCCATTAAACCATCATTAAGCATACGAGTGACCATAGTCTCGAAATACGTGGAATTTCACATGTATAGTAAAAATGCGTATAAATACGTGAATCAAATACGTATATATACGGAAATCAAAATCAACCACAACTTATAATCATGATCATGAAATCATAGAAATAATTTATGCGTGCATTAAATTTGAAAGCAACGTCCACTCACACACCATTCTTAAGGCTCGGTTTCACGCCGCACGCATGCCCGTAATTTCCGATATTTACCAGAAATTAAAATCCTGTCCGAAAACATACTTTAGTGTCACCAAGGGCTTAGATAGCAACATACTAATTTCCCATAATTTTCCGGGAATTAATCGTTAATTACAAACGTAACATAAATCTTCGGACCCTTGGAAAAACATCGAAACGGTGTCCGATAAATTCGAAACCAATACCAAAATGTTCGTTACATTGTATAGGACAAAAGTCGTGTTGAACTCACCTTGAAATTCAGGTCCACGCGCCCTCACGCGCCGTCGTGAGTGGCTGCGCGTGAGCCCACGCGCCTGCTACAGTACTGCACAGTCATCGTCCCTACCCGGCTAGGAGGTAAACGGGCCATTTCACCCGCGCCTCGACCCGATTCGATCCCTGCGTTAAACCATCTAATTTCTTCAATTGATCCCACAAGTAGACTCGAAATACACTCCATTAAGGGTCTGTATAAATTAATCCACTCGACACGGCCTAAAACCAACATAATTGAACTCGAGTCGAACTCGGAGTTCATCGTCCCAGTTCAACAGACCGTCACTGTTTCCCTCAATTAATTGGTTAGGGAGCATCGCAGACTTACCTTGAGAATGATTTTGAAATCAATTTTGCAAGGGCTTACCTCCAATTGCACGAACACAAGCTCCTGTTTTCCTGAAATTCGTCGAGTCTGAACATGGCTCTGCGAGCTTCGAACGTCAACTTCCTTGACTTCGATCGACTAAAGAAGGTCCCATAAAGCTCATTCGATCCTAATTGGACTTTGGGCTGGCCTAAAACTGGTCTTCGAATTTGAAATTTCCCAGGGACGGTTCCCGGGTTCTGGGTGTATTCTCACTCAGTGACTCCGCTGCACCTCACCATTGGACTCTGAACACTCACTCCCACCGCCTCGACTCACCCCTGGCTTGTTCTAATGGAAGGATAACCAACCTGCTCTCACGCTCTGTTTTTTCCCCTCAGAGACGCCCACACTGTTATGAGTCCACCAGCCCGCATTGTGTACTCTCCAACCCAAATATCAGTGCCCTCACACCCTCTGAGCTCAGGCACTAGCACTACTTGATCACCCACTGAACAATTCGACTCTGCCTCTCTATGTCCCTGCTCAACTGTCCCTGCTCTTCAGTATCGACAAACTCAGCCCGTGCACTGCCTGCCTCCCACGCAGGGCAAAACTCAGTCCCCCCGTGCTCTGATCACGCCACTAAGTAGCAAAACAACTCAAAACACTCACTCCCACACCTGACTAGAATCGAAGTGCTCCCCCATGTCTCTACTTCATGCCTGTAACCAACAACCCGTGCTAAAAACCCACCAGTGCACCAGTTTCAAACACACCTACATAATTGTTTAATTTTCCCCATCCCAGTACACGATCTCGAGCCATTAATCCCTCATTTCTTAGTGACAAATGTCACTGATTTGCTAAACAATCCTCTTTAAAAACTGCACTCATAGCACGGTTGCACAGTCCCTGTTTTTCACGGTGGTGAACAGTAACCACCGTGTAAATGACCAAAATGCCCTCAGTTGGCAAATTACCAAATTGCCCCTCACCTTCAGTGACCCGTAACTTGGTCATCCGATGTCCGTTTCAAGCGTGCCGCCCGTCGTTGTACTCGGGGCATCAAGAGCTTCCTAACGGTCCTTGGCCCTCGGCCATCGGACCTCCCGATCAAAAAGTCAACATTTTCCCTTATTTCGTCTAAATTACGGAAATGCCCCTGAACTTCCGCACGTTATAACTTTCACTCTGTTAGTCCGAATTGGACGTGCCTCCTGTCAATGAACTCGTGACGTCCCAAACTACGTCACGGTCATCAGGCAAGGTCCATTTGACTGCCCGAATAAAAAGTCAACATTTTACCCACGACTAGGGGCAAAACGGTCATTTGCCACGTTCGTCCGATTCCAGCCAACTAATCACCGGTTAACCCCCACTAATCATGGTTAGTTACTGATCTAATCCCGAATTCCGGGATGGGTCGTTACAATGGTAGTGTTAGGAAGTTATGTGATGGTAGTGTTAGGAAGTTACAATGGCGGAAAAGTATGTTATATAGAATCTGCGTTTTCCATTTTGGTAGAGAGTATGGACTTTTGCACTCTAGAATTGAACCATTTTGGATTGATGGAATTAGGAAGTTACAAAGGAGGAAATGTATGTTATGATGATAGGTGTGTTCATGACTACTTGTCATTGTTAGATTTAAGGGAGTATGGTATAGAACTAGGATATGAAATAGACATTACGTAGAGAGTCAAGTTTTAAAATATTTTATAGGGTTCGTGAGGAAGGTGAAAGATTAATGAAGAAGATTGTAGATGACAGCTGTATCTCTAGGTTGGAAGCAAGCATGTTAGATGTTAGGGTTATTGAACTGTATTTCCACAATCCTACTAAAAAGAACACCATTTTGCATGTAGACTTTGATGTATATTGGGCAAGTATATGCGATGATGATGTTGAACGAGAAGCTGAGCATAATGCACAAGCTAAACCTGAAGCTGAGCTTAATAAACAATCTGAACTAGAAGTTGAGCTTAATGCACAAGCTAAGCTTAATGCACAAGCTAAGCTTAATGAACAATCTGAACCAGAAGCTGAGCTTAATGCAGAACTAGAAGATGAGTTTTTTGAAGACTCTAATTATGGGGTTAGTGATAATGAATTGGATCATGAAGGCCTTGAACATGAAACTGGTAGAGGCAATGAAGAACCTAATTTGCATAAACAGGTAGCAGACAATAAAGAACTTGATTTGTAGAAACATGTAGCATGCAATGAATACAAGGTTCCATTTACAAATCCAAGATCGGAGATATCTTCAGGTGGTGAAGATAGTGAGAATCTCCAATCAGACAATAATGATGAAGATGAAGAACCAATAACAAAAAAAAATGAGGAAGATGTTTAGAAGGATGGCTTGGAAAACTAGCTATGTGAAGCAATATAAGTAATCAACAGATCATAGAAACTAGAGTTCAGATTGGGCATGAAATTTTCTAGAAGAAAAGAACTTAAGGAAGCTATAAAGGAGTATGTCATTGTTCATGGGAAGAAAGTTGTCCTAGTGAAGAATGACAAGAAAATAGTTAGAGCAAAGTGTTTAGGGATTGGAAACGTGTTCCTTTTCGTTATACTAGGTTCCAAGATTGATCAAGATGAGGAGACATTTATGATTACAATGCTTCATTTAAAGCATGAATGTACAAGGGTTGACAAGTTCAAATATACTAATTCTAGATGGATGTCATAGGGGTTCGCAAATAGGCTCAAGAGAACTCCAAACCGGGAAGTGACTAATTGTCAAGGAGAGGTTCGAGAGTAGTATAAGATAAATGTTACCAGGAATCAAGTATATAGAGCTAGAAAACTGGCCAAAGTCTTAGTGGAAGGCAACTACATAGAGCAATATGCCAAGTTACAGGATTACGCTGCAAATTTGAAATCTGCTAACAAGGGTAGTACAATGGTCATTAAAACTGAGTTTCAGAGTGATCAAACTATTTCCAGAGGATCTGTGTGTGTTTGGGTGGATGTAAGAAGGGATTTTTAAAGGGTCGTATAGATGTAATTGGTTTCTACGTCTGCCATCTAAAAGGGTCCTTCCCAAGGCAGATTTTGATAGCTATTGGGGTAGATGGGAACAATGGAATGTTCTTAATTGCTTATGCTGTTGTGGATATTGAATTAAAGGATTCTTGGAAGTGGTTTCTGAGTATTTTGAAGGATGATCTTAAGATAGAAAATAAGAATGTTTGGGTTTTCATTAGTGACAAGAAAAAAGGTTTAATGCATGTCATTGATAGCGTGTTCCCAAATATTGAACATAGAATGTGTGTTAAGCATCTATACAACAACTTTAGGGCAATTCATCTAGGCCTTACATTGAATGAGCTTTTGTGGCAGCGGTTAGGGCAACTACCATACCATGGTTTGAAGCAGAGATGGAGAAACTCAAGCATATAGATAAAACAACTTGGTAGTGGCTTTCATCTATACCTGCAAAAAATTAGAGTACGTCTCATTTTCAAACTGTGTTTAAGTGTGATTTGTTTCTAAATAAGTTGTGTGAAATTTTTAATGCCTGCATCATAGAAACTAGAGATAAACGCATTTTAACATGCCTTGAGAAGATAAAAACTTATGTAATGTTGAGTATAGATAATAAAAGGAATGTTGGTAGAGGTTGGAGGCATCCAGTTGGTCCTAGGGTGTTCAAGATCTTGGAGCAGAACATGCTTAGGCAGAGCCAGTGTATTCCTAGGTCGGTATGAGAGGGAATATACCAAGTTACACATATGTATGGTGCTGAATTTGTTGTGGACTTGAATAAGAAGACTTGTTCATGTAGAATATGGGACTTGTGTGGAATACCTTGCTCACATGCAATTTCCTGCATTTTTTATGCACAACGTAACATTTATGCATACGTTCATGATATCTATAAGCAGGAGCCATATTTGAAGGCCTACACTTCATTTGTATACCCGGTTTCCTCCTCAGACCAATGGGAGAAAAAAACATGGCTCTCATACTGCCTCCAGCTCACAGGCAGCAACCTGGAGGACCCAAGAAGACAAAAAGATGGGAAGCTGTTGACATTGAAGTACATGCTTCTGTTCCTCCTCACCCTATCCCAAAAAACTACCATCCACCTCTAGCTAGGTTAAGGAAAATATGGACCAAGGTGAGATGTTCTATATGTGGCCAAGAAGGTCATAATAAAATAGGTCACCAAGGAACTTCTCAAGCTCCCTCTCAGATATGATATTACCAATATCTAACCATCATATTGTTCATATCCACATTATTTGAAAATTTATGAATTTTATCCATCATAATGATATCTTGGACCAACATGCTAGCACTAGTGAAGGGAGAGGAAGAGGAGCAGTGTGGAGAAGAGGAAGAAGAACAGGGATATCGAGGATGGACAAAGCAACTTCATCACAACCAGGATCACCAATTACTGTATCAGAGTCAACTAGTGCGTCTAAATTGCATAGACCAAAAAAAGTAATTGTAGGAAAACTGGTATAATATGTGCATACTCTTCTTTTTTATGTTTTCTGTTTTATTAGGGAAATCTGGTATAATGTGTGTTGTGCGGGAATATTGCCCTTCTCTGTTATACTGTGGAGATCTGTCTTTCTCTGTTAACTAAGGAATGTGTATACTGCTGTATACTGATGTGTGTACTTAAAATTACCATGTTCTGTTTTATTAGGGAAAACCAGCACAAAATACATCGCAGCCGCTCACACCTTTTAAGGTAAAACAATCACCGCTGCTTGTGTTAAGAACATCTCCCTAATTGATCGTTAAAGGTGCATAAACTATGGAAAATATGAAAACCTTCACTTTGTTACTTTTGTGTTCCTTTGAGATTGTAATCTCTTTTGAAATCCTTGGCATTATAATCTCTTGATATTGTAACCTTTTGCATTGAACATTTTGGTACTATTTTGGTTATACATCTTGAGATTGTAATCTCTTGCCATTAGAATTGAACATTTTGGTGCTACTTTTGTAATCTTTGACATTGTAATATCTTAAGATTGTAATCTTTTGCTTTGAACACTTTGGTGCTATTTTGGTTGTTATGTATCTTGAGAATGAAATCTCTTGCCATTAGAATTGTAATCTCTTCAATGAATTCATGGAATTGTTAGAGAACAACAATTGGTTCAATTCATCGAAACTTCATCATTTTCACAAGTCTTTCATAAAGCACCTAACTAAAACACCAAAAATACCAACACATAAAACAATAACAAACATCAAGAACAACAAATGACCTTCCACAATACTTTCAAAAGCCTTCCACGTCAGTCATAGTCACCAACTTCACCACCAATATGAATAACAATAACACCACTAACGATGACATAAGCAATCCTCCACAAATTTTTTCCTCCCGTTCTTCATAGCTCAAGGTCCGAAGCCTTAATTCTCTAATTTGCCCCTCCAACTCCTTCTTTTCATTTTCCAAAACTCATAATTTTTCTTCTAATTGCGTCTTTTCTTCTTGTAGGGTAGAAATCTCATTTTCCATTCCTCTTAATTTTCTTAGCAATCCGGAAAAAATCTCATTTCCTCTTGGGAAAGTTTCTTTGTCCACCCACTCCCAAAAATGTCATCTCTCCTTCTTGTCTGAATTTTTTTTTGCATACCAAAATGTCGAAATTATAACAAAACATCACACAGAAATAGAAAAATTCAAAAAAATTTTCTTACCCGATTGTTCTCACAAGTTTCAAACCTTCTTCTGGGATTCAGATTGGTCCATGAAGTGTGGGGTTTAATCAAGCCACCACACTTGCATTGCTTCAATGTCGTGAAATTTCCACCTCCAATCGATGAAGATGATGAAGACATCTCAAATTGGGCAACCCCTTTCTTTTACTTTCTTTTTCTCTTTCTTCTGCTCTTCTTCTTCTTCTTCTTCTTTATTTTTTCCTTCTTTCTATCTTCTATTTTAGTTAAATTAGAGAGAGAGATCTCATATTAGCCCCCAATTTTGGCGCCAAAATTCCCTCCTTCACTGCTTCATTATTGTCTGGCACTTGATACGCAAAAACTAAGTATTAACGTAAACACAAAGTCACACTCAACACTTAAGGAAACGTACGCAATTAAAAACCTTTTTTTTGTAGATTGTAGCATTGGTAAATATGGATCGTTCTTAACCGGGGATTGAGGGTACCTAATCATGATTATCGTTTGATTAATTAATTAGGGGGGTAGTTGATTGTTTCGATTATCCTAAGTGATTAGCTAATCTATACTAACCTAATCTATTATTTACATGGTCAACTCATCTTTAACCTAACTCATTCATGAATTCTATTAATTTCAACCTATGAAATCCTCTAATTCTAGCCTTACGAGTTACTTGCATATTATCTTAGGTACATGCTCGGGGACAGCCCGACATACACTTTCAATGAAGTAGACTCGGGGACAGCCCGACATATCTAATCAAACATTAAGCACAAACATACAACCATAAAAAAAACTAGAATCATAAAACACATAGAATATTGAAGCAATACAAATCATAAAACTAAGAATAATATTAGAAATCAGTTCATAAACAAAGATATTCAAGCACAAAAGATAAGTATAAGGTAAAGAGTCTGTGTTACACTTTTTCTCTTCGGGACACCCTATAGATACAAAGTGATTGTGCACTCTTTGGTGAGACACTCAGGGACAGCCTGACTATGCCGCAGATGAAGGTGTAGAGGATGAAGTATGGTATAATTAACCTTGCACGAGAAATCTTGAATTTATTGAAAAGGGAAAATTGGTTTAAGCAAAGCTTTGGTGTAAATAATGAGCGACCCTTACAAATAACCTAAGTCTCTCTATTTATAGGAGAAAATTAATCCTCAAATAAATAGGAGTTCACAATTTAATTTTAAAAGGAAAAGGATTAAACTAATTAAATTAAAGTCCTAAAGGTAAAAGGTATTCTAAATCCTAATGAAAAAATAAATACAAATCTTAATTAACAAGGTAATAAAAACTCCTAATTTAAAAAGGAAAAACAAATCCTAATTAAAAAAGGGAAATTCTTCTCCTTAATTTACTTGGAATTTGGGTTGCTTGCTGGAATTTTAGAAGATGGAACAGCTGGAAAACGTGCAAGGCTTCAATTCCTAGTAAAACAAGTAATCATTCCCGTGCAGACTAACTATGCCTCACCAAAACAGGAATTCTCGTGGCTGTAGGACTTAGATTTGAGTAATTCTTGAACCATTGTAAAATAGACTTCTAGAGCTTTCCAACCATAACTTACTCACATTCGGATTCTATCTGAGGCGTTCACAATGGTTCGTGGAAGTGGGCTAATCTGCACAGACAGATTTCTACTTTGTAACTTTTAATCCACTTCTTCTTTTGGGCTTCTCCAAGAACGAATCTTGGCATAATCTTGAGTCTTCTTGCACATATGGATATAATCTTGACCCATCTTGATGAATCTTGATCCAATCTTTATAAATCTTGGCCCATTCTTGATAGCTTATGCGGGTTTACTCCAATTTAACCTCTTTACTCTACATTCTTGGGTTGCTACCTAAAAATATTAAACAAGTCAGAAATTGTAGGATTAAGGATATAAAAAAGTAAGATGAAAAGGAAATTGAGATAAAAAAAAAAGGTGATGAAATATGTGCTTATCAGTGCCAATACACAATTTAGGACCATTTTCCCCCTGATTTTAACAGATTTCACCATCACTGTTAACAGAGGGAGTGATTTGGTTGAAGTAATGGGACCAAAAAAGTCAAAAATTGGGTTGAGGGACAATCCCAATAACTGTTTAGTTGAGAGACCATTTCTCCAATTTTTCCATAATTTTAATAACCGTTCCTAAACTTGAATATAGTTTCCCCCCGTTCCTGAACTTTAACATAATTGTTAACATAATATTTCCTGAACTATTAGGATAGTGAAGATCCTAAGTGGGTTGTTGATGACTTTAGGAAAAAGGCTAAGGTACACATGGATGAGTATGATGAAAGCTTGTTTTTAGCATATGTGGATATTGAAAATGTTGAAGATGGTGGTGAGGCAGCCCAAGAAGAAGATGAAGTACCTAATTCACCAAGGCTCAATGCATTTAAGTCAGAACCAGCTGCTGGTGAGGAAGGGGATTTGGTTCATCCTCCTCAAAAACTATCAAGGATGAGGAAGTCTGGTTGGCCATTTAGGGAGTTTAATAATGAGGTGGATATGAAAAATCCAAAGTTTTCTTTTGGGATGAAGTTCTTAAGTGGTGTAGTTTTCAGAGAAGCTGTGAGGACATATTCTGTCAATGAACAAAAAAGGATTGTGTTCAAGGTGAATAAGGGAGACCAGATTAGGGTTAAGTGTGTCGAGGAAAAAGGATGTCTCTTTGTGATATATGCCTCTAAGGTAAACATGAGGGAGTACCTGCAAGTAAAAACTTATAATGACTTGCATTTATGTGGAAAAAGAGACTGTCAATTACCATGCCAATGTGAAGTGGTTGAAGCAAAAGTATATGAGGCAGCTCACAAGCAATAAGTGGGATGTGGGTGAATTTCAGAAGTTAGTAGTTGGGGAAACTGGATATAGGCCTAGTAGGACTCAATGTTATAGGACAAGAAGGATGGCCATTCAGCTTCTAGTGGGGACCTAATTTTCCTAATATGAGAGACTCAAGGACTATTTTGAGGAGCTTTTTAAGGTAAACCAAGGGTGTAACGTCCCAGACTTCGATTAAATTGAAATTTCGGAAAATCAGTGAAAATTGACCGTTTTGACCCCTAATCAAGGGTAAAATGTTGACTTTTGACCCTGGACACTTTTTGGACTCAGAAAAGTTGTGAGTTACGGAAACAATCAGAACTATTCATGTAAACCCAGGCGAGTGTATAGTTGTCACTTCTTAATTGATCCAAATATCTAAGTGGACCCATTGGCCCATTCTCCCATGCCCTTGGATCTATTATTGGTTCATGCATCTCACTCTCTCCCTCACTTGTTCTCTGTAACCCGAAACCCCCCCATACTTCAAACACACAAACACCACCCCACACCGTTATACCATCATCTTCTGTTACCTTCTAAGAGTGTGAGAGAGACGTGACGATAGAGGGATGACGAAGATGGGCTGAACAAGGTGGAGGACAGACGGACAAGATAAACCCGAAAACCTATTTTTGGACCCAAAACCTAAACTTGATTTCTAAGGCTGTTGAAGGATTTTAATGACCTTAACATGTTCCTAGGAACCATACAAACTCGTGGGTGTAAGTTTTGAGGATAGAGGTGGTCGGAGACGAAGGGAAACAAAGCTGGAAGTTCGAGGTTTATTGTTCATGGTTGGAAGTTACATTCTAGCTTGTTTTTCCGAGATTTTTGAACCCATAGATCTTCTCTAGGGATCCAGATGATCATGTAGGATTAAACGGGATCGAAAACAGATTAGAAATGAGGGTTTTAGAACTTGGTTGGGTCGCGGGTCTGGACGACCTGTTACAGTGAAACTGGGTTGACCCGTGGAGAGGTTGAAGGTGATGACGTCAGGCCACGTGGCAACCTGTTAGGCACAATCAGCACTGACGTGTTAGACACATGGACCAGTCAGCACATGACACGTGCGTGACAGGTGTCAGACTTGTCAGGTGACGTTAGCAATGATGTTAGCGTTGACCTTGCTGACGTTAGCGTTGACCATGACGTCAGCGTTAACTTTTTTACCAACATTAACTGGGACTTTAACCCGTGTGTAGGGGCGCGTGGGTATGTATTTCGAGGTGAGACCGGTCCCATTTGAAAGATTTTGACAATTTGGATCCAACGGTGATGGTTTTGGGTCGATCGGAGATCGTTGGATAGGTCTTTTAAAGGTTTAAAATTTTGAGAAGCATGTTCGGGACATGTTCTCGGTATCAAACTTTTTGGGAGTTTTGAGTATGAACTTGTAGATTCTGTTAGTGACGTTTATATGTGTTTTGGATAGGGCAGGAGACTGTGGTATAAGCTTCGGGATAGTTTTAGCGCAGATCGCTAGCGCATCAAGGACCATGTGTGAGTGGACCTTTGATTTATAAATGATATGAATACATAACAATTTACCTACTTATTTATATGAACTGGATTATTTTGGTGGATTTTAAATGTTGGTTATGGGATATTTTACATGATACTATGTTTTGGGCTTGAGACTCGTCTGCATCTTATGTTGACTTGTTTTGGGAATTAGACAATGATTTTGGGAATTGGCTTTAACAGGATTTCACTGGTTTTTACTATTACACTGTACATACCACCCTTATGGATTATTTTTCTCCTCTAGACGACCTGGTACCCCGGGAGGGAGTCACGGCGCATTGACTAAGAGGGGTCGCTCTACATGAAAACCGTAGAAAGGCTCAGGATCAGGATTGCTATAGTTGGACATACCCCGAGCAGTGATCCGGGAATTACCCAGACACTGGTAGACCTAAGGGGAGTACTAGGGATTGAGACCCCGGGTGGCACGTGTAGCCTTAGGACCGTGACATTATTGGACATCTGGGATGTCTTACACGGTGCATTAGTATTATTATTATGACTATGATTCGTATTATCTTGATTTATTCCGCTTTATGTTTTGACTTGAATGCATGCATGTTTGGAAAACGGAGGGTCTAAATATTATTATTGGTTATATATGAGTTTTATCACTTATTTATTTTTGGTGCACTCACCCTTTAAACGTTTTCTTGACCCTCCAGGCCTTGACACCGTGGCAAGTGATGATCTAGAGGTTGAGGCATAGATAATTGTGTTATGCACCTGTACACCCGTTTGGGTAGGTAGAGCACCTTTTTGTAGACTTACATATGTGCTCACTTTTGTGTAAAGTAATTATCCTTGGTCTGACAATGTAGTACTTGAACTGGTTTTATTCGTAAAATGTTAACCCCGTAAAGGGTATTTTCGGTACTTGGGGGTTGTTGGCAGACGGGAGCAGGGCACATCCTAGGATGGTCTCCCGAGGGATAAGGATGGGTCCTGTCAAAGGGAGTACAGTGAAAATCAAGGCAGAGATGGAAGGTGATGGACAATTTAGATTCCAAAGGATGTATGTTTGTTTGGGTGTTTCCAAGGACAATTGGCTGACTGGTTGTAGGCATTTCATTGGGTTGGATGGTGCTCATATTAAATGTCCTCATAGTGGGAAAATATTCAGTGTTATCTCAGATGATGCAAACAATGGCATGTTCTCTATGGCTTATGCCATTGTGGAGGTTGAGCCATACTCTTTCTGGAAGTGGTTCCTTGAACTATTAGCATTGGACTTGAAGATTTAAAATAGTGAAGGGTACATTTTCATCATTGATAGGCAGAAGGGTTTACTTGAGGCTGTGGGGGAATTATTTCCAAGAGCAGAACATAGGTATTGTACCAGATACTTGTATGCAAACTTCAATGCCCTTTAGAAAGGGTTAGCACTGAAGGAGCAGTTTGAAAAGATCTCAAGATGCACCACTGTGGTCTGGTACCACACTAAGATGAAGAAAATGGATGCTTTGAGTCATAGTGCCCATGATTGGTTAAGCAGGATGGATCCAAGACAGCAGACAAGGTCACATTTCAACATAGCTTTCAAGTGTCATATTCTGCTCAACGACCTCAATGAGGTATTTCACAGAGTCAAACTACCAGTAAGGGACAAGCCTATAACAACCTTACAAGGCATGCAGATTTTGATGATGTTGTACTCTACAAGGAAGCAGGCAATTGTGAATTGGGGGGGGTCACTAAATTGGTCGAAGGATAAGGCAGATTTTGGAGAAGAACTAGAAAGAGGGACAGTGGTATGTTACAAGGCATGCCGAGGATGAAGTTTTTAAAGTCACTCATCAAATTGGGAGGCAGTTTAGAATGGAGTTGAAATTGAAAAAAATGTTCATGTAGAGAATGGGACCTATCTGGTATCACATGCCCCCATGTTTGTGCATCAATAGCTTTTTTGAATGGGAAACCAGAAGCTTATCTCCATGAATGATACAATAAGGAGGCTTACATGAGATGCTATGACAAGATCATTGAGCCAATGACAAGTGAAGATCAATGGCCTTCATTGGGCTAGCCCTCCTTTGAAGCCCCTAACATAACACATGCAACTAGGGAGACCAAGGAAAAGTATGAAGACGTCTATTAATGAGGCAGACTTACCCAAAATCTAACCAAGCTTTGCAGGTTTCACACTGAGATGAAATGCATCAATTCTGGTCAATGGGGGCATAGGCTTAACAAATGCAGGGTATAAATCACCTTAGTTAAGAATTTTTATTTACCTCAGTTGGATGCTTGTTTGATTGCTGGTTTGATGTTTTTTTTTACAAGAGCTTATTGCAGAAAAGGCTAAAAGCTTGAGAAGAAAAAGAATTGAAGCTAAAGCAAGAAGGGAACAAGCCAAGGAAAGTGGATCCAGTTAGCAAGAAGAATCCCAGCCCCAAACCTAAACAGAATCCCAGCCCCAATCCCAAACAGAACCCCAGCCCCAATTCCAAACAGAACCCCAATCCCAGCCCCAAACCCAAACAGAATCCCAGCCCTAATCCCAAGCAAAACCCCAATCCCAACCCTACAACCCAAACAGAATCCCATCCTCAATCCCAAATAGAACCCCAAAACTCAGCCGGAACCCCAAACTCAACCTGAACCCCAAACTCAACGAGAACCTAATTCCCAACCTCAACTAGAACGCCTACCTCAACCACAAACACATCCTACACCAAATCCTCTTTCATTGATTGAACCCTCTGCGTAAGAAACTCAAGTTCATATCTCTAGTAAGGAGGATGAGGTAGCATCAACAATGAGGCATAGGGTTTTGTAGGCTGGTTATTGTGTAAGGTTAGGTGTTAGGTTAGGTGTTAGCATCAAGTGCAAGATAGTTAGGTGTTGGCTGGGGGGTGCAAGCTGATTGGTGAATGTTTTGTTTGGTGTATCTGTGTCAATTTCCACCCTAGACTATAACTATTGTATTATATTGCACCATGGGCTACAACTTTTGGGTTTCATTGTACCATGTAACAGACAAAATGACCTACTTTTGCACTATTTGACAATGCTATTATATCTCATCTGCTTCAATTGTTGTTTTTGTAATGACCTATTTTTTCACTTTCAAGTTATCTTCCATAAATATTGCAGGATTAGTTGAATTATGTTCATCTATATGTGTGTCACTTTGCACCCTGTGCTACTAAGGGTGTGTCCATTTGCACCTGTACTACTAAGGGTGTGTCACTTTGCACCCTGTACTTCTAATTGTGTATTACATTGCACCCTGGACTACTAATGCATGTGTCACTTTGCATTCTGAACTACCAAATTTGCACCTTGTAACATACGTAAATAACCATCGTTACATTGCTAGAACAATCCATAGATTACATTACCAAATTAAATTGTCATTTAGTATCGATTACAAACAAAATTGGATTGTTAGGCAATCTTTAAACCTAAACTTCAGTCTTCTTAAACATCGCCACAAGACAGGCTACAATTAGAGCAACCCAAAGCTTCCATGGTGGTTTTTAGTAGAGACGGGAATTTATCACAGCAAACACCCTAACATTAAACTCCCTTCAGACCCTCTTCTTGATGTTGTGTCGTTCATCTTTTCGCACAAGCATGATAGAGCTTCATCGGTCCTCACTGATTCCTCATTTGGGTCTTCAATATCATACTCACAACTCTACTCTTTTGTCAAGTCCATGACCTCTAGCCTCCACCAAATGGGCATTTCTTAAGGTGACGTCATTTTGTTGCTAAATTCCTTTTACTACCCCATTGTCTTCTTTGCTGTTTTGTCTATCGGTGATGTTGTCACAACCATGAACCCTCTCAGAAGTGTCACAAAAATCAAGAATCAAGTAGCTTATAGCAGGGCATGTCACACTGTTGCTGCACTTGAATATGTTGAAAAATTGCAACCATTGGGAATTCCAGCCATTCTAGTTCCAGAAAATAGAATTTCATAAACAAATAAGGAGAAATTTCTGGTTTTTTTATGAGCTTATACATAGTACATTTGATTTGTCTCCAAGGCCAATGATTAAGCAGCGAGATATTGTTGTTATAATGTATTTGTAAGGCGCCAAAGGTGTGATGCTTACACATCGAAATTTCATAGCCACAGTTGTGCATTTCGTACACTTTGAGGCTTCTCAATATGAGGGTTCAAGTTTGGACAATGTGTATTTGGATGTCTTGCCATTGTTTCATATCTACAGGATTGCGCTTTTCATGATGGGGTTGTTGTCTTTGGGGTCTAGGGATGTTGTGATGAAGTTTGATGTCAATGAAGTTGTGAAGGCCATTGAGACGCATCAGGTTTCACACTTTCCAGTTGTGCACCAATATTAACAGTGGCTATTCATGAAATTTATGGGTTTTTTTCATGAAATTTCTAGGTTTTTTTTTCATGAAATTTCTGGGTTCTTATTCATGAAAATTTTAGGTTTTTGTTCATGAAATTTTTGGGTTTTTGTTCATGAAATTCCTAGGTTTGATTCTTCTTGGAACACGGGTTTTGGGGTTGAAATTTCTAGGTAAGTGGCGTGAGTGTTCAATTCATTGAACTGCGTTTTGGGATTGAATTTTATTCTGTTTTTTTTCTTTATTTATTTTTTTAAAATTTCAAGTGGTAAAAATCGTCAATTCATAGAAACTCAGATACAGATGATGTGGTGATGATGATATGGTGAGTGCATATGATGGATTGGAGAAAAATAAATTTGAATTGAGATGGTGATTGATGAAGATGATGAATTGAAGAATAGAAATAAGGGAAGAAGAGAAAGAAGGGAAGAAGATAATGAATTGATATTATAATTATTCCCAAATTGACCCTTCCAATTCTGCCACATTACATGCTGAGTGACTTTTCTTTCTGCTATGTAGACATTTAACTGACATTTGGATGTAATTTGTGATGGAAGCACTATTTTGAAATCGACAACATAGGTTAGGTTACACAATTGAAACATTTATTAGTCTTGTACTTTTTGAAATTGCCTTATATTGATGATTTTTTTCATTATTTAGTTTATTTGAGAGGTAAGATGTCCGTAAAGAGGCCGATTGAGGGGATGAGAAAAAAAAAAGATCTATAAACATGAAAGAGAATTGAGAATTAGGGTATAAATGAAGATGGATATGTTTAATTTTTGTAATCTAATAGTCTTTTCCTAAAATAATTTAATTAATTGACATAATAATTTTTTAGGGCATATGACATTTTACACCCCAAGATTTGGGGGCCAACATCAAAATGGACCATTAAGTTTTAATTTCATCATTTTATTCCATATAGTTTTGAAATCAAATCAATTTAATTTACTCTATCTGCCTATTTCACTAGTAAATAATCAGTTAAGTTAAGGGCATTCCCTAATATTCATTACAAATTTTACCGATTTTTTTAAGTGACTAATTATTTTGATTGAGCTATTTTTTTTGTTCCAAATTGATGCATTTAACAAATTATTTATAAGGGCATTACATTTATATTTACATTAAGTTTAATTAATTATACTCTTATAGCTTATTTAAATACACTAATTTGAAAGAGTAGCTAAATCAAAATTGACAGGACCCCCCCCCCCCCCCCCCCCCCCCCACCCCCCCCCCCCCCCGCCGCGGGATTAGTGCGGGATGACCCTGCTCCCGTCTGACACGAAGTGTCAGACAAAGGGATATTTCTGTCCTTTGCCCTCCTGGGCTATCAGAGTACGCCAGGATCCGGAGGAGGCATGTGATATCTCGGTCTCTGCTACAGTCCACATCTGATGTCAACCTGAAGGGCAGTCAAAACATTAAAAGCTGTGAGTGGACAAAACAAGAGTTTATAAAAACATTTTAACGAGAAGACATTTGTACCCTTCACTAAAAAGCATGCATGCATTCGAAAACCATTTATCCAGAAAAACCATAATGAAATCAAGTACACGGGCCACTGCCCAAATCCATAAGGGACTCAGCCAAATCAGAAGAAACTAATCAAACGGGCCACTGCCCCAATAACCCTGCGTAAACACACATCATATATCATATCATATAGCATACATCATATATATACATATAATTCACACAACCAATCCTGTCACGGTTTCCAAAGCTACGCACGTGCTACCCAGGTCTCAATCCGAGTCTTCGCAAAGTCAAGATCAATGTCCGCAGACCACTGACCCCTTACCCGAGGTAATAGTAATCATAGCCTTCCTGAGAGTAAGGAACCCAACTGGGGGGTGACTCCATTCAGTCGGTGTTCCGTGACTACTCCGGGGTCCACCCAGGCCAACGACCCTCCCCAGAGGAGATAATAGAAGTAAAGGAAGGTATATGAATACATATATATACATAACATAAATATTCATGCCCGGTTCCCTTGAACCGTCATGATCCATAACATCCATGCCCGGTTCCCATAAACCGTCATGCACCACAATGACCTGACAAAGGTTCATGCCGGTTCCCATAAATCGTCATGAACCACAATGACCTTTCCAGAGTTCATGCCGGTTCCCATAAACCGTCATGAACTTGGAAATCCATCTAGGGTCCCTGACCCAAAATCATCAGTGTAAAACAACTGGGTCGCGGTGCCCGAACATATGACATCAGTTGGGCACCGTGCCCGATATCTAAGGGTCAGTCACGACTTCGATCATAGTGATGCGTGCAACCATCCATCCAGGACCACCCTCAATCCTAGTATGTCGCCGTGAACGAATCAACTGACACGACCACCACAAGATCATGGTGCACTCCTCACCAATCGCTATCTTGAACCGTCAGCACTCTGAAGTCGAGCCTCCCCAGGCTGCCCGACCACGAATCGTGCATCGTGACCTCTCCGGAAGGAACACATCCCAATCCGGAGGCGAGCGTCGTATCGTCGATCGCCGTGCACATAGCACCCGTCGCGACCACGATTTAGACCCGAAGGTCTTAAATAGTGTCATATGCCCTAGATAAAACCAAATGGGTCTCATACCCGAGTTTATCCTTTTAGAAATCCAAAACCTTTTCATTTAGACTAATAAAGAAATATCGACCTGTATAGGCACCGTATAGGGCCGAAACCTCGAAATACGTGCCTATACGTAACCACACATCCAAATGCACTCATGGCATCACAAACAAGTATTTAAAACATATAATAAACATTTATGCATGCACCAATTTAGAAAACAAGGTCCACTCACAGACCGTCGGAGCTGCCGCCTCGATTTGCGTGCCATACGGCTTCCCGAGCCAATCACCATCACCGGGACTCCCAAACCTATCCAAAGTTTAATAGAAGGTTACTAACTACTTAATTAACCTCCTACCAAAGCCCCGTAATTTTTCCGAACTTTTAACTATTTTTAAACCGACCCTAAACCTTCCGACACCCCGAAAACTATTGAAACGATGTCTGATTGACGCGAGACCAGTCTCAAAATCTTCGTTACATCGAATAGAAGATTTCTTGTGTTGAACACTTTCCAAAATTATGGACCACATGCCCTCACGAGTCCCTAGAAAGTCAAAAATACTGTTTATCGGCACTAACCTCCAGCAGACCGGTTTTACTGTTCATAGGCCGGTTCACCTGGTTTGACCGGTCCAACTGGACCGGCGTGACCGGTTCACAGCCCTAGACACCCCATTTTTCATCCTAGTTCTTCCTTTTTGGTTCCTTTCATCCTATTTTGGTATTTTCTATCCATTCCAATCCTTAAAACAACCTAAAACCCGCCTAAACCCATGGTTCGATTTTGAACCAAACGGTTCAAAGTTCTCAAAACTCTCCCATGGCTGCCCAGCCATCCCAAGCTTCCTTAAACCTTCCTAACATGTCCCTAGCAACCTAATGGACTCATTAAAACCATTAAAAACCAACCATAACATCAAAAATGTAAAATTGGATCAAAATGGACTTACCGTGAACCTCACGGGTTCTTCCTCCTCTCGCCGTCGTGGATGGCTGTTCAGGCCGCCCAGCAACCTCCTCAGTCTCCCTGGTCCTCTGCCTGGTCATGGGTGAAGAGTGGATGGGTTTTGGGTTGCACGGATGGGAGGAAAATGGGTGAGATCGGGTGGGTGTTTTGTGTGTGTTTGAAATGGAGAAATGAAAATGCACGGGGAAAGGAAGATGCATGAAGAGAAATTGGTGTCCATTGGATGGGTGACACTTGTCACTCATCCATTGGGCCTCCATTAAATATCTGGGCCCCACTAAAGTCCAAAAGGTAAGTTATTTCGTAATTCGTGCAATATTGCACTTGAATTTCCGTGAACCGTAACTTCGTCGTCGAATGTCCAAATTCGACGTGCCGCCTGTCTATGGATTCGTATCGTCCTTATCTACGTAACGGTCTTCGGCCCTTGGCCATCGGACCTCCCGGTCAAAAATTCAACTATTTGCCCCATTTAACCAAAATTACCAAAATGCCCCTAAACTTCCGAACGTCATAACTTCCTCCTCGAACGTCGGAATTGAACGTGCCACCTGTCTATGAACTCATGACGTCACGAACTACGTCATGGCTATCGATCAAAGTCCATTTGACCGCCCGAATGAAAAGTCAACGTTTTGCCACGACTAGGGGCAAAACGGTCATTTTGCATCGTTCGTCTGATTTCGCTCTACTAATCACGGATTAGCCTCACTAATCATGATTAGTCACTAATCTAATCATGGAATTTGAGACGGGTCGTTACAAAAATAATAAGTCACTTAATGAAAAACAACATGAGTAAGAATTTTTAATTAATACCAAGAGTGCCCTTAGCTTAATTAATGATTTAATTGTTGAAATATATAGATGAAATCAATTGATGTGAACTTAAAATCACATGGAATAAAATGATAAAATTAAAACCTAGTACTCCATTTTGATGTTGACTCCCAAACTTTGGGATGTAAAATGATGTTTGCCCTTATTTTTATTTCCAAGTCATCATCACATCATTTAATAGTCTAAGTGATTCATCACAACAATTCCTGAGGACCATTGGATGATAATAGATCTAAAGACTCAAAAATAGCGTAAAAATAACTGTAAAATCGATGTCCCTTTATCCAGGGTCGGTCTAAAGATTTGAAGGCCCATGGAAAATTAGAAATTGTGTCATTAATTCGTACACTTAAATATTAACAATGTAATTTTTATAAAACTATTATTTTATTTTTATATAATGAGATTTCGTCAAAATCTTGTTAGGGAAAACCCTTAGGGTCAAAAACCCTGACAAAGAAAAAAGGTGATCCAATGTCTAAAACATTACATTTGGAAAAAAAAAACAAATCTTTTATATTTCTAACTTGTACATAGATAAAAATGTACACATTCAAGACTAGTAGATTACAACTTTTATATCAAACACAAGCAATTAATCTTCAAATTAAAACTTTATCAATTACAAAACTTGAACCAATATCAAACTTATATGTTTCTATATTATTTATTTTTTCGCATACTTTGTTTATTTATTAATTTATTAATTTTATGATTATAATATTAACAATTTTGGCCCTATATTATCTTGAGCCTAGAGTTTGGGCCGCTTTGGCCCCCTTTTTTGGCGGCCTTGCCTTTATCCTAACCCCCATATATATATATTATATATATATATATATATATATATATATATATTCTCTTGAATTGCCGTACGTGGAAAGCTTAAACATCTAATATGTGAGGTTTAATTCCAAAAAATATAAGTTTTAATTAAGTGAAAAAAGGGGGTAGTGTTATGATTAATAGGGAGACCACATTGTACATAGATGATTTTTAATTATCCATTGATTATGATATGAATCCTCAGGTGAGCACGACATGTAATGGACTTATTGATATAATTAAATCTTTAATCCATAGAATCAATGTGCTGCAATAGAATTATATATAGGTTACATACTACCAATACTAATGAATGTAGTAAACTACTTATGTGTGTGTATATATCCAGGTGATTAATGAGTGGTGTGAGACTCTCGGCTGTTTCTTCAATATATGATCCAAGTGGTTGTTGATCTGATATCTTAGCAGTAATTGGGTATGCAAAACTGAGGTTAATTAGTTGGTACTCGGCAACTGTCAACCAATCACTGAACACACCTAATCAAATAATTTCAGAAAATTAGGAATAAATGGTACATGACAAATTAATAGCATAAGAAAATGTGAAGGGGACCTCGTCACCCCAATGAAAATGACAACGATATATAATATTATAATACGTTAAGGGCAGTGCCATCAAATTCGTCTTTCGTATTCCCTTATTTATGTTGTTGGTAAATAGGTACATTGCTAGCAGTTTTTTGTTTTTTTTTGTTTTGGTTTGAAATTGGAATAACATCGATCCGTATTTCTTTTATTTTTATTTTCTTATTAATTAGTTCCATGTGAATATAGTATCGGTAGAACCATAAATAACCGAAAAATTGTAGAGCTATCACGTGACTTATAAATTATATAATGTACAAATTGCCCATAGTAATGACATTAATGGCTCACTAATAATATATTTACCTGCCAAATATATATAATTTAATCGTGTTAAAATCTCAATAATATATTCTCCTCGAGAAGTTAATTATCATTATTCTTAATAATGAACAATTATGATTAATATTAAATTATTTTAATTGCCATTATTCTCCTAAATAATGAATAATAATAATTATTAAATTATTAAATAATATATTTTATTAAAAGATATTATTTATTAATTACAATATTTATCTACAAATCAGAACGCTCCGTGACTACCAAGACTTCCCTATAAATAGTGGAGCTTATTTCACTTTCAAAGTAAATCGTTATTCACTTCGAAGTATTTCCTATTCTGCTCTCAAAGCTTACTTAAGCATCAGAGCATTCTTGGTTGAACAACCCCCCGATGTTTTAATGTTTACTTCGATTGTCCCTTGTTTACTGTTTTTAGGGATTATGAATGTTTTTCCAAGCGAGTATGATTTATTCTTCAATAATTGGTGTTTTTATTAAGTGCCGAATTGAGAAATACTCAAGAGGAGCTCTTTAGATTGTTCATTGTTCTTCATACTTCGTTCGCCGTTCATTCATACTGTTCGAAGTTTTTGAACTTCGTTCATCATTCATCAAAACTTTCTTATCAATCCTCGTAATTCAACATCGTTAGGACACGACGATCTATTCAATCATTCGAAGATGGTGTTTCAGCCTATACATCTCAAACTGGGAATGGAGCTCACATTGCGACTCTAGAGGAAAACCAAAGCCATTCCCCTTGCGTGACTATCACGGCACCCATAAGGTCATAAGGGTCAATTCCAACTTTTGGTTTTCAAAATTTCCATGTCCCAACAACTTATGCACCTGTGTAAGGAGTAAGAACTGCAACCTTTCAGCACACTGATGGGCGATTGGTGGGAGAAGTGTCAAGGTAGAATCAGCCCCATGCAAACAGGGATCTACGAGTATTTCTGGATGGACTTCATGACACACGAGAACAAAATCAAACGCGAGAAAACTGTAACGCATATAAGAAATTCCAGAGCACGAGGCAAGAGGCATAAAAATCATCATGATACACATCACATGCAAACATCTCAGCGCCCATCTCCTTAGGACAATTTGATGCAACAATTCAAAAAGCTAAGCAACCAAGTCCAGAAGCAGTCAAACCTTCTTCGAAAAATTCTAGCAAAGAACCAACAACGTCAAAAGGTCTTCAGAGCACGAGCGACTTGGAGAATGTATAAAGGGAACATCCTGCAAGTTGAATATTTGCATAGAAGCAAGAGCGACATGCTGCCTCCCGAGACACTTACAATAGTCTAGCACACACCAACCATCGTAGTGAGGAGGATGAGATGTACCCAACAATGTGCTCAAAAACTAAGGTTTGAAGAAGTCTGCAACGGCCTGAATCTCGAGAAAACTTGAAATTGGAAATATTTTAGGTAGAAAGATAATTTTGTCCTCAAAAAGTCAAATGGTTGACTTTTGCTACTAATGTCATTTGAGAATTTCGAGAAGACCGTTACAGAGGTCTCAGGATCCTGAGATCACAGAAAGGTGGCACGTCAAAATTGAAGGACAAACGAATTATTTATGGGCCATGAATGGTTTAGGGGCATTTTAGTCATTTTGGGCTTAAAGGGCATTTTGGTAATTTACACAAGGTGGGCCTAGATTGTTCTAGAATTCTCCTTATTTTTCTCAAATTCTCCCTTTGACCGCCTTACATGATTATAAATGGGTGAAAAAGTATGTGTGGGAGTATTCAGTTGAGGGTGGCCGAAAATAGAAGAAAAGCAACCACCCACCAAACCGTGAAGGGAAAAACCACCCCGGGAGACCAGGATGGTAGTTAGAAGTGAGGGAAAAGATATGGAAGAAAAGAGAGGGGAGACGGAACGAAAAATTGGGGACGGAAGGTATTCCTTGGCCTATGGCCGTGACAAATGTAAGGTCCGTGTCCTGGAGGGAACGGTGAACGATCCCACATTCCTGCGAGGGGGGAATGATCTGAGAGGGGAATGGTGGTGTGCCTTAAAGGTGTAGGCACACACTTATCTAGGACGAAGCCTTTTCGGAGCTCATGGCTTCGGGTTCAGTTGGAACTCCAAAGTTAAGTTAGTTGAGACTGGTACAATTCCATGATGGGTAACCCCCTAGGAAGTTGCACCGTGAGCTCCTAAAAATAAAACCGTGAGGGTAAGGATGCCCAAAAAAGACAATATCATGCTAGAGTCGGGTCCTGACATAATGGTATCAGAGCGAGACCCCGACTGGGAAGTGTGCCAGCGAGGACGCTAGGCCCTAAGGGGAGTGAATTGTAAGATCCATGTCTTGGAGGGAACGGTGAACGATCCCACATTCCTGCGATGGGGGAATGGTTTGGGAGGGGAATGGTGGTGTGCCTTAAAGATGTAGGCACACACCTATCTAGCACAAGACCTTTTAGGAGTTCAGTGGCTTTGGGTTCGGTTGGAACTCTAAAGTTAAGCGAGTTGAGGTTGGTGCAATTCCATGATGGGTGACCCCCTGGGAAGTTGCATTGTGAGCTCCCGAAAATAAAACTGTGAGGGTTAGGAGGCCCAAAACGGACAATATCATGCTAGAGTCGGGTCCTGACCGAGGAGGGTCAGGTCCTAACAACGAACTTGTGAAGGTTTCAAAAATATGTGCTGAGTCACGCCATTTCAAGGGCTTTCTACATGAGCTGACGACCTTAGGGAGTTTTGTGTGAGCTCCTTTGATCATTTTCAGTAAAGAAAACAAGAGTTTGGGCTCGAGGAACGCCACACCATTTCAAAAATATTTTTATGAACAAATGTAATGTATCTATAAATAAAGATACCTCATAATTTATTTAATTCATTCAAAAATTTATTCAATTATTCAATACATTTGTGGAGATTAAATATTAGCTCTATAAATCATATAATTTTAGAATATTTTATGAAAGAATTTTAAACACAGTTTGAGTTTGATATTCTTGTGGAATGAAGTCTTGCTTCTGTAAGAAGCCGATCGTTGTATCATGGAAGATGTTTTCCAATCAAAATTTTTGAGCATCGATAAGAATGCAATTTCATCTTAAGGAAATATAACCAAATCATAGACCCCATCACACCTATAAAGTATATCTTACTTTACTTTTATTTTATAATTCATGTTGACTATAAAATTTGTTTTATTTTCATATTTTTATAAATATAGAAATAATCATTTTTTTACCAATACTTTTCAAAAAGTCTCCTTTTAAGTGGCAAACATAAGTACAAAATAATGGTTCGTGACAGGAGGAATTAAATGACTGTATGGAACACCAAGCAATCATCACCCCTATAGGAGGCGAAGCAAAGGGATGAAAACCAACTGGAAGGAATTAAAATCCACTAATTCTATCTGCCACTATATTCTTGTACAGAAAAGTTTTTATTTTTTTAGATCAAAATTAATGTTATTGTAATAAAATGAAGGGTACATAGATACATACCATCAAAATTAAACTATGACAATAATACAACAAACTAACGTGGATAAAAACTGTACAAATAACTGAAAATTTTACATCATTAATATTATGAAAAATTACAAGTCAAGTTCACAATGCCAAAACAGCTAAAATCCTAACAGCGCCTAACCCTAAAATGACTACCCATGTAATGACCCGGTCCGTAATTATAGGATTATCGAGGATTTTTTGGGAATATTTTGGGTAAATTGACGGTTTTGCCCCTGGGCGGGGGAGTTTTGACCAAATGTTGACTTTTGACACGGGAGGTTGGTTGCATGCTTACTTAGGATTGTTGCATGCTTACCTAGGCCTGTTACGTAGTTCTCGGAATTTTGGTTACATAGATGGATGACACGCCGAATTTGGAGTCTCGAAGGTTATTTTATGGGTCAAAAATAATTTTAGACGGATTTTACGATTTCATTTTTTTCGAGGTGGTACTTCATTTGTTTTTGGGGAAAAAAATATCTGGTTTGGGTCCATGGGATGAGCGACAAATGTCACCCACTCCTTGGTCCTTATCCCTTAACCATTTCACCTCTCTCTCTTTTGGTTCAAACACACACCTGAAACCACCCTACCCATTTGAAGATCACATTCCTCACCCATTGCATCTATTGTGAGAGAGAGAATGAGCAGGAAGTGAGAGGAAGAATGAGGAGGGAAGAGGAACCTTGGAGGCTGTCTGGAACCCAGGAAACCTAGGTAAACCCGTGAACCAGTGAAGCTTGGTTTTATATTTTTAGTTTTAAGTGTTTGATGGTCAAACTGAGGTTATGGTTGGCTTCGCTGAGTGTTTGTGAGCAAGCAGGGTCAGAAATGGAGGAAAATAGACGCAGGATTGGCTCAAGGACCAGGTTCAAAGTGGACTGTGGGATGTCAATCTTGGCCAGAGGATTGAAGGTACGTTTTATGGGTTTTGAGGTCATAGATCAGTTTCTGGGTGGATTTAGGATCGAATGGTGGTCATAGTTTGAAGATTGGACTCGAATTAAGGATTTGGAAGTCGGGTCGTGATCTCGAGTAGAACAACCAGGTTGCAAACCCATGGATAACCCGTAAGAGGTTGACGATGATGACATGGCAGCCATGTGGTATCCACATTGACAAGACCCGTCCCGATCCCCCTTGGACCACCCGGGGACATTCCCTGCTCCCATCTGACACGTAACCCCAGAATACCAAACTTACCCTTAATCAGTTCAACATTAATAAATCACGATAAATAAGTTCATACATAAGTCTTAAGGGTTCAACAATGTCAAAAAAGGGATAGTTCGAAATAAAATAACGAGCACGACACCTAGGTTTACATACGATGCCAACCTACCCAAAAAGGTGTACAGGTGCGCAACGTCTAGTCTATGCCTCAGACTCCAGGTCCTCGTTTTCCTCAGTAGCACGACCTGCAGGGGTCAATAAAATAATAAGAGTGAGTGGGTCGAAAATAAACAGTATTTACAAAACCAGTTTAATAATATAATAATCATAAGGTTTTACCCCTCTGTTTTCAAACTTGCATGCATTAAGTCAAACATAGGTAATCGTAATTGTACCAAGAAATCATATAATCATATATAACAGAATAGCGAACACAATCATAATAACAGTGCACTGTAAAATCAAACCCCGACATCCCTAATGTCTGGTATCCCTAATGCCTATCAATGTCACGATCCTAAGGCTATGCGTGCCACTCAGGGTCTCTATCTCAAGTCTCCCCAGCGTCCACCCAAGTTAATGACCCGCAGATCAATGACCCTTCCTGGGGGTATCATCCATAACCGCACTCCTGATCTTGAGCTGCCCCTCGGATCAACCCCTCTCAAGTAGTGCCCGTGACTACTCCAAGATACTATGAGACATCTGGAGGAGACAGTAATCATAAGGTAGGTATACACAGTGCAATAGTATTAAGTTCCATAGAAATCCTTGATTAACTCTAATAACAGGTTTATATATATATATATATATATATATATATCCAGACGGGTCTCATGCCCAAAACATCATAATACGTAAGGATCATCATATAGTACTAAAAATCATCCAATCTTAATTGTAAAGTAAACCAGTGAAAACAGTTATGCATGCAGTCATTTCGAAATCAAAAGCCTACTCACACACGGTCCTCGCCGCTAAACCGAACGTTTAAACCTGTCTAGACGCTATTGTACAGTCCCTGTCATGTCCAAAATATATGTAAAGGTCACTATGGGTTCCTACAAACTCAAAAATGGAACCCTATAATAGAACTGGCCCGAGGAAGCCGTCTGAACACTCTTCCCGAGGCATTAAACGAAATTTTGATCAACCTAACGATCTCTGATCGACACAAAACCACCACCATTGGATTCGTATCTTCAAAACCTTGAAAATGGTGCCAACCCCACCTCAAGATTCTCCCTCACGCTCCTCCACGAACTAGTCAAAAGGGAAGTCAACGCTGGTCAACGCATGCTGACATCAGTAGTGATGTCATGCTAACATCACCTGATAGCTGTCAGGTCTGACAAGTGTCATACTCTAACAGCCACGTGTCACTCCAGGATTGGTCACAGGTCTGACATGATGACGTCAGCATGACATCATTATGATGATGTTATCATCTCCTACCTTAGACCGACTTGACCCGTTTCCCTGAACTGAGTCGCGCAGACCCGCTTTCTGACCCGACCACCGTTTGACCATTTCTACACCATTTTGGGTCTAGTTTCTTCCTATACCTTCATCTCAGTCCTAGCTATGGATCTATGCAACTAAAATTAGGAAAAATTGGCTAGATTTATACCTTCAATCCTATGAACAGTTGCCACTTCTCCCTCGTCGATATCTTTAGATTTAGCCGCCTCATTCCTCGAAACCACGTCCAATGAACTTGCCTCAGTCCCTAGAATACATTAGGGTCCATCAAATCGATAAACAAACGTCCAAAACTTAGTTTCCATTTTGGGCCTCAAAATGGGTCACAGGTTTACTCACCTCCGTCGTGGACCGTGGCTCGTCAGCCTTCTTTCCCGTCTCACCGTCGCCTTCCACCGCCCCTTTGGGTCTCACTCTCTCAGTCCCTCAATTTGTCACAGTGACAGATGAAGATGAAGATATGGTTATGGTGTTTGTATGATAATGGGTTGTACGGGTTTGAAACAAATAAAGGATGATGGAAATGATCTGATGATGATAATGGAGGGTGAGGATGAGAGGAAAAATTGATGAGAAGAGAATGATGGACGGTAGGGGTTTTTAAAATATAAAAAGAGTTACCAATGGGGCAAGATCCACTTTTTAGGGAATTTAGGCCATGGGTCATCCAAGGGTTCTTGATTATTTAATCATTTATCAGATTTTAATATTATTAAAGTTTAATCGATTTTGATCCCTTGATCATAACTTTCCAGTCGAACATCCCGATCTACGTCACGTTTATTGGTCAAAGTCCTAAAAGTCTCCCGGGTTAAAAGTCAACTTTTTCCCCCAGGGGCAAAATGGTCATTTTGCATTAAAATATTATTTATAAAAGTACGGGTCATTACACACATCATCATTTTCAGGCCATGTGGCAAGGGCTGGCTAGTGCCACGTGGCACTGTGTCAGAGGCTTTCAGAAGGGTTCCACATGACAGGTGGTTATAGGCCACATGGCAAGTGGTGGTTGGTGCCACGTGGCAATAGGTGCCACGTGGCAATGGGTGTCACGTGGCAATGGGTGCCACGTGGAAGATTGTGTCAGGTTCTTAGTGACACGGGGCAGTGGGATAAGACCAGTCCCAAAAGGACTTCCATAATCGGGGGCTTGTTCCTGCTCCCATCTAACAAGTCAACTAAAGTTCCAAAAACACCTTTGATACTTGTCAGATAAGAGATAGCTGTACCGACTTCCACTCATGCGTCCGCCTCTCGATCAGCCCTGATTTGCGTGCCACGGCCTGAAGGGTCATCAAAACATTAAAAGTGTGGGTGGACAAAAATAATGTCATTTGAAAATACATTTCAAAACATAATTCTTTACCCTTCAACTTAAAACATGCATGCATAGAGTAAAACATGACCAATCAAATTTCAAATCATGTCGTATAGAAAACCATGGGACCCACAATTATAACATCTATCAAACGATCGTGGCCCATATTTCCCAAAATTTGTTTCATCAAGTCATGTAAAACATCTGGACATACTCATCAACATCAAACCAGTCACAATTACCATCAATAACAGTACTAGTCACCAATACTCAAATTTTAATCACAACAATAGCACTACTCACAAGTGTATAAACATCAGTCACAACATCACAACATCACAACATCAACACTACTCACAAGTGCACAATCAACACACAATCACATAGGCACTACTCACAAGTGCATAATCAATCACATAATCACAAGGGAACTACGCGTAGACCATCTCGGGAATTGTACATGCACATCTAGACATACTACATACTTGGGAACTATAATCTCGTAACATCCAAGTCACGTCCAAGAATTGCACTCGCATCATCTGAGTCATGTCCGGGAACTGCACACACACATCTAGACGTACCACATACTCGGGGACTACACTCACGCACATCTGAGTCACGTCCAGATATTGCACTCCCATCATCTGGACACGTACTAGTATCCAAAATCACAAACACAATCCATACCACACATTTTTTACTCCAACGGGGTCTCAAGCCCAAAAAATCATTTCCAACAGGGTCTTATGCCCAAAACATCATTTTCATGAGATCATCGTAAAATCATGTCCATAAATCATTTCATACCATCAATCAATCATATATTTACATTGGACTCCAAATCCAAATCCAAATCATCTTTAAAATAGGGTTCGAGCCAAAAATCCAACTTTCGCGCAAATTAATATACTACATTCCGAAATCGATAATTAAATCCACCAAATCATCAAGTAATCATATCAGATCATCATTCAAATCATTGCAACTCAAATCATGCAATAGCTCATGGAAAATATTTACTATGCATGCATCACAGTTTATAAAACAAATGTCCACTCACACACCGTCCACGCAGTTCGTTTCCGAGCCATATGCTTTTCCGTAATTCCAAGAACCATCAATCCTGTCAAAAACCATTATCAAGGGTTACTACCATCCCAAGTAACCTTGCAATACAATTCCCTAATTTTTCGGGATTCAAATATGTATTAAAAACGTAACATAACATTTTGGACCCTCGAAACTATATCGAAACGGTGTTCGATCGACTCGAAACCTATGCCAAAAATCTTGTTACATCGATTACATTCAAAGTCAGGTTGACCATACCTCGAGAAACGAGTTCACGTGCCCCCATGATCCACCGCAAACAGTTGCGCGTGAAGCTCAAGTGCCTATACTATTCATCGTCTTCTCGACCCGTTTCCTCTGCAAACGGGTAGTTCAACCCAAATTTTTACCCGACTTCAATTCCAGCTAATTTCAACCAATTTCATGTTTCCAATCAATTAGACACCATCCTATGACTCTTATAAACACATTTCCAAGTTCAATTCAACAATTAATTACCTTCAAATAGGTGAATCCAATTCGAAAATCCGAAAGGGTCGCGGGTTTGTGCTGAGTTCAATTTTGGCTATTTGTCTTCAATTTTTAGATGGTTTAGCTCGTACGAAACTCAGGAAGCTTAAACCAAGCTCAATTCCAACCATCTATGTTTGGAAATTTGAATTCGAAATTCTCAAATTTTTGAATTCTAGAGTTTGGGTTTTGGGTCTCTTTCTTCTATTTTCCCTTCTTTTTCTTTCTCGTTTTCTTTCTCTATTTCTCTGTTTTTGTCTCACGAATGGATGGTGTGGAGATCGATCTGAACCAAGCTGCCTTTTTTTTTGTTTGAACGATTATAAAAAACACACAACACGAGCTGCCACTAATCCACATTCCATGGCGACAAGTGTCACAATTCTGTAATAGATAGGCTGACTCACTAAAATCAGTAAAAAGACCAAATTGCCCCCTAAGGTACAACTTACCAAAATTTCGTTGGCCTTTCTAGACCCGTAACTAATTAATCCGAACTTCGATTTTGGCGTGCCCCCTGTCTACGGACTCAGTGCTTTGAGACCTACATAAAGGTCCTCAAAAATGTGCAAAACGTATTCCCAAACAAAAAGTCAATATTTGACCACATAACATAGGGGCAAAACGTTCATTTTCTTTTCAAATTCTCGGAATTCCCTTTTCCAAATTTTCGGATCGTCGCACAGGGCCACGTCAGCCTAGAGCTGAAGTCATCAGGTGATATCACTGACTAACGTCAAGCACGTGGGACGACGCATGGGCAATGGCCAGACCTTTCACCAACGCATGGTGGCGTGTCGGTGGGAATTTTGAGGTGAAATTGGCCTTATTCCAAAGGTTTTGACGTCTTGAATCTAATGGTGTCGGTTTCAAATCGATCGGAAGTGGTTTGGTGGTAGTTTTGGGGGGTTTTCTCTTCGGAAAGCGTATTCAGGGACGTGTTTTCAGTACTGTGAATGGACATTTTATTTGATAAATGTGATGTATGCATATTATATATATTTACTGGCTTATTGGTATGGTTTGACGTGGTTATGGATATTTTTATGTTTCATGATGAATGGTTGTTTTTGGTATATATGTATTCAGTTGTGGTTTTTTGGAAACAAGGTTTTACAGGGATGGAAATTGTTTTGGGCTGGTGCCCGGGGTGGAAAATTTTTTGGGCTGATGCTCAAGGATGGAAACTATTTTTGGCTGGTGCTGGGTTGGAAATGATTTTTTTTGGAATTTTTTTTTCTAGTATGTCATCCTCATGCGATTGGATCGCTATGTCCGAAGTTGGACTCCAATAATTCCTGACGGACTCAGACGTGGTTAGAGTTGGACTCGACACGTGTCGACGGAGTTGGACTTCGTAGAATATGTAGTTGTCAATTGGTAGTACATAGGGAATACTAGTTGGACTAGCAACTGGTTGGACGAGCGGGACAAGGATTGAATTTATGGCTAGTTGGAATAGTAGCTGGTTGGACTAGCGGGGTAGTGTTTAACTTTTGAGGAAAATTGGACCAGCGAGACTAGGTTTGGCTTTTAATTACTTGTGGTGTGTCCAAAGGTTTTCAAATGGTTTACAATCGGGGATTTCAGGAAAATGTGGGTCAGGGGCTTTTATGTGTTTTATGATTTGGGTTGGACCCATAGTTTATCTATATTACTGTTTTATTTAAAAGTAATGGTTTATTTGACTATGCGTGCATGCTTTATAAAGCAAATGGTTAAATGTATATTTTGAATTGAGGGTACTTTGGTAAATTTACAGTGTTTATGTCAAACGGGAGTAGGGCCTCTGACGTGAATCAAGGGGGATCACAGGGAGGGTCCTGTCAACCTCCGCCAAAAGAAACAGTCACCAATATCAAACTCATCATACATGGTCTTGAAGAACATGTAGAGCATGGTAGATATGAGGAAACTTGATCCCCAACGATTTAGTAGCGTATACATGTGAATAAAGAACCAAAAGTCCTAATCTACTACTTTGACCAAAATCAGTGGAAAATATTGTGGTGAACTTTTTCATTAGTGGGGTAGAATAAGATTTGGGAATTTGTTTTTATATAAGTTTTGAAAAAATAGAAAAATACCAATGATGGGAAAATTAATTATGACTTAGACTAGACAATCACTACAAGGGATTATTATTAGTAACCCAAAATAAAAAGAAAAAAATATATATAAGAGAGAAGGGTTTTTCTTCCCCTTCGTGTGCTTTTTTTTTTTGGTATGAGAAAAGAGAAAACAGATGCTAGGATTTTCATTAAAAAAAAATTTTTAATGAGTCAACGATTTAAATGTACCAATTTAATTTATAGAAGGTATATAATATGTCTAATATTGGGTCGGATAGTGGATATTGTGCTCCGATATAGGAGTAATTATGTGGGCCCGAATACTGTATGAGCCCAAAGGCTAAGCGTGTAGCATTTACGGGAAAATCGGACCCATATAAGATAGATAAGAGAGTTTCTTTATTAGGGTTATTTCTATTTGGGTGGCATGCATTACGGAATAACGAATTAGGACTCGAATGGAGTCAGGATATGGGATTAGGATTCAGAAGGAGTCATGATTGAGAATTAGGGCTCAGAAGGAGCTAGAAGATGGAAATATTAGTAACAATTCCGAAGATCGGAAGTGGTTCAAGTTGGAACCCAAGGCCTAGTAATTCTAGATGTAGGATAGACATAATTGAATTTTGAGGATGACCTTTTTTAAGGAGGGTAGATTGTAATGGCCTAAAATTCAAAACAGATAATTCAGAAATTTAAAAAAGGGAATTTATGGTTTTGCCCTTTTGGGGTCCAAGGTTGACTTTTTACATTGGGTACTTTTTGAACTTTATGCAAGTATCGTTACGTAGGTCTCAGAATTCTGAATCCTTAGACATGCGGTATGCTGGAATCGAAGATCGGATGAGTTCACTATGGGTTTAAATTGGCGAAGGGCATTTTGATAATTTTGATATAAGGGGCATTTTGGTAATTTTGCAAGAAAGATATTTTGTTGATTTTGTAGGATGGGGACATGTGTCCCCTCCTTATTACCTCCTCATTTTGTCCCTTGGATGCGCCTGCACCATCATGGGTTGTGTGGGTGAGTATATATGTATGTTTTTGTGTTTTGTTGTTTGGTTTTGAGAAACCACCACTCACCTTAGATTTGCACAAGCAAGATAGGAACTGAACTAGAAAGAGTGAGGGAGACGAGAAAGGGAGAGGAACAACAGAAAAAGATGGAAGGGGGAGAAAGAGCCACGATTCCGAAAAATCAAAAAACATCCAACCGTGAACATTAGTTATTTTGAGGTATCCAAACTTCGAAATAGGATTCCTAATAGCTTCCTTAAGCTCCTAAGGTCCTAGAACACCTGGGAACTAGGAGTTTGGTACACGAGAAGACCTGGAACACAATGGTGTAAGTTTGGCCAAAACGTGAAGCTAGGGTTGGAGATTAAGGTACTTTTTTTTTGAAGTTTTGAGGCCTTAGAACTTCTCTTAGGTTCAATTGGATGAAGATAGACAAATCAAGGGATGAAAATGAACAAAAAATAGGGGGTTTCAAGTCGAGTCAGGTAGCCCGAATTGGGTCTTGCGTGCAGACCCTCGGGTCGACCCGGTGCGAGAATAGGGATAACTTGCACTGGCGTGTGAGGCCCACTCGAAGGGAACTGATGGTGGTGCGTGGGGGGCTCGTGCCGCTTCGTCTCGAAGTGTAGTTAACATGGGTTTTTATGCTTTTGACGTTACAGACATATTGGCGCATGTTTCGGATCGATCATACACTGTTTATGGGCAGTTTTGAGTGTCCGAAGCACATATTTAGGTTTTAAAATTCTTATTTAAATCCCGAGAATTAGGGATTGTGTTGTGAGATCACATGGGAATCTTGTAACCCATGAGTATAGTTTTTGCTAGGTGACACAGCTCCTGGAACCGGAGAAGAACACCTAGTTAAAGATTGAACTAGGAGGAAATGTCAGGACCCGTCCCCAATCCCCCGGGGATTAACGAGGAACGCTCCTGATCCCATTTGACGAGTGTTAGACCAGGGAAAATTAAAAACTTTACACCGAAGGCTTCCAGAGTACGCCAGGATCCGGAGGAGGTATGTGATGTCCCGGTCTCTGCTACAGTCCGCACCGTATTCAACCTGAAGGGTATTAAAAACAGAAAGACTATGAGTGGATAAAAAGCAATAGTTCGTAAATACATTTTATAAAGACTTTTATACCCTTCACTAAAAAGCATGCATGCATAGTAAAACCATTTATCCAATCACATATGTTTAAATAACCATATCCATATGGGCTCCTGCCCAAAACCATTTACAGAAAACCGTAACAAAGTAAACATATGTGAGATCTTAGCCCAAATCCATCTATCATCATAAAACACAATTTCCCAAACCAATTGAAATCATGTTTATCCAATATATTTCATATCACCAATCCTGTAACGGTAATCTAGAGCTACGCGCGTGCTACCTGGGATCTCAAACCCAAGTCTCTCTAGGGTCCACCTAGGTCAATGTCCGTAGATCAATGACCCTCCTGGAGGTTATGACCCATAGCCTTTCTGAGAGTAAGGAATCCAACTGGGGGGCGACTCCACTCAGTCAGTGTTCCGTGACTACTCCGGGGTCCACCCAGGCCAACAACCCTCCCGGGAGGAGACAGTACAAATATAAAGGATGGTATACGAAAAACCTTTTGAAATCATTCTTTAAACCTTTCAAGGATTCATGACCGGCCACCATAAGCCGTCATGAACCATAAAATCCTTTCAAGGGTTCATGCTAGTTCCCACAAACCGTCATGAACCGTAAAAACCTTTCAAGGGTTCATGCCGGTTCCCATAAACCGTCATGAACCGTAAAAACCTTTCAAGGGTTCATGCCGGTTATCATAAACCGTCATGAACCATAAGTCCATTTATGGGTCTCTGACTCGAAATCACAACCTTAAAACATAACTGGGCCCTAAGCCCGAATCCGCATACAAACTGGCCTCCCATCCGAATCGTAAACCAACTGGGCCTCGTGCCCGATTTCGTAAACTAAATGGGCCTCGTGCCCGATATCGTAAACCAAATGGGCCTCGTGCCCGATACGTAAGTCAACTCGGCTTCGAGGCCGATGCCTTGTTAAATCAAATGGACCTCAAGTTTGAGAGTTCGTAAATAAAATGGTTCTCGCGCCCGAATCCATATTTCCAAATCCGAAATCTATTGAAGAACCAATTGGGCCTCTGGCCCGAAAACGTAACTAAATGGGACTTCGAGTCCGAGGGTTTCCAAACAAAGTGGTCTCGAACCCGAGTTTACCTTTTCAATTCCAAAACTATTTCATTAAACTATTCGAAAACCATAAGTACGAAAAATCAGAGTAAAACTGAAAGCCTCGATTTACGTGCAAGCACGTAAATCACCTCGAAATGCGTGAAACCATATAATTCAAAATCATCCAATTCAACATCATAGAAACACATTCATCATCCATATAAATAATTTACGAATGCATCACAGTTTAGAAATCAAGGTCCACTCACAGACCGTCCTAAGCTGCCGCCTCGGTTTGCGTGTCGTAAGCCTCACCGGGCAAATCGTCGTCACCGGGACTCCCAAACTTGTCCAAATCAATCTAAAGGGTTACTAACTACCTTATTAACCTCTCATTGAAGCCCCGTAATTTTTCTGAATTTTTAACTATTTTAAATCTCAAACCTAAACCTTCCGATGTCCCGAACATTATCGAGACGGTGTTCGATCGACAAGTAACCAGTCCCAAAATATTCGTTACATCGAATAGAGTGTTTCACATGTTGAACACTTCCCCAAATTGCTATTCAAGTGCCCTCACGCGCCCCAAGGAGATCCTACGTGTGGGCCTCATGCGCTAGGACACTTATCATTATCATCAAGCTCTGTCGAACCGGTCTGACTGGTTTGAACCCCAAACCGGTCTGGACCGATTCAGTGCTATAACCCGTTCAATTCCAGTTCATTCTTTCCCATTTTGATTTCTAAAGCTTCCTAATCTTATTTCCTATCTTTTTAACTATTAAAAACATAAGAACAACCGTGAAAACCATACCTCCATGTTCGACTATGGTGACGGCGGCTGCAACCTCCACCCGTCGTGCTTCCCGGCCGTCCAAGCACTCAAAAACCATCCCATTTGCCTCACTAGAACCCCAGAAACATAACCCCAAACGTTAGGTTAGATCAAAACCCCACAAAAACCAATTTTCGAATTTCAAACCAAAGCCTACCTTCTTGGTTGTCCGACCAACGTGCGTGTCGGCCCTCCCTGTCAATGCCACCATCACGCCTCCTTCATCAACACCTCCCACTCTCTCAGTCATGCTTAAGGTGTCTTACACAAATACAAGATATGGTGGTGAGGTTGTGCGTTTTGTTTGAAAATGGAAAATGAAGAAATGGGGTGTTGGGGTTGTGGGAAAGTAGAGAAAGAGATGATAGGATCAGGTGAGAGAGAGAAGAAGAAATTGAGGGTGAGGATTAAAGGATGAGATGTGATGGAGGGTTAGGATTGAAAGTTTTTAGGGATTAAAATATAAAATAATCAAATTAATATTATTTAATTTGATAGATCCACTTTTTAAGGGATTGACCAATGGGATGAGTGACACTTGTCACTCATCCATAGGTCCCACCAAAATATCCGCCCAATCAGATATTGACATGTCATCATCGCCTCGTAAAATGTGCATAGTGAAACCGAATTTCCATGACCCATAACTTTCTCGTTTGAAGTCTGATTTCTGTGTGCCGCCTGCCTATGGATTCGTATCATCCCAATCTACGTAACGGTCCTCGGCCCTCGGCCCTCGGACCTCCCGGTCCAAAAGTAAACTACTTACCTCATTTTAAACCAAATTACCAAAGTACCCTTGAACTTCCAAACGTCATAACTTTTTCCTCGAATTTCGGAATCGAACGTGACACCTGTCTATGAACTCGTGATGTCCCGAACTACGTCATAGTCATCGGCCAAAGTCCATTTGACCGCCTGAAAGAAAAGTTAACGTTTTGCCCACGACTAGGGGCAAAACGATCATTTTGCATCGTTCGTCCGATTTCGCCCAACTAATCACGGAGTAACCTCACTAATCATGATTAGTCATTAATCTAATCTCGAAATTTGGGACGGGTCGTTACAACCTTACCTCCTTAATTAATTTCGTCCTCGAAATTCCAACTATCCTGATTCCACAACCACCTCGTGGAAAACAACATCGACCTCATGTTAAAAGTACACTTGTACACCAATCTAACCAGAACAATACTTATTCGTACCCAGACGTTCCACTAATACTCACGTCGCATCGACTACACTCAACCATGTCTAATGGTAGTAGTTACACATTCCGGATTGACACCACTTGTCGAATCTACTAATTCGCTGACACAAACAACTCAACGATTGCTTGCTCAATTACCAACCTATCCTGATGTCTGCTCCCACTGGGAGTCACCAAACCTCACACAACGATCCTCGTTGACACATCCCGACAAACTATCACCACTTGACAGTCGCCGTTCAAAAACTAACACTATACTCACTTGTGGTTACACTAACCACCAACTCACTCAACCTGAGTATAACTGGACCCAACAGAATCACTATGACCCAGAGCATAGTATCCAATGTTCAGTCCACGTCCTCGACTAATCCAATGGTATCGGGACTAAGACGACTACCAACACGTTCACTAACATACCCATGGTATATCCTATATACCGTCACCAGGCACTACAAGCCTGTCCAATATCGTTCCTCGAACAACGTATAAAGTACGTACATCCACCTACCAACCAACCTACAACAAAAACGACGACGACCTAGGTCGTATCCAATCACGTTTCAATTCTGGAGTCCATCTGTCCAATCCAGTACCAGACAGATCAAAAATCCAACCCATTGTCCATTTCGAGTCCCTTGGTCACCTGACCAGTAACAAGACGTCTACTTCTTGTCACGTAATTCAATACATACCAATTTGACTCATGCCTTGGTTGGTGTACCCACTCATGCCAACTGGCATCCAATCTCACTCAGGTCTACCGAGACGCACCAAATCCGAACTTATCAGTTACCTGCTTGCACGATTACCAACTCAAACGATTACTACCGTGCATTGGATTGACTTCATAGGGAAGCCAATCCCAACATACGTACATCTTAGGCTGACCAAATCCGACCTCGTCGGACACTTACTCGCTCGAGTAAAACGCCAAACATGAATCAACCTCGAAAAGAAGTTCAGTCCCATCATTCTCAACTTAAACATCCAAGTAAGAGTGATAAACTCTCCACCTATATGGATCATCAAGATCGCGATCCAGATCAATCACTACGTCATCCGACCATAGACGTCACGATCCTCGATCGTCATGACATCCAAAGTCCTCAATATCAAAATCCCGATCCACCTAGGATCCACACCTGCTCACCCAGCTAACAATCCAGCTGGAATTCGATCATAGGGTCTTACACCCTCATGAATCCTTCGTCAGTCACATCACTCTTCAACCAATTCCCACATCTAACAGATTTATCAACGACCAGACACGCCGAGACTGTGGGTTCTCTCCAATTACCTCGTATCGATCCTTGTCATTCCACCTAGGAAAATCAAGGATGATCCAAAACGACGACATCAAAACTCATTCTACGTGAATGCAACCAAAACTCGTTGCACTCACCACGTTAGGTAACCCAACATCGCCTGCCACCAAGCAGAAAATGAGAAATCTCATTCACCTAACTTCAATATACCAACTCCTCCTCATGACCCAAGACAAATCCCAGGTTCACCAACCAATACACGACCTATATACTGGTGACAACAGCCCTCATCTACCATGGTAGAATCTGAGAAGTCACCATAATGACTTCTAAATACTTATTACCAATGCGAAAACAAGCACTCAACTAGTCACCTCAATCACAACCTCTCTCGATTCCGAAGTACCAAACATGTCAGAACCAACACACTCGGACATCAATCACGTGTCTGTAACCAGTCTAACTCACTATCAAGTTCGCCTATCGGTTTACACCGTTTATGTATATCCAAAAGGATGTGGACCATTACTACTCGGTCCTCACGTCTCAACTACTGATGGATCCTATCCAGTCCATCACTATCTGTGATCCGCTCTCGGACCACAGATACCGAACATATACCCATCTCGACGGAGTCACATCCCGTCTCGTGACTCGTCGTCATCACAATCACCGGCACCAGCACCAGCACTAGTACCAGCACCATCACTAACATCAACACTAGTATCAGTACACAAGCATCCACACTAGTATCAGTACACAAGCATCCACACTAGTATCAGCACAATCCCCAACACTAGCACTAACCTTAGCATCAGTACATGGTGTGCGCATCAGACAACCCTGGATCTCCGCTCATACCGAGCGACGACCCCATACCTCTGCTCGTATTGGAGAAACTCTGCCTCTATTGTACCCAATAACTCTGGGTACAATCACCCTGGAAACTCATACGAGAAAAGGAAACGTCCCCCGAACGTCCCCGATTCCCAACAACCTTAACTACAACCACTCTCAGTAGTAGTGCCTGCCACAGACTCGTGCAGACCTAACCACCAGACCTTGCTATCGAGACTCCGTATCCGACAGAATCAACCGCTCATACTGATTACTCCATATCCCCACTCCGGGGTTCCATCGACAAGTACTAACCCTAGTAACCTGTCCCACCAAACTCTAACCAGTCGTAACTCGACTCAACCAATATCGTCTACCAGGTCATTCATGACCTTAGCTGTACCAAAAATCCATCACAACTAAAGTAGCACAACTACCAACTAGGTCTAACCGATAAGTACAACCTCGACTGCAGAGTGCAGTCCCATCACTTAAAGCTGACATGACTAGACCAACCGATGGTCTCGACTCCGAAAAGTCGTCAAAGTCAAACCACTTGCCAACTTACCTTTCTGAACCATACACCCTACCTTAGGGTTCCACGATCACCACCTAGGGTTCCCCTGAACCCTAACTGCAGAAGGCAGTAAAATCCACAATCTAGCCGACCACGGGGTCTCGACATCGTAAAGACGTCAATCCAATCCTACCTTCAGTTCAACTAAGGTTCCTCGAACTCGGCTGCCCCTAGCAGCATATCCATCTAACTCAACAAGATTCGACCATCGGATGGTCACAACTCCCAACCAGTCGTCATAACCGATCCTACGACATCGTGAAAGATGATCCCAACTAACCGTCTCACGATCAAACTCCAAAGTACTTTTACGTTTATCCTTCCGTAGGGTCCCACACTGTCAACCTCGACAGAACTATGGAAACCTCGGCATCGAGTACTGTTTGATCCTGAAATGACCAACACGATGAGACCCGCTGGGGGTTCTGGGACCAGCCGCGTGGTGTTTCGGGTCCGCTGGGGCGTGGCCGTTCGGCGAGTATCCTGCAAGGACTAGACACCGGTGTGGTGCCGGCCGAAGGGGCTCCGATGCCTAAGTTAGTATCTGAGTGCCGAGAGGCAAGTAAATACAGTGCTCTGGATCGGTTCTCAGTGTCTTACCTTTGTGAAGGGTTTCGGGGTATTTATAGTAGCCATAACTGCGGTAGGTGGGCTACTGTTACGGGAGCAGGTGGTGCTTGGTGGCTGGGAGCCGTCTGACAAGCCCTGGATATCCGGAGGAGGCGCCAGCTGGAGTCCCAACCTGCCTCCGTCAGGGAGTTGGTGTGGCAGAGTTGGTTAGGTGACTGTCGCAGCCAGCTGTCGTCTGTTCACTGTCAGGTGCCGAATGGCGGGTCTGTAGTAGGTGCCGGTCGGCGGGCCGTGGGCCGTGAGGGTGCCGATCAGGCGATCGGTCGGCGGCCTTCCTGACCTGGTGGGACCGGTGCTAGGGTGGTCGGTCGATATGGTATCAACAAGTACCGAACCAAAACGTTCCACGATTTAATCCTACTAACTATCTACCGGCATCCTAACTATCAGGTTGATAACGAACTGTAGCCTATTGTGACATCACATCCTCGACCTGCGCATCACTCCAAGAGCTACACGGTTGCTCGAATAGAGACAACCCTACTCTGATACCACCTGTCAGTATCAGAGCAACCTGAGTATCCTATGAGCTAACCGAGCTCTAATACCACTTGTTAGGACTTGCCCCCAATCCTCCCAGGATTAACGAGGAATGCTCCTGATCTCGTCTGACACGAAGTGTCAGACCAGGGAAAATTAAAACCTTTAGCCCGAAGGCTTCTAGAGTACGCCAGGATCCGGAGGAGGTATGTGATGTCCCGGTTTCTACTACAGTCTGTACCGTATTTAACCTGAAGAGTATTGAAAACAGAAAGACTATGAGTGGACAAAAAGCAATAATTCGTAACTATATTTTATAAAGACCTTTATACCCTTCACTAAAAAGCATGCATGCATAGTAAAACCATTTATCCAATCACATATGTTTAAACAACCATATCCATATGGGCTCCTACCCAAAACCATTTACAGAAAACCATAACATAGTAAACATATGCGGGATCTTGGCCCAAATCCATTTATTAGAATAAAACACAATTTCCCAAACCAATTGAAATCATGTTTAACCAATATATTTCATATCACCAATCCTGTCACGGAAATCTAGAGCTACGAGCGTGCTACCCGGGATCTCAAACCCAAGTCTCTCCAGGGTCCACCCACGTCAATGTTCATAGATCAATGACTCTTCCTGGAGGTTATGAACCATAGCCTTTCTGAGAGTAAGGAACTCAACTGGGGGCGAGTCCACTCAGTCAGTGCTCCGTGACTACACCGGGGTCCACCCAAGCCAACGACCCTCGCCGGAGGAGACAGTACAAATATAAAGGATGGCATAAGAAAAACCTTTTGAAATGATTCTTTTAACCTTTCAAAGATTCATGCCCGGCCCCCATAGGCCGTCATGAACCATAAAATCCTTTCAAGGGTTCATGCCAGTTCCCATAAACCGTCATGAACTGTAAAATACTTCTAAGGGTTCATGCTGGTTCCCATAAACAGTCACGAACCGTAAAAACCTTTCAAGGGTTCATGCCGGTTCCCATAAACCGTCATGAACCATAAGTCCATTTACGGGTCTCTGACTCGAAATCACAACCTTAAAACATAACTGGGCCCTAAGCCCGAATCCGCATACAAACTGGCCTCCCATCCGAATCGTAAACCAACTGGGCCTCGTGCCCGATTTCGTAAACTAAATGGGCCTCGTGCCCGATATCGTAAACCAAATGGGCCTCGTGCCCGATACGTAAGTCAACTCGGCTCCGAGGCCGATGCCTTGTTAAATCAAATGGACCTCAAGTTTGAGAGTTCGTAAATAAAATGGTTCTCGCGCCCGAATCCATATTTCCAAATCCGAAATCTATTGAAGAACCAATTGGGCCTCTGGCCCGAAAACGTAACTAAATGGGACGTCGAGTCCGAGGGTTTCAAAACAAAGGGGTCTCGAACCCGAGTTTACCTTTTCAATTCCAAAACTATTTCATTAAACTATTTCCAAAACCATAAGTACGGAAAATCAGAATAAAATCAAAAACCTCGATTTACGTGCAAGCACGTAAATCGCCTCGAAATGTGTGAAACCATATAAATCACAATCATCCAATTCAACATCATAGAATCACATTCATCATCCATATAAAACATTTATGCATGCATCACAATTTAGAAATCAAGGTCCACTCAAAAACCGTCCTAAGTTGCCGCCTCGGTTTACGTGTTGTAAGCCTCACCGGGAAAATCGTCGTCACTGGGACTCCCAAACCTGTCCAAATCAATCTAGAGGGTTACTAACTACCTTATTAACCTCTCATTGAAGCCCCGTAATTTTCTCGAATTTTTAACTATTAAATATCGAACCTAAACCTTCCGATGTCCGGAACATTATTGGAGACTTTGTCCGATCGACAGGAAACCAGTCCCAAAATGTTCGTTACATCGAATAGAGTGTTTCACATGTTGAAAACTTCCCCAAACTACTGTTCACGCACCCTCACGCGCCCTAAGGAGGTCCTGCGCGTGGGCCTCACGCGCCAGGACACTATTCATCGTCATCAAGCTCTGTCGAACCGGTCTGACTTGTTTGAATCGGGCCGAACCAATCTGGACCGGTTCAGTGCTATTACCCGTTCAATTCCAGTCCATTCTTTCCCATTTTGATTTCTAAAGCTTCCTAATCATATTTCCTATCTTTTCAACTATTAAAAACATAAGAACAACCGTGAAAACCATACCTCCATGTTCGACTATGGTGACGGCGACTGCAACCTCCCCCCGTCGTGCTTCTCGGTCGTCCAAGCACTCGAAAACCATCCCATTTTCCACACTAGACCTCCAGAAACATAACCCAAACGTTAGGTTAGATCAAAAACCCACAAAAACCAATTTTCGAATTTCAAACCAAAGCCTACCTTCTTGGTTCTCCGGCCACCGTGCGTGTCGGCCCTCGCCGTCAACGCCACCATCACGCCTCCTTCATCAACACCTCTCACTCTCTCAGTCATGCTTAAGGTGTCTCACACAAATACAAGATATGGTGGTGAGGTTGTGTGTTTTGTTTGAAAATGGAAAATGAAGAAATGAGGTGTTCGGGTTGTGGGAAAACAGAGAAGGAGATGATAGTGATCAGGTGAGAGAGAGAAGAAATGGAGGGTGAGGATTAAAGGATGAGATGTGATGGAGGGTTAGGATTGAAAGTTGTTAGGGATTAAAATATAAAATAATCAAATTAATATTATTTAAACCAAATTACCAAAGTACCCTTGAACTTCCGAATGTCATAACTTTTTCCTCGAAAGTTGGAATCGAACGTGCCACCTGACTATGAATTCGTGACGTCCCGAACTATGTCACAGTGATCGGCCAAAGTCCATTTGACCGCCAGAACGAAAAGTGAACGGTTTGCCTACGACTAGGGGCAAAACGATCATTTTGCATCGTTCGTCCGATTTCGCCCAACTAATCACAGATTAACCTCACTAATTATAATTAGTCACTAATCTAATCTCGGAATTCAGGATAGGTCGTTACAAGAAAGATTATGAGTGGACTTTGCTTTTCTAAATTATTATGCATGCATAGTTAAATATTTTAATTGCTTTATTTCATGATTTATGTGACAATGATTTGAATATAACTTCAAATGATTTTATGGAATTATTAATTGGTCCTCAACACGAATTTTACGATTACTTTGTAGAAATGGTGTTTTGGGCTCAGACCCTGGTTTTGAATATTTTTTTACTTGTTTTGAGTTAATGGATGGTGTTAAATGAGTTTTCGTGTTTTGTGAATTTTTTTTTTTACGATCAACCATTCTCGGATATGGTCAGAACTCAAATGTCCACAACACGACTTTGTTTTCCTGAGGCTGAAGAATTGATTAGTTCTTAGACGCATCTGGATGGTGCGTGAGTGCAATTCCCGGACATGACCTCAATGGTGCTATGTACAGTTTTCGAGGGATACTATTACAGTGTGGATGGTGTTACGTGCAATTCTCATACGTGTCCGGTTGGTGCGTTAGTAATGTTGTTCATTGTGACTAGTACTTGTGGTTGAGAACTGTTTGTGTTTGGTTATGAGGTTTATGTGACTTAATCCGTGAATTATATTTATTGATGTTGTTACAAGTTCTTGGACTTGACTCGGACCGTGCTTAGTGTAGTTTCTGAAGTTACCTATGCATTTTGCTTATGATTATTGATATACGAGCACCGATGATTGGTTGGTTGTATTTGACTATTGTTGTTAGTGCCTTGATATTTTCGTATTGATCTGATTTATTGATATTGACCTAATTTACAAGATATTTACTCATATTTTGTGATTTTGTGGACCCCACGGTTTATGCTTTATTTCTTATTGAGACTCGATTGATCTAGTTTACTATATGCATGAATAGTTTTTAGGAAATAGATAGTTAAGGATTTATTTTTCCTAAATTATATTTTTAAAATGTTTATTTTTGTCTACTCACATGCTTCGTGTTTTCAATGACTGTCCAAGTCGTTGCACGAAGATCATGGATGATAGTGAGGTGAAGGCATAAGTAGAAGGTCAGTTTGAGTATCTCTTATTTAATAAGAGTTGCTGTTAATTTTGATATTTTGTATTGTTTGTTAGATAGAAATAAGACCGGACGCGATTGCCAACAGAATGTTAGGGACAGGTAGTTTGAAAATACATATTGGTATTGGCTTTTTGTAGTATGAAAAAGTGGATATTAATTACAATTAATTATCCCAACTAGTAATTACAATTAATTATCCCGACTAGTACAGACCATGATTATTTCTCCAAAATCATTCGTGCATGTTGGTGGTACGTGGAGGTCACGATCGACGGCTGGGCTGCTTCATGTATATAATTAAAAAATACAACCAGCAAAGAATAGAACAATAATACCAGCTTACTTGTAGGTACCATACCTTATTAAACTCTTGATATCTGCTGATGCAAGTGGTAATTAATTTTTTTTTATTTTTGGTAACAAATTTTAAAAAAGATAAAAATAATTTAATTTTTAAAATAAAAATAAGAAGAGTAACTTTATTAGTCCACCACTTTTTTTACCCCATTCCTTCCATTAATCTTTTATTACTTTTTTAATTTATACATTTGATACTTTTTTTACTATTATATCCTTAATATTAAATAATTTAAAAGATATTTTTATAAAAAAAGATTGATGAAGTTCGTTGATCCTCTTAGCTTTAAAATAATAGAGACGAGGGAGGTAGAGACGAGGGAGGGTGTGAGACATGTAGAGCATGCAAAGAGTTATTTAGTGCATTCATTCATTCATTTATGTAACAATGTTTTGACAATGATACGGAGAATTCAAAAGTAGAGGCAATGTTGAAAATAATTAGGACTTCCTTTTTGACCCGAGGCCGAGGGACCAAATTAATAATGGACGTATGCTTACAATCATGATGTTCTTCAAAGGACCCAATCTTGGATCACCATTGTTGTTTTGTTGGAAACAAATGTTAACCACGTTTTTTTTTTAAAATAAATTTATTATCATTTGATCTTTCTAATAGGACTTTTAATCTGAATTTTGAAAATAAAAATTTTCTGCCTTAATTTATTACTATATTATAATAGTAAGTCATGATATTTTTTTTAGAATAAATAACAATTCTCGCTGATTTGAAACATTTTACAAATTACATTTGCAAAGTAAATTTTTTTTTACTACATCAGGTTATAAATTGGCATCGTCTAACTCCGATATCTTTTGGGTCGCATATCTCTCCAATTGAAAACCTTGCAATCCTCACGCAATTTGGCTACCAATTTCTACAATTACCCTAAATGTTTGAAAGACTTATTGGCTTAAATGCACCCTGAACTCGCATCTTTGTGACACTTTGCCCATTGAACTCGTTATTCGCTCACTTAACAGTGTGAAATGGTCGAGTAGGGCCACTCAACTCCTTTTTCGTCCAAACTGTTATGTTTACCGTCAAAAACTAATGTGGCACCTGTGTGGACAAAAGTATATTAAATTGAAAAAGGGTATTTGTGGAATTTCACAACTGGCTCTTTCAATTCGAATCCCAAATTGAGAAACCCTAAATCAAGATTAACCCCAAATTGAGAAATCCAGTTCCTGCTTCACTAGGCGTCGACGCGAAACCAGGCTTCGACGAAAACCCAGCCTTCAACGAACCTAGGGTTCGACGGAAAACTAGCCTTCGACGAACCTAGGCTTCGACGGAAACCCAGTCTTCGACGAACCCAGGCTTCGACACGACCCACCTTCCCCCATCAGTGCGACCCACTAATTTTAACTCATCCACAAGACCATCGAAGAAGAAGAGATGAAGGAGCATGAAGCCAGGCATTGCTATTGCGGGAAGAAATGTAAAATCCTGACTTCATGGACTGACAGACATCCCAGGAGGAGATTTCAAGTGTGTCCATGTTCTGGGGTAATGACAAATAAAAAAAATTGTGTTTTAATTGAATGAAATTACGATGAATACGCAAGTATATTGAAATTAGGTTTATTACTTGAACTTTTAGATGGAAAATACTTAAATTTCATTCAATTGTTGGGACTGTGTGTAAGTTATTAATAAGAGTTTTCTTTGATGCAGGAAAACAAATGTGGGTATTGGGAATGGTTTGATCCTGAAATGTGTCATCGATGCAAAGAAATCATACCTGGATTGTTGAAAAAAAAACTAGTAAATTGGAAGAGGATTTGAAAAGGTACAGAGCTAGGACAAGGAAGTTTTGGGTTGTCCTAATTGTAGCCTGTCTTGTGGCGATGTTTAAGAGGACTGAAGTTTAGGTTTAGGGATTGCCTAACAATCCAATTTTGTTTGTAATCGATGCTAAATGACAATATAATTTGGCAATGTAATATATAGATTGTTTTAGCAATGTAACAATGGTAATTTAAGTCTTTCTGCAATGTAATTCTATGGATTTTTCTGTCAAATTCAGCATTTCTGCAATATGTTACAGGGTGCAAATTTGGTAGTTCAGGGTGAAACGTGACACATGCATTAGTAGTCCATGGTGCATTGTAAAACACAAATGGTAGTACAAGGTGCAAAGTGACATACCCTTAGTAGTACAGGGTGCAAAGTGACACAAATTTAGTAATACAGAGTGCAAAGTGACCCAAATTTAGATGAACATGATTCAACTAATCCTGCAATATTTAAGGAAGATAACTTGAAAGTGAAAATATAATTCATTGCACAAACAACAATTGAAGCAGATTAGATATAATAGCATTGTCAAATAGTGCAAAAGTAGGCCATTTTGTCTGTTACATGGTGCAATGAAACACAAAAGTTGTAGTCCATGATGCAATTAAATACAATAGGTATAGTCCAGGGTGCCAATTAACACAGAAAACGCCAAAACAAAAAATTCACCAATCAGCTTGCATCCACCGACCTACACCCATCTGTCTTGTACTTAATGCTAACCTGACACTTAACATAACACCTAACCTAACACACAAACCAACGTACAAAACCCTATGCCTCATTGTTGATGCTACCTATTCGTCCTTGCTGTTGATTTGAACTTGAGTTTCTTACGAGAAGGTTCAGTCAATGGAAGGGGAATTTATGTAGGCTGTGTTTGTGGTTGAGGTTGGGGTTCTAGATTAGGTTCTTGTTGGGATTGGGATTCTGTTTGGGATTGAGGCTGGGATTGGGATTCTATTTGGGATTGGGGATGAGATTCTGTTTGGGTTTGGGGCTGGGATTCTGTTTGGGGTTGGGGTTAGGACTAGGTTTAGGGCTAGGATTGAGGCTGAGATTGGGGTTCTGTTTGGGTTTGGGGCTGCGATTGGGGTTCTGTTTGGGTTTGGGGCTGGGATGGGGTTTGGGGCTGCAGTTGGGACTGGGTTTGAGGCTAGGATTTGGGCTGAGATTAGAGTTCTGTTTGGGTTTGGGGCTGGGATCCTTCTTGCTGATTGGATCCACTTGCCTTGGCTTGTTCCCTTCTTGCTTTAGCTTCAATTATTTTTCTTCTCAAGCTTTCATCATTTTCTGTAATAGGCTCCTGTAAAACAAACATCAAACCAGCAATCAACACAAGCATCCAAATGAGGCAAATAAGAATTCATAACTAAGGTGATTTATACCTTGCATTTGTTAAGCCTATGCCCCAATTGTCCACAATTGCTGCATTTAATCTCAGTGTGAAACCTGCCAAGTTTGGTTGGATTTTGGGGTAGGTTCGGCTCACCAGAAGACTTCTTTCTGCTTTTCATTGGTCTGCCTGGTTGCCTGTGGTATGTTGGGGGCTTCAAAGGAGACAAGCCCAAGGAAGGCCATTGATCTTCACTTGTCATTGGCTCAATGATCTTTGCATAGCATCTCATCTAAGCCTCCTTGTTGTACCATTCATGGAGATAAGCTTCTGGTTTCCCATGTAAAAAAGCTATTGATGCACAAGCATGGGGGATGGGATACCAGATAGGTCCCACTCTTTACATGAACATTTTTTCAATTTCAACTCCATTCTAAACTACCTCCTAGTTTGATGAGTGACTTCGAAAACTTCATCCCCTGCATTCCTTGTAACATACCACTGTCCCTCTTTCTGTTTCTTCTAAAAAATCTACCCCCGCCAACCCCTCCAAAAAAAAAAAAAATTCACAATTGCATGCTTCCTTGTAGAGTAAAACATCATCAAATACATACTTCTTCTCTCAAGTAAGGTTATTATAGGCTTGTCCCTTGCTGGCAGTATGGCCCTATTAAATGCCTCATTGAGGTTGTTGAGCAGAATATCACACTTGAAAGCTGTGTTGAAATGTGACCTTGTCCATTGTCTTGGATCCATCCTGCTTAACCAATCATGGATAACATGACTCAGAGCAACCATTTTTGTTATCTCAGTCTGGTACCAGGCCACATTGGTGCATCTTGTGATCTTTTCAAACTGCTCCTTCAGTGCTAACCCCTTGTGAAGGGCATTGAAATTTGCATACGTGTCTGGTACAACGTCTATGTTATGTTCTTGGAAATAATTCCCCCACAACCTCAAGTTAACCCTTCTGCTTATTAGTGATGAAAAGGTACCCTTTACTATTTTGAATCTTCAAGTCCAATGCCAATAGTTCAAGAAACCACTTCCAGGAAGAGTTTGAATCAACCTCCACAATGACATAAGCTACAGGGAACATGCCATTGTTTGCATCAACTGAGATAGTACTTAATATTTGCCCACTATGGGGACTTTTATATGAGCACCATCCATCCCAATGAAAGCCCTACAACCAGTCAGCCAACCTTCCTTGGAAGCACCAAGCAGACATACACCCTTTGGAATCTAAACTGTCCATCACCTTCCATCTCAGCCTTGATTTTTACTATACTATTTTAGTTTACCTTAACAAGCTCCTCACAATAGTCCATGAGTCTCTCATATTAGGATAAGTAGGTCCCCTCTAGAAGCTGAAAGGCCATCCTTCTTGCCATATAACATTGAGCCCTACCAGGCCTATGTCCAGTTTCCTGAACTACCAGCTCCTGAAATTCACCTACATCCCACTTATGGCTTGTAAGCTGCATCATATATTTCTGCTTCAACCACTTCACGTTGGCATGATAATTGACAGTCCCTTTTCCACATAAATGCACCCCATTATAAGTTTTAACTTGCAGGTATTCCCTCATGTTTACTTTAGAGATATATATTACAAAGGGACATCCTTCTACCTCGACACACTTGGATTTAATATGGTCTGCCTTATTCACCTTGAACATAATCCTTTTCTGTTCATTGAAAGAATATGTCCTCACAGCTTCTCTGAAAACTGTACCACTTGAGAACTTCATCCCAAGAGCAAACTTTGGATTTTTCATATCCACCTCATTGTTAAACTCGCTAAATGGCCCAACAGACTTCCTCCTCCTTGACAGTTTTTGAGGAGGTTGAACCAAATCCTCTCCCTCACCTGCAGCTAGTTTTGACTCAAATGTATTGAGCCTTGGTGAATTAGGTGCTTCATCTTCTTCTTGGGCTACCTCACCATGCTCTTCAACATTTTCAACATCCACATATGCTGAAAATAAGCTATCATCATATTCGTCCATGTTTACCTAAGCCGTATTCAGCCATGTTTACCTATGTCGTATTCATCCATGTTTATCTAAGCCTCTTACCTAAAGTCATCAGCAACCCACTCAAGATCTTCACTATCCTGATCATCTTCCTCATCACCAGTTTTTGAATCAGATTCAGTGGAAGAATACTAAATCCGTTTCTTTTGAAAATTTCTCCTTTTAGGTACCTCCCTCACATCCACAGCCTCACTTCCAATCTCTACATGCCCTAGAAGTTGGATCCCCCTCCTCCTCTTTGCATATACAAAGGGAAACAACCACTACTATTTGCATAGTTATCACATAGTTTAAATAACTGGCCATCAAAGGTTAGCTTCACCAATATTTCACTATCTATGTCATTAGAGTATATAGACAACTCAGAAGGTAGATAGCCTAGTTTATTCCCTATGAACTTCAATTCCAAAAGGGAAATCTAATCTACTGTAACTAAGTCATACAACTTGACTTGTCCCCCTATGTAATTCCAACAATCCTCATCTTCTATTAGTAGTTCACTTCTATAGTGAACTTTCATACTAAAGATATATTTGTCATCTGCATGCATATACCAGATAGTAACTAAGAAACTAACCAACTAACTACAAACTATGACTGATTAATGAGCTTAAGGTACCAAAGTGTAACCAACAGTCCAAGTACAGGGTGCAACATGTAATAAACATAATAAGTACATGGTGCAAGGTGAAACCAAATCATCGAGTTCAAGGTGCATAATGAACCAGAACATCGAGTACAAAGTGAGACATTCTTCAACACATGGTGAGTACAGGGTGCAAAGTGAGACCCGACCATCAAGTTCAGAATCCCCTATCACCAGCAACAACACAAACCAAACAGCACGACACAAAATCAATCCATACACCTCATATTTCAACAGATATGCCAAAATCAACGACACAAACTAAGCATAGATATCCTATTTCAACATGCACATCAATTTGTACTATTCGGACTAATGATAAATTAGGAAAATAAAGACACAAGCTAACCTTAGAGGCATATTGAAACACAAAAGGAAGTAAAGACATATAAACCCAGCAAGTATATTCCATGGATAATAGAAGAAGGGTGAAACCAGAAGCATGGAGGAAAGGAAAACTCACCGTAGACAGGCTGCTCCGCTTTAGGCTCGCGAGGAATCATTTTCCAAATCATCTACACCTACTTGTTTGCACCTACGTGTCGATTACACTAAAACTTTTCAATCAATTCAACGCCTAGTCGTCGATTCAAGCCCCAATTTCAATCGCACTCAAACCCTAGAAATTTTCCCCAAATTCGACCTCAAATGCAAACGGGAGAGGATGAGTCTGATTTGGCACTTGTGGGTCCCAAAACCATCCCCATGTCGCAGCTGACATGGAAATAGGGTGCCAGCATGTCAAAATTTCCCATTTTACCCTTAATTTTCACAGCAACATAACAACTTGGACGGAAAAGGAACTGAGTGGCCCTACTCGGCCATTCCATACTGTTAAGTGAGCGAATAACGAGTACAGGGTGCAAAGTGTCACAAAGATGCGAGTTCATGATGCATTTAGTCCAATAAGCCATTTTTGAAACCCTAGTAGAGGAAATTATCACCAAGTCGATCTTCTCTCAATGTTGTCGATTTTGATTTCAATTTCTGACTACACGTCTCCTCTATTGGGTCCTATTGTGCCACATCGTTTTCACACTTGCAAACTTAAACGTCGTCAATGACACCGTCTGTGAGATAGGGCAACGTTTTTAATGTTGCACCTGTTCCTAATATAAAATGAGGCAAATTGCCGTTCTTGATGTATTCTGAGACTCAGCTTGTTACTTGTACATTTAGTTTAATAAGTCTAAACTTAATGAATAGCTCACCAAGAGAATCTTCATTATTACTACCACCTTTGTCATCAATGAAATATTAATTCTAATTAGGAAAATTAAAACATATTAGACATATTTATCTTTCAGTTAATAGTAAAAGAATATATGTTACTTTGCATTATGAGTGTTGAGATTCAATACGAAATTGTGGCTTATTGATTATGAAAGGCACCTAATATTTTTCCTAATACATGTGGAGATTCCCATATTTATACTCTATCCTAAACTCATGCATAAAAAAAGAAAGAGAAGATTAATTGTTTGTCGATTTTTGTTGTTGTAAATAAAAACAATTGCAAAGTTATATATATATAAATATATATATATATATATACATATGGATGGTATATAATGGCACATATCAACCATCATCATATATATAAAAGATCTTTTGCCTATATATATATATATATATATATTATTTTGAGTCTGACTTTATTTATTAATTTCATTTCAATTATATCTTTGAACAGATTGAATTAAAGTACTAAACTATATTGTATTAGTAATGTATTGATAATATATTGACCGACCATATTAAAACTTGGAAAATTACTTGGATCAAATTTGACCCACCATCAAGGTCCATCACAGCATGGAAGACCACTTAGAACAAGACTAAGACTACCATCAAAGTCCATGAAAAATGACCACCAAAACTCATGTACCAAGCCCACATTTGTTGCCCATGACCTAACCCGGGTAATTGACTGTAAATAGGAAGTCATCCTTCCTCATAACACATGTTCTCTTCTCTCTCTAGACTAAGAGCTCTCACATCTCTGTACATTCTAATCTTTCTTTAAGGCTTAATGCATAATTTATCATGTACAAACAATATTATTACTAATGAGAGGAGTATACCATCATGGACGTACCCCAATTTGGGTGAACCACGTACATCTTATGTTCCCTGTGTGTGTGCAGTCTTCGCAAAGTCGTTGGTCCATTTATTGAATTAACAAATTAGCGCTGTCTGTGGGAAGACGACTAAAATCCATGTCAGTCTTTTTAGTCAGCTAGACACCCTCCTGATTGGCCTGCCACCCGTTTTGGTCGGCCTAACACCATCCTGGTCGGCCAGACACCTTTTTGGTCGACCGGAAACCTTCTTGGTTGGTCGGAAACCTTCTTGGTCAGCCTAACACCTTCCTGGTTAGTCGGCATCTTCCTGGTCGGCCTAACACCCTTCCTGGTTGACCGGACCTCTTTATGATCAGCCATACACCTTCTTGGTTGGCCGGACACCTTCTTGGCTAGCCTAACTCCCTTCCTGGTCGGCCGGACCCTTTTTCGGTTAGCCGTGCACCTCCTAGTCAACCGTATAACTTTCTAGTCGACTTGGCACTTTCCTGGTTAATCAAACACCTTCCTAGTTGGCCTGAAACCCTTCTTGGTCGAAGGGATCCCTTCTTGGTCGGCCAGACACGTTCTTGGTTAACCTAACACCTTCATGGTCGGTCAAAAATCCTTCATGGTCGGCTTAAAACTTTCGTGGTTGGTTGGGACACCTTCCTAGTCGGCATAACACCTTTCTTGGTCAGCCGACCATTTTTCTAGTCGGCCTAAAACTTTCCTAGTTAGCCGGACACCTTTCTGGTTGGACTCGCGCCCTTCCCGGTCAGCCAAACCGTTGCATGGTCGACCATACACCTTCTTGGTCGACCTAACACCTTCATGGTCGATCTAACACCTCCCTCATCGATCTGACACTTTCTAATCAGCCTGACACCCTTCCTAGTCGACCGAAACCCCTTCTTGGTTAGCAAGACACCTTATTGGTTGGCCAGACACCCCCCCTGGTCGACCTAACACCTTTCTTGGTTGACCATTAATTTTTCCTTGGTAGGCCTACTACCTTGATGCGATCTTCCTCTCGTCCCAATGGCGGACACTTGGTCGGCCAATGACATCACTTGGCCGACCTACCACTTGATGCGAAGTCTACCCCTAGTCCTGTCAGCGGACACTTGGTCATCCAAAAACATCACAAGACGTAAGTACCATCTTCTCTTATCATACTTTACTATGCATGAATCACATCATTGAAACATCATATGCATCATCATGCTCACATCATTACCCATGGCACTTGAGCATCGTGCATACAACATCTCCTTTCGACACATCTGCATCATCATATAGCATCATTTCATTAGGAATATGAGCTTGCTCAAGGATTCACTCATGTGATCAAGTGATCACTTACGTGCTCATCCACTTAGTCACATGCTCCCACATCCACTCGACTTCCTCCAGGAAGCATGCTCTGATTGGAAAACGTTATCAGTAGCTACCAATCGAATGCACAAGTTTAATTCCAAAGGAAATCATGCTCCGATTAGTAAACGCTATCAGTAGCTGCTGATCAGACACATTACTCGACTTCCTCTAGGAAGCATGCTCTGATTAACAAACGCTATTAGTCGCTACCAATTAAACGCGCGAGTTTACTTCCACAACGAATTATACTCCAATCGGCAAACTTTATTAGTAGCTACCGCTCAGATGCATTACTAGACTTCCTCAAGGAAGCATGCTTCAATTGGAAAACGCTATCAGTAGCTATCGATCGAACGCACGAGTTTACTTCCTTAAGAAAGCATGCTCCGATTGGAAAACACTATCAGTATCTACCTATCGAACGCATTACTTGATTTCTTTCGGGAAGTATGCTCTGATCGATAAACGTTACCAGTAGGTATCGATCAGACACATGAGTTTACTTCTCAAGGAAGCATGCTCTAATTAGAAAATTCTATCAGTAGCTACCAATCAGATACATTACTTAACTTCTTTTATGAAGCATGCTCCGATTAGAAAATACTATCAGTAGCTACCGATCAGACGCACGAGTTTACTTCCTCAGGGAAGCATGCTTTGATCGACAAACACTATCAGTAGCTATCGATCAGATGTATTATACGACTTGCCTCAGGAGCATACTCTGATCGCCAAACGTTAACTGTAGCTACCGATTGGACGCACGAGTTTACTTCTTCAAGGAAGCATGCTCCGATCGGTAAATACTATCACTAGCTACTGATAAGATGTATTACTCGACTTCCTCCGAGTAGTATGCTCTGATCGGCAAACACTATCAGTAGCTACCGATCAGACGCACGAGTTTATTTCCTCAGGGAAACATGCTCTGATCAGCAAACACTATCAGTAGCTACTGATCGGACCCATTACTCAACTTCCTCCGAGAAGCATGCCCCGATCAGCAAATGCTATCAGTAGTTACCGATCGAACGCACGAGTTTACTTTCCTCTGGGAAGCATGCTCCGATCGGCAAACTCTATCAATAGCTACCGATCAGACGCACTCCATTGTTTCTATAGGGAAGTGTACTTCGATTGAAGAATGCTATTAGTAGCTACCAATCAGATCAACAAGTAGGCACACTGCAACCGATTTGCATTCTGGGGACGAGTTCTAGCTATCGGACCAAGCACACTTCCTCACTCAAAGACTTAAAGGACTAGGGGGAATACCCCTTCTGATCGGTCGACATGTATCAGCCTGACTTAGAAGCCCTCGACTGAGGACTGAGGAAATCCACCCCAGTCAACAATTTAGGGGACTTATGTTGTTATGTTGATAATATATCGATTGACCATGCCAAAACCCGAAAAATCATTTGGACCAAGTTCGGCCCACCGTTAAGGCCCATCACATCATGAAAGGCCACTTGGAGTAAGACTAAAACCACCATCAAATTCCATGAAGAAGGCCCAACAAGGCCTATATACCAAGCCCACATTTGGTGTCCATGACCTAACTCTAGGTAATTGCTTATCAAAAGGAAGTTATTCTCCCTTATAACACAAGCTCTCATCTCTCTAGACTATGAGCGCACTCATCTCTCTCTACATTCTAGTCTTCCTCTACCGCTTATCATGTACAAACACTATTATTACTAATGAGAGGAGTATACCACCGTGGACGTAACCCAATTTGGGTAAACCGCATACATCTCGTGTTCTTTTTGTGTGCAGTCTTCACAGATTTGTTAGTCCATTTATTGCATCAACATAGTGTAAGTCATATATTACCTAAGGGTTAAAACACAGTTATTTGAAGTTAAAATTCGCAATTTTTTTTTATTTTTGCAACATTATTAGAGTAAAATGCAAATGTGTGGAAGCAAATTTTTTCATAATTAATTCATTATGGAACAAATTTAATACAATTGCAAATACTTCTTGTCTGTACCGTACCGTAAACGTACGTGGGACCTCATGTGTGCAGGCGTGGAGCACAAATAAAGTGGCACTCCCCAACAGTAAACAACGTCATCAACATCTTCATGTAATATTAAATTTTAATTCATAAATTCAAAATGTAAGACAAGGCAACATTAAGTTAATCTAAAGATCTCTTCTGAGAAAATCTTCGCTTGCACTCGGCAATCCCTTTATATATTGAATGATATTTTACATTGTATAATGTATGTGCGTATATATATTTATATGTGATATCATTGACTAAACATCCTCGCATTTAACTTGGAGGCAAAGCTATAATAGAGAGAGAGAGAGAGAGAGAGAGAGAGAGAGAGAGAGAGAGAGGAGAGAGAGAGAGAGAGAGAGAGAGAGAGAGAGAGAGAGATATCATTGTGGCATGAGGTTGAAGCAAGCATTTTATGGGGTCCATCATCATCATCCATGATTCCATTCCATAGTTTCCCTGGCGGGGGGATGCAATGCATGCATGTGGCTGCATGTGCTTTTGTTCTCTTCATCTTCTCGCGATCCCATACCTAATGATTAACTGATAAAAATCAAGAAAAAGGGCCAAGTGATTCCATATACTCAGGCATGAGCCATGAGGCATCATGTCATACCCAAAATGCAACTAAGCAAACCCACTTCCCAAACTATCAAAGAAAGGGAATAAAGTTTTGGGCCAAATTTTCTTATTTGAAACACGCAGAAATTAAATTTCAGTGAAAAAAACACAAGGATCGAAGTCTTATAAAGAAATATTAACATGAATATACCAATTGCGTATAATTTGGTAATGTTGAAAGAATGAAAGGTGACATCCACCACCCAGGGCATATCGATCTACCCAATTGATAAACACCTGAGCTGAACTCGCAACAAAAGAGAGCCCAATATATAATATGGGACTGAATGAAAAACTGCCGAAATTTAAAAGGACGTGTTAAAAAAAGAGAAGGTAAGTGAATTTGGATGGGCCTCTGTTGAAAGTCCACAGAGCCCATCATCAATAAAAGAAGTCTACTTTTGTGCATTATTACCACACGAGTAACCGCCGAGGACTCAACGGCTCATGCCTTTCTTCTAATATGAATTGAAAATAGTCATTCCGGAGGCTGGAAAAGGGGTTTTGATTAATGCTGTTTTTAATACACTGATATTATAGGACAATGATTAGGCTCCTTTGGTAACATTTTACAAAATAATTTATTATTTTTCATATACAAAAATAGTAATAAAATGTGTTTGATAACTCATTTTTAACAACAAACTTAGAAAATAAAAATACAAGATATAATAATTTACTTACATTTTATAAAATGTCAATTATTATTTTTGAATTTAGGATACAACTAAAAATAAAAAATAAAGTGCATGAAATGTTAAGTGAAAGGTCACTACAATATTACTAATTTACTATAGTCATCGTCGCCACCACTACCGCCACCATCACCCAACTACCGCCACTATCACCACCACCACCGTTACCACCACTATTATTGCCACCCAACCACCTCACCACTATCGCCACCACCATCGTCCTACCACGCCCACATGTACCAAATGCATTTTCAAATTAAAAATATAAAATCCTATTTTGTTTTTACATTTTACAAAAAGAATATTTTTAAATACACATTGCATATTGACTTCACTATTAAAAATACTCGAATATGATACCTCTCATATAATAAACGAAATGAAATATCATTAGACTATAAGACTAACTAAATGGTGAAAATTATAATCGAGGAATCTTGATTAATGTTGTTTCTAGATGCCATATTCTTATCTTTTTTTTTTCTTTCAAGTTTTAGTATCACAGGATGTGGTAGCAAGTAAACATTTGTATCTTACCTTGATATGTACATAATCCAACTAGTCATAAGCTCATGGTCATGTTGAGGCCATTTCAATTAGGTTTATTAGCTTAAATACGCCATGAACTCGCATATTAGTCACAGTTTGCACCCTGAACTCGTTAATGATTCACTTAACATCAAACGGCTGAGTTGAGTCACTCAGTTTCTTTTCGGTTACTTCCATTTAATTTGATGTCAAAATGATTATACGACGTCTACATAGATTAAAATACATTAAATTAATAAAGGGCAATTATGAAATTTCACAATTGTCCTTCTCAACCTCCCCAACCCCAATTTCCTCCTCATACCCAAAACTTCTTTCTCTCTCTATCTGCAATTTCACAGCTTCCATTACCGACCCAGAGTGCAAGGTGTGACTTGGAAACTGCAATGATAGCATCAAGTGAAGCAATACCGATCGAACTCATGTTGGTTTCGGATCCTCGTGACGGCTTATGTTGGTTTCAACGATTTGGAAACTATAGAGAAGATGGTTCAAACATTGAGGGAAGGGAGGAGAGACCTTTTCCAGATTCTAAAGGATTCTAATTTAAATTCAAATACGACTCCAAATAAAGCAGATGTGTTTGACAAGTTGCTTCCTAATTCAGTCAGAGCAAATGATAGTGAGTCCCCATTGTTGCCTAGAGCCTATACTACTAACTCTAGGATTTACACCACTTTAATGAAAAGTTATATGAATGCGGGTCGGGGCAAGACACAGTTCGAATGCTGGAGGCATTGAGGCATGAGGATGATAGCTTAAGCCATCCTGATCATGTAACATATACAACTGTTGTTTCTGCATTTTTGAAGGCAGGCTCCATGGTCCGTCCGCGGCGAGTCCTTGCTGAGATGACAAGTGTTGGCGTGCCTGCAAATCCAATTACATATAACATTCTTCTAAAGGGCTATTGCCAGCAGCTGCAGATAAACTAGACTAAGGAATTGCTTAGAGAAATGGCTGATGATGTCATCTTCTATCAACCTCCCCAACCCCAAACACCCTCACTTAACAGCATCAAACTTCTTCTCTCTCGCTCTCTCTCTATGGGTATTTCAATTTTGGATTTTAATCTCCCATCTTATGTATACAAAGATATTGTAGAAAAAAAAAATTATATTTGTTATGTGTATTTCAATTTCGATCGAAATCAATCCCTAGAATAGTTTCCCTCAATTTCGATTTCGAACATAAACTAGAGAGGGAGAGTTGTGATTTGGCATTTGTGGATCCCAATTCCTTCCACATAGAGTCATACATGATAAAAATGTGCCAGTATATCAAAAATTCCAATTTTGCCCTTACTTTTCACGACCACTTAACATCTGTAACGGAAATGGAGCTGAGTAACTCAACTCGGCTGTTTGATGCCGTTAAGTGAAGCAATAACTAGTTTATGGTGTAAAGTGTGACTAATATACGAGTTCATGGTATATTTAAGTTAATAAGCAGTATAAAATAGTGTAAATTTGAAATTATTATAACAATAATGGTAGGTAATCAAAATATTTCTCAAATGTTTTTTTTTCATCACATAATGGGGCATGCCGCAGCCCGCAGGTAAACATCATTATCTTAAAATTCTTCTTCAAAATTATAGGACACATGAGATATATACCGATCATAGGAAATTCGGAATATTGCAGCATATAAACTTGGGCCTCCATTTCTTCGATTAGTCAAGGATGGAGTAACTCACGCATGCTTTAGCTCACAAACCATATGTTTAGATAACAATTATACCCTTAGCTTCCTCTAATTAATTACATGTTTAATATATAGAGTAACGCTCTAAAATCAATAGTTTGATTGTATAATGCAAAACTTATACTACAAAATAATGTCACAATCTTACCAATCACTTTATAATTCACTATTCAAAAATGATCTCCCCACAAATTTATACAATTTAGTACTTATTTAGCTATGTAACGTAATAGTTAAAAATACTGACATACAAAATATGTCATATAACACTGTTGATGCAAAAATTGTACCAACGAGACTGTAAATACACACACACACACCAAGACACAAGAAAGTACGTGGTTCACCCAAATCGGGCTACGTCCACGGTGTTGCCTCACTCTCATTAATAATATGATGTTGTTGTTTATACAAGTATAGGAGGTTTAGAACCTCTAGAGAGGGAAAGTAGGAGAAGGGAGAGAGAGATCCCCCCTTTAGTGGGAGAGTGGCTCCCGTATTTATAGAATTTGTCTAGGGTTTAGTTTAGGGGAATAGTAATGGGCTTTGAGGCATGGGCCTTGTGTAATCTTTGAGGTCTTCTAGTAGGCCTATCCCGTGGTCTAGTGTAGTATTTTAACAGGCCCGTTGCTTGGTCAGATGTCACGTCGACAAGTCCCCTAGTTCTTGACTGAGGCAGACTGCCTCAGTTGAGGACTTTCAAGTAAAGTGTACTGACCGAGCAACGGTGAACTTTTGCATTGCTCCGCTCGGTGTCCCATCAGTCCCCCAAGTCCTCAGTCGAGGTAGGATGCGAAAGAGAAGAGCCCCTTGTAGGGTGTTGTATGTCGGAATGGATTGACGATGTTACAATTGCATTCTGGTAGTCCCCCGGTGAATATGACTTCAGGTGTGAGTCTGACTGCTTGTGAGTGATTCTTTGATGTACATTTGTCATGTGAGCTAGGTGTAGCGTTGAAAGTAGGCTCAGTAGATGAGCGGCTCGGTATGCCTTAATCTGAGGTGGGTGCTCGGTAATGTGTCAAGCAACTCGGTATGTGTTGAGTTGACCGTGGGTTCTCAGTAGTGTGTCGACCGGCTTGGTATGTGTTGAGCCGATGTAGGTGCTCGGTAGTGTGTTGAGCGGCTCGGTATGTGTTGACCCGACGTGGGTACTCAGTAGTGTGTCGAGTAGCTCGATGATGTGTCGAGCGTATGTTGGTGCTCGGTAATGTGTCGAGTAGCTCGGTAATGTGTCGAGCATATGTGGGTGCTCGGTAATGTGTCGAGTAGCTCAGTGATGTGTCAAGCGCATGTGGGTGCTCAGTAGTATGTCGAGCGGATGCATGAGCTCATGCATGCTTGACATGGAGGAATGTTTATGTACGTCAGCATTCACAAGGGCACGTATGTGTGAATGGGTGACAGGTATGAGTGGCGTGTATGTCTGTATGCACGAGGGCATGTATATGCAACATGTATGTATGTCATGTATGAGTGACATGTATGTCAGTATGTGCGAGGGCATGTATATGCGACATGTATGTATGTCATGTATGAGTGACATGTATGTCAGTATGCGCAAGGGCATGTATATCTGTGACATGTATGTATGTCAGTAACGATGGTCAGAAGGGGTTTCTGAGTGGAAGTGTTACCTGTTTGTATTCAAGCGTATCAAGATGAATAACTTGAGGCGAGCAAATAAAGGTGGGAGGCAGACTTATGTACAAGTGGATGCCGAGGGAATCCACCGGTCGAGCGTCGAGCAGGTGGAAGAAGAAATCGACATAGGGGGCATGCTGACCGATCGGGTACTGTGAGTATGTCGGTCAACAATCGAGTGATCCGACAAATCCTAACAATAAGAATCAATGTTATGATCTGTAAAGTTGTAGGATTTAACAATATATTTGTATTTGCACAAAGAAAAGTAAGGAATTGTGTAAATAGTAGCATAAGAAGCATGCCCAATGTGTGCGGGTAGGTATCTCATATGAATTTAAGCATGTATAATTGTCTAATAGGTTTGCTATTAGGGACTAAAGTTAATTTGTGTAATAAAGGGAACAATATGGAGTGTGTGGACTTGCATGCATGTTCGTTATAATGTGAAGCTAGTCCATGTTGTAAAATATGGACCCAAAGTGTGAGTGTACTTAAGTAATGAAAGGTCAAGCAAAAAATGGTGTTTAGCCCATACCAAAGTAGGGGAGCCCAGGTTGTGGTTTTAGGCCCACGAATTTAGTGGGCTGTCTTTGTGTGTGTGGGGGGTAAAATGAGAGCCCAAGTTGTTAATGTGCAGCCCTAGCCTATTTATGTAACTAAAAGGTGATGGCAAAATTGTAAATAAGAAAGGTAAGGGGGTTATCTTCTTCATGGTGGGTTGGGTTGATGCCTCCATCGTACACGATGGTGGCCATGCGGTGGGACCTGCAGCCAGTTGGCAAGTTACTATTTGTGCACCGTGATGACATGGGTGGTGGTGCCTTCGATCGTCGGTGGCTGATGGAGCGGTTCGATCCTCCTCCATCTCTCGTCTGGCCTGCTCCTTTGTTTCCAGAATAGTGGGCTGCGGTGGGGATGTCGTTGTACGATGGCCGTGCGGTGGTCGCCGCCGACTAGCGGGGCAGTGGTTTGCTCATGATAGCCACAGGGGAGAAGCTTTGACGTTGCCTGGCAACGGAAAGTTAGATGGCACGTGAGTGGTGATCGGTCAGGAGCCGTGGGTGACTGGAGCGTCGAATGGACCTACCACGGTGACAGGCTGGTCGGTCTACAATTGACAACCGGGTGTCTTACATAGGGGACGAGGGACTGAGCAGTGGCCCTCCATGGATACTAGGTGAGCAGACGCACCAAGCTGAGTAGGTCGAAGAAGATGTGCCGAGCTGAGTTACATGACCGAGTCCATCACGTGGTCGGGTGTGGCTGGGTTGCCGTCGGGTGTGGCCAGGTTGGTGGACCGAGGTCTGGTGATGAAGGTAACACCGAGTAGTGGAGTGCCACAACTCCAAGCCGAAGTACGGATCCCAAGAGACTGGAGTCGCAGACGTGAACCGTGATGACTGGCCGCGGGGACGTCCTGCATACCTGCTGACAGCGGTCGGTCTTCGTCCTTGGCTGATGTGGAGGTGCAGTCAGGTTAGGGCCGTGCCCATGCGACCGAGTAGTGGGCGGCTGGTGGGTCGGTGACGATCCACCCCGACAGTCGAGTCCGCTAGGTTTCTCGATGAGGCGACATGCCTGGGGCCTGGCCCGAACTCCTCGCGGGATGAAGGCAATTGATGCTGCAACCCCTACCGAGCTGCATGGGGAGTTAGTGTGACCCGAAGCTGACCTGTGTGGTTTATGATGAGTGTCATCATAACGCGTGGGCTAACGTCGATGGTAGAATGAACGGCCGAGTGATAGACTGAGCCACCGAGCGGTCGAAGAGACTTGGTGGTGCTCGGTAAGTTGTCACCGAGAAGATCTCCATGTACGGGGAGATGTTAAAGCTTGAGCGGTCGGTTAACCGAGCACCACTGCACTTCCCAGGCTGATTCAAGATGGTGGGGGTCCTAGGAGAGGAAATTGGTGCTACCAAATAAAGAGAGGTGATATTTTGTGGGGTCCAATGGAAGGGTGTAAGTTACTAAGAGTAGAGCCTACAAACGGCTAAGTATCAGAGGCTAGGTAAGATATTTGTTGGAGTTTTTGTGGTGGGCAGAGTTTGCAGGATCTAAACCACAAATATTATGTGGTGGGAAGAATTTGCAGGAGCTAATTTTGTAGAAAGCCCATATGGACCGACTGAGTGGGGGAGATTTTTCTGGGTTATTTCTTCAAAACGCTGATTTGGGTTTTTTTTTCTTGGTGTTCTTGGGTGGCTACGGTGTTTTAGCAGGTAAGAAAAGTGAAGAAAAAGACATAGCTTTTTGTATCGCTTCCCACATACGGCGCCAAACTATTGATGCAAAAATTGTACCAACGAGACTGTAAAGACACACACGGACACCAAGACACAAGAAAGTACGTAGTTCACCCAAATCGGGCTACCTCCCTGGTGTTGCCTCACTCTCATTAATAATATGATGTTGTTTTTACAAGTATATGAGGTTTAGAACTTCTAGAGAGAGAAAGTAGAGAGAAGGGAGAGAGATCCCCTTTAGTGGGAGAGATCCCCCTTTAGTGGGAGAGTGGCTCCTTATTTATAGAATTTGTCTAGGGTTTAGGTTAGGGGAATAGTAATGGGCTTTGAGGCATGGGCCTTGTGTGATCTTTGAGGTCTTCTAGTGGGCCTATCCCATGGTCCAGTGTAGTATTTTGACAAGCCCGTTGCTTGGTCAGATGTCACGTCCACAAACACAATAAATATTCATACTAATAATCAAATGACTAAATATTCATTCTAATATAAAATTTAGTAAAAAATATAAAAATGTCTTAATTGCCTTTAATTTTTTTTTTTAAATATTATTGGCACATCAACTTAATGGCATTAGTACTAGAGACTAAAGAATGGTGGAAGGTACAAAGTGGCATGAATTCTTGTTAGAGGTGCAAATTCAGACTTCCCATTTATTTTGAGTGCACTTTTAGTAATAAGCTTTATTACAAAGATAAGATGATATGTTTTGGTGAAGTCTGATTTCTTTCTTTCCGTATAGACGATAGCGGAGATAAGGGGTGCTAGGGAAGCTTGGGCCCCCACTCCAATTTCTTTTAATTTTTTAGTTTTTATATAATATATAATATTATGTTTTACTTTAAAAATATTTTTCATAAAATAATAAATATATTTGGATCTTTCTATTAAAAATATATATATATTTAATATTTTCTCTTATAACTTTGTACTAAGTTCTTTATGTATTAAATGTACGGTGGTGATTTGTTTAGAAGGTGTAGTAACATTTTTGCCGCTAGGAAGGAAAGCAGATCAGTTGGTGCCAACCATAGTGGTCGATGGTGCTGATCGGCAGCTCATGCTAAGCGGCCAAGGTAGGAGAACCGGGTCAAAATTGTGTCACCGTAGGTCGATAGTGACCTGTTATTGGTGATTCTGGTCTTTCTCTTGGTGGTTAGTCGGAATTGTGTAAAAAATCATATATATTGTTGTCTAATCTCATCTTCAAGTAAAACCTAATTCCCAATCTCTTCGATAGTAAGAGGTTTCTTTCGTTCGCATCTCCCCCTTGACTTCTCTACCACTCACCTCTCTTCATTGACGGCTCCAACTCACCCCTCTTTCAGTTTCAAATAGTGTTGACGTTTTTATGAGCATACACCAGCTGGGCACATTTCAATGTTTGGGCTAGTGACAATGGCAACTAGAGAGAGGAAGAGGGAGATGAGGTAGTACGTGAAGGCGCATCCTGACCCCTGATTACTTGTTGAATTTTCTTGACTCTAGTGCCACAAGTCATCCTAATTATTTTGGGTCCATGCTGCTTCATATTGTCAAAATTGAAAAGTATCAATTAGAAAAAATAATGAGGTTGTGGATCAAAGGAAGAGAGGCAAAGGATCAAACTCTCCCCTTCTGATCTTTGTGTGTGTGTGTTGATGTTGTTGATATGCGGAAACAAGTGCGGTTATGTTAGTTTATATCAATGATTTTTTTCTGGTAATGTTGGTTTATTTGGAGAGTTGAAGTATCGATAGAGAGGCCCGACCGGGAAGATGATGAAAAAAAACTATAAACATGGAAATAGTACATGGATATATAATTTGGTTTATTCATAGTAGTCATCTTGCATCTATGAGACCACTAGGTCTATCAAGAATCCGGTTAATTGTGAACATCATCATCATTAACATAACTTGTAAAAGATTTGTGGCTTGATTAGGTTCACGGGAACTAAAAATAAGAAAGTAAAAAAAATAATTGCATTCCAACTATATATAATGTAATTACAAAGAAAGCTTCAACATAGAGTTCGACGACCAATTGGAACTTGTGAAGTGCATATAATGTTGCTTCATTAAAACACCTTACTTGAAAAAATCCGGTGGAAAAATCAAGGCAAAGAAAAAAGAGGGTTGAGTGCTTAATATGAAATGAGAAGACTGAGCATTCCTAGAGGTAGACATGGCTCGAATAAGAAGAATCTGCAAAATGGGAAAAATCGAGAAAAATTAATACTAAGTGTTGATATCATATCGATCGACCAGACCAGACCCGGAAGATCACTTAGATCAAGCAAAAGGCCCATACCTAAAGCCCATCAACAAGGCCCATGCCTAAATCCCATCATTAGGCCCATCACCTAAACCTAGATATTATCTATAAATAGGGAGCCCCTCCCTTATTTCAGAGAATCCGCTCTCTAGAGACACTGCCTCTCTCTAAACATACATAACCTCTCTCTTTTCTCTACATTCTCACTCTTTCTCTAAAGGCTCAAAGCCACTTATATCATGTAAAAACACTTATATTATTAAACAGAATAGAGCAACACCGTGGACATGGGTACATGAATAAGCCTTGGGCGCGTGCATGTCTTCTCGGTCTAAGTTGGTCCATTTTATGCATCAACAATTTGGTGCCGTCTGTGGGAATGGATACAAAAATTTTATGTCGACCCTTTTTTATTCTTACACCTACTAAAATGACACAAGCCTTCAAGAATGCAACCATCACAAAAATCTGCTCTTACCAAACACTTTTCCATTGTTGGGTTAGTTCAAATTGATTATCGCCACTAATGGCTACACCAACAAAATGATCACCTAGTCTTTCTCTCTCTTGATTGGCCTTGAACATCTTCCAACTAATCAGCATACAATACTGTGAGACTCCCTGTTCATGGTCCATACAAAACGGCTTACCTATCACCATTTCAAGGTCATGAGACACATAGTTAGCCAAAGATAAGTGGAACTTGGTTAGCCACATGATTGTGTAAGTTTCCTCCTTTGTGATCCTATCAAATTGCTCTTGGTTGGCCCTAAATTCACCTTGGTTGTTCAGCCACATGATCATGCAAGGTCGTGCATTCTTGATCCCATCAAGTTGCCCTTGGTCGGCTCAACTTTTCCTTGGCTGGTCAGCTAGATGATCGTGCATGGTTCTGCCTTTTTGATCCCATCAAATTTCTCTTGGTTGGCCTTAACATCAGCTTGACTGGTTAGCCACATGATCGTACGAGGTTTACCTTCTTAATCCCATAAAGTTTCTCTTGGTAGGCCTCCATCTTCACCTTGGCTGGTTGGTTGCATGATCGTGTGAGGTTCCACCTTCTTTATCCCATCAAGTTGCCCTTGGTTAGCCTCAAATCACCTTGACTGGTTAGTCACACGATCGTGCTAGGTTCCGCCTTCTTGATCCCATCAAATTGATCTTGCTCGACCTGAACTTCACCTTGGATATGATCATGAGAGATTTCTCCTTCTTGATCTCATCAAATTGCTCTCGATCAGTCCTAACTTCACCTTCGATGGTCAGTTACATGATTCTGCGAGGTTTCACCTTCTTGATCCCATCAAATTGCTCCTGCTCGGCCTTAACTTCACCTTGAATGCTTGGAGACATGATCGTTTGAGTTTTTGTCTTCTTGATCCAATCAAGTTGCTCTTGGTTGGCCTTTATCTTTACCTTGGCTGGTCGATCACATGATCGTGTGAGGTTCCACCTTCTTAATCCCATCAAGTTGCCCTTGGTCAACCTCAACCTCAACCTCACCTTAGTTGGTTAGCCACATGATCCTACGAGGTTCCACCTTCTTGATCCCATAAAATTGCACTTGGTTGGCCTCAACTTCACCTTCGATGGTCGGCTACATGATCCTGCGAGGTTTTCCTTCTTGATCCCATCAAATTGCTTTTGGTCGACCTCAACCTCACCTTAACTGCTTGGCCACGTGATTATGAAAGGTTCTTCCTTCTTGATCCTATCAAGTTGTTCTTGTTTGGCCCTGACTTCACCTTTGCTAGTTAGCCACATGATTGAGCGAGGTTCCATCTTTTTTATCCCATTACGTTTCCCTTGGTCGACCTTAAATTCAGCTTGGCTAGTTGGCCATGTGGTCGTACGAGATATGACCGGGTCAAGTATACGGGTCGAACGACATCCCTACCGGAGTCATATCCATCAAGGTCCTCTCTGGGAAAACACATCCCTACTGGAGTCATATCCATCAAGGTCCTCTCCGGGGAAACACATTCCTACTAGAGGTCCTCTCCGGGGAAACACATCCCTGCCAGAGTCATATCCATCATCTCATCGGGTCCTCTCCGGGGAAACACATTCTTGCTGGAGTCATAGCCAACATCTCATAAGGTCATCTCCGGGGAAACACATTTCGATCAGAGGCCCTTTCCGGAGAACATATCCCTACTGGAGTCATAGCCATCTACTCATAGAATGGTCATAATAAAATAGTGAAAACATATTTTCATAAAACATTTATTTTGCATAGGGTCTCAGCCCCAAAACTAGTTTCCACAAATCTTGTAAAATCGGTGTCCAGTTTCACTTCGAACAGGGTCCGAAGCCCCATATCTCATAACACAAAACCCAATGGGGCCCTTGGCCTGACACATGGTTTTCCAATGGACTCACTCCTAGATTCCATTATCTTTCTATCTTTCAATTGGGTCACAACCCCGAAATCATTTCAATGGGGTCTCAAGCCCGATCTACCTTCTCTTGAAAATCCATAAATCATTCATTTCACAAATCATCATTCAAATCATTATGCAATCATTGCATTTCAAACCATGTTTATAAAAAATTAATACATATGTGCATGCATAATTTAGAAAGTAAAGTCTACTCACACACCGTCCAAGCTGCGTCTCGATATCCCTGCCAAAAACCTCCCCAGGGCTAATTCACCATCTCTAGAACTTCTGAACCTATCCAAATCATACCAATGGTCACAAAGGGACTCTATAAGGTCATACATAAAACCCATGAATAGTATTTAGCACGGAAATGCATCCCAAACATGTTTCCCGAGGCTAAAAACCTCAATTTGACCAACGTAATGATCTCCGATCGACCCCAAACTACCACCATTGGATTTGGATCGTTGAAACCTTTGAACTGGTCTTGGTCCCACCTCAAAATTCATGCCCACACGCGCCCACGTGTAGGTCAAAACAAAAGTCAACGATGTCATCAACAAAGTCAACGCTGACGTCAGCGGTCAAAGTCAACGCTGACGTTAACATGACGTCACCTGATAGGTTATGATAGTGCCACATGTGACACGTTGATTGGTCCACGTGTCTGCCACGTGTCCTCTGACACCTCTGACAGTCTGCCACGTGGCACGCCCGATTGGTCCACGAGGCCTGACATGTCAGGCTGATTGTACCTAACAGTTGCCACGTGGCAGTGTTCGATTGGTCAACCTCTGAAACATGTCAGATGATGACATCATCATCATCTTCTTCCTCTATCCGAGTTAACCCAGTTGACTTTAACGGGTCGTACAGACCTGCAACTTAACCCGGTTGGAAAACACTCTTCCTACCACCTTTTTTGAAGCCGTTAGTCCCTACGTGATCGTCTGAACCTAAAGATTCGATCTATGGACTCAAAACACACGAAAACGGCCTGGAAATTACTTGTTCGAGCATGAACCCACATGACCAACTTCAAGCTCCCTGCTTGAGCTACCCCGCCCATCCTCCGCCTTTGATTCCAGTCCCAATCTACTCGTACAACCACCAAAAAACAGAACCTAATCAACACAAACCACTCCAAACGTCGAGAAATAAAAATCCAATTTCAAAAGCTTACAGGTTACGGTTTACCTATCTTCTGGGCTCCTCCGCTATCCACGGCGGTCCTGCCACCTCCCATAACGTCTCTCAGTCCCTCACTCACCCTCAATTACTCTCAGAGGTCCTCAATAAATCTAGCAAGGGAGGGGAGATTTGGGTGGTTTAGGTTTCAGGGTGGTTCGAATAAGATGCGGAAAATGGTAGGTGCATGTATGAAGTAAAAAGAGCAATGGATGAGTGATACTTGTCACTCATCCATTAGTCATGAAACAAATATCTGGGGCCCACAATAAAAGGAAAATGACTACTTTACCTCGTAAAATGTGCCATTGGAAATAGTACCTAGGCCTTTTCATGACCCATAACTTTCCTGTACGATGTCCAATTTCGACGTGCCACCTGTCTACGGACTCGTGTCGACTCGATCTACAAAACGGTCATTAGTCTACGTGCATTGGACCTCCCGGGTCAAAAGTCACTCTGATGCATGCTTAAATATATATATTTATTGATTTTATGGCATCGTAATGCCTGATTATGATTATGGTTATAATTATTGAATAATGAATGGTTTAAGTATATTATAGCTATGTTTTCTAGTTATTCATTTTATTATGGTTTTGGAAAAACTGGATTTGGGCATGGTGCCCTAGCGTTAAATATTTTGGGCTTAGCCTGTGTGATAACTATTTAGGGATGGGCCCATGTGTTAACTGTTTTGGGATGGTACCCGTATGATAACTATTTGGGCTGGTGCCCGTGTGACAAAATATATTTTGATTTGGATACAATTTTCGAGATTGGTCAACCACAGGCATTTGGGTCGCTATATCCGGAGTTGAACTCTGTGGATTCCTAGAGACGAGCTTAGATGTAATCATGGTTGTACTCCACACGTATCGATGGGGTTTGACCCTGTAGGACCCGTATTCTCTTACTGGTAGTGTACATGTGATACTAGTTGGACAAGTAGCTGGTTAGACCAACATGGAGAGGTTTGACATTAGGCTGGTTGGACCAAAAAGATTAGGTTTGGTCTATCAAATTGTGAGTTGTGCAAATATTTTCAAAACAGCTAAGAGTTGGTGATTTCTATAAAATGTGGGCTAGAGGGCCTTAACATATTTATGTGATTTTGGGTTGGAACCATGGTTTATATATACATAAATATGTTGCGTTAAATTTCAAATAATGGTTTATTTGACTAAACATGCATGTTTTATAAAATTGAGGGTTTAAAGTTATATGTCGGAAAATGGTTTTCCAAAACTTTATTTTTGTTCACTCAAACTTTTTATTAGTTTTGACACCATCCAGGTTTATCACGCATGCGGACTGTATGAAGACTGAGGCATCACGTGGATTTGCGTACTCTGAGTATCCGAGGTAAGAAGTAGGTTTATCCCTTATCTGACACATGCTTAGCATGTTTATTTGGTTCCCAAAGGTAATTGGGTCATTTTCTCATGAACGTATCAGACCGGAATAGGTCCTCCACGTTAATCGAGGGGGATTATGTGGAGAGTCTTGTCAATTTGGTATCAGAGCATTGGGTTGCTCTCTATGGGATTGCACACTGGATGTACAGGATAGTTCGTTTCGGACGTGATCTGACAGGACCCGTCCCCAAAGGACATAGATAACCTTGACCAGTCCTGCTTCGTCTGACAAGTCAACTGAAGTTCCGAAATTACCCTCAGCACTTGTCAAACAATGGATAACCGCACATGTGCCCACTCATGCTTCCACCTCTCGAATTGCCTCGATCATCGTGCCACGACCTGGAGGGTCAATAAAACAGAAAAGGTGTGAGTGGACAAAACAAACTTTTATAAATACATTTACCAAAATACATTCTTACCCTCCACTTTCACAAACATGCATGTATATCATAAAACATGAGGAAAATACATCCGGGCCCAAATGTTTATAAATAAAAAATCTCAATAAAACCACGGGACTCATTTCCATATCCAATCTCATTAGTCACGTTATCCATGCTACGCGTGCAAATCAAATAGGCTCAAGGACCGCTCAAAATCCGAGCATGTCGCTGTGAACACATCACCAGCTGACATTCCAGATCGTCGTGAACACATCACCGATCGATCTCCACATAATACCAGCACATCTAATCTGAGTCGAGTCTCCCTCAGCTGCACGACAATAGACCGTGCTACGTGACCTCTCTAGGAGAACACATCCCATCCCGGAGGCGAGCGTTATCTCCAGGGTGCACTCCTGGGAAACACATTCCCAACCGGAAGCCCTAATATCCACAACACAGGGTGCACTCCGGGGGAAACATATTCCAAACCGAAAGCCCTAAATATCCGTAACATATCACGACCATGAAAACCGGTGAAAAATAGTTGCAGTTGAAATCAAATCATTTATCCACACAGGGTCTCGGACCAAAACCTAGTTTCCTCAAAATCCGTAAAACCAGAGTCCCGATGGTTCCATAAATTCGAAAAACATCAATATCATCATGTAATCACATGTAAATACCAATCCAATCAAAATCATATCTCCATCAGGCCTCAAGCCCAAAATATCATTTTCAAGCAAATCCGGGTCAAAACCTCATTTTCCAATCCCGCGTATACGCCTAAAACATCAATTTCATAGTTTCTCGAAAATTATGCCCAAAACAATATAATAATCCAGAAAATCGATAAATCATCATATCAACACATCAATCATGTCAAATCACGTAAAATCATATAATAAAGCATTTTAAACATATATGCATGCATCACGGTTAGAAAACAAAGTCCACTCACACGCCGTCCATATCGCTTGCTTTTCGAACTACATGCCTTTCTGTATTTTCTGATACTTTCCAGGAATCCCAAGTCCTGGCCAAAATCATTCTTAAGGGTCACTAATGACTCAATTAAGATCATATTAACTTCCCATAATTTTCCGAGAATTAAATACGAATTTAAAACAAAACATAACACTTCGGACCCTCGAAACTATATTGAAACGGTGTCCGATCGACTCGAAATCAACGCCAAAATGTTCGTTACAATAAAAGGAGCAAGTTTCATGTTGAACTCACCTCAAGACTCGGTCTCACGTGCCCCCACGCGCCGCCGTGAGTGGCTGTGCGTGAAGCCCACAGGCTCATGAACAGTGTCATCGTCCTAGCCCGTTTCCTGCAATTCTAGCCCTGCAACCCGCGAGACAACCCAATTCAATCCCTGTCAATTTCGACTTGAATTCCTCAATTGATCCATCTCATAGCATCGTAATCACCTTAATTATGGGTCTGTAATGCCAATTTCAATCCTAGTTAGGGAGCATCGTAGACTCATTTTAAAGATGTCTTTGAAATCAATTTCATAAAAACTTACCCCCAATTACACGAACACAAGCTCGCGATTTCCCGAATTCCGCCATGTCTGTTCATGGCTCAAAGAGCTTAGAACCTTGAGTTTCTCGATTTGGATCGACTAATAAAGGTCCCAGAAGTCTTAATCTAACCTTAATTTGACTTGGGCTGACCTACAACTCAAAATTCAATTCTCATTCTCTCCAGAACAGATTTCGGGTTTTGGGTTTTTCTTTCACAATTTTCATCACTTTTCTTCCTTATAGTTCCCCGTTTTTTTTCCTCTCCAATCCCTCTCAATTCTCCTCTAAATCCAAGCAGTACAGGTGTGTACTCAAATTCCATGCTGCCTCCTTGTTTTGAATCCAAGTGATCGTGGTACGCCAAAGCACGACACACACACACACGGCTACAATGCCACTAATCTCTCTTACAAAGTGACAGATGTCACTTAATGGGGCCACTGAGTCACTAATCACGCCTGAATCAACCTTCCTAGCCAAATTACCATTTTGCCCTTGCCATAACAAATTACTAAAATGCCCTTCATGTATCTAGACTAGTAACTTTTTCATCTGAACTCTGATTGACGCATGCCGCTTGTCTACAGACTCAGCGTCCCGAGACCTATCCAACGGTCCTTACGGAAAGTCCAAACAAGGTCCCGATCAAAAAGTCAACTTTTGGACCTTATAACCAGGGACAAAATTGTCAGTTCCTTCCATTTTTTCCAATTATTCCTTTTTCGAATTTCCGGGTCGTCACAACCTACCCCACTTAAAGAATTTCGTCTTCGAAATTTCGATTAGTAAGTGCTATGATTCAAACCAGAAACATAATCAACCATATACCGTTCTGGTTCAATTGATTTTAAGTCATACCCAAACCTATACAAACCATATAATCAGTCCTCATTACTGGGTCAACATCGGGACAAAATTTCGCTGTAAACCACTGCCTCACGGGCAGTCATGTCCAAGCCCACTCGGGATACGGAGCCTAGCTCAACGTCCGAGTCTACAATGGTATATTGGCTTTAATCACCACGTATATGCCATCAGGCCACCAGTGACAGTAGCCGTTCCGATCCCCCTGGGACCGCCCGGGGACTTGCCCTGCTTCTGTCTGACACAAGACCTTAGAATACCAATTTTACCTTTAATGGAAACTCAAATGCATAAATATCCAAATTAAGTCATGCAAATTGTCCGAAAATAAAACAGTGCCAGACAATGGAAAGCTTAAAACACAAATGATGAGCACGACTCCTAAAGTTTCATCACGTGCCGACCTAGCCAGAAGTAGGGTTCAGGTGCGCAACGTTAACCTATGCCTCTGCCTCGGGATCCTCGTCTTCCTCAATAGCACGGCCTGGAGGGGTCAATAAAACACTTAAGGGTGAGTGGGCCAGAAACATAAAGTTTATAAAACATTTTAATCCATAAAGTAAACATATAGTTTTACCCCTCCGTTTTTCAAAACATGCATGCATCATAATCGAAAACCATAATAGCATATCATATAAGCATAACCGAATAATATAAACATAATCATAACATCAGCCACTGCATTATACATCCCGATCATGACAACCCAGATGTATGACCTCCCAGACGTCTAATGAGGTCACAGTTCCAAGGCTAAGCGTGCCACCCAGGGTCTCAATCCCGAGTCCAAATCCCGAACCCAATCCGGGTATGGCATCCCAGATTCCTGATGTCCCAGACATCCAATCATAGCAATCCTGCTCTTGAGTCACCCTACGATCCGGTCCCTCTATAGAATGACCTCTCGTAGGCATTACACCGTAACCACTCCGGGGTACCCATATCCGGAGGAGACAGTATCACTAGGGTAGATCTATACAGTGCAGGACTAAAGATAATCATCGAAATACATATACATATATATAACTCAAAACAGTGCATAACTAACCAGACGGGTCTTATGCCCAAACATCGTAATACGTGACATAATCATAACTCAAGATAATCAGATGCTTTTTCTTGAATCATGTATATATATATATTTAAAGGAAAATAGTTATGCATGCAAGGGTTTAATGAAATCAAAGGCCCACTCACAGTCCGGTCCCACCGCTAACTGGACGTATAAATCGGTCCTGGTGCCTACGTACAATTCCTGTCAAGTTCAAAGTACACATAAAGGTCATTATAGGTTCCTACAGCTCAAATATGAAGCCCTACAAATCGACTCACTCTATTTCCAACCTCAAAAACTGGTTCTACTTGATCGCCAATGTCACTAAAACACGTCCCAAATGTGAGGAATAAAACACAAACGTCAAAACTGGTCGTTAGAAACAGGGAAGAAAGTAAAGGCCTCACATGTTTTCTGACTTACCGCCGTCGTGTCGCTGCCGCAGGTTGTCACGTCTAGTCCTCAGTCCTCCTGCCATCCTAGCAAGCCTAGCCCTACGTTAGTTCAAGTTCTAGTGGTGAGGTTTGAACGGTTGGGTTCTTTGGGGATTGTTTCTTCGTTCTCAGGTCTTGGTGTTTTCGGGTTTAATAGACAGGGGATGAGGAAGATGGTGATGATGGCTGATGGAGATGGGGGTGGTGAGGTCGTGCTTGTTCGATCTGTGACTGGGGAGGAGCTAAATTGAGGGGGTAATGGTCGGAGTGTGTGTGTTTGTTTATGAGAGTGAACCGTGTGTGTGCACGGTTGAGAAGAATATGAGAGTGAGAGTGAGAGTGAGAGAGAGACGGGTCTGATCAATTAAAAGCAGAAAAGAGATGGGATCAATGGTGTAGATGCAATCTAGGAACTTAGATGGATGGCTAGGATTGTATGAGAGGAATAAACTATAAAATAATCAACCAATTGGGCAAGATTCATGAATAAGGGAAAAGGGAGTGTGGGATGAGTGACACTTGTCACTCATCCAAGGGTCTAAATTAATTTAGTTTTTAAATCAGATTACAATATTATATTATTATTTTAATTAAATCCTCGGTTCGTTCAATGAATCGATTTTACTCCCGTGACCATAACTTTTTCGTCGTACGTCCATTTTCTACATGTCGCCTGCCTACGGCTCGTGATGTCCCAATCTATGTAACGGTCATGGGTCAAAGTCCTAAATATTTCCCTGGGCAAAAGTCAACTTTTTCCTCCCTCAAGGGTAAAATGGTCATTTTACAATAAAATAATAATTACGAAAGTTCGGGTCGTTACAACCTACCCTCCTTACAAAAATTTTGTCCTTGAAATTTACTCAAATAAATAGGGGTACTGTTCCCTCATTAAGTCCTCAGGTTCTCACATTGCTTCTTCGACATCATGGTTCCTCCACAACACTTTCACCAACCGAATTGTCTTGTTTCTCAAAACATTGTCCTTCCAATCCAGAATCTGCACTGGTTTCTCTTCAAAACGCAGATCGGTCATCAATTCCAATGGTTGCTTTGGCAAAGCATGTGAATCGTCACGTAGATACTTCCATATCATGGACACATGGAAGACATCGTGCACTCTCGCAAGTTCTAGAGGTAATGCCAACCGATATGCCACATACACAATCCTCTCTGTGATCTCGTATGGTCCAATATAACGCGAACTCAACTTCCCACGTCGGCCAAAACGGATAATTCCTTTCCATGGTGATAACTTTAGGAACACAAAATCTCCGACCTTAAATTCCAAGTCTCGAATCCGTCGATCAGCATAGCTCTTTTGGCGATCCTACGCCGCTTTCAATCTTTCCTTGATGATTCAGACCGTTTTCTGGGTCATGTCCATCAAATCCAGCCCCACTACCCAACGCTCTCCTACCTCCATCCAGCAGATAGGTGTCCTGCACTGCCGACCAAACAGTGCCTCGTAGGGTGTCATCCCGATACTCGCCTGATAACTGTTATTGTATGCGAACTCCTTCAAAGGCAAATGAGTATCCCACGAATCCTGAAACTGCAGCACACAAGACCTCATCATGTCCTCTAGGGTCAGAATAGTCCTCTTGGAATGTCTATAGGTCTGTGGGTGGAAAGTTGTACTGAAATGTAGATTTGTATCCAAAGTATTCTGTAACCTCCTCCAGAACCTGGAAGTGAAACGAGGATCTCGATCAGACACTATCAACTCCGGCGTACCATGAAGTCGAATGATCTCCTTCACGAACAGCTGAGCAAGTCGGCTTGGCTTATATGTCTCATGTATCGGCAAGAAATGAGCTGACTTGGATAATTGGTCTACAATCACCCAAACTTCATCAAAGCCACTCCGAGTCCTCGGTAACTTGAAGATAAAATCCATTTTAATGTGGTCCCACTTCCACTCGGGAATCGGAAGTGGTTGCATAGCCCCATACGGTCAGTGCCGCTCTGCCTTGACCTTCTGACAGGTCAAACATCTGTTAACAAACTCTGCAATATCTTTTTTCATTCCTGGCCACAAATAATAGTTCCGGAGGGTACGGTACATCTTTGTACCTCCCGGATGCATGACATAAGCTGAACTATGGCCTAGTTTTACCAGAGCTCCATCAACTCGGATGGTAACATCCTGCCTCTCGCCCGCTTCGACCTCTATCTTGTAGATACAAAGTGTCGGATCCTGAAATTGTACCTCGATGATCTGATCAACTAGCACAGTTCGTACGTGAAAACTGGCTAACAAAGCTCCCTGCTCATCCTTCCCCAGAATAACTCCAACCCTTCGGAGTTCCACTAGCAAAGGAAGATACACCATCCTCAAGTGTGCAACCGATCTGCTGATTTTCTGCTGAGTGCATCCGCCACGACATTCGCTTTTCCTGGATGATACTTAATTGTACAATCGTAGTCCTTGATGAGTTCCAATCACCGTCGCTGCCTCATGTTCAGCTGCCTCTGAGTGAACAAATGCTTTAGACTCTGATGATCGGTGAATATCCTGGAAGTCACACCGTATAGATAATGTCTCCAGATATTTAAGGCAAGGACCACTGCTGCCAACTCCAGATCGTGCGTAGGGTGCTTCAGTTCATGTGTCTTTAGCTGTCTCGATGCATAAGCGATAACTTTACCGTTTTGCATCAGCACACAACCCAAACCTTGCAATGATACGTCACTGTAGACTTCAAACTCTCCGCTGTTATCAGGTAATGCAAGAATAGGTGCGGTAGTCAATCGATGTTTTAGTTCCTGAAAGCTCTGCTCACATTGTTCGTCCTAAACAAACTTTACTCCTTTCCTGGTCAAACGAGTCAAAGGTGCGGCGATACTAGAGAAACCCTCCACAAATCTCTGGTAACGAAACTTTTTACCTCAGTTACAGTCATCGGTCTAGCCCAATTTATCACAGCTTCGGTCTTCTGGGGATCCATACTATTCCCGTCCGCTGATATCACATGTCCTAGAAAACCAATGCTGTTCAGCCAAAACTATCACTTACTCAGCTTGACATATAACTGTTTTTGCCTCAACTTCCCTAAAACCAACCGTAGATGCTTCTCATGTGCCCTAGCACTCCTCGAGTACACTAGGATATCATCAATGAACACGATCACAAATTTATCCAAATAAGATCGAAAGACCCTATTCATCAGATCCATGAACGCCACTGGTGCATTCGTCAACCCAAAAGGCATCACCAGGAACTCATAGTGTCTGTATCTGGTCTGAAATGCCGTCTTCGGAACATCCTCCTCAACAATCCTCAACTGGTGATAACCAGATCGTAAATCAATCTTCGAGAAGTACCGTGCTCCCCGTAGTTGATCGAATAGATCATCAATCCTGGATAAAGGGTACTGGTTCCTTACTGTTACCTTGTTGCGTTGTCGATAATCGACGCACAAGCGGAGGCTCCCCTACTTCTTCTTCACAAATAACACCGGTGCTCTCCACGGTGACGTATTCGGTCGGATGAATCCCAAATCCACCAACTCTTGCAATTGAGTTTTCAGCTCCCGCAACTCAACCGGTGCCATTCGATTTGGTGCATGTGATATAGGTCGTGTACCAGGGAGTAGTTCAATGTGAACTCGATCTCCCGATGTGGTGGTAATCCAGGCAAATCTTCTGGGAACACATCCGGAAACTCTCATACCACTGGTATGTCATCGGCACTCGGAGTATCAACCTGCATCTCCACAACATGCGCTAGATAACCCTGGCATCCTTTCCGTATAAGCTTGGTAGCAGCAAGTGAAGAAATCACTTCAGGTAGCGAACCATCACGTTCTACCTGATAAGTAACTTCCAGAAAACCCGGACTCTGTAGAATTACTCGTCTACTACCACAATCAATGAACGAATCGTGCTCCGACAACCAATCCATCCCCAAGAGAACATCGAAGTCATGAATATCCATAATGATTAGATTGGCTAATAAATCCACATCCTCTATTCTCACTTGACATCTCCGAATCACTTGATTCACTAAGTAAACAACTCCAGTCGGTGTGTCAACACCCATCTCACTATCCAAAGTTGATACCTCACAATATAGCATACCCGCACAACTCCTCGAAATAAAGGAATGAGTAGCCCCAACATGCATCAACACACGTACAACAAGATTAGAGATATGAAGAGTACCTGTAACCAGGCCTGAGGCTAACCTAGCCTGCTGCTGGGTCACGGCAAATACTCGAGCACTGGGTCCAGAATTCTGTCCGCGCCCACGCGCACCACGCTCACTACCCCGATCACCTCCCTGTCCTCGACCCCCGACAGTGTTGGAAGCCGAACTCTGCACTGCACTGGTGCCTCCTGCATCGTTGCCCCTAGACAAAGTTGGGAAATCGCGAGCATAGTTGCTCGATCCTGCTCAAGAAAAACAGTTAACTGTCCTTGGCTTGTCCGAAGATCCACTAGATACACCACTCCATGATGAATGCTGTCCTGAGTCAGACCTCGATCCTGATTTCTGAGAGCTCTCATGTCGACCCGACCAGCCACTACCACGTAAAGATGACGGTGACCCTCTTTAATGTCCTCTCTTCGAGCCCCGATGGCCCATGGGTCCAAGGTATGGGCGATCCCGACGTCACCCCTCGCCTGAAGACTGTCGTGCTTGGTGTGCCGCTAGACTGGCCTCGACATGAACCGCTGCGTCGATAATGTCTCTTAGAGTAGCATAGCTGGTAGATGTCACACCTGCCTGGATATTTCGTCGGAGTCCAAGTTCAAACCGCTGTCAATTATCCTCTTCTGTGCTCACAAAGGCTGTTGCGAACCGAGAAAGTCTCACAAAGGTCTGTTCATACTCCGTCACTGACATATCGCCTTACTCAAACCATAGAAACTCTTCCTCACGGGTAGTGTGAAAGGATCGCGGGTAGTACTGGTCCAAGAATCTCACACAAAAGACCTTGCAAGTAATAGTGTGAACGTACCAACCCGACATCTCTAGGCCGTACCACCACTGGTAGGCCTCGCCTTCCAGTAGGAAGGTCGCCAATGTCACACGCTCGCCCGATGGGCAATGCATCACAATAAAGATCCTCTCCCATCTAGCTATCCATTCGTGAGCTTCCTCGGGGTTTGATCCCCCACTGAAATGTGTGGCTCTCAAACATTGAGCCTGTTCGATACTCGCACACTTCATCTCTCTAGCTACTTCTTCATCAGTCCGTGCTTGAGGAATTCTTCTTGGAGGGATAACCAACTGTTAAGAGGCATAGATTAGATAACAACATCTTTAAACTTCAAAAGTACCAAGTACTGACCGCTAGTCTAGCATGCTGACCACAACCTAGTGCTCTGATACCAAGTTGACAAGACCCGTCCCGATCCCTCTAGGACCACCCGGGGACGTGCCCTGCTCCCATTTGACACACGTCCTTAGAATACCAATTTTACCCTTAATGGAAACTCAAATGCATAAATATCCAAATTAAGTCATACAAATCGTCCGAAAATAAAACAGTGTCAGACAAGGGAAAGCTTAAAACACAAATGATGAGCATGACTCCTAAAGTTTCCTCACGTGCCGACCTACCCAGAAGTAAGCTTCAGGTGCGCAATGTTAACCTATGCCTCTACCTCGGGATCCTTGTCTACCTTAGTAGCACAGCCTGGAGGGGTCAATAAAACACTTAAGGGTGAGTGGGCCAGAAACATAAAGTTTATAAAACAGTTTAATCCATAAAGTAAACATACGGTTTTACCCCTGCGTTTTCCAAAACATGCATGCATCAGAATCGAAAACCATAATAGCATATCAAATAAGCATAACCGAATAATATAAACATAATCATAACATCAGCCACTGCACTATATATCCCGACCCTAACATCCCAGATGTCTGACGTCTAATGAGGTCGTAGTCCCAAGGCTACACGTGTCACCTGGGGTCTCAATCTCGAGTCCAAATCCCAAACCTAGTCCGTGTATGGCATCCCAGATGTCTGACGTCCCAGACGTCTAATCATAGCAATCCTGCTCATAAGTCACCCTACAGTCCAGTCCCTCCGTAGAATGACCCCTCGCAAGCATTGCGCCGTGACCACTCCGGGGTACCCACATATGGAGGAGACAGTATCACTAGGGTAGATCTATATAGTGCAGGGCTAAACATAATCATCAAAATCCATATACATATTTATATAACTTAAAACAGTACATAACTAACCAAACGGGTCTCATACCCAAACAATGTAATACGTGCCATAATCATAACTCAAGATAATCAGATGTTTTTTCTTGAATCATGTATATATATAGAAAGGAAAACAGTTATGCATGCAAGGGTTTAATGAAATCAAAGGCCCCCTCACAGTCCGGTCCCACCGCTAACTGGACGTATAAACCAATCCTGGTGCCTACGTACAATTCCTGTCAAGTCCAACGTACACATAAAGGTCACTATAGGTTCCTACAACTCGAATATGAAGCCCTAAAATGAAATCGGCCCGGGAAAGCCTCTGAACACGCTTCCCGAGGCTTTAAACCCTAATTTGACCAACTTAATGATCTCTGATTGACACGAAACCACCACCATTGGATTCGTATCGTCAAAACCTTGAAAATGGTACTAGTCCCACCAAAATTACTGTTCAAACGCATCCCCATGTGCCTGGCCAAAGGCTGCTCAACGCTGCTACAATGCCTGCTGACGTCAGCCCTAACAGTGTCAGAGGACACGTGTCACTCTCTAGTTGGTCCTTGGTTTCACTGACATGAAGACATCATCATCACATCACCAATGATCTTAGCATGATGACATCATCACAACCATTTGACCGGGTCAACCCGAACTCCTAAAATTGGGTCACCGTTGACCCGCGGCTTGATCTGATCCCATATTCCGTTTTGGCTCCATTTTCGATCAGATTTGGCCTTAGAGGTTCGTTTAATCCTACCCTAGAGTTCTGTGGCCTCAAAAATAGAAACTAAATTGAAAATACTACCTTTAACTCAAAGGGAAGCTGGCAGCCAGTTCCAGCCGTCTTCTCCATCGACTCACTCTGTTTCCAACCTCGAAAACTAGTTCTACTTGATCGCCAATATCCCTAAAACACGTCCCAAATGTGAGGAATGAAAGATAAACGTCAAAACTGGTCGTTCGAAACAGGGAAGAAAGTAGAGGCCTCACGGGTTTTTCGGCTTAGCGCCGCCGTGTAGCCGCCACAAGTTGTCACATCCCATCCTTAGTCCTTCGGCCGTCCTAGCCAGCTTAGCCCTACGTTAGTTCGAGTTCTAGTGGTGAGGTTTGAACGGTTGGGTTCTTTGGGGCTAGTTTTTTCGTTCTCAGGTCCGGGTGTTTTCAGGTTTAACAGACTGGGGAGGAGGGAGGTGGTGATGATGGCTGATGGAGGTGGGGGTGGTGAGGTCGTGCTTGTTCGATATGTGATTGGGGAGGAGCTAAATGGAGGGGGTAGTGGTCGGGGTGTGTGTGTTTGTTCAAGGGAGTGAGCTGTGTGTGTGCACGGTTGAGCAGAATATGAGAGTGAGAGAGAGAGATGGGTCTGATCAATTAAAAGCAACAAAAAGATGGGATCCATGGTGTAGATGCAATCTGGGAACTTAGATGGATAGCTAGGATTGTATGAGAGGAATAAACAATAAAATAATCAACCAATAGGGCAAGATCCATGAATTAGGGAAAAGGGAGTGTGGGATGAGTGACACTTGTCACTCATCCAAGGGTCCAGATTAATTTAGTTTTTAAATCAGATTACAATATTATATTATTATTTTAATTAAATCCTTTGTTCGTTTGGTTAATCGATTTTACTCCGGTGACCATAACTTTTTCGTCGTACGTCCGTTTTCGACGTACCGCCTACCTACGGTCTCGTGACGTCCCAATCTATGTCACTGCCATGGGTCAAAGTCCTAAATATTTTCCGGGGCAAAACTTAAATTTTTCCTCCCCTTAGGTGCAGAATGCTCATTTTACAATAAAATAATAATTACGAAAGTTCGGGTCGTTACAACCAGGCCAATAACCTCATATGGTCCAAAAAATTGGGAACTCAGTCCCCTCATTAAATCAATCACTCCTTACCCCCTTTCCCAGGGTCACTCAATATAATGAATTGAACATTTCCTTCTGGTTTGTCTGTCATCATAGGCCTCACTGATGTCTACCTTCTGCCAGTAAATGGCACTCAGTCCAATCATTCATACTATATCGCAAATCATATCCATTCCTTACCTCGACCCCATCCAACATCATACACCAAGTATGATCCTACAGTTGGACTCTAATAGTCCAAATGATCAAAAATCATGTACCACTCCAATCCTATGGAGTTCCATCAATAACACGATTTCACCTATCCTTACGTTATCAAACATGTCAATTCTCGACCATCTATCTTATATAGCCTCCTCGCGAACGATACCTGACCCGACAATGCGGTCGTAATCTAAATGTATCCTAACCATCCTCATCACACATTAAGACTTTCTGTTTTATCAATCATTACCAATCCTAATGGTCGATACAGTACTCGTACATTCCTTCCCAGAGGTATGAACTCTGCATACTCGACCCATGGATCATTGTGGTCGATCCCAAATCATGCAAGGAAAGTAAAACTCTTGAGGGTTCATCTTGCATCGGCAATCCCAGCCCTATGCTACCGAAGCACATCATTTCCAATAACTCTGACCTCATTCCGGGTCAATCACCATAACTGGAAAAACATTGTAGAGAACCCCTCTACAATCCTCTGTGGTATCCATCCAAAACAACTCATGTTCCCCGTGACAGTATTTTCCATTGACCAATACATCTGTTCAGTTTATCACATGCTCATCCGTACATCTTTAGCCTTCATTGGGCATCTCATACACTAATCACATCTGCCACACATCTGACCAGTAAACTTTGATTATCTCTTACCAACAGTCCATCGATTGTGGGGGTCAATATCATTCTAGAGGGTAACACCCTCGAGTCACCCTGAAACATAACCTCTGGCAATCCTAGACTCCACATATCGCTCTCTAATCGACATACTCGATAGAGGTATCATGAGTCATCAACCAATCCATCCCAAGGATTACGTCCAAATAATCCAAGTCCAGGAATACCCCAGGTTAGCTACTAGGTGAATACCACCAATCATCCTGGGTAACCTCGCATCAAAGGGATTTACCCCCCCTTATGGATCACCAATTTCACCATATATTACCACATAGATATCATCAAATTTATCACATCCATAGCTCCAATCGGCTCACCAACTTCCATACCTTAACCAATCACGAACATCTCCATATCCGTCCAATGTACAATTTCAAGACAGGAAAGAGTGGATAGCCTGAGACCTACCAAATACATACGTCATGACCACAAGTGAGATGTATCCAGGTCACCACTCCATGGGCTACTCAAACTTCCTACTAAGTAACTGCAATCCTCGGGCATGTGGTTCCAACTGACCACGCCCCTACGGTCCACCATGGGTCCCACCAACTCTTCCCTCGCCTGTCACATCAGCAATCAATGCAGGAGCCAATCCTTGCTCTATTGCACCCCAACAGTGTCATATCACTCTATCAATCTATATAACCATTTCTTTATGGTGTGACCAGATGACCCACAATCATAACTATTCCTGCATAATTAGCCTTATTACTATACCTCTCAGTGGACCCAACTGGCGTCCCACTGAACTGGACTATCTACTAAGTCATAATTTTTGCGTACCACGGGTCTCCGCCCGAACCTTCAATCACTAAGTGAAATTAACATGACCCATCCAAATCCATAAGTCTAGTACACAAGGTTAAACAATACCAATCCATAATTTCATAACCCATCCGTATCTGACCTTATACCAGTCCTTGGAATCCTAGGTGCCAAACATGCCAAACATCCTGACTCAACTACACAAGTCGGTCGTGTCAGAAACCATAGTTATATTCAACCCTTCCAGCTCCTCTCGAGCTCAACTACATCACTATGACTCTTCTCAAGTCCAACATCCTAACTCATTTTGAGTCCCGTATCCATATCTCGACTCCTCTTGAGTCCAATCTCATCTCAATCACCCATGCCATCATTGGCATACCCGGTCACCGAGTAAATACGGCTGGTGAACGACATCTTATACGACCTATAAGGCCTAAGGGATATCCCATCACTTTCTAGGCTCTGAGACATACATTCCACTTAAGGAATCCACTGAGAATAATCTCATCCCGGGTCCAACCTGCCCATTTGTGCTACCTTTCTAGCCTCTGGGCTCATTCATCCTTGGGACCCACACAAGTCCGTGTTTAACAGTTAGTAGTTCACAGTGTACACTGATTAACATCTGACCGCCAATCCAGGGTCAATCGCATTCCGAGATCTATCACGAGGTCTCATATACCCTCGTATATCCGTCTCACTGCCAGGTCACGCAAGAGGCTTACGTTACGGAGGCATGATGTGGCAACAGAATCAGCATCCTAGTGCTCTGATACCAATTTGATAGGACCCGTCCCCGAAGGATATAGATAACAATGCCCGGTCCTGCTCCCATCTGACAAGTCAACTGAAGTTCCTAAATTACCCTCAGCACTTGCGAAACAAAGGGATAACTCCACCTGTGCCCACTCATGCCTCTACCTCTCGAATAGCCTCAATCATTGGGCCACGACCTGGAGGGTCAATAAAACAGAAAAGGTGTGAGTGGACAAAACAAACTTTTATAAATATATTTACCAAAATACATTCTTACCCTCCAGTTTCACAAACATGCATGCATATCATAAAACATGAGGAAAATACATCCAGGCGTAAATGTTTATAAATAAAAAATCTCAATAAACCCACGAAACTCATTTCCATATCCAATCTCATTAGTCACGTTATCTATGCTACGCGTGTAAATCAAAGACGCTTAAGGACTGCTCAAAATCTGAGCATGTCGCAGTGAACACATCACCAGCCGACATTCCAGATCGTCGTGAACACATCACCGATCGATCTCCATATAATATCAGCACATCTATTTTGAGTCGAGCCTCCCTCGGCTACACGAAAACAGACCGTGCTACGTGACCTGTCCGGGCGAACACATCCCATCCCAAAGGCGAGCGTTATCTTTAGGGTGCACTTCGGGGAAACATATTCCCAACCGGAAGCCCTAATATCCACAACACAGGGTGCACTCCGGGGGAAACATATTCCCAACCGAAAACCCTAAATATCTGCAACATATCACCACCATGAAAACCAGTGAAAAACAGTTGCATTTGAAATCAAATCATTTATCCACATAGGGTCTCGGCCCAAAACCTAGTTTCCTCAAAATCCATAAAACCAGAGTCCCGATGATTCCATAAATCCAAAAACCATCAATATCATCATGTAATCACATGTAAATACCAATCCAATCAAAATCATACCTCCATTGGGCCTCAAGCCCAAAATATCATTTTCACGTAAATCCGAGTCAAAACATCATTCTCGAAAATCGTGCCCAAAATAATATATTAATCCAGAAAATCAATAAATCATCATATCGACACATCAATAATGTCAAATCACGTCAAATCATATAATAAAGCATTTAAAACATATATGCAAGCATCACGGTTAGAAAACAAAGTCAACTCACACGCCGTCTATATAGCTCGCTTTCCGAGCTACACGCCTTTCTGTATTTTCTGATATTTTTCAGGAATCCCAATTCATGTCCAAAATCATTCTTAAGGGTCACTAATGACTCAATTAAGATCATATTAATTTCCCATAATTTTTCCAGGAATTAAATAAGAATTTAAAACAAAACAAAACACTTTGAACCCTCGAAACGTTGTCCGATCGACTCGAAACCAATGCCAAAATGTTCGTTATAATAAAAGGTGCAAGCTTCATGTTGAACTCACCTCAAGACTCGGTCTCACGTGCCCCCACGCGCCGCCGTGAGTGGATGCGCGTGGAGCCCACACGCCCATGAACAGTGTCATCGTCCCAGCCCGTTTCCTGTAATTCGGGCCCTGTAACCCTCGAGACAACCCGATTCAATCCCTGTCAATTTCGCCTCGAGTTCCTCAATTGATCCATCTCATAGGATCGTAATCACCTTAATTATGGGTCTGTAACGTCAAATTCAATCCTAATTACTTCAAACAAATTCAACTTAATTCAAACTTTCGAAGGATGTTCATCATCCAAGTTCATCAAATATTATCCAAGTTCATCAAATATTCATCGATTCCTTTAATTAATTAGTTAGGGAGCATCGTAGACTCATTTTAAAGATGTCTTTGAAATCAATTTTATAAAAACTTACCCCCAATTACACAAACACAAGCTCTCGATTTCCAGAATTCCGCCATGTCTGTTCATGGCTCAAAGAGATTTGAACCTTGACTTTCTCGATTTGGATCAACTAATAAAGGTCCCAGAAGTCTTAATCTAACCTTAATTTGTCTTCAGTTGACCTACAACTCGAAATTCAATTCTCATTCTCTCCAAAACTGGTTTCGGGTTTTGGGTTTTTCTTTCACAATTTTCATGACTTTTCTTCCTCATAGTTCTCTGTTTGTTTTCCTCTCCAATCCCTCTCAAATTCCCTGCCGCCTCCTTGTTTTGAATCCAAGTGATCGTGGTATGCCAAAGCACGACACACACACATGGCTACAATGCCTCTAATCTCTCTTACAAAGTGACAGATGTCACTTAATGGGGCCACTGAGTCACTAATCACGGTTGAATCAACCTTCCTAGCCAAATTACCATTTTCCCTTGCCATAACAAATTACTAAAATGCCCTTTATGTATCTAGACCCGTAACTTTGTCATCCAAACTCCGATTGACGCATGCCGCTTGTTTACGGACTCAGTGTAACGACCCGTCCCGAGCATCGGGATTTAATATTATTTAATTATGATTTAGAATGACTAATCTGGGAATAGTTGAGTGAAATCAGACGAATTGTGCAAAATGACTGTTTTGCCCCTAGGCGTGGGCAAAATGTTGACTTTTAATTCGGACGGTCAAATGGACTTTGACCAATGACTGTGACGTATTTTGGGACATCACGAGTTCATAGATAGGTGGAACGTTCGATTCCGACGTTCATGGTGAAAGTTATGACGTACGGAAGCCCAAGGGCATTTTCGTAATTTGGATGAAATAAGGGAAAATGTTGACTTTTTGATCGGGAGGTTCAATGGCCGAGGGCCAAGGACTGTTAGGAAGGTCTCGATGCCCTTAGTTCGTAGACAGGCGGCACGCATCAATCGGAGTCTGGATGATCGAGTTATGGGTCTGGATGCGTGAGGGGCATTTTAGTAATTTCTGAACTAGGGGCATTTTGGTCATTTTACCCCTGGTCACTGTGGCAACCGCGGGGAACAAGTGTTGCACCACCATGTGCGGTGGTTCTGAGTGCCCAATTGATTATTCAAGTTGTGTGCTGGAAAGTATGGATTGTTTAAAGCCTTAAAGGTATCAGAACATGGCTGATTCATTCCTCAACGTGGACACCATTGTTAATTCGAGATTCGAACTTTGCGGGAAACATTTCTCAATGGCCAGGTTGGCTTCCACGAGCTTTTAGGATGGCACAAGTCGATTAAACTGAATGAGAGTTGAGTGGTCTTCATTCTGATACACTGAGGGTCGAGTGATAGAGAGGAAAACCGTGGAAAACCATTTTTGGAATTTGAGAGGGAAAATTCGAAATTCAATCCTAAGGCCCTGAGGATCAAATTGGAGCTCACTTTCAGCTTCCTGGGAGTGCCACGATCTGAATCATGGAAAGAAGGAAACAAATTGGTGCCCAATTCACTCTGAACGGACAAAACGACAGTAAGCTTGAGTCGAGGTTGAGTCGTGATCATTGGGTGATCAAATTATGAAATTGATTTGGGAAATGAGTTTACCATGGTTCGCTTATGCTTCTGGTTGGATCAATTGGAAGAAACCAGTTGAAATCGATGGAATTCGAAGTAGTAACAGTGACGGGTGTTCATCGTTGAATCGTTGGATTTTAGGTAAGAAATCGTGTAATTGCGTTTACAGACCTTTAATTGAACTTAAAACGAATCTATTTGAATGTTCAATTGAAAGGATTGAGGTTGGATTGACAGAGAACAGTTCGGGTCATCTAGCGGGCCAACTGGACCCGTTTTACAGACATACGGGTTGGGACGATGACACTGTAGAAGGCGCGTGGGTTTCACGCACAGCCACTCATGGCGGCGCGTGACGGCGTGTGGGCACGAATCTCGAGGTGAGGTCAACATAACTTTTGTCCCATTTAATGTAACGAACATTTTGGAATTGGTTTCGTGTCGATCGGACACCGTTTCGATATTATTCGGGTTGTTTGAAGGTTTTAAGTCGAGTTTAAAAATAGTTAAAAATTCGGGAAAATTACGGGACTTGAATAGGATGTTAATGAAGTGGTTAGCGACCCTCTAATGTGATTTGGAAAGGATTGGGAGTCCCGGTGTTAGTGACGGGGCCCGGGAAGGCCGATGGCACGCGTATCGAGGCGCACGGTTAAACGGTATGTGAGTGGACTTTGGTTTTATAAATTCTATGCATGCCTAAATGTTTTATATGGATTATGGATATGGTTTTATGATATTGAGTTGGATGATTGTGAATTATATGGTTTCACGCATTTCGAGGCGATTTACGTGGTTGCACGTAAAACGAAGTTTTTCCAGTTTTACATGGATTTTTCATACTTATGACTTTGGATATGATTTCATGAAATGGTTTTGAAATTGGAAAGATAAACTCGGGCATGAGACCCAATTGTTTTGGAAATCTCGAACTTGGAAGTCCATTTGAGTTACGTAATCGGGTCGGGGTCCCAATTGCTTTATGAAATTGGGCAGGGGCCTAGTTTATTTACAATTCAGGTCGTGGGCCCAGTGGTTTACAAAATCGGGCATGAGGCCCAGTTGGATTATAAACGTGATTTCGGGTCAGGGACCCTAAATGGATTTGTAATGTTTTATGGAGATTTTGGGCAGGGCCCATTGAGATGTTGTGAAATAATTTAATAAAACTGTTTTCCATACACCATCTCGATACGAGAATATGTGAAGGTCTCCTCCAAGTGTCTGGGACACTGGGGAAATCACGATGAATTGCCTGCGATTGTTCATTATGCAGAGTTACCGGACCGTATAATGATTCAGGAACTATGTTGGGCGTCAGGGACGTCGAGCGTCTAGGCGCTAGGCATCTGGGATGCTGTACCAGGACTGGGTTCGGGGATTGGACTCGGGATTGAGACCCTGGGCAGCACGTGTAGCTTATGGTTATACCATGAAATGTGACGTCTGGGACGTCAGGCGTCTGGGAAGCTAGGCATCTGGGATGCCGGTTATGGTAATGTGGTAAATATGAACTATTGGACCTATGAAATGGTTTTTCGGTTGGATTTATGGTTTACGGTTTTGAGCTAAGGCCCTAATGCCTTGTTGAGCAAATGTTTTGGTTATTGGTTTTCGTGGCATGCATACGTTTTTTATGGAGGGCATAAATGTCTTATGAAATGTATTAATAAACTTACTTATTTTCGTCCACTCACAGCTTTTGTTTTTAATGCCCTTCAAGTTGATTACCGATGCGACTGCAGCAGAGACTGGGACATCGCACACCTCCTCCATCGATCCTTGCGTACTCTGGAAGCCCATTTTGGGCAGTGACATTAGGTTATCCCTTGTCTGACACTTCGTGTCAGACGGGAGCATGACACATTCCACGGTAATCCCCGGGGGATTGGGATGGGTCTTGTCAAGTGGTATCAGAGCAGGTTTGCTCGTTTGTGCGCAAAGGTCGAGGGTGTGATGTCTCTTTGGGCTGCAGTTTCGTTGTCAACCTGATAGATAATTTTGACCTTGAATAGTGGATAGAGTACGTTTGCCCTGATACGCCGTGCGTTAATGCGATTCAACCCAAGTGGGGTTGTGTGCGATGAACTGGTAATGTGGGACCGTCGGTTCGGTCATGTGGTGATGGATTGTTGTGCTACTGGGCACAGCTGGGTTCAAGGAACCCCATTTGAATAATGATATGGAAATGCGAAACTCAGTTAACTAATGGTCTAAAATATGGACCCTGGTAGTGATGGCTAGTGTACGGGGTGTTGGTGCATCGAAGTTAGCCGATGACCTTCGTGGTGGAACCCACAATGAGTTGATGATTGGGTTGGATTTGACATCTATACGATATCGGGACCGCGGGGTCGGACAGGTTGTCGATTTTATTGCAGAAGGTGGTTGGGTTCGGTGGAACCCTAGGGTGTGATTTTGGAACCCTAATTTATAATTGATGGACTGGAAAAGTGAACTTTAAATGAGAACTTGTGCTGCGACGAGCGGCTGAGGTCGTGGATGACCATGTGGATGACTCTAGTGAGTCTAGTCAGGATTATGGGATTCGATCTACGGATACGGTTATGAGATAAAATATGGAATTCCATGTTGGATCGAATAATAGTGTGAGGTGTGGATACGGATCTTGACAGCGATGACTGTTGGTCGAAAGTTGTGTCGAGATGACTGGCTATCGAGGGTATTTAGTGTGGGTTTAACACTTGAGGATCAGGGGACGTTTAGGGAATGTTCATTATCCTGATGTGCGGATGGTCAATTGGAGGTACCCATAGTCGTGGGGTACAAGTGGTGATACGGGATCGTCGTTCGGTTTGAACGGAGATCCAGGGTATCAACTTTGCACACAGTGTGCTAGTGTGGACGTTTGTGTGCTAGTATGGATGTACGGATGCCTGTGTGTTGAGGCAAGTGTCGGTGATACTAGCGCTGGTGCTGGTGTCAGTGATTGTGATGACGATGAGCCACGAGTTGGGGTGTGACTCCGTCATGCTGGACATATGTTGGGTATTTAAGGGTTGGTAATGACTAAATCGTGGACTGGATGGGATCCAGTGGAGGTTGTGACGTGTTGGGATAGGTCCCAACAGTTATGAGATGACAAGTGATGAATGGATAAAATGGTATGATTGAGACTTGAGGAATCTTGGGATGACGCCTCCTATGTCATGAGAATTAGTGGATTTGGGGAGTTGTTGTCAACTCCGAGATTGGTAAGATTGTATAATTCTAATATCCCTAGAAAGTACAAGGAAATTATTGAAATAGGAAAAGTCGGGGAAAATCATTGGTGGTGTTGAGGTGGAATTTTTGAAATTGTGAATAACTTGGAAAACCGAGTGTTGAACCTGTAAAGGTAAGGATGTGGGGGTCCAGTGGTTGGACTTGACATCTCATTAGGGAGCATGTTAGTTTCCAACATGGTTGGAACCTTAGCTTCGAGGTGAGTTGTGATTGAGGGATGAGAGGAGTGCTCGTTTCTACACTGGTGGTAGGTATCCTGAAGTCATTGGGGTTGACTTCTTATTTTGTGCCCTGGCAGACATTGATTGTTGTTACCAGTACGTTGATCGTGTATTGGTTGGTGGACTCATGATTGACCTTGGGTCATTGGACACAAAGAGTTGTATATAATTCTGGATTTGGTGGTGAAAATCGAGGTAATCATTCCACCTAAGGAAATTTTACGAAGGATTCAAAGAGGGTGTAAGACCCTACGATTAGTTTTCAAATGGATTGTTTGCTACGTGAGCATGTGTGGATCCTAGGTGGATCTGAATTGTGATGTTGTGGACTTTGGGCATGGTGACGATCTAGGATCGTGATGTTACTTGTCGAATGACGTAGTGATGGATCTGGATCGTGATCTTGATGATCCAGATAGGTGGAGAGTTTATCACTCTTACTTGGATGTTTGAGTTGAGGATGTAGGGACTAAACTCTTTCCGAAATGAGTCCCATATGGTTTATTACTCGGGTGAGTAGGTTTCCGATGTGGTCGGGTTTTGTCAACCTTAAACGTGTGGATGTCATGTTTCAGCGGGGTCAGATGACACGACCTACCCCCAATCCCCCGGGATTAAGGGCTATACCATGCTCCCGTCTAACTTACGTGCGACATGAAGGCTAAACCGACGGTCAACCTCCACGTAACACGTAAGCCGGACAAGGGATTCCCAAGCGAACCATCCAAAAATTTCCGAACTTCCCAGAGTGCGCAGAATCTTCTATGGATCGCATGTGTAATGTCTCCGTCTCTCTAACAACAACCCGCACCGCATCAAACCTGGAGGGTATCGAAAGCATGAAAGACTGTGAGCGCACAAAAATAAATAGTAAGTTCAGAAAACAGTTTATAAGAAAGTACATTTATACCCTCCACGAAAAAAACCAAAGCATGCATATAGAAAACTATTCTCATGAAACCACTTCATATCCAAGATAAGAAAAACATCATTGAAACCCAGAATAATTTCCTTTTCTCAAATCCGTAATTCAAATCCAGGGCCTCAACCCAAAATCATAAATGTTTTCAAATCCAGGGCTTCCGCCCAAATTCCACAAAACCCAAATCATCCGGGTCATTGCCCAAAACATCTGAAAACCAGTGAAAAACATCAATCAATCAAGTTGCTGGATCTCAAGCGCATCCGAGCCAGATCCAGCCATAACCGGGTCTTTAAACCCAAAACCAGTTTTCAACGGGTCTTTAAACCCAAAATCAAGTGAAAATCATAGAAAATCCATATCAGAATTCGCAATAATGATTCCGTAAGTCGGCATCCGGAACTATCATCGCAAACCCAAATCTAGAATTTCACTTTCAAGTTCCAAAACTGAATCCGAATCATTTTTCCGAAATTCGATTCCAAAACCGAAATCACATTTACCGAAATCACATGAACAGGGCTTCAAGCCCGAAATCACTTTTCCAAAATCTATTATAACTCATTGAAATCAAATCTTATTTTAAATCCCAAAATCAAATCATCAAAACCATGGCCAAATTGCAACATAAATCGTAAGCTCGTAAAATGTGCAAATACGTACTTATCTCGAAATACGTGCTTATCTCGAAATACGTGCAAGACCGTAAATCCTTAAGATCATATCATAACCATAGAAATCACATATAGAAAACATAAAAAAAAACATTTATGCATGCATCATAAGTTAGAAAGCAAAGTCCACTCACATATCATTCGCATCGCCGCCTCGATACACGTGCACTTATGCCGTTCCCGGCCAATCCACTATCACTTGATTTCCCAAACTTGTCCAAATCCCATACTAAGGTTACTAACTACTTCATTAAGCTTCTACTAAGTCCCCTTAATTTTTCCGAATTTTTAACTATTTTTAAACAAGCCTAAAACCTTCGGACATCCCGAAACATATCGAGAAGATGTCCGATCGACTCGAAACTAGTGCCAAAATGTTCGTTACATCTATTACATCATTTCACATGTTGAACACTTCCGCAAAAAGTGTGCCACGCGCCCTCATGCGCGACACTGTTCATCATCGGCTACCTTGGTCAAGGTGGGTTCAGACCGGTTCAAACCGGCCTCTGCAACTCGAACCGGCGCAACCGGTGTTCACTTATTTTTCTATTATTTTCACTTCTATTTAACCCATTAGCTTCATCCCATTCAGCCTAATCGATCTAGCTAATAAAATCATGACTTAAGGACCTGAATATTACCTTCCCGATTCATCATTCAAAACCTGCATTTTCTCCCCTGTCTCTGACCATTACAGACCATCTCTAGTCTCTGTCTCAAGCTCGATTGACTCCTGAAAACTTCCTGAACATCATCTCATTCATTAATTCGATCAACAAACACTACAACATCAATTACCATTTTTGAATCTCAAGTCCTTACCTCGTCGGTTTCACGGCCACCGTCCATGGCGAGCCACAATTCCAGGCCTATTCAACTCCTAGACACCCCAAAAGCATCATCAAATTAATCAGTCGTGCTCTTTAACCCTTTAATTCGATTCCCCCATCTCAAACTCAAACAGAGGACTCACGGGTTTCACGAGTTCCCCACCTCCTCTCGCAGTCGTGAGCCGCCGTGCCAGCACCAAACTTCTCGTCTCACCTTCCTCTAACATCCCTTCACTCATTTGATTCACAAGAAATCACCAATTATTGAGATTTGAAGGGAAAGGCTGGGTTGGATTCTCTCTATTTTTAGTTTCCTCCCAATATCGTGTTAAACCTTGAAATTGATTTAAAACAAAAGAAGGCGGCCGTGCAAGGTTCTACAACCATCCAGAGAGAGACATGTGTCCAAAATCTGGTGGTCACAGCTTCCAAAACTGCCAAGTGTCCCAATTCCATTGGGCACAGATCCCTAAGCTATCAAATGACCAAAATGCACATGCCTTCACAAATTACCATTTTGCCCCTCATGTTCCTAAACCCGTAACTCTGTTGTCTGAACTCTAATTAACGCATGTTGCCTGTCGTTGTATTCAGGGGATCGAGACCTTCCTAATAGTTCTTGAAATACGTGAAAAATCCATGTCGTATGAAAAGTCAACAAATTGTCCCTTTTAACCAATATTACCAAAATACCCTTAATCTTCCAAACATCATAACTTTTTCCTCGAATGTCGGATTCCGGACGTGCCACCTGTCTATGAACTCGTGACGTCCCAAACTACATCACAGTCATCGGTCAAAGTCTATTTGACCCCTCAAACCAAAAGTCAACTTTTCGTCCAATTCCACGTGCAAAATCGTCATTTTGCACCGTCCATCCGAGATCACCCAACTACTCACCAATTAACTTCACTAATCCATCATTAACCACTAATCTAATCCTGATTTTCGGGGCGGGTCGTTACATTGGACCCCAGAAAAAGGTCGATTATCTTGTGAGCCCAGACGCTTGGATTCGTGAACTTGCTGGTTGATTGGATCTCAGGATAGTGATTATTTGGATTTATGACCGATGGTCGGTTAGGATGGATGCATTGCTAGGAGCAACATGGGTTGTTGATGACCCTAGTTCGTCAACGGTTGAACGAAATTACTAGGAAAGTGGTACTTGTGGGTCGGATCCCGTGATGACCGATCAGTAGATCTCACACTTGGAGCAGATTGTATAGACGATGCGTTGCCTTTATGTGCATATGGTTCTAATAGCAGTGTACTTATTGGATAATTTTTATCGAGAAGCCTAAGAGGTAAGAGTTCTTGCATTCGGTGCAGAGGCATATCATTGTTGCTCGATATGAGCAGAGATTTCCAGACTTGGCTCAGTTTTCACTCGATATGAGCAGAAATTTCCGGGCATGTGTTACGATGTTTTCAGATATCTGAGCTAACTTGGGGAGATATCGGTTGTGCATGAGTCTCTAAATGCGTTGTAAGAGGATTTACGAGGTTGCCACCCTAGGGGGAAGTTTCCGGATACTCAACCCCTTTTGCAACCACCGTGTCCAATGTTACCGATAGAGTTGAATGAATTGAGGGTTCACCCACATGAATGAGTGGATTTGGAATTCATTTGACTTGGTAGGTCATCTTGGGGAGCCTCAATGTTATATGTGAGAAAGATGGATGGAACTCTGAGAGTTGGAATTGATTATTGGCGACTGAATAGTGTGATCGTGTGGAATAAGTAATCCTTATCATTGAAGTGCTAAGTGAATGGTCTTCATTAACTCGTCACTTCTTGGTTCTTGGATGTCATCAGTTAAGGATCAAGGAATTGGATAATCCTGTAACCGTTATTAGACTCGGTATGAGCATTATGAGTTTTAACTCGTGCCATTTGGGTTGACTAGCACCCTAGCGACATTGATATACTTGATGCATCGAGTCTTCGTAAAATGTTGGGATCGTTTTGTAAATTATGTTATGGAAAATATCTTGACGTGTTCAAGGAATGCGAGGGCACATGTGGGATACCGAAACCTAGTTTCGGATACCTTTAGGGGAAGCAACAATATACCAAATTGAGCGAGTATTGGTTTTGGTGGACCCGTGTTGGTATTATGGGTCATATTATTTCTACCAAAAGGACTAGTATGGATCCTCAGAGGATCGAGATTGTTTTGCCTTGGAGGATCGAGATGGTTTTGGATTAGCATCAATCGGCCACAGTAACCGAGATTTGGTGTCTCTTGGATTGGTTGAGTATTACGAGCGTTTGGTAGAGGATTTTCCTCGTAATTGTAGCATGTTGACGTAATTGACTCGAGAGGGAGTGAAATTGGTTTAATTTGAGAACTTATGTTGCATGTGAAGGTTTTTGGCTTATGCAGCTAGGCAGTTGAAATGTAGTGGGATGAATTACTTTACCCATGTTTGGGAGCTTGCCGCGGTGGCACATGTACAGAAGAGTTGGAACCATTATCTCCTGGGGAGAGGTACATGATCTTTATAGATCACCCAAGCCATAGGTATCGGTTTACTCCGAGGGTGTTAAGCTGAAGGCAGAGGGGTTGGCTAGAGTTGGTTAAAGACTATGACTGTACATTTGAGTATCATTCAGATAGGTGGATATAGTAGCCACTTCCTGGAGTATGAGAGTTACAAGCTCATTATCTCTTTTGCGTACTATTCATCTACCTTCAATATTGGAGCTCTAGATGAAGGGTTTGTGCTGATGGTAAATGATCATGGAGTGTTATTGGACAGTGTTACTATGAGACCGTTATGGCTGGATTAGAGGTTTACAGCACAACGATCGGATTCAACTGTTTGCATTATCAAGATGAGGGTCGAGGTAGGTAACCATATGATTGTCGGATTGCATTGTCCAGATTTGGGATCGGATGGACATTGTTTAGTGTTGGATCATGTTGGCATGGTAACCATATGATAGTCGGATTGCATCCAAGATGGATACATTATGATAGTCAGATTGGATCTGAGGTGTACGATAATTGGATTGGATCCGAGATTAATGTGGTTCGATAGTCAGATTGGATCTGAGATGGACATGGTATGGTAATCGATTTGAATCCGATGTTGAGTTTTCATTGAGATACTTGGATCGGGCATCGAATACTGTGCATTATAGGAGAGAGGCTTTAGAAGGTTCAGTTATTGTACGAGCTTGGAGCTCAGGGCCATGATTGGCAAGAGGAACCCTAGTAAAACTAAATTGTTATTATCTCGGTTAGAGTAAGTATTCGATGTGGTCAGTATACACTCTAGATGAGTGGGATGCTAGTTTGGGAATAGAGAAGAGTTAAGATCACATAGTTGGTCTCCGGGTGAGACGAGGCATCGTAAAGAGTCTCTTGTGTGAGTCGGATTGGGTAAGTGACTCAGACGAAGATAGTAGAGCCGATGGGTTACTGGTTGGTCACAACGGTTTGTCCTGGGTGTGGTTGACAGATGGAGACCGTCTAGTGACAAAGGACTTGTGATTGCTTAGTGGGAACAAAGACACAAGATTGGGTTCTGAGTTACAGCTACGTGGTGGCAGGTGAGGTCGACGAGTATCGATGCCCCGAGCAATGCCTAGGAGTTGAGTTTTGGAGTTCCCGTGGTAGTTTGATCACTCACCTATCAGGTATGATCATTGAGGACGAGCAAGGATTTGGCGCTGACTGTTGGAGGCTGATGAAGGTTTTAGTTGGTTTTACGGTGCACATTTTACAAAAAAGGTTGACTTTGGTTTTTTTTGGTGGGGTCCAAATAATCTAGTTTGGACCAACTCATCGCATTGGCCCATTTCCCTACACACCATACTACATCTCCTTCTCTCATTTCAAACATACCCACACACCTGAAAACCACCACCTTCACTACTCCATCTTTTCCTTCTCCTTTCTTTCTATTGTGAGGGTGAGAGTGAGGGTGAGAGGTGGAGGCTAATGATGGTGAGAAGTGTGGCCAGGGAGGATGGCTAGAAAACTCGGAGAAAAAGGTAAACCCGTGGACCTAAAAATGGTGTTTTTAGTTTGAGGCGTTAGAAATGAGAACTAAGGCCATGGATGTGTTCTTGGAGCTCATACGAGACTGCAGGATAAAAAATGAAAGGCAGAGGAAACTGGACAGGCTATGGGACTGGTTCGAAGTTTGGTTGTGGGGGCTCAAGCTTGGTCAGGTGATTTCAGGTATGTTTCTTCAATTTTAAGGTCGTAGATCATCTTCTGAGTAAGAGACAATCTGTTTGGTGAAAATAATGGTGGATTTTGGTTTATGGCGAAGATACGATCAGGTCAAGCATACGGGTCGAATGACAAGTTATAATGATTCAGATCAATCTGGCTGGAGGCAGATGACGATCTTGTCTAGCTAGGTGGCAAACCGTGGTTGGTGCCACATGGCGAGTTGTCAGTTATTGTCAAAGGTGACATGAGAGGTGACGTGGAAGGATGACGTCAGTATGTGACACGTGGCACCCATCAGGGGTGCCATGTGCCAGATGTCAGATTGTCATATGTGAGGATGACGTCAGCGTTGACCAAACTCTGACTGGCATGTGTGGGCATGTAGGCACAAATTTTGAGGCTAAACTGATCTTGTTTGAAAGGTTTTGACATTCTGAATCCATGGTGATGGTTTTAGGTCGATATGAGATTATTTAGTTGGTGTTTTGGAGGTTTTTCTCCTCGGAAAGCATGTTTAGGATGAGTTTTCAGTTCTGGGGTTTTTTAGGGTTATTGTATGGACTTATATAGATTGTTACCCTCGGGTATGACCTTGATAGGTCCGGATGTCCCAGAAGTTTAAAATTGGCTTATGGCTCGTGTTTTGAGCGAGCGGCAGTACTGTGAATAGACATTTTTTTTCATCACTCTTATGCATGCTTAAATATTTGATGGGATGGTATGGCCTCATTATAATTATGGTTATGATTATTGGATAATGAATGGTTTGAGTATATTATAGCTATGATTTATGATTATTGATTTTATTATTGTTTTGGAAAAATCGGGATTTGGGCATGGTGCCCTTGAGCTAAATGATTTGGGCTGGGACCGTGTGATAACTGTTTTAGGCTAGTGCCCGTGTGATAATATATTTTGATTTGGATGCGGTTTTCAAGATTGGTCAACCTCACGTAATTGGATTGTTATATCTAGAGTTGGACTCCGTGGATTCTGAGAGACGGACTCGAATGTAATCGGGGTTGGACTCCTCACGTACCGACGGGGTTGGACCCTATTGGACCCGTACTCTCATACCAGTAATGCGCATGTGATGCTAGTTGGACTAGCAACTGGTTGGACTAGTATGACGAGGTTTGACATTAGGCTGGTTGGACTAGCAAGATCAAGTTTGTTTGATCCAATTGTGAGTTGTGCCAATTTTTTCAAAACGGCTAAGAGCTGATAGTTTCTATAAAATGTGGGCTAAATGGCCTTAGTATAGTTTTGTGATTTTGGATTGGACCCATAGTTTATATATACATATTTATGTTGCGTTGATGTTTAAATAATGGTTTATTTTACTAAGCATGCATGTTTTATAAAACAGAGGGTTTAAAGTTAAATGTCGGAAAATGGTTTTCCGAAACTTTATTTTTGTCCACACACACTTTTTGTTGGTGTTGACACCCTATAGGTTGATCGTGGATACAGGCTGTATAAAGGTTGGGGCATCACGTAGATTTATGTACTCTGAATATCTGAGGAATGAAGTAGGTTTATCCCTTGTTTGACACATGGTTAGCATGTTTATTGGTTCCCAAGTGTGACGACCCGTCCCGAATTAACGGGATTAATTAAGGATTAATTACAGATTAGCGAGACTAATTGGAGATTAGACGAGAATTAGCGGATGTTCGGGCGAAATGATGATTTTACCACTAGAATGGACGAATCGTTGACGTTTTGTTCAAGTGGTCAAATGGACTTTGGCCGATGACCGTGACGTAGTTCGTGACGTCACGAGTTCATAGACAGGTGGCATGCTCGATTCCGACGTCCGAGGAGGAAGTTATGACGTTTGGAAGCCCAAGGGCATTTTGGTAATTTGGGTGAATAGGAGGTCAAAAGTTGACTTCTTGACCGGGAGGTCCAACGGCCGAGGGCCGAAGACTGTTACGTAGATCGAAACGATACGAATCCGTAGACAGGCGGTACGTCGAATTCGGACGTTCAACGACGAAGTTTTGATTTACGGAAGTTGTGAGGTACTATTCATGTTAGCACGATTTTCGAGGCAAGTGGAATTAGGTGGGGCCCAAGGAATTGTCAGTGGCCCAATGGATGAGTGACAAGTGTCACTCATCCACTAGCTATTCATCTGCATTCATGCATCTCCCCTTTGCATCGATCATTCATTTTCTTCATCCCAAAACCCAAACCCGAGCACCCATTTTCAATCCAATCCAAACCCTTCAACCCCAAACCCATTGGTGGGAGGACAGAGGATGAAATGAGGATGCTGGAGTGCGGTGGCCGGCATAGGAAGCGCCGCCGTGGACAGCGGAGGTGCAGGGAAACAATCGTACCCGGTTAGACCCAAAATTCATGTTTTTTCTATTTTCACATTGTGGATCGATTTGGATGGTTTTAATGTTTTAAATAGGTTATTAGGACTGTGTTAGGGAGGTTTTGGGTGGTGGTTTGGGCTGAGCAGCCGTGTAGGCTGATCGGGAAATTGAACCGTGAGGTTCAAAATTAAACCATGAGATTTTGATGGTTTTAGTTACTTTTAAGGATTGCGTTAAATAGGAAATGAGAAAAGAAGAATTTAGGGATTGAAATGGAGGAAAACGGGCCGAAAAATAGGAAGAAAATGGCCTGGACCGGGCACGCCGGTCCAGTTGCAGGGGTTGGACCGGACCGGCCGGCCCGGACCAGCGGCGAGAGCTTGATGACGATCTACAGTAGCCGGCGCGTGGGCCCACGCGCAGGCAACTTTCAGGGGCGCGTGATGGCGCGTGCTAGGGTTTTTGGGTATGTGTTCAACATACAAAATCATCTATTCGATGTAACGAACATTTTGGGACTGGTTTCTTGTCAATCGGACATCGTTTCGATATAGTTCGGGTTGTCCGAATGTTTAGGTTCGAGTTTAAAAATAGTTAGAAATTCCAAAATATTACGTGGCTTTACTGAGGGGTTATATAAGTAGTTAATAACCCTCTAAATTAATTTGGACAGGTTTGGGAATTCCGGAGGCGACGTTTGACCCAGGAGACGATTATGGCACGCGTATCGAGGCGCGGCTTCGGACGGTCTGTAAGTGGACCTTTCTTTCGAATTTGATGCATGCATAAATATTTTATTAAGTGTTTTAATATATGTTTTGTGATTCCATGAGTGCATTTGTTTGTGGTAGCCTAGGATTTACGTATTTGCACGTATTTCAAGATTTTCAGTTTTATACGATGCTTATACGTGCTAGGTTTTCAATGATGGTTTGATGAATGGGTTTTGGAATTTAAAATATGAAACCGGGTGTGAGACCCAATTGATTTACAAACTCTCGGACTTGGAGTCCATTTGATTTGATAAGGAATCATACCTAGGGTCCCTTTGAGCCATACGATCGGACTGAGGGTCCATTTGGTTTACGATTCGGGTTTATCGGACTTGATGCCCCGTTGATTTATGATATCGGGCCTGAGACCCATTTGGTTGAAACATCGGGTTTAAGGCCCTGTTGGTTGTGAAACCGGACGTGAAGTCCCATTGAGTCATGTTTCGGGCTTAGGGCCCAGTTGGTTGTGATATCGGGCTTGAGTCCCAGTTCAGTTTGTGAAATGAGTATTTGGGCATCGGACACTGTTGAACTGTGGATTTAGGCCGAGGCCTGTGAAATGGATTTGAATCGGATTCGAGGAATCCTGTTGAAATGAATCGGGTTTGAGACCCAATTGAAAAGTGATTTGAGAAAGAAAGAAAAGAGTATTTGAAAATGTGATTGAACCCTCCATTATTTATATGGTCTCCTCCAGCGTCGACCTGGAGAGTCACGATCCACAGACCAGAGTGGGTATCGGCATAGGGATCCCGTTCCAGGAGTGGTGGTTACTTATATTGTGGTCCCGGACCAGATTCCGGTGAGATGAGTGGACTAGATCCAGAGAGAGAGCTCGGACTAGATCTAGAGATTGAGCCTCCCAGATGGAGATTCCTGGGAGAAGACTCGGAGTGAGACCCCGAGTAGTGTGCACACTAGTATAGATATGATATCGTGACATTTATCGAGGATGTGTTCCCTAGGGGCTATGTGCCCCGATTTGGCATCTTCTCGGAAGTGTCGAGGATGGGTTATACGTATGTTGATACGTAGAGGTTTTATGGAAAAGTGATTTGAGGGCGGAGACCCTATGTTGTATGATTTATAAAAGTGATTTGGGGCTACGACCCCGTATACGAGATTTGAGGGCGGAGCCCCTATGTTTTATGACTTAGAAAGTGATTTGGGGCGGAGACCCCATATTCGATGTTTTGAGAATGGTATCAGAGCCAGACCCCAACCGGGAAGTGTGCCAGCGAGGACGCTGGGCCCTAAGGGGGTGGATTGTAAGACCCGTGTCCTGGAGGGAACTGTGAACAATCCCACATTCCTGCGAGGGGGGAATGGTCTGGGATAGGATGGTGGTGTGCCTTAAAGGTGTAGGCACACACCTATCTGGCATGAGGCCTTTTGGGAGCTCAGTGGCTTTGGGGGGGATTGAAACCCCAAAGTTAAGTGAGTTGAGGCTGGTGCAATTCCATGATGGGTGACCCCCTGGGAAGTTGCACCGTGAGCTCCCGAAAACAAAACCTTGAGGGCGCAGGCTTGCCGTTGAGTATTGCTGTGGCCCAAAGAGGCAAATATCTTGCTAGATGTGTCGGGACCTGACAGAGGAGGGTCGGGTCCTGACAGAAGCAGAGACCCCGTACTTGATGTGATTTGTGCTGAGTCCCTATTGATTTGACCTACGGGTTTTTTATTGTGATTTTGGGTCGAGGACCCAAATGGATTTATGATTCATGACGGTTTATGGGAACCGGCATGAACCTTTGAAAGGTGTTTGTGGGTCATGACGGTTTATGGGAACCGGGCATGAACCCTTGGAATGCTTTATAAATTGTTTGACAAATGATTTTCATGAACGTTTTGATAACTGATTTTTGGAATGCATGTGTATGTATTTATGAAGGGCATAAAATGTCTTTGTGTGAAAATGTTTTTAAATGAAAAGTTTAAATTGTCCACTCACAGTTTTCGTGTTTTAATGCCCTTGAGGTTGATCGCGGATGCGGGATGTAGCAGAGACGACACATCACTCCCCTCCTCCTACAATCCTGATGCACTCTGATAGCCCCAGCGAGGGCAAAGATGGAATCTTCCCCGGTCTGACACTTCGTGTCAGACTGGTTCAGGCGGGTCCCACGTTAATCCCGGGGGATTTGGGACCGGTCCTGACAAGTTGGTATCAGAGCATGTTTTGCTCGTGGAGTACGCGTAGGTCGAGGATGTGACGTCTCTGAAGTCGTAACAGCTCGTCATCAACCTGGTAGTTAGGGCATTAGTACGAGGTTTCGGTAGGATTCTGTGCGGTTGGCATAGAATGCCACGTGTTTCGTGGAAATGGATCCCGAGTAGGATCAGTGTTCGTGTACATCCGACGGCTTAGAGCCGTAGCGTGACTGGTGAGTAGGATCCAGTGGATCAGTGGAGACCGTATGACGACTTGAGAGCCGTGACCGCTCGACGGTAGTGTCGTGTCGGATAGAGGATGGACAGACTAATACTAGTGGTGGTTAGAGGTCAGGGTCGCCCACTGTACGATGACCCTGTACGACTACATCCACGATGGTTGGAAATAGGAATGTGTAACTCTGGTTGGCATGTATTTCCATGTTTCGTTGTGTCGAATCCCGGTGGGATGTCGACCGACAGTGGATGCGCTAGTGTGACTGTCGTGAGACGCGATAGGATATGATTACGGCGTTTAGTCGTTGTGTAGTGTTAGGCACGAAGTATGGCCAAGTTGTTGTGGAGGCCAGCGGCTGAGAGCCGTAGAGTTACGAGAGGACGAGATCTTTAGAGTGTAGTTATTGGCTGGCTTGGCACTAGTATTGGAGTACGACGACTCTTCGGAGTCGAGAGCGAGGGATCGCTCTGGATGGTTGAGCTGCAGTGGGCAACCGGGTTATGGTAACCCTAGTGGGTGATTAATTGGACAAGTTACCAGGAGTATGGTACTTGTGATCGGATCCTGAGGTGGACCGATCGGTGGATGTTGTGCGTTGAGAGGTTAGTACCAGTGGTGAGAGTACCGCATGGTTTTGGAGTCTCGGTAGCAGAATGTTTCTGAGTTGGTCTGCACGAGGGTGTGGCAGACACTGCTATCGATGGACGTAGTCGAGTCGTATCAAATTGGATGGACTCAGGTTGTCGTGACGATTGTGACGATAGGATTCGTAAGTCGTGACGATGATACGAGGTGCGTGAGTGACGTATAGTATGAACAGTGAGTCTGGATTCGACTCGGTGACGGCTGAGTCCGATCGCAGAATGAGATGTTGACGTTGGGTGTTGGCACACTTGCCACGCTCTAGCGAAGGTGATGATTATAAGTGGGACAGAGAGAATCCCAAGTGGCTCAGTGCGAAGTACGGGAGTACTTGGTATGGAGACCAGTTTCCCCAGTGTTGGAGTTTAGTTTCCTCAGTGATGGATACCCGTTTCCTAGTGTTGGAGACCAGTTTCCTCAGTGATGGAGACCAGTTTCCCCTGTGACGGAGATCAGTTTCCCCAGTGCTACGAGATTGAGTCGCGAGGGTGTACTCAGAAGTAGGGAAGTGAAAAGTGAGTTACGGACGCGTGGATGGTGTCCAGTTGAGTTGTGGATTTTTGGTTGATTACGGTTGACCATACCTCCCAGGGTGAGGACATGGAAATTGTTTGCATGTAGGATACAGGAAATTTTCGGGTGATGAGTGAGCTTCGCCTTTGGATGAGAAACATGTTTCCAACGAGATTGGAACTTCGGAATCAAGAGAAGTCGTGACTGAGACGTTGAGAAGAGTGCTTGATTCCGTAATGTAGTTGGATAGTCCGAGATCACTGAGTGTGACTCTTTCGTAGATAGTGTTGAGTGCCGGAGGATGACATTGGATGACCTTTGATCTCGTCATTCTGGATTTGTTCCTAGGTGGGACGAAGAGGAGTGATATGACAGCTAGGAGTTCAAGAAGTTGTAAGAACCGAACACCTAGGCTGTGGGTCAATTTTGATTAACTTGACGAGTAGATGGTATTTAGCATCACAGGATGTGACGAGTGAGTATTCGAGGTGATGGACTGATGTTTGCCTGGTGACGGACGGTTGGGGTGACACCTTGATGTTGAGGTGATGTGGGTGCACCGGTGTGTTGTGCGCTTTAGACGATGGGATTGACTACGGTCAATCGGTATGTCGGGTTGAGAGTGCCCGAGAGTACGAGTACGCTGTAGTTTGGATGGAATCCTAGATAGACATGAGTGACGATCAGATTTCATCTGATAGTGAGTTTGGAGACTCGAGGTAAGCCTAGATGACAAGTGGTATCGCTGAGTGATGCGAGATGCGATACAAGGACTCGAGAGCGAGTCGAGATCGGAGTAGCGCAGCGGAAGTGCAGTGGAGCTGGGATTTACCGGCTGGTCACGATGGTTGTGACCTGTGAGGGTAATGGATGGATAGTTATCTGATGCGTTCGGATCGATGTAGTTGATGAGACTCTCAGAAGAATCAGTTTGGGGAATAGGAAATTAAGAAAGTTAACTGGAGCGAGTGTTTAGAGTCAGTTTGGACATAGGTCTGAGGATGACCTGTGAGATGGGATTTGTGTCATTGAGATGGCAAAATTTATAGGGTGTTGTTAGATCGGATGCTGAGTAGGATGCGAGCTGGAGTGTGTTAGCCTTAGTGGGACTGCGTTTCTAGCTTGACGATTGTCAGATGGAAGTGTCAGAGACTTAGACTGAAAACCATTGGGATGTCAGTCTAGTATCGTTGACCTGTCTAAGTGAGTGACAGGCGAGATTGACGAGTGCCGATGTTTGGTCTCGAGTGAGCCGTGCGAGCAGACATATAGTTCTCAAGAGCGAGTTGGAGCTTTGGAGGCTCTAGTGACGGTACGTACTGAGGACGGTACCGATGAGTACAGTATGTGTGTTGGACGTGTACTTTTACGCGAGTATTCTCGTGTGAGTGCAACGATCCGTTTCGAGGAATAAGGTTGGATTCCACAATTGGTTGTGGAATCAGGTCGATCTAAATTTCGAGGACGAAATTCTTTAAGGGGGGAAGATTGTGACGACCCGTCCCAAATTAACTGGATTAATTAGGATTAATTACAGATTAGCAAAACTAATCAGAGATTAGACGAGAATTAGCGGACGTTCGGGCGAAATGACGATTTTGCCCCTAGAATGGGCGAATCGTTGACGTTTTGTTCAGGTGGTCAAATGGCCGAGGGCCGAAGACCGTTACGTGTATTGGAACGATAAGAATCCGTAGACAGGAGGCACGTCGAATTCGGACGTTCGACGGTGAAGTTACGATTCACAGAAGTTGTGAAGTACTATTCATGTTAGCACGATTTTCGAGGCAAGTGGAATTAGGTGGGGCCCAGGAAATTGTCAGTGGCCCAATGGATGAGTGACAAGTGTCACTTATCCACTGGCCATTCATTTGCATTCATGCATCTCCCCTTTGCATCGATCATTCATTTTCTTCATCCCAAAACCTAAACCCGAGCACCCATTTTCAATCCAATCCAAACACTTCAACCCCAAACCCATTGGTGGGAGGACAGAGGATGAACTGAGGATGCTGGAGGGCGGTGGCCGGGCTAGGAAGCGTCGCCGTGGACGGCGGAGGTGCAGGGAAACAATCGTACCCGTTTAGACCCAAAATTCATGTTTTTTCTATTTTTACATTGTGGATCGATTTGGATGGTTTTAATGTTTTAAATAGGTTATTAGGACTGTGTTAGGGAGGTTTTGGGTGGTGGTTTGGGCTGAGCAGCGGTGTAGGCTGATCGGGAAAAATGAACCGTGAGGTTCAAAATTAAACCATGAGATTTTGATGGTTTTAGTTAGTTTTAAGGATTGCGTTAGATAGGAAATGAGAAAAGAAGAATTTAGGGATTGAAATGGAGGAAAACGGGCCGGAAAATAGGAAGTAAATGGCCTGGACCGGTCACTCCGGTCCAGTTGCTGGGGTTGGATCGGACCGGCTGGCCTGGACCGGCAACGAGAGATTGATGACAATCTACAGTAGCCGGCACGTGGGCCCACACGCAGGAAACTTCCAGGGGCGCGTGACGTCTTGTGCTAGGGTTTTTGGGTATGTTTTCAACATACGAAATCATCTATTCGATGTAACGAACATTTTGGGACTGGTTTCGTGTCAATCGGACATCGTTTCGATATAATTCGGGTTGTCCGAAGGTTTAGGTTCGAGTTTAAAGAGTTAGAAATTCCAGAAAATTACGGGACTTTAGTGAGGGGTTATATAAGTAGTTAATAACCCTCTAAATTAATTTGGACAGGTTTGGGAATTCCGAAGGCGACGTTTGATCTGGGAGACGATTATGGCACGCGTATCGAGGCGCGGCTTCGGACGGTATGTGAGTGGACCTTTCTTTCGAATTCGATGCATGCATAAATATTTTTATAAGTGTTTTAATATATGTTTTGTGATGCCATGAGTGCATTTGTTTGTGGTATCCTAGGATTTACATATTTGCACGTATGTCGAGATTTTCGATTTTATACGATGCTTATACGTGCTAGGTTTTCAATGATGGTTTGATGAATGGGTTTTGGAATTGAAAATATGAAACCGGGTGTGAGACCCAATTGATTTACAAACTCTCGGACTTGGAGTCCATTTGATTTGATAAGGAATCGGACCTAGGGTCCCTTTGAGCCATACGATCGGACCGAGGGTCCATTTGGTTTACAATTCGGGTTTATCGGACTTGATGCCCTGTTGATTTATGATATCGGGCCTGAGACCCATTTGGTTGAGACATCGGGCTGAAGGCCCTGCTGGTTGTGAAACCGGATGTGAAGTCCCATTGAGTCATGTTTCGGGCTTAGGGCCCAGTTGGTTGTGATATCGGGCTTGAGTTCTAGTTCAGTTTGTGAAATGAGTATTCGAGCATGAGACCCTGTTGAACTGTGGATTTAGGCCGAGGCCTGTGAAATGGATTTGAATCGGATTCGAGGAATCCTGTTGAAATGAATCGAGTTTGAGACCCAATTGAAAAGTGATTTGAGAAAGAAAGAAAAGAGTATTTGAAAATGTGATTGAACCCTCCATGATTTATATGGTCTCCTCTAGCGTCGACCTGGAGAGTCACGATCCACATACCAGAGTGGGTATCCGCATAGGGATCCCGTTCCAGGAGTGGTGGTTACTTATGTTGTGGTCCCGGACCAGATTCCGGTGAGATAAGTGGACTAGATCCAGAGAGAGAGCTCGGACTAGATCCAGAGATTGAGCCTCCCAGATGGAGATTCCTGGGAGTAGACTCGGAGTGAGACCCCGAGTAGTGTGCACACTAGTATAGATATGATATGGTGACATTTATCGAGGATGTGTTCCCTAAGGGCTATGTGCCCCAAGTTGGCATCTTCTCGGAAGTGCCGCGGATGGGTTATATGTATGTTGATACATATGAGGTTTTATGGAAAAGTGATTTGAGGACGGAGACCCTATGTTGTATGATTTATAAAAGTGATTTGGGGCTGCGACCCCGTATACGAGATTTGAGGGTGGAGCCCCTATGTTTTATGACTTAGAAAGTGATTTGGGGCGGAGACCCCGTATTCGATGTGTTAGAAATGATTTGTGGGCGGAGACCCCGTACTTGATGTGATTTGGGCTGAGTCCCTATTGATTTGACCTACGGGTTTTTGATTGTGATTTCGTGTCGAGGACCCAAATGGATTTATGGTTCATGACGGTTTATGGGAACCTGCATGAACCTTTGAAAGGCGTTTGTGGTTTATGACGGTTTATGGGAACCGGACATGAACCCTTGGAATTTTTTATAAATTGTTTGGCAAATGATTTTCATGAACATTTTGATAACTGATTTTTGGAATGCATGCGTATGTATTTATGAAGGGCATAAAATGTCTTTGTGTGAAAATGTTTTTAAATGAAAAGTTTAAATTGTCCACTCACAGTTTTCGTGTTTTAATGCCCTTGAGGTTGATCGCGGATGCGGGCTGTAGCAGAGACGAGACATCACTCCCCTCCTCCTATGATCTTGATGCACTCTGATAGCCCCGGCGAGGGCAGAGATGGAATCTTCCCTGGTCTGATACTTCGTGTCAGACGGGATCAGGCGGGTCCCACGTTAATCCCGGGGGATTTTGGACCGGTCCTGACACAAGGGTAATTGAGTCATTTTCTTATGAACATGTGAGACGGGAGCAGGTCCTCCCACGCTAATCGAGGGGGATTACGGGGAGGGTCCTATCATGGACACTTGCTCGACCAATTACATCTCCTAGGCCGACCTACCACTCGATGCGGTCTTCCTTAATGTAGTCTTCCTCTTATCCTACCAACAGACACTCGGTCGGTCAATGACATCTCTTCAACCGACCTACTGCACCATGTGGTCTTCCTTATTAAGGTTTTCCTCTCATCCCACCAACATACACTTAGTCCACCAACGACATCTCCTCGCTTGACCTATCACTCAATATGGTCTTCCTTGATGATGTCTTCCTCTCGTCCCACCAACCGACACTTGGTTAGCTAATGACATCTCCTTGACCTACTCCTTGATGCAGTTTTCCTTGATGTCCCACCAACGGACAGTTGGTTGGCCAATAATATCTTCTCAATTGACTTACCGTACAATGCTGTCTTCCTTGATGCGGTCTTCCTCTCATCCCATCAACAGACACTTGGTTGACCAATGACATCACCTCAGTTGACTTACCACTCAATGCAGTTTTCCTTGCTCTGATCTTCCTCTTATCCCACTAATGAACACTTGTTCGACCAATGACTTCTCCTAGGTTGACCTTGCACGTAATGTAGTTTTCCTCTCGTCCCAACAAGGGACATTTGGTCTGCCAATAAAATCACTTCGTTTGACCTATCACTTGATATGGTCTTCCTCGCGCCCCACCAACGGACACTTGTTATGCCAAAGGCACCACCTTGGTCGACTTACCACTTGATCCAAGGTCTTTCCTCGTCCCGTCAGCAAACACTTGGTCATCCAAAGACATCACAACACGTAAGTATCATCTTTTCTTGTCACACTGTATTGAAACATTATGTGCATCATCATGCTCACATTATCGCACATGCACATAAGCATCATATTAACATCATCACCTCTTGGGCTCTAGGAAATATACATCAACATGCACACATCATGCGGCATCCCCTGTACGAGGTGACATATACTCACCTAGCCCTCATCATTGCGTCGGGTCGGGCAAGCTCGGTCCAAATTTTTTTGAATTGAGTCCGACCGAGCCTAGTTCATAATTTTAAAATTATCGGGTTGGGTGGGGCGGGCTTGGTCATAAATGTCAAAGCACATACCTTTCTTTGGGCTGGGTTGGAGCCCAGATTTATCAAGCCTTACAGTTCGGGCTTACTAAGCACACTTGGGTAGGGCTAAGTAGCACCTTTTCCTTTTTGAATAACCCATTCTCATTAGCTTTCATAAGTCAAGTATGTGAACTTGGGCTTTCTGAAGTTACTTATTCAAAAAAAGTTTGGAGTTGGAAATAAAATTGAAAACCTTAGGAAAAAAAGAAAGTACATATTAGTATTGAAAATCATTAACATATATCCTTACGTGTTGAGGCAATCAATTTTAAAGACTACATGAAATACAATATAACTTTATACATTCTCTGTACCAAAGCCCATGTTGGGGATATTAATGTTGAATAAAACATAGAATCATTAAGCAGTGAAGCCTATTCCAAAGCTCATGTTTTTAATTCAATTTTTTCAATTGAAATATTTAAAGCGTGTTGAAAATTTAGCGTTTAAGGAATCCGCTGGACAATTTCTTAAAGCATTTGTTTATTCCTACAACTACTAGCATGATTCTTACAATTATCATTATTATTATTTATTCTTACAATTTCCTAATTAATAATAGGTTTATATACATGGGCTTACGGGTCGAGTTTATATGGGCGGGTCGGGCTAGGCTTATTGGACTTGGGTCTATCGGATTTGAATACCCTAAATCCAAGTTCGATCCACTAACTTTTGGGTCGAGTCACAGCCCACAATGGGTCGGGTCGGGTCGAGTATTTAGTCTACGGGCCTAGCAGGTACCCACAAGCCCATGACTTCAAGGCCAAATGATGAGGACTACACCCACCTTGCAAGTGGAACTCGGTCGGCCATGGATATTCCTAGCTGATCAGCCAAATACAATGCACCATACGAGTTTCCTTCGACATCCTAACTCGATCGAGGACTTGGAAGACTCGATATGGTGCATCGTATAGATTGGTAAATAAAAAGTTTGTTCAGTCAATGCACACTTATTACAAGTCCTTCACTGAGGAAATTCATCTTAGTTAAGAACTTGGTGGGCTTCTTAGGGTAGCATGCTTTGATCGGAAAACGATATCAGTAGTTACCGATCGGATACACGAGTTTACTTCCTCAGGGAAGTATGCTCCGACCGGAAAACGCTATAAATAGCGACTGATCAGACTTATTACTCGACTTCCTTAGGGAAACATGCTTCGATCGGTCAACACTATCCGTAGCTACTGATCGGACAAACGAGCTTACATCCTCAAGTAAGCATGCTTCGATCGACAAACGCAATCAATAGATACAGATCAGCCGCACGAGTTTACTTTCCTAGGGAATCATGCTCTAATCGACAAATCTTATTAGTAGTTACCGATTAGACGCATTACTCGAATTCCTCATGGAATAATGCTCCGATCGGAAAACTCTATTAGTAGTTACCGATTTGATGCACAAACTTACATTCTCAAGAAGCTTGCTTTGATCAGTAAATAATATCAGTAGCTACCTATTGAACGCACAAACTTACTTCCTCAAGGAAATATGCTCCGATTGGAAAACGCTATCAGTAGCTATCGATCAGATGCATGAGTTTACTTCCTCATGGAAGCATGCTTTGATCAGAAAATACTATCAGTGGCTACCGATTAGACACACAAACTTACTTCTTGAAAGAGGTATGTTCCGATTGGTAAACGCTATCAGTAGCTACCAATCAGACACATTACTCGGCTTCCTTTGGGAAATATGCTCCAATCAGGAAACGCTTTCAGTAGCTACCGATCGGACACACGAGCTTAATTCCTCAAGGAAGCATGTTTCGATCGGAAAAATGTTACCACTAGCCACCGATCAGATGCATTACTTGATTTCCTTAAGGAAGTATGCTCTGATTAGCAAAACGTTATCAATTGCTAGCAATCAGAAGCTAACATGGGAGAACATTCACTCTTTTCACTCTCGCCAAGATGGCTCTCACTTTAATGACACATAGACACTTGCAACAACGACATAGAGCTCCCTAAGGCACATTTCCTAAATTAAGAATTTGGGGGACTAGGGGGTGATACTCCTTTGATCGAGCGACACGTATCAGCTATATTTACAAGTCCTCAACTGAGGAAGCCCACCTTAGTTAACGACTTAGGGAACTTCTGTTGATACCATATCAACCCATCTAACTCGGAAGATCACTTGGATCAACCCAAGGCCCATGCCTAAAGCCCGTTAATAAGGCCCATGCTTAAAGCTCATCATTAGATCTATCATCTAAACCTAGATATTGTCTATAAATGGGGAGTCTCCTCCCTCATTTAGGAGAATCCACTCTCTTTAGAGACACTAACTGTCTCTAAATGCATATAAGCTCTCCATTCTCTCCACATTCTCACTCTCTCTCTAAAGGTTCATAGCCTATTGTATCATGTACAAATGCTTATATTATTGATGAGAATAGAGTAACACTTTGTACGTAGCCCGATTTAGGTGAAACGCTTACATGATTATGCCTTAGGTGTGTGCGTGTCTTTTCGATTTAAGTTGATCTATTTTAGATTTCAACATTAAGAATAAAAAAGATTAATTATCATATAATTATTTTTATTTTCAAGTCATCCCACATCATTTAACAATGTAACATAATTTATCCCAATAATTATTTAAGACCATTATTTGAGAGAAATGCATGTGTGTATTTGGCTTAGAGCCATCAGCCACGTACATCAGGGCTGGTAAGAGGGGAGGACTAATTTTTAATATTTATTCCAAAATTATTAATATATAATATAATAAATTAATTAATAAATATATGAAGCAGGTAAATAAATAAATAATATAAAACTGTGTAAGTTTGATATTGACTTAAATTTTTTAAATGATAGACTAAATAGTTTTATTGAATATGAAAGTAGTAATGCATTTGTCTTGAATGTGAATATTTTTATTCATATACAAGTTAGAAATATATATATTTTTTTTAATTTATGAACTGAATGTAATGTTTTGGATATGTTGTATCTTTTTTTTTCTTTGTTTGGGGATTGTAATAAAACTTAAATAATAAATTTATAAAAATTTATTTTTTAATTTTTATTTATGTAAGAAAACAAAATATATTAAATTATTATAGTTTTTCTCAACCTTATCCCAAGATTTTTTAGCAATGGAAATATCTCGTATTAATTAGGAATAAATTTCTACAACCTGCATATGCCAAACATGCTTTTTCCATCACCAAGATGACGGTGTGCGGATGAAGGCCCTTTGTGGTTAACTATTTTGCTTCAATCGGATTTAATTAATTCTTGATTTGGTTTGTATGCTTTTTAATTTGTGTGTTACTCTTATTCTTTCATTGAGTTAATAATTTTGCTAAATTTTTAATGTGGTTGCTATATTCTTCTTTTTGTATTTCTTATTTCGTCAAAGAGAATGCTTTCTATTTCTTTGAAAATATAGGCACTAGCACATTATAATCATGAAATTATCCTAATGATTCTTATCTTATTTAGGCATCGTTTGACACGTCATATTATACTGGTTATTTCAGTCAGATAAATTAATATGTCCATCAAATAGATTGACTATTTAGTCAGGCGTTTGATACTCGATCAAATTAAAATGACAGCAATATTATACTAGACGAATTATATTATAATAGTTGATAAGAAATATTTATAATATATATATATAATTCGAGATCTATTAGACGCTACTTGCAGGCAAATGCTGGTATTAATCTCTTCAAATTCTACTGTAATTAGTCTTATATCGTATAGGGAGGAAAACCGTTAGGCGAATAGAATTAGAGCAATATTTTTGTTTTTTTTTTGGGGGTAAATTAGAACAGTTTCCTTTTGGTTTTGTCTTTGATCTGATTTCGTTTTTGGTCTTCATGAAAGGAAAGAACTGATAAGTGGGCACCGCGTCCGGTTAAAGAGTCAAAACGAATAAGATTTATATTCCCGCGTGGCAGCGTGTATCCTTTATTAGTGTCACTGCTTGCGTGACCTCTTTTGGAATTGTTTTTTTTTTGGTTGACCATGTATTTTGTCAAATGCACATGAATCGCTGAATGAATCAAATTCTTGTTTAATTAACGAAGCTTGCGCGGAAACTGTTGTCGAGTGGGTAGTCAACGCATTCGTCACGTTTAGGTCACGTGATGGTCACCGGTCAAAAAAGGTTGGGCAAAATGTCGTAAATTGGAATTTTACAGTCGCGCCAGTCACAACGTCTCTTCAAGTTCCGCAACTTGCAGATGAAGAAAAACAGAGTAACATACACTATTCAACTGTTCACAGAAGAATCATCACCTGTATTCTCTCCTATCTGTTCATTTTTTAAAGAATATGTAGGAATGAATTTTATAAGAAAAGTCTACAAGTTTGACAAAATCTTTTTTTTAAAATTTTATTTTTGATACCCAGAGGTTTGACAAAATCAAGTCAAACTCATGTCGATTTATTGAATCTCACACTTAAAGCCTTAAGCTACACGGTGTATTTATCTTATGATTAGAGCGTATGATTGAATCTTCTCTAATACTCAGTGTTATTCCAACGTTATTCTAAATCGTATTATTGATATGATTCAATTAAAACTATGTAACTTTAATTTTAAGAAAAATGCATATAACATCTGGATGGTTAGTGTGTGGAATATCCATATTACTTAGTGTGTTATTTTTGTTGTCTTGGGCGTGTTGCCTAGTTTCTTTCCTGCCTTGATTGTTTGGTTCCGTTTGGCTTTGTTTCCCCTATTTTAGATGCTGTTGTTCTCTTTTCGAGCTCTTTTAGAATTTACCCTTTAATTCACATTAAAAAAATTGCACGTCCCATATTTACAAAAAAAAAAGCTGGAAGAATAAAAATTCAATTAATCGAACATGTTTTTTATTTACGACTCCATATGTCTTAGCTGCAAGCCAACATGATATTCCGTTTTAGGTGCACCTCAACAGTGTCTCACTTGCGGATAAGAAGCGCGTTTTGGTATCTCCACCATGACTTTCAACAAGCCCAAAAGCCCACAAGCCGAAATCATAGCCAGATATATAGAAATGAAAGCAGAGAGCAAAAGCCAGGAATGTTCTGTCGTTCAAGCACTGGAACGTGTGGTCGGCGATAGCAGGTCATCTTTTCCCCTGCGTTTACAGTAATTAAATAAATTAATAAACACCTCTCAATCGCTGACATTTTCGTCTAATTAATTTTGCTGTTAACGTCACTGTTACTTCCGTACAAACTTGTCGTCAAAGCCTGTCTCTTTCTTTCTATTTTCCTTTGGTCTTTGCCATATATACCATCCAATCTGGCCTCCTTTTTCTGTCGAAAGCTCAAAAATCAAGAGCCTCCACAGCTTCGAAAACAGAGTCTTGCACCATAGCTTACCCACCACCAAAAGCTTCCAGCCTAAGCCGGAGATCAACAAGACCCAGAAGATAAAATCAGAAAGTATAGGTATGTATTACTTTACGTTTTCAGCTTACAGATGGTTCTGTATTTCATTTGATTGTTTTGCAGTATGGTTTGTTAAGTTTTGTTTGGTGCTGAGAAAGATGGGTGGAATCTGAATTCTTCTCAACTTTTGTGTTGCTTGTTTATTTGGGGGTTTCTGGAAATGAATTTTGTGTTAATTGGTGAGACATAAGAGTGGTGGTGGGTTTTTTATTTTTTTGGTTTAGGGGGAGGTGGTGTTGTTTTTACTCAATTGGTGAGACAAACAGATGGCTCGGGTTTTTGTGTTTTCATCTTGTTTATGTCTCTTTCTCGGCAAACAAACAGATGGCAGGTGACTTTTGTGATTTCAATTGCTGGTTTTTGCACAATTAGTTTAACTGGTTATGGTTTAAGGGTGTTTGAAGAGTAATTTAAATTCCTATGGGAAATTACATCTAATTTACGCACTTGGAGGTCTTTGCCTTCTTTCAGGTCCTTTTGTCAATGGGTAGGTGGTCAGGTGGCCTTATAGTGGAAAAAAGTGTCTAGAAACTGGAAGACCTGGAATCCGTAATTGGGATATATGACCTACAGATTTAAGTACTTATTGTTTCGATAACAAATTTAAGCAAGAAAGTTTGTATTTTGGTGATAATTTATGCTCTACAAGATTTGGATATATGAATATTTGATCTCTAGTTAATGAGCTTTTTTCTGAATCAATATTGCAGGTTTATTTTATTATCCGGAAAGTTTGTAACTTTGATTTATATTGGAAGAGTAAAAATCCAGTAAAAAAAATTAGAAGAGTGAAAAGCTGCCGGCTGTTGTTTCTGGAAAAAGTACCAAGGCTGATCTTTCTTAGTTATACCATCGGATTTCTTGTCACATGGAATAGCTGATGCCAATCTCATAGCATGGACTCACACCAGCATTTTGGATTTGGTGTAACTGGTACAAGGTTTTCATATACAGCTCCACATCTCATTGTTCCATCTTTACAAAAAAGGTTACTTGGGCCATTGAAATTTGATACAGTGAATTCACCAAATTCACCCTTTTTGACTCAATTTGATTCTCATACCCCTACTAGATTGAGTGACAGCCAGAAGCAGTACAGCTCCACGGAGAATCTCGCAGGAGCTAGCCCTTCCGATAGCTCTTCATTTGAAACGAACAGTTGCATTCATCGGTTAAGCTTAAGCCCTTCTGTGGACAGTCTTCGAGATAGCCTACAACTCCATTCTAGCAGAGGTGTCTTGCAGGATACAAATAGCGGCCGAACTATAAAACACGCATTGCAGGAATTAGAAAGTGCTTTAATGGGGCCTGACGATGAAGAAGTCACAACTCCAAACACTTCTTCTGGAGAAAGTAGCGGGCGGCAGAAGCAGAGGTCCATGTCATGGATCCAAGAGCAAAGCTCCCATGTAGTTCAACGACAGGCATCCTTTGTTTCTAAGCAAAGGCAGCTGGGTGAAGTCCAGATTGAGAAGCGATACAAAGTGGTAGATGAAGCTCCTCTAAAGAGTTTACCAGCAAGAAATCTGAAGGAATTGCTGATTGCTTGTGCTAGAGCTCTCTCTGACAACAACATGGATGGTTTTGAAACTTTGATTGAAAAAGCTAGAGGGGTTGTGTCTATCAGCGGAGAACCAATCCAGCGACTTGGGGCTTACATGGTAGAAGGGCTGGTAGCAAGGAAGGAGGCATCGGGTGCCAATATTTATCATGCCCTTCGGTGTAGGGAGCCTGAAAGCAATGACTTGCTCTCGTACATGCAGATTCTGTATGAGATTTGCCCCTACTTGAAATTTGGTTACATGGCAGCCAATGGAGCCATTGCCGAAGCATGCAGAAACGAGGATCGTATCCACATTATAGACTTCCAGATTGCTCAAGGAACCCAGTGGGTTACTCTCCTTCAAGCACTTGCTGCAAAACCTAGTGGGGCTCCGCATGTCCGGATTACAGGTATTGATGATCCTGTTTCTAAATATGCCCGTGGAGATGGATTGGAGGCAGTAGGAAGGCGGTTGAAAGCTATTTCTGAGAAATTTAACATCCCGGTTGAATTTCATGGATTGCCAGTTTTTGCACCTGATGTCACTCGAGACATGCTTGATGTCAGGCTTGGAGAGGCTCTTGCTGTGAACTTTCCCCTGCAGCTTCATCACACACCAGATGAGAGCGTTGATGAGAACAATCCGAGGGATGGGCTGCTGAGAATAGTGAAGTCACTAAATCCGAAAGTGACCACCTTAGTGGAGCAAGAGTCAAATACAAACACAACCCCTTTCTTCAATAGGTGCGTGGAAACTCTAGAATACTACTTGGCAATGTTCGAGTCTATTGACGTGACCTTGCCAAGGAACAACAAGGAGAGGATCAATGTGGAACAACATTGTTTGGCAAGAGATATCGTGAATGTCATTGCTTGCGAAGGAAAGGAAAGAGTGGAACGCCACGAGCTATTTGGCAAGTGGAAATCTAGGTTGACAATGGCGGGGTTTCAACAGTACCCATTGAGCTCATATGTGAACTCCGTCATAAGGAGTCTGCTGAGGTGTTACTCGGACCATTATACACTAGTGGAGAAGGACGGGGCTATGCTGTTGGGATGGAAGGACAGGAACTTGGTATCAGCTTCTGCCTGGCATTGAGGGTAGAAAAAAAAAACAAAGATACACATCTGGTAGCTTTCGAAAGGTCGAATTTGCAATTTTGTTTTTGTTTAATTAGATTCGTGATGATAGCACTCAGCACAACCCTATGATTTAGTTGAAGGATGAGCAATATTGTGTTGACCATTGTATATTTTTAGTGATTTTGTTGATCATTGTTATGCTTAGGATGGCTGACATTTTGTATGCTGCTGATGCAGAAAACGATCCCTTACCAACTTCGATGTTCTTTATACATATTCTGTTTCTGTTCTTTTGTTCCTTTGTACCTTTGTTCCTTTGTTGGAGTTGTATGTGTAATTATAAAGTAGGGTTTTTTGGAGTTGTTCTTCTTGTTGCTGCTCTTTTTCTTAGTTTATCTTCAGTAATCCATATTTGATGCTGCATCCATCTTCGGCTGTCAAAACATCTATTGCTAGAGTAATAATCACGTACAAAAATTACCGTGTTACACATGCTACTACTATTGCTAGTATTCTTATTACGAAGCGAATATGTGATTAAACCCACTTTTTTTCATAGTATTTGGGCTGGAAGTTGGAACTTGCAAGTGGGCTGAGAATGCGCCCAAGACTAGCCCACAACTGCTCTGTCTCTCACAAAAGGTAAGGTTGTTTACAAAAGTCCAGGTCCTTGTCCTTCACCTGAAATTGAATCAACGCATCATCGGTACTATGGTTATGTGCGGTTCAAATTTGAATCGATTACTTTGCGGGTCCAAATTTAAATCAATTCATTGGGCCCAATTTGAAAGTTGGATTAAGAATGATTACGTTGTTTAGTTAATCTGCTCTTTTGATTTTTTTTAATACTCAGAATCCTTCTAAAGTAGAGCCCTTCGGACTCACCTTTAGTCTGTAAATTGGAATTCCCATGTAGACCATACAATCACTAGGGAACTTTTAAATCAGGACTTGACGAGTATGAGTAGGATTTAAAATACTGACCAGAAGTTTATTAGGAATAATCTCAGATCGTCTTTCCACTACCACGCGTACGCCCTGATAGGTTGCTCTTTTAAATTTTCTACACCTTATAAATTTTCTTAATAAAATTTTATTTCAGCTAATTTCTTGCCTTATTAGTATTTTACATTTTAACTAAGTAGGCGTATCAAATAAAATTAATGAAGAAAAAATTATTCATATTTAGTGACCTATGTCTTTTTTTGAGACCTTGAAAGGTACTTGGATGAAAATTGGATGAAATGTTGATGTGGGGGTAAATGGGCTATCAAAAATATTGTAGAGGAAAACTTGGCTGAAATAAAAGTCCATGGAAAATAGGGCAAGAGACTTCTGGGGTATATTGGATGATGACATTTAAATATTTTTAAAGACATTTTTTAAATGATAAATTATAAATACATTTTAAAAATCTTAAGTTGGTATGAACATTTAGGTATTATACACACATTTTTTATAAATTCTATTCTGGACTTTTATCTTTATTTGGACAATTTTGGAGGACATATATTTACAAATTTTGATGGATATCGTGATTTCTCCATTTTATTCTCTATTCTTGCAATGGTTTCTTTTATCTAAACATTAATGGCTGAGTCTATCTCTCTATCATCATCATCATCTTGAGTCACACATTCAGCAGAGACTGGTATCATACACTCACACTTATCACTTTTTTTTTTCTATTGGAATTGATCACACCTTAAAATTGATATATCTGACGCTTTTGAATATGTTGGATTCTTTGGACTCGTTCTAAAGTGGTTCTAGAATTTATGCAATTTTTCTAAATTTTTCTTGATTTTCTGGAAAATCTAAGATTACTTTGAAGTTATTGTCACTAAAAGCTTAAGAACACTTTCGGTGTCAAAAAACCTGAAGAACACTGAGGCAAAAAGGAGCAAAAGTGACCATTTCTGGAAAACTTATGGAGAATTATGCCAAAAATCTACACCAAAATAATTTTGGCTGCCTTTTGGCTCATATTTCTTTAAATTAATTTTTATTATCAGATGAACTTTTTGGGAAGAAATGAACGTTCTTAATAAAATTGTCTTATGAGGTTCAAAAGTAAATCCCTACACTTGAGGCTATACATTTTTTGTCTTATCATACGTATATTTTTAACACTAAATCTCACCAAGTCCACAACGTAAACAAGTCCTTAAAAAAAATCCTAATTGAATATCTCACGACTTGTTTTTAACATTTTAAATAATATTAATAGTTTTAATTGAATATACCAAGACTTTTTGAAAATCTTTTAAAACATTTAAGGGTGTGTTTGGATGTGTTTTTGAAAATGTCAAGAGTGTTTTTAAATGGATAAAAGTATTTCCTAAATAAAAAAAAATGTGTGTTCGGTAAATTTCAAAAAGTGTTTCAAAACAGAATTACAAACACTTAATGAGGGTTTTTAAGAAGCATTATGCTGATGCTTCCTTTCAAAAGCGTTTCTCATAAGAAAATAAGGAAACACTTGTTTTCTTTTAATGAAACTTTCAATATTCCAATAATATCCTTATTTTTAATTAGTAATATACTAAATACCCAAATTCACCATATTTTAATTATTATTTATTTTTATTTATTCATACTCTCACAGAACCCTTGCGGATTTTTTTTATCACCTTACCCGTCTCCCAAACAATATTGGAATAACTTTTGTGTGGCTGCCTCCTTCTTACTTCTCAAGGTATCATCTCTTTTGCTGCCTTCAATTCATATTTTAAATAATAATTATTAGAATGATCATGGTTATTGAAATTGATTTGATCTTCATTTGAATTCATACTTTTTGGCATGGATTATGGGGTATTTTCTGCATTGTTTCTCTATTTTTTTTGCTTTCGGTTTGTTGTATTTTTTGTTTTTCTGCTTCTAAACAACGAACTGGAAATTTCCTCATCCATCTACTGGTTAGTAAACAACGATATAAGTTTAATTCTTACTATATATTTTTTTATAGTTTCTTTTATGTTAAAAAATATGGTTATTATTATTTTTTGTTTTGTGTAGGTAAATACTATCTAGTTGACGCCGGTTATCCACAAATGAAAGGATATATCATACCTTATAAGAGCAAACGATATCATTTAACTGATTTTCGACAAGGAAGTCAACCAAAAAGGAAGAAATAAATATTTAATCATAAACATTCATCACTACGATGCACAATTGAAAGAATTTTTGGCATTTGGAAAAATAGATAGAGCATAATACGCCAAACACATAATTTTTCAAAGCAAAAATAGGTTCAAATTGTTGTTACTTTAATGGCTTTTCATAACTTTATACGGATTCATTCCATGATGGATGTTAACATTAAACGTTACGATAATGATTAGCTACTTGCATTAGGCCATGAGAAAAGGATCGAAGAGGAAGACATTGTTGAATAACACAATTTTACTCATAAAAGAGAGGTAGATGATGAAAGAGAGAGAATTATCAATCTTTTTATATCTAATTAGGATTTTGTTTTTCATTTTTTATTTGTTTAGAAAATCGAGTTATAAGAATGTTGAAATGAAATAATATTATTCTATATTTCTAAAAACACTTTTTGTTTTCTTTACCAAACGCTCTAAAATTATATCACAAGTACTTCTTTAAAAATAAAAATATTTTTATGAGTGCTTACCAAACATCAAACTGTTTTTGCTTAAAAGCGCCATTGAATAAGCGTTACCAATCAACAGTGCAAATGCTTAAAAGAGTTTTACAAGAAACACATACAAACGGATACTAAATGTCTCAATTAAATACTTTTGTATTCTTAAAGTGTTTGAAAATATTTAAATATTCTAATTGAATAAACCCCCTACAAATTTGAGAAATAATTTGTTTGTTAAGTTATTTTAAATTTATGATAGAATCTAACGAGATTTCAGAAGTAAAAAAATAAGGCCCAATTTTTTCGTGGGCATTTAATTTTATGTTAAATTCATACTATACTTCATAGGTAAAAAAAATAAGGATTTGAAAGAAATCACTTTTCTTTCCTCTCCTCTCCTGCCTCTGTCGCGATTTCAATTTAGTTGGTATGGTTTTGTGTAGTGATAAACTGATGACTAACAAGGCACTCTATCTGGGCTTTATCAAGTTCCTTTTCAATTATCTCTCTGATCGATGGGAAAGTGGTAACATTTGGTGGGCGAAATTGAATAATTTTTCAAATTTAATATACTTTGAATGTAAGAAAGTATGTAATTTTATTTTAGGAGGATTGGAGGGGGTATTCAATTTAGCTTTTAATGAGTTTTAAATGATTTTAATGGGAAATTTTAATTTATTTTAAGGAGTTTTCACGTGGAAAGGGTTATTGAGGGATAATTGTTTTTTATGAGTTTTTTTTTTGGGTACTGGTTTTATCTCATTGGATTTATCCCGAATTACTTAGTTTTATAATGAGAGTTTTAATGAGATCCAGGCGCCGCTTGTGGTTCACCCAATCACTGTACTTCTCTATTTAATGAAGCTCTTTTTCAATTAAAAAAAGTGTTTTCATCATACCAATTCATCAAACTATACAATGAATTTTCTATCCTCTCGTCCTTGTCACTCTTCACTATAGTAAATTACAATCCTTCAAAATCTTCTATTCAAATTTCAAATTTAATCTTCGATTCTTCCCAAAAAAAACTTTGGTTTATATATTTTATTTACGAGAACCAAATGAGTGTGAAGATTACAAGTGCAAAAGTGGCCCGGCGAGTTTATGATCATTGTTTTGCTATAACAATTTTATATTGAAAAATCTGATGCAACCATGCGTTGCAAAATCACTCTAAAACCAGCGAATATTCCCAACTTAATGGAACTTATGCTAAATAAAAAGCATGAGAAAATTGCCATAAGAAGAGAAGCATAAATTATCGACATCTCAGACTTCGTTGCATGATGGTCCTAGAAAATTAAATGAACTAAACTTTCAAGTTTCAACATTGAGTAGATGGAATTATTAAACTTTCAATATTGATTTGATGGAATTGTTATACAAGAAGAAGATGTTAATACGATCAAATGCGTAATCATAAAAATCCTATCAATAAAGAAGAAGTAGAACAAAAAAGAAGATAGTCCTTCAGCGATTGTAAAAAATGAGAAGATCACATGAAGGATAGCGGAATTACAATTTGATCTTTGATCAAGCTGAAATTCGATCAGCATTGTGAGAGCCCATCATCATCATCATCATTACCTTGAACTCCTCAAAATTGATCATGCCGTCACCATCACTATCCACCCCACTCATTATCTTCATGCACTCTGCAATCGAGCATTCATTTCCCAAGATTCTGAGAACTTTATGCAATTCCTCCATCGAAATGGACCCATTTCCGTTAATGTCGTACATCGAGAAGGCGTCTTTCAGATTATCTAGGGAAGCAATACAAGAAGGGGAGGTTGATCTGATATGCTGCAGATCAGAGGAACATATCGCTCTTGAAGTTGTGGCGAAGGAGAGCATAAATAAAAAAACTGATTCGATCAAAAGTGGTTGTGATGTTTCTCGGAAGAAATTGATACAAAGACTTGATATCAATCAATATTGCTTGTGATTGTTGGTTCCTAAGCAATCATCGATTGCACTAAGTGTGTGTGTGCCCATCATAGTGTAAACACCATTATGAGTTGGCACTCAAGATGAGTGTGAGAATCTGATGCAACAGATTGGCAACTCTTTTGGATTGCTTGAAGAGCAAGAAGGACAAGTGTCTCCTTCTCACTAGTCTAGAGCTAGCCTAATTTCTATTGGATGATTGTCATCATAATGACATCATCTTGTAACCGTTTTCTTCTTGTATCTAGGCTGGATTCATGTAATGAAATAAGTAGTGTGACCGAAAAAGGAAAAACAGGAAGAAATTTTCAAAGAATTTTGAGAGAATTGCGCATATGCAATTCATTAAACACCTAGTGAGCATAAACCAAAATCAATCTTCTTCCTTATAAACGTTCTTTTTCATTCTTCATCCAAATCAAAAGATTACAAGTCCCAACATTCTAAATCCATTCCTATTCCTAATCATTTACAGTGATTGAGTTCTAGAATTATACCTCAAACGCTGAACTATCCAATCCTATCTCGATTAGCTCTTCCATGTCACTGTTGTGAGCTCCATCTTCATCGATCAAACTGGAGAACCCGCAAAACAAAGAAATGGAGATGATTAGTGAAGTCGATTAAGAGAAAAGACGAGAACCCAATATGGTATTAGAGCAGTAAGCTGATCTGGTTTACTTGGGCGTTATCTGTGAAGAAATCGTATCATATTGCGATTTAGAAAGTTAGTCTAGAAATGGCTACTACAGATGGAGAGTTACGAGTTCCACTATTTGATGGATCCAACTATGAATTTTGGAGCATCAAAATGCATACAATTCTATGTGGGCATGATCTATGGGAGTATGTAGAAGTTGGACTGAATGAGGAATTACATGCGGTTGCTGTACCACCAGAGGCTGCTGGGCAGGGAACTGCAATACCTCCTGAGGCTGCTAGGCCAACTCGAGCTGGCTACATCCGCGATGCTCGTTCTCTGGGAATGATCCAGACAGCGGTGGTGGATTCAACCTTCTCAAGGATCTCCAATGAGAAAGTAAGATCAGTGAAACTCCAATCTCAAAGGAGAGACTTTGTGTATGTAAAGATGAGAGATGGTGAATTTTTTTCAGTATATACTTCTAGATTGTATACTATAGTAGATCAGATGAGGTCTTATGGCGAAGAAGTAACAGAAAAGAGAATGGTGCAGAAAATATTGATTAGCCTTACTAAACCTTATGATCATATAGTATCAATTATTGAGGAAACTAAGGATCTAGACATTGTCAATGTACAAAATCTGCTGGCCTCAATTCGTGCATTTGACTAGAGGCTGGAAATGCACTCAAAGACTCACACTGAGAAGGCATTCTTTGCACTAAGTGTGAATCAAGTATCTCATGATAAGACACAAAAGTATTATGGAAAAGACAAGCAAAATTATAGAGGGAACAAGAACTAGAAAAGGAAGTCCTATTACAATGCCAAGAACAGCCAAGGTACTGAGATTTCCAAATCTATTTCTCGAAATTCTACCAACTCTAAAGAACCTTGTAAAACTTGTGGAAAACTTCACTATGGAGAATGTTGGCTTAAGAACAAACCTAAGTGCTTTAAGTGGAACAAAATTGGGCACATTGCAAAGAATTGTATGGTGAAGTAGGTTGTAAATATGGCAAAGCAAGAAGAAGAAGACAAGGATGGAGTGATGTTCTATGCTTGCAATTCTGTAACAATTCCTAACGATAGTGGTGTGTGGACAGTTCTTGTAGCAACCACATGACCTCACACAAGTCCCTATTGATAAATGTGGACAACACTCAGAATGGAGAAAAAGTGATTAATGAAGTGATGCTGGTTCCAGGACTTGATGCTAATTTGCTAAGTGTGGAACAGATGGTAGAACGTGGTTACTACCTAAGGTTTGGCAACATGAGTGTTGAAATCTATGAGGATGATGAAATGCTACAGTGTGTACCCTCAGTTTTTATGCTGGGAAATAGGTGTTTTTCACTATCTCTGGATTGTATTTAGTCAGTAACACAAAGGGCTACCGTGAAGAAGAGTGCACGACTGTGGCATAGGCGCCTTGGACACTTGAATTATCATAGCCTACATAAGCTACAATCTCTGAATATGGTTTTAGGTCTCTCTATCCTAGAAGAAAGCAAAGTGGTATGTGAATGCTGTATATTTGGAAAGCAACACATGAAAAGCTTTGACAGGGATAACGCATGGAGAGCATCCACACCGTTGGAGCTCATTCACACTGATTTGTTTGGTCCAATGCAGACAAAAACTATAAGAGGTAACGAGTATTTGATTACCTTCATAGATGACTTTTCTAGGATGTGTTGGGTGTATTTTCTGAAACACAAGTTTGGTGCATTTAATGTGTTTAAGAAGCTCAAGTCCATGTGTGAACTTCAAAGCAAATATAAGATAAAAACCCTAAGAAGTGATAGGGAAGGTGAATTCACTTCATAAGAATTTCATGAATTTTGTGAAAATGAGGGAATTGTGAGACAGCTCACTGTGGCTTACTCACCACAATAGAATGGTGTTACAGAAAGGAAAAATAAGATAGTGGTTGAAATGGACAAGTCAATGTTGCATGACAAGGCCATGCCTTACCATTTCTGGGTAGAAGCTGTCAATACAGCAGTGTATTTACTAAACAGAACAAAGGCAGTTGAGAAACTCCATTTGAGGTTTACTGTGGGAGGAAATCAGGAGTAAAACACTTGAAGATCTTTGGCTCTATATGTTATGCACATGTTCCTAGTCAACGAAGACAAAAACTGGATGATTCGTTTGTGAAGTGTGTTTGTTGGATATGGTACTTGTGAAAAAAGGCTATAGACTAAATAATTTGAAGTCTAGGAAGATTATGCTGTCAAGAAGTGTTGTGCTCAGTGAAAGGGCTTGCTGGAATTGGAAAGAAGAGAAGGAAGTTAGAATTGAACTTCCTAGTGTTTTTGGTGAAGCATTAGAAGAAAGATCAGCTGAAGACACTACTGAGGTAGTAGCTGAACCTTAAACTCCAGAATCTGGGAGTTCAGGACCCTCAACTCCTAGAAGTGCACCAAAAAAGATGAGGAGCCTGACAGATGTATATGCACAATGCAATATGTCCATCATTGAACCAGAAACCTATGAGGAAACGGCTAAAAAGAAAGTTTGGAGGTAGGCCATGGAAGATGAGTTGGAGATGATGGAGAAGAACTCAAATTGGGAGCTTGTTGAGAGACCAAATGACAAACGTGTCATTGGTGTGAAATGAATTTTCAAAACCAAACTAAACTTGGATGGTTTTGTGCAAAAACACAAGGCTAGGCTGGTGGCCAAAGGCTATGCTAAAAAACATGGGATAGATTTTAATGAAACCTTCGCTCCAATGGCAAGGTTAGACACTATAAGGAGTCTTATTGCCTTACCTGCTCAGAAAAGCTAGAGTTTGTATCAATTAAATGTTATCTATTTTTCTAAATGGAGTTCTAGAAGAAGAAGTGTTTGCGGAGCAGCCTGAGGGTTTTGTCAAAGAATCAGAAGGAAGGAATGTTTACAAACTAAAGAAAGCTCTCTATGGGTTAAAGCAGGCACCTAGAGCTTGGTATGGGGATATTGATACTTATCTTCTCAAGTGTGGCTATGTGAGGTTGGTATGGGGATATTGATACTTATCTTCTCAAGCAGGCACCTAGAGCTGCCAATAACAATTGTTTTTTTTTTGTTTTTTGTTTTTTATTCATTTATTCCAATTTTTCAAAGGTTGATCTTCTTCTTCTTCTTTTTTTTTTTTCATTTTTTGTCCAATTTTATATATATCCATTACTTTCAATTTTTTAACAAAATTTGACCCTATTTTTTCATTCTTTTTTTCCCAATTTTAAATATATTAACCTTATTTTATCATTTTTCTTACATTGAATTTTTGTATATTTATTGTTATGTTTTTAACCATTTTAACATTCAATTATAGTAACTCACTTTAATTTATGTTTATATTTAAAATTTTATATTATTAGTAATCGTTAGAATCATATTATTCATCATGTATTTATTATATAAAAGTCATTTTATAGTTTTTATTAGTCCTATATAAGTATATAACCATTATTGGATACTTAAATTTTTCCCAAAGTTTTATTTTTTTTTAACAAAATTTCATTCTCTTCCCAAAGTTTTTTCCAAAATTTCATTCTTTTATAGTTGGTCTTATTTTATTTTTTTTCCATTTTTTGTCCAATTTTATATATATCCATTACTTTCATTTTTTAAAAAACATTTGACCCTATTTTTTCATTCTTTTTTTTTCCAATTTTAAATATATTAAACTTACTTTATCATTTTTCTTACAACACATTTCTTACAACGAACAAGTTATTGATATGTTCTCCAAGTAACTTGAAGAGAAGATTTTCAATGTTCATGTTTTCAATCTGATGGAGCATTATCTTGAGGGGGGATGTTAACACTACAAGTGTGTAAATGTGATCCTGCTCTCTTCAGCTCATGGTGATGTGTAAAGCAACTTTTGATCACTTCATATTGATGCAACAATGGTGCTACAATTGTGTGAATGTGATCCTGTTCTCTTCAGCTCATGGTGATGTGTGAAGCAACTCTTGATCACTTTATATTGATGCAGCAATGGTGCTGCAGTGCTATTCCTCTCCTTCTCCAGCTCACGGTGAAGATGTGGTTGTGACAAGTGTCACAACCCTTATGATCTCATGAGTTGGTTATTAGTTAGTTGTTAGAAGTTGTTATCTCTGACTAACTAACATATTCCAGGGAGAGCTATGATTGTAATCCTCTTACTTAGTTCCTAAGCTTGTGTAGTGATCATAGTTGATATAAAAACGTGTAAGGTGATTGTAAATATATACTGAAAATTCAATCGAAGTTTTTCTTCATTCTTTCTCTCCAAGAAATCCTTTATCCTCTTTTGATCCTCTCAACAGAATGGTGGTCACGAGGTTCACAAACTCTTCATTTATATCCATCCAAGCAGTTTTCACTTGTTCTCCAAGTTCCATTATTGTTTCTTCTTCTATGACACCTTTCTCTATCATGTAGCATTTCATAGCCGAGGAAATATATCATTATGTCCTCTCTTTTTCTCAAACTATATACTAAAAAAAAACCTTTAACAAGGAGCAGAGAAATTATAACGAAACTTAATTTATAATTTGTACATACCTTGTGGGACTTGATGTCATCCACGAGTCTGCTTGACACAACCCATCTCAATCCACCCGGGATTAATGCGGGATGTGGCATAATCCTATCTAACACGAAGTGTTAGTTAAGGGAAAATTCATACCTCAACCCATATGGGGCTCCAAGAGCGCACCATGATCGGTGGAGGAGTGCGATGTCTCGGTCTCTGCTACAACCCGCCTCCGTGAACAACCTCAAGGGCATTAAAACCATTAAAAACTATGAGTGGACGAAAATCAATAGTTTAATAAAAACACATTTCATAAAGATATTTATGTTGTAAGACCCGTGTCCTTGAGGGAACGGTGAACAATCCCACATTCCTGCGAGGGGGAATGGTCTAGGAAGGGAATGGTGGTGTGCCTTAAAGGTGTAGGTACACACCTATCTAGCATGAGGCCTTTTGGGAGCTCAGTGGCTTTGGGGGGGATTGGAACCCCAAAGTTAAGCGAGTTGAGGCTGGTGCAATTCCAGATGGGTGACCCCCTGGGAAGTTGCACCGTGAGCTCCCGAAAACAAAACCGTGAGGGCGAGGCCCAAAGCGGAAAATATCGTGCTAGATGAATCGGGACCTGACAGAAGAGGGTCGGGTCCTGACAATTTGGTATCAGAGTCAGACCCCGACCGGGAAGTGTGCCAGCGAGGACGCTGGGCTCTAAGGGGGGGTGGATTGTAAGACCCGTGTCCTTGAGGGAACAGTGAACAATCTCACATTCCTGCGAGGGGGAATGGTCTGGGAAGGGAATGGTGGTGTGCCTTAAAGGTGTAGGCACACACCTATCTAGCATGAGGCCTTTTGGGAGCTCAGTGGCTTTGGGGGGGATTGGAACCCCAAGGTTAAGCGAGTTGAGGCTGGTGCAATTCCAGATGGGTGACCCTCTGGGAAGTTGCACCGTGAGCTCCCGAAAACAAAATCGTGAGGGCGAGGCCCAAAGCGGACAATATCGTGCTAGATGAATCGGGGCCTGACAGAAGAGGGTCGGGTCCTGACTTATGTCCTTCACTACAAAGTCTACATGCAATCAAAAACCAATAATCAAACCATTTACTTATGTCCTAGCCCAAAAACCATAAATCCAAACATATGTGAGAACTCAGCCCAAAACCATAGAATACCAAAATCCGTAAATCCAAAACCTAGTGGGCCACTGCCCAAATCCATAAACACAAATCCATAAACACAAATCCATAAACACCGAAATACCATTATATAAATGCAATAATCCATATTTACCACAGAACCATCCTCGGCATCTCAGATGCTTAGCGTCCTAGACGCTTAACGTCCCAGACGTCAATATCTCATGGTAAAAGCAACGCGTACTCCCCGGGGTCTCTCCGGGTCCATAGATCTGACATCCCAGATGTTTGACGTCCCAGACGTCTAATCATAGCAATTATACTCCTGAGTCACTATATGGTCTGGCCGCTCAGCATAATGACCACTCGCAGACAATGCACCGTGACTTCCCGAGTGTCCAAGACACCTAAAGGAGACAATCTATAGATCCTCGTATCAAGATGGTATATGGAAAACAGGTTTATAAAGTCATTTCAAAACATGCCGGAATTTCCATAACACCATCAAAAATCCACAAATCTGATTTCTCAAATCCAAAACCATTTATTCAAATTCATTTATGGGTCCCCAACCCGAAATCACATTCAAAAAACACAACTAAGCCTCATGCTCGATTTCGTAATCAACTGGGCCCCTGACTCGATGCCTCATTCAATCAAATGGACTCTAAGTCCGATATGTTCGTAAACCAAATGGATCTCAAACCCGATTCCATATTTCCAAATCCAAAGCCATACCATTGAATCATTATTAAAACCACAATCATGTGCAAATACGAAATTACCTCGAAATACGTGCAACCATGTAAATCACCAATGCCACAATCATCACTATACAAATCATATATATAAAACACATAAAACAGTTATGCATGCATCACAGTTTAGAAAACATTGTCCACTCACAGACCGTCCCACGCTGCCGCCTTGATACGCGTGTCAGACGCCCTTCCAAGCCACATCACTATCACCGTGACTTCCAAACCTGTCCAAACCATACTAGAGGGTTACTAACTACCTCATTAACCTCTCATTAAATCCCCACAATTTTTTTGAATTTTTAAACGTATTTTACATAGGCTTTATACCTTCGGACACCCAAAACTACCCTGAAACGGTATCTAATCGACACGAAACCAATCCCAAAATGTTTGTTACATCGAAAGAATGATTTCACATGTTGAAAACTTTCCCAAAAAGTCCCCACGCACCCCCAAGAGCCGCCCAAAGGTGTTGCGCGTGGGCCTCACGCACATGCACTGTTCATCTTCAACTTCTAGTCGAATCCGGTCCGGTTCGGTCTTGCAAATTCGGTCCAAATGGATCGGCTTGACCGGTTCGACACCTTATCTCACTCATTTTGACTCCATTTTGAACCATTCCAACTCCTAACTTTTCATCTAAGCATTTCCTACTGATCTATGACTTCAAAACATGAAAACCAGACCAAGATCTTACCTTTCCAATCAATTGTTTGAACCGGTCGATATCCCCTCGTCGGTTTCCAGGAATCCGGGCACCATTGGCCTCCGTTCCAAGTCCATTAGCATCCTAGCAACCTCCAAAACACGTTCCAACAACTAAAATCATTCAACCAACACCAAAACTCAAATTCCAATTTTGAAACCTCAAACCTACCGTTCATGTCATCGTCGGCCACCGTCCACGACGGCTCGAACCATGGTCACCACCAGTCTCGTCTCACTTCCCTCTCTCACTTTCATTCACACACTAATCACAGATAATGGAGGTTGAAGGGGCTGTAAGGTTGGGTTTGCACGGTTTAAGAGTATTCATGGGTTTGGGAAAATATCCCACCATGTAGGGGAATGGGCCAATCAGATAAGGGACATGTGTCACATACTGATTGGTGCACCCAGATTTCCAATCCAATCCAAACTTGCCACATGTCCTCTTTTCTCGGTTTGCATGAATAGTGCTGTAAAACGTTCTAGACCTGTAACTTCCCCATCGAACCACTGATTTCGACGTGCCGCTTGTCTACGTACTCGTAACATCCTGATCTACGTCATGATCATCGGTCAAAGTCCATTTGACCGCTCGATTCAAAAGTCAAATTTTTACCCAACTCCTAGGGGCAAAATTGTCGTTTCGCACCGTCCGTCTGAATTCTCTCAACTAATCCCCAATTAGTCATTCTAAATTCATAATTAATTAATATTTAATCCCGATATTCAGGACGGGTTGTTGCAAACTTCCCCTCTTAACAAATTTCGTCCTCGAAATTCTAACTAACCTTGTTCCATATCCACATCGTGGAAAAACAAGCTTAGTCTCACCGTCAGGTTAACATCCCACTTATAGGTCTACACCCACTAACCAGCATAATACTTGTCTACACCTAGACGTTCCACCAATACTCACGTCGCAACGTCTACACTCGACCACTTCGAGTGAAATTGATCACACATTCCGAGTTAATACCACCCAAAAATTCTACCATTACGTTAAAACATTTAGCTAACACATTCAACTTGACAGTTCCTCTCAATTACCAATCCACCCTAACATCTGCTCCCACTAGGAGTCACTAACTTTCCCTCATTAATCCACACTGATACACCCAGCCCAACAGTCATCACTTTACCAGTCGCAAATCAATCTGGCATCTCTCCCACACCGAGAGTTATCAAATCTCACACTTTCTCCGTATTTCCTAAATTTTACCATGTCAACATCACACGTCCCATAATGTCGCACTCAGCTGGCACTCACAGCTCTATGTTCACAGTTCGAATCACCAATATAACTCTGACTCATTATAGAGTCGCACCAAGGTATCTTGTACCAAAATTTCCTCATAAGTCCATGTTGCCATTAGTGAGAGTCACGGAGCAGCCGCCCCACGCAAAACAACCAGTGGTTACACTAACCAATAACTCACTCAACTTGAGTATACGTATACCAACATCTCACTCCACCTGTGTGTAACTGGACCCCATCGAATACCTGCCCAGCAGTGATAACACATCACAACTCTAAGGTTCCACTTGCCATCCACGGCTCTGTGCACCTGGTCATACAATCATTGAACCCATCAAGATCACTTTGGCCTAACGCACAATATCCAATGTCCAGTTCACGTTCTCAACCAATCCAATGATATCGGAACTAAGCCGACTACCCACACGTTCAATCACACACCGCTGGTACATCTTGTATACCGTCACCAGACACCACTCAGGCCTGTCCAATATTGGTCCTCGTACAACGTACCCTGTACGAACATCCATCCACCAACCAGCCTACTACACAACTCGTAACCAATCACGCTTCCATTTTGGAGTTCATCTGTCCAGTCCAGTACTAGACAGATCAAATACTTCAACTCAACATCCAACACGAGTCCTATGGTCATTTGACCAGCATCACAACGTCTACTCCCAACCACATAATCCAACACTTACCAAACCGACTCACGCCCCACTAAGGCGTACCCGTTCATGCCAAATGGGCATCCTATCTCACCCACGTAATCCAAGACAAATCGTAAACACCTCAAATCACTCAACTACCGTCCCATACCAGATTAACTTCGAAAAGAAGTCGACCCAACATTCCCATAGCCAACTCCTATCTTGTCATCTCACTAGCTAAACCACAAGATTCCTCAATTATCTCCCAATACGATTCTCCTCTGCTCCTAACTTAGCATAATCAGCAAGTCAATGTCTGTCAGCACGGGCACGACATCACGATCCACACCATCCAGATCCACAACATAACCTTCTCATCAAGAACACGATCCAAATCCATCACAACATCACCTAATCAATAACGTCATGATCCAGATCCACCTAGGATCCACACATGCTCACTCCGCTAACGACTAGATTTCAGGTCATAGGATCTTACACCCTCATTGAATCTGCATCCTACTGAATCACTTCTCAACCATTCTCACATCTAAACCGATCAGTCAACGATGGAACACGTCTAGACTGTGGGTCCTCTCTAATTACCTCATATTGATCCCTGTCATCCCACCTAGGGAAAATCAAAGGATCCAAGACGATAAAATCAATGTTACTCCTACATGAGTGTAAACACAAACACACTGTACTCACCACACCATGTAACCCAACATCGCCTACCACCAAGCAGAAAACGAGAAATCATCGGTTACAGGGCAAAAAAATGACAAGTTCACCTTCACCAACCAATAATATATGTTGACAACTTCTCGACATCCATCCCCAATTCGGAATCAAACACCCTTCTCATCGTCCCAATCACAACTTCTCTTGATTCTGAAGTTCCAACCATGTTGGAAATAGATATGCTTCCAACTAGATGTCAAGTCCAACCACTGGGCTTCCCAAGTCCTCAATTCACCCGGACAAGCACGTGTTCGCAACCAATCTATCACCTAGACCGCCTGTCCATTTATAACCGTTTATGCACATCCAAAAGGATGTAATTCGTTACTATCTTGTTCTCGCATCTCAACCTTTATAGGCTCAACTTTCGGGTTTCCATGTTATTCACAATTACACAATCTCACATCAACACTACCATTGATTCTCTTCAGCTTCTTCCAAAACTCCTGCGTCATCCAAAACTCCTCGTGTCTCAATCGTACCTTTTCATCCATTCATCAATTAGTCATCTCATAACTATTGGGACTTAACCCAACACATCACAATCCCTGCTAGATCCCATCTAGTCCATCACTCACCCACTACAAAATCCCAGATACTGAACGTATGCCCATCACGACGGAGTCACATCCCAACTCGTGGCTCATCATCATCACAATCACTAGCACGCAGTGTGCGAATCAGACGATCCTGAGTCGTTACTCATACCGAGCAACAACCACGTACCTCCACTCAGGTTAAAGGAACTCTGTCTCTCTCGTACCCCACAACAATGGGTACCACCACCCTGTCAAACCACAACAAGATAATGAACGTTCCATGAACGTCCCCCAATTTTTCAACAACCACAACTACACAAATCACCCTCGATAGCCAGCCATCTCCACTCGGCTGTCGACCAACATTCATCGTTATCGAGATCCGCATCCACACATCACACTATTATTCGGTCTAACTCGGGATGCCATATATCATCTCATAATTGTACTCGTGTATTGAATCCCATCATTTCACTTAGTGTCGGGCCACCCAATCTCCATAATTTTGACTAGACTCGCTAGAGTCATCCACTTGATCATCCACAACCTCAGCTGTTCTCTGCAGCTCAAATTTCAATCCATCAGCGACAATCTAGGGTTCGACCCGACAGACTACCTCGACTTCGAAAAGTCGTACAATCCACAACAACTACAGACTCACAATTCTAGTTCGTCAATCCCAACTAAGGATCGCCTTTCCAGACCATATATCATAATTTAGGGTTCCACAATCACACCCTAGGGTTCCTCTGAACCCAATTGCCCTCTGTAGTATAATCCACAATCTGATCGACCCCACGGTCTAGACATCATATGGACGTCAATCCAATCCTGCCATCAACTCATACTGGGGTTCCCCGAATCCAGCTACCCTCAGTAGCACAACAATCCAACATCACATCACCAAACCGTTGGACGGTCATCGCACTACCAATCTGTCACAAGTAACCCTACCTGGGTCGAATCACACTAACGCACGGAATATCGGGCCAACCACACTCTATCCACTATTCATGCCTACTAACTATTAAACCGGCATTCTAACTATCAGGTTGATAACGGGCTGACCACGTAGAGACATCACATCATCGACCTGCGTGTACCACAAGAACTAAACGGTTTTCTCGAATAGCGACAACCTCGCTCTGATACCACTTGACACGACCCATCCCAATCCTCTGGGGATTAACGCGGGATATGCCATGCTCCTATCTGACACGAAGTGTCAGACAAGGGATAATTTATACCTCAACCCATACGGGGCTCCCAGAGCGCGCTAGGATAAGAGGAGTAGTGCGATGTCTCAGTCTACGCTACAACCCGCATCCATGAACAACCTAAAGGACATTAAAACCATTAAAAACTGTGAGTGAACGAAAACCAATAGTTTAATAAAAACACATTTCATAAAGATATTTATGCCCTTCACTAAAAAGTATGCATGCAATCAAAAACCAGTAATCAAACCATTTACTTAAATAAACCATTAGGGCCCTAGCCCAAAAGCCGTAAATCCAAACATATGTGGGAACTCATCCCAAAACCATAGAATACCAAAATCCACAAATCTAGATTCAAGTGGGCCACTGCCCAAATCCATAAACACCGAAATACCATTTCATAAATCTAATAATCCATATTTACCACATAACCATCCTCGGCATCCCAGATGCCTAACGTCCAAGACGCTTGACGTCCTAGACGTCAATATCTCACGATAAAACAACGTGTGCTGCCCGGGGTCTCTCCGGGTCCATATATCTGACATCCCAGATGTCTGACGTCCCAGACGTCAAATCATAGCAATCTTGCTCCTGAGTCACTATATGGTCCGGTCGCTCCGCATAATGACCCCTCGCACGAAATGCACCATGACTTCCCCAGTGTCCCAGACACCTAGAGGAGACCATCCATAGATCCTCGTATCAAGATGGTATATGGAAAACAATTATATAAAGTCATTTCAAAACATCTCAAAGGGCCCTTCCCGGAATTTCCATAAAACCATCAAAAATCCACAAATATGATTTCATAAATCCAAAACCATTTACCCAAATCCATTTATGGATCCCCGACCCGAAATCACATTCAAAAGCCTCATGCCCGATTTTGTAATCAACTAGGCCCCTGACCCGATGCCTCATTCAATCAAATGGACTTTAAGTCCGATAGTTCGTAAACCAAATAGGTTTCAAGCCCGATTTCATATTTCCAAATCCAAAACCATACCATTGAATCATTATTAAAACGACAATCATGTATAACCACAATATAAAATCGTAACATCGAGATACGTGCAAATATGGGATTACTTCGAAATACGTGCAACCAATTAAATCACCAATGCCGTAATCATCACTATAGAAATCACATATATAAAACATATAAAATAATTATGCATTCATCACAGTTTAGAAAACATTGTCCACTCACAGACCGTCCTACGCTGCCGCCTGGATACGCGTGCTATACGCTCTTCCGAGCCACATCATTATCACTGGGGCTTCCAAACCTGTCCAAACCATATTAGAGGGTTACTAACTACCTCATTAACCTCTCATTAAATCCCCGTAATTTTCCCAAATTTTTAAACTTATTTTACTTAGGCTTTAAACCTTCGGACACCCAAAACTACCCCGAAACAGTGTCCGATCGACACGAAGCCAGTCCCAAAAATGTTCATTACATCGAAAGGATAATTTCACATGTTGAACACTTTCCAAAAAATCTATGACTGCAAAACATGAAAACGAGACCAAGATCTTACATTTCCAATCAATTGTTTGAACCGGCCGATATTCCCCCGTTGGTTTCCAGGAAACCAGCCACCGTTGGCCTCTGTTCCAAGTCCATTAGCATCCTAGCAACCTCCAAAACACGTTCCAACAATTAAAATCATTCAACCAACACAAAATTCAAATTCAAACCTACCGTTCATGGCATCGCCAGCCACTGTCCACGACGGCTCGAGCCGTGGTCACCACCAATCTCGTCTCACTTCCCTCTCTCACTTTCATTCACACACCAATCACAGATAATGGAGATTGAAGGGGTTGTAAGGTTGGGTTTGCAAGGTTTAAGAGTATTAATGGGTTTGGCAAAATATCCCACCGTGTGGGGGAATGGGCCAATCAGATAAGGGACAAGTGTCACATACTCATTAGTCCACCCAGATTTCCAATCCAATCCAAACTTGCCACATGTCCTCTTTTCTCGGTTTGCGTGAATAGTGCTGTAAAATGTTCTAGACCCGTAACTTCCCCGTCGAACCTTCGATTTTGACGTGCCGCCTGTCTACGTACTCGTAACGTCCCGATCTATGGCACCGTCATCGGTCAAAGTCCATTTGACTGCTTGATTCAAAAGTCAATTTTTGCCCAACTTCTAGGAGCAAAATCGTCATTTCGCATCATCCGTCCCAATTCTCTCAACTAATCACCGATTAGTCATTCTAAATCCATAATTAATTAATACTTAATCCCATATTCGAGACGGGTCGTTACACTGCCAAGTACTGATAAAGATTTTATGATTTTAAGGTCTTTGGAATCCACTACAAGGAGTCTTTTATCACATCATCTCCCCATTCCAATGAAGGAAATTGCTATTAACACTAAATAGGATGTATTCAGTGATGTCAACATATATTCCTCCATTGTTGGTTCGTGTTTCTAGTGAAGCCATTTTGCTTCATCCGAGTAACCTCGTACTCGACATTTCATCTGTCAAATCATCAAGCATGTACAAATTAATTAATCTTAATTTGATTTATGTTAATGATGCATGTAATAGTGGACTAAAATATCAAATAAGGATTATTGCTTCTGTTGCATATGGGATGCGATATAAGTTTCCATCTTTTCCAAGCTCTTCTTCAACTTCAGTGTATACATCCAGCATAGCTTGATAACAGACTTCCATGTACTCTAGCAGTTGCTTCATGGCTGAAATGTCCTACGTGATGATGAAACTAAATAAATTATATATATATGACGCATTTAGAAAATTGATTATATGGAAGAACTTGAATTCTCAACAATCAGCGAAAGCTTTCAACAACTTGAGTGAAGAGCTCTAGTTCCTCATGGTTGCCATACACATTGGGAAGTGTCATCGATTACCACCGTCACAGAAAAACTTTGCTTAATGTTCTCAAAGCTGTTCAAGCCCAAAATTTTGTCATAGAGGAATCTAGAGTCTTCATTCAGTGGCTCGCTTTCGAAGGAGCAGATACGCAAGTGTTTAGGTGTAGGGGATATCTTCACTATAGTCTAATGTAGTGGAATGCGGTGTAAGTAACTAGGGTGGGTGGGGAAAAGGCTGAAAGCATTGGGACATGATGTCGCAGTCCTAACTTAGGTGGGCTGGTCCAGCTGACTTGGCCTTATAACTGCCTTCAAATTGACGTGCTACTAGTAGAACCTGGTACAAGAAAGAGTTAGAAATGTGTTTTGAATTGCGATTCAATAGCCTTCTTTTGAAACATGTGAAAGTGGAGCAAGCAGACATCTTGCTTGCACTGTATTTTTCTATGCCTCATTCGAGAACTTTAAATGTTTTCTTATGCGCCTAGTCCAAGTTCTATGTTGGCATGTTCATGTTAGCATCGTGCAATTCAAAGTTAGATGGAAGAGTTAGACAGATCAACCTTTTCAAGTTAGACGGTTCGAATACTAAATCAGAACACGAGGTTAGTTCGACGACATATGCATCCATAGAACTCACTGGTTGATATATTTTAGTTATCGAAATAAGACTTGAAGAAAACAATTGTAGAGAGAGGGGGGAGTACAAACACTTGGAAGGTAAAATGCTTGAATATTAGCGTAATGAATGGAATTATAAGTGCAGAAAGTAAACTATCTCTGGACTAGCCGTGAGTTGGCGATCTTGGTCAAGAGACCATCAATTGGATGAAAAACATACGTTGGAAATCATACCAAGGTGTTGGCAGAGTAGTAAAAATACGTGATAACATTTGGCAGTGAGATTGTGAGGATCTCAAAGACTTGTTTGAGGTAGTCGAAATAAGGGGGGATGGGTGATAGGTGGCCTTTAAAACAAACTGTGGAAGCAAGTTGGGATGGCGTTTGGTAGTCGGAAAGTCTCCAGAAATGAACTTGGGAGACAACTCGAATTTGAAGGAAAGTTTGGTGTTCGTCGGGTAAGAACTGAGAAGGGATGAGAGAAGAATTGAATCTTGATCCTCGATCGAAGAGACAGGTTTTTCCAAAAAACAAGTTTTTGGGCAACAAAAAAAACTTTGAGGGTTTGTAATTGTTGAAGTTGATTGAGTTTGTTCAATTTTTTTGTTTGATTGAGTTGTTAGTTGTTCTTCGAGAAGAGGACTTCTTCTCATTTTATTAGTAGTATGAGAGGTTGATCAACACGTGCATCCACACGTGTTTCCTCTTCGCGACGACTAAGTCGGCTATCCTCTTAGCCTTTTAACGGTTTCAAGGCTGTGTAAGTGTGATTTTCGCAATTCACGCTCACGCTTCCCTATGATCTAGCTGGTGGATATTAGCTGGGTTAGGCCTTTAGTCAGATTAGGTCTTTAATTTCCTAAATTCCCTCCCTAAGCCTGTAGTGATTTTTTTGAGTGTAAACATTATCCCTGAATTCATAAATTCTTGAATAAAAAATCTCTCGGATTCAAGTTGGCCCACAACTCGCGTCTTCAATGGCTTACTCGTTTCCCATGATCCTATTCGTGGATGCTAGTTGGGATGTTTGTTTGAGCTCTAAGTTTTGGGCTTCTCCACTACTAGTCTCTGCCATTTGCAATAATAATTCAAAGACCCATTTTTTCGCGCGTGAAAACTTATCCTGACCGCTTCGGTTTCCACGTACCTCCTTAATCATTACACTGTAAAGTCATGTGATAGTCTTTTAGATTCTTGTTCCTTCTAGGTGTCTGATTGTCATTTTGGTGCAACAGTAACGTCCACGTTAAAAATCGTAACTCCTTGTGCGGGTTGAGATTAACTTAACCTGGTTCTTTGGCTATAATATAAGCCATAATCCCCCTTTGATCTTACGCCTTTTGCTAATCATGAATTATAATGAAGTCTCACTCCAAAGCTACAACCATCCACGATGTATCATCATCTGAAGTTAATGTCTTTTTCCTATGAAAGGACGGTCGAGTATCTCGAGGAAGTCCTTGCTCAGAACAAGGCATTGAAGGCTTATTTGAGAGCCGTCAAGAAGGTCTGGGCGAGATCTTGCAGGGATATCCTCCAACAGGGGCTATGAGGAAGTGGCTGCGATGCGTCATCTTCAAAAGAGGAAGAAGGAATTGGCGACTCTTTCATCCCTTCAGAAAGAAAAAAAGGCAATTTCTGGAGCCGAGGCTTCAAAAAAGTGGGTCCTACCTGGTTTGTAGTTTCTCTTCTTTTATGCATCTAGTCTTTGTAATCTCACCATTGAAATGTAATGAAACACTTACTTTTTGGCAAGAATTTTTTTCCGAGCTAAGTATTTAAACTACAAACTTGTTATCTCCACCATTTTTCTACTTTAATAGAATGTGTGAAGAATTTTCATACTTAACCATAAAAGCATATGCAGATTATTCTGATGATCTATCCCCTTGTAGGTAAATTTTCTTTTTGACTCATGTTGGCTCATTCTTATGACCACCATGTGGGTTTTCTCCCAATCACTCATCTCTCTGAATCTCAAAATGTTGGATATAATCATTTAAGGTGTATGTCGTTGGTTAGATTCTTATCCACCACACCATTGTCACTCCTCAAGTGGTAACATCCTTTCCCGTTTACCTTGTGGATCAGGTGTAGCCCTTGCTAAGTTGGGCTCCACTTTCCCCTTCAGAGTACGGATGATCCCAGTGGTAGAATGGTTTACTAGACCAGATCATTTTCCTGGACAGATTTGCCTTTTTTACCCTTTTGTTGTAGGCTCGTGAAACCACTACCTTTTTGGCCATGATCCTATTTAGAGTATACATTATCTTTTCAGTCTAGATCTTCTAATTCATAAGACATAGCTTGTGTGTATTCGTTGATTTCCAGACCATATTGATCTTATAGTCGAAGTAAGTTGATGTTTACTTCCACATCTCGACCATAGACTAGGTTGGCTGGAGATGTCTTGATTGCTTCTCTCTTTGACGTACAATCCGACTAGAGAGTGAAGTTTAGTTGTTCATGTCAATCTATAGGGTAGTCACCTAGCATCCTTTTCAAGATGGTAAGGATACTCTTATTTCTAGCCTCTGCTTGGTCATTCCCTTAAGGATAGTAAGTGCTAGATTATACGAACTTGATTGAGACCCGAGTTTCAAACTCTTGCAGTTCTTGGGACATGAATGATGATCTGCAATAGGTAAGGATGACAATTTTTGACACGACTCGAAACCCGCACGAAATTTATCCGGGTCAACCCGCACGATTAAAATTTTGGGTCATTTTCGGGTCAACCCGTTATGACCCGTTTATTAAACGGGTGGATTTCGGGTCAACTTGTTAACCCGTATAATGACATGTTAACCCGTTTAATAAATAGGTAGATTTCGGGTTAACAGGTTAACCCGTATATTGGCTTATATATTGACCCATTTAATAAACGTATCATTACTAACTCATATATCTACCCATTTACCTACCTAAATATCTATTAAATCTTATAATTTAAATAGGTTAAATATGTTAAACAGGTTAAACGGGTCATAGGTTAATTGGGTTTTGAGTATGACCTGTTTATTAAATGGGTTAAACGGGTTACACGGGCCATTAACAGGATGGGTTCGGGTTGGACATTCTTGACACGATTATTAAACGGGTCAGATTCGGGTTAGGTATAAATGGGTAAAACAGATTCATGACACGACATGAACCCGATACGACAAGACCCATTGCCACCCCTAGCAATAGGTGACAATGGTTTCAAGCACCTTGAACTGACTCAAGATTTTTTCTTTTAAGAATTTGATCAGCTCAAAGCTCGTGATTTATTTGAGTGCCTTAGCTTCCACTCATTTGGTGAAATAATCAGTGGCTACCACGATAAAGCCATGTTTCCATGATGATTCCGGTGATATTTTTCCAATGAAATCTATGGCACATCCGTGGAAAGGTCATGGTTTAACTACCGGATTCACGACACTATGGAGGCATGCTGTTATGGGGCATGTCTTTGGCATGCATCACATCCTTTGGCATATGATTGACATGATTTATACAAGCCATTTCATTTTTGGACCTACTTGATGTGCCGCACCAACTCCTTCCTGAATCTCCCATTATGACCATTTCTTTTTTAGACCAATACATTGGGACAATGTCCTGTCGTATTTTTTCCTCACTAATTCTGGCCCCCTAGAGTGTGTAATGACATGCTTTATTCATAAGGCTCGGTCCTCGTTGGATGGATACTTCAAATACTTAATGAAAAATTCCTCCAATCATCAAGATTTTCGTTGATATGCAATATTTCCAACGTGACATCTCTTCCCAAGATGGACGGCATGGATCTCTTCTGGACTTTGATCCATTTCTCTACATGTCCTTCTTGTAAAAGAGCTCTTGATCCAACTTAGGCCATTATGTTAGCCGCCAAGTTTTCTTCTCTTGGGATATGTTCGATAGTTCGGGTGGGGAATTTGGACGCCAATGCAGTAACTACCATAAAGTAGCTGGCTAAATGAAGATTTTTGCATGTGTATGTCCATGTTATCTGGTTAGACACCAACTTTGATTCCCAGTAGATTTCTACTTAGGAAGCTTCCATTTCGATTAGGATTTCCATCCCTATGATCAATGTCTTGTACTCTGCTTGGTTATTTGTGATATGCTCCTAATCTAATTTGAGAGAGAACTAAGGATGAACCCCTTATAGATCAACTAAGCAAATTTTGGCTCCTATTGATTCCTTGGATTTAGATCCAAAAAAAATATTGTCATAGCAGGATTCAAGGTTGCCATTCGGTGGCTCGCTTCTGAATGAGTGGATATGCAAGTGTTTAGGTGTGTCATGCTTTAGTCCCCAAAGTGTATAATGGCTTGCTTTATTCCTAAAGATGGTGTCCTTTTAGAAGGATACTTCAGATACTTGACGAAATGGGTCCTCCAATCATTAGGCTGCTCCTCAAGATCCAATATTTCCAACGTGACATCTCTTTCAAAGATGGAAGGCCGGAATTTCCTCTTGACCTTGATCCATTTCTCTGCTTTTCCTTCTTGTGATCGAAGTTAGGTCATTTAGCTGGCCACCAAGTTTTTTTTTTTTTTGGGATATGTTCAATAGCTGGGGTGATGAATTTGGACGCCAACGTGGCAACTTCCATGGAGTAGCTAGTTAAATGAAGGTTTTTGCATGTGTATGTCCCTTTTACCTAGTTAACCACCAACTTTGAACCCCCATAGATTTCTAAATCCCGTAGATTTCTACTTAGGAAGCTTTAATTTTGATTAGGATTTCCATCCCTATGGTAATTCCTTGTACTCTGCTTGGTTGTCTGTGATATTTTCCCAATCCAATTTGAAAGACAACTGATGATGAGCCCTTCTGGGTCAATTAAGAAAATTCCAGCTCTTGCTGATTCGTTGGTATTAGATCCATCGAGATACAAATTCTATGGTAAGATGGATAAAATGCTTACTTGATGCGTTAACTCTTCTTCGATCTCTAATTCAATATATTATGTCAAGAAATCAACAATGGCTTGACCTTTAATCGTCTTTTGCGATACATATTGGTAATTAAGTTCTGTCAAAGCCACCGTCCATTCGCCTATCTGATCTCTCAGAATAGGTCGGGATAACATGTACTTTAACAAGTCTGTTTGGGCAATTATTTAGACTGTCAAAGGCAGCACGTAATCCCTTAGTTTGACGGCTGTGAAATATACTGCTCGGCATAATTTTTCTACTGTTGTGTATCTTTTCTTTACCTCTGTCAGTGTTCTACTCAGGTAGTAGATTGCTTGCATAGTTTCTTCTTCATTGTCTTCGGCTAGCAAAGCTTTCAAAAGTGTCGAGGGATGTTGAAATATATAGCTTTAAGGGTCTTCCTTTCCTTTGTGGCATTAGGACATGTGGTTTGGATGAGTAACTCATGAGTTGCTCGAAAGCAATCCATGATGATTTGATTGTATCCCGTGTTTCCATCCATGAATGATAGGAAATTGTCATGAGAGGTGCCATAAATGTGCATATTTTTCACAGGAATAGGATACTCAACCTTTGGCGTGACCTCATTTAAATCCCAGTAGTCTACATAAATCCTGACTTGTACAATCTCCATTTTGTTGGCATGCACTAAAATGGATAGCCACTCCACATACTTAGAAATTCGGATGAAACCACCTTTAAGGAGTCTACTAATCTCTTCTTTCACCTTGAGCTCGGTTTCTACGGACATCCTTCACCTTGCTTGACAAACAAACTTGTAATGACAGGACGCGCCCAAAATCCCCGGGGATTAACGTGGGACGTGCCTGCTCCCGTCTGACACAGGGAAAGTTCCGACTCTAACCCTCACCGGGGCATCCAGAGTACGCCAGGATCGTAGTAGGAGGATTGTAATGTCTCAGTCTCTGCGACAGCCCGCATCTGCAACCAACCTGAAGGGCATTCAAAATAGTAAAAGCTGTGAGTGGACAAAAATCAATCATTTAAATAAAAACATTTTCTCAAAGATCATTTATGCCCGTCACTAAAAGCATGCATGCATGCATTTGAAAAATATTTATCAAAACAATTACAAAACCATTTGGGCCTTCGCCCGAAACCATAAATCAATACATGAGGACTCAGCCCCAAAATCAATCATGTGGGACTCTACCCAAAACTGTTCTCAGTGAAAACCAAAACATAGAACACGGGGTCTTCGCCCCAAACCATTTCCAAAACATCGAATACGAGGTCTCCGCCCCAAACCACTTTCCAAAACATAGAATACGGGGTCTCCGCCCTAAACCACTTTCCGTAGAAAACCTCATACGTATGTGCATATATGCAACCCATCCTCGGCACTTCCGAGAAGATGCCAAATCGGGGCACACAGCCCCTAGGGAACGCATCCCCGATATATATCACGATTCATCTCTATACTAGTGTGCACACTACTCAGGGTCTCACTCCGAGTCTACCCCCAAGAATTCTTTGTCTGGAAGGCTCTATCTCCGGATCTAGTCCGAGCATTTCTCCGGAATCTGGTCCGGGACCACATCATAACTTACACTCTTGGAATGTGCTCCCTATAGGGATACTCATTCTAGATAGTGGATCGTGACTCTCCAAGTCGACGGCTGGGGGAGACCAATCAAATCATGTGAAGGGTATATACATTTTCAAATACTTTATTTCTCAAAACATATTTCAACTGGGTCTCATACCCGACTCATCTCAAAAGGATTCCTCGAATCCGATTCAAATCCACTTTCACAGGCCTCGGCCTAAATACACAGTTTAATAGGGTCTCAAACTTGAATTCTCATTTCATAAACCAAACGGGGACTTAAGCCTGATTTACAATCCAATGGGGCCTCAAGCCCGATTTCATGATAAACAGGGCCTCAAGCCCAATACCACAATAACGGGGCCTTGAGCCCGATTTCACAATCAATTGGGCCTTTAGCCCGAAATCACAACGAACGGGGCCTCAAGCCCGAAACAATAAATCAACGGGGCTTTGAGCACGATTTCACAATCAACAGGGCCTTAAGCCCAATTTCACAATCAAAGGAGCCTCAAGCCCGATATTACGACCAATTGGGCCTCAAACCCGAATTTGTAAACCAACGAGGCCCTCGGCCCGATCGTATAACTCAAATGGGCCTCCAGCCCGATTTCTCGTCAAATCAAATGGACTTTGAGTCTGAGGGTTTCCAATTAAATGGGTCTCATGTCCGATTTCATATTTCCAAATCCAAAACCCATTGATTAAACTGTCATTGAAAACCTAGCACGTACAAGCATCGTATAAAATCGAAAATCTTGAAATACGTGAGAATACGTAAATCCTAAGCTACCACAAACAAATGCACTCATGGCATCACAAAACATGTACTAAAACACTTATAAAATATTTATGCATGCATCAGTTTAGAAAGAAAGCTCCACTCACAGAGCGTTTGAAGCCACGCCTCGATACGCATGCCATAAACCTCTCCTGAGCCAATCATTGACTCCGGAGTTCCCGAATCTGTCCAAATTAATTTAGAGGGTTACTAACTACTTAAATAACCCCTCACTAAATCATCGTAATTTTCCAGAATTTTTAACTATTTTTAGAGTCGATCCTTAACCTTCGGACGTCCCGAACTATATCGAAACGACGTTTGATCGACACGAAACCAGTCCCAAAATGTTCGTTACATCGAATAGATGATTTCACATGTTGGAACCACCCCCAAAAGGTGCCCCACGTGCTTACAGGCACTGCCCAAAGGGCTGCGCGTGGGAGCCACGCGCCACTGTTCAAGCATCTTCAACGCAGCGACTGAACCGGTTCGGCTGGTTCGCCTATAAGTCCAGTTCGCCTATAAGTCCAGTTCGCCTGGACTGGCGTGACCGGTCTTGCCTTGTTTCTCACCCATTTTTCATCCAATCCTTTTCAATCCAATCCCAATCTTCCTATCAAATCCCTAGGAGTCTTGGTGTGAAGAAAACTAAAAAAAACATGGAAACCCGACCCGTTCAATTTGAATCCCACGGGTTCAAAGTTTCCCGATTGCACCCAGGGCTTCCTCAGCCACTAACCACCAACAAAACCTCCCTAGTACCTTAATGAACTTTTCCTAATCGATTAAAACGACCCATAACGTATGAAATCGAAAATAAAAGAAAAAGGGGCAAACCGAGCTTACCGTCCACGGCTTGCCTCCACTGTCCACGCGTCCGCAAATACCGTTTATGCAAATCCAAAAGGATGTCAATTCGTCTTAACCTAATGTACTGCTTAACTGAAGAGTCACAACAGGCTCCTGTCGTGATCTGCAGTCAATCCCTGCATAATACCTTAACTGACCAACTGACCCCTACGTCATAAGACGTCACTTACGTCATCCATTTATACATTTTCTGTCTAGTCACCACTTAGGCATTTTAGCCTTTAACTCGTGCCCCATGTCTCGTATCATGGGGGAACTGGTCACCCAAATTAAATACTCCCCGTGCCTCGTACTGAGCCGCTCGGGATCCTCTCTGTCCCGCTCAGTGCCCACCGAACTCACATGCTCGCCACTCTGGGCACATCTACTATCCCGTCGGAATACTGGTTCGTACGTCCCAACTCTATGGGGTCAACTCCAGCACTCACACTCGTGTAAATATCTAGGGCACCTGTCACTCATCCAAGTACATCGCTCTCATCCAGGTGTATCCTACTCGTCACAGTCACCTCACAGAGGTAGTGTGGCAAGTGTACCAAAACCCCAAGTCCAACATCTCATCCCGCGATAGCACTCGATCGTAACCGAGCCAACTCCCAAAACCACTGCTCGTACCGTGCGTCACTCACGCACCCTGTATCATCGTCAAGACTGACGAATCCCATCGTCACAATCGTCACGGCAACCTAAGCCTATCCAACTCAATAAGACTCTACTACGTCCATCGATAGCAGCGTCTACCACAACCTCGTGCAGACCAATCTCAGAAACACTCTGCTATCGAGACTCCAAATCCATGCGGTCGACTCACCGTCGGTACCAACCACTCTACATGCAACATCCACCAATCGGTCCACCTTATGATCTGGTCGACAAGTACCACACTTCTGGTAACTTGTCCAATTAATCCCCTACTAGGGTTATCACAAACCCGGCTGCCCGCTGCAGCCCAACCATCTTGACCGATCCCTAATTCTTAACTCCGAAGAATCGTCATACTCCAATACTGGTACAATACTAGCCAATAACCACGATCCAAGGACCTCGTCCTCTCATAACACTACGGCCCCCAATCACTGGGCCCACAAGAAACTGGCCCTCCTCGGTGTCTACCACCGTGCAACCATGGTATACCACAATCACCGCATGCCATACCAAGCCACACAACATCTACCATGGCATCCTTTGCTAGTCGACGTCCCTCCGAGATTCGGCCGAAACATGGCCACACATGCCAAATAGGGTCAAACGTTCCTATTCCCAGCAATCTCACTCGGGTCAACCATGACCTCAGCTGCTCTATGCAGCACACTCTCCAATCCGACATGACACGACTGACAACGGTCTCTACTCTCGGGTCATCACACAGTGTCTACTGGTCCACTGGATCCTACTCACCAATAACACTACGGCTCTAAGACTTTAGATTCCCATGCACATCGATCCTACTCGGGATTAAACCTCACTACCACGCGACATCCCATGTCAATCGACACCTCGTGCGAAACGTAATCTAACTATGGTTTAGGGTTCGATTTCCACCAAATTCTCGTACTAATACCCTAACTATCAGGTTGATGACGGGATGTTACAACTGTAGAGACATCACATCCTCGACCTGTGCGCCACTCTGAGAGCAAAACACGCTCTGATGGGTTATCGCTGGCAGCTTGTAATTTAGTCTTTCAGATGAAGCATCTTGTCTCTGTATTTCATCTAATTCAAGGAGATGTGCTTACAACTGATGGTTGAAGAGGCATAATAATAACAAATCTTTTAAAATAATAACAAATCTTTTAAAATCATAACAAATTAATGAACAAATCATTTAAAATCCATATAAAAACACTTTGAAATAAAAAAAAAATATTTAAAATTTGTTGAAATCCATCAGATTTGAAACCCATTAAAATCTATTAAAATCTAAATTAAATACACCCCCTAAAGAAACCTAATTGAAGATAGCAGTAGTAAGACGGTGAGAAAGAAGTAGGGTGCCTCGCTTACAAGCATTAGATTAACAACCATATATATAGCAACCAAAGTAAGAACGATATATATATAAATCAAAACATTCACAGAGAAAATCAACACTAGTCAAGTAGCGGCTAAACAGCAGTTGCAAAATTATGTACGTTAAGATCGAAAGAAAATTGATATGGAGGGATTTGTAAATGGCTTCTTGGAAATTGATGGCAATAAGAGTCGATATTATTTCCAGATTTTAACTGTATAAAATTAATTTAAAACTGGATAAGTTACAAACCGTCGAATAGCCGCCTGTAACTTCTCTCAACTTGCTTATAACTACCTGCATGATGATCAGTAACTGGAAACGTTGATTGCATATGTAGAGCAAGCATCAAGGTCGTTAATCGCAATGATTAAGAACCAGAGTCCACCAGGTTAATCAAGACTAAAATCGCCGATTTCCAAAATCGAGAAGAAATATGGAGAATAGAAAATAAATGAGCCCCAAATTTAAAATTAGAGCGAAAGAAACGTAATTGGAAATGCTAATTTCAGAAATCATATAGGATGAACCTAAAAAGAGATCATGCTTCTAAGAGGAGAACTATACATTTTACATAATAATAAAACCCAGAATACTATTATTCATTATTTTAATTTGAGGAACAACAAAACGCATAAGTCAGAAAAACCACTTCCAAGCCAGATTTCCAAAATTTCAAGAACAAAAGGAATCATCAATGGATAATTGATACACAAAATAGTATACTAGGAAAAAGGTAAAGGTTCTTATCTTATTGGAGGCACCGTTGCGCCCCCCGAGTTTGATTAAGTTGTGGAATTGAAGTTCCAAGTCAAGATGGTGTGCACCGCTGCAAGACTACCCTAGTGGAAAAGACTGGGCGGTATTGAGTAGTTGTGGATGGTTCTCGTTGGTTGTGGACGCTTTTGCGGGCAGTTTTAGAAGGTTTTGAGCAGGTTTGGGCAGTTTTGGGAAATTAATGACAAAAGCAAGATTGGAGCCTCCGATTAATGCTAGATGAAATTATCAACCGAAATCACCAATATACGACACTTAAAAAGGAGTGAACGAAATTGGCCTAAATATCGAAGAATTTTCTTGTTTTGAGCTCATATATCCCTTTCTGGGATCAAACCAATGAAGATGGACTATTAATTTGTGAAAATTGGATATAAAACGAAGTAGTTTGAGTCCGGTCATGCCGTCGGGTTGGAAAACTAGAATTTCAGACCCGGATGGAGGAAGAAGATGACTGTTAATTTTTATAGTTATATATTATACGTTGCATAAACTTACAATAAGGATGGTAAGCCGAATTGGCTTTGTATTTTATTTCTTCACTTGGGGTTGTAGGTTCGACCCCTTCATTGATAACTCCTGATTAATTTTTTTTTATCCATTTTTTTCCACAATTTCAACAAAGTTTGGCCTTATTTTTTTTTTCAATTTTAAATATATCAATTCCTTTCAATTTTGAACAAAAATTGGCCCTATTTTTTTTTAATCTTTTTTCTTTCCTATTTTAAATATATTTGTACTTATTTTATCATATTTCTTCCATTGAAATTTTTTTATGCTTATTGTTAAGTTTTTAACTACATTAACATTTAATTATAGTAATTCACTTCAATTTATACTTATTTTTAAGATGTTATATCATTAGTCATCGTCAGAATCATATTGCAACATATTATTCATCATATATATATTTATTATATCAAAATCATTTTATAATTTTATTAGTCATATATAATCATTATTCGGTACTTAAGTTTTTCTAAAGTTTCATTAAATTTTTCCAACTTTTGGACTAAATTTCCGTCATTTTTGTTAACCGTAAACGATATCGATATTTAGAGTAAGATATCCATAAATTTGTCTAGCGATATATCCGTCGGCATTAATATTTCATTCTTTGGATACAAGTTGGTGTGCTCCCTGAAACAGCGATCTCCATGACTGCAAACCCCTATTATTGCACGTGTCTCAATGCAAGAGATAGAGATAGAGGCTACAACAGAAAACAAGGAAGCGACGGCGAATAAGGCTACGCAGGGTGAGATTGATCTGGTGGAGAGTGGGTTTATAATTACAATATATGATTATAAGAGTGCATGTTATAGTTAGAATTAGTCTTAAGTATGGTTTAGATTTTGGTTCGTTATTTGGTCGATCGATTGGAATCTATTGAAAATTTTAATCGATTTAGTATTCTATAATTTGAAAATTGGAATTATATTTTTCCCGATAGAAATATAAATTGGATCATGCCAATGATGCCATAATGGTTGCGTTCAGTATGACTTGTTTGATTCTGATTTGGGCCAGATTTTTAAAATTTTGCTTTCGAGACAATTTTTGGCATTTTACAATTATTGGGCCGGAAGAAATTCAACAAGCACACCCTATTGTACAATACAATCGAATCCATATAATACGCAGGTATATTATGGTTGTCCAGTGTTTTTGAAGAATACTGAATCTGATCCGTGCTTGGACGCTTCCAACAACCCTGAAGCCTGGAAAAGTGTGTAACTACTAATCATTATTGCTAAGAGTTTGAAGCAGCATATGCATAGCCAACTGTGAAAATTTGAAGGGTGGCCCTAATTGCAATGGAAAATGGGGATCGATTAGTATTGATGTATTAAATTTGAACAAGTTTCCATCCTTCGAACAAGTTTCCATCCTTCGTTTCTTGCCTTAACTAATTAGTGCACCGACTGACGTTGATTCATTTGACTTTCGTAAAGCTTTAAACAAGCCTTAATTTGTTAAGATGCCTGCTAAAATCTGATTTTCCTGCCAGCATTTTTCTCATGCCGTTGTTATTTGAAAACACTCATTATATTATCAAATATTTTATTATTTAATTAAAAAAAAACCCCAAAATCCCGTCAATAGATTACCTTTAAACAATACGCTCCATCCGCCGTCCATTACAAACTAGCGATTTTTAGAACATTAATTAATTTTGATGCACCGTACAAGACGAGTAGCTCAAATGTCCAAAAAACTTCATTATAAAAAAAAAAAAAAAGTCAAATGAAATCATCACAGTAAATATTTCCTATTTATAAATACACTACGCGTGCAGTGCCAATGAATGAATGATTCGGCTTATCAACACATAAATATATGTATATAAATATATATTTTTGTCAGCTAATTAATATTGTATATGTAACTATGAAATTACGTTGGATATATTATATCTATGTGTGACGTGTCTCTCTGTTTCATGCAAAATATATGTATACAAATATTTTTGTGAGCCAATTCATATTGTATATGTAACTATGAAATTACGTTGGATATATTATATCTATGTGTGACGTGTCTCTTTGTTCTTCATATTGGTGCATGCATAAGTTTTATATTGTTGTAAATTGTATTAAGTGATGTGTCTATTTATGTAAATGAGTACAAGGGGCAGATAGATAATTGTACTTATATTAACCCTAACTATATATAAGTGGGTTAATTAGTCTTGTATGTGTCTCACTCTCATTATTCAAGAAGAACATTTCTTCATCTACCTCCTTCTCTAATTCACTCCCTCCTAAATTCTTCACAACACGTTATCAGCACGATCGTCTCCAAATTGGTGATTGCTCAAGAGAAGGATAAATCCAATCAACACCATCGTCTCCAAATCGGTGATTGCTCAAGAGAAGGATAAATTCAATCAAGTAAGTTTTCTAAATACAAATTTGATTGGAATCAATAATTATGATGTTTGTAATCACATGAGTTAATGATCATTGATATGTTCAATTGAACTATTTGACATAATCTTCATGATTTTTCCGTTCCATATTTGTTGAATTGATGGTTCAACATGAGGTTGCAATTGCCACAATTAGAGGAAAATATAAAACAAGTTTTGATGGTCCATCCTTCCTCATTTTGTGCCACAATTAATGGAAAATATAAAACAAGTTTTGATGGTCCATCCTTCCTCATTTTGTACCACAATTAATGGAAAATATAAAACAAGTTTTGATTGTCCATCCTCATATAAAACAAGTTTTGATGGTCCATCTTTCCTCATTTTGTGCCACAGTTAGAGGAAAATATAAAACAAGTTTTGATGGTCCATCCTTCCTCATTTTGTGCCACAATTAGAGGAAAATATAAAAGAAGTTTTGATAGTCCATCATTCCTCATTTTGTGCCACAATTAATGGAAAATATAAAAGAAGTTTTGATGGTCCATCCTTCCTCATTTTGTGCCACAATTAGTGGAAAATATAAAAGAAGTTTTAATGGTCCATCCTTCCCCATTTTGTGCCACAATTAGTGGAAAATATAAAAGAAGCTTTGATGGTCCATCAAGCTATGATGATCCATCCTTCCTCATTTTGTGCCACAATTAGTGGAAAATATATTTTTTTAAAAAAAATTGATGGTCCATCCTTCCTCATTATATACATGATCATATGACATGATAATTATATTTATGATATGATGATATACATATGATGTATCTATAATGATGATATACATGATGCATATGACGATATATGATATATATGAATATATGTATGATGCAATGACAATGATGTGAATAATATGATGATGATAAGCTATGATGATAATGGATGCTGTATTGGGCAATTGATTACTGTGGTAATGGATAATGATAACGATGGTAATTACAAACGGAATAACAGTTTAAACGACTACAATACAAGCCTTGAAGGCTACACAACTTAATTATCACTATTGACATATATTAATTGTCATTAAGTTGAGTCCATGCCCATAGCCCTGAAGGCTACACAATCTAAGCCCAGAAGGATACCAATTTAATTCAAGCACAGAAGGTTGAACCAGGCCCAGAAGGCCTATAAACACCAAAGGCCCATGACTTAGATTTTCCGGACCCAGTCGGCTCCGATCAAATCGGTCCAATCATATCAAATTGATCTAATTGTATTGAATCGGTCTAATCAAACCGAACTAGTCTATTTGAACTAAATTATTCTAATCAAACGGTCAAGTCGAACCGAACCATAAGAATCGGGCCATCACATTCTGAAAAGAAAAGAAAACATTACATTTTTCTTTCTTTTCTTTATTTTTCACTTATGTGTTTGAAGCATGGATCTTAATGCCCAAAGCATTATGTCAATTTATTTAAACTTTATTCCCAAAGTATTTATTTAACGTATGCAATCATCTTATGCCAGAAGCATTCATTCAAACTATTATTACGTGCTATTTAATTACATTTTTTAATGATTTTAAATTTATATAATTATTTTATTTAGAAAATCTATGTGTTTAAATGAATCAAATGTTCATCAATTTACTAGAGATTTATAAATGAGCTCATAGTCCATACTAATCACCAAACCCGTAGTTTCGGTAAAATTAAGAAAAAAGGGACCTGCAGATTCCTTCATGAATTCACTCGACATGATAAAAAAAGTAGATTTTACATTTTAAATCTGATTTATCATACCATTTGTTAAAACTTGAAATTCTTATTTTCTTCTTATGGATGAGTTTTCTCAAAGCATGAAATGCAATGATTTGTCCCTTATATACACTTTAGAAGAACAGTTTAACCACTATAGGGAAAATTTCTTGCCTGAAGAAAGACATGAATGACCCATCATCCATTCTAAGGATTTCTGACAGGACCCGCCCCGATCCCACAGGGACCACAAGGGGACGTGCCCTGCTCCCGTCTGACACCCAATAATTCATACCAATTTTAACCTCAAAACATTTAAAAGCATAAATAACCAAATTAAAGTCATACATAAAATCCGAATTAAACGAATGTCAGACAAGGGATATAATCCAAAATTACAAATTTGCGAGCACGACTCTAAAGTAATCCTGCGGGTACACCGCCCAGCAGGGGATCAGGTACGCAGAAGTAGATCTATGCCTCAGCCTCTAGTTCCTCCTCTACCTCAGTCTCCCGACCTGGAGGGGTTATCAAAACAGTAAGGGTGAGTGGACCGAAACTCAAGTTTGTGAAATCGTTTGATAAGTAAAACATATAATTTACCCCTCCGTTTTCCAAACATGCGTGCAACATAATTCAAAACCACGAACCATCAAATATGAACCATAAGGCATATAATAAAACCATAACCATAATTTTAGTTGCTGCACTATACACTCCAATCCCGACATCCCTGATGTCTGACGTCCCTGACGTCCAATAAGGTCACAATCACAAGGCTACGCGTGCCACTCGGGTCTCAATTTCCGAGTTCAATCCCCGAACCCCGTTCGGGTACAGCATCCCCGATGCTTAGCGTCATAGACGCTGGACGTACTAGACGTCCGTGACCTCTCCGGGGTACCTCATCCGGAGGAGACAATACAATATGGAAGGATCTATACAGTGCAGTAACAAATACATTTTATTGATATCCACATGCAAACATATATATACATAGATAGAATCCGAACCAATCATTTAGTTTCATCGCACGGGTCTCAAGCCCAAATACCGTGAAACGTGCCATAACCATAATTTTCCATATCATCAAAACCATCATTGTTTTAGCATGTGAATAAGTATATTAAAACCAGAAAACATTTATGCACACAAGGGTTTAAGAAAATGGCCCACTCACAGTACAATCCTGCTAGAAACCGAACGTATACCCTCGTCCTGGTACAAATGTACAATCCCTGTCAAGTCCAAGTATTCGTAAAGGTCAAATTAAACCCCCAACATTCAACCATGAAAGCCTAGGTCGAAACCGACCCGGGAAAGCCGCCCGAACGCGCTTCCCAAGGCAATAAACCTTATTTTGACCAACTTAAGGATCTCCGATCGACCCGAAACCACCGCCATTGGATCCGGATCGTCGAAACCTAAAGAATGGTGGTGGTCCCACCAAAAACACTGTTCACGACGCGCCCCCACGCGCCGGTCAACGCGGCGGTCAACGCAGGAACAGTTCCTGCTGACGTCATCGCTGACGTCACTGCTGACGTCAGCATGACGTCATGCTGATGTCATCTGACAGCTGTCAGGTCTGACATGTCAGTGACGTGGACCAGTGTCGTGCTGACACGTGGCACATGCCAGATCTGACACGTGGTCTGACAGATCAGTGTGGTGGACCAATCAGATGGTGACACGTGGCACCTGTCAGAGTCTGACATGTCAGACCTGACAGCTGTCAGATGACATCAGCATGACGTCATGCTGACGTCAGCAGTGACGTCAGCGATGACGTCAGCAGGAACTGTTCCTGCGTTGACCGCCGCGTTGACCGGCGCGTGGGGGCGCTTGTGAACAGTGTTTTTGGTGGGACCACCACCATTCTTTAGGTTTCGACGATCCGGATCCAATGGCGGTGGTTTCGGGTCGATCGGAGATCCTTAAGTTGGTCAAAATAAGGTTTATTGCCTTGGGAAGCGCGTTCGGGCGGCTTTCCCGGGTCGGTTTCGACCTAGGCTTTCATGGTTGAATGTTGGGGGTTTAATTTGACCTTTACGAATACTTGGACTTGACAGGGATTGTACCAAATTCTCGTACTAATACCCTAACTATCAGGTTGATGACGGGATGTTACAACTGTAGAGACATCACATCCTCGACCTGTGCGCCACTCTGAGAGCAAAACACGCTCTGATGGGTTATCGCTGGCAGCTTGTAATTTAGTCTTTCAGATGAAGCATCTTGTCTCTGTATTTCATCTAATTCAAGGAGATGTGCTTACAACTGATGGTTGAAGAGGCATAATAATAACAAATCTTTTAAAATAATAACAAATCTTTTAAAATCATAACAAATTAATGAACAAATCATTTAAAATCCATATAAAAACACTTTGAAATAAAAAAAAAATATTTAAAATTTGTTGAAATCCATCAGATTTGAAACCCATTAAAATCTATTAAAATCTAAATTAAATACACCCCCTAAAGAAACCTAATTGAAGATAGCAGTAGTAAGACGGTGAGAAAGAAGTAGGGTGCCTCGCTTACAAGCATTAGATTAACAACCATATATATAGCAACCAAAGTAAGAACGATATATATATAAATCAAAACATTCACAGAGAAAATCAACACTAGTCAAGTAGCGGCTAAACAGCAGTTGCAAAATTATGTACGTTAAGATCGAAAGAAAATTGATATGGAGGGATTTGTAAATGGCTTCTTGGAAATTGATGGCAATAAGAGTCGATATTATTTCCAGATTTTAACTGTATAAAATTAATTTAAAACTGGATAAGTTACAAACCGTCGAATAGCCGCCTGTAACTTCTCTCAACTTGCTTATAACTACCTGCATGATGATCAGTAACTGGAAACGTTGATTGCATATGTAGAGCAAGCATCAAGGTCGTTAATCGCAATGATTAAGAACCAGAGTCCACCAGGTTAATCAAGACTAAAATCGCCGATTTCCAAAATCGAGAAGAAATATGGAGAATAGAAAATAAATGAGCCCCAAATTTAAAATTAGAGCGAAAGAAACGTAATTGGAAATGCTAATTTCAGAAATCATATAGGATGAACCTAAAAAGAGATCATGCTTCTAAGAGGAGAACTATACATTTTACATAATAATAAAACCCAGAATACTATTATTCATTATTTTAATTTGAGGAACAACAAAACGCATAAGTCAGAAAAACCACTTCCAAGCCAGATTTCCAAAATTTCAAGAACAAAAGGAATCATCAATGGATAATTGATACACAAAATAGTATACTAGGAAAAAGGTAAAGGTTCTTATCTTATTGGAGGCACCGTTGCGCCCCCCGAGTTTGATTAAGTTGTGGAATTGAAGTTCCAAGTCAAGATGGTGTGCACCGCTGCAAGACTACCCTAGTGGAAAAGACTGGGCGGTATTGAGTAGTTGTGGATGGTTCTCGTTGGTTGTGGACGCTTTTGCGGGCAGTTTTAGAAGGTTTTGAGCAGGTTTGGGCAGTTTTGGGAAATTAATGACAAAAGCAAGATTGGAGCCTCCGATTAATGCTAGATGAAATTATCAACCGAAATCACCAATATACGACACTTAAAAAGGAGTGAACGAAATTGGCCTAAATATCGAAGAATTTTCTTGTTTTGAGCTCATATATCCCTTTCTGGGATCAAACCAATGAAGATGGACTATTAATTTGTGAAAATTGGATATAAAACGAAGTAGTTTGAGTCCGGTCATGCCGTCGGGTTGGAAAACTAGAATTTCAGACCCGGATGGAGGAAGAAGATGACTGTTAATTTTTATAGTTATATATTATACGTTGCATAAACTTACAATAAGGATGGTAAGCCGAATTGGCTTTGTATTTTATTTCTTCACTTGGGGTTGTAGGTTCGACCCCTTCATTGATAACTCCTGATTAATTTTTTTTTATCCATTTTTTTCCACAATTTCAACAAAGTTTGGCCTTATTTTTTTTTTCAATTTTAAATATATCAATTCCTTTCAATTTTGAACAAAAATTGGCCCTATTTTTTTTTAATCTTTTTTCTTTCCTATTTTAAATATATTTGTACTTATTTTATCATATTTCTTCCATTGAAATTTTTTTATGCTTATTGTTAAGTTTTTAACTACATTAACATTTAATTATAGTAATTCACTTCAATTTATACTTATTTTTAAGATGTTATATCATTAGTCATCGTCAGAATCATATTGCAACATATTATTCATCATATATATATTTATTATATCAAAATCATTTTATAATTTTATTAGTCATATATAATCATTATTCGGTACTTAAGTTTTTCTAAAGTTTCATTAAATTTTTCCAACTTTTGGACTAAATTTCCGTCATTTTTGTTAACCGTAAACGATATCGATATTTAGAGTAAGATATCCATAAATTTGTCTAGCGATATATCCGTCGGCATTAATATTTCATTCTTTGGATACAAGTTGGTGTGCTCCCTGAAACAGCGATCTCCATGACTGCAAACCCCTATTATTGCACGTGTCTCAATGCAAGAGATAGAGATAGAGGCTACAACAGAAAACAAGGAAGCGACGGCGAATAAGGCTACGCAGGGTGAGATTGATCTGGTGGAGAGTGGGTTTATAATTACAATATATGATTATAAGAGTGCATGTTATAGTTAGAATTAGTCTTAAGTATGGTTTAGATTTTGGTTCGTTATTTGGTCGATCGATTGGAATCTATTGAAAATTTTAATCGATTTAGTATTCTATAATTTGAAAATTGGAATTATATTTTTCCCGATAGAAATATAAATTGGATCATGCCAATGATGCCATAATGGTTGCGTTCAGTATGACTTGTTTGATTCTGATTTGGGCCAGATTTTTAAAATTTTGCTTTCGAGACAATTTTTGGCATTTTACAATTATTGGGCCGGAAGAAATTCAACAAGCACACCCTATTGTACAATACAATCGAATCCATATAATACGCAGGTATATTATGGTTGTCCAGTGTTTTTGAAGAATACTGAATCTGATCCGTGCTTGGACGCTTCCAACAACCCTGAAGCCTGGAAAAGTGTGTAACTACTAATCATTATTGCTAAGAGTTTGAAGCAGCATATGCATAGCCAACTGTGAAAATTTGAAGGGTGGCCCTAATTGCAATGGAAAATGGGGATCGATTAGTGTTGATACCATATCGACCGACCCGACCAAAACTCGAAAGATCACTCGAACCAAGCTCGACCCACCATCAGGGCCCATCACAACACAGAAAGCCACTTGGACTAGGCCCATCAACAAGGCCCACGCCTAAAGCCCATTACTAGACTCATCACCTAAACCTAGATATTTCCTATAAATATGGAGCTCCCTCCCTCATTTGAGGGATCCCACTCTCTCTCTAGAAATAAGCTCTTCCTTCTCTCTATTCTTATTCTTTCTCTAAGGCTCAGGGCCTCTTGTATCATATACAAACACTTATATCATTAATGAGAATAGAGCAACACCGTGGACGTAGCCCGATTTGGGTGAACCACGTACATCTTGTGTCCTTTGTGTGTGTGCGGTCTTCACGGACTAAGTTGATCAATTTCTTGCATCAACAGTTTGGCGCCGTCTGTGGGAAGACGACTAAAATCCATGTCGGTCTTCTTTTCTTTATTCTCTCGCTGGAACCCACATCACTCAAGAGCATCGAGCATCCCTTGTACCCTTCCTGGTCGGCCTGATCCTTTCCGATTGGCCAAACACTCCTTGATCGGCCTAATACCTTCTCGATAAACCCAACATCTTCTTGATCGACCATACATATTGAAACACCACAAGCCTTCAAAAATGCCAATCATCACAAAATCTGCCCTTACCAAACACTTTGTTATCAATGAGACAAATTCAGGGTGAAAATCGATCCAACACCACATTTAATCTCCAGGTGGCATGGGATGTGGCCTAACTAAAGGCCAAGTGGGAAAGGAGATGAAGATAGTCTGCTTCACCTATTTGAATGAATAAGCCTGACAACGTGGGCCATGTGAAACCAACATTCAATGCCCATATATCATATATTATATATTAATATATACATGTGAAATATATTATGATATACATGTATTATAATATATTTCAAATAAAGAAAATATCTTCACTTTTCCATCATAATCAATCGGCCTTAAGGAAGTCTACAATCTCTTTAAATCACAAGCAGGTTGACTAGGGAAAAATCGAGACTCCCTCTGCTCCAAACTTCTGATATGCCGCTTACGGAGCCTAACCCTCGGCAGGTCTATTCGATGGTAGGCCCTCTTACCTCAAAGGTGACTGAGACTTTGGGAAAGTAGAAATCTTAGAATAGACCCGCCCGCTACTCTCGCTGAATCATCTTCAGGCAGCCCGACGACCACAATTTATTCGGTCTCAATACCTGCATATAACAGTGCGAGTTACACGGTGTACCACAAGGTCGGCAAGCCCCTAAAGAACCTTGCGTGACATCTGGGTTTATCGACTATCTTCTATTCTATGGGCAGGGCAAGGCTTAGCTTTGTCATTTTAGGTCGAATCTGGGCTCACCTAATGCCCAACACGGCTCTGCCAAGCTATTTGTTTTTAATTTTGTAGCTTCGAAAAACTTCATCAATCTTACTCAGCCTAGACACGGGGAAGCTCGCACGACTCCCTGACCGATCGGCATCAACTCACAGGAAGAAAGGCACAAAATTCACACACAACGTAGTCATCTCCAATTTCCTCTCAAACATCATGACAAATTCATCAATTTGATCGGCCATACTTGGGGAGACCTCGCACGATGTCCATGCCGATCGGTCTCCATTCCAAAAACCATCAATCTACTCGACATTAACATGGGGAGGCTAGCATGGTCACCTAACCGATCGGCCGTCATATTTGCATGTTCGATGGTAATCAAATTCCTCGTAGGGGGCATCATTCATTTTCGGTTTGGTAAAAGTGGGCATACCCCACTTGATATTATATACAAATATACATATGCATGGAGTGCATGTTGTATGTTTGTTACGGTCAACAATTTGAGAAGCCTTGGTGGGCACCCCCCACCTGCATCAATATCAATATGATATTATTATTATATACCTATGGAAACTTGGACTCAATATCTTCACCACACATCAGTCTTTGTCCCTCCTTTTTTTTTGACTATTGGGAAACCAAGGAAAGTGATATTGATCGATTATGAAGCATTACATGCTCAACAATCGAATATAGGTGGGCCCCCGTCGAATCAACAACTACACAATAAGACGTCTTCATCTCAAGGACTTGTCCATTTTCAAAAGGTACAAGCTTGATGTGAAGATCAAAGAATTTTGGGCTACGACATCAAAATGCTCTTGGTTAGCTTTCGTTTTCCCATAGGCTGGTCGGCCACCTTATCATGCGAGGATCCGCGTAAGATGACCGACCAAAGTGACATACACATCTTAGCTCCAAGTGGTTCTTGATTGGTCCATGGGTATCCCGTACGCCGATCGGCCACCTTATCATGCGAGGATCCGCGTAAGATGACCGACCAAAGTGACATACACATCTTAGCTCCAAGTGGTTCTTGATTGGTCCATGGGTATCCCGTACGCCGATCGGCCACCTCATCGTGCGAGGGTCCGTCAAGTTTGGCCGAAAGGACCTTGATCGCCAACCATCACTTTGGTCGGCCTACCTCCTTGACGCAGTTTTCCTCTCGTCCACTCAATGGACCCTTGGTCGGCCAACCAATTGGTCGGCAAACCCTCATTTTGGTCGGCCTACCACCTTGGCGTGATCTTCCTCTCGTCCCATCAACGAACCCTTGGTTGGTTAACCCTCACTTTGGTCGGCCTACCTCCTTGACGCAGTTTTCCTCTCGTCCACTCAATGGACCCTTGGTCGGCCAACCCTCACTTTGGTTGGCCTACCACCTTGGCGTGATCTTCCTCTCGTCCACCCAACGAACCCTTGATCGACCAACCCTCATTTTGGTCGGCCTACCACCTTGGCGTGATCTTCCTCTCGTCCCATCAACGAACCCTTGGTTGGTTAACCCTCACTTTGGTCGGCCTACCTCCTTGACGCAGTTTTCCTCTCGTCCACTCAATGGACCCTTGGTCGGCCAACCCTCACTTTGGTTGGCCTACCACCTTGGCGTGATCTTCCTCTCGTCCACCCAACGGACCCTTGATCGACCAACCCTCATTTTGGTCGGCCTACCACCTTGGCGTGATCTTCCTCTCGTCCCATCAACGAACCCTTGGTTGGCCAACCATCACTTTGGTCGGCCTACCTCCTTGACGCAGTTTTCCTCTCGTCCACTCAATGGACCCTTGGTCGGCCAACCAATTGGTCGGCAAACCCTCACTTTGGTTGGCCTACCACCTTGGCGTGATCTTCCTCTCGTCCACCCAACGGACCCTTGATCGACCAACCCTCACTTTGGTCGGCCTACCCCCTTGGTCATCCAAGGCATCACAATGGGTGAGTTAATCTTTTCTTGTCACCCTTTACTATACATGAGTCATATTATTGAAACATCATGCCCATCATCATGTGCACCCAGGCTCACATCATTGCCCATGACATATGAGCATCATATTTACATCATGTGCACATGCACATCATTATGCTCACATCATCACCCATGGCACATGAGCATCATATCCACATCATTGGATCATATCCATATGCATCAGCATGCACGCATCATGCGCTCACATGCATCCTCTGTATGAGGTAACATACTCTCACCTTGAAATGGCTCTCGGTCAACCATGGACATTCCTTGCCGATCAGCCACGTACAGTGCATCACACGAGTATTCCTCCGCATCCTATCTCAACCGAGGACTTGGGGGACTGGATATAGTGCACCTACAGATTGGTAAACAAAGAAGTTGTTCAATCAGTGCAATCTTGTTACAAGTCCTCCCTTGAGGCAATCTACCTCAATCAACTTAGAGGACTTCCTCCGGAAAGCATGCTCCAATCGGCAAACGCTATTAGTAGCTACTGATCGGACGCTCCGTTCGACTTCCTCCGGGAAGCATGCTTCGATCGGCAAACGCTATCAGTAGCTACCGATCGGATGCACGAGTTCACTTCCTCCGGAAAGCATGCTCCAATCAGCAAACGCTATTAGTAGCTACTGATCGGACGCTTCGTTCGACTTCCTCCGGGAGGCATGCTTCGATCGGCAAACGCTATCAGTAGCTACCGATCGGATGCACGAGTTCACTTCCTCCGGAAAGCATGCTCCAATCAACAAACGCTATCAGTAGCTACTGATCGGACGCTCCATTCGACTTCCTCCGGGAAGCACGCTTCGATCGGAAAATGCAACCAGTAGCTACCAATTTGATGCTCTGATCTGCATTCTGGGGACTAGGGGGTATACTTCTCTAACCGGTCGACATGCATTGGCCTGGATTACAAGTCCTCGACCGAGGAAATCCACCTCAGTCAATAACTTGGGGGACTTCTGTTGATACCATATCGACCGACCCGACCAAAACTCGAAAGATCACTCGAACCAAGCTCGACCCACCATCAGGGCCCATCACAACACAGAAAGCCACTTGGACTAGGCCCATCAACAAGGCCCACGCCTAAAGCCCATTACTAGACTCATCACCTAAACCTAGATATTTCCTATAAATATGGAGCTCCCTCCCTCATTTGAGGGATCCCACTCTCTCTCTAGAAATAAGCTCTTCCTTCTCTCTATTCTTATTCTTTCTCTAAGGCTCAGGGCCTCTTGTATCATATACAAACACTTATATCATTAATGAGAATAGAGCAACACCGTGGACGTAGCCCGATTTGGGTGAACCACGTACATCTTGTGTCCTTTGTGTGTGTGCGGTCTTCACGGACTAAGTTGATCAATTTCTTGCATCAACAATTAGTATTGATGTATTAAATTTGAACAAGTTTCCATCCTTCGAACAAGTTTCCATCCTTCGTTTCTTGCCTTAACTAATTAGTGCACCGACTGACGTTGATTCATTTGACTTTCGTAAAGCTTTAAACAAGCCTTAATTTGTTAAGATGCCTGCTAAAATCTGATTTTCCTGCCAGCATTTTTCTCATGCCGTTGTTATTTGAAAACACTCATTATATTATCAAATATTTTATTATTTAATTAAAAAAAAACCCCAAAATCCCGTCAATAGATTACCTTTAAACAATACGCTCCATCCGCCGTCCATTACAAACTAGCGATTTTTAGAACATTAATTAATTTTGATGCACCGTACAAGACGAGTAGCTCAAATGTCCAAAAAACTTCATTATAAAAAAAAAAAAAAAGTCAAATGAAATCATCACAGTAAATATTTCCTATTTATAAATACACTACGCGTGCAGTGCCAATGAATGAATGATTCGGCTTATCAACACATAAATATATGTATATAAATATATATTTTTGTCAGCTAATTAATATTGTATATGTAACTATGAAATTACGTTGGATATATTATATCTATGTGTGACGTGTCTCTCTGTTTCATGCAAAATATATGTATACAAATATTTTTGTGAGCCAATTCATATTGTATATGTAACTATGAAATTACGTTGGATATATTATATCTATGTGTGACGTGTCTCTTTGTTCTTCATATTGGTGCATGCATAAGTTTTATATTGTTGTAAATTGTATTAAGTGATGTGTCTATTTATGTAAATGAGTACAAGGGGCAGATAGATAATTGTACTTATATTAACCCTAACTATATATAAGTGGGTTAATTAGTCTTGTATGTGTCTCACTCTCATTATTCAAGAAGAACATTTCTTCATCTACCTCCTTCTCTAATTCACTCCCTCCTAAATTCTTCACAACACGTTATCAGCACGATCGTCTCCAAATTGGTGATTGCTCAAGAGAAGGATAAATCCAATCAACACCATCGTCTCCAAATCGGTGATTGCTCAAGAGAAGGATAAATTCAATCAAGTAAGTTTTCTAAATACAAATTTGATTGGAATCAATAATTATGATGTTTGTAATCACATGAGTTAATGATCATTGATATGTTCAATTGAATTATTTGACATAATCTTCATGATTTTTCCGTTCCATATTTGTTGAATTGATGGTTCAACATGAGGTTGCAATTGCCACAATTAGAGGAAAATATAAAACAAGTTTTGATGGTCCATCCTTCCTCATTTTGTGCCACAATTAATGGAAAATATAAAACAAGTTTTGATGGTCCATCCTTCCTCATTTTGTACCACAATTAATGGAAAATATAAAACAAGTTTTGATTGTCCATCCTCATATAAAACAAGTTTTGATGGTCCATCTTTCCTCATTTTGTGCCACAGTTAGAGGAAAATATAAAACAAGTTTTGATGGTCCATCCTTCCTCATTTTGTGCCACAATTAGAGGAAAATATAAAAGAAGTTTTGATAGTCCATCATTCCTCATTTTGTGCCACAATTAATGGAAAATATAAAAGAAGTTTTGATGGTCCATCCTTCCTCATTTTGTGCCACAATTAGTGGAAAATATAAAAGAAGTTTTAATGGTCCATCCTTCCCCATTTTGTGCCACAATTAGTGGAAAATATAAAAGAAGCTTTGATGGTCCATCAAGCTATGATGATCCATCCTTCCTCATTTTGTGCCACAATTAGTGGAAAATATATTTTTTAAAAAAAAATTGATGGTCCATCCTTCCTCATTATATACATGATCATATGACATGATAATTATATTTATGATATGATGATATACATATGATGTATCTATAATGATGATATACATGATGCATATGACGATATATGATATATATGAATATATGTATGATGCAATGACAATGATGTGAATAATATGATGATGATAAGCTATGATGATAATGGATGCTGTATTGGGCAATTGATTACTGTGGTAATGGATAATGATAACGATGGTAATTACAAACGGAATAACAGTTTAAACGACTACAATACAAGCCTTGAAGGCTACACAACTTAATTATCACTATTGACATATATTAATTGTCATTAAGTTGAGTCCATGCCCATAGCCCTGAAGGCTACACAATCTAAGCCCAGAAGGATACCAATTTAATTCAAGCACAGAAGGTTGAACCAGGCCCAGAAGGCCTATAAACACCAAAGGCCCATGACTTAGATTTTCCGGACCCAGTCGGCTCCGATCAAATCGGTCCAATCATATCAAATTGATCTAATTGTATTGAATCGGTCTAATCAAACCGAACTAGTCTATTTGAACTAAATTATTCTAATCAAACGGTCAAGTCGAACCGAACCATAAGAATCGGGCCATCACATTCTGAAAAGAAAAGAAAACATTACATTTTTCTTTCTTTTCTTTATTTTTCACTTATGTGTTTGAAGCATGGATCTTAATGCCCAAAGCATTATGTCAATTTATTTAAACTTTATTCCCAAAGTATTTATTTAACGTATGCAATCATCTTATGCCAGAAGCATTCATTCAAACTATTATTACGTGCTATTTAATTACATTTTTTAATGATTTTAAATTTATATAATTATTTTATTTAGAAAATCTATGTGTTTAAATGAATCAAATGTTCATCAATTTACTAGAGATTTATAAATGAGCTCATAGTCCATACTAATCACCAAACCCGTAGTTTCGGTAAAATTAAGAAAAAAGGGACCTGCAGATTCCTTCATGAATTCACTCGACATGATAAAAAAAGTAGATTTTACATTTTAAATCTGATTTATCATACCATTTGTTAAAACTTGAAATTCTTATTTTCTTCTTATGGATGAGTTTTCTCAAAGCATGAAATGCAATGATTTGTCCCTTATATACACTTTAGAAGAACAGTTTAACCACTATAGGGAAAATTTCTTGCCTGAAGAAAGACATGAATGACCCATCATCCATTCTAAGGATTTCTGACAGGACCCGCCCCGATCCCACAGGGACCACAAGGGGACGTGCCCTGCTCCCGTCTGACACCCAATAATTCATACCAATTTTAACCTCAAAACATTTAAAAGCATAAATAACCAAATTAAAGTCATACATAAAATCCGAATTAAACGAATGTCAGACAAGGGATATAATCCAAAATTACAAATTTGCGAGCACGACTCTAAAGTAATCCTGCGGGTACACCGCCCAGCAGGGGTTCAGGTACGCAGAAGTAGATCTATGCCTCAGCCTCTAGTTCCTCCTCTACCTCAGTCTCCCGACCTGGAGGGGTTATCAAAACAGTAAGGGTGAGTGGACCGAAACTCAAGTTTGTGAAATCGTTTGATAAGTAAAACATATAATTTACCCCTCCGTTTTCCAAACATGCGTGCAACATAATTCAAAACCACGAACCATCAAATATGAACCATAAGGCATATAATAAAACCATAACCATAATTTTAGTTGCTGCACTATACACTCCAATCCCGACATCCCTGATGTCTGACGTCCCTGACGTCCAATAAGGTCACAATCACAAGGCTACGCGTGCCACTCGGGTCTCAATTTCCGAGTTCAATCCCCGAACCCCGTTCGGGTACAGCATCCCCGATGCTTAGCGTCATAGACGCTGGACGTACTAGACGTCCGTGACCTCTCCGGGGTACCTCATCCGGAGGAGACAATACAATATGGAAGGATCTATACAGTGCAGTAACAAATACATTTTATTGATATCCACATGCAAACATATATATACATAGATAGAATCCGAACCAATCATTTAGTTTCATCGCACGGGTCTCAAGCCCAAATACCGTGAAACGTGCCATAACCATAATTTTCCATATCATCAAAACCATCATTGTTTTAGCATGTGAATAAGTATATTAAAACCAGAAAACATTTATGCACACAAGGGTTTAAGAAAATGGCCCACTCACAGTACAATCCTGCTAGAAACCGAACGTATACCCTCGTCCTGGTACAAATGTACAATCCCTGTCAAGTCCAAGTATTCGTAAAGGTCAAATTAAACCCCCAACATTCAACCATGAAAGCCTAGGTCGAAACCGACCCGGGAAAGCCGCCCGAACGCGCTTCCCAAGGCAATAAACCTTATTTTGACCAACTTAAGGATCTCCGATCGACCCGAAACCACCGCCATTGGATCCGGATCGTCGAAACCTAAAGAATGGTGGTGGTCCCACCAAAAACACTGTTCACACGCGCCCCCACGCGCCGGTCAACGCGGCGGTCAACGCAGGAACAGTTCCTGCTGACGTCATCGCTGACGTCACTGCTGACGTCAGCATGACGTCATGCTGATGTCATCTGACAGCTGTCAGGTCTGACATGTCAGACTCTGACAGGTGCCACGTGTCACCATCTGATTGGTCCACCACACTGATCTGTCAGACCACGTGTCAGATCTGGCATGTGCCACGTGTCAGCACGACACTGGTCCACGTCACTGACATGTCAGTGACACGTGGCAGTCCCTGACTGGTCCACGTCACTGACATGTCAGTGCTGACTGTGCACTGACATGTGACACGTGTCGGCTCACGGTTGGTCCACGTCATCTGACAGACTGACAGGGTGCCACGTCAGCACCACTGTCATCAGACGGGTTGACCCGTTTTCCTGCAACTCGGGTCGATCAGACCCGCGATCGAGACCCGGTTGCCATTCCTTCATTTCTGGGTCAATTTCAGTCCTTTCAATTCCTACATACTCGTCTTAGTCCCTAGATTAGTTCTAAGTAATTAGAATTGAGAAACACGGATCGAATCGAGGGCCTACCTTGAAGAACAGCTCTGGCCTCCCGTCGCAGTTTTGCCACCGCCCTGAGCTCCACCGGCCACGAGTTCGATTCCAGAGGGTTCCTGGATGTTCCTAGAGTTGATTAGGATTGATCACTGACCAGTTTAAACGTGGGAAATGATTTACCAGAAATCTGGGTTGAAACCGCCACGGGTTTCCCCTGCTTCCTTCCGCGCCGCCGTCTGCCGCCGTCCACCGCCGTGCCTCCGTCCTTCCCCGTGAGTCCAGCAACACACAGACACAATGAGTGGATAGCTGGCTGGGATACTTTGATCGAAATGGACAGAGTGCTCTGCGGGTGGGAAATATAAAGAATTGGAGGGAAAGCTGCTCAAAGATTTGAACGGCCCAGATTTGATCTCTAGATTAGATCAAGGGCTGAGATTAGATCTGGGGTTTTTAATCCAAAGGCTGAAATTTAAAGCTGGTTCAATTGTTTAATTAATCCAATAGTGGATCAGATCCAATCTAGCCAATGGGTGAGTGACACTTGTCACTCACCAGGTGTCCTCCAATCAGATTTCCTGAATTTAATATTCGACACGAAAACCGAGACACGAACTTCCCGAATTCACGTTTCTGACCATAACTTCCTCGTACGAAGTCCGATTTCGGCGTGCCGCCTGTCTACGGACTCAGGACGTCGAGGCCTACCCAACGGTCCTTGAGTCAACTGAAAATTAGTTGTCAAAAGAAAAGTCAACATTTTCCCCCGAGAGTCCAAATTACGGTAATGCCCCTGAACTTCCGATAGCCATAACTTTTTCCCTGATCGTCCGAATTGGACGTGCCACCTGTCTATGAACTCGTGACGTCCCGAACTACGTCACGGTCATAGGTCAAAGTTCATTTAGTTCATCAATCAAAAAGTCAACAATTTGACCATACCATCACAAGGGCAAAATCGTCAAATCACACATTAAATTACAATATGGAAATCCTCGAATTTCCGGGGTGTTACAACCTTCCCCCCTTAAGAAATTTCGTCCCGAAATTTCAAAGAAACAAATGAGGAAATTGTTCTCGCATCTGAGCCTCAGGCTCCCATGTGGCTTCTTCCACGTTCTGGTTTCTCCAGAGAATTTTCACGAGAGGGATCGTCTTCCGTCGTAGTACCTTGTCCTTCCGATCCAAGATCTGTACTGGTTGTTCTTCAAAGCTCAAATCCTCCCGTAGTTCGACAGGTTGTTCCCCAAGTACATGAGAAGCATCACGTACGTACATCCGCAACATCGATACGTGGAAAACATCGTGAACTCTTGATAGTTCTGGGGGTAGTGCCAATCTGTAAGCAACTCTGCCAATTCTCTCCACAATCTCATAAGGTCCGATAAAACGCGGACTCAGTTTCCCCCGTCGGCCAAAACGGATAATCCCTTTCCACGGAGACAACTTCAGGAAGACAAAATCTCCCACTTCAAACTCCAAGTCTCGAATCCGTCGGTTGGCATAACTCTTCTGGCGATCCTGTGCCACCTTCAATCTTTCCTTGATCACGCGAACAGTTTCCATGGTTAAGTCCATTATCTCCGGCCCTACAGCCGCTCGCTCTCCTACCTCCGTCCAGCAGACAGGTGTCCTGCACTGTCGGCCATACAGTGCCTCATAAGGTGCCATCCCGATGCTTGCCTGATAGCTGTTGTTGTAAGCGAATTCCATCAATGGCAAATGAGTATCCCAAGAGTCTTGAAACTGTAGTACGCATGACCTCATCATGTCCTCCAGGGTTTGAATGGTTCTCTCAGACTGTCCATTGGTCTGTGGATGGAAAGCAGTACTGAAACGTAAGGTTGTTCCCAAGGTAGCTTGCAAACTTCGCCAGAACCTGGAAGTGAAACGCGGATCACGATCAGACACGATTGATTCCGGCGTACCATGAAGTCGTATGATTTCCTTCACAAACAACTGAGCCAGTCGGTTAGGTTTATAGGTTTCCTGAACTGGCAGAAAATGGGCTGATTTGGTTAACCGATCCACGATCACCCATACTCCGTCCACTCCACTCTGAGTCCTCGGTAACTTAAAGACGAAGTCCATGGTGATGTGATCCCACTTCCACTCAGGAATCGGAAGTGGCTGCATAGCCCCATACGGTCTCTGCCGTTCCGCCTTAACCTGCTGACAGGTTAAGCATTTGCTCACGAACTCAGCAATACCCTTCTTCATTCCTGGCCACCAATAATGGTTCCGGAGGGTACGGTACATCTTTGTACCTCCCGGATGCATAGCATAGGCCGAACTGTGGGCCTCCTCAAGTATCTCGGCCTGTAACTCTGCCACTGCAGGTACGCACAAACGGCCCAATTTCACCAGTGCTCCATCATCCCGGATGGAAAAATCCTGTCTCCCATCCGCATCGACCTCAATTCTGTAAATACAGAGTATCGGATCCTGCAGTTGTGCTTCGATGATCCGATCAATCAGTACTGGTCGCACATGGAAGCTGGCCAACAAAGCTCCATGCGCATCCGTACCCAAAATAACTCCCGCCTTCCGGAGTTCCACTAACAAGGGAAGATACACCATCCCTAGGTGTGCAATAGTTCCCGCCGATTTCCTGCTGAGTGCATCCGCCACCACATTGGCCTTACCCGGATGGTACTCGATCGTACAGTCATAGTCCTTCAGTAGCTCCAACCATCTCCGTTGTCTCATGTTGAGCTCCTTCTGAGTGAATAAGTATTTAAGACTCTGGTGGTCGGTGTATATCCGACACGTTGCGCCGAACAGATAATGTCTCCAGATCTTGAGAGCATGAACCACCGCCGCCAACTCCAAATCATGGGTAGGGTAGTTCAACTCATGGGTCTTCAGCTGCCGGGATGCATAGGCGATAACCTTGCCAGTTTGCATCAACACGCAGCCCAGACCTTGCAGTGAAGCATCACTGAAAACTACAAACTCTCCACTGTCGTCCGGCAATGCAAGGACAGGTGCAGTGGTCAATCGATCCTTCAACTCTTGAAAGCTCCGATCGCACTGCTCGTCCCAGATAAACTTTACTCCTTTCCGAGTCAGACGAGTCAATGGTGCAGCAACTTTGGAGAAACCCTCCACGAATCTCCGGTAGTAACCTGCTAATCCGACGAAACTCCGCACCTCGGTCACCGTTGTCGGTCTAGCCCAGTTGGTCACCGCTTCTGTTTTCTGGGGATCCACGCAAATCCCATCCGTCGATATCACGTGTCCCAGAAAACCAATACTGCTCAGCCAAAACTGACACTTGCTCAGCTTGGCATACAATTGTTCTTGTCTCAGTCTCTCCAAGACCAACCGTAGATGTTCTTCATGTGCATGGGCACTCCTCGAGTATACCAAAATATCATCGATGAACACAATCACGAACTTATCCAGGTAGGGTCGGAAGACCCGGTTCATCAGATCCATGAATGCTGCTGGAGCATTCGTCAAACCAAATGGCATAACAAGGAACTCGTAGTGCCCGTAGCGGGTTCGAAAAGCAGTTTTCGGAATATCCTCCTCCGAAATCCTTAGTTGGTGATACCCAGACCGCAAATCAATTTTCGAGAAGCACTGAGCTCCCCGCAACTGGTCGAAAAGGTCATCGATCCTGGGTAGAGGATACTGGTTCCTCAATGTTACCTTGTTGAGTTGTCGATAATCAATACATAAACGGAGACTCCCTTCCTTCTTCTTCACGAACAACACCGGTGCTCCCCACGGTGAAGTACTCGGTCGGACATATCCCAAATCTACCAACTCCTGCAATTGAGTCTTGAGTTCCCGTAACTCGGCCGGCGCCATCCGGTATGGTGCCTGGGATATAGGTCGGGTACCCGGGAGTAGTTCAATAGTAAACTCAATCTCCCGCGATGGTGGCAATCCAGGTAAGTCTTCCGGGAATACGTCCGGAAACTCACAGACCACCGGTATTTCGTTGATAACCGGAGAATCGACCCGTTCCGACACGACATGCGCCAGATAACCCTGGCATCCCTTCCGTAGAAGTTTGGTAGCAGTAAGTGACGAAATCACTTCAGGAGGCGAACCATCACGTTCCCCCTGAAAGATAACTTCCGGCAAACCCGGGTTCCGCAAAATTACTTGCTTGCTACAGCAGTCGATGAGCGATCCGTGCTCCGACAGCCAATCCATCCCTAGGATTATATCGAAGTCGTGGATATCCAGAATAATTAAGTCTGCTGGTAAATCCACATCCTCAATTCTTATCGGGCACCTCCGAATCACCTGATTCACAAGGTACACGGTACCCATCGGGGTGCCAACACCCATTTCGCAATCTAAGGCTGATACTACACAATCAAGCAAACCAGCACAACTCCTCGAAATAAAAGAATGTGTAGCCCCCGCATCCATTAATACACGTACAAGAAAATTAAAGATATGTAGTGTACCTGTGACCACGCCTGGAGCAGTCCTCGCCTGCTGCTGGGTCATTGCAAACACTTGGGCCCTCGGCCCTCCGTTCCGTCCGCGCCCGCGCGCGCCACGTCCAGCACCACGGTCACCTCCCTGACCGCGACCTCCGTTAGTGTGGGACGCCGTGCTCTGCACCACACTCGAGCCCCCAGCGTCGTTGTTTTTGGACAACTGCGGACAATCACAGGCATAGTGGCCTTCCTCTCCGCAAGCAAAACAAGTTACTGGCCTTGGCCTGCCCGAATGCCCACCAGATGCACCACTCCAAGATGAGTGCTGCCCAGAATTGTGTCCAGATCTTCTGCCCTGAGAGCCTCCACGTCGACCCGACCAGCCACGACCCTTGAAGGATGAGGGTGCTCCTCTGTAGCTCCCTCCCCTGTTGTTCTTCCTGCCCGATGGCCCATGATGTGGGCGATCCTGACGTCGCCCCTCCCCCGAAGGTTGTCGTGATTGGTGTGCCGCCAGACTGGCCTCGACATGCACCGCTGCGTCGACCATATCCCTCAGAGAAGCATGAGTGGTAGCAGTCACACTGGCCCGGATCTCCCCTCGGAGTCCAAGCTCAAACCGCTGGCATTTGTCCTCCTCCGTGCTTACGAATGAGGCAGCGAACCGGGAAAGTCTCCCGAATGTTTGCTCGTAGTCTGAAACAGACATGTCACCCTGCTCCAGCCGCAGGAATTCCGCCTCCCGCGCCGCGCGAAAGGATCGCGGGTAGTACTGGTCCAAAAACCTGGAACGGAAAGCTTCCCAGGTAGTGGTATGGATAGACCACCCTGACATTTCGAGTCCATGCCACCACTGGTAGGCTCCTCCCTCCAGTAAGAAGGCCGCCAAAGTCACTCGTTCGCCCGGAGGGCAGTGCATCACCGAGAAGATCCTCTCCCACTTGGTGATCCAGTCGTGAGCATCCTCGGGGTTTGATCCCCCGCAGAAAGGAGTGGCTCCCAAACGTTGAGCCCTTTCGATGCTCGCGCATTCCATCTCTCTTTCTAGATCCTCGTCCGTTCGAGTATGCGGAATTCTCCTAGGAGGCATAACCAACTGTCAAGAGGCATAGATCAGAAAACAATATTCTTAAAAGTCGAAAAGTAACTAGTACTAATCGCTAGTCTAGCATGCAGACCAATACCCTAGTACTGACCACAACCTAGTGCTCTGATACCAAGCTGACAGGACCCGCCCCGATCCCACAGGGACCACAAGGGGACGTGCCCTGCTCCCGTCTGACACCCAATAATTCATACCAATTTTAACCTCAAAACATTTAAAAGCATAAATAACCAAATTAAAGTCATACATAAAATCCGAATTAAACGAATGTCAGACAAGGGATATAATCCAAAATTACAAATTTGCGAGCACGACTCTAAAGTAATCCTGCGGGTACACCGCCCAGCAGGGGTTCAGGTACGCAGAAGTAGATCTATGCCTCAGCCTCTGGTTCCTCCTCTACCTCAGTCTCCCGACCTGGAGGGGTTATCAAAACAGTAAGGGTGAGTGGACCGAAACTCAAGTTTGTGAAATCGTTTGATAAGTAAAACATATAATTTACCCCTCCGTTTTCCAAACATGCGTGCAACATAATTCAAAACCACGAACCATCAAATATGAACCATAAGGCATATAATAAAACCATAACCATAATTTTAGTTGCTGCACTATACACTCCAATCCCGACATCCCTGATGTCTGACGTCCCTGACGTCCAATAAGGTCACAATCACAAGGCTACGCGTGCCACTCGGGTCTCAATTTCCGAGTTCAATCCCCGAACCCCGTTCGGGTACAGCATCCCCGATGCTTAGCGTCATAGACGCTGGACGTACTAGACGTCCGTGACCTCTCCGGGGTACCTCATCCGGAGGAGACAATACAATATGGAAGGATCTATACAGTGCAGTAACAAATACATTTTATTGATATCCACATGCAAACATATATATATACATAGATAGAATCCGAACCAATCATTTAGTTTCATCGCACGGGTCTCAAGCCCAAATACCGTGAAACGTGCCATAACCATAATTTTCCATATCATCAAAACCATCATTGTTTTAGCATGTGAATAAGTATATTAAAACCAGAAAACATTTATGCACACAAGGGTTTAAGAAAATGGCCCACGCACAGTACAATCCTGCTAGAAACCGAACGTATACCCTCGTCCTGGTACAAATGTACAATCCCTGTCAAGTCCAAGTATTCGTAAAGGTCAAATTAAACCCCCAACATTCAACCATGAAAGCCTAGGTCGAAACCGACCCGGGAAAGCCGCCCGAACGCGCTTCCCAAGGCAATAAACCTTATTTTGACCAACTTAAGGATCTCCGATCGACCCGAAACCACCGCCATTGGATCTGGATCGTCGAAACCTAAAGAATGGTGGTGGTCCCACCAAAAACACTGTTCACACGCGCCCCCACGCGCCGGTCAACGCGGCGGTCAACGCAGGAACAGTTCTTGCTGACGTCATCGCTGACGTCACTGCTGACGTCAGCATGACGTCATGCTGACGTCATCTGACAGCTGTCAGGTCTGACATGTCAGACTCTGACAGGTGCCACGTGTCACCATCTGATTGGTCCACCACACTGATCTGTCAGACCACGTGTCAGATCTGGCATGTGCCACGTGTCAACACGGCACTGGTCCACGTCACTGACATGTCAGTGACACGTGGCAGTCCCTGACTGGTCCACGTCACTGACATGTCAGTGCTGACTGTGCACTGACATGTGACACGTGTCGGCTCACGGTTGGTCCACGTCATCTGACAGACTGACAGGGTGCCACGTCAGCACCACTGTCATCAGACGAGTTGACCCGTTTTCCTGCAACTCGGGTCGATCAGACCCGCGATCGAGACCCGGTTGCCATTCCTTCATTTCTGGGTCAATTTCAGTCCTTTCAATTCCTACATACTCGTCTTAGTCCCTAGATTAGTTCTAAGTAATTAGAATTGAGAAACACGGATCGAATCGAGGGCCTACCTTGAAGAACAGCTCTGGCCTCCCGTCGCAGTTTTGCCACCGCCCTGAGCTCCACCGGCCACGAGTTCGATTCCAGAGGGTTCCTGGATGTTCCTAGAGTTGATTAGGATTGATCACTGACCAGTTTAAACGTGGGAAATGATTTACCAGAAATCTGGGTTGAAACCGCCACGGGTTTCCCCTGCTTCCTTCCGCGCCGCCGTCTACCGCCGTCCACCGCCGTGCCTCCGTCCTTCCCCGTGAGTCCAGCAACACACAGACACAATGAGTGGATAGCTGGCTGGGATACTTTGATCGAAATGGACAGAGTGCTCTGCGGGTGGGAAATATAAAGAATTGGAGGGAAAGCTGCTCAAAGATTTGAACGGCCCAGATTTGATCTCCAGATTAGATCAAGGGCTGAGATTAGATCTGGGGTTTTTAATCCAAAGGCTGAAATTTAAAGCTGGTTCAATTGTTTAATTAATCCAATAGTGGATCAGATCCAATCTAGCCAATGGGTGAGTGACACTTGTCACTCACCAGGTGTCCTCCAATCAGATTTCCTGAATTTAATATTCGACACGAAAACCGAGACACGAACTTCCCGAATTCACGTTTCTGACCATAACTTCCTCGTACGAAGTCCGATTTCGGCGTGCCGCCTGTCTACGGACTCAGGACGTCGAGGCCTACCCAACGGTCCTTGAGTCAACTGAAAATTAGTTGTCAAAAGAAAAGTCAACATTTTCCCCCGAGAGTCCAAATTACGGTAATGCCCCTGAACTTCCGATAGCCATAACTTTTTCCCTGATCGTCCGAATTGGACGTGCCACCTGTCTATGAACTCGTGACGTCCCGAACTACGTCACGGTCATAGGTCAAAGTTCATTTAGTTCATCAATCAAAAAGTCAACAATTTGACCATACCATCACAAGGGCAAAATCGTCAAATCACACATTAAATTACAATATGGAAATCCTCGAATTTCCGGGGTGTTACAATTTCAAATCCATGTATAAATATCATTTGGAACATGTTTTTTTTTCCTCGCTCGAATATGATTTAGTTCCTTTCAAACACTTATTCTCATGCATGTGACCCATTGATAAATCTATAAATATGTATATTTTTTGGGGACGTTTATTGTCTGGCTGAAAATGTTATACTCTGAGAGATATAACCAAAGAACATTGTTGAATGGTACTGAATTACCATCAATAAGATTCTTTATTCTCCAAAGTTCCAGAAGAACATTGTCGAGATTTACGGATATTCAAGTCAACGGTTATCACATTGAAAATACTAATAATAAGAAAGTGGAATATCTTTGCATAACCTCCAATCAGTATGACCAGAAGTATACACTGGAGAAACTAGCCTGAAGCTAGCCAAAAGTTAGCCAAAAGCTAACTAGTACGAGCAATTGCTCATTATGACATGACCGGTTGGGACACCTAGGTCAGAGTAATGATGCGCCGTATCCTCAATATATTGCACGGTCATCCTCTTACTCATAAACACCTTTGTGTTAAATGAGACATTATGCCAAGTTTGCCCGTTAGTAGAAACCGAATATTAGACCATTATATGCAAAGATGAGTTAAGACTCCACCATTTTCTTGTACATAATACAATGGAAATTTCGTGGACTTTCCAACCACCATGCAGACCATTCTGAAAACTTTCATGGTTCAGGTTGAGATACCGACAAAGTGGTCACATGCTACACTTTTGTCCACACGCATACTGCGTTTGCTAAACTCTTTGCTCAAATCATTACATTGAGGGCCACACCACCCGGATTCTCTTATATAGTCTATAAGACTTGATAATACCGGAGAGTTTACATCGACATACTTCGATGACTATTGCATGCCCCTTAGGATTGCTGATGAACATTTGGTTCCTCATGTTCACACCTATCATGGTCTCGTAGAAACACTAATTCACCTTGGTAATGCGCACCAAGCTTCTAGTTTCTAGCGGGGGCAATGCAATTTTGCATGCAATAATATTGGTCTGATCGAGGTCAATGCCACCCAACGATGTTCTGCGTTATAGCTGGTGACTGGGTATGAACCAGATATTTCGTACTTACGCATTTCTGGGTGTGCAGTTACGTGCCAATTGTGCCGCCATAACATACACATATGGGACCTCAACAAAGAAGGGGCATACATGTCGGTTATGCATCTCTCTTCATTATACGCTATTTAGAGCCCTTGACAAGCGATCTCATTCCCACAATATTGCGGACAGTCATTTTGATGAGACAATCTTCCCGTCGTTAGGGGGAGATAAGAACGTAAAATGTTCCTGAAGAACGACGTGAATTAATGTGGAATGTCCCCACTATCTCTCGTCTTCATCTCCGAACGCACAAAATAAGAACATAGTGCGGAGAATTGTAGATTTACAGACTGTAGCTAATAATATGGCAGATGCTTTCTCTGATCTAGCTAAAGTGACGAGATCACATATACCTTCTGCAAACGTGCCTGCAAGGATAGACGTCCCCGTAGGACGCGTCGTCCCAGATGGACGGGTCGTCCCAGATGGACAAATTACGGCATGGCGGCTAACCAGTCATACGTCCCTGCCCAGAAGCGAGGTAGACCAATAGGTTCGAAGGATTCTTATCCCCAGAAGAGGACAAATTTGGCACAATTGAATCCCTTGGATATCACTATATCATCTAATCCATCTCATGAGATAATTCCGGATTATGGGTCTGTCTTAGAAGAGACGACATTGGGGGACGCCTCAACGTTTGAACCCACTCTCGAGAATAAAAAGATCTCGATAAATCATGCATGCTTATGTGAGATAGGGAATCAGAATGATATTATCATCGATGATTTATTTGTATTCGCAGTAGCTACTGAAATAATAACTAGTGATGATATCGAACCGCGCTCCGTTGATGAATACCAACGTAGAGAAGACTGGAAAAAATGGAAAGAATCAATCCAGGTCGAACTTGATTCCTTGACAAAAAGAAGGGTGTTTGGACCTGTAGCTCCCACACCTCCCCATGTTAAACCTGTAGGCTTTAAATGGGTATTTGTAAGGAAGCGTAATGGGAAAAATGAGATTGTGAGATACAAAGCTCGTTTAGTGGCGCAAGGATTTTCTCAACGCCATGGAATTGATTACGAGGAGACATACTCTCCCGTAATGGATATTATAACGTTCTGCTACCTTATCAGTTTGGTAGTTTCCGAAAAACTGAGTATGCAGCTTTTGGATGTGGTCACAGCTTATCTATATAGGGATCTAGATACAGAGATATATATGAAAGTCCCTGAAGGACTTAGGCTATCTGATTCAAATAGTTCCAGACCACGGAACACGCTCTCCATTCGTTTGAGGCGTTCACTTTACGGATTGAAACAATCCGGACGAATGTGGTATAACCGTCTAAGTGAATATTTGATCAGATTGGGATATGTGAATAATGAATTATGCCCATGCGTGTTTATTAAGAAAACAAGTTGCGGGTTTGCTATAGTGGCAGTTTATGTCGATGACATGAATCTGATTGGTACTCCTGAAGGGATCCAAGAAACCGCTAAGCACCTGAAGTTAGAATTTGAAATGAAGGATCTTGGGAGAACACACTTCTATCTCGGCTTGGAGCTAGAGAACCGTGCAGATGGAATTTTGGTCCATCAATTGAATTACATCCAGAAGATGTTGAGACGCTTTAATGAGGATAAAGAAAAACCTTCAAGCACGCCCATGATCGTGCGAAGTTTAGATCCTAAAAAGGACTCGTTTCTTCCAGCAGATGACAACGAAGAGATATTGACACCAGCAGTGCCATATCTATGTGGAATAGCCGCACTGTTGTACTTGGCTTAATGCACTAGACCAGACATTTCATTCTCTGTGAACTTGCTAGCTAGATTTAGCTCTGCGCCAACACGCCGCCACTGGAATGGCATAAAAGACATCTTCTGATACCTTAGAGGTACAATGGATATGGGCTTATTCTATCCTTATGCATCAAGGAATGAATCAAATCCCTTTGGTCCTCGGAATGATGCAGGCTTTATTGGGTATGCTTATGCAGGCCACTTATCAGACCCACACAAGGCACGTTCCCAATCCGGTTATGTCTTTACCATTGGGAACACAGCAATATCTTGGAGGTCTACGAAACAGACCCTTGTTGCTACATCATCGAATCATGCAGAGATTTTAGCCCTACACGAAGCAGTTCGTGAATACATATGGTTAAGAGCCATTACTGGGCATATTCGAAGTACATGTGGACTGAATTCCACCCATAATGAACTGATAGTTATCTACGAAGATAATGCTGCATGCATAGAGCAAATGAAAACCGTTTTCATTAAGGGAGACAACATCAAGCATATTGCACCGAAGTTCTTCTTTAACCAACAACAGCAAGAGCATCAGAAGATTGAGATCAAGCCAATACGATCTCAAGATAATCATGCAAACTTGTTCACTAAGTCTTACCAAAGGCCACATTCCAGTAGCATGTGCGAGGTATTGGTTTACGTAGACTGCATGATCTACCTAATCTGTAGTTTTCAGGGGGAGTCAAGATCAGGGGGAGTATCCTGAAGTATACCAAGTATCTAGAAGTATATTGAGTATCTCGAAGTATACTCACATGATCATCGTGTACTCTTTTGTCCTATGACTAGGGTTATTTTGTCCCATTGGGTTTTGTTACCTGGCTAGGTTTTAATGAGGCATATTTTGGTATGATCACCCCGCTAACCATGCATCCTAAAGATGCCATAATTTGGCTCATATGCATTTGCACATCTTTTCCCTTCGACCACGGGTTTTTCCCACTGGGTTTACTGGGCAAGGTTTTTGGTGGAGCAACACTAATGCATTTTGTCTCAAATGCGGACTATGTACCTGTATTCTAGAAGAGACGACATCAGCTACCTCAGAAGATTCTGATGTGATCGTTTACTCGCGCATTGCACTCTTTCTTCGACCAGAGTTATTTTTGTCCCATAGGGTTTTTGTCACCTGACAAAGTTTTAACCAGGCAACACATAGGTGCGTAGTCCAGCGACACCATTACATGAAATATCCAAGGGGGAGTTTCGTAAATTGTATTAAGTGATATGTCTATTTATGTAAATGGGTATAAGGGGTAGATAGGTAATTGTACTTATATTAACCCTAACTATATATTAGTGGGTTAATTAGTCTTGTATGTGTCTCACTCTCATTATTCAAGAAGAACATTTCTTCCTCTACCTCCTTCTCTAATTCACTCCCTCCTAAATTCTTCACAACATATATATATATATATATATATATATGTTTTTTTATTTTAAATTTTCTGGCTGCCATGTAGGCATCCTATGAATACTCGAATATGTTTGTTCCTGCTCAAAATATTTTTCTCCTATTACGAGATAAATGTTCTGAGGCAACTCTAACTAGGTTTCCACGTGGAACCTGGTCTGCAGAAGCGAGAGAGGCAAACCACTTGTGGGGATCTCTTTTGTTGTGATGGGTATACAGAGATACTGGATGTGCTAAGTGAAAGAATTCATGTACCATTATTGAATGAGCTTAGATGGAGAAGGAAAGTTTATCAATTGAGAATACAAGAATCAAACAGAAGAAGGAAAAATGACAGACTTTTGAGAGTAAGCTTGGTATTTTTCATTATGTAAAAATATCTCAATACAAGAGTGACTCTCACACACCTTTAGTATATTAGAAGTCGTATTTATAATATTCACTTAACAAACAATACAATGACTAATGACTTAATATATATTGCTATCATCCCCCCTCAATCTCACTTGGAGAACCTCCATCGTAAGATTGGTACAAACAATCAACAATCGGAGTAAGAAAACAACAAACCAAGCAACAACCAATGTCCGCATGTGGTGGTGTGCCACCACTTATTCTAGCACAATGGGGCGATTTCTCCCTTGTGAGAATACATGGATCATGGGTCTCTTGCAGATGTGATCAGACAAGGTAAAAAAATAATCTGCGCAAACATCTAATAATAGCAGCAAGCACCCAAAGCCTTATCCAATAGCTTATTAATCTGCCAATAATCTGCTGTAATGCCCAATAGGCTTTACAACCTGATCAGCAACAGCAACAAAAACAATCAGCGGGCACATGCACTGCCCTATATCAGCACAATATACCAGCAATAACAGTGCAATATTATTCACCAGCAATAGGAGCTTAGCACAGTAAACAAGAATCTGCTGAACAAGTATCTTGGGAAAGAAGGGAATTAGCGGTTGCGTAATCACAACACAACAGTTCAGCTCAGCGCAGTAAACAACCCATGCAGTAAATGAGCATAGACCACAGCAAAACACCCAACTTTAGCGACACAAAAAAAATAGTGCCCAACTGAAGGAAACCTGATAACCAATTGACTAAAAAATCTGCTCACAATCATGACTATAACCAGGATTACTATAGGACCCAAACACCTTATTATCACCATCAGAGCAGAGGAAGTAGCAGATTGAAGAGCTAACATATCAGCAGCAGCTCATCTCATATCAAAATTCACCAGCAAGAATCAAAATAAATCACGCAACTCAAGCAGGACAACTCAGCAAATTTAGACACTACTTAGCTCAATCGAGTATTCACAGCGCCTCAACACGGACATGATAACAGCTCAAACTAAAGTCATCATATCAGACCAATTAGGATCAACCAACGCAAATATAGGAACTCAAACAGTATATCTCTAATACGCTAAAACTAAGAAATAAAGAAAAATACAAAGTCACACTCAACACTTAATAAAAACATATGAAAATTAAAACCCTTTTTCTGTGGATTGTAGCATTGATAAGTAGGGATCGTTCTCAACCGGTGATTGAAGGTATCTAAGCATGATTATCGTTTGATTAATTAATTAGGGGGTAGTTTATTTTTTCTGTTATCCTACGCGATTAACTAATCTAAACTAACCTAATCTATTATTTACATGGTCAACTCATCTTTAACCTAACACATTCATAAATTATGCTAATTCCAAAATCTATGAAATTCCATAACCTTATTTCTGCGAAATACAAGCATATTATCTCAAGTACGCACTCAGGAACAACCCTATACACTTTCAATGATCTAGACTCGGGAACTGCCTTATATCTAATCAAGCATTAAGCACAACATACAAGTATAACAAAAAATAAGATATTGAAACACATGGAAGATTATTGAAATTCATATAAGATATAAAACCATAATTATATTAAAGATAAATCCAACAAAATGATCATTCAATAACAAAAGACAATCACAGGGTAAAGAGGTCATGTTACACTTTTTTTTTTTGGGAACTTCCCTATGGATGTTAAGTGGTTGACACTTCTTGGTGAGACACTCGAGTCCTGCCCTATATGTCGCGGATGAAGGTGTTTATGATGGAATATGGCATGGTTGGATTTTGCTAAGGAAATCTCAAATTCATGAAAAGTAAAATTTGGTTAAGTAGAGCTTTGGTACAAAAATGGGCGACCCTTTACAAATAACCTAAGCCTCTTTATTTAAAGGAGAAAATTAATCCTCAAATAAATAGGAGTTTACAATTTAAATTCTAAACGTAAAAGGATTAAGCTAATTAAAAAGCTTTCCTACAAGTAAAAGGGGTGAAAATAATAAAACAAAAGGAAATATGATTGAAATCGTATTACAAAATGGAAAATAGGTGTGAAAACAACTTGAAATTACCTTAAAATGTGCCTAAAGACTCGAATTTAAGCTACAGGGGATGTTTCAGGGGTCAGCCACTGAAACCGCTGGTCAAAATCGGTGGAAATGAGCTTGTCAACACGTGGTCAACTCGGATCAACTCTGCTGAGCTGTAGTAGGTTGCTTCGGTGACTGCTGGCCGAATCGGTAAGAATGAGCTCAAGACGCGTGCGTCGAGAAGAAGATGAAGCGTTCGGTATATGCACACCGAAGCTAGTTCTAGGAGTTCAGGAGGCGGGCGCCAAAATAGTTCTTGGCGTGATTAAATGAGTGTGGTCGACTCCTACAGAAATGGGTTATACTTTTTGGTGGTCTTCTTTGTTTTGATCATAACTTTTTTCAATATAACTCCGATTGAGGTGATTCCCTCGCCTAAATTCTCATAATTCCAAGCTTAATCCAATTATGCACAATTCTCACAAAAGACATTATTTTCTCCTATTATTTGGTAATTAAACATTAATAGATAAGCATACAGGGTATAAAATGATGCTTAATTCAAGACTTATCAAATACCCCCACACATAGACTTTTTTAGTCCCTAGCAATTACCAAAACAAACTAAAGCTTTGAAACTCATTTTTTTTTCTTTACTTTTTCTAAAAAACAAACACTACTAAGCCCTTAACCATTTGTCTCAAATTGTATCAACATTATTATAGCCTTAAAGATTTACACTAATAAGCTATATAGCCTATATAATTCAAAAGTTAATACATCATAACAAAAAGCCTAGACAAGTAAGACAATGAGTAAACTTGGTGAAATATATCTCAATATGAATAAAACAAGTATGAATCAACTCACAAGGAATATGCACTCATGATTTTCACTTAATGTGTATAGAGTTTGTGTTTGCACTCAGGTATGTGAAAAAGATGCTCATATAATAGAAATTAAGTTACATCATAAAAATTTCAAACATAAACCATAAGAAAGTAAACAAACTTGTACAAATGAACCAAAACCATAAGCTTAGTCAAGTCATTGACTCAACTAATCAAAATTTACTCATCTTAAGGATCATAAGGTCTTTATATGAAGGTTGTAATGGGGCTAGGTGTAAAGGCAAGGAATTTTAGGATAGTGGCGATAAATTTTGTTCCAAGACTCAACCAAAGGCTCCTTCACATATGCATAAGTGTTTTCCATAGTCATAGGCCAAGTCTCAACTTTTTGGGACTTGATCTTCATTATCAACATCTTTTGAATTTGTAATTAGGGCAAGGGCCCGAAATTCTTCATGTAGGCCTCTAAACTTCATTGCTCTAAACCACAAGCATAGGGGACTTAACCCTAAACTCAAATTTAGTACCTCATAGAACTTTTGTTCTTGATTGTATTTTCTTTTCATAATTTTTTTTAAAGGTAATACAATTAATACAAACATAGTTTGAGCAAGTCATTCCCTACACTTACATACAATTCTTCATTTATCAAATCAATGTCTTTTATCTCACACCATCTTTCAAATCTTCAACCAAGTCCAAGGAACAATGATAACAGATGTCTTATACTAGGCTTACGTGAAGAGATGTTTAGGGTGATGAAAGAAAAGCTTAATGTAGGCACAAAAGATTTAAACTAGGGGTATCACACTTGTGTGATCAAGTAGTGACGTGGATATTTGGATAATCATATCCAAAATCAGAGAATTTATTGACTTAAAAGCTTTGAAAATCACAAAGAATAAGGTCTAGTACTCTAGAGTTCATTAAAAGCTATGACATGCAGCTATGAGGCATATGTATATCAATTTTAATAATGTACTCCTATGAATCACTCAACAAAGTAGTATATAAGGCTCTAAAGTTTACATAGGGTTCATATGATTCATACAAATCTTAATATGCTCGTTCTCTAATAGTTTATCATGCATCATCTACTACAAGTCATAAACACTCAATCATAAAGCATTAACAAATGAATTCAAGTTGTAGTGATCATCTTTTAGCCAAGTTGTCTTCATTTATCCGTCATTTTTATCATCTACAGGTTAAAGGGCATCCTAAAACTTATTAAAAACACTAAGTTTAAACAAAAAGATGCAAGACTAAAGACTAAAACATAGAAAATCTTTTTAGGTTTTCGTTGTTTTTGTTTGATTTTTTTTTTGAAATAAGACTCAATTAAGTTGTAAACCCCTCCCCCACACTTAAATCTGAGATTTTCCTCAATGTATGAAAGTGATACTATAGAATCTAAGTAAGGAGGAATGATTCACGAAAATAAAGCAATAAGACATAAAGTAACTAAAGTAAAGAGAGTGAAGGGTGTAAGAAAGTAAATCTCCGTTTGATGGCTCCTCCACGTCTCCGTCATTGGATTTCCTCCTAAGAAGCGCATGAAGTTTAACGTCTTTAGCCTAGACGAAGTGCTCCAATAAACTCATTTGATGCGGCGCCTATGCACTCTTTCGAACTCTATATCGTGCTCACCAAATATCTCTAGGCAAGGCTTCAATCCATCTTGAATCTGAGGGTCAAGTTAATGCACGATCACTTTGACAAACGCGTCCCCAAGTCTAGTTCATGGACCTTAGATTAAGTGAATTGCATATTGTGTTTTCCTTCAAAAGAGTGAGGTAAGAATATGTACATAAAAAGAAAACGAGAAATAGAAAGGAATATACACAAAATAGAATTGTATGCACAAAAAATGAGTTATATACAAGTGAGAAGTAAAGAAATAAAAACAATTCAAGAGTATGCAAGGTAGAGTTACGAAAATGGCCTGCAAAGGCACAAGTTCCAAAAACATCCAAATTAATGCAACACATAGAAGTCTACAAGAAGAATGGGGTGAATACACAAGAGGGAAAGCGTTAGAACCTGCATAAGACATAAGTGTTACGTGACATTGCATGAAAAGAATGGCCTGCACATTTGATCTCACATCCCCAAATTCGCTTAGTCATAGGGGGCCCGGTGATGAAATCAGAGCAACATGACACCATCGGGAGGGTATGCAATCTACCTGACAAGACCCATCTCAATCCCCCCGGGATTAACGCGGGATGACCCTGTTCCCGTCTGACACGAACAAGGGATATTTCCGACCTTTGCCCTCCCGCGCTATCAGAGTACGCCAGGATCTAGAAGAAGTATGTGATATCTCGGTCTCTGCTATAGTCCACATCCGCTGTCAACCTGAAGGGCAGTCAAAACATTAAAAACTGTGAATGGACAAAACAAAAGTTTATAAAAACAGTTTATCGAAGAAATTTGCAACCTTCACTAAAAAGCATGCATGCATTCGAAAACCATTTATCCAGAAAAACCATAGGTGGGAACTAAGCCCAAAACCAAGATTGAAAGAACCATAATGAAAATGACCATACGGGCCACTGCCCAAATACATAAGGAACCAATAAGGGACTCATCCCATAACCATAACCATACTGAAACCAAAGACACGAGCCACTGCTCAAATCCTGTGCACACCACATATTAAAGAATCATAAAGATTCAACCATACGGGCCACTGCCTAAAACCATACGGGACTCAGCCCAAAACCTGTGTAACCACACATCACATCTCATATATCATATCATATATCATATATACATATAAGTCACACAACCAATCCTGTCACGGTATCCAAAGCTACGCGCGGGCTACTCGGGTCTCAATCCGAGTCTTCTCAAAGTCAAGGTCAATGTCCGCAGACCACTGATCCTACTCGAGGTTATAGTAACCATAGCTTTCCTGAAAGTAAGGAACCCAACTGGGGGGTGACTCCACTCAGTCGGTGCTCCGTGACTACTCCGGGCTACACCCAGGCCAAAGACCTTCCCCGAAGGAGATAATAGAAGTAAAGGAAGGTATATGCACATATATATATATATATATATATATATACATAATACAAATATCCATGCCCGGTTCCCCTGAACCGTCATGTACCATAATAACATAACCAGGGTTCATGCCGGTTCCCATAAACCGTCATGTACCATCATAACATAACCAGGGTTCATGCCGGTCCCCATAATCCGTCATGAACCACGATACCATAACAAGGGTTCATGCCGGTTCCCATAAACCATCATGAACCGGGAAATCCATTTAAGGTTCCCTGACCTGAAATCAAAACAGTAAAGTAACCTGTGTCTCGTGCCCGAACATAGGACATCAGCTGGGCACCGTGCCCGATATCTGAGGTCATATGTCCGAGACAAAACCAAATGGGTCTCATACCCGAGTTTATCCTTTTGGAAATCCAAATCCAATTCATTAAAGCCAATAAAGAAATACCCACCCGTATAAGCACCGTATAAGGTCGAACCCTCAAAATACGTGCTTATACGTAACCACATACAAATGCACCCATGGCATTACCAAACATGTATTAAAACATATAATAAACATTTATGCATGCACCAATTTAGAAAACCAAGGTCCACTCACAGACCGTCCGAGCTACCTCCTCGATTTTCGTGTCATACTGCTCTCCCGAGCCAATCACCATCATCGGGACTCCAAACCTATCCAAATCGTAATAGAAGGTTACTAACTACCTTATTAACCTCCTACCAAAGCCCCGTAATTGTCCTAAACTTTTAACTATTTTTAAGCTGACCCTAAAACTTCCGATGCCCCGGAACATATCGAGACGGTGTTCGATTGACACTAAACCAGTCCCAAAATGTTCGTTACATCGAATAGAAGATTTTGTATGTTGAACACTTCCCCAAATTATGGTCCACGCGCCCTCACGCGTCCCTAGAAGTCTTGGTTTACTATTCATCATCCCTAACCTTGGACGAACCGGTTCACCTGCAACTGAACCGGCCTGGACTGGTTTGGCACCTTAAACCCGTCCATTTCTGGTCCTTTTCCTTCCCTTTTAATCCCTAAAACTTCCTACGTTCATTTCCTATCTTTTAGACCATTAAAACGAAGCAAAAGCCGTAAAACCCGTACCTTAACCCGTCGTTCATGGTGGCCGAACCTTCCCCCGCCCTTCACGGCTATTCCAGGCCATCCCAAGCCACGAAAACAATCCTATTCAACTCCTAGGGTCCCCAGAAACCTTACCCAATTAAAGAAATCGAGTAAAAACCATTAAAACTCAAATTCGAAATTTCAAATATTTTCTTACCTCACGGGTTCTCTCCGCCGTCCACCACCGTGAGCCACCACCTCAGTCATTGTTCTCAGTCCCTCACTCTCTCACATGGTCACACATGAGTACCCTAATGGTTATGGTGGTGTGGTGTTTGTGTGTTTGAAGAAAAATGAAGAAATGTGCATATAGGGGGGGGGGGGGGGTTCGGGTTTTGTGAGGATGAACAAAGATGAAGATGAATGAAGTGATGATGTTTGATCAGATGAGAGAAGAGAAATGGAGGGTGAGGATTTGAGAGATTAAGTGAAATGGATGGATAGGATTGTGTGATAAAAAGGTTAATTATAAAATAATAATTATATTAATATTAAATTAAGTAGATCCACAATTTAGGGGTTTGGACCAATGGGATGAGTGACACTTGTCACTCATCCATGGGAACCACCTAAAATATCTAGCCCAATCAAATTTGGCCAAATCATCCATGTCTCGAAGTACGTTCATAGTGAAATCGAACTTCCGTGACCTATAACTTCCTCGTTCGAAGTCCGATTTCAGAATGCCGCCTGACTACGGATTCGTATCGTCCCGATCTACGTAACAGTCCTCAGCCCTCGGCCATCGGACCTCTCTGTCAAAAGTCAACTATTTGCTCCTTTTAACTAAAATTACCAAAATGCCCATAAACTTCCGAACGTCATAACTTCCTCCTCGAACGTCGAAATTGAACGTGCCACCTGTCTATGAACTCGTGACGTCACGAACTACGTCACGGTCATCGGTCAAAGTCCATTTGACCTCCAGAATGAAAAGTCAACGTTTTACCCACAACCAGGGGCAAAACGGTCATTTTGCATCGTTCGTCCGATTTCGTCCAACTAATCACGGATTAACCTTACTAATCGTGATTATTCACTAATATAATCTAGGAATTTGGGATGGGTCGTTACACTACCAATCCAATAGATAGAGTCTTAGAGTGACATGAATAACTTTCCCACTTCGCTTCTCATATTACTTTCTTGGGCGTATGGCCTACGCATACTGATAAACATATTTCAATCCCCTCTACCATTCAACATTAACCATGGCTAGTTAGGATAGATATAACACGAGAAGCAATGACTAATTCCGAGAATACACGAGGCTAACCTGGTCAAAATAGAGGTTTACCAAACCCAAATGTTTACAACCTCCGCCCCACCGTTTGTCCATAGATTCGAGTCTACAGTGTGTGGTGATGAAATCCACACATCACGAAAGGTTAAGGAGAAAGTAAACAAAAAGGGCGTTACCTGTTCCCGAAAGTAAGATTTTGAAGAGAAAGATTTTGAGATTCATTCAACTCTAAAACATTTAATAGGAATTTTTTTTTTCGGAAATTGTTTTTTTTTTTACTTTTGGAATTTTTTTTTAAGGAAATTTACAAAGAAAACGTTTTTAACAACAAGTATTACAATTAATATACAAGTATGAAAATTATGTATGAATATAATATTTACATTATGAATATATATATATATATATAGACGAAATCATACAAGAAATTATTTCAATCCACAACAACAGCGCCAAAAATTGATACGCTAAAACTAAGCAATAAAGAAAAGTACAAAGTCCACTCAACACTTAATAAAAATATATGCAAATTAAAACCATTTTTTGTAGATTGTAGCATTGATAAGTAGGGATTGTTCTTAACTAGAGATTTAGGGTACCTAAGCAACATTATCGTTTGATTAATTAATTAGGGGGGATAGTTGATTGTTTCTATTATCCTACGTGATTAACTAATCTAAACTAGCCTAATCTATTATTTACATGGTCAACTCATCTCTAACCTAACTCATTCATAAATTATGCCAATTCCAAAATCTACGAAATTCCATAACCTAGTTCTACGAAATACAATCACATTATCTCAAGTACGTGCTCGGGAACTGCCCTATACACTTTCAATAATCTAGACTCGGGAACTGCCATATATCTAATGAAGCATTAAGCACAACATACAAGTATAACAAAAAATAAGATATTGAAACACATGGAAGATTATTGAAATTCATATAAGATATAAAACCATAATTATATTAAAGATAAATCTAAGAAAATGATCATTCAATAACAAAAGACAATCACAGGGAAAAGAGGTTATGTTACACTTTTTTTTGGGGAACTTCCCTATGGATGTTAAGTGGTTGACACTTCTTGGTGAGACACTCGGGACCTGCCCTATATGTCGCGGATGAAGGTGTTTATGATAATATGGCGTGGTTGGATTTTGCTAAGGAAATCTCAAATTCATGAAAAGTAAAATTTGGTTAAGTAGAGCTTTGGTACAAAAATGGGCGACCCTTTACAAATAACCTAAGCCTCTTTATTTAAAGGAGAAAATTAATCCTCAAATAAATAGGAGTTTACAATTTAAATTCTAAAAGTAAAAGGATTAAGCTAATTAAAAAGCTTTCCTACAAGTAAAAGGGGTGAAAATAATAAAACAAAAAGAAATAGAATTGAAATCCTATTACAGAATGGAAAATAGGTGTGAAAACAACTTGAAATTACCTTAAAATGTGCCTAAAGACTCGGATTTAAGCTACACGAGAGGTTTCAGGGGTCAGCCACTGAAACAGCTGGTCAAAATCGGTGGAAATGAGCTTGTCAACACGTGGTCAACTCCGATCAACTCTGCTGAGCTGTAGTAGGTTGCTTCGGTGGCTGCTGGCCGAATCGGGAAGAATGAGCTCAAGACGCGTGCGCCCAGAAGAAGATGAAGCGTTCGGTACATGCACACCGAAGCTAGTTCTAGTTGTTCAGGAGGCGCTCGCCGAAATAGTTCTTGGCGTGATTAAATGAGTGTGGTCGACTCCTACAGAAATGGGTTATACTTTTTGGTGGTCTTCTTTATTTTGATCATAACGTTTTTCAATATAACTCCGATTGAGGTGATTCCTTTGCCTAAATTCTCATAATTTCAAGCTTAATCCAATTATGCACAATTCTCACAAAGGACATTATTTTCTCCTATTATTTGGTAATTAAACATTAATAGATAAGCATAAAGGGTATAAAATGATGCTTAATTCAAGATTTATCAAATATCCCCACACTTAGACTTTTTTAGTCCCTAGCAATTACCAAAACAAACTAAAGCTTTGAAAACTCATTTTTTTTTTTCCTTTTCTTTTTCTTAAAAACAAACACTACTAAGCCCTTAACCATTTGTCTCAAATTGTATCAACATTAGTATAGCCTTAAAGATTTACACTAATAAGCTATATAGCCTATAAAATTCAAAAGTTAATACATCATAACAAAAACCCTAGACAAGTAAGACAATGAGTAACCTTGGTGAAATATATCTCAACATGAATAAAACAAGTATGAATCAACTCACAAGGAATATGCACTCATGATTTTCACTTAATGTGTATAGATTTTGTGTTTGCACTCAGGTGTGTGAGAAAGATGCTCATATAATAAAAAGTAAGTTACATCATAAAAATTTCAAACATAAACCATAAGAATGTAAATAAACTTGTACAAATAAACCAAAACCATAAGCTTAGTCAAGTCATTGACTCAACTAATCAAAATTTACTCATCTTAAGGATCATAAGGTCTTTATATGAAGGTTGTAATGGGGCTAGGTGTAAAGGCAAGGAATTTTAGGATAGTGGCGATAAATTTTGTTCCAAGACTCAACCAAAGGCTCCTTCACATAGGCATAAGTGTTTTCCATAGTCATTGGCCAAGTCTCAACTTTTTGGGACTTGATCTTCATTATCAACATCTTTTGAATTTGTAATTAGGGCAAGGGCCCAAAATTCTTCATGTAGGTCTCTAAACTTCATTGTTCCAAACCACAAGCATAGGGTACGTAACTCTAAACTCAAATTTAGTACCTCATAGAACTTTTGTTCTTGATTGTATTTTCTTTTCATAATTCTTTTTGGAGGTAATGCAATTAATACAAACATAGTTTGAGCAAGTCATTCCCTACACTTACATACAAGTCTTCATTTATCAAATCACTATCTTGTATCTCACACCATCTTTCAAATCTTCAACCAAGTCCAAGGAACAAGGATAACGGGTGTCTTTTACTAGGTTTACGTGAAGAGATGTTTAGGGTGATGAAAGAAAAGCTTAATGTAGGCACAAAAGAGTTAAACTAGGGGGATCACACTTGTGTGATCAAGTAGTGACGTGGATATTTGCATAACTGGAGTTAACCCTGTTGCCTTAATCATATCCAAAATCAGAGAATTTATTGACTTAAAAGCTTTGAAAATCACAAAGAATAAGTTCTAGTACTCTAGAGTTCATTAAAAGCTATGACAAGAAGCTATGAGGCATATGTATATCAATTTAAATAAAGAACTCCTACGAATCACTCAGCAAAGAAGTATATAAGGCTCTAAAGTTTACATAGGGTTCATATGATTCATACAAATCTTAATATGCTCGTTCTCTACTAGTTTATCATGCATCATCTACTACAAGTCATAAACACTCAATCATAAAGCATTAACAAATGAATTCAAGTTGTAGTGATCATCTTTTAGCCAAGTTGTCATAATTTATCCGTCATTTTTATCATCGACAGGTTAAAGGGCATCCTAAAACTCATTAAAAACACTAAGTTTAAACAAAAAGATGTAAGACTAAAGACTAAAACATAGAAAATCTTTTTGGGTTTTCGTTGTTTTTGTTTGAATATTTTTTTTTTGAAATAAGACTCAATAAAGTTGTAAACCACTCCCCCACACTTAAATCTGAGATTGTCCTCAATGTATGAAATTGATACTATAGAATCTAAGTAAGGAGGAATGATTCACGAAAATAAAGCAATAAGACATAAAGTAACTAAAGTAAAGAGAGTGAAGGGTGTAAGAAAGTAAATCTCCGTTTGAGTGCTCCTTCACGTCTCCGTCATTGGGTTTCCTCCTAAGAAGCGCATGAAGTTTAACGTCTTTAGCCTAGACGAAGTGCTCCAATAAACTCATTTGATGCGGCGCCTATGCACTCTTTCGAACTCCATATCGTGCTCACCAAATATCTCTAGGCAAGGCTTCAATCCATCTTGAATCTGAGGGTCAAGTTAATGCACGATCTCTTTGACAAACGCGTCCCCAAGTCTAGTTCGTGGACCTTAGATTAAGTGAATTGCATATTGTGTTTTCCTTCAAAAGAGTGAGGTAAGAATATGTACATAAAAAGAAGACGAGAAATAGAAAGGAATATACACAAAATAGAATTGTATGCACAAAGAACGAGTTATATACAAGTGAGAAGTAGAGAAATAAAAACAATTCAAGAGTATGCAAGGGAGAGTTACGAAAATGGCATGCAAAGGCACAAGTTCCAAAAACATCCAAATTAATGCAACACATAGAAGTCTACAAGAAGAATGGGGTGAATGCACCAGAGGGAAAGCGTTAGAACCTGCATAAGACATAAGTGTTACGTGACATTGCATGAAAAGAATGGCCTGTACATTTGATCTCACTTCCCCAAATTCGCTTAGTCATAGGGGGCCCGGTGATGAAATTCGAGCAACATGGCACCGTCGGGAGGGTAAATAGATAGAGTCTTAGAGTGACATGAATAACTTTTCCAGTTCACTTCTCATATTACTTTCTTGGGCGTATGGCCTACGGTACTGATAAACATATTTCAATCCCCTCTACCATTCAACGTTAATCATGGCCAGTTGGAATAGATATAACGCGAGAAGCAAGGACTAATTTCAAGAACACCCCGAGGCTAACCTGGCCAGTGTATGTACTCCATTAGAGTACACTTTCTTAGTGCCTCACTTGTCACCAGTCCTAACACTCCTAGACACCATAACCAACCGATGGAAGTTTTCAAAATAGAGGTTTAGCAAACCCAAATGTTTACAACCTCCGCCCAACCTCATGTCCATAGATTCATGTCTATAGTGTGTGGTGATGAAATCCACACATTACGAAGGGTTTAGGAGAAAGTAAACAAAAATGGCGCTACTTCTTCCCCAAAGTAAGATTTTGAAGAGAAAGATTTTGAGATTCATTCAACTCTAAAACATTTAATAGGAATTTTTTTTTATTTTCGGAAATTTTTTTTTTTACTTTTGGAATTTTTTTTAAAGAAATTTACAAAGAAAACGTTTTTAACAACAAGTATTACAATTAATATACAAGTATGAAAATTATGTATGAATATAATATTTACATTATGAACATATATACATAGACGAAATCATACAAGAAATTATTTCAATCCACAGCAACGGCGCCAAAAATTGATACGCTAAAATTATGCATTAAAGTATACACAAAGTCCACCCAACACTTAATAAAAACATATGCAAATTAAAACCTTTTTTTGCAGATTGTAGCATTGATAAGTAGGGATCGTTCTTAACGAGAGATTGAGGGTACCTAAGAATGATTATCGTTTGATTAATTAATTAGGGGTGTAGTTGATTGTATTATTTACATGGTCAACTCATCTTTAACCTAACTCATTCATAAATTATGCCAATTCCAAAATCTACGAAACTCCATAACCTAGTTCTACAAAATACAAGCACATTATCTCAAGTACGTGCTCGAGAACTGACTTATACACTTTCAATGATCTACACTCGGGAACTGTCCTATATCTAATCAAACATTAAGCACAACATACAAGTATAACAAAAACTAAGATATTGAAACACATGGAAGATTATTGAAATTCATATAAGATATAAAACCATAATTATATTAAAGATCAATCCAACAAAACGATCATTCAATCACAAAAGACAATCACAGGGTAAAGAGGTCGTGTTACACCTTTCCTATGGATGCTAAGTGGTCGACACTCCTTGGTGAGACACTCAGGAACTGCCCTATATGTCGCAGATGAAGGTGTTTATGATGGAATATGGCGTGGTTTGATTTCGCTAAGGAAATCTCAAACTGATGAAAAGACAAATTTGGTTAAGTAGAGCTTTGGTACAAAAATGGGCAACTTTTTACAAATAACCTAAGCCTCTCTATTTAAAGGAGAAATTTAATCCTCAAATAAATAGGAGTTTACAATTTAAAGTTTAAAAGGAAAAGGATTAAGCTAATTAAAAACCTTTCCTACAAGTAAAAGGGGTGAAAATAATAAAACAAAAGGAAATAGGATTGAAATCGTATTACCGAATGGAAAATAGGTGTGAAAACAACTTGAAATTACCCTAAAATGTGCCTAAAGACTCGAATTTAAGCTACAGGGGATGTTTCAGTGGTCAACCATTGAAATAGCTAGTCAAAATCGGTGGAAATGAGCTGGTCAACGCGTGGTCGACTTGGGTCAACTCTGCTAGGTTGCAGTTGGTTGCTTCGGTGGCTGCTGTCCGAATCGGGAAGACGGAGCTTAAGATGCGCGCGCCGAGAAGAAGATGATGTGTTCAGTACACGCACACCGAAGCTAGTTCTGGGTGTTCAAGAGGCGTCACGAAAATGGTTCTTAGCCTGATTAAATGAGTTCGTTAGACTCCTACCGAAATTGGTTATACTTTTTGGTGGCCTCCTTTGTTTTGATCATATGTTTTTCAATATAACTCTGATTGAGATGATTCATTTGCCTAAATTCTCGTAATTCCATGCTTAATGCAATTTTGCACAATTCTCACAAAAGACATTATTTTGTCCTGTTGTTTTGTAATTAAACATTAAATGATAAGCATAAATGGTATAAAATGATGCTTAATTCAAGGATTATCAATCTCAACTCAGACAATACAGCTAAAGGTTCAAGAATGACTAATTGATGAAAAAGAAGAAGAAGAAGATACTAGATTTTATACATAGCGAAGGCTTCAAAATTGGTCATAATCAAAGAGCAGAGAAGACAGAAAGAGAATCAAAGAGAAGGTGAGTAAGAAGAACAATTCAAGTGCGAGAGAGAATTGAGAGAGAGAGGGAGAGAGAGAGAGAAGGGACCGAATTGAGTGTAGAAAGAGATAGAAGGTAGAAAGATGTCAAGGTCGAATTCAAGAATCATGAAACAAAATTTAATTCAAGTCATTAAAGAAATTCTAATCAGATGAAGATCACAATAGTTTCTGTGATAAATCATGGAATGGAGGAATCAAAAGAAGAAAGGAAGAAGATCGAATTTGAGAAGCAAGATTGAGAAGAAAGAATCTGACATCGAAGGCAAAAATTTGAGATAGAAGACAAATTCAGTTGTGAAATTGATGAAGAAGAACCAGAGATCTAAGAGAAAATACAAGAATGAGATTGAATTTGAGAGAAGAATTTGAACCAAAGTAAGATCAAAGAAGAATTTGAGAGATTCGAATAACAAGAACCAGAAATGTAGGTCAAATTTGCACCAAATTGTGGCGCACAATTTCTTGAATGAGTAATGAAAAATTTGACCAAGATTGAATAAGAAAGAGAAGATTAATATTAAGATTGATAAAAGCTTAGCTGAGAGATTTAGGAGAGGAGATTCTGAGGAATCAGAATCGAATAAGCCTGACTTTGAGTTGAATGTATGAAGCTGTCGTAGTTGAAGAGTCAACGAAGTAAAAGAGCAAAATAAAGTAACCGCTGATGAACATTTTTTATGAAGAAATCAAAGTATTCTGATGAAGGTAGAAGAGCCGAAATCGAGAAGATGTCAATCACACCAATTCTAGGCCACACATACTAATAGAACGAAGTTTAAGAACTCAATAAGCCATGGTTCGAAGTCATCATTGAAGCAGAATCAGAGAAAATCAAGACCGAAGAAGTCTGAGTGGAGAAGTGTGAAGAACCATAACCAAAGAAGTGTGAAGAATGAAGCCGCCACAAAGCCAAGAGTCAAATCCAAAATTGAACAAAGAAGTCTTAGAAATCCGCAAGCTAAGAGTCGATTCTGAAAAATCTACAAGCCAAAAGTGGAAGCCATTGATGAAGAATAATTTGAACTGATAAATCGAATCCGCCGCAAGAAAGCAAAGGACGGAAACAAGGAAATCACAGACAAACATGTTTGATGTAGAAAGTGAAAAGCCGAGAGCACGAAGCCATCATCGATCACAAATCAGAGGCGCGATCGATGAAATCTAATGTTGAGCCAAAATCGTGAATCCGTCAATTGAAGAAGAAGACTGAGAAATATGCAAGTCGTCGCATACTGAAGAAATTAAAAATCTGATTCTGAGATTGTGGGAGATATTTTGAGTCGGTGAGAGTCACTCTTGTATTGCATATTTTTACATAATGAAAAATACCAAGCTTACTCTCATTATGTAAAAATATCTCAAAACAAGAGTGACTATCACACACCTTTAGTACATTATAAGTCCTAGAAGTCCTATTTATACTATTCACTTAACAAACAATCCAATGACTAAAGACTTAATATAATATTGCTAACACTGAGGGTAGCCGACCTTGATGCTATGGTCAATCCCTGGATGGACAGACTAGGAAGTAAACGGGCTTTCTAAGCTCAAGTGTAGGCGTGCCACTAGTAGAGGAAACTGCTACTAGATAATGTAGGTTGTTTCCGTTTTCGGGCCAAGATCCTTTCTTCCGATCAAAACGATTATGGGGCATACAGACAAGAATTCTCCTGCGCTGTTTTTTATGCCTTTTTCAAGGACTTAAAAATTCTTTTCCAACGTTGCCTAAACCAGTAAATTTTATTTCACCATGATACTCTGATTGGTGAGATTGTCGTTTCAGTTCGCTAAGGTGGTTAGTGGTTCCAGGTTCTCTCGAGTCGAAATCAAAGTAATCGGACAAATGTACAAAGATGGTATCCCGGCTTATGATGTTGAAAACCACGTTCGGATGGTATGTCCTGAAAACCAATTATTTACTTAAGAAAATCTGGTTTTTGTTTTTATATTAAAATGAATTCGAAAGTACAAATATAGGAACATAAACGAACTTGAATGTAAATGAACTAAAATTACAAGTGGCAAGAAAGTAAATTATTCGCTTTGCGCTTCAAAATCACCTTTAAACACAAATTGGCTACACATATGTTTGTTCAATTTTTACACACAAAAAAAAGGCTAAATGGTTTCAGACGTTGTTGAGTTGTACTATAATCTAGTAAACATCTCTATATTTCAATTTTACCGCCCTTAAAATTTACCTATCACGAAGTGCCTACCGTCTCTGAATTTTACCTATCACTACATGAAAATAAGGATGGCCGAGCGAAGTGATTCCGTCGAGCAAAAAGGACAATCAGCTATACGACCACTGTCACGCAAGTATCGTCGGGCTTCGGCTTCGCTCGACGAAAAAGACGTCTGCTAAGTAAGAATGAAGTCAACGACTTTTTCCTGGCGGAGCTATTCACCGAGCAAAGCCATCAATAAGAAGAACATCGAGCAAGGTTCAAAGCCCTACTTAGTGAAGCCTCCGTCGAGTACGGTTTGTTATGAACAACTTTGCTCGGCGAATGTTCGCCGGGCTAACCTGTGGACAACAATCTTTGCTCGACAGAGTTTTCGCCGGGCAAAGTTTAAATATATATTTTAAATATTTTAAATATTTGAATATTTATATATTTATATATAATTAGTATTAATATATATATATATATATATTTTAATAAATGAATTAAAATAATAATATCAAAATGAAAATGAAAGTAGTATATATAATTAAATGTAATATTTTTACATAATTTAAATAAAAACTTCTAAAAAAAATAATTAGTCCGGTAGCTGGTCTTCCAGTGGGACCTCGGGTTGCTGTTGTGTCTACTGGTCCTGAGTTTGCTGCACGCCCTCCACCATCGCAGCCTACAAGTTAGGAAAAATTAATAATTAGAAAATTAACTATCCAAAACAAATATTGAACTATTAAAGTATGCAAACATCAAACTTATGTGAATAGAGGCAGCCACCTGATTGCTCAGACCATCATAAACTTCACCTGAGGCATTCACTTATGGGAATAGTGACCCAGCCATGCGACAACCCTCAAGTCGGGTCAGCAATGGTTGCGATCTCCCATGGTGCTCAAATTTTTTTGTTGCCTGATTTTCCTTGTTGGTCCTTGATTTTTGTCGAACATTAGAAAAAAAATCATTACCAATACTCCAAATGTAAAGCAATACGCTAGATAAATAAATAAATAAAAATGTTAAATTACCAGAAATCCCTCGGGCACAAAGTGGTCGCATAACCAAATCCACCCCACTGCCCTTTTTCCCTTGAAACTCTGCTAGGGGATTTACACGAGCTAAATCAAAGGAACTTCAACCCTTGTGGTACGCATGGAGCTCGGACTTCCAGTCGACGAACCGCTTCTGCTAATGGAAGTTTATGTGAGCCATGGGATCGGCGTTTTCCCCATCCCACTCAAAATTAAAATGTAATAAACATATTAAAGTCTATAAACATATTAAAATAATAAAAATAATGAAAATCGTAAGAAGAAACTCATACCCTTAAACTGAACCAACAAATATCGAGCTCTGTCATGGATTAGCTTTTGAAATTATCTGCCATCATCTTGGACTTGGTGCGAAAAATCGCTCCCATGTCCTGCACCAGTAGAGCATGCAATTTAGGCTAGGGTGCCTTGAGTTATTCCACCCACACGACCATGATCCCGAGGTTAGCTTATCTGTAGATCTGCTTGGATGCCAAACCTTTGCTGATGTTGCACACCTTTGTTTTTCTCCTTGCAAATTCGATGAACATTAGTACAACATTTTAGTAAAAAACAAATACAAATTTTTAAATAAATAAGACATTGAACTTACCCTAAGGGAGCTGTCCAACAATGACCTCCGCTGGGACATCCACTCCAGCGGCCTGGGGGTCCGTACGAGGTTACTCATGTATCTTGCTGTGGTGGTGCCTTGCCGATCGTACCCCTGGTATTGCCCGTTCATCAGTAGGGACATGGGTGCTTAGGAAGGGGATGGTTGCTCTACCGAGGTGGGTGCACTAGCAAGAGATGGCTACTCCGTCGGGGAAGATGCTGATGTAAGAGATAGGTGCTTCGTCAGCTCAGTGGGACAAATCTCCAATGTGATCCATCTATACTCACACATCTGCAATAAAAAAATTAAAATAATTATTATAAAATTAACCAACATATTTGTAAGTCAATAATAAATAAAAAATCAAACAATTTAATTTTAAATTCACTAAATAACTAAATAATTAATATAAAATTAACTCCCTATTCTTTAATTCCAATAATAATTAAATAAATAAACGAATAATAAAAAATTAATTAAACAATTAGTAAATTTACAATAAATAATTTTAAGTTTTTAATTTTAACATATCTAATAATAATTTCAATTCCAACCTATCCAATAATCGAACAATCCAAAAATGTCAACTTTTTAATTCTAAGATCAATATTAATCAAATCTAATAATCAATAATCCAACACCAACAATCCAACACCAACAATCCAACATCAACCTACTAGTCCAATAGTCCAATAATATCCAATGATATCCAATAATTTCCAATAAACTCCAATAGTAATTTTTTTTATCCAATACTATCCAACATAACATTCAATAATCAATAGTCAATCCAATATTAAAAAATCAATCCAATATTCAAACATCAATCCAATAATCAAACATCAATCCAATATTCTAACATCAATCTAATATTTAAACATCAAGAATAATATTCAAAAATTAAAACATAAAAGTAGTTGTGAGGGACTTATAATGAGAAAGAGATAGAAAAGAGGTCGCGACCAGCGCTCGGGTTTAGGGTTTTGGTCGCGGGTTTGGGGTTGTGGTAGCAATGTTTGTAGATTAGGGAGTTGGGTTTTTTGGGTGAGAGAGAGAGAGAGAGAGAGAGAGAGAGAGAGAGAGAGAGAGAGAGAGAGAGAGAGAGAAAGAGAGAGAGTGTGTGTGTGTGTGTATGTGGGTGTGTGAGTGAGTGAGAGAGAGGAGCGAAAGAGAGAGAGTGTGTGTGTGTGTGTGAAAGAGAGAAGAGAGATGAGTTTGGTTTGTGGGCTGGGTTTTATGGTTGACAAAGGCGCACTGAGCAAAGAAAAAGAAGAGATGAAGAGGAAGAAGAAATGGAAGGGTTGCAACTGTTAATTGTTAGTGGAGACTTTGTTCGACAAATGTATTCGCCGATCCAGCTTTAATGAGCCGGCGGCCAAAGTTAGGCAACAATGTCAATTTTTCACAAAATATTTAGGTGAATTTTGTAGTTTTCTCGAAATTTAAGTTTTCCCAGTGAACATTGCAGATCTGCTAGACAAAGTCTGCAAACCAATTATTTTGTTTTGATTGATATGGAAACGAGCAAATTTGAGTAATCTGACTGTTCAGTTCGTGATAGGATGTGCCTAGACCTCACCCGTCGAAAATCATAAGGTTTTGAGGATTTAAAGTCGTCGGATGAAGAAATTGTTTTTATTACCATTGATTCGTTGCGCATCATTACCCAATCTCAAGACTTCCAAATTTGATAATTTTTTGCGTTGATAATCTATGAGTGTGGCTTATAAACATGGACAACTGGATCAGCCAAACCATTGAAGAAAAGTGTTGAAAATCGTAAAATCACCATATTCATTAACACTAACAAATATTTGAAGGAAGCTTCAATAGTATTTTTCAGTTTTTGGTTCGATTGATATGCAAATGAGTGAATTTGAATAATCCAATCGTTCAGTTCGTGATAGAACATGCCTAGACCTCACCCATAGAAAATCTTGAGGTTTTGAAATGTTAGATCAAGAATAAATGTTTTGTCAGCGTCGATTCATTGTGCATCGTTACCTAATCCCATGACTTCCAAATTCACTAATTTTTTGTGTAGATGATCTATGAGTGTGGCTTATAAATATGGACGGTTGGATCAGCCAAAATATTAAAGGAAGTTATTGGAGATCGTAAGCAAAAGCACTAATTCTTGAACTTGTTCGACGAATTTGCACATATGCCGGCCAACATTTGTGAACCTTGCTAAGCGAATGTGCACATTCCCTGAGTAATATTTTTTTTAACCTTTCTTGAAAAGTGTACATGTTTATCAGGAAAAGTTGTTGTTGTGTGTGGCAAGTTCATCGTTGACACTTAATGTTCTTCACTTAAATTTTTTAACTTAAATGGAAGCATTTTTGGAGATTTAATTTTTAATTACTAAAGGTTGAGTTGACTATTGTTATACAATTATTTGATATGTTTGTACTGCATAGAGGATTCCGAATGATTTTTCAATGCAATGTGGAGATGTATCAAATCCAGTTATCCTTAAACTTCCAAGTGGTTTAGAATGAGAAAAAAACCTTTTCTTTTTAGTTTTTATCTCTAGAAAATTTTCATTCCCCATCTTTTGCCTACGAAGGGAGTTCCAAATTCTGGGTTCGCATTATTGGCAGTAATTTCATAAAGATTGACTATCGATTAGCAAATCCCCAAATGAAACAATTTGATATGGATGTTGATTCGAGTGATGAGTCAATAGATGTGCCCAAAAAAGGTTCAACTGATTATTCAGACGATGATTTTGTCCTTCCTAGTAAAAGGCCTCATAGCATATGCAAAACAAGTTCAACTTTGCAATCACAATATGATTCAAGCGACACTTAATAATGTAAAAACATAATCTGTTACATATTATTTATACAATTCTGACCGACCACTAGGGAGATGCCCCTGACCGCCTACGAATAGCCAGTGCAAGTCAACCCGCCACCTGCCAACCAGACTCAACTGTCGACCGACTGATCAAGGCCAGTTGACCCCATCTGATCGAATAGGCATGACCGATCGAGGCACCAAATCGTCCTCTCTCAAGGACTGCTTGTAACGACCAGTCCCGAATTTTGGGATTAGATTAGTGGTTAATTGAGGATTAGCATGACTAATCAGGGATTAGTAGAGTGTTTCAGACGGACGATGTAAAATGACTGTTTTACCCTTGGGAATGACCGGGACGTAGATCAGGACATTACGAATCCATAGACAGGCAGCACATCTAAATCGGACGTTCAATAGGAAAATTACAGGTTTAAAACGGAAATCCTCACTATTCACGCAAATTGAGGAATTTAACATGTGGCATGATTTGATTGGAGAAAATTCTAGAAAGACCCACCAGATGAGTGACAAATGTCACCAATCTGATTAGCTCAGAACCCAATATTTTGGGTTTATCATCATCCTTATCAGTCATCCTCTCTCTATTTTCTCATAAACTGCGAACCCCTCCACAAAACCATGCAACCCAACCCACACCAAACACCCTTAATCTTCATCCTTTGCTTGTGACCCGTGAACAAAAATGAAAGGGGACGTTGAGACGATCGTGGTGGTGGCCACGACGGAACAACGACGGCAAGGTAAGGCAAAATAACCCAAAAACCCTGTTTTTAGGTCAAAAATGGTGGATCTTGTTTCAATGACTTTTGATCGATTTGGTTGGTTGGATGAGGTTCCTGAGGGCAAGATGAGTTGATTGGGCTTGGGATCGAGAGCAACGGTGGCTGAAATCGAGAGAACTCGACGGAGGAATTTTGGGTTACTGTTCCTCGAATCAAAGGTATAATTCTAGCTTATTTTCATTGTTGGCAGCCCATAGATCGATTAAGGGAGGTTAGACGAAGCTATAGGAAGAAACAGGGATGAAATCGGAGTTGGAATGAACGTTTTGAAACTGGGTCGGGTCATTGGTCTATGCGACCTGGTTACATGTAGTCGGGTTGACCCAACTGAAGGACAGGGATGACATGACATTAGCGATGACGTCATCAAGCTGACATCATCATGTCAGGTCTAAAAAATGTCAAATTGACAAGTTAAAGGTGGACCAATGGTAGGCCGACAGGTGGCACTGTCAGATCTGACAGTTGTCAAAATCAGTTAGTGCTGACGTCATGCTGACTGTTGACCGTGCATTGACCACACGTGTGGGGGCGCGTGAGCATGAATTTCGAGGTGGGACCAATGTCATTCCAAGGGATTCGACGATTCGGATCCAATAGTGGTAGTTTTGGGTCGATCGAAGATCGTTAGGCTGGTCAAATCGAGGTTTTTGACCTCGAGAAATGTGTTCGGGGCACGTTGACTTTTTTGAGAGCTTTGGGGTTTTATCCTATGGACTTATATAGATAGTTAGTGACCTTCGGGTATGATTTGTACAGGTCCAGAAGTTCCAGAGATGGTGGAGTAGCCTCGGGGAGGCTTATGTCATGCGTATCGATTCGGCAGCTAAGACGGTTTGTGAGTGGACTTTTGTTTTCGAAATATGATGCATAACTATTTTATATGTTTTATATCTATGTTTTGAATGCCTTGAGTAGGTATGTTTGTGGTATTTTTTATTTACGCATTTGTACGTATTCATATGTGCTTGTGTTTTCAATAATGGATTGATATGAAATCGGGCATGAGACCCATTTGATTTAGAAACGATCGGACTTGGAGTCCACTTGATTTCATGAGATATTGGGCTGGAGGCCCATTTGGTTTACATGATCGTGCTAGAGGCCCAGTTGATTATGATATCAGACATGAGTCCCAATTGTGGTTTATAAATGTGATTTCGGGTTCGGAGACCATAAAATGGATTTGGATGTGAGAAATTGGATTTATGGATTTATGGATTTACGGTGTTTTTATGGAAATTTCGGGCATGGCCCCATTGGAAAGTTTCAGAATGATTTTATAAACTATTTTCCATATACCATCCTTATATGAGGTTATGTGGATGGTCTCCTCCAGATGTCTAGGATACTGGGGAAGTCACAGCGCATTGCCTGCGAGGGGTCATTTCACGGAGCGATCGGATCGTATAGTGACTAAGGAGCAGAATTGCTATTATTAGATGTCTGGGACGTCAGACATCTGGGATGTCATAGATTGACCCATAGAGACCCTAGGTGGCACGCTTAGCCTTAGACCATGATATGACGTCTGGAACGTCAAGCGTCTGGGATGTTAGGCATCTGGGATGCCGAGGATGGGTATTTGGATCACAGACTTGTTGGATTTATGAAATGGTGTTTCTGTGTTTATGGAATTAGGCAATGGCCCACATGGATTTGGATTTAAGGTTTTTGACTGAGTACCCACATGAATGGATTTATGGTTTTGGGCTAAGGTCCCAATGATTTGAGGAAGCAAATGGCTTTGGTTTAGAAGCTATTTTATTATATTTGAATTAACTGGTTTTCGTATGCATGCATGCTTTTTAAGTGAAGGGCATAAATATCTTTTATGAAATGTATTTTATTAAAATTATTTATTTTTGTCCACTCACAGCTTTTATGGTTTTTAATGCCCTTCAGGTTGATCGTGGATGCGGGCTGTAGCAGAGACCGAGACATCATACTCCGCCACTGATCTGAGTGCATTTTGGAAGCCCGAGTGGGCTGTTGGTTCAGGGTATTCCTTGTCTGGCCTTCGTGTTACACGTGGGATAGACGGGTGTCTAGCCTTCATGTCGCACATGGACTAGACAAAAGCATGGCACATCCCACGTAATCCCAGGGGGATTGAGATGGGTCGTGTCAGGGCCCACCCTTCATCCCCTGGGATTAGGGGAAAAACCCTGCACCCGTCTGACTTACGCATGACATGAAGGTTAAACTAACGTCCAACCTCCATGTGACACTTAAGTCGGACCAGGGATTCTCGAATCCAGCCATCCGAAAAGTAACCGGTCTTCCCAGAGTATGCCGAACTACTGTGGATCGAGGGTGTGATGTCTCCGTCTCTCTCAACCAACAGCCCGTGCCGCAACAACCTAGAGGGTATCGAAAACACAAAAAGACTGTGAGTGGACAAAAATAAAGTTTAAGTTCAAAAACATTTCATAAAACAATGACATTTATACCCTCCACTCAAAAACCAATGCATGCATATCAATTCAAGTCATGAAGCCACTCAAATCAAAAACCATCCACGAAACCATTTGAAAACCCATATCATCCAGGCCTCAGCCTCAAATCACAAATCAATCTCAAATCCGGGAACTCAGTCCCAAAACTCATCAAATCCACTTCATCCAGGCCATTGCCCAAAACATCAGAAAACCAGTTAAAAACATCAATCATACAAGTTTACTGGATCTCAAGTGCACCCGAGTCTTTAAACTCAAAACACAATGCACAAATAGCCAGGCCTTCCCGGGATATCAACGAGTCTTTAAACTCAAAACACAATCACAGGCCTCGGGGGGTATCATATCCGAGTCGTTAAACTCAAAACCATACCGAGTCTTTAAACTTAAAACATCAATCCAGGGCCCTCCCCCCGTAAATCAATCCGCGTCTTTAAACTCAAAACCAGATCCAGTGAGTTTTCTCTTTTTTCGGGTCTTTAAACCCAAAACCATTTTTCAAGCAACATTGAAAACCACAAAAAATCTATCTCCGAATCCGCAACAATGATTCCATAAGCTGGCATCCGGAACCACTGTCCCGAACCCAAATCCAGACTCCCTTTCCAAACCTCGAAAACAAAATCCAAAACATCTTTTCTGAAATCACAAGAGCTGGGCTCCAAGCCCGAAATAACTTTTCCAAAATCCATTTCAAATCCTTGAAATCAAATCATGTTGTGAAATCAAACCATCAAAACCATGATCAAATCACAAGAACGTTCGAAATATCGTAAAATCTGAAATTCCGTAAAATATCTCGAAAAACATGCAAAACCGTAAAGCATAAAGATTACAAATCAAATCATAGAATCAAATATAGAAATCATATAAAACATATATGCATGCATTAAGAGTTAGAAAGCAAAGTCCACTCACAGACCATTCCGACGTCGCCTCGATACGTGCGCACTTACGCCGTCCCCGGCCATTCCGCTATCCTCTGCTTTCCCGAACCTGTCCAAAGCCCATAACGAGGTTACTAACTACTTCACAAAAAGTCCTACTCAAGTCCCATAATTTTCCCGAACTTCTAAGCGTACTTTAAACGGATGCCTAAACCTTCGATCCGGCAGAACTAACCCAAAACAACGTCCGATCGTCCCGAAACTTGTCCCAAAAGATTCGTTATAACGATTAGACCAAAAACTATGTTGGAAGTTTCCCCAAAAAAGCCACCACGCGCCGCCCAAAGTGGCTGCGCGTGGGCCTCACCCGCCTGCACTGTTCATCGTCTTCAACCTTCGTTCACCCGGTTCAGACTAGCTCAGTCAAACCGAACCGGCGTGACCAGTTCTCCGCCTTCCTCCGTCCATTTTCATTCCTTTTTCCACCAAACTCTTCGTCCTCATCCTAGCAACTAATTCCAATCCTAAAACATAGACATTACCGCCTCAAACCTCACCTCGCAAGCTCGAACCTATAACCAACAAAAATCCCTGTTTCTACTTCCGACCACTCGTGCACTTCCCCGTCACGGCTTCAAACCCTATAGGTTCCTAAGGACCTACTGAACTCACTAGAACTCACCAAACACCTCGACTCAGCCCCAAAAGCCACGACTTACCGTTTGAATCAAAACTGGAAAACATAGCATATGGACGAATTGAAAAAATTACCTGTGCTCAGCCCACCACCGCAAGCTCCGCCGTGCCCACTCGACTCTCCTCAGGCCTCTCAACGCCACCACAGGTTCAATTTGACGGTTTGATCACTGGAAGTGCACAACCGTGCACGGTGGTTCTCGACTCTGTGTCCTCTGGTTCCTCCTCCCTTCTCACACACACACCGTCACGCCAAAATCCTCACAAACACAATCACTCACTCTCCTAACTCTCCTTCGAACACTACAGAACCTCACAACACTCACACACTCACTCAGTCTCTGCAATTTGATCAATTTCTCCTCACTGTCTCACCCTCTGTTTTTCCCTCTTCGAACACGACTAACACACAGACACACACATATAATTGCACCGTGCACAAAGCCTAGAATCCACTAGAGCACCCCCACGTGTCCACCATCCCATGGCCCAAACTCAAAATATCCAATCACACACTGCACACTTGTCCTCATCTCCTTTGCACAAATCCCAAGGCACCAAAAGACCAAAATGCCCCTGTGAGTCAAAATTACCATTTTGCCCTTCAACTTCCTAGACCCATAACTTTACCGTCCGACGTCCGATGACAGCGTGCCGCCTGTCGTTGTACTCAGGACGTCGAGATCTACCTAATGGTCCTTGGTTTACGTGTAAAAACTCGGTCGTGTGAAAAGTCAACTTTTCCTCTTCGTTTACCCAAATTACAGTAATGCCCTCAACGTTCCGAACATCATAACTTCCTCCTCGGATCTCGGATCTCGGAATCGGGTGTACCACCTGTCTACGGACTCGTGACGTCCCAAACTATATCACGGTCATCGGTCAATACCCAATTGACCGCCTGAACTCAAAGTCAACTTTTTACCCAAACCAAGGGTAAAATCGTCATTCTACACCAAACGTCCCACAGTACCCAACTAACACCGATTAACTCAGCTAATCCGTTGCTAACTACTTCGCTAATCCCGACTCTGGGACAGGTCATTATAGGTCGTGTCAAGGAATTGTAAGACCAGTATCCTGGAAGAAACGGTGAACGATCCCACATTCTTGCGAGGGGGGAATGGTCTAGGAGGGGAATGGTGGTATGCCTTAAAGGTGTAGGCACACACCTATCTAGCATGAGGCCTTTTGGGAGCTCAATGGCTTTGGGCTCGGTTGGAACTCCAAAGTTAAGCGAGTTGAGGGTGATGCAATTCCATGATATGTGACCCCTTGGGAAGTTGCACCGTGAGCTCCCGAAAACAAAACGGTGAGGGCGAGGAGGCCCAAAGCGGAAAATTTCATGCTAGAGTCGGGTCCTGACATAATGGTATGAAAGCTAGACCCCGATCGGGAAGTGTGCCAGCGAGGACGCTGGGCCCTAAGGGAGGTGGATTGTAAGACTCGTGCCCTGGACGGGACACTAAACAATCCCATATTCTTGGGAGAGGGGAATGGTGATGTGCCTTAAAGGTGTAGGTACACACCTATTTAGCACGAGGCCTTTTGGGAGCTCAGTGGCTTTGGGTTTGGTTGGAACTCCAAAGTTAAGAGAGTTGAGCCTGGTGCAATTTCATGATTGGTGACCCCCTGGGAAGTTGCACCGTGAGCTCCCGAAAATAAAACCGTGAAGGCGATGAGGCCCAAAGCAGAAACTTTCGTACTAGAGTCGGGTCCTGACCGAGGAGGGTCGGGTCCTGACACTGCTGACCAATATCCTTTAGCATCATGGTCAGTACCATCAAATAATTACCTACTCCAATGGTAACAATACAGTTGACCCTCCAACGAATCAACACCATCCATTCAATATTTTGGTACACAAGGCATCATCCAAGCAATCGGTTGGGCCTTATGACGCTAGGGTTTCAAACATTTACTGCTATTGTAAATACGTGGCATTTTACCCCACCGTAAAGCAATCGCTTTGTTGACTTAAGTATTAGAGTCTAGTAGGTCGGCACCCCACAAGTGTCCAGTACTCTTCTTACCATCTTGCAGGTCACTCTAACGAACAGAGGAAGACTTCTAGCATCTATCAAGACCACCCCTCGTTAGGTCCATTTTTGGATCATTCATATATATAATTGAAGTATTTTCTTGACAACTGTTATTTAGTGTTGGTTTCACTATCCCTCTCCTAATCACCCTCTATATCTAAGCTATACGTACTAATTGTTTCCTTAGTGTCAGTTTTAATTGGTTATAAGATACTGAGATCAATAAAAATACCATCAATCACAACTAGTGGGGAGAGGTTGTTGGTCCGTATTCCTTCCATGTTTAAGGTGGGTGTCGATGTATTTTCTTGGTAAAAAAATTAGTCATCTTCTGTTTCCCCATCATCTTCATGTTGTCGGTCATCCAAGTCCCAGATATTTCTATACTTCACCATTTCAGCTACTTTCTAACCAGTACTAGTTTTTGGATCATCCACATAAAATATTTGTTTCATCATACTAGCTTTTGGATCATCCACATAAAATATTTCTTTCATCCACATCTTATCAGTACTAGCTTTTGGATCATCTACATAAATGATTAAAATTGTGGAAGGATTACATAAAGAGAATGAGAGATTAAAACCGCCAGTGGCAAGTCCTAATATGAGATTTCTTGACTCTGCAGAAAAATCAGATACATCTTATCAAATTCCTTGCAAGTCTCTACATCAGTTGGATGTCTTAGTGAATCGCCATCCATATGTTCATCCTTGTGCCACCTCATGTGTGCGACAACATAAAGAATCTTTGTAACCGTGGCTTTAATGAAATATAATGCAACACCTTATTTGGAATCTTATTCTTTTGAAACTTAGACTAATTACACACTGAACATTTATCGAGTTGCTTGAATTCACCGTAAAACAATGCACAGTTGTTCTTACATGCATGGATCTTCACATACCCTAAACTGAGATCCTTCAAGAGCTTCTTCGAGCTATAATGATCTTTTGGGACACAATTGTCCTTAGGGAGCATTCAGATGATGATGATGCCTTTCATGTGATCAAAATGCTTATTTGTTTGATTATACCCAATTTTCACATGCATCAATTCTACAATTACCCTAGAACCGAAAATCATTTATAACCAAGGTATAATTTGCGCTCAGCTTCTTTCATCAATCTCTCGTAATAGAGATTTGGCTTTTGGGGTTAAGACTTGGGGGGCTCATCATCCATATAATCAGATGCGGGAAGAAAAACATCGGTTAATATCTCAACCTATAGATCATTATCACACCAATGATCCAAATCGCTTTCATCCCGACGGGTCCAGGGAATTAAAGATGTTAATGCAGTGAAATTTTGTTTATCGAGATAGATCCAATTAGTATGGTTGTGTACAATCACATTTGGAGCCAAATGCATTTGGACATCATTAAGCGACATACAACAACAATTGTAATATTTACGGCACAGGCACAAAATGCGCTTTTGATCACTATATTGATTACGTACAAAGACAATATAGGTGTTGATCCCATCCAAATACTAATCATAAGATCTATCCAACATTTGCATTTAGCCTTTGTACATTGTGTCCGCTTTCACAAAATAGAATAAATGTTAGCAAATGCATTAATATTGTCTTGTAGTTGGAACAAGTTAATATCTAAACCCTCTCATCTCCTTATACCTCCAGTGATCCCTCTCATCTCCTTATACCTCCAGTGATTTGGCCCCATCCAATTTGAGTTGCAACCTAGGAGGCTAAGTTTCAATCAAGGGAAATTTCATCAGCACCACCCTACAGTTCTCTAAATGCGCGACTTAGATATTTTAAACTAATATCTAGTATGCATTCGGAGAACATTGAGGGAATATAAACCGAATTTCGTACAATCGAAACCTAACCTCAATGACAACAACTACAAAACACATAGTTGTGCGCCCCAAAATAAATGGACAGTCCAAGAGTTCATTATAGAAAGTTAATCAACCCAATTAACTTCGCATGTATAGATAAATCACAATTTCCTAGAAAAATTATATCCAAATTTCTAAACATTTTCTACCAATTTCCTAGCATTACTACACATTTTCTACAAATTTTAAACATTTTTTTTTACAAAATTTCCATAATCAATCAAAATTTCCAAGTATAATTATATCCAAAATTCTTAGCAAAATTAAAATGAGAGGCAAATACACATACCTTTTTATAAGTATTCTTTCAAATCAACCACAAATTTCTAAAACACCAGACGTAATTAGATTACAATAAAAAGTCAAAAACTCAAAGCTAAAAAAAATTAAAATCACTGAACCTTCAAAATGTATATTGGTGATTCAAAGACAAAGGAATTTGATTAGTAGTGAAAATGATGATGAAATGATGTTATGGCTGGTGAAAGTGAGTGATGAGAGGTGTGAGATTGTGTTGAGTGGAAGAAGAAGAAGAACAAAGTAGCTGCGAGTTGGCATTTAATGTGTTCAGAATTTTGCGTGGTGGAGGGCTCTCCGAGAAAACTTTAATGATCTGCTGGCCAAGCTTTACGTGCCAAAAATTTTGCTAAAGTTTTTGCTTGCGCACCAATTTAAGTCAACGCCAAGTTTTGCACGATGAACCTAAACATGTCGTTAATTCCAGTTTTCCCTGCGGATGGTTGAGACTCGCTGGGTAAATGACAGGACCCATCCCTAACTATGTAGAAGCTGGACTGGTCCTACTCCCGTTTAACAACTCTTGTCAGACAAGAGATACTATTGACTTTGGCCATGTCCATATTTATTCAATTAACCGAACCTAGTCCGTCCTTATAGGATTTCCACTCATGTCCGTCCCACTCAACCCCGTCACGTGACAGAAATTCCTAACTTTACTTAAACCGTACTCTAGTCAATTAAAAAAAACATAGACGTTTTCCTTCACTTCTCCCTTAATCTTGACCTACATTTATGATTAGTAATTGGAACTAGATGTAGTCAATTTCCAGCTACTTATCTTAATTCACCTAAAACTTTCCACAAGGACTACTTAGTAGTTTAATTGGTATCCTCTTATTTTCTATATTTTCAGCACCCGCATGCTCATGATCAACAACATCTTAGAATCATCATTATAACTCTTAACATAATTATTATATTTACTTCTATAATCATCAATATAAATATCAATTTAGCCACCCATTTAAACATAATAGGCTATCTTCATAACCCTTTAATTTAATCACCATATCTCTAGTTTACATTTATACATTTTCACCATTATATAGCTAAGATTCTTCACCCCGAACTTGTAGGATCAATTAAGGATTCCAAATGGAACATTAAACTTTAAACTATCATAACTAGCTCATATGATGTATGATTAATTTAATTCTTGAACCATTACACTCAAAATACTATTACACTCAAAATTCAAAACTAAGAAACCTTCGTGTTGACTGCCACCCCAAATTATGATGCTCGCGCTATCATGTGATAGACATGGCTGAGGATAGCCTCTGCGCGTGGGCATCACGCGGCCTCCACAATGATTATCTTCAATCTCCAGTTGGGTCTAGTTTCGGTCACCCAAATCGAGACCAAGACCTGGTCGTTTCTCTGTAATTTCTCAATATTTTCCGAAGGTCTAAAAACCAAAAATCATGTAACTGAATTTAGGAGACGATCGGTGATGTTTAAAGGAAGAAAACTTGCCTACAAGACTTGCCTAACGTCCTCCCTTTTCGGTTGTCCATCACCCACTCTGTTTGGGTGATCTTTGCGTCCAAAACATTGTTTTATCAGCCTACAAGGATCACAGGGACACATGGAAGACGTCCCTTCACTTGTTTTTCTAAGTTCCCACCAGAAACTGAGCTGGGCAACTCCAACCCGTCAAACCCCTTCTCGGGTTTCCCAGTGATTTCACGGTTTTGAAGAAACTCACTTTCCTTTCTTAACATCTTCCTTAACCTCTCTTCATTATTTTCCCTTCATCTCTTCGTCTCTGGTCTGCGCTCTCTCTCTCTTTCTATCCCTCGTTCTCTCTCTCTCTCTCTCTCTCTCTCTCTCTCTCTCTCTCTCTCTCTCTCTCTCTCTCTGTGGCACCTTGCTTTTGGCACTATATCCATGGCTCACTGAACACCTATAAGACACATACACACACATATTAATGGGGGCTTAGGTTGGTGAGCAAATGGGAAGGAAATATCTTCAAGAATTTTCTAGATTTTTGCACATGTTTCATATGGTAATTTACAAAATGATCAAATTACACTTTATCACATAATTACCAAAATACCCCTCAATATTCTTGACGCTTATCGATTTGATTTGACTTTTGTCTTTGGCATGTCACCTGTCTATGTTCCTAGGTCGTCGAGGCCTTTATAACAGTCCTTTTAGTACGTCCAAAAGATCTCCCGAACAAAAAGTCAAAATTTTGTCTTTTGGTCAAAAGTTAACTCTTTGACTTTTCAGAGCAAAATGGTAAAGTTTCATTTTCTTGAACATCCGAGGTGTTACAGTAAAGATGTCCATTTTTGTGCGCCAATGGCAATGGCTTTGTGCGTGGACCTTGCGTGGTGTGCTTTATTTGATTCGCTAGGTAAAGTACCTTTCAACAGTGAAATTGTCTATGCCAGGTAAAATTTGGACGGGCAAGCCATCTTCTCTTGTAGTATATAATTGTTCCGTTTAGTGCCTCTGTTTATTTTTAAAAAATTTTACGTTATAATAATAGTAAATATGTTAATCCAAATTTTGGGAAAACAAAATTTTATCTTCTTAAAAGGCTAATTGATAGCCAACTTCCCTGAATTTTACTCAAATTCTATCAGTTGTCTTTAAACTTCAATATTAGAGTCTGTTGCCCATGAACTTCATCCAAATGTGCAACAATGATCATTCTGCCAAATTTTTGGATGCTTTTCCTTTAAAAAGTTTAACATGAGACTCACATGAGCTAAATTTTAAGGACAAACGAGATAATTTCCCTTGAGTCTTCTCTACTTCTTCTTCACTGAAAGAGAGCTCAAACTGTTTAAAACGGCGGCTGCCTAGTCCATTTAGGCGGCGGTTATATGCTAGAAGGTGAGAAACCATCTCGCATAATGACTAGGAGCCTAGATGGATTTTTGTGTACATCCTTATATATATATAGTTATATAAGTTCTTATACATATATATATATATATCTAGTTATATAGGTTATTTTATATGTTAATATTATAAGTATTAATTAAAACAAACATAATAAATTAAAAACTTAGAATGTTGTATAATGAAATTAATAAAAAACTTCCATTTTCTACATTTAAGATTCCCAACTAAATTTATTTATCTAGGTAATTAATTTTTGTTATGTAATTATTTGATAGTATTCAATATATTATTAATTTGTTGAATTTATGTCTTTAAAAAAAACCGTCTAGGACCCCTTTAGGTCCCGCCTAACCGCCTATGCACTAGATCTCTATCGACCGCCCTAGAAGCACCTAGCGTCATTTTGAATATTTTCTCAAACTAAACAAAATCTTTGGAAAAAGAAGGACTTGACATAATAAAAATAAATCAAAATCCATGGAAATTAATCAATAAAACATAATTGGAGGACCATAGCAACTAAATTTGAAGGTAAGGGACGAATGAAAAAATTATGGTATAATTCAGGGGTGATAATATAATTCATTGTGGATTGACATATTTAACCTTATTTTAAACAAAACCATTTGGAAAATAGACGGAGGAATTACTAGAAACATTAAATTAGCTAAAATCGGGAATACAACTTAACTAAAACTTCTAAAAGAAATTTGCTATAATAACTGTCCAATTATAATAGCTAGCATTAGGAAATTTTTTGAAAAATTGCTTAGAGCATTTCCAAGAAAGTCCATAAAACACACATTTTACCCAATTTGGGGATTTCAAAGAAAATAAGGCTCCAACAATGTATTTGTTCCACTTTCCATTTTAAAGTTTTGTTATTTTAGGGTTCTCGATCCCTAAATTTATCAAAGAGGAGGTAAAGTAGGAATTTCTAATTCTCCAAATTCGTATTGGATTCATTTATTAATATTTGAGATTTATCAAAGAAGAGAAAAAAGGAATTGACCATTTTGCCCCTATTATTGTTTCTATTGACATTTGACTTGGTATGTCATATGGATTGTTCATAATTACCATTGTGTAAGTCTCGAAATTTTGAATCCGTAGATGGATAGCATGCGTGTAATGACCTGTCCCTAATTAGCGGGATTAATTAAGGATTAATTACGGATTAGCCTCACTAATCGGAGGATAATCGAGGATTAGCGGACGTTCAGGGCGAAATGACGATTTTGACCCTAGAATGGGCAAAACGTTGACTTTTCATTTGCACGGTCAAATGAACTTTGGTCACGAGTTCATAGACATGGGGTATGTTCGATTTCGACATCCGAGGAAGAAGTTATGACGATCGGAAGTTCGGGCGCATTTTGGTAATTTGGTTGAATAGGGGTCATCGGTTGCCTTTTCAACCGGGAGGTCAGATGGCCAAGGGCCGAGGCCATTACGTAGATCAGGATGATACGAATCCGTAGACAGGTGGCACTTCGAATTCTGACGTTCGACAACGAAGTTACGGTTCACGGAAGTTCGAACGTACTATTGCGCAATTTATGAGACGGAAGCCTTTTTGGCATTTAGTGGGCCCCAGATCTTTCTCAGGCCGTGTCATTCATCCATTCCCCATCATTTTCCTTCATGCATATCCTCTTCCCCTTCATCGATCATTTTCCCATCCACCAAACACGATCACCTTGCACCCCAAAACCAAACCCTTCAACCCTATGACCATGGTTGAGACCAAGAGGATGAACTGAGGAGTTGAGGAAGGTGGTGGCTGGCCAAGGCAGCGCCGTCATGAACGGCAGAGGGCAACTCGAACCAAAGGTATCAGTTTTAACCGATTTTCTCCATTTTTCGATGCCAATCATTATGGCCTGTTTTTAATGATTAGGATGGATTTATTGGGTTAGTAGGAGTGTGATAGGATGATTTTGAGGAAGTTTGGAGGTTGAGGAACCCCGGGGGAAGCTTTAGAAAAATTGAACCGTGGAGGAAAGTTGGACTGGGTAGATTTTGTGGGTTTTTAACATTTTAAATTATAGATTTAAGTTCCTAGGATCAAATTAGGAAGATTACGATTGATTAGGAAGGAAAACGACGAAAACTAGACCGTGTAGGAGCCTGGATTGGTCACGCCGGTCCAAGTTGCAGGGAGAACCGAACCAGTCGGTTGGACTGGTTGGCTGAAGGAAGAAGACGACCCTGTGTAGTGGCGCGTGAGGCTCACGTGCAGGGCCATCCCAGGGCGCGTGGTGCAGAATTTAAGGGAGGTTCCAACATGTGAAATCATCTATTCGATATAACGAACATTTTGGGACTGGTTTCGAGTCGATCGGATATTGTCTCGATATAGTTCGAGCTGTCCGAAGGTTTAGGTGCTCGTTTAAAAATAGTTAAAAATTCCGAAAAATTAGAGGGTTTTAGCGAGGAGTTAATTAAGTAGTTAGTAACCCTCTAAAGTCATTTGGACAGGTTTAGAAGTCCCGGTGATGGCGATTGACCCGGGAGAGTCGTATTGTACGTGTATCGAGGCGGCAGCGCGGATGGTCTGTGAGTGGACTTTCTTTCGGAAATCGATGCATGCATAAATGTTTTATAAATTTTTTAATATTTGTTTTATGATGCCTTGAGTACATTTTGGTGTGTGTTTACGTATCGGCACGTATTTCGAGGTTTTCAAGTTTTATACGTGCTTATACGCGCTAATGCTTTCGGTTTTCATGAAATGGTTTTGAAAAGGTAAAACCGAGCATGAGATCCAATTGGATTTGGTTTTGACTCGGGCATGAGACTCTATTGATGACCTACCGTTCTGAGTCGTGGTCGCGGCGGGTGCTGTGTGCACGACGACGGACGTTATGACGCTCGCCTCCGGATTGGGATGCGTTCCTTCCGGAGAAGTCACGATGCACGTCCCTTTGTCGAGCAGCCACTGGAGACTCAACTTCGGAGTGCTGACGGTTTAGAGGATCGATCGGTGACGTGTGCACTATGGTCTCGAGATGGTCGTGGCAGTGATGTGTTCACGGCGACATACCAGGATTGAGAGCGGTCCTGGATTGATGGTTACACACATCGCTATGATCAGGATCGTGACTAACCCTGAGATATCAGGCTCGATACCCCATTGATTTACGAGTTCGGGCTCGATGCCCAGTTATTGTGAAATCGGGCTAGAGGCCCTATTGAGTCCTATGTTCGGGCTGGACGCCCAGTTGATGTGTGTTATCGGGCATGAGTCCCGTTTATGGTTTTTCTTATACTAGTATGTATATACCCTCCTTATTAGATTATTGATTGGTCTCCTCTAGACGTCGACCTGGATAGTCACGATCCACAGACCAGAGTGGGTATCTCCATAGGAATCCCGTTCCAGAAGTGGGCGTTATGATGTGGTCCCGGACCAGATTCCAGAGAGATGATCGGACTAGGTCCGAAGATAGAGCCTCCCAGATGGAGAATTCCTGGGGGAAGACTCGGAGTGAGACCCCGAGTAGTATGCATACTTATATATATAGAGACATCGTGACTATATCGGGGATGTATTCCCTAGGGGCTTTGTGCCCCGAGTTGACATCTTCTCCGGAAATGCCTAGGATGGGTTATATATGTATATATGTATATGTGCACGAGTTTTCACTAAGACAACGTTGGGCTGAGACCCATGTGTATTGGTTTTGGGCTGAGATCCATATGAGATGGCTTTGGGACGAGTTCCCACGTGTTATTGTTTGGGCGGAGGTCCCATGTATTGATTTACAGATTTCAGGCCAAGGCCCAATTGGTTTTATGGTTCATGACGGTTTATGAGGATCGAGCATGAACCCTAGAGATGGTTTTTGAATGCATGCATATGTTTTTAATGAAGGGCATGAAGGTCTTTTATGAAAATGTTTTATAAAATATTCGTTTTGTCCACTCACTGTTTTTGTATTTTGAATGCCCTTCAGGTTCATCGCGGATGCGGCTGTAGCAGAGACGAGACATCACATTCCTCCTTCCGATCCTGGCGTACTTTGATAGCCCCGGTTGGGCAATGGACAGAAATATCCCTAGTCTGACACTTCGTGTCAGACGGAAGCAGGTACGTCCCACGCTAATCTCGAGGGAATTGGGACGGGTCCTGTCAATGCGAGAATCGGAGATCGGCTGGCCATGCCATAGGCCTAAGCTTGGTAAGGGTTTGGGCTTTTTTCACTTTAAGGGAATTTTGGTAAATGCGTAAGGGAGATTTTTCTTTAGAGGGTATACTAATCAAATAATCTTGTTATCTCTTTGGGAATAGTGCACTGACTTAAGAGGATGAAGAAGGGGTGTTACATGTATTCTTGGATGGTTCATTTTTGGGGATGAGCTTGTGTGAGTGTTGTTAGAGTTTTCTTAAACTGGGCAACCAAGACAAAGAATGAAAAATACATAGAGAGAAAAATAGAAAAATCTGATTTGAAGCTATTATTGAGTTATGGAAGTTGGACCTTGAAGCCAAGATCAGTAGCTAGTGAGGAACATGCAGATCGAGAATAATTGCGCAATGATCACTGTGAGTGGACTTTTATTTTTATCTAATCATTATGCATGCATATTTATGTGTTTTAAATGTTTTTTTTGTGTGATTTATGTAATATTGGATTGGTTATGATTTTCATATGATTTTTGAGTGATTTTACATGATATTTGTTGATTTTACGGAATTTGTTTAAATGTACGTTCTACAAGGTTTTGACATAAACCGTGGTTCAGGCTTAGGCCTAGGTGACAGGACTCATCCCAATCCCCCCGGAATTAGTGCGGGATGACCCTGCTCTCGTCTGACAGGAAGTGTCAGACAAGGGATATTTACGACCTTTGCCCTCTCGGGCTATCAGAGTACGCCAAGATCCGGATGAGGTATGTGATATCTCGGTCTCTGCTACAGTCCACATCCCGTGTCAACCTGAAGGGCAGTCAAAACATTAAAAGCTGTGAGTGCACAAAACAAGAGTTTATAAAAACATTTCATAAGAAGACATTTGTACCCTTCACTAAAAAGCATGCATGCATTCGAAAACCATTTAATCGAAAGAACCATATGTGAGAACTAAGCCCAAAACCATAATGAAAACGACCGTACGGGCCACTGCCCAAATCCACGAGGGACTCAGCCCAAACCAGAAATAAACAAAGTACACGAGCCACCGTTCAAATCCTGTGTAACCCCACATCACATATCATATATCATATTTATATCATATACACATATAATTCACACAACCAATCCTCTCACGGTTTCCAAAGCTACGCGCGTGCTACCCGGGTCTCAATCCGAGTCTTCTCAAAGTCAAGGTCAATGTCCGCAGACCACTGACCCTATCCGAGGTAATAGTAATCATAGCCTTCCTGAGAGTAAGGAACCCAACTGGGGGGTGACTCCACTCAGTCGGTGCTCCGTGACTACTCCGGGGTCCACCCAGGCCAACGACCCTCCACGGAGGAGATAATAGAAGTAAAGGAAGGTATATGAATACATATATATACATAACATAAACATTCATGCCTGGTTCCCTTGAACCGTCATGATCCATAACATCCACTAATCAGGGTTCATGTCGGTTCCCATAAACCTTCATGAACCAGATTGACCTTTCCAGGGTTCATGCCGATTCCCATAAACCGCCATGAACTTGAAAATCCATCTAGGGTCCCTAACCCGAAATCATCAATGTAAAACAACTGGGTCTCGTGCCCGAACATATGACTCAACTGGGCACCGTGCCCGATATCTAAGGGTCAGTCACGACTCCGATCATAGTGATGTGTGCAACCATCCATCCAGGACCACCCTCAATCCTGGTATGTCGCCGTGAACGTATCAACTGACGCGACCACCACAAGATCATGGTGCACTCATCACCGATCGATATCCTGAACCGTTAGCACTCCGAAGTCGAGCCTCCCCAGGCTGCCCGACCACGAATCGTGCATCGTGACCTCTCCGGAAGGAACACATCCCAATCCGGAGGCGAGCGTCGTATCGTCGATCGCCGTGCACATAGCACCCGTCACGACCACGATTTAGACACGAAGGTCGTAAATAGTGTCATATGCCCGAGACCAAACCAAATGGGTCTCATACCCGAGTTTATCCTTTTAGAATCCAAAATCATTTCATTTAAACTAATAAAGAAATACAGACCCGTATAGGCACCGTATAGGACCGAAACCTCGAAATACGTGCCTATACGTAACCACGCATTCAAATGCACTCATGGCATCACAAACAAGTCTTTAAAACATATAATAAACATTTATGCATGCACCAATCTAGAAAACAAGGTCCACTCACAGACCGTCCGAGCTGCCGCATCGATTTGCGTGCCATACGCCTCCCCTAGCCGATCACCGTCACCGGGACTCCCAAACCTATCCAAATTTTAATAGAAGGTTAATAACTACTTAATTAACCTCCTACCGAAGCCCCGTAATTTTCCCGAACTTTTATCTATTTTTAAATCGACTCTAAACCTTCTGACACCCCGTCATCTATTGAAACGATGTCCGATTGACACGAAACTAGTCCCAAAATGTTCGTTACATCGAATAGAAGATTTCACGTGTTGAACACTTCCCCAAATTATGGCCCACGCGCCCTCACGCGCCCCAAGAGTGGGTTGTGCACTGTTCATCTTATCCTGCAGTCAGACCGGTCCAGCCTGTGCAGCCGGTCCAACCGAACCGGCGTAGCCGGTTCAGGCGTTTTCTCTCCCTGTTTTCGGTCCGTTTTCTTCCTAATTAATTTTAAACTTCCTAATAGGATCCTAGGAACTTGTTTGGATGATCAAAACGAAGAAAAACACCTAGAACCCGAGGTTTGATTTTTGAACCTCACGGTTCAGTTTTCCCAGCTCCTCCCCACGGCGTCACAGCCACTAACCACCACCCAAAAACATCTCAATAGCTCCCTAATAACCCCCATAAGCTCATCCTAATCATCTAAAATCAACCATAACAACGAAATGGAAAAATGGATTGAAAATGGTTTTAGCCGATACCTTCTCGTTTTTGTGGCCTCAGCGGTTCCTGGCTGGCCACCATCCTCCACAGTCTTCTCCACACTCTCTAGTCTCTCCAATAGTCATCTGGGTTAAGGGTTTGGTTTGGTTTGGAAGAATGAGATCGGGTTTGGATGTGGGGAAGGAAGAAAATGAATGCTCGATGAAGAAGGGTGAGATGCATGAAGAAAAATGTTGGCCAGTGGATGGGTGACACTTGTCACTCATCCATTGGGCCTTCATTAAATATCTGGGCCCCAATAAAGTCCAAAAGTTAGGTCGTTTCGTAATTCGTGCAATAGTACCCTCGTACTTCCGTGAACCGTAATTTCTCCGTCGAACGTCCGAATTCGACGTGCCGCCTGTCTAGGATTCGTATCGTCCCGATCTACATAACGGCCTTTAGCCCTCGGCCATCGGACCTCTTGGTCAAAAAGTCAACATTTGACCCCTTTTAACCAAAATTACCAAAATGCCCCTAAGCATCCGAACGTCATAACTTCCTCCTCGAATGTCAAAATTGAACGTGCCACCTATCTATGAACTCGTGACGTCACGAACTACGTCACGGTCATCGGTCAAAGTCCATTTGACGGCCCGATCGAAAGGTCAACGCTTTGCCACCATTAGGGGCAAAACGGTCATTTCGCATCGTTCGTCCGATTCTGCCCAACTAATCACCGATTAACCTCACTAATCGTGATTATTCACTAATCTAATCCTGGAATTTGGGATGAGTCGTTACACTGGGTTTCAAATTGTGGAGTTGATTTATGAAGTTTATATGTGTTAGAAGTATGTGATTTCTCGGTATTCGAGGTTCGAGTTGTGGACTTCAATTTGAGGAATTATATGTGTGTTATACAAGTATGTTCTCTCGATATCCATGATCTGTGATGTATGTTGTGGATAACCCTCATCGGGATGTTTATTGGTTGGTTAGTCTCGAACATTGAGCAGGGCTCCAGTTCCTAAGACTGGTATTATGAAGATTCGGATGTCGAGGTAGGCTCCGTTTCTCGAGTGATGTGCCTACCGATAGTGCAAATGATATGGTGATTGATATTGGGTATCGAGGATGGGTTGACCGTGTGTGACTGCTATGATGGTTTATGCTTAATGGTTGAGACAACTATTGATGTTGTATTCTTTATGGATATTTTACAAGTATTTCCAAGGTTTACACGTATTTTGATGTCATGAGCTGTGTTTTAATTTAACTAGGCTTATTACCCTAAATGCACCAGGAACACGTCAGTCAATCTTAAAATGCACTAGAAACTGAAATTTGCCTCAGTGTCCACTAGGAATGGGTGCAACGTTAGGTTCGTTGCACCATTTAACGGATTTTGTCTTTAACCCCGTTAAAACTATTGTTCCTTTCCCTAAATGCCCTTAATCAATGTTCAACTTGTTCATTTTCATCTTCTTCCTCTTCCCTTTGATGATGAACCCATATTTACAGCTGGTGAGTTGGTACTCCTCGCTCTCTTAACCTCCACTTTCTTCAGCCGTCTTACACTTTACACCACCACCAAAAATATATAGTCAAAATTTAAAAAGAAGACGAAGATCATATGAAAGACGAAATGGGCAGCTATAAATTGAGCTTAATATCACCCAAATCAAGCTCTGCAGCAATCTCTTCGAGCTGCTTCTTCACACTCAAATCAATAAGCTTATACCCATAATTTCCATATCTCACTGTCAACCTAGCCACCAAACTAGGATCAATCTTCATCTTGATCCTCACATTCTTGGCTCTGGTCAACTTCTGCACCTGCTTCGCGATCTGCGCCAAGTGCTATGACTCTAACTTCACCACTGAGCTCACAATTGCCAGCTCTGATCCGTGATTTTGTTATAAACCACCTCGAACTCCTTGACGATGTCCTTTATCAGCTCGATTCTCTTCGCGTCCACCAGGATGTTGAGGAAATTGATGGTGTGGGGCTGCAGGTTCGACGACTTGGCAATGTCGTCAAGGACTAGGCGTTTCTTCTCCAGGTCGATGGTTGGATTGGTGAAGAAGTCGAACACTGACGGATGGCCGAAGAAAGTTTCGAGCTTTTCCACGTCGTTGGCGGTGGTTTCGAGGGTATTGCTGGATTTGGCCACATCTACTAATGCCGCCGCGTAGCTGGCCGCGTTGAGGGGAATGGGGGTGAAGGTGGAGGAGAAGGAGAAGGAGAGAGTGGTGGTTCTTCGGGTGAGGGTAGAGGAGAGTTGCGGTGGCATCAAAGGGAAGAGGAAGAAGATGAAAATGAAGAAGATGAACAGTGATTAAGGGCATTTAGGAAAAGGAACAGTAGTTTTAACGGAGTTAAAGACGAAATCCGTTAAATGGTGCAACGAACCTAACGTTGCACCCATTCATGGTGCACACTGAGACAAATTTCAGTTTCTTGTGCATTTTAAGATTGGCTGGCGTGTTCCTAGTGTATATAGGGTAATAAGTCATTTAACTATGATTTAGTGATTCTCCATATGAATGCATAGTTTTATAAAACGAAGGGTATAAATATATGTTTTTCTAAATCATGCTTTTGAAGGTTATTTTTGTCTAGTCACATTTTTATGGTTTTTACTTGCCCTCGAGGCCGTGGCACGAATATGGAGACTTGCTAGGAGTGGAGGCATAAACTAGATATCGTGTACTGGTCGCTGAGTAGGACTAGACGTTTTGGGTTGTACTTTTATTTTAATACTTCTACTTTTTAAACAGTGGTGTAAATTATCCCTTGTTTGGCAGTTGATTAACTTTTGTTTGTACGGAGTGTTATATTTAGATTTCGTTTCGATTTCTAGTATTAATTATCTGACGGGAGCATGATCTTTCTCTGATATCGGGAGGGGCCGTGTCACCTATGGCTCAACCCTTGCTTGTTACTAAACTATAATCATCTAATCGATTATGAAAAATACGCAGATGCAACGTGACATGAAAAAAAGAACACCAAAATCCTATTATTCTTATTGCTAAATTGATTAAATAAAATAATAATCAAATCGTTCATAATCACTATAGATCTTTCAAACCAATATAAACCAAAACAATATTGACATTTATAATTGTAATCGACGTGGAATGATACAATAATTGCATTTACCCAATAACTGAACAATTTCTTCAGTTGAAAAAAAAAAATTCATCATCATGATGACCATATTACTTACCTTCATAATTGTTGCAACGCATATTGTTATTATTGTTCAACTCTTCTTCGTAATCCATACTCACTTAGCTAATGGGTCTTCACAAAATTAATGGAGAAGATAGAATTGGATAAGAATTTTTTTCTTCAAGAACAAATGAAACCTCAAGGTTGTGCGTGCGGGAATGTTTGTGCAGCAATTTTTTTTTACGTGTGCTGAAAAACTACGAGAATGCGACAAACACAATTAAATATAAAATATATTCAATGGTGTTCATTATTCAAATATATTCAATGGTTAAAAAATAAGTACAATTTAATCAATCGTCTAAATTAATTCATTATTTAAATAACAATTAAACGGTATGGATACTCTTTTTTAATAAAGGGTACGTACTATAAAATTTTTGTACATATATTATTAGTAAATATTATATATATATATATACATATATAACTAATTTTGTTTTATTAATCTTGTTGTATTGAAATAATTAATCTTTTGGGTCCTTGTATTATTCGATAAAATAAATAAATTAATTAACAAGAAAATAATTTTGAGGTCATTATTTTGTAGGCCATTAATTAATGGGTAATACTATTTGTACACACTAAATTGACTATATTTAATTACCATATTGATGTGTCAATCAATGAATGGTTTAATATAAATATAAAATAATTGAACTTATTAAAATAGGGCAATGCTATTTGGACCCCCTAAATTGATCACATTTAATGACCATGTTGATGTGGCAATCAATGAATGGTCTAATATAAATATAGAATAATTTCATTTATTAAAATAATACTATTTATTAATTAACACATCAACGTGGTCACCAAATGTGGTCAATTTAAATGGTCCAAATAGCATTATTCATTAAAATAACACCATTCATTGATTGACATATCAACATGGTCACTAAATGTAGTCAATTTAGTGTGTCCAAATAGCATTATTCTTAATTTATAATCGTTTCAATCTTTACATAAAATATTGGGCTCGTTGATTTCTTTGATAATGCTTGCTTATTGCTATTTGATCTTCAAACCAGAGAAACTAAAACTAAATGATTGGCATATATCACAGATCAATCTAATTGATTTATTAAAATATAGGGAAGCCCGTACATCCTTTTATTTTCTTATTAAGTTCTTCATAAGCTCCTTACACACATCGAAACACGTTACACGTATATATATATTTCAGCAAGAATATGGAACAGCAACAAGTTTAAGAGGATATTTTCTATGAACAGTTGCACCAGTGGATTCAGTCATGTCGAGGTCCTCCCCTCTTGCACCATCAGGCAACTTCCAATCAAATTTGTGCACTAAATTTGCCAAAGCAATCTCTTTCACAGACATGGCAAACTGAATCCCTGGACAGGATCGCCTCCCAGCCCCAAATGGAATCAATTCAAAGTCATTCCCTTTATAATCTATGCATCTATTCAAGAACCTTTCTGGATTATATTCGTCCGGGTTGTTGTATGATTCAGGATCTCTTCCAATGTGCCATCCATTCACTATAACTTGTGTATTGGCTTTGATTTCGTACCCGTTTACAGTAACATCTTGTGTGGACATGTGGGGCAATAGCAATGGAAATGGAGGATGTAGTCGAAGAGCCTCCTTCATCACCGCCTTCAAGTAGTGCATTTCACCTAACTCATCCTCTGTTACATATTCTTTGTTGCCAACTATTCCCCTTACCTCCTTTTGCAATTTGTTCATAGCCTTTGGGTGCCTTAAAAGCTCAGACATCGTCCATTCCAAAATTGCAAATGTGGTATCAGTTCCAGCGGCAAACATATCCTGCAAATTAAGACAAAAAAAGTTGACCCAATTAACGTTTAATATATGTAGACTAAAGTACGAGGAATGCTATTGGACCAAGAAAAATACGAGGAATGCTAATATATAGCTAGGAAGAGAGTCGCTATATGGACTTGATGAATGTTATGAGGTGTTATCAAGTCCTTGTAGAGAATTATATCGAAGGATAATACTTGCATCCAGTTTGCTGCTATCACCTTGTATAATCATTTGGAATGATCTAATCATTTTACTCAAAACCGTTTAACTAGATCTCCTGTATCATCATTTTCATGATTACCTAGCCTTTGTTAAAAATCAACAACATTAGATATCATTTAGTTATTTATATGTATGAAACAAATAAACGATATTGCTAATATCTTTATGGTAAACCGTCTAATTATTTTATACATTTGAATGACTAAATGATTTTCAATTTGGTTGATATATTATATATATATAGATGATTTTGAAATGATGTATAATTTAATAACTGAATGATTCCGATATAAATATAAATATATAAATTATTCGATAAATCAAAATAATGGTATAAAATACGACGATGTGATGCAAGTGTTATAAATTGTGCCCTAATTAATATTAATGTTACCATGATGATAGCCTTTATGCTAGTTAGGTCAATAGGGGAACCAGCCATGTTCTCTTTCTGAACTGAAAGCAAGACATCTACAAGATCCTTTTGGTCTTCACCCTTGACATGAGCATCATCCATATGCTCCTGGATAATTGTGTCTAAAAAGATATCCAACCTTTGAGCCAGGCTGTCTAATTGAGCATCCAAACCATTGAGAACGGTGAACCAAGAAAGCCATGGGACGTAGTCGCCGATATTCACACGCCCCATCAGCTCCGCCAACTCCACAGACAGCTTCTTGAACATCCTCCCGCGTTTGTCGCAATCGCTGTATTTCCTCCCAAGAGCCACTCTACAGATGACATCATAAGTAAGTGTGTAAAACATTTCACTTAAATTCAAATCCATTGAAGAAGAGGACTGCTTGAGTATGTTGTCGACCATGGATTTGGTTTCCTCCTCTCTCACGGTTCGATAAGAGCGAACCCTTCTGGTGCTCAAAAGATTTAACACACATATACTTTTCACGCGCCTCCAGTAGTCACCATAAGGGGCGGCTGCCACGTCCTTGGAGTCGTAGCAGACCCTCTTAAAGAAGGCGTTCTTTGGCCTGGTGGCAAATGCAAGGTCATGGGTTTTCATGATGAAGCTAGCGGCCTTGGGTGAGGAGACCACAAGGATTGGTTTGCTTCCAAAATGGAGCAACATGAGTGGCCCGTAACGTTGAGCTAGGGTTCGAAGGGCGCGATGAGGGTATAAGGTTAGTTGGTGAAGGTTTCCAATGATTGGGAGCGTTGGTGGGGAAGGTGGTGTTGTGTTTTTAGAGGTGGCGGTCCATTTGTATAAGAGAATTAGGAAGATGACTACAAGTAGTAACTTGAGGGAGAAAGGTTGCAGCAAGCATGAGAGGGTCTCATTGATCAAAAGATAATTTAACATCCTCCTCTTCGATCTACTATCTATGCCTGTGGAATTGGTTATGTTTTTGTTTGAGAAAGGAAATGCGTGTAGGGTGCTCCATTTATATATAGATCAGCCCGGCCTTTAGAAAAAAAAGTGAAAAAAAGAAAAAGAAATTAGCAATACCACATCATGAAATTTGACTGGGATTTCACTTCTCTATCTGGACTCGATCTGTTTTTTAATTTTATTCATAAAACAAAGTTGTACGTACGTAGCACGCTAGGAATATAAAAGTGATATTTTTTTTTTTATCAGCATATAAAAGTGAATTAAACTGGAAGATTTAACGTATGTGGCCATGTATATTTTAGTCAATATTCGATCATTAAGTACTGCATTCATATTGATTTAAGATATAGGAAATCACATGCGATAGTGCGATACCGTCTTTTTTCTCAGGATAATATTACTAGTCAAATTGGAATGGATACTCAGAAATTTAGTCTTATAATTATTGTGAACTTAATGGCGAAGTAGCAAAAGTAGGCCGTCATATAAAAGAATTAAGAACATCCTTAATATATTAAGGTAACCAATATTAAAGGTTGGAATACAATATAACGCGCGGGAGAAGTAACCCAAGTAAGCCGTCACATAAAAAAACCTCATTTGAACCACTTAATTAATAGACAAATATGAGCGAAGAAAATATAAATCTGAAAAGAGGTGATGTGGTAAGATCACGTACAAATTACGAATCTTTAAAGGGGTCTTTCACTCGGGCCTAATGTTTACAAGTTAGCTAGAAGGAAATTTGCTTCTTAATATTAAGGTATTTTTATTTTTTAGAAAATACGAAATTTCATTGATAAAACAAAAATACAAAATAAATTAATATTAATATTGCATGTCTCTTATATTCCCGTCCATACATGCATATAACGCTCTTCTTATCTATCAAATTTCAATTTAATTAAAATGAACATATATATCTACATATCATTATTATGTAAGTAAAATATAACTCGTTCCAACTAATTGCCAAACACTTGTCACCCTCGCCCTCTCTAAAAAAAATTATTCTTCTTTCAAAAAACTCTTTTATTTGATTGATCTTCTTCGGATCCAGGGGAATTCCCCTTGATACTCAAAGGGATGGAGTGAATAAATAGAATAATCTAACAGGTCTCTCTGTCAATTTCACCGACGTTTTTTTTTGTTTTAAGTTTCCTTTTCTCGTTTATCGTCATGATATCAATCATGATCATGGGTTTCGGCGTCCTGACGAATCAGGTTGACGGTGAAACTCTTGTCTTCATTAGCCTAATCTGCCTTCATAAAATTTTGAGTCGTGATGTAGCCCGATGGGTTTGATCAATGCAATTGTGGTCCTCCATGTTGGTGGTGGTGGTGTCAATCATGGTGGATTGACATATATATTTGTGATATGATGCTAGATGCTATCCTTGTGGTCTTCAGAATTTCGCGAAGGTGGCAATACGATAGTGAAAGGAAGCGACAACGGTGAAAGTGACTCATTTATATCTTTTGTTGGGCCATTAACTCCTATTTTTTTTCTTTTTACCTAGGTTTGTACAAATAAGTCTAACGACTCTTATTCCGAGTTGGATGTGTTGGGATTTCTCTTTTGTGGGATTGCAAAGATTAGTTGTTAGGGCAGTAATTAATGGTGTTGATGGTGCATAGGAGATTCAACCTGTATATTTGTGTGTTATTCCCTTTAAATCGTTTTGAAAAATATCGAGCCTAATCGTGGGAGTTATTTAATACCCATATTTGTCTTTAAGTTACTATATTATAACTTGTCTAGATCACTTTTGATGTAATATTTATTTTATATTTTTATTATATCAATAAAATTTAATTTTGTATTTTCAATATTGACCCAATATTAAGAAAACCAATCAAACCTACAACCAAGCATGACCCAGGGAGCATAGTTCAACCCGCAGAGAATTGCACCAACCCCAAAGGTGATGGAAAAGCAAACAAAGCCGAAGCCCCCAAAAGCAAACAAAGTCGAAGTCCCCTTAAGGTCAACGGCAACACCTACAACAAAACATTCCAATTCAAACCCAATCTAACATTAGAGGCCGAGTATTTGAAAGTACAGAGCACCACAAATTTTTCCACCATTTTTTTCATGACAGTTATTTTTTTTTAATCTAAATGAAAGTTTCATTAAAAACTTAGAGAAAATGTAACGCCCATACTGGAAATTAGGGTTATTTTCAAGAATTTTTTTAGAAAATGATGATTTTACCCTTATTTCAAAGGGGGCCCGTTAGTCAACTTTTTATTGGGATACTTTTGGACGTTTTCTTTCATCATTGCATAGGTCTCGTGCTTATGAGTTTGTAAATAGGCGGCACATGGATATCAAAGTTCATGGGCAGAAGTTACAAGTCTGAAAAAATAAGGACTAACGGTAACTTTGAAAAAAGTCTGGGGTATGAATGGTGGAGTTTCTCTATCCTCACATGATTAGTTAGTTTTGGAGGCACTATCTCCCTCTTTGCAGTGTGACCGCACTGTACACCCTCACCACCGTGGTACCATGCCTAGGGTGTTTTAACCGATTTCGAGCGTAGGAGTGACTTCCTTGCGGAAGTGCGAGTCTTGTTTTGGAGGTAGTATGGTGGTTGTAGATGACGGCTCGATGACAGGAAGTTGGTTAGAGGTTCACGACCATTTTTCAGCTATTCCGAGTACGATTTCTCACTTTTAAGCCCAGATTCGAACTCATGGTGAGGAGTGGATGAAGATCCATGAATGGATTGTGAAAATGGTGGTGACTTATGTTTCTGGGAAACTTTCTTTCTCCACAAATCAATGGCGGTTTACAACTGGTCTCTGGCGAACCAGACGGTAGCGTCGCTGCCGATCGCCTTCTTTGGCAACCATTCTAGTCGGTGTGGCATCAACATGACATCATGATGATGATGTGGTAGTGGCGTCGTGATGACGTAGTTGTGTGACCTCAATATGACGTTAGTGACACTTGGCAGCCACATAAGCGCCACGTGGAAGCTGTATCAGTGACACGTGGTAGCCACGTTAGCGCCACGTGACAGACCTGTTAATGGCACATGGCAGCCACATTAGCAACATGGTGACACCATTTGGCAACCGTGTTAGGTTATGTCAGCGCCACGTGGACGCCATGCTAGGGCGAGTGGGCGCCACAACTGGGTGCGTTGGAGTGGTTGAGGTAGTCTGCATTCGCTTGGACGCGCGTAGAAGGTCCGATGGTTTTCGTGGCGAGTGGCAGCGCATGGGGCAATTCCATGGCCCACTGTAGTGAGTACCCTCACCCTCATGTTTTTGACCTTCCAGTCCTGTTTTGATGGTTTTGAGGCCTTCTGAGTTTGTTTAGACAGGCCTTTGGGATGGGTTTTGAACTGAGAGTCAAGGGAGTCTGTTTAGATAGGTTTTTTTTATTGTGTCCTTGGTTTGGATGCCCGGTTGTAGGCCAAGTATGTTTGGATATGTGTTGATTAGTTTTGACTCACAGTTATACTCCAAAATGAGTTTAAATTACCACCAATTTGAACTTTCCAAGGGATGATCCCGAGGTACACTCTAGAAAAGTTGGGGTTTCAGATTGGGTCTCCAGGTGAGTCAGGGTACCGAATCAGGACTATAATGTGAGTCAAAATTTCAGTTAGGTACTCATGCGGAGGAAGTGGAGCCAATGAGCTACCGGTTAGTCATGACTATTAACCGAGGGAGTTACCAGCGGTTTGAGTTGTTATAGCTATGTGTTACGACTGAGATCGTGGTTATCATTCCGGGTTTACCTCGCCTCTAGGATCAATGGGATAGTGAGGGCAGTGACCCCTAAAGAGTGATTATTGTTGGTTTTATCCCTTGTCTGACTGTTTTGGTGTTAGGAGTGAAGTCCTAGGGTATTTTTGATAGTTCCCTTAGTTATCATATGGGCGCAGGACCGAGTACAATTGTGTGGGTGTGTTTTGGGGCAAGTCCTATCTATTCTTGCAAGGATGCACAAAAAATATATAGGGCCTCATAAAAACCCTCACCATAAAACTTAGCTAATCTAGGATAAATGTCATGAGAGAAAAAAAGTACCCCATTTCCCCCCACACAAATAGAAGAAAATACTTCAAGCTAGTGAATCCCTCTCTAGAAGGGTGGTAATCCAAAGTGGTGCATGAGGAACCCAAGTTGTCTTCCATTGTGTTCGCAGTCCTTCCTGGATGAGGCAGTGTGCCACCCGATTTTTCGCTCTAGGAGTGAAACGCAGCCATTCTACAAGTAGGCCAATCTCCTTCATCAAGCTCTATATGGCATAGCCCAACACGCCAATAAAGCTCCAATTCTCATAGGGCAATTTAATGGTTGTTATAGCTTCTAAAGAATCAGTCTTTACCTCAACATCTTAATGACCCTAGATTTGTATCAGTAGCAACCCAGATTTCAGAGCATCCATCTTTGTAGCTAGAATTGATATCCTTTGTGGAGTAAGACCTGAGAAACCATCAATCACCATACCAAAAGAGTTCCGCATGATTCCACCAATCCCATGATGCCTATTATCCATATAGGAAGTGTAACAACCCGACCTTCTCCAACAGGATATTGTCCGCTTTGGGCCCAACCCTCACCATTTTGTTCTCGGGAGTTCATGTGCAACTTCCCAGTGGGTCACCCATCTTGGGATTGCACCAGTCCCTACTCGCTTAACTTTGGAGTTCCTTAAGAACCCAAAGCCAGTGAGCTACCAAAAGGCCTCTTGTTAAATAGATGTGCGCCCACACATATCAGGCCCAGCCCCCAGATCCCCTCGGGCGATGTGGGATTGCTAACCATGCCTCCAAGGCACGGGTCTTCACAATCCAACCCCCTTAGGACACAGGGTCCTCGCTGGCACACTCAATTCCAGAGGGGGTTGCGCTCTGATACCAAATATTCACGACCCGACCTTCTCCAACGTGATATTGTCTGCTTTGGGCCCAGCCCTCACGATTTTGTTCTCGGGAGCTCACGTGCAACTTCCCAGTGGGTCACCCATTCTGGGATTGCACCAGTCCCTACTTGCTTAACTTTGTAGTTCCCCTGGAATCTAAAGCCAGTGAGCTCCCAAAGGCCTCCTATTAGATAGATGTTTGCCCACACACATCAGGCGCATCCCCCAGATCCCATCGGGTGATGTGGGATTGCTAACCATGCCTCCAAGGCATGAGTCTTAACAGGAAGCCTCCATACATATTACAATCAACCTATCCTCGATGCACAAAATCAATCAACATAATCAACTGCACTACTAGTAGGCACACCACAAACTCATTGAGGAAGCGGATTCCAGTTTGACGTCCTAGTTATCACAACACATTCTTAGGAACCAGGGCCCCGCTTGACGTCCGAGTTATCACGATGGGGGTTACTCACATACTTTCACAGAACACATCACAATACACCAATCTCGAGGAATTACATATTTATATCACACATCAACTTCATATCCAAAACCTTACTTCAGAGACCCAGGCCTAAGCCCAAAACCAAGGTTTACACCATACTTCGTAAAACAAGCCATCGAATAGCTTCCGTAAAACCAACTAGAAATCATACCAAAAACCAATAAAATTTGACATTATAATATTTCAAGTCATAACGTACTCAATCAAAAACCACAATCGAATCGGAATCCAAAAAACAGAATTTTACGAAAAAATTCGGAAAACATGTAATAAAATAATAAGTAAATATAAAATAACCGAAAACTCGTAAAAAATTCCGTATCACTCAATTATCACCAAAACACATAGTAAAATATTTAAAACACATAAATATGCATGCATAATAACTAATAAAATAAAATGTCTACTCACAATGCAAATTCACCGCTTATTTTCGTTCTAGACGTTCCTCGCCAACTGCGGGAGTTCCGTCTCCTATCCAAAAATACAATACGAGGTTATTAAGGTCTCCCAAACCTTCAGGTAACCTCCTAGTATAACCCTAAATCCCAGGAATTTAATATATTTTTTTAAACGTTAACTACATGCGTCTGACACCCAAAACTACTCCGAAATGGTGTTCGATTTCCTCAAAACCTGCGTCAAAATGTTCATAACATCGAAAGGATTAAAAAAGACGTTGGAAGTACCCCCAAACTCGCTGGCCAGCGCCCCCATGCACTGCCAAAAGCGGCTTCCAACACTGTTCGTTGTCTTTTTTACTCGTTTCCTCTGGTTTTTGGGTCGCCTGACCCAGTGACCTGACCTGACCGTATCTCACTCAAAACTCATCCTTTTTCAATTCTATTTCGACCAGATTAATCCAAAACAACCCAAGATAAGAAATATCCATATGAACAAAACTCAAAGAACAGCTACCTAAATCCAACACTCAGGCACTCACCTTTCAACCAAACGGTGTCCTTCAGTTCTAGGTGATCTTCATGTCCAACTTCATGAGCCAGGGCTTCATTAGGGTCGCAGGAACTCAGATATGTTGTTTATGGCCTTGTTTCCATTGTTTTTGGTCGAGAACTAAGTTAGCCAACTTCAAACCCAAAAACTCTCTCTTGGATCACACTCCTGATCTCCCTCTTAGTCTGAGTCAACACCTCTCTTCCTCTCTTTTCTTCTTCTCTTCCTCCCTCACATCTCACTTTCCTCTCTTTTTTCTCCCTTAACCTTCTTCCTCCTCAGTTTCCTTTTTCCCTTTCTCGGCCAAAAACCCATAGAACACATACACCCTCAACATATAAACATGCACATGCAAACGCGCGCGCACACACACACACACACACACACACACCCAAGGAAAAATTACCAAAATGCCCCCATTAGCCAATTTACCAAAATACCCTTACCAAGTTTAGACCCAAAGCTAAACCATCCGAAATCCATTTTAAGTTTGCCGCCTGCCAACATACTCGGGAGGTTGAAACCTTTTTAACAGCATTTACGAAAATGCCAAAAGTCAACTCTTTGACTTAGGGGCAAAATGATCCTTTCCAACCTTACTAAACATCCAAGCCGTTACAACCTACTTTCCTACAAACAAAAATTCCTCAAAATTCAAACGCATATGTCCATTTCCAACCCTAACTACACGTCCGGGCTATTACAGGGTAGACCCAAATACTTCTCGTGACAAGCAACAATATGAAATCCCAACATATTCAAAATGATATGCAGAAGAATATGATCCATATTGGGACTAAAATACAATGCAGACTTCTCAAAGTTAGTTAGCTAGCCCGAGACACGCTCACCTTTAGAATCACTAGCAAGTGCTAGCACTTGGGCAACCAAGCATCGCAGAAAAAAGACTGTCATTTGCAAAAAACAAGTGAGAAATATTAGGAGCCCCATGTGCCACAACCACATCATGAATTTGACAAGTACGTTAAGCCTTAGATAACATAGCCGAGAAGCCCTTTGTACAAATGAGAGAATGATAAGGGGAAAGTGAGCTCCCCTGCCTTAACCCCCTGGTTGGAACAATAGAGCTAGCAACTTGGCCAAGAATGTGAACAGAGTAACTAACCGTGGACACACAAACCATAATCAAAGAGGCCATACGTTCAACAAAACCTAACCTGCGCAACATTCCTTCCAGATAACACCATTCAACTCGGCCATAAGTTTTAGGCATATCCAATCTGAGAACCATCTTTTTCAAACAATTATTCCCACGCTTATTAATTGCATGCATACTCTCAAAGACATCAATAATGTTATCAATAATAAGTCGAGAGGGCATAAAAGCACTCTGATACTTAGAGATAAGAGCCGACATTACTAATTTCAACATGTTTACAATAGATTTGGTAATAATTTTACAAAGCACATGATATAAAGCAATAAGTCAAAAATCAGTTACCTTAGTTGGGAGATCCACCTTCGAGATAAGGGAAATGAGGATATGATTAATCGCCTTGACACGCACACCATGGTTAAGAACCTAGAGGCAAAATGAGGACACATTATCACCCACAACATCCCAATAGCATTGATAGAACATGTCCAGTAGACCATCCACTCTAGGGGCTTTTGTTAGAAACATACTGAACAAAGATATTTCAAACTCAGCCCTGAAAAAAGGTATGTTAATACTTGCATTCACATAACCACCCAAAATTGGCTGGACCGTCTCAATCGCCGAACTAATATCCATTACTCTAGAGGTCCCGAATAATTGCTGGAAATAACCCACAAAGGCCTTAGTGGCATCAGTATCCGTGGTACACACACCTGTTGAGAATCATAGATCCCTTTAAGATAATTGTGTTTTCCCTTCTCCTTTGTATATTGATGGAAGAACTTGGTATTATGATCCCTCTTATGAAGCCATGACATTCAGGATTGTTGTCGCCAGAGGAGTGCCTCCCTTACACGTAGGCCATCAAGTTCCTTATCCAAGTGACTAAGAACTTCCAAATCCCAAGTGGGGGAGAACTAGGGATAGCATCCAATTGTTCCTGAAAATGTTTAATGCTCCTAGGGACATCCCAATGTCGAACGATTCCAAGAGCAAAGTCTTGGTTCCATATAGGATAATTTACCTAAAAGCCCCACACTTCCTGCCCCCTGCGATCCCAATGTTTAATACGCCCTCGCCCTCACCTCCCTCCCCTCCCATCCCAGCTTTGTAGAGAGACGAATCAAAAGAGGGAGATGATCCAAGGCCTAAGAATTCAAGTGGAAAGTTAGAACGTCTGGATAAAGCTGAAGAAATGCAGAATTCACCACCACTCTTTCAAGCCTGACCCGAACCACCACTTCATCTATTACTCTAAGTATAATAATACCCTCTAAACGAAATTGACATGAGACCACAATACTTCAGAGCATCATAGGAGATGTACACGAATTTGGGACAGAGGCCAAACCCTTCTCCCCTGATGTTCAGAAAAAGCCTCAACCTCATTGAAATCACCACCAACCGTCCAAGAAGTCTTCCATCATAATTAAGTTTCCGAAGAAGATCTCGGGAAAAAAAATGACATACCCTAACCTCTGGATGTCCATAGAAACCTGTTCATACCCAAACTGGTCGGCCTGGTTAAAGGTCCAAAACTGATCAGACCTGTCCCCGCTCTACCAACCCCGGGCAAGCCTCAGCTCACGCCAATAAAGCCCAGAATCACCTAAGACGAACAAATCTGGTCGGCCAGGCTTACCAACAAGTCACAACTGCTACCCGGGACCACCATAGACACCTGTCAGCTCCCAGGGGCAGCAACATTTATCCCACATTGACAAACACCAACAAACACATTCAATGCTACTATAAATACAAGGGCATCCCCCTCCAAAAGGTAATGACAATCCTGCCCTCATGCTGTCTAAATTACAACAGTACCCTTCTACCTAACTGACTTAGGCATCGGAGACTGTTCGGCCGGCATCACACCGGTGTCCCTTTGCATTTACCCTCTTCCTGTGCAGGCCACAATATTTCGAGGGGGATCGCGAAGGAAGCTCAGCGAGGCAGGAGTAGGTTGATCCATTTCTTGCATCAACAGATTGGCGCCGTCTGTGGGAACCTGAAACAACAGCCCACGCTCTCTCACCAGATCAGTCGTCCCGAGTCATACCAAGGGTCATGTCGGACGAACGAGACGAAGGAGAGCTCAATCACACCCCCTTCACTAGGGGAAACACAACCGGGAGCGTCCCAGATGCCTACCGGCAGACACTGGACGACCTAATGCGCGAGGTGGCCGCGCTGAAGGCACACAATGCCAAAATCGACGCGAAGAACCAACTCCTAACGGAGCAGTACGCAAGCACGGTTGCCCTCGTGAGGATGTCCCAGCGCGAGGGGCAACCGGGAGGGGAACTGGCCGACCGCTTATGGGTCGAGGAGAGACAGACAGACAGGCCACATGCCGCGGAGACAGCAGATCAGCCGCGGAGACAGCAGAGGCCGAACCCTGCTTCCTCTGGTCGCCTCCTCATCCAACCAACGGGGGCAGGACCTTCAGGAACCAAGATCTACCGCGATGCCCGACAGCTGCTGGAAGAACGCCAAATCGTGCCAGCTAGGCTCTCCTACGAAACGTCGGATGAACGAACCTCGTCAGTACGGCATCACGGCTCAACCGACCGCCAGGTCGCCACGGAACACCCGGACCACGGGCCGAGGGACAGAGGTTGCCAGACAACCAAGAAGAGCGAAACCCAATCACGAGAGCGTCCGGACGAGACCGACTCAACGGCCGGTAGTTACTCCCAGGGCAGAGAAGCGAGGGTCCGCCAGGACAAAGGCCGACGGCCGAATGAGACTCCCACACGACTGCCCAGCGGTCAGAACGCAGAGATTGAGGCCCTCCTGAAAAGAGTACGTGCCTTGGAAGCAACGGAAGATAGGAGCAAGGCGCCAGCCTTGAAGAAGGCCAACCCCGGTCCTTTCTCGGAAAGACTCCTCCGCTCCCGTCACAGAACTGGGGTCAAGCCCCTCAAGATTGCCCTATACACCGGGAAAGGGGACCCCAACACCCACTGGAACAACTACACTTCTGCCTTGGCATACCGCGATGCCTCGGAAGACGAACAGTGCCTCATTTTCAGCTCCACCCTCACCGACGCGGCCCTGAACTGGTTCTATCGTCTGCCGCCAGGCACAATCGATTCCCTTGAGGATCTACACTCTACATTCTTAAGTCAGTTCATGATCCAAACCGTCAGGCTCGTGTCCACGGACGATCTGTTCTCCATCAGGCAGAGGGAGGACGAGACCCTCCAAAAATATGCCGCAAGGTTTAGCTTGGAGTACTCCCGCTGCCAGGATACAGACGACAAGGCCGCATTCAATGCCTTTCGGAGCGGTCTCAAGGAGTCTCCTTTCAAATACGCGGCCCATACGGAAGAGTGGGGGAGCTATGCCGAACTTATGAGAAGGGCCAGCATCCATGCGAAGGCCGAGTTCTTCCACACTCCTCCGAAGGAGAGCAGAGTCACTCAGCCCAACCCCCCAACCACAAGCTCGGGAAGGGCTCAACAAAACTCCCATGGTCACGACGACAGTCGATCCGAGACCGGGAAGAGGAAGCTTCACTTTGATTCTCGCAATCAGGAGAAGCGGGGACGTTCGGGTCGCAACGACCGCGACTTTCACCGCGGGAACCCCCAGGAAGGCAGAGGATTGGTAGCAGAGGGCGCAGGCCCCAGACGCCGGTTCGAAACATACACGATCCTAAACACGACGCTCGACAACGTCCTACTAAGTGTGGAGGAGATGATCCCGAAGCCCAAACCTAGAAACCCAAACTACCGACCCGTCACCAACAAGGAGGCATTTTGCCAGTATCACAAGTACAATGGGCACACCATTGAGGAATGCATCGCCTTCAAGGACATAGTCGAACAGCTAGTCCGCGATGGCCGACTCGATCAATTCGTGACCCGAGCACAGGCCGCCCCGGCGCGCCTTCAGATCAACACCATCAGTGGAGGCCCGACCTTATCTTCCCCCATCACCTCAAACCGGGCCAGGAAGAGTTTCAACAGGGCTTCGCAATCTAGCCAGGTACTCAGCATCGGCGCCAGCCGACCCGGCAAGATCGCAAAGACCGGATGGAAACCTATCAGCTTCTCGGAGGAGGAGGAGCGGGGCATTGTTTTTCCACATGACGATCCCCTGATCGTCCGGGCGCTAATATCAAACTGCGACGTAGGTCGCATTCTCGTCGACACCGGCAGTTCAGTCAACGTACTTTTTTGGGATGCTTTTCAGAGAATGGGTTTGAACGAGAAAGAGTTAGACCGCAAGGTCACGCCTCTTCTTGGTTTTTCGGGAGATTCAGTCCTCCCCCGGGGGATTGTCACTTTACCAATCACCATGGGCTCCGAGCCCCTCACCACCACCACACTGACTACATTCCTTGTGGTCGATTGTCCAACAGCTTACAACGCGATCCTCGGTCGGGGCCTGCTCAACCAGATACGAGCCATCGTATCCACTCACCTCCTGCTTATGAAATTCCCAACACCTTTGGGATCGGGCCAGGTACAAGGAGACCAGCTCTCAGCCCGGACGTGCTATGCCACTTCTCTCACTAAAACAAGCCCGCGACTGCCCGAGGCAACGGAGACACTTTCAGTCACAGAATCGGCACTAGGTGACGACCCCGTGGAGCCGGAATACATGGAAGTACTCAGGGGCAGCCCTCCGGAAGACCCCCGCGATTTATCTCACACGCCCCATGCCGAACCAGTGGAGGAGACAGAGGCAATTCCTCTTTCCGAAGAGCATAAGGACCGCCAGGTTCGCATAGGCTCGAAACTCAGTCCCACCATCCGCTCCGCCCTCATCAAGTTTCTTCAGGACAACGCTGAGGTGTTCGCATGGTCCTACGCGGATATGCCCGGCATTTCTACCGATGTAATCTGCCACCGGCTCACCATCGACCCCTCCTTCAGACCGGTCGCGCAGAAACAACGAAGCTATGATGCAGAGAGACAACTGGCCATGCAGGCTGAGATCACGAAACTCAGCACGATCCACTTTGTCCGGAAGGCCATATATGCTGCATGGGTCGCTAATGTCGTCCTAGTCAAGAAACCTACGGGGCTATGGCGAATGTGTATTGACTTCACGGATTTGAACAAGGCATGCCCAAAGGACAACTTTCCGCTTCCCAAAATCGACATGCTGGTGGATGCGACGGCGGGACACGAGCTACTCAGTTTCATGGACGCCTATTCTGGCTATAATCAGATAATGATGAATCCAGAAGACCAGATCCACACGAGCTTCCGGACCAATTTGGGGGTCTACTGTTACAATGTCATGCCCTTCGGTCTGAAGAATGCGGGGGCAACCTATCAACGATTGGTCAATTTCATGTTTGCCGACCAGATTGGCAAAACCATGGAGGTATATGTGGATGACATGCTTGTCAAAAGCAGGACGGCAGACGAGCACGTCCCCAACCTGGCCAGAATGTTCAAGGTCCTCAAACACTACAGGATGCGCCTCAACCCCGCCAAGTGCGTCTTTGGCGTGGGCTCGGGCAAGTTTCTAGGGTACATGATTAGCCAGCGCGGCATCGAGGCCAACCCGGAAAAAATCAAGGCTATCATGGACATGCAACCCCCTCAAACACACAAGGACATCCAGAGCCTCACGGGGCGAGTAGCAGCCCTCACCAGATTCATATCCAAGGCGACGGATAGGTGTACCCCCTTCTTCAAGGCGCTGAAAGGCAAGGGGAAGAAGGTCAACTGGACGGAGGAATGCGCCAAGGCATTTGCGGAGCTCAAGCAATACATGAGCAGCGCGCCACTCCTAACCAGGCCAGAGGCGGGGGAACACCTTTTCCTTTACCTATCCGTGTCCACCTCGGCCGTTAGCTCGGTCTTGGTCACCCGGAGGGCTGGGGCCGAGAATCCTGTCTATTACGTCAGCAAGGCTTTGCAAGACGCAGAAACCCGATACCCCGACTTGGAGAAATTGACACTTGCACTGGTGGTAACAGCACGGCGACTGCGCCCATACTTTCAAGCACACGAAATCAAAGTCGTCACTAATAAACCCCTCCGGCAGGTCCTCCAGAAACCCGACACCTCGGGTAGGCTAATTAAATGGGCAATCGAGCTCAGCGAGTTCGACATCAACTATGTGGCAAGGACCGCAGAGAAAGGACAAGCGGTGGCCGACTTCGTCGCTGACTACTCCTATCAACCCACCCAGTACATGCCACCCGGGGGTACTACTGAGCAGGATCTTCCCGCCAGGGAAGAAGCAGGGAAGTCTACCTCTACCATCGACCCCACCCGGCCGTGTTGGACACTGTACGTCGACGGTTCTGCCTGCCACAGCGGATCGGGGGCGGGCTTAGTCCTTACATCCCCCGACCAGGCCAAGCTAGAGTACGCTCTAAGATTTAGCTTCCGAGCGTCCAACAATGAGGCAGAGTACGAGGCTCTGCTGGCTGGCCTACGCCTCGCCAGAGATATGGAGGCCCAACAACTACGCATTTTCAGCGACTCCCAACTGGTCGTCAGCCAGATCAACGACAATTTCGAGGCCAAGGACGCGTCCATGGCTCTATACTTGGCCCTTGCCAGACAACTCCTAACGTCGTTCACAAACTTTGAGGTTGCTAAGATACCGCGATCGGAAAACAGCCACGCCGATGCCCTGGCTCGCCTGGCATCCTCGCTGGATGACAAGGAAGGGAGACGAGTTTTAGTCGAGGTCCAACACCGACCTAGTACCAGACCGAACCCTGTGTACACCATCAACACTAGCCCGACATGGATGGACCCCATCAAAGCCTACCTGCAAGATGGCTCTCTCCCGGACAACAAGTTGGAAGCCAAGAGAATCAGAAGGCAGGCAACTCGCTACACAATTTAGCGAGACCACCTGTATAAGCGCGGATTCACCACCCCGCTACTAAAGTGCCTCACACCCCAACTAGGAGACTACGTGTTGCGGGAAATGCATGAGGGCATATGCGGGGACCATTCGGGCGCAAGAACTTTGGCACACAAGGCATTCCGCCAGGGATACTTTTGGCCAACGATGCTCGCAGATGCCACTGCTCTCACACAGCAATGCGACAAATGTCAGCGGCACGCCCAAACCCCTCACCTGCCAGCTGAACCCCTCACTTCCATGATGAGCCCCTGGCCCTTCTCACAGTGGGGACTCGATCTTATCGGGCCAATGCCTTTGGGCAAGGGCAAGGTAGCCTACGCGGTGGTGGCAGTAGACTATTTTACCAAATGGGCCGAGGCAAAGCCCCTGGCGTCCATCACGGCTCCTATGATCGAATCGTTCGTATACCAGAGTATCATTTGCCGTTTTGGGATCCCGCACACCATCGTAACCGATAACGGGAAACAGTTCGACTGCAATCGCTTCAAAGCATTCTGCCAGACATACGGCATACAGCTCCTCTTCGCCTCCCCTGCACACCCTCAGTCCAACGGCCAAGTGGAGGCCGTGAACAAAAATATCAAGTACAACCTGAAAAAACGGTTGGATGAGGACAAGGGCAAATGGGCAGACATAATCAATGACGTCCTTTGGTCGCATCGTACGTCGTACAAAACAGCTACCAACGAGACCCCCTTCGCTCTGACATTTGGGACAGAGGCCGTGGTACCCGTGGAGGTTGGAGAAACATCATACCGTGTCCTCAACTATGACCCGGGCACCAACGATCAGCAGGTTGCCCTCAACCTCGATCTCCTGGAGGAAAGGCGGGATCAGGCCAACTTGAAAAACTTGGCTTACAAGCAGAGGGTGGCTAGATACTATGACTCGAGGGTTCGACACAGAAGCTTCCGAGTGGGGGACTTGGTCCTCCGCAAAGTTAACAATGGCACCAGGGACAAGGCATCCGGCACCTTTGCCCCAAATTGGGAAGGACCATACACCGTGGCAAGAGTCTGCCGAGAGGGGACTTACGAGCTGCAAAATTCCGAAGGGAAGACACTTCCACATCCCTGGAACGTGGACCATCTCAAGTATTACTACAGATAGGTTGTTGTAAAACGCCGCAAGGCGAACGGCCCACGGCCATTTTTTTGTAAACATGTTCTGGCATACCCAGACTGATCTATGAATAACTTTCATCAAGTGATCAATTCAAATTTTGTTACAACCCTTCCCAAGGCGTGCTTTCCCGGTCTATGTTCTAAAACTGACGGGTACCATCGGCCATTAGTGGCCGACTTACCAAATCCTAGTCTGACACACTTGGTGCTTATTTCAAATCCTAACACATCAGTTGCCAAAAATGTCTGTTTATTAAAATTAAGGTCACATTACACAGGCCTAAGCCAAATTACAATGAGATTGCGAATGCGCCCTATACTACTGGCCGTCGCCACCCAGCTCGGTCGTTTCTTCATCTTCGGCATGAGGACTGCCTATCTTCTCAGCCTCGGCTTGGTCGGCCTCATCGGACTCCAGATCCTCCTCTTCATCGGGCAGAGGATTCCCGTCATCGTCCAGGTAATCCTCAACCCTCGGCGGGGACTTGAGCCAGGGGAAGGCAATGGAGACCCCCGGGTTAGACAGCAACAACTTCTTGTAGAAGCCATCCTCCAAGGCAGCCCCGAACTTCATGAAGGTCTTCTCGCATTCCTGAGAAGCCTTATATTCCTCTATCCCCACCTTTTTGGCCGAGATCAGCTGCTCGGCTAGTCTCGCATTGGCCGCCTCCTGCTCAGCCAACCTTGCCCTGGACTCTTCCAACTCGGCTTGGACCCGCCTCGCCTCTTCGGCCCTCGCAGCTGCTTCCACCTCCAGGGCCTTTACCTTCAGCTCAAGCTCCGCCTTGGCCTCGAGCGCCTGGTTGAACAGTCTTTGGTTGCCGGCCAAGGCGTGCTCCCTCCCTTCCACTTCTCGTTTCATATCCAAGGCTTGCTGCCTGAGGTTGCTGGCATGGCGGAAGGTCGAGAACACTTCTCCAAGAAACTGCACAAATCACAGGCCGCATTAGTCCCAAAAAAAAAAACAAAGATAATAACAACAAAAAGGTAAAAAAAAAAAAAAACTTACATGAGAGCCAAGCCGCATGGTCTTGTCACAACGGTCGGCAAAGTCCCTCGGCTGCACTTCGGCTATTTCACCCAACTCATATTGGGACCCCCGAACCACCGTGTTCATAAAGTCCAGCTGCGAGGGATGGAAGGCCGTGCTCAGGTGCCGCCAACTATCATCCACCTCAGTCGTCCTGACCAAGTCCGGCTCCCCTTCCGCATTGACGAAGTATGACTTGATCGACGAGTCCAGCGTCGGCCTTTTTAGCTTCTTCGGCACCTGTCGGCCAGCCAACAGGGAGGTCTGCGACGGCACGACCATGTTCCTCACCTGTTCCAGGGTCTCCACCTCGGCCTGCCTCTTCTGCCACTTTTTCTCGGCCGGCTCCTCGTCATCCTTGTTTTCCTTCCTCTCGGCCAGTTTCTTCTTCTTCTTTAGTCGAGCCTCGGCCACAAACTTTCTCCTCTGCTCGGCCGCATCATCAATTTCGATGACGACCGGAGAACTGCCGAGCACCGCCTTCCTCTTCTCACCGGCCGACGCAGGGGGACTTGAGAGTAAGGGCTCAAGGGGCTCCAGCGTTGCTTCATCCACGTCAGTTGCCGGCTGTTCCCCGGCTTGACTGGACCCCCCGGCTATCCGCAGCCTCGGGTTCACTCGGGCCGAAGACTTTGTCTTCAGCGGCTGCCTGAAGTCCACTCGGGATGACGCCCCAGCTTTCTGAGCCTCGGCCTTCGCATCCTCGGCCTGCTTCATTATTTCTTGGATCTTAGCCATTCGGTTCGAGCACTGGGTGGCCGCAGCAAGCACGTAGTCCGGAGGAGCTGCACAAAAAAATAATAAACAAAAGATCGGTCACTTATCCAGGCCAGCCAACACTTACACACGGCCTGGTGAGTCGATACTTACGAAGTTCTGATATCAGGCCGACCTTGAGCAAATTCTGAGGCAATCTCAAGAAATCCCTACTTCTTTCTGTTCGGTCGAGCTTCTCGAACAGTTCACTGCAATCTGCTTTCTCCTAGTCGGTCACGCTTGGACACTTGAACACTTCTGCAAAACAAAGAAAACATTAGCCACTACATACAAACAAACACACGCAAGCCCTAAACCGACCCACCCGATCTAACACTCGCCACACCTTTTGACTGATAGTTTCTAGGAATTCTCCTATCATGGTCGGTTAAATACGCCCCTTCCCAGTCTCCGCATACCAATACGAACCGATGCTTCCATGCCTTTTGCGAGGTCGGCATGTCCCATGTAAACGGCCCTCGGGTTTTCCTATCCCTCGCCTCCACGTAAATCCACCCTGTTTTATCCCTTCGAAACTGATACAGGTGGTTTATATGGCCCCAGGACGGCTCTCCTTTCCCGGCCAATTTGAAGGCCGTGTACACACCCGTCAGGGCAATCCAGGTGTTGGGGTTGATCTGACCGATGGCAACGCCAACCTGGGCAACCATCCGTTGCACCCAAGGATGAGGGGCAGGACGACTCCGTGTGTGAAGACGTCTGGGTGGAATGTCGTCCAGGGTTCCGGTGGATCACTCGGCATGTCCGTATCCCCGACTAGCCTCATTACCACCGAATCGGGCACGTGAAACGCCTCTCGGTAGGCCTGAATATCATCCCATTTGATCGTGCTCAGCTGACGATCTATTTGATAGACGGACGCCGCAACGGTCACCTGCTTCATGGCACCATCCACGTCGATCTCAATCAACATCGGCCTGGATGTCACATCTTGATCGCTTGTCCCCACGGCTTCTTTCCCTCTCGACCGACCTGACATCAGTGGTATGCCTTCAAAGACATCGGTCTGCCCCACTGAATCTACATCAACGATCAACCGTTCGGCCTCACCACTGGCCGAAACAGCCTCGTCTGGAATCTGGGCAAAAGCTTTTTCAAGCTCCTCCTCCAGATCCTTATCTTCCTCGGCCTGCGACCTCAGATTCACCTCTGGCCGAGATGTCCCTGAAGTTGAAGCCGATCCACTCGTCCTCAACCGTGTGTCAGAAGCGGCCGAAGCCGTTGAATCATCCTCGAAGGCATTTCCAGACCGGGCGTCCGTGCCTTGAGAATCTTCAGACAACATCTACAAATATATAAAAAAAAACCTTCCTAAGAATGGGAAACAACGCGACTCTCCTTACTGGCCGACCTATCGGATCTAGAAACCACGGGACAAACATGCATATGTGTTCATCCCATGTTCTTGCAAAAGACAAACTTTGAATCCAAAATCACAAGGTCAAAGGTTTACGTACCGTGTTTTGCTTGGAAGTCGCCGTGAGCACCGCCGTGCAGCTTGTTCGGAAATCGCCTTGCCTTGCCGGAAATCGCCTTGCCTTGCCGGAAATCGCTTTTGTACTTCTCTAAAGGAACACTCAAATTCACTTGGACACACAAAGTAAAAAGTGAACTTGGCTCCACTCATTTTATACTAGCCAATTCTAACCATGGTTAAAAAAACTAGCCGTTATTACCATGGTCGGCCAGCCCAACCGTCACCTCGACCTCGATAAGCGGAAGGGTCACCTCGATTTGCACGCGCATTTAAACCGCACTACAAGGTGATGTAAGGTCCTGCGCCAGCTGACCGACCAAGGTGACATCTTTCACCTTGGCACCAAGTGACATGTGATCGGCCTTCAGGGCACCCCCTAGGCCGATCGGTCACTTCATCGTGCAAGGTCCTGCGCCAGCTGACCGACCAAGGTGACATCCTTCACCTTGGCACCAAGTGACATGTGATCGGCCTTCCGGGTACCCCCTAGGCCGATCGGTCACCTCATCGTGCAAGGTCCTGCGCCAGCTGACCGACCAAGGTGACATCCTTCACCTTGGCACCAAGTGACATGTGATCGGCCTTCAGGGTACCCCCTAGGCCGATCGGTCACCTCATCGTGCAAGGTCCTGCGCCAGCTGACCGACCAAGGTGACATCCTTCACCTTGGCACCAAGTGATATGTGATCGGCCTTCAGGGCACCCCCTAGGCCGATCGGTCACCTCATCGTGCAAGGTCCTGCGCCAGCTGACCGACCAAGGTGACATCCTTCACCTTGGCACCAAGTGACATGTGATCGGCCTTCAGGGCACCCCCTAGGCCGATCGGTCACCTCATCGTGCAAGGTCCTGCGCCAGCTGACCGACCAAGGTGACATCCTTCACCTTGGCACCAAGTGACATGTGATCGGCCTTCAGGGTACCCCCTAGGCCGATCGGTCACCTCATCATGCAAGGTCCTGCGCAGGCTGGTCGATCAAGGTGGTCGGCCTGCAGGGCACCCCTAGGCCGATCGGCCACCCACGTCCACCCGTCCAGCGCCAGTTTTAAACTCCCATCCTTCGTTTTTTCTCCTCTGTCAAGGGCTTGGGGGACTGGGGACTAGCATACTACGCACCAGAACAGGCCGACAAGCATAATACAAGCCCTCAACCGAGGCAATCCACCTCAGTCAACGACTTGGGGGACTTCTGTTCATACCCAAACTGGTCGGCCTGGTTAAAGGTCCAAAACTGATCAGACCTGTCCCCGCTCTACCAACCCCGGGCAAGCCTCAGCTCACGCCAATAAAGCCCAGAATCACCTAAGACGAACAAATCTGGTCGGCCAGGCTTACCAACAAGTCACAACTGCTACCCGGGACCACCATAGACACCTGTCAGCTCCCAGGGGCAGCAACATTTATCCCACATTGACAAACACCAACAAACACATTCAATGCTACTATAAATACAAGGGCATCCCCCTCCAAAAGGTAATGACAATCCTGCCCTCATGCTGTCTAAATTACAACAGTACCCTTCTACCTAACTGACTTAGGCATCGGAGACTGTTCGGCCGGCATCACACCGGTGTCCCTTTGCATTTACCCTCTTCCTGTGCAGGCCACAATATTTCGAGGGGGATCGCGAAGGAAGCTCAGCGAGGCAGGAGTAGGTTGATCCATTTCTTGCATCAACAAAACCTATAAAATGAAACGAGGACCCACAAACACCTTCGACAAAAGCATCAATATGGCCAATAGATTAAGAATGAATAATAACATTAACACCATAAGAAAGATAATGACTGGTTTAATAAAACCCATGTGTTGGACAGTTTTCCTAGTTTCCATAAGAAAGATAATGACTGTTTGTTTTGCCCTGAAGAAATATTTTAGAGCCCACATCACACTTGGGTATCCCAACCCAGGTATATTCAATCTGAAGACACTCATACATCGTAACAAGCCACTCTCATGGGCCACGTTAGTTTTGTGGATTGACCCGCCATTGACTTGCCAATAGAAGCACTAGAACTAGAGGAATTGCTTTTCCGGCCTGATTGCCTTCTCTCCAGGGGACTTAAGTTCAATTGGAAGCCCCCCAAAAGCAGTCCCCCGGCTTCGCCCATGTCTCTGCTGGGCCTTCTCTCAATGAACAGCAAAGCCCGTAGTCTCCATTTTTGACAATTAATCTTGTATCATCAACGCTATTCTTTTGGAAATAGAGGAGTGCATAAACAGAAAATGAGAGTGTGAGTATTATAGTTCCCTTTATTTTTTCTGTATTATTTGTTATTTGTTTGCGATGCATTCAATATTATTATTTATCTATTTTTTCTATTTGTGAAATTTAACAATATTAGCATATAACTTTTCTTGTGATAATTAACAATATTATTAATTTATTTTCTTTATGCATAATGGCTACCTTTGACACATCATATAAAGCTATCAGATATGACACAATTAACATGGAACAGTGTTTGGTTCCTTTTGTTGTTTAGGGTTTATGTACTAGTATGATGAATAGCCACTGGCCAATGCTTATACGTTTCACCCCCTTTTACAGTTTATATATACCTGCAAATTTAATACGGTTGAAAAGTTCCCTATTATAATTTGACCACTTATGTATGTTTATACTACTTTTATTTTTTACTTTTATTATAGGAGAGGGAAGAATATTGGAAAGTTTTCATATAATATATCATTGAGTTTCGAATTTGAGACTAATTGTCTACAAGTCAACGCTATAAGCAACTGAACTAGACTCACTTGACTATGCTACTTTTATTATTTAGGCCTTTGGAAATGTATTTTACATATAGATATCATTCAATGGTCCTAAATAATCATTAAGACGAATCTTCTTAAAATACAAATGACGAGCTGGTGACTTAGAAATAAAAGTAATTATACCAATTAATTATTATATCTAAAAAGAATATTAAGTTACAAAATTAAAAATCTTCAACTTCTTCTAAAACCTAATCCCCAACTTCTTTCATTTTGGTTGATATTTATAATTTTAAAAAATTGAAAATTTTATTATAATCAAGTTAATGGATTCAAAAGGATATAATAATTTTGGCTACATAAATAAGGGCGATGACTTTTAGAGTATATCGAGTTCAGGACCAATCTTCAGGACAAGTTCAACACCTTCAGGTCATCTCCATGCAGTACCATGCATGTTCACTCAGTCGATCCTCTCCTCCCAGCTATGTTAAAAGTCACGTGTCGCAAGTTCCTAGATTCAAGGGTTTTTATAACCGAATTACAGCTGTAGAGATTACTTAGGCTCAAAGGAAGATTAATGTGTGTGATATAAAAGCCTAGATGTCATAATATTGATGTATTGAATTGAAGCAAATACTGAAATACAAGTCTCTCAAATTCTCTCCCTTTTCTGTTTTCTTTCAACTTTGCCTCCTTCCCAATCACCATTGCTAAGATGGTATCAGAGCTTTCAATGGCTAACCCCAACTGGATCCTACTTCTGATGTCTCTCTCTTCAACTTCCTAAGTCCTCTTCTCTGTATTAAGAAGCTGTCAAGAAGCACAAAGAAGCTAACGAAGTGTTTGTTAAAAGTTCTGCATTAAACAGTTCTGATCTCCTCTCAATCAAATAGTTTTGATCTTCTTCTTCTTCCAATTCCTGCTTCTTTCTGATTTAATCAAGCTCAATAGAAAATGGTGAATGTGTCTCAGCTTCAAATTCTACAATCTCCAATTGCAAATCTTGTTCCAACCGTGGGAAATTCAGTTCAAGTAAAACTTGATGATCTTAACTACATGACTTGGAAATTTCAAATGGAGCTGTTACTCAACGTACACAATCTGATTGGTTTTGTTGATGGCTCGTGTTCCTATCTAGCAGCTAGTGATGAATCTACTACTCAAGCTACATAGATTTGGAGAATGTATGATCGTGCTCTCACATAGTTGATCACAGCAACTCTGTCCACCACAACCATGTCGTGTGTCCTTAGCTGCAAAACCTCTAGAGAAATGTGGACAAACCTCAAAGACAGGTTCGCATCAATAACTAAAGCTTCAATTTTTCAGATGAAAACTAATCTTCAAAACATTAAAAAAGGATCTGAAACCATGATTCAATACTTGCAACGAATTAAGGATGTAACAACCCGTCCCAAATTCCAAGATTAGATTAGTGACTAATCACGATTAGTGAGGTTAATCGGTGATTAGTTAGGCGAAATCGGACGAACGATGCGAAATGACAATTTTGCCCTTGGGCGTGGGCAAAACGTTGACTTTTCGTTTGGGCGGTCAAACGGACTTTGACTGATGATCGTGACGTAGTTCGTGACGTCACGAGTTCATAGACAGGTGGAACGTTCAATTCCGACGTTCGAGGAGAAAGTTATGACGTTCGGAAGTTTAGGGGAAATTTGGTAATTTTGGTTAAATGTGGTCAAATGTTGAATTTTTGACCGAGAGGTCCGATGGCCGAGGGCCGAGGACCGTTACATAGATCGGGACGATATGAATCCATAGACAAGCGGCACGTCGAATTCGGACGCTCGACGACGAAGTTACGGTTCACGGAAGTTCAAGTGCACTATTGCACGACTTACGAGACAGTTGCACTTTTGGACTTTAGTGGGGCCCAGATATTTTATGGAGGCCCAATGGATGAGTGACACTTGTCACCCATCCACTGGCCCTTGATTCCCATTCATGCATATCATCCCATTACATCTATCATTCATCCATTTTCTTCCATTCCTCCCACCAAACCCGATCACCATTTCTCAGTCCAATCCAAACCCTTGACCCTATAACCCATCTGTGGGAGACCTGAGAGGGAGAGGAGGACCTGTGAAGCGTGGTGGCCGGCCAGGACAAAGCCACCGTGCACGGTGGAGGCCCAAACCCGAACGGGTACCCGGTTAGACCCAAATCTCCCCTTTTGTCGATTTTTACAATATGGATAGTTTTGGTTGATTAGGGAATGTTTGTTAGATTGTTTAGGGCGTATAGAGATGGTTTTGAACGGGGGTTGACGGCTGTGAAGCCTGGGGACTGAATTGGAAAACAGGGGCCGTGGGGGGTGATTTTTATGGATTGATTTAGGAGGTTTTAATTGGTTTTGTTAATTGGAATTGATAGAAAACAAGAAAATAGGATTTTTTAGGATTTAAATGGGACAAAACGGACGAGATTTGAGGGAGGAACCAGGCCGGACCGGTCACGCTGGTCCAGGAAACCAGCGAACCGGCCAACCCGGTTCAGTCGAAGGTTGGGGGTGATGCTACAGTGATGCGTTAGCCCACGCACAGGGCCCTTTGGGCGGCGCGTGGTGGGGAATCTGGGGCTGTCTTCAACATACGAAATCTTCTATTCGATGTAACGAACATTTTGGGACTGGTTTCGTGTCGATCGGACACCATCTCGATATGTTTCGGGGCATCAGAAGGTTTAGGTTCGGTTTAAAAATAGTTAGAAAATTGAGAAAATTATGGGACTTCAATGAGAGGTTAATGAGGCTATTAGTAACCCTCTAAATGAATTTGGACAGGTTTGGGAGTCCCGGTGACGACGATTGACCTGGGAGACGATTATGACACGCGTATCGAGGTGCGGCTTCGGACGGTCTGTGAGTGGACCTTATTTTCTAAATTGGTGCATGCATAAATGTTTATTATATATTTTATTACATGTTTGATGATGCCATGGGTGCATTTGTATGTGGTTACGTATAAGCACGTATTTTGAGGTTTCTGCCTTATACGGTGCTTATACGGGTCTGTATGTCTTTAATGGTTTAATTGATTTGGATTTGGATTTCAAAAAGGATAAACTCGGGTATGAGACCCATTTGGTTTTGTCTCAGGCATATGACCTCAGATTTCGGGCACGGTGCCCAGTTGATGTCCTATGTTCGGGCACGAGACCCAGGTTACTTTATGGTTTTGATTGCGGGTCAGGGACCCTAGATGAATTTCCAAGTTCATGGCGGTTTATGGGAACCGGCATGAACCTTTGTCAGATCATTGTGGTTCATGACGGTTTATGGGAACCAGCATGAACCTTTGTCAGATCATTTTGGTTCATGACGGTTTATGGGAACCGGCATGAACCCTGGTTATGTCATTTTGGTTCATGACGGTTTATGGGAACCAGCATGAGCCCTTGATTGGTTAGTTTGGTACATGACGGTTTATGGGAACCGGGCATGGAATGGATGTTATGGATCATGACGGTTCAGGGGAACCGGTCATGAGTGTTTGTGCTATGTATATATATGTTCATATACCTTCCTTTACTTGTTCTCTTATCTCCTCCGGGGAGGGTCGTTGGCCTGGGTGGTCCCCGGAGTAGTCACGGAGCACCGACTGAGTGGAGTCACCCCCCAGTTGGGTTCCTTACTCTTAGGAAGGCTATGATTACTATTACCTCGAGTAGGATCAGTGGTCTGCGGACATTGACCTTGACTTTGAGAAGACTCAGATTGAGACCCGGGTAGCACGTGCGTAGCTTTGGATACCGTGACAGGATTGGTTGTGTGACTTATATGTATATATGATATATGATATATGGATTTGATATGTCGTGTGCACAGGTGTGCACAGGATTGAGCAGTGGCTCATGTATGTTTATGGTTATGGGCTGAGTCCTTTATTGGTCTTTTATGGATTTGGGCAGTGGCCCGTTTGGTCGATTTCATGGTGGTCCTTTCGACCTTGGTTTATTTCTGGTTTTGGGCTTAGTTTCCACATATGGTTCCATTTGGTTAAATGGTTTTCGAATGCATGCATGCTTTTTAGTGAAGGGTACAAATGTCTTCTTATAAACTGGTTGTTTTGTCCACTCACAGCTTTTAATGTTTTGACTGCCCTTCAGGTTGACATCGGATGTGGACTGTAGCAGAGACCGAGATATCACATACCTCCTCCGGATCCTGGCGTACTCTGATAGCCCGTGAGGGCAAGGGTCGGAAATATCCCTTATCTGACACTTCGTGTCAGACGGAAGCAGGGTCATCCCGCACTAATCCCGGGGGGATTGGGATGGGTCCTGTCAAAGGATGCTAGAGATATGTTAGAATCACGTGGTGTACACTTTGAAGTTGATGATAATGTAATCCTTGCTCTAAGAGGTCTTCCTGCTGAGTATAACACGTTGAGATGTGTAATTAGAGGAAGGGAAAACACTATCACTTTAAAAGAATTTCGAGCTCAACTTCTTGCTGAAAAAGCTATCATAGAACAGGCTGGTGAACAATCTCCCTTTCTTTCTGCTATGACAGCCCTCAGGGGTTCCACACCCTCCTTCCAAAACTCTACCTTTGAATCTGGTAACTCAACCTCCTCATAGAACTCATCATCACAAATATTTCCCTCTCAAGAACCTATAACACCACAGTTTTCACCTTTTAACCTTGTTGTTCGTCAAAATACTAGAGAACCAATGAGGGGATTTTAGCAGGTCAACAACAATCTGCACTAGTATGGTTACAATGGTGGTTTTAATGCCCCAATTGGCAACCAGTATAGAGGCAACATCAATGGTTACAGAGGAAAGAAAAGGTTTTATAGCTACAATGGAGGTGTCGGATTCAGCAATCAAGACAAAGGGCAGTACTACTCCTCAGCACCAGGTATTCTTAGACCACATTCTCAGCAGTAGATTTTTCAAGGTCCTAGTCAGCTTCCAACATGTCAAATCTGTGGGAAGAGAGGCCACACTACTTCAGACTGCTATCATAGACATCAACCATAGTTTTCTATAGGATCTGAACAGTGCTAGATATGTTGGAAGTATGGCCACAATGCCATGAACTGCTATCACAGGGAAAACTACTCCTATCAGGGTGCTTCCCCCTCTCCAGTCTTGAATGAGAACTACTCCTATCAGGGTGTTTCTTCCTCTCCAACCTTGAATGCCAATCTCTAAGCTATGACTGCCTCAGCACCAATTTTCCAGCATCACCATCCAGCTTAGTCCCAGAATCAGGAGTTCTGGATTGGAGACACTAGTGCAACAGCTCATATGACTGCTGATCTCTCCCAGCTTACTATGGTCTCCCCTAATGGTAGTTTAGACACTGTCACAATGGCTAGTGGATCAGGTTTGCAAGTTGATAATATTGGAAAGTCTACTCTTATTACAAATCATCCTTCAACTCAATGTTTTAAACTAAACCAAGTCTTACATGTGCCTCATATCACTGTAAATCTGCTTTATATCATCCAATTCTGCAAAGATAATCAGTATAGATTCGTCCTAGATGATGTTTGCTTTGTCATCTAGGACAAGAACACAGGAAAGATCCTATATAAAAGACTGAGCAGTGAAGGACTATACTCAATCCCATGTCAAGTTTTTTCTCCTTCCTCAGCCTTCAACTAGCCTGTTCAGTCTGCTCCTCTGTGAAAGACAGTTCCTTTTCACCTATGGCATAATAGACTAGGACATCCTGCCAATAATATTACGTCCTCTAGTCTACATAAATCTAACATTCTTGTTTCTCCTGATTCTCATTAACACATTTGTGAACCTTGCTTGGAAGGGAAGTTTACCAAACTGTCATTTCCTTTCAATGCCACCAAATCTAATGTACCCTTTGAAGTCTTTCACACAGATGTATGTAGACCCTCTCCTACACCTTCATTAGATGGATTTAAATACTATGTTTCTCTCATTGATGAGTGTACCAGGTTTACTTGGCTATTTCCAATGAAAGTAAAATTAGAGTTCACAACTATCTTTGTCTCCTTTCATGCTTATATTCACAATTTCTTTAATACTTCAATTAAAGTCTTTCAATCTGATGGTGGAGGCGAATATATTGGCCTTGCTCTTCAGAATTTTCTTCTCTCCAAAGGTGTTAAATATCAAAAGTCATGTCCTATACACCTGAACAAAATGGATTAGCTGAAAGGAAGCATAGACACATAATTGAAACTGATGTCATATTGCTACAATCTGCTCAACTTCCTATTAAGTTATGGATACATGGATGTCTTACTACTGTCTACTTGATTAATAGAATGCCATGCCAAGTCTTGAATATGATATATCCCTATGAGAAAGTGTTTGGACATCCACCTAATCTCAACCATCTCAGAATCTTTGGTTGTGCTTGCTTTCCAATGATCAGGCCCTATAACAGTAACAAGTTTCAGCCTAGAACTATTAAATGTTTCTTTCTAGGCTATGGGGATAAGTAAAAGGGGAATCTATGAAAGGACCTATCCCCGAAGGACTTTGATAACCGTGCCCGGTCCTAGTCCCGTCTGACAAGTCAACTGAAGTTACGAAATTACCATCAGCACTTGTCAAACAAGGGATAACCGCATCTGTGCCCACTCATGCCTCCACCTCTTGAATAGCCTCGATCATAGCGCCATGACCTAGAGGGTCAATAAAACAGAAAATGTGTGAGTAGACAAAACAAACTTTTTATAAATACATTTATAAAAATCAAGTTCTTACCCTCTAGTTTCACAAACATGCATGCATATCATAAAACATGAGTAATAGCGTGAAATCAATCAAGTATGAACAATGGACCGATAAAATCAAAACATGTTTTCCCATGGTCCACATTTTCTCTGAAACTCATGTTCATCAAATCAGTTCATGATATAAAGTATCTGGACACAAATATCAATAAATCGCAAATATCACCAATCCTCGATATCGCATCTCAATATCCAAGTAATCATCACGATATCAATGCAATGCGTGCAAACTCGGGAGTCTCACGTCCGAGTACATCCCCAGGATCTACGACGTCTGAGGTGATATCATCTCCAGGATTTACGACTTCTGGAGGATATTATCATAATCTCACACTCCTGAGATTGAGCCTCCCTCAAAGCTACTCATCTAAAGGTAGTGGATCGTGACTACTCCAGGATCTACGACGTCTGGAGGAGACTATCAAATCACAGAGGATGGTATATGTGGAACAGTCACCAAATCCAGTAATCTCATTTGAAAACCATTTATGTCTCAAATCAAGTCAAAAACATTTCAATAGGGCCTATGCCCGAAACATAGCTTTCACAAAGCAAGTTCCACAAATCCATCATAAAACAGTGTCCAGAATTCACTTTATAAATTAAAATCATCAATTTCATCATATTCACATGTGACTCCAAATTCAAGTCAAAATCATTATCCAATAGGGTCTCAAGCCCAAAATATCATTTTCACGTAAATCCGTGCAATCACAACCTCAGTTGCCATTTTCACATAAATCCATAAAATATATCCAAAAAACATTACAAATCCATCAAATCAATCCCTGACTCATAATCCGAGTCAAAATCAATCTTAAACCCCGGGTCTTCGCCCAAAACAACAATTTTACAGTTTTCTCAAAAATCGTGTCCAAAACAATATAAAACAATATAATATTCCCAAAATCCAGAAATCATCATATCGAAACATTAATCATGCCAAATCATTTCAAATCATATAGTAAAGCATTTAAAACATATATGCATGCATTTTGGGTAGAAAACAAAAGTCCACTCACACGCCGTCTATATCGCTCGCTTTCCGAGCTGCACGTTTTTCCGTAAATTCCCAAAGTCACCATTCCTGTCCAAAATTATTATCGAGGGTCACTAACACTCCAATATACCTCATATACATTTCCTCAATTTTTTCGGGATTTAAATACGTATTTTAAACGTATACGAAAACTTTGGATACACTGAACACTATCGAAATGATATCTGATTTCCTCGAAACTAGTGCCAAAATATTCATTAGATCAAAAGAAGTAAGTTTCATGTTGAACTCACCTTGAGACGAGGCTGTACGCGCCCGCACGCGCCGCCATGTGTGGCTGCGCTTGGGAGCCACGCGCCAAGGAACAGTGCTGCTACAACCATCGTCCCAACCCGTTTATCTGTAAAACGGGTCCGGTTGGCCAGCGGCTTGACTCGGCTAAATTTCAGTCAATTATTCATTGATCCCTTCAATTGAGTCATCGTTAGGAGTCTAATTAGGGTTCTGTAATCTCAATTACACAAGAACTTACCTTATTGTTCTCTTACAGTAACAGATGTCACTAAGTAACAAATCCTCATCCAAATCAACGAGGAACAGGTGTCCCTCATCAGGCTAATACTAGCTGAATCAACCAAAGTTAATCAAATGACCTTTATGCCCTTGCTTGCACAAATTACCAAATTGTCCTACACCTTGCCAAACCCGTATCGTTATCATCCAAACTCTGATTGACGCATGCCGCCTGTTTACGGATTCAGCGTCCCGAGACCTACACAACGGTCCTTACAAAAAGTCCCTACAAGGTCCCGATCAAAAAGTCAACTTTGACCCTTATAACTATGGGAAAAATCGCCATTTCCTTCAAATTTTCCAAATTTTCCTCTTTCGAATTTCCGGGTCGTTACAACCTACCCCCCCTTAAAGAATTTCGTCCTCGAAATTCAAATCAGTAGATACCATGATAGTTCTCTCGAGGAGTATGTATGTGAACTAGAAATATAATCAACCGCATACCCTTCTAGTTCAACCGAATATAACTCAAACTTATAGAAATCAGACAAGTCAGTCCTCGTTATTGAATCAACGTTGGGACAACTTCCTCTGTAAACCCCTGCCCCACAGACAGTCATATCCAAGCTCACTCGGGATACGGAGCCATGCTCAACGTCTGAGTATACACAATCTAGGACTCACAAGTATCAGTAGTCATGTCATCCACTCATAACATGGTACAATGGCTTAAATCCCCACGCATATGCCACCAGGCCACCAGGCCAATAACCTCATAAGGTCCAATAAATCGGGAACTCATTCCCCTCATCAAGTCAATCACTCCATACCCTTTTTTCTAGGGTCACTCAATATCATGAATTGAAACTTTCCTTCTGTTGTTTTTATCATCACATGCCTTACTGATGCCTACCTCTTGCCAGTAACTGGCATTCAGTACAATCATTCATACAATATCGCAAATCATATCAATTCCTTAACCTCAAATCTATCCAACATCATACACCAAGTATGATCCTACAGTTGGACTCCAGTCGTTCAAATGATCAAAAATCATGTACCACTCCAATCCTAAGGAGTTCCATCAATAATAGGTTTTCACCTATCCTTACGCTATCAAACATGTTAATTCTCGACCGGTTATCTTATTAGCCTCCCCGCGAATGATACCTGACCCGACAATGCGGTCTTAATCTCAATGTATCCCGACCATCGCCTTATCAGCCATTAGGCCTTTCTGTTGACCATTCATCACCAATCCCGATGGTCGATACAGTATTCGTAAGTTACTTCCGAAAGGTATGACCTCGGTATACTCAACCCATAGATCACTATGGTCGATCCCAAATCATGCAAGGAAAGTAAAACTCCTGAGGGTTCAGATAGCATCGGTAATCCTAGCCTCATGCTACCAAAGCACACCTCACCAAATCCCAAATCTCATAGCGACATATCACTATGCACACAGAAAGAGTCACATCGAACATAAGTCACTGTTTCTCCACTTTGTACTTATTCTATTTCAGTTCTCATTTCCAATAACGCTGACTTCCTTCCGGGTCAATCACCATAATTGGCAAAACATTGTAGAGAACCCCTCTACAATCTTATGTGGTATCCATCCAATCTCAAAACAACTCATGTTGCCCGTGACAGTCCCTAATTATTTTCCATTGACCAATAGATCTGTTTCTCCTAGGATTCACACTAATCCCGACCGTTATTAGTACCTGTGCCATAAACCTACTCTGGTCGACAAGACCTAACACTTATTCAACCATACAGTTTTCTCCCTGAGGACATTCACTACATTTCACACACCCACCTGTACATGTGAGTACACCAACCAATCATCAATCATGGTACCATACACCGTCCAAATGTGGTTAGAATACCTGACTCATCAGCTCACAAATATAACTGGTCCATTTGGCCATCCAAGGATACCACCATCGACTAACCTTAGCCATATCAAATCCGGACATTATCTTTTTCTCTTTTACTCATAACTGACGGTCATCACCATGTTGGCTTCTCTCAACAGGCTCAATAATCACAACCTTCCAACAGAACCATAAATCATTATCTTGTGATACGGGATACTTATTCCATACTGTTACCTTATTAAGTTGTCCATAATCGACATGTAAGCTCAGACCATCATCCCTTGTTCCTCTGACCACATAAGGAATACTGGGTTCCCCATGGCAACACTGAGCCGAATGAACCCGTATCTACCAAGTCATGTACTTGCACCTTCAGTCCTTATGACTCCATAGGTGCCACATACCAGGGTGTCCGAGAAACAACTCGTATACTCGACATGATCGCCATGATAAACTCAACCTCTCATCCTAGTAAAACCTCAGGAAATCTATTGAAAAATCCGTACATCTTCAGCGTTCACTAGGCATCCCATACATTAATCACATATGCCACACCTATACCCAGTAATTTTGATTACTTCATACCAACAGTCCATCGATTGTAAGGGTCAAAATCATTCTAGAGTGTAACACTCTCGAGTCTCCCTGACACATCACCATGGGTAATCCTGGACTCCACATATCACTCTCTAATCAACATACTCGATAAAGGCATCATGGGTCATCAACCAATCTATCCCAAGGATTACATCCAAATTATCCAAGTCCAGGAACACCCTAGGTCAGCCACTAGGGGAATAACACCTGTCATCCTGGGTAGCCTCACATTGATAGGTCTACCCCCCTTAGGTCTCACCAATTTCACCATAGATAATTACCAAGGTTACCACAGAAATATCATCAATTTTATCACATCTGTAGCTCTAGTCGACTCACCGACTGCCATACCTTAACCAATCACAAACATCTCCATATCCGTCCAATGTACAATCTCAAGACATGTACGAGTGGATAGCTCAGGACCTACCGAATACATACGTCCTGGTTAAACTTACGTCCATATCACCACTCCAGAGGCTACTCAGGCTTCCTGCTATGTAACTGCAATCCTCAGGTATGTGGTCCTAACTGACCATCCCCTAATGCCGAAGCCAATCCCTGCTTCATTGCACCCCAACTGGTGCCATATCACTTTAACCACATATAACCTTTCTTGACAATGTGACCAGACGACCCACAGTCATAATGATTCCTACATAATTAACCTTATCACTTTACCTCCCAATGGACCCAATCAGCGTCCCACTGAACTAGATTATCTCTTAAATCACAATTTTTGCTTACCACGGGTCGTTGCCCGAACCTTTCATCACTAAGTGAAACTGACACGACCCACCAAAATCCATAAATCTAGTAAATAGGGTTAAACAATACCGATCCATAAATTCATAACCCATTAGTATCTGACCCTATCCCAATCCTTGGCATCCCAGGTGCCAAACATTCCTTAATCAAAAGGTTGGTCGTGTCAGAACCGTCACTATCTTTTAACCTTTCTGGCTCCTCTAGAGCCCTGATACATTACCATGACTCATCACGAGTCCTAACTGGTCTCCTGACTCACTTTGAGTCCCACTTTCCTATATCGACTCCTCTCGAGTCCAATTTTGACTCCTTTTGAGTCCAATCTAACAATCATCCATGCCATCATTGGCATACTCGGCCACCGAGCAAATTTCGCTGGTGAACCACATCTTATACAACCTATAAGGCCTAAAAGATATCCCATCATATTCTAGACTCGTTAGACACACATTCCACTTAAGGAATTCACTGAGAATAATCTCATTCGGGGTCCAACCTACCCAATTGTGCTACCTTCCTAGCCTCTGGGCTCATTCATTCTTGGAACCCACACAAATCTGTGTTTAATAGTTAGTAGTTTATAGTGTACATTGATTAATCTTTGACCCCTAATCCAGGGTCAATCTCATTCCAAGGTTAATCACGAGGTCTCATATACCCTCGTACACCCGTCTCACTATTAGGTCGCGCACGAGGTTTACGTTTCGGAGGCATGCTGTGGCAAAGGAATCAGCAACCTAGTGCTCTGATACCAATTTGACAGGACTTGTCCACGAAGGATTTTGATAACCATGCCCGGTCCTGCTCCAGTCTGATAAGTCAACTGAAGTTACGAAATTACCCTCAGCACTTGCCAAACAAGGGATAAAACAGAAAATGTGTGAGTGGACAAAACAAACTTTTTATAAATACATTTATAAAAAAAAAGTTCTTACCCGCCAGTTTCACAAACATGAGTAATAGCGTGAAATCAATCAAGTATGAATAGTGGACCGATAAAATCAAAACATGTTTTCCCATGGTCCACATTTTCTCTGAAACTCATGTTCATCAAATCAGTTCATGATATAAAGTATCTGGACACAAATATCAATAAATCACAAATTTCACCAATCCTTGATATCCCATCTTAATATCCAAGTAACCGTCACGATATCAATACAACGCGTGAAAACTCGGGAGTCTCACGTTCGAGTACATCCCCAGGATTTACAACGTCTGGGGTGATATCATCTCCAGGATCTACGACGTCTGGAGGATATCATCATAATCTCACACTCCTGAGATTTAGCCTCACTCGGAGCTACTCATCTCCAAGCAGTGGATCGTGACTACTCCAAAATCTACAACGTCTGGAGGAGACTATCAAATCACAGAGGATGGTATATGTGGAACAGTCACCAAATCCAGTAATCTCATTTGAAAACCATTTATGTCTCAAATCAAGTCAAAAATATTTCAACAGGGCCTATGCCTGAAACATAGCTTTCACAAAGCAAGTTCCACAAATCCATCAAAAAACAATGTCCAGAATTCACTTTATAAATTAAAATCATCAATTTCATCATATTCACATGTGACTCCAAATCCGAGTCAAAATTACTATCCAATTGGGTCTCAAGCCCAAAATATCATTTTCACGCAAATCCGTACAATCGCAATCTCAGTTGCCATTTTCACATAAATTCATAAAATATATCTAAAAATCATTACAAATCCATCAAATCAATCTCTGACTCATAATCCGAGTCAAAACCAATCTCAAATCCCGGGCCTTCGTCCAAAACAGCAATTTCACAGTTTTCTCGAAAATCGTATCCAAAACAATATAAAACAATATAATATTCCCAAAATCCAGAAATCATCATATCGAAACATTAATCATACCAAATCATTTCAAATAATATAATAAAGCATTTAAAACAGATATGCATGCATTCTGGGTAGAAAACAAAAGTCCACTCACACACCGTCCATATCGCTCGCTTTCCGAGCTGCACATTTTTTCGTAAATTCCGATCACACCATTCCTATCGAAAATTATTATCAAGGGTCACTAACACTCCAATATACCTCATATAATTTTCCCCAATTTTTCTGGGATTTAAATACGTATTTTAAACGTATACGAAAACATCGGATACACTGAACACTATCCAAACGATATCCGATTTCCTCGAAACCAGTGCCAAAATGTTCATTAGATCAAAAGAAGTAAGTTTCATGTTGAACTCACCTTGAGACGAGGTTGCACTCGTCCTCACACACCGCCGTGAGTGGCTGCGTGTCAGGACCCGTCCCAAAATATCGCCTCGATACCCGGGACGAACCCTGCTCCCGTCTGACAATCACACTTAAAGTACAAAATAACCCTAACACCACAATAAGCATAACTATCAGACGAAGGAGTAAATATGTATACAACTGTCAATCAGAGGATAGTTCTACAAAATGGGCACAAAAATCCTACTACGCTAGTCTCGCAACGGAAGAACGTCAAAAGCTCTATGCCTCGATATCTGCCTCAACGTTCACCCCAGCGCTATCACCACGACCTGGAGGGAAAATTTAAAACCAAAAGTGTGAGTGGACTAGAATAAATATAAGTTTTAAAATCAGTTTATCATCAAATCAAAGTTAAGGAAAATAATAATATTTCTTCCCACCGTTTTCAAAACATGCATGCCCAACTAAGTATTAGAAAATCATAACATGAAACATCATAAGAAACAGAAACACTATAAAACGGATATAGAAATCATAGTATGTATATCAGAAAACCATAGCATAAACCATGAACATCAAATCATCATTTCCGATCAAACCTGCTGGACCTATCCGAGTCTTTAAACTCAACCAGGCCTCAAATCTAATTCCGAGTCTTTAAACTCAATAGGCCTATGGGGGTAATATCGTAAATATCCGAGTCTTTAAACTCCCGAGTCTTTAAACTCAATCCGGGCCCGTCCCCCATCAATCAATATCCGGGTCTTTAAAACCATATCCAGATCCAGCAAATCCAATCCAAATTCAAAGTAAAAACCAAGTCGAAATCCAACGCCAAACTCGAATTCGAAATCCCCGGTCCGAAGCCCTTCCGGCGTTCAGAACCGACATTCCGAACCCAAATCCGGAAATCCATTATTATACCAAAAACTACATGTAATCACAAAACATATTTCATAACCCATTTATCATCATCAGAAAACATTTATAGATTGAAATCCTCAAATATGGCATCAAAGTCCGAAAACCAGCTTTTCTCGAAAAACGAGCAAAATTCCGGAAATGTCTCGAAAAACGTGCAACATATCAACCACATGTAATTATCAAAAAGAAGCATAAAACACATTTAATATCATAAAGCATTAATAAAAACAGTTAGGCATGCTCGAAAGGAAAGAAGGAGTCCACTCACAAATCAGAACGAATCAATCGCGCTCCGTGCGCTCCTCGACCGTCTCGGGTGCCTCCCGTCCTGTTAATATGCACCAAATAGGGTCACAAATACATCAAGGATACTAACCCTAATTTTCCCAATTTTTCGGGAATTTATTAATATTTTAATCCTAGAGCCTAAACCGTCCGGATTCCCAAACCATCCCGTAACATCGTCCGATTCACCCGAAAACCACACCAATGACTTCCTTAGGACATTTAGAACCAAAACCATGTTGAAAGCTTAGCCGGAATCCACCCCACGCACCTCCACGTGCTGTCCAAAGTGGCTGCGCGTGGGCCTCACGCGCCTGCTACAGTGTTTCTCCTTCCTCGAGTCACCCGGTTCAGCACGGTTGAACCGGCGTGACCGGCTCTCTTCCGTTCATCCATCAATTCCATCAAAACCAATCCCAGGAGCTTCGTCCCATCCTAAGCAATCTAACCCAGTCCTAACATTGAAGAACCACGGCCTAAAACCCACCGTTCACGGCCTCGAAACAGACGGTCCGTGGCCCATGTTTTGGCCGCCGACCGCCCAGATCCTCCCCAGGCACGGCACCACAACCAAACGACTCCTGGGACCTCCAGGAGTCTCACCCTGACCACCAAATCTCTCGACTCTAAGCCTAACTCCACGACTTTCGAATTGAAACTCACGGGAAAAACAGAGGAAAGAAACTTACCCTTCGATTCCGTCTCCGCTGTGTGCACCGCCGCGTGCCACGGTGTTCGTTGGACTCCCTGTAGCCACCTGAACCTCCCACGGTCTTGGTTTGAACCACCACACGGCACAACTGCCGCCCCTGTCTCGCAACCTCCCTGTTTTCCTCAGAACTCCGCCGCACCACCGCCGTGTCCCCGCCCCTGTCTCTCAATCCACTCTTCACTCACCCTTGCACTGAATCGATCGCTGTCTCCCTAATCTTTCTCCTCTGTTTCTCTGTGTGTTCAAGCAAAATGCACGGTTTGAAATCGTGCAAAGTGTGGCCGTGCACACTTTAGTAATTCCTGGAACCATCTAGTGTCCCCCACGTGTCCACCCTTGCTTGGTTAAGCACAAAATATCCCTGCCACTTGCCCTTATCTGATTAGGATGAGGGAAAAGACTAAAATACCCCTAGTCTACAAATTACCATTTTACCCTCGTACTTTCCAGACCCGTAAATATTCCATCCGACGTCCGATGACAGCGTGTCGCCTGTCGTTGTACTCAGGACGTCGAGACCTATCTAACGGTCCTCGGTCTACGTGAAAATCACAAGTCCTCCAAAATGTCAACATTTTCCTCATTTAGTCAAATTTACGGTAACGCCCTCAATCTTCCGAACGTCATAACTTTTTCTCCGATTGTCCGAATCGAACCTGCCACCTGTCTACGGACTCGTGACGTCCCTAACTACGTCACGGTCAAGGGTCAACAGTCATCCAATCGGTAATTCAAAAAATCAACTTTTGGCCTACTATTCACAAGGGCAAAATCGTCCTTTATATACAAACTTTTACAAAAATTACTTTTTTACCCTTCCCGAAGGTACGGGTTGTTACAATCTACCCCCCTAAATAGAATTTCGTCCCCGAAATTCAGTGAAACAAATAGGGGTACTGCTCACGCATCAAGGCTTCGGGTTCCCAAGTAGCTTATTCCACTTGATGATTCCTCCACAATACCTTAACTAAGGGAACCGTCTTTCTCCGTAAGACCTTATCCTTCCGATCCACAATCGCTACTGGCTGCTCTTCAAAGCTCAAGTCTTCCCTCAGTTCTACAGGTTGTGATTCCAGAACATGTGAATCATCCCGTATATACTTCCGAAGCATAGATACATGGAAAACATTATGTACCTTTTCCAAGTCTGCTGGTAAAGCCAATCGATAAGCAACAGGACCAATCCGCTCTAAGATCTCATAAGGTCCAATGTAACGAGGACTCAACTTCCCTCGTCTGCCAAATCGTACGATTCCCTTCCAAGGAGATAACTTCAAGAAAACCCAGTCTCCTACTGCAAACTCCAAATCTCTGATCCTACGGTCGGCGTAGCTCTTCTGTCGGTCCTGAGCTGCCTTCAGTCGATCTCGAATCAGTGCCACTTCTATCTACGATCACCCACACACCATCGTGTCCCTTTGGTGTTCTGGGCAACTTGAATACGAAATCCATCGTCAGGTGATCCCATTTCCACTAGGGAATCGGCAAAGGTTGTATTGCTTCATAGGGTCTCTGCCGCTCAGCTTTTACCTGCTGACAAATCAAGCATCTACTAACATACTCTGCAATCTCACGTTTCATCCCCGACCACCAGTAATGCTCTCGAAGTGTACGATACATCTTGGTCCCACCAGGATGCATCGCATAGGCTGAACAGTGAGCCTCATCCAAGATCACCTTCTTCAAGGCTTCATCCTCAGGTACGCACAACCGTCCATTTTTAACCAAGGCTCCATCCTCGCGAATCTCAAAGTCCTGTCTCTCTCCAGCCTCGACCTCAATCCGAATGATGCCCAAAATAGGGTCCTCAAACTGAGCATCAATAACCTGATCAATCAAAACAGGTCGCACGTGGAAACTCGCTAGGAGTGCTCCCTGATCATCCACAGTCAACTCTACTCCCAGCCTACAGAGCTCAACCAACAAAGGTAATCGTACTGTCCTCAAATGCGAAAAAGAACTAGCTGACTTCCTGCTCAAGGCATCGGCTACCACATTAGCCTTCCATGGGTGATACTCAATAGTACAGTCGTAGTCCTTAAGCAACTCCAACCATCGGCGCTGTCTCAGATTCAATTCCTTCTGAGTGAACAAATACTTTAAACCCTTGTGGTCCGTGAAAATCCTGCACCTCTCGCCGTACAAGTAATGCCACCAAATCTTAAGTGCATGAACCACCGCCGCCAGTTCCAAGTCATGTGTAGCTCCTGGAAACTTTGTTCACATTTCTCATCCCACTCAAATCGAACTCCTTTCCGAGTCAACCTTGTCAACGGAGCAGCAAGAATAAAAAAACCCTCAATGAAACGCCGATAATAACCTGTTAAACCCAGAAAACTCCTGATTTCTGTTACCGTCTTGGGCTGTTCCCACTTTGCTACCGCCTCAACCTTCTGAGGATCCACTCTGATGCCCTCGGCTGAAATCACATGACCTAAAAATCCAACACTGGTCAACCAAAACTGACACTTACTCAGCTTTGCATACAACTGATGCTCTCTCAAGGTCTCAAGCACTATCCTCAGATGTTTCTCGTGCGCCTTTGCACTCTTCGAATACACCAAAATGTCGTCAATGAAGACAATCACAAAACGATCCAAATATGACCGGAACACTCGGTTCATAAGGTCCATAAAAGCTGTGGGGGCATTAGTCAATCCGAACGGCATCACAACAAAGTCGTAATGACCGTACCTGGCCCGAAAGGTTGTCTTCGGTACATCCTCCTCTTTAACCCTTAACTGATAGTAGCCGGAGCGAAGATCAATCTTCGAAAAGTACTGTGCTCCCTTTAACTGGTCAAACAAATCATCAATCCGGGGTAAAGGATACTTATTCCGAATAGTTACCTTATTCAACTGTCTGTAGTCCACACACAATCTCAAACCTCCATCCTTTTTCTTGACAAACAGTACCGGCGCTCCCCACGGTGACATACTCGGTCGAATGAATCCTATATCGACCAACTCTTGCAACTGGGCCTTAAGTTCCTTCAATTCTGCAGGTGCCATACGATAAGGAGTCTGTGAAATAGGCTGCGTACCTGGTAAAAGATCAATCGTGAACTCGATCTCTCGCTGAGGTGGTAATCCTGGCAACTCCTCGGGAAAAACATCGGGAAACTCCCGCACCACTGGTATATCCTCCGCCCTCACTAGCGAAGAACGTGTATCCACTACATGGGCTATGTAACCCTGAAACCCCTTACGCAACAGCTTATTAGCCTCAAGTGCCGAAATAACTCCAGTAGGAAGTGCACGCTGCTCCCCCTGAAACGTAATCTCTGGTAATCCTGTGCTCCGAAAAGTCACTCTCCTATCGAAACATTCGATAGAAGCATGATGTCTCGTCAACCAGTCCATACCCAAGATAACATCAAAGTCCCGTAGGTCCAAGAGTAACAAATCCGCCATTAACTCAACCTCGCCTACCATCACCGGACACTCTCTCAACACCTGAGTCACTACCAACACCTCCCCAGTAGGTGTACTCACCCCTAACGCACAATCCAAGGTAGACACCTCCCTCTCTGTAACCAAACTACATCTCCGAGCTATAAATGAATGGGTCACCCCGGGATCTATCAAAGCAAAACCAGTGTGACCAAGTCTGGTGAGTGTACCTGTCACCACTCCCGGTGCTGATCTGGCCTCCTGCTGGGTCATAGAAAAAACTCGCGCCTGAGGTCCTGATGACCTACCACGCCCTCTAGAACTACTCGTGGCACCACCGCCACCCCTAGGGCCTGCTGCCCCTGACATTGAAGCAGTACTCCGCCCGGGTTCTACTGCACCTCTGCCTGCTCCACCCTCCTGAGCTAACAATGGGCACTCCCTCCTAAAGTGTCCTCGCTCTCCACAATAGAAACAAGCATCTCTACCAGGTCCACCGGTCTGCCTGCCAGTAGAAGCAACTGAAGTCGCACTCGCCTGAGGAGTCGGCTGTGGCCTAGCTCCCCGAAATCCAGAGCCCTGAAAACTGCCTGGTCTGCCATACCGGGCTCCACCAGCCGATGACGAACCACCAAAATTACCCCGCTTTGGGGTCCTCTGACTCGATGCTCCAGGGAATGAATGCTCTCAGCGTCGCACACTGCCCGAGTACTGTGGCCTAGCATGCAAACTGGCCTCCACTCTGACAGCAGCATCAGACAACTCCCGGAATGTAGCAAAAGAGCCAGCTGTCACAATGACTCTAATCTCTCCTCGAAGACCCAACTCAAACCGATGGCACTTCTCCGCCTCGGTTGCCACGAATCTAGGAGCGAATCGGGATAACATCTGAAATCTCTGCTCATACTCAGCCACTGTCATACTCCCTTGCTTTAACTGAAGAAATTCTGCCTCTTTGGCATCCCGGAAAGAGCGGGGATAATACTGGTCTAGAAACCGCTCCCGGAAAGTCTCCCACGTCACCGTATGTGCCTCCCATCCGGACAACTCCAGCGTATACCACCACTCATACGCTGCTCCATCCAACAGAAACGTAGCCAACAAAACCCGGTCCTCTGGAGGACAATGCATCACCCCGAAAATACGCTCAAGCCGGGTGATCCATCGGTGAGCTTCCTCTGGGTCTGCCCCACCGTTAAACGTAGTAGCCCCAAGTCGCTGGGCTCTCTCAATCGAAGCGCTCTCAGTCCCTCTCGCCGCTTCGTCTTCAGATCGTGGAGGGGGTTCACGTCTCGGAGGCATGGTCGAACGTACGCTGAAAGAGGCATAGAGTTGGTAAAACAACCTAGATACGACACAAACCGACAAACCTATGCTCTGATACCAATTGTCAGGACCCGTCCCAAAATATCGCCTCGATACCCGGGACGAACCCTGCTCCCGTCTGACAATCACACTTAAAGTACAAAATAACCCTAACACCACAATAAGCATAACTATCAGACGAAGGAGTAAATATGTATACAACTGTCAATCAGAGCATAGTTCTACAAAATGGGCACAAAAATCCTACTACGCCAGTCTCGCAACGGAAGAACGTCAAAAGCTCTATGCCTTGATATCTGCCTCAACGTTCACCCCCAGCGCTATCACCACGACCTGGAGGGAAAATTTAAAACCAAAAGTGTGAGTGGACTAGAATAAATATAAGTTTTAAAATCAGTTTATCATCAAATCAAAGTTAAGGAAAATAATAATATTTCTTCCCTCTGTTTTCAAAACATGCATGCTCAACTAAGTACTAGAAAATCATAACATGAAACATCATAAGAAACAGAAACACTATAAAACGGATATAGAAATCATAGTATGTATATCAGAAAACCATAGCATAAACCATGAACATCAAATCATCATTTCCGATCAAACCTGCTGGACCTATCCGAGTCTTTAAACTCAACCAGGCCTCAAATTTAATTCCGAGTCTTTAAACTCCCGAGTCTTTAAACTCAATAGGCCTATGGGGGTAATATCGTAAATATCCGAGTCTTTAAACTCCCGAGTCTTTAAACTCAATCCAGGCCCGTCCCCCATCAATCAATATCCGGGTCTTTAAAACCATATCCAGATCCAGCAAATCCAATCCAAATTCAAAGTAAAAACCAAGTCGAAATCCATCATCAAACTCGAATTCGAAATCCCCGGTCCGAAGCCCTTCCGGCGTTCAGAACCGACATTCCGAACCCAAATTCGAAAATCCATTATTATACCAAAAACTACATGTAATCACAAATCATATTTCATAACCCATTTATCATCATCAGAAAACATTTATAGATTGAAATGCTCAAATATGGCATCAAAGTCCGAAAACCAGCTTTTCTCGAAAAACGTGCAAAATCCCGGAAATGTCTCAAAAAACGTGCAACATATCAACCACATGTAATTATCAACAAGCAGCATAAAACACATTTAATATCATAAAGCATTAATAAAAACAGTTAGGCATGCTCGAAAGGAAAGAAGGAGTCTACTCACAAATCAGAACGAGTCAATCGCGCTCCGTGCGCTCCTCGACTGTCTCGGGTGCCTCCCGTCCTGTTAATATGCACCAAATAGGGTCAAAAATACATCAAGGATACTAACCCTAATTTTCCCAATTTTCGGGAATTTATTAATATTTTAATCCTAGACTATAAACCGCCCGGATTCCCGAACCATCCCGTGACATCGTCCGATTCACCCGAAAACCACACCAATGACTTCCTTAGGACATTTAGAACCAAAACCATGTTGAAAGCTTAGCCGGAATCCTCCCCACGCGCCTCCACGCGCCGCCCAAAGTGGCTGCGCGTGGGCCTCACGCGCCTGCTACATTGTTTCTCCTTCCTCGAGTCACCCGGTTTAGCACAGTTGAACCGGCGTGACCGGCTCTCTTCCGTTCATCCATCAATTCCCTCCAAACCAATCCCAGGAGCTTCGTCCCATCCTAAGCAATCTAACCCAGTCCTAACATCGAAGAACCACGGCCTAAAACCCACCGTTCACGGCCTCGAAACAGACGGCCCGTGGCCCCTGTTTTGGCCGCCAGCCGCCCAGATCCTCCCCAGGCACGGCACCACAACCAAATGACTCCTGGGACCTACAGGAGTCTCACCCTGACCACCAAATCTCTCGACTCTAAGCCTAACTCCACGACTTTCGAATTGAAACTCACGGGAAAAACAGAGGAAAGAAACTTACCCTTCGATTCCGTCTCCGCCGTGTGCACCGCCGCGTGCCACGGTGTTCGTTGGACTCCCTGCAGCCACCTGAACCTCCCACGGTCTTGGTTTGAACCACCACACAGCACAACTGCCGCCCCTGTCTCACAACCTCCCTGTTTTCCTTAGAACTCCGCAGCACCATCGCCGTGTCCCCGTGCACGATTCCTCCACCAAAACACGATCACCAGCACCGCCTTCTCTCTCTGTCACTCTCTCAATCCACTCTTCACTCACCCTTGCACTGAATCGATCGCTGTCTCCCTAAGCTTTCTCCTCTGTTTCTCTGTGTGTTCAAGCAAAATGCACGGTTTGAAATCGTGCAAAGTGTGGCTGTGCACACTTTAGTAATTCCTGGAACCATCTAGTGTCCCCCACGTGTCCACCCTTGCTTGGTTAAGCACAAAATATCCCTGCCACTTGCCCTTATCTGATTAGGCTGAGGGAAAAGACTAAAATACCCCCAGTGTACAAATTACCATTTTACCCTCGTACTTTCCAGACCCGTAAATATTCCGTCCGACGTCCGATGACAGCGTTCCGCCTGTCGTTGTACTCAGGACGTCGAGACCTATCTAACGGTCCTCGGTCTACGTGAAAATCACAAGTCCTCCAAAAAGTCAACATTTTCCTCATTTAGTCAAATTTGCGATAACGCCCTCAATCTTCCGAACGTCATAACTTTTTCTCCGATTGTCCGAATCGAACCTGCCACCTGTCTACGGACTCGTGACGTCCCTAACTACGTCATGGTCAAGGGTCAACAGTCATCCAATCGGTAATTCAAAAAATCAACTTTTGGCCTACTATTCACAAGGGCAAAATCATCCTTTATATACAAACTTTTACAAAATTACATTTTTACCCTTCCCGAAGGTACGGGTTGTTACACTGCGCGTGGGAGCCACGCGCTAAGGAACAGTGCTGCTATAGTCATCGTCCCAACCCCGTTTGTCTGTAAAACGGGTCCGGTTGGCCCGAGGCTTGACCCAGCTGATTTTCAGTCAATTATTCATTGATCCCTTCAATTGAGTCATCAAATAGCATCTTTAGGAGTCTAATTAGGGTTCTGTAATCTCAATTACACAAGAACTTACCTTTAAACCTTTGAACTCAACCTCCCAATTCCCACACTGTCGCAGTTACTGTTCACCATTCAATTTCATCTAAATTCGATTGTTTTCTTGCAATTGATCCCTCGAGAAGCTTCGTGGGATTCATCCAAACACACTTCCAAGTTCAATTTCATTGTTCAACGCCTCTAATTCCACAACTAAATCTTCGAATGTTCCAAACCTCACCATATCTGTTCTCGGCCAAAACGACACCAATTGTCTTCGTTCTTGATTGGGTTTGACTCGTCTTGAGCTCAAGAGGCTTAGTTCAAGGTCAATTTCAGTGTTTATGGTTCTGAGTTTCAAATTCGATTTTTGATCCATTTGAAAGTTCGAAGGGTTTGAGTTCGGGTTCTGGGTTTTTCTTTCAAATTTTCCATCTCCTTTCTTCCTCATAGTTCTCTGTTCTCACCCTCATGTTTCGGCCTACCTCCTGAGATCGATCACCCATGATCATGTCCCCTGTTTTTCCTTTTGTATAAACGGTTTAGTTCATTAGCTCAAACCTCATCACCAATTACCACTAATTGTTCCCTTACAGTGACAGATGTCACTAAGTAACAAATCCGCATCCAAATCAACGAGGAACAGGTGTCCCTCATCAGGTTAATACTAGCTGAATCAGCAAAATTTAATCAAATGACCTTTATGCCCCTTCTTGCACAAATTACCAAATTGTCCTTCACCTTCCCAGACTCGTATCTTTATCATCCGAACTCCGAATGACGCATGCTGCCTGTCTACGAATTCAGCATTTCGAGACCTACACAACGATCCTTACAAAAAGTCCATACAAGGTCCCAATCAAAAAGTCAACTTTTGACCCTTATAACTAGGGGAAAAATCGTTATTTCCTTCAAATTTTCCAAATTTTCCATTTCGATTTTCCAGGTCGTTACAATCTATGCTACAATTCATTGTCCTCGAAAACTTTCATCTCCAGGCATGTTTTGTTTGATGAGACTGTTTTTCTCTACAAATCTCTTGCCTCTCATTCTGGTAAATGTCCCACATCCAGCTCTCCTACCTTTATGCCTTCTGATCTAGCTTCCCCACATTATAGTCCTCTTACTACCTCTATGGTTCCTAATCCAATTTTTACCACTTCACCTCAAGTGCCCACACCTGATACAGACATTACTACTAACCCATCATCACACTCATCTCATGATTCTAAGTTATCTGTGAATCCTTCTTCATCCAACTCACCAGTCTGTTTTTCAAACCCTGCTCTCTCCAACACAACTCAAGATGATGAATCCCATATTTCTGATCATGAAGCTTCCATGTCTATTGTCAGGACCCACCCCGAAAACCGAGGTAAATCCTGCTCCCGTCTGACACCCCGACACAAAACCAAAGTAACTAACGATAAACCACCAAACTACACAGTCAGACGCAGGAGAAAATTTGAACATCCCGAAGTCAAAGTTTTACAGAGCATAGTACTAAACAAATTAAAACAAGTTTATCCACAAGTGCACGCACAACATAAAAGTTTAAGCACTCCGGGGTCACTCTCGAGTACTCTATGCCTCCGACGCTGCCTCGACGTCACAACCCCGCGCTAGCTCCACGACCTGGAGGGCAATTTAAAAACAGAAGGTGTGAGTGGACCATAAATAAGAAAAGAATTTCCGAAAACCATTTCATAATAAAACCAGGGTTTTAGCCCTCCGTTTTGAAATCACATGCTTAACTCAGTTACCAAAAAACAATTATAAATCACGTAAAGATCATCATAAAAACAATTGCAGAATCATTATAAAAATAGTTATAGAAATCATATCAGAAGCATCATAAAACCGTATCATAAAACATAAGTCTCAACCAATCATTACCCGATCAAACCTGCTGGACCTATCCGAGTCTTTAAACTCTCGAGTCTTTAAACTCAATCCAGGCCTCAGTAATATCCTAGTCTTTAAACTCAACAGGCCTACGGGGGAAATATCAATATATCCGAGTCTTTAAACTCCCGAGTCTTTAAACTCAATCCTGGCCCGTCCCCCGTCAATCAGAATCTGGGTCTTTAAAACCAATAACCAGATCCAGCAAATCCAATCAAAACCATTTGAAAACCATTTCGAAATCCCTATCCAAACCCGAATTCGAAATCACCGGTCTGATACCCTTCCGGCGTCCAGAACCGTCATTCCGAACCCAAATCCAGAATTCCACGTTTCAACTTTAAAACCAAACCTCGTTTCCCGAAATCCGATTTTAAAACCAAAAATCCTTGATTATCGAATCACATCTCAAAATCCATTTATACTCATTGAAAATCACTTATCGTTTGAAATCCCAAAACCATAACATCAAAATTCAGAATCAAATCTTTTCTCGTAAAACGTGCCATATACCATACGTCCGCGAAAAATGTGCAATCATGTAAAACCAACATCACATTTTCAACAATCATGAAATGACATGTAAAACCATGAGACAATTATAGAAAAACAGTTATGCATGCTCAAGTTTAGAGAAAGGGTCCACTCACTGTCACCGGCACGTCACTCACGCCCCGTACGTCCCGTACGTTCCTCAGCTTCCTCGGGAAATCCCGATCCTGTCAACAAGTATCAAAGTACGTTACTAACACATCTACAAAAGTCTACCTAATTTTCCCCAAAAATCCCCGGGTCCTAAACGTATCGAACCGGAACCCTAAACCTTCAACCCCGCGGAACTAACTTCAAATGACGTCCGAACAACCCGAAACCAATTCCAATAGACACGTCACAACACCTAGACCAAAAACCATGTTGACCGTTTTCCCAACTGCCACCGTACGCGCCCTCACGCGCCTGCACAGTATCATCGTCTACCTCGGGTCGACCGGATCGATTGTACTGAACCGGCGTTCTCGGTTCTCCGCCGTCCCGTCTCCGTTTTCCTCCCTTCCTTCACCAACTTCATCGTCCTGTCCTAAGGAACCTGTTCCCCTACTTTAAACACCTCGACACTGTCCCTAAGTCGTCGACTCAAGCTCGAAACAAAAACCCGAACAACCCTTGTTTTCCCATTCGACCAACCAAGTAACCCCCCGTCACGGCAACCACCCTAGACGGTTCCTAAGAACTCACTGAAGCTCACCCAACTCACCAAGTCCCTCGACTCACACTCAAAACCCACGATTATCAGTTTGAAACTCGACGACCAAAACATAGTACTTACACAGGGAGAAAAAGTACTTGTACACCGACCACCACCGTGAGCTCAGTCGTGAGGACACGACTCCTCCAATCCACCTCCAGCCTCTGGACACCTCCACCAGCCTCGATTGGCCCCTTACACGGCAGCACCACCGCTCAAACTCCTCTCTGTTTTTATGGTTTTCCCCGTGAGTTCACCCTTCCTCCTCACTCACTCACGAGCACATAACCCCTCCAATTCACTCCTCAACTCTCCCTATTCATTCTCACCAGCTCACAACACCCAAACCTTCTCAGCCATCGATCGATGTCCTCACCGCCTCACTCTGTCTCTGTTCTCAAATGCACGGTTAACCCCCAATTATTTGGACCCGTAAACAAAATCCTGGAATCCACTAGACCCCTAACACGTGTCACCATCCTCTCAGCCTTCTCACAAGTGGCTCCATCTCAACCGTCCACCTGTCCCAAGCTGTTACACAAGACCCAATGTGCAAAAGAATAAAATACCCTTCTTTTTATACCAAAAGTACGATAATGCCACTACCTGCCTAGACCCGTAACTCACACATCCTAACTCCGATAAACACGTGATGCCTGTCGTTGAACTCAGGACGACGAGATCTACCTAACTATCCTAGGTCAACGTGTCAGAACCCGATCGTATGAAAAGTCAACTTTTCCCCCTACTTTACCCAAATTACGGTAATGCCCTCAACCTTCCGAACATCATAACTTCCTCCTCGGATGTCAGAATCGGGCGTGCCACCTGTCTACGGACTCGTGACGTCCCGAACTACGTCACAGTCACCGGTCAAAGCCCACTTGGCCTCCCGAACTAAAAGTCAACAATTTGCCCGAACTAGGGGCAAAATCGCCGTTCTACCTTAACGACCCTATCGTCACCAACTAACCACCAATTAATGCTCACTAATCTCATCTTAAACACGGTCTTAAACCTAATTCTCGAGACGGGTCGTTACATCTATCCCCTTAGATCATGACTTTCAACCTCAACTTCATGAGGTTGTGCTTCCCTTACCTGAGATTAACTGTTATTGTTAAGAAAAAAGGTCTCACTTCAGTCCTCAACTCTTCTACTAAAGATTCACAGGTTGATCTTTCACAGATTGAACCTACAACCTATAAGGCTGCTACCACCTGCTCAGTCTGGCAATCTGCTATGCACGGAGAAATTGATGCTTTAAAGGCTCAAGGTACCTGGCCTCTAGTCCCTCTTCCATCCAATAGGAACCTAGTTGGCTGCAAATGGGTCAATAGGATCAAGAAGAACTCTGATGGATCTATTGCACGATACAAAGCTAGGTTGGTTACAAAGGGTTTCAGTTAGGAACCTGGGCTTGATTATGGAGAAACATTCAGTCATGTAGGTCAAGCATACAACTCTTAGGATTGTATTGGCACTAGCTACGCATTTCAACTGGCCTATTAAACTATTGGATGTTAAGAATGCTTTCCTTCATGGTATTCTCAAGGAGGAAGTCTTATGGCACAAACTCCTTGTTTTGAAAATGAACATCACAGGGATTACATTTGTCTTCTTCACAAGTCCTTGTATGGCCTTAAGCATGCTCCTCGTGCCTGGAATGATTGTTTCACCAACTTTCTTCCTGGCCTAGGTTTCCAGTCTACATGGTATGATGCATCCCTATTTGTTAAACAAACTGCTAAAGACTTAGTCGTTCTCCTGTTATATGTCGATGACCTAATTCTCACAGGAAGTTCAGACTCAACCATTCAAGAAGTTGTTTAATCCCTTACTTCTAAATTCAATATGAAGGATCTTAGGAATCTCCACTACTTCCTTGGCATTCAAGTCACACGATCTTCATCTGGTTTTTTTATGTCTCAAGAGAAATATGTCCTTGATTTGCTGCATAAATCCTCTATGTTTCATAGCAACAGTGTGGACACCCCTAGTGTTCCTGGCACAAGACTTCGTCGCAATGATGGACCTGCCTTTCACAATCCTGCACACTATCGAAGTGTTGTAGGAGCTCTTCAGTACCTCACATTCACACACCCCGATATAGCCTTCTCTGTTAATCAAATATGTCAGTTTATGCAGGCTCCCTATGATACACATTACATGGCTGTTAAACGGATTCTTAGATACCTTAAAGGCACCTCTAGTCGTGGTATCGAGTACACCTCAGGTTCCCTTGATCTGGTTGACTATACTGATGCGGATTGGGCATGTGATTCCAATGATTGACGGTCCACCACAGGCATGGTGGTTTTCCTTGGGTCTAATCCGATTTCCTGGTGCTCAAAAAAACAAAGCACTGTGTCCAGGTCAATTACAGAGGCTGAATACCGTGCTCTTGCTACCACAGCTGCTGAACTTGCATGGATTCGTCAATTACTATGTGTTGTTCGTGTTCCTCTCCTTCAGGCACCTCTTATCCTTTGTGATAGCACGTCTGCTACTAGCCTTTCTACTAATCCAACATTTCCTTCTCGTGCAGAGCACATTGAAATCGATTATCACTTTGTCTGAGAACGTGTCATTCGTGGTGATCTGGGCATGCAACATGTCCACTCCTCCTCCCAGGTAGCGGACATGTTCTAAGTCTCTGGAAGAGCACTTCTTCAACGTTCATGTTTCCAATCTGATGGATTATCATATTGAGGGGGCATGTTAGAGTATATCGAGTTCAGGACCAATCTTCAGGACAAGTTCAGCACCTTTAGGTCATCTCCATGCAGTACCATGCACGTTTACTCAGTCGATCCTCTCCTCCCAGCTGTGTTAAGAGCCACGTGTCACAAGTTCCTAGATTCAAGGGTTGTTATAACCGAATTACAGCTGTAGAGATTACTTCGGCGCAATGGAAGGTTAATGTGTGTGATATAAAAGCCTAGATGTCATAATATTGATGTATTGAATTGAAGCAAATACTGAAATACAAGTCTCTCTCTCAGATTCTCTCCCTTTTCTGTTTTCCTTCGACTTTTCCTCCTTCCCAATCACCATTGCTAAGAATGACATCTACAGATGAAAATTGTGGATATTATATATATATGGGCATATGGGCAAAAATAACACATCCTGCATGGCAAGAGTTTTTGAATTTACGGTTGCACCTAGTAATTTATAATTGATAAACAGCTAGGTAGGTTTGTGACTACTGAAAATAAATTCGCAGAACCAATATTCAAGGAATTCCTTTTTCTAAAAATTAAGAAACTGCGTACACTCGCATACTCGATCGCAAATGAAACAATCACAACTAGCTGTGGATGGAAACACACCTGAATCCGCTCATAAACTCTATAAACAAATGAAAGGATAACAATAAGGGCAATCCTCATTATTTAATCATCGTTTCATGGGACTGCCTTTTTATTCTACTACAATGCATAACAAGCCCAAAATATAATATAGTAGGCTTACATAACAACAGGTTCTGTGAATAAAGAAGCTATATGATCCTTAAGCACAATTCCAGCATGAGTAAAGCCATCTCCATGCTTGTACAGAATTTCAACGAAGCGCACTTGATTGAGAACTCGGAAAAGGAGGGCCATGGGGGCCGGTTTAGGGTGCTGGATCCACCCTTCGTTTATGTCCTTCCATGCATTATTGACTTGCTTTTTAAGTTGCACTACTGCTTCCTCCCCTGTGACACCATATTGTTTGATGTAGCACTCCACAGCTGAGGCCACATCTCCTCTCTTTTCACCAAACTGCAGATACATTATACGCATGCGTGAAGGTTAATAATTCGGGTTGAATAGCGTAAATTATGCGTGCAATATATGTACAAAAATGGAGAGGAAGAAAAAAGATAAGAGTTGTGCGTTTGTGAAAGGCTGACGATCGATATAATTGAGTACCTGGTAGGAGACAAGGTCATTTTTGAGGCGGCCAACTCTGGATGCGGCGTTCACAATCTTAGGGTCATTGAACAACCACTCCAGGGAGTCTTTGGTAGCAATGGCTCCCATTCCAACAATGCAATTGATCGTTAGCATATACAATGATGTGGCAAGTGCTACCGGCATGTGCTCTTCTGTTGTTGGTATATATTTGTTGTGGAACCATGTAGTCTCCTGTAGGTAAGCTCGAATTATGACCTTCATCTGAGACACCAAAATAAAAAAAAAATAAAAATCAGCTTATATGTGTACGTATATTAGTCTAGCTGCGCTCAAGATCGAGGTGGATCGATATTATTCAATTCAATCATATGGCCTTGACTTGGTAAGAGTAACAGATTTATAAGATATATAGCTAGCTAGCTCACGGATTCTCTCGCGTAGTAGATGCCATATAAGTTCCCGTCTTTTGCAAGAGTTTCTTCAATTTCACTATACATATCCAACAGTGCTTGATAACAGATTTGCATGTACTCTGGTAATGTATCCATGGCAGAGATATCCCACCTGATCATCATTAAAACATATATATATATATATATATATAATGCACATGTTAATAAGAACATTTTAACCTACTCATAAATTGAAAAGTTAACCAAAATCTTTTGTAACAATGAGTTTATTATATATTAAATATAACATGATGAGTTGGTAATGGAATTTTAAACGTACTGTTACCCCGGCCCATATATGCGCATTCTTATATAATTAATATTATGATTTGATAATAGATCGAAGATAAAAAACACTAACAAATTTGAACCTTTCAACAGCTTGAGTGAAGAGCTGGGCTTCTTCAAGAGTGGCATGCACATCATAAATGTCATCTATAATGGTGATCATGAAAACAGCTTGGCATAATATCCTCCTTCCAAAATGGTATTTAGGCTGAAAGTATACTGCCACTGCCCAAAAATAGGACTCAATCACTCTGTCCCTTGCAAAAGGCAGCTTGGTTTCAAAGTCCAGCTCCTTCCACCACCTGAATAATTAATTTATTATAAATATATAGCAACGCTTAATTAGCAATAATTTGTTTAATTTTCACAATATAATATATATGCATTGACCTTGTTATTTCACTTAGTTCCTTTTGGTGGAGTTTTTGGAGCAGATCGAAATCCAACTTTGCAAAAGTTAGGAGAGCATCATCGTGTGAATCGTGTGGTTGGTAGATAGATAAGAAATGCCTTGTTTCAAGCCTTGGTATGCCCTTCCATAGTGGCTGGTACAAGGCATGAGCTACTTGTTTAGAAAGTTGGCAAGGAGGAGTAGTACCACTTAAACACTTTGCTCCAGCCGTGTATTGCTCAAGATGACTAGTAGTGAAGCTTAGTGCCTCTTCTAGTATACCCTCCTCATGCGCTATAAGATGCGTGGCTTCGTACAAGTTTAATAGCCCCAACACATCGTCGACAAGTGATGCCCTAAATTTCCCATCTCCATCTTTGAACCTGTCGAACTTGTCTGCTTCGGCAGCCAGTGCATTACACGATTAGATCTAGATATTTATAAACCATTACGTTAATTTACTTTTAAGGGTTGAGATTATTCTTACATGGCAATTAATTTATTTTTCCTTTCCCAAATAATTCTCATAAAATAAAATGAAAAGCTAAGAAATTTTAATTTTGACTTTCTTCATTCTCTCGATCTCTACAATTGTGTATTAATTGTGCTACCTCTCATAATTTCTACTTGCATATTATTCCATTTTTATCTTCTAGCTGCTTCTTGTTGGGATGTGATCGACACATCCCAACACTTCTCTCATCTTCCTCCTTTCTTAAGTTTTTAAAACCTGACTTGTACCCTAATGTCTGAGTCTATGAATATTAAGTTACTCTAACTAAAATTTTCCTAAACAATATTCAAGTTGGTGAGGTTAATGGTTGATAAGGGCTCCAATTGAAAGGTTAGAATATCTTAATCTCAATTAAACCAGCTTCAGCAGTCTGCATACAATCTATATATAGGTGGTGTTCAGAATGATTGACCGAGGAAGGGTTTTTCTTTCAATTTGGTGCTATTATTAAATTTACAAGTATCTAGTCCTCCCTTCATCCAGTGGCTATGGCGGCAAGGTGGGCTTCTTGAAATTATTGTCCAGCTTGATTTTCACATATAAATTAATGAAATTATACAATCAAATTAAAGAACTTGGAAAGAAAACTGGGGTGATAAAGATTCTTTTAATTTTCTTGGAAAGATGGATTAATGAATGCTGTAAAAAAATTATGATAAATTTTATTGAGAAAGAAACCTGATAAAATTCCTTAGTTTAAAGATGGAAAGAAATTAGAGAGATTGAATATAAGAATTGATGTAAAAAATTCCACGATTTATAAAATTATTATTGTTTTTAAAACAAAAGAAATCATGCATAAAGAAGACTTAATCTTGAGCATTGAAGATGTTTTTAATCTAACTTTTCAAAAAATTGTGTCAAAACTTGTGTTAAAATTATGCTATCATCAATCCGCTCTCTCTAAAGGATCGTAATTTTGAGAGGACTAACCAGATGAAACATTGTAACCTTGTTGCCTAAGCAATCGAAAACGGAGAGCAGCAGTGTAGAGGTCATGAGTATCATCTTCTAGGTCATCACAGTCATAAGAATTGTTGTGAACTTTTCTCAAAATATCATTAACTTCATGCTCAAAATGGTAAGACACGCCTAGGCGTTGAATGTCATCGATTAGGCCCAATTTTTGTGAAAGCTTTTTCACCGGAGCCACCAGCATTCTTCTAACTTCTTCCTTCAGTTCTTGGACATGTTGATGATCATCTTTAATATTTGAAGTTTCCTACATGGATAAATTGAAAAGGATGATGATTCAATGATGATGATCTTCATCTGATCATGCTATAAATTCAAATAATTCCTATATATATATATATATATGAATATTATTAGTATCATTCCAAAGCTAGCCAAGAATTAAGTACGTAATTAATTAAGTTAATTAATATATTTCTGCCGCTTACAAGAACTATGGTTTAATTGCATTTCTTTTCACGTACATGTTATTTTGGAAATATCAAGTTCGATTTTCTTAAAGAATAATAATCGATACTTAATATGTATAACGTAATACCATTCTCCTAGTATTTATTATATCCGGAAAAAAAAAATACATCTCGATCTGAATTTACCGGTTGTTTCTAGCTTGGTTTCTCATTGAATCCTTATAAAACATTGAAGGATTGGGATGGTCATCACTCGACTACATATAAGCTTTGTGAAGTATATACCATATTTAATTAACTTATTAAATAGTTTGATTTCTCAAATATGACAATACGCACTTACCACAGAAGTGTATGAGAGAAAATGATCACCCCAAATGCTGCGGGAATAGTTAGCCGAAGCACGATGATGATGATCAGCAGTGGCGTATTGGGTACGAGGCACTACTGGAGAAGCCATTTGATTATTATTATATTTCTGATGGTTGGATTTCAAATATGAAATCAATCAAAGGCTGTTGTGGTGTGGTGTGAGCTGATATATGTGCGTTGCTCTGCTATTTATAGCACAAATAGATACAGGGGTCGAGATTAAACAAACAATTTATAAAGATGAAGACAGCATATATTCCACGCCGTTGATAAAATAATCACTGTAAGAGGAGAATGACAATTAGTCATGCAAGGGTATTTTTGGTAGTATTTTGTTTCAAACTCGATTCAAATAAGTGTTTGACATTTAGGTTTATATTCGATTTGATGATATTTAAATTTTTTTAAAACATAAACAACTCGTAAATATTTCAAACATAAATACGTTATGCATTCTATATAGGCTTATTATTCACTTTACTCGTCTAACCGGACATTAAATATCACTTTACTCTCCGAAATGAATTTAGTGCCACAATTGCACATTTAGTAATATTGTTACTCCATCTGTTACCCCTGTTAGTAACGCCGTCACTGGTGGCTTATATGACAGTTCCTGATTGATGGATTAATTATTTATATAAAATTATTAAAATTAAAATTTTTAAAAACAAAAATGGAAGAAGGAAGGAAATGATGAACAATACATCAAAACTGATTTTTTCTTCAATCCATTCCAACCCTCAAATCCAATCCATTCTTATTTTTCATCATCCTCCTCATCATCATCTTCTTTTTCTTCGTCTAATTGGGATTTTGGATTATGCAAAAACACAATCCTCAAATTATCAACCTCATATGGTAGAAAAATATGAGCTTGGAAGGATCATTCCTATCAACCAAATCAATCCAAGCCTGATCCAAATCCAGGGTGATCCGCCTCGACGACCACTTCAGTCACTCGATTTCTGACCTCCGTCCAAATCTGGTCTGCTATATCAGTCAGGTTCTCTTGACCTTCAAGTATTTACAGATGCAGATTGGGCTGACGACCCCAATGACATACGCAGTACCACAAGGATGGATGTCTTCTTAGGATCTAATCTTATTTCCTGGACATTTAAGAAGCAAACCACAGTGTCTAGGTCCAGTATAGAAGTACAATATAGAGCCTTGGCCATCACAGCAGTTGAACTAGCCTGGATTCGACAGTTACTGTGTGCTCTTCACATCCCACTTCTCAAAGCCCCTCTCATTTACTGTGACAGATGAAAACCTTTCTTCAAGATTCATCCACATTTCTTGAGCAGTCTTGGATCCTATGACACATGACATTGCTGAAGTGGGCAATGTGGCAATGATCAACTGCATCAAGGCCTCATTATGCATTCCCCAAACCTGAATTTGTTCCGTTTGTGCCACATTTTCACTATCAGAATCAGTAGCAACCAAAACAAGACAGGATTGGATCTAGTGACAAATCCATTAAACCATGAACATTGAGTAAGAGCTCCATATGAAAGTTCCATATGAGGAAGTTGTGATCATCAAGCTTGACATTGACTAAGCTTCCAGCAGTGGAAATCAAACATGCAATGGGAGATTACAGGATCTAGAATTGAGATGAAGTCACCATTTTGTAGACAAGCATAGGAAGGAAGGTCTTTCTTTAACCTTTCTTTGAATCTTTAAGACAAGCACTTGGTGTACAACAACTTACTTGCAGGGTTTCTGTGCTGATTTTTCAAGAACTTTCTTTGAATTTTTAAACCAAGCACCTGGTGTGCTACAACTTAGAAGCTGTTTTCCAAGAACACTGAGTCTTCTTCAACGAAGCACAAACAAAAAGAAAACGTGCATCAGCATGAATGCTGATTTAGGCACAAACAAGGAAAGAAACGTGCATCAACTTGAATGTTCATTTAGGCTCTATGTGAACAGATTGTTGTCTTTTGATTTAGGCAGCGAAAAATGAAAAGGAAATTAGGTCGTCTAGCACGACTCTAATACCATGTAAAAAGTTGAGGTTCCACCCCAAAACCAATTGGCTATGGGGGGGAGTAGTCTAATATTATATAAGGCACACCCCGCTCTGATACCATGTTAGAAAAGCTTAGAGATAAGCAAGGGAGAGATATGATTGAGAAATCAGAGAAGAAATGATTAAGAGATCAGAGAGGGAATGAAGGATGATTGTATTAGAGTAAGATCCGGATTACAAAACAAAGAAGAAGGCTGAGCTTATATATGGGAGTACACAAGCCGTACTCTCCAAGTAAGCACTAACCAGGCTACTAACTAACTTTTGCACAGCTAGTAACAACCTAACAGTATACTAACTGAATTACAACTGTAATTACCAAGACTCAATTACATCATGACAAGTGGCATTCTAAGAAGAAGCATATTATGTTCGACATCATCGCTTGGTTGATTTGGACACCCTTTATTACAAAGAAAGTTATCAGTGAAAGAACTATGCTTCATGGCCTAAGAATTTGGCTAACTGGTCTGTGTTCATTTCAACAAGTACCTGGAATGCAACATTGGCTAAGGCATTTGCGGCCACAATCCCCGATGCGGCGAGCACGCTCTTCCGCCTCATCTTTCTGGTAATTCGAAACAACAATGGGAACCCTCTTGATCCTCAACATCATGCTCGACTTCTTCTTTTGTTTTGTTTTATTTTTCTTTTGATGCTCAGTGAATATCCAACACCACCCAACTCGACAACAAGCACCAATACGATCTACTGTGCACTTTACATAAAGAAAAATTTCTAATAAACCCTAAAAAATCTAAAGAAGCTAAACCCAATTAGATAAAGAGCCAAAGCATGTTGACTGTTTGGTGTGGAAATTCTGGGTTTATTTTTCAGAAACTCATCTTTGAGATTGCGAATTTGGGGATTGAGTTTTTGCATAATCCAAAATCTCAATTAGATGAAAAAAGAAGAAGATAATGATGAGGATGAGGATGATGAAAAACCAGAATGGATAGGATTTGAGGGTTGGGAATGGATTGAAAAAAAAAAAATAGTTTTGATGTACTGTTCATCATCTTCTTCCTTCTTGCATTTTTGTTTTTAAAAATTTTATTTTTAATAATTTTTGGTAAATTATTAACCAACCCATCAAGGACTGCCATGTAAGCCACCAGTGAGGACGTTACTAAGAGGGCTAACAGATGGAGCAACGGTGCTACTAAATGTTCAGTTGTGGCTGTACATTGGAACTAAATCCGTTTCGGGGAACAAAGTAATATTTAATGTCCGGTTATGGAGCAAAGTGAGTAATAAACCTTCTATATATGTATTGCTTCTCATTCTTCTTCAAAATTTCGAACTATGGCATGCAGAGATCGGCCAAGAAATTCGATATAGGGTGAGAAAATTCCTCACAAGTTCTAGATAACATTGAAAAAATGATAATAAGGATGAGGAATATATTTGTAAGAAATTTTAAATTATAAATCTAAGGAATGAATGACGATATCAATTTATATCTATTTGTATTCAGTTTGATGAAATCTAAATTAAAATATAGCCAGCTCTTAAAAGTTCCAAACATAATTACATCATTATATATAATTACATCATTATATGTTCCTATTTCTATTGTTCTTCAAAATTTCAAACTTTTGAAATTGCAAATATACAGTAACGAAAAAGTATATTGGTTCTAATTCGTTGTACTAAATGTGAGTGAAACATATTACTGTATATTTTTTGGACGGTGTCGGTAACAACCAGCCACCGACATATATTCTTTTTTGTTGATTTGGTTATCAGGATAGCGGGGGTTGGAGGATTAATGTAGGGAGGGGTGGTGGTGGTTTCAAAACTCAGACAAAGATTTGTTGATACGACTTGTAAGTTGGTGAGAGACTGAGATTAATATTGAATAGAAATAACATGCATTTAGCAGGTGGTACAACCTCAATATGAACTGTTCCCCCCCCCCCCCCCCCCCCCCCCCCCCCCCCGCCCTCCCAACCTGAGAGTTTTTCCCTGTAGCTCCTTTGATGAGCTCATTTGGGTAGGACCACCTACAATCTGCAATACCATGAATACTCTGATCACTCATTTTGTTTACAATGATGTTTTGCAATCTTACTTAAATGTTCTCACCTTGTCCCATCAGTTTCAGACTTGTAATGAGCTGGTCCTGCACTGCTACATTCCCTGGATCAAGTTCAATGTCATGAATGCTCGGATCAACCACAATCTACAATCAGGAAACCCTGCATCTATGCTTAAATGCCCTTGCCTCGTCCCATCCAAACCAGCCTGGAAATCAGCTTTCACTCCTCTGGCTCATTTCCTGGAGAAAGATCAAACATCGAGCCATTCAATCTACGTCCTGGCCTAGGAAACTCATATACGTTCATATTCAATTCCAACAAACAAACAAAATTTTAAAAGACACCATTAACACCGACCCTTTCATTTTTCACTGGGTTTCAAGTCTCTATTTATATTCACCACAAAATTAAAACATCACAGCAAATTATCCAGCTAGTTTCAATCACAGACCAACAATCTATATGTGCAAACACAAGCACTAATCTAACGCTAAGACCAAAGGAAAAACCACCTTTCCTATGTTTCTGGGTTTTAATCCTCTTCCTATCCACCTAAGAATCTGAAAGCTCTCATTCCATAGCTGGAATGGCCCTGCAAAACACTTGCATCGGGCTTGGATTGGAATGATTAGGAATTTTATCCGATTTTCAGTGATGACCTGGGTCGTTACAACTTACCTTCCTTAAAAAAAATTCTTCCTCGAAATTCAAACCTAAATCTAAGTCTTATTCTGGAGCTTAATTATGACTATACAACTTAACCAAGCATCAACTCAATCACAAATTTCGTAACCAATGCATAAACGAACATACCATTCTCCAATCATGAGGAATCTCACATTTGCACCTCACAACCCCATCTCATCTCCAGTTCACAATCTAAAGGAAATATGAGAAATTCTCATTTTCATCTCAACATCATACTCATCGAGCTCATAACACCAAAGGTCTTCCTTGAGCTCTTGTTCTATATTCAAAACTAACTCAAAACCATATCCATAATCCAACTCAAACAATTAATAACTCAAGTAGCAATCACATCACATGATAACACCCAAACCGGTTTCCAATACTAACCACGAAATTTCCGTATCCAATCACACTGAACCATCTCAACTAAAACACAAAATCAAAAATCAGACGGAAGGTTACACAATAACCTTCACACACAATTTCTCCTACAAATAAACATAACATTCACAGTTTGATCTAAATATCCAGAACCACTAACAACCCCATACCTATCCTGGGCTCGTTTACTCATCACACACCCGGACGTGCACAGGGCTCGCATTTTTTCAGCCATGAAATCAACAACACTACTCAGAACCTTAACTCTGATATCAAGTTGGTAGGACCTTACCCGAATGCACAAAAGTAGTACACTCGGGCCCTGTTCTTGTCTGACAGAAACCTTTTCAGACAAGGGATAAAAAAAAATCTCGCTAGTTCATGCCTCCATCTCTCGAGCCTCCGACTCGACGTCTAAGACTAAACAAACAACCAACAAGCATCATTGCATATAACCAGCCCAATTTCAATTCACAATCAACATTATCAATACCAATATACACGTACTCATATCACATCTCAAGTTCACCATTACCAAGAAATCACACATTTATCAAACACATCAATTATCTATCTAAAACCTTGTTCCAGAAACCCCTGGCCTAAGCCCAAAACCAAGTTATACCATGTGTCTTGTAAAACGTGCATAGAAGGCATTTCCCATTAATATCATTCGAAAATTATAAGACAATCGTAGATACATAATTCAAACCTTGTTCAGCCCAAATCTATAATTAAAACCAAAATCCGGAAATTATACTTGAGGAAAGCCTTATAAAACGAGCCATCAAAGGCTTCCAAAAAACCATCCAAAATCATATAGCATCACTAACAACCCAACATTAACCTTATAAATCACAAGTCATACTCAAGCAAAAAACCACATTCGAATCAGAATCCAAAATTAAAATTTATGTACACCTTCAAAAACGAGTATTAAAATAATAATAAAATATTCATAAAATCATCTAAAATTTGATAAAATTCCCAATCATTCTAATGCCACCAAAACACATAGAAACACATTTTAATCATGTAAATATGCATAATAGTTTAGGGAAGAAAATTCCACTCATACACTGTCTATATCGCCGAATTCCAATTTGCACGTTTTCCCATAATTTTTGGGAATCTCAAAACCCAAATTGCTCGACCTGTTCGAATAACCTTGGTCAAGTCCATCGTGTTATATGGGAAATCACAGCGTCCAATTCTTCGACTGAGCAGTCCATTAGAGTCATAGAGACTTGTGGAAGGTGGAAACAAGCTTGGTTTTTGAACTTCCTTCTCAAAACACGATTGTAAAAACTCATACCCGAAAATCCCTTCTCGGGTCATCATCCCTCAGAGTCTCACAGTCCTAGTTCAACATAAACCATTCCTCCTTCTCTCTTTTCTTCCTTCTTCTCCCTTTTTATCTCTGTTTCTCTCTTCTCTAGTTCTCAGTTTTCTTCATCTCTTTGATTTTTCTCAGTTTTTTCCTTCTAGGTTACACCACACCACACACAAAATCACAACCTAAACAGCACATTAAGTCCAAGTCGGTGCACAGTTCCTTAAGGGATAAGGACACTTGTCACTGGCCAATTAGCCAGAAAAAAATATCTCACAAGTAATTTACCAAAATGCACCTCCTCAAAAAATTTCTAAAATGCACCTATGTAATTTAGACCAAGATAAAATCCAACTGAACTCCGTTTCCAGCATGCCGTCTGTCGATGTACTCAGGAGTCCGAGATATTTTTAACAAAATTTTCAGAATCGCTAAAAAATCTTCGTGGTAAAAAAGTCAACCATTTGACTTTAACCAAAAAAGTCAACATTTGACTTTCAGGGGCAAAACAATCAATTTTGTTTTACTTTTCCGATTTTACCCTCGTTGATGATCCGGGTCGTTACATCTAAGGTCCCAAGATTAATGAAAATTCCATCAATCGCAATTGGTGGGATTACATCGTTGATCCGAACTCCATCTACGTGTAGGGTGAATACAAAAGAATCCACCTACTAAAAAATTTGGTTATCATCTGCTTCAGTCTCTTCTTCATGATAACGATCCTCCAAATCCCAAATATTTTTGTGATTGACTATCTCAATAACTCTCCAACCAACACCAGCTTTTAGATCATCCACATAAAAAACTTGTTTCGCCGTACTAGCCAAGATGTATGAATCACTCTCAAATCACCGAGTGTTTATGTTGATAGAGGTGCATAAATGATCTTTAATGACCCGTCAGGGAGATTAGGCTTCGTATCAAACCAATGACACTTTAACATGATGATTCTCTTGTAGTCTGCGTATAACACTTTAATCACACTTAAATTTTTTCCATAGAATTCAATATCATCATTTTCCTCTTCACCTGGCACAAAGACCCTTTTGTTTTGCGTCGAAAATTTATCGTCTCATTCTGCACATACGAACTTAACTCCATTTACTTGACAACCGCTGTATGTTTCTCCTAGAAATGGGCCGATGGAAAGTTGCATTAATTCTACATTGAAATTGGGCGAGTTGTCATCTTTCACCTGGGCCATCTGGTTAGATGTACAAAAGGTGATTAAGTATGGAATTGCTTTTTGGAGCTTATAAATAAAAAATTTCACATACATGCGTGGAATACCAACATGGGAATAATTGTCTGTCCATTTTCGTCCAATTAGACGGATACTCGGTCTTCATCAATTCTTGGTGCTGCTCGTGAAAAAGTCATACTTCGTCACAGTTTTTCAGTATGAACCAATGAGTCACGTCTATGTCTCAATTGGTGAATGACTCTGAGACTGGACCATTGTCGAAAGGTCATGTAGGATGGGCAAATACAGATAGGGTCTCTGGACGTTGACCACCGTTGTCGTTATGCGAGACCCTATTGAAGGAAGTCTTTACATTCTGAAGGTACATTGCACAAAAAGTGAGCGACTCTTTTGCAATGTACGCCTCCTCTGTAGAGCCTTCATGACGTGTCTTGTTGTCGACATACCGTTTATATGTATCTAACATCTTGCAATAAAATGTACATTATGAATCACAATTATGAATGTCAAGAAATAAATAGTAGAAAAAAATAGGAATTAGTCATACCTCTCGATGGAGTACATCCAACGATAGTGCACTGGGCCTGCTAGTTTTGCCTCATCTGGAAAATGTATTAAAAGGTGCACCATTATATCAAAAAATGTCGGTGGATATATTTGCTATAACCAACACATGATGTAGACAATATCCTCATTTATTATTTTGAGGCTCACCTTTACCAACGATTTAACACATAATATCTAGAAAAATTAAGACAAATAAGTTAGAGTCTCAACAATGTCGAGCTCCAAGTACAACCGAATGCCAATTGGCATGAGCCGTTTTAATAAGACATGATTGTCATGACTCTTCATACCAAATAAGGTGACACTGTCTGTGCTAGCATTTTAGGATATATTACCAGCATACCCATCGAGAAACTTCACACCTTGAAACTACTTTAGAATTTTTGTTTTGTATTTTCTGGGGTAAATGTATAACTTGGATGAGTCATGATGTATTTTCCATTGACGGCTTTCGGTCACAAATTTGGGTAAAGTACCTAGCCGAGTCTTATTTGTGTCTTTTGACTTGCCTTCAATGGGTAAAGTAGTTCCCACAACACTCTCATCAACATTCTTCTCTATGTGCATAGGATCTGCGATGTGTCTGATTTTCAATTTTGACCAATATGGAAACCTAAAAAATGTGTTTTTTTCGTCCAATTTTCCTGTTTAGGAGGTTTCGGATCTTGTGTGACAAAGTCATGTATACTGTTCAATTTAGACAATATCTCATCACCAGATCTTTCTCGCGGTCGAGCCCGTAACTCTGATTTACCATCAAATGAGTCTAACTACGTACGCCATCGGTGATCCTAAGGCCAAAACCTTCTTGAACCTAAGTAACAAACCTTTGACGCATGCCAACATGACATTGTGTCTGGAATACATGTAGGACACACAAGATAACCCTTGGTGCTCCACCCCGCCAACACTCCCAAACTGTCCGAATAAATGGACAATTCAAGAGTCAATCAATCAACTCGATTCACTGACTCTCAAACCGGTCTAAGATTGTTCCTTAAATTTAATTGTACGAAGTTAATGAACCCGATTAGCTTCCTATAAACTGTTATAAAATATAAACACGTTTCAGACCATCGAAATATATGTAAAATGAAAGTTTAGCAACAATTTCTATTTTTCCAAATATATTTTCCTAATTTTATAATTTCCTAACATATTTTCTAATTTCTTAGGTTCCTAACATATTTTTTATTTTCCTAATTTCCTAACATATTTTCTAATTTCTTAATTTCCTAACATATTTTCTATTTTCCTAATTTGCTAATATATTTTTCTAATTTTCTAATTTCTTAATTTTCTGACATATTTTCTAATTTCCTAACATATTTTCTAGTTTTCTAATTTCTCACCACAATTTATATTTCCTAATTCATAACATATTTTCCTAATAAATCTATTATCTTTCTACGCTATTTTTACACAAATAACCAAAACTTTCAACATATTTATCACAGTAAACAAAAATTTCAAAATCTCCAAAATTATATACCAAACTTAAATACATACCTTTTGTATTTATGAGGGAGGAAGTGATGAGGAGATGAATTAATGTTAGTGGGTTAATGAAGAGAAGATTTGAGAGAGAGAGAGAGAGAGGAGAGAGAGAGAGACAGAGAGACAGACAGAGAGACAGAGACAGAGCTGTTGAAAGTGAAAAAAAAAACAGGTGAGGAGGAAGAAGAGTGGATCGGCTGTGTTTAATGCTAATAGAATTTTTCCTGACGAAAGTATTCGTGGGGCTAAATTAAATGAGTCGTCGGGTAAAGGCAAAAACTTGGCGCCAAAATAATTTTCTTCCTGCTAAAATTATACCCGACGAATTCTGACCGTCGGGTAAAATCGGTCAACGTTTACGTTATTCGACGGATATAAAACAATTAGTTCCTCGGGTTTTCTAATGTTACCCGACGAGCACGATTTTGTCATCGGGTAACATCAAAACTTTTATTGCGCGAAGTTTTTTCTTCGCGCCATTAGGTTACCCGACGATGTTATAGTCGTCGTCAGGTAACACTCATTTCAACGACGAATTTTGGTTCGTTGGGCAAAAGTCTGACGGGTCTCGGAAATTTTCTTGTAATGATATATATGTGTGTACATTAGGAAGCCAAAAGTTATATTTTTAAATTCAATATAACTCTCAAAATATATATTTAATTATAATTATATAATAATTCTTACTTAATAATAAATTTTTAATTAATTAAAATATATAAATATATATATACATATATTATATTAAAATATATAAAATTTAGTGGGAGCCCAGGGCCGGCATGCTGGCTCCGATATATATATATTGTGAACTTTACTCTGAATCCATCATATATAATATTGCCTAGCTTTTACGTGCATCATGTGCACAATGTGCAATTCATGCATCTTCTTAATTAATTAACTTAGTTATCATATCCCTACTAATTAACTCACTTATCACGTTTTAACACAAAAGGCAACACAAGCCCAGAATTTTGCTGATTTATAAGCTAAAAGGGCCGTGTATGTACGTGTAAAACTGCACATCTGTGACACCATGATAATTCGATTGAAATATTCCTACCATGATTTTCACTATTGGACATTAGATTGGGGTGAATATAGTGCGATTCGATACAGATATTGACAATATTTAAATGCAAACAGTTAAAATTTTAACGGTTCGATACGGTGTGGATTTTCTAAAATTAGAAATGAAGCCGGTTTGATCCAACTCGTTACTAACGGTTCGGTTTGGATCGATACGATCTGAAACCGTTTAGACATAAAAAAAACAGCAAGTATACTAAAAAAAGTAAAGATATTTTAAAAAACAACAAGTATATTAAAAAACGGTAAGGATATTAAAAAAAAGTATATTAAAAACAGTTATGATATTAAAAAACAAGCATATTAAAAAAACAGCAAGGATATAAAGGATTGCGACATTACCAGTATATTAAGATTTAGCAAATAAACATTATCACTTAATAATATTTTATTATACTTTTATTTAAGTATACATATATTTATTTGGGTAAATATTTATTTTTATTATTTTTATTTTGTATTAATAATAGATTTAAAAATTAATATATTCATTAACGGTCCAATTTGGATATAACGGATTTTCAAAATTAAAATTAAAATCCAAACCGTTATTAACGGAATGGTGTTGATTCTCAACCGTTCAATTTTTATCCGGTCAAATTTAAACCGTTGGATAAATAACTGTTTGAAACGGATCGGTTAGCGGTTTTAACGGATTCCTGCCAACCCCTACATTCAATCATAGAGAATGTGTTATATGTATATAAAGTAAATCCCTGACACCATAATTTTGACATAAATTGTAATTATTGAATTAGATTTAAATACTTATAGTTAGCTAATGTTTATGTTTGGCGAGGAGTTTTAATTAATTAAATATTCCTTTAATGAAAGGAATTTTTTCGTTATTAATTAAATCATTGTTGAATAACAATCTTAAGGATATGTCTTATTTTAGTGATATAATTACTTATTAATGAATATATTAAGCTCGTAAATATATTTAATTAATACGCAATAATTATACCCAATAACGATTCCATTATGAACAAAATAGTCATTATATATTTAAATTATAGCCTACATGTCATGTCCACAATTTGGATGGATTAACAAAGATTAACACTTCATAAAAGTAATCAACTTTTATTAATTACTTTTCACAGGACTTTCTCAAACACACAATTTTTTTCTTTTTGGCAACAATATTCACGTTGACTTTTTAAGTCAAAATGTGTTAACATATATATCACAAAAATATTCCCATTTTTCTGCGGATAAATAACATGATTCCAAATGAGGATAAAATCACAATTCTAAAATACAGTTTCTACCTGACAACTAACATGTGCTCATAATTCTCTTATTAGTCTCACAAATAAGTAAAATTATAATTTTTAAAAAAATGAGTTTAGCTTTTGTTGGACACAAAGTTATTCTACTCCAACTCTTATATAAAGATAAGGGGGATTTTAATGTTTGCTGGGTTCAAACCTGAGGTCGCTCGTGGACATGGCTTTAAATTACATGAATTATTTGCCTTGGTTGTAAGAAAAAAGTTAATTATCGTCCTCTATATATATAAGTTTAATTATAATCGTTATCTTTAAATGTAGTTCGTTAACAGAAAGAATGTGAAGTGTTTCAAAGTAGTTGTTAAAGAAAAATTCGTTCGTATTCTAAAAAATTTCCTAGATCCCTGCAAACAACAAAAAGTAAGCTATAGTTCGCTCTGATTGAGGCCTCAGGGGTTGTTCGACCAAAAACGCTACATTGCTTAAGTCAGCTATGTAAGAGAAATTTTAAGAGTTTAAGTAGCGTTGAACCGAATTACCTTGAAAGTGAGATGATCGTCTATATTTATAGAGAATCCTTGGAGCCACGGAACATTTTGATTGGTCGGTTGGATTTTTAATTAATAAATAATTCTTTTTTGATTAAGGATATAATTATTAATTGACTAATAATAATTAATTCTTACAAAGAACATTTATTATCATTGAGGTTTTGACCCGATCAAATAATATATTTAACTGGTAAATATATTATTTAATGTATGAGTGTTTGAGTCGTTATTGCCATTACCAGAGGTAATATAGACATTACGTAAAATATGGGCCACGTAGCAAGTCCACAATTTTCGAGTGATTTTGAATCCCACAAATGCCCCCACATCGCTTACGAATTCAGGTAATCCTAAGGGATGTACATTATTTTTGTATTTTTTTATTACCAAGCTTGTCGGTACTTTTGTCTTGCTCTGACTCCTTCTTGTGGAAAATTATCGAGCTAGATCATCATATGTTTTTCCAAGAATATGTTTAATGGAATTGAAGTTAGCTCCCCTCTTGAATTCCATAACTGTTTTTGTGAATTGAAAGGTTTCAATCATGACAATTAAATTCAATTAAATTGAAATCATGTCATTCAATTTAGTGAGTGAATGAGTGGTTTTTTTTTTTTTGTATATTTAAGGGAGATGGGCTGCAAAATGAAAGGCTAAACCGGAGTGGAGGATGTTTGGCTACTGTTGGAGGATAGATTGTCTATCAAAGTGTCAAGGAAGGTATGACAAAATATTTTGGCTTGTTTATTTATAGTTTGTGGTTAAAGATGGGTTGATAGGCCGAGAGGTGGTGGTGTCGAAGTGTGGTATGGGCCAACAGATTGCCAGCATTTGATGAGTGTCGCGAGCTAATAGGCCAAGAAGTGGTAGTGTTAAGCACGTGGGCGTCACGCTGTGACAATAACGTATGAAGGAGGCAGCATTGTCGGCGACAAACAAAAAGCCAACCTCCCATCTTCGGACACATGGCGACACCGACGGGCACTATAGCAACTAGGCAGAGGGCTGTCTGGCTCATGAAAAGCACGCGTTGACAAAGAAGAGTCACGCACAGGTGGCAAGGGCTGTCAGGTGACATGAGCGGTAGAATTCGCCACACGTCTGGTGTTGAGTGGAGGCTTTTTGGGTGCATTAGCACTAATGAAGGACGTGTACCACGTGCTGCGTGCTGAGTGGTGAGCAACGTAAGCAGGGCCCGCTGTGGCAGGAGCCCTGTTAGAGCCACTGGTGGCTCGCCACATGTCACGCTCTGATTGGGGGCTAGAGCTTGCTGACATCAGATTGTCCACTTCCGATGACTCTGTTTTTATTATATATATATATAAGAATATATATATATAAGAATATATATATATGTATATACTTTAATAGTTAAACTAGGTATATATATGTATATATATAACTTTAATAATTAAAGTAGATATAATATATATATATATATCTAATTTATTCATTCTTTTTGTGCAATTCCATACTTTCGCCCATGTCGGATGTTCGGAGCGTCCGTTGATGACGATTCAAATGGTAAACTATTTACTTTTGCAGGATAATCACTTCGAGATGGGTGAAGACATATTTCTGGAGAAATCTAATAGACTTGACTCATAGGAGTGCGGCGGCTCACGGGATCTGAATCCATTCAACGGAAAGAATTCAAAATTCGATGGACTTGAAGGCTTCAAAGCATGGAAGATTCGCAACAAAGTTGCCTTTCCATATGGCATATTTATGGAGCTTGGTGATAGAGGTTTTACCATGAAGGCTCTCAAGCATGAGAAATGCAGGAAATCAAACTCCAGACTGTAACGCCCCGCAAATCCAAATAATGTAAAATTACGTTTGTACCCTTGGAGGGGTGTGGTTAAATGTTGACGTTTTGTATATTTTTCGAGGACCATTGTGTAGGTCTCGAGACGCTGAGTCCATAGACAGGTGGCACGTCGAAAACGGAGCTCGGATACGAAAGTTACAGGTATGCAAAGGTCAGGAGTAAATCGGTAATTTGACGACCGAAGGGCAAAATGGTCATTTATCGGGAAAAGGGCTGAGTCACCAAAGTGATGACTCTTACCTTTAATTAGAGACACATGGCAGCCTGAGGAAGGGCTGAGTGTTTTGTACACCGCCCATTTCACCGTTTGAAACAAACATATATACAAAACAGGGATACTAATCTCCTTCGATCCAGCCAGAAACCATTTGATAAACCTGAGAAACCTGGAGAAATTAAGAGGGTTAGAGTAAGAAAACAGAAGGATAAAACGAGGGACCGAGAGGATAATTGAAAACCCGTATACGAAAATTTGAAAAACAAATTGAAAATTTGAATTGAAATTTGTAAGCCTCAAGGATCAAATTTGAGATTGGATTCAACCTACTGAGATCATTTCGAACCAATACACAACAAAAACGAGGGGAATTGATGCTGTTTTGATCAAGAACAGAAGCTCCACTTTCTTCACAAAATCGAGCTTGGGTTCGAATAGCTGGAGGTAAGCATTTGTGTAATTAATTATGTAGAAATGTTTATTTCACTCTCACGATGCTTCCTGTGCCAATTAATTTGAAAAAACTAGGACGAATTTAGTGAACCCGAAAATGAAACCCGTTTGAAGGTTCATCGTGGGATGTAAGGATTAAAGTCGTGATTGAAGTAATTAAGTTTACAGAACTTAAATTAAGATGAGTTAGATGGAATCAGATGAAAATGGAAGAACTTAAGGTCAAATTGGTGAAGAATTTACCAGGTCGCATCGCGGGTTCACGGCCCGTTTATCAAACAACCGGGTGGAAGGGACGGTACTGTAGCAGTACTGTGCAAAGCGCGTGACTTTCACGCGTAGCCGCTTGCGGCGGCACGTGAGGGCGCGTGGCTGGGTTTCTGAGGATGGGTCCAACATACTTTTTAATTTTCTCGATGATACGAACCTATTGGCGTTGGTTTCGGGTCAATAGGATATGGATTCGGAGTAGATTCGAGTACCCGGAACGTATAGTTGATGTTTAAATAATATTATAAAATTCCGACGATTAGGGAATTCATATGTGGGGTCATGTGATAACATAGTAACCTTAAATTACTTTGTTTGACAGGCCGGAATATTCCCAGGACGGCGGAAGAGAGCGAACCGCTCGAGACTGAACAATTTGGACGGTGTGTGAGTGGACTTTTGTTTTCTACCCAGAATGCATGCATATATGTTTTAAATGCTTTATGATATGATTTGAAATGATTTGGAATGATTAATGTTTCGATATGATGATTTACCGATTTTCTGAATTATTATATTATCTTGGGAACGATTTTCGAGGAAACTGTGAAATTATTGTTTTGGGCGAAGGCCCGGGATTTGAGATTCGTTTTGACTCGAATTATGAGTCAAGAAATGATTTGATGAAATGGTAATGCTTTTTGGCTTATTTTATGGATTTATGTGAAAATGGCAACTGAGGTTGCGAGTTCACGGATCTGTGTGAAAATGATATTTTGGGCTTGAGAGCCAATTGGATTGTGATTTTGACTCGGATTTGGAGTCATATGTAAATATGATTAAATTGCTGATTTTGATTTATAAAGTGAATTCTGGACACTGTTTGTATGATGGATTTGTGGAACTTGCTTTGTGAAAGCTATGTTTCGGGCATAGGCCCTGTTGAAATGTTTTTTATTTGATTTGAGACATAAATGGTTTTCAAATGAGATTACTGGATTTGGTGACTGTTCCACATATACCATCCTCTGTGATTTGATAGTCTCCTCCAGACATTGTAGATCCTGGAGTAGTCATGATACACTGCTTGGAGATGAGTAGCTCCGAGGGAGCCTCAGTCTCAAGAGTGTGAGATTATGATGATATCCTCTAGACGTTGTAGATCCTGGAGATGATATCACCCCAGATGTCATAGATCCTGGGGAGGTACTCGGACATGAGACACTCGAGTTTACACGTGTTGCATTGATATCGTGACGGTTACTTAGATATTGAGGATTAGTGATATTTGTGTCCATATACTTTATACCTTGAACTGATTTGATAAACATGAGTTTTACGGACCATGGGAAAACATGTTTTGATTTTATCGGTCCACTCACACCTTTGATGTTTTATTTACCCTCCAGGCCAGTGCACAGGTATAGGGGCTAGTAACGAGGCAGAGGAATAAGTAGACCGTTGCGCACTCAGACACCGTACAGAGTAGGATTTTGATCCCTACTTGTAATATTACCTATGCTCTGTGAACCGGTTGACTAGTCAAACTTGCAATGTCAACGGTCCTGTAAAACTTAACTATCCCTTGTTTGACAATGTATGTCGTTTGTCGTGTTGTATATGTATATCTGTAAGGTTACTTTTGGCACTTTAGAGTTATTGTCAGACGGGAGCAGGATCCTTGACGACTATCGAGGGATAATCGGGATGGGTCTTGTCACAGACAATGGAGCAAATTCCACCCCTTGATCATCAGTTGATACAACCGTACTCATGCGGTTAACTCACCGCAGGTACGCACCCTGAACGTGTAATATCCACTGATCGGTCCACAAGTACCACACTCTTGGTAACTTGTCCAATCAATCTTAAACTAGGGTTATCAAAAACACGGCTGCTCATTGAAGCAAGTCGGTCCTGATCGATCCATCGCTCTCGACTCCCAAAAGTCGTCATACGGGGGTTAACTCGTACTTAACCAACCAGTAACCACTATCCAAAGATCTCATCCACTCGTAACTCTACGGTTTCCAGCCGCTAAGCCCACAAGAAACTTGGCTCTACTCTGTGTCTAACACTGCTCAACCAAGACATGTCACAATCACGGCATGCCATGCCAAACCACACCACATCTATATCGTGGCGTCCCCAGCTAGTCGACATCTATTCGGGATTCGACACACTTAAACATGGAATCTCACACCAAATAGGATCAAACGTTCCTATTCCCAACAGTCTCAACTAGGGTCATCCACGACCTCCACTGATACAATCCCCTATCTGACATGACCGCTCAACGGTCCCGACTCTCAAAGTCGTCATACTGGTTTAACTGGTTTACTAGGTCCCATCCACTAGTAACACTACGGCTCTAAGTTGTTGGATTCACATGCACATCGATCCTACTCGGGATCAAACCTCACTAAAACACGACATCCTATGTTAATCGAACCCTAAACCATCGCATCACTTGCCAAACGTAATCCAACCAGGGTTCGATTCCACTGAATCCTCGTACTCTTAACCTAACTATCAGGTTGATGACGGGTTGTTATGTAACAACCCGTCCCGAGAGCCGGGATTAAGATAGTGATTAAGGTGGGATCAACGAGGTTAATTGGTGGTTAGGTGGTCCCGATAGGTCCGTAAGCTTAGAATGACGATTTTGCCCCTAGGATGGGCAAAAAGTTGACTTTTAGTTCGGGTGGTCGGATGGCACGCCTAATTCCATAGGCAGGTGGCACGCCTGATTCCGACATCCAAGGAGGAAGTTTCGATGTTCGGAAGGTCGAGGGCATAACCGTAATTTGGTTAAAAGAAGGGGAAACATTAACTTTTTGAACGAACGAGTTTTGGTACGTGGACCGAGGATGGTTAGAAAGATTTCATCGTCCTGATTTCGATGACAGGCGGCACGTATTCATCGGACATACGATGTGGGAGTTACAGGTCTAGGAAGTTAGTGGCAAAAGTGTAAAATTGAGTTAAAAGGAGGGGCAGTTTAGTCTTTTGGTTGTCTGGAGAATTGTGCACAGAGAAGGCAGATGGATGACTGGGATGGAGCCATTTGGTGAGAGAATGAGGAGGATGGTGACACGTGCTAAAGGTGGAGTGGCTTCTGGGGTGTGTTAGTGTGTGCACGACCCAAATAATTGGGGTGCAACCGTGCTGTGTGCGTGAGTTGTTCGCAGAGAAGAACGGAAACAGAGTGAGGCGGTAAGGAAAATTGAGGGGTGATCGAGGGTGATGGTGTGTGCTGATGAGTGGTGAGGGTGATCGGAGAATGAGAGGGAGTTAGTGAGAAGGTTGGGATGTGAGGAATCGTGGTGTGTACGAGTTGAGAGCTTACGGGAAAAATCAGAGGAAACAGGGAGGAGGTGCGAGTTAGTGGTGGTGTTGTGGTCGTGTACGGTGTAATTGACCTCGAGAGGAGGCTGAGGCGACGCTGTGGACTCCAGAGAACACGGCGGTAAGTGCGGCGGTGGACGGTTGCAGGTAAATTCTAATCTCCGTGTCTGTGCCCTGTTTTTCCGTTGAGTTTTGAATCGAAAGTCGTGAGTCACGGGGTTGAATCGAAGCATAGAGGGAGGTCTAGGGGACTCAGGGGAGTCCTAGGAGGTGTAACAACCCGTCCCGAGAGTGGAGTGCTTAAGGTGTAATTATTAAGGTTAATCAGGGGTTAGGTGGTCCCGAGGGGTCCGGGAACTTAGAATGACGATTTTGCCCCTGGGTCGGGCAGAAATGTTGACTTTTATTTCGGGTGGTCAAATAGGAGTTGACCAGTGACCAGGACGTAGTTTAGGACGTCACGAATCCATAGGCAGGTGGCACGCCTGATTCCGACATCCGAGGAGGAAGTTGTGATGTTCGGAAGGCAGAGGGTATTATCGGAATTTTGGTAAAATAGGGGGAAAAGTTGACTTTTTGTATAATTGAGTTTTGGTAGGTTGACCTAGGATGGTTAGATAGTTCTTGTCGTCCTGAGTTCGATGACAGGCGGCACGTATTCATCGGACTTACGAGGCGAGAGTTACGGGTCTAGGAAGTTTCGGTAAAACCGTAAAATGAGTAAAACAGAAGGGTATTTTGGTCATTGTGGCACATTGGGATTTGTGCACAGAGGAAAGGAATGGACGGCTGAGATTGGGCCACATGGGTGAGAGAGAGAGGGGGGATGGTGACACATGGCATGTGTGTAGAGGATTCTGGTGGAATCCTGTGCATTCACGGCCCAATTAATTGGGGTGCACCCGTGCTATGCATTTTGGTGCTTCGATACACAGAGGGAAACCAGGGAGGAACTCAGGGGGGAAAACGGAGAAATTGAGGGCTTGTGGTGGTGCGGTGGCCGTGCACGGTGCAACGAAGATCGCGGTGGTGTCGTGAGGGCTGTGGGGAGTCGACCAGCCCCGGAGGAGCTCACGGTGGCAGCAGGAGGCAGGTAATTTCCTCATCTCCGATTCGGTACTCTGTTTTCCATTGAAATTCAATGTGAAAGTCGTGAGTCTAGGGCTAGAGTCGAGGGAGTTGGAGGTTAGGGTGAGACTCCTGAGGGTCCTAGGAACCGGTTGAGTGTGCTGCCGTGATGGGTGGTGCACAGGGGCGGCCGGTACGACGGAGTGCACTTGTGTGCTCTGTTTTAGCCGTGAGGTTCGAACGGCAAGTTGTGCAGCTGGGGAGTGAGTCGACGGTTCTGGTTAGCTGGGTTAGGTTTAGAGAAGTCCAGGGAAGAGTTTGGTGAAGCCACCGTGAAGGGTGGTGAGTTGGGTGGTCGGATCGTGAAACAGAGTTTTGGGGAGGTTTGATTTCGAGCTTGAGACGACGGGTAGGAGGCTGTGTCGAGGTGATTGGAGGATGGGGATGCTTAGAGTAAGGTTGGACGAAGCTATAGGAGAAGGAAGGAGGTGTTTTAGTGTAGGCACGGCGGAGAACCGTTGACGCCGGTTCAAGCTGTAGCCTACTGTGCTGAACCGGGTCGACGTGAGGTTGAAGGTGCACTGTAGCTGGCGCGTGGGGCCACGCGCAGCCACTTTGGGCGGCGCGTGGAGGCGCGTGCGGCGGTTCTGGGAGAAACGGTCAACATAGTTTTTGGTCCAGGAGTTGTTGTGAGTTCAATGGAGTTGGTTTCAAGTCAATCGGAAGTCGTTTGAGTGAAAGTTTAGGGTCCCGGGTTCTTACGTTTAGGATTCGGGGAATTTTGAGGGAATTTAGGTGAACCTTCGTAGACGTGTTAGTAACGTAATTGGACGGTGTTTGACAGGATCGGGATTTCCCGAGGAAGCCGAGGAACGGGCTGGACGTTCGGGACGCGAGTAGGGCTCAGTACTGTGAGTGGACCCTTTCTCTAAACTTGAACATGCATAACTGTTTTCTATAATGGTTTTATGGTTTTAATCATGATTTTATGTTTATCGAATACGTTTGGTTGGTTATACATTATTACACGTTTTTCGAGGAAAGTGATTTTTAGCACGTTTTACGAGGAATGGTTGGTTTCTGGAATATATGTTATGATTTTGGGATTTCAAATGATAAGTGGTTTTCAATGGTTCTAAGTGGATTTTGGGAACATGATTTCGATGATCAAAGTTTTCGATTTTAGAATCGGATTTCACTAATCGGAATTTGGTTTTAAGATTGGAAAGTGGACTCCGGATTTGGGTTCGGAATGACGGTTCTGGATGCCGGGAGAGCATCGGACCAGTGATTTCGGATTCGGGTTTGGATGTGGATTGGTAAATGGTTTTTAAATGGTTTTGGGATTGGATTTGCTGGATCTGGATATTGGGTTTAAAGACCCGGATATATATGTGACGGGGGACCGGCCGGATTGGGTTTAAAGACCCGGATTGAATTTAAAGACTCGGGAGTTTAAAGACTCGGATATATATTGATTTTCCCCCGTAGGCCTTGAGTTTAAAGACTCGGGAGTTTAAAGACTCGGATATGATTAAGGCCTGGATTGAGTTTAAAGACTCGGGAGTTTAAAGACTCGGATAGGTCCAGCAGGTTTGATCGAGAAAATGATGATTTGGTGGTTATGGTTTTGATACGGTTTCTGATACTCATGTTATGTTTCTTATGATATTTTATAGTGTTTCTGTTTCTTATGATGTTTAAGAATGATTCTTTTATAAATGTGTTCATAACTGTTGGTTATGCATGTGGTTTCAAAACGGAGGGTTAAACTCGGTTTTCTTATAAAATGGTTTTTGAACTTTTGTACTTTCTGGTCCACTCACATTTTCTGTTTTAATTGCCCTCCAGGTTGTGGAGCTAGCGCGGGGTCTTGACGTCGAGGCAGAGTCTGAGGCATAGAAGTGACGTGAGAGTTCCCAGAAGAGATTAAAGGCTTCCGTGTGCGTGTAGTTATCGGTTTTATTTTTTTTGTATGTTCGTACTATGTTCTGTAAATGCTACCTTCGGGACATTGTGTCTAATTACTCCTGCGTTTGACTGGGTTCGAGTAAGTGTTCCTAAGGTGTTGTGTTGGGGAGTCAGACGGGAGCGGGATTTACCTCGGGTTTCGGGGTGAAACCGGGGTGGGTCCTGACAGGAGGTCCCTGGTTGTGCTGCCGTGACGGGAGGTGCACGGTGGCGGTTGGCACGACGGAGGGATTCTATGTGCTCTGTTTTGGCCGTGAGTTTCAGACGGCGAGTCGTGGACCTAGGGACTGAGTCGAAGGTTTAGGAGAGTTGGGTTAGGTTCAGAAGAGTTCTAGGAAGAGTTTGGGTTGGCCACCGTGATGGGTGGTGGTGTAACGACCCGTCCCGAATTCCGGGATTAGATTAGTGATTAATCTTGATTAGTGAGGTTGAACGGTGGTTAGTAGGGCGGAATCGGACAAAATGTGCAAAATGACCGTTTGCCCCTGGTCGTGGGCAAAATGTTGACTTTTTGATCGGGCGGTCAAATGGACTTTGACCGATGACCGTGACGTAGTTCGGGACGTCACGAGTTCATAGACAGGCGGCACGTTCGATTCCGACATCCGAGGAGAAAGTTATGATGTTCGGAAGTTGAGGGGCATTTTGGTAATTTTGGTCAATTGGGGTCAAATGTTGACTTTTTGACCGGGAGGTCCGATGGACGAGGGCCAAGGACCGTTATGTAGGTTTCGTCGATACGAATCCAATGGCAGGCGGCATGCCGAAATCGGAGATTCGACGACGAAGTTATGGTCACGGACGTAATCGCGATTAACCGAACTAACCGAGACTCAGAATAAAATAATAATAAAATCTAATTACCCTAATCCACAAACCAATCTGGACCCTTGATGTGTGACACATGTCATCATCCCCTTCATTCCCTAAATCATGGATCTTTGCTGGCCATTTGGGTTAATTAATCATTTTTTCTCCTCAAATCCTCACCATTGATTTTAAAACTCAAACTGATCCCAGCCCTTGATCTCATCTGCACACTCTGATTTAAGCCATCAGACTATTCTTCACATTTTCATTCTCCCTCAAAACCGTGAGCACGGTTTCCTTCCAAGAACAAACACATCACCACATCTCAGCCTCAAACCCATGCACCAGACACGTCCAGACACACATCAGCCACCTCTAGACGCCGGCCACCACCTCACGGCCGCCCTGCACGGCCAGGAAACCTCCCAGACCCGAGAGGAAACCAAACAACCCGACGCTGCCCAACCGTCCAAACCACCTCACCTAGACCTGAAACAACTTCATGTTAACATCACTGGAACCTTAGGACGACTCAGACCACGACTGGGCAGCCCACGGCGGCGACACGGCGGCGGTAAGTCTGAAAAACCGTGAAGACCCGATTAACTTCCCTGCTTTGAAACGTCCGTTTTTTACGTTGAAATTGTTTGGTTGTTTTTGAGACATGTCCTAGGGACCTAGACGACCATTCTAGACAGAAGCTCGTGGCCGGAATCTCGACGAGTCGCCGGAGATGATGACCTGAGTTCTCAGTCGATTTCCCGTCAGTTTTCAGGTAGTTTAATCAACCTAAAAATAAGTTTGGATGTCACAGAACCGTAGAGGAGGTTATGACGAGTCCATAGGATCAAACCGCATAAAAAATGGTGGTCTGAAACTCGATCTGTGATCGGGTCAAGCCGTGGGTCGACGGCGACCCGGTCACAGACCTGGTTTCAGAACCCGGTTACTGTAGCATGACGTCATCAGGGTTGACCTGAGTGTTGACCTGGCGCGTGGGGGCGCGTGAAGGGTATTTTGGGGAAACTTCCAACACGACTTTTAATTTATTCGATGTAACGAACATTTTGGGATTGGTTTCGTGTCGATCGGACACCGTCTCGATATTGTTCGGGATGTCCGAAGGTTTTAAATTAAGTTTAAAAATAAGTAAAAATTCGGGAAAATTACGGGACTTTGATAGGATGTTAATGATGAGGTTAGTGACCCTCTAATGTGATTTGGACAGGATTGGGAGTCCCGGTGATAGTGGTGTGGCCCGGGAGGGCCGGTGGCACGCGTATCGAGGCATACCGTTAAAACGGTCTGTGAGTGGACTTTGGTTTTATAAATTCTATGCATGCTTAAATTTTTTATATGGATTGTGATTGTGATTGTATGATGTTGATTTGGTTGTTGGTAAATTGTACGATTTCACGTTTTTCGAGGCGATTTACGTGCTTGCACGTAAATCGAGGTTTTCCAGTTTTACATGGATTTTCCATATTTATGACTTGGATATAATATGATGAAATGCTTTTGAAATTGGAAATATGAACTCGGGCTTGAGGCCCACTTGTTTTGGAATTTCGGACTTGGAGTCCATTTGAGTACGTAATCGGGCCGGGGGCCCAGTTGGTTAATGAAATCGGGCCAGGGGCCCAGTTGATTTACGAATTCGGGACATGGGCCCAGTGGGTTTATAAGTCGGACTGCGGGCCCAGTTGGTTTACAAATCGGGTCGTGGGCCCAGTGGTTCACAAAATCGGGCATGAGGCCCAGTTGGATTATAAATGTGATTTCGGGTCAGGGACCCTATGTTTAATAATTGTGATTTTGGGTCAGGGACCCTAAATGGAATTACGTGGTTTTATGGAAATTTCGGGCAGGGCCCATTGTAATGATGTGATAAAAGGATTTAATAAAACTGTTTTCCATATACCATCTGGATACAAGGATATATGATGGTCTCCTCCAGATGTCTGGGACACTGGGGAAGTCACGGTGCATTGCCTGCGAGGGGTCATTGTACGGAGCAGCCGGACCGTATGATGACTCAGGAGCAGGATTGCTATGATTGACGTCAGGGACGTCAGACATCAGGGATGTCAGATATATGGACCCGGAGAGACCCCGGGCAGCACGCGTAGCTTATTAACCCGTGAGATATGACGTCAGGGACGTCAAGCGTCTGGGACGCTAAGCATTAGGGATGCTGGTGATGGTAATGGTAAAATATGGATTAATGAATCTATGAAATGGCTTTTCGGTTGGATATGTGTTATGTGGTAAAAATGGATTATTGGTTATGGAATGGTATGTCGGGTCGGGGACCCTAAATGGTTTTGGATTTTTGGATTTATATTTATGGCTTTGGGCGGTGGCCCACATGGTTGTTTATGTTTGGTTGTGATATTCCACTATTTTGGGCCGAGTTCCCACACTTGGTTTTTGGTGAACGGTTTTTGGGCTAAGGCCCTAATGGCTCGGTTGAGCCAAACGTTTTGGTTACTGGTTTTCGTGGTATGCATACGTTTTTATTGGAGGGCATAAATGTCTTATAAATGTGTTAAATAAACTTATTGGTTTTTGTCCACTCACAGCTTGTGGTTTTAATGCCCTTCAGGTTTATTACGGATGCGATTGCAGCAGAGACTGGGACATTGCACACCTCCTCCATCGGTCCTTGCGCACTCTGGATGCCCCGTTTGGGCAGTGGCTCTTGGTTATCCCTTGTCTGACACCCCTTGTTGGACGGGAGCAGGGCACATTCACGGTAATCCCAGGGGGACTGGATGGGTCCTGTCAGGTGGTCCGGGTGGCCGGGAAAGAAAACATCGCAGTGCTCGGGTTTTCTTTCGAGCTTCAGTCGACGATGATGGGACCGTGTCGAGGTTAGAGGAGTTGGGGAATAGATAGGGTAGGTCTGGACGAAGCTGTGGGTAAAGAAAGGAGGTGAATTGGTGGCCGGATGACGGAGAATGGTTCTCGCCGGTCTAAGTTGCAGCGGCCGGTTCAGCACAGGTTGAGGGTGACACTGTAGCTGGCGGGTGAGGCCCACGCGCAGCCACTTTGGGCGGCGCGTGGGGGTGCGTGCGGCGGTTCTGGGAAAATGGTCAACATGAGTTTTGGTCCAGGAGTTGTGATGAGTCTATAGGATTTGGTTTCGGGTTAATCGGACGTCGAATCGACGTAGTTCCGCGAGGGTGAAAGTTTAGGGTTCCGGTTCGTTACGTTCAGGACCCGGGGATTTTTGAAGGAATTTAGGTGGATCCTCGTGGATGTGTTATTAACGTAATTTGGTTGATGACAGGATCGGGATTTCCCGAGGAAGCCGAGGAACGTGCTGGACGTTCGGGACGCGCTTGCAGGTGCGGTACTGTGAGTGGACCCCTTCTCTAAACTCGAGCATGCATAACTGTTTTCAATACTTGATTTATGGTTTTAATCAAAATTCTATGTTTTTCGAATATGTTTTGTTGGTTTTACATTGTTGCACGTTTTTCGAGGAAATATGGTTTTCAACACGTTTTACGAGGAATGCTTGATTTTCGATTATGATGCTATGATTTTGGGATTTCAAATGATAAAGGGTTTTCAATGATTATAAGGGATTTTGGAACATGATTTGATGATCAAGATTTTCGGTTTTAGAATCGGATTTCGGGAAGCGAGATTTGGTTTTAAAGTTGGAAAGTGGATTTCCGGATTTGGGTTCGAAATGACGGTTCTGGATGCCGGAAGGGCGTCAGACCGATGATTTCGAATTCGAGTTTGGATGTGAATTCGGGAATGGTTTTGGATTGGATTTGCTGGATCTGGTTATTGGGTTTAAGGACCCGGATATTGATTTGACGGGGGACGGGCCCGGATTGAGTTTAAAGACTCGGGAGTTTAAAGACTCGGATATATTGATATTTCCCCCGTAGGCCTGTTGAGTTTAAAGACTCGGGAGTTTAAAGACTCGGATATTATTGAGGCCTGGATTGAGTTTAAAGACTCGGGAGTTTAAAGACTCGGAAAGGTCCAGCAGGTTTGATCGGAAAATGATGATTTCCTGTTCATAGTATGATATGGTTTTATGATGCACATGCGATGATTTCTATAACTGTTTTTATAGTGTTTATGTTCCTTATGATGTGATTTATGGTGATTTAGTTATAACTGTTTTATGAACTGGGTTTTGCATGTGGTTTCAAAACGGAGGGTGAAACTTGGTTTTTATTAAAATGATTTTAGAACTTTTATTTTATTTATGGTCCACTCACACCTTCTGTTTTTAACTGCCCTCCAGGTTGTGGAGCTAGCGCGGGGTTCCGGCGTCGAGGCAACGTCTGAGGCATAGAAGTCACAGGAGTGACCCCGGAGTGTTTTAATCTTTCCGCGTGCGTGTAACTAGTTTATCGGTTTTATTTTCTGTGTATTTGGGGACTATGCTCTGTAAACGGTTAACTTCGAATTGTATGGTATAGTTTCTCCTGCGTCTGACTGGGTGTGCTGGTGTGTTTACGTGAGTTTCACTTTAGTGTTGTGTCGGGGAGTCAGACGGGAGCAGGATTTACCTCGGGTTTCGGGGCGAAACCGGGGTGGGTCCTGACATGTTACCACTACAGAGGCATCATATCCAGCACTTGCCCGTCACTCTAAGAACAATCTCATGCTCTGATACCACTTTGGTATCAGAGTACCACATGTTATCCTGCTCTTATACCACATTGATAGGATCCATCCCAATCCGCCTGAATTATCGTGGTATGTTCCTGCTCTCGTCTAACACCGCGTGTCAGACTAAGGATAAACTCGTCACCCGCTCGGGGTTAGCTAGAGTACGTCAGGATCGGTGGTGGCATGTGATCTCTCGATCTCTGCTACAGCCCGCATCCGCTATAAACCTGAAGGGTATTAAAAACCATATAAGCTGTGAGTGGACAAAAATCAGTAGTTTATAAAACTCATTTTATCTAAATCATAATTTATACCCTTCACGTAAAAGCATGCATGCATCATAAAACAAAATTTCGAATACTTTCTCGGAAGCAAGACGTATTGTTTCCTAAGTCAAATCCAGTGAAAAATGCTTCTCAATCGAGGTCAGTATCTCAGTAGGGTCTCAGCCCAAAACTAAATCAAACAGGGTCTCAGCCCAAACAGAAAACACGTACAGGGTCTCAGCCCAAATCATAAAAAATAAGTACGGGGTCTCAGCCCAAATCATAAACCATGTTGGATCTCGGCCCACTATCATCATGCTCAATGTTAGTCACGATTCCAATCCTAGCACATGTGTAAATATCTCAAGACCGCTCACAATCCTAACATGTCGCTGCGAACAAATCACCCACCACGACTTCTAAGTCGAGCCTCCCTCGGCCATAGCCTCTATCGGCTGCTCGACAACATGCAGTGCATCGTGACCTTTCCAGAATGAACACATCCGCAGTCCAGAGGCGAGCGTCATATCACCCAGGACTCGACTTAGAATGTCATCATCAACTGGGACTCTAACCCGATCGTCCGGGACCCTAACCCGTAGTATCACACATAGGATATAGGATTCCTCGAATCCTATCAAATTACAACTGGGTCTCATACCCGAAATTCACTCTAGGATTCTTCGAATCCTGTTAAATTCATAACTAGGTTTCAAGCCTGAAATATACTCCAGGATTCCTCGAATCCTGTCAAATTCACAACCGGGTCTCATGCCTAAAATATTTTTTGAAATCCCGTAACTAGGTCGTAGCCCGACTTATCTTACGTTTGACTATACTCTAAGTCAAACCACAAATCAACTGGGTCATATGCCCAAAAGATATTTCCAAATCTGAAAACCATTTTATCATTTTCAAACCAATTTCAATCATTGTCCAATTGGGACTCGTGCCCGAATCTCGATTTCACGCATGTCCGTGAAATCCTACAAAATCGTAAATTAGTTCCTCGATTTCACGCACTCTATGAAACCTTTGAAATCACATATAAGTCATGCACGTATTATACTTGTCCGAAGCCCAAACATCATATAAAATAGAAATCTCGAACTACGTTCAATAACGCATTTTCCTCCGAAAATGCCAAACAATTGATATTCAAACCACATGCACTCATGGCATCCAAAATCATGTTCATAAACACATATAAACATTTATGCATGCATTATATTTGTAAAATAAAGTCCACTCACAAACCGTCCAAGTTGCGACTCGATACGCGTGTCATAAGCATCTTCGGGCTAATCCAACCTCTCCAGATCATCCGGCCTATCCAAAACACACTCAAAGGTTACTACCAACCTAGAAAAGTCCATATCAAGAACCCCCAACATTACTGGAAAAGTTAACATCTCCCGGACAGGCTTCCATTGGATTCGTATGGTCAAAACCTTTCGAATGGTCCTAGTTCCACCTTGAAATAAGTGTCTATGCGCCCCCACGCGCGGGTCAAAGGTGGCTGGTCAAAAGTCAACCCCTAATGTCAGCATGACGTCATCTAACAGGTTCTAGAAGCTATCAGATCTGATAGTGCCATGAGTCTCACGTTGATTGGTCCACGTGTCCCACGTGTCCTTTGACACCTCTGATAGTCTGCCACGTGGAACCACCCGATTGATCCATGTGGCCTGACATGTCAAGCTAACTGTACGTGACAGCGACCACGTGGCAGTGTCCCATTGGTCTGCCTCTGACACCTGTCAGATGATGATGTTAGCTGGTGACATCATCATCGTCTTCTTCCTTTATCCGGGTTGACCCGGTTGACTATAACGGGTCACGTAGACCTGTGAACCAGACCTTCCTTCCCGTTTCTCTCATTCTCTTCGTCTCTATCCCAGGAAGGGATCTATCGATTTAAAAAACACGAAAAACAGGCTAGAGATTACCTGTCACGATCGAACAGTCACAACCAAGCTTCCTCTCTCCTTCCTGAGCTGCCCAGCCATCTATTCTCTTCAAATTCTCCCCCCAAACGTTCGTACAAACCCAACAAACACACCCTAATCATTTGGGACAGCCCCAAACGTCCAAACCAGAAATTCTAAATTTGAATATAACGGGTTACCTGGGTTCTTCTAGGTTTCACGGCCAGCCATCGTGGCTCTGTCGTCTCTACTGCCCGACGTAACTCTCAGCCTCTCGTTCAACCCCTCAGTCTCACTCAACCTCACAAGGGAATGAAGGAATAGGGTTTGGGTTTTGTGGGTTTCAGGTTTGAATGAAGAAATGAAGAAGATGGATGGTGCATGTATGTAAGGTGATGGGCAATGGATGAGTAACACTCGTCACTCATCCATTGGGCCTGGCAAAATATCTGGGCCCCACTAAGTGACAAATGTCCAACTCCTCGTAAATCATGTAATAGTACCATAATTTATTCTAGAGCCGTAAATTCCTCGTACGATGTTTGATTTCAACGTGTCGTCTGTCTACGGACTCGTATTGATTTGATCTACGTAACGGTCCTCGGTTCACGTGCATTGGACATTCCGGGTCAAAAATTAACTTTTTTCCGTTGTTTAGGGGCAAAATTGTAATTTTTCCCCGAACGTCCGATAATTCTCAACTAATTCCCAGTTAGCCTCGCTAATCGTCAATTTAATCTTAATTAATCCCGAAAATTTGGGACGGGTCGTTACAATAGCACTGCTACACCGTATCACATGAGGCGGTCCATGTCAGATGTCTTTCTTAAGTTAGACCTCAAGTGGAGTTGTTTGAGAAAGCGCCATTTGATGACGAGACATACAGGTATAACTGCATTGAAGTAGGAGGCTTTTGGGATCAAAATTTATTCGATGGCTTGAGAATTGCTTCACGCTTCTGTACTCGGGACGAGCTGTATGCTAATTTTGAAGGCCACCTTGATATTAAGAAGATTGATAGGGCTCTTAACATTCCTCCTATATTTCGTGAAATGAGCTGGCTGCTTACTCCACTTAGAGATCCCGATGGTGGGAAGCCCTCTTATGAATTGGTTAAGGAATGGTTGTGCGCTTCATTGCATTTGAAGAGAGTTGTCAACCCAAAGAAGAAAAATAGGGGAAACCTTGTTTCCCCTTCAGAGAACATGCCTGCTTCTAAAATGCCTTCCTAAACTAGCAAATGTCGACTACTGGGCGAGTCTACAGAGCATGCAGCTAAAATTCCCATGATGTTGAAAGCTATTTCTACTTCTTCTGAAATGATAGAGGCTTTGAAGGATGAAGAATCATAAGGGTTTTTGGAGGAAACAAGACCATCTTCGAGGGCTGAATTGGTGAAAACTGTCCCCCAATGTTATGGAAGAACCTCTGATGTTGGTGTCACATAAGGCTTATGACAAGGTCCTCAGAGACCATAGAATTTCCAATGATGGAGCCCATAAGCTAGTGGGAATACTTCGTCAGCGTGTTAGCCTTGAAAAGGAAAATAAGTTGATGAAGTCAGTTAGCCTTGAAAAGGAAAATAAGTTGATGAAGTCAGAGTGTATACATCATCGAGATAGTAAAGATTTTTTTAGACAGAACAACAACTTCCTAGCAGAGATGATTAATACTTTAGAAAGCAAGGTGGGCGAACTGGAGATGACTCTCGCTAAGAAGTTATTGCTAGAAAGAGAGTGTGATGTTCCCCTTAACGAATCCGCTATATTGCATGGAAATTTGCATGAATAGGAAGAGAAAATTAGATTCCTAGTGACTGAGATCCGTTCATTGAAAGCCAAACAGCCTTTGCCGTTATGTGCCCCTAGAACCTTGCTCCAAAATGAAGCAAGTTTGCAGCCAAGGTTAGATTTGGCAAAAGGCAGTGATAGCACCAATAAATATTTGGAGCTTGAGTTTAGAGTTACAAATGATAATCCTAACATCGACGAGTCATTGTTTGGCGACATCCCACTTCTTACAGTTGAAGAATGGGCCGAGTTTCAAAAATCGATCATCGTAGAAGGCTTGCTATCGGAGATTCCATAGATTACTTGTTGTTGTTCATCATTGTATTAACATTCCAGTATTGAATAATTGGTTTGAGCAATCGATATATGATTTACCAACCGTCTTTTTTCAAATGAGGAAATGAAAATAACGCCGATTCTACACCTTTTGAGGTTCAAGTTTTAAGTTGTTGCTTCAAACTTTGTTATTTGTTTAAATCAACTTCTAAACATGTTTATTTGTTAAATTCCCCTATTGTAGCCATTGGCATAACGCTAGGGTTGTGCCTAACTTTGCCTCTGATAAATGGTGAACTTTTCTGTTGTCTTCTAGGAAGGGCTTTGGATGCTTCGCGGGGTGACGACTTTGGACAATTCACGGGGGCGAAGTCTTTGGCGCTTCGTAAGGGAAAATTCTTTGTATACTTCGCAGGAGCGAAGGCTTTGGAAGCTTCGCAAGAGCAAAGGCTTTGGAAGCTTCGTAAGAGCAAAGGCTTTGGATGCTTCGTGAGAGCGAAGGGTCTGGATGCTTCGTGAGGGCGAAGGCTTTGGCGTTTCGTGGTGGAGAAGGCTTTGATGCTTTGCATGAGCAAAGGATTTGGATGCTTCACGGGGGTAAAGATTTTGACACTTCACAGGCGCGAAGGCTTTTATGCTTCACTTGAGCGAAAGCATTGGATACTTCACAGGAGCGAAGGCTTGGATGCTTCACAGGAGCGAAGGCTTGAATGGTTTGCATGGGCGAAGGCTTTCACTACTTCGCATGCGCGAAGGCTTTGTATACTTCGCAGGGACGAAGGCTTTGGATGCTTCGCAGGAGTGAAAGTTTTGAATGATTCGCGTGGCGAAGGAGTTTCCGATTCACGAAGATGAAGGCTTTGATGCTTCGCATTAGTGAAGTCTTTGGATGATTCAGGGGGGCAAAGACTTTGGCGCTTCGTGGGGATGAAGTCTTTGATTCTCTTCTAGGCAAAGTGCATGCTCTGCTCCCATTCCAAGCTTCAAAGGATGAAACGCTACCTTCAAATGATCAAATGGATTATAACGCCCTAACCATACTGAATCACGAGCTTTGAATGGAAAGTTCTAATGAATTACGAACAACGTTCAAAAACTTCGAATATAGTCGGTGAACGACGAACGAAGTATAACTAACGATGAATATAACTGATGAACAACGTTTGAAAACTTCGAACATAGTCGATAAATGACGAACAAGGTATAATGAACTTCGAACAACGTTCAAGAACTTCGAACATTGTCAATGAGCGATGAAAGAAGTATGATGAATGATGATCAAAGTCTGAAGAATGATGAACACCGTTGAAGAACGATGAACGATCGTGATAGCTTCCCTTGAGTATTTCTCAATCGACTCTCAATGAAAGAACCAATTGTTAAAGCAGAATTCGTCCGTACTCTCAAAAGTCTTCTAGATCCCTACAAACAGCAAACAATAAGCTATTATTTGCTCTAATGGAGGCCCCGGGAGGTTGTTCGACCAAGAACGCTCCAATGCTTAAGTTAACTTTGAAAGAAAAATCTTAAGAGCTTAAGTAGTGTTGAACCAAATTACATTGAAAGTGAGATGATTGTCTATATTTATAGAGATTCCTTGGGAGCCACGGAGCGTTCAGATTGGTCGGTTCGATTCGTAATTAATAAATAATTTTTTTTATAAAGGATAGTATTTATTAATTGAATAATAATAATTAATTCCTATGAAGAACATTTATTATCATTAAGACTTTGACCCGATCAAATAATATATTTTGCTGGTAAATATATTATTCATTGTGTGAGTGTTTGAGTTGTTAATGGCATTACTAGGGGCAATATAGACATTATAAAAAATATGAACCATGTGAGAACTTCACAATTTTTAAGTGATTTTGGATTCCAAGGTACTACGTTTAATTGAGGTTGTTTTTAGTATGACTTTTATCCCTTACTTTCAAACTGTAGTGGGGTACATGGAATCAAAAAATTCAGACCTATTAATGTAAGTTTAATTCAAAAATAAAGGAATCAAACATAAATTTTTAATCCATGGAGGAATGGGTCTATACAGAGATTGACAAAACTGACTACAGCATTCAACTCTTAAATAATAATTTTAAGATCATTTATAATAAAAAATTATCTAAATTAGAAGATCATTTAACCAGTTATGTGTAAACTAAATGAATAGTCCTCCATGACGATCTTCATTGTTATCAATATAATTGATTTATTTGATACATATAAATTACTAAAGAAAATCTAAAGTTATTGTTTTCTATATATTGTGGTGATCTTAAAATAATAATTTAGAAATTAAACAATTTCAAATTATAATATGTGTAAAGATTATTTCATATATTGAAAAGATATATAATATGAAGAGCACCATCAGAATGAAATGTAAGGATCTTTTATAATTTTTTTTTTATTATTTTGGATATTTTTGATAGTTTTATAGGTGAATAAAGCGTCATCACTTTGTTGTGGCCGCCATGGAAATTAAAAGTCTGTTGTCTATTTTTATTGATCTTCCTTGCATCATCATACACATTGCAAAATGGTTTAGATTAGTATAATATTATAGTATTAATTATCAGATATACATGGCGAAGTGATAGTTGGCTAAAAAACAATGGAATGAAATTGCATGTACGTCGTTCATGTGCCTATGATTGGAGGATTTTCCATTCTTAATGCTGTGCAATGAGATAATAAAATCATGAAGTTGCCTTGGTGATCATCACGTACCTTCCAAATGGAAAATGATTGCAATATTTAATACCTATTCCGTTGGAGATCCTTCAACATTAGATTTAAATTATTTTCATGCAAATGGTGTAATATATTACTGGACACACAAGTAAGGATATCATATTACAAATAGAACTCAAATATATACTGTTCTAAGAGTAGGAGTGGTCTTTGTTATTTGCCGGCACTAATTCAAGCTAATACCGTTGATTTAATATATATATATATATATATATATATGTAAATAATTAAATGATCATTAAAGTTGTTAAACTTTTTGTTGAGATAGTTTTAAAATACTATTTTAAAAGTAAAGTAATTTCAATTATAATTAACTGAGAGAAAAATGGATTAGCTGAGAGAAAACATAGACATAATATTAACATCACTTTCACACTCCTACAAACTGCTAAACTTCCTGCTTAGTTTTGGGCTCATACTTGTCATACTGTTATTCATTTGATTAACAGAATGCTTTGTTCAACCTTAAAAATGCAGTCTCCATATGAAAATCTCTTTGGTTCCTTCCCCTATATCTGTTATCTCAAAGTCTTTGGCTTTTCTTGTTATCTTTTGCTCAAACCATACAATACTACTAAACCCGTAGCTGAATTGGCCAGGATTCGAAAACTTCTTTGTGCTCTTCATATTCCCCTTTTGAAGCCCCCTCTCATTTAATGTGATAGTACATCAGCAACTAGCATGTCTGCCAATCCTATCATTTATTCTAGAGCGAAACACATTGAAATTGATTATCACTACATTCGTGAGCGTTTGGTTTGTGGGGATTTGGATGTGCAACACGTTTCGTCTAGTGATCAACTTGCATATATGTTTACTAAGGCTCTTGATGAGGGGATCTTCAATGTTCACGTTTCTAATATGATGGAACATCATATTAAGGGGGGAATGTTGACAGAATGATCGTGCCATCGAGTTGCATCATCACAGCACTTCATCAACATTCATAGTCTGCACTATACCTAAGGACTGCAGCTACTCTAAGTTTGTTATGTGATTATGAAACTTGTCACAATCACCTTGATTGTAGGAGGTTGTTAGAATCTAATTATTATAAACAATCTTGTTAGTTTCTGAGATTGCGTAGGCTCTAAGTAATTGTTCTAGGTACTGTATAAGCCTAAAGTGTTATTCATTGTAATTCTAATCAAAGATTAATACACATCACCTTTTGTCTCAAGGTTTTCCTTCTCTCTTTTTCTATTTACCCATCTCCTTCAACATATGTGTAAGCGTACGACCTCAACAGGCTTGGAATTCGAGGTTTTGGACCCTGGAATGGGTGTTGGTTGAAGGTTGAACTTTGGCCGAGAATGAAGGTAAAATGTCTCGATCGTTTCATTGGGTTTCAATGTTTTGAAGCCATAGATCCAACCTAGAACTAGAATAGAACATGTAGGTCGAAACAGAATTGAAAAAGAGCAAAGAACGAGTGAGATATGGTAGGGTCGGGTCGCTGGGTCGGGCGACCCGAATACGGAGCACTCGGGTATAAGGGATGATGAACAGTGTTATCATTGTTCCTGGAGCGTGGCTACCACGCGCCGCCCAAAGTGGCTGCTCGTGGGGATGCGTGAGGGGCCTTTTCGAGGTGACGTCAACTACAACAATCCTCACACTATTCCATATTACGAATACCGAGCACTCACAAGTCAAGCCTCAACTAAAGGGGCTTCACACCTCTCTCATTTCCAAATATGAAGGCATTAGGTTACATAACTTATTCAAACACAATCACGTTTATTTGAATCATATTCACGCATGCATCACTATGACAAGGATAACCTACACGTTATGTCCTATCATGGACACATAATACTAAATCAATACCACTAACTTGAAATCCATATCATAAACATAATATTCACAAACCCTCACAAATAAACTGAATCTGATTTCCAAATTAGCTTTTAATCTGCTCCTCAAATAAAGACATCAACGAACTTTCGTTCATTCCAAACTCCATTCGTTGCGTAAGATCATAACCAACGGGTTTATTTCCAGTCAAAGTTCTCAATTTCTTGATCTCATCTCTTCTCTGAATTCTAAATTGATATCCCAAAACATAAGGGTTCTAAAATGGTAATAGATTACTTGGTTAATCACCAGTACTTAGAAGTAAAAACATATATAACTGATAAGTCACAAATTAAGCATCATTTCAACGTTATTTCTTATCCTTTTACTTATCTTTTGATTATAATCATTCAAACAATAGGAGAAAATGATCTCTTTTGTGAAATTTGTACAGATTGTTTAGTTGAGGTTTAAATCATGTTTTACAATGAAATGTGACCTTTCCAAGGCTAAATCTTTAAGGACTCATCAAGGACTCATCAAGGACTCATAAAGGGCCTCATCATCTCCCATTTACATGACCAAGATCTACCAAGACCCTAAAAGTCACGACCTAGCCCCTAGAAGCCCACAAAATGAGGTTAAAGGTGTTTTAGGGGTTTACTTGTGCATCAAGTAACTTTGGACGAATTTTCCTACCTTTCTCAATGAGTAATGACATGGATTGACATGGATTGACTTGGATAAGAAGACTTATTTATATTCCTAATCAGATCTTGAAGTTAAAGAGGCAAGAAACAAGGAAAAGGAAGTTTCTTGGAAATTAAGAAACCATCTTGTACATGGCTAGAGTTAATTAACTTCCCTAGCCGCAATTTATCATGTTTCCTTTATTTTAGGGCAATGTAATCTGATTTAGGATAGCATTAAATGAATTCCTAGTCAAAGATAAAGTCAAAAAGTGGAAAGAAGGAAGGAAAGGGACTCCATGTACAAGAAGGATACAAAAAACGGCCAACTATGGTTTTTCACAAAAGCAAGGAGTTTTCCTCCTTGTTTTGGGGTTGTTTTCCCTTTTCTTTGAGGGAGATGTTAGGGAAGGTGTTTGGGGTTATAAATAGATGTTTTCTCATTGTTTTTGGGGGCCGAATTTACCTCTTGAAGGTCCCCGAAATTTTGTCAAAATTCGTACTTCAATCCATTTTCTTAGTTTAAAGTTTTGTAATTTAATTCAAGCACTCTTTATAATTCAAGCATCTTCAAATTCAGCACGTCTACCTTAAGGGAGTTTTCCTTCATCTCTTTTATTCGTTGTCCTTTTATTATTTCTTGCTTTATTTATATTTGTGCATTTAATTATGTTATTCGTTAATTCAATAATGTTTGAGTAGTGTAATTAGGGCTAGGGTTACTTGAAGCGCTATCCATGTTAGTTCGTGTTTGATTTCTGTCTCTTGATTATGATTGTTATGTATGCTTGGATTTGTTGGATTACTGCGCTTCACGAACTCAATTTATGCTTATAAGCTTAGCTACCTTATTTGTGTATAATTGTCGATGTAATTGCTTGACGGATCACCTTGATATTTGTGTTCACCCTGCAATTTATGGCATCACATTTAAGAGGGGGAATCTTATTCGTAATCTAAACTCATCACTTCCTAGGTCTGCACATCACTTTTCTAGAGACAGTGTAGTCTCATTAAATCTTCTTTATGTTTCATGCATTATCACGCACCATCGGTAATAGTTGTTTAAGGGTGGGCACATCATGCTTAAACATGCAATCTAAGAGAAGATAATATGTGTGGGGTGAACCTTAGTCGGACCCCTGCACGAACTTAATTCAGATACATGCATAGTAATCTAATCAAGGAAATCTAACGGAACTTTAATTGGTAAAGGTGGATAGAAACCCTAGCTTGACTTAGTTTGTTATTATTAGTTAATTTACTTCATTCATAAAACATAACAAACCCCCCATTGCATTTTAATTACTCCACTTAAGTCAATTGAGTTAAACGGAATTGGATATCATTGCGCAAGTCTTCATGGGATCGACCTTTGCTTGTATCTATACTATCTACACATCGTGTGCGCTTGCAAAGTTTATTACACGTAGAGGTTTTTCCTAGTACATCTTTTGTGCTTGGTAAAATCTCTATCAAGTTTTTGGCGCCGTTGCCGGGGACTTGTTCCTCAACGGTGTCCATTTTATTTGATTCCTTTGACTTAGTGGTTTTCCTTTTTTATTTTGTATATAACTTTTTGGTTTTATTTTTGTTACGTGTCTAGGTACCATGGAATCGTGGAATAGCTATTATTCTTCTCAAGGATGGGCCAATGAGCCCTATACAAATGTTCCTTCGGTTCCAAGTCATCAAGGGGATGGGCATACCCCCAAGATTGCATGTACATGCATGAGCCTTACAATCAACCCTATATGGAGCCATACCACAATGGATGGAGTGAACCATCACCCTACACTTGGTCTCCTCCTCCTTTGGATCCTAGTCCTGCTCGACCTCAGAAAACACTTCGGGATGCACTAAATGAGGCCCGATCTCAAAGAACACTCCGGGAAGCCCTTTTAGAGGACAAAGAACTAGAGCACCTTCGACTTAAACTTCTTTGGGAACCCTATTGGGATGATGAGGATAATGATGTGTCTGTCCCCTTACCACCCACGGATAACACCAATGAATGCACCTCGGGTCATGCTCTTGATGTTCATGAAATAGAACCAAACCCGCAAGCATTGCACCAAGTTTTGGCCGAGGTCCCTGAAATTCCAGCACCTATCCTTGAAGTCCCAGAAATTCCAGCACCTATCCTTGCTGCCTCAACTCCTCAAGCACCTCTTATCCTTACTTTTCCTGGGCCTTCCTTATCCTTATCTTCACCATTTAAGTTCCTTACTCAACTTAGTTGTTTTGGTGAGAAATTTGATGTTGTGCCTAATGGTTTGTGCAGGTTTAATGGTCCTTGTAGGAGGCAAGACGAAAGAAGTATCAAGATGGTGGCATGCACCTTTGAGACATTCAGCTCCACCCAAGGCTCAAGGCCACGGCTCAAGCAACCCAAAGACCCTCAATGGCCCCACACTTCGATCATTATGCTTACTTGTCTATTGGGATCAAGCAGTTTTTACTTACATTCAAATCTTTACTGTACTTGTTCTCTGAAATGTTAAAGTCTAGGAAGTGGATTTCTACTTGTAGAACTAATCAATTCATTTATGTTGCAGGCAAGATACCACTAAAGGAGGGCCAGGTTTGGAGCCCCTCAAGTGCCTCTTGGACCGCAAGCATTCTAAGTGCTCAACTTTGCCCTGGTTTGTTCCCTCTTTCATATGGACGTTTTTTTACCTTCTAACTCATGATTTTGTCTTCCTTTTATGCTAAAAACATTGAGGACAATGTTTCATTTAGGTTTGGGGGTATTGGACTTAAGTTTAGGGGTACACAACTCAGTTTTTGTTTTGAAATGCTTGCTGTTTTTTATATTTTTTGCTCTTATTTCCTTGCTGTTTTTTGTTTTATGTTTTGAATTCTTTGCTGTTTTTTGTTTTGTGATTCTAGTTTTTATGCCTAAACATGTTAATATGAATGTATAGAACATGAGAATTGCTTGTACTTACTAAGAATCATTGTCATTTCCATTGAACTCACACTTGCACTTCACGATACCATAATCAAGTGATTACGCAACCAAAACAATTGAATTTGAGCATACTTAGAAAATTAGTGGAGACTACCATTGTGAGATCTTTGAGATTGATTTCCTTTCTTTCTGAGTGATCTACTTGTTTCTACTCTTAAAAACTCATCACTTTGTTCTTAATTGCATGATCTCTTTCTATTTGCATTGATGTTTAAAGAACCATATCTATTGGATGCTCTTGATTTGATGTATGATTGTTTATGAGATGTGATATAGGCTATGTGTGTTTTAGCTCCTAAAGACCCTTCTTTTCTCAGTCCAAATTGCATGCTCCCTAAGCCCCTTTGAAGCCAAACACTTAGCCGTTTTGTTCTTCACCTACAATATGACCTAACCAAGTTTTGAACCGTTCATAATGGCTACACCCTATAATCTAAACATGTGTCAAGGTTGCATCAAATGAGATTCATGGTGAGGAGGAAATATTTTGATGTTTTGTGCTACTTATGCTCATGTGATGGAAGTATGTTTGAATGGAAAAGATCGTTTGTTTATTTGTAAAGTGAGGAAGTTATTGCATGATCTTGGCTCAGCTCATCTACAAAAAATGTATCAAGTTCATTAGTGAAAAGAAAAAAAAAATTGTGATTAGAAAAAAAAGAGCAATGAACTTAGAGTTGAGTCAAGTGAGCCAAGTACCTTAATTAGAGCATTTTTGTGAGCTTAAGCACGGTTTCATCTAGACTCAAGGTCCGAGTCATGACTTCTCATGCCTTGATGTGGTTTAGGTTCTTTGAATTCCAACTTCAGCAACAATACTTAGAAGTAAAAACATATATAACTTCTCCCATTATGGTTCACTATTCATTATTCCCTTCCTAAGTGTGATTAACCACATAACACATTCCTTCTTTTTTCTATTTTCGTGGATCTTCTTCTTAGCTTCTTGCTTCTTATCTTATCTGTCTCAAACCTATACAAGTAGTTTCTCAAATCTCAAATTCTTTCGATAATCATCCACTGCCATTTCAACACCAATGATTTGTCATATTCACAGTTCTATAATACCGCACCTCACTAGAAGGATTTGTAGAGTAATACCAACTATATGCATTCACCCTAATCTTCCAACAATTCCAACTAACACATTTACGGTTACAACCTTAAGTAGTTGACTTGATTGTATCAATTGATCTTCAATCCTCAATATCAAACATTAGTCACGATATCTGTGCTATGTATAGAAACTCGGGATCTTCACATCCAAATGCATCACTAGAATCAACGGTATCCGGGCGATGTCATAATCTAACACTCTTGAGACTGCGTCTCCTATGGAGCTATTCATCTGTAGGGCAGCGTAATCGTGACCTCTTCGAAGTCACCCAACATTTGGAGGAACAAAACAACATGCTCAAAGATGGTTCGTGTGGAAGACCGTCATCAAACTCATTACACTCATTTCCATAAACCTTTTAGCAGTGTCCGCGCTCAAACATGGATGGAAACTGTTCCACCAAACCATCACAAAAAAGTATCCAGAAATCTTCTCCTCAATCCAGAATTCCTCAAATTATATCGAATGATTTCAATCCAATCATAAGGTAAATATCCAGACACAATTATTCTCAATCCTAAACACCTTACTACCGTTCCTCTGGAAATTCAAAAACTAGAGTGACGGTTCCCCACTAACAACTCCAACATCTTCCTATGACTCGAAAGTAATCACCACGCTTATTATTAAAAATTGTTACGCGCCTTCCAATTTTTTGAAAATCTTATCTTAGCAACACAATTTATTTCCAAGCCATAACCGAATATCCTGACTCCCATTGAAGTTCCAATTAACATTCCATATTAGCTCTCATTGTTTGCCAACATATTACCACACATATCGGATCCGACAAGGGACCTTTCATCAAAATAATTCTCAAATGCTTAATCAAACCGAGGAAACATATTCACCCTTCTTAAGTCCAACATATTGACAGGAATACTAACTTCTACTAGTGAGCTCACTTATTGTTTAGAGTCATCTATTCCCCACTTCATTACGTGACTTCACCAATCACACCTTTAATCCAATCCAACATCACAAATATCGGGTAAACACCCTGGCATACAATACCTATAACACTTCAAATAAACTGGGTAAATTGCTCTTACAACACAAATCACATATAACCAATTCAAGTCCAACCTCAAAAATACCCCGAGGCTACTATTCCCATCTAACTACCAGGCCGTACACGAGGCTCACATCATAGAGGGATAACAATTTCAAACACATATCAAAACCCAAGCTCTGATACCAATTTGACAGGACCCAACTCGAAAAGTCATATATACAACGTATCCGGGTCCTACTCCCATCTGACATGTAACTTAAAAATACTGAAAGTATCCTCGAAATCCTGACAGATAAGGGATACTTGCAACCTCGTGAGGTTATGCCTCCGCTCTGAAAATAGCATCGGTACTCATGCAACGGCACTAGAGGGTTTCAAACAATCAAAATGTGTGAGTAGGGGAAAAGAAAGGTTTATAAAAACATAGTATTAAAAAAACATATTATTTACCCTATGTTTTATAAACTATGCATGACAGGACCCGTCCCCGAGGGACATAGATAACCGTGCCCGGTCCTGCTCCCGTTTGACAAGTCAACTGAGGTTCCGAAATTACCCTCCAAGACTTTCCAAACAAGGGATAACTGCACATGTGCCCACTCATACCTCCACGTCTCGAATAGCGTCGATCATCGTGCCACGACCTGAAGGGTCAATAAAACAGAAAAGGTGTGAGTGGACAAAACATACTTTTATAAATACATTTACCAAAACACATTCTTACCCTCCAGTTTTCACAAACATGCATGCATATCATAAAACATGAGTAATAGTGTGAAATCAATCAAGTATGAATAGTGGACCAATAAAATCAAAACATGTTTCTAAATTCCATGTCCACATTTTCCTTGAAACTCATGTTCATCAAATCAATTCAAATCTCAATAAATCCACGGGACTTATTTCCATATCCAATCTCATTAGTCACGTTATCCCTGCAACGCGTGCAAATCAAATAGGCTCAAGGACCGCTCAAAATCCGAGCATCTGTCGCTGTGAACACATCACCAGCCGACAATCCAGATCGTCGTGAACACATCACCGACCGATCTCCTTATAATCCAGGACATCTGGTCTGAGTCGAGCCTCCCTCGGCTGCACGACAACAGACCGTGCTACGTGACCTCTCCGGGGTAAACACTTTTATTCCGAAGGCGAGCCTTATCTCCAGGGTGCACTCTAGGGAAAACAAATTCCCAACCGAAAGCCCTAATATCCACAATACAGGGTGCACTTCGGGGAAAACACATTTCCTTCCGAAAGCCCTAAATATCTGCAACACATCACCATCATGAAAACCAGTGAAAAACGGCTGCATTTAAAACTCAAATCATTATCAACATAGGGCTCAGCCCCAAAATATAGTTTCCTCAAATCCGGAAAACCAAAGTCCTGATTTATTCCATAAATCCAAAAATCATCAATACCCTCATGTAATCAAAAGGAAATACAAATCTAATCAAAGTCACAATTCCATTGGGTCTCAAGCCCAAAATCTCAATTTTACGTAAATCAGTGCAACCGTAAACCCAAGTTGCCACTTTCACGTAAATCCATGAAATCAATCCCTCACTCATAATCCGAGTCAAAATATCATTTTCAATCCTTGACTCATAACCCGAGTCAAAACATCATTTTCAATCCCGGGCCTCTGCCCAAAACATCAATTTCATAATTTCTCAAAAATTGTGCAAAAAATAATATAATAATCCAGAAAATTGAGAAATCACCAGATCGAAACATCCATCATGTCAAATCATATCAAATCATATAATAAAGCATTTAAAACATATATGCATGCATCACGGTTAGAAAACAAATTCCATTCACAGACTGTCCTAGCTACAGCCTCGATATGCGTGTCATAAGCCTCTCCGGGCTAATCTGACCTCTCTGGGTCATTTTGACCTGTCCAAATCATACTCAAAGGTTACTACTAACCTATACAAGTCCATATTAAGAACCCTAAACTTTCCCGAAAAAGTGAACGTATCTCGTACACGTTTCCCGAGGTGAAAAATCTCAATTTGACCAACTTAACGATCTTTGATCGACCCGAAACCACTGCCATTGGATCCAGATTGTCGAAACCTTTAAAATGGTCTTGGTCCCACCTAAAAATACACTTCCACACGCCCCCACGCGCGGGTCAAAGTTCTAGTCAAACGTTGACCAAAAAGTCAACACTGACGTCAGCAAAGTCAATGCTGACGTCATCATGAACAGTAAGTCAACGGGTCAAAGTCAAAGAGTCAACTCGCTGGCGACTCGCTGGAAAACTCCATTGATGCCCCAAACTTCGATATCTCACTCGTTTCTCAACCAAATTCGACGTTCTACCTATGTAAATCTATCTACTCGAGCCAAGGATTCCAAATATCAACCCAGAAATTTCAGAAAGTACCTGGATTTTATGTTATGGCCATTCAAAGTTTCGGCTAGAATTTTAATCATTATTCCGGCCACCTCCAACGTCCAAATCCGTCCCAAATTGCACCTACAAGCTCGTGAGAGCTCAAAGAATATCATCATAAGCTTAGAATCGATCAACACCATCAAAATCGAAAACCCAAAATTTGAATCCCACGGTTTATCTTCCAAAATTTTGGCCACCGTGCACGACGGTCCTTGTCGTGGGCACCATTGGGTTCGTCTCAACATCCTCTCCAAATTTCATTCACGGGTCACAAGCAATAGATGATGATTGAGAGGTGTTTGTGTAGGATTGAGGTATATGGTTTTGAAGAAGTTGAAGATACGGATAATGAAGAATGAATAATGATTAAGGGTGATGATGGATAATTAAAAATGAATTAGAGGGAAACATGATCCACAATTTAGGGGCCTCAAAACATGGGATGAGTGACACTTGTCACTCATCCAAGGGTCCATAATCATTGATCACTTTTCAATATTTTATTATTATTTTAATCGAAATCTCGGGACGTAAGTTTAACCGATTTCAATCCCGTGACCATAACTTTCCCGTTCGATGTCCGATTTTGACATGCTGCTTGTCTACGGACTCGTGACGTCCCGAACTACGTCACAGTCATTGACCAAAGTTCGTTTGACCGTTCGAAACAAAAGTCAACATTTTTCCCTTACCTTCAAAATTACCAAAATGCTCCTCGCCTTCGCAGACCCGCAACTTTTACATCCGACCTCCGATTGACGCATGTTGCCTGTCTACGGATTCAGCATCTCGAGACCTACTCAACAGTCTCTTCAGAAAGTCCAAAAAGTGTTCCGATCAAAAAGCCAACTTTCGGCCCTTATAACCAAGGGAAAAATCGTAATTTCCTTCAAATTTTCCAAATTTTCCTTTTTCGAATTTCCGGGTCGTTACAATGCATGCACCAAATTTACCCATAAAACACAATCTCGAAATACGCATAGTAATACGAAAATCCGGCAATTCCATAAACCATGACAATTATAAAAATCAAATCAAATATCGACACAAACATGATCATACCAACCATATCAACTGACCCAACCTCGATGTCTACGATCTTAATCATCATGTCAATGTGTACTACCGGTAGGCTAATATCACTGGAATTACGGAGCCCAAGTCGACGTCTAAGTGTGGACCGGCTCAAGAATTAAAGAGCCATGCTCGACATACCAGCCACAATCCTAGTGTTAGGAATTACGAGCCCTACTCTTACACTTCACATTATTAGCTACAACATGTGCCACCGTGTTACACGCCGTATAAGCAAATTGAAGCGTAACCAACTGAAAAGCTCATAAAGTACATGAATATCATAAAGGATATTAGTTAGATTATCATCATTACCCTTTTGATATAAGAACTGAATCAATTGTATTAATTCAGATTCCATAATGAGTTACTATGTTCAGCTGTCACACATACCTCTATACCTGCACGAACCACCCAAGCCTCAGCATAAATGGCCGACCAACAAACAAGCATATTAGCACCACCATCCCCTTCAAAGGACCCCAATCAGAATCGCTTAACCCAACAATGAGCCCCCAATGCGTTCCTTTAGAAATTGCTCTCTAAGATCCTCTTATTTCTCCAAATCCAATGGAACCAACAGAAACTCACAAAAAAAGGATGAAAAAACAGAAAGATAAAAAAGAAAAAGAAAAAAAAATAGAAGGATGGAAAACAAGGATAAGAAAAAGAAGGATAAAAATATATGATGAAAGAAAAGGATGAAAAAATCAGGAAGGATGAAAAAGAAAAGAAAAAATAATTTAAGGACGGAAAAAAATGATTAAACAGAAAAGAAAATAAAGAAGTTTTTTTGGCCAAAAGATGCTACAAAAGAAAAATTATGAAAAAAATAAGAAGATAATTTTTTGTCATGTTAGAGAACCAAATTCACTCAAATGATTAGTTTAAAAATAGTTTTAAAATTATATATTTGAACTTATAATTTCCCCTAGATGAATTTATATTTGGAGAGCTCAAATCCAAATCAAAATTCGAATCCAGGGATATCCAAGCAGAAACTTATAGATTTGTACATTGTTCAATATACTAAATTATTCCATTTTATGAACATTCAACAAGCAAAAACTCTATTTAAATAAACAAAATTCATAGTTACACAACACATCATACCTTCACAATTACTTCTCATCACACTAATTTGGAGAGACTTAAACTTATGGTAGGAATGATCATATATAGTAAGACAACTTATAACTCCACAAGGCTCCCTTGGGTCTTTATAAGAAAGGATCCGGATAATTAATAAGTGTTAAGCCCATAATCAAGCTTTGCAGGACCTTAATTCTGTTGCTAGCATGATGATTTAATTATGCATATACCTCAAGCTAAACAAAAATTTAGGTAATAATGTTAAGTTAATATACACTGGAAAATTAATTGACCAAGAACTTAGATGAATTTTGGCCGAAATTGTCTTAGTTTAGTTCCATATGTAGGTATCTGTACGTAGGGTCAGCCTAAGCTCAAGATGAACAAGGCCTAGAATTTGAGCCTCATATTGTAGAAACGCCTCAAATTTCAATCCATATATACATTTATTTAAAATTTAATCAAATTTAAATATTTGATGCCTCAAAACATAACTATTATGTACCCAAATCCTAATATTTTTTTTTTAAGGCCCAAAGCTTAATAGAGTTACTTACATTTCCACAAATAAGGCCCATATTTATTTTTTAAACTTTTACAATGCTATGCAAAGCCATATTTATTTTTTTAATACATTAAAGCTACGTTTGTACGCCATATAAGAGACTTGATAGGATAATATAGTACGAAAGCATTATTTGGTACCACTCCTATTAATTAGCCATGATATAAGTTAATACGGTTGATTATTTTTATACGGTCCATATACGCTAAAGTAATACTTTCAAAATTGTCTATATTAAATAGTCGGATGACTAACAATCTTGAAAAGTTTAATAATAATAATAATAATAAATAATATTTAATTATTTAATTATAATTTAATGAGTAGTAATAATAAAAATATATCAATAATTAATTAAAATAAATAATAATTATCAATAATAATATATAATTAATATTTAGATATCACCTACTATAATATAATCCGACCACTATAATATAGTCAACATTTTAATCTGGTAGAATACAAAACACTCTACTAAATAATTAGGCTATCCAGCTGAAATAGTCAGTACAATACAGTGTACCAAGTGAGGCCTAGTAGTTTATTTCGTTTGTTATCAACATAAATGTTAAATTGGATTAAAACTAGCCCTCATCATTTGGCCCAGAAGTCCACGGCCTTATGGGTACCCAATAGGCCCGATGACAAAAAGCCCGACCCGGCCCGATATGGGCCGTGGGCCGGCCCGTCCCGCATGTTGATGGGCTGGACTTGGGCTTAGGGTATTCAAGCCCGCTAGGCCCGATAGGCCCGAGCCTGATAAAACCCGGTAAGCCCAGCCCGAACTGCCCAGGTAAACCCGACCCATAAGCTTGAAAATATAAAATAATTATAAATTAAGAATTGATACCCAATCTAATTTTGTTACTACTATTATAGCCAAAATCCAAAACTCCAACCAAATCTCAACCTAGTGTCATTTAAAAGCTCAATACCCAAACCAAACCCTAACCCTAAATTAAAAAAAACTCACTAGGTCTCTGACTTTCTTAGCGACCTCCTTATCTTATCTCGACTTTATGGTCGAAAATTTAAGTCAATTCTTCAAATCCAATAGTACCCCTCCTTAGCTTATTTCAATATTCGATAATAATATTTAAACTCAACTCAATTTTTTTTTTACAATTAGGTAGGTACAAATGGGCTTAGTAGGCCCGGCCCAAGTGGGCTTAGTAGGCCCGACCTGTAAAGTCCGATAAAAGCCCGGTCCAAACCCGGCCCGACAAAGGGCATGGACTTTCATATTTATGATCAAGCCCACCCGACCCGGCCCGGTAATTTTTAAATTATGAAATAGGCTCGGCCCGGCCCAAGCCCAAAAATTTTGGGCCGGGCTTGCCCGACCCGGCCTAATGACGAGGCCTAATTAAAACACACAAAATTAGATTTTCTTTCTTATTTTATGGAGTGATATTTTTAAAATAAATAAAATATAGAGTGTTTTGTTTGACTTTAATTGTAATTTCGAATGTAAGATGAATTATTTAGGATAATATTTTTTACCTATATAATAACGTTTTCATTTATAATTAATTTTTTAGACAATGAAAGCATGAAGTTTCACCTTAAGTCTCATCCTTCATTGGGATGACCCGACTATACGTATATATAATTTATGGTCTATCAACATTTAAGAGTCACTTGCCGTTCCCTCTAACTATCCCAACTTCTCCTCTGATCCCTCCGTTCTTCTTCTTCTCTATTCCATCTCCCATATTCATATTGGTTGGTATTAAGGGTGACAATTTTTTACACGACTCGATACACGACTCAAAACCCGCACGAAATTTATCCGGGTTAACCCACAAGATTAAAAATTTGGGTCATTTTCGGGTCAACCCGTTATGACCCGTTTAATAAATGGATGGGTTTTGGGTCAACCCGCTAACCCGCATAATAACCTGTTAACCCGTTTAATAAATGGGTAAATTTCGGGTTAACAGGTTAACCTGTATATTGGTTTATATATTGGCTTATATATTGACCCATTTAAAAACGTATCATTACTAACTCATATATCTACCCATTTACCTACCTAAATACCTATTAAATCTTATAATTTAAATAGGTTAAACATGTCAAATAAATTAAACGGGTCAAACGAGTCATAGATTAATTGAGTTTTGAGTACGACCTGTTTATTAAATTAGTTACACGGGTCATTAACAGGTCGGGTTCGGATTGGACATTCTTGACACGATTATTAAACGGGTCTGATTCAAATTGGATATAAATGAGTAAAAAATGTTCATAATACGACACGAACTCAACACGACACCACCCATTACTACTCCTAGTGGGTAGTTTTTTTTGTTTTTTGTTATTGCCGTTTATTTTCCTTCTATTAATAATACGGGGGATGGAGGACATATGTGTCATTATCCCATTCAACTACGAACCTGTCCACTATTGGTACCTGGACAAACAAGTCCTTGCACAATCTATGAACCTGTCCACGTGGTTTTTATTGACTGAAAGAAGCAATATATATATATATATATATATATATACACTAATTAAAACTTATGTGGGGTTGTCACTGTTCAATGAGCGGTAAAAAAATAGTGTATTTTCGATTTTGCCATTTTTTATTTCTCTTCTCACCGCCTCTTTTTTCTTCGTTCGTTTTTTGTTCTTCTCGCGTCTTCTTCCTCCACGCCGACAGGCGGATGGTGAGCGAGAGAGATGGAGATGGTAAAGAAGAGAAACCTTTTCCGTTTTTTCATGAATTTACTAGTCTCTTTAATGGCTTCCAATTTTTTGTTTCTAATATGATTAAATTGTTCATGAGATTGATTGTGGGTCTAATTTGTTTTTCCACAAATTCTCAGTTTGGCAGCTTCGTTTTTTGGCTACACGTCTTGCCGCCTTCAAGCTTTCCAATAAGAAACCGAGCGCTTTCAATCTATGCCTTCTTTCTCTTCCGTGTCTCTCTCACCAATTTTAATTTCGGTCATTTGAAATACAATCTTCAATTTTGTTATCCATATATAATCTTCACTAATTCTTTCATATGTGATCATCGTGAATTTTTGTTTTGTTGTTGTTTGTTTATGTTCTTGTCCCCTTTACATAAAAGGGGTTTTGTGTTCATGTTCTTACAGAGATTCTTTGGGTTTTGCCACTGATGTTGCTGCTGCTTTCGTCACTCGTAGAGCTCATGCATTTGACATAGTATTATTAAACTATGTACTCATTGATTTTTTATAACATAAAATATTCAACGTAATTGTAACTAATTCTCAGGAGTTCGTTAAAACCCACGTCCTCCATTCAATGATCACCATGGGGAAGTATAAATCCGACCCACTCTGTTCTCTGGTATCTTTTAGATTCGTTTTTGTTTTCACTATTTACTTTCTGTTTTAAAATTTGCTTTCTCTGTTGTTGCTGAATGCTAGGAATTCCCCACAATGAGAAGTTTAAGATTTCTGCAATTTGCTTCCCGTGGGATGAATATCATGAAGCAGAAGGTTCTCTCTTTTATTTGTAGATGATAATGGATGTGTTAATGTAATTGTGAGGGTGAATTTGTTGGTTGCACACTAACTATTTGATGAAAATTCTCAAAGTGTTCTCTGACTTTTTTTTACAAGTTTGCATGTCTTTTTTTCTTCCAAGGATTTGCGGAGCCACTATCAATAAAGAATTGTGAGGTAACCAAATAGAGCGGAAGACTAATGCAAGCGTAAAATGTTATTTAATCAATCTTGAATTTATAAACAGGCAAGGAGTAAATATATAATGAGAGTAATATAATAAGAAGAAAGTGAAATAAACAGATAAACGACAAAGAATTAGTGAAAAAACAAAGCTTAATAACGAGAAGAAGAACATAAGAAATAAACTCACATTTATTTAAGTCTCAAACTTGTATACAAGGAATAGCAAACAGAAAACTCTATTCCCAGCAAACTCAAACACTCAATTGCTCACAATTTTTACAATCCTAATTTCTAGATGTACACACACTTGTAATCTCCTTACAAATGAGCTCAAAGGCTCCTTAAATAGCAAACCAAAGAAAATAAAAGAAAAGAGCACGGTGTCACACGAGGAGAGGACCGATCAAAATCAGCCTACAATAATGAGCGGCATCTTCATTTTTGACTCAGCAAACCACGGGTGAAACAGTGGTAGAAAGAACTACAAGAAAAAGATAAGAATGGCCGACAGCGTATCAAACCTTATCTCTTCTTTATTCACGGGCGCATTTCATGCTTATCTTTAATTATGCATTTCATGCTGGCAAATCAATCTATCTTCTTTTGTCTGATAGGTGAAAAGATTCCATATCAGTCATCTTCGTTGTCGTATCCGTCTTCTGTATCGTGTTGGGAAGAAGCTGCTTTAGACTTTATTTCAGTATCATCTTCTAAGTCTAGAATTTTAAGGACTTTATCTTTCAGATCTTGCTTGGAGCTTGATGGGATAGCCTCTATCAGAGACTTGAGCTTTTCAGCTTGAGAAGAGGAGGAGGAAGAAATGGGAAGTTCTAGAGGTTTAGGCTAGACAATTTCTTTGCCTCGAACAAAGAGGGCTTCAGGTGATCAATCTGGAACTTATCCCACCAACGAATATAAATCTTTCGTTCATGTTGAGGGATAAAATACCAGATATCATCATCATCATTAATGAAACCATAATCCCATTTCAGGATCCAAGGAGTTCATATATCATCATGAACCATAAGAACAGTTTCCTAATTTCAGGATAATCAGAATTCTCTCGTTTAAAATTTTCAAAGAAAGAAAGGGATATGTCATGGGGCAAGAATTCAGCGTTGGGACCCCATACGAGGAAGCACACTCTAAAACAGTTAGGGACTTATTTCAGAGGTCGCAACTTCAACTGGACAAACCAAGTGTGAGAATAGTGTACATTTTGGAAACAAAGAATTTGATTCAAAGCCTATAGATAGTCTCAAAAAGTAAATCCTTTAGGGCTCATTTCAGAGTTACGAAAATAATGTAATCGATAGGGGCTTTCTCCCCTTTCTTCAAGAGATATTACGGTGAGAACAGTTAGTTTCGAAAAAGAAATCATATTATTTGTCTAGCTACAGTAGCGATGAACAACTTCTCCATAATCGGTTTCTATCAGAAGTCTTTCGTACCAATATCTTGGTTTGAGAAAAGAATTAATATGTTCTCGCAGGTACTTTTCACCTGCTTCTCGGAGAGTTGTCTGCAAGTCGGAATCCTCTATGGGCAACACAGGAATTACCATCGTTTCGCAAAAGGGTTATTGGCCATAGCCTTTTCTCTTCCCTTGGTGTAAGGTAAGGCGGTGGACAGAGTATTTGGATCTTGGGAGAAAGACAAGGAACCTTGACGAAAGGAAGAAGAACATTTTCTAGTGAGAGCTAGAGGCTTGGTGTTTCTTTGATCCTTGCAAAAAATCACGAGTCAGAAAGTCAAGCAAAGAATTATTTTCTCCTTTAACATGTTGAATATCAAAATCGAAAGCAGATAAAATTCCTTGCCAACAAGCAAAGATCTGTTTTGATGCTAAATTTTTAACATCTTTCAACATAATATCTTTTGCGGCTTTACAATCTACCCGTATCAGGAACCGCTTGTTAAGAAGATCGCTTTCAAATTTGGTAACGGCATGGACAATAGATAATAGTTCCTTTTTGACAGTCGAGTAATTTTTCTAGGCTGGTTTCCAGACTCCAGAAGAGAAGCAAAAAAAGGCCTCAATGCCATCACTAATTTTCTGATTCAGGATGCCACCATATCCTTCATCGGAAGCATCGGTTTCCACAATTTTGGAACGCTTCGGTATCTGCCAAGGCTAGGCATGGGAGTTCCTTATCTTTTCTTTTTAGGAGACAAACTACTCAAGTCTGCTCCTCAGTCCAAGGAACTAGGGTTTTCTTCAACCGATCATATAGCAGCTTGCTATCTTTAGTTAAATCTGTGTAGAAATCTCCTACATAATTTAGGCTTCCTAAGAACCTTTGTAGTTGTTTTTTATTCAAAATTTCATCAGGAAAGTTGTCCACAAAGGCAATGGCACGATCAGTTGGTAGAATAATACCCTTATGGATGTTGAGCCCAAGAAAACGAACCTTGGTCTAGAAAAGTTTCATCTTCCTAGCCGAAACAACTAAGCTTGCATTCTTAACTACTTTCAAGAAAATATTTAGATGTATAAAATGTTGTTCTACAGAATTAGAGTAGGCCAGAACATCATCAATATAGACTATAGTAAAAGGAATAATCGGAAGGAGCATTTTTCAGCCAAAAGGCATAACATGCCATTCGTAATGCCCGAATGGTACATTAAATGCAGTTTTGTATCTATCCTATTTAGCAATTTGAATTTGCCAGTATCCTAATTACATATGAAATTTTGAACTTGGTTTAATCTTTCCAAGAGGTTTTTCTTATTTGGAATAAGATACCTAATCCATCGAAGAGCTTTGTTGAGAGGTGTGTAATTGATGACCAGACGTGGTGTTCTTCTTTCGAGCTTAGCTCCGTTTTCAACATAAAAGGCAGAACATCTTCATGGAGAATAGCTCGTTCGAATCAACTTCTTTTCAAGAAATTCATTAATTTCCGTTTTACAGATTTCCATTAACTTGCCATTCATCTGAATGGGGCGAGCCTTGGTGAATTTTATTTTCGTAAAAATCAGGCTCATAAGAGAGTTTGACTATGTGCCTTTTTTGATTCCAAAAAGCGCATAGAACTTTAGCACATACCTGCAATTCAAATTCATTTTGAACAAAAACAATTTTTTCTTTAATGAAGAACAAAGAAATTTTTCTTTATCTAGAATATGTCTTTGAATAGATTTCACATATTGCATCTGGGGTTCTCGAGACAAGGTGAATATTAACTTGAGTCCTTCGATTTCAGTTTCTATTCCATTATTAGAAACTTTGAATGGGTAAAGCATGTGCAGGAATGAGGTTCCTAGAATCACAACATGACTTAGTACTTTAACCATAACAAAAGAAGTTTGAAAACAAACCTCATTCTGAATGACTGCTGCATCAGAGATTTTATATTGAATCTTCATGGATTGATTAGTAGCGCTTCGCAGACCTTGGGAGGTTTTAGAGAAATATTTCACTGGCACTACTCCTTCGTTGATGCAGTTGAGATCAGCCACTGAGTCGATCAGTGTTTCGACCAAAAATCTGAAAGTTTTATTGATAACAAAGGTAATTATAGAGTACCATTTTTGAGAAATTACCTTGTTGATGGTACTGATAAACTTTAGTACCGAGAGACTTCCTTCAAGTTTGTCATCAGGTTCAATTCGTTCCAATTCTGGCTCAGGTTCTGGTGTCATAAACTTTTTGATATCTTTCAGAAGATGTTGGAACTCATTTTCAGTTTCGTTGTCATTACCAATATCTTCTGGTGAAGGATGATAGAGTTCCAAAATCTGAACGCTCCTTTTAAGATTCTTGATTTCATCTTTCGTAGCATTGATTTCTTGCTGTAATTCAGCAATCTTAGGTCCTTTTATGGTCTAACGAGATATTCTATCAATAATGGTTTTAAAGCTATAAGCGTTAACGATTTGCTTAATACTTGACTTGGGAACTTCTTTTTCCCTAGCCATAGTTAGGTATTTTTCAAGGACGTCTCTTTTTTCAAGAGGATCCTCAATTTTATCAATTAAGTCTAGAATCGGATTTTCTTCCTTTGTAATGACACATAGATTCATCTTGCAAGCACAATTTTCTTCAGAGTCTGTGTCACTATCTTCTTCTTCTGCGGATGAAGTAAACAACTCTTCATCCTCAAGAACCGCTACCTCATCTTCGCTACTTTCAGAGTCAGATGAGTTTACCATGAGTTGAAATAGTGGGCGTTTTAACCCTTCATCTAGATTTATATTACTAATCTTTTCTTTCATCATGCATTTAGATCGAGTATGTGTAACGACCCGTCCCGGAATTCAGGATTAGATTACGGACTAATCATGATTAGCAGGGTTAATCGGTGATTGGTTGGGCGAACTCGGACGAACGGTGCAAAATGACCGTTTTGCCCCTAGTCGTGGGCAAAATGTTGACTTTTTATTCAGACGGTCAAATGGACTTTGACCAATGCCCGTGACGTAGTTTGGGACGTCACGAGTTCATAGAAAAGCGGCACGTTCGATTCCGACGTTCGTGGTGGAAGTTAGGATGTACGGAAGTTCAAGGGCACTTTCGTAATTTGGACGAAATAAGGGGAAATGTTGACTTTTTGATCGGGTGGTCCGATGGCCGAGGACCGAGGACCGTTAGGAAGGTCTCGATGCCCTGAGTTCGTAGACAGGCGGCACGCATCAATCGGAGTCCGTATGACCGAGTTACAGGTCTGGATGCGTGAGGGGCATTTTGGTAATTTTCTGCACAAGGGCAGAATGGTAATTTCACGGGGGCTGCTGCACGGGCACTGTAGCACCGTGAATGGGGATGCACGACCAGTGCACGGGGGCATTGTTTAAGCGTGAAATTGGAGTGAGGTATGGCTTATGGTGTTAATTAATTGTTAATGGGCTGTGTGGTCAGTATGTGGGAAGCATGGACAGAGCACGGATGGGATAAAATATGGTTTTGGGCTATTTATGGGAAGCTTTTCCCAGTGGCGGCTGAGGGTGTCTCCCACGGGTTGTCGGCCATTTTGAACGGTTAGTTAGGTGGCTGATGAGTGTTAGAATCATTCTGGGTCGAGTTCGAAGTGAGGGCAGAGCACTGTTGAGAGGAAATCGAGTTCGGAGGAAAAATGGAAAATGGAGGGAAAATCCTCGGTTTAATTTCTGAGAGGAATTGGACCAAACCGTGGACGGCTTGAGGCTTCTGGGAGGAATTGGAACCAAATCCCATCAACTTCGAAGGAAAACCGACGCGGGTTGGACTGGAACTGAGGTTCCAGATTCTGGAAAATCGCAGAACTGTGGACGATCACTTCCAGGTAATGTCGTGTCCAATTGATCACGCATTTCAGTTCCTTTTAGGCCTAGAATCCTTACTGTGAAGTTAATTTGAGTCTGATTGAGAAAACACAGAGTTTGGGTGATCGACCCGTTTGGGTGATCACAAGTCGTGGATCTAATTTTGGGACTTTCTTGGTGAATCAGGGACATGGAACTTCGATTAGATAGTTGAAGAATGTTTTAGAATAAAAAAGGGAAGGAATCGAGGTCGAATTGATGGCTATCTAATCGGGTTGGAATCGCGGGTATCAGACCCGAATTACAGAGAAACGGGCGAGGACGGTGACTGTAGCAGTCACTGTAGCAGGCGCGTGGCCTTCACGCGCAGCCACTCACGGTGGCGCGTGACGGCGCGTGGGCACGAATTCCGAGGTACGGTCAACATGAATTTTGTCCTATACGTTATAACGAACATTTTAGCGTTGGTTCCATGTCATTCGGATCCCGTTCGGATACTTTTCGGGATGTCCGAAGGTTTTAAGTCGGGTTTAAAAATACTTAAAAATTCGGGAAAATTACGGGACTTGATTAGGATGTTATTGTGGAGGTTAGTAACCCTCTAATGTGATATGAACAGGTTCGGGAGTCCCGGTGTTAGTGACGAGGCCCGGGAAGGCCGGTGGCACGCGTATCGAGACGCTCGGTTAAATGGTCTGTGAGTGGACATTGGTTTTGATAAATTCTATGCATGCATAACTGTTTCATGATTGTGGTAATTGCTTTTATATGCTTTGATTTGGATATCGGTGAATTTACGTGGTTTCACGCATTTCAAGGCGGTTTACGTGTTTGCGCGTAAATCGAGATTTTCCGGTTTTGCACTGATTTCCATGATTGTGGTTTGAATATGATTTTATGAAACAGTTATGGATTTGATAAAGTAAATTCGGGCCAGGGGCCCAGTTGATTTATGAAATAGGGCCAGGGGCCCAGTTAATTTATATATGTGATTTCGGGTCAGGGACCCTAAAATGGAATTGAATAAATGATTTCGGATTTAATAATCAAATAATTGGACTTATGACGGTTTTATGGAAATTCGGGGCAGGGCCCTTGTGATATTTTGAAAACGAATAATAAAATGTGTTCCATAAAACCATCTCGATACGTGGATATATATTGGTCTCCTCCAGGTGTCTGGGACACTGGGGAAGTCACGGTGCATTGCCTGCGAGGGGTCATTGTACGGAGCGGCCGGACCGTATAGTGACTCAGGAGCAGGATTGCTATGATTAGACGTCTGGGACGTCAGACATCTGGGATGTCAGAGATATGGACCCGGTGAGACCCCGGGCAGCACGCTTCGCTTAATACCGTGAGATATGACGTCTGGGACGTCAAGCGTCTGGGACGCTAGGCATCTGGGATGCCGGAGATGGTAAAGTAATAAACATGTGCCACTGGATTTATGAAATAACTTTTGGATTGATTTTGGATTGAAACTATGTTTGCGGTTTTCGGGCTAAAGCCCTAAGGGTTAATCCAAATAAATATTTGATTATTGGTTTTTGATGCATGCATATGTTCTTACTGAGGGGCATAAATGTCTTATAAAATGTATTTTACGAACTTGTTTATTTTCGTCCACTCACAGCTTTTGGTTTTTAACGCGCCTTCAGGTTGAGCGCGGATGCGACTGCAGCAGGGGACCGGGACATTGCATGCCTCCTCCACCGATCCTTGCGCACTCTGGATGCCCGTAGGGGCAGCGGCGTTGGATTATCCCTTGTCTGACACTTTGTGTCAGACGGGAGCACGTCACATCCTATGGTAATCCCGGGGGGGAAATTGGGATGGGTCGTGTCAGCTTGGTATCAGAGCAGGGTTGCTCTTTTTGTGAGCGCAAGTCGAAGATGTGGTGTCCCTTGTTGGCTGCAGTTCGTCATCAACCTGATAGTTAGGGTAGTCGGATGGATGGTTGGCGGGATAGGATCCCGGTCAGTGGATAGTGTGCGGTTGGCCTGGTACGCCGTGCGTTAAAGCGATTCAACCCAAGCGGGGTTGTGTACGATGAACTCGTAATGTGGGACCGTAGGTTCGGTCATGTGGTAATGGATTGTTGTGCTGCTGGGCACAACTGGGCTCGGGGAACCCCATTTGAGTGGTAATTTTGGGAAATGCGAAACTCGGTTAAGTAATGGCCTAAAATATGGACCCTGGTAGTATTGGCTGGTGTACAGGGTGTTGGTGCATCGGAGTTGGCCGATGACCTTCGTGGTGGAACCCACGATGAATTGACGATTGGGTTGGATTTGACGTCTATACGATGTCGGGACCGCGGGGTCGGTCATGTTGTGGATTTTACTGCAAAAGGCAGTTGGGTTCGATGGAACCCTAGGGAGTGACTGTGATACCCTAAGTTATAATTGGTGGACTGGAAAGGTGAACTTTAAATGAGAACCTGTGATGCGACGAGCGGCTGAGGTCATGGATGACCATGAGGATGACTTTAATGAGCCTAGTCGGGATTTGGGCATTCGATCCACGGGTACGGTTACGGGATAAGATGTGGAATTACGTGTTGGATCGAATAATAGTGTGAGGTGTGGATACGGATCTCGACAAGCGATGACTGTTGGTCGACAGTTGTGTCGAGATGACTAGCTATCGAGGGTGTTTAGTGTGGTTTTAACACTTGAGGATCGGGGGACGTTCAGGGAACGTTCATTATACTGATGTGCGGATGGTCAAATTGGGGGTACCCATAGTTGGGAGGTACGAGTGTTGATACGGAATCGTCGTTCGGTATGAACGGAGATCCAGGGTATCAACTTTGCACATCTTTACTAGCGTGGGTGTTCGTGTGAGTGTGGATGTTAGGATGCCTGTGTGTTGAGGCAAGTGTTGATGATACTAGCATTGGTGCTGGTGTTGGTGATTAAGATTGTGGTGAGCCACGAGATGGGATGTGACTCTGTCCTGATGGACATATGATCGGTAACTGCGACTCAATGGTGGTTGAGTCATGGACTGGATAGGATCTAGTGCAGGTTGTGAGGTGTTGGGATAGGGTCCCAATAGTGTCGAGACGACAAGTGATTGGTGGATATAACGGTATGTTGAGATAGGAGGAATCTAGGAATGATGTTCCCTATGCCACGAGAATTGGTGGATTTGGGGAGTTGTTGTCAACTCCGAGATTGGTATGATTGGGTGTGGTTGATATCCTCAGGAAATACAAGGAAATGACTGGAATTGGAAAAGACGAGGAAAACCATTGGTGGTATGGATGTGAGGTGAATGCAGTATTGTATGCACGTTCAAAAGAGTGGAGTAATTCCCGTTCGGAATCGGTATGTGTGCATAAATGGTGATTATCGGACGTGAGGACTGAGTATTGGATTGATTGCGGACACGTGGTTGTCCAAGTGAGTTGAGGACGTTGTGGGTCCAGTGGTTGGACTTGACATCTCATTGGGAGTATGTCTGTTCCCAACATGGTTGGAACGTTGGTTTCGAGAAGAGTTGTGATTGCGGACGAGAGGAGTGCTCGTTTTCGCATTGGTAATAGGTACTTTGAAGTCATTAGATTTGACTTCTTATTTTCTGCCCTGGCAGACGCTGTTGTGGTTATCTGTATGTTGAGTCTGTATTGGTTGGTGGACCCATGTGTGGGTTGGGTCACCAGGTGGAGTTGCATAATTCGAAGTAGGGTAAATGAGATTTCTCATGTTCCGCGTGGTAGTAGACGGTGTTGGACCACTTGGCATGGTGAGTGCTGTGAGTTTTATTTGCACTCACATAGGACGGATGATGATTCCATGTATTTGGACTATCCTTGATCTTCCTAGGTGGAACGACAAGGATCGAGACGAAGTAATTGGATGTGACCCACAATGTTGTTGTGTCCCATGGTAAATGCATGATTGTATGTGGAAATAAAAAAATAATAATAATAATAATAATAATAATTTTGGAGAAGTGTGGGGTGGTGGACAAGGACTCTTGAGGGTGTAGGACCCTACGATCGGATTCCAGGTGGATTCCTAGCCACGTGAGCGTGTGTGGATCCGAGACGGATCTGGATTGTAATGGACATTGAACATGGTGACGATCTGGGATCGTAATGGTACCCGTCTGGGGACGTGGTGATGGATTGGAATTGTGACCGTTTGGGTAAGGTTAGGTGAAGAGCTTATCGCTCTGTCACATGTTTGGTTACGGGAATAATTGGACTGAACTTCTTCTCGAAGTTAATCAGTACTCGAGTGTGTTGGAATGCTTACGCATTGACTCGAGGATTTGACCTGTGAGTGTGTGGTTTTTCCACGAGGCCTAGTTGGTCAGTTTCGAGATATGTGGATGTTGGGATTGGCTTCCTTATGGAGTCAATCGAATGGATTGAACAGGTAACCGATAGGTTCGGTTTTGGTGCGTCTGGGTAGACGTGGTTGAGATTTCGGGTTTTGGAATCGGATTTCTGGGTGACGATTCAGGATTCGATTTCGGAACTTGAAACTGGATTTCTAGATTTGGGGTACGGAATGATTATTCCAGATGCTAGCTTACGGAATAATGATTTCGGATTCGGATTCGGAAATGGGTTAAGGTATGATGTTTGGGTTTGGATCCGGGATTTCTTATGAAATTGTGGATTCGAACTCGGGTTTGGTTTTGGGACAGGGTGTTGAGTTGAGTTGAACGATTTGTCTAGTCTAGGACTGGACAAGAGAACCCCAATATCGGATTACGATTGACTGTGGGCATATTGGCGGATGGACGTACGTATCCTATACGGTGTACGAGGATCGGTACTGGACCGACCGAGTGGCTTCTGGTGACGGTACATGTGATGTACCAGTGGTGTGTGGTTACACGTGTGGTGGCCGGCTTAGTTCCGACACCATTGGATTTGGTGGTGGGTGTGAACTGGACATTGAATACTATGCACTGGGCAGAGTTATTTTTGTTGGGTTCAGTAATTTTGTGAGTAGGCGCTCTTAGCCACGGATGGCTAGTGGACCCCAGTGTGGAGATGTGCGATCACTGGTTGGCTAGTAGTCAATATGTGTCAGTTACACCACCTGATTGAGTATGATGACGGTATACGTACACTCAGGATGAGTGAGTTGGTGACTGCGTCACTACGTGTGGCCTTGCGTGATGTTATCACGCCGAGATAATTCCAGCGTTATGATCCACTGAGGGAATTGACAGCTATGGACTTGAGATGGATATATGTCGCAGGATGGGATTGCCCTGCGAGATGAGATCATAGGGTTGATCTTACGCTACTTGAGCGAGCGGCAGTATGAGGTTTCGTCACCGTTGGACTGATGGGTGGAGCGTTATCGGAGTGGTAAAGCCTAGTGGTGACAGTTTGACTGGTCGGGTCAGCATGGACTGACATGTGTGTTTTGGTGACTCCCAGGGGGGAGCAGACGTCAGATATATTAATGATTGGGAATGAACCGACAAGCTGAAAGAGTCAGATAAATGGTGAAATTGACAAGCAATATTCACAGGGATCAGGTGACCTATTTCACTCGCGATGGTCGAGTGTGGTCGGTACGGTGAGAAACCGTGATGGGACGTCTGAGTACAGACAAGTTGGGTGGGTGTACAAGTGTACACAGGTGTGAGATCGAAATGTTTTCCACGAGCTGGTTATGGAATAAGGATATTTAGTAATTTCGAGGACGAAATTATTTAAGGGGGGAAGGTTGTAACGACCCGTCCCGGAATTCGGGATTAGATTACGGACTAATCATGATTAGCAGGGTTAATCGGTGATTGGTTGGGCGAACTCGGACGAACGGTGCAAAATGACAGTTTTGCCCCTGGTCGTGGGCAAAATGTTGACTTTTTATTCGGACGGTCAAATGGACTTTGACCAATGCCCGTGACGTAGTTTGGGACGTCACGAGTTCATAGACAGGCGGCACGTTCGATTCCGACGTTCGTAGTGGAAGTTAGGATGTACGGAAGTTCAAGGGCACTTTCGTAATTTGGATGAAATAAGGGGAAATGTTGACTTTTTGATCGGGTGGTCCGATGGCCGAGGACCGATGTAACTACCCGTACCTTCGGGAAGGGTAAAAATGTAATTTTATAAAGTTTTGTATATAAAGGACGATTTTGTCCTTGTGAATAGTAGACGAAAAGTTGACTTTTTGAATCACCGTTTGGATGAGTGTTGACCCTTGACCGTGACGTAGTTTAGGACGTCACGAGTCCGTAGACAGGTGGCAGGTTCGATTTGGATAACCGGAAGGAAAGTTATGACGTTTGGAAGATTGGGGGCGTTACCGTAATTTTGAGCAAACGAGGAAAATGTTGACTTTTTGGAGGACTGGTGATTTTCACGTAGACCGAGGACCGTTAGATAGGTCTCGACGTCCTGAGTTCAACGACAGGCGGCACGCGGTCATCGGACGTCGGACGGAAAAGATACGAACTGGGCACAAAAGTCCTACAATGCTAGTCTCGCAACGGAAGAACGTCGGAAGCTCTATGCCTCAATATCTGCCTCAACGTTCACCCCAGCGCTATCACCACGACCTGGAGGGAAAAATTTAAAAACCAAAAGTATGAGTGGACTAGAATAACCAAAAGTTGTAAAATCAGTTTATCACTAACTCTAGGTTAAGGAAAAATAAAAATCAGTGTTCCCTCCGTTCTTAAAATAGGCATGCCCAACGAAGTATTAGAAAATCATAACATGAAACATCATAAGAAACAGAAACACTATAAAATCTCATAAGAAACAGATACACTAGAAAATACCATAAGAAACAAAAACACTATAAAACGGGTAGAGAAAATCCTAGTTCAGCATCAAATCATCATTTCCGATTAAACCTGCTGGACCTATCCGAGTCTTTAAACTCAATCAGGCCTTAAATGAAATCCGAGTCTTTAAACTCCCGAGTCTTTAAACTCAACAGGCCTATGGGGGTAATATCAACATATCCGAGTCTTTAAACTCCCGAGTCTTTATCCAAACCCGATATCCGGGTCTTTAAACCCAATATCCAGATCCAGCAAATCCAATCTAAACCAACCATTTCTAAGTCCATATCCAAACCCGAATCCGAAACCACTGGTCTGAAGCCATTCCGGCATCCAGAACCGTCATTCCGAATCCAAATCCGGAAATCCACTTTTCAACTTTAAAACCAAATTCCATTTCCCGAAATCCGATTCTAAAACCGAAACCTTGTTTGTCAAATCAGGTTTCAAAACCCATTTATCATCATATAATATCAGTAATAAAAGCATGGCATGGAAGTCATATATAATATTTCTCGAAAAATGTGCTAAAACCCGTAATCGCCTCGATAAACGTGCAAACAGGTCAAACAATTATGATATAAGCAATGATCATGAAAACATGCGTAAAAACATAGAACATGTAGATAAAAACAGTTAGGCATGCTCGTTAAAAGAGAAGGAGTCCACTCACAAATTCAGAACGAGTCACTCGCGCTCCGTGCGCTCCTCGACTGTCTCGGGTACCTCCCGTCCTGTCAAAAAGCACCAAATAGGGTCACAATTACATCAAAGATCCTAATCCTAATTTCCCCAATTTTTCGGGAATTAAATAATATTTTAATCCTAAACCCGCAACTGTCTGGATTCCCGAACAACTCCGTAACACCGTCCGATTAACTCGAAAACTATACCATTTGATTCCTTAGAACATTTAGGGCTAAACTCATGTTGGAAGCTTAGCCGGATTCTTCTCCACGCGCCTCCACGCGCCGCCCAAAGTGGCTGCGCGTGGGCCTCACGCGCCTGCTACAGTGCATCTCCTTCCTCGAGCCACCCGGTTCATCACAGTTGAACCGGCGTGACTGGTTCTTCACCGTTCCTCCATCAATTCCGTCCAAAACAATCCTAATAGCTTCGTCCCATCCTAAGCAAGCTAACCCTGTCCTAAGATCAAAGAATCGCGGCCCAAAACTTCCCAACTCTCCTTCGAATAACTGAGCCCGTGGCCCCTGTTTTGGCCGCTGGCCGCCCAGGTCCTCCCCCGGCACGGCACCACAACCACACGACTCCTGGGACCTCCAGGAGTCTCACCCTGGCCTCCAAATCCCTCGACTCTAAGCCCAACTCCACGACTTTTGAATTGAAACTCACGGGAAAAACAGGGGAAAAAGTCTTACCCTTCGATTCCGTCTTCTCCGTGTGCACCGCCGTGTACCACGGTGCTCGTTGGACTCCTTGCAACCACCTGAGCCTCCCACAGTCTTGGTTTGAGCCACCACACGCCACAGCCACCGCCACAGTCCTCTACCTCTCTGTTTTCCCCAAAAACTCAGCCGTCCACCGTTCAGCCTCCGTGCACGGTTGCAGCTCACCCTCGTCTCCCTAACACTCTCTCAATTCACCCTTCACTCACCCTTGCACTGAATCGATCACTCCTCCCCAATTTCTCACCCTCTGTTTTCTGTGTGTTCGAACAAGCACGGTTTGAAAACGTGCAAAGTGTGGCCGTGCACACTTTAGTAACCCCTGGAACCATCCAGTCCCTTGCACGTGTCCAGCAGCCATAGGTTCGCCCAAAATATCCCTGCCACTTGCCCTTATCTGATTGGGCTGAGGGGAAATGACCAAAAGTTGTGTGAAGGTTGTTTGTTGGTTTTTGATACTGTAAGTGTGATTGTCAGACGGGAGCAGGGTTCATCTCGGATATCGAGGCCATATTTGGGACGGGTCCTGACAACCGAGGACCGTTAGGAAGGTCTCGATGCCCTGAGTTGGTAGACAGGCGGCACGCATCAATCGGAGTCCGTATGACCGAGTTACGGGTCTCGATGCGTGAGGGGCATTTTGGTAATTTTCTGCACAAGGGCAGAATGGTAATTTCACGGGGGCTGCTGCACAGGCACTGTAGCACCGTGAATGGGGATGCACGACCAGTGCACGGGGGCATTGTTTAAGCGTGAAATTGGAGTGAGGTATGGCTTATGGTGTTAATTAATTGTTAATGGGCTGTGTGGTCAGTATGTGGGAAGCATGGACAGAGCACGGATAGGATAAAATATGGTTTTGGGCTGTTTACGGGAAGCTTTTCCCAGTGGGGGCTGAGGGTGTCTCCCACGGGTTGTCGCCCATTTTGAACGGTTAGTTAGGTGGCTGATGAGTGTTAGAATCATTCTGGGTCGAGTTCGAAGTGAGGGCAAAGCACTGTTGAGAGGAAATCGAGTTCGGAGGAAAAATGGAAAATGGAGGGAAAATCCTCAATTTAATTTCTGAGAGGAATTGGACCAAACCGTGGACGGCTTGAGGCTTCTGGGAGGAATTGGAACCAAATCCCATCAACTTCGAAGGAAAACCGACGCGAGTTGGACTGGAACTGAGGTTCCAGATTATGGAAAATTGCAGAACTGTGGACGATCACTTCCAGGTAATGTCGTGTCCAATTGATCACGCATTTCAGTTCCTTTTAGGCCTAGAATCCTTACTGTGAAGTTAATTTGTGTCTGATTGAGAAAACACAGAGTTTGGGTGATCGACCCGTTTGGGTGATCACGGGCCGTGGATCTAATTTTCGGACTTTCTTGGTGAATCAGGGACATGGAACTTCGATTAGATAGTTGAAGAATGTTTTAGAATAAAAAACGGAAGGAATCGAGGTCGAATTGATGGCTATCTAATCGGGTTGGAATCACGGGTATCAGACCCGAATTACAGAGAAACGGGCGAGGACGGTGACTGTAGCAGTCACTGTAGCAGGCGCGTGGCCTTCACGTGCAGCCACTCACGGCGGCGCGTGACGGCGCGTGGGCACGAATTCCGAGGTACGGTCAACACGAATTTTGTCCTATACATTATAACGAACATTTTAGCGTTGGTTCCATGTCATTCGGATCCCGTTCGGATACTTTTCGGGATGTCCGAAGGTTTTAAGTCGGGTTTAAAAATACTTAAAAATTCGGGAAAATTACCAGGTTCGGTTTTAAGTCGGGTTTAGTAACCCTCTAATGTGATATGAACAGGTTCGGGAGTCCTGGTGTTAGTGACGAGGCCCGGGAAGGCCGGTGGCACGCGTATCGAGGCGCTCGGTTAAATGGTCTGTGAGTGGACATTGGTTTTGATAAATTCTATGCATGCATAACTGTTTCATGATTGTGGTAATTGCTTTTATATGCTTTGATTTGGCTATCAGTGAATTTATGTGGTTTCACGCATTTCGAGGCGGTTTACGGGTTTGCGCGTAAATCGAGATTTTCCGGTTTTGCACTGATTTCCATGATTGTGGTTTGAATATGATTTTATGAAACAGTTACGGATTTGATAAAGTAAATTCGGGCTAGGGGCCCAGTTGATTTAAGAAATCGGGCCAGGGGCCCAGTTAATTTATATATGTGATTTCGGGTCAGGGACCCTAAAATGGAATTGAATAAATGATTTCGGATTTAATAATCAAATAATTGGACTTATGACGGTTTTATGGAAATTCGGGGCAGGGCCCTTGTGATATTTTGAAAACGAATAATAAAATGTGTTCCATAAAACCATCTCGATACGAGGATATATATTGGTCTCCTCCAGGTGTCTGGGACACTGGGGAAGTCACGGTGCATTGCCTGCGAGGGGTCATTGTACGGAGCGGCCGGACCGTATAGTGACTCAGGAGCAGGATTACTATGATTAGACGTCTGGGACGTCAGACATCTGGGATGTCAGAGATATGGACCCGGTGAGACCCCGGGCAGCACGCGTCGCTTAATACCGTGAGATATGACGTCTGGGACGTCAAGCGTCTGGGACGCTAGGCATTTGGGATGCCGGAGATGGTAAAGTAATAAACATGTGCCACTGGATTTATGAAATAACTTTTGGATTGATTTTGGATTGAAACTATGTTAGCGGTTTTCGGGCTAAGGCCCTAAGGGTTAATCCAAATAAATATTTGATTATTGGTTTTTGATGCATGCATATGTTCTTACTGAGGGGCATAAATGTCTTATAAAATGTATTTTACGAACTTGTTTATTTTCGTCCACTCACAGCTTTTGGTTTTTAACGCCCTTCAGGTTGAGCGCGGATGCGACTGCAGCAGGGGACCGGGACATTGCATGCCTCCTCCACCGATCCTTGCGCACTCTGGATGCCCGTAGGGGCAGCGGCGTTGGATTATCCCTTGTCTGACACTTTGTGTCAGACGGGAGCACGTCACATCCTGTGGTAATCCCGGGGGGGAAATTGGGATGGGTCGTGTCAGTATGTCCAATCTTTCCACATTTGTACCAGACAACTAGCTTCTTAGTAGACTCATTCTTGTTCTTTTCTTTCCTTTCTTGTCCTTCTTTTGACTTGTGAGAGGAATCCTTACGATATCAAGAAGACCTATATGGTTTAGAGGAAAAATAAGGCTTATCAAAATTATATTTTTTCGAAAACTTTCTCTTCTTATGGGAAGGTTTTCGTCAAGTAGAAGGATCTTTGGGCTCGAACCCAAACTGCTCACAAAAATCGCCCATTTCTTTGGACCTTAGAATCTTCTGCTTATCAAGTTGTTTCTTTAACTTCATGTCTGTGTAGAATGCTAATCCTTCAGCGCATATTTCAGAGGTTAGTTCTCCATATGTATACCTGTAATAAGGTACGACGCCGCCAAATTTACCTCTTATTCGACTTCTAACCTTTTCAGCGAATAAGGGAGGTAATCCAGAAAGAAACTTTTGTTTCCAGAAATCCGTAAAACAGTCAGATCTAAGAAAAACTTTGGTAAAAAAGACATCCTTATACCACCTAAAATGAGATAAGGTAGGACATTTTAGGTTCATCAGTAATTCTTTAGATCGATCTTGTTGAAGTTCAGTGGATCCAACAAAATGGATGGTGATTGTATAGATAAGGGCATTCATCGCATCTTCTTGGGCTACCATCTGCCCATTGACTTCAATTATTTTTGTAGCAGCAAGAATTTCCCTCTTCACTTCTTCACTTAGATGGAAATCTCACCATCCACGATGCTATCCGATAAAACCTGCTACAATTGCTTGTGCAATCCTATGGTTCTAATTACCATGAATCATGTAAGTAGATGAGAACATCATCATGTGTCTCATAGTATTGATGACCTGATAATCTGTTTTTCCGTCAATGTTCCATTCAACGATTGACTTGTCATCATATTGAACCTTTTCTCCCATGTTAGTATCTTCATACTGTAGATCAACCGGTGAAGGTCGAGATAATAGTTTTTCAGGATAGGATTTCGGGTTATCCTAGGTCCTTGTTTTAACCTATTGATCTGTGGTTCAATGCTAGCATCAGCGAACTGCTCTTCTAATTACGTAATTTGCCCTTCAGTAATTACTGAAAAGTTTGGTTCAGAAATCTTGATGGTTTTCAACCTATTAGCTAAAGTAGTGACAAAACTATCAGTATTGCCTAGCTTGTAGTCTTTAAGATTTGGTGCGGGTTTGAACATGGGTTGTATAACCTTTTCTTTCTTTTTCTCCGAGTTACTGGAAGAGGTTCCAAGGTCTCTGGGTGCCCAAATTTTTGGATTTCACGGGTCATCTTTCAGCGAGTTTTCAATCCTAGTTGTTTTTTGTCCTAATGATTGTAGGAACAGGTTGGTATAATTATTCTGGTGTATTACCGATGTTACTGCGCCTTGTATGGAATTTTCTTGTGTTCCATCCTTGTATGGCGAAGCAATGGTTCCTTTGTGATTAATTTGGATGGACTTGGGTGGTAGATGTATAGCTCTTTCTTCCTTTCCGTCACAAAGTGTATAATTCTTGAAAGGATTTTCTAGAGTGCTAATACATCGAGTGTATTCAGGAAACTTGTATTTCTTGGCACACCACTCATACCAAGGAAAGAATCTACAATTAAATCCCTTTTCAATCATTAACGTATAGTGAAGTTTCTTCAAGGCCTTTCTCCTTTCTTCACTGAGGTTTTTTCTAACCATTTTCTCTTAGCCTCATTAGTTGTACTCATGTAATCTTGGTCTATGGTTTTCATATCTAGCTCGAACTTAGTGATTACACAAATGTTCGAATCAACATCTTCCCAAGAGAAATCGGGTTGAGGAGGTAAATCCCTAGAATTTTTTGACGAGGTTGTGGCTCCTGTGTTTTCAACCTTGTAAAATGGATGATAAACATAATCCTGAGTTTTTCTCAAACTTTCGAGGATGAATATTTCATGATCTTGCTCATAAGAGCTTGGTCGAGCTAGAGTTCTAAAGGAACTTAACCAAGAGGTACTTGGAACGGCTGGTCTAGGGTAATCAGTACTTCGTCTACCTAGACTTAACCTTGTTAACCTATCATTGTCGAAATGTATTTCTACATCTCCATCATCATATTGGCTTATACGACTTGGTTCTTTATTTTGGATAGGCTGAGGTGGGATTACATCCTGCAATCTCCATCTTTCAGGTAGTGTTACCTCATTCCATTTTATCATTTTGGGTACCATTGTGTGTTCTTTTCTTAGATTAGTTTGAAACAAAATGGTTTTTCCCTTGCTATACATGACTTTGTCCCGGAGTACAATGGTATTCATCACCTTGTACGAAATTCGGTATATCACCGCAAGGTTTTGAGATCCAGGGTCCATATCATAACCTAAAGTATCTGCACTAAGAGTGGGAGTCTTTAAGACTCTAGGATCAGTTAAAGACACTGAAAAGTTAAGGTAACAATTCAAGTAAATTGGTTCCTTACTTAGTGAAGACTCTATTAATCCTAAAATGGATTTAAAAAAGTTTCGGTGTCTCTTGTCGTTCAAACATAGGAGGATTGAGGTGTTTAACCCTGTACGGGTTAGCGGTTTCACCGAAACCTGTATAAATCCAATGTGCAAATAGTTATGACCTTTGCGCAGATGTTGATCTATTTTCTATTGAGAGAGCAGTTGAAAATCTGCACTTGCATCAGTGACAGAAATTTTTTTTTCAACCCTCTTTATAGCATAATCAGATCTAAATTCGGATGTTCCTTTGTTATAAATATTACAAGTTTGAACCTTCGGAATACTCCAATTTTCCAAATCCTTTCAATTTTAAGAATAGTTACCTCTTCAACATTCTTAACTCTCATTACCCTAGAGGTGTCAATGCTACTAGTGCCGCTACTTCCACCAACAGTTCTCTTGCTCAAAGGTCGAAGTAAACTGGCCATTAGAAAAGAGTTTATCTTCTTCTCTTTTCTCTAAGTGGAGTATCGTCAAACTTATCACCTATGCCTTAACACGCCTTACAAATGGCTCCAAACGGCGTCTTGGCCCACTAGTGATCTCTTCCCCACTCTAGTAAGAAGTTCTTGCAGAGTATCTTAACTGAACGACATAGTTTAATAACATAACTTTGAACCAAGAAACCTATTACCAATAGTCTTTTGGCTCTGATACCAAATAGAGCAGAAGACTAATGCAAGCATAAAATGTTATTTAATCAATCTTGAATTTATAAACAAGCAAGGAGTAAATATATAATGAGAGTAACATATTAAGAAGAAATTGAAATAAATAGATAAACAACAACGGATTATAGAAAACAAAGCTTAAAAACGAGAAGAAGAACATAAGAAATAAACTCACATTTATTTAAGTCTCCAAACTTGTATATAGGGAATAGCAAACAATAAACTCAAACACTCAAACTGACACGACCCATCATAATCCCCCCGGGATTACCGTGGAATCTGTCATGCTCTCGTCCGACAAGAGGTGTCAGACAAGGGATAACCTGATGCCACTGCCCAACCGGGCTTCCAAAGTGAGCAAGGATCGATGGAGGAGGTGTGCGGTGTCCCAGTCTCTGCTGCAGTCGCATCCGGTATCAACCTGAAGGGCATTAAAAACAAAAGCTGTGAGTGGACGAAAATAAATAAGTTCATTAAACAGAGTTATAAGACATTTATGCCCTCCATAAAAACATATGCATGCCACGAAAACCAGTAGCGCAAAACATTTGCTCAACAAGGCATTAGGGCCTCAGCCCAAAACCGAAAACCATAAATCCAACCGAAAAACCATTTCATAGAATCATTAATCCTTATTTACCGCATTACCATAACCGGCATCCCAGATGCCTAGCGTCCCAGACGCTTGACGTCCCAGAGTCAAATTTTACGGTATAACCATAAGCTACGCGTGCTACCCGGGGTCTCAATCCCGAGTCCAATCCCCGAACCCAGTCCGGGTACAGCATCCCAGATGCCTAGTGTCCAGACGTCCAATCATAGCAGTCATGCTCCTGAGTCACTATACGGTCCGGTAGCTCCGCACAATGACCCCTCGCAAGCAAAGCACCGTGATTTCCCCAGTGTCCCATACACCTGGAGGAGACCTTCAAATTTTCTCGTATGACGATGGTATATGGAAAACATTTTTATCAAATCATTTCACAACATATCAATGGGCCCTGCCCAAAATCTCCATAAAACATTACAATTCCATTTAGGGTCCCCGACCCGAAATCACGTTTATGAAACCAACTGGGACACATGCCCGATTCTGTAAATCACTGGGCCCACGACCCAATTTCATAAATCAATTGGGCCCCTGGCCCGATAATATAACTCAAATGGGTCTCAGCCTGATTTCGTAAATAACTGGGCCCCTGACCCGATTTCATAAGCAATTGGGCCCCTGACCCGATTACGTAACTCAATTGGACTCCAAGTCCGAGGTTTCCAAAACAATTGGGCCTCATGCCCGAGTTTCTCCTTCCAATTTCAAAACCATTTCATTAAATCATATCCAAAGTCATAAGTATGGAAAATCCGTGTAAAACTGGAAAAACCTCGATTTACGTGCAAGCACGTAAATCACCTCGAAATACGTGAAACCATATAATTTACCAATATCCAAATCCACATCAAACAATCACAATCATAATCCATTTAAAACAGTTAAGAATGCATAGAATTTATAAAACCAAAGTCCACTCACAGACCGTTCAACGATACGCCTCGATACGCGTTCCATCGGCCTTCCCTGGCCACACCACTATCACCGAGACTCCCAATCCTGTCCAAATCACATTAAAGGGTCACTAACCTATTCATTTACATCCTATTAAAGTTCCGTAATTTTTCCGAATTTTTAACTATTTATAAACTCGACTTAAAACCTTCGGACGTCCCCAACAATATCGAAACGGTGTCCGATCGACACGAAACCAATCCCAAAATGTTTGTTACATTGAATAGATTAAAAGTCATGTTGGAAGTTTTCCCAAAATACCTTACACGCGCCCCCAGGCGCCGTTGAACCCCTTGCGCTTGAAACCCACTCACCAGGTATTGTTCATCATCGTCAAGCTGTGGACGGGTCCTGCAACCGGGTCACCGTGACCCGCGGGTCGACCCGATTAGTTCTCAGCCATTCCTCGATCATTTTCAAAGGGGTTTTCACCTACAAGATCGTCCAAGTTCAACTAAGGGTTCTGTGGGATCAAAAACAAGAAATCACGTCTAGATCTTACCTCCTTGATCGAGAAACTCACGGCCAAAACTCCTCCGTCGACTGCTCCCATCTCTGACCACGATTTCCTTCGAAAACGACCCCTATAGACTCATTTCATCCTCAAGATCAACATCCTAATCACCAGATCGATTGAAAAAAAATAAAACCCATCCTGCCATTTTTTTACCCGAAAACTGACTCACTGGTTCAGGGCTTACCTCACTGTTGTGGCTACCGCCGTGGCCACCACATTGTTAGTCTTAACCTCAGGGACCTCCTTTACTCTTCTAAAATGATCACAACCATCCAACATCGACTTTCCAAATTTTGAATTTTATCTCCTCTGTTTTTATTTCTCCGCCGTCGTCCCCGCCGTGCCCAGCTCACCGTCGTGTCGTCCACGAACTCTCAGTCTCTCACAGCCCTCCATACAGCCTCAAAGATACAGATACGGTGGTGATGTATGTTTGTTTCATGGTGACCCGTGTGTGTGATGTTCACGGGTGGGGAAAATACATGAGAGTGAGGGAGTGAGGACTGATCAGAAATAGAAGGGAAGAGATGAGATGGACAGATGAGATGCAATCTGGGGAGTGAGATGGATGGCTCAAATTAAAAGAAGGGATTTAAATCCTATTTAAATCACTTAGTGGAGACATTAGTTGTTAAACAAATAAATAATGGAGCATGATCCAGATGTGAATCTAGCCAACGGATGAGTGACAGTTGTCACTCATCCAAGTGTCCCCTAACCACTTTCCCACTATTTCAGAATAAATTAATTGACACGATTTCCGAGACACAAACTTTCCCGATTACACGTTTCAGACCATAACTTTTTTGTACGAAGTCCGATTTCGGCGTGCCGCCTGTCCATGAATTCGTATCGACTAGTTCTACGTAACGGTCCTTGGCCCTCGTCCATTGGACCTCCCGGGTCAAAAGTCAACATTTGGCCCCTTTTCCACCAAATTACCAAAATGCCCTTGAACTTCCAAACGTCACAACTTCTTCCTCGAATGTCGGAATCAAACGTGCCACCTGTCTATGAACTCGTGACATCTCGAACTACGTCACGGTCATCCGTCAAAGTCTGTTTGACCGCCTCATCAAAAAGTCAATGTTTTGCCCACGCCTAGCGGCAAAACTGTCATTTTGCACAATTCGTCCGATTTCACTCAACTAATCTCAGATTAGTCATTCTAAATCATAATTAAATAATATTAAATCCAGATATTCGGGACGGGTCGTTACAACCTTCCTACCTGAAATAATTTCGTCCTCGAAATTCCAACTTTTCTTATTCCACATCCACCTCGTGGAAAAACAATTTGGACTCACAACACGTGTACACTTGTGCACCAACTAACTGGAACAACACCAGCCTCGTCTGTACCCAGGCATCCCATCACAATCTTACGTCGTAACAACAACACTCGACCACCTCGAGTGAATTTAATCACTTGATCCGCGTTAAAATCGCTTAACAATTAAGCTGACTCCTTCAGCTAGACGGTTCCATTCCATCGTTAATACATCCTTACATCTGCTCCCATTGGGAGTCACCAAATCCCACTTGTCAGTCCATGCTGACACTACCAGCCAAACTGTCACCACTAAGCTTTACCACTCTAGTAAAGCTCCAACCGTCGACAAATCAGTGACATCACCCCATACTGCCACTCGCTCAAAGTAGCGTAAGATCAACCACATGATCTCATTCCGCAGGGCAAGCCCAATCCTACAACATATATTAATCTCAATGTCCATAACCGCAGACTCCGTCAGCGAACCATGACGCTGGAAATATCTCGGCGTGATAACATCACACAAGGCTACTTGTAGTTACACTGACCACCAACTCACTCATCCTGAGTGTACGTATACCGTCAACTTACTCAATCAAGTGGTGTAACTGGAACACATTGAATGCCAGCCCAGCAGTGATCACACATCACAATACTAGGGTTCCATTAGCCATCCATGGCTAAGAGCACCTGCTCATACAATCACTGAACCCGACAAAATCACTCTGCTCAGCGCACAGTATCCAATGTCTAGTCCACAATCACAACCAAACAAATGATATCGGAACCAATCCGATTACCAACCCGTTTAATCACACACCACTGGTACATCCCATGTACCGTCACTAGGCACCAATCAGCCTAACCAATATCGATCCTCGTACAACGTACCTTGTACATACATCTATCCATCAATCCATCTACAACCACCTAGGTCGCGGCAAAACACGTTCTAATTACTCTAGAGTCCATCTGTCAGATTCTATACCAGACAGATCAAAACTCCGACCCAATATCCATTTCCAAATCCGGAACCGAAATCATTATTCCGTAAGCTAGCATTGGAATAATCATTCCGCATCCAAATCCAGTAATCCACTTTCGAGCTCCGAAATCGAATCCTGAATCGTCACCCAGAAATTCGATTCCAAAACCCAAAAACTCGTTTACGTCTACCAAGACGTACCAAAACTGAACTCATCGGTTACCTGCTCAATACACCTGATTGACTTCATAGGGAAGCCAATACCAACATCCACACGTTTAAGGTTGAAAAAACCAGACCACATCGGAAACCTACTCACCCGAGTAATATACCGTATGGGACTCATTTCGAAAAGAGTTTAGTCCCTACATCCTCAACTCAAACATCCAAGTAAGAGTGATAAACTATCCACCTATCTGGATCATCAAGATCACTATGCAGATAAATCACTACGTCACCCGACCAGTAACATCACGGTTATAGATCGTCACTATGCCCAAAGTCCACAACATAACAATTTAGATCCACCTAGGATCCAAACATGCTCACGTAGCTAACAATCCATCTGAAAACTAATCGTAGGGTCTTACACCCTCTTTGAATCCTTCGTTAAATTTCCTTAGGTGGAATGATGTCCTCGCTTTTCACCACCAATTCCATAATTAAGCACAACTTCTTGTGTCCAATGACCCAAAGACAATCATGGGTCCACTCATCAATACACGCTCAACGTACTGGTAACAATAATCAATGTCTGCCAGGCAGAAAATAAGAAGTCAACCCCAATGACTTCAGGATACCTACCACTAGTGCGGGAACGAGCACGCCTCTCGTCCCTCAATCACAACTCACCTCAAAGCTAAGGTTCCAACCGTGTTGGAAACTGACATGCTCCCAATGAGATGTCAAGTCCAACCACTGGACTGCCCACGTCCTCACCTTTACAGGTTCAACACTCGGTTTTCCAAGTTATACACAATTACAAAGTCCCACATCAACGCCACAAATGATTTTCCTCGACTTTTCCAATTTCAATAATTTCCTTGTACTTTCTGGGGATATTAGAAATATACAAACTTACCAATTTCGGAGTTGACAACAACTCCCCAAATCCACTAATTCTCATGACACAGGAGACTTCACCCCAAGATTCCTCAAGTCTCAATCATACCTTTTTATCCATTCATCACTTGTCATCTCATAACTGTTGGGACTTATCCTACCACGTCACAACCTCCACTGGATCCCATCCAGTCCATGACTTAATCATTACCAAACCTCAAATACCGAACATATGTCCAGCATGACGGAATCACGCCCCAACTCGTGGCTCATCGTCATCACAATCACCGACACCAGCACCAGCTTGCAACATCCACACTAGCACGCAGTGTGCAAATCCGACAATCCTGGATCTCCGCTCATACCGAGCGACGATCCCGTACCTCCACTCTTACCCCACAACCATGGGTACCACCAATCTGACAATCCATACATCAGGATAATGAACGTTCCCTGAACGTCCCCCGATCCTCAAGTATCGTAACCATCCTAAATACCCTCGATAACCAGTCATCTCGACACGACTGTCGACCAACAGTCATCGCTGTCAAGATCCGTATCCACACCTCACACTATTATTCGATCCAACATGGGATTCCATATCTTACCTCATGACCGTACCCGTGGATCGAATCCCACCAATTCACTTCATATCTGACAATTAGTCTCTGTCGTTCCGGCTAGACTCACTAGAGTCATCCACATAGTCATCCATGACCTCAGCCGCTCGTCGCAGCACAAGTCCTCATCCACCATTCACAACTAAGGTTCACCTTTTTAATCAATCATATAGTAGGATTCCACGATTACACCCTATGGTTCCACCGAACCCCACTGCACTCAGCAATAAAATCCACAACCTGATCGACCCCGCGGTCCCGACATCATATAGACGTCAAATTCAACCGTACCATCAACTCAATGTGAGTTCCACCACTAAGCTCATCGGCTAACTCCGATGTACCAACATCCCTCACCCTAGCAATCACCACTAGGGTTCACATTTTTAGACCAATACTCAAATGAGGTTCCTCGAACCTAGTTGCACCTAGCAGCACAACAATCCAATATCACCTGACCGAACCGACGGTCCCACATTACCAGATCATCACACACAACCCCACTTGGGTCGAATCACGTTAACGCACGGCGTATCGGGCCAAACACACTATATCCACTATTCAAAACCAAAAACTATCTATCAGGTTGACAACGAAACTGCAGCCCAAAAAGACACCACACCCTCGACCTTTGCGCACAAAAGAGCAAACCTGCTCTGATACCACTTGACACGACCCATCCCAATCCCCCCGGGATTACCGTGGAATGTGTCATACTCCCATCTGATAAGAGGTGTCAGACAAGGGATAACCTGATGCCACTGCCCATCCAGGCTTCCAGAGTGCGCAAGGATCGATGGAGGAGGTGTGGGGTGTCCCAATCTCTGCTGCAGTCGCATCCGGTATCAACCTGAAGGGCATTAAAAACAAAAGCTGTGAGTGGACGAAAATAAATAAGTTCATTAAACACAGTTATAAGACATTTATACCCTCCATAAAAACATATGCATGCCACGAAAACCAGTAGTCCAAAACATTTGCTCAACAAGGCATTAGGGCCTCAGCCCAAAACCGTAAACCATAAATCCAACCGAAAAACCATTTCATAGATTCATTAATCCATATTTACCGCATTACCATAACCGGCATCCCAGATGGCTAGCGTCCCAGACGATTGACGTCCTAGAAGACAAATTTCACGGTATAACCATAAGCTACGCGTGTTACCCGGTGTCTCAATCCCGAGTCCAATCCCCGAACCTAGTCCAGGTACAGCATCCCAGATGCCTAGTGTCCAAACGTCGAATCATAGCAGTCCTGCTCCTGAGTCACTATACGGTCCTGTAGCTCCGCACAATGACCCCACACAAGCAATGCACCGTGATTTCTACAGTGTCCCAGACACTTGGAGGAGACCTTCACATTTTCTCGTATCAAGATGGTATATGGAAAACAGTTTTATCAAATCATTTCACAACATATCAATGGGCACTGCCCAAAATCTCCATAAAACATCACAATTCCATTTAGGGTCCCCGACCCGAAATCACGTTTATGAAACCAACTGGGCCTCATGCCCGATTCTGTAAATCACTGGGCCCACGGCCCAAATTCATAAATCAATTTGGCCCCATGCCCGATAATATAACTCAAATGGGTCTCAAGCCGATTTCATAAATAACTAGGCCCCTGGCCCGATTTCATAAGCAATTGGGCCCTTGACCCGATTACGTAACTCAATTGGACTCCAAGTCAAAGGTTTCCAAAACAATTGGGCCTCATGCCTGAGTTTCTCCTTTCAATTTCAAAACCATTTCATGAAATCATATCCAAAGTCATAAGTATGGAAAATCCGTGTAAAACCGGAAATCTCGATCTACGTGCAAGCACGTAAATCGCCTCGAAATACGTGAAACCATATAATTTACCAATATCCAAATCCACATCATACAATCACAATCATAATCCATATAAAACAGTTAAGCATGCATAGAATTTATAAAACCAAAGTCCATTCACAGACCGTTCAACGATACGCCTCGATACGCGTGCCATCGGCCTTCCCGGGCCACACCACTATCACCGGGACACCCAATCCTGTCCAAATCACATTAGAGGGTCACTAACCTATTCATTAACATCCTATTAAATTCCCGTAATTTTTCTGAATTTTTAACTATTTTTAAACTCGACTTAAAACCTTCAGACGTCCCGAACAATATCGAAACGGTGTACGATCGACACGAAACCAATCCCAAAATGTTCGTTACATTGAATAGATTAAAAGTCATGTTGGAAGTTTCCCCAAAATACCTTACACGCGCCCCCAGGCGCCGGTTAAACCCCCTGCGTGTGAAACCCACACGCCGGGTACTGTTCATCATCGTCAAGCTGTGGACGGGTCTTGCAACCGGGTCGCCGTGACCCGCGGGTCGACCCGATTAGTTCTCAGCCATTCCTTGAACATTTTCGACGGGGTTTTCACCTACAAGATCGTCCAAGTTCAACTAAGGGTTCTGTGGGATCAAAAACAAGATCTCACGTCTAGATCTTACCTCCTTGATCGAGAAACTCACGGCTAAAATTCCTCTGTCGACTGCTCCCATCTCCGACCACGATTTCCTTCAAAAACAATCCTTATAGACTCGTTTCATCCTCAAGATCAACATCCTAATCACCAGATCGATTGAAAAACAGTAAAACCCATCCTGCCATTTTTTTACCCGAAAACAGACTCACGGGTTCGGGTCTTACCTCACTGTTGTGGCTACCGCCGTGGCCACCACATTGTTAGTCTTAACCTCAGGGACCTCCTTCACTCTTCTAAAACGATCACAACCAGCCAACATCGACTTTCCAAATTTTGAATTTTATCTCCTCTGTTTTTATTTCGCCGCCGTCGTCCCTGCCGTGCCCAGCTCACCGTCGTGTCGTCCACGAACTATCAGTCTCTCACAGCCCTCCACACAGCCTCAAAGATACAGATACGGTGGTGATGTATGTTTGTTTCACGGTGACCCGTGTGTGTGATGTTCACGGGTGGGGAAAATACATGAGAGTGAGGGAGTGAAGACTGATCGGAAATAGAAGGGAAGCGATGAGATAGACGGATGAGATGCAATCTAGGGAGTGAGATGGATGGCTCAGATTGAAAGAAGGTATTTAAATCCTATTTAAATCACTTAGTGGAGACATTAGTTGTTAAACAAATAAATAATGGAGCATGATCCAGATGTTAATCTAGCCAACGGATGAGTGACACTTGTCACTCATCCAAGTGTCCCCTAACCACTTTCCCACTATTTCAGAATAAATTAATTGACACGATTTCTGAGACACAAACTTTCCCGATTTCACGTTACATACCATAACTTTTTCATACGAAGTCCGATTTCGGCGTGCCGCCTGTCCATAAATTCGTATCGACTAGTTCTACGTAACGGTCCTTGGCCCTCGTCCATTGGGCCTCCTGGGTTAAAAGTCAACATTTGGCCCCTTTTCCACCAAATTACCAAAATTCCCTTGAACTTCCGAACGTCACAACTTCTTCCTCGAATGTCGAAATCGAACGTGCCACCTGTTTATGAACTCGCGACATCCCGAACTACGTCACGGTCATCGGTCAAAGCCTGTTTGACCGCTTGATCAAAAAGTCAACGTTTGCCCACGCCTAGGGGCAAAACGGTCATTTTGCACAATTCGTCCTATTTCACTCAACTAATCCCAGATTAGTCATTCTAAATCATAATTAAATAATATTAAATCCCAATACTCGGGACGGGTCGTTACACAAACGCTCACAATTTTTACAATGCTAATTTCTAGACGTACACACACTTGCAATTCCCTTACAACTGAGTTCAAAGGCTCTTTAAATAGCAAACCAAAGAAAAGAAAAGAAAAGAACCGGGTGTCAGACGAGGAGAGGATAGATCAAAAGCATCCTACAATAATGAGCGGCATCTTCACTTTTGACTCAGCAAATGACGGGTGAAACAGTGGCAGAAAGAGCTACAAGAAAAAGACAAGAATGGCCAACAGTGTACCAAACCTTATCTGGCCGATAGCATACCAAACCTTATCTCATCTTTTTTCAAGGGCGCATTTCATGATTATCTTTCATTATGCATTTCATGCTGGAAAATCAATCTATCTTCTTTTGTCTGATCGGTGGAAAGATTTCATAGCAGTCATCTTCGTTGTCGTATCTGTCTTCTGTATCTTGTTGGGAAGAGGCTGCTTCAGACTTCATTTCAGTATCATCTTCTAAGTCTAGAATTTTAAGGACTTTATCTTTCAGATATTTCTTGGAGCTTGATGGGATAACCTCCATCAGAGACTTAAGCTTTTCAACTTGAGAAAAGGAGGAGGAAAAACTAGGAAGTTCTAGAGCTTTAGGCTGTCTTTCAGGCATTAAACAGGACAATTTCTTGGCCTTGAACACAGATGGCTTCAGGTGATCAATCTAGAGCTTATCCCACCAACGAATACAAATCTTTCGTTCATGTTGAGGGATAAAATACCAGATATTATCATCATCTTCAATGAAACCATAATCCCATTTTAGGATCCAAGGAAGTTCATATATCATCATGAACCATAAGAACAATTTCCTAATTTCAGAATAAACAAAATTCTCTCGTTTTGAATTTTCAAAGAAAGAAAGGGATATGTCATGAGACAAGAATTCAGCATTGGGACCCCATACGAGGAACCACGCTCTAAACCAGTTAGGGACTTCTTTTAGAGTTCGCAACTTCTACTGGACAAACCAAGTGTGAGAATAGAAAACATTTTGGAAAAAAAGAATTTGATCCCAAACCTTTTGATAGTCCCAAAAAGTAAATCCCTTAGGACTCATTTCAGAGCTACGAAAATACTGTAAATGATAGGGGCTTTCTCCCCATTCGTCAAGAGATATTACTATGAGAACCGTGAATTTTGAAAAAACAATCATAATATTTCTCTCGCTATGTTAGTGATGAACAACTTCTATAGAACCAATTTCTATCAGATGTCTTTCGTATCAATATCATGGTTTGAGAAAAGGATTAATATGTTCTCGCGTGTACTTTTCACCTATTTCTCAGGGAGTTGTCTGAAAGTCGAAATCCTCTATGGGCAACAGTGGAATGACCATTGTTTCACTAAAAGGATTATTGGCCACACCATTTCTCTGCCCTTAGTGTAAGGTAAGGCAGTTGACTGAGGATTTGGATCTTGGAAGAAAGACGAGGAACCTTGTTGATTTGAAGAAAAACCTTTTCTAGCGAGAGATAGAGGCTTTGTCTTTCTTTGATCCCTAAAAATTTTACGAGTAAGAAAGTCAAGCAAAGAATTATTTTCTCCTTTAACATGTTCAATATCAAAATCGAAAGCAGATAAAATTCCTTCCCAATGAGCAAAGATCTGTTTTGATGCTAAATTTTTAACATCTTTCAACATAATATCTTTTGCGGCATTACAATCTAGCCGTATTAGGAACCGCTTGTTAAGATCGCTTTCAAATTTTGTAACGGCATTGACTATAGATAATAGCTCTTTCTTGACTGTCGAGTAGTTTTTCTGGGCTAATTTCCAGACTCCAGAAGTGAAGCGAACAAAGGCCTCACTACCATCACTAATTTTCTGCTTCAGGCCGCCACCATATCCTTCATCGGAATTATCGGTTTCCAAGATTTTTAACACCTCGGGATCTACCAAGGCTAGGCATGGGAGTTCCTTAACTTTTTTTTTCATGAGATGAATTGCACAAGTCTGCTCCTCAGTCCAAGAAACTGGGGTTTTCTTCCACCAATCATAGAGCGGCATGCTATCTTTAGCTAAATCTTTGTAGAAAGCTCCTACATAGTATAGGCTTTCTAAGAACAATTGTAGTTGTTTTTTTTATCTAGAATTGCATCAAGAAACTTGTCCGCGAAGGCAATGGCACGATCAATTGGTAGAATAATATCCCTATGGATGTTGTCCCTAAGAAAGCGAACCTTGATCAGGAAGAGTTTCATCTTCCTAGCCGAAACAACTAAGTCTGCATTCTTAACCACTTTCAAGAAAATTTTTAGATGTTGTCCCTAAGAAAGCGAACCTTGGTTAGGAAGAGTTTCATCTTCCTAGCCGAAACAACTAAGTCTGCATTCTTAACCACTTTCAAGAAAATGTTTAGATGTTTAAAATGATGTTCTACAGAATTAGAGTAGACCATAACATCATCAATATAGACAGTAGTAAAAGTGGAATAAGGATTGAATATTTCATTCATAAAATTTTGAAATTCAGAAGGAGCATTTTTCATACAAAAAAGGCATAACTCCTAATGCCCTAATGGTACATTAAATGCAGTTTTGTATCTATCCTTTTCAGAAATTTGAATTTTCCAATATCATGATTTCATATCAAATTTTGAAAAGATTATTGCTTGGTTTAATCTTTTCAAGAGGTTTTTCGTATTTCGAATAGGATACCTGATCCATCGAAGATCCTTGTTGAGAGGTTTGTAATTGATTACTAGACGTGGTGTTCTTCATTCGAGCTTAGCCGCGTTTTCAACATAGAAGGCAGCACAGCTCCATGGAGAATAGCTCTTTGGAATCAACTTCTTCTCAAGAAGTTCATTAATTTCTTTTTTTTTTTTGCAGATTTCCATTAACCTGCCATTCATCTTAATGGGGCGAGCCTTGGTTGGAATTTTCTTTTCGTCAAAATCGGGCTCATAAGGGAGTTCGACTATGTGCCTTTTTCGATTCAAAAATGCGCTTGGAACTTTAGCACATACCTCCAATTCAAATTCCTTTTGAACAGAAACAATTTTTTCTTTAATGATTCGTGTTGTTAATTGTGCTTCTATTATTTTAAAATGCATTTCCTCTTTCATAGAACAAAGAAATTTTTCTTTATCTAGAATCCGTCTTTGAAAGAAATTCACATATGTATCTGAGGTTCACGAGAAAAGGTGAATATTACTTCGATTTAAGTTTCTATTCCCTTATCATAAAATTTGAATGAGTAAAGCATGCTCAAGAATGGGGTTCCTATAATCACAGCATGACTTAGTCCTTTAACCATAATAAAGAAGTTTGAAAACAAACCTCATTCTGAATGACTGGTGCATCAGAGATTTTGTATTGAATCTTTATGGGTTGATTAGTAGCGCTTCACAGACCTTGGGAGGTTTTAGAGAAATATTTCACTAGCACTACTCCTTCTTAGATGCATTTGAGATCAGCCCCTAAGTTGATCAATGTTTCGAGCAAAAACCTGAAAGTTTTATTGATAACAAAGGTAATTATAGAGTGCCATTGTGGGAAATTACCTTGTCGTTACTATTGACAAACTTCAGTACGTTGTCGACCATCACTAATTTTCTTGTTTAGGATGCCACCATAACTTTCATCAGAAGCAACGGTTTCCATGACTTTGAACGCCTCGAGATCTGCCAAGGCTAGGCTTGGGAGTTCATTAAGTTTTCTTTTAAGAAGACGAACTACACGAGTCTGCTCCTCAGTTCACGGAATTGGAGTTTTCTTCAACCGATGATAGAGCGGCTTGTTATCTTGAGCATAGTTTAGGCTTCCCAAGAACCTTTGTAGTTGTTTTTTATCTAGAATATTATCAGGAAACTTGTCCGCGAAAGCAATGACACGATCAATTGGTAGAATAATATCCTTATGGATGTTGTGCCCAAGAAAGCAATCCTTGGTCTGGAAGAGTTTCATCTTCCTAGCCGAAACTACTAAGCCTGCATTCTTAACCACTTTCAAGAAAATATTTATATGTTTAAAATGTTGTTCTATAGAATTAGAGTAGACCAGAACATCATCAATAGAGACTGTAGTAAAAATGGAATAAGGATTGAATATTTCATTCATAATATTTTGAAATTCAGAATGAGTAATTTTCAAACCAAAAGGCATAACATTCCATTCGTAATGACTGATTGGTGAATTAAATGCAATTTTGTATCTATTCTTTTCAACAATTTGAATTTGCCAGTATCCTAATTTCATATCATTTTTTGAAAAGATTATTGCTTGGTTTAATCTTTCCAGGAGGTTTTTCTTATTTGGAATAGGATGCCTGATCCATCGAAGAGCTTTGTTGAGAGCTTTGTAATTGATGACCAGACGTGGTGTTCCTCGTTCGAGCTCAACCGTGTTTCCAACATAGAAGGCAGAACAGCTCCATGAAGAAGAGCTCTTTTGAATCAACTTCTTTTCAAGAAGTTCATTAATTTCTTTTTTGCAGATTTCTATTAACTTGCCATTCATCTGAATGGGGCGAACCTTGGTTAGAATTTTCTTTACGTCAAATTCAGGCTCATAAGGGAGTTCGACTATGTGCCCTTTTGATTCCAAAAAGCGCTTGGAACTTCAGCACATACCTGCAATTCAAATTCCTTTTTAAACATAATTTTTTTTCTTTAATGATCCGTGTTTTAAATTGTTCTTCAGTTTGAGTTCGACTATGTGCCCTTTCGATTCCAAAAAGCGCTTGGAACTTCAGCACATACCTGCAATTCAAATTCCTTTTAAACAAAATTTTTTTTCTTTAATGTTTCGTGTTTTTAATTGTTCTTCAGTTTTTTTCTTTTTAAAAATGTATTTCCTCTTTTAGAGAACAAAGAAATTTTTCATTATCTAGAATCCGTCTTTGAATGGAATTCACATATTGTATCTGGGGTTCACAAGAAAAGGTGAATATTACTTCGATTTCAGTTTTTATCCCCATATCAGAAACTTTGAATGGGTAAAGCACGCTCAAGAATAGGGTTCCTATAATCACAGCATAACTTAGTCCATTAACCATAACAAAAGAAGTTTGAAAACAAACCTCATTCTGAATGACTGCTGCATCAGAGATTATGTATTGAATCTTCATGGGTTGATTAGTAGCACTTCGCAAACCTTGGCAGGTTTTAGTGAAATATTTCACTGGCATTACTCCTTCGTAGATGCATTTGAGATCAGCCCCTAAGTTGATCAGTGTTTCGACCGAAAACCTGAAAGTTTTATTGATAACAAGGGTAATTATAGAGTGCCATTTGTGGGAAATTACCTTGTCGATACTATTGACAAACTTTAGTAAGTTGTCAGCCATCACTAATTTTCTGGTTTAGGATGCCACCATATCCTTGATCAGAAGCATCGGTTTTGACGACTTTGAACGCCTCGAGATCAGCCATGGCTAGGCATGGGAGTTCATTAACTTTTCTTTTAAGGAGACGGACTACACGACTCTGCTCATTAGTTCAAGGAAATGGGGTTTTCTTCAACCGATCATAGAGCGGCTTGTTATCTTGAGCATAGTTTAGGCTTCCCAAGAACCTTTGTAGTAGTTTTTTTATCCAAAATATCATCAGGAAACTTGTCCACGAAAGCAATGGCACGATCAATTGGTAGAATAATACCCTTATGGATGTAGTGCCCAAGAAAGCGATCCTTGGTCTGGAAGAGTTTCATCTTCCTAGCCAAAACTACTAAGCCTACATTCTTAACCACTTTCAAGAAAATATTTAGATGTTTAAAATGGTGTTCTACAAAATTAGAGTAGACCAGAACATCATCAATATAGACTATAGTAAAAGTGGAATAAGGATTGAATATTTCATTCATAATATTTTGAAATTGAAAAGGAGTATTTTTCAGACCAAAAGGCATAACAATCCATTCGTAATGCCTGAATGGTACATTAAATGTAGTTTTGTATCTATCCTTTTCAACAATTTGAATTTGCTAGTATCCTAATTTCATATCAAATTTTGAAAAGGTTATTGCTTGGTTTAATCTTTCCTAGAGGTTTTTCTTATTTGGAATAGGATACCTAATCCATCGTAGAGCTTTGTTGAGATCTTTGTAATTGATGACCAGACGTGGTGTTCCACTTTCTTGCTCAGCCGTGTTTTCAACATAGAAGGCAGAACAGCTCTATGAAGAAGAGCTCTTTAGAATCAACTTTTTTTCCAAGAATTTCAAGAATTTCTTTTTTACAGATTTCTTTCTATTAACTTGACATTCATCTGAATGGGGCGAACCTTGGTTGGAACTTTCTTTTCGTCAAAATCAGGCTCATAAGGGAGTTCGCCTATGTGCCCTTTCGATTCCAAAAAGCGCTTGGAACTTCAGCACATACTTTCAATTCAAATTCCTTTTCAACATAAACAATTTTTTCTTTAATGATCTGTGTTGTTAATTGTTCTTCAGTTTTTTTCTTTTTAAAAATGCATTTCCTCTTTTAAAGAACAAATAAATTTTTCTTTATCTAGAATCCGTCTTTGAATGGAATTCATAATATATATATATATATATATGTAGAGTGTTTTGTGATTTTTTTTTCACAGAGATTGGAAAAGAAATTACTTTGCTTGAGAACATGTGAGTTACAATTTTGTTTTGGTGTAGAGAAAATTTAAATTGTCAAAATATTGGATTTGGATCTCATACAGTTAATGAGCTATATGATGATTTATCTCCACAAATTTGAAAATGAGTGTTTTACATATTTTTCCGCACGAGAATTTGGTTAGCAGTGTTCATATATAATAGTATTTCTAAAATTTACTACTGTTGTTGATTTTGTTTTTCCTTCACATGCGGTTTATATGATGAAAGTTTATGTTTTATCTGACAATGAATGTGCAATAGTTCCCTATATAATTAATAAAGAGCCCAAATTGAATATTCAGATATGAGCATCAATAGTTCCCTATGTTATTTCAACACCAAATTGAAACTATAGCTGCCTCTGAAGCATGGTGGTATAGGCCCTAAATTCTAACCGAGGGATTGGACTTCTGCCGTAGTAACTGTTGTTGCATTTCTAATTTTCTTATAATCTGATGAATTTAATTAGTTAACATGAGTGATTTTGATCTTCTGTTTTTTTAGCAGATTGCACAAGTGTTTGAAGTTGTCCAATTTCAACAAGAATATTTGAAGGTACATATTTTCCTCATTCATTTGTTTTCATGTTTCACTTCACTGCATTTCTTTCATCAATCTGCTCTCAGTTAATAATTTTTTGTTGGAATATGGTAATTTACTTTGGTTGATTGATGGTTCTGTGCTAGAAATATGTTCAGTGCAGAGGCAAAGCAAGTGCATGCATTATGTTTTGCAATGAATATTGTTATTGATTAATCACTTCCATTTGATTTAGCAATTTTTTTAATAGATTGAGTATCCAATTTCACTATTCAATTGTTCTTTTGTTTAGTTGTGTGATATAAATTAGAGTTTATTACTCACTTTGCTCCCCTAACTTGACATTAAATATCACTTTGCTCACCGAAACGGATTTAGTTCCAATGTTCTGCCACAACTGTACATTTAGTTGCACAGTTGCTCCATCTGTTACCCACTGATAATAACAACGTCAATATTGCCAAGTGTCAATCCCTAATTGGTTGTTTAATTATTTGTTTTTCTGGTTTAAAGAAAGATGAAACCTAGATATGTTCATCGTCTTCTTCAATTTTTTGTTTTTCAAATATTTTGTTTTTTTAATAAATAATTAAATAACCAATCAAAGATTGACACGTGGGAACATTGACGTGTTACTAACTAGGGGTAATTGATGGGTCAACAATGCATAAATGTGTAGTTGTGGTAGAACATTAGAACTAAATCCGTTTCAGAGAGCAAAATGATACATAATATCCGATTAGGAGAGTAAAGTGAATAATAACCCTATAACTTAGTTTCAAAACATGGTCATTAATTGTGCAGGTTTAACTTTGTCTCTTTTGCATTGATATTTTTAGCTATTATGGGTTTTGGTGTTGCAGTTATCGGTTGGTAGCAGGTTGATTCCTTCTTTCATTAATAGGTTTTTTACTCTATTTTGGTAAAGAAATGATGAAAATAAACTTATATTAAATTTTTTTTGTTTCCTTACGGGTCTTTATTCGGACATTTAACAAATTTTATAATTAATGATAAAAATTGAGAAAAGAAAAGTTTGAGAATTGCTAGTTTGAGAAAAAGAGGAATATTCTTTTAACTGAATAATTTTAAAGTTCTAATTTCATTTATCATTCTGTACTGATTTTTCTTTCTTCCTTCAATGATATATAGGTTTGGCGTTGAATAACTCAAATTATCGAATGTTTGGTTGTTTAATGCTATACTAAATTTTGGTAACGGACAATACAAAATATAGAGCTTGTTCATGTTTATTGGTATATATATAGGTTTAGCTCTGCGTCATAATAGGCCATTGCCTTTTTGGGTGATGATGCACTTTATTGATTCTTTTCGTCATCTCTTGGTTCATTTATTTTCGAACAAATTATATGTTTTTTTTTTCATCATTGTATTTTATACAATCAAATTATATTAATTCAAGGTATATATCTTTTCCCATTGTATACTTTCAAACTCGCAGCATCATGCGGGCTACATTTCTAATTTTGACTAGGTTTCGGGTATATATTATTGTTTAAAGTAACCTATCCTCAACGCTTCATCTTAAAAAAGGCATTTGAAAAACCAGAAAATGAGTTAATAATTAATCACTCATAGTCTCATATCACATCCTGAGACTATAAACATAAATAAGTTAGTGGAAATTAACAAATTCAAACCACCGCTACTATATATATATATATATATATCAAATGTACAAGAATCAAATTCAACTCTCATACGCCATTACTTAATTAAAATTAATTTGGAAAAATAACAAAATTGTTTTATGACAAACGTACGCCAGTCAATTCAAATTGATGAACTATACAATCGATCAACATCTGATCTAACAGACCTCCATATATACTAATAATGCTTAATCTTTAGCAATCAAATAAGTTTTTATTAAATATTTAACTTTATCAAAAATATATATTAATCGTATAATATTATTATTTTACGTGTTATATTATTGGGATACATTATTATCAGCCTAACTCGGCTAGCAGCCTATAGCACAAATTTCTAACTATACATGGAAGTATTCTGAAGCAGCCGCTAGCAGGGAAAATAATCAATCACTATAGATTTTTCTTATTTTATGTAGTCCAATCCGAGCACGGGCTTGAACTTATAAATTGGCCATACGAATATATATTGGATGTGTACACAACAAGATCAATAGAAAAAAGATGTGGAGTAGTACTGTTGTTCAAATGGTAGGGCTAAACATGAATGAAACCTTCTCATTCAAATATCTACTACCTCTGGCCATTTTACTTATTACCCTCATCTACAAATGGTCCTTCTCCTCCAGAAACTCACCACCTTCTCCACCAAAACTGCCCATCATTGGAAACCTTCACCAACTAGGGTTGCACCCTCATCGCTCACTCCACACCTTAGCTCAACGCCATGGCCCTCTCATGCTTCTCCATTTCGGAAGTGCACCTGTCCTAGTGGTCTCATCCCCCGAAGCCGCCCGCGAGATCATGAAAACCCATGACCTCACATTCGCCAACAGACCTAAGATCACCTTCTTCAAGAAGCTTTGCTACGACTATAAAGACGTGGCCTCGGCACCTTATGGAGAGTATTGGAGGCAGCTCAAAAGCATATGTGTCTTGAATCTTTTGAGCAACAAAAGGGTTCGCTCTTTTCGTGCTGTGCGAGAAGAGGAAACCAAATCCATGGTCAACACCATAACTAAGCACTCCTCCTCGACACCCTCATCTGCTTTGAATTTGACCGAACTGTTTGGGACGTTGATTAATGACATTGTTTGTAGAGTGGCTATGGGGAAGAAGTACAGTGATCGCGGCGAAGATGGGGTCATGTTTAAGGCGCTTTCTAAGGACTTGACGGAGATAATGGCACGCATTAACATTGGTGATTATATCCCATGGCTTTCTTGGTTCACTCGTCTCAATGGTTTGGACGCCGAATTAGACAATCTGGCAAAACGGTTCGACCAGTTTTTAAGCACAGTTGTCCAAGAACATGTAGCTGATGTTCGTATCAAGGAGGAAGACGAAAAGGATCTTGTCGACGTTTTGCTTTCTCTTCAGATGCAGAAGCCAGCTGATTCTCCTATTAATGAAATTAGCATAAAGGGCATCATCTTGGTAAATAACACTCTCTCAAATATATAGTCTTGTTCAATCATTTAGTTAACTAGTCGCCGCTCGTGGTCAGCAGCTAGTAGACCGTAAAATATTTATATACTTTTTAATTCCTTCACTCTCTATTGGGATTAGTCTCATCACTATTCATTAAAAAAAGGAAAAAAAAAAGAAGAAATTACCACATTTATCAATTGCCATATATTATTTTGACATTTTAATTCACCACATTAATTGAAGTACGTTTATTGTAATATTTTATTTACCATAAAAAATAAATATAAGGTGATTGAATTATTACAAATAATATCATTAATTGATTACCAGATCATTAATTGATGTAGAGTGATATTTTCAACCTAATTTTGAGATATTTATATGATTAAAAAACTATAAGGATGTGTTTAGATGAAGAGTTTTAAGATCACTAAAAGTTTATTAAATAGTGGAATAATTTAAATTAACGAAAAATTAATGTTCTAGAATTTGTGAAACTTCATGTTTGGGTAATATAAAAATAAAATGAAATTCAAATACGTAATCTAATATTCGTTTATAAATGGTACTTATAAAAATGGAATTTCGAAAATAGCATCTATCAATATGGAATTTAACATGGGATATTAATATGTGGCATTCAAATTCCAAGTTTTTTTTTTCTAGAATTTTAAATTCCAATATTTGTACATCCAAACAAGAGACTTGGTGTAAATGAAACTTAAAATTTTAATTTTTTAAGAAATCCCATGATTTTTTCTCTCATCCAACAAACACGCTAAAATGTGGATTTTTGAATGTTGAAAGTTAAACGTTAATTCCTATATATTGAAAATATATCTTGTAGGATATGTTTGCTGGTGGGACTGATACCACATCTACAGTCCTAGAGTGGACAATGTCTGAACTTCTAAGAAAACCGAGGGCGATGAGGAGATTGCAGAACGAAGTGAGGGGCATAGTCGAAAAGAGCAAGGATGTGAGGGAGGATGACTTGGTTCATATGCACTACTTGAAGGCAGTGATCAAGGAGACTCTTCGTTTACATCCTCCGGCTCCGTTGCTTTTGCCCAAGATGTCAAGCAAAGATGTGAACATCAATGGCTTCGACATTAAGGCCAACACCCAAGTCATGGTGAATGCATGGCATATTGGAAGAGATCCGAAGTCCTTCAACAACCCAGAGGAGTACGAGCCAGAAAGGTTCTTGGATTGTGCCATAGATTATAAAGGCAATGACTTCCAATTCATTCCATTTGGGTCTGGCAGGCGGGGGTGCCCAGGAATTCAATTCGCCATGGCTGTCGAAGAGATTGCTTTGGCAAACTTGGTGCACAAGTTTGATTGGATATTGCCTGATGGTGCAAGAGGGGAGGACCTAGACATGACTGAATCCACTGGTGCAACTATACATAGAATGTATCCACTTAAAATGGTTCCGATTCCGTACTGCTAGCGAGTGAGTTAATGCAGCATTCGCTACTCGTTTGGAGCCACTCTACAATTTGCTCCAAAGATACTTAAACCGTAAATAAGTTTTGAGATGAAGTGAACCTTTAGGATCATATATAGGATCACATTGTGGAGCAAGCTCAAATGAGTTGTTTGTGTTGTCCATATAATAAGATATATATATATATATATATATATATGAATGAAAACATGCAAGAAAAACGAAACTACCGATAGCTAGGGGTATGTACCTGCATATGTCCGAGCAAATAAATTAAGGAACATATATATTCGATCGTCTAATATTATTTAGCTTTTTGACTTTTACGTATTATGGGTTTGGATGCTTCAATTTATCTGTCCATTGTATTATATATATATATATATATATATATATATATTGTGCAAGCTAAGAATTGAAGTGGTTTCTATCGAGCTAGCTAGGTTTCCTCTGAACTTTTTTGTGTGCACAGAAGGTAGAGATACTTGTTGTTTTTAGAATATATATATCAATGGACTAGATCAATAGGATACTGGGCATAATTTTGGAAGAGCATCCCAATCACGTTCAATACTAATTAATTACAAAGTTGAATTTAGAAAATACCACTATGTGGAACCATAAATCACTAAAAAGTTATGAAGCTGTCACATAGCTCAATTTGCATATATAGTGTACAAATTGCCCATATATGGTAATGACATTTATAGCTCACAGATACTCGCACATTAAAAAATGTATTTACTAACTGAATATATTTTTAATCGGGTTAAAACTTCAATGATATTAATATCCTCCATGAGATTTAATTGTCATGATTCTTAATAATGAACTATTATTATTAATATTAAATCATCATAATTGTCATCATTACTCTTAATAATGAACAAGTATTATAATTATTAACTAACATATTTTATTAAAAATATATTATTAATTACAAAATCAATCGACTAATTAGAATGTTCTGAAACTCACAAGATTTCTCTATAAATAGTGAAACTCATTTCACTTTCAAGGTAATTCGATTCATTTCTACTTAAACTCTTGTGATTTTTCTCTTAAAACTAACTTAAGCATTAGAGTGTTCTCGGTCGAACAACCCCCCGAGACCTCGATCGAAACACATGATAGCTTTTTATTTGTTGTTTACAGGGATCAATGGGACTTTTGCGGGCATGTACGCATTCAACTTCAAAAATTTGTGCTTTCATTAAGAGCCGAATTGAGAAATACCCAAGATGAGCTCTCATGTTCTTTCATTGTTCATCAATGTTGTTCAACATTCATCAAATTTATTCATTATTCATCATACTTCGTTCGTCGTTTATTAACACTGTTTAAAGTTCTTGAACGTTGTTCATCATTCATAAAAAACGTTTTGTTTATTCTTTGCATTCAACATGGTTAGGACTCCTCGATCCGTTCTATCAGCTAAAAAGGGAAAAACTATGAAACTATGAACGGACCAACCCGAGAAAAAGAGAGAGAGAGAGAGAGAGAGAGAGAGAGAGAGAGAGAGAGAGAGAGAGAGAGAGAGAGAGAGAGAGAGAGAGAGAGAGAGAGAGAGAACAAGGGAAATAGAGGGAAAGATGGTGAGAAAGGAGAATAGATAGGGGAAGAAGGGATGGGAGAGGTGGTGATACCCCAGATCTGTAGCTATGAACAAACCGTGGGGACTCAAAATTGGCCTATTGAGGGTTAGACCATCTCGAAGGTTTCTAGCATGACAACAAGGATCCTAAAATGGTGTGTGAACTCCTACGATAGTTTTAAGCTAGATAAATGAAGAGTTGGACGTTGGAATCGTCTGAACAGAGAGACACGAAGGGCGGCCAAAAACTTGGAGGGGTTTATCGAAGATTGAGGTAAGTTTCCTTAGTTTTGAAGATTTTTTAGGTTTCACTCTAAAAGTGTAACTATAATTTTCAATATTTACTGAATGTGACACGACCCATTCCAATTCCCTCAGGATTAATGCGGGATGCGCCATGCTCCCGTCTAACCCACGTGTGACATGAAGGGCCAGACTATGGATAACCCAAACCTTAGCCCAGTTAGGGCTTCCAGAGTGCGCCAGGATCAGTGTGGGATTGTGATGTCTCGGTCTCTACTATAGCCCGCATCCGCGATCAACCTGAAGGACATTAAAAACCAAAAAAGTTGTGAGTGGACGAAAATAAATAATTTAATAAAAACTCATCTCATAAAGAAGGCATTTATGCCCTTCATTAAAAACCATGCATGCATTCAAAAACCATTTAACTTAATCAAATCAAATATAATAAAATAGTTTCTAAACCAAAGTCATTTATTTCCTCAAATCATTAGAGTCTTAGCCCAAAACCATAAAAACAAACTATGTGGGAACTCAGCCCAAAACCATTAATCAACACAAAAATACAAATTCGTAAATCCAGTTGTCACGACCCGACCCATCTAGCACAATATTGGGCCTCGCCCTCAAGGTTTTATTTTCGGGAGCTCACGTGTAACTTCCCAATAGGTCACCCATCTTGGGATTGCACCAGCCTCAACTCGCTTAACTTTGGAGTTCCCAAGGAATCCAAAGCCAGTCAGCTCCCAAATGGCCTTGTGTTAGATAGATACGTGCCCACACATATAAGGTACTTCACCTTTCCCTCCTCGAGCGATATGAGATTGTTCACTGATCTTGCCTTTCCAATCTCACGGGTGTTGCTCATCGTTCTTGCTTCCCAAGTTCACGGGTCTTGCTCACCGTTCTTGCTTCCAAGACCAAGTCCTACACCAGTAAAATACGATTTATACCAATCCTCGGCATCCCAGATGCCTGGAGTCCCATGACGCCTGACGTCCCATGACGCCTGACGTTCCAAACGTCATGTCACAGTCTAAACTACGGGTGCCGCTCGGGGTCTCTCTGAGCCTATCTATGACATCTCAGACGTCTAATAATAGCAATCCTGCTTCTGAGTCACTATACGGTCCGGTCGCTCTATACAATGACCCATCACTGGCAATGCGCCATGACTACCCCAGTGTCCCAAGCAGCTAGAGGAAACCATCCACATATCCACATATAAGGATGGTATATGGAAAAGATTTCATAAAATCATTTCAAAACCTTTCGAAGGGGCTTATGCCCGGGATTTCCAGAAAACCATCATAAATCCATTTCATAAACCATAACTGGGTCTCAAGCCCGATAATGTAAACCAAATGGGTCTCAGCCCGATACCTTATTTCTAAACCAAAATCAGTTCATTAAACCACCATTGAAATACCAGCACATATAAACATAGTATAAAACCTTAAATCCTGAAATACGCACAAATACATAAATACAAAATATCATAATCATACCATCATAAATCCCATATAGAACATATAAAACAGTTATGCATGCATTATATTTAGAAAGAAAATGTTTACTCACAGACCGTCTTAGCTGCGTCTTGATACACGTGTCATAAGCCTTTTCGGAGCTAATTCACTGTCTCTAGAACTTCTGGACTTGTCCAGATCATACCAAAGGTCACTAACAGACTCTATAAGTTCATACCTAAAACCAATGAACGGTACCAACTCCATATTAACGCTTTCTGAACATGCTTCCTGAGACTAAAAACTTCGACTTGACTAACATAACGATCTCCGATCGACCAGTAACCATCACCCTTGGATCCGGCTTGTCGAAACCTTTAAAATGACACTGGTCCCACCTCAAAAATCGTGTGCACACACCTCCACGTGCATGGTCAATGCAAAAGTCAATGTTGGGCAAAGTCAACTACTGACGTCAGCAAAGTCAACTCTGACGTCAGCAGTCAACGGTCAACTCTGACGTCAATATGATGTTAGCCTGACGTCAACATGACGTCAGCCTAACAGGTTCTCACAACTGTCAGATATGATAGTGCCACGTGTCAGCCAACCTTTGGTCCATGTGACAAACATGTCAGTGACACGAGGCAGCTCGTGATTGGGCCACGCCACTGATATGTTTGTGTTGACTGGGCAATAAATGTGACATGTGTCCTTCCCCTATTGGGCCACATCACCTGACAACTAACAGGTGATGACATCAGCTGAGACGTCATCACCATTAACCACTCGACGAGTCCTGTAATTCGGGTCGCATAGACTAGCGACCCGGCCCGGTCACTATTTCTCAACTATTTTAGATGGGGTTTCTTCCTATATGATTGTTTGTAACAGCCCATCCTAGAAATTGGGATTAGATTAGTAGTTAATGACGGATTAGTAAAGTTACTTTCGGACGGACGGTGCGAAAAGACGGTTTTGCTCCTAGAATGGGTGAACGGTTGACTTTTTGTTCGGACTGTCAAATGGACATTGACCAATGATCGTGACGTAGTTCGGGACATCACGAGTTCATGAACAGGTGGCACGTCCGATTCCTACATCCGAGGAGGATGTTATGACGTTCAGAAGTTCGAGGGTACTTTGGTAATTTGATCGAATAGGGGCAAAAGGTTGACTTTTTGGACGACAAGGAATTTCCACGTATTTCGAGGACGTTAGATATGTCTTGATCCATTGAGTACAATGACAGGAGGCATGAGACAATTGGAGTTCGGATGACGATGTTACGGGTCTAGGATGATATCAGGACATTTGGCTGATCTGGGGAGTTCTAACCATAGAGAAGTGGACACCTGTCCTTCTCTGAGGGTGGTAGAACCTTGTACCAGGCGGTTTAAACGGGTTAATTGGTTTTTGCACAGGTTTGTAAGGAAAACAGAGTACACAATTGTTCCATGAACTTCCACCCCGACTAACCCTTTGATCCTCATCCTTTGTCCTAGAAGTATGAATGAAAAAGAGAGAAAACAACATGAGGGTGTGGTGGTGCCATGGTGAACAGCCGCCGTGGACGGTGGTTTTCCAACTGTGAGAAACAGAGAGCAGAGCATGCTTTGACCATGAATTTCATTTATCTTGATTCCCATCTTTTGCACATGGTTTGTGCATCAAAAGGAAAGGGGAAGTCGAGAAGAAGGTGGTGGTATCCACGGTGGAGCTCACGGCAGACAGTAAGTCCATTTCCCGCGAAATAATATTTTTAAAACGATAATGGTAGTTTAAGTTTTTGTGTTTAATAATGATAATGGTTCATTAGGAAAGGTGTTGAATATGATGATGAGCTGATGGACGAAGAATTAGGGCCAACGGTGGCCGGCGTGACAAGAGCACAGAGGAGACGTTTTGAAGATTTGATCGAGTTCGAAGAAGGTAAGTTGTAGTTGTGATTTTTAAATAAGAACATTATAGATCAATTAGAAATGAAGGGAAGTAGCTATAGGATCAAATAGAATAAAAAATGGACCGAAAATATAGGAATTACAGCTCCACCTGGATTGGGTCTACAGAACCGAACCGAACCCGGTTCAACAGAGGTTGAAGATGAGCACAGTGCGTGGCACGGAGTTTGAGGGAGATTCCAACATGACTTTGAATGTATTCGATGTAACGAACATTTTAAGACTAGTTTCGAGTCGATCGGACATCGTCTCAATATGTTTTAGGATGTCTGAAGGTTTTAGGGCTCGTTTAAAAATAGTTAAAAATTCGAGAAAAATACGGGGATCTAGGAGAAGCTTAATAAAGTAGTTAGTGACCTTATTATGGAATTTGGACAGATTCGGGAAAGCCGGTGATAGTGGTTTAGCGGGGAAAGCGTATGTGCACGCGTATCGAGGTAGCGTCGAAATGGTCTGTGAGTGGACTTTGTTTTCAAACTTATGATGCATGCATAAATGTTTTATATGTTTTCTATACATGATTCTATGATTTTGATTATGATCTTGATGATTTACGGTTTGCACGATTTTTGGGATATTTACGTATTTGCACGTTTTACGAGTTTTCGACTTCTATTGTGATTTGAGCATGATTTTGATGATCAGATTTCGGGATTGGAAATATGATTTGATTTCAATGGTTTACGATGAATTTCGGGAAAAGTGATTTTGGGATTGGAGCTTGTTCATGTGATTTCGATAACAAGATTTCAGTTTTGGAATTGGGTTTCGGATTTGGGTTTGAGACTTGGAAGGGAAAGTCTAGATTTGGGTTCGGGATGATGGTTCCGGATGCTAGCTTACGAAATCATTGTTGCGAATTCAGATAAGGATTTTCTATGGTTTTCACCGTTGATCAAAAAATGGTTTTGGGTTTAAAGACCCGGAAAAAGAAAAAGAAAAACCGTTGGATCTGGTTTTGAGTTTAAAGACTCGGTTGATTGACGGGGGAAGGGCCCTAGATTGATATGTTTTGTGTTTAATGACTCGGTATATATTTTGAGTTTAAAGACTCGGTTACGCTACCCCCCGAGGCCTGCTGATTGTGTTTTGAGTTTAAAGACTCGAGCGCACTTGAGATCCAGCAAACTCATATGATTGATGTTTTTCACTGGGTTTTCACTGGTTTTATGATGTTTTGGGCAATGTCCCGGAAGATTTGGATTTATTGAGTTTTCGGGCTGAGTTCCCGTATTTTGAGATTTATTTATGGTTTTGGGCTGAGGCCCTGAATTTGAAAAAAAGAATTGATTCTGTTTTTCATTGATGGTTTTTGATAGGAAATGATTTTTTAACATGTACTTTATAAGCATGCATTGGTTTTGTGTGGAGGGTAAAAATGTAATTGTGCTTTCTGATAACTGTTTTTGAACTTATATTCTATTTTTGTTCACTCACAGTCTTTGCATGTTTTCGATACCCTCCACGTTGTCGCGGTGCGGGTTGTTTGTCGAGAGTGACGGAGACATCACAAACGTGATCCGCAGTAGATTCTGCGCGCTCTGGAAAGTTCGGAAGCTTTTTAGGCAGTTGGTTCGAGAATCCCTTGTCCGACTTACGTGTCACATGGAGGTTGGACGTCGGTTTAGCCTTCGTGTGATGCGTAAGTTAAACGGGAGCAGGACTTAGCCCTTAATCCCTGGGGATTGGGGGTGGGTCCTGTCAAATTGGTATCATAGCAGGTTTTATGCGCTCTTCTTGAAGTTTGGCTTCCAGAGCAAGTGATTTTTTATTAGCGTAATGTGATGCGACTGTAGATGTGATGTCTCGACGCGAAACAGCCCGCCATCAACCTAGACGCGATAGTGACAGTACGTTCATTAGTGGTTATTTAGCGGCGATTGTTAGTGTCAGGGTGATAGTCGCTCGATACGCGGTGCAAGGTATGACGTATGTCGGTTTAGAGTCGGAGTAGTTAGCGTGTTTAGTGCTCGATATGCTGGATGGTTGGACCATAGGGTCTGATGTATGCTAGCGTGGTTAACCTGGATGATATCCCGTGAGCTATGATTACGAGTAGGCTGGTCGGCCTGTGGGGCCCGATAGTAGCCTGTTGAGTTGGTGGTACACGTGGGCCGAGGAGGCCAGTTGACAGTGACCTGATGGGTTGGATAGCGATTGGATGACGATAGTTTGGGACTTGTGACCACTTGGTCAGATTGTTCGAGCTTGGGCTTGTGAGTCTATGGGTAGCTGGATGCCTCGCGTGGCGGGGTATAGGAAACGACTATGAGGGATTCCCCCTTGTGTTGGTTATTGGTTGACGTTGGTTCTTAGCTGGTTGTGACGACCCGAGTGGAGGTTGTTGCGGACTAGTGGCTGTCACAGGTTTGGATAACGCGTATGAAGAGGAGGATTTGAGGAACTCTGGGGGATAACTTGTTGGGATTGTGAGTATCTGAATAAGGAACCCCAGAGTAAGTGCTTAGTTTGGAAACCGTGAGTTTAGGGGTTTGTGGTTAGGTAGTTGTTGTGGTTGGGTTGACTTACGGCCGGCTTGGAAATGGTATTATTGGGCGCAACCGAGGTTTTGGATGGTTGGGTGGATGACGCAGGATGAGTCCAGAGTGATTGTGGAGTTTGGTGGAGCATTAAGTTGCTCGGAGTATTGGACTACGAGGGAGGTTAGTTTCCTCGACCCGAGCTTAAAGTAAGGGTTTCGGCTCGGTTTGCACAGAGATTTGGGATTGGTATGCTATGAGCCGAGATAGGAGATAATGTGCCACGAGCTGGGATGCCTGAATGGTATGATGGGCACATCGTGAGTTGAGGTTGTGACCAGGCGTGAGGTGTCGGTGCCTGGATGGAACTACGAATGGAGCTGGGAGATGTGAGGACCATGGGCAGGTCATGTTCGGTACGAACAGTCAGGATGTCGTTGGTTTAATTAGAGTAGTGTAGTGGAAGCGTGGTGGACCTATACCTCGTGTTGGACCGGGCTAGGTTGGTAAGGTAGGGATTGACCATCCGTGAGGCTGATTTTCTTGAGCTTATCTTGATGTGTTAGAGATGCCGAGGGTGGCATTTGGGTGATGCAGAGGGTGGCATTTGGGTGATGCCGAGGCCTGTGCTTGGTGATTTCATGACATTGGTGATTGACGACTTTGAGAATTGTGACTGAGGAGTCCGAGGAGAGTGATTGTTGATTGAAATCCCAAAAGTTGGTGACTCAGAATGGAATCTCGGAAAGATTGATACGCGAGAATCAGTATACGGGATGTCTAACATCCTTTTAGATGTGTATAAACGGTGTTAACCGACAGGCGAGTTGGTTTGATTACAGATACGTGGTTATGGTCCGTAGGAGTTGTGGACTGCCTTAGTGTAGTAAAGTAAGATGACGTTTCGACAGGTAGTCTGGAGGTAGTATACTTGAGGATGAAGTACCGTAATTTGAATCTCGGAATCAGGAGATATTGTGGTTTAGATGTTGAGCTGATGTTTTGATTCTGAGTTGGTGTTACCTGTTAAGGGATGGATACTCTAAAGAAGAATTGGGAGACTTATTGAAGGAATTTCAGGAACTAGGAACAGCCCCACCCCCCCCCCCCCCCCTAAATTGTGGACACATGTGGTTGTGTTCAAGAGTAGAGAACCCGCAATCTAGACGTGCCTTTAGACATGAGGTTATTGAAGAGAACCCGCAATCTAGACGTGCCTTTAGACATGTTCACTACTTTATCAATTTGATTCAACGTGGTGGTCTGATCATTTGTGGGAAGTGAAGGCGAAGTAGTGAGCCAGTAGGTGGGATCCACTTAGGAGTGAGTGGATCAGGATTGGATCATTTCTGGCTCAGGTTTGAGATGTTGGCGATCAGGAGGATCGTATGTGAGACATAAGTCGGATATCTTGACCATCCTGGAGTTGTGCAGCACGTGTGTGGTCCGTCTCGCATACGTTTGGGTTTTTTATTTTGGAGTTAGTGTTGGGTCTTCTCTATGTACGTAATTGAGATGTACTTGGAGTTCATATTGGTCGGGAGACCCAGGAGATCTGGAGACTCGGAAGGGTTTTGAGTCGAATTTTCCCGGAAGACTTGTAGTTCAGCCTAGTGGTAGGATTGAACCAACAGACTGCAAAAGTGAAGCATGTTTGACTGGTAGGCAGGTGGTAATTAGTATTTACGAGGAAGTTTGTATGCCTGGAGATTTCACTATAAGGGTGACATGTACATTATGTTGTTTTTGGTTGGATTTTGGGTGTCGTAGAGCGTGACTATTGCCGATGTGGTTGATTAGTGGACGTACTGTGGGATGACGTTGGAAGAACATGAGGATATACTCTATGAGCTGTGGTTGATGTATTCTAAAATATCTTTGTTTTACTCAAAGTTCGTAAGGTTGTCCTTGCGTGTGTTTGGTTGGTGGTATGCACTGTGGTTTTGGCTGATGGGTAAGTAGTGCATGGTTGGCATCATGCCAATGTAATTGAATGTGCAGCGTGATGTTCTGATAGAAGTGTTGGTTATCGGCTTAGTGCCGAGGGATGTTGTGGATAGATGGATGATCGGCGTAGTTCCGATATGATGGATTTTGATAGAGCATATGGACTGGATCCGGATGCCCAGAGGGATCTGTTGATGATTACTGACATGAGCTAGATGCTCAGAGCCATGAGTGGCTGGTGGGACCCTGATAATGCGATGTGTAAACACGGTTAATCAGATCTGTGATAGGGACTAGTTGCAGAAGGGTAGTGTGAGACGTAGATGATGTTCCCACAGGTTGACTGTGTTGGTGGTTAATGGAACTACTGGTGAGACGATTGGCTGAATTAGGTGTCTAGACGAGTACGTTGTGACTCCGGTGAGGTCGGCGTGGATCGCTGACGGAAGTAGTATGGACCTTTGTACGAGTGTACTTGAGATTTGTGGTTGTTGACGGCCGACTCGTATGAAGTACTGGGATGTTGGTACAAGGTACGAACAACTCGAGGCTGAGTCGAAGTTGATATGACTGGTTGCCATGTGTCACGACCGAGTATTAGTTGAGCCATGAGTGTCGGCTGATGCACTGTTCAAGGTACCGCGGTTACGAGTTGAACAGTGTTAACCTCGGAGAAAATCAATGGATTACGAGATGGACTGGAAGATGGTTGTTTTGGCTTGCTTGGCAGAGATGTGGTGAAAGTCTGGGAACTGTCTGGATAAGTTGGCTTAGCAGGTGATGGACACCGGGTAGGAAACCCAAGTGTGAGACCAATTAGATTTCCCCCAGTTACTTACGGAAGTACGAGATGCGAAATTTCGAAGACGAAATTCTTTAAGGGGGTAGATTGTAACAGCCAATCCCAAAAATCGGGATTAGATTAGTAGTTAATGACGGATTAGTAAAGTTACTTTCGGAAGGACGATGCGAAAAGACGGTTTTGCCCCTAGCATGGGTGAACGGTTGACTTTTCGTTCGGACGGTCAAATGGACTTTGACCAATGACTGTGACATGTTTCGGGACGTCACGAGTTCATGGATATGTGGCACGTCCGATTCCGACATCCGAGGAGGAAGTTATGACGTTCATAAGTTCGAGGGTACTTTGATAATTTGATTGAATATGGACAAAAGGTTGACTTTTTGGACGACAAGGAATTTCCACGTATTTCGAGGATCGTTAGATAGGTCTCGATTCCCTGAGTACAACAACAGGCGGCGTGAGACAATTGGAGTTCGGATGACGAAGTTACGGGTCTAGGAATACGAATGGCAAAATGGTAATTTTGCAAGACAGGGGTAAAATGGTCATTTGGCTACTTTGGAATGTGTGCCTAGTGATATCAGGGCACTTGGCTGATCTGGGGAGTTCTAACCACAGAGAAGTGGACACCTGTCCTTGTCTGGATGGTGGTAGATGACACGACCCACCCTCAATCACCCGGGATTAAGGGCTAAGTCATGCTCCCGTCTAACTTACGAGTGACATGAAGGCTAAACTGACGTCTAACCTCCATGTGACACGTAAGTCGGAAAAGGGATTCTTGACTGAACTGCTCAAAACTTCCGGACTTCCCAGAGCGCGCAGACTCTACTATGGATTGCGTGTGTCATGTCTCCGTCTCTCTCGACCAACAGCCCGCACTGCAACAACCTGGAGGGTATCGAAAACACAAAAAGACTGTGAGTGGACAAAATAAAGTATAAGTTTAAAACAGATCAATAAAAAAATTACACTTATACCCTCCATTTAAAAACCATGCATGCATATTAAAATCCACGTCATAAAATCATTCTATAGTCAAGGTATTCAAACCATTTAAGAAAAACTGAACACATGTCCCTTTCTCAAATTTCGGGCCTCAGCTCAAACCATCAAAAGCTGTATCATTCGGGCATAGCCCAAAACATGGAAAAACCATTATAAAAAACCATCATCATCAAGTTTCAGTAAAATCCAAAACACATTTGAAATCATATTTCCATCCATCGAACCTGCTGGATCTATCCGAGTCTTTAAACTAGCGAATCTTTAAACTCAATCCAGTCCTCAATATAATCTGAGTCTTTAAACTCCCGAGTCTTTAAACTCAATAGGCCTACGAGGGAAATATCAATATTCGAGTCTTTAAACTCAATCCGGGTCTTTAAACCCAATCCGGGCCCCCCCCCCCCCCCCCCCCCGCGTCATAATCATATACAGGTCTTTAAACCCAATAACCAGATCCAGCAAATCCAATCAAAAAACATTTGAAAACCATTTTCCATATCCATGTCCAAATCTGAATTCGAAATCACTATTTCGAATTCCCAACCGAATCCGAAACCAGTATCACGAATCCATATCCGGAATCATATCCATCATCCATTTCCAAATTCGAATCTGAAACCATCATTCCGTAAGCTAGCATCCAGAACAATCATTCCGAACCCAAATCCAGAAATCCACTTTCAAGTTTCCAAAATCGAATCCAAAATCGTCATTCTGAAATCCGATTCAAAAACTCGAAATCACATTCTTAAAAACCACTTTTCTGAACTGGGCTTCCAGCCCGAAATCACTTGCCAAAATCCATTTTAAATCTTTGAAATCAAATCGTATTTCAAATCCCGAAATCAAATCCTCTAAACCACAGTCAAATCACAACATTGATCTAATTTCATAAGACGCGCAATTCCGTAAATATCTCGAAAATCGTACAAAATCGTAAACCATCAAGATCATAAATCAAATCATAGAATCAAGTATAGAAAACATATAGAAACATATATGCATGCATCATAAGTTAGAAAGCAAAGTCCACTCACAGACTCTTAGCATCGTCGCCTAGATACGCGCGCACTTATGCCGTTCTTGGCTAATCCGCTATCACCTCCTTTCTCGAACCTGTCCAAATCCTATAATAAGGTCACTAACTACTTCACAAAGATTATACTTAAGCCCCGTAATTTTTCCGAATTTTTAACTATTTTTAATCGAGCCCTGAAACCTTCAGACATCCCGAAACATATCGAGACGATGTCTGATCGACTCGAAACCAGTGCCAAAATATTCGTTACATCGAATACTTTACAAAGCATATTGTAACCATCCTCAAAAGATGTGCCATGCGTCCCCACGCGCCTCCCAAAGGGGCTACATGTGGGAGCCACGCGCCGAGCACAGTGTCATCCCCTACCTCGGGTGAACTGGCTCTAGTCTGGTTTACTGTAATCCAGCCCAGCCTTGAACTGGCGTATGCGGTTTTTGTCTAATGTTAATCCATTTTAGGTCCTAATTAGCCTATTCGTTCGTCCTTCCCTTCCTAATCGACTAATATGATCAAACTATGAAAATAAACACGATACCTCACCTTCCCGTTTCGAGCATACCACCAAGCTCTGCAACCATGTCCAACCACGATTTTTTACCTCTTCCAGCCTTCCTTTTCATGCCAGTCAACTTGTTTCCCTTCCATTAGTGTGTTGCCATCATTAGTATGCAGTAACACAACCTATAAACACATATCCAAGTTTGAAACCAAAACTTACCACGTCGGGTTCACAGCTCACCGTCTACGGTGGCTCGACCCAGAACCACCATTAAACTCGCCTCAACACCCCATTCATCTTTCCTTCACATCGTCCATATAATCGAAGAGGTTTGAGGATGAATTTCAAGTGTGGACGATCATGGGTGGCAGGGGCAGGGAAGGTCACGGGTTGATCAGAGGGTCAGGATAACCGTCCACCGTTGTCGACGACGGTCCTTACCACCGGAAGTCTCTCATCAACCTCCCTCAATTCTCCTCTTAGGTTACACTCAAGAATCGAAAGCAAGAAGATTATAGGAAGGGGTTATACTCTGTTTTTCTCAGTTCTTTAAACTGTTAACGCATTTAAATCAAACAATTGAGATGCTGAGCCAGGTTCTACAGCCTTCCAGTGAGGGACATGTGTCCACATCTCCTAAAGGATTGTTGAAAATATCCAATCCTTTAGGGACATATGTCCCCATCTAATTTCTCACTCACTCCAAAGGGTGCCCGAAAGACCATTTTTCCCCTGATGCTTAAATTACCATTTTGCCCCTCACTTAGTTTGACACGTAACTAAACCGTCTGACGTCTGATGACGGTGTGCCACCTGTCGTTGTACTCCGGGGATCGAGACCTACCTAATGGTCCTCGAATTACGTGAAAAGTACATGTCAAACGAAAAGTAAACGAATTGCCCCTTTTTAACCAAATTACCAAAGTACCCTCAAACTTTTGAACGTAATAACTTTTTCCTCGGATGTCAGAATCAGACGTATCACCAGTCTATGAACTCGTGACGTCACAAACTATCTCACAGTCATCGGTCAAAGTCCAATTGACCCCTCGAACAAAAAGTCAACCATTCACCCGATTCCAAGGGTAAAATCGTCATTTCGCTCCGTCTGTACGGAAGCATCCAACTAACCACCGATTAACTTCACTAATCCGTCATTAACTACTAATTTAATGCTGATTTCCGGGACGGGTCGTTACAGTAGAAACTTGTACTAGGCGGTTTAAACGAGTTAATTGGTTTTTGCACGGGTTTGTAAGGAAAACAGAGTACACAATTGTGCCATGAACTTCCACCCCGACTAACCCTTTGATCCTCATCCTTTGTCCTAGAAGTATGAATGAAAAAGAGACAAAACAACATGAGTGACAGGACCCGTCCCAACTGGACGTCAAAAACCGTGCCCGGTCCTGCTCCCGTCTGACAAGTCAACTAAAGGTCCGAAACTACCCTTCAGTGCTTGCCAGACAAGGGATGTTTGTGCGGATTTCTACTGCTGCCACTGCCTCACGATCAGTCCCGAACGGCGTACCACGGCCTGGAGGGTCACAAAACAGAAAAGGTGTGAGTGGACAAAAATGACCTCTTATAAAAACATTTATCAAAATACATTCTTACCCTCCAGTTTTCACAAAGTTGCATGCATATCGTAAAACATGAGTAATAGTATGAAATCATTCAAGTATGAACAGTGGACCGATAAAATCAAAACACGTTTTCCCATGGTCCATAAAACTCATGTTCACCAAATCAGTTCATGTTATAAAACATCAAATCCCGGCTCTCAGGCCAACACATGTGAAAACATAATCACCTGGCCACAAAGACCAAAAACCCGTACTCAATACCAGTACGTCCTCACAAACCGCATCAATCAGCACTAATCACCAGTGCACAAGAAATATATCACAAATCACATCTGCACTACTCACAAGTGCACAATCAATCAAACTGCACAACTCACAAGTGTTGCACTACGCGTAGGCCAATATCCAGTCACTCTCTCGGGAACAGACACCTCTGGGCTCAACCCCCTCGGGCTCAGTCACCTCTGGGCGAACACATCCCCAGGCTCAGAAACCTCCGAGTGGTACATACAGGCTCAGTCTCATCCGAGAAGCTGACTACCATAGGATCAACTCCCGATCCTACAATCACATCCCCCAAGCTCCGGTCGTCTGGGTAATCCCCCCAAGCACCGACCGTCTAGGAATATCACAATCACAATGAAAACCATCCCGGGAATTACATCCCAAAATATTTCAATCAAATCTTGACTTCATACCAAGTCAAGATCATCCCTGACTAGGTCTCAAAGCCCAAAATACCATTTACACGTATTTCTTTAAAATCACCTTTTAGAACAATAAAATAATCCAGAAATCATCATTGACTTACCAACTAAGTCAAAACATCATTTTAGAAATCATTTAGACTCCGGGCCTAGCCCAAAACATAATTTGCACGTTCCTCGTAAAACGTGCCCGAAAGACTGATTAACATAATCATAAATCACAATAAATCATTAATATCACAAATTCACAGGTGACTCCAAATCCGAGTCAAAATCACTATTCACTTGGGTTCTCATGCCCAAAATAACATTATCACGCAAATCCATGCGTTGCAACCTCCGATTGCCATTTTCACGTAAATCCACGAAATTGACCATTGACTCATTCCCGAGTCATCACATCATTTTCCAATCCATGACTCAATAATCCGAGTCCAACCATTATTTTCAATCAATTTTAATCCCGACTCACAAACCAAGTCCAAACATCATTTTTACCAAATTTCGTAATTTCACGAAAATCGCCCAAAAATAATATTATAATAATCATAAAACCGAGAAATTACCGGATTGAAACATAAATCATGCCAAGCATATAAAATCATATAATACCGCATTTAAATCATATATGCATGCATTACGGTTAGAAAACAAAGTCCATTCACACCCACCGTCCAAAACGGTATGTTTCTGAGCTGCACGTTTTTCCGTAAATTCTGGAATCACAACTCCTGCCCAAAATCATTATAGAGGGTTACTAACATCTCAAAATACAATATATAATTTCCCCCAATTTTTCCGGAATTCAAATACGTATTTTTAACGTAAAACAAAACTTCGGATACGCGGAACATTATCGAAACAACATCCGATTTCATCGAAACCAGTGCCAAAATGTTCGTTACAATGAGAGGATCAAAAGTCATGTTGACCTCACCTTGAGACTAGGCCGGTTGCGCCCCCAGGCGCCGCCGTGAGTGGCTGCGCGTGAAACCCACGCGCCAGCTACAGTACCCTCGTCCTCACCCGTTTGTCTGTAAAACGGGCCATTTAACCCGCGAGGCGACCCGGTTAATTTCCTACCAATTCGACATTGTTTCCATCAATTGAACATTCAGTCAGTTTCGAATTAAGTTCAATTTAAGTTCTGTAAACTCAATTACGTGATCACATACCTAAAACCCGTCGACTTCGATGATGAGCACAAAGAACACCCGTCACTGTGCAACCATGGAATTCCGTCAATCTCAACCGGTTTCTTCCAGTTGATGAACCCAGAAGCATCGTGGGATCATGAGAAGTCGTTTCCCCACATCAATTGAATCAATCGAAGCCTCAAACTCCACGACTCAAGCTCGAAGTTCCTCTCTGTTACCAAACCCGTTCAGAGCCAATTGGGCATGAATTCATCTCGTTTTTTATTTGAAAAAACTCATCTCAACCTCAGGAAGCTACTTCCAAGCTCCAATTCGATCCTCACGGCTCAATTCTCATTATTCGAATTTCCCTCCCAAAAACCAAATTTTCGAATTCTCAGTTCCCAGCTCACTCTCAATCTCCCGTGTTTACCCAGTTGAGTTCAATCTCAATAATCTCTCAATTGCTCACTCTCAGGTTCAGAAATGGAAGAGAAATAGAGGTTGGGAGAAAACTGATTTGTGGGTTGTACACGGTTGAAGAAAATATGGGAGATTAATGGAAATTAGGATTAATTAATTAATTTAATATAATAAAACATAATAATTAGGTCTCCCCCATAAACATGGATCCTGGTTTAATGCCTGATTTTAGGGGATGAGTGACACTTGTCACTCATCCAAGTGTGTCCAGTCACCGGGTACTGTTCATATTAAAATATTATTTTATCCAGGTTCGTTCGGTTAATCGAGCCCGATTCCGTGACCATAACTTTGTCGTCGAATCTCCGATTTTGGCATGCCGCCTGTCGTTGGATTCATATCGATGAGACCTACGTAACGGTCCTTAGCCCTCGTCCATCGGACCTCCCGATCAAAAGTCAACATTTGGACCCTAATATGCCAAATTACCAAAATACCCCTCAATTTCCGAACGCCATAACTTTCACCTCGAATGTCGGAATCGAACGTGCCACTTGTCTATGAACTCGTGACGTCCCGAACTACGTCACAGTCATCGGCCAAAGTCCATTTGACCGCCCGAACTAAAAGTCAACAATTTGCCCACGCAGGGGCAAAACGGTCATTTTGCACGTTTCGTCCGATTTCACTCAACTAATCCCAGATTAGTCATTCTACATCATAATTAATTAATATTCAATCCCGATATTCGGGACGGGTCATTACAACCTTCCCTCCTTAAAGAATTTCGTCCCCGAAATTCCAACTATCCGTATTCCACAACTACCTCGTGGAGAACAAATGGGCCTCACAACATGTGTACACCTGTACACCCACTAGCCAACGCAGAACTCGTCTGCACTGAGACGTCACATCGCAGATGCACGTCGTACTAACTACACTCGACCACCTCGAGTGAAATTGATCACCAAAAATTGGCAACGTCACCATTAAGCTGACTTTTTCAGCTTGATGGCCCCACGTAATCACTAATGTGCCCTAACTTCCGCTCTCATAGAGAGTCACCAAAACTCACTTGTCAGTCCATGCCGACACTACAAGCCAAACTGTCACCACCAAGCTTTACCACCCTAGTAAAGCGCCAATCAGTAACAAATCAATGACAACACATCATACTACAACGTCCGTCAATGTAGCATAAGATCAACAACATGATCTCCCCTCGCAGGGCAAACTCAATCCTGCGACAAATACCAACATCAGTAACCACAACTGTCACCCCCTCAGCGATCCCAGATGCTGGTAAGGTCACGACAAGGTAACATCTCGCCGCAAAGCAACTTGCGGTCACACTGACCACCAACTCACTCATCCTGAGTATATGCATACCGTCATCACACTCAATCAAACGGTGCAACTGGAACACATTGAACACCATCCTAGCAGTGATCACACAACTTAACACTAGAGTTATACTAGCCAACCATGGCTAAGAGCACCTGCTCAAACAATCACTGAAATCATCAGAATCACTCTGCCCAGTGCATCGTGTTCAAAGTCCAGTTCACGTTCACAACCAAAACCAATGGTATTGGAACTAAGCCAAGCACCAACACGTTTATCGACACATCACTGGTACACCCAATGTACCGTCACTAGGTATCAAGTACCCCAAACCATGTACAAGGTACATACATCTATCCCTTGACCAGACTACAACCACCTAGGTCATAGCCAAACACGTTGCAATAATGGAGTCCATTTGCCCAAACCAGCAAAAGAAAAATCGAAACTCCACTAATCAGCTAGTTCGAATTCCAAATCCGAATCCGCAACTTCGTAAGAAATCCCGAATCCAAACCCAGACATCACAGATTTTTTTATCCATGTCCAAATCCGAATCCGAAATCATTATTCCAGAAGCTAGCATTTGGAATAATCATTCCGCACCCAAATCCAGTATTCCACTTTCAAGTTCTAAAATCGAATCCTGAATCGTCACTCAGAAATTTGATTCCAAAACCCGAAATCTCGTTCACGTCCACTCGGACACACCAAAACCGAACCTATCGGTTACCCGTTCATTATACTCGGTTGACTTCATAAGGAAGCCAATCCAACAACCACACGGTTAAGGTTGACAAAATCCGACCACTTCGGAAACCTTCTCACTCGAGTAATATACCACAAGGGGCTCCACTTCGAAAAGAAGTTCAGTCCCGTCATTTACGACTCACATACCAGAGTAAGAGTGACACACTCTCAACCCCACTGGATCATCAGGATTACGGTCCAGATCCATCACGACGTCAGCTGACCATGAACATCACGATCCTAGATCGTCACAATGCCCAATGTCCACGACATCACAAACCCGATCCACCTAGGATCCACACGGTTAACTACTAGGAACCATAGGGTCTTACACCCTCATCTAATTTGCGTACTGTCACAATGTTTGACAACCAAAGCCCACAATTAAAAAGTTCAGTCAACGACGAGACACACAGCGACTGTGGGTTCTCACTGATTACCTCGTATCTACCCTTGCCATCCCACCTAAGGAAAACTAAGGATGATCTAAAACAATAACACCAATATTCATCCCCGGGTCAAGTTTATTCTGGGCCCAACACGCCCATCTACAAACCAAACTGTTAACAAAAACAACCATCCGGACCGACACTAGTCCGACACATTCAAAACACATGATACAATATTACAACACAAATGGACAATACAAACTATTTACAAGGTATAGCAAACTGTGAACAGCCGCCGTGGACGGTGGTTTTCCAACTGTGAGAAATAGAGAGCAGGGCATGCTTTGACCATGAATTTAATTTATCTTGATTCCCATATTTTGCCCATGGTTTGTGCATCAAAAGGAGAGGGGAAGTCGAGAAGAAGGTGGTGGTATCCACGGTGGAGCTCATTGAGGACAGTAAGTCCATTTCCCGCGAAATAATATTTTTAAAACGATAATGGTAGTTTAAGTTTTTGTGTTTAATAATGATAATGGTTCATTAGGAAAGGTGTTGAATAAGATGATGAGCTGATGGACGAAGAATTAGGGCCAATGGTGGCCGGCGTGTCAAGAGCACATAAGAGACGTTTTGAAGATTTGATCGAGTTCGAAGAAGGTAAGTTGTAGTCGTGATTTTTAAATAAGAACATTATAGATCAATTAGAAATGAAGGGAAGTAGCTATAGGATCAAATAGAATAAAAAAATGGACCAAAAATATAGAAATTACAGCGGTGAACCCCTCATGCCGGTCCACCTAGACCGGGTCTACAGAACCAAACCGAACCCGGTTCAACAGAGGTTGAAGATGGGCACAGTGCCTGGCGCGTCAAGCCCACGCGCAGCCCCTTTGGGCGGCTTGTGTGGGCGCGTGGCACGGAGTTTGAGGGAGGTTTCAACATGACTTTTAAAGTATTCCATGTAACGAACATTTTAAGACTAGTTTCGAGTCGATCGGACATCGTCTCGATATGTTTTGGGATGTCCGTAGGTTTTAGGGCTCGTTTAAAAATAGTTAAAAATTCTGGAAAATTACGGGGATCTAGTAGAAGCTTAATAAATTAGTAAGTGACTTTATTATGGGATTTGGACAGATTCGGGAAAGCCGGTGATAGTGTTTTAGCGGGGAAAGCGTACGTGCACGCGTGTGGAGGCAGCGTCAAAATGGTCTGTGAGTGGACTTTGCTTTCAAACTTATGATGCATACATAAATGTTTTATATGTTTTTTATACATGATTCTATGATTTTGATTATGATCTTGATGCTTTACGGTTTTGCACGATTTTCGAGATATTTACGTATTTGCACGTTTTGCGAGTTTTCGACTTCTATTGTGATTTGAGCATGATTTTGATGATCGGATTTCGGGATTGGAAATATGATTTGATTTCAATGTTTTTCGATGAATTTCGGGAAAAGTGATTTCGTGCTTGGAGCTTGTTCATGTGCTTTCGATAACAAGATTTCAGTTTTGGAATTGGATTTCGGATTTGGTTTCGAGACTTGGAAGGGAAAGTTTAGATTTGGGTTCGGGATTATGGTTCCGGATGCTAGCTTACAGAATCATTGTTGCGAATTCGGATAAGGATTTTCTATGGTTTTCACTGTTGATCAAAAATGGTTTTGGATTTAAAGACCCGGAAAAAGAAAAAGAAAAACCGTTGGATCTGGTTTTGAGTTTAAAGACTCGGTTGATTGACGGGGGAAGGGCCCTCGATTGATATGTTTTGAGTTTAAAGACTCGGTATATGTTTTGAGTTTAAAGACTCGGTTATGATACCCCCAAGGCCTATTGATTGTGTTTTGAGTTTAAAGACTCGTTGATATCTCATGAAGGACTGATTATGCACATGGTTTTTAGTTTAAAGACTTGGGCGCACTTGAGATCCAGCAAAATCGTATGATTGATGTTTTTCACTGGTTTTTCACTGGTTTTATGATGTTTTGGGCAGTAGCCAAGGCGATTTGGATTTATTGAGTTTTGGAGCTGAGTTCCCGTACTTTGAGATTTATTTGTCGTTTTGGGATGAGGGCCTGGATTTGAAAAAAAGAATTGATTCTGGTTTTCATTGGTGGTTTTTGATATGAAATGATTTTATGACATGTACTTTATATGCATGCATTGGTTTTGCGTGGATGGTAAAAATGTAATTGTGCTTTCTGATAACTGTTTTTGAACTTCTATTTTATTTTTTTCCACTCACGGTCTTTTCATGTTTTCGATACCCTCTTGGTTGTCGCGGTGCGGGCTGTTGGTCGAGAGTGACGGAAACATCACACAAGTGATCCACAGTAGATTCTGCACGCTCTCGAAAGTCCGGAAGCTTTTTAGGCAGTTGGTTCGAGAATCCCTTGTCCGAATTACGTGTCACATTGAGGTTGGACGTCGGTTTAGCCCTTAATCCTGGGGTATTGGGGTTGGGTCCTGTCATTGTCTCAACCTACCCAATCAATCTATGTGATCAAAATCGTGAAATCAATCCTAAATCATGCCTGTTCAAAGATGCACAGTAACCGGCCACCTTCAAACGTGGATTTTGGCCAACTCACCACTGCTGCCCTTGAAACCAACCTCCACGAGCACGTCTCACTCCCTAGAACCTCCCCCAAGAAACCAAATAGATCAAAAAATGTCCAAACTAAAAACTCCATTTTTGAATCAGAAAAAGCTTACCTTCGAAACTCCGGCCAACTTGCACGACGGTCCACGCCGTTACCACCGTTCAGTTCGCCTCAACCTCCTATCTCACTTTCATTCACATCCCAATAGCAACAGATGATGATTGAAAGGTGTTTGTGTGGGATTGGGTGGTATGGTGTATGGGTTTTACGGGTTAAGCGAATGAAAAACAAAGGAAATGAAATATGAAGATAAAGACCCAATTAATTGGGGTTTGGGCTAATTAGATGGGTGACACGTGTCACTCATCTGGTGGTCCCCCCATAGTTATTTATCCAATCACAACAGGCCACTTGTCTAATTTCTTGGCTTTCGTGGCATCGTGATGCGCTCTAGATCCATAACTTTCCCGTCGAATGTTCGATTTCGACATGTCACCTTTCTAAGGACTCGTAACATCCCGATCAACGTAACGGTCGTTGGTCTTTGTGTATTTGACCTTCCAGGTCAAGAGTCAACATTTTGCCCATCCCCAAGGGAAAAATGGTCATTTTACACCGGTTGTCCGAAATCCCTCAACTAATCAAGGATTAGTCACGATAATCCTCCATTAATCCCGTGAATTTGGGACCGGTTGTTACATAATGGACTAAGGCTCGAAAAGATTCAAAGTGGAAAATTTCGCTACATGACGAGGTTAGTGTGTTTGGATGTGGGTGTTAACCCCGAGAGGTTGGACTCTCTTTAATTGACATATCATATGAAGATGCGAATATGGATAAAAATCAGGAATATCCCTTGTCTAATAGTATTTAAGGGTAAGTCTTGCTTATTTAGGGTTTATTATCAGACGGGAGGAGGATCGGGCACAATTGTCAAAGTAATTTATGTTCGGGTCCTGTCATTACTGGTTTTTGAATAGAGCTTATAGCTTCGATCAACAAAAGTAACCTGAGACATGAGCGTAATACTCCAAATGTCACGAACATCCTCCTCACAAAATACGTTCCCAAAAGTCTACTTATTCCAACCCCTAACAAGATATAGGAGAGTCGAGACCATTGTAACGATCCGAACCTTTGAGGAAAGTCAAGTGGGGAAAAAGTACGTAAAAAGATGATTTTCACCTAAAAAAAAAGTTAAAATGTTGACGTTTTGATAGAGACGTCTATTTGGAATTCCAAGAAAACCATTACGAAGGTCTCAGAATCCTGAGTTCGTAGACCGTGAGTTCGATTCGGGTTAGAAATCCTTTGTGGTATTTTGGTAATTATGCTTGAAGGGAAATTTAGTCATTTTACAACAAGGACCAATTTTGTGGTGACAGGTGTCAAGATATGGAAGGTTCAAATATTTTAGCTTTCCCCATCGACCAACCACACCATATAATGATGTGGGTGTGGCTGTGTTTACTGTGTGTGTTATGTTGAGGGTTTAAGTGGCCTATGGCCAAAAATGAGAAACAGGGAGATGAGAGAAGGAAGGACAAGAAATGAAGAAGGAAAGTAAGATAGTTCATATGGGTTGAAAAGAGGAAGAATTAGGGGAGAAATTACATGGAAATGATGAGAAAAGAGGGAGAAAACAGGGAGAAGAGTCCTTAAACCCATGAGCATAGAAATCGGGTTTTTGGCTCAGGGGCAGGAACGTCAAAACTGGGTGATTCTGTGTCCTTTTGGAGTTCTTGGTATCCTTTTAAGCTAAAAACGAAAGAGTTTTGCATGTAGGAAGGTCGTGGAAAGGGACTGTGAACCATGGCCGAAGTTCGTGAATTCGAACTAGGCCATCAAGGTAAGTTTTCTCTAGTTTCAAATCCTAGATCCCTTTATGATATTGTGCTGATGAATTCTAGCTGTTGAACCATGAAAAAAGGTGTTGAATGGCGATTTTCTACCTAGGTCATGATCACCGGGTTGGGCAGCCTAATTTGCACGAAACCGGGTTGGCTCAATGATAAGGATGATGAACAGTGCCCTGCGCGTGAGGTCCACGCGCAGGGACTTTCCAGGGAGCATGTGGGTGTGTGTGATGCTATTTGAGAATGTTGTTAACAAGAAAGTTATAGTATTTGATCATACGAGTCTAACGGTATAATTTTCGAGGAGATATCGTCTCGGGATAGTTATGACTATCCAAAATTTTAGGCATTATTTTAATTCATTTAAAAATCCTAGAAAATTGTGGGATTAAAGTGTCAGTCAATTGGGATAGTTAGTGACCCTTATAAGTGATTTTTTTTTTATAGGAGATGACATTCTTGGATTTTATAAGAGAGCGTACAATGCGGTTCGACTACCCGTATGGTACATATGAGTGGACTTTTGCTTTCCTTAAATCCTAAGCATGAATTTTTATATGATTTTACATTATTTATTATGTGAATTTCTTGAAGGTTATTTAAATATGGTTTTTATGAATTTTTGGTGATTTTACGGCAATTGCAACTTTGCACGTTTTACAAGGAAACTATCGTCCTGTGTTTAGGTTTACTTCTAAGTTTTGGAAAGTATTTTTATATTCGATTTGAATTGACTATATGATTTTGGTGGTGTTTGATAGATTGGGATTTTATATGATTTTCTGGAAAATTTTAATGGCTTATTTTACGAGGTTTGACATGACTTAGGCCCGAGTTTTGAGTTTTTTTTTTTATTTATTTCTGAACTTGGTTCTAGATATGGAATGAGAACTTGATATAGTTATGTGAGTACTAAATATATATGTGATGGTGTCTGTTGGTTAATAATCTCAAACGTCGAGCCGAGAGTTCCTAATCATAAGACTAGTATTATGTATGATTGAGGATTCTGGATATGTCGTTGTGATGTGATGGAAGACCCTCCTCGAGTTGTGGTTGGTTGTGTCTCAGAAATCCAGAGCCGGGCTATGTTTCCCTAAGACTTGGATTAGTACTCAGACGTCTAGAGATGGACTCTATTTTATTGGGATCAGTTAACACCCAGGTATCCAGAGCTGGGCTCTGTTTCCCTGGGCGATACCCAGATGTCCTAAGTGGGGCACTATTTTCCTGAATGATATTGGCCTACCGGTAGTGCACACTTGATATAATTATTCACTTTGCAGATATCGAGGATGAGTTAGTTAAGGTGATGGGTTGGCTCGATATGATCAGCCGGTACAGTATGGTTGGTCCAGTGTTACTGGTATTGTTATGCATTGGTTGATTCACTATGTTTCTTGTGTTTGTGCTTTGGCCTGATCGTATATGCACTGGTACTGTGATCTGAGCTATATTGGTTGGTTAGCATGCATAGTTTATAAAATGGAGGGAATTGATATTTTTCGAACTATGTTTTAAAAAATTTTATTTTCTTCCACTCACACATTTTCCTTGGTATGAAATCTTCCGGAGCTGATGCACGAGAAACGAGGCTGTTTATGGAGTGGAGGCATGAGCTCAAGAATATACAAGTATTCCTTGTCTACAGGATTTCGAGGGCACATTTGGTTCTTTGGATTACTTATCAAACAGGAGCAGGACCTAAGCATGTTAGATATGGTGTTTCCTGGTTGGGTCATGTCAACTTAGTATTAGAGCCATGTACTCATATGTGCTTGAAATTGTCATGCCTCCAAAATGTGAACCTCGTGCACGTTCTGGTGGTGAGACGATAATAGGAACACTGGGGCAGTTTTGAGGCTGGATTTGAATTAGTTATATGTAATATGTGTTGTTAGTACAATTCACCTGGATTAGTTGAGGTGTTATCTATATTCTATGACGGTGTATTTACTTGAGATTCTTGATGTTGGATTGGATTAGCAGCGTGACCAAGGAAGTCACGCACTGAAAAGGGAAACAGTTGTATGACTCCAAACAATAAGTGAGCTCAGTAGTAGAATTCAGTGCAATTGTTGATATGTTGGACTCAAATGAGAAAAGTGAATATGTTTCCTCGATTGAACTAAGTGTGTGGGGATTAGTGTGATGAAGGTCCTTTGTGGGATCCGATGTATGGTAATGTGTTGGTCAACAATTATAGGTAACAGAATTTGTCTATTCGGGAATGTCAATTGAAACTCCAATAGGAATCTGGATATCCGGTTATGGTTTGGTGGTGAATTGGATTGCCGAAATAAGATTTGCGAAAAGCCGGAAGGCGAATGTATTGTGTTTAAGTGCATCAGGTGTCATGATTTTGTGAAGTTTGGAAAAAAATCATAGTATGGAGGAAACCCCCCTGTCATGGATAGGTGATATGTCTTCATGTTTAAGTTGATTAAACAATTTTTGATGATTGATCTATGGTATACCCATTTGATTTGTGTTCCTATAACTCTAATTGGGCAATATGATTGCCTCGTATTTGGGACCCATATCTACAAATGTGCGGTTGTTAATATATGGTTGCTATGGCCTTATGATCCTTGAATTTTTCAACATGGAGATTGATTGTTGTTGTTTTATTGTATGATTATGTTTGTGCTTTGTGAAATAGATTATCTTATCGTTGGGCTGGAGTGGTTGATTGAATCAGTAATATTGAATTCGTATTCGAATTCTCGATATATGAGATGTATGTTAGTTAGTGTTATCTAAAGAAGTGTGTGGAGCAAATTATGCCTTTAGTGGGGAAACTGGCACTCCAGCTTTTAAATACCCAAAGAAATGATAGCAAGATATTGAGGATTGGGTATGTTTCTAATTATCTATATTTATGTCCAGATATTTATCTTATGATTTGATGAATTCTGAATTTAGGAAATGATTTTTGGATACTATTTCATGATGGTTTCATGGAAATTGTTTCTAGAAAAGCCGTGTTTGAGCATAGACCCTGTTGAAATTTTTTGACCCGATGTGAGACATAAATGTTTATGGAAATGAGTTTATTGGATTTGATGATTGTTTTCCACATATACCCTCTTTTAGTATATTATTGTTTTCCTCCGGAGGTCTGCTAATTCTAGAGAGGCCATGATTACGCTGCCTAGAGATGAGTAAGTCTGTGGGAGACTCAGTTTCAGGAGTGGTAAATTATGACATCACCTGGATGTCATTGATTCCGGGGATGATCTTGGATGTGAGAATCCTGAGTTTCTAGACATAGTATTAGTATCGTGGCTGATGTTTGATATCGTAGATTGGAGATCAGTTGGTAAGTTAACTACATGAAGTTGTAACAGTGAATGTGTTCAGTTGGAATTCAAGGAAGTATATGATCAGTCCAATAAGACTACCCAAATTCTGGGGGAAGCGTACGAAGGGTATGGTGTGGAATCCATGTTCGTATTAGACCTTTTGGAATTATTGGAAATAAAGGGTAAAAGGATAGGATGAATATATACAATTGACATTGCTCTCAGAACCCTCCTGGCAAGATGCGGTGCTATAGAGACTTCGACGGATGTAATAAAACACACATGTGTTATTGGATGATTGTCGGAAAAGTTGAGATATAGGAACTCGTTGTACATGATGAGACAGATAAGATAATGGAGTAAGAAACTAAGAAAAAGATCCAGAAAAATAGAGAATAAAAGGAAAGTGTTACGTGGCGAACCACGTATAAAAAGGGAACATCGAATAGTGAAGGGGAATTGGAGAAGCTATATGCTCGTATTTCCGTGCACCGCCCCTGTGTCCACCGAGAAACCCCCTTGGCTTTATTAGTGAGGCCAAAAACTGACCCTGTGAAGCCGTCCTGAGGCTGGATACAGAACACCTTTGTCAACATGGTCTTCCACTATCCAAATTGGAGCTCAACCCCTTCCTCCGGCACTGGCAGTGGGTAATCATTAATGACGTGATCTTGGCAGCCACACCAAAAACAAAAAAACGTAAGTGCTCGTACTCTATCTCAAACTTCTTTGCAGGTTCAACAGGCAGTAATTTCAACGTTATTAAATGCTTTGGAGGTTCCCCCACCCGCAGCGCCACATGGGTGCGAAGGAAGGTTCCCAAACAATCCATGTTGCACCCTTCACTCATCGCCGCAAAACACCCTCATGATTCCAACCCTCTCAGCTAGATTAGGGTTCAAAGTTATCTTACGTACTCGAATCCAAAAGTCTTGCAAATCAAGACAGGCCTCCCCTGGATTGATAAGCACATCCATCGTTGCCACCACAAAGAGCACTTTGTCAAGGCCAAGGCGATCCCTGGAGGACCAAACTACGGACTGCCGCACTCACAAACAACAACCTCACAGTCTGCAGACCACAGGGAACGGTTCCCTCATGAACCAAATGCGACGAAGGGTACTCATAAGAGCTTCTCAGTTAAACCCTCTCGACATCAGTAGTCGGCCCACCATCAGAAAACGAGGCGATAGAACCAAACTCTCACGTCCACTGACGTCCAGCTCCAAATCCTTGCTCGCCGATATTGCCATGTTTTCCTCCATACAACCACTCAGACTACCCATCCTCAAAGACCACAAGTAAACCAATCCCAAATTGACAGATTTACACCCACACCAAAAACGCAGCAGCCACTATTTCGCCGCTGTACGTAAACAAGAAAAAACCGCAACCGCCGAAACGGACAAAAGTGCCTAAAACCCTAACTGAAATAAACGGAAGGGACAATCAATTATTATTTTTTATAATATTTGCATTCCAATACACGTAATATCTTTTTATATAACTTGTTTCAAAAAAGGAATAAATTATATATATTATAATTGGAATTAGTTTATTTTTAAAATATTATTTTAAAACCATCTCAACAAAAAATTTAATATCTGTATAGATGATTTAATTATTTATATATAAAAATTAAATCAACGATATTATCTTGAATTAGTGCCGGCAAATAACAAGACCACTCGTACTCTTAGGACAATATATATTTGACTTCTATTTGTAAGGATATGAGATATCCTTACTTGTGTGTTCAGCAATATATATACACCATTTGCATGAAAATAATTTTAATCTAATTTCGAAGGATCTCGAACGGAATAGGTATTAAATATTGCAATCATTTTCCATCTGGAAGGTATGACCAAGGCAACTGCATGATGTATTGTCTCGTTGCAAAGCATAAGGAATGGAAAATCCTCCATTCATAGGCACATGGACGACGTACATATATGCAATTTCATTCTATTGTTTTTAGCCAATTATCACTTCGCCATGTATCATGTATGTCCGCTAATTAATAATATAATATTATACTAGTCTAAACCATTTTGCAATGGATATGATGATGCAAGGAAGAACAATAAAAATGCACGACAGACTTTTAATTCCCATGGCGGAAGTGAGGACGCTTTATTCACCTATCAAATTATCAATCATATCCAAAATATTTCACTCCGATGATGCTCTTCCAATTATCAACCTATCAAACTATCAATCATTTTTTATTCCATGTACCCCACTGCCGTCTGAAAGTAAGGGATAAAAGTCATACTAAACTACATTTAAACATGACGATTATAATTAAACTTATATAGGACCATAATTAATTTTTTTCTTACAACCAAGGGTAAATAATTCATGTAATTCAGTGCCTTGGCATGTCCACGAGCGACCTTAGGTTTGAACCCAACAAACATTAAAATGCTCCTTATATTTATATATACTAGCCTCACTGCGGGCGGCTCCGCGCCTACGCGAGGCTCTTCGGTACGCTCCACACGCTATTTTTTTTTACTCGAGATTACGTTCTTTCCTATTTACAATTTTCAAGTATAAAAATGACTAAATCATATAATATAATTGGATCATGTACAAACTAAATTTACATAACAAATATGCCTAGCTAGGGAGATTTTGAATTTTTCTTTACCTACAAAAATGCGTACAGCAAAAATAAAAATTCAAAATCTCTCTAGCTAGGCATATTTGTTATGTAAATTTAGTTTGTACTTGATCCAATTTTATTATATGATTTAGTCATTTTTATACTTGAAAATTGTAAATAAGAAAGAACGTAATCTCGGGTAAAGAAAAATAGCGCGCGGAGCGCGCCGAAGAGCCTCGCGCGGGTGCTGAGCCGCCCACAGTGAGGCTAGTATTTACTGGTTTTTTTTTTTCAGAGAAAGGAAAAAGAGTACCCTGATGGCTTGCACAAAATATTAAAGAACAAAACACAACCATAACTAATATTCGAGTATCCACATGCGTGCATCACTTCCAACTTGAAATTGTAATGAAAAAATGTTAATAAATTTTTTTTATTCATGTACATCTTAATAATTGAGAAGATTTTCATATTTGAAAACAAGAAAAGCTTAACAAAACGTTAGTTGGGCCGAAGCAGAATTTCTTTATAAACAACATTTTTGGTGAAAACCCCTTCTTAACCAGATAAGTTCCCTTTCTTAACCAAGACTTTCGTTGAAGATGCTGAAACACCGCTTGATAAAGCCACATATAACTGGCCATGACTAAATACATGATCTGGTAGGTAAATACCCACATTTGGTAATGTTTGGCCCTGTGATTTATTTATGGCAAGTGTAAAACTCAATTTCATAGGAAATAACGTAATCTCGGGTAACGAAAAATGGCGCGCGCAGTGCGCCGAAGAGCCTCGCGTAAGCGCGGAGCCCGCCGAAAAGCCTCGTGCAGGCGCGGAGCCGCTTGCAGTGAGGCTAGTATACTTATTATGTAAACAAAAAAAAAATACCTAATACCCACTTCATATTTTCATTATTTTCTGACAAATCTCTCGGCACGATATCCTAAAAGGAAATTGGTATAAAAATCAAATAGTAGGAGCCGCTTAATTCTTGATTAGAAAAACGTGCAAGCCACCCTTGACACGTGGAGGTTTAGAAACGAAGGGATATAATGGCCTATTTTGGCAAAGAATGTGCTAAACAAAGGGAGGTTTGATCTTCATTTGATGCGAATAATTCAATAATAAGAGTACAAATTAATGTTTCAAAAAGTATAATACAATATTCCTTCTCTTACATGAATCATGTTCCTCCAAGTAGTTTACACAATGAAAATCCATACGAATATAACAACCAAATATAAGTAGAGAAAATCCAACGAAACCGAAAGAAAATAGAGGCAAACATAATCGATCCAATGTTATTTTATTTACATTGAAATATTGTTTACATTGGAAAAAAAAAAACATAATTGTGCTTCTTCCATTTGTTAGTGCATGTACAAGCAATGTGAGGCATTTAAATTAGAGTAATTTGTTAAGTTTTTTATATGACTTTGTATTGAACTATCAAGTCTGAAGGAGTGAAAACATGAAAGATGCATGTTTCCCATTCATCTCTCTAATAAGCATTCATTCAGCGACAATAAAAAGCAATAACCCAGCAATGATGATGAGTATGGAAGAAGATAAAATGTGAACTAATGCTTCTCAACTTTGTCGATGAATACCAATGAAAAGACCATCTTTGTTAACTTGGCATTTGCAGTTTGCTACTAAAAAACCCACAACAAAGAGAAAAAGAAAGAATATCAATTTATGGGATATGAATAAATTATTATGAAAATGAAGAAGACCCAAGTGAAAAAGAGTGATCCAATCCTAACAACTACACTCATCTACTCTAAATTCCAAATCTAATCCAATAAAAAATCATAACAACATTTAATCAAAACAACCAATCAAAATTTATCGCTTGATAGTGCCAGTGGAGTCCATTACCGAGAATATGTATAGCTAGCCTGCAATATCAAACATGAAAAACAGACATGTCACATAGCAACTGAGGGAGAGTAGAGAGTGTAAAGACCCGTCCCGGAAACCTGGATTAGATTAGTAGTTAATGATGGATTATTAAAGGTAATCGGTGATTAGTTGGATACATTCGGACGGACGGTGCAGAATGACGAATTTGCCCCTGGAATTGGGCAAAATGTTGACTTTTTATTCGGGCAGTCAAATGGACTTTGACCAATGACCATGACGTAGTTCGGGACGTCACGAGTCCGTAGAGGGGTGGCACGTCCGATTCCGACGAACGAGGAAAAAGTTATGACGTTCGGAAGTTCAGGGGCAATTCGGTAATTTAGCTAAAAAGGGGGCAATTGTTGAATTTTCATACGATATGGGATTTTCATGAACTTCGAGGACCGTTAGGAAGGTCTCGAGTCCCTGATTCCAACGACAGGCGGCATGTGTCATTTGGAGTTCGAGAATTAAAGTTACGAGTCTAGGAACTCGAGGGGTAAAATGGTAATTTGGATAGTAAGGGGCAAAATGGTCTTTTGGCAGTTTGAATTTGTGAGCAATCACAGGTGGACACCTGGCCTAGTGGATTGGATATTTTTCACCAGACTTTGGGAGAGGGGGACACGTGGTTCACCTCTCGTTGGTTCTAGCAAAATCGACGATGTTTGATTGTTTCCTTAAAGAGAAAACAGAGACAGTGATGGCTGGGTTCAATTGTGAGTCGTGGGTGAGTTAGTCTGCTTGAGGAGGAGATTAGGGGTTTGCTTGTGCGCTATGTGAGTGAGTCTGAGCGCGAGAATGAGTGTAGGAAGCTGTGAGACGTGAATAATCACAGAAAACTAAGAGGGAGGCTGTGAGCTTCAAATGAGGAATCCTTCATGAATTGAGTTTGTAGTGGTTGTTAGTGAGTAGAAGAGAGACTAGGACGTTAAGGAAGCACGATGGAAGCCACGGCATGGGGATAGAGGGCAAGTAAGCCATCTCGATTGCCCTGTTTTTCAGAGTTTGTTCAAAATGAAAAATCGAGAGGTGTAGTGAGTTGTTGAGCATCTGTGATGTCTATTAGCATCTTAGGAAGTTGTTTTTGCACTCAGGGACTCATAACCGTGATTGGAGAAGCCTGTGGTGGCCAAAAACAGAAGGCTGGAAACTCAGAGTGCTGGATCGACTTTGGAAGGTATGACATAGGCTTCATTTTTATGTTTTAGTCAGTTAAATCGTATGCTTAGTAGAGGACGAAGCTAACGGGATTAAAAAGGTGGGTGAGAATTGGATGGTTTAAGAGGTCAGACCGCCTGCGCCGGTTAGATTGGACTGGTCTGAGCCGAACCGGTCTAGACCCGGTTTGGCAGAGGTTGAAGATGAACAGTATTGGCGCGGGTGGCTCCCACGCGCAGCCCCTTTGGGCGGCGCGTGAGGGCGCGTGGGGTCCCTTTTGAGGAAGGTTCCAACATAACTTTTAAAATATTCGATGTAACGAATATTTTGGCACTGGTTTCGAGTCGATCGGACATCGTCTCGATATGTTTCGGGCTGTCAGAAAGTTTTAGGGCTAGGTTAAAAATAGTTAAAATTACGGAAAAATTATGGGACTTTAGTATAAGCTTAATGAATTAGTTAGTGACCTCATTATGGGATTTGGACAGGTTCGGGAAAGCCGAGGATAGCGGAATGGCCGGGAACGGTGTAAGTGCGCCCGTATCGAGGCGACGTCGGAATGGTCTGTGAGTGGACCTTGCTTTGTAACTTATGATGCATGCATATATGTTTTAATATGTTTTCTATAAGTTATTCTATGATTTGAATTATGATCTTATGGTTTACGGTTTTGCACGTTTTTCAAGGAAATTACGGAATTTCACTTTTTACGAGATTTCGATGGATATTGTGATTTGAACCTGGTTTTAAGGATTTGATTTTGGGATTTGAAATATGATTTAAAATCAATGGTTTAAAATGAATTTTGGAAAAGAGTTTTCGGGCTTGAAGCCCAGATCAAAAAGTGGTTTTAAGAAACGTGATTTCAGATTTTGAATCGGAATTTCGGATGACGGTTCGGAATTCGATTTGGGACTTGGAAGTGGATTCCGGGTTTAGGTTCGGAATGGTTATTCCGGATGTCGGCTTACGGAATGATGGTTTCAGACTCAGATTTGGAAAGGGATGATGGATATGAGTTCTGAGTTTGGATTCGGGATCCTGATGAGATTGCGGATTCGGATTCGGAAATGGGAAATGATTTTCAAACGGTTTTGGATTGGATTTGCTGGATCTGGTTATTGGGTTTAAAGATCCGGATATGATTATGACGGGGGCGGACCCGGATTGGGTTTAAAGACTCGGATATTGATATTTCCCCCGTAGGCCTAGTGAGTTTAAAGACTCGGGAGTTTAAAGACTCGGATATATTGAGGCCTGGATTGAGTTTAAAAACTCGGGAGTTTAATGACTCGAATAGATCCAGCAGGTTCGATGGATGGAAATGTGGTTTCAAATGTGTTTTGGTTTTCACTGAGACTTGATGATGATGGTTTTGAAAGGATTTCCGATGTTTTGGGCTCTGCCCGGATGATATGACATTGATGGTTTTGGGCTGAGGCCCGGATTTTGAGAAAAAGAAACTGTGTTTGGTTTTTCTTACATGGTTTTATGACATGAATCTGATATGCATGCATTGGTTTTTGAAATTGAGGGTATAAATGGAATTGTTTTATTGAACTGTTTTTAAACTTATTCTTTATTTTTGTTCACTCACAGTCTTTTCGTATTTTTGATACCCTCCAGGTTGTTGCGGTACGGGCTGTTGATCGAGAGAGACGGGGACATCACACCCACGATCCACAGTAGTTCGGTATACTCTGGGAAGATCGGTACCTTTTTGGATGGTTGGATCGAGAATCCCTTGTCCGACTTACGAGTCGCATGAAGGTTGGACGTCGGTTTAGTCTTCGTGTCATGCGTAAGTTAGACGGGATCGGGATTTAGCCCTTAATCCCGGGGGATTAGGGGTGGGTCCTGTCAGAGAGAGAGGGAAAAAAAAGAAGAAATGATCACATGGTGACTGGTGAGTATAGAGAAGAGAAAAGCTAAACTATTGCACTCCAGTTCTGCCCATGAATCCCAATAAAAAATAATCTTTGGCAACTTGGCATTCACAGTTTGCTATTAAATCAGCCACAACAAAGAGAAAAAGAGAGAATATCAATTTATGGGAGGTGAATGTATTATTATCAAAATGAAGAAGATGAACGTGAAAAAGATTGATCCAATCTTAACTACTATACTCATCTGCTCTAAATTCCAAATCCAATCCAATAAAAATTCATAACAAAATTTAATCAAAACAAACAATAAAAAATTACCAGAAAAATCACCCAAAACCAAAGGAAAAGCCAAATTCTCCTTCATCCTCAACCCTTCCAAATGTAACTCATAGAAAATCCTCCTCTGCTTATTACACATGAAAAGTAGAGAGCTTAAACTCAAAATTTGAACAAAAAATCCAAAAGAAAGCTATTGAGTCTTGAAAGTAATAAGCACCTACACAAATCAACAAAGAAAAACTCAAAATTTTGAGAAATAAACAACACACTTGGATATATGAAGAGTTTATCTTATCTGTTTGTACTCTGTTATTGCAATTATAAGCAAAAAATTATGAATGGAATCTAATTATGAAAATAGGTAAGTGTTCAAAAACAAATTTGATAACTCTAAAATCAGGCCATATAATCCATCGCATAACCCAACTAAATTACCAATTTAATAAAACTGATTTTAAATAAACTGATAAACAAAATCTTAAACATGAGAATGAATAGGCAACATTTAAACTGAAATAGAATCAATCAAACTCCAATTCCTTTTACGAAAACAAAGTAATTTTATCAATAACATTTGCAGGAACAAAAACCTGAAATCTTGGAGATTGAGAAGGAAGATAACAATCAAATTAAAAAAAAATACTAAAAATTTTGACGCTCTATTTTCCATCAGTTCATTTTGACAAATAAAAATCTTGAAACCCAACTAACATAGAAACCAATCCAAGCAAACACAAAATAACCTCCCCTGAATTTGACAAATTGAGAAGGAACCAAAACGAAAGAAAGCAGTAAACAATACTTTCAAAACAGCATGCATAAAATCTGCCTAAAAAACAAACATAAAGTGAAAGTAAACTCTTCAGTAAAAATCTTAATAATTTTAACCTCCTCTCAACATGAAGCTTCATGTTGAAATTGGAACTCAAACTAATTTCTTATTTTAAAAAATTCAAACTAATTGTCGTATAGATGGTACCTCACTGAGACGGCTTCTTCTTCCTCTTACAACCAATCACCCAATCTATAGCCAAACCAACCGAAATCAATCCAATAGTAAATGGACGAATGAGTTAATCAACAATTGCAGCAACCCATATCTAAATTACCAACAATTGTGGCAACGATATAAAATGGACAAATCAATTGATTAAAAAATGCAATGAATGATATGACCCTAAATATAGAATCAGATAACCGAACTAACCGAAAGCAATTTGTTAGTAAATGGACGAATGAATTACTCAATCATTAAGCATTCATAAAGGAAAAAACATCCAAACAGCAGGTGAACTTCAATAAAATGAGTACACAAAACCTTAACATTATCAAATGAGTACACAATACCTCCACAACCAACACAAACTTCTTATCTCTCATACAAACCCTCCGTAGCCAACACAAATTCCAAACAGAAAAACTAAATAAACTGAAATAAAGCAAGTGCAGAATCAACTTGAACCTTGGAAGAGTCTTCATACGTGAAAGAGACAGAATCGAAATTGAAGAAAAGTTCAGGGCGTTGAGGACGATGAACCGAGTATCAGGGACAATATCGAGGTCGATTGCGACGGAGCCGCCGATCTCACAACGAAAAATTTAAAGAGCACACTATCGATCTCACAATGATCTCCTTCTGCCCTTACATATTCAAATTCAAAACCGATGCATCCATCAAAAAAATTAAAGGAACAATGTTTAAAAAAAATTCAAAAAAAATCAACACAAATATTTGATCATATATAATAAGGAAGTAAAAGAAAAAGACCTCCCAGCCTGTCAATATTCAATATAGATGGAGGGATTGCTGCTACGCACGATATAGATGGAGGGATTGAGCAGTGTGATGTTTGTGGGTTATCGTTGGAGCATGACGGAGAATCCTTATTTCTCTTTGGGAATTGGAGACAGGGGGGAATAATCCACCGGTTGTGATTGCATGATGGGGGAGTTGGGATTTTGATCGGACGGGTGAGGAGCGTCGGCCCGATAAGGCGCGGATGGCAAGTGGGTTTAGTGGGGGACGGTTTGTTAGTTTTGGAACATAAGCGGTTGCCATTTTTTTTATTAAAAGAGAGAAGCAGTTGCCATTTGGGATTTTGGGATTGTTTCATTCACAATCGTCGGGTTAACAGGGCCATTTTTTTAAAAAATAATTAATTTTTTATTTTCCAATTTTAATTTTAGATAATATAATATTACCTTTGAGTCCTCATTGTATTTAATTTTTGTTGCTTTAGAATTATTATTAAGGGTATATTGGTCCAAAAATTTGGTGAAGCTTATTATACCTCTTGGCTTTATAATAATAGATATATATATATATATATATATAAGAGTTGGAGTAGAATAACTTTGTGTCCAACAAAAGCTAAATTCATTTTTTTAAAATACAATTTTACTTGTTTGCGACTAATAAGAGAATCATGAATATATGTTAGATGTCAGATTGAAGTTTTATTTTAGATTTGTGATTTTATCCTCATTTGGAATCATGTTATTTATCCGCGAAAAAAATGGGAATATTTTTGTATTTTATATATATATATATATATGTATAAACACATTTTGATCAAAAACCCACGTGAATATTGTAGCTAAAAAGAGATAAATTGTGTGTTTCAGAAAGTTCTGTGAAAAGTAATTAATAGGAATTAATTACCATCATGGAGTATTAATCTTTGTTATTGATTATATTTGGATATGTGGGACGAATTATATGTGGAACCATAACCCGTTCAAATTGAGGGTCTCCCCTCATAAATCATCTATGAAATAATTATTCTCATAATGATAGCTTTTTAGTTTATTCCTTCAACGAAACTAACTTAAGTATCATAGCGTTTTTTGTTGAACCACTCTCAACTTCATATATTTTATGTGTTTGTAGATATTAAAAGGTCAATTTCTACCTAAACGATTTCTACATCAACAACATGTGCCTTTATTGAGAGCCGATTTGATCATGAATATGTAATAGCTTCTTATGAAATTGACGAGGAGCCTAAATTAAATACCCACATATGAATATCGATTACTCTTCGATTTGTTAATTTTTATCTTTCCATTGTCCCTGCTATGAATTCAAAGTACCTTACTGCTAATGTACTTCTGATATTGAATTTTGCAAACATATTTCCAACTTTTTCAGTAAGTAACCAAACATTACTATACTTACTTTGTTAACCCTTTTGCTTTTATTTTCTTTATTTTAATTTTTCACGCATCCTGTTTTGCGCACAATTTTTTTTTCCCTTAACTGTTAGGCCTAAGTTGTTGTCAGTACTATAGTATTTACAGTGATAAGTTTTTCTGTTCTAATGTTGGGAATAATAACTTTCTGGGGGTCAGGTAGTTTCATTGTAACCAAGGTTTTGATTGGTTTGTAATTAATTAACTTTCCAAAAATATGTGAAGGTAGTTTCATTATTCCTCCTCCTCCTCCTCCTCCTCATGGGTTTAATAAAAATATATATGATATTTAATAGCCTTCCTTACTTTTTCCTAAACATTATCAACGCCATAGGATATAAATAGAGAATTTGGTTTAAAAACAAATTTGTTTTTACATTATAGTTACTATGAAATACACTATGCGGGTGTCGAGTGGAGGTTAACATTGAAAGTGTGATACATGATATCCTAGTTATACAACCTCTTTTTGAGGCGGTTTGGCTTCAATGCACTTCTCAGAGGCATAATACTGCAACTCACGAAGTTATTGCTTTCAATAAACATTCTAAACATTGTTTGATATGAGAATGGCTTGAGCCCCTTTGGTTGCATCATTGAACTTTTTGAATAATGGCAAGAACAAGGCAAACCATAAGTTTCGACGAGACGAAAGCCTCCTTAGGAGGTTACCCTCGTGACGATTGCACAGTGGGCGACTAGTCGTCGTTAATCCCACAACCCAAACAACCTCACAGCCCCACGACCATGGAACCAGCTGTGCGGGATACCCGCATCTCCACCATCGGCACGTTGTCACTGACACACCGCGCTAGGAACACCGCTAGTGCCGCCGTCGAGCCGCCATCACCATCGCCACTTGTCACCGGCCACGCTACCGTCACCATTAAAGTTCCAAGGAAAAAGACAATCTCATGTAGGCCCCAAGTCGCATCCTAAGCTTTGGTATTAGTCTTAGGATTTGGCTACAATACTGGTGGAGCGCAGACTTCCATGGAAGAGCCCATGGGCCATGCCAAACAACCCATACAATTGGGTACATTGAGATTTGGTGCTCTAAATATTGAACCTAGAGTTCAGGCCCAATTTCAACAAATTGATTGCCGATTTGTGGGAGATACATCCTAACTCACTAGGAGGATTTATGATTGATCCTGGACGAGCTCTGCGCCACCACAAATAAAAATAATTGTGGAGGACAAGAGCTTATGCACCGAATCACGACATATACAACTCTCGTCGCGCTTCTCGTGGATCACCATCAATGGTCAGTTTATCACAAAAAAATTCCCAACATAGCAACCATGTCCAAATTCAAGTAGAGCTGTTGCATAAATTTTTAGGCGATGAAAACGCACCATGGGAGCCGCCCTGTCAGGACCTAACTCGACCCTCCTCGGTTAGGACCCGACTCTAACACGATATTATCCTCTTTGGGCCTCCTCGTTCTCATGGTTTTGTTTTTGGGAGCTCACGGTGCAACTTCCTAGGGGTTTACCCATCATGGAATTGCACCTATCTCAACTGGCTTAACTTTGGAGTTCCAACCAAACTCAAAGTCATTGAACTCCCAAAAGGTCGCATGCTAGATAGGTGTGTCCCTACACCTTTAAGGCACAATACCATTCCCCTCCCAGACCATTCACATTGCAGGAATGTGGGATCGTTCACCGTTCCCTCTAGGACACGGGACTAACACGCTCGGCTCGCCAATACATGAAATTCCCAAGGACAAGCCCCTCGTACACAAGGCAAGGACCATGTCCAAAGGCACTTGGTCTTGCAAGGCACCATCCATAGAGATTCTACCAACGAGAGTTATTCTCCTAGCCAAAACTATAGCCAAGATCAGTGTAACGACCCATCTCGGAAATTGGGATTAGATTAGTGGTTAATGACGGATTAGTGAAGTTACTCGGTGATTAGTTGGGGGATCTCGGACGGACGGTGCGCAATGATGGTTTCGCCCCTAGAATTGGGCGAACGGTTGACTTTTCATTCGGGCGGTCGAATGGACTTTGACCGATGACTATGACGTAGTTCGGGACGTCACGAGTTCATAGACAGGTGGTACGTCCAATTTCGACTTTCAAGGAAGAGGTTATGACGTTCGGAAGTTCGAGGGTATTTTGGTAAATTGGTTGAAAAAGGGCAAATGGTTGACTTTTTAGACGACAAGTTACTTTCATGCATTTCGAGGACTGTTAGGTAGGTCTCGATTTTCTGAGTACAATGACAGGCGGCACGCCATCATCATACTTCGGACGGTTCGAATATGAGTCTAAATAGATGAAGGATAAAATGGTAATTTGCCATTCAAGGGCATTTTGGTCAAATGACTTGCATTGGGATTGGTGCCCAGTGATCTGTGAACACTTGGCTGCTTTGGAATGGTGGTATATTGAGATTGGAACACGTTTCCTATGTCTAGAGGTCAGTGGAACCTTGTTAACCGACTTAAATGGGTTTTAAAACCAAACAATTGGGAAGTTTTGGTTGCCAGGTTTAGGGGTGAGCTGAGAACAGAGCATGATCGTGACCCCCAAACTCTCTGAAATCTCAGCAAGTGTCCGTACTCTTCCAAGAAAGATGGGAGAAGACGGTGAAAGGATTATGGTGGCTTGACCATGCCGACTGCCGTGGACGGCGGTGTCGCAATTGTGAGGAACAGAGTGCAGGGCACAGTAGATCATGAACTTTAAGGCCCTTGGTTGTCAGCTCCTGGGTGAATGGGAAGGTGTAGGGAAGGTGAGACGATGTTGTTGGTACCCGCGGCGGGGCTAGACGGTGAAGGTACTGTTAAAAACCCGTAACCATCCTATTTTTGGTTGAAAATGGTACTTGGGTGTATAAGCATTATTCATTGATTAGGTGAATTAGGTGTTGTTTTGGAAGTTAAAAGGGAGCTATATGGACTGAAACTAGGGCTTGTGGTAGCCAGAAGGTGGAAACAGGAAGTTGGAAACCAGTCCGACCGTCTGTCAATTTGGAAGGTATGAAACAGGCTCAAATTTCACGTTTTAATTAGCCAAATCGATCATATAGGATTGGACGAACCTAATAGAAGAAAAAGGAACATAATTGGACTAGAATTAGGCAGTGAACCGCCCTCGACGGTTCGAACCAGACAGGGTTACAGTGAACCGGACTAGACCCGGTTCACCAGAGGACATGGATGAACAGTAGTCGCGCATGAGGCCCACGCGCAGCCCCTTTGGGTGGCGCGTGTGGGCTCGTGGTACAGATTTTGAGGGAGGTTCCAACACGACTTTTAAAGTATTCGATGTAACGAATATTTTGGCACTATCGAGTCGATCGGACATCGTCTCGATATGTTTCGGGATGTCCGAAGGTTTTAAGGCTCTGTTAAAAATAGTTAAAAATGCGGAAAAAATATGGGGCTTTAGTATAGACTTTATGAAGTAGTTAGTGACCTTATTATGAGATTTGGACAGGTTCGGGTAAGCTGGTGATAGTGGATTAGCCGGGAAAGCGGAATTGCACGCGTATCAAGGAGGCGACGCTAATGGTCTGTGAGTGGACTTGCTTTCTAACTTATGATGCATGCATATATGTTTTTATATGTTTTCTATATGTGATTTCTATCTTTATGATTATGATCTTGATGATTTACGATTTTACACTTATTTCGAGATTATTACGTGTTTGCACGTTTTACGAGTTTTCGATTTCTATTTTGATTTGATCATGGTTTTGATGGTTTGATTTCGGAATTTGAAATATGATTTATAATGGATTTTGGAAAAGTGATTTCGGGCTTGAAGCTCTGTTCATGTGATTTCGATAAACGTGATTTCGGGTTTTGAAAATGATGATTTGGGATTTGGTTTTGAAACTTGAAAGATAAATTCTGGATTTGGGTTTGAGATGATGGTTCCGGATGCTAGCTTACAGAATCATTATTGCGAATTCGGATATGGATTTTCTATGGTTTTCACTTGGTTTTGGGTTTAAAGACCTGTTGAAAAATGGTTTTGGGTTTAAAGACCCGAGAAAAAAAGAAAATGGTTGGATCTGGTTTTGAGTTTAAAGACTCGGTTGATTGACGGGGGAGGGCCCTAGATTGATATGTTTTGAGTTTAAAGACTCGGTTATTGTGATATCCCTCGAGGCCTGGTGATTGTGTTTTGAGTTTAAAGACTCGTTGATATCCCGGGAAGGCCTAATTATGCGCATGTGTTTTGAGTTTAAAGACTCGGGCTCACTTGAGATCTAGCAACTCGATTGATTGATGTTTTTCACTGGGTTTTCACTTGTTTTTCAGATGTTTTGGGCAATGGCCCGGATGATTTGAATTTAATGAGTTTTGGCTTGAGTTCCCGTACTTTGATGAGGATTTATGCTTTTGGGCTGGGGCCCTGGATTTGAATTGCAGATTTGAGAAAGGAAACGATTCTGGTTTTTCATTGATGGTTTTGGATACGAAATGGTTTTGTGAATCGGTATTTGATATGCATGCATTGGTTTTTGCGTGGAGGGTATAAATGTACTTTTCTATAATCTGGTTTCAGAATATATTCTTTCTTTTTTTCCACTCACAATCTTTTTATGTTTTCGATACCCTCCAGGTTGTTGCTGTGCGAGTTGTCGGTAGAGAGAGACGGAGACATCACACACGCGATCTACAATAGATTCTGCCCGCCCTGGGAAGTCCGGTACTTGTGGACGGTTCGTTTTGGGAATCCCTTATCCGGCTTACGTGTTACATGGAGGTTAGACGTCGGTTTAGCCTTCATGCCACGCGTAACTTAGATGGGAGCATGACTTAGCCCTTAATCCCAGGGGATTTGGGGTGGGTTGTGTCAATTAGAAGCAATTGGAACATTACCGATTAGGAGAATGAGTCGAGGGCCGTCTTCAAGTTAGAATCCCTCTCAGAATACTTCTCAATGAGCAATCTCACGGAGCACGTAACTTCATTCAAATGGACGGGTACAAGAAAACTCTAGGGGATCAACGAATCGCGGTAGCGAGGATAGGACATACACTCCATCGTGCACCGCGTTGGACTCAACAACTCAAGGGAGTTGGTGCCACCATAGCCGATGAACTTCTCCCCATGACGCAATAAACTTCATGCCAATAACGTAAGGAGAATGAGTCCAGTGTCACGGAAATTTGGAAGAAGATATGTGTTGTCAACTTAGGACTTCTTCAGTTTCTGCAATTTCCCCGCAAATCAAGAATAGGTCGATCTTGCAACGGTTGTCTACCTCGAACTTTGTTCATTTTAAGAGAACTTTAGACCTAGTAAGACACATGGACTATTACGACCGAGTCTTGGTGCCACATTGGCACAACGATGCACTCATGTGCAAAGAATCTCAAGCTTCACTTCAAGGTTAGGGTATGACATGGTTAACCCATCTCCCTTGAAGATCTATCTCTTTATTCAAGGAACAAGCACTTGACTTCTTAAAGGAATACTCCCAGCTACGTAAAGTCGAAATAGAACATTATCATCTCTTCTCCGCGACAAAGAGACGAAAGGAATCTCTCTCTCAAGACATTTTGAGATTTTGCAAGAAAAAATCTCACATCGCAAGATGCACTGACCTTGTCACTCGATGGCTTTCAAACAATGACTACCTTTGGAGCTCTATGGAGACATTGTGATGAACATTGCTTGCACTCTAACCAAGATGCTTTCCCTAACTGAGCGACACACATCTTAAGAAGATGAAAAACTATCAGCGCATGCAATAGAGCACTTTAAAATAGGCAAAAATCCAACCAAAGACATGGTGCCACCCAAGGCTAATGGCACCTCCAAAACACCCCTCCACGAGATCAAACATGCAGAAGACAAATCAATCTTCTGGAGTCTAGTCCATCGGAAGGCTGAATCCACACTTCAATATGCACATTAGGTAGATCTACAACGAGAACAAGGATAAACCCTAGTTCAAGAAATCAGGGCCTGTTAAAGGCCACCAAGAAAAGGCAAACAAGACAAAGTTGTGTTTCTATCATGATTGCTACAAACATACTTTCAACACTTGCAAAACCTTCAAAAAATACCTCCTAAATCTTAGCAAGGAAGGACACCACATCAAGAACATGATCAGAAAGCCAAGAATGTGTCGATTACAAAAACCATAAAAAAACCACCCTCTAAGACAATTTGCATAAATACAATCATCACCGAATCGGAGCTACTTGGAACCACTTCCAAGAAAAAGAAGAGGAAAGTTCAGGGAACTTTGGTGATCGCCCCATTTCCCATGCTGCTACCTCCTCCGAGTTTGAAAACAACATCACCAATAGGTTCTTCCTTAAGGACAAAGTCGGCCTTGACTGGCTACATGCTTATGCACTTATTATTCCAACCTAAATCACTCATGCTCATGTCAATCAGATCCACGTGGACTAAGGAAGCGTTGTAAATTTCCTCAACCTGTAGACTGTGTGTAAAATAGGACTATAAGGCTTCATTACTTGGAAAGCAATTCGATTGCAAGGATTCAACAGCTCCACCACCATAACCGCAGGGACCCTCCCACTGGATGTTAATTTACCACCCATCATCCCGTCCCATACATTCTATGTGGTGCATGAATGTTCCCCCTCTAGTGACATCCTAGGACAACCATGGATGCAAAAAATATTATCTTAACACTTCTAGCCTTTATCCAAAATTTTGATTCCCGATCCTCAGAGAAGGAATTGGAGAAATAAAGGGAGATCAAGTCATGACCTGATGGTACCTCACCAAAGGGTTAAAGGAATTCAAGTGCACGTAATTCCTTCCTTCAGCCGACGTCGTGGACATGGAGAAAAATCCTACTTTGCTTCCAAAATAGTAACCAATTATGGGTCAAGTCATCAAAATCATAGAGGAATCCTCGAAAATTACGGGTCGGACACTAGAAGATTACATGGTATGTATTGACCCGAACCCGTGAGGAAACAAATTTGGTAAATTTAGGTAAAAAGACGGTTTTGACCTTAGAAAAGTAAAAAAGTTGACTTTCTTTGATAAAAGTCAAAATGTTGACTTTAGCTATGAACCTTGTTTGAGAATTCCGAGACAACCGTTAGGAAGGTCTCGGGATACTGAGTTCGTAAATAGGCGACACGCCCTAATCGGAGATCATTTGAGGTTATTTCAAGTCAAGAATCCTTAAGGGTATTTTGGTAAATTTTCCACTAAGGGCATTTTGGTCATTTTGCAACAGTGACCAATTGGATGCTTTCATGTGTCCTACTCTAGAAAGTCCTGATATTTCTCCCCTCCACCGACCAAGCCTTCTATTTTTGTGGATGTTGTGTGGGTTTCAGGGACCATGGGCCGAAAAAGCCATTAATGGCTACACATACACACACACACACACACACACACACACACACACACACACACACACACACACACACACCGTGAGGGAGGAGAGGGGGGGGGGGGGGGGGGGGGTGGGTGTTTAGAGTTAAGGGAGGTCTGGGAAGAGGATGTGAGGAGTTACCGAGAAGGGTGATCAGAGTTGAGAGGAAAGGATGATAAAGCAGGTTACCTAGGAAACCCGAAACCATTTCGGGTTTTCACTATTAACAAGGAAGCTTGGAAATCAAGCTAGGAACTCAGTTCTGTGTGAGCGGACGACCTCAAAAGGCTTGGAATTCAAGGTTTTGGACGCTGGAATGGGTGTTGGCTGAAGGTCCAAATTTGGCCGAGGATGAAGGTAAAATGTCTCGATCTTTTCATTGGGTTTTCAATGTTTTGAAGCCATAGATCCAACTTAGAACTAGAATAGAACATCTAGGTCGAAAGAAAATTGAAAAAAAATCAAATGACGAGTGAGATATGGTCGGGTTGGGTCGCCGGATCAGGTGACCCGGATACAGAGCAATCGGGTAGAAGGGATGATGAACAGTGTTATCACTGTTGTTGGCGGGTGGCTCCCACGAGTCGCCCAAAGTGGCTACGCATAGGGACGCGTGAAGGGCCTTTTCGAGGTGACGTTAACTACAACAATCTTCAGAATATTCCATATTATGAATACCGAGGACTCATGTATTCATATCGTATCTCAACATCATAAGTCAAGCCTCGACTAAATGGGCTTCACACCACTCTCATTTCCAAATATGAAGACATTAGGTTACATAACTTATTCAAATACAATCATGTTTATTTGAGTCATATTCACGAACGCATCACTATGATAAGGATAACCTACACGTTACGTCCTATAAAGGACACATAATACTAAATCCATACCACTAACTTGAAATCCATATCATAAACATAATATTCACAAACCGTCTAACAACTAAACTTAACCCGATTTCCAACTTAGCTTTTAATCTACTCCTCCAATCAAGACATCAACAAACTTGCATTCATTCTGAACTCTATTCGTTGCGTAAGATCATAACCAACTGGTTCATTTCCTGTCAAAGTTCTCAATTGCTTGATCTCATCTCGTCTATGAATTCTATATTGATATCCCAAAACATAAGGGTTCTAAAATGGTAATAGATTGCTTGGTTAATCACCAATACTCAGAAGTAAAATCATATATAACTTCTCCCTTTATTCTTCACTATTCATTATTCCTTTCCTAGGTGTGATTAACCACATAAAACATCCCTTTTCTTTTCTATTTTCTTGGATCTTCTTATTAGTTTCTTGCTTCTTATCTTATCTGTCTCAAACCTATACAAGTAGTTTCTCGAATCTCAAATTATTTCAATAATCATCGACTGCCACTTGAACACCAATGTTTTGTTATATCCACAGTTCTATATTACCACACCTCGCAAGAAGGATTTGTAGAGTAATACCAACTATATGCATTCACCCTAATCTTCCAACAATTCCAACTAATACATTTATGGTTCCAATTAACATTCCCTATTAGCTCTCATTGTTAGCCAACATATTACAACACACATCGGATCCGACAAGGGACCTTTCATCAAACTAATTCTCAAACGCTTAAACCAACCTAGGAAACATATTCACCTTTCTTTAAGTCCAACATATTGACAGGTATACTGACTTCTACTAGTGAGCTCACATATTGTTTAGAGTCATCTATTCCCTACTTCAGTGCTTGACTTCACCAGTCACGCCTCTAATCCAATCCAACATCACAAATATCGGGTAAACACCCTGTCATACAGTACTTATAACACTTCAACTAATCTGGGTAAAATGCTCTAACAATACATATCACATATAACGAATTCGAGTCCATCCTCAAAACTACCTCGACGCTACAATTCCCATCTCACTACCAGGTCGTATACGAGGCTCACATCGTAGAGGCATAACAATTTCAAGCACATATCAGAACCCAAGCTCTGATACCAAGCTGACGGGATCCAACCCAAAGAGTCTTATATACAACGTACCCGGGTTCTACTCTCGTCTGACAGGTAACCTAAAAATACCAAAAGTATCCTTGAAATCCTAACAAAAAATGGATACTTGCAACCACGTGAGCTTATGCCTCCGCTCTGAAAACAGCCTCGGTACTCATGCAATGGCCTTAGACGGTTTCAAACAATCAAAATGTGTGACTGGAGGAAAAGAAAGGTTTATAAAAACATAGTATTCAAGAAAACATACTATTTACCCTATGTTTTATAAACTATGCATACACCAAATTTACCAATAAAAAAAATCTCAAAATACGCATAGTAATACAAAAATCCGGTAATTCCATAAACCAAGGAAACTATTAAAATCAAATCAAATATCGACATAAACATGATCATACCAACCATATCAGCTAACCCTGCCTCGATTTCTGCAAGCTGAATTATCTTGTCAATGTGCAATACCGGCAGGCTAATATCACTTGGGAATTACGGAGCACAGCTCGACGTCCTAGTGTGGACTGGCTCAAGAATTACAGAGCCCTGTTCGACATCCGAGTCACGGTCCTAGTCTTAGAAATTACAGAGCTTTACCTCGAAGTCTGAGACTGCTCATAAGTCTCGGGAATGATAAAGCCTCACGCTTGACGTCCAAGACTATCCATCCCAATCTAACATCTCGAGGAGGGTAATCCATCACATCATAATCACATCGAGCATAGTCACATGTCCAAAATCAACACCCAACACCCAATCATCAAACATACTCAATAATCACCAATCTGTATAATATATCACTTCATAACCAAAACCCAGTTCAGAAAACAAAATCACATCTAAAGTACAGGCCTAAGTCCAAATCACACAGCTTGGCAAACCTCGTCAAACGAGCCATTAAAATATTCAGAATATCATATAAAAATTCCAAATCATCAATCATCACCAAAATCACATAAACATGACACAATGAGTATAAACCCGTTTCCCAAACACTGTTCATCATCCCTTCTACCCGACCGGCTCTGTATTCGGGTCGCCCGACCCGGTGACCCAACCCGACCATATCTCACGCGTTCTTTGCTCCTTTTCAATTTTGTTTCGAACTACATGTTCTATTCTCGGCCAAAGTTCAACCTTCAACTTGCACCCATTCCAGGGTCCAAAACCTCAAATTCCAAGACTGTTGAGCTCGTAAACTCACACAGAACTGAGTTCCTAGCTTGATTTCCACGCTTCCTTGTCCATAGTGAAAACGCGAAAGTAGAACCATGAAAGTCATGGTTTCGGGTTTCTTTGGTAACATGCATCCTCCTCTCTTCCTCTCAACTATGATCACTCTTCTCTGTTTCTCTTCACATCCTCTTCCTAGACATCCCCTATCTTTGAAACACCTCCCCCTCCTTCACGGTGTGTGTTTGTATGTAGCCATTAATGGCTTTTTGGCCCATGGTGCCCGAAACCCACACAACATCCACAAAAATAGAAAGCTAGGTCACTGGAGGGGAGAAATCTCAGGTTTTTCTGTAGTAGAACACATGGGAGCATCTAATTGGTCATTGTTGAAAAATAACCAAAATGCCCTTAGTGGCAAAATTACCAAAATATCCTTAAGATTCTTGACCTAAAATAACCTCAAACGATGTCCGATTTTGGTCTGCCGCTTGTCCACGAACTCAGTATCCCGAGAACTTCGTAACGACCTTTTCAGAATTCTCAAATATATTTAGAAAAAAATCAACATTTTGACTTTGATTAAAGAAAGTCAACTCTTTGACTTTTCCAAGGGCAAAACTGTCTTTTTACCTAATTTTTCCAAATTTGTTTCCCTCATAGGTTCAGGTCGTTACAACCTACCCCGCTTAAAGAAATTTCGTCCTCGAAATTTTAAAAACAAACCAATTCCATGTCCATATTCAAATTAGACAATTGAGTTACTCAAAACTCAATCACTATTACTATAATCACAACTATAGCTCGTGAGTTTCCAATTCCATTTACAAACATAACCACCTTTTTGAACCAAGTCTGGTACTAGTCCCCCATACCAATCTATAGATACACTGACTCAAGAATTGGACCCATAGCATCCAAACATATACCTGTTTCATCCAAGGTATCTCAAGTCATCACAACTTTTATAAATGAACTGAACTTAGTATCTGTAGGTATGAAACTCAGTCGCTTAATTTAATCTTGGCCTCTACCAACTAGATAAATCTAATTACCAATTCAAGCTTACATTACAATAACCAACAACACAATACATAAACTTGTATTTGAATCATATCCATCAAACTTCCAACAATTTAATCATCACTCGAGGTAAACATCAACTACCACTCACACATTTTGATTGTTTGAAACCCTCTAGGGCCATTACACGAGTACAGAGGCGATTTTCAAAGCGGAGGCATAAGCTCAAGTGGTTGAAAGTATCCCTTATCTGTCAAGATTTCAAGGATACTTCAGTATTTTAAGTGACCTGTCAGACGGGAGTAGGACCCAAGTACGTTCTATATAGGACTCTTCGGGTTAGGTCCTGTGATGGTATTAATATAGCTTAACCCATAAATCCTAGAAAGGCATGCCCATATCGGCGCACAAATAAGCGACAAGGAGAAAGAGGAACTCATGCCCTATGTCAATCCAACACATAAACTAGTCAAGAAAAATGATGCAACTTCTCACCTAAAAAGGTGGCTACCATCCAGGAAGAGATCGACAAGCTACTTGCCGTCGGCTTTATAGAAGAAGTCCCATACTCGAAATGGCTAGCCAATGTAGTACTTTCATGAAGCGATCGTAATGGAGGGTTTGTGTCGATTACAATTATCTAGAAATGCATCCTTGCATGTCCAGAAGAAAATTATCCCCTACCACAGATAGATCTTTTGGTCGACTCCACTGTGAGAAATGTACTTCTCAACTTCCTCAATCAATACTCATGATACAATCAAATCTTTACGTACAAGAAGGATCAAGATAAAATAGCTTTTGTCTTCAAACGAGGAGTATATTGCTACAAAGCTACGCCATCTGGTTTAAAGAACGCAGACACCATCTACCACTGACTTGTCAACCGAATCTTCAAAGAACTCATCGACAAGTCGATGGAGGTTTAAGTTGACGTCATCATGGTTAAAGGTGAAGAACGCAGCGACCACATCGTTAATCTGAAGGAAACCTTTGATTTGTTAAGAAAATATCAATGGAAACTTAATCGTCTAAAATTTAATTTCGGTGTGGGGCAGGAAAGTTTCTCAGCTATCTCATTACTCAACAAGGAATCGAGGCCAATCCAAAAAAAATTAAGGCGATCGTGGACATGAATTCTCCACCAACTCTGAAATCGATAAGTATCGAAGTATAAATGGGATGAAAATTTGGAGATGGCCTTCCAAGAGCTCAAGGCATACATAACATCAGCCCCACTCCTGTCAAAGTTGATGGATGACAGGTTTTTACCTATACCTTGGGGTTTTTCGATGTGGCCATAAGTTTAGAACTTGTTCGCGAAGAGTAAGGAATCCAAATTCCAGTATCCTACACTTCAAAGGCTCTTCTAGATGCCGAAACAAGATACCCTAAACTTGAAAAGTTAATGTTAGTGTTTTTGGTCATTTCCAAGAAAATAAGGCCCTACTTTCAAGCTCACCGGGTGATTTTCATGGTGGAATATCGATTATGATTCCTTCTCTATGTGTTAGACACTTCCATAAGGATCATGAATTGGGTCGCGGAACATAGTTAGCACAACCTATTCTATTTCCCAAATATTCCATCAAGGAACAATCAGTGGTCAATTTCATCATCGAATTAACAATCCTAGAGGACCATGGCAAGGGATTCCCGGCCCCAACAGTCCCACCTTGCCACCTAGACATGGGATAAACCCCATTTGGAAGAATTTTGTGGATAACTCCTCAAACTAGCACAGCACGAGGCCTGGGATTGTCATCAGTACCTCAAACATAACGATGATGGAACAAACAGTCCAATTCAGGTTCAAAGCTTTCAATAGTGAAGCTGAATATGAAGCACTAATTTGCGGATTAATGATCGCTAGGGAATTGGGAGTCAAGAAGATCACAATTCAATCTGACTTATAGTTAACCACTAACCAATTCAATGGAGAATACACGGAGCATGTTACAATAATGATACAATACAAGCAAAAGGTTTAGGAGTTACTCGTAATCTTCAAAATTTTCACTTCCCATAAGCTTATGAGAATCGAAAATGCACAAGTTGGATGCACTAGCTAACATGTCCTCATCACTTGACCATCAGCTCCAATGCGTAATCCCAAATGATCATCTTTAACAATGTAGCATTGACTTTAAAGAAGTCGAAGTAAGGCAGGTGGGTCCATCTCCTAGTTCGTAAGATCCATTCATCAACTGCATGAAAAAACGGAGCACTATCTGATGATCAGTTCAAAGCCTGCAAAATTCTAACATGTAAGGTAATTTTTCATTAAAGCTTTATTAGAGAAAACTTACAATGCTTAAAGCATCCATAAACACTCAAGGTTTTGACGGAAATCCAGGAACAAAAATGTGTCAACCATTAAGGAGCTTCCTGCGCAAATGAGTCCATAGCCATTCATACAACGTGGCATAGGCATCGTAGGGCCCTTTCCCTGCATCTTTGTGCCAAATTAGAAGTACTTAATTGTTGTCACCGACCACTTCACAAAATGGGTGGAGGCTATGGCTTTAGCCACCATCACCCAAGCCGACATACAAAAATTCATCTAGAGTCAAATTCTATGGTTATTCAAACTTCCAAAAGTCGTTTTAATAGACAACAGAACCAGTGTACAACGGCTACAACTAAGGAATGTTTCAAATTATGGAAGATAAAACACTTTACTTCCACGACATACTATCCCCAAGTCAACAGCCAAGCAGAGGGATCCAATAAAACTATTTTGCATTGCATCAAAAAGTGACTTGATGACAAAATAGAACTATGGGTGTCAGCACCCGTCCCAATCCCCCCGGGATAAACGAGGGACGCTCCTGATCCCGTCTGAAAAGGAGTGTCAGACCAGGGAAAATTTGAACCATTAGCCCGAAGGCTTCCAGAGTACGCCATGACAAGACCCATCCCAATCCCCCCAGGATTAACGCGGTATGACCCTGCTCCCGTCTGATACGAAGTGTCAGACAAGGGATATTTCCGACCTTTGCCCTCTCGGGCTATCAGAGTACGCCAGGATCCGGAGGAGGTACGTGATATCTCGGTCTCTGCTACAGTCCACATCCACTGTCAACCTGAAGGGCAGTCAAAACATTAAAAATTGTGAGTGGACAAAACAACCTGTTTATAAAAACAGTTTAACGAAGACATTTGTACCCTTCACTAAAAAGCATGCATGCATTCGAAAACCATTTATCCGAAAGAAACCATATGTGGGACTAAGCCCAAAACCATAACCATACCGAAACCCAATACACTAGCCACTGCTCAAATCCTGTGCACACTACATATCACATATCATATATCATATATAAGTCACACAACCAATCCTGTCACGGTTTCCAAAGTTACGCGCGTGCTACCCGGGTCTCAATCCTAGTCTTCTCAAAGTCAAGGTCAATGTTCGCAGACAACTGACCCTACCCGAGATTATAGTAACCATATCTTTCCTAAGAGTAAGGAACCCAACTGGGGGGTAACTCCACTCAGCCGTTGCTCCGTGACTACTCCGGGGTCCACCCAGGCCAATGACCCTCCCCGGAGGAGATAATAGAACAAGTACGGAAGGTATATGAACATATATATACATAACATAAATATTCATGCCCAGTTCCCCTGAACCGTCATGATATATAGCATCCATGCCATTCATATATATATATATATATATATATATATATATAGAAAACATCCTCCATGCCCGGTTCCCATAAACCGTCATGTACCACAATAACCTTTCCAGGGTTCATGACAGTTCCCATAAACCGCCATGAACTTGGAAATCCATCTAGGGTCCTTGACCCAAAATCATAACCATAAAGTAACTGGGTCTCGTGCCCGAACATATGACTCAACTGGGCATCCTTCCTGATATGTAAGGGTCAGTCACGACTCCGATCGTAGTGATGCATGCAACCATCCATCCAGGACCGCCCTTAATCCTGGTATGTCGCCGTGAACGTATCAACCGACGCGACCACCACAAGATCATGGTGCACTCACCATCGATCGCTATTCTGAACCGTCTGCACTCTGAAGTCGAGCCTCCCCAGGCTGCCAGACCACGAATCGTGCATCGTGACCTCTCCAGAAGGAACACATCCCAACCCGGAGGCGAGCGTCGTATCGTCCATCGTCGTGCACCTAGCACTCACTACGACCACGATTTAGACCCGAAGGTCATCCATAGCGTCATATGCCCGAGACCAAACCAAATGGGTCTCATACCCGAATTTATCCTTTTAGGAATCCAAAACCTTTTCATTAAAACTAATAAAGAAATACAGACCCGTATAGGCACCACCGTATAGGGCCGAAACCTCGAAATACGTGCCTATACCTAACCACACATCCAAATGCACTCATGGAATTACAAACAAGTATTTAAAACATATAATAAACATTTATGCATGCACCAATTTCGAAAACAAGGTCCACCCACAAACCGTCCGAGCTGCCGCCTCAATATGCGTGCCATACGGCTCTCCCGAGCCAATCACTGTCATCGGGACTCCCGAACCTGTCCAAATCGTAATAGAAGGTTACTTACTACATAATTAACCTCCCACTAATGCCCCGTAATTTTCTGGAATTTTTAACTTTTTTTAATCCAGATCCTAAACCTTCTGATGCCCCGAACATTATCGAAACGGTGTCCAATCGACACGAAACCAGTCCCAAAATGTTCGTTACATCAAATAGAAGATTTCAAATGTTGAAGACTTCCCCAAAATACGAGGTATGTGCCCCCACGCGCCCTAGATAGTCCATGCGCATGAAGCCCACACGTCGGGTACTGTAGCTTCATCTTCAACCTCCAGAACCGGTCCGAACCGGTTTCTTTTGCAGTTGGTTTTCCTGGACCGGCGTGACCGGTCCAAGCCCATACAATCCTCATTTTTCTTCCGTTTTGTCCCTAATCAATCCCTAAATTTCTATTTTCATGTTTCCTATCCAACCCAATTAACTAAAACCCTTAAACCCCCCTAAACTGAACGGGTCCAATATTTCTTCCTCGGTCCAGTTTTCTTCTTTTCTCCCAGGGCTTGACAGTCGTCCAACCTCCCTCAAGATCATCATAAAAACTTCCTAATGTCCTAACAAACTCATCATAATCGTTCAAAAGCAACCATAATGAGGAAATCGAATTAAAAATGGAAATTGGGCAAACCGAGTTACCTCTCGGGTTCTTCTCCTCCAAGCCGCCGTCCATGGCGGCTCCGGCCGTGCAGCCACCTCCACCAGTCCTCAGTCATCCTCTGCCTTCATCTCAGGTTGGATCAAATGGAATGGAATGGATTGGGTTGCACAGATGCGAGAAAATGGTGAGATCGGGTTGGTTTGAAAACAAAGAAATGAAATGGACAATGCATGTATGTAGGAAGGTGGCCTATGGATGGGTGACAAGTGTCACTCATCCATTGGGCCTCAATAAAATAAATGGGGCCCACTATAGTCCAAAAGTCAGGTCGTCTCGTAATTCATGCAATAGTACCTATAAACTTTCGTGAACCGTAACTTCGTCGTCGAACGTCCGAATTCGACGTGCCGCCTGTCTATGGATTCGTATCGTCTCGATCTACATAATGGTCCTCGGCTCACATCCATCGGACATCCTGGTCAAAAAGTCAATATTTTGCCCCTTTTAACCATAATTACCAAAATGCCCCTTAACCTCCGAACGTCATAACTTCTTCCTCGAATGTCGGAATTGAACGTGCCACCTGTCTATGAACTCGTGACATCACGAACTACGTCACGGTCATCGATCAAAGTCCATTTGACCGTCTGAATGAAAAGTCAATGTTTTACCCACTCTAGGGGCAAAACGATCATTTTACATCGTTCGTTCGATTTGGCCCAACTAATAACCGACTAACCTTACTAATCGTGATTAGTAACTAATCTCATGCTGGAATTCGGGACGGGTCGTTACACGCTAGGATCCGGAGGAGGTATGTGATGTCTCGGTCTCTCCTACAGTCCGCACCGTATTCAACCTGAAGGGCATTGAAAATAGAAAGACGTGAGTGGATAAAAAGTAATAATTCGTAAATACATTTTATAAAAGACATTTTTACCCTTCACTAAAAAGCATGCATGCATAGTAAAATCATTTATCCAATCACATATGTTTAAACAACCACATCTATGCGGGCTCCTGCCCAAAACCATTTACAGAAAACCATAACATAGTAAACATATGTGGGATCTCAGCCCAAATCCATTTATCATCTTAAAACAAAATTTCCCAAACCAATTGAAATCATGTTTATCCAATTTCATATAATCAATCCTATCACGGTATCTCGAGCTACGCGCGTGCTACCCCGGGTCTCAATTCCAAGTCTCTCCAGGGTTCACCCATGTTAATGTCCGTAGATCAATGACCCTCCCTAGAAGTTATAATCCATAGTCTTTCTAAGAGTAAGGAACCCAACGGGGGCGACTCCACTTAGTCAGTTCTCCGTGACTACTCCGGGGTCCACCCAAGCTAATGATCCTCCCCGGAGGAGACAATTTATATATAAAGAACGGTATACGAAAAACCTTTTGAAATCATTCTTAAAACATTACAAGGATTCATGCCCGACCCCCATAAACCGTCCTGATTCATAAAAACCTTTCAAGGGTTCATGTCGTGACACGACCCATCCCAATCTCCCCGGGATTACCATGGAATGTGTCATGCTCCCGTCTGTAAAGAGGTGTCAGACAAGGGATAACCTGTTGCCACTGCCCAAACGGGCTTCCAGAGTGCGCAAGGATCGATGGAGGAGGTGTGCGATGTCCTAGACTCTGCTGCAGACACTTCCGGAATCAATCTGAAGGGCATTAAAAACAAAAGCTGTGAGTGGACGAAAAAAAACAAGTCTGTTTAAAACATTTATAAAGACATTTATGCCGCTCAGTAAAAACGTATGCATGCACCAAAAACCAATAATCACAAATTTATTTAGAAATAACCATTAGGGCCTTAGCCCGGAAACCAAAGCATAGTTTCAAATCCCAAAAGTCAATCCAAGAGTTATTTCATAAATCCAGTAATATTCATTTATTATTTTTCCATCTCCGGCATCCCCGATGCCTAGCGTCCCTGACGCTTGACGTCCCCGACGTCATATCTCACGGTATTAAGCAAAGCATACTGCCCGGGGTCTCACCGGGTCCATATCTCTGACATCGCCGATGTCTGACGTCTCTGACGTCTAATCATAGCAATCCTGCCCCTGGATCACTATGCTGCCCGTAAGCTCCGTATAATGAGCCCTCGCAGGCAATGCACCGTGACTTCTCCAGTGTCCCCGACACTTGGAGGAGACAAGGATATATATATCCTCATATCGAGATGGTTTTTTGGAACACATTTTATTATTCATTTCCAAAATATCACAAGGGCCCTGCCCCGAATTTCCATAAAATCGTCATAAGTCCAAATAGTTGATTATCAAATCCGAAATCATTTATTCAATTCCATTTTAGGGTCCCCGACCCGAAATCACATATATAAATCAACTGGGCCCCTGGCCTGATTTCATACGTCAATTGGGCCCCTGGCCCGATTTCTCAAATCAACTGGGCCCCTGGCCCGATTTCTTAAATCAATTGGGCCCCTGGCCCGAATTCACTTTATCAAATCCGTAACTGTTTCATGAAATCATATCCGAACCACAATTATGGAAGTCAGTGCAAATCTAGAAAACTTTGATTTACGTGCAAACTCGTTAATCGCCTCAAAATGCGTGAAATCATATAAATTCACCGATATCCAAAATAAACCATAAAATCACAATTATAACAATCATGAAACAGCTATGCATGCATCGAATTTATAAAACCAATGTCCACTCACAGACCGTCTAACCGAGTGCCTCGATACGCATGCCATAGGCCTTCCCGAGCCACACCACTATCACCGGGACTCCCAATCCTGTCCGAATCACATTAGAGGGTTACTAACCTCCCTAATAACATCCTATTCAAGTCCCGTAATATTTCCGAATTTTTAACTATTTTTAAACTGGATTTAAAACCTTCGGACATCCCGAACAATATCGAAACAGGGTCCGATTGATACGAAACCAACGCTAAAATGTTCGTTACATTGAATAGGACAAAAGTCATGTTGACCTCACCTCGAGATTCGTGCCCACGCGCTGTCACGCGCCGCCGTGAGTGGCTGCCCATGAAAGCCACGCACCTGCTACAGTGACTGCTACAGTCACCGTCCTCGCCCGTTTCTCTAGTAAACGGGTATGAATACCTGCGATCTAACCCGATTGGATAACCACCAATTCGACCTCGATTCCTTCCGTTTTTGATTCCATCACATTCCTCAACTATCTAATCAAAGTTCCATGTCCCCGATTCACCAAAACAGTCCCAAAATCAGACCCACGACCCGTGATCACACAAACGGGTCGATCACCCAAACTCTGAGTTTTCCAAACCATAATCCAATTATCTTAACAGTGAGCTTATTAGGACTAATATGAACCAAAGGACATGACTAATTGGACATGAGATCACCTTAAACGTCACGACTCCAAGCTTGGATTTTCGGCCATCCGCCGCGCCTATGCACGGCTCCAAGAGCCTCGAAAATGGCTACATTTGTTCTGAATCTACTCGTGGAGGTTCCAGGAAGCTCATTCAATCCTCGAATAGTCATGGGCTGGCCTTAAACTGGGAGTTCGAATTTGAACTTCACACAGAACCAGTTCGGGTTTTTCAGAACACCCCACACACCAAAACCTTTTCATTTTTCCCTCTCTCAATCTCAGAGTGTTTCACTCAGAATCCAAAATCTCTTCCCGTTTTCTTCTATCTCACAGTCCACTGTTTTCTTCTATTTTCAGGTGCACCAGCCATGGATTAATGGCCAAATCCACCGTCCCACACAGCCTGGCATCGCACAATGCAATTATCAATCCATACAACCCATAAACAATAGTTTTAGGCCATCAATTTGCTCCATAAACAGACCACCCGTGCGCTGGCCATGTTCCCCTCCACGGTGATACAGTAACCGTTCAAACACTCAGTGAAATTACCATTCTGCCCCTGTGTTGAAAATTACCAAAATGCCCCTCATGCATCCAGACCCGTAACTCGGTCATTCGGACTCCGATTGATGCGTGCCGCCTGTCTACGGACTCAGGGCATTGAGATCTTCCTAACGGTCCTTGGCCCTTGGCCATCGGACCTGCCGATAGAAAAGTCAACATTTTCCCCTATTTCGTCCAAATTACGAAAGTGCCCCTGAACTTCCGATAGTCATAACTTTCACCACGAATGTCGGAATCGAACGTGCCACCTGTCTATGAATTCGTAACGTCCCAAACTACGTCACGGTCATTGGTCAAAGTCTGTTTGACCATCCGAATTAAAAGTCAACGTTTTGCCCACGCCTAGGGGCAAAACGGTCATTTTGTACAATTCGTCCGATTTCGCTCAACTAATCCCAGATTAGTCAATCATAATTAAATATTATTAAATCCCGATACTCGGGACGGGTCGTTACAACCTTCCCTCCTTAAAGAATTTCGTCCTCGAAATTACTAATAACCTTATTCCTCCTCCACCTCGTGGAAAACATTTCGATCCCACATCGGTGTACACTTGTACACCCACTAACTGGGACAACCCCAGCCTCGTCTGTACCCAGACATCCCATCACAGTCATACGTCATAATAGCAATACTCGACCATCTCGAGTGAAATTGATCACCTGATCCGCGATAAAATCGCTTAACCATTAAGCTGACTCCTTCAGCTAGATGGTTCCTTTCCATTGCCAATATATCCTTACATTTGCTCCCATTGGGAGTCACCAAATCTCATTTGTCTGTCCATGCTGACACCACCAGTCAAACTGTCACCACCAAGCTTTACCACCCTAGTAAAGCTCCAACCATCAGCCAATCAGTGACAACACCCCATACTGCCACGCGCTCAAGGTAGCGTAAGATCAACCACATGATCTCAATTCGCAAGGCAAGCCCAATCCTGCGACATATACTAATCTCAATGTTCATAACCGCCGACTCCGTCAGCGAACCATGACGCTGGAAAAACACGGCGTAATAACATCACGCAAGGCTACTCGTAGTTTCACTGACCACCAACTCACTCATCTTGAGTGTAAGTATACCGTCAACTTACTCCATCAAGTGGTGTAACTGACACACATTGAATACTAGCCAAAACAGTGATCACACATCTCCACACTGGGGTTCACTAGCCATCCGTGGCTAATAGCGCCTGCTCATAAAATCGCTGAACCCAACAAGAATAACTCTGCCCAGCGCATAGTACTCATTGTCCAGTTCACACACACAACCAAACAAATGATATCGGAACCAAGCCGATTACCAATACACCACTGGTACATCCCATGTACCGTCACCAGGCACCACTCAGCCTATCCACTATCGATCCTCGTACAACGTACCCTGTACGTACATCTATCCATCAATCCGCCTACAACCACCTAGGTTGTGGCCAAACACGTTTTAATTACTCTAGAGTCCATCTGTCAGATACTATACCAGACAGATCAAAACTCCGACCCAATCTCCATTTCCAAATCCGAATCCGAAATCATTATTCCGTAAGCTAGCATTGGAATAATCATTTCGCACCCAAATCCGGTAATCCACTCTCGAGCTTCGAAATCGAATCCTGAATCGTCACCCAGAAATTCGATTCCAAAACCCACCCAAAATCTCGTTTACGTCCACCGAGACGTACCAAAACCGAACCTATCGGTTACCTGCTCAAAACACTCGATTGACTCCATAGGGAAGCCAATCCCAATATCCATACGTCAAAGGTTGACAAAATCCGACCACTTCGGAAACCTACTCATCCGAGTAACAAACCATATGGAATCCACTCCGAAAAGAAATTCAGTCCCGTCATTTACGACTCACATAAACCAAGGTAAGAGTGATAAACTCTCCACCTATCTGGATCATCAAGATCACGATCCAGCTCCATCACTACGTCATCCGACAAGTAACATCACGATCCTAGATCGTCACCATGCCCAAAGTCCACAACATCGCAATTCAGATCCACCTAGGACCCACACATGCTCACGTAGCTAACAATCCATATGAAAACTGATCGTAGGGTCTTGCACCCTCATTGAATCCTTCGTCTAATTTCCCCTTGGTGGAAATGACGTCCTCGATTTTCACCACTAATTCCAGAATCATACACAACTTCTTGTGTCCAATGACCCCAAGCCAAATATGGGTCCACCCACCAATACACGCTCAACGTACTGGTAGTAACATCAATGTCCGCCAGGGCAGAAAATAAGAAGTCAACCCCAATGACTTCAGAATACCAATCACCGATGCGGAAACGAGCACTCCTCTCGTCTCCCCAATCACAACTCTTCTGGAAGCTAAGATTCCAATCCTGTTGGGAATAGACATGCTCCCAATGAGATGTCAAGTCCAACCACTGGACTTCCCACATCCTCAACTCACTTGGATAACCACGTGTCCAAAAATCAATCCATTACTCGAACCTCACATCCGTCAATAGTCATTTATGCACACACCTCGATTCCGAACGGGAACTTCTCAACTCTTTCTGGATGTGCATACCTTACCGCCTTCGTCTCACATCTCAACCTTTACAGGTTCGATCCTCGTGTTCCACGTGATTCACAATCATAAAATCCCACATCAATACCACAAGGGGTTTTCCTCGACATTCCCAATTCCAATAGTTTCCTTGTACTTTCTGGGGATATCAACAACACACAACCGTACCAATCTCGGAGTTGACAACAACTCCCCAAATCCACTGATTCTCATGACGTAGAGAACATCGTCCCAAGATTCCTCAAGTCTCAATCATACCTTTTTATCCATTCGTCACTTGTTACCTCATAACCGTTGGAACTTATCCCAACACATCACAGTCTCCACTGGATCCTATCCAATCCATGACTCAACCACCACTTGAGTCGCAGATACCAATCATATGTCCATCAGGACAGAGTCACATCCCAAGTCGTGGCTCATCGACATCACAATCACTGACACCTGCACCAGCGCTAGTATCACCGACACTTGCCTCAACACACAGGCATCCATACATCCACACTAGCACACAAACATCCACACTAGCACACGAACATCCACGCTAGCACCCTGTGTGCACAGATGATACCCTGGATCTCCGTTCGTACCGAACGACGATCCCGTATCACCACTCGTACCCCACGACTATGGATACCTCCAACTTGACCATCTGCACATCAGGATAATGAACGTTCCCTGAACGTCCCCTGATCCTTAAGTGTTAAAACCACACTAAATACCCTCGATAGCTAGTCATCGCTTGTCAAGATCCGTATCCACACATCACACTACCATTCGATCCCACACGGAAATCCACATCATATCTCGTAACCGCATCCGTGGATCGAATCCCTTAATCTTGACTAGACTCACTTGAGTCATCCACATGGTCATCCACGACCTTAGCCGCACGTCGCATCACAAGTTCCTATTTAAAGTTCACTTTTCAAATCCATCAATTATAAATTAGGGTTCCAAAATCACACCCTAGGGTCCCACCGAACCCAACTGCCTTCTGCAGTAAAATCCACAACCTGACCGACTCTGCGGTCCTGACAACGCATAGACGTCAAGTCCAATCCAATCGTCAACTCAACGTGGGTACCATCGTGGGTTCCACCACGAAGGTCATCGGCTAACTTCGATGCACCAACATCTCTTACCCTAGCCATCACCACCAGGGTCCACATTTTAGGCCATTACTCAACTGAGTTTCGCATTTCCATATCATTATTCAAATGGGGTTCCCTGAACCCAGCTGTGCCCAGTAGCACATCAATCCATCATCACATGACCAAACCGACGGTCCCACATTACCAGTTAATCACAAACAACCCCACTTGGGTCGAATCACGCTAACGCACGGCGCATCGGGCCATACACACATTATCTACTACTCAAACCCAAAAGTATCTATCAGGTTGTCAACGGAACTGCAGCCCAAAGAGACATCACACCCTCGTCCTTCGCGCACAAAAGAGCAAAACCTGCTCTGATACCACTTGACACGACCCATCCCAATCCCCCCGGGATTACCATGGAATGTGTCATGCTCCCGTCCGACAAGAGGTGTCAGACAAGGGATAACCTGTTGCCACTGTCCAAACGGGCTTCCAGAGTGCGCAAGGATCGATGGAGAAGGTGTGTGATGTCCCAGACTCTGCTGCAGTCACTTCCGGAATCAACCTGAAGGGCATTAAAAACAAAAGCTGTGAGTGGACGAAAATAAACAAGTCTGTTTAAAACATTTATAAAGACATTTATGCCCCTCAGTAAAAATATATGCATGCACCAAAAACCAATAATCACAAATTTATTTAGAAATAACCATTAGGGCCTTAGCCCGGAAACCAAAGCATAGTTTCAAATCCCAAAAGTCAATCCAAGAGTTATTTCATAAATCCAGTAATATTCATTTATTATTTTTCCATCTCCGGCATCCCTAATGCCTAGCGTCCCTGACGCTTGACGTCCACGACGTCATATCTCACGATATTAAGCAACGCGTGCTGCCCGGGGTCTCACCGGGTCCATATCTCTGACATCCACGATGTCTGACGTCTCTGACGTCTAATCATAGCAATCCTGCTCCTGGATCACTATACGGTCCGGTAGCTCCGTATAATGAGCCCTCGCAGGCAATGCACCGTGACTTCTCCAGTGTCCCCGACACTTGGAGGAGACCAGGATATATATATCCTCATATCGAGATGGTTTTATGGAACACATTTTATTATTCATTTCCAAAATATCACAAGGGACCTGCCCCGAATTTCCATAAAACCGTCATAAGTCCAAATAGTTGATTATCAAATCCGAAATCATTTATTCAATTCCATTTTAGGGTCCCAGACACGAAATCACATATATAAATCAACTGGGCCCCTGGCCCGATTTCATAAGTCAACTGGGCCCCTGGCCCGATTTCTCAAATCAACTCGGCCCCTAGCCCGATTTCTTAAATCAATTGGGCCCCTGGCCCGAATTCACTTTATCATATCCGTAACCGTTTCATGAAATCATATCCGAACCACAATTATGGAAGTCAGTACAAATCCAGAAAACTTCGATTTACGTGCAAACACGTAAATCGCCTCGAAATGCGTGAAATCATATAAATTCACCGATATCCAAAATAAACCATAAAATCACAATTATAACAATCATGAAACAGTTATGCATGCATCGAATTTATAAAACCAATGTCCACTCACAGACCGTTTAACCGAGCGCCTCGATACGCGTGTCATAGGCCTTCCCGAGCCACACCACTATCACCGGGACTCCCAATCCTGTCCGAATCACATTAGAGGGTTACTAACCTCCTCAGTACATCCTATTCAAGTCCCGTAATTTTTCCGAATTTTTAACTATTTTTAAACTGGATTTAAAACCTTCGGACATCCCGAACAATATCGAAACGGGGTCCGATTGATACAAAACCAACGCTAAAATGTTCATTACATTGAATAGGACAAAAGTCATGTTGACCTCACCTCAAGATTCGTGCCCACGCGCCGTCACGCGCCTCCGTGAGTGGCTGCACGTGAAAGTCACGCGTTTGCTACAGTGACTGCTACAGTCACCTTCCTCGCCCGTTTCTCTGGTAAACGGGTCTGATTACCCGCGATCTAACCCGATTGGATAACCATCAATTTGACCTCTATTCCTTCCGTTTTTTATTCCATCACATTCCTCAACTATCTAATCAAAGTTCCATGTCCCTAATTCACCAAAACAGTCCCAAAATCAGACCCACGACCCGTGATCACCCAAACGAGTCAATCACCCAAACTCTGAGTTTTCCAAACCATAATCCAATTATCTTAACAGTGAGCTTATTAGGACTAATATGAACCAAAGGACATGACTAATTGGACATGAGATCACCTTAAACGTCACGACTCCAAGCTTGGATTTCCGACCATCCGCCGAGCCTGTGCACGGCTCCAGGAGCCTCGAAAATGGCCACATTTGATCTGAATCGACTCGTGGAGGTTCCAGGAAGCTCATTCAATCCTCGAATAGTCATGGGCTGGCCTTAAACTGGGAGTTCGAATTTGAACTTCACATAGAAACATTTCTGGTTTTTCAGAACACCCCACACACCAAAACCTTCTCATTTTTCCCTCTCTCAATCTCAGAGTGTTTCACTCAGAATCCAAACTCTCTTCCCGTTCAAAACCCACTCAATTTTGGCCTGGGGATGACTGAACAAGTGTGGGAAACAGTCCTCTGTTTTCTTCTATTTTCAGGTGCACCAGCCATGGATTAATGGCCAAATCCACCGTCCCACACAGCATGGCATCGCACAATGCAATTATCAATCCATACAACCCATAAACAATAGTTTTAGGCCATCAATTTGCTTCATAAACAGACCACCCGTGCGCTGGCCATGTTCCCCTCCACGGTGCTATAGTAACCGTTCAAACACTCAATGAAATTACCATTCTGCCCCTGTGCAGAAAATTACCAAAATTCCCCTCACGCATCCAGACCCGTAACTCGGTCATTCGGACTCCGATTGATGCGTTCCGCCTGTCTACGGACTCAGGGCATTGAGATCTTCCTAACGTTCCTTGGCCCTTGGCCATCGGACCTCCCGATTGAAAAGTCAACATTTTCCCCTATTTCGTCCAAATTACGTAAGTGCCCCTGAACTTCCGATAGTCATAACTTTCACCACGAATGTCGAAATCGAACGTGTCACCTGTCTATGAACTCGTGACGTCCCAAACTACGTCACGGTCATCGGTCAAAGTCCGTTTGACCATCCGAATTAAAAGTCAACGTTTTACCCACGCCTAGGGGCAAAACGGTCATTTTGCACAATTCGTCCGATTTCGCTCAACTAATCCCAGATTAGTCAATCATAATTAAATATTATTAAATCCCAATACTCGGACGGGTCATTACATGCCGGTTCCCATAAACCGTCATGAACTAGAAATCCATTTGCGGGTCCCTGACCCGGAATCACAATCGTAAACGTAACTGGGCCCTAAGCCCGAATCCATAGACAAGCTGGACCTCAGGCCCGAATCATAAACCAACTGACCTCGTGCCCGATTTCATAAACTAAATGGGCCTCATGTCCGATATCGTAAACCAAATGGGCCTCGTGCCCGATACGTAAGTCAACTGAGCTCCGAGCCCGATTCGTAAACCAACTGGGCCTCGAGCCCGATACATAAACCGACTGGCCTCCGGCCCGATGCCTTGTTAAATCAAATGGACCTCAAGTCCGAGAGTTCGTAAATCAAATGGGTCTCATGCCCGATCCATATTTCAAATCCGAAATCGATTCAAGAACCAATTGGGCCTCTGGCCAGAGAACGAAGCTAAAAGGGACTTCGAGTCCGAGTGTTTCCAAAACAAATGGGTCTCAAACCCGAGTTTGCCTTTTTAAATCCAAAACCATTTCATGAAATCATTTCTAAAACTATAAGTACGGAAAATCAGTGTAAAACTGAAAATCTCGATTTACGTGCAAGCACGTAAATCGCCTCGAAATGTGTGAAAACATATAAATCACAATCATCCAATTCAACATCATAGAATCATATTCATAAACCATATAAAACATTTATGCATGCATCACATTTTAGAAATCAAGGTCCACTCACAGGCCGTCCTAAGCTACAGCCTCGATTTGCGTGTCGTATGCCTCACCGAGCTAATCGTCCTCATCGAGACTCCCAAACCTGTCCAAATCAATCTAGAGGGTTACTAACTACCTTATTAACCTCTTATTGAAGCCCCGTAATTTTCCCGAATTTTTAACTGTTTTTAAAATCAAACCTACACCTTCCGATGTCTCGAACATTATCGAGACGGTGTCCGATCGACACAAAACCAGTCCCAAAATGTTCGTTACATCGAGTAGAAGATTTGACATGTCAAACACTTCCCCAAAATCTGGCACACGCGCCCCCACGTATGGCCTGAAGCCCCTGCGCGTGAAGCCCACACGCCAGGCACTGTTCATCTTCAACCTTGGGCGAACCAGCCAATCCGGTTCGATTCTGCAATCTGGTCCAGTCCGACCGGCGTGACCGGTTCACCAATTTTCCTTCATTATTTCAACCTGATTCCATCCCATTTTGATTCCAATAAGTTCCTAACCTCCAACCTAATCGATTAACTCTTCCAAACATATAATACTACGTCAAAAACGTACCTCCAAGATTGAAACCCGAACTGGCCACCTGCACCCATCGCCGCCGTGGCCTCCGGCCGCCCTAGCCTTCGAAATGGATCCATCTCGACTCCCCTAGGTGCCTAGATTGTGTTAGGACCAAAAAGAACTCAAAACCGTCCTCTGGAAGTCATTTTCTAAATTTGAAAAATCAAAGGCTCACGGTAACTCACCCCCGCCGTCCACCACCGTGGCTCGCCGTCCATCCCGTGCCGTCTGAGCCTCTCTCAATCTCTCATTAACTCTCACATAACGTATGGATGCAAGTGGGGTGGTGGTAGTGTATCGTGTGGGTTTGTTTGCTAACTGAGAATGGAGGAAATGGAAAATGATGGTTTCGGGTTTGTGAGAAAACAGAGAGGGATGATGGCTGATCAAGTGAGAGAGAAGGGGAAATGGACAGCCAGGATGAAGGAAATGGGTGAGATGAAGGGCTAGGATTGAAAATGGTTAGGAAAATGATTAAATAAAGCAAGTGGACCAATCACATCTTAGATCCACTAATTGGGGGTTTGGGGCAATGGGATGAGTCACTCATCCATGGGTCCCACTGAAAAGTCAACCAATCAAATACTACCAAGTGCATTCGCCTTGTAATGAGTGCATAGTGAAATTGAACTTTCGTGACCCATAACTTTCCTGTTCGAAGTCCGATTTCGATGTGCCGTCTGTCAACGGATTTGTATCGTCTCGATCTACGTAACGGTCATCAGCCCTCGGCCATCGGACCTCTTAGGTCAAAAGTTAACTATTTACCCCTTTTTAACCAAATTACCAAAATGCCCTTTAACTTCCGAATATCATAACTTCTTCCTTAAATGCCGGAATCGAACGTGCCACCTGTCTATGAACTCGTGACGTTCCGAACTATGTCACTGTCATTGGCCAAAGTCTATTTGACAGCCAGACGAAAAGTCAACGTTTTACCCACGACTAGGGGCAAAACGGTCATTTCACGTCGTCCTTCCGAAAGTACCCCACTAATCACCGATTAATCTCACTAATCCTTGATTAGTCACTAATTTAATCCTGGAATTCGGGACGGGTAGTTACAATGGGTGGAACACCTAGTGATTTCAAATGTTTGGACTTCAAAATATGGGCGGAGCTTTCTAGTTGAGGCGACCAGGGCTAGCACTAGCTTCTCTATATCGAGTATGGGGTCTCAACCCCCATTAGTGACTAGTAGGTTTAAGCAAGGATGAAAATATCGATATCGACAAAAATATCGACAATCAAATTTATGAATATATTGATATCGATATCGATATCGTTTACACTTAAAAAAATGACAAAAATTTAATCTAAAATTTGGAAATTTTGTAATGAAACTTTGGGGAAAACTTAAGTACCCAATAATGGTTATATAGGACTAATAAAAATTATAAAATTACTTTGATATAATAAATATATGATATATAATGTGATACAATATGAAATTATAATAACTAACATGTATTAAACCTTAAAGATACATTGAAATTAAAACATAATTTTATTGATAATTTCGCATCAAGAATACGTTATTCATTGAATTTCACCAAAAACAAGTATAGTATCTACCAAATTCAAAATTGTATTGAGTTTCAAGTTAGACTTGGTAATAATAATAATAATAATAATAAATTTTAATCACGTTATTTCAATCCTTCTAATTGCAAAGGCATATTCCAAGTTAGACTTTGATAATAATAATAATAAGCGTTAAAAAAGTTTGGTAATTAAGAAAAAAAGAGAGAAGATAATTATTAGATTCTTGTAGAACGCTCTAGACCTCTAATCTTTTTATCTCTGTAAAATTGACTACCTCCCTTCAATCTAACTTGAGTGCGAGTAAGAAAGGCACCTGAGAAACATAGAGGTTGGCTGCTGCTTCAATATGAGTTGAGGTTCGCTGCTACTACTTCGTTGAGACCCGAGGTTGGCTGCTGCTACTTTGTGAGCCTGAGGGACTGAGAGGTTCGAGTCTCCATAGATCGCCAGGGCGTGAATTAAAGATGGTTGATGCTGTTGTGAATTGAAGATAGTCGACACCCTGAGGGCGTGAATTGAAAAGGATAGGAGATAGAGAATGGAGGAAATAATTGAAGGATGATTTTGGGAGATAGATCGATTGGGTGAAATTGCCCCAATTTATGAATGGAAAAATTATAAGTTTGCATGATGCTTCTAAACTTAATTATTGAATAACTCAAGGAATGGGTTTGCAAAGTGGGTGTTTGATTTTTTTCTTTTGTCCAAATTTGTAGGCTAGTACTCCAATTTTTGTTTTTTCCTCTCAAATTGATCAATTTATGTACATCCATGATTGATTAAATGATTTTTTTCTTTGAATTTTGATGTTTGCTGCTTCTGCTTTCCTAGAACAAATTGTTCATCCGCGAATTTCTGAATCTGCTTGGCTACATCTGCTTGCTGGGAACAATTATTTATGCTTCTGAATCTTAGTTTTTTTTTTCTTCTGTTCATCCGTGAATTTCTGAAATGGGAACAATTATTTATGCTTCTGAAATGGTTTTGGATTTCTAGAATTGGGAAATGGTTTCAAATTTCTAATTTTGATTTAGGATTTCGTTGCAAATCGATGCTATCGGAGAATATAATTGCAAATCGTTGCTATCAGAGGAAAATTCTTCTCTCCCCGGTTTAGATGTTGAACCCTCCATTTTCTGATATATCGGCCGATATATCATCGAATGTGGTTAATAAGATTGGGTGTTGTTCAGAGCTGTGTAACACTTCCTAGTTCATGTAATGTTCAGGAGCGAGCCTTCAAGTTCCTTGAAGTATGAAAGGTAGCAGTTGCAGAATGCAATATGAAGGATTAAGGGTGGCTACCCGACTGGTTCAACCTCATGTTGTATTTGTGCAGTATGGTAGGGGTGTTGGTTAGGCTACCTACATGGTTGCTTGCCTTTACGTTCCTTACTAGAATGTCATCGATGTAGACTTTGTTTCCCCCCCACATGGTCTATGTACATTATGTTAACACGACACTGATAGGTATTCCATATATGTTCTAGGTCGAACGGCATGACGTGGTAGCAATACCAGCCTTTATCCATGATGGACGTTTTCTTTTGACCAGTTGGGTACATATTCAGAGATTATTAGTCAGTCATAGCGCCTACTAGCTGGTCGATCACGTCCTTAGGTTCATGGATGTACACATTGCTTTTATGATCCCGATTCAGCTAGTGGTACCGTGCCATCTGCATGGCATCATAGCACTTAAAAAATGTATGATCTTATGTTTGGAAAACTCGTTTACCCTAGAGGTTAGCACTGGGATTGTTGGTCGCCGTTCCAATATTGATGTTGGACATGTTTGAAAAGGACCTCGTAAAGGTTGTTGCATTGGCTCGTACGAATTGGATCATGTTGGCTCCAATCTTTACTACCCGGTTAAGGATTTGTTTGAGATGCGTACGTCATAAACCGTCCTTATTTGGTGGTGGTTGAGGATTAGTAGCTGCTCTTATGGGCCGAAGTAGGATACCATGGTAGGCGAGGTGGATTCTCCTATTTCGGCGTTATTAATCGACTTTCTTCCCCTTGTGTGCGCTTTTGAACTCCTATCATGGGGAGAACTTGAGCAATATGTGATAGCACATAATTGTGTCCAGCTTCACTATTCAGGTTACGATTACGAATTGGTCATTGTATCTTTAGCAAGTCTCGAAACTCACCTTCTGAAAAAAAAGCAATGGGTAGGACTCGATCCTACTCCTGTTGTCCGGTATGTACAAGTGCTATATAGGCATCAAGTGCTCACTCTCTTATACCGCCGCTCCCACGTAGATCTTGTGATTACAGTTGGAGGATTTTGAAAGGGTCTATTATCCCCAGATTATAGTTATAAAGAACCTAGAAGAAGAAGTCCTGTTAGGGCTTGAAATGATTCCTTGATTAGAAGGGCCTTGATTTTGTCTTTTAGTTGGCGGTGGCCATTTCGATTGTTGGTGGTGGCCACATTTTGTGTGGGTTGGCTAAAGTGACTTCTACTGCTTTGGACATGTTCTCTCCCATGATTCTCTTTAACTAGTGATGAGAATTGAATGGTATCCTTCCTTGTATTATTGGGTTGTTCAGTATGGCTGTAACCAGTAGTCGTGCAGAGGAGGTTGTTGTAGGTTTACTTTGTATGATACCAAGATCAGTCGATGTATTGAGCCGGTTGAATCAAGGTGGGTTGGTTCCCTAGGTGTGGTAATAAATGTGCGACATCGGTTAGCCTTATTTGTGCCTCAAACTTCCATGGTGTGTATGACACTAATGAGATGGTTAAAAGGATCGGTGCAGCCGTCGTTAGAGGAAATCTTCAAGGGGTACCCCCCTTATGCAGTGTCCTCTGTTAACGCAATCTCACTCTCCAAATTGCTTTATTGTAAGATCTCAAGTGTTACCTCTTCGTAGGGAGAATTTTTCTGTAGTACCTCTTCGCTAGAGTTTGCAGAAGGATCCTTTCAGTGATACCTCTACACAAGACATTATATGAGGAAATTTTTAGTGGTACTGTTGCACAAGAATTCGCAGGAGGAAATCTTCGATGGTACCTCCGCACATAAGTTAACAGGAGGAACTTTTTGGTGGTACCACTGCACAAGATTCATAGGAGGAAAACTTCAATGGTACCACTATACAGGAGTTCGCAGGAGGAACTCTTCGTTGGTACCTCTACAGAGGAGTTTGCAAGGGGAACTTTTCAGTGGTACCTCGCACATGAGTTTGCATGAAGAAATTTTCATTGGCACCACTGCATATTTGCAGGGGGATTTTTTAGTGGTACCACTCCTAGATGAGCTAGGATTTCTTACCCTGAGCATCTTTCTGAGTGATATCGATGAATGTGCGATACAACCTACTAAGGCAGTTTTGCACACTTCTCAATTCTCCATTCATGAGTTCCTCGAGTAATATTCTTATGGGAGAAAGTTTTATGTGGTACCCCTGGTTGAGCGATACCACCTAACAAGACGATCTCTCACTTATGGGCACTCCATTCATGACTTATTTGGGCCTAGTTGTCAAGTTATCTTGGCTAGGATCCTTCAGATCGACCATTAAGGCCTTGGCGTTTCGAGGTACTGGTTTTTTCGCTATCCTCTCTTACTTTGGGGAGTAAAGGCTTGTAGGGCACGAGGGGGGCCATGTCAAGGTAGCATATTTCCTGTGCTCTTGGCTGGGAAGAAAAAAGGCTTCTAGGCTACAAGGGAGCCATGCCAAGGTAGCATGATTTCTAGTGCTTTTGGCTACGAGGAGTAAGGGCTTCTTGGCCTTGGGGGCCATGTCAAGGTAGCATATTTTCTAGGTTCTTTACTCAGGGAAGAGCAGTAACTACGACACCAACTATTGACGAGTGGGTTAGATCCAGCAACTACAGAGTCCCTCGGGGGATGGGACAGCTCCTAGGTTACACGAGTGAGGTGGTAGGGTTTCACACATGACGATGGAAGGTTTCTTGGAGTGTAAATTCTCAAGTCCTTCAATGTGAGTGGGTCATTTTTCACCTTATTATCAAGTGCCTAAGAGGAAATAAGGCAAAGAGAATGCAAACGAATATCACGCCTAGGAGGCTGGTGTGGCTTCGACCGCTTTATCTCCGATAACTAAGTAAGTATGTATTTAGAGATAAGGTAGAGAATGGGTTTTTAGTGAGAGAAAGTTCTTTGGCATAATTTACTTGCCTACATAAAGTTAGAAGAATAATGTGGAAGTAGGGGAGTATTTATAGGGAAGGAAAAGAGAGTGCTACCTCCTTTATCTGCGCAGTGGTACCAGTTGCGGGGCCAAATGGTACCAGTTGCGGGGCCAAGTGGTACCAGTCGTGGGATAGTGGTACCACTTGTTTGGGAACTTGTACCATTTGAGGAGACCAGCTGATGAGTGACACTTGTCCCTAGGCTGGTGCCTAGGGTCTTGGAAGTTGGAGCCCCTCTGCCCAACGTCTCCTTATGTGGTTCCAAGGAGGATGAGACTTTATACCATGGAAACCTTGACAAGTGTCCACCTTTATAGCTGTGTATGGGGAGACGTGAGGCGCAGTTTACAGGTTTGAAAACCCTGTCAGCTAGGTGGCGGAGTGGCACCACTAGGTGAGTGGTATTTCCGGGTTAGTGGTATCACTTACTAAGTGGTACCCTGGTGGTTAGCACCTTTGGTCCTCTCGAGTTTGGGTCTGAAATGGGCTTAAAGACTTTGGGCGGGTGATGGTCTTCTTAGTCGACTGTAGGACTTGTCTTTTAATGAATCCTAACTTGGTTCTATCAGGTACCGTCTATCAAATTCAGCTCAGCATATATCCGCTATTAACAAAGTTGATGTTCTGTAGACTGAACGTGTATATGTCAGTAACAACTTATTATATAATACAGATGACTTCCATCATTAACAACCTTCTTATTGATCTTAATAAAATAGCTTATTTTAATTCCAAGATGCCTTTGTGCTCTTTCATCTATTTTTTTCTATTGGAACATTTGACACTTCCGAAATTGAATGGAGAGAGTGCATTTATAGCCTCGTTAGAATCTTGATAGAAATTTCAATATATTCAAAGGAAAGTGAGTATTACACTTCAAATTACCTCTACCTAATAAGATTGCCATTAGAAAAAAGAGAGAGAAAAAGAAAACAAAAGAAAAAAAGAAAAAGAAAAAGAGGAGGAGCATGTGGTTCTTCCTATGACCATGATATATAGAGATCCAGCATACTCAATTCCACCTCTTTTTACAAAGGAAGGACGACATAACTTAATCGTAGATGTCATTTTCTTTATTACGTACAACCACAATGAACAAAAGGCAGTGTCATTCTCTTTGTTACGTCATCGACCCGATCATCATATAATTGGCACTGGACGAACAAAATGGGAAGCAATATTATACTTCATCACTTTACCAACAAGAGTGTATCCAGCATCACCTGTGTGAAGCATATCTAGCTACCACCTTCGTTAAATTAAGAACTCGCATTAGGACACCCGAATACTCCTCCATTGTTGGGGTGCCGCCTTCGTTGAACCATCTTGCCTCTTCAAACTAAGCTCAAGCAATAGCTTTCAACTGTAAGACAAAATGGAAATATTATATATATAGTATGTAGATTTAAACTTATTCATAGACCAATTCAACTATATGTGCATGCAGGCAATTTACATGCATATTCCTTTGCATAGTACGCTCTGTAAGATTTTCCTTCCTTAGCCATCTCTTCCTCAATTTCTTCGACCACATTCATAAGTGTACGATAAAATATTTGCATATATATAGTCTGGGAGTTGTTCCATGCAATTCATTTCCCATCTAATGAAATACGCAAAAATAACCACATTGGATTAAAAAAATTAAGACAATACATTTTTATTGATGATTTCATCAAATTCTTTGTACCTCTCAATTGCTCCGGTAAGAAGCACGAGCTCTTCGAACGTAGCTAGCAAATGGGTCGTAAATATCATCCATCATTGATACCAGTGCAATTTATTTTCGTAAGAAATTTTCTTGCTCTTATGAACCGGGACCTCAAAATAAACTCTCACTACCCAAAAGTACAATTCCACAATCCTATTTCTTGTAATTGGAAGCTTATTTTGGAAGCCTAATGCTTTCCACCACCTAATTAAACAAGATCAATTATTTAGTTTCTAATTACGAATCGCTTGCTGACCCTTTTATAGGTGCTCACGTAATTGAAAGACTTACCTAGTGATTTCACTGAGCTTCTGTTTGTGTAAAGACTGAACGTACAAGACTGAAATCCAACTTTGCAAGCCTCAGCAGATCGAGCTTCATTATGTGAAGCTTTATCTTGGTAGATGGACATGTGACGCGGAGCACATACCCTCTCAAGATCTTTTCGCAAAGGTCTCTCAAAGGCTTGGCTTGTTTTTTTCTCCCAGCTGAGAGGTTACGTCGGTTGTTGCAGCTGATGACTCAAGGTATTTGGTGGTGAAAGCAACATGCAGCCTCATCTAGTATATCTTCACCCCGGAAACCGAGATGCCCTGCCTCATAAAGGTTTAGCATACCGGAAAGGGGTCTCATAAAGGTTTAGCCTAATGTATTTATCGCGCCATTACATCATGTGTGTGTTAGGATTGTAATGACTCAGCCAATGACTCAGCCAATGACTCAGCAAATGACACGGCATAACAGTTAGTTAGTTTGTTACAAATGGTTATAGTTTGTTATGGTAGTTATAAGTCTTCTACTAGATATAAAAGCAGTGTAGTGTACGACTACTTCGATTGATTGTATTGAATTAATCAGAAAAAGCATCTTCTTCTTCAATCTCTTCATCTTCTTCTTCAATCTCTCCCTCTCTTTCGATCTTCTCACTTCTCTGGTTTCTGATCCAACATGGTATCAGAACTACAATGGTTAACCCCAAACTGATCCTCCTTCCGCTGCCTTCGTCTTCTATATCTTCTTCTTAGTCGTTCTATATCATCCTCTTTTCTTTTCCTAGAACAAACAGTTGTGCCTACAAAGTGTTTGAGAATAAGCCTCAATCAAACCCTTTCCTTTTCTTCCTTCCTTTTCTTGATTCTCAAGATGAATTCTTCTCAACTCCATATTCTTCAGTCACCAATCGCTAGTCTAACCTCAACAGTGGGAAATTCAGTTCAAGTTAAATTGGATGATCACAACTACCTCACCTGGAATTTTCAAATGGAGCTTCTTCTCAACGTCCATGGTCTGATGGGGTTTGTTGATGGATCCAACTCATGTCCCAGGCCAATCACAGCTCCTCCTGACGAAATCAGCTCAGAAGTAGTTAAAATTTGGGCAATGCATGATCAGGCTCTCATGCAACTGATCACAGCCACTCTTTCCACCTCTGCCATGTCTTCTGTTATAGGTTGTAAAACCTCTCAAGAAATGTGGTCAAACCTACGTGACAGGTTTGCTACTGTCTCCAAAGCTCTAATTTCCAAATGAAGACTGATCTTCAGAACTTCAAGAAAGGGTCAGAAAGCATCACTCAGTATTTACAAAGAATCAAAGATGCAAGGGATATGCTTCAGTCATGTGGTGTTCAATTTGAGAATGATGATGTGATCATCTTGCTCTTAAGAGGATTACCTGTTGAATATAACACTTTTCGTTGTGTAATACGGGGAAGAGAGAGCACGATTTCTGCTCAAGAGTTCAGGTCTCAACTTCTGGCTGAAGAGAGTGTCCTTGAATGATCCAATGAGCAGTTTCCTTTTCTTTCTGCTATGGCTGCTACAAGGAATCCTGGCCCTGTCTTTCACAATTCTACTACACAGGGTGGCTCCTCAAGTTCTGGTGTCCAAGATCAACATTCTGATGCTCCTGGGGTCAACAAGACACCTGTAACAAGGTATCCCTTTCCTGATGTTCAATACTCACCTACTGAAGTTCAACTCAACAATGCACATCAGACAGGCAACTTCCAACATGTCAGTAGCAATCTTCAGCAATTTGGCTATAATGGTGGTTATAGTGCTCCTTTTCAGCATAATCAGTATAGAGGAATGGTTATAGAGGTAGAAGGAACAAGTCCTACAACAATAGGGGTAGGTTCAACTCAGGAAGGGGTATTCTTGGTTCACCAAATCAACCATACTATCAAGGAAATACCCAACTTCCTACCTGTCAAATCTGTGGCAAACGAGGACATTCTGCTGCTGACTGTTATCAGATGCACTCAGATGTCCCAGGCTCTGAGCCCTGTCAAATCTGTTGGAATATGGCTACACAGCCTTAAACTGCTATCATAGAGATAATTTTTCATATCAAGGCAGTCTACCCTCTCCTGCTCTTTAATGCCAATCTGACTGCTATGACTGCCATAACTCTTCTTATGTTGATTCACACCTCACAGAGAGTATTGGGTGGCTGATACAGGTGCTACTGCCCACATGACCTCAGATTTGAATCAATTGCCATGGTGACACCTAACACCTCTTCTGATACTGTCACAACTGCAGTGGCTCAGATTTGACCATTGCTAATATAGGCACATCTTCAATTATTTTGCCTAGTTTAGAACCTAAATGTTTCCATCTTAGTCAAGTTCTTCATGTCCCTCACATATCTCAAAACCTTCTCTCTGTTAACTGCTTCTGCAAGGACAATAATTGCTGCTTTATCCTTGATGAAAAATGTTTTATGATCCAGGACAAGGCCACATGCAGGATTGTGTACAGAGGTCTGAGCAGTGAGGGACTCTATCCCTTTCCTTTCCATATAAATCCAGAGTTCATGACATCAACATCTGCATCTCAACATTCTTATGCACTATTGTGCAAAAGTACACAACATTCTCTATGGCATCATAGATTAGGTCATCCATCCAATACCATTGTATCTACTTTGTTGCACAATTCTGGCATCTCCACTTCTCCTAATGTCAATCAGACCGTTTGTGAATTCTGTTTACAAGGAAAATGTACCAAATTGCCCTTTGTATTTCCTGCTTCCAAAACTACTGTTCCTTTTGAGTGCATACATACAGATGTCTGGGGTCCTGCTCCAATTCAGTCCATTGAGGGATTCAGATATTATGTGACACTAATAGATGAATGTACCCGTTTTACTTGGTTATTTCCTATGAAGAATACATCAGACTTCTATTCTGTCTTTGTATCTTTTCATGCCTTCATTACTACCTCATTTTCTGCCTCTGTGAAAATCTTGCAATCTGATTTTTTTTTGGGGGGGGGGGGGGGGGGGGGGGGGGGGGGGGGGAGGGAGTATATTAGTAACAATCTTATGCATTTCTTGCTATCTCAATGGATTAAACATCAAAAGTCATGTCCTCACACCCAGAACAGAATGGTCTTGCAGAGAGGAAACATAGGCATGTCATTGAAACCACTATCACACTTCTCAATCTGCCAAACTCCCCTTCCAGTTTTGGGTCCATGCTGTCTTACTGCTGTCTTTCTTATTAACAAAATGCCTTGTCTCACCTTAAAAATGCAGTCTCCTCATGAAAGACTCTTTGGAACCCCACCTGATATTTCCTCCTTGAGAGTGTTTGGATGTGCCTGTTTTCCTTACCTAAGACCCTATAATTCCAACAAACTTCAACCTAAACCTACCAAGTGCATCTTCCTGGGCTATGCATCACAGTACAAGGGCTACATTTGCTTTAATCCTGCTTCTTCTAAGTTTGTTGTTTCTAGCATGTTTTATTCATTGAAAATGAATTTCCATACTCCAAGCTTTTGGCAAATCCTACAGCAGCTCCTTGTTCTTCTGTTCTGCCTGCTCCACATGTATCTGTGCTTTCTATCATTGACTCTCAGGCCTCACTGCTCAGTTCTCCTCAACTATCTTCTGACCATGTGGTCCCTGTCTCAAGTCCTTCTCCATCTCCTTCCAATCCAGTGCTCTCACCATTCCCTCCTGATCTCACAAACTCAGGAACTGAATCAGTTGCCTCAGGAACTGATGTTCCTACAGATTCCTCCAGTTCTCCTGCCTCAGTGGATTTCGAACCTGCTCTCCTTCAGTTTTTTTCTCCCCATTACAGGAGTTAACATGCATCCTATGCAAACTCGATCTAAGAATGGAATCTTCAAACAAAGGGCCCCTTCATTCGGTACTCACTCCCAATGCTGATCTGCCCACCACTGAACCAACAACCTATAAAACTGCTTCCTCTTCTCCTCTTTGGCAGTCAGCTATGCAAGAGGAAAACGATGCTCTCCATTCCCAAGACACCTGGTCCCTTGTTCCTCTTCCCTCCAATAAGAACTTGGTAGGTTGTAGGTGGGTTTACAGAATTAAGAAACATTCAGATGGCTCCATTGCACGATACAAGGCTCAACTTGTGGCTAAAGGGTTCAGCCAGGAACCTGGCCTGGATTATGGACAGACCTTCAGTCCTGTGGTGAAACCTACTACAATCACACTAGTTCTAGCTCTAGCAGCTCACTTTGATTGGCCTCTCAAGCAACTTGATGTCAAAAACGCATTTTTACATGGTGAACTCAAGGAAGAAGTGTTCATAGCTCAACCCCCTGATTTTGAAGATCCTTGTCACCCTGATTATGTCTGTCACTTGCACAAATCCTTGTATGGTTTGAAGTAGGCTCCTAGAGCCTGGAATGAGAGATTTACCAGTTTTCTCCCTGGCCTTGGTTTTCAATCCACCTGGTCAGATGCCTCACTTTTTGTCAAGAAAACATCACTTGGGATTGTAGTTCTTCTTATGTACGTTGATGATATCATCCTGACAGGGAGTTCAGCATCTGAGATTCAGGATGTTATTTCAGCTCTTACTCATGAGTTTGACATGACAGATTTGGGCACTCTTCATTACTTCTTGGGAATCCAGATCACTAGAACCAGCTCTGGTCTAATTCTCTCTCAAACCAAGTATATTCAAGATCTACTGAACAAGACTTGTATGATGGACAGTAATGCTATTCACACCCCCAGCATCCTTGGTTCAAGACTCAGGCACAATGATGGTTCCTTTTACTCAAATCCTGCCAATTACAGAAGCATCGTAGGAGCCTTGCAATATCTAACCTTCACACGGCCTGATATTGCTTTTCTGTCAACTAGGTCTGTCAATTCATGCATTCACCGTGTAACTCACATTTCATGGCTGCAAAAAAGATTCTAAGGTACCTTCGTGGTTCTCAATATCGTGGAATTCAGTATACTAGTAGTTCTCTTGACTTAACTGCCTATACTGATGCTGATTGGGCCGGGGACCCTAATGATCGAAGATCCACCATGGGGATGGCTGTGTTTCTTGGTTCAAATCCCATCTCGTGGTCCTCTAAGAAGCAGAATACAGTCTCCAAGTCTAGCACCGAAGCTAAGTATCGGCCCTTGCTATTACTTCAGCTGAACTTGCCTGGATTCGTCAACTCCTGTGTGCACTTCACATTCCCCTTCTCAAACCTCCTTTGATGTTATGTGACAGTACTTCAGCTGAGAGTTTATCTGCCAATCCAGTTTTTCACTCCAGAGCCAAGCACATTGAAGTTGATTATCACTTCATTCGTGGAGAGAGTCATTCGTGGGGATCTCAATGTTCAGCATGTGGCTTCTTGTGATCAAACCGCTGACATTTTCACCAAAGCTCTTGATGAACGGTCATTTCTAATCCACACTTCCAATCTGATGTCCCTTCAGATTGAGGGGGCATGTTAGGATTGTAATGACTCAGCCAATGACTCAGCAAATGACACGTCATAACAGTTAGTTAGTTTGTTAGAAACGGTTATAGTTTGTTATGGTAGTTATAAGTCTTCTACTAGATATAAAAGCAGTGTAGTGTACGACTACTTCTATTGATTGTATTGAATTAATCAGAAAAGCATCTTCTTCTTCAATCTCTTCATCTTCTTCTTCAATCTCTCCCTCTCTTTCGATCTTCTCACTTCTCTGGTTTCTGATCCAACAGTGTGATTGCAAGGCAATCCCTAGCAAAATCATATGAAGGGATCTCCAAATAGTAAATTTTTAATGTATAACGTACATAGAGCTATACGTACTTTATTATCTCCAATAATTGAGAGAGAAATTTAATATAATTAAATAAGGTTATACAAATAAAAACCAGTTTTAATGAAAAGACAAAATAAATATTTCCAACTTTCTCTTTTGAAATGAAATTCTATATTATATTTTTTTTAATATTTTATAAAATTTTAATATATTCTTTACTTTAATAAATTAATTAATACGATTCTTAATTAATTTTTGGATAGGGACTAAACAATGTTATTGAGGGTGGTCAGTGGTCATTAATTGGCCGCACGCACTTTGTTGCTTGTGTTTAGTTTTAGTGTTTACCATTTTCTTTTTTTGATTTGAAGCGTAGTGGCCGGTGACCCATGCCATGACGATGATATGCATTTTCTTCTTCCGTAGATATTTCCATCACCAACCAGGTTGATATTTTCATTTTCATGCTTGCTGTGGAGCCTACCCACTCTTTGGACTTGGAAACATGTTCAATAATATACAAACGGAGAAAAGCGAGATCGATGACCTTTGAGCATCAACCCCACCGACATCGACATGCAGATAATGAGCAAATGATTCATGTTTTGGAAAACATGAGGTCACAGAATGAGATGGGCTTTTTCACCCCACGAAAAAATGTCAACAAGTATGAGGTGTGTTTGTAGATTGAGCTACGAGATGACATCTAATTTAAGTCAATTATCGAATATCAAGGTTTTTAGTGGTTTATTCTATAAAGAGGGCTACATTCCCTGTAGTATTTGTATTATATATGAGTAAGAGAATACACAATTGTTTCCATGAGAGTAGAATACATAATTGTGAAGCATGAAGAGAGATTTCATAGAGAGAGTGTGTCTTCTCCCATCCAACCTCCTTTCTAATTGATCAAGAGCCATTACTTATAGAGAAGGAGACTTAATTCATGTAGAAGTCTCCGACATATAGTCCACAATGGAGGGTGACGCGGCTCCTTCTGGTCCAAGGTATTGAGTTCAGTCCACGTAGAGGCTTCTCATAGGCTGATCTGTATAGTGAGTAGTGGTACCACTGCGAGGACGAAGTACCACCCCACTGGTACAACCAAAGGAAGATGGTACCACTTTCTAGGGAACATGTGCCAATCTTTTCCTCCACCAGAAGGTTGGCACTTGGTGCTCTAGGTTGAACCCTAGTGCCTTGGGACTCCAAATAGCTCTGCACAAGGCCACATGAGGAAGTGGAAAGGAGTTCCCTAGGTGAGACTTTATGCACCAAGGGATGAGAGATAAGTTTCCCTCATTTAAAATTGTACATGGGGAGTTGTGAAGCACGATTTACGGGGGTAGAAAGCCTGTTAGTTAGGCGGCTAAGTGGTACCACTTGACAGGACTTGTCCCTAATTGTCACGGAAATCGAATCGATCCTGCTTCCGTCTGACAACCGCTTGTCAGTAAGGGATTGAATTAATTCTAACTCGGTTCGAATCCTTATTATATAACCCAAACTAATTTTACTTTGCGAGGCTACCACCCTCGTCCAACCCACTAGCCTCGTCAAGTTATGGAATTTCAAGTTCGATTACAAAACCAACATTCCTATTAATTTTATTAAATTGCAATTTAACATAAAGTTACATAGATGCACAACACCTTTTATATATTTGTATCCTTCGTAATTTTCGATAATTAAATTTAAATTCTAATACAAAGTGCCCCTAATTTATATGATCAATTATAAACAAGTAGATTTCATTATTTTCCAACATGACCATATAACTCTAAAATAATTACTCCTAACCCGTAAGTCTTCCTTTTCCCTTATCAAATGTTTCTTTAAACAAATTCATCATAATTATCATGGTCATGAAAATCCACATAATCCAATGATTAATAGGATAATCTTTGTTTGTAACCAAATTTTTCAATTTAATTAAAGATACCTAGTTAACGCAAAAACATTTGAACGAGTACAACTTCTTCATACGATGTCCAATTGACTTGAATCTTGAACCATTAGACTCAGGAAATGGGGAGGAACATTTTTCGTGTTGAACAGTTTCCCAAGAAATGCGTCACGCGCCACCACACGCCGTCCAAAGTGGCTGCGCATGGGTTCACAGGCCTGCTACATCGATTTAAGAAAAATCCACGTTCATTATCGCCTTGGCCCGATTTCCCTGTTATTCGGGTCATCAGACCCGCCGACCCGACCAGGATGTTTCTCACTTGTTATACGTTTAAGTCCAACGTTCTATACATCAAAATTCGTCTAATCAAGATAAGAAGACGATATATGTGATCAGAAGAAGGAAACATTTACAAAAGCTCACTGTGTGACCTCCAGCACTTCGACCATGGCTACCCCGTTCTGTCCTCCACATTCTAGCGCCCAAACCTTCTTTGCTTTGGGTTAAAAACCACCTCAGGGACTATGAGAACACTCAGGGATCCATAACTACAAAGCACCAACTCCAGAATTCCCCAACCCGATTCCACCCTCACGGGTTCATGGGTTTCCTTCCAGTTTCTGCTTCTCTCTTTATGGTTTTCATGCATGTACTACTCCATTCTTCTCTCCTTATTGTTTTCTGGCCTTTCCCTCTCCATTCCCTTGGGTTTTCTTTCACGGTGGGGAGGTGGGTGGAGTTCGGTCCTGGACCCCCCAAACTCTCCTCAAACATCCTCACACACATTTTTATATATGTACATGTTGGTGAGAGGGAGATTGAAAGAAGTATAAAGATCCTTCTAGAATGATTCTCACATGGTTCATGTGCTAAATAGGAAAAATGACTAAATTGCTCATAGTCAAAAGTACCATAATATCCCTTACCATTTTTAAACCATATCAAATGTTTCCGACTTCCGTTTCCAGCATGACGCTTGTTATTATCCTCAGTAGGCCAAGACCTTTGTAACGGTCTTCTCGAATTACCAGGAAGAGTTCCCGACTAAAAAATCAACTTTTTAACTCTAGGGGTAAAATTGTAATTATTCACTTTTTCGGACACCTTGTTTTCATACGTAAAATTGAACTTAAAATAATTTATCCAGAAAACTATAACAATATCAAGTACTACTTTCATGTATCTGATCACTACCAGACTTTAATTGCCATACAAAATGTTAGATGTTAATTCCGTCAAATGATCTAGTGTTTGCCTTTTCCAATTCAAGTCATCATAATTCCCTTTTATATTTTATTAATATCCAAGTTAATAGGATGGAATTGTTATTAGTTTTTCAAACCTACGTGTGATAGTTTAGGGAAATAGTCATGATTATTTAAACCATCCCACAGACCCGTCACAACAACTTCCAGGTCGACACAACAATTTTATACAATCCTTACGTTATCTTCATATATCACCTCAGATTATTGAAACCATAAAAGGTCTCAACCAATCAACCATCATATATAGAAAACGAAATAAAATTCTTGAGTATGCATGCATAAAATTTAAGAAAAGTCTACTTATAAACCCAATCATTTTATATACCACGGATCCTAGGAACCTCATACCCATTTTATGTTACATCTTATCCACATTCTTATCTAACCCTTCCTTAATGTATGACATCAGTTACCATAACATCGTATCATCTTCTTGGCAAGACCACACTTCAATTTATTATATAAGCGACCGTTGTCTTTGAACTTAACATTACCGGGATCCCTTGTTAACTTAACTCATTTCATCGATCTTTAATCAACCTTAACCAAGTACTATTTCAAGTACCATCCATATTACTCATCATACCACGGCACAACGTGTAGGCCATTACCATAATCATTATTTGAATCACATCTGAAAACAACACTTAATCACATCATCCAAACAATCCCTGGGGTATCAATACCACTGGTAGTCACTAGGGTATTAGAGCCCTACTCGATGTCCAAGTGTAACCTCACTCAGGAACTAAAGTCCTACTCGACGTCTGAGTGGGTACTGACTCAAGAACAGTAGCCCTTGGCTCGATGTCTGAGTCCTCACAACATTAGTCTCAAGAACTGGAGCCTAACTTGACGTCTGAAACTTCCCATCACAGTATCGGTCTCAGGAACTGCAGAGCTTTACCTCAATGTCCGAGACCGTCCAACCATCTCGAGACACATCTCACATCATCACAATCATCAAGGAGTTACATATCCATATCAACAACAATTCAAACCATAATCCATATCTCGGGCCTAAGCCCAAAACTATCATCAACATCAGTCTCGTAAAACCTGTCATTAAAACACCTTTCGTAAAAACCGTTCAAAATCTTATAAATATCATAATTATGCCAAATCATGCTATTTCATGTCATAATTCACATTTCAAAACCACACAACTAAATCCACAATCAAAACCTTGCAAAGCGAGTCAAAAAAATATTCTAGAAAATCATATAAAATCCCTATTCATAAATCACTCTCAAAATCATGTAAATATGACATAACGAGTATGAAACCCTTTTTCAAAAAATGATTTAGAGTACAATAAACCCAATTTCCTCGCAAAACGTGTTGTTAAAATATTTCTTAAATATTCATAAAATTTCCAAAATCCATACCAATCGTACGTAAATAACCATATCAATTCTATCAAATCAATTCAAGAATCTAAAATACCTAATAGCCTAGTTCTGATACCAAGTTGACAGGATACGTTCCTAATTGTCACGAAAACCAAACTGGTCCTGCCCCCATCTGACAACCTCGTGTCAAACAAGGGATTTTATTAATTCTAACTTGGTTTGAATCCTTATTATATAACCCAAACTAATTTTACCTTGCGAGGCTACCGACCTCGTCCAACCCACTAGCCTCGTCAAGTTATGAAATTTCAAGTTCGATTACAAAACCAAAATTCCTATTAATTTTATTAAATTGCAATTTAACGTAAAGTTACATAGATGCACATCACCTTTTATATATTTTGTATCCTTCGTAATTTTCGATAATTAAGTTTAAATTCTAATACCAAGTGCCCCTAATTTATATGATCAATTAAAAACAAGTAAATTTCATTATTTTCCAACATGACCATATAACTCTAAAAGAATTACTCCTAACCCATAAGTCTTCCTTTTCCCTTATCAAATGTTTCTTTAAACAAATTCATCATAATTATCATGGTCGTCAAAATCCACATAATGCAATGATTAATAGGATAATCTTTGTTTGTAACCAAACTTTTCAATTTAATTAAAGATACCTACTTAACACAAAAACATTTGAACGAGTACAACTTCTTCATACGATGTCCAATTGACTGTTAAAGATACCTACTTAACCCATAACATTTGAACGAGTACAACTTCTTCATAAATGTTAATTAAAGATACCTAATTAATGATTCTTGAACCATTAGACTCAGGAAACAAGGAGGAACATTTTTCTTGTTGAACATTTTCCCAAGAAACACGTCACAAGCCCCCATGCGCCGCCCAAAGTAACTGTGCAAGGGTTCACATGCCTACTACAACGATTTAAGGAAAATCCCTGTTATTCAGGTCGCCAGACCCGATGACCCAACCCGGAGGTTTATCACTCGTTATACGTTCAAATCCAACCCGAATAACCCAACCCGGAGGTTTATCACTCGTTATACGTTCAAATCCAACGTTCTATAGATCAAAATTCGTCCAAACAAGGTAAGAAAATGATATATGTGATCAAAAGAAGGAAACACTTACTAAAGCTCACTGTGCGACCTCCAGCACTTAGACCGTGGCTGCTCTGTTCTGTCATCCACGTTTCAGCTTCCAAACCCTCCTTTCTTTGGGCTAAAAACCACCTCAAGGACTAGAAGAACACTCAGGGATCCATAACTACAAAGCACCAACTCTAGAATTCCCTAACCCGATTCTGCCCTCAAGGGTTCATGGGTTTCCTTCCAGCTTCCTCTTTTCTCCTTATGGTTTTCATACCTTTAATACTCCCTTCTTCTCTCCTCATAGTTTTCTAACCTTTCCCTCTCCATTCCATTAGGTTTCCTTTCACAGTGGAAAGGTGGGTGGAGTTCGGTTCTGGACCCTCTGAACTGTCCTCAAACATTCTCACACACATATTTATATATGTACATGTTGGTGAGAGGGAGATTGAAAGAATTATAAAGATCCTTCTAGAATCATTCTCACATGATTCATGTGGTAAATAGGAAAAATGACTAAATTTCCCTTAGTCAAAAGTACCATATTATCCCTAACCATTTTTAAACCATAACGAACGTTTCCGACTTCCATTCCAACATGCCACCTGTTAATATACTCAGGAGGTAAAGACCTTTGTAACGGTCTTCTTGGATTACCAGGAAGAGTTCCTGACTAAAAAATCAACTTTTTAACTCTAGGGGTAAAATTGTAATTATTCACTTTGTCGCACTTCCGGGGTGTTACAACCACTAGAGAATGGTACCAGTGAGTGAGCGGTACCACCAGATGAGTGGTACCAGCGAGTGAGCGGTACCGCCAGATGAGTGGTACCACTAGGTGAGTGATACCATCGGGTGAGTAATACCAAGTGATTAGCACCGTGTTAAGCAGTTGAGTGGTACCACGATGATTGGTACCTTGGTAGGTGGTTGTTATCTGAGCCCGAGCCTAGAGCAGGCCTAGTGAGCTTGGACTAACAGTAGGCTGGCTCACGTGGTGGGCTCACATAATTCAACCTTTGAGGATCCCAAAAGGTTTTTGTTTGGTTTTGTCTCCTATAGTCTGCTAGATTTAACTCGTCATAATATGACCATCAACGGGAGTCCCCTAACTCCCTAGTTAAGAGCTTCCTCTTGGATAGGTAGTTGAATCACTGATGACATTTGAGTAGAATCTAGCAGAGCCTGAACGGCTGATCATCGAAGCCAAGGTGGAGATTTGAGGCGGTAACTGTGGTGGACAGCTCAGGTGGTAGTAGCAATCACCAGCTGGGACAGCAGCTATGATGGACATCGTTTATGGTAGCAGTCGTGGATAGCTCTGGTGGTAGCAATAGTTGGCAAATGAGGCGGTATCCATGGTAGGGAATTAAGACAATCTGGGTGCAACTGAGGTAGTAGCCATGGAATAGAGCTGAGACAAAACTGGTGCACCGATGAAGGACAGCTGATGTAGTACCAATGGTTTCCAACTGAGGTGGTAATGGTGGTGGTAAGCCCCCAAGTCTGCTAAAGTACCCAGTCGTGGTTGAACTTTTGTCCATTCTAGGTTAACTAGACTTAGATAACACACGAAAATCAAATAGACAACAAATGTATAAATCCAAGTTCTTACCAAATAACACATAATGTAAAGACATGAAAACCTAGTTGAAGTGCCTATCTTTTGATTGGGTACCACTTGTTGGGTACGAGAGGGCATGAATGGGTGGCTGCCCACATTGAAGGCAAGTGTAAGTGAGCAAGGTGAAATGGTGTCAGCATAGTGGTGTCAAAAACAGTGATACCATGTGCGGTGGTACCAGGCGCAGCGGTACCAAGCATAGTGATACCATGCGACTAGTGCAGACTTAAGGTTGGCAGTGATCGGAGCTTGGTACCACACTTTATACTATCTGCGGAAGCCTTCAAAGGAGAGCAGATGTTCCCATTAATATGTGCTAGGAAGATAGCGGGTAATCCATGAGGGGGAAAGCTTGGCATCCACTTGAGAAAGATTGGGTGGAGAGCGGGTCATCCATGAGGGGGAGAGCTGGTCATCCCCTCGAAGAAGATAAGGTGGAGAGCGGGTCATCCATGAAGGGGATAACTTGGCATCCCCTCAAGAAAGATAAGTTGGAGAATTGATTATCCACGAGGGGCAGTGATACCGCCCCGTCCAACCCACTTACCCCTACAAGTAGTAGAATTTACTAATCCAACCTCGTATGAACCATTACTATCACTATTAGAGCTTATATGACTTCATCTAATGAATTAGTAAAAAAACTGTGAATGATAATTAAGGAAAAGTCCATTCATATGAATGTATACATATGCCATATGTACCCAAATTTCCTTAATATTCTCCATCTATAATTACCATTATAATCTATTAATGTTCAACTGAAATGTTGTAATCAAATGCCTTAAGTTTTTTTTTTCATATCCAAATTCCATAAAAAAATATCCTAGAAAAAAATATTTATATATACAAAATGAATAACAAAACATAAGGAAAATGAAGCTTATTCCTTTACATCTTTTACAAAATTGAACATGACTTCCCTAACCTTCTATTTATCCATTTTGTACCTCAAAATTATCACTTTACTATCTAGATATTAGTTTTATTTACTCCAATCTTATTATAATTAATTTTATTTAAATAAAGCATATTGTTTTGGAAATGATCAGAAATATGCTCAAATGGGGCTCAATTTACTCATACCTTGCATTATTAGAATAAAAACACCCAAACAAGTATTTTCCATGTTGATCACAGCCCTAGAAACAGCCGCACGCACCCTCAAGTGCCAGCGAGGTTCTCTTTGTGTGGGGCCCCGTGCCTACATCAAATCATCTTCAACCTTGGAACCGGGTCGACCCGATTCCTGTAACTCGGGTTCCCGACACGATATTCCAACCCAGCCAGAAAATTGCGTTTCTCACGACCAATTCTTTTTTCTAATATCATATGTTCATCTATTCAAACCCAAAAAGGAGTCTATAGGTTTAGAATAGGGAAAAACTTACCTGATGTCATGGTCTGATAGCTTGCTTTCTCGGCCATAGTTCTCCAGCCATTCTTATGGCCTTACCTACGTCCAAACTCTTCCCTCCTTATTAAAAAACCTACAACGAAGTACTAGAGTATCTTCTTTTCAAGTTATTAAGCCTCAACTAAAAATCTGAAACAGGAACTCAAGTTTCCATATTTTCCTTACTATTTTTCCATTTCCTTATCTTCATCAGTTGTTCTTCCTTCCCCTTTTCTTTCTTCCTACCTCCTTATACTTTCCTTTCCTTTCTTCTTTGGTTTGTGCTCTTTGTTGGGTAGCTTCCCAGCCCCACCCCACCCGCCCTTCCCCACGACTTTTCTTGATTTCAGTTTCACCTTCCCGAACTCCCCCTATTACACCCACATCCATATATATATATATATATATATATATATATAATTATAGTATGTCGGTGGGGGAATGAGAGGGAAAATTAAATAACCCTCTAAACAATCCTAGATTTCTCTATAAATGACCAAAATACCCTTTTATCCACAAATTACCAAAATACCCCAATACTATTTAGATCGAAAACGAATTTATCCGGACCCATTTTTGGCATACTGCCTGTCTACATTTTCATGAGTTCAAGACTTGTGCAATGGTCCACACAAAACGTTCAAAAGGAGTCATGGTAAAAAATGCAACTTTTTTACCTTTAAGGACAAAATTGTCATTTTATTTTCCTGAAATTTCGAAATCGTTACAACCTAACCCCCTTAAAAAATTTCGTCCTCGAAATTTTGAAACAAATACAATGTTGTTTTCATACTCAAATTGGACAACTGAGTTGCTCAAAATCAATCAACATTCCCTTCTCACTAAATCGTGACTTCTCAGTAATACTAGTATCCCGTATAACCTTAACTAATTCTTATCAACAACTTTATTCTCGGAATCATTCGAGCCATATTCAGGAACACAACAATACCAAAGATAACTTATATCCCACTAGTCCATCACCAAACTCAACCCAAATAATATCTCAAATATCAACAACACACAACGACACTAGCATAAGCCATCACCACAAATATCATCTGAGTCAATCCAAAAACAGTACCAACATATCCTCCATACACATATCCTAACACGACCCATCCAATCCTCCAAGGATTAACACGGGATGTGCCATGCTCCCGTCTGACACCCCGTACTAGACCAGGGATACACCTAAACACTCTCAGACATCCAGAGTGCGCCAGGATCGGTGGCAGCATGTCATGTCTCAGTTTCTGATACCTCCCGCATCCGTAATCAACCTTAAAGGTATTAAAAACAAGAAAAAATTGTGAGTGGACGAAAATAAATAGTTTATAAAACACATTTCACAAGACATTTATACCCCTCATTAAAAAGCTTGCATGCATCAGAAAACCAATTATTTTAACCAATTAGCTTAAATCAAATCATAGGTTTTCCAAATCAAAACTCAGTGAAAAATGCTTCTCAATCAAAGCCATTTCTTCATTCTAATCAATAGGTCCTTAGCCCAAAATCATTTCAATTTCGTGTAGAAACTCAGCCCAAAACATAAACCATGTGGGAACTCAGCCCAAGACCATATCATGTCGGTCGCAGCCCAAACCGATAACATAGAATAACCAATCCAATAAAATGTAGTTAACCAATCCTCAATATCCCATATGCCTAATCAATATTTTCACGGTCTAACGCTAGGCGTGCCGCTCGGGGGTCTCAAGTCCGAGTAATCACTTGGTTCCACCAGTGTCCGGGCGGTACCATAATGGTATGCCTTCCCGGATCACTGCCCGGGGTATGACATGACAGGACCCGTCCCAACTGGACCTAGATAACCGTGCCTGGTCCTGCTCCCGTCTGACAAGTCAACTGAAGTCCCGAAAGTACCCTTCAGCACCTGTCAAACCAGGGATAACTTCCGCTCATGCCTCCGCCTCGAGATCAGCCCCGAACGTTGTGCCACGGCCTGGAGGGTCATCAAAACAGAAAAGTGTGAGTGGACAAAAATATATTCGTTAAAACACGTTTATCAAAACACATTGTTTACCCTCCAGTTTATCAAACCTGCATGCATAGGGAAAAACATATGAACGACAATCACCGGCTTTTCAACCAAACCATATAATAAGTCAAATTCCCAGCTCTCAGGCCAAACACAGGAAAGCATAGTCACCTGGCCACACAGACCAAAACTCGTACTCAATACCAGTACGTAATCACAATCAACATTACCCAGTACCATGCACGAGGTCAACAATCAATTACTTAATCAATCAATCCGCACTGTTCTCAAGTGCATAAGCCATCACATAATTACATCCGTACTAGGCCAAAACCCCGAGCATTAGCCGTCTGGGAACACCCCGAGCTCCGGCTATCTGGGAATACTTATCACCCCGAGTACCAGCCGCCTGGGAACACCCCTAGCTCCGGCTGCCTGCGAACAATCACAATCATATCCCCGAGCTCCGGTCGTCTGGGAACACCCCAAGCTTCGACCGTTTGGGTATTCACAATCAATCACAATCACAATGAATCATCCCGGGAGCATATCCCAAAACATGTCAGTCAAGTCCATGACCCAATCCAAGTCAAATCATTACCAACCGGGACTCAAGCCCAATATCCTTTACACGTAATTTCGTAAAATCATATAGAAAACATTATCATAATCCAGAAATCATTCTTAACTCATTCATTCATCAAAATACCCATTTTGAAATCATTTTGACTCCGGGCCTAGCCCAAAATATCATTTGCACATTGCCTCGTAAAACGTGCCCGAATTACCGATTAAAATAATCATTATATTATAAATAATCATCCAAACAAATCATGACATCATTGCAAACCAAATCATGCAATCAATCATGTAAAACATTTAACTATGTATGCATATCAAGTTATAAAACAAACGTCCACTCACACACCGTCCAATTGCTCGTTTCCCGCGCTGCACGCGTTTCCGTAATTTCCGATACGTGCCAGGAATCCTGAATCCTGTTCGCAATCATTATTCAAGGTTATAAACAAGTCAAGTGACATCATATATTTTTCCCATAATTTTCCGGGAATTTAATATTAATTAAATACGTAACTTAAACCTTCGGACCCTCGAAACATTATCGAGACGGTGTCCGATTGACGCGAAACCAATTTTAAAATGTCCGTTACATTACAGGGAGTAAAACACCTGTTGGGACTTTCCTCAGAAAATGTGCCACGCGCCCTCACGCGCCGCGCCGTGCTACAGTGTTGCTACAGTGTTCTTCTCGACCCGAATGACTGGTAAACGGGTCCTGCGACCCGCGAGGTGACCCGATTAGTTCTAAGGCAATTCAAACTCAATTCTTCCATTTCTTTCACTCTTTAGCATCTACATAATATAGATTAATGATCTGTAACCTTAATTTAAGAAATAAAATCTTCAAAGTCCTCGACTCAACATAGATACCCGACGGGTTTGAAATCGGGTTCTACCCCAGTTCACGTCATATCATCCAATTGATCATACAGGGAGCATTCTCTATTCATTCTAAGCATAATTTCGCAACCAATTTCATGAATTCGTACCTCTAATTACCTGAACGCAGCTTCCACAATCCGCGGATGTCACAGGGCCTGTTCTTTATCAATCCGCCACCAATTTCGTTCCCATTTGATCTGGTTTACTTCGTTAAGCTCCCAGAAGAGTAAATTGCACGTCAATTTTGATCAAAATCGCCTAAGAATTCAAATTCGAGATTTATGCTTGTAGGTGATTTTTTTCGGGTTTTCCAGTATGAGGTGTTCCTTGGTTTCCCTCTATTCCTTTCGGTTTTTCTCTCCAATTTACACTAATTGGTCACTTTTATTGCACTGGTTTTCCTTTAGTTGGCTGCTAATTGATCACAGGATTTTTTGAGGAGGTTTTAGTGTTCTCTGTTCTTCAGTTTTTTATACGAACATCTGCTAATTCATTTTATTTATTACCCTTAGCATCTAATTAGTTAATTATAAAACAAACAACCAAGTGCCACTAAGTGTTATTAACAAGTGCCACATGTCACTTCACCCAGCACCTGAGTCATTTAGTTGGCTGATTCAGCCAAGTTCACCGTTTAATCAATCTCATGACCTAAAATTACCATTTTACCCTTTAAGTCACAAATGACCAAAATACCCCTACACTTCATAACCCCATAACCTTTTCGTTCGGACTCCAATTGACACATGCCGCCTGTCTACGGATTCAGCGTCCCGAGACCTACCCAACGGTATTCTCGGAAAGTCCAAACAAAGTCCCGATCAAAAGTCAACTTTCGGCCCCTTTTACCAACTTTCGCACGTCATAACTTTCTCCTCGAATGTCGGAGTTGGACGTGCCACCTGTCTATGAACTCGTGACGTCCCGAACTACGTCACGGTCATCGGTCAAAGTCCGTTTGACCGCTCAAATCAAAAGTCAACTTTTCGCCCAATTTCAGGGGCAAAATCATCATTTTCCTCAAATTTTCTAAATTTTCGTTTTTCGCATTTTCCGGGGCGTTACATGACATCCCAAATGTCTAATCAATATCAATCATGATCCTGAGCTTCTCTACGTGAACTTGTTTATGGTCTCTCAATAGGGCGACCCCTCTCAGGAAATGCGCCGTGACTACTTCAGTGTCCCTAACATCTGGAGGAGACAATCCACACATAAGGATGGTACATTTAAACCATAATAAAAAAAAGAATCAACTGGGTCTCAGCCCGACGTAAAACTTCCATAAACCCTTTCCAGAGAACTTTCCAAAACCATTTCCAATCCAAATCTCACAGGAAATAAGCCCAAATCATCTTAATAGGGTCTCAACCCGAAATCTTCTTTCATAAAACCATAATGGGACTCATGCCCGATTTCACAACCATACTGGGCCTAAAGCTCAATATCATAAACCAATTACGCCTCAAGACCGTAAACTCATAAATGAAAGGGGACTCAAGCCCGATTCCACATATCCAAATCCAAAATCATTTCATTATTCAAATCATTGAAATCCCAAACACATATGAAATCAAACATAAAATCTTAAACCTCAAAATACGTGCAATAACACATTTACACGTAAATACCAACTACCACAATCATATGCACTCAAGGCATCTCAAATCATAAATATAAAACATATAAAACAGTTATGCATGCATCATATTTAGAAATCAAGTGGCCACTCACATACCGTCCTGGCTACGCGCTTGCAAGTTGCGCTGTAAGCCACTCAGGGCTATGCTGAACTCTCTGGATCGTCCGAACATGTCCAAAACATACTTAAAGGTCACTACCAACCTAGAAAAGTCCTAAGTGAACACCCCCAAAATTCCTGGAAAAGTCAACGTGTCCCGTACACGCATCCCTAGGCTAAAAACCTCAATTTAACCAAGTTAACGATCTCTGATCGACCTGAAACCACCACCATTAGATTTAGAACAACAAAACCTTTTGAACAAGACCGGTCACACCTCAAAATTTGTGCCCACGTTTCTTTACGCACGAGTCAAAGTTCCTAGTCTATGATTGTCAAAGTCAACGTTGACGACAGCAAAAGTCATCGCTGACGTCACATTGACATCAGCTTGATAGGTCTGACACCTATCAAGTCTGACAGTGCCACGTGTCACCACCTGATTGGTCCTTGTGTCTAACACCTGTCAGTGCTAACTGGACCTGATAGCTGCCACCTGACAGGCCCTGATTGGCCATGTGGCCTGACACCTCTGATAGGATGATGACGTCACCTGTTGACGTCACCACCTTCAACCTCTGGATGGGTCGACCCAGACCCCTACAACCGGGGCAACCGTACCCGCGACCTAACCAGACCAGAGTTCACTCCTTTGACCACCATTTCTGACCATTTTATATCCCCTAGACTCTTCTACCACCCGGAAATCGATCCAAGGACTGAAAACTAGCTAACAAGGTCCAGAGATTACCTTCCCAAGCTTGAACAATCCATCCACCTGTAAGCTCACCGTGCCATCGATTCCAGCCACCTCATCCTTCCATTATTGGTTCCTCATCCATGCAACGACCCAAGCAACATGTTTTGATTAACAAAAACCCCTAACAATCCCTAGAAATCGACTCAAAAATTTGAAATCCAAAGTTTACCGTTTTGGATTTCCAGCCACTATCCACGACTGTCCACACCATTGCCACTACCGTGATCTTCCCCTATCACTCTCTCACTTTCCCGTTCATGCCCACAACAATGGGTGAGGATTGGGGGTTGTGTGTTTGAGTTTTGGGGTGGGTTTCAGGTTAGAAAGAACAATGAAGATGAAAAACAAATATCCCAGAAAATTGGGGGTTTGGCTAACCAGATGGGTGACACTTGTCACTCATCAAGTTGTTCGCCCAGATTTCAACCCAATCCAAAATAGCCACTTGTACAAATTTCTCATAAAACATGAATAGTATTGTTTTCCTTCCGTGAACCGTAACTTCTCGTCAAACGTCCAAATTTAACGTTCCGCTTGTCTACGGACTCGTAACATCCCGATCTACGTAATGGTCCTCGGTCCTTATGCATTTGACCTACCTCATCAAAAGTTAACTTTTTGTCCATTTCGGGCCAAAATAGTCATTTTACACCGACCGTCCGAAAATCCATGACTAATTCCCGATTAGTCTCGATAATCCTTAATTAATCCATAACTTTGGGACAGGTTGTTACATATCCCCCCGGGAAAGGAGCGATACTCTTGGTCTGGTTGTCTTTGCACTACCGGTACGTAGACTACTCAAGAAAGGAGTCCAGCTCGTCATCAGAGTGTAACCTTACTCATGAACTTAAGCCCTACTCAATGTCTGAGTGAGAACTAACTTAGGGAAATGTGCCCTACTCAACATCTAAGTCGTCATAATAGCCATCTCAAAAAAGGGGCCAAACGTGACCAGTGACGACCTAGACCTCCATCAAGGGTAAAATCAAAACATTCAGATGAAATTAACCATTTTGTCCCTGAAGTCAAAAGGTTTACTTTTTCACCGAGGTTAAAATGTTGAATTTTTGACAGGGATGATTTTTGGTGATCGCAAAAATACTGTTAGAAAGGTCGCGAACTCTCGAGTATGACAGCAGGCCGCATGCCGAAAACGGAGTCCGGTTGGATTTGTTCTTGGTCTAAGTTATGTAAGCGCGTTTTGGTACTTTGGTTCGGGGGGCATTTTGCTAAATTTTCCGAAGGATATTTTTCTCGTGGCTCAATTGGATTGGGACAAGTGTCCATTATCCTTTTAATCCTTGTGCACTGACTTGGGTGGAGTGTGTGTGTGTTTGATGACGTGAAAAGTGTGGTGTGTGTGTGTGTTATGTTTCGTTGTGCGGCCGAGAAAGAAAAGAAACTAAATGAAGAGGAAAAAACACAGGGGAGGAAGTGAGAGATGAGAGGGAAAGCCTTGGAAGAGGATGAATAAAAGAGAGAAGAATGGATTGGTGAGAGCAAAATCGAGAGAGGAAGAAAAGATCTGAGAAGGAAGTTTCGGGTTTGGGGTGTCCAACCCTATTCTCTGCTGGAAATCCTGGAAACCAGGTCAGAAATGGTTTCTTTGTGTCCCCGCGACCCTGATTAAGTCTTGGGTTGTGAGTTTGAGCATCGAGAGCACCCATAAACTAGGAGGTGTAGTTTGGCCGTGAGGTGGTCGTTCGCTAGATAGTTTTGAGTAAGTGTTCTTGTACTTTGATGGTATAGATACCTTCCTAATCTAGACTAGAAGATGTTAGTTGAAATAGAATTGAAAAATAGTTAAAAAGGAGAGAGAAAATGCCGGGTTGGGCAACCCAAATAGTAGAGGAAACGGGTGTAGAAGAAAATGAACAGTGTTCATTGTAGCAAGCGCGTGGCTCCGAAGAGCAGTTACATAGGATGGCGCATGGGAGCACGTGAGAAGTAGTTTCGAGGTGACGTGAATATGAAAGTTACCATATTCGATCATACGAGTCCAACGGTACACTTTACGAGAATTATGATTTTAGAATAATGTGATTTTGGAATAATTATGATTTTCATATGATTTGTAGATGGTTTTTAAGAAAGTAACATTAACGGCTCATTTTACAAGAATTAGCGTTCAAGCTGTGTTTGGGGCACTCCTGATTGTGGATTTGATTGCGTGGTTTGAAATGTGATATGAGTGTGTGTTGTTGGTATTGATGGTGTAAAGTTGTAATGATGATTGTTATGTGGACTTGAGTCAATTATATGTTGTAATGATAGTTGAATGATTAGTCTCAAACATAGAGCCGAGGGCTCTGAATTCTGAGACGGGTATTATGTGTGGTTGTGACTATGGGTTGTGATGTAGTTGTATGTGGATAGTTCTGGCATTAGTATGAGTAGTCTCAAACGTCGAGCAGGGCCCTATATCCTGAGACTAGTATGTGATGGTGACTCAGATGTCAAGCCTGGAGCTCTATATCTTTAGTCAGTTTTCACTTGGATATCGAGCTGGGCTTTGTATCCTGAGTGATTATGTGATGGCCTATCGATAGTGCACTTGTGATATGATGATTGAGGTTTTGCTTTTGCTTCAAGGTTTGTTTGAATGTGATTGATTGTGTATGAGTACTATGATGACATTGAGTTGACTATATATGAATTATGTGGTGATATTGTACATGAATTGATTGTCTGTTATTAATGTGATGCTTTATGACACGCAATGTATGTTATGATGCTTGTTGACTGGTTTGGTGCTAACTCAAACGTCGAGTCGGGCCTGAGTCAGACCTCACTCAGACCTCAAGGTGGGCTCTAGATCTTGAGTGAGTGAGTGAGTGTGAGGTTCACATTTGGACGTCGAGCTGGGCTTTAGATCCCGAGTAGTGTACCTGCTAGTAGTGCAGTGGGTTGATGATTGATATTGTGATGATGTTAGGTTAGTGGTACGTGATTAATATGTTAACCTTGTGTGGATGGTTCTGATCTTGTGTGATAGTTGTATCGACTTACCGAGGTCTTAAGTGGTTAAAGGTTACTTTTGATTTGAGAACTTCTTACACGTATTTCGAGATTATACACAATGTTTAGTTTATTCGAAGAGAAATGATTTTCATATGCATGCATGGTTTTGGAAAACGGAGGGTAAAATATGGATGTTTTCAAATTATGTTTTTAAAATATTTATTTTTGTCCACTCGCACTTTTTCTTGGTTTTGTGACCTTCTAGGGCCGTTCCATGAGAATCGAGGCTTGGGAGATGGAGGGATGAACTTGAGGAACTTGTGTGTATCCCTTGTCTAACAAGGTTTCATGAATGTATTTTGATTCTTGTTAGACGGGAGCAAAAACTGATAGAACTTTTCTAGTGTATTGTAGGTGGGGTCTTGTCACCACTATTGAGTCAGGACATGATTGTCAACTCAACGTATAAATCGTCACCACATTACCAATCTCAGTAAAAAGTCTTAGCTCAACATCTAAGATTGTCCACCACAATACTAATCTCAGGAAATGAGTTTTAGCTCGATGTCTGAGATTTTCCACCACAATCCCAATCACAAGAAATGAGCTTTAACTCGACATCTATGAAAGTCCACAACCCGCTCACACTTACAACAACTGAGCATTAACCACCAATCTAAGGAGACCTTTCCATAAATACAACAATGCACACATATCGAGAAAACATATACTGATAAAAAATAATGATTTCTTAAATCGATTTTCCAAAATTCCAGTTTGTACCCAAAACAACCTTTAAACGAAACTTTATAAAGCGAGCATAACAAACAGTCAATAATTTCCCAAAAATCATCAAGTAATCGTTTGACAATCATACTCAAGTTAATTCAAATTATTTCAACATATATCTATTCTTAAAAGCAATTCATAATCTCGTAAAACGTGTATGTGACATCAATTTAAAAATTATTGAAATCATCAATTATCAGTTCAAATCAAGTTCAAATCATTGTCACAAACATCATATAAATCATATAATCATTATAAAGTATATATGCAACTCATATCTTAACACGAAAAATACAAAAACCTGGCTCTGATTCAAAGTTGGTAGGATCCGTCCTTAAAAAACTTTGATAATCGAGCAGGTCCTGCTCCCGTCTGACAACAATTTCCAAATTTTACAACAATTGAATTTAAACTCCTGTTAGACAAGGGCCATATCCTGATTTTATCCATACTTATCATGTTGAATTAACTAAAAATGATTCATTCTTGCGGGGCAACCGCCCACGTCCAACCCACTTACCCCGTCAACTGGTAGAATTTACTAATCCAACCTCATCTGAACCATTAATATCACTATTAGAGCTTATATGACTTCATATAATGAATTAGTTAAATAACTGTGAATGATAATTAAGGAAAAGCATGTTCAAATGAATGTATAGATATGCCATATGTATAGACTATTTCCTTAGTTTTTTTTCATATCCAAATTCCTTAAAAAAATTCTATAACTATTCATATCCAAATTTCGTAATAATCCATGAATAGTCACATAAGCCATACTAACAATTAATCATCATTAAACCTTATGTTTAGACTATTTCCTTAAGAACATTACAATAATATTTACATATGCAAAATGCATAACAAAACTTTAGGAAAAGGAAGCTTATTCCTCTATATATTTTACAAAATTGAACATGATTTCCCTAACCTTCTCTTTATCTATTTTGTTACGTAACAACCCGGATCTCGAGGAAACGTGCAATTGGAAAATTTAAGGAGAAAGGACGATTTTGCCCTTGGAAAAATAAAAATGTTGACTTTTTGATTAGGAAGTCGTTTGGGGGTTCCGAAAAGACCATTACGATGGTCTCGAGATCCTGAGTCCGTTGACAGAAGGTACACCAAAATCGAGAAAAGGTTGGACAAAATTGATCGTTTTGCCCCTAAGTCAAAGAGTTGATTTTTCTTGGTCAAAATCAAAATGTTGACTTTTTGGCCAGGGCCTCGTTTAAGTGATCTGAGAGGACCGTTATGAAGACATCGGTCTCCGAGTACGTTGACAGGTGGCATGCTAGAAACAGAGTTCGATTAGTTACATCATGGGTCTAAACGATGTAAGGGCATTTTCGTAATTTGGTTATAAGGCCATTTTAGTAATTTTTTTGGGATATTTTCTTTGTGCATGGTTGAGATGGTGACAAGTGTCACCTATCTCTTATGGAAGTGTGCACTAACTTGGACCTTACGTGTGTCATGTGTTTGTATGAAGGATTGTGTAGCGTGTTTTGTTTGTAATGGTATGTTCGGCCGAGAGAGTGAGAAGGAAACAGAGAGGAAACAGACTAGAGCAGGGGAAAGAGAGTAAAGAAAAAGGAAGAGCTCAGAGGAAGGAGGAAGTTGGACCTAGAACTGTGAGGTTCATGAACCCGTGAAGATATATTTCGGGTTTAGAGTTGTCCAACCCATTTTTGATGTGTGATGTCGAACCTCTGACCCAATATGAAATCTTAGATCTCCTACAACCCTAAACAGCCTGTGAGATACGACTTTGAAGCCTGGGAATGATCAAACAATGAAAGTGTTCTTAGCTGCGAGTTCATTCGATTGGTAGATGATTCGGGGTAAGTTTATCCGAGTTTGCCTATATATATCAACTCCTAAGTTATTGTAGAGTAGATTGGCTGAAATAGATTGGAAAAAGGTTAAGCGACTAAGGATTTAGGACCAAGTAGGGCTACCCGGAAAATCAGTCATCTGGGGAGAAAGTTGATGAACAGTGGTTTCACTAGAGGAGAGCGTGGCTACCTCGCGTAGCCCCTTTGGACCACACGTGGGGGAACATGTGGGCAGTTCTCGAGGCGACGTCAACACGAATGTTTTAGTAATCAATCATACAAGGCTAACGGTGCAGTTTTCGAGGTGATCAAACATCGTCTTGGGGTTGTTTTAGCTGTCCGACGGTTTAGGATTCATTTTACAATCGTCTAAAAATTCCGAAAAATTATGGGATTAAAATAGAAATTATTTGGGATGGTTAATGATCTTTGGATTTTATTTATGACAGGTTTTGAGATTCCCCGAAATTGCGGAAGTGCGTGCAAAGGTGAATTTAACGATTTGCAGGTGTGTGAGTGGAATTTCTTTCCTCGAACTGTTATGCATGCATACTTATATGATTTAAATGTGTTTCTATGTGTTTTTGGTGATAATTGAGTGATCGGGAATTTTATCGGATTTTTGGTGATTTATGAAAACTTTATTGCATGTTTTCGAGGTTTTCTGTAAATTGTGTTTTAGAAACCATTTGGATTGGGATTTCGAATTGAATATGGTTTATGGCATGGAAAAATGTGATTTTATTACAATTGTGGTTTTCATATGATTTCTGAACAGTTGTCACAAAAGTAGCATTAGTGGCACGTTTTCGAGAATTTTTGTTTATGTTGTATTTGGGGCTTAGGTCCAAATTTCTTATTGTGATTCGATTTTGTTGTTTGAAACTTGATATGTGTATGTGTTATTTGTATTGATGTTGTGATGATTATTGATTGATTCATCTCAGACATCGAGCCCGGCACTCCAAATCTTGAGACGAGTATTATGGGCGGTTATTACTCTGGGTTGTGATGTGGTTATATGTGGATATGTTCTTGTATTGTGATGGGTAGTCTCAGACGTCGAATAGGACTCTATCCTGAGACTAGTGTGTGATGACAACTCAAACGTCGAGCTGGCGGCTCTATATTATGAGTCAGTTTTCACTCGAACGTCAAGCTAGGCTCTGTATCTCGAGTGAATATGTGATGGCCTACCGATAGTGCACTTGTTATGTGATGATTGATGTGGTGCTTGTGGACTGATTATGATATGTTTGTATGTGAGTTTGTGGTGTACCTGCTCGCGGTGCAGTGGTTTGTGTTTGTTATTGTGCAACGAGAAATGGCGATTGTGACATGTGTGGATTTATGTGATACTAGTTATGGCTCAGATACGCGATATTGATGTGACGGGTTGTTATTTCTATGATGTGTTGATATTTCCAACTTGAGTTGGTCTGATGACTAGTCGTCATTTCTGGTTAAATACTTCATGATCGTCTCTTGAATTTTCGAGATTGTAATTGGGTTTGTTTTAATCAAAATAAAATGGTTTTTGTATGCATATATGGTTTTAGAAAACAGAGGGTAAACTATGGTTGTTTTCAAATTATTATTTTTAAAAAATTTCTTTTTGTCCACTCACACGTTTTTTTGTGACCCTCTTGGGTCGTTACATGGAAATTGAGGCTTGGAAAGCGGATGCATAAACTAGATAACTTTATGTGTACCCCTTATCTGACAAGGTTTCAGTCAGATGGGAGCAGGGCCCGAGTGTATTATTCTTGTGCATTCGGATGAGGTGCGGTCATGTTACCTCCAAATCATCACTTTACCATCTTAATATTAGTTTTATGTACTCCAATCTTCTTGTGATTAATTTTACTTAAATAAAAACACTGTGTTTTCGAAATCCAGAAATATGCTCAAACAGAGCTCAATTAATTCAAACCTTGCATCACTAGAATCAAAATACTAAAACAAGTATTTTTTATGTTGGTCGCAGCCCCAAAAACCACCGCACTTGCCCTCAACCTTTAAACCGAGTTGACCCAACTCCAATAACTTGGGTTCTCGACCAGCGATTCCAACCAGGCCAGAAATCACATTTTTTATGACCAATTATTTTGTTCTAATATCCTATGTTCATCTATAAGCAACTTACCCGATGACGTGGTCTGATAGCGTGTTTTTTCAGCCGTAGTTCTCCGGCCATTTTTATGGGCGTCCCTACGTCCAAGCTCTTCCCTTACTATCACAAAATGATCGTAAAACCTCCAGTGAAGCACTAGAGAATCTGTTTTTCATGTTCATAGGCCTCGACTGAAAATCTGGAATAGGAACTCAGAGTTCCATATTTTCCTTACTGTTTTTCCCTTTCTTTTTCTTCATCAACTGTTATTCCTTCTCCTTCTATTTTCCTTTCTTTTCTTCTCTAGTTTGCACTCTTTCTCGTGTAGCTTCCCCACCCCCCACGCCTTTTCTAGGTTCCAGCTCTACCCTTTCGAACTCCCCCTATTACACTCGAGCTCCATTACCTGGTTGTAAATTTTTCTCAGTTCTAGGGTAGTTATGGAGTTGATGCACATTAAGATTGAGCATAATCAAACAAATAAGCCTTCACATCCACATGTATATAATTGTAGTATGTCGGCAGGAGAATCAGAGGGAAAATTAAAGAACCCTCTAGAAAATCCTACATTTCTCTAGAAATGACCGAAATACCCATTTGAGTCCAAATTACCAAAATACCCCTACACTATTTAGATCCAAAATGAGTTTATATGGATTTTGTTTTCGACATACTACCTGTTTATGTTTTCAAGAGTTCAGGACCTACGTAATGGTCCACACGAAACACTCACAAGGAGTCCTAGTAAAAAAGGAAACCTTTTGACATTTAAGGGAAAAACTGTCATTTTATTTTTTTTGAAATTTCCTGGGCTTTACAACCTACCCCCCTTAAAGAATTTCGTTCTCGAAATTTTAAAACAAATCCAATGTTATTTTCATGCTCAAATTGGATAACTGAGTTGCTCAAAATCAATCAATCTACCATCATCACTAAATCGTGACTTCTCAATAATACCAGTATCCCATATAGCGTTAACTAATTCATATAAACAACTTTGATCTAGGCATCCTTCGAGTCAAATTTAGGAGCACAAAAATATAAATCATAACTTATATCCCACTAGTCCATCACCAAACTTAACCCAAATAATATCTCAAATATCAACACACACAACAGCACCCCGCGTAGATTATCACCACAAATATCATATGAGTTAATCCGACAATAGTACCAACATATCCTCTAGATACATATCCCCTTGACGTCCCGGTTGTCTGTGTACTACTGGTAGGCAGACCACTCAGGAAAATAGCCCATCTTGACGTCCTAGGGTAACCTCACTCATGAACTGGAGCCTGCTCGACGTCTGAGTGAGAACTGGCTCAGGAATTGGAGCCTTGCTCGACGTTTGAGTCATCACAATACCAGTCTCAGAAAAGGCGCCCAACTCGATGTCTGAGGCTAACCAACCACTACCGACTCAGGAAATGAGCCTTACCTCGACGTCTGAGCCGTCACCACAATTCCTATCTCAGGAAAGGAGCCTTAATTCGATGTCTGATATTATCAACCATAATACCAATCTGAGGAAAATGAGATGTCTGAGATTGTCCATTGCAATACTAGTCTCAAGATAGGAGTTTTAGCTCGACATTTGAAACTGCCTACAACCAACTCAGGAATACAACATCTGAGAGATGGCCACCCATCTAAGGAGACCTGTCTATAGATACAACAATGCACACATATCGAGAAAACATATATTGATAACAAATATTAATTCCACAAATCCATTTTTCAAAATTCGGGTATATACCCAAAACAACCTTTAAACGATAATTAGTGAAGCGTGCATAACAACTATTCTTAAAAACTAATTAAAACGTGTACTCGACATCAATTTAAAAATTCCCGAAAATCAACAATTACCAGTTAAAACCAAGTCCAAATCATTGTCACATACATCATATAAATCATATAATTAACATAAACTATATACGGAACGCATATCTTAAAACAGAATATCCAAAAACTTGGCTCTGATAACAACTTGATAGAACCCGTCCTTAACTTACTTTGATAAACAAGCCAATCTGGCTCCCAGCTCACAATAATCTCCAAATTTTACAACAATTGACTTTAAACTCGTGTCTCACAAGGGAAATTTCCAGATTTCTTCCATACTTATCATGTTGAATTAAAAAAATATAATCCATTCTTACGTGGTAACCGCCCATGTCCAACCCACTTACCCTAACAAGTAGTAGAATTTACTAAACCCAACATCGTCTGAACCATTAATCTCACTATTAGAGCTTATATTACTTCATATATTGAATTAGTCAAATAAATGTGAGTGATAATTAAGGAAAAGTTTGTTCGTATGAATGTATACATATGTCATACTTAACCAAATTTCCTTAATTTTCTTCATCTATAATTACCATTATAATCTATTAATGCCCAAAGTAATGTTGTAATCAAATTCCTTTAGTTTTTTTTTCCATATCCAAATTCCATAAAAAAAATCCTATAACTATTGATATCCAAATTTCATAATAATCCTTAACTAGTAACATAAGCCATACTCACAATTAATCATCATTAAACCTTATGGTTAGACTATTTCCTTAAGACCATAACAATAATAATTACATATACAAAATGCATAAAAAAACTTAAGGAAGCTCATTCCTCCATATCTCTTACACAATTGAACATCACTTCCTAACCTTCTGTTTATCTATTGTGTTACCTCCAAATCATCACTATACCATCTTAATATTAGTTTTATGTACTCCAATCTTCTTGTGATTAATTTTATTTAAATAAAAATTTAGTGCTTTGGAAATTCATAAATATGCTCAAATCGGGCTCAATTAACTCAAACCTTGCATCACTAGAATCAGAATACTAAAATAAGTATTTTCAATGTTGACCACAGCCCTAGAAACCGCCACACGCGCCACCAAGCGCTGGGGAGGTTCTATGCGCATGGGGGCCATGCGCCTGCATCAGATCACCTTCAACCTTGGAACTAGGTCGACCCGACTCATGTAACTCAGATTCTCGACTCGGGATTCCAATCCTGCAAAAATTTACTTTTTTCATGACCAATTATTTTTTTCTAATGTTCTATGTCCATCTATTCAAACCCAAAAAGGAGTCTGTAGGTTTTAAATAGGGAAAAACTTACCCGATGTCGTGGTATGATAGCTTGCTTTCTCAGCCATCGTTCTCTAGCCATTCCTATTGCCTTGTGTGCAAACTCTTTCCTTCCTATCACAAAATGTGCATAGGACCTCCAAGCAAGGACTAGAGTACCTGTTTTTCAAGTTCTTCAGCCTCAATTTCATAGGACTCTCCCTGTAATCCCTCTTGATTAACGTGGGGGGATCTGCTCCCGTCTTACACGTCCTTGAAAAATGACTCAATTACCCTACCTCAACACGTGTCAGACAACAGATAAGCTTACATCCTACCTCGAATATCTAGAGTACGCAATGCCACGTAATGCCTCATCCTTCATATAGCCCGCGTTTGCAATCAACCTGAAGGGTGCCAATACTAACAACAAGTGTGAGGGGAAAAAAACAAAGTTTGGAAAAACCATTTTCTGTAATGTACTTTAAACTCCTCAGTTTTAGAAAACATGCACGCCATCATCAAGGAAATCATTTCTTAAAATAGGACAGAAATATATAAATATAAAAATCATGGGTCCAACCCAAATTACATATATAACATGTGAAAGCACCCTGGCCCACAACTTTATTGAAATCATCGGCTCGAAGCCACATTTAAAATCTTTGCACAAATCACAAATCAATATATATACCAAACCTAATCTCGCTAGTCCAACCATCCATAAGCCAAACCTCGTCATGCTGGTCCAACCAGCTCGCTAGTCCAACTAGCATTCCATCTGTACTACCGCAAGAAAACTACGGATCCACGGAGTCCAACTTCGTTAGTATGTGTCGAGCTCAGCTCTGACCACGTCCAAGCCCGTCTCTAGGTGTCCACGGAGTCCAAATCCGGAATGACGATCTAATCGCCCAAGGCTGACTAATCCATAACATATAATATCGCCGAATTAACAATACTTTGAAACCCGGGAACCCGTCTAAAATAGTTTCCACAGGGGCACCAGCCCAAAATAGTTTCCATAGAGGCACCAGCCCAAAACACAGTTTCCAAAACCACCATAACTCATTGTTCATAAATAACAAGCATAAATACGTTTCAAATCCACGCATATATTCACAATCATATTCATGCGAAATCATAGCATAAAACTAGTGAAAACATATAATAATGAATGCATCAACGTTATGAAAGAAACTGCCCACTCACACTCGCTTAAAATCCAAGCCAAAAGCCAATCCAAAGCCTTTGGGACGGTCAGGCCTGTAAAGTCACACTCGATAGTCACTGACAATCTATACAAGTTCAAAAATGAAACCCCCAAAAACCATGGAGCTGTAAACGAATCTTGAAGAGAAAAACCTCCAAAACACTAACAAAAAAATTTTCGATCAACCTGAAACCACCACCATTTGATTAAGGACGTCAAAAACTTTCAAACAATATCAGTTTCACCTCAAAATTTGACCCACACATGCCAGTCAAGGTTTTCTCCACGTCAGCCCTATTTGACGTCATCCTGACATCCGACATCTGACAATCTGATAACTGCCACATGGCACCCCTTGGTTGGTGCCACGTGTCAGTTGTTGACATCACCTCCTGCCACATCAGCTCTCACAAATTTCTAACACAACGCCAAGTGGCACTAACCAGACTTGGCCATGCGGTCTAACATAATGATGTCACCTACCACGTCATTATTCTCTACCTCCAACCGGGTCGACCTGTGACCCTATAACGGGTTATTCAACCCGAATTCAAAACCCAGTCCTAACTCAGTCATTGTTTTCCAATCTTCAAGCCAATTTCGCCAAACTTCCTCTAATCAACCCAGAAATCGATTCACGACCACAAAATTTAGAAAACGTTCTTGAAAGTCCCCAGGTCAAAACTGAAACCCAAGACCAACCTTTGACTTCGTCCACAAGGTAGTCCACACAGCTATTTCCTTCAATTTTTGGCCATGTAAGCTCGCATGAACTTAGAAAAGGTGAAGGTGATCAGAAAACTGAGCTTCAACGCCTAAAGTCCAAAACTAGAGATCCAAGCTATATGGGTTCTCGGTTTTTACCTATTTCCAGTAGTCCTTGCCCTCAATCCTTCATCATTCTCTGTCCCTTACACTCTGTCTCCCTCAAACCAGAACAAATGAAGAAGACAATGATAAAGATGGGTGGGAGGTTTTTTGGGTGTTTTCAAAATAAAGGGAGAGAGAGAGATGTACAAGGTGTGTGGATATGGGCCAATAGGGTGAGTGACACTTGTCACTCATCCTATGGTCTCTACTTAGATATTTTGGGTCCCATTATTCAAATAACCAAAGTCAATTTTTTCAAAAATCGTGCAACGTAAAATCCGTAAAATCTGTCTAGACCCGTAAAATAATCATCTGATGTCCAAATTTGATGTGCAAACTGTATACGTAATCGCAATCCCGCGATCTACATAATGGGCCTTGGTAAAAGTACGGATAACCACTAGAATCAAAAGTCAACATTTTCTCCTTCTAGGGGTAAAATCATCATTCCACCTCAAATCATCCCAAAAGTACTTGATTATCCCTATACAATCACGAAATTTTGGATCGGGTTGTTACAATCTACGCTCCTTATAAAACTTTGTCCGCAAAATTCACTATAGAAATTTTATCCTCGAGATTCACACTGACCCCTAACCAAAATTGTGGAAATCTAATACTGCCTCTGACCTGAGGCTCCCACGTGCATGTCAACGTTCAAAATCCACAAAACACACAAAGAACAACTGCCACCTTGTGTCATCTACATTCCAATGGCTAATGTCGAATCCCGGCTCATCCTTAGTGACTGTACCTGACAAGTAAGGGATCAAACTGTCACTGGAACTCCAAAACTCAACTCCTGAGCCTCGCTCGAAACATTGACACTCGTCAATCCTACCTACCATCCACGAAGGTGTAACTCATAACCAAGATTGACCTCCCTGCTCCGAATGTGTAATCACAGGTTCCTTTCCACTAGGGAGTCCCAACTGTCGATAACACCCTCGATGAACTGTCGTAACTAGCAAGTAACCCATCGGCTCCACTGTCTTAGTCCGAATTCTCTACCGAATACCCAACTCGCACCAAAGTCCTCTCTTGGTATCTTGACTCGCCTAAAGACCAAATCTGTGTTCCTGACTCCACTTGAGTCCTAATCTGCTATCTCACTCATCTAGAGTATGTCCTGACCACATCGAATACTTGCTCTAACCGAGAAAACAACAAATCAATATATCCAAGGTTCCTCTTACCAAAAGCCCATGGCCTCGAGCTCCAAGCTCGTACATTAACTGAACCTTCCAAAGTCCCTTGCCTCTAGAGCATATTATTCGACACTTGGTCCAAGTATACCAATGAAATGTCAACCTCGGATCCAATACGATAACCATACTGTGTCCATCTCATATCCAATCTGATTATTGTACACCTACCATGCCATAATTGTAATGACCCGTCCCGGAATTAGGATTAAGACGGTGATTAGTGACGGGTTAGTGAGCTTAATCGGTGGTTAGTTGGTCCTGATACGTCTGTTAGTGTAGAATGATGATTTTGCCCCTAGGTTGGGCAAAAAGTTGACTTTTAGTTCAAGTGGTCAATTGGGTATTGACCGGTGACTCTGACGTAGTTTGGGACATCATGAATCCGTAGACAAGTGGCATGCCCGATTCCGACATCCGAGGAGGAAGTTATGATGTTCGGAAGGTTGAGGGCATTACCGTAATGTGGCTAACATAGGGGGGATAGTTGACTTTTTGTACAATTGGGATTTGACACTTTGACCCAGGACCGTTAGGTAGATCTCGTCGTCCTAAATTCAACGATAGGCGGCACATGTTTATCGGACGTCGGACGAATTAGTTACAGGTTTAAAACGGTAAGGGTATTATTTTGAGTTAAAGGAGGGGCATTTTGATCTTTCTGTGTCTTGAGATTTGGGACAACCTGATAAGGCCAGGTGTACAGTGGAGATTGAGATATTTGTGAGAGAGATGAGGGGATGGTGACATGTGGCAAGGGTCTAGTGGATTCCAGGATTTTACACGGTTCCAATTATTTGGGCTGTTAACTGTGCATTCGAGAAAACAGAGACAGAGTGAGGCTGAGAGGAAATCGATCGATGGCTGGGAAGGGGTGAGTGTTGTGAACTGGTGAGAGTAAACAGAGGTTAAGGGAGAGTTGAGGAGTGAACTGGAGTGGGTTGTGTGAACGTGAGTGACTGAGAAGGAAGGGTGAGTTCACGGGAAAAATAGAGAGAACTGAGGGAGTTGGTGGTGGTGTGGCCGTGTGTTGCTCCAATTGGACTCGAGAAGAAGCTAAGACGGCTCTGTGGACTCCAGGGAACGCGGCGGCGAGCACAGTGGTGGACGGCTGCAGGTAATTTCTAATCCCCGTTCGTATGCTCTGTTTTGCTGTGATTTTCAAACCCTTAGTCGTGGACTTAGGGACTGAGTCGAGGGATGTGGTGAGTTGGGTGAGCTTCAGTGAGGTCCTAGGAACCGTCTACGGTGGTTGTCGTGACGGGGGAAGACTTGGGTGGCCGGATCGTGAAACAGAGTTTTGGGGAGGTTTGGTTTCGAGTTAGGGACGATGATTTAGGGGGCTGTGTCGAGGTGTTATAGTGAGGGGAATAGGTTGCTTAGGACTGGACGAAGAGGCTGGTGAAGAGAGGGAAGAAAACGGTGAAGGAAAGGCGGAGAACCGGGTACGCCGATTCAGACCTGTTCGCCCAAGGTAGACGATGATGAACAGTGGTTCAGGAGTTATAACGAGTCTAATCGAATTAGTTTCGGGTTAATCGGACGTCGATTCGAAGTGGTTCTACGAGGTTGAAAGTTTAGGGTTCCAGTTCGATACGTTTAGGACCCGGGGGATTTTTGGGGAATTTTAGGAGAGTCTTGGTAGAAGTATTAGTGATGTTCTTTAGTGACTTGTGACATGATCGGAACTTCCTGAGGAAGCTGAGGAACGTACAGGACATACGGGGCGCGAGTGACGTGCCAGTGACTGTGAGTGGACCCCTTCTCTAAACTCGAGCATGCATAACTATTTTTCTATCATTGTTTTATGGGTTTTACATGTGATTTCATGATTGTTGAATATGTGATGTTGATTTTACATAATTGCACGTTTTTCGAGAAAGTAAGTATTTGGCACGTTTTACGAGGAAGTTTGGAATTCTGATTTCGATGCTATGATTTGGGATTTCAAATGATCAATGGTTTTGGAACATGATTTTGATGATCGAGGCTTTCGGTTTTGAAATCGGATTTTGGAAACGGAATTTGGTTTTAAAGTTGGAAAGTGAATTTCCGGATTTGGGTTCTGAATGACGGTTCTGGACGCCAGAAGGGTTTCAGACCGGTGATTTCGGATTCGGGTTTGGATGTGGATTTAGAAATGGTTTTCAAATGGTTTTGGATTGGATTTGCTGGATCTGGATATTGGGTTTAAAGACCCGGATATTATGTTTAACGGGGGACGGACCCGGATTGAGTTTAAAGACCCGGATTGAGTTTAAAAACTCGGAAGTTTAAAGACTCGGATTATTCCTATTTCCCCAGTTGGCCTGTTGAGTTTAAAGACCGGGAGTTTAAAGTCTCGGATATTATTGAGGCCTGTTGAGTTTAAAGACTCGGGAGTTTAAAGACTCGGATAGGTCCAGCAGGTTTGATCGGATAATGATTGGTTGAAACTTATGTTTTATGACGTGGTTTTTATGATGCTTATGACATGCTTTCTATAATTGTTTTTAAGATGATTCTGCAAATGTTTTTATGACAATATTTATGTGATTTATCACTGATTTCAGTAAATGGGTTATGCATGTGTGATTTCAAAATGGAGGGCTAAAACCCTGGTTTTATTATGAAATGGTTTTCGGAAAGTATTTTATTATTTATGGCCCACTAAGACCTTCTGTTTTAGATTGCCCTCCAGGTCGTGGAGCTAGGGCGGGGGTTGACGTTGAGGCAGCGTCGGAGGCATAGAATACTTGAGATAGAATACTTGAGAGTGACCCCGGAGTGCTTTACATTTTCCGTTGTGCGTGTATCTTGGTTATCGGTTTTCTTTCCTTTGTATTTGGTAGTATGCTCTGTAAAACTTTGACTTCGGGATGTTTAAATTTTCTCCTGCGTCTGGCATGTAGTTTGGTGGATTTTCGTGAGTTTACTTTAGTTGCGTGCCGGGGTGTCAAACGAGAGCAGGATTTACCTCGGTTTTCGGGGTGGAACAAGGGGTGGGTCCTGACAATCATGGCCCAACACTAGACCCTGTCCGTCCGATCTCAGATCTGGACAAATCGCCTGCTAACAAAAAATCCTCTTTGAGGTCTTCTAGTCACTCGACCAACCATGTAGACATGTCCAATACGTACTCACTTAGAACTCTATAGACTAATCGACCAATTCACTAGCCAACTCAAGATCTTGGTTGACCTCCAAGGCTAACTGTCCTACGTCTACCAAGACGTACCATCTTTGAATGCAAGATCCTATCAGTTACATGATTCGACCTCTATTGTAATAAGGTAAAGAGTCGGAGTAGACATATATATACGGCTCTAATGATTTGTGAAGATCTTGCACGTCTCTCCCTATGAGTCCAACTCTTCGGTTTATACGCCATCGCGGAAAGCTCCAAATCATGGGTAAGGTAATTCATCTCAAGATATCTCAATTTCCTAGATGCATGAGCAATAGCTTTTCTGTGCATCATAAATAAGTATCTCAAACCCCAGTAGAGATGCGGCACTGTAGATCTCAAAATCCCCGCTACCAGGATGGGTCAAAAGCGGAACAGTAATCAATCGTCTTTTCAATTTTTGGAAGCTCTGTCCAAAAAAATTCATCATAAACAACTTTAACTCCACTCATGTACAACCGCATCAACAAGATACAATCTTGGAGAAGTCTTTCACCAAGCGTCTATAATACCCAGTCAATCTGAGAAATTCCAAATCTCGGTTATGATGGTTGGTTGACGTCATCACAAATTTACCTCCCTCTTCCGAGGTCCACACGAATCTCTCATTAGAAATACCATGACCCGAAAACCAACATTGGTCCACCAAAACTTGTATTCAACCAATTTGGTATATCGTTGCTTCCCCTGAGGGTATTCAAGGCTAGGCTTTAGTATTCCACCTGCGCCTTCACACTCCTCGATTAGGCCATGGTATTATCAATGAGACAATCACCAAAGGATACATATACTTCTGGAAGACTCGGTTCATCAAATCTGTAAATGTTGATAGGGCGTTAATCAACCCAAATGGCACAATCCAAAACTCATCATGCCCATACTGAATCCAGAAGAGGTTTTAGGAATATCCAATTCCTTGATTTGCAACTGATGACATCCATGTTCATCCGACGCGGATGTGAATACGAATCTATACGATACACATCCACGTCCTATAACATCAAGCACCATCTACTCCTCAACACATACAAATTTGGCTGATTGCCTTTGTGTTTGGCCCATAAATGACCTTCGAAGGTTTAGGATTGAGTTTAAATACGTTTAAAAATTCAGGAAAATTAATGGGATTTAATGAGAGGTTATTGAAGTAGTTAGTAACCCTCTAGTATGATTTGGAAAGGTTCAGATATTTTGAGGACGGTGATTTAGCTCGGGAAGGTTTATGACACATATATCGAGGCGACAGCGTAGGACGGCATGTGAGTGGACATTATTTTCTAAACCGTTATGCATGCATAACTGTTTTATATGTTTTATATATGTGATTTCTATGATGATGAATGTGGTAATGGTGATTTATATATTTGCACGTATTTCAAGGTGTTTTTCATATTTGTACGTATTTTGAGGTTTACGGTTTTATACTATGTTTATACGTGCTTGGGTTTTGAATGATGACTTAATGGAATGGTTTTGAATTTGGAAATATGGAACCGAGCTTGAGACCCATTTGATTTACGAACTATCAGACTTGGAGTTCATTTGATTTAATAAGGCATCAGACTGGGGGCCTAGTTGGTTTACGAAATTGAGCATAAGGCTCAATTGTGTTGTATGAATGTGATTTCAGGTTGGGGATCCATAAATGGTTTTGGATAAATGGATTTGGATTAGAGAAATCGGATTAGTGGATTACGATCGTTTTATGGAAATCCCGGGCATAGGCCCATTTGAACGGTTTGAGATGATTTATGAAATGTTTTGCATATACCATCCTTATATCTATAGATTGTTTCCTCCAGTCGTCTGGGACGCTGGAGTGATCAAGGCGCATTGCCTACGAGGGGTCACTGCACGGAGCGACCGGACCGTATAGTGACTCAGGAGCAGGATTGCTAGAATTTTGGGACGTCAGACATCTGGGATGTCAGAGATTGACTCGGGTTAAGACCCCGGGTAGCACGAGTAGCTTGGACCGTGAAATGACGTCTGGGAAGTCAGGCGTCTAGGACGCTAGGCATCTGGGATGCCGAGGATTGGTATATGATGGTGTTGGGTTATGGATTTGTATTTCAGATTTATTAGATTTATGAAGTGGTATTTCTGTGCATACTTGGATTTATGGTTTTGGGCTAAGGCCCTAATAATTTAGTTAAAGTAAATGGTTTGATTATCGGTTTTCGAATGCATACATGATTTTTAGTGAAGGGCATAAATGTCTTCTTATGAAATGTGTTTTACTAAACTAATGATTTTTCATCCCCTCACAGCTTTTAAATGATTTTAATGCCCTTCAGGTTGATTGCGGATGCGGGCTCTAGCAGAGACCGAGACATCACACTCCTCCACTGATCCTGCTGCGCTCTGGAAGCCCCGAATGGGCTGCGATTTCGAGTTATCCCTTGTCTGACACTTCGTGTCAGATGGGAGCATGACACATCCCGCGTTAATCCCGGGCAGGGGCAGGGGAGGTGGGGATTTGGGATGGGTCATGTCATGTCAGGACCGGCCCCAAATCCCCTGGGATTAACTTGGGACCCGCCTGATCCCGTCTGACACGAAGTGTCGGACCAGGGAAAATTCCATCTCTAGCCCTCGCCGGCGCTATCAGAGTGCATCAGGATCGTAGGAGGAGGGGGGTGATGTGTCGTCTCTGCTACAGCCCGCATCCGCAATCAACCTAAAGGGCATTAAAACACGAAAACTGTGAGTGGACAATTTCAACTTTTCATTTAAAAACCTTTTCGCATAAAGACATTTATGCCCTTCATAAAAACATACGCATGCATTCCAAAAATCGTTTAGTAAAACATTCATAAAATCAATCAATTCATCAAACATCTTTTTGAAATCATTCAAGGGTTCATGCTCGGTTCCCATAAACCGTCATGACCCACAAACACCTTTCAAAGGTTCATGCCGATTCCCATAAACCGTCATGAACCATAAATCCATTTGGGTCCTCGACCCGAAATCACAATTCAAAACCCGTAGGTCAAATCAATAGGGACTCAACCCAATTCACATCAAGTACGGGGTCTCCGCCCCCAAATCATTTCTAAGTCATAAAACACAGGGTCTCCGCTCCAAATCACTTTTCCATAAAACTCATACGTATCAACATACGTATAACCCATCTGCGGTACTTCCGAGAATATGCCAACTCGGGGCACACACCCCTAGGGAACACATCCCCGATATCGTCACGATATCAATCTCTATACTAGTGTGCACACTACTCGGGGTCTCACTCCGAGTCTTCTCCCAGGAATCTCCATCTGGGAGGCTCAATCTCAGGATCTAGTCCGAGCTCTCTCTCTGGATCTAGTCCATACATCTCTCCGGAATCTGGTCCGGGACCACATCATATTTAGTAACCACCACTCCTGGAACGGAATCCCTATGGGGATACCCATTCTGGTCTGTAGATCGTGACTCTCCAGGTCGACGCTGGAGGAGACCATATAATCATAAGGAGGGTTCATATACTTTCTTTCTTTCTCAATTCACTTTTCAACTGGGTCTCATACCCGATTCATTTCAACAGGATTCCTCGAATCCAATTCAATTCCTTTTCACAGACCTCGGCCTAAATCCACAGTTCAACTGGGTCTCATGCTTGAATTCTCATTACATAAATCGAACTGGGACTCAAGCCCGATTTCACAATCAACAGGGCCCCAAGTCTGATATCCCGAATAACTGGGCCCTAAGCCCGAACCATCAAGCAACGGGGCTTCCAGCCCGATTTCATAACCAACAGGGCCTTAAGCCCGATATCTCAACCAAATGGGTCTTAGGCCCGATATCATAAATCAACGGGGCATCAAGCCCGATAGTATAACTAACAGGGCCTCAAACCCGAATCATAAACCAACTGGACCCTCGGTCCGATCCTATAGCTCAAATGGACCCTAGGTCCGATTCCTCGTCAAATCAAATGGACTCCAAGTCCGAGAGTTTTCAAATCAAATAGGTCTCGTGCCCGATTTCTTATTTCCAAATCCGAAATCCATTTATTAAACCCTCGTTGAAAACCTACAACGTATATGCATCGTTTAAAACCGTAAATCTTGAAATACGTGCAAATACGTAAATCCTAGGCTACCACAAAAAAATGCACTCATGGCATCACAAAACATATATTAAAACAATTATAAAACATTTATGCATGCATCAATTTCGAGAGAAGGGTCCACTCACAGACCGTCTGAAGCCGCACCTCGATACGCGTGTCATAACCGTCTCCCAGGTCAAACGTCGCCTCCGGGATTCCCAAACCTGTCCAAATTCATTTAGAGGGTTATTAACTACTTAATTAACCTCCTACCAAAACCCCGTAATTTTCCCGAACTTTTAACTATTTTTAAACCGATCCTAAACCTTCCGACATCCCGAACTATATCGAAACGATGTCCGATTGACACGAAACCAGTCCCAAAATGTTAGTTACATCGAATAGATGATTTCGTATGTTGGAAACATCCCCAAAAACCCCACCACGCATTTCCACGCGCCGTCCAAAGGCCCCTGCACGTGGGCTCACGCGCCGGTGAACAATCCATAGTCCTCAGTGATCGAACTGAGTCTGGCCGGTTCACTGGTTCTCCTGGACCGGTGTGACCGGTCCGGCCTGGTTCCTCCCTCAAATCTCGTCCGTTTTGTCCCATTTCAATCCTAAAAATCCTATTTTCTTATTTCCCATCTAAACCAATCCTTAAACCTAAGAAAAACCCACCTGAAGGCCTTGGTTCGAAATGGACCTCACGGTCCTATTTTTCCAGCCACCCTCCAGAGCTTCCTCAGCCCCCCAACCACTACCAAAAACTTCCTATTAACCTCCTAACAACCTTTTTAGGTCAATAGAAACATCAAAAGCGGCCCATAATGCCACAATCGAAAATAAGGAGAAAAAATGGGTTTATCGGGCTTACCGTGCACTCCTCCTCCGCCGTCGACGGCGGCGCCGTTCCTGGCCGGCCACCAGCGTCCACACGGTCCTCAATCACTCTCTGACCTCTCAGATATGATCATAGGGTTGAAGGGTTGGATTTGGGGTGGTAGTTTTGATCGGGTTTGTTTGGGAATGGGGAAAACGATCGATGAAGGCAAGGGATGATATGCATGAATGTGGGATGGTAGCCAGTGGATGAGTGACACTTGTCACTCATCCATTGGTTTATGAAAAACAACTGGGCCCACTAAAGTCCAAAAGCTCCTCGTAAAACGTGTCGCCATAAATAATAACTTGAAATTTCCGTGAACCGTAACTTCGTCGTCGAACGTCCGAATTCGACGTGCCGCCTGTCTATGGATTCGTATCGTCGTGATCTACGTAATGGTCTTCGGCCCTCGGCCCAATTTACCAACATGCCCTTGAACTTCCGAACGTCATAACTTCCTCCTCGAACGTCGGAATCGGGTGTGCCACCTGTCTATGAACTCGTGACGTCACGAACTACGTCACAGTCATCTGCCAAAGTCCATTTGACCGTCCGAATAAAAAGTCAACGATTCGCCCATTATAGGGGCAGAATCGTTATTTCGCCCGAACGTCCGCTAATCCTCATCTAATCCTTGATTAGCCTAGCTAATCTGTCATTAATCCTTAATTAATCCCGTTAATTCGGGACGGGTCGTCACATGTCACAGTTGCGAATCGATCAATGTGCCTGCATTAGCAGGTGATGGGGTACTTGAGAGAGAGCCAATGGAGTGGTTATGGTGCTGGTACTAGTGCATTAATGCACGCATAAGCGATGGTACCATTGTCCATTAGCTGGATTGTGAATGAAAGAGCTTGGGCATCGATTCTGCCCATGGTAGGGCATTGATCCTATCAAGCCGCTAAAGGAAAAGTGCAAGGAAGAAAGGCTCACAATAGTGAGGGTGGTTGGTATCACAGATTTGAGCCATGCTTGTGATCAGCTCGATATCGAACCGGTTCAAGTCGGTACGGGATCGTTTTTGATGTTGGGAAATACCGTCCCATACCGAAACTGAACCGATTTTAAATTTTTTTAAATAATTAAATTAAATCCACCCCCCCCCCCCCTCCGAAAAAAAAAACCTAATTAGCTGCTTTTTCACTATCGAATCTCGCTCTTCACTTATTTATAGCCCGCATTAACACATGATATCCCATAACGAAGGTATTTGGTTATGATAAAGATGTCTATATCATGAATGTGAGATATCCCATAACAAAATTGAGTTTACTCCAACAAACTTTGTCATCATTATCCTAGCCAAACCTCTCACTCAACTCCATCAAAACAGAAACTCCACCGACACCAACATTTCTTGCGTTATTTCCTTTTAGAACATTCTCAGCCAACTCCCACTCGATCCTGTCCCTGTAAATGGCGTCATCCAAGACCTGGTTAGCTAGCTCCAACCAGTCTTCAAAATTTTGAGCTCGTAGATTCTTTGAAACCCATTCGAGGTAGCTTGAAGGGAGGGTTCCTAGCATTTTTTCCTTGTATTTCCCGAAGCCTATGACTGTGTCTCTTGCATGTGATGTTTTTGTTGATGTAAAGAGTGTTTGGAGGTTGAAGATGAAGAAATTGAGATTTTGGTGTGAAGATGGAATATAGTGCTTACAGTAGTCATGGATATGAAGTTTGAATTAGATAATGTTGTTGTTGAGACAGAGACACAGAGAGTAATTCAACTAAGAGTAGGGGATGATATAATTGACTTTGAGGATATAATTAGCTCAATCAGGTGGGATAATATTAGCAACAATTTTGTTGAACCTAATTTAATTTTAACTCCTTTTTTTAATTTGAATCCCAAGCCCAAAATGACCTAACTTCAATTTTGACTCAAAACCGAAATCGTCCTAAAACCGTACCGAACACAATTGGTACGGTATGATCTGGTACCAATTTAAAATTGTGAAATACCGTACCATACCGAACCAATTAAAATTAATTAGTACGATTTCAATATCACTTTCATACCGAATCATTTAAAACCATACCCCAAGGGCTACTTAATCTTCACATTAAGGTCCCCATTTTAAAGACTAAGATCAAAACAAATAAAGGGATGCAATACCTTCCACATGTCAAACCTAGGCTTCACCCTCCTAGTGACTAGGAAATGAAAAAGACAAGCATATATATATATATATATATATATATATATATATTGGGCGGATCAATTGTAACGACCCGGACATTCGAAAAAGAAAAATTTGGAAAATTTAAAGAAAATGATGATTTTGCCCCTGAAATTAGGCGAACGGTTGACTTTTGGCTCGAGCTGTCAAACGGACTTTGATCGATGACTGTGACATAGTTTGGCACGTCACGAGTTCATAGACAGGTGGCACGGCTGATTCCGACATTCGAGAAGAAAGTTATGATGTTCGGAAATTCAAGGGTAATTCGGTAATTTGATTAAGGGGCAATTTGTTGACTTTGAAAACGACATGGAATTTTCACCTAATTCGAAGACTGTTGGGAAGGTCTCGAGACGCTGAATCCGTAGACATGCGACATACTGAAATCGGACTTCGGATGAAGGAGTTATGATACTAGAACGAGGAAGGGCATTTTGGTAATTATGTGAAGGAAGGGTAAAATGGTAATTGGACGGTGAAATCCAAAAAAATGGATGTTTACTTTAGCGGTTTAATTAAGTGTTACTGTTTGAGTTAGCCGTGTAATTAATTAAGTGAAACAATTGTTAGCCGTTTAAATTAATTGGTAGCTGGTTAACTAATTGGGGGACACTTGTCATTAAAAAAGAACATATGAGTCTGTGCACAGGTGTGGTTTGGGGAATAATAGAACACCATTTGCCGTTTGAATTAATTGTTTTATTCGAATTAATGAACTATGGTAATTTCCGTGAGGAACTGAGAGACAAGCAGAGACTGAGAGATCAAACTAGGAAGAAACACAAAGAACATAGAGAGGAAGAAGCCCAGAAAATCGAGAAACTTAGAAAAATTGAAGGAGAATTCGAATGTTCATTTATAAGCCGAGGGATCCAAAGTAAGGGTAGAAACAAATTTCTGAGACCATTTCGAGTCTAACCATATAAAAATCGAAGGCGTTTGCTCGTGTTTCAACCGGGAACTGGAGTTCCAAAATTCTTGAAAAATCGAGGTTGAGTTCAAGTGCTTAGAGGCAAGGAATTGTGCAATTCAGTTCGTATTAATGTTCCTTAAACTCCTAAGATCCTTCCTGTATGAAATAATTGAATTAACAGATGAGAATTAGGTGAGTTCGAAGTTGAAATTTGTTTGAACATTCAACGGGGAATTGATGGATTAAGGGCCCGATTTATGTAATTACTAATAGAGAACTTAAATTGAGATAAAATAGATGGAATTCGGTGGATGAATTACAAGAATTGAGGTCGAATTGAAGGAGAAAAACTCGGGTCATGTCGTGGGTTCGTGACCCGTTTAGCAGAGAGTCGGGTGTAGAAGACAACACTGTAGCACACTGTACAAGGCACGTAACTTTCACGCGCAGCCCCTTTGGGCGGGCCGTGAGGCAATATCTACGGTCAAGGTCAACATGTGATTTTATTCTTTTAATGTAACGAATATTTTGGCACTAGTTTTGAGAAAATCGGATATCGTTTTGATAGTGTTTAGTGTATCCAAAGTTTTTGTATACGTTTAAAATATGTATTTAAATCCCGGAAAAACTGGGGAAATTTATATGAAGTATATTGGAGTGTTAGTGGCCCTCGATATTGATTTTGGAAAGGAATTGTGATTTCCGGAATTTACGGAAAAACGTGCAGCTCGGAAGCGGACCGTTTGGACGATGTGTGAGTGGACTTTGTTTTCTAAAATTCAATGCATGCATAATTGTTTTCTATGCTTTCTATTGATGATTTCTATGATTATGATTATGATTATGGTTTATGGTAATTACGATTTTCTTATTTACACGTATTTCGATATGCAATACGTAATTGTACGTATTTCGAGACTATGGCTTCCCCTATGCTTTGATGATGGTTTGGTGGTTAATTTTATGTGATTTGTGTATATCATGTCTTAATAATGTTTTGATTATGATTGAGAATATGATTTCAAATATTTAAAACGGATTTTAGAAAAGGTAATTTCGGGCTTAATGCCCAATTCATAACAATGGTTTTGATGAACGAGATTTCGGGTTTCGGAGACTTGAAAGTAGATTTCCAGATTTGGGTTCGGAATGTTTATTCCGGATGCTAGCTTACGGAATGATGATTCCGAATTCAGATTTGGAAATGGATGGTGGATATGATTTGGGATTTGAACGTGAAATTCGGACATGAATTCCATTTCAATAAAATGTGATTTCAGATTTGGTTTTGGAATGTGGCTTACGATGGATTTTGGATTTGTTATGAATTATGGTTTTGGGTTTAAAGACCCGGTACTATTGCTGGATCATGTTGATGACGGGGGAGGGAGCTTGATTGATATGTTTTGATTTTAAAGGCTCGATTATTGTGATATCCCCCGAGGCCTATTGATTTTGTTTTGAGTTTAAAGACTCATTGATATCCCGGGAAGGCCTGATTATGCGCACTGTTTTAGGTTTAAAGACTCGGGCGCACTTGAGATCCAACAGATTGCTTGACTTGTGATTTACTGTTGATTTCCGATGTTTTCGGATGTGTTGGACAATGGCCCAATTTATATGGCTTGATGGATTTTTGGGTTATGTCATGTACTTGGATTTTGATTCATGATTTTGGGTTGAGGCCCTGTGTTTATGGTTTCGGGCTAAGGCCCGCGGGTTGAGAAAAAGAAAATGATTTTGATTTTCATACACGGTTTTCTTATATTGGAAATGAAACGGGTTGTGAAATTAATTTCGAATGCATGCATTGGTTTTATGTGGATGGTAGAAATGTCTTTTCTGTAACATGTTTTATAACTGATTTATTTTTGTCCACTCACACTTTTTGTGTTTTTATTGACCCTCCAGATCGTGGCGAGAAGATCGAGGCTATTCGGGAGGTGGAGGCATGAGTGGGCACGTGTGCGGCTATCCCTTGTTTGGCAAGTACTGAGGGTAATTTGGGAACTTCAGTTGACTTGCAGACGGGAGTAGGACCGGGCACGGTTATCAATGTTCCTCAGGGGACGGTCCTGTCAACTTGGTATTAGAGCACTAGGTTTCTGATTCTGTTGCCACGTCATGCCTCCGAAACGTAAGCCTCTTGCGTGACCTGGTAGTGAGACGGGCAGACGAGGGTGTATGAGACCTCGTGATAGATCTCGGGTGAGATTGACCCTGGATTGAGGGTCAGATGTTAATCAATGTATACTGTGAACTACTATCTATTATACATAGCTTTGTGTGGATCTTAGGGACAAATGAGCCCAGTGTCTAGAAAGCTTGCACATTTTGTCAAGTTACACTCGTGATGAGATTATTATCAGTGGAATCCTTAAGTGGAATATGTGTCTAAAGAATCTAGAATGTGATGGGATATTCCTTAGGCCTTATAGGTCGTATAAGATGTGGTTGACCATCGATATTTGCTCAGTGACTGGGTATGTCAATGATGGCATGGCTGATTGGTATGAGATTGGACTTAAGCGGAGTCGAGATATGGATACGAGACTCAACATGAGTCAGGATATTGGTTAGGACTTGAGATGAATCATAGTGATGTATTAGGGCTCGGGAGGAGCCGGAAGAGTTGAATATAACTATGGGTGCTGACACAGACGACCCTTGATTGAGGAATGTTTGATATCTAGGATGCCAAGGACTGGTGTAGGGTCAGATACTGATAAGTTATGAATTTATGGATTGGTTTTGTTTAACCTTGTTTACTGGACTTATGGGTCGCGTCAGTTTCATTTAGTAACTGAAGGTTCGGACGGAGACCCGAGAGATGGAGGGATTTGGACTTAGGAGATAGTCCAGCTCAGTGGGACGCTAGTTGGGTCCATAGGGAGGCAAAGTGATAAGGGTACTTATCCAGTAATAGTTATGATTGTGGGTCGTCTGGTCACATCATAAAGTAATGGTTAGATAGATTAAAAGTGATATGGCACTGTTGGGGTGCAAGGGAACAGGGATTGGCTCCTGCATCGATTGTTGATGTGACAGACGAGGGAAGAGTTGGTAGGGCCTGTGATGGACCGTAGGGGCGTAATCGGATTGGGACCACATGCTTGAGGATTGCAGTTACTTGCAAGAGGTCTGAGTAGCCCTGGAGTGATGACCTGGATACCTATTACTTGTGGTCATGATGTAAGTTTAACCAGGAGGTATGTATTTGGTAGGTCCCGGGCTATCCACTATTTCATGTCTTGAGGTTGTATATTGGACGAATATGGCAATGTCTGTGATTGGTTATGGTATGGAAACCGGTGAACCGACTGGAGTTACTTATGTGATAAATTGATGATACTATGTGGTAACCTTTGTAATTATATATGATAAAATTAGTGAGACATAAGGGGGGTAGACCTATCGATGTGAGGCTACCCAGGATGACAGGTGTTATTCACCTAGTGGCTGACTTGGTGTATTTCTAGATTTGGACGTAATCCTTGGGATGGATTGGTTGATGACTCATGATACCTCTATCTAGTATGTTGATTAGAGAGTGATATGTGGAGTTCAGGAGTACCAGAGGTTATGTTTCAGAGAGACTCAAGAGTGTTATCCTTTAGAATGATTTTGACTCTAACAATCGATGAACTGTTGGTAAGAAGTAAGTAAAGTTTGTTGGACACATGTGTGGCATATGTGCTTCGTGTATGAGATGCCCAGCGAAGGCTGAGGATGTATAGATTTCTCGACATATTTCCTGAGGTTTTTCCAGGATGAGAGATTGAGTGTATGATGGAGATCATGTCGAGTATACGAGTTGTTTCTTGGACACCCTGGTATGTGGCCCCTATAGAGTTATAAAGACTGAAAGTGCAAGTATAGGACTCGGTAGATACAGGTTCATTCGGCTCAGTGTTGCCATGGAGAATCTAGTATTTCTTATGCGGTAAGAGGAAAGAGGGATGATAGTCTGAGCTTACATGTTGATTATGGACAAGTTAATAAGGTAACGGTATGGGATAAGTATCCCGTATCATGAGCTAATGATTTGTGGTTCTATTGGAAGGTTGTGATTATTGAGTCTATCGAGAGAGGCCAACATGGTAACGAATATTGGTTATGAGCAAGAGAGAGAAAAGATGATGTCCGGAATTTATACTGTTAAGGTTAGTCGATGGTGATACCTTGAGATGGTCAAATGAACTAGTTATATTTGTGAGCTGATGAGTCAGGTATTCTGACCACCTTGGGATGGTGTATGGTACTATTTACAGATGGGTATGTGATACCCCATCACACTCTAGACGTTGGAACTCACATTCCGCTCAAGGAATTTACTGAGAATAATCTCATCATGGGTCCAACCTACCCAATGGTGCTACCCTTCTAGCCTCTGGGTTCATTCAATCTTGGGACCCATAAGAATACCAATTTAAAAATTAGTAAGCCGTAGTTACACTACTTAACATCTGACCCTCAAACCAAGGTCAATTACATTCCGAGATCTATCACAAGGTCTCAAATACCCTAATATACCCATCTTACTATCAAGTCGCGCACGAGGCTCACGTTTCGGAGGTATGGCGTGGCAACAGCATCAGCAACCTAGTGCTTTGATACCAATTTGACAGGACCCGTCCCCGAAGGACATAGATAACCGTACCCGGTCCTGCTCCCGTCTGACAAGTCAACTGAAAATCCGAAACTACCCTTCAGCACCTGCCAGACAAGGGATATTTGTGTCTGTGCCCACTCATACCTCCACCTCTCGAATAGCCTCGATCATCGCGCCACGACCTGAAGGGTCAATAAAACAGAAAAGGAGTGAGTGGACAAAAATGACCTTCGATAAAATAATTTGCCAAAAATACATTCTTACCCTCCAGTTTTCACAAACGTGCATGCATATCATAAAACATGAGTAATAGTATGAAATCATTCAAGTATAAACAGTGGACCGATAAAATCAAAACATATTTTCCCATGGTCCGTAAAACTCATGTTAACCAAATCAGTTCAAGTTATAAAACATCAAATCCCGGCTCTCAGGCCAAAACATGCGAACACCAATACCTGGCCACAAAGACCAAAAACCCGTACTCAAAACCGGTACGTAATCACAAGCAACATGTTTCAAAATTGCATGCCCACATTTTCCTTAAAACTCATTTTCATTAAATCAATTTGAATCTCAATAAATTCACGTTTTCCTTAAATCATTTTCCATAAAACCATGGTTTCCTCAAAATCATTTTCCATAAAACCACGGGACTTATTTCCATATCATGTTGCTTAGAGTCACGTTTATCCCTGCAACGCGTGCAAATCAAATAGGCTCAAGGACCGCTCAAAATCCGAGCATCCGCCGCTGTGAACACATCACCAGCCGGCAATCCGGATCTCGTGAACACATCACTTACCGATCCATATATAATCCAGCACTCTGGTCTGAGTCGAGACTCCCCTGGGTTGAACGGCAAAGACCGTGCTACGTGACCTCTTCGGGGTAAACGCTTCCATCCCGAATGCGAGCGTTATCTCCAGGGTGCACTCCGGGGAAAAACATATTTCCACCCGAAAGCCCTAATTATCCGTAACATATCATCATCACAAAAACCAGTGAAAACAATTGCGCTTGAAATCAAAATCATTTTCAATACACGATCTAAGCCCCAAGTCCCGATTTACTTTATAAATCCGAAAATCATCAATATCATCATGTAATCACATGGAAATACAAATCCAATCAAAATCACAATTTCATTGGGTCCCAAGCCCAAAATCTCATTTTCACGCAAATCCGTGCAACCGTAAACCTGAGTTGCCACGATCACGTAAATCCATGAAATCAATCACTGACTCATAATCCGAGTCCAAATATCATTTTCAATTTCCTGACTCATAACCCGAGTCAAAACATCATTTTCAATCTGGGCCTAGACCAAAAACATCAATTTCATCATTTCTCGAAAATCGTGCCAAAATATAATATAATAATCATAAAACTGAGAAATCACCGGATTGAAACATAAATCATGTCAAAGCATATAAAATCACATAATTAGGCATTTAAAATCATATATGCATGCATCACGGTTAGAAAACAAAGTCCACTCACACACACCGTCTAAACGGTTCGTTTCCGAGCTGCATGTTTTTCCGTAAATTCTGGAAATCACAACTCATGTCCAAAATCATTATAGAGGGTTACTAACATCTCAAAATACTTCATATAATTTTCCCCAATTTTTCCGGAATTTAAATACGTATTTTAAACGTAAAACAAAACTTTGGATACGCGGAACATTAAAGAAACGATATCTGATTTACTCGAAACCAGTGTCAAAATGTTTGTTACACTGAATGGGACAAAAGTCATGTTGAACTCACCTCGGGATTCTCACCCACGCGCCCCCACGCGCCGCCGCAAGCGGCATCGCGTGAAAGCCATGCTCGTAGCACAGTGTTGCTACAGTGCTCCTTCTTCACCCGTATGTCTGATAAACGGGTTGGAAAACCCGCGATAGAACCCGATTCAAACTCACTCAATTCGACCTCAAATCAATCCATTCTTTCAACTGGTCCTTTATACTCCAACTTAATTCCAGTTCTGTAAATTGAATTACTCAAATTAGGGTCTAAATCTTCACGACTCACGATCGATCCTCGACGGGTTTTCAATTCGGGTTTACTGATTCTGTACCTGATTTTCAAATTAATTCATAGAGTAAGCATCGTGAGAGTGTATTGAACGTTTTTACAAGATCAATTTGATGAATTCTTACCTCTAACTCGCTGAACTCAAGCTCGAATTTAAGCTGCCATGGAAGCTTCTGTTCTTCCTCAATTCGACACCATTTCTCCTCGTTTTTGTTGTAGGGAGTTTCGTTTTGATCCCAGAAGTCGAATTTCATCCTCAATTGTGATCCTCACCGCTCATATTTTCGAATTCGAATTTCCCCCAATTTTCAAGATTTTTCGATTCTCAATTGTCCCAGATACTCAGTCCCTCGAGTTCCTCTCTCTCAATTCGGCTCCCCCAATCTCTCAATTACACAAATACAGCTGAGACAATGGTTATTACTTGTTAATTGACAATGATGAGGACAATCCCTAATTTAGGGGTTAATGTCCAAAGTAGCATAATTGTGTTTCCCCTAATACACGATTCCATGTTCTTTGGGGCAAGAAAGATGACAAAGTGACAGATGTCACTGTCTGGCAGCAAGAATCAATGTTAAAAGACCATTTTGCCCTTCGTTCGACAAATTACCATTTTTCCCCTAGACTTCTGTGACCCGTAACTTGGTCACCCGAACTCCGTTTTCGACGTGCCGCCTGTCATTGGATTCGTATCAACAAGACCTACGTAACGGTCTTTGGCCCTTGTCCATTGGACTTCCCGGGTCAAAAGTCAACATTTGGCCCCTTTTTAGCCAAATTACGAAAATGCCCTCGAACTTCCAAACGTCATAACTTTTTCCTCGAATGTCGGAATCGAACGTGCCACCTGTCTATGAACTCGTGACGTCCCGAACTACGTCACAGTCATCGGTCAAAGTCTATTTGACCGCCCGAACTAAAAGTAAACATTTTGCCCACGCCTAGTGGCAAAACGGTCATTTTGCACAATTCGTTCGATTTCACTCCACTAATCCCAGATTAGTCATTCTATACTATAATTAATCAATATTCAATCCCGACACTCGGGACGCGTCATTACAACCTTCCCCCCTTAAAGAATTTCGTCGCCGAAATTCCAACTATCGTTATTCCGCATCCACCTCGTGGAAATCAAATGGTTTCACAATATCTCCCACTAACCAACGCAGAACTTATCTGCACCCAGACGTCTCATCACAGACTCACGTCGTACTGACTACACTCGACCACCTCGAGTGAAATTGATCACCTGAAATTGACAATGTCATCAATAAGCTGACTTCTTCAGCTTGACGTTTCCTCACAATCACTAATGTCCCCTGACCTCCGCTCTCATCGAGAGTCACCAAATCTCACTTGTCAGCCCAAGCTGACACTACCAGCCAGTCTGTCACCACTAAGCTTTACCACCCTAGTAAAGTTCCAATCAGCAACAAAACAGGGACACCACCTCGGACTACAACTCCGTCAATGGAGCGTAAGATCAACCACATGATCTCACCTCGCAGGGCGAACTCAATCCTGCGACAAATACCACTTCTCATTATCCGCAACTGTCACCCCCTCAGCGATCCCAGATGCTGGTAAGGTCACGACACGGTAACATCTCGCCGCAAAACAACTTGCGGTCACACTAACCACCAACTCACTCATCCTGAGTATACGCATACCGTCATCCCTCTCAATCAGGCGGTGTAACTGGAACACGTTGAACACCAGCCTAGGAGTGATCACACAACTCAACACTAGAGTTTCACTAGCCGTCCCTGGCTAAGAGCAGCTACTCAAACAATCATTGAATGCGTCAGAATCACTCTGACCAGTGCATCGTGTTCAATGTCCAGTTCACGTTCACAATCAAACCAATGGTATCAGAACTAAGCCAATTACCAACACGTTCACCAACTGCAAAGTATCGTACCTCAAACCATATACAAGGTACATACATTTATTCATTGACCAAACTACAACAACCGAGGTCATAGCCAAACACGTTCCAATAATGGAGTCCATTTGCCCAAACCAGCAGTAGACAAATCGAAACTCCACCCATCATCTAGTTCCAATTCCAAATCCGAATCCGCAATTTCGTAAGAAATCCCGAATCCAAACCCAGACATCACATTTTTAATCCATGTCCAAATCCGAATCCGTAATCATTATTCCGTAAGCTAGAATTTGGAATAATCATTCCGCACCCAAATCCAGTATTCCACTTTCAAGTTCCAAAATCGAATCCTGAATCGTCACCCAGAAATTCGATTCCAAAACCCGAAATCTCGTTCACGTCCACTCGGACACACCAAAACCGAACCTATCGATTACCAGTTCACTATATTTGGTTGACTTCATAGGGAAGCCAATCCAACAACCACACGTCTAAGGTTAACAAAATCCTACCACGTCGGAAACCTACTCACTCGAGTAATACACCACACGGGATTTACCTCGAAAAGAAGTTCAGTCCCATAATCCTTAACTCAAATAGCCAAATAAGAGTGATAAATTCTCTCCCTATCTGGATCATCGAAATCACGACCCAGATTCGACATCGCGTCCTTGACTAAAAAAGTCACGATCCTGCTCCACCTAGGATCCACACAGTTAGCTACTAGATTCCAAACCATAGGGTCTTACACCCTCCTCTAATTTGCGTACTGTCACAACGTTTGACAACCAACTCCCACAATTAAACAGTTCAGTCAGCGACGAGACACGCCGCGACTGTGGGTTCTCACTGATTACCTCGTATCTATCCTTGCCATCCCACCTAGGAAAAACCAAGGATGATCCAAAACAATGACCCCAATACTCATCCTACGTGGATGCAAACAAAACTCGCTGCACTCCCCACGCCATGTAACCCAACATCGTCTGCCACCAAGCAGAAAATGGGAAACACACATGGGCCCACCAACCAATACACGTTCAACGTACTGGTAACTACAATCAACGTCTGCCAGGGCAGAAAATAAGAAGTCACCCTCGATGACTTATACCTAACCCCAATGTGGAAAACCCGCAATCCTCTCATCACCTCAAACACAACCTCTCTCGATTCCGTAGGTCCAACCATGTTGGAACCAACGTACTCGAACACCAACCACATGTCCCCTTTAGACTGGTTACTGACACATGCCCAACTCGACGAAGTCACAACTCGACTCGTGACTCATCGTCAGCACAAACACCGGCACCAACACCGGCACTAGTACTAGCACCAACACCGGCACTAGTACCAGTACCAACACTAGCACTAACTTCAACATCAGCACACAAACAACAGCATCAGTATGAGCACACCGTGTGCAAAACTGACAACCCTGTATCTCCGCTCATAACAAGCGACGACCCCGTACCTCTGCCTGAATAGGAGAAACTCTGCCTCCCTCGTTCCCAAAAACTCTGGGTATAGTCACCCTGACAACTCATATGAGAAAAGGAAACATCCCCTGAACGTCCCCCGATTCTTCAACAACTACTCTCGGTAGTAGTGCCTTCCACAGACTTGTGCAGACCTAACCACCAGACACCGCTATCGAGACTCGCATATAATGGAATCAAGTACCCGTACAACTACTATGTATTCCCACTCTGGGATTCCATCGACAAGTACCAACCCCTGGTAACCTGTCCAACACATCTCCAACCAAACGTAACTCTACCCAACCAATGTCGTCTACTAGGTCGCCCATGACCATAGTTGCACCAACAATCTGTCACAACTAAGTAGCACGACAACCAACTAGGTATCACCGATAAGTACAACCCCGACTGTGGATTGCATTTCCACCACTAAAGCTGACATAACTAGACCTGATACAACCGTTAGTCGGTCTCGACTTCGAAAAGTCATTAAAAGTCAAACCACTCGTCAACACACTTTTCCGAACCAAACACCCTACCATAGGGTTCCACGATCGCTACCTAGGGTTCCTCAAAACCCGACTGCTCCTGAGTCCTAAGATATTACCATGACTCATCTCGAGTCCTAACCGAAGTCTTGACTTAATCATCCATGACATCCCTGGCATACTCGGTCACCTAGAAAATTACCGCCGGTGAACCACATCTTATACCACTTACCAAGCCTAAGGGATACCCCATCACACTCTAGACGTTGGAACTCATATTCCGCTCAAGGAATTTACTGAGAATAATCTCATCATGGGTCCAATATACCCAATGGTGCTACCCTTCTAACCTCTGGGTTCATTCAAGCTTGGGACCCATAAGAATACCGATTCAACAATTAGTAAGCCGTAGTTACACTACTTAACATCTGACCCTCAAACCAAGGTCAATTACACTCCGAGATCTATCACAAGGTCTCAAATACCCTAATATACCCATCTCACTATCAGGTCGCGCACGAGGCTCACGTTTCAGAGGTATGGCGTGGCAACAACATCAGCAACCTAGTGCTCTGATACCAATTTGACAGGACCCGTCCCCGAAGGACATAGATAACCGTGCCCGATTCTGCTCCCGTCTGACAAGTCAACTGAAAATCCGAAACTACCCTTCAGCACCTGCCAGACAAGGGATATTTGTGCATGTACCCACTCATACCTCCACCTCTCGAATAGCCTCGATCATCGCGCCACGACCTGAAGGGTCACTAAAACAGAAAAGGTGTGAGTGGACAAAAATGACCTTTGATAAAAACATTTGCCAAAAATAAATTCTTACCCTCCAGTTTTCAAAAATGTGCATGCATATCATAAAACATGAGTAATAGTATGAAATCATTCAAGTATAAACAGTGGACCGATAAAATCAAAATATATTTTCCCATGGTCCGTAAAACTCATGTTCACCAAATCAGTTCAAGTTATAAAACATCAAATCCCGGCTCTCAGGCCAAAACATGTGAACACCAATACCTGGCCACAAAGACCAAAAACCCGTACTCAAAACCGGTACGTAATCACAAACAACATGTTTCTAAATTCCAAGCCCACAATTTCCTTAAAACTCATTTTCATTAAATCAATTTGAATCTCAATAAATTCATGTTTTCCTTAAATCATTTTCCATAAAACCACGGTTTCCTCAAAATCATTTTCCATAAAACCACAGAACTTATTTCCATATCCTGTTGCTTAGAGTCACGCTTATCCCTGCAACGCGTGCAAATCAAATAGGCTCAAGGACCGCTCAAAATCCGAGCATCCGCCGCTGTGAACACATCACCAGCCGGCAATCCGGATCTCGTGAACACATCACTTACCGATCCATATATAATCCAGCACTCTGGTCTGAGTCGAGCCTCCCCTGGGCTGCACGACAAAGACCGTGCTACGTGACCTCTTCGGGGTAAACACTTCCATCCCGAAGGCGAGCGTTATCTCCAGGGTGCACTCCGGGGAAAAACATATTTCCACCCGAAAGCCCTAATTATCCGTAACATATCATCATCACAAAAACCAGTGAAAACAATTGCGCTTGAAATCAAAATCATTTTCAATACACGATCTAAGCCCCAAGTCCCGATTTACTTTATAAATCCGAAAATCATCAATATCATCATGTAATCACATGGAAATACAAATCCAATCAAAATCACAATTTCATTGGGTCCCAAGCCCAAAATCTCATTTCCGTGCAACCGTAAACCCGAGTTGCCACGATCACGTAAATCCATGAAATCAATCACTGACTCATAATCCGAGTCCAAATATCATTTTCAATTTCTTGACTCATAACCCGAGTCAAAACATCATTTTCAATCCGGGCCTAGCCCAAAAACATCAATTTCATCATTTCTCGAAAATCATGCCAAAATATAATATAATAATCATAAAACCGAGAAATCACCGGATTGAAACATAAATCATGCCAAAGCATATAAAATCACATAATAAGGCATTTAAAATCATATATGCATGCATCACGGTTAGAAAACAAAGTACACTCACACACACCGTCTAAACGGTTCGTTTCCGAGCTGCACGTTTTTCTGTAAATTCTGGAAATCACAACTCATGTCCAAAATCATTATAGAGGGTTACTAACATCTCAAAATACTTCATATAATTTTCTCCAATTTTTCCGGAATTTAAATACGTATTTTAAACGTAAAACAAAACTTCGGATATGCGGAACATTAACGAAACGATATCCAATTTTCTCGAAACCAGTGTCAAAATGTTTGTTACACTGAATGGGACAAAAGTCATGTTGAACTCACCTCGGGATTCTCACCCACGCGCCGCCACAAGCGGCTACGCGTGAAAGCCACGCTCGTAGCACAGTGTTGCTATAGTGCTCCTTCTTCACCCGTATGTCTGATAAACGGGTTGGAAAACCCGCGATAGAACCTGATTCAAACTCACTCAATTCGACCTCAAATAAATCCATTCTTTCAACTGGTCCTTGATACTCCAACTTAATTCCAGTTCTGTAAATTGAATTACACAAATTAGGGTCTAAATCTTCACGACTCACGATCGATCCTCGACGGGTTTTCAATTCGGGTTTACTGATTCTGTACCTGATTTTCAAATTAATTCATAGAGTAAGCATCGTGAGAGTGTATTGAACGTTTTTACAAGATCAATTTGATGAATTCTTACCTCTAACTCGCTGAACTCAAGCTCAAATTTAAGCTACCATGGAAGCTTCTGTTCTTCCTCAATTCGACACCATTTCTCCTCGTTTTTGTTCATCGTGAGAGTGTATTACCGCCTGTCGTTGGATTCGTATCAACAAGACCTACGTAACGGTCTTTGGCCCTTGTCCATTGGATTTCCCGGGTTAAAAGTCAACATTTGGCCCCTTTTTAGCCAAATTACGAAAATGCCCTCGAACTTCCGAACGTCATAACTTTTTCTCGAATGTCGGAATCGAACGTGCCACCTGTCTATGAACTTGTGACGTCCCGAACTACGTCACAGTCATCGGTCAAAGTCCGTTTGACCGCCCGAACGAAAAGTCAACATTTTGCCCACACCTAGGGGCAAAACGGTCATTTTGCACAATTCGTCCGATTTCACTCCACTAATCCCAGATTAGTCATTCTATACTATAATTAATCAATATTCAATCCCAACACTAGGGACGGGTCATTACACGTATTTCGATATGCAATACGTAGTTGCACGTATTTCAAGACTATGGTTTCCCCTATGCTTTGATGATGGTTTGGTGGATAATTTTATGTGATTTGTGTGTATCATGTTTTAATAATGTTTTGATTATGATTGAGAATATGATTTCAAAGATTTAAAACGGATTTTGGAAAAGGTGATTTCGAGCTTGATGCCCAGTTCATAACAGCGGTTTTGATGAACGAGATTTCGGATTTCCGAGACTTGAAAGTAGATTTCCGGATTTGGGTTCGGAATGTTTATTCCAGATGCTAGCTTACGGAATGATGGTTCCGAATTCGGATTTGGAAATGGATGGTGGATATGATTTGGGATTTGAACGTGAAATTCAGACATGAGTTCCATTTCGATAAAATGTGATTTCAGATTTGGTTTTGGAATGTGGCTTACGATTGATTCTGGATTTGTTATGAATTATGGTATTGGATTTAAAGACCCGGTACTATTGCTGGATCATGTTGATGACGGGGGAGGACCCTTTATTGATATGTTTTGAGTTTAAAGACTCGGTTATTGTGATATCCCCCGAGGCCTATTGATTGTGTTTTGAGTTTAAAGACTCGTTGATATCTCGGGAAGGCCTGATTATGCACATGGTTTTAAGTTTAAAGACTCGAGCGCACGTGAGATCCAGCAGATTGATTGACTTGTGATTTACTGTTGATTTCCGATGTTTTCGGATGTGTTGGGCAATGGCCCGGTTTATATGGCTTGATGCATTTTGGGGTTATGTCCTGTACTTGGATTTTGATTCATGATTTTGGGCTGAGGCCATGTGTTTATGGTTTCGGGCTAAGGCCCGCGGGTTGAGAAAAGGAAAATGATTTTAATTTTCATACACGGTTTTCTTATATTGGAAATGAAACGGGTTGTGAAATGATTTTCGAATGCATGCATTGGTTTTATGTGGAGGGTGGAAATGTCTTTTATGTAACATGTTTTATAACTGATTTATTTTTGTCCACTCACACCTTTTGTGTTTTTATTGACCCTACAGGTCGTGGCGCAAGGATCGAGGCTATTCAGGAGGTGGAGGCATGAGTGGACACGTGTGTGGCTATCCCTTGTTTGGCAAGTGTTGAGGGTAATTTGGGAACTTCAGTTGACTTGTCAGACGGAAGCAGGACCGGGCACGGTTATCAATGTTCATCATGGGACGGTCCTGTCATCAATAGCACCATAATTTTTAACACAAATTTTAAACTATTAGATTAATCTACTTTTAATGGTTGGGATCTCATCTAATCTTTGGATTAAATTTTTTTATTTAAGTTACTATGAATTAAGAAGATTAAATTCATATTAGATTTTATTTAATTTTTTACTTCTCATATCTCATTAATTGAATTTAATTAATCATTTCCTTACCTGTTTTACAATTTTATTCCCTCCAATCCTACCTTCTTTATCTTTCTTCTCCATACCTCTCCCTATTTTTTCTTTTCTTTTTTCTCGTTCAAGTCCTCCATTTTATTTTATACATTCATTATTATATAAAAATAAAATGCAATTGAATATTAGGGCGATTCTTTGAACTTTTAAGTTGTATTATAGCAACCAACCATCATTTTATAGATATTTTTTTTCACAACAATAATCGACAATCAATTGGATGTTAGTTAAATAATTAGACATTAAGAAAAAATATATAAAGCATGGAGAGGAGAATATTTTGTTGGGAGAACTTAAGGAGATAAATTGGTAGGAAAATATATGCAAAATTAATATTTGATTAATTATGTAATTTTCTGGCCAAATTTTAACAGCAAATTTTTCTATCCAATTAATCAAGTTATTTAAATAAAACAATTTAATTCAAAGATTAGATGAAATTTTAACCATTAAAAATAGATTAATTTAATGATTTAAAATTTGTGTTAAAAATTATGTCAAAATTATAGTGGTATTGATCTGCCCCGTATATATATATATCCTACTCGAAAATATATATATAAAGGGTCTCCTTCCCTGGGAGAAAACCCAACCGCCGCCACCTCCGCCTCTGGCACAACAAATTAAGCCAAGTAAAATGCCCACCACCTCATCTTCATCATCTGATTCCAGTGACCTAAGCATCGTCCTCCGGTCACCTCTCCTCTCCCCCACGAAACGCGGGGAAAATACGTATCAATCAGAGAAGCTTTGCATCGACGACATGCTCAAAAAATATTGCGGCGAGTTTGGGCCGTGGCAAATAAGGCACTTTGTGCTGACAAGTTTGGCTTGGGCTCTGGAGGCCTTCCACACCATGGTCATGATCTTTGCAGACCGCGAACCCGGCTGGAGGTGCTTGGAGGGGGCAGCTGGCTTTGGCTGCGATGCCGCGGCTAAGACCGTTTGTGGCTTCGAATCGGGTTCGTGGGAATGGGCCGCCGGTCCAGGGAGCTCGACCGTTTCTGAATGGGGTTTGGTTTGTGAGGAGAAGTACAAAGTTGGATTAGCTCAGGCCTTGTTCTTCGGTGGCTGTATGATTGGTCAGTTATCCTATTTTTTCTCTCTCTCCATTACTTTATTCTCGTTATGTCTAAATAATTAATAAGATCATTTAAACCACAACTGAATTAATAAGATAGATCTTTGACCCCCAAAAAAAAAATATTAATAAAATAAAAAAAATCCACGGCATATAAGATAAACTCAAAACAACTGTTGGAAGCTAGTGTACCACGTGTTTGTCAATGTGTGGATCCATCATGTCATGTCATGTTGTTTAATGTAGCCTCAATGTCTATAATTAGTTTTAAGTATTTCAATTATTAAAATTTAATATCTAGGTACCGATCCTTGATAATCTGTCAAAAAATTTGCTCTTTGTTTCCCTGGTCTCTTGTTGCTCAGGTTCTTTTTCTTTTTCTTTTTGTTGGTTTCCAGATTTGCTTTGAGCTTGTCCCTTATAATATTTTAATTTATCAAAAAAAAATCTGTTAAAAAAAAATCTGTTAAAAAAAATATATGTTAAGAGCACTTGTGTGATCTTTTTTTTAATTCTGACATGAACTTTGTTAAGTTCCCAAATAGCACCTGTGTGATCTTTTTTTTAATTCTGACATGAACTTTGTTAAGTTCCCAAATAGACTTTAAGTAAATAATTAAAATTAATAACATATATATTTATTTATTAAAATATCAAAAATTATAAATAAAATAAAACCAATAAAAATTTATATAAGATGATGAAAAAAACCAATCCAACTAATGACTATGGCGGGGTCGAAATTGGCAGTGGCAAGGCTGAGTCTGCTCCTTCAGCCGTCGATGGAGATGATAACGACTTAGATATGCTTGGTGATGGCCATGACCATGGTGTGCGAGGTAAAGCCCGACGGACTTATCGACAGCCATGGGAGCCCAGTCTCAGATGGTGGCCATGAGATCATCTTCCAATCCTAGTCTGAGAAAGACCCACTGTTCTTGCCCGTTGAAATATTTGGCCAAATGTAGATGATGTTTAAAGCACAAAACCAAAATCAAACAAAAGTACACAAACATAAATCGATAATAAAGAGAAAGACTTGGATGGAGAGAAGAAGAAAAATCTTTTTTGGGGCTGCAAAAAAGAAAAAGAAAGCAGTGCTCATATTTTCCACGATAAACAACAAATTCAAAAACTCCAAAATTATATACCAAACTTAAATACATACATTTTGTATTGATGAGGGATGAAGCGATGAGAAGACGTGGTGGATGATGAAGAGATGATTGGAGAGAGAGAGAGAGAGCATACAAATTACAAAACAAGTGGTCAGGAAGAAGAGTGACTCGATTGTATTTAATGTTAATAGGCTTTTGTCCAATGAAGCGTTTCATTGGATAAAGTTTAATGAGTCGTCGAGTAACGTTAAAATCATGGTACCAAAACTATCTCCTTCCTACCAACACTATACCCAACGAGTATGGACAGTCGGATAACATCGGTCAACGTTTACGTTACCCGACTATATTATTTATGTTATTCGTCGGGTTTGGTATTGTTACCCGACGACGATCTTATATGTGTTGGGTAACATTGATACTTTGGGTGCTTGAAATATTTTTCTTCGCGCCATTACGTAACCCAACGAAGATCTTATATTCGTTGGGTAAGCATAAGCATGGATTGAAAAATCGCCACTATCACCGATATATTGGTTTTTCTAGCTAGCGGCTCATAAGAAGGGGGAAGATATTGGCCGAAATTTCAACATGATTTTTTGTTTCGAGTCCACAAATCTTTTCCTGAGATCAAAACGATGAAGATGTACTATTAAATCGTGAAAATCGGACGTAAAACCAAAAAGATTGAGTTGGGTCATGTCGTCGGGTTGGAAAACCCGAGTTGCAGACCCCGGCTGAAGATAGGGGATGACTGCTATTGTTTATATTTATATAATCGACGTTGGTTAATTTACAAAATTGCTGGCTAGCAACGTTGGTTGGGTTTTTGTTTCTCATTTGGGGGTCTTGGTTTCGACCCCCCCACAAGCTTATAGCTACTTTTATTTTTTCCTTTTTTTATCCATTTGTATTCATTTTTTCCTTTTCAACAAAGTTTGGGTTTTTTTTTTCATTTTTTGTTCAATTTTAAATATATCAATTACTTCCAATTTTTAAATAAAATTTGATCCTATTTTTTCCTTTTTTTTTTTCTAGTTTTAAATATATTTGAACTTATTTTATTATTTTTCTTATATTGAATTTTTGTATGTTTATTATTATGTTTTTAATATATTAACATTCAATTATAGTAACTCACTTCAATTTATATTTATATTTAACATTTTATATTATTAGTGATCGTTAGAATTATATTACATTATATTATTTATTATATATTTATTATATCAAAATTATATATTTATTATATGAAATTGGACATATTTTATTATCAGTAGAATTTCCAAGTTGCTTCCCTATTTATTCCCTTTCCCCCCTTTTTTAATGAAAAAAATACGGTTGAAAGTAAATGGATGGTCCTCGGAGAGGTGCCCTGCCCACATCATAAAAAATGTACAGTGCCAGTGGCAGTTAGGGATGGTCATAATTATCCATGGGTATGGGTACCCATGGGTGTTGTTGAAATGGGTAGAAATTAGATGGGTAAAAATTTACCCATCATTTAATGGGTAGGGTAAGGGTTTACCCATGGGTATTGAGGGTATTTAATACCCATTAAATTTAAAGTATATTCTTTATCCATTTTTCAAATTATCTATGAATTTTTAACACTTTCTTCCCTTTACTAATTTTTTTTCTTTATATTCTTACTATTATTTTATTTATTAGGTATTATTATTTAAAATTACTTTATTTCAATTAAATATTAATTATTTCATCTTTCATCGAAAAAATTATACACAAAAATGTTACGAATTTATATTAACATCAATTTTTTTTAAGAACTTAAATAATTCATTTTAAATGATTTAACAAAAATCAAAGTAAGCTATAAATTTTTTAAGATTTCACAACCATGAAATAATTTAAAGGGAGTTTTATAAATTCTTAAAAATTGTTTATAATAAAATTTTTAATGAGTTTTTTTAAAAAAAATTTTGAATTCCATTTCGACATTTATTACTCATTCTTCATTTAATTGGAAAATTTTCAGAGTCAAATTCTCAAATAACTCATTCACTAGTCTTGGTCAACTCGACAAATTTTGATAATTACGGATAGAAGGGTAAATTGGTCATTTACTAATTCTCACTTTAAATTTTAAGACGGATTGTAACAAAAACTCTAATAGAAATTGAGAGGATTTGAAGAAAATGAAAAGCAAAAAAAAAAAAAGCAAACGAAATTAAAAGAAAAAAATATTAGAAGTTAAAAATAAAAAGTTGAAGACAAATGAAAGTAAAAAAAAAATTAAAAAGTAAAAGAAAAATGAAAAGTAAAAAGAAAAAAGAAAAGCAAAATAAATGGAAAGGTATAAAAAAAATTAGAAGTTAAAACAAAATAAAACACAAGAAAAAAAATTGAAAGGAGAAAATAAATATAAAATATCATGGGTACCCATTATCCAATGAGTAGGGTTTGGGTAAACCCTCAAAAATTGAGAATGGATCTGAATGGGTTTAAAATCCATTTGTACCCATGTAGAGTAAAGATTTACCCACACCCTCAAAAAAACTTATTTGACCATCCTAATGCCAGTGCCAGTGGGAGTGCTCTCCATCATTAAAAATACGGTTGAAAGTAAATTGATGCTCTTTCTGGATAAAGTTGGATAAGGGGGAGCTGGGTTGATTCTTTCTAAAACTGCACTAACATGTGAAAAGCTAACAATACAGCTTAAAGTAACATTGTAAGTGTCAAAACTAAATTAATTTGTTCGCCTATTTTAGTGATCAAAATCACACTTTGGCATTAATATTAAAAATAATATCATTTAGATACGTTAAATTAACCATATTTAGTAATTATAATAATATTATAATTAATAAATATGCTATTTTAATAAAAAATACATATTAAAATATATAAATATTTAATTCATTAATTGTCATATAAATCATTAAATATAATTAATTTAGTTTGTCTAAAATTTTAAATATTATTGTCTATGATAAACTAATAATGATTTGCCATTTACTGTAACTGAAAAAATGGATGCAAAAACATACTTGCTAGTGTCTACGAATTGGGTAAATCAAATTAAAAGCAAGAGATCAATCTATAATATTGTTTTAATATATATCATGTTTGAATTCACTAGCTAGTAAGATTGATCATGTCGTAATATATATCATCAGGTGCTGGAATATTTGGCCACTCTTCGGACTCATTCCTTGGAAGAAAAGGCTCCCTAACCGTGGTGTGCATCTTGAACACCATCTTTGGTTGCCTCACAGCATTCTCCCCAAACTACTGGATCTACGTCCTCTTTCGCCTCCTCACCGGCTTCAGCACCGGTGGGGTCGGTCTCTGCGCATTTGTCCTTGCCACTGAGCCCGTAGGCCCCACAAAGCGTGGGGCGGCAGGAATGTCCACATTCTACTTCTTCTCAGGCGGCATCGCGATCCTCTCAGGCATTGCCTACATTTTCCGGAAATGGCGCGATCTTTACATTGCCTCGTCAATCCCATCCTTGCTCTTTTTACTCGCCGTCCTCCCATTCCTCACCGATTCCCCAAGATGGTACCTTGTACGAGGAAAAATAAACGAAGCCATGAAAGTAATGCGAAAGATTGCCATGTCCAATGGGAACCACCTTCCAGAGGGAGTTGTTCTAACCCTAGATGAAGAAGCAAATGATAACACGATAACTACGACAAATGAGGAGGACCAAACTTACAAGGAAGTATTGGAGAGTAAAGACGCAATAAGTGGTTCTCTAATTGATGTCATCAAGTTACCATTGACTCGATCCCGGTTGTTTCTAGCTGTGGCCATAAATTTCTTGTGCTCCGTCGTGTACTATGGTTTGAGCTTAAACGTCGTCAACCTCGAAACCAACCTCTACGTCAATGTCTTGCTCAATGCAGTGGCAGAAATGCCAGCTTTCGCAATTACAGCAATTTTGTTGGACAAATATGGAAGGAAGCCCTTGGCCATTGGGACACTATGGTTTAGTGGCCTATTTTGTTTTCTTGGGAGCTTGGTGGGAAATGTGGGAGCGTGGAAAGTTGTTAGGATGGTGTGTGGGGTTTTAGGGATTTTTGGGATGGCAGGGACTTACAATTTGTTGTTCATTTATACCACGGAATTGTTTCCTACCGTGGTTAGAAATGCTGCCCTTGGATGTGCCACGCAGGCAGCGCAAATGGGGGCGATTTGGTCGCCCTTTGTGGTGGTTTTGGGTGGGGGTTTACCGTTTACGGTGTTTGCCATGTGTGGGATCGTTGGAGGAGTGTTTGCGTTTTATTTGCCGGAGACGTTGAATAAGCCTTTATATGACACAATGGCAGGAATGGAGGACGGTGAGGGTGCTTAGTTCATATGAAGTCATGTCATAATCTTTCCAACAAATAAAACTACTCCGGAATAAGATTTTCAAGATATATAATATAGCTTTCTTTAGCTTCCTAATTTTGACACGTGTATATATTTAACATTTTTAATTTATTCATTCTTAAAACATTTATTTTATAGAGATTTACAAATTTGAATTTATTCCTAGCTAATTATATGAAATTCAACAATAAAATAAGACTGATCAACATGGATGACTTGTAAGCTTGTTATTTTTCTTAGTAATAATCTTCAGGCATATCGGACGTGGATGAGTGCAAATAGAAAAATATTTGTCATCGGGCTTCACCCTCACTATCCGTCTCGGCCTACATATCTACTTGGATCTCTAATCTCCAGTTTGCGATTTGATTAATCATTAATTATTGTAGTCAATAAAAGAAGTAACAAATAAGCCCAATGAAATTACAGATTTTTGCTCCAATGTATGAAATAAAAATGATAAGATAGGGTAAGTATGGAAATGAAAAGAAACTTTCAAATGATAACATTGAATAATTTATTATTGCAATACACGAGGATTACATCAGATCTTCTAAGGTTAAAAATAATATCTTATGTGACATCAATTTCAAGAAGAAATAAACTATATATATATGAGTGCGGCTTGTTTTAGAAATAAAAAATAATCAAATCATAAGAATTATGTATTAAGAAATAATTCATTTAATTTATATATTATATGTAACTTATGTGAATTTTTTATAATGTATTATTTTATAGATTTAGCGAATCATTAATTTAGCACGTTAATTTCAAATTGGGACTATCCAAAAATATTATTTACCCGAGATTATCAATTGATCGGATATCAAATTATCAGAATTCTAATGTATTTCTTTAACCAAAAACATTCAAGTAATAATAATAATAATAATAATAATAATAATAATAATAATAATAATCAAATTATCAGAATTCTAATGTATTTCTTTAACCAAAAACATTCAAGTAATAATAATAATAATAATAATAAGTTTAAGTATACTTCTAGGAGGCTTTAGGCCTCGAGGCTTATGTCACAAGGTCTTTGATAAGTCTAATTGTCCTCATTGATGTAAGACTCTTAGCCATTTAGGATTGTTTTTAATAAGTTCCTACTATGTATGTAGGAAGACATGTTCTTTGTTAGACTAGTTATTTATGCACTTTACCACTTTCTCATTAGAAAGGATAGAGGGTTGTTTTGTAGCTTTCTGTTATTTCTATAAGGCTATATATTAGCCATTACCTCTATTCAATAAACTAAGTCATTCCTCCCAACTTGTTTGAGTAGTTTGCAGTATAACTCTTAGTATATCTGTTCTCATTCTCAAAAAACTGGTATCAGAGCCCCTACTGGGACTGAGAAAACGAAAAGCTACAGCTTTTAAGTGACTTCCAAACTCAGAGAACGAGAGAAGAAAAAGATGACTTCTGAAGGAAACTTTGTGCAACCGTCCATTCCACGTTTCGATGGTCATTATGACCATTGGAGCATGCTTATGGTGAATTTCATTCAAAGAAAGGAGTATTGGGGCTTGATTGAAACTGGTTATGAAGAACCATCAAAGGGGGTGCAACCTCTACCAGAAGGACAGCAGAGAGAGCTTGATGAAGTGAAGCTCAAGGATCTCAAAGCCAAAAACTATATTTTCCAAGCAATCGATAGGAGCATCCTAGAGACGATTTTGGAAAAAGACACCGCTAAGAAGATCTGGGATTCCATGAAGACGAAATATGAAGGGAATGCTCGAGTGAAGCGCTCAATTCTTCAAGCCCTACAGAGAGACTTTGAGACTCTTTAGATGAACGTTGGTACAACAATCACTAACTATTTTGCTAGAGTGATGACCGTAGCAAACAAGATGAGAGTATATGGGGAGATCATGACTGATGTCACAATCTGTGAAAAAATCATGCGATCCCTCACGGGAAAATTTAACTATATAGTTTGTTCGATTAAGGAATCTAGGGACATGGATGCAATTACTATTGATGAACTTCAGAGCTCACTCACTGTAGATGAGCAAAAGTTTCACAAAACCAGCAGTGTGGAGCAAGTCCTGAAGGTGACATCTGATGACAAAACGGGAGGCAGAGGACGTGGAAGAAGCAATTATAGAGGACGAGGACATGGACGAGGTGGTCAGACATTCAACAAAGCTACAATGGAATGCTATAAGTGTCACAATCTTGGACACTTCTAGTACGAATGTCCAAAGTGGGATAAAGAGGCTAATTATTAGGGGTGTTAATCGGTTTTTCGGTTCGGTTTTTTTACCGAAACCGAAACCGAAACCGGTTGGAAAATCGGTTCGGTTCGGTTCGGTTTTTCCTCCAATGCGGTTCGGTTCGGTTTTTCCTCTTATTCGGTTCGGTTCGGTTCGGTTCCGGTTAAAACCGGTTTTTTTCCTTCAAATTATGGTGAATCGGTTCAGTTAAATCGGTTCAATTTTCTCTAAAAACCAATTTTTTTTGTACTTTTATACAATAATCAATATTTATTATTTAATTAATGTCCATTACAACCTAATTAATGTTTATTACAACTAATCAAGATCCATTATAACTAATCAATGTTCATTACAAAGTAACCTAAAGCATTTCGGTTCGGGTCGGTTCGGTTCGGTTCGATTTTTAGGTCTATTCGGTTCGGTTCGGTTCGATTCGGTATTATTATACCGAAAATCGAAACCGAACCAGTTCGATTCGGTTCGGTTCGGTTTTCTCCAACCGGTTTCGGTTTTCCTTCGGTTCGGTTTGTTTCTGTTCGGTTCCGGTTCGGTTCGGTTTTTCGGTCGGTTTTTTCGAACCAATTAACAGGGCTACTAATTATGCATAAACAAATGAAGAAGATGAGTTGCTGTTAATGTCATATGTTGAGTCACACGAAAAAAAAACAAATTGATGCATGGTTCCTTGACTCAAGGTGCTCCAACCATATGTGTGGCAATCGAGGTATGTTCACAGACCTAGATGAGAGTTTTATTCACTCAGTGAAATTGGGAAACAACAGTAAGATGAATGTGATTGGCAAGGGAACTGTCAAGCTGGTTTTAAATGGAATTAACCATGCTATCCATGAGGTGTACTATGTTCCAGAGCTTAAAAATAACCTCTTGAGTATAGGACAAGTTCAAGAAAGGGGTTTGGCCATATTGATTCAAGGAGGAGTTTGCAAAATCTATCATCCATATAAGGGTCTCATTATTCAAATTATGATGAGTATAAATAGGATGTTTATACTGCTAGCTCAGACCCCAGCCTCTACGAGTGTTTAACTAGAAAGGTGTCTTCACACAAGCAGTTCACAGGACCTTTCTTGTCTTTGGCATTGAAGATATGGTCACTTGAGCTACAAGGGATTGAGAACTTTGCAATACAAATGGATGGTTCGTGGACTCTCTCAGCTTCAAGCCTCAAATTCCATATGCACAGATTGCATCCATGGGAAACAGCATCATGATGACATGCCAAAAAGGAGTACATGGAGAGAAAATCAGCCCTTGGAGCTTATTCATGCGGATATCTGTGGGCCCATTTCTCCTAGCATCATGATGACATGCCAAAAAGGAGTACATGGAGAGCAAATCAGCCCTTAGAGCTTATTCATGCGGATATCTGTGGGCCCATTTCTCCTATATCAAATAGTGGAAAGAGGTACACTTTATGCTTTATTGATGATTTTAGTTGCAAATCGTGGGTGTACTTGTTAACAGCAAAGAATGGAGCACTGAATGGCTTCCAGTTTTTCAAAAGAATGGTGGAAAAGGAGAAAGGGTTGAGCATCAAGTGTCTATGGACAGATAGAGGGGGTGAATTCACTTCAAATGAATTCAATGCTTTTTGTAGGGAAAATGGAATTAAGACGCAATTAACCACTGCCTATACACCACAACAAAACGGGGTGGCTGAAAGAAAGAATCGAAATGTTATGAACATGGTTCGATTTATTTTGTTTGAAAAAAAAAACTTCCAAAAACGTTCTGGCCAAAGGTTGTGAATTGGATCTTCTATGTTCTAAACATATGTCTTACATTAGCAGTGAAGAATATCACACCACAAGAGGCGTGAAGTGGCATAAAACCCTCAGTTGAGCATTTTCGGGTCTTTGGAAGCATAGCCCATGTCCATGTTCCAGATGTAAAACGAGGTAAATTAGACGATAAGAGTTTTCATTGTGTCTTATTGGGAGTTACTAAGGAGTCCAAGGGATATAGACTGTTTGATCCTACAGCAAAAAAAAAAAAATTATTGTGAGTAGGGATGTGATAGTTGAAGAGGATAAACAATGGGATTGGGATGTGAGTTATGAGGGGCAGATTTTCTTAGATTCGGAATGGGCAGAAAATGAAGAAAACAATGAGGAAGCATAAAGGATGAGTGAAAATGAAGATGAAAATGGTAGTAGTCGAGACAGAAACTTGGGTGAGAGCAATGACGAAACACAGGGGAATGAAGAGAGAAGTTTAAATGAACTTGGTGAGGATGAAGGGAGGGTTTATGAAGGAAGAATAAGACGTCCACCTTCTTACTTGAGTGACTATGTCAGTGGTGAAGGACTAAGTGATGATGAGGCAAAAATGGCTCAAATCGTGCTAGTTGAAGATCCTCTCTATTTTGAAGAAGCAATGAAGGAAGAGAAGTGGAGGCAAGCAATGGATAATGAGATCAGTTCCATTGAGAAGAATAAAACATGGTCTTTAAATGAGTTGCCTGTTGGAGCAAAAAAATTGGTGTTAAATGGGTCTATAAGGCCAAGTACAACGAACATGGAGAGATTGACAAGCACAAAGCAAGTCTAGTAGCCAAAGACTACTCACAGAAGCACGACATAGACTACATAGAAGCCTTTACACCAGTATCAAGAATGGATACAGTGAGGATGATCATTGCCTTGGCAGCACAAAAATGGTGGAGGATTTTTCAGTTAGATGTCAAGTCAGCGTTCCTTTATGGAGACCTGAGTGAAGAATTTTATATTGAGCAACCAAAGGGCTACGACAAGGAAGGAAGGGGGAACTTGGTCTACAAGCTACACAAAGCATTGTATGGATTAAAACAAGCTCCACGGGATTGGTTTAGTCGAATTGAGGCTCATTTTATCAAGGAGGGTTTTCAGAGGTGTGACAGCGAGCATACCTTATTCACAAATAGAAGAATACAATAGGGAAAATCATCATTGTAAGTATTTATGTTCATGATTTAATTTTTACTGGTGATGGTGAAGATATGATGTGTGATTTCAAGAGGTCCATGTTAAGGGAATTTGATATGACTGATTTGGGTAGCATGAGGATTTTTCTTGGCATTGAAGTACTTCAAAAAACAGATGGAATTTTTATATACCAAATGAGGTATGCCCTTGAGGTTCTGAAGAGGTTCGAGATGCTGGAAAGTAATGAAGTAAGCAGTCTTATTGTCCCAGGTTTCAAGATCAGCAAGGATGAGGATGGAATTACTGTGGATGACACATACTTCAAGCAATTAGTGGGAAGCTTGATGTATCTCACTGCCACAAGGCTAGACATGATGTTTATCACCAGTCTCATAAGCAAGTTTATGGCAAAACCAACTGAGCTTCACTTGCAGGCTGCAAAGAGAGCTCTTCGATATTTGAAGGGGACGGTGAACTATGGTATTCACTACAAGAGAGGTGGAGATGGTGGTCTGTTTGCATTCACAGATAGCGATTATGCAGGAGATGTAGAGGATATGAAGAGCACAAGTGGTTATGTCTTCTTGCTGAGTTCAGGTGTTGTAACATGGAGCTCAAAGAAGCAGCCTATTGTTACACTATCCACTACAGAAGTTGAGTTTGTAGAAGCAGCAGTGTGTGCGTGTCAAGTAATATGGATGAAGAAAGTGTTGGGGAAGCTCGAGTACAGTAATGAGACGTGTACTCAAATTAGGTGTGATAACAGCTCAACCATTAAGCTATCGGAAAATCCTGTAATGCATGGTCGCAGCAAACATATCGATGTAAGGTATCATTTATTGAGGAATCTCACAAAGGAAGGTTCGATTGTTTTGGTTCATTGTGGGAGTGAGGATCAAGTGGCAGATATAATGACTAAACCGTTAAAGGTTGATGCTTTCCAGAGGCTTCGAAGTATGTTGGGGGTTTGTGAGGTTGGTAGTATAAACTGATTGTTTTATGACAGTGAGTTTAAGGGAGGGATTGATAAGTCTTATTGTCCTTATTGATGTAGGACTCTTAGCCATTTAGGATTGTTTTTAATAAGTTCCTACTATGTACTTGATTAGTCAAATCGAGGGAAACAACAGTAAATCCATGTTAACTAATCTACGCATAGTATCATAATTAACATGTCCTAATCTACCTTGCCAAACATTTGGGGACTCAATAATATAAGTAGAATAAACTGTGTTATTATTATTAATAGAAGGTACAACAATCATTACATTCATCTAGAAAAAACAATTATTCAGGTACCCTTTCCCCACATACATCTCATTCTTAGTAAGTACAAATTTATCAGCCTAAAAGACCAATCTGAATCCATTCTTGCTTAATAGAGATCCAGAAATCAGGTTCTTCCGGATGTAGTGATAGCGCCCAAACTACGCATTAAATTAAACACGTAATTTGAGTATTATGCAAATTTAAACCCTTTTTGTGTAGATGTAGTATTGGTAAATAGGGATCGTTCTTAACCGGGGAAATTAGGGAATATTAATAATATGTTAGTTAAAAAATAATGAATAATCAAAGAATAATGAATTAAATAATTAAATAATAAATAATTAAAGAATAAATGAATTTAAGAATAAAAGAATAAAAGAATTAATGAATTAATGAAATAAAGAATAAAATAATAAAATAATAAAGAATTAGATGGGGGATTTGAAGGATTGTAATTAAATAGTAAAGAAAGCAAGTAAAAATAATTAAGAACTTAATTCTACTTCTACTTTAATTTTTATGCAAGTGAACTTTCTTCAAACACATATTTTTACCAACACTCTAGCATCATGCTCATATTGAACCAATCACGAAATCCTACCTTAATCATCTCAAATACATGCATACATTTTTCAATATTATAAATGCACCGAACAGCGGTCATAAACACTTATAATACGATTCACCTTACGTTATTGATTTCAATGTGTGTCAAACATTTAAATCTCTTCAACCCTATTCTAAGTGCACCGAACAGCGGTTATAAACACTTAGCGTTAAATTGAAGGTTAAGCATTAAAACATATGAAATAGATGAAATTCGAAAAGTAAAACACATGGAGATTGTATTCACATTTACAAATGTTAGAAAGAAAATAGCAACACATATATTAAATTATAAGTAAACCAAAACAATAACAAGAATTTAAGTAAATGGAAGAAAGTTACACTTTCGGAATCCAAGAACAGCTTGTGATTTTGAAAGTGGATGGAAACAATGGAATGTCATTCATAAGGAACACCGAACAACGGCTAGAACCTTATGAAGATGGAGGATAAAACATAATAATGCGGACTTAAATTCTAGAATTATTTTGGAAATACTTGGCCTAGGTATTTCTTAAGGAAAACATAAAAATGTATTTAAGAAATCTCGAAGAAAAATCACAAGAACAAAGTAAAGAAGAAATGAAATTAAGAAATAATATAAATTAAGAACAAGAATTTAAAAGAAAGCTAATTAAATAAAAGAAACTACAAGAAGTTAAAATGGTCCCCAAAATTAAAGAAAGAAGATGAACTAAAAGAAGAGAAACTGGAGAGAAAAATAAGAGAACCTAGCTACTAAAAGAGGAATAAAATGGGACAAAATGGGGACCATTTTACAAATGAAATTGCCTCCTTATTTATAGAAGGAGGCCATAAATAACTAAAAATGAAATACAAAATAAAATATAAAAAAAAATAGTAATAAAATAGTACAAAACGAAATGATGAAAAATGATGATAAATGATGATTTTAGGCATGGTTTGGACTTAATTTGTGGCTGGAAAATCAGATTGGACCAGGTATTAGGTGGTTGTGCAGATGGGCTCAGACTAGCAGGTTAGGTCTGTGCTTGTGCAAGTGGGCAGTGCAGGCGGGTAGGTGGCAGCAGGCTTGCGTGATGGGCTGGCGTACGAACTGGAAGGTGGCTGGCGCAGTGGACTGGGCTGGAGCGCGCGAACTGGGCTGGATCTGCAGGTGGGCTGCGCATCGCGCGGGCCGAGGCTGCTGGGTGGGTTCTTGCTTGGGCCGGTTCCATCATATGGGCTGCAGCAATGGATTGGACTGTCACTTGGGCTGCAATGGATTACGGTTCACGGGCTGGCTTTTCGTCTGGGCTGCACAAACAAAAAGGCTGGGCTGGAATTTATTATTAATTTGGGCTTGCAAAATAAGTTTTTGGGCTGCATTAAAATAGAATTTAATTTAAATTTTTAATTAATATTTTCACCGAATTTCGTCCATATTTCTTCGTTATAATTCCGATCGGGACAATTCTTTCGCCAAAACGCTCCAAATTACAAACTTTATTTATTTAAACAAAAATATCACAAAATATATGATTTTATCTAATTATTTATTATTTTAATATTAAAATTCAAGTATAAAGAGTATAAAATAATATAAAATAATGTTTATTTGAGGACCTATTATGTAGGCACATGTAGCACTTCATTCAAAGTTAGTTCCTTCTTAGAAGTCGTCTTGGGGATCACCTTTCTTTGACTTTCAACCTTGGAAGCGGAACAATTTCCCATAAATAGTTGCTCATCTTAGGTCACTTCATGATAGGTTGTGAACATCTTTCTATTTGAGCATATATACCATGTAGCACTAGTGTCTATCCACTATTCATTGGTATTACTTACCAAGTTCACTTCAGAGATCACAGCCGAGAGATTAAACTCAGATAGATCATTTAAGATCTTATCCTCCTTGGTTATGTGAACTTCTATGGTATTGCTCTTAATCTTTTTAGAACAACAGTTTGATGCCATATGTCCATGCTTGTTACACTTAAAGCACTTGCCTTTGAATTCACTAATTTTTTTTTAGTTCCATTTACTAGAGTTTTCTCCATGCTTCCTCTTTTTTCTTGTTCTTTGGCCTATCTTCCACAACGTGTGCCTTAGCTACCATGGAATTTCCAGTGATTTTCTTTTCAAAACCACGATTTCCTTCCTCAATTCTCAAATCCACGATCAAATTCTCAAGTCCCATCTCTTTGCGCTTATGCTTGAGATAATTCTTGAAGTCTTTCCAAGAAGGTGCCAATTTTTCAATTGCAGCAGCCACTTGGAAAGTCTCACTTAGAACCATGTTCTCTATTCAATCTCATGGAGAATAAGTTGGAGTTCTTAGACTTGGTTGATAACTGGCTTGGATTCTACCATCTTATAGTCAAAAGAAACCGACCGACCACGAATTTCTTCATGCCACCATCTTCAGTCTTGTATTTTTTGTCAAGCGACTCCCACAGGGCCTTGACAATTATTATTGGACTATATACATTGTATAGAGAATTGTCCAATTCATTGAGGATATAGTTCTTGCATAGGAAGTTTGAATGATGCCACGCATCTGCAGAAGCCATTGCTTCTGTAGTGGAACCAGTTGCAAGGGTATCCTCCTTTAAGAATTTGGCCAAATTAAGAGTGGTCAAATAGAACAACATCTTTTGTTGCTACCTCTTAAATTTCGTTTCATTAAATTTTTCTAGTTTCTCTCCGTGAGAAGAGAAAGTAGGGATCACCACAAATAGGACATAAGCCACACGATTTCCCTTATCATTACTAGTAACATCATCACTAGTATTACTAGCCATCATTTTTCCTCCAGTAAAGAGGAAAAACACACAATTCGATATAAATAAAATAAAACTTCTAAGGACCAAAAAGAATTTAAATATTCTCAAAATCAAATATAGAAATTACCATATAAAAACATATTTCTTCTTAAGATTGTTGGTAAAAATATTGATAATTACTATATTCACACAAATATGAAACAAAACAAACTTTATAATCAAATAAATGAATTACAAAGGAAATGAGTAAGAGATACTTTATAGGTATGGTCGAGTCTAGAACTTGATTCTATTTTCTTAAGACGAAATTGCCTCCTCACCAATGTTTAAAGATTTTACTTGGAAAACGCCTCTCAGGATATAATAAGCAGCTTCTTGTGGAAGCAGCATTTCAATCCACAAGAATAACGAACAAAAACTGTGTTTAAAACTCTTTTTTCAAATATTCTAAAGTTGTATCCTTTTTAAAACTAATATGTAAACTCTACAAATGTATTGAATGATTAAATATTTTTTGAATAAATGAAATGAACTGTGGGAAGCTCTATTTATAGATCTATTAACATCTCTTCATAAGAGACACATATTTTAATAAGAGATGCATCTATTAAATAAAGTATACATCTCTTAATAAGAGACACATCTCCTAATAGGAAACACATCTCTTAATAAGAGACACATCTCCTAATAGGAAACACATCTCTTAATAAGAGACATTGTATATAACCATTGGGCTTTGAAGTATACTTTTTCATGAATTCCCATATGCCCCTTCTACCAAAGGTTGCTAAACCAAATGGCACTTTAATTCAAAAATATATAAAAATATATATTTTTCAATTTTCTAATCTAAATATTAATTTTATACAAATTAACATTCATCCAAAAAATTATAAATTAATTATAAGGGTCAAACCCTAATTTTAAAGGTATAATGGTCCAACAATTATGTCCTTTTAATTTCCATTCACATTATTAGGAATTAACTCTTTAATTTCCTAAGAGGAAGTGTCATCATGATTTTGGTTACACTTCTTGAGTCTAGTACTAATGATATCTTTGTCGTTCCAACTGCTCCATTTTTTCTGGCATTTACATATATACATTGTAGGCTTTCTTTGGCTTTGGGACATTTCCAAAAGCCTTTACACTGCTTCAACTATTGTTTTTTCTCTACTTCTTGTCACTTTCCATGCCTTCTCTATCTGGCCATCGCTTTACTTCCTGCCTTTGTATTAATATCTACTTCCTACCTTTGTATCAATATCTCCAAGGATAATCCATTGTTCAACAAAGGTTATTATTTGTTTAACTTCTTGCTTTGTATCAATATATATAAGGATATTCCATTTTCAACGAAAGTTATTATTTTCCATCTATACGTTCACAATTATTGTATTCCTTTGATTATATATTGTGCATAGATTTGTAAAAAAGTACACGGAGTATCCATTTTCGAGTATTTGACCAATGCTAAATAGATTATGCTTCAAGCTAAGAACTAATAAAACATTTTTTTATGTATTTAGTTCCTTCATTAGTTTGTATAGAGATCGTACATTTTCCATGTGTCTCCACCACAACGCCATATATCATCTTTACTTTACCTTTTTACAAGCTTGTCTATGCTAGACACAACGCCATATATCATCTTTACTTTACCTACCTTTTTACAAGCTTGTCTATGCTAGACACAACACCATATATCATATTTACTTTACCTTTTTACAGGCTTGTCTATGCTTATGAAGCTTTTGTCTCCTGCCATGTGATTATTGCAGCTGCTGTCTATGTACCATTTTTGGTTTTTTTGTTTTTTTTACATTTAACAAGCGTAGAACATATGCCCATTTTCACTTTTCTGAACAGTTGGCCTTGTAATGTTTGATATGCCAACAATCTCTTTTTATGTGCCCGTATTTTCAACAATTCCAACATTTGGGCTTTCTTCAAGACCAACATTCTTTTTTTTGGTAACTTGTCTTCTTCCACTCTTGACATGGAAGATATGTTTTCCTTTCATTATTTTCTCTTTCATTTTTACACTTTTTATGGGTTCATCTTCTCCTCTAAACTCTTATTTTGTTCTCCTTTCTTCTTCTTCAGATTTCTGAGACTTTAAATTTAATTTCGGCTAAAAGACGCTCTCAACTGACTTTCTTTTCACCTACTTGGCTTTTTTCATAGGTTATTAGACAGCCCATAAATTCTATCATTAAAAGAGTCTATATATTTTTCGACTGTTAAATGGATGTTACTATTGCATCATACTTATCACTTAGGCAGATAACGATTTTTTTTTTGTAGAACTTTAGCATCGATGATTTTTCATTGTATGCCCTCAATTAGTTCACTATTTCTTTTACTCTTGCATATACTCTTGGGTAGTCTCAAAATCCTTCATTTTTATACTTTCTTAGTCTCTTCTTAGAGTTTGTAGTTTAATGGAACACACATTTTTGTTCCCGTCGAACTGTTTCATATGCTTCCTTTTTCTACTCACTCCCATAATCCTTGAGAATATGTTTGTCACCAAAGGCTAGTCATAGAGGATATAGAACCTTCACATTATTTATTGTTGCTTTTTCTTCAACTACCTTTACTGCTTTGTAGTAAGATTTTCCAGACCTGCGAATCCGTCATCAACTATGGCTCATGAGATATATAATATGCCTTCATCTTGATACTCTGAAAGTCATAATTTTCTCTGGCAACGATTTGAAGCTACATAGAACTTTGGCTTGATGTAGACATCATGGTGGGTTAAATTGAACCCAATACCCATAATATATTATTGCTAATTAAACTAGCTTTAAAACAACTTGCTCTTGATCGAACTAGCTCTTGCACTAGTTTTGACACAACTTGCTCTTGATCGAAACAACTCTAACACAACTGATGAGTTATGAAGGCTCTAATACTACTGTTGATGATTTGGAGTATCTAGGTTAAGTTTACAAGTGAAGGAAATTTTTAGGAAAGGATATTACAAGAATACAATTTTATTGATTCAATAGAAGTAGTACAAGACTTTCACTTAAGAAGACTAGTGTCCGTACCTAATTTGGTCAGCCTGATTAAAAGTCGAGCAGTCTCATCTAAGACAAGCCCAAGTCCTCGCCGAGACTGAAGATATAAGGTTAAGCCTGACACAAGACAAATGAGGTCTTGACCGAGCACATCTGATCAGCCTGAACTTTGCTCGGTCAGTCCTCGTTTTCGGCTAGACCCACAGCCTTGCGTACACCTTAAGATACCCATATGCCTCCCAAGCCGACCACATCTTGTCGTCCTACTTTCTTATCGGTCAACCAAGCAAGAAACGTGGCTTAAGGCCACATGAGGAGACGCGTCAACTTTTGAGACAACAACATTAATCTCACTTCGAACTATTTCATCAATAACATTCAATGCTGCTATAAATATAAGGGTGTCTCCCCTTTAAAAAGTAATGACAATATTACACTTAAGCTGCCTAAATTACCACAGTACCTTCTACACTTAATTTTACCTAAATATCAGAGACTGTTAGGCGAACATCACATCAATGCTCATTTGCTATTGCCTTCTCTTCGCATGTCCCATTACTACGAGAAGAGCATCCGAAGGAGATTAACGAGGCAAATCTAAGTTGATCCATTTATTGCATCAACAGCTAATATTAACTTCTCACCTCTAACACAATAGAATAGTAAAAGACTAGTATTAACTTCTCACCTAAAACACCTAGTTACTTATTATCTAGTATAACACAATGCTCGTCTTGCGGAGCTCACGCACTCTTAATCACTTCTATCTTTTCTTCTTGATTTCACGCTCTTGATTGCATACATGCATCAAGTACACCACACCTCTATACATATAGAGGTGGCTATGTCGGCATATCTAAGTCCACCGACTTAGCATCTTGATCCTAGGCACTAGTTAACATGCATTCTAGACATTCTTAATACCATTTTATTATACAATCTTTCTTACCAGGTCTCTAATTAACCGACCTCCATTATCTAGAATTCCCTCAAGCCTTCATGCCAATATCTTGGCTTGGTATGTACTCAGTATTCTCTTATAGCATCTTGAGTTGTCTTTCCTTAGAGTTTTTTAAAATTTTGTAGCATCTTCTACATAAATATACATTATTTTTAACAATAACTAATTGATGAATATAATCCGTTTTGTTTTCGTTTTTGTTAGCAGACAATTAATACATAGCCGCCTTCAATTTACTTTAACAAAAATATTTTTTTTTTGGTAATACAAAAATATTTCATTAACAAAAGAGAGATCGACTTAAAATGATGGAAAATATACAATCGCTCTATTTGATGAGTAAATCCTGTGGACATTTTTGTTATTTTCCTAAATTCATCATATAAACGTACATACACTCCCTCCTCTCATTTTATCATCCCAACCCTATTTCGAACACGAATATTTAACCCACTGTTAATGCGCGCATGTTGAATTGTTGACCCCATCAAAACATGAACGGCGTTGGCGAGAACGCTGGAATCGCTGGCGCAAACGAACCTCGCCTGAAAATCCAGTCCAAACTTTAACCAATCAGTTTCAAATACAAAACCCAAACGTAACTACCGAACACAAAGTAAATACGACGTGGTCGCCTCACACAAGTTATTTACTATTTTACTATTTTACTATTTACGTACCCGTAATCTTCGCCGTGGCTGCGGACGTGAACTCCCTTCCGATCCTGACCGCTCTTCCTCTTCATGGCTCGCTCATCCCCAGCCGCCCGATCCACCACCAAGGCAACAACGTTATCCTCAGAAATCGAGCTGAGTGACGGCCTCCAATCAGCGGAGTCTAGGGACACCGGGGCGGACCACCCGCGCTTTCGGCGCCTGCGTATTCGGCTCGAGGTCCTTACCAGAGGAGGGTGGCTGGTAGGTGCTGCAGGACGCACCGCCCCGCAGCAAGAAACAAACTCCAACAAGAACTTCATACCGCGATTATATTCAACAACGTCGACCTATATATGTGCGTTAGGTGAGAATTGTACGTGTGGCCTGGATTTGGAGTTAAGTTTTAGGGTTTATACAATTTGTGAGCATTCATTTTCTTCTAGGTTTCATGGTTTCGGGGTTTCAGGATTGAGAAATGGGTTGGAATGGATTTTGTTCCTGATTCTCTCGCATCTGGTTTTGGTGGGAGAGAGCGGGCTTTTATAATGTTGTTGGTATGTTGGGAGATGTGGATCAGTCTCAAGTCTTGGTCATGGTTTTGCGATGCTATATATTACGACAGTACCCCTGGTTTTGATATATGATGTGGGTTGACACATTAATTGGACCTGATTTCGTTATGTGCATAGTGAATCACTCTTTTTTTATTGCCCAAAAAAAGATTTTCATTGTTTTTTTAAAAGGGTTTATCATAAACAAAATAATTAATATATGAATCAATTACTGCTTTTTATCAATTGAAAATAATATCTTTTATTGCATAAAATAAAATTTCTATAAAATAATTGGGGTCACTTGCCTTGTTTGGTGAGCTAGGATGGTGGAAAGAGGACGTATAGAATACACAATGAGCTCTCTATGATTGTGATTTGTGATTTGTGAATTTGTTTTGTATAGATGGATGAGAAGAGAAGATGAAATGGTACATTCGATAAATTATGTTCTGAGTTTAAATTTGTTTGTTCCTTATACATATCTTCTACATATATGTCTCCCATCGTCTTTTTTTCACCCTTGTCAAGTTCGCATACTTCAAATTTCCATTTCAAATAAGTACTTAACTACGTACAAAAGCTCAAAACAAAAGCCTCAAATTAAATTTTTATAAAAGACCTAAGAGTTAAAATTAAGTCAACGATGTACGCAATATATGATTTTTACACATATTTATGTTGAGTACGTTAATTAATGAATTATAATAAGAGTAAATCATTATTACACATTTGACAATTTTTATTTTTATTTAAAACCTTTAGTATTTGTATATTAAACAAAACAAGACTTTCTCTCAATTTTTTTTTATCCAAAAGTCCCTAAACAAATTTTATAAGCAATAAATTCCACATCTATCATTTTATACCTCAATAAAGAGGATGAATGAGTTATTGAGAAATCCTTTAAATAATTAAGAAAAACAATGTCATTTGTGATTCTCTTTGCCTCATGTGCCCCTTAATGTTTGGTCTCTTTGGCCTCTTGGACCCTTTATTATATTATGCATATAATAAATATTATATATGTATAATATATATATATATATAGTTACCCTTTTTTAAGAACTATTGCTTTTAATTATCTTATTTTAAGTTAGATTCGATACTCATATTACTTTTAAATGAGCAAGTGAAAAAAAACATATTATAAATAAGTATAATGTTTTCATAATCCTCAATATAATCTTACAATAAAAAATTAAAAAATAAAAAGTAATGTTGAAATAATGATAAGATTTTTGTAAGTACTTTTTAAATTATTACCGGACTAGTTTACAATTGGATGTAATTTATATAAAAACGATGGTCTATTCTAAATCTGTTTAGGAACTTTTGAATAAAAAAAATTTGAGATAAGATATTATTTTGTTTAATATACAAGCATTAAAGATTTTAAATAAAATTAAAAATTGTTAAGAGCGTAATAATGACTTACTCTTATTTTAATCTTATGAGGAAAATGATACAAATTGGATATCTATCTCGTTTTTTATAAAAGTCAAACTTTAAATATCTCTTGTCACTATATATACAGTAAATAAGATTACTAATTAATAAACTCGGTGTACTAGTTGGGAAAATTTTCCATATGTTAAAATGAATGTATACTATTATTAACAAATAACTAAAAGATAATAAAATGGCTTGCACGGAAAATTAATTACAAAATATTTTTTTTATCTTCATTAATTATATTTAGATGAAAAACTTCAAAATAGTAAAAGATTTAGACTAAATGATTAGAAATGCGTTAGAAAACATAAAGTAGAGAAATTATCATTTGCAACGGTCTTAAAAGAAATGCATATAGTGTAAATCAATTGATATTTTGAAAGATCGCATCCAAATTAGCATAGCCCAAAGGTCTCACTTAGGTATTTTTGTCTCTACAGTAGATTTTACAACTATAATGTGATCTACCCCACATTTTCGTTTTCTATTTTTTTAAAATACGAGATATGATTGTCACTTTGTATTATGTATATACAGCTTAATATGATATAATGCGATTCTCTAAAATTAATTATATAAAAAATATATGATTTTCCTTAATATTAGGGTTTAACTAGTAGCTTAGTATGTACGTAATAGTCCTATATATACATGTTATCCAAAAAATTTTGAATTCGATTATCATAAAAAGTACGATAAATTATAATATAATTGGTCTCTCATGATATCATTTTGTAAGTAATCTCTTTAAGGAGAGCTTTTGGTCCAACTAAAAACAAGAGTACGTATACTAACACTTCCTTAATTTGTTGTTGAGATGGAAACCACACAAACAAGTGGTAATTGGGAATTAGTTAAATCATTAAAAGCTTATTGGTATAATCTACTATTATCTATATATCAAAAAGGTAGTACGACGCAGTTCCACTAATTATAGTGGCCTGAGCCAGCGGGAACGGGGAATTAGATGAGCAGGTCATGCACGGTGGCACCTACTGTATATTTTCTTTTCCTTTCGTTCAAGCTGCTATATATACCGCTAATAATACCCAACTATAATATATATATATATATATAATTGTTTTATTTTTACTATCTGTTAAAATACATAAATAATTTAAATAAAAATAACAAAAACCAATATATGGGTGTGTAATATTCAAATCATATGAGCTTTCCAAAGAATTAAAATTTTATATAATTCTAAGTCTACTTTTAGATGTGTTCATACCTAAACTGGTCGGCCTGGTCAAAATCCCGAACCAATCTGACCTGCTCCTGCTCCACCAGTCCCAGGCAAGTCTCAGATTACGCTAACAAAGCCAAGAACGACATAGGAAGACCAAATCTGGTCGGCAAGGCTTACTGACAAGTCATAAATGCTATCCGGGGCCACCACAGGACACCTGTCAAACTCCTAGAGGCAGCAACATTTATCCCACATTGACAAACACCAACAAACACATTCAATGCTACTATAAATACAAGGGCATCCCCCTCCAAAAGGTAATGACAATCTTGCCCTCACGCTGTCTAAATTACAACAGTACCCTTCTACCTAACTGACTTAGGCATCGGAGACTGTTCGGCCGGCATCATACCGGTGTCCCTTTGCATTTACCCTCTTCCTGTGCAGGCCACAATATTTCGAGGGGGATCGCGAAGGAAGCTCAGCGAGGCAGGAGTAGGTTGATCCATTTCTTGCATCAACAGATTCGCGCCGTCTGTGGGAATCTGAAACAACAGCCCACGCTCTCTCACCAGATCAGCCGTCCCGAATCGTACCAAGGGTCATGTCGGACGAACGAGACGAAGGAGAGCTCAATCACACCCCCTTCACTAGGGGAAACACAACCGGAAGAGTCCCAGATGCCTACCGGCAGACTCTGGACGACTTAATGCGCGAGGTGGCCGCGCTGAAGGCACACAATGCCAAAATCGACGCGAAGAACCAACTCCTCACGGAGCAGTACGCAAACACGGTTGCCCTCGTGAGGATGTCCCAGCGCGAGGGGCAACCGGGAGGGGAACTGGCCGACCGCTTACGGGTCGAGGAGAGACAGGCAGACAGGCCACATGCTGCGCACACTGTAGTTGAGAGGTCATCGGATCAGCCGCGGAGACAGCAAAGGCCGAACCCTGCTTCCTCTGGTCGCCTCCTCATCCAACCAACGGGGGCAGGACCTTCAGGAACCAAGATCTACCGCGATGCCCGACAGCTGCTGGAAGAACGCCAAGTCGTGCCAGCTAGGCTCTCCTACGAAACGTCGGATGAACGGACCTCGTCAGTGCGGCATCACGGCTCAACCGACCGCCAAGTCGCCACGGAACACCCGGACCACGGGCCGAGGGACAGAGGTTGCCAGACAACCAAGAAGAGCGAAACCCACTCACGGGAGCGTCCGGACGAGACCGACTCAACGGCCGGTAGTTACTCCCAGGGTAGAGAAGCGAGGGTCCGCCAGGACAAGGGCCGACGGCCGAATGAGACTCCTACCCAACTGCCCAGCGGTCAGAGCGCAGAGATTGAGGCCCTCCTGAAAAGAGTACGTGCCTTGGAAGCAAAGGAAGATAGGAGCAAGGCGCCAGCCTTGAAGAAGGCCAACCCCGGTCCTTTCTCGGAAAGACTCCTCCGCTCCCGTCACAGAACTGGGGTCAAGCCCCTCAAGATTGCCCTATACACCGGGAAAGGGGACCCCAACACCCACTGGAACAACTACACTTCTGCCTTGGCATACCACGATGCCTCGGAAGACGAACAGTGCCTCATTTTCAGCTCCACCCTCACCGACGCGGCCCTGAACTGGTTCTACCGTCTGCCGCCAGGCACGATCGATTCCCTTGAGGATCTACACTCTACGTTCTTAAGTCAGTTCATGATCCAAACAGTCAGGCTCGTGTCCACGGACGATCTGTTCTCCATCAGGCAGAGGGAGGACGAGACTCTCCAAAAATATGCCGCAAGGTTTAGCTTAGAGTACTCCCGCTGCCAGGATACAGACGACAAGGCCGCATTCAATGCCTTTCGGAGCGGTCTCAAAGAGTCTCCTTTCAAATACGCGGCCCATACGGAAGAGTGGGGAAGCTATGCCGAACTTATGAGAAGGGCCAGCATCCATGCGAAGGCCGAGTTCTTCCACACTCCTCCAAAGGAGAGCAGAGTCACTCAGCCCAACCCCCCAACCACAAGCTCGGGAAGGGCTCAACAAAACTCCCATAGTCACGACGACAGTCGCTCCGAGACCGGGAAGAGGAAGCTTCACTTTGATTCTCGCAATCAGGGGAAGCGGGGACGTTCAGGTCGCAACGACCGCGACTTTCACCGCGGGAACCCCCAGGAAGGCAGAGGATTGGTAGCAGAGGGCGCAGGCCCCAGACGCCGGTTCGAAACATACACGATCCTAAACACGACGCTCGACAATGTCCTATTGAGTGTGGAGGAGATGATCCCGAAGCCCAAACCAAGAAACCCAAACTACCGACCCGTCACCAACAAGGAGGCATTTTGCCAGTACCACAAGTACAATGGGCACACCATTGAGGAATGCATCGCCTTCAAAGACATAGTCGAACAGCTAGTCCGCGATGGCAGACTCGATCAATTCGTGACCCGAGCACAGGCCGCCCCGGCGCGCCTTCAGATCAACACCATCAGTGGAGGCCCGACCTTATCTTCCCCCATCACCTCAAACCGGGCCAGGAAGAGTTTCAACAGGGCTTCGCAATCCAGCCAGGTACTCAGCATCGGCGCCAGCCGACCCGGCAAGATCGCAAAGACCGGATGGAAACCTATCAGCTTCTCGGAGGAGGAGGAGCGGGGCATCGTTTTTCCCCATGACGATCCCCTGATCGTCCGGGCGCTAATATCAAACTGCGACGTAGGTCGCATTCTCGTCGACACCGGCAGTTCGGTCAACGTACTTTTTTGGGATGCTTTTCAGAGAATGGGTTTGAACGAGAAAGAGTTAGACCGCAAGGTCACGCCTCTTCTTGGTTTTTCAGGAGATTCAGTCCTCCCCCGGGGGATTATCACTTTACCAATCACCATGGGCTCCGAGCCCCTCACCACCACCACACTGACTACTTTCCTTGTGGTCGATTGTCCAACAGCTTACAACGCGATCCTCGGTCGGGGCCTGCTCAACCAGATACGAGCCATCGTATCCACTCACCTCCTGCTTATGAAATTCCCAACACCTTTGGGACCGGGCCAGGTACAAGGAGACCAGCTCTCAGCCCGGACGTGTTATGCCACCTCTCTCACTAAAACCAACCAGAGGCCGATCGAGACAACAGAGACGCTCACGGTCACTGAATCGGCACTCGGTGACGACCCTGTGGAGGCAGGATACGTAGAAAAGCTCAGGGACAGCCCCCCGGAAGACCCCCGCGACTTGGCTCACACGCCCCATGCGGAGCCGGTGGAAGAAACAGAGACAATCCCTCTTTCCAGTGAACACGGGGACCGCCAGGTTCGAATCGGCTCGAAACTTAGGCCCGACATCCGCTCCGAACTCATCCAGTTCCTCCAGGACAACGCTGAAGTGTTTGCATGGTCCTATGCGGACATGCCCGGCATTTCCGCCGAGGTGATCTGCCACCGGCTCACCATCGATCCCACCTTCAGGCCAGTCGCCCAGAAGCAACGAAGCTATGATGCGGAAAGGTAAATGGCCATGCAGGCCGAAATCACGAAGCTCAGCACGATCCACTTCGTCCGAAAGGCCATATACGCTGCATGGGTCGCCAACGTGGTCCTAGTCAAGAAACCTACGGGACTCTGGCGAATGTGTATCGATTTCACGGACTTAAACAAGGCATGTCCGAAGGACAACTTCCCACTTCCCAAAATCGACATGCTGGTGGACGCTACGGCGGGACACGAGTTGCTCAGTTTCATGGACGCCTATTCGAGCTACAATCAGATACTAATGAATCCGGACGACCAGATCCACACAAGCTTCTGGACCAACTTGGGAGTGTATTGTTATAATGTCATGCCTTTTGGCCTGAAGAATGCGGGGGCAACTTATCAACGCCTTGTTAACTTCATGTTTGCCGACCAGATTGGCAAAACCATGGAGGTATACGTGGATGACATGCTTGTAAAAAGCAGGACAGCATGCGAACACGTTCCTAACCTGGCCAGAATGTTCAAGGTCCTCAAACACTACAAGATGCGTCTCAACCCCGCCAAGTGCGTTTTCGGCGTGGGTTCGGGCAAGTTTCTAGGGTACATGATCAGTCAGAGAGGAATCGAGGCCAACCCTGAAAAAATCAAGGCTATCATGGACATGCAACCCCCTCAGACACACAAGGACATCCAGAGCCTCACAGGGCGAGTAGCGGCCCTCACAAGATTCATATCCAAGGCGACGGATAAGTGCACTCCCTTCTTTAAGGCATTGAAAAGCAAGGGAAAAAGGATCAACTGGACGGACGAGTGCAGCAGGGCATTCGTGGCGCTCAAGCGGTACATGAGCAGCGCACCGCTCTTAACCCGACCAGAGATGGGGGAACACCTTTTCCTTTACCTATCAGTATCCGCCTCCGCAGTGAGCTCAGTCCTCGTCACCCGGAGGGCAGGTGCCGAGAACCCGGTCTACTACGTCAGCAAGGCTCTGCAAGACGCAGAAACAAGATACCCCGACTTGGAGAAGCTGGCACTTGCACTGGTAGTAACGGCACGGCGACTGCGCCCGTACTTTCAGGCACACGAAATCAAGGTCGTCACTAATAAACCTCTCCGGCAGGTCCTCCAGAAACCCGACGTCTCGGGCAGACTGATTAAGTGGGCAATTGAGCTCAGCGAGTTCGACATTAACTATGTGGCAAAGACTGCCGAAAAGGGACAAGCAGTGGCTGACTTCGTCGCCGATTACTCTTACCAACCCACCCAGTGCATGCCGCCCGAGGATACCAGCAGGCAGAATCTTCCCGCCAGGGAAGGAGAAGGACCATCTACTTCTGGCATCGACCCCACACGGCCCTGTTGGACGCTGTTCGTCGACGGTTCAGCCTGCCACAACGGGTCGGGGGCTGGCTTAGTACTCACCTCCCCCGACCAGGTCAAGCTAGAGTACGCTATAAGGTTCAGCTTCCGAGCATCCAACAACGAGGCAGAATACGAGGCTCTACTGGCTGGCCTACGTCTCGCCAGAGACATGGAAGCCCAGCAACTACGCATTTTCAGCGACTCCCAACTAGTCGTCAGCCAGATCAACGACAATTTCGAGGCCAAGGACGCATCCATGACTCTCTACTTGGCCCTCGCCAGGCAACTACTTGGGTCGTTCACGAACTTTGAGGTTGCAAAGATCCCACGATCGGAAAACGGCCATGCCGATGCCCTGGCTCGACTGGCATCCTCACTTGATGACAAAGAAGGGAGACAAGTTTTAGTCGAAGTCCAACACAGGCCTAGCACCAGACCGAACCCTGTATACACCATCAACACCAGCCCGACATGGATGGACCCCATCAGGGCCTACCTACATAACGGCTCTCTCCCCGAGGACAGGCTGGAGGCCAAGAAAATCAAGCGGCAGGCCACTCGCTACACCATTCAGCACGATCATCTGTATAAGCGAGGATTCACCACCCCGCTGCTAAAGTGCCTCACGCCGGAACAAGGAGACTACGTTCTCCGAGAAATGCACGAAGGCATATGCGGAGACCATTCGGGCGCACGCACTTTGGCACACAAGGCATTCCGCCAGGGATACTTCTGGCCAACAATGCTCGCAGATGCCACTGCCTTCACACAGCAATGCGACAGGTGTCAGCGACACGCCCAGATCCCTCACGTGCCAGCCGAACCCCTCACTTCCATGCTGAGCCCATGGCCATTCTCGCAGTGGGGACTCGACCTCATCGGGCCAATGCCTACGGGCAAGGGCAGGGTAAACTTCGCTGTGGTGGCAGTAGACTATTTTACCAAATGGGCGGAGGCGAAGCCCCTCGCGTCCATCACAGCAGCGCAGATCGAATCATTCATATATCAGAACATCATTTGCCGCTTCGGGATCCCACACACCATCGTGACCGATAACGGGAAATAGTTCGACTGCAATCGCTTCAAGGCATTCTGCCAAACATACGGTATACAGCTTCTCTTCGCATCCCCTGCACACCCCCAGTCCAACGGCCAAGTGGAGGCCGTCAATAAAAATATCAAGTACAACCTGAAAAAGCGCCTGGACGAAGACAAGGGCAAATGGGCAGACATAATCAACGACGTCCTTTGGTCGCACCGTACTTCATACAAAACGGCCACAAACGAAACGCCCTTTGCCCTAGCTTTTGGGTCAGAGGCCGTGATCCCCGTGGAGATCGGAGAAACATCATACCGTGTAATCTCGTACGATCCAGACACCAACGATCAGCAGATTGCCCTCAACCTCGATCTAGTTGAGGAAAGGCGAGACCAAGCTAACCTGAAGAACATGGCCTACAAGCGGCGTGTTGCTAGATACTACGACTCGAGGGTCCGACACAAGAGTTTCAGGGTCTCGTGTTTGTCTCCAAGAAACTGCACAAATCACAGGCCGCGTTAGTCCCAAAAACAAAAATAATAACAACAAAAAAGTGGGCACCACGAAACAGAAACTTACATGAGAGCCAAGCCGCATGGTCTTGTCACAACGGTCGGCAAAGTCCCTCGGCTGAACTTTGGCTATTTCACCCAACTCATATTGGGACCCCCGGACCACCGTGTTCATAAAGTCCAGCTGCGAGGGATGGAAGGCTTTGCTCAGGTGCCGCCAGCTGTCATCCACCTCAGTCGTCCTGATCAAGTTCGGTTCCCCTTCCGCATTGACGAAGTATGACTTGATCGACGAGTCCAGCGTCGGCCTTTTCAGCTTCTTCGGCACCTGTCGGCCAGCCAACAGGGAGGTCTGCGACGGCACGACCATGTTCCTCACCTGTTCCAGGGTCTCCACCTCGGCCTGCCTCTTCTGCCGTTTTTTCTCGGCCGGCTCCTCGTCATCCTTGTTTTCCTTCCTCTCGGCCAGTTTCTTTTTCTTCTTAAGTCGAGCCTCGGCCACGAACTTTCTCCTCTGCTCGGCCGCATCATCAATTTCGATGACGACCGGAGAACTGGCGAGCGTCGCCTTCCTCTTCTCACCGGCCGACGCAGGGGGACTTGAGAACAAGGGCTCAAGGGGCTCCAGCGTCGCTTCATCCACATCCGTTGCCGGCTGTTCCCCGGCTTGACTGGACCCCCCGGCTATCCGCAGCCTCGGTTTCACTTGGGCCGTAGACTTCGTCTTTAGTGGCTGCCTGAAGTCCACTCTGGATGACGCCCCGGCTTTCTGAGCCTCGGCCTTCGCATCCTCGGCCTGCTTCATTATCTCTTGAATCTTAGCCATTCGATTCGAGCACTGGGTGGCTGCAGCAAGCACGTAGTCCGGCGGAGCTGCACAAAAAAAAAAACGGTCACTTATCCAGGCAAGCCAACACTTTCACACGGCATGGTGAGTCGATACTTACGAAGTTCCGATATCAGGCCGACCTTCAGCAAATTCTGGGGAAGTCGCAGGAAATCCCTACTCCTTTCTGTTCGGTCAAGCCTCTCGAACAGTTCCACACAGTCGGCTTTTTCCTGGTCGGTCACGCTAGGACACTTGAACACCTCTGCAAAAAAAAAAAAAAAAAACAAAGACACATTAGCCACGGCCTACAAAAAAAACAAAAAACAATCCCTCGCCGACCTCCAAACCTAACACTAGTCACACCTTTTGACTGATAATTCCTCGGAATTCTCCTATCTTGGTCGGTTAGGTAGGACCCCTCCCAGTCTCCACAAACCAACACGAAACGATGTTTCCATGCCTTTTGCGATGTGGGCATGTCCCATATGAACGGCCCCCGGGTCTTCCTATCTCGAGCCTCTACATAAATCCACCCCGTTTTATCCCTTCTAAAGTGGTAGAGGTAATTTATGTGCCCCCATGACGGCTCTCCTTTCCCGGCCAGCTTGAAGGCCGTGTACACACCTGTCAGAGCAATCCAGGTGTTGGGGTTAATTTGACCGATGGCCACCCCAACCTGGGCAACCATCCTTTGCACCCAAGGATGGAGGGGCAGGATGACTCCATGCGTGAAGACGTCCGGATGGAAGGTCGTCCACGGCTCCGGAGGATCACTCGGCATGTCGCTATCCCCAATCAGCCGCATCACAACCGAATCGGGCACGTGAAACGCTTCTCGGTACGCCTGAATATCATCCCATTTGATCGTACTCAGCTGACGATCAATGTGATAGACGGATGTCGCAACGGTCACCTGCTTCATTGCATTATCCACATCAATCTCAATCAACATCGGCCTGGATGTCGCATCTTGATCGTTTGTCCCCACAGCTTCTTTTTCTCTCGACCGGCCTGACACAAGGGGAATGCCTTCAAAAACATCGGTCTGCCCCACCGAATCTACATCAACGATCAACCGTTCAGCCTCACCAATGGCCGAAACAGCCTCGTCTGGAATCTGGGCAAAAGCTTTTTCAAGCTCCTCCTCCAGATCCCTATCTTCCTCGGCCTGCGACCTCAGATTCACCTCTGGCCGAGATGTCCCTGAAGTTGAAGCCAATCCACTCGTCTTCAACCGTGTGTCAGAAGCGGCCGAAGCCGTTGAATCATCCTCGAAGGCATTTCCAGACCGGGCGTCCGTGCCTTGAGAATCTTCAGACACCATCTACAAATATTTTAAAAAAACCCTCCTAAGAATGGGAAACAACGCGACTCTCCTTACTAGCCGACCTATCGGATCTAGAAACCACGGGACAAACATGCATATGTGTTCATCCCATGTTCTTGCAAAAGACAAACTTTGAATCCAAATCACAAGGTCAAAAGTTTACGTACCGTGTTTTGCTTGGAAGTCGCCGTGAGCACCGCCGTGAAGCCTGTTCGGAAATCGCCTTGCCTCGCCGGAAATCGCCTTTGTACTTCTCTCACCAACACTCGCAATTCACTTGGACGCAAAAAGTAAAAAGTGAACTTGGCTCCACTCCTTTTATACTAGCCAATTCTAACCATGGTTAAAAAACTAGCCGTTATTACCATGGTCGGCTAGCCCAACCGTCACCTCGACCTCGATAGGCGGAAGGGTCACCTCGATTTGCACGCGCATTTAAACCGCACTACAAGGTGGTGAAGGTTCTGCGCACGCTGACCGACCAAGGTGACATCCTTCACCTTGGCACCAAGTGACATGTGATCGGCCTTCAGGGTACCCCCTAGGCCGATCGGTCACCTCATCGTGCAAGGTCCCGCGCAAGCTGACCGACCAAGGTGACATCCTTCACCTTGGCACCAAGTGACATGTGATCGGCCTTCAAGGTACCCCCTAGGCCGATCGGTCACCTCATCGTGCCAGGTCCCCCGCAAGCTGACCGACCAAGGTGACATCCTTCCCCTTGGCACCAAGTTCCATGTGATCGGCCTTCAGGGTACCCCCTAGGCCGATCGGTCACCTCCTCATGTAAGGTCCCGCGCAAGCTGATCGATCAAGGTGGTCGGCCTGCAGGGTACCCCCAGGCCGATCGGCCACCCGTCCAACGCCAGTTTTAAACTCCCATCCTTCGGTTTTTCTCCTCTATCAAGGGCTTGGGGGACTGGGGACTAGCATACTACGCACCAGAACAGGCCGACAAGCATAATACAAGCCCTCAACCGAGGCAATCCACCTCAGTCAACGACTTGGGGGACTTCTGTTCATACCTAAACTGGTCGGCCTGGTCAAAATCCCGAACCAATCTGACCTGCTCCTGCTCCACCAGTCCCAGACAAGTCTCAGATTACGCTAACAAAGCCAAGAACGACATAGGAAGACCAAATCTGGTCGGCAAGGCTTACTGACAAGTCATAAATGCTATCCGGGGCCACCACAGGACACCTGTCAAACTCCTAGAGGCAGCAACATTTATCCCACATTGATAAATACCAACAAACACATTCAATGCTACTATAAATACAAGGGCATCCCCCTCCAAAAGGTAGCACGCTGTCTAAATTACAACAGTACCCTTCTACCTAACTGACTTAGGCATCGGAGACTGTTCGGCTGGCATCATACCGGTGTCCCTTTGCATTTACCCTCTTCCTGTGCAGGCCACAATATTTCGAGGGGGATCGCGAAGGAAGCTCAGCGAGGCAGGAGTAGGTTGATCCATTTCTTGCATCAACAAGATGAATCAAAATTCTATGAAAAAAATTATTCTTATTCAAAAAATATGTGTCACTTTTAGTCTTGGCTATGTAAATGTTGACGTGTATTCTGCTTTGATTTGATTGGTTGGCGGTCCCCACTCCCCAGGTGCTGAGTACTGGGCAATGATCAAGTTATGCAGAAATTCTACATTACCTCACCGGATGCAATCCTTAAATTTTCTTAAATTAAAATTTTATTTTTAATTTTTAATTATATTTTATTAAAAAATATGGTATGCTTAGTACGGTAGAGCCATTCCGCAAGTTATGAGCAGAAGGAATCAATCTTTAATTTTGGCGACTTAACATCTTGGCATCATTGACATTGCGGATGATAATTTTTAAGGCAACTTAATATACAACTTAAATTTTGCAAGAAATTTATTCAGGTCAGACCATACGATTAAAATTTTGAGTCATTTTTAGGTCAACTCATTATGACACATTTAATAAATTGGTTGATTTCGAATCAACCAGTTACCATGTATGATAACCTATTAACTCATTTAATAAACGGGTAGATTTCAAGCTAACTTGTTAACCCATATAATGAGATATATATTATTCCGTTTAATAAGCGTGCCAATTACTAACTTATATGTCTACCATTTATATAGATATACACTTATTAAATCTTATAATTTAAATACGTTAAACATATTATACATGTTAAACAAGTCAAAAGTTAATTAAGTTTCGAGTACGATGTATTTATTAAATGAGTTACACATGTCATGTAGGGCATTAACAGGTCGGACTCGAATTGAATATCTTTAATACGATTATTAAACTGGTTGAGTTCAAGTTGGACATAATTGAGTAAAACAAAATTCATAACACGAAACGACTCATTGTCAGTCCTGTCATTGATCATCTCAACCATATGACTTTTTCTTTTTATGAAACCCGCCATGTCCTGATCCAAGAAGATGACAAATAAATATCGGATTCATTCTGTCTCAGCCTCGATTATCATAAAAAACAAAATTAATACATAATATGTATAATATAATATTCTTTCCCTTATATTATTTTATCAAAATATAAAAAATCTTAAACGTATACTTAAATCATCAACGTCTTATAGTATATTTTGTATTTTTTGTTACAAGTAATTATTGTATTTTAAATATAATAAAATTTTAAATTATATTTTTCTGAGTATATAATTAAGTATTTCATTGTTCAATCCTTTCCCTGAGTTTTATAATTAGACTTGCTTATAAAAATAATTAAAGTTTTTTACAATTAAGAACAAATTTATATGTTAAGAATTTGATTTTCATTCATCAAGTCCAACTAATTTTTTCAACTATAAAATTCTTTGCTTCAGCACCAAGAGGCTGAGAAACAATTCAAGAACATCACCAGCTATACGATGAGAAACGACGACGCATCTAATACTCTAATAGTATCGTCTTCAAATTCCTCGAACCAATTTCCAACTAATATTCATGACTAACTTTAATGACAAGGCACTGCATTTTAAATATCCAGTGTCTGGTTATTTTCAGTGTTATAAATGTTCTAGGTTTGCTTCCATGAGAGGGCGTTGCTCCATATGGTCATTGGCCCAGGTAACAGAATTGTGTGAACGTTATTGGTGAACTCAAGCCACCTGTGCAGCTGTCCTTGGTGTATTTTAATGGTCAGAGGCCAGGGGAGCTTTCAAAATCTGAAAATATGTTCTATTCTAGCTAAGTTCAACTTCATCTCGCCACCATATAGAATTATAGATCCAGCTAAACCCACAAAACTCAGGCGTGGGATCGTATAATTGGCACCGAAAATAAGGGGTCGTGACAAAACCCAAATTTGGTGCACATCGTGTGGGATCCTATAATGTGACACCGAAACAACAGCAATAAGGGGCCGTCACAAAACTCAAATTTGGTGCACATCAATACAATATACAAGCTCCACGAAAGACGATAGCTACAATATTTGGTGTTTTTTTCTTTAATTGGGATAAACCTCTATGGCGTGAGGACAATTTTATTGAAATTAAAAATAAGACGTTAATGTCGGCCACTGATGTGTTCTAATTGTATTACTACCTAATTTTATCATAATTGTTCTGATTTATTGTGATCAAAATCACCACATCAATAGAGAGTTACGACTGCTTGATCAAAAATCAATTGATCGTATCACGAGAAAAATGACGTGAATGGAGATTAGATATTTCAAGAAGAGTTTTAATAAAAATATAATCCGTCGTAACGTTGAAATTTCAAATCATCACGATAAAATAAAAAAATAAAAAAGTATGAAAATGCACAAACATCGATGAACTTAATACCTAAGAGCATCTTCAACCTATATGTCAAAAGTGACACATAGATATTTAACGGCTATAAATGACATCTCACACCACTCCAACCGAATTGTCAAAGCTGACGTGGAATGAAGGCTAATGGTTCAGCTGTTATTTTTGACATCTCAAAAGCAAGATGTCAAATGAATATTTTATTATTTTTTTAAAATAGCTGGCAGCTACTTTCATTTATTATTTTCTTTTTTTATTTTATTTCCTTCTTCTCTTTCCAGTTTATTTCCTACTTTCATTTAAAATAATAATTTAATTTGACATATGGGGTGGAGTGTAAAACTGTATAAATGTCAAATTGCCACGTCAGCTATCAAATTTAAATTTGATGTTTGGAATTTGACTTCTCCCTTAAAAGATGCTCTAACAAGACCAATTGGATTATTATGAATATTCTTATACGTACCAGTACCAAAGCAATTCCTCTAGAACCGAACATAATTAGTCAGAAAAGAATTTTGGAGGGAAAATTTCTTAGAAGAGGAGAAGATCTTAGGATATTTTCTAATTTTTTTTTAGGCCAATAAAGATGGTACAACGATCTAACTGTTACAAGAAAAAAATTACGTACTTAATTAGGGATACAAAAATCTTCCTAATAAAAGATTAAAAAAAAAAAACATAATCAAAATCACCTATCAAAAAGACAAGATAAGTCCGTATCCTGAGATGCCCCAAAAAATCCAAATGCAATAATGAACTTGTATCCTGAAATAAGAGGGAGTTTCGAAGCACTGTTCATACACAGTGCAATAACGAAATTAGCCTCCTTTTTTTCCTCTGTTTCCCTCTCAACAGTGGAGAGACGGTTTCGCCCTCATCCTATTGCCTCTAAATTTCCGCTTCCTCGATGTTCACCTTCGCTGTTTTACTATTACAGCCCATTCCCCTTCTTCCACGCACCATTCGTCCCTGCGGCGTCCTCCACTTGCGAAGCATGGTTTGTCAGCGCACCGTCATCCTATTCGTCGCCGCACCTTCAACCTATCGCACGACCTCCACAGCTGGGGTTCTCTGCAATTGACACCTCTTCCCCTTACTTTCTTCGTGGCAAACTTCTGTCCCCTTGCTTCTGCCTGCGTTTGATCGCGATAAAAGTCACCTATGCCGCATCCAATCGGTGCTGCATGTCTTCACATCCACCCTCGCATCTTCGCTCGTCGCCGCCTCTTAATTTGGCGACACATCTTGCCGCCTTCAATCTACGCTATAAAATCCAGCGCCTTCAATCTCACAATTTTTCCTCTTCCAGGTTGTTAAAACAGAAATTGTACGGCAGTGAAAAGTGTTCATAATTTCTTTTATCCAAACAACAAACAATCCGCTATCGTTGTCTTAATCGATTCCCGGGGAAATGAGATAAGCTCCACTATTTATAGGGAAGAAATATAAATATTTTGAAACTAAGAATCAACTTATCTTGAAAATAAGATGAGTTCCACTATTTATAGCGAGGTCTTGAGAATTTCGGAACGATCTGATTAGTCGGTTGAATTTGTAATTAAATAATATATTATTTAATAATTATAATAATTGTTCATTATGATGATAATTAAGAAATTTAATATTAATATTAGTTGTCTATTATTAAGAATAATGAAATTAATATTATTGAGGCTTTTAACCTGATTAAATATTATATTTAGCTGGAAATATATTATTTAATACGTGAGTATTTGTGAGCCGTTAATATCATTACCAGAAACAATTTGGAAATTTCAGGAATTATGAGCCCTGCGCTCACAATTTTCGGGTGATTTTGAGTTACACAAATGTCCCCACATCGCTTAGGAATTCAGGAAATTTGAAAGGAGATACATTTTTCGGAATTTTTGTTAACTAACTTGTTGGAATTTTTATCTCAAGGAAAATTGTTGGGCTCAAGGTTAAATGTCTATTTGTACACTTAGTATGTGTAAAAAAAAATATAACTGTTTTTTGTCTCATTCTCATTTATGGACATAATGCCCCCGTTAATGGTAATTAACCCCATTTATTCTAAATTTAATTTCAGAATAAATGAAATTAAAATGGCTTGAGGTGGTCATTCTATTTAAGGGAGTGCTGCTGCAAAGTGAGAAATGTTAACCCTAGCCTTCAGTCCGTTTGGGTGAAAGGAGAAAAAAGAAAAAGAGAGTTGCACTTTTTGAAGGAGGAAAGGACTGGCCCTGCCTATTTTTTGTGTTGGAGGTAATATATGGTTGTTTTTTTTTTCTCTTGCATTCATATGGAATTACATGTTGAAATTTGAAATGGGATGAGAAATTGTCAACATAGAGTTGACAAGGGGCCATATCTTAGTAAAAGATTGGGCATGCCCTGAATTAGTTGGTGGCGAAGGAACACTTGCATGTCGATGTGTCACGTGGCGACGGTGTTGTGGTGTGGAAATGAACTATGACGGCTGCAAGTGGGCACTGACGCGTCATAGCCACGCGAGAACGAAGGCTGCAAAAATCTGACGGAGACACTGACTGTTGGCGCAGTAGGGAGCAGATGGAGTTTATCTAGCGCGTGAATTGCAAGCGCCAACAAAAGTTGGAACTAGTCAACGACAATGAGACATCTCCACGTGTTTACCACTAGGTGGTGAGTCACGCAGGCGGGGCCGACCTTTGTTGGCGGCTCCGTTAGTGCCAATGGAGACGAGCCATGTGTTAAGCTCGAATTGGAGGATGAGGTTGGCAGTTCGGATTCGTCACGTGTTATGCTGACATGACCCATCTCAATCCCTCTGGATTGTCGTGGGATGAACCATGCTCCCGCTTGACACCACACGTCAGACCAGGGATAAACCTGTAACCCGTTCAGGTTTACCCGAGTGCGCATTGACTTGTGGAGTACGCAGCGACATGTGATGTCTCGGTCTCTGCTACAACCTGCATCCTCGATCAACCTGAAGGGTATCAAAAACTATAAAAACTACGAGTGGACAAAAATAAACATTTTCTAAAATCATTTAATAAAAAGACATTTATACCCTCCACATAAAAAGCATACATGCATAAGAGAAAAGTATCTCAAATACTTTCTTAAAAGTAAATCATATTGCTTTTCAAATCAAAACATAGTGAAAACATGACTCAATCAAAGCCATTTCCTCAGTAGGGTCTCATCCCCAAATCAAAGCACGTGGATCTCAGCCCAAATCCAATACACGTGGGTCTCAGCCTAAAATAATCTCATAAAACATCTCAATAAGGCCTCTGCCCGAACGTAGACTCACATCCGAAGTCTCATGAAAACATAATCACCAATCCTCTTTATCCAATATCCAATAATATCTCGTGAAAACAGTTATTCATGCATCATTCCATAAAACAAAGTCCACTCCCAGACTGTCCGTGCTACACACTCAAATCCTGTGTCGTAAGCCACTCGGGGGCTATTCCAACATCTTCAGGATGTTCGGACTTGTCCAAATCATACGAAAAGGTTACTACCAACTTATACAAGTACTAATCATAAACCCTCAAAACTCTCGAAATAGTCAACGTGTCCCGAACACACTTCCCTAGGCTAAAAACCTTTAAATGACATATCAAACGACCTCTGATCGACCTGAAACCACCACTATTAAATGCATAACGTTAAAATTTGTTGAACAAGATCAATTTGACCTCGAAATTCGTGTCCACGGACCCTCACACGCCAGTCAATGTTAAGTCAACGGTCAACACTGATGTTAGCATTCGGCCAAAGTCAACGTTGGCGTCATCGGTCAAAGTCAACGCTGGCGTCATCAAAGTCAACGCTGACGTCATCGATGACATCATCAAGCTCGATGGAGACGACGACGGGCGCTGTCGTGCGCCACAGTCTAGTTCGGAAGCTGGCAATCGGATTTCCACCATTTTTGTCCAATTTTTCAAACTTTCATAACTCTCTCATTTCTCAACCAAATCTTATGTTCTACATACGGAAATCTATCTACTCGAGTCAAGGAATCCAAATCTGAACCCAGAATTAGGAGAAACTACTTAGTTTTGAAGATATGAGCTTCCAAAGTATCGGCCAAACTTTGAACTCATGTTCCGGCCACTCTTGTTGCCCAAAACCTTTCCTTTTTGCACCTACAGGCTCGTATGAGCTCCAAGAACATAACTATGGCATCAATACATGGCCTAAACATCTAAAATCAAAACCCAAATTCTCAAAAACCCACGGGTTACCTTTCTCCATTGTTTCTAGCCACCACCTCCGTCATCTCTCGCCATCTCTCAGCCTCTCCATCTCACTCCCTCACTCTGTGTAACAACCCGTCCCGAGACTCGGGCTTAAGATAGTGATTAAGGTGGGATTAGTGAGGCTAATCGGTGGTTAGGTGGTCCCGATAGGTCCGTAAGCTTAGAATGACGATTTTGCCCCTAGTTCGGGCAAAATGTTGACTTTTAGTTCGGGTGGTCTAGTGGGTATTGACCAGTGACCAGGACGTAGTTTAGGACGTCACGAATCCGTAGGCAGGTAGCACGCCCGATTCAGACATCCGAGGAGGAAGTTGTGATGTTCGGGCGGTTGAGGGCATGACCGTAAATTGGTTAAAAGAAGGGGAAACGTTGACTTTTTGGACGACCGGGTTTTGGTACGTTGACCGAGGATAGTTACGTAGATCTCGTTGTCCTGAGTTCGATGACAGGCGGCACGTATTCATCGGACTTATGATGTGTGAGATACGGGTCTAGAAAGGTAGTGGCATAATTGTAAAATTGAGTAAAAGGAGGGGCAGTTTGGTCTTTTGGTTGTCTGGGGAATTGTGCACAGAGAAGGCAGATGGACGGCTGGGATTGGGCCATGTGTGAGAGGATGGAATGGATTAGTGACATGTGGCAAGTGTGTAGTGGATTCTGGTGAGTTCCAGTGTGTGCACGGTTCCAATTAATTGGGTGAGCCCGTGTGTGTTCGTGAGGGTTCCTTGCACCAGACAGAAAACAGAGGGAGATTGTGAGGGAAAATTGAAGGGTAATCGTGGGTGATGGTGAGGTTGTGAGGGTGTGAGAGTGATTAGAGAGTGAGAGAGAACTGGTGAGAAGGTTGGGAGGTGAGGAATCGTGGTGTGTGTGAGTTGAGAGCTCACGGGGAAAAGCAGAGAAAACAGGGAGGAGGTGCGAGCTTGTGGTGGTGTTGTGGCCGTGTACGGTGCAATTGACCTCGAGTGGAGACTCAGACGGTGGCAGGGGACTCAGGGACACCGTGGTGTGCGGCGGTTCGAACGGCGGAGGACAGATCGAAGGTAATTCTTCATTCTTGTTCCTGTACTCTGTTTTCCCGTTGAACTTCAAATCGGAAGTTGTAAGGCTAGGGGCTGAATCGAAGTGTATGGAGAAGTCTAGGGAGGTCAGTTGAGTCCTAGGAACCTTCTGGTGGAGCTACCGTGACGGTGGTTCACGGTGGAGGCGAGACGACGGTGAATACCTCTGTGTACTCTATTTTGGCCGTGAGTTTCAAACGGCGAGTCGTGGACCTAGGGACTGAGTCGAAGGTTTAGGAGAATTGGGTTAGGTTTAGAAGGGTCCTAGGAACTGTCTGGTGTTGCCACCGTGACGGGAGGTGACCTGGGTGGCCGGGAAGGAAAACAGAGCAGAGGTCGTGTTTTGTTTCGAGCTTCAGTCGACGGTTTAGGAGCCGTGTCGAGGTCTAAGGAGGATGGGGATGGACAGAGTAGGTCTGGACGATGAAGATGGTGAAGGAAGGGAAGGAATGGAGACGGAACGGCGGAGAACCGCTCTCGCCGGTTCGATTTACAGACACTGTGTCGAACCGAGTTTGCTCAAGGTAGCCGATGCACTGTAGCAGGCGCGTGAGGGCTACGCGCAGCCACTTTGGGTGGCGCGTGGGGGCGCGTGCGGCGGTTCTGGGGAAAATGGTCAACATGGTTTTTGGTCCAGGAGTTGTGATGAGTCTATAGAAAGTGGTTTCAGGTTGTTCGGACGTCGTTTGAGTTTAGTTTCGCGAGGGTGAAGGCTGAGGGTTCCGGTTCATTACGTTTAGGACCCGGTGATTTTTGAGGGAATTTAGGTGGTTACTCGTGGACGTGTTAGTGACGTAATTTGGTGGTTGTTGACAGGATCGGGATTTCCCGAGGAAGCCGAGGAGCGTGCAGGACGTCCGGGACGCGATTGAGGGCTTGGTACTGTGAGTGGACCCTTTCCTTAAACTCGAACATGCATAACTGTTTTATATACTTGTTTTATATATGTGATTTCATGATTGTTGGATTTATGATGTGATTTTACATAATTTCACGGTTTTCGAGAAAAATACGGGTTTCAGCACGGTTTTACGAGAAAATGGTAATTATTGGAATTTCAAAGGATAAATAGTTTTCAAGGATGATAAATGAATTTTGGAACATGATTTCAATGATTAAGGTTTTCGGTTTAGAATCGGATTTCGGAAAGAGGAATTTGGTTTTAAAGTTGAAAAGTGGTATTCCGGATTTGGGTTCGGAATGACGGTTCTGGATGCTGGAAGGGTATCAGACCAGTGATTTCGGATTCGGGTTTGGATGTGAATTCGGGAATGGTTTTCAAATGGTTTTGGATTGGATTTGCTGGATCTGGTTATTGGGTTTAAAGACCCGGATATTGATTTGACTGGGGACGGGCCCGGATTGAGTTTAAAGACTCGGGAGTTTAAAGACTCGGATATATTGATACTTCCCCCGTAGGCCTATTGAGTTTAAAGACTCGGGAGTTTAAAGACTCGGATATTATTGAGGCCTGGATTGAGTTTAAAGACTCGGGAGTTTAAAGACTCGGATAGGTCCAGCAGGTTTGATCGGAAAATGATGATTTGAAGTTCATGGTTTCTGTTACGGTCCTATGACTTCTATAACTGTTTTATAGTGTTTCTGTTCCTTATGATGTGATTTATGGTGATTTGGTTTATAACTGTTCTATGAACTGGGTTATGCATGTGGTTTCAAAACGGAGGGTGAAACTCGGTTCTTATTAAAATGGTTTTAGACCTTTTCTTTTATTTATGGTCCACTCACACCTTCTGTTTTAAATGCCCTCCAGGTTGTGGAGATAGCACGGGGTCTTCACGTCGAGGCAGTGCCTGAGGCATAGAAGTGTGACGAGCAGGGTCCCAGAGTGCTTAAGTTTTCCTCCGCGAGCGTATATTTATCATCGGTTTTGATTTCCCTGTAGTTACACTATGCTCTGTAAAGTATAATTTTGGTGTCGTATTTAAATTCTCCTGCGTCTGATAGTGGTATTTTGGTGATTTTCATGAGTTTACTTTGGGTTTGGTGTGAGGGGTGTCAGACGGGAGCAGGATTTACCTCGGGTAAACCGGGGTGGGTCCAGACACTCTGTCTCTCTCTCCTTGGTTCAGAAGATGAAGCAAGAAGATGGAATGGTTTGGGTTTGGGTGGGCACGGTTTTTGGATGAAACAAAGAAGATGAAGAATGAAGATGATGATGCATGAATTAATTAAAATGGGCCATAAGGTGGGTGACAAGTGTCACTCATCCTGTAACGACTTGTCCCAAATTCCTAGATTTGATTAGTGACTAATCACGATTTGTGAGGTTAATCGGTGATTAGTTAGGCGAAATCGGACGAACGACGCAAAATGACCGTTTTGCCCCTAGTCGTGGTAAAACGTTGACTTTTCATTCTGGCTGTCAAACGGACTTTAACCTATGACCGTGACGTATTTCATGACGTCACGAGTTCATAGACATGTGGCACGTTCAATTCCGACATTCGAGGGAGAAGTTATGACGTTCGGAAGTTTAGGGGCATTTTGGTAATTATGATTAAGAAGGGGCAAATGTTGACTTTTGGACCAGGAGGTCCGAAGACCGAGGGTCAAGAACCTTTACGTAGATCGGGATGATACGAATCTAAAGACAGGCGGCACGTCGAATTCGGACGTTCGACGGCGAAGTTACGGTTCAAGGAAGTTTCAGGGAACTATTGCACGTTTTACGAAACAACCTAATTTTTGGACTGTATTGGGCCCCATATATTTTATGAAGGCCCAATGGATGAGTGACAAGTGTCACCCATTCATTGCACAGCCCACACATATTCATGCATCTTCCCCATGCATCTTCATTTCTTCATTTCTTCATTCAAACACAAACAACCCACCCGATCTCACCTCTCTTGAACCAATCCAAACCCTTGACCCTGAGGCTCATGCTTGAGAGACCAGAGAGTGATAAGAGGACTGAGTAAGGTGGTGGCTAGCCAAGGGCACGCCGCCGTGGACGGTGCAGCCATGAAACCCGAAAGGTGAGCGGTTTAACCATTTTCGATCCATTTTCCATTTTTGATGTTATGAGCTTGTTTGGACGGTTGGGTTGAACTAAATAGGTTGCTAGGGTTGTCATAAGATGGTTTTGGGAAGCTTTGGACGGCTGTGAAGCCGTGGGGGAATTTTGGAAAAACTGAACTGTTTGGTTCAAAATCAAACCATGAATTTTAGTGGTTTTCTCTTAGGTTTGTTAATTGGAATAGATAGGAAACATGAAAATAGTATTTTAGGGATTGGATTGGAGGAAAACGGACGAAAAATGGGGACTGTATGGGCCTGGACCGGTCACGCCAGTCTAGTTGCAGAAAAAGACCGAACCGGCCAGTCTGAACAGGTTCGCGGCAGGTTGAAGAAGCACTGTGCATGGCGCGTGAGGCCCACGCGTAGTGGCTTCTTAGGGCGCATGAGGGCGCGTGGCCCATTTTTCAAGGATGACTTCAACACGTGAAATCTTCTATTCGATGTAACGAAGATTTTGGGGACTGGTTTCGTGTCGATCGGACACCGTTTCGATAATGTTCGGGGCATCAGAAGGTTTCAGATCGGGATTAAAAATAGTTAAAAATACCGGAAAATTACAAGGGTTTGGTAGGAGGTTAATAAGGTAGTTAGTAACCTTATATTACGATTTGGACAGGTTTGGGAGTCCCGATGATGGTGAATGGCTCGGGAGAGCCGTATGGCACGCAAATCGAGGCGGCAGTTCGGACGGTCTGTGAGTGGACCTTGGTTTTTTAAATTGGTGCATGCATAAATATTTATTATATTTTTTTATACATGTTTGGTAATGCCATGAGTTCATTTGGTTGCGGTTACGTATAAACACGTATTTCGAAGGTTCGGCCTTATACGGTGCTTATACGAGTCTGTATTTCTTTAATGGTTTAAATGATTTGAATTTGGATTTCCAAAAGGATAAACTCGGGTATGAGACCCATTTAGTTTTGTCTCGGGTATATGACCTTAGATATCGGGCACAGTGCCCAGCGGATGTCATATGTTCGGGCATGAGACCCAGGTTACTTTATGGTTTTGATTTCAGGTCAGGGAACCTTAAATGGATTTCTAGGTTCATGACGGTTTATGGGAACCAGCATGAACCCTTGTTATGGTATCGTGGTTCTGACGGTTTATGGGAACCGACATGAACCCTGGTTATGTTATTATGGTACATGACGGTTTGTGGGAACCGGCATGAACCCTGGTTATGTTATTATGGTACATGACGGTTTATGGAAACCGGACATGGAGGATATGGTCTATATGTATATGAACTGGATGTTACGGATCATGACAGTTCAGGGGAACCGGGCATGAATATTTGTGTTATGTATATATATGTTCATATACCTTCCTTTACTTATTCTATCTCCTCCGGGGAGGGTCGTTGGCCTGGGTGGATTCCGGAGTAGTCACGGAGCACCGATTGAGTGGAGTCACCCCTCAGTTGGTTTCCTTACTCTCAGGAAGGCTATGGTTACTATAACCTCGGGTAGGATCAGTGGTCTGCGGACATTGACCTTGACCTTGAGAAGACTCGGATTGAGACCCGGGTAGCACGAGCGTAGCTTTGGAAACTGTGACAGGATTGGTTGTGTGAATTATATGTATATATATGGATTATGATATGTGATGTGTGGTTACACAGGATTTGAGCAGTGGCTCGTGTATTTGGTTTCAGTATGGTTATGGTTTAAGGCTGAGTCCCTTATTGGTTTCTTATGGATTTGGGCAGTGGCCCGTATATTTGATTTGATTATGGTTTTGGGCTTAGTTCCCACAGATGGTTCCATTTGGTTAAATGGTTTTCGAATGCATGCATGCTTTTTAGTGAAGGGTATAAAGGTCTTTTATGAAATATGTTTTATAAACTTTTTATTTTTTTTCTACTCACAGTCTTTCTATTTTTAATACCCTTCAGGTTGGATACGGTGTGGACTGTAGAAAAGACCGAGATATCACATGCCTCATCCGGATCCTGGTGTACTCTGATAGCCCGGGAGGGCAAAGGTCGGAAATATCCCTTGTCTGACACTCCGTGTCAGACGGGAGTAGGGTCATCCCGCGTTAATCCCGGGGGGATTGGGATGGGTCCTGTCACATCCTATGGTCCCAAAACTGATATTTTGGGGCCCATTAAAGATAAACCATTTTGAAACCTGTGTAACCGTAAAACGCAATCGATCCTTCTGTGACTCGTAACTTTTCCGTACAATGTCCGATTTCGACATACCACCTGTCTACGGACTCATTTCATCTCGATCTACATAGCAATCCTCGATCCACGTGCATTTGACTTCCTGAGTCAAAAGTCAATATTTTACCATTTCTAAGGTCAAAATCATAAATTTTCTCCAATTGTTCGATAATCCTCGGTTAATCTCAATTAATCCTTACTTAATCCTTAATTAATTCTTGTTAATCACAAAATTCGAGATGGGCCATTACAATGCTATGCTTGGCCCTCGCCTTGGGGTATTTTTCTTGCATGCAGAGTGAAGTGCTTTGCTAAAGTGGGTGAGCCTACCCGAGTTTTTGGCATATTCTCGATAGCTCTGGACATCAGTTGGCAATAATTCAAATAGTGTCCTGTTTATTTTTCCAAGACGATCATTTTAAGAAGCGACAAGGTGTATTTTCGGAGCAATTTTGAAAATCTTGCATTATAGGAGCGTGGCGAATCGCGTAGTGAGAGTCCATTCCATGGAAAGGACGTGGAGTTTGAGGAACCCGAAGAATTAATGGCATAGAATTTTGCAATCAGATTGCCTTTCCAATGACTTCTTTGTGGAGTTTGACGAAAGATGTTTTTCTATGTGAGCTTTCAGATGTTGCAAGGGCAAAAATCCAGCTAGTGATAAATTGAAAGACTTCCTATTTTGGTCATCAGTTGAGGTTGAAACCCTTTATTCTTGAAAAGCATGGACGGTGGAAGACCTTTTGAAATCTTGATCAAGCAATGGTTGAGCGCTTCATTGCATCTGACAACTGTTGTTATCTCGAAGAAGAACAACAAATAGAGACTTGACTCGCTTCTCGAGCATAAATCAAGCCCTATACTGTCTTCCAAGTCTGTTCAGGGGCATTTCATGTGTGATGCTTCCTCTATAAAATTTTTATTATTGGAATTAGCTTCCGAACTTGTAGGTTTGTTAAATGCCTCCATTACAGCTATGAGCATCCACTCAGAGCTTTTCGACTCCAATTGCTCTCGAATGATTCCCAGAAAGAGTCTTGGACTGCTTCTGGGATAAAGACTTGGATTGCTTCTTGGAGCAAGGTTTGAAGTGCTTCTAGGTGGAAGATTTGATGTGCTCCTGGGATGAAGGCTTTTGGACACTTTCGGAGAAAAGGCTTTGATTGCTTTGCAACGGAAACGCTTGCGATGCTTCCCAGTGGTAGACCTTGATGCTTCGCGGGGCAAACTCTTAGACGCTTCGCATGGAAGAAGGCTTTGATGGTTCACATGAGCGAAGGCTTTGGATGCTTCGCAGGGGAAAAGGATTTGGATGCTTCGCAGGGGCAAAGGCTTTGGATGCTTCGTAGGGGCAAAGGCTTTGATGCTTTGCATGGCGAAGGCTTGGATGCTTTGTATGTGTCGCATGTGCGAAGGCTTTGGTGCGAAGGATTTGGATGCTATGCGGATGCGAAGACTTTGGATGCTTCGTGGGGGCGAAGGCTTTGGTGCTTCGTAGGGACGAAGGCTTTGGATGCTTCGCAGGAGTGAATATTTTGGATGTTTCAAGGGGTGAAGAATTTTGTGCTTCGCGAGGTCGAAGGCTTTGGACGCTTCACAAGAGCGAAGACTTTGGTGCTTCACGAGGGCGAAGGCTTTAGATGCTTCGGCTGAGCGAAGGCTTTTTATGCTTTGTGGGAGCGAAGGATTTGGTGCTTTGCTGGAACAAAGGATTTCGTGCTTTGCGGGAACAAAGGCTTTGGTGCTTTGCAAGGGTAAAGGCTTTGGATACTTTGGTGGTTCGTGGGGGCGAAGGCTTTGGATGCTTCGAGGGAGCGAAGGCTTTCTATGCTTTACGGGAGCGAAGTATTTGGTGCTTTGCGGGAATGAAGTCTTTGGTGCTTTGCGGGGGTGAAGACTTTGGTTACTTCGCGGGAGCGAAGACTTTGGATACTTTGCGAGAGCGAAGGCTTTGGATACTTTGCGAGAGCGAAGGCTTTGATGTGCAACTTTCTAGTGGGTCACACATCCTATGATTGATGTGTGCCCAAACATATAAGACCCGTCCCCTAGATCCCTCGGGCGATGTGGGATTGTTAACCATCCCCCCAAGGCACGGGTCCTCGCAGAATGGATCGTCGCGCCCTAACCATGTTGAATCACAAGGATTGAATGGAAAGTTTTGATGAACGATGAACAACGTTTAAGTACTTTGAACATACGAACGAAGAACGAAGTATAATGAACGATGAACATGATTGATGAACAACGTTAAAAAACTTCGAACATAGTCGATGAACGATGAACATAGCTGATGAACGATGAACACAGCTGATGAACGATGGACATAGCTGATGAACGATGAACAACGTTCAAGAACTTCGAACATTGTCAATGAACGACGAACAAAGTATAATGAACGATGAACAAAGTCTGAGGAATGATGAACAACATTGAAGAACGATGAATGATCGTAAGAGCTCCCCTTGAGTATTTCTCAATCGACTCTCAATGAAAGCACCAATTGTTGAAACAGAAATCATACTAGGTGTGAAAAATTTTCACAATTCCTACAAACATCAAACAATCAGCTATCGTTACCTCGATCGATTCCCTGAGGGGTTGTTCGACCAAGAACACTCTGATGCCTATGTTAGCTTTGAGAGAGGAAAATGAAATACTTCGAAGTGAAGAATTGACTTACCTTGGAAATGAGATGAGCTCCGTTATTTATATGGAAACCTTGAGAGTCTCGGAACGTTCAGATTGGTCGGTTGAATTTGTAATTAGATAATATATTATTTAATAATTATAATAATTGTTCATTATGATGATAATTAAGAAATTTAATATTAATATTAATTGTCCATTATTAAGAATAATAAAATTAATAATATTGAGACTTTTAACATTATTTAATGCGCGGGTGTTTGTGAGCCGTTAATATCATTACTATGAACAATTTGGACATTTCAGGAATTATGGGACACGTGTCAGCTCCACAATTTTCGGGTGATTTTGAGTTACATATATCCTGGTAAAATCTTCAACTTTATTGTCTCCACCATTTTAATTTCGCTAATTTGTAATGCAAGTTTTATTTTGCGTTAGCATTTTGTTTGTTCCCTTACTCGCTTTATCGTTTCGATTTCGTGTTTTAGGTATTCATTCCCCTTTCGTGGTTGGTTCGAAGTGCATTTTGCTGCTTTTTGTTTATGTTAATTGTGTGGCTTTGAGGTGGGTGTTGCTTATTTTGTTATCCCGTTAACATTGAACGTGAACTTTGAACGTGAACTTTCTCAGCTTACAAGCAGCTTATTTTGTTATCCCGTTAACATTGAACATGAACTTTCTCAGCTTATAAGCAGCTCACTTTGCTTCCTCTGATATAGATTTATTTTGGTTATTAGAATTGGGTTTGGTTTGCAATTATTTGAATCATTATCAAACCCTAGAATTTTGATGATCGATGTCCCACTTAGAAATTTGGATTTAGCAATATTGTGTTCATATCTTAGATGCGCGGATAGAGTTGTGAAGCGACAGGATGTGACGTTGCAAACCTGTTTTATTCTGTTATTTTACTCTGTAATTTACTCTGTTTTCTTTCTCTCTCGGGTTCACCAAATCGTGCTGGATTTCTCTCTTCTGCTTTCCTTTTCTTTCTCTGCCCACTTATGTATTTTTTTTCGCATTTGCTGAAATTTTCTCATCCATCGTTACTTGACTTTTGCAGCTTCGTTCTCTGAAAGGGTGAACATCAAATTTGGTAGAGAAAGAAAGGTTGTTTCTATGTTAATTTTGCAGATTCCCCTATATTGTCTTTTACATTTCTGTTTCTTTGCATGACTACAAATTCCTTTTATTTCTGTGATTTTTGTACATTTCAATCTCCATTGAATTCATTGGTGGCAATGTTTTCCTTTGTTTACAAATTGGTGCTGCCTTTATTGATGGTTGAATGCTTGGTAATGGCATCGATTTTGTTTCCTTCACATTTTTATTTCTGGGCCTCATGATTTTGTAATCTATAATTATAAAGTTATTGAAACCAATTCTATTACATGGTCTGGGTTCTAGAAACCCCTCTTTGTAATAAAATTATTATAATTATTAGTAATTAAATTGTCTTACTATTTTTGCTATAATGCATTAGTAACTAAATAGTCTCGTTGTTTTTGCTATAATGCATGACCAACTACATTGCGGAGCCTTTACACACTTTACAGTAATTCCAACTAGATTATCTGGATATGAAGCCTGACTCAACTTACCTTTTAGTTTCCAAGCATAATTTGTTTTCCGGCTGCCAGTAGCCATGACATCTGATGTTATTGCTCCCTCCCCGTAAAAAAATTTTGGTTATCGAAAATGTGCTCTAATTTTCTGTTTGATCTGGTCGTACTTCGATTATGTAGGTTAAAGATTATATGTTATTTTCTTTTCCCTCTGATTTCATTAGAGATCACATGTTATTTTCTTTTCCCTCTGATTCCATAGAGCATTTGTTTGTTTACAATTCATCTATGATGTTGAGTAGGTTATCGAAAATGTATAATTTCTATTTGACTTGGTCGTTCTTCGATTATGTAGGTTAAATATTACATGTAATTTTTTTCCCTCTGATTCCATTAGAGATCATATGTTATTTTCTTTTCCCTCTGATTCCATTAGAGCATTTGTTTGTTTACAGTTCATCCATGATGTTGAGTATGCCGCTTATAAAGTTGTGATCATGATTTTGTTTCAATTTGGATTTGTACTCATTAGGAGGATTAGCTTGGTTCTACATAGGGTACAATTTTTGATTCCATGATAGTATATTTGTACTACGAGGTCCTATACAAAGTTGTTATATTTGTACTGATGTTTGATTTTGCTTTGGATTTGTTGTCACTAGGGAGACACATGTTGTCTTAATCACAATACCATCTGGGTTCTTGCTGACTTTTCGGCAAGGTAACACCTTTTTCCTTGATTTTTTTTTTTCCTTCCTTGACATGTTATTTATATTTTTCTTGCTCTCTTTTCAATATTCAATCTCGATGAGTACATCTACATATATGAGAATCAATTTTTCAGATTATTTCTAATGATCGGAGTTTAGGTTTCGTATTGAGTTGTCATGAAATAGGTGGATATTCAATTCCTATTAAATTTTGCAACTTTTCAGGTGGTGGTTTGAATTCGTAAACATTTGCTTCACATATTTATAGGCACCACTCACCAGCTGTTGATTTTCTTAACTAATAGCACACTCTATTTCATTTAAGTTGATAAACTCCTCCTAACTCGAACAAAATTTACAGGATATGCGTCGATAAACTCCTTCAAAAACTGTGCTGATTATTTCATTTCAATTTGGATTTGTTGTCATTAGGAGGATTAGCTTTATTCTGCAGAGGATACAATTTATGATTCGGACAGTATTATTTGGTTACAATTTTCCTGCGAGGTTCAGTACCAAGTTGTGAAAATTGTGTTGCTGGCTTGGTGTTATTTTGGATTTGTTGTCATTAAGAAGATTTGTTTCTTAATCACAACACCATCCAGGTTCTTGCTTACTTTTGGACAAGGAAACATTATCTTCATGCATTCATCTACGCATATGAAAGGCAAATTTTCAGATTGCCTTTAATGATCAAAGTTTGGGTTTTATATTGAGATGTCATGAAAATTGTAGGTGACTTTTAAATTTGTATTGAAATGTGCGGCATTTTAAAATTGTAAACTTGTTCTTGACATATTTATAAGCACCAGAATTTTAAATTTATATTTCATTCAAGTTGTGCAACTCCACCTAACTTGAGCTTGAGCTGACTATATAGTATTTATGTTGACAAGAAAAATACTTGATAACTGAGATCTTTCATTTTGGGGGTCCAAATAGTTGTGTTTGCAATAGTAGTTAAAACTCCTTCGGGTGCTTCTATCCAAGTAGATCATAAATAACTAGTTCATACTCGTATATTATCGGAATGAACGATGTATTATTTTTGTGAACCCAAAATCATTCGAAAATTATGAAGCCGTCACGTGTCCCGTAATTCCCAAAAATGACCAAATTGCCCTTGGCAAATAACGCTGATCATTTGAAAAACACCCGCACATTAAATAATCTACTTACCAGTTAAATACGTTATTTGATCGGGTTAAAGTTTCCGTAATATTGGTATTCTCCCCAAGAGTTAATTATCGTCATTCTTAATAATGGATAATTAATATTAATATTAAAATACAATAAATATCATTACTATCATGATGAACCATCATTACAATTACTAAATAATATATTTAATAATAATATATTATTTACTAATTAAATATTCAACCGACCAATCATAACGCTCCAAGGCTCCCAAGATTTTCCTATAAATAGCAAGACACATTTCATTTCCAACGTACGTTGATTCTTCGTTTCGAAGTATATCCATTTCCTCTCTCAAAGCTAACTTAGGCATCAGAGTGTTCTTGGTCGAACAACCCCCCGGGTAAATCGATCGAAGTAACGATAGCTAATTGTTTGCTGTTTGCAGGAATTGTGAGGACTTTTCGCGACGAGTTCAATCTTTGATTCAACAATTGGTGCTTTCATTGAGAGCTATTGAGTTATACTAAGAAGAAGCTCTCTCATTTGTTCATCGTTCATCTTTCTTCGTTCGTCGTTCATCGACATTGTTCGAAGATTTTGAACGTTGTTCATCACTCATCAAGAATTCGTTCATCGTTCATCTTTCTTCGTTCGTCGTTCATCGACATTGTTCAAAGATTTTGAACGTTGTTCATCACTCATCAAGAATTCGTTCATCGTTCATCGTTCATCTTTCTTCGTTCGTCGTTCATTGACATTGTTCGAAGATTTTGAACATTGTTCATCGTTCATCTCCCTTCGTTCGTCGTTCATCGACATTGTTCGAAGATTCTGAACGTTGTTCAAATTATCCATCAACAGCTTTCCAAATTCAAAATTCTTCGATTCGGCATGGCTAAGGTTCATCGATCTGTTCGATCAACTGGAGAAGGTGTTTATGTCTCAACGGCTCAGACAAGGAATGAGGCTCGCATTGAAACTCCAGAGAAGCGACCAACTCAACCCAGACGTGTGTCCATAGAATCACCCATGGAGACACTTGAAGGGAGGCCAACCTTCAGTTATGGAGCGTTCCCCTCTCCAGCTAACCAAGTGCCCGCGCTAGGGGAAGGAACTTCGGCTTTACAACAAGAAAACGAGAGGTTGATGGGAAGTGCATCACGACATTATCAACCCACAACAAACATGGTCCTAAGGGACTTTCTGGACTGGTGTCATGACATCTCAGGGAGAAGTCGTCACCAACCTCCCCAGGACAACTTGGCGCAGCAAGTTGAAGGGTTAAGCAAACAAGTTCAACTTCAGTCGGAGCTCTTACAGCAACTCCTAGCAGAGAGACCAGTCCAAGAGCAGGACATACATTCCACGTCACGTGGAAAACAGGAGCGTGCTCAAAGACGTCCTGGGAAAGAACCAGTCCACTGCCGAACAATGTCACGAGACACTTCGCTAAGCGATTCCAATAAAGAAAGTCATGCTCACCGAGCAAAAAACCCTCAACGCCTAAAGCCATTAGTACGTGAACGGCTAGGAAATTGGTTTGAGGCAACCTCACGGGCAGAGCGCTCACAGCACTCACATGGAGGCAGGGGGCAACTTCGAGCTCTACACAAAAACCCAAAACAATCTGTCCACGGCAGTAAAGGGGAAGACGAAGCCTACTCCCCTGCACGATCTCAGAGATCAAGGGTGTAACAACCCGTCCCGAGAATTGGGATAAGTAGAGTGATTAAGGTGTGATTAGTAAGGTTAATCAAGGGTTAGGTGGTCCCGAGGGGTCCGGGAACTTAGAATGACGATTTTGCCCCTGGGTCGGGCAGAAATGTTGACTTTTATTTCGGGTGGTCAAATGGGAGTTGACCGGTGACCAGGACGTAGTTGAGGACGTTACGAATCCGTAGGCAGGTGGCACGCCCGATTCCGACATCCGAGGAGGAAGTTGTGATGTTCGGAAGATTGAGGGCATAACCGTAATTTGGCGAAATTAGGGGGGAAACGTTGACGTTTTATACGAACGGGTTTTGGTAAGTTGACCTAAGACCGTTGGATAGATCTCGTCGTCCCGAGTTCGATGACAGGCGGCACGTATTCATCGGACGTACGATGTGGGAGTTACAGGTCTAGAAAGGTAGTGGCAAAGTTGTAATTTTGGGCAAAACAGAAGGGCATTTTGGTCTTTTGTGCTCTGGAATGTGTGCAACAGATAAGGACAGATGAAGGGTTGAGATTGAGCCATATGTGAGATGAAGGGTAGGATGGTGACACGTGCTACAGGTGGAGTGGTTTCTGGGGGGTTCCAGTGTGTGCACGGTCCAATTATTTGGGTGCAACCGTGCAAGTGTGAGTTCTTCGACCCAGATAGAAACAGGGTGAGCTTGTGAGGAGGAATTGAGGATTGATCGTGGATGTTGATGAGTTCTGGTGAGTGAAGAGTGATCAGAAGGAGGTTGAGAGATGCTGGGGTGGTGCTGAGAAGGTTAGAAGTGTGCAGGTGGTGTGTGAGTGAGTTGAGAGCCACGGGCACTTCAGAGAAAAACAGAGAGGAACTGAGGGAGCTGGTGGTGCTGCGGCCGTGGGTGAGTGTGATTGACCTCGAGAGGAGGCTGAGGCGACGTTGTGGACTCCAGGAACCGCGGCGGCGAGCACGGTGGTGGACGGTTGCAGGTAATCCCTTATCCTTGTAAACTTGCCCTGTTTTCCCGTCGAGTTTTGAATCGAAAGTCGTGAGTCTAGGGGTTGAATCGATGGGTCTATAGTGGTTTAGGGGATTTAGTTGAGTCCTAGGAACCGTCTGGTTGTGTTGCCGTGACGAGAGGGGCACGGTGGTGGTTGGCGTAACGGAGGGACTCTGTGTGCCCTGTTTTTCCGTTTTGTTTCAATCCAAGAGTCGTGATCCCAGGGACTGAGTCGAAGGTTTAGAAGAGTTGGATTAGGCTCAGTGAGGTCCTAGGAAGAGTCTGGGACAGTCACCGTGACGGGGGGTGACCGGAGTGGCTGGATTGTGAAACAGGGGAGTTCAGGCCGTCTGGTTCGAGCTTGAGTCGACGGTGTAGGGGCCGTGTCGAGTTCTAAGGAGGAGGGGGATGGATAGCTTAAGGTTGGACGAAGAGGATGGTGAAGAGAGGGAGGAAAATGGTGCAGGCACGGCGGCGAACCGCTCTCGCCGGTTCAAACAGCAGGTACTGTGTCGAGCCCGGTCTACGTGAGGTAGACGGTGACACTGTAGCTGGCGCGTGGGGCCACGCGCAGCCACTTTGGGCGGCGCGTGGGGGCGCGTGCGGCGGTTCTGGGAGAAACGGTCAACATCGTCTTTGGTCTAGGAGTTGTTGTGAGTTTATTGGAGCTGGTTTCGGGTCAATCGGAAGTCGTTTGAGTTGAGTTCCGCGAGGGTGAAAGTTTAGGGTCCCGGGTTCTTATGTTTAGGATTCGGGGAATTTTGAGGGAATTTAGGTGAACCTTCGTAGACGTATTAGTGACGTAATTTGGCGGTGTTTGACAGGATCGGGATTTCCCGAGGAAGCCGAGGAACGGGCTGGACGTTCGGGACGCGAGTAGGGCTCAGTACTGTGAGTGGACCCTTTCCTTCAACTCGATCATGCATAACTGTTTTCATAAATGTATTTTATGGTTTTACTTATGAATCTATATTTATTGAATATGAAATGATGATTTTGTGTGTTTGCACGTTTTTCGAGAAAAAGACGGTTTTGGCACGTTTTTCGAGAAAATGTTGGTTTTCGGATTTTGATGCCACATTTGAGGATTTCCACTGATAAAGGTTTTCTAATAGTGATATATGGGTTATGAAATGTGATTTGTGATTACATGGGGTTTTGGTATGAAAATGGATATTTTCCGGATTTGGGTTCGGAATGACGGTTCTGAACGCCGGAAGGGTGTCGGACCAGTGATTTCGGATTCGGGTTTGGATGTGGATTGATCAATGGTTTTCAAATGGTTTTGGGATTGGATTTGCTGGATCTGGATATTGGGTTTAAAGACCCGGATATATATGTGACGGGGGACCGGCCGGATTGGGTTTAAAGACCCGGATTGAGTTTAAAGACTCGGGAGTTTAAAGACTCGGATATATATTGATTTTCCCCCGTAGGCCTTGAGTTTAAAGACTCGGGAGTTTAAAGACTCGGATATGATTAAGGCCTGGATTGAGTTTAAAGACTCGGGAGTTTAAAGACTCGGATAGATCCAGCAGGTTTGATCGAGAAAATGATGATTTGGTGGTTATGGTTTTGATACGGTTTCTGATACTCATATTATGGTTTCTTATGATCTTTTATAGTGTTTCTGTTTCTTATGATATTTATACTGATTATTTTATAAATGTGTTTATAACTGTTGGTTATGCATGTGGTTTCAAAACGGAGGGTTAAACTTGGTTTTCTTATAAAATGGTTTTTGAACTTTTGTACTTTTGGTCCACTCACATTTTCTGTTTTAATTGCCCTCCAGGTTGTGGAGCTGGCGTGGGGTCTTGACGTCGAGGCAGAGTCTGAGGCATAGAAGTGACGTGAGGGTTCCCAGAGTAGAGTAAAGGCTTCCGTGTGCGTGTAGTTATCGGTTTTATTTTCTTTGTATGTTCGTACTATGTTCTGCAATGCTACCTTCGGGACATTGTGTCTAATTACTCCTGCGTTTGACTGGGTTAGACAGAGTTTTACTTGAGTTTTGTGTCGGGGAGTCAGACGGGAGCGGGATTTACCTCGGGTTTCGGGGTGAAACCGGGGTGGGTCCTGACAAAGGGGAGAAGCTCATAGAGGTTCTCGACGATTAGCACAAAGGGACTCATCACCTCAGCAAGGAGCGTTGCGGGCTAATGATGTTCAAAAAATGCTGGACATGCACTTTCGTGGTGATCTAGAGGACGATATACGTCGCCAGATACAGCTCTCTACGCCCTTTATAAGGGATATTGAGGAGGAGCCATTCCCCCAGAGATTCGCAACACCAAACTTCACTCCATTCAAAGGAGCCTCCGACCCGGTAAAACACATAGATTATTACCGAGGAGTCATGATCCCCCACAGGTCTAACGATGCGCTCATGTGCAAGGTTTTTCAAGCTTCTCTTCAAGGCCAAGCCATGACTTGGTTCAATCATCTCCCCCCGAGGTCGATTGAGTCCTTCAAAGAGTTGGCCCTGGCATTTGTGAAGGAATACGCACAACTTCGAACAATCGAAGTGAAAGATGTCCATCTTTTCTCTGTCAGAATGAGAGCAAAAGACACTCTGCGACAATACATACCGAGATTTTGTGAGTAAAAGTCTCGCATTATCGATTGTAATGACCTTGTTGCGGCAATGACATTTAAGCAAGGACTCCCTCGAGACAGCCAGCTTTATGGGGACATCGTCATGAGCAATGCGCGAAGTCTTTCCAAAATACTTTCGCTGGCAGAGCGACATGCAAGTTGGGAGGACGAGAAGAGCGCCGCTCATGCTCAGGACCATGCCAGGACTAGCGAAAGGGCCTCCAATGAGGATGAACCCCAAGGAAAGTTGTAACTGGAAAGCTCAACAAGCGCAAAGCGGGGCAACACTCCCAAACGCCAGTTATGGGGAAGCCTAACTTGCAGCTATCTTTACCAGTCCATCAGATCTACAATGAAATTAAGAACAAGCCATGGTTTAAGAGGCCGGAGCCAGTCAAAGGCAATCAAAAGAATGCTGATAAAACCAAATGGTGTGCCTATCATGAATGTTATGGGCACAATATCAGCACTTGTATATCTTTCGAAAGATATCTCCGAAATCTCCTGAAGGAGGGGCATTGTACAGACTACATCAAGAAGAAGACTGTAAATCAAATGGAAAACAAAAAGCCAAACGAGCCAGCATCAAAGGTGATCCGCATCAACTAGACGCGAGACAACATTAGAGAAACATAAAATTCTACGAGCTTTTCAATTTTGCTTTTCAAGTTGTCTTCTAAATTCAAGTATCAATGAAATGAGATTAACAAATTGATTTGTTCACCATGTACAAATTTCAGAGCTTATTCTCTCTAGTGTAAAAAGCCTTCGTCATCGAAGCATCCAAGCCTTCGTCATCGAAGCATCCAAACCTTCGTCATCAAAACATCCGAGCTTTCGCCCTGCGAAGCATCTAAGCCTTCGCCATGCGAAGCACCTAAGCCTTCGTCATCGAAGCATCCAAGCCTTCGCCATGCGAAGCATTCAAGCCTTCGTCATCGAAGCATCTAAGCCTTCTGAGTCCTGCAAATTTCTGCGCAGCAAGGAGAGCTCATCTCGAGCGGTATCTCGCTCATTTTCTATCAGCATCCTCTCCGCACGGCTCATCTCCAACTCGCCCACCTTGGCTTCCGATGTGAAAATAAGACCTTAAGTTTTCTTAAGTTATCGTAATCTCACATCAACAACATAACTTTCCATTTCTGCGGCCCGTCAAGATAGCACATTCGCAGGGCCAGAACGGAAAGGTTAGGAAATAAGTTACTCGACATGCTTTTTGGTTAGGAAAGAAGTTGCACGACATGCTTTTTTCTCCCAAGAACCAATAGGTCCTTGTTTATCATTCTTCTTCTGAACAACGGATCCTTTCAAGCACAGTGGAACGCTCAACCACTCCCTGATCGGGATGTCTGAAAGCCTCCCGCCATTCGTGGAGAGAGTAGCCGGCTCATGTCCCGGAACTCTGGAAGAACATCTGTCGCCAAGCTCCACGAGAACGTCGCTTGGAAAGGCAATTTGATTACGAGCCTTCCACTCCATGAAGTCTTCCGGCTTCTCAGAATCCATATCTTTCCATCGGAATGGACTTAGGCCACGAGAACCGCCACGCTCCCACAGAGCAAGTTTGCTGGGTCTCTCGGCACCTTGACGCATGGCGAGCATGTTTGTGGTACTAGCAAGAGTCACAGTGAATGTGATCCTGCCTACCGATGCTCACTAGTCACGTCTGTAAGCGCACTCAGTCGCCGCCAAAATCCCTGTCTTCTGTTCTTCCCCAATTTGACACGATTCATCTTCGTTTTTGTTGCAGGGAGTTTCGTTTTGATCCTAGGAGCTTAGTTCAATCCTCAATTTCCCTTCTCCTAGCTCAAAAATTCGAATTCGAATTTCCCTTGATTTTCTGAATTTTCGAACTCTGAATACACCCAGTTCTCCCAGTCCCTCGAGTTCCTCTCTCTCAATTCAGTTCCTTAAGCTTTTAAATTGCACAATGACGGTGAGACAGTGGGATATCACGGATCAATTTGGACAAAATGATTACAATTACCCTTAACTAAAGGTGAGTATCATTAGCCCCAAAATCGGATTCCATGTTATCTGGGGCAAGAAGAAGACAAAGTACAGGTGTCATTGTCTGATCAAGGTTAAAAGACCATTTTGCCCCAGGTTCGGCAAATTACCATTTTGCCCCTAGCCTTCCGTGACCCGTAACGTTCGCATCCGAACTCCGTTTTCGACGTGACGAGCGGAAGTGTGAGGCAATCCTCAGGTCCGGGGAGGCGTGTTTGTCCCATGCACCGCCAATTTCGATACAGTTAACTCTGTACGTGCTGTCATTGAACTCCGTCCTAAAAAATAGCTCCACTTTAGCTCCACGTGCTGTCATTGAACTCCGTCATTGAACATCTGTCGCCAAGCTCCACAAAAACATCGTTTGGAAAAGCAATTTGATTGCGAGCCTTCCACTCCTTGAAGTCTTCGGGTTTCTCAAAACTCCATATCTTTCCCTCGGAATGGACTAAGGCAACAAGAACCGCCACGCTCCCACAAAGCAAGTTTGCTGGGTCTCTCGGCACCTTGACGCATAGCGAGCATATTTGTGGTACTAGCAAGAGTCACAGTGAATGTGATCCAGCCTACCAATGCTCACTAGTCACGCCCGCTAGTGCACTCAGTCGCCGCCAAATCCTCGTCGACTGTTCAGCCAAACTCCGTTCACCACGTAGCAAGCATTTTTGTGGTACTAGCAAAAGTCACATTGAATGTGAACCAGCCTACCAATGCTCGCACGCACCATCCAAACCACTTGCTTTCTAACCTGCACGTATTCCCGTAATTTCTGACGCTTTTCAGGAATCTCGAATCCTGCCCAAAAACATCATGAAAGGTCAATAATGACACTATGAATATCATATCAATTTCCCACAATTTTCTGGAAATTAAATATTAATTTAAAGCATAACCTAAACCTTCGGTGAACAGTGTTTTGCTACAGTGTTTAGCATCTTCTCTGCCCGTTTTTCTGCAACTGGGTCGATTAGACCCGCGATCTGACCCGGTCACCAATCCCTCAATTCGCAACCATTTTAGCTCTAGTTTGTTCCTATATGACCGTCTCAAACCCAGAAAGGGTTCTAACTAAACAAAATCATCAAAACAGCACTGGATCAGAAGCTTACCTCGATGAACAGAATCTGGGTTCCCCGTCGCCGTTTAACTCTCTGTTCAGGCCACCACTGGTCACGAAATCACGTCCTAGAGGTTCCTAACAGACCATAGAGGCGAATAGAATTAATAGGAATAAAAAATGAACGTTAGAAATCCAGTTTCCATTTCTGAGTTTTCAAAACCGTTTCAGGTTAGGAACTGCCTACCACGCCGCCATCCGCCGCCGTGTCCACACCGTCCCTCAGCCTCACCAGCTCAGTCCAGCAACACACAATGCAAGGGTCAGGGTGCTACGCAGGTGTGATGGTTGAATGGGCAGTATGTGTGCATTTCGGGTAGGAAAATATATAGAATGGAGGGAAAGGAAATGGACGCTCCAGATTCAATCTGGAGGAATAAGATCAAGGGTTCAGATTAAGTCTGGGGTACTTTAGATGGATGGCTGAAATTAAAAGTTGGTTTTAATCCTAATTAATCACTTAGTGGAGCTTGATCCAATCTAACCAATGGGTGAGTGACACTTGTCACTCATCCAGGTGTCCTCCAATCACAATATCATAATAAAATAATCGACACGAATACCAAGATGCAAACCTCCCGATTTCACGCTTCTGACCATAACTTCCTCGTACGAAGTCTAATTTGGACGTGCCACCTGTCTATGGACTCGTGACGTCTCGAACTACGCCACGGTCATTGGTCAAAGTCCATTTGACCGTCCGAAATAAAAATCAATATTTTGCCCACGCTCAGGGCAAAATCGTCAAGTAAACGCTGACTCATTTCTTGAACCCAACAGTAACCGGTAACCCGGTAATATGAGATTCCAAAGTACATCCCTCCGGATTCCCTAAATACCGAATCGATGTGGGGGCATTTTTGGAACCCAAAATCATCCGAAAATTATGAAGCCGCCACGTGTCCCGTAATTCCCAAAAATGACCAAATTGCCCTTGGCAAATAACGCTGATCATTTGAAAAACACCCGCACATTAAATAATCTATTTACCAGTTAAATACGTTATTTGATTGGGTTAAAGTCTCCGTAATATTGGTATTCTCCCCGAGAGTTAATTATCGTTATTCTTAATAATGGATAATTAATATTAATATTAAAATACAATAAATATCATTACTATCATGATGAGCCATCATTACAATTACTAAATAATATATTTAATAATAATATATTATTTACTAATTAAATATTCAACCGACCAATTAGAACGCTCCAAGGCTCCCAAGAATTTCCTATAAATAGCAAGCCACATTTCATTTTCAAGGTACGTTGATTCTTCGTTTCGAAGTATATCCCTTTCCTCCCTCAAAGCTAACTTAGGCATCAGAGTGTTCTTGGTCGAACAACCCCCCGGGTAAATCGATCGAAGCAACGATAGCTAATTGTTTGCTGTTTGTAGGAATTGTGAGGACTTTTCGCGACGAGTTCAATCTTTGATTCAACAATTTTCAAGGCTTAACAGACTCCTACGCTCCTTTATAGATAGTATCGTTAACACAGTTGTCTCACCCACAACATCACGTGGGCTCATATTATTGAGTTAGATAAGAAACAATTCTAACTATTCGACTTATATATAGAGTAATTATAATTATATGATCAATCGATCAAACTTATATTTTCAGCATTACAAATCATCGCGGCGTTCCCGCGGGGACTTTCTGCTAGTACTTTGTAAAAGTGAGATGTCGTGCCCTAGAACTAAAGAGGATAAGACTAAAAGTGGCTAATTTATCCGTTGCATTAAAACTGGATTGGATCATTTGAGAACTAAAGCCCTGTGTAAAGCATTGATAATCTAGTATCCTACCATTTTGTGGAAATTGTTTTCATAAGTTTCTTTTATCAATTAGCACTATGATCAATTGATATTCATGTCTCTTCAAATGGTGAGGTATTCATCATATATCTTCGTTAATAAGTGAGAAGTCTTAAATCCGACTCTCATCGATAATAAGGACATTATATATTTGTATATAATTTGATTTTTTGTAGTTAACTCATATATAACTTAGCCCAAATTCACTTTTCTTTTCTAAGTAAAACGATACTATCTCATCACGTACGTTTATTATCAAGAACATTGAAATAAGAAAAATATTGTTGAATGAAAATCTGCCAGTTCACCGCACATGGTATTCCTATTTCATTTTCCAATGATCCCATTATAACATGTTTCATAATATCTACTTAACTAAGTACCAGCTATGGCTACATATATATATATATATATATATGTTTCTTCATGTTGGTACCAATATACTGCCAAACTATCTCTATGGTTGGTGCTTTATGACTATAAGAAAGATGATATGTAACGACCCGTCCCGAATTTCGGGATCATTTTAGTGAGTAATCGCGGATTAGCGTGACTAATCAGGGATTAGTCGAGATATCGCAGACGGACGGTGTGAAATGACAAATTTACCCTTGGGAATAGGCGAAATGTTGACTTTTGACCCGGGTGGTCAAAGACCTGAGGGCTGATGACCGTGATGTAGATCGGAATGTTATGAGTCTGTACACAGGTGGCACGTCGAAATAGGATGTTCGATGGGAAAGTTACTGGTCTAAAAGTTTTTTGGCACTATTCATGCAAACCGAGGATTTCGACCCGTGGCATGATTTGGTTGGAGGAAAAATCTGGAAGGACACACCAGATGAGTGACAAGTGTCACACATCTGATAGGCCCAGACCCCAATATTTTGGGTTTATCCTCACCCTTATCAGTCATTATCTTCATTATGTGTTTCATTCCCTTAGCTGTGAACCCAACCCCGTACACCCAATCCCACACCCACAACCCTTAACTCATCCTTCGCCTGGGACCCGTGAATGGAAGTTGGAGAGGACGTCAAGACGATCGTGGTGGTGGACACAACGGTGCAACGACTGCGAGGTAAAGGGAAAAACTCGAAAGCCCATATTTGGTTCAAAAATTGTGAACTTGGTTTTGGTGATTACTGTTCGATTTGGTGGCTCGGATGAGGTTCCTGATGACTAGACGAGCTCAGAGGACTTGGAATCGAGGGCTGAGATGGCCGAAGTTGACGACGGAGCATGGTTGCGAGTCTACGATTACTATTCTCGTTCGTACATGTATGATCTAGGCTCGATTTCTAGGTTTTGTGGTCATAGATCGATAGGGTAGGTGTAACGACTAGTCCAGGGAATCGGGATTAGATTAGTAATTAATGACGGATTAGTGACGGTAATCGGTAATTAGTTGGGGGATTTAGAACGGACAGTGCGAAATGACGGTTTTGCCCCTAGAATGGGCAAAAAGGTTGACTTTTGTTCGGACAGTCAAATAGACTTTGATCAATGACTGTGATATAGTTCGGGACGTCACGCGTTCATAGACAGGTGGCACGTCCGATTCCGACGTTCGAGTAAGAAGTTATGTTGTTCGGAAAATCGAGGGTAGTTTGGTAACTTGGTTGAAAGAGGGCAAATGGTTGACTTTTTAGACGACAAGTTATTTTCACACATTTTGAGAACCGTTGGGTAGATCTCGATCTCCTAAATTCAACGACAAGCGGCATGTGTTCATTGGAGTTCGGACGACAGAGTTACGGGTCTAGGAACGTGAGGGGCAAAATGGTAGTTTGTGAAGGCAGGGGCATTTTGGTCATTTGATGGCTTAGGGATCTGTGCCCAGTGGAATTGGGACACTTGGCAGTTTTGGGATGCAGTGACCACTAGATTTTGGACATCTGTCCCTCTCTGGATGGTCATAGAAGGTCCCCTACCGTTCCACAATGTTTTCACGGTTTAAATGTATGGTTGCACGATTTTGAAGTGAGAAACAGAGGAGACCATGAAAATCCTCCCACCCAATTCTTTAAATCTTCAGTGTTTTCTAGTGAGGTGTGGAGGAGGATGAGAGTGTGGATGATGAAGAGTAGGATGGTGCCTTGGTGAAGGGCGGTCGTGAACGGTGGCCACGACGTCGTGAGAAACAGGGGAGACGTGAAACCGTGAGGAACCAATGACTCTATCACCTGTAAACGTGACCTTTAGATTAGGGTCCCTGAATGGAAATTGGTTGGGAGGTTGAAACAAGCTCCCTGGACTCAAAGTTAAGCTTGAAAGGAAAGGTAAGTAGTATTTCCATGAAAATTGAATTTTGACTACGGAAATGGTAGATCGTTTTTCACGGGTTAATAGATGATTTGGTTAATTGGAATAAGGATTGGAGGTTAAAAGGAAGCGTGTGGACTTGAAACCATGCCGGGAGGTAGCCGGACGTGGAAGAGCACGACGGGGGAACATGGTCGGTTCATCTTTTGAATTGAAGAGGTAATATATAGCGTTTAAACTCACGGTTTTAGGTTCTACATTCATTGCAAAGACTGAGACAAGCATTAGGAATGAAAAGGATTAAAATTGGATTGAAATTGGATGAAAACCAATGTCGAACCGTCCACGCCGGTTCAGTTGAACCAGCTGGCCTGCTGAACTGGTCTGAACCGGTCGATCGCTGGTTGATGACGCTTAAACAGTGGGCGCGTGGCTCCCACGAGCAGCCCCTTTGGGCGGCGTGTGAGAACGCATGGCACACCGTTTGAGGAAGTTTTCAACACAACTTTTTAAGTATTCGATGTAACGAACATTTTGGCATTGGTTTCGAGACAATCGGACATCGTTTCGATAGGTTTTGGGATGTCCGATAGTTTTAAGGCTCGTTTAAAAATAGTTAAAAATTCAAGAAAATTACGGGGCTTTTTCAGAAGCTTAATGAAGTAGTTAGTGACCTTATTATGGGATTTGGACATGTTCGGGAAAGTCGGTGATAGTGGATTAGCTGGGAAAGCTTAAATGCGCGCGTATCGAGGCGGCGACGCGAATAGTCTGTGAGTGGACTTTTCTTTCTAACTTATGATGCATGCATATATGTTTTTATATGTTTTCTATACGTGATTTCTATGTTTATGATATGATCTTGATGATTTACGGTTTTGCACGTATTTCGAGATTATTTCGTATTTGCACGTTTTACGAGTTTCCGGTTTATATTGTGATTTGATCGTGGTTTTGATGAATTGATTTTGGGATTTGAAATATGATTTGATTTTAATGATTTACAATGGATTTCAGAGAAGTGATTTTGGGCTTGAAGCCCTTTTCATGTGATTTCGATAAACGAGATTTCGGTTTTGGAATCGGATTTTGAAAAGATGATTCTTGATTCGGTTTTGAAACTTGAAAGATAAATTCTAGATTTGGGTTCGGGATGATGGTTCCGGATGCTAGCTTACAGAATCATTATTGCGAATTTGGATATGGATTTTCTATGGTTTTCACTTGATTGAAAAATGGTTTCGGGTTTAATGACGTGGAAAAAGAAAATGGCTAGACCTGGTTTTGAGTTTAAAGACTCGGTTGATTGACGGGGGAGGGCCCTGGATTGATATGTTTTGAGTTTAAAGACTCGGTATATGTTTTGAGTTTAAAGACTCGGTTATTGTGATATCCCCTGAGGCCTGTTAATTGTGTTTTGAGTTTAAAGACTCGTTGATATCCCAGGAAGGCCTGATTATGTGCATGGTTTTGAGTTTAAAGACTCGGGCGCACTTGAGATCCATCAACTTGATTGATTGATGTTTTTCACTGGTTTTCCGATGTTTTGGGCAATGTCCTGGATGATTTGGAATTGATGAGTTTTGGTCAGAGTTCCCGTCTTTGATGAGGATTTATGATTTTGGGCTGAGGCCCTGGATTTGAATTGCGGATTTGAGGAAAGAAACGATTCTGGTTTTCATTGATGGTTTCGGATAAGAAATGGTTTTATGAATTGGTTTTCATATGCATGCATTAGTTTTTGCTTGGAGGGTATAAATGTACTTTTCTATAATCTGTTTTCAGAATATATTCTTTATTTTTGGTCTACTCACAGTCTTTTATGTTTTCGATACCCTCCAGGTTGTTGCGGTGCGGGATGTTGGTAGAGAGAGATGGAGACCTCACACACGCGATCCACAGTAGATTCTGCCCGCTCTGGGAAGTCCGGTACTTGTGGACGGTTCATTTTGGAAATCCCTTGTCCAGCTTACATGTTACATGGAGGTTGGACGTCGGTTTAGCCTTCATGTCACGCGTAAGTTAGACGGGAGCATGACTTAGTCCTTAATCCCAGGGGATTAGGGGTGGGTCGTATCAGTAGGATTGGACGAAGCTATAGGGACTAACGACTTCGAAAATGGTGATTGGACCGCAGAGAACCGGCCGGGTCGAGTCGCGGGTTTGTGTGATCCGGTTGCAGGTGGTCAGGTTGACCTAGCTAGAGGTCAGGGACGATGATGACGTCAACGGGTGAAGTCATTATCAGACAGCTGTCAGAGGTGGGCCTATGGGATGGTGACACGTGTCACATGTCAGTGCCTAGTTAGCACTAACATGTTAGTGACTAGTTAGCACTGACATGTCAATGACGTGGCCCAATCAAGAGCTGCCACGTGTCACTGACATTTCAGTGATGTGGACCAATAGTAGTTTGACACGTGGCACTATCAGAGTTGTCAAATGACGTCATGCTGATGTCAGCGATGATGTCATACTGATGTCAGTGATGATGTCATACTGACGTCAGCGTTGACTCTGCTGACGTCAGAACCGTTGAATTTTTCAGCGTTGACCACGTGCGTGAGAGAGAATTTTGAGGTGGGACTTGTGTCATTCAAAGGGTTTTGACGATCCGGATCCAATGTTGGTGGTTTCGAGTTGATCGGAGATCGTTAGGTTAGTTAAATCGAGGGTTTTCACCTCAGGAAATGTGTCTACGACACGTTGACTTTTCGAGAGTTCTAGGGTTTTATCCTATAGACTTGCATAATTGTTAGTGACCTACGGGTATGATTTGGACAGGACTGGAAGTCCCAGAGATGACGGATTAACCTTGGGGAGGATTATGGCACGTGTATTGAGACGACAACTAGGACGGTTTGTGAGTGGACTTTTGTTTTCGAAATATAATGCAAGCATAACTGTTTTATATGTTTTTATATGTGATTTCTATGATTATGATTGCGGTATTTATGAATTACATATTGACACGTATTTCGAGATTTATGTTTTTATACTGTATTTTACGTTCTGGTATTTCCAAGATGGTTTAATGGAATAGTTTTGGATTTGGAAATATGAAATCGGGCATGAGACCCATTTTATTTGGAAATTATCGGGCTGGGAGTCCATTTGATTTAATGAAATGTAGGACTGGAGGCCCATTTGAATTACATGATTGGGCTAGAGGCCAAGTTGAGTACGATATCAGGCATGAGTCCCATTTGTGGTTTATAAATGTGATTTCGGATTCGGAGACCCTACAACGAATTTTGATTTGAGAAATCAAATTTTCTGGATTTTGATGGTTTTATGGAAATTCCGGGCATGGCCCCTTTGAGATGTTTTGAAATGATTTTATAAAGATGTTTTCCATATACCATCCTTATATGAGGATATGTGGATGGTCTTCTCCAGATGTCTAGGACACTAAGGAAGTCACAGCGCATTGCCTGTGAGGGATCATTGCACGAAGCGACCGGACCGTATAGTGACTCAGGAGCAGAATTACTATGATTAGAAGTTTGGGATGTCAGACATCTGGGATGTCAGAGATTGACCCGGAGAGACCCCGGGTAGCACGCGTTGCTTAGACCGTGAGATATAACGTCTGGGACGTCAAGCGTCTGGGACGCTAGGCATCTGGGATGCCGAGGATGGGTATTTGGTAAACATGATTTATTGAATTTATGAAATGCTATTTCTGTGTTTATGGATTTCGGAAGTGGCACACATTGATTGGATATACCGATTTCGGTGTTTTACGATTTTGGGCTGAGTTCCCACACTTGATTGATTTTACGGTTTTGTGCTAAGGCCCAAGATTTTTGAAAGAAATGGCTTTGGTTTTCTAAACGGTTTTTATTATATTTGAATTAACTAGTTATCGTATGCATGCATAGTTTTAACTGAAGGGCATAAATGTTTTTTTTATCAATTGTGTTTTATTAAATTATTTGTTTTCATCCAATCAGAGCTTTTATTGTTTTTAATGCCCTTCAGGTTGATCACGGATGCGAGCTGTAGCGGAGATCGAGAAATCACACTCCACCACTGGCGCGCTCTGGAAGCTTCGTCTGGGCTGTTAACCTGGGTTATCCCTTGTCTGTCCTTCGCGTTACACGGGGGTTAGACGGGTGTCTGACCTTTGTTTCACACATGGGTTAGACGGGAGCATGGCACATCCCACGTAATCCCAGGGGGATTGGGATGGAGCGTTGTTAAGGTAGTATTAGAGCGAGGTTAACATGTGGTACTCTAATACCAGGTGGTATCAAAGCGAGGTTAACATGTGGTACTCTGATACCAGGTGGTATCAGAGCAAGGTTAATATGTGGTACTCTGATACCAGAGTGGTACCAGAATGAGGTTGTCAGTTGGGAACCAGAGCATTGGTGCGTAGGTGTTGTGGATGTGATGTCTCTACGAGGATTAGCCTGTCATCAACCTGAAAGTGAGGGTAATAGTATGAGAGTCTAGCAGAAATGAATAGTGGATGGGCTACGATTTTCCCGATACGCCGTGAACCTGTGTGGTGGACCGAGTAGGGTCGGATTGGTGAGAGTACAATTCAGGACCGTTAGTCGGTCATGTAAAGATAGTGGTGCTACAGAGAGCAGCGAAGTTGTGGAGGCTAGTTGGGACTGTTGGACGTTGAGAGACGTTCCCCGTGCCCCTTTTTCTGGTATGGTTTGTTAGAGTGGTTGTACCCAGAGTTGTGGGGGTACCAGGGAGGCAGGTTCTTCCAACACGAGTATAGATTAAAGGTTTTAGCTCGGTATGAGCAGAGATTTAGGTTTGGTGTGACGCGATCACTAAATAGGAGATGATGAGCCATGAGTTGCAGATGTGACCCTGTGGTGATGTGCTCATGTTCGATGTGTACTGAATGGGGACATCCGATAAAGTCGGAACGTTTCCTTTTCTTGGTATGCTTTGTCATGGTGATTTTATTAGAGTAGCGCAGCGGAAGCGTGGTGGACCCAAGCTTGGTTTTGGGTCATCAATCAAGGGAAATTGGTTTGAAGTTGGAAGAAGCCAAAGAGAATCAATGGAAGTGTTTATCTTTGAGAAAAGGATTAAGTATTACAGTAATTATCAGAGAATACTCTTAGTCGGAGGAAGTGACTTCTCTTTTTCCGCTTGCTTGGCCAGAGCTTCGGGCTTGGCTGTCTATAAGATTGTGAGACCTGAGATGCCACAACGAGATCTTGGATAGAGATGGACTAGATGGAACCCAGTAGTGAACGAGTTGTGTTGGGACTCTTCTCAACCGTGATTGAGAGGACATTTGTGATGGAGATAACTATGTGGTGATTGGATGAAACGGTATAGAGGGATGACACAAATGTTGTCATGGGGATTAGTCGTCAATTTGTCAGATATTGACAGGACCCGCCCCGATCCCACAGGGACCACAAGGGGACGTGCCCTGCTCCCGTCTGACACCCAATAATTCATACCAATTTTAACCTCAAAACATTTAAAAGCATAAATAACCAAATTAAAGTCATACATAAAATCCGAATTAAACGAATGTCAGACAAGGGATATACTCCAAAATTACAAATTTGCGAGCACGACTCTAAAGTAATCCTGCGGGTATACCGCCCAGCAGGGGTTCAGGTACGCAGAAGTAGATCTATGCCTCAGCCTCTGGTTCCTCCTCTACCTCAGTTTCCCGACCTGGAGGGGTTATCAAAACAGTAAGGGTGAGTGGACCGAAACACAAGTTTATGAAATCGTTTGATAAGTAAAACATATAATTTACCCCTCCGTTTTCCAAATATGCGTGCACCATAATTCCAAAATCATAAACCATATAATATGAACCATAAGGCATATAGCAAAACCATAACCATAATTTTAGTTGCTGCACTATACACTCCAATCCCGACATCCCTGATGTCTGACGTCCCTGACGTCCAATAGGTCACAATCACAAGGCTACGCGTGCCACTCGGGTCTCAATTTCCGAGTTCAATCCCCGAACCCCGTTCGGGTACAGCATCCCCGATGCTTAGCGTCATAGACGCTGGACGTACTAGACGTCCGTGACCTCTCCGGGGTACCTCATCCGGAGGAGACAATATAATATGGAAGGATCTATACAGTGCAGTACTAAATACATTTTATTGATATCCACATATAAAACATATATACACCGAATCAATCATTAAGTTTCATCAAACGGGTCTCAAGCCCAAATACCGTGAAACGTGCCATAACCACATTTTCCATATCATCAAAACCATCATTGTTTTAGCATGTGAATAAGTATAATAAAATCAGAAAACATTTATGCACACAAGGGTTTAAGAAAATGGCCCACTCACAGTACAATCCTGCTAGAAACCGAACGTATACCCTCGTCCTGGTACAAATGTACAATCCCTGTCAAGTCCAAGTATTCGTAAAGGTCAAATTAAACCCCCAACATTCAACCATGAAAGCCTAGGTCGAAACCGACCCGGAAAAGCCGCCCGAACGCGCTTCCCAAGGCAATAAACCTTATTTTGACCAACTTAATGATCTCCGATCGACCCGAAACCACCGCCATTGGATCCGGATCGTCGAAACCTAAAGAATGGTGGTGGTCCCACCTGAAACACCATTCACACGCGCCCCCACGCGCCGGTCAACGTGGCGGTCAACGCAGGAACAGTTCCTGCTGACGTCATCGCTGACGTCACTGCTGACGTCAGCATGACGTCATGCTGACGTCATCTGACAGCTGTCAGGTCTGACGTGTCAGACTCTGACAGGTGCCACGTGTCAACATCCAATTGGTCCACCTCACTGATCTGTCAGACCACGTGTCAGATCTGACATGTGCCACGTGTCAGCACGGCACTGGTCCACGTCACTGACATGTCAGTGACACGTGGCAGTCCCTGACTGGTCCACGTCACTGACATGTCAGTGCTGACTGTGCACTGACATGTGACACGTGTCGGCTCACGGTTGGTCCACGTCATCTGACAGGCTGACAGGGTGCCACGTCAGCACCACTGTCCTCAGACGGGTTGACCCGTTTTCCTGCAACTCGGGTCGATCAGACCCGCGATCATGACCCGGTTGCCATTCCTTCATTTCTGAATCATTTTCATTCCTTCCAATTCCTAATTACTCGTCTGAGTCCCTAGATTAGTTCTATGAAATCAAATTTGAGAAAAACGGATTGAATCGAAGGCCTACCTCGAAGAACAGCCCTGGCCTCCCGTCGCCGTTTAGCCACCGCCCTGAGCTCCACCGGCCACGAGTTCGATTCCAGAAGGTCCTGGGTGTTCCTAGGGTTGATTAGGAATCATAATGGACTAAATTGAACGTGGGAAAAGGATGTATCAAAAACCTGTTTTTGAAACCGTTTCGGGTTCCCCTGGTTCCTTCCTCGCCGCCGTCCTCCGCCGTGGTCACTGCCGCCGTTCAGTCACACCAGGAAGTCCCCCACTATGCAGACACAGTGAGTGGAAGGTTGGCTGGAATGTTGGATCGAAATGGCTGAATGTGCTCTGCGGGTATGAATTATAAAGAAATGGAGGGAAGGAAATGGATGGCTCAGATTGAATCTCCAGATTAGATCAAGGGCTGAGATCTGATCTGGGGTTTCCAATCCAAAGGCTGAAATTTAAAGCTGATTCAAATGTTAATTAATTCAATAGTGGATCTGATCCAATCTAGCCAATGGGTGAGTGACACTTGTCACTCCCCAGGTGTCCTTCAATCAGAATTTCTGAATATAATATTCGACACGAAAACCGAGACACGAACTTCCCGAATTCACGTTTCTGACCATAACTTCCTCGTACGAAGTCCGATTTCGGCGTGCCGCCTGTCTACGGACTCAGGACGTCGATGCCTACCCAACGGTCCTTGAGTCAACTGAAAATTAGTTGCCAAAAGAAAAGTCAACATTTTCCCCCGAGAGTCCAAATTACGGTAATGCCCCTGAACTTCCGATAGCCATAACTTTCACCCTGATCGTCCGAATCGGACGTGCCACCTGTCTATGAACTCGTGACGTCTCGAACTACGTCACGGTCATAGGTCAAAGTCCATTTAGTTCATCAATCAAAAAGTCAACAATTTGACCATACCAATCACAAGGGTAAAATCGTCAAATCACACATTAAATTACAAAATGAGAATCCTCGAATTTCCGGGGTGTTACAACCTTCCCCCCTTAAGAAATTTCGTCCTGAAATTTCAAAGAAACAAATGAGGAAATTGTTCTCGCATCTGAGCCTCAGGCTCCCATGTGGCTTCTTCCACATCCTTGTTTCTCCAGAGAATTTTCACGAGAGGGATCGTCTTTCGACGTAGTACCTTGTCCTTCCGATCCAAGATCTGTACTGGTTGTTCTTCAAAGCTCAAATCCTCCCGTAGTTCGACAGGTTGTTCCCCAAGTACATGAGAAGCATCACGTACATACATCCGCAACATCGATACGTGGAAAACATCGTGAACTCTTGATAGTTCTGGGGGTAGTGCCAATCTGTATGCAACTCTGCCAATTCTCTCCACGATTTCATAAGGTCCGATAAAACGCGGACTCAGTTTCCCCCGTCGGCCAAAACGGATAATCCCTTTCCACGGAGACAACTTCAGGAAGACAAAATCTCCCACTTCAAACTCCAAGTCTCGAATCCGTCGGTCGGCATAACTCTTCTGGCGATCCTGTGCCACCTTCAATCTCTCCTTGATCACGCGAACAGTTTCCATGGTTAAGTCCATCATCTCCGGCCCTACAGCCGCTCGCTCTCCTACCTCCGTCCAGCAGATAGGTGTCCTGCACTGTCGGCCATACAGTGCCTCATAAGGTGCCATCCCGATGCTTGCCTGATAGCTGTTGTTGTAAGCGAATTCCATCAATGGCAAATGAGTATCCCAAGAGTCTTGAAACTGTAGTACACATGACCTCATCATGTCCTCCAGGGTTTGAATGGTTCTCTCAGACTGTCCATCGGTCTGTGGATGGAAAGCAGTACTGAAACGTAAGGTTGTTCCCAAAGTAGCTTGCAAACTTCGCCAGAACCTGGAAGTGAAACGCGGATCACGATCAGACACGATCGATTCCGGCGTACCATGAAGTCGTATGATTTCCTTCACAAACAACTGAGCCAGTCGGTTAGGTTTATAGGTTTCCTGAACTGGCAGAAAATGGGCTGATTTGGTTAACCGATCCACGATCACCCATACTCCGTCCACTCCACTCTGAGTCCTCGGTAACTTAAAGACGAAGTCCATGGTGATGTGATCCCACTTCCATTCAGGAATCGGAAGTGGCTGCATAGCCCCATACGGTCTCTGCCGTTCCGCCTTAACCTGCTGACAGGTTAAGCATTTGCTCACGAACTCAGCAATATCCTTCTTCATTCCTGGCCACCAATAATGGTTCCGGAGGGTATGGTACATCTTTGTACCTCCCGGATGCATAGCATAGGCCGAACTGTGGGCCTCCTCAAGTATCTCGGCCCGTAACTCTGCCACTGCAGGTACGCACAAACGGCCCAATTTCACCAGTGCTCCATCGTCCCGGATGGTAAAATCCTGTCTCCCATCCGCATCGACCTCAATTCTGTAAATACAGAGTATCGGATCCTGCAGTTGTGCTTCGATGATCCGATCAATCAGTACAGGTCGCACATGGAAGCTGGCCAACAAAGCTCCATGCGCATCCGTACCCAAAATAACTCCCGTCTTCCGGAGTTCCACTAACAAGGGAAGATACACCATCCCTAGGTGTGCAATAGTTCCCGCAGATTTCCTGCTGAGTGCATCCGCCACCACATTGGCCTTACCCGGATGGTACTCGATCGTACAGTCATAGTCCTTCAGTAGCTCCAACCATCTCCGTTGTCTCATGTTGAGCTCCTTCTGAGTGAATAAATATTTAAGACTCTGGTGGTCGGTGTATATCCGACACGTTGCGCCGAACAGATAATGTCTCCAAATCTTGAGAGCATGAACCACCGCCGCCAACTCCAAATCATGGGTAGGGTAGTTCAACTCATGAGTCTTCAGCTGCCGGGATGCATAGGCGATAACCTTGCCAGTTTGCATCAACACGCAGCCCAAACCTTGCAGTGAAGCATCACTGAAAACTACAAACTCTCCACTGTCGTCCGGCAATGCAAGGACAGGTGCAGTGGTCAATCGATCCTTCAACTCTTGAAAGCTCCGATCGCACTGCTCGTCCCAGATAAACTTTACTCCTTTCCGAGTCAGACGAGTCAATGGTGCAGCAATTTTGGAGAAACCCTCCACGAATCTCCGGTAGTAACCTGCTAATCCGACGAAACTCCGCACCTCGGTCACCGTTGTCGGTCTAGCCCAGTTGGTCACCGCTTCTGTTTTCTGGGGATCCACGCAAATCCCATCCGTCGATATCACGTGTCCCAGAAAACCAATACTGCTCAGCCAAAACTGACACTTGCTCAGCTTGGCATACAATTGTTCTTGTCTCAGATTCTCCAAGACCAACCGTAGATGTTCTTCATGTGCACGGGCACTCCTCGAGTATACCAAAATATCATCGATGAACACAATCACGAACTTATCCAGGTAGGGTCGGAAGACCCGGTTCATCAGATCCATGAATGCTGCTGGAGCATTCGTCAAACCAAATGGCATAACAAGGAACTCGTAGTGCCCGTAACGGGTTCGAAAAGCAGTTTTCGGAATATCCTCCTCCGAAATCCTCAGTTGGTGATACCCAGACCGCAAATCAATTTTCGAGAAGCACTGAGCTCCCCGCAACTGGTCGAAAAGGTCATCGACCCTGGGTAGAGGATATTGGTTCCTCAATGTCACCTTGTTGAGTTGTCAATAATCAATACATAAACGGAGACTTCCTTCCTTCTTCTTCACGAACAACACCGGTGCTCCCCACGGTGAAGTGCTCGGTCGGACATATCCCAAATCTACCAACTCCTGCAATTGAGTCTTGAGTTCTCGTAACTCGGCCGGCGCCATCCGGTATGGTGCCTGGGATATAGGTCGGGTACCCGGGAGTAGTTCAATAGTAAACTCAATCTCCCGCGATGGTGGCAATCCAGGTAAGTCTTCCGGGAATACGTCCGGAAACTCACAGACCACCGGTATTTCGTCGATAACCGGAGTATCGACCCGTTCCGACACGACATGCGCCAGATAACCCTGGCATCCCTTCCGTAGAAGTTTGGTAGCAGTAAGTGACGAAATCACTTCAGGAGGCGAACCATCACGTTCCCCCTGAAAGATAACTTCCGGCAAACCCGGGCTCCGCAAAATTACTTGCTTGCTACAGCAGTCGATGAGCGATCCGTGCTCCGACAGCCAATCCATCCCTAGGATTATATCGAAGTCGTGGATATCCAGAATAATTAAGTCTGCTGGTAAATCCACATCCTCAATTCTTACCGGGCACCTCCGAATCACCTGATTCACAAGGTACACGGTACCCATCGGGGTGCCAACACCCATTTCGCAATCTAAGGCTGATACCACACAATCAAGCAAACCAGCACAACTCTTCGAAATAAAAGAATGTGTAGCCCCCGCATCCATTAATACACGTACAAGAAAATTAAAGATATGTAGTGTACCTGTGACCACGCCCGGAGCAGTCCTCGCCTGCTGCTGGGTCATTGCAAACACTTGGGCCCTCGGCCCTCCGTTCCGTCCGCGCCCGCGCGCGCCACGTCCAGCACCACGGTCACCTCCCTGACCGCGACCTCCGTTAGTGTGGGACGCCGTGCTCTGCACCACACTCGAGCCCCCAGCGTCGTTGTTTTTGGACAACTGCGGACAATCGCAGGCATAGTGGCCTTCCTCTCCGCAAGCAAAACAAGTTACTGGCCTTGGCCTGCCCGAATGCCCACCAGATGCACCACTCCAAGATGAGTGCTGCCCAGAGTTGTGTCCAGATCCTCTGCCCTGAGAGCCTCCACGTCGACCCGACCAGCCACGACCCTTGAAGGATGAGGGTGCTCCTCTGTAGCTCCCTCCCCTGTTGTTCTTCCGGCCCGATGGCCCATGATGTGGGCGATCCTGACGTCGCCCCTCCCCCGAAGGTTGTCGTGATTGGTGTGCCGCCAGACTGGCCTCGACACGCACCGCTGCGTCGACCATATCCCTCAGAGAAGCATGAGTGGTAGCAGTCACACTGGCCCGGATCTCCCCTCGGAGTCCAAGCTCAAACCGCTGGCATTTTTCCTCCTCCGTGCTTACGAATGAGGCAGCGAACCGGGAAAGTCTCCCGAATGTTTGTTCGTAGTCTGAAATAGACATGTCACCCTGCTCCAGCCGCAGGAATTCCGCCTCCCGCGCCGCGCGAAAGGATCGCGGGTAGTACTGGTCCAGAAACCTGGAACGAAAAGCTTCCCAGGTAGTGGTATGGACAGACCACCCGGACATTTCGAGTCCATGCCACCACTGGTAGGCTCCTCCCTCCAGTAAGAAGGCCGCCAGAGTCACTCGTTCGCCCGGAGGGCAGTGCATCACCGAGAAGATCCTCTCCCACTTGGTGATCCAGTCGTGAGCATCCTCGGGGTTTGATCCCCCGCAGAAAGGTGTGGCTCCCAAACGTTGAGCCCTTTCGATGCTCGCGCATTCCATCTCTCTTTCTAGATCCTCGTCCGTTCGAGTATGCGGAATTCTCCTAGGAGGCATAACCAACTGTCAAGAGGCATAGATCAGAAAACAATATTCTTAAAAGTCGAAAAGTAACTAGTACTAATCGCTAGTCTAGCATGCAGACCAATACCCTAGTACTGACCACAACCTAGTGCTCTGATACCAAGCTGACAGGACCCGCCCCGATCCCACAGGGACCACAAGGGGACGTGCCCTGCTCCCGTCTGACACCCAATAATTCATACCAATTTTAACCTCAAAACATTTAAAAGCATAAATAACCAAATTAAAGTCATACATAAAATCCGAATTAAACGAATGTCAGACAAGGGATATACTCCAAAATTACAAATTTGCGAGCACGACTCTAAAGTAATCCTGCGGGTACACCGCCCAGCAGGGGTTCAGGTACGCAGAAGTAGATCTATGCCTCAGCCTCTGGTTCCTCCTCTACCTCAGTTTCCCGACCTGGAGGGGTTATCAAAACAGTAAGGGTGAGTGGACCGAAACACAAGTTTATGAAATCGTTTGATAAGTAAAACATATAATTTACCCCTCCGTTTTCCAAATATGCGTGCACCATAATTCCAAAATCATAAACCATATAATATGAACCATAAGGCATATAGCAAAACCATAACCATAATTTTAGTTGCTGCACTATACACTCCAATCCCGACATCCCTGATGTCTGACGTCCCTGACGTCCAATAGGTCACAATCACAAGGCTACGCGTGCCACTCGGGTCTCAATTTCCGAGTTCAATCCCCGAACCCCGTTCGGGTACAGCATCCCCGATGCTTAGCGTCATAGACGCTGGACGTACTAGACGTCCGTGACCTCTCCGGGGTACCTCATCCGGAGGAGACAATATAATATGGAAGGATCTATACAGTGCAGTACTAAATACATTTTATTGATATCCACATATAAAACATATATACACCGAATCAATCATTAAGTTTCATCAAACGGGTCTCAAGCCCAAATACCGTGAAACGTGCCATAACCACATTTTCCATATCATCAAAACCATCATTGTTTTAGCATGTGAATAAGTATAATAAAATCAGAAAACATTTATGCACACAAGGGTTTAAGAAAATGGCCCACTCACAGTACAATCCTGCTAGAAACCGAACGTATACCCTCGTCCTGGTACAAATGTACAATCCCTGTCAAGTCCAAGTATTCGTAAAGGTCAAATTAAACCCCCAACATTCAACCATGAAAGCCTAGGTCGAAACCGACCCGGAAAAGCCGCCCGAACGCGCTTCCCAAGGCAATAAACCTTATTTTGACCAACTTAATGATCTCCGATCGACCTGAAACCACCGCCATTGGATCCGGAACGTCGAAACCTAAAGAATGGTGGTGGTCCCACCTGAAACACCATTCACACGCGCCCCCACGCGCCGGTCAACGTGGCGGTCAATGCAGGAACAGTTCCTGCTGACGTCATCGCTGACGTCACTGCTGACGTCAGCATGACGTCATCTGACAGCTGTCAGGTCTGACGTGTCAGACTCTGACAGGTGCCATGTGTCAACATCCAATTGGTCCACCTCACTGATCTGTCAGACCACGTGTCAGATCTGACATGTGCCACGTGTCAGCACGGCACTGGTCCACGTCACTGACATGTCAGTGACACGTGGCAGTCCCTGACTGGTCCACGTCACTAACATGTCAGTGCTGACTGTGCACTGACATGTGACACGTGTCGGCTCACGGTTGGTCCACGTCATCTGACAGGCTGACAGGGTGCCACGTCAGCACCACTGTCCTCAGACGGGTTGACCCGTTTTCCTGCAACTCGGGTCGATCAGACCCGCGATCATGACCCGGTTGCCATTCCTTCATTTCTGAATCATTTTCATTCCTTCCAATTCCTAATTACTCGTCTGAGTCCCTAGATTAGTTCTATGAAATCAAATTTGAGAAAAACGGATTGAATCGAAGGCCTACCTCGAAGAACAGCCCTGGCCTCCCGTCGCCGTTTAGCCACCGCCCTGAGCTCCACCGGCCACGAGTTCGATTCCAGAAGGTCCTGGGTGTTCCTAGGGTTGATTAGGAATCATAATGGACTAAATTGAACGTGGGAAAAGGATGTATCAAAAACCTGTTTTTGAAACCGTTTCGGGTTCCCCTGGTTCCTTCCTCGCCGCCGTCCTCCGCCGTGGTCACTGCCGCCGTTCAGTCACACCAGGAAGTCCCCCACTATGCAGACACAGTGAGTGGAAGGTTGGCTGGAATGTTGGATCGAAATGGCTGAATGTGCTCTGCGGGTATGAATTATAAAGAAATGGAGGGAAGGAAATGGATGGCTCAGATTGAATCTCCAGATTAGATCAAGGGCTGAGATCTGATCTGGGGTTTCCAATCCAAAGGCTGAAATTTAAAGCTGATTCAAATGTTAATTAATTCAATAGTGGATCTGATCCAATCTAGCCAATGGGTGAGTGACACTTGTCACTCCCCAGGTGTCCTTCAATCAGAATTTCTGAATATAATATTCGACACGAAAACCGAGACACGAACTTCCCGAATTCACGTTTCTGACCATAACTTCCTCGTACGAAGTCCGATTTCGGCGTGCCGCCTGTCTACGGACTCAGGACGTCGATGCCTACCCAACGGTCCTTGAGTCAACTGAAAATTAGTTGCCAAAAGAAAAGTCAACATTTTCCCCCGAGAGTCCAAATTACGGTAATGCCCCTGAACTTCCGATAGCCATAACTTTCACCCTGATCGTCCGAATCGGACGTGCCACCTGTCTATGAACTCGTGACGTCTCGAACTACGTCACGGTCATAGGTCAAAGTCCATTTAGTTCATCAATCAAAAAGTCAACAATTTGACCATACCAATCACAAGGGTAAAATCGTCAAATCACACATTAAATTACAAAATGAGAATCCTCGAATTTCCGGGGTGTTACAACCTTCCCCCCTTAAGAAATTTCGTCCTGAAATTTCAAAGAAACAAATGAGGAAATTGTTCTCGCATCTGAGCCTCAGGCTCCCATGTGGCTTCTTCCACATCCTTGTTTCTCCAGAGAATTTTCACGAGAGGGATCGTCTTTCGACGTAGTACCTTGTCCTTCCGATCCAAGATCTGTACTGGTTGTTCTTCAAAGCTCAAATCCTCCCGTAGTTCGACAGGTTGTTCCCCAAGTACATGAGAAGCATCACGTACATACATCCGCAACATCGATACGTGGAAAACATCGTGAACTCTTGATAGTTCTGGGGGTAGTGCCAATCTGTATGCAACTCTGCCAATTCTCTCCACGATTTCATAAGGTCCGATAAAACGCGGACTCAGTTTCCCCCGTCGGCCAAAACGGATAATCCCTTTCCACGGAGACAACTTCAGGAAGACAAAATCTCCCACTTCAAACTCCAAGTCTCGAATCCGTCGGTCGGCATAACTCTTCTGGCGATCCTGTGCCACCTTCAATCTCTCCTTGATCACGCGAACAGTTTCCATGGTTAAGTCCATCATCTCCGGCCCTACAGCCGCTCGCTCTCCTACCTCCGTCCAGCAGATAGGTGTCCTGCACTGTCGGCCATACAGTGCCTCATAAGGTGCCATCCCGATGCTTGCCTGATAGCTGTTGTTGTAAGCGAATTCCATCAATGGCAAATGAGTATCCCAAGAGTCTTGAAACTGTAGTACACATGACCTCATCATGTCCTCCAGGGTTTGAATGGTTCTCTCAGACTGTCCATCGGTCTGTGGATGGAAAGCAGTACTGAAACGTAAGGTTGTTCCCAAAGTAGCTTGCAAACTTCGCCAGAACCTGGAAGTGAAACGCGGATCACGATCAGACACGATCGATTCCGGCGTACCATGAAGTCGTATGATTTCCTTCACAAACAACTGAGCCAGTCGGTTAGGTTTATAGGTTTCCTGAACTGGCAGAAAATGGGCTGATTTGGTTAACCGATCCACGATCACCCATACTCCGTCCACTCCACTCTGAGTCCTCGGTAACTTAAAGACGAAGTCCATGGTGATGTGATCCCACTTCCATTCAGGAATCGGAAGTGGCTGCATAGCCCCATACGGTCTCTGCCGTTCCGCCTTAACCTGCTGACAGGTTAAGCATTTGCTCACGAACTCAGCAATATCCTTCTTCATTCCTGGCCACCAATAATGGTTCCGGAGGGTATGGTACATCTTTGTACCTCCCGGATGCATAGCATAGGCCGAACTGTGGGCCTCCTCAAGTATCTCGGCCCGTAACTCTGCCACTGCAGGTACGCACAAACGGCCCAATTTCACCAGTGCTCCATCGTCCCGGATGGTAAAATCCTGTCTCCCATCCGCATCGACCTCAATTCTGTAAATACAGAGTATCGGATCCTGCAGTTGTGCTTCGATGATCCGATCAATCAGTACAGGTCGCACATGGAAGCTGGCCAACAAAGCTCCATGCGCATCCGTACCCAAAATAACTCCCGTCTTCCGGAGTTCCACTAACAAGGGAAGATACACCATCCCTAGGTGTGCAATAGTTCCCGCAGATTTCCTGCTGAGTGCATCCGCCACCACATTGGCCTTACCCGGATGGTACTCGATCGTACAGTCATAGTCCTTCAGTAGCTCCAACCATCTCCGTTGTCTCATGTTGAGCTCCTTCTGAGTGAATAAATATTTAAGACTCTGGTGGTCGGTGTATATCCGACACGTTGCGCCGAACAGATAATGTCTCCAAATCTTGAGAGCATGAACCACCGCCGCCAACTCCAAATCATGGGTAGGGTAGTTCAACTCATGAGTCTTCAGCTGCCGGGATGCATAGGCGATAACCTTGCCAGTTTGCATCAACACGCAGCCCAAACCTTGCAGTGAAGCATCACTGAAAACTACAAACTCTCCACTGTCGTCCGGCAATGCAAGGACAGGTGCAGTGGTCAATCGATCCTTCAACTCTTGAAAGCTCCGATCGCACTGCTCGTCCCAGATAAACTTTACTCCTTTCCGAGTCAGACGAGTCAATGGTGCAGCAATTTTGGAGAAACCCTCCACGAATCTCCGGTAGTAACCTGCTAATCCGACGAAACTCCGCACCTCGGTCACCGTTGTCGGTCTAGCCCAGTTGGTCACCGCTTCTGTTTTCTGGGGATCCACGCAAATCCCATCCGTCGATATCACGTGTCCCAGAAAACCAATACTGCTCAGCCAAAACTGACACTTGCTCAGCTTGGCATACAATTGTTCTTGTCTCAGATTCTCCAAGACCAACCGTAGATGTTCTTCATGTGCACGGGCACTCCTCGAGTATACCAAAATATCATCGATGAACACAATCACGAACTTATCCAGGTAGGGTCGGAAGACCCGGTTCATCAGATCCATGAATGCTGCTGGAGCATTCGTCAAACCAAATGGCATAACAAGGAACTCGTAGTGCCCGTAACGGGTTCGAAAAGCAGTTTTCGGAATATCCTCCTCCGAAATCCTCAGTTGGTGATACCCAGACCGCAAATCAATTTTCGAGAAGCACTGAGCTCCCCGCAACTGGTCGAAAAGGTCATCGATCCTGGGTAGAGGATATTGGTTCCTCAATGTCACCTTGTTGAGTTGTCGATAATCAATACATAAACGGAGACTTCCTTTCTTCTTCTTCACGAACAACACCGGTGCTCCCCACGGTGAAGTGCTCGGTCGGACATATCCCAAATCTACCAACTCCTGCAATTGAGTCTTGAGTTCTCGTAACTCGGCCGGCGCCATCCGGTATGGTGCCTGGGATATAGGTCGGGTACCCGGGAGTAGTTCAATAGTAAACTCAATCTCCCGCGATGGTGGCAATCCAGGTAAGTCTTCCGGGAATACGTCCGGAAACTCACAGACCACCGGTATTTCGTCGATAACCGGAGTATCGACCCGTTCCGACACGACATGCGCCAGATAACCCTGGCATCCCTTCCGTAGAAGTTTGGTAGCAGTAAGTGACGAAATCACTTCAGGAGGCGAACCATCACGTTCCCCCTGAAAGATAACTTCCGGCAAACCCGGGCTCCGCAAAATTACTTGCTTGCTACAGCAGTCGATGAGCGATCCGTGCTCCGACAGCCAATCCATCCCTAGGATTATATCGAAGTCGTGGATATCCAGAATAATTAAGTCTGCTGGTAAATCCACATCCTCAATTCTTACCGGGCACCTCCGAATCACCTGATTCACAAGGTACACGGTACCCATCGGGGTGCCAACACCCATTTCGCAATCTAAGGCTGATACCACACAATCAAGCAAACCAGCACAACTCTTCGAAATAAAAGAATGTGTAGCCCCCGCATCCATTAATACACGTACAAGAAAATTAAAGATATGTAGTGTACCTGTGACCACGCCCGGAGCAGTCCTCGCCTGCTGCTGGGTCATTGCAAACACTTGGGCCCTCGGCCCTCCGTTCCGTCCGCGCCCGCGCGCGCCACGTCCAGCACCACGGTCACCTCCCTGACCGCGACCTCCGTTAGTGTGGGACGCCGTGCTCTGCACCACACTCGAGCCCCCAGCGTCGTTGTTTTTGGACAACTGCGGACAATCGCAGGCATAGTGGCCTTCCTCTCCGCAAGCAAAACAAGTTACTGGCCTTGGCCTGCCCGAATGCCCACCAGATGCACCACTCCAAGATGAGTGCTGCCCAGAGTTGTGTCCAGATCCTCTGCCCTGAGAGCCTCCACGTCGACCCGACCAGCCACGACCCTTGAAGGATGAGGGTGCTCCTCTGTAGCTCCCTCCCCTGTTGTTCTTCCGGCCCGATGGCCCATGATGTGGGCGATCCTGACGTCGCCCCTCCCCCGAAGGTTGTCGTGATTGGTGTGCCGCCAGACTGGCCTCGACACGCACCGCTGCGTCGACCATATCCCTCAGAGAAGCATGAGTGGTAGCAGTCACACTGGCCCGGATCTCCCCTCGGAGTCCAAGCTCAAACCGCTGGCATTTGTCCTCCTCCGTGCTTACGAATGAGGCAGCGAACCGGGAAAGTCTCCCGAATGTTTGTTCGTAGTCTGAAATAGACATGTCACCCTGCTCCAGCCGCAGGAATTCCGCCTCCCGCGCCGCGCGAAAGGATCGCGGGTAGTACTGGTCCAGAAACCTGGAACGAAAAGCTTCCCAGGTAGTGGTATGGACAGACCACCCGGACATTTCGAGTCCATGCCACCACTGGTAGGCTCCTCCCTCCAGTAAGAAGGCCGCCAGAGTCACTCGTTCGCCCGGAGGGCAGTGCATCACCGAGAAGATCCTCTCCCACTTGGTGATCCAGTCGTGAGCATCCTCGGGGTTTGATCCCCCGCAGAAAGGTGTGGCTCCCAAACGTTGAGCCCTTTCGATGCTCGCGCATTCCATCTCTCTTTCTAGATCCTCGTCCGTTCGAGTATGCGGAATTCTCCTAGGAGGCATAACCAACTGTCAAGAGGCATAGATCAGAAAACAATATTCTTAAAAGTCGAAAAGTAACTAGTACTAATCGCTAGTCTAGCATGCAGACCAATACCCTAGTACTGACCACAACCTAGTGCTCTGATACCAAGCTGACAGGACCCGCCCCGATCCCACAGGGACCACAAGGGGACGTGCCCTGCTCCCGTCTGACACCCAATAATTCATACCAATTTTAACCTCAAAACATTTAAAAGCATAAATAACCAAATTAAAGTCATACATAAAATCCGAATTAAACGAATGTCAGACAAGGGATATACTCCAAAATTACAAATTTGCGAGCACGACTCTAAAGTAATCCTGCGGGTACACCGCCCAGCAGGGGTTCAGGTACGCAGAAGTAGATCTATGCCTCAGCCTCTGGTTCCTGCTGACGTCATCGCTGACGTCACTGCTGACGTCAGCATGACGTCATGCTGACGTCATCTGACAGCTGTCAGGTCTGACGTGTCAGACTCTGACAGGTGCCACGTGTCAACATCCAATTGGTCCACCTCACTGATCTGTCAGACCACGTGTCAGATCTGACATGTGCCACGTGTCAGCACGGCACTGGTCCACGTCACTGACATGTCAGTGACACGTGGCAGTCCCTGACTGGTCCACGTCACTGACATGTCAGTGCTGACTGTGCACTGACATGTGACACGTGTCGGCTCACGGTTGGTCCACGTCATCTGACAGGCTGACAGGGTGCCACGTCAGCACCACTGTCCTCAGACGGGTTGACCCGTTTTCCTGCAACTCGGGTCGATCAGACCCGCGATCATGACCCGGTTGCCATTCCTTCATTTCTGAATCATTTTCATTCCTTCCAATTCCTAATTACTCGTCTGAGTCCCTAGATTAGTTCTATGAAATCAAATTTGAGAAAAACGGATTGAATCGAAGGCCTACCTCGAAGAACAGCCCTGGCCTCCCGTCGCCGTTTAGCCACCGCCCTGAGCTCCACCGGCCACGAGTTCGATTCCAGAAGGTCCTGGGTGTTCCTAGGGTTGATTAGGAATCATAATGGACTAAATTGAACGTGGGAAAAGGATGTATCAAAAACCTGTTTTTGAAACCGTTTCGGGTTCCCCTGGTTCCTTCCTCGCCGCCGTCCTCCGCCGTGGTCACTGCCGCCGTTCAGTCACACCAGGAAGTCCCCCACTATGCAGACACAGTGAGTGGAAGGTTGGCTGGAATGTTGGATCGAAATGGCTGAATGTGCTCTACGGGTATGAATTATAAAGAAATGGAGGGAAGGAAATGGATGGCTCAGATTGAATCTCCAGATTAGATCAAGGGCTGAGATCTGATCTGGGGTTTCCAATCCAAAGGCTGAAATTTAAAGCTGATTCAAATGTTAATTAATTCAATAGTGGATCTGATCCAATCTAGCCAATGGGTGAGTGACACTTGTCACTCCCCAGGTGTCCTTCAATCAGAATTTCTGAATATAATATTCGACACGAAAACCGAGACACGAACTTCCCGAATTCACGTTTCTGACCATAACTTCCTCGTACGAAGTCCGATTTCGGCGTGCCGCCTGTCTACGGACTCAGGACGTCGAGGCCTACCCAACGGTCCTTGAGTCAACTGAAAATTAGTTGCCAAAAGAAAAGTCAACATTTTCCCCCCGAGAGTCCAAATTACGGTAATGCCCCTGAACTTCCGATAGCCATAACTTTCACCCTGATCGTCCGAATCGGACGTGCCACCTGTCTATGAACTCGTGACGTCCCGAACTACGTCACGGTCATAGGTCAAAGTCCATTTAGTTCATCAATCAAAAAGTCAACAATTTGACCATACCAATCACAAGGGTAAAATCGTCAAATCACACATTAAATTACAAAATGAGAATCCTCGAATTTCCGGGGTGTTACAGATATGGTGGTATGTAGAGATTTGGCTTCAGATCACAGTAGGAGCCTGTTGTGACTCTTCAGTCGAGCGGTACATCAGGTTAGGATGAGTTGACATCCTTTTGGATATGTATAAATGGTCTTAAACGGGCAGGCGAGTTGGGTATTAGATGGTTTACAGGACGAATAGGTTGATGTTGTCTGAGGAAGTTGAGGACTTGGAAGCATATCTAAGTTGATTCCAACATGTTTGGAACTTCGGAATCAAGAGAAGTTGTGAGTGTGATTCCGAAGTTGGTGAAGGAGGGATTATCATTCCCTGCTCTGTAACCAATGATGTTGGGTGTCACCAGTACGGTGATCATGTATTGGTTGGTAGACCCATTATTCGCTTCGGGTCATTGATCAAAAGAAGTTGTGAAGGTGATTCCAACTCGAAAATAAGTGGTGAGCGTGGTGAGTGTAGGGGGATTGTGTTGCGCTCACATAGGATGAATTTTGTTGTCATCGACTTGGATCATCCTTGATTTTCCCTATGTAGGTGTCAGGGTTGATCTGACATAGGGAATTGTGAAAAGGGAATTATGACGAGGGAGTCTCAATAAATAAGGATGACAAGGAGTGACTATAACTGATCGATATGAGGTAATTGAAGAGAACCCACAAACTAGATGGAACATGTCTTGTTTTTTACTGAGATGTTCAGGTTTGGAAAAGGTGATGAGTAGTGGTGTGACAACAAGGGATTCGAAGAGGGTGTAAGACCCTATGAACTGAAGGCTGGTCGTTATCTAGGTGAATTGCCTTGCTGATTATGCTAAGCTAAGAGCAGCGGAGAATGGTATTGTAAGATAGTTGGAGGAGTCTCTAGGAATTTTTAGTGAGAATACAAGACAGAGGTTGGATATGGGAATGTTGGGGGTTGACTTGTTTTTGAAGTTAATCTAGTATGAGACGGTAGTTGAGTGAATTGGAGTGTATGACCTGTCTTGGATAGGCGGATGGGTATGTGTTGGATATGTGGGTGTCAGAATTGGTCTGTCTTGGATATGTGAGGGGAATATATGATCTGTCTTGGGCATGTATTGGATATGTGCGTTGGTGAGATTGGCTTCCTTTCGAAGCCGATCAGTTTGTGATGGTAAGTATGAAAGATTTGACAAGTGAGACGATACCTAGGATGGAAATCAGGAAAAGATGAATAGTCGGGGAATGAGTAGGAGGTTGGCAGATGTTCGAACCTGCCGGATACCCATTGGGCATGAATGGGTACTTCGAGGTGGATGTAATTCGAAGTCGGTACACCCTGGATGAGTAAGATGTGTTTGGACCTGGAGTGGTGATCTGTCTGGTATAGGATTGGACGGATGGACTCCAGAATTGAACTGTGATTGGCTACGAGCCATGTAGTGGGCGGTAGATGTGAGGATGTTGTGTGTGCTTGGGGCATGCACTAGTGGTGATGGTGGACGTGTTGGTGATCAACTTAGTTCCGATGCAGTTGGGGTTGGAGTGACCACACTTGAGGCGAGATGTCGGGTTACGTTGCTTGAAACGACTACTCTATAACTCTGGTAGAGTCAGCGTGGATCACTGAGGGAGTTATTTGAAGTGAGTACCGAGACCGATAAATGCCGCCATTTTGAGCTTGGCTCAGTTAGGTGAGATTCGTGCCATTGTGATGGTAGAATCTTACGCTACATTGAGGGAGTTGGTATGAGGTACCTTTAATATGATTCCAGTGTGGATCGAGGTTGGCGTCGTGACAGTTTTAGGGAGGTATCCGTATAATAACAGAATTTTCAGGTGGTGTACATTAAATGGGAAGCCTAGGTGTGAGGCAGGTTTGATTTCCACGAGTTGGAGGTGGAAATGGGAACCTTTGGGAATGAGTTGGAGATGCATTAACCCTCAGTTGGAGTATGTATTTCAGTCCAACAACCAAAAGTTGGAGAGTGTTCGAAGGGTAGACTGAAAAGACGAGAAGGATCAGTTTGAGTTACTGGATGTCGTTGGAGTCAGCGTTTTTCAGGTGGTAGCAACACGGAGACCACACCTTCTAAGGAATTAAATTGTGGTTAATTTGTGGACTCCTACTTAGGACGTGGGTTTCCACAGTTGGATGTGGACTTAGGGTAGCTAGAATTTCGAGGATGAAATTATTTAAGGGGGGAGGCTTGTAACGAGCCGTCCTGAATTTTGGGATCAATTTAGTGAGTAATCGCTGATTAGCGTGACTAATCACAGATTAGTCGAGATATCACGGACGAACGGTGGGAAATGACGATTTTTCCCTTGGGAATGGCTGTAATGTTGACTTTTGACCTGAATAGTAAAAGACCTGAGCGCCGATGACCGTGATGTATATCAGGACGTTATGAGTCCGTAGACAGGTGGCACATCTAAATCAGACGTTCGACTGGAAAATTACGGATCTAGAAATTTTTTTGGCACTATTCATGCAAACTGACAATTTCGACTCATGGCATGATTTGGTTGGAGGAAAAATCTGGAAGGACCCACCAGATGAGTGACAAGTGTCACCCATCTGATAAGCCCAGACCCCAATATTTTGGGTTTATCCTCACCCTTACCAATCATCATCTTCATTTTTTGTTTCATTCCCTTAGCTGTGAACCCAAACCCGTACACCCAATCCCACACACACAACCCTTAATCCTCATCCTTTGCTTGTGACCCGTGAATGGAAGTTAGAGAGGACGTCGAGACGATCGTGGTGGTGGCCATGACGGTGCAATGACGACGAGGTAAGGGAAAAACTTGAAAGCCCATATTTGGTTTAAAATGGTGAACTTGGTTTTGGTGATTACTGATCGATTTGGTGGCTCATACGAGGTTCTTGATGGCGAGACGAGCTTAGTAGACTTGGAATCGAAGGTTGAGATGGCTGGAGTCGACAGTTGAGCACGGTTGTGGGTCTACGGTTACTGTTCCCGTTCGTAAAGGTATGATATAGGCTTTATTTCTAGGTTTTGAGGTCATAGATCGATAGGGTAGGATTGGACAAAGCTATAGGGATTAACGGCTTCGAAAATGGTGGTTGGATGGTAGAGAACCAGCCGGTTTGGGTTGAGGGTCTGTGCGACCCAGTTACAGGTGGTCGGGTCGAGGTTAGGGACAATGATGATGTCAGCATGTGACATCATCATCTGACAGTTGTCAGAGGTGGGCCTATGGGACGGTGACACGTGTGCCTAGTCAGCACTAACATTTTAGTGACATGGCCCAATCATGGGCTGCCACATGTCACTGACATGTTAGTGATGTGGACCAATGCAGGCTGACACGTGGCACTGTCAGAGTTGTCAGATGACATCATGCTAACATCAGCGATGATGTCAGCGTTGACCGTTGACGTCAGCATTGACTTTGTTGGCATCAGCAGCACGAATTTTTAGGTGGGACCAGTGTTATTCGAAGGGTTTCAACGATCCGGATGCAATAGTGGTAGTTTCGGGTCGATCGGAGATTGTTAGGTTAGTCAAATCAATGTTTTTCACCTCAAAAAACATGTCCGGGACACGTGAATTTTCTGAGAGTTCTAGGGTTTTATCCTATGGACTTGCATAGATCATTAGTGACCTTCGAGTATGATTTTGATAGGATCAGAAGTACCGAAGATGGCAGATTAGCCTTGGGCACGCATATCGAGACGATAGCTAGGGCGGTCTGTGAGTGGACTTTTGTTTTCGAAATATGATGCATGAATAACTGTTTTATATATGTGATTTCTATGATTATGATTGCAGTATTTATGAATTACGTATTGGCACGTATTTCGAGGTTTATGATTTTATACTGTATTTTAGCTGCTGGTATTTCCAAGATGGTTTAATGGAATGGTTTTGGATTTGGAAATATGAAATTGAGCATGAGATCCATTTGATTTGGAAACTATCGGATTGGGAGTCCATTTGATATAATGAAATTTCGGGCTTACGTGATCAGGCTAGAAACCCAATTGAGTACGATATCGGACATGAGTCTCATTTGTGGTTTATAAATGTGATTTCGGGTTCGGACACCCTAAAACGGATTTGGATTGAAGAAATCGGATTTTCTGGATTTTGAAGGTTTTATGGAAATTTCGGGCATGGGCCATTTGAGATGTTTTGAAATGATTTTATAAAGATGTTTTCCATACACCATCCTTATATGAGGATATGTGGGACACTGGGAAAGTCACGGCACATTGCTTGCAAGGGGTCATGACATGGAGCGACCAGACCGTATAGTCACTTAGGAGCAGGATTGCTATGATTAGATGTCTGAGACGTCAGACATCTGGGATGTCAGAGATTGACCCGGAGAGACCCCGGGCAGCACACATTGCTTAAACCATGAAATATAACGTCCGGGACGTCAAGCGTCTGGGACGCTAGGCATCTGGGATGCCGAGGATGGGTATTTGGTAAACATGATTTATTGAATTTATGAAATGGTATTTCTTTGTTTATAAATTTGGACAGTAGCCCACATGGATTGGATTTACGGATTTCGGTGTTTTATGGTTTTGGGCTGAGTTCCTACACTTGGTTGATTTTATGGTTTTGGGCTAAGGCCCCAAGGTTTTTGAAAGAAATGGCTTTGGTTTTCTAAACGGTTTTTATTATATTTGAATTAACTAGTTTTTGTATGTATGCACAGTTTTAAGTGAAGGGCATAATGTCTTTTACCAAATGTGTTTTATTAAATTATTTATTTTCGTCCACTCACAGTTTTTATGGTTTTTAATGCCCTTTAGGTTGATCGATGATACAAGGTGTAACAGAGACCTAAACATCACACTCCTCCACTGATTCTGGCGCGTTCTAAAAGCCCCGTCTAGGCTGTTCACCTGGGTTATCCCTTGTCTGGCCTTCGCATTACACAAGGGTTAGACGGGTGTCTAGCTTTCGTGTCACACGTGGGTTAGAAGGGAGCATGGCACATCCCACGTAATCCCGAGGGGATTGGGATATGTTTTGTCATGATAATTACCATGTCCAATTTAACTTAGTAGTTAGAGCACGTCTAGTGCTCACAAAGTGGCCCAGGCTAGACAACATCAAGACTTTTGCCTGGGCAATCCAATTTCTAACGGGCAGGGGCCAGCTTGTGAAGGGTTGGGCTAGGGGCAAGTGACACGACCCATCCCAATCTCCCCCAGGATTAACGCTGGATGTGCCATACTTCTGTCTAACCCACGTGCTACACGAGGTAACACGAAGGCCAGACAAGGGATAACCCGAGATGCTGAGCCCAATTGACTTCCAGAGTGTGCCAGGATCAGCCGAGGAATGTGAGGTATCGGTCTCTGCTACAGCCTGCATCCGCTATCAACTTGAAGGACATTAAAAACCATAAAAGCTGTGAGTGGAAAAAAATAAATAATTTAATAAAAAACTCATTTCATAAAAAAGACATTTATGCCCTTCATGTAAAAACTATGCATGCATTCGAAAACTAGTTAATTCACGTATCATAAAACAATTTAGAAAACCAAAGTCATCTTCTTTTCTCAAATCATTGGGGCCTTAGCCCAAAACCATAAAATCAACCAAGTGTGGGAACTCATCACAAAACTGTAAAATACAAAAATCTGTAAATCCAAATCCATGTGGGCCACTGCCAAAATCCATAAACACAGAAATACCATTTCATAAATCCAATAATTCATGTTTACCAAATACCCATCCTCGGCATCCTAGATGCCTAGCGTCCCAGCCGCTTGACATCCCAAACGTCATATCTCACTGTCTAAGCAACGCGTGCTGCCCAGGGTCTCTCCAGGTCCATATCTCTGACATCTCAGATGTCTAACGTCCCAGACGTCTAATCATAGCAATCCTGCTCTTGAGTCACTATACGGTCCGGTCGCTCCGTGCAATGACCCCTCAAAACATCTCAAAGGCGCCATGCCTTGACTTTCCATAAAATCATCATAAATCCATAAAGCCAAATCCATTTGGGGTCCCCGACCCGAAATCACATTTATAAAACACAATTGGGCCTCATGTCGGATTTCGTAAACCAACTGGGCCCCCGGCCAGATCATATAACTCAAATGGGTCTCAACCCGATTTCTCATTAAATCAAATGGATTTCAAGTCCGATAGTTTTCAAACCAAATGGGTCTCATGCCCGATTTCATATTCCCAAATCCAAAACCATTCTATCAAACCATTATTGAAAACACATGCACATATACATCCACATAAAATCATATGCCTCAAAATACGTGCAAATGTGTAAGTACCAAATACCACAAACATACGTACTCAAGGAATTCAAAACATAGATATAAAACATATAAAACAGTTATGCATGCATCATATTTATAAAACAAAAGTCCACTCACAGACCGTCCTTGCTGCTACCTCGATACGCATGCCATCAGCCTCCCCGAGGCTAATCCACCATCTCTGGGACTTCCAAACCTATCCAATTCACACTCGAATGTCACTAACTATCGATATAAGACTATAGGACAAACCCCTAAAACTCTTAGAAAAGTCAACGTGTCCCGGACACATTTTTCGAGATGAAAATCCTTGATTTGACCAACTTAAGATCTTCGATCGACCCAAAATAACCGTCATTGGATCCAGATCGTCAAAACCCTTAAAATGACACTGGGCCCACCTTGAAATTTAAGCCCACGCGCCCCACGTACCTAGTCAACGCTCGGTCAATGCATGAACAGTACCTACTAACGTCATTGCTGACGTCAGCACTGATAGCTGTCAGATCTGACACCTGTCAGATTCTGATAGTGCCACGTGTCAAGCCCCCATTGGTCTCCATGTTTGACATGTCAGTCTGAAATTGTCAGACCTGACATGATGACGTCATTAGTGACGTCATGTCATCGCCTTCCTAGCGACGGGTCCTGCAACTGGGTCGTACAGTACCCGCGACTTGACCCGGTTCCCATTTCCTCATTTCTAGCTCAAATTCAATCTCGTTGATCCCTAATGGCACCGCGACCCGTTATACCTTTGGATCGAGAAACAGCAACCCAGGTTCCCTCTTCGATTCTCCCAGTTCCCAGCCAATGTTTCTCTCGGTTCCAAGCCCAGACAACTCGTACAACTCCCAGAAACCAATTCCAAACGTTAGAATTGATTAACAAACCCTCAAAACGAACTTCCAATTTTTTAACGTAAAACTTACCGTTTCTATTTTCTAGCTACCGTCCATGACGGTCTGCTCCGATAGCCTCATCTTCGTCGACACACTCTCCTCTCACATTCTCATTTACACAATAACCACTATTAATGAAGACTGAAGGGTGTTATATAGGAAGGGGGTTCACGGGGTCGAGATGGTTCCATAGATTTTGGGAGAGAATGGGAGAGATGATCGATGATGGTGAGGGAAAATATCCCACCATTTTGGGGTTTTGGCCCAATCAGATGGGTGACACTTATCACTCATCTGGTGGTCCTTCCAGACTTTTCCACCAACCAAATCCTACCACATGTCCAAAATCCTCAGTTTGTGTGCATAGTACCTTAAAACTTTATAGACTCGTAACTTCCCCGTCGAATGTCCGATTTCGACGTGCTGCCTGTCTACGGACACGTAACATCCCGATCTACGTCATGGTCATCGGTCAAAGTCCATTTGACTGCCTGACTCAAAAATCAACTTTTTGCCCATTCCCAAGGGCAAAATTGCCATTTCACACCGTTCGTCCGCAATCTCTCGACTAATCTCCTGTAACTACCCTTCCCGAATTTCGAGATTAGATTAGTGACTAATGAAAGTTAGTGAGGTTAATCGGTGATTAGTTGAGCGAAATCAGACAAACAGTGTAAAATGACTGTTTTGCCCCTAGTCGTGCGTAAAATATTGACTTTTGACTCGGGGAGTCAAATGTACGAGGGCCGATGACCGTGATGTAGATCAGGACGTCACGAGTCCGTAGACAGGCGACACGTCGGAGTCGGACGTCGGGCGGAAAAGTTATGGTCACGGGATTGAAATTGGGAATTTACGTCTTGGGATTTGAAATATATATTATTTTAATCAGTTGGCAGATATTTATGTGGGGCCCTTGGATGAGTGACAAGTGTCACTCATCCATTGGTGACTTTAACCTAAAAAGGGGATCTTGGATTTGATTGGTCATTAGGTTAATTAATTAATTAGTTAAAGAAAATTCTCACATCTCTCAATTCTCTCTCTCTTCCCGTGGGTCATCTTCTTCATTTCCCTCTAACAAACACACATACCCAACCCCAAAACAACCCTTAATCTTTCCCTTTTGGTGTTGGACCATGAACAAAGATGAGATAGGGGACTGAGAGGAGTAGAATGATGGTAACGGCGCAGGACGCCGTGGACGGTGGCCGGAGAACCGAAATGGTACGTTTAGATTCAAATTTTGGGTTTTTTTGATTTTGATGGTGTTGATCGATTCTAAGATTAGGATGATGTTCCTTGAGCTTTTACGAGCTTGTAGGTACAATTTGGGACGGATTTGGACGCTGGAGGTGACTGGAATGATGATCGGAATTCTGGCCGAAACTTTGAATGGCCATAACTTAAAATCCGGGTACTTTCAGTAATTTCTAGGTTGATATTTGGAATCCTTGACTCGAGTAGATGGATTTACATAGGTAGAACGTCGAATTTCGTTGAGAAACGAGTGAGATATCGAAGTTTGAAATTTGGGGTATCAATGGAGTTTTCCGGCGAGAAATTCTGGCGAGTTGCCGCTGAGTTGACTCGGTCACCGACGAGTTTACTTTTTGGTCAATGTTTAACCTGAACTTTGACTCGCGCGTGGAGGCGCGTGAGAGCATATTTTTAGGTAGGACCAGGACCATTTTAAAGGTTTCGACGATCTAGATCCAATGGCCGTGGTTTCTAGTCGATCGGAGATCGTTAAATTTGTCAAATCGAGGGTTTGCACCTCAGGAAATGTGTACAGGACACGTTGAATTTTCTGGGAAAGTTTAGGATTCTTAATATGGACTTAAATAGTCTAGTAGTAACCTTTGGGTATGATTTGGACAGGTAAGGATGACCCGGAGAGGTCGGATTAGCCCAGGGAGGTTTATAGCATGCATATCGAGGCGGCAACATAGGATGATCTGTGAGTGGACCTTGATTTCTACACTGTGATGCATACAGAAATGTTTTATATGGTTTATAGATATGATTTTATGATGATGATTTGGATGATTGTGATTTATATGATTTCATACATTTCGAGGCGATTTACGTGCTTGCACGTAAATCGAGGTTTATAGTTTTTTCACTGATTTTCCGTGCTTATAGTTTTGGAAATGATTTCGTGAAATGGTTTTGGATTTGAAAAGGGTAAACTCGGGTTCGAGACCCATTTGTTTTGGAAACCCTTGGACTCGAAGTCCATTTAGTTACTTTCTCGAGCCAGAGGCCCAATTGGTTCTTGAATCGATTTCGAATTTGGAAAGAAGGAATCGGGCACGAGACCCATTTGATTTACGAACTCTCGGACCTGAAGCCCATTTGATTTAACAAGGCATCGGGCCAGATGCCCAGTTGGTTTACGTATCGGGCTCGAGGCCTAATTGGTTTGCGTATCGGGCTCGAGGCCCAGTTGACTTACGTATCGGGCACGAGGCCCATTTGGTTTATGAAATCGGGTATGAGGCCTATTTGGTTTACGAAATCAAGAACGAGGCCCAGTTGGTTTACGATTCGAGCCCGATACCCAGTTTGTATGTGGATTCGGGCTTAGGGTCCAGTTATGTTTTAAGATTGTGATTTCGGGTGAGGGACCCACAAATGGATTTATGGTTCATGACGGTTTATGGGGACTGACATGAACCCTTGATAGGTTTTTATGGTTTATGACGGTTTATGGGGACCGGGCATGAACCCTTGAAAGGTTTTGAGAATGTTTTCAAAAGGTTTTTCGTATACCATCCTTTATATACGGATTGCCTCCTCCGGGGAGGGTCGTTGGCCTGGGTGGACCCCGGAGTAGTAACGGAGCACTGACTGAGTGGAGTCGCCCCAGTTGGGTTCCTTACTCTCAGGAAGGCTATGGATTGTAACCCACATGGAGGGTCATTGATCTACGGACATTGACCTGGGTGGACCTTGGGGAGACTTTGGGTTTTGAGACCCCGGGTAGCACGCGCGTAGCTCTAGATGCCATGACAGGATTGGTTATATGATATATATTGATGAACATGATTTCTTGGTTTTGCGAAATTGTGTTTATGATGATAAATGGATTTGGGCTGAGTTCCCACATATGTTTATTATGTTCTAGATTTTTATAAATTGTTTTGGGCAGGGGCCCGTATGATTATGGTTGTTTAAACATATGTGGTTTGATAAAAGGTTTTACTATGCATGCATGCATGCTTTTTAGTGAAGGGCATAAAGGTCTTTTATAAAATGTGTTTTATGAACTATTGCTTTTCGTCCACTCACAGTCATTCTGTTTTCAATATCCTTCAGGTTGAATACGGTGTGGACTATAGCAGAGACCGAGACATCACATACCTCCTCCGGATCCTGGCGTACTCTGGAAGCAGTTCGGGCTAAAGGTTCAAATTTTCCCTGGTTTGACACTCCGTGTCAGATGGGATCAGGAGCGTCCCTCGTTAATCCTAGGGGGATTGGGACGGGTCCTGACATCTCCGATTAGTCACGCTAATCTATGATTACTCACTAATCTAACCCTGAAATTCGGGATGGGTCGTTACAGTAAGCCCATAGGCTAATGTGGCCTCACCCTTGGCCTAAGTTGGGCTCCTAGCTCACTACTAACAACCATGTGCAGCTAATAGTAGGTTGTCATGTGTCCCTTTTCATTCCAAAGTATAGTTGTTTGACATACTTTGTGCAATTTTTTTTATTTATCCAAGTTTATGAAAAAAGATTTAATATTTTTTAAAGGATAATAAGCATCATTTAAAGAATAATGACCACCCAATGAACATTTTTCTATTTTTCTATTTTTTATATTTTTTATAATTTTATTTTTAATAAAATTTAATGTTTACTTCTATAAATGCTCATATTTAATTATCATATATTATTATATTAAATTTGATAAAATAAAGATTCGTTATTCTCATAATGTCTAATTTTTTTTTTAAACAAAATAAGATTTTTTAATTATTGTATAAGATTTGTACATTATTATTATATTATATAAAAAATTTAAGATTTCTACATTATTAGCATTAAAAAAATAATTACAAAAAATTTGAGTCCTTACTCCTTATCCCTCCCCATTAGAAACACAACAAATAATCTTAGACAAAATGCCATGAATAATGCTATTTGAGGGACTAAACTTTACCTCTAGCCATTTTCTTTTGCCTCTACCACTTTATATGCTCTTAGTACTTAGTACCTACTATGACCTAATGACCAATAGGAGTAAGGATCTTGCTAGGTATGGTATAAAAATCTATAGGCATGGGTACCTACTATGACCTAAGGACCAATAGGAGTAAGGATCTTAATACCCTTTTTGAGTAGGGTATGGATTTACATATGGGTATTTAACCCATCAAATTAAAGTACATTCTTTATCCTTCATTTAAAGTAGCTATGAGTATTCAACATCCATTCTTTCCTTCTACTAATTTTATTTTCTAGTCTTATTATTGTTCTTATTATTTTTAATATATTTATTTAATTAAATCTCAATTATTTTTGGTCTGATAAAAAAATTAAACTACAATTAGAAAGATTTTTTTTTGGGGAAACCAACTAGAAAAATGCTATGAATTTATAGTAAAATCAAAGTTTATTTTGAGATCTTAACTTATTCATTAATCTCAAACCTTTTTAAAATTATTTACCAAAAATCAACATAAGCTATAGAAATTTCCAGGATTTCACAACTGTGGCGTTACATATGACTGCTTGCATGACCCTAGTTGTGGATAATCACTTATCGAGTATAAAGTACGTGAAAATTGATTTTTTTATTCACGGTTGGATCAAGATTTGTTATGATGAAATATGTTTGATGATATTTTTCGATAGGTGGGCCACAAGATTTGATTTTTTATCTTTGAATAATTCTACCTTTTTTTTATCAAATATTATAGAATTGAAAAACTAAATAAAATACCATATCTAGTAGGAGTATTGACACGACCTACCCTCAATCCCTGGATTAAGGGCTAAGCCATGCTCCCTTCTAACTTACGTGCGACATGAAAACTAAACCGACGTCCAGCCTCCACGTAACACGTAAGCCGAACAAGGGATTCCCAAGCTAACAATCCAAAAACTTATGAACTTCCCAGAGCGCGCAGAATCTACTGTGGATCGCGTGTGTGATGTCTCCGTCTCTCTAACAACAGCCCGCACCGCATCAAATCTGGAGGGTATCGAAAACAAAAAAGATTGTGAGTGGACAAAAATAAATATTAAGTTCAGAAAACAGTAATAAGAAAGTACATTTATACCCTCCACAAAAAAAACCAATGCATTCATATGAAATCCATTCCATAAAACCATTTCATATCCAAGATAAGAAAGCCATCAGTGGAAACCAGAATTCTCAAATCCAGGGCCTCAGCTCAAAATCATAAATCCTCATCAAAGTACGGAAACTCAGCCCAAAAATTCAAAAAATCCTCAAAATCCAAATCATCCGGGCCACAGCCCAAAACATCTGAAAACTAGTGAAAACCCAAAGTAAAATATCAATCAATCAAGTTGCTGGATCTCAAGCGCGCCGAGCCTTTAAACTCAAAACACATGCGCATAATCAGGCCTTCCAGGGATATCAACGAGTCTTTAAACTCAAAACACAATCAATAGGCCTCCAGGGATATCACAATAACCGAGTCTTTAAACTCAAAACATATCAATCCAGGGTCATCCCCCGTCATCAATCAACCGAGTCTTTAAACTCAAAACCAGATCCAGCCATATCCGGGTCTTTAAACCCAAAACCAAGTTTCAACGGGTCTTTAAACCCAAAAAAAAAGTGAAAATCATAGAAAATCCATATCCGAATTCGCAATCATGATTTCGTAAGCTAGCATCCAGAATCATCATCCCGAACCCAAATGCAGAAATTCACTTTCAAGTTCCAAAACCAAATCCCAAGTCATCATTTCCAAAATCCAGTTCCAAAACCCGAAAGCACGTTTATCGAAATCCCTTTTATGAACAGGGCTTAAAGCCCGAAATCACTTTTTGAAAATCCATTAGAAATCATTAAAATCAAATCATAATCCATAATTCAAATCCCAAAGTCAAATCATCAAAACCATGATCAAATCACAACATAAATCGTAAGCTCGTAAAACGTGCAAATACGTAAATATCTTGAAATACGTGCAAAATCGTAAATCATCAAGTCCATAATCATAAACATAGAAATCAGGTATAGAAAACATATAAACATTTATGCATGCATCATAAGTTAGAAATAAAAGTTCACTCACAGACCATTCGCGTCGCCGCCTCGATACACGCACAATTACACTTTCCCGGATAATCCACTATTACCGGTTTTCCCGAACCTGTCCAAATCCGATAATAAGTTCACTAACTACTTCATAAAACTTATACTAAAGCCCCGTAATTTTTCCAAATTTTTAACTATTTTTAACCGAGCCTTAAAACCTTCGGACATCCCGAAACATATCGAGACGATGTTCGATCGAGTCAAAACTAGTCCCAAAATGTTCGTTACATCAAATACGTTAAACCACATGTTGAAAACTTCCCCAGACTATGCCCCACGCGCCGTCTAAAGGGGCTACGCGTGAGGCCCACGCTCCATACTATTCATCGTCTTCAACCTTGCTTCGACCCGGTCCAGACTGGTTAAGACCAGCCGATTCAACTGGACCAGCACACACGGTTTTTCGCCATTTCCAACTCGATTTTGATTCTATTTCGACCCTGAGCTTGGCCCCATCCTTATCTATCTGTCTATAGCTTTAAATCACAGAACCAAGGTCTGAATCATACCTTCCCGATCATCGATTCCACACCAAACTTTCCTTCTCTGCGTTCTTGCTTCTCCGGCCATCTCTGCCTCTAATTTCACTCCCAAAAGATTTCTTTTGATGTCCAAGACTTCATCCAAATAACCATTTCGATCAATAACGATCACAATCAAAACTGCCATTTTTGGACTTAAAAGAAGGTTTCACGAGAATTGGACTTACCGTTCAACTCAGGCTTCGATAACAGGTTCTATTCATTCCTTACAACCTCAGATACAACACCCAGTGAACCACATCGATCATCAGCCCTTCAATCCATCTTTACCATTTTCAAACTCCAACAGAGAACTTCACGGGTGGTTTCAGGTTTTTCACCACCCCTCGCCGTCATGGTCCACCGCCGTGATCACTGTCCTCATCATCTCCCTTCCACCTTCCTTCACACATCACGGTTTAGGGATGAAGATTGGATCACGGTCTCACCTTCAATCCTCTGTCTCTGTTTTTCCAATCTAACCCAAACCGTGCCAAAATGTTAAAAACATTTATAGGCGGTGAGAGATGGTTCCACAGCCATCCAGAGAGGCCCAGGTGTCCCCATCTCTGTGGACCCATTCCCCAAGGTAGCCACTTGTCCGAAATTAACTGGGCACAGATCCCAATGCATCACAATGACCATTTTACCCTTATTCCATAAATTACTATTCTGCCCTCATGTGCCTAGACCCCTAACGTTGTCGTCTAAACGCCAAGTGACGCATGCCGTCTGTCGTTGTACTCAGGGGATAGAGACCTACCTAAAGGTCCTCGAAATGAGTGAAAAAGCTATGTCATATGAAAAGTCAACAAATTGCCTTTTTTTAACCAAATTACCAAAATACCCTCAAACTTTCGAACATCATAACTTCTGCCTCGAATGTCAGAATCGGACGTGCCACCTGTCAATGAATTCGTGACATCCCAAACTACGCCACAATCATCGGCTAGAGTCTATTTGACTGCCTGAACGAAAAGTCAACCGTTCGCCCAATTCCAAGGGCAAAACCGTCATTTTGCACTGTCCGTCCGAAAGCACTCAAACTGATCACCGATTATCTTCACTAATTCATCATTAACCACTAATATAATCCCAATTTCCGGGATGGGTCGTTACAAGTATCCTATTTTTTTTTATTAAGAATATTGAGAAAGAGAGTTATACAAATTAAATCAAAAGCATCAAAGGCTTGGAAAAATGGTATACACATTCTAAATCAACTTGGGTGTTTGTACTATGTATCTTTTTAATGTGTTTTAAATAATATAATTCGAGTAAAACTTCTTTCTCAATTTTTTAAAAAATATGTGGGAGGAAAAGGAAACAACAGAGAGATCCAAATCGGTTCACCAAGTTCTACCACTACGGGGCCAATCATACTAAAGAAAAGCGTTTGCTCCTATTTCAGAAGGAACACTAGCTATATGCTTGCCCCAACCTCCATAGGTCCTTGGCTTGAACTCCCATAGGGGCCTTTTAATAAAGTGGAGCAGGGAAATTTGCAAGTGAACTTGATGTAGAATATACCAATGATTCAAAAATTGGTTGTAGTTGCATCTAGTGGGTGTGCTAGATTTCCTACATATTCCTTATTAGGAATCAAACTAACGTAGTTCCAAGATTTGGGTTAGTTAAATGTGATTTGGTGGATGATTGTTTGTGTGAATTCGGTTTGAAGAACCATAGATGCAATGGATTCAGAATTGCAGTTATATCTAGATTGAATCTCTAGATTGCCTACAAATTCCTCAACAAAAAATCAAACAGGCATAGTTCATGTTTGAATTTTTAACAAGTGAACCACTCATTAAAAATTAGATTTATTTGAGAGTTTTAAAGAGTGAATGGCCCATTAAAAATATGTCTATGAGTAGTTTGGAGTGGATTTGACTTCCAAAAGGAAGTATGAATTTTATTTGAGGTGGTGGTTGCATCTAGATTGGATTCTAGATTGCCTTTGTTACCCTTGCATAGTGTTTTGTAATATGCCCGAACTTGTTGCAATTGTAAGACCTAATGACCGGATCCGTCCCTAAATTCTGTGAAAACTGGGCCGGTACTGCTCCCGTCTGACAACTCTTGTCAGACAAGGGATATTTCTTTAATTTAACAAGTTTCAAAAGTCAAAAAATTAACCAACCTAGGTCCACTCTTGCGGGGTTACTGCCCATGTTCAACCCACTACCCCGAGAAGTAGTGGTATTTACGAGTTCCACCAATTTCAGTTTTAATTTTATTACTATAATTATCACAATTAACAACCCCAATCTTCATATCCAAATCACCCTAAATTGTCCTTTAATTATTCATATACAATACTCATAGTCACATCATTATTAAGCCTTATTATCATAATATTATGTGTATCATAATGTTAACTTATAATATACCAACATAAATCACATTATTACCACATATACCATTATATATATATATATATATATCATCATGTCATTATCATATCCTCATCTCCATAATCATCATTATCTCACATGAGCAACATGTATTCATCATCATACATCAAAGTCCATCGTATCATTGTGATCATCATAGCATTATCGTCATCATGACATCTTAAATAGTATTCATGTATATATATATATATACTTCTTATATATTCATACTCACATTAATCTTAAGTTCGTTTTTCATAAATAATTAACACTATAACATACACAATAAAGTATGCATATAGTTCAACCTTTAAATCCAACCATTAATTCATATATTCTTAATTCATCAAACATCATAATTAAATCACTCTTAATTAGTCTTATATTTTAACCTAAACCATATTTACATTAACTCTAAATATAAAAAAAAAAATGAACATATTCATCATAAATCTAGAAGTGTATCTAAATAGTGTCCAAATCCCTCAAACCTTATACCATTAGATTGAGAATGAAAAGAAGGACTTTTTTTTGTGTTGATCGGACAACCAAAGGAGGTTATACGCACCACCACGTGCCACCACAAGCCTATGCATATGGTGGCCCCGCACTTGCCACAGGTTGTCTTCAACCTTGAGGTGGGTCAACCCAGTTTTTACTACTCGAGTGTCAGACCAACGATCTCAACCTTGGTAAAAATCCATCATTCATCAACCGTTTTTCATAATTTTAATGTTCAAATTCATCTATACGGATGCAGAAGAAGATCTATGGTGTCAGAAGGAAGAAAAACATACCTTATAGCACGACTCGGTCGTACCCTTCTCGACTATGGTTTTCCAGAATTTTTCAGCCATGTTCTTTACCCCAAACCGTCACTTCATTAGCTTAATATGACTATAGGAGTGTACGTAGCCTCCTAAGATCCTTGTTCTCGAACTAAAACATCCCAAAATGACTTGAACCCTCAAAGGCCATTTTGAACCTTCACGAGTTGATCACAGCTTATGGTTTTGGGATATCTCGACTCAGCCTCTCCCAGTCTCTCTTCTTCCTCTCCTCTCTTTTCCCCCCTTCTTGCCTTCCTTCTCCCTACCCGTGCCTTACTTCTCTACCATTTCATGTTTTTTTCCTATTTTTTTCTTCTTATTAGGCCAATCACCACCGATTGCACCAAACCAACACACACACACACACACACACACACACACACACACACACACACACACACTTGTAAAATTACCAAATGACTCCTTATGTCAAAATTACCATAATTTCCCTAATTGATTTTGACCCTATCTAATCTATTCAACCTCTATTTTTGGCATACTGCATGTTTACAAACTCAAGGCATTGAGATCTACACAACGATCCTCACCGATCGCATAGAAAATGTCTAGGTAAAAAAGTCAACCTTTTGACCTTCAGGGGAAAAATCGTAATTTCTATTTTCCTCAAAATTTCGGGTCGTTAAACTTAACTTTACCCTTGAACTAACACTCACCATAATGTAGTTTATCACACACTTTGCATGGATTCTTTGTACCATTGCTGACACGACCCACCCCCAATCCCCCGGGATTAAGGTATAAGTCATGTTCCCATCTGATCCACGTGCGACACGAAGGCTAAACATCTGTCCAACCTCCATGTAACACGTAGACCAGACAAGGGATACCAGGTCGATGTACTAAAAACACCTTTCGATTTCCCAGAGTGCGCAAAAACTACTGTGGATCACGTGTGTGATGTCTCCGTCTCACTAACAACAACCCGAACCACATCAACCTGGAGGGTATCAAAAAACAGAAAAAAACTGTGAGTAGACAAAAATAAATAATAAGTTTAGAAAACATTTTAAAAGAAAATACATTTATACCCTCCACATAAAACTAATGCATGCATTCGAAAACCATTTCATTTCGTAAACCATTTCCTTCCAAAAACGTTTGTGAAAACTAGAAATCATTTTCGTTTCTCAAATCCAGGGCCTCAGCCCAAAACCATAAATCAAATCCAAGTACGGGAACTCAGCCCAAAAATCCACAAATCCAAATCATCCAGGCCACAGCCCAAAACATCTGAAAACCATGTGAAAATCATCAATGTATGACAGAAATCCAAACTCAGTTAAAATACATTTCCATCAATCGAACCTGCTAGATCTATCCGAGTCTTTAAACTCAATATATATCCGAGTTTTTAAACTAAATATATATCCGAGTCTTTAAACTCAACAGGACTCAATATCAATCCGAGTCTTTAAACTCCCAAGTCTTTAAACTCAATAGGACTTCGGGGGAAATCACAATATCTGAGTTTTTAAACTCCCGAGTCTTTAAACTCACTGGGTCTTTAAACTCAAATCACATATCTGGGCCCGTCCCCCTCACATATCATATCCGGGTCTTTAAACCCAATACCAGATCCAGAAAATCCAATTCAAAACCATTTTCTCCAATCCAAATCCATACATCCATTTGCGAATCCGAAATCTTCCTTTGAAATTCCGAATCCAAACCCAGAAATCACGTTTATCAAAATCACTTTGCCAAATCCCTTAATAAACCATTGAAATCAAATCATAATTCAAATCCCAAAATCATAGTATCAAAACCATCATCAAAACATAGTATAAAGGCATAATCATGAAATACGTATAAATATGGAAACCGTATCGAAATACGTGCAAATCATAAATCAAAGATATCACAATCATAAACATAGAAATCACGTATAGAAAACATATAAAAACATTTATGCATGAATCATAATTTAGAAAGCAAAGACCACTCACAGACCATTTGCTATGCCGACTCGATACGCGTGCAATTACGCTTTCCTGACTAATCTTCTATCACCGGATTTTTCAAACCTGTCCAAATCACATTCTAAGGTCACTAACTACCTCAATAAGCTTCCACTAAATCCCCGTAATTTTTTCGAATTTTTAACTATTTTTAAACTCGATTCTAAACCTTCAGACATCCCGTATCCTATCGAAACGATGTCCGATCGACTCGAAACTAGTCCCAAAATGTTCGTTACATCAATTACATTAAAAGCTGTGTTGAAAACTTCCCCAAAAGAGGTGCCACGCGCCCCCACGCGCCGCCCAAAGGGGCTGCGCGTGGGCCTCACGTGCCTGCACTGGTTGTCTTCAACCTCGGGCAAATTGGGTTTAGACCGGTCTGATTCAAACCGGTCCAACTCGAACCAGCAAGGCCGATTTTCAGCCATTCTCTGTGTGATTTCAGTCATATTTATTCCATTAGTTTCATCCTTTCATTTCCAATCGAATCACATGATCAAAACTTGAAATTAAAGTCAATAATATACCTCCCCGAGCGATGATCGAATTCCTGTTTTTCCTCCTCTCTGTCCGGCTGTCACAAACCACCATATGCCATGGTTTTGGGCTCTATAAATTCCTTTAAACCTCCAATACCTTACCCAATCAACCACAGTAGTCAATAACAGCTAAACCTAACTTTGCCATTTTTAAATTCAAACTAAAACTTCACGGGAACACTCACCTATCGTCGCCGTCGTGCTCCGCTGCGACTACCACTGCATTTGTCTTAACCTCACCTCTCATTTCTATTCAGAAATCATGAGCAAAGAATCACATTTGAGGGGGAATGGATCATTTTTTCCTCACGGTGTAGGGTCCCCTTTTCTGTTTTCACGGTTTCATAGCCACCGTCGTGGACGACCCTCCGTGGTGGCACCACCACCTACCCCATCATCTAGTCTCTCATTTGCCTTCACAAAGGTTACCGAAATGATGAAGATCAAAGGAAGAGGATGTGTGAATGTTCATGCTCTGTTTTTCTCTTTTAACCCCAAAACCGTCAAAACCTCACCATTTTCACGATTTTGTAACGACATGAAGATGGTGTCCAAGCTTCCACAACCATCCAGATAAGGCCAAGTGTCCAAATTTCTATGTACACAAATTCCAAGGCAAGCCAAGTGTCACAATCCTACTGGCACAGATCCCAAGGCAGAGAAAAAGACCAAAATGCCCTTGAGGCTAAATTACCATAACGCCCCTAAATTTCCGAACGTCATAACTTCTTCCTCGAATGTTGGAATTGGACGTGTCGCCTGTCTACGGACTCATGATGTCTCGAGCTACATCAAGTCATCGACCAAAGTCCATTTGACCACCCGAACCAAAAGTCAACATTTCGCCCATTTTAGGGGCAAAACTGTCCTTTCGCACTGTCTGTCCGAAAATATTCAACTAATCACCGATTAATCTCACTAATCCGTCATTACCCATTAATCAAATCCCGAAATTTGGGACGGGTCGTTACAATAGTTTCCATATGTCTGGTTTCTTCTATAATGGATACTATAGAATCAAAAGGATTAGTCAAACTTACGAAGATCTTCTGAGTTAATCTCTTCTTAGTCATATCCTCTCCATATGATTTCATTTGATTCATTACACCATAGAGTCTACATATGTATGTAGACAGTGATTCATCGTCTTTCATTCTTGTATACTTAAAACCACATTTAAGAGATTGAAGTTTGATTACACTTACTTTTAATCGCCTTTATACTCATGTTTTAGAAGAACACAATTAGCTTTGGAGGTTTCCTCATTCTTGATCCTTGGGAAAATGTCGCCAGCAACTGCATTTTAGAGTATATGTAACGGCTTGGAAATTTGAGAAAAATAAAATTGGAAGACTTAAAGTGGGAATGAGATTTTGCCCCTAAAATGTCAAAAAATGACTTTTTGGACGTTCTACAAGGACCGTTACGAAGGTCTCAGACTCTTGATTCCATAGACATGCTATAAGACCAGTGTCTTGGGAGGAACAGTGAACAATCTCACATTGCTCGGGGAAGGAAATGTGAAGTTCCTTATATGTGTGCACACGTATCTATCTAGCACAAGACCTTTCGGGAGCTCACTGACATTGGATTCCTTTGGAACTCCAATGTTAAGAGAGATTGGGCTAGATCAATCCCATGATAGGTGACTCACTAGGAAGTTGCGTGTGAGTTCCTAGAAACAAAATCATGAGAGTTGAGCCCAAAGTGGACAATATCGTGCTAAGGGAGTCGTGACATAATGGTATTAGAGCAAGACTTCAACCGGAAGTGTGCCAGTGAGGACGCTGGGCCCTAAGGGGGTGGATTTTAAGACCCGTGTCTTGGGAAGAATGGTGAACAATCCCACATCGCAAGATGAGGGAAAGGTGAAGTGCCTTATATGTATGTGCATGTATCTATCTAGCTCGAGGCCTTTTGGGAGCTCATTTGCATTGGATTCCTTTGGAACTCAAAATTTAAGCGAGATTGGGCTAGAGAAATTTCATGATGGGTGACCCATTGGGAAGTTGCACGTGAGTTCCCATAAACAAAATCGTGAGGGTTGAGCCCAAAGCGGACAATATCGTGCTAGGGGAGTCGGGTCGTGACACAGGCGATATGTCGAAATTGGATACATGTCAAAGTTTCCTAGGGACATTTTGGTAATTTTGGAATTAGGGATATTTTGGTAATTTTATAATATGAATCTAGGTTTGTAACGACTTGGAAATTTGAGAAAAGTAAAAACGACGATTTTTCCCTTAGAATGTCAAATGTTGACTTTTTGACTAGGACACCTTGTGTACATTTCGTGTGGGTCGTTGCGTAGGTCTCTGACTCCTATGTCCATAAACAAGTGGTATGCCAAAATTGGAGGTCGGATGGGCTTGATACAGGTTAAAATTGACTAAGGGCATTTGGTAATTTTGTGAGAAAACCTAGAATAATCTAGATTTCTCTTGATTTTCCTCCCATTTTTCCCACTTTCCTACTTATATATATATATATATATGTGTGTGTGTGTGTGTGTGTGTGTGTGTGTGTGTGTGTGTGTGTGTGTGTGTGTGTGTGTGTGTGTGTGTGTGTGTGTGTGTGTGTGTGTGTGTGTGTGTGTGTGTGTGTGTGTGTGTGTGTGTGTGTGTGTGTGTGTGTGTGTGTGTGTGTGTGTGTGTGTGTGTGTGTGTGTTTTGTGAGAGGTGTTCGGAAGTCGATGGCTGAAATAAAAAGGGAAATGAGAACAAAGAAAGAAATGAGAAAAAATGGAGGTCTGGGTGAATCCATAATCCAAACTCGTGAAGCTAAAATTGGTTGTGGACCATCAAATTGCTCTGATGCTTTCTGGTATCTAACTAAAGATGCCATGCTGCTAAATGAGTCCTTAGGATCGTTTTGGGGCAAAATGAAGTGAGTTTGAACGTTGGAGAGCCATAAAAATGACTAGGGAAACCATGGCCGAAAGTCGAAGGAGATGATCTGTGACATCCACGTAAGTGTTCTTAATTTTGATGCTGCAGATCTTCTCCTGGGATTTTGTAGGCAAGATTAGGTCGTTAGAACGTGAAAAATAGACGTGAAAATTAAGTTTTAAAGTTGGGTTAAGAACGTGGGTCGAACGACCCGAAAACCAGACAAACGAGTCTGGACCAAGGAACACGATGACCCTAAGACTAGCGTGTGGCCACCACGTGCAGAGAGCTTCTCTGGCACGTGCGGAGGCATTTCGTCGTCCGGTCAACACGAAAAATGATCATCTTTAAATTCTGAATAAAATGGTACAAATTTGAAGGTAGTCAAACATGGTTTGGTTATGGTTCCAGGTATTCGACATAATATGTTTATGTTCTAAAACCTAAATTAATTAGTAGACTTAACATGATGTTATATGGGTTGTTAATGACCTAAAAAGATGGAACATGGTGACTGATTGGTGTTGATACTAAAGATATTGATTATTATGAATTAGAAAGAATTGTAGTGATTTAGAATAAATATACTTTAAGTTATTAACACTGATGATAAAACTTGTAGAGCACTAATGTTAACGATTCGTTATGTAGTGAACTTATGATGAATGATGGACTCGTTATGTTGCGAACTTACAATGAATGATGGACTTTTATGAGAAACTAACGTGTTTGATAAGGAATTTGGTTATAAACAATATAGTGAAGTTCACCTATAAATTTTATGCAAGCTTAAATTACTAGTTTCATTATTAAACAATATTGTTATTTGTTTGGCATTATTGTGCATTAGCATTAATTATATGAAGTTAAAGAATTAAGCGAAGTTTAATTAATAAAAATCACCTCTTGATGGGGTTAGTTGGTTGGAAGTGGGTGACACCTCGCAAGAAATGAATTATGTTTGTTTAAGTATGAAATGAGAATAAGAATAAGAATAAGAAAATCTCTAATCTGATAGGAGTTGTTCATACGGGAGCATGACCAGTTTAATTTTCAATTAAAATTGGTGGCGGGTCCTGTCAAGGTCCATCTAGAAGATTCTGAGTTTTCCTCCCTTTCATCCTTTCCACCAACTTATGCTTGTATATATATATATATATATATATATATATATATATATATGTAAGTAATTTATGTTGTGGGTGATCGGTTAGGAGGCCGAAAAGAAGAAAAATGAAACAAATGGAAAGGATAACCAGAAAATAGAGAAGGGAAGGAGAGACGAGAGAGAAGAGGATGTGAGTAATATTAGAAGAAATTGGAGAGGTGGAGACACCCCCAAAGTCAAGAAAAACAAACAAACCGGTAAGCTTAAACATGGTCGTGGAGTGTTGGACATTTTGATAGTGATCAGCTCGAAACTAAGGATCTTGGCAAGCTAAGAGAGTCCCTACGAAGATTTTGAGCTATAAAAAGGAAGGTTTGGATGCAGGGAATGCTGGAAGACAAACTTGGCATGTCACGCCCCGCCCCCTCCAACAGAATATTGTCCGCTTTGAGCTCGCCCTCGTTGAGCCTAGCCCATATGGGTCCCTACCCTCATGATTTTGCTTCTGGGGTCCCACCCCCAAAACTCGACCTCTACGTGAGAGAAGTGCCCCGCACATACTCCCCCTATCAAGATATTGTATGTATCCTGGTGCCACTCACACGATTTTGTTCCCAAGATTGAATCTCTGAACGCGTCCTCTAAGTGAGAGAGGCGCGCTGCACCCAATGCCCCATACATACTCCCCCAAGTAGGATATTATCCATGTTCGAGTCCCACCCGCACGGTTTGGTTCCCCAAATCCAATACCTGAACGCATTCTGTTGGATAGAGGCATGCTAACACATATAAGGCGCATCCCCTATTTCTTCCTAGTGATGTGGGATTGCTCATCATGCTTCCAAAGCACGAGTCCTCACATTCCACCCCTTGGGCCCAACGTCCTCGTTGGCAAAATCAATTCCGGTCGGAGTTGGGCTCTGACAATATAGAATATTGTCCGCTTTGGACCCAACAGGATCGCAGCCCAAAGCGGACAATATTTTGTTTGAGGGGGCAGTGGCGTGACATGGAAACCATAATCGAAAGCTTGGAAGCTTGGATCAAGATTTCGAGGTAAGGTTTCTTCATGTGAACTTATAGATCTTCTTTTGGGTTTGTTTAGATGAAGTTAGATCTTTAAAGCGTGAAAAGGGGACATATGAATCAAATTCTAGATCTGGGTCATGGTCGTCGGGTCGGGCGACCCATATTGTAGAAACAGGGTGGGGAAGTTGAGGAAGATGATGAATAGTACTGTTGGCGCTTGAAGAGCACGCGCATGGGACTGTGGCGGCGCGTGGGGGCACATGCCACCGTGTTTCAATTTCTAGTGAACATACTTGTTCATATTTTCAATTTTACGAATCCAACCGTACAGTTTTCTTGACGATCGGATATCGTCTCTAAGCAGTTTTGACTGTCCGAAGGATTATGCGTCGTTTTAAATTCGTTTAAAATCCCAGAAATTACGTGAATTAAATATAAGGTTATTCGGAACAATTTATAACCCTTAGAAGTGATTTTGAAAAAATGAACGTTTTCGAAAATTATGGGAAGACGTGCAAGTCGATTTTCGGCTACATGGACGGTATGTGTGAGTGGATCTTTCCTTTCCTTTTCTTTAAATCCTTATGCATGCATATTTACTTGTTTTACTTGCTTTATTACATGATTATGTGGTGTTTGTTTGATTATGATTTTTAAGTGATTTTTATTATAATTTTATGAAAATTATTCTAAGTGCATGTTGTAAGAGGTTTTGTGAAAATTGTGCTTTAGGCCTATTGGAATGTGAAATTGGTTTCTGATGAATTGTTATGTATTATAAATGTACGTTTTCTCAATATTTGTGATGTGATAAAGTTTGGACAACTCTTCTCAAGATGTTAGTTGGTTGGTTAGTCTCAGATGTCGAGTTGGTCTCTATTTCTTAAGACTAGTGATTTAGACGTCGAGCTGGGCTTCGTTTCCTGAGTCAATTTCACTCGGATGTCGAGTTGGGTTCCGCGTCCCAAGTGATTGGACAACCGATAGTGCGAATGATAATTATTTATATTCGAGCTTCAAGGATTGGTTGGTTGTGTGTATTGTAGTGGTGATTGACATCTTTTCGTATATAATTGGATTTACTGATATTTTTTGATTTATGGACATTTTTCACGTATTTTGAGGTTCATGAGCTTTATTTTGTTTTAACCGAGATTTGATAATTTTTTATATGTATGCACAATTTTTAGAAAGCGGAGGGTAAATTACCTATGTTTTCGAAATATGTTTTTAAAATAAATTTTTTGTCCACTCAAACGTTTTCGTAATTTTGGTAACCCTTCAGGGTTGTTGCATGAAAATCGAGGTTGTTCAAGTGGTAGAGACATGAATGGAAGAAGTACGATTATCTCTTGTCGGACTAAGATCGGAGATAATTTCAGTATTTTTCAGACGAGAGCAGGACCTTGTCTGACAAAAATTAGAGGTAATTTCGATAAGAGCAATACCAGACGCGATTTCAATGATAGTTCAAGAACGGGTCCTGTTAGTATGCCAAGTGATTTGATGTCTCTGGCCAGACCACGGCGAGCATGTTGAATTTCCACTTCTTCAATATCTTTTTGTGTAACCACTCTATCAGGTATTCCTTCATCAACTAGTTCCCACAGATCATAGGACTTTAGTATAGTTTTCATTTTTACATTCCAGAAATCATAGTTTGATCGAGTGAAAGTTGGTACTCTCAGCTCTCCTCCAACTCCAGCCATATCAGACTAGATCTCAGTAGCAATGAGAGCTACTCAACACCCCAGATGATGATCTTGGAGCTCTGATACCGTATTGGCAATCAGAGTTTCAAAGCTGGAAGGTGGTGTTTCAAGTCAGCATTAGAGCAAATCGTGGAAGTCCTTCAATTTTGAATCTCCTAGCTGAGTTTGAATCGGGATTAGCCCGTGAGGTATTTCAATTTACTTCTACTCTTTGTTTGTGAATAATGGATTGAAATCAATAATGAAACTTGAGTGATGATCACTGTTATAATCGATGCACTATAAGTATTCGATGAATTGCTTGACTCAATCTTTCTCTTTATTCACTCAGCTATTATTGAAAATTTTCTATATTAATTACTTTGAACTGAATGGAATGCATACATACGCACATACTCTCTCGATTCAATTACACAAGGATACTATGACATCACTTGACCTATTACAAGACAACTTAACACCTAACATTCTATATTCTAACTACATCTCCTTGAGCTTAAGCAAGGAAATCACACACTAGGTGCACTCTGATTTTCTGTTATCGCCCGCACAGCTCATCACACTTCACTCATTTACACTTCACACTTCACTCATTTACACCTGTTCAGTTTAGTAGAGGTCCAGTTGGCAGCTTAGTTAGCAACAGCAGAGGTGTCTTCCTGTCTTTGTTTTTTTTCCTTGTTGCAAATGTGAAGGCTCAATGACACGCCTCTTATTTGATGAGAACATGTATGCTGACATAGTTTGGTCACGTGTCGGCACAGATTGGCTTTTATATCACTTTGACCGAAGTTTTCAATTTCTTTTAGTGCAAACCGAGCCGTACCAAGAGAAGGCAACGAATTCGATTGCCTATGGTTTTTCTTTGCAGATGATAGCTAGCAGCAATGAGACTTGGAGAGGACAAGAGGGACTTGTCAAAGAATAAGCAGTCCCCAGTCCTGAAACCCGAGTAATCAGCATTGAGGGACCACTCCCTAATTTGAATAGAAAATCGAAGCGCACCTAAAAAAGTTACGAGTTCTATTGCATTGTTTCTCTTCAATCTTCTTCATCTCTTGCCAAATGAGCATTTTGTCAGAGAATAATACTTCTCGTTGTTATTGCTGCATCCAAGGGTGAAGTTTTCTTTGGAGGACTCAGGGCTTGTCTCTTATACTCTGCAAATCGAATCGCAACAAAACAAAGGTAACAGGTTCTATTGCTGCGTATGCTTCTTTCTTCATGATCACCGTGGCTTGGAGATTGCTCCATTTAAGATCTTCAAATACGAGTCAGTAATTAACTCATTTTATTCGCTTGTGCGCAGCTTTATTTTGGGAAGAAACTCGTACTTCAGCCACGCGATAGGTTCTTTTCTTTCCATGCTCTTTTTATATTTTAGAGATATGGGGAGCCGCAGGACTTTTCTTGGGACATTGCCATGGCGTGTCTCATGAAGAGACCGCAGCGAGGTTTTCACAGCTGTGAGCAGCGAGGTTTTCACAGCTGTGAGGCTTGTACTTGGATAGCAACATGAAATGCGTAATCGAAGCACATCATAAAAAGAGATGAACAGGGCACCAAAATTTACCTTTTTCTTTCAAAACTTTGGCCTGCAAAAAGAGCCTAGGTTCGTTTCTTCCTTCTCTCAATTATCTGTACTCTGTCTCTCTTCTTCTTTGCGTCGTTTTTCTCTTCTTCTTCTTCCCTTCTCTTTGACTCTCATGCCATTATATATTTACAGGCTCGCTTATGAATGTTTGAGATGTGAACATCAGACTACACATTCTCATCGGCTAGCGTTTGTTTCTTGTTAAACACTAGTCAGAACCGGAATTCTAAGCTAACTCAGGGAGATGGATTTGAACAAGGACTTCATTTTGCCTCATAAAAGACCTCCATTCAAATCACTGCCGTGAGGCCCAAAAAAAAAAAACACAATCATTTGCCTGTTTCATCGTACCATCTTCGATTAATCCGGAGTTTTTATTTCGCTCGCTTTTCTTGTATTTTATCTTAGTATTTTTTTTTTTTTTTTTTTTTTGTGGTTTCAAACAAGCATTAAGGAATGCCGGCAAAATTGCAAAAGCTAATAAAGAAACCTAGCTACTTGGGTCACTCTACCGACAACAATCAAGGCGCTCGTCCTACAAACTTTAGTAAAGTCTCATCGGTTAAGATCTATTACAAACTTTGGAAATTGAACTCAAGCAAGGATTTCAAACTAATATCAAACCCTTGGGATGGAAAATCATTAACAATTCGAGTTGGAAACAAAACAAGGTCTACAATATATCAGTACAAGTTTCGCAAACGAAAACCAGTCCCGGCAAATTAATGTCATAAACACAGACGAATTGTAAGAAATAATTTCCCAATCTTGCCTGGTTGCCAGATTTAGATAATCCTCACCTGGCTTCAAAATCACAGGCAATGAAGACCAACCCAACCTTAAACCAAGAATGATGGAATGTGATGAAAAAATTCTCCTTTCGATATTATTGAACTGACAAGTTCTCATGCCTTGGACGCAGGATTTAATAACCACGGTTATATGGAGCATTCATGTTCTCAGCAGGTGGAGCTGGTTGCCTGGGTCTTGCGTATTCGGCAAATATGACCCAACCATCAAGAAACTATACTCATAACAAAACAAAACAAAAACAAAAAATTTCAGTTCCACCATAGATACAAATGTATAACGATAATATCACATAAGTACCACCACCTATTTTTTTTCATTAAAATAAATCAAAATTATCAGTATCAATGAAAGAGGAAAAATTGATCATATGGACAGACTAAAAACAGAACCAAATGATACACAACTACCAGAAAACACGATTTTACAACTAAACTACCATAAAGAAATCAACAACATATAATGTCCACCACCGAACGGTATCAGTAGTGTCTTACACAATTCTAAAAACAATTTGGCAGATTATATGGTTCAAGGGGAAAGATGATATATATGTAAGAAAATTTAGTCTACTATACTACTCGTTCGGCAGTTTGGAACTCACGTTCCTGTATTCTCCATTCTGGAAATTCCTTATGTTGCACATAACAAAGCACCTCTGTTAATGGAAGTAAAACTATGTCCACTTCTTTTGCCTTAAAGAAAAGTAACAGGCGTATAAAACAATTTCAAACAGAAGCCAATTTTGGAACAAAATTCTCTTTTCTACAATTTGTTTCCTGAGGATTTGGGAGTAATGTTTCTCAGAAGAAAAGAGTTCCATTTCCTTAAACTTCAGCTTTGAGTGTCAATAGGTGCTTCCACAACCCAATATGGAGAGCCCTTACATAAGGTGGGGGATGACATATTTGAAAGCACCAAACGATTGTGTTTTGCAAAAATTTATCATGTTATATCAAACAAAATATAACAGTGTACGGAATATTGTCAACTGACCGATCCATCCATGCCTTTTATGCCTTTGGCAGCATCTTCTAATGTAGCATAGTTTACAAAACCAAAACCCTTGGAATACCCTGATACCCGATCTGTTACCACTTTAGCTGTAAACAGAAGAGTCAATAGTAAATACTTACGAAGGAAATCACATATATAATTTAACCATTTAAAGGAATAACAACTTACCATGAACTACTTCACCAAACTGAGAAAAGGCTTCGTGTAGTTTTTCTGTAGTAGTACGTTTGCTAAGCCCTGACAACAAAACAATGTGATCCAATAAAAATCCTAGTACACCAACAGTTAAGATATGATTAAATCTGGACCTACTAAAGGCCAAGAGAGTGATCAGCTATAGAATAAAAAAGAGAACAACTTTTATAAGAAAGGTAATTAACTTCAATAGATCTCAATAAAAATAGCTTGTTCAATGATACAGAATCAACAAAATTTGCACAAGATGTGGTTAGAACAGAACTTATAAATAAGTCTAACTGACTGAAAGCGACCAGAAAGAACCAAGTAAAATCATTACCAACTAACTGGTTGAGAGTCACCTATACATTGTTAGCACCAAATCGTTCATGTTCATGGAAACTCAAAATCCTCTTCCAAACCATTACACGTCAGTCAATCGACACTCACAAATCAAAATGATTGACTTAAACAAACATTTCCAATTAAAAAAAATAAAAATATTCCTTACCAGCCATTTAAGCTAAGAGAGATATAACAAATCGAAATCTATACCACCATTATTCATTATGAGCCTACAATTAAAAAATTTCAATTGCAAACTTTGCTTCTGTAACCCTCAGTCTGGTTTCTAAAAAAGATTCCAACACGTTCTATCTTATCAGAGATTCCACAATTTAAGAAAAAATGATAAACGATAGAAATTCAAGAAAAAAACCCAGTCAATTAGTGGGATGGCCAGTTTTAAGTTGCTAAATTGATAATTATAAGAGAATTCTTATTGCATGCTCTCTCCAGAAGCCACATACTCGTAAACTCCAAAAACATTGGATAAGCAACTCAAAGCTACGAGCTTTTTGCAATTTATAGAAATCTACACCAAAACACCGATGACCCACTCGAAAAATAGAGGTAATAGGAAAGAAATGAGAGGAAAAAAGGAAAAAGGGAAAACAGGGGTCTACCAGAGACGAAGAGGTTGGTGTTTGGCTCAGCCTGCTGTCGAACCGAAGGCTCCGGAGATTTCATTGTGGAAATGAAACTTGTCGAGAAGAGCCGACTCAAGCCACGATTAGGCCCCACCGCGGCCGCCGCCGCTGCTCTCAGAGTCAAAGCCATCGTCTGTGCGTTTTGAGGGCTTTATGCTAATGTCCTAAAACCCTTGACACTGGCTTTCCAGAGACAGCGAGACAGAAGAAGGTCGCGGCTTCGAGGGATGCGGGTATTTGTGAGATTATGAGGAGCTAATTCTTGAAATGACGAAATTGTCCTCATTTCTAGAGTTATTTGGTTAATTATATAAGGACATAAATGTCCTACAACTATCCAAATTCCAGGCCCAAAAAGATGACAGACCACGTACAAAGTATACAACTGCTTGAAGCTGGACTTTACAGTTCAGGTTCAAGGACTCAACGACCCAATTGCCATTCTGGCTCCACAAATTGGGTCAATCCGTTTACTCTCTTTTTTTCCCCACAAAGGAGATTGGAGAAAGGAATTATACATCGCTAACCTACTGGCATCGGTGTTTTTTTTTTTTCCCTTTCATTACAGAGAGATTTTTTTAATTTTTTTTTCTTTTCATATAATAGGTTATTAGAATTTTAATTTGAGATTAGTTATTTACAAATCAATTTTAGAACGAACTGAATTAGACCAATTTGATTATTGACATCGGTTAACGTTTGTTAATTTGCTTTTTCATTTTTGTTTGAAAAAATAAAAATAAAAATAAAAAAAACTAGTTAAAACAAATTTTGAAACGAAAAATGGGAGGAGTTACTATTTGAGCCCGGTGTCCCTTTTATTTTTTTACCTCACACTGCCGCTTTTAACCTTTTTTAATTTTTTTTAGTTTATAAATTTAACTGTTGTATTTTTAACTGAAAAGAGCCAAACAAAAGAAAATATTACAGGATTTATTTTTTTGAATAAACTACATAAAATACATAAATTATATGTGTCATTTCAATATCATACTCCAATTATGAAAAATTAGATTTTAGGTACCTAAATTATCAAAACACAATATTTAATTACCCACAGTTAGTAATCTGTTAAAAAAAATCTATTAAGTATTTAAATGGCATTTATAGGGCCCTTTTTATGCTGAGATGGAGTTCAAATTATTATTTTACTTTTAATTTTTATTATTTTTTATTTTTTACTCTCTCTCATACCCATTCCCTCTTTCTCCCCGACTCCTTCTCTATCCGACAACGACGACAACCATCACCATCGCCCTCGATTCCGACCATAACCAGTCTCACCACCACTCATAGATGCCTCGCCTCGTCGAGACGACCACATCCATGCCACCCTATCACTATTGAAGCTCGTCGTAGAAGACAGATCGCAACTAAGAAACCTTGAAGCTTCTCTGCCATCGATGGCATTTCCAACCGACTAGGCACGGATCGAGAAGGTTTTGGGGTGGGCTCCAGCCCACTTCAAATGTGAAAAAATATGAAAAAATCAAAGGATTTTTTTACTAAATTTCTAGTAAATACTATTTTATTAAGCTAATTGGCTATAAATCAGCCATCTTCTATTCTTAATTATGAATTCAACCCACCTCTATTTTCAATACTGGGTTCGTGTCTGCAACTGACCCAACCTTGGAGACCACCCTAGGCAAGGCAAGCCTAACCTTATCTCCTTAATTTCGGGTTTTAATTGAAAGTCGTGTTCTTGTCGTGGAGATAAGCTTTATTACCTGAGGATGAGGAGGAGACGCATATGATCCTTTCTATGTGGATGTGTTGAGACCTCCTAGAAAAATGTCAGAGAGGAACCTAACCCTACATCCATGAAGGTTCTAATTCGAATAACCAAGGAGGAGAAAGAAGCCCGAAAGCCCAGCCTTGTACGATGCTTGGCAACCCACCTGATAATGGATTGTTGATCCCTAAATTGATTGAGGTCAAAGTTACCTGGTTCAATGAAGGGGGTTTGACTCGTGATCTGAAACACCCGACCCCAAACGAGATACAATTCCGATCCACATCGCCAAATTGATCGACCTTGAAATTCAAGATAAATTATTGAGGTCGCCACAAACTCGTATCCAAATATGAAAATTTTCATTTAGAGACCCAAACTAGGCCTCGTCATTGGGCCGGGTCGGGCAAGCCCGACCCAAAATTTTTGGGCTTGGGCCGGACCGGGCCGGGCCTATTTCATAATTTAAAAAATACCGGGCCGGGTCGGCTAGGCTTGATCATAAATATGAAAGCCCATGCCCTTTGTCGGGCCGGGCTTTTATCGGGCTTTACGGGTCGGGCCTACTAAGCCCACTTGGGGCGGGCCTACTAAGCCCATTTGTACCTACCTAATTGTAAAAAAAAAAAAGGTGAGTTGAGCTTAAATATTATTATCGAATATTGAAATAAGCTAAGGAAGGGTACTATTGGATTTGGAGAATTGACTTAACTTTTCGACCATAAAGTCGAGATAGATTAAGGAGGTCGATAAGAGAGCCAGAGACCTAGTGAGTTTTTTTGAATTTAGGGTTAGGGTTTGGTTTGGGCATTGGGCTTTTAAATGACACTAGGTTGAGATTTGGTTGGAGTTTTGATTTTGGCTATGATAGTAGTAACAAGATTGGACTGGATATCAATTCTTAATTTATAATTATTTTATATTTTCGGGCTTATGGGTCGGGTTTATCTGGGCGGGTCGGGCTGGACTTACCGGGCTTTATCGGGCTCGGGCCTATCGGGCCTAGCGGGCTTGAATACCCTAAGCCCAAGTCCAGCCCGTCAACATGCGGGTCGGGCCGGCCCACGACCCATATCGGGCCGGGTCGGGCTTTTTGTCATCGGGTCTATCGGGTACCCATAAGCCCGTGGACTTCTGGGCCAAATGATGAGGGCTAACCCAAACTATCAAAACATATCATCGAATGTTAGTCCATCTGTTAAATGCTAAGCTGGCATTTTTTGATCAAACTGTTTATGTTGAGTTGGAAGCTATGTGAATAAAACATAATTAAAAATTCAATATATTAAAAAATTGTAAAATGAATTATAATAAAGTACAATTAAAAATAATAATTGTAAAATAGTTATAATAATTTATAAATTGAATACATGGTGGATTTGATCTCTCCCATCCCACCAAACCCAGCACCGTGAAGAATAAAAATAAGGCACACGAGAAAAACCGTAAGATTCGATCTTAACAGACATATCACCAATTATATAGGTTCAAGACTTGTAGACCCCGAATTGAAAAAGGCCATGCGATTTCGGATGAAGTCTAGGCAGAGGTTGTCATCGGGCGGCCATGTAGTTAGAGTATGATGCAGAGACCACAACGATATTCGATTATATTTATATTCGGAGCTGGGAACTGCAGTTTTCTAATTTACAAAGACGACGATAATAGCAAGTGCGACAATTATTCTGAGAAACAATCCCGACAAGCAGGCCATTCAATTAGTCTTGGAATAGAGATTTTGGGGAGGTGAGTTCATTGGCATACTTGTTTGTTCAGACTCAGAGACAAGATAGAGATAGAGAAAGTTAAGACTCGGGACTTGGGCTAAATTAAATGCTAATAATTTAGTATGATCAACGAATAAGATTTCGAATCCAGTTGAAGTTGCCCTCGAACACCCACCTTCAACCCCTTTCTTTCTTTCTTGGACTTAACAAGAGCGGCGATTTGAAGGGCCTCGACTGCATCTGCATTGCTTCCTATTGGTTCTAATCTATCATCCACCGACAAATCATGCACCCCCTTGGTTCTAATCTGCACTGTTTCATGTTGGTTCTAATCTTTCATCCACATGTCGATCTTAACAGACATATCACCAATTAGATAGGTTCAAGATTTACAAACTCCGAATTGGCGACGAGAATGTTCGGTTATCTTCATATTCGGAGCTTGAAACTGCAGTTTTCTAATTTGACAAAGATGATGATAATAGCAAGTGCGATGATTATTCTGAGCAGCAATGCGAAGAAGAAAGCCATTTTATTGGTCTTGGAATACAGATTTTGGGGAGGTGAGTTGATTTGCATACTTGTTTGTTCATACTCAGAGAGGAGATAAAGATAGAGAAAGTTAGGACTTGGCACTTGGGCTAAATTAAATGCTAGTAATCTAGTATGATTTGAATTAAAAAACTTGATATAGATTGTAAAGTTTTTTATGTAAGATTTAATTTTGACAAAAAAAGATGAATCAAAGAATGAGATTTTGAACTCTGTTGAGGTTGCCCTCGAACACCCATCTTCAACTCCCTTCTTTCTTAGACTTCGACAAGAACAACGATTTGAAGGGCATTGGCCGCATCTACATTGTTTCATGTTGGTTCTAATCTTTCATCCACTAGAAAATCAAGCACCCCTTTTGTTCTAATCCGCATTGTTTCGTGTTGTTTCTAGCTGGTTCTAATCTTTCATCCACCTGTTGACCTTAATTGTAATGACCCGACCTGTAATTACGAGATTACATGGAGATTATCGAGAGTAATCGGGATTAGTCAAGGTGAAATGACAATTTTGCCCATAGAAAGGGAAAATGTTGACTTTTGACTCGGGAGGTTATTTGCACGTTAACCGAGGCAGTACACACATTTCAAGAAATTGGATTGCAGTTTGTCTGTTGTGGGGACCAGAAATATTTAGTGGGGACCAGAAATATCTAGTGGGGACCACAGGATGAGTGACAAGTGTCACTCATCCTATGACCCTCATACTTGATCTTTATTTCTCCCTCATTCTTTCATTCTTCAAACACATATCCAAACCATCCCACATCATTTTCTTATAGTCCCTTCATCATATGTGGCCTTGTGTGAAGGAGCAGGTGAGGGTGAGAGTGAGAGGAAGACGGTGGGAGCACGATCAGCCTTGGAAGCTGCCTGAGAAACCCTAAAAACAAGTAAACCTGTGAACTTGTCATGGTTATTTTTCGGGTTTTTCTGTTGGGACGTTGGAATCATGTTCTGAAGCCAGGGTTTTATCCCTTGAGCTCGTATGAGTCTACATGGACAAAAACCATTGAAATTGGGCAACAGAGCTAGCCTGGGAACTAGTTCGAAGCTAGGCTGTGGGTGTCGAGCTTGGCTGGAAGTTGTGAAGGTATGTTCTTCGCATTTTAAACCCATAGATCGATTTCTAGGTAGAGGATGAGTTTAGTAGTGGAAAAATGGTGGAAAAAGGTTGATAAATGGCGAAGTTTGAATCGGAGTTCCATTCGGGTGGAGTGACCCGGTTGCAAGATGGCAGGCTGACCCGAGAGAGGTAAGAGACTATGATGTGGCAGTCCGCGTCATCGTTGTCAGGCCACATGATAAATCAGGTATCCCTCGTGGAAAATTTTTAGGTGATTGTCACTCATCCTATGACCCTTATACTTGATCATTATCTCTCCCTCACTCTTTCATTCTTCAAACACATATCCAAACCATCCCACATCATTTTCTTATGGTCTCTTCATCGGACGTGACCTTGTGTGAAGGAGCAGGTGAGGCTGAGAGTGAGAGGAAGACGGTGGGAGCACGATTAGCCTTGGAAGCTGCCTGAGAAACCCGAAAAACAAGTAAACCCGTGAACCCGTCATGGTTATATTTTGGGTTTTTTCTGTTGGGACGTTGGAATCATGTTCTGAAGCTAGGGTTTTATTCCTTGAGCTCGTATGAGTCTACATGGACAAAAACGAAAGAAATTGGCCAACAGAGCTAGCTTGGGAACCAGTTCGAAGCTAGGCTGTGGGTGTTGAGCTTGGCTAGAAGTTGTGAAGGTATGCTCTTCTCTTTTTAAACCCATAGATCAATTTTTAGGTAGATGACGAGTTTAGTAGTGGAAAAATGGTGGAAAAAGGTTGATAAATGGCGAAGTTTGAATCGGGTTTCGATTCGGGTCGAGTAACCCGGTTGCAGGATGGTAGACTAACCCGCGAGAGGTAGGAGACTATGATGTGGCAGTCTACGTCATCGTTGTCAGGTCACATGATAAATTAGGTATGCCACGTGGAAAATTTTCAGGTGATTTTCAGTTCCGGCGTGGCAGCGGCTGACGTCAGCATGACGGCATAGTGACGTCAGTAAGGACACGTAGACGTGTCAGGTGATGACACAATGTACTAACCAGGGAGTGCCACGTGGCTATTTTTAAGAATTTTTCAATTGTCAGGTTGTCAAGCTAACGTCAGCGTTGACCAATCTTTAACTGGCGTGTGGGCACTGATTTAGAGGTCGAATTAGTCTTGTTAGAAAGGTTTCAAAGTCTTGAATCCAATGGTGGTGGTTTTAGGTCGATTGAAGATCGTTTGGTTGGTGTTTTGGAGGGTTTTCTCCTTGGGAAGCAAGTTTGGGACGCATTTTTATTCCGGGGTTTGTGAGGGCTTATTGTATGGACTTATATTGATTGTTAGTGACCCTCGGGTATGACTTTGATAGGCCGGGACATCCCGGAGACTTCCGATTGGCTTACAGCCCGTGTTTCGAGAAAGCGGCGGTACGTGTGAGTGGACTTTTGTTTTCCTAACTCTATGCATGCATTTTTATATGGGTTATTATTCATTAATAATGATAATTGCTTGATGATTGGTTACATATGATTCATGTGAATTTCTTGGGAATTTTATGCATATTAATGAAAAATGATATGCAAATATTTTTCGAGGAAATTGGGTTTATTAAACCCCGGATCCTCAATGAGTTATAAGGGATGGTTTATACTTGTGATGTCATGTTTATATGATTTTGATAGTATTTGCAAAAATGGGATTTGACATGATTTTATGACTATTTTAATGGCTCATTTTATGAGGTTTGATGTGACTGTGAATATATGATGATGTGACTGTGTTATGATGATGGAGATGTTGTGATGATGTGAGATGTGATTGGTGACCCACTTGAGATGTCGATCGTGATAGATAGTCACAAACTTCGAGTTGGGCTTTGTCATTCCCGAGACTCATCTTGGACGTCGAGCTGGGCTCCGTCATTCTCAAGACTCTTCTCAGATGTCAAGCCTCGGGCTCCGTCAGTCCTACGACTAGGACCGTGACTCGGACGTCGAGTCTGGGACTCTGTCATTCTCGAGTCGGTCTGAACTCGACGTCGAGTCTGGGACTCCATCTTTCCCGAGTGATATCAGCCTACTGGTAGTGCACCTTGATATAATGATTCAACAGCAGACATCGAGGTTGATTTGTTATATTGGTGCGTGCAGTGTGACTGATATGACTACGTGTTGGTATGTTACATTGTGATGGTACATGTTTAAATGGACATGCTTTTAGTAAGTCTACATATATTGAAGTTCCTAGTTTTCTAGTTACTGCACATATTTTCAAAATATTTGTTGTTTTTTCCACTCACACTTTTTGTTGGCTATGTGAAAGTTGAGACATCAGGTAGATTTGTGTACTCTGGATATCTTGTTTAGAGTGTAGCTCTATCCCTTGTCTAACACGTGGTAAGTATACATACTTAAATCTCGAAGGTAATTTAGTGATTTTGCATGACGAGTCAGACGGGAGCAGGTCCTCCCACGCTAAGCAATGTGAATTACGGGGAGGGTCATGTCAACTTGGTATCAGAGCACTAGGTTGCTCTCTTTGGAAATCGTACATTGGGTGTGTATGATAGTTTATTTACTGATGTGATGCCTTTACGATGACAGCCCTGTTATCAGCCTGGAAACAAGGATAAGGATAGGAAAAAGAGAAAAGTTCAACGAGAAGGACTTCATATTGGTTCTGTTAGGCAATGGATGCCGGGTTCAATGGGGTTGGACCCTAAGAAGGACCAAGTTTTTCTGGGCCCAGCGGCTTGGAGATGTGAACGCGCTGGTTGATTGAATCCCAAGATAGTGATTATTTGGAGTTATGACCGATGGTCGGTCATGATAGATGTGTTGCTAAGAGCAGCAGGGGTTGTTCATGACCTTGGTTCGAGAACAATTTGAACGAAATTACCAAGAAAGTGGCACTTGTGGATCGTATCTCGTGGGGACTGATCAGTGGATCTCACGTTTGAGCGGATCGTACGGGTGATGGGTTGCCCTCATGAGCATACGATATTGTTAGCAGTGTGTTTCTCAGTTGGTCTGCACAAGGTTGGTGGCAGACATTGCTCTTTAAGGATGTGGATATGACTACCGAGACTTGGGTGACATCCGAGGAACGTTTCCAATGTTATTTTTGCCCAATTTTATTTGGATATCGAGGGGTAGAGGTCCTGAGCCTATAGCAGGGGTATATGATTGTTGCTCGGTATGAGCAGAGGTTTTTGGTTTTGGCTCGGTTCGCAATGGGTGCGACGACGATTAAGGCAATGAGGCTTCGTCAGTTTGCGTCGGGTCTTAGGAGTCAAACTCGAGCGATGGTGCTGGCTAGCGGATTCACCACATTTTGAACTCTATTTGATGTGACGTCTCAGCAGGGATCGGTAGTTTCCAACTGACGCCAAAGGCATTAAGAGTATGCATTTTTTGCCAGTGAGTTTTGAAGATGGATGCTACTAGCTTTGAGTCTTCGAATGGCAACCGTGCGATTATAGTGGTCGTTGGGAAGGATGGAGAAGATCCCGAGAAGGCTGATTGAGATTACAATTATAATCTAGTCGGGTGGGACTCCAGGACACGCGTACTACACTTGGAGAAGAAACATGTGTTTTGTCTTACTTTGCTAGTAAGCACAAGTATTGATGAATTACAGACCCCACACACTTTATCTCCTGAATTTGTATTCTTTTGTTGACTCCGAGTGTATCCCACTGGGTTGGGACCTAGGTATTCGTAAATTGACCAATGTTGTGATTGGATCACCTATTTTGTTTGAGTAGATGGTTTTGACAATAAGACAAACTGGATTCCTTAGATGTGTGTGATTTGGACGTGATCCTAGGGATGGATTGGTGGACTACCTGTTACTCCTCTGTTCCATGTTTGTGGAACCATTTGTCTTTGGTAGTCCTGATTTTTCCTTGTTAGTATTTTGGTGGGACCAAAGGATACTTCTTTTGGGAGTTCCAGCTTAAAGGCCGAGAAGATACTATAGAATGGCTATTAAAGATATTGGGCACGTGTTGCGATGTTGTCGGATATCTCAATGAGCTTGAGGAGATATCAGTTGTGCATGAGTCTTCGGATGCTTTGCCAGAGGATTTATGTGGTTGCCACATCAGGGGGGAATTTCTGGGCACACAACCTCTTTTGCAACCACCGTGTCACAAGGTACCGACAAATTTGAGAGAATTGAGGGTTCAGTCGCAGGATTTAGTGGATTTGGGGTTCATTTTACTTGGTATGACACCGTAAGGAAGCCCTAGTGTCATTTGTGCGAAAAGTGGAACGCACCCTGAGATTTGAGTTAACCATTGGTGATTGAACCAGGTGATCGTGCAGAACTAGTAATCCTTATCATGGAGGCACTTATTGAAGTTTCCTTATTTAATTGGCATTTATGTGTCTTCATGGATGTATAAACTTCTAGGTATGCTTGCAACTGGGTTGCAATTGCTCTAGATTTTGAAGGCTGTTAAAGAACTTAACATATGAACTATGGACCAAATTTGAATAAGTTGAGGAGCAACAGATGTTAAGTTGTTTGATGCTGATGTGTGCAGTATGGATTCTTATTCACACATGCGTGAGATGAACTTTGATGCCATCATCTTTGAATTTCTTCATGCTATACATTATCATGGGCTAAGTGGAGGAAATCCATAATTCGTATATTATGCGGTGACAATTTTTATTGCTTACAATGTAATTTTCTTCTACTTTGTCGTGGCATGTAGGAGAAGTGTGAAGACACTTGAGGAATACTGAAGCCTAGTCACGATTACCCTTAGAGGATGTAGTGAGATACCAAACAGAGTGAGTATCAAAGTTGGTGGACCCGTGTTGACACGACTCACCCTCAATCCCCTGAGATTAAGGGATAAGTCATGCTCCCATCTACCTTACGTGTGACACGAAGGTTAAACCGTCGTCCAACCTCCATGCAACACGTAAGCTGGACAAGGGATACCAGGCCAAAGCACCAAAACCACCTTCCGATGTCCCATAGGGCGTAGAACTTGTTGTGGATCGCGTGTGTGATGTCTTCGTCTCTCTAATAACAGCCCGCACCGCATCAAACTTGGAGGGTATCGAAAAACAAAAGACTGTGAGTGGACAAAAATAAGGAATACGTTCATAAAACAGTTTATCAGAAAAGAAATTTATACCCTCAATTTAAAAACCAATGCATGCATATAAAACCCATTTCATAAAACCATTTCATATTCAAGCTAATATGACCATTTATGAAAAAAAAAAATCAGAAATCATTTCATTTTCTCAAATCCCTGACCTCGGCCCAAAACCATCAAAACCCATATCATCCGGGTCATAGCCAAAAACATCTGAAAACCATTATTAAAAACCATCATTATTGAAAGAGAAATCCAAACATATTTGGAAACACTTTTGAAACCCATTTCAATCAATCGAACCTGCTGGATCTATCTGAGTCTTTAAACTCAATATCAATCTGAGTCTTTAAACTCAATCTAAGCCTCAATATAATCCGAGTCTTTAAACTCAATAGGCATACGGGGGAAATCACAATATCAGAGTCTTTAAACTCCTGTGTCTTTAAACTTAATCCGGGTTTTTAAACCCAATCATATATCCAGGCCCGCCCCCGTCACATATCATATCCGGGTCTTTAAATCTAATACCAGATCCAGCAAATCCAATCCAAAACCATTTTATCAAATACAAATCCATAAATCCATTTCCAAATCCAAATCCAAAATCATCATTCCGAATCAATCCGTATCCAGAATCACCATTCCGAATCCAAACCCAGAATTCCACTTTTCAAGTTCCAAAACCGAATCCCGAATCATATTTCCGAAATTCGATTCCAAAATTGAAATCACGTTTATCGAAATCACTTTTCAAAATCCATTTCTAAACCTTTGAAATCAAATCATAATTCAAATCCCAAAATCATAGTATCGAAACCATTATCAAATCACGACATAAAAGCATATCTCGTAAAACGTGCAATTACGTAAAATTCCTCGAAATACGTGCAAATCAGAAATAAGAGATATCACAATCACAAACATAGAAATCATATATAGAAAACATATAAAAACATTTATGCATGCATCCTAAGTTAGAAAGCAAAGTCCACTCACAGACCATTCCCGTTGCTGCCTCGATATGCGTGCAATTACGCTTTCCTGGCTAATCCACTATCACCGACATTCCTGAACCTGTCCAAATCCCATAATAAGGTCACTAACTACTTCATAAAGCTTCTATTAAAGCCCTGTAATTTTCCCGAATCTTTAACAATATTTAACCTAGCCTTTAAACCTTCGGACATCCCGAAACATATCGAGATGATGTCCGATCGACTTGAAATCAGTCCCAAAATGTTCATTACATCGAATAATTTAAAAGTCATGTTGAAAGCTTCCTCAAAAGATGTGCCACACGCCCACATACGCTTCCCAAAGGGGTTGCGCGTGGGCCTCACGCGCTAGGCTACTGTTCATCTTCAACCTTAGTCAAGCCCGATCTAAACCGGTTCGAACCGGCGAGGACAGTGCAACCCCCTAAATCGTCCATTTTTAATCCGTTTTCACTTCTGTTTGATCCCATAGCTTCCTCTAAGTGTTTCGTATTAACCTACATGATCAAAATCCAAACTTAAGACCAGAATGCTACCTCCTCGATCCAAAGAACAACGTGTGCTCTGCAACCATGTCCCTTCACGAAATCTGACCTCCTCCAGCCTCAACTTTAGTCCCAGTCGACTTGTTTACCCTCCATAATCGTGTTGCAATCATTAGAATTCACTAACAAAGCCTAAAAACCCGTATCCAAATTTTGAACCAAGACTTACCGTGTCGGGTTCGCCGGCCACCGTCCACAGCAGACTTCCGTCCAATGGTCAATCACCTCATAGCAGCCTCCTGGACCTTATCCCAGCCACCAATTCACTCGTCATGCCTCACAACACCAGCTACCATTTGAATGAAAAACAGGGCGCTTCACGGGGTTTGTCACCTACCGCCGTCGTCGTGCCTCGTTGTGGCCACCAGTAGTCTCAGCTCAACCTTGCTTCCATCTTTCATTCACACCCCACCATCATCTGATCAGGTTTGAGAGGGTTGGGTTCTCATGATCACCAACTGTCTTTGTTTTATTCCATTTTCATCCCAAAACTGTTTAAACCAATTAAACCCATTTAAAACAATATTGGAGGCGGCTAAGGGACCTTCCATAGCCTTCCCGCAAGGGAAAAGTGTCCCCATCAGATTAGGCAACCATCCCAAGGCAGCCAAGTGTCATCTGGTCACTGGCATAATTCCCTAGGCAACCAAATGACCAAAATTCCCTTGCCTTCAAAAATTACCATTTTGTCCTTAGCACTTTTAGACCAAAACCCGAACCGTCTGAAGTCTGATGACAGCGTGCCGCCTGTCGTTGTACTCAGAGAATTGAGACCTACCTAACGGTCCTCGAAATGCGTGACAAATCCATATCGTATAAAAAGTCAACAGTTTGCCCCTTTTCAACCAAATTACCAAAATACCTCCGAACTTCCAAACATCATAACTTTTACCTCAAATGTTAGAATCGGACGTGCCACCTGTCTATGAACTCGTGACGTCCCGAACTACGTCACAGTTATTGACCAAAGTCCATTTGACCGCTCAAACTAATAGTCAATGTTTCACCCAATTCCAAGGGTAAAATCATCATTTCGCACCGTCCGTCCGAAATCACCAACCTAATCACCGATTAACTTCACTAATCCGTCATAAATCACTAATCTAATCCTGGGTTCCGAGACGGGTCGTTACAATCTCCACCCTTAAAAGAATTTCATCCCCGAAATTCCGAATAGCGTACGTCCGCAACTCACTAGGGGAATCCAACTAATCTCACACCTGGGTCTCCTACCTAGTATTCATCACCCGCCAATCCAGCCTTATCCTGACAGTACCCTTACTATCACTACCATATCTGTCATCACATCTCTACCAAGTGTACCAGCTCCTACCAACCTTTTCTTTATTTGGCAATCATTCTATTCGCATCGAGGTTAACACATTTCCAACTCATACCCACGGTACCTCGTACCAACACCTCAGTACGTCGTGCTAGTCAACGATTAACCGACACAAATCTTACCTTGCAAACTAATTCTCAATACGGCACCTACCAGTCTCAGTACTTCTATGCGTCAATATCCGTTCATGGTCCATACTACTCCCGTCAACAATCCGCGCTGACCTCACTAGAGTCACAACGTACTCGCTCACTCCGAACAACTCAACTGGTGGTTCTACTAACCACCAATACCGTCAACATGTGGGATCACCATCCACATCCCACACTACCTCTCTGTAACTAGACCCTATCACATACCTGTAAAACTGTGATCACACATCTCCGCATTAGGGTCCCACTAGCCACTCATGGCTCTGAGCATCCAGTTCACATCGACACTGAATCCTGCCACAACCAATCAGATCACTAGGGATCATCCTGATCCAGTCCACATCTCAACCCGTCAATCACATCGGAACTACTCCGATTCACCAAGACAACCAACATCCATCGGCACTAAGCTGATCACCAACACCTCTACACGAACATCACGATGCACGTCCAATCACATTGATCATGGTGTAGACCACCAAAAAGTCACAATACAATCCTCAAGCATTTTCAAAATCACCAACCTAATCATCGATTAACTTCACTAATCCGTCATTAATCACTAATCTAATCCCGAGTTCCAGGACAGGTCATTACACGTGTTGGTATTGTGGGTCATATTATTTCTGCTGAGAGGACTAGTGTGGATCCTTGGAGGATTAAGATGGTTTTGGATGGGCATCAACAAACCATGGTAACTAAGATTTGGAGTCTCTCTGGTTGGTTGAGTATTACAGGCAGTTAGTAGAGGATTTCCCCGTGATGGGAACCCGTTGACGTGGTTGACTCGGGAGAGAGTCAAGTTGGTTTAGTTCAAGAAATTGTGTTGCACGTGAAGGTTCTGCTTATCCATCTAGGCAGGTGATATGTCTTGAGATGAACTAATTTACCCATATTTGGGGGCTTACCGCAATGGCGCATATACAGAAGAGTTGGCCTCATTATCTCTTGGGGAGATGTACAGAATCCTTATAAGCCACTAGAGCCTTATGTATCAGTACTCCGAGGGAGTTGAATTCAAGGCAGAGGGGTTGGCTAAAGTTGGTTAGGAATTTTGATTGTACTTTTGAGTATCATTCGGATGGGTGGATATAGTAGTTGAGGCCTTGAGTCGGAGAGTTACAGGCTTGTTATCACTTTTGCGTAGTGTTCATATACCTTCGATATTAGAGCTCTAGATGGAAAATTTGTGTTGATGGTAGATGACTGTATAGTGTTATTGGAAAGGTTCCTATTAGAACGTTATAACTGGAGTAGATGTTATAGAGCAGCTTAATGATGGGGGTTGAGGTAAGTAACTGACGGAATTTTTCACTTAGGATTAGTACGTCATGGTAGACGTAAATCAGTTGACCTTTGGAATTAACCAAAAGTTTGGATTGGTTAGTGAATTAGATAGTTTCTTGGGAGTTCTCGGGAGTAAGTGTTGAACATACCTCGAGTGTTGATCGGGTGACCAAAAGTGTCAGGACCCTACCCTCCTTGGTCAGGACCCAACTCTAGCATGATATGGTCCGCTTTGGGCCTCTTCGCCTTCACAGTTTTCTTTTTGGGAGCTCACGATACAACTTCCCAGGGGGTCACCCATCATAGAATTGCAGCAACCTCACCTCGCTTAACTTTGGAGTTCCAGCCAAACCCAAAGCCAATGAGCTCTCAAAAGGCCTCGTTCTAGATAGGTGTGTGTGCCTACACATTTAAGGCACACCACTATTCCCCTCCCAGTCCATTCCCCTCGCAGGAATGTTGGATAGTTCATCGTTCCCTCTAGGATACGGACTTTTACAATCCAACTCCCTTAGGGCCCAGCGTCCTCGCTTGCACACTTTCGGTCAGGGTCTGGCTCTGATACCATTTAGTTAGGACCCGACCTCCTCTGTAAGACTCATGTCTTGGATGGAACGGTGAACGATCCCACATTTCTGCGAGGGGAATGGTCTGAGAGGAGAATGGTGGTGTGCCTTAAATGTGTAAGCACACACCTATCTAGCATGAGGCCTTTTGGGAGCTTAGTGGCTTTGGGTTCGGTTGGAACTCCAAATTTAAGCGAGTTGAGGTTGGTGCAATTCCATGATGGGTGACCCCCTCGGAAGTTGCACCGTGAACTCCCAAAAACAAAACCGTTAAGGCGAGGAAGCCCAAAGTGGACAATATCATGCTAGAGTCGGGTCTTGACAGAGGAGGGTCGGGTCCTAACATAATGGTATCAGAGCGAGACCCCGATCTGGAAGTGTACCAGCAAGGACGCTGGGCCCTAAGGGGGGTGGATTGTAAGACCTGTGTCTTAGAAGGAACTGTGAACGATCCCACATTCCTGCGAGGGGAATGGTCTGAGAGGGGAATGGTCTGAGAGGGGAATGGTGGTGTGCCTTAAATGTGTTGGCACACACTTATCTAGCACGAGGCTTTTTTTGAGCTCAGTGGCTTTGGGTTCAGTTGGAACTCCCAAGTTAAGCGAGTTAAGATTGGTGCAATTCCATGATGGGTGACCCCCTGGAAGTTGCACCGTGAGCTCCAAAAAACAAAACCGTGAGGGCGAAGAGGGCCAAAACGGACAATATCATGCTTGAATCGAGTCCTGACCGAGGAGGGTCGGGTCCTGGCAAAAAGATCTTAGAAAGGATTTTGAGCTCATTATGCGATTTTTCCAGATCTGGGACCGGACAGATAGGATCCAGTTTTGGGCCATGATTGGCATGGTAGCCATATGATAGTTGGATTGGATTCGAGATGGACATGGTATGGGAACTAGATTGAATTCGATGTTGACTTTTCATTGAGATACTACAACCGAGTATCGAATACTGTGCTCTAGAGGAGAGAGGCTTTGGAGGATTCAGTTATTGTGTGAGCTTGGAACTCAAGGACATGGTTGGCAAGAGGAACCCTAGTGAAAACTAATTTGAGATTACCACGGCTAGAACAAGTATTTGATGTGGTCAAAATACACTCTAGATGAGTGAGAGGCTAGATTGAGACTCGAAATGAGTCAGAATCACAGAGTTGGTCTCTTGGAGAGTCAAGGTATCGTAAGAAGATTTTGGTACGAGGTGGATTTTGGTAACGAGCTCATATGGAAATAGTGGAGCCAGTGGGTTACTAGTTGGTCACGAAGGTTCATCGTGGGTATTGTTGACGGTGAGACTTCCTAATGGAAGATAACTTATGATTACTTAGAGGGAACAAAAACATCAAACTGGGTTCTGAGTTGCACCTGCGTGGTGGCAGATGAGGTCGATGAGTGTCGGTGCCTCAAGAGAGGCTTGGGTGTTGCGTTTTGGAGTTCTAGCTAGTGGCAATTTGACTCCTCACTTCTTGGGTACGAACATTGAGGATGAGCTGGGATTCGGCGTTGATTGTTGGATTAGAGTTGACATTGGGGGGCGTTATGTTCTTAGGTGTACTAAGGATGGATTATGGACATTGACTGTTGGATTAGAGTTGACACTGAGGGGCGTTATGTTCTTGGGTGTACTATGGATGGATTATGGATGTTGACTTGCACAAGGGAGCCTTGGGTTGGAAGCGGTATTGGATTTCCACAGTTTTGGACATGGGTCCGTGTGACTTTCGGGGACAAAATTCATTAAGGGGGGTAGATTGTAACGACCTGACCCGTAATCACGGGATTACATGGAGATTATCGAGACTAATCGGGATTAGTCAAGATGAAATAGTGATTTTGCCCATAGAAAGGGAAAATGTTTACTTTTGATCGGGAGGTTATTTGTACGTTGACCGAGGTCCATTGCATATGATGATGGATTACAATAACGTAGATAGACGACACGTCAAATTTGGACATTGAACGATGATTTTACGAGTCACAAATGGTTTTGGGTGATTTTTACGGTGTGCCCATTTTGAGAAATTAGGGGGTGATTTGTCTGTTATGGGGCCTAGAAATATCTAGTGGGGACCGTAAGATGAGTGACAAGTGTCACTCATCCTATGAACCTCACACTTGATCCTTATATTTCCCTCACTTTTTCATTCTTCAAACACATACCAGAACCATCCCACACCATTTCCATATGCTCTCTTCATCAAACATGGCCTTGTGTAAATGAGAAAGTGAGGCTGAGAGTGAGTGGAAGACGGTGAGAGCACAATCAGCCTTGTAGGCTGCCTAAGAAACCCGAAAAACACGTAAACCTGTGAACCCGTCATGGTTATATTTCAGGTTTTTTTGTTGGGACATTGGAATCATGATCTTAAGCTAGGGTTTTATTTCTTGAGCTCGTATGAGTCTGAAGGGATAAAAATGAAGGAAATGGGGCGACAGAGCTGGCCTAGAAACCAGTTCGAAGCTAGGCCGTGGGTGTCGAGCTTGGTTGGAAGCTATGAAGGTATGTTCTTCACGTTTTAAACCCATAGATCGATTTATGGGTAGAGGACGAGTTTAGTAGTGGAAAAATGGTCGAAAAAGGTTGAGAAATGGCGAAGTTAGAACCGGGTTTCGATTCGAGTCTAGTGACTCAGTTGTAGGGTGGTGGGCTGACACACCAGAGGTAGGAGACGATGACATGGTAGTTCACGTCATCACTATCAGGCCACGTGGAAAATCAGGTGTTGCCACGTGGCATTTTTTTCAGGTGATTGTCAGTGCCGAAGTGGCAGTAGGTGACGTCATAGTGACGTCACTAGGGACACATGGACGTGTCAGATGGTGACGTTAGCAGGGACACGTGGCACCAACCATGGAATGCCAAGTGGCCATTTGTCAGAAGTAGTTAGTTGTCAGGTTGTCAGGCTGATGTCACCAGTGACATCAGCAGGTGACCTCAGTAGTGACGTCAACGTTGACCATGTTGACCAGCGTTGACCAATCTTTGACCGTTGCATATAGACGGGGGAAGGGGGACGAATTTCGAGGTCAAACCGATTTTGTTTGAAAGATTTGACAAGAGTGGTGATTTGAAGGACCTCATCCACATCTGCATTGTTTCCTATTGGTTCTAATCTTTCATCCACTAGAAAATCGTGCACCCCCTTCTTTACTCTCTTGTGTCTTCTCCGGTGACGACTTGGATTGCACCACCAACATCAATAGCCTTGAACAATTAGCTGGGTTTGGATGGTATTTAGGTATCTATCATGGGTAATTAGTTGGGTTTGGGTAGAGTTGTACCAGTTGTTTGAAGAAATCGACAGAAATAGCAGAAATGAGAAAGAGCAGTAGCTAGAAGCATGGCTCAGAGATTACATTATACAAAGGAAAAATAATTTTACAATAAAACGAACAAAAGGAAAAGAAGAAGAAATAGCAACCTGATAATCCAAAGGACCAAAACCATATCCCAACTCGATATCTACTCTAACCACTCATCAAATCTTAATCTGGGAATTAACGACACATCAATGTGCTAAAATAAAAAAAATAAAAAAATAAAAAATGGGGAATTGTGATTGAAATCCACAATGCCCAATTCAAATTTGGAATTTGGATTTTGAATTGGGTTGTAGCATTCGAGTAGTCATCGCCATCCTGGCCCAACTTCCCCACCAGTTTCACCTTCTTTTCTCTCAATATTCTTTTTCATCGTCATCCTCGATGAAGTAGTCATGTCTGTGTCTTTTCTAGAAGGCTTAGATGATGGCTCACCATAGCGGCGAGCCAGATCTTCCTTGGATAGCCTCCCTTCTTCCTTCTCTCGACGATCTAATTCTGACCCATCCCCCAGCAAATTCTCTCTCTAATTTATTTAAAATTTTATTAATTGTTTATAATATTATTTAAGATTTATAATTTTTTTTATCCACATGGAGTCGAACTCAGCAAAAATATTTTTTCTTATGTCACCTCATACTTTGATGGTTTGACTAACAAATTGAAGAACTAAGAATATTTATATGTTGTGTTTTGATAGTTTCGATATTTAGATGAAAATTTTCATAGTTTAGATATGAGTTTGTAGCGACTTCTATAGTTTGGAGAGTTTTATGTAGTTTATATATTCAATTTTAATTATTTTTTATCCACATGGAGTCCAACTCAACATGACAAGTGCCACTTGGGCACTTAACATATTTTTTTTTTAACTGATTGCTAACGGTAAGTACCTATATATTGTGTTTCGATAGTTTGGGTACTTAGAATCAAATTTTCATAGTTGGGGCACAAATTTGAAAAGATCCACGTAGCTTTCGTACTTTTATGTAGTTTATCCTTATTTTTTTTAAGGTTATAATGAAAAAGTAGTTTTGTCTGAAGTTAGCATTTTTGCTCATAACATCATAATAATAAAGTAAATACTCTATTTTAATATTAAAAAAATAATTTAAAATCTTAAGAAAGACTAAAACAAAATATTCTATTTCACTCCTCAACGTTCTCTCTTCTTTATTCTGGTGCAGGTGGAGTAGTGGCACCACCATCACCACCAATGGATGTCACTGCCATAGCATCAATGCACCACCACCATTAATATTGGTAGATTTGGAATTTTAAACAACTAAAAACCCAAAAAAGAACCCAACACCAATCGAATTAACCTCATTAACCTCAAATCCAGTTAATTGTGAACACAGACGCCGCCACCCAAAAATTTGGTAAAAGTTCATAGGACTTTCAGAGGTTCAATCGGACGAGAATGCGACCTTAAAGAGGTCAAATTTGGGAGATGTTGATTTACAGACAACCTGATGGAGTGCAACCCGATTATGGTAAGTTCGAAAACAAAATTTCGTATTTTTGTTGTGGTTAGATTTATAGATAGTAAATGAATATGATATCAATATAGTAATTGTTTACTTTTTGTGTTTGGTCTATGACTGTACTTGTGTTTTGTGATATAATGATAGTAATTTTTTACTTGCTTACTGGTATTGAAGCTAATTTTTGTGTGGCTAGAATTTTGTTTCGTGGTTTAGGTGGAGCTGATGTTGTAGTGTCAATTGGGTTACATCATGGTGGAAGGTGCTTAACCACAAAGGGAAAGTGGACATACGAGGGTGGGGACCTGGCTTGGTATGATTGGAGCTCTTTAGAGTACTTATCTTTGCTGGTGTTAAATGGGCTGGTAAAGGACCAACATTATGTTGGAGACAAGTTTTTACAGAACCTGGAATTCTACTTCAAGGAGAGAGGGGAGTTCGTTAAAGTTGGTAATGACCATCAACTTCCGAACATGGTTAAAAGTTCAGCCAAGATGAAAGCTAAGAGTCTGAAAGTATACTGCGGACATGATGTGGAAGGGGTTATTATTGAAAAGTTGCTTGAAATTGTAGAATTTGGGTCAAGCATCCATGAAGAAGAGTTTGTTTCTCAACTAGATATTGTCCTCCATGGAGAAGAGCATGTTAATCAAGAACCTTTCATTGATGAGCCGGTTGCCCATCATGAGGAGATAAAAGCGAGAGTAACAAGGTAGACAAAAGGGAAATCCAAGGTTATTGTTGAAGAGATTCATGGGGAGATACCAGGTCTGGTAACTAGGCAGAATAAAGGGAAATCTAAGGTTTTTGTTGAAGGTGTTGTTGAGGAGATACGAGTTTGTGTAACTACGCAGAATAAAAGGAAGTCTGAGGTTGTTGTTGAATATGTTCATGAGGAGAGGCTAGCAAGAGTAACTAGGCAGAGTAAAGGAAAAACTAAGGTTGTTGTTGATGATCTTCATGAGGAGATACCAACAAGAGTAACTAGGCAGAATAAAGGCAAAGATAAGGCTGTTATTAAAGATCTACAAGAAGGATAATGATGAAGATATTGATATTGAGGAAGCTAGTGATAGTGATTATGAAAACTTTGTAACATTTGAAGAGAAAGATTTTAATCATGATGATGAGAATCTTATAGTGGTGAGTGATGATGAGTAGTTTGAGAATTTGGTGCATTTGTAGATGGAAATATAGGGCCACAATTAGAGGAAGATAAGAATGTCCCTTTGTCACATATGATAGGCAGTTTGAAGGAACTAAGTGGTGAGGAATATAAAGGTGGAGTTCCTAAAAAGAGGAGTAGGAAGAAACCAGTCGCATAAGTGTAGAGAGTTTCTTCCAAGTGCCAATATGTGAAGGTTTGAGACAAGGCTCGAGTTTCAAAATTCAGCCACATTTATAGAAGCGGTGAGAAGGTATCCCGTAATCCAAGGCAGAAACCTAAAGTTCTTTAGAAATTAACCAGATCATGTTAAGGTTAAGTGTTATGCTTAGTGTCCCTTTATTAGATTAAACTCATTGATTGAAAAGTACGAAGTGTTTGAAGGTCAGAGAGTTGAATAAGGACCATGTGTGTGGAATAGAGAATGCCAACATTCATGCAAATGTCAAGTGGATATTGAAGGAGTATGCTAGGAAATGTTCAAAACGACATTAGGCGCTCCCAGGGCAGCAAGCAGGGACCTTGCACCTAAGAAATTAGGTGGGGTCTAGGTGAGGGCCTAATCATATTTTTTTAGGGGAAGAAAAATTAAGAAATTATTGATATAATGATCACTCCCAAATAATTTTAGAATAAAATTCATTTCAAACAAAACTACATAACATAAACATAAATATATACATAAACATAAGAAACTTAGACCTCTAACTCCTTTTCTCCATACTCTTCCAATACTCTTTCCATATCGAACTAAAATTAGTTAAAATGTTAAATCTTAATACATGTAAGGTCCATTTGCAAATTATAGTGATAGAATGTTGATATTAAATAAGATTGTACTAGAGAGAAAGACAAAAGAAGATAATTGCAAATTAACTCACGCCAATAGAAAATGAGTCCACCACTCCACCTTTCACCATACATATTATTAACATCCTCAATTAATTTAATTTTAATAAATTGACTTCACCACTCCACCATCTAGCATCTGCTAGCCATTTTAATCCAATTTATTCTAAATTAATTATCACTTCTCCAAAGCAATTATCTCAGTAGAATGTTATACTTATTTCGAAATAAGAATCAACGACAGAGAAGAGAGAGTGACCAGACTCCAGTCCAAATACAGACCAATTCCACTACATGTGTCTTCCTCACGAGTCTTTGACAAAGCAATCGAGACAGAGACCAATTATACCACTGATTTCACCCTCTAGAATCATGTAACGACCCGTTCCAGAAATTGGGATTAGATTAGTGAGTAATGAAGGATTAGTGGGGTTAATCGGTGATTAGTCGGGTGATTTCGGACGGACGGTGCGAAATGACGATTTTGCCCATAGCACGGGCAAACTATTGACATTTTGTTCGGGTGGTCAAACAGACATTGGCTAGTGACTATGACGTAGTTTGGAACGTCACGAGTCCGTACACAGGTGACACGTCCGATTCCGACATTCGAGGAAGAAGTTATGATGTTCGGAAGTTGAGGGTATTTTGGTAATTTGGTTTAAAAGAGGCAAATTGTTGACTTTTTATATAACATGTATTTTTCACGTATTTCGAGGACCGTTAGGTAGGTCTCGATTCCCTGAGTACAACGACAGATGGCATGCGATCATCGGATTTCAAATGGATCAGATTTTGGTTTAATTATGCAAGGGGCATTTTGGTCTTTTCCAGTGCATAAGGATCTGTGCCCAGCAGAATGAGGACACCTGGCTATCATAGGAATTGTGCCCAATTGTTTTTGAACACATGTTCCTCACTGGAAGGTCGTGGAACCTTTGATAACCGTCCTAATCTGTTTAGAACAGGGATGAAGATGATTATGCACTGGTTGGGAGGAAAACAGAGGAGTGTGATTGTGAGATCAAACCCTTCTAAACCGTAAAAATTGCCAGTGTGTGGTGAGGGGAAAACAGAGAGTAGAATAAGAGGATTGTAGTGGTGCCTTGGCGGAGGGCCGTCGAGGACGGTGGCCACGACACCTTGAGAACAGAGCCAACAAGAAACCGTGAGGAACCAAGGATCTTATCACCCTCAACCGTGGTCTTGAGCTCATGGTTTCTGAATGGAAATTGTTTCGAAGGTTGAGACGAGCTCCATGGACTCGAATTGAAAGCTTGAAAGATACGATAAGTGAAAGTCCCATGAAACTCAACTTTGAATTCGAAAATGGTAAATTGAGTTTTGGTGATTGTTCATCGATATTAATGATTGGATAATGTCTTGGTGGTTGAGAGGAAGTGTTTGGGATTGGAATCACGGCAGGAGGTGGATGAAATCGAAGGGAATGAACGATGGAAAACTGGGCTTTTGGTTCTTTGTTTGGAAGGTATAATACAGGCCCTACTTTCACGTTTTGATTAGCTAAATCTGTCAGGACCCACCCCGGTTTCACCCCAAAACCCGAGGTAAATCCCGCTCCCGTCTGACCTCCGACGCAACACCCAAGTACAACTCACTCAAATCCAGTCAGACGCAGGAGTAATTAAACAAAATATTCCGACGTTATCGTTTACAGAACCTAGTACAAAATACAAAGAATTTAAAACCCGATAAAGTACACGCACACGGAAGATTGTAAGCTATTCTGGGATCCCTCACGTCACTTCTATGCCTCGGACACTGCCTCGACGTCAAGACCCCGCGCTCGCTCCACAACCTGGAGGGCAAGTTAAAACAAAAGTGTGAGTGGACCATAATAAAAGAAAATTTCTAAACAATTATCAGAAAACCGATTTTAACCCTCCGTTTTGAAAACCACATGCACAATCAATAGGTATGAACACAGTTATAAATCGCTTTACCATAAACCGCATCATAAGAAACAGAAACACTATAAAACAGTTAGAAAAACCACAGCATGTGAATCATATAACCGTATCAGAAACCATAAACATCAAATCATCATTTTCCGATCAAACCTGCTGGACCTATCCGAGTCTTTAAACTCCCGAGTCTTTAAACTCAATCCGGGTCTTTAAACCCAATAACCAGATCCAGCAAATCCAATCTCAAAACCATTTGAAACCCATTTACCAATCCACATCCAAACCCGAATCCGAAACCACTGGTCCGATGCCCTTCCGGCAGCCAGAACCGTCATTTTGAACCCAAATCCGGAAGCCACTTTTCAACTTTAAAACCAAATCTCATTTTCCGAAATCTGATTCTAAAATCGAAAACCCTGATTATCAAAATCATAGTCCAAAATCCATTTATAATCATTAGAAATCACTTATCAATTGAAATCCCGAACTAAAGCATCAATTTCAGAAGTCAACCACTTCCTCGTAAAACGTGCTAAAAACCGGACTTCCTCGAAAACCGTACACATGTAAAATCGACCAGGCATATCCGATAAACATAAAATCATAATTAAAACCATAAAACAATTATAGAAAACAGTTATGTATGTTCGAGTTTAAAGAAAGGGTCCACTCACAGTACTGAGCCCTACTCGCGTCCCGAACGTCCATCACAAAATACGTCACTAATACGTCTACAAACATTCTCCTAAATTTCCTCAAAAATCCCCGAACCGAAGACCTAGAACCCCGGGACCCTAAACCTTCACCCTCGCGGAACTACACTCAAACGACATCCGATTGACTCGAAACCAACTCCATTGAACTCACCACAACTCCTAGACCAAAAGTCATGTTGATCGTTTTCCCCATCGCCGCCGCATGCGCCCCCACGCGCCGCCCAAAGTGGCTGCGCGTGGCCCTCACGCGCCAGCTACAGTGTCACCCCCAACCTCGAGTGCACTGTGCTGAACCGGCCGCTGCAACTGGACCGGCGAGAGGCATTCTCCACCGTCTGGTCACCTTTTCCTTCCCTCTCTTCTCCTGCTGCTTCGTCCAGACACCACGAATCCATTCCTCAACTCCTCTAACCTCGACACAGCCCCGTCATTGTCGATTCAAGCTCGAACCAGACGACCACTTTTCCCCTGTTTCACGATCCTTCTACTCCGGTCACCTCCCGTCACGGTGGCGACACCAGACTCACCCCACAACCTCACTGAACCTAGTCCAACACTCCTAACCCTTCGACTCACCCCAAAAGTCCACGACTTTGGGTTCGAAGTTCACGGCCAAACAGAGCACCAGAATGCTCGTCTTCGACTGAGCTCCGCCGTGTACGCCCCCGTCACGGCGACCATCCCAAACCATTCCTAGAACCTCCCTGAACATCACCCTAACCTTCAATCCTCTCAACTCTAAGCCCAGAATCGCGACTTTCCAAATGAAAATCACGGGTAAAACAGAGCAGAAAACTTACCCTTCGATTGCGGCTCCGCCGTGCGCACCGCCACGTACCACGGTGGTCGTTGGCCTCCCTGCAGTCTCCTACGGCTTCCCTCGCCTTGGTTTGCCTCTCCTCACGGCGTAGCCACCACCTCGAACTCACAGGCTCCCTGTTTCCCCAAAACTTCTCCGCACCACCGCCGTGTCGCCGTGCACGATCACAGCTCCAATTCACCACCACCAGCTCACACTGACCTCCTTGTCTCTCCCTCACTCACCAGAACTCAACACCAGCCACGATCACTCCCCCAACTTCTCCTCACAAGTTCACTCTGTTTCTCTGTGTATCGAAGAACTGCACGGGTTGCACGAGTGCACCCCAATTATTTGGGCTGAGACCACACAGGATTCTCCCAGAATCCTCTAGCCCCCTGCCATGTGTCACCATCCACTCCACTCCTTATCTCACCTGGTGAAATCCCAGCCGTCCATTTCCTTCTTTCTGCACAAATCCCAATGTGCAGAAAGACCAAAATACCCTCCAGTTTACACATTTTTACGGTTTTACCAAAACTTCCTAGACCCGTAACTCTCGTCTCGTAAGTCCGATGAATACGTGCCGCCTGTCATCGAACTCAGGACGACGAAATCTATCTAACCATCCTAGGTCAACCTACCAAAACTCGATTATTCAAAAAGTCAACTTTTCCCCCCTAATTTACCCAAATTACGGTTATGCCCTCGACCTTCCGAACATCACAATTTCCTCCTCGGATGTCGGAATCAGGCGTGCCACCTGCCTATGGATTCGTGACGTCCTACACTACGTCCTGGTCACTGGTCAACCCCCAATTGACCACCCAAACTAAAAGTCAACTATTTTGCCCGGACCAGGGGCAAAATCGTCATTCTACCCGCAAGGACCTATCAGGACCACCTAACCATGGATTAATCTCACTAATCACACCTTCTCTCGGGACGGGTTGTTACAAAATCGATTATATGTGTTTGGACGAATCTAATGGAATAAAAAGGACTAAAAACGAACCTGAAAATTATTAAAAACTGTGAGCGCCGGTCCAGTTGAACTGGCCGGTCTGAATCGGCCTGGACCGGGTCGACGCAAGGTTGAAGATGATGAATAGTGTGGCACGTGGGCCTCACACGTAGCCTCTTTGGGCGGTGCGTGGGGGTGCGTGGGGCCTAGTCTAGGGAAGTTGTCAACACCACTTTTAAAGAATTCGATATAACGAACATTTTGGGATTGGTTTCGAGTCGATCGGACATCGTCTCGATATGTTTCGCGATGTTCGAAGGTTTTGGGGCTCGTTTAAAAATAATTAAAAATTTGGAAAAATTACCGGGCTTTATTAGAAGAACCATGAAGTAGTTAGTGACCTTATTATGGGATTTGGACAGGTTTGGGAAAGCCGACGATAGTGGATTAGCCCGGAAAGCGTAATTGCACGCGTATCGAGGCGACAACGCGAATGGTCTGTGACTGGACTTTGCTTTTTAACTTATGATGCATGCATAAATGTTTTATTTTTTTTTCTACTTGTGATTTCTACGCTTGTGTTTTAATATTGATGATTTATGGTTTTGCACGTATTTCCAGATACTTACGTATATGCATGTTTTACGAGCTTACGATTTATGTTGTGATTTGATCATGGTTTTGGTGATTTGATTTTGGGCTTTTAAATATGATTTGATTTCAATAATTTATAACGGAGTTTGGAAAAGTTATTTCGGGCTTGAAACCCTGTTCATAAAAGTGGTTTCGATAAACGAGATTTTGGGTTTTGGAATCGGATTTTGGAAATATGATTCTTGATTCGGTTTTGGAGCTTGGAAGTGAATTTCTGGATTTGGGTTTGGAATGATGATTCCGGATGCTAGCTTATGGAATCATGATTGAGAATTCAGATATGAATTTTCTATGATTTTCACTTGGTTTTGGGTTTAAAGACCCAGATATGGATGGATCTGGTTTTGAGTTTAAAGACTCGGTTGATTGATGACTGGGAAGGGACCTAGGTTGATATGTTTTGAGTTTAAAGACTCGATGATCAGTTTTGAGTTTAAATACACGATTATTGTGATGTCCCCCTAGGCCTGTTGATTGTGTTTTGAGTTTAAAGACTTGTTGATATCCCAGGATGGCCTAATTATGCGCGTGTGTTTTGAGTTTAAAGACTCGGCGCGCTTGAGATCCGGCAACTTTATTGATTGATGTTTTACTTTGGTTTTTCACTGGTTTTCAGATGTTTTGGACTGTGTCCCGGATGATTTAGATTTTGTGGATTTTGCGCTTAGTTCCCGTACTTTGATGATTGATTTATAGTTTTTGGTGGAGGCCCTGGATTTGAGTTAGGGATTTGAGAAAAAGAAATGGTTCCGGTTTTCATTGATGGTTTTCTTATTTTGGATATGAAATGGTTTTATGAAATGGTTTTCATATGCATGCATTGGTTTTTCGTGGAGAGTATAAATGTAATTTCTTTTAAACTGTTTTCTGAACGTATTATTTATTTTTGTCCACCCACAGTCTTTTATGTTTTCGATACCCTCCAGGTTTGATACGGTGCGGGCTGTTGTTTGAGAGACGGAGACATCTCACACGCAATCCATAGTAAGTTCTGCGCACTCTGGGACATCGGGAGGTGGTCTTGGTACTTTGGTTTGTTATCCCTTGTTTAGCTTATGTGTTACATGGAGCTGGACAAAAGTTTATCCTTCATGTCGCATGTAAGGTTGACCGAAGCATGACATATCCCTTAATCCCGGGGGAATGAGGGTGGGTCATGTCAAATTGGTATCAGAGCAAGGTTTGTACGCTCTGCCTGAGGTTGTGACTCCCAGAGCGGTTGGTTAGTCAACTTGTGTGATGTGATGTTGCTGTGGATGTGATGTCTTGAGGTGGAACAGCTCGTCATCAACCTAGACACGATAGTACCTGTACGTTTGTTAGTGGTTAGTTCGTGATGATGGCTAGCGCTTGGGTGAAAGTCGCCCGATACGCGGTGTGGGTATGATGTATTTTGGTTTAGGGTTGGAAAGGATATTGTGTTTGGCGCCGAATATGGTCGATAACTAGTTGTGTAATGATCCGTTTCAAAAATCGGGGTTAGATTAGTGGTTAATAACAGATTAGTGAAGTTAATCGGTGATTAGTTGAGTGATCTCGGACGGACGATGCGAAATGACGGTTTTGCCCCTAGAATTGGGTGAACAGTTGGCTTTTCGTTCGGGCGATCAAATGGACTTTGATCGATGACTGTGACGTAGTTCGGGACGTCACGAGTTCATAGATAGGTGGCATGTCCGATTCCGACATTCGAAGAGGAAGTTGTGATGTTCAGAAGTTCGAGGGCAAGTTGGTAATTTGGTTGAATAGGGGCAAATGGTTGACTTTTTAAACGACAAGTTAATTTCACCCATTTCAAGGACCGTTAGGTAGGTCTCGATCTCTTGAGTACAATGACAGGTGGTACGCTGTCATCAAATTTCGGACGGTTCAGTTATGAGCCTAAATACGCGAGGGGCAAAATGGTAATTTGCAAGGATAAGGGCAAATTGGTCTTTTTGCTGTGCCTAGTTACAATTGGACATGTGTATTTTCTTGGGAATTGTGCCCACAGAAAATTCGACACCTGGCTTCCTCTAGATGGGTATGGAAGCCTCCTCACCGTCTCTCAAAATTTTAAAAAAATGGGTGCACGGTTGTGAGAGACTGAAAACAGAGTATAGGTGTAAACCGTGAGGGATCCACTCAGACAATTCCTTCAATCCTTCATCTATGGCCCATACTGTCTGAAGGGAAATGAGAGAGAGATTAGACAAAGAAGTTGGTGGTGGCACGTCGGTCCACGATGGCGGGTCGAGGTAAGGACCCTGTGAACCCGAGATGTCTTGTGTTTCAATTGAAAATGGTAATCGTGTTCTTATAAGGTTTTGATCGATTTAGTTGATGGAATTTGGACAGGTTCGAGAAAGCCGGTGATAGTGGATTAGCGAGGAAATCGTAATTGCGCGCGTATCGAGGTAGCGGCAAAAACAGTCTGTGAGTGGACTTTGCTTTCTAACTTATGATGCATGCATAAATGTTTTATATGTTTTCTATACGTGATTTCTATGTTTATGATATGATCTTGATGATTTGCGGTTTTGCACGTATTCGGATTCGGATTTGGAAATGGATAATGGATAATTGATAATGGATAATGGATTATGGATTCAGGATGATGATTTCAGATTCGGCTTGGAATTCGAAATGGTGATTTTGAATTCGGATTTGGACATGGATTTGGAATATGATTTGATTTCAATAATTTACAATGAATTTTGGAAAGGTGATTTCGGACTTGAAGTCCAGTTCATAAAAGTGATTTCGATAAATGTGATTTTGGGTTTTGGAACTGGATAATGATGATTCGGGATTTGGTTTTGAAACTTGAAAGTGGATTTCCGGATTTGGGTTCAGAATGATTATTCCGGATGCTGGCTTATGGAATGATGGTTTTAGATTCGGATTTGGAAATGGATAATGGATTATGGATTCGGGATGATGATTTCAGATTCGGCTTGGAATTCGAATTCGGATTTGGACATGGATTTGAAAAATGATTTTAAAATGGTTTTGGATTGGATTTTCTGGATCTGGTTATTGGGTTTAAAGACCCGGATATGATATGTGACGGGGGCGGGTCCAGATTGGGTTTAAAGACCCGGATTGAGTTTAAAGACTAGAGAATTTAAAAACTCGGATATTGTTATTTCCCCCGTAGGCCTATTGAGTTTAAAGACTCGGATTATATTGAGGCCTGGATTGAGTTTAAAGACTCGGATTACTATTGAGTTTAAAGACTCAGATAGATCCAGCATGTTCGATGGATTTCAATGGATTTAAATGGTTTTCAAATGTGTTGTGGATTTCGATGAAAATGATGGTTTTCAATAATGGTTTTCCGTTGTTTTGGGCTATGACCCGGATGATATGGATTTCGATGGTTTTGGGCTGAGGCCCGGGATTTGGCAAGATGAAATGATTTCTGGCTTTTGGTTTTATGAATGGTTATAATAATTGAAATGAAGTGGTTTTATGACGTGGATTTTATATGCATGCATTGGTTTGTGAATGGAGGGTATAAATGTAATTTCTTATGAAGTTTTTTCTAAACTTATTATTTGTTTTGTCCACTCATAGTCTTTTATGTTTTCGATACCCTCCAGGTTGTTGCGGTGAGGCTGTTGGTAGAGAGAGACAGAGACATCACACACGCGATCCACAGTAGATTTTGCGCGCTCTAGAAGGTTCGGAACTTGTGGACGGTTCGTTTGGAAATCCCTTATCCGACTTACGTGTTACATGGAGGTTGGACGTCGGTTTAGCCTTTGTGTCACGCGTAAGGTAGATAGGAGCATGACTTAGCCCTTAATCCTGGGGGATTGGGAGCGGGTCGTGTCAAATTGGTATCATAGCAGGTTTTGTGCGCTCTGCGCAAGGTTTGGCTTCTAGAGCAGGTGGGTTGTTGACTTGTGTGTTGTGATGTTACTGTGGATATGATGTCTCGACAATAGCCCGTCATCAACCTAGACGCGATAGTGACAATACGTTCGTTAGTAGTTAGTTAGCGGTGATTGTTAGTGCCAGGGTGATAGTCGCTCAATACGCGGTGCGAGGTATGACGTATGTCGGCTTAGGTCCGAAGTAGTTAGCGTGTTTAGTGCTGGATATGCTCGATTGTTGGACCATAGGGTCGGATGTATGCCAGCGTGGTTAACCTGGATGGTAGCCATTGAGCTACGATTACGAGTAGGCTGGTCGGCTTGTGGGGCCCGATAGTAGCCTGTTGAGCCAGATAGTACTTGTGGGCCAGTTGGGGCCGATTGACGGTGGCCTGTTGGACCGGATGGCAATTGGATGACGATAGTCTGGATTGGTGACCCTTTGGTCAGTTTGGTTGAGATTGGATTTGTGCGGCTACAAGTCACTGGATGCCTTGAGTTGTGAGGGCTAGCTTGTCACTATGAGTACCTTAGTGAGAAACCCCAGAGTAAGTGCGTAGTTTGGGCAACCTAAGTTGGGGTTTGTGGTTAGTTGGTGGTTGTGGCTTGGGCCGATTTACGGCCAGATTGGAAATAGTGCTGCTGGCTGCAGCCAAGGTTTTGGATGGTTAGGTGGATGACTCTGGACGAGTGGCATTTGGTTGAGCATTAAGTTGCACAGAGTATTGGACTACGAGGGAGGTTAGTATTAAGGGTTTCAGCTCAGTTTGAGTAGAAATTCGGGACTGGTGTGCTGTGAGCCCGAGATAGGAGATGATGTGCCACGAGCTGGGATGCTTGTGCGCGGTAGGATGGGTACCTCGTGAGTTGTAGTTGTGACCAGTCGTGAGGTGCCGGTGTCTGGCAGGAACCACTAATCGAGTTGGAATATGTGATGACCATTGGTATGGTCGGGTTTGATCGTCCGTGAGGTTGGTTTTTGTGGACTCCTCCGGATGTGTTGGAATATGTCTGCAAATGCCGAGGCTAGTACTTGGTGGTTGAGGACTTCTAAGGCAGTGACTCAGGAGTCCGAGGTGAGTGATCGTTGATTGTCATTCCGAGAGGTGGTTACTCGTACGATAATGATGCTCAGGAGTTGAACTTCGGAAAAGTTGATGTGCGAACATCAGAAGGAGTGATGATTGACATCCTTTTGAATGTGCATGAACGGTGGTAACCAACAGGTGAGTTAGATTGTTTATGGACGAGACGGTTGTTCGGGAGAGTTGTGGATTTTCCTAAGACCAGTAGGGGAGTTGATGTTTAGACAGTTAGTCAGGTGGTGGTACACTTGTTAAGGATGAAGTCCCATGGTTGGAATCTCATAATCAGGAGAGGTTGAGATTGAGACGATGAGTTGATGTGTTTGGTTCCGAGTTGGTGATTATGTTGTGTGGTGGATACTCTGGAATCGATTTAGTAGATTCATTGATGGGACTTCAGGAGTTGTGACCCCCCTTGATCATGGACACGTGTGGATGTGTTCAGGAGTAGGAAGAGTACTTGGTAACGCCGGGAGTGGCCTATGTGGCGAGTGTCAGGGGATGGTGTTAAGATGGATTAAGGTAGAATGACTTGTGTGTTCCGTTGAAGGATAACGGAAGGAAAATGAGAAGGAGTAACTATAACTGATCTATATGAGGTTATTGAAGAGAACCCACAATCTAGACGTGTCGCTAGAGGTGTGATATTCGTGATCGATTGGATTCAATGTGATGGTCATATACAACAAGTGGATCCACTTAGGAGTGAGTGGATCTGGAATCGTTTCTGGCTCAGGTTTGAGTTGTTGTGGAGCAAGCGGATCGTATGTGAGACATAAGTTAGATATTTGGGCCCTCTTAGAGTTGTGCAGGACGTGTGTGGTCCGTCTCGCATACATATGGATTTTGGTTTTGGATCTAGTGCTGTGTCTGCCCTGTGTAAGTAATTGAGATGTGATTGAGGTTCATATTGGCTGGGAGACCCAGGAAACCAAGAGACCGGGAGACTCAGAAGGGATTAGAGTTGGACTTCCCCTGAAGACTTGTAGTTCAGCATAGTGGTAGGATTGGACCAACGGACTACAAAAGTAAAGCGTGCTTGGCTTGTAGGTAGGTGGCAATTATTATAGTTACGAGGATGTTTGTGTGCCCTGAAGTTACACTGTGAGGGTGCCGGATACACTAGAGTGTTGTTGAATGGACTTTGGGTGTAGTAAGTTTGGCTGATGACGATAGGGTTGATCGGTGACTTACCGTAGGATGTCGTTGGAAGTACTTGAGGATGTACCTTACGAGTTGTGTTTGAGGTATTCTAAAATATCTTTGTTTTATTCAAAGTTCATAGGGTTGTTGTTGCGTGTGTTTGGTGCATGTACTTAAGAGGTGTTCCAATGCGATTGGACGTGCATCGTGATGTTCTGGGAAGTGTTGGTGATCGGCTTGGTACCGAGGTTTGTTGTTGGTCGTGTCGATGATCAAAGTAGTTGTGATGGGCTGGATCAGGGTGATCCCCAAGTGATTGATTGGTTTTAGCAGGAGTCAGTACTGATCTAAGCTGGATGCTCTGAGCCATGAGTGGCTGGTGGAACCCTGACATTGAGATGTATGATCATGGTTAAATAGGTATGTGATAGGGTCTAGTTGTAGATAGGTGGTGTAGGACGTGGATGCAGTTTCCACAGGTTGACAGCAATGGTGGTTAGTAAAACCACCGGTGAAAGGATTGGTTGAGTTAGTGGTGTTAGCGAGTATGTTGTGACTTCCGTGAGGTCGGCTCGGATCGCTGACGGAAGTAGTATGGACCATTAAATGGATATTGGTGAATAGGAATACCAAGGTCGGTAGACGATGTCTGGCGAATCGTGCTTGCTGATGGCAGACTCGAACGATTGACTAAGACATTGGTACACGGTACGCATGACTCAAGTCTCAGTCGAGCATGATGTGACTGGTAATCGTGTGTCACGACCAGGTGTTAGAAGAGTCGTGAGTTTCGGCTGGTGTGACGTTAGAGGTATCTCGGGTACGAGTTGTAATGTGTTGACCTCGGTGAGAATGATCGCCAGATGGACCGGAAGTTGGTCAAATTGGTTCGCTTAGTCGAGTTGTGGTGACAGGTGTGGTGCTACTATTGGTAACATTTTGGAACATCAGGAAAAGGCTGGATTGGCAGGTGATGGAGACCGGGTAAGAGACCCAAGTGCGAGATAAGTTGGATTCCCCCAGAAAGTTGTGGATGTACGAGATTCGGAATTTCGGGGAGAAAATTCTTTAAGGGGGAGGGGGGAGATTGTAACGACCCGTTCTAGAAATTAGGATTAGATTAGTGGTTAATAACGGATTAGTGAAGTTAATCGGTGATTAGTTGAGTGATCTCGGATGGACAGTGAGAAATGACGGTTTTGCCCTTGGAATTGGGCGAACTGTTGACTTTTCGTTTGGGCGGTCAAATGGACTTTAACCAATGACTGTGACACAGTTCGGGACGTCACGACTTCATAGACAAGTGGCACGTCAGATTCCGACATCCGAGGAGGAAGTTGTGCTGTTTAAAAGTTTGAGGGCAAGTTGGTAATTTGGTTGAATAGGGGCAAATGGTTAGATTTTTAAACAACAAGTTAATTTCACGCATTTTGAGGACCCTTAGGTAGGTCTTGATCTCCTGAGTACAATGACATGTGGCACCCTGTCATCGGATTTCGGACGGTTCAGTTATGAGCCAAAATACTCGAGGGGCAAAATGGTAATTTGTAAGGATGAGGGAAAATTGGTCTTCTTGCTGTGCCCAGTTACAATTGGACATGTGGCTGTTCTTGGGAATTGTGCCCACATAAAATTGGACACCTGGCTTCCTCTAGATGGGTATGGAAGCCTCCTCGTCGTCTCTCAAAATTTAAAAAAAATGGGTGCACGGGTGTGAGAGACTAAAACAGAGTATAGGTGTAAACCGTGAGGGATCCACTCAGACTATTCCTTCAATCCTTCATTTATGGCCCATACTTTCTGAAGGGAAATGAGAGAGAGAGATTAGACAAAGACGTTGGTGGTGGCATGACGGTCCACAAGGGCGGGTCGAGGTAAGGACCCTGTGAACCCGAGATGTCCTGTGTTTCAATTGAAAATGGTAATCATGTTCTTATAAGGTTTTGATTGATTTAGTTGATGGGAAGATGTTGCTGGAGGTCCAGGGGGTCGAATAAGCCTGGTTTGGAGGCTAAAGGTGGAAGATAGGTGAGTTTCCATGGCCTTTTGTTTTTACATTCGAAAATGGAAAGTTAGAATTGAGTAGTTATTGAGTAATTCTAGTAACTAGAACGTGTTTTGGCGAGTGGTAGGAACCTCTAGAGCCTAAAACCAAACCTTGGGATGGCCGGGATCAAGAAAACACAATGGAGGAATTCTGGCTCTCTGTTCTTCGCATCAGGAGGCATAATTCTGGCCTTAATTTAGTTGTTTGATTAGGAGGATAGATAGGAAACAATGAGATGAATCTAATGGTAACAATAGGATCGAAATTGAACTGAAATTGGACAAAAACCACTCACGCTGGTTCAGGGCTGGATCGGATTTGCAGAACCGGTTTAGACTGGTTTGACTGAGCTTGAAGATGAACAGTTGCATGGCGCGTGGCTCCCACGCATAGCCCCTTTGGGCGGTGCGTGAGGGCGCGTGGGGCCTATTCTGGGGAAGTTTTCAACACAACTTTTAAAGTATTCTATGTATCAAACATTTTGGCACTGGTTTCGAGTCGATCGGACACCGTCTCGATATGTTTCGGGATGTCCAAAGGTTTTAGGGTTCGGTTAAAAATAGCTAAAAATTCGAGAAAATTATGGAGCTTTAGTAGAAGCATTATGAAGTAGTTAGTGACCTTATTATGGAATTTGGATAGGTTCGGGAAAGCCGGTGATAGTAGATTAGTCGGGAAAGCGTAATTGAGCGCGTATCGAGGCAACGACGTAAACGGTCTGTGAGTGGACTTTGCTTTCTAACTTATGATGCATGCATATATGTTTTATATGTTTTCCATACGTGATTTCTATGTTTATGATATGATCTTGATGATTTATGGTTTTGCACGTATTCGGATTCGGATTCGGATTTGGAAATGGATAATGGATTATGGATTCGGGATGATGATTTCGGATTTGGCTTGGAATTCGAAATGGTAATTTCGAATTCGGATTTGGACATCGATTTGAAAAATGGTTTTTAAATGGTTTTGGATTGGATTTGCTGGATCTGGTATTGGGTTTAAAGACCCGGATTGAGTGTAAATACTCGGGAGTTTAAAGACTCAGATATTGTTATTTCCCCCGTAGGCTTATTGAGTTTAAAGACTCGGGAGTTTAAAGACTCGAATTATATTGAGGCCGGGATTGAGTTTAAAGACTCAGATTACTATTGAGTTTAAAGACTCGGATAGATCCAGCAGGTTCGATGGATTTCAATGGATTTCAATGGTTTTCAAATGTGTTGTGGATTTTGATGATAATGATGGTTTTCAATAATGGTTTTCCGATGTTTTGGGCTATGACCTGGATTTTATGGATTTCGATGGTTTTGGGCTGAGGCTCGGGATTTGAGAAGATGAAATGACTTCTGGCTTTTGGTTTTATGAATGGGTATAATAATTGAAATGAAGTGGTTTTATGACGTGGATTTTATATGCATGCATTGGTTTTTGAATGGAGGGTATAAATGTAATTTATTATGAACTTTTTTCTAAACTTATTATTTGTTTTGTTCACTCATAGTCTATTATGTTTTCGATACCCTCCAGGTTGTTGCGGTGCGGGCTATTGGTAGAGAGAGGCGGAGACATCACACACGCGATCGACAGTAGGTTCTGCGCGCTCTGGAAGGTCCGGAACTTGTGGACGGTTCGTTTGGAAATCTCTTTTCAGGCTTACGTGTTACATGGAGGTTGGACGTCGGTTTAGCCTTCGTGTCACACGTAAGTTAGATGGGAGCATGAGTTAGCCTTAATCCGGGGGATTGGGGGTAGGTCATGTCAGGTTGGACCTTAGGGTCAGACGTGTGCTAGCGGTGGTTAACCCGGATGGTAATGAGATGAGTTAGATATGATAGATACGATCGATGAATGTTTTGTGGGCCGACTAGCCTATGGGGCAGTCTGTGGGGCCGGATGACGGCTGGTTGAGCTGGATGGAAATCGTGGGCCGATTGGGCTAGTTGGCGATCGGATAATGATGGGATGGATGTGTGACCATTTGGTCAGATTGGTTAAGTAACCTTGTGCGGCTATAAGTAGCTGGATGTCTCAAGTTTCAGGGGTAAAGAAACCTGCTATCATATGCGTTGAGGAATTCCCTCATAACGATGATTGAGGGTTTGATGGTTGTGAGACACTGAGGTTGCGGATATTTTTAGTCGGGTGTGACGACCCAAGTGGTGAGGTTGTTGTGAGCTAGTAGATGTTCTTAGAGTAGTTAGTCGGTTCTGGTGACCCTAGTGAGGATGTTGACGCGAAAAACCCTGAGTCTGGTGATTAGTCTGGAAAATAGGAGTTAGTTAGTAGTTGTGGCTTGGGCCGATTTCCTGCAGGATTGAAGCTGGTACTGCTAGGTGCAGCCGAGGTATTGGATGGGTTGGTGACTAAATCAGGTCGCGTCTAATGAGATTATGGAGATTGGTTGGCTTGGCTCAATTGGTCGAGTTGATGCTGAGACAATGGAGCGTTGAGTTACTCAGAGTTATGGAATGTGAGCACTTGATAGGAGTTGATGTGTCAGGGGCGGAGATGCTCGTGAAGGGTAGGATGGGTACCTCGTGAAGTGGGGTTGTAACTGGTTGTGAGGTGCCGGTGTGTGGTCTATAACACTAACAGAGCCGGGATGTTCGGTGACCATTGACAGCCCATGTTTCGGTATGCTTGGTTAGGATGGTATTGGTTTGATCAGAGTAGCGCATCGGAAGCGTGGTGGACCTATGCTTGGTGTTAGACTGGGCTAGGGTGGTGTGGTTAGGTTGACCATTACTGAGATTGGGCTCTGTATACTCATCCTGATGTACGATTTTTGGATGAGTCAGTAGATGTTGTATGTGTCAGGGTGTGTTGGCATATGTCGAGGCTGAGGATAGTGATGTCGAGGCTAGTGATGCTAAGGCTAGTATTTGGTTATTCTGAGACGAGTGATTGGTGACTCCGAGGATGGTGACTGCGGAGTCTAAGGGTAGTAATGGAGGACTGGTGATCCTGAGAGTTGGATCGGTACCTTAGTGATGCTCGGGGGTTGAACGTAAAAAATATTGAGACACAAGATTCCGAATAAGTGATGATTGACATCCTTTTGGATGTGCATAAACGGTGGAAACCGACAGGCGAGTGGTCGGTGAGTTGGATTGTGTACTGACACATGGTTATGATCCGTTGGAGTCCTGGCGGTAGAAGAGTTGACATTCGGGTAGTTGGTCCAGTGGTAGTGTACTTGTTGAGGACGGAGTTCCATGGTTGTACATGATGAACATGAATGGTATCTCGGAATCAGAAGATGGTATGCTTGAGGTGACGAAAGGTGGGTGTGGTTCTAAGTTAGTATTACTTGTAGGTATGGAGTGATGGATATTCCAGAGTTGGTATGTGAGACTCGATGTGTTGAAACTTCGGGAGTTGTGAACCCCCATGATTGTGGATAACTGTGGTGACGTGACGTCACTAACGTATGGTGTATAGTAGGAATAAAGGACGAATTGTGATTTCATGGTTGTAGAAGATGAGAATGAGTGACTATAACTGGTCGATACAAGATAATGAAAGAGAACCCTCAGTCTAGACGTGTTTCTGGACGTGTTATTCTTGAGCAATATGAGCAGATGTAGTGGTCTGATCAATTGTGGGAATTGACTGAGACGTGGTGAGACATTAAATTTAGGAGCCAATGGGTCGAGATCGAGTTATTGTGCTCTTGGATCAGGATTAGGTTATCCTGGTTGCGGATTAAATAATGGTGTACTGAGCATGCTGAGCTAGGAGCAGAGGAGAATCGTATTGTAAGACAACAGCTGAGTGTGATAGTAGATGACAAGATAGAGGCAGGATATGTTGGACATGAGAGATCGCTCTGTCTTGCAGGCGTGTGTGTAGCTGAATCGTGTTAATTATCTTGGATATATTCGAGATGTACAGGACAAATGTGATCTGTTTTGCATATGTGGACTTGGATCTACTGCTGGGTCTGCCCTGTAATTTGATTGGAGTAGATGTTTTGGATGCTGGTTGGGAGACCCAAGAGATTCGAAAGGGCCTTGAATTGGTATACCTTGGTAGATATGTTGGACTTGGAGTGTTGGCCCAGTATTGGATTGAACTGATGGACTTCAAGGATGAAGCATGATTGGCTTGTAGTCAGGTGGTAGTTAGTGTGGCTATACGAATGTGTGTGCCCAGGGAATATACTGTGATGGTTGGAGGACGCACTATGGGGATTGTTGGATACGTCGTGATGTTGTAGGTATTGGAGTACTCAACTTCTGCCGATGTGGTTAAGGAGATCCTGCGATATGCCTTTGGTCGTGATTAACGAAAGATTGTATGATGGAGGTGATTGAGGACTGAACTGTGATGTTTGGTGGTATGCACCATGAGTGTTATGTGATTGGTGCATGTACTTGAGCTTTGTGCTAGTGGTTGAAATCGTACTTGGTAGCATTCTGATGCGATTGGACGTGCATAGTATTGGTCTAGTAAATGTCTTGGTGATCGGCTTTGTGCCGAGGTTTGTTGTTGGTTGCATGGAGGATCAGAGTAGTTCCGATGTGATGGATGAATAGAGGACGTGGACTGGATCTAGGTGATCTAGAGTGATCTTGTTGGTTATTGATGAAGAACTGGATGCTCAGAGCCACGATTGGCTGGTGGGACCCTGGTGCTGAGACGTGGATCACAATTTGACAGGCATGTGATAGGGTTCAGATGCAGACAGGTAATGTGAGACGCGAATGGTGTTTCCACAGGTTGATTGTGTTGGTCGTTAGTGGAACCACTGGTGGGATGATTTGCTGAGTTGTTGGTGTGAGCGATTACGTTGTGACTCCGGTAAGGTCAGCACGGATCGCTGGCGAAGTCAGTATGGATCGTTGAGCGGAGGTTAGTGATACGAGTGCCGATGCTGATGGACGTCTACGAGGTGAGATTCATGCCTGTGGACGGCAGAATCTATGTTATGTTGAGGGAGTTGGTATGAAGTATATTTGGAATAACTCGGAAGGGAGTCAAGGTTGTGCTAGGGATTCGACTGGTGATGGCTGAGCCGTGAGTGTCGACTGGTTCGATGTTAGAGGTAACTCTAGAAAGAGGTAGACGTGACTTGGAAAAGTGTTATATGTCAGTGAGAAACCGAAAGTTGTATGAGTTGGTTCGCTGGTGGACGTACGGGATAAGGAATTTCCAGGATGAAATTCTTTAACGGGCGAAGATTGTAACGACCCGTCACGGAAACCGGGATTAGATTAGTGAGTAATGAAGGATTAGTGGGGTTAATCGGTGATTAGTCGGGTGATTTCGGACGGACGGTGCGAAATGATGGTTTTGCCCCTAACATGGGTAAACTGTTGACTTTTCGTTCGAGCGGTCAAATAGACTTTGGCCAGTGACTGTGACATAGTTCGGGACGTCACGAGTCCGTAAACAGGTGGCACGTTCGATTTCGACATTCAAGGAAGAAGTTATGATGTTAGGAAGTAGGGGATATTTTGGTAATTTGGTTAAAAAGGGCAAATTGTTGACTTTTTATATAACATGCATTTTTCATGTATTTCGAGGACCTTTAGGTAGGTCTTTATTCCCTGAGTACAACGACAGGCGACATGCTATCATCGGATTTTGAATGGCTCGAATTTTGGTTTAATTATGCAAGGGGCATTTTGGTCTTTTCTAGCGCATATGGATCTGTGCCCAGCAGAATGAGGACACCTGGCTATCTTGGGAATTGTGCCCAATTGTTTTTGGACACATGTCCCTCACTGGAAGGACGTGGAACTTTTGATAACCGTCCTAATCTGTTTAAAACAGGGATGAAGATGATTATGCACTAGTTGGGAGGAAAACAGAGGAGTGTGATTGTGAGCTCAAACCCTTCTAAACCTTAACAATTGCTAGTGTGTGGTGAGGGAAAACAGAGAGTAGAATGAGAGGATTGTAGTGGTGCCTTGGCGGAGGGCCGTCGTGGACGGTGGCCACGACACCGTGAGAATAGAGCCAACGAGAAACCATGAGGAACCAAGGATTTTATCACCCTCAACCGTGGTCTTGAGCTCATGGTTTATGAATGGAAATTTTATGGAAGGTTGAGACGAGCTCCATGGACTCGAATTTAAAGCATGAAAAAGACGGTAAGTGAAAGTCCTATGAAACTCGACTTTGAATTCGAGAATGGTAAATTGAGTTTGGTGATTGTTAAACGATATTAATGATTGGATAATGTCTTGGTGGTTGAGAGGAAGTGTTTGGGCTTGGAATCACGGTAGGAGGTGGATGAAATCGAAGGGAATGGACGATGGAAAGCTGGGCTTTTGGTTCTTTGTTTAGAAGGTATAATACAGGCCCTACTTTCATGTTTTGATTAGCTAAATCAATTATATGTGTTTGGACGAACCTAAGGGAATGAAAAGGACTAAAAACGAACCAGAAAATTATTGAAAACTGTGAGCGCCGGTCTAGTTGAACCGACCGGTCTGAATCGGTCTGGACCGGGTCGACGCAAGGTTGAAGATGATGAATAGTATGGCGCGTGGGCCTCTCGCGCAGCCCCTTTGGGCGGTGCATGGAGGCGCGTGGGGCCTAGTCTGGGGAAGTTTTCAACACAGCTTTTCAACTCTTCAATGTAACGAACATTTTAGGATTGGTTTCGAGTCGATCGGACATCGTCTCGATTTGTTTCGGGATGTCCGAAGGTTTTAGGGCTAGTTTAAAAATAGTTAAAAATTCAGGAAAATTACGGGGCTTTATCAGAAGGACCATGAAGTAGTTAGTGTCCTTATTATGGGATTTGGACAGGTTCGGGAAAGCCAGTGATGGTGGATTAGCCCGGAAAGCGTAATTGCACGCGTATCGAGGTGGTAACGCGAATGGTCTGTGATTGGACTTTGCTTTCTAACTTATGATGCATGCATAAATGTTTTATATGTTTTCTACTTGTGATTTCTATGCTTGTGATTTGATATTGATGATTCACGGTTTTACACGTATTTCGAGATACTTACGTATTTGCACGTTTTACGAGCTTACGATTTATGTTGTGATTTGATCATGGTTTTTGGTGATTTGATTTTGGGCTTTTAAATATGATTTGATTTCAATGATTTATAACGGACTTTGGAAAATTTATTTCGGGCTTGGAACCCTGTTCATAAAAGTGGTTTCGATAAACGAGATTTCGGGTTTTGGAATCGGATTTTGGAAATATGATTCTTGATTCGGTTTTGGAGCTTGGAAGTGAATTTCTGGATTTGGGTTTGGAATGATGATTCCGGATGCTAGCTTACGGAATCATGATTGTGAATTCGGATATGAATTTTCTATGATTTTCACTTGGTTTTGGGTTTAAAGACTCGTTGAAACTTGGTTTTGGGTTGAAAGACCCAAATATGGATGGATCTGGTTTTGAGTTTAAAAACTCGGTTGATTGATGACGGGGAAGGGACCTGGGTTGATATGTTTTGAGTTTAAAGACTCGATGATCTGTTTTGAGTTTAAAGACACGATTATTGGGATGTCCCCCTAGTCCTGTTGATTGTGTTTTGAGTTTAAAGACTTGTTGATATCCCAGGATGGCCTAATTATGTGCGTGTGTTTTGAGTTTAAAGACTCGGCTCGCTTGAGATCCGGCAACTTGATTGATTGATGTTTTACTTTGGTTTTTCACTGGTTTTCAGAGGTTTTGGGCTGTGTCCCAAATGATTTAGATTTTGGGGATTTTGGGCTTAGTTCCCGTACTTTGTTGATTGATTTATAGTTTTGGGTTAAGGCCCTGGATTTGAGTTACGGATTTGAGAAAAAGAAATGGTTCCGGTTTTCATTGATGGTTTTCTTATTTTGGATATGAAATGGTTTTATGAAAAGGTTTTCATATGCATGCATTGGTTATTCGTGGAGGGTATAAATGCAATTTCTTATAAACTGTTTTCTGAACGTATTATTTATTTTTTTCCACTCATAGTCTTTTATGTATTCGATACCCTTCAGGTTTGATATGGTGCGGGTTGTTGTTAGAGAGACGAAGACATCTCACATGCAATCCACAGTAAGTTCTGCGCACTCTGAGACATCGGGAGGTGGTCTTGGTACTTTGGTCTGTTTTTCCTTGTCCAGGTTATGTGTTACATGGAGATTGGATGAAATTTTACCCTTCATGTCGCATGTAAGTTGCACGGGAGCATGACTTATCCCTTAATCCCGGGGGATTGAGGGTGGGTCGTGTCAAATCATCATGAAGTCTAAAGAGAAGATAGAGTGAAAGGCAGAGTGAGTTGATTTTACTTTGAGTCTGGGCAAGAGATTGCAGCAACGCTGGTGCAATGGTGATGCAGTGATGTAGTGATGAAGAAGACGACATTGGTGTGAATGGTACGATCATGCAGCTGTATGGTCATGTGAGTGCGATTGCAGCACATGTGACAATGAGTGGCTATTTAATTCAAAGATGGGTTATGCAAATTAGGGTTGGGTGCCGTGAGTTGAGTTCAAATTTCAATAATTTTGGTCAAATTTTGGGTTTCTATTTCTAAATTTTGGGTGAATTGTGTGTGGAATTTAAGAAATTTGGATGAAATTATCAGTCTTGATAAATAATTTCAAGACCCAGCAGCCTAGCTGAGGTGCCACCCAATCGCCTAAGAGTCACCTAACCTGCCCAGGAGTTGCCTAATCTATCTAGGTGCTGCCTAGTCTACCTAGGCCCCGAGCAATCCCCTAGCTGTCTTTTTCTGTTACTGAGGCCATATTCGGGGTAGCTCAGCCCCACCTAGTGCCTAGGAGCTACGTAGACGGCCGCGTAGACCACCATTTAAAACATTGAAGCTAGGCAACTAACAAGCAGCAAGTGGGATTTTGCAAAATTTTAAGAACAAGTTTGTATTGACACTGTAGACCATCAAAAGCTAGCTGTTATAGGACAAGGTATATTATTCAGGAGATGGTAGAAGGTTCATGCAAAAGATAATATGAAATTCTTAGAGAATATTTCTACAATAGCTGAAGAAAAATCCTAATTCAACTTTGGTTATAAAGTCTGAGTTGGAGGCTGATGGGACTGCTAGATTTGGGAGGGTTTATGTCAGCTTCAAGGCTTTCAAAGATGGATGGACTTATGCATGTAGACTTTTCACAGGCTTGGATGCATGCCACATTAAAGAAATTCACCTAGGCCAACTTCTATAAGTAGTTGGAGTCGATGCAAACAATGAGATGTTTCATGTGGCGTATGCTTTATGTGAAGTGGAAAATTTCAGCAGCTGGAAGTGGTTTTTGGAGATATTAGAGCAAGATTTGCTTCTTGAAAACAGCCATGGATTTTTAGTTATGATAGACAAGTAGAAAGGTTTGGTTAAGGCAGTTACTCAGATTTTTCCTGATGCCAAGCATTGCAATTACTTGAGATTATATATATATATATATATATATATATATGGAAACATCAACCAAACTCATATGGGGATGTCCCTCAAAGAAAAAATGGATTCTATTGCAAGGGCCACCGCCATTCCTTGGTTTCAAGAAGTGATGAAGAAAATGAAAGATTTTAGTCCTAGTGAAACCAAATCGCTAAAATGAAGAGATGCAAGGCAGTGGTGCAGGTCTCATTTCAGAACTGATATTAAGTGCGACATTCTACTCAACAACTTATCTGAAGCATTCAACAAGGCAACCGTGCTATATAGAGATGATCATGTCTTATCTTTGTGGGACAAGTTGAGGCAATAAATCACAACCTTGAGGCAAGAAGGTGTGAAGAATTTTGATTATTGAAATACCATCTTGTGGGAAAAACAATTCAAGGGGATTGTTAGAGGAGCACAAGAAGAAAAGGAAGATTTTAATTCCTGGACATTATGGGAATAACATATTTGAGGTTATTCATACATTTAGAAGAAAATTTTCAATGGACTTGAATCTTTATATATGCTTTTGCAGAAGGTATGATCTAAGTGGGATCCCCTGACCACATGCATGCAATGCAATAAGAAAATTTAAGGGCAATTTGGAGCTATTTGTTCCATGAATGTTACAAAAAAAATAGCCTTTTCCTAGGCATATGAAAGATAATCAAACTTGTCCCTAGTGAAGAGCAATGGGAGAAGGTTAGTCCTTCACCCTTAAAGCCTCCTAACTATCATAAGCAGCTTGATAAGACTTGAATTAAGCATCTGTTTATACCCTTTATACTTATATTTCAATTTTTAAATACCAAACAATTGTAGAAAATAATATGTTTTATGAGAAATGTGCATAATTAGATAGGTCACGGAATTACGAGAATTTAGGCGAAAGAATCACCTTAATCGAAGTTGTAACAAAGAAGTTATGATCAAATGAAGGAAAGCCACCAAAAACAACATAGGATTTCGGTAATTGGCCACCGAACCAGAGGAAGAAGTCCATCTCCTATTTTGGTCGCCACCTACTGAACTGCAATGGACCCCTTCGGTGCGCGTGTATCGAAGATGGCTGCTCCTTCCTCAGCGCGTTTCTCCTGAAATCCCTGAAGTCAGTTCGGCGTGTGCTAGCGCGTTGACCACGCGTTGGCCACTCATTGACCACCGATTTCCAGCCCCAATTTCGGTGGGCTTCCACCGAACCGACTCCTGCTCAATTCCAGCACCTATATTTTTTTTTTGTGGAAAATTGTCCAATTCAAGCTTGGATTTGTTTCCTTTTTATCTAGGAAACCTTTTTAATTAGTATTTTATTACCTTTATCCTTTAGGACTTTAATTTAATTAGTTTAATCATTTTTCTTTTAGGATTTAAATTGTGAACTCCTATTTATTGAGAGATTAATTTTCTCCTATAAATAGAGAGGTTTAGGTTATTTGTAAGGGTCGCCCATTTTTGTACCAAAGTTCTACTTAACCAAATTTCCCTTTTCATCAATTCGAAATTTCTGTAGCAAAATCCAATTACACCATATTCCATCATAAACACCTTCATCCGTGAAAATCTAGGGCAATTCCTGGTTATCTCACCAAGGAGTGTCAAGCCACTTTGCATCCTTAGGGCAATTCCCGAGATAAAAAGTGTAACACGGTCCTCTTACCCTATAATTGTCTTTTTCTATTGAATATTGTTTTGTTTGATTGATATTTAATATAATTCTGGTTTTATATCTTACATGAATTTCAATAATCTTCCACGTGTTTCAATATCTTGGTTTTTGTTATACTTGTATGTTGTGCTTAATGCTTGGTTAGATATAGGGTAGTTCCCGAATCTAGATCATTGAAAGTGTCTAGGGAAATTCCCAACATGTACTTGAGATAATATGTTTGTATTTCGTAGTACTTAGGTTATGGAATTTCGTAGATTTTTTAATTGACATAATTTATGAATGAGCTAGGCTTAGAGATGAGTTGACTATGTAAATAATAGATTAGGTTAGTTTAGATTAGTTAATCATGTAGGATAATAGAAACAATCAACTACCCCCTCCACCCCCCCCCCCCTATAATTAATTAATCAAACGATAATCATGCTTAGGTACCCTTAATCTTCAGTTAAGAACAATCCATACTTATCAATGCTACAATCTACATAAAAAGGTTTTAATTTGCATATGTTTTTATTAAGTGTTGAGTGTGACTTTATGTTTACTTTAATGCTTAGTTTTAGCGTATCTAACACGACCCATCCCAATGTCTCCGGGATTAACGCGGGATGTGTCATGCTCTCATCTGACACGAAGTGTCAGACAAGGGATAACTCAAACCTCAGCCTATTTGGGCCTTCCAGAGCGCGTCAGGATCGGTGAAGGAGTGTGATGTCTCGGTTACTGCTATAGCCTGCATCAGTGATCATCCTGAAGGACAATAAAACCATTAAAAGCTGTGAGTGGACGAAAAATCAATAGTTTTATAAAAACACATTTCATAAAAAGACATTTATGCCCTTCACTAAAAAGCATGCATGCATTCGAAAACCAGTTACTTCAATCTAATTAAAGTTAACAAAATTGTTTATTAACTAGAGCCATTTCCTTCCTCAAATCATTAGGACCTTAGCCCAAAACCACAAAACCAATTGTATGGGCACTCATCCCAAAACCGTAAATCCAAATCATGTGGGCCGCTACCCAAATCCATAAACACAAACATCTCTAAATCAGCAAATCCAATAAAACAAAGTTATACCAATCCTTGGCATCCCAGATGCTTGGCGTCCTAGACGATTGACATCCCAGATGTCATGTCACGGTCCATAAGCTACGCGTGCTACTCGGGGTCTCAATCTCGAGTGTTAATCTCGAACCTTGTTCGAGGTGTGACATCACAGACGTCTAATATAAGCAATCCTGCTCTTGAGCCACTCTAGGGTGCGGTCACTCCGTAGAATGACCCGTCGCAGGTAATGCGTAATGACCACTCCAGGGTACCAATATCTGGAGGAAACAATCCATACATAAGGATGGTACATGGAAAAACGTTTCATAAATCCCTTTAAAACCTTTCAATTGGGCTTATGCCCGGCTTCCATAAAGCCATAGTAAATCCACAAATGGGTCTCGTTCCCTAAGTATAACTTTTATAAAACGTTTCCACAAATCCAATTTCCAAATTTAAGGGACTTAGTTCGAAATTCCATTTCATAAACCAACTGGGCCTCAAGCCCGATCATGTAAGTCAACTGGACCTTAAGCCCGATGCCTTATTAAATCAAATGGGTCTCAAGCCCGGTTCCATATTTCCAAATCCGAAATCATACCATTGAACCATACTTAAAACCACAATCACGTAGAATACAGTATAAAACCGTAAACCTCAAAATACGTGCAAATACGTGAATACTAAATACCACAATCAAATCCAACATAAATCACATATTTGAAGCATATAAAACAGTTATGCATGCATCAATTTAGAAAATAAATGTCCAATCACAGACCGTCCTAGTTGTTGCCTTGGTACGCGTGCCATAAGCCTCCCTGGGCTAAATCACCGTCTCCGGAACTTCCGGACCTGTACAAATCGCACCCAAAGGTCACTAAATACTTCAAATAACCTAACATGAAATCCCCCAATTTTTCCGGAATGTTTAAACGTATTTAAAATAAACCGTGAACTTTCAAACACCCAAAACTACCCCGAAACAGTGTCTGATTGACTCGAAACCTATCCTAAAATGTTCGTTACATCAAAAAGATGAAAACACATGTTAATCATGCCTCGAAAATTGAGCTCATGCGCTCTCACCGGTTGCCCAAAGGCGCTGCTCGTGGGAGCCACGCGCTGGAACAGTGTCATCGTCAAGCTCCAGTCGAACCCTGTTCACTGGTTTTTTGGGTCAACCGACCCCCCCCCCCCCCCCCCCCCCCCCCCCCCCCCGATTCTCCTTTGGTTCTCAACCAATCTCGATGGGGTTTCTTCCTATGGCTTCGTCTAACCCTATTGTAGAGACCTATAGTGTCAAAAAAAAGAAAAAATCATCCACATTCTTACCTGTAATCGAAAACCCGAAGCCCAGCTTTTCCTCCTCTGTTTCTAGGCGATTCCAGCTACCGTTGACACTGATTCCCATCCTATTGAGTTCGTCTCGACCTTAGGAACATCATCATAATCATCAAATCAATTTGCAATCCACCAAACTAATTCCACCATTTTTATCCGAAACAGGGCTCCCGGGTTTGGGGCTTACCTCGCCGTCGTTGCTCTACCGTGATCACTACCGTGATCGTCTCACCCTCCCCTTCCATTTTCCTTCACGGGCCAGCAGAGTTAGACGAGGTTTAGGGGAAGTGGTGAGTTTTGGTGTGTGTTTGTTTAGGGAGAAAACGAAGATGGTGCACGGGAAAGAAAGAGAGAAAAATGAAGGAAAATAAATAAATATATTTTTAATAACAAATCCCCCAATCACAACCAGATCCACAACTTAGGGGAAGTGACCAAAGGGATGAGTGACACTTGTCACTCATCCAAGGGCCCCACACTAATTAATCGGCCAATCAGATTTAATTAATATTTAATTCAAATCCCGAGACGTTAATTAACCCAATTTATATCCTGTGACCATAACTTCCCTATTCGACGTTCGATTTCGACGTGTCGTCTGTCTACGGACTCGTGACGTCCCGATCTACGTAAGATCCAGGGTCATCGTATATTTAACTTCTTAGGTCAAAAGTGAACATTTTGCCCAATTCCAAGGGCAAAACGGTCATTTTACACCGTCAGTTCGAATTCTCTCAACTAACCCCCGATTAGTCATACCAAATTCATAATTAATTAATATTTAATCCTGATATTTGGGATGGGTCGTTACAGTATCACAGCTCGGGAGGCCAAATATGAAAAGAGAGAAAAGTCAGAATGAGGCACCTTAAACCTTAACAAGTTGCCAAGATACCATTTGACATTCAAGTGTGGCAATTATGCTACTGACGAATAGAAAATGACTGCGTTCATAGGACCAATGGATCGTGTGAAGGAAGCCAAGTTCAAGTATAAGCAAGAACAGAGGCAATGACTGCGTTCTTAATTAAACTGTTATTAATATATTTGTGTTATTATCAATATGTGTGTGATCAATTGTGTGTGAGACAACAATATACGTGTGATCAATAACACGACCCATCCCAATCCCCCCGGGATTACCATGGAATGTATCATGCTCCCGTCTGACAAGAGGCGTCAGACAAGGGATAACCGATTGCCATTGCCCAGACGGGCTTCCAGAGTGCGTAAGGATCGATGGATGAGGTGTGCGATGCTCAAGTCTCTGCTGCAGTCGTATCCGGAATCAACCTGAAGGGCATTGAAAACAAAAGCTGTGAGTGGACGAAAATAAACAAGTCTGCTTAAAACATTTATAAGACATTTATGCCCCTCAGTAAAATCATATGCATGCACCAAAACCAATAATCCCATATTTATTTAGAAATAACCATTAGGGCCTTAGCCCGGAAACCAAAGCATAGTTTCAATTTCCAAAAGTAAATCCAAGAGTTATTTCATAAATCCAGTAATATGAACCATAAGGCATATAATATAAACCATAACTATTATTTTAGCCACTGCACTATACACTCCAATCCGACATCCCTGATGTCTGACTTCCCTGACGTCAATAAGGTCACAATCACAAGGCTACGCGTGCCACTCGGGTCTCAATTTCTGAGTTCAATCCCCGAACCCCGTTCGGGTACAGCATCTCCGATGCTTAGCGTCATAGACGCTGGACGTACTAGACGTCCGTGACCTCTCCGGGGTACCTCATCCGGAGGAGACAATATAATATGGAAGGATTTATACAGTGCAGTACTAAATACATTTTATTGATATCCACATGCAAAACATATAGGTATACATAGGTAAAATCCGAACCGATCGTTACGTTTCATCAAACGGGTCTCATGCCCAAATACCGTGAAACGTGCCATAACCGAAATATCATCAAAACCATTTATTGATTCCAGCATGTGAACATATATAAAATTTAAACCAGAAAACATTTATTCAATTCCATTTTAGGGTCCCCGACCCGCAATCACATGTAGAAATCAACTGGGCCCCTGGCCCGATTCCACAAGTTAATTGGGCCCCTAGCCCGATCCACATGTTAACTGGGCCCCTGGCCCGATTTCATAGTTCAACTAGGCCCCTGGCCCGATTTTACATTATTCAAGTTCGTAACCGTTTCATGAAATCATATCCAACCACATTTATGGAAATCGGTGAAAATCCAGAAAATCTCGGTTTACGTGCAAATACGTAATTCACCTCGAAATGCGTGAAATCATTTAAATTCACCGATATCCAAAGTAAATCATTTAATCATAATTATAACAATCATAAAACAGTTATGCATGCATCGAATTTATGAAACCAATGTCCACTCACAGACCGTTTAACCGAGCGCCTCGATACGCGTGCCATAGGCCTTCCCGGGCCACATCACTATCACCGGGACTCCCAATCCTGTTCAAATCAATTTAGAGGATCACTAACCTCATCATTAACATCCTATTCAAGTCCCGTAATTTTCCCGAATTTTTAAGTATTTTTAAGCTGGATTTAAAACCTTCGGACATCCCGAACAATAACGAAACGGGATCCGATCGACACGAAACCAACGCTAAAATGTTCGTTACATTGTGTAGGACAAAAGTCATGTTGGAAGTTTCCCAAAATTACCTTACACGCGCCCCCACGCACCGGTTGAACTCCCTGCGCGTGAAACCCACGCACCTGGTACTGTTCACCGTCATTCAACCCGAACGACTGGTAAACGGGTCGCCGTGACCCGCGGGCCAACCCGAACGGTTCTCCGTCGATACTGGATCATTTTGGACGGGGTTTTCACCTACATGATCGTCTGGGTTAAATTAGGAGTTCTGTGGAAACAAAAACAATGAACAACGTCAAGATCCTCACCTCCCCGATCGAGAAGCTCACGGCCAACCCACCGTCGACTGCTCTCAGCTCCGACCACCATTTTCGATGAAAACGGTCCCAAAAGACTCGTCTCATCCTCTGAGTCATCATCCTGGTTACTAGATCGAACAAAAGACAGTAAAACCCATCCTGCCATTTTAGACCCGAGAATCGGACTCACGGGTTTAGGCTCCCTTCGCCGCCGTGGTCACCACCGTGGCCACCGAAACGCCCAGTTTGATCCCAGAACTCCGTCCACCCCTCTAGCACGGTCAAAACACCGGTCTCCATCGACTTCCAATTCCCTGAGTTTCGGATCCCTCTGTTTTCCCCTCCGCCGTCATCTCCGCCGTCTCCCTCCGTCACCCAGCTCACCACCGTCGTCCTTCCGCCCATACCAGCAGTTGGTCTCACTCCCACGCACCAAGGAGATGGGCTGGTGTGAGTGTGTGTTCGATTTCTTCACGGGCAGAGGAAGAATGAAAAATGAGGAAGGGAGGTATCAGATGAATAAGGAAATGGACGGTGGGGATGTGCATCAGCATAATAGATGAAGGGCCCAGATCAAAAGGTGAAAATAAGTGGGAAATTCTTTATATTATTTAAATCCTATAATTTAAACAATCTCACCAATCCAGATCTGATCCCAATATTTAAGTTTAGTGGTCCACGTGTCCCACTCAGAAATTCAGACCAATCAGAGAACGCCACGTGTCCACGCCTCGTAATGCGTGCATAACGAAACCAAACTTCCGTGACCCATAACTTCGTCGTCAAATCTCCGATTTCGGCGCGCCGCCTGTCGTTGGATTCGCATCGACGAAACCTACGTAACGGTCCTTGGCCCTCGGCCATCGGACATCCCGGTCAAAAAGTCAACATTTGCCCCTATTTCGTCCAAATTACGAAAATGCCCTTGCACTTCCGTACATCATAACTTTCACCACGAACGTCGGAATCGAATGTGCCACCTGTCTATGAACTCGTGACGTCCCGAACTACGTCACGGTCATCGGTCAAAGTCCATTTCACCATCCGAATTAAAAGTCAACGTTTTGCCCACGCCCAGGGGCAAAACGGTCATTTTGCACCATTCGTCCGAAATCGCTCAACTAATCCCAGATTAGTAAATCACAATTAAATATTATTACATCCCGATATTCGGGACGGGTCGTTACAACCTTCCCTCCTTAAAGAATTTCGTCCTCGAAATTACCAACAATCTTATTCCACAACCACCTTGTGGAAAACAATTCGACCACACATCTGTGTACACTTGTACACCCACATACTGGGACAACACCAGCCTCGTTTGTACCCAGACATCCCATCACTGTCATACGTCACAATCAACAACACTCGACCACCTCGAGTGGACATAATCACCTGATTCGCGATAAAATCGCTTAACCATTTAGCTGACTCCTTCAGCTAGACGGTTCCCTTCCATTGCCAATAAATCCTTACATTTGCTCCCGTTGGGAGTCACCAAATCTCATTTGTCAGTCCACGCTGACACCACCAGTCAAACTGTCATCACAAAACTTACCACCCTGGTAAGGCTCCAACCATCTGTCCGTCGGTGACAACACCACGTACTACATCACTCTCGATGTAGCGCAAGATCAACCACATGATCACCATTCGCAGGGCAAGCCCAATCCTGCGACACAAAATACTCTCAATGTCCATAATTGCCGACTCCGTCAGCGAACCAAAACGCTGGGAAAATCACGGTGTGATCAAGTCACACAAGGCTACTCGTGGTTACTCAGACCACAAATTCACTCATCCCGAGTGTACGTATACCGTCAACTTACTCCATCAAGTGGTGTAACTGGAACACATTGAATACCAGCCCAGCAGTGAACACACATATCAATACCGGGGTTCCACTGGCCAACCGTGGCCAAGAGCACCTGCTCATACAATCACTGAACCTGAAAAAATCACTCTGCACAGCCCACAGTTGCCACAACCAAACAAATGATATCGGAACCAAGCCGATTACCAACACGTTTAATTACACACCACTGGTACATCCCATGTACCGCCATTAGGCACCACTCAGCCTAACCCGTAACAATCCTCGTATAACGTACCCTGTACGTACATCAATCCAACAATCCGCCTACAACCACCCAGGTCATAGCCAGACACGTTCCAAAAATGAAGTACCTTTGTCCAAGCCATCATGAGACAAAACGAACTCCACCCGTCATCTAGTTCCACTTCTGAATCCGAATTCGTAATTTCGTAAGAAATCCCGAATCCGAACCCAGACATCATATTTTATTCCATTTCCAAATCCGAATCCGAAATCATTACTCCGTAAGCTAGCATTGGAATAATCATTCCGCACCCAAATCCAGTAATCCCCTTTCGAGCTTCGCAATCGAATCCTGAATCGTCACCCCAGAAATTCGATTCCAAAATCCAAAACCTCGTTTACGTCCATCAAGACGTAACATAACCGAATCTATCGGTTGCCTCTCCAAAACACTCGATTGACTTCATAGGGAAGCCAATCCCAATATCCACACGTCAAAGGTTGACAAAATCCGACCACATCGGAAACCTACTCAACCGAGTAACAACCATATGGACTCACTCCGAAAAGAAGTTCAGTCCCGTCATTTACGACTCACGTACCAAGGTAAGAGTGATAACTCTCATCCAATCTGGATCATCACGATCACAACCCAGATCCATTGCTACGTCACCCGACAAGCAACATCACGATCCTAGATCGTCACAACGTCCAAAGTCGACAACATCACAAATCAGATCCACCTAGGATCCACACATGCCCACGTAGTTAACAATCCATCTGAAAGCTGATCGTAGGGTCTTACACCCTCAATTGAATCCTTCGCCAAATTTCCCTTGGTGGAAAGATGACCTCGCATTTCCCACCAAATCCACAATCATACACAACTTCTTGTGTCCAATGACCCCAAGCCAAACATGGGTCCACCAACCAATACACACTCAACGTACTGGTAGCAACAATCATCATCTGCCACGGCAGGAAATATGAAGTCAACCCTAATGACTTCGGAATACCAATCACTGATGCGGAAACGAGCACTCCTCTCGTCTCCCAATCACAACTCTCCCCGAAACGGGAGTTCCAACCATGTTGGAAACAGACATGCTCCCAATGAGATGTCAAGTCCAACCACTGGACTGCCCCACGTCCATACCTCACTTGGACCACCACGTGTCCAAAATCAATTCATTACTCGGACCTCACGTCCGCCAATACTCACGTACGCACACACCCCCGATTCCGAACGGAAATTTCCTCAACTCTGCCTGGATGTGCATACCATACTGCCTTCGTCTCACATCACAACCTAAACAGGTTAAATCCTCAGGTTCCAAGTGATTCGCAATCACAAAATCCCACATCAATACCACGAATGGTTCCCCGACTTTTCCAATTTCAATAATTTCCTTGTACTTCCTGGGGATATAAGAAGTAAAACAATCCTACCAATCTCGGAGTTGACCACAACTCCCCAAATCCACCAATACACCTGACATAGGGAACAGCATCCCATGATTCCCCAAATTTTCAATCATACCTTTTGATCCATTCATCACTTGTCATTATAAATTCGTTGGGACTTATCCCAACACGACACAACCTCCACTGGATCCCATCCAGTCCAAGACTCAACCACCTCTGAGTCGCAGATACCAATCACATGTCCATCATGACAGAGTCACACCCCAACTGGTGGCTCATCGTCATCACAATCACTGACACCAGCACCAGCGCTAGTACCAGTACCAACACACCATCATCAAAACTAGTATCAGCACACAGGCATCCATACTAGTATTGGCATAAAGGTATCGCCATACCAACATCCATACATAGCACACGAACATCCATGCTAGCACACTGTGTGCAAAGTTGTTACCCTGGATCTCCGTTCATTACGAACGACGATCCCGTAACAGCACTCGTACCCCACGACTATGGGTACCTCCAATTTGACCACTGGCACATCAGGATAATGGACGTTCCCTGAACATCCCCCGATCCTCAAGTGTGAAAGCCACACTAAATACCCTCGATAGCCAGTCATCTCGACACAACTGTCGACCAACAGTCATCGTTGTCAAGATCCGTATCCACACATCACACTAATATTCGATCCAATCACGGGATTCCATATTTCATCTCACAAACCGTATCCATAGATCGAACCCATAAGACTCACTAGAGTCATCCACATGGTCATCCAAGACCTCAGCCGCTCGCCGCAGCACAAATCCTCAAATAACGTTCACTTTTCCAGCCCATCAATTATAAATTAGGGTTCCAAAGTCACACCCTAGGGTTCCACCGAACCCAACTGCCTTCTGCAGTAAAATCCACAACCTGACCGACCCCGCGGTCCTGACATCATATAGACGTCCAATCCAATCCAATCGTCAATTTAACGTGGGTTCCATCGTGGGTTCCACCACGAAGATCATCGGCTAACTCCGATGCATCAACACCCCCGTACACTAGCCAACACTACCAGGGTCCAAAACATAGACCAATACTCAACTGAGTTTCGCACTTCCATAGCATTATTCGAATGGGGTTCCTTGAACCATGGCTGTGCCCAGTAGCACAACCGTCCATCATCACATGACCGAACCGACGGTCCCACATTACCAGTTAATCGTATACAACCCCCACTTGGGTTGAATCGCAACAATGCACGGCGTATCGGGCCAAACACACCCAATCTACCAAAACTATCTATCAGGTTGACAACGGAACAGCAGCCCAAAGAGACATCACACCCTCGTCCTTCGCGCACAAAAGAGAAAAACCTGCTCTGATACCACTTGACACGACCCATCCCAATCCCCCCGGGATTACCATGGAATGTATCATGCTCCCGTCTGTCAAGAGGCGTCAGACAAGGGATAACCGATTGCCATTGCCCAGACGGGCTTCCAGAGTGCGTAAGGATCGATGGAGGAGGTGTGCGATGCTCAAGTCTCTGCTGCAGTCGTATCCGGAATCAACCTGAAGGGCATTGAAAACAAAAGCTGTGAGTGGACGAAAATAAACAAGTCTGCTTAAAACATTTATAAGACATTTATGCCCCTCAGTAAAATCATATGCATGCACCAAAACCAATAATCCCATATTTATTTAGAAATAACCATTAGGGCCTTAGCCCGGAAACCAAAGCATAGTTTCAATTTCCAAAAGTAAATCCAAGAGTTATTTCATAAATCCAGTAATATGAACCATAAGGCATATAATATAAACCATAACCATTATTTTAGCCACTGCACTATACACTCCAATCCGACATCCCTGATGTCTGACGTCCCTGACGTCAATAAGGTCACAATCACAAGGCTACGCGTGCCACTCAGGTCTCAATTTCCGAGTTCAATCCCCGAACCCCGTTCGGGTACAGCATCCCCGATGCTTAGCGTCATAGACGCTGGACGTACTAGACGTCCGTGACCTCTCCGGGGTACCTCATCCGGAGGAGACAATATAATATGGAAGGATTTATACAGTGCAGTACTAAATACATTTTATTGATATCCACATGCAAAACATATAGGTATACATAGGTAAAATCCGAATCGATCGTTACGTTTCATCAAACGGGTCTCATGCCCAAATACCGTGAAACGTGCCATAACCGAAATATCATCAAAATCATTTATTGATTCCAGCATGTGAACATATATAAAATGTAAACCAGAAAACATTTATTCAATTCCATTTTAGGGTCCCCGACCCGCAATCACATGTAGAAATCAACTGGGCCCCTGGCCCGATTTCACAAGTTAATTGGGGCCCCTAGCCCGATCCACATGTTAACTGGGCCACTGGCCCGATTTCATAGTTCAACTGGGCCCCTGGCCCGATTTTACATTATTCAAGTTCGTAACCGTTTCATGAAATCATATCCAACCACATTTATGGAAATCGGTGAAAATCCAGAAAATCTCGGTTTACGTGCAAATACGTAATTCACCTCGAAATGCGTGAAATCATTTTAAATTCACCGATATCCAAAGTAAATCATTTAATCATAATTATAACAATCATAAAACAGTTATGCATGCATCGAATTTATGAAACCAATGTCCACTCACAGACCGTTTAACCGAGCGCCTCGATACGCGTGCCATAGGCCTTCCCGGGCCACATCACTATCACCGGGACTCCCAATCCTGTTCAAATCAATTTAGAGGATCACTAACCTCATCATTAACATCCTATTCAAGTCCCGTAATTTTCCCCGAATTTTTAAGTATTTTTAAGCTGGATTTAAAACCTTCGGACATCCCGAACAATAACGAAACGGGATCCGATCGACACGAAACCAACGCTAAAATGTTCGTTACATTGTGTAGGACAAAAGTCATGTTGGAAGTTTCCCAAAATTACCTTACAACGCGCCCCCCACGTGCCGGTTGAACTCCCTGCGCGTGAAACCCACGCGCCGGGTACTGTTCACCGTCGTTCAAACCCGAACGACTGGTAAACGGGTCGCCGTGACCCGCGGGCCAACCCGAACGGTTCTCCGTCGATACTGGATCATTTTGGACGGGGTTTTCACCTACATGATCGTCTGGGTTAAATTAGGAGTTCTGTGGAAACAAAAACAATGAACAACGTCAAGATCCTCACCTCCCCGATCGAGAAGCTCACGGCCAACCCACCGTCGACTGCTCTCAGCTCCGACCACCATTTTCGATGAAAACGGTCCCAAAAGACTCGTCTCATCCTCTGAGTCATCATCCTGGTTACTAGATCGAACAAAAGACAGTAAAACCCATCCTGCCATTTTAGACCCGAGAATCGGACTCACGGGTTTAGGCTCTCGCCTTCGCCGCCGTGGTCACCACCGTGGCCACCGAAACGCCCAGTTTGATCCCAGAACTCCGTCCACCCCTCTAGCACGGTCAAAACACCGGTCTCCATCGACTTCCAATTCCCTGAGTTTCGGATCCCTCTGTTTTCCCCTCCGCCGTCATCTCCGCCGTCTCCCTCCGTCACCCAGCTCACCACCGTCGTCCTTCTGCCCATACCAAGCAGTTGGTCTCACTCCCACGCACCAAGGAGATGGGCTGGTGTGAGTGTGTGTTCGATTTCTACACGGGCAGAGGAAGAATGAAAAATGAGGAAGGGAGGTATCAGATGAATAAGGAAATGGACGGTGGGGATGTGCATCAGCATAATAGATGAAGGGCCCAGATCAAAAGGTGAAAATAAGTGGGAAATTCTTTATATTATTTAAATCCTATAATTTAAACAATCTCACCAATCCAGATCTGATCCCAATATTTAAGTTTAGTGGTCCACGTGTCCCACTCAGAAACTCAGACCAATCAGAGAACGCCACGTGTCCACGCCTCGTAATGCGTGCATAACGAAACCAAACTTCCGTGACCCATAACTTCGTCGTCAAATCTCCGATTTCGGCGTGCCGCCTGTCGTTGGATTCGCATCGACGAAACCTACGTAACGGTCCTTGGCCCTTGGCCATCGGACATCCCGGTCAAAAAGTCAACATTTGCCCCTATTTCGTCCAAATTACGAAAAATGCCCTTGCACTTCCGTACATCATAACTTTCACCACGAACGTCGGAATCGAACGTGCCACCTGTCTATGAACTCGTGATATCCCGAACTACGTCACGGTCATCGGTCAAAGTCCATTTGACCATCCGAATTAAAAGTCAACGTTTTGCCCACGCCCAGGGGCAAAATGGTCATTTTGCACCATTCGTCCGAAATCGCTCAACTAATCCCAGATTAGTAAATCACAATTAAATATTATTACATCCCGATATTCGGGACGGGTCGTTACAATCAATATGTGTGGACCTGTGCATTTTGAGACATCAATATGTGTAGACTTGTTCTGTTTAAGACAGATTAAGTGTAGAGTTGTGCATTTTGAGAAATATTTAGAGATTCTTTGTGCTGTTTGAGACAGATTTAGTGGTGCTATGATGTGTAGTATTTCTTGTGCTGAGACTGTTGTGTTGTGATTAGAGGAAGAGAGGGAAGAAAACAAGTCTATCATCAAGCACTCCTATTTTGCTTCCCAATCAATCACCAGCACCATATCACCCTCCCCAAATTAAAACACCATAGTCCAACCAATGACTACCTCCACCCCGCCTCCACAAATTGATTCATCACAGTAACCACCACTTCCCTCTCCACAAACCGAGTCATCACAATAGCCACTGCCTCCACCTCCCCAAACTGACTTATCACACCAACCACCACATTCACCTCTTCAAACTGACGCATCACATCAACCATCACCTCGACCTCCCTAAACTAGCTCATCACAGAAACCACCACCTCCACTTCCCAAACTGACTTATCACAACAACCATGACCTCCACCTCCCCAAACTACTTCAGCCCTAAATATGAGAAGTAGAAAAAAAAGGACATCAAGGACAATAAGGTCCTCTCTTAATCTACTAATGTCTCAAATAAAGTCACAACCAATTTATGATTCTAAATCTACCCGTCTCACAAGACCAGCCACAAAAAGATAGTATAGTTGGCATTTCCAAAGCAAAGAGGATCAAGTCACCTGAAAAGAGGATCATGTCACCTATAAAGGGAAAACCAAATCCAAAGCAAAATAGAGACAACAACGATTGGATGAAGAGGGCAAATGGATTGCTTCCGCATTAGCACCGTTATTAGATAGATACCTACTACATAGGCTACTACTTTTTAACTTATTTTGTATTCATTTGGAATCTAGTAAGGCTTCTTGGTTTTGTAGTTTTCACAACCTAATTGTATTGTAATCCAAACTTTTAAATTCCAATGCATCCTTTTTTAGCAGATTGGACTTCAAAAGTTTATTGTTTGCAGGTTTTGTAGTGGTGCTTTGGTTAGAAAAACAATGCTTCTTTTGTAATGGTCCAAATTTGAATCACAATATTATGCTTCTTTTATGGTCATTTTGTAAGCTCAAAGTGTTAAGTTTTTATGCTCAGTGTGATATGTTTTTTTTTTCAAGTTTTATACTCAAAGTGGCCAAGTCTCATAACATCTCATAACAAACAAATAGTGTGATCATCTCCATCATTTCATAACATCTGGGCTCAAAGCTTACATCATTCGTAACGTCCTACTACAACCTACCTTAACTACTTACTTTAAGGTTTCAACTTACTTATGTAACTTACACATACATAATTCCCATCAATACAACCCAAGTCAACATAAGTGCAATCCTAAACTTAAACATCGTCTCTTTCTCATTCAACAAATACTCTTCTCCAATGTCAAGCTTCTTGAGAAACCCAGGAATAATTGTCGTTGGCCTTTTGCACATCTTCAAATCTAACTGTTCGTGCCCAAAATATTGTCGTAGCGGAAACCAGGGTCGCCCTTCTTAACTCGCTTCTGAAGAAGCAGATAAGTAGGTTTTTGAGTGAGGGGAATCTCTTCACTATAGTCTGATACAGTAGTGTGAAGTGTTAGTGATTAGGGCGAGTGGCGTGAAGGTTGAAAGCCTTGGCCCATGATGTCGTGGTCCTGTTCTAGATGGGCAGGTCCAACTAACTTGGCCTTCTAGTTGCCTTCAAAGTAGGCGTGTCACTAGTAGAAGATGCTACTAGACAGGGTTAGAAATGGTTTCTGAATTGTGGCCCATAAACCATCGTTCAAATCAAGTGAAAGTGGAGGAAGCGGACCTCTTGCTTGCGCTGTTCTTTCCATGCTACCTTCGAGGACTTTAAACTTTTTTTTGTGCTTAGCCCAAGTTCAATTTCGGCATGATCTGGTAAGTAGCATGCAACTTAGAGTTAGAGAGAGGAGTTAGACATATTAACCTCTTCAAGTTAGACTATTAGAATACTAAACCAAAACACAAAGATGGTTATACGACTTACCCAGCCATAGAAATCATTGGTTGGTGTATTTCAGTCATCAAAATCATACTTGAAGAAACCAATTGCTGGTTAAACACGCTTCTTCCTCTTCTTCCTGATGCCTTTACTATAATCCCTAAAATCCTCTTTCTTCTTTGTTGCTCCCAAAAAATCAAACCATGCCTTCTGATTCAACTTCTAGAAAGATAAATAGGGAAGAAAATCCCTTTTTAGCCCCAGAACCAAGTGCCATCCCTTCATGGATCTGTGACCTAAGTTTCCAAGATCATATCGTTATTTCTAGAGATATTATTCTGTCTTTTGAGAGTAATGGCTACATTATTCAAGACCCATTTTTTATGATCGATTTAGGAGCGCCATTTTTCTTGGGGTCCTTGTTAGTGTGACCTTATTCTAATTAAGGCCGACGTTCTCAACTCTAAACTCAAAGATTTTCGAGCTCTCATAATCTACCAGCAGAGGCCATTTGTTACTTTTTCTCAACCTAGATCTAGAGTGGGTTTTGGTCCCTTAGTTGTAAGGTCGCCTTTGTGGTTCCTTATCTTGCTCAACCTTTTCCTTTTCCTTAATATCTTCCGCTTTTCCATAGTGAAGGTAATCTTTGGGCAGAACGAGATTTCAAGAAGTCAGGTTCTGGTAGCATTTATCTGGGATCTGTTTTTAAAAATATCCAAATCTATCATTTGGATTTAGATTTTGGTAGAATCTTCCCTAATACTCCAAATATTTACCAAACGACCCTTTTGTGCCCAGCCTTATGTAAAAAAATCCTTGAAACAACCACAAATTTCTCGGAAGGTGTGATTCTGAGGATAATGACAAAGGCTTGACTAGCTTGCTGAGGTGACTTACGTTTTTTTGGTGATGTAAGGTTTGAAGTTGATCAAGATCAGTCTTGTTGGCCGATTTGATAGTTATCTTAAACTCTATATCCTTTCCTTTTGGATCGAAAAATGAGCCTTTACAAGCATATTTTTCAACTAATTTTGCCATAAAAATTTTGGAAAAAAATGGCAAGGTACTGTTGCGCAAATACTTTTTCATTTCAACCTATGCATGGGTTCTCTTGTCTAGATATGACTCTTTGAGTTTTATCACCAGTCGCCTTATCACCGGTCCTCTATGTATCCTCAAACAATAAGTGGCTGGCTCTAATACAACAGCTCGGCACCCAAGCTTTGTTATGACATTTATTCCGAGATCTTTAACATTTCAAAATTGTCTAAGCTTTTCTGCTATATTTCTGCTATTTTTTAGCAGTAGGTGCAATATCTGGTGACACCTTTTTCAGGACAAGGTGACTGGAGATCCACTATGCTAAAAAAGAATATGTCATCCCAAAGTCCCATGTCTTTAACCTTCCGAAAATGATGCATATTTACTACTAGATCAACAAGATATAATGCTCCTATACCCCTCAAGAATAGATAAGATGTAACGACCCATCCCGAATATCGGGATTAAATATTAATTAATTATGGATTTAGTATGACTAATCGGGGATTAGTTGAGAGAATTCGGACGGACGGTATAAAATGACCGTTTTGCCCCTAGATTTGGGCAAAATGTTGACTTTTGACTTGGGAAGTCAAACGTACGAGGACCGATGACTGTGATGTAGATCGGAACATCACGAGTCCATAGACAGGCGGCACGTTGAAATCAGACACCCGGGGTAGTTTTGGATGTCTGAAGGTTTAGGGTTTATTTTAAATACATTTAAAAATTATGAAAAATTGGGGGATTCAATGGTAGCCTATTTGAGGTAGTTAGTGATCATCGGGTGTGATTTGGACAGGTCTGGATGTTCCGGTGATGATGATTTAGCTGGGGAGGCTTATGGCACACGTATCGAGGTGACATCTAGGACGATCTGTGAGTGGACATTGATTTCTAAATTGATGCATGCTTAACTGTTTTATATAATGGTGGTTGGGACGTCAGGGACGTCAGGAGTCTGGGACGTCAGGCATTTGGGATGCCGAGGATTGGTATGTAATGGTGGTTGATTGGATTTGTGATATATGGATTTACTGGACATTTGATTTGGATTTCTGTGTTATGGATTTGGGCAAGGACCCACATAGTTTGAATTTACTGTTTAGGGCTGAGTTCCCACATACTTGGATTTATAGTTTTGGGCTAAGGTCCTAATGATTTAACTAAAGTAAATGGTTTGATTGTTGGTTTTTGAATGCATGCATGCTTTTAGTGAAGGGCATAAATGTCTTTATGAAATGTCTTTTATTAAATTATTGATTTTTCGTCCACTCACAACTTTTAATGGTTTTTAGTACCCTTAAGGTTGATCACGGATGCGGGCTGTAGTAGAGACTAAGACATTGCACTCCTCCACCGATCTTGGCGCGCTCTAGGAGCCCCGAACGTGCTAAGGTTTGAGTTATCTCTTGTTTGACACTTCGTGTCAGACGGGAGCATGGCACATCCTGCGTTAATCCACTAGGGGGATTTGGGATGGGTTGTGTATGGTGGATAGGTGGCCAAAGCCACCTCCTTCCTCCTTCTAACTAGTAGTTTGTGAAAGAACCGGATGGCGGAGATTTGTGATTTGCTCATGCTTTAATATGGTCACAAAAGATGATCGGCAACAGCAGTAGTGGTGTGGTGCTTCCAAGACTTTGGAGGTGGTAGGTTTTTGTAATGTGGAGCCATGTCGGCCTCACTGATGGGTCATCCCCATGTTGGGTGATGTTATTTCTCGACCCATATGGACCTTTCATGTAATACCTTTTTAAAATCAATAGCATGTTTTCTTTTATTTTAAGATGGTATCACAAATATCAGTATATGTTTCTTTTCTTTGAATCCTAGAGCATTTTAGGATCTCTTGAGTTATATTGGTGTAGATTAGATTATTATCCAATACAACATGACCTCAAGCCATGAGATATACTCCATGGATCCAAAGACGGGTCTCCGTTGAGTTGGGACCACCCTTCCTCCTCTGATTAGAACAAGGTTTCTCTCCCATAAGCTTAAAGCTCTTGCATTACTATCTTGGGTAGTAACTTTGGTGGGACAACCATTTTCATCTTTTCTAATCAACCTAATGCTTCCCAGGTTGGGATCGTAAAACTGGCATTAGATACCGTTGGGTTAGATATGAATGGCTTCGTGTCCAGTTGGACGACTTCCAAAGGCCTCCCTTTGAAGGTAGTTTCTTTGGGATTCCATAGGGCAATCTGCTGGTGAAGAGTGGACACGAGATACATACTTTTTTGGATCCAATCACATCTCAATAGCATGTTGTAACATGGTCTGATATCAATCACAAAGAAAGCCAGCATTAACTTCTTGGAACTAATCATGATTTCTAAAGGTAGAACCTCAACAGTCTTAGTAACGGCCCCATTGAAGTTGGACATTATTGTCGTTGTCATAGTTTTGGATGACAAGATATTGATGGAAGCCCCCCCATCAATCATGACTTTATTGATCGGTATGCCTTCTAAGTAGGTCGTGATGAAGGTGTGGCGTAGGTGATTTTTCATCTCCTTGGTAGGGTTTGAGAAGACCATCTTCTCCCTTGAACAACTGGGTTCTAGAATGAAACCCTGGCTCTCCCCGTGGTTGATCGGGATCTCGATCACTTCTCGAGAAGGTTCGTAGGCAATCACGTCATCTTTCATTTGGTTTATCTAGTTGTAGACACCCGCCAAGTGCTCTAGCAGCACTGTCACTAGGTTTATCTCCTCGTGAACCTCTTGTTTCCCCTTATTGGGCAACCCTTCTGTCTCCATGATCTCCAACAATTCCTTCTTAAACTATTTAAGCTCTTCTTTGGTCATGCTATGACTGTCAATTTGTTAGGTATCGTGGTCGGAATCATTTTTCGTTGTTGACATGTGAAGATCTTTGGACTAGCCGTTTGACAACTCATCTTCAGCAAAGCTGCCAACCGTGATCTTTCTTCTAGCTCATATAGGAGTCTCAGATAACACATCAAGATGACACATTCAACCCCCTGTTGGTTACTAGCGACGTTCCCCAACTTTGTCTGAGCCTTGTTAGTCGTTCCTAATTCTTTGCTCAGCTTGCCATTCTTACCAACCATGTACCATCTCCCCATTTGGATGTTGGCCTTCCTAGGGCGGGATGTTGAGGATCCCGGAGAAGTAGTCTTTCGGCCATCAGGATCCCGCTAGTTGGTTAGAGATTTTTGGTTGGCTGGCTATTTTTTTTTTCTCGATATCCCTTAGCCTTTGGAAGATAGAACTTTGAGGGAGCTTTTATTTTAGACTATGAAGTCTGTAGCTGGTTTCTGGATTTTGACGAGGTCCTCATCCCGTTTTTCTTTCAACCTTTTTAGTTCAAGGTCTATCTTAGCACCTGGGATAGAGATTTCCAGCACATACTCTAACATGCACCTACTGCATACAACCAAATCCACAATGATCATAGCTAGAAATCCTCTAATCTCATGAGTTTCCTTAGGAGTCTTTGGTTAACCTTTTTTGTCACATTACCTTTTACAGGTTGTGACCAATGTAAGTCGACCATTCTTACTGATGTCATAGGTAACAAATTAGTGTCCACTTTTATTGGCATTTTCTATATTCGGGCTAGGGCGATATGTCCCTAGTTGATCAAGCTTTGGATTGTATCCAAAATTGGACCAATTTGTAGTGGAGTGATATGGTGATACATGCCACTTGCAAAACTACTTTCCCTTGATTTCCTCTCGTCTATGCATTTCTTTCTTGGGATTAGGTTTAATCATTTTTCCTTGACCAGTTCATCGTATATCTCTCTGGCCTTGGTTAGGTTGAAAAATACGAGGTGAAAATAGGGACTTTTTGACAAAGCATTCCCTCATCGGATTAGCGGGTTTACGATCCCACATAAGTTTGACCAATGATCCGATGATCATGGACCTTTTCACGAGGTGTGGATCTCGGCTATAGTCACTTCTAGCTCCTGCCCCTCTTTATTTTCCAAGGATTCCTCCTTGACATCTTTGTGGTTCTATCTGATGAACATGTATCTTTTTTTTTGTAGAAAAGGGGTGCTTTAGAGTTATGCTTCTGTCGTTGTTCTTCTTCCAGCAGTCTCTCAAATTTCAACACAGATACCATTATCTTCTGCAAGTCTAAGAAAGTGGTGTTGTAGAACTTCTTCCTTAGTGAGAACCTTAGCGCTTTCTGCGCAATGGCCACCATTTAGCCATTGTTTAGAAGGAAGTTGCACTTCATCTTCAATCTTTTAAAATTGGAAATGAAACTCTCAGTAGTCTCATGCTCTTCTTGTTTGATGGCAGTTTGGTCATTTATCTTGACTTCAGGCTCAACCCGATAAAACTGCTCATGGAACTTAGCCTCCATTTGCCCCAAAGTGTGTATGGAGGCCTCTGGTAGCGAAGTGTACCAAGAAAAAGTATCCCCAGCCAGAGAGCTACTGAAAAAATGTAGCTTGAGATAGGAATTATCCTCAAGAGCTGCACATTGGGCCGAAAATTTCCATATATGTTCTTGGGATGACGTGCTACCATCTCCACTAAAGAATGAAAAAACTGGCGATTTGAAGTTCCTGGGAAAAATGATTATCTTGGTTTACATACATGGGGTAAGGCTCCCTATATGTCGGGACATTAGCTCTCCTTGGAGGCACTAGTTTTCCATGAATCATACGCCTTATCTCGACCATTTTAGTCATGATGGCCTGATGCTCAACTACACGAGATGGCTTTGGGTTAGACCTGAATTGCTCTTCTTGCCCCGTGTCTTTAGATCTTTTCCAGTTCTCATAGTCACCCTTAATGCCAATTAGGAAACTTACCATTTCAACCTTTGACTCTTCATGGGAGGATGGTCGATATTTGGCTTGGATCCCATTGTCCTTTTTCGGTTGGACCTCGCTGGTCTTGCTCTTTTCTTGGACTTCGAAAGGTGAGGCGTTCGTGAACACAAATTCTAGAGTAGACACTCCAGAATCCGTGGTCTGTTTCCCTTTGTCTGGGCTTACGACCTCTGGAGGTGGAGCGGCGGGTACTTTTGGACTCCACTTTCCCCTGTATAGAGAGTTCTTAAACGTGTTCATTTAAAGCCTTCATCTGAGTGGAAATGGGAGCCAGGGCATCCTTGATGAATTTCATCAATTCTCCTTAAACGTTTCTTAATTGGTGAAATCCTCGGGATTTCCCTCACGAAGAGTTTCCATATTGGCTTCCATTAGTGGTAGCCCAAGAGTTTCTTATTGTGGCGTCGAACTCACAAATCTTCCTTTAGCATCACGTCTTCATTCCGTATATCGGAACTTGCATATGCACTGCAAAAAAAATCTCACTGGGTGTACAAAATTATGTTTGTACCCAAAATGTTGTCATAGTTGAATCCGGGGTCACCGTTCGGTGGCTCGCTTTCAAAAGAGTGGATATGCAAGTGTTTGGGTGAGTGGGGGAGGGGGGATCTCTTTACTATAGTCTGATGCAATAGTGTGTGGTGTAAGTGACTAAGATGAGTGGGGTGAAGGCTTAAAGCCTTGGGCCACAATGTCGCGGTCCTGCTCTAGATGGGCTGGTCTAGCTAACTTGGCATTCTAGCTACCTTCAAAGTAGGCACGCCACTAGTAGAAGCTACTGCTAGACAAGATTAGAAATGGTTTCTGAATTGTGGCCCATAAACCATTGTTTGAATCAAATGAAAGTGGAGCAAGCGGGCATCTTGCTTGCGCTGTTCATTTCTATGCCTCTTTTGAGGACTTTAAATATTTTCTTTTACACCTAGTTTAAGTTCAATGTCAGCGTGTTCATGTTGGCAGCATGCAATTCAAAGTTACAGGGGGAGTTAGATAAATCAATATCTTCAAGCTAGACTGTTTGAATACTGAACCAAAACACAAAGATGGTTCTACGACTTACGTAACCATAGAACTCATTGGTTGACATACTCTAGTTATCAAAATCAGACTTGAAGAAACCGATTGTATAGAGGGAGAAGGGAAGTACAAACACTTATATTAGCATGATGAATAGAATTACAAGTGCGAGAAGTAAATTATCTTAGCCTAAGCTCTGGGCTAGCGTTCTTGATCAAGAGACCATCAACTGGATGAACATCCATTGGAAATCATACCAAAGGTGTTGGCAGAGCAATAAAAAGATGTGATGATGTCAGGGAGTGAAATATTGACAATCTCAAAGACTGGTTTGATGTAGTCAAAATGAGTTAGGTAGCCTTCAAAACAAGCTACAGGAGCAAGTCGGGATGTAAGTATGGTGGTCGGGAAGTCTTCAGAAACGAACTTAGCATGCAAGTCAGATTCGAAGGGAAGCCTGGTGTTCTTAGAATAAGAACTAAGAATGACAGGACCCACCCCGATTATCGCCTCGATAATCGGGAAGCATCCTGCTCCCGTCTGACAATCGAACCCAAAAGACCGGAAAACCAAATAATATTACATCACACCCATTGTCAGACCAGGGAGATTAAACAAATACAACCGACTGGACATCAAGTCCATAGTTTCACAGAGCATAACATTACAAAACAAGTTAAAGAACAAATCCAACTCTGTGAACTAACTACTCCGCAACGGAAAACTTTATGCCTCTGCCTATGCCTCGGCGCTAGCCCCCGAACTCGTACCATGACCTGGAGGGTAGTTAAAACAACAAAGTGTGAGTGGACCGAAACAAAAGTTTGCAGAAAACAGTTTAAGGAAATCGGGGTTCGCCCTCCAGTTTTATAACACGCATGCATAACCAGACATTCGAAAACCACGTATTAAGCATTCGAAATCCCTTTTTCCGAAACACATGGAAAACATTGTAGAAAACCATCATAACTCGTGTAAAAATCATGTAAGTTTACCAAAATCCAGAAACCGTCATTTTGAAACATCAATTACGCAAATCAAGTAAAAAGTGAATCAACAATTACAATTAAACCGTCGGATCCATCCGAGTCTTTAAACTAAATATCAGGCCTTCCCGGGATATCAACGAGTCTTTAAACTCAAAACATAATCAATAGGCCTCGGGGGTAATCACCATAACCGAGTCTTTAAACTCACGAATCTTTAAACTCAATTCGGGTCTTTAAACCCAATTTTCAGGCCTGCCCCCGTCATCAATTAACCGGGTATTTAAATCCAAAACCAGATCCACAATCAACCGGGTACCATTTATAAACACAATAAACCAGGATTCCACATGATCCGTTTTCCAAAAATCATTCCGAAATCATATCTTGTCATGATAGGACTTATGTCCGAAATCACATGTAATTTCCAAAACATGCAATTCCCGAAATCACTTCACAAATATAATCAAACATCATAAATACGTAACATGCATAATCATATCCAAATACTTCATCAAAAACATCATTCATGCATAGGCGAAAACCGTAATCTCGGAATACGTGAAATATGATATTTATCTCAAAAAGCGTGAAATCACGTAAAACCGAAATAACATATTTATCAACATAAATTCATAAGTGAAGACACAAGATAAATAAGTAAAATAGTCATGCATGCACAATTTGGAAATCAAAAGTCCACTCACGGTTTTAGGACGCGTCAATCGCGCCCCATGCGTTCCTCAGTAGCTTCGGAAATGTCCGGGCCTGTAAAAACGTACAAGGAGGTTACAATCATCCCCAAATACCTCGTATGATTTTTCCTAATTTTCCCGGATTTTTCGACGAAATTAACCTTAAGGACCTAAACTTCCGAACTCCTGAAATTATCCCGAACGACTCCCGATCGACTCGAACTCTAAAGATAAAATTTTAATTAGACTGAAAGGAATAAGTTTCATGTTGACCGTGACCGGAGATGACATCACACGCGCCGTCACGTGCCGCCCAAAGTGGCTGCGCGTGTAGGCCACACGCCTGCTACAGTGTCACCATCTTCACCCGACTACGGCTATTCGGATCTTCAACCCGCTTGTTCAACCCGTCCAATTAACCATCAATTCTCACTCAATTGCTCTCATTTTTTATCCTAACATGTTCTATAATCATCCAATTAGAGTTCTAAGTCATTTAATTACTTCGACATGCCCCAAATCGATCAACCCAGACCCGAACAGTCGAACGGGTCATCATCTAGAACTCACCCAAAACAGTTCCGTTATCCAATTAACTCAGACAGTAGCTTAAGGATACCTAAAATAACGTAACCACACGATTAATTGAACAAATCGTTACCTGTAAATAGCCATCCTCAAGCTCGAAAATTCTCAGAACCAGGGGCCTCAATTCTTGGCCAATTCGTGAGTGATGTCCTTCGAAATCGATGTGGTTGGTTTCCTATTGCTCCCAGAAGACTAATACCGCCCTTGGTTTCGCTCAAATGACCTCACAATTTGATCTTCGATTTTCCCTCCAAACTGGTTTTTCTCTGAACTGGAACTTGAGTTCCTGAGCAATCTTTGATCAAAACTCTTCAACTCTTGCACGGTTGTGTTCTTGTCACTCCCAGAAAGCTTCCTCAGTGTCTAGATTGGTCCCAAAACCCGTAGAAATTGAACTCTGGATTTTTCCCCCCAAAAACCCGAAATGGTTCTTCATGGCACCCTCAGTCACTCTCAGCTTCTCTCAATCTCAACAGATAGCAAAATGATGCCAAATGAATCCTCTCTCCACTCCCCTACACGGTTAATCAATCAGTGCAACCAGCAGCTCGTGGGAGACCAACTGAGGTCTCTGAAACTTGTTTTCCACAAACACAGAAACCAAGGCCATTTTAAAATCAACTCGTGCTCTAAATCTCTGCCCAAACCACACCTGAATGCCTCCAACATCCTCAAAGTCCATAAACAATTCCCACCGTCCAGTCCACTACTATTTAAACAATTGAAATCGTGCAGGCACTCACGGCATGGCCGGGTGCACTCTGTTTTTCACGGTGGTGAACAGTAACCGCCGTGTAAAAAGACCAAAATGCCCTCCAACTTCCGTGACCCGTAACTCGGTCATCCGATGTCTGTTTCAAGCGTACCGCCCGTCGTTGTACTCGGGGCATCGAGACGAACCTAACGGTCTTCGAGTCATGTGAAAATCAATTGTCAAACAAAAAGTCAAAATTTTCCCTATAACGCCCAAACTACGATAATGCCCCTGAGCTTCCGAACGTCATAACTTTCACCACGAACGTCGGAATTGGATGTGCCACCTGTCTATGGACTCGTGACATCCCGAACTACGTCACGGTCATCCGTCAACGTTCGTTAGACCTTCAAATCAAAAAGTTAACAGTTTGACCACACCAAACACAGGGGTAAAAAGGTCATTTTATTCAATATTTTACAATATTACATTTTCCAAATTTCCGGGGTGTTACAGAGAAGGGTTGAGAGGAGCATATCATAATCATAAATTGAAAGGGTAGGTTTTTCCAAGAATGCGAGTTTTTGGGTAACAAAATATTTTTAGGGTTTATCGTTGTTGAAATTGATTCAGTTTAATCAATTTGTTTGTTTGATTAAGTTGTCGGTTATCCTTTGAGAAGAGGAACTCTTCTCCTTTTATAAGCAACAGTGAAGTGAGGATGATCGACATGTGCATCAACACGTGTTTATCATTCGCGATTATTAAGTCGTCTCTCTTTATTTCCTTCTAACAGTTTTGGTGCTGTGTTAGTGTGATTTTCATAAATCACGCTCGTGCTTCCCCATGATCCAGCTGGTGGATACTAGCTGGGTTTGGGCCTTTAGTCAGATTGGGCCTTTAATTTTTTAAATCTCTTATCCAGACCCTTAATGGTTTGGGTGTAAACACTTACCACTCCCAAAAGTCACACCCTTTTCCACGACCTCTCTAAACCTTCACTCGCGTTATCAAAACAATCAATGGTTGGTTACATTGAAATAAAATTGAAAATACTTACAAAATTGAACAAATTCGTCCTACCCATTATTGGTATCACACACAGCAGAAATCCTACCACATATTCTTCCAAAATTGAACAAATGCATCCTACCCATTACGAATATCACACACAGTAGAAAATCCTACCAGAATTTTTTCCAAAATTGAAAAAATTTATCTTATCCATAATTTTTTTACGAACTTTCAGCTAAACCCATTATTTTCTTTTGACTCAAAATCTCTACAATTCAAATAGTTACTTACCATCTGTACAAACAAGAAACCCCTTCCCTAGGTTATCATTGGTCAATGACATCTTGAGTTTTGCAACCTTCCCAAAAAAGCATCTTCGATACTGCTCTCACACTCTACTTTCCTCTATTTCTCAATCTTTGTTGCAGCAAGATCGTTGAAAATCGACCAATTTTGGGACAATGTTCTCGCCCTAATTTCTAACAATGCGCTTCTAAACAAAATGTCTGAAATGCCTACTCACAATATACACCTAGATGCCACGTAAATACCACATCCGCAATATAAACGTCGTTAAGCAAGCCATCAGTTAAATGGTGCAATGTTTTTAACCTGCACCCATTCTTACTGCATAGTAAAATTAATTTCAATTCTTAGTATATTTCGAGATTCATTGACACATTCCTAATGGATCTAAAGTAAGAAGTCATCAAACCATAGCTGAACATGCACCAAAATAAACAATTTGGGATAGGCTAAATGATAATAATCCATGAGCAGAGCTTTCCAAAAGTTGAATTTGTGACCAAATTGGTTCTAATATTTCAACACGCTTCCTTATCTAATCTTCTTATTGGCTCACTTTATTGACATTACTGGTGAACTTAATTTAGCTTTCAATTCCTCTCTTACTATTGAGAGCTTCGATCCACTTTTATGGTGAAATTGAACTCAGATGCCAATTGTTAAAAACTCAGAAGCAGAACTATTACAAATCACTGTTTAATTGGGCTAGATCCATTAGACAAGACTTTACTTTTGTAAATGTCCAAAGAAAATAATAATGTAATGCAACCTCTACCCATATTTATGACACATTAGGACTCTAAAAAATTCATCTTCATTAGCATTTAGAAACAAAAAAAAATCTTTGTTGTTGTTTTGTGAGTTAGTGCAAAAGTCGTTACCATACTTGTCATATAACGGTCAAACTAATGGAAATTTTAAATTCATACATGTTAAAAAATTTAGGAAGTAAAATGGGAAAAATTAAAATGTGGCTATCAATTTTGAGAAACGCCTAGACCTTTGAGGATAAAGAGAAGTTTGCAAACACCTAGATTTAGGTACAGAATCTAAGAATGATACATTGCGACTCGGATAATCCACATAGACACGAACATTGGGGCATGTTTGCAGGCACTTGGATTCTAGGTCTAAGTGACGAAAGTCATACATGAAACAGTGCTTTTAAAAAGTTAGATGAAATGTGATTACTAAATGTGATTACTAATAAAAGGAAAAATATAAAAGTGCGGCAAAAGAAGTTCATAGAATAGTAAAATTACACTTTAATCGACAGGACCCGTCCCAACTGGACGTTGATAATCGTGTCTGGTCCTGCTCCCGTCTGACAAGTCAGCTGACGTCTCGAAACTACCCTTCAACACCTGTCAGACCATGGATAACGGCACTGATTTCCAGTCATGCCTCCGCCTCTCGATCAGCCCCGAACGTCGTGCCACGGCCTGGAGGGTCATCAAAACAGGAAAGGTGTGAGTGGACAAAAATAATATCATTTAAAACACATTTCAAAATACATCATTTACTCTCCATTTTATCAAACCATGCATGCATAGGGAAAAACATATGAATCAATCACCGACTTTCCAGCCAAATCACATGAAAACATAGCAAACCCGACTCTTAAGCCAAACATGTGAAAATATAATCACCTGGCCACACAGACTAGAAACCCGTACTCAATACCAATACGTAATCACAATCAACATCAAACAGCACCACTCACAAGTGCACAATCAATCAATCAATCAATCTGCATTATTCACAAGTGCACAAAAAATCACACAGTCACATCCGCACTACGCGTAGGCTAACCTCAGGAACTGAAATCAGACACCATCTGAGTCATATCAGTCATGTCTGGGAACTGCACACGCACCATCTAGACGAACCACATACTCGGGAACTGCACTCACGCAACACCCGAGTCACGTCTAAGAACTGCACTCGCACCATCCAGAACATGATCCAGTATCCAGTATCCACAATCACAAACACAATCCATACCACAACACATATCAATCATATCCATGACTTCAAACCAAGTCATAAGCATTCCCAACATGGTCTCAAGCCCAAATACCATTTACACGTAAATCCGTAAAATCACATTTGAAAATATTAAAATAATCCAGAAATCATCATTAACTCACCAATTAAGTCAAAATATCCTTTTTGAAACCTTTTTTACTCCGAGCCTAGCCCAAAATATCACTTGCATATTTCTCGTAAAACGTGCCCGAAAGACCGATTAAAATAATCATTAAATCACAAATAATTATGCCACATCATCAAGACATCATTGCAATTCAAATCATGCAATCAATCATGTAAAACATTTAACTATGAATGCATAATGGTTTATAAAACAAATGTCCACTCACACACCGTCCAAATCACCCGATTCCGAGCTGCACGTCTTTCCGTAATTTCCGACACTTGACAGGACTCCCAAGTCCTGCCCGAAATCATTATTCAGGGTTACTAACAACTCAATTTACATCATATTAATTCCCCATAATTTTCCGGGTTTTAAATATTAATTTAAAACATAACATAAACCTTCGGACCCTCGAAACATTATCGAGACGGTGTCCGATTGACTCAAAACCAACTCCAAAATGTTTGTTACATTATATAGAGTAAAACACCTATTGAACACTTCCCCAGAAAACTCAACACGCGCCGCCGCAAGCGGCAGAGCGTGAAAGCCACGCACGTGAACAGTGGTGCTACAGTGTCATCATTCTTACCCGATTCCTTGTCATACGGGTCTGCAACCCGCGAAGCAAACCGGTTCAATACTGTCCAATTTCACATCAATTACTTCAATTGATTCTTCTAATCTCATCTTTGTGGCCTTAATTTGAGTTATGTTTCCTTTGATTTACATAACATAGATTAAAACTACCAATTCCAATTTCAATACCCGTTAAACTCAAAATCCCAATTCGACCAATTCGACTTAAATTGTACAATCTAATGAATCAAGAAGTTACAGAGGAATCATATGAACACAATTTTGACATCAATTACATCAATTATTACCTTGAATCAATCCAACCAAACCTAAAAATTTCAGAATTGTCTCAAGGCTAGTTCTCAGTCAAATCTCCATAAATTCCCTTCCCATTTGATTTGGTTCGATTCTTTTAGCTCCCAGAAGACTAAATTTCAAGTCAATTTCACTTCAATTAGGCCAATACTTGAAAATCGAGATTCAAGTATTCGAAGTCTGTTTCAGGTTTTCCTCTCGGGTTTCTGGGGTTCCTTTCAATATTCTCACCTCTTTCTTCTCGTTTTCCCACTCTACAATTCTCCCTTTTTTTCTCTCTGTTCAGTCTCTCTACGTTTGGAGGTCAATCGATCAACTTATGATCAATAAGGGACAATATATGGATATATATGTTTGTTTTTTGTGTTTTGTATTGTTTATGTTTAACGGCAACCAGTGCCCTTACTAACAAAATGACCAAAATGCCCATCGCCGTTCGAGACTCGTAACTTTTCCATCCGGACTCTGACTGACGCATGCCGCCTGTCTACGGATTCAGCATCCCGAGACATATCCAACGGTACTCCCGGAAAGTCCAAACACGGTCCCGATCAAAAAGTCAACTTTTGGCCCTTATAACCAGGGGCAAAATCGTCATTTCCTTCAAATTTTCCAAATTTTCCTTTGTTGAATTTTTGGGTCGTTACATTAATGATGATCATAAAGTTAGAGAAGAAAACTTTGTGCAATGTTTAGTATTCATTACTGTCATTTTCTTTATGAGATAATTATACTTAAAGATCTCTTTCATACCTAAATCATATCTTCATTTTATCACTTATATTTTATCACTTATATGTAGTATGTATAAACAATGGTTTTCAACCAAAGAATTATTATTAATTTTATGAATTTTTTTATGCCTCTCACGACTTAGAGTGACACAAGTTTCAAGGATGATTGAGTAATAGATGATCCGACATTAGTTTTGGGGTATGTGCTGAGACAAATTATATTTATGGCCTGTAATTGGTGCTCATGTGATCAGGGCCGTCAAGGAGGTGTTCGTCAACTCTCGATTATTGGGGGAGTTTAATTCCACTATTGTATATTTGGTCCCTAAGATTCCCAATCCTTCTTCTATGGGGGATTTCTCTTACTACAACACCATTTATAAGATAGTTTCTAAAATTATTTCCAATAGAATTAAACCTGTGCTCTCATCCATTATCTCCCCTAACCAATCTGCATTTGTTTCAGGAAGAAGAATTGGTAATAATATTCTTCTAGTTCAAGAATTGTTCAAAGATTACCACCTCAGTTCTGGTCATGTTCGTTGTGCAGTCAAAGTCGACATTCTCAAGGCCTATGATTCTATTTCCTAGGACTTCATTTTATCTACTCTGGAAGCCTTCAAGTTCCCTCCCACTGTTGTTGGTTGGATTAGGATGTGTATTTCCAGCCCTCAGTTCTCAGTTGCAGTTAATGGCGAACTTGCAAGTTATTTCCCTGGAAAACGTGGGCTTCGCCAAGGAGACACTTTGTAACGACCCGTCCCGAATTCCAGGATTAGATTAGTGACTAATCCCACGATTAGTGAGGTTACCCGGTGATTAGTTGAGCGAAATTGGATGAACGTTGCAAAATGACCGTTTTGCCCCTGGTCGTGGGTAAAACGTTGACTTTGCATTCGGGCGGTCAAATGGACTTTGACCGATGACTGTGACGTAGTTTAGGACTTTTGGCAAAATCATCGTTTTTCCCCTGGTCGTGGGTAAAAAGTTATGACGTTCGGAAGTTTAAGGGCAATTTGGTAATTTTGGTTAAAAGGGGAAAATAGTTGACTTTTTGTCACGACCCGACCCATCTGCAATCCTATGATGGGAGACCTACTAGGAAGTTGCACGTGAGCTCCCGAAAACAAAACCGTGAGGGCTGGGCCCAAAGCGGACAATATTGTGTTAGATGGGCCGGGTCGTGACAAAATGGTATTAAATCCGGACCCTGACTGGAAGTGTGCCAGCGAGGATGCTGGGCCCCAAGGGGGGTGGATTGTAAGACCCGGTCTTGGAAGCAAGAACGGTGAGCAAGACCCGTGAGCTTGAGAAGCAAGAACATACATGCCACACATATAAGGCACTTTACCTTTCCCTCCCCGAGCGATGTGGGATCGTTCACCGATCTTACCTTTCCAAGCTCACGGGTCTTGCTCACCGTTCTTGCTTCTCAAGCTCACATGTCTTGCTCACCGTTCTTGCTTCCAAGATCAGGTCTTACACTTTTGGACTGGGAGGTCCGATGTCCGATGACCGAGGGCCGTTACGTAGATCGAGACGATACGAATTCGTAGACAGGCGGCACGTCAAATTCGGACGTTCGACGGCGAAGTTACGGTTCAAGGAAGTTCAAGGGAACTATTGCATGTTTTACGAAACGACTTAACTTTTGGATTCTAGTGGCTCCAGATATTTAATCCTTGCCCAATGGATGAGTGACAAGTGTCACCCATTCACAAGCCACCCTTATACATACATGCATCAACACCTTCTTTGTTTTCTTCATTCAAACCCGATCAAAACCATCACCCAAAATCCAACCCTTCAACCTTATGATCATATCTGAGACCCAAAGAGTGAGAGAGAGGCTAAGGAAGTAGAGGATGATGGCTGGAAGCTGACTGGGCCGCCGTGCACTGCGATGAAGGCCAAGAAGAAACCGACTTCACAATTAGGCCCATTTTTCCATATATTTTGATTTACACATTATGGATTGTTTTGGATGATTAGGATGAGGTTATTAGGTTTCTTAGGGGGTTTAAAGAAGGTTTTGGTGGTGGATGGATGGTTGTGGAAGCCATGGGAAGAAAATGAAAAACAAGGCTATGAGGCCCTTTGATTTTGGTTAGGATTTAGGTGTTTTTGATTAGGTTTAAGGATTGGAATGGATAGGAAATGAGAAAATAGGAAGTTTAGGATCGAAAATGAGAGGATTGGATGAAAAATGAGGGAGGAGGATGACCGGACCGGTCACGCCGGTCCAGCTGAACGAGACTGCACAGTCGAACCGGTTCAAACCGGTCAAACGCGTGGAGAAGAAGGTGAACAGTCCGGCGTGTGAGGCCCACGCGCAAGACCTGTCTTGGGCGCGTGAGGGCGCGTGTCCAATCTTTTGGGGAAGTGTCCAAGATGTAATTTCATCTATTCGATGTAACGAACATTTTGCGACTGATCTCGTGTCAATCGGATATCGTTTCGATAGGTTTCAGGGTGTCCGAAGGTTTAGGATAGACTTTAAAAATAGTTAAAAATTCGGAAAAATTACGGGGATTTAGTGAGAGGTTAATAAGGTAGTTAGTAACCCTCTAGATTGATTTGGATAGGTTTGGGAAGTCCGGTGACGACGATTTGCCCTGTGAGGCTTACGACACACAAATTGAGGTGGCAGCATATGACGGTCTGTGAGTGGACCTTGATTTCTAAATTGTGATGCATGCATAAATGTTTTATATCGATTATGAATGTGATTCTATGATGTTGAATTGGATGGTTGTGAATTATATGGTTTCACGCTTTACGAGGAGATTTACATGCTTGCACGTAAATCGAGGTTTTTAGGTTTTACACTGATTTTCCGTACTTATGGTTTTGGATATGATTTCATGAAATGGTTTTGGAATTCAAAAGGTAAACTCAAGTTCGAGACCCATATGTTTTGGAAACCCTCGGACTCGAAGTCCTTTTTAGTGACGTTCTCGGGTCGGAGGCCCAATTGGTTCTTAAATTGATTTCGGATTTGGAAATATGGAATCAGGCATGAGACCCGTTTGATTTAAGGAATCAAGAACGAGGCCCAGTTGGTTTACGAATCGGACCTGGGGTCCAATTTGAATATGGATTCGAGCCTAGGGCCCAATTATGTGTTACTATGGTGATTCGGGTCAGGGACCCACAAATGGTTTTTATGGTTCACGAAGGTTTATGGGAACCAACATGAACCCTTGAAAGGATTTTATGGTTCATGACGGCTTATGGGGGGCCGGACATGAATCCTTGAATGGTTTAAAGAATGATTTCAAAAGGCTTTTCATATGCCATACTTTATATATGATTGTCTCCTCCGGGGAGGGTGGTTGTCCTGGGTGGACCCCGGAGTAGCCACGGAGCACTGAGTGAGTGGAGTCGCCCCCCAGTTGGGTTCCTTACTCTCAGGAAGGCTATGATTCGTTACCTCCAGGGAGGGTCATTGATCTACGGACATTGACCTAGGTGGACCCTGGAGAGACTTGGGTTTGAGACCCCGATTAGCACGCGTGTAGCTTTATTTTACCGTGACAGGTTCAGTGATATGAAATATAATGGATAACATGATTTCAATTGGTTTGGGAAATTGTGTTTTGTGATGATAATTGGATTTGGGCTGCGATCCCACATATGTTTATTATGTTATGGTTTTCTGTAAATGGTTTTGGGCAGGAGCCCGTGTGACTTGTATTTACCGAACATGGGGCTGAGACCCTAAATATGGTTGTTTAAACATATGTGATTGGATAAATGGTTTTACTATGCATGCATGCTTTTTAGTGAAGGGTATAAAGGTCTTTTATAAAATGTATTTACGAAACTTATTACTTTTTGTCCACTCACAGTCTTTCTGTTTTCAATACCCTTCATGTTGGATACGATGCAGACTATAGCAGAGACCGAGATATCACATACCTCCTCCAGATCCTAGCGTACTCTAATAGCCCGAGAGGGCAAAGGTTAGAAATTTCCCTTGTCCGACACTCCGTGTCAGACGGGATCAGGGGCATTCCTCGTTAATCCCAGGGGGATTGGGGACGGGTCCTGACAGGTGGTATCAGAGCATAAGATTGCTTATCAGAGCGGGGTTGTCTCTATTCAAGCAACCATGTAGCTCTTGGAGTAGTGCGCAGTTCGAGGATGTGATGTCTCAATGGGCTGCAGTTCGTCATCAACCTTATAGTGGGATGCCGGTACGATAGTTAGTAGGATTGAATCGTGGAATGTCTTGGTTCGGCACTAGATGCCGGGGTTGCCATAGTTCTGTCAAGGTTGACAGTGTGGGACCCTATGGAATGAGAACGTAATAGTACTTTGAAGTTTTGATCGTGAGACGGTTAGTTGGGATCGTCTTTCACGATGTTGTAGGATCGATTCCGACGACTAATTCGGTGTTATGGCCATTAGATGGTCAGATATCATTGAGTTAGATGGATATGCTGCTGGGAGCAGTCAGATTCGAGGAATCCTCGTTGGATTGACATCCTTACGATGTCGGGACCGCGTAGTCGGTCCACTCGTGGATTATACTGCTTTCTACAGTTGGGTTCAGGGAAACCCTAGAGTGTGATTGTGGAACCCTACCTTAGGGTGTATGGTTCGGAAAGGTGAGTTGGCAAGTAGTTGACTTTGGCGACTTCTCGGAGCTGAGATCGTCAGCCATGTCATATCTAGTCATGTTAGCTTAGTGTTGGGACTGCACTTTGCAGTCGAGATTGTACTTATCGGTTAGACCTAGATGGTTGCTGTGATACTCTAGTTGTGATGGATACTTGGTGCAACTAAGGTCATGGGCGACCTGGTAGACGACATTGGTTAAGTCGAGTTACGACAGGTTAGATTGGTTGGACAAGTTACCAGGGTTGGTACTTGTCGATGGAATCCCGAAGTGGGGATACGGAGTAGTAGTACGTGCGGTTGATTCCGTTGGATGCGGAGTCTGGATATCGAGATGTCCGGTAGTTAGGTCTGCACGAGTTGTGGCAGGTACTACTACCGAGAGTGGTTGTAGTTAAGGTTGTTGGGAATCGGGGGCGTTCGGGCAACGTTTCCTTTTCTCATATGAGATGTCAGGGTGAATGTACCCAGAGTTGTTGGGTACAAAGGAGGTAGAGTTTCTCCCATTCGAGTAGAGGTGCGGGATCGTCACTCGGTATGAGTGGAGATCCAGGGTTGTCTGATTCGCACACTCTGTGTTGATGCTGACAGGTGATGTTGGTGATAGTGACAGTGGTGGTACTAGTGCTGGTGATAGTGATGATACTGGTGAGGGTACTGGTGCCGGTGATTGTGATTACAGTGAGTCACGAATCGGGATGTGACTCCGTCCCGATGGGCATATGTTTGGTATCTGTGGTTCGGGAGTGGATCACGGATAGTGATGGACTGGATATGATCCAGCGGTAGTTGAGGAGTGAGGATCGAGTACTGTCATGGGGGATTAGTGACCGGTTGGTCTGACTCGATCTGTCATGGGGTGTAGTGACCAGTTGGGCAGTGTTGGCTAGAGTTGGTCAGAATTGGTCAGATACGGCGGTATGCAGATATTTGACTGCATATCACAGCAGGAGTCTGTTGTGACTCGTCAGTCAAGCAGTGTATCAGATTATGATGAATTGACATCCTTTTGGATGTACATATACGGTCATAACTAGATAGATGAGTTGATTGTTTATGGACACATGGTTGATGTCCGAGTATGTTGTTTCTAATCTGGTTGGAACTTCTGAATCGAGGGTGTTTATGATTGAGGTGACGAGAGTAGTGCGGGTTTTCCGCATTGGTAATGGGTGTTTTGAAGTCATTAGGGTGACTTCTCAGGTTATACCATGGTTGATGATGGGTGTGTCACCATTATGTTGATCGAGTAGTGGTTAGTGGACCCGGGATTTGTCTTGGGTCATCAGGAAGAGTTGAGTATATCGAAGTTAGGTGACTTCTCATTTTTTGCTTGGTGGCAGACGATGTTGGATTACGTGACGTGGTGAGTGCAGCAAGTTTTGGTTGCATTCACGTAGGATGAGTTTTGATGTCATCGTGTTGGATCATCTTTGGTTTTTCCTAGGTGGAATGCCAAGGGTTGATACAAGGTAATTGGAGACAACCCACAGTCTCGGCATGTTTCGTCGTTGACTGATCTGTTTAGATGTGGGAATTGGTTGACACACGATGTGTCAGTATGCAGATTCGATGAGGGTATAAGACCCTATGGGTTGGAATCTGGTAGTTAACTGTGTGGATATATGGATCGAGACTATGATGTTGAGGACTTTGGACGTCGTGACGATCGAGGATCGTGACGTCTATGGTCGGATGACGCAGTGATGAATCTCGATCGTGGCATCTATGGTCGGTTGACGTAGTGATGGATCTGGATTGTGATCTTGATAATCCAGATAGGTGGAGAGTTTATCGCTTTTACTAGGATGTTTGAGTTGAGGATGTAAGGACTGAACTTCTTTTCGAAGTGAATCCCGTATGGTATATTACTCGGACGAGTAGGTGTCCGACGAGGTCAGATTTTGTCAGCCTTAGAGATGTGTTGATATTGGGATTGTCTTCCCTATGAAGTCAATCGAACGTATTGAGGTAATCATTTGAACAGGTATCCGATAGGTTCAGATATAGTGCGTCTCGGTAGACGAGAACGAGATTTCGGGTTTTGGAATCGAATTTCAGGATGACGATTCAGGATTCGATTTTGAAACTTGAAAGTGGATTTCTGAATTTGGGTTTGAAAAGGTTATTCCAAATGCTAGCTTACAGAATAATGATTTCGGATTCGGATTTGGAAATGGATAATGGGTTGGAGTTTTGATTTTTCAAATACTGGATTGGACGGATGGACTCCCGAATTGAAACGTGTTTGGCTACGACCTAGGTGGTTGTGGACTAGTTTTTGGATGGATGTATGTACCTTATACGTTGTTCGAGGTACGATATTGGGCATACTTGTGGTGCCTGGTGATAGTATATAGGATATACCATTAGTATGTTGGTGAGCGCGTTGGTAGTCGACTTAGTTCCGATACCATTGGATTAGTGGAGGGCGTGGACTAGACATTGGATACTGTGCATTGGGTCATGGTATTTCTGGTGGGTCCAGTTACACACAGGTCGAGTGTTTTGTTGGTAGATGTATACTCAAGTTGAGTGTGTTGGTGGTTAGTGTAACCACGGGTAAGTATAGTGTCAGTTTCTGACTGACAGCTATCAATTGGTGACGGTTTGTCGGATGTTTCGTGGATCGTTGAGTGAGGTTTGATGACTCCTAGTGGGAGTAGACATCAGGATAGATTTGTGCTTGAGCAAGGAAAACGTCGAGTTGGTTGTGTCAACGAAATGGTAGATTTGACAAGTAGTGTCAACTCGGAACGTGTGATTTCTGTCATTCGACGTGGTCGAATGTAGTCGATACGACGTGAGTGTTAGTGGTACGTCTGGGTGCAGACGAGTTTTGTTCAGGTTAGTTGGTGTACGAGTGTACACATGTCGTGAGATCGAATTATTTCCACGAGATGGATGTGGAATCAGAATAGTTGGAGTTTCGAGAACGGAACTAATTAAGGAGGGAAGAACGGTTGGAATTAGATCGGTTGGAATTTCGAGGACGAAATTAATTAAGGAGGGAAGGTTGTAACGACCCTTCCCGAATTCTAGGATTAGATTAGTGACTAATCACGATTAGTGAGGTGAATCAATGATTAGTTGAGAGAAATCGGATGAACGATGCAAAATGATCGTTTTGCCCCTAGTCGTGGGTAAAACCTTGACTTTTCATTCGGGCGGTCAAATGGATTTTGACCGATGACTGTGACGTAGTTTAGGACTTTTGGCAAAATGACCGTTTTGCCCCTGGTTGTGGGTAAAAAGTTATGACGTTCGGAAGTTTAAGGGCAATTTGGCAATTTTGGTTAAAAGGGGAAAATAGTTGACTTTTGGACTAGGAGGCCCGATGTCCGATGGCGGAGGACCGTTACGTAGATCGGGACGATACGAATCTGTAAACAGACGGCACGTCGAATTCGGACATTCGACGGCGAAGTTACGGTTCAAGGAAGTTCAAGGAAACTATTACACGTTTTACGAAACGACTTAACTTTTGGATTCTAGTGAGCCCTAAATATTTAATCCTTGCCCAATGGATGAGTGACAAGTGTCACCCATCCACATACCACCCTTATACATACATGCATCGACACCTTCTTTGTTTTCTTCATTCAAACCCGATCAAAACCATCACCCCAAATCCAACCCTTCAACCCTATGATCATATCTGAGACCCAGAGAGTGAGAGAGAGGCTGAGGAAGTAGAGGATGGTGGCTGGAAGCTGACTAGGCCGCCATGCACAGCGGTGAAGGCCAAGAAGAAACCGACTTCACGGTTAGGCCCATTTTTTTCCATATATTTCGATTTACACATTGTGGATTGTTTTGGATGATTAGGATGAGGTTATTAGGTTTCTTAGGGGGTTTAAAGAAGGTTTTGGTGGTGGTTGGATGGCTGTGGAAGCCATGGGAAGAAAATGAAAAACAAGGTCGTGAGGCCCTTTGATTTTGGTTAGGATTTAGGTGTTTTTGAATAGGTTTAAGGATTAGAATGGATAGGAAATGAGAAAATAGGAAGTTTGGGATCGAAAAGGAGAGGATTGGACGAAAAATGAGGGAAGAGGATGACCGGACCGGTCGAACGCGTGGAGAAGAAGGTGAACAGTCTGGCGCGTGAGGCCAACGCGCAGGACCCGTCTCGGGTGCGTGAGGGTGCGTGTACAATCTTTTTGGGAAGTGTCCAACATGTAATTTCATCTATTTGATGTAACGAACATTTTGGGACTGGTTTCGTGTCAATCGGATATCATTTCGATAGGTTTCGGGGTGTCCGAAGGTTTAGGATTGACTTTAAAAATAGTTTAAAATTCCAGAAAATTCCGGTGCTTTAGTTAGAGGTTAATAAGGTAGTTAGTAACCCTATAGATTGATTTGGATAGGTTTGGGAGTCCCGATGACGACGATTTGTCCAGTGAGGCTTACAGCACGCAAACTGAGGCGGCAGCATTAGACGGTTTGTGAGTGGACCTTGATTTCTAAACTGTGATGCATGCATAAATGTTTTATATAGATTATGAATGTGATTCTATGATGTTGAATTAGATGGTTGTGAATTATATGGTTTCACGCTTTACTAGGCGATTTACGTGCTTGCACGTAAATCGAGGTTTTTCGATTTTACACTGATTTTCCGTACTTATAGTTTTGGATATGATTTCATGAAATGGTATTGGAATTCAAAAGGTAAACTCGAGTTCGAGACCCATCTGTTTTGGAAACCCTCGGACTCGAAGTCCTTTTAGTGACGTTCTCGGGCGGAGGCCCAATTGGTTCTTAAATTGATTTCGGATTTGGAAATATGGAATCAGGCATGAGACCCGTTTGATTTACGGAATCACGCACGAGACCCAGTTGGTTTGAAAATGGGGTATGGGGTCCAATTTGTATGTGGATTCGGGCCTAGGGCCCAATTATGTGTTACTATGGCGGTTCGGATCAGGGACCCACAAATGGTTTTTATGGTTCATGAAGGTTTATGGGAACCGATATGAACCCTTGAAAGGATTTTATGGTTCATGACGGCTTATGGGGGGCCGAGCATGAATCCTTAAAAGGTTTAAAGAATGATTTCAAAAGGTTTTTCATATGCCATCCTTTATATATGATTGTCTCCTTCGGGGAGGGTCGTTGGCCTGGGTGGACCCCGGAGTAGTCACGGAGCACTGACTGAGTGGAGTCGCCCCCCAGTTGGGTTCCTTACTCTCAGGAAGGCTATGGTTCGTTACCTCCAGGGAGGGTCATTGATCTACGGACATTGACCTGGGTGGACCCTGGAGAGACTTGGGTTTGAGACCCCAGTTAGCATGCGCGTAGCTCTATTTTACCGTGACAGGTTCGGTGATATGAAATATAAAGGATAAACATGATTTCAATTGGTTTGGGAAATTGTGTTTTATGATGATAAATGGATTTGGGCTGAGATCCCACATATGTTTACTATGTTATGGTTTTCTGTAAATGGTTTTGGGCAGGAGCCCGTGTGACTTGTATTTACGGAACATGGGGTTGAGACCCTAAATATGGTTGTTTAAACATATGTGATTGGATAAATGGTTTTACTATGCATGCTTGCTTTTTAGTGAAGGGTATAAAGGTCTTTTATAAAATGTATTTACGAAACTTATTACTTTTTGTCCACTCACAGTTTTTCTGTTTTCAATAACCTTCAGGTTGGATACGATGCGGACTGTAGTAGAGACCAAGATATCACATACCTCCTCCGGATCCTAGCGTACTCTGATAGCTCGAGAGGGCAAAGGTTTGAAATTTCCCTTGTCTGACACTCCGTGTCAAACGGGATCAGGGGTGTTCCTCGTTAATCCCATGGGGATTGGGGACGGGTCCTGACACCCTTTGTCCCCTTATCTGTTTGTGATTGTGATGGAGATTTTCTCGCTTATCATGGCCAAGTGTATTCGCACCAGCTCACATTTCAATTACCACTGGAGATGTGAGAAGGTACATTTATCTCACTTAGCCTTTGCTGATGACCTGTTTTTGTTTCTCTTATGGTGATGTCCTTTCTCTCACTGTTGTTAAAAGGGCTTTAGATTGGTTCTCTAGTGTTTCTGGATTGGGCCCTAATTTGAGTAAAATTTATTTGTATGATGCTGGGGTGGATATGAGAGTTAAATGCCATTTACTGCGTTGTTTTGAGTTCAGGAAGGCTCATTTCCTGTTAGGTACCTGGGGTTGCCAATTATTACATCAAAACTTAGTTTCTCTTTGTGTGCCCCCATTTTAGAAAGGATCCAGAATCGTGTCAAGGCTTGGGAGCATAGGGCTCTTATGTTTGCTGGTAGGTTATTACTCATTCAAGCGGCGTTGTGTAGTATTATGGTTTTTTGGGGCTCCCATGTTTTCTCCCCTAAGAGGTTAACTAAGGAAATTGAGTGTATGCTTCACTGTTTTCTTTGGTCAGGTCCTGACTCAGGGCCCTACCATGCTAAAATTTCTTGGGATGTCGTGTGTAAGCCGAAACATGAGGGAGGGCATTGGGATTCGAAATTTACACACTTGGAATGTCTCCATGATGGCTAGGTACCTTTGGTTCCTTTATGAGGGTACTCATCCAATTTATGGGTCAATTGGATCAGAGCCTACTTTATTCGGGACCACTGTCTTTGGGTTATTAAGGCTCCCGTTACTTGCTCCTGGAATTGGAGAAATTTGTTGAAAACTCGTGCATTTATTCGTCCTTTTATTCATGGAGTTGTGGGTAATGGGTCTCCTATTTTCTTGTGACATGATTGGTGACATCATATTGGCCCTTTATTCTCCTTACTTGACAATGGTGGAGTGGCGGCTTTAGGGAGTCACTCTAATGCTATGATCTCCTATGTTTTGTGCTCCGGTAGATGGAACTGGCCACGACCTGCTACCCCTAGTATGATCTCTATTATCAGCCTGTGTGATTCTATCCATATCTCTTCTTCTCATGATGATAGGTTTCTTTGGACCCTTTCCCCTAATGGTAAATTATCTTCTATCTCTCTTTGGAAGAAGCTTAGTGATGGTGGGGTGGAGGTTTCGTGGTCTCATCTTGTCTGGTCCCCAGCGGCCATCCCTAGGACCTCCTTCATTTTGTGGCTTGCCATTAAGGGTCGTCTTGGCACTTTTGATCGTATTGCTCGATTTACTGAGAATCCTAACTATCTTTGTCCGTTATGCGAGGGGGATCTTGAATCCCATGACCATTTATTCTTTGACTACTTAGTTACTGGTGGGATTTGGAGGCAAGTTCTAAATAAATGTGGAGAGCCTTGGAGAAATCCTCCTTGGCCTTTATTTGTGGAGTCTATTGCTACCTTGGTGGGGGGGGGGAATTCCCTTGCGGTCACTATCAAAAAGAAAGCTCTTGCGGTGTCGGTTTATTGCATATGGAGGGAGTGTAACAATAGGGTTTTACTAATACTCACTGCCACCCCTCTAGTATCAGTTCTTGTATTATTGATATGATCCGTTTGAGACTTTGTACTGTAAAATTTAAATTAAATAGGGGTAATATTCAGGTTGCTAGAGGTTGGAATATTCCATATCCTAGGTCATAGTTCTGGGTTGTTTTATGAGCCTATTTGGCTTTGTTATCATTGAATCTAATTGGCTCTTGTTTCTTTCTTCTGGTTGCTGCCCTTGGTGGGTTAGGGTTTATGGCCTTTCAGGTATATTGTTGTAGCCCTTGTGGGTTTCTTTGAAGCTTGACCTTTAATTCAATTTGATTTATCAAAAATATATATATGTATATACATATAATGAGTATATATATATATAATGAGTCCCCAAAACTAATGTCAGATCATCTATTACTGAATCCTCCTTGAAAATTGTGTCACTTTCTCTAAGTCATGAGAGGCGTAAAACAATTCATAAAATTAATAATAATTCTTCAGTTGAAAACCATTGTTTATACATACTACATATAAGTGATAAAATGAAGATATGATTTAGGTATGAAAGAGGTTTTAAGTATAATTATCTCATAAAGAAAATGATAGTAATTGTTGATGCAGAAATCGTCCGGCTCTGTGAAGTTCCTTCTCGATCCCTACACACAAGAACAAAAATCAAACGGGATTAAGGTTGAATCCCGCGCCGGGGGGGGGGGGGGGGGGAGGTGGTTCAACCGAAAACGCTCCGATGCTTAAGTCAGCTTTCTGAGAGAATAAACCGACAAAGTGTTTGCAGTAGTTTTTGATTACCTTTAGAAGTGAAATGAGGTCTTCTATTTATAGTGAAGCCTTGAAGGTCACCGGAGCGTCTGATTGGTTGAAGGGGAAATGTTAAATAAGTGATTGTACCGAGTGTAATCACTTATTTATTAATGGATAAATAATTCGCTGGGAGATTATTTATTATCGACATTGATCTGATTAATTAATATATTTAGCTGGTAAATATATTAAATTAATGCGGAGACCGTTACATGTCGATGCCAATTTTACCGAGGGTAATATCGGCATTATGAGAATTGTTGGCCACGTGGCGGCTTCTGAATATTCTGGTAATTTATGGCTCCACAAATGCCCCCACATCGTTTAGGAATTCGAGGAATCCTAAGGGATGTAGTCTTCTTGTGGTTCTAGTAAACTACGTCTTAATATTTTTATGTGGGAGTAGAACTCTTCTTTCCCGGATGTAGCTGGAGATTGATTTTGATCTTGTCCCAAAAGGAATTCTCTGGGCTTGTAATCCTGCTTTGAGTTGGTTTTGCGAGCCAAATTAATTACTAGAATTTACCTAATTTTCTTTATTTAAATTAGAACATGTGACTCTGATTTTTATAAAGAAACCCTAATATTGCTTTATCGTAGCAGGAGGCGTCAGTGAAGGTAATTCCTTTTTTCTTTTTCTTGTCTCTGGATGTTGATGTTGATTGAGAGGTAGAAAAGGTGCAAATTTGAAGGAGGAACTCGTGCAGTCTTTATGCTTGCCGAGGGTCAATTTGCAGTTGGGGCAAAGTAGGGGACCCATGCGGCAGTAGACTTTGCCACTTGACAAGCGGAAGGAACAGGTGCACATGTGGGAGAGGCGCTATTGATGACGTCAGCGTGTAGGAGTGTCCGGCAGGTGGGCCCGTGCGCAGAAGAAGCGGCAGCTGGCCCGAGGGCGTTCTACATGCGCGCTTCGGCGCGGCTCTAATTTTGGCATGACATGCAGGCCCACCCAACAAACTTGTCGGCAAGCTGCAGTGGCTGTCGGCAACTGCTTTTCTTTTTCTTTTTTTTTCTTTTTTTTGCTGCCGTCGGTAGGTGTCGAATGTATATATATATATATGTGATAACACATATAATTGTCATGCATTTTTTTTAATAACATATATAATTGTCGTGCGTTTTTTTTCTGCAAGTCCAATCATGTAACAGAGAAATTTTTATATGTAATATATATATATATATATATATTATTTTGTCCTTTTCGATATTTTGAAAATTTCAGGAACTGCGAGTGTCCGATTGTAACGATTCAAGCGGTGTTGTGCTCTACTCTTCGAGACGGTCATTTCAAGATGTATGAAGGCATACTTGTGGTGTAGTCTTGAAAACCTCATTTTGCGGAGTGCCATCAGGTGGCATGTCTGGGACTTGTTGGAGTTTTCAACTTCAAGAGATGATGGACTTGACACCAAGACGCTCCTCCAGTTGACATGTTTATGATGCTTTATGAAAAGAAGAGCTTGGCGTGCTGACGGACACATCTTCTTCAAGTGTGGGAGGAGCCAACATCAAGACCTTCAACGGGGAGGTGGAGCAGTGTGCGACGCGAGGTGCAGCAGGGTGCAAGGCGCGAGGTGCAGCAGTGTGCAAGGCGCGAGGTGCAGCAGTGTGCAAGGCGCGAGGTGCAGCAGGGTGCGAGGCGCGAGGTGCAGCAGGGTGCGAGGCGCGAGGTGCAGCGGGGTGCGAGGCGCGAAGTGCAGTAGGGTGCGAGGCGCGAGGTGAAGCAGGGTACAAGGCAGGGTGTAAGGCGCGAGGTGCAGCGGGGTGCTAGGCGCGAGGTGCGGCAGGGTGCAAGGCGCGAGGTGCAGCAAGGTGCAAGGCGGGAGGTGCAGCAGGGTGCAAGGCGCGAGGTGCAGCAGTGTGCAAGGCGCGAGGTGCAGCAGGGTACGAGGTGTAATACCCCGGAAATTCGAGGATTATGATAATGTAATTTAATGTATGAATTGACGTTTTAACCCTTGTGATTGGTATGACCAAATTGTTGACTTTTTGATTTGAGGGTCAAATGGACTTTGACCAATGACCGTGACGTAGTTTGGGACGTCACGAGTCCATAGACAGGTGGCACGTCCAATTCGGACGATTAGGTAAAAGTTATGACTATCGGAAGTTCAGGGGCGTTACCGTAATTTGACGATAGGGGCGAAAATGTTGACTTTTCATTTGGCAACTAATTTTCACATGACTCGAGGACCGTTAGGTAGGTCTCGACGCCCTGAGTCCGTAGGCAGGTGGCACGACGAAATCGGACTTCGTATGGCTGTGTTACGGGTCTAGAAAGTGAAGGGCATTTTGGTAATTACTTGAACCAGGGGCATTTTGGTCATTTTGCCCTGGTTACTGTAGCAACCGCGGGGGACCATGGACGGAACCACCATGTGCGGTGGATCAGTGTGCAATTGTTTATGCTAGTGTGTGCTGGAAAGAAAGGGCTGTCTATTGCTTTAGAACGTGGGCTGAACCATCCACCTTGCACGGTCGAATTGATTAATTGAAGATTCGAAGCTTTGCAGGAAACTTTCTCAGTGGCCAGGCTGGGTTTCCACGAGCTGTTGAGTGGCACTGATAGTTTAAACTGCGTGGAAATTGGGTAAGCTTCATTCTGCTGTTGAAGAAACTGAGAATTTGAGAGGAAAACCAGAGAAACCATTTCGGGGAAAATTGGAGGGGAAATCGGGTTTTGATTTCTGGTGACTGTTGGACCAACCTACGTACTGAGTGAGCTTTCTGGGAGTGTTTAGAACACCTCCATATCGAAATTAAGGGCAACCAGCCACGGTGGAGCTGGGACGGAGGCTGTAGTTTTCAGAGGAATTTCAGAGGTTTGGACGGCTACTTCCAGGTAACGTTTTGTTCAATTGATCATTCCTTATAGTTCGTTTTAGTCCTATGATGCTTCCTGGAAGGTTAATTTGATTTTGGTTTGGAAACCAGTGAGTTGGGATGATCAACCCGTTTGGTTGATCACGGGTCGAATGGCCAGTTAAAGGACTTGTCGAGGCAAATTAGTGTCATAGAACTTAAATTGGAAGAATAATAAACATGTTAGGATCAAATTGGATTGAAATCGAGTAGGAATTGATGGTTAATTAACCGGGTCAAGCCGCGGGTGGCAGGCCCGTATTACTGAGATAAACGGGTGAAGGTGGTGACACTGTAGCTACAGTGTCAGGCGCGTGACTTTCACGGGCAGCCACTTTGGGCAGCGCGTGAGGGCGCGTTGGACCTTATCTCTATTCACGATCAATATGACTTTTGTTCCCCTCATCATTCTGAACATTTTTTATGAATTAACCATGTTGATCTGAGATAGATAGGAGGGTCAGTCTAGGGCCGGTTGTCTCGGGAAACGTGTTGACGGTTTCCCCGAGCCGGTTTATGTTTCAGACTTTTTGGATAAATGTTTAAGACTTGTAGTGACCCTTACGTGTGATTTGGACTGAGAGGAATTGTACGAAAATTCCGGTACAAGTTCATACGCGCAGGTTCACCGCGGGATCGTACTGTGAGTGGGTCCGATTTCATTGAACCCTTGCATGCTTAAAAGTTTTCTGATTTACTTATATATTCACATGCTGGAATCATGAAACGGTTTTGATGATCTTGAAATTATGGTATGGCACGTTTCACGGTATTTGGGTTTGAGACCCGTCTGATGAAACTTAAGGATCGGTTTGGATTTTATCTATGTGTATATATGTTTTGCATGTGGATATCAATAAAATTTATTTGGTACTGCACTGTATAGATCCATTCTTATGATACTGTCTTCTCCGGATGTGGTACCCCGGAGTGGTCATAGCGCATTGCCTGCGAGGGGTAATTCTACGGAGGAACCGGACCGTAAAATGACTCAGCAGCAGGATTGCTTATTGGACGTCAGGGACGTCGAGCGTCTAGGACGCTAGGCATTTGAGATGCCGTACCCAGACAGGGTTCGGGGATTGGACTCGGAATTGAGACCCGAGTGGCACGCGTAGCCTTGAGACTGTGACCTTATTAGACGTCAGGGACGTCAGACATCGGGGATGTCAGGATTGGAGTGTATAGTGCAGTAGCTATAATTATGTCTATGGTTTTGTTACATGCCTTATGATTCATATTATATGATTTATGGTTTTAAATTCTGATGCATGCATGTTTGGAAAACGGAGGGGTAAATTATATGTTTTACTTATTAAACGATTTTATAAACTTGAGTTTCAGCCCACTCACCCTTAATGTTTTGGTAACCCCTCCAGGCTGTGCTACTGAGGTAGAGGAGGATCCTGAGGCTGAGGCATAGATCTACTTCTGCGTACCTGAACCCCTGTTGGGTGGTTTACCTGCAGGTTTATTTTAGAGTCGTGCTCGCAACTTGTAATTTTGGATTTCATCCCTTATCTGACATCTGTTTATTTCGGATTTGATGTAAAACTTTAATTTGGTTATTTATGGATTTGAACGTTTGAGGTTAAAATTGGTATGTTATTTTGGGTGTCAGACGGGAGCAGGGCACGTCCCCTTGTGGTCCCTGTGGGATCGGGGCGGGTCCTGTCACGAGGTGCGAAGTGCAGCAGGGTGCGAGGCGCGAGGTGCAGCAGGGTACGAGGCGCGAGGTGCAGCGGGGTGCGACGTGTCACAACCCAGCATGAGGCTTGTTCCAGATGTGTGTTGCAGCTACAAGGCGAGATTTGTGTCATCCCCAAAGCAAGGCTTCCCATGGCGCGAGGCGAAAGTGCATGTAGTGTCACGAAGTGACTGAAGCCTTCCAAGGAGTTGCTTTGGATGACAGATGACCTTCTAGAGACTCGATCTTCAAGGCTTTGTTGAGCTCAAAATATAGTGGTAACAAGGTGGAGCATGGAGGATCGATCATGCCCCCTGCAAAGCTCGAGACGTTGCACATCATCACCTAATTGAAGGAAGAGAGCTTGGAGATGCCATCTATGCCAAGTAGGCGATGTTGAGGAGGTTGCCCCCATTGTTTGGAGAAGTTCATGGACAATGTGTCACTGGAAGTCCACGATGAGATGATTGAAGGCCTCCAAGGCTTGCTCATGGGTTGACGGAGAGACTCTGAGGTCGTGCCATTCCTGGTGATGAGCTTCATGATCCTTCTTGGCCCGTGGCTTGATCTTAGTATTGAATACATGTTTGAGCATTCAACTTTTGAATTGCCAACTTCTTTAATTTTCATTAATAGAAGTCTTCCACTTTTTTTTTGAGTGTTTTGTGATTTTCGGCAGATTTGACCTTTGTGTAGTAAATTTGGTCTTCTGACTTCGTTTGAACTCCGAATTGAGTGTCGTTGGTGTGGTTGGAAATCTGAGTCCCATACCTTTCTACTGCCACCAAGCTTGTTCCAAGACGATCCGAATTGAGCCTTGTAAGATTGGTCGAATCTTGTGCTCGTGCGCTGGTTCATGCAGTTGACCTTTGTGTGAAAAAATGTTTTCTGGGAACTCGTCACAACTCGGAATTGAGTGAGGTTACCGGCATTGGAAAGCTGACTTCTATAGATTTCTAAATCCATCGACCTCATGTCAGGGTGATCAAAAGTCAGTGGTCTATGACTGAATGAATCTCGTACTCGTGCGCTGGTACGTGCAGCTGACCTTCGTGTACAAAAACGTTCGCTGGGAACTCGTCACAACTCAGAATTGAGTGAGGTCAACGGCGTGGGAAAGCTGACTTCCGTATATTTTTAGGGCCATCAAGTTCATGTCAGGGTGAGCAAAATTGAGTGAGCTATGATCGAATGAATTTCAATCCCGTGCATTGAAATGCAGAATTGGACTTCGCATGTTAAAACATTTGCCCCTTTTTTGTCATGGCTTGGTGGTTGCCCCTCTTGGTGGGGTTGGAAACTTTTTTTTAGTAGCTTTCCGACTCCAACAAGTCAAGTTCTTGGATGGTTTCATGTGCCTCACTGAGACGAGCCTTGAGCGCTTCGCATGGCGAAGTTGTGGAGTGGTCCGTATGGTGAAGACTTCGAGTACTTCATATGGCGAAGGCTTGGAGTGCCTCACATGGTGTGGAGTGCTTCGCATGGCGAAGGCTTAGAGAGCTTCACTGGGCGAAGGCTTGGAGTGCTTCGGGTGACGAAGGCTTAGAGTGCTTCGCGTGGCGAAGGCTTGGAGTGCTTCGCTTGACGAAGGCTTGGAGTGCTTCGCATGGCGAAGACTCGGGTGCTTTGCATGACAAAGGCTTGGAGTGCTTCCCGGGGCGAAGGCTTAGAGTGCTTCACATGACGAAGGCTTGGAGTGCTTCGCATGACGAAGGCTTGGAGTGCTTCGCAGGGCGAAGGCTTAGAGTGCTTCGCGGGGCGAAGGCTTGGAGTGCTTCGCGTGGCGAAGGCTTGGAGTGCTTCGCGTGGCGAAGGCTTGGAGTGCTTCGCATGACGAAGGCTTGGAGTGCTTCGCATGGTGAAGACTCGGGTACTTTGCATGGCAAAGGCTTGGAGTGCTTCGCGTGGCGAAGACTTAGAGTGCTTCGCGTGGCGAAGGCTTAGAGTGCTTCGCGTGGCGAAGGCTTAGAGTGTTTCGCGTGGCGAAGGCTTAGAGTGCTTCGCGGGGCGAAGGCTTAGAGTGCTTCGCGGGGCGAAGGCTTAGAGTGCTTCACGTGACGAAGGCTTGGAGTGTTTCGCGTGATGAAGGCTTGGAGTGCTTCGCATGGCGAAGACTCGGGTGCTTTGCATGGCAAAGGCTTGGAGTGCTTCATGTGACGAAGGCTTGGAGTGCTTTGCATGGCGAAGACTCAGGTGCTTTGCATTGCGAAGGCTTGGAGTGCTTCGCGTGGCGAAGGTTTGGAGTGTTTCGCGGGGCGAAGGCTTGGAGTGCTTCGCATGGCGAAGGCTTAGAGTGCTTTCTAAACAAAAGCGTATGCGATAAGATAGTTTCATTAGACTTTGAAACGAAACATCTTGAATCTTATTGAAAGTTGTTATGTGAGAAAAGTAGGCATTGAGCCAAATTTTAACTGCAAAATTTGTGACCTTGATGATGACTTGGTCATTGATTCAGTTTCCTGGTTGTTCCTTGCAACTCCGACTCGGCAATGATGGTGTCCACGCAGATCATCTTTTGTGCGGGTTCCTGGGGGTCTTTGTTTCCGAGACGATCGGTTGCCTTTTTTCTGACGTACTCGGTGCAGTGTCCTTCCTTCAAGAGATCCCGGAGGTATCTTTCGAAAGTCTGGCAAGAGCTTATGTCGTGCCCATAGCAATTGTGATAGGCACACCATCTTGTCTTGTCGGCTCTCTCATGGTCGCCTTTGACTGGAACTGGTCTTTCAAACCATAGTTTTTCCTTTATCTGATTGTATATTTGAAGGAAAGGTATCTAAAACTGTGTGTTTGGCTTCGTACCCACGAACGTGTTACGGGTTCCCTTTGCGCTTGTTGGCTTTCTCGACTGAGTTCCCGCAGTGGGCATCATCCTTTGGTTGCGCAAACGCCTTTGTGGGATGTCCATCTTCCTCGATGTGGTTGGCGGCATGTGTGACATTTTTCTCGTCCTCCCAGCATGCATGTCGCTCCGCCAAGGATAGTATCTTGGTGAGACTTTGGACGTTGCTCATGACGATGTCTCCGTAGAGGTGGCTCTCCCGCGGTAAGCCATGCTTAAATGCCATGGCTGCAACGAGATCGCTACAACCAACGATGTGGGACTTCTCTTCGCAATACCTCCGGATGCATTGTCGCAAGGTTTCCTTAGACCTCTTTCGGATGGTGAAGAGGTGGTCATCCTTGACTTCGACGGTGCGAAGCTGTGAGTACTCCTTCACGAAAGCAAGGGCCAACTCTTCGAAGGAAGTGATTGATCTTCGCGGGAGATGGTTGAACCATGTCGTCGTCTGACCTTGCAGCGAGGCTTGGAAAACTTTGCACATGAGCGCGTCGTTGTGCATGTGAGGTACCATGACCCCCCCGATAGTATTTGATGTGCTTTACTGGATCAGAGGTTCCTTTGTACTGATTGAAGTTTGGTGTTGAAAATCGTTGCGGGAATGGCTCCTCCTCAATGTCCTTCACTAACGGTGAAGATGATGACGTCTGAATCTGGCGCCAAATGTCATCCTCTAAGTCTCTGTCACGTTAAACTCCCTGGAGGCGTCGATCTAGCATCCTTCGGACGTCTTCAGCGTGCAATGATCCTTTGTGACGGGGATTTCCGCGTCGGGTCAAGTGGCGTCGACTCACTCGAGTTGCAGCGGGAATGACACTCGAGCGTGTTGACGAGTAGGTCTCGTCCTCCTTGCGTGTTGGCCTGTGAGTTGCGCAGGGCATCCAAGTGCCTCCTTAGGTCCAAGTCAGCAGTGAGCTGATTCGGGACCCTTAGAGATGTTTCTCCCGCCAGCAGTCCGTCTGTTCGTTGGAAAAAAGCTGCGCCTGCCTCCGTTGCAGGTGGGGGGTTCACAGTAGCAGCGGCCATGGGGAACGTTCCGAAACTGAACGTAGGTGTCCAATCCGGCATTCCGACCGGTAGGTGAATTGATGCGTGACGCGGGCCGTGCAGGAGACATGAAAATGGTTCGTCTGGAATCTCAAGCAGTGGTTTGCTCACGGCAGCGATCGCAGCGGCGGATGTGGCAGACTCGGAGGCTCGCGCGGATTGGCATGTTCTGGCATGTGAAGAACGGTAAGTGTCGAAAGTGTGATGATGGAGTTTTTTCAAGGAAAAACTAAAGAGCACGCTTTGAGTATTTCTCAAATCGGCTCTCAATGAAAGCACCAGTTGTTGATTCAGAAATCGTCCGGCTCTGTGAAGTTCCTTCTCGATCCCTACGCACAAGAACGAAAATCAAACGGGGTTAAGGTTGAATCCCGGGGGGAGGGGGTGGTTCAACCGAAAACGCTCCGATGCTTAAGTCAGTTTTCTGAGAGAATAAACCGACAGAGTGTTTGCAGTAGTTTTTGATTACCTTTAGAAGTGAAATGAGGTCTTCTATTTATAGTGAAGTCTTGAAGGTCACCGGAGCTTTTGATTGGTTGAAGGGGAACATGTTAAATAAGTGATTGTACCGGGTGTAATCACTTATTTATTAATGGATAAATAATTCGCTGGGAGATTATTTATTATCGACATTGATCTGATTAATTAATATATTTAGCTGGTAAATATATTAAATTAATGCGGAGACCGTTACATGTCGATGTCAATTTTACCGAGTAATGAATACTAAACATTGCACAAAGAAAGTACCCGCATTCTTTCCTGAGGGAAACTTCTGGTTTCAATAGAGATTTTTTCTCGTACACATATCATAATTAAAACCGTTCGTCATCTAAATCATAATAACAATATCACATATGCAAATGAACCAAGAGATTGTGTAGTAATACATGTTAACTAAATTGACGATTCAACATAAAAATATTAAAAATTACTAAAATCTTGATTTGTTTGATGGTGTATATAATTTCTTATTTTATTGATTTTAATTTTGGGCATATAGTATACCCAAGGATATTATTGACACAAGTAAAAGAGCTTATTTCTTGATTGAAACCACTCGTCCTCCAAATCCTTATAACAATATTATGTATGCAAATTAACCAAGAGATTGTGTAGTAATACATGTTAATTAAATTGAGAATTCAACATAAAAATCTTTTAAAAAAAAATACTAAAATCTTGATTTGTTTGATGGTGTATATAATTTCCAATTTTGTTAATTTTAATTTGGGGCATACAATAGACCCGAGGATACTAGTGACACAAGTAAAAGATCTTTCTTTGTATAATACGATGCTTTTATAATAAGAAAAGGAGCAAAACAAGTCAGTGGGCCGAATACAGAAAGTATTGATTGTGCCATATTAATCCATTAGCACAGAATTTGTGCTACAAGTGTTATTACTTGTTCCCCGTTTTTTCTTTCGTCTCTGTCCGCCATTTCAACTTTCAAGGAATCAAAGTTGATAAGTTCGGCTTTTCCACGCAATCCATGCATCTTGAAAACAATAATTAGTGTTTAGATATCCATGATTTACATTATAATTATTTAATTATACAAAACCTAAAAATACAAAAGAAAACGACTATTATCAAAACGTACTTTAACATAATTAAATAATAACAAAAGAATGATCAAAACGGACTCTTATTCTTTATTTGGTTTTGGTTAGTGAATCACATCCCTTGTTCCAATAACGAAATCGATTCGAGGTTTTGTAGATAGGAAATCCAAAATTTTAAATAGAAAAAAGAATTATAAAAATTAAAAAGAAAGAACAATCATAAAAAAAATAAAAATAAATAAAAAACTAAGAAAAAAATTAAAGAGGTTATGGAGTTGAAAATATATTAGCCTTCTTCCTACCAACTAAACCAACTGGAACGTACAGTTGACGTGGATGGTTCCGTTGATCCAAGTTTAAGTTTTACTCCATCTCACCGTGTAGAATTTAAACGGACGTGTATTTTTTTATGTATCTGAGTTCGAATTTATTTTTGAACAAGCAACACAAATTAGTTTAAAATAGAATGCCTTTTTTAATCGATATCAAATTCAAATGTGCATTTTGCTTCCCCTTGGGAGTTAGTGAATTTCCTATTATTTATCTTGTATAACGTGCACACAAAGCGCAGCCAACCTCCCCAACCCCAACTCACCTTCAAGTGCAAGAGAGAAAACCTCATCACTTTCCCTCGTTCCTGCTTCCATCATATTCTTCATTCTCTCTTCTTCTTCTGTTTTGGTGAGGGAAGCAAATATTCTTCACTTTGCATCAAAGATAGCTTAATTATACATTATATAACTCCTCTACATATTAAGAATCTTCAATGAAGGTGCAAACTTACCTCAATACTTCACCATGAGACTATGCCTTGTCCTGTTGTTTTTAACCAAGCTCTTCACACACTCTGAATCTCTTAGCAGAGCTCACTTCCCAGATGGGTTCGTCTTCGGAACAGCTTCTTCTGCATACCAGGTACTTTGTTTTAATAGAACAAATCAAATCATAGTCTAACAGTCATGGGGCCTTACATGTGTGTGGTATTGTAGTTTGAAGGGGCGGCAAATGAAGGAAACAAAGGAGTTAGCGTATGGGATACTTTCACAAAAGAACCAGGTACGAATACAAATTTCATGGGCAGTTTCGGTTTGGATGGTGCAAAAGAAGAAAAGTTACAGAGGACGTTTTTTGACCTTCATGATTGGCTTGGCTTGGCTTGTTTTGTATGTCTAACAGGGCGGATTCTGGACTTCAGCAATGCAGACACCGCAGTAGATCAATATCACAGATTTCAGGTAAAACAAAAAAGGAAAAGTGACCTAAGTTGACTTCAATATTTCCATCTCACAAGAGTTTTAATTTCAGAAACAATATCATATTATCTCCAAACTTCTATCTTTTATTTTCTTCCAAGTCTTTTCTGGTTTAGTTAGACAAAAATATATACTAAATTAAGCAAAGAACTTGTCATCCATTGAATGGTTGAAGGGTAGCTTATCTCATGGCTTAAAATTGGGAGAGAGAGAGAGAGAGAGAGTAATTAAATAAGAGTATTTATGATGTTATAAAATGACACTAGTATAGGATACGAGCGATAATGATGCACGACCAACTTTATTATTATAAAAAGAAACACCTCTCCAAAGAAGATAATATAACTGGCAGAGTTCAAATATATTATTAAATATTAAACAAAAATAGAAATTAAAAACTCATAATTTACAGAGTGATATAGACTTGATGAAGAATATGGGAGTGGATGCATACAGATTTTCGATATCATGGCCAAGAATTTTTCCAAGTAAGATCTGATTCTGCTCATATTTTCTTTTACACTATTTCATTGTCAATTGTCACCTAATTACTCACTGCTTTGAAAATAATCTTGAACAGATGGAACAGGAGAACCAAACTCAGAAGGAATAAACTACTACAACAGCCTTATAGATGCTTTACTAGAGAAAGGTTGCTCAACGAGACCACTCTAACAATTCAATCCATTTTAGAACAAAGTTATTAAAGGTTAAATTATTATTTTTTTCAATCAGGGATCATGCCTTTTGTGACTCTATATCATTGGGATCTTCCACAAACGCTTGAAGACAGATATGAAGGATGGTTGAGCATACAGATAGTGTAAGTAACAACAAAAAGCTGCTCGAGACGAAATGAAATTGCTGGTAAAAGTAGACCTTACAATTTGCCTCATTCACCTGCAGAAAAGACTTTGAGCATTATGCCTTCACCTGCTTCCAAACATTTGGAGATAAAGTTAAGAACTGGATCACCTTCAACGAGCCTCACGGTCATGCCCTCCAAGGTTATGACTTAGGCATACAAGCTCCCGGGAGATGTTCCATTCTTGGTCATTTATTTTGTAAGAAAGGAAATTCATCTGCAGAACCATACATTGTTGCTCACAACATCCTCCTCTCTCATGCTGCTGCTTATCATAGTTACCAGAAATTTTTCAAGGTACCTATTTTCTATATATAACATGACTTCGTAGATCAAGTAGTGTCCATCATGCTATGTGTTATACAACATAACGTAAAAGTAGAATTTAGGCTTTCTTACACTGTTTTTACCTTTTTTTACTGGAATGCTAGGAGAGACAAGGAGGTAAAGTAGGAATTACGTTGGATGTCAAATGGTATGAACCTGCATCAGATAATTATGAGGATATAGACGCAGCGCATAGAGCCATCGATTTCTCATTGGGATGGTAACTTATTTATATAACTATTTCATGCATCACATTTAGGAAAAAGTCCAAAAATTGTATATGGAACATGCATAATACAGAAAAGTGAAACAGGTTCCTTGATCCGCTATTTTTTGGAGAATACCCTCTTTCAATGAAGAAGTTTGTGGGCAAGAGATTACCAGAGATTTCTCCGGAAATCTCAAAATCCCTGGTTGGATCCTTGGACTTCGTTGGCATAAACCACTACACCACATTGTATGCTAGAAATGACAGGACTAGGATTCGAAAGTTCATAATGCAGGATGCTACATCGGATGCTTCAGTGATTGCAACCTGTAAGATGCCATAGCACAATCTTTTTGTCTGTTAGAAGTACATATGAAGAAAACGAAAAGAAAAAAAAGACGTAATTATTTTACCTATGATTGCAGCTTATAAGGAAGGAGTGGCAATAGGAGAAAGAGTATGTCCCAACCCCTTGCTAAATCCCTGAATTTAGTCATTGGTTTCATATTTGAGAAAGTTCATCAGTTGTTCCTCCTCCAGGCAGCATCCCGATGGTTGCGCATAGTCCCATGGGGCATCCGAAAGTTGGCAAGACACCTGAAAGATAAGTACGGAAACCCCCCAGTGATGATAACAGAAAACGGTGAGCAGATCATATTTAAAATCTATAACAAAAACTTTCGCGAGCTAACATAGTTATTTTCAAATCATGAGAGCAGGTATGGACGATCGAAATACACCTTTCATACCTTTAGAAAAGGCTTTAAAGGATGAAAAGAGGATAAGTTTCCATAGAGACTATCTTTCCAACCTATCTGCTGCTATAAGGTAATTTTTAGGGTTCCCGCAAGCTTGGATTGGGATAAATCGAAATTTCATTTAACAGAAAACTAAATCATTACAGGCAAGATAAGTGCGACGTACGAGGTTACTTTGTGTGGTCGTTGCTGGACAACTGGGAATGGAACATGGGCTACACTGTCCGGTTCGGACTCTACTATGTGGATTACAAGAACAACCTTACAAGAATACCTAAAAATTCAGTCCAATGGTTTACGAGATTTCTCCAAGATAATGAAGATAGACGTGACGAGTAACAACATATATTTGACAAATCAGATCAAGCATAAGCACAATGTTGTACAAAGCATAGAATATCACAATGTTGTACAAAGCATAGAATATTGCAGAGCAAAAAATTCAACGAAGCTCTCCGAAGTCCAAAGTCCAAACCTTCTTCTATCTCTGCCTATTGCATTTGTAAAGGCAAACGCCATTGAAGCAAAGAACATAATCATTTATACAATTCGACATAATTGCTGTCGCATCAACAACCAAAACAAGTGCAACTTGATGATATAAAATATTACATGAAAAAATCCAAATCCTCTATTCTAAAAAGTGTGAAATTGGACCACAATTTCTGATTAAACAAAGTCGATTCAAGGAATTACTTGACTTGAATGTTCAACTAACAAAATAAAAAAAGTGTAAATTTGGAGGAAGGAATGAAAAGGTTGGGGATAATGGCATTACCGGGTCTTATGTCCAGAAGAGAAAATGATTGTACAGGATGCAGTTAGACCGGCACGGACTTTATTAACAAACATAGGTAATGCACTTCTCAAATGGAGGGATCCAGGTAATGCACTTCAAATTCATCCCCAAATAACATGAAGGAGCGGTATCCCTGAAGTAGTCAGAGCCAACCATGCGCGCCACAATAAGGGTTCTGCCAGGATGGGGAGTTTTCTCAGGCTCTATTCCTAGACTCCCAGATTTGCCAACAAACTTAGAGACATTATCAGAACTTAAGAATATTTGGGTGTGTTTGGTATGCCGTATTATACTTCGGATAGGCTAAATAATCTGAAATATATGTTTGGTACCAGTCGTATTAATTAGTCACCGTATAAGTTAATACGGTTGAATATTTTTATACGGTCCAGACACGCTAAAATAATACGCTCGAAATTGTCCGTATTAAATAGTCGGATAACTAGTAATCTTGTAAAATATAATAATAATATTAATAATAATAATAATAAAATAGTAAGATAATAAAAATAAAATATTAATTTAGTAAATATTAATAATAAAAAGTAATAAAGTAATAAATACTAATAATAATAAATTAATAATTAATAATTAATGATATTTTAATAAATAATAATGATAAAATTAAAAATAATTAATTAATAAAAATGTAATAAATAGTAATAATAATAATTATTAAAATAAATAATAATAAAAATAATGACATATATAATTAATATTTAAGATATAAGTATTTCGTCAATTATTATAATATAATCCGGTCAGTATAATATAATTGGCATTCTAATTCGGAAAAGTACCAAACGCTAGACTAAATAATCAGTCTATCTGATTGACAGATTAGTCTATCCGATTGAAATAGTCAGTACAGTACGGCATACCAAACGAGGTCTTACGGTCTTACCTTTTGTAAGTGTCCGACTTTCTTATTTGTTTTTACTTATTGGACTAATTTCTTATATTTTTTTAATATAATGATATTGGAAGACAAGAATGAAATTGTAAATTCAATAGAGACCTTGCCCTGTAGCACTTAATAAATCTTTGAATTTGTGTTTCTTTGTTAATTTATTTAATGAACTGTTTATTTCAACATATTCCCCATAAACTATTAATAATATAAAATTTACTCATAACTGTTGTAAATATACTAAATTGAATGGCTATTTCTATGTAAAATCATTTTTGTCCATATATTATATCATAACCCTAGCATTACTATATAATGGGGTTTAGCTGAATGAATATAGAACAATTTTGATCGTATTCCCAACACGTTATCAGCACGAAGCCCTAATCAACTGAAGAAAAAAAAAATCCCTTATTCTCACTCTTCCAAAATTTCTCTCAGCTGACCACCTACTTACCACCATAATTTTTTTCCCTCAAATTGTCGCAGCCATGGGATGTCTATTCCCAAATCCACCCTTCATCTTCACAATCTTAATCCCTTATTTTCTTTATAACAATGATACCTATTACACAGAGTGCGGCGGCGACGGTGACGACGGGCTCACCTACAACTGCGGCCTATCTCTCAACATCACCTACCTTTTCTGAGCCGTCGAAAATTGACCCCAATGATTAATTAACATCCAATCTCCTTTTTTGCGTCTTCGCAGAGAAAGCAATTGAAAGAGAGGCAGAGTGACAGGACCCATCCCAAATCCCCCCGGGATTAACGCGGGACACGCCTGCTCCCGTCTGACACAACAAAGGATGATTCCAACTTTAGCCCCACACAGGGCTTCTAGAGTGCACCAGGATCGGAGGAGAAGTGTGATGTCTCGGTCTCCGCTACAACCCGCATCTGAGATCAACCTGAATGGCATTAAAACCATTGAAAGTTGTGAGTGGACGAACAAAAGTTTATAAAATCATTTTACAGAAAAGAAGACATTTATGCCCTTCACTAAAAAGCATGCATGCATTCGAAAACCATTTCTCAAAAATGAAACCATTAGGGTCTTGGCCCATAATCGTAAATGAAACCAATCATACGGGCCACTACCCAAATCCATGTGGGACTCAGCCCAAAACCAATACATGTGGATCGCAACCCAAAACCAATCAAGTGGGAACTTAGCCCAAAACCAAATCCGTAGGGACTCAACCCAAATCAATACAAGTGGGTCTCAGCCCAAAACCAATCCTCGGCATCCCTGATGCCTGACATCCGAGATGTCACAATCAATCCTGTCACGGTTCCAAGCTACACGTGCTACTCGGGATCTCAAATCTCAAGTCTCCCCAGGGTCCACCTAGGTCAATGACCCGTAGATCAATGACCCTCCCTGGGGGGAGGTTTTATGTAACAACTCGTCCTGAGAGCCGGGATAAGTAGAGTGGTTAAGGTCTGATTAGTGAGGTTAATCGGCGGTTAGGCTAGTTCGGGCAAAAACGTTGACTTTTAGTTCAGGTGGTCAACTGGGTGTTGACCAGTGACCAGGACGTAGTTTAGGACGTCACGAATCTATAGGCAGGTGGCACGCCCGATTCCGACATCCGAGGAGGAAGTTGTGATGTTCGGAAGGTTGAGGGCTTAACCGTAATTTGGGTAAATTATGGGGAATAGTTGACTTTTTGTAGAATCGAGTTTTGGCACGTTGACCTAGGATGGTTAGATAGTTCTTGTCGTCCTGAGTTCGATGACAGGCGGCACGTATTCATCGGACGTACGAGGTGTGAGATATGGGTCTAGGAAGTTAGTGGCAAAACCGTAAATATAAGTTAAAAAGAAGGGTAATTTGGTCTTTCTGCACATTGGGATTTGTGCATAGAGAAAGGAAATGAACGGCTGAGATTGGGCCATGTGGGAGTGTGTGGAGTGGATTGTGACATGTGGCATGTGTGTAGAGGATTCTGGTGGAATCCTGTGCATACACGGCCCAAATAATTGGGGTGCAGCCGTGCCCGTGATCTTGTGTGTACACAGAGAGAAACAGAAAACAGAGGGAGATTTTGAGGGAAAATTGAAGGCTGAGTGTGGTGGTTGCTGAGTTCTGGTGAGTGAGTGAGGGACGGGAGATCGAAGGGAAGCTGGTGAGGTGGTTGAGAGGTGCAGCGGGGGTGTGTGTGTAAGGTGTGAGCCACGGGAACCAGGGAGGAACTCTGGGAGAAAAACAGAGAAGTTGGGTGGTGGTGCAGCCGTGATCGATCACTCGAGGTCAAGGGAAGTGCTCAGAGGACGGAGGAAGACAGGAGGAGCTACTACCTCACGGCTGAGCTCACGGCGGCGATAGGAGGCAGGTAATTTCCTCGTCCCCATTTCGATACTCTGTTTTCCCGTTGAGGTTCAACGTGAAAGTCGTGAGGTTGGGCTTAGAGTCGAGATGAATGGAGGTCAGGGTGAGGTTCAGGAGGGCCCTAGGCGTCGACTAGGATGGTCGCCGTGACGGGGGTGTACACGGCGGAGCTCAGACGACGGCAGGCGCTCTGGTGCTCTGTTTTGCCGTGATGTTCGAACCCAAAGTCGTCGAGTTTGGGGCTGAGTCGAAGATCTAGGAGGGTTGGTTTAGATTCAGTGAGGTCCTAGGAAGGGTCTGGGACAGTCACCGTGACGGGGGGTGATCGGAATGGCTGGATCGTGAAACAGGGGCTATTTAGCCGTCTGGTTTCGAGCTTCAGTCGACGGGATTGGGGAAGTGTCGAGGTTAGATGAGTTGGGGAATGGATAGACGGGATCTGGACGAAGCTGTGGGTGAAGGAAGGGAGGAGAATGGTGGTCGGACGGAGGAGAACCGTTGACGCCGGTTCAAGTTGCAGACTACTGTGTTGAACCGGATCGACGTGAGGTTGAAGGTGCACTGTAGCAGGCGCGTGAGGTCCACGCGCAGCCATTTTGGGCGGTGCGTGGGGGCGCGTGCGGCGGCGATGGGGAAAACGGTCAACATGGTTTTTGGTCTAGGAGTTATGGTGAGTTCAATGGAAGTGGTTTCGGGTTGTGCGGACGTCGTTTGAGTTTAGTTCCGCGAGGGTGAAGGTTTAGGGTCCCGGGTTATTACGTTAAGGATTCGGGGAATTTTGAGGAAATTTAGGTGAACTTTCGTGAACGTGTTAGTGACGTAATTTGGTGATTGTGGACAGGATCGGGATTTCCCGAGGAAGCCGAGGAACGTGCTGGACGTTCGGGACGCGAGTAGGGCTCAGTACTGTGAATGGACCCCTTCTCTAAACTCGAGCATGCATAACTGTTTTCTATACTTATTTTATATATGTGATTTCATGATTGTTGGATTTATGATGTGATGTTACCTAATTGCACGTTTTTCGAGAAAATACGGTATTTGGTACGTTTTACGAGAAATGTCGATTTCTGAGTAAAATGCCAGGGTTTTGGGATTTCAAATGCTAAGTGGTTTTTAACGGTTATAAAGGGGTTTTGGAACATGATTTCGATGATAAAAGTTTTCGGTTTTAAAAATCGGATTTCGGAAAACGAGATTTGGTTTTAAAGTTGAAAAGTGGATTCCGGATTTGGGTTCGGAATGACGGTTCTGGATGCCGGAAGGGTATCGGACCAGTGATTTCGGATTCGGGTTTGGATGTGGATTGGTAAATGATTTTCAAATGGTTTTGGGATTGGATTTGCTGGATATGGATATTGGGTTTAAAGACCCGAATATATGTGACGGGGGACCGGCCGGATTGGGTTTAAAGACCCGGATTGAGTTTAAAGACTCGGGAGTTTAAAGACTCGGATATATTGAATTCCCCCGTAGGCCTTGGGTTTAAAGACTCAGGAGTTTAAAGACTCGGATATGATTAAGGCCTGGAATCTTTTATTTAAGTACTCCTGCATCTGACTGGGTTGAGTGAGTTTTACTTGGGTGTTGTGTCGGGGAGTCAGACGGGAGCGGGATTTACCTCGGGTTTCGGGGTGAAACCAGGGTGGGTCCTGGCATTTTAACCTCTAGCAATCTCGCTCCTTAGTCACTATACGGACCGGTCACTCCGTGCAATAACCCCTCGCAGGAAATGCCCTGTGACTACTCCAGGATACTATGAGACGTCTGAAGAAGATAACCCGCCACTCCAGGATACTACGGGATGTCTGGAGGGCATCCGTTCATGAGGATGGTATACAAAAAACCATTTCAAATCATTCAAAGGGCTACGCCCGGGTTTTCCATAAAACCATCGTAAATCCACAATTGGGTGCTCGACCCGAAATCATAACCAACTGGGCATCAAGCCCGATCATGTAAACAACCTCGGCCTCCAGCCCGATCATGTAAACCAACTCCGCCCCCGGCCCGATCATATAACTGAAAAGGGCCTCCAACCCGATTTCTCATTAAATCAAATGGACTTCAAGTTCGATAGTTTCCAACCAAATGGTTCTCATGCCCGATTCCATGTTTCCAAATCCAAAACCTTTCCATAAAAACGCTAGCACATATAAGCACCGTATAAAATCGAAAACCTCAAAATACGTGCAAATACGTAAATACTAATACGCCACAAACAAATGCACTCATGGCATCACAAAACATGTATTTAAAATATATAAAACATTTATGCATGTATCACAATTTAGAAGGTAAGGTCCACTCACAGACCGTCCATGTTGCGCCTCGATACGCTCGCCACATGCCTCTTTGGGGCTAATCACCATCTTCGGAATTCCCAAACTTGTCCACTAACTACTTAAATAACCCCTCATAAAAGTCCCCTAATTTTTCGGGATTTGTAACTATTTTTAAACTTGATCCTAAACCTCCGGACATCCCGAACTATATCGAAACGATGTCCGATCGACTCGAAACTTATCCCAAAATGTTTGTTACATCGAATAGATGAAATTACATGTTGGAAACTTCCCCAAAAGGTGGCCCACGTGCCCTCACGCGCCGCCCAAAGGGGCTGCGCGTGAAGCCCATGTGCCTACACCCAGTCATCTTCAACCTCTCATCAAACCGGTCTGAACAGGTTCGCCTGCAATTCGGTCCGGCTGGACCGACGTGACCGGTCCAAGCCCATAACTCCTCCATTTTTCGTCCGTTTCCGTCCATTCCAAATCCTATACCTTCCTATAATCATTTCCTATCATTCTATGGATTCAAAACCTTAAAACTAAATCTAGAAGTTACCTTCCCAATCCTCGATCAAACCTTCAAACTTTCCTCCTCCGTTCCTCATGATTTCGGCCACCTCCTGCCTCAACTTCGATCCCAAACGTCTTATATGACATCCAGAAATGTTTTCCAATCATTATAATCGATCAATAACCTTCAAAACCAAACATCCAAATTTTGAACGTACAAATGCACCGCCGCGTTTTCCCGGCCACCGTGCACGACGGCCCCCGATATCACCACCATCCAACTCGTCTCGAACTCCTCTCCCTTTTTCATTCACAGTTCATGGTCATCAGGTGAGGTTGAGGGGTGTTTGTGAGGGATGAGGTTACACGGTTTATGGGTTTTAGGTTGGTTTGAACGAATGGAACAGATGATGAAGGAAGATGCATCTATGTGTGTCTGTGGGCAATGGATGGGTGACACTTGTCACTCATCCATTGGGCCTAAACTAAATATCTGGGCCCATATCAGACAAAAAAAAATTCAACTGCCTCGTAAAGCATGCCGTAGTAAATAGTTCCTCGGAACTTCCGTGAATAGTATATTTCCTGTCGAACGTCCGATTTTGACGTGCCGCTTGTCTACAGACTCGTGACGTCCCGATCTACGTCATAGTCATCGGCCTTCAGACATAGGACCTCCCAGGTCAAAAGTCAACTTTTTACCCTCGTTGAGGGGCAAAATTGTAATTTTACCCTGAACATCCGATAATCTTCGGCTATTCCCCGATTAGCCTCACTAATCCATAATTAGTGTTAATTAATCCCTAAAATCAGGGACGGTCGTTACACAGAGCGAACTCGATCTTGGATTCCGATAAGCTCTTCGACGAGAGACCTAGATGACCCCCCCCCCCCCTAGTCGAGGAAGAGAATGATGGCTACAGTTCCATTTCCATGAACGATGACCCCTTCTGTCGATGAAGCCCTGGTCGAGGAAGAGAATGATGGATGCGGTTCCATTTCCATGGACACTGCTTGCGTATCGAACACGGCGTGCACCATCTCGTGCCGAGACGGCCATGCGGCTTCTCAATTGAAGCTAATATCGATCGTTGTCATCTTCGTCACCGTCTTTCGCCCCCTACTCCGCAAATGAATAGAGCTCCCAGTGAACTCCAAGTTTGCGGGTCCACTCAACGAGTCCTCATCGTCGTTCACGTGCACATCGAGCTTCATGATTGCATCCCCTAGAAACTCAATCCCCTGAATCGCCAGCACTTGGTGTGTCGCCAAGCATCGTCGCCGGCTCCGACCTCGTCGCCAGACGTTGCATCTAGTTGCTGGATTTGTCGTCAGCAGCAAACCCTTTCAACCTCGCATCGATGAAATCCAATCGCACTAGAGATAAGGGTAGATGAGATCGCACTCCGGTCATCACGGTCGCAGTCGTGCGACGTCCTGCCACATGGAATCGCACTCCGATTGTCATCACGGTGAGCAACAGAGAGGTTTGTTAGCAGATATCCACAGTCGTACGAAGTGATATTGAAGAAAGAAAATAAAACGACATGTCGTTTTAGTTAAAGAAAAACTTCATGTGTATTCAGTAAGAAAACAACATGTCGTTCCAGACACTTTCCTATACAAGTTTGCTACTATTGTGGCACTACGAAATTCCCGATTTTGACCTAGAAGGTCTCTCCACCACAGAGATAAATTCATCTACCCTTTAATTTCATGAATACATATGATGACATATTGTTAATGATATGTTGATGTTTTAGGATACCATGCTACATGATATATGAATGTTATATGTGATGATATGATGCTACATGATATATGAATGATGTATGGTGATGAAATTATAATTATATATTGAATGCATGATGGCACAATATGATGATATACATGCTATGATGTTGATATCATGATGATAATTATAATGATGTTAATGATATAATATGATATGATATATTAGATGATGGTAATGATGCAATTGATGTATATGATGTATATGATGATGATATGGAAATGATGTTATATATGCTGATAGTGTGATGTATAATGATACATACATGATGATCCCATGATGATGCTATATGATTTGGTGTATATGAATATGACGATATGGTATGGTATGATGATGATGGCATTCATATTGATGATATGATGTCATATGATGTATGATGATATATGTGGAATATATTGAAAAAAAATAAAAATTCACGGCTTGTATGTATGTTTGACTATACATATGATATGCATATGATATGCATAATATTGTTGGTTGTATTTGATGCTGGAAATGATGAAAAAGATGTGATGATGATCATGGATGAGCCATGCTTGTCCAGAAGGCATCAACAACCCAGCAGTTGTCCATCATTTGGGCTTGGACAAACTCGGCCCAATTTGGCAATTTATAGCTCAACTAGTTTTGAGTAAGCTTCAGTCCATTAGACTACAAGCTCAATATCCAATTGGATCAACCCAGAAGACGAGCCTAGATAGCACTTGGCCTAGTAGGCCAATACACCTAGGCGCCCCAGAAGGCCCCAGCTCATGTGTTACATGGTCCAGCAGACCACAAAAATTACAGCCCTTCTATGTAGCCCCGAAGGTTACTAGGAGGCCCACAACTAGCAGATCTTAAAGCCCAAAGGGCTAATTAAGCCATTAGCTCAAATGCAATAAGTCTACATCACATTTTGTATTTTAATTTTCAATGCCAGAAGCATTTGATTACACATATCAAACTGTATAATGTCAGAAGTATTAACTAAATTGTTTTCACATGCCTATTAATATTTATTTACACAGTTTAATGTTTGTACATTTTTATGGTTATTTATTTATCAAATACATGTATTTAAATGCTCAGGACGTTAATCAATGAACTAGATATTTATGAATGGACTAATAGTTCATACTAATCACCGAACCCGTAGCTTCGGCAATGCTAGGAAAAAAGGGAACCCGCAGATTCCTTTCTAAATTCACTGGACACGATAAAACAAGGAGATTTTACATTTTAAATCTGTTTTATCATAACATTTGTTAGAACACGAAATTCTTATTTGCTGCTTATGGATGAGTTTTTCTCAAAGCATCAAATGTAATGACTTGTCCCCTATATAGACTCTATAAGAGCGGTTTAATTATCATAGGGACGACTTTTTGCCTAAAGCAAGAAATGAATGACAAATCATTCATTTTTACAGGATTTAAAATCCACGCATGAATATAATTCGAAAAATTTGATTTTTCGTTCGAATATGATTTAATTCAATTCAAACACTTATTCTCATGCATGTGACGCATTGAATTAAATCTATAAATATGTATGTTTTGTGGGGACATTTATTTTCTAGCTGATAATATTATACTCCGAGGGATGTGACAAAAGAACGTTATAGAATGGTACTGCATTACCATCAATAAGTTTTTTTTTTAATTCTTCAAGTTCCAGAAGAATTTTGTCGAGATTTACGAATATTCTAGCCAACGGTTATCACATTAAAACCACTAATGACAAGAAAGTAGAATATCTTTGTATAACCTCCAATCAGTATAGCCAGAAACATACACTGGAGAAACTAGCCAGAAGCTAACCAAAAATTAGGCAGAAGCTAATTAGTACGAGGAATTGTTCATTATGACATAACCGATTGTGACACCCAGGTCAGGGTAATGATGCGCCATATCCTCAATATATTGCACGGGCATCCTTTTACTCATAGACACCTTTTGTGTTTAATGAAACATTATGCCAAGTTTGTTAGTGAGCAGAAACCGAATATTAGACCATTATATGCAAAGATGAGTTACGACTCCACCCTTTTCTTGTACAAAATACAAGGGAAATTTTGTGGACTTTCCAATCACCATGTGGGCCGTTTTGAAAAAAACTTTCATGGTTCAAGTTGAGATACCGACAAAGTGGTCACATGCTACACTTTTGTTCACACATTTCCCTTTTTCTCAAATCCCGGGCCTCAGCCCCAAACCACCGAAAACCATTTATTCCGGGCCACTGCCCAAAACATCAAAAAACCATTATTGAAAACCACATCATAGTTCCATTCACCGAACCTGCTAGATCTATCCGAGTCTTTAAACTCAATCCAAGCCTCAATATAATCCGAGTCTTTAAACTCCCGAGTCTTTAAACTCAACAGGCCTACGGGGGAAAATATCAATATCCGAGTCTTTAAACTCCCGAGTCTTTAAACTCAATCCGGGTCTTTAAACCCAATTCAGGCCCGTCCCCCGTCAATCATAATCCGAGTCTTTAAACCCAATAACCAGATCCAGCAAATCCAATCCAAAACCTTTGAAAACCTTTTTCCATTTCTGAATCTGAATCCGTAATTTCATCAGGATCCCGAATCCAAACCCAGAACTCATCTCCATCTCCTTTCCAGATCTGAGTCCTCAACCATCATTCCGTAAGCTAGCATCCGGAATAACCATTCCAAACCCAAACCCGGAATCCACTTCCAAGTCCTGAATCGAATCCCGAATCGTCATCCGAAATTCCGATTCAAAAACCCGAAATCACGTTTCTCAAAAACCACTTCCTGAACTGGGCTTCAATCCTGAAAACCCTTTTCCGAAATCCTTTTACTTTCTTTGAAATCAAATCTTATTTCAAACCTCGAAATCAAATCATTAAAACCAGGTTTAAATCACAATATCCGTCAAATCTCGTAAAACGTGAAATACCGTCATTTCCTCAAAAAATGTGCAAAACCGTAAACCAGCACAATCATAAATCAAATCATAGAATCGAATATAGAAAACATATAAAAAACATATATGCATGCATCAAGAGTTAGAAAGCAAAGTCCACTCACAGACCATTCCGACGTCGCCTCGATACGCGCGCACTTATGCCGTTCCCGGCCATTCCGTTATCCTCGGATTTCCCGAACCTGTCAAAAGCCCATAATGAGGTTACTAACTACTTCACAAAAGTCTTACTCAAATCCCATAACTTTCGCTAACTTCTAAGCGTACTTTAAACGGGACCCTAAAACTTCGATCCCGCAGAACTAACTCGAATCGACGTCCGATTAACCGGAAACCTATCTCAAAAGATTCGTTATAACATCTAGACCAAAAACCTAGTTGGAAGGTTCCCCAGAAAGTGCCCCACGCGCCCCCCACGCGCCGCCCAAAGTGGCTACGCGTGGGCCTCACGCGCCTGAACAGAAACACTGTTCATCATCTTCCTCAGTCGTTCGACCGGTCTGAACCGGCGAGGGCGGTTCTTCGCCGTTGTCCATCCATTTTCACTCCTTTTGATCCCCCTAGTCTCGTCCTTGTCTAGGTAGTTGATTCCACTAAGTAATTCATGACAATCACTACACAAACCTAACAACCAAAGCTGGAAGAAAACCCAGAAATGTCGAGTTTCTGTCTCCGGCCACCCACGACCACCGTAGGGCTCTAGGTCGATGCCTAAGGTTCCCAACACCTTCCTAGAGATACTAGGGTCACTAGAAACCGTCAACACTCCTCCAAACGTCACAACTTTCAAATTGAAGCAAACGGTAAAAATAGAGGACTGTACAAGCTTACCCGGCCACCAGGTCTTCCCCCCGTCACGACTTCACAACCAAACGATTCCTAGGGACCTACTGAGTTGACTAGAACCTACCAAACACCTCGAATCAGCCACAAACCTCACGACTAAATGTTTGAATCAAAACGGCAAAACAGAACACCCAAAAGGGATTGAGGAATTACCTACGTCCCGGCCGCCACCGTGAGCTCCGTCGTGCCTACTCGAATCTCCTCAGGCCTCTCGACACCACTAAGGGTTCAATTTGATGGTTTGGTCACTAGAAGTGCACAACCGTGCACAGTGGTCCTCTGTCTTATTCTTCCTGGTTTTCCTCACTTCACACATACACCCCTCGACTCTCCATCCCTCTCAACCAGTCCCTGCACTCTCAGCCTCCCTCTGATCACACTCACACACTCACAAGACTCACACCTCCTTGCAATTTGATCGATTCCTCCCTCAATCTCAGTCTCTGTTTTTCTCCTCAGTGCACTGGTTAAACAAGCCTAAACACAATTAAACTGAACGATGAAAGTGGCTAGAAGCCACTGGAATGTAGCCAGGTGTCACACACCTGAGGGACCCCTCCCAAAAATATCCAATTTACTCCGTCCACTTGTCCTTATCAGATTGGCACAATTCCCAATGTGCCAAAAAGACCAAAATGCCCCTCTTGTTCCATTTTACGGTTTTACCCCTCACGTTCTAGACCCGGATCTCGCTCGTCCGACGTCCGATGAAAGCATGCCGCCTGTCATTGAACTCAAGACGACGAGACCTACCTAACCGTCCTCGGTCTACGTGCAAAAATCATGTTGTACAAAAAGTCAACTTTCCCCCTTCGTTTAACCAAATTACGGTAATGCCCTCAACCTTCCGAACATCATAACTTCCTCCTCGGATGTCGGAATAGGGCGTGCCACCTGTCTACAGACTTGTGACGTTCCGAACTACGTCACGGTCATCGGCCAACGCCTAATTGACAGCTCGAACTAAAAGTCAACTTTTTGCCCATACTAGGGGCAAAATCGTCATTCTATGCTAATGGGCCAATAGTAACCAACTAAACACCGATGAGACTCACTAATCCGTTACTAATCACTTTGCTAATTCGGCTCACGGGACGGGTCATTACAACCTTACTCCGTTGATGAATTAATTCCAAAGTAGAGAAGACTGGCCAAAAAATGAAAAGAACCAATTCAGGTCAAATTAGATTCCTTGCCAAAAAGGAAGGTGTTTGGACCTGTAGTTCCCACACCTCCCCATGTTAAACCTGCAGGATTTAAATGGGTAGTCACAAGGAAGCGTAATGAGAAAGATGAGATTGTGAGATGTACAACTCATTTAATGGCACACAGTTTTCTCAACGCCCAGAGATTGATTATGAGGAGACGTATTCTCTCGTAATGAACGTCATAACGTTCCACTACCTTATCAGTTTGGTAGTTTTCAGAAAACTGAAGATGCAGCTTATGGACGTGGTTACTATTTATCTTTAGGGGATCTGAATACAGAGATATGTTTGAAAGTTCCTGAAGGACTTAAAATACCTAATGCAAATAGTTTCATGCCATAGAACACTCTCTATTAGTTTGAGACATTCACTTTATAGATTGAAACAATCTGGACGGATGTGGTATAACCATCTAAGTGAATATTTGATCAGATTGAGATATGTGAATAATGAATTATGCCCATGCGTGTTTATTAAGAAAACAAGTTCCGGGTTCGCTATAGTGGCAGTTTATGTCGATAACATGAATCAGATTGGTACTCCTGAAGAGATCCAAGAAACTGCTAAGCACTTGAAGTTAGAATTTGAAATGAAGGATCTTGGGAGAACACACTTCTGTCTTGTCCTGAAGCTCGAGCACCGTGCATATGGAATTTTGGTCCATCAATCGAATTACATCCAGAAGATATTGAGACGCTTTAATGAGGATAAAGCGAAACCTTTAAGCACGCCCATGATCGTCTGAAGTTTAGATCCTAAGAAGGACCCGTTTCATCTAGCAGATGATAACGAAGAGATATTGACACCAGAAGTGTCATATCTAAGTGAGATATGCGCATTATTGTACTTGAATCAATGCACTAGACCATATATTTCATTCGTGTGAACTTGCTAGCTAAATTTAGCTCTACGCCAACACCCCACCACTGGAATGGCATAAAAGACATCTTCTAATACCTTAGAGGTACAATGGATATGAACTTATTCTATCCCTATGCATCAAGGAATGAATCAAACCCCCTTGGTCCTCAGAATGATGCAGGCCTTGTTGGGTATGTTGATGCAGGTTACCTATCAGACCCACACAAGACACGTTCCCAATCCGGTTATGTCTTTACCATTGGGAACACATGACAGGACCCACCCTCAATCCCTCAGGATTAAGGGCTAAGTCCTGTTCCCATCTAACTTACGCATGACACGAAGGCTAAACCGACGTCCAACCTCCATATGACACGTAAGTCGGACCAGGAATTCTCGATCCGACCGTCCAAAAGCTTCTGGACTTCCCAGAGTGTGCAGGCTATACTGTGGATCGCGTGTGTGATGTCTCTGTCTCTTTCAACCAACAGCTAGCATTTCATGTAACGACCCGACTCGAGAGCCGGGATTAGCAAAGTGATTAGTAAAGTATTAGTGAGCCTAATTAGTGTTTAGTTGGGTACTTTTGGATTTTAGCGTAGAATGACGATTTTTCCCCTAGTTTGGGTAAATAATTGACTTTTAGTTCGGGCGGTCAATTGGACGTTGACCGGTGACCGTGACGTAGTTCGGGACGTCACGAGTCCGTAGACATGTGGCATGCCCGATTCCGACATCCGAGGAGGAAGTTATGATGTTCGGAAGGTTGAGGGCATTACCGTAATTTGGTTAAAATAGGGGGAAAAGTTGACTTTTCGTACGATCGGGTTTTGACACGTTGACCTTGGACCGTTAGGTAGATTTCGTCGTCCTGAGTTCGAAGACAGGCGGCACGTATTCATCGGAGTTAGGATGTGTGAGATACGGGTCTAGAAAGGTAGTGGCACAATCGTAATTTTGGTTCAAAAGAGGGGTATTTTGGTCTTTTGGTGCATGGGGAGTTGGGCCAATCTGAGTGGGCCAAGTGTACAGGTGCTATTGGATGTTTTGAATTGGGGCCATTAGATGGTGGACACGTGGGGTGTGTGTAGTGGCTTCTACACATTTCACGGGTGTGTTTAAATTGTGTCGTGTGTGTGTGTTTGTTCAACGAAGAGAGAAACAGAGGGTGTGACTAAGAGGGAAAATCGATATGATGAAGGGAGTGTGTGTGTGTGTGTGTGTGCTGGTGAGTGAAGAAGTGATAGTAGAGATTCAGTGAGAATAGGTGAGTGAGTTGAGTGTAATTTGGTGTGAGGAAACCGGTGGTGTGCAGGGTGTGTTCACGGGAAAACCAGAGATAGAGAGGGAGTTGGAGGTGGTGGTGTGACCGTGTGTTGGTTCAATTGGACTCGAAGGGGAGCTGGGGCGGCTTTGTGGACACCAGGGAGTATGGCGGTGATCGACAGGCAGGTAATCTTTTACCCCGTTCAGTTGCTCTGTTTTTCCGTTAAGTTCAAACCGTGAGTTGTGGGTTTTGAGTTCGAGTCGAGGGGTCTGGTAGGTGCTAAACGGTTCCCTAGTTCCCTAGGAAGCTGCTGGCTGTGCAGCCGTGATGGGGAAGTAGGTGGTTAGACAGATTGTAAAACAGGGGTTTTGGGTGGTTTTGTTTTGAGTTAAGGACGTTGAGAATTAGGCCGTGATGGAGTGTTTGGAGTAGGGGAATGGCGTGCTGGGTTGAGGACGAAGATAATGGTGGAGAGAGGAGCAGAAATGGTGGCGGGACGGCGGAGAACCGGTCATGCCGGTTCGAGTTGCAGAGACCGGTCTGAACCGGGTCGATCAGAGATTGCTGATGACACTGTTCACGCACGTGGGTTTCACGTGCAGAAGCTTCTAGATGCGCGTGGAGGCACGTGAAGGGTATTTTGGGGAAGTGTCCAACATGACATTTAAGGTATTCGATGTAACGAACATTTTGGCGTTGGTTTCGAGTCAATCGGACATCGACTCGATATGTTTCGGACTGTCCGAAGGTTTTAGACCTCAGTTAAAAATAGTAAAAACTACGGGAAAATTACGAGGTTTTAGTAGAAGCTTCATTAAGTAGTTAGTGACCTTGTTATGGGATTTGAACAGGTTTGAGAAAGCCGAGGCTAGCGGAATAGCCAGGAATGGCGTAAGTACACGCGTATCGAGGCGACGACGGAATGGTCTGTGAGTGGACTTTGCTTTCTAACTCTTGATGCATGCATATATGTTTTTATATGATTTCTATACTTGATTCTATGATTTGATTTATGATTGTGATGGTTTATGGTTGTTGCACGTTTTTCGAGGAAATAACGGTTTTCATGTTTTACGAGGTTTTGATAACTATCATGATTTGAACTTGGTTTAATGAATTGATTTCGGGATTTGAAATACGATTTGATTTCAAAGAAAGTAAAAGGATTTTGGAAAAGTGTTTTCGGGCTTAAGGCCCAGTTCAAAAAGTGGTTTTTGAGAAACGTGATTTCGGGTTTTTGAATCGGAATTCCGGATGACGATTCGGGATTCGATTTGGGACTTGGAAGTGGATTCCGGGTTTGGGTTCGGAATGATTATTCCGGATGCCGGCTTATGGAATGATGGTTGCGAACTCGGATCTGGAAAGGTAATGGATATGAGTTCTGGATTTGGATATGGAAATGGAAAATGGTTTTCAAACGGTTTTGATTGGATTTGCTGGATCTGGTTATTGAGTTTAAAGACCCGGATTATATTTGACAAGGGACGGGCCAGGATTGAGTTTAAATACTCGGGAGTTTAAAGACTCGGATATATTGATATTTCCCCCGTAGGCCTATTGAGTTTAAAGACTCGGGAGTTTAAAGACTCGGATTATTGAGGCCTGGTTATTGAGTTTAAAGAATCGGGAGTTTAAAGACTCGGATAGATCCAGTAGGTTTGATGGATGAGAATGTGGTTTCAAATGTGTTTTGGATTTCACTGAGACTTGATAATAATGGTTTTATGAGGTTTTGGGCAGTGGCCCGGAGGAAATGGTTTTTGAAAGTTTTGAGCAGAGGCCCGGGATTTGGAAAAAGAAAAATGTGTTTGGTTTTCGTACATGGTTTTATGACATGAAATTGATATGCATGCATTGGTTTTTACGCGGAGTGTATAATGTATATGTTTTCTAATAATTGTTTTTGAACTTAAACTTTATTTTTGTCCACTCACAGTCTTTTCGTGTACCCTCCAGGTTGCTGCGGTGCGGGTTGTTGGTCAAGAGAGCCGGAGACATCACACGTACGAGCCACAGTAGAATCTGCGCACTCTAGGAAGTTTGGAAGTTTCTGGACGGTTGGATTTGAACTCCCTTGTCTGATTTACATGTCACACGGGGGTTAGGCGTCTGTTTGGCCCTTGTGTCATGTGCAAGCCAGACGGGAGCAGGGTTTAGCCCTTAATCCCGGGGGATTAGGGGTGGGCCCTGACACTGCAACAACTTGGAGGGTATCGAAAACACAAAAAGACTGTGAGTGGACAAAAATAAAGTATAGGTTTAAAAACAATTCATAAAACAAGTACATTTATACCCTCCAATTAAAAACCAATGCATGCATATCAAGTCCATGTCATGAAACCATTCAATATTTAGGTTAAGCAAACCATGTAAGAAAAATCGAACACAGTTTCCTTTTCTAAAATCCCGGGCCTCAGCCCAAAATCATCGAAAACCATTTCATCTGGGCCATTACCCAAAACATCGGAAGACCATTATTAAAAACCATCATCATCAAGTATCAGTAAAAACCAAAACACATTTGAAACCACATTTCCATCTATCGAACCTGCTGGATCTATCCGAGTCTTTAAACTCCCGAGTCATTAAACTCAATCCAGGCCTCAATATAATCTGAGTCTTTAAACTCAAAAGGCCTACGGGGGAAATATCAATATCCGAGTCTTTAAACTCCCGAGTCTTTAAACTCAATCCGGGTCTTTAAACCCAATCTGGCCCCTCCCTCGTCATATCATATCCGGGTCTTTAAACCCAATAACCAGATCCAGCAAATCCATTCCATGACCACTATCCATATCCGAATCCGAATCTGCAATCTCATCAGGATCCCGGATCCAAACCAAGAACTCATATCCATCTCCATTTCCAAATCCGATTCTGAAATCATCATTCCGTAAGCCGGCATCCGGAATAACCATTCCGAACCCAAACCCAGAAATCCACTTTCAAGTTCTCAACCGAATCCAGAATCGTCATCCTAGAATTCGATTTCAAACCCCGAAAACATGTTCTTTAAAAACCACTTTTCTGAACTGGGCTTCAAGCCCGAAATCACTTTTTTGAAATCCATTTTTAAATCATTGATATTAAATCATATTTCAAATTCCGACATCAAATCATTAAAATCAGGTTCAAATCACAACATCCATCATATTCTCGTAAAACGTATCATTCCGTAAATACCTCGAAAAACGTGCAAAACTGTAAACCATCAAGATCATAAATCAAATCATAGAATCACGTATGAAAAAAATATAAAAACATATATGCATGCATCATAAGTTAAAAAGCAAAGTCCACTCACAGACTATTTCGCTGCTGCCTCGATACGCGTGTACTTACGCCATTCCCGGTCGATCCACTATCCTCGGCATTCCCGAACCTTTCCAATAGGTCACTAACTACTTCATTAAGCTCCTACTAAGTCCCCGTAATTTTTTGGAATTTTTAACTATTTTTAACCGAGGCCTAAAATCTTCGAACATCCAGAAACATATCGAGACGATGTCCGATCGACTCGAAACCAGTGCCAAAATGTTCGTTACATCGAATACTTTAAAAGTCATGTTGGAACCTCCCTCAAACTCCATACCACGCGTCTACACGCGCCACCCAAAGGGGCTGCGCGTGGGCCTCACGCGCCAGGCACTGTGCTCATCTTCAACCTCTGTCGAACCAAGTTCGGTTCGGTCCTACTGACCCGGTCTGGTTGGATCGGCGTGAGCAGTTCAACGCTGTAATTCCGTGATTTTGGTTCGTTTTTCCTTCTATCAGTCTTATAACTAAGTTTTACCGTGTCCTATTCCTCCACAATCAAAATACCTACTCCAAAGTCGAAGAAAAGCACGATATCTCACCTTTCAAAGTCGAAGAAAAACCGAGCTGTCGTTCTCTTCTGTTCCCCGGCCATCACAGGCCTTCTCCAGCCCCTGTGTCAAGTCTCAAAGGTCTCTTGCACAACTAGAAGCACTGATCCATCAACAAAAATGATCAACAAGCAAGAAACCATATCTTACCATTTTGAGTTTGAAAAATTCCCTTCGTCGAGTTCACGACCACCGTCCCTGTTACGCCTCACAGTTGGGTCCATCGAGCTTCTCTCACTCCCCAGAACTTCATACACACCACCAAACTCATCAACACGTAAATTAACCTAGGGTACGATCATCGAATGTCAAAAACAGAGGCATTCATCTTACCTCCCAACTCCTGCCACCGCTCATGGTGGCCCTCCACAGTAGCACCGTCTCCTTCCTTTATTATGTTCCTTGAGATAGGGCAAGAAATGAGGGACGTAGGGAGGTGTTCCAGACATAGTTCCTCACGGTGTCCACTTTCTCTGTTTCCCTCTGTTTTTAAACTCCACACACACACTGTGCACAATTAAAACGATTGTAGGCGGTGGGAGAGTTCCACGACCTTCCAAATGGGGCCATGTGTCCAAACTCCTGTGGGCAACCCTCCCTGAAGCAGCCACATGTCCATTAGTCATTGGGCACAAATCCCAATGCAGGAAATGACTCATTTACCCTTAATTGCACAAATTACCCTTTTACCCCTTGTAGTCCTAGACCCATAATTCTCTCTCCCGACCTCCAAATGACATATGCCGCCTGTCGGTGTAATCAGAAGACTGAGATCTACCAAACGGTCATCAAAACACGTGAAATTGACTTGTCTTCCAAAAAGTCAACCATTTACCCTATTTCATCAAAATTACCAACTTTCCCTTGAACTTTCGAACGTCATTACTTTCTTTTCGGATGTTGGATCGGACGTGCTACCTATCTATGAACTCGTAACGTCCCGAACTACATCACGGTCATCGGTCAAAGTCCATTTGACGGCCCAAACAAAAAGTCAACTGTTGGCCCAATTCCAGGGGCAAAATCGTCATTTCGCACCGTCCGTCCGAAATCAACCAACTAAGCACTGATTAACTTTACTAATTCGTCATTAACCACTAATCTAATCCCGATTTCTGGGACGGGTCGTTACAGCACAACAATATCTTGGAGGTCTACGAAACAGACCCTGTTGCGACGTCTTCGAATCATGCAGAGATTCTACCCCTACACGAAGCAGTTCGTGAATGCATATGGCTAAGAGCCATTACTAGGCATATTCGAAGTATTTGTGGACTGAATTCCACCCATAATGAACCTACAGTTATCTATGAAGATAATGGTGCCTGCATAGAGCAAATGAAGACTGGTTTCATTAAGGGAGACAACACCAAGCATATTGCACCGAAGTTCTTCTTTAACCAACAACAACAAGAACATCGGAAGATTGAGATCAAGCCAATACGATTTTAAGATAATCATGCAGTCTTGTTCACCAAGTCATTACCAAAATCCACATTCCAGTAGCATGTGCGAGGTATTGGTTTACGTAGACTGGCTGATCTACCTAATATATAGTTTTCATGGGGAGTCAAGATCAGAAGGAGTATCCTGAAGTATACCAAGTATCCAGAAGTATATTGAGTGTCCCGAAGTATACTTAGATGATCATTGTGTACTCTTTTGTCCTACGACCAGGATTATTTTGTCCCATTGGGTTTTGTTACCTGACTAGATTTTAATGAGTCACATTTTGGTATGATCACCCCACTAATAATGCATCTTGAAGATGTTATGATTGACTCATATGCATTTGCACATCTTTTCCCTTCGACCACGGGTTTTTCCCACTGGGTTTACCGGGCAAGGTTTTGGTGGAGCAACACTAATGCATTTTATCTCAAATGTGTACTATCTACCCGTATTCCAGAAGAGGCGACATCAACTACGTCAGAAGATTCCGATGTGATCATTTACACGCGTGTTGCACTCTTTTTCCTTCGACCAGGGTTATTTTGTCCCATAGGGTTTTTGTCACCTAGCGACACCATTACATGAAATATCCAAGGGGGGAGTGTTGTTAATATACTAAATTGTATGGCTATTTCTATGTAAAGTCATTTTCGTCCATGTATTATATCCTAACTCTAAGACTATATAATGAGGTTTAGCTAAATGAATATAGAACAATTTTGATGATATTCACAACAATAACATCTTATTTATTGGCATTTTATTTATTTTTTAGTCCCAAAAAATCACAAGTTGGTCCTTAAAAGTTTTTTTTTTTTCTTTCTATTAATTTCGTTTGATATGTATCTTCACTTGTAAGTTTGGAACTTGATAAATTTAACATAAATTTATAGACGACCGTAGTAGGAGGGCAGAGGTATTAATAGTCATTCAGGGGAATTGACAAAAATACAAGTTTCTCATGAAATTTGTTAAGTTCAAAAGATGGAGTTAGGTCCACGAAGCCTGCAAGAATAAAATCTCTTGTAGAGAAACAGCGCTCAAATCACATTTTTCTTATGCATTCCTTGTCTCTCTCTCATCGCACTTACTATAAATTTAAAATATAAATAGAAAAACGTGGTTCGCTCCGTTCGTTTCCTTTGATTTTGATACTTCTAAATTTGAGCCGGCGGTCCATTCTTAATCCTAGATACTGTGCTGCTGTCGCTTGATCCTTGGCCATGAAACGAGGGCACTCAGAATCATCATCCCCCTCTCCTGGGCCGCCTCAGTCGAGGTTCAAGCTCAACCCCGAAGGTATATTTGTGATGCCAAACTTGCATGCCCTTTTGTTCCCGGGTTTTAATTTGTAGTTTCTCGTGGTAAATTCTTCATCTTTTTGGTTAGTTTGAGAGTTTTTGGATCTGGGTCTTTTAGTTTCATTGTGCATCGTTTATTTGAGGTGCTGATGGTGTGAGGCAAGAGGGAGATAAGCATAAAAGTTTGGAAGACTTATGCTTTTTCATGTTTTTGATGGTGTTATGTTCAATATTTGTTGTGCGCCTCATTGGTGTGGTTGATTGATTCGAATCTGGATTCTTTACAGAAGAATTGGGAGAAAGGGAAATATAACAGCATTTTGAAGTGTCCAATTCTTACTCTTTACATTTACTTCATGAAATATTCAATATTCAAAATTTTGTCTTCTTCTTTACAATTCTTGCTGTATTAGTGAATAAAGCATGGTATAGGGTTTTTTCTTGATCACAGTTTCTTACATTGTCGTAGGTGATTCACATTTCTTGGAGGATGAAAGCACAAAATTTTTTGCCCGTAAAGTGGCTGATCATTACAGTGCAAGAACGAATCAGACTCTGGAAGAACGAGAAGCTAGTCCAATCATCCATTTAAAAAAGCTTAACAATTGGGTATGTCTTTAATCTCCTAATTACTCCATAGTTGTTATGACTTATGATATCCATCCATTTTTTTCAGTTGACTTTAGTTCTTTCTTTTATTGAGCAGATTAAGAGTGTCTTAATTCAGCTCTACGCTCGCAGAGGAGATTCTGTTCTCGATCTTGCATGTGGCAAGGTAATGGCAGCCATTGTTTCTCCGGTTTGGTCCCCCACCCCCCCCCCCCCCCCCCCCCCCTTCCTTCACTGAGTATTCTCTTTTTATCTCCTTTTTTCCTTTTGGCTAGGGGGGTGATCTCATCAAATGGGACAAGGCCAAAATTGGATACTATGTTGGCATTGATATCGCCGAAGGCTCAGTAAGTATTAATATTTTGTTAAGCTTATCTCATTGGTTCAAAATTGTCCTTTGGCCTTACAATTTAACACCACTGTGGTTGATACTGTCTGAACATTCATAATAATGATCCTTTTATGGAATCCGCCAATTGACTTTAGGACTACCTTTTGTTGTTTGCCTGTCAATTACGGGCTTATGTTTCAGAGTGCGCATTAGTACTGGCAATGCCTGAACAAGTCTAGGGTTTAGATTGCTACTGTATAGCTTCTGTGAATTGTGAATTGAGAGGCTTCAAAAACTTTTTAAGACATGCTATTGTCAGTATTCGATTTTACCTCCCCTGGATGTAGGATATGTTTTTAAGCATGTAAATTTTGTTTTGGTGAGCTTGTTTGTGTTTCTCTTGATTTACTAGAAATTTTTGTCTTTATCCTGCACTCCACCTATCATGTAGCAATAAAATTCTGTCTTTATGACATCTTCCTTTCTGGTGACAAATAAGTGGCATCTTTTGCTCAAGACCTTATAAAGATGTGGTAGGTTTTCTGTGTGTCTCCTTGTCCTTACTGTTTATACTTTGAAAGGTGTGCCATTACTAGCGATCTTATCTTATTATCATGGTCAAATTTATTTATTTATAGATAGAAGATTGTCGTACCCGTTACAATGGTGATGCCGACCATCATCAGCATCGTAAGAAGTTTACATTTCCTGCCCACCTTATATGTGGAGATTGCTATGAGGTAATTGCAAATATGTTAGCTGCTATCTAAGCCATTATCTTTCTTTCCTATCCAAGCAAAGAGGCAGCCATTCAGGATATGTGAAAACCATCCTGAGTAGCTCTTTTCCCTATATTATTAATGCTGCATTGATGGTTTCAGGTTCCCCTGGATAGAGTCCTGGCTGATGATGCTCCCTTTGATGTTTGCAGTTGCCAGGTGAGCCTGTCCATGTACTAATAGATTTTACCTTCTACTGTATAGTAATTAAAAACTTGAGGTGAGAAAAGCCCCTTGAATCCAAACCATCGAAACCATTATATTTTGCAGTTTGCCTTGCATTATTCCTGGTCTACTGAGGCACGTGCGCGGAGAGCATTGGCTAATGTATCGGCTTTACTTCGCCCAGGCGGTACTTTCATTGGAACAATGCCCGATGCCAATGTGATTATCAAAAAACTTAGAGAAGGTTCTTTTTACCTTAATTGTTTTTCATTCTCTTCTAGAGTCATTATAAATAGTGACTTCACCAGGGAAACACTTGGCACCCTTTCAGTGCTCCATTAAATCCTCACATGAGGAAAATGCTGTCATTTGAGATAGGAAAATTCATTAGAATTAGGTGGTTCCCCTGTTTTTCCTCCATGGTATTCACATTAAAATTGTTGGGCATGAAGGATCACTTTCGTCACTATTGATTGGATATGCTATTTTCACTGTGAATGTTCAGCTGAAGGTTTGGACTTTGGAAATAGTGTCTACTGGATACGTTTTGATGAAGAATTTTCTGAAAAGGTATGTTTACTCATATGCTTTATGTAAGTTTATCTAGTTATTCCCCAATCTGGGAGATGAACAATGAATACACTATTTCAAGTCATACCAAATTTGACGAATATGTCTTGTATGGCTCAGAAATTCAAGTCTTCAAGCCCCTTTGGTATCAAGTACAAGTTTCATTTGGAGGTATCTGACTTGGTTATTCATATTTGATGTCAATATTGCTTGTATCTACAATCTAACACTAGCTGATTCTGTTTAATTTCTTACCCATAAAATCTGATTTCATTTTCTTTGCAGGATGCTGTTGATTGCCCTGAATGGATTGTCCCCTTTAATGTTTTCAAATCATTGGTAGAAGAGGTATAATTTCTAAATTCATATAAATGTCACCAGCTTTTGAAGTGGCTATTATGCTTCTCAACAAAATGGTGATGGAAATGCATCCATAAGCAGACTTTTCTATTTTGTAGGAACTTAATGTGGATATTTAGGTGTTGGGCTTTTAGTCTTCTAATATTCATACAACTAAATGTGTATTGTCCTTTTGCAGTATGATATGGAGCTAATTTTTGCGAAGAACTCGCATGATTTTGTGCATGAGTATATGAAAAAACCAGAATATGTGGAGCTAATGCGGAGGCTTGGTGCATTAGATAGTAATCAAGGTCAGAGTTGGCCCATCTGTCATTTTTCTCTTTGCATACAAAGAGTCGATTCATTGTGACACGAGTTCATTTAAATTGCTTAATAATATATGTTACCTCAAGAATGCCTGAGATGAGTGCTACGCTGATATAGATTTGCATTTTCTTGGGAGTATATAGGCACACTATCACAAGATGAATGGGACGTAGCGTATTTATATTTGGCATTTGCCTTGAGGAAGGTGAGTGCACACCCCTCTCCATGTGCAAAGTAACCCATTTGTGTGTCGTTACAGTATTATAGTCTGTTTGCAGTTGTGTTGAGGAATAAATGTGTGTTATTTTCAGCGTGGCCAACCTGATCGGGCACAAGCAGGCAGTAGAAGAGACAAAGGGAAGATGCATATAACAAAAGAGGACATCGTTCACGTTGGTAGTGATTAAAGGAACCCCAATTATGTGTCAAAGGTCCCTTTTTCACAGCAGAAGCGAAAAATGGTTTTGCTTGGCCAAACGGGAAAGCAAACCGCTCAACTCACCAATTATATCTCACTCTTCTATTTTCAGAAGTGGATATAAAATTTTCAGTTTTGTAGATTCACAATAACAAATAATCTGACATTGTAATTTACTTTCAACCGAATGCCCCTTAGGAAATAACAGTTGGTAGTATCATGAATAAAATGGGGCGGGTTTCGTTCGAACCTAGGAGTATTTTACCTGTAGTTATGTTCATCACAATCTCATTTGGTTACGTAGTGGATTTGTCCTACAATTTCTTAATTGAAAAAGAGAAAAGGAAAATATGTTTCGACTTTGGAGTCCTTTCACTGTTTACACCCTTCGTTTTCAATTTGAAGATCTTTACCCTTCCAAAAAGCTACCTTTGTGCCTTTTGGTATAGAGGTTATTGTCGTTTTCTAAGCTCGACTCATGGACGTGAAGAGTGCATATTTGTGTCGTGTCACGGTTGGTGTAAGCTTTGTTACTCAGTGTGTGAAGATCCTTTAATTTTTGTTGCTCAGTGTGTGAAGATCCTATAAGTTTTGTTGCTCAGTGTGTAAAAATCCTATTGTTCGGTAGAAAAACAAACCCTCGTTCAATAAACTTGATGTGGTGAACGAGGAAAAACAATGGACGGAAACTTAGGAGTATCAAAAGTCACCTTAAAAATTAGGAAACAAGGCTTTTGCCTGTTTAACAAGTAACATTTTTCATTTTCAACATGTTAAATCTAAAAAACAATAGTCATATAAAAATGAATCCAATATGTTGACATTCATTGGATAATTGGAGCACGATGAGATTAGACTGCAGCAAACATTTATATTTTCCAGGCAACATGATGTCATCAAGGAAACTTGCTTTGCTTTGGCACGAAGCAAACAACAGTGACCTTGTTCAGAGGAAATCCCCTGGGTTGAGATTGGAAAAGGATGGAGCATTTTTACCAAAGCTAAATCAACATAACCAAAATCAAAGCTAAAAACTTGACAAATTTCGGGAAGTACCAATTGCTTAAGCTTTACATACTACCAGTTTGTTTTTATTTATTCCACAAGCCCAATACTCAATCCTCAGTACTCAGTAGGCAGAGAAAAATATTTGGATACTGTTTTCGGCAAATTAGAATAAACACTCTAAACACGCTTCATCAAAACCACTATAACAACCATAAGTGCCAATCCCATGAACCCAGATGCTATCATCTTCTTTGTCCCATTGTCTTCTCCATCTGCAATATCGGCTGCTGGGGGTTCAAAAATCTTCTGAATGGAAGTCGAAAAATCATTGACCCACTTGTCCACTGTAAGCTTCACCTTCTGCACAAAACCACTCAGTGCATCCTCCAAGCTAAAAGCTTTTTCTTCATGCTTCTCCGGTGATACTGGATCAGAGAACTCAACAACTGCAATGCATTGTTCTGAGTGAAGGTTGTAGCTTTTCTTGGAATCCAAAAATTGCTTCACAGCAGAATTTTCCATCATGGCATTCCAAATATTTGGATCGCTTGCAATTGAAGCAACAACATTCTAACCAATGCGAAACCAAAAGTATAATTTAGTAACCTAAAAGGTACTACAAGCCAGTCCGCTAAAGTCGGGTAGCTAAAATCTAAGACAAGGACGATGGAAAGATGAAACACACGTATTCCACTCCATGTTCAGAGCAATTGGATTTTGGAAAGGGCATGAGTTGCAAGGTCAATACAATACCTGAGCTTCAGGACTTCTGCTCAGCATCTCAAATGCCTGAAGAGCACGTTTGGGCACAGCATTCCTAGTAATAAGCAGGGGTTCCATCTCCTCCGGTTCGGGGTTCATATTTAGAGACCGCCTGGATTCCTTATTATCAGCAGCAGACAGCTCTCCATAGTCAGTAGATTTAGGTGAAGACAGATATACCCTGAAAGTTCAACCATGATGAAAGGAAAATTAGTCATGCGCAAGGCTATAGAGATTAGATCAACCTCCAACCCAAATCGGTTGAGAACAACGGAACACTATCAATTTTACGAATTTTGGTGCTTGGTGAATGAGCATAATCAATCAAATACATTTAGTGAGCAGAAAACACTATATTTGTCCTAAAATTTTAAGTGAAAAAATAGAGAGACTGAGATTACACTACCACACGAACATGCTCTAGGCAGACAGCTTTGGATTACATCTGTTAACAACTACGATATAATAAGAAATCATTACTCCCAAAACTATTTGATTTCAGTTCAAAATAGATTTTTTCTCCATTCATATATATTCAACGACAGAACTCCTTATCAGCATTTATTAAATTATCGCCCTAACGAAAATTTCCCGAAGAATAATCAATAAAATTAGGCAAAAATCATCTATCGATTATTTTCAACTTGTGTTAAAGCAATAAACAAACCCGCGTCAAAACATAAAAGAGCAGAAATGTGAAGTCCCATAATCTTCTTCACTCGTTTAACTCCTTTTTATCGTCAAAACATAGGGCATAACTCAAAAAATTCAAAAAAGAATTGAAGGAATTAGTTGCAAACATTAAAATGAGATGACTAAATTGAATAATAAAAGAGTAGGCTGTAGGCTTGTATAGAGGAAAATATACCTATCGAGGACGTCTTTCAATTCAGTGGTGGCTTCTTGGGCCTCCTGGAAGCTTGGCGCCGCGTCGAAGACAACCCTCGGCATGGAATCGTGGGTCGACATCATCAATTCTTCATTTTCGGAGCCGACCAAATGCCAATCGACGAATTCGTCCGTCGCCTCCAGAACCGGCTTCTCGATCGCCGACAAATCAGCTAACCCGACATTCTGAGCCGTGACCGTCGCAGTGACGGGTACGGCAGCCTTGCGGACGGAATGACCTGTCGGCACCGTCGACCCGCGGAGCACTCCTCTGTGAGCTACGCTGCCGATTCCGGCAACCTTGGCCGCCGCCCTCATGACTCCGCCTCCCATAGTTTAGTCACCTGATAAAAGCGCGAGTAAAAACACCAAGCGATGACCCTCGACTCTTTACCTTTCTCTCCACTGCTGGTGTATATCCGGAGGTGATTGAATTTATATGGTATATGGATTCGTTGAATAAAGAGATTTTCAGTTTTTTTTTTTTTTTTTTGGAAACTTGAGGAAGGGTGAGAGAGGAGGAGAGCCTTTATTGAGACTTCAATAGAGAAGCGACGAAATTAACGACGGGCGTGATCCTCCTCATTATCTACAGACTCCGTGGCCGTGTCATGTTGATGATAGCTCTCGTGTTACCACGTGTCCTATTTCTTTATTTTTTATTTTTTTAATATAAGGGTCATAACACTTTTTTGTTTAATTTTGTGGCTTTCTGTTCTATTTACGACCATTCTCTTTTCTGAATTAGCTCACAAAAATTCCGGAAAAAAAAAAACTTATCTACTTGATGATATCGGATTTGTTCAGACTCATTAGGTTCAATATCTCTAGCTCAATTCATAAAGCTCAAGGGCCCAAGCCTACACGGATAAATAAGTCATAACAAGGTCTGGAAACACTAACACGTGGATAAATCTCATCCTTCCACATGTCGGTCTCACAATGAATGCTCATTATCTCACCTCAAAAGAATACATTTATTGCCAACAACACACCCAAACAACAGGGGTTCTGTAACGACCCGTCCCGAAAATTAGGGTTAAGACAGTGATTAAGATGGGATTAGTGAGCTTAATTGGTGTTTAGTTGGTTACTTTTGGTCGGTTAGCGTAGAATGACGATGTTGCCCCTGGTCTGGGCCAATAGTTAACTTTTAGTTCGAGCGGTCAATTGGGTAGTGGCCGATAACTGTGACGTAGTTCGGGACGTCACGAGTCCGTAGACAGGTGGTACACCCGATTCCGACATCCAAGGAGGAAGTTATGATGTTCGGAAGGTTGAGGGCATTACCGTAATTTGGTTAAAATAGGGGAAAAAGTTGACTTTTCGTACGATCTGGTTTTGACATGTTGACCTAGGACCGTTAGGTAGATCTCGTCGTCCTGAGTTCAATGACAGGCGGCACGTGTTCATCGGAGTTGGGATGAGTGAGTTACGGGTCTGGAACGATAAGGGCAAAAGTGTAATTTTGGAGTTAAGGAAGGGCAGTTTGGTCTTTTGTACTTTGGGGTTGGTGCAGACGGATTTGGACAAGTGTCGAGGGCAGAGAGGAGATTTTTGTGTGAGGCTTGAGGGGATGGTGACACGTGGGGCTTGGCTAAAGGGTTCTAGTGAGTGCACAGGTGTTTCAAAATCGTGCAGGTGTGTGTGCCCGTGTGTGTGTTCGAACCAGAGAGAAACAGAGACTGAGAGATTGGGAGAATTGATCGGTGACTGTGTGTGTTTGTGCGAATTGGTGAGTGTGTAAGTGACTAAGGGAAGCTGAGAGTGTGAGGATTGAGTGGTGAGGACTGCTCGTGTACGGGAACCGGTGTGAGAAGGGTGAGAGTTCACCGGAAAAACCGAGAAGAGGTGAGAGATCGTGGTGGCGGTGTGGCCGTGTGCTGATCATTTGGGCTCGACAGGGGGCGAGGACGGCTCTGTGGACTCCAGGGAGTGCGGTGGTGAGCATGGCGGCGATCGACGACAGGTAATTTCTTCTTCCCGTTCTTTTGCTCTGTTTTGGCCGTGAACTTCAAACCAAAAGTCGTGGCTTTTGGGGTTGAGTCGATGGTTTTGGTGAGTTGGGTGAGACTCAGGGAGGTCCTAGGAAACGTCTAGTGATGCCACCGTGACGGGGGAGGACGTAGGTGGTCGGATCGTGAAACAGGGGACAGTTTGGGTTTTTGGCTTCGAGCTTGAGTCAACGGGTTAGGGACGGTGTCATGGTGTTTGCGTGAGGGGGGATAGGTTCCTTAGGATTGGACGATGAAGAGGGTGAAGAAAAGGAGGAAAACGGAGACGGGATGGCGGAGAACCGGGAACGCCGATTCAGACCGGTTCACGCGAGGTAGACGACGGTGAACAATACCCTGTGTGCAGGGGCGTGAGGGTGCGTGCGGCAGTGTTTGGGAAAACAGTCAACTGAGTTTTAGTTCTAAATGTCATAACGAGTCTAATGGAATTGGTTTCGGGTTAATCGGACGTCGTTTGAGCTTAGGTATGCGAGGTTGAAGGTTTAGGGTTCCGGTTCGTTACGTGTAGGACCCGGGGGGTTTTGGGAAAAATTAGGTGGACCTTCGTAGATGTGTTAGTAACATACTTTGGTACTTGTTGACAGGATCGGGATTTCCCGAGGAAGCTGAGGAACGCACGGGACGGACGGGGCGCGAGTGACGTGTCGGTATCTGTGAGTGGACCCTTTCTCTAAACTCGAGCATGCATAACTACTTTTATTTATGTTTTACGCTATTAAGTATGTTTTTATGTTTCTCATACGGTTATATGTTGGTTTTATCTAATGGCACGTTTTTTGAGAAAGTTCAGTTTTCAGTACGTTTTACGATAAAAGGTTGATTTCTGACTATGATGGTATAGTTTCGGGATTTCAAATGATAAATGATTTCTAATGGTTATAAAGGGATTTTGGAACGGGATTTGATGATTAAGGGTTTTCGGTTTTAGAATCGGATTTCGGAAATCGGAATTTGGTTTTAGAGTTGAAACGTGGGATTTCCGGATTTGGGTTCGGAATGACGGTTCGGGACGCCAGAAGGGCATCAGACCGGTGATTTCGGATTCAGGTTTGGATGTGGATTTAGAAATGGTTTTCAAATGGTTTTGGATTGGATTTGCTGGATCTGGTTATTGGGTTTAAAGACCCGATTATTGTGATTGACGGGGGACGCGTCCGGATTGGGTTTAAAGACCCGGATTGAGTTTAAAGATTCGGGAATTTAAAGACTCGGATAAATTGATATTTCCCCCGTAGGCCTGTTGAGTTTAAAGACTCGGGAGTTTAAGGACTCAGATATTATTGAGGCCTGGATTGAGTTTAAAGTCTCGGATAGATCCAACAGGTTTGATCGGATAATGATGGCTTGATATTTATGTTTTGTGATACGGTTTTATGATGTTTATGATATGATTTCTATAACTGTTTTTATAATGTTCTGCAATTGTTTTTATGACGATCTTTATGTGCATTATAACTATTTTTGATAACTGGGTTATGCATGTGATTTCAAAACGGAGGGCTAAAACCCTGGTTTTATTATTGAAATAGTTTTCGGAAAGTATTTTATTGTTTATGCTCTACTCACATCTTTTGTTTTAAATTGCCCTCCAGGTCGTGGAGCTAGCGCGGGGTTGTGACGTTGAGGCAGCGTCAGAAGCATAGAATTTTCGAGAGTGACCCCGGAGTGCTTAAACTTTTCCGTTGTGCTTGTACCTTGTTTATCGGATTTCTTTCCTTTGTTTTTGGTACTATGCGCTGTAAAACTTAACTTCGGGATGTTTAAAGTTTCTCCTGCGTTTGACTGTGTATTTTGGTGGTTTTTCGTGAGTTTATTTGGGTTTAGTGTCGGGGTGTCAGACGGGAGCAGGATTTACCTCGGTTTTCGGGGTGAAAACGGGTGGGTCCTGACAATTGGTATCAGAGCATAGGTTTGTCGAGTTTGCTGGGTTTGTGTTTGTTGTGAGGTTGTGTTTAGATTGTCTGATTACTTCTATGCCTCTTTCAGTGTGCGATTGATGATGCCTCCGAGACGTAGACCCTCTCCACGACCTGAAGACGAAGCGGCGAGAGGGACAGAGAGTGCTACGATTGAGCGAGCCCAGCGGCTCGGGGCTACGAATTTTGGTGGTGGGGCAGATCCTGAGGAAGCCCAAAGGTGAATCACGAGACTTGAGCGGGTCTTTGCAGTAATACATTTCCCACCGGAGGATCGAATGTTACTGGCTACTTTCTTACTGGACGGTGGGGCATACGAGTGGTGGTATACCCTCGAGTTGTCTGGTTGGGACGCCCACACTGTGACCTGGGAGACGTTTCGGGAGAGGTTCTTAGATCAGTATTACCCTCGTTCTTTCCAAGATTCCAAGGAGGCTGAGTTTCTGCAACTTCAACAGGGGAATCTGAGTGTGGCTGAGTACGAACAGAAGTTCCAGATGTTGTCTCGGTTTGCTCCTGCGTTTGTGGCTACTGAAGCCGAGAAGTGTCGTAGGTTTGAGTTGGACCTGGGAGGTGAGATTCGAGCCATAGTGACGGCTGGATCGTTTACTACCCTCTGAGAGTTGTCGGACGCTGCGGTGCGAGTTGAGGCTAGCTTGCCCGTACGACGCCGGGAGCCACCTTTTTCTGGAGCTTCGAGTCTGAGGGCACCGAAGAGAGGTACCTTCAGTGGAGCATCATCGACGGGCGATGATCGTTTTGGTAGACCTGTTAGTTCCCAGAGTTCAGGATTTCGTGGTTACAGAGCACAACCGACTTCACAAGCTAGTGCGACGTCTGTTGCGTCGACGGGGAGACCGAGTCCTTCTGGTCGGGATGTTTGTTTCTACTGTGGGGAGCGAGGTCATTTCCGGCGTGAGTGTCCAATGTTACCACAGGAAGGTGGTGTAGGTCGAGGATCAGCGGAGCCCGGACGGAGTACAGCGTCAGCGTCAGGGACAGCCGGCACTAGAGGAGGTGGTGGTGCTACTAGTGGTGTGGGAGGACGTGGTAGATCTTCAGGATCTCAGGCCCGAGTGTTTGCGATGACTCAGCAGGAGGTTCAGTCGGCACCAGGTGCGGGGACAGGTACTTTTATTATCCTTGGTTGTGTCATACCTCTTTTATTGTTGGATTTCTGGGTATAGTTAGGCCTTACCCTAGGTGACCTGGAGCGATGAGGTTATAGCTTACTGTGAGTTCCGTTGAAGGAGGACGGAAGAAACGGGAAAGGAGTGACTATAACTGATCGAGATGAGGTTATTGAGGTTATTGAAGGAAGAGAACCCACAATCTAGGATTTGCCTTTAGGACTTTGTCGATTTATTCCAACAAGTGGTCGAAATAGCAGCCGGGGGAAGTAAGCCAGTAGGTAGGGTTTCCTGGTTGGCCTAGATTGTTCTGGGTTAGGATTTTAGTTGGTTCTGAGAAGTGTCGGTGGTAGTACATGAGGATGTACTATATGAATTCTATTGTACTCCATATAAGGTATTTTAAAATACCTTTGTTTTCTGTTCATAGAGTTTCCCTTGCATACACCATGAAGTTCTAGTTGTACTGAGAGAGGGTTAGAAGTGGTGAACTGGTAGTGGGGGATGGAGTGAAATACCCAAGGTGGAGATGATAGACAGGAAACCCAGGAGAAGTTGTTGTTGACCTAGTGTTGATCACCGGGTAAGAGACCCTAAGTGTCGGGAACAAGATGTGGAATTTCGGGGACGAAATTCTTTTTAGGAGGGTAGGTTGTAACGACCCGTCCCGGAAATTAGGGTTAAGACAGTGATTAAGATAGGATTAGTGAGCTTAATTGGTGTTTAGTTGGTTACTTTTGGTCGGTTAGCGTAGAATGATGATGTTGCCCCTAGTCTGGGCCAATAGTTGACTTTTAGTTTGAGTGGTAAATTGGGTAGTGACCGATGACTGTGACGTAGTTCGGGACGTTACGAGTCCGTAGACAGGTGGTACACCTGATTCCGACATCCGAGGAGGAAGTTATGATGTTCAGAAGGTTGAGGGCTTTACCGTAATTTGGTTAAAATAGGAAAAAAAGTTGACTTTTCGTACGATCGGGTTTTGACATGTTGACCTAGGACCGTTAGGTAGATCTCGTCATCTTGAGTTCAATGACAGGTGGCACGTGTTCATCGGAGTTGGGATGAGTGAGTTACGAGTCTGGAACGATAAGGGCAAAAGTGTAATTTTGGAGTTAAGGAAGGGCAGTTTCGTCTTTTGTACTTTGGGCTTGGTGCAGTCGGATTTGGACAAGTGTCGATGGCAGAAAGAAGAATTTTGTGTGAGGCTTGAGGGGATGGTGACACGTGGGGCTTGGCTAGAGGGTTCTAGTGAGTACACGAGTGTTTCAAAATCGTTTAGGTGTGTGTGTGCCCGTGTGTGTGTTCGAACCAGAGAGAAACAGAGACTGAGAGATTGGGAGAATTGATCGGTGACTGTGTGTGTTTGTGCGAATTGGTGAGTGTGTAAGTGACTAAGGGAAGCTGAGAGTGTGAGGATTGAGTGGTGAGGACTGCTCGTGTACGGGAACTGGTGTGAGAAGGGGGAGAGTTCACGGGAAAAACCGAGAAGAGGTGAGAGATCGTGGTGGCGGTGTAGCCGTGTGCTGATCGTTTGGGCTCGACAGGGGGCGAGGACGGCTCTGTGGACTCCAGGGAGTGAGGTGGTGAGCACGGCGGCGATCGACGGCAGGTAATTTCTTCTTCCCGTTCTTTTGCTCTGTTTTGGCCGTGAACTTCAAACCAAAAGTCGTGGCTTTTGGGGTTGAGTCGATGGTTTTGGTGAGTTGGGTGAGACTCAGGGAGGTCCTAGGAAACGTCTAGTGATGCCACCGTGACGGGGGAGGACGTAGGTGGTCGGATTGTGAAACATGGGACAGTTTGGGTTTTGGCTTCGAGCTTGAGTCGACGGGTTAGGGACGGTGTCGTGGTGTTTGAGTGAGGGGGATATAGGTTCCTTAGGATTGGACGATGAAGAGGGTGAAGAAAGGGAGGAAAACGGAGACGGGGATGGCGGAGAACCGGGAACGCCGATTCAGATCGGTTCACGCGAGGTAGACGACGTTGAACAATACCCTGTGTGCAGGCGCGTGTGGCCACGTGCAGCCACTTTGGGCGGAGCGTGGGGGCGCGTGCGGCGGTGTTTTGGAAAACAGTCAACTGAGTTTTAGTTCTAAATGTCATAACGAGTCTAATGGAATTGGCTTCGGGTTAATCGGACGTCGTTTGAGCTTAGGTCCGCGAGGTTGAAGGTTTAGGGTTCCGGTTCGTTACGTGTAAGACCCGGGGAGTTATGGGGAAAATTTGGTGGACCTTCGTAGATGTGTTAGTAACGTACTTTGGTGCTTGTTGACAGGATCGGGATTTCCCGAGGAAGCAGAGGAACGTACGAGACGTACGGGGCGCGAGTGACGTGTCGGTATCTGTGAGTGGACCCTTTCTCTAAACTCGAGCATGCATAACTAATTTTATTTATGTTTTACGCTATTAAGTATGTTTTTATGTTTCTCATACGGTTATATGTTGGTTTTATCTAATGGCACGTTTTTCGAGAAAGTTCAGTTTTTAGTACGTTTTACGATAAAAGGTTGATTACTGACTATGATGGTATAGTTTCAGGATTTCAAATGATAAATGATTTCTAATGGTTATAAAGGGATTTTGGAACGTGATTTGATGATTAAGGGTTTTCGGTTTTAGAATCGGATTTCGGAAAGCGGAATTTGGTTTTAGAGTTGAAACGTGGGATTTCCGGATTTGGGTTCGGAATGACGGTTCGAGACGCCGGAAGGGCATCAGACCGGTGATTTCGGATTCAGGTTTGGATATGGATTTAGAAATGGTTTTCAAATGGTTTTAGATTGGATTTTCTGTATCTGGTTATTGGGTTTAAAGACCCGAATATTGTGATTGACGGGGGACGGGCCCAAATTCGGTTTAAAGACCCGGATTGAGTTTAAAGACTCGGGAGTTTAAAGACTCGGATATATTGATATTTCCCCCGTAGGCCTGTTGAGTTTAAAGACTCGGGAGTTTAAAGACTCGGATATTATTGAGGTCTGGATTGAGTTTAAAGACTCGGATAGATCCAGCAGGTTTGATCGGATAATGATGGCTTGATATTTATGTTTTGTGATACGGTTTTATGATGTTTATGATATGATTTCTATAACTGTTTTTATAATGTTCTGCAATTGTTTTTATGACAATCTTTATGTGCATTATAACTTTTTTTGATAACTGGGTTACGCATGTGATTTCAAAACGGAGGGCTAAAACCCTGGTTTTATTATTGAAATAGTTTTCGGAAAGTATTTTATTGTTTATGGTCCACTCACATCTTTTTTTTTTTTAAAATTGCCCTCCAGGTCGTGGAGCTAACGCGGGGTTGTGACGTTGAGGCAGCGTCGGAAGCATAGAATTTTCAAGAGTGACCTCGGAGTGCTTAAACTTTTCCGTTGTGCGTGTACCTTGTTTATCGGATTTCTTTCCTTTGTTTTTGGTACTATGCGCTGTAAAACTTAACTTCGGGATGTTTAAAGTTTCTCATGCGTCTGACTGTGTATTTTGGCGGTTTTCGTAAGTTTATTTGGGTTTAGTGTCGAGATATCAGACGGGAGCAGGATTTACCTCGGTTTTCGGGGTGAAACCGGGGTGGGTCCTGACAGGTTCACTTTTTCTCATAAAAGTGACTAAACATTTATTATTCACACATATTTTACGAATTACTATTCACCACGCACTCCTTACACGGAAACTGATCATTGACTTGGGCTTCGGAGTACTCTTAAACTGATACCACACTGGTGCCTTCCTCTAGTTGACCGACTAGTTACTCTATTTTACAAGTTTGTCCAAGAACACGTAGCTGAACAACATTCATCCCCTAAGTTGGATCATTTTGTGCATTAACACTTTGACACCGTATGTGGGAATTCTGACTAAATTTAACCACCACTCTATTAATCTGAGAGTAGGATGCTAGAATGTTAGTTGAGTCCCCATGATCGTTTTGAGACATAGAAGGATACGTTTTGACATGGAAAAGCGCAAGGCATGGTTTACGAACATAGCCGAAGATGATGGAATTGGGTCAAGCTCTAAGGTATGTTTCTCTTCACTCTAAACCTATCAGTCTTCATTTGGGTCAGTGAGATGAATTTGGGAGTAAAAAACATAGGAAATGGACAGTTTCCAATCGGGTCATGGTCGTGGGTCGGGCGACTGAATTGCAGACCAGCTTGTGATGGACGGTGAGTAGTGGTGTGATGCGCTTGAGGCCCATGCATAGAGAGCCTCACTGGTGCGTTGCAGCACATGTAGTGGCTTTTCACCATCTAGCCAACATGAAAAATCTTCGTTTTTACATTTTGAATCTAATGATCTATTTTTTATAATGAATTTTTGTACTTTTGACATTGCTTTACACGTCTAACGATATATTAGTGGTAACACCGGTATTTATGAATCTTCCGTGATTTCGTAAAGTTAATTGACAGGACCCGTCCTAACTGGGCTTTGATAACCATGCTCGGTCCTGCTCCCGTCTGACAAGTCAACTGAAGTCCCGAAACTACCCTTCAGTACTTGTCAGACAAGGGATAACTGCACTGATTTTCGCTCATGCCCCCGCCTCTCGATCAGCCCCGAACGTCGTGCCACAGCCCGGAGGGTCATAAAAAATAAAGGTGCGAGTGGACAAAAATAATATGGTTTAAAACGCATTTCAAAATACTTCATTTACCCTCCAGTTTATCAAACCATGCATGCATAGGATAAAACATATGTATAACAATCACCGGCTTTCCAGCCAAATCACATAACAAGTCAAATTCCGGCTCTCAAGCCAAAACATAGGAAATCATAATCACCTGGCCACACAGACCAGAAACCTTACTCAATACCAGTACGCATTCACAATCAACATCAATCAGCACTATTCACAAGTGCAGAATCAATCAATCAATCCACACTACTCATGAGTGCACAATCAATCACACAATCACATCCGCACTACGCGTAGACCAATATCCAGCCAAACTTTCGGGATCAGACACCTCTGTTATATCGACCCGTCAGTAATTCCAAGATTAGATTAGTGACTAATCACGATTAGTGAGGTTAATCGGTGATTAGTTGAGCGAAATCGAACGAACGATGCAAAATGGCCATTTTGCCCTTGGGAGTGGGCAAAACGTTGACTTTTCATTCTGGCGGTTAAATGGACTTTGGCCAATGACTGTGACGTAATTTGGGACGTCACGAGTTCATAGACAGGTGGCACGTTCAATTCCGACATTCGAGGAAAAAGTTATGACGTTCGGAAGTTTATGGGCAATTTGGTAATTTTAGTTAAAAAGGGTAAATAGTTGACTTTTGGATCGGGAGGTCCGATGGCCGAGGGCCGATGACCGTTATGTAGATCGGGACGATACAAATCCATAGACAGGTGCCACGCTGAAATCGGACTTCGAACGGGAGAATTATAGGTCACGGAAGTTCGATTTCACTATGCACATACTTCGAGGCAATGATGACTTGGCAATATCTGATTGTTCAGATATTTTGGTGGGACCCATGGGTGTCACTCATCGCATTGGCCAATTTCCCTAAAAAGTGGATTTATCCTAATTAAATATTATTATTACAATATTTTATAATTTCCATATATCTCATCTTTAATCCTAGCCATCCATTCTATCCCTCAATCAATCATCACTGTCCATCTCATCTCTCCCCTTCTGATCAACATCCTTATCATCTAATTATTCTCCCTTTTCTCCCACAACAACCATTACATTTTCTTCCTATTTTCTTTCAAAACCGAACACCACACCACACCTCACCATCACCACCCCAGCTCACCTTCATTTGTTTTGTGAGCGGCTGACCGTGAGGAATGAGAGGCTGAGGGACTGACGACGGTGAGCCACGGTGGTGGACGGCGGAGATGAGTAGCCGAGGAACCTCATTTATTTTCAAAAATTGGAAAAATGAGATTTTGAGGTTTTTAGCTAATTCTATTGAATGGGTTATGCTTCTGGGGACCTTAGGAGAAGCTTGGGATTGTTTTTGAAGGTTGGGACGGCCTGGAATGGACGGTGGACGGCGGAGGAGCTCACCACCGCCATGGCCAATCTTGAAGGTACAATTTCCTTCGGTTTTTATGTGTTTTTATTAGCTAGAAAAACTAGGTTTGAGGTTAGGAAACTTTAGAAATGAAAAAGGGATGAAATGGACAGAAAATGGACCAGATTGCGCCTTGAACTGGTCCAGATCGGTTTGGCTGGTCCAGGAACCAGTGAACCGATTCAACGCGTGGGGAAGATGATGCTACAGTGCGACGTGTGGGTTCACGGGCAGAACCTTCCCTGGGCGCATGGCCCACATTTCAAGGATGTTTTCAACACGTGAAATCTTCTATTCGATGTAACGAACATTTTGGGACTGATTTCATGTCGATCGGACACCGCCTCGATAATGTTCGGGGCATCGAAAAGTTCCGGATTGAGATTTAAAATAGTTAAAAATTCCGGAAAATTACGGGGCTTTAGTGGGAGGTTATTTAAGTAGTAATTAACCTTCTATTACAATTTGAATAGATTTGGGAGTCCCGGTGACGGTGATTGGCTCGGGAGAGCGATATGACACGCATACCGAGGCAGCAGGTCGGACGGTCTGTGAGTGGACCTTGTTTTCTAAATTCGTGCATGCATAAATGTTTATTATATGTTTTAAATACTTGTTTGTGATGCCATGAGTGCATTTGGATGTGGTTACGTATTGGCACGTATTTCGAGGTTTCGACCCTATACGGTGCCAATACGGGTTTGTATGTCTTTATTGGTCTAAATGAAAAGGATTTGGATTTCAAAAGGATAAACTCGGGTTTGAGACCCATTTGGTTTTGTCTCGGGCATATGACTCTATTTATGACCCACGGGTCTGAATCGTGGTCGCGGCGAGTGCTAAGTGCATGGCGATAGACGATACGACGCTCGCCTCCAAATTGGGATGTGTTCCTACCGGAGAGGTCACGATGCATGATCTGTGGTCGGGCAGCCGATAGAGGCTCGACTTCGGAGTGCTGACGGTTCAAGATATCGATCGGTGATGAGTGCACCATGATCTTGTGGTGGTCGCGTCGTTTGATTCGTTCACGGCGACATACCAGGATTGTGGGCGGTCCAGGATGGATGGTTGCACACATCACTATGATTGGAGTCGTGACTGACCCTGGGATATCGGGCACGATGCCTAGTTGAGTCATATGTTCGGGCACGAGACCTAGTTACTTTATGTTTATGATTTCGGGTCGGGGACCCTAAATGGATTTCCAGGTTCATGACAGTTTATGGGAACCGACATGAACCCTTGCAAGGTCTTTATGATTCATGACGGTTTATGGGAACCAGGCATGAATCCGTTGAAGGGTTTTAAGGATGATTTCGTTATATATATATATATATATATGTATGTATATTCATATACCTTCCTTTACTTGTACTATCTCCTCCGGGGAGGGTCGTTGGCCTGGGTAGACCACAGAGTAGTCACGGAACACCGACTGAGTGGAGTCGCACCCCAGTTGGGTACCTTACTCTCAGGAAGGCTTGGATTGTAACCTCGGGATGGGTCATTGGTCTACGGACATTCACCGTTGAACTTCCTTTCTTTTCCTCTCTAAATTTCCCATTCAATCTCTCTGTTCCTGGTTTTAATTCAACTTGTGTATATATAGTGATCAAACAACAAAACGATTATGTTGTCGTGCTTTTTGAATATTCAAACAACCCTTGCCACTAATTCAGCCTTAATGGTGACAAATGTCACCAAGAAACACACTCTTATCCAATCAGTGAGGGACATATGTCCATTTAAGGATAATTCCCCTGATGAGTCATTAGATTGGCAAAAAGACCAATTTGCCCCTTTCATAACAAATTACCAAAATGCCCCTCAAAGTTCTAGACCCATAACTTTCACGTCTAAACTCCGATTGACGCATGCCGCCTGTCTACGGATTCAGCGTCCCAAGGCCTATCCAAAGGTCATGGCCAAAAGTCCAAAAGGCATCCCAAAAAAAAGTCAACTTTCGGCCCTTATAACTAGGGGCAAAATCGTCATTTCTTTCCAATTTTTCAAATTTTCCTTTTTCGAATTTCCGGGTCGTTACAACCTTCCCCCCTTAAAGAATTTCGTCCTCGAAATTCGAATATACCTCTCCAACAACAACCATAATCACTTTTTCTATCTTTCCCGGTTCGTCCCGAGCCCTCATAACACAACATGACTCATCCCGAGTCCTAAACCAACTCTTGACTCCTTTTGAGTCCAAATCCAATGTCTCGACGCCTCTCGAGTCGGAATTCATCATCCACTAACATCAATGCCTCCACTGGCATATCCTGTCACCTAGCAAACACCCCTAGGCGAACCACATCCTAGTTAGGATCTCTCAACACTAAACCAATTCTGGACTCTCTCTGAGTCCCATCACCCCCTATGGTCAAGTTTATCCTGGGCCTAACATTCCCATCCATATACCATATCGTAAACAACCATCCAGACCAACACAAGTCCGACACAACCAAAACGCATGATACAATGCTCGACCCCCAATCTAGGGTCATACCCATTCCAGGGATTCTCTATTCCCTCGTATCTCGTCTCATCACCAGGCCGTGCACAGGGCTTGTATCTCGGAGGCATGACAACTCAGTAACCAAATGCTTTGATACGAATTTGACAGGACCCGTCCCAACTGGACTTTGATAACTGTGCCCGGTCCTGCTCCCGTATGACAAGTCAACTGAAGTCCCGAAACTACCCTTCAGTACCTATCAGACAAGGGATAACTGCGCTGACTTTCGCTCATGCCTCCGCCTCTCGATTAGCCCCGAACGTCGTGCCACGGCCTGGAAGGTCATAAAAAACAAAGGTGTGAGTGGACAAAAATAATATCGTTTAAAACGCATTTCAAAATACTTCATTTACCCTCCAATTTATCAAACCATGCATGCATAGGGTAAAACATATGTATAGCAATCACCGGCTTTCCAGCCAAATCACATAACAAGTCAAATCTCGGCTCTCAGGCCAAAACATAGGAAATCATAATCACCTGGCCACACAGACCAGAAACCGTAATCAATACCAGTACGCAATCACAATCAACATCAATCAACACTATTTACAAGTTCACAATCAATCAATCAATCCATCAATCCGCACTACTCACGAGTGCACATTCAATCACACAATCACATCTGCACTACTCGTAGGCCAATATCCAGCCACACTCTCGGGATCAGACACCTCTGGGCTCAACCCTCGGACTCAGTCACATCTGGGCGAACACATCCCCAAGCTCAGACACATCCGAGTGGTACATCTAGGCTCAGTCGCATCCGAGAAGCTGGCTTACCATAACAACTCACAATCATACCATCATATCCCCCAAGCTCCGGTCGACTAGGGAATCCCCTAGCTCCGACCGTCTGGGTATTCACAATCACAATGAAAACCATTCCGGGATTACATCCCAAAACATTTCAATCAAATCCTTGACTTCAAACCAAGTCAAAATAATTCTCAACCGGGCATCAAGTCCCAAATACCATTTACACGCAAATTCGTGAAATCTCATTTGAAAACATTAAAATAATCCAGAAATCATCCTTGACTCATCAATTAAGTCAAAATATCCATTTCGAAACCATTTTGACTCCGGGCCTAGCCCAAAATATCACTTGCATATTTCTCGTAAAACGTGCCTGAAATACGGATTAAAATAATCATTAAATCACAAATAATCATACCACATCATCAAGACATCATTGCAATTCAAATCATGCAATCAATCACGTAAAACATTTAACTATGCATGCATAACGGTTTATAAAACAAACGTACACTCACACAACGTCCAAACTGCTCGCTTCCCGAGCTGCACGCATTTTCGTAATTTCTGACATTTTCCAAGAATCTCGAATCTTGTCCAAAATCATTACTCAGGGTCACTAATGACTTAATTAACATCATACTAATTCCCCATAATTTTCCAGGAATTAAATATTACTTAACCACGTAACATAAACCTTCGGACCCTCGAAACAATATCGAAATGGTGTCCGATTGACTCGAAACCAACTCCAAAATGTTTGTTACATTGCATAGGAAAAAAGTCATGTTGAACTCACCACGGGAATCGGGCCCACGTACCCTCACGCGCCGCCATGAGTGGCTGCGCGTGAATCTCACGCCCTGTTACAGTAACCTACTACAATGTTCGTCTTCACCCGACTTCCTTGCAAACGGGTTGTTCAACCCGTGACATGACCCGTTTAATTCTCCATCAATTCAACGTCTATTTCAATAATTCAAACGTCCATTTGCATCGAAATAGGTTTAATTAGGGATCTGTAAACTCAATTACATAGAACCTTACCTCAAGCCAATCGAATTGAACTCGAGGTCGAAGAACACCAGAACACTGTTCATCTTCCAATCTCCACAAATTCATAATGTTTTCTTTCAATTGATACATCAGGAAGCATCGTGCGATCCTAATGAACATATTTCCACGATCAATTTCATGGTTCCATGTTAGGACCCACCCCTAATCCCTCGAGATTAAGGGCTAAATCCTGCCCCCGTCTAACCTACGCATGACACGAAGGCTAAACTGACGTCCAACATTCATGTGACACGTAGGTCGGACAAGGGATTCTCGATCCAACCATCCCAAAAGTAACCGGACTTCCGAGAATGCACCGAACTACTGTGGATCGCGGGTGTGATGTCTCCGTCTTTCTCGACCAACAGCCCGTACTGCAACAACCTGGAGAGTATCGAAGACATGAAAGACTGTGAGTGGACAAAAATAAAGTATAGTTCACAAACAGTTTGATAAAACAAGTACATTTATACCCTCCATTTATAAAAAAACATGCATGCATATCAAATCGAAGTCATGAAATCATTCATATCAAACCATCCAATAAAAACCATTTGAAAACCCGTATCAAAACCGTTATTCAAATCCGGGCCTCAGCCTCAAGTCACAAATCAATCTCAAATCCAGGAACTCAGTCCCAAAACTCGTCAAATCCAATTCATCTGGGCCACTGCCCAAAACATCAGAAAACCAAGTGAGGTCCGAGTAATGAATTGATTTTGGACACGTGGTGGTCCAAGTGAGGTAAAGACGTGGGCAGTCCAGTGGTTGGACTTGACATCTCATTGGGAGCATGTCTGTTCCCAACATGGTTGGAACTCCCGTTTCGGGGAGAGTTGTGATTGGGAGACGAGAGGAGTGCTCGTTTCCACATCGGTGATTGGTATTCCGAAGTCTTTGGGGGTTGACTTATTATTTTCTGCCGTGGCAGATGATGATTGTTGCTACCAGTACGTTGAGCGTGTATTGGTTGGTGGACCCATGTTTGGCTTGGGGTCATTGGGCACAGGAGGTTGTGTATATTTTGGATTTGGTGGTGAAATGCGAGGTCATCTTTCCACCAAGGGAAATTTGACGAATGATTCAATTGAGGGTGTAAGACCCTATGATCAGCTTTCAGATGGATTGTTAGCTATGTGGGCATATGTGGATCCTAGGCGGATCTGATTGGTGATGTTGTCGACTTTGGGCACGGTGACGATCTAGGATCGTGATGTTACTTGTCGGATGACGTAGCGATGGATCTGGGTTGTGATCGTGATGATCCAGATTGGATAAGAGTTTATCACTCTTACCTTGGTATGTGAGTCGTAAATGACGGGACTGAACTTCTTTTCGGAGTGGAGTCCATATGGCTTGTTACTCGGTTGAGTAGGTTTCCGATGTGGTCGGATTTTGTCAACCTTTGACGTGTGAATATTGGGATTGGCTTCCCTATGAATTCAATCGAGTGTTTTGGACAAGCAACCGATAGGTTCGGTTATGTTACGTCTTGGTGGACGTAAATGAGATTTTGGGTTTTGGAATCGAATTTCTAGGTGATGATTCAGGATTCGATTGCGAAGCTCGAAAATGGATTACTGGATTTGGGTGCGGAATGATTATTCCAATGCTAGCTTACGGAATAATGATTTCGAATTCGGATTTGGAAATGGATTAAAAATATGATGTTTGGGTTTGGATTCGGAATTTCATACGAAATTGCGAATTCGGATTCGGAACTAGAACTGGATGATGGGTGGAGTTCGCTTTGTCTCATGTTGGTTTGGGCAAGGGTACTTGATTACTAGAACGTGTCTGGCTATGACCTGGGTGGTGGTAGGCGGATTGTTGGATTGATGTACGTACAGGGTACGTTGTACGGGGATTGATACTGGTTAGGCTGAGTGGTGCCTAATGGCGGTACATGGGATGTACCCGTGGTGTGTGGTCAAACGTGTTGGTAATCGGCTTGGTTCCGATATCATTTGTTTGGTTGTGATTGTGGACTGGACATTGGATACTGTGCGCCGAGCGGAGTGATGTTGTCGGGTTCAGTGATTGGATGAGCAGGAGCTCTTAGCCCTGGTTGGCTAGTGGAACCCTAGTGTTGTGATGGGTGATCACTGCTGGGCTGGTATTCAATGCGTTCCAGTTACACCACTTGATTGAGTAAGTTGACGGTATACGTACACTCAGGATGAGTGAGTTGGTGGTCTGAGTAACCACGAGTAGCCTTGTGTGATTTTATCACACCGTGATTTTTACGCGTCAGGGTTCGCTGACGGAGTCGACAATCATGGACATTGAGAGTATTTTGTGTCGCAGGATTGGGCTTGCCCTGCGAATGGTGATCATGTGGATGATCTTACGCTACATTGAGGGTGATGTGTGCGTGGTGGTGTTGTCACTGACTGGCTGATGGTTGGGGCTTTATCAGGGTGGTAAAGCTTAGTGATGACAGTTTGACTGATGGCGTCAGCGTGGACTGACAAATGAGATTTGGTGACTCCCAATGGGAGCAAATGTAAGGATATTTTGGCAATGGTAGGGAAGCATCTAGCTGAAGGAGTCAGCTAAATGGTTAAGCGATTTTATCGCGAATCTGGTGATTATGTCCACTCGAGGTGGTCGAGTGTTGTTGTTGTGACGTATGACCATGATGGGATGTCTGGGTATAGACGAGGCTGGTGTTGACCCTGTAAGTGGGTGTACAGGTGTACATATGGTTTGTGGTCGAAATGTTTTCCACAAGGTGGTTGTGGAATAAGGATGTTGGTAATTTCGAGGACGAAATTCTTTAAGGAGGGAAGGTTGTAACGACCCGTCCCGAATATCGGGATTTAATAATATTTTATTGTGATTTACTAATCTGGGATTAGTTGGGTGATTTCGGACGAATTGTGCAAAATGACCGTTTTGCCCCTGGGCGTGGGCAAAACGTTGACTTTTATTTCGGATGGTCAAACTGACTTTGACCAATGACCGTGACGTAGTTCGGGACGTCACGAGTTCATAGACAGGCGGCACGTTCGATTCCGACGTTCGTGGTGGAAGTTATGATGTACGGAAGTGCAAGGGCATTTTTGTAATTTGGACGAAATAAGGGGAAATGTTGACTTTTTGACCGAGATGTCCGATGGCCGAGGGCCAAGGACCGTTACGTAGGTTTCGTCGATACGAATCCAATGACAGGCGGCATGCCAAAATCGGAGATTCGACGACGAAGTTATGGTCAAGGAAACGAATTAACGAACCGAGGCTCCGATTAAAATAATAATATAATAATGAACAGTACCCGGTGACTGAACACACTTGGATGAGTGACAAGTGTCACTCATCCCTTAATTTGGGGCTTAAGACCAGGATCCATGTTTTGGGGGAACATTATGATTATGTTTTATTAATTAATTAACTTAATTATTGTTTAATTTCCATTAAACCTCTTCTGCTCTCTTGGCCGTGTACAACCAAATGCCATTTTCTTCCCACCTTCATTTCTCTTCCAATTCTGAAACTGAGAGTGAGAAATTGGAGAGAATTCAGAGACTAACTCAACTGGGATTACACGGGGGATTGTTCGGGTGAGGGAGACAGAGAAATCGAAAATTGAGTTTTTGGGAGGGAAATTCGAAATGGATGATTTGAGCCGTGAGGATCGAAATTGATGATTCAATTCGACTTCTGGGATCAAAACGAACATCTTTTCTTCAAGAACGAAGAGAAACCATGGCGGATTGAGGAAGAACTGAGCTTCCATGGCAGCTCAAAGACGAGCTTGTGTTCAGTGGGTTTGAGGTAAGTAATTCTCAAATTGACCTTGTAGAAATGTCCCTTACACTCTCACGATGCTAACTGAATGAATTAATTTGGAAACCAGGGACGTTATCGTGAAACCCGAATTGAAAACCCGTCGAGGATCGATCGAGAGTCGTGAGGATTTAGACCATGATTTGTGTAATTCGATTTACAGAACTTAAATGGTGATTGATTACAAGGGATCAGTTGAAAGAACGGATGGATTTGATGTTGAATTGGGTGTGATTGAACCGGGTCCTACTGCGGGTTTTTCAACCCGTTTACTAGAGAAACGGGCGAGGATGGTGACTGTAGCAGTCACTGTAGCAGGCGCGTGGCTTTCACGCGCAGCCACTCACGGCGGCGCGTGACGGCGCGTGGGCACGAATCTCAAGGTGAGGTCAACATGAATTCTGTCCTATTTAATGTAACGAACATTTTGGAATTGGTTTCGTGTCGATCGGACACCGTTTCGTTATTGTTCGGGATGTCCGAAGGTTTTAAATCCAGTTTAAAAATAGTTAAAAATTCGGAAAAATTACGGGACTTAAATAGGATGGTAATGATGAGGTTAGTAATCCTCTAATGTGATTTGGACAGGTTTGGGAGTCCCGGTGATAGTGGTGTGGCCCGGGAAGGCCTATGGCACGCGTATCGAGGCACTCGGTTAAACGGTCTGTGAGTGGACATTGGTTTCATAAATTCGATGCATGCATAACTGTTTTATGATTGTTATAATTATGATTAAATAATTTACTTTGGATATCGGTGAATTTAAAATGATTTCACGTATTTCGAGGTGAATTACGTATTTGCACGTAAACCGAGGTTTTCTGGATTTGCACCGATTTCCATAAATGTGGTTGGATATGATTTTATGAAACGGTTACAAACTTGAATAATGTAAAATCGGGCCAGGGGCCCAGTTGAACTATGAAATCGGGCCAGGGGCCCAGTTAACATGTGGATCGGGCCAGGGGCCCAGTTAACTTGTGAAATCGGGTCAGGGCCCAGTTGATTTCTACATACGATTGCGGGTCGGGGACCCTAAAATGGAATTGAATAAATGTTTTCTGGTTTACATTTTATATATGTTCACATGCTGGAATCAATAAATGGTTTTGATGATATTTCGGTTATGGCACGTTTCACGGTATTTGGGCATGAGACCCGTTTGATGAAACGTAACGATCGGTTCGGATTTTACCTATGTATACATATATGTTTTGCATGTGGATATCAATAAAATGTATTTGGTACTGCACTATATAGATCCTTCCATATTATATTGTCTCCTCCGGATGAGGTACCCCGGAGAGGTCACGGACGTCTAGTACGTCCAGCTTCTATGACGCTAAGCATCGAGGATGCTGTACCCGAACGGGGTTCGGGGATTGAACTCGGAAATTAAGACCCGAGTGGCACGCGTAGCCTTGTGATTGTGACCTTATTGACGTCAGGGACGTCAGACATCAGGGATGTCGGATTGGAGTGTATAGTGCAGTGGCTAAAATAATGGTTATGGTTTATGTTATATGCCTTATGGTTTATATTACTGGATTTATGAAATAACTCTTGGATTGACTTTTGGAAATTGAAACTATGCTTTGGTTTCCGGGCTAAGGCCCTAATGGTTATTTCTAAATAAATGTGTGATCATTGGTTTTTGGCGCATGCATATGGTTTTACTGAGGGGCATAAATGTCTTATAAATGTTTTAAACAGACTTGTTTATTTTCATCCACTCACAGTTTTTTTTTTAATGCCCTTCAGGTTGATTCCGGATGCGACTGCAGCAGAGACTGGGACATCATACACCTCCTCCATCGATCCTTACGCACTCTGGAAGCCCGGTTGGGCAATGGCAACAGGTTATCCCTTGTCCGACACCTCTTGTTAGACGGGAGCATGACACATTCCATGGTAATCCCGGGGGGATTGGGATGGGTCGTGTCATAATTCCCCTGATGAGTCATCAGGTTGGCAAAAAGACCAATTTGCCCCTGTCATAAAAAATTACCGAAATGCCCCTCACAGTTCTAGATCCATAACTTTCACGTCCGAACTCTGATTGACGCATGTCGCCTGTCTACGGATTCAGCGTCCCGAGACCTTTTCAACGTTCATGGCCAAAAGTCATCCCAAACAAAAGTCAACTTTCGGCCCTTATAACTAGGGGCAAAATCGTCATTTCATTCCAATTTTCCAAATTTTCCTTTTTCGAATTTCTGGAAATTTTCCCTTGTCTGACAAGTATTAAGAGTAAATCTTGGTAAAGTGGAAATGCTTGTAAGACAGGAGTAGGACTGGAATAATAATTATCAAAGTAAATTAAAGATGGGTCGTGTTAACTTGGTATCAGTGCCCGGTAAAATGGTCTAAAAGCACGGTGAATGGACTTTTCCTTTCTTTAAATCATTATGCATGCATATTTAATTTTTAATACTTATTTATATGATTTGCGTGATGATGGTTCGATTGTGATTTCTAAATGATTTTTGATTATTTTGCAGGAATTATTTTAAGTGCACGTTTTACGAGATTTTGTGTATAGTTTGTTTTGCACTTAGACCCGAATTTTGAATTGTGGATTTGGTTAAAGGAATGGATATGTGTTCTAAATGTATGTTTTTCCGATATTTGTGCATTGTGTGTGATGTTGAACAACTCTCATCGGGATGCTGGTTGGTTGGATTGTCTCAAACGTTTGGAGCCAGCTCCGTTTCCTGAGACAAGTGGTTCGATTAGTTTTAGACGTCCAGAGATGGGCTTTGTTTCTTGAGACTCTAGTATTGTGATGGGCTATGACTTAGATATCCAGAGTTGGGCTTTGTTTCTTGGGTTGGTCCACACTCGGACGTCTAGAGCTAGCCTCTGTTTCCTGAGTGGTTTACCTACCGCATGCAGAAATAACCCGGACGTCAAGCTGGGCTCCTTTCCCGGAGGTTTATCGTCGGGATGATGCGTTGGTACAATATTTTCATTTGACACAAATAATGTTTGGTTTTTTATCCTACGCGTAGTGACGTTGTTAGTCACGTTAGGTACTTGAGTTGATGATTGATTAATCATGCTTGTGGAACTAGTGTGGTTTAGCTAATGAGCTATGTTTGGCACTACTGTGATAAGTTCTTAAATATGACTTGGAGGATGTTTAGTGCAGTTCTCGAGGTTGCTTGTGTGATTTAGTTAGATCATATGGGATCCCAAAGTCGTTTGTGTCTAAATCGATAAGTCAATTAACTTTACTCAATTACCGAATCTGAGTATGGAGATAAGACTAGATCTGTTTCCTAGAAATTATGGAAACCTGTTGGTATGATGGTTGTGATTGTAAATCTAAATCACGCATATAAAGAAATTCATGATTCTACCCCAACTAGTGGTTTAAAATTTCAAGGACAAATTTTTTTTAAGGGGGCAGGTTGTAACGAACTGGAAATTCGAGAAAATTAAAATGACGATTTTGTCACTATAAGGCCAAAAATTGACTTTTTGATCTTGAAACTTTCTAAACATTTCGTGAGGACTATTATAAAGGTCTCGAACTCCGACGACTATAGACAATAGTATTCCGAAGTCAGAGATCAAATAGGTTCGATATGAGTCAAAAGTGACAAAAGATATTTTGGTAATTTGGACATAAGGGTAATTTGGTAATTTTGCAAGAAAGACCTAGGTTAATGTTCTTCATTTTCCCACCCTTTTCTTCCTTTTACTTCCACCGACTTAGCATGTATTATATATAGCTTGTGTGTGTGTGTGTGTGTGTGTGTGTGTGTGTGTGTGTGTGTGTGTGTGTGTGTGTGTGTGTGTGTGTGTGTGTGTGTGTGTGTGTGTGTGTGTGTGCAAAGTAGGGTGCTCGGGGGATGATGACAGAAAAGAAGAAAAAGTAAAGCAAGGAAAAAAAAACAAAGTGTAAGAAGGAGAAAGAGAACCAAAGAAAAATAGGGAAAGAAAAGAAAAGTGACGCGAAAGAGAAAGAAAGAGAGGAAGAGATGGATGAAGGCCTTGGAAGAACCCAGAATATAATGGTCCAAAAATTTCAAGAAGATAAAATGACGATTTTGCCCCTAGAGGTCAAAAGCTTGACTTTTTGATCGGGTTTTCCTGTGACCATTTCGTATGGATTGCTACGTAGATCTCGAACTCCTGAATATGTAGACATGCAGTATACCAAGAACGGAGTTCGGATACGTTTTTTTTAGGCTAAACAAAGTAGGGGCATTTTGGTAATTTTGGTCATAAGGGTTTGGTCACTTTGAAGGAGAAACTTAGGTATGTATAGAACACTCTTCATCCCCTCCCCTCCCCTCCGGATCCCCATGGGACCCCACGAGGATGTACCCTGCTCCCGTCTGACACAACCCTAGAGAAAGACCAAAATGCCCTTAATAGGTTTAAATAATTCAAATATAAGTTTAAACATAAATAAATCCGAATTTAGTGTTCTACAGTGTCAGACAAGGGATAGAGCACTACATAACACAAGCACAAATATCATTATACAAAATGATGCTCGACCTACCCAACACGGGTAACCAAGTACGCATCAGTAATTCACTATGTCTCAGCCTCGGGATACACCTCGACCTCTGGGCCATGTCCTAGAGGGGTCATGAAAACAATGAAAGTGTGAGTGGGCCGAAAATAAAGATCATTTCAAAACCATTTATAATACATAGTAAAAATTACAGTTTTACCCCTTCGTTTTTAAATCATGCATGCATCAGAGTCAAAACATATATAATAAAATCTGAATCATAGAACAAATAATTGCACACAATATAATATAGATATATCCACAATAATTTTATTGCACCATATATCCCAACCCTGACATCTCAAATGTCTGACGTCCCAGACGTCTAATAATGTCACGGTCCTAAGGTTACACGTGTCGTTCGGGGTCTCAATTCCAAGTCATATCCTTGAACCCAGTCTAGGGTATGACATCCCAAATGTCTGACGTCCCAGATGTCTAATACTAGCAATCCTGTTTCTGAATAACTCTAAGGTCCGGTCGCTCCGTAGGATGACCCCTCGCAGGCAATGCGCCGTGACCACTCTAGGGTACCAATAACTGAAGCAGACAGTAATCCATATGGTTAATATATACAGTGCAATAGTATAAACCAATGGCATCCTTGTATGACTCCAAAAATCAATAGTATAATATCCATACGGGACTTGACACGACCCATCCCAATCCTCCCGGGATTATCGCGAGATGTGCCATGCTCCCATCTGACACAAAGTGTCAGACAAGGGATAACTAAAAATCTCAGCCCGACCGGGGCTTCCAGAGCACGCTAGGATCGGTGGAGGAGTGCGATGTCTCGGTATCTGCTACAACCCGCATCCTTGATCAACCTGAAAGACATTAAAACCATTCAAAGCTGTGAGTGAACGAAAATCAATAGTTTAATAAAAACGCATTTCATAAGAAGACATTTATGACCTTCACTAAAAAGTATGCATGCATTCGAAAACCAATAATTAAACCAGTTAACTTAATTAAATTATTAGGGCTTTAGCCCAAAACCATAAATCCAAGTAAGTAGGAACTCAGCCCAAAACCGTAAATTCAAACCATGTGGGTACTAGCCCAAATCCATTAACACCGAAAACCAAATCATAAATCCAATAATCCGAAATCCAAATACATAATCCAGTAAATCCATAAATCACAATTCCATCAAATACCGCTATGTACCAATCCTCGGCATCCCAGATGCCTGGCATCCCAGACGCCTGATGCCCTAGACGCCTGACGTCCCAGACGTCATGTCACGATCCAAGCTACACGTGCTACCCGGGGTCTCAATCCGAGTCAATCTCTGACATCCCAGATGTCTGACGTCCCAGATGTCTGATGTCCCAGACGTCTAGCAATATTGCTCCTGAGTCACTATACGGTCCAGTTGCTCCATGCAGTGACCCCTCGCAGGCAATGCGCCGTGACTACTCCAGCGTCCTAGACGACTGGAGTAGACAATCCATAGATATAGATATAAGGATGGTATATGGAAAACCATTTCATAAATCATCTCAAAACATTTAAATGGGCCTACGCCCGGGATTTTCATAAAATCATCGTAATCCACAAATCCAATTTCTCAAATCCAAAACCATTTCTCCAAATCCATTTATGTGTCCCCGACCCGAAATCACATTCATAAACACACAACTGGGCCTTATGCCTGATTTCATAAACCAACTGGGCCTCTAGCCCGATGCCTCATTCAATCAAATGGACTCCAAGTCCGATAGTTCGTAAACGAAATGGGTCTCAAGCCCAATTCCATATTTCCAAATCCAAAATCATATCATTGAACCATTATTAAAACCATAAACCCCGATATACGTGCAAATACGAAAAACATATCGAAATACGTGAAAATATGTAAATTACCAATACCACAATAATCATCATCATAGAAATCACATATGTAAAATATATAAAACAGTTATGCATGCATCACAGTTTAGAAAACAATGTCCACTCACAGACCATCCTACGCTGCTGCCTCGATATGCGTGTCATAAGCCTCTCTAAGATAAATCATCATCCTCGAAATATCCTCGATATGCGTGCAATTCGGGTCACACAGACCCGCAACCCGATCTGGTTCTAAAATGCCCATCTCTCAACCATTTTCGATGGGGGTTCTTCCTACGTGTTTGTCTCAACCTAACTAACAGATCTACCTAATCAAAAGCTTGAAAAACAAACTAAAAAAATACCTTAGATCAATTAACAGTAGCCTAGATTTTCGAACTGGTTTTCCGGCCAACTCCAGTCATCTCCTGCCTCGAAATCAACTTCCATGAGGTTTCCTTGAACCCTAGAACAGGTTAGAGTTCATCAAATCCCTCGACACACGTCCCAAACTCAAGTTCCATTTTTGAACCAAAAATGGGTGTTTCAGGTTTTGGGTTTCTCACTTTCCCGCCGTGTCTCCGCCTTGCTTAGCCTCAATGTCATCCTTCACGTATCCCCTTGTCTCACTTGCTCAGTCCCACAGTTGAATATGATGAAGAAATAGAGTGGTGAGGTGATGGTGTTTGTTTTTGAGTGTTTAGTTGTTTAGGTTTAGAGAGTTATGAAAAATGATAAAGGAAAGTGAAGGATAATGAGGATTACTCAAACCCTAGATATGATCCCAAATTATGGGGAAATGCACCAATAGGACTCATCCTAGGGTCCCACCAGATTTCCTTATTCAATCAGACTATGCCATGTGTGAAATTCCCGAGATTTTGTGAATAGTATCATTTTTGCGTCCTTGACCATAATTTTCCCGTTTGGTCTCCGATTTCGGCATGCCGACTGTCTACGGACTCGTGATGTCCCGATTTATGTCATGGTTATTGGTCAAATTCTAAATTATAGTCCAAGTCAAAAGTCACCATTTTCCCCTACTGGGGGCAAAATCGTCATTTCACATTAATTATCCGAATTTACAAATAAATTAAGGTTCAGGGTGTTATAATGTGTGTATGTGTGTGTGTGTGTGTGTGTGTGTGTGTGTGTGTGTGTGTGTGTGTATTTGGCATGAGAGGTTCGAGGGGTGGTGGCCGAAAAAGAGGAAAACCACCAACCCATCAACCCGTGAAGGGAAAACACTAGAAAGATGAGGAAGAAAACCAAGGGAAGAAAGATGGAAAGAAAAAGAGAAACGAAAGAAGGAGAAAATACAGGAAACTAGGTGAGAATCGTGACAAATTATGAGAAACCCGTGAGTTCTCTTTCGGGTTTTCTCACTCTAGATTAGAAAACTCAAGAAACAGGTCGTTTAGTACTCTTTTGAGGATACTAGACCATTTTGGGACAAGACCTATCCAGTTAAACACTAGAGAAGCTATCGAACAGCTCAAGGAAGCCATAGCCGAATGTTCCAATAGCTAGGCCACGATTTCAGGTATGTTTTTCTCCATTTAAGCATCATAGAACGTTTCCTAATATCGAGTAGAGTTGATTGGAATGTTGGAATGTCTCATTTGGATATGAAACGACAAAGAAATTAACGGGTTATGTTTTCTGGTCGGGGGACCCGAAACTAGGAATCAGGTCGACCCACTAGAGGTAGGCGATGACCCTATCTAGCGCATGGGCTTCATGCGCAGTGAGCTTCCACCGACACGTAAGGGCGGGTGTGGTGGCTCCCAGTGGTCCATTCAACACGAAAATTCTTCCTCTTTAAATTATGAGTTTATTGATACAAAGTTCAAGTTAACTGGATGTCATATGAGTATAGTTCTAAGGTAAAGATGTTGGAATCGGGTCATGCTCTAAGGTATGTTTCTCTTCACTCTAAACCTATAGATCTTCTTCGGGGATGAGTGAGTTGAATTTGGGAGTAAAAAGCATAAGAAATTGTGAAAAATGGATAGTTTCCAGTTAGTTCGTGGTCGCAGGCTGGACGATCGAATTGCACACCCGCTCGAGGTGGACAGGGAGTAGTGATACGACTACGTGTGTGAAGCGACTGAGGCCCATGCATAGAGAGCATCATTGGCGCGTGGCGGCCTTTCGTCGTTTAGCTAATATGAAAAATCTTTGTTTTTACATTTTGAATCTAATGATGTAATTTTTATGATGAATTGTTGTACTTTTATTTTACACGTCTAACAATATATTAGTGTTAATACCGGTATTTATGAATCTTCCTTGATTCCAGGAAGTAAATCATAAATTCCTTATGTAATAGGAACATACGAAGGAGTCTTGAAATAAATTGATGAGTCTTCAATTAAAGTTGAAGTACTAGATTATGTTTTGGAAAAAAAGTTAAAGATAAATTGTTTTTTGGAAAAAAAGTTAAAGTAATAGGAAGTCTCCCACCCCTTCAACCAATGCATTAATACGACCTATGCAATAAGATCTAATAGAGACCCGGATACCTAGGCCCCACAATAAAGATGGACCGCCCTCCAAGCCTCCCTTCAACACAAAAACCCCACAACATTCAAAGCGTGTTTCACAAAGTTCATCTGCCCAACAATTTTTTTAATTTCCATAAAAAATAAAATATTTGGTTGCTTTACAAATGGGCATCCTAGCCCATGCACATTCCAGCAGAAAAGACTTATTACTCGTGATGGGGTGACCCCAATACTTTTGTGGATTGACTGTCCACCAAATATCCAGTAGAAACACCAGATTTCGAACCACCGGAAGTTCTCCCAGAAGACTGTAGTGTTTGGGGACTTTTGACAGGACCCACCCCGATTATCGCCTCGATAATCGGGAAGCATCCTGCTCCCGTCTGACAATCGAATCCAAAAGACCGGAAAACTAATTAATATTACAACACACCCATTGTCAGACCAGGGAGATTAAACGATTACAACCGACTGGACGTCAAGTCCACAGTTTCACAGATCATAATGTTACAAAACAAGTTAAAGAAACAAATCCTACTCTGTGAACTAACTACTCCGCAACGGAAAACTTTATGCCTCCGCCTCTGCCTCGGCGCTTGCCCCCGCACTTGTACCACGACCTGGAGGGAATTTAAAACAACAAAGTGTGAGTGGACCGAAACATAAGTTTTGCAGGAAAAACAGTTTTTCCGAAATCGGGTTTGCCCTCCAGTTTTGTAATCCGCATGCATAACCAAATATTCAAAACTTGCGTATTAAACTTTTGAAAACTCTTTTTCCGAAACACATGAAAAATGTTACAAGGATCGTCATAACTCATGTAAAACCATTTAATAATACCAGATTCCAGAAACCGTCATTTTGAAGCGTTAATTGCACAAATCAAGTAACACGTAAATCAATAATCACGATTATGCCGTTGGATCCATCCGAGTCTTTAAACTCAAAATTAGGCCTTCCCGGGATATCAACGAGTCTTTAAACTCAAAACATGATCAATAGGCCTTGGGGGTATCACAGTAATCGAGTCTTTAAACTCACGAGTCTTTAAACTCAATACGGGTCTTTAAACCCAATTTTCGGGCCCGCCCCCGTCATCAAATAACCGGGTCTTTAAACCCAAAACCGGATCCAACAATCAACCAGGTCTTTAAACCCAAAACCGTTTTTAAAACACAATAAATCGGAATTCATCACAACCCGTTTTCCAACATCATTCCGAAATCATATCACATCATAATAGGACTCATGTCTGAATTCACATGCAAATTCCAACACATGCAATTTCCGAAAATTCACTTCGCAAATGTGATCAAACATCATAAATCCGTAACATGCATAATCATATCCAGATACTTTATCAAAACATCACGCATGCATAAGTGGAAAACCGTAACCTCAAAACGCGTGAAATACGATAAATATCTCGAAAAGTGTGGAAACACGTAAAACCGGAATATCATCTCACCATCATAAAATCATATGCAAAACCATAAGATAAGTAAGAAAAATAGTCATGCATGCCCAGTTTAGAAACCAAAATGTCCACTCACAGTTTTAGGACGCGTCAATCGCGTCCCGCGCGCTCCTCCGTAGCTTCGGAAGTGTCCGGGCCTGTAAAAACGTACAAGAAGGGTTACAAACATCCTCAAATAGCTCGTATGATTTTTTCCCTAATTTCCCGGATTTTTCAGCGAAATAAACCTTAAGGACCTAAACTTCCGAGCTCCCGAAATTATCCCGAATGACTCCCGAACAATTCGAACTCTAAAGATAAAATGTTAATTACACTGAAAGGATCAATTCCCATGTTGACCGTGATCGGAGATGACATCGCACGCGCCGTCACGCGCCGCCCAAAGTGGCTGCGCGTGAAGGCCACGCGCCAAGCTACAGTGTCAGCGTTCCTACCCGGATAGCCTGATAAACGGGTCTGTCACCCGCGACACAACCCGACCAGTTCAAGCTCAATTCTCAATCAATTCCTCCCGTTTTCAATCCTATTACCTTCTCTAACCTATTAATTTAAGGTCTATACTGATGATTAACGTCGACTGGCCCTAAATCGTTTCAACCCAAACTTGAACAGACGAACGGGTCGTCACCCAGAACTCACCCAAACTAACTCCATTCTCAAATTAATTTCACCAGTAGATTAAGGGAACTTAGAAGAACACAATGGTACAATCAATTGAACTTGCCGTTACCTGGAAGTCGTCGTCCTCAAGCTCGAAAATTCTCAGAACCAGGGAGCTCAGTTCTTGGCCAATTTGTGAGTGTCGTCCCTCGAAATCGATGCGGTTGGTTTCCTCTTGCTCCCAGAAGACTAGAATGGCCCTTGGTTTCGATCAACAAGCCTCATAAATCGAATTCAATTTTCCCTCCAACTGGTTCTTCTCTGAACCGCAACTCAGGTTCCTGGGTGAAACGGCCTCCAATCCCTTCAGTTCTTGCACCGTCGTGATTATTTCACTCCCAGAAGTCTCACAGTGTGTTTAGATTGATCCCTCAACCCTTAGAAATTGAACTCTGCGATTTCCCCCCAAAAACCCGAAACGGTTTGCTCACGGTTCCTCTCACAGTTCCTCACAAACTCAGCTCCCAAACTGAACCAAAATGACCCCCCCACATCCTCTAACTCAGTTAATCGATCGAAGTGAGACGACAACCCGTGAGAATCCCTCAGCTGGTCACTGCTCAATTGCCTCCCGCAAACAGACCCCAAGAACAAATTTAAAACCTCTCCCGTGCATTCTGTCTCTGCCCAGACATGCATGGATGCCTCCCACAACCTCAAAATCCATAAACTAAACCCACTCACCAGTCCACTTAGCCATAAACAATTGCACGCACAAAGCTCCACGGCCGCACTCTGTTTTTCACGGTGGTGCTACAGTAACCGCCGTGAAAATGACCAAAATGCCCCTCTGTGCAATAATTACCAAACTGCCCTCCAACTTCCGTGACCCATATCTCGGTCATCCGACGTCCGTTTCATGCGTGCCGCCTGTCGTTGTTCTCAGGGCGTCGAGACGAACATAACGGTCTTCGAGTCAAATGAATATCAATTGTCAAATAAAAAGTCAACTTTTTCCCATAAAACGTCCAAATTACGATAATGCCCCTGGACTTCCGAACATCATAACTTTCGCCTCGAGCGTCCGAATCGGACGTGCCACCTGTCTATGAACTCGTGACGTCCCGAACTACGCCACGGTCATCACTCAATGTCCGTTCGACCCTCCAATCAAAAGTCAACAATTTGACCACACAAATCACAAGGGTAAAAACGTCATTTTATTCAATATTTTATAATATTACATTTCCAGAACGTCCGGGGCGTTACAATCTCCCCCCCTTATGAAATTTCATCCCGAAATTTCAAGGAAACAAGTAGGGGAACTGTTCTCGCATCAGCGCCTCGGGTTCCCATGTGGCTTCCTCCACATTCTGGTTCCTTCAGAGAACCTTTACCAGAGGAACGGTCTTCCGACGTAGTACTTTATCCTTTCGATCCAAAATCCGCACCGGCTGTTCCTCAAAGCTCAAGTCATCTCGAAGTTCAATGGGCTGTTCCTCCAATACATGAGATGCGTCGGACACGTATTTCCGCAACATCGACACATGAAAAACATCGTGGACCTTCGACAGCTCTGGCGGTAGTGCCAACCTGTAGGCCACCGGGCCAATCCTCTCGGTAATCTCATAAGGTCCGATATAACGAGGGCTCAACTTCCCTCGCCTGCCGAATCTCACCATACCCTTCCAAGGGGACAATTTCAGAAATACACGATCTCCGACCGCAAACTCAAGATCTCGAATCTGATGGTCCACATAGCTCTTTTGTCTGTCCTGGGATGCCTTGAGCCGATCCCTGATGAGTTTGACCTGCTCGGTTGTCAGTTCCACCAATTCGGATTTAGTCAGCTTCCTTTCACCCACATCCGTCCAACACAACGGGGTTCTGCACTGCCGTCCGTACAAGGCTTCGTACGGAGCCATCCCAATGCTCGCCTGATAGCTGTTGTTGTAGGCAAATTCCATCAAGGCTAGATGTGACTCCCAAGTGTCCTGAAATTGTAGAACGCAAGCTCGCATCATATCCTCCAATGTCTGGATGGTCCGCTCAGACTGGCCGTCAGTCTGAGGATGAAATGCAGTACTGAAACGAAGTTTCGTCCCAAATGCTTCCTGCAGACCCTGCCAAAATCGAGAAGTAAACCTCGGGTCTCGGTCAGAAACTATTGATTCCGGTGTACCGTGCAGACGAATGATCTCATCGATAAACAACTGGGCCAACTGTGTCATCCTGAAGTTCTCTCGCACCAGCAAGAAATGAGCTGATTTCGTAAGCCTGTCCATAATCACCCAAACTCCATCGTGACCTCTGGGTGTCCTAGGAAGTCCAAACACAAAATCCATCGTCAAGTGATCCCATTTCCATTCCGGAATAAGTAGTGGTTGCAAGGCTCCATAAGGTCGTTGTCTCTCAGCCTTCACTTGCTGGCAAATCAGACACCTGCTGACAAACTTGGCAATCTCCCGTTTCATTCCCGGCCACCAGTAGTGGTCTCGCAAGGTACGATACATCTTGGTCCCACCAGGATGCATTGCGTAGGCCGAACTATGAGCCTCGTCCAAGATCTCCTTCTTCAGTGCCGCGACGTCGGGCACACACAACCGTCCTTCTTTTAGCAAAGCTCCATCCTCCCTGACTGTAAAATCTAGCCGTTCACCGGCTTCCACTTCAATCCGAAGTACACATGAGACAGGATCTTGAGATTGAACCTCAACGATCCGATCGACCAGAAGTGGTCTCACATGAAAATTAGCCAGCAAGACACCTTGGCCATCCAAACCCAAATCAATGCTATTCTTACGGAGTTCAACCAAAAGTGGTAAATGAACCTTCCGTAGATGTGCTACAGAATGCGTTGACTTCCGGCTTAGAGCATCATCCACCACATTGGCTTTTCCCGGGTGGTACTCAATCGTGCAATAATAATCCTTAATTAGCTCTAGCCACCGTCGCTGCCTCACATTTAACTCCTTCTGAGTGAACAAGTACTTCAGGCTTTTGTGATCCGTGAACATTCTGCAAGTCGCACTATACAGGTGATGTCTCCAAATTTTCAACGCATGCACAACAGCAGCTAACTCCAAGTCGTGCGTCGGATAATTGCGCTCGTGCGGTTTCAACTGGCGCAAAGCATAGCTATCACTTTCCCATGCTGCATTAGTACACATCCTAAACCCTGTAAGGATGCATCACTGTACACCTCAAATTCCCCACTATCGTCTGGAAGGGTCAGTATGGGAGCAGATGTCAACCTTTCCTTTAGCTCCCGAAAACTATTCTCACAATCTTCATCCCACTCAAACTTGACTCCCTTCCGCGTCAGTCGTGTCAACGGGGCAGCAATGGTAGAGAAACCCTCTACGAACCTCCTGTAGTAACCAGCCAAACCCAAGAAACTTCTGACTTCAGTGACGGTCCTCGGTTGTTCCCACTTCGCCACTGCCTCAATTTTCTGAGTATCCACACTGATCCCGTCAGTTGAGATCACATGCCCCAAGAAACTCACGCTCGTCAACCAAAACTAACATTTGCTGAGCTTCGCATACAACAGGTTTTCCCTCAAGGTACCTAGCACCATCCTTAAGTGCTCCTCGTGCGCTTCCGCACTCCTCGAGTAGACTAGGATATCGTCAATGAACACGATGACAAAATGATTCAAGTATGGCTGCAACACTCGGTTCATCAAGTCCATAAATGATGCGGGTGCGTTGGTCAAACCAAACGGCATCACAAGGAACTCATAATGACCATAACGGGTCCTAAAAGCTGTCTTGGGTACATCCTCATCCTTAACCCGCAATTGATGATACCCAGAACGTAGATCAATTTTGGAGAAGTACTGCGCTCCTCGCAGTTGATCAAACAAATCATCGATCCGAGGCAACGGGTATTTGTTCCCGACCGTTACTTTATTCAGTTGCATGTAATCGATGCAGAGTCTCAAACTCCCATCCTTTTTCTTCACAAACAACACCGGGGCTCCCCAGGGGGACACACTCGGTCGAATAAACCCCATCTCAAGTAATTCTTGTAACTGCGCCTTCAGTTCTTTCAACTCGGCTGGCGCCATACGATACGGAGTCTGAGAGATAGGTTGCGTAACTGGAACTAGATCAATAGTGAACTCAACATCTCGATGCGGTGGCAATCCCGGTAGATCCTCCGGAAAGACATCCGGAAACTCCCGTACTATCGGTATATCCTCCACCCTCAATGGTGCAGCTCGTGAGTCCATCACTTGAACTAAGTATCCCTGGCACCCCTTCCTTAACAATTTACTTGCCTTCAGGGCTGAAATCACTCCGACAGGCTGAAATCACTCCGACAGGAGTTGCTCGTAGTATTCCCTGAAAAGTGGTTTCCGGTAATCCCGGGCTCCGAAAAGTAACCTTCTTATCGACACATTCGATAGAAGCACGATGGAGCGTCAACCAGTCCATTCCCAAAATGAAATCAAAGTCGTGCAAGTCCAAGAGTATCAAGTCTGCCATCAGACCAACATCACCTACCATTACGGGACACTCCCGCAACACTTGATTTACCACAAATACATCTCCCGTGGGTGTACTCACACCCAAGTCACAGTCCAAGGCGGACACCTCTCTACCCGCCAACAACTCACAGTCCCGTGATATAAATGAATGAGTAGCTCCGGGATCAATTAAAGCACAAACATCATGCCCAAAGATCGTGAGTGTACATGTCACAACATCAGGTGCTGCCCTGGCCTCCTGCTGCGTAACAGCAAAAACTCGGGTCTGTGGTCCAGCTGCTCGCCCACGGCCCCGGCCCCTCTGTCCATTAGCCGCTCCAGTACCATCTCCTCGAGTACTCCCAGTCCCAGAAACTGCAGCTGTGCTCCGTCCCTGCTCTGCTCCACCCCGACCTGCGCCATCACCCTGTGGCAAAGATGGACACTCCCTCCGATAGTGGCCCCGCTCGCCACGGAAGAAACAGATAACACTGGAGGCATCACGAGCAAAACCACCACCCTGCAGTCCCGTGGAAGCAACAGAAGTCGCGCTCGCCTGCGGAGCAGTCTGCGCCCTAGGCGCTCTGAATCCGGAACCCTGATAGTTACCAAGCCTGCCATAACGATCATTGCCTACAGATGAGGCTCCACCATAACGTCCCTTCTTCGGGGCTCTCTGACCATATGATCCAGGATATGAACGCTCTCGACGTTGTCCACCACCAGAGTACTGTGGACGTGTCGGGAGACTAGCCTCAACCCGCACCGCGGCATCAGACAACTCCCTGAGAGTAGCAAAAGCTCCGGCCGTCACAATGGCCCGTATCTCACCCCGTAGGCCAAGCTCAAACCTACGACATTTCTCAGCCTCAGTAGATACAAAGGTAGGAGCAAAACGAGCTAGCATCTGAAATTTCTGCTCATACTCAGCTACGGACATGCTCCCCTGTTGGAGCTGCAGAAACTCGGTCTCCCTAGCATCACGAAAAGAACGGGGATAATACTGATCCAGAAACCGTTCACGAAAGGTCTCCCAAGTCACTGTACGGGCATCCCAACCCGACAACTCCAGAGTGTACCACCACTCATAAGCAGATCCATCAAGCAAAAAGGTAGCCAAAAAAACTCGCTCCTCAGGAGGACAGTGCATCACAGCAAAAATCCGTTCGAACCGAGAAATCTAACGGTGAGCATCCTCGGGATCCGCTCCACCACTAAACATCGTAGCCCCAAGACGCTGGGCTCGCTCAATCGAAGCGCCCTCGGTATCACCATCAGGTCGTGGAGGGGGTTCGCGTCGCGGAGGCATGGCCGGTCGTCCTTCTCTGAAAGAGGCATAAGTTAGTAAAAAAAATCAAGGCACACCCGAGTGCCAGACACGAATCATAAACCTGGCTCTGATACCAATTGACAGGACCCACCCCGATTATCGCCTCGATAATCGGGAAGCATCCTGCTCCCGTCTGACAATCGAATCCAAAAGACCGGAAAACTAATTAATATTACAACACACCCATTGTCAGACCAGGGAGATTAAACGATTACAACCGACTGGACGTCAAGTCCACAGTTTCACAGATCATAATGTTACAAAACAAGTTAAAGAAACAAATCCTACTCTGTGAACTAACTACTCCGCAACGGAAAACAATATGCCTCCGCCTCTGCTTCGGCGCTTGCCCCCGCACTTGTACCACGACCTGGAGGGAATTTAAAACAACAAAGTGTGAGTGGACCGAAACATAAGTTTTACAGGAAAAACAGTTTTTCCGAAATCGGGTTCGCCCTCCAGTTTTGTATCCGCATGCATAACCAAATATTCAAAACTTGCGTATTAAATTTTTGGAAACTCTTTTTCCGAAACACATGAAAAATGTTACAAGGATCGTCATAACTCATGTAAAACCATTTAATAATACCAGATTCCAGAAACCGTCATTTTGAAGCGTTAATTGCACAAATCAAGTAACACGTAAATCAATAATCACGATTATGCCGTTGGATCCATCCGAGTCTTTAAACTCAAAATTAGGCCTTCCCGGGATATCAACGAGTCTTTAAACTCAAAACATGATCAATAGGCCTCGGGGGTATCACAGTAATCGAGTCTTTAAACTCACGAGTCTTTAAACTCAATCCGGGTCTTTAAACCCAATTTTCGGGCCCGCCCCCGTCATCAAATAACCGGGTCTTTAAACCCAAAACCGGATCTAACAATCAATCGGGTCTTTAAACCCAAAACCGTTTTTAAAACACAATAAATCGGAATTCATCACAACCCGTTTTCCAACATCATTCCGAAATCCCAAAAACCCGAAACGGTTTGCTCACGGTTCCTCTCACAGTTCCTCACAAACTCAGCTCCCAAACTGAACCAAAATGACCTCCCCACATCCTCTAACTCAGTTAATCGATCGAAGTGAGACGACAACCCGTGAGAATCCCTCAGCTGGTCACTGCGCAGTTGCCTCCCGCAAACAGACCCTAAGAACAAATTTAAAACCTCTCCCGTGCATTCTGTCTCTGCCCAGACACGCATGGATGCCTCCCACAACCTCAAAATCCATAAACTAAACCCACTCACCAGTCCACTTAGCCATAAACAATTGCACGCACAAAGCTCCACGGTCGCACTCTGTTTTTCACGGTGGTGCTACAGTAACCGCCGTGAAAATGACCAAAATGCCCCTCTGTGCAATAATTACCAAACTGCCCTCCAACTTCCGTGACCCATATCTCGGTCATCCGACGTTTGTTTCATGCGTGCCGCATGTCGTTGTTCTCAGGGCGTCGAGACGAACATAACGGTCTTCGAGTCAAATGAATATCAATTGTCAAACAAAAAGTCAACTTTTTCCCATATAACGTCCAAATTACGATAATGCCCCTGGACTTCCGAACATCATAACTTTCGCCTCGAGCGTCCGAATCGGACATGCCACCTGTCTATGAACTCGTGACGTCCCGAACTACGCCACGGTCATCACTCAACGTCCGTTCGACCCTCCAATCAAAAGTCAATAATTTGACCACACAAATCACAAGGGTAAAAACGTCATTTTATTCAATATTTTATAATATTACATTTCCAGAACGTCCGGGGCGTTACAACTTTGATTTAACCGAGAGCCCCCACAAAATTGTCCGTCAATGGCCACCATTTCCCTGACTACCACTCTCCACCCTATGAGACACTCCACCACAAGGAACCACATCATATTCCAGACTCGGAATAATCACATGAGAAACTGAAGAGCTGGATACAGCGATCGGTGGCAAAGGCCCAAAAATAGGACTCTTGTCCTCAGCATGTAGCACTAAAGGACACCCCCAAAATAGGGAGACTCCCCCTCCCACATGATTACGCACTCTCTTTACCAGTTTCAGACTAAAAAATGGGGGCTATTTTACGTACTCTAACCCAAAAATTCTGCAATTCCAAACACACCTCCACCGAGTCAATAAGGTCATATGTCAGTCACCGCAAACAGTGCCCTATTAAAGGACCATAGTGGTCCCTGGACGACTTTTTTACGATCCGCAACACTCACGAAGGAGAAGAGAAGATGACCTTTCTCCCCCACTGAGACCACCATAAAAGACTCCCTCATAAACCAAATATGATGTAAAGTTTGCAGCAAGGCCTTACGGCTATATCCCTTTGTGGTCAGTAGGCAGTCTATCAGAAGGAATAGTGCCGAGAGAGCCACCATTTCCCTACCGCTAACATCCAATTCCAAATCCCCCGCAACTAAAATGGTTAGGGAGGACTCCATGCAGCCACTTAATGCCTCCATATGACTCGCCCACTCGGTAAACCACACCCAGCCTAGTCGACAGACCACAATCCTATTGGAGATCAGCAGTAGGATGCTTCAGGTATATTTCTTGTACTCTTCTTGAATCACACTTCACACACTAGCCTGTAAATTGAATTGGTTAGGTTGATCACAAGTAGAATAGGGTTTGATCTTGCTGATTTCGGTTCTGGAATATATTACTGGATGTAGGAATTGAGAATTCTGCAATGATGACACAGTGCACACAATGTGTTTGATAAAATGTCTGAGCAGAGAATTGAATGCTAAACTGTGTTTCCTTTCTCAATCCGATTGTGTTCTCTATTGTATTTCTTTCTCTTTTAATCTCTTTATATATGTGAGCCTTGTACAATTAGTTAGTTAGTTAGTTAGGAAGGCTGTTACAATTCAACAGCTCATCCAATTACAATGAGACACTTGGATCCTAAGCCTAGAAGCATGTGACAGCTAGCACTCCTCATCCTCCAAGTAATCCACCTTCCCCTTAACTGATTTAACTAACTTCACACAGCTCACATTCCACTCTTGGATCAGTTCACTTAGCTTAGGTTCCAACACTCCCCTCTAAGCTATGTACTGATCTAACTCCCAACATTCCTCTTAGGTAGACAAACCTACCCTTGGCCAGTGCCTTAGTAAAAATGTCACCCAACTGCTCCTCTGTCTTGCAGTAGAATAGCTCCACTTCACCAGCCTGAATTGCTTCTCTAATGAAGTGAAACCGTCTGTGTATGTGTTTACTCTTCTGATGAAACACAGGGTTTTTAGACATGGCAATTGCTGAAGTGTTGTCACATAGGATAGGAGTAGGTCCTATCTGTTCTTCACCAAAGTCTTCCAACACAAACCTGAGCCACTTAGCTTGTGTGGTGGCCTCACTTGCACTAACATATTCTGCTTCTGCAGTAGACAGTGCAACACTGTTTTGCTTTACAGAAGCCCATGAGAAAACCCCACTGCCAAAAGAAAAAGCATACCCTGAGGTGCTTTTCATATCGTCCAGACTACCACTCCAATCAAAATCACAGTATCCAATTAGTGTAGCCTCCTTTCCCTTCACATATTCCAGTCCATAATCCAATGTGCCTTGGATATACCTCAGAACCCTTTTTGATGTTCCATAGTGCTTCTTAGAGGGGCCATGCATGTACCTAGATAGCAAACTGGCAGCAAACATGATGTCTGGCCTAGTTGCTGTTAAGTAGAGCAGACTGCCCACAATCTGTCTATAAACACCTTCATCTGCAGCCTCTGAACCATCATTTCTGCACAACCTGTCGTTTGTTGCAAGTGGTGTGCTTAGAGGCTTACATCCCTTTATTCCAAACCTCTCAAGAAGTGTCTGAGCATACTTCTTCTGATGAATGAACACAGACTTGTCAGTTTGGATCACTCCCATCCCCAGGAAGTGATGTAGTAACCCCAAATCAGACATTTCATACTTCATCATCATTTCCCTCTTGAACTCAGCCTTCAATTGGTCACAGTTTCCAGTGTAGACTATATCATCTACATAAATTGAGACTATTAGCATCCTCTCATTCCCTACTGTCTTCATGTAGAGGGTTGCTTCACTAGGACTCCTTAGGTAGCCACAGCTGCACAAATGTGCATCTATTTCTGCATACCAGGCCCTTGGGGCTTGTTTTAGTCCATATAGAGCCTTTCTTAGTGTCAGGACCCACCCCGGTTTCACCCCGAAACCCGAGGTAAATCCCGCTCCCGTCTGACTCCCCAACACAACACCTAAGGAACACTTACTCGAACCCAGTCAAACGCAGGAGTAATTACGTAATATCCCAAAATCCTTATCGTTTACAGAGCATAGCACTACATTACAAGGAAAATAAAAACCGAGAAAGTACACGCACACAGAAGCCTTTAAACTCTTCTAGGATCCCTCACGTCACTTCTATGCCTCAGACTCTGCCTCGACGTCAAGACCCCGCGCTAGCTCCACAACCTGGAGGGCAATTTAAAACAGAAGATGTGAGTGGACCAGAAGGTACAAAAGTTCAAAAACCATTTTATAAGAAAACCGAGTTAAACCCTCCGTTTTGAAAACACATGCATAACCAGCAGTTATAAACACATTTATAAAAGAATCATTCTTAAACATCATAAAAAACAGAAACACTATAAAGTATCATAAGAAACCACAGCATGAGTATCAGAAACCGTATCAAAAACCATAAACATCAAATTATCATTTTCCCAATCAAACCTGCTGGATCTATCCGAGTCTTTAAACTCCCGAGTCTTTAAACTCAATCCAGGCCTTAATAATATCCGAGTCTTTAAACTCCCGAGTCTTTAAACTCAAGGCCTACGGGGGAAAATCAATATATCCGAGTCTTTAAACTCCCGAGTCTTTAAACTCAATCCGGGTCTTTAAACCCAATCCGGCCGGTCCCCCGTCACATATATCCGGGTCTTTAAACCCAATAACCAGATCCAGCAAATCCAATCCCAAACCATTTGAAAACCATTTACCAATCCACATCCAAACCCGAATCCGAAATCACTGGTTCGATGCTCTCCCGGCATCCAGAACCGTCATTCCGAACCCAAATCCGGAGTCCACTTTTCCATCCTTTAAAACCAAATTCCAATTGTCAAATTCGATTTCAAAACCAAAACCTTGATTCTCAAAATCGTGTTCCAAAATCCCTTGAAATCCCGAAAACATTTCCAAAATCACCCTTTTCTCGAAAAACGTGCAAACACATAAAACCATCATAACATATTCAAGAAACATCTAGTCATAAGTAAAACCATAAAATACATTTATAAAAACAGTTATGCATGATCGAGTTTAAGGAAAGGGTCCACTCACAGTACTGAGCCCTACTCGCGTCCCGAACGTCCAGCCCGTTCCTCGGCTTCCTCGGGAAATCCCGATCCTGTCAAACACCGTCAAATTACGTCACTAATACGTCTACCAACACTCTCCTAAATTCCTCAAAAATCCCCAAACCAAAGACTTAGAACCCCGGGACCCTAAACATTCACCCTCGTGGAACTACACTCAAACGACTTCCGATTGACCCGAAACCAACTCCATTGAACTCACCATGACTCCTAGACCAAAAACTATGTTGACCGTTTCTCCCAGAACCGCCGCACGCGCCTCCACGCGCCGCCCAAAGTGGCTGCGCGTGGCCCCACGCGCCAGCTACAGTGCACCTTCAACCTCACGTCGACCCGGTTCAACACAGTAGGCTACAGCTTGAACCGGCGTCAACGGTTCTCCGCCGTGCCTGCACTAAAACACCTCCTTCCTTCTCCTATAGCTTCGTCCAACCTTACTCTAAGCATCCCCATCCTCCAATCACCTCGACACAGCCTCCTACCCGTCGTCTCAAGCTCGAACTCAAACCTCCCCAAAACTCTGTTTCATGATCCGGCCACCCAGGTAACCTCCCTTCACGGTGGCAAGACCAGACGGTTCCTAGAACCTCAAGGAACCTAACCCGACTCTCCTAGACCTTCGACTCAGTCTCTAGGATCACGACTCTTGGTTTGAACCAAAACGGGAAAACAGGGCACACAGAGTCCCTCCGTCGTGCCAACCTCCACCGTGCACCTCCCGTCACGGCAGCTCAACCAAATGACGCCCTGGACTCAACTAAACTCCCTAAACTCCCCTAGACTCTTCGATTCAACCTCTCAGGCCACAACTTCCGATTTGAAGTTCACGGCCAAAACAGAGCATAAACACGGGGCAATAGAAATTACCTGCAACCTGTCGCCGTCGTGAGCTCTGCTGGTAGTGGCTGACTCCTCGCAACCCGCACGACACCACCACGGTCTCAATTGCCCCGTACACGGCCGCCACCGCCACAATCCTCACAACCTCCCTGCTATTTACCCCTGGTTTTCCCCGCAGCTCTTGACACCTTCACACACAACCACCACACCGTCAACCTCTCTCACTGCTTCCCTCTCACTCTCTGATCACCCTCACACACTCACAATTCATCAACACTCACACCACCACCCTCAATTTCCTTCACGATCTCCCTCTGTTTTCTGTTTCCTTCTGCGCACAAACACGAACACGGGCACGGGTACACCCCAAAAATAGAACCGTGCACACACCTTAGAATCCCCCAGAACCCACTACACACTTGCCACATGTCACCATCCCCCTCTCTCTCTCACCCATGTGGCCTAATCTCAGCCGTCCATTTTGCTTTCTCTGCACACATCCCCAGAAGCCAAAAAGACCAAAATACCCTCCTGTTTTACACATTTTTTACGGTTTTACCAAAATTTCCTAGACCCGTAACTTTCGCCTCGTAAGTCCGATGAACACGTGCCGCCTGTCATCGAACTCAAGAAGACCAGAACTATCTAACCATCCTAGGTCAACCTACCAAAACTCGATTATACGAAAAGTCAACTATTCCCCCTACTTTACCCAAATTACGGTTAAGCCCTCAACCTTCCGAACATCACAACTTCCTCCTCGGATGTCGGAATCGGGCGTGCCACCTGCCTACGGATTCGTGACGTCCTCAACTACGTCCTGGTCACTGGTCAACTCCCATTTGACCACCCGAAATAAAAGTCAACATTTCTGCCCGACCCAGGGCAAAATCGTCATTCTAAGTTCCCGGACCCCTCAGGACCACCTAACCCTTGATTAACCTTACTAATCACACCTTAAACACTCTGCTAATCCCAATTCTCGGAACGGGTTGTTACAATCTACCCACCTAAATAGAATTTCGTCCCCGAAATTCCACAGCTAGTTCCCGACACCTAACGTCTTCTACCTGGTATCCATACTAGGGCAGCAACAGCTTCTCCTAAACACTCTGTCTATCATCTCCACCTTGGGTATTTCACTCCATCCCCAACTACTGTTACCACAGCCAACCCTAGCTATGTAACAACTGCATGGTGTACGCAAGGGAAACTCTATGAACAGAAAACAAAGGTATTATAAAATACCTCATGTCACAGTACCCATCTCCCTCGGCTACTAATCCGGCCACGGTCGGACTAACTTCACAAAGTCCTAAAGGCAAACTCTAGCTTGTGGGTTCTCTCCTTCAATAGGCTCAGATCGATCAATTACTGTACACTCCAAGTCCTCTAGGAAAACTCCTAGACTCTACCTCGAAATCCAACAACCAAACCAACAGAACAACCAAAAGTGAAACAAGTACCTGTCCCCACATCTGATATCGACTGATCCTCCTGCTGCGTCATCGAGAACACCCGGGCCTGAGATCCTGACGCTCTACCACGTCCCCTCGAACTACTCGTGGCTGTGCCACCACCTCCTCTAGTGCCCGCTGTCCCTGATGCTGTACTCTGTCCGGACTCCGCTACTCCTCTGCCTACACCACCTTCCTGTGGTAACAGTGGACACTCACGTCGGAAATGACCTCGCTCCCCGCAGTAGAAACACACATTCCAGCCTGGTCCACTACTCGGTCTCCCCGTAGACGCTACCGATGTCGCACTCATTTGCGGAGTCGGCGGTGCTCGGTAACCCCAAAATCCTGAACTCTGGGCACTACCAGGCCTACCAAAACGATCATCGCCCGACGAGGACGATCCACCGAAATTACCTCTTTTCGGTGTCCGCTGGCTCGAAGCTCCAGGAATAGAGGGTTCCCGGCGTCGCACCGGCAAACTAGCCTCCACTCGCACTGCAGCATCCGACAGATCTCGGAGGGTAGCAAAAGATCCAGCCGTCACTACGGCTCGAATCCCACCGCGCAAACCCAACTCAAACCTACGGCACTTCTCGGCTTCAGTGGCCACAAAAGCAGGAGCAAACCGAGACAACATCTGGAACTTCCGTTCATACTCTGCCACTGTCATATTCCCCTGCTGGAGCTGCAGAAACTCCGCCTCCTTGGCATCCCGGAAAGAACGAGGATAATACTGCTCCAGAAACCGTTCCCTGAACGTCTCCCAGGTCACACTGTGGACATCCCAACCGGACAACTCGAGGGTATACCACCACTCGTACGCCGCACCATCTAGTAAAAAGGTAGCCAGCAACACTCGTTCCCCCGGCGGACAATGCATCACCGCAAAAATCCGCTCCAGTCTAGTAATCCACCTCTGGGCTTCCTCAGGATCAGCCCCACCACTAAAAGTAGTAGCCCCGAGCCGCTGGGCTCGCTCAACCGTGGCACTCTCCGTCCCTCTGGCTACTTCTTCAGGTTGTGGAGAGGGTCTACGTCTCGGAGGCATCGTCAACCGCACGCTGAAAGAGGCATAGAAGTAATCAAACAACTGAAACACAACCTCACAAACCAACAGACCCAACAAACTCGACAAACCTATGCTCTGATACCAATTGTCAGGACCCACCCCGGTTTCACCCCGAAACCCGAGGTAAATCCCGCTCCCGTCTGACTCCCCAACACAACACCTAAGGAACACTTACTCGAACCCAGTCAAACGCAGGAGTAATTACGTAATATCCCAAAATCCTTATCGTTTACAGAGAATAGCACTACATTACAAGGAAAATAAAAACCGAGAAAGTACACGCACACAGAAGCCTTTAAACTCTTCTAGGATCCCTCACGTCACTTCTATGCCTCAGACTCTGCCTCGACGTCAAGACCCCGCGCTAGCTCCACAACCTGGAGGGCAATTTAAAACAGAAGATGTGAGTGGACCAGAAGGTACAAAAGTTCAAAAACCATTTTATAAGAAAACCGAGTTAAACCCTCCGTTTTGAAAACACATGCATAACCAGCAGTTATAAACACATTTATAAAAGAATCATTCTTAAACATCATAAAAAACAGAAACACTATAAAGTATCATAAGAAACCACAGCATGAGTATCAGAAACCGTATCAAAAACCATAAACATCAAATTATCATTTTCCCAATCAAACCTGCTGGATCTATCCGAGTCTTTAAACTCCCGAGTCTTTAAACTCAATCCAGGCCTTAATAATATCCGAGTCTTTAAACTCCCGAGTCTTTAAACTCAAGGCCTACGGGGGAAAATCAATATATCCGAGTCTTTAAACTCCCGAGTCTTTAAACTCAATCCGGGTCTTTAAACCCAATCCGGCCGGTCCCCCGTCACATATATCCGGGTCTTTAAACCCAATAACCAGATCCAGCAAATCCAATCCCAAACCATTTGAAAACCATTTACCAATCCACATCCAAACCCGAATCCGAAATCACTGGTTCGATGCTCTCCCGGCATCCAGAACCGTCATTCCGAACCCAAATCCGGAGTCCACTTTTCCATCCTTTAAAACCAAATTCCAATTGTCAAATTCGATTTCAAAACCAAAACCTTGATTCTCAAAATCGTGTTCCAAAATCCCTTGAAATCCCGAAAACATTTCCAAAATCACCCTTTTCTCGAAAAACGTGCAAACACATAAAACCATCATAACATATTCAAGAAACATCTAGTCATAAGTAAAACCATAAAATACATTTATAAAAACAGTTATGCATGATCGAGTTTAAGGAAAGGGTCCACTCACAGTACTGAGCCCTACTCGCGTCCCGAACGTCCAGCCCGTTCCTCGGCTTCCTCGGGAAATCCCGATCCTGTCAAACACCGTCAAATTACGTCACTAATACGTCTACCAACACTCTCCTAAATTCCTCAAAAATCCCCAAACCAAAGACTTAGAACCCCGGGACCCTAAACATTCACCCTCGTGGAACTACACTCAAACGACTTCCGATTGACCCGAAACCAACTCCATTGAACTCACCATGACTCCTAGACCAAAAACTATGTTGACCGTTTCTCCCAGAACCGCCGCACGCGCCTCCACGCGCCGCCCAAAGTGGCTGCGCGTGGCCCCACGCGCCAGCTACAGTGCACCTTCAACCTCACGTCGACCCGGTTCAACACAGTAGGCTACAGCTTGAACCGGCGTCAACGGTTCTCCGCCGTGCCTGCACTAAAACACCTCCTTCCTTCTCCTATAGCTTCGTCCAACCTTACTCTAAGCATCCCCATCCTCCAATCACCTCGACACAGCCTCCTACCCGTCGTCTCAAGCTCGAACTCAAACCTCCCCAAAACTCTGTTTCATGATCCGGCCACCCAGGTAACCTCCCTTCACGGTGGCAAGACCAGACGGTTCCTAGAACCTCAAGGAACCTAACCCGACTCTCCTAGACCTTCGACTCAGTCTCTAGGATCACGACTCTTGGTTTGAACCAAAACGGGAAAACAGGGCACACAGAGTCCCTCCGTCGTGCCAACCTCCACCGTGCACCTCCCGTCACGGCAGCTCAACCAAATGACGCCCTGGACTCAACTAAACTCCCTAAACTCCCCTAGACTCTTCGATTCAACCTCTCAGGCCACAACTTCCGATTTGAAGTTCACGGCCAAAACAGAGCATAAACACGGGGCAATAGAAATTACCTGCAACCTGTCGCCGTCGTGAGCTCTGCTGGTAGTGGCTGACTCCTCGCAACCCGCACGACACCACCACGGTCTCAATTGCCCCGTACACGGCCGCCACCGCCACAATCCTCACAACCTCCCTGCTATTTACCCCTGGTTTTCCCCGCAGCTCTTGACACCTTCACACACAACCACCACACCGTCAACCTCTCTCACTGCTTCCCTCTCACTCTCTGATCACCCTCACACACTCACAATTCATCAACACTCACACCACCACCCTCAATTTCCTTCACGATCTCCCTCTGTTTTCTGTTTCCTTCTGCGCACAAACACGAACACGGGCACGGGTACACCCCAAAAATAGAACCGTGCACACACCTTAGAATCCCCCAGAACCCACTACACACTTGCCACATGTCACCATCCCCCTCTCTCTCTCACCCATGTGGCCTAATCTCAGCCGTCCATTTTGCTTTCTCTGCACACATCCCCAGAAGCCAAAAAGACCAAAATACCCTCCTGTTTTACACATTTTTTACGGTTTTACCAAAATTTCCTAGACCCGTAACTTTCGCCTCGTAAGTCCGATGAACACGTGCCGCCTGTCATCGAACTCAAGAAGACCAGAACTATCTAACCATCCTAGGTCAACCTACCAAAACTCGATTATACGAAAAGTCAACTATTCCCCCTACTTTACCCAAATTACGGTTAAGCCCTCAACCTTCCGAACATCACAACTTCCTCCTCGGATGTCGGAATCGGGCGTGCCACCTGCCTACGGATTCGTGACGTCCTCAACTACGTCCTGGTCACTGGTCAACTCCCATTTGACCACCCGAAATAAAAGTCAACATTTCTGCCCGACCCAGGGCAAAATCGTCATTCTAAGTTCCCGGACCCCTCAGGACCACCTAACCCTTGATTAACCTTACTAATCACACCTTAAACACTCTGCTAATCCCAATTCTCGGAACGGGTTGTTACAATCTACCCACCTAAATAGAATTTCGTCCCCGAAATTCCACAGCTAGTTCCCGACACCTAACGTCTTCTACCTGGTATCCATACTAGGGCAGCAACAGCTTCTCCTAAACACTCTGTCTATCATCTCCACCTTGGGTATTTCACTCCATCCCCAACTACTGTTACCACAGCCAACCCTAGCTATGTAACAACTGCATGGTGTACGCAAGGGAAACTCTATGAACAGAAAACAAAGGTATTATAAAATACCTCATGTCACAGTACCCATCTCCCTCGGCTACTAATCCGGCCACGGTCGGACTAACTTCACAAAGTCCTAAAGGCAAACTCTAGCTTGTGGGTTCTCTCCTTCAATAGGCTCAGATCGATCAATTACTGTACACTCCAAGTCCTCTAGGAAAACTCCTAGACTCTACCTCGAAATCCAACAACCAAACCAACAGAACAACCAAAAGTGAAACAAGTACCTGTCCCCACATCTGATATCGACTGATCCTCCTGCTGCGTCATCGAGAACACCCGGGCCTGAGATCCTGACGCTCTACCACGTCCCCTCGAACTACTCGTGGCTGTGCCACCACCTCCTCTAGTGCCCGCTGTCCCTGATGCTGTACTCTGTCCGGACTCCGCTACTCCTCTGCCTACACCACCTTCCTGTGGTAACAGTGGACACTCACGTCGGAAATGACCTCGCTCCCCGCAGTAGAAACACACATTCCAGCCTGGTCCACTACTCGGTCTCCCCGTAGACGCTACCGATGTCGCACTCATTTGCGGAGTCGGCGGTGCTCGGTAACCCCAAAATCCTGAACTCTGGGCACTACCAGGCCTACCAAAACGATCATCGCCCGACGAGGACGATCCACCGAAATTACCTCTTTTCGGTGTCCGCTGGCTCGAAGCTCCAGGAATAGAGGGTTCCCGGCGTCGCACCGGCAAACTAGCCTCCACTCGCACTGCAGCATCCGACAGATCTCGGAGGGTAGCAAAAGATCCAGCCGTCACTACGGCTCGAATCCCACCGCGCAAACCCAACTCAAACCTACGGCACTTCTCGGCTTCAGTGGCCACAAAAGCAGGAGCAAACCGAGACAACATCTGGAACTTCCGTTCATACTCTGCCACTGTCATATTCCCCTGCTGGAGCTGCAGAAACTCCGCCTCCTTGGCATCCCGGAAAGAACGAGGATAATACTGCTCCAGAAACCGTTCCCTGAACGTCTCCCAGGTCACACTGTGGACATCCCAACCGGACAACTCGAGGGTATACCACCACTCGTACGCCGCACCATCTAGTAAAAAGGTAGCCAGCAACACTCGTTCCCCCGGCGGACAATGCATCACCGCAAAAATCCGCTCCAGTCTAGTAATCCACCTCTGGGCTTCCTCAGGATCAGCCCCACCACTAAAAGTAGTAGCCCCGAGCCGCTGGGCTCGCTCAACCGTGGCACTCTCCGTCCCTCTGGCTACTTCTTCAGGTTGTGGAGAGGGTCTACGTCTCGGAGGCATCGTCAACCGCACGCTGAAAGAGGCATAGAAGTAATCAAACAACTGAAACACAACCTCACAAACCAACAGACCCAACAAACTCGACAAACCTATGCTCTGATACCAATTGTCAGGACCCACCCCGGTTTCACCCCGAAACCCGAGGTAAATCCCGCTCCCGTCTGACTCCCCAACACAACACCTAAGGAACACTTACTCGAACCCAGTCAAACGCAGGAGTAATTACGTAATATCCCAAAATCCTTATCGTTTACAGAGAATAGCACTACATTACAAGGAAAATAAAAACCGAGAAAGTACACGCACACAGAAGCCTTTAAACTCTTCTAGGATCCCTCACGTCACTTCTATGCCTCAGACTCTGCCTCGACGTCAAGACCCCGCGCTAGCTCCACAACCTGGAGGGCAATTTAAAACAGAAGATGTGAGTGGACCAGAAGGTACAAAAGTTCAAAAACCATTTTATAAGAAAACCGAGTTAAACCCTCCGTTTTGAAAACACATGCATAACCAGCAGTTATAAACACATTTATAAAAGAATCATTCTTAAACATCATAAAAAACAGAAACACTATAAAGTATCATAAGAAACCACAGCATGAGTATCAGAAACCGTATCAAAAACCATAAACATCAAATTATCATTTTCCCAATCAAACCTGCTGGATCTATCCGAGTCTTTAAACTCCCGAGTCTTTAAACTCAATCCAGGCCTTAATAATATCCGAGTCTTTAAACTCCCGAGTCTTTAAACTCAAGGCCTACGGGGGAAAATCAATATATCCGAGTCTTTAAACTCCCGAGTCTTTAAACTCAATCCGGGTCTTTAAACCCAATCCGGCCGGTCCCCCGTCACATATATCCGGGTCTTTAAACCCAATAACCAGATCCAGCAAATCCAATCCCAAACCATTTGAAAACCATTTACCAATCCACATCCAAACCCGAATCCGAAATCACTGGTTCGATGCTCTCCCGGCATCCAGAACCGTCATTCCGAACCCAAATCCGGAGTCCACTTTTCCATCCTTTAAAACCAAATTCCAATTGTCAAATTCGATTTCAAAACCAAAACCTTGATTCTCAAAATCGTGTTCCAAAATCCCTTGAAATCCCGAAAACATTTCCAAAATCACCCTTTTCTCGAAAAACGTGCAAACACATAAAACCATCATAACATATTCAAGAAACATCTAGTCATAAGTAAAACCATAAAATACATTTATAAAAACAGTTATGCATGATCGAGTTTAAGGAAAGGGTCCACTCACAGTACTGAGCCCTACTCGCGTCCCGAACGTCCAGCCCGTTCCTCGGCTTCCTCGGGAAATCCCGATCCTGTCAAACACCGTCAAATTACGTCACTAATACGTCTACCAACACTCTCCTAAATTCCTCAAAAATCCCCAAACCAAAGACTTAGAACCCCGGGACCCTAAACATTCACCCTCGTGGAACTACACTCAAACGACTTCCGATTGACCCGAAACCAACTCCATTGAACTCACCATGACTCCTAGACCAAAAACTATGTTGACCGTTTCTCCCAGAACCGCCGCACGCGCCTCCACGAGCCGCCCAAAGTGGCTGCGCGTGGCCCCACGCGCCAGCTACAGTGCACCTTCAACCTCACGTCGACCCGGTTCAACACAGTAGGCTACAGCTTGAACCGGCGTCAACGGTTCTCCGCCGTGCCTGCACTAAAACACCTCCTTCCTTCTCCTATAGCTTCGTCCAACCTTACTCTAAGCATCCCCATCCTCCAATCACCTCGACACAGCCTCCTACCCGTCGTCTCAAGCTCGAACTCAAACCTCCCCAAAACTCTGTTTCATGATCCGGCCACCCAGGTAACCTCCCTTCACGGTGGCAAGACCAGACGGTTCCTAGAACCTCAAGGAACCTAACCCGACTCTCCTAGACCTTCGACTCAGTCTCTAGGATCACGACTCTTGGTTTGAACCAAAACGGGAAAACAGGGCACACAGAGTCCCTCCGTCGTGCCAACCTCCACCGTGCACCTCCCGTCACGGCAGCTCAACCAAATGACGCCCTGGACTCAACTAAACTCCCTAAACTCCCCTAGACTCTTCGATTCAACCTCTCAGGCCACAACTTCCGATTTGAAGTTCACGGCCAAAACAGAGCATAAACACGGGGCAATAGAAATTACCTGCAACCTGTCGCCGTCGTGAGCTCTGCTGGTAGTGGCTGACTCCTCGCAACCCGCACGACACCACCACGGTCTCAATTGCCCCGTACACGGCCGCCACCGCCACAATCCTCACAACCTCCCTGCTATTTACCCCTGGTTTTCCCCGCAGCTCTTGACACCTTCACACACAACCACCACACCGTCAACCTCTCTCACTGCTTCCCTCTCACTCTCTGATCACCCTCACACACTCACAATTCATCAACACTCACACCACCACCCTCAATTTCCTTCACGATCTCCCTCTGTTTTCTGTTTCCTTCTGCGCACAAACACGAACACGGGCACGGGTACACCCCAAAAATAGAACCGTGCACACACCTTAGAATCCCCCAGAACCCACTACACACTTGCCACATGTCACCATCCCCCTCTCTCTCTCACCCATGTGGCCTAATCTCAGCCGTCCATTTTGCTTTCTCTGCACACATCCCCAGAAGCCAAAAAGACCAAAATACCCTCCTGTTTTACACATTTTTTACGGTTTTACCAAAACTTCCTAGACCCGTAACTTTCGCCTCGTAAGTCCGATGAACACGTGCCGCCTGTCATCGAACTCAGGACGACCAGAACTATCTAACCATCCTAGGTCAACCTACCAAAACTCGATTATACGAAAAGTCAACTATTCCCCCTACTTTACCCAAATTACGGTTAAGCCCTCAACCTTCCGAACATCACAACTTCCTCCTCGGATGTCGGAATCGGGTGTGCCACCTGCCTACGGATTCGTGACGTCCTCAACTACGTCCTGGTCACTGGTCAACTCCCATTTGACCACCCGAAATAAAAGTCAACATTTCTGCCCGACCCAGGGCAAAATCGTCATTCTAAGTTCCCGGACCCCTCAGGACCACCTAACCCTTGATTAACCTTACTAATCACACCTTAAACACTCTGCTAATCCCAATTCTCGGAACGGGTTGTTACACTCAGCCTGTACACCTTCCCAGGTTCTTTTTGAGCTTCAAAACCATCTGGTTGCTCAACATACACTTCCTCATCCAACCTGCCATTAAGAAAGGCAGACTTGACATCAAGCTGATAAAGCTTCCAGTTTTTCTGTGCAGCTAGTGCTAGGAGTGTCCTGATAGTATCCAGTCTAGCCACGGGTGCAAAGGTCTCATTGAAGTCTATCCCAGGCTTTTGGGAATAACCTTTTGCAACCAATCTAGCTTTATGTTTCTGAATTGTTCCATCCAGGTTGAGTTTGACTTTGTAGACCCATTTAACTCCAATAATAGGTTTATCTTTAGGCCTGTCAACCAGCTCCCAGGTGGCATTCTTCTCAATCATTTCTATTTCTGCTTCCATTGCTTTTCTCCATGTCTTCTCCTTTGCAGCTTCTGCAAAAGTTTCTGGTTCAATGATGGACATGTGACATCTAGCATAGATGTCACTTATCCTTCTGAGTTTGATAGGAGTAGAACTAGGAGTCCCCTGATCAGTGCTTGTGTCTGTTGTCCCTGCCTGCTGCTGATCTGAATTCTGATCATCACCTTCAGATTCCCCAGATTCCATGTCAAAACCTGCTGGTGTAGTCACAGTCACTTCACTGTTTGATTCCCAGTTCCACATCATTGCTTCATTGAAGATCACACTTCTAGAAACCATCACTTTCTTAGTTTCCATGTTGTAAACCTTGTACCCTTTCTCACAGGTTCCATATCCAACAAATACACACTTGATGGAGGCCTGATCTAGTTTCTGTCTCAACTGAGTGGGAATGTGTGCATAACACACAGATCCAAACACCCTTAGATGCTTTACACCAGGCTTCCTTCCACTAAACACCTCAAATGGTGTTTTCTCTTCAATTGCTTTTGTTGGACACCTATTTAGTAGGTAAACTGCTGTACTTACAGCTTCACCCCAGAACTCATAGGGCATTTTTTTGTCGTGGAGCATGGCTTTTGCCATTTCAACTATTGTTCTGTTTTTCCTCTCAGCCACTCCATTATGCTGAGGGGAATAGGCTACTGTTAGTTGCTTCTCTATCCATTCTGCCTCACAGAATTCCACAAACTCAGTGGAAGTGAACTCTCCACCTCTGTCACTCCTCAACTTCTTTATTTTGTAGCCACTTTGTAATTCAACCATTGACTTAAACTTCTTGAATACATTAAAGACTCCTGATTTGTATCCCAAGAAATAAGTCCAACACATTCTAGACAGATCATCAATAAATGTCACAAAGTACCTGTTTCCTGCCATTGTTTCTGTCTGCATAGGGCCACATACATCTGTATGTATTAGTTCCAAGGGACTTGAAGCTCTCCATGACTTCCCTTTATCAAAACTCTCTACATGCTGCTTCCCTGCAATGCAGCCTTCACAGGTTTCTTTGTATTCTGACAGCCTAGGTAGACCCCAGACCATTTGTTGTTTCTGCAGTGTCATCAAACTGGAATAGTTTAGATGACCATACCTTCTATGCCATAGCCAGGCATTTCCTTCAACTGTGGCCTTTCTTGCCACTGTGTTGACACAATCCAGGGACAGAGAAAAACATCTGTTCCCTAGCATTGGTACTATGGCAATCATTTGAGTAAGTCCTTCATCTTCATAGATGTTCACCTTCCTGTTCCCAAAGGTCAGATGGTACCCGTGTTCCACCATTTGCCCCACACTGAGCAGATTTGCATCAAGTCCAGGAACCAACATTACCTCATGGATCTGCCTCTTGCCACTTCTTGTGTTTATCTCAAGAGTGCCCTTGCCTGTAGCTTGTACCAATTCTCCTGTCCCCATTTTGACTTTAGCTGTTAGGGATCTGTCAACATTGACCAACAATGACTCATGTGAAGTCATGTGGTTACTGCATGCACTATCAACATACCAGTCACCAACATCTTTTGATACTGAGGCTGAGTTGCATGCATAGAACATCACCGTGTCTTTCTCCTCTATAAGTCTAGCTTGATGAACTTCTGGTTTAGTAGTTACCTCAGTCTGCTTCTCAGAACAGTTTCTGGCTAAGTGACCAGACCTGTTACACTTGAAACATTTCTTCATTTTAAACCAGCAGTGTCCCCAGTGACTTTTGCCACAAATCTTGCACTTAGGAGTACTAGACTCAGCCTTTCCTGCTTCTGTGTTTTGGTGACTAGGTTTCCCAGAATTGACCCTCCAATTCTTGTAATTCTTTTGATTTTTCTTCCATTTTCCTTGGTGCTCACTTCCCTGCCCTCTGAAACCCCCAGATTGTGCAGAGAAGGCTTTGTCCACATTGATACTTTCTTCTTCATGCCTTTCTAGTCTTTGATTAAAGGCTCTAATAGAAGCCACTATGTCTTCTACTACAATATTATCAAGATCTCTTGTTTCTTCAATGATGGAAACAATAGAATCATAGGACTTTGTCAAACTTATGAGTATTTTCTGTGCTAGACGTTTTTCAGGGATATCTTCTCCATATGTTTTCATTTGATTTACTACATCATATAGTCTAGACAGATATGAGTTTAAAGATTCATTATCTTTCATTCTTGTATACTCAAAATCCATTCTTAAGGACTGAAGTTTGACAGCTCTTACCTTAGTATCTCCCCTCTACTCTCTCTTCAACAGATCCCAAGCACCCTTTGCTTTGTCTTCACTTCTTCATTCTTGACTTCACTGAGTCCTATCTCTACATATTCCCAGAGATCCTGAGCCCTCAGAATTGTCCTCATCTTTATGCTCCAGAATTCGTAGTTGTTCCCATCGAACACAGGAGCCCGTAGCTCCCCTCCAGCAATTCCAGAACCAGCCATATTAGCTTCTTCCACAAGTCACGTCCCAGCAACAAGATCAGAGACCAACCAGCTCTGATACCATATTGGAGATCAGCAGCAGGATGCTTCAGGTATATTTCTTGTACTCTTCTTGAATCATACTTCACACACTAGCCTGTAAATTGAATTGGTTAGGTTGATCACAAGTAGAATAGGGTTTGATCTTGCTGATTTCGGTTCTGGAATAGATTACTGGATGTAGGAATTGAGAATTCTGCAATGATGACACAGTGCACACAATGTGTTTGATAAAATGTCTGAGCAGAGAATTGAATGCTAAACTGTGTTTCCTTTCTCAATCCGATTGTGTTCTCTATTGTATTTCTTTCTCTTTTAATCTCTTTATATATGTGAGCCTTGTACAATTAGTTAGTTAGTTAGTTAGGAAGGCTGTTACAATTCAACAGCTCATCCAATTACAATGAGACACTTGGATCCTAAGCCTAGAAGCATGTGACAGCTAGCACTCCTCATCCTCCAAGTAATCCACCTTCCCCTTAACTGATTTAACTAACTTCACACAGCTCACATTCCACTCTTGGATCAGTTCACTTAGCTTAGGTTCCAACAAATCCACGCAACAAGCGCGGCCGCCATCATCGTACCTTCAAGCCAAGGCCGCCATCGTCGTACCGTCAAGCCAAAGCTAGCTACCACACCTAAACTCTAACCAAAAAGAACGGAAGGGACAATTTTTTTTAGATGTGATCAATTTAAAGTGTATTTACAAAAGTTAGAATTTTAAGTGGTCCGCATAGTATTATTGAGTCTTAACTTTGCTTAAACAAATTAGAAACTAATAATTAAAAATAGAATTAACAAAAAAGAAATGTCAGAAGATGAGAATTCCAGGAGTTGAAATCTTTACAAACTCCTCCACTGTCTCCTCTTTAAAATCCTCTAATCTCAAACCAAAATTAACTTAATTAAGCCTACTTAATTTTATGATTAGACTAATAAAATTATTAATAGCTATTTATAGAAAAGGACAAAGTTGGAAACAGGTTCATCATCTTGCTAGCTAGCTCCAAATCCGAGAAGACACTCTCAAATCCTTTTCCTTTCTCACATGATTCTTCAACTCACCTGCACCAAAGTCACATGAATTATACTAGGCTCAAGAATCAATCTCCCCCATCTTTTACATCCAAATTATTTTTAGTGCCAAAATAACAAAAATGGTTCCCTTCTCAATTTTTACATTTTCATCATAATATTTTCTGAAGTGAACGTAATTATTTCTGTAAAAATAAAATATTATGTTCAAATTTCCCCTTTTTTTTATTTTTACAAATTTGTTGTTGTCTTGACATTGGAAAATTCTTAAATTTTTGTGCATAGGGAAAATCTGATAAATGTCTTTATATAAATTTAAAAAAATAAGAAATAAAAAGGCCAATGAAACTCTGAAAAAACTAAAATCGACTAAAGTAATAGACGTGACAAACATTAAATCGAAGAAAAAGAACAGAAGCGCAGGAACATATAAAACCATAGAAAATGAAACACATGTTACCACCTGCAAAGTTAATAATTAATTAAGCTGAAAAATAATTAAACTCAGTTAATTGTGGTAAATTAATTTTATAATTACCTGAGGGCTGAGGCTGAGGGATTGCAGTTAGGGGGATCTTCAAAGAGGGAGAGAGAAAGCTGCTTGTGAGCAAGTCCAATGTCAAAGAGAATGAGACCTGATCTTGGATCATCAACAATGATGTCTTTGACTGGAAGCCATAGAAAGAGCTCCTCTTGGGACAAACCCTCAACCCCAATGAGACCTCCATAGCTGAGATTGGCCCTCACAACACTATCAAAGAATACCCTGTTCTCAAATTTGGTAAGGCAAGGCCCATCAAGGAACACTTGAAGCTGCCCATTCTCAGAGAGGGTGTAGGATTTCACCTCCTTTGGGAGGAGCCCACCTGGCAACCCTTTGGAGATCAGAAGGTCGTGAATTGAAGAGGATGAGGAGGACGAGGGACAGAGAAAGAGAAAGAAGGTGACCGTGATGAAGAAGCTCTGAGTGTTAAACAAGGACATGATGATGAATTGATGATGATAAATTGGTAATGGCTTGGGTTGGAAATGCCTAGAGTCAGAGAGAATTTAGAGAGTTTTTTTTTTTTTTTTTCCTTGCGTTTTTTTTTTTTAAAGTGGATCATTAATTATTTGGAGAGTTGGAAAGTTGAGACACTGTTTAATAAAGGGCCTTTTTTTGGTTAAACTTACCATTTGGCCCTTGTTTTCTGACTGATTCTCAAACTGGCCATGGGCTTTGGAGTTTAATTATTTTGTTCTGCAGCACCTAATTGTGTTGTTTATTTATAAATCATTTGTTGTCTTGGCTTTGATGTTTGTTATGAATTTTCGAAATAGTAGATATATCAAATGATTGAAATAACAATATCTAACGGATAAAGCGTTAATCAAATTTACGAATATCTCATTCTAAATAGTGATATCGATATCATTTACAGTCAACAAAAATGACAGAAATTTGGTATAAAAATTGGAGATTTGCAATGAAACTTTGGGAAAAACTTAAGTACCCAATAATGGTTATATAGGACTAATAAAAAGTATAAAATAACTTTGATATAATAAATATATGATGAATAATATTATGCAATATGATTCTGTCAATAAGATAATATAAAATTTTCAACATAAACATAAATTGAAGTGAATTACTATAATTGAATGTTAATATACTTAAAAGTATAAAAATAAGCATAACAATGGAGTTTACATGTAAGGACCTGGATCTTAAACAAGGGTAAATTGGAAAATTTAGACAAAATTGACAATTTTGCCCCTAAAGTCAAAGGTTGATTTTTTTTGTCAAAGTTAAAAGTTGACTTTTTTACCGTGACGACTTTTGGCGATTCCGGAAGCGCTGTTAGGAAGCTCTCGATCTCCTGAGTACGTTGACAGGCAGCATGCCGAAAACAGAGAACGATTGAATAGGTTATTATTTGTTGTGTATGGATAGTAATTCGGCCAAAAAAACAAGAAAATCGAAAAACAAAGAGAAAATGAAGAGAAAACTGATAGGGATAAAGGGAAACAAAAGATAGGTGAGGAAGAAGAGTTGTGGAATTGAATTGGATGGTGAAGAGGGTACCCATGATGGGCTTTCGAGTTTTTGGTTGGATGACCCAGTTTCGAACTGGAAGCTTGGTTTCAAGCTTTTCTTCAAGTTCTTTGTGATCTTGTGACCTTGTTAGGTCTTTGGTTGGTGGTTTGGACACTGGAAGTGACAGGACCCATCCCAATCCCCCCCGGGATTAGTGCGGGATGACCCTGCTCCCGTCTGACACGAAGTGTCAGACAAGGGATATTTCCGATCTTTGCCCTCCCGGGCTATCAGAGTACGCCAGGATCCGGAGGAGGCATGTGATATCTCGGTCTCTGCTACAACCCACACCCGCCGTCAACCTGAAGGGCAGTCAAAACATTAAAAACTGTGAGTGGACAAAACAAAGAGTTTATAAAAACATTTCATAAGAGACATTTGTACCCTTCACTAAAAAGCATGCATGCATTCGAAAACCATTTATCCGAAATAAACCATATGTGGGAACTAAGCCCAAAACCAAGATTGAAAGAAACATAATGAAAATGACTATACAGGCCACTGCCCAAATCCATAAGGGACTCGGCCCAAATCATAAGAAACCAACCATACGGGCTACTGCCCAAAACCTGTGTAAACACACATCATATATCATATCATATAGCATACATCATATATACATATAATTCACACAACCAATCCTGTCACGGTTTCCAAAGCTACGCGCGTGCTACCCAGGACTCAATCCGAGGCTTCTCAAAGTCAAGATCAATGTCCGCAGACCACTGACCCTACCCGAGGTAATAGTAATCATAGCCTTCCTGAGAGTAAGGAACCCAACTGGGGGGTGACTCCACTCAGTCGGTGCTCCGTGACTACTCTGGGGTCCACCCAGGCCAACGACCCTCCCCGGAGGAGATAATAGAAGTAAAGGAAGGTATATGAATACATGTATATACATAACATAAACGTTCATGCCCGGTTCCCTTGAACCGTCATGATCCATAAAATCCATAACAAGGGTTCATGCCTGTTACCATAAACCGTCATGAACCAGAATGACCTGACAAAGGTTCATGCCGGTTCCCATAAACCGTCATGAACCACAATGACCTTTCCAGAGTTCATGCCGGTTCCCATAAACCGCCATGAACTTGGAAATCCATCTAGGGTCCCTGACCCGAAATCATCAGTGTAAAACATCTGGGTCTCGTGCCCGAACATATGACATCAACTGGGCACCGTGCCCGATATCGAAGGGTCAGTCACGACTCCAATCACAGTGATGCGTGCAACCATCCATCCAGGACCGCCCTCAATCCTGGTATGTCGCCGTGAACAAATCAACCGATGCGACCGCCACAAGATCATAGTGCACTCATCACCGATCGCTATCCTGAACCATCAGCACTCCGAAGTCGAGCCTCCCCAGGCTGCCCGACCACGAATTGTGCATCGTGACCTCTCCGGAAGGAACACATCCCAATCCGGAGGCGAGCGTCGTATCGTTGATCGTCGTGCACATAGCACCCGTCGCGACCACGATTTAGACCCGAAGGTCGTAAATAGCGTCATATGCCCGAGACAAAACTAAATGGGTCTCATACCCGAGTTTATCATTTTTGAAATCCAAAACCATTTCATTAAAACCAATAAAGAAATACAGACCCGTATAAGCACCGTATAAGGCTGAAACCTCGAAATACGTGCTGATACGTAACCACATACAAATGCACCCATGGCATCAACAAACAAGTAATAAAACATATAATAAACATTTATGCATGCACCAATTTAGAAAACAAGGTCCACTCACAGACCGTCCGAGCTGCCGCCTCGATTTGCGTGCCATACGGCTCCCCGAGCCGATCACCATCACCGGGACTCCCAAACCTGTCCAAATTTTAATAGAAGGTTACTAACTACTTAATTAACCTTCTACCAAAGCCCCGTAATTTTTCCGAACTTTTAACTATTTTTAAAAACCAAACCTAAACCTTCCGATGCCCCGAAACATATCGAGACGGTGTCCGATCGACACGAAACCAGTCCCAAAAGGTTCGTTACATCGAATAGATGATTTCACATGTTGGAACATTCCCAAAAATATCCCCCACGCGCCCGCACGCGCCGCCTGAAGTGGCTGCGCGTGGGCTTCACGCACCAGCTACAGTATCATCTCCTACTTCGGTCAGACCAGTCCGGTTTTTCCTGCAACTTGGACCGGCGTGACCGGTCCAGGTCTCCTTCTCCCTCATTTTCGGTCCGTTTCTCCTATTCCAATTCCTAAATTCCTATTTCTTCATTTCCTATTTAACCCAATCAATTAAACAACCTAAAACCCTCAAAAATCCACGGTTCAATTTTGAACCTCACGGTTCAATTTTCCAAAACCCTCCACAGAGCTTCCCCGACGTCCAACCCTTCTCCAAACCTTCCTAAAAACTCCCTAACAACCTAAATAACCCATCCTAATCATCCAAAACAGTTCATAACATCAAAATCCACACAAAAATTGAAAATGGGCTTACCGGGTACCCGCTCGGGTTCTGGGTTCCCGCCACCGCCCACGGCGGTTCCATCCACCAGTTGCCGTCCTTAGTCCTCCTCTCTCACCCTCTGGTCTCAGTTATGGTTACAAGGGAAGGGTTTGGTGTTTGGGTGAGAAATGGTGATCGGGTTGGTTTGGGAAAAATGGGAGAAATGGATGAATGGGGAAGGGTTTGATGCATGAATGAAATTGGTGTCCATTGGATGGGTGACACTTGTCACTCATCCATTAGGCATCAGGACAAATATCTGGCCCCACTAGAGACAAAACTGCACTTTTTGTCTCGTAAAACGCGTCGCCGTAAATAGTATCCCAAAACTTCCGTGAACCGTAACTTCGTCATCGAACGTCCGAATTCGACGTGCCGCCTGTCTACCGATTCGTATCGTCCCCATCTACTTAATGGTCTTTGGCCCTTGGCCATCGGACCTCCCGGTCAAAAAGTCAACATTTGCCCCCTTTTAACCAAAATTACCAAAATGCCCCTAAACTTCCCAACGTCATAACTTCTTCCTCGACGTCGGATTTGAACGTCCCACCTGTCTATAAACTCGTGACGTCATGAACTACGTCATGGTCATCGGTCAAAGTTCATTTGACAGCCCGATTGAAAAGTCAACGTTTTGCCACCACTAGGGGCAAAATGGTCATTTAGCATCGTTCGTCCGATTTAGCCTAACTAATCACAGATTAACCTCACTAATTGTGATTAGTCACTAATCGTGATTAGTCACTAATCTAATCTAGGAATTTGGGACGGGTCGTTACAGGAAGTGCCCAGAACCGAAGACCAAAATTATGGCTGAATTGGTGAGTTTTGAACTTTGATTTTGAGCGTGTTTTCTCATGATTTATAGTTCTAGATTTATTGTTAAGTTGTTGTAGATTAGATTGATCAGAAAAGGAGTGAAAAAGACTAGAAATAAAGAAATTAGGGTCGAGTCGGGTTGCCAGGTTGGGCGATCCGAATTGCTGGGGAGTGGGCTGGTCGCAAGGTTGAAGATGATCCATAGTACCTTAGCACGTGGCTCCCTCACAACCACTTTGGGGCGCGTGGGGCACGTGAGTCTGAATCCCGAGGAGCGGCCAACATGTTTTTCCATCATTTCAATGTAACAAACATTTTGGTATAGGTTGCAAGTCGATTGGACACCATTTCAGAGTAGTTTTTGGTGTCTGAAGGTTTAGGATTCGTTTTAAATACATTTAATAATTTGGAAAATTATGGGATTAAATTAGGAGTTAATTGAGATGGTTTTTGACCCTCATATGTGAATTTTGGCAGGAAGTGACTTTTTCGGATTTTACAAAAAAACGTGCAAAGCGGATTTCGGTGCTACGGAGGTGTGTGAGTGGACTTTTTTTCCCTAAACTTTTATGCATTCATACTTACATGAAATAAATGTGTTTTTATGTGATTTTGGTATAATCACGAATTTCATATGATTTCTATACGATTTTTATGAATGTAGACTTAATGACACGTTTTCCAAGAATGTTGTGGATTATGGTTTTGGGCTTAGGCCCGAGGTTCTGATTGTGGTTTGATTTGTAATATTTGATGGGATGTATAGGTTGTTGGTATTGATGGTGTAAACTGTGGTTTCTGGGTATTCGAGATGAGATATGTTGTGAGAGGTGTGATATTGAGTTGTGATATAAGCATCTATTTCTCGAAACTTGTGATGTATGAAATGTGTGGTGACTGTGTGGATTGGTTATGAATCTCAGACGTTGAGCCCTGGAATCCGAATCTTGAGACTGTATTGTGTTGACGACTCAGACGCGAGCTCGGGGCTTCAAATCCTGAGTTAGATTTCACCCGAAAGTCAAGTTAGAGGCTCCGAATCCCGAGTGACTGTGTGATAGCCTACCAGTAATGCCTTGTGATGGATGATTGATGTTGTACTTATGTATTGATGATGAGGTTACTATATGTGAGTTCTGTGCTGATGTTGGTTATGGATTGATTGTGTGGATTGATATGATGGCTTCTGTGACTGTGTTGTGATGACTCAGACGTCGAGCTAGGCTCTGAATCCCGAGTGAGTTTGTGGTGTACCTTCCAGTGGGGTAGTGGTTTCATGTGTGACATTGTGATGATGGTGTGTTGATTATTTATGGTTGATGTGTTGTATTCTTGTGGGGATGGTTATATCGACTTGTTGAGATTTTTAAATGGTTTAATGACTGTTGATTTGAGAATTGTTTTCACGTATTTTGTGATGATAAACTGGATTTGATTTAATCGAAAACTGTTGGTTTGGAATGGGTTTTTCTTGTATGCATGCATAGTTTTGGAAAACGGAGGGTAAAAGATGGATGTTTTCAAATTATGATTTTAATTATTTTTTTTCGTCCACTCACACGTTTTCTTGGGTTTATAACCTTATAGGGCCGCTTGACAAAACCCAAACTACGCATTAAATTAAACACGTAATTTGAGTGTTATGCAATTTAAACCCTTTTTGTGCAGATGTAGTATTGGTAAATAGGGATCGTTCTTAACCGGGGAAATTAGGGAACATTAATAATATGTTAGTGAGAAGAATAACGAATAAAACAATAATGAATAAAATAAAAGTATAAAAGAATAAAAGAATAAAGAATTAAAAGAATAAAGGGATAAAAGAATAAAGAATAAAGAATTAAAAAGGGAGGTTTGAAAAGGGTTGTAAATATAAAATAAAGAAAATAAATAAAAATAATTAAATACTTAATTCTACTTCTACTTTAACCTTTGTACTAGTGAACTTTCTTTAAACATTGATTTAACAAAAAAAAAAACTTTCTTTAAACATATTTTTACCAACACTCTAACATCATGCTCATATTGAATCAATCACGAAATCCTACCTTAATCATCTCAAATACATGCATACATTTTTCATATTATAAATGCACCGAACATCGGATTATTACTTACAATATGATTCACCTTAAATTAATGATTTAATGCGCCGAACAACGATCAAACATTAAATCTCTTCAACTCTATTCTAAATGCCCCGAACAACGGATCCACATTTAGCTTCGAATTGAAGTTTAAGCACTAAAACATATGAAGTAAAAGAAATTCAAAAAGTAAAACACATGGAGATTGCATTCTTACTTACAAATGTTAGAAAGAAAATACCAACACATATATTGAATCATAAGTAATACCAATAACAATAACAAGAATTTAAGTAGGAAAGTATGGATTTTCACAAGAATCACCGAATAGCGGCAGGAAACTTGTGAAGATGGAAGAAGAAATACGAGGAATTCAATCTTAAAACTCTTGAATTGCCTTAGAATTACTTGACCTAGGTATTTCTTAAGGAAAACATAAAAATGTGTTTAAGAGATCTCAAAGAAATATCACAAGAACAAAGTAAAGAAGAAATGAAATTAAGAAAAATAAAAGTAACATAAATTAAGAACAAGAATTAAAAGAAAACTAATTAATAAGAAAATCTACAATAAGTTAAAATGGTCCCCAAAAATGTCTCTCAAAAGAGAAAAACAAAAGAACTAAACTAAGAACTAAAAACTAAGAAAAATGGAAGAAATGGAGAAATGGAGAAATGCAACTAATGGGGGACACATGGGGACACTCAAATACATGAAATGACATCCCTATTTATAGAGGGAGTGCCACAATTGTTTAAATAAAAGTACAAAATTAAAATATAAAAATAACAATAAAATAATACATGAAGAAGTGATGGAAATGATGAGATTTGGTGGATTTTGGGGAAAAGATGCTGATTTTTGGGAAAGATGCTAATTTTTGGCTTGGGCTTCTAGATTTCAGCAGCTTCCAACTGAAATTCCAAACAAATTTCGATGGTCTCCCTTCTTTTAGTCATATATTTTTCGTTAAAACTCGATTGGAATGATTTTTTCGCCGAAATGTTCTGAATTTCATGCTTTATTTATTTCTGCAAAAATCTCACAAAATATATTATTTTCTCCAATTGTTTATTAATTTAACAATAAAATTAAAGTATAAAGGGTATAAAATAATATAAAATAATGTTTAATTGAAGACTTATCACCGCTACACGGAGATCGAGACTCGAGAGGCGGAGGCATGAATTAACGAGTTATGCGTGTATCCCTTGTCTGACAAGGGATTTGTTAGACAGGAATAAGGCCCGATGGTCTTTTTGCGGTATAATCGAGTGGGATCCTGTCATTATATTTACATAATAATTTAGAAAATTAGACATTAAATAGTGAAAAATTGGACGTAAAACGAATTCTTATTAATTGTATGCTAATTTCATATTTTTCTAAAGTTCATTAATATTCAAATTAACCATTCAACATAATGCTTCAATTCAACATAATTTACTTCAATTCAACATAATTTGCTATTTTTATTAAATTCAACATAATTTGTTTCAATTCAACACAATTTGCTTCAATTGAACCATCTCTACTCTCCGATTTCTTCCATTCAACATAATTTGTTTCTAAATTCCATTAATATTCAAATTAACCTTATATTTATAATCCCAATTTTTTTTATATCAAATACTAATTTAAATATAAAATATATTATATTGGATATTCAGAAATATACTCATATGATATCTATTTAATTTACAAGTTGTACCATTAAACTCAAAATAAAAAATAAAAAATATTTCTTGTTGACTAGACGGCGAACCGACCCCGCACTCGCCGCTACACGTCGGTGACGGCCTCTACGCGTGGTCGACTTCTTTCTCGATCCGGGTCTGCGATTTGAGTTTTCGGACCCGACGACATGACTTGGTTCAAAATCAATGGTTTTACGTCCAAATTTCACAAATTAACACCATATCTCAATCGTTTTGATTCCAAAAAGATATCTATGGGCATAAAATAAGAAAAAGTACTGAAATTAATTTGAGTCAATTTCCTTCACCTCCTTTAGGTGTAGCACGGCTGAAAATTCTGATATTTCAACATAATTTCGACCGAAATTTCCAATTTTTTCATCTATGGATATATCATTGTATCTAGAAAGCTACCGGATCGTGCTTTTTTTTCCTCTCATAATATATATGATATCAAAACACACACGTGGATTGAATAGGAAAATGTGTGGTGTATAGTCGCAGTACATAGAATTATTTCTCCATCTATACCAATAAGGCACAACCCATTTCCTCTTCGTGGTTTTTAATTTTTGCCCAATAAAATTTTAAGCAAGTCACAAAAACGCATAATTTTTATATTGGAAGGTAATTAATTTAAATTAGTAAAAAATGATTAGATTCACAAAATACATACCCTTTCACTATATACTGAATTTCTTGAAATTTATTCCTTTGGATTTAAATCTTGTGTGAGAATTTAAGTTATGCTTGAATGAGTAATTTTAAAATATCAACAAATTTAAGTTATATTTTTTAAAAAATGCACTATAAATAATTAAATAGTTAAGGGAGTTATGAGTAATTAAATACGAAACTACTAGAGAACACATGCACGAAATAAGTATAGTAAATTATCACTATTAAATATCAACAAATTTAAGTTATATTGTTTAAAAATATACTACAAAATGATAGATGGTAAATTTTGTGGTATATTTTTAACTAATTTACTTTAATTTTTGAGTAAATAATTAGTACACCCTTGAAAACATATACTTTTATTTAAAACATTTCTATCAATTTATTTTTATTAAAAAGTTCTTTAAACAATTAAAAACAGCATTGTCTTATTTGAACCTCTTTGCCTCATGTGCCCTTTAGTGTTTGGCTTCTTTGGCCTCTTTGGCCGTTTATTATATTATATAGTTACAATTAATTTTTTTTCTATGACATAAAAATTAAAGTTTATATTGTCTAGAATTCAACGATAGAGTATAGAAAGTTTTTGGGAGGGGCTGAGATGATAGTGAAAAATCGTACCACGTAGGGTTTAATTCTTAGATTTTGGGCTAAACAATACATAATTAATAAAATTATTTAATATTGAATGATAAAGATTTTTTTAAATTTAAAAATATATTTGAAAAATTCTTTCTTTTAATATTTTAATTTAAATTAGATTAGATACTCATATTACTCTTAAAATGAACGTACAAGTGAAAAAAATTATAAATAGCAGTAATATTTTCATAATCCTTCATAATCATGCAATATGCATGAACATTGCTACATTGCTCTTATTAAATTTGGTAATTCAATATGGTTTAACTACAATAATTGCACCTATAGAAAAGCCCTTTGAGTGGCTCAAACTGCTCACCCAACGTACTTCCTGCTGGTGCTGGCAACGATATCCATCAGAGAAAATGACAACTATTGATAACTATTATTTACATCCGTGTTCATTTTTTATCATAATTTATTTTAACATACTTGAGTTGCCATCTAGCCATGATAATCTCGTAAGGAAGGTAAATTCATAATTAAGTGGGAGGCTATAATAGTAATATAACACGCATAGTGACGGTGTTTTAGACATTCTACAATCCCATAAGAAGAACGGAGTGTATATGAACCAGATTACCAGATTGTAACGGCTGCATCTGCAGTGAAAAGTCAGAAAATGGAAGAGGTCATCACATGACTTCTGCAGCCGAAGGGGTGGTAAATACGTAATTATGCACCAGCTAGCATATTTATTTTAGCCGCTGGCGGTCAATGTACCTGGCCTCAGAAGGAACTTATGAAAGCTAACACTTTCTGTGACCAAAAAGTATATGAAGACTTCTTTTTTTCCATGGAAGAAGACTCACGCAGAGACTAATATCAATCGCTTTAACACAAAAATTAGAAAGAGTTAATCATTATCATTAGATACTGGGCCCACCTAAAACACGTGTTCCAATAGTCGTTTTCCCTGTTGCCAGCTCTTAATTAAATTCTGTACAACTAATTATATTACATTTAAGATGATTTTAGTTTTCATTTATAAATTAGTGGTCTTTAAGTGCGAATCCAACTATATATTGTATCATAAAAGGATCATGGATAAAAATTTAACCTTTCGTATAAAAAGGATCTATTTCGTTTGTTGATGATTGCAAATTAGTCCTAATATTTTACAACATTTCAAACAAATACTCAAATAATTAAAAAATTTATATCCATTAGTTATAGTTAATTTAGGAGTTTTTTTTTTTATTAAAGGGGAGGTGAGAATTTGAAAATTTTGCATATAATATGTAATCAAGGTTCAAACTTGTGGAACCATCAATTATCGGAAAATTGTGCAGCCGCCATGTGACTCACAACTCTCATAATGTCGATATTAGCCTTGGTAAATACGATGACGATATGATACGATCTTCACAGTAATTTAATATATTTACCAGTTGAATATATTAATTAATCAGATCAATGTCAATAATAAATCATCTCTTCGTGAGTTATTTATTATTATTTATATAGTAAATAATAAGTGATTTATCCTAATATAATCACATATTTAACTCTATCTCCTTCAACCAGGCGCTCTGGTGACTCAAGACTTCACTATAAATACAAGGTACATCTCATTTCTAAAGGTAATTCAAAAGCTCATACCGAAACTCTACTGGTTTATTTATCTATTAAACTGATTTAGGCATCGGAGTGTTCTTGGTTGAACCATCCCCCCGAGCTTCAACCTTAACCCCAATTATTTCTTATTATTGTGTGTAGGGTTCAAGAATGAATTCTACAAGTCGGACGATTTATGCATCAACAATTGGTGCTTTCATTGAGAGCCGATTTGAGAAATACTCAAAGCGTGCTCCTTAGTTTTTCCTTGAAAAACTCTATTCTACTTTCAATACTCACCATTCCTCATATGGCCAGAACACGCCGATCAGCACGGACTTCCAAGGCTATCACATCTATTGCAGCGATCGCCACCGCAAGCGAACCGCTTCCTGAGATTATAGAGGAGCCACTTGCCCACTCCTCACGCGGTCCGCGCCATTCATCAATTTACCTACCATTCGAAATGCCAGATTGGACACCTACCTTCAGTTTTGGGACATTTCGTATATCAACTGCTTCTGTAGACCCTCCACCTGCAACAGGAGCAAGGACTGCGTTTTTTCAACAAACAGACGAGCTATTGGTGGGAGAAGCATTTCAAAGAGTCTCGAATCAACTACCTGTCGGCATGGAACTAAGAAGGCACTTGGACGCGCTGCGTAGTGAACAAGCCAATGCCCCCACACGTGGGAGGCAAGGTTCATCGCATCAATCTGAAGGCGTGTGACATGCATCCCAACACACTGCTCGCTATGAGCGGAAATCTTGGGACTCACCTCCACAACTTGGAATGGCGCAACAAGTCGAGCAGCTGAGCAATCATGTTCGAGTCCAATCGAAACTCTTACAACAGCTTTTGGGAGACCTAGGACATATGGGGCTGCTGAGAGGTGCGACATACCTCACGAAGCATCTAGGAGCATCCCAAGACGTGCCAACAAGGAGCATGAACAATGTTAGACATTGTCCTGGGACACATCACTAGGCAGTTTTGGAGAAGTAAACTGTACTCCTAGAGTGAGGAGCCAAGACTACCCGAGACCTTCAGCCTGCGAGCAACTTGAAGGATGCGCTGGCGAACTCTCACGCATTGAATTCCCATGCAAGAGCTGGTGCCAACATGCGATCTCCCAAACTACGCACCCTCGCTCGGATAGGTAATTCCGCCGTGTCTCTAGGCATTCTGACTATCACAGCGAGAAGGATGAGACTTACTCACCAACTCATTCATGCACGTGCTAACTGTGACTCGAGAGAGTCGGCGTCATTTGACCCAACATGGGAATCTCCTTCATCAAGGCCCATTGCACACTGAAGACGTCCACAAGATGCTAGAACGATGCCTCCAAGGAGTCCAACATGAGGACGACTTAGAAGATGACCTTTGGCGCCAGATTCAAACTTGACCAACTACACCATTTGTCAGGGACATCGAGGAGGAACCATTCCTGCAACGATTTTCAACTCCCAACTTTAGCCAATTTAAGGGGGTCTCTGACCCGGTGAAGTACATCGACTATTACCGAGGAGTCATGGTGCCTCATTGGAAACTCCAAGCCTTCGCCACGTGAAACACTCCAAGCATTCTCCTTGTAACTCACTCCAAGCTTTCTTCATGCGAAGCACTCTAAGCCTTCTTATAAGAAGCATCCAATCCTTCGCCCCGCAAAGCACTCTAAGCCTTCGCCATGCAAACTTTCGTCATACAGAGCACTCCAAGACTTCGTCACGCAAAGCGCTCCAATTCCTAGCCATACGACGCACTTCAAGCCTTCACCACACGAAGCACTCTAAGCCTTCACCCCACGAAGCACTCTAAACCTTCGCCATATGGAACACTTCAAGCCTTTGCCATGCGGAGCACTTAGAGCCTTCTCCACGCAAAGCACTCCATGCCTTCGCCATATGGAACACTTCAAGCCTTTGCCATGTGGAGCATTTAGAGCCTTCTCCATGCAAGCACTCCAAGCCTTCGCCACCCGAAACACTCTAAGCCTTCGTCACGGGAAGCACTCCAAGATTTCGCCATGCGAAGCTGTGAAGACTCGGAAATTTGAAAAATGAAATTTTGGAAAATTTGAAGAAAATGACGATTTTGCCCTTGGAATTGGGCGAACGGTTGACTTTTGGTTCGAGCTGTCAAACAGACTTTGATTGATGACTGTGACGTAGTTCGGGATGTCACGAGTTCATAGACAGGTGGCACCTCCGATTCCGACATTCGGGGAGAAAGTTATGATGTTCGGAAGTTCAAGGGTAATTTGGTAATTTGATTAAAAAAGGGCAATTTGTTGAATTTTCAAACGACATGGAATTTTCACGTAATTCAAAGACCGTTGGGTAGGTCTCGAGATACTGACTCCGTAGACAGGCGCCATGCGTCACTTGAAGTTCGGACGACCAAGTTACGGGTTTAGAAGTGTGAAGGGGATTTTGGTAAATTGTAAGGAAAAGGGCAAAAAGGTAATTTGGCTGGGACTTAATGATTCGGCCATATTGGTGTGTCACATGGTTTGGGAGTGACATCTGTCGCTCTAAATGCATTATTAGTGTCTGTATGTTGAGGTAAGAAGTGGAGGAGAAACAGTGCAATATGTGTGTTTAACAAAGAAAACAGAGGAAGGTATGATCGATCCAAGGCAACAATTAAGCCCCTAAACTGAAACCTTGAGACCTAGAGTAGAAGTGAGAATGAAATTGTGAGGGAATATAACAGAGAAGGAGAGAAAATGAGAATCTGAAACCATGGAAACAAACCTGAAACCCAAACCCGTGGAATTCAAATGTTTCAAAAATTCGAATTCTAACTTAGAGGCCGTAATGACTACAACTAAGGCTTGTGTGAGCTTTCTGTAACTCTTATGATTAAGACCATATCAAAATTGAAGAGAATTGATCATGAACTGGACCCGCAATGGTTTGGAAATTTCATGATTGAGTTAGATCATACAAAGGTATGTTCAAGTCAATTGAACCTGAATTCATGGTTAGAATGAGTCTATGATTCTTCCTACCTGATCAATTTAAAGAAATCGATGACAATTGAAGGGATTGAATGATGAACAGTCTTCAAAAATTTGAGTTGAGTTGGATAGCTGGAAGTAATTAGAATTGGAATTGATATGACAAACCTCTAATTCATGTGTTTACGATGCTATTGGACATTTTAATTACAGAAAACAAGTTGGAATTGGACGGGATTGAATCGAGTCAACACGCGGGCTGAACGACCCGTTTAATAGGCAGTCGGGTGAGAACGATGAATAGTGATGCACTGTAGCAGCGCGTGGGCTTCACGCACAGCCAGTCACGGCTTGTGGGGGTGCGTGAAACCGAATCTCGAGGTAACTTCAACATGAAACTTTCTCCTTTTAATGTAACAACATTTTGGCACTAGTTTCGAGGAAATCGGATATCGTTTCAATAGTGTTCAGTGTATCCGAAGTTTTCGTATACGTTTAAAATACGTATTTAAATCCCGAAAAAATTGGGGAAAATTATATGAGGTATATTGAAGTGTTAGTGACCCTAGATAATGATTTTGGACAAGAATTGTGATTTCCGGAATTTACCGAAAAATATGCAGCTCGTAAGCGAGCCGTTTGGACGGTGTGTGAGTGGACTTTGCTTTCTAAATTTCATTGCATGCATAAGTATTTTCTATGCTTTCTATTGATGATTTCTATGATTATGATTATGGTTTATGATAATTACGATTTTTTTATTTACACGCATTTCGATATGAAATACGTTCGTATTTCGAGAATACGATTTATGTGATACTTGGATGATGGTTTGATGGATGATTTTATATGGTTTACACATATCATGTTTTTCTTAATGATTTGATGATGTGACATTGGATTTGCATGTGAATTCGGGCACGAGACCCATTTCGATAAAATGTGATTTCGGATTTGGTTTTGGAATTTGGATTACGATGGATTCTGGATTTGTTGTGAATTACACATGGTTTTGGGTTTAAAGACCCGGTACTGTTGTTGGATCTGGTTTTGGATTTAAAGACCCAGTTGATTGATGTGACGGGGGAGGGCCCTTGATTGATATGTTTTGAGTTTAAAGACTTGGTTATTGGGATATCCCCTGAGGCTTATTGATTGTGTTTTGAGTTTAAAGACTCGTTGATATCCCGGGAAGGCCTGGTATGTAACGACCCGTCCCGAATTCCAGGGTTAGATTAGTGACTAATCAAGATTAGTGACTAATCACGATTAGTGAGGTTAATCCGTGATTAGTTGGCCGAAATCGGACGAACGATGCGAAGCGACCGTTTTGCCACTGATCGTGGGTAAAATGTTGACTTTTCATTCTGACGGTCAAATGGACTTTGACCGATGATCGTAACGTATTTCGTGACGTCACGAGTTCATAGACAGGTGGCACGTTCAATTCCGACATTCGAGGAAGAAAATATGACATTCGGAAGTTTAGGGGCATTTTGGTAATTTTGGTTAAAAGGGGTAAAATGTTGACTTTTTAACCGAGATGTCTGATGGCCAAGGGCCGAGGACAGTTACATAGATCGGGATGATACAAATCCGTAAACAGGCGGCACGTCGAATTCAGACGTTTGACGGCGAAGTTACGGTTCACGGAAGTTCAAGTGCACTATTGCACGAATTACGAGATGACCTGACTTTTGGACTTTAGTGGGGCCCATATATTTTATGGAGGCCCAATGGATGAGTGACAAGTGTCACCCATCCATTGCCCAGCCCACACATATTCATGCATCTCCCCATTGCATCGATCATTTTCCTTTTCTCCCTAAACAAACCCGATCTCAATTTCCTTTGAACCCAAACAAACCCAACCCTTCCCATTCGGCCATGACTGAGACCAGATAGTAAGAGAGGATGCTGAGGACGTGGTGGCTGGCCCAGGACAGCAGCCGCCGTGGGCGGCGGTGTAGAAAACCCGAGAGGTATCTATTTAACCATTTTTTATCCATTGTCCATTTCTGTGATTATGGACTTATTTGGATGTTTGGTTAGAGTTAAATAGGTTGCTTAGGGTGAATAGAGATGATCTTGGATGGTGGTTGATGGCTGTGAAGCCTGGGGGTTGAACTGGAAAACTTGGACCGTGAGGTTCAAGTTGAACCGTAGGATTTCGTAAGGTTTTAGTTAGTTTTGTAAATTGGAATGGGTAGGAAATGAAGAAATAGGAATTATAGGATTGAATTGCAGGTAAACGGACTGGAAATGAGGGAGAAAACAAGCCAGACTGGTCACGCCGGTCCAGAAAAACCAGAGAACCAGACCGGCCGGTTCGCGGCAGCTTGAAGATGACTGCACAGTGGCGCGTGAGGCCCACGCGCAGTCTCTTCTTAGGGCGCGTGGCCCACATTTCGAGGATGACTTCAACACGTGAAATCTTCTATTCGATGTAACGAATATTTTGGGACTGGTTTCGTGTCGATCGGACACCGTCTCGATAATGTTCGGGTCATCGGAAGGTTTAAGTTCGGGATTTAAAATAGTTAAAAATTCCAAAAAATTACGGGGCTTTAGTGGGAGATTAATTAAGTAGTTAGTAACCTTCTATTATGATTTGGATAGATTCGGGAGTCCCGGTGACGGTGATTGGCTCGGGAGAGCTGTATGGCACGCAAATCGAGGCGGTAGCTCGGACGGTCTGTGAGTGGACCTTGTTTATTATAAGTTTTAAATTCTTGTTTGTGATGCCATGAGTGCATTTGGATGTGTGGTTACGTATAGGCATGTATTTCAAGGTTTCGGCCCTATACGGTGCCTATACGGGGTTGTACTTTCTTTATTGGTTTAAATGAAATGGTTTTGGGATTTCAAAAGGATAAACTCGGGTATGAGACCCATTTGGTTTGGTCTCGGGCATATGATGCTATTGATGACCTACGGGTCTGAATCGTGGTTGCGGCTAGTGCTATGTGCACGGCGACAAACGATACGACGCTCGCCTCCGGATTAGGATATGTTCCTCCCGGAGAGGTCACGACACACGATTCGTTGTCGGGTAGCCGAGGGAGGCTCAACTTCAGAGTGCTGATGGTTCAGGATAGCGATCAGTGATGAGTGCGCCATGATCTTGTGGTGGTCGCGTAGGTTGATTCGTTCACGGCGACATACTAGGATTGAGGGCGGTCCTGGATGGATGGTTGCACGCATCACTATGATCGGAGTCATGACTGACCCTGAGATATCGGGTAGGATGCCCAGCTGATGTCGTATGTTTGGGTACGAGACCCAGTTACTTTACGGTTATGATTTCGGGTCAGGGACCCTAGATGGATTTCCAAGTTCATGGCGGTTTATGGGAACCAGCATGAACCCTGGAAAGGTTATTGTGGTACATGACGGTTTATGGGAACCGAGCATGGAGGATGTTTTCTATATATATATATATATATATGAATAGCATGGATGTTATAGATCATTAAGGTTCAGGGGGACCGGGCATGAATATTTATGTTATGTATATATATATATATATTCATATACCTTCCTTTACTTCTATTATCTCATCCGGGGAGGGTCGTTGGCCTGGGTGGACCCCAGAGTAGTCACGGAGCACTGACTGAGTGGTAGTCGCCCCCGTTGGGTGCCTTACTCTCAGGAAGGCTTGTACTATAACCTCAGGATGGGTCATTGGTCTATGGACATTGACCTTGGATTCTGAGAGACTTGGGTTTGAGACCCCGGGTAGCACGCGCGTAGCTTTGGAAACCGTGACAGGATTGGTTGTGTGAATTATATGTATATATGATATATGATTATATGAGATGTGATGTGTATTTACACAAGTTTTGGGCAGTGGCCCGTATGGTTGGTTTCTTATGATTTGGGCTGAATCCCTTATGGATTTGGACAGTGGCCCGTATACTTGATTTGATTATGGTTTTGGGCTTAGTTCCCATATATGGTTCTTTCGGATAATTGGTTTTCGAATGCATGCATGCTTTTTAGTGAAGGGTACAAATGTCTTCTTACGAAATGTTTTTATAAACTGGTTGTTTTGTCCACTCACAACTTTTAATGTTTTGACTACCCTTCAGGTTGATATCGGATGTGGACTGTAGCAGAGACCGAGATATCACATACCTTCTCCGGATCCTGGCGTACTCTGATAGCCCGGAAGGGTAAAGGTAAGAAATATCCCTTGTCTGACACTTCGTGTCAGACGGGAGCAGGGTCATCCCGCGTTAATCCCGGGGGGATTGGGATGGGTCCTGTCAGCGTGGTATCAGAGCGAGGTTGTTTGGATTTGAGCAACCGTGGAGCTCTTGGAGTGATACGCAGGTCGAGGATGTGATATCTCAATGGGCTACAGTTCGTGATCAACTTGATAGTTGGGATGCCGGTACAATAGTTAGTAGGATTGAATCAAGAAACTTCTTGGTTCGGCATTTGATGCCGGGGTTGCCATAGTTATGTTGAGGTTGGCAGTATGGGATCCTACGGAAAGGATAAACGTAGTAGTACGTTAGCGTTGGATCGTGAGACAATTAGTTGGGATCACCTTTCACAATGTCGTGGGATCGTTTTGCGGTAGGATTGGATTGACGTCTTTGCAATGTCAAGACCGCAGGGTCGGTCAAATTGTGGAGTGTACTGCAGTTGGCAGTTAGCAGTTGGGTTCCGAGGAACTCTAGGTGTGATCGTGAAACCCTACCTTAGGTGTATGGTTCGAAAAAGTGAGTTGGCGAGTGGTGTCAACTTCGATGATATCGTTGATCGAGTCTTGTCAGCTTGAGTGATGGGACTGCACTTCGCAGTCGAGGTTGTATTTATCGGTTAGACCTAGTTGGTTGTCGTACTACTTTAGTTGTGTTGGATTATTGGGGTGGCTAAGGTCATGGATGACCTGGTAAACGACATTGGTTTAGTTGAGTTACGACTGGTTAGAGTTGGTCAGACAGGTTACTAGGGTTTGCACTTGTCAATGGAATCCCAGAGCGGGGATACAGAGTAGTTGGTACGAGCGGTTGATTCCGTTGGATGCGGAGTTTGGATTTCGAGATGCCTGGTAGTTAGGTCTGCACGAGGTTGTGGCAGACACTACTATCGATGGACGTAGTCGAGTCTTATCAGGTCGAGTAGACTCAGGTTGCCGTGACGATGATACGTGGTGCGTGAGTAACGCATATGTACGAGCAATGATTTTGGATTCGACTCGGTTACGGCTGAGTGCGATCGCAGAATGAGACGGGGACGTTTCCTTTTCTCGTATGAGTTGTCAGGGTGACTGTACCTAGAGTTGTTGGGTACGACGGAGGTAGAGTTTCTCCAATTCGAGTAGAGGTACGGGATCATCACTCGGTATGAGCGGAGATCCAGGATTGTCTGATTCGTACACTTTGTGCTGATGCTGACAGGTGATGATACGGGTACTAGTGCTGGTGCTGTTGCCGGTGATTGCGATGACGATGAGTCGCGAGGATGTGACTCCGTCGAGATGGGCTTATGTTCGGTATTTGTGGTTTGGGAGTGGATCACGAATAGTGATGGACTGGATAGGATCCAGTAGTAGTTGAGACTCGTGGTACGTGATACGAGTGTTGGATGCCGTTTAGGCACATTCGTAAATAGTATACAAAGTTTAACCTTAAGTCACGTGAACTTCACTCGGAAGGAGTGTACCTACATATACGGTGTAAACCGATATACGAACTTGGTAGTGAGTTAGACTGGTCTCGAACACGTGGATGGTGTCCGGATGAGCTGGAAACTTGAGAATCCATTTCTGATTTGTAATGGTTGACTGCGGTTGACCATACCTCCTGAGTTTCGGGTAGACTTGTTTGTGGTGAAATTGGATTGTGAGAATGGAATGGGTCATTATAGTAGTTATCGATGATCGTTGTTGGACAGAAAGGCCTGAGAATGACTTCTAGCTCAGGAATAGAAACCGTTAAACGTGATTCCGACAGGGTTGGAGCTTCGGAATCGAGAGAGTTTGTGATTGAGGTGACGAGAGTAATGCGGGTTTTCCACAATGGCAATGGGTATTTTGAAGTCATTAGGGTGACTTCTCAGGTTCTTCCATGGTAGATGATGTTGATGATTGTAGATGTTGTTGGTTGCCACTAGTACGCTGATCGTGTATTGGTTGGTGAAATTATGATTTGTTTTGGGTCATCAGGAGAATTGAGTATATCGAAGTTAGGTGAATGAGATTTCTCATTTTCTTCTTGGTGGCAGATGATGTTGGATTACATAGCGTGGTGAGTGCAACGAGTTTGTTCGCATTCATGTAGGATAATTTTGATGTCATCGTGTTGGATCGTCCTTGGTTTTTCCTCGGTGGAATGACAAGGATCGATACGAGGTAATCAGTGAGAACCCACAGTCTCGACATGTCTCGTTGTTGACTGATCGGTTTAGATGTGGGAAATGGTTGAGGACTTTGGACGTCGTGACGATTGAGGATCGTGAAGTCTATAGTCGGTTGACGTAGTGTTGGATCTGGATCGTGATATTGATGATCCAGATAGGTGGAGAGTTTTTCGCTCTTACTTGGACGTTTGAGTTGAAGATGCTGGGACTGAACTTCTTTTTGAAGTGAATCCCGTATGATATATTACTCGGGTGAGTAAGTGTCCGACGAGGTCAGATTTGGTCAGCCTAGATGTGTTGATGTTGTGATTGGCTTCCCTACGAAGTCAATCGAAGGTAATGTGTAATCAATTAAACAGGTAACTGATAGGTTCGGTTTTGGTACGTCTCGGTAGACGTGAACGAAATTTCGGGTTTTGGAATCGGATTTCTGGATGATGATTCTGGATTTGATTTTGGAACTTGGAAGTGGATATTTGGATTTGGGTTCGGAATGGTTATTCCAAATGCTAGCTTACGAAATAATGATTTCGGATTCGGATTTGGAAATGGATAATGGGTCGGAGTTGTAATCTGTCAAATACTGGATTGGACAGATGGACTCCAGAATAGAAACGTGTTTGGCTTCGACCTAGGTGGTCGTGTTGTTGTTGTTATTGTTGTGGTTGTCGTTGTTGTGGTAGGTTGGTAGATGGACGTATGTACCTTGTACGTAGTTCGAGGTATGATACCGGGCAGACTTGTGGTGCCTGGTGACGGTATATAGGTTATACCAGAGGTACATTGGTAAACGTGCTGGTAGTCGGGTTAGTTCCGATACCATTGCATTAGTCGAGGACGTGAACTAGACGTTGGATACTGTGCATTGGGTCATTGTATTTCTGGTTGGTCCAGTTACACACATAGCGAGTATTTGTTGGTAAGTGTATACTCAGGTTGAGTGAGTTGGTGGTTAGTGTAACCACAAGTGGATATAGTGTCAGTTCTTGACTGGCGACTGTCAAGTGGTGACAGTTTGTCAAAGGTGTCAGCGGGGATCGACTAGTGAGGTCTGATGACTCCCAGTGGGAGCAGATAGCAGGATAGATTGAGATTGAGAAAGGAACCTTTGAGTTGCTTGTGTCAGCGAAATGGTAGATCTGACAAGCGGTTAGCACATAGGATACTCGGTTGCTCTGATACTGACAAGTGGTGTCAGTTCAAAACGTGTGATTACTGTCACTCGACGTGGTCGAGTGTAGTCGATGCGGAGTGAGTATTAGTGGTATGTCTAGGTGTAGACAAGTGTTGTGTTCACTAGTGGGTGTACTAGTGTACACGTGTAGTGAGATCGAATTATTTCCATGAGGTTGTTGTGGAATCAGAATAGTTGGAGTTTCGGAACCGAAACTAAATTAAGGAGGGAAGAACGGTTGGAATTAGGTCGTTTGGAATTTTGAGGACACAATTAATTAAGGAGGGAAGGTTTTAACAACCCGTCCCGAATTCCAGGGTTAGATTAGTGACTAATCACGATTTTAATCCGTGATTAGTTGGGCGAAATTGGACGAACGATGCGAAATGACCGTTTTGCCCCTGGTCGTGGGTAAAACGTTGACTTTTCATTCTGGTGGTCAAATGGACTTTGACCAATGACCGTGACGTCACGAGTTCATAGATAGGTGGCACGTTCAATTCCGACATTCGAGGAAGAAGTTATGACCTTCGGAAGTTTAGGGGCATTTTGGTAATTTTGGTTAAAAGGGGGCAAAATGTTGACTTTTTGATCGGGATGTCCGATGGCTGAGGGCCAAGGATCGTTACGTAGATCGGGCTGATACGAATACGTAGACAGGCGGCACGTCGAATTCGGACGTTCGACGGCGAAGTTATGGTTCACGGAAGTTCAAGTGCACTATTGCACGAATTACGAGACGACCTGGCTTTTGGAATTTAGTGGGGCCCAGATATTTTATGGAGGCCCAATGGATGAGTGACAAGTGTCACCCATCCATTGGCCAGCCCACACATATTCATGCATCTCCCCATTGCATCGATCATTTTTCTTTTCTCCCTAAACAAACCCGATCTCATTTTCCTTTGAACCCAAACAAACCCAACCCTTCCCATTCGGCCATGACTGAGACCAGAGAGTGAGAGAGGATGCTGGGGACGTGGTGGCCGGCCCAGGACAGCAGCCGCCGTGGACGGTGGTGGAGAAAACCCGAGAGGTATCGGTTTAACCATTTTTTATCCATTTTCCATTTCTGTGATTATGGGCTTATTTGGATGTTTGGTTCGAGTTAAATAGGTTTCTTAGGGTGTATAGAGATGATCTTGGATGGTGGTTGATGGCTGTGATGATAGGACCCATCCCCCCCTCTCCCCCCGGGATAAACGCGGGATGACCCTGCTCCCGTCTGACACGAAGTGTCAGACAAGGGCTATTTCTGACCTTTGCCCTCCCGGGCTATCAGAGTACGCCAGGATCCGGAGGAGGTATGTGATATCTCGGTCTCTGCTACAGTCCACATCCGCTGTCAACCTGAAGGGCAGTTAAAACATTAAAAGCTGTGAGTGGACAAAACAAGACTTTATAAAAACATTCCATAAGAATACATTTGTACCCTTCACTAAAAAGCATACATGCATTCGAAAACCATTTAACCAAATGGAACCATCTGTGGGAACTAAGCCCAAAACCATAATCAAATCAAATACACGAGCCACTGCTCAACCATGTGCACACCTGTGCACACCACATACCAAAGAATCATAAAGATTCAACCATACGGGCCACTTCCTAAAACCATACGGGACTCAGCCCAAAACCTGTGTAACCACACATCACATCTCATATATCATATCATACACCATATATACATATAAGTCACAGAACCAATCTTGTCACGGTATCCAAAGCTACGCGCGTGCTACCCGGGTCTCAATCCGAGTCTTCTCAGAGTCAAGGTCAATGTCCGCAGACCACTGATCCTACTCGAGGTTATAGTAACCATAGCCTTCTTGAAAGTAAGGAACCCAACTAGGGCGACTCCTACTCAGTCAATGCTCCGTGACTACTCTGGGGTCCACGCTGGCCAACGACCCTCCCCGGAGGAGATAATAGAAGTAAAGGAAGGTATATGTACATATATATGCATAATACAAATATCCATGCCCGGTTCCCCTGAACCGTCATGATCCATAATATCCATTCCATTCATATATATATATATATATATAACATCCTCCATGTCCGGTTCCCATAAACCGTCATGTACCACAATAACATAACCAGGGTTCATACCGGTCCCCATAATCCGTCATGAACCACGATACCATAACAAGGGTTCATGCCGGTTCCCATAAACCGTCATGAACCTGGAAATCCATTTAAGGTTCCCTGACCTGAAATCAAAACCGTAAAGTAACCTGGGTCTCGTGCCCGAACATAGGACATCAGCTGGGTACCGTGCCCGATATCTGAGGTCATATGCCTGAGACAAAACCAAATGGGTCTCATACCCGAGTTTATCTTTTTGAAATCCAAATCTAGTTCATGAAAGCCAATAAAGAAATACAGACCCGTATAAGCACCGTATACTGCAGAAACCTCGAAATACGTGCTTATACGTAACCACATACAAATGCACCAATGGAATCATCAAACATGTAATAAAACACATAATAAACATTTATGCATGCATCAATTTAGAAAACCAAGGTCCACTCGCAGACCGTCCGAGCTGCCTCCTCGATATGCGTACCATAGGCTCTCCCGAGCCAATCACCATCACCGGGACTCCCGAACCTGTCCAAATCGTAATATAAGGTTACTAACTACTTAATTAACCTCCTACCAAAGCCCCGTAATTTTCCGTTATTTTTAACTATTTTTAAAACAGAACCTAAACCTTCGGACACCCCGAAACCTATCGAAACGATGTCCGATTGACACGAGACCAGTCTCAAAATGTTCGTTACATCGAATAGAAGATTTCATATGTTTAACACTTCCCCAAATTACTGTTCACACACCCTCACGTACCCCTATAAGCCTCTATGCACTGTTCATCGTCTTCATGCTTCAGCTGGTTCAGACGGCCGGTTCACCTGGTTTGGCCGGTCTAACTAGACCGGCGTGACCGGTTCTGTGCTCTAGACTCTCCATTTTTCATCCTACTTCTTCCTTTTTGATTCCTTTCTTCCTAATTTGATGTTTCCCATCCATTCCAATCCCTAAAACTAATAAAAAAACGTCTAAATCCCATGGTTTGATTTTGAACCAAACTGTTCAAACTTCCCAAAACCGTCCACGGTGTCCTACAACCTCTAACCATCCTCAAAATCATCCTAGAAACCTCCTAGCAACCTAAATAACCCATTAAAACCGATACAAACGGCCAATGATCACAGAAATGGAAAATTGATCAAAATGGGCTTAACCGGGTACCTGTTCGGGTTCAAGGCCGCCGTCCACGGCGGCGTGGCTTCCAATCGGCCACCACCATCCCTCCTTCATTCTCTCAGCCTCTGGGCTTCTGTCATGGTCATGGTTGAAGGTTTGGATTGGTTTAAGGGGGGTGGGGTGAGATCGGGTTTAGTTGGTTTAGGGAGAAAGGAAGTGATTGATGCACGGGAAAAAGGGAGATGCATGAATATGTGTGGGCTATGCAATGGATGGGTGACACTTGTCACTCATCCATTGGGCCCTTGTAAAATATCTGGCCCACATAAGGACAAAAGCTAAGACATTTCATAAAAACGTGCAATAGTTCCCTAGAACTTCCTTGAACCGTAACTTCGCCGTCGAACGTCCGAATTCGACGTGCCGCCTGTCTACGTATTCGTATCGTCCCGATCTACGTGATAGTCATCGGCCCTCGGCCATCGGACATCCCAGGTCAAAAGTCAACTATTTGCTCCTTTTGACCATAATTACCAAAATGCCCCTAAACCTCCGAACGTCATAACTTCTTCCACGGACGTCGGAATTGAACGTGCCACCTGTCTATGAACTCGTGACGTCACGAACTACGTCGAATTGAACGTGCCACCTGTCAAAGTCTATTTGACCGTCGAAATGAAATGTCAACATTTTGCCCACATCCAAGGGCAAAACGGTCATTTTGCATCGTTTGTCCGATTTCGCCCAACTAATCATGGATTAACCTCACTAATCACGATTAGTCACTAATCTAATCTTGGAATTTGGGACGGGCCGTTACATGTGAAGCCTGGGGGTTGAACTGGAAAACTTGGATCGTGAGGTTCAAGTTGAATCGTAGGATTTCGTAAGGTTTTAGTTAGTTTTGTTAATTGGAATGGGTAGGAAATGAAGAACTAGGAATTATAGGATTGAATTGGAGGTACACGGACTGGAAATGAGGGAGAAAATAAGCCGGACTGGAAATGAGGGAGAAAATAAGCCGGACCGGTCACACCGGTCCAGGAAAACCAGAGAACCGAACCGGCCGGTTCACGGCAGCTTGAAGATGACCGCACAGTGGCGCGTGAGGCCCACGTGCAGTCTCTTAAGGATTACTTCAACATGTGAAATCTTCTATTCGATGAAACGAACATTTTGGGACTGGTTTCGTGTCGATCGGACATCGTCTCGATAATGTTCGGGGCATCGGAAGGTTTAGGTTCGGGATTTAAAATAGTTAAAAATTCTGAAAAATTACGGGGCTTTAGTGGGAGGTTAATTAAGTAGTTAGTAACCTTCTATTATGATTTGGACAGATTCGGGAGTCCCGGTGATGGTGTTTGGCTAGGGAGAGCCGTATGGCACGCAAATCGAGGTGGCAGCTCGGAGGGTCTGTGAATGGACCTTGTTTTCTAAATTGGTGCATGCATAAATGTTTATTATATGTTTTAAATGCTTGTTTTTGATGCCATGAGTGCATTTGAATGTGTGGTTACGTATAGGCACGTATTTCAAGGTTTCGGCCCTATACGGTGTGCCTATACGGGGTTGTACTTTCTTTATTGGTTTAAATGAAATGGTTTTAGGATTTCAAAAGGATAAACTTGGGTATGAGACCCATTTGGTTTGGTCTCGGGCAGATGACGCTATTGATGACCTACGGGTTTGAATCGTGGTTGCGGCTAGTGCTATGTGCACGACGACAAACGATACGACGCTCGCCTCCGGATTAGGATATGTTCCTCCCGGAGAGGTCACGACGTACCATTCGTTGTCGGGTAGCCGATGGAGGCTCGACTTCGGAGTGCTGACGGTTCTGGATAGTGATCAGTGATGAGTGCACCATGATCTTGTGGTAGTCGCGTCGGTTGATTCGTTCACGGCGACATACCAAGATTGAGGGCGGTCCTGGATGGATGGTTGCACGCATCACTACAATCGGAGTCGTGACTGACCCTGAGATATCGGGCAGGATGCCCAGCTGATGTCATATGTTCAGCGCGAGACCCAGTTACTTTACGGTTATGATTTCGGTTCAGGGACCCTAGATGGATTTCCAAGTTCATGGAGGTTTATGGGAACCAGCATGAACCCTGGAAAGGTTATTGTGCTACATGACGGTTTATGGGAACCGGGCATAGAGGATGTTTTCTATATATATATATATATATATATATATATATATGAATAGCATGGATGATATAGATCATGACGGTTCAGGGGGTCCGGACATGAATATTTATGTTATGTATATATATATATATATTCATATACCTTCCTTTACTTCTATTATCTCCTCCGGGGAGGGTCGTTGGCCTAGGTGGACCCCGGGGTAGTCACGGAGCACTGACTGAGTGGGAGTCGTCTCCGTTGGGTGCCTTACTCTCAGGATGGCTTGTACTATAACCTTAGGATGGGTCATTGGTCTACGAACATTGACCTTGGATTCTGAGAGACTTGGGTTTGAGACCCCAGGTAGCACGCGCGTAGCTTTGGAAACCGTGACAGGATTGGTTGTGTGAATTATATGTATATATGATGTATGATTATATGAGATGTGATGTGTGTTTACACAGGTTTTGGGCAGTGGCCCGTATGGTTGGTTTCTTATGATTTGGGTTGAGTCCCTTATGGATTTGGACAGTGGCCCGTATACTTGATTTTATTACGGTTTTGGGCTTAGTTCCCACATATGGTTCTTTCGGATAAATGGTTTTCGAATGCATGCATGCTTTTTAGTAAAGGGTACAAATGTCTTCTTACGAACTATTTTTATAAACTGGTTGTTTTGTCCACTCACAGCTTTTAATGTTTTGACTGCCCTTCAGGTTGACAGCGGATGTGGGCTGTAACAGAGACCGAGATATCACATACCTCTTCCGGATCCTGACGTACTCTGATAGCCCGGAAGGGTAAAGGCCAGAAATATCCCTTGTCTGACACTTCGTGTCAGACGGGAGCAGGGTCATCCCGCGTTAATCCCGGGGGGATTGGGATGAGTCCTGTCATGGTATATGTGAGTTTAAAGACTCGGTGATTGAGATCTAGCAAACTGATTGACTTGTGATTTACTGTTGATTTCCAATGTTTTCAGATGTGTTGGGCAGTGGCCCAGTTTATATGGCTTTATGGATTATTGGGCTATGTTCTCGTACGTGGATTTTGATTCATGATTTTGGGCTGAGGCCCCGTACCAAGCTCAAATGTTACTTCCTCAAAGGGAGCTTGAAGGCGCCAAAAAGGTATGAAATTCAGCTTTCCAACGCCACCATTGACACTCAATTTGGAGCCAAAACGAAATCCAAATACCAAATTTACTATAAAACGGTCAAATCTGCCTAGAATCGCAAAACACTCAAAAAATGGAAGTCTTCAGTTAATGAAAATTAAAGAAATTGGAAATTCACAAGTTGAATGCTCAAGCATATATTCAACGCTAAGATCTAGCTACAAGCCAAGAAGAACAATGAAGTTTGTTATCAGGATCGACACGCACTAAGAGTCTCTCTGTCAACCTATGAACATACCTTGGAGGCCTTCGATCATTCCATCATAGACTTCCAGTGACACATCATTTGTGGCCTTCTTCAAGCAATGGGGACAACCTCCTCAACATCGCTTACTTGGCACATTTGGCTTTACAAAATAAACCTCATCACTGCTTAACTCTATGATAGTGTCGAAGCAACTACAAAGCTGCATGACTATGAAGAAGCAACTCCAGTGATGTTTACAGCACTCATAAAAAAAAGGCATCAACGGTAAATGACTGTGCTTTGGAAATTTTAGTGCAACTTGACTCCTCAGAAAGCTTCTGTCACTCCATGGTACCAGATGCACTTCGTCCCGTGTCATAGGAAACCTTGCCTTGCAGCTGGAACAGGCCTCCTGTCGGGTTGTGATACGCCTCACAGCAAGTGATGAGACTCCTCTCCTCCCTCGCTAAAAGCATTGATGTTGGCTTCACCCATACTTGAAGATAACAAGTTTGTCAATGCGCCAAGCTCTTCTATCTGTTGGGCACCATATGCATGGTCATTAGAAGTACTCCTCGTGCAACACTTTGAACTCCAACCAGGCCTTGCCTTACATTCTGTTGCGCCTTGCTCTTCATGTTTTAGGTTCTTCTATCTGCCAGGCACCACATGCATGGTCACTAAAAAGAGAGCCTCGTGTCATCTGGCGCATCACCTTCTGCTTTAACCTTGTCTTACCTTGAGTTGTGGCACACCAAGCCTTGGATGCAGAATACCTCGTCTCGCACTTGCAGCATGCCTCGTCTTGTAGTCACACCATGCCTCTCCCCGCAGTTGTAACACGCCTCACCTTGCATTCTGCTGCACCTCACCTTGCATTTTACTGCGTCTTTCTTTGCCTCGCAACTATAGCACACCCCGCCTTGGGTTGAGACACGCCTTACTTCTAGTGACGGGACTCCTTGCCTTTTTCTGATGAAAGCCTAGACAGGTCATGGTGCACATTGCTCCCCGTGTGTCGAACTATTCTATCCACCAAGTTCCACTTGCATGGTCATTGGAAAGAACGCCTCACGTCATTTGATGCACCACTTCACGCTCCTACCATGTCTTGCCTTACTACGCCTCGCCTTGCACCATAGCATGACCCTCATTGCAGTGTAACACACCTTTCCCCGAAGCTAGAACACGCCTCCCCTTATGACATGCCTCACTTCAAGTCAAGGACCTTCGCGTCTCTCCCGTTGAAGACCTCGATGTTGGCTCCACCTGCACTTGAAGATGAGAAGTATGTCAATGCACCAAGCTCTCATATTCATAAAACACCACAAGCATGCCAACTGGATGAGCGTCTTGATGTCAAGTCCATCATCCATTGAAGTCGGAAGCTCCAATAAGTCTGAGACAGGCCACCAGATGGTCTTACGAAATGTTATGTCAGGACCCACCCCTAATCCCCCAGGATTACGGGCTAAACCCTGCTCCCGTCTTACTTACGTATGACACGAAGGTTAAACAGACATCCAACCTCCGTGTGACACGTAAGTCGGACAAGGGATTGTCGAACCAACCATCCGAAAAGGTACCGGTTCTCCCAGAGTATACCGAACTACAGTGGGTCGCAGGTGTGATGTCTCCGTCTCTCTCTTGACCAACAGCCCATGCCGCAACAACCTGGAGGGTATCGAAAACACGAAAATACTGTGAGTGGAAAAAAATAAAAGTATACATTTAAAACCGTTTTTTAATAAAACAATGACATTTATACCCTTTGTTTCAAAACCAATGCATGCATATCAAATTCATGTCATAAAACCATGAACGAAAACCAAACGCATGTTCCTTTTGTCCAAATCTCGGGCCTCAGCCCAAAACCATCGAAAACCATTATAACCAACGAAAACCATCCTCATCAATCACTAAGAAAACCAAAACATATTGAACCACATTTCCATCCATCGAACCTGCTGGATCTATCCGAGTCTTTAAACTCAATCCAGGCCTCAATATAATCCGAGTCTTTAAACTCAACAGGCCTACGGGGGAAATATCAATATATCCGAGTCTTTAAACTCTCGAGTCTTTAAACTCAATCCGGGTCTTTAAACCCAATCCGGGCCCATCCCCCGTCAAACATAATCCGGGTCTTTAATCCCAATAACCAGATCCAGCAAATCCAATCCAAACCGTTTGAAAAACCGTTATCCATTTCCGAATCCGAATCCGTAATCTCATCAGGATCCCGAATCAAAACCCAGAACTCATATCCATCTCCTTTCCAGATCCGAGTCCGCAACCATCATTCCGTAAGCCGGCATCTGGAATAATCGTTCCGAACCCAAACCTGGAATCCACTTTCAAGCCCCAAATCGAATCCTGAATCGTCATCCAGAATTCCGATTCAAAAACCCGAAATCACGTTTCTTAAAACCATTTTTTGAACTGGGCTTCAAGCCCGAAAACACTTTTTCCGAAATCCTTTTAAATCATTGATTTGAACTCATTTTTCAAATCCCGACATCAAATCATTAAACCTATGATCAAATCACAAGAACGTTCGAAAACTCGTAAAACGTGCAATTCCGTAATTTCCTTGAAAAACGTGCAGAAATCATAAACCATCAGAATCATAAATCAAATCATAGAATCAATTATGGAAAACATATAAAAACATATATGCATGCATCAAGAGTTAGAAAACAAAGTCCACTCACAGACCATTCCGACGTCGCCTCGATACGCGCACACTTCCATCGTTTCCGACCATTCCACTATCCTCGGCTTTCCTGATCCTGTCCAAAACCCACACTAAGGTCACTAACTACTTCACAAAGGTCATACTAAAGACCCATAATTTTCCCGTATTTTTAACTATTTTTAACCGAGCCCTAAAACCTTCTGACAGCCCGAAACATATCGAGCTGATGTCCGATTGACTCGAAACCAACGCCAAAATGTTCGTTACAACGAATACTTTAAAAGTCATGTTGGAACCTTCCTCGGAATCCTTGCCACGCGCCCACACGCGCCGCCCAAAGGGGCTACACGTGGGCCTCACGCGCGGTTACTGTTCATCTTCAACCTTGGGACAAACCGGTCCAGCTAAACTGGACCGGCGTGGACGGTTCACCCAATTTCTTGCTTAATTTAGTCCCGTTTTTCATCCTAATTAGCCTATTAGTTTCTTCATTCTCCTCCTAATCTCCTAACATGATTAAAATGTAACAAAACCAAGAGTTTTGTACCTTCCTGGTCACACAAATAAACCGGCCATCTTCGACCCATGCTCCTGCACGATCCCGGTCTCCAAAATCCGTGCTTCCAAGCTCAATCAACTCTTTAGGACCTCCAAAACTTCATTCAATCGTTCAATTTCATTAATAATCCCCAAAACATATGTCACCATTTTCGAATTTAAAAAACGGAATTTATGGAACTTCCACTTACCGTCCTTTCCAAGTCTCAACTCCCAACTTGTGAAGCTCCTCGCAAGGTCCCAACCATTTTCCAATCAAGAATCATGAGTTTAAGTCCTCAGTTGGGTGCTTGAATCCTGGTTTCCTCACGATTACTGTCCACTCTGTTTCCTCTGGTATTATGGCCACCATCCACGGCGAACCGCCGTGATCACACCAAAACAACCCTCTCACTTCCTTCTTCCTTTTTCGTTCACTCTTTAAGGTAAAGGATGGAGATTAATGGGTTAATTGGAATGGAAGTCCACGGCTTACACGACCTCTCTGTTTTCTCTTCACGACCAACCCGTGCACAATTTAAAGACCCATCGAGCCTTCTACACCCATCCAGCCTCTGCCAGGTGTCCAAAACATGTGGACACACCATTAAAAACAAGCCAAGTGTTCCACTTCCATTGGGAACAGATCCCAAGGCAGAAAATATCCAGAATGCCCCTTGCTGCCCAAATTACTGTTTTGCCCTTCGCTGTTCTAGACCCGTAACTCACTCGTCCTACGTCCGATGGAAGCATGCCGTCTATCGTTGTACTCAGGACGACGAGACCTACCTAACGGACCTCGATTTACATGTAAAAACCCTATCGTACAAAAAGTCAACTTTCCCCCTTCGTTTACCCAAATTACGAAAGTGCCCTCAACCTTCCGAACATCATAACTTCCTCCTCGGATGTCGGAATCGGGCGTGCCACCTGTCTACGGACTCGTGACGTCCCGAACTACGTCACAGTCATCGATCAATATCTAATTGACCGCCCGAACTCGAAGTAAACTCTTTGTCCAAACTAGGGCCAAAATCGTCATTCTACGCTCACGGTCCAAAAGTAACCCACTAACCACCGATTAACTCTGCTAATCCACCACTAATCACTTCCCTAATCCCGACTCCCGGGACGGGTCGTTACATGTTACTCCACAAAGTGAGTTTTTCAAGACTACATCAGATGTATGCCTTCATACATCTTGAAATGACCGTCTCGGAGAGTAGAGCACACCACCACTTGAATCACTCTAATCAGACACCCACAACTTCTAAAATCTTCAAAAGAGCGAAAAACAAAAGAATATATATATATATATATATATTAAAATATAATAAAGATATAATACATATGGTATTATATCTTATAGGGTGAGAGGCAGCTTCAAAGGAAAATGCAAAACAAAAGCTGATTTCATTACAAAAAAAAAAAATACCAATCGCTGCTTTGTTGCAGAGGAAAAAAGAATCAAAAGAAAATCTACTTAGGGCAGAAAAAACAAAAATTGCATAAAAATGCAGTAAAAAGGGAGAGGCACCCAACATCGACTCCATGTTAGTGCACGAAGAAGAAGCGCGACTCCCCGTTCCGTGTGAACTTTTTTTTGCCTAGTCTGCTCAACCTGATGCGTCACTCCACCAAGAAGCAGATTGGCTTCATTCCAGTGGAAAAGTCAAGCCATGCAGTGTCCCTGCACAATCACCAGCGCGAACCTCCCTGAGCAACCACCAGTGCCAGCCTCCTTGCGAGGTTACCTTCGTGGGCCTCCATGCGCAACCACATGTTGGCCCCTTCTTCAACTCCCCACAATTGACATAATTGTGCACTAGCCCCGCTCCTATGCCTTCTCGCCTTACCCAAATGCGTGCTCCAACAGCGAAGCCAAGTCATCGCGCCTCACAGTTCCTCACTCTAACATGCGACCAACACTTGCAAACGCACAGAGCAGCATGCCAACCGTGCAATCCCAACACTCGTCACACTGCCAGCTACCCCTAGTTCACCTGCAACGACACCAAGAAAAAAGAAACCCCAAATGGATTAAAGTGGGCTAACAATGCTCATCTTAAATAAAAAAATTAAACCATGAGCTCAAGAGGGAATCCTAACCCCAACGAGCTGTCAGCTGCAACCTTGAGTTAAACTCTGAAATTCAATCGGCCTCATTCAACAGGCGGAAGGGATTTCAATTATACAAGGGAATCCAAGACAAAGTAGAGTCCTACCCCCGTTAAAAAAAAAAAAAGGTTTATCGGGATACAAATAAAAATTGCATCCCTTAAGATTCCCTGAATTCCTAAACGATGTGGGGACATTTGTGGAACCATAAATCACCGAAAAATTGTGCAACCTATTACCCCTGGTAAATACGATGACGACATGATACGGTCTTCGCATTAATTTAATATATTTACCAGTTGAATATATTAATTAATCAGATCAATGTCAATAATAAATAATTTCTCCGCGAGTTATTTATTATTATTTATATAGTAAATAATAAGTGATTTCTCCTAGTAGAATCACTTATTTAACTCTATTTCCTTCAACCAATCAGATCCTCTGGTGACTCTCAAGACTTCACTATAAATAGAAGGTCTAATCTCACTTCTAAAGGTAATTCAAAAACTCATACTGAAACTCTGATGGTTTATTTCTCTCGATTAAACTGACATAGGCATCGGAGTGTTCTTGGTTGGACCACCCCCCGGGCTTCAACCTTAACCCCGATTATTTCTTGTTATTGTGTGTAGGGATCAAGAAGGAATTCTACAAGTCCGAACGATTTCTGCATCAACAAAATTTACGACCAATTGTATACAAATCAATGTTATAATCAACTAAACTAGATACACTTGACGTTAATTTAGCAGTTATATATCTATATAATAAAGATATGAACGACATTTTGGGTTTAGATGGACTCCAAAATAATAAAAAGAATGTACTCAATCATCCATTAGTAAGGAAAAATTGTACTTAAATACTTTAAATACTTTTTCAAGAATAGAAAAATGAAATTACAAACAAAAATTCCGGAGACAGCAAGTTTTTGAAGAATCAAACAGCATTAGAAGCACAAGCAGAGATGACCAGGTCTTTTGGGACCAAATCTTGGTCTCACTTAAGGAATGGCCTTCCAAAGGAAGCAAATCAGCAGCAAAATTAGTTTTTTTGCAAAATATGTCTGAAATCAAAGGATTAAAAGCAAGAGCAAAAGCAAGAGCAAGAGTCCAGAATCATGAATATTGTCCTGAGCCTCCAAGATGGGTACACTTCATACTAATACACTCAACAACGAGTTTGGAATTCCTTTCCACCTGAAGCTTTTGAAACCCAACACACTGATCTATTTACCTCTCACACTTTGGTTGATTGTCTTTATGCATAAAGAGAAATCTATACATTAAACCATTCAAAGAACACAGTTATATGTTGCATGAGCTACTTTATTAATTAAGGAACTGATTTCTGCACTCCATATTTTACTGTCTGCACTCCATTTTGATTAAAATCAAAAGAGAAGATGAAGCGCAGAAAGTAAAGTTCATCAAAATCGCTCCCTAATAGTTATTGCATCCTGTAATAATATAAATACAACGCTTCTGCAAACCTTAACAACATAAATACAATGCTTCTGCAAACCACACAAACAATAAGTTCACCACTCTTTTTTAAGTTTCTAAACTTCTAAAGATGTGATCACAGATCCAAAGCCAAGTTAGTGCCCGACGGGGATTTTTCCTTGATCAGAGAAGAGTGACTTGATAGCCAAGTTAGGGTAGAATTCGAGAATAAATATAATCCTCATGCACTCGATTTTAAATATTCTCCATAATGCACTGAAAATTTGGGAGAATTCTGATGTAGGCAGATGCTTTGGTGGTAGGACCTACAGGTATTACCTTTTTTAAGTCCCTGAATATACATGAGAAGAAAAGAGAGGGAAATCAGAATCATCTCCCGATATGATATTCTGAGTCTTAGTTTTCATCATTTGGTGGACTTTGCAGTTGTAACTTGCAAGGTGCTGTAGTGTTGCTCTCATCTCAGCTTTCGACTTGGGAACGAATCACCCTCGTTTTTTTTTCCCAGAAAACATCCAATATCTCGAAGAACAGTTTTAGGGCTTGTAGTTTGGTACTAGCCCCTAGATTTTCTTTTCTGGATTTTGATCTCGCTTCCAATAAGTTTTTTCGGATAGTTTCAATGGTTAAGTTAGGGCTATCAGGAAGAACCAATGGCTGGATTTTTCGCACGTAAAACGTTAGGCAAATTAGAAACACAATTGTTTAGCCTAAATTCCTTGGAATTTAAAGTTCCTCAACGGATGAGATCGGAATAAGGCATAAAATGGTCAACATTTCTTAAATCTGATATGAATTTGGAATAGTAAATCAAAGAAATCAGAAAAGATTACACAAGATCAGAGGAGAGAATCATAAAATGAAACTGAACATCCGTACAACCGATATCAAGTACATAGCTGAACTATAATTCTCACCGTTGATGCAAAAACACTATCACAAAGATAATACTAGACCAATCAGGTAATTCACCAACATGTCGTCTCAAATAACAAACTCGTAAAATACCATTTATCATCTAAGCAAAAGACAACTTCACCAAAAACAAACCTAGGCACAAATATGCTCACCCCGGATGAGCTCCTCATTGACAACATTCGCTACCAATTTCACTGAGTACCTACTCGTTTTTGCAGTCCCACGTCCATGAACTGCAAAGCTAAAGAAGGATACAGTTAAAAGCAACTTCAAATAAGAAACACAGTAGTTTGAATAAATTGCACATTGACTACCTCATCCAGATGCTGATTCTGATGGAGTTGCTTCTTGTTTTGGCCGTGTACGTTCAGGAGGCGGACCATCTCTTCTTCTTTCATATCTTCTGCTCTCAAATTTTGATTCCCTCCGTTTCTTTGGTTGATAAACAGGGTAGTTTCCAGGAATAATCTCTCCATTAACATATTTATCACCTATACATGAACCCCAAAATGAAATTATTTAGTGATAATTAAGGGTTAAAACCAATTATTTGTTAGTGACATCACATACCTCCATAATCCTTATTTTTAACATCTATATATGAATCTGGCAACACCCAGAGAACACCAGGCAATCCTGCATCAGGATGAACCAAAATTAGCTCTAAAAAGTCACTGTTCCACAGGAAACTGCACAACGAAGCACCTGACTACAATAAATACCTTTGAACTTTTCAGACGTTTCTTCGGATACAGTACATTGGAATCCAGTGTAGGTGGTGGTGCTAAAAGCATACATATTTTTCTTTGCTTCTTCCATGCTGTGACATAGAGAACCATGGGAGTTGCGAGATAGATAATTAAGTTTCTTTCACTAAGTATGTAAACTAAGAGAGTATCGAAACCTATGTAACTTAACTGAGCTAAGAAGGACCTTCAACGTCCATTTAATGTCACATCTAATATAAAATAAAATTCCATTGCTCAGATTCACACCATCAAGTATTTCGGTAGTTAGCTATGCTAATTATAATACTAGAACAAGCTTGCATTCCTAAATAAAAATTTATTTGAGGCTCACTTAAAAATTTGATGATAGTTTACTATACAGTCCATAAAATCACAAAAACTAATCCCAGAATAGAGAGAACCTCTTGCTTAATGATGAGTACTTGAACATACTAAATATCCCTAGCCACTACATGACTTTTCTTTACATTTTCTAGGACCTCTTAATATAGGAAACTTATTTAACACTTGTCAAACCACTAATTTTATATTATACAAACAAAACAGATTAAGCTCTCAGTTGCCAGCATAAATATTCCCTTCCATCGAAATACTATTGAAGATACGTAAGAGCATACAAATAAATACACTTCCTCAACTTTGGAGCATGGAAAAAATAATTCTATTTAAGACAAATTTGAGCTACTATTTCCCCATATTAGCTCCAGGAAATATATCTGGTTGAAATATTAAGCCCCGAAAGCCTTATACTTGCCCATTTTCACCAAAAAACTCTTCGCAGCAATTAAATTTCGCCAAAACAATAATAACCCATAAATATTTTCCATTAAAACAATGTTTAAGAATTGAAATTGACAAGTAGAAAGGAGTAAATAAGCACCTTCCAAGAACAGAAGCGAGGGTGTCGAGGTAGGTCTCAATCATTTGCTCTCTAGTGGGAGCAGGGTCCTTAGGGAACTCCATGACAATAAGCCAGTGGTTATAGTCACAGCCCGGTAACATAATCGTCTCTCTCTGCTCATTGCTGCTGCTTCTTCTGGACGAATAGTCGCTGTCGTTCACAGCTCGAACGCTCAGCTTTGAAGGAACCGAGCGAGTCAAATTCCGAGTCTCCGCATTGAATCGGAGTGTAGAGAAGGACGGATGCATAGAAGGAGGAAAAATAGAGGGTCTTAGGGTTGGTATTAGGGCTTTGGATGTGAGATAGAGACTCGGTGCCATTGCCATTTTCACGGTTCGCTAGCAGTCAGACGGACTGAGAGTTGAACGCAGATAAGGTGAGGGAAGGATTATTTTGAGATTTTATGTTAATATTTTTGTTTTTATTTAGGCCTGGACCTGGGGCTGGGGATGGGCCTTGCTAAGTGTTCAGCCTCTTTTTTAAAGCTTCAAAGAACAATAGGAGCTACTTTGAATACGAAATCGTAAACGTATGCATGCTACATTCTTGATCACCATGACACCATACACAAGTACGAATCCAGAATTGAAAATAGAGGTGAATTGAATCTAGTATGGAAAATAGATAAGGGTTAATTTAAAACCAATTGGCTTAGTAAAATAATATTTAATAGAAATGAAGTGGGTTGTAGCTCATTTCAAAAGTGGATGGATCCGTGCCTGACCATGCCAATGCTGAGTTGTACGATGCTGCTCTTGGTTTACGTACTAAGACGACATGGATTTAACGTTTCATGTTGTTTATATATATATATATAACTCAATATGTATTTATGTGAATGATTTTGGGAAATTGACAAAATTAGTTCATTTGGTAAAAATGTAATAAAAAATCGGGACCCTTAAATTACTTTTTCAAATTTAGGCATTATATAAGCCTTATAGTAACCTGATAGTTAAATTTTTTAATTGAACACAACCAAGAAAAAACCCTAGACCCCAATCTCTCCCACCCCAAATTGAGTACTTTCTTCTCCTTCATTCCTCTTCGTCATTGCAGTAACCTAATACCCACGAAGAAAGAAATTGCAACCATCATCTTCCCCAAATTGCGAACACCATCTTCTCCAAGTCGGGACCACCTGCTTCTCCAAATCGCGACCACCAACTCCTCCAAATCGCATCCACCATCTCCGTCATTCTTTTTCATCAGTGCAACAACCCATTACCCAGCAAGAAAGAAATTTCAATTGGGTGAGTAGATTTTGCTTTGAATATTAGGTTCATTGTAATATTGAAATCTTGGTTGGGTTGTCGAAATTTTGAAATTTTTATCAATGGGAATCAAGCATTTTTTTGCTTAGCATGTTAAGATGAAGAAATTCTGCATAAATTTGTCTTTGAATATTAACTCAAAGAAATTTTTGTTTGGTGAATTTGTTTAAATATGTGTTGGGCAATCCAAAAATAAAGCAAATAACCAAATGGAGAGTGAGTAAGGTTAATTAGCATGTGTGAGACTGGGAAAATGAAGCTGGGTTGAAGGCCATAGAAACCATTTTCGGATATGGAGATCTAAAATGAGAATAGATCTAGACTAATAGTATCCCTATATTGTAATAGTTCTATAATGCTCTTATAGTTCAGTTGTCTCATAGTGCCCATGTAGTCTAGTAGTCTCATAGTGTTCCTGTAGTCCAGTAATCTTATAGTCCCCCAACAATAGGACGGGTAAGATTTGAGCATCTATTATATATTCTTGTGCCGTTAATGTCAATTGATTTATGTTACTATGTTGATGACACATACATTGTTGTGTTTATTTTAGGTATTCTTGTGGTGTGTTTTTTTTTAATATAATGGAAACCAGTTTCAACTGTTTGTGACAGGATCCGTCCCTAATTTCCACGAAAATCAGATATGTCTTTCTCCCGTCTGACAACTCTCGTTAGACAAGAAATATCACCAATTTTTTAACCATGTCTATATTTTATTAGATTAACCAAATTAAACCCTCTATTTCGGGGTTATTGCCCACGTCCAACCCACTTCCCCCAACAAGTAGTGGTATTTACTAGTTTGACCATATTCAGTTTCATTTTATCACCATTTATTATTATTATTGTTATAAAATTTAGTAATATTTAAATATAATTACATATAATCACATGCCCCAAATATAAACATATATATCAAATATAATCACCTACATTCAACCCTTTAATCATATTCATCTCTTCCATCAATCATCATAATCATAGCATCAACATCACATATTATATATATATATAACATCATGTTTTCATGTCGTAATTTACATGTTGTCGTCATATCATCATCAACATAATCAACATAATCATCATCATCTCATATGAGTATCATGTATTTGTAAGACCCGTGTCCTGTAGGGAACGGTGAACGATTCCACATTCCTGCGATGGGGGAATGGCCTGGGACGGGAATGGTGGTGTGCCTTAAAGGTGTAGGCACACACCTATCTAGCGCGAGGCCTTTCGGGAGTTCACGGTGCAACTTCCTAGGGGGTCACCCATCATGGAATTGCACCAACCTCAACTCGCTTAACTTTGGAGTTCCAACTGAACTCAAAGCCAATGAGCTCCCAAAAGGCCTCGTGCTAGATAGATGAGTATCTACACCTTTAATGCACACCACCATTACCCTCCCATACCATTACCCCCTCGTAGGAATGTGGGATCGTTCACCGTTCCTTCTAGAACACGGGTCTTACAATCCACCCCTTAAGGGCCCAGCGTCCTCGCTGGCATACTTCCCAGCCAGGGTCTAGCTCTAATACCATTCTGTCAGGACCCGATCCTCCTCGATTAGGACCCGACTCTAGTACGATATTGTCCGCTTTGGGCCTCCTCGCCCTCAGGGTTTTGTTTTTGAGAGCTCACGGTGCAACTTCCCAGAGGCTCACCCATCATGGAATTGCACCAACCTCAATTCGCTTAACTTTGGAGTTCCAATTGAACCCAAAGCCACTGAGCTCCCAAAAGGCCTCGTGCTAGATATGTGTGTGCCTACGACTTGGAACTCCAAAGTTAAATGAGTTGAGGTTGGTGCAATTCCATGATGGGTAACCCCTTGGGAAGTTGCACTATGAGCTCCCGAAAAAAAAAACGTGAGGGCGAGGAGGCCCAAAGCGGACAATATCGTGTTAGAGTCGGGTCCTGACCAAGGAGAGCCGTGTCCTGACAGAATGGTATCAGAGCTAGACCCTGACCGGGAAGTGTGCTAGTGAGGATGCTGGGCCCTAATGGGGGTGGATTGTAAGACTCGTGTCCTAGAGAGAACGGTGAACGATCCCACATTCCTACGAGGGGGAATGGTCTGGGAGAGGAATGGTGGTGTGCCTTAAAGGTGTAGGCACACACCTATCTAGCACGAGGCCTTTTGGGAACTCAGTGGCTTTGGGTTCGGTTGGAACTCCAAAGTTAAGCAAGTTGAGGTTGATGCAATTCCATGATGGGTGATCCCCCTGGGAAGTTGCACCGTGAGCTTCCAAAAACAAATCCGTGAGGCCGATGAGGCCCAAAGCGGACAATATCGTGTTAGAGTCGGGTGCTAACCGAGGAGGGTCGGGTCCTAACAGTATTCCCCATCATACATCATATATTTATCGTTAATAACAAATGTGCATATCATCTTAATCAAAGGAAAGGCTATTCTTATATAACCCTCACACAATCGAATCTTCGTAGTTTCCATAAACTGTAACGACCCGAACTTTTATAAATAATATTTTAATGTAAAATGACCATTTTACCTCTAGGAGGGGAAAAAGTTTACTTTTGACCCAAGATACTACAGGACTTTGACTACTGACTGTGACGTAGATTGAGACGTCACGAGTCCGTAGACAGGCGGCACCTCGAAAACAGAGGTTCGACGGGAAAGTTATGGTCACGGGATCAAAATCGGTTAAACTTACATCCTAGGATTTGAATAAAATAATATTAAAATATGATGATTGGTTGAATGATTGTGAAAGCTTGGATGAGTGACAAGTCACTTGTCACTCATCCCATGGCCCAAATTCCCCAAAAAGTGGATCTATGTCCCATTGGTCATTTTTTATATTTTAAAAATCCCTCACCACTCACACTTCACTCACTCCCTCACCGTTCATCATTTTTCTCTCCAGCATTCTCCTCTCATCCTCACCTTTCATCTTCATCATCAATTCACCTTCATCTATCATTCCTTCTCCCTAAACCCGTGAAGAACAAACCTTCACCAAAGCCCAAACACTCACAACAAACCAACTTGGCCATGGACATTGCGAGGCTAGATGAGGAAGGAGGCTGGGAGGCCAAAGAAGACGATAGGGAGGAGCTCACGGTCGTCCACAATGGAGGTAGGTCGGAATCCTGAAAAACCCGATTACCATCAAAATAGATTTTTGTGTTTTCACGTTTGGAAATTAACTTGGAGGATCCCAACATGACCTAGGAGTTGAGGCGAGCACAGTGGGCCTGGTTCGAGACAAACAGTGGCCTGAGTCGACTGGGGGACGGTTGGAATAACTAGGCTGCGGGTTTTGAGTTACAGGTAAAAATCTCGAGCTTTTTAATGGTTTTTGGATCCATAGAACCCTAGGCTACACATAAAAGAGTAAGTAGAAAGAAACCGTGTCGAAAATGATGGAAAAACAAGGGAGAAGCAGACGAGTCAAGTCGCGTGTCGTGGTGACCTGATTGCAGAGATCCGAGTTGACCCGCCTGAAGGTCAGGGATAATGACGTTAGTTGATGACGCCTTCTCTAACATGGTAGTCTGACATGTCAGACATGACATCAGTAGTGACGTCAGCACTGTAGCAGCGTTGACCACGCATTGACCTAGCGTGTGGGGGCACGTGGGAGTGAATCTCAAGGTAGGATCGACACCTTTTTCAAGGTTTCAATGATACGAATCCAATGGTGCTTGTTTCGTATCGATCAGAGATCATTAAGTTGGTTAAAATTGGGTTTAATGCCTCGGGAAACGTGTTCGGACGGCTTTCTCGGGCCGGTTCTGTTTTAATGTTTCATGTTTAAGTTTATAGGGACCCATAGTGACCTTTACATACATTTTGGACATGACAGGGACTGGATAATAGCATCGGGACAAGTTATACATTTAGTTTAGTAGCGTTAAGCGTGTGTGAGTGGGTTTTTGATTTCGAAATGATTACATGCATAACTGTTTTCACTGTTTTACTTTACAAATGAGATTGAATGATTCTTAGTACTATATGATGATTCTTATACGTATTATGATGTTTTGGGCATGAGACCCGTTAGATTATATATGTGATTCTGTTTTCAAAGTTAACCAGGGATTTCTGTGGAACTTAATAATATTGCACTGTGTATACCTACCTTATGATTGTTGTCTCCTCCAGACATCTCGTAGTATCCTAGAGTAGTCACGGGCACTGCCTGAGACGGGTTGATCTGAGGGTCAGCTCAGGATCAAGAGTACGATTATGGATGATACCCCTAGGGAGCGTCATTGATCTGTAGGTCATTGGCGTGGGTGGACCCTATGGTGGCTGTCGGGGTTTGGTTTTATAGTGCACTATTATTATGATTGTTTTTCCCTATTCTTTTATATATGATTATATGATTTCATGATACTATTACGATTACCTACGTTTTGACTCAATGCATGCAAGTTTGAAAACGAAGGGGTAAAACCTTATGATTATTATATTATTAAATTGATTTTGGAAATATTACTTATTTTTGGCCCACTTACTCTTTATTGTTTTCTTAACCCCTCCAATCCGTGCTACTGAGGAAAGCGAGGTCCGGGGTCTGAGGCATAGACCAGATGTTGCGCAACTGTACACCCATTTGGGTAGGTTGGCATCGTATGTAACCTAGGTGTCGTGCTCATATTTTTCTTTCGAATTATCCCTTGTTTTACATTGTTGAACCTTTAAGACTTATGTATGAACTATTTATCGTGATTTATAAATGTTGAACCGGTTAGGGGTAATTATGGTATTCTAGGGTTGCGTGTCAGATAGGAACAGGGCACATCCCCGGGTGGTCCCAGGAGGATCGGGATGGGTCTTGTCATAAACTTTCTATTCATCATTATTCATTTATTAATTCCACTAATGTTCAAATTACACTTAAGCTTATATCCCAAATTTTTGTATTAAATTTTAAACCTTAAATATAAACAAATTATACAAAAATTCAAAACTATATTTATATGGTGTTCAATTAACTCAAACCTTATACTATTCAATTCAGATTGAACATATGAACATTTTTCATGTTGACTGTACCACCAACAGCCACCGTATGCGCCCTCACTCACTGTCGTGGCCCTGAAAGTGGCCTTCACGCGCGACTGCAGTATAGTCGCTAGGCTACTCGACCATGTCCTCCAGCCAGGTCTGCAACTTGAGTCACTGACCCGCGAGTTTGATTCGGCCATAACTTGGCCATGTCATGTTCGATTTTGACATTTTAAACCTTGATTATAGCTACACTAGCCCAGAAAAAATTTGTGTTGTCATAACAAGAAAAACATACTAGGATGCTCGACCTGATCTTCACCTTATTCAGTCATAGCTCAAACTCTATCCTAGGTCCTTGCCAGCATCCATCTTCTGGTTTCTCCTCCTAATTGATCGCGAAATTACTAGAAAAGTGTTATAGCACCTGTTTCTTCAATTTTGGGCTCAGAACCAATACTTCGAAATGAAGGGCACATGGCCACGCCATTATCTTTCATTGTTCATCCTTCATATGCCCTAGTTTCCTCTCATTTTCTTCCCTTCTTCCTTTCTCTCTCTATCTTTCTTCCTGGTCCTCTTCCTCATATCTCGGTTTTCTTTCTTTTCACTCTTTCTTCTCTATTGACCCTTCACCACCGAACCACCTAAGATACACACCTCATATATATATATATACATATATATATATATATAGTGTAGCAAGTCAGTGGAAGAATTTTGTGAAGGGAAAAATGAAGAAAGTTGAAGACAATTCTAGAATTGACACGACCCACCCCCAATCCCCCGGGATTAAGGGATAAGTCATGCTCCCGTCTGACCCACGTGTGACACAAAGGCTAAACACATGAGTCTTTAAACGAGTCTTTAAACTCAAAACACAAGCAATAGGCCTCGGGGGATATCACAATAACTGAGTCTTTAAACTCAAAGCATATCCGAGTCTTTAAACTCAAAACATATCAATCAAGGGCCCTCCCCCGTCATCAATCAACAGGGTCTTTAAACCCAAAACCAGATCCAGTCATAACAACAGGTCTTTAAACCCAAAACCAAGTGAAAATCATAGGAAATCAATTCCAAAACCAAATACGAAATTATCATTGAAATCTCGATTTCAAATCTAGAAATCACATGAAAACCGAAATCCGAAATCTTTAGAGACTGGGCCTCAAACCCGAAAGAACTTTCCGAAATCCATTTATAAATCCTTGAAATCAAACCATAATTCAAATCCCAACATGAAATCATCGAAATCATATCAAATCACAATTCAAGACAGAATCTCGTAAAACGCGCAAATACGCCAAATATCTCGAAATACGTGCAAAATGGAAATCATTAAGATCATAAGCATAAGCATAGAAATCTCATATAGAAAACATATAAAAACATTTATGCATGCTTCATAAGTTAGAAATCAAAGTCTACTCATGGACTATTCGCGATGCCGCCTCCATACGCGTGCAATACGCCGTTCCTAGCTAAACCACTATCACCAGACTTCCTGAACCTGTCCAAATCACATGCTAAGGTCACTAACTACTTCAATATACTTCTACTAAATCCCTATAATTTTTATGAATTTTTAACTATTTTTAAACTTTCCCTTAAACCTTCGGACATCTCGAATCATATCGAAACGATGTCCGATCGACTCGAAACTAGTTCCAAAATGTTTGTTACATCGATACTATAAAAAGTCATGTTGAACACTGTCCCAAAAAGTGGACCACATGCCCTCACGCGCAGTCCAAAGGGGCTGCGCGTGTTGTTCATCATCGTTAACCTCGCGACAGACCGGTTCAGACCGGCCCGATCCAACCAAACCAGCTAGGGCAATTTTCATCCATTTCTCAACCATTTCACTCCTTTTTTCCACCATTCCCATCATCCCTTTGTTTATGATTGTTTCCACTAATTAAAACATGAATTGAAGGTTCGTTTCTTACCTCCCAAATTCGAAGAAAAAAACCCAGAAATTGTCCTTCTCTGTTCCCGGAAACCACGACATCCTCCACCCACGGTTCCTTTTTCTTTCTGGCCTCGTCTCAATCCCCAGAAGCTCTAATGAGCAACCCAGTCATTTATTAACCCACAAAACTCAAGGTCCTAGCTATGTACAAAAACAGAGAAAACAGGGTATCGGAAATGGCTTACCTTCCCTCTAGTCCTCCGTCGTGGCCTCCATCACAATCCTCACGTCGTCCTAGTCTCCTTTTACTTAGTGATCACCACCAACAGACAAGTTCACAACGATTTGAACGTTTTGAGTTTCACGATTCTTCACTTCTTCGACTTACGTCTTTCCTCCTCTCAGTCTTTCTATTTTCTAACTCTTACACAGCACGAGTCACTCTAGGTTTCCCAAACTCGTGCAACCATGTTTGAAACACTTATCACCCCGTTTAAAGTCATCTGAGGCGGTTAACAAGGTTCCACAGACATCTAGAGAGGGGACAAGTGTAACGACCCGTCCCGGGAGTCCGGATTAGCAAAGTAATTAGTGATGGATTTAGCCCTTAATCCCGGGGGATTAGGGGTGGGTCCTAACAACAAGTGTCCCACATCCATGGGGCACAATTCCAAAGACAACCAAGTGTCCAATTATCACTGGGCACAGATCCCTAGGGAACTAAATGACCAAAATACCTTTGAGGCTAAATTACCAAAATATCCCTCAACTTCCGAGACCCATAACTTCTTCCTCGAACGTCGGAATTGGACGTGCCCTTGTCTATGAACTCGTGACGTCTCGAACTACGTCACATTCATCGGTCAATGTCCATTTGACCGCCCGAACTAAAAATCAACATTTTTCCCATTCTAAGGGAAAAACCTTTATTTCGCACCATCCATCCGAAATCACCCAACTAATCACCAATTAACTTCACTTATCCGTCATTAGCCACTAATCAAATCCTGAAATCCGGGATGGGTCGTTACAAGAATGTCCTAGGTTCTTCATGCAAAATTACCAAAATACCCTTATGTCCAATATTACCAAAATTCCCTTAACTCCATTTTCGGCGTGCCACCTATCTACGTATTTAGGAGTTTGAGACCTTCATGACGGACTTTATGGAACGACCTAAAAATATCCCGGTCAAAAAGTCAACAATTAACTTTATAAGGGCAGAATGGTCATTTCCTCGTTGAGTTTTTTCCAAATTTACTTTTATCAAAATTCCTGACCATTACAATCTACCCTCCTTAACAAATTTCGTCCTCGAAATTTTAAAACAAATCCTATCTTATTTTCATACTCAAATTGGACAGCTGAGTTACTCATAATTTAATCAATCTTCCGATTTCAGCGTAATTCTAGGATCTCGTATAATCTTAATTCATTCATATAAACAACCTTACATTAGGCACTCATATCCATGTACCAAATAGAACTCATATTCTCTCACTCCATAACCAGGCTCAAATATTTTGCATCTCAAATATCAATTCACCACACAACGGCACTACACGTAGGCCATCACCATATTTTGTATCCAATAAAGAACCAATTACACAGTCTTAATATCCCCAAGGGTTATATATATATATATATACTATCAATAGGTAATCCACTCGAGAACCAGAGTCTAGCTCGACGTCTTAGTGTAACCTCACTCAGGAATCGGAGTCCTGCTTGACTTCTGAGTGAGAACTGACTCAGGAACTGGAGCTCTGCTCGACGTCTGAGTCATCACAATACTAATTTCTGGAACTGGAGCCCGACCCGACATCTGAGACTAACTATCCCAATACTAGTCTCTAGAACTAGAGTCAAACTCGACGTCCGAGACTTAACCCCTACCGACTCAGGCCCCATCATGTCAGTCTCAGGAACTGGAGTCCCACTCGACGTCTGAGACTAACCACCGCTCAAGAAACAACATTTACCCATAACACATTAGTACACAAATACCGAGAACATACATTTATAATATACATATAAATTCCATAAAATCAACTTCACAATTACATCACATATTTATTCCTTATAAGTCAAATCATCATTTTAAGTTCGAATTTAAACTCAATAATATTCTCGTATAAACCCCATAAATGTATACTCAAAATCCATTTTAAAATTTCCAAAATTTCATCAATAATCATTTGTACCCCAAATTGAAATCATTATCAAACAAATCAAAACTGAAACCCCAGAGGAATGTGGTTAGCTTTCCCTCTCTTCCACAAGGACACCATGTCGTTCGCGGTCCGAGATTTGTAGCCTTTCCCCAAACCTTGTTCCCAGTTCGTCAAAGTCCATGACTATGCGTTGGTGTACTTTCCTAACACACGAAGCCGCCACCACTGCCTTGAGTGCACTAACGCCGCCGTAGAAAGCGAAAAGGTTTCTTAAAAATGAAACCCTAGCAGAGAAAAAAGAACTCTCCTTAATGAGAGACACTCGCAAATTTAGGGAGATATAAATTCTTATTTTTCTCTCATCATTGATAAATCTTAAGTTCCAATCAACGAACCCAATACAAATTTAGGGAAATACCAATTCCTAATTTATCTTTAATTTTTCCCTACATTTAGGGTGTGTTTGAATGAAGGAAAAAACAAGGGATTTGCTAAAAAAAAAAAAATCAAATTTCAAGTTTCCAATGCAACAATTTCCCTATTTGGATGCATAAATATGCAAATTTAAAATTCTAAGATTTGGATGCCACAAATCCCAAGTTTAAATTCCATATAAAGTGTCATTTTCAAAATTCCATCTTTATAAGTACCATTTATATATGAACATTATATTATATTATATGTTTAAATTTTACTTTTATATTACCCAAACACACCCTTAGGGATCCAGTATTCCCAATATATTAAAAATCTAAAATAGAGAGTACGATTTCAAATCCCCAAATTTTTATGCACATGTGAATGATTAAATTACTTTCAATTTTATTGATTTTTTATGAAGATAATCTAAATATATGATTAATTAGAACATAAAGGTTTTGATTCCAATAACGATATATATATATATATAAAGACAATTAGATAAATTAAACGAATGATACAAGAAAATATCAATAGAGTGGGACGAAAGTATTATCCAAAATAAAAAAAGGGCATATTAATTGCTTATTAATCACCTATACAAATTCATTCCGAGTTTACAAATTCAATAGAGTGGGATGAAAGTATTATCCAAAATAAAAAAGGGCAAAACACTGTTCACCGCGAACTGTTCACTGTAGCAAAACATTGTTCGCTGTAGCAAAACACTATTCACCGAAGGTTTAGGTTATGTTTTAAATTAATATTTAATTTCCGGAAAATTGTGGGAAATTGATATGATATTCATAGTGTCATTATTGACCCTTTGTGATGTTTTTTGGGCAGGATTCGAAATTCCTGAAAAAATGTCAGAAATTACAGAATCGCGTGCAGTTTGGAAAACGAGCAGTTTTGGACGGTGCGTGCTTGCATTGGTAGGCTAGATCACGTTCAATGTGACTCTTGCTAGTACCACAAATATGCTTGCTACGTGGTGAACGGAGTTTGACTGAACAGTCGATGGGGATTTGGCGGCGACTGAGTGCACTAGCGGGCGTGACTAGTGTGCATTGGTAGGTTGGATCACATTCACTGTGACTCTTGCTAGTACCACAAATATGCTCGCTATGCGTCAAAGTGCCGAGAGACCCAACAAACTTGCTTTGTGGAAGCGTGGCGGTTCTTGTTGCCTTAGTCCATTCCGAGGGAAAGATATGGAGTTTGAGAAACCCGAAGACTTCAAGGAGTGGAAGGTTCGCAATCAAATTGCTTTTCCAGACGATGTTTTTGTGGAGCTTGGCGACAGATGTTCTTCCATGAATGCTTTTAAGCATGAGAGAGGAAAAAACCCTGTCGGCGGTCGCTTTCTCGGACCTGAGGATTGCCTCACACTTCCACTCGTCACGTCGAAAACGGAGTTCGGATGCGAACGTTACGGGTCACGGAAGGCTAGGGGCAAAATGGTAATTTGTCGAACCAGGGGCAAAATGGTCTTTTAACCTTGATCAGACAATGACACCTGTCCTTTGTCTTCTTCTTGCCCCAGATAACATGGAATCCGGTTTTGGGGCAAATGATACTCACCTTTAATTAAGGGTAATTGTAATCATTTTGTCCAAATTGATCCGTGATATCCCACTGTCTCACCGTCATTGTGCAATTTAAAAGCTTAAGGAACTGAATTGAGAGAGAGGAACTCGAGGGACTGAGAGAACTAGGTGTATTCAGAGTTCGAAAATTCAGAAAATCAAGGGAAATTCGAATTCGAATTTGTGAGCTAGGAGAAGGGAAATTGAGGATTTAATTAAGCTCCTAGGATCAAAACGAAACTCCCTGCAACAAAAACGAAGAGGAATCGTGTCGAATTGGGGAAAAACAGAAGACGGGGATTTGGCGGTGACTGAGTGCGCTTGCAGACGTGACTAGTGAGCATCGGCAGGCAGGATCACATTCACTGTGACTCTTGCTAGTACCACAAATATGCTCGCTATGCGTCAAGGTGCCGAGAGACCCAACAAACTTGCTCTGTGGGAGCGTGGCGGTTCTCATGACCTAAATCCATTCCGAGGGAAAGATATGGGTTCTGAGAAGCCTGAAGACTTCATGGGGTGGAAGGCTCGCAATCAAATTGCCTTTCCAAGCGACGTTCTCGTGGAGCTTGGCGACAGATGTTCTTCCAGAGTTCCGGGACATGAGCCGGCTACTCTCTCAATGAATGGCGGGAGGCTTTCAGACATCCCGATCAAGGAGTGGTTGAGCGCTCTACTGTGCTTGAAAGGATCCGTTGTTCAGAAGAAGAATGATAAACAAGGGCCTATTGGTTCTTTGGAGAAAAAAGCATGCCGAGCAACTTCTTTCCTAACCTATAAGCATACCGAGCAACTTCTTTCCTAACCTATCTGCTCTGGTCCCGCGAATGTGCCATCTTGACGCGAAGGGCCTGCAGAAATGGAAAGTTATGTTGTTGATGTGAGATTGCGATAACTTAAGAAAACTTGAGGTCCTAATTTCACATCGGAAGCCAAAATGGGCGAGTTGGAGATGAGCCGTGCAGAGAGGATGCTGATAGAAAATGAGCGAGATACCGCTTGAGATGAGCTCTCCCTGCTGCGCAGAAATTTGCAGGACTCATAAGGCTTTGATGCTTCGATGACGAAGGCTTGAATTCTTTGCAGGGCGAAGGCTTGGATGCTTGGATGACGAAGGCTTGGATGCTTCGATGACGAAGGCTTTTAGGTGCTTCGCATGGCGAAGGCTTAGATGCTTCGCAGGGCGAAGGCTAGAATGTTTCGATGACGAAGGCTTTGGATGCTTTGATGAAAAAGGCTTAGGTGCTTCGCGTGGCGAAGGCTTAGATGCTTCGATGACGAAGGCTTAGGTGCTTCGCGTGGCGAAGGCTTAGATGTTTCGCAAGGCGAAAAACTCGGATGCTTCGATGACGAAGGCTTGGATGCTTCGATGACGAAGGCTTGGATGCTTCGATGACGAAGGCTTTTTACACTAGAGAGAATAAGCTTTGAAAATTGTACATGGTGAACAAATCAATTTGTCGATCTCATTTCATTGATACTTGAATTTAGAAGACAACTTGAAAAGCAAAATTGAAAAGCTCCATAGAATTTTATGTCTCTCTAATGTTGACTTGCGTCTAGTTGATGCGGATCACCTTTGAAGCTGGTTCGTTTGGCTCTTTGTTCTCCATGTGATTTACAGTCTTCATTTTGATGTAGTCTGTACAATGCCCCTCCCTCAGGAGATTTTGGAGATATCTTTCGAAAGATATACATGTGCTGATATTGTGCCCATAACATTCATGATTGGCACACCATTTGGTTTTATCAGCATTCTCTTGATTGCCTTTGACTGGCTCCGGCTTTTTAAACCATGGCTTGTTCTTAATTTCATTGTGGATCTGATGGGCTGGTAAAGATAGCTGCAAGTTAGGCTTCCCCATAACTGGCGTTTGGGAGTGTTGCCCCGCCTTTCGCTTGTTGAGCTTTCCAGTCGCAAACTTTCCATGGGGTTCATCCTCATTGGAGGCATTTTCGCTAGTCCCGGCATGGTCATGAGTATGAGCGGCGCTCTTCTCGTCCTCCCAACTTGCATGTCGCTCTTCTAGCGAAAATATTTTGGAAAGACTTCGCGCATTGCTCATGACGATGTCCCCGTAAAGCTGGCTGTCTCGAGGGAGTCCTTGCTTGAATGCCATTGCCGCAACAAGGTCATTACAGTCGATAATGCGAGATTTCTCCTCACAAAATCTCCGTATGTATTGTCGCAGAGTGTCTTTTGCTCTCTTTCGGACAGAGAAAAGATGGTCATCTTTCACCTCGATTGTCCGAAGTTGTGCGTATTCCTTCACAAATGTCAAAGCCAACTCTTCAAAGGACTCAATCGACCTCGGGGGGAGATGATTGAACCAAGTCATGGCTTGGCCTTGAAGGGAAGCTTGAAAAACTTTGCACATGAGCGCATCGTTAAACCTGTGGGGGATCATGACTCCTCGATAATAATCTATGTGTTTTATCGGGTCGGAGGCTCCTTTGAATGGAGTGAAGTTTGGCGTTGCGAACCTCTGGGGGAATGGCTCCTCCTCAACATCCCTTATAAAGGGCATAGAGAGCCGTATCTGGCGACGTAGATCGTCCTCTAGATCGCCACCTTGTTGAGCACGAAGGTGCATGTCCAGTATTTTTTGAACATCATTAGCATGCAACGCTCCTTGTTGAGGCGATGAGTCCCTTTTTGCTAATCGTTGAGAACCTCTTTGAGCTTCTCCCCCTGATTTCTGGGATCGTGCAGGAGAGTAGGCTTCATCTTCCCCTTTACTGCCGTGGGCAGATCGTTTTGGGTTTTTGTATAGAGCTCGAAGTTGCCGCTTGCTCCCATGTGAGTGTTGTGAGCGCTCTGCCCGTGAAGTCGCCCCAGTCCTACCTCCTAGCCGTTCACGTACTAACGGCTTTAGGCGTTGTGGTCTTTTTGCTCGATGAGCGTGACTTTCTTCTCCATAGTCGCCTAGCGAAGTATCTCCTGACATTGTTTGGCAGCGGACCTGCTCTTTCCCAGGACGTCTTTGGGCATTCTCTTGTCTTCCATGTGACGCGGATCGTCTGTCCTGCTCCTTGATTGGTCTCCCGCTAGGAGTTGCTGCAAGAGCTCTGATTGAAGTTGAACTTGTTTGCTTAACCCTTCAACTTGCTGCGCCAAGTTGTCCTGGGGAGGTTGGTGACGACTTCTCCCTGAGATGTCATGACACCCGTCCAGAAAGTCCCTTAGGACCATGTTTGTTGTGAGTTGATCATGTCGTGATGCATTTCCTATCAACCTCTCGTTTGCTTGTTGTAAAGTCGAAGTTCCTTCCCCTAGCGCGGGTACTTGGTTAGCTGGAGAGGGGAATGCTCCAAAACTGAAGGTTGGCCTCTCCTCGAGTGTCTCAATGGGCGCTTCTATGGACACACGCCTGAGTTGAGCTGGGGGTTTCTCCGGAGTTTCTATGTGAGCTTCATTCCTCGTCTGAGCTGTTGAGGCAGAAACACCTTCTCCGGCTGACTGAACGGATCGACGAACCTTAGCCATGCTGATTCGAAGAATGTTGAGTTGGAAAGCTGTTGATGGATAATTTGAACAACGTTCAGAATCTTCGAACAATGTCGATGAACGACGAACGAAGAGAGGTGAACGATGAACAAATGTTCAAAATCTTCGAACAATGTCGATGAACGACGAACGAAGAAAGATGAACGATGAACGAATTCTTGATGAGTGATGAACAACGTTCAAAATCTTCGAACAATGTCGATGAACGACGAACGAAGAAAGATGAACGATGAACAAAATCCTGATGAGCGATGAACAACGTTCAAAATCTTCGAACAATGTCGATGAACGACGAACGAAGAAAGATGAACGATGAACAAATAAGAGAGCTTCTTCTGAGTATATCTCAATAGCTCTCAATGAAAGCACCAATTGTTGAATCAAAGATTGAACCCGCCGCGAAAAGTCCTCACAATTCCAAACAGCAAACAATTAGCTATCGTTGCCTCGATCGATTTACCCGGGGGATTGTTCGACCAAGAACACTCCGATGCTTAAGTTAGCTTTGAGAGAGGAAAAGGATATACTTCGAAGCGAAGAATCAACGTACCTTGGAAATGAAATGTGCCTTGCTATTTATAGGAAAATCTTGGGAGCCTTGGAGCATTTTGATTGGTCGGTTGAGTATTTAATTAGTAAATAATATATTATTATTAAATATATTATTTAGTAATTGTAATGATGGCTCATCATGATAGTAATGATATTATTTGTATTTTAATATTAATATTAATTATCCATTATTAAGAATAACGATAATTAAGTCTCGGGGAGAATACCAATATTACGGAGACTTTAACCCGATCAAATAACGTATTTAACTGGTAAATAGATTATTTAATGTGCGGGTGTTTTTCAAATGATCAGCGTTATTTGTCAAGGGCAATTTGGTCATTTTTGGGAATTACGGGACACGTGGCAACTCCATAATTTTCGGATGATTTTGGGTTCCACAAATACGTTATATTTAATTTTTAATATTTATTTGATAAGATAATTTTCTTATCGAATTTCATGCATAAAATTTTTTTAGGAATAAATTATTAGTTAAATAGACATTGTAATCCTCCAAACTTCTCAAATATTATTTGATACTTTTCTAGAATTACATATTTACAGGTATTTGATTTATTTTATAAAGTTTTTTGCTTTTATTCCTTCTACATAGGGTAGGTAAGTAATATTTATTTTTTTGGTTTTTTTGGTTTTATTTGTCTCTTGATCCTTCTCCTCCTCCTCATCCATTCTAAGGGATTCGATAAGTTTCCCTTTGTTAGTTGGAGGGGTTGTTGATTCTTTAGGAAGCCTTGCCCCCAAGCCCTGCTTGGTGCGAAGGTAGGCCCTGTATTATCTCTGAATTCTTCTCTTGGCAGTTCTTCCCAACTCCTTGGCTAGCTTTCCATTTCTTCCTACCATATACCACTTTCCCTCTTGGATTGTGGCTTGGAATGGTTTGGCCATGTTGGTGGCCTTGCCGGGAGGAACTGGTCGTTTCGATGATCTTTGTTGCTCATGATGCTCCCTAGTCTGCTTACTAGCCATTCGTTCTCGCCCTTCTCTAGTGTTTCCCGACTTCAAAATCTTGGACTCTAGCAAGGCCTTGGTATAGGGACTATGCAGACCATGTGTAACGACCCAGAAATTCAGAAAAAGGAAAATTTGGAAAATTTGATGAAAATGACGATTTTGCCCCTAGAATTGGGCGAACAATTGACTTTGGTTCGAGTTGTCAAACGGACTTTGACCGATGACTATGAAGTAGTTCGAGACGTCACGAGTTTATAGACAGGTGGCACGTCCGATTCCGACATTCGAGGAGAAAGTTATGATGTTCGGAAGTTCAAGGGTAATTTGGTAATTTGAGTAAAAGGGGCAATTTGTTGACTTTTCAAATGACATGGACTTTTCACATAATTCAAAGACCGTTGGGTAGGTCTCGAGACGCTGAGTACGTAGACAGACAGCATGCGTCAATCGGAGTTCGGATGATCAAGTTACGGGTCTAGACGTGTGAAAGGCATTTTGGTAAATTGTCAAAACAGGGGCAAAATGGTAATTGGTTAATTGATTAAGAAAAGGGACGATGATTGGGCTGATTCAGCAATGATTATGATAGATAGTGACAACTGTCACTTTGATGAAGTAATTAGTGGCACTTGAACAACCGACTATGGATTAGACGACAACAAACTCCTATAATCCATGTTGATCATGAAGGGTGCTTCTGTTTGATCGATTCTAAACCACAACAAGAACCCAGAGAGGGTAAGGGAGAAAAACTAGAAGAATTAGAGAAGAAAACTGAGAGGGCATGACAGGACCCGTCCCAACTGGATTTGATAACCGTGACCGGTCCTGCTCCCATCTGACAAGACAACTGAAGTCCCGAAACTACCCGCAGCACCTGTCAGACAAGGGATAACCGCACTGATTTCCGCTCATACCTCCGCCTCTCGATCAGCTCCGAACGTCGTGCCACGGCCTGGAGGGTCATCAAAACAGGAAAGGTGTGAGTGGACAAAAATAATATCGTTTAAAACACATTTATCAAAACACATCATTTACCCTCCAGTTTATCAAACAATGCATGCATAGAATCAACATATGAAAAACATCACCGGCTTTCTAGCCCAATCTCATGAAAACATCAAATCCGGGCTCTCAAGCCCAAATGCCATTTAAATCATTTTATAAAACCATTTTATCACATAATAAGGCATATAACTCGGGAATTACACATCCGAGGATCCTCTGGGAATTACACATCTAGAGTCGTCATCCTACTGGGAATTACACATCCAGCCCTGCTGGGAATTACACATCCAGTCTCACCGAGAATTACACATCCGGCCCCTCCGGGAATTACGCATCAGGAGTCCCTCCGGGATTTACGCATCCAGAGTCACTTCGGGAATTACACATTCGAAGTCTACCTAGGAATTATGCATCTGGGGGCATCAAACATCAATACACAATCAAAATCATTATTTCAAATCATCATTAAAACCATATCAAAACCATTTATCACCGGATCTCATGCCGAAATCTCATTTATCATTTCTCGTAAATCCGTAAAAGCATTAAATAATCCAATGCACGTAAATCCGTAAAATCATATCCGAAAAATATTCAATTCCATCATTTTATCATTAAAATCATTAACTCACAATACTATTCAAAACATCCTTTTAACATTTCGGGCCTAGCCCAAAATCATCAATTCTGCACAAATCCGTACAACCGCAACCGAAATTGCCATTTTCACATAAATCCATAAAATACCTCAAAAAGCATTATAAATCCACTAAATCAATTTCCCGACTCAAAATCAATCTCAAATCCTGGGCTTTAGCCCAAAATAGTAATTTCACAGTTTCTCGAAAAACGTGCCCCAAACACTGATTAAAATATTCATTAAATCCAGGAATAATCATTCCAAATCATTGCAATTCAAATCATATAAAACATTTATCTATGCATGCATATCAGTTTATAAAACAAACGTCCACTCACACACCGTCCAAACTGCTCGCTTTCCGAGCTGCACGCGTTTCCATAATTTCCGACATTTTTCAGGAATCTCGAATTCAATCCAAAATCATTATTCAGGGTCACTAACGACTTAATTAACATCATATCAATTCCCCATAATTTTCCGAGAATTAAATATTAATTAAACACGTAACATAGACCTTCGGACCCTCGAAACAATATCGAAACGGTGTCCGAATAATCGAAACCAGCGCCAAAATGTTCGTTACATTGCATAGAACAAAAGTCATGTTGTCCTCACCTCGGGAATCGTGCCCACGAGCCCTCACGCGCCGCCATGAGTGGCTGCGCGTGAAACTCAAGCGCCTGCTACAATAACCTGCACAGTCGTCGTCCCAACCCGTTTCTCTAGTAAACGGATCCTGCGACCCGCGTACAGACCCGGTTCAATGTCCATCAATTCTACATCATTTCTTTCAATTCAGTCATCTAACAGCATCGTTATGGTCCCAATTAAAGTTTTGTGCATTCAATTACATGAACACTTACCTCAATCCAATCGAATTGAACTCAACCTTCGAAGAACATCGAATCACTGTTCATCGTCCAATCTCCACAATTTCCCATTGATTTCCTTCAATTGATGGATCAGGAAGCATCGTGGGACTCTAATAAACTCATCTCCAAGTCCAATTTCATCGTTCCCTGTCTCCAATCCATTCGACTCAAGCTCAACAATCCCAAGTTTTCCCCCTTTTTGTTCTAAGGCCAAACGACTCGAATTCCTTTCAAATTTAATTGGGTTTGACTCGTCTCAATCCTAGGAAGCTAAATTCAACATCAATTTCACTCATAAACGTCTAACAATTCGAATTCGATCCTAAGGTCCATGAAAGGTTTTCGGGTTTCTGGGTTTAAGTTTAACTAGGTTCAAGGTTCATACTCCCCATTTAATTCTCTTGCTTTCCCTCTATTTTATTGTTCAAGTGCACCCGTCTCTCACTTGATTTTGGTTGCTGGTAAGATTGATCAAACAAGGTCGTGTTTTCTCTGTTTTTCAAACACACACCAGTTTTACATTTTAAACACACACACACATATATATCCTAACTAATCCTCATCATCAATTTGCCACCAAGCTTTCAATTATGGTGACAAGTGCCACCAAGTGACCAATCCATATCCAAATTAGCTGAATCAGCCACTGTAATCGTCCTAATCACTATGCTGTGGCAAATTACCATTTTGTCCTTGCCATAACAAATTACCAAAATGCCCCTCACCATTCTAGACCCATAACTTTCACGTCCGAACTCCGATTGACGCATGCCACCTGTCTACGGATTCAGAGTCCCGAGACCTATCCAACAGTACTTCCGAAAAGTCCAAATAAGGTCCCGATCAAAAAGTCAACTTTCAGCCCTTATAACTAGGGGCAAAATCGTCATTTTACATCCAACTTTTCCAATTTTTCCAATTGTTCCTTTTTCAAATTTTCGGGTCGTTACAGGGCATGAGTGATGAATGAACCCTAACCAGAAACACCATTCAACACGTTTGGAGAACTTGGAGAAATTCGAATTTGAAATTGGGGACGTCCATTCCCAAAATTTAGCTTGGATTAAGTCTCCTAAGGTGCTCACGAACGGAATTGACTGGAAAACGAAGAAAATTGGGGAGGAATAAGCCCAGACGGACTCTGGTTTTGAATTAAAAATCCACTTCTGAGTTCGATTCATTGGAGGAATTGGACGATAGAATTGAGATCGAAGACAAGTTTTTGATAGTTCTACTAAGCTTTTGGGTGGATTAATTGAAGGAAAACAATGGGAATAGATGAGCTTTGATGAATGAACAGAGTTTGGGTGTTCTTCGAAAATTCAAGCTCGAATTCATGGATTGAGGTACGTTATAATGAAATTGAACTTACAGAACCATAATTAGATTCATAAGGATGCTTTTAACTGAATCAATTAAAGAAATAGACTGGAAATCGACAGGATTAAATCAGGTCGAACACGCGGGTTGCAGACCCGTTTGACAGAGGAAACGGGTTAGAATGATGAACAGTGCTTTTACTGTAGCCGCGCGTGGGGTGCGTGGGACCGAATCTCGAGGTGAGTTCAACATGAAACTTACTCATTTTAATGTAACGAATATTTTGGCACTAGTTTCGAGGAATCGGATATCATTTCGATAGTGTTCAATGTATCCGAAGTTTTCGTATATGTTTAAAATGCGTATTTAAATCCCGAAAAAATTGGGGAAAATTATATGTGGTATATTGAAGTGTTAGTGACCCTCGATATTGATTTTGGACAGGAATTATGATTTCCAGAATTTACGAAAAAACGTTTAGCTCGGAAGAGAGCTGTTTGGACGGTGTGTGAGTGGACTTTGTTTTCTAAATTTCAATGCATGCATAATCGTTTCCTATGTTTTAAATTTATGATTTCTATGCTTATTCTTATGGTAATTACAATTTCAGTATTTATACATATTTCGATATGCAATACGTAATTGTACGTATTTATATGATTTGTGTGTAACATGTTTTGATTACGATTGTGAGTATGATTTACGATTTTGGCGCGTATTTCGAGATTACTACGGATTTACACTTTTACGAGATTTCGAGTATGTTGTGATTTGACTATGGTTTTGATGATTTGAAATTGGGATTTGAAATATGATTTGATTTCAAAGATTTAAAACGGATATTAGAAAAGGTGATTTCGGGCTTGATGCCCATTTCATAACAGTGGTTTTGATGAACGAGATTTCGGGTTTCAAAAACTTGAAAGTGGATTTTCGGATTTGGGTTCTGAATGATTATTCTGGATGCTAGCTTACGGAATAATGGTTCTGAATTCGGATTTGGAAATGGATGATGGATATGATTTATGTAACGACCCGTCCCAAATTCCTAGATTAGATTAGTGACTAATCACGATTAGTGAGGCTAATCCGTGATTAGTAGAGCGAAATCGGACGAACGATGCGAAATGACCGTTTTGCCCCTAGTCGTGGCAAAACGTTGACTTTTCGTTCGGGCGGTCAAATGGACTTTGACCGATGACCGTGACGTATTTCGTGACGTCACGAGTTCATAGACAGGTGGCACGTTCAATTCCGACGTTCGAGGAGGAAGTTATGACGTTCGGAAGTTTAGGGGCATTTTGGTAATTTTGGTTAAAATGGTCAAATGTTGACTTTTTGACCGGGAGGTCCGATGGCCGACGGCCGAAGACCGTTACGTAGATAAGGACGATACGAATCCGTAGACAGGCAGCACGTCGAATTCGGACGTTCGACGACGAAGTTACGGTTCACGGAAGTTCAAGTGCACAATTGCACGAATTACGAAACGGGTTCACTTTTGGACTCTAGTGGGCCCAGATATTTGTATTGATGCCCAATGGATGAGTGACAAGTGTCACCCATCCAATGGACACCATATTCCTTCATGCACCGTGTAAACCATTTCCTTTTCTTCATTCAAACACACCCACCCGATCTCACCTATTTTCCACCCAAACCGTTCACCCAAAACCCATCCCACCTTAACCCATGACCAGCTGTGACAACCAAGGAGATTGAGGGAGCTGAGGTGGCCGCCCTGGAGGCCTGAACCGCCGCCCACGGGGCGAGAGGAGGAGAAACCCGCAAGGTACCCGGTTATGCCATTTTAATCCATTTTTCCATTTTTATTATTATGGTTCATTTTTAATGGTTCTAATGAGTCCATTAGGTTTCTGGGGGGTTGTTATGACAGTTTTGGTGGTGGTTGATGGCTGAGAAGCCGTGGGGAAGGAAATGGGAAAATAGGACCGTGAGGTCCATTTTCGAACCAAGGGGTTTCGGGTGGTTTTTCTTAGTTTTAGGGATTGGGTTAGATAGTAAATGAAGAAATAGGAATTTAGGAATTAAAATGGGAGCAAACGGACCACGAATCAGTCTAGAAACGGAAGAAAAACCCGAGATGAACAGTGTTTTGCTACAGTAAAACTGGTTCAGTTCTGAAGTTGATGATGATGAACAGTGTTTTCGACCTTCTAGGGGCTCGTGAGGGCCCGTGGGCCATAATTTGGGAAAGTGTTCAACATGGGAAATCTTATATTCGATGTAACGACGATTTTGGGACTGGTCTCGTGTCAATCAGACATCGTTTCAATAGTTTTCGGGGTGTCATAATGTTTAGGATCGGTTTAAAAATAGTTAAAAGTTCGGGAAAATTACGGGGCTTTGATAGGAGGTTAATTAAGTAGTTAGTAACCTTCCATTAAAATTTGGACAGGTTTGGGAGTCCCGGTGACAGTGATCGGCTCGGGAGAGCCTATGGCACGCAAATCGAGGCGGCAACTCGGACGGTCTGTGAGTGGACCTTGTTTTCTAAATTGGTGCATGCATAAATGTTTATTATATGTTTTAAATACTTGTTTGGGATGCCATGAGTGCATTTGGATGTGTGGTTAAGTATAGGCACTTATTTCGAGGTTTCGACCCTATACGGTGCTTATACGGGGCTGTATGTCTTTATTGGTCTAAATGTAATGGTTTTGGATTTCCAAATGGATTATGAATATGATTTTATGATGTTGATTTGGATGCTTGTGATTTATATGGTTTCACGTATTTCGAGGCGATTTACGTGCTTGCACGTAAATCGAGGTTTTCTGGTTTTATACTGATTTTCCATACTTATGGTTTTGGATATGATTTCATGAAATGGTTTTGGATTCGAAAAGGTAACCTCGGGTTCGAAACCCATTTGATTTACGGAATCGGGCCGGAGGCCCAGTTAGTTTACGATTCGGACCGGAGGTCCAGTTTCTATGTGGATTCGGGCCTAGCGCCCAACTATGTGTTACAAATGGTTTTTATGGTTCATGACGATTTATGGGAACCGGCATGAACCCTTGAAATGGTTTTTACGGGTCATGATGGTTTATGGGAACCGGGATGAACCCATGAAAGGATTTTATGGATTATGACGGCTTATGGGGGCCGGGCATGAATCCTGGAAAGGTTTAAAGAATGATTTCAAAAGGTTTTTCATATTCCATCCTTTATATATGATTGTCTCCTCCGGGGAGGGTCGTTGGCCTGGGTGGACCCCAGAGTAGTCACGGAGCACTGATTGAGTGGAGTCGCCCCCCCAGTTGGGTTCCTTACTCTCAGGATGGGCATGGTTCGTTACCTTCAGGGAGGGTCATTGATCTACGGACATTGACCTGGGTGGACCCTGGATAGACTTGGGTTTGAGACCCCGGTTAGCACGCGCGTAGCTTTATTTTACCGTGATAGGTTCTTGGATATGAAATATAATGGATAATAAACATGATTTCAATTGGTTTGGAAAATTGTGTTTATAATGATAAATGGATTTGGGCTGAGATCCCACGTATGTTCACTGTGTTATGGTTTTCTGTAAATGGTTTTGGGCAGGAGCCCGTGTGACTTGTATTTACCAAATTTGGGGCTGTGACCCTAATTATGGATGTTTTAACATATGTGTTTGAATAAAGGGTTTTACTATGCATGCATGATTTTTAGTGGAGGGTATAAAGGTCTTTGATGAAATGTTTTATAAACTCTTTATTTTTGTCCACTCACAATTTTTCTGTTTTAATACCCTTCAGGTTGACATCGGATGTGGACTGTAGCAGAGACCGAGATATCACATACCTCCTCCGGATCCTGGCGTACTCTGATAGCCCGGGAGGGCAAAGGTCGAAAATATCCCTTGTCTGACACTTCGTGTCAGACGGGAGCAGGGTCATCCCGCGTTAATCCCGGGGGGATTGGGATGGGTCCTGTCAATTTAGGATTTAAACGTGAAATTCGGACATGAGTTCCATTTCGATAAAATGTGATGTCGGATTTGGTTTTGAAATTTGGAGTATGATAGATTCTTGATTGATTATGAATTACACATGGTTTTGGGTTCAAAGACCCGGTACTATTGCTGGATCATATTTTGGGTTTAAAGACAAGGTTGATTGATGACGGGGGAGGGCCCTTGATTGATATGTTTTGAGTTGAAAGACTCGGTTATTGTGATATCCCTCGAGGTCTATTGATTGTGTTTTGAGTTTAAAGACTCGTTGATATCCTGGGAAGGTCTGATTATGCACATGGTTTTGAGTTTAAAGACTCGGGCGAACTTGAGATCCAGCTGATTGATTGACTTGTGATTTACTGTTGATTTCTGATGTTTTCGGATGTGTTGGGCAATGGCCCGATTTATATGACTTGATGTATTTTTGGGTTATGTTCTGTACTTGGATTTTGATTTATGATTTTGGGCTAAGGCCCTGTATTTATGGTTCCGGGCTAAGGCCCGAGGTTTGAGAAAAGAAAAATGATGTTGGTTTTCACACACGGTTTTCTGGTACTGGAAATGAAATGGATTATGAAATGGTTTTCGAATGCATGCATTGGTTTTACGTGGAGGGTAGAAATGTCTTTTTTGTAACATGTTTTATAAACTGATTATTTTTGTCCACTCACACGTTTTGTGTTTTTATTGACCCTCCAGGTCGTAGCGCGAGGATCCAGGCTAATCGAGAGGTGGAGGCATGAGTGGGCACATGTATGGTTATCCCTTGTTTGGCAAGTGCTGAGGGTAATTTGGGAACTTCAGTTGACTTGTCAGACGGGAGCAGGACCGGGTATCAATGTCCCTCAGGGGACGGTCCTGTCAACTTGGTATCGAAGCACTAGGTTACTGATTCTGTTGCCAAGTCATGCCTCCGAAACGTAAGCCTCGTGCGCGCCCTGGTAGTGAGACGGGTAGACGAGGATGTATGAGACCTCGTGATAGATCTTGGACGAGATTGTCTCTGGATTGAGAGTTAGATGTTATTTAGTGTACACTGTGAACTACTATCTGTTAGACATAGCATTGTGTGGGTCCCCAGGATGAATGAACCCAGTGGCTAGAAAGGTTTTACATTTGGGAAAGTTACACTCGAGATGAGTCATGGTAATGTATCTGGGCTCGGGAGGAGCAGGAAGAGTTGAATATAATTATGGTTGCTGATACGGCAGACCCTTGACTAAGGAATATTTGGCACCTGGGATGCCCAGGATTGGATAAGGTCAGATACTAATGAGTTATAAATTTATGGATTGGTCTTGTTTAACCTTGTTTACTGGACTTATGGATCGCGTCAGTTTCATTTAGTGACTAAGGTTCGGGCGGAGACCCGAGATATACAGGGATTTCAGTGGGACGCTAGTTGGGTCCACTAGGAGGCAAAGTGATGAGGTTAATTATGCAGTAATAGTTATGATTATGGGACGTCTGGTCACATCATAAGGAAACGGTTATATAGATTGATTGATATAGTGATATGGCACAGTTGGGGTTCAATGGAACAAGGATTGGCTCCTGCAGTGATTGTTGATGTGGCAAGCGAGGGAAGAGTTGGTAGGGCCCATGATGGACCATAGAGGCATGGTCAGTTGGGACCATATGCCCGAAAATTTGCAATTCCTTCGTAGGAAATCTTGTGTAGCCCTGGAGTGCTAACCTAGATATACTACTTGTGGTCAGGAACATGTACTTGGTAGGTCCCGGGCTATCCACTCTTCTGTGTTTTGAGATTGTACATTAGACGGATATGGAGATGTTGTGAGTGGTTATGGTATGGAAGTCGGTGTACCGACTGGAGTTACTTATGTGATAAATCTGATGATATTTATGTGGTAAAATTGGTGAGACATAAGGGGGTAGACCTATTGATGTAAGGCTACCCAAGATGACTGGTGTTTTTCACCTAGTGGCTTACTTGGGGTATTTCTAAGTTTGGACGTAATCCTTGGAATGGATTGGTTGATGACTCATGATACATCTATCGAGTATGTCGATTAGAGAGTGACATGTGGAATTCAGGAGTACCAGAGGTTATGGTTCAGAGAGACTCAAGAGTGCTATCCTCTAGAATGATTTGACCCTCACAATCGATGGACTATTGGTAATAGGTAATCAAGTTGCTGGTCATATGTGTGGTGTATGTGCTTCGCGTATGAGATGCCCAGCGAGGACTGAGGATGTATAGATTTCTCCATATATATTTCCTTAAGTTTTCCAGGATGAAAGATTGAGTCGATGATGGAGATCATGTCGAGTATACGAGTTGTTTCTTGGACACCCTGGTATGTGGCACCTATGGAGTTATAAAGACTGAAAGTGAAAGTACATGACTCGGTAGATACGGGTTCATTCGGCTCAGTGTTGCCATGGGAAATCCAGTATTTCTTGTGCCGTAAGAGGAAAGGGGGATGATAGTCTGAGCTTACATGTTGATTATGGACAACTATGGGATAAGTATCCCGTATCACGAGCTAACGATTTGTGGTTCTATTGGAAGGTTGTGATTATTGATCCTATAGAGAAAGGCCAACATGGTAATGAATATTGGTTATGAATAAGAGAGAGAAAAGATAATGTCCGGATTTGATATGGCTAAGGTTAGTTGATGGTGATACCCTTGGATGGCCAAATGGACCGGTTCTATTTATGAGCTGATGAGTCAGGTATTCTGACCACCTTAGGACGAGGTATGGTACCATGATTGATGATTGGTTGGTGTACTCCTATGTACGGATAAGCGTGTGAACAAATGTATTAAGTCAAGGGAAAAAAAAATTAAAGACTGTCACAGGGAACATGAGTTGTTATGAGATCGGATAGATACCACAGAGGATTGTAAAGGGGTTCTCTACCATGTTTTGCCAGTTATGGTGATTGACCCGGAAGGAGGTCAGACTTATTGGAAATGAGAACTGAGAGAGAATGGTTTCAAATGGAGAAACAGTGACTTATGTTCGATGTTGACCCTTTTTGTGTGTGTAATGAGATGTCACTATGAGATTTAGGATTCGGTGAGGTATGTATCGATGCTAGTTAAGATTACGACTGCATTGTCGGATCAGGTACCATTTGGGAAGAGGATGGGCATGGTTGAGAACCTAATGATAGGTGAAATCCTGTTATTGAGGGAACTCCATAGGAGTGGAGTCCCACATGATTTTCAATCATTTGGACTGATGAGGTCCAACTGCAAGATCGCACTTAGTGTATGAAGTTGGATGGAGTCGAGATTAAGGAATGGATTAAGGAATGGAGTCGAGATTAAGGAATGGATTAAGGAATGGAGTCGAGATTAAGGAATGGATATGATTTGTAGTATAGTATGAATGATAGTGCTGAGTGCTTATTGGCAGAAGGTAGATATCAGTGAAACCTGTGATGATAACCATAATAGAAGAAAAGGTTAAATTCATTATACATAGTGACCTTGGGAAAGGGACGTGGTGTATTGACCTAGCGAGGGGAATGAGTTCCTGATTTATTGGACCTTATGAGTTTATTGGCCTGGTGACATATGTGTGAGGATTTAACCATTGTACCATGTCACGAGTAGATGACATGTGCTCGGATATGACTGATGCTTGTGTTTCCTGGATTGTGTGGACTCGAAAGTAAGTTAGGCTATGTATTCCGAGTAAGTAAATGGTATGACTGATACCATTTCACGATGCTCTAGTTGGTGCACATGAACCTTGTTCTTGTAAAACGGTGGAACTTTCGAATTGTGCATCTGTCGTTCTTCTTCTTCTAGCAACCTGGTTGCTGATACTACTATCTCTTGGAGATCGGAAAAGGTAGCATCATCGAACTTTTTCCTGAGGGAAAACCACAATGCACGTTGTGCGATAGCTACCATCTGGGCGTTGTTGATGGGAAACCTACACCTCATCTTCATCCTTTTGAACCTAGCAAATGAAGTCCTCCGTTGTTTTATGTTTGCCTTGTCTGAGAGCCATTAAGTCACTAGTAGTAACTTCAGGCTCAATTTTGTGGAATTCTTCGGAGAACTTGGCCTCCATTTTCCTCCAAGTGTGGATGGAATGTAACGACCCGAACTTTCGTAATTCTTATTTTATTGTAAAATGACTGTTTTGCCCCTAAGGGGGGGAAGTTTACTTTTACCTCGGGAAGTATTTAGGACTTTGACACGTGACCGTGACGTAGTTTAGGACGTCACGAGTTCATAGGCAGGTGGCACGTTCGATTCCGACGTTCGAGGAAGAAGTTGTGACGTTCGGAAGTCGAGGGGCATTTTGGTAATTTGGCCATTTGGGGGCCAAATGTTGACTTTTGACCCGGGAAGTCCAACGGACGAGGGCCAATGACCGTTACGTAGGTCTCGTCGATGCGAATCCGTAGACAGGCGGCACGCCGAAATCGGACTTACGACGAAAAAGTTATGGTCAAGAACGTAACCGAACTAACCGAGACTCGGAACTTAAAATAATAATAAAATATTAGAATCTGATTTACTTTAACCCAATCAATCTGGACCCTTGATGAGTGACACATGTCACTCATCTACCTCATCCACATCATCCCCAAAAATCAGGATCTGTGTTTGCCATTCCATTAATTAATTAATTAAACCTCCCTAAATCCTCACCCTTCATCCTATACTCTGACTGAATCTCAGCCCTCCATTCCATCTGATCACTCTGTTTTAAAAACCATGAGAGAATTCATTCTCTCATTTCTATTCCTTCAAACCGTGGCTCTCTCATCCTTCAAACAATCACACCAGCAGCTCACCACCCAACCTTCCTCACCAGGCAGCTCCAGACCGTCCACCACCTCCACCTGACACCGGCCAACACCACCACGGCCACCCTGCACGGCCGGAAAACCCACAAACCCGAGAAGGAACCCGTGCAGCCCAAACTGTCCAAACCGTCCAAACCATGACTTCTGGGCTCGAACCAACCTAGGGCTAGAACCGTTGTGACGGCTGGACGACTCAGGACCGGACTGGGCAGCCCACGGAGGCGACACGGCGGCGGTAAGCCCATAAACCCGAGAAGACCGATTTTCCTTCCCTGTTTCGAAACTTCCGTTTTTAACGTTAGAAATGTTTGGTTGCTTTTGAGACATAACCTAGGGGACTAGACGACCATTTCAGACCTAAGTACGCGGCTGGAAGCTCGACGGCTCGCCGGAGAAGACGAACCAGAGCCGGCAGCCGGTTCCCCGTCGATTTTCAGGTGGTTTCTTGAACTTAAAAACCTGTTTTAATCCCACAGAACCATAGAACATGTTTAGACGAGTTTATAGGAACAAATCCCATGGATTTTGGTGGTCGGGTTGATGAGAACTGGTCGGGTCGAACCGTGGGTCTGCGGTGACCCGGTTCTCAGACCCGGTACTGTAGCTGATGATGTCATCATGCTGACGTCAGCAGTGACGTCATGATGACGTCATCATGTCAGAATATTATCAGACCAGGGACCAGTAGGCTGTTGACACGTGTCCTCTGACACTGTCAGTGATGACGGCATGCTGACGTCAGCAGTGACGTCATGCTGACGTCAGCATCACTGTAGCACTGTTGACCAGAGGGTTGACCGGCGCGTGGGGGGCGCGTGTGAACAGTATTTTGTGTGGGACCAGTGCCATTTTCAAGGTTTCAACAATACGGATCCAATGGCGGTGGTTTCGTGTCGATCGGAGATCGTTAAGTTGGTCAAATTAGGGTTTGACGCCTTGGGAAGCGTGTTCGGACGGCTTTCCCGGGCCGGTTTCAGTCTAGGGTTTCTTAGTTGTTTAGTAAGGACTTAAAGTGACCTTTACGTATGTTTTGGGCATGACAGGAATTGTACTTTAACCCTTGGACGGGGCTTTACGCTCGGGATTGCAGCGGGATTTTACTGTGAGTGGGCCTTTGATTTCACTAAACTTCGGCATGCATAACTGTTTTACCATCTATTATATCTATATGTGATTCGAGTAAAAGTATCTGTTTATCTTGAGTATGATTTATGGCACGTATTACGATGTTTGGGCATGAGACCCGTCTGGTTGTTTATGAATGGTTTTGAGTCATGTATATGTATAATGGATCTCGATATTATCTGTGGTACTGCACTGTATAGATCTACCCTAGGATTCTATCTCCTCCAGATGTAGGTACACCGGAGTGGTCACGGCGCATTGCCTGTGAGGAGTCATTCTACGGAGGGACCGGACCGTAGAGTGACTCAAGAGCAGGATTGCTACTATTGGGCGTCTGGGACGTCTGGCATCTAGAATGCCACGCTCGGACTAGGTTCGGGATTTGGACTCGGGATTGAGACCCCGGGTGGCACGCGTAGCCTTGAGACTGTGACCTTATCGGGCGTCTGGGACGTCAGGCATCTGGGATGTCAGGGTTGGGATGTATAGTGCAGTGACTAAGATTATATTATGTTGATATTATTCTGCTTATGATTATATGGTTTTGTGGTTTATGATACTATGCATGTCTTTTCGGAAAACGGAGGGGAAAAAGCTATATGTTTTCGAAATGGTAAACTACTTTGTAAACCTTGAGTTTCGGCCCACTCACCTTTGTTGTTTTACTACCCCTCCAGGTAGTGCTATCGAGGAGGAGGATCCCGAGGAGGAAGAGGCATAGGTTTACGTTGCGTACCTGAACCCTACTGCTGGGTAGGTTGGCACGTAGTGTGTCTAGAGTCGTGCTCAATAAACTGTATTCGGGAACTATCCCTTGTCTGACACTATTTGTATTCGAGTATTTGTGTGGCGTGCTATGTATGACTTAACTTTGGTTTTTCTTTATGCATTTCATCTTCAATAAGGGTATTTTTGGTATTTTAATGTCGGGTGTCAGACGGGAGCAGGGCACGTCCCGGGTGGTCCCAGGGGGATCGGGGCGGGTCTTGTCAACTTGGTATCAGAGCACTAGGTTGTGGTCAGCATGCTAGACTAGTGGTCAGTACTTAGTTTAAAAGATGTCAGTATCTAATCTATGCCTCTTAACAGTGGGTTATGCCTCCAAGGAGAATTCCTCAAACACGAACTGACGAGGAAATCGCGAGAGAGATGGAATGTGCTAGCATTGAGCGGGCTCAAAGGTTGGGAGCCACACCGTTCAGCGGGGGATCAAACCCCGAGGATGCCCATGAGTGGATTGCGAAATGGGAAAGAATCTTCACCGTGATGCACTGCCCACCCGACGAGCGGGTGGCACTGGCGGCCTTCTTACTGGAAGGCGGGGCTTATCAATGGTGGCATGGTCTTGAGATGTCCGGGTGGACTGTTCACACCACCACATAGGAGGTCTTTCGTGCCCGATTCTTATATCAGTATTACCCGCGTTCATTTCGTATGGCACGAGAGGCAGAGTTCCTGCGGCTGGAACAGGGAGATATGTCTGTGGCAGATTACGAGCAGACTTTCGGGAAGCTTTCCCGTTTTGCCGCAGCTTTCGTGAGTACTGAGGAGGAAAAATGTCAAAGATTTGAGTTGGGACTCCGAGGAGAGTTACGGGCAAGTGTGACGGCTACTAGTTACGCGACTCTGAGGGACATGGTCGACGCTGCAGTTCGTGTCGAGGCCAGTCTGGCGGCACACCAGGCGCGACAATCATCAGGCGAGGGGCAGCGCCGGGATCGTCCACATCCTGGACCAACCGGCCCAAAGATCTCTAAGGGGGGAAATTACCGAGGAGCACCCTCATCTTTACGTGGTCGTGGCTGGTCAGGTCGACATGGGAACTCTTAGAGGGGCGGATCGAGATTTAGTTCTGGACAGCATCAGGCTTGGAGTGGTGCATCAGGAGGGTCTTGGGATGGACCGAGGACAGTTAATTGCTTTGCTTGTGGAGGAGCGGGCCACTATGCCCGAGATTGCCCTTTACTGTCAAGGAACAACGAGACTAAAGGTGTTAGTGTGACACAGAGTTCGGCTTCTCACCCTGCCAGAGGCCGAGGACAGAGTGCTGAGCGTGGCACGCGTGGACACGGACAGACTGCGGGACCCAGAGCTCGTGTTTTTGCAGTGACTCAGCAGCAGGCGAGGTCAGCCCCTGGTGTGGTTACAGGTACTCTTCATATCTCAAATATTGTTGTACGGGTGTTAATGGATGCTGGGGCTACTCATTCTTTTATTTCGAAAAGTTGTGCGGGTATGTTAGATCGCGAGGTGTTAGCCTTGGATAGTGAAATGGATGTTGGTACACCGATGGGCGTTGTGTACATAGTGAATCAGGTGATCCAGAGATGCCCAGTAAGGGTGGAGGATGTAGATCTGCTAGCTGATCTAATCCTTATGGATATCCATGACTTTGATGTTATCTTGGGAATGGATTGGTTGACTGAGCACGGTTCACTCATCGACTGTTGTAGTAGGCGGGTGATTCTGCGAAGTCCGGGTTTGCCGGAGGTTAATTTTCAAGGAGAGCGCGACGGTTCGCTACCTGAAGTAATTTCTTCACTTGCCGCTACGAAGCTTCTACAGAAGGGATGCCAGGGTTATCTGGCGCATGTTGTGACGACAAAGAGTGATACTTCGGGTGCCGATGATATACCTGTGGTGCGAGAGTTTCCGGATGTGTTCCCGGAAGATTTGCCTGGTTTACCACCACATCGGGAGATTGAGTTCACGATTGAACTACTTCCCGGCACACGACCTATATCGCAGGCACTATATCGGATGGCACCAGCGGAGTTACGGGAACTGAAGATCCAATTGCAGGAGTTGGTGGACTTGGGATTCATTCGACCGAGTACATCACCGTGGGGAGCACCGGTATTATTTGTGAAGAAGAAGGAGGGGAGCCTCCGTTTGTGTGTGGATTATCGACAGCTCAACAAGGTCACGGTAAGGAACCAGTACCCCTTACCCAGGATTGACGATCTCTTTGATCAACTGCGGGGAGCACAGTACTTCTCGAAGATTGATTTACGATCTGGTTATCATCAGTTGAAGATTGCTGAAGGAGATGTCCCGAAGACAGCGTTTCGGACCAGATACGGGCATTATGAATTCCTTGTGATGCCTTTCGGCTTGACGAATGCTCCAGCAGCATTCATGGATCTAATGAATAGGGTCTTCCGATCTTATTTGGATAAGTTCGTGATCGTGTTCATTGATGACATCCTTGTGTACTCGAGGAGTGCTCAGGCTCATGAGAAACACTTACGTTCGGTGTTAGGGAAGCTGAGGCAGGACCAGTTATACGCCAAGTTGAGTAAGTGTCAGTTTTGGCTAACCAGCATTGGTTTTCTGGGACATGTAGTGTCAGCAGACGGGATTAGTGTGGATCCCCAGAAGACCGAAGTGGTGACAAATTGGGCTAGACCGACAACCGTGACAGAGGTACGGAGTTTCGTTGGTTTGGCAGGATACTACCGGAGATTTGTTGAGGGCTTCTCTAGTATTGCTGCACCGTTGACTCGTTTAACCAGGAAGGGAGTAAAGTTTGTTTGGGATGAACGGTGTGAGCAGAGTTATCAGGAATTAAAACGTCGGTTAACTACCGCACCTGTTCTTGCTTTTCCGAATAACAGTAGAGAGTTCGAAGTCTACAGTGACGCATCGTTGCAAGGTTTAGGTTGCGTGCTGATGCAGAATGGCAGAGTTATCGCTTATGCATCGAGACAACTAAAGACACATGAACTGAACTACCCTACGCATGATTTGGAGTTGGCGGCGGCGGTTCACGCTTTAAAGATCTGGCGACATTATCTGTACGGGGTGACTTGCAGGATCTTCACCGATCATCAGAGTTTAAAGCATTTGTTCACTCAGAAGGAGCTGAACGTAAGGCAGCGACGGTGGTTGGAACTAATCAAGGACTATGATTGTACGATTGAATATCATCCAGGGAAGGCGAACGTTGTGGCAGACGCACTCAGCAGGAAGTCAGCAGGATCGATTGCACACCTGAGGCTGGTGTACCTTCCTTTGCTAGTGGAACTCCGAAGAGCTGGAGTTATGCTGGGGATGGATGAGCAGGGAGCTTTGTTGGCCAGTTTTCATGTACGACCTGTGCTAGTCGATCGGATTATCGAGGCACAATTGGAGGATCCGACACTTTGTATCTACAGGATCGAGGTCGAAGCGGACGAGAGGCAGGACTTTACTATCCGACCAGATGGAGCTCTGGTGAAACTGGGCCGTTTGTGTGTTCCTGCAGTGGCAGAGTTACGGGCAGAAATTCTCGAGGAAGCCCACAGTTCGGCTTATGCCATGCATCCGGGAGGTACCAAGATGTACCGTACCCTCCGGAACCACTATTGGTGGGCAGGAATGAAGAAGGATATTGCAGTGTTTGTGAGCAGATGTTTGACCTGTCAGCAGGTCAAGGCGGAGCGGCAGAGACCGTATGGAGCTATGCAACCTCTTCCAATTCCCGAGTGGAAGTGGGATCACATTACCATGGATTTTGTCTTCAAGTTGCCAAGGACTCAGAGGGGATGCGATGGAGTTTGGGTGATTGTCGACCGATTGACCAAGTCAGCTCATTTCTTACCAGTACAGGAGACATTTAAGCCAAACCGACTGGCTCAGCTGTTTGTGAAGGAGATCATTCGACTTCATGGTACGCCGAAGTCGATAGTGTCTGATCGAGATCCGCGTTTCACATCTAGGTTCTGGCGAAGTTTGCAGAACGCCTTGGGTACAAACTTACATTTCAGTACAGCGTTCCTCCCACAGACCGATGGGCAGTCAGAGAGGACTATCCAGACACTGGAGGACATGATGAGGTCTTGTGTACTGCAGTTTCAGGATTCGTGGGATACTCATTTTCCTTTGATGGAGTTCGCATACAACAACAGTTATCAGGCAAGTATCGGGATGGCACCCTACGAGGCACTGTATGGCCGACAGTGCAGGACATCTATCTGCTGGATGGAGGTAGGAGAGCGAGCAGCTTTAGGACCGGATTTGATGGACATGACCCTGGAAACAGTTCGAATCATCAAGGAAAGATTGAAGGCAGCGCAGGATCGCCAAAAGAGCTATGCGGATCGACGAATTCGAGACTTGGAATTCGAGGTGGGAGATTTTGTGTTCCTTAAGTTATCTCCATGGAAAGGAATTATCCGTTTTGGCCGACGCGGGAAGTTGAGTCCACGTTATTTTGGACCGTTCGAGATCATTGAGAGGATTGGACTTGTGGCATACCGGTTGGCATTACCTCCAGAACTTGCCAGAGTGCACGATGTTTTCCATGTGTCCATGTTACGGAAATACCTACGGGACGATTCACATGCCTTGCCGGAACAACCAGTAGAACTGATGACCGATCTGAGCTTTGAGGAGAAACCGGTGCAGATTCTGGATCAGAAGAACAAGGTTCTGAGAAACAAGACGATTCGGTTGGTGAAAGTGCTATGGAGGAACCATGACGTCGAGGAAGCGACGTGGGAACCCGAAGACTTGATGAGGGAGCAGTACCCGTTTTTATTCGAGTAAATTTCGAGGACGAAATTTTTGTAAGGTGGGTAGATTGTAACGACCCGAACTTTCGTAATTCTTATTTTATTGTAAAATAACTGTTTTGCCCCTAAGGGGGGGAAGTTTACTTTTACCTCGGGAAGTATTTAGGACTTTGACACGTGACCGTGACGTAGTTTAGGACGTCACGAGTTCATAGGCAGGTGGCACGTTCGATTCCGACGTTCGAGGAAGAAGTTGTGACGTTCGGAAGTCGAGGGGCATTTTGGTAATTTGGCCATTTGGGGGCCAAATGTTGACTTTTGACCCGGGAAGTCCAACAGACGAGGGCCAATGACCGTTACGTAGGTCTCGTCGATGCGAATCCGTAGACAGGCGGCACGCCGAAATCGGACTTACGACGAAGAAGTTATGGTCAAGAACGTAACCGAACTAACCGAGACTCGGAACTTAAAATAATAATAAAATATTAGAATCTGATTTACTTTAACCCAATCAATCTGGACCCTTGATGAGTGCCACATGTCACTCATCTACCTCATCCACATCATCCCCAAAAATCAGGATCTGTGTTTGCCATTACATTAATTAATTAATTAAACCTCCCTAAATCCTCACCCTTCATCCTATACTCTGACTGAATCTCAGCCCTCCATTCCATCTGATCACTCTGTTTTAAAAACCATGAGAGAATTCATTCTCTCATTTCTATTCCTTCAAACCGTGGCTCTCTCATCCTTCAAACAATCACACCAGCAGCTCACCACCCAACCTTCCTCACCAGGCAGCTCCAGACCGTCCACCACCTCCACCTGACACCGGCCAACACCACCACGGCCACCCTGCACGGCCGGAAAACCCACAAACCCGAGAAGGAACCCGTGCAGCCCAAACTGTCCAAACCGTCCAAACCATGACTTCTGGGCTCGAACCAACCTAGGGCTAGAACCGTTGTGACGGCTGGACGACTCAGGACCGGACTGGGCAGCCCACGGCGGCGACACGGCGGCGGTAAGCCCATAAACCCGAGAAGACCGATTTTCCTTCCCTGTTTCGAAACTTCCGTTTTTAACGTTAGAAATGTTTGGTTGCTTTTGAGACATAACCTAGGGGACTAGACGACCATTTCAGACCTAAGTACGCGGCTGGAAGCTCGACGGCTCGCCGGAGAAGACGAACCAGAGCCGGCAGCCGGTTCCCCGTCGATTTTCAGGTGGTTTCTTGAACTTAAAAACCTGTTTTAATCCCACAGAACCATAGAACATGTTTAGACGAGTTTATAGGAACAAATCCCATCGATTTTGGTGGTCGGGTTGATGAGAACTGGTCGGGTCGAACCGTGGGTCTACGGTGACCCGGTTCTCAGACCCGGTACTGTAGCTGATAACGTCATCATGCTGATGTCATGATGACGTCATCATGTCAGAATATTATCAGACCAGGGACCAGTAGGCTGTTGACACGTGTCCTCTGACACTGTCAGTGATGACGGCATGCTGCCGTCAGCAGTGACGTCATGCTGACGTCAGCATCACTGTAGCACTGTTGACCATAGGGTTGACCGGCGCGTGGGGGGCGCGTGTGAACAGTATTTTGTGTGGGACCAGTGCCATTTTCAAGGTTTCGACGATACGGATCCAATGGCGGTGGTTTCGTGTCGATCGGAGATCGTTAAGTTGGTCAAATTAGGGTTTGACGCCTTGGGAAGCGTGTTCGGACGGCTTTCCCGGGCCGGTTTCAGTCTAGGGTTTCTTAGTTGTTTAGTAAGGACTTAAAGTGACCTTTACATATGTTTTGGGCATGACAGGAATTGTACTTTAACCCTTGGACGGGGCTTTACGCTCGGGATTGCAGCGGGATTGTACTGTGAGTGGGCCTTTGATTTCACTAAACTTCGGCATGCATAACTGTTTTACCTTCTATTATATCTATATGTGATTCGAGTAAAAGTATCTGTTTATCTTGAGTATGATTTATGGCACGTATTACGATGTTTGGGCATGAGACCCGTCTGGTTGTTTATGAATGGTTTTGAGTCATGTATATGTATAATGGATCTCGATATTATCTGTGGTACTGCACTGTATAGATCTACCCTAGGATTCTATCTCCTCCGGATGTAGGTACACCAAAGTGGTCACGGCGCATTGCCTGTGAGGAGTCATTCTACGGAGGGACCGGACCGTAGAGTGACTCAGGAGCAGGATTGCTACTATTGGGCGTCTGGGACGTCAGGCATCTAGAATGCCACGCTCGGACTAGGTTCGGGATTTGGACTCGGGATTGAGACCCCGGGTGGCACGCGTAGCCTTGAGACTGTGACCTTATCGGGCGTCTGGGACGTCAGGCTTCTGGGATGTCAGGGTTGGGATGTATAGTGCAGTGACTAAGATTATATTATGTTGATATTATTCTGCTTATGATTATATGGTTTTGTGGTTTATGATACTATGCATGTCTTGACACGACCCATCCCAAATCCCCCTGGATTACCATGGAATGTGACGTGCTCCCGTCTGACAAGAGGCGTCAGACAAGGGATAACCGATTGCCATTGCCCAAACGGCTTCCAGAGTGCGTAAGGATCGATGGAGGAGGTGTGCGATGCTCAAGTCTCTGCTGCAGTCGTATCCGGAATCAACCGGAAGGGCATTGAAAACAAAAGCTGTGAGTGGACGAAAATAAACAAGTCTGTTTAAAACATTTATAAGACATTTATGCCCCTCAGTAAAATCATATGCATGCACCAAAACCAATAATCCCATATTTATTTAGAAATAACCATTAGGGCCTTAGCCCGGAAACCAAAGCATAGTTTCAATTTCCAAAAGTAAATCCAAGAGTTATTTCATAAATCCAGTAATATGAACCATAAGGCATATAATATAAACCATAACCATTAATTTAGCCACTGCACTATACACTCCAATCCGACATCCCTGATGTCTGACGTCCCTGACGTCAATAAGGTCACAATCACAAGGCTACGCGTGCCACTCGGGTCTCAATTTCCGAGTTCATTCCCCGCACCCCGTTCGGGTGCAGCATCCCCGATGCTTAGCGTCATAGACGCTGGACGTACTAGACGTCCGTGACCTCTCCGGGGTACCTCGCCGGAGGAGACAATATAATATGGAAGGATCTATACAGTGCAGTACCAAATACATTTTATCGATATCCACATGCAAAACATATAGGTATACATAGGTAAAATCCGAACCGATCGTTACATTTCATCAAACGGGTCTCATGCCCAAAACCGTAAAACGTGCCATGACCGAAACATCATCAAAACCATTTATAGATTCCAACATGTGAACATATATAAAATGTAAACCAGAAAACATTTATTCAATTCCATTTAGGGTCCCCGACCCGCAATCACCTGTAGAAATCAAATGGGCCCCTGGCCCGATTTCACAAGTTAACTGGGCCCCTGGCCCGATCCACATGTTAACTGGGCCCCTGGCCCGATTTCATAGTTCAACTGGGCCCCTGGCCCGATTTTACATTATTCAAGTTCGTAACCGTTTCATGAAATCATATCCAACCACATTTATGGAATTCGGTGCAAATCCAGAAAACCTCGGTTTTCGTGCAAATACGTAATTTACCTCGAAATACGTGAAATCATTTAAAATTCACCGATATCCAAAGTAAATCATTTAATCATAATTATAACAATCATAAAACAGTTATGCATGCATCGAATTTATGAAACCAATGTCCACTCACAGACCGTTTAACCGAGCGCCTCGATACGCGTGCCATAGGCCTTCCCGGGCCACACCACTATCACCGGGACTCCCAATCCTGTCCAAATCACATTAGAGGATTACTAACCTCATCATTAACATCCTATTCAAGTCCCGTAATTTTCCCGAATTTTTAAGTATTTTTAAACTCGATTTAAAACCTTCGGACATCCCGAACAATATCGAGACGGTGTCCGATCGACACGAAACCAATCCCAAAATGTTTGTTACATTGTATAGGATAAAAGTCATGTTGACCTCACCTTGAGATTCGTGTCCACGCGCCGTCACGCGCCGCCGTGAGTGGCTGCGCGTGAAAGCCACGCGCCTGCTACAGTGACTGCTACAGTCACCACCTTCACCCGTTTGTCTGGTAAACGGGTCGAAAAGCCCGCGATAGGATCCGGTTCAATCACCCTCAATTCGATATCAATTCAATCCGTTCTTGATCCTACAACAATCATCAATCCACCAATTTCAGTTCTGTGTCCATGATTAGCATCAACCATCGATCAATCGTGTCGACAACCCGTGATCACCCAAAACGGGTCGATCACCAAAACTCCTCCAATCTTTAACCATTATCAAATTAACTTCACAGGAAGTTAATAAGGACTAATACGAACTAATTAGCATGATTAATTGAACTCGACAATACCTCAATCGTCACAACTCAAGCTTGAGTTTTCCGGCCGTCCACCTCGTCCGTTCACGGCCCTAGGAGCCCCAAAGCTTGCCCCAATTGATCTGGTTCGATGCGTTGAAGTTCCAGGAAGCTCAATCCACCATCAATTAGGCTTGGGCTGGCCTAAAACTGGAAATTCGAATTTGAATTTCCCAGAACCCAGTTTCGGGTTTTTGAGCATTCCTCCACCATTTCCACTCCATTTTTCCATCTCTCAAACTCAGTGAACTGCCCTCGACACACTCTTCATTCTTTTAATTCAATTTAGCCGTTAAAGGCGTCCAAAACCGTCCTCAATCCACTGTGTAAAGGTTCCCGCACTGACCCGAAAATCATAGAAAAACCCAGTGCCCACGTTCAGTGATCGATGCCAACACAACCCCATGTGCAATTCAACCTCAAACTGGCCCAATTCAATCAATTAATTGATAAACAAATCAAGGGATCGATCGCACAAAGCATCCACCTCACGGCTGATCAATGAAACAGTACCCCCGTGTGAATTTACAATTCTGCCCTTGTGCAGAAAATTACCAAAATGCCCCTCACGCATCCTGACCCGTAACTCGGTCATACGGACTCCGATTGATGCGTGCCGCCTGTCTACGAACTCAGGGCATCGAGACCTTCCTAACGGTCCTCGGTCCTTGGCCATCGGACCTCCCGATCAAAAAGTCAACATTTCCCCCTTATAACGTCCGAATTACGAAAATGCCCTTGCACTTCCGTACATCATAACTTTCACCACGAACGTCGGAATCAAACGTGCCACCTGTCTATGAACTCGTGACGTCCCGAACTACGTCACGGTCATCGGTCAAAGTCCATTTGACCATCCGAATTAAAAGTCAATGTTTTGCCCACGCCCAGGGGCAAAACGGTCATTTTGCACAATTCGTCCGAAATCGCCCAACTAATCCCAGATTAGTAAATCACAATTAAATATTATTAAATCCCGATATTCGGGACGGGTCGTTACATGTCTTTTCGGAAAATGGAGGGGAAAAAGCTATATGTTTTCGAAATGGTAAACTACTTTGTAAACCTTGAGTTTCGGCCCACTCACCTTTGTTGTTTTACTACCCCTCCAGGTAGTGCTATCAAGGAGGAGGATCCCGAGGAGGAAGAGGCATAGGTTTACGTTGCGTACCTGAACCCTACTTCTGGGTAGGTTGGCACGTAGTGTGTCTAGAGTCGTGCTCAATAAACTGTATTCGGAAACTATCCCTTGTCTGACACTATTTGTATTCGAGTATTTGTGTGGCGTGCTATGTATGACTTAACTTTGGTTTTTCTTTATGCATTTCATCTTCAATAAGGGTATTTTTGGTATTTTAATGTCGGGTGTCAGACGGGAGCAGGGCACGTCCCGGGTGGTCCCAGGGGGATCAGGGCGGGTCTTGTCATGGAAGCTTCTGGTAGCGAAGTGTACCACGAGAAACGATCCCCGGATACAGCCACGCATTGGGATGAGAACCTCCCAATGTGCTCTAAGGGCAATGTGCTGCCATCTCCGTTAAAGAGTATGAATGCTGGCAGCTTGAAATTTTTGGGGAACGGGTTGTCCTGATCTATGTAGGCCAGATAAGGCTTTCTATAAGTCGGGAAGTTAGTTCTTCGAGGAGGTGCTAGTTGACCAGTTATTAGGGACCTTAGCTCGTTCATCTCATTTATAAGGGCGTGGTGCTCTATATCTCAGGATGGTCTTCTATCATGGAAAAGCTCTTCATCTGATCCAGGTTCATCGAGGTCAGATCTCCTCCAGTTATTAAATACATTTATGTTCTTTGGAGGGAATGTGGGTCTGATTTCTCCCTGGCCATTGGGTGGCTAGTTCCATGCGGTGTTGATTTCTCCTCGACAATTAGGCTCCTGGTTCTTAGAAATCAAACCATGATCAAAGAACAGAAACCCCTGTTGAATTCTACTTAACTCCGGGATCTCGATGCCTGTTTTCTTTGGGAAGGTTGGAATTTAAAACAAAGGTTGACAAATTGATGCTTCTAATTCCAACTAGCCCTTCCCTTTTCCAGGTCTTGGGATCTCGAAGAGTGGTGGAACATTAGTGTTCCTTGAAGCCATGTCGCGGCTAGAAAGCTACTGAACTTGATGATTCAAAGCTTCGATCTACAAACTAGTAGGAGCAAGGATATCTTTAAAGAGCTGAGAAAGTTTCCCTTTATCCATTTTTTAGCTAAGGACTACTTCCTTTGTCCCTTCAGGTCTAGGCTCCATTTCAGTCTGCACGGTAATTACCTCAGGTACCATCAGTTGAGGAGAATTCTTTAGAAACCTTCCTTTAGTGTCTTGGTGTCAAGTAGACCTGTGTTTGGGCATGCACTGCAAAAGGATCCTGCCATGCGTGCCAGATTATGTTCCTACCCGAAATCTTTTACTCGGTTTAGAAGCCGAGATGCTCGAGGCAATCCTAGCTAGACCTTTTGCGCGGAACTTTTTTTCGGCGGAGCGACGAAGCTGGACTGTTTTGGGATCTCTTTTGCTTCAATGCAATACTGAGACGCGTGATGGGCTGAGCATGATGGGCCTTAAGCCACAGTCAAACCCTAGATGGGCAGACTAAAAAGAAAATGGGCCTTTCAACTCAGGTGCAGGCGTGCCACCAGTAAAGAAATTACTACCAGACAATATAATTGGATTCCTTTTTCGGCCCAAAAAATTTCCTTCTGATAAATGTGATTGTGAGGCGGGCAGACAAGAAATCCCCACGCTGTTCTTTTCTATGCCTTTTTCAAGGACTTAGAATATTTTATTTCCAGCGATGCCCAAATCAGAAGTTATTCCGCCATGATATTCAAACTGGCAAAGATGTTATTTCAGCAGTTAAATGGGAGATGGTCTCGGGTTCCCTCGAGTCGGGATCAAAGTATTCAGACCAATGCATAGAGATGGTGTCCTAATTTGGTGAGTCGCGAACCACACTTGGATGGTATATTCCGAGCATCAATCACTACTTAAGAAAATCTTATTGTATTGAAATGGAAATGGAAATATAAGTACAAATACAAGAATGTAAAAGCACTGGAATTAAATAACAACTGAAATTACAAGTGCAGAAAACAGTAAATTTTTTCCTTAACATTTTGTACCCCTAAGGAGAGGAAAATTCAGGAAATCCTCAACTGAAGTGAATATCAATTGTCAATCATGCCATGAGATGGTAGAGAATTCAAATGTGACAACGAGACATCGAAAATAGAGGTTTGAGTTCCTTGATGACCTTCATATGACAGGACCCGTCCCAACTGGACTTTGATAAGCGTGCCCGGTTCTGCTCCCATCTGACAAGTTAACTGAAGTCCCGAAACTACCCTTCAGTACCTGTCAGACAAGGGATAACTGCACTGATTTCCGCTCATGCCTCCGCCTCTCGATCCGCCCCGTACGTCGTGCCACGGCTGTCCAAACCACTCGCTTTCTGAGCTGCACGTGTTTTCGTAATTTCTGTTACTTTCTAGAAATCTCGAATCCTCGGGAATTGTGCCCACGCGCCCTCACGCGCCGCCGTGAGTGGCTGTTCATGAAACCCATGTGCCTACTACAGTGCATCGTCCTTACCCGTTTAACTGATAAACGGATCCTACAACTCGCGAACAGACCCGATTCGATTCCTATCAATTCTCAATTCAATAGAATCAAACTCGAATTTTCGAAGAACTGCCAAACACTGTGCATCGTCCCAATTCAGTCAAACTCGATTGTTTTCTTTTCAATTGATGCATCAGGAAGCATCGTGGGATCCTACTAAATATGTTTCCAAGATCAATTTCATCGTTCCATGTCTCCAATTCTTCAACTCAAACTCGAAAATTCAAAGTCTTCCTCTTCTCTGTTCTAGCCCAAAACGACTCCAGTTCTCTTCAAATTTAATTGGGTTCAACTCGCCTCAATCACAGAAAGCTGAATTCAAGGTCAATTACACTCATGGACGTCCAACAATTCAAATTCGACCCTTAGGTTCATCAAAGGTTTTCGGGTTTCTAAGTTTAGTTTAAGTTGGGTTCAAGGTTCATAACTCACCATTTAATTCTCTTTCTTTTCCTCTCTAAATTTCCCATTCAATCTCTCTGTCCCTGGTGTTAATTCAAGTCATATATATATATTGATCATCTCTCAAACAACACTCAAACAACAAAACGATTGTGTTGTTATCCCTTTTGAATATTCAAACAATACTTTGCCACTAATTGTACTCTGCACAGTGACATGTGTCACTCAAGGGGCTAAATGATTCATCAATGGGGCTGCATCATCAAATTCCAGCGCCAAATAACCTTTTTACCCTTACCAACAAAATGACCAAAATGCCCCTCGCCGTTCGAGACCCATAACTTTCACGTTCGAACTCTGATTGACGCATGCCGCCTGTCTACGGATTCAGAATCTCGAGACTTATCCAACGGTACTTACGGAAAGTCCAAACAAGGTCCCGATCAAAAAGTCAACTTTTGCCCCCCATAACCAAGGATAAAATCGTCATTTTTTTTTCCAATTTTTCCAATTTTTTCCTTTTTCGAATTTTCGGGTCGTCACATCATATGTCGGTAGTCAGGATGACTATTCGTAAGTCGGTAGTCGGGATAGCCATCTGTGAGACGGTGGACGGAGACTGTCCGTGAACCTGTAGTTGGAATGACTATCCGTGAGTCGGTGGTTAGGATGACTGTCCGTATATCGGTAGTCAGGATGGTTATCCGTGTGATCAGTGGCTAGAGATTTTCCGTGAGTCAGTAGTCAGAATGATTGTCCGTAAGCCAGTAGTCGATAATATCAACCCTTATGACACTGAGTGGTTAGAAAAAAGGTTGATTTTCTACGAACCTCACCCGAAAGTTCAAGAACTAGTTAGTTGGGAATAGGGCGATCCTTATGACACTTGATCGGTCAGAAAGAAGGTCTGTGCAGGGATGAGTAGCCAACCATTATGACACTGCTTGGTTAGAATGTTAGGACCTATCCTATCTAGCACCATATTTTCCGATTTGGGCCTCGCCCTCACGGTTTTGTTTTCGAGAGCTAACGTATAACTTCCCAATGGGTCACCCATTATGGGATTGCACCAACCTCAACTCGCTTAACTTTGGAGTTCCAACTGAACTCGAAGCTAGTGAGCTCCCAAAAGGCCTAGCGCTAGATAGGTGTGTGCCTACACACATAAGGCACATCATCATTCCCCTCGTAGGAATGTGGGATAGCTCACCATTCCCTCCAGGACACGGGTCTTACAATCCACCCCTTTAGGGCCCAGCGTCCTCACTGGCACACTTTCTGGTCGGGGTCTTGCTTTGATACCATTCTGTCAGGACTTATCCAATCTAGCACCATATTATCCGCTTTGGGTCTCGCCCTCATGGTTTTATTTTCGGGAGCTCACGTGCAACTTCCCCGTGGGTCACCCATCATGTGATTGCACCAGCCTCAACTCTCTTAACTTTGGAGTTCCAACCGAACTCAAAGCTAGTGAGCTCCCAAAAGGCCTAGCGCTAGATAGGTGTGTGCTTACACATATAAGGCACATCACCATTCCCCTAGCAAGAATGTGGGATCATTCACGATTCCCTCCATGATACGAGTCTTACACAGAAAGACGATTAGGCAAGTGCATAAATGCCTCTAAGGGGTGAGAAGAGAAACTGCATCTTGATTTCCTAGTCCGAAAGAATAGTTTTTGCCACAATAGCGAGTTGTTTTTAAATCATGAAACCTTGGTTAAAGGTGTTCATAGGTTCAGAAATTGATGGAGATCAATTTGTTGAGGTTGATTGGTTGTTTGGTTGTCCTTTGAGAAGTTGAGTTGCTCTCTATTTATAGGCGGTGAAAGAGCTTGCCACTTACAGATAAGGTTTCCCAGTGGGTCCTGTTTTGCCATTTATCCTGTTGGAACACTCCCCCTTGCCTCATTTTTCTTCGTTTTCTCTATCAGTATTGCCCAAACTTATTTCTTCTCAACGTTCAAGTTCGTTGGGCTGGGCTTGTGTATCTTTGGGCCTTTAATTCTGTGAGCCGATGACTTGAGCCCAGATGGGATTTTTTCGAATGTAAAAACTAGTAGAACGTCAAAACTCATATAGGGAAGAGGGAGTGATGGAGGAGGGGCATATGTGAAATATGAGGCAGCGGTGAAAAGGGAGAAGGGGGTAGCTAGGGAGATCAGGAAGAGTGGGTGGCGATGGATGGATGGAATAGGAGGTCAGCAATAGTTCAAGGAGTGAGGGAACAATTCAGCGAAGGATCGGGGACCAAGGAACAGGACGACGACAGAGGTAAATGAAGGGATTGGAAAGTCGTGAATTTACCCTTAATGCAGTATATAAGTTTGAATCTTGCACACTATCGCGGGTAAATTAATTATACATTACCAAATGATTGAATCGATACGTGTTAGAATAATGGAGCTGAAATCGGATCAACGTCGTGAAGCAGAGAATTGGACCGCACCTATATGCCCAAAGATGGAACGCAAAATGACCACGCTGATGATCTTTCTTCCCTTAAATTCTTTCTTTCTGTAGAGCCTAGAGATGTTTGTCTGATTGAGAAAGATTTAGATCACGTGGAAGAACAACAAGAAGTGGTCTTTGAAAAATTACCCAATTCTCCTTTTTGGGTAGGAAGACAAGATATATATGTAAATTAATTACCCAAAATTAATTATACATTGTTAGTATTGCCAATATATATTGTGAATTAATATTATATATATATATATATATATTGTTAGCAGTAGCAGTAGCCTTGGAGCAAAATAAAGGAACTTATTTGATTTATTTTCAAGCAATGGCATACCCTGGAAGTGTCTAGCTATGTTTGATTTTGTTAGCGGTAGACTTGTTAACGTGTGTTTATCAACCTCTAAAATGATGAGATTTTGTACATTCATAATATACAAGATAAATAATGACATACTTGTTAAAAAAAAAATTAAAAAAAACAGACTAAGACTAATATTACATTTTAAATAACATTCAAAAAATTAAATTGTTTCTTATTTACTGTTTTTATTTAATGTAGTTGACTAATTTATATTTTGGATTCTAAAAAATATCTATATATAATTATCGCATTAAAATATTGGAGAAACAATCATCCATCTTCGAATAGTGAATACCCCATCTTGACATCTTTAAATAAAAGAAAATCCATAAAAACTTGAAAAGGGAAATTATTATTTTCTTCGAAGAAACTTGATCCATCCCACTTAAAAAAAAAAAAAAAAGTAAAAAAAGGATATACATTATTTCTAATAATTGGTAGTAGACCAACCTGAGGAACAGATTCTAAGAATAATAGAGCCATAGAATTTATTGAAAAATAAAAAATGAAAAACGTATATTTGGTTGCGTCAAGAATATCACGGTCGACAAACTTGATTTGAACTTGGAATTGGACAGGACCCGATTTAGAGAGCGGGATTAATTTATAATGGGAGTATGGTGTTTTTGCAGGCCGGCCATTATGCCCTCTTTCCCAGCCCTCACCAATCGTTTGAGGATGAAAAGGATAGTAAGAAAGATCATACAGTCCCCCAATCGAACCAAATTTTAAGTTATTTCGAGTGCTAGCACACGAGAAATATGTACATATTGTATCAATGGAGGGTGTTGCCATGGCAGAGGTGAGAAATTTAGTGGAAGAAGCTAGTGACATTGAATTTTTAGGGTTTTTTGAAAAAGGAAAAAGAGAGATATTGTTGTTTAATTGCTAGATATATTTTGGATTTCTCTAAATAGTTTATTTTCTTTCTCTTTTTATCTTATGGGAAAAAAAATAGTTATATAAAAAATGGCAAATGGCAGCCGACATGATATGCCACATGTGTTGATGATATGAAAAAAAGTTGGGAAATTAGTTGGTTCTCATGGCATTAATCTTTCCACAAAATACTTTTAAAAAGTTTACTCGTTTTCTGCTTTACTTATTTTATTATTTATTTTAAGTTACATATTTAAATCTTTTTAATTAATTTACAACTTTAAATGTAGTTTGTCAAATCCATTTAAAATTTCAAATCAAATGACAAGAAATAATGAAAGAAATTAGACTTTTTAGTTTAAATGCACCATGACCTCGCACATTTGTCACACTTTGCACACTGAACTCCTTATTCGCTCACTTAACTGTATGAAACGGCCGAGTTGTGCCACTCAGGTCCTAATCCGTCACAGATGTTAAGTGACAGTGAAAAGTAAGAGTAAATTTGGGATTTTTAACACGCTGCCACACTTTTGTCATATGAGACTCTATGTGGAAGGAATTGAAACCCACAAATGCCAAATCACAGCTCTACCTCCCCAAATCACAATTCTCTCCATCTTCTTCAATGGAGAACATGCCAAAAATGCCTACAAAAACTCCAACTCAACTAAGGCTGCAATTGAGATTGCAAACACATTTGGATGGATCCTGCGAAGCTTCTGAATGAATCAATTTGAAGGAATCCATGAGAATGGGAAGGATCAGATGATGAACATACCTCGAAATTTCGAGGTTTGGTCGAATGCCTTCGAGGTAAGGGATCGTGAAATTGAACTTACAGACATTTAATTACGGATTTAAACTGATACTATTAGTTAAATCAATTGAAGAAATCGGGCTGAAATTGACAGGGATTGAATCGAGTTATGTCGAAGGTTGCAGGACCCGTTGAATAGACGAACGGGCGAGGCAGATGTGAACAGTGCCATGCGCAGGGCTTTCACGCGCAGCCACTTATGGCGACGCATGAGGGCGCGTGGTACCTCCTCCCATGGTGAGGTCAACATGAAACTTGCTCCTTTTGAGATAACGAACATTTTGGCATTGGTTTTGAGTCGATCGGACACCGTTTCGATATGGTTTCGAGGGTCCGAATGATTATATTACATTTTAAATTCGCATTTAATTCCCGAATAATTTGGGGGAATTTTAATATGCTATTATGGAGGCATGAGTGACCCTTAATGATAATTTTGGACAGGATTCGGGATTCCTGGAAAGTACCAAAAATTACAGAAAATCGTGCAGCTCGGAAAGCGAGCAGTTGGACGGTCTGTGAGTGGACTTTATTTTCTAAATTATGATGCATGCATAAATGTTTTATATGTTTTCTATATGTAATTTGTATGATTATGATTGTGATATCTATGATTTATTATTTGCATGTATTTCGAGATATTTTACATATGTATACGTAGTACGTTCGATGATATGATTTCTGGATTTGGATTCGGATTTCAATCTGATGATTCGGATTCGGGTTTGGAAATGGATTTATGGATTTGGATTTGATAAAATGGTTTTGAATTGGATTTGCTGGATCTGGTTTTGGGTTTTAAGACCCGATGATTAATGTGACGGGGGAGGTCCCTATATGTGATTTGAGTTTAAAGACTCGTGAGTTTAAAGACTCGGTTATTGATTTCCCCCAAGGCCTATTATTGAGTTAAAAAACTCGGAGTTTAAAGACTCGTTGATTACTCGGGAAGGCCTGTTGAGTTTAAAGACTCGAATTGATATTGAGTTTAAAGACTCGTTGAGGTCCATCAAGTTCGATTGGATGAAATGTGTTTGATGAGTGTTTTGGATTGCTAATGATGGTTTTCATATGGTTTTCAGATGTTTTGGGCTAAGACTCGAGATTTGTGAAATGGAAATGATTTTTGACGATTCATAAATAATTTTCATATCTTGAAAATGAAATGGTCTTTGAATGCATGCATTGGTTTTGCATGGAGGGCATAAATATCTTTTCTTATAAAATGTTTTCTTAACTTAGTATTTATTTTTGTCCACTCACAGTCTTTTCGATTTTTCGATGCCCTCCAGGTTGATGTGGTGCGTGCTGATGTTGGTGAGATTGAGACATCACACATGATCCACAATGGTTATTACGCACTTTGAGGAGCCGGAAGGTGTTTTGGACAGTTCACCTGGGTATCCCTTGTCTGGTCTACGTGTTACATGGAGGTTAAGCAGGCGTTTAGCCTTTGTGTCGCATGTGGGTTAGACGGGAGCATGGCTTATTCCTTAATCCAGGGGGATTGGGGATGGGTCGTGTCAAATTGGTATCAGAGCGTGGTTTGTGCACTCAGCGCGAGGTTATGGCTTCCAAAGTAGTTGGTTTGTCAACTAGTGTGTTGTCATGTTGTCGTGGATGTGATGTCTCGATGCAGAACAACCCGTCATAAACCTGGACGCTAGGGTGATAGTATGATAGTATGTGGCATAGTTAGTGGCGAGATCACGAGCGACTGGGTGAGGTGTTTCCCGATACGCGGTGTGTGGTGAGATGCATACCGTCTTAGGACTGGAGAGGATAGCGTGTTTGACGCTAGTTATGATCGATAGTTGGTTGGACCCTATGGTCACATGGGTGCCGGAACGATTAACCCGAATGGTAACCAGTAAGTTAGATGTGAGAGATACGATCGATGGTTGGCTAGTTGGCCTATTGGACTTGTGCGGCTACGAGTAGCTGGATGCCTCGAGTTGCGGGGGCAAAGGAACCTGATATCATAGGAGTTGAGGGATTCCCCCTAGTGATGGTTACTAGTTGACGATTTTATAGATACTAAGTTATTATTAGCCGAGTTAATCGGTTCTGATGACCCTAATGATGCTGCTGATTTGAGGAACCCTGTTGTGATTGCTGGTACCTTGTGAGAAACCTCAGTATGAGTGTTTAGTCTGGGAAATATGAGTTGGAGTTGTGGTTAGTTAGTTGTTGTGGCTTGGGCCGACTCTTGGCCAAATGTGAGATTGTACTATTTGGTACAACTGAAGTTATGGATGGCTTGGTGGATGACTCTAGTCGAGTTTAGTGAGATTGTGGAGATTGGTTGGCTTGACCCGATTGGTTGAGTCGTTGAGATTGTTGTGCAGTGGATCTAGTGGTCTGTTGACCCTAGGATGTCGTTGCTGAGACATGGAGCATTGAGTTGCCCCGAGTTATAGAATGTGAGGGAGGTAAGGTTTCCCCGATCCGAACCACATCTCGGTATGAGCATAGATTCAGGATTAGTGTGCTATGAGCCCTAGAGCGGAGATGGTGTGCCACAAGCTGAGATGCTTTTGAATGGTAGCATTTGCACATCGTGAAGTGAAGTTGTGACCAGTCGTGAGGTGCTTGTGTGTGGTCCATACCCTACCACTAACCGAGCTAAGATATACGATGAACCTTGGTAGGTCATGTTTCGATACGATTGGTCAGGATGGTTCTATTTTGATCAGAGTAGCGCAGTGGAAGCGCGGTGGACCTATGCTTCGTTTTGAATCGGGCTAGGTTGATATGGTCAGGTTTAACCATCAGTGAGGTTGGTTTTCATGGACTCATCCTGATGGGTAGGTATGTGCCGAATGAGTCAGCAGATGTTGGATGTGCTGGAATGTGTCAAATGTGTTGGCATATACCTAGGCTAGTACTTTGTGATTCTGAGGCTCGTGCTTGGGAATGCTGAGACTAGTGATTGACGACTCTGAGGATAATGATGATGGAGTCCTAGGTTAGTGATTGATGATTGTGGATCTCGAGAGTTAGTAACCGGTAGTTTAGGGGTGCTCGAGAATTGACCCTAGGAAAGGTTAGGAGTGAGAGTCGGAATAAACGTCCCTACATAAGCGGAAGTAACCGATAGGCGAGTTGGTCGGTGAGTTGAATTTTGTACGGATAAGTGATTGTGGTCCGGAGGAGTCAAGGCTGGTAAAGGAGTGGACGTTCGGACGGTTGGTTTAGTGGTGACATGCATGTTGAGGATTGAGTCCTATGGTTGGAAAAGATGGACACACTTCCAACATGGTGGGAATCTCGGAATTAGGAGATGTTGTGATTGAGATGCTGAGAAGTTGTGTTTGATTCCGAGTTCGTATAGATGTTGTGTATTAAGTGATGGATACATGTGGATAATGGACACATGTGGACCCCCTGATGATGGACACATGTGGATGTGTTAGAATACTGGGTGACGCCATGTTTGGTGTGTGGCGAGGATAATGAATGATGGATTTTGGTTTCATGTCTTTGGATCACCTCGATTTCCGTTGTAGGATGACGGAAGGAGGGTGACAAGGAAGGATGATAAGGAGTGACTATAACTGATCGATATGAGGTAATGGAAGGGAACGCACTGTCTCGACGTGTTTCTAGACATGTTATTCTGGTCTAATCATTTGTGGGAATTAAGTGAGAAGTGATGAGATAGTAAATGGGTTCAAAGAGGGTCTTATATCTTTGGACGATATGTGGGATCTACTTAGGAGCAAGTGGATCTAAATCAGGATTGGGTTATCCTTGTAGTGGATCGAAGCATTGTGTACTACGTATGCTAAGCTAGGAACAGAGGAGAATCGTTTGTAAGACGGAGATTGGATATGATAGTGGAAGACAAGACAGAGTTGGCTTACGAACGGAATTGACTTAAAAAGAAAGAGAATTGATGGAGGAAAGCCCAAGAATGGAACCCTTAAACCTCTCGATTTTTTGAGATTGAGTTCGAATGGTTGGAGAGAACTAATGTAACGATCCAGAAATTCAAAAAAGGAAAATTTGGAAAATTTGAAGGAAATGACGATTTTGCCCCTGGAATTGGGCGAAAGGTTGACTTTTGGTTCGAGCGGTCAAACGGACTATGACCAATGACTGTGACGTAGTTCGGGCCGTCACAAGTTCATAGACAGGTGGCAAGCCCGATTCCGACATTTGAGGCGAAAGTTATGATGTTCGGAAGTTTAAGGGTAATTTGGTAAATTGGTTAAAAATGGGTCATTTGTTGACTTTTTGATCGGGACCGTGTTTGGACTTTTCGTAAGTAACGTTGGATAGGTCTCGAGACGCTGAGTCCGTAGACAAGCGGCACGCGTCAATTGGAGTTCGGACGACCAAGTTACGAGTCTAGGAGTGTGAAGGGCATTTTGGTAATTTGTAAGAAGAAGGGAAAAATGGTAATTTGATTTGGGCGGTTAAATGGCTGATGTTGAGATTATATTAAGCCAATGCAGGACACCTGTGCTGGTTGAATTGGGCATGGGATTACCACAGAGTGACATTTGTCACTTTAATAAGATGATTAGTGACTGAACGTGCATAATTTGGCGGTGTGAAGGTTTAAAACCTGAGATTTAAACCAAGTCGTGTCTGTGTGTGTTTTTGGGAGAAAACAGAGCAAAAGCCATAATTGATCTCAGGTGACAGTTGAACTCTTGGGCTGGGTTTGTGGGGAATGAAATGGAATTCAGAGAGAAACCTGAAAGGACAGTAAATGGTGAATGATGGACTGCGAACCCAGTTGTACCCAGACTCAAACCCGAAAACCAAACCTTCATTAAATTTTGAATTCGGGTTTGTTTGATTAATTAGTGGAAACAAATGTTTGGGTGAGCTTATTGGACCTTAGACGAGTCGAATGATATCAAAATCGAAGAGAGATGATCAAGAATTGATCAAGAACTGGACCCGCGATAGTTTGGAAATACCGCGGCTGAGTTCAGGTAATTGGAGGTAAAATCTTTCGAAATTGAGTTCAAAAACATCTTTAAAATGAGGCTACGGTGCTGTCTGACTAATTAATTGAAGGATTGAATGATGAATTGATGAACTCCGATGATGAACATCCTTCGAAAGTTTGTATTAAGTTGGATTTGTTTAGGTTAACTATGGATGTAATTGATTCCACAGAACCTTAATTAGTATGGATTTTCATTTGGTGATGTGTTCACAGCGACGGATTGCCGGTTGGTGACGTGTTCACACCGGCGGACGCTCGGATTTTGAGCGGTCCTTGAGCCTATTGATTTGCACGCGTTGTAGGGATAACGTGACTATATGAGATTGGATATGAGATTGGATATGGAAATTAGTCCCGTGGTTTTATTGAGATTTATGATTTATAAACATTTGTGCCCAGATATATTTTACTCATGATTTATGATATGCATCCATGTTTGTGAAACTGGAGGGTAGGGATGTATTTTGATAAATGTATTCCTAAAACTTTGTTTTGTCCACTCACACCTTTTTTGTTTTATTGACCCTCCAGGTCGTGGAGCGATGATCGAGGCTAATCGGGAGGTGGGGGCATGAGTGGGCATATGGACAGTTATCCCTAGTTTTGCAAGCGCTGAGGGTAATTTCGGAACTTCAGTTGACTTGTCAGACGGGAGCAGGACCGGGCACGGTTATTATGTCCTTCGGGGACGGGTCCTGTCAACTAAGGCTGCAATTGAGATTGCAAACACATTTGGATGGATCCTGCAAACTTCTGAATGAATCACTTGGAAGGAATCCATGAGAATAGGAAGGATCATATGATGAACATACCTCAAAATTTTGAGGTTTGGTCGAATGCCTTCGAGGTAAGGGATCGTGAAATTGAACTTACAGACATTTAATTAAGGATAAACCAATATTATTAGTTAAATCAAATGAAGAAATTAGATTGAAATTGACAAGGATTGAATCGGGTTATGTCGAAAGTTGCAGGACCCGTTTAACAGACGAACGGGCGAGGAAGATGTGAATAGTGCCAAGCGCTTGGCTTTCACGCGCAGCCACTTGTGGCGGCGCGTGAGGGTGCGTGGTACCTCCTCCCAAGGTGAGGTCAACATGAAACTTGCTCCTTTTGAGATAGCAAACATTTTGGCGTTGGTTTCGAGTTGACCGGATACCGTTTCGATATGGTTTCGAGGGTCCGAAGGACTATGTTACGTTTTAGATTCGTATTTAATTCCCGAATAATTTGGGGGAATTTTAATATGCTATTATGGAGGCATGATTGGCCCTTAATGATAATTTTGGATAGGATTTGGGATTCCTGGAAAGTACTGGAAATTACATAAAAACGTGCAGCTCGGAAAGTGAGCGGTAGGACGGTCTGTGAGTGGACTTTGTTTTCTAAATTATGATGCATGCATAAATGTTTTATATGTTTTCTATATGTAATTTCTATGATTATGATTGTGATATCTATGATTTATTATTTTCACGTGTTTCGAGATATTTAACGTATGTATACGTATTACGTTCGATGATATGATTTCTGGATTTGGATTCGGATTTCAATCTGATGATTCGGAATCAGGTTTGGAAATGGATTTATAGATTTGGATTTGATAAAATGGTTTTGAATTGGATTTGATAGATCTGGTTTCGGGTTTAAAGACCCGGTGATTAATGTGACGGGGGAGGGCCCTATATGTGATTTGAGTTTAAAGACTCATAGTTTAAAGACTTGGTTATTAATTTCCCCCGAGGCCTGTTATTGAGTTTAAAGACTCGGAGTTTAAAAACTCGTTGTTTACCCGAGAAGGCCTGTTGAGTTTAAAGACTCGGATTGATATTGAGTTTAAAGACTCGTTGAGGTCCCGCAAGTTCGATTGGATGAAATGTGTTTGATGTGTGTTTTGGATTGCTAATGATGGTTTTCATATGGTTTTCAGATGTTTTGGGCTGAGGCCTAGGATTTGTGAAAAGGAAATGATTTCTGGCGTTCATAAATAGTTTTCGTATCTTGAAAATGAAATGGTCTTCGAATGCATGCATTGGTTTTGCATGAAGGGCATAAATGTCTTTTCTTATAAAATGTTTTCTGAACTTAGTATTTATTTTTGTCCACTCACAGTCTTTTCGGTTTTTCAATGCCCTCCAGGTTGATGCGGTTTGGGCTATTGTTGGTGAGACTAAGACATCACACATGATCCACGATGGTAATTGCGCACTCCGGGGAGCCGGAAAGTGTTTTGGACAATTCACCTGGGTATCCCTTGTCTGGTTTACGTGTTACATGGAGGTTAAGCGAGCGTTTAGCCTTCGTGTCGCACGTGGGTTAAACGGGAACATGGCTTATTCCTTAATCAAGGGGGATTAGGGATAGGTTGTGTCAGATATGAAGGGGAGTATACATTCATGAAGTATGTTAAGTATCTTGAAGTACATTGAGTATCCTGAAGCATACTGAGTATCCTGAAGTACACTCAATATCCTGAAGAATACTCATTTGACTATCGTGTATTATTTTTTCCTACGATTAGGGTTATTTTGACCCATTGTGTTCTGATACCCAGCTAAGTTTTAGTGAGGGACACCTTTGGTATGGTCACCCCATTAACTCTATATCTTGAAGATGCTACGATTCAGCTCATATGCATTTACTCATCTTTTCCCTTCGACCACGGGTTTTTCCTACTTGGTTTACCAAGAAAAGTTTTGGTCTAGAAACTCTAATGCATTTTACCTCATAGGCGTACTATATGCCCATGATCGAGAAGACACGACTTCAACTATCTCCAAAGATTCCGATGTAACTACTCCGTATCCACACGTGTTGCACTCTTTTTCCTTTTGTTAGGTTATTTTTGTCCCATAGAGCTTTTGTTATCTTGCAAGGTTTTAACAAGCCAAACAAAATTATTACATTAAATATCCAAGAGGGAGTGTTGTAAATGTATGTATTTTTAGTGGTTATTACATGTAAATTGTAGAAAGGAAGATAGGTCATTTGTGTATTTGTAAACCCTAAGTATATATTTTTATTTTCCGTATTAATGAAAGATAGAAATACCCTTCTTCACGACGCTTTCATATTTATCGCCAAATTCTGAGAATGGAACAAAGCTTTAAAACGGAACTTCTTGTCGCCATCAATGGTTACACCAGTCAATTGCAACGCGGGAAATGCCATGCTCCTATCTGACACCCCCTGCAAGACTTGGGATACACCTAACCCTCTCGGGGGTTCCAGAGTACGCCAAGATCTGTGGAGGCATGTGATGTCTCGGTCTCTTCTATAACCCGCATCCGCGATCAACCTGAAGGGTATGAAAATAGGAAAAGTGGTGGCAAAAAATAAACAGTTTATAAAACCATTTCACGAAAAGATTATACCTTTCACTAAAAAGCATGCGTGCATCAGAAAACAAGTTATAACAACCATTTTTTTTAAAATCAAATCATAACTCAATTGAAATGTTTATCAATCATTGTCATTTCCTCAGTAGGATCTCAGCCCAAAACCAAACATATGGGGTTTCTGCCCAAATCATTCCAAAACAATATGACCAATCATCGACATCTGAGATGTCTAATCAATAATGTCAAGGTCTTAATGACACGACCCATCCGCAATCCCCCTGGATTAAGGAATAGGCCATGCTCCCGTCTAACTCACGTGCGACACGAAGGCTAAACACCCGTCTAACCTCTATGTAACCTGTAAGCCAGACAAGGGTTGTCCAGGTCAACGTTCCAAAACTCCATTTCGACTTCCCAGAGTGAGCAGAACCACTGTGGATCGCGTGTGTGATGTCTCAGTCTCACTAACAACAGCCTGAGCGGCATCAACCTGAAGGGCATCGAAAAACCGAAAAGAATGTGAGTGGACAAAAATAAATAATAAGTTCATAAAACATTTTATAAGAAAATACATTTATGCCCTCCATGTAAAACCAATACATGCATTCGAAGACCGTTTCATTTTCAAGATACGAAAAAGCGTTTATGAACGCCAGAAATCATTTCCTTTTCACAAATCCCGGGCCTCAGCCCAAAACCATAAAGCAAAACCAAAGTACAGGAACTCAGCCCAAAACATCTGAAAACCATATGAAAACCATCATTAGCAATCCAAAGCACACATCAAAACACATTTCATCCAATCGAACCTGCTGGACCTCAACGAGTCATTAAACTCAATATCAATCTGAGTCTTTAAACTTAACAGGCCTTCCCAGGTAATCAACGAGTTTTTAAACTCAATAACAGGCCTCAGGGGAAATTAATAACCGAGTCTTTAAACTCACGATTCTTTAAAATCAAATCATATATAGGGTCATCCCCCGTCACATCAATCACCGAGTCTTTAAACCCAAAATCAGATCTAGCAAATCCAATTCAAAAACCATTTTAAACTCATTTATCAAAATCCAGAAATCCACTTTATCACTTTCAAATCCATTTACCGAAATCAGGTTTATAAACTGAGCCTCAAGCCCAAATTCACTTTTCAAATCCATTTATAAATCTTTGAAATTACATCATAGTTTAAATCCTGAAATCATATCATCGAAACCGTTATCAAATCATAGCACAAAAGAATAATCTCGTAATACGTATAAATACGTAAAAGATCTCGAAATATATGCAAATCATAAATCATAGATATCACAATCATGATCATCACATTTAGAAAACATATAAAACATTTATGCATGCATCATAATTTAGAAAACAAAGTCCACTCACAGACCATCCTCGTTGTCGCCTCGATACGTGTGCAATACGCCTTTCCCGGCTAATCCACCATCACTGGATTTCCCGAACCTGTCCATATCACATTCTAAGGTTACTAACTACTTCAATAACCTTCCATTAAATCCCCGTAATTTTCCCGAATTTTTAAATACTTTTAAACTCGATCCTAAACCTTCGGACATCCCAAATTATATCGAAACGGTGTCTGATCGACTTGAAACCAATCCCAAAATGTTCGTTACATCGAACAAAGTAAAACACATGTCGAACATACCTTCCAAATTAGCTCCACTCGCCCTCATGCACCGCTGCAAGTGGCTGCGCGTGGGAGCCACGCGCCTGCTACAGTGATAACTGTTCATCGTCTCTTTGACCTGATTGCCTATAAACGGATCCCTGCAACCCGCAACATGACCCGTTCAGTTCTCAGTCAATACGTCATAAATTTCTTCATTTGATTCACTCAATAGCATCATTATGAGTCTAATTATGGTTCTGTAACCGTAATTACTTGAGAACTTACCTCAATCCTTCAATTCGAACTCGACTTTTCGAAGGACACCCGAGTACTGTTTATCCATCGAATTTCCTCAATTCCATCTATTTTCTTGCAATTGATTCATTAAGAAGCTTCGTGGGATCCTTCTAATCAGGTTTCCAAGGCCAATTTCATCATTTGATGCTTCCAATCACTCAAAATCAATCTTGAAAAGTCGAGAGGCTTGAGGGTTCCGTTCTTGGTCCTTTCTCCATCAATTCCCTTCGTTTTTGGAGTATTTCATTTTGAAATGATCCCAGAGATCTTAATCGAGGTTTAAATTTGATAAAAAAAGGTCACAATTCAAGATTCAATTTCCCAAAATTTCAAGGTTTTTATTTCGGCTTTTGGGCATGTTTTGGGTTCTGTATGCTTCCTCTCGATTTCGTGGTTTTCTTTTATTCTTTTTCTCCCTCTCAATCCTTCTCCAATTCTCTTTTTCTCTCAATTGGTTGTTGTATGGACATTTGAATCAATCCCCTGCCACCTGTTTTTGCTTCAATTGTATGAATCCAACAATTAACACACATGCACACCCCACGTCCACTAATCGTGTTTTTACAAGTGACATGTGTCATTTAAAGAACTAAATGAGTCATGTATTGATGATTCATCAACACTAGCAAAAGGACAAATTTGCACCTTAGGATACAAATGACCAAAATGCCTTTTCATGGAAAATTACCAAAATGCCCCTATACTTCCGAACGTCATATTACCAAATTACCAGGATCCACCAGTGTACAGGTGATATCACTGGACACTGTCCTGGGTTGTAACGACCCGTCCCGAATTCCGGGATTAATTTGGTGACTAATCTCGTTTAGTGAGGTTGATCGGTGGTTAGTGGGTCGAAATCGGACAAAATGTGTAAAATGACCGTTTTGCCCCTGGTCGTGGGCAAAATGTTGACTTTTGGATCGGGCGGTCAAATGGACTTTGACCGATGACCGTGACGTAGTTCGGGACGTCACGAGTTCATAGACAGGTGGCACGTTCGATTCCGACATTCGTAGAGAAAGTTATGGTGTTCGGAAGTTGAGGGGTATTTTGGTAATTTGGCATGTTAGGGCCAAATGTTGACTTTTTGATCGGGAGGTCCGATGGACGAGGGCCAAGGACCGTTACGTAGGTATCGTCGATACGAATCCAACGACAGGCGGCATGCCGAAATCGGAGATTCGACGACAACGTTATGGTCAAGGAAACGAACTAACGAACCGAGGCTCGGATTAAAATAATAATATAATAATGAATAGTGACCGTTGACTGTGCACATCCGGATGAGTGACAAGTGTCACCCATCCCTTGTTTCCAGCTCCTTGTTTCCCTCCAAACATCATCATTACTACATCATCATCATCTAATCCACCATTTCCCCTAATTTTCTCCTCTTTGTTCCTAAACCGTGCACAAAATGTGGGATTCGGATTAGGGAGAATTGGCTCCCTCTCTCTGCCGTTCCTGAGAGAAAATGAGAGACTAAGATGATTGAATTAACTGGGAAACACGAGGGATTGAGTGTGGGTTGAATTTTGGATTTTGGATTTCGGGAAAATTGGGGGGAAAATTCGAATACTTGGAATTAGGCCGTGAGGATCGCAATTGAGCTTACCTTCAGCTTCCTGGGAGTGCCACGATCATAATTGTCGAAGAAACAAGAAGAATTGGCAACGTTTTGGCTCTGATCACACTTGGCGACAGAGGAGGAAATTCGAGTTTGAGTCGTGGAATTGGAGGCTTCGTTGGACGAAATTGAGGTGGGGAAACTACTTCTCATGATCCCACGATGCTTCTGGATTCATCAATTGAAGGAAAACGGATGTGGTTGACAGAACTCCATTGTTGAACAGTGACGGTGCTCGAGCTTGAGTCGTGACGATTGAGCACAGGTTTGATGCAATTGATGTGGGGGAATTGTTCCTTAGGGTCCGTTGATGCTTCTGGGATCATCAATTGGATGAAACCTGCAGCCATTGAAGGGATTCCATGAATGAACAGTGTTCGGAGTGTTCTTGGTGTTCATCATCGAATCGTGGGAATTTGGGTAAGTTATCGTGTAATTGATGTTACAGACCTGTAATTAAACTTAAAACGAAACTAATGGAATGATCAATTGAAGGAATTAGGATCGAATTGACAGAACACGAACCGGGTCGTGTCGCGGGCAGTTTGGACCCGTTTACCAGACATACGGGTTAGGACGATGCACTGTAGCAGGCGCGTGGGTTTCACGCGCAGCCACTCACGGCGGCGCGTGGCGGCGCGTGGGCACGAATCTCGAGGTGAGGTCAACATGACTTTTAATCCATTCGATGTAATGGACATTTTGGGATTGGTTTCGTGTCGATCGGACACCGTCTCGATATTGTTCGGGATGTCCGAAGGTTTTAAATTAAGTTTAAAAATAAGTAAAAATTCGGGAAAATTTCGGGACTTGGATAGGATGTTAATGATGAGGTTAGTAACCCTCTAATGTGATTTGGACAGGATTGGGAGTCCCGGTGATAGTGGTGTGGCCCGGGAGGGCCGGTGGCACGCGTATCGAGGCATACCGTTAAAACGGTCTGTGAGTGGACTTTGGTTTTATAAATTCTATGCATGCTTAAATGTTTTATATGGATTATGGTTGTGATTGTATGATGTTGATTTGGTTGTTGGTAAATTGTACGATTTCACGTATTTCGAGGCGATTTACGTGCTTGCACGTAAATCGAGGTTTTCGGTTTTACATGGATTTTCCATATTTAGGACTTGGATATAATATGTTGAAATGGTTTTGAAATTGGAAATATGAACTCGGGCTTGAGGCCCACTTGTTTTGGAAATTTCGGACTTGGAGTCCATTTGAGAATCGGGCCGGGGGCCCAGTTGGTTAATGAAATCGGGCCAGGGGCCCAGTTGGTATGAAATCGGGCTGAGACCCATTTGAGTTATGTTATCGGGTCAGGGGCCCAGTTGGTTTACAAATCGGGCCGTCGGCCCAGTGGTTCATAAAATCGGGCATGGGGCCCAATTGGATTATAATGGTGATTTCGGGTCAGGGACCCTATATTTAATAATTGTGATTTTGGGTCAAGGACCCTAAATGGAATTACATGGTTTTATGGAAATTTCGGGCAGGGCCCAATGGTAATGATGTGATAAAAGGATTTAATAAAACTGTTTTTCATATACCATCTGGATACAAGGATATATGATGGTCTCCTCCAGATGTCTGGGACACTGGGGAAGTCACGGTGCATTGCCTGCGAGGGGTCATTATACGGAGCAGCCGGACCGTATGATGACTCAGGAGCAGGATTGCTATGATTGACGTCAGGGACGTCAGACATCAGGGATGTAAGATATATGGACCCGGAGAGACCCCGGGCAGCACGCGTAGCTTATGAAACCGTGAGATATGACGTCAGGGACGTCTAGCATCAGGGATGCTGGTGATGGTAATGGTAAAATACGAATTAATGAAATGGCTTTCCGGGTGGATTTATGATTGTGTGATTTTAATGAATTGATGTTCATTTATGGTCGTGGGTGGTGACCCACATGGTTGTTTATGTATAGTTATGGTATTTCACAGTTTTGGGCTGAGTTCCCACACTTGGTTTTTGGTTAACGGTTTTTGGGCTAAGGCCCTAATGGCTCGGTTGAGCAAACGTTTTGGTTACTGGTTTTCGTGGCATGCATACGTTTTTATTGGAGGGCATAAATGTCTTATAAATGTATTTGATGAACTTACTGGTTTTTGTCCACTCACAGCTTTTGGTTTTAATGCCCTTCAGGTTGATCACGGATGCGATTGCAGTAGAGACTGGGACATTGCACACCTCCTCCATCGATCCTTGCGCACTCTGGATGCCCCGTTTGGGCAGTGGCTCTTGGTTATCCCTTGTCCGAAACCCCTTGTTGGACGGGAGCAGGGCACATTCCACGGTAATCCCGGGGGGATTGAGATGGGTCCTGTCATGGGTGATATCCACATCTAGCAATCCTGATCCTAAGCCTCTCATTGTCGGAACGACCCCTCTCAGGAAATGCTTGCACTCCTAGTCCTGAGCCTCTCCTCGGAGCGTCCCCTCCCAAGCAATGCACCGTGACTACTCTAGGATACTACAAGACGTCTGGAGGAGACAATCCACTCATAAGGATAGTAAGTAAAACCTAAATAAAATCCAGTTGAAAATCATTATAAATCAATTATACCTCAATTCCAGTCTAAAGCATTTCAACAGGGTCTCAGCCCGAGGTATAGTTTCCATAAACTGTTTCCACAAAATCAGGGTTCCCCGAATCCGGTCCAAATCCAAATATCATAGAGACTTAGACCAAATCCGTATCTCATAAGGACTCAGCCCAAAATCATCTCAATGGGGTCTCAAACCCAAAATCTCATTTCATAAACCACAATTAGGACTCAAGCCCGATATCATAAATCAACTAGGCCTCAAGCCCGATATCATAAACCAACTGAGCCTCAAGCTCGATATCAGTGCCGACTGTACCTGAAAACTGCCATGTGGCATCGCCCTATTGGCCACGTGGCCTGGAACCTCTGACAGATGATGACATCACCTGCTGATGTCATCATCGTCTACCTCTCGACTGGTCAACCCGTTTTCCTACAACCGGATCAACAGGACCCGCGACCTGACCCGACTCGTTCTCAGCCGTCCAGCCACCAAAACTCCCCATTTTTGAACCCCTAGACTTGTCTTGATCCCTAGAAGTGATCCATGAACCCAGAATTAGCCAAAAAGGTCTTGAAATTACCTTCCCAATGATGAACAGTGACAACCAAACTTCAATCTTGCTTTCCCGTCAACCCCAGCCTCCTCAGACCTTCCTTTTGGTCTTTGTGAGATCGTACAGTCCCTAGAAACACGATTTGATCATTAGAAACATCCCAAAAACCCCTACACTAACTTCAAAAATTTGAACCTTAAAACAGTTTCAGGTTAACCTATTTCGCGGGCTCCTTCGCCGTCCACGATGACTCTGCCACGTCCAGTGTCGTCTCCCCGTTTCTCACTCCCTCTCAGTCTCCTTTCTCTCTGGTCTTAATTAAAGAGGATGAAAATGGATGTTTTGGGGTGGGTTTGTAAAATATTAGATCCAAAAATATTTGGGATAATGGGCCAATCAGATGAGTGACACTTGTCATTCATCAAACGGTCCACCCAGATATTTTACCCAATCCAAATAAGCCAAATGTCCAATTTCTCGATATGCATGAATAGTTCCATTTTTTCTTCCGTGACCCGTAACTTTCCCGTACGATGTTCTATTTCAACGTGTCACTTGTCTACGGACTCGTATCGTCTCGATCTATGTGTCCCTTACATAATTTAGTCCTCGAAATTCAAACTAACCCAAATCCATATCCAAACTGTCGAATCCAATCCTGCCTCCAACTCAAGGCTCTCTCGTGTAAATGTACACGTCCACCGACTAGCCACGAGTACTCTTCTGTACCCAAACGTCACTCGACGTTCACCACAATCCAAGGGTCAATGTTGATACTCAGCTCAGTCCTCTGTGACCGTAACTGACAAACATGTGACCAACTGTCATCAGAAACTTTGGAAGCTTCAAAACTCAACTCTCATAAACCAACTCTCGATTTCGAAATCTCAAGTATCCAAACTTCAGCTTGCAAGTCTAACTCGAGATATCAACACACGACCAACTCACCAATTAACTGATACCAAGTTAACAGGTCAACCTACCGTCTTGCTCCGTTGACAAATCGGACCGACAAGTCTGCTAAACCAAGTTGACATACCAAGCTGACACCTTTCAGCTTTCAGCTTGATGATTCTTCTCAATTCTCAACCCAAGCTGACATTCTGCTCTTACTGAGAGATCTCAAATCTCGAATCCTCTAGACGGTTTATAGTTGGAGACCGTCATGTTAAGTACCGACTCCACTACCACTGCTCGAGTAACACACAATGACAGGACCCGTCCCAACTGGACTTCAATAACCGGGTCCGGTCCTGCTCCCGTCTGACAAGTCAACTGAAGTCCCGAAACTACCCTTCAGCACCTGTCAGACAAAGGATGACTGCACTGATTTCCGCTCATACCTCCGCCTCTCGATCAGCCCCGAACGTTGTGCCACGGCCTGGAGGGTCATCAAAAACAAAGGTGTGAGTGGACAAAAATAATATCATTTAAAACGCATTTCAAAATACATCATTTACCCTCCAGTTTATCAAACCATGCATGTATAGGATAAAACATATGTATAATATTCACCGGCTTTCCAGCCAAATCACATAACAAGTATCAAATCCCGGCTCTCAGACCAAAACATGTGAAAACATAATCACCTGGCCACACAGACCAGAACACGTACTCAATACCAGTACGTAATCACTATCAACATCAAACAGTACCACTCACAAATGCACAATCAATCAATCAATCAATTAATCCACACTATTCACAAAGTGCACCAACAATCACACAGTAACATCCGCACTACGCATAGGCTAATATCCAGCCACATTCTCGGGATTAGACACATCTGGGCTCAACCCTCGGGCTCAGTCCCATCTGGGCGAACACATCCCCAGGCTTAGATACATCCGAGTGGTACATCCAGGCTCAGTCGCATCCGAGAAGCTGGCTTCTTATAACAACTCGCAATCATATCCCCCAAGCTCTGGTCGTCTGGGTGATCCCCTAGCTCCGACCGTATGGGTATTCACAATCATAATGTCATCCCTGGATTACATCCCAAAACATTTCAATCACATCCTTGACTTCAAACCAAGTCAAAATCATTTCTTACCGGGTCTCAAGCCCGAATACCATTTACACGCAAATCCGTAAATCTCATTTGAAACATTAAAATAATCCAGAAATCATCCTTGACTCATCAATTAAGTCAAAATATCCATTTTGAAACCATTTTGACTCTAGGCCACAACTCATCAACATACCATTTTGACTCATCAATTAGCCCAAAATATCATTTGTACGTTCCTCGTAAAACATGCCCGAAAGACCGATTAAAATAATCATTAAATCACAAACAATCATGCCACAACATCAGGACATCATTGCAATTCAAACCATGCAATCAATCATGTAAAACATTTAACTATGCATGCATAATGGTTTATAAAACAAACGTCTACTCACACACCGTCCAAACCGCTCGCTTTCCGAGTTGCACGCGTTTCCGTAATTTATGACATTTTCTAAGAATCTCGAATCTTGTCCAAAGTCATTACTCAGGGTCACTAAGGACTTAATTAACATCATATCAATTCCCCAAAATTTTTCGGGAATTAAATATTAATTAAACACGTAACATAAACCTTCGGACCCTCGAAACAATATCAAAACGGTGTCCAATTAACTCGAAACCAACGCCAAAATGTTCGTTACATTGCATAGAACAAAAGTCATGTTGAACTCACCTCAAGAATCGGGCCCACGCGCCCTCACGCGCCACCGTGAGTGGCTGCGCGTGAAACTCACGTGCCTGCTTCAGTGCATCGTCCTTACCCGTTTACCTGGTAAACGGATCCTGCGACCCGCGAGGTGACCCGGTTCAATTCCTATCAATTCGACATCCATTTCAGCAATTGAACATTCTATTAGCTTCGTAAACAATTTAAGTATGGGTCTGTAACATCAATTTGGATTAAACATACCTTAATCCGTCAGTTCGAACTCGATCATTCGAAGAACACCGAGCACTGTTCATCATTTCAATTCACTCAAAATCGATTGTTTTCCTTCAATTGATGCGTCGATAAGCTTCATTGGACTATGATAAATCTGTTTTCGAGTCCAATTGCATAGTTTAATCCCTCTAGAATCACGACTCAATCTCGAAAATTCAAGGTCCTCCCTTTCTCTGTTCTAGTCCAAAACAAGTCCAATTTCCTTCAAATTTAATTGGGTTTGACTCGTCTCAATCCAAGGAAGCTAATTTCAAGGTCAATTTCACTCAAACATGTTCATAATTTCAAATTCGATCCTAAGTTATCAATTCAAGGTTTTCGGGTTTTTATGGTTTTTCTTCCTCTCTTCTCCTCTCGTTCCCACTTCTCTCTTGCTGTAAACTCATCCCACCATCTCAGGTTTATATACTCAGCTTCATCCATCAGTTAATTGATGGAATTCAAACAAAAGGGTGGGCGGGTTTGTTTGTCCTTGTTAGGCATTCAAACACGATGCATAAACAAAGCCACCAAGCTTTCAATTCTGGTGACAAGTGTCACCAAGTGACCAATCCTCATCCACATTAGCTGAATCAGCCAGTATAATTGTCCAATTAACTCTGCTGCGACAAATTACCGTTTTACCCTTTCCGTAACAATTTACCAAAATGCCCCTCACAATTCTAGACCCATAACTTTCACCTCCGAACTTCGATTGACGCATGCCGTCTGTCTACGGATTCAGCGACACGAGACCTATCCAACAGTACTTCCAGAAGGTCCAAACAAGGCCCCGATCAAAAAGTCAACTTTCAGCCGTTATAACTAGGGGCAAAATCGTCATTTTACATCCAACTTTTCCAATTTTTCCTTTTTCGAATTTCCTGGTCGTTACACACAAAACCCTTGACTCATTCTAGAGTCCTACTATGACAGCTCGTAGCTAGCCTCGTCTCACTCAACTTCCAACGCTGTGATCCTGACTCATTTCAAGTCCCAAGCTGTCGCTTGGCACCAATATTGACATCTTACTCGTCTTGTGGTTACAACAACCACCAACTCACTCAACCTGAGTGTATCTGGACCTCATCGAATACTTGCCCTAGCAGAGATAACACAACTTATAACTTAGGGTTCCTCTGGCCAACCACGGCTCTGAGCTCCAGCTCATATAACCGTTGAACCCTCATAAGATCACTCTGCTCACAAGCACAGTATTCGATGTCCAGTATACATTCTCAACGAACCAACAATATCGGAACCAATCTGATTATCAACACGTTCACAATTACTGTCCAACATGAGTAGAGCACAGGTGCACACAACACACAACCACAAGACACTACTTATCCTACTCAAGGACTGCACTCACGCAACGTACGTACCACGTACCAACAACATCAAACCAGTCCACGTACCACAACGCCCTCGGATCTAGTCTGTCCACTACATGGTTACCAACCAATCACGCTTCAATTCTGGAGTCTGTCTGGTCCTTGTTCTAGACATATCATACATTCTAACTGAGCGTTCCTTCTGAGTTTTCCTGGTCACCTGACCAACTCCAGAGATAGCCTTACTGGTTCACTAACCAATCTCATCCCTTGATTTATTCCAAAGGTCAACCAACATTGCCACCAAGACGAACCAATCCCGAACCTGTCGGTTACCTACCAACATCATACTCGAGGCATCGGCTATTCATCTTTTCCTGAATGATGCTCAATGTATCATCTCATTTACCTCGAAATAACCTCTACCCGATAGTCAATACACTCGTCCTGTCTGAGTGAGTCCAAAATCTATCATCCTGACTGGCCACGGTCAATCCCAAGCTCTCTCGATCCACAACCAACTCGATCATCCATCACGTGATTCTCGATCCTCTCGGTCGTCGCGACCCGAGCTCGTAAGCTATAGAGCTTGTCACCACTTAATCTATGGATTGTGAAATTCCTTCACTTAGTCCATGATAATGTCCCACTTTAGGCTAATCAAAGATGATGACATCAAAATTCATCCTACGTGAGTGTAAATACCAATCCAACTACACTCACCAATGACAGGTAACACTAACCAGCATCTGCTCCTTAACTCACTCAAATTTGATACACAGCATGTCCAGACCTTCAAGCGCGACCAGAAATTGCGACCATAGAAGCGGAAAATGAGAAGTCTCCTTCACCAACCAATAATATATGTTGATAACTACTGTCATGATTCATCCACGATCCAATTACTCCTCAATTCAGCTTAACCATAACATGCTGACACCTCCATGAGTGATGAGAAGTTCACTAAGAACTTTCAGGAGAAGGAAGTATATTTATTATCAGTATGGTCAAAACCAACTCCCGAAGTTCCGTCGAAAAGAACATTGGATTTCCTAATAGTGACACTCCAAGTCAACTGTAACCACCTGTCCCAGAGTTTTGAGATTAATTAAGAATTAATTATGGAATAGTAAGGCTAATCGGGAATTAGTCGAGGATTATCGGACGTTCAGGGTGAATTTAAAATTTTGCCCCTAGATGAAAGCAAAAAGTTGGCTTTTGACCCGGGAGATCCAATGCATGAAGGATGAGGATCGTTACGTAGATCGTGCCGATACGAGTTCGTAGACAGGCGGAACGTCGAAATCGGACGTTCGACGGGAAAGTTACGAGTTACGGAAGTTTTGAGGTACTATTTATGGTGGCGCATTTTACGAAGCATGGTTGACTTTTATCATTTACTGTGAGCCCCAGATATTTTGAACAGGCCCAATGGATATCCATTGGTCCTTGCTCTTCATACATGCATCGACCATTTTCCTTTGTCCATTCAAATCAACCTGAAACCGGCTTCCCCATTTCATCCATCTTATTGTTCAGGACCAAAGGGTGAGAGGCAGAGGGTGAGTGAAGGATGAGAGAGACCGTGGGAGGCGGCAAGACCACCATCCACGGGGGAGGTAAACCAAAACCCCTTTAAATTCAAAAATCCAAATTCTAGTTTTGGATGTTTAAGGATTGTGCTGATGATTAGGTGATATTCATGGGATCCTTGCGAGTCGAAGAGGATCGAAACCAGTGGCTGAAGACGGGGGGTGGGGGGGCAGCCTGGACAGAGAGCCGGAAAACTAGGTTGTGAAGGACAGATCAAACAGGTAACTTCCAGGCCCTTTTTTAATGCTTTGAACCCATAAATCGATAGGATGGGATGAGAAGAAACTATAGGAATTGGAACGGATCGAAAATAAGGAGAAAATAGGGGTGAACCGGTCTCATTGGTTCGATCGGACCGAAAACCAGGTGAACCGGTCTAGACCGAGTTCACCTGAGGTTGAAGATTACCTGTTCCCTAGCGCGTGAGTTTCACGTACAGGGCCTTTGGGCGGCACGTAGGGCACTATTTTGGAATGAGCTCAACCTATGAAATCATCCTTTCGATGTAACGAACATTTTGGCACAAGTTTTGAGTCGATCGGACACCGTTTCGGGGTAGGTTTGGGTGTCCGAAAGTTTAGGGGCTATTTAAAATACGTTTAAAAATCCCAGAAAATTATGGGACTTTAATGAGAGGTTATTGAAGTAGTTAGTAACCCTCTAGTATGATTTGGCCAGGTTTAGGAACCCCAGAGATGGTGATTGGCCCGGAGAGGCTTATGGCACAGCTTGGACGGTCTGTGAGTGGACCTTGATTTCTAAATTGATGCATGCATAACTGTTTTATGTGTTTTAAATAGATGATTTGAGATGCCTTGAGTGCATATAGTTGTGATGTTTTGGTACGTACGTATTTGCATGTATTTCAAGATTTATGGTTTTATACTGTGCTTATACGTGCTTGTGATATCAAATGATTTGATTGATAGAATGGTTTTGAGAATTTGGAAATATGGAACCGGGCATGAGACCAATTTGAGTTGGAAACTATCGGACTTGAAGTCCAGTTGGTTTATGATATCGAGCTTGAAGCCCAGTTGATTGATAGTATCGGGCTTGAAGCCCAGTTGATTTATTATATTGGGCTTGAGTCCCAGTTGATTGTGATATCGGGCTTGAGTCCCAGTTGATTATGATATCGGGATTGAGGCCCAATTGATTTAAGATATTCGGCTTGAGGCCCAGTTGATTTTTTATATCGGGCTTGAGTCCCAGTTGTGGTTTACGAAATGAGAATTCGGGTTTAAGACCCTATTGAGATGTAAATTTGGGTTGAGACCCTGTTAGATTTGGATTTGAATCGGATTTGAGGAATCCTGGATTATGGATCAGGTATGAGACCCAGTTGAACTATGATTTGAAAGAGAAGTATGTTTTCCCTTATATGTATATACCCTCTTGTATGAATAATCTCCTCTAGACGTCGATGATCATGGAGTGTCACGATCCACTGCCTGGGATGAGTGACTCCGAGAGGGAGCACATGCCCAGGAGTGAGAGATATGATATACTCTCGGATAGGGTCCGAAGACAAGTCCTCCCAAATGTCATAGATCCTGGGGATAGACTCGGAGATGAGACCCGAGTAGTATGCATACTATAGATATATCGTGACGGGTTCTTAATTGGGCATATGAGATGCCGAGGAGGGGTTATATATATATATATACATATATGATATTTCACCGAGAATGGTATTGGGGCTGAGACCCCGTGTTCTATGATTTGGACTCAGACTTCGGTCTGGATTTCTTTGATTGGATTGTGGGCTGAGACCCTACTGAGGAAATCACTTTGATTGAGAAGCATTTTTCATTGTGTTTTGATCCGAAAAGAAAAGTGCTTGCTTTCAGAAAGTCTTTGAAAGAACTGATTTTATGATGCATGCATGCTTTTATGTGAAGGGTATAAATGTCTTTTTGATATCAATTTGTTTTATAAAATTTTTATTTTTGTCTACTCACAGTTTTTATGGTTTTAATACCCTTCAGGTTGATAGCGGATGCGGTCGGTAGCAGAGATCGAGACATCACATGCCACCACTGATCCTGGCGTACTCTGATGGACCACGAGCGGGTGACGAGTGTATCCCTGGTCTGACACGCGATATCAGACGGGAGCAGACATGTCCCACGATAATCTAGGAGGATTGGGACAGGTCCTGTCATCAACTGATTCTTAATGGACTTGGGAATCAAGTCCTACCACTGGACTCTCAAGTCCTCAACCAACTCGGACATCAATCAATGTGTCTTAGAAAACAAATCCAACTCAAGTTCAAGCCTCGCATGTCCTTATTATACCGTTTATGCACATCCAATTGGTAGTGATGAAACCACTTGATTCTCATGTCCTAACTCTTACGGAATCAACTCCTGCACCAGACACTCGTGCACACTTACCAAGGCAAGATAAAACACATGTTTCCAATTCAACAAGGAGGATACTGTGATCATAATCACATCCTCTCGAGCACTCGGTGACCCTCGGAATCATCAGATCACTATTGAGATTCCTTCAACTTATCTCAATCATCCCAATCACACCAGTGGAAATAATGTGGCATCTCGATACAATTCGCACCGACCAAGCTCATCGTCTAACCAATATCAAACATGAGCACACCATGACCAAGTCGCAAACCTCTGCTCATTAGCTCGGTACGAGCTAATAACTAATCCCTTACTTATATCGGAGGAACCCTACCTCTCTCAAAACTCAACAACTTGGTAAAACCACGTAAGAAACTTTCCTCGAATGTCACCCAACACCACCCTCGATAGCGATGTCTGTCGCAACCACGTGCCAACTAAACCAAGAAAACACTCCACTATCAAGACTCTGTACTCAGACGTACAACTCACCGTCGGTACTAACTGTTCTGTACTAACTGGACCTTGTCTGATTCACAAATACCACTCTCCTGGTAACTTGTCCAACTAGTCTCAACTAGAGTTATCCACGACCCCGGATGCTCCTGGAAACACAACCAACCTGACCGTCTCACGGTCTCGACTCTAAAATTCGTGACATCCAGCCCTCTTCGGGGTCTAATCTCACTGAACCATGGCATACCGTGCTAAACATAACCTACCCGAGGTTCGTTTCCACTAATTTCTCCTACTCTTACCTTAATTATCAAGTTGATGACATGTTGTTTCCTCATAGAGACTTCACATCTTGCACATGTGTATCACTCTAAGTGCAACCTAATACTCTGATACCAAGCTGACACGACCCATCTCAATTCTCCCTAGATTAACGCGGGATGTGCCATGCTCCCGTCTGACACCCCGTGCCAGACCATGTATACACCTAATCCCCTCGGGGGTTCCAGAGTACACTAGGATCTGTGGAGGCATGTGCTATCTCGGTCTCTGCTACAACCCACATCCGCGATCAACCTGAAGGGTATTAAAACAGGAAAAGCTGTGAGTGGACGAAAATAAACAGTTTATAAAACCATTTCACGAAAATATTTATACCCTTCACTAAAAAGTATACACGCATCAGAAAACAAGTTATAACAACCACTTTCTTTAAATCAAATCATATGGCTTTTCAAATTATAACTCAGTGAAAACGTTTATCAATCAAAGCCATTTCCTCAGTAGGGTCTCAGCCCAAAACCAAACACGTGGGGTTTCTTCCCAAATTATTCAAAAATAGTATGATCAATCCTCGACATCCCAGATGTCTAATCAATAATATCATTGTCTCTAAGGCTACGCGTACCACTCGGGGTCTCAAGTTCGATTCCTCCCCAGAATCCACCAGTGTCCGGATGATATCACCGGACACTATCATGGGTGCTATCCACATCTAGCAATCCTGATCCTTGGTCTTTACTCATCGAAGCGGACCCTCTCAAGCAATGCTCGTACTCATGGTCCTGAGCCTCTCCTCAGAGCGGCCCCTCCCAAGCAATGCACTGTGACTACTCCAGGATACTACGAGACGTCTAGAGGAGACAATACACTCATAAGGACGGTATGTAAAATCAAAATCAAATCAAGTGGAAAATCATTATAAATCATTTATACCTTAATTCCACTCTAAAGCATTTCAACAAGGTCTTAGCCTGAGGTATAGTTTCCACAAACCGTTTCCACAAAATTAGGATTCTCCGAATCCGGTCCAAATCCAAATTTCATAGGGACTCAGTCCAAATCCGTATCTCATAGGGACTTAGCCCAAGATCATCTCAATAGGGTCTCAAATCCAAAATCTCATTTCATAAACCACAACTGGGACTCAAGCCCAATATCATAAACCAATTGGGTCTCAAGCCCGATATCTCATAAATCAACAGGGTCTCAAGCCTAGAATAATATTTCTAAATCCGAAATCATCTCCTCATTCAAATCATTTGAAAACACCAACTCGTATAAAAACCCGGCCAAAACCCAAGGTACAAAAAAGAATAAATCTCGAAATACATGCAAAACCACATTTATTCGAAATGCCAAAACACCACAATCATATGCACTCAAGGCATCTCAAATCACATCTATAAAACATATAAACTAGTTATGCATGCATCATATTTACAAATCAAATATCCACTCACAGACCGTCCACGCTGTGCTCGTGCAAGCTGCGCTGTAAGCCACTCTGGGCTATACTGAACTCTCCAAGTCGCCCGCATCCTTAAAGGTCACTACCAACCTAGACATGTCCTAATAAAAAAAACCATCAAAACTCTTGGAAAAGTTAATGTGTCTCGGACAAGCATCCCTAGGATAAAAACCTCAATTTGACCAACCTAACCATCTCCAATCGACCTGAAACCACTAATATTGGATTCAGATCGTCGAAGCCTTTCGAATAGGCCTAATCTCGCCTCAAAATTTATGCCCACACGCCCCCATGAGCCAGCCAAACCTCCTAGTCAACTTTGGTGAAAGTCAACGCTAACGTCAGCAGTCAACGGCTGACGTCACGTTGATGTCAGCCTGACAAGTCTGACACTTGTTATGTGTGATAGCCGTCAAGTCTGACAGTGCCATGTGTCATCCCCTGATTGGTCCATGTGTCCCCTGACACCTCTAACAGCCTGCCACGTGGCACCACCCGATTAGTCCACGTGGTCTTACATGTCAGTGCTGACTTTTCCTGACAACTGCCATGTGGCAGAACCCTATTGGACACGTGGCCTGACACCTCTGACAGATGATGACGTCACCTGCTGACCTCATCATTGTCTACCTCTCGACGGGTTGACCCATCTTTCTACAATCGGGTCAACTGGACTTACGACTTGACCCGACTCGTTTTTAGCCATCCGGCCACTAAAACTCCCCATATTTGAACCCCTTGACTCGTCTTGATCCCTAGAAGTGATCCATGAACCTAGAACTAGCCAAAAAGGTCTCGAAATTACCTTTCCACAGATGAACAGTGACGACCAAACTTCAATCTTGCTTACTCGTCAATCCCAGCCTCCTCAGACCTTTCTTTTGGTCTCTGTGAGATCGTACAATCCCTAGGAACACGATTTGATCATTATAAACATCCCACAAACCCCCTAAACCTACTTCAAAAATTTGAACCTTAAAACGATTTTGGGTTAACCTATTTCGTGGGCTCCTCCGCCGTCCATGGCAGCTATGCCACGTCCTGCGTCGTCTCCTCATCTCTCACTCCCTCTTATTTTCCTTTCTCTTTGGTCTTAACTGAAGAGAATGAAAATGGATGTTTTAGGGTGGGTTTGTATGGGTTTTGAGTGTGAAGGAACAAAGAAGATGAAAATATTAGATCCCAAAATATTTGGGGTAATGGGCCAATCAGATGAGTGACGGTAATGGGCCAATCAGATGAGTCACGGTAATGGTCCAATCAGGTGAGTGACCCTTGTCACTCATCAAGTGGTCCACCCAAATATTTTACTCAATCCAAATAAGCCAACTGTCCAATTCCTCAATATGGGTGAATAGTTCCATTTTTTCTTCCGTGACCCGTAACTTTCCCATATGATGTCCAATTTCGATGTATCGCCTGTCTACGAACTTGTATCGTCTCTATTTACGTAACGATCCTCACTCCTCGTGCATTTGACCTCCTGGGTCAAAAGTCAACAGTTTGCCTATTCTAGGGGCAAAATCGTCATTTTACGTCGACCGTCTGAAAAATCCTCGACTAATTCCCGATTAGTCCCGAAAATCCTCAATTAGTCATTAATTAATTCCGTAAACTCGGGACGGGTTGTTACACACCACAATTCCCAAAAGGATCGAGGGGAAAGAAGGGGGACTCCAGAGCAAATGCAAACATAAATTTTCTCTTCTCTACTTAAATAGAACTTTCAAGCTCATTAATAAATTTTCTTATGTTTAATCTGTTGGAACTTCTTACATCTGGCAGTTGCTTTGTTTTCGTTGAAACTTTTCATTAATAATTTTAGATCTTACACAAATACTCTCTCAGTTCCAAAAATATTAAACATAATCCATAAAATATGAAAAATGAAAAATCTTTAGTCAAATGTATCATAAGTTATGTAAATACTAAAATGTTCTTATATTTCAATTCTGAAAATATTATTGTAGAAGGTCAATTGGTCAATTTTTAGGTTAATATTTTGTTTTAATTTATAATCACTTAACAAATGAGTTATTGTGTAATGTTTTTGGAACATAAAGGAGTGTTTGTGTAAGGTTTAAACTAGGCCTCGTCATTAGGCCGGGTCGGGCAAGCCCGGCCCAAAATTTTTTGGCTTGGGCCGGGCCTATTTCATAATTTAAAAAATACTGGGCCGGGTCGGGCGAGCTTGATCATAAATATGAAAGCCCATGTCCTTTGTCGGGCCGGGTTTGGGCCGGGTTTTTATCGGGCTTTACGGGTCGGGCCTACTAAACCCACTTGGGTCGAGCCTACTAAGCCCATTTGTACCTACCTAATTGTAAAAAAAAAAAAAGTGAGTTGAACTTAAATATTATTATCGAATATTAAAATAAGTTAAGGATGGGTACTATTGGATTTGGAGAATTGACTTAACTTTTCGACCATAAAGCCGAGATAGGAAAAGGAGGTCGCTAAGAGAGTTAGAGACCTAGTGAGTTTTTTTGAATTTAGGGTCAGGGTTTGGTTTGGGCATTGGACTTTTAAATGACACTAGGTTGAGATTTGGTTGGAGTTTTGGATTTTGGCTATGATAGTAGTAACAAGATTGGACTAGGTATCAATTCTTAATTTATAATTATTTTATATTTTCAGGCTTATGGGTCGCGTTTACCTGGGAGGGTCGGGCTGGGCTTACCGGGCTTTATCGGACTCGGACCTATTGGGCCTAGCGAACTTGAATACCCTAAGCCCAAGTCCATCCCGTCAACATGCGGGCCGGGTCAGGCTTTTTGTCATCGGGCCTATCGGGTACCCATAAGCCCCTGGGCTTATGTGCCAAATGATGAGGGCTAGTTTAAACCAATTAACAAATTTTTCATACAATATACAATCAGAGTTCGAACTTGAGACTAATTGTCTACAAATCAAAGTTAAAACCAACTGAACTAAACTCACTCCCCCATAATTATTTATTTATTTTTGCATATATCTTGCATGCCCGTGGAGGAACCCAATTGGACTTACACAGTTCAAGGTTCATCGCGGGTGTAACCATGGCCATGGGTCCAATACAATGAAGAAGCCAATTCCAACTTCCGGAGCATCACTGCGAAAAAGCTTCATGTTTGATATTTGGGATTTTAATGGAATAAGCAATATCTATTACTACCATATCTGACTCCCAACAGCAAAACAGTAGCCATGCACATTCATTTTCTGAGCACCCAAGTGGTCAAAATTTCTGAAGACAATTAAGAAGAACAGGTATGTGCATGATCATTCATATCTGGTTAATTCGTTTAATCTTTCTGAGCACCCAAGACCTAACTGTTTGCGTGAGAAACTAGCGTACTCTACTTCTGTACGTATTGTCAAAAATAGAAATGGATGTTGATTGATATATATCTTGATGATATTTTGTCGATTTACCTTTTATTTTTCGTCAATACAACTACAAACATTCATTGTTGTTGAGAATCTTATTCCAAATATATAGAGTCAAACCTAATGGAGACATCCATTATATATACACTTTCATTTTTCTTCTCTTTACTTTGATCGCCTTCATTACCTGCTCATTAGTTTACACATCTTTGTGTTAATTACAGCTTAATTTGTAGCCGTAACCATTAGCGTGAAGCTTTTTTTTTTTTTTTTTGATATATTGTTTTGATGCTTGGAAGGACATTGACGTCCAACGACAACAACATCGCGCTCACACCAATTATACTTAATTGGCAGTCAATTAATGATGAGTTTTTAATTAATTAAATTAACGATAAGGAATTTTTCTTATGTACAACTGATCATAATCAAAAGTAATGGATATTATTATGGCATGAAAAAAAGCTAGTGTACGTAGGATTGGAATATATACGCGGACGTGGTTGAAGCAGACAACAAAGGTGTGCCTGAAATTCAAAGGGTAATGATAATTTAGTAATTGATTCAAATTAAAATTTTCACTCCTGACTTCGACGTCTCATTATCTTAAGCCATATATGCCATTGCAGTCGATCTGAAGACACCATGTTGACAGCCACAGTGACCTAAAAAACGTTGTAGCTCACAGCACATATCCAAGAAATTCAGCAAAACAAATCAAACCAAACCCAACGAAAGGAATCTTTGAAAACGGCGACATGTTTTCTTTCTTTTTTCCCCTCATTTTGGACCCTAAGACGAGCCTGATCCTCAAGTGAGAACACTAGCCTTGTCAATTTGTGTACCAACTACCAACAGATCAATGACTCAAGTAGAGATGATGATGACGATAGCAGCTAAATTCAACCCAAGTATTTTTTGTTTAATCAGGTAATGAATTTGTGAGGTCTTCGATTAGGTTGAAGACAATACAAGTGACACGAGGCTCAGATGCTTCTTTCTTTATATCCATTTTATGTAACTAGGGTTCTTATTTATTCTAGCTTTCTGACTTATTCCAACACCCTATTTACTTAGTCAATTCTACCATCAATTTAAATTAGGTTTGCTGTTTGTATGCAGAGACAGTCTAATTCAACATTGCAAGGTGTTACCAAGACACTGATTAATACAATAATAAGCTTCCCAACAGCCCCAAATAATTAAGATATATCAATCACAATCCAATTAAGGCCATTTTAATTGGGTACCAAATCTAATATTAAAAAGAAAAATTGCATCACAGATTAAAGATAGGTGCTTTTGTGGTTGAATTATTAGTTGTTGTTTTTTTCTTTTCTTTTTTTTGGTTATATAACACTTGTATTTTGTTTAATTATTGTATTGAAATAAAGAGAAATACTAGCGCCAGTCGTTCACCCGCACGTAAATTGTTCTTAAGATATTAATAAATAACATGATCGAAAATTACTAGCTATCAATGTCCGATTGTACGTAAAATAAGCAAGATTCATCAACAGTTTTAACTTTGAACCCACCGCTTATATTATTAATCAAGGGAAAACCCGAGCAGCAGCTCTACGTTCATTTTCCTTCTAAGTTCTAAATCCTAATAGCAACAAGGAATAACAACACTGTAGATGAGCAAGTTCTGGGGCCAACCCGACCTAACAGGGCTCGATATGTGAGCCCGGCAAGAAAACAAATGAGATATGCCTCACGTGTGAGAGGGAAAGGGTTCCAAGTCTTTAAATGGGCCCACAGCCCAATCAGTAGCATTTCAATTTTTATTCGGAGGGGCCTTATGATTTGGAATTTGAATTTCAAGTCCTAAAGAAAGTCCACTTTTCAGTTTTGAATCCATTATGAAATGCAGTGAGTGAGGTCACAATTATAAAAATGGGTAATGCCATTGCCAATTGCCAAATGCCAAATGCCAAATGCCAATTGCCAATTGCAGGAACATGTGCTACTAGTAGATATCGTTCAATGCGTGTTTTCTTGGCTTTCTTTCTTCGTTCAATCTTTCTTAATTGGTCTGTGTTTATGGTCGTACCAGCTTCCCTCCACGCCATGGTCAACACACTACAAGCATAGAGCATAGACTATAGGCATATAGCTAAGTTTCTTTCAATTATGTTCATTACCATGTTTAGTTTCCATGGCTTAATCGTTACAATTCGTAACTCGAAAATACATTTCGAATTATGCCAATTGTCTAAAATACATTTAACGTTACATCAATTGTTATTATGTCAATTTTCTCAATGACTTTCTACCAAATACTCAAAATTAAATTATAGAGTAGTGTTTTATGATATGTTGTCTACGTATACTACACATGTGAATCAACAAACTTTCTTCTCAAAAAATTCAATGGGACGGAAAATTGATCATAGTATACTACTATTAAAGAAAAACAACTTTATACTTAGTTTTGATAGAAGTTGTTGAAAATTTTGATGAAAAAACAATTGATAACATTCGATACCTATTTAAAGGACGATGACCAACATTAGAATAGATATGTAACTTATAATTTATGTATAATTTAACGATCACGACAGCCCCATTAGTCCAAATTTTCACTCATATGACTTCTAATGACCGTCCTCAAATTCGTAAGAATTGTTTAATTAATGACCGAAGTAATTGGTTTGTTTTTTTTTTTACTACCTCAGGTTCATTTTGAAACTGGGTCCGTAAGGTTGTGTAAATTGGTTGCTATACCTCGATCAATCGTAGTTTTATAAATGGTCGCAAAAAGCATGCTCTAACTTCTCTATCATTGTAAAAATGTGATCCACTCTCATTCACATATCTTTCCATCACTCTCATACATGGATCTGTATAATTGGGCGCTTTGGGTACTGTGATGTACCCCTTAGGCTTGAGCACCAAATTAAACGAATTGATACGTGTTTCCCTTTCTCTAGCAATGATGGTATAGTATACACTTTTTTCTCAGAGAGATAATATATATTATCGAGTAGAGTTAAGTGTCGATTAAAATACTCCAACTTAATGCAAAGCCTCAACTATTGAAAAACAAAAAGGCAATGACTCTCCTTCCTCAACAATGTCAATATGAAGCTCATTATGGTTAAGAAGCCATATGGAGTTATGAGGTTGTACGGTACCCAGATGGATCATCGTTCGATAATGAGAGTTACAAGGTTGTACCCATAGTCCCATACCACCATACCAGCACAAAGGCTTTTCCAATTAATTTTTGCCACACCATCAAGCAATAAAAAGGTTTCATCTGCCCTGACGCTTTCCCCACGTGGCAGTACCGATACAAGCTAGACCACCTTACGCCAGTGGCACCACCCTCACCTGATTACTTCTGTTTGCATCCTCTTTCCTCTATGTCGGGGCCGACCAAAGCAACAGGCCCACGTGGATTTCTGTGCTCTGATTGGCTCTACAGAGTGGTCCCCAATTTCTCCTTTCTTTAGGTTAGGAGCAAGAGGAGAGAGACTAACACGTCAGGTCAACGGTGCCTTAATGACACGTGTCGAATTTTTAAGCATGGCCCCCCTTTTTCCTTTGAAGAGGGAGGAGCAGGAGCAGGTATTCTATGCTTCTCGCTTGTCGTGACTGCATGGACCGCAGTCTGACGGTAAAGTTATTCGGAGCGTACAATTAGACTGCAACTCGACATAATTTGTTACTACGACTTCTATGAATGCTTAACGCTTTTGTGGAAAAGTTTATTTCTCTTAATTTGTTGTTGATTTTGTACTTCATAATCTAATCGAATAACACAAGTTTAAAATATCTTTCGATATATAATGAGATTAGCTGTCAAAGTATGTGAATTAGCTACACTTCACCATTGAAAAGTACATTAATAATAAAAAAATATTAGGTGTAGATTATAAATTGGATTATTGATTATGAATTTTTTTTTCATAATTAATGATTTTTTTAATTAATTTTAACTCGTAAATTTTTTAACTAGGTAATAATTCATTGATTGAATAATATAATTACTTATTGTAAGAATGATTTTTCGACAAAAACGAAAATGAAAATATTGGCTTAAGTAACATAATCATTAAAATGAGAATTCAATTCGTTCAAAATTGTTACGGTATTGTTTTCACTATTGAGAATTGAAAAGATGTAGTCATGTGGAAAGTGAATAAAGAGAAACCACACGTGTATACAAGCATAAGGCTAAAAAAAAGATTACTACATGAATCACCCTTGTAGTTTTTTATCCGTAGTAATAATGCCATTATTTATGTATTATGGGCATAAAGGGAATAGGAGTGGACAGTGTTTGGTTGGGTGGCATTAGGCATTAGGCATTAGAGTGGGCACACTGTTGTTTGTTGTTGCTTTAATTTTGTGCTAACTTTCAATTCAATGTGTCTAAAATGGAAATTAAGAGATTTGTATGATCAAATCATGAAGAAGACAGAGGCATATGATAGAGCAGTGGGTGCACCACTAGAGCAGCAACACCAACGCCAACAATACAAACACAATAATGAATCAAAAATTCAAAACTAAAAAGAAGGAAAAGAAAGCTACAAAATCCAAACCTTATCTTCTTCAACGATCAGTCCCTTCTACTCTCAAAATGCCCTTTCTCTTTTTATCTGACACCCCAATTTCTGTCTTTGAATTTGTCTCTATCTTTTTTCTGGGTTTGTCTGCTGCGGCTATTATGATTTTGTCTGCCTGCAAACCGAAAAAACAAAACAGAAAAAGGAAATCCAATGTTTTAATCTTATTTTTCTTTTTTTCTATTCCTTTTCCTTTCAATTCTCATAAGATATATATATATATAAATCTAAATCAAAACTCGTACCAAAGTCAATGGTCAAACCAGGAACAACCTCTAGGTCATGGTTCTGGTTCTGGTTCTGGTTCTGGTTCTGCCTTGTATGTCCTTCCCCGCCAAAACAAGCAGCAATCAGGCTTTGCCTTTTGACCGTTTGCGCCGGATTTCAGGATAAATATCAAAAGCCAGATTGCCAGAATTGCAGAGATTGAGATTGAGATTCGCTGCAAAATTCGAATCAAACACTCACACAAATAGACTTTAATTAATTAATTAATTATAAAGTTGTGGGCTTATATATAATATGCCAAATTATTCCTGCCATTGCATGCTGTGTATTTTTTCAGTTACAAATACACTGTTGAATACTTGGTAACTTTGTTTCTCAGTTACATGCATATCCAATATTCTAGATGAACATCGGCAATGTAGTTTATCCATAGGCCTAATTCTTCACAACCCAGATTTCAGAACAAGAACATCAACAATGTAGTTTATCGATATGTCTAATTCTTCACAATCTGAATTTCACAAACAAAAACCCTATGTTCAATTCAAAATTCGTGTATCGACACGATTTTATCGTCTAAGAAAACATGTACAGTGAAGCCAATGATGCACGTCCTGTGATATTTGTATATTCATATATGCAAATTACATCTATATCTTTTGAAGTTTATTGTTCATCCTTTGCTGATTATTTTCTATTTCTTATTATTACTTAATGAAATTGAAGTTTGAATGCATCAATATTTATTTTATGTACTTTTTATCTTGATAACATAATAATTACGTATTGAAAAATTGATAACATATATGCCTAAAATTCTCTCATAAATCCATTGCCTAAATTTTATATGATTGTTTACAAAGTGTCCAGTATAACTCCAACTTCTTGTGAAATGGAATCAAATTAAACACGGGGAATTGAATTGAATTTCTAATTAAGCCACTATTGTTGTATTAATATTTTACTTTTTATAATATATATTGTATGTGGTTAGTATTGTCGATATGAGAGTTTAACCTTTCATTTATTTTTCAGTGACATTATTGGGCCACTTTGACTAGTTCACTGAGGGGAATATGATAATTTATCTTTAAAAGAGTGTTTATTATTTTAAAGTGATTCAATTACTATATACATTATTAGAAAAGTTGGTGACCTTTTTCTTGAGAGGGAAATCGAATCATAGAAAAAGAAAATAGAAAGGAGTCGAGTTGGCTATCTGGAATTCTCACTCAGTGCTGTTAGTGCATCACATGACACTTCAGTGAGCAGGAAAACTGCCTGGAATTAAGCATCAAATTCCCATGAAACTTGATAATTAATTATTAATGAAATAACAAAAACAAAAATAAAAAATAAAAAGAGCCTCCTTGAGACAGGAACTGATCATTTTGTACATGTGGAGCTAATTAGACAACAGAAAAACTAAAATAATTATAAAAATAAAAATAAAAGATGAACATAAAAACATAATTAAAGTTAACCTAATTAAAATGGGTAATTACTCATTCTTGTTCCCTAAGACAATCACGGGAACATGTTGTTGTGATCCCTGAAAGCACATAGCCTAATAAATCCCCATTCATTAAACTAAACTAATCATGGTTGCACCATTGCTTGTGGCCTGGGACCCATTTCGGGCACTTGGGGCTGAAGTAATTTGAGACCACCCTTGAGTTCAACAGCTCAACAATGGGTGCAAATTTGACACATCTTGGGGTCTTATATTGGTTAATCGAAGCTCCCAAGCTAATGGCATAGTCCATGAGCTTGTCGAATGTCCCCGCTTCCACGATCTTGATCTCCAGTGGTCCAATTGACTTATCGGACGCCCGACCTTGGCGGTAGACGCTGTTGAGGGACTCTTCAATGGTGAGGCAGCAGTCCTCAAAGACTGAGGGAGGGATTGGGGTTGACCCGTTGAGGGTAAGTTCCCAAAAGAGCACATAATGACCTGGGATTGTGCATGTGTCTGCATAGCTAGTGTAGTCAGTCACATTCGCATCAAATGACACCAAATGGTTCACAGCATTTTTCACTCCATTTTGAAGCTCAACTTCATCAGTTTTGTCTGAATCAATGCTCAAAACCACATTTTTTCTACATATGAAGTTAAATTGTGGAGCTTTGTTCTTGAAGCCAGCCACTCTCAGCACATCACCAACTCTGTAGCGGTAAAGCCCTGAAATCAAGCACGAGTACTAAATTAATTACAGGTGAGAGCCTGAAAATCACAGAGACTTAAGTGAAGAAAAAAATAAATAACAGTTACCACCTCGGCACTTACCAGCATAGGTTGTGACAACAAGCTCGTATTCTTGCCCAAGCTTGACATCAACAAGGTCCACCAATTCTTGCCGCTCTTTTCCATTGAGTGATTTTGGGACAGAGAGGGGGTTAGCGTTGATCCCATTGTTTCTTTGGACAGGGAGGAACTCAAAGTATCCCATGGTGGGAATGAGGGTGTAAGAGACCTCACTGGGTTTGCAAAGAGGGTTCAAATTGACACCAAAATAGCACTCAGAAGAAGCATACATGGTGCAAACCAAAGGCAGGCCATTGCTATAATGATCCAGTGTGGGAATGTACTGCGACATAGCCCCAGTCACAATCACATCCACATACTTTGTGTTGGGCCACAGCCTTGTTATGATCCCTTGCCATGAGTTCTTCCCACACTCAAATTCAATGAAATTTGCAAGCTTTGGATCAGGCTTAACGATTTTGGATACAGCCTCGCGGACAGCTGGATCGGTGATTTGTGGGTTTATGGTGCCAGTGGCTATGTCCTTGCAGAGTAGAGCCCAATGCTTCTCCAGGAATCTGATTGCCCTGATGAACCCAGAGGCAAAAACAGCACCAACTCTCAAGACCTCTTTGTTTTGGCAGAGGCCACAGAGCAATTGAGAGTACATGCTTTGGTAGGAGTCAGGGCAGAGAATGGCCTCATTTGGGCTGGTGTAGTTTGTGTAAGGGTCATAAGGCCTTTCTTTGAAATGGGAGCTTTTGTAGTAGCTTGTGAGCACTGGCCTTGCCGCAAGGCCTCCTGGGGTTTTGGCCTCTGATTTTATGAACAGAAAATACATGCCTTTGCCTTTGTCTAATTCAGGCACATACTGGCTCATCACAGGCATCAGTAGGCTATAAAGCAGTGACCTCCTCTCAAGCTCTTCTTCAATGGTTGGCATCAGTTTTCTCTCCCCGCCTGATGTCCCAGAGCTAAACCAAAACCAAAAACAAAAACAAAAACAAACCCATTATTCTAAAGGAACCAAATTAAAAACCCATGATCCAAAATTTATTAATTAGTTCATGGCTAAGAAATATTTAATGTGCAAGCAAAACTGTACCGGAGAAACACCTACCTTGTCAAAAACTCTGAAATGGGGCTTGAACAGAGGATTGAGGAGGTGTCTCCATTGGCAATACGGTTGATGTCGGATTGAATATCCTCATATTTGATGACAGGCATGATTTTTTTGAAAGTGTCACGATCAGTGTGGCCATTGAGCCCATATCGTTTTAAGTAGTCTACATGGGCATTGCGAGCCAAGATTTCGGCAAGGACACGTTTTTGAGCCTCATCGGCGTTTTCAGTGACTTGCTCAATGAAGTGAAGGGCCTTGTCGTTCTTGTCTTGGAGGTAATAGTCTACTGTGGGACTCAAAGAGAGTTTTGGGGCTTCAGGCATGGTTTTTGTACTTTGAAAGTAGAGAGAAAAAGATGGGTGTGAAAGTGTATGAGACAGAGAGAAAAATAGAGAGAGAGAGAGAAAGTAGTTGTTATAAAATAAAAGATGATGGTTTCGAGTGTGGGGGAAAAGGAAAGGGAGAGCCGGTGTTTATATAGAGCAGGGAAATGGAGGTGCCTTTGCTTCACCCCTAGGCTATAGGGATTAGAAAGTAAACATATCAATATAATGAAGGGCATAAGTGTAAAAATGCACATATTGGTATCATTTTGTTTTATTTTTCTCAACATACTTCTTTCACATATAAAACCATGGAGTTTCTATGCAATTGTGCTGATAAGTACCGTCACTTCAGGTGTCAAAAATAACAGGGATTTTCCATGCATTCATAGTCAATATGCTAGTTTTCAGCATTCATATTAAATTATATTATATCTATAACAAAACTGAAGCTGAAAAATATTGTTCATTAACAGTGTAATGTGATCATTAGGAATATATTTAAATTTTATATAAAGTGTAATGTTATCGTTTCTCATTTGTTGGAAATCTGAGCAGCCCAAACAAGCAATAAATTAAATGCCCTACCACATCATACAATGATATAAAAACTTCATACATATCTTCTAAAAAAATGAACAAACTAAATACATGTACCATGAAAAAAAAAATTAAGCTCAAACTGCTTCGTATATAGTTGAGTGGTATTTCTCTTTATATGTTATATTGAAGATCAAGAGTTTACCTTATAAATAGCAAGTTCGATGCCCAATGTGTATGATGTAATTTCATTCCTTATATCAGTATATAAAAAGTAATATAAAAATAATTTAACATGTCAAAAATGGGAAATAAAAATTTTACAATTTATCGAAAATTGTTATCTTGAAATCATTCTAAAAGTGCCAAAATGTTAAATCATTCTAAAGTGCCAAAATGTTAAATGTTAAATGTTAAATGTTAAAATGTTTTTATCTTAAAATGTAAAAGGTTTTATCTTAAAATGTAAAAGGTTTTATCTTAAAATGTAAAAGGTTTTATCTTAAAATGTAAAAGGTTTGGCAACATATGACATGACTTTGAAACATGAAATTTCTAAAAGTGCCAAAATGCTATTATGAATCAATCAAGAACCTAATCTAAAATTTGTAATTTGTATCATGGAATTGGAAATCTCACTCATGAGTGCCTCCCCTTCCCTTCCCTTGCATATGAATTCAAGTTTTAAAAGTCGATGTAATTTTGTTTGGGTTGGACTTAATTCGAGAAGAAGTTGTGACTACTTGACAGTGCACAACAAAGGTGTGCTTGTCGTACTCCAACAAGGAACGAAGTAATAACACCTCCTTAGGCTGATTCAAGGCCATTTCCGATTCTAAATAATAGATATTCAACCGGCAATATCTGGTAAACCCGCGGTCAGTACTCACTACATGTAGTCCTCATCATTTGGCTCAGAAGCCCACAGACTTATGGGTACCCGATAGGTCCGATGACAAAAAGCCCGACCTGGCCCGATATAGGCCGTGGGCCAGCCCGGCCCGCATGTTGACGGGCTGGACTTGGGCTTAGGGTATTCAAGCCCGCTAGGCCCAATAGGCCCGAGCCCGATAAAACCCGGTAAGCCCAGCCCGATCCGCCCAGGTAAACCCGACTCATAAGCTCGAAAATATAAAATAATTATAAATTAAGAATTGATACTCAGTCCAATCTTATTACTACTATCATAGCTAAAATCTAAAACTCCAACCAAATCTCAACTTAGTGTCATTTAAAAGCCCAATGCCCAAACAAACCCTAACCCGAAATTCAAAAAAACTCACTGGTCTCTGACTCTCTTAGCGACCTCTTTATCCTATTTCGGCTTTATAGTCGAAAAGTTAAGTCAATTCTCCAAATCCAATAGTACCCCTCCTTAGCTTATTTCAATATTCGATAATAATATTTAAGCTCAACTCATTTTTTTTTTTTTTATAATTAGGTAGGTACAAATGGGCTTAGTAGGTCCGGCCCAAGTGGGCTTAGTAGGGCCGGCCCAAGTGGGCTTAGTAGGCCCGACCCGTAAAGCCCGATAAAATCCCGGCCCAAACCCGGCCCGACAAAGGGCATGGGCTTTCATATTTATGATCAAGACCGCCCGACCTGGCCTGATATTTTTTAAATTATGAAATAGGCCCGGCCCGGCCCGACCCAAGTCCAAAAATTTTAGGTCGGGCTTGCCCGACCCGGCCCAATGACAAGGCCTAACTACATGCGCGCTTGTACCACGGATGTTTCACAAAATACCTGCACCTACTTACTTCTATATATATTTTTTTTTTGCATTACCCGGTTAACAGTAAACCAAGGTGGAAAGCGGCGTAACCACGAGATTTCACATTCACGGATATTTGAAGTCAAAATGTATCACACGAGGAGAAGGATTCGTCATTCGTGTAATCATCTGTGCAATTTTTTTTTAAAACTTACAAATACAAATTAAAACAAAGAGTAGTCCCTAGGTTATGCACAACAAGAGAAATCGAATTTCCAAGCTCCAATGACATCTCGCGTCAAAACTCTTTTAGAAAAATTACCAACTTGACCCTTAGCCCAAGTATTATATTTGGTTATTTACTAAAATCTCCCTTTGGCGGAGAAGGCTGGATCGTTAGTGTGGACGATTTGGAAAATATAATTAGAGGGCATGTATGATTTGGTTCCATTTGTATATTTGGTGGAATCTGGCATATCTTAACCAAACCTTTTGCATGGGCTCGCCGTGCACTTGTAAGGTCTGGAGAGGCTTATTTGTCTTATAGTTTAGCTGTTTTATCTGTTTTTGGTTTTGGTCTTTGATTTAGACCTTGTTGTAATTCAAAAAATTTCAGGAATTTGCAACAAAATTGACTTCTTGAAACACATAGACAAAATAAATAGCTTGTAATCTACTACTCCATCGTTTGCTATCTGATAGAATTTTCAAGATCCTCCAAGGCACTTTGAATTTCCCATTAATGGTGTCGATAACAATCTCTAAGTCACCCTCCGCCACCGGCTTTTGACAACCAATTTCTGAAGCAGCCTTCAACCCCTCAAGCATAGCCAATCCCTCGGCTACTAAAGAATTAGTTTTCCCGATCCAATTATCTCATGTACAAATAGGGAACTCTAAATGCTCATGAATGATGAACCCAGCTACAGCATACCCATATTTAGCAGAAGTATCGAAGTTCAGTTTTAACAACCCTACAGTTGGTGGGGTCCACTTCATAACTTCACACTAATTGACACACCTCAAACTAGGAGCATTTTCTTTAAAGTAATTGCCCCCCATCAAGTAATCCATACATGAGACTCATACAACATGAGGAGTTTCATTCTTAAAAACTTCTTTATTCCTCGTGTTCCACATATGGAAACAAAGGAAAAAATCCCTCCCAAGCTGCCAATGAGAGCCCTTCTCATCACAACTCGAGGAAGAAAGTCAAATAATAATGTCTCCACTTAAAGGAAGCAACCCCCTCGCTTCAAAGCTACTGAACAAAAAAACAATGATTGAATAAATGTTCCATAGTTTCCTCCGAGCACCCACATAGGCCACACAAATCATACATGGATGCCATAATAAATTTGAGTATGCTTCGAGTATTCAATATGTTTCTCATTAGAAGCCAACTAAACATTTTAACCTTTGGTGGGATTTTATGTTTCCACGTCCATTTGAACAATTTGGCATTTGGCTGGGAAACATTTTCATTTTCCATAAAACTGATTATAAACTTAATTGTGAACACACCTTTTGGATTAGGGGTCCAAATCATCTTATTTTTTGCTCAACTTTCAGCCAGCAAAATTGCAATAGCTACTTCACCGACATCAATAGGAACCAGGTAGAGAATGGCTTGCATGTCCCATTGATGATTACAAATTACTTCATTCACCATTAGGCTCCAATTAACATTTTGGAACTCTAATGTGCTAAGTTGGCTTGCCAACGAACACAACAATGCCTAATTGGCCGCCACAATAGCATTTTTACCCCAAAATTACCCTTCCAAGCCATAGAATGATTTATCTTTGTTGAGCAGATAAACAATGGATTCTGCCTTAGGTATTTAGCTCTCATGAGTTGAGCCCACTAATTTTAGTTTTCGGTCAGAATCATTCAACCAAGTTTGGCTATATCAGCGAAATTGAAGTCTTCCACAGTACGAAGACCAACTCCATTTTCCCTAGGTTCACACTTCTTTCTAGGCCAAGGAGGAGCAGAGCTTTGATTTTCCTAGAAGAAATTCCTACACTCTTTATTAATAGCTCTAGAAAGCTTTTTAGGGCAAAGAAAAAAACAAATCAAATTGTTGATACTATATCGATCAACCAGGCTCCGTACAAGTAACAAAACCACCAGTCGGCAGGGCCGAGTCAGCAGGTAATGCCAGATGTGAGTCGGCAAGCAATGCCAGACATGAATCGGAAGGAACACACGTGCACCCATATCGGCTGGCCTGAACCAAACACCATTCGTGCCGGTACTGATTGGGCCATCTGTCAACATCAACACCCTAACACACCAGGAAGTTGGTTGCCACCTGATACATATCCCAAATATGCGGGGCATGTGGATACATCTCTAGTCACAACTTGGAACCTACTACAAACAATGCTCAACAACCACATTTATAGATACTATAAATACCCCCATACCCTTTCATAAAGATAACTCTCTCTCATCACTTATATCTCTAGAAGAAGCACACACAAGTTTGACTCGGTAATCCTTACGTTGTGACCTGCCTACTAGGTGTTCCGTACACTTACTAACTTAAGCATCGGAGCTTCTTAGGCAGGCACCCCACCGGTGTCTAGTGTTTCCTCTCTGCCTTACAGGTCACTCACCAAGCAGAAGTATGAGATCAATCAGCACCCCCAACGGGTCCAAATACCCCTCAGAGGGTCCTAGATCCCCCAACGGATCTCGTCACGTTAGGTTCATTTTTGGATCAAACATTTGGCGCTGTGTCAGGACCCGACCCTCCTCGGTCAGGACCCGAATCATCTAGCACCATATTGTCCGCTTTGGGCCTCGCCCTCACGGTTTTGTTTTCGGGAGCTCATGGTGCAACTTCCCAAGGGGTCACCTATCATGGAATTGCACCAGCCTCAACTCGCTTAACTTTGGGGTTCCAATCTGTAACGACCCATCCCGAATATCGGGATTTAATAATATTTAATTGTGATTTACTAATCTGGGATTAGTTGGGAGATTTCGGACAAATTGTGCAAAATGACCGTTTTGCCCCTAGGCGTGGGCAAAACGTTGACTTTTAATTCGGATGGTCAAACGGACTTTGATCGATGACCGTGACGTAGTTCGGGACGTCACGAGTTCATAGACAGGTGGCACGTTCGATTCCGATGTCCGTGGTGAAAGTTATGATGTACGAAAGTTCAAGGACGTTTTCGTAAATTGAACGTAATAAGGGGAAATGTTGACTTTTTGATCGGGAGGTCCGATGGCCGAGAGCCAAGGACCGTTAGGAAGGTCTCGATGCCTTGAGTTCGTAGACAGGCGGCACGCATCAATCGGGGTCCGTATGACCGAGTTACGGGTCAGGATGCGTGAGGGGCATTTTGGTAATTTTCTGCACAAGGGCAGAATTGTAATTTCACACGGGGGGCACTGTTTCATTGAACAGCCGTGAAGGTGGGAGGTTTGTGCGATCGATCCCATGGATTGTTTATCAATTTATGGACTGAATTGGGACAGTGTGAGGTGTGATTGCACATGTATTGTGCTGGCAATCGATCACAATTGCACTGGGCACTGATTTTAATGGTTTCGGGTCAGTGCAGGGGAGCTTTACGCAGTGGATTGTGGGACACTTTTGGACGCCTTTAACGGCTGAATTGAATTAAAAGAATGGAGAGTGAGTCGAGAGTGGTTCACTGAGATTGAGAATGAGAGGAACGAGTGAAATTGGGGCTGGATTTCTCTGAAAACTCGAAACTGGTTCTTGAGAAATTGAAATTTGAACTTCTAGTTTTAGGCCAGCCCAAGCCTAATTGATGATGGATTGAGCTTTCTGGAACCTCAACGAGTCGAACCAGATCAAATGGGGCAAGCTTTGAGGCTCCTAGGGCCGTGGACGGACGAGGTGGATGGCCGGGAAACTCAAGCTTCAGTCGTGATGATTGAGGTAACATCGTGTTCAATTAATCATGTGAATTGGTTCGTATTAATCCTAGTATACTTCCTGTGAAGTTAATTTGGGAATGGACTTGAGTTGGGTGAATTACTAAGGACGACCCGTTTTGCTGTTCGGGCTTGGATTGGTTGATTTAATCCATGTCGATGTTGATTATTGACACAGAACTGAAATTGATTGGATATTGATTGTTTTAGGATCAAGAACGGATGGAATCAAGGTCGAATTGATGGTTATCTGGCCGGGTCAGATCGCGGGTAATCAGACCCGTTTACCAGACAAACGGGTGAAGATGGTGACTGTAGCAGTCACTGTAGCAGGCGCGTGGCTTTCACGCGCAGCCACTCACGGCGGCGCGTGATGGCGCGTGGGCACGAATCTCGAGGTGAGGTCAACATGAATTTTATCCTATACAATGTAACGAACATTTTGGCGTTGGTTTCGTGTCATTCGGATCCCGTTTCGATATTGTTCGGGATGTCCGAAGGTTTTAAATCCAGTTTAAAAATACTTAAAAATTCGGGAAAATTACGGGACTTGAATAGGATGTTAATGATGAGGTTAGTAATCCTCTAATGTGAGTTGGACAGGATTGGGAGTCCCGGTGATAGTGGTGAGGCCCGGGAAGGCCTATGGCACGCGTATCGAAGCGCTCGGTTAATCGGTCTGTGAGTGGACATTGGTTTTATAAATTCGATGCATGCATAACTGTTTCATGATTGTTATAATTGTGATTAAAAGATTTATTTTGGATATCGGTGAATTTAAATGATTTCACGCATTTCGAGGTGGTTTACGTGTTTGCACGAAAATCGAGGTTTTCTGGATTTGCACCGATTTCCATAAATGTGGTTGGATATGATTTCATGAAAAGGTTACGGATTTGTTAAAATGAATCAGGCCAGGGGCCCAGTTAACTTACGAATTGGGCCAAGGGCCCAGTTAACTTACGAATCGGGCTAGGGGCCCAGTTGACTTATGAAATCGGGCCAGGGGCCCAGTTAACTTACGAATCGGGCCAGGGGCCCAGTTGACTTATGAAATCGGGCCAGAGGCCCAGTTGACTTATGAAATCGGGCCAGGGGCCCAGTTGACTTATATATGTGATTTCGGGTCGGGGACCCTAAAATGGAATTGAATAAACTATTTGGATTTGACTCAACTATTTGGACTTATGACGGTTTTATGGAAATTCGGGGCAGAGCCCTTGTGATATTTTGGAAATGAATAATAAAATGTGTTCCATAAAACCATCTCGATATGAGGATATATATATATCCTGGTCTCCTCCAAGTGTCGGGGACACTGGAGAAGTCACGGTGCATTGCCTGTGAGGGCTCATTGTACGGAGCTACCGGACCGTATAGTGATCCAGGAGCAGGATTGCTGGACGTCATGGACGTCAGACATCGGGGATGTCAGAGATATGGACCCGGTGAGACCTCGGGCAGCACGCATATGATTTATGAAATAACTCTTGGATTGACTTTTGGGATTTGAAACTATGCTTTGGTTTCCGGGTTAAGGCCCTAATGGTTATTTCTAAACAAATATGTGATTATTGGTTTTTGGTGCATGCATATGATTTTACTGAGGGGCATAAATGTCTTATAAATGTTTAAAATAGACTTGTTTATTTTCGTCCACTCACAGCTTTTGTTTTTAATGCCCTTCAGGTTGATTCCGGATGCGACTGCAGTAGAGACTTGAGCATCGCACACCTCTTCCATCGATCCTTGCGCACTCTGGAAGCCCGTTTGGGCAGTGGCAACAGGTTATCCCTTGTCTGACACCTCTTGTCAGACGGGAGCATGACACATTCCATGGTAAGCCCAGGGGGATTGGGATGGGTCGTGTCACAATCCCCCCCAAAGCCACTTGAGCTCCCAAAAGGCCTAGTGCTATATAGGTGTGTGCCTACACCTTTAAGGCACACCACCATCCTCTCCCAGACCATTCCCCCTCGCAGGAATATGAGATTGTTCACCGTTCCCTCCAAGACACGGGTCTTACAATCCACCCCCCTTAGGGCCCAGCGTCCTCGCTGGCACACTTCCCAGTCGGGGTCTGGCTCTGATATCATTCTGTCTGGATCCGACCCTCCTCGGTCAAGACCCGAATCATCTAGCACCATATTGTTCGCTTTGGGCCTCGCCCTCACGGTTTTATTTTCGGGAGCTCATGGTGCAACTTCCCAGGGGTCACCCATCATGGAATTGCATCAGCCTCAACTCGCTTAACTTTGGGGTTTTAATCCCCCCCAAAGCCACTTGAGCTCCCAAAAGGCCTAGTGCTAGATAGGTGTGTGCCTACACCTTTAAGGCACACCATCATCCTTTCCCAAACCATTCCCTCTCGTAGGAATATGGGATTGTTCACCGTTCCCTCCAGGACACGAGTCTTACACGCTGACTATGGGAATACTGACTAAGTTCCTCCTACCAGCTCATATACCTCCACTACATCCACCTGCTGATTGAAAATTATGACAAGTAAGATGATGGTGAGCTCAACAACACTCTCCAGGGAGACCGCAATAGAACAAGAACCGCTATACCCTTCGAGGGTCATGCTCAAGATGCTCAAGACCCTCCGCTCGGAAGTAGTAAAACTCAAGAAAAACAAGTATGCTATCGAGAACAAGAACCATGTGTTGGAAGATCAACATGGAAGCACCCTCGTTATTCAACAAACCACGCGAGAAGAACTGAAGGAGTAACGAGCGGCGACTCAGCAGGCCCTGGCTACCGTTGCTGATCCGCATGCGGCCAACCCTTACTGACTGGAAGCCACCAGACCCTGCCGAATGGAATCCTCCAAACGCATGCTTTCCACCAGATAGATATACATGGGCCTTCAGGAACGCAGATCTTCCGTGACGCCCTTGAGCTACTCGAAAAGAGGCCGACATAAGCCCAGGGCACACGACTGACTTACCCAACGAATGATCCTATAATCCAGGAGTAGCCACCTCTGCCCCTCATATGACAGGGAGGCCACTCACAATCTGAATCATCCCTAAGGAGGGCCCAGCGTCAAAAGGCACCAGCCCATCAGACAGAAGATAAACCGCTACAAATCAACCCACACTTTCTGGAGGATGCTGCAGATTCAACAACTGCTATGTCTGGCGGAAAAAAAAATTCAAAAAGCCAGGGAAGAGTACTAGCAATACTAGTCATCGACCTTTCTATGAAAGGCTTGGACCATCGTCCAAACCTCCCTAGCTAGACAGCGTCATCCAGGAGCTCCTCCAATGCGTCCATGAACTGAAGAATGACAAGCAGAAGCCTAAATCTTCCACAAAGATCAAGGGTAACATTGGCCCTTCACAAACCGCATTCTGCAATACAGGCACGAGACGGAGGTCAAACCCCTCAAGATTGCTCTGTACAATTGGATAGGGGACCCACTCACTCACATAAACAACTACAACTCCATCGTGACATTCCGAAGCCTCTCTGATAAGGCCAAATTCTTAATCTGTAGCCCCACCCTTACAGAAGCTGGACTCAATTGCTTCTACCGATTAGAACCATAGTTGATCGATTCCTTTGACCAGTTGCACGCGGTCTTCTTGAACCAGTTCATGATTCAGACGGATCGATAGTTGACCACGGAAGATCTGTGCACCCTCCAACAGGCAGAGAACGAACCTTTGTGCCAGTACGTGGCAAGATTCATGACACGACCCATCCCAATCCCCCAGGGATTAACGTGGGATGCGTCATGCTCTCGTCTGACACGAAGTGTCAAACAAGGGATAATACATACCTCAGCCCATATGGGGCTCCCAGAGCATGCCAGGATCGGCGGAGGAGTAAGATGTCTTGATCTCAGCAACAGCCCGCATCCGTGATCAACCTGAAGGGCAATAAAACCATTCAGAACTGTGAATGGACAAAAATCAATAAGTTCATAAAAACACATTTCATAGAGATATTTATGCCCTTCACTAAAAAGTATGCATGCATCGAAAACAAGTAATCAAAACATTTACTCAAATAAGCCATTAGGGCCTTAACCCAAAAACTGTAAATCCAAAACCAAGTGGGCCATTGCCTCAATCCATAAACACAAATCCAACCGAAAAAGCATTTCATAGATCCAATAGTCCATATTTACCACATAAACATCCTCGATATCCCATATGTTTAGCGTCCCAGACGTCATATCTCATAGTAATAAGCAAAGCGTGCTACCCGGGGTCTCTCCAGGTTAATATCTCTGACATCCCAGACGTTTAATCATAGCATTCCTGCTCCTGAGTCACTATACGGTCCGGTAGCTCCGTATAATGACCCCTCACAGATAATGCACCGTGACTTCCCCAGTGTCCCAAACACCTGGAGGAGACCATCACATATCCTCATATCAAGATGGTATATGGAAAACAGTTTTACAAAGTCATTTCAAAACATCTCAAAGGGCCCTGCCCGAAATCTCCATAAAACATCACAAATCCATTTAGGGTCCCCGACTCGAAATCACGTTTATGAAACATAGGGTCCCAGACCCGAAATCACATTTATAAAACTCAACTGGGCCTCATGCCCGATTTTGTAAACCATTGGGCCCCCGGCCCGATCACATGACTCAAAAAGGGTCTTAGCCCGATTTCGTAACCCAACTGGGCCCCTGGCCCGATCACATAATTCAAATGGGCCTCATGCCCGAATTCATCTTTCCAAAACCAAAACCATGCTACAAAATCATTATTGAATTCACATTCACATAGCAATAGTATAAACTCGTAAACCTCGAAATACGTGTAAATACGAGTTTACCTCGAAAGACGTGCAATCGTATAATCCACCAGTGCCACAATCATCATCATAGAAATCACATATGTAAAACATATAAAATAGTTATGCATGCATCACAGTTTAGAAAAAGAATTCCACTTAGAGACCTTCTTACGTTACCCGCCTCGATAAGTGTGTCATAAGCCCTCTCGGGCCCCATCACTAACACCGGGACTTCCAAACCTGTCCATGGAGGAACAACAACCACCACCTACAACTGCCCCTTCCCGTTGTCTCCGGCCACCACAGTCCCCCAACCTGGTCCAAATCGACTCGTCTGAGTCTTAGGAACACGACCTAGTCCCCCAAATTGATCCATAAGCCTCGAAACCCAACTTCTGATTTTTGAACCAAAAACTCCACCGCATCGGGTTGGCAGCCACCGTACACCGCCGTCCAAGCTGTTAGCATCGTCGTGCTCGCCTCGTTTCCCTCTCTAACTTCCACTCATGGATCACAAGAAACAGAGGAAGTTTGGAGGTTTTTCACGTAGGACTGGGTTTGGTTGTTCACGGGTTACGGATTCCATTTTCCCCACTGTGCCGCCGTGATCCCCGTCGTGTCTCAGGCCATCCAACAGCCTCCCAGTCGCACTCATTCCCTTAGTCTCTAGCCAGAACACAATGAAGGGCAGGATAGTGGGGTGATAGGTGTGTTTGTTTCACGGTTTGAAGAAAAAAAAAAGAATAGATGAAGGCTGAGTCGCAGGGTGGGGGAGAAGAGAGAGAAATGTGTGATAATTATAAAATAATATAACATATAATAATTAAATAAACCCCCAATCAAATAAGATCCCCAAATTAGGGAAATCCACCTATGACTTGTCACTCATCCAAGGGCCCCACACAAATATCCGTCCAATCATAATTAATTAATATTTTATTCGGATCCCGAGACGTAAATCCCCGGTTTCGCGCCCGTGACCATAACTTCTTTGTTCGATGTCCGATTTCGACGTGCCACTTGTCTATGGATTCGTATCGACCTGATATACGTAGCGGCCTTGGCCCTTGGCCATCGGACCTCCCGGGTCAAAAGTCAACATTTTACCCAAGACTAGGGGCAAAACGGTCATTTTACACTATCCGTCCGATTTCGCTCAACTAATCACCGATTAATCTCACTAATCCTTCATTAGTCATTAATCTAATCCCGAAATTTGGGACGGGTCGTTACAATTCAGTCTTGAATACTCAAAGTGTCATGAGATGGACGACAAGGCGGCCTACAGGAATTTCGTAACAGCTTGAAGGAATTTACCTTCAAGTACCATGCCTTCACGTAGGGATGAGAGGATTATAATTAACTAATGAGGTAAGCGCAAATCCATGCCAAGGTAGAACACTTTAACACCCACAAAAGTAAAACCAAGGATACCCACCACCCCTGCCTACCAACACCTCAAAGAAATCCGCAGGTAAAACAGCACCATGACTCCAATAGTCAACATATGGACCACATGAACGACTCTTACTCTAGTAAGGGGAAGGATCCTACAACAACGACTACAAGGGGAAGAAAGAAAACTACAACAACTGGGAGACACAAGTAGAGTAATCATCACTAGCATGACAAACCCTATGTAGGGCCAACATCCAAGTTTGAAACTTACTCCATCGTCAATACTTCACTACAGAACGTTCTCATGAATATTGAGGGGATGATTGCAAAACCACAAGTATGATCTTAGAGCCCTCACCCCGGAGTCCAATCCAACCTATATTGCATGTGCCACAAATTTAATGGTCACACCATTGATGAAGGCGTTGCTTTTCGCGACATCGTGGAGACCCTCTTTAGGGATGGGAAGATCAACTAGTTCCAGTTCTTGTACAACGAACGACCTGCGCTGAATATCCTGCAAATCAACATGATCAGCGGAGGTGTAACAATCCGTCCCGAGAACCGGGATTAGTAGACGAAGTAAGGTGTGATTAATGAGGTTAAGCGGCGGTTAGGTGGTCCTGATAAGGTCATTAGCGTAGAATGACGATTTTGCCCCTGGTCTGGGCAAAAATGTTGACTTTTATTCGGGTGGTCAATTGGGTATTGACCAGTGACCAGGACGTAGTTGAGGACGTCACGAACCCGTAGACATGAGGTACGTTCGATTCCGACATCCGAGGAGGAAGTTGTGATGATCAGAAGGTCGAGGGTATTATCGTAAGTTTGGTAAACTAGGGGGGAATAGTTGACTTTTTGAATACTCGGGTTTTGGTAGGTTGACCTAGCATGGTTAGATAGTTTTCGTCGTCCTGAGTTCGATGACAGGTGGCACGTATTCATCGGACTTACGAGGCGAGAGTTACGGGTCTAGGAAGTTTTGGCAAAAACCGTAAAATGTGTTAAACATGAGGGTATTTTGGTCTTTTTGGCATTTGGGGATTTGTGCAGAGAGGAACAGATGAAGGGTGGTGATTGGGCCATGTGTGTGAGAGAGAATGGGAGGATGGTGACACATGGCAGGGGGCTAGAGGATTCTGGGAGAATCCTGTGCGTTCACAGCCCAAATAATTGGGGTGCACTCGTGCATACCCTTGTGTTGGTTCTTCGACTAACACAGAGAAACAGAGGGTGAGTGATTGAGGGCAATTGATCGATTCCGTGCAAGGGTAAGTGAAGAGTGAGTGGTGAGAGTGACAGGGAGGTAAGAGTAAGCTAGTGATCGTGTTTTGGAGGAGGAACCGTGCACGGCGGCACAGTGGTGGTGCGGTAAACTTTTGAGGAAACAGGGAGGCCGTGAGTTCGTGGTGGTGGATACGCCGTGAGGTGGCTCAAACCAAGGCAGGGGAAGCTGTAGGAGGTTGCAAGGAGTCCAACGAACACCGTGGCACGCGGCGGTGCACACGGCGGTGCTGCAATCGAAGGGTAAGCTTCTTTACTCTGTTTTCCCGTGCTTTTTCAATTCAAAAGTCGTGAGTCTGGGCTTAGAGTCGAGGGTATTGGAGGTCAGGGTGATGTTCAGGGAGGTGCTAGGAGTGGTGTAGAACGGTCGCCGTGACGGGGGCGTACACGGCGGAGCTCAGTCGACGGAGAGTACTCTGTACTCTGTTTTGGCCGTGGGTTCAAACGTCGAGTCGTGACGTTTGGGCACAAGTTGACGGTCAAGGTGAATCGAGTTAGATGTAGGAGGGCCTTAGGAACCGTCTGGTGTTGCCACCGTGACGGGGGATGACCGGAATGTCTAAATCGTGAAACAGGGGAAAAAGGGCTGTCTGGTTCGAGCTTGAATCGACGATGAGGAGGCTGTGTCGAGGACAGAGGAGTAGGGGGATGGATTCCTGGTGTCTGGACGAAGCTGCAGGAGAGGAAAGGGGATGAAATGGTGGCCGGACGGCGGAGATTGAGTCTCGCCGGTCCAAGTTGCAGAGCCGGTTCAGCACAGTGCGTGGAGGTTGATGACGGTGCACTGTAGCTGGCGCGTGAGGGCCACGCGCAGCCACTTTGAGCGGCGCGTGGGGGCGCGTGCGGCAGTTCTGGGGAAAACGATCAACATGGTTTTTGGTCTAGGAGTTGTGGTGAGTTCAATAAAGTTGGTTTCGGGTTAATCGGAAGTCGTTTAAGTTTAGTTCCGCGAGGGTGAATGTTTAGGGTCCCGGGTTTTAGGTTTTCGATTCGGGGAATGTTGAGGAAATTTAGGTGAATGTTTGTAGACGTATTAGTGACGTAATTTGACGGTGATTGACAGGATCGGGATTTCCCAAGGAAGCCGAGGAACGTGCTGGACGTTCGAGACGCGAGTAGGGCTCAGTACTGTGAGTGGACCCCTTCTTTCAACTCGAGCATGCATAACTGTTTTCTATCATTGTTCTATGGCTTTTAATCACTATTTTATGTTTATCGAATATGCTTGGTTGATTTTGCATGAATGCACGTTTTCCAAGGAAGTTCGATTTTCAGCATGTTTTACTATAAGTGGTTTTCATTGGTTATAAAGGGATTTTGGAGCATGATTTCGATGATCAAGGTTTTCGATATTAGAATCGGATTTCACTAATCGGAATTTGGTTTTAAGATTGGAAAGTGGATTCCGGATTTGGGTTCGGAATGACGGTTCTGGATGCCGGAAGGGCACCGGACCAATGATTTCGGATTCGGGTTTGGATGTGGATTGGTACATGGTTTTCAAATGGTTTTGGGATTGGATTTTCTGGATCTGGATATTGGGTTTAAAGACCCGGATATATGTGACGGGGGACTGGCCGGATTGGGTTTAAAGACCCGGATTGAGTTTAAAGACTAGGGAGTTTAAAGACTCGGATATATTGATTTCCCCCGTAGGCCTTGAGTTTAAAGACTCGGGAGTTTAAAGACTCGGATATGATTAAGGCCTGGATTGAGTTTAAAGACTCGGGAGTTTAAAGACTCGGATAGGTCCAGCAGGTTTGATCGGGAAATGATGATTTGAGCTTTATGGTTTATGACACGGGTTTTGATACTCATGCTATGATTTCCATACCTGTTTTATAGTGTTTCTGTTTCTTATGATGATTTATGAGAACTGCGTTAGATCTGTGTTATTAACTATTGGTTATGCATGTAGTTTTGCAAAACGAAGGGTTAAATTCGGTTTCTGATAAATGGTTTTAGAACTTTTCTTTCATTATGGTCCACTCACATCTTCTGTTTTAACTTGCCCTCCAGGTTGTGGAGCTAGCGCGGGGTCTTGACGTCGAGGCAGAGTCCGAGGCATAGAAGTGACGTGAGGGATCCCCGAAATAGTTCAAAGTCTTCCGCGTGCATGTAATTTATCGGTTTTTAGTTCCTTGTATTTTCGTACTATGCTCTGTAAAGGATAACTTCGGGATTTTTTTTGTTTAATTACTCCTGCGTCTGACTGGGTTTGAGTGAGTTTTACTTGGGTGTTATGTCGGGGAGTCAGACGGGAGCGGGATTTACCTCGGGTTTCGGGGTGAAACCGGGGTGGGTCCTGACAATTGGTATCAGAGCATAGGTTTGTCGGGTTTGTGGGGTTTGATGGGTTGTGAGGTTGTGTTTCAGTTGCTTAACTACTTCTATGCCTCTTTCAGCGTGCGGTTGACGATGCCTCCGAGACGTAGACCCTCTCCACAACCTGAAGAAGCAGCAAGAGAGACGGAGAGTGCTACTATTGAGCGAGCCCATCGGCTCGGGGCTACTACTTTTAGTGGTGGGGCTGATCCTGAGGAAGCCCAGAGGTGGATTACCAGACTTGAGCGGATATTTGTGGTGATGCGTTGCCCGCCGGAGGAGCGAGTGTTGTTGGCTACATTTTTACTAGATGGTACGGCGTACGAGTGGTGGTATACCCTCGAGTTGTCTGGTTGGGATGCCCATACGGTGACTTGGGAGACATTCAGGGAACGGTTCGTAGGTTTGAGTTGGGCTTGCGAGGCGAGATTTGAGCCATAGTGACGGCTGGATCTTTTGCTACCTTCCGAGACTTGTCGGATGCTGCGGTGAGGGTGGAGGCTAGTTTGCCGGTGCGCCGCCGAGAACCATCTATTCCTGGAGTTTCGAGCCAGCGAACACCGAAAAGGGGTAACTTCGGTGGAGCGTCATCGTCGGGCGATGAGCGTTTTGGTAGACCTGGCAGTTTTCAGAGTTCAGGATTTTGGGGTTACCGAGCACCGCCGACTCCGCAAGCTAGTGCGACGTCGGTAGCGTCCACAGGGAGACCGAGCAGTGGATCAGGTTGGAATGTGTGTTTCTACTGTGGGGAGCGAGGTCATTTCCGACGTGAGTGTCCACTGTTGCCACAGGATGGTGGTGTGGGTCGAGGAGCAGCGGAGCCCGGACAGAGTACAACGTCAGGGACAGCAGGCTCGAGAGGAGGGGGTGGCACTGCCACGAGTAGTTCGAGGGGACGTGGTAGAGCATCGGGATCTCAGGCCCGAGTGTTTTTGATGACTCAGCAGGAGGTTCAGTCGACACCAGATGCGGGGACAGGTACTTATATTACTTTGGTTGTGCTGTACTTAGTTTTGGGTTGTTGGATCCCAGGGTAGAGTCTAGAAGGAGTTTCCCTAGGTGGACTAGGGAGTGCTGTCGTGGTAGGATGACGGAAGGTACAAGAAAGGAGTGACTATAACTGATCGATATGAAGTTATTGGAGGAGAGAACCCACAAGCTAGAGTTTGCCTTTAGGACTTTGTAGATTTATTCCGATATTGGCCGAGGTAGCAGTCGAGAGAGTTAAGTGTTCGATTGTCTGGGTTAGTAGTCGAGTTGGTTCGGGAAGGTAGGGTGGTTGTATACGAGGACGTACTCTATGACTTCTGTCGAGTACTTTGAGATAAGGTATTTTATAATACCTTTGTTTTCTGTTCATAGGGTTTCCCTTGCGTACACCATATAGTTGTTCCAAAGAAAGAGTTGGTCGTGGTAACCGTAGTTGGAGCTGGTGTGAAATACCCAAGGTGGAGATGATAGACAGAAAACTCAGGAGAGGTTGCTATTAACCGAGTGTTGCTTACCGGGTAGGAGACCCTAGGTGTCGGGGACTAGCTGTGGAATTTCGGGGACGAAATTCTTTTTAGGGGGGGTAGATTGTAACAACCCGACCCGAGAACCGGGATTAGTAGACGAAGTAAGGTGTGATTAGTGAGGTTAAGCGGCGGTTAGGTGGTCCTGATAAGGTCATTAGCGTAGAATGACGATTTTGCCCCTGGTCCGGGCAAAAATGTTGACTTTTATTCGGGTGGTCAATTGGGTATTGACCAGTGACCAGGACGTAGTTGAGGACGTCACGAACCCGTAGACATGAGGTACGTTCGATTCCGACATCCGAGGAGGAAGTTGTGATGATCGGAAGGTCGAGGGTATTATCTTAAGTTTGGTAAACTAGGGGGAATAGTTGACTTTTTGAATACTCGGGTTTTGGTAGGTTGACCTAGCATGGTTAGATAGCTTTCGTCGTCCTGAGTTCGATGATAGGCGGCACGTATTCATCGGACTTACGAGGCGAGAGTTACGGGTCTAGGAAGTTTTGGCAAAAACCGTAAAATGTGTTAAACAGGAGGGTATTTTGGTCTTTTTGGCATCTGGGGATTTGTGCAGAGAGGAGCAGATGAAGGGTGGTGATTGGGCCATGTGTGTGAGAGAGAATGGGAGGATGGTGACACATGGCAGGGGGCTAGAGGATTCTGGGAGAATCCTGTGCGTTCACAGCCCAAATAATTGGGGTGCACTCGTGCATACCCGTGTGTTGGTTCTTCGACTAACACAGAGAAACAGAGGGTGAGTGATTGAGGGCAATTGATCGATTCCGTGCAAGGGTAAGTGAAGAGTGAGTGGTGAGAGTGACAGGGAGGTAAGAGTAAGCTAGTGATCGTGTTTTGGAGGAGGAACCGTGCACGGCGGCACGGTGGTGGTGCGGTAAACTTTTGAGGAAACAGGGAGGCCGTGAGTTCGTGGTGGTGGATACGCCGTGAGGTGGCTCAAACCAAGGCAGGGGAAGCTGTAGGAGGTTGGAAGGAGTCCAACGAACACCGTGGCACGCGGCGGTGCGCACGGCGGAGCTGCAATCGAAGGGTAAGCTTCTTTACTCTGTTTTCCCGTGCTTTTTCAATTCAAAAGTCGTGAGTCTGGGCTTAGAGTCGAGGGTATTGGAGGTCAGGGTGATGTTCAGGGAGGTGCTAGGAGTGGTGTAGAACGGTCCCCGTGACGGGGGAGTACACGGCGGAGCTCAGTCGACGGAGAGTACTCTGTACTCTGTTTGTGCCGTGGGTTCAAACGTCGAGTCGTGACGTTTGGGCACAAGTCGACGGTCAAGGTGAATCGGGTTAGATGTAGGAGGGCCTTAGGAACCGTCTGGTGTTGCCACCGTGACGGGGGATGACCGGAATGGCTAAATCGTGAAACAGGGGAAAAAGGGCTGTCTGGTTCGAGCTTGAATCGACGATGAGGAGGCATAGAAGTGACGTGAGGGATCCCCGGAATAGTTCAAAGTCTTCCGGGTGCATGTAATTTATCGGTTTTTAGTTCCTTGTATTTTCGTACTATGCTCTGTAAAGGATAACTTCGGGATTTTTTTGTTTAATTACTCCTGCGTCTGACTGGGTTTGAGTGAGTTTTACTTGGGTGTTATGTCGGGGAGTCAGACGGAAGTGGGATTTACCTCGGGTTTCGGGGTGAAACCGGGGTGGGTCCTGACAGGAGGTCCAACCATTTCTTCCTCATGCACCTCTAACATGGCGAATAAGAACTTCCTCCGAACAACCGAGTCCAACCACTAGATCTTCAGCATCGAGGATGAAGGACAATGAAAGTAGCATGGGAAAGATGGACATCTATCACCTACTTAGAGGAGGAAGAGCGAGGAGTAATCTTCCCTCACGATGACCAACTGATCATCCAAGCAAAAATTGTCGACTTCGATGTGGGTCGAATACTTGTGGACACCGACAACTACGTCAACATCCTATTAATGAAGGATTTCAACCAATTGGGAATTGATTCAAAGGAACTTACTCAAAGTGCCTCCTTGCTACTCAACTTCTCAGGGGACTCCATCATGGCCCTCGGCACTGTCTCCCTTCCAATCTTCCTTGGCAGCACACCCAATATAGCAACGACATTTACCAACTTCCTAGTAATCGATTGTCCTACTACCTACAACGTTATACTTGGCAGGGGGCTTTTGAACCAAATCAATGCGGTAACTTCCACCTGCTCACTGTTGATCAAATTTCATACCATCATGGGTACCGGCCAGGTTAGGGGCAATCGGCAATCGGCAGTTAGAGGAGACCAAGCTAAACACACTTAGCACTGAACATCCTGAGAGATAGGTAAAGATTGGCACCAAAGTTACAAGGGAAACTAGGGACAAGCTCATACAATTCCTCAAAGACAACAACGAGGTACTTGCATGGTCATATGCAGATATGCTAGGAATCTCCACATACGTAATCTACCATCGAATCACAATCGACGCATCCTTTAGACTAGTCACGCAGAAACAAAGAACTTATGACACGAAGCGTCAACTTCCCATGCAAGAGGAGATTACCAAGCTCAGAACAATCCACTTTGTGCTCAAAGCCGTCTACGTCGCTTGGGTTGCAAATGTTGTTCTGTTAAGGAAACCCTCTGGTTCCTGGAGGATGTGCATCGAATTTACCGATCTCAACAAGGCATGCCCCAAGGATAGCTTATTACTGCCAAAGATCGACCTCTTGGTATATTCCACTGTAGATCATGAGTTTCTCAGCTTTATGGACGTCTATTCAGGTTACAATCAAATCAAGATGCACCCGGATGATCAAATCCATACCAACTTCACACCAACCTACGCTTTTACTGATATAACGCAATTCCTTTCAGACTGAAGAACGTCGAAGAAACCTACCAGTGCTTGGTGAACTTCATGTTCACTGATCAAATCTGGAAAACCATGGAGGTCTATATGGTTAACATGCTGGTCAAGAGTAAAACGGTCACAAATCACGTCACCAATCTTCACAAAGTGTTCCTGGTGCTCAAGCAATACCAGATGCAACTCAATCCGGCCAAGTGTGTTTTCGGCGCACGATCCGAAAAATTTCTCGGTTACATGATCAGTTAGCATGGGATAGAAGCCAACCTCAAGAAGATCAAGGCAATCCTTGGGATGCCAGCACCACACACAATTTATGATGTTCTGACCTTAACTAGAAGAGTCACCACTCTTAGCATATTCATCTCTAGGGTGACGTCAAATTCCTAACATTCTTCAAGGCCTCCAACAATAAGGTAGCATATAAGGCACTTCTCACTGGCCTTCACCTCACGAAGGACCTCCAGGCACGACATATTCAAATTTTCAGGGATTCCAAGCTCATTGTCTGCCATGTGAACAACCTTTACGACAACAAGGATGTCTCTATGGTACGCTAATTAACTAAGGTAGTGGCTCTCCTTTGCAGTTTCTAGGCCTATAAGATCACCCAAATTCTGCTTTCGGAGAACAACCACACTGATACTCTAGCCTGAATGTCGTCCTCAATCGACAAAAAGATTGGTCACCAAATTCAAATTGAACTTTTGGAGACCCCGAGAATGAAGGAGCGCCTTTTCATGTCCATCACCAGTGAACCTTCTTAGATGGACTCAATCATCTGGTACCTCAAATCTACAGAACTACCAGAAGATCGCAACGAGGCCAAGCGCGTCCAACACCAGTCCTCCCGATACACAATTATCCACCACAAATTATACAAGCAGCGATTCGATGTCCCACTATTGAAATGTCTACCAATAGATCTTGGGATAGCCGTACTCAGTAAGATCCACCAGGGCATCTTCAGCAGCCACTCAGGACCAAAGTTCCTCACTCACAAGGCCTTCCAAAAAGGAAACTACTAACCTACCATGCACGTAGACTCAATCGAACTAACAGAGAAATGCAACCAATTCCAGAATTTTGCACCAATCCCCCACCTTCCTGCAGAGTGGTTAACTCTAATGCTATGTCCATGGTCATTCTCGCAGTGGGGACTTGACCTTATTAGCCCAATGCCAAGAGGAAAGGAAGGGTGGAACGTGTAGTCATAGCTGTTGACTACTTCACCAAATGGGCAGAGGAAAAGTCACTCAAAACCATCACTTCTGCACAGATTGAGAGCGTTGTCTACCAAAACATCATCTGCGGCTTTGCCATCCCTCACACGATTGTAACAGAAAACGTAATGCAATTTGATTATGTTCACTTTCAGAACTTTTGTAACGTCTACGACATCAAACTCTACTTCGTCTCTGTCGCTCATCCACAAGCCAACGGCTAGGTAGAATAAATCAACAAGCCAAACGGTACCCATATTGGTAATATTGTTTTGAAACCTCCCAACAATACCCTATGAATTGACACATTGACTCGTTACGACCGATTAGTCAGACATATCGCATGGGGTTCCTAATTCCCGATCGGCACCTACATTCTCCTACTACTGATCTACCACTAGCCTACACAAGGAGTCTCTTACAAGGGACGACCTTAGTTTCTACACCAAGGTCTATCTAGTCGGCACTCATATCTAACTCGGTAGGGCCCAGATACCTAAGGCCCATATATCCAGTAGAACCGATGCCTCCAACTCTTTTACGAGGTATGTATGTCCGTTATAAAGGTCTGTTGTGCCAACTTATGCAAGCATTCCATCTACATCCACCCTGGGCCATTCGTTTATTTTTTGAGTCGGTAGAGATAGTAGAGTTGGCCCAAGATCAGCTCTGGAATACTTGCCAATTGGAAGGCCGTATAAACACTTATCAATGTAATCCACCCATTCATGTTTAGTTGGCCGACGACAATCTTCACATGTGTCAGTATGTCTTGTAACCATGGATGAAATGAGAGGCGTACTTCGTGCTCGAAGTAATCCACATAGAACAAGGTGGATCCTTCAAGGGGGTTACTCGGCCTAGCAGCCCATGGCAACAACATCATCTCTATCTCACTCGACACATTGTACATCTCTTAGAATTTATCAAGATCTTCCTACCAAATCTTATTGCCTTCATAAACCATGGCATACTCGGACCCCATCTCTAATTCATGGTCTGACTCCGTCCCAGGTCCCCCTTCCATTTCGCCTTCCTCCCGATCACTTTCCAATTGGATAACGGGTGGACTGAACGGCGAAGCTTCCTGATCGGCACCCTTCCAACCCTCAGTATGGGGCGGCTGATCGGCACCTTGGATCTCATCTGGGCCCTCACTCTGCTTTCTTAGTTTCTTCCTCAGCAATGTTTAAGCTTTATCTAAAGTATCATTTGAGAATGATGATGTAGAGGTACTTCCAGTCGACGAAAATCCACTAGTGGTTGATGAAACACTCCTATCACTTGGCACATCACTTGCCGAGTGAAAAATGTTTCACCACCAAAAATTTACGGGGATCTACCCCCAAATTCACTAGTTAACTCGGACTTTGACATCTACAAATACAAAGCAGAAAAAAAGCTACAACTAAGCACTCTACTACTCCTACCGAACAACAGAATACAAAGAAAAGGGGACCGTAATATACCTGTTCTTACTGCTCGGCATGAACGGTTAATCGGTAGTTGACTTTTGAGTAAAATTCAATCGGCAGCTGAAAAATTCAATTGGCAGTAATTCGGTGTTCTGAAGTTCTGTTTGATAAATGAGGAAAAAGTGAGGAATCCCAGCCCTTTTATAGCTACTTTTGGTTCCTCGAGATGTGAAGCCGCAATCTGAACGGTACCAAGCCTTTACGAAATTGTTCCTACACACGAATTACATGTACGAAAATGTACATCGTACGTATTAAAAAAACATTGATTGTCGAAACCTCGAACTCATTTGAAGCATGTTTCGGTCGGCAAGCAGGAACATTACAACCAATTGGACGCTTCGTGTGAAGTATCCTCAAATGCCAATGTCTTTATCGGAAAGCAGACACGTTGTGACCGACTGAAAACATCAGGCAAGGTACTCTCGCAGCCATGAACGACAATCATGCACATTCCGATCGATCAGGAGCCATTTACACAGTACCTCATACGTCATTGTGTCGATCGGAAAATAGGCACATTGCAACTGATCGAACACATCAGGCGAGGAACTAGCGAAGTGTCCTCAAATGTCAATGTTTCAATCAACAAGGAGGAAAATTGTAACCGATCGCCAACATCAGGCGAGACACTGTCTTAACCTTGATCGGAAAGAAGGTACATTGTGACCGATCAAGAGCCACTTGCGAAGTCTCCTCAATGGTTAGTGCTCTGATCTTCAAGCATGCACATTGCGACCAGTCGGCAGCATCAGGCGAGGACCTCTTGCGGTCCTAATCGATAAGTAGGTACATTACGACTGATCAGGATCCAAAATCTCCACTCACTCATTTGGCATGTAGGAACAATCTTATCCGACCCAAGACTAGGGACTGGCATGCAATAGTTGACCAAGGCACACTTCCTATGTGCAGCACTTAGGGGGCTAGGGGTTGTATCTGTAACGACCTATCCGAATTATCGAGATTAATTAGGACTTAATGACAGATTAGCTAGGCTAATCGGGGATTAAACGAGGATTAACGGATGTTCAAGGTGAAATGACAATTTTGCCCCTAAACGAGAGTGAAAAGTTGACTTTTAACCCGGGACGTCTGATGGACGAGGGCCAAGAACCATTACGTAGATCGAGATTATACGAATCCGTAGACAGGTGGCACGTCGAATTCGTACGTTCGACGGAGAAGTTACGATTTATGGAAGTTCCGAGTAACTATTGCACGTTTTACGAGACGGCTTGACTTTTGTCTCAAGTGGGCCTCAAATATTTTCTCAGGCCCAATGGATGAGTGACAAGTGTCACTCATCCATTGCCCAGTGTGATTTCACGCATGCATACCCTCTTCCCGTTTGTGTTCGATCATATCCCATTTCCTCAACCAAACCCGATTTCATCCCATCCAAACCCTCACACCATCTGTCCATTTTTTAGACCAAGAGAATAAAGTGAAGGCAAGATGATGATGGTGGCTAGCCATAAGCAGCGCCGCCGTGGACGGCGCAAGCAATCGTGCAAGGTATCGGTTTTTGCCTATTTTCTTTCAACTTTGATTTTTGACGTTATGGACCGTTTTAGTTGCTTGGAATGGGTTTAATAGGTTTCTAGGAAGGTATTAGGGTGGTTTTGGTGGTGGTTCACGGCTGAGGAAGCCCTGGGGAAGAACTGGCCAAACTGAACCGTGAAGGACAAATTGGACCGATGGGTTTTTGTAGATTTTAGGTGATTTTGTTTGCACAAACAGGTTTCTAGGATCAAATTAGGAAGTTTAGGATTGGATTGGAATAAATTGGATTGAAAATGGGTGAGAAAATAGGATGAATCGGTCGGACCGCCAGTTCACGCAAGGTTAGGGGTAATTGTACACTGGCGCGTGAGCCACACGCGCATCCCCTTTGGACGGCGCTTGACGGCTTATGGTGGGGAGTTTGGGGAAACTTCCAACATGTCAAATTATTTATTTGATATAACGAATATTTTGGGACTGGTTTCGTGTCGATGGGACGTCGTTTCGATATAGTTCAGGACATCCGAAAGTTTAGGATCGACTTTAAAAATAGTTAAAAATTCCGGAAAATTACGGGGCTTTATTGAGGCGTTATTTGAGTAGTTAATAACCCTCTATTGCGATTGGACAGGTTCGGGAACCCTGATGACGGTGATTGTCCCAAGAGAGGCGTATGACACGTGTATCGAGGCGCGACTTCGGACGGTCTGTGAGAGGACCTTTCTTTCTAAAATGGTGCATGCATAAATGTTTATAAATTTTTTAAATACATGTTTTGTGATGCCATAAGTGCATTTGTTTGTGGTAGCCTAGGATTTACGTATTTGCACGTATTTCGAGATTTTCGATTTTATACGATGCTTGTATGTGTTAGGTTTTCAATGAGGGTTTAATGAATGGGTTTTGGATTTATAAAAATGAAATCAGGCATGAGACCCATTTGATTGGAAACCCTCAGACTTGGAGTCCATTTGATTTGACGAAAAATCGGGTTGGAGGCCCATTTGAGTTATACGGTCGGGCTGAGGACCATGTTGGTTTACGAATTCGAGCATGAGGCCCAGTTGGTCGTAATATCAGGCTTGAGGCCCTTTTTATTGTAAAATCGGGCTTGAGTCCCTGTCTGTAACGACCCGTCCCGGGAGTCGGGATTAGCGAAGTGATTAGCGATGGATTAACTGAGTTAATCGGTGATTAGTTTGTTACTTTGGACATTTTTTGCCCCTAGAACGGGCAAAAATGTTGACTTTTAGCTCGGACGGTCAATTGGGCATTGACCGATGACCGTGACGTAGTTCGGGACGTCACGAGTCCGTAGACAGGTGGCACGTCCGATTTGGGCAATCGGAGAAAAAGTTATGGTGTGTGGAAGGTTAAGGGCATTACCGTAATTTGGTTAAAAAGAGGGAAAAATGTTGACTTTTTGCTGGACCCTTTGTTTTCATGTAGACCGAGGACCGTTAGATAGGTCTTGACGTCCTGAGTACAACGACAGGCGGCACGGTGTCATCGGACGTCAGACGGTTAAGTTGTGATTCTAGGAAGTTGAAGGGTAATATGGTAAATTGGACCATATAGGGGCATTTTAGTCTTTTTACACTTGGGCCAATCAGGGCCATTTGGGGAAGTGTGATTGGATATTTTAAATTCAGTCCATAGGATGATGGACACGTGGGGGACTCCTAGAGGGTTCTAGTAGTGTGTGTGTGTGTGTGTGTGTGTGTGTGTGTGTGTGTGTGTGTGTGTGTGTGTGTGTGTGTGTGTGTGTGTGTGTGTGTGTGTGTGTGTGTGTGTGTGTGTGTGTGTGTGTGTGTGTGTGTGTGTGTGTGTGTGTGTGTGTGTGTGTGTGTGTGTGTGCACGGTTACATAATACACGGTTGCTAATCGCCTATTTTGTTCACAGAGAGGGAAAAACAGGGAGAGTGAGACCGTGAGAATTAGTGATCGATTCCTAGTATCTGAAGACCTTGGGCTTGAGTGAGTGATCAAGGACGGCCTGGTGAGTGTCTAATCATGGTGTAGTGAAGATTGGAATTCAGGGAAACAAAGACGGTGTCGAGGATCGTGGTGCAACCACAACTGACCAAAACAATCCAAACTAGTTCGAGGGATTGCTAGGAAGGCTGAGGACAGCCTTGTGAACCTAGAGGAACACGGCGGCGCGTACGGCGGAGGCTAGAACACGGGTAAGCTTTTTCAGTCCTCTGTTTTTCCAGTTTGATTCAATTTGAAAGTTGTGAAGTTTGGAGGGGTGTCGAAGTCATCTAGTGATCTTATTAGCTTTAGGAAGATGTGAGGAACCTTAGGTTTTGACCTAGAGCCCTACGGTAGCCATGGGTGGCCGGAGATAGAAACTCGAATTTTCTGGGTTTAAGCTTCGATTTGGAAGGTATGAAACATGTTTTAGTTAGCCTTATTGATCACATATGATAGAACGAAACTTGTCAGGGCCCACCCTTAATCCCCCAGGATTAGGGATTAAACCCTGCTCCCGTCTGACTTACGCATGACACGAAGGCCAAACTGACGTCCAACCTTCATGTGACACGTAATTCGGACAAGGGGTTCTCGATCCGTCTTCGTCTCTCGCGGAGTCTACTGTGGATCGTACGTGTGATGTCTCCGTTTCTCTCGACCGACAGCCCGCGCCGCAACAACCTGGAGGGTATCAAAAACACGAAAAGACTGTGAGTGGACAAAAATAAAGTATAAGTTCAAAAACATTTCATAAAACAATGACATTTATACCCTTCGTTTCAAAACCAATGCATGCATATCAAAGGTATGTCATAAAACCATGTACGAAAACCAAACACATTTTCTTTTTTTCCAAATCCCGGGCCTTAGCCCAAAACCATTAAAAACCATTTCATCCGGGCCACTGCCCAAAACATCGGAAAACCTGGTTGAAAACCATCTCATTTTTTCCATTCACCGAACCTGCTGGATCTATCCGAGTCTTTAAACTCCCGAGTCTTTAAACTCAATCCAAGCCTCAATATAATTCGAGTCTTTAAACTCCCGAGTCTTTAAACTCAACAGGCCTACGAGGGAAATAACAATATACACGAGTCTTTAAACTCCGAGTCTTTAAACTCAATCCGGGTCTTTAAACCCAATCCGGGCCCGTCCCCCGTCAATCACAGTATCCGGTTCTTTAAACCCAACAACCAGATCCAGCAAATCCAATCCAAAACCATTTTGAAAACCTTTTTCCATTTCCGAATCTGAATCCGCAATCACATCAGGATCCCGAATCCAAACCCAGAACTCATATACGTCTCCTTTCCAGATCCGAGTCCGCAACCATCATTTCGTAAGCCGGCATCCGGAATAACCATTCCGAACCCAAACCCGGAATCCACTTCAAGTCCCGAATCGAATCCCAAATCGTCATCCGGAATTCCGATTCCAAAATCCGAAATCACGTTTCTCAAAACCACTTTTCTGAACTGGGCTTCAAGCCCGAAAACAATTTTCAAAATCCTTTTACTTTCTTTGAAATCAAATCATTTTTCAAATCCCGAAATCAAGTTATTAAAACCAGGTTCAAATCACAATATCCGTCAAATCTGGTAAAACGTGAAATACTGTCATTTCCTCGAAAAACGTGCACAAACCGTAAACCATCACAATCATAAATAAAATCATATAATCACGTATGAAAACATTTTAAAACATCTATGCATCCATCTTAAGTTAGAAAGCAAAGTCCATTCACAGACCATTCCGACGTCGCCTCGATACGCGCGCACTTACGCTGTTCCCGGCTATTCCGCTATCCTCGGTTTTCCCGAACTTGTCCAAATCCCAATATAAGGTCACTAACTACTTCACAAAGGTCATACTAAAGGCCCATAATTTTCCCGTATTTTTCACTATATTTAACCGAGCTCTAAAACTTTCGGACAGCCCGAAACATATCGAGCCGATGTCCGATTGACTCGAAACCAGCGCCAAAATGTTCGTTACATCGATTACATCATTTCACAAGTTGACCACTTTCCGAGACTACCCCTCATGTGCCCCCACGCGCGTCTGGAAGTTTCTGCGCGTGAGACCTACGCACGTGAACAGTGTCGTCGTCAACCTTAGGTGAACCCGGTTCACCTGGTTGGAACCGGTCCGGTCCAGCCGTGAACCGGTGTTCACGGTTCCTTCCAATTTTCCACCCATTTTCAATCCTATCTTCACTACTAGGTTCGTCCCTTTCCAAGCAAACGATTTAAGTAAAAAAAACACGAATTAAAGTCCTACTCCTCACCTGTCAAACTCGAACCAAAACGTAGAGAAACCCAAGTTCTGAATTCCGGCCACCCGTCGTCCTTCAAGCCACGGGTTAGAGTTCTAAACCTGAACAATGACTTCCTGAAGCTGTTAGTGTCAACAAAAACACTCAACCAGTTGTCAAAACTCACGACTTTAACCTGGAACATTTCGGGATAAAAAAGGGACCTGAGAACCTTACCCATATCTGCTCACCGCCGTGAGCTCCGCCGTGGCCCTGCCAGTCCTAGCGTCTCTCCTCCGGCTCCTAAACAGTTCCTCATACCCAGGTAGCTCGATTTGATCATTGGTGTTTGCACCACGACTTTGACTCCCTCTCTGTTTCACTGAGCTTCTGCTCACTACACACACACAATCACACTTCAACCTTCACTAAACCACGATCAAACACTCACTCAATCACCCTTGATCACTCACTCAAACCAACACACACTCACACCGAACACTGAGCGATTCCTCCTCTCTGTTCTTCAATCTCTGTTTTCCCTCTTCACACACAAACACGACTAAATCCCATATTTGAACCGTGTAGAAGTCTCTAGCCAACTGCCACATGTCACAATCCTGTGGTCCCAACTCAAAATATCCAATTAAATCCTGGACACTTGTCCTCATCAGATTTGCACAATTCCCAATGTGCAAAAGACTAAAATGCCCCTATTTGTGAAATTTACGATTTTACCCTTGGCCGTTCTAGACCCGTATCTCGCTCATTCGACGTCCGGTGAAAGCATGCCGCCTGTCGTTGAACTCAGGACGACGATAGCTACCTAACGGTCCTCGGTCTACGTGAAAACAACAAGTCTAGCAAAAAGTCAACTTTTGCCCCTTCGTTTACTCAAATTACAGTAATGCCCTCAACCTTCCGAACATCATACTTTCCTCCTCGGATGTCGGAATCGAGCGTGCCACCTGTCTACGGACTCGTGACGTCCCAAACTACATCACGGTCAACGGTCAATGTCCAATTGACCGCCCGGACTCAAAGTCAACGATTTGCCCAAATTAGGTGCAAAATCGTCATTCTACGCCCAAAGTCCAAAAGTACCCATCTAACCACCGATTAAGTCAGCTAATCCGTCACTAATCACTTCGTTAATCCCGACTCGCGGGACGGGTCGTTACAAAACTAATGGACTAATTAGGATTAAAAATGGTTGAAAATCGACTGAAACCATGAACGCCGGTTTAGCCTAGACCGGACCGGTTCGAACTAGGTGAACTGGGTTCACCTGAGGTTGACGACGACAATGTTCACGCGCGTGGGTTTCATGCGCAAAAACTTCCAGATGTACATGGGGGCGCGTGAAGGGTATTTTGGGGAATCGTCCAACACGACTTTTAAAGCATTTGATGTAACGAACATTTTGGCGCTGGTTTCGAGTCAACCGGACATCGTCTCGATAGTTTTCGGGATGCCCAAAGGTTTTAGAGCTAGTTTAAAAATAGTTAAAAATACGGAAAAATTATGGGACTTGAGTAGGACTTTTGTGAAGTCGTTAGTGACCTTATATTGGGATTTGGACAGGTTTGGGAAATCCGAGGAAGCGGGATGGCCGGGAACGGCGTAAGTACGCGCGTATCGAGGCGACGTCGGAATGGTCTATGAGTGGACTTTGCTTTATAAGTCTTGATGCATGCATATATGTTTTAATATGTTTTCTATACTTGATTCTATGATTTGATTTAGGATTGTGATGGTTTATGGTTTTTGCACGTTTTTCGAGGAAATGACGGTATTTCACGTTTTACGAGATTTTATGGATATTGTGATTTGAACCTGGTTTTAATGATTTGAATTCGGGATTTGAAATCCGATTTGAAGTCAAAGAAAGTAAAAGGAATTTGGAAAGTATTTTTGGGCTTGAAGCCCAGTTCAAAAAGTGGTTTTAAGAAACGTGATTTCGGGGTTTTTGAATCGGAATTCCGGATGACGATTCGGGATTCGATTCGGGACTTGGAAGTGGATTCCGAGTTTGGGTCCGGAATGATTATTCCGGATGCCGGCTTACGGAATGATGGTTGTGGACTCGGATCTGGAAAGGAGGTGGATATGAGTTCTAGGTTTGGATTCGGGATCCTAATGAGATTGCGGATTCGGATTCGGAAATGGAAAAAGGTTTTCAAACGGTTTTGGATTGGATTTGTTGGATCTGGTTAGTGGGTTTAAAGAACCAGATTATGATTGACGGGGGACGGGCCCGAATTGGGTTTAAAGACCTGGTTTGAGTTTAAAGACTCGGGAGTTTAAAGACTCGGATATTGATATTTCCCCCGTAGGCCTGTTGAGTTTAAAGACTCGGGAGTTTAAAGAGTCGGATTATATTGAGGCCTGGATTGAGTTTAAAGACTCGGGAGTTTAAAGACTCAGATAGATCCAGCAGGTTCGATGAACGGAAATGTGGTATGGTTTTCAATCATGGTTTTTCCGAGGTTTTGGGCTATGCCCGGATGAAATGGTTTTCGGTGGTTTTGGGCTGAGGCTCGGGATTTGGAAAAAGGAACTTGTGTTCGGTTTTTCTTATATGGTTTGTTTAACCGGAATATTGAATGGTTTTATGACATGAGTTTGATATGCATGCATTGGTTTTTGAAACGGAGGGTATAAATGTCATTGTTTTATGAAATGTTTTTTTAACTTAAACCTTATTTTTGTCCACTCATAGTCTTTTCGTGTTTTTGATACCCTCCAAGTTGTTGCGGCGCGAGCTGTCGGTCGAGAGAAACGGAGACATCACACGTACGATCCACAGTAGACTCCGCGCACTCTGGGAAGTTCGAAAGTTTTTGGACGGTCGGATCGAGAATCCCTTGTCCGACTTACGTGTCACATGAAGGTTGGACGTCAGTTTGGCCTTCGTGTCATGCGTAAGTCAGACGGGAGCAGGGTTTAGTCCCTAATCCTGGGGGATTAGGGGTGGGCCCTGACACTGTTGATTGTGAAATCGGGCTCGAAGCCCCGTTGATTTATGGTTTCGGGCTTGAGGCCCCATTCGTTGTGATTTCGGGCTAGAGGCCCAGTTGATTGTGAAATCTGGCTCGAGGCCCCGTTATTGTAGTATCGGCTTGAGGCCCTATTGATCGTGAAATCAGGCTTAAGTCCCAGTTTGGTTTATGAAATGAGAATTCGGGTTTGAGACCCTGTTAAACTGTGGATTTAGGCTTAGGCTTGTGAAAATGAATTTGAATCGGATTGGAGGAATCCTGTTGAGGTGAATCGGGCATGAGACCCAGTTGAAATATGTTTTGAGAAAGAAATTATTTTTAATGTATAAACCCTCCATATAATTTGATTGGTCTCCTCTAGACGTCGACCTGGAGAGTCACGATCCACTACCTAGAATGAGTATCCCCATAGGGAGCACATTCCAGGAATGGGAGTTATGATATGGTCTCGAACTGGGTCTGGAGATAGCCATCCGGACGTCGTAGATCCTGGATGTTGAATAGAGCCTCCCAGATGGAGAATTCCTGGGGGTAGTGATAGGTCCTCAAATAAGCATTATTTTATATTATTTTATACCCTTTATACTTGACTTTTAATATTAAAATAATGAATAATTAGATAAAATAATTTATTTTGTGTTATTATTGTTTAAATAAATAAAGTTTGTAATTTGGAGTATTTTGGCGAAAGAATCGTCTCGATCGGAATTTTAACGAATAAATTATGGACGAATTTCGGTGAAATATTACTAAGTTAATTAATTAATTGATTTTTACAGCCCAAAAAAAGTCCTAAGCCCAACAGAAAAAAAAAATAAAGCCCAGGCCTAACTCTCCAGCCCGTGAGCCCCAATCACGCCAGCCTGCTTCAGCCTGCCCATACGCCAGTTCGGCGCGCGCGGGCCAAAGCAAGCTTCTTCTGCTCGGCCAGCGCCTACCGACGACAGGATCTGCTCCCCAGCTCACACCTGCCGACCAGCTGCCCACTTTCCAGCGCATGCCTGCCGACCAGCCGCCCCTTTTCAGCACGCCCATACCGAATATTCCTTCCCTTTTCAGCTGTTTCTGACAGCCCATTTCCAGCAACATTTCTTTTGTTTTCTTTAACATCTTTTCCCCACAAACACCACCCAATCTCATCATTTCACTTTTTAATATTTTTATTGTAACTTTTATTTGTTTTTATTTATTTTTTTTAGTGTAATTAGCTTTTCCCCCCTATAAATAGGGGTTCAATTCTTGTATTTAGGGAGTCCCCAATTAGTTTCATTCTTCCATTTCTTTCATTTTTCTTAGTTCTAGTTCTTAGTTAGTTCTTTTGTTTCTCTCTTTTGAGAGACATTTTTGGGGACCATTTTAACTTCTTGTAGATTTTCTTATTAATTAGCTTTCTTTTAATTCTTGTTCTTAATTTATGTTATTTTTATTTTTCTTAATTTCATTTCTTCTTTACTTTATTCTTGTGATATTTCTTTGAGATCTCTTAAACACATTTTTATGCTTTCCTTAAGAAATACCTAGGCCAAGTAATTCTAAGGCAATTCAAGAGTTTTAAGACCGAATTCCTCGTATTTCTTCTTCCATCTTCACAAGTTTCCTGCCGCTGTTCGGTGATTCTTGTGAAAATCCATACTTCTCTACTTAAATTCTTGTTATTGTTATTGGTTGTACTTATAATTCAATATATGTGTTGGTATTTTCTTTCTAACATTTGTAAGTAAGAATGCAATCTCCATGTGTTTTACTTTTTGAGTTTCTTTTACTTCATATGTTTTAGTACTTAAACTTCAATTCGAAACTAAATGTTGATCCGCTGTTCGGGGCATTTAGAATAGAGTTGAAGAGATTTAATGTTTGATCGCTGTTCGGCGCATTAAATCACTTACTTAAGGTGGATCATATTGTAAGTAATAATCCGCTGTTCGGTGCATTTATAATATGAAAAATGTATGCATGTATTTGAGATGATTAAGGTATGATTTCGTGATTGGTTCAATATGAGCATGATGTTAGAGTGTTGGTAAAAATATGTGTTTGAAGAAAGTTCACTAGTACAAAGGTTAAAGTAGAAGTAAAATTAAGTATTTAATTATTTTTACTTGTTTTCTTTATTTTATATTTACAACTCTTTTCAAAACTCCCCTTTTCAATTCTTTATTCTTTTATTCTTTTTTATTCTTTATTCTTTTTTATTCTTTATTCTTTTATTATTTTATTCTTTTATCCTTTTTATTCTTTTATTCTTTTATTCTTTTATTCTTCTTTTCTACTTTTAGTTTATTATTCTTTGATTAATTAATTCTTTAATTCTTTTATTCTTTAATTCTTTTATTCTTTAATTTGTTAATTCTTTTATTATTTAATTATTTAATTCATTAATGTATTCGTTATTCATTTATTCATTACTCTTTCTCACTAACACATTATTAATGTTCCCTAATTTCCCCAGTTAAGAACGATCCTTATTTACCAATACTACATCTACACAAAAAGGGTTTAAATTGCATAACACTCGAATTACATGTTTAATTTAATGCGTAGTTTGGGCGTAGTCAATTTTTGGCGCCGTTGCCGGGGAAATTGAAAATCATTTTAATTTGTTAGTGTATGTATATAAATTGTGCATATTATACTTGTTTATAAATTTTACTTTTGTTAATATTATATTTGTTTATAACATTTACTTACTTGTTTATATTTTATTTATCCATCTTATTATTGTTCTTATTATTTTTGTTTATAATGTTCATACTTTACTTATTCTTAATTTCTAATTTATACTTGTTCATAAGTGTTCATAATTTTTTTTTATATATTTGTTCATATTAAAATTGATACTTGTTCATAATTTAATTTTCATTTGTTTACTTTTACTTTTACTTGTTCATATTAAAATTGATACTTGTCATAAATGCATATTTTATATATTCACACTTTTTTTTTTCTTTATTACACTTTAAATATATTCCTGTAACTTTATTCCATTAACTTTCTTTTTCATTAATTTTATCAACTTTATATTCCACTAACTTTATGTTTACACTTATTTTATTCTTATGTAATTAATTGTTTGTTTATGTCTTTTTAAAATTTAAATTTTTGAATGAAAAATAAATGAATTAAAAAAAATCGAAATAAAAAAAATATTAAAAAAAAAATTCTTATTTTAGCTTTATGTTAGTATTAATTCATACCTGTAAATAAATGTAGTATATATGTTACTTGTTACCTTTTATACATGTTCATAACTTTTATATTTCTTAGTATACATACATACTTGTTCATAATAGTCTTTCATTTATGTTTGTTTATAATTTTCTTACTTGTTATTTTATTCTTGTTCATACTTGTACATAATGTTCATTCCTTTTAATTGTTCATAAATGCTTATAGTAAATATTCACTTTTCCTTATTTTTATTTTTATTTTATTTTTGGTAATTTTTTTTTTAAAAAAAAGAGCATAAAATTCGTAAAAAAAAAAATTCTTCATTTATTTAATTTTAAAATTCCGAAAAAATAAAAAAATAATAATAATTATTAAAAAAATTGTTCATACGTAAATAAATTATTTTCTTTTTCTTCATTTATTTAATTCTTAACTTACATTTCATCTTTCATTCTAACTTGCATTTCATCTTTCATTTAACTTGCATTTTCATTTAACTTGCATTTTCACTTAACTTGCATCTTTCATTCTAACTTGCATTTCATATTTCATTTAACTTGCATTTTTAACTTCACTTGCATATTTAGTTTAACTTGCATTGCACTCTTCCTCTAACTTACATCTTTAACTCACATTGCATCCTTAACTTTAATTTGCATATCTAACTTGCATTCTTAATTAACGTACATCTCTGACTAACTAACTTGCATCTCTGTCTAGGTTTGATGGACGTTAAACTTCAAGCGCTTGTTGGGAGGCAACCCAATGTGTTCCCGGGATGTGAAGGAGTCATCAATACAGATTTGCTATACTTCTACCCTTCACTCTCTTTTATTTTGTTTGTTTAATGTTTTCCTATTATTTTCGTAAATCATCTTCCTTACTTTGATTCTATGTTTAATTACTTCGTATTTTCCTACATTGAGGACAATGTAGAATTTAAGTGTGGGGGAATGGTTACAATTTTAATTGTTCAAAAAAAAATTTGAAAAAAAAAATTTGAAAAAAAAATATATTTAAAAAAATAATAATAAAAAAGAAAAAAAATTTGTTTTCTTGAATCTTTTTGTTTTAACTTAGTGTTTTTATGAGTTTTAAGTTGCCATTTAACTTGTCAATGATATAAATGAACAGAAATGAATATGTTATGGCCATAAAGATAATCACTACAACTTGAATTTGTTTGTTAATATTTTGTGATTAAGTATTATAACTTGAAGATAATGCATGTAAATTGGCATATAAACGAGCATGATAATATAAGTATGAATCATATGAACATTATGTGAACTTTAGAACTTTATATACATCTTTGATGAGTGATTCATAAGTTCTTTGTTTAAATTGATATACATATGCCTCATAACTGCTTGTCATAGCTTTTAATGAACTCTAGAGTACTAGAACTTATTCTATGTGATTTTCAAAGCTTTTGAGTCAATAAACTCTCTAATTTTGGATATGATTAAGGCATTAGGGTTAACACCACAAATTCAAACATCCATGTTCCCTATTTTGTGCGCACAAGTTGCGACCCCCTTAGTTTTAACCTTTTTGAGCCCACATTAAGCCTTTCTTTCATCACCATGATTATCTAAACACTTGAGTTTAGTATAGACATCTTTTACCCTTGTTCCAAGAACTCGGTTGAAGACATAATAATTGTGTAAAGAGAAAATAATGATGTTGGAAAGACTTTTATGTGAATTATTTGGATTTACCGACTCAAACTTTGTTGTGTTGTTGACACATGTTATTACCTTGATATAAAAAAAATCAAAAAAAAAAGTTGAGTCTCGATCAAGGTAATAAGGTTTGGCTATGTAATGTTTGAGTTAAGTCCCTTACATTTGTAAATCCGATACAAAGAATGATTGTGAGGCCCAGCATGATGGAATTAGGCCTATGTTCGAAGGGATGGATTACTGACATCATTGCACTAAGGTTGGGAAGCTATGATACGTTTTGGGAGTCTATTGAGTCTTGGAACGAATTGAGCACCACTTGTCCTATATTTTCCTTGCCTCTAAACTTAGCCCCATTACAACCTTCGTAAAGACCTTATGATCCTTAAGATGGTAAATTTTGATTAGTGGAGTTAATCACTTGAGTAAGCTTATAGTTTTGGTTCATTTGCGCAAATATGTTTTATTTTTATCTTGAGGTGTTTGTTTGAGATTTTGCAAAAGTACTTCATTTCGATTATGTGAGTATTTCTCACATACTTTGAGCGCAAACACAAACCCTCACAAATTGAGTGAATTTATGAGTGCATATCCTTGTGAGTTGATTCATACTTGTTTTATTCATGCAGAGATCCATTTCACCATATTTACTCATTATCTTACTTGTTGAAACATTTTGTTACCATGTATTAACTCTTGAATTTCATATGCTTAAATGATTTAAGTGAAAATCTTTTATGCCATGACTGTAATAATGAAATATTGAGACAAATGGTTAAAGGTTACTTGTTTTGAATTCGTAGTTTGATTTTAGTATTTGCTAGGGACTAGCAAAGTTTAAGTGTGGGGGTATTTGATAGGTCCTCAAATAAGCATCATTTTATATTATTTTATACCCTTTATACTTGACTTTTAATATTAAAATAATAAATAATTAGATAAAATAATTTATTTTGTGTTATTATTGTTTAAATAAATAAAGTTTGTAATTTGGAGTATTTTGGCGAAAGAATCGTCTCGATCGGAATTTTAACGAATAAATTATGGACGAATTTCGGTGAAATATTACTAAGTTAATTAATTAATTGATTTTTGCAGCCCAAAACAAGTCCTAAGCCCAACAGAAAAAAAAAAAAAAAAAGCCCAGGCCTAACTCTCCAGCCCGTGAGGCCCAATCACGCCAGCCTGCTTCAGCCTGCCCATACGCCAGTTCGGCGCGCGCGGGCCAAAGCAAGCTTCTTCTGCTCGGCCAGCGCCTACCGACGACAGGATCTGCTCCCCAGCTCACACCTGCCGACCAGCCGCCCACTTTCCAGCGCATGCCTGCCGACCAGCCGCCCCTTTTCAGCACGCCCATGCCGAATATTCCTTCCCTTTTCAGCTGTTTCTGACAGCCCATTTCCAGCAACATTTCTTTTGTTTTTTTTAACATCTTTTCCCCACAAACACCACCCAATCTCATCATTTCACTTTTTAATATTTTTATTGCAACTTTTATTTGTTTTTATTTATTTTTTTAGTGTAATTAGCTTTTCCCCCCTATAAATAGGGGTTCAATTCTTGTATTTAGGGAGTCCCCAATTAGTTTCATTCTTCCATTTCTTTCATTTTTCTTAGTTCTAGTTCTTAGTTAGTTCTTTTGTTTCTCTCTTTTGAGAGACATTTTTGGGGACCATTTTAACTTCTTGTAGATTTTCTTATTAATTAGCTTTCTTTTAATTCTTGTTCTTAATTTATGTTATTTTTATTTTTCTTAATTTCATTTCTTCTTTACTTTATTCTTGTGATATTTCTTTGAGATCTCTTAAACACATTTTTATGCTTTCCTTAAGAAATACCTAGGCCAAGTAATTCTAAGGCAATTCAAGAGTTTTAAGACCGAATTCCTCGTATTTCTTCTTCCATCTTTACAAGTTTCCTGCCGCTGTTCGGTGATTCTTGTGAAAATCCATACTTCTCTACTTAAATTCTTGTTATTGTTATTGGTTGTACTTATAATTCAATATATGTGTTGGTATTTTCTTTCTAACATTTGTAAGTAAGAATGCAATCTCCATGTGTTTTACTTTTTGAGTTTCTTTTACTTCATATGTTTTAGTACTTAAACTTCAATTCGAAACTAAATGTTGATCCGCTGTTCGGGGCATTTAGAATAGAGTTGAAGAGATTTAATGTTTGATAGCTGTTCGGCGCATTAAATCACTTACTTAAGGTGGATCATATTGTAAGTAATAATCCGCTGTTCGGTGCATTTATAATATGAAAAATGTATGCATGTATTTGAGATGATTAAGGTATGATTTCGTGATTGGTTCAATATGAGCATGATGTTAGAGTGTTGGTAAAAATATGTGTTTGAAGAAAGTTCACTAGTACAAAGGTTAAAGTAGAAGTAAAATTAAGTATTTAATTATTTTTACTTGTTTTCTTTATTTTATATTTACAACTCTTTTCAAAACTCCCCTTTTCAATTCTTTATTCTTTATTCTTTTATTCTTTTATTCTTTTTTATTCTTTATTCTTTTTTATTCTTTATTCTTTTATTATTTTATTCTTTTATCCTTTTTATTCTTTTATTCTTTTATTCTTTTATTTTTCTTTTCTACTTTTAGTTTATTATTCTTTGATTAATTAATTCTTTAATTCTTTTATTCTTTAATTCATTAATTCTTTAATTTGTTAATTCTTTTATTATTTAATTATTTAATTCATTAATGTATTCATTATTCATTTATTCATTACTCTTTCCCACTAACACATTATTAATGTTCTCTAATTTCTCCAGTTAAGAACGATCCCTATTTACCAATACTACATCTACACAAAAAGGGTTTAAATTGCATAACACTCGAATTACATGTTTAATTTAATGAGTAGTTTGGGCGTAGTCAGGTAGACTCGGAGTGAGACCCAGAGTAGTGTGTACACTAGTATAGAGATGAATCGTGACATATATCGGGGATGTGTTTCCTAGGGGTTGTGTGCCCCGAGTTGGCATCTTCTCGGAAGTGCCGATGATGGGTTATATGTATGTGTATACATATGAAATTTCATGGAAAGTGATTTGGGGGCGGAGACCCCGTGTTCTATGTTTTGGAAAATGGTTTGGGGCTGAAACCCCGTGTTCTATGGTTGGTTTTCACTGAGAAAAGTTTTGGGCTGAGACCAACGTGATGCAATTTGGGCAGAGTCCCACATGATTGGTTTTGGAGCTAAGTCCCCATGTATTGATTTACGGTTTCGGGCCAAGGCCCAAATGGTTTTGTAAATGTTTTGATCAATGGTTTTCGAATGCATGCATGCTTTTTAGTGAAGGGCATAAATAATCTTTTGTGAAAATATTTTTATTAAAAATGTTTTTTTGTCCACTCACGACTTTGGATGTTTTTGAATGCCCTTCAGATTAATCGCGGATGCGGGCTGTAGCAGAGACGAGACATCACATTCCTCCTCTGAATCCTGGCATTCTCTGATAGTCTCGGTTGGGCAAAGGACGGAAGTATCCCTGGTCTGACACTTCGTGTCAGACTGGAGTATGCTCGTCCCACGTTAATCCCGGAGGATTTGGGATGGGTCCTGTCAATATCCCATTGGTCGGTCGACACGTATCAGCTTGGGTTAAAAGTCCTCGACCTAGGAAATCTACCGTAGTCAAAGACTTAAGGGACTTATGTTGGTATTATATCGACCAATCAGGCTCTGTACAAGTAACACAACCACCAGCCAACAGGCAATGCCAGATGTCAGTTGATGGGAAATTCCTGACATGAATCGGCAGGAACACCCGTGCATCCCAATCGTCAGGCCTGAACCATGCACCATTCGATAGGTGTGATCGGGACCCCTCGGTCTAATCAAGCCAGCTCTCAACACCAACTCCCTGACACTCCAAGAAGTTGGTTGCCACCTAGCACATATACCCTGAATATGCGGGGCACGTGGCTACATCTCCAGTCACAACTTGGAACCTACTCCAAACAATACTCAACCACCACATTCATGACTACTATAAATACCCCCCAGACCCTTTCGTAAAGGTAACTCTCTCTCATCACTTCTCTCTCTAGAAGCACACACAAGTTTGACTCAGCAGTCCTTGTGCTATAATCTACCTGCTAGGTGTTCCATACGCTTACTAACTTAAGCATCGGAGCCTTTTAAGTTAGCACCACATCGGTATCTAGTGTTTCCTCTCTGCCTTGTAGGTCACTTGTCGATTAGAAGCAAGAGATCAATCAGCACCTTAGTGGGTCCGGATACCCCTCAGCGGATCCTACATTCCCCAACGGGTCTAATCACGTTATGTCCGTTTTAGGGATCAAACACATATGATTAGGCATACAAGTAACACTGGATTTTAAAAGTGTCAATTTTCCACCTCTAGAAATAGTTTTTTTTTTCTAGCATGCTAGTTTATTCTTAATCTTAAATAAAAGTTTTTTAACATTTAAAGGATCTTTCTAAAAAAAACTATATTATGGATGCGCAAGTATTTTCCAATTGTACATTTATGCTGCAAAGATAGAATAGAGATTAAGTTACTTTTGATCTGAGAAGTAACATTAACAAAAACAAACAGATAAGGATTTATGAAAATTGACTTTTTGAACAGAAAGTTCAACACATGCATCACATTTCTAGCTGTAGTGGGATTTGCTATACAAAAAACTAAAACATCATTTGCAGACATCAGGTTATGGATACTAAATCCATGAGGGATAAAATTTCAAGTTGGGGCTCAGAGGAAGAAGCTAAATTGTTTAGGGGTGTATGCAGCTGTGTGCGGTAAAATACTTTGGTTTTGTTTTGGCCTTTGGGATTTATTTATTATTGTTTTTTTTTTTTTTTGCCTTTGGGGTTGTTCAATTAAAGTATCCAAGTAGGGCCAACCGGCTGGCTGCTAACTTCGCTTGTCGACACGAGTTTGGTTGGACCCTCATTTCTTCTGCCTTCATTCTCATTCATGTAGTGATTGCCTTATTACACTCCAAGGGACGACTAGCTTGAAGAGTAGATGGGATATAGCGATGCTTATTTTCAAAACTAGTCCATTTATATTCGTGTTCATTTGTATAAAATATATGCGGGTCAATACACGCCATTCAATTTTAGATTATTTCAAAGAATTATTTTGTCATGACACTTTTACTAGATTGAAAGCCGTATTATATAGATAATTCACTTAGAGTGTGTTTAGTATGCCGTATTACACTCCGGATAGGCTAAATAATCCGAAATCTGTGTTTGGTACCAGTCGTATTAATTAGTCACCGTATAAGTTAATACGGTTGAATATTTTTATACGGTCCAGACACGCTAAAATAATACGCTTGAAATTGTCTGTATTAAATAGTCGGATAACTAGTAATCTTGTAAAATATAATAATAATAATAATAATAATAATAATAAAATATTAATTTAGTAAATATTAATAATAAAAATTAATAAAGTAATAAATTCTAATAATAATAAATTAATAATTAATGATATTTTAATAAATAATAATGATAAAATTAAAAATAATTAATTAATAAAAATGCAATAATAATCATTATTAAAATAAATAATAATAAAAATAATGACATATATAATTAATATTTAAGATATAAGTATTTCGTCAATTACTATAATATAATCTGGTCAGTATAATATAGTCGGCATTCTAATCCGGAAAAGTACCAAGCACCCGACTAAATAATCAGTGTATCCGGTGGACAGATTAGTCTATCCGATTGAAATAGTCAGTACAGTACGGCATACCAAACGAGGCCTTAGACTATTAGATTAGTGAGTCAATTTTCAATTCACATTCGTCATTTTTGACCTAAGTATTAAACAAATTAGTTAAGATATATAGAATTTATTGACATAACAAAAACCTTATACAATCTGAATTATAGTTAACCTAAGAAAGCATAAGACACACTGTGCATGATTCAAAATTATTAGTTAATTAGCTGGCATGATTACATGCAATAACACACTAAACTTCTCTTGTGTAAAAAAAGTTTCTATCCTAGCTTCTTTATATTGTTGAGTACGTGACTGCATTGGCATCCATGATTTCTTTGCTTCTTAAGGGGAAAGAGAGAATGGCCCTGAATCTGATAATGATGTAGGTAGCTAGTTAGATGTCTAAAAGCTGATAGCATACGAAATATATATTCATATTAAACATAACTACTAAATTTCCATATTAAATACATAAGTTTTCTCCTCCTTCCTTTATATTCTTTTTTCTTTTGACTTGGTTAGCAGGACCACGGGCTTTCTCATTGGGTTCACTCAAATAAAAGAGAATTTTTTTTTTTTTTTGAAGATGGTATGATGTCTTGTATATCTACGTAAAATATGAGCTTATTGCAATTTAAGTGTTGGACATTTTATTTTATTGTATGATTATTTGTTGTTTCTTTACATATAATATGCATTTTTAGTAGGAGTTTTTTTTTAATCAATGGAATTCATCTAATACCTTTGAAATTGGATAAACACTAAAATTTAGTCCACCCCGTTTTTAAAGTGAGTTGATTTCCATAGTCCAAATTTTACTTTACGCACTCTATTTTCTCTTTTAATTTCGTCCAAAAACAAGTGCAAATATTAAAATATAGAGTGCAAAAATCAATTTCGTTTTTAAATCTTGGGTTTTTGCATCCATAGATGAAAATATCTGTAATATTCATAAAATTTCCAACGATATATCCATACTTTGGGATCTCAATATTAAAATAAGGAGGAAACAAATATTCGTGATATTTCCATGAATATAGTTGTATTTAAGGGTCTTGACATACAAATAAGGAAGAAAGAGAAATCCCCCTTTAAATTTCATGATATAGGTATTAGTTTTATATCAATATCGATAACGATATCGATTTTTGCATACTTTTAACTGTCGATATTTCCTTGAAAAACGATAGTTTCATCTTTCCTTGCATCCTAACTTGGTAGTACCTACTTATACCATCATTTTGATTTATCAAATTATTTTTATATAAATATATTATAATCGAAGCCGTTTATTATTCAAATTATTATGTCAAAATATCTCCATAAAAAATAACAAAATTGAAGTTTGTTTTTGCATTTGTATCTATCAAATAAATAAACCGTTTAAAATGAGATGCAAATATTATATTTAATAAGTATACATATCGTATTATTTTGAAGAAAAATTGGAGAAGAGCTGATCTTGCAAACCGCGAAGGGAACAGATCAATAATGGACTGCATATAGAGAAAGGTCTGTAAATAAAGCCGACGTCAGGACCGCATCAACGTGAATGTCTTTAGCTGACCACATGACAATGCCCTACTTGAGTCGTCGCTTGTCCACCCTTTTGGCCCTAATCTACGATTCACGTGTTGCACGCAACGACACATTGACCGGTCAAACTCCCGACCGGTAATATGATCTGATGGTTAGCAACCCAGCAAGTTATGAAGGTAAAAAAACAAAGCAATAATAGTGGGAAAATGTGATCGGAGGTGGGGGCCCACATGGGCGTCTCCTTCTTGGCGAAGAAATTGTGGGGAAGTGGGTGCACCGGAGAGGGAGGTAGGACCGCGGCCAAGTGGAACGCATAGTGCTTGGTGTGGACTGTGGGGTGTAGCGAGAGAGGGATTTTGGGAATGTTATATATAATAAGGTTTATTACTTAAAATACTCATCAAAATCGTCATCTTGTCTCAATTTGGTCACTCAATATCAAATCATAATAATATAATTCATGAACTGAGACATCAAAAGTTATATATACTCTATTATTAACAACATTTAGAAGAGAATATTTGTTAAAAAAAACAATTACTCTAAAAGAAAAAAAATTATTCTCATATCCACATCAACCCTCTCATTTCTCTCTTCCTGACCCAATTCTTCTTTTTATGACCATCACAGCCTGAAATAACTCGTGATTCTTCGTAATGAGGAGGGGCAAGGGAGCCGCCGCAGCAACTACTAGAGTCGCAATCACGCTAGTAGAACCCACTGGATGCAGACCCAATATCCACAAACCCAGCACCACCACCATCTTCATCTTCTCACAATTCCAACAACACCACCATCTTCATCTAACAAACCCACCAACATCTCCCTTCCTCTCCACCATTGGATCTTACATAAATAAGACCATCTTACCATAATCTTACTTATCTAATCTTCTTCCTCCGCACAATAATTAAAAAAGGAAAAAGAGAAAATAAAAATTGTAAAAAAAATTCAGAGAAAAAATAAATTTAATAATTGATCATCATCATACAATCATCAACATCATAATAATAACATACAATAACATGCATAAAGTCGTAAATCGGAGATCCTGACCGTCTTCACTCCAAAAAGGCATCCCTCATCATCAAACGGTGGGAAATTAAGGTAGAAGAAAAGTAGGGTCTTACGAAACAATGATAAGGCGATAAAGTCCCCATCATCCTCAACAATCAAAGTGGACGAGTCATAGTCGATGTGGCAGTCCTCGAGAACCATCGAAAGAGTCATCGATTGTCGTAGACTGAGCAGGTAACTAGGGCCCACTAAACGACTCGTGTCACGACCCATCTTCTTTAACACGATATTGTAAGCACACTTCACATTTCCTTCCCCAAGCGATGTGGGATTATTCACCGTTCTTTCCAAGACACGTGTTTTACAATCCACCCCCTTGGAGCCTAGCGTCCTCGCTGGTATACTTCCGCTTGGGGTCCAACTCTGATACCATTCAGTCACGACCCAAATTCCCTAGCATGGTATTATTCGACTTGGGCCCATGCCTTCACTGACAGGACCCGCCCCGATCCCACAGGGACCACAAGGGGACGTGCCCTGCTCCCGTTTGACACCCACTAATTCATACCAATTTTAACCTCAAAACATCAAATGCATAAATAATCAAATTTAATTCATACAACAAATCCGAATTAAACAGATGTCAGACAATGGATGAAATCCAAAATTACAAGTTGCGAGCACGACTCTAACATAAACATGCGGGTAAACCACCCAGCAGGGGTTCAGGTACGCAGAAGTAGATCTATGCCTCAGCCTCAGGTTCCTCCTCTACCTCAGTATCACGACCTGGAGGGGTTACCAAAAACATTAAGGGTGAGTGGACCGAACTCAAGTTTATAAAATCATTTGAAAAGTAAAACATATAATTTACCCCTCCGTTTTCCAAACATGCATGCAGCATCCTTTAAAATCATAAATAATATAATATGAATCATAAGGCATGTAATAAAACCATAACCATAATTTTAGCCACTGCACTATACACTCCAATCCGACATCCCTGATGTCTGACGTCCCTGACGTCCAATAAGGTCACAATCACAAGGCTACGCGTGCCACTCGGGTCTCAATTCCGAGTTAAATCCCCGAACCCTGTTCGGTTACAGCATCCCCGATGCTTAGCGTCATAGACGCTGGACGTTCTAGACGTCCGTGACCTCTCCGGGGTACCTCATCCGGAGGAGACAATATAATATGGAAGGATCTATACAGTGCAGCACCAAATACATTTTATTGATATCCACATGCAACATATATGTATACATAGGTAAAATCTGAACCGATTGTTACGTTTCATCAAACGGGTCTCATGCCCAAATACCGTGAAACGTGCCATAACCGAAATCTCAATATCATCAAAACTATTTATAGATTCCAGCATGTGAACATATAAGTAAATCAGAAAACATTTAAGCATGCAAGGGTTTAATGAAAACGGGCCCACTCACTGTACGATTCCGCTGCGAATCTGCGCGTACGGACCTGTACCGAGATTATCGTACAATTCCTGTCAGTTCAAATCACATGTAAGGGTCACTACAAGTCTTAAACGTTTAACCACAAAGTCCGAAATAGAAACCGGCCCGGGGAAACCGTACAACACGTTTCCCGAGGCAACCGGCCCTAAACTGACCCATCAAAGCTTATCTCAGATCAACATGGTTAAATCACCAAAAATGTTCAGAATGATGAGAGGAACAAAAGTCATGTTGATCGTGATCGGGGATGAGGTCCAACGCGCCCTCACGCGCCGCCCAAAGTGGCTGCGCGTGAAAGTCACGCGCCTGACACTGTAGCTACAGTGTCACCTCCTTCACCCGTTTGTCTGTAATACGGGTCTGCCACCCGCGGCTTGACCCGGTTGAATACCCATCAATTCCTAATCGATTTCAATCCAATTTGATCCTAACATGTTCATTAACTATCCAATTTAGGTTCTGTGACAAAAATCAACCTCGACACATCCCCAAACGACCCATCGACCCGCGATCAACCAATCGGGTCAATCACCAGAACTTCCTGGCTTCAAACCCATTGTCCAATTAACTTCACAGGAAGCATAACAGGATCAAAACGAACCAAAATGAACAATCAATTGTGTCTGAAAGTACCTGTAGGTTGTCGTCTCAAGCTCTGCAACTTCCCTGAAAACAGCAGCCTCCGTCCTAGCTCAACCGTGACTGTTAGCCTTCAATTTCGATGTGGTTGAGTTCCAAATACTCCCAGAACACTAAACCAGGCCTTGGTTTGGTCCATCAAGCACCATAAATTAAACTCCGAAATTCCCTCCAATTTTCCAGAAACTGAATTCTCTGGTTTTCCTCTCCAATTCTCAGCCCTCATTGCAACAGAGTGAAGCACACTTAAATCCCACTCAGTTTAAACAATCCTTGCCAGCCAACAGCTCGTGGAAGCCTCATTGTCCACTGAGAAATGTTTCCCGCAAAAGTTCGAATCTTGAATTAACAAATGGTGTCCATGATCAGCCACGTTCTGATGTTTATAAGGCTTTAAACAATCCCAACTTTCCAACTCACACACTGATTTAACAATTAAGACTCAGAACCACCGTACACGGTGGTGCAGCAATTGTTCCCCCGCGGTTGCTACAGTGACCATGGGTGAAATGACCAAAATGCCCCTAGTTCAGAAATTACCAAAATGCCCTTCACTTCCTAGGCCCGTAACTCAGCCATACGAAGTCCGATTTTGGCGTGCCGCCTGTCTACGGACTCAGGACGTCGAGACCTACCCAACGGTCCTGGAGTCGTGTGAAACTTAATTGTTAAACGAAAAGTCAACATTTTCGCCCGTGAAGTCCAACTTACGGTAATGCCCCTGAACTTCCGATAGTCATAACTTTTTCCCTGATCGTCCGAAATGGACGTGCCACCTGTCTATGAACTCGTGACGTCCCGGACTACGTCACGGTCATTGGTCAAAGTCCATTTAACTCATCAATCAAAAATTCAACCATTTGGCCATACCAATCACAAGGGTAAAAACGTCAATTCACACATAAAATTGAAATATTAAAATCCCCGAATGTCCGGGGTGTTACATTCACTGTTTTGTTTTTGAGAACTCATGCGCAACTTCCAAGTGGGTCATCCATCTTGGGATTGCTTTAACCCAATCTCGTTTAACTTTGAAGTTCCAACCAAATCCAAAGCCAGTGAGCTCCCACAAGACCTCGTGCTAGGAAGACTTTGTCCACACATATAAGGAACTTCACATTTCCCTACCCGAGCGATGTGAGATTGTTCACCGTTCTTCCTAAGTCACCGGTCTTACAACTCGACCTTGGAGCTCAAGCTTCTTCAGGTGGGCCTTTGAGGTGCGCCTCTGTGTCCAAACCCACGTTTTTTTCCATGGTTCTCAAACCTCTACCGTGAACCAACCTAGGGTCTTATTCTGACCACACCCCCCTCCCTCCCATACCTAACCTCATTGAAAATGGTAGAGAGGAAGGCGATTATGGTGCAGGGTTTGTGAGATGAAGATGATGGTGGTGGTGAGCTTGTGAGAAGATGAAAACGATGGTGGTGTTGGGTTTGTGGATATTGGTTGTTTCAGGTTGTGATGGTTATTGAAAGAAGAATTGTAACGACCCGTCCCGAGAGCTGGGATTAGTAAAGTGATTAGTAACGGATTAGTGAGCTTAATCGGTGGTTAGTTGGTTACGTTTGGCCCGTTAGCGTAGAATGAAGATTTTGCCCCTAGTTTGGGCAAAATGTTGACTTGGAGTTCGGGTGGTCAATTGGACATTGACCGATGACTGTGACGTAGTTCGGGACGTCACGAGTCCGTAGACGTGGCACGCCCGATTCTGACATCCGAGGAGGAAGTTATGATGTTCGGAAGGTTCAGGGCATTACCGTAATTTGGGTAAACGAATGGGAAAAAGTTGACTTTTAGCACGATAGGATTTTGATACGTAGACCGAGGACCGTTAGGTAGATCTCGTCGTCCTGAGTTCAACGACAGGCGGCATGCCTTCATCGGACATTGGACGGGCAAGATACGGGTCTAGAACGGTGAAGGGCAAAACGGTAATTTTAACTCAGAGGGGCATTTTGGTCTTTTGGTGCATTGGGAATTGGGCCAATCTGATAAGGCCAAGTGTACAGGGTGTCAGAACCCACCCCGGTTTCACCCCGAAAACTGAGGTAAATCTTGCTCCCGTCTGACACCCTGACACTATACCGAAGTAAACCCACGAAAACCACCAAAATACACAGTCAGATGCAGGAGAAACTTTAAACATCCTGAAGTCAAGTTTTATAGAGCATAGTACTCAATACAAAGAAAGATAACTGATGAATAGTACACGCACACGGAAAACTTAAAACACTCTGAGGTCGCTCTCGAGTACGCTATGCCTCAGACGCTGCCTCGATGTCGAAACCCCGCTCTAGCTCCACGACCTGGAGGGCAATTTTAAAACAGAAGGTGTGAGTGGACCATAAATAAGAAAAGAATTTCCGAAAACCATTTCATAATAAAACCAGGGTTTTAGCCCTCCGTTTTGAAATCACATGCATAACCCAGTTACTAAAAACAATTATAAATCATGTAAGGATCATCATAAAAACATTTGCAGAATCATTATAAAAACAATTATAGAACTCATATCATAAGCACCATAAAACTGTATCATAAAACATAAATACCAAGCCATCATCATCCGATCAAACCTGCTGGATCTATCCGAGTCTTTAAACTCCCGAGTCTTTAAACTCCCGAGTCTTTAAACTCAATCTAGGCCTCAATAATATCCAAGTCTTTAAACTCCCGAGTCTTTAAACTCAACAAGCCTACGGGGGAAATATCAATATATCCAAGTCTTTAAACTCCCGAGTCTTTAAACTCAATCCGGGTCTTTAAACCCAATCCGGGCCCGTCCCCCGTTGAAAGGTGTGGCTCCCAGACGCTGAGCCCGCTCAATGCTTGCACATTCCATTTCCCTTTCCAGATCCTCGTCAGTTCGTGTATGAGGAATCCTCCTTGGAAGCATAACCAACTGTCAAGAGGCATAGATCAGATAACATTATCCTTAAACTCGAAAAGTAACTAGTAGTAATCGCTAGTCTAGCATGCTGACCACAACCTAGTGCTCTGATACCAAGCTGACAGGACTCGCCCCGATCCCCCCTAGGACCACATGGGGACGTGCCCTACTCCCGTCTGACACCCAAATTAACATACCAATTTTAACCTCAAACGTTCAAATTCATAAATAACCAAATTAAAGTTATACATCAATCCGAAATAAATAGATGTCAGACAAGGGATGAAAACCAAAATTACAAATTGCGAGCACGACTCTAAAATAAACCTGCGGGCAAACCACCCAACAGGAGATCAGGTACGCGGAAGTAGATCTATGCCTCAGCCTCAGGTTCCTCCTCTACCCCAGTAGCACAGCCTGGAGGGGTTACCAAAACATTAAGGGTGAGTGGGCCGAAACTCAAGTTTATAAAACTGTTTAATAAGTAAAACATATAATTTACCCCTCCGTTTTCCAAACATGCATGCATCAGAATTTAAAACCATAAACCATATAATATGAATCATAAGGCATGTAATAAAATCATAGGATAATTTTAGCCACTGCACTATACGCTCCAATCCTAACATCCCAGATGTCTGACGTCCCTGACGTCCAATAAGGTCACAGTCTCAAGGCTACGCGTGCCACTCGGGGTCTCAAACCCGAATCCAATCCTCGAACCCTGTCCGGGTACGGCATCTCAAATGCCTAGCGTCCTAGACGCTCGACGTCCCTGACGTCAAATAAGCAATCCTGCTCCTGAGTCATTTTACGGTCCGGTTCCTCCGTAGAATGACCCCTCGCAGGCAATGCGCCATGACCACTCCGGGGTACCACATCCGGAGGAGACAGTATAACAAGAATGGATCTATACAGTGCAGTACCAAATACATTTTAATGATATCCACATGCAAAACATATATACGTAGATAAAATCCAAACCAATCTTTAAGTTTCATCAAACGAGTCCCAAACCCAAATACCGTGAAACGTGCCATAACCATAATTTCAATATCATCAAAACCATTTCATGATTCCAGCATGTGAATATGTAAGTAAATCAGAAAGCATTTAAGCATGCAAGGGTTTAATGAAATCGGGCCCACTCACAGTACGATCCCGCAGTGAACCTGCGCGTACGAACTTGTACCGGGATTATCATACAATTCCTATCAGTCCAAATCACACGTAAGGGTCACTACAAGTCTTAAACATTTATCCAAAAAGTCCGAAACAGAAACTGGCTCGGGGAAACCGTCAACACGTTTCCCGAGACAACCGGCCCTAAACTGACCCTCCTAACTATGTCAGATCAACATGGTTAATTCATCAAAAATATTCAGAATGATGAGAGGAACAAAATTCATGTTGATCGTGATCAGAGATAAGGTCCACCGCGCCCTCACGCGCCTCCCAAAGTGGCTGCGCGTGAAAGTCACGCGCCTGACACTGTAGCTACAGTGTCACCACCTTCACCCGTTTGTCTGTAATACGGGCCTGCCACCCGCGGCTTGACCCGGTTAATTAACCCCCAATTTCCACTCGATTTCACTCGTATTTGATCCTAACATGTTCATTAACTATCCAATTTAGGTTCTGAGACATTAATCAACCTCGACAAGTCCCCAATCGACCCATCGACCCTTGATCAACCAAACGGGTCAATCACCAGAACTTCCTGGTTTCTAATTCAATCTCCAATTAACTTCACAGGATGCATAATAGGATCAAAACGAACTAAAATGAACGATCAATTGAACCAACACTCACCTGGAAGTAGTCGGCAGAGTGAAGCTCACTCAATTCCTATTCAGGTTTAAACAATTTAAGCCGTCCCAGAGGCTCGTGGAAGCCTTACTGTCCACTGGGAATGGTTCCCGAAAAAGCTTCGATCGAAATAAACTATGTAGCCTTTGCTGGGTGGATGAATCAGACCACGTTCTAAAGCATTTGACATTCCTTTCTTTCCAGCACACACTTGCATAAACAATTGCACACTGAACCACCGCACATGGTGGTGCCGCCCATGTTCCCCCCGCGGTTGCTACAGTAACCAGGGGTAGAATGACCAAAATGCCCCTGGTTAAAAAATTACCAAAATGCCCTTTACTTTCTAGACCCGTAACTCAGCCATACGAAGTCCGATTTCGGCGTGCTGCCTGTCTACGGACTCAGGGCATCGAGACCTACCTAACGGTCCTTGAGTCATGTGAAAATTAGTTGTCAAATGAAAAGTCAACATTTTCCCCCTATCGTCCAAATTACGGTAATGCCCCTGAACTTCCGATAGTCATAACTTTTACCCTGATCGTCCGAATTGGACGTGCCACCTGTCTATGGACTCGTGACGTCCCAAACTACGTCACGGTCATTGGTCAAAGTCCATTTGACCCTCAAATCAAAAGTCAAAAATTTGGCAATACCATTCACAGGGGTAAAAACGTCAATTCATACATTAATTTACATTATTATAATCCTCGAATTTCCGGGGTGTTACAACCTTCCCCCCTTAAGAAATTTCGTCCCGAAATTTCAAAGAAACAAATAAGGAAATTGCTCTCGCATCTGAGCCTCGGGCTCCCATATGGCTTCTTCCACATTTTGGTGTTTCCAGAGAATCTTCACGAGAGGGATCGTCTTCCGACGTAGTACCTTGTCCTTCTGATCCAAAATCTGCACTGGTTGTTCCTCAAAGCTCAAATCCTCTCAGAGTTCGATAGGTTGTTCCTCCAGTACATGAGAAGCATCATGTACGTACTTCCGCAGCATTGATATGTGGAAACCATCGTGAACTCTAGAAAGTTCTGGAGGTAGTGCCAATCTGTAAGCAACCCTGCCAATCCTCTCCACGATCTAATATGGTCCGATAAAACGCAAACTTAGTTTCCCCCGTCGACCAAAACGGATAATCCCTTTCCACGGAGATAACTTCAGGAAGACAAAATCTCCCACTTCAAATTCCAAGTCTCGAATCCGTCGATCGGTATAACTCTTCTGGCGATCTTGTGCCGCCTTCAATCTTTCCTTGATAACACCAACAGTTTCCAGGGTTAAGTCCATCAACTCTGGCCCTACAGCCGCTCGTTCCCCTATCTTCATCCAGCAGATAGGTGTCCTGCACTGTCGACCATACAGTGCCTCATAGGGTGCCATCCCGATACTTGCCTGATAGCTGTTGTTGTAAACGAATTCTATCAATGGCAAATGAGTATCCCATGAATCCTGAAACTGTAGTATACAAGACCTCATCATGTCCTCTAGGGTCTGAATGGTCCTTTCAGACTGTCCATCGGTCTGTGGATGGAAAGCAGTACTGAAACGTAGGGTTGTTCCCAAAGTAGTTTGCAAACTCCGCCAGAACCTGGAAGTGAAACGCGGATCACGATCGGACACGATCGATTCCGGCGTACCATGCAATCGTATGATTTCTTTTACGAACAATTGAGCCAGTCGATTAGGTTTATAAGTCTCCTGAACTGGCAGAAAATTGGCTGACTTGGTTAACCGGTCCACGATCACCCACACTCCGTCAACTCCACTCTGAGTCCTTGGTAACTTAAAGACGAAGTCCATGGTGATGTGATCCCACTTCCACTCGGGAATCGGAAGTGGCTGCATAGCCCCATACGGTCTCTGCCGTTCCTCCTTAACCTGCTGACAGGTTAAGCATTTGCTTACGAACTCCACAATGTCCTTCTTCATTCCTGGCCACCAATAGTGGTTCCGGAGGGTACGGTACATCTTTGTACCTCCCGGATACATAGCATAAGCCGAACTATGGGCCTCCTCCAGAATCTCGGCCCGTAACTCTGCCACTGCAGGTACACACAAACGGCCCAACTTCACAAGTGCTCCATCATCTCGGATGGTAAAATCCTGTCTCCCATCGATCTCAATCCTGTAAATACAGAGTATCGGATCCTGAAGTTGTGCTTCGATAATCCGATCAATCAGCACTGGTCGTACATGAAAGCTGGCCAACAAAGCTTCATGCTCATCCGTATCCAAAACAACTCCCATCTTCCGGAGTTCCACCAGCAAAGGAAGATACACCATCCCCAGGTGTGCAACTGATCCTGCTGACTTCCTGCTGAGTGCATCTGCCACCACATTGGCCTTACCCGGATGGTACTTAATTGTACAATCATAATCCTTCAGCAGCTCTAACCATCTCTGTTGTCTCATGTTAAGCTCCTTCTGAGTGAATAGGTACTTTAGGATCTGGTGGTCGGTGTATATCCGGCACGTTCCGCCGAATAGGTAATGTCTCCAGATTTTTAGAGCATGAACCACTGCTGCCAACTCCAAATCATGGGTAGGGTAGTTCAACTCATGAGTCTTTAGCTGCCGGGATGCGTAGGCGATAACCTTACCAGTCTGCATCAACACGCAACCCAAACCTTGTAGCGATGCGTCACTAAAGACTAAGAATTCTCCACTGTCATCCGGCAATGCAAGGACAGGTGCAGTGGTCAATCAATCCTTCAACTCTAGAAAGCTCCGATCACACTGCTCGTCCCAAATGAACTTTACTCCCTTCCGAGTCAATCGAGTTAATGGTGCAGCAATTTTGGAGAAACCCTTCACGAATCTCCGGTAGTAACCTGCTAACCCGACAAAACTCCGTACCTCCGTTCCGTTGTCGGTCTAGCCCAGTTAGTCACCGCCTCTGTTTTCTGGGGATCCACGCTAATCCCATCCGTTGATATCACATGCCCCAGAAAACCAATACTGCTCAGCCAAAACTGACACTTGCTCAGCTTGGCGTACAACTGTTCCTATCTCAACTTCTCCAACACCAACCGTAGATGTTCTTCATGTGCTCGGGCACTCCTTGAGTACACCAAGATATCATCGATGAACACAATCACGAACTTATCCAAGTAGGGTCGAAAGACTCGGTTCATCAGATCCATGAATGATGCTGGAGCATTCGTCAAACCAAAAGGCATCACAAGGAACTCGTAGTGTCCGTAACGGGTTCGAAAAGCAGTTTTCGGAATATCTTCCTCCGATATCCTCAGTTGGTGATACCCAGACTGCAAATCGATCTTCGAAAAGCACTGTGCTCCCCGCAACTGGTCAAAAAGGTCATCGATCCTGGGTAGAGGATACTGGTTCCTCAGTGTCACCTTGTTGAGTTGCCGATAGTCACTGCACAAACGGAGACTCCCCTCCTTCTTCTTCACGAACAACACCGGTGCTCCCCACGGTGAAGTACTCGGTCGGACGTATCCCAAATCCACCAACTCCTGCAATTGAGTTTTGAGTTCTCGTAACTCGGCCGGCACCATCCGGTATGGTGCCTGGGGGGATATAGGTCGGGTACCGGGGAGTAGTTCAATTGTAAACTCGATCTCCCTCGATGGTGGTAATCCAGGGAAGTCTTCCGGGAACACATCTGAAAACTCACGTACCACCGGTATCTTGTCGATACCCGAAGTATCAACCTGTTCTGACACGACATACGCCAGATAACCCTAGCATCCCTTCCGTAGAAGTTTGGTAGCAGTAAGTGAAGAAATCACTTCAGGAGGCGAACCGCCACGCTCCCCCTGAAAGATAACCTCCGGCAAACCCGGGCTTCGCAGAATAACTTGCATGCTACAGCAATCGATGAGCGACCCATGCTCCGATAGCCAATCCATCCCCAAAATTACATCGAAGTCGTGGATATCCAGAATAATTAAGTCCGCTGGTAAATCCACATCCTCAATTCTCACCGGGCACCTCCGAAACACCTGATTCACAAGGTATACGATGCCCATCGGGGTGCCAACACCCATCTCACAATCTAAGGCTGATACCACACAATCAAGCATACCCGCCCAACTCTTCGAAATAAAAGAATGTGTAGCCCCCGCATCCATCAATACACGTACTAGAAGGTTTAAGATATGTAGTGTACCTGTAACCACGCTTGGGGCGGTCCTCGCCTGCTGCTGGGTCATTGCAAACACCTGGGCCCTAGGGCCTCCATTCCGTCCGAGGCCGCGCGCGCCACGCCCAGCACCACGGTCACTTCCCTGACCTCGACCTCTGTTAGTGTGGGAAGTCGTGCTCTGCAACACACTAGAGCCCCCAGCGTCGTTGTTCTTGGACAATATCGGGCAATCACAGGCATAATGGCCCTCTTCTCCGCAAGCAAAACAGTTTACTGGCCTCGGCCTATCTGATTGCCCACCAGAAGCACCGCTCCAAGATGAACGCTGCCCAGAGTTGAATCCTGATCCTCTGCCCTGAGAGCCTCCACGTCGACCTGACCAGCCACGACCCTTAAAAGATGAGAGTGCTCCCCTGTAGCCCTCTCCCTTAATGTTCATCTGGCCCGTTGGCCCACGGTGTGGGCGATCCTGACATTGCCCCTCGCCCGAAGGCTGTCGTGTCTGGTGTGCTGCCAGATTGGCCTCGACACGCACCACAGCGTCGACCATATCTCTTAGAGAAGCATGAGTAACAGCAGTCACACTTGCCCGGATCTCGCCTCGGAGTCCAAGCTCAAACCTTTGGCATTTGTCCTCCTCCGTGCTCACGAATGATGCAGCGAACCGGGATAGTTTCCCAAAAGTCTGCTCGTAGTCTGCAACGGACATATCCCCCTGTTCCAGCCGCAGGAACTCTGCCTCTCGTGCCGCCGAAACGATCGCGGGTAGTACTGGTCCAGAAATTGGGAACAGAAAACTTCCCAAGTAGTGGTATGGACAGACCATCCAGACATTTCAAGGCCGTGCCACCACTGATAGGCTCCTTCTTCCAGTAAGAAGGCCTCCAAGGTCACCCGTTCACCCGGAGGGTAGTGCATCACTGTGAAGATCCTTTCCCACTTGGTGATCCAATCATGAGCATCTTCGGGGTTTGATCCCCCGTTGAAAGGTGTGGCTCCCAGACGCCGAGCCCGCTCAATGCTTGCTCATTCCATTTCCCTTTCCAGATCCTCGTCAGTTCGTGTATGAGGAATCCTCCTTAGAGGCATAACCAACTGTCAAGAGGCATAGATCAGATAACATTATCCTTAAACTCGAAAAGTAACTAGTAGTAATCGCTAGTCTAGCATGCTGACCACAACCTAGTGCTCTGATACCAAGCTGACAGGACCCGCCCCGATCCCCCCTAGGACCACATGGGGACGTGCCCTGCTCCCGTCTGACACCCAAATTAACATACCAATTTTAACCTCAAACGTTCAAATTCATAAATAACCAAATTAAAGTTATACATCAATCCGAAATAAATAGATGTTAGACAAGGGATGAAAACCAAAATTACAAATTGCGAGCACGACTCTAAAATAAACCTGCGGGCAAACCACCCAACAGGAGATCAGGTACGCGGAAGTAGATCTATGCCTCAGCCTCAGGTTCCTCCTCTACCCCAGTAGCACAGCCTGGAGGGGTTACCAAAACATTAAGGGTGAGTGGGCCGAAACTCAAGTTTATAAAACTGTTTAATAAGTAAAACATATAATTTACCCCTCCGTTTTCCAAACATGCATGCATCAGAATTTAAAACCATAAACCATATAATATGAATCATAAGGCATGTAATAAAATCATAAGATAATTTTAGCCACTGCACTATACGCTCCAATCCTGACATCCCAGATGTCTGACGTCCCTGACGTCCAATAAGGTCACAGTCTCAAGGCTACGCGTGCCACTCGGGGTCTCAATCCCGAATCCAATCCCCGAACCCTGTCCGGGTACGGCATCTCAAATGCCTAGCGTCCTAGACGCTCGACGTCCCTGACGTCAAATAAGCAATCCTGATCCTGAGTCATTTTACGGTCCGGTTCCTCCGTAGAATGACCCCTCGCAGGCAATGCGCCATGACCACTCCGGGGTACCACATCCGGAGGAGACAGTATCACAAGAATGGATCTATACAGTGCAGTACCAAATACATTTTATTGATATCCACATGCAAAACATGTATACGTAGATAAAATCCAAACCAATCTTTAAGTTTCATCAAACGGGTCTCAAACCCAAATACCGTGAAACGTGCCATAACCATAATTTCAATATCATCAAAACCGTTTCATGATTCCAGCATGTGAATATGTAAGTAAATCAGAAAACATTTAAGCATGCAAGGGTTTAATGAAATCGGGCCCACTCACAGTACGATCCCGCGGTGAACCTGCGCGTACGAACTTGTACTGGGATTATCGTACAATTCCTATCAGTCCAAATCACACGTAAGGGTCACTTCAAGTCTTAAACATTTATCCAAAAATTCCGAAACAGAAATCGGCTCGGGGAAACCGTCAACACGTTTCCCGAGACAACCGGCCCTAAACTGACCCTCCTAACTATCTCAGATCAACATGGTTAATTCATCAAAAATATTCAGAATGATGAGAGGAACAAAATTCATGTTGATCGTGATCAGAGATAAGGTCCACCGCGCCCTCACGCGCCTCCCAAAGTGGCTGCGTGTGAAAGTCACGCGCCTGACATTGTAGTTACAGTGTCACCACCTTCACCCGTTTGTTTGTAATACAGGCCTGCCACCCGCGGCTTGACCCGGTTAATTAACCCCCAATTTCCACTCGATTTCACTCGTATTTGATCCTAACATGTTCATTAACTATCCAATTTAGGTTCTGAGACATTAATCAACCTCGACAAGTCCCCAATCGACCCATCGACCCATGATCAACCAAACGGGTCAATCACCAGAACTTCTTGGTTTCTAATTCAATCTCCAATTAACTTCACAGGAAGCATAATAGGATCAAAACGAACTAAAATGAACGATCAATTGAACCAACACTCACCTGGAAGTAGTCGTCTGATCCACTGAAATTTCTCTGAACACTGCAGTCACCGTCCCAGCTCACCCGTGGCTGATGGCTTTCGATTTCGATATGGTTGAGTTCCAAATACTCCCAGAAGACTAAACCAGGCCTTGGTTTGGTCCAACAATCACCAGAAATTCAAAACCCGATTTCCCTCCAAATTTTTCTCGAAATGGTTTCTCTCTGGTTCCTCACCTATTCTCAGTTCTTTCAACGGCAGAGTGAAGCTCACTCAATTCCTATTCAGTTTTAAACAATTTAAGCCGTCCCAGAGGCTCGTGGAAGCCTTACTGTCCACTTAGAATGGTTCCCGAAAAAGTTTCGATCGAAATAAACTATGTAGCCTTTGCTGGGTGGATGAATCAGACCACGTTCTAAAGCATTAGACATTCCTTTCTTTCCAGCACACACTTGCATAAACAATTGCACACTGAACCACTGCACATGGTGGTGCCGCCCATGTTCCCCCCGCGGTTGCTACAGTAACCAGGGGTAGAATGACCAAAATGGCCCTGGTTCAAAAATTACCAAAATGCCATTTACTTTCTAGACCCGTAACTCAGCCATACGAAGTCCGATTTCGGCGTGCCGCCTGTCTACGGACTCAGGGCATCGAGACCTACCTAACGGTCCTTGAGTCATGTGAAAATTAGTTGTCAAATGAAAAGTCAACATTTTTGCCCCTATCGTCCAAATTACGGTAATGCCCATGAACTTCCGATAGTCATAACTTTTACCCTGATCGTTCGAATTGGACGTGTCACCTGTCTATGGACTCGTGACGTCCCAAACTACGTCACGGTCATTGGTCAAAGTCCATTTGACCCTCAAATAAAAAAGTCAACAATTTGGCAATACCATTCACAGGGGCAAAAACGTCAATTCACACATTAATTTACATTATTATAATCCTCGAATTTCCGGGGTGTTACATCCACTCACAGTATCGAACCCTCAATCGCATCCTGAACGTCCTGTACGTTCTTCAGCTTCCTCGGGAAATCCCGAACCTGTCAACCATCACCCAAGAACGTTACTAACACGTCTACCAAGACTCTCCTAATTTCCCACAAAATTCCCCGTGTCCTAAACGTAACGAACCGAAACCCTACACCTTCAACCTCCCGGAACTACTTCGATCCGACGTCCGAACAACCCAATACCTAGTTCAATGGATCCGTTATAACATTTAAAACAGAAACCTAGTTGGACTCTTCGCCGGAAACCACCGGACGCGCCCCCACGCGCCACCCAAAGTGGCTGCGTGTGGCCCTCACGCGCCTGCTACAGGAACACTGTTCATCGTCTTCTTCCTCACGTGAACCGGGCTGAACCGGCGTTCCCGGTTCTCCACCGTCCAGCCACCAATTCAACTCCTCCCTTCACCATTTTCACCATCCAGTCCTAATGAACCTGCCCCTCTAACTCAAACACGACGACACCGTCCCTAACTCGTCGACTCAAGCTCGAAGCCAAAGCCCGATAATCCTCTGTTTCACGATCCGTCCACCCAGACCTTCCCCCGTCACGGCGACCACCCCAGTCGACTCCTAGGACCTTTCTGAGCCTCACACCACTCACCAAAGTCTTCGATTCATTCCCAAAAGCCATGACTTTCGAAATGAACAAAACGGAAAAACAGAGGAGTTGAGTCTTACCGTCGATTCGTCCTCCGCCGTTCGCACCGCTGCGCACCACGGTGTCCACTGAGTCCCCTGCAGCCATCTTAGCCTCCCCTCAGCTTGGATTAGGCCAACACACGGCACAACCACCACCACGATCTCTCACCTCTTCTCTGTTTTCTCTGGTTTTCCCGTGGCTCACACCTCAGACACACACAACCACTGCCCCTTCCAACCTTCTCCCTAGCTCTCTCACAGTCCCTAGTCACTCACTCCCTTACCAGGACACACAAACACACTCTGCACTCGTCCAATTCTCCCAATCTCTCAGTCTCTGTTCTCTCTTCTTCGAGCACACACACACACAACCCAAATAATTGGAGCCGTGCTCCCTAGAACCAACCAGACCCTTAACACGTGTCACAATCCCAAAACCCTTCGCACAAGTGTCTCAATCTCAGCCGTCCACTTGTCACACTCTATTGCACAAATCCCCAGACAACCAAAAGACCAAAATGCTCCTCTTTTAATCCAAAAATTACGATAATGCCACTACCTTTCTAGACCCGTAACTCACACATCCTAACTCCGATAAATACGTGCCGCCTGTCGTTGAATTCAGGACGACGAGATCTACCTAACTATCCTAGGTCAACGTGTCAAATCCCGATCGTACAAAAAGTCAACTCTTCCCCCTATTTTAACCAAATTACGTAAGTGCCCTCAACCTTCCAAACATCATAACTTTCTCCTCGGATGTCGGAATCGGGCGTGCCACCTGTCTACGGATTCGTGACTTCCCAAAATACGTCACAGTCACCAGTCAAAATCCATTTGACCGTCCAAACTAAAAGTCAACAATTTGCCCGAACTAGGGGTAAACTCGTCATTCTATTCTAACGAACCACCCATCACCAACTAACCTCCGATTAGGATCGCTAATCCCATCTTAAACACGGTCTTAACCCTAACTTCCCGGGCGGGTCGTTACACAGGGGAGATTGGATATTTTGTGAGAGGGCTTGTAGGATTGTGACATGTGGCAAGGGGCTAGAGGTTTCTACACAAGAGTGCATGGTGTGTGTTTTAAATTTGTGCAGTGTGTGTTCGTGTTTGTTCGAAGAAGAGAGAAACAGAGGGTGAGATTGAGAGAAACTTGAGAGTTGGCCGTGTGTGTTGGTGTGGCTTGGTGATTGAGTGAGTGAGTAGCGATCGAAAGGGAGGTAGTGAGTGAGTTGTGAGGGCAACTCATGTCAGTTTGAGTGTGTGAGGAGTGTGTGAGTTCACGGGAAAACCAGAAAACATAGAGGGTGTTGGGTGGTGGTGCTGCCGTGTTTGATCAATCGAGGCTGGTGGTGGTGTCCAGAGGACGGAGGAGGATGAGAGGAGTCACATAATCACGGCTGAGCTCACGGCGGCTATCGTTAGGCAGGTAATTTCTTTCCCCCCGTATCTTTGCTCTGTTTTGCCGTGGAAGTTCAAATCGATAGTTATGAAGTCTGGGGTCGAGTCGAAGGGTTTGGTGAGTGTTAGTCGACTCAGTGAGGTCCTAGGAAGCTGCTGGTTGTGCAGCCATGACGGGGGATTGCACGGAGAAGGCCAGAACGACGGTGAGTTTACTGTGTTCTCTGTTTTTCAGTTTGGGTTCAAACTTAAAGTCGGGGGTTTTGAGGTTGAGTCGAACTGTTTTAGGGCTTTTAAGGAGTCCAGTGAGTTGTCTTTGAGCTTAGGGGAACAATTTGAGGCTGGGGGAATGGACGGGTGGCCGGATTAAAGAACAGGGGTACGGGTGGTTTTTGTTTCGAGCTTGGGACGTTGAGTTATAAGCTGTGTTGGAGTGTTTGGAGTAGGGGAATCGATTACTGGGTAGAAGACGATGAGATTGGTGGAGATAGGAGCAGAAATGGTGGACGGACGGTGGAGAACCGGTCATGCCGGTCCGGAACAGTGCACGGGTTCGAAGGTTGAAGATGAACAGTGACTGTGCAGGCGCGTGAGGCCCACGCGCAGCCACTTTGGGCGGCGCGTGGGGGCGCGTGCGGCAGTTTTTGGGGAAACTTTCAACTAAGTTTTTGGTCTAGATGTTGTAACGAGTCTATGGGAATAGGTTTCGGATTAATCGGACGTCGAATCGAGTTAGCTCCGCGAGGTTGAAGGCTTAGGGTCTCGGTTCGTTACGTTTAGGACCCGGGGATTTTTGGGGAAAATTAGGAGGACCTTAGTGAATGTGTTAGTGACGTACTTTGGTGACTTGTGACAGGATCGGGAGTCCCCGAGGCGGACGAGGAACGTGCAGGACGTTCGGGACACGAGTGACGTACCCGGTATCTGTGAGTGGACCCCTTCTCTATACTTGAGCATGCATAACTACTTTTCTATAATTGTTTCATGGTTTTACTCATGATTTCATGTTTATTGAATATGCTATGTTGGTTTTACATAATTGCACGTTTTTCGAGAAGTTCAGTTTTCAGCACGTTTTACGAGAAATATTTGAATCCTGATTTCGGTGCCATGATTTTGGGACTTCAATGGTTCTAAATGGATTTAAGATATGACTTGATAAATAAGATTTTCGGTTTTAGAATCGAATTTCGGAAAGAGGAATTTGGTTTTAAAGTTGAAAAGTGGAATTCCGGATTTGGGTTCGGAACAACGGTTCTGGATGCCGGAAGGGCATCAGACCGGTGATTCCGGATTCGGGTTTGGATATGAATTTAGAAATGGTTTTCGAATGGTTTTGGATTGGATTTGCTGGATCTGATTATTGGGTTTAAAGACCCGGATATTGTGATTGACGGGGGACGGGCCCTAATTGGGTTTAAAGACCCGAGTTGAGTTTAAAGACTCGGATATATTGATATTTCCCCCGTAGGCCTGTTGAGTTTAAAGACTCGGGAGTTTAAAGACTCGGATGATTGAGGCTTGGATTGAGTTTAAAGACTCGGGAGTTTAAAGACTCGGATAGGTCCAGCAGGTTTGATCGGATAATAATTGTTTGGTATTTATGCTTTATGATATGGTTTTATGATGCTTATGATGTGGTTTCTATAACTGTTTTTATGATGATTCTGCAACTGTTTTTATGACGATCCTTATGTGATTTACCACTGGTTTTAGCTAATGGGTTATGCATGTGTGTTTTCAAAACGGAGGGCTAAAACCTTGGTTTGATTATAAAACGGTTTTCGAAACTTTTATTCTTTATGGTCCACTCACACTTTTCTGTTTTTAATTGCCCTCCAAGTCTTGGAGCTAGCGCGGGGGTTGACGTTGAGGCAGTGTCGGAGGCATAGAATACTCGAGAGTGACCCCGGAGTGATTTAAATTTTCCGATGTGCGTATGTTTTGTGTATCGGTTTTTGTTTTCTTAGTTTGGTACTATGCTCTGTATAACTACTGACTCTGGGATGTTGTAAATTCTCCTACGTCTGACAATGTAATTTGTGGTTTCTGTGAGGTTGTTTCGGTCTTTCGTTTTTGGGTTGTCAGACGGGAGCAGGGTTTAGTCCCTAATCCTTGGGGATTAGGGGTAGGCCCTCACAAGAATTAGACCTGAAAGAGAGAGAATTGGGAGGGTTGGATGGATATAGGAATAATTTTTTTCTTTTTGGGTAATTGTTGAACTTTTTTATTTTTTATCAAAATACTCATTTTCTAACTGCAGTTAGTAACATAGTATAACTTTTGGTGCAATATACTTGACAGAATGGAGGTTTATGGAGTATATTATTAGAAGTTGGTGCTGGGGAGCAAATTGAGACTGGATATATGATTCGGAAAGTATTTTTGAGTAATAAATATCAGAGCGGGTTATCCCACATGGATGGCTTAACGGCCACACGTGTCACACGTACCCAATCAAATCATCACGTGATAGGCTGAAAAATCCGCCACACGTGAGGGGGCTTGTTGAGATGTGAGGAAAATGTCCCATATCGGAAAAGCACAACTACAATTCGTGCCTTATAAGATTTTGGGCTACTCCCCCCATTGCCAATTGGTTTTGGGGTGGAACTTCAACTTCTAACATGGTATCAGAGCGGGTTATCCCACGTGGATGACTTAACCGCCACACGTGCCACACGTTGCCCAGTCACTCGCTGCGTGGGGGCGTAGTGACGACAACCTGCTAGTGGTTGAAAAAAAAAAAGGAGTTGAGAGAGGTATGAGACAATGGGCTCATACGAATGTGGGACAATGGGCTCACATCATCACGTGTTGGCTGGAAGAGCCGCCACACGTGAGGGGGCGTGTTGGGATGTGAGGATAAGAGTCTCACATCGGAAAAGAGGAAATAGAATGTGTGCCTTATATAGTCTTGGGCAACTCCCCCTATCACCAATTGGTTTTAGGGCCGAACTCCTGAGTCTATATAATGGCCGGAATCCTGATCTCTAACATGGTATCAGAGCCCCCTCACGTGGGGGAGTAGCCCAAGATCTTATAAGACACAAATTGTAGATGTGCTTTTCCGATGTGAGACATTTTCCTCACATCTCAACACGCCCCCTCACGTGTGGCGGATTTTTCAGCCTATCACGTGACGATTTGATTGGGTACGTGTGACACGTGTGGCGGTTAAGTCATTCACGTGGGATAACCCGCTCTGATACAATGTAAGAAATTAAGGTTCCACCCCATAACCAATTGGCTTTGGGATGGAACCTCAACTTCTAACAATAAATCATATAATAATTATGCATCAATGATACAACTAAGTATCTTTTCTCCAATATTTTTTTGTTTACAAAGTTTGATGTGATAATATTTAATTTTTTGTCATTTTTTTTTTAATTTTCGTTCTTAACAAATGAAAATAGAGCCAACAAACTTAGTACAGAATTTAATACAAAATTTTTGTATGTATCATGATGCCATTGAAGGTTAATACGACTCAATATAAGAATATTGGAGGAAGGGGAATGAACACACACTGGATATCAGACTCGACTTTCCACTATATATTGGAGCGGAAAGAATACCATTGCACTAGTAGTACTAGTATTAACGTTAATTATCAAGACTCTTACAAAATAAATTTTTAAATAAATTTATTCTTTTTTATACAATGATATTGAGCAAAGTATATATACATCAACAATAAATGTATAGGACCATTATTTTTTATTTTAATTACTGTATAATAAGATATCTTAAATTTTAAATTGAACACTTATTAAAAAACGTATCTAATATGCAATATATATATATATATATATAAATTTATTGTTGATGCATAATTTTTTGTTCAAATTCGTTGATTAACTTTGACATCCAAATTCTTGATAATTTTAAATGTCCAATAAATTCACTTTAAAACAAAAAGGGAAAACATCATTTTACACCTTTGAAGGTACGTTAACATCAGAATCGACCGCTAGATTATTTCAATTTTATTATTTTACTCAATATGATTTTGAGATCACATCAATTTACTCTAGGGGTGGCAATGGGTCGTGTCGTGTCGGGTTCGTGTCGTGTCATGAATTCTGTTTTACTCATTTATGCCCAACCCGAATCCGACCCGTTTAATAATCGTGTCAAGAATGTCCAACCCGAACCCGACCTGTTAATGGCCCGTGTAACCCGTTTAACCCGTTTAACCCATTTAATAAACAGGTCATACTCAAAACTCAATTAATCTATGACCCGTTTGACCCGTTTAACCCGTTTAACATGTTTAACCTATTTAAATTATAAAATTTAATAGATATTTAGGTAGTAAATGGGTAGATATATGAATTAGTAATGACACGTTTATTAAATGGGTCAATATATAAGCCAATATACGGGTTAACCTGTTAACCCGAAATCTACCCATTTATTAAACGGGTTAACAGGTTATTAAACGGGTTAACAGGTTGACCCGAAACCCACCCGTTTAATAAACGGGTCATAACGGGTTGACCCGAAAATGACCCAAAATTTTAATCGTGCGGGTTGACCCGCATAAATTTCGTGCGGGTTTCGAGTCGTGTATCGGGTCGTGTCAAAAATTGCCACCCTTAATTTACTCCATCTGCATATTTCAACAATTAAATCATTAATTAAGTTAAGGGCATTCTTGAAATACATTGCAAATTCTTACTCTTGTTATTTTTTTAGGAAGTGACTAATTATTTTGATTTAGTTACTCTTTTAAATCAGTGTATTTAAACAAGCAATAAGAGCATAATTAAACTTAATGTAAATGTAAATGTAAATGTAATACCCTTATAGTTTGTTAAATGCACTAATTTGAACAAAAAATAGTTAAATTAAAATAATTAGTCACTTAATTAAAAAGAAAACAAGAATTTATAATGAATAATAAGAATACCCTCAATTTAATTGATAATTTACTAATAAAATAGGCATATAAAGTAAATTGATATGATCATAAAATTATATGAAATAAAATAATTAAATTAAAACTTAATGATGGATTTAAATGTTGACTCTAAATTTTGAGGTGTGAATAATGTTTGTCCCAAAAAAAACTCATTAAATACATGCAAACTCAAACTATGGAGGGAGAGTTGTGCCTATGTGGGCGACAAACACAGACATGCAAATCTTTGACCGTTGACGTTTCTCCATAGATATAGATACAATTCCGCTTGCTTAAAGAAAACTATTTTTGCATTTAACATCTCGAGGAAAGCGGTAGAATTCTACTTTGGATAAACATTCTTTAAAAAATTATAAATTTTATTATGATTACTATTTTTCCTTTCCAAATAATCAAGAGAAGCGAATGTGTAAACTATGTTTATATTTTCGTCCCCAGCCCCATTCTACTGTCTCTACTCTATTGCCTCTATTTTAATTATATTTTTTATTTGTTATGGCTAATGCCTTGAGTGTGAGAATGAGATTTTTTTAGGTTATGTTTGGACTACAAATTTCAAAAATTCTAAATATTTAGGGTTCTTTTTTTAAAAAAAAAACTTAGAAATACGGATTAAAACAAAGAGGAGCTCCTAGGGCATCCATAACTAGAGATGTCGAATGTCCAAGCTACAACGGCTTCTGCAGAATAACTCTCTCCTACCTTTGATTCCGGCCTTGTTGTAACCTCGAACATGTTAATGATTAGCAACAAAATTGGCTTCACCAAATAATTTATGTTCAATTATTTGAAAATGAGGAACTTCAAAGTATTAAGGGATTTAAAATGAGCATAAAAAAACAACTAGATAAGGATTTCATAAGTAAAACCGATTAACGTGTTACTTATAGATTCGATCTAAATGTCTTGCATCTACTCATTGAAATCTCATGATACTTTGAAATTTCTCATTTTTAACTGATATAATACCCTTCGAACTTTGAAGTTCCACATGCAACCATACCTTTGAGGAAGTATTATTGTTAGGGTTTTTCTTTTCTTTAAAAAAGAAGAAGAGGGAACTGACATAATTATATATATTATACTCACTTTTATCAACTAAAGTTGTAGGAAGACAAATACACCAATTCATTTTCACGTCTTGCATTTAAATCTTATTCTAAATCTTTGGAGATATCAACTAAAGTTATAGGAAGACAAATGCACCAATTCATTTTCACGCCTCACATTTAAATCTTAGTTTGATTCTCTAGAGATATCAACTAAAGTTCTAGGAAGACAAATACAACAATTCATTTTCACGCCTCGCATTGAAATCTTAATCTGTTTCTTCAGAGATCTAAACCAGCAATTATTGGACCATCAATTTTGAACAAAACAAGAGGTCAGCTTGAACTTACACACGTATATAATTGTGATGGAACCTTTTTCAATTCTGTTGCCAAATTGGAATTTTTTAAAGGCTTGTCCAAGATGGATACAATTGGAATATGTGATGGCGAGTTAGCATGTCCTTAGTGTTTATTGGTTTGAATTATGGTTACTCACATAATATAAGAAAAAGAAAACATTGGGATTTGATGTTTAACTAGAAAGTAATGTTAAATTAAAAAGAAAATGATGTTTCCATCATTTTTGTTTACCACATGGTTTAGTTTCAAAGAAGAGATAAAAAGATAGGTGGAAGCTTCATTATGAAATGTGGGTACACAAAATTATTGAAGGGGCAATATTTCATGATTCAAGGAGCATGGAGTTGTTGAGTTTTTATTTTCATTTTTGGTCGAAGATTTTTGACCTTTTTTTCTTCTTCTATGAATGGAGATGGAGCATTGGATCCAGTTGAAGTCCCCGATATTATGGCTGCCTTGAAAATATACACTACTTGGAAAATGAGTTGTGCGTCTTATCACGAAGTCAATGGAAATATATTAGAGATGTTGAACAGCGCAAGTATTAGAAATTGAACATTGAGATTCAGAGTTTTATCTTCTCTAGTTGTGGACTTCGTTTTTGCTCTTAATTTTGTTGTAACAAGATTACTCATCATCAGGATCATGCATGCACATATGTATATATTCATGGTTTAGTTTTTGCCTAATTAATTAAGGAATAATCACATTTTCTTTTGTTGGGGAGTTTTTACATATAAGGTTTTAATGACGATGCTCCCACATTAACTCCTCATTATTTAATTATTTGTAAATTTTATAATATATGATAATAGGAGACTTGAATTTTATTTTATTTATTGAAAAGTATAGAAACCACAAACAATAAAAGGTAAGCTCTAGCAAAAAATCTGTTGAATTGCGAACAGGCCAGGGAGGAGAGGATTGTAGCAATCAAGAACTTGTTATAGCATAATTTACAATAAAAAATTTAATAAAGAACTTGTTATAGCAATCAAGAACTTGTTATAGCATAATTTAATAAAGTCAATCCTATTCAGTTGTCTTTTACTATCACTAAGCAAGGACGCCCATGCATATGATGGTAATTGATGTTTGATTACGACAACTAAACGAGGACGGATTAAGGAATTTAAAAATTTGTACATTCATCAAATTTTATTCAAAAATTGCAGAAAACGATAAAAATGGGACAAATTTTATTTAAAAATTGAAGAAAATGATAAAATAGAGACATTTTACTCAAAATTGGAAGAAAATAATAAAATAAGGCCAATTTGTTTTTTTAAATGAAAAAAAATGATAAAATGAACTTATTACATATAACCAAAACTACCCACAGCAAGTGGAATCGAGCCTGAAAAGGTAGCAAATTACAAACCTAGACTACAACCCAAGCTTCCCCCTTTGCAGATCCACAACTAAGCCTCATTAAATGGTCGGTTGTATATTAATTGTTTTATGCATATGTGCGAATGCCTCTATCGTATGTATGTAGTGATCAAAGATTGTGTAAATTAAAAATAGGGCAAATTGTAGTTTATTACTATACCATTTACAGAAGATAATAAAATTATATATATATTTTAAACTGTTTCATTTTACAACTATATATTTTCTTAAATATTACATTTTGAATCCTCTATCACGTTTTTTTTCCTCCTGTTAAATGTCGATGTTGGGCCCCATTAATTATTCATTTTTAAATTCATGCTACATTAAAAGACGAAATTACCCTTAACCCACCTTCTCCCTCCCAACATGTTCCGAAGTTGCAGCTTTCTCCCTTGTCAACGAGTCTATTCCAATTCGAAAGGAATAGACGCTGCCATCAGGAGGTCCTTGACGCGTTCCCCACTCGTCAATTCTCCCGTCAGACAATAGAGACAATACGTGTTTAGTTAATAAAAAGGTATTTTTGGAAAAAAAAAAAAAAAACTCCATTGTGCATACTAATCGTATTTCTCTTTTGGGTTGGAGTTCCAATCACTGGTTCAGGTGGCCGGCCGGTTTGTAGGCTTAGTCGAAATAAAGGATGATAGGATGGTGAAAAGCTTGAACGTTGACAATCTGCGTCTTTGAACAAAGAAGAAAGATGATGAACTAGGTAATGAGTTAAAATACAAATAATTAATGGGTGAGACTCAAATACTCCACATCAGCACCTACCTGACTGTAAAGGAAGATGCGACGGACGATTTGTGTAAAATTTTAAAATATATGATACTCAAATAAAATATATATAGATATATATATATATATACACATGTAATTATGTTGTCAGATATAAATACGATGATAGTAAAAATATAATTTATGTTTAAAATATAGCGCATGCACAAGCAAAGGGTCCTGCAAAAGGCTTACGAGTTACGACCATTCACATTCGTCAATGATTGTAATACAATATTTGTGGGGGCACAAATATACGTTCACATCACGAAGATCTTGTTATATATATGGAACAAAATAAAATCTCATATTCACACGTAAATGGCTCAATTACGAATTAATTAGTTTGTATTTTATTATTATGAATATAATTACTGATTTGAATCATGTTTTGGAAGATTTATAATATAATTTAAAAAAAAAAAATGATTATCACACCATCCCCGATCAGTTAAATAAATTGTTAAATTTTTTAGTTTCTCATTCATACATTACCTAAGCAATTAAATTATAAATTAAACTAAATTCCAGCACATAGAACATAGAAAACCTAATTATCTTTTTTATTAACAGCTTTTTAAGATATGATTAACTTTAAGAGACCCATAATGTGGTCCCAAGTATGAGGCTGACCTTTGGGTGTACGTAACATGGAAAAAATTGTCACTGAGAGCACAAACATGCTGCTTGTAAATTATTTATCGAAAATGTAAAAGCTAGCTACTTACCGTATCGGTAATCCAGGATCCTGCTGCCTTAATGTGACAGTTGAGTACCTGAAATTAGGGTTTAACTAGCTATCAGATCAGCTACCATAATTAAACGAATTAGACTATGTACACAAAGTATAACTTATTGACTTCATGTTAATTGGCCACCAGTCATTCAATTTTGATGCAACCTGTGAAAACTATTACTTAATTAGGCACATCAAACTTTTGGGTTCAAATTAATATGTCATATAGTAGACCAGTCAAGTTAATTTTTAAGGTTTGATCGAGGGTTTAAGGTTTGGAGTTGAATTCTTACATATGCATTATATATTGCAAGTTTTAATTTGTTCGTTGAATGAGTTGTGGAGTTAATATATGTGATCATGTTTGGTTTATAAATTTTTTTTTTAATTTTTTATACCAACGTCTGTACTATGATTAATTCGTTATTTTTTAATACATATGCAAGTGATCGATAATCATAATTGTTTATTTTTTAAAATTTCATATAAATATAATTCTATAAAAAAAATCAATCAAATTAAAGATTATTTACGTAGGTTTTCAAAGCAATTGACGATTTTGGTATCAATTTTGATACTTATGGTGCAATGTTATATATAATTGGAGCAAAAGCCCCCAAACTTTACTCTAATTTTTGAAGTCATCCTTGAACTTCAATTTTAGTTTTTTTGTCCCTAAACTTTACTTTACCATAATAATCGAGGTAAAGTTCAAGAACGGTTATTACAATTAGGGTATAATTGCTTATATATATATATATGTAAATCACCAAATTTTTGTTTGTTTTATATTTTTAAAAAAATGAAATGATCTTTATATAACATTAGTACAAGGGCTTTGGAGATTGGCCACCATGTGGCCGCATGCATCGAATGGTACGTAGAATATTTTGTGACGATCTTTTTACTTAACACGGTAACATGCATATGCATGGTACAAAATCATGGTTTTACCTGGTGGAATACCTGGGCAATTTTTTGTTTTGAACGTACCCAGCTGCTGCGCTCAGTGCCCACAGGAAATTTAGCAATCCGTATTTGTGTAATGATGGATGGAGGAGTGAGTAGTGTTTAGTGAGAGCAGCCCTACCTTGTTGAATTATTGGTTAAATGCTGGATGTTGAACGGAATCTTTTTATCTTCTTCGGGCGAAAAAGTAATGAGGTAACAAAATGATGAGGCTTGTGAAACATGTCGAAAGCAGAAAAAAAAAAAAGTATATATTTATATGTAGCAAAATTCAAAGCTGTTGATCGATCGAGGAAGTTACTTTTAACTTTTAACCCATGGTCCCTACTAGTTGGGCAGTTGTTCCTCTATAATTATGCAGATGGTTAATAGAGCATCAGCTAATTAATACTCATCTGAGTAATTGTTTGCAGGCATGAGCTATCAGACTTATTGGTAAACGGTAAATGGTAAATGGTAACTGGGACGAGTACGACTTAATTTGTTTTAGATAAGGCGGATATATATATATATATATGTGTGTGTGTGTGTACGTTGATGGTGCCGCCATTACATCAGTCGATCGTGTTGTTTTTGTCATGTCATATTGACTTCCTGTGAATTGGTGTCTTAGTTAAAAGCATGTGTATGTTCAGGCTATAGGGTCATGCCACCCATGATGAAAGCACTTGTTTTTTTGTTTTCTTGTTCTTTTTTGTTATCGATGAGCTTTGTTTAAGACGAAGTCATATTTGATTTATCATTCATAGATAAAATCTCGAAAAAAATCATTTTTTACTTAAATTTAAGTCTGATTATAGAAGAAAATTAATACACCATTATACACGCGTTGTTTTTTCCCCCCTTAAATCTGTCTAATCCTAGAAGAAATCAAACGAACAACTTGTGCAACATAGCTAGACAGCCACACAACTATTATCTCTAAGTCGTGTGATTCAAATACATTCTTAAGGCTAGGGCACAATATTAGGTACGTGCACGTACTGCTGGCATGGTTCAATTATTAATTACTTTCAACGATTTCACTAAATTGTTATCTTGAACTAGAAATTGTCTAGATAGGATCGACTGTTGAATTTTTACAGACAAAAAAAAAAAAAGCACATGAGGTTTAGGTTGAATTCCAAGATGGGACATTCAATTATAAACACTTCAATATTTAAATCAGCTTAATTTAGAGAACAACTGAAAAATAAATCATGAGAAAAATTACGAGGTATCTAAATTGTGAGGAGATGGAGACATGCGGGTTTTTGGAGTTTTGATTGATTGAGAGAGTGCAGTCAATAATTATTCATGATTAAATGGTACCTGAGATTGACTTTTAATTATAAATAATTCACTGGGAAATTGTTCATTAATTAGGAATATGAAAATGAGCTCTAATTAAATAGATTATCCTTTATGAAAAGTAAGGTTAATTATTAATTAAATTTTAATTGAATAAGGATCTCAAATAGATGTATTTTTTTAAAGATATAATTTAATTAATATATTTAACTGGTAATATATAATAAATGGACATTAATTATATTCCAATAATAACTTAACTAAATGTGAAATTGTTATCATATAAATTATGGATCACTTGACAACTCCACAACTTTTAAACAAATTATGATTCCACATGTACCATAAAATTGATCTCGAGAGTTGTGGACAATGAGCAATGAGGACTTGCTATAGCCATTGTTTGGACTTGTTAGGCACGTTGTTCCTCTAATGTACTAATTGGTACTTGGATTTTCCTCGGTAAATTGGAGGTTTGGCCCAGATTCTCCTTCGATCTGGTGTGTTGTTGGGTTGTTCTTCAGTCAAGGTTGTTAAAATTGTTTTGGTTGGGTGCTTGCAGTATACCTAATTTGTCTAGTTCTATTTTAAATTATTTTCAGTCATGGACTCTTTATTTATGAGTTTGTGATTTGCACTTGGCTTTTCTTGCTTTCATCCTGGTTATGCCCTGCAAATTTATAACTTTTTTTTTTGTTCTTATAATAATACTATTTACTTATCCAAACACGAAGAAGAGAGCACGGATTAGTGTTAGTGTTAGTGTTAGTGTGTGTGTGCATGTGTAGCAAGGACCTGTCACATGAAATGTCAATCGCAGGGTGCCCTGGTGGGTACACTTTAATATCTCTTGTGTCGGCTTTCGATTAATTACCTAGCTAGCTATCAGCTTCAGGTTGTCTTCTACGTGATCAAATTAATGCATGCAAAACCTCTTTAGTCTTTATCATCAACGTCACTTGATCTTCAGTCTTTGCGGAAAGGGAAGAACAAAAAAAATTGGTCACGCTTCAATTTTGTTTTGATGAAGATAGTCTTTTTTGATATTTTAATCTAGTTAACAGTTGATTTGATATTATAACTACTGTAAAAATAATCTAAGGTCATATTCGTATAAATTTGAAAAATTTATATTTAAATGACATGATCGAGTTGTAATCATATTAGCAACAATTTAATATTGACTAATTAATTATAAGGGAATATGTAACTCGTTTGAGTATAGCTACTCGCTAGTGATCCATATATATATTGACCAAATCAAAAGAGAAAAATTTAAATGCGTTGTGATATATCTTATCATCCTTTTGTTGCCGACAAGGCACATGAAATAAATTTGATAAATTGGCCGACAACAAGATCATTCATGATGATGCGCAGAAAGGTAAATTGGAGGGAAACTCGTTTCCAGTACTCTGCTTGTACCATCCACCCTGCTAGCTAGCTGATGACATCTGTACATACATATATAAATATATACATATATACATATATAGAATATAGTAGTAGCTATATATATATATATAGTTAGTACGTACCCTTGCTGAGACTTGAGACTTAAGGGCATCCCTTCTCATCTCCAATTACATACGCATGCATAATTGCATATTATAAAAAACAAAAGAGAAAAATCATTTAAAGCACAGATATCAAGTCATCTTTTTTTTAAAAAAAAAAATCGGAAAACTGTCATCTTTTTAGACAATACATATGATGGAATTGCCTTCACGTCATGCACATGCAACAAAAACAAAATTTGACAACACGTACAATGTCCAATGGCCAATACGACTCATCCTTTACTACAAAAGCCGAAATTCCCTGTCCAATAGTTTTCACTGCTTTAAACACAAACCGTAGGCGTCAAAAACACCCATACATCACAAAGCTAACTAGGGACACCCTTTGAAATCGTTCAATAAGATACGTAAAATCATGTTAGGATACCAATGAAGAGATTTGTATAGAGAAACGTTGATCTGTTATTTGATGACTTGTATATATACATGCATATTACCGTATAATTATATATAGTAGTATTATTGCTTGTGATCAGGCAAGGGCTGCCGCATTGACTGGGGCTGGGGTGTGCTCTAGTCTATCCAAAATTGATGATCATACGTAAAATTTTATGTAATATTAGTTTATATAATCCACTTATTAATTTATTATATATTTAAATAAGAGTGATAATGATATTTTTTTAAAATTATATAATGTCTTATCCACGTGTTTGTTATAATTTTAGATATTATTATATTTTAAATGCATGATTATTTTTTGTTTCTTTGTATAAAATATATTTTTTTAGATATATTTTTTTAACCAATGAAATCCACTTCATATATACCTGTATATATATATGGGGTACATGCATGAACGGTTATAAATAACCAATAATAGTCGTCCTTATCCATGAGCTTTCACTTTGTAAGCTTGAAAAACATATGTTCATATAGAACAAGAAATGTTGGCGTAAGTTGGGGTTTTTTGTTCTAATGGGTATCGATCTTTCACTTTCATTTGATGGATGAGCGATTTTACCTGTTAGAGAAATGGGGGCTTCACCTTGATGGATGGATGGTGATCGATATTATGCATGCATGGGATACTTAGTAAATTGGGGGTCTTTTCCCACAAGGGCCAAAGCCTAAGGCCTAGAGCCTAGAGGCCTAAAGGGGTAAAAAGCAAGCTGTTTGTGCACTCTTGTCGGTCTAGTGCAGTGCCCCAACAATAAAGGGACACTGTTGATAATGTCGATATTAGTAAGTCAATAACCCCACCTGGTCGAACAATCTAGAAATATATTGCCATTTTGCCCATCATCACTTCTCCTTCATAATTCTCTAATAATGAACCCCTCTCCTCAACCCTAGAAAATGCTATTTTTTCTTTAAAACTTTCTTAATTTCCCAAACTTCAACTGTCCCTTATCTTTCCCCAAAAAACTTAAGTGTCCCTATTTTTCGTCAGACTAGCTAGCTAGCTAGCTATTTGGGAATATAATGCTCAAGTTGATAAGTGTCCCTAACTTTGTTTCTGTTTTTATTTATCAAAAAAAAAAAAAAACCAAAAAACTTTGTTTCTGTTTTTCATTAAATATCATAGATCGACCACACAAATTGGAAGAGGAGCATGAACACCGCTAATAATGCCCACCAAAATAGTTGTTGCTTTGCTATTCGGGATAGATTGAATATCTAATACCACAACATTTTTCAAACTAATAATTAATATGACCAAGCGGTATTCTTTTCCTATATGTATGTGGGAGGTCTAGGGTTTAATTCTAATGAATATCAAGGTTGATATTTAGTATATGTATCTATCCACGGAAGAAATCGGAGCATCCATGGAAGTATGGAAGGTAGGGTTTCAATGTAATTAAGGCGATGACTTAAAAACTCAATTGATAATTGATATCATATGTCACATTGACTAGTGTATTTATCTTAATTTTCCTGGCCAGCTCCAGTAAGCAATGTGTATGTTAAGATAAGGAAAACAGTACGTGCAAGTAGCTAGCTAGCTAGCTATATCATCAAAGCTCGATCATCGATCTATCTATCAATCTTGTTGACTACAAACATTTATTTCATGCAATAGATGCTTCAACAGTAAAGTCACTGTTTAATAATTGATCATCAACAAAAAAAAAGTCTATATACGTGGCAATAATTAATTAATTAATTAAAGTGCCTCAAATGAAATGAAAATGCTTGAAGCCCTAAATAAAAATAGACAAATTTCCAATTAAACTGGACTATAGCTGGACTACTCGATCAGCTGTATGAATCTACCTTAGCGTCAACCGGTGACATAATCTTAGCTTTAGCTTTTTAGTTAGGATATCATTGCTAGTAGAAAGTTGAAATCTCTTGTCGAGCTAGGGTAATTAGTGAGAGGTTTAGGCAAATAAATTAATTAATCAGGGTTGTCATATCTGTTCGGAGCATTCTACGACAAGAAAAGAGAGGATTAATCATTCTAATTAAAGAAAAAAGTAAGGGATTAGAGAAGTCACCATTAGCTACATTATTAGTGGCTACTATATTAATTATTACCTATGTATAGAAATTGAAAACCTAAAAAGGAATGCTTCCTAATTAGGAAGGAGAAGCCATTTAACAAAATCATGATTGGTTGGTATTTCCAAGTAAATTTGTTCTTTTGAGAGTACAAAATAACAAGAAAAAAGAAATAGCAAGCAAATGGATGACTTGGTTGAGGCCACAAATCACATGGTATTATGGTAATGCCAATGATCAATATGAGTCTGTCGGCTACTTTCGAAGGCTAGGATTGGAAGATACCTAGCCAAGAGGGTTGGTGATACGTACTCATATACGCAACAGTTCTTTCTGTTCAAAATTAATCCTAGGCAAGATTAACGAAACCCTTTTATTGGACTTATCTTCTGAATTCATTTGATGTCGGATAAAACATAAGGATGATAGGTTCAACAATTCAACCCCATTATCCCTCACTTAAATTTTCGTATGATCATAGAAAGAATCGAATCCACAAGTTGTAGAGCACACATAAGTAAGTTTGTTTCAACTACTGAACTACTCAAGGGAAAATGCGTATAATTTTTTTTATAATATTTCATGAATTTGTGTAAACAGTAGTAAATTTAGGAAAATATTTGCATCCCACCTGGGTGTCACCTCCTCGTTCACCATTTTGATTTATCAAATTATTTTTGTACATATATTATATTCGGAACCGTTCATTCTCTAAATCATCATGTCAAGATCATCTTCATAAAAAAATCAATAAGATTAGAAGTTGTTTAATCATTCATGTGGATCAAATAAATCAATGACTTTGATAAGAATTAAGATCGTTGTGTCTAACCGTCAATTTAGTTGATATATACGAATGATTAAACAACCTCTAATCTTATTGGTTTTTTTTTTTATATATAAATGATCTTGTCATGATGATTTGGAGAATGAATGATTCCGGTTATGAGATATGTACAAAGATGATTCGATAAATCAAAATGATGGTACGCATAAATACCATTTAAATGTGATGCAAATATTTTATATATATATATTTAATATTAATATATACACACTAAACACGTCCATTTTTGCACTAAAATTATGAAAATAATAATAAATTCACGTGGAAACATTCATGTAAAAAAAATCTCAATAAAATAGTTTGATTATGGTCTAGAATGTAGGGGGAGGGTAAACATTTGGAAAAACATAAAAAGTAATGAAGAAAAAGATACTAGCTTGTTTGTGATTATAAAGCAAGGGTTAGGCTTAGACATGGTTAAGTGTGAGTTTAGATTCTCAATAATCTTGTTTTGGTTTCCTAATCAAAATAAAAAACAGACCATATATAAATAAATATTATAGAATTCGTGTCCAGTCCAAAAGATCAATCAATTAGGTGACTTTGCTAATGAAAAACCTTTCAGCCCATCCCTTCATGTTCCTCCATTGTCAGGCAGGTGGAGCCCTAATGGTGCGAACACCGCTTCATCACAAGTACACATTTTTTCTTCATTTATATATTTTTTGAACTTTCTTTTAGAAAAAGAAGTCTCTCTTTTAGATGATGATTGCACTGATATGGCGCAGCTAGCTTTGAAATAATGGTGTAACAATTAAAGCAATGTACTCGGATTGAGTAATTATATCATGATACTATATTACCATGACACAATTTGAAGGAAGAGGGAAGGTATATTTTTAAAATAAGAAATATTAAGTATGACACATAAACTGAAAGAATAGTATGCATATAATTTGTGTTACCCTAAAATTATATAATTTTTTAGTTAAGAGAGTGGTGCCCCGGGGGGAAGAGAGAGAGAGAGAGAGAGAGAGAGAGAGAGAGAGAGAGAGAGAGAGAGAGAGAGAGAGAGAGAGAGAGAGTAAGGTGGGGAGCATATTCATAAGAAGGTTGAAAAGAAAAGAATGTTGAAAGGCGGAGTATTGACTGTGTTGTTTGCTTTAAATGGGATTAGGGGGAAGACTACCATATCTTTCCAATACCAACAGTTTGAAGAGGGGGTTGCATATTTCATACTTGCATTGCATGTGGACCATCAATGTTTTGGAGAATTCCTGGTCTGTCTAGATAGTGCTATAACCAAATGGATCTATCTGGGAGGTATGAGCATGCTTTTCTGATTTTTAAGAATGATATTTAATCAACTCACAGGATGAGAATTGTGGGTTTTTTGACTCAGGAATTTATTTATTTATATTAATTATTAATTAGGGTTTGTTGTGCTTATGTCAGTGTGTTTGTTAGGTGGTGGTGGTGGTGTTGAAACTTGAAAGATTGGGGGGGTTTTTTTCTAGGCAAGAGAGGAGGGTTATTGGTCCCATTTGGTCCCATTTAGTCCCCATTTGCAAATGCATCTAAAAAGGGAGAGAAGTGGTGTGTCATGTCCCCCTTACAATTGGCCATCATCAACAATTCAACACGAGGAATGAAAAGGGAGGTCTATGATTGTCTTGTGTAGTTAGTATCCTTTTGGCCCCCCCTAAAACCTCTCTCTCTCTCTCTCTCTCTCTCACGAGAGCATTGAACGGGAGGGGGTGGATATTGATGAAGAAAAGCAGGTTTTAAGTTTTCAGTATGCATTAAATTATATACATTAATCAATTTGTTTTCTCTTTTACGAGAGTCAAATCATAAACTTCTCCCAAAATGTGCGGAAAAGATACCACTAAAACGTAGTGGCTCAATTAGTACTTAAATTCAAACACTTATCCGAGCTCAATTAGTACTTAAATTCAAACACTTATCGGATTTTGAGTTAATGCCTCTACTAAGTGGCTCAATCCATTGGAAAATGGTTTAAGGTACCCCGATTTCCAGTTGCGAATATCCCATGCGTCGTTCCATGTGTAAATCCGCCACGCTTCTAACAAGCTAATCCGGCCCCAAATTCGGCACTAGGTCCTCAAATCAACCAAAACCAATCCAACTGTCTATCTAGAAACTAGTATTAATTTTATCTAAAGGCCAAGTTTAAGCAGTTACTAGTTCAAATCAAACTTGGGTAAATGGAAAAGGAGGGATGGAATATTTGAGTAATACAAATGGCTAAATGAATGGATTGCTTTGTACACACTTAAGTCAATCGCAGTGATAACCGACAGGAATGCTACAAGGTGAGAGCAATAATAGTCTTTTAACTCCCAAATTTCTGCTGGGCTCTCTAGTGCGCAACACGGCATCTTGCAACAATCAAGATTTTTCTTTTTATCACAAAATTGGGCACAAAACAAGACAATAGCTACATTTGATCCCCAATCGCTCACTGTCAACTTCCACATCAATTTCTGATTTATGGTGGCCTCTTTTATTTAACAAAACATGTCCACTATTAATGGGTGTCAAGCCTCAAGCCTCAAGCCTCAAGCCTCAACTGTCAACTCTGATTCGACTCCATAAAATTCCAGCATTTCCACAAATTATATCCTAAAAAAGTTTAAAGAAAGCACAACTTTGCGGAGCTCCAATGTGTGATATGAAATCTATAGTGTGTGACATGGCCTATGGCCTTTTTTGGGGCCTAATCTTTAGGATAAAACGACCTACAAGAGGATCAATAAACCCCACGATGCCTAGAAGAAATAGCAGCAATACAATAATTCAAATGTTAACAAAACAAATTAAAAGGTCGAAAATAAAATTACTCGCAACAAATAGTTACTTGTGACCTGGTCGATTCAAAACCTCTCTTAGACAACCAACGACTGCTTTGCAATGCAAGGACGTCTGGATGAGCATCTCACTCAAACACCGAAACTTCTCCATTCCAACTGCAGGAAGCAATCACATTAGGCATGCTGGGATGGATAGCAATGTCTATGCAAGCCTGCTCATATGCCTTGATTGTTCTGACAACTTCAGAAGACCTATAATCATACAAGTATACAGAACCATTGGAGGAGCCGGAGATTAGCTTTTCCCCATCCAAGCTAAATGTACATTTAATGGGAAACCCTGATACACTGTGGCTTTCGTATCTCTTGTACTTGTTCAGCCTGTAAGGGGGGCTTGAAGAGAAGATTGCAATATAATTACCATTTGACTGGGCAACAAAAAATGGTTCAAATGGGTGAGCTCTCACACATGGGCAGGTGTAGGCTTCCACATATACCTGATACAGAGGACTATCAGTTTCATTCTATTGCAACGTAAGGGAAATGGCACATGAATGAAGCAATGTGAATGTAAAGTTTTTGGTCAAGGAAGCAATGTAATTACATCAACTAAATAAATGGTTGAACATAATTCATATTAGATTTAAGGTCCCAGAAAAATGCAAACGATCACAAATTTGGAGAAAACGAATAAGCGTATCATAAAAAGGGTACCCACGTCAGCAAAAATAAGACCAAATTATGCAAGTCTCAATGGATCTTTACATCAAAGATTTTATCCCAAACGGCTACTATGCAAACGTCTACGTTCAGGGTTCTTACTTCTGATCGTACAATTAGCAATGTTAGCTCCCACCTCTTGCAACTAGAATATCCTTAGAAATATTTCACAAGGTAAATGGAAATCGTACATGGATGTGTAAATCTGCAAAGTTCATTTTCAGATTATGAATCGTCTACAGATTACAGAATCAGACATACATGTCCCAGTATATTCGTTTTTTTTAATCAAAGTCCAAGTATATTACTTGGGAAAAGTGCCAAAGAAATATTGACTAGTATTACAGTTCACCATGAGCACATCGCATAAAAACTGTCCATGCAAGAACCATTGTCAAATGATGAAAGCAGACTTACTGAGTAAAAAAAAATATCCTAGCATCCATATACTGTTTAGGAAACAAACATCTTCATTATCTTAACTTTGATGTAGTGAAAATTATTGCAATATAAACTAATATATCATTTATGCTTTATTATCTGAACACACAATACAGTGTCTTTTTCATTTCCTCTTATGACAACTGCGAGGGCCTTAGACTTAACTATACTACCAAATCCCTGCCCAAACATGATGTATAATCCTAAAGGAAAGTAATTTAGTAAAAAATTAGCTACAACTAAATTAATTTCATGCCTGAATATTCATTAAGAAAAATTTCTCTATAAGAGTGAAGTATTTAACTGATACTTTCTATAATTACCACTTTCTAAGCATTAAACAAGCACATGTCATGACTTGAAACTTCAAGTAGGAAGAGATACTTTCTATAATTAGGACCATGTATACTCAAAATCGAAAGGAGAAAGAATCAGAATTGGAATCATAATTAAGCATTTCCATTAAAGATTTTGCTGAATACCAGAAGCAAATGACAATGAGGGGGGCTCATCTACTTTCTGTTAACTTTCAGGAATCAGAATCAGAATCAATCCGTCTAATCACTAATGTAATACAAAATATTGTTTTCTAATCAATATGCACTAACACCCACCCTTGGACAAAATAACTTATCTTTTGTCAGTTGCTTACTAATAAATATTGCAAACAGCAAACATTTTCCTATTCAGAAGGCTATCCGAGTATTATCTTCAAAAAACTATTATCATACCTATCATGTTTTACATACAATATGTGCTAAATGTAAAATTTATTTTACCATAGAAAGCATATTACTCTGGAAAACTTATTACACAAAAAGGTTCTAAATTTTTTTATTTCATGTGCATAACACAAGTACTTAGAGTATTACAAGAATTGTTTTTCCAAATTTCAGCATAGGAGTAGTTCCAACTCCAAAGTCTTCATTATGAGAAATAGTTCATAAATACATACCAGAAAAATTAAAAACGAGATTCCTGATTTCGTGCTTCTGGACCACACATAATTTTAGATTCCTTTCTTGCAAGTAAACACCAGAAAGAGTGAAACAACTCTCAATCATTCACTTTCCTTGTAAGTAAAACATACCATTAATGCATTTCTGAAGATATTAAAATGTGTCGTCGAAGAACCACATTTTTGTTTTGCTGAGAAATGCAATATCCAGCTTTCCAAGAATTACACTATTAAGGATTCAATCGAATCAGAAGAGATTGCGAATCAATCTCAATCTCCATGATCGGCTGGCCCAAGGTCAACCAGGAATCTGTACAGATTCCTTCCTTTTGTACATACTTAGCTAGTTTCTTTCCTTCCAAGTTAGGCCTAGTTTAGCTAGTTTATTTCCTTCCTAGTTAGGTCCAGTTCAGACCTGTATATATCTCTTTCACTACTGTACATCTAATTAATCAAGGAATACAGAAGTATTTTCCAATACCTTTTATGGTATCAGAGCCCTAAAAGCTCCACCGAGCAAAACCCTAGAAAAAAAAAACACCCAGAAACAAACCCTAATCCATGGCCGCCCAACCCACCGCCGCTGCTGCTCAAACCACTGCTGCCCCTTTCAATCCTACCCTCCCACCACCACCGGTGACCCAAACCCTAATCTACCCGCCCTCATCACCATTAATACTGCCGCACAGCTTCCGGTCAAGCTCACGGCCAACAATTTTTTCCCTTGGCGTGCCCAGTTCCATGCCCTTCTTCACGGGTCTGATTTAATGGGTTTCGTGGATGGCTCTCATCCCTGCCCCCCGGCAACAGAACCTGCGCTCCGCGCCTTCTGGTTCCGCCAGGACTAGCTTCTTCTCCACTTGATCTTGGCTTCAGTTTCCCCTCAAGTCATCACGCTCATTGCTGCAGCCAGAACCTCTGCCGCTGCATGGCAGCGCCTCACCCATATCTATGCAAGTAAGGCCCGTGGCCGTGTGCTTGGCCTCAAGGAGAGACTTACTCTTCTTCGCCGTGGCGACCGCCCCGTCTCTAACTACCTCCAAGAGATTCGTCTTCTCTCCGACGAGCTTGCTGCCATTGATACCCCTCTCTCTGATGAAGATTTGCTGCTTCATGTCCTCAATGGCATGGGCCCCCAATTCAAGGACATTACAGCTGTTGTCCGTTCCAGGGACACCCCTGTGTCCTTTGAAAACTTGCATGACATGCTGGTTCAGCATGAGGAAGCCACCAATCGAGAAGCCCCTTCAGCCCCTAGTCCTGCCATAACAGCTCAGGTGTCCCAGGCTCACGGTGGCCACACTCCTAGCCGTTATTCACAGCCTTCTTCCGGCAGCCGCCCCTCCTACCACCAACAGGACAACCACCGCCCTTCTGGCCACCGCAACTCCACCAATCGCCGCTCCAACCAGCCTGGTACATTTATGACCCCATAGCGGTAAGAGATCCTAACATTGGAGATTTCTCTTATGAAGATCGTTGACAGTTTATGTGCAACGCATTAAACATGAGTTGTGCCACATGAGCTGATGCAGTCCTCATCGTTAATATCACATGTATTTATGAAAAATGGCCTTGTAATATATCTACATCTTAACTCTTATGTATCCTTGCTTGTTAACAAAAGAAGCACATTATAGGCAGGTCCAAATCTCAGAAACCTTGACTACAAGACTACATGACAAAATATAATGAAATCTAAAAAGGTCAGACAAAAGAGAATTTTCTAAAACCACTAGAGAACAAAGTCACAAGGATGAATGCAGTTCTTACGGGATGATGCAATTACATACAAGCTCTGGTCGGTATTGAACCAGGATATGCAGGGGCAACTATATCTTGTAATCATGTTTCCTAAAAAAACCTATCTTGTAATCCAAGTGTATAAAGATGTAATTTTCATAAATACATGGAACACCTCATTTGCAACACACCTCATTTGCAACACATATTGAAGATAGTCTCTTACCTGATTAGAGAGTGGAACTTGTCGCATAACATCCCAGACCACAATAGAATTTTCACTAAGGTTTCGTCCAGATACATCACTTGAGCAGAAAATCTGCTTGCCATTCGTGCTGAATTCTACATCAAGGACTGGATCATGACCTCGAACGTATTCATGGACCACCTTGCCGCTTCTAACATCCCACAACCTGAGACCACCTTTTGAGCCCCCGGAAAGGAAGAGGTTGGAATTTTCAGGATGGAACTTGATAGCACTGACAACTTGATCCTCCTTGAAAACCTGAGTCTCTATCCCCTTTTCAACATCTACTAACCTTGATGAGCAGTCATACCCACAAGAAAGCACAAACAATCCTTGCCACGACCATTTCACATCTTTAACTGCAGCATTGTGAAAATTCAACACACGGGCTACTTTCTGATCACTGCTCCACACATTCCATATGCAGATTGTGTGATCCATTGAAGCAGAGGCAAGAAGATAAGCTGTTGACTAACTCCAATGGTCAGATAAAAAAGGAAAGTGATAAATAAACAAACTTAGCATATAAAAGTACAGCATTGCTCAAGGATTTAACTTAAAAAGAAACTGGAAAACACCATTCAAATTAATGACAACCAATTGAAATTGGGACTACACTACAGGTGAGCTTGGATGAGGAGCTTCAAAGTACCAAGGGTTAGGCTATATTAGTATTACTAAACAATGCAATACAAGCAATTAAATAAATGGATTGTGTAAGCAACTACTTTAGTATATCACGACCACTAAAAAAAAGGATTTCAAAGTAACACCTATCAATTCCCTAATTTAGCCTAAATACTTGGTATTTTGAAGTTCCTCCTCAAAATATAGCCTAAAAGAAGATCCAAGAACCGATATTTTTGGTGAAACTTAGTGTCACGACACTACTAATCCAAAAGGGCAAGTGTTAATTCATGAGTGGGGAGAAAATGCAGAGCTCACCTTCAGTTGGTGACCAATGTACAGCATTGACTGCTTTGGTATGCCTATGCAGAGGTACAGTCATTGTTTGAGGCATTTGGCCAAGCCCTTCACGCCTCTTTTTCGATTTATTTCTCAACAATAACATAACATCACGAGGAACATCAGACTCCGAAATACTCCCACAAACTGAGAACAACATATAGATTACATCAATTCCTTTTCTTGCAAAGCTATATTCCTAAGTTGTACACACAAAAAATAGATCATTAATTCGCATATATTTCCAAGTAAAAAGAACAAAGTACCAGCCGAAGTCGTAAGCAGAGTATCCGGGTTCGGATTCGGGTCGGGAACGGTGGATTGGGAACTCAATAGTGCTCGCTCTCTCTTGGATATGTATCTACCGGGAAGAAGAGTGTCTTTTTGGAATGCCGGGAACAGGGTTGCGACATGAAGAGGATGATGATGATTTGTGGCGTTTGTAAATGGGTTATCGGGTTTGAGCCGCTTCGAATTCGGGGGTGGGAAGCTTTCAGGCCTGTGGTGTTTAATTGGTTCTTCCTCTTCCTCTTCCTCATTGTCTGATGTGTTTGCGTATGCGCTGCAGAGCAAGTCCATGTTCTCAACTCAGGAGCTTTGGAGTTTCTGAAGCCCGTGCTCTTTCTCAAAACAATTTTGGTGCTCACTGCTTGGGTTTACCACGGTTTCATTTCTGGGATTTCATTTCCGGTGGACGCAAGGGAGGAAGGGAAGCTTGGAGTCACGAGTCACGACATCAAATATACGCATGGGCTCAATTGCACAAACGAGGTGTATATGATAGCAAAGCCCACTAAAAATGGGCTCAAGCTTCAAAGCCATGCTGCATTGCAGAAGGTTTATTTTTCCTTGGAATTCCATGAATTATGAATCTCACTTAACATGCTATTTCGAAATTGTTTCGCTAACCACTTTGAAATGATCGACATGTTCAACTCAGCGTCTTTTTCGTTTCCCCTCGATCCAAGTTTCCATCATTTTGATAACGTGGTATATACTAACTCTCACCATTTGGCCCAAAAATCCATGAGTTTATGGGGGCATAATAGGCCCGATGGACAAAAGTCCGGCCCGGCTCGCTATGGGCAGTGGGCCAATCCAACCCGAGAGTTAGTGAGCTGGACTTGGATTTAGAGTGTTTAAACCCGATAGGCCAGGACCTGATAAGCACAACCCGACCCGCTCATATAAGTTCGGCCCGTAAGCCCGAATATATAGTCCAAATAACCTAAAGACACTAAACTGACCTAAGCTCATTTTTTTATAATAGCCCAAATAACCTAAAAGAGCTAAACCCACCCAAGACCAATACAACCCAAAGCCCAACCCCAACCTCAACCCAATACAACCCCCTAGGCCCAAAGATGGTAAAAATCTTAACCTACTTATACAAATTATACAATACAACTATCTCACAAACACAAACTAACCCTCCTCTCCGTTCACACATCCCTCTGACTCTCTCGCTCTCGGCTCTCAGTCTTAGTCTCACTCTCACCTCGCTGTTAATCTTAGACTCCATTTTCAATCTCCCTCAAATCTCAACTCATGAAAAGGAAACTTTTTACCTTTCACCTTTTTACCCATGAAGTTGTAACTTATGCAACCTTTTAAGAGTTTGAACACTCATTTTACCATTTACCAAACACTCATTTCACCCTCTACTAACATTTATTTCCATAGCTTAATATTTTTTTTTCATATTCATATATTTTTGTGCAACTTTAAAATTTGAAAAATAGTTTATTTCTAAAACTCACTCGAGCCTCGTCCGAATGGGCTTATTAGGCCCAACTCAAAAAGTCCGATAAAGATCTTGGGCTCTTTTATATGTAAGTAAGTCCGCCTGGTCCGACCCGAAATTTTAACAATTATTTAATAAGGCTGGCCCGGCCCTGCCCAGCCCAATGTCGAGGGCTGATATATACTAACAAGAGTTATTTGCACCATAAAATCGTCTCTTAATACCCTATTTCAAAATTTGTCTAACCAACTATTTTGAAACAATGGATTTGTTCCACTTTTGTGTGTGTGTGTGTGTGTGTGTGTGTGTGTGTAGGGGGGGGGGGGGGGATGTATTTAGAATTTATGAGTGTTTTATAAGATATTAAAAAAGTTCAAAGGTATTCAAATTGAAATTGTAGAGAATTTTAAGAACTTAAAAAATGTCCATCTAAATTCTAGTATATTCAATTAGGTTTTTAAGAATTTCCATCTAAATCCGGGTGTATTCAAAATGACAAGAATTTGGAAGGATCTAATGAATTTGAGAATTTGGACGGATTATAAGATGAAATGTATGAATAACAAAGGTCAAAACAATTCCATCCTTCACCCTAGGAATTGTTTTGAGTAGCTAATGAGACAAGACTAGATCGGTGCCCCTTCTCCTTCCCCATTTTTCAATTTTCAAACCTCATTAGATGTTTTACCTTCAGAGGTTTGATTTTGCAAACAACACCGAAAACTACCCAACATCATCTGAAACTATATCATATGAAAAAGGAAGCAACATATGCCAACAGGGTCTTAGATCCTGTCTAGAAACACCATGAAGAAGTTCTCCCCTCCTGTACATCCAGAAATTAGTTGAAAAGAAAAAATGTGTTGGAGGCATCCAAAATAGAAGAAAGCAGCGAACACTTCATTCTCACCTTTAGATAGAGTGATGTAAGGCAACAACTAAAACCAAAGTCAGACAATAAAGAAGGAACAAAATGATGCTGTATTTCTCTACTAGTTGCTCTATCGTGTATACTGTTGGTAAAAAAAAATAACGCATGCATGAAAGCCAACACTTGTGGAACCAGTAAAAACAGTGAATATATTTCGTGGCCATTGCTGCTTCATCACATGGGGCATCTTCAATTTATATAAGTTGTGTCAGGACCCACCCCGGTTTCACCCCGAAAACCGAGGTAAATCCTGCTCCCGTCTGACACCCCGACACAACACCAAAGCAAACCACTAAACTACACAGTCAGACGCAGGAGAACTTTAAACATCCCGAAATCAAAAGTTTATAGAGCATAGTACTAAATACAAAGGAAAGGAAACTGGTAACCTAGATACACGCACACGGAAAATTTAAAACACTTCGAGATCGCTCTCGTGACTTCTATGCCTCAGACGCTGCCTCGACACCGAAACCCCGCTCTAGCTCCACGACCTGGAGGGCAATTTAAAACAGGAAAATGTGAGTGGACCAGAATAAAAGAAAAGTTTCCAAAACCATTTTATAAGAAAATCGGGTTTAGCCCTCCGTTTTGAAATCACATGCATAACCCAGTTACCAAAATAGTTATAAATCATATAAACCTCATCATAAAAGCATTTACAGAAACACTATAAAAACAGTTATAGAAATCATATCATCAGCGTCATAAAACCGTATCATAAAACAAAAATACCGAGTCATCATTCTCCGATCAAGCCTGCTGGATCTATCCGAGTCTTTAAACTCCCGAGTCTTTAAACTCAATCCAGGCCTCAATAATATCCGAGTCTTTAAACTCCCGAGTCTTTAAACTCAACAGGCCTACGAAGGAAATATCAATATATCCGAGTCTTTAAACTCCCGAGTCTTTAAACCCAATCCGGGCCCGTCCCCCATCAATCACAATATCCAGGTCTTTAAACCCAATAACCAGATCCAGCAAATCCAATCCAAAACCATTTGAAAATCATTTCTAAATCCATATCCAAACCCGAATCTAAAATCACTGGTCCGAAGCTCTTCCGGCATCCAGAACCTTCATTCCGAACCCAAATCCGGAAATCCACTTTTTAACTTTAAAACCAAATTCCGTTTTCCGAAATCCGATTCTAAAATCGAAAACCTTGATCATCGAAATCATGATCCAAAATCCCTTTGTAATCATTGAAAACCATTTATTGTTTGAAATCCCAAAACCATGGCATCATAATCAGAAATCAAGCCTTTCTCGTAAAACGTGTCAAATACGTTATTTCTCGAAAAACGTGCAATTAAGCAAAACAGTTATAGCATATTCAAATGACCATGAAATCACATATAAAACCATAAAATAAGTAATTAAAAGCAGTTATGCATGCTCAGTTATAGAGAAGGGGTCTACTCACAGTACCGAGCCCTCAATCGCGTCCCGAACGTCTCGTACGTTCCTCAACTTCCTCGGGAAATCCCGAACCTGTCAACCATCACCCAAGAACGTTACTAACACATCTACGAAGGTCCACCTAATTTTTCCCCAAAAATTCCTGGGTCCTAGACGTAACGAACATAAACCTTAAACCTTCACCCTCGCGGAACTATATTGAATCGACGTCCGAACAACCAAAACCAATTCCATTAGACTCGTCACAACACCTAGACCAAAAACCTTGTTGACTGTTTTCCCAACCGTCGCCACATGCGCCGTCTAAAGTGGCTGCGCGTGGCCCTCACGCGCCTGCTACAGTGTCAGCAGCAACCCTCTGGTCGACCCGGTTCGAACCGACCTCTGCAACTCGAACCGGCGAGAACGGTTCACCGCCGTCCGTCCCACCAAATCAACTCCTTTCTTCACCATCTGCTTCGTCTCGTCCTAAGGAACTCATCCCCTTCATTCAAACCATCTCGACTCGACCTATAGCCCGTCGACTCAAGTTCGAACAAAAACCCGAACACTTCCCCCTGTTTCACGATCCAGCCAACCAGATCACCCCCCGTCACAGTGTCGACCTTAAGCCCTTCCTAGAACCTCCCTGATACTCACCCAACTCACCAAAACCGTCGACTCAACCCCAGACTTTACGACTTTCGATTTGAAAATCGACGAAAAAACAGAGCATCGAAAGGAAACCCAGAAATTACCTGGGCACCCGGTCACCTTCGTGAGTTCAGCCGTGAGTAAGTATCTCCTCCCGTCCTCCTCCGTCCTCTGGATGCCACCACCAGTCTCGATTGACTCGAACATGGCAGCACCACCACCCAAAACTCCTCTCTGTTCTCTATTTCACCCGGGTTTCCCGTGGCTCACCAACCGCACACACACGTGACTACTGCACCTCCTAACCTTCTCACTGTCTCCCTCTCAATCTCTGAGTCACTCCTCACTCACCAGAACACACCAACACTCACGATCACCTCTCAATTTTCTCTCGATCTCCCCCTCTGTTTTCTGTTCTTCTCCCTGGTTCGAACAAGCACGAACACAGCCCAAATTATTGGACCCGTGAGAGATCCTAGAACCCTCTAGTCAAGCCCCACGTGTCACCATCCTCCCCCTTTCTCTCACAAGTGGCTCAATCTCAGCCCTCCATTTGTCCCTCTCTGTTGCACAAATCCCAAAGTACAAAAGACCAAAATGCCCTTCCTTTTAAGTCAAAATTACCGTTGTGCCACTACCTTTCTAGACTCGTAACTCACATGTCCCTAACTCCGATGAACACGGGCCGCCTGTCATCAAACTCAGGATGACGAGATCTATCTAACGGTCCTAGGTCAACGTGTTAAAACATGATCGTCCAAAAGTCAACTTTCCCCCCCTACTTTAGCCAAATTACGAAAGTGCCTTTAACCTTCCGAACATAATAACTTCTTCCTCGGATGTCAGAACCGGGCGTACCACCTGTCTACGGATTCGTGACATCCCAAAATACGTCACGGTCATCGGTCAATACCCAATTGACCACTCGAACTAAAAGTCAACATTTTGCCCATGCTAGGGGCAAAATCGTCATTCTACATTAACGACTCTAGCGTCACCAACTAACCACCGATTACGCTCACTAATCCTTCCTTAATCAATGTCTTAGCCCTAATTTCTAGGACGGGTCGTTACAACCTACCCACCTAAAAAGAATTTCGTCCCCGAAATTCCACAGCTAGTTTCCGACACTTAGGGTCTCCTACCCGGTAATCCACACTAACTCAACAACAACTTCTCTTGGGTTTCCTGTCTATCATCTCCACCTTGGGCATTTCACTCCATCCCCAACTACCAGTTACACTTCATGGTGTACGTAAGGGAAACTCTATGAACAGGAAACAAAGGTATTTTAAAATACCTCATGTGGAGTACCCGATAGAATTCATAGAGTACATCCTCACGTACTACCACTGACACTTCCCAGATGTAATGACCCGTCCCGAATATCGGGATTGAATATTAATTAATTATGATTTAGAATGACTAATCAGGGATTAGTTAAGTGAAATCGGACGAATTGTGCAAAATGACCGTTTTCCCCTAGCGTGGGCAAAATGTTGACTTTTAGTTCGGGCGGTCAAACGGACTTTGACCGATGATTGTGACGTAGTTCAGGACGTCACGAGTTCATAGACAGGTGGCACGTTTGATTCCGACATTCGAGGTGAAAGTTATAACGTTCGGAAGTTGAGGGGTATTTTGGTAATTTCGCTAATAGGGAGCCGAATGTTGACTTTTGACCCGGGAAGTCCAATGGACGAGGGCTAAGGACCATTACGTAGGTCTCGTCGATACGAATCCAACGACAGGCGGCATGCCGAAATCGGAGATTCGACGACGAAGTTATGGTCACGGGAACAAACTCGATTAACCGAATGAACAGGGATTAAAATAATATTTTAATATGAACAGTACCTGGTGACTGAACACATTTGGATGAGTGACAAGTGTCACTCATCCCTTAAATTAGGGCTTAAACACAGATCCATGTTTTTGGGGGAGACCTAATCATTATGTTTAATTATTTGTTTATTATAATTAATTATACTAAATCCTCCATTAATCTCTTCTGTCATTAACCCGTGAACAAGCAGCAAAACACAGAGAAGTGGGTCTGAAATTGTACTAAATTCCAATTCTGAACCTGAGAGTGGGAAATTGTGAGTTCAATTAGACTGGATTGAACTGGGATTACACGGGGGATTGAGAGGGAGAAGGTAGCTGGAAATCAAAAATTTGGTTTTTAGGAGGGAAATTCGAATTGGAAGAATTGAGCCGTGAGGAGTGGAATTGAAGCTCGAGTTAGCTTCCTGAGGTCTGTACGTGTCGATCCACATCAAGAACGGAAGAAATCGAGGCCCAATTGGCTCTGAACTGGGTCTGGTAACAGTGTGCAATTTCGAGCTTGAGTCGTGGAGTTTGAGGCTTGGATTGATGCAATTGAGTTGGGGAAAGTGTTTAACGCAGTCCATTGAAGCTTCTGGTTGCATCAATTGAAGGAAATCGTGTGACATTGAAGGATTTCTGATGATGAACAGTGTTCGGGATGTTCTTCGAATGATCACCTTTGATTTTGAGGTTTAAGGTAGGTTTTGGTGAAATTATCATTACAGAACTCTAATTCGACTTAAATAGAAACTAACTGAATGCTCAATTGTTGAAATTGGTATCGAATTGATAGGATTGGAACCGGGTCGTCTCGCGGGTTAAATGACTCGTTTTACAGACAAACGGGTGAGGACGACGGGTACTGTAGCAGGCGCGTGGGTTTCACGCGCAGCCACTCACGGCGGGGTGTGAGGGCGCGTCCGGCCTAGTTTCAAGGTGAGGTCAACATGACTTTTGATCCTCTCATTGTAACGAACATTTGGACGCTGGTTTCGAGGAAATTAGATATTGTTTCGATAATGTTCCGCGTATCCGAAGTTTTGTTTTACGTTAAAAATACGTATTTAAATTCCAGAAAAATTGGGAAAAATTATATGAAGTATTTTGAGATGTTAGTAACCCTATATAATGATTTTGGACATGAGTTGTGATTTCCAGATTTTACGGAAAAACGTGCAGCTCGGAAACGGACCGTTTTGGACGGTGTGTGTGAGTGGACATTGTTTTCTAACCGTGATGCATGCATATATGATTTAAATGCCTTATTATATGATTTTATATGCTCTGGCATGGTTGATATTTTAATCCAGTAATTTCTCGGTTTTATGATTATTATATTATTATTTTGGGCATGATTTTCGAGAAATTACGAAATTTGGTGAAAATGATGTTTGGACTTGGTTTATGAGTCCGGGATTGAAATTGATTGAAAATAATGCTTGGACTCAGATTATTGAGTCATGGATTGAAAAATGATGTGGTGACTCGGGAATGAGTCAAGGGTCAATTTCGTGGATTTACGTGAAAATGGCAACGGAGGTTGCAACACATGAATTTGCGTGAAAATGATATTTTGGGCGTGAGAACCCAAGTGAATAGTGATTTTGACTCGGATTTGGAGTCACTTGTGAATTTGTGAAATTAATTATTTATTGTCATTTTATGATTATTTTAATCAATCTCTCAGGCACGTTTTAAGAGGAACGTGCAAATGATGTTTTGGGCTAGACCCGGAGTTTAAATGATTTCTAAAATGATGTTTTGGGCTAGGCCCGGAGTTTAAATGATTTCTAAAATGATATTTTGGCTTTTTTGGTGAGTCAATGATGATTTTTGGATTATTTTATTGATTTAAAATGTGATTTTAACGGTTTATGTGTAAATGGTATTTTGGGCTTTGAGACCCAGTCGGAAATGATCTTGACTTTGTATGAAGTCAAGATTTGATTGACATATTTTGGGATGTAATTCCCGAGATGGTTTTCATTGTGATTGTGAAATGCCCAGACGGTCGGAGCTTGGGGGGATTACCCAGACGACCGGAGCTTAGCTGATGTGATTGTAGGATCAAGAGTTGATCCTATGGTAGTCAGCTTCTCGGATGAGACTCAGCCTGGATGTACCACTCGGATGGGTCTGAGCCTGGGGATGTGTTCGCCCAGAGGTGACTGAGCCCGAGGGGGTTGAGCCCAGATGTGTCTGTTCCCGAGAGAGTGGCTGGATATTGGCCTACGCGTAGTGCAGCACTTGTGAGTAGTGCAGATGTGATTGTGATAGTTTGTGCACTTGTGAGTAGTGCGGATTGATTGGATTGATATATTTATTGTGCACTTGTGATTAGTGCTGATTGATGTTGTTTGTGATGACGTACCGGTATTGAGTACAGGTTTTTGGTCTTTGTGGCCAGGTGATTATGTTTTCACATGTTTTGGCCTGAGAGCCGGGATTTGATGTTTTATAACATGAACTGATTTGGTGAACATGAGTTTTACGGACCATGGGAAAATATGTTTTGATTTTATCGGTCCACTGTTCATACTTGAATGATTTCATACTATTACTCATGTTTTACGATATGCATGCAAGTTTGTGAAATCTGGAGGGTAAGTATGTATTTTGGCAAATGTTTTTTTTTATAAGAGGTCATTTTTGTCCACTCACACCTTTTCTGTTTTGTGACCCTCCAGGCCGTGGTACGACATTCGGTACTGATCGTGAGGCAGTGGCAGCAACAGAAATCAGCGCAAACATCCCTTGTCTGGCAAGCACTGAAGGGTAGTTTCGGACCATTAGTTGACTTGTCAGACGGGAGCAGGACCGGGCACGGTTTTTGACGTCTAGTTGGGACGGGTCCTGTCACCAGAACCCACTCAAATCCTACCCAGGACAATCTAGGACAAACAGGAAAACCTACCTACTGGCTCACTCCCTCGCTAACACGTCTCTCGGCTGCTACTTCGACCACTTGTCGGAATAAATCTACAAAGTCCTAAAGGAAAACTCTAGATTGTGGGTTCTCTCCTTCAATAACCTCAAATCGATCAGTTATAGTCACTCTTTTCCTATTCCTTCCGTCATCCTTCAACGGAACTCACCATAAACCGTAACCTCGTCACTCCAGGTCACCTAGGGTAAGGCCTAAACTCTACCCTGGGTTCCAACAACAAAGTAGGTACAACGCAACCAAGGATAGTAACAGTACATGTCCCCGCACCTGGTGCTGACTGAGCCTCTTGCTGAGTCATCGAAAACACTTGGACCTGAGATCCCGAAGATCTACCACGTCCCCTCGAACTACTGGTGGCACCACCACCTCCTCTAGTGTCCGCTGTCCCTGATGCTGCACTCTGTCCGGGCTCTGCCGCTCCTCGGCCTACACCACCTTCCTGTGGTAACAGTGGACACTCACGTTGAAAGTGACCTCACTCCCCACAGTAGAAACAAACATCCCAACCTGGTCCACCACTCGGTCTCCCCGTCGACGCAACAGACGTCGCACTAGCTTGTGGAGTCGGCTGTGCTCGATAACCTCGAAATCCTGAACTTTGGAAACTACCAGGTCTACCGAAATGATCATCGCCCGACGACGATGCTCCACTGAAGTTACCTTTCTTCGGTGTCCTCTAACTCGAAGCTCCCAAAAAAGATGGCTCTTGGCGTCGCACCGGCAAGCTAGCCTCAACCCTCACCGCAGCGTCCGACAACTCTCGTAAGGTAGTAAACGATCCAGCCGTCAATATGGCTCGAATCTCACCTCGCAGGCCTAACTCAAACCTACGGCACTTCTCGGCTTCAGTAGCCACAAACGCAGGAGCAAACCGAGAAAACATCTGAAACTTCTGTTCGTACTCAGCCACACTCAGATTCCCCTGTTGAAGTTGCAGAAACTCAGCCTCCTTGGCATCACGGAAAGAACGAGGGTAATACGGATCTAAAAACCTCTCCCGAAATGTCTCCCAGGTCACAGCGTGGGCATCCCAGCCAGACAACTCGAGGGTATACCACCACTCGTACGCCGCACCGTCCAGTAAGAACGTAGCCAGTAACACGCGATCCTCCGGTGGGCAATGCATTACTGCAAAAATCCGCTCAAGTCTCGTAATCCACCTCTGGGCTTCCTCAGGATCTGCCCCACTACTAAAAGTAGTAGCCCCCAGCCGCTGGGCTCGCTCAATCGTAGCACTCTCTGTCTCTCTCGCTGCTTCGTCTTCAGGTCGTGGAGAGGGTCTACGTCACAGAGGCATCGTCAATCGCACGCTGAAAGAGGCATAGAAACAGTCAAACAACCTAAACACAACCTCACAGACCGACAAACCCAACAAACTCGACAAACTGATGCTCTGATACCAATTGTCAGGACCCACCCCGGTTTCACCCTGAAAACCGAGGTAAATCCTGCTCCCGTCTGACACCCCGACACAACACCAAAGCAAACCACTAAACTACACAATCAGACGCAGGAGAACTTTAAACATCCCGAAGTCAAAAGTTTATAGAGCATAGTACCAAATACAAAGGAAAGGAAACTGGTAACCTAGATACATGCACACGGAAAATTTAAAACACTTCGGGATCGCTCTCGTGACTTCTATGCCTCAGACGCTGCCTCGACGTCGAAACCCCGCTCTAGCTCCACGACCTGGAGGGTAATTTAAAACAGGAAAATGTGAGTGGACCAGAATAAAAGAAAAGTTTCCAAAACCATTTTATAAGAAAACCGGCTTTAGCCCTCCGTTTTGAAATCACATGCATAACCTAGTTACCAAAACAGTTATAAATCACATAAACCTCATCATAAAAGCATTTACAGAAACACTATAAAAACAGTTATAGAAATCATATCATCAGCATCATAAAACCGTATCATAAAACAAAAATACTGAGTCATCATTCTCCGATCAAACCTGCTGGATCTATCTGAGTCTTTAAACTCCCGAGTCTTTAAACTCAATCCAGACCTCAATAATATCCGAGTCTTTAAACTCCCGAGTCTTTAAAATCAATCCGGGTCTTTAAACCCAATCCGGGCCCGTCCCCCGTCAATCACAATATCTGGGTCTTTAAATCCAATAACCAGATCCAGCAAATCCAATCCAAAACTATTTGAAAACCATTTCTAAATCCATATCCAAACCCGAATCCAAAATCACTAGTTCGAAGCTCTTCCGACATCTAGAACCGTCATTCCGAACCCAAATTCGGAAATCCACTTTTCAACTTTAAAACCAAATTCCGCTTTCCGAAATCCGAAAACCTTGATCATCGAAATCATGTTCCAAAATCCCTTTATAATCATTGAAAACCATTTATTGTTTGAAATCCCAAAACCATGGCATCATAATCAGAAATAAAGCCTTTCTCGTAAAACATGTCAAATCCGTTATTTCTCGAAAAATGTGCAATTAAATAAAATAGTTATAGCATATTCAAATGACCATGAAATCACATATAAAACCATAAAACAAGTAATTAAAAGCAGTTATGCATGCTCAGTTATAGAGAAGGGGTCCACTCACAGTACCGAGCCCTCAATCGCGTCCCGAACGTCTCGTACGTTCCTCAACTTCCTCGGGAAATCCCGAACCTGTCAACCATCACCCAAGAACGTTACTAACACATATACGAAGGTCAACCTAATTTTTCCCAAAAATCCCCGGGTCCTAGACATAACAAACCTAAACCCTAAACCTTCACCCTCGCGGAACTATATTGAATCGACGTCCGAACAACCCGAAACCAATTCCATTAGACTCGTCACAACACCTAGACCAAAAACCATGTTGACTGTTTTCCCAACCGCCGCCGCACGTATCGCCCAAAGTGGCTGCGCGTGGCCCTCACGCGCCTGCTACAGTGTCACCAGCAACCTCTGGTCGACCCGGTTCGAACCGACCTCTACAACTCGAACCGGCGAGAACGGTTCACCGCCGTCTGTCCACCAAATCAACTCCTTTCTTCACCATCTGCTTCGTCTCGTCCTAAGGAACTCATCCCCCTCACTCAACCATCTCGACTCGACCTATAGCCCGTCGACTCAAGTTCGAACAAAAACCCGAACACTTCCCCTGTTTCACGATCCAGCCAACCATATCATCCCCCGTCATGGTGTCGACCTTAAACCCTTCCTAGAACCTCCCTGATACTCACCCAACTCACCAAAATCGTCGACTCAACCCCAGACTTTACGACTTTCGATTTGAAAATCGACGACAAAACAGAGCATCGAAAGGAAAACCAGAAATTACCTGGGCTCCGGTCACCGTCGTGAGTTCAGCCGTGAGTAAGTATCTCCTCCCATCCTCCTTCGTCCTCTGGACGCCACCACCAGTCTCGATTGATCGAACACGGCAGCACCACCACCCTAAACCCCTCTCTGTTCTCTGTTTCCCCCCGGTTTCCCGTGGCTCACAACCGCACACACACACGACCACTGCACCTCCTAACCTTTTCATTGTCTCCCTCTCAATCTCTGAGTCACTCCTCACTCACCAGAACACACCAACACTCACGATCACCTCTCAATTTTCTCTCAATCTCCCCCTTTGTTTTCTGTTCTTCTCCCTGGTTCGAACAAGCACGAACACAGCCCAAATTATTGGACCCATGAGAGATCCTAGAACCCTCTAGTTAAGCCCCACGTGTCACCATCCTCCCCCTTTCTTTCACAAGTGGCTCAATCTCAGCCCTCCATTTGTCCCTCTCTGTTGCACAAATCCCAAAGTACAAAAGACCAAAATGCCCTTCCTTTTAAGTCAAAATTACTGTTGTGCCACTACTTTTCTAGACCTGTAACTCACACGGCCTAACTCCGATGAACACGTGTCGCCTATCATCGAACTCAGGACGACGAGATCTATCTAACGGTCCTAGGTCAACGTGTTAAAACTCGATCGTCCAAAAGTCAACTTTCCCCCTACTTTAGCCAAATTACGAAAGTGCCTTTAACCTTCCGAACATCATAACTTCTTCCTCAGATGTCGGAACCAGGCGCGCCACCTGTCTACGGATTCGTGACGTCCCAAACTACGTCACGGTCATCGATCAATACCCAATTGACCACCCGAACTAAAAGTCAACATTTTGCCCATGTTAGGGGTAAAATCGTCATTCTACCTTAACGACTCTAGCGTCACCAACTAACCACCGATTACGCTCACTAATCCTTCCTTAATCAATGTCTTAGCCCTAATTTCTGGGACGGGTCGTTACAAGTTGTGTTTGTGAAGAAAGTCTATTCTGAAACCTTAATACTACGACCCTCTCACAATCATGTGAGAGGTATGAGGGGTTAGATGTAAGAGAGATGTTGCATAAATCTTTGCAGTGGAAATTCTGCTACGTGACTGTTTGTGTGTGGAAGAGTTTCCAAGACTAGCTTCCATTTTTGGTCTTCAAGTTTTGGTCTTCCAAAACTAACCATGAAACTAACCATAATTCCTCAACCAAACAACACAAACCTTGCAGATTGTACTATTTTGGTTGAGGAATTATGGTTAGTTTTAACCTTGAAAACTATACCATATTCATCCTAATGATTCTTAATCGTGGGTTGGTTGTACATCAGTTTTTACTTACTCAAGTTTGAGTTGGTCTGAGTTTTTTTTTTTGGTATAATAGTTTGGTGAATGAATTCCAGCAAAAACTAGATAATGCACATAGAACTGTATATAAATTCTTGGGCATCTTTAAATAAAACGTTCTAAAATTTCCCACAAGTTCCATATGGACCTTATAAATTCTACACAATTACATAAATCCATCATTTAAAAAATGTCTTTCAAAATTCTCTACAATTCTAATTGAATACACCCCCTTAGTGTTTTTTTGCATTTCCGTTATCCCAATACCATTACTTTAATGACATGGAAAATAAAAGAATGGGTATAATTGTAACTTTCATAACGAAATTCTTGTAACCCAAAAATCAAGTGTTGAAACAGAAATCGTACTTGTCTAAAAAAATCTTCACAATCCCTACAAACAACAAGTAAGAGACAATCGAAGAAGGTTGAAGCCCGGAGGTTGTTCAACAAAAAAGGCTCTGATGCTTAAGTAAGTTTTGAGAGAGAAATCTGAAATACTTCAAAATGAAGAACGAATTATCTTAATAGTGAAATGAGCTCCACTATTTATAGGGAAACTTTGGGGTTGTTCATTATTAAGAATAATGATAATGAATTCTCAGGGAGAATATTAATATTATTAAGGCGTTAACCCAATTAAATGATATATTCAACTGTAAACACATTATTTAATGTGTGGGTGTCTGTGAGCCGTTAATATCATTACCAAAGACAATTTGGACATTATGCGAATTATGAGCCACGTGGGAGCTGCACAATTTTTGAGTGATTTTGGGTTCCACAAATGCCCCACACCGCTTTGAAATCTAGGAAATCCTAAAGAATGTATATCTTTGGTAGACTTTGCTGATTACGCCGGAACCAAGTTCGAAAATTTGCTGAGCTCAAAATCAAGTTGATACATGTGCATTGGGCTTGATATGTGACATAAAAGTGATCCTTGTCTTTGTTCATAACTCATAAAAAATTAAACCTCTTATGATAATAATATTTTTCATTTATTTTGAAATTAATCATATTATAAATTCCTTGAGGTTATTTTTTTATTTATTTAAAGTATGGATAGAAACCTTCATCTTTTCTCATTCTGCTTTGGTAAAAAGGAAAAGCTATACGGTTGTTGTTGTTGTAGAGGGAGATAAAATGACAAAACAACATTTGAGGTAAGGTTTTCTTTTGTTTCCTCATTTTCTGTGCTTTTTGGTTGAATTTTAGAGATGGAGTCATGGTTGGTTGAGAAAAAGGATGATGAGACTCCACTACTAAATTGAGGAAAAAGTGGTGTGCGAGTCCCAAATGGGAGGAATGGAAAGGTACGGTTGCTTGGAAAAAGAAAAACATTTTTTGGGTATGGGGCCCACAAAGTTGGCTTGCAGAGGAGTAGTGTAAACAACATCTGGTGACTAGTGTGCACAAAGTCTGGCGCGTGGACGCCACACACGAAAAACTACTGGTGACAAACAAGAAAATGATAGCGGATGTCGGACAGTGTCGAGGACATGTTGGTGATGCGCTTCCCGGATTAGGTGCAGTTAACACGGGCGTCAGCTTTGTCTGCTGTTTTTGTTGATAATGACACGTGGCTCATTCTGATTGTAGACTATATTTCAGTGTTGCTGTGGGTGGGCCCTACTTGCACTGCTAAAATTTGATGCGATAGCTAACGCTGTCTGCTGCATTCTCAAATGAGGACACATGACGCCTTTGGGTTGGTTCGTTGTGGATGTCACACACAAGGGTGACTGTTACTATAGGTGGGCCCCACATGACTGTAACATTCCTATTGGCTGGCTTCTCAACTTGGGCACATGGAGCATTTTGATTGGTCTATGTGGATGTTGCACAAGCGGGAGATTAGAGCATTAGTGTGGGTAGGCCCCACATGGTTGTAAACCCTTCACATTTGGCTAAGGACTTAGAGTTGACAAATAATATATTTATCTATATAACTTTATAATATAAGTTATATAAGATTAATAGCCCTATATTTTTTCTCACTTCGAGAGTTTGGGATTTGAGTGCTAACTTATCTAGTTTTTTCACGGTGATAATTTTAAGATGTGACAAGATGCACTTCCGAAGCGGGCCATCAAACTTGCATTTCATGTTCAAGATTTGTGGGCATGGAAAATTCACAATCAAACTGCATTTCATGGGAAGAGTATGGAGTTTTAGGGACCCAAAGATTTGTGGGCATGGAAAATTCACAATCAAACTGCCTTTTTGGATGGTGTATTTGTGGAGCTTGGTGAAATGTGTTCTTCCATGAAGGCTCTCAGATATGGTAAGGGCAAAAATCCAGTCGGTGGTTGATAGACAAAATTTCATCCTTTGATAATTAGCTGGGATATGAAGTTTTCATTCCCAATGTTTGGACAATTGAAGGCCTTTTGTAAGCTTGGTCAATGAGTGGTTGAGTGCTCCATTGTGTCTGAAAAGATCTTTTATCTCGAAGAAGAACAATAAATAGCGACTTGACATGTCTTCTGAGAATAAGTCAAATCCTAAAATGCCTTCCAAGTCTGCTCGGGGGCCTTGGTCACTCTATCCCAATGAGGTCATCTAGCAAGCACAGATTTTTTATCCATCCTTCCGAGCATTTGATCAAACTTTTAGAGGTGGAAATCCAATAGTTGAGATCTAAACGGTCTTTCCTATCACATGCCCCCACAACTTTGCTCCCAAAAATGAGGAGCTAAAGTTGGGTATGGAGAGTTGTAGTGGCTTCATTACCAATGAGCTGGAGTTGGATCTAGAGAAAGGGCTTGAGCATAGGCCTGGACCTAAGCTTGAGGTTAGGAAAAATGGATTTCTTGATGCTGATGTCTTATTTTTGGACGGTGTTCCCTTATTTTCAGCTGAAGAATGGGCCGAGTTCCAGAAGATGATGAGCATTGACACTTTGCCCTCAGAATTCCCATTGATTAGTTGTTTTTTTTGTCCATGAGTGTACTTTCATTTAAGTATTGAATAATTGGTTTGAGTAATCGATGTGTGATTTGCCGACCGTTTTTCAAAGAAATGAAAACGTTGTTTATGAAATTTTTTGAGATACATGTGCTGAGTTGTTTGAATTAACATCCAAACTTATTGGTTCGTCAAATGCCTCTGTTGTAGACATTGGTGTTCAACGTTGGGGTTCTAACTAACGTGGCCTCTCAAAAATGGTTAACGTTTTTTTTGTTGCCTTCAAGGAAGCACTTTTACTGCTCAAAAGAAATCTTGATGCCTTATAAGAAAAACTTAAGTGCTTCCAAGAGGAAGGCTTTGAGGTGCATTCCAAAGGGAGACTTTGATGCTTCGCAAGACGAAGGCTTGGATGTTTCGTAGGGCGAAGACTTGGATGCTTCCCATGGTAAATGCTTAGATACTTCGTAGGGAGCATGCTTAAATGCTTCGCAGGGCGAATGCTTAGATGCTTCACATGGCGAAAGTTTAGATACTTCGCGAGGCGAAGGTTTAAATGCTTCGCTAGGAGAATGCTTAGATGTTTCGCATGACAAAGATTTTGATTCTTGAAGGAATACTTAGTTGTTTCCTGAAGGAAAAATTGAATGCTTTCGAGAGAAAGATTTGAAGTGCTTCCTAACAGAAGGCTCTAGGTGCTTTACAAGGTGAATACTTTGAGTGCTTCCCGGAGGATGGCTCGTGGTGCTTCCCGGAGGAAAGATTAGTTGCTTCTTAAAAGAAGGCTCTGGGATTTCCATTTCTATGCAACAAAGAATTTCAAAATAAAATTTCAAATTGCAAGACGTTTTTATTAAAGAAATTATTAGGGTGAGTATAACAAATGGAAATGAGGCCTAATGATTTGTTATTGTATTGATGTGGATCATCCTCGAATTAGATTCCCTAGGGTCTTCATCTTTAAAGCGCTTTGCAGTTTTTTTGATGACATACTTGGTGCAATACCCCTCTTTGATGAGGTTTTGTAGATACCTATTGAAGGTGTTGCATGTGCTAATGGTGTGACCATAGTAGTTGTGATAGCAGAATCACCTTGTCCCATCAGCCTTTTCTTGACGACCTTTGATAGGTGCTGGCTCTTTTAATTAAGGTTTGTCCTTAATTTCATTGTAAATTTGATGAATTGGCACCGAGAATTGTACGTTGGAAGTTGAGATTGCTTTACGTTTGCTAGACTTGCTCGGAGTAGTTGTGGAAGTGGTGTCATCACTAGGTGATGCTGACATCTCAGATATTTCTTCACTTGGATTGGTTCACACCTTGGCTTGTATGGCGTTTTTTCATCGTCCCAGCATGCATGCTGCTCCGCTAAAGAAAGCGTCTTGGTAAGACTACGAGCATTATTCATGACAATGTCGCCATAAAGCTGGCTATCCCAAAGAAGTCCTTGTTTGAATGTCATCGCTACAACAAGTCCATTACAACTAACAATGTGAGACTTTTCCGCGTAGTATCTTCGAATGTACTGTCGGATGGTTTTCTTTGATCTCATTCTAATGGAGAAGAGATGGTCATCCGAATGACGACATTTGAATAGAGAAACAGAAAAAGTGTTAAATAGAATGACTCGATAGTTTATGGCGGTTAGACAAATCACGGAATAGAGTGGTGTGTGAAATTTATCGACGAGTTCATGTTGTATTTTAAGTAAAATAGTTCTTATTAGTATATACCACATAGTTAAAATGACATTAGTTGAATGGAGAAAATAGAAAAAGTACTAAATGGAATGAATCGATCATTTTAGAGGGTTAGTTAGGCATATTTCAAAATAGGATGTTAAATAATATTTATCGACAAATTCCGACATAAAAAGCCTTTTTCTTACTTGAACAACCACAGAATTTGAACTCAAATATAAAAAAAGAGAACAACCCATCTAGCAAGTACAATTTTTTTATTAAGCCGAATTAACGAAATAAAGAAAAATTGATCGTTCTAGAATTACACCATAAAAAAATATCTCATGAAACCATTTGATAAATTTGACAGCAATTATAAATAACTTTTATTTTCCAATACTAAAGGAAATCACAAGGAAAAGCCTCTAAAGGAGTTACCACCAATAAAATCAAAACGCCACGCCTCGTTCGCAACACTTCAAAGAGAAGTAACCCAACAAAGACTTTCTTGACAATTGTGACCCAGTTTGGCAAGAGTATCAACAACAAAATTAGCTTAAAATGCAAATATGCTTAAAATAAATGCAGTTGAACCATGTAGAAAGTTCCTTGATATGAGCAATCATAGTGAGAAGCCTCCATAGAATAGAAGTACGACCGATGAGCATCAATAAGAATTTTTGAGTGTCCCTCCACTTGAAGATTAGAGATATTCAGCTAAGCGGCTTTATTAAGCCCATCAACAAGAATATGTGTAACAACCCGTCCCGAGAATCGGGATTAGTAGAGTGCTTAAGATGGGATTAGTGAGCTTAATCGGTGGTTAGTTGGTCCCGATAAAGTCGTTAGTTTAGAATGACGATTTTGCCCTTGGTTCAGGCAAAAAGTTGACTTTTCATTCGGGTGGTCAATTTGGTATTGACCGGTGACCAGGACGTAGTTTAGGACGTCACGAATCCATAGGCAGGTGGCATGCCCGATTCCGGCATCCGAGGAGGAAGTTGTGATGTTCGGAAGGCGGAGGGCATAACCGTAATTTGGGTAAATTAAGGGGAATAGTTGACTTTTTGTGAAATCGGGTTTGGGTATGTTGACCTAGGATGGTTACGTAGATCTCATTGTCCTGAGTTCGATGACAGGCGGCACGTATTCATCGGACGTACGATGTGAGAGTTACGAGTCTAGAAAGTTAATGGCATAACCATAATTTTGAGTTAAACAGAAGGGTATTTTGGTCTTTTGGTTATCTGGGGATTTGTGCACAGAGAGGGCAAGTGGATGGCTGAGATTGGGCCAGATGGTGAAGGCATGGGCAGATGGGTGACATGTGGCAAGTGTGTAGTGGGTTCTACACACTTGTGCACGGGTCCAATTATTTGGGACTTAAACCGTGCCCGTGTGTGTGTTCTTCAACCAGAGTGAAACAGAGGAGGAATTGAGAGAAATTGAGAAGGTAATCGTGTAGGTTGGTGAGTCTGGTGAGTTGTGAGGGTGAAAGGAAGAAGAAAGGAGGTTGATGATCGAGTTGGGATCGAGATCGTGCACGGAGACACGGGGGTTGGTGAGGCTGAGTATTCTGGGAAAAACAGAAAGACGGTGAGACAGAGACGGTGGTTGTGCCGTGAGGTGGCTCAATTCCAGTCAAGAGGAGGCTGGGACGAGTGCAGAGGCCTTGTTGGACACCGTGGTACACGGCTGAGCTCACGACGGCGACAGGAGGACAGGTAAATCCTCACCCCCGTTTCTTTGCTCTGTTTTGTCGTTTAGATTCAGAAGCTAAGTCGTGGACCTAGGGCTAGAGTCGAGGGATCTGGAGGTTAGGGTGAGACTCCTGGAGGTCCTAGGAAGCGTCTGAGTGTGTTGCCGTGACGGGGAGTGCACGGTGGCGGTTGGCACGACAAAGAGTACCTGTGTGCTCTGTTTTGCCGTGAGGTTCAAACGGGAAGTCGTGACGTGTGGGGTTGAGTCGACGGTCTAGGTGAGTCGGGTTAGGCTTAGAGAGGTCCAGGGAAGAGTTTGGAGTAGCCACCGTGAAGGGAGGTGAGCTGGGTGGCCGGGAAGGAAAACAGGGGCTATTGGGCCGTCTGGTTTCGAGTTTAGTCGACAAGTACGGGGCTGTGTCGAGGTGACTGGAGTTGGGGAAAAGATATCCTAGAACGGGACGATGAGAATGGTGAAGAAAGAGAGGGAAATGGTGCAGACACGGCGGTGAACCGCTGACGCCGGTTCAAGTTGCAGAAGACTGTGCTGAACCGGGTTTGCTCGAGGTTGAAGGTGTACTGTAGCAGCCACTTTGGGCGGCGCGTGGGGGCGCGTGGAGCAATTTCCGGCGAAGGTGTCAACAGGGTTTTTGTTCTAACTGTTATGACGAGTCTAATGGAAGTGGTTTCGGGTCCATCGAACGTCATTAGAGTATAGTTTCGCGAGGGTGACGGTTTAGGGTTCCGGTTCGTTTCGATTAGGAGTCGGGGAATTTTGAGGGACTTTAGGTGAACCTTAATAGACGTGTTAGTGACGGAAGTTGATGGTTGTTGACAGGATCGGGATTTCCCGAGGAAGCTGAGGAATATGCAGGACGTTCGGGACGCGAGTAGGGCTCAGTACTGTGAGTGAACCCCTTCTCTAAACTCGAACATGCATAACTGTTTTTCTATAAATGTTTTATACATATCCATATATGATTACATGAATGTTGGATTTATGATGATTTCTACATGGTTGCACGTTTTTCGAGAAATAACGTATTTTGCACGTTTTACGGGAAAAAGGGTGATTTTGGGAAAATAAAGTTAAATGATTTCTAATGATTTTAAGTGGATTTTGGAACATGATTTTGAGAAAGGGTTGGTTTTGAAATCGAAATTGACAATTGGACTTTGGTTAAAGGTTGAAAAGTAGATTCCGGATTTGGGTTCGGAATGACGGTTCTGAACGCCGGAAGGGCTTTGGGCCAGTGATTTCGGATTCGGGTTCGGATGTGAATACGGAAATGGTTTTCAACTGGTTTTGATTGGATTTGCTGGATCTGGTTATTGGGTTTAAAGACCCGGATATTGATTTGACGGGGGACGGGCCCGGATTGAGTTTAAAGACTCGGGAGTTTAAAGACTCGGGAGTTTAAAGACTCGGATATATTGATATTTCCCCCGTAGGCCATTGAGTTTAAAGACTCGGGAGTTTAAAGACTCGGATATTATTAAGGCGTAGATTGAGTTTAAAGACTCGGGAGTTTAAAGACTCGGATAGGTCCAGCAGGTTTGATCGGGAAAATGATAATTTCATGTTCATGGTTTCTGGTACGGTTTTATGATTCATATGCTATGATTTCTATAACTGTTTTATAGTGTTTCTGTTTCTTATGATGTTTTATGATGATCGATTTCTAACTGTTTTCATAACTGGGTTATACATGTGGTTTCAAAACGGAGGGTTAAACCCGGTTTTCGGGTAAATGGTTTTAGAACTTTTATTTTACGGTCCACTCACATGTTCTGTTTTAAATTGCCCTCCAGGTTGTGGAGATAGCGCGGGGTCTTGACGTCGAGGCAGCGTCTGAGGCAGAGACTTTTCGTGAGGGTTCCCGGAGTGTTTACATTTCTTCCGCGTGCGTGTAAATATAGTCGGTTTTTATTTGTTGTACTACGCTCTGTAAACGTTAACTTCGGGTATTTTATTGAGTACTTTCTCCTGCGTCTGACTGTGTACTGTCGGGGTGTCAGATGGGAGCAGGATTTACCTCGGGTTTCGGAGTGAAACCGGGGTGGGTCCTGACAATTGGTATCAGAGCATAGGTTTGGGGTTTGTTGGTTTGTGAGGTTGTGTTTTAGTTGTTTTACTGATTCTATGCCTCTTTCAGCGTGCGGTTGACGATGCCTCCGAGACGTCGACCCTCTCCACGACCTGAAGAAGAAATGGCGAGGGGAACTGAGAGTACTACGATTGAGCGAGCCCAGCGGCTCCGGGCTACTTCTTTTAGTGGCGAGGCTGATCTTGAGGAAGCCCAGAGGTGGCTTACCAGACTTGAGCGGATCTTTGCAGTGATGCATTGCCCGCCGGAGGAGCGAGTGGTACTGGCTACATTTTTATTGGATGGTGCGGCGTACGAGTGGTGGTATACCCTCGAGTTGTCCAGTTGGGATGCCCATAGTGTGACCTGGGAGACGTTTAGGGAACGGTTCCTGGAGCAGTATTACCCTCGTTCTTTTCGAGATGCCAAGGAGGCGGAGTTTCTGCAGCTTCAACAAGGGAATATGACAGTGGCTGAGTATGAACGGAAATTCCAGATGTTGTCTCGGTTTGCTCCTGCTTTTGTGGCCACTGAAGCCAAAAAGTGTCGTAGGTTTGAGTTGGGCCTGCGAGGTGAGATTCGGGCCATTGTGACGGCTGGATCGTTTGCTACCCTCCGAGACTTGTCGGATGCTGCGGTGAGGGTTGAGGCTAGTTTGCCGGTGCGGCGCCGGGAGCCATCTTTTTCTGGAGCTTCCAGTCAGCGGACACCGAAAAGGGGTAACTTCGGTGGAGCATCATCGTCGGGCGATGAGCATTTCGGTAGACCTGGGAGTTTCCAGAGTTCAGGATTTCGGGGTTACCGAGCACAGCCGACCCCGCAAGCGAGTGCGACGTCTGTAGCGTCTACAGGGAGACCGAGCAGTGGACCAGGTTGGGATGTGTGTTTCTACTGTGGGGAGCGAGGTCATTTCCGACGTGAGTGTCCACGGTTGCCACAGGAAGGTGGTGTAGGTCGAGGAGTGGCGGAGCCTGGACAGAGTACAGCGTCAGGGACAGCTGGCACTAGAGAAGGTGGCACTGCCACGAGTAGTTCGAGAGGACGTGGTAGAGCGTCGGGATCTCAGGCCCGAGTGTTCTCGATGACTCAGCAGGAAGTTCAGTCGGCACCAGATGCGGGGACAGGTACTTTCTTAGCCTTGTTTGTGTGTACCCAGTTTTGATCTGGGGAGTGTTACAGTGGAAGGCTAATGGAGGGAATATAAAGGAGTGACTATAACTGATCGATATGAGGTTATTGAAGGAGAGAACCCACAAGCTATTGTTTGCCTTTAGGACTTTGTAGATTTATTCCGATAGTGGCCGAAGTAGCAACCGAGGGAGATAAGTGTTTGATTGTCTGGGATAGTAGCCGAGTTGGTTTAGCATGGTGAGATGGTAGTACGTGAGGATGTGCTCTGTGAATTCTATTGGGTACTCCATATGAGGTATTGTATAATACCTTTGTTTTCTCTTCATAGAGTTTCCCTTGCGTACGCCATACAGTTGTTACAGGGAAAGGGTTGGCCGTGGTAACGGTAATTTGGGGTGGTGTGAAATACCCAAGGTGGAAATGATAGACAGGAAACCCAGGAGAGGTTGTTGTTGACTCAGTGTTGATTACCGGGTAGGAGACCCTAGGTGTCGGGAACCAGCGGTGGAATTTCGGGGACGAAATTCTATTTAGGTGGGTAGATTGTAACAACCCGTCCTGAGAATCGGGATTAGTAGAGTGCTTAAGATGGGATTAGTGAGCATAATCGGTGGTTAGTTGGTCCCGATAAAGTCGTTAGTTTAGAATGACGATTTTGCCCTTGGTTCAGGCAAAAAGTTGACTTTTCGTTCAGGTGGTCAATTTGGTATTGACCGGTGACCAGGACGTAGTTTAGGACGTCACGAATCCATAGGCAGGTGGCACGCCCGATTCCGGCATCCGAGGAGGAAGTTGTGATGTTCGGAAGGCGTAGGGCATAACCGTAATTTGGGTAAATTAGGGGGAATAGTTGACTTTTTGTGAAATCGGGTTTTGGTATGTTGACCTAGGATGGTTACGTAGATCTCGTTGTCCTGAGTTCGATGACAGGCGGCACGTATTCATCGGACGTACGATGTGAGAGTTACGGGTCTAGAAAGTTAGTGGCATAATCGTAATTTTGAGTTAAACAGAAGGGTATTTTGGTCTTTTGGTTATCTGGGGATTTGTGCACAGAGAGGGCAAGTGGATGGCTGAGATTGGGCCAGATGGTGAAGGCATGGGCCGATGGGTGACATGTGGCAAGTGTGTAGTGGGTTCTACACACTTGTGCACGGGTCCAATTATTTGGGACTTAAACCGTGCCCGTGTGTGTGTTCTTCAACCAGAGTGAAACAGAGGGAGGAATTGAGAGAAATTGAGAAGGTAATCGTGTAGGTTGGTGAGTCTGGTGAGTTGTGAGGGTGAAAGGAAGAAGAAAGGAGGTTGATGATCGAGTTGGGATCGAGATCGTGCACGGAGACACGGGGGTTGGTGAGGCTGAGTCTTCTGGGAAAAACAGAGAGACGGTGAGACAGAGACGGTGGTTGTGCCGTGAGGTGGCTCAATTCCAGTCAAGAGGAGGCTGGGACGAGTGCAGAGGCCTTGTTGGACACCGTGGTACACGGCTGAGCTCACGACGGCGACAGGAGGACAGGTAAATCCTCACCCCCGTTTCTTTGCTCTGTTTTGTCGTTTGGATTCAGAAGCTAAGTCGTGGACCTAGGGCTAGAGTCGAGGGATCTGGAGGTTAGGGTGAGACTCCTGAAGGTCCTAGGAAGCGTCTGAGTGTGTTGCCGTGACGGGGAGTGCACGGTGGCGGTTGGCACGACAAAGAGTACCTGTGTGCTCTATTTTGCCGTGAGGTTCAAACGGGAATTCGTGACGTGTGGGGTTGAGTCGACGGTCTAGGTGAGTCGGGTTAGGCTTAGAGAGGTCCAGGGAAGAGTTTGGAGTAGCCACCGTGAAGGGAGGTGAGCTGGGTGGCCGGGAAGGAAAACAGGGGCTATTGGGCCGTCTGGTTTCGAGTTTAGTCGACAAGTACGGGGCTGTGTCGAGGTGACTGGAGTTGGGGAAAAGATAGCCAAGAACGGGACGATGAGAATGGTGAAGAAAGAGAGGGAAATGGTGCAGACACGGCGGTGAACCGCTGACGTCGGTTCAAGTTGCAGAAGACTGTGCTGAACCGGGTCTGCTCGAGGTTGAAGGTGTACTGTAGCTGGCGCGTGAGGGCCACGCGCAGCCACTTTGGGCGGCGCGTGGGGGCGCGTAGAGCAATTTCCGGCGAAGGTGTCAACAGGGTTTTTGTTCTAACTGTTATGACGAGTCTAATGGAAGTGGTTTCGGGTCCATCGGACGTCATTAGAGTATAGTTTCGCGAGGGTGACGGTTTAGGGTTCCGGTTCGTTTCGATTAGGAGTCGGGGAATTTTGAGGGACTTTAGGTGAACCTTAATAGGCGTGTTAGTGACGGAAGTTGACGGTTGTTGACAGGATCGGGATTTCCCGAGGAAGCTGAGGAACGTGCAGGACGTTCGGGACGCGAGTAGGGCTCAGTACTGTGAGTGGACCCCTTCTCTAAACTCGAACATGCATAACTGTTTTTCTATAAATGTTTTATACATATCCATATATGATTACATGAATGTTGGATTTATGATGATTTCTACATGGTTGCACGTTTTTCAAGAAATAACGTATTTTGCACGTTTTACGGGAAAAAGGGTGATTTTGGGAAAATAAAGTTAAATGATTTCTAATGATTTTAAGTGGATTTTGGAACATGATTTTGAGAAAGGGTTGGTTTTGAAATCGAAATTGACAATTGGACTTTGGTTAAAGGTTGAAAAGTAGATTCCGGATTTGGGTTCGGAATGACGGTTCTGAACGCCGGAAGGGCTTTGGGCCAGTGATTTCGGATTCGGGTTTGGATGTGAATACGGAAATGGTTTTCAACTGGTTTTGATTGGATTTGCTGGATCTGGTTATTGGGTTTAAAGACCCGGATATTGATTTGACGGGGGACGGGCCCGGATTGAGTTTAAAGACTCGGGAGTTTAAAGACTCGGATATATTGATATTTCCCCCGTAGGCCTTTGAGTTTAAAGACTCGGGAGTTTAAAGACTCGGATATTATTAAGGCCTGGATTGAGTTTAAAGACTCGGGAGTTTAAAGACTCGGATAGGTCCAGCAGGTTTGATCGGGAAAATGATAATTTCATGTTCATGGTTTCTGGTACGGTTTTATGATTCATATGCTATGATTTCTATAACTGTTTTATAGTGTTTCTGTTTCTTATGATGTTTTATGATGATCGATTTCTAACTGTTTTCATAACTGGGTTATGCATGTGGTTTCAAAACGGAGGGTTAAACCCGGTTTTCGGATAAATGGTTTTAGAAATTTTATTTTACGGTCCACTCACATCTTCTGTTTTAAATTGCCCTCCAGGTTGTGGAGATAGCGCGAGGTCTTGACGTCGAGGCAGCGTCTGAGGCAGAGACTTTTCGTGAGGGTTCCCGGAGTGTTTACATTTCTTCCGCGTGCGTGTAAATATAGTCGGTTTTTATTTGTTGTACTACGCTCTGTAAACGTTAACTTCGGGTATTTTATTGAGTACTTTCTCCTGCGTCTGACTGTGTACTGTCGGGGTGTCAGATGGGAGCAGGATTTACCTCGGGTTTCGGGGTGAAACCGGGGTGGGTCTTGACAATATGAGCTTACACATAAATAACATATATAGAGCCACTACTCTTGGAAGTAACAAAGATAAGAAGACCTTTATTATTACGAATCACATACCCTAATGCCGCATTACCATTATGAGTAACCGATCCATCAAAGTCTTTGCAAAGTTTTCATTAGGAGGCTTCCAAAGAATGTGGTCAGAAGTAGTAGCAGATCGGCCCGTTTTTCGATAACTATCCTTGAAATAAGACTTAATCCAAGATCTAGCAATCAAACAATTGCTCAAGGGGCTAGATTCCTTACCAGATAAAAAATCCAATCATTTCGTGCCTTCCATAAGAGCCAACAAATAGTAGGAGCATTACCCAAAAACGAAAGGCGGTCAGGGTTTTCAATAGTACTAAGTGACTTGATCCAGTCAAGTAAGGAGCCATGAGGCCTATAGTTCACCAAATCTTGAACATGTCTCCATGTATCTTGAGCAATACAACAATAAAAAAAACAAATGTTGCATAGATTCAATTTGACCATCGCACTAGGGGCAATCAGAAGTAACATTAGGCATATGAAAACTCAATCTCTCAAGAATACTCACACGTTGTCTTAAGAGGAGCCAAGCAAAGAACTTTGCTTTAGGGGAAAGCAAAGAACTTTGCTTTAGGAGGAAAGAAAAGATGCTAAATCTTGTAGAGACTCTTAGATTCCTGATGCGTGGTAATATGTAAGACCCGTGTCTTGGAAGGAACGGTGAACGATCCCACATTCCTGCGAGGGGAATGGTCTGAGAGGGGAATGGTGGTGTGCCTTAAAGGTGTAGGCACACACCTATCTAGCACGAGGCCTTTTGGGTGCTCAGTGGCTTTGGGTTCGGTTGGAACTCCAAAGTTAAGCTAGTTAAGGCTGGTGTAATTCCATGATGGGTGATCCCCTGGGAAGTTGCATCGTGAGCTCCTGAAAACAAATCTGTGAGGGTGAGGAGGCCCAAAGCGGACAATATCGTGCTAGAGTTGGGTCCTGACTGAGAAGGGTCGGGTCATGACAAAATGGTATCAGAGCCAAACCCTGATCGGGAAGTGTGCTAGCGAGGACGCTAGGCCCTAAGGGAGGTGTATTGTAAGACCCATGTCCTGGAGGGAACGGTGAACGATCCCACATTCCTGCGAGAGGAATGGATTGGTAGGGGAATGATGGCGTGTCTTAAAGGTGTAAACACACACCTATCTAGCACGAGGCCTTTTGGGAGCTCACTGCTTTGGATTCGATTGGAAATCCAAAGTTAAGCGAGTTGAGGCTAGTGTAATTCCATGATGGGTGACCCCCTGGGAAGTTTCACCGTGAGCTCCCGAAAACAAAACCGTGAGGGTGAGGAGGCCCAAAACGGACAATATCGTGCTAGAGTCGGGTCCTGACATAATATCTTTTTCCTGATAAGCACAAGCAGATTTAATTGTAAACTCACCTTTGGGGTTGGGACCCCAAACAAATCTGTCATCATGTAAATCAGTATTAGTAGGCAAAGGAATAGAACGAACAACGTTGATTACATCCTCAGAAAGCATATTTCTAAAAGCATCAATGTTCCAGTGATTATCAAGAATGGAATTGTCAACTGTGAGGGACCAATCTAGATTAGCAGTGGAACTAGCGTCAACAAGATTAGCCAACGAGAAGGGGAAGGCCCAATTGAAACCCCAAAATTAACGTTTTTAATGGCCAACAATCCAACGAATACCTCTGAATAAAAGTGTTCTAGCATCTAGAATGCCTTTCCAAGTGAAGGAATTGTTTTGTCTCTTTGGACAAAGACAAAAGTTAGTGCAAGTTCTGAGGTATTTGACTCGCACCAATTTAACCCAATAATTATTATGATGAGTTGTGTGTTGGCTTGGTGATATTGAGGTATTTGGCTCGCACCAATTGTGTGTTGACTTGGTGATATTGTTTGTTTGTTTTTTTTATTCCCAAAATTTTGTCTGGGCCTACGCCCTAAAGTGATTGACCATCTTGGTGAAGAATTAGGACTATTGATCACACAATTTGAGAAGAAAGATTTAGAGTTAGGGTTATTTTAGCAAAATAGTTAAAAAGTTATATTATCAAATTAATTTTAAAAAGTATACCCCACTAATATTCTTTATTTTGAAAAATCTTTTATTTTGAAAAATCTCAAATATTTTATTTTTTGTTTTAAGTTAAATGTTTGAATATTTTCAATTTATTATTTCATTATTTACAAAATTCATCAAATTGTGAGGAGATAAAAAATTACTACTTTCTCTCTTTTATTTGCTAAACTTAGGGATGCAAAATCTCTAAAACATCAAAAATTCTAAAGAAGGGAATGAAATAGGGACTTTGCTAGCTAGCTGGAGCCATTTTTCTTTGAAAATCCCTAAATGAGTTAAAATATGTATTTTAGAAACGCAGCTTAGCTGTAGATATTCTATAGGTATTCTTAAGTATTAAAGGAAGATGAAGGTTGTGGAAGACCCAGGAATTTTTCTTTGGAGGGTCAACATGTAAAATGTAAAAAAATTTGGAAAGCAAAAATATCCTTTAAAACTAAAGGATAATATTAAAATTCATAATTTATAAAAGATCACAAATTACAATTACCTTGAAAGCGTTACATTAGAGCTTCATTATCATTACAAACAAAAATATCCCTCTCGATGTAAACAATTAAATTATCACTCAACCATTGATCTCTCAATCTGTTACAGAGTAGAGTTTTCACAATATTCATAGCGAAACATACTCTCTCCATTGAAGCGGTTGCAACTGGTGGAACTAAGGCTAGTGTAAGAAGCAAATTCACATACTTGTATACGTTTGCTTCCTCATCTTAACCATTTCCTTTGCAAGACTACTAATTCCTTTCAAACTACAAAATGCATTACTCAAATGCATATCATTAATATAAATCCCAAGTTTATCCTCAAGTGCAAAGAGTTCTCAGGAACTAAATTCTTGAGGATAAAATTTAGTAAAACGAAGTAGTTTGTATTTGTCAAATGCCGAGAAGAAATTATCTGGACTCAAACATGTCATACAAATAAGTAACTTAGTACTTTCCTCGTTGAAACGATATCCAATTTTGAAAGTTGGTAATCAATGATATGAGTAAAGTGATCCACCCGATAATGATGATAGTTTGTGTGCTTTGAAGCTACACATTTAGATTTTCTTTGAGCTTAGAATGGATCATTCATGTTGGGAACTTCTATATCATGTTCATCACAAAAACACGCTACTTGATGAAGTAAAAGATCATCTTTATCCCGCTCAGTGCCCATGAACTCACATGTTTACCACTATAGGGCACGTCTACCAACTCGGTCACAATCTAAGCCCTCAACTCACTCGGACATCATCCACGTGTCCGTAAATAATCCAACTCGCCTATCCATTTACAACTGTTTATGTACATCCAAAAGGATGTCAATTCATCCTAACCTGATGTACCGCTCGACCTAAGAGTCACAATAGGCTCCTGTTGTGATCTGCAGTCAAATCTCTGCATATTACCATATCTGACCAATCAACCCTTATGTCAAAAGACGTCGCTTACGTCATCCATTTATAACTTTTCTATCTAATCACCACTCAGTCATCTCAATCACCATTGGGACAGAGTCCCCGCTAGTTCAACAACTACTGGGTTCCACCCAATTCATCTCCATCATATCTGTCATCTAGACATAATTCCCAAGAATCTACACTGAGATACCCAACCATGAGCACATCACGAGTGAGATACCCTCAGCTCGTGGCTCGCCGTCTCTCCTTGTTATCATCATCGTATCACCATCACGGAGTGTGAATCAAACCAATCCTAAAACCCTTCTCATACCGAGTAATCACCACTTGTCTCTTCTTGGGTCGGAGGGGCTCTGCCTCCCTCGTACCCTATGACTCTGGGTATGACCATTCCGACAATCGATACGAGAAAATGAACTCTCCCCGAACGTCCCCCGATTCTCAACAACTATAATCAAATCCAGCCTCGATAGTGGTACCTACCACAAGCTCGTGCAGACACAACCCACATACATCACCACTGAGATTCCGAACTTATGCGGTCATCTCACTGCCGGCACCAACCGCTCAACACACAACATCCACCAATCGGTCCACCTCAGAATCTGGTCGACAAGTACCACTCTCCTGGTCACTCGTCCAATCAACCACCAACTAGGGTTATTGCGAACCCGACTACTCCACTACAGCACGTCCATCCTGACCGATCCATCACTCTCGACTCCGAAAAGTCATCATACCCCGATACTGGTGTCCAATCAACCAGTAACCATAATCTGAGGATCTCGTCCCCTCGTAACTCTACGGTTCCTAGCCGCTAGCCTCCACAAGAACTTGGCCATACTCCCTGCCTAACACTGCACAACCGCTACATGTTGTAATCGTATCCTACCATGCCACACAACAACTACTCCGGGCATCCTCTGCTAGTTGACATCCCTCAGGGATTCGACACACCGAAACATGGCCTCTCATGCCAAATAGGATCAACGTTCCTATTCCAACCAGCCTCAACTAGGGTCATCGTGCGCCTAACCGCTCCTAGCAACAAAATCTCCGATCTTTGCACTTTTTTCATGGACGACCCTGACATCAGACCTCCACTGATTTCCATTTTGGCATAATCCAAGTCCATCATGACCACTTAACGGTCCCAACTCTTAGGTCGTCATACTGTGCCTACTGGTACACTAGATCCTATCTTCATTAACACTACGACTCTTAGCCATTAGATTCACATGAACATTGATCCCACTTGGGATCCGACCTCTCGGAAAATGCGGCATCCTATGACACTCAGACCCTAAAAAATCGCACCTCGTGTCAAACGTAATCTAACTAGGGTTCGATTCCACCACATCCTCATACTATTACCCTAACTATCAGGTTGATGACGGGCTGTTAACACTGTAGAGACATCACATCCTCGACCTGTGTGTCACACTGAGAGCAAAACATGCTATGATACCACTTGTCAGGACCCGACCCAAATCCTCCTGGATTAACGTGAGACATGCCTGCTCCCGTCTGACACCGCGGGTCAGACCAAGGATAATTCCAGCTTCAGCCTACTCGGGGCTTCTAGAGTGCGCCAGGATTGGAGGAGGAGTGTGATGTCTCGGTCTCTACTACAGCCCGCATCCGCGATCAACTTGAAGGACATTAAAAATCATTAAAAGCTGTAAGTGGACAAAACAAGGAATTTAATAAAACACGTTTCACAAAAAGACATTTATGCCTTTCACTAAAAAGCATGCATGAATTTGAAAAACATTTCTCAAATCATACATTAGGTCCTTGGCTGAAATTCCAAAACAAGGAAACCCAGAATGAGTCTCATTTCAAATCATAAAACACAGGGTCTTAGCCCAAATCCAATACACGTGGGTCTCAGCCCAAAACCATTCTCAGTGAAATCTCATACTCATATACATATATACATATATAACCCATCCTTGACATTCTCTGATGTCTAATCAATATTTGTCACGATTTATCTATATGTATGCATACTACTCGGGGTCTCATCTCCGAGTCTACCCCCAGGATCTACGACGTCTAGGAGGATCTGTCCAAAATCTAGGATCTACGACGTTTGGAGGACTATCTCTGGACCCAGTCTGAGACTATATCATATCTCTCACTCCTGGAATGTGCTCTCTCTTGGAGTCACTCATTCCAAGTAGTGGATCGTGACTCTCCAGGATCTACGAAGTCTGGATGACAGGACCCATCCCAATCCCCTCGGGATTAACGTGGGATGACCCTGCTCCCGTCTGACACGGAATGTCAGACAAGGGATATTTCTGACCTTTGCCCTCCCGGGCTATCAGAGTACGCCAGGATCCGGAGGAGGTATGTGATATCTCGGTCTCTCCTACAGTCCACATCCAATGTCAACCTGAAGGGCAGTCAAAACATTAAAAGCTGTGAGTGGACAAAACAAGAGTTTATAAAAAAAATTTAACGAGAAGACATTTGTACCCTTCACTAAAAAGCATGCATGCATTCGAAAACCATTTATCCAGAAAAATCATAATGAAATCAAGTACACGGGCCACTGCCCAACTCCATAAGGGACTCAACCCAAATCATAAGAAACTAACCATACGGGCCACTGCCCAAAACCTGTGTAAACACACATCATATATCATATATGTAGCATACATCACATATACATATAATTCACACAATCAATCCTGTCACGGTTTCCAAAGCTACGCGCGTGCTACCCAGGTCTCAATCCGAGTCTTCTCAAAGTCAAGATCAATGTCCGCAGACCACTGACCCTACCCGAGGTAATAGTAATCATAGCCTTCCTGAGAGTAAGGAACCCAACTGGGGGGTGACTCCACTCAGTCGGTGCTCCGTGACTACTCCGGGGTCCACCCAGGCCAACGACCCTCCCCGGAGGAGATAATAGAACAAGTAAACGAAGGTATATGAACATATATATATATACATAACATAAACATTCATGCCCGGTTCCCTTGAACCGTCATGATCCATAACATCCATTAACCAAGGTTCATGTCGGTTCCCATAAACCTTCATGAACCAGAATGACCTGACAAAAGTTCATGCCGGTTCCCATAAACCTTCATGAACCACAATGACCTTTCCAGGGTTCATGCCGGTTCCCATAAACCGTCATGAACTTGGAAATCCATCTAGGGTCCCTGACCCGAAATCATCAGTGTAAAACAACTGGATCTCGTGCCCGAACATATGACTCAACTGGGCATCGTGCTCGATATCTAAGGGTCAGTCACGACTTCGATCATAGTGATGCGTGCAACCATCCATCCAGGACCGCTCTCAATCCTGGTATGTCGCCGTGAACGATTCAACCGACGCGACCACCACAAGATCATGGTGCACTCATCACCGATCGCTATCCTGAACCATCAGCACTCCGAATTCGAGCCTCCTCAGGCTGCCCGACCACGAATCGTGCATCGTCACCTCTCCGGAAGGAACACATCCCAATCCGGAGGCGAGCGTCGTATCGTTGATCGTCGTGCACATAGCACCCGCCGCGACCACGATTTAGACCCGAAGGTCGTAAATAGCGTCATATGCCCGAGACAAAACCAAATGGGTCTCATACCCGAGTTTATCCTTTTAGAAATCCAAAACTATTTCATTAAAACCAATAAAGAAATACCGACCCGTATAGGCACCGTATAGGGCCGAAACCTCGAAATACGTGCCTATACGTAACCACACATCCAAATGCATTCATGGCATCACAAACAAATATTTAAAACATATAATAAACATTTATGCATGCACCAATTTAGAAAACAAGGTCCACTCACAGACCGTCCGAGCTGCCGCCTCGATTTGCGTGCCATACGGCTCCCCGAGCCGATCACCGTCACCGGGACTCCCAAACCTGTCCAAATTTTAATAGAAGGTTACTAACTACTTAATTAACCTCCTATCAAAGCCCCGTAATTTTCCCGAACTTTTAACTATTTTTAAACCGACCCTAAACCTTCCGATGCCCCGAAACATATCGAGACGATGTCTGATTGACACGAAACCAGTCCCAAAATGTTCGTTACATCGAATAGAAGATTTTCCGTGTTGAATACTTTCCCAAATTATGGACCACGCGTCCTCACGAGCTCCTAGAAGGCCCTAGTTACTGTTCATCACCATCAACCTCAGGAAAACCGGTTTGAACCGGTCCGGGTACTGTGCTGAACCGGCGGAACCGGTTTAGTGCTCCTCCTCCCTCATTTTCAGTCAGTTTTCTCCCATTTCGATTCCTAAATTCCTATTTTCTCATTTCCTATCTAACCCAATTAACAAAACCGACCAAAACTTCCTAAATCGATCCCTAAAAATCACCTCCCCACGGCCTCTGTTTTTCCCGGCCACCCTCCAGCCTTCCTCTTCCGTGAACCACCCTCCAAACCATCCTAAAATGTCCCTAGCAACCTAATAACCACTTCCTAATCATCCAAAAACAACTACAACATTAAAATCGAATTAAAATGGAGAAAATGGGTAACCGGGTTACCTGTTCGAGTTTGGGCCTCGGCCGTGCACGGTGGCGCCGTCCTGGCCGGCCACCACGTCCTCACCATCCTCACTTCACTCTGTCCTCAGTCCTAGCCGCATGGGAGGGGTTGGATGGGTTTTGGATGGTTGGGTGAGATCGGGTAGTAGGGGGAAAAACAAAGGAAATGAAGATGATCGATGCAAATGGAAGGTGAGATGCATGAATATGTTTGGCTGGGCAATGGATGGGTGAGACTTGTCACTCATCCATTGGGCCTCCATAAATATCTGGGCCCCACTAGGGTCCAAACGTTAATTCGTTTCGTAATTTGTGCAATAGTTCACTTGAACTTCCGTGAACTGTAACTTCGCCGTCGAACGTCCGGATTCGACGTGCTGCCTGTCTATGGATTCGTATCGTCCCTATCTACGTAATGGTCCTTGGCCCTCGGCCATCGGACATCCCGGTCAAAAAGTCAACATTTTGACCCTTTTAACCAAAATTACTAAAATGCCCCTAAACTTTCGAACCTCATAACTTCCTCCTCGAACGTCGGAATTGAACGTACCACCTGTCTATGAACTCGTGACGTCACGAACTACGTCACGGTCATCGGTCAAAGTGCATTTGACCGCCCGAACAAAAAGTCAACATTTTGCCACAACTAAGGGCAAAACGGTCATTTCGCATCGTTCGTCCGATTTCGCCCTACTAATCACCGATTAGGCTTACTAATCGTGATTAGTCACTAATCTAATCCTGGAATTTGGGACGGGTCGTTACACTGGAGGAGACATATCCGCTTATATAGGAGGGTATATACATATAAGTGAAAACATTCCATTCTTTCAAACCATAGTTCAACTGGGTCTCATACCCGAGCATCTCAACAAGATTCCTCGAATCCGATTCAAATCCAATTCTCACAGGCCTCAGCCTAAATCCATATTTTAATAGGGTCTCAAACCCGAATTCTCATTTCATAAACCACAACTGGGACACAAGCCTGATACCAAAATTTAACGGGACCTCAAGCCCAATTTCACAATCAATTGGGCCTCAAGCCTGATACCATAAATCAACTGGGCCTTAAGCCCGAATTCGTAAAGCAACGGGGCCCCCGGCTCGATCGTATACTCAAATGGGCCTTCAGCCCGATTTCTAATAAAATAAAATGGACTTCAACCGTCAGGACCCGTCCTAAATCCCTTGGGATTAGTGTGGGACGTGCCTGCTCCCGTCTGACACGAAGTGTCAGACCAGGGATATTTCCGTCCTTTGCCCAACCGGGGCTGTCAGAGGGCGCCAGGATCCAAAGAAGGAATGTGATGTCTAGTCTTTGCTACAGCCCTCATCCGTGATCAACCTGAAGAGCATTCAAAATACAAAAGTTATGAGTGGACAAAACAAATATTTTATAAAAACATTTCATAAAAGACCTTTATGCCCTTCATTAAAAACATATGCATGCATTCGAAAACCATTTCTAGGGTTCATGCCCAGTCCTCATAAACCGTCATGAACCGTAAAACCATTTGGGCCTTGACTCGAAATCCGTAAATCAATACATGGGACCTCCGCCAAAACCAAAACACGTGGGAACTCGTCCCAAATCCAACTCATATGGGTCTCAGCCCAAAACCAATACGCGTGGGTCTCAGCCCAACGCGGTTTCAGTGAAAAATCGTACACATATACATATATACATATATAACCCATCCTAGGCACTTCCTGAGTGCCAACTCGGGGCACACAGCCCCTAGGGAACACATCCCCGATATATGTCAAGATGTCTCTATATATATAAGTATGCATACTACTCAGGGTCTCACTCCGAGTCTTCTCTCAGGAATTCTCCATTTGGGAGGCTCTATCTTCGGACCTAGTCCGATCATCTCTCTGGAATCTGGTTCGGGACCACATCATAATGCCCATTCCTGGAACGGGATCCCTATGGGAATACCCACTATGGTCTATGGATCGTGACTCTCCAGGTCAACGACTGGAGGAGACCAATCAATAAGCTCGTAAGGAGGGTATATACATACTAGTATAGAAAACCATAAAACGGGACTCACGCCCAATAACGTAAAACAACTGGGCCTCCAGCCCGAACTTAAGACTCAACGGGGCCTCTAGCTCGATTTCACAGTAACTGGGCATTGAGCCCGAACTCCTAAATCAACGGGGCATCAAGCCCGATATCTCAGGGTCAGTCATGATCCCGATCATAGCGATGCGTGCAACCATCAATCCAGGACCGTTCTCAATCCTGGTATGTCACCGTCAACACATCACTGCCGCGACCATCCCAAGACCATGGTGCACATGTAGCCGATCGATCTCTGATACCGTTAGCACTCCGAAGTTGAGCCTCCAGTGGCTGCTCGACAATGGGACGTGCATCGTGACCTCTCCGGAAGGAACTCATCCCCATCCGGAGGCGAACTTCGCGTCGTTCGTCTCCATGCACACAGAACCCATTGCGACCACGACTCAGACCCGTAGGTCATCAATATGGCCCTATGCCCGAGTCAAAACCAAATCCAAATGGGTCTCATGCCCAGTTTTACCTTTTCAAAACAATTTCATTAAAACCGAAAGTATAAGCGCGTATAAGCATGTATGAAACCCGAAAACCACAAAATACGTTCCAATAAGTGAACACACACCAAAATGCACTCAAGACATCATAAAAAATATATTAAAACATTTATAAAAAATTTATGCATGCATCAATTTCAGAAAGAAAGTCCACTCACAGACCGTCCGCGCTGCCAATCCTGGTATGTCACCGTCAACACATCACTGCCGCGACCATCCCAAGACCATGGTGCACATGTAGCCGATCGATCTCTGATACCGTTAGCACTCCGAAGTTGAGCCTCCAGTGGCTGCTCGACAATGGGACGTGCATCGTGACCTCTCCGAAAGGAACTCATCCCCATCCGGAGGCGAACTTCGCGTCGTTCGTCTCCATGCACACAGAACCCATTGCGACCATGACTCAGACCCGTAGATCATCAATATGGCCCTATGCCCGAGTCAAAACCAAATCCAAATGGGTCTCATGCCCAGTTTTACCTTTTCAAAACAATTTCATTAAAACCGAAAGTATAAGCGCGTATAAGCATGTATGAAACCCGAAAACCACAAAATACGTTCCAATAAGTGAACACACACCAAAATGCACTCAAGACATCATAAAAAATATATTAAAACATTTATAAAAAATTTATGCATGCATCAATTTCAGAAAGAAAGTCCACTCACAGACCGTCCGCGCTGCCACCTCGATAAGCGCACTGAAACCTTCGGACAACCTGAACTATATGGAGACGATGTTTGATCGACTCGAAACCAGTCCCAAAATGTTCGTTACATCGAATAGATGATTTCACATGTTGGAACCACCCCCAAATTCTCCCCTACGTGCCCTTACGCATCGCCTGAAGTGGCTGCGCGTGGGAGCCACGCGCTAGTGCTACAGTTGTCTTCTTCCTCGGTCAGGCTGGTCCGAACTGGCTAGCCAGGTTTTTCCTGCAACTGTGGTCCAACCGAACCGGCATGGCCGGTTCAGGCCTCTAGACCATTCATTCTTCATCCTTTCCTTTCCTAATCAATCCTATTCTTCCTATTTTGATCTTAGGAACCTAAATATGGAATTAAAACAATGAAACACCCACAAAAATCCCACGGTTTGATTTTCTTCCTCACGGTTCAACAACCCAATTTTTCCCCAAGGCTTCACAACCACTAAAAAGCATCAAAAACCTTCCTAACATCTTCCTATGAATGTAACAATCCGTCCCGAGAATTGGGATTAGTAGAGTGATTAAGGTGTGATTAGTAAGGTTAATCAGGGGTTAGGTGGTCCCGAGGGGTCCGGGAACTTAGAATGACGATTTTGCCCCTGGGTCGGGCAGAAATGTTGACTTTTATTTCGGGTGGTCAATTGGAGATTGACCAGTGACCAGGACGTAGTTTAGGACGTCATGAACCCATAGACATGTGGTAGTTGTGATGTTCGGAAGGTCGAGGGCATTATCGTAATTTTGATAACATAGGGGGAAAAGTTGACTTTTTGAATAATCGAGTTTTGGTAGGTTAACCTAGGATGGTTAGATAGTTCTTGTCGTCCTGAGTTCGATGACAGGCGGCATGTATTCATCGGACTTACGAGGTGAGAGTTACGGGTCTAGGAAGTTTCGGTAAAACCGTAAAAATGTGTTAAAAAGAAGGGTATTTTGGTCTTTCTGCACATTGGGATTTGTGCAGAAAGAAGGAAAGGGACGGCTGGGATGGAGCCATTTGGTGAGAGAGTGAGGAGGATTGGTGACACGTGCTAAAGGTGGAGTGGCTTCTGGTGAGTTCGAGTGTGTGCACGGCCCAAATAATTGGGGTGCACCCGTGTTGTGTGTGATGCTGGTTCAGAAAACAGAGGGAGGTCGTGAAGGAAATTGAAGGCGGTGGTGTGTGTGTTGATGAATTGTGAGTGTGTGAGGGTGATCAGAGAGTGAGAGGGAAGCAGTGAGAGAGGTTGACGGTGTGGTGGCTGTGTGTGAGGGTGTCGAGAGCTGCGGGAAAATCAGGGAGGAAACAGGAAGGAATTGTGAGAATTGTGGCGGTGGTAGCCGTGTACGGGGCAATTGAGTCCGTGGTGGTGTCGTGCGGGTTGCGAGGAGTCAGCCACTACCAGCGGAGCTCACGACGGCGACTGGAGGCAGGTAATTCTCTCATCCCCAAATCGATACTCTGTTTTCCCGTTGAGTTTCAACGTGGAAGTCGTGGTTTGGGAGGTTGAATCGATGAGTCTAGAGTGGTCTAAGGGCTTTAATTGAGTCCTGGGAGTAGTTTGGTGGTGCTGCCGTGAGGAGTGGTGCACGGTGGCGGCAAGCACGACGGAGGTGTTTGTGTCCTCTGTTTTGGCCGTGGGTTTCAAACGGCGAGTCGTCGAGCTTGGGGCTGAGTCGACAGTCCAGGAAGGTTGATTGAGGTTTGGTAGAGTCCTAGGAAGAGGTTGGTGTAGCCTCCGTGAAGGGGGAAGTCGTGGGTGGCCGGAGTAAGAAACAGGGCAGTGTACGGGTTTTTGTTCAAGGTTGAGTCGACGAGTTTTAGGGTGAATCGAGGTGAGTGACACACGGGAAGGGGTAGCCTAGGACGGGACGATGCTGCTGGTGAAGAGAGGAGTCGTTTTGGTGGACGGAATGAGGAGAACCGCTCTCGCCGGTTCAGGGTCCAGACCACTGGTGCGAACCGGGTCTGCCCAAGGTTGACGGTGCACTGTAGCTGGCGCGTGAGGGCCACGCGCAGCCACTTTGGGCGGCGCGTGGGGGCGCGTGCGGCGGCGTATGGAGAAGCGATCAACAGGACGTTTGGTCTAGGAGTTGTGGTGAGTTCAATGGAATTGGTTTCGAGTCAATCGGTTGTCGTTTGACTGAAGTTCCGCGAGGGTGAAGGTTTAGGGTCCCGGGGTTCTAGGTCTTCGGTTCGGGGATTTTTGAGGAAATTTAGGAGAGTGTTGGTAGATGTATTAGTGACGTAATTTGATGGTATTTGACAGGATCGGGATTTCCCGAGGAAGCCGAGGAACATGCTGGACGTTCGGGACGCGAGTAGGGCTCAGTACTGTGAGTGGACCCCTTCTCTAAACTCGAGCATGCATAACTGTTTTCTATAATTGTTTTATGATTTTGACTATGATTCTATGTTTATTGAATATGTTTTGGTTGGTTTTACATTGGTGCACGTTTTTCGAGAAAATACGGTATTTGGCACGTTTTACGAGAAATGTCGATTTCTGAGGAAAATGCTATGGTTTTGGGACTTTTAAAGGATAACTAGTTTGATTGTTTACAAAGGGATTTTGCAATATGATTTTGGTGATTAAATGAGTTTCGGAAAGTGGATTCCGGATTTGGGTTCGGAATGACGGTTCTGAATGCCGGAAGGGCATCAGACCAGTGATTTCGGATTCGGGTTTGGATGAGGATTTGGTAAATGGTTTTCAAATGGTTTTGGGATTGGATTTGCTGGATCTGGATATTGGGTTTAAAGACCCGGATATATATATGTGACGGGGGACCGGCCGGATTGGGTTTAAAGACCCGGATTGAGTTTAAAGACTCGGGAGTTTAAAGACTCGGATATATATTGATTTTCCCCCGTAGGCCTTGAGTTTAAAGACTCGGGAGTTTAAAGACTCGGATATGATTAAGGCCTGGATTGAGTTTAAAGACTCGGGAGTTTAAAGACTCGGATAGATCCAGCAGGTTTGATCGGGAAAATGATGATTTGGTGATTATGGTTTTGATACGGTTTCTGATACTCATGTATGGTTTCTTATGATATTTTATAGTGTTCCTGTTTCTTATGATGTTTAAGAATGATTCTTTTATAAATGTGTTATAACTGTTGGTTATGCATGTGGTTTCAAAACGGAGGGTTAAACTCGGTTTTCTTATAAAATGGTTTTTGAACTTTTGTACTTTCTGGTCCACTCACATTTTCTATTTTAAATTGCCCTCCAGGTTGTGGAGCTAGCGCGGGGTCTTGACGTCGAGGCAGTGTCCGAGGCATAGAAGTGACGTGAGAGTTCCCAGAGTAGATTAAAGGCTTCCGTGTGCGTGTAGTTATCGGTTTTATTTTCTTTGTATGTTCGTACTATGTTCTGTAAATGCTACCTTCGGGACATTGTGTCTAATTACTCCTGCGTTTGACTGGGTTCGAGTAAGTGTTCCTTAGGTGTTGTGTCGGGGAGTCAGACGGGAGCGGGATTTACCTCGGGTTTCGGGGTGAAACCGGGGTGGGTCCTGACAATTGGTATCAGAGCATGGGTTTGTCGAGTTTGTTGGGTCTGTCGGTTTGTGAGGTTGTGTTTCAGTTGTTTGACTACTTCTATGCCTCTTTCAGTGTGCGGTTGACGATGCCTCCGAGACGTAGACCCTCTCCACAACCTGAAGAAGTAGCCAGAGAGACGGAGAGTGCCACGATTGAGCGAGCCCAGCGGCTCGGGGCTACTACTTTTAGTGGTGGGGCTGATCCTGAGGAAGCCCAGAGGTGGATTACCCGACTTGAGCGGATTTTTGCGGTGATGCATTGTCCGCCGGAGGAGCGAGTGTTGCTGGCTACCTTTTTACTAGATGGTGCGGCGTATGAGTGGTGGTATACCCTCGAGTTGTCCGGTTGGGATGTCCATAGTGTGACCTGGGAGACGTTCAGGGAACGGTTTCTAGAGCAGTATTATCCTCGTTCTTTCCGGGATGCTAAGGAGGCGGAGTTTCTGCAGCTCCAGCAAGGGAATATGACAGTGGCAGAGTATGAACGGAAGTTCCAGATGTTGTCTCGGTTTGCTCCTGCTTTTGTGGCCACTGAAGCCGAGAAGTGCCGTAGGTTTGAGTTGGGTTTGCGAGGTGAGATTCGAGCCGTAGTGACAGCTGGATCTTTTGCTACCCTCCGAGACTTGTCGGATGCTGCGGTGCGAGTTGAGGCCAGTTTGCCGGTGCGACGCCGGGAACCATCTATTCTTGGAGTTTCGAGCCAACGGACACCGAAAAGAGGTAACTTCGGTGGATCGTCCTCGTCGGGCGATGATCGTTTTGGTAGGCCTGGTAGTGCCCAGAGTTCAGGATTTTGGGGTTACCGAGCACCGCCGACTCCGCAAACGAGTGCGATGTCGGTAGCGTCTACGGGGAGACCGAGCAGTGGACCAGGCTGGAATGTGTGTTTCTATTGCGGGGAGCGAGGTCATTTCCGACGTGAGTGTCCACTGTTGCCACAGGAAGGTGGTGTAGGCAGAGGAGTAGCGGAATCCGGACAGAGTACAGCATCAGGGACAGCGGGCACTAGAGGAGGTGGTGGCACAGCCACGAGTAGTTTGAGGGGACGTGGTAGAGCGTCAGGATCTCAGGCCCGGGTGTTCTCGATGACTTAGCAGGAGGGTCAGTCGACACCAGATACGGAGACAGGTACTTGTTTTACTTTTGGGTTGTCCTGTTGGTTTGGTGTTTGGATTTCGGGGTAGAGTCTAGGAGTTTTCCTAGAGGACTAGGAGTGTATAGTAAGTTCCGTAGCAGGTTGACGGGAGGTATAGGAAAGGAGTGACTATAACTGATCAATTGGAGACTGTGGAAGGAGAGAACCCACAAGCTAGAGTTTGCCTTTAGGACTTTGTGAAGTTAGTCTGACCGTGGACGGAATAGTAGCCGAGGGAGATGGGTGGACGATTGTTTGGGTTAGTAGTCGAGTTGGTTCGGGCAGGTAGGGTGGTTGTATACGAGGATGTACTCTATGACTTCTGTCGGGTATTGTGAAATGAGGTATTTTAGAATACCTTTGTTTTCTGTTCATAGAGTTTCCCTTGCGTACACCATGTAGTTGTTACATAGCTAGGGTTGGCTGTGGTGACAGTAGTTGGGGATGGAGTGAAATACCCAAGGTGGAGATGATAGACAGGAAACCTAGGAGAGGTTGTTCTTTACCGGGTAGGAGACCCTAGGTGTTGGGAACTAGCTGTGGAATTTCGGGGACGAAATTCTTTTTAGGTGGGTAGATTGTAACAATCCGTCCCGAGAATTGGGATTAGTAGAGTGATTAAGGTGTGATTAGTAAGGTTAATCAGGGGTTAGGTGGTCCCGAGGGGTCCGGGAACTTAGAATGACGATTTTGCCCCTGGGTCGGGCAGAAATGTTGACTTTTATTTCGGGTGGTCAATTGGAGATTTACCAGTGACCAGGACGTAGTTTAGGACGTCATGAACCCATAGACATGTGGTAGTTGTGATGTTCGGAAGGTCGAGGGCATTATCGTAATTTTGATAACATAGGGGGAAAAGTTGACTTTTTGAATAATCGAGTTTTGGTAGGTTGACCTAGGATGGTTAGATAGTTCTTGTCGTCCTGAGTTCGATGACAGGCGGCATGTATTCATCGGACTTACGAGGTGAGAGTTACGGGTCTAGGAAGTTTCGGTAAAACCGTAAAAATGTGTTAAAAAGAAGGGTATTTTGGTCTTTCTGCACATTGGGATTTGTGCAGAAAGAAGGAAAGGGACGGCTGGGATGGAGCCATTTGGTGAGAGAGTGAGGAGGATTGGTGACACGTGCTAAAGGTGGAGTGGCTTCTGGTGAGTTCGAGTGTGTGCACGGCCCAAATAATTGGGGTGCACCCGTGTTGTGTGTGATGCTGGTTCAGAAAACAGAGGGAGGTCGTGAAGGAAATTGAGGGCGGTGGTGTGTGTGTTGATGAATTGTGAGTGTGTGAGGGTGATCAGAGAGTGAGAGGGAAGCAGTGAGAGAGGTTGACGGTGTGGTGGCTGTGTGTGAGGGTGTCGAGAGCTGCGGGAAAATCAGGGAGGAAACAGGAAGGAATTGTGAGAATTGTGGCGGTGGTAGCCGTGTACGGGGCAATTGAGTCCGTGGTGGTGTCGTGCGGGTTGCGAGGAGTCAGCCACTACCAGCGGAGCTCACGACGGCGACTGGAGGCAGGTAATTCTCTCATCCCCAAATCGATACTCTGTTTTCCCGTTGAGTTTCAACGTGGAAGTCGTGGTTTGGGAGGTTGAATCGATGAGTCTAGAGTGGTCTAAGGGCTTTAATTGAGTCCTGGGAGTAGTTTGGTGGTGCTGCCGTGAGGAGTGGTGCACGGTGGCGGCAGGCACGACGGAGGTGTTTGTGTCCTCTGTTTTGGCCGTGGGTTTCAAACGGCGAGTCGTCGAGCTTGGGGCTGAGTCGACAGTCCAGGAAGGTTGGTTGAGGTTTGGTAGAGTCCTAGGAAGAGGTTGGTGTAGCCTCCGTGAAGGGGGAAGTTGTGGGTGGCCGGAGTAAGAAACAGGGCAGTGTACGGGTTTTTGTTCAAGGTTGAGTCGACGAGTTTTAGGGTGAATCGAGGTGAGTGACACACGGGAAGGGGTAGCCTAGGACGGGACGATGCTGCTGGTGAAGAGAGGAGTCGTTTTGGTGGACGGAATGAGGAGAACCGCTCTCGCCGGTTCAGGGTCCAGACCACTGGCGCGAACCGGGTCTGCCCAAGGTTGACGGTGCACTGTAGCTGGCGCGTGAGGGCCACGCGCAGCCACTTTGGGCGGCGCGTGGGGGCGTGTGCGGCGGCGTATGGAGAAGCGATCAACAGGACGTTTGGTCTAGGAGTTGTGGTGAGTTCAATGGAATTGGTTTCGAGTCAATCGGTTGTCGTTTGACTGAAGTTCCGCGAGGGTGAAGGTTTAGGGTCCCGGGGTTCTAGGTCTTCGGTTCGGGGATTTTTGAGGAAATTTAGGAGAGTGTTGGTAGATGTATTAGTGACGTAATTTGATGGTATTTGACAGGATCGGGATTTCCCGAGGAAGCCGAGGAACGTGCTGGACGTTCGGGACGCGAGTAGGGCTCAGTACTGTGAGTGGACCCCTTCTCTAAACTCGAGCATGCATAACTGTTTTCTATAATTGTTTTATGATTTTGACTATGATTCTATGTTTATTGAATATGTTTTGGTTGGTTTTACATTGGTGCACGTTTTTCGAGAAAATACGGTATTTGGCACGTTTTACGAGAAATGTCGATTTCTGAGGAAAATGCTATGGTTTTGGGACTTTTAAAGGATAACTAGTTTGATTGTTTACAAAGGGATTTTGCAATATGATTTTGGTGATTAAATGAGTTTCGGAAAGTGGATTCCGGATTTGGGTTCGGAATGACGGTTCTGAATGCCGGAAGGGCATCAGACCAGTGATTTCGGATTCGGGTTTGGATGAGGATTTGGTAAATGGTTTTCAAATGGTTTTGGGATTGGATTTGCTGGATCTGGATATTGGGTTTAAAGACCCGGATATATATATGTGACGGGGGACCGGCCGGATTGGGTTTAAAGACCCGGATTGAGTTTAAAGACTCGGGAGTTTAAAGACTCGGATATATATTGATTTTCCCCCGTAGGCCTTGAGTTTAAAGACTCGGGAGTTTAAAGACTCGGATATGATTAAGGCCTGGATTGAGTTTAAAGACTCGGGAGTTTAAAGACTCGGATAGATCCAGCAGGTTTGATCGGGAAAATGATGATTTGGTGATTATGGTTTTGATACGGTTTCTGATACTCATGTATGGTTTCTTATGATATTTTATAGTGTTCCTGTTTCTTATGATGTTTAAGAATGATTCTTTTATAAATGTGTTATAACTGTTGGTTATGCATGTGGTTTCAAAACGGAGGGTTAAACTCGGTTTTCTTATAAAATGGTTTTTGAACTTTTGTACTTTCTGGTCCACTCACATTTTCTATTTTAAATTGCCCTCCAGGTTGTGGAGCTAGCGCGGGGTCTTGACGTCGAGGCAGTGTCCGAGGCATAGAAGTGACGTGAGAGTTCCCAGAGTAGATTAAAGGCTTCCGTGTGCGTGTAGTTATCGGTTTTATTTTCTTTGTATGTTCGTACTATGTTCTGTAAATGCTACCTTCGGGACATTGTGTCTAATTACTCCTGCGTTTGACTGGGTTCGAGTAAGTGTTCCTTAGGTGTTGTGTCGGGGAGTCAGACGGGAGCGGGATTTACCTCGGGTTTCGGGGTGAAACCGGGGTGGGTCCTGACAATTGGTATCAGAGCATGGGTTTGTCGAGTTTGTTGGGTCTGTCGGTTTGTGAGGTTGTGTTTCAGTTGTTTGACTACTTCTATGCCTCTTTCAGTGTGCGGTTGACGATGCCTCCGAGACGTAGACCCTCTCCACAACCTGAAGAAGTAGCCAGAGAGACGGAGAGTGCCACGATTGAGCGAGCCCAGCGGCTCGGGGCTACTACTTTTAGTGGTGGGGCTGATCCTGAGGAAGCCCAGAGGTGGATTACCCGACTTGAGCGGATTTTTGCGGTGATGCATTGTCCGCCGGAGGAGCAAGTGTTGCTGGCTACCTTTTTACTAGATGGTGCGGCGTATGAGTGGTGGTATACCCTCGAGTTGTCCGGTTGGGATGTCCATAGTGTGACCTGGGAGACGTTCAGGGAACGGTTTCTAGAGCAGTATTATCCTCGTTCTTTCCGGGATGCTAAGGAGGCGGAGTTTCTGCAGCTCCAGCAAGGGAATATGACAGTGGCAGAGTATGAACGGAAGTTCCAGATGTTGTCTCGGTTTGCTCCTGCTTTTGTGGCCACTGAAGCCGAGAAGTGCCGTAGGTTTGAGTTGGGTTTGCGAGGTGAGATTCGAGCCGTAGTGACAGCTGGATCTTTTGCTACCCTCCGAGACTTGTCGGATGCTGCGGTGCGAGTTGAGGCCAGTTTGCCGGTGCGACGCCGGGAACCATCTATTCTTGGAGTTTCGAGCCAACGGACACCGAAAAGAGGTAACTTCGGTGGATCGTCCTCGTCGGGCGATGATCGTTTTGGTAGGCCTGGTAGTGCCCAGAGTTCAGGATTTTGGGGTTACCGAGCACCGCTGACTCCGCAAACGAGTGCGACGTCGGTAGCGTCTACGGGGAGACCGAGCAGTGGACCAGGCTGGAATGTGTGTTTCTATTGCGGGGAGCGAGGTCATTTCCGACGTGAGTGTCCACTGTTGCCACAGGAAGGTGGTGTAGGCAGAGGAGTAGCGGAATCCGGACAGAGTACAGCATCAGGGACAGCGGGCACTAGAGGAGGTGGTGGCACAGCCACGAGTAGTTTGAGGGGACGTGGTAGAGCGTCAGGATCTCAGGCCCGGGTGTTCTCGATGACTTAGCAGGAGGGTCAGTCGACACCAGATACGGAGACAGGTACTTGTTTTACTTTTGGGTTGTCCTGTTGGTTTGGTGTTTGGATTTCGGGGTAGAGTCTAGGAGTTTTCCTAGAGGACTAGGAGTGTATAGTAAGTTCCGTAGCAGGTTGACGGGAGGTATAGGAAAGGAGTGACTATAACTGATCAATTGGAGACTGTGGAAGGAGAGAACCCACAAGCTAGAGTTTGCCTTTAGGACTTTGTGAAGTTAGTCCGACCGTGGACGGAATAGTAGCCGAGGGAGATGGGTGGACGATTGTTTGGGTTAGTAGTCGAGTTGGTTCGGGCAGGTAGGGTGGTTGTATACGAGGATGTACTCTATGACTTCTGTCGGGTATTGTGAAATGAGGTATTTTAGAATACCTTTGTTTTCTGTTCATAGAGTTTCCCTTGCGTACACCATGTAGTTGTTACATAGCTAGGGTTGGCTGTGGTGACAGTAGTTGGGGATGGAGTGAAATACCCAAGGTGGAGATGATAGACAGGAAACCTAGGAGAGGTTGTTCTTTACCGGGTAGGAGACCCTAGGTGTTGGGAACTAGCTGTGGAATTTCGGGGACGAAATTCTTTTTAGGTGGGTAGATTGTAACAATCCGTCCCGAGAATTGGGATTAGTAGAGTGATTAAGGTGTGATTAGTAAGGTTAATCAGGGGTTAGGTGGTCCCGAGGGGTCCGGGAACTTAGAATGACGATTTTGCCCCTGGGTCGGGCAGAAATGTTGACTTTTATTTCGGGTGGTCAATTGGAGATTTACCAGTGACCAGGACGTAGTTTAGGACGTCATGAACCCATAGACATGTGGTAGTTGTGATGTTCGGAAGGTCGAGGGCATTATCGTAATTTTGATAACATAGGGGGAAAAGTTGACTTTTTGAATAATCGAGTTTTGGTAGGTTGACCTAGGATGGTTAGATAGTTCTTGTCGTCCTGAGTTCGATGACAGGCGGCATGTATTCATCGGACTTACGAGGTGAGAGTTACGGGTCTAGGAAGTTTCGGTAAAACCGTAAAAATGTGTTAAAAAGAAGGGTATTTTGGTCTTTCTGCACATTGGGATTTGTGCAGAAAGAAGGAAAGGGACGGCTGGGATGGAGCCATTTGGTGAGAGAGTGAGGAGGATTGGTGACACGTGCTAAAGGTGGAGTGGCTTCTGGTGAGTTCGAGTGTGTGCACGGCCCAAATAATTGGGGTGCACCCGTGTTGTGTGTGATGCTGGTTCAGAAAACAGAGGGAGGTCGTGAAGGAAATTGAGGGCGGTGGTGTGTGTGTTGATGAATTGTGAGTGTGTGAGGGTGATCAGAGAGTGAGAGGGAAGCAGTGAGAGAGGTTGACGGTGTGGTGGCTGTGTGTGAGGGTGTCGAGAGCTGCGGGAAAATCAGGGAGGAAACAGGAAGGAATTGTGAGAATTGTGGCGGTGGTAGCCGTGTACGGGGCAATTGAGTCCGTGGTGGTGTCGTGCGGGTTGCGAGGAGTCAGCCACTACCAGCGGAGCTCACGACGGCGACTGGAGGCAGGTAATTCTCTCATCCCCAAATCGATACTCTGTTTTCCCGTTGAGTTTCAACGTGGAAGTCGTGGTTTGGGAGGTTGAATCGATGAGTCTAGAGTGGTCTAAGGGCTTTAATTGAGTCCTGGGAGTAGTTTGGTGGTGCTGCCGTGAGGAGTGGTGCACGGTGGCGGCAGGCACGACGGAGGTGTTTGTGTCCTCTGTTTTGGCCGTGGGTTTCAAACGGCGAGTCGTCGAGCTTGGGGCTGAGTCGACAGTCCAGGAAGGTTGGTTGAGGTTTGGTAGAGTCCTAGGAAGAGGTTGGTGTAGCCTCCGTGAAGGGGGAAGTTGTGGGTGGCCGGAGTAAGAAACAGGGCAGTGTACGGGTTTTTGTTCAAGGTTGAGTCGACGAGTTTTAGGGTGAATCGAGGTGAGTGACACACGGGAAGGGGTAGCCTAGGACGGGACGATGCTGCTGGTGAAGAGAGGAGTCGTTTTGGTGGACGGAATGAGGAGAACCGCTCTCGCCGGTTCAGGGTCCAGACCACTGGCGCGAACCGGGTCTGCCCAAGGTTGACGGTGCACTGTAGCTGGCGCGTGAGGGCCACGCGCAGCCACTTTGGGCGGCGCGTGGGGGCGCGTGCGGCGGCGTATGGAGAAGCGATCAACAGGACGTTTGGTCTAGGAGTTGTGGTGAGTTCAATGGAATTGGTTTCGAGTCAATCGGTTGTCGTTTGACTGAAGTTCCGCGAGGGTGAAGGTTTAGGGTCCCGGGGTTCTAGGTCTTCGGTTCGGGGATTTTTGAGGAAATTTAGGAGAGTGTTGGTAGATGTATTAGTGACGTAATTTGATGGTATTTGACAGGATCGGGATTTCCCGAGGAAGCCGAGGAACGTGCTGGACGTTCGGGACGCGAGTAGGGCTCAGTACTGTGAGTGGACCCCTTCTCTAAACTCGAGCATGCATAACTGTTTTCTATAATTGTTTTATGATTTTAAATATGATTCTATGTTTATTGAATATGTTTTGGTTGGTTTTACATTGGTGCATGTTTTTCGAGAAAATACGGTATTTGGCACGTTTTACGAGAAATGTCGATTTCTGAGGAAAATGCTATGGTTTTGGGACTTTTAAAGGATAACTAGTTTGATTGTTTACAAAGGGATTTTGCAATATGATTTTGGTGATTAAATGAGTTTCGGAAAGTGGATTCCGGATTTGGGTTCGGAATGACGGTTCTGAATGCCGGAAGGGCATCAGACCAGTGATTTCGGATTCGGGTTTGGATGAGGATTTGGTAAATGGTTTTCAAATGGTTTTGGGATTGGATTTGCTGGATCTGGATATTGGGTTTAAAGACCCGGATATATATATGTGACGGGGGACCGGCCGGATTGGGTTTAAAGACCCGGATTGAGTTTAAAGACTCGGGAGTTTAAAGACTCGGATATATATTGATTTTCCCCCGTAGGCCTTGAGTTTAAAGACTCGGGAGTTTAAAGACTCGGATATGATTAAGGCCTGGATTGAGTTTAAAGACTCGGGAGTTTAAAGACTCGGATAGATCCAGCAGGTTTGATCGGGAAAATGATGATTTGGTGATTATGGTTTTGATACGGTTTCTGATACTCATGTATGGTTTCTTATGATATTTTATAGTGTTCCTGTTTCTTATGATGTTTAAGAATGATTCTTTTATAAATGTGTTATAACTGTTGGTTATGCATGTGGTTTCAAAACGGAGGGTTAAACTCGGTTTTCTTATAAAATGGTTTTTGAACTTTTGTACTTTCTGGTCCACTCACATTTTCTATTTTAAATTGCCCTCCAGGTTGTGGAGCTAGCGCGGGGTCTTGACGTCGAGGCAGTGTCCGAGGCATAGAAGTGACGTGAGAGTTCCCAGAGTAGATTAAAGGCTTCCGTGTGCGTGTAGTTATCGGTTTTATTTTCTTTGTATGTTCGTACTATGTTCTGTAAATGCTACCTTCGGGACATTGTGTCTAATTACTCCTGCGTTTGACTGGGTTCGAGTAAGTGTTCCTTAGGTGTTGTGTCGGGGAGTCAGACGGGAGCGGGATTTACCTCGGGTTTCGGGGTGAAACCGGGGTGGGTCCTGACAATTGGTATCAGAGCATGGGTTTGTCGAGTTTGTTGGGTCTGTCGGTTTGTGAGGTTGTGTTTCAGTTGTTTGACTACTTCTATGCCTCTTTCAGTGTGCGGTTGACGATGCCTCCGAGACGTAGACCCTCTCCACAACCTGAAGAAGTAGCCAGAGAGACGGAGAGTGCCACGATTGAGCGAGCCCAGCGGCTCGGGGCTACTACTTTTAGTGGTGGGGCTGATCCTGAGGAAGCCCAGAGGTGGATTACCCGACTTGAGCGGATTTTTGCGGTGATGCATTGTCCGCCGGAGGAGCAAGTGTTGCTGGCTACCTTTTTACTAGATGGTGCGGCGTATGAGTGGTGGTATACCCTCGAGTTGTCCGGTTGGGATGTCCATAGTGTGACCTGGGAGACGTTCAGGGAACGGTTTCTAGAGCAGTATTATCCTCGTTCTTTCCGGGATGCTAAGGAGGCGGAGTTTCTGCAGCTCCAGCAAGGGAATATGACAGTGGCAGAGTATGAACGGAAGTTCCAGATGTTGTCTCGGTTTGCTCCTGCTTTTGTGGCCACTGAAGCCGAGAAGTGCCGTAGGTTTGAGTTGGGTTTGCGAGGTGAGATTCGAGCCGTAGTGACAGCTGGATCTTTTGCTACCCTCCGAGACTTGTCGGATGCTGCGGTGCGAGTTGAGGCCAGTTTGCCGGTGCGACGCCGGGAACCATCTATTCTTGGAGTTTCGAGCCAACGGACACCGAAAAGAGGTAACTTCGGTGGATCGTCCTCGTCGGGCGATGATCGTTTTGGTAGGCCTGGTAGTGCCCAGAGTTCAGGATTTTGGGGTTACCGAGCACCGCCGACTCCGCAAACGAGTGCGACGTCGGTAGCGTCTACGGGGAGACCGAGCAGTGGACCAGGCTGGAATGTGTGTTTCTATTGCGGGGAGCGAGGTCATTTCCGACGTGAGTGTCCACTGTTGCCACAGGAAGGTGGTGTAGGCAGAGGAGTAGCGGAATCCGGACAGAGTACAGCATCAGGGACAGCGGGCACTAGAGGAGGTGGTGGCACAGCCACGAGTAGTTTGAGGGGACGTGGTAGAGCGTCAGGATCTCAGGCCCGGGTGTTCTCGATGACTTAGCAGGAGGGTCAGTCGACACCAGATACGGAGACAGGTACTTGTTTTACTTTTGGGTTGTCCTGTTGGTTTGGTGTTTGGATTTCGGGGTAGAGTCTAGGAGTTTTCCTAGAGGACTAGGAGTGTATAGTAAGTTCCGTAGCAGGTTGACGGGAGGTATAGGAAAGGAGTGACTATAACTGATCAATTGGAGACTGTGGAAGGAGAGAACCCACAAGCTAGAGTTTGCCTTTAGGACTTTGTGAAGTTAGTCCGACCGTGGACGGAATAGTAGCCGAGGGAGATGGGTGGACGATTGTTTGGGTTAGTAGTCGAGTTGGTTCGGGCAGGTAGGGTGGTTGTATACGAGGATGTACTCTATGACTTCTGTCGGGTATTGTGAAATGAGGTATTTTAGAATACCTTTGTTTTCTGTTCATAGAGTTTCCCTTGCGTACACCATGTAGTTGTTACATAGCTAGGGTTGGCTGTGGTGACAGTAGTTGGGGATGGAGTGAAATACCCAAGGTGGAGATGATAGACAGGAAACCTAGGAGAGGTTGTTCTTTACCGGGTAGGAGACCCTAGGTGTTGGGAACTAGCTGTGGAATTTCGGGGACGAAATTCTTTTTAGGTGGGTAGATTGTAACAATCCGTCCCGAGAATTGGGATTAGTAGAGTGATTAAGGTGTGATTAGTAAGGTTAATCAGGGGTTAGGTGGTCCCGAGGGGTCCGGGAACTTAGAATGACGATTTTGCCCCTGGGTCGGGCAGAAATGTTGACTTTTATTTCGGGTGGTCAATTGGAGATTTACCAGTGACCAGGACGTAGTTTAGGACGTCATGAACCCATAGACATGTGGTAGTTGTGATGTTCGGAAGGTCGAGGGCATTATCGTAATTTTGATAACATAGGGGGAAAAGTTGACTTTTTGAATAATCGAGTTTTGGTAGGTTGACCTAGGATGGTTAGATAGTTCTTGTCGTCCTGAGTTCGATGACAGGTGGCATGTATTCATCGGACTTACGAGGTGAGAGTTACGGGTCTAGGAAGTTTCGGTAAAACCGTAAAAATGTGTTAAAAAGAAGGGTATTTTGGTCTTTCTGCACATTGGGATTTGTGCAGAAAGAAGGAAAGGGACGGCTGGGATGGAGCCATTTGGTGAGAGAGTGAGGAGGATTGGTGACACGTGCTAAAGGTGGAGTGGCTTCTGGTGAGTTCGAGTGTGTGCACGGCCCAAATAATTGGGGTGCACCCGTGTTGTGTGTGATGCTGGTTCAGAAAACAGAGGGAGGTCGTGAAGGAAATTGAGGGCGGTGGTGTGTGTGTTGATGAATTGTGAGTGTGTGAGGGTGATCAGAGAGTGAGAGGGAAGCAGTGAGAGAGGTTGACGGTGTGGTGGCTGTGTGTGAGGGTGTCGAGAGCTGCGGGAAAATCAGGGAGGAAACAGGAAGGAATTGTGAGAATTGTGGCGGTGGTAGCCGTGTACGGGGCAATTGAGTCCGTGGTGGTGTCGTGCGGGTTGCGAGGAGTCAGCCACTACCAGCGGAGCTCACGACGGCGACTGGAGGCAGGTAATTCTCTCATCCCCAAATCGATACTCTGTTTTCCCGTTGAGTTTCAACGTGGAAGTCGTGGTTTGGGAGGTTGAATCGATGAGTCTAGAGTGGTCTAAGGGCTTTAATTGAGTCCTGGGAGTAGTTTGGTGGTGCTGCCGTGAGGAGTGGTGCACGGTGGCGGCAGGCACGACGGAGGTGTTTGTGTCCTCTGTTTTGGCCGTGGGTTTCAAACGGCGAGTCGTCGAGCTTGGGGCTGAGTCGACAGTCCAGGAAGGTTGGTTGAGGTTTGGTAGAGTCCTAGGAAGAGGTTGGTGTAGCCTCCGTGAAGGGGGAAGTTGTGGGTGGCCGGAGTAAGAAACAGGGCAGTGTACGGGTTTTTGTTCAAGGTTGAGTCGACGAGTTTTAGGGTGAATCGAGGTGAGTGACACACGGGAAGGGGTAGCCTAGGACGGGACGATGCTGCTGGTGAAGAGAGGAGTCGTTTTGGTGGACGGAATGAGGAGAACCGCTCTCGCCGGTTCAGGGTCCAGACCACTGGCGCGAACCGGGTCTGCCCAAGGTTGACGGTGCACTGTAGCTGGCGCGTGAGGGCCACGCGCAGCCACTTTGGGCGGCGCGTGGGGGCGCGTGCGGCGGCGTATGGAGAAGCGATCAACAGGACGTTTGGTCTAGGAGTTGTGGTGAGTTCAATGGAATTGGTTTCGAGTCAATCGGTTGTCGTTTGACTGAAGTTCCGCGAGGGTGAAGGTTTAGGGTCCCGGGGTTCTAGGTCTTCGGTTCGGGGATTTTTGAGGAAATTTAGGAGAGTGTTGGTAGATGTATTAGTGACGTAATTTGATGGTATTTGACAGGATCGGGATTTCCCGAGGAAGCCGAGGAACGTGCTGGACGTTCGGGACGCGAGTAGGGCTCAGTACTGTGAGTGGACCCCTTCTCTAAACTCGAGCATGCATAACTGTTTTCTATAATTGTTTTATGATTTTGACTATGATTCTATGTTTATTGAATATGTTTTGGTTGGTTTTACATTGGTGCACGTTTTTCGAGAAAATACGGTATTTGGCACGTTTTACGAGAAATGTCGATTTCTGAGGAAAATGCTATGGTTTTGGGACTTTTAAAGGATAAATAGTTTGATTGTTTACAAAGGGATTTTGCAATATGATTTTGGTGATTAAATGAGTTTCGGAAAGTGGATTCCGGATTTGGGTTCGGAATGACGGTTCTGAATGCCGGAAGGGCATCAGACCAGTGATTTCGGATTCGGGTTTGGATGAGGATTTGGTAAATGGTTTTCAAATGGTTTTGGGATTGGATTTGCTGGATCTGGATATTGGGTTTAAAGACCCGGATATATATATGTGACGGGGGACCGGCCGGATTGGGTTTAAAGACCCGGATTGAGTTTAAAGACTCGGGAGTTTAAAGACTCGGATATATATTGATTTTCCCCCGTAGGCCTTGAGTTTAAAGACTCGGGAGTTTAAAGACTCGGATATGATTAAGGCCTGGATTGAGTTTAAAGACTCGGGAGTTTAAAGACTCGGATAGATCCAGCAGGTTTGATCGGGAAAATGATGATTTGGTGATTATGGTTTTGATACGGTTTCTGATACTCATGTATGGTTTCTTATGATATTTTATAGTGTTCCTGTTTCTTATGATGTTTAAGAATGATTCTTTTATAAATGTGTTATAACTGTTGGTTATGCATGTGGTTTCAAAACGGAGGGTTAAACTCGGTTTTCTTATAAAATGGTTTTTGAACTTTTGTACTTTCTGGTCCACTCACATTTTCTATTTTAAATTGCCCTCCAGGTTGTGGAGCTAGCGCGGGGTCTTGACGTCGAGGCAGTGTCCGAGGCATAGAAGTGACGTGAGAGTTCCCAGAGTAGATTAAAGGCTTCCGTGTGCGTGTAGTTATCGGTTTTATTTTCTTTGTATGTTCGTACTATGTTCTGTAAATGCTACCTTCGGGACATTGTGTCTAATTACTCCTGCGTTTGACTGGGTTCGAGTAAGTGTTCCTTAGGTGTTGTGTCGGGGAGTCAGACGGGAGCGGGATTTACCTCGGGTTTCGGGGTGAAACCGGGGTGGGTCCTGACAATGAACCTATTTAACTCATTCCAATCACCCAAAACGGCCCTTAACGTGTAAAATTGAAAATGGAAGGAAACATGTATAACCGGCTTACCGTGCTTGAGCTGCCACCGCCGTTCACGGCGGCGCCATCCTGGCCAGCCACCACCTTCCTCACGGCCCTCCTCTCACTCTCTTGGTGTTTTAGTCATGATTAGAAGGGAAAGGGTTTGGATTGGAATGATGGGTGATCGGTTTTGGGTTTGGTAGATGGGAAAATGGTCGAACAAAGAAAAGGTGATATGCATGAATTGTTTGGGCTGGGAAATGGATGGGTGACACTTGTCACTCATCCATTGGGCCTGTCCAAAATATCTGGGCCCCACTTGCTGCCAAATAGCTTCCGTCTCGTAAAATGTGCAATAGTGCGCTCGAGCTTCCGTGAACCGTAACTTCTCCGTCGAACGTCTGAATTCGACGTGCCGCCTGTCTATGGATTCGTATCATCCTGATCTACGTAATGGTTCTCAGCCCTAAGCCATCTGAGCACCCGGGTCAAAAGTCAACCGTTGGCCCCTTTTCAACCAAATTACCAAAATACCCCCGAACTTCCGATCGTCATAACTTCTTCCACAAATATCGGAATCGAACGTGCCATGTGTCCATGAACTCGTGACGTCCCGAACTACGTCACATCCATTAGACAAAGTCCATTTGACCACCTCAACAAAAAGTCAACGTTTCACCCATTCTAGGGGTAAAATCGTCATTTCTTCTTGAACGTCCGCCAATCCTCGTTTAATCCCCGATTATCCTCCGATTAGCAAGGCTATTCCATCATTAGTTTTAATTAATCTTGTTAATTCGGGACGGGTCGTTACACCAAGTCCGATGGTTTCCAATCAAATGGGTCTCATGCCTAATTCCATATTTCTAAATCTGAAATCATATCATCAAACTATCATAGAAAACACAGCACGTATAGGCACCGTATAAAACTGAAAACCTTGAAATACGTGTAAATACGTAAATACTAGTATACCACAAACACATGCACTCATGGAATCTCAAAACATGTTCGTTAAAGCATATAAAACAATTATGCATGCATCAATTTAGAAATCAAAGTCCACTCACAGACTGTCCAAGCTGCGTCTCGATACGCGAGCCATACTCCTCTCCGGGCTAATCACAGTCACCGGGACTCCCAAACCTGTCCAAATTATATTAGAGGGTTCCTAACTATCTCATTAACCTTTCATTGAAGCCCCGTAATTTTTCCTAATTTTTAACTATTTTTAAACTCGATCCTAAACCTTTAGACGTCTCGAACTATATCGAAACGATATCCGATTGACTCAAAACTTGTCCCAAAATGTTCATTACATCGAATAGATGATTTCATATGTTGAAAACATCTCCAAAAAATACTTCACGCGCCTCTACGCGCAGCCCAAAGGTGTTGCGCGTGGAGCCCACGCGCCCTGCACAATGTCTCCTTCAACCTCCAGCTAAACCGGTCTGAACCTGGTTCGCTGGTTTTTGGTCCAACCGGACAGACGGAACCGGTCCAGGCCCATTTCTCTCTCATTTTTGGTCCAATTTCATCCCTTCTAATTCCAATCTCTCTGTGTCATTATTTCCTATCATCCTATCTCCTCAAAACACACAAAACGATCTAGAATTTACCTGTGTGGATTCGAACCTCATGACCCTGTTTTCCAGTCGTAAAACATAAAAGTTGGGTTCAGGTTTACCTTCCCTCCGTCGTTCACGACGGCTCAGCCACCTCCACGCAGTCCTCAGCTCATCAGCCCATCTCTGTCCCTCAGTCACCCTCCCAAACTCACTCAAGCATTATAGGGGAAGGTAGACAAGGGGTTTGGGCTTTGTGGGTTCTCAGGTTAGGAAAAGAAGATGATGATCGATGCATGTATGCAATCATAATGAGAAATTGATGAGTGACACTTGTCAATCATCCCTTGGCCAGCACAACTATCTGGGCCCACATAAGACAAAAATTCTCCCATCTCGTGATTCGTACAATAGTTCCTCAAAATTTCCGTGAATCGTAACTTTTTCGTCGAACGTCCGATTTCGACGTGTTGCCTGTCTACGGACTCGTGACGTCTCGATCTACGTCATGGTCATCGGTCCTCGTGCATCGGACCTCCCGATCAAAAGTCAACCTTTTGCTCTCGTTTAAGTGTAAAATCGTAATTTTGCCCTAAACGTCCGACAAACTTTAGCTAATCTTCGATTAGTCTCACTAATCCGTAATTAATTTCTAATTAATCCTGATAATTTGGGACGGGTCGTTAAAGAGTGAGAGATAGAGTCAACACTCATCGACTCCATCTATAATCCCCGATTCTAGATTTCCAGAGAGACAAAGAAGTACTTAATATCTGAGAGGATGAGAAGGGGGTGTTGTCGTCCCCAATCCGACGAAAGTGTCGCCAATCGACAGTGAACTGATTCGCATTTGGGTAAGTCTAAGAGACACCAGAGCCCTAATGGAGATATGACTCGTGATAAAGAATTGAAGAAGACGACACTGGTCGAGCTGTGGCGGTGAGTGACTTGTATTTCAATTTTGAAATTTGAGTTGTGCGAATTGGGGGTTGGCTGAGTTGAATTGAAGATTTGGGTGAAATTTATGTTAATTTAGGGAGAAATTTGGATGAATTGTAGATTAAATTTTGATTTGAAATAATAAATATTGGTTCAAGTCGCGGCACTACCCAGTTGCCTAGGAGTGCCCAAGAGCCGCAGAGCCCGCTTAGGCATCGAGGAATACCCCAGCTGCGTATTGCTACCGCAGAGCTCTTATTCGCGCAGGTTCAGTCCCGCCTAGCGCCTAAGCGCCACCTAGGCGGCAACCGTGCCCGCTGATTAGAACTCATTTGTAACTCAAATTCCTAACATTGATACCAATAAGGAAATAGGCCACCCCAAAATATCCTATATATAAACTTTCGATGACGTCAACCTCATGTCATGCTATGCATATCCACCTTCAATTCCTGCATGTAGCCCCGTAGAGTTACTAATATTATATATATATATATATACATATATGTAACTATATATATATATGTATCATAAAAAAAAAATAAGAAACTTTTGTTTGATCAATTTTTTAGATTTCAAATGAAAACGACAAGAGAGATGTTCAATATATGTAACTGTTTTCCATGTTTGTTTTCTTTTGGTTCTAAGAAAATAACACACATATATATATAGTAGTGCTCAAAAAAACCAACTATTCGATTAGACCCACTCTACAAAATAATATCACAATCTAACTATTCATTTTGTATTTCATTATTTAAAAATCATCGTTGTAAAAACTGATGCAGTTTAATAATGGTTTGCCTATATACATTACAAGAAATCTGGTCTTGCCCCAACAAATTCGACCCGGCGAAGAAAATTTGCGACCTAAAGATGCTTTGCCCAGCAAAAAAACCTTCACCGGGCAAAGACCTGTCAACTCTTGCGCGATGAATCACTTTGTAGGATAACCCACATGCACATGGCAATGTTTTGGCGCCGTACAAATATATTTCCCTCATAATTTTCTTCACTTTTCCTGTTGACCACATTTGCTTGGTAAGACTGAATCGTGGGGTAAGAATGTGACGTGAAGAAAATGTCGGTGGAGAGTAAGAGCAGGGCATTTTACGCGGCAAAAAAAAAGGTTTTGTCAGGCAAAACGAGAAGGCTCGACGACAAAGATTCGTCGGGCATCATTTTGATGTTAATAGCAGGCAAAATATTTGTCGAACAAGGCGACAACAAAGTCATTACAACTTCTCTCATCTCACTCTCTAACACCATTCTCCATCATCCCATCATCATTTTAACCACCAATCTCTCCCTCTTTCTCTCTCAAACACCAAACTCCATCAAATTCCAATTTTAAAAGGTTTAAGAAATTTAGTTTTCTTAGTTTTTTATTTTTTAGTTTTTGATTGGAAGCTAATTATTGGTCGTGTTTTAGGAAAGTTGTGATTGATTTGGAGGGATACTTTTAAAAATGTATGTATGTTTACCTTTAAATTTAATTTTTGTAAGAATTTTGGATATATAATTATGTTAGAAACTTGTGTAAAAATTGTAAAAATTGTTGTTGAGTTAGTAGTCTATAACCCACTTAGGAATCGCCGACATCTTAGTACCCATCTAAATGGCCACAGACCAGTCTCCACGTGATTGTTCACCTGCGCTGCTCATAATACTAGTTAAATAACGCCAACTTATCCCTGAGCTCTAGAGGGCTTAAGGTAACCAATGTGCAGCACCCGACTTTTACGTGGTCAAGGTACATGAGCATTATAGATACCCAATCGGTCATGAGTGTATGACTCAAGTGACCCAAGAGCATGTTTTTTTGGGTTATTTTACGATATACTTATGTCCGACTTGACTTGTGTGACTGATTAATATTTTATAATTATTTCTCATAGAACGTGCAAGTCAAAGGTTCTTGGTTTAGTTTTTCTACAAAACTAAGGGGTTAACTACTATCTTTTTACGGCTTTTGTACTAAAATAACTATTAGGCCCACTCACTCTTCTTTTGCTTCACCCCTTCAGACATAGTGTGCTTGAGACCATTCACAAGGAGGACACCATGAGCTATGGTTCTAACACTTCCTACTAATGTACAGGATAGTGAACCCGAGTTCCTCGTTACTTTTCTTAAGTTTATGGCCTTAAATGGATCATCATGCACTTTTATTTTGAATTCTTGAACTCAGTTTGTTTAAATACTTTATTCATGCTGTCTTTTTTTTTCGTGTATTACTTTTACTCTTCCTATACACATTGTTTACTTCATTTGGGCTTTGTCATATGGGTCCTCACATTCACGTGTTAGTCAGCAGCTCTCAACTACAGACTTCCTGATGAATATCTGGATCAGGGTGTGTCAAGGTGAATTCATTAAAAGTTTCATAAGTTTGGATATTATGAATATTGTGCCAAATTTTTTTACCTGAATGTTATTAACAATTGCCCGAATTTTTTACCTGCCAAAAGTTGAAAATGCCCGCCTTTTTGGATATTGTCAATTTTGATTGTAAGGTGAATTCATTAAAAGTTTCTTAAGTTTGGATATTATGAATATTGTGCCAAATTTTTTTACCTGAATGTTATTAACAATTGCCCGAATTTTTTACCTGCCAAAAGTTGAAAATGCCCGCCTTTTTGGATATTGTCAATTTTGATTGTATATATTTTAATTATAATTTGGAATTGAAATTTTATTTTGGTATTATGATTTTGGATTGAAATTGGAAGCGAAATATGAGTTGGATTTTTGCAGTTTGTGAAATTTTCTCAAAATGACAGATTGTAAATTTAGGGTGTTTACTTGTATATTGTGAATACTCTGAAATTTAATTGGATTGGATATGATTTTGATTTACTTAGTTTGTTTGTATTTAGTAGTTTAGGGTCAAATTTGGTTTAATTTTGTGAATATTGGATTTGGTAATTTAGGTCTAAGTTTGTTAGGATTTCATAATTTAGGTACAAAGTTGGTTTAATTTTAATTGGTTTGGTTACATTGGTTTGGATTTAGTATTTTAGGTTTAATTTTTTTTAGATTTTAAAATTAATTTTCATATGTATTGGTTTTATTTTAATTTCGTAGGTTTTAATATCAAACATTAAAATTAGGTGGTTTCATTTAATTTTTTGTGAATTTATTATTGAAAATTAAAATTAGATGTTTTTGTTTTTATTTAGTGAATTTTATACTTCAAATTAAAAAAAATTGTTTTTTATTTATTATTTATTACTAAAACTAATACAGTTGATGATCATGCGGAGGAGCAGGCTGCCTGTAACGACCCGTCCCGGGAATTAGGGTTAAGACCGTGTTTAAGATGAGATTAGTAAGCTTAATTGGTGGTTAGTCGGTTACGATAGGTCCGGGTAGCGTAGAATGACGATTTTGCCCCTAGTTCGGGCAAATTGTTGACTTTTAATTCGGGTGGTAAAATGGACTTTGACCGATGACTGTGACGTAGTTCGGGACGTCACGAATCCGTAGACAGGTGGCACGCCCGATTCCGACATCCGAGGAGGAAGTTATGATGTTCAGAAGGTTGAGGGCACTTTCGTAATTTGGCTAAAATAGGGGAAAATGTTGACTTTTCGTACGACCGAGTTTTGATACGTTGACCTGGGATAGTTGGGTAGATCTTGTCGTCCTGAGTTCAACGGCAGGTGGCACGTATTCATCGGACCTAGGATGTGTAAGTTACGGGTCTAGAAAGGTAGTGGCATTATTGACAGGACCCATCCCAATCCCCCCGGGATTAGTGCGGGATGACCCTGCTCCCGTCTGACACGAAGTGTCAGACAAGGGATATTTTCGTCCTTTGCCCTCCCGGGCTATCAGAGTACACCAGGATCCGGAGGAGGCATGTGATATCTCGGTCTCTGCTACAGTCCACATCCGATATCAACCTGAAGGGCAGTCAAAACATTAAAAACTGTGAGTGGACAAAACAAAAGTTTATAAAAACATTTTAACGAGAAGACCTTTGTACCCTCCACTAAAAAGCATGCATGCATTCGAAAACCATTTATCCAAAACAAACCATATGTGAGACTAAGCCCAAAGCAGATATAAACCAAGGTCGAAAGGACCACAATGAAAACGACCATACGGGCCACTGCCCAAATCCTGTGCACACCTGTACACACCACATATCATATATCATATATCCATCACATACATATATATAAGTCACACAACCAATCCTGTCACGGTATCCAAAGCTACGCGCGCGCTACTCGGGTCTCAATCCGAGTCATCTCAAAGTCAAGATCAATGACCGCAGACCACTGACCCTACCCGAGGTAATGGTAATCATAGCCTTCCTGAGAGTAAGTCACCCAACTTACCAAAATGCCCCTAAACTTCCGAACGTCATAACTTCTTCTACGAACATCGGAATTGAACGTGCCACCTGTCTATGAACTCGTGATGTCACGAACTACGTCACGGTCATCGGTCCAAGTCCATTTGACCGCCCGATTGAAAAGTCAACGTTTTACCACCACTAGGGGCAAAACGGTCATTTCGCACCGTTCGTCCGATTTCGCTCTACTAATCACGGATTAGCCTCACTAATCGTGATTAGTCACTAATCTAATCATGGAATTTGGGACGGGTCGTTACATTATCGTAATTTACGTCATAAGTGAGGGGCATTTTGGTCTTTCTGTGTCTTGAGATTTGGGCCAATCAGATAAGACCAATTGTACAGTGAGATTGGGATATTTTTGAGAGGGCTGAGGGGATGATGACACGTGCAGTGTGTGTAGTGGGTTCTAGGGAGTGCACGGTGTGTGTGTGTGTGTGTGTGTGTGTGTGTGTGTGTGTGTGTGTGTGTGTGTGTGTGTGTGTGTGTGTGTGTGTGTGTGTGTGTGTGTGTGTGTGTGTGTGTGTGTTCGAATTAAATGGGTGTGTGTGGTCGTGTTCGAGAGAAAACAGAGTGAGGTCTGCGAGGGAATTGATCGAGTTCTGGGTGAGAATGTGAGAGCTTGAGTGTGTGAGTGTGATCAGGGGAAGCTAGAGAGTGCAAGGAAGTTGGTGAGAGGAGTTGAGAAGTCGAGTGTTGGTGTGTGCAAGGTGTGAGGTTCTCAGGAAAACAGAGAGGGAGTTTGGGTGGTGTGCTGTCGTGCCTGGTCAATTGAGACTGGTGGTGGCGTTCAGAGGACAGAGGAGGATCTGAGGAGTTGTGTGGACACCGGGGGACACGACGGAGCCCATGGCGGTGAGCGGCAGGAGAAGTAATTTTTATTTCCTCTGTATTTCCGTTTTATTTCAAATCGAAAGTCGTGGACATAGGGGCTGAGTCGAGGGTTCTAGTTGGTCCTAGTCGACTACTTAGGTCCTTAGGAACCTGCTAGTATCGAAGCCGTGATAGGGGAGGACTTGGGTGGTCGGGAACCGAAACAGGGGTTTCGGGTTGTTTTTATTTCGAGCTTGAGACGACGAGTAGGAGGTTGTGTCGAAGTTTTTGAAGTAGGGGAACAGGTTCTTTAGGAATGGACGATGAAGATGGTGAAGAAAGGAAGGAAAACGGAGACGGGACGGCGGAGAAATGGGAACGTCGGTTCAGTACAGTCGAACCGGTCGACCCGAGGTAGACGACGATGAACAGTGTTCACGTGAGGGCCACGCGCAGCCACTTTGGACGGCGCGTGGGGGCGTGTGCGGCGGTGTTTGGGAAAACGGTCAACATGGTTTTTGGTCTAGGAGTTGTAACGAGTCTATTGGAATTGGTTTCGGGTTGTTCGGACGTCGTTTGAGGTTAGTTCCGCAAGGTTGAAGGTTTAGGGTTCCGGTTTGATACGTTTAGAACCTGGGGATTTTTGTTGGGAATTAGGTGGACCTTCGTAGATGTTTTAGTAACGTACTTTGGTGACTTGTGACAGGATCGGGATTTCCCGAAGAAGCTGAGGAACGTACGGGGCGCGAGTGACGTGCCGGTAACTGTGAGTGGACCCCTTTCTCTAAACTTGAGCATGCATAACTGTTTTTCTATTATCGTTTTATGGTTTTATATGTGATTTCATGATGATTAAATATGCTAAGTTGGTTTTACCTAATTGCACGTTTTTCGAGGAAATACGGTTTATGGCACGTTTTACGAGAAAAGCTTTGATTCTGGATTTTGATGTTATAGTTTCAGGATTTCAAATGATAAATGATTTTTAATGATTATAAGTGGATTTGAAACATGATTTCGATGATCGAGGTTTTCGGTTTTAAAATCGGATTTGGGAAAGCGAGATTTGGTTTTAAAGTTGAAAAGTGGATTTCCAGATTTGGATTCGGAATGACGGTTCTGGATGCAGGAAGAGGTTCGGACCAGTGATTTCGGATTCGGGTTTGGATATGGATTTAAAAATGGTTTTCAAATGGTTTTGGATTGGATTTGCTGGATCTGGTTATTGGGTTTAAAGACCCGGATTATATTTGACGGGGGACGGGCCCGGATTGAGTTTAAAGACTCGTGAGTTTAAAGACTCGGATATATTGATATTTCCCCCGTAGGCCTGTTGAGTTTAAAGACTCGGGAGTTTAAATACTCGGATATTATTGAGTCCTGAATTGAGTTTAAAGGCTCGGGAGTTTAAAGACTCGGATAGGTCCAGCAGGTTTGATCGGATAATGATGACTTGGTATTTATGTTTTTACGGTTTTATGAGGCTTATGATATGATTGTTATAACTGTTTTTATACTGATTCTGTAAATGTTTTTTTGATGATCTTCACGTGATTTATAATTGTTTTTGGTAACTGGGTTATGCATGTGTGATTTCAAACGGAGGGCTAAAACCCTGGTTTTATTATGAAATGGTTTTCGAAAATTCTTTTCTTATTTATGGTCCACTCACACTTTCTGGTTTTAACTTGCCCTCCAGGTCGTGGAGCTAGCGCGGGGTTGTGACGTCGAGGCAGCGTCGGAGGCATAGAAGTTACGAGAGCGACCCCGGAGTGTTTTAAATTTTCCGTGTGCGTGTACTGGTTATCGGTTTTCTTTCTTTTGTATTTAGTACTATGCTCTGTAAACCTTTGACTTCGGGATGTTTCATATAGTTTCTCCTGCGTCTGACTGTGTTACTTTAGTAGTTTTCGTTGGTGTTGTGTCGGGGTGTCAGACGGGAGCAGGATTTACCTCGGTTTTCGGGGTGAAACCGGGGTGGGTCCTGACACTGCCCCTGCTATGGTAGCCTCCACAGTAGAGCCCGTTCAGGGACCAGTCGGCACCTTACAGTCGATGCGACATGGTGCATGCAATTGGCGAGCCGATGCTATAGCAAGAAACAAGAGGAACCACATACTAACCCCTAGCCAGTGCGGGCTACCAACCCTAGCCTTTGCAGGACGTCGAATCATCCGAACCTGAGGTTGGGGCCGGAGTAATCCCCTAGGGTAAGTAGATTATTTTGTTTGGTTGAAAAGGTGTTTTTATTTGTTATCATATGTTGTACTAATTTTCATTGAACTTGCAGGGACTCCGGTGAATGTATGTTGGGATCAACCATGATTTGGCATCCCATCGAATTTGCTGGACAACAAACATAAGGATCCCAGTGGTATACGTGCCTCGCCTTCGGAAAGCGACCCGAAAATATACATAGCCTGCTAATGCACAACGTAGGCACAATTCTTCGAACCAATTCTCAGATGATGGCATATGCTTTCAAGAAGCAAGAACCAAACGTGCTTAGTTAGTGTTGGTATGAGTTATCAGTATGTGTTTTTCGGATAGACCACATACTTTTGGATGAACATAAACGGTATAAACCGATAGGTGAACTTAGTAGTGTGTTAGACTGGTTATGGACACGTGGTTGATGTCCGAGTGGGTTGGTTCCAACCTGGGTGGAACTTCGGAATCGAGAGAGGTTGTGATTGAGGCGATTAGGGGAATGCTTGATTCCGCATTGGTAATGGGTATTTCGAAGTCATTTAGGGTGGCTTCTCATGTTCTACCATGGCAGATGATGGTTGTTGTCACCACTACGTTGATCGTGTATTGGTGGGTGGACCCGCGAATTGTTTTGGGTCATCAGGAGGAGTTGGGTATTTCGAAGTTAGGAGAATGAGATTCCTCGTTTCTGCTTGGTGGCAGATGAGGTTGGGTTACTTGGTGTGGTGGGTGCAGTGGATTTGTGCTCGCACTCACGTAGGATGAATTTTGATGTCATCATCTTGCATCATCTTTGATTTTTCCTAAGTGGAATGACAAGGATCGATATGAGGTAATTGGAGAGGACCCACAGTCTAGGCGTGTTCCATCTTTGACTGAGTGATTAGATGTGAAACGCCTAAGGAACGATATGATTGTATGCGGATTCAATGAGGGTGTAAGACCCTATGACCATATTTCAGGTGGATTTTTAGTTGAGTCAGCTGGTGCGGATCCTAGGTGGATCTGGATCGTGATGTGGATCGGGATTGGGACGTTGAAGATATAGGGTGTTGTGACGATCGAGGATCGTGATGTTAATGATCAGGTGATGATGGTGATGGATCTGGATCGTGATCTTGTTAATCAAGGTAGGTGAAGAGTTTATTGCTCTTACTTGGATATTTGGATATGGGAATGTTGGGACTGAACTTCTTTTCGAGGTTAATCCCGTATAGGTATTAATAGAACGAGTGGGTATCCGATAAGGTCGGATTGGCCAGTATTGGATACGTGAATGTTGGGATTGGCTTCCTTTCGAAGTCAATCGAATTGTTATGGTAATCGATTGAACAGGTGACCTATAGGTTCAGAGTTGGTGCATCTCGGTGGACGTGGGTGAGATTGGATGCTCATTTGGCATGAATGGGTACGCCATGGTAGGCGTGAGTTGGATTGGTACGTGTTGGGCTACGTGATTGGGAGTAGACGTTGTGATGCTGGGCGGGTGACCATGGGACTCGAAATGAATGATGATTTGGAGTATTCGATCTGTCTAGTACTGGATTGGACAGATGGACTCCAGAATTGAATCATGATTAGCTACGAGCTATGTAGTAGGCTGGTTGGTGGATGGATGTACGTACAAGGTACGTCGTTCGAGGATCGATACTAGACAGGCTTGTGGTGCCTAGTGGCGATATATAGGATATACCAGGGGTACATTGTGAGCGTGTTGGTAATCGGCTTAGCTTCGATATCATTGGATCGGTTGAGACGTGAATTGGACATTGGCTACTGTGTGTTAGGTTTAGTGATTGAATGAGCAAGTGCTCAGAGCCGTGGATGGCTAAAGGAACCCTAGAGTGGAGATGTGTTATCACTATTGGGCAGGTATTCGATGGGGTCCAGATGTACTCAGGTTGAGTGAGTTGGTGGTTAGGGTAACCACAAGTGAGTATAATGTAAGTTTTGGCTAGCGACTGTCAAGTGGTAACGGTATGGGAAGTGTCGGCGTAATGGAAGAATTTTCGGTTGGTACCAACTCAAATCGTGTGTTCAATGTCACTCGACGTGGTCGGGTGTTGTCGATGCGACGTGATTGTTAGTGGGACTTTTAGGTGCAGACAAGTATTGTGCTGGTTAATGGATGTACAAGTGTACATTTGATGTGAGGTCGAACTTGCTTTCCACGAGGTGGTTGTATGACACGACAAACCCCCAATCCCCCGGATTAAGGGATAAGTCATGCTTCCGTCTACCTACGTGTGACACAAAGGCTAACCGTCGTTCAACCTCCATGTAACACGTAAACTGGATAAGAGATACCAAGCCAACGTACCAAAAACACCTTCCGATGTCCCATAGTGCTCAAAACTTACTGTGGATTGCGTGTGTGATGTCTCTGTCTCTCTAACAACAGCCCGCACTGCATCAAACCTAGAGGGTATCGAAAAAAAAAGACTATGAGTGAACAAAAATAAAGAATACGTTTAGAAAACATTTTATACGAAATTACATTTATACCCTCCACGAAAAGCTAATGCATGCATTCGAAAAACCATTTCATAACACCATTTCATATCCAAGATAAGAAAACCATCAATGCAAACCGGAAATCAAAATCAAGTCTTGGCACTCAGTCCAAAATCCATAAAATCCAAATCATCCGGGCCACAACCCAAAACATCCAAAAACCAGTGAAAAACAAAAGGAAAACATCAATCAATCAAGTTACTGGATCTCATGCACTGAGTCTTTAAGCTCAAAACACATGTGCATAATCAGGCCTTCTTGGTATATCAACGAGTCTTTAAACTCAAAACACAATCAACAGGCCTCGGGTGATATCACAATAACCGAGTCTTTAAACTCAAAACATATCAATCCAGGGTCCTCTCTCATCATCAATCAACTGAGTCTTTAAACTTAAAACTAGATCCAGCCATATCCGGGTCTTTAAACCCAAAACCAAGTATCAACGAGTCTTTAAACCCAAAACCAAGTGAAAATCGTAGAAATGCCAGAAATCCATCGAAATCCAATTTACGAAACCAAATCCGAAATTAACAATTGAAATCCCAGTTTCAAATCCAGAAATCACGTTAAAACCGAAATCATGTTTATTGAAACCACTTTTATGAACAAGGCCTCAAGCTTGAAATCACGTTCCAAAATTCATTTATGAATCCTTGAAATCAAATCATAATTCGAATCCAAAATCAAATCATCGGAATCACATAAAACTGGAACATAAGATCATATCTCGTAAAACGTGTAGAAACGTAAATATATCAAAATACGTGCAAAATAGAAATCATAATATTAAACATGGAAACCACGTATAGAAAACATATAAAACAGTTATGCATGCATCATAATTTTAAAAGAAAATTCCACTCACAGACCATTCCCGTTCCTGCCTCGATACGCGTGCAATTACGCTTTCCCGGCTAATTCACTATCATTGACTTTCCTGAACCGGTCTAAATCCCATAATAAGGTCACTAACTACTTCATCATGCTTCTACTAAAGCCCCGTAATTTTTTCCAAATTTTTAACTATTTTTAAACGAGTCCTATAACCTTCGGATATCCCGAAACATATCGAAACGATGTCCGATCGACCCGAAATCAGTCCTAAAATGTTCATTACATCGAATAATTGTAAAAGTCGTGTTGAAACCTTTCTCAAAAGGCATGCCACGTGCCCACATGTGCCGTCCAAAGGGGCAACGCGTGGGCTTCACGCGTGGTTAGTGTTCATCTTCAACCTCAGTTGAACCCGGTCTAGATCGGTTCAGTTCAGGCCGGTCTAGCCGAACCGACGATCACGGTTCTCCCTCATTTTCCCATATTTTTCAATTCTATTTGTCCCAATAGCTTCGTCCTAACCTAACCAATTGATCTACTTACTGAAAACATAAAAAATCAAGGTGAGAAAGTACCTCCCCGATCGATGAACATCAACCTTTTTTCCTCATCTGTGTCTGGATGTCACAGACCACCATGGACCACGGTTTTGGTTCCAATAGCTCCCTTTTAACTTCAAATTCATCACCTAATTCACCAAATCGATGAATAACGCCTAGAAATCCAAGTACCATTTTCAAACAAAAAACAAGACAGTCACGGGTTTTCGACAGTACCTTCTCCGTTGTGCCTCGCCGTGGGTACCAGAAGCATTATCTCACCTTCCCTGCACCTTTCCATTCACACACTATGGTCAGAAGATGAGAATCGAGGGACTTAGAGTTCACGGTCAAAACAAACCCTGCACTCTGTTCTTACGGTTGCAAAACCACCGTCCACGGTAGTCGTCATGGTCAAACCACCATAATCCTTTCACCGTCTTCTCCCTTTTTTTTCCTTCACAGATTACGGGCATTGATGAGATTTCAGGGAGGTTTGGGGTACGATCACACTCTGTTTCTCAGTTCTTCACTCTGTTTTTGCCCATAATCGTGCAAAACCACAATCCATTTTTAAAATCTGATGAAAGACGGTGAAAGAATTCTACAACCATCCAGGACAAGCCAGGTGTCCAAAATCTTATGGGCACAATTCCCAAGGTAACCACATGTCTAAATCTAACTGGGCACAGATCTCAATGCATCAAAATGACCAAAATGCCCTTGCCTTCACTAATTACCATTTTGCCCCTCTCGTATTTAGACTCATAATTGAACCGTCCGAAGTCCGATGACAATGTGCCGCCTGTCGTTGTACTCATGGGATCGAGACCTACCTAACGGTCCTCGAAATGTGTGACAAATCCATGACGTATGAAAAGTGAATAGTTTGCCCATTTTTAACCAAATTACCAATATAACCCCGATCTTCCGAACATTATTACTTTTTCCTCGAACATCGGAATCAGACGTGCCACCTGTCTATGGACTTGTGACGTCCTGAAATACGTCACAGTCATGGACCAAAGTTCGTTTGACTACCCGAACGAAAAGTCAACATTTCGCCCCTTCTAGGGGCAAAACCGTCATTTCGCACTGTCCGTCCGAACTCACCCAACTAATCACTGATTAACTTCAGTAATACGTCATTAATCACTAATCTAATATCGAATTCCAGGACGGGTCGTTACAATCTCCCCCCTTAAAGGAATTTCGTCCCCGAAATTCCGAATCTCGTACGTCTGCAATGAATTGGGGAAATCCAACTTGTCTCACATCTGACGTCTTTCTAGGTATACATCACCTGCCAATCCTGCTCTGTCCTGATAGTTCCTAAACTGTCACCACACCTCCGCCAAGGGAACCAACTCATCCAACTTTCGGTCCATCTAGCGTTCATCTCAGTCTCACCGAGGTCAGCACATTTCCAACTCGTACCCACGGTGTACCTGGAGCATCGTACCAGCCGACACTCACAGCGGAACTACTACTCGGTACGTCACAACACCCATCTCGACTCGTTCCCGAGTAATGCGTACTTCATACCAACGCCTCAGCACATCGTAACTTCTGCCATAACCAGACACTTAACGATCCCAACTGACTCCGTTAGCGATCCGCTCTGACCTCACCGGAGTCACAACGTACCGGCTCACACCACTAACTCAACCAATTATCTCATTGGTAGTTCCACTAACCCCCAACACCGTCAACCTGTGGGAACACCATCCACGTCCCACACTACCTGTCTGCAACTGGACCCTATCGTATACCTATCAAACCATGATCACACATCCTACATCAGTGTCCCACCCACCAATCATGACTCTGAGCATCCAGCTCGTCATCAATAACCAACAATATCACTCTGAATCACCCGGATCCAGTCCACGTCTCAACTAGTCAAGCAATCGCATCAGAACGACTCTGATCAGTAATACAAGCAACAGCATACCTTGGCACTTAGCCGTTCACCAACACTTCTACCACATCACAATGCACGTCCAATCGCATCGATCAAGGTACAGACCACCAAAAAGGCACAAGTCATTCCTCAAGCACTTCCAATGATGTACGCCGATAAGTCCATCAATAAACCATATCGGCATCAGCCGAGCTCTATTACACCCAAAGTCCATTCAACAACACCATAGTGTACCCATCATCCTCACAGTGTATCTCCAAGGCACACAAAACATCCTCACATCTACACTGTTTACCACCTGCCTACAAGCCCATCACGTTTCTCTTTTGAAGTCCATCAGTACAGACCAACACTGGGTCAACACTTTGTAATGACCCGTCCCGAATATCGGGATTGAATATTAATTAATCATGATTTAGAATGACTAATCGGGGATTAGTTGAGTGAAATCGGATGAAACGTGCAAAATGACCGTTTTGCCCCTAGCGTGGGCGAAATGTTGACTTTTAGTTTGGGCGGTCAAACGGACTTTGACCGATGACTATGACGTAGTTCGGGACGTCACGAGTTCATAGACAGGTGGCACGTTCGATTCCGACATTCGTAGTGAAAGTTATGATGATCGGAAGATGAGGGGTATATTGGTAATTTGGCATAGTAGGGGCCAAATGTTGACTTTTTGATCGGGAGGTCCGATGGACGAGGGCCAAGGACCGTTACGTAGGTCTCGTCGATACGAATCCAACGACAGGCGGCATGCCGAAATCGGAGATTCGACGACGAAGTTATGGTCACGGAATCGGGCTCGGTTAACCGAACGAACCGGGAATTAAATAATATTTTATTATGAACAGTACCCGGTGACTGGACACACTTGGATGAGTGACAAGTGTCACTCATCCCTTAAAATCAGGCACAAAACATGGATCCATGATTTTGGGGGAGACCAAATGATGATGTTTTATTATTATTTTAATTAATTATCCTTTTATTTCCCATTAATTCTCTTCTGTTTTCCTTAACCGTGTACAACCCAAAACACAAATTCTTTCCACCTTAATCTCCTCTCCATCAGCTGAACTTGTGAGTGCGAATTGGAGAGAATTCAGAGACGAATTCAGCGAGGGAAACACGAGGGATTGTGGATGGCTGTAGAACTGGAATTCGGGTTTTAGAAAATTGGGAGGGAAAATCAAATTGGAAGAATTGAGCCGTGATGATCGATTTGAAGCTTGGAAACAGCTTCCTGAGGTGGAGACGAGTGGAACCAGATCAAAAACGACAAGAATCGAGGCCGAATTGGCTCTGAACGGGTCTGGCAACAGAGAGCTTGAGTCGAGGTTGAGTCGTGATCAATGAGTGATCAAACGACGCAATTGATGGAGGGGAAATGTTTCTCTTAGTTCATTGAAGCTTACTGGTGGATCAATTGAACGAAATCGTGAAGGTTTGATGATTTTCGAAGGATGAACAATGGCCGGAGCTCCTTCGAATGATCAACTGTGATCGTGGGGTTATAGGTAATTTCGTTTGTAATTAAGTCCACAGACCTCTAATTAGACTTGTAACTAAGCTGTGTGAATGTTCAATTGAAGGATTTAACGTCGAATTGGTAGGATTTGAACCGGGTCTACTCGCGGGTTAAACGACCCGTTTACCAGACAAACAGGTGAGGGAGACAGCACTGTAGCTGGCGCGTGGGTTTCACGCGCAGCCACTCACGGCGGCGCGTGGGGGCGCGTCCGGCCTAGTCTCAAGGTGAGGTCAACATGACTTTTGATCCTCTCAGTGTAACGAACATTTTGACGTTGATTTCGATGAAATCGGATATTGTCTCGTTAATGTTCCGCATATCCGAAGTTTTGTATTACGTTAAAAATACGTATTTAAATCCCGGAAAAATTGGGGAAAATTATATGTTGTATTTTGAGATGTTAGTAACCCTCTATAATGATTTTGGACAGGAGTTGTGATTTTCAGATTTTACGGAAAAACGTGCAGCTCGGAAACGGACCGTTTTGGACGGTGTGTGTGAGTGGACTTTGTTTTCTAACAGTGATGCATGCATATATGATTTAAATGCCTTATTATATGATTTTATATGCTTGGGCATGATTTGTGTTTCAATCCGGTAATTTCTCGGTTTTATGATTATTATATTATTATTTTGGGCGATTTTCGAGAAATTACGAAATTTGGTAAAAATAATGTTTGGACTTGGTTTATGAGTCCGGGATTGAAATTGATTGAAAATAATGTTTGGACTCGGATTATTGAGTCATGGATTGAAAAATGATGTGGTGACTCGGGAATGAGTCGAGGGTCAATTTCGTGGATTTATGTGAAAATGGCAACGGAGGTTGCAACGCATGGATTTGCGTGATAATGATATGTTGGGCATGATAACCCAAGTGAATAGTGATTTTGACTCGGTTTTGGAGTCACTTGTGAATTTGATGAAATTAATGATTTTTGTGATTTTATGATTATTTTAATCAGTCTTTTTGGGCACGTTTTACGAGGTACGTACAAATGATGTTTTGGGCTAGGCCCGGAGTCTAAATGATTTCTAAAATGATGTTTTGACTTGGTTGGTGAGTCAATGATGATTTCCGGATTATTCTATTGATTTAAATGTGATTTTAACGGTTTATGTGTAAAAGGTATTTTGGGCTTGAGACCCAGTTGAGAATGACCTTGACTTGGTATGAAGTCAAGATTTGATTGAAATGTTTTGGGATGTAATTCCCGGGATGGTGTTCATTGTGATTGTGATATTCCCAGACGGTCGGTGCTTGGGGGGATTACCCAGACGACCGGAGCTTGGGGGATGTGATTGTAGGATCGGGAGTTGATCCTATGGTAGTCAGCTTCTCGGATGATACTGAGCCTGGATGTACCACTCGGAGGTGTCTGATCCTGGGGATGTGTTCGCCCAGAGGTGACTGAGCCCGAGGGGGTTGAGCCCAGAGGTGTTTATTCCCGAGAGAGTGACTGGATATTGGCCTACGCGTAGTGCAGCACTTGTGAGTAGTGCAGTTTGATTGATTTTGCACTTGTGAGTGGTGCAGATGTGATTTGTGATATTTTATGCACTTGTGAGTAGTGCGGATTGATTGAATTGATATATTTCTTGTGCACTGGTGATTAGTGCTGATTGGTATTGATTGTGATGATGTACTGGTACTGAGTACGGGTTTTTGGTCTTTGTGGCCAGTGATTATGTTTTCATATGGCTTGGCCTGAGAGCCGGGATTTGATGTTTTATAACATGAACTGATTTGGTGAACATGAGTCTGATGGACCATGGGAAAATATGTTTTGATTTTATCGGTCACTCATGTTTTACGATATGCATGCAAGTTTGTGAAAACTGGAGGGTAAGATTGTATTTTGATAAATGTTTTTATAAGAGGTCACTTTTGTCCACTCACACCTTTTCTGTTTTGTGACCCTCTAGGCCGTGGTACGACGTTCGGGATTGATCGTGAGGCAGTGACAGCAGCAGAAATCCGCGCGAACATCCCTTGTCTGGCAAGCACTGAAGGGGAGTTTCGGACCTTTAGTTGACTTGTCAGACGGGAGCAGGACCGGGCACGGTTTTTGACGTCCAGTTGGGACGGGTCCTGTCAACTTCTTCCGAAAAATACCAACTCAAGTCTATTCCGCATCTCCTGATCTCCCGGGTCTCCCGACCATCAACCAAACATCTAATCCAATCACATAACACAGGGCAGAAATAGCACTAGATCCAAATCCAAATACTCATACGTATGCAAAAACAGACCGTACTCCTCATCCACATATCCGGCTTTGGCTTGTCATCCCACTAGCATGTCCAGGATCTTTCTTGCATACGATTCTCCTGATCCACAATAACTCAATCATGAGCCGGATGTGATCCAATCCCGATCCACACACTCCTACATGGATCTCACTTATTGTCCTTCAATTCCCACAAATGCTCAAATCGTCGCATCTGAACAAAACGATCAAGACTACCACACGTCTCGAGACACGTCTAGATTGTGGGTTCTCTTCAATTACCTCATATCGATCAGTTATAGTCACTCCTTTCATTCTAACTTAGTCTCTTTCTTTTATCACCATACCACAACACTCACAATGGTCCACAACCATCACACTCGCAACACACGCCACCCATGGCATCACCCAATACTTTCTTTCCTCCTGAACACATCCACATGTGTCCACGATCAATGAGGGGTTCACAACTCCTGAAAGTCCTTCAATGAGTCTCCCAAATCGACTCCAGAGTATCCATCACTCCACATCTAACACCAACTCGGAATCCACACAACATCTCATCGTCTAATCCACAACATCTCCTGATTCCGAGATTCCAACATGTTGGAAATGTATCCACCTTTTCCAATCATGGGTCTTCATCCCCAACAAGTAGGCCACCACCGGACTAACCGGCCAAACGTCAACTCCTCTACGGGGACTTAGGAAACTCCACAACTCATACGAATAACCCAACTTGTATCTGTACCCAAACCAACTCACCGACCAACTCACCTATCCATTAACACCGTTTATGCACATCCAAAGGATGTCGATCACTACTCCTTCTGATTATCACATCTTGACCTTTCCGAGGTTCATCTCCGGGCACTACTACTCTCTGGATCCTCAAACAACGATCACTAACCTCGGACTCCTAAGTCACTATCCTCACCAATCTCAGGGAACCAAGTACTGGCCTCGACATCACCCAAATTCCATCCTCGACATATGCTGACACAATCCAACACACTCGACACAGTCAACATCTACTGACTTATTCGTTGCGTCCTGCGGTATCTACGAAAACCAAACTCACTCATGGTCAACTCGACCATGACAACCTAGCCCTCTCCAAACCAAAGCCTAGGTCCACCGCACTTCCGTTACGCTACTCTGTTCAAACTAACGGTATCCTAACCGCTCGTCCTGAAACATGACTTGCCAATGGTCATCGAAGCTCCCAGCTCGGTTAGTGGTTTCTACATGACATCGGCACCTCACGCCTGGTCACGACCTCGCGTCACGATGTGCCCATCGTACCCTTACAAGTATCCCAACCCGTGGCACATCATCTCTAATCTAGGGGTCACAGCACACTATCCCCAAATTTCCGCTCCTACCGAGCTAAGGAGTCATCCACCAAACCATTCAATACCTCGACTGCACCGAGCAGCACCATCTCCAATCCGGCCGTAAATTGGCCCAAGCCACAACAACTAACTAACCACAACCCCAGCTTAGGTTTCCCAACTAATCACTCATTCTGGGGTTTCTTACTATGTACTCACAAATGTCAACTAGTAACCGTCACTAAGGGGAATCGCTCAGCTCATATAATAGCAGGTTCCTTACATCCGCAACTCGAGGCATTGGACTACTCGTAGCCGTACAAGTCTAATCTTAACCAAACTGACCAAAGGGTCACAATTCCAGACTATCGTCATCCGATTGCAATCCGGCCCAATAGGCCACTGTCAGCTGGCCTATTTGGCCCACGAGTATAATCCGGCTCAACAGGCTATCGTCAGGCCCCATACCCCGACCAACCAACCATCAATCGTATCTCACTGGTTACCATCCGGGTACCACTCTGGCATACATCCACCCCTAAGGTCCAACTCTCGAGCATATCCAGTGTCAAACACGCTAACAACTCATGGTCTATGCCGACATATAACTTACCACACACCGCGTATCGGGCAACGCATCACCCAGTCACTCGTGCTCTTTCCACTAACTAAGCCATTAACTAACGTACTATCACTCGCGTGTCCAGGTTGATGACGAGTTGTTCCACGTCGGGACATCACATCCACAGCAGCATTACAACACGCCAAATGACGAACCGACGACTCTGGAAGCTATAACCTCACGTAGAGCGCACAAACCTAGCTCTGATACCAATTTGACACTACCCACCGTCAATCCCCAGGGATTAAGGGATAAGTGATGTTCCTGTCTACCTACGTGTGACAAGAAGGCTAACCATTGTTCAACCTCCATGTAACACGTAAGTTGGACAAGGGATACTAGGCCAACGTACCCAAAACACCTTCCGATGTCCCAGAGTGCGCATAACTTATTGTGAATTGCGTGTGTGATGTCTCTGTTTCTCTAACAACAGCCCGCACCGCATCAAACCTGGAGGGTATCGAAAAGCAACAGATTGGGACATGTACCATTGTTCAAACTAATGCACGCATTCGAAAAACCATTTCATAACACCATTTCATATCCATGATAAGAAAACCATCAATGCAAACCGGAAATCAAAATCAAGTCTGGGCACTCAACCCAAAATCCATAAAATCTAATCTTACTAATCCTTCATTAAGCACTAATCTAATCCCGGAATTCAGGACGCGTCGTTACATGAGATCTCAAAATTCTTCAAAAGAACTGTATTCATTTACTCATTTTAAGGATGGTTGTCTAATCACATCTCGATCGCTCAAACCAGTTATTCAATACAAGAATGGAAAATAATAATCAACATACACAAATGACGTAACTACGGATAAAGTCTTCAAAGCCCATGGTCCTTCGAAACTCTGCCCATTCTTCTGAAAGTAGGGACATGTAGTCGAATGATGACTCGTCAGTTTCAGAAACATCGTCTTTCTTAGCCTCCCCATCAGGCCTAAGTTCAGGCTCAGGTTCCATGTCCAGTTCAAGCTCCAGCTCTTTTGTGGTAATCCTACTCCGACTCTCTGTACCCAACTTTTGAGCTTTATCTTCCTTGAAGTACAAAGTTGTGGGGGCATGTGATGGCAACAAGCAGCCAGCTCTCAAATTTTGGATTTCAACATCCAACTGTCTGACTTTATCTTCGGAATCATGCATGCGTCCATGCAGCTGAAACAAACTTCCTGCTGGGTTGTTACACGCCTCACATCAAGTGATGAGACTCCTCGCCTCCCTTGCTAAAAGCTTCGATGTTGGCTTTACCTGCACTTGAAGATGAAAAGTTTGTAAATGCACCAAACTCTTTTATCTTCCAAGCACCACATGCATGGTCATTGGAAGTACACCTAGTGCAACACTTTGAGCTCCAACCAGGCATTGCCTTACATTCTGATGTGTCTTGATCCTCGTGTGTCAGACCCTTCTATCTTCCAAAGCACTACGTGCATAGTCCGCCTCCAAGTTTTCTTCTTTCAATTATGCAATGTCGTATACTGTCTGGAACTTCGCAGGGAGCATGATCGATCATCCGTCTTTATGCTCCACCTTGCAGCCACCCCATTTTGAGTTAAACAAGGCTTGGAATGTCAGGTTTTCTAGAAGGTCCTCCGCTGGCCAAAGTAACTCCTCGAGAATCTTCATTCACTCCATGGCACCACATGCACTTCGCCTCGCGTCATGGGATACCTTGCCTCGCCTTGCACTTTGGCATGTATCCCCTTGCATTGCAACGTGCCTAACTTCAAGTCATGGGGTGCCGCATCGAAGTGCAGGTGGAGCATGCCTTGTCTATCCACCATGCACCAAGTGAATGGTCACCACGAAGAACACCTCATGTCATTCGGTGCATCACCTCCTGCTCCAACCTTGCCTTGCATTGCATTGTGGCACGCCAAGCCTTGAATGTAGAATACCTCGCATCGCACTTACAACATGCCTCATCTTGTAGTTGAACCATTCCTTGCCTTGTAGTTGTAATACACACCACCTTGGGTTATGACACTCCTCGCTTCGAACGATGGAACTCTTCGCCTCTCCTTGTTGAAAACCTTGATGCATTATAGCATATCGCTCTCAATGCGCCGAGCTATTCAATCCGCGAAACGCCACAAGCGTTTCAATTAATTTAGCATCTGGATGTCAACTCCACCCTCTCTAGAAGTCGGAACCTCCAACAAAATTCAAGACACGCCACTAGATGGTATTACAACTTGAGCTCCCACAAAAATTCTTCCAAACGGAATCCTACCAAAATTATACCCTCATCCACTTTGAAAATGATCGTCTTAGAAAGTGGAGCGTACCATCGCTAGAATCATTGCAATCAGATAACCACAACCGAAGCCATATTTGCATGGGAAAGTACCAGAAATGATATGTCATTTTTCTCACCAAGGACATGGCGAAAACGACACATCGTTTTCTCTACCTCTTGTCTCATGTTTGCGCATCTCAGACACTCGCCTGAAGCCATCCATCAACCTTTTTTCTCATGATGAAGCCTGCGAGCAGCACCCATGATCCCCCAACAGCAATTGCAGTTGCCACCGTCACCTGCTGGACTTTCTTATTGGCTCCATCCACGTGGCCTTTCCTGCACCCTGTAGTCCAAACAGCCGTTGCAGTCGTCCTCTGCTCTTGATGCCTCCTTACTGCACTCACCTACCGTATGTACACAAAAAAAGCAAAAGTAGCAGCAACATGCTGCAAATTTTCTGACTGCTCCACGCCATAGGCATATTTGACTATTATCTCTCTTGTAAGAAGAACAGAGAATCGGAGCTAGAGAAAGAAAGAAAAAATATCAACACTCATGCAACCAAAACATAAAGGAGGGAAATAAAAAATGCATAAAAATGCCTTCTCACCTCAGTAGCCGCATCAACATCAGAAAGGCATGCATATTTGTTCCAAGATCATGTTTGATCATGCTTATGAGGGGAGGTTACTAATGCTCCCTTTACACAAAAAGAAAAAAAACAACAGAGCAGCAAAATTGAATGGAAATAAAGGGAAAGGAAAAAACTGACGGGTCATTAATTTCAATTTGGAAGAAAATGTAACTCCCATTGCTCCTTTTCATATGGAGTTATTTCTTGGCGTCCACAATTTCAATTTCAGCTTAAAATCACATTTTAAGCTTAAATTTCAACTCCAGCATTCCGGAAATAAGTAGTCATTAGTTTTTACCCAAGACATTAAAGGGTAGATTAATGTTTCTTTGTCTTTCATCCTCACCAATGACGATGGCAAGAATTTATGTTCTATTACAAGGATGATGGTTAACATTTCATTCAGTAAATAAAGAAAGTGAAACCTCTGAATCCCTTCGTCAACAAGGTAATTTAGCCTAATCATTAGGGGAATTAATTTCAAATGTACTACCGATCATCCAACTAAGGAAGTGCAACCCGATTACATGCCAGACTCCGAGTCCAATGTTAATATATATATATATATATATGCATCAACTTCATGAAATAATCCGAGGTTAGTGGAATTTATCAATACAAGAATAATACAAGATAAGATGAAGTCTCACTCCAAACAAGATTTACTGGGACAACCAAAAACCTACTTCCCTTAGGATTCCCTGAATTCCTAAGCGAAGTGGGGGCATTTGTGGAACCCAAAATCACCCCTAAATTGTGGAGCTTCCACGTGACCAATAATTCCAGAAATTACCAAATTGCCCTTGACAATAATACTAACGACTTGCAGACACCCACGCATTAAATAATCTATTTACCAGCTAAATACGTTATTTAATCGGGTTAAAAGTCTCCGTAATATTAATATTCTCTCCGGGAGTTAATTGTCATTATTTTTAATAACAGACAATTAATATTGATATTAAATCACAATAATTATCATTATTATCATAATGATCCATTATTATAATTATTAAATAATATATTTTATTATTAATATATTATTTATTAATTACAAATTCAACCGACCAATCAGAACACTTCGAGACTCCCAAGGATTTCCTATAAATAGCAGAGCTCATTTCACTTTCCAGGTAATTCGATTCAACGCTACTTAAACTCTTGAGATTTCTCTTTCGAACCTGACTTAAGCATTAGAGCATTCTTGGTCGAACAACCCCCCGGGCCTCGATCATTGAACGAACGATAACATACTGTTTGCTTGTTTGCAGAGATCCTTGAGTATTTTGAGTTTAAAGGACGAATTCTGCTTCAATAGTGTTCATCTTCCTTAACATTTAACCTAAGAGCTCGTTTAGCTAATCCAGAAATACTCTAGTGTGTTTAAATATCAGGAATCTACTCTACTTAATTAAACTCTAACAACTCAATTATGAGTTGTACGCCTATCTAATTAGAACAAAACAAAAGAAGAAGATAATACATTGGTTAGTATCATACAAAAATATAGCAACCCACCCAACATAGTTTATTACTTGGAAAAAAAAAAGTAATTGATTAAAACTATCAACATTCATGATCAATTGTAAGTTGTTTAGGGTGCACTTACCTATTTGATTTCTTGGATCTAACATGATTTTGCTAAGGGTAAATGCTTGGATGAGAAACTTTAAATTCATGGAATTTAGACAAAATTAGTTTAAAATGAGGAACTTCAATGTTCCAAGGAATTTGAAAATAACTAGATACAAGGCATATACATAGTTGGGATTTATAAGTTCCATCTATGAATGCGATACTTTGGAATCCCGTTTTTAGTGGATTTTTTTTTGGATCAATTTAATGGATTGTTATCCTCATATGGTTCACTTGCTTCCTTATTATTTGTTTACCTACCTAATTACAATGTTCATATTTTTTTTGTTTTTTAGTACATTTTTTTTATTATATAGCCTAAATTTTTTAGAATTTGGAAGAACCAACAAAACTTTAATAATATAACACAACAATGATTAGTTGGCATAGTGTAATATAAAACTGGTATTATTAAAGGAGTAAAATTTGGAACAGGAGAAACTAGTCATGATAATATAATTTGTAGGGGGAAAAGTACTGCTATTTTTCCTTTTGAAGTGTGGTTCGTGTCTATCACTTGAGAAATTATTAAATAGTGATTAGTAATATAATATTTTCAATGATTGATAAAGGTAATATTTTTCACTTTTAAAATATAGTAATCAATAAATAAATATTAATATACGTTAACTAAGTATGTTATGTGATTATAGCTATAGACTCGCAATTAGACCCGCCCGTTGTCGCGGAGTTATTGAATTGAGTATCACTAATTTTCCATAAATGAGTAGTGATTTTTTTATATCTATAAAGAAAAGGAAAAAAAATAAAAATATAAAGGAAAAGAAAAAAAATAAAAGAAATAAAAAAATATTATAAAGGAAAAGAAAAAAAAGGAAAAGGAAAAAAATTTTGATATGTATAAAGGAAAAGAAAACAAAATATAAAGGAAAAGGAAAAAAAGGAAAAGAAAAAAAAAAGAAAAGAAAAAAAAGGGGAAAATTTTTTTGATATGTATAAAGGAAAAAAAAATAAATTAAATGAAAAAGGAAAAGAAAAAAAATATAAAAGGAAAAGAAAAGGAAAAAAAAAGGACAAAAATGACATTTCACTATTCAAAACAAATTAAAACAAAAAAATAAGGGTAAAATAGGAATTGCACTGTTCTATGAACAGTGCAAAATCTGACTTGGTTTTAGTATATATATATATATAATTACAATATAATTAGTTTATGACTTAGTTATTAGTTATTATATATTCAATTTAAGGATAGTGTGATAATTTCACTTTAATGCATGAAGAAAGAAGAAATGAATAAGAGTAAAGCAGAAAGGATATGACGGACTAACGGTATGAGGAAAAAATGTAGAAGAAAAAGTATACAAAAGGAAAACAAAAAAATCAAACTATATTTTGTGCATTTCATTTTCTAAATTTTGTTTGATTCCCCTTTCTTAATTTTTTTTTTCCTCTATATCATTTCTCCTTTTCATCATTTTTATTATTTTTCTTTAATTATTCCACATCTGTAACACAAAAATTAAAAATTGAAATATAAAGTAAAATAATTATGAAACGAGTCCCAATTTTTTTTTATAGTCCTCTCAGACTGACTGTCCGTCTGCAGATGAAAAGCCGTTCTAAAATGTAAGTTCGTACCAAGAGCTTTTTTTAGACTCTGTCAAAATCTCGAAGTAAACCGCGGATCCCGATACTATACTATAGACTCTGGTGTCCCATGTAGCATGATAATCTCATTTACGAACAAATGTGCCAATCGGTTAGGCTTAAACGTCTCACGTACTTGTAGAAAATGTGCTGATTTCGTCAATCCGTCCACAATCACTCAAGCTCCATCATAACCACTCAGTGTCCTAGGCAGTTTGAGTACGATGTCCATAGTGATGTGATCCCATTTCCACTCGGGAATTGGAAGTGGCTGCATAACTCCATACGGTTTCTGCCGTTCTGCTTTAACCTGCTGACAAGTCAAACACTTGCTAACAAAATCTACGATATCTTTCTTCATTCCAGCCCACCAATAATAATCCTTAAGGGTACGATACATCTTCGTCCCTCCTGGATGCATAGCATAGGCTGAACTATGAGCTTTCTCCAAAATCTCAGCTCTCAACTCTGCCACTGCAGGCACACACATATAACCCTGCTTTAGTAAAGCTTCATCGTCCATGATAGTGAAATCCTGCTGGTTACCCACTTCAACTTCAATCTGATAAACACACAGTGTAGGGTCTTGAAATTGAGCCTTAATAATCTGGTCTATCAATGTAACGACCCGAAAATTCGAAAAAAGAAAATTTGGAAAATTGGAATGAAATGACGATTTTGCCCCTAGTTATAAGGGCCGAAAGTTAACTTTTTGTTTGAGATGCCTTTTGGACTTTTGGCCATGACCGTTGGATAGGTCTCGGGACGCTGAATCCATAGACAGGCTGCTAGCGTCAATCGAAGTTCGAACGTGAAAGTTATGGGTCTAGAACTGTAGCAGTGCGTGAGTTTCACGCGCAGCCACACGGCGGTGCGTGAGGGCGCGTGGGCCCGATTCCCAAGCTGAGGTCAACATGACTTTTATTCTATGCAATGTAAAGAACATTTTGGCTTTAGTTTCGAGTCAATCGAACACCGTTTCGATATTGTTTCGAGAGTCCGAAGGTTTATGTTATGTTTTAAATTAATATTTAATTCCCGAAAAATTCTGAGGAATTAGTATGATGTTAATTAAGTCCTTAGTGACCCTGAGTAATAATTTTGGACAGGATTCGAGATTCCTGGAAAATGTCGAAAATTACGGAAACACGTGCAGCTCGGAAAACGAGCGGTTTGGACGGTGTGTGAGTGGACGTTTGTTTTATAAACTAATATGCATGCATAGTTAAATGTTTTATATGATTGATTACATGATTTGATGTGCAATGATGTCCTGATGATGTTGCATGATTATTTTTGGTTTAATGATTATTTTAATCGGTCTTTCGGGTACGTTTTACGAGAAATGTGCAAATGATATTTTGGGCTAGGCCCAGAGTCAAAATGGTTTCAAAATGGATATTTTGACTTAATTGATGAGTCAAGGATGATTTATGGATTATTTGAATGTTTTCAAATGAGATTTTACAGATTTACGTGTAAATGGTATTTGGGACTTGAGACCCAATTGAGAATGATTTTGACTTGGTTTGAAGTCAAGGATTTGATTGACATGTTTTGGGATGTAATCCCGGGATGGTTTTCATTGTGATTGTGGATACCCAGACGGTCGGAGCTAGGGGATCACCTAGTCGACCGAAGCTTGGGGGATATGATGGTATGATTGTGAGTTATGATAGTAAGCCAGCATCTCGGATGCGACTGAGCCTGGATGTACCACTCGGATGTGTCTGAGCCTGGAGATGTGTTCGCCCAGATGTGACTGAGCACGAGGGTTGAGCCCAGAGGTGTCTGATCCAGAGAAAGCGGCTGGATATTGGCCTATGCGTAGTTCAAATGGGACTATGCGATTGTTTGTGCACTTGTGAATAGTGCGGATTGATTGATTGATTGATGGATTGATTGTGCACTTGTGAGTAGTGTTGTTTGATGTTGATTGTGATTGTGCACTGGTATTGAGTACGGGTTTCTGGTCTGTGTGGCCAGGTGATTATGTTTTCACATGTTTGGCTTGAGAGCCGGGATTTAATACTTGTCATGTGATTTGGCTGGAAATATGGTGATTGTCATTCATATGTTTTTCCCTATGCATGCATGGTTTGATAAACTAGAGGGTGAATGATGTATTCTGAAACGTGTTTTAAATGATATTTTTTTTGTCTACTCACACCTTTGTTTTTTATGACCCTCCAGGCTGTGGCACGACATTCGGGGCTGATCGAGAGGCGGAGGCATGAGCAGAAATCAGTGCAGTTATCCCTGCTCTGACAGGTGCTAAAGGGTAGTCTTAGGACTTCAGTTGACTTGTTAGACGGGAGTAGGACCGGGCACGGTTATCAAAGTCCAGTTGGGACGGGTCCTGTCAATCAAGATCAGCCTCACGTGAAAATTAGCCAATAAAGCTCCTTCACCGTCCATCCCAAGTATAACTCCAGCCTTCTATAGTTCCACTAACAAAGGAAGATACACCATCCTCAATTGTCCTACCAAACCAGCCGATTTCCTACTCATATCATCCACCACTACATTCACTTTTCCCGGATGATACTCGATCATGTAGTCATAGTCCTTAATCATTTCCAACCACCGTATCTGTCTAAGATTTAGTTCTTTCTGTGTGAACAAGTGTTTCAAACTCGGGTGGTCAGTGAGGATCCTGCAAGTCTCCTCATATAGGTAGTGCCTCCAAATCGTCAAGGCTTGTACCACTGCCGCCAACTATAAATCATGAGTGAGATAGTTCAACTCATGTGGCTTTAGGTGTCATGAGGCGTAAGTAATGACCTCCCGTGCTGCATCAGTACACAACCCAAACCCTGTAGTGAAGCATCAATGTACACCTCGAACTCCCCACCATTATCTATAAGTGAAAGAACTGGTGCAGTAGTTAGCCGTTTCTTCAATTCCTGGAAACTCTGCTCACATCGGTCATCCAAATTAAACTTAACCCTTTTTCGGGTCAATTGGGTCAAAGGAGCTGCGATGGTAGAGAAACCTTCTACAATTCGCTGATAGTATCCTACCAAACCCACGAAGCTCCGAACCTCGTTAACCGTCTTCGGTCTCTTCCAATTAGTTATAGCTTCCTTCTTCTGGAGGTCTACACTAATTCCCTCTGCTGAGATAATATGACCCAGAAAACCAATACTGTTCAACCAGAACTGACACTTGTTCAACTTAGAAAATAACTGGTTCTTCCTCAGCCTACTCAAACACCAATCTTAGATGTTTCTCATGAGCTCTGGCACTCCTAGACTAGACTAAGATGAAGTCGATGAAGACGATCACAAACTTGTCCAAGTACGCTCTGAACACACGGTTCATCATATCCATGAATGCAGCTGGTGTATTTGTTAACCCAAATGGCATTACCAGGAATTCATAATGTCCATATCTCGTCCGAAAAGCATTCTTCGGAACGTCTTCCTCAGTAATCCTTATCTGATGGTATCCTGCAGTTGAACCTTCAGTTTCCGTAACCCATCTGATGCCATATGATACGTCGCCTGAGATATCGGTCATGTTTTAGGGAGTAGTTCAATCGTGAACTCAATCTCCCGATGCGGTGGTAATCCCTGTAAGTCCTCCAGAAATACATCTAGAAACTCTTGTACCACCGGTATGTCCTCGGTTTTCAACAGAACCTCACACGTCTCTACGACATATGCCAAATAACCCTAACAACCCTTCCGTAGTAACTTGGTAGCTGTAAGGGTAGAAATTACCTTAGGTGGTGAGACTTCACGCTCTCCCTGGAAAGTCACCTCCAGTAGACCTGGACTTCGCAAGGTCACTTGATTACTTTAACAGTCAACTATCAAGTAGTGCTCCTACAGCCAGTCCATACCAAGTATGACTATGAAGTCATGCAAGCCCATGATAATCAGATAAGCATTCAATTCCACATCTCCTACTTTCACTGGACTTCATCACTTGGTTCACTATGTAGATAACTCACATCGGTGTACCAACACCCATCTCACTCTCTAGTGACGACACCTCACAATCCATCATACCGACACAACTCGGTGAAATGAATGAATGCGTAGTTCCGGGATCCATTAAAACACGAACAACAATATCAGAAATAGTGAGTATACCAGTCACAATACCTGCAACCACCCTGGCTTGCTGCTTGGTAACTGCAAAAACTCTGGCTATTGATTTTGTCTGTAGATCACGTCCTCGTCTTCTGACTCCACCATGGCCTCTGCCCCCTATGGGATCTAAAGTAGTAACTGGGTTCCCTCCTGGTCATACTGAGCTCTGACCAGCTCCACTGCCACCAACCAATAGCAACAGGCACTCCCTAGCAAAATGTTCAGACTGCCCATAAAAGAAGCAAGACCTGGAAGTACCACAGTTTTTGTCTGTTGTGGCCTATAGCTAGACCTCGATCCTGATCTCCGAGGACTCCCATATTTGCCAAACTGTTCTCGGCATGGAGAGGATGATCTCCCCCCTATAATGTCTTACCTTCGAACCCATATGGCTCGAAGGTCCAAGGTACTGTCTATCCCTGCATCATCCCTCACTGAAAGCCTGTTACTGCGCCCATAAACTGGCCTCCACTCTTGCTGCTGCGTCAGTCAAATCTCTCAGGGTGGTGTAAGTCCCAGTCGTAACTATAGCACAGATATCCCCTCTGAGTCCCTTCTCAAAGCGACAACACTTATCCACTTCTGTCCTCAAATAAACAGAAGCAAATCGAGACAGTATCAGGAAATACTGCTCATATTCAATCAATGTCCGGCTCCCCTGATGAAGCTGTAGAAACTCAGTCTCACAAGCATCCTTGAATGATCGTGGATATTACTAATCTAAGAACCTCTCCCTAAAAACCTCCCAGATTGTGGTGCTAGCACTCCAGCCCGTCATCTCTATTGCGTACCACCACTGGTAAGCACCGTCATCAAGTAGGAAGGTAGCCAACAGTACACGCTCCTCAGGAGGACAATGCATCACATCGAAGATCTGTTCGCGCCTAGTAATCCACTAATGTATCTTCTCGGGGTCTGCTTCGCCACTAAAAGTCGAGCTCCCAACCGCTGGGCTCGTTCAATACTCGCACTCTCCATTTCTCTCACTATCTATACCTCAATCCGTACACGAGGATCACGTCACAGATGCATGAAAGACTATTAATAGGCATAGATTAGTTATGACATTTAAAGCGTTGTACAATACGCTATCCTAGTACTCTGCTTTAATAGCAAGCTGACAGTGACACTACCCACCCTCAATCCCCCGAGATTAAGGGCTAAGTCATGCTCCCGTCTAACTTACATATGACACGAAGGCTAAACCGACGTCCAACCTCCATGTGACACGTAAGTCGGACAAGGGATTTCCAAACGCACCGTTCAAAACGTCAGGACTTCCTAGAGTGCGCATACTCTACTGTGGATCGTGTGTGTAATGTCTCCATCTCTCTCTATCAGCAGCCCGCACCGTAACAACCTGGAGGGTATTGAAAACATGAAAAGACTGTGAGTGGACAAAAATAAAGGATAAGTTTAGAAAACAGTTATCATAAAACACAATTTATACCCTCCACGCAAAAACCAATGCATGCATATAAAATCCATGTCTTGAAACCATTTCATATCCAAATCCATCAATGAAAACCATTCTTGAAAACCCGAATTCTTTCCCATTCTCACATCCGTAATTCAAATCCAGAGCCTCAGCCTAAAATCATAAATCAAACATCAAAGTACGGGAACTCAGCCCCAAAACTCATCAATCCAATTCATCCGGGCCACCGCCTAAAACATCCAAAAACCAGTGAAAAACATCAATCAATCGAGTTGCTGGATCTCAAGTGCGCCTGAGTCTTTAAACTCAAAACCATGCGCATAATCAGGCCTTCCCGGGATATCAACGAGTCTTTAAACTAAAAACACAATCAACAGGCCTCGGGGGATATCATAACCAAGTCTTTAAACTCAAAACATATACCGAGTCTTTAAACTCAAAACATATCAATCCAGGGTCCTCCCCCGTCAATCAACCGAGTCTTAAACTCAAAATAAGACCCAGCCGTTTTCTTTTTCTTTTTCTTTTTCTTTTTCTTTTTCCAGGTCTTTAAACCCAAAACCATTTTCAATCAAGTGATACCATAGAAAATCGATATCCGAATTCGCAATAATGATTCCGTAAGCTGTCATCCAAAACCATCATCCCGAACCCAAATCCAGAGTTTCCCTTTCAAGTTTCAAAACCGAATCAAGAGTCATCTCTTCAAAATCCGATTCCAAAACTGAAATCTCGTTTATCGAAATCACATGAACAGGGCTCCAAGCCTGAAATCACTTTCCGAAATCCATTAGAAATTATTGAAATCAATTCATATTTCAAATCTCAAAACCAAATCATCAAAACCCGGATCAAATCACAAGAGAAATCGAAAACTCGTAAAACGTACAAATACATAATTATCTCCAAATCCGTGCAAAATCGTAAATCATCAATATCAATTCAAAAATATGGAAATCACGTATATAAAACAAATAAAAACATATATGCATGCATCATAAGTTCGAAAGCAAAATCCACTCACAGACCGTTACGCTGCTGCCTCGATACGCGTGCACTTACGCTGTTCCCAGCCAATCCACTAGCACCGACTTTCCCGAACCTGTCCAAATCCCATAATAAGGTCACTAACCACTTCATAATGCTTCTACTAAATCCCCGTAATTTTCCTGAATTTTAACTATTTTTAAGTAAGCCCTAAAACCTTCGGACATCCCGAAACATATCGAGCCGATGTCCGATCGACTCGAAACCAGTGCCAAAATTTTTCGTTATATCGAATACTTTAAAAGTAGCTTTGAAAACTTCCCCAAAAGGGGCCCCATGCGCCCTCACACGCGGCCCAAAGGGACTGCGCGTGGGAGCCACATGCGGCACTATTCATCATCCCTGACCTTGAGTTGAATCGGGTTCGAGCCGGTTCTCTGGTTTCCGGTTGGACTGGACCGGTTCTCCACGATTCCTCAACCAAAATCAACGGGGTTCCTACCAATGTTTTCATCTCACTCTCCTCACTCATTTTATCTAACCAGAACACTAACAAACCAACAAAATCTCACCATCTAGAATCGAAGAAAAACCGACCAATCTTTCTCCTCTGTTCCCAGCTACCATAGGCTTCTCCGATCACGGGTTTGAGTCCCTGAGTTCAAGAAAAACCTTCTAAGATGCTAATAATCATCATAGATGCACAATAACTTACTAAACCCCTTGATTTTCATTTTGAACAAGTTTAGATAAACAGGGCAGTTGAGATGGCTTACCAGCCCTCTGTCCTCCGCCGTGGCTTCCACCGTGCTCTCTTAACGTTCTAGGTTTAATTCCCGCTTACTGAACACCACCACATACACGGTTTAGGTGAGTTTGATCGATTGAAGTCCACGGCCGTTCACAGCTAGTCCTCTCTGTTTTTCTGGTTTTTCTCACCTCTCACAGCCCCTCTTCACTCAACCTTTCACGACTATACACTTACAAGAGGTCACAACACACCCCTGATCTTTCACTCACTACCTCTTAGCTTACACACACTCACTCCAATGAGAAATGGTCGATTGTTCAAAGTCTCTGTTCTTAGAAACCCGAGCAACCAAAGCTTCCACATTATTTGTTTTGAAGCCAATTAAGTCGGTGAAACAAACTTCCACAGACTTCTAGACATGGGACATGTGTTCCAATCTCAATACACCACCATTCCAAAGCAGCCAAATGTCCCCCTATCACTGGGCACAGATTCCCAGAGTATTAAAATGACCAAAATGCCCATAAATGACATTTTACCATTTTTCACTTAGTGGTTTTAGACCAAAATTCGAACCTATCGACGTCCGATGATAGCGTGTCATCTGTCGTTGTACTAAGGGGATCGAGACCTACCTAACGGTCCTCGAACTACATGAAAAATCCATGTCGTTTGAAAAGTCAACAAATTGCCCCTTTTCAACCAAATTACCAAATTACCCTTGAACTTTCGAACATCATAACTTCCTCCTCGAATGTCGGAATCGGACGTGCCACCTGTATACAAACTCGTGACGTCCTTACTACATCACGATCATCGATCAAAGTCCAATTGATCTCCCGAACAAAAATTTAACATTTTTGCTCATTACAGGGGCAAAATTGTCATTTCACATCGTCCGTCCGAAGCATCCAACTAATCACCGATTACTGTCACTAATCTGTCATTACGCACTAATCTAATCCCAATTTCTAGAACGGGTCGTTACAATATCCCCCCTTAAAGAATTTCGTCCCCGAAATTCCTCATCTTATACTTGCATACGTAACTGGGGGAAATCTAACTGATCTCACACCTGGGTCTCCTACCCAGTGTCCAGCACCTGCCAATTCAACTTATCCTGACAGTTTCCAAATTATCACCACATCTCCGCCAAGTGAGCCATCTTATCCGACATTCAGTCTATCTGACGTTCATCTCATTCTCACTGAGGTCAACATATTCCTGTGGTATCTCTAATCTTACATCGGCCGTCTCTCACGGCTTAACGAATACTAGGTACATTACCACACCACTGCTACCAGACATATCTTTTCCAAGTCAATGTACCTCGTACCAATACTTCTGTATATTGTGCGAGTCCGCCGTCATCAAACACAAATCTCAAGTACATCCATTCACAAGATGGCATCTACCGGCCTCGGTACGCCCATGCATCAAGACCCATTCAATGATGCGTATCACTTCCATCAGGGATTTGTACCGACCCTACTGAAGTTACAACTTATGCACTCATACGACTAACTCATCCAATTATCTCACCGGTGGTTCCATTAACCATCAACATAGTCAACCTATGGGAACACCATCCACATTTTATACTATTCCTCTATAACTGAACCTTATCACAAACCGGTTTAACCTTGATAAAAAATCTCAATGTTAGGGTCCCACGAGCCACTCATGGCTCGGATCGTCTAGCTCACATCAGTACTGACTCCTACCAACCAATCAGCTCACTCAGGATTACTTGGATCCAGACCACAACACAACTAGTCAATCACATCGGATTAGCAAGTCAACAAACAAAAAACCCCGGCACCAAGCCGATCATCAACACCCCTACCATAACATCACGATGCACGTCCAATTGCATCGAGACACATCTCAAACTCATGTTCCAATCACAGTCAACCAAAAGAATAATGCATATCACCAAACCCACGCGACAACAACCTTACGAACTTGAATAAAACAAAGATATCTAAAACACCTCAACACGGCTCATAGAGTATATCCTCAGGTACTTCCATCGACATCCTACGGTAAGTCCACCATTCAACCACATCGGCATTAGCCGAGCTCTACTACACCCAAAGTCCATCCAACCACACCATAGTGTACCCGTCACCCTCCCAAGGTATCTCCAGGGCACACAAATATCCTCAACCCATGTTGATTACCACCTAAATATGAATCAAACATGCTTCATTTCTGAAGCCTATCAATCCAATACAATACTAGGCCAGCACGCCAGGCCCAATACGTCTTCTAAACACAACACCAGCTCAAAACTATTTAGAGTCTCCCAGTCCTTCTGGGTCTCTCGACCAATATGAACTCCAAACACATCTCAACTACGAATACCGGACAGACCCTATACCAGTTCAAAGTCCAATATATGTATGCTAAATGGACCACACGCGTCCCGTACAACTCCAAGATGGTCAAGATGTTCAGCCACTTCCACTCCTACAAGATAGAGCAAACTCCTCATTGGCATGTCCACATATCCCACCTCTGTCTTGTCATCTTATCCTCATAATCCACCGTACTGCAATCCGGAATTAGAAGCAATCCAGTCCGGATCCACACACTCCTAGGTGGATCCCATTTCTCGTCCATACAACTCTTACCATCAGACCATCACATCGAATCAAATCAATCCAGAATACCCCACGTCTAGATTGTGGGTTCTCTTCACTAACCTCATATCGATCAGTTATAGTCACTCCTTCTCCGCTTCCTTCCGTCATCCTTCAACGGAACACACAATGGTCCACAAATAAGATATCGCAAGTCATCCGTCCTTAAGCCAACTTATCACAAACTCATGATACTGGCCACACACGCCAAACATGGCGTCACTAAGTCCTTTTTCTGCTCCTGGCCCTATCCACACGTGTCCATAAATAAGGGGGGGGGGGGGGTCACAACTCCTGACACCTCATTTATGAGTCTCCCAAATCAACTCCGGAGTAGCCACCACACAACATCTCATCATCTAAACCACCTCATCTCCTGATTCCAAGATTCCAACCATGTTGGAAGTATGTCGATCTTTCCAACCATGGGACTTCATCCTCAAGTATACCACTTCCGGACTAACTGTCCAAACGTCAACTCCTCTACGGGACTTAGAAAAGTCCACACATCCTACGAATCACAACCACGATTCTGTAACCAACCAAATCACCGACCAACTCGCCTGTCGGTTCACACTATTTATGCATATCCCAAAAGGATGTCAATCCTTACTCCTTCTGATGATCGTATCCCAACCTTTCCGAGGTTCAACCCCGAGCACCATTGTCATACTCGTATCCAACTCTTGGGATTACAATAAATGATCACTCACCTCGGACTCCTCAGTCATTATCCTTGAAGTCATCCATTACTAAGCTCGGAGAATCACTGGGTGCTGGCCTCGACATCACCCAAATTCCAACCTCGGTATATGCTGACATAGTCCAACATACTCGACATCCTCAACACAACAGGATGAGTCCACGAAAACCAACCACACTCATGGTCAACCTGACCATACTAACCTAGCCCCCTTCAACACGAAGCATAGGTCCACAGCACTTCCGCTACGCTACTCTGATCAAACTATCAGTATCTTGAAAGTTCGTACCAAACATGACCAGCCCATGGTCATCACATCGCCCAGCTCTGTTCAAAGTTCCTTCCAGACACCGACATCTCACAACTGGCCACAAGCTCAACTCAATGTGCCCATCCGACCAAGCATCCCAGCTCGTGGCACATCATTTCCGATCTAGTGCTCATAGTACACTAGTCCCAATCCTTCGCTCCCACTGAGCCAAAACCCTGAAACTATGCTCGAGTCGGACGAACCGACATCCCTCGTAATCCAACACTCTGAACAAATCAGTGCTCAACCAAATGCCACAACCTGTAACGACCCGTCCTAAATTCCGAGATTAGATTAGTGACTAATCAAGATTAGTGACTAATCTGGATAAGTGAGCTTAATCGGAGATTAGTTGAGTGAAATCGGAAGAACGATGCAAAATGACTGTTTTGCCCCTGGTCGTGGATAAAACGTTGACTTTTCGTTCAGGCTGTCAAATGGGCTTTGACCGATGACTATGACGTAGTTTACGACATCACGAGTTCATAGACAGGTGGCACGTTCATTTCTGACATTCAAGGGCCGATGACCGTTACATAGATCGGGACGATACTAATCCATAAACAAGCGGCACGCCAAAATCGAACTTCGAACGGGAAAGTTATGAGTCACGGAAGTTCGATTTCACTTTACACGTATATCGAGGCGATGTTGAGGTGGCAATATCGGATGGGGCAGATATTTTAAGTGGGACCCATGGATGAGTGACAAATGTCACTCATCCAATTGGCCCAAACCCCCAATTTGTGGATCTAATTAATTAAATAATATTATTTTATTATTTTATAATCTAATCTACCCACCTCTCAATCCTAACCCTCCATCTCATCTCATCATTTAATCCTCACCATCCATTCCTATATCTTCCTCTCATCTCCACCCTTCATTCCATCATCTGACTCCCACCAACACTTCACCATTCTCTTTGTTTTTCTTCAAACCCGATCACCATTGTCACCCCACCCTCAAAAGAAACACACAAGCATACCACCCCACATCTCAACCATTTTCGTGTGACAGTGTGAGAGGCCGAGAGAGGAGCTGTGGGGCAGGGGACAGACGGCCGCCACCATGGACGACGGCGATACCCCAGAAAAACAGAGAACCCGCGGATTTTCAAAGTTGGAGGATTTGGTTTTGGACGTTGGGAGCATGTTCTCAGGATAGTGATGGCTTCCCTGAGCTCTTGTGAGTGTGTAGGAATGGAAATGGGAGGCTGGGGATGAGTGGATAACTCAGGCAGGGCGGTTGAAGATTGGTCGTCCCTATTCAATCGATCCAAGGTATGTTTTTCCCCTTTTTTCTTCATTCTATTTACCTAGTTAGATTCCTAAGGAGGTGATGAAGAGAATAGGATTGATTAGGGGTGGAATCGGGTTGAAATAAGGAGGGAAAATTGATGAACCGGTCACACCAGTCGGAACGGACCGGATTGCAAGATCGAACCAGACTTGCTGGTTTGCCCAAGGTTGAAGATGTACAGTACAGGGCGCGTGCGCCCCACGCGCAGCCCCTTTAGGCGGCGTGTGGAGGTGCGTGGGACATAATTTTGGGAAATTTTCAACATGTGAAACACTCTATTCGATGTAACGAACAATTTGGGACTGGTTTCGTGTCGATCGGATACCGTCTCGATAATGTTCGTGACATCGGAAGGTTTAGGTTCGAGATTTAAAATAGTTAAAAATTCGAGAAAATTACGGGGCTTCAATGAGAGCTTAATAAGGTAGTTAGTAACCCTCTAGATTGGTTGAGATAGGTTTGGGAGTTCCGGTGACGACGATTAGCCCGTTGAGGCATACGGCACGCAAACCAAGCGGTATCTTAGGACGGTCTGTGAGTGGACCTTGATTTCTAAAATGTGATGCATGCATAAATGTTTTATATGGATTATGAATATGATTTTATGATGTTGATTTGGATGATTGTGATTTATATGGTTTCACGCATTTTTAGGTGATTTACGTGCTTGCACGTAAATCGAGGTTTTCAGTTTTGCACTGATTTTCCGTACTTATGGTTTTGGAAATAGTTTAATGAAATGGTTTTGCATTTGAAAAGGTAAACTTGGGTTTGTGACCCATTTATTTTGGAAACCCTCGAACTCGAAGTCCCTTTTAGTTACGTTCTCATGCTGGAGGCCCAATTGGTTCTTGAATCTATTTCGGATTTGGAAATATGGATCGAGCACGAGACCCATTTGATTTACGAACTCTCGGACTTGAGGTCCATTTGATTTAACAAGACATCGGGCCAGAGGCGCAGTTGATTTACGAATCGGGCTCGAGGCCCAGTTGGTTTACAAATCGGGCTCAGAGCCCAGTTGGTTTACGAATCGGACTCGTAGCCCAGTTGACTTACGTATAGGGCACGAGGCCCATTTGGTTTATGAAACCGGGCACAAGGCCCATTTAGTTTACGAAATTGGTCACGAGGCCCATTTAGTTTATGAAATCGGGCACGAGGCAAAGTTGGTTTACGGTTTGGGCCTGAGGCCTAGTTTGTATGTGGATTCGAGCTTAGGGCCTAGCTATGTTTTAAGATTGTGATTTTGGGTCAGGGACCCATAAATCATTTTTTATGGTTCATGACAGTTTATGGGAACCGGCATGAACCCTGGAACGGTTTTTATGGTACATGACGGTTTATGGGGACCGACATGAACCCTTGAAAGGTTTTATGATTCTTGACTATTTATGATAAATGGATTTGGGCTCAGATCCCACATATGTTTATTATGTTCTTTTTTATGTATATGGTTTTGGGCAGGGGCTCGTATGATTTTGGTTGTTTAAACATATGTGATTGGATAAATGGTTTTACTATGCATGCATGCATGCTTTTTAGTGAAGGGTATAAAGGTCTTTTATAAAATGCATTTACGAACCATTGCTTTTTGTCCACCCATAGTCTTTCTATTTTCAATGCCTTTCAGGTTGAATACGGTGCGGATTGTAGTAGAGACCGAGATATCACATACCTCCTCTGGATCCTGGCGTACTCTGGAAGCCAGAAGGCTAAAGGTTTAAATTTTCCCTGGTCTGACACTCCATGTCAGACGGGAAAATGAGCGTTCCTCGTTAATCCCAGGGGGATTGAGGACGGGTCCTGACAAGTGGTATCAGAGCGAGGTTGTCTCTGTTCGAGCAACCGTGTAGTTCTTGGACTATGCACAGGTAGAGGATGTGATGTCTCAGTGAACTGCAGTTCGTTATCAACCTGATAGTTAGGATGCCGATACGATAGTTAGTAGGTTTGAATCACGGATCATTTTGGTTCGGCACTCGATGTCGCGGTTACGAAAGGATGAACGTAATGGTACTTTAGAATTTTGATCGTGAGGCGGTTAGTTGGGATCGTCTTTCACGATGTAGTAGGATCGGTTTTGACAACTGGTTAGGAGTGTGACCATTTGATGGGCGGATTTTGTTGAGTTAGAGGGCTATACTGCTAGGAGCAGCCGGGTTCGAGGAACCTTTGTTAAACTGATGGCAGGATTGTATTGACGTCCTTACTATGTCGAGACCCCAGGGTCGGTCAGATTGTGAATTATACTGCCTTCTGCAGTTGGGTTTATGGGAACCCTAGGGTTTGATCATGGAACCCTAAGGTAGGGTGTATGGTTCAGAAAAGTGAGTTGGCGAGTGGTTTAACTTTGACGACTTTTCAGAGTCGAGGTCGTCGGTCGATCTAGTCATGTCAACTTTAGTGATGGGACTGCACTCTGTAGTCGAGGTTGTGTTAATCGGTTAGACTTAGTTGGTTGTCGTACTACTCTAGCTGTGATGGAGCGTTGGTGCAGCTAAGGTCATGGACGACCTGGTAGACGACATGGGTTGAGTCGAGTTACGACTGGTTAGAGTTTGGTTGGACAGGTTACCAGGGATGGTACTTGTCGATGGAATCCCGAAATGGGGATATGGAGTAGTTGGTACGGGTAATTGATTCCGTTGGATGCGGAGTATCGAAAGCAGTGTCTAGTAGTTAGGTCTGCACGAGTCTGTGGTAGGCACTACTACCGATAGTGGTTGTAGTTATGATTGTTGAGAATCGGGGGACGTTCAGGGAACGTTTTCTTTTCTCGTATGAGTTGTTCGAGTGACTGTACCTAGAGTTGTTGGGTACGACGGAGATAGAGTTTCTCCAATCTGAGCAGAGGTACGAGGTCATCGCTCGGTATGAGCGGAGATCCAGGGTTGTCTGATTTCACGTGGTGTGCTAGTGCTGGTGTTGGTACCGGTGTTTATGATGACGATGAGTCACGAGTCGGGATGTGACTGCGACGAGCTTGGCATGTGTTCGGTATCTTTGGTTCGGCAGTGGATCAAAGATAGAGTTAGACTGGTTATGGACACGTGGTTGATGTCTGAGTGAGCTGGTTCCGATATGGTTGGAACTTCAGAATCGAGTGAGGTTGTGTTTGTGGTGACGAAAGGAGTGCGAGTTTTCCCCATTTGTAATGGGTATTTCGAAGTCATTAGGGTGACTTCTCAGATTTTACCATGGTAGATGATGGTTGATGTTACCAGTACATGGATTGTGTATTGGTTGGTGGACCCGAGATTTGTTTTGGGTCATCAGGAAGAGTTGAGTAATTCGAAGTTAGGTGAATGAGATCTCTCATTTTCTGCTTGGCGGCAGATGATACTGGGTTACATGGCGTGTTGAGTGCAGCGAGTTTTGTTTGCATTCACGTAGGATGGATTTTGTTGTCATTGTCTTGGATCATCATTGATTTTCCTAAGTGGAATGACATGGATCGATACAAGGTAATTGGAGAGAACCCACAGTCTCGGTGTGTCTCGTCATTGACTGATCTGTTTAGATGTGGGAATTGGTTGAAGAGCGATGTGACTGACAGAGGATTCAAGAGGGTGTAAGACCCTATGACCTGAAATCTGGTAATTAGTTGAGGGAGAACTAGTGTGGATCCACCTAGGATCGCGATGTGGATCGGGATTGTGATGTTGAGAATTTTGGGCATCGTGACGATCGAGGATTGTGACGTTTATGGTCGGGTGACGTAATGATGGATCTGGATCGTGATCTTGATGATCCAGGTAGGTGAAGAGTTTATCACTCTTACTTGGGTGTTTGAGTTGAGGATGATGTGACTGAACTTCTTTTCGAGGTTGATTCCCGTATAGTGTATTACTCAGGTGAGTAAGTGTCCGACGAGGTCAGATTTTGTCAGCCTTAGAGATGTGTTGATGATGGGATTGGCTTCCCTATGAAGTCAATCGATTGTATTGTGATAATCGTTTGCGCAGGTATCCGATAGGTTCGGAATTGGTGCGTCTCGATAGACGTGAGTGAGATTGGATGCCGGTTGGCATGAGTAGGTACGCCTTGGTGGGCGTGAGTCAGATTGGTACGTATTGGATTACTTGAATAAGAGTAACGTGGTGTTATTGGTCGGGTGACCAGGGGACCCGAAATGGATAATGGGTTGGGGTTTTGATCTGTCTAATACTGGATTGGACAGATGGACTCCCGAATCGAAACGTGTTTGGCTACGATCTAGGTGGTTGAAGGCTGGTTGATGGATGGATGTGTGTACCCTGTACGTTGTTCGAGGTACGATACCGCGTAAACTTGTGGTGCTTGGTGACGGTATATAGGTTATACCAGCGGTACGTTGGTGAGCGTGTTGGTAGTCGGCTTAGTTCCGATATCATTGGATTAGTCGAGGACGTGAACTGGACATTGGATACTGTGCACTGGGTCATAGTGATTTTGATGGGTCCAGTCACACACAGGTTGAGTGAGGTGTTGGTAAATGTATACTCAAGTTGAGTGAGTTGGTGGTTAGTGCAACCACAAGCGAGTTCAATGATAGTTTTCGACATGCGACTGTCAAGTGGTGACACGTTGTTGGATGTTTCAATGTGGATCGATGAGTGAGATTTGGTGACTCCCAGTGGGAGCAGACGTCAGGATAGATTGGTAATTGAGAAAGGAACCGTCGAGCTCTTAATATCAGCGAATTGGTAGAATTGTCAAGAGGTATCAATTCGGAACGTGGGATTACTGTCACTCGACGTGGTCGAGTGTAGTCGATGCGACGTGAGTGTTGGTGGAACGTCTGGATGCGAATAAGTATTGTTCTAATTATTGGGTGTACTAGTGTACACGTGTTGTGAGGTCGATTTGTTTCCACGAGTTGGTTGTGGAATTGGGGATAGTTGGAATTTCAAGGATGAAATTAATTAAGGAGGGATGGTTGTAATGACCCATCCCAAATTCAGTGACTAATCAGGATTAGTGAGGTTAATCGGTGATTAGTTGAGCGAAATCGGACGAACGATGCAAAATGACCGTTTTGCCCCTAGTAGTGGGCAAAACGTTGACTTTTCATTCAGGCTGTCAAATGGGCATTAACCGATGATAGTGACATAGTTCGGGACGTCACGAGTTCAAAGACAGGTGGCACGTTTGTTTCCCATATTCGGGGAAAAAGTTATGACGTTCGGAAGTTCAAGGGTACTTTGGTAATTTGGTTAAAAGGGGAAAATAGTTGACTTTTGACCTGGGAGCTCCGATAGCCGAGGGCAGAGGACCGTTACGTAGATCGGGACGATACTAATCCACTTACAGGCGGCACGCCGAAATCGGACTTCGAACGGGAAAGTTATGGGTCATGGAAGTTCGATTTCACTATGCACGTATATCGAGGCGATGTTGAGGTTGCAATATCTAATGGGGCAGATATTTTAAGTGGGACCCATGGATGAGTGACAAGTGTCACTCATCCCATTGGCCCAAACCCCCAATTTGTGGATCTAATTAATTAAATAATATTATTTTATTATTTTATAATCTAAACTACCCACCTCTCAATCCTAACCCTCCATCTCATCTCATCCTTTAATCCTCACCATCCATTCCTATATCTTCCTCTCATCTCCACCCTTCATTCCATCATCTGACTCTCACCAACACTTCACCATTTTCTTTGTTTTTCTCCAAACCCGATCACCATTTTCACCCCACCCTCAAAAAAAACACACAAGCATACCACCCCACATCTCAACCATTTTCGTGTGACAGTGTGAGAGGCTAGGAGAGGAGCTGTGGGGCAGGGGATAGACGGTCACCGCCATGGATGGCGGCGATAACCCAGGAAAACAGAGAACCTGCGTGTTTTCAAAGTTGGAGGATTAGGTTTTGGACGTTGGGAGCATGTTTTGAGGATAGTGATGGCTTCCCTGAGCTCTTGTGAGCATGTAGGAAAGAAAATGGGAGGCTGGGGATGACTGGAAAACTCAGGCAGGCGGTTGAAGATTGGTCGTCCTTGTTCAATTGATCCAAGGTATGTTTTCCCTGCTTTTCTTCATTCTATTTACCTAGTTAGATTCCTAGGGAGGTGATGAAGAGAATAGGACTGATTAGGGGTGGAATCTGGTTGAAATAAGGAGGGAAAATTGATGAACTGGTCACGTCGGTCGCATCGGACCAGATTGTAAGATCGAACCGGTCCAGCCGGTTCGCCCAAGGTTGAAGATGTACAGTACAGGACGCGTGAGTCCCTTTGGGCGGCGCGAGGAGGCACGTGGGATATAATTTGGGGAAATGTTCAACATGTGAAACACTCTATTCGATGTAACGAACATTTTTGGACTGGTTTCGTGTCGATCGGACACTGTCTCGATAATGTTCGGGACATCGAAAGGTTGAGGTTCGAGATTTAAAATAGTTAAAAATTTGGAAAAATTACGGGGCTTCAATGAGAGGTTAATAAGGTAGTTAGTAACCCTCTAGATTGGTTTGGACAGGTTTGGATGTCCCGGTGACGACGATTAGCCCGGTGAGGCATACGGCACGCAAACCAAGGTGGTAGCTTAGGACGGTCTGTGTGTGGACCTTGATTTCTAAACAGTGATGCATGCATAAATGTTTGGATTATGAATAAGATTTTATGATGTTGATTTGGATGATTGTGATTTATATGGTTTCACGCATTTCTAAGCGATTTACGTGCTTGCACATAAATTAAGGTTTTTAGTTTTTCACTGATTTTTCGTACTTATGGTTTTGGAAATAGTTTAATGAAATGGTTTTGGATTTGAAAAGGTAAACTCAGGTTCGAGACCCATTTATTTTGGAAACCCTCGGACTTAAAGTCCCTTTTAGTTACGTTCTCGGGTCGGAGGCCCAATTGGTTCTTGAATCGTTTTCAGATTTGGAAATATGGATCGAGCACGAGACCCATTTGATTTACGAACTCTCGGACTTGAGTTCTATTTGATTTAACAAGACATCGGGCTGGAGGCCCAGTTGATTTACGAATCGGGCTCGAGGCCCAGTTGGTTTTCGAATCGGACTCAGAGCCCAGTTGACTTACGTATCGGGCACGAGGCCCATTTGGTTTACGAAACCGGGCACGAGGCCCATTTAATTTACGAAACTGGGCACAAGGCCCAGTTGGTTTATGGTTCGGGCCTGAGGCCCAGTTTGTATGTGGATTCGGGCTTAAGGCCCAGTTATGTTTTAAGATTGTGATTATGGGTCAGGGACCCATAAACGGTTTTTATGGTTCATGACGGTTTGTGGGAACCGGCATGAACTCTGGAAAGGTTTTTATGGTTCATGACGGTTTATGGGGACCGACATGAACCCTTGAAAGGTTTTATGATTCTTGACGGTTTATGGGGGCCAAACATGAATCCTTAAAAGGTTTTTCGTCTACCGTCCTTTATATATAAATCGTCTCCTCCGGGGAGGGTCGTTAGCCTGGGTGGACCCCGGAGTTGTAACAACCCGTACCTTCAGGAAGGGTACAAATGTAATTTTGTAAAAGAATTGTATAAAAGGACGATTTTGCCCTTGTGAATAGTGTGTCGAAAGTTGACTTTTTGATTTACAGGTTGGATGAGTGTTGATCATTGACCGTGATGTAGTTTAGGACGTCACGAGTCCGTAGATAGGTGGCAGGTCCGATTTAGACAATCGGAGAAAAAGTTATGACGTTCGGAAGATTAAGGGCGTTACCGTAATTTTGACGACAGGCGGCACGTTGTCATCGGACGTCGGACGAAATAGTTACGGGTGTGGAAAGTTCGAGGGCAAAATAGTAATTTTTAAACCTAGGGGCAATTTGGTCTTTTTCTCTTAGGCCCAATCAGATAGGAACAAGTGGCTGAGTGGGCTTGGATATTTTGCACTGATGTCCATGGGAATGTGGACACGTGGACTAACACTAGAGGATTCTAGGGTGTTAATTATACACACGGCCACAAATCGTTCAAATTTAACCCGTGCATTTGGCTGTGAAGAACAGAAAACAGAGAGTGAAGAATTGAGAGACTGTGATCAATTCAGTGTGAGGGTGAGGGTGTGGTGAGTTGTGAGAGTGACAGAGAGAAGAGAGGGAGCTGGTGATCGAGTTTTGGGAGTGAGATCGTGCACGGAGACACGGCGGTGGTGAGGCTGAGTTCCTGAGAAAGCAGTGGAGCTGTAGGACTAAGGCGGTGGTTGTGCCGTGTGGTGGCTCAATCCAAGCCAACAGGAGGCTAAGACGACTGCAGCTGACCCAGTAAGCACCGTGGCACTCGACGGTGCAGACAGCGGAGGAAGAATCGAAGGTATGGTTTGAATCCCCTGTTTTCCCATTTTTATTGTTTTCAAAAGTCGTGGACCTTGGGCTAGAGTCGAGGGATTTGGAGGTTAGGGTGAGACTCCTGAAGGTCCCAGGAGTGAGCTTAATCGGTGGTTAGTTGGTTTCGTTGGGGTCGTTAAGGTCGAATGACGATTTTGCCCCTAGTTCGGGTAAAAAGTTGACTTTTAGTTCGGGTGGTCCAATGGACTTTGACTGGTGACCAGGACGTAGTTTAAGACGTCACGAATCTGTAGGCAGGTGGCACGCCCGATTCCCATATCCGAGGAGGAAGTTGTGATGTTCGGAAGGTTAAGGGCATAACCGTAATTTGACTAAATTAAGGGGGAAAGGTTGACTTTTTGTACGAACGGGTTTTGGTATGTTGACCTAAGACCGTTAGAGAGATCTCGTCGTCCTGAGTTCGACGACAGGCGGCACGTATTTATCGGACTTACGATGTGGGAGTTACAGGTCTAGAAAGGTAGTGGAAAAGTTGTAATTTTGGTTAAAACAGAAGGGCATTTTGGTCTTTTGTGCTCTGGGATGTGTGCAACAGATAGGGACAGATGGAGGGCTGAGATTGAAACAGATGTGAGGGAGTTGAGGGATTGGTGACACGTGTAGGGGTTCTGGTTGGTTCCAGGATCGTGTGCACGGTCCCAATTATTTGGGATTAAATCTTGCCCGTGTGTGTTCTTCAACCCAGAGAGAAACAGAGGGAGAGAATTGAGAGAAATCGAGAGACGATGGTGAGTGTTAGTGTGTTTTGGTAAGTGAGGAGTGATCAGACGGTGGAAGAGTGAACTGGTGAGTGTTTGGGGAGGAGAAATTGTGCAAGAACACGGTGGTCGGGGCAGTCGGTTTTCAGAGAAAACAGAGAGGATTTGGACGATCGTGGTGGTGGTGCGGCTGTGTGTTGGTGCAATTGGACTCGTGGAGGTGTCCAGAGGTTGGCGGTGGACGGGAGGAGCTGCTGCCTCACGGCTGAGCTCACGACGGCGACAGGAGAACATGTAATTCCTCATCCCCGTTTCTTTTCTCTGTTTTGTCGTTTGGTTTCAGAAGCTAAGTCGTGGCTTTAGGGATAGAATCGAGGGGTTCTGTGAGGTCTAGGGAGTTCAGGACTGTCCTAGGAGTCTTCTGGTTGTGCTGCCGTGACGGAGGGGTGCACAGCGGAGGTTAGCACGACGGGAGTACTGATGTGCTCTGTTTTGCCGTCGATGTTTAGATTGAAAGTCGTGGGTTTTGAGTATGAGTCGAGGGTTTTTGTGTGTTGGGTGACTCTTAGGAAGGTCTTAGGAAGAGTTTAAGACAGTCACCATGACGGGGGTGACCGAGTTGGCTGGATCGTGAAACAGGGGACTGGTATGGGTTTTTTACGAGCTTGAGTCGACGAGTTGTAGGCTGCGTCGAGGTGTTAGAGTGAAGGGGATGAGTAGCCTAGGACTAGACAAAGCTGTTGGTGAAGAAAGGAGGTGTTTTGGTGCAGGTACGGCGAAGAACCGTCCTCGCCGGTTCGAGGTGCAGTACTGTGTCGAACCCGGTCTACTCGAGGTAGACGGTGACACTATAGCAGGCGCGTGAGGGCCACGCGCAGCCACTTTGGGCAGCGCGTGGGGGCGCGTACGGCTTCGGTTGAAGAAGTTGTCAACATAGTTTTTGGTCTAGGTGTTGTGACGAGTCTTTTAGCGTTGGTTCCGGGTTAATCGGACGTTGTTTGAGGTTAGTCCCGCGAGGTTGAAGGTTTAGGGTTTCGGTTCGTTACGACTAGGACCCGGGGATTTTCGGGGCAAATTAGGTGGACCTACGTAGACATGTTAGTAACGTAATTTGGCGGTTGTTGACAGGGTCGGGAGTTCCCGAGGAAGCTGAGGAACGTACGAGACGTTCGGAACGCGATTGAGGGCTCGGTACTGTGAGTGGACCATTTCCTTAAAACTCGAACATGCATAACTGCTTTTCTATAATTGTTTTATATATGTGATTACATGAATGTCGGATTTATGATGTGGTTTTCTATAATTGCAAGGTTTTTGGTTTAGTAAAATAATTGGCACGTTTTACGAGAAATGCTTGATTTCTGATTATGATGCCATGGTTTTGGGATTTCAAACAATAAATGGTTTTCAATGATTATAAAGGGATTTTGGAACATGATTTCGATGATCAAGGTTTTTGGTTTTAGAATCTGATTTCGGAAAGCGGAATTTGGTTTTAAAGTTGAAAAGTGGACTTCCGGATTTGGGTTCGGAATGACGGTTCTGGATGCCGGAAGGGTATCGGACCGGTGATTTCGGATTCGGGTTTGGATATGGATTAGAAATGGTTTTCAACTGGTTTTGATTGGATTTGTTGGATCTGGTTATTGGGTTTAAAGACCCGGATATTGATTGACGGGGGACGGGCCCGGATTGAGTTTAAAGACTCGGGAGTTTAAAGACTCGAATATATTGATATTTCCCCCGAAGGCCTGTTGAGTTTAAAGACTCGGGAGTTTAAAGACTCGGATATTATTGAGGCCTGGATAGAGTTTAAAGACTCGGGAGTTTAAAGACTCGGATAGGTCCTGCAGGTTTGATCGGAAATGATGGTTTGATATTCACGATTTATGATACGGTTTTATGATGCTTATGATATGGTGGTTTCTATAACTATTTTATAGTGTTTCTGTTTCTTATGATATTTTATGGTGGTTGATTGATAACTGTTTTGATAACTGGGTTATGCATATGGTTTCAAAACGGAGGGCTAAAACCCAGTTTACTTATAAAATGATTTTGGAAACTTTTCTTTTATTTATGGTCCACTCACATCTTCTGTTTTGAATTGCCCTCCAGGTCGTGGAGCTAGAGCGGGGTTTCGGCGTCGAGGCAGCGTCTAAGGCATAGAAGTCACGAGAGGGATCCCGGAGTGTTTTACATCTTTCCAAGTGCATGTAACTAGTTTATCGGTTTTTATTTTTGTGTATTTGGGACTATGCTCTGTAAACTATTAACTTCGGGATGTATTGTATGGTTTCTCCTGCGTCTGACTGGGTGTGTTGGTGTATTTGCGTGAGTTTTACTTTGGTGTTGCGTCGGGGAGTCAAACGGGAGCAGGATTTACCTCGGGTTTCGGGGTGAAACCGGGGTGGCTCCTGACATGGGTGGCCGACGGCAAAAACAGGGTATACGGGCAGTGTGTTTCGAGGCTGAGGACGATGGGTTTTAGGCTTCGATTTTCAAATGTTAGGAGGGGAAAGGATTGCTGGGGACTGGACGAAACTAATGGGATCGAAATGGGGAGGAATGGTGGAGGAACGAACGAGAACCGGTCACGCCGGTTCAACACAGTTGAACTGGGTGACTCAAGGTTGAAGATGCACTGTAGCTGGCGCGTGAGGCCCACGCGCAGCCATTTTGTGCGGCGCGTGGGGGCGCGTGGGGAGGAGTTTGATAACTTGTCCAACATGGTTTTGGTTCTAAATGTCATAAGGAATCTATTGGTGCAATTTTCGGGTTAATCGGACGGTTTAGGGTTTAAGTTTAAATTCCGTATAAATTTCCGGAAATTTGGGGAAATTAGGGTTAGCGTATTTGACGAAATTGTGACCCTATTTGGTACTTATTGATAGGACGGGAAACGCCTGAGACGGCCAAGGAGCGCACGGAGCGCGATTGACACTTTCGGATTCGTGAGTGGACTCTTTCTTTTCTTATGAGCATGCCTAGCTGTTTTTATCTATGTTTTATGATTTTAAGTATGTTTTTATGCTTGTTAATGATGATTATATGTGATTGATATGTTTGCACGTTTTTCGAGACATTTTCGAGTTTTTGCACGTTTTTCGAGAAAAGCGGGATTTCTGATTTTTGATGCTACACTTTGGGATTTAAAATTATAATTGCTTTCTGATGGGTATAAATGGATTATGAAATATGACTTTTGGTAATCGCGATTTTCGGTTTAAAAAGTGGAATTCCGGATTTGGGTTCGGAATGACGGTTCATAACGCCAGAAGGGCTTCGAACTAGGGATTTCGGATTCGAGTTTGGATATGGATTTAGAATTGATTTTAAATTGATTTTGGATTGGATTTGCTGGATCTGGATATTGGGTTTAAAGACCCGGATTCTGATTGACGAGGGACGGTCCCGGATTGAGTTTAAAGACTCGGGAGTTTAAAGACTCGGATATTTACGATATTACCCCCTAGGCCTATTGAGTTTAAAGACTCGTGAGTTTAAAGACTCGGATTACATTTGAGGCCTGGTTGAGTTTCAAGACTCGGATAGACCCAGCAGGTTTGTTCGGATTTTGATATTTGCGGACTTGGTTTTATGATACGATCTTAGCATACTTATCATACTGTTTTATCTTGTGGTTTTCTACTACTTAGTTAGGCATGCATATTTTAAAACGGAGGGAAAAACCTGATTGTTTTCTCTAGACTGTTTATTTCTTAAATCGTGTTTAAAACCTTTTATTTCTTTTAGTCCACTCACACTTTTGTTTTTAACTTACCCTCCAGGTCGTGGTGATAGCGCTGGGGTGAACGTTGAGGCAGGAACCGAGGCATAGAGCTTACAACGTTCTTCCGTTGCGAGATTAGCCTAGTATGGTTTTGTGCTTGTTTTGTATAAACTATGCTCTGAATTATGGTTGTATTATATTCTCCCTTGTCTGATAGTTATTCTTATGGTTGTGTTGAGGTTATTTTGGTACTTTAAGTGTGATTGTTAGACGGGAGCAGGGTTCGTCCCAGGTATCGAGGTGATATTTGGGACGGGTCCTGACAGTTGGTATCAGAGCATAGGTTTGTCGGTTTGTGTCGGAACGAGGTCGTTTTTAGGTTGTTTTACTAACTCTATACCTCTTTCTGCGTACGTTCGACCATGTCTCTGAGATGTGAACCCCTTCCACGACCTGAAGAAGCAGAGAGTGCGTCGATTGAGCGGGCCTAGTGGCTCGGGGCTACTACGTTCAGTGGTGGGGCAGACCCAGAGAAAACCCACCTCTAGATCACCCGGCTTGAGCGGATTTTCGGGGTGATGCATTGTCCTCCAGGAGATCGTGTGTTGTTGGCTACTTTTCTGCTAGACGGCGCAGCGTATGAGTGGTGGTATACGCTGGAGTTGTCAGGTTGGGACGCTCATACCGTGACTTGGGAGACTTTCCGGGAGCGGTTCTTGGACCAGTATTATCCTCGCTCTTTTCGGGATGCCAAAGAGTCGGAGTTTCTTCAGTTGAAACAAGGGAGCATGACAGTGGCCGAGTATGAGCAGAGATTCTAGATGTTGTCCCGATTCGCTCCTGCATTTGTGGCAATCGAGGCTGAGAAGTGTCGTCGGTTTGGGTTGGGTCTTCGAGGAGAGATTAGTGCCATTGTGACAGCCGGCTCATTTGCTACTTTCACGGAGTTTTCAGACGCTGCTGTGCGAGTGGAGGCCAGTTTGCCTGCCCGGCCACATTACTCAGGCAGTGTGCAGCGCCGTGAGCATTCTTTTCCTGGAGCGTCGAGTTAGAGGACCCCGAAGAGGGGCAACTATGGGGGTACCTCATCAGCTGGTGGAGCCCGGTTTGGCAGACCAGGTAGTTTTCAGGGCTCAAGGTTTCGGGGAGCTAGAGCACAGCCGACTCCTCAGGCGAGTGCTACTTCAGTTGCTTCTACTGGGAGACAGACTGGTGGACCCGGTAGAGATGTCTGCTATTATTGTGGAGAGCGCGGTCACTTTCGGATAGAGTGCCCGTTGTTAGCCCAGGAGGGTGGAGCAGGTCGAGGTACAGCAGAACCCGGGCGGAGTACTGCATCTGTGTCAGGGACGGCAGGCCCTAGAGGTGGCGGTGGTGCCACGAGCAGTTCTAGAGGGCGCGCTAGGTCATCAGTACCTCAGGCGCGAGTTTTTTCTATGACCCAGCAGGAGGCTAGATCAGCACTGGGAGTGGTGACAAGTACACTTACCATACTTGGTCACACTATTTTTGCTTTGATAGATCCAGGGGCGACTCACTCATTTATAGCCCGGAGTTGTAGTCTGGTGATGGAGAGGGAGGTGTCTACCTTGGATTGTGCCTTAGGGGTGAGTACACCTACTAGGGAGGTGTTGGTAGTGACTCAGGTTTTGAGAGAGTGTCCGGTGATGGTAGGTGAGGTTGAGTTAGTGGCGGACTTGTTACTGCTGGATCTACGGGACTTCGATGTTATATTGGGTATGGACTGGTTGACGAGACATCATGCTTCTATCGAGTGTCTCAATAGGAGAGTGACCTTTCGGAGTCCAGGATTACCAGAGACCACGTTTCAGGGCGATCAATGTGCACTTCCTACTGGAGTTATTTCGGCACTCGAGGCTAACAAGCTGTTGCGGAAGGGGTGCCAGGGTTACATAGCTCACGTGGTGGATACACGTGCTACGCCAGTGAGGGCGGAGGATATTCCAGTGGTGCGGGAGTTTCCCGATGTTTTTCCCGAGGAGTTGCCAGGATTACCACCTCATCGAGATATCGAGTTCACGATTGATCTTCTTCCAGGTACACAGCCTATTTCACAGAATCCTTACCGAATGGCACCTGCAGAATTGAGGGAACTAAAGGCCCAGTTACAAGAGTTGGTCGATATGGAATTCATTCGACCGAGTATGCCACATTGGGGAGCGTATGTACTGTTTGTCAAGAAAAAAGACGGAGGTTTGAGATTGTGTGTTGATTACAGACAGTTGAATAAGGTAACCATTCAGAATAAGTATCCCTTACCTCGGATTGATGATTTTTTTGACCAACTGAAGGGAGCACAGTACTTTTCGAAGATTGATCTTTGCTCCGGCTATCATCAGTTACGGGTCAAAGAGGAGGATGTACCGAAGACAGCCTTTCGGACCAGGTACGGTCACTATGAGTTTGTTGTGATGCCTTTTGGATTGACTAACGCCCCAGCAGCTTTTATGGATCTTATGAACTGAGTGTTCCGGTCGTACTTGGATCGTTTTGTGATTGTCTCCATTGATGACATCTTGGTGTATTCGCAGAGTACGAAGGCACACAAGAAGCATCTGATGATAGTGCTTAAGACCCTGAGAGAGCATCTGTTGTATGCAAAGTTGAGCAAGTGCCAGTTTTGGTTGACCAGTGTCGGATTTCTAGGTCATGTGATTTCAGCCGAGGGCATCAGAGTGGATCCTCAGAAAGTTGAGGCGATAGCAAATTGGGAACAGCCCAAGACGGTGACAGAGATCAGGAGTTTTTTGGGTTTATCAGGCTATTACCGGCATTTTGTTGAGGGCTTCTCTATTCTAGCTGCTCCGTTGACACGGCTGCCTCGGAAGGGAGTTCGGTTTGACAGGGATGAGAACTTTGAGCAGAGTTTCCAGGAGCTCAAGAGACGGTTGACATCGACTCCTGTGTTGGCCCTTCCAGACGATAGTGGGGAGTTTGAGGTTTATAGTGACGCTTCCTTACAGGGTTTGGGTTGTGTGTTGATGCAGCACAGGAAGGTGATTGCTTATACTTCCTGGTAGCTGAAACCCCATGAGATAAACTACCCTACACATGACTTGGAACTTGCTGGGGTGGTTCATGCACTGAAGATTTGGCGACATTATTTGTACGGCGAGAGGTGCAGGATTTTCACGGACCACAAGAGTCTGAAGTATCTGTTTAATCAGAAGGAACTAAATCTGCGACAGCATCGATGGTTAGAGCTGCTTAAAGACTATGACTGTACTATCGAGTATCATCCAGGAAAGCTAATGTGGTAGCCGATGCCTTGAGCAGGAAGTCGGCTAGTTCTTTGTCGCATTTGAGGACAGTCCGGTTACCTTTATTGGTTGAGCTCCGTAGACTTGGAGTAGAGTTGACTGTGGATGGTCAGGGAGGACTACTAGCGAGTTTCCACGTGCGACCTGTTTTGATTGATCAGGTTATTGATGCTCAGTTCGGGGACCCCATTTTGGGCATCATACGGATTGAGGTAGAGGCTGGAGAGAGACAGGACTTTGAGATTCGTGAGGATGGCGCCTTGGTTAAGGATGGACGGTTGTGTGTACCTAAGGACGAATCACTGAAGAAGGTGATACTGGATGAGGCTCACTGTTCAGCTTATGCGATGCATCCTGGTGGGACCAAGATGTATCATACCCTTCGAGAGCATTACTGGTGGTCAGGTATGAAACGTGAGATTACAGAGTATGTTAGTAGATGCTTGATCTGTCAACAGGTGAAAGCCGAGCGGCAGAGACCCTATGGAGCAATGCAACCTTTGCCGATCCCCGTGTGGAAATGGGATCACATGGCGATGGATTTTGTATTCAAACTTCCCAGGACACCGAAGGGACACGATGGTGTGTGGGTGATCGTGGATAGACTTACGAAGTCTGCTCATTTCTTGCCATTACGGGAGAACTTCAGGTTGACGCAGTTTTCCCAGTTGTTTATTGATGAGATTATTCGGCTGCATGGTACACTAGAGTCGATAGTATCTGACAGTGATCCGAGGTTTACTTCCCATTTTTGGCAGAGCTTACAGGAAGATTTTGGGACAAAGCTGCATTTCAGTACTGCCTTTCATCCTCAGACCGATGGACAGTCTGAGCGGACTATCCTGATTCTCGAGGATATGATTAGAGCGTGTGTCTTACAGTTTCAGGGTACTTGGGAGTCACATTTACCTTTGATGGAGTTCGCCTACAATAACAGTTATCAGGAGAGTATTGGGATGGCTCCTTATGAGGCTTTGTACGGGCGACAGTGTCGGACTCCATTGTGTTGGACTGAGGTTGCTGAGAGGAGATTGACTACTTCCGAGCTGGAAGACCTTACTCAAGAAAAAGGGGCACTCATTAGAGATCGACTGAAGGTGGCTCAGGACCGACAGAAGAGCTACGCCGACCGTAGGATCAGGGATTTGGAATTTGCAGTAGGAAACTGGGTTTTCTTGAAGTTATCTCCTTGGAAGGGAATCGTACTGTTTGGCAGGCGAGGAAAGTTGAGTCCTTGTTATATTGGACCCTATGAGATCTTGGAGCGCATTGGTCCTGTTGCTTATCGATTGGCTTTACTAGCAGACTTGGCAAAGGTACATAATGTCTTTCATGTATCTATGCTTCAGAAGTATATACGGGATGATTCACACGTTCTGGAAGCACAACCTATTGATCTTAGGGAAGATTTGAGCTTTGAAGAGCAGCCTGTAGCGATTTTGGATCGGAAGGACAAAGTCTTACGGAGGAAGACGATTCCCTTAGTTAAAGTATTGTGGAGGAATCATCAGGTGGAAGAAAATACTTGGGAACCCGAGGCCTTAATGTGCGAACAGTACCCTTACTTGTTTCACTGAATTTCGGGGACAAAATTCTTTTCAGGGGGGCAGATTGTAACAACCCGTACCTGCAGGAAGGGTACAAATGAAATTTTGTAAGAGAATTGTATAAAAGGACGATTTTGCCCTTGTGAATAGTGTGTCAAAAGTTGACTTTTTGATTTACAGGTTGGATGAGTGTTGACCATTGACCGTGACGTAGTTTAGGACGTCACGAGTCCGTAGACAGGGGGCAGGTCCGATTTGAGCAATCAGAGAAAAAGTTATGACGTTCGGAAGATTGAGGGCGTTACCGTAATTTTGACTATTAGAGGGAAAATGTTGACTTTTTAGTGGACTTGTGAATTTCACGTAGACTGAGGACCGGTAGATAGGTCTCGACGTCCTGACTACAACGACAGGCGGCAAGCTGTCATCGGACGTCGGACGAAATAGTTACGGGTCTGGAAAGTTCGAGGGCAAAATAGTAATTTCTAAACCTAGGGGCAATTTGGTATTTTTCTCTTAGGCCCAATTAGATAGGAACAAGTGGCTGAGTGGGCTTGGATATTTTGCACTGATGTCCATGGGAATGTGGACACGTGGACTAACACTAGAGGATTCTAGGGTGTTAATTATACACACGGCCACAAATCGTTCAAATTTAACCCGTGCTTTTGGCTGTGAAGAACAGAAAACAGAGAGTGAAGAATTGAGAGACCGTGATCGATTCAGTGTGAGGGTGAGGGTGTGGTGAGTTGTGAGAGTGACAGAGAGAAGAGAGGGAGCTGGTGATCGAGTTTTGGGAGTGAGATCGTGCACGGAGACACGGCGGTGGTGAGGCTGAGTTCCTGAGAAAACAGAGGAGCCGTGGGACTGAGGCGGTGGTTGTGTCGTGTGGTGGCTCAATCCAAGCCAACAGGAGGCTAAGACGACTGCAGCGGACCCAGTAAGCAACGTGGCACACGGGGGTGCAGACGGCGGAGGAAGAATCGAAGGTATGGTTTGAATCCCTTGTTTTCCCGTTTTTATTGTTTTCAAAAGTCGTGGACCTTGGGCTAGAGTCGAGGGATTTGGAGGTTAGGGTGAGACTCCTGAAGGTCCCAGGAGTCGTCTGAGTGTGGTGCTGTGACGGGGGAGGACCTGGGTGGCCGGCGGAAAAAACAGGGCATACGGGCAGTGTGTTTCGAGGCTGAGGACGATGGGTTTTAGGCTTCAATTTTCAAATGTTAGGAGGAGAAAGAATTGTTGGGGACTGGACAAAACTAACGGTTCAACACAGTTGAAACGGGTGACTCGAGGTTGAAGATGCACTGTAGCTGGCGCGTGAGGCCCACGCGTAGCCACGTTGGCCGGCGCGTGGGGAGGAGTTTGAGAAATTGTCCAACATGGTTTTGGTTCTAAATGTCATAAGGAATCTATTGGTGCAATTTTCGGGTTAATCGGACGGTTTAGGGTTTAAGTTTAAATTACGTATAAATTTCCGGAAATTTGGGGAAATTAGGGTTAGCATATTTGACGAAATTGTGACCCTATTTGGTACTTATTGACAGGATAGGAGACGCCTGAGACGGTCGAGGAGCGCACGGAGCGCGATTGGCACTTTCGGATTCGTGAGTGGACTCTTTCTTTTCTTACGAGCATGCCTAGCTGTTTTTATCTATGTTTTATGATTTTAAGTATGTTTTTATGCTTGTTAATGATGATTATATGTGATTGATATATTTGCACGTTTTTCAAGACATTTTCGAGTTTTTGCACTTTTTTCGAGAAAAGCGGGATTTCTGATTTTTGATGCTATACTTTGGGATTTCAAATTATAATTGCTTTCTTATGGGTATAAATGGATTATGAAATATGACTTTTGGTAATCGCGATTTTTGGTTTAAAAAGTGGAATTCCGGATTTGGGTTCGGAATGACGGTTCTGAACGCCGAAAGGGCTTCGAACCGAGGATTTCAGATTCGAGTTTGGATATGGATTTAGAATTGATTTTAAATTGATTTTGGATTGGATTTGCTGGCTCTGGATATTGGGTTTAAAGACCCGAATTCTGATTGATGGGGGACGGGCCCGGATTGAGTTTAAAGACTCGGGAGTTTAAAGACTCGGATATTTACGATATTACCCCCGTAAGTCTATTGAGTTTAAAGACTCGGGAGTTTAAAGACTCGAATTACATTTGAGGCCTGGTTGAGTTTCAAGATTCGGATAAACCCAGTAGGTTTGATCGGATTTTGATATTTGCGGACCTGGTTTTATGATACGATCTTAGCATACTTATCATACTGTTTTATCTTGTGGTTTTCTTGTACTTAGTTAGGCATGCATATTTTAAAACGGAAGGAAAAACCTGATTTTTTTCTCTAGACTGTTTATTTCTTAAATCGTGTTTTAAACCTTTTATTTCTTTTAGTCCACTCACACTTTTGTTTTTAACTTACCCTCCAGGTCGTGGTGATAGCGCTGGGGTGAACGTTGAGGCAGGAACCGAGGCATAGAGCTTACAACGTTCTTCCGTTGCGAGATTAGCCTAGTAGGGTTTTGTGCTTGTTTTGTATAAACTATGCTTTGAATTACAGTTGTATTATATTCTCCCTTGTCTGATAGTTACGCTTATGAAGTCACGTAGCACTGACTGAGTGGAGTCGCACCCGTTGGGTTCCTTACTCTCAGAAAGGCTATGGTTTATAACCTCCAGGGAGGGTCATTGATCTATGGACATTAACCTGGGTGGACCCTAGAGAGACTTGGTTTTGAGACCCCGGGTAGCACGCATGTAGCTCTAAATTACCGTAACTGGATTGGTTATATGAAATGGATAAACATGATTTCAATTGGTTTGCAAAATTGTGTTTTATGATTTATAAATGGATTTGGGCTGAGATCCCACATATGTTTATTATGTTCTATTTTCTGTATATGGTTTTGGGCAGGGGCCCGTAAGATTTTGGTTGTTTAAACATATGTGATTGGATAAATGGTTTTACCATGGATGCATGTTTTTTAGTGAAGGGTATAAAGGTCTTTTATAAAATGTATTTACGAACTATTGCTTTTTGTCCACTCACAGTCTTTCTGTTTTCAATGCCCTTCAGGTTGAATACGGTGCGGATTGTAGCAGAGACCGAGATATCACATACCTCCTCCGTATCCTGGCATTCTCTGGAAGCCGAAAGGCTAAAGGTTTAAATTTTCCCTGGTCTGACACTCCGTGTCAGACAGGATAAGGAGCGTTCCTCTTTAATCCCCGGGGGATTGAGGACGGGTCCTAACACAACCGCACTGGACTCATTCAGAGTCATCCACCAAACCAAAACCTCGGCTGCATCTCGGCAGCACCATCGCCAATCTGGCTTTAAATCAGCCCAAACCACAACCACCAACTCAGGTTTCCCAAACTAAGCACTTCCTCTGGGTTTCTCTCCAAGGAACTCACAGCCCAAACCAGTCATCCTACGAGGTTTCACAAATCATCCCCGTCCTACGGGTTATCCAAACCCGCTACAGCCACTAGTTCACAATAACCTTACCACTCGGGTCGTCACACCCGACTAAGACCATCCCTTATCATAACTCTACACACTAACGTCAACCAGTATCCAACATAAGGGGAAAATCCCTCAGAGTCGTTTCCTCGACCCCACCACGCGAGGAATGCGACTACTCATAGCCGCACAAGTCCACGTTCGAGCAATCTGACCAAGTGGTCACAAGTCCCAAACTTATCAGCATCCAATTGTCATCCGACCCATCAAGTCACTGTCAACCGGCCTCCTCGGCCCATGTGTACCACCAGTTCAATAGACTGTCCTTGGGCTCCACATGCCGACCAGTCGACCATCAATCTTATCTCACCATCAGGGTGAAGCACCCTAGCACACAACCGACCATCTATCGGCGCTACTTCATCTGACCCATAAAGGCCAACCGACTATCAAGTAGATCCAGCGTCAAACACGCTGTCCTTTTCGGCCCAAAGCAGTAAGTATCACACCCAGTCGCGTATCGGGTAACGCATCACCCAGTCGCTCATACTCTCGCCCCTAAGCCACTAGCTATCACTCGCAAATCCAGGTTGATGATGGGTTGTTCCGCGTCAAGAGATCACATCCACAGTAGCATCACAACACCCAAGTCGACGAACCAACGACTCTGGGAACCAAACCTCGTACAGAGCGCGCAAAACCTGCTCTGATACCAATTTGACACGACCCACCCTCAATCCCTCGAGATTAAGGGCTAAGTCATGCTCCCGTCTAACTTACGAATGACACGAAGGCTAAACCGACGTCCAACCTCTATGTAACACGTAAGTCGGACAAGGGATTTCCAAACGCACCGTTCAAAACGTCCGTACTTCCCAAAACGCGCAAACTCTACTGTGGATCGTGTTTGTAATGTCTCCATCTCTCTCTATCAGCAGCCCGCACCGCAACAACCTGGAGGGTATTAAAAACATGAAAAGACTATGAGTGGACAAAAATAAAGGATAAGTTTAGAAAACAGTTATCAGAAAACACAATTTAAACTCTCCACGCAAAAACCAATGCATGCATATAAAATCCATGTCATGAAACCATTTCATATCCAAATCCATCAATGAAAACCATTCTTGAAAACCTGAATTCTTTCCCTTTCTCACATCCGTAGTTCAAATCCAGGGCCTCAGCCCAAAATAATAAATCAAACATCAAAGTACAGGAACTCAGCCCCAAAACTCATCAAATCCAATTCATCCGGGCCACCGCCCAAAACATCTGAAAACCAGTAAAAACTAGTGAAAAACATCAATCAATCGAGTTGCTGGATCTCAAGTGCGCCCGAGTCTTTAAACTCGAAACCATGCGCATAATCAAACCTTCCCGGGATATCAACGAGTCTTTAAACTCAAAACACAATCAACAGGCCTCGGGGGATATCATAACCGAGTCTTTAAACTCAAAACATATACCGAATCTTTAAACTCAAAACATATCAATTCAGGGCCCTCCCCCGTCAATCAACCGAGTCTTAAACTCAAACCAGATCCAACTGTTTTCTTTTTGTTTTTCTTTTTTCTGGTCTTTAAACCCAAAACCATTTTCAATCAAGTGAAAACCATAGAAAATCCATATCCGAATTAGTAATAATGATTTCGTAAGCTAGCATCCAAAACCCTCATCCCGAACCCATATCCAGAGTCTCCCTTTCAAGTTTCAAAACCGAATCAAGAGTCATCTCTTCAAAATCCAATTCCAAAACAGAAATCTCGTTTATCAAAATCACATGAACAGGGCTCCAAGCCCGAAATCACTTTCTGAAATCCATTAGAAATTATTGTTGTCAATTCATATTTCAAATCCCGAAATCAAATCATCAAAACCGGATCAAATCACAAGAGAAATCGAAAACTCGTAAAACGTGCAAATACGTAATTATCTCGAAATCCGTGCAAAATCATAAATCATCATATCAACCAAAAATATGGAAATCATGTATAGAAAACACATAAAAACGTATATCCATGTGTCATAAGTTCGAATGCAAAGTCCACTCACAGACCGTTATGCCGCTGCCTCGATACGCGTGCACTTACGCCGTTCCCGGCCAATCTACTAGCATCGGCTTTCCCAAAACTGTCCAAATCCCATAATAAGGTCACTAACCACTTCACAATGCTTCTACTAAATCCCCGTAATTTTCCCAAATTTTTAACTATTTTTAACCGAGCCCTAAAACCTTTGGATATCCCGAAATATATCGAGCCGATGTCCGATCGACTCGAAACCAGTGCCAAATTGTTCGTTATATCGAATACTTTAGAAGTCGTGTTGAAAACTTCCCCAAAAGGGGCCCTACGGGCCCTCACGCGCCGCCCAAAGGCGTTGCGCATGGGAGCCACGCGCGATACTATTCATCATCCGTGACCTTGAGTTGAACCGGGTTCGAGCCAGTTCTCTGGTTTTCGGCTGGACCGGACCGGCGAGACCGATTCTTGATAGGTCTTCAAATAAGCATTATTTTATATTATTTTATACCCTTTATACTTAACTTTTAATATTAAAATAATAAATAATTAGATAAAATAATTTTTTTTGTGATATTTTTGTTTAAATAAATAAAGCTTGTAATTTGGAACATTTTGGCGAAAGAATCGTCCCGATCGGAATTATAATGAAGAAATTATTGACGAATTTTGGTTAAATATTACTAATTAATTATTTAATTAATTTTTCAGCCCAAATTAATCCAAGCCCAGATTATGATGAGCCCAAAATCATTTTTTTGTGAAGCAGCAGCCCAAATAAATGTTGCAGCCCATTTCTTTTCTTTTTCGGCCCAGGCCTTGCGAGAAACCCAGCCCAACACGCGCCGCCCTAGCCCAGGTCTCAGCAAACCCAGGCCAGCCCAAAACACCCACCTGCCGAAGCCTGCCCCTTCACTCAACGCGCGCTTACAGACAAAGGACGTGCAGTGCAGTGTGCGTGCGCTGATTCCCTGAGGCGCTGTCAGCAGTAGGTCACCAAACCACCTGCCCTGTTTCAGTTACTAACCACCGAATTCTGTCCTTGATTTTCAACTGCTCCCTGCTGAAACCATTTCCTGCACCCAACTGCTCCACTTTCTCAGATTTTTCTGATTTTCCCGCCACTTTCCAGCACCAAACCAGCCCAAAATCATCATTTTCCATCATTATTCATCATTTCATTTATTTTATTTTATTTTGTATTTTTATTTTGAATATTTTAGGCCTCCCTCTATAAATAGGGAGGTCATTTCATTTGTAAAAGGGCCCCCATTTTCTCCCATTTTATTTCTCTTTTTGTAGTTTCTCTCTAGTTCTTCTCTCCTTTTAGTTCATCTTCTTTCTTTTTATTCTTTATTTTTGGGGACCATTTTAACTTCTTGTAGAATTTTTTATTTAATTGCCTTTCTTTTAATTCTTGTTCTTAATTAATGTTATTTCTTAATTTCATTTCTTATTTACATTGTTCTTGTGATTTTTCTTTGAGATCTCTTAAACACATTTTTATGCTTTCCTTAAGAAATACCTAGGCCAAGTATTTCCGAAATAATTCTAGAATTTAAGTCCGCATTCTTATGTTTTATCCTCCATCTTCATAAGGTTCTAGCCGATGTTCGGTGTTCCTTATGAATAACATTCCATTGTTTCCATCCACTTTCGGAATCACAAGCTATTCTTGGATTCCGAAAGTGTAACTTTCTTCCCTTTACTTAAATTCTTGTTATTATTTCAATTTACTTATAATTCAATATATGTGTTGGTATTTTCTTTTTAATATTTGTAAATGTGAATACAATCTCCATGTGTTTTACTTTTTGAATTTCATCTACTTCGTATGTTTTAGTGCTTAACCTTCAATTTAACGCAAAGTGTTTATGACCGTTGTTCGGTGCACTTAGAATAGGGTTGAAGAGATTTAAATGTTTGACACACATTGAAATCAATAACATAAAGTGAATCGTATTATAAGTGTTTATGACCGCTGTTCGGTGCATTTGTAATATTGAAAAACGTATGCATGTATTTGATATAATTAAGGTAGGATTTCGTGATAGGTTCTGACAGGACCCGTCCCTGAAGGACATAGATAACCGTGCCCAGTCCTACTCCCATCTGAAAAATCAACTGAAGTTCCGAAATTACCCTCAGTACTTGCCAAACAAGGGATAACCGCACCTGTGCCCACTCGAGCCTCCACCTTCCGATCAGCCTCGATCATCACGCCATGACCTGGAGGGTCAATAAAAACACAAAAGGTGTGAGTAGACAAAACAAAGGTTTAGAAATACATTCCTACCCTCCAGTTTCGCAAACATGCATGCATATCATCAATCATGAGTAAAGTAAATCTGGGCACAAATAGTTATAAATCACAAATCTCAATAAAACCACGGGACTCATGTCCATATCCAGTCTCATATCCAATCTCATATAGTCACGTTATCCCTGCAACATGTGCAAATCAATAGGCTCAAGGACCGCTCAAAATCCGAGCATCCGCCGCTGTGAACACATCACCAGCTGGCAATCCAGATCATCGTGAACACATCACCGACCGATCTCCATATAATCTAGCACATCTGATCTGATTCAAACCTCCCTCAGCTGCAAGACAACATACCGTGCTACGTGACCTCTCCGGGGTACACACATCCATCCCGGAGGCGAGCGTTATCTCTAGGGTTCATTCCGGGAAAACACATTCCCAACCGGAAGCCCTAATATCCAGGGTGCACTTCTGGGGACACATATTCCTCCCCAAAAGCCCTAATATCCACAACATATCATCATCATGAAAACCAGTGAAAAACAGTTACATTTGAAATCAAAACCATTTTCAATACAGGGTCTCAGCCCAAAACATAGTTTCTGTAAAGTTCATAAAACCACAGTCCCGATTATTTCACAAATCTGAAAACCATCAGTATCATCATGTAATCACATGGAAATACCAATCCAATCAAAATCACATTTCCATTGGGTCTCACGCCCAAAATATCACTTTCACGCAAATCCGCGTAACCGCAACCTTAATTGCCATTTTCACATAAATCCAAAAAATATATCCACAAAGTATTCAAATCCATAAAATCATTTCCCGACTCATAATCCGAGTCAAAACCAATCTCAAATCCCGGGTCTTCACCCAAAACAGCAATATCATAGGTTCCTCGAAAATCGTGCCCAAAATCATATAAAATAATATAATATTCCCAAAATTCGGAAATCACATCAATCATTCTAAATCATTTCAAATCATATCATAAAGCATTTAAAACATATATGCATGCATTCAGGGTAGAAAACAAAAGTCCACTCACACATCGTCCTTATCGCTCCCTTTCCGAGCTGCACATTTTTCCGTAACTTTCGGAAGTCACCATTCCTGTCCAAAATCATTATCGAGGCTCACTAACATCTCAATATACCTCATATAATTTTCCCCAATTTTTCCGGGATTTAAATACGTATTTTAAACGTAACATAAACTTTCGGACCCTCGAAACAATATCGAAACGGTGTCCGATTTTCTTGAAACCAGTGTCAAAATGTTCGTTACATTAAATAGGAAAAAATTCATGTTGGCCTTACCTCGAAATTCGAGCTCACGCGCCGCCGTGGGTGGTTGCGCGTGGAAGCCACGCGCCTGCACAGTAAAGTGCTATATTCGTCGTCTTCGCCCGGATTCCTGGTAAACGGGTTCGGCTGGCCCGCGAGATGACCCGGCTGGATTCCTGCCGATTTGTCATCGATTCCTTCAATTAAACCATCAACTAGCATCGTTAGGAGTCTAATTAAGGTTCTGTAACATTAATTTCAATGGAACTTACCTTAGTCCAGTTGACTTTAAGTTCGAATGTCGAAGAACAATTAAGCACTGTGCATCCTTCAATCGCGATCAATTCCCATTATTTTCTTGAAATTGATTCATTCAGAAGTGTCATAGGATCCTTATAAATTTGTTTCTCAGGTCAATTTCTCCCTTCAACCCCTCCAAATTCACCACTCAACCTTGAATGTTCGAGGAGTTGAGGAACTCCGTTCATGGCCGAAACAACGTCAATTCCCTTTGGTTTTAATCGGGTTTGACTCGCCTTGAGCCCAATAACCTTAATCCAAGGTCAATTTGATCAAATAGTGGCTGATTTGAAAAACCCGAAATCGAAAAGGAAATAAAGGTTTGTGAATTCGGATTCCATGGTTTTCTGGGTACAGCTGGGTTCGAAGCCCATCATTCCTCCGTCCCTATTCTTTCATTTTTCTCTCTCGATTCCATCTCATTCCTCACAAACCCAACCCAAGAATTCAATGTTTCACTTGAGCTCAATTATGGTTTTTACTCTGTTTTCTTCCTCAAACACACACAGGAACGATTTATTTCTTTTCTCAGTTTCAATCCTCACCGTCCAATTTCACTTGCCACTAATCCTTCTTTGCCAAGGGACAAGTGTCACGTAAAGAACAGCATGAGTCACCAAAACGGTTGCATCATCAAATCTAGCCCAGCCATTTAACCGCCCAACTCAAATTACCATTTTACCCTTCTTTGACTATTTACCAAAATGCCCCTCACTTTCTCAGACCCATAACTTTTTCATCCGAACCCCAATTGACGCATGTCGTCTGTCTACGGATTCAGCGTCTCGAGACCTACCCAACGGTACTTACGGAAAGTCCAAACACAGTCCCGATCAAAAAGTCAACAAATGGCCCTTTTTAACCACTTTACCAAATTACCCCTAAACTTCCGAACATCATAACTTTCTCCTCGAATGTCGGAATCTGACGTGCCACCTGTCTATGAACTCATGACGTCCCGAACTACGTCACAGTCATCGGTCAAAATCCGTTTGACCGCTCGAACCAAAAGTCAACCGTTCGCCCTATTCCAAGAGCAAAATCGTCATGTCCTTCAACTCTTTCCAAATTTTCCTTTTTCGAATGTCCGGGTCGTTACAGGTTCAATATGAGCATAATGTTAGAGTGTTGGTAAAAATATGTGTTTGAAAAAAGTTCACTTGCACAAAAGTTAAAGTAGAAGTAGAATTAAGTTCTCAATTGTTTTTATTAGTTTTCTTTATTATATGATTACAATCTTTCAACCCCCCCCTCCCCCTCCCCCCCCCCCCCTTCCTATTTAATTCTTTATTCTTTTATTCTTTATTTCATTAATTATTTTATTCTTTAATTCTTTATTATTTAATTATTTAATTCATTATTCTTTTTAACTAACATATTATTAATGTTCCCTAATTTCCCCGGTTAAGAACAGTCCCTATTTACCAATACTATAACCACACAAAAAGGGTTTAAATTGCATAATACTCGAATTACGTATTAAATTTAATGCGTAGTTTGGGCTTTATCAGATCTCCACAATTCCTCAACCAAAATCAACGGGGTTCCCACCAATGTTTTCATCTCACTTTCCCCACTCATTTTATCTAACCAAAACACTAACAAACCAACAAAATCTCACCATCCAAAATCGAAGAAAAACCGACCAGTCTTCCTCCTCTGTTCCCGGCCACCACAGGCTTCTCCGATCACGGGTTTGAGTCCCTGAGTTCAAGAACAACCTTCTAAGATGCTAATAATCATCATAGATGCACAACAACTTACTAAACCCCTTGAGTTTCATTTTGAACAAGTTCATAAAAACAGGGCAGTCGAGATGGCTTACCAGCCCTCTGTCCTCCGCCGTGGCTTCCACCGTTCTCTCTTAACGTCCTAGGTTCAATTCCCACTTACTAAACACCACCACAAACACGGTTTAGGTGAGTTTGATTGATTGAAGTCCACGGCCGTTCACGGCTACTCCTCTCTGTTTTTCTAGGTTTTCTCACCTCTCACAGCCCCTCTTCACTCAACCTTTCACGACTATACACTTACACGAGGTCACATCACACCCCTGATCTTTCACTCACTACCTCTGAGCTTACACACACTCACTCCAATTAGAAATGGTCGATTGTTCAATGTCTCTGTTCTCAGAAACCCGCGCAACCAAAGTTTCCACATTATTTGTTTTGAAGCCAATTAAGTCGGTGAAACAAAGTTCCATAGACCTCTAGACATGGACACGTGTTCCAATCTCACTACACCACCATTCCAAAGCAGCCAAGTGTCCCCCTATCACTGGGAACAGATTCCCAGAGTATTAAAATGACCAAAATCCCCCTAAATGACATTTTACCATTTTTCCCCTAGTTGTTTTTTTTATCAAAATCCGAACCTATCGACGTTCGATGATAGCGTGCCGCCTGTCGTTGTACTCAGGGGATCGAGACCTACCTAATGGTCCTCAAACTACGTGAAAAGTCCATGTCATTTGAAAAGTCAACAAATTGTCCCTTTTCAATCAAATTACCAAATTACCCTTGAACTTCTGAACATCATAACTTCCTCCTCGGATGTCGGAATCAGACATGCCACTTGTCTATGAACTCGTGACGTCCCGAACTATGTCACGGTCATTGGTCAAAGTCCATTTGACTGTCCGAACAAAAATTCAACATTTTTGTCCATTCTAGGGGCAAATCGTCATTTCACACTGTCTGTCCGAAAGTATCCAACTAATCACCGATTACCGTCACTAATCCGTCATTACACACTAAGCTAATTCCGATTTCCAAAATGGGTCGTTACAGACAGGACCCATCTCGATCCCCTTGGGACCACCCGGGTATGTGCCCTGCTCCCGTCTAACAATAACTCTAGAGAGTGCCGAAAATAATCTTAATGGATTCTAAATTCAAATAAAATTAAACATAAACAAAGTCGGGTTTTACATTGTCAGACAAGGGATAATACATAACCAAAAGTGAGCACAAATGTTAGGTTACAAAATAGTGCTCAAACTACCCAAAACGGGTTTTCAGGTACGCAATGATAAACTACTATGCCTCGGCCACCTGATCAGCCTCTACCTCGGTGTCACGACCTAGAGGGGTTAAGAAAACAATGAAAGTGTGAGTGGGCCAAAAATAAACAATAGTTCAAAATCATTTATAAGATAATAAAATTCTATTTTACCCCTCCGTTCTCAAACATGCATGCATTCAAGTCAAAACATAGGGAATCATAACGGAATTGTAAAATCATATAATCACATGCAATAGAATATCAATATATAACCATCATACTAATGCACCATATATCCCAACCCTGACATCCCAAGTGTCTAACGGTCAATGCTGACGTCAGGTCAACGGTCAACATTGACGCCAGAATGACATCATCCTGATAGGTGCCACGTGTCAACAGCCGACTGGTCCACGTCACTAACATGTCAGTACTGACTGGGCACTAACATATGACATGTGTCATCCTCCTATTGGGCCACATTTTTGACAACCTGACAGGGTTGATAACGTCAGCTGATGACGTTATCACCCCTAACCTCTCGTCGGATCCCTGTAAACGGGTTGCTTAGACCAGCGACCCGACTCAGTCCTAAAATCCTTATTTCTCAACCATTTTTGTCCTAGTTTCTTCCTATCACTTGTCTCAACACCCTTAATCGGTCTACATGATCAAAATCATGAAAAACGAACTAGAATCATACCTTGAGTTGATGAACAGCAGCCCGTAAGTTTTTCCCGTCATTTTCTCTCTACTCCGGCCACTTCCTGCCACGAAATCAAGCCCACTGAGATCGCCTAAGTCCCTAGCATAGGTTAGTCAACAAACATCGAAAAGTGTTTTTCCAATTTTGGATCAAAATATGGTTTCGGGTTTCTCACCTCCCCGCCATGGTCCGCCGTGCACAGCCCTCACTCAGTCGTTTATCACGTTCCTCAGGTCTCACTCTTACTCAGTCCCACAGTTACGCAACAGAGATGATGAAGAAATAGGGTGGTGAGGTTATGGTGTTTATGTGTTTTTTGAGTTGTTTAGGAGAGAATAAGATGATGAAGATAGGAAAAAATGAAGAAAAAAAAAATGAGATGTTAAACAAAGCCTAGATCTGATCCATAATTTTGGGAAAATGCACCAATGGGATGAGTAACACTTGTCACTCGTCCAAGGGGTCCCACTAGGATATTTTATCCAATCAAAATTAGCCAAGTGTTTAAAATTCCGGGAATCATGAATAGTGTTGTTTTCGCTTCAGTGACCATAACTTTTTCGTCCGATGTCCGAATGACAAATTAAATAAGGTTTGGGTTGTTACAGTTGCACATAGACCAGTGCTGATATTGAGACGGAGACATGAGCGAGCCATTAGTACTGTTATCACTTATCTGACACATGTCAAGGGTATTTTTGAAACTGCTATTTATTTGTCAGATATGAGCAGGAACTGTCATGGTTATCAAAGCGTTTTTGGAAAAGGTCATATCAATTTGGTATCTGTGTTCGGACGGGTTAGTTATGTGTCTAAAACACTCAAGGGCATTTTTGTGATTTGGAGATCAGGGGTATTTTGGTCTTTTTGGGTTGGTGGTGCATTCACTTAGGATCATGACAAGTGTCACCCTCCTATCCTGCTTGTTGGTGCACCATCTTATTTCTTCTTCACGATTACCTTCAAGGATCATCATCTTCGTGAACTTTTCCTCTCTGCGTGCAAAACTCGTGAGTACAAGAAAGAAGAAGAGAAACAGAAAGCATGGAAACAAAAAAGAAAGTAAGAGGAGAGGAGTGAAGCGAAGAAAAAGGAAAGGACACCACTGGAATGGTCGACCCAAACTAGAAAACAAACTACCCAACTTGTGCCTCCCTTGAAATTGAATGAAGGAATTTTGAGTTTGAAACACAAAATTAAGGTCATATTCAACATTCCTTAATAAAGGAAATAGACTCGATTTGAGCATGTTTTGACTTGGATTTGGTATCAGAGTATTGTGGTACTGATTTTTGTCTCTGTAAGAAAAGGAAATGCCTCTAAGATGTGAGCCTCGTGCACTTCCTGGTAATGAAGACCAGAACGAGGAGCACACATGATCCCATGATGGATTTAGGGATGAGATGGACCCTGGATCATTTGGGTCGGACATTGGATACTACGCTCCAATATTGAAGGACATATGTGGGTCTGGATGTTGAACAAAACGAGAGGCTAATCCACAATATTTACGGGTGAGTTGGACCAGGATGAGACGGATGAGGGGTTACTTGTTGGAGCGCGTATTTGATGTGATCAGGTGCCTCCATAGGAAATGGTACACCTAGTCACGTTTCTCCTAGGTAGTTATGCAAGCCGGTGGTGGCATAGATTAGGAATATCATGATAGGACTCGGGAGGAGTCAAAGATATCGGAATTGGACTCGAAAGGAGTCGGGATAGTGGATTAGGGCTCGGGAAGAGCCGGGCGACCCAAGATATCAATTATCATTTAGGATTTCATATTAGGGCTCAAAAAGAGTCAGGATGGATTAGGTGACAACTCAGTGTTTTTGGGAAAGGTCATGTCAGATTAGGACTCGACGAGCATGAGCGGAATTCGAACTTATGACCAGAGGCTTATCTAACATGATTCGGCTTATTCTTCCACTAACCTGCCTAGCCCTCGTAGGTAAAGGAGTCTAATTTTTGAAGAACTAAAGAGGAAGAATAAAAAACGTTTATATAAAGTCAAAACACAAGCAGATGAGGAGGAGGAATAATATCGAATGGTTTAAATCCAAATAAGAAAAGCATAAGTGGACAAACCAGGTACACGTCAGCATTATTCAAGTTTCAACCCATGTCCTCAAATATTGCAGGATAATAAGGAGGAATGGTGGTCTGAATAAATTTATAGATGAGTGGACCAATGATGACTGAGACTGTGAGAGGGAATGTTTCATGACAGAGGGTCAAGATCCATGTCAACCCCACGCACGTAACAGAGTCACGAGGGCCATGGGGAGCTACATAAATATATATTAAGAGAAAACTCGATCATTTTGGTGATCGACAAGCTAGGCATATCATCATCACCATCACCCCACTTGCTAGTCAAATTATTAATTCATCATCTTCATCATCATCAACAACTCTTTGTTCATGTTTGAATTGAAATTCCAGTGAAATTTTCAAACCACAAAAATCAAACAAAGTCAATGAAAAGAGGGATGGTCGCCTAGGTAAACCCACCAATAATTATGTAGTTAATTAAATGAAGGATTCTATCTCTTATTACTCTAGCCAGAATATCATTTACGTAAAGTCATATCTCCAAAAAAAAATTAAAAAAATAAAACACAAGTATAGATGATCATTCAGCCCTAAAGCAGCCTATAGTGATGATCGTTTATTTAGAGAGGGTTGGTGAGGATGATGACGAGAACTTAGACAAGTTTATGACGGGGAGATTTTTCACAGTTAAGTAACACATGATTATTAAAAGCTGATCATATATTTAACTTGTATATGACCATGATAACAATGTCCTAACTTATATTATTTTCGTACTTGAATAAAAAAGTATGGGCTAGCTAGGGGTGGGGGGCTATATATATAGTTGCCTCCAATTATTAGGGTCGGATTGAAATATTATTTGGTTTTTATTTGTGAAATTAATAAATATATTATTATATGTAATATTATTTGGTTTTTATTTGTGAAATTAATAAATATATTATTATATGTATGCGCAGGCCTTCATCTTCCGGTCGAGGAGAGCCAACTTTTAGAAAGTTGGGAAACAGTCTTTCGGCTAAATAATATTATACAAATTGGTGCTGTCTAGATGAACAAATTAAGTGGAAGCCTTAGTTGGTCTTTCTACGGATGGAAGCCTTAGTTGGTCTTTCTACGGATGGAAGACTATATGATCGGTGGGTCCATTAATGGTAGGTCATACTAGAATAAATAATATATATACAAATTAGGATGAGAGGATTATATTTATATATAAATTTACATTTTTTTTAGTTGTTAAATTTAGTGTCAATTTGGTGCGTCAGATAAAAAAATTTAAGATTATTAAGAATTTATCAAATTTATATATTTTAAATTGCTGGAAATTAGTTTTCCAGAATTTGTAAAGTTTTATATTTGAATAACATAGAAATAAAATGAAATTCAGTAATTTAATGTCCATATATATAAATGGTAGTTATAACATGTAATTTAATGTCTATATATAAATGAAAGTTATAAAGATGAAATTTTGAAAATGACATATATTTTATATGGAATTTAAGGTGGGGATTTGAAACATCCAAATTTCTTATTTCTATTTTTTTGGGAATTGTAAATTTCAATTTGTATTATGCAAACAAAGGAATTGGTGCGTGAGAGTTTTAAAATTCAAACTTTTTATCAAATTCCTTATTATTTAAGGACTCTGATCAGAAGTAATTTGAAATCTCATTAATATTAAATTACATGAATTTTAATTAATAATTTATGTTTTCAATTAAAAGCTTTTTATTTTATTTTAATTAGAAATTATTTTTCATATTTGGAAACACAATTCTATCAAAAAAGAATTAGAAAAAAAAAACACTAAAAAAATAAGAAAAGCAGAACGTTTGGATCAAAATTGTATCAAAATACAGATTTGTATCGCCTGCAAGCTTTCTGGCAAGGCACAAGACACATCCCCACTTCCCCAATTGCAAAGAAACATATTGATGAAGGTGCACACACCAAAATGGCTCCACACACATCCGTCAACCAAATTGGCTCCGAGAGCGACCAGACCACGTTTCTGATGGCGGAGGAGGGCGGCGTGCATGAGTTGGAGTTTTTTTTTGGGGGGTTAAGTAAAGGAGTCCAAAAAAGGCAAACCCAACAAACTAGCCCTGGAAAACCAGGGAGACAATCCACAAGGAGGAACAGAACAAAGACAAAACGAAAACAAAAGACAACGCAAAAGCAAAACCCGAACAGCAAAACCTGGGCAACCAGGATTAAGCCATAGCGGCCAACGCCAAAAGGATAACAGTTGGCGTATTTAGGGTTTTCTTTTTAATTCTTTTTTCATAGAATTTTATTTTCAAATCTGAAAATAATTTTTAATTGAAAGAAAATAAAAGTTTTTAATTGAAATAGAAATTATTAATTAGAATCCATGTCATTTAAACATTAATGAGGGTGCCAAGTGAGTCTAGTTCAGTCGCTTTTAACATTAACTTATAGATAATTGGTCTCAAATTCAAACCCCCATGTATTATATCTAGATCATCTCTAATGAGAGCTCTCGGTTGACACCAAATTTAAAGGCCCTAAAAAGAGTGAATCTAAATGTAAATTAACATAGGTGTCATTTAATATAGGCAAATTTGTGGCGCTGACACCATATTTTATACACAAATTTTGATATAATTCTCAACCCTTAAATTTAAAGAATCTTAATAATTTAGATTAAAGATGACATAAACATTTAAAGTTTTAAATATAATTTAATTAAACTGAAATAATAAATTAAATGAAATTTCTTTTTCTCTCTCCTTTTAATTTATACCTTTTACGTTTTAATACATTTCAACTCTCTCTCTCTCGATCTCTTCTTTGACACCAAAAAAAAAACTTTCTTAACTTAGACCACAACGACTGCACGGAAAAAAAAAATTAGAGTTTATGTCTTTCTTTTATAAAGAAACTATCACAGGTTATTCACACATACCCACTTTGAAGTTTCTCATATTTACACAAATATCCTCAGGTTTCAACAATTACACAAACGTCCATCAAGTTTCAAAACTCTTATGCATAACCCCTTCTGGTTAAAGTTTCATACAAAATTACCCCTTATATTTTAAGCTATCTCACAACAAGCACCCTTTCTCAATTTTTTTAAATAAAATATTCTGCCATTAAAAAAAAAATTCTGCCATTTTTAATAATAGCAATGTTCTATTTATAATGATAAAATTATCCCTTCTTTTTAAAGCTATCTCACAACAAACACCTTTCCTCAATCATTCTGCCATTTTTGATAAAAATAAAATAACAAATTCTGCCATTTTTAATAATATTAAAAAAAATTGAAAAATTCTCCCATTTGTGAGATAGCTTAATCTTCATAAAATAAAAAAATTGAGTACAAACTATAATTCACATTAATAATTATAAAAAAAATAGTTTTTTTATAATTCACGGTAATTTTGCATTTTATAATTATTTTAAAATTTTAATATTATTAAATATGGTAGAATTGTTTTTTTTATTTTATAAAAAATAGTAGATTTTTTTTATAAAAATAAATAAATAATTGAGGAAAGGTGTTTGGTCTTGAGATAGTTTAATTTTTATTAAGGATTGTTATCCAAGGGTAACTTTGTCATTATAAATAAAATTTTAAACATAAGGGATTATGCATAAGAAAAGATGGAATAGGAAGACGTGTTTCCAGAACAAATAAGATACGGGTTGAGAAGGGGGGAATTAGCAAAGTTAGACAAAACTGGATCCTGAAGAGTGTTTACGTAATTATTGAAACCTTAGGGGGTATTTGTGTAAACGTGAGAAACTTGAGGGGGTATATGTGTAAATAATCCAAATTATCACTAGTGTTCCTTTCTCACAAATAATAATAATAATAATAATAATAATACTAATAACCACTTCTACCTTACTCAAAAAAAAAAAAGATATGTGTAACAATTTCCTTATGTTTAATGTACTTTTATCCGATCAAATGAAGAATGCACGTACTTTTTCTCAAAAACAAAATTATATTAGCAAGCATATTAAGTATCAAACATAATTTTTGATGATACAAATTTATTCCACAAATTGAAAAACTAGAGGGGATTATGTTCCGAACTTCTTCATGAGGCCAATCTTTTATTTCTTTACTTCTATTTAAATGGAGCCAATTTTCTATATTATTCTCTCTGTTTCTTTACTTATGTTTAACTTGATGAGCAAATCTTTTGTTTTCCTTACTGCTAATTAGATGAAAGAAAAAATCTAATGTCTGATATTGATGCTTATTCGATCCACAGTGATAGCTTAGGATGTCTCTGTTTTTTCTGGGTTTTCACATATTTGTTACCAAAATAAACTTCCTTCTCTCACTCCAAAAAAATAAAGATAAATACCCAATTAGCTAGCCTACGGAAGGAGGGCCGGGAGGGCAGAAGTTTAGTTTAAGCTTTACAGGAGCGACGGGAAAAAAAAAAAAAAACCTATTTTATTTCAGCTTAATTAAATTTATTTTTGAAATTTAAAAAGTTATTCTATTTTTAACTATTAACACTCTTTAAATATAATGATTGAAGAACTGTGTTAAAATTTGTGTTTAAAATGTGATGTCGCTGATCCATTCGCGTTATATATATTTTAGAAACGAACATGGGATATGTTTGTGATCTACTATGAGTTCATCTACTAACAGAAATGTAATTGTGTATAAGCTATACTATAATTCATAGGGTTTTATGAATTCATGACTGTAGAGCTGTTACAGTTGAGGTTGACTTGTAATATCACTGAGATCGATGTCACCAAAGATTACGATCTCCATTTCAATGCTCAATCGACGGGCCTCAAAGCAACTAATTAATGGATTATTGATTCTTTTTTTTTCTTTTTCTTTTTTTGTAGAGAGAAATGTAAAGTATATACGTACGAAGGTACAGCCCCCAAAATTCTGCAGTAAAATTTACAGTGCCATAATATTGAATACCGGACATAGATATCTTGGTAAAAGATAACTATCCTAAATCCTAATCAATAAGCTACTTCCAAGAAACTTTATATATATATATATATAAGTTGAATTATATTAAAAGTTTATTTATATTTTAAATAAATGTTTATAAAAAACTCCATTTTAAATTAAATCATAGAATGTCTATTGTGTATAATATTTTCTTTACATTAATTTATCAATAATAGGATGTAAATTACAAAATATGTAATGACCTCCTCACATATTATTATATAAATTAATAATCAGAAAACGAAAATACTTTTAACTTGAAAACAATGATTATTATCGTACCAAGTGAAAATCTCTGGGAAACAATATGAAAGGCAATCATCACAATCGAAGTGAATATATATTATATATAAAACGAAAGGGCCTCCACTGCGAATTTCTATCACACGAATTTGGTAGTGCAAAGCGTTCACATTTGGAGGGAAATAAAATACAAAAGACGATATGGAGATCGAAAAAGAATATGAATAGGGTTATGGTTTCTTACAATATTATTGTTATAGTCAATTGGACCAAAGTCAAAACCCACTAATCTGAACCATCCAAATTGCTCCTGAGAAAATTTGTCAGCCCCTTAGTCACCCTTCAAAATCATGCCGGTTGACTTGGCAGTTAAATATTTAAATAATTAAGTTATTGACTTGTGACTTAGCAAAACGCAAGACCATTGGATGATTGCTACGACAATCCATCACATCTCAAACAAAGCATGCATTATATTTAGGTGTTAGCTACCCATTTAGCCTGGCTATTAGTGAATAGTGAATCTGCGTGTCTGACATAATTAATTAATAATATTTTTCAGCTAATTAATAATAATAATAATAATAATAAAGAACCAATCAGTTAATCTAATTACAGGAAAGAAAGAAGACCCAAAACGGAGGACGATTCATTACAAAGTTTGGTACATGTTTGCTAAGGTAGGCCTACCCTTTCACAATTCAGGTTCGTGTATCACTCTAACTTGTGCGGTTGACTTCAAAATTATGTATAGTTTTTGTATCATGATTTTATCAACTCAACTCTTAATTTATTAAATATCATAAATTAGGTCAAAATGAATCATCATAAATTTACTATTATGTGACAGTGAAAGTACATGAAAGTTGGATTACCATTAAAAATGATAAAAAGAGTGAGATATTAAAGCAGGTTTGGATTGACAAAACAAAACACGCATGGAGCTAATAAGATAATAAATTAAGTTAGCTCTTCGTTTCCTTGGTTTCACTTCCTACTTGCTAACTCCTGTGTTTGCAAAATAGGAAATACCTTAATTCATTCCTTGTTCAGGGCATTTACGAGAACTTGACGGAACGGAACCATAAAGCTAGGCTAGAAACCATAGAAAGTTCTGACAAAGCCATGAATCCGAAATCTTCCTATAATAGAAATAGGGGTTAATTTGTACAAAGTATTCTTGTATTTGCATGCCGGTTAATGCCCATATCATGTGGTTCGTCGGTCAATCAAGTGTGGCCCAAAAGCGACCACACGCGTCAGTTCCTCATCATCTCTCTCTGTCTGTCTCTCTCTCTCTCTCTCTCCGTGGGATGTCACTACTTTGTGTCCTAATCTCTCTGAGTAAGCATCTTTCTGTTTGTCAGCTTGCACACCTCAAGCTTACTGCGATATGACATCATTCTTCACATCGAATAAGATCCACCCTATTCAGCTACAGAAGAGACGTCTGGTTACTTATGTAGATGGATTCGTGGATTTTATATTAAGCCGATTCCATTAAAAATCTGCTGTAACATTGGGTTTTTACTTTGCTAGAGTATACCATTTGGTTACAAATTTAGACTTGGATTTCATAAAAATAGATGATTACACTTGGTTGAAGACACACTTATAATCAATTTTATATATACGAAACAATTTATAAAAATGTTTTTTTTTTTTATCAGACTTTACATATGTTTTTAGAACCACTTATTTCTCTTGACATAATTAATTAAGATTGTTGTATGCAGGGAGTTGAAGTGTTTAAGATTTATGGTACATATTGTATTGAGGTGGAATGAGTGTGTATGAATTGATTAGGTGGTAGTGAGAGAGTTTATTACTTGCAGTTTAGTTCTCAAATTCTACGAAATTACTTGGACATTTTTTTGTTTGTTGGGATTTTGAATTTAGTTATAGTAAGGCATTTGGTGATTTGTTAAACCTTTTATTCTTATTTGTCAAATGTGGAACTAAAAAGTTTAAAAAATGCAGTAAAAAGAAATTGTCAAGATGAATGCGTCATCAACTCTAATTTAAATACTTTGTAGCAAATAAGAAAGACACTGGACTCGATTTGCACTTCAGTCATTATCATTTCCAAAATTCAAATTCCAACCTAAAGAAACATGCCTTTACCATTTAGGACCCCTTTTTTTCTTTAATAACTGTTTTATTTGAAAAGGGAATCATGCCATACAAAAGTGTTAGAAAAAATGAAAAACCTTTTATTTATTTTTTAACGATGGACTTTTGACAGCAACTCTGAACATATTACAAGTTTTTTTTTAAAGCCTTTTTAACAAAAAATTAATGAAATTTTTATTTCTTATAATATCCAAATTGATTTTAAAAAAAATTATCATTTTTTCTCATTTATATTTCTCACACATTTTTTTTTCGTAAAGGAACAAAACGACACCTCCCGTCCAAACTTAATTCACCGCCGCCACCACCACCACCACTAAATCTTTCACTCTTATATCAACCTCCTTTACCGCCACCTCTTCCCCCAACCTCCACCTCCTCCACTATCACTATCGTTATTGTGGCATTATCACCATTGTCATGATCACCACTGCAACTGCCATTTTCACCACTACCACCACTTATTTCGCCTTACCTCTATCTCTTTCCCTCATACCATTCACCTCATCCTCCCTTACATGCACTACCTCCACCATCGTCATCACTGCCGCCATTACCACAGTTGCCACCCACTTTCACTGCCCCATGTACCCTCCATCTCCACCACTGTTTCATCCACCCCTACCTACACCACCACCGTATCTTCTACGTCTACCTTTACCTTCATTACCACAACCTCCATCACCTCCTCCACATCCACTTCTTCTACCTTTACCTTCACCTTCACCGCCACAGCCACGACGACCTCCTCATCTAGTCATATCTCTACCTCACCACCACCACAATTACCTCTTACACTTTACAATATTATGTTCATTTTAGTTGTTATGCAAGTCTGCAACAATTTAATTTAAACTAAAATTTACCAAACACTTTAACATTAATCTTTATACTTACAACAATTAAAAAAAAAACACAAGTCTCCAAACTTTTATTAACTCTTTAAAAAAGGGAATCGATTACACATGAAGTTCTAGATTACATTTGTAAGTAAAACCTAAAAACGTGATGAGTAATGAAAGTGAGATTATGATGTAAGATATAATCAAGGGGGATATTTATGATGAATACGATGCATCGATGGAGAGCTGGAGATGGTGGATGTATGTGTCATGTATCTGTGTGTCTGTCTGTTTGTCTCCGTGTGCGTGTATGTGTTTGGGTAGGCCAAATGATTAAGACGGAGAAGAAGAATATACAAATCCGTCATTTTCTGGGCTCTGACTCCTAGGGTGGCTGGAATTTTGAATGAATGGGTCCCGCCTGTCTTCGCACGCTTGCACGCCTCCTGGACCCCACTCGTTGACTCCTGTTTCCCAAAGTCATAATAATAATAATTATTATTATAATCAATATAATAAAATAATTAAGCTCATATGATTATCTTTTTAATTTGAAGCAAAAATTATAATGAACTCTATATAACATCAATATTTAGTTGATGTAAAAAAAAATATGTTTTACGGACTCTCTTTAAGAGCATAAAAATTTAGTTAAATTAATAGATTCATCTTATGAAGGGCTATAATAACCATAATAATTAAGCCTTAGAATTCATGGTTCAAATTGGTGCAGAATTCTTCCACTTGCATCATATTATGATTGACTCTCATAACACCCAACTTACAACATACGCAGACTTAATTTCTATGTCATCGATCAGTTCAAACAGGAGTAACAAGTCAAATGATGCATGGTAAATAATTCCACAAAACATACACAATTTTTTTTTATTTATTGTTTTTTTTGGAAAAAAAGTATGAGATTGCGATAACTGAAAATAAAATTGTACAAAAATGAGTAGTGCAACTTAGTTGGTCCCATTAATTAAACTCTTACGGGAGATTTCAGTCTGGTCTGAAGAAAAAAATTCCACATACCAAAGTTATTACAAAAAGGTAGAATCTCCCTTCAAAACATATCTCTTTATAAGGAAATAATTAATACAAAATGATTTTGGAATAAGGTTCTAATTCGTTAATCAATGTCTTAATTAATTAAAAATGCAAGGAATTATACTTGTTAGATTATTAATATTATCAAAGAAACTCACTCAAGAGGTAAAATTGATCAAATGAATTGAGTCAATCTTCAACAAAGAACCTACTTAATTAGCTAAACCATGGACTTATTGTGGGAGTGAGTCCTTAACCCATAATTTTCAGCTGATGCCACACTTTGACCTTTTTTTTTTCTTCTCCCTCTACATATGTGTCCTATATATTTCATATTTCAATTGGTTGATTCGTCGTGAATTGATTTAAAGGTCAATCCTTCGCCAACAAAAATTCTAAATTATATACAAACTCGGAAAGGAAATCTTTTTATACCAAACGAAACAAGTTAAATCCTTTTTTGAAAACCAATAAGAATTGTTTTTTTGTTTTTTTTAAAAAGCAAGTACTGCATCTATTATATATGAAAAGGAAAAATAACTCAACCGTGTTTTGAAGTAGTTTATTAAAACAGTTTGTTCGGAAATGTCCGTTCAGATTAGAAAAAAAGGGTTCATGCATCACCGCCCGAATCGCTAGCTACAATAAAAAATATTTTCTATACATACAATTGGAAAAATCGTGAATGGTATATATATATGTAGATACAATGAGTATTATATATGTAGATTCGTATTTTTCAAAAATACTTAGAAATTAAAAAAAATACGTACTATACACACATGTACGCATATGTAATTACATTCAATACATATAATTATCTATAATTTTAAATAACACAAATAAAATTCACGTATTCTATACATATTTGAATACACATATATATATATATATAATTACAAGGAGATTAACATACTACTCTACATCAAATTAATAATAACGGTAAAACTTCATATAATGGTCCAAAAAATTTATTATATCAATTAAAAAAATCTTCCAAATCTTGTTTGCAGGTATTTTTCATCTATGATAATCATCTACAAAGTTACAAACTGGCCCTTATATGTAAATTTGATGATTTGAAATGAGTTAGAAGAACCGTAGTGATCTCATTATTAATTTTACATGGTTTAAAGAGCCGCTAATAGATATTGTAGTTATTTTTTAGATAATATTTGCATTCCACCCTTCGTAGTCTAATTAGCATTATACATATATCATAATTAAAATTAATCAATACTTAAATTATCATTGTAAGATTATTTATGCAAAAAATTAAAGAAATTTGATATAATTTAATCATTCATATGTATCAACTAAATTTACGTTTCTTTATGAGAATCCTAATTGTTATTTAAACCATTTATTTATTTGATATGTATATATATAAATGACTAAATGATCGTAAATCTTATTGTTTTTATACGGAGATGATTTTAAAATGATAATTTAGAGAACAAACAGTTCTGATTATGATATATGTACAAATACAATTCGATAAATTACCAAAAGGTAAAAATAGTAATATTAAGAGATATATCTATAAGGCTGTAAAGCTTTTATTTTTATTTTGTTATATGTGTATCTTATTAATATGTCGAAATGAATATAATTTATTAATCAATTCTTAATTTTTCTTGACAATGGTTATTGTTTGTGCCTAAAAAGTGTTGTAGCAGAATCTAGGGTCGCTATTCAGTGGCTCCCGAGTCCCGAACCACTGGAATGGACGCAAGTCAACAAGCATTCCCGAGCAGGGGCAGCCACCCAGATCATCGCAACATCATAATCACGTTCAACGGAGCGGAATCACGTTCAGTAGAATATGCTATTAGACGTTGTAGAATGGGTTATGTTTGCGACACAAGAACGTTTGTTATAATCAAGTGTTTGTGGAACAAGCAGACATTTTACTAGCACTGTTCTATTTTTATCTTCTTCAAGGATTTTAATAATTTTCTTTTACGCCTAGTCCAAGTTCAGTTTTGGCATGTTCATGGTGGTAGATTGTTATTTAGTTAGATGGATGTTAGATATATCTGTTAAGAGTTGAGGAGTGTTTGAGTTTATGAAGAAGGGGAGCACAACGAAGAAGAGAGAATGAGAGAAAAGAGGAAATTGTTGAATTGATTTTTGCTTAGCCTCATTCCTTCATTGAATTACACCTTATATACACTACAATCTTTCTTGTATCATAAGGAAACACACTACTAACACTACTAATTGTCCTAACAACTCCAATCATCACTAGACATCTGTAAGAGGGAGATAGGACAGTTGGTGTATCATTGAACAATATGTCAGGCTAGGATCGGGTAGTGAACCATCATTGGATCATCACTGCAGTTCCTCATTGGATCATCACTGATAAATATCACAACATCTATTTAATCCTAACATCCCCCTCAATCTGAAGGGACATTAGATTGGAAACATGAATAAGAAAAAACTTTTCATCGAGGGCCTTTGTAAAAATGCCAGCTAATTGTTCATTGGATGCAACATGTCGAACATCAAGATAACCACGGACAACCCTTTCACAAACAATGTGGTATTCCATTTTTATATGCTTGACACAGGAGTGAAAGATGGGATTGGATGAGAGGCTAGTTGTTGTAGTACTGTCACAATAAATGAGTGGGGGTTTGAGAACTGGAACATGGATAGTACAAAGGAGTTGTCGAATCCAAGCTAACTCAGTAGAAGTGATAGCTAGTGCCTGATATTCTACTTCAGTAGTGGATTTAGAAACAATGATTTACTTCTTTGAAGACCAAGAGATAGGATTTGTACCTAGAAAAATAGCCTTACCAGTTTTAAATCTTCGTTCATTGGGGTCTCCTGCCTAATCAACATCCGTGTATGCAATTAGATCAAGGGAACTAGGCTGATAGAGCAGACCACGATGGATTGTGCCTTGAAGATACCTGAGGATTCTTTTCACTGTCATAAAGTGTGACTCCCAAGGAGAGTGTATAAATTGGAAAACATGATTAACTGAGAAGGCAATGTTAGGTCTTGTGAAGGCTACGTACTACAAGGCCCCAACTATACTCCTGTAATGGACATGATCAAAGTATAATGGACTATCATTGTATTTTAGGCGAGTTCTAGGAACACTTGGAATGTCAACAACATTACTTTGAAGCATACAAGTTTTGGTGAGAAAATCTGTAACATATTTACTCTAAGATAGACTTAAACCAGCAGTAGTTCTTGTGATTTGAATACCAAGTAAGTATTTGAGGTCACCCAAATCTGTCATGTCAAATTCCAAGGTGAGAGCTTCAATAACTTCATGGATAGTAGAGGATGAGGTTCGTGTTAGTATAATATCGTCAACATATAAGAGAAGGATGACAACAACATTCGAGGTCTGCTTGACAAACCGAGATGAATCTGACCAAGTGGACTGAAAACCAACTCCAGGTAGAAAAATGGTGAATTGCTCATTCCATGCTCTTGTTGTTTGTTTAAGGTCATAGAGAGACTTATGAAGTCTGTAGACATAATCTTTGTGATTTTGATCTTCAAAACCTGGAGGTTGAACCTTAAAGACTTCTTCTTTGAGTAAGCCATGTAAGAATGCATTTTTAACATCTAGTTGCTTCATTAAGCCACCTGAAATGAGCTGCTAAGGCCAAAACATGCCTGCCAGTTGTAGGCTTAACAACAGGGCTGAAAGTTTCTCCATAAGCCAAGCCAGGTTTTTTTACTAAAGCCTTTTGCAACCAGTCTGGCTTTATGCCTAGAAATGGTGCCATTTGAGGTTCTTTTAATATTGTAAACCCATTTGCATCTGACAAGGTTCCTATCCATTTGGAGGGGGACTAAGGACCAGGTATCTTGTGCCAACAAAGCATCAATCTCCTCTTTCATAGTAGCTTGCCAAATTGCCGAGGAGGCTGCAATTTTATAAGAAGAAGGTTCCACAGTAGAGAGATAAGAGGTAGTGTCAGTGCTCTTAACAGAACTGGAAGGTTTTGGTTTGAAAATCCCATTCTTAGAACGTGTCTGCATTGGATGCATATTGACACCTATGATAGGAAGAACAACTTGAAGAAGAGCAGACTCAAATTCTTTGGATGACATGACACGACCTACCCTCGATCCCCTAGGCTTAAGGGCTAAGTCATGCTCCTGTCTAATTTACATGCGACATGAAGGCTAAACCGACGTCCAACCTCCATGTAACACGTAAGCTGGACAAGGGATTCACAAATGAACCGTCCAAAAACTCCCGGACTTCCCAGAGTGCGCAGAACCTACTGTGGATCGCGTGTGTGATGTCTCCGTCTCTCTCTAACAACAGCCCGCACCGCATCAACCTAGAGGGTATCAAAAACATAAAAGACTGTGAGTGAACAAAAATAAAGGATAAGTATAGAAAACCATTTATAAGAAAAGACAAGTATACCTTCCTTTTAAAAACCAATGCATGCATATAAAATCCATGCCATGAAAGCGTTTCATATTCAAGTTAATAAAAACCTTTTATGAAAACCGGAAATCAATTTCCTTTTCTCAAATCCCGGACCTCAGCCCAAAACCATCAAAATCCATAACATCTGGGTCATAGCCCAAAACATCTGAAAACCATTTGAAAACCATTATTATTGAAAACCATCGTGATATCATCGAAATTCAAAACACATTTGAAATCCATTTCAACCAATTGAACCTGCTGGATCTATCCGAGTCTTTAAACTCAATAGTAATCCGAGTTTTTAAACTCAATCTAGGCCTCAATATAATCCGAGTCTTTAAACTCTCGAGTCTTTAAATTCAATAGGCATACGGAGGAAAATCACAATATCCGAGTCTTTAAACTCAATCCGGGTCTTTAAACCCAATCCGAGCCCACCCCCGTCACAATCATATCCGGGTCTTTAAACCCAATAACCAGATCCAGCAAATCCAATCCAAAACCATTTTGAAACCATTTCCAAATTCATGTCCAAATCCGAATTCGAAATCACCATTTCGAATCCCAAGCCGAATCTGAAATCATCATCCCGAATGCAAATCCAGAATCTGGAAATCATATCCATAATCCATTTCCAAATCCGAATCCGAAATCATCATTCCGTAGCCGGCATCCGGAATCATCATTTCGAACTCAAATCCGGAAATCCACTTTTCAAGCTCCAAAACTGAATCATTTTTCCGAAATCCGATTCCAAAACCCAAAATCATGTTAATCGAAATCAATTTTCCAAAATCCATTATAAATCCTTGAAATCAAATCATATTTCAAATCCCAAAATCAAATCAACAAAACCATGGTCGAATCACAACATAAATTGTAAGCTCGTAAAACATGTAAATACGTAATTATCTCGAAATACGTGAAAAACTGTAAATCATCAAGGTCATAATCATAATCATAGAATCACGTATAGAAAACATATAAAAACATTTATTCATGCATCATAAGTTCGAAAGCAAAGTCCACTCACAGACCATTTACGTTGTCGCCTTGATACGGGTGCAATTACGCTTTCCCAGCTGATCCACTATTACCGGCTTTCCCGAACCTGTCCAAATCCCTTTATAAGGTCACTAACTACTTCATAATGCTTCTACTAAAGCCCTGTAACTTTCCTGAATTTTTAACTATTTTTAACCGAGCCCTAAAACCTTCGGACATCCCGAAAAATATCGAGACGATGTCCGATCGACTCGAATACAGTGCCAAAATATTATTTACATCGATTACATCATTTCTCAGGTTGAACACTTCCTCAAAAAGTGTGCCACTTGCCCTCATGCACCACCCAAAAGGGCTGCGCGTGGCCCTCACGCGCGGCACTGTTCATCATCATCAACCTCCAGCCAGCCCGGTTCAGACTGGCCCAGTCCAACTGAACCAGCGCTCACGGTTTTCGGCCATTTCCAACTTGATTTTGATTCTATTTCGACCCTGAGCTTCGTCCCATCCTTATCTATCTATCTATAGCTTTAAATCACAGAACCAAGGTCTGAATCATACCTTCCCGATCGTCGATTCCACACCAAACTTTCCTTATCTGTGTTCTTGCTTCTCCGGCCATCTCTGCCTCTAATTCAACTTCCAAAAGCTCTCATTTGATGTCCAAGACCTCACCTAAATAACCATTTCAATCAATAACGATCACAACCAAAATTTCCATTTTTGAACTTAAAAAAGGCTCCACGAGAATTGGACTTACCATTCAACTCAGGCTTCAAAAAGGGGTTCTATTCATTCCTTACAACCTCAGATACAATGTCAAGACCCGACCCTCCTCGGTCAGGACCCGACTCATCTAGCACTATATTGTCCGCCTTGGGCTTCGCCCTCACGGTTTTGTTTTCGGGAGATCATGGTGCAACTTCCCAGGGGGTCACCCATCATAGAATTGCACCAGCCTCAACTCGCTTAACTTTGGGGTTCCAATCCCGCCCAAAGCCACTTGAGCTCCCAAAAAGCCTAGTGCTAGATACGTGTGTGCCTACACCTTTAAGGCACACCACCATCCTCTCCCAGACCATTCCCCCTTGCAGGAATGTGGGATTGTTCACCGTTCCCTTCAGAACACGGGTCTTACAATCCACCCCCCTTAGGGCCCAGCGTCCTCGCTGGCACACATCCCAGTCGGGGTTTGGCTCTGATACCAAATTGTCAGGACCCGACCCTCCTCGGTCAGGACCTGACTCATCTAGCACCATATTGTCCGCTTTGGGCGAGGCCCTCAGGGTTTTGTTTTCGGGAGCTCATGGTGCAACTTCCCAAGGGGTCACCCATCATGGAATTGTACCAGCCTCAACTCGCTTAACTTTGGGGTTCCAATCCCCGCCAAAGCCACTTGAGCTCCCAAAAGGCCTAGTGCTAGATACGTGTGTGCCTACACCATTAAGGCACACCACCATCCTCTCCCAAACCATTCCTCCTCGCAGGATTGTGGGATTGATCATCGTTCCCTTCAGGACACGGGTCTTACATACAACACCCAGTGAACCACATCGATCATCAGACCTTCAATCCATATTTACCATTTTCAAACTCCAACAAAGAACTTTACGGGTCGTTTCAAGTTTTTCAACACCCCTCGCCGTCATGGTCCACCGCCATGATCACCGTTCTCATCATCTCTCTTCCACCTTCCTTCGCACATCACAGTTTAAGGATGAATATTGGTTCTCGGTCTCACCTTTAATCCTCTGTCTCACTCTGAATCTTCTGTTTTACTTTGTCTCTGCCCAAACCGTGTACAAACACATTTAAAATGATGTGCGGCAGCTTGTGCAAAGTTCTACAACCATCCAGAAAAGGGCATGTGTCCAAAATCTGGTGGTCACAGCATCCAAAACAGCCAAGTGTCCCAATTTTACTGAGCACAAACACCAAGGCAGCAAAATGACCAAACTGCCTCTACATGACAATTTACCATTTTGCCCTTAGCATTTTTAGACCAAAACCCGAACCAGTTGACGTCCGATGATAGCGTGCCGCCTGTCGTTGTACTCAGGAAATCAAGAACTACCTAACGGTCCTCGAATTACGTGAAAAATAGTTGTCGGATAAAAAGTCAACAATTTGCCTCTTGTTAACTAAATTACCAAAATATCCCTATACTTCCGAACGTCATAACTTCTTCCTCGAATGTTGGAATCGGACGTACCACCTGTCTATGAACTCATAACGTCCCGAACTACGTCACAGGCATCAGACAGAGTCCATTTGACCGCCCGAATGAAAATTCAACCTTTCACCCAATTCTAGGGGTAAAACCATCATTTCGCACCGTCTGTTCGACATTACCTAACTAATCACCGATTAATTCTACTAATCCATCATTAATCACTAATCTAATCCCAGTTTCCGGGACGGGTCGTTACAATCTCCCCCCCTTAAATAATTTCGTCCTCGAAATTCCGAATCTCGTACATCCATAACTTTCTGGGGGAATCCAACTTATCTCGCACCTGGGTCTCCTACTGGTGTCCATCACCTGTCAATCCAACTGTATCCTGATGTTCCATACCGTTACCAACAATAGCACCACAAATGTCACTGTAACTCGGCCAAGCGAACCAATTTGATCAACTTTTGGTGCATCTGGCGAATCATCTCATTTTAACCGAGGTCAACACATTCTTACTCTTACCCATGATACTTCTAACGTCGGACCAGCCGACACTCATGGCTCCCCTAACAGTAGGTATGCCACAACACCACTGCTACCAGTTTCATCATCCTTGATCCTTCTTCGAGTCAAGCGTACCTCGTACCAATACTTCAGTACATCGTGCGAGTTTTGCCGTCAACAGGCACAAATCTCAAGTTCACCAACTCACAAGACGGCATCGACCGACCTCGGTACTCCCATGCCTCAAGACCTATTCAACGATCCGTATTACTTCCATCAGCGATTCGCACCGACGCCACTGGAGTCACAACGTACTCTTTCACACCACTAACTCAACCAATCATCTCACTTGTGGTTCCACGAATCACCAACACAACCAACCTGTGGGATCACCATCCACGTCCCAACTACCTATCTGCAACTGGACCTTATCACATACATGTTAACCATGATCATACATCTCATGACAGGACCCGCCCCGATCCCACAGGGACCACAAGGGGACGTGCCCTGCTCCCGTCTGACACCCAATAATTCATACCAATTTTAACCTCAAAACATTTAAAAGCATAAATAACCAAATTAAGGTCATACAGAAAATCCGAATTAAACGAATGTCAGACAAGGGATATAATCCAAAATTACAAATTTGCGAGCACGACTCTAAAGTAATCCTGCGGGTACACCGCCCAGCAGGGGTTCAGGTACGCAGAAGTAGATCTATGCCTCAGCCTCTGGTTCCTCCTCTACCTCAGTTTCCCGACCTGGAGGGGTTATCAAAACAGTAAGGGTGAGTGGACCGAAACACAAGTTTATGAAATCGTTTGATAAGTAAAACATATAATTTACCCCTCCGTTTTCCAAATATGCGTGCACCATAATTCCAAAATCATAAACCATATAATATGAACCATAAGGCATATAGCAAAACCATAACCATAATTTTAGTTGCTGCACTATACACTCCAATCCCGACATCCCTGATGTCTGACGTCCCTGACGTCCAATAGGTCACAATCACAAGGCTACGCGTGCCACTCGGGTCTCAATTTCCGAGTTCAATCCCCGAACCCCGTTCGGGTACAGCATCCCCGATGCTTAGCGTCATAGACGCTGGACGTACTAGACGTCCGTGACCTCTCCGGGGTACCTCATCCGGAGGAGACAATACAATATGGAAGGATCTATACAGTGCAGTAACAAATACATTTTATTGATATCCACATGCAAACATATATATACATAGATAGAATCCGAACCAACCATTCAGTTTCACCGGACGGGTCTCAAGCCCAAATACCGTGAAACGTGCCATAACCACACTTTCCATATCATCAAAACCATCATTGTTTTAGCATGTGAATAAGTATAATAAAACCAGAAAACATTTATGCACACAAGGGTTTAAGAAAATGGCCCACTCACAGTACAATCCTGCTAGAAACCGAACGTATACCCTCGTCCTGGTACAAATGTACAATCCCTGTCAAATCCAAGTATTCGTAAAGGTCAAATTAAACCCCCAACATTCAACCATGAAAGCCTAGGTCGAAACCGACCCGGGAAAGCCGCCCGAACGCGCTTCCCAAGGCAATAAACCTTATTTTGACCAACTTAATGATCTCCGATCGACCCGAAACCACCGCCATTGGATCCGGATCGTCGAAACCTAAAGAATGGTGGTGGTCCCACCAGAAACACTGTTCACACGCGCCCCCACGCGCCGGTCAACGCGGCGGTCAACGGTGGAACAGTCCTGCTGACGTCATCGCTGACGTCACTGCTGACGTCAGCATGACGTCATGCTGACGTCATCTGACAGCTGTCAGGTCTGACATGTCAGACTCTGACAGGTGCCACGTGTCAACATCTGATTGGTCCACCTCACTGATCTGTCAGACCACGTGTCAGATCTGACATGTGCCACGTGTCAGCACGGCACTGGTCCACGTCACTGACATGTCAGTGACACGTGGCAGTCCCTGACTGGTCCACGTCACTGACATGTCAGTGCTGACTGTGCACTGACATGTGACACGTGTCGGCTCACGGTTGGTCCACGTCATCTGACAGACTGACAGGGTGCCACGTCAGCACCACTGTCATCAGACGGGTTGACCCGTTTTCCTGCAACTCGGGTCGATCAGACCCGCGATCGAGACCCGGTTGCCATTCCTTCATTTCTGGGTCATTTTCAGTCCTTTCAATTCCTAAATACTCGTCCTAGTCCCTAGATTGGTTCTAAGTAATTAGAATTAGGTTTTAGGTCTAGGAGGTTACCTGAGACTCGACGGGAAGCTTGGTTGCCGGTTCTGGTAATCCTTCCCGGTGAGTCGACGGTTGTTCAGCCCTGGTCCTGGTTCCAAAATGGTCGTCAAGGTCACCTAGACGAGTCCTAACAACAACTCAATGATGTCAACGTCACAATCAGGTGTTTTGAAGCCGGGAAGGAAAATGGTTACCTACGGGTTTAACGTCCGAACGCCGCCGTGTCGCCGCCGTACACTGTCAGGGTCAGCTCCTTGCCGTCCAGTAGTCACGGTGGTCACAACCGCACGTTGGTTCCAGGCCTAGATCAAAGGTTGGGATGGTTTGGTGACTTGGGTTCCGCGGGTTTCCTTCACGGGTTTGGAAGGATGCCGCCGTGCAGGGTGGCCGTGGAGCGGTGGCCGGCGTCAGGGGTGTGGCTGCTGGTTGTCTGAGGTGTGGGGTTGAGTGGTGGTGGCTGATGGGCTGGTTCCAGGGAGAAATCGCACACACGGTTTAAGGGAATGAACACATGGGTGCATGAACTCATGGACTTTTAATACTGAATAGGAAAATGAATCAAGGGCCAGGATTAAATCTCAGAATGAGATCAAAGGCTGAGATCAAATCAAAGGATTTCAGATCTAAGGGCTGTAATTTAAAGCAGATTTAAACGATAATTAATCCAATAGTGGATCTGATCCAATCTAGCCAATGGGTGAGTGACACTTGTCACTCACCAGATGTCCTCCAATCAGATTTCCCTGAATTTAATATTCGACACTGAAAACCGAGACACGAACTTCCCGAATTCACGTTTCCTGGACCATAACTTCCTCGTACGAAGTCCGATTTCGGCGTGCCGCCTGTCTACGGACTCAGGACGTCGAGTGCACTACCCAACGGTCCTTGAGTCAACTGAAAATTAGTTGTCAAAAGAAAAGTCAAACATTTTCCCCCGGAAGTCCAAATTACGGTAATGCCGCCTGAACTTCCGATAGTCATAACTTTTACCCTGATCGTCCGAATTGGACGTGCCACCTGTCTATGAACTCGTGATGTCCCGAACTACGTCACGGTCATAGGTCAAGGTCCATTCAGTTCATCAATCAAAAAGTCCAACATTTGACCATACCAATCACAGGGTGTAAAATCGTCAAATCACACATTAAATTTCAATATGAAATCCTCGAATTTCCGGGGTTTACAACCTTCCCCCCTTAAGAAATTTCGTCCCGAAATTTCAAAGAAACAAATGAGGAAATTGTTCTCGCATCTGAGCCTCAGGCTCCCATGTGGCTTCTTCCACGTTCTGGTTTCTCCAAGAGAATCTTCACGAGAGGATCGTCATTCCGTCGTAGTACCTTGTCCTTCCGATCCAAGATCTGTACTGGTTGTTCTTCAAAGCTCAAATCCTCCCGTAGTTCGACAGGTTGTTCCCCCAAGTACATGAGAAGCATCTCGTACGTACATCCGCAACATCGATACGTGGAAAAACATCGTGAACTCTTGATAGTTCTGGGGGTAGTGCCAATCTGTATGCAACTCTGCCAATTCTCTCCACAATCTCATAAGGTCCGATAAAACGCGGACTCAGTTTCCCCCGTCGGCCAAAACGGATAATCCCTTTCCACGGAGACAACTTCAGGAAGACAAAATCTCCCACTTCAAACTCCAAGTCTCGAATCCGTCGGTCGGCATAACTCTTCTGGCGATCCTGTGCCACCTTCAATCTTTCCTTGATCACGCGAACAGTTTCCATGGTTAAGTCCATTATCTCCGGCCCTACAGCCGCTTCGCTCCCCTACCTCCGTCCAGCAGATAGGTGTCCTGCACTGTCGGCCATACAGTGCCTCATAAGGTGCCATCACCGATGCTTGCCTGATAGCTGTTGTTGTAAGCGAATTCCATCAATGGCAAATGAGTATCCCAAGAGTCTTGAAACTGTAGTACACATGACCTCATCATGTCCCTCCAGGGTTTGAATGGTTCTCTCAGACTGTCCATACGGTCTGTGGATGGAAAGCAGTACTGAAACGTAGGTTTGTTCCCAAAGTAGCTTGCAAACTCCGCCAGAACCTGGAAGTGAAACGCGGATCACGATCGGACACGATCGATTCCGGCGTACCATGCAATCGTATGATTTCCTTCACAAAACAACTGAGCCAGTCGGTTAGGTTTATAGGTTTCCTGAACTGGCAGAAAATGGGCTGATTTGGTTAACCCGATCCACGATCACCCATACTCCGTCCACTCCACTCTGAGTCCTCGGTAATTTAAAGACGAAGTCCATGGTGATGTGATCCCACTTCCACTCAGGAATCGGAAGTGGCTGCATAGCCCCATACGGTCCTCTGCCGTTCCGCCTTAACCTGCTGACAGGTTAAGCATTTGCCCACGAACTCAGCAATATCCTTCTTCATTCCTGGCCACCAATAATGGTTCCGGAGGGTACGGTACATCTTTGTACCTCCCGGATGCATAGCATAGGCCGAACTGTGGGCCTCCTCAAGTATCTCGGCCCGTAACTCTGCCACTGCAGGTACGCACAAACGGCCCAATTTCACCAGTGCTCCATCGTCCCGGATGGAAAAATCCTGTCTCCCATCTGCATCGACCTCAATTCTGTAAATACAGAGTATCGGATCCTGCAGTTGTGCTTCAATGATCCGATCAATCAGTACTGGTCGCACATGGAAGCTGGCCAACAAAGCTCCATGCTCGTCAGTACCCAAAATAACTCCCGCCTTCCGGAGTTCCACCAGCAAGGGAAGATACACCATCCCAAGGTGTGCAATAGTTCCTGCTGATTTCCTGCTGAGTGCATCCGCCACCACATTGGCCTTACCCGGATGGTACTCGATCGTACAGTCATAGTCCTTCAGTAGCTCCAACCATCTCCGTTGTCTCATGTTGAGCTCCTTCTGAGTGAATAAGTACTTAAGACTCTGGTGGTCGGTGTAAATCCGACACGTTGCGCCGAATAGATAATGTCTCCAGATTTTGAGAGCATGAACCACCGCCGCCAACTCCAAATCATGGGTAGGGTAGTTCAACTCATGAGTCTTCAGCTGCCGGGATGCATAGGCGATAACCTTGCCAGTTTGCATCAACACGCAGCCCAAACCTTGCAGTGAAGCATCACTGAAAACTACAAACTCTCCACTGTCGTCCGGCAATGCAAGGACAGGTGCAGTGGTCAATCGATCCTTCAACTCTTGAAAGCTCCGATCGCACTGCTCGTCCCAGATAAACTTTACTCCTTTCCGAGTCAGACGAGTCAATGGTGCAGCAATTTTGGAGAAACCCTCCACGAATCTCCGGTAGTAACCTGCTAATCCGACGAAACTCCGCACCTCGGTCACCGTTGTCGGTCTAGCCCAGTTGGTCACCGCTTCTGTTTTCTGGGGATCCACGCAAATCCCATCCGTCGATATCACGTGTCCCAGAAAACCAATACTGCTCAGCCAAAACTGACACTTGCTCAGCTTGGCATACAATTGTTCTTGTCTCAGTTTCTCCAAGACCAACCGTAGATGTTCTTCATGTGCACGGGCACTCCTCGAGTATACCAAAATATCGTCGATGAACACAATCACGAACTTATCCAGGTAGGGTCGGAAGACCCGGTTCATCAGATCCATGAATGCTGCTGGAGCATTCGTCAAACCAAATGGCATAACAAGGAACTCGTAGTGCCCGTAGCGGGTTCGGAAAGCAGTTTTCGGAATATCCTCCTCCGAAATCCTCAATTGGTGATACCCAGACCGCAAATCAATTTTCGAGAAGCACTGAGCTCCCCGCAACTGGTCGAAAAGGTCATCAATCCTGGGTAGAGGATACTGGTTCCTCAATGTCACCTTGTTGAGTTGTCGATAATCAATACATAAACGGAGACTTCCTTCTTTCTTCTTCACGAACAACACCGGTGCTCCCCACGGTGAAGTGCTCGGTCGGACATATCCCAAATCTACCAACTCCTGCAATTGAGTCTTGAGTTCCCGTAACTCGGCCGGCGCCATCCGGTATGGTGCCTGGGATATAGGTCGGGTACCCGGGAGTAGTTCAATAGTAAACTCAATCTCCCGCGATGGTGGCAATCCAGGTAAGTCTTCCGGGAATACGTCCGGAAACTCACAGACCACCGGTATTTCGTCGATAACCGGAGTATCGACCCGTTCCGACACGACATGCGCCAGATAACCCTGGCATCCCTTCCGTAGAAGTTTGGTAGCAGTAAGTGACGAAATCACTTCAGGAGGCGAACCATCACGTTCCCCCTGAAAGATAACTTCCGGCAAACCCGGGCTCCGCAAAATTACTTGCTTGCTACAGCAGTCGATGAGCGATCCGTGCTCCGACAGCCAATCCATCCCTAGGATTATATCGAAGTCGTGGATATCCAGAATAATTAAGTCTGCTGGTAAATCCACATCCTCAATTCTTACCGGGCACCTCCGAATCACCTGATTCATAAGGTACACGGTACCCATCGGGGTGCCAACACCCATTTCGCAATCTAAGGCTGATACCACACAATCAAGCAAACCAGCACAACTCTTCGAAATAAAAGAATGTGTAGCCCCCGCATCCATTAATACACGTACAAGAAAATTAAAGATATGTAGTGTACCTGTGACCACGCCTGGAGCAGTCCTCGCCTGCTGCTGGGTCATTGCAAACACTTGGGCCCTCGGCCCTCCGTTCCGTCCGCGCCCCGCGCGCGCCACGTCCAGCACCACGGTCACCTCCCTGACCGCGACCTCCGTTAGTGTGGGACGCCGTGCTCTGCACCACACTCGAGCCCCCAGCGTCGTTGTTTTTGGACAACTGCGGACAATCGCAGGCATAGTGGCCTTCCTCTCCGCAAGCAAAACAAGTTACTGGCCTTGGTCTGCCCGAATGCCCACCAGATGCACCACTCCAAGATGAGTGCTGCCCAGAATTGTGTCCAGATCCTCTGCCCTGAGAGCCTCCACGTCGACCCGACCAGCCACGACCCTTGAAGGATGAGGGTGCTCCCCTGTAGCTCCCTCCCCTGTTGTTCTTCCGGCCTGATGGCCCATGATGTGGGCGATCCTGACGTCGCCCCTCCCCCGAAGGTTGTCGTGATTGGTGTGCCGCCAGACTGGCCTCGACACGCACCGCTGCGTCGACCATATCCCTCAGAGAAGCATGAGTGGTAGCAGTCACACTGGCCCGGATCTCCCCTCGGAGTCCAAGCTCAAACCGCTGGCATTTGTCCTCCTCCGTGCTTACGAATGAGGCAGCGAACCGGGAAAGTCTCCCGAATGTTTGCTCGTAGTCTGAAACAGACATGTCACCCTGCTCCAGCCGCAGGAATTCCGCCTCCCGCGCCGCGCGAAAGGATCGCGGGTAGTACTGGTCCAGAAACCTGGAACGAAAAGCTTCCCAGGTAGTGGTATGGACAGACCACCCGGACATTTCGAGTCCATGCCACCACTGGTAGGCTCCTCCCTCCAGTAAGAAGGCCGCCAGAGTCACTCGTTCGCCCGGAGGGCAGTGCATCACCGAGAAGATCCTCTCCCACTTGGTGATCCAGTCGTGAGCATCCTCGGGGTTTGATCCCCCGCAGAAAGGAGTGGCTCCCAAACGTTGAGCCCTTTCGATGCTCGCGCATTCCATCTCTCTTTCTAGATCCTCGTCCGTTCGAGTATGCGGAATTCTCCTAGGAGGCATAACCAACTGTCAAGAGGCATAGATCAGAAAACAATATTCTTAAAAGTCGAAAAGTAACTAGTACTAATCGCTAGTCTAGCATGCAGACCAATACCCTAGTACTGACCACAACCTAGTGCTCTGATACCAAGCTGACAGGACCCGCCCCGATCCCACAGGGACCACAAGGGGACGTGCCCTGCTCCCGTCTGACACCCAATAATTCATACCAATTTTAACCTCAAAACATTTAAAAGCATAAATAACCAAATTAAGGTCATACAGAAAATCCGAATTAAACGAATGTCAGACAAGGGATATAATCCAAAATTACAAATTTGCGAGCACGACTCTAAAGTAATCCTGCGGGTACACCGCCCAGCAGGGGTTCAGGTACGCAGAAGTAGATCTATGCCTCAGCCTCTGGTTCCTCCTCTACCTCAGTTTCCCGACCTGGAGGGGTTATCAAAACAGTAAGGGTGAGTGGACCGAAACACAAGTTTATGAAATCGTTTGATAAGTAAAACATATAATTTACCCCTCCGTTTTCCAAATATGCGTGCACCATAATTCCAAAATCATAAACCATATAATATGAACCATAAGGCATATAGCAAAACCATAACCATAATTTTAGTTGCTGCACTATACACTCCAATCCCGACATCCCTGATGTCTGACGTCCCTGACGTCCAATAGGTCACAATCACAAGGCTACGCGTGCCACTCGGGTCTCAATTTCCGAGTTCAATCCCCGAACCCCGTTCGGGTACAGCATCCCCGATGCTTAGCGTCATAGACGCTGGACGTACTAGACGTCCGTGACCTCTCCGGGGTACCTCATCCGGAGGAGACAATACAATATGGAAGGATCTATACAGTGCAGTAACAAATACATTTTATTGATATCCACATGCAAACATATATATACATAGATAGAATCCGAACCAACCATTCAGTTTCACCGGACGGGTCTCAAGCCCAAATACCGTGAAACGTGCCATAACCACACTTTCCATATCATCAAAACCATCATTGTTTTAGCATGTGAATAAGTATAATAAAACCAGAAAACATTTATGCACACAAGGGTTTAAGAAAATGGCCCACTCACAGTACAATCCTGCTAGAAACCGAACGTATACCCTCGTCCTGGTACAAATGTACAATCCCTGTCAAATCCAAGTATTCGTAAAGGTCAAATTAAACCCCCAACATTCAACCATGAAAGCCTAGGTCGAAACCGACCCGGGAAAGCCGCCCGAACGCGCTTCCCAAGGCAATAAACCTTATTTTGACCAACTTAATGATCTCCGATCGACCCGAAACCACCGCCATTGGATCCGGATCGTCGAAACCTAAAGAATGGTGGTGGTCCCACCAGAAACACTGTTCACACGCGCCCCCACGCGCCGGTCAACGCGGCGGTCAACGGTGGAACAGTCCTGCTGACGTCATCGCTGACGTCACTGCTGACGTCAGCATGACGTCATGCTGACGTCATCTGACAGCTGTCAGGTCTGACATGTCAGACTCTGACAGGTGCCACGTGTCAACATCTGATTGGTCCACCTCACTGATCTGTCAGACCACGTGTCAGATCTGACATGTGCCACGTGTCAGCACGGCACTGGTCCACGTCACTGACATGTCAGTGACACGTGGCAGTCCCTGACTGGTCCACGTCACTGACATGTCAGTGCTGACTGTGCACTGACATGTGACACGTGTCGGCTCACGGTTGGTCCACGTCATCTGACAGACTGACAGGGTGCCACGTCAGCACCACTGTCATCAGACGGGTTGACCCGTTTTCCTGCAACTCGGGTCGATCAGACCCGCGATTGAGACCCGGTTGCCATTCCTTCATTTCTGGGTCATTTTCAGTCCTTTCAATTCCTAAATACTCGTCCTAGTCCCTAGATTGGTTCTAAGTAATTAGAATTAGGTTTTAGGTCTAGGAGGTTACCTGAGACTCGACGGGAAGCTTGGTTGCCGGTTCTGGTAATCCTTCCCGGTGAGTCGACGGTTGTTCAGCCCTGGTCCTGGTTCCAAAATGGTCGTCAAGGTCACCTAGACGAGTCCTAACAACAACTCAATGATGTCAACGTCACAATCAGGTGTTTTGAAGCCGGGAAGGAAAATGGTTACCTACGGGTTTAACGTCCGAACGCCGCCGTGTCGCCGCCGTACACTGTCAGGGTCAGCTCCTTGCCGTCCAGTAGTCACGGTGGTCACAACCGCACGTTGGTTCCAGGCCTAGATCAAAGGTTGGGATGGTTTGGTGACTTGGGTTCCGCGGGTTTCCTTCACGGGTTTGGAAGGATGCCGCCGTGCAGGGTGGCCGTGGAGCGGTGGCCGGCGTCAGGGGTGTGGCTGCTGGTTGTCTGAGGTGTGGGGTTGAGTGGTGGTGGCTGATGGGCTGGTTCCAGGGAGAAATCGCACACACGGTTTAAGGGAATGAACACATGGGTGCATGAACTCATGGACTTTTAATACTGAATAGGAAAATGAATCAAGGGCCAGGATTAAATCTCAGAATGAGATCAAAGGCTGAGATCAAATCAAAGGATTTCAGATCTAAGGGCTGTAATTTAAAGCAGATTTAAACGATAATTAATCCAATAGTGGATCTGATCCAATCTAGCCAATGGGTGAGTGACACTTGTCACTCACCAGATGTCCTCCAATCAGATTTCCTGAATTTAATATTCGACACGAAAACCGAGACACGAACTTCCCGAATTCACGTTTCTGACCATAACTTCCTCGTACGAAGTCCGATTTCGGCGTGCCGCCTGTCTACGGACTCAGGACGTCGAGGCCTACCCAACGGTCCTTGAGTCAACTGAAAATTAGTTGTCAAAAGAAAAGTCAACATTTTCCCCCGGAAGTCCAAATTACGGTAATGCCCCTGAACTTCCGATAGTCATAACTTTTACCCTGATCGTCCGAATTGGACGTGCCACCTGTCTATGAACTCGTGATGTCCCGAACTACGTCACGGTCATAGGTCAAGGTCCATTCAGTTCATCAATCAAAAAGTCAACATTTGACCATACCAATCACAGGGGTAAAATCGTCAAATCACACATTAAATTTCAATATGGAAATCCTCGAATTTCCGTGGTGTTACATCTCAATGTCAGGGTCCCACAAGCCACTCATGGCTCTGAGCATTCCGCTCACATCAGTACTCACTCCTGCTGTAACCAATCAGATCACTCTGATCCAGTCCACATGCTCAGTCCATCACTCATCTCGGACTTACTCTGATTCATCAAGACAACCAATAACATACCTTGGCACCAAGCCGATCACCAACACCTCTACCAGAACCTCACGATGCACATCCAATCGCATCAGAATGGTTCCGACCACTGCATAACCAGCACGCACACACTCCAAATATATACACCAAACACACGGAACAACAACCCTACGAATTTTGAATCAAACAAAGATATTTTAAAATATCTCAATCATAGAGATCGTCTAGTACATCCTCAAGTACTTCCAACGACATCCTAAGGTAAGTCCATCAATCAACCACATTGGCATCAGCCAAGCTCTAATACACCCAAAGTCCATCCAACAACACTATAGTGTACCCGTCACCCTCACAGTGTATCTCCAGGGCACACAAACATCCTCGTAACCATACGGATTACCACTTGACTACGAGTCAAACACGCTTCACTTTTGAAGACCATCGGCCCAATCCAATACTAGGCCAACACGTTAGGCCCAACACGTCTTCCGAAGAAAACCAGTTCAAGTCTATTTCGAGTCTCCCTGTCTTCTGGGTCTCCCGACCAATATGAAATCCAATCACATCTCAACTACGAATACCGGGCAGCCCCAATACCAGATCTAAGTTCAATATCCATACGTATGCGAAATGGACCACACACGTCCTGCACCACTCCAAGATGGTCAAGTTATCCAGCCTATGTCTCACATACGATCCTCCTGATCTACAACAACTCAAACCTGAGTCAGAAACGATCCAATCCTGATCCACTCACTCCTAAGTGGATCTCACTTACTATGTATCAGTCCACCGCATTGACACTCACCACAATGGTCCTCAACCATGTCATCACAATGGTCCTCAACCATGTCATCACAAGTCATCCTACCTTAATCCATCTTAACACCATGCCCTGACACTCACCACACAGGCCACTCCCGGTGACAGAACCGACCCCGAAAAAGGGCATTGTTAACCGTGCCCGGTCCTGCTCCCGTCTGGCATGACGACTGAAATCCCCAAGTTACCCTCAGTACGTGCCAGACCAGGGATAGCCACACGTGCTTACTCATGCCTCCGCCTCTCGATCAACCTCGAACAACGCGCCACGACCTGGAGGGTCAATAAAAACAAAAAGGTGTGAGTGGACAAAAAATAAATTAGCTTATAAAATAGTTACGGGAAGACGTTTTTACCCTCCACGTAAAACCAATGCATGCATGACAGGACCCGTCCCAACTGGACGTCAAAAACCGTGCCCGGTCCTGCTCCCGTCTGACAAGTCAACTAAAGGTCCGAAACTCCCCTTCAGTGCTTGCCAGACAAGGGATGTTCGCGCGGATTTCTGCTGCTGTCACTGCCTCACGATCAATCCCGAGCGTCGTACCACGGCCTGGAGGGTCACAAAACAGAAAAGGTGTGAGTGGACAAAAATGCCCTCTTATAAAAACATTTATCAAAATACAATCTTACCCTCCAGTTTTCACAAACTTGCATGCATATTGTAAAACATGAGTGACCGATAAAATCAAAACATATTTTCCCATGGTCCATTAGACTCATGTTCACCAAATCAGTTCATGTTATAAAACATCAAATCCCGGCTCTCAGGCCAAGCCATATGAAAACATAATCACTGGCCACAAAGACCAAAAACCCGTACTCAATACCAGTACATCATCACAATCAATACCAATCAGCACTAATCACCAGTGCATAAGAAATATATCAATTCAATCAATCCGCACTACTCACAAGGGCATAAAATATCACAAATCACATCTGCACCACTCACAAGTGCAAAATCAATCAAAATGCACTACTCACAAGTGCTGCACTACGCGTAGGCCAATATCCAGTCACTATCTCGGGAATAAACACCTCTGGGCTCAACCCCCTCGGGCTCAGTCACCTCTGGGCGAACACATCCCCAGGATCAGACACCTCTGAGTGGTACATCCAGGCTCAGTATCATCCGAGAAGCTGACTACCATAGGATCAACTCCCGATCCTACAATCACATCCCCCAAGCTCCGGTCGTCTGGGTAATCCCCCCAAGCACCGACCGTCTGGGAATATTACAATCACAATGAACACCATCCCGGGAATTACATCCCAAAACATTTCAATCAAATTTTGACTTCATACCAAGTCAAGGTCATTCTCAACTGGGTCTCAAGCCCAAAATACCTTTTACACATAAACCACATTTAAATCAATAGAATAATCCGGAAATCATCATTGACTCACCAACCAAGTCAAAACATCATTTTAGAAATCATTTAGACTCCGGGCCTAGCCCAAAACATCATTTGTACGTACCTCGTAAAACGTGCCCGAAAAGACTGATTAAAATAATCATAAAATCACAAAAATCATTAATTTCATCAAATTCACAAGTGACTCCAAAACCGAGTCAAAATCACTATTCACTTGGGTTATCATGCCCAACATATCATTATCACGCAAATCCATGCGTTGCAACCTCCGTTGCCATTTTCACATAAATCCACGAAATTGACCCTCGACTCATTCCCGAGTCACCACATCATCTTTCAATCCATGACTCAATAATCCGAGTCCAAACATTATTTTCAATCAATTTCAATCCCGGACTCATAAACCAAGTCCAAACATTATTTTTACCAGATTTCGTAATTTCTCGAAAATCGCCCAAAATAATAATATAATAATCATAAAACCGAGAAATTACCGGATTGAAACACAAATCATGCCCAAGCATATAAAATCATATAATAAGGCATTTAAATCATATATGCATGCATCACTGTTAGAAAACAAAGTCCACTCACACACACCGTCCAAAACGGTCCGTTTCCGAGCTGCACGTTTTTCCGTAAAATCTGGAAATCACAACTCCTGTCCAAAATCATTATAGAGGGTTACTAACATCTCAAAATACAACATATAATTTTCCCCAATTTTTCCGGGATTTAAATACGTATTTTTAACGTAATACAAAACTTCGGATATGCGGAACATTAACGAAACAATATCCGATTTCATCGAAATCAACGTCAAAATGTTCGTTACACTGATAGGATCAAAAGTCATGTTGACCTCACCTTGAGACTAGGCCGGACGCGCCCCCACACGCCGCCGTGAGTGGCTGCGCGTGAAACCCACGCGCCAGCTACAGTGCTGTCTCCCTCACCCGTTTGTCTGGTAAACGGGTCGTTTAACCCGCGAGCAGACCCGGTTCAAATCCTACCAATTCGACGTTAAATCCTTCAATTGAACATTCACACATCTTAGTTACAAGTCTAATTAGAGGTCTGTGGACTTAATTACAAACGACATTACCTATAACCCCACGATCACAGTTGATCATTCGAAGGAGCTCCGGCCATTGTTCATCCTTCGAAAATCATCAAACCTTCACGATTTCGTTCAATTGATCCACCAGTAAGCTTCAATGAACTAAGAGAAACATTTCCCCTCCATCAATTGCGTCGTTTGATCACTCATTGATCACGACTCAACCTCGACTCAAGCTCTCTGTTGCCAGACCCGTTCAGAGCCAATTCGGCCTCGATTCTTCTCGTTTTTGATCTGGTTCCACTCGTCTCCACCTCAGGAAGCTGTTTCCAAGCTTCAAATTGATCATCACGGCTCAATTCTTCCAATTTGATTTTCCCTCCCAATTTTCTAAAACCCAAATTCCAGTTCTACAGCCATCCACAATCCCTCGTGTTTCCCTCACTGAATTCGTCTCTGAATTCTCTCCAATTCGCACTCACAAGTTCAGCTGATGGAGAGGAGATTAAGGTGGAAAGAATTTGTGTTTTGGGTTGTACACGGTTAAGGAAAACAGAAGAGAATTAATGGGAAATAAAAGGATAATTAATTAAAATAATAATAAAACATCATCATTTGGTCTCCCCCAAAATCATGGATCCATGTTTTGTGCCTGATTTTAAGGGATGAGTGACACTTGTCACTCATCCAAGTGTGTCCAGTCACCGGGTACTGTTCATATTAAAATATTATTTAATTCCCGGTTCGTTCGGTTAACCGAGCCCGATTCCGTGACCATAACTTTGTCGTCGAATCTCCGATTTCGGCATGCCGCCTGTCGTTGGATTCGTATCGACGAGACCTACGTAACGGTCCTTGGCCCTCGTCCATCGGACCTCCCGATCAAAAAGTCAACATTTGGCCCCTACTATGCCAAATTACCAATATACCCCTCATCTTCCGATCATCATAACTTTCACTACGAATGTCGGAATCGAACGTGCCACCTGTCTATGAACTCGTGACGTCCCGAACTACGTCATAGTCATCGGTCAAAGTCCGTTTGACCGCCCGAACTAAAAGTCAACATTTCGCCCACGCTAGGGGCAAAACGGTCATTTTGCACGTTTCATCCGATTTCACTCAACTAATCCCCGATTAGTCATTCTAAATCATGATTAATTAATATTCAATCCCGATATTCGGGACGGGTCATTACAATGCATACAAAAATCGTTTCGCAACCGTTACATTTTCAACACAAGAAATCCGTATATGAAAATCAAAAACATTTTCCATTTCTTAATCTTCGGGTCTTAGCCCGCAATCGTAAACACAGGGCCACAGCCCAAAACCACGAAAACAAAAATCCAAGTGCACAACATAGTCCAAATCCATCAACCATATGAACCGGGCCACTGCCCAACACATCCGGACATCATGTTTTTTGATGTGTGATTCCCTTAGACAATAGAAATTGATATGTGCTTCTAACTTGAATAGAAGCGTACATGAGATTGGCAACAAAGGAATGAAATGAGACAAATATTGAATGAAAGTCTAATTTATTTTTCATTGGAAACAGCCTGGTGTATTATGTACATTCATCAATAGGAGTGACATAGTATTTAAAACATGCTAATGATTGAACTGGTGCAGGCCCCCATACATCAGTGTGTACAATTTGAAAGGGAATAAAAGACTTTGAAGCAAACAACAAAAAAGGCAGTTTAACAAACCTGCCTTGAAGACAGAACTCACAAATTTGTTGAGTGCTATCAGGATTGACTACAATAGCAGACTTCTTCAATATAATAGAAACAATGTCATTGGAAGGGTGGCCTAATCTATGATGTCAGAGTTGATATTTAACTTGCTTGCATAACAAGGCAGATTGAAGACTGATATGGGAATGTGTTGGCACAATTTTTGAACAAAGACTGAAGGGAATTGGATACAGACCTTCACTGCTCAGTCCTTTGTATAAAATTTTGTCTGTGTCCTTGTCTTGAATTACAAAACAAGTGTCATCAAGAACAAACTGACAGTGATTATCTTTACAAAAACATTGAACATAAACTAGGTTCTGAGAAATATGATGGACATGAAGAACATTTTTAAGTTTAAATTGCCGTGGAGAAGGGTTGTTCAGAACAAGAGAGGTATGACCTATATTTACAATCTTCAAACCTGATCTACTTGAAGTGGTGATGGTATCAGTAGTGGTGCATGGAGACACCCTGATGAAGTGATTCAGGTCTGCTGTTATGTGATTTGTTGCTCTTGTATCACCAACCCAAAAACCTTGACTAGAAGAAGGATCAGAATAAGGGGACGTGGCTATCATGGCACTTAAATTAGCATTCAGTACTGGTGAAGGTAGACTGCCTTGATAGGAAAAGTTCTCTCTGTGATAGCTATTCATTGATGTATGGTCGTGTTTCCAGCAAATTTGTCAAGGCTTAGTACCTGAAAAAGGTTGGGATTGATGCATATGATAACAATCAGAAGCAGTGTGACCTCTTTTGTTACAGATTTGACACAAAAGAATATGATATTACTGATTGGAGTACTACTTATTGGAGGGGTTTTTCTGGATAAACTGATGATTAGGTGGTCATCTAAGAATTCCTCTTCCTGCATTATTTCCATTGCCCCCATTATTGTTGTTGTAGTTCTTGTTTTTCTTACCCTTGTTTCGATTTCCCTTGTAACCTCCATTGTTACCATTATTATTGGATTGAGCAGAACCACCATTATATCCAAACTGCTGAAGATTGTTTCTCACATGTTGTGAACTTCCCATTTGATATGAGAATTGAAACTCAGGAGTATGTGAGATAACACCTTTACCACGACCATCAGAAGAGAAAATCCCATTTTCTAATATAGAATCTTGAAACACAGAGGGAGTATTTCGAGTATTATTCATAAAAGATAAGAAAGGAAATTGATCACTGGCTTGTTCTAACACACACTCTTCAACCAAAAGTTGAGATTTAAACTCAGTAAGAGATATAGTACTCTATGTACCTCAAATTACACAATGAAAAGTATTGTACTAAGCAAGAAGCCCTCTCAGAGCAAGAATAACAACATCATCGTTCTCAAAGTGAATTCCACACGATTCCATCACATCTCTTGCATCTTTTATTCTTTGCAAGTATTTTTTTTTATAGTTTTAGAAGATGAGTTTTCATTTTGAAAACCAAAGCATTTGAGAGGGATGCAAACCGTTCTTGAAGATTGATCCACATTGCTTGAGAGCTCTTGTTGTCGAGGTTGCAGGTGGACATGGATTTGAACCATTTACAAAGCCCATCAAACCTTGCACGTTGAGTAGCAGCTCCATCTGAAAGTTCCACGTCTGATAGTTGTGATCATCCAATTTAACTTGGACTGAATTTCCCATTGTTGATGCGAGACCTGCAATCGGTGATTGTAGGATTTGAAGTTGAGAAGAAATCACCATTGAGTCAGGTGTTCAAGAAGAAAGAAAGAAGAAGAAGGGGATCTTGATTGAGTCTTTTTATCAAGTACTTAATAAACACCAGAAATGGCTTTAAGATTTGAACAAGACGAAGGTGTTTTCGCAGAGTAGAGAAGAAAATGCAGCGGACAAGAAGGATCAATTGGGGTTAGCCATTTGTGCGACTCTCGATACCATGTTAAGAGTTTATGAGTGTTTGATTTTATGAAGAAGAAGAGCACAATGAAGAAGTGAGAATGAGAGAAAAGAGGAAATTGTTGAATTGATTTTTGCTTAGTCTCATTCCTTCATTGAATTGCACCTTATATAGACTACAATCTTTCTTGTATCATAAGGAAACACACTACTAACTGTCCTAACAGATTCCATGACAACTCCAATCATCATTAGACAGCTGTTAGAGGGAGATAGGACATCTCGTGCATCATTGAACAATAAGTCAGGCTAGGATCAAGTAGTGCACCTTCGTTGGATTATCACTACAGCTCCTCATTGGATCATCACTAATCAACATCGCAGCATCTCTTTAATCCTAACAAGATCAAGTCCTTCAAATCAGAATGATGATATTAGATTCGAACACAAAGATGGTTCTATGACTTAGTGACAGGACCCGCCCCGATCCCACAGGGACCACAAGGGGGCGTGCCCTGCTCCCGTCTGACACCCAATAATTCATACCAATTTTAACCTCAAAACATCAAATGCATAAATAACCAAATTAAAGTTATACATCAAATCCGAATTAAACAGATGTCAGACAAGGGATGAAATCCAAAATTACAAGATGCGAGCACGACTCTAAAGTAAACCTGCGGGTACACCACCCAACAGGGGTTCAGGTACGCAGAAGTAGATCTATGCCTCAGCCTCAGGTTCCTCCTCTACCTCAGTATCACGACCTGGAGGGGTTACCAAAAACATTAAGGGTGAGTGGACCGAAACTCAAGTTTATAAAATCATTTGATAAGTAAAACATATAATTTACCCCTCCATTTTCCAAACATGCATGCAACCGTATTTAAAATCATAAGTCATATAATATGAACCATAAGGCATGAAATAAAACCATAAGTATAATTTGAGTTGCTGCACTATACACTCCAATCCCGACATCCCTGATGTCTGACGTCCCTGACGTCCAATAAGGTCACAATCACAAGGCTACGCGTGCCACTCGGGTCTCAATTCCGAGTTCAATCCCCGAATCCCGTTCGGGTACAGCATCCCTGATGCTTAGTGTCATAGACGCTGGACGTTCTAGATGTCCGTGACCTATCTGGGGTACCTCATCCGGAGGAGACAGTATCATATGGGAGGATCTATACAGTGCAGTACCAAATACATTTTATTGATATCCACATGCAAAACATATATGTATACATAGGTAAAATCCGAACCGATCGTTACGTTTCATCAAACGGGTCTCATGCCCAAATACCGTGAAACGTGCCATAACCAAAATTTCAATATCATCAAAACCATTTATTGATTCCAGCATGTGGACAAGTATAATAAACCAGAAAACATTTATGCACGCAAGGGTTTAAGAAAATGGCCCACTCACAGTACAGTCCTGCTGAAAACGGAGCGTATACCCTCGATCTGGTACAAATGTACAATCCCTGTCAAGTCCGAAGTATTCGTAAAGGTCAATTTAAACCCACAACATTCAACCATGAAAGCCTAGGCCGAAACCGGACCGGGAAAGCCGCCCGAACGCGCTTTCCAAGGCAATAAAGCTCGTTTTGACCAACTTAATGATCTCCGATCGACTCGAAACCACCGCCATTGGATCCGAATTGTCGAAACCTAAAGAATGGTGGTGTTCCCACCAAAAGTACTGTTCACAGGCGCCCACACGCGCTAGTCAACGCGTCAGTCAACGCAGGAACAGTCCATGCTGACGTCACTGCTGACGTCAGCATGACGTCATGCTGACGTCATCTGACAGCTGTCAGGTCTGACATGTTAGACTCTGACAGTGCCACGTGTCAACACCCGATTGGTCCACCTCACTAATCTGTCAGGCCACGTGTCAGATCTGACATGTGCCACGTGTCAGCACGGCACTGGTCCACGTCACTGACATGTCAGTGACACGTGGCAGTCCCTGATTGGGCCACGTCACTGACATGTCAGTGCTGACTGTGCATTGACATGTGACGTGTCGGCTCACGGTTGGTCCACGTCACCTGACAGTCTGACAGGGTGCCACGTCATCACCTCTGTCCTCAGACGGTTGACCCGTATCTCTGCAACTCGAGTCGATCAGACCCGCGATCATGACCCGGTCATCATTTCCTTAATTCTCAATCATTTTCACTCTGGTTTGTTCCTAGATGTTCGTCTTAATCTCAGGAAGGGTTCTATGGAATCAAAATCGATAAACATAGATAGGATCGAAGGCTTACCTCGATGAACAGACCCGGTTCCCGTCGCCGTTTGCACTCCGTTCAGGCTACCTCCGGTCACGCAATTGATCCCAATAGGTTCCTAACAGTTCCTAGAGCTGATTAGGGTAAATAAAAACCAAAACTAAACGTTGGAATTCAAGTTACCAAATTCTGGGTTTTTGAAACCGTTTCGGGTTTTGAAACCGGCTCACCTCGCCGCCGTCTGCCGCCTTCCGCCGCCGTGCCTCAGTCTTTCCCCGTGAGTCCAGCAACACACAGGCACAGAGACAGGGTGTAGTACGCCAGTGTGGATCAATGAGCAGTGAGTGAGGGTGTCGGGTGAGAATTATATAGAAATGGAGGGAAATGGATGGACGGCCCAGATTAGATCTCAGAAATGAGATCAAGGGCTGAGATTAGATCAGGGGTATATCAGATCAAGGGCTGTGATTAAAAAGGTGATTTAAATGGTTTTTAATCCCATAGTGGATCTGATTCAATCTAGCCAATGGGTGAGTGACACTTGTCACTCACCAGGTGTCCTCCAATCAGATTTTCAAAATAAAATATCCGTCACGAAAACCGAGACACGAACCTCCCGATTTCACGTTTCTGACCATAACTTCCTCGTACGAAGTCCGATTTCGGCGTGCCGCCTGTCTACGGACTCAGGACGTCGAGACCTACCTAACGGTCCTTGAGTCGGGTGAAAATTAGTTGTCAAACGAAAAGTCAACATTTTTGCCCCCAACGCCCAAATTACGGTAATGCCCCTAAACTTCCGATAGCCATAACTTTTTTCCTGATTGTCCGAAATGGACGTGCCACCTGTCTATGAACTCGTGACGTCCCGAACTACGTCACGGTCATAGGTCAAAGTCCATTTAATTCATAAATCAAAAAGTCACGAATTGGTCATACCAATCACAAGGGTAAAAGCGTCATTTCACACATTAAATCACAATATTAAAATCCTCGAATTTCCGGGGTGTTACAACCTTCCCCCCTTAAGAAATTTCGTCCCGAAATTTCAAAGAAACAAATGAGGAAATTGATCTCGCATCTGAGCCTCAGGCTCCCATGTGTCTTCTTCCACCTTCTGGTTTCTCCAGAGAATCTTCACGAGAGGGATCGTCTTCTGACGTAGTACCTTGTCCTTCCGATCCAAGATCTGTACTGGTTGTTCATCAAATCTCACATCCTCCCGTAGTTCGACAGGTTGTTCCCCTAGTACATGCGAAGCATCATGTACGTACTTCCGTAGCATCGATATGTAGAAAACATCGTGAACTCTAGAAAGTTCTGGATGTAGTGCCAATCTGTATGCAACTCTGCCAATCCTTTCCACGATCTCATAAGGTCCAATAAAACGCGGACTCAGTTTCCCCCGTCGACCGAATCGGATAATCCCCTTCCACGGTGATAACTTCAGGAAGACAAAATCTCCCACTTCAAATTCCAAGTCTCGAACCCGTCGATCGGCATAACTCTTCTGGCGATCCTGTGCCGCCTTCAATCTCTCCTTGATAATACGAACAGTTTCCATGGTTAAGTCCATCAATTCTGGCCCTACAGCCGCTCGTTCTCCTATCTCCGTCTAGCAGATAGGTGTCCTGCACTTTCGACCATACAGTGCCTCATAAGGTGCCATCCCGATGCTTGTCAGATAACTGTTGTTGTAAGCGAATTCCATTAATGGCAAATGAGTATCCCAAGAGTCCTGAAACTGTAGCACACAGGACCTCATCATGTCCTCCAGGGTCTGAATGGTCCGTTCAGACTGTCCATCGGTCTGTGGATGGAAAGCAGTACTGAAACGTAGGGTTGTTCCCAAAGTAGCTTGCAAACTCCGCCAGAACCTGGAAGTGAAACGCGGATCACGATCGGACACGATCGATTCCGGCGTACCATGCAATCGTATTATTTCCTTCACAAACAACTGAGCCAGTCAGTTAGGTTTATAGGTCTCCTGAACTGGCAGAAAATGGGTTGATTTGGTTAGCTGGTCCACGATCACCCATACTCCGTCAACTCCACTCTGAGTCCTTGGCAACTTAAAGACGAAGTCCATGGTGATGTGATCCCACTTCCACTCGGGAATCGGAAGTGGCTGCATAGCCCCATACAGTCTCTGCCGTTCCGCCTTAACCTGCTGACAGGTTAAGCATCTGCTCACGAATTCAGAAATATCCTTCTTCATTCCTGTCCACCAATAATGGTTCCGGAGGGTACGGTACATCTTTGTACCCCCTGGATGCATAGCATAAGCCGAACTATGGGCCTCCTCAAGAATCTCGGCCCGTAACTCTGCCACAGCAGGTACACACAAACGGCCCAACTTCACCAGTGCTCCATCATCCCGGATGGTAAAATCCTGTCTCCCATCCGCATCGACCTCAATTCTGTAAATACAGAGTATCGGATCCTGAAGTTGTGCTTCGATGATCCGATCAATCAGTACTGGTCGTACATGGAAGCTAGCCAACAAAGCTCCATGCTCATCCGTACCCAAGATAACTCCCGCCTTCCGGAGTTCCACCAGTAAGGGAAGATACACCATCCCCAGGTGTGCAACTAACCCCGCTGATTTTCTGCTGAGTGCATCCGCCACCACATTGGCCTTACCCAGATGGTACTCGATCGTACAGTCATAGTCCTTCAGTAGCTCCAACCATCTCCGTTGTCTCATGTTAAGCTCCTTCTGAGTGAATAAGTACTTAACACTCTGGTGGTCGGTGTATATCCGACACGTTGCAGCGAACAGATAATGTCTCCAGATTTTTAGAGCATGAACCACCGCCGCCAACTCCAAATCATGGGTAGGGTAGTTCAACTCATGAGTCTTCAGCTGCCGGGATGCATAGGCGATAACCTTGCCAGTTTGCATCAACACGCAGCCCAGACCCTGCAGCGATGCATCACTGAAGACCACAAACTCTCCACTGTCATCCGGCAATGCAAGGACAGGTGCAGTGGTCAATCGATCTTTCAACTCTTGAAAGCTCCGATCGCACTGCTCGTCCCAGATAAACTTCACTCCCTTCCGAGTCAAACGAGTCAATGGTGCAGCAATTTTGGAGAAACCCTCCACGAATCTCCGGTAGTAACCCGCCAATCCGACAAAACTCCGCACCTCGGTCACTGTTGTCGGTCTAGCCCAGTTGGTCACCGCTTTTGTTTTCTGGGGATCCACGCAAATCCCATCCTCCGATATCACGTGTCCCAGAAAACCAATACTGCTCAGCCAAAACTGACACTTGCTCAGCTTGGCGTACAATTGTTCTTGTCTCAGCCTCTCCAAGACCAACCGTAGATATTCCTCATGTGCACGGGCACTCCTCGAGTACACCAAAATATCATCGATGAACACAATCACGAACTTATCCAGGTAGGGTCGGAAGACTCGGTTCATCAGATCCATGAATGCTGCTGGAGCATTCGTCAAACCAAATGGCATAACAAGGAACTCGTAGTGTCCGTAACGGGTTCGAAAAGCAGTTTTCGGAATATCCTCCTCCGAAATCCTCAGTTGGTGATACCCAGACCGCAAATCAATTTTTGAGAAGCACTGAGCTCCCCGCAACTGGTCAAAAAGGTCATCGATCCTGGGTAGAGGATACTGGTTCCTCAGTGTCACCTTGTTGAGTTGTCGATAATCAATACACAAACGGAGACTTCCCTCCTTCTTCTTCACGAACAACACCGGTGCTCCCCACGGTGAAGTACTTGGTCGGACATATCGCAAATCTACCAACTCCTGCAATTGAGTCTTGAGTTCTCGTAACTCGGCCGGCGCCATCCGGTATGGTGCCTGGGATATAGGTCGGGTACCAGGGAGTAGTTCAATAGTAAACTCGATCTCCCGCGATGGCGTTAATCCAGGTAAGTCTTCCGGGAACACATCCGGAAACTCACGTACCACCGGTATCTCGTCGATACCCGGAGTATCAACCTGATCCGACACGACGTGCGCCAAGTAACCCTAGCATCCCTTCCAGAGAAGTTTGGTAGCAGTAAGTGAAGAAACCACGTCAGGAGGCGAACCGTCACGTTCCCCCTGAAAGATAACCTCCGGCAAACCCGGGCTCCGCAGAATCACTTGCTTGCTACAGCAATCGATGAGCAATCCATGCTCCGACAGCCAATCCATCCCTAGGATTATATCGAAGTCGTGGATATCCAGAATAATTAAGTCTGCTGGTAAATCCACATCCTCAATTCTTACCGGGCACCTCCGAATCACCTGATTCACAAGGTACACGATGCCCATCGGGGTGCCAACACCCATTTCACAATCTAAGGCTGATACCACACAATCAAGCATACCAGCACAACTTTTCGAAATAAAAGAGTGTGTAGCCCCCGCATCCATCAATACACGTACAAGAAGGTTTAAGATATAAAGTGTACCTCTGACCACGCTTGGGGCAGTCCTCGCCTGCTGTTGGGTCATTGCAAACACTTGGGCCCTCGGCCCTCCGTTCCGTCCGCGCCCGCGCGCGCCACGTCCAGCACCACGGTCACCTTCCGGACCGCGACCTCCATTAGTGTGGGAAGCCGTGCTTTGCACCACACTAGAGCCCCCATCGTCGTTGTTCTTGGACAACTGCGGGAAATCACAGCATAGTGGCCCTCCTCTCCGCAAGCAAAACAAGTTACTGGCCTTGGCCTGTCCGAATGGCCACCAGAAGCACCGCTCCAAGATGAGCGTTGCCCAGAGTTGTATTCTGATCCTCTGCTCTGAGAGCCTCCGCGTCAACCTGACCAGCCACGACCCTTGAAGGATGAGGGTGCTCCCCTGTAGCCCCCTCCCTTCATGTTCTTCTGGCCTGATGGCCCACGATGTGGGCGATCCTGTCGTCGCCCCTCGCCCGAAGGCTGTCGTGTCTGGTGTGCCGCCAGACTGGCCTCGACACGCACCGCAGCATCGACCAAATCTCTCAGAGAAGCATGAGTAGCAGCAGTCACACTTGCCCGGATCTCCCCTCGGAGTCCAAGCTCAAACCTTTGGCATTTGTCCTCCTCCGTGCTCACGAATGATGCAGCGAACTGGGACAGCTTCCCGAAAGTCTGCTCGTAGTCCGCAACGGACATATCACCCTGTTCCAGCCGCAGGAACTCAGCCTCCCGTGCCGCGTGAAATGGTCGCGGGTAGTACTGGTCCAGAAATCTGGAACGGAAAGTTTCCCAAGTAGTGGTATGGACAGACCACCCAGACATTTCGAGGCCGTGCCACCACTGGTAGGCTCCTCCTTCCCGCAAGAAGGCCGCCAAGGTCACTCGTTCGCCCGGAGGGCAGTGCATCACCGAGAAGATCCTCTCCCACTTGGTGATCCAATCATGAGCATCCTCGGGGTTTGATCCCCCGCAGAAAGGAGTGGCTCCCAAACGTTGAGCCCTTTCAATGCTCGCGCATTCCATTTCCCTTTCCATATCCTCGTCAGTTCGTGTATGAGGAATTCTCCTAGGAGGCATAACCAACTGTCATAAGGCATAGATCAGAAAACAATATTCTTAAAAGTCGAAAAGTAACTAGTACTAATCGCTAGTCTAGCATGCTGACCATACCCTAGTACTGACCACAACCTAGTGCTCTGATACCAAGCTGACAGGACCCGCCCCGATCCCACAGGGACCACAAGGGGGCGTGCCCTGCTCCCGTCTGACACCCAATAATTCATACCAATTTTAACCTCAAAACATCAAATGCATAAATAACCAAATTAAAGTTATACATCAAATCCGAATTAAACAGATGTCAGACAAGGGATGAAATCCAAAATTACAAGATGCGAGCACGACTCTAAAGTAAACCTGCGGGTATACCACCCAACAGGGGTTCAGGTACGCAGAAGTAGACCTATGCCTCAGCCTCAGGTTCCTCCTCTACCTCAGTATCACGACCTGGAGGGGTTACCAAAAACATTAAGGGTGAGTGGACCGAAACTCAAGTTTATAAAATCATTTGATAAGTAAAACATATAATTTACCCCTCCGTTTTCCAAACATGCATGCAACCGTATTTAAAATCATAAGTCATATAATATGAACCATAAGGCATGAAATAAAACCATAAATATAATTTGAGTTGCTGCACTATACACTCCAATCCCGACATCCCTGATGTCTGACGTCCCTGACGTCCAATAAGGTCACAATCACAAGGCTACGCGTGCCACTCGGGTCTCAATTCCGAGTTCAATCCCCGAACCCCGTTCGGGTACAGCATCCCTGATGCTTAGCGTCGTAGACGCTGGACGTTCTAGACGTCCGTGACCTCTCCGGGGTACCTCATCCGGAGGAGACAGTATCATATGGGAGGATCTATACAGTGCAGTACCAAATACATTTTATTGATATCCACATGCAAAACATATATGTATACATAGGTAAAATCCAAACCGATCGTTACGTTTCATCAAACGGGTCTCATGCCCAAATACCGTGAAACGTGCCATAACCAAAATTTCAATATCATCAAAACCATTTATTGATTCCAGCATGTGGACAAGTATAATAAACCAGAAAACATTTATGCATGCAAGGGTTTAAGAAAATGGCCCACTCATAGTACAGTCCTGCTGAAAACGGAGCGTATACCCTCGATCTAGTACAAATGTACAATCCCTGTCAAGTCCAAAGTATTCGTAAAGGTCAATTTAAACCCACAACATTCAACCATGAAGGCCTAGGCCGAAACCGGCCCGGGAAAGCCGCCCGAACGCGCTTTCCAAGGCAATAAACCTCGTTTTGACCAACTTAATGATCTCCGATCGACCCAAAAACACCGCCATTAGATCCGGATCGTCGAAACCTAAAGAATGGTGGTGGTCCCACCAAAAGTACTATTCACACACACCCACACGCGCCAGTCAACGCGTCGGTCAACGCAGGAACAGTCCATGCTGACGTCATCTGACAGCTGTCAGGTCTGACATGTCAGACTCTAACAGTGCCACGTGTCAACACCCGATTGGTCCACCTCACTGATCTGTCAGGCCACGTGTCAGATCTGACATGTGCCACGTGTCAGCACGGCACTGGTCCACGTCACTGACATGTCAGTGACACGTGGCAGTCCCTGATTGGGCCACGTCACTGACATGTCAGTGCTGACTGTGCATTGACATGTGACGTGTCGGCTCACGGTTGGTCCACGTCACCTGACAGTCTGACAGGGTGCCACGTCATCACCTCTGTCCTCAGACGGTTGACCCGTATCTCTGCAACTCGAGTCGATCAGACCCGCGATCATGACCCGGTCATCATTTCCTTAATTCTCAATCATTTTCACTCTGGTTTGTTCCTAGATGTTCGTCTTAATCTCAGGAAGGGTTCTATGGAATCAAAATCGATAAACATAGATAGGATCGAAGGCTTACCTCGATGAACAGACCCGGTTCCCGTCGCCGTTTGCACTCCGTTCAGGCTACCTCCGGTCACGCAATTGATCCCAATAGGTTCCTAACAGTTCCTAGAGCTGATTAGGGTAAATAAAAACCAAAACTAAACGTTGGAATTCAAGTTACCAAATTCTGGGTTTTTGAAACCGTTTCGGGTTTTGAAACCGGCTCACCTCGCCGCCGTCTGCCGCCTTCCGCCGCCGTGCCTCAGTCTTTCCCCGTGAGTCCAGCAACACACAGGCACAGAGACAGGGTGTAGTACGCCAGTGTGGATCAATGAGCAGTGAGTGAGGGTGTCGGGTGAGAATTATATAGAAATGGAGGGAAATGGATGGACGGCCCAGATTAGATCTCAGAAATGAGATCAAGGGCTGAGATTAGATCAGGGGTATATCAAATCAAGGGCTGTGATTAAAAAGGTGATTTAAATGGTTTTTAATCCCATAGTGGATCTGATCCAATCTAGCCAATGGGTGAGTGACACTTGTCACTCACCAGGTGTCCTCCAATCAGATTTTCAAAATAAAATATCCGTCACGAAAACCGAGACACGAACCTCCCGATTTCACGTTTCTGACCATAACTTCCTCGTACGAAGTCCGATTTCGGCGTGCCGCCTGTCTACGGACTCAGGACGTCGAGACCTACCTAACGGTCCTTGAGTCGCGTGAAAATTAGTTGTCAAACGAAAAGTCAACATTTTCGCCCCCATGCCCAAATTACGGTAATGCCCCTAAACTTCCGATAGCCATAACTTTTTCCCTAATTGTCCGAAATGGACGTGCCACCTGTCTATGAACTCGTGACGTCCCGAACTACGTCACGGTCATAGGTCAAAGTCCATTTAATTCATAAATCAAAAAGTCACGAATTGGTCATACCAATCACAAGGGTAAAAGCGTCATTTCACACATTAAATCACAATATTAAAATCCTCGAATTTTCGGGGTGTTACAACCTTCCCCCCCTTAAGAAATTTCGTCCCGAAATTTCAAAGAAACAAATGAGGAAATTGATCTCGCATCTGAGCCTCAGGCTCCCATGTGGCTTCTTCCACCTTCTGGTTTCTCCAGAGAATCTTCACGAGAGGGATCGTCTTCCGACGTAGTACCTTGTCCTTCCGATCCAAGATCTGTACTGGTTGTTCATCAAATCTCAAATCCTCCCGTAGTTCGACAGGTTGTTCCCCTAGTACATGCGAAGCATCATGTACGTACTTCCGTAGCATCGATATGTAGAAAACATCGTGAACTCTAGAAAGTTCTGGATGTAGTGCCAATCTGTATGCAACTCTGCCAATCCTTTCCACGATCTCATAAGGTCCAATAAAACGCGGACTCAGTTTCCCCCGTCGACCGAATCGGATAATCCCCTTCCACGGTGATAACTTCAGGAAGACAAAATCTCCCACTTCAAATTCCAAGTCTCGAACCCGTCGATCGGCATAACTCTTCTGGAGATCCTGTGCCGCCTTCAATCTCTCCTTGATAATACGAACAGTTTCCATGGTTAATTCCATCAATTCTGGCCCTACAGCCGCTCGTTCTCCTATCTCCGTCCAGCAGATAGGTGTCCTGCACTTTCGACCATACAGTGCCTCATAAGGTGCCATCCCGATGCTTGTCAGATAACTGTTGTTGTAAGCGAATTCCATTAATGGCAAATGAGTATCCCAAGAGTCCTGAAACTGTAGCACACAGGACCTCATCATGTCCTCCAGGGTCTGAATGGTCCGTTCAGACTGTCCATCGGTCTGTGGATGGAAAGCAGTACTGAAACGTAGGGTTGTTCCCAAAGTAGCTTGCAAACTCCGCCAGAACCTGGAAGTGAAACGCGGATCACGATCGGACACGATCGATTCCGGCGTACCATGCAATCGTATTATTTCCTTCACAAACAACTGAGCCAGTCGGTTAGGTTTATAGGTCTCCTGAACTGGCAGAAAATGGGTTGATTTGGTTAGCCGGTCCACGATCACCCATACTCCGTCAACTCCACTCTGAGTCCTTGGCAACTTAAAGACGAAGTCCATGGTGATATGATCCCACTTCCACTCGGGAATCGGAAGTGGCTGCATAGCCCCATACAGTCTCTGCCGTTCCTCCTTAACCTGCTGACAGGTTAAGCATCTGCTCACGAATTCAGAAATATCCTTCTTCATTCCTGTCCACCAATAATGGTTCCGGAGGGTACGGTACATCTTTGTACCCCCTGGATGCATAGCATAAGCCGAACTATGGGCCTCCTCAAGAATCTCGGCCCGTAACTCTGCCACAGCAGGTACACACAAACGGCCCAACTTCACCAGTGCTCCATCATCCCGGATGGTAAAATCCTGTCTCCCATCTGCATCGACCTCAATTCTGTAAATACAGAGTATCGGATCCTGAAGTTGTGCTTCGATGATCCGATCAATCAGTACTGGTCGTACATGGAAGCTGGCCAACAAAGCTCCATGCTCATCCGTACCCAAGATAACTCCCGCCTTCCGGAGTTCCACCAGTAAGGGAAGATACACCATCCCCAGGTGTGCAACTGACCCCGCTGATTTTCTGCTGAGTGCATCCGCCACCACATTGGCCTTACCCAGATGGTACTCGATCGTACAGTCATAGTCCTTCAGTAGCTCCAACCATCTCCGTTGTCTCATGTTAAGCTCCTTCTGAGTGAATAAGTACTTAACACTCTGGTGGTCGGTGTATATCCGACACGTTGCAGAGAACAGATAATGTCTCCAGATTTTTAGAGCATGAACCACCGCCGCCAACTCCAAATCATGGGTAGGGTAGTTCAACTCATGAGTCTTCAGCTGCCGGGATGCATAGGCGATAACCTTGCCAGTTTGCATCAACACGCAGCCCAGACCCTGCAGCGATGCATCACTGAAGACCACAAACTCTCCACTGTCATCCGGCAATGCAAGGACAGGTGCAGTGGTCAATCGATCTTTCAACTCTTGAAAGCTCCGATCGCACTGCTCGTCCCAGATAAACTTCACTCCCTTCCGAGTCAAACGAGTCAATGGTGCAGCAATTTTGGAGAAACCCTCCACGAATCTCCGGTAGTAACCCGCCAATCCGACAAAACTCCGCACCTCGGTCACTGTTGTCGGTCTAGCCCAGTTGGTCACCGCTTTTGTTTTCTGGGGATCCACGCAAATCCCATCCTCCGATATCACGTGTCCCAGAAAACCAATACTGCTCAGCCAAAACTGACACTTGCTCAGCTTGGCGTACAATTGTTCTTGTCTCAGCCTCTCCAAGACCAACCGTAGATATTCCTCATGTGCACGGGCACTCCTCGAGTACACCAAAATATCATCGATGAACACAATCACGAACTTATCCAGGTAGGGTCGGAAGACTCGGTTCATCAGATCCATGAATGCTGCTGGAGCATTCGTCAAACCAAATGGCATAACAAGGAACTCGTAGTGTCCGTAACGGGTTCGAAAAGCAGTTTTCGGAATATCCTCCTCCGAAATCCTCAGTTGGTGATACCCAGACCGCAAATCAATTTTTGAGAAGCACTGAGCTCCCCGCAACTGGTCAAAAAGGTCATCGATCCTGGGTAGAGGATACTGGTTCCTCAGTGTCACCTTGTTGAGTTGTCGATAATCAATACACAAACGGAGACTTCCCTCCTTCTTCTTCACGAACAACACCGGTGCTCCCCACGGTGAAGTACTTGGTCGGACATATCCCAAATCTACCAACTCCTGCAATTGAGTCTTGAGTTCTCGTAACTCGGCCGGCGCCATCCGGTATGGTGCCTGGGATATAGGTCGGGTACCAGGGAGTAGTTCAATAGTAAACTCGATCTCCCGCGATGGCGTTAATCCAGGTAAGTCTTCCGGGAACACATCCGGAAACTCACGTACCACCGGTATCTCGTCGATACCCGGAGTATCAACCTGATCCGACACGACGTGCGCCAAGTAACCCTAGCATCCCTTCCAGAGAAGTTTGGTAGCAGTAAGTGAAGAAACCACGTCAGGAGGCGAACCGTCACGTTCCCCCTGAAAGATAACCTCCGGCAAACCCGGGCTCCGCAGAATCACTTGCTTGCTACAGCAATCGATGAGCAATCCATGCTCCGACAGCCAATCCATCCCTAGGATTATATCGAAGTCGTGGATATCCAGAATAATTAAGTCTGCTGGTAAATCCACATCCTCAATTCTTACCGGGCACCTCCGAATCACCTGATTCACAAGGTACACGATGCCCATCGGGGTGCCAACACCCATTTCACAATCTAAGGCTGATACCACACAATCAAGCATACCAGCACAACTTTTCGAAATAAAAGAGTGTGTAGCCCCCGCATCCATCAATACACGTACAAGAAGGTTTAAGATATAAAGTGTACCTCTGACCACGCTTGGGGCAGTCCTCGCCTGCTGTTGGGTCATTGCAAACACTTGGGCCCTCGGCCCTCCGTTCCGTCCGCGCCCGCGCGCGCCACGTCCAGCACCACGGTCACCTTCCGGACCGCGACCTCCATTAGTGTGGGAAGCCGTGCTTTGCACCACACTAGAGCCCCCATCGTCGTTGTTCTTGGACAACTGCGGGAAATCACAGCATAGTGGCCCTCCTCTCCGCAAGCAAAACAAGTTACTGGCCTTGGCCTGTCCGAATGGCCACCAGAAGCACCGCTCCAAGATGAGCGTTGCCCAGAGTTGTATTCTGATCCTCTGCTCTGAGAGCCTCCGCGTCAACCTGACCAGCCACGACCCTTGAAGGATGAGGGTGCTCCCCTGTAGCCCCCTCCCTTCATGTTCTTCTGGCCTGATGGCCCACGATGTGGGCGATCCTGTCGTCGCCCCTCGCCCGAAGGCTGTCGTGTCTGGTGTGCCGCCAGACTGGCCTCGACACGCACCGCAGCATCGACCAAATCTCTCAGAGAAGCATGAGTAGCAGCAGTCACACTTGCCCGGATCTCCCCTCGGAGTCCAAGCTCAAACCTTTGGCATTTGTCCTCCTCCGTGCTCACGAATGATGCAGCGAACTGGGACAGCTTCCCGAAAGTCTGCTCGTAGTCCGCAACGGACATATCACCCTGTTCCAGCCGCAGGAACTCAGCCTCCCGTGCCGCGTGAAATGGTCGCGGGTAGTACTGGTCCAGAAATCTGGAACGGAAAGTTTCCCAAGTAGTGGTATGGACAGACCACCCAGACATTTCGAGGCCGTGCCACCACTGGTAGGCTCCTCCTTCCCGCAAGAAGGCCGCCAAGGTCATTCGTTCGCCCGGAGGGCAGTGCATCACCGAGAAGATCCTCTCCCACTTGGTGATCCAATCATGAGCATCCTCGGGGTTTGATCCCCCGCAGAAAGGAGTGGCTCCCAAACGTTGAGCCCTTTCAATGCTCGCGCATTCCATTTCCCTTTCCAGATCCTCGTCAGTTCGTGTATGAGGAATTCTCCTAGGAGGCATAACCAACTGTCATAAGGCATAAATCAGAAAACAATATTCTTAAAAGTCGAAAAGTAACTAGTACTAATCGCTAGTCTAGCATGCTGACCATACCCTAGTACTGACCACAACCTAGTGCTCTGATACCAAGCTGACAGGACCCGCCCCGATCCCACAGGGACCACAAGGGGGCGTGCCCTGCTCCCGTCTGACACCCAATAATTCATACCAATTTTAACCTCAAAACATCAAATGCATAAATAACCAAATTAAAGTTATACATCAAATCCGAATTAAACAGATGTCAGACAAGGGATGAAATCCAAAATTACAAGATGCGAGCACGACTCTAAAGTAAACCTGCGGGTATACCACCCAACAGGGGTTCAGGTACGCAGAAGTAGACCTATGCCTCAGCCTCAGGTTCCTCCTCTACCTCAGTATCACGACCTGGAGGGGTTACCAAAAACATTAAGGGTGAGTGGACCGAAACTCAAGTTTATAAAATCATTTGATAAGTAAAACATATAATTTACCCCTCCGTTTTCCAAACATGCATGCAACCGTATTTAAAATCATAAGTCATATAATATGAACCATAAGGCATGAAATAAAACCATAAGTATAATTTGAGTTGCTGCACTATACACTCCAATCCCGACATCCCTGATGTCTGACGTCCCTGACGTCCAATAAGGTCACAATCACAAGGCTACGCGTGCCACTCGGGTCTCAATTCCGAGTTCAATCCCCGAACCCCGTTCGGGTACAGCATCCCTGATGCTTAGCGTCGTAGACGCTGGACGTTCTAGACGTCCGTGACCTCTCCGGGGTACCTCATCCGGAGGAGACAGTATCATATGGGAGGATCTATACAGTGCAGTACCAAATACATTTTATTGATATCCACATGCAAAACATATATGTATACATAGGTAAAATCCAAACCGATCGTTACGTTTCATCAAACGGGTCTCATGCCCAAATACCGTGAAACGTGCCATAACCAAAATTTCAATATCATCAAAACCATTTATTGATTCCAGCATGTGGACAAGTATAATAAACCAGAAAACATTTATGCATGCAAGGGTTTAAGAAAATGGCCCACTCATAGTACAGTCCTGCTGAAAACGGAGCGTATACCCTCGATCTAGTACAAATGTACAATCCCTGTCAAGTCCAAAGTATTCGTAAAGGTCAATTTAAACCCACAACATTCAACCATGAAGGCCTAGGCCGAAACCGGCCCGGGAAAGCCGCCCGAACGCGCTTTCCAAGGCAATAAACCTCGTTTTGACCAACTTAATGATCTCCGATCGACCCAAAAACACCGCCATTAGATCCGGATCGTCGAAACCTAAAGAATGGTGGTGGTCCCACCAAAAGTACTATTCACACACACCCACACGCGCCAGTCAACGCGTCGGTCAACGCAGGAACAGTCCATGCTGACGTCATCTGACAGCTGTCAGGTCTGACATGTCAGACTCTAACAGTGCCACGTGTCAACACCCGATTGGTCCACCTCACTGATCTGTCAGGCCACGTGTCAGATCTGACATGTGCCACGTGTCAGCACGGCACTGGTCCACGTCACTGACATGTCAGTGACACATGGCAGTCCCTGATTGGGCCACGTCACTGACATGTCAGTGCTGACTGTGCATTGACATGTGACGTGTCGGCTCACGGTTGGTCCACGTCACCTGACAGTCTGACAGGGTGCCACGTCATCACCTCTGTCCTCAGACGGTTGACCCGTATCTCTGCAACTCGAGTCTATCAGACCCGCGATCATGACCCGGTCATCATTTCCTTAATTCTCAATCATTTTCACTCTGGTTTGTTCCTAGATGTTCGTCTTAATCTCAGGAAGGGTTCTATGGAATCAAAATCGATAAACATAGATAGGATCGAAGGCTTACCTCGATGAACAGACCCGGTTCCCGTCGCCGTTTGCACTCCGTTCAGGCTACCTCCGGTCACGCAATTGATCCCAATAGGTTCCTAACAGTTCCTAGAGCTGATTAGGGTAAATAAAAACCAAAACTAAACGTTGGAATTCAAGTTACCAAATTCTGGGTTTTTGAAACCGTTTCGGGTTTTGAAACCGGCTCACCTCGCCGCCGTCTGCCGCCTTCCGCCGCCGTGCCTCAGTCTTTCCCCGTGAGTCCAGCAACACACAGGCACAGAGACAGGGTGTAGTACGCCAGTGTGGATCAATGAGCAGTGAGTGAGGGTGTCGGGTGAGAATTATATAGAAATGGAGGGAAATGGATGGACGGCCCAGATTAGATCTCAGAAATGAGATCAAGGGCTGAGATTAGATCAGGGGTATATCAGATCAAGGGCTGTGATTAAAAAGGTGATGTAAATGGTTTTTAATCCCATAGTGGATCTGATCCAATCTAGCCAATGGGTGAGTGACACTTGTCACTCACCAGGTGTCCTCCAATCAGATTTTCAAAATAAAATATCCGTCACGAAAACCGAGACACGAACCTCCCGATTTCACGTTTCTGACCATAACTTCCTCGTACGAAGTCCGATTTCGGCGTGCCGCCTGTCTACGGACTCAGGACGTCGAGACCTACCTAACGGTCCTTGAGTCGCGTGAAAATTAGTTGTCAAACGAAAAGTCAACATTTTCGCCCCCATGCCCAAATTACGGTAATGCCCCTAAACTTCCGATAGCCATAACTTTTTCCCTAATTGTCCGAAATGGACGTGCCACCTGTCTATGAACTCGTGACGTCCCGAACTACGTCACGGTCATAGGTCAAAGTCCATTTAATTCATAAATCAAAAAGTAACGAATTGGTCATACCAATCACAAGGGTAAAAGCGTCATTTCACACATTAAATCACAATATTAAAATCCTCGAATTTTCGGGGTGTTACAACCTTTCCCCCTTAAGAAATTTCGTCCCGAAATTTCAAAGAAACAAATGAGGAAATTGATCTCGCATCTGAGCCTCAGGCTCCCATGTGGCTTCTTCCACCTTCTGGTTTCTCCAGAGAATCTTCACGAGAGGGATCGTCTTCCGACGTAGTACCTTGTCCTTCCGATCCAAGATCTGTACTGGTTGTTCATCAAATCTCAAATCCTCCCGTAGTTCGACAGGTTGTTCCCCTAGTACATGCGAAGCATCATGTACGTACTTCCGTAGCATCGATATGTAGAAAACATCGTGAACTCTAGAAAGTTCTGGATGTAGTGCCAATCTGTATGCAACTCTGCCAATCCTTTCCACGATCTCATAAGGTCCAATAAAACGCGGACTCAGTTTCCCCCGTCGACCGAATCGGATAATCCCCTTCCACGGTGATAACTTCAGGAAGACAAAATCTCCCACTTCAAATTCCAAGTCTCGAACCCGTCGATCGGCATAACTCTTCTGGCGATCCTGTGCCGCCTTCAATCTCTCCTTGATAATACGAACAGTTTCCATGGTTAATTCCATCAATTCTGGCCCTACAGCCGCTCGTTCTCCTATCTCCGTCCAGCAGATAGGTGTCCTGCACTTTCGACCATACAGTGCCTCATAAGGTGCCATCCCGATGCTTGTCAGATAACTGTTGTTGTAAGCGAATTCCATTAATGGCAAATGAGTATCCCAAGAGTCCTGAAACTGTAGCACACAGGACCTCATCATGTCCTCCAGGGTCTGAATGGTCCGTTCAGACTGTCCATCGGTCTGTGGATGGAAAGCAGTACTGAAACGTAGGGTTGTTCCCAAAGTAGCTTGCAAACTCCGCCAGAACCTGGAAGTGAAACGCGGATCACGATCGGACACGATCGATTCCGGCGTACCATGCAATCGTATTATTTCCTTCACAAACAACTGAGCCAGTCGGTTAGGTTTATAGGTCTCCTGAACTGGCAGAAAATGGGTTGATTTGGTTAGCCGGTCCACGATCACCCATACTCCGTCAACTCCACTCTGAGTCCTTGGCAACTTAAAGACGAAGTCCATGGTGATGTGATCCCACTTCCACTCGGGAATCGGAAGTGGCTGCATAGCCCCATACAGTCTCTGCCGTTCCTCCTTAACCTGCTGACAGGTTAAGCATCTGCTCACGAATTCAGAAATATCCTTCTTCATTCCTGTCCACCAATAATGGTTCCGGAGGGTACGGTACATCTTTGTACCCCCTGGATGCATAGCATAAGCCGAACTATGGGCCTCCTCAAGAATCTCGGCCCGTAACTCTGCCACAGCAGGTACACACAAACGGCCCAACTTCACCAGTGCTCCATCATCCCGGATGGTAAAATCCTGTCTCCCATCTGCATCGACCTCAATTCTGTAAATACAGAGTATCGGATCCTGAAGTTGTGCTTCGATGATCCGATCAATCAGTACTGGTCGTACATGGAAGCTGGCCAACAAAGCTCCATGCTCATCCGTACCCAAGATAACTCCCGCCTTCCGGAGTTCCACCAGTAAGGGAAGATACACCATCCCCAGGTGTGCAACTGACCCCGCTGATTTTCTGCTGAGTGCATCCGCCACCACATTGGCCTTACCCAGATGGTACTCGATCGTACAGTCATAGTCCTTCAGTAGCTCCAACCATCTCCGTTGTCTCATGTTAAGCTCCTTCTGAGTGAATAAGTACTTAACACTCTGGTGGTCGGTGTATATCCGACACGTTGCAGCGAACAGATAATGTCTCCAGATTTTTAGAGCATGAACCACCGCCGCCAACTCCAAATCATGGGTAGGGTAGTTCAACTCATGAGTCTTCAGCTGCCGGGATGCATAGGCGATAACCTTGCCAGTTTGCATCAACACGCAGCCCAGACCCTGCAGCGATGCATCACTGAAGACCACAAACTCTCCACTGTCATCCGGCAATGCAAGGACAGGTGCAGTGGTCAATCGATCTTTCAACTCTTGAAAGCTCCGATCGCACTGCTCGTCCCAGATAAACTTCACTCCCTTCCGAGTTAAACGAGTCAATGGTGCAGCAATTTTGGAGAAACCCTCCACGAATCTCCGGTAGTAACCCGCCAATCCGACAAAACTCCGCACCTCGGTCACTGTTGTCGGTCTAGCCCAGTTGGTCACCGCTTTTGTTTTCTGGGGATCCACGCAAATCCCATCCTCCGATATCACGTGTCCCAGAAAACCAATACTGCTCAGCCAAAACTGACACTTGCTCAGCTTGGCGTACAATTGTTCTTGTCTCAGCCTCTCCAAGACCAACCGTAGATATTCCTTATGTGCACGGGCACTCCTCGAGTACACCAAAATATCATCGATGAACACAATCACGAACTTATCCAGGTAGGGTCGGAAGACTCGGTTCATCAGATCCATGAATGCTGCTGGAGCATTCGTCAAACCAAATGGCATAACAAGGAACTCGTAGTGTCCGTAACGGGTTCGAAAAGCAGTTTTCGGAATATCCTCCTCCGAAATCCTCAGTTGGTGATACCCAGACCGCAAATCAATTTTTGAGAAGCACTGAGCTCCCCGCAACTGGTCAAAAAGGTCATCGATCCTGGGTAGAGGATACTGGTTCCTCAGTGTCACCTTGTTGAGTTGTCGATAATCAATACACAAACGGAGACTTCCCTCCTTCTTCTTCACGAACAACACCGGTGCTCCCCACGGTGAAGTACTTGGTCGGACATATCCCAAATCTACCAACTCCTGCAATTGAGTCTTGAGTTCTCGTAACTCGGCCGGCGCCATCCGGTATGGTGCCTGGGATATAGGTCGGGTACCAGGGAGTAGTTCAATAGTAAACTCGATCTCCCACGATGGCGTTAATCCAGGTAAGTCTTCCGGGAACACATCCGGAAACTCACGTACCACCGGTATCTCGTCGATACCCGGAGTGTCAACCTGATCCGACACGACGTGCGCCAAGTAACCCTGGCATCCCTTCCAGAGAAGTTTGGTAGCAGTAAGTGAAGAAACCACGTCAGGAGGCGAACCGTCACGTTCCCCCTGAAAGATAACCTCCGGCAAACCCGGGCTCCGCAGAATCACTTGCTTGCTACAGCAATCGATGAGCAATCCATGCTCCGACAGCCAATCCATCCCTAGGATTATATCGAAGTCGTGGATATCCAGAATAATTAAGTCTGCTGGTAAATCCACATCCTCAATTCTTACCGGGCACCTCCGAATCACCTGATTCACAAGGTACACGATGCCCATCGGGGTGCCAACACCCATTTCACAATCTAAGGCTGATACCACACAATCAAGCATACCAGCACAACTTTTCGAAATAAAAGAGTGTGTAGCCCCCGCATCCATCAATACACGTACAAGAAGGTTTAAGATATAAAGTGTACCTCTGACCACGCTTGGGGCAGTCCTCGCCTGCTGTTGGGTCATTGCAAACACTTGGGCCCTCGGCCCTCCGTTCCGTCCGCGCCCGCGCGCGCCACGTCCAGCACCACGGTCACCTTCCGGACCGCGACCTCCATTAGTGTGGGAAGCCGTGCTTTGCACCACACTAGAGCCCCCATCGTCGTTGTTCTTGGACAACTGCGGGAAATCACAGCATAGTGGCCCTCCTCTCCGCAAGCAAAACAAGTTACTGGCCTTGGCCTGTCCGAATGGCCACCAGAAGCACCGCTCCAAGATGAGCGTTGCCCAGAGTTGTATTCTGATCCTCTGCTCTGAGAGCCTCCGCGTCAACCTGACCAGCCACGACCCTTGAAGGATGAGGGTGCTCCCCTGTAGCCCCCTCCCTTCATGTTCTTCTGGCCTGATGGCCCACGATGTGGGCGATCCTGTCGTCGCCCCTCGCCCGAAGGCTGTCGTGTCTGGTGTGCCGCCAGACTGGCCTCGACACGCACCGCAGCATCGACCAAATCTCTCAGAGAAGCATGAGTAGCAGCAGTCACACTTGCCCGGATCTCCCCTCGGAGTCCAAGCTCAAACCTTTGGCATTTGTCCTCCTCCGTGCTCACGAATGATGCAGCGAACTGGGACAGCTTCCCGAAAGTCTGCTCGTAGTCCGCAACGGACATATCACCCTGTTCCAGCCGCAGGAACTCAGCCTCCCGTGCCGCGTGAAATGGTCGCGGGTAGTACTGGTCCAGAAATCTGGAACGGAAAGTTTCCCAAGTAGTGGTATGGACAGACCACCCAGACATTTCGAGGCCGTGCCACCACTGGTAGGCTCCTCCTTCCCGCAAGAAGGCCGCCAAGGTCACTCGTTCGCCCGGAGGGCAGTGCATCACCGAGAAGATCCTCTCCCACTTGGTGATCCAATCATGAGCATCCTCGGGGTTTGATCCCCCGCAGAAAGGAGTGGCTCCCAAACGTTGAGCCCTTTCAATGCTCGCGCATTCCATTTCCCTTTCCAGATCCTCGTCAGTTCGTGTATGAGGAATTCTCCTAGGAGGCATAACCAACTGTCATAAGGCATAAATCAGAAAACAATATTCTTAAAAGTCGAAAAGTAACTAGTACTAATCGCTAGTCTAGCATGCTGACCATACCCTAGTACTGACCACAACCTAGTGCTCTGATACCAAGCTGACAGGACCCGCCCCGATCCCACAGGGACCACAAGGGGGCGTGCCCTGCTCCCGTCTGACACCCAATAATTCATACCAATTTTAACCTCAAAACATCAAATGCATAAATAACCAAATTAAAGTTATACATCAAATCCGAATTAAACAGATGTCAGACAAGGGATGAAATCCAAAATTACAAGATGCGAGCACGACTCTAAAGTAAACCTGCGGGTATACCACCCAACAGGGGTTCAGGTACGCAGAAGTAGACCTATGCCTCAGCCTCAGGTTCCTCCTCTACCTCAGTATCACGACCTGGAGGGGTTACCAAAAACATTAAGGGTGAGTGGACCGAAACTCAAGTTTATAAAATCATTTGATAAGTAAAACATATAATTTACCCCTCCGTTTTCCAAACATGCATGCAACCGTATTTAAAATCATAAGTCATATAATATGAACCATAAGGCATGAAATAAAACCATAAGTATAATTTGAGTTGCTGCACTATACACTCCAATCCCGACATCCCTGATGTCTGACGTCCCTGACGTCCAATAAGGTCACAATCACAAGGCTACGCGTGCCACTCGGGTCTCAATTCCGAGTTCAATCCCCGAACCCCGTTCGGGTACAGCATCCCTGATGCTTAGCGTCGTAGACGCTGGACGTTCTAGACGTCCGTGACCTCTCCGGGGTACCTCATCCGGAGGAGACAGTATCATATGGGAGGATCTATACAGTGCAGTACCAAATACATTTTATTGATATCCACATGCAAAACATATATGTATACATAGGTAAAATCCAAACCGATCGTTACGTTTCATCAAACGGGTCTCATGCCCAAATACCGTGAAACGTGCCATAACCAAAATTTCAATATCATCAAAACCATTTATTGATTCCAGCATGTGGACAAGTATAATAAACCAGAAAACATTTATGCATGCAAGGGTTTAAGAAAATGGCCCACTCATAGTACAGTCCTGCTGAAAACGGAGCGTATACCCTCGATCTAGTACAAATGTACAATCCCTGTCAAGTCCAAAGTATTCGTAAAGGTCAATTTAAACCCACAACATTCAACCATGAAGGCCTAGGCCGAAACCGGCCCAGGAAAGCCGCCCGAACGCGCTTTCCAAGGCAATAAACCTCGTTTTGACCAACTTAATGATCTCCGATCGACCCAAAAACACCGCCATTAGATCCGGATCGTCGAAACCTAAAGAATGGTGGTGGTCCCACCAAAAGTACTATTCACACACACCCACACGCGCCAGTCAACGCGTCGGTCAACGCAGGAACAGTCCATGCTGACGTCATCTGACAGCTGTCAGGTCTGACATGTCAGACTCTAACAGTGCCACGTGTCAACACCCGATTGGTCCACCTCACTGATCTGTCAGGCCACGTGTCAGATCTGACATGTGCCACGTGTCAGCACGGCACTGGTCCACGTCACTGACATGTCAGTGACACGTGGCAGTCCCTGATTGGGCCACGTCACTGACATGTCAGTGCTGACTGTGCATTGACATGTGACGTGTCGGCTCACGGTTGGTCCACGTCACCTGACAGTCTGACAGGGTGCCACGTCATCACCTCTGTCCTCAGACGGTTGACCCGTATCTCTGCAACTCGAGTCGATCAGACCCGCGATCATGACCCGGTCATCATTTCCTTAATTCTCAATCATTTTCACTCTGGTTTGTTCCTAGATGTTCGTCTTAATCTCAGGAAGGGTTCTATGGAATCAAAATCGATAAACATAGATAGGATCGAAGGCTTACCTCGATGAACAGACCCGGTTCCCGTCGCCGTTTGCACTCCGTTCAGGCTACCTCCGGTCACGCAATTGATCCCAATAGGTTCCTAACAGTTCCTAGAGCTGATTAGGGTAAATAAAAACCAAAACTAAACGTTGGAATTCAAGTTACCAAATTCTGGGTTTTTGAAACCGTTTCGGGTTTTGAAACCGGCTCACCTCGCCGCCGTCTGCCGCCTTCCGCCGCCGTGCCTCAGTCTTTCCCCGTGAGTCCAGCAACACACAGGCACAGAGACAGGGTGTAGTACGCCAGTGTGGATCAATGAGCAGTGAGTGAGGGTGTCGGGTGAGAATTATATAGAAATGGAGGGAAATGGATGGACGGCCCAGATTAGATCTCAGAAATGAGATCAAGGGCTGAGATTAGATCAGGGGTATATCAGATCAAGGGCTGTGATTAAAAAGGTGATTTAAATGGGTTTTAATCCCATAGTGGATCTGATCCAATCTAGCCAATGGGTGAGTGACACTTGTCACTCACCAGGTGTCCTCCAATCAGATTTTCAAAATAAAATATCCGTCACGAAAACCGAGACACGAACCTCCCGATTTCACGTTTCTGACCATAACTTCCTCGTACGAAGTCCGATTTCGGCGTGCCGCCTGTCTACGGACTCAGGACGTCGAAACCTACCTAACGGTCCTTGAGTCGCGTGAAAATTAGTTGTCAAACGAAAAGTCAACATTTTCGCCCCCATGCCCAAATTACGGTAATGCCCCTAAACTTCCGATAGCCATAACTTTTTCCCTAATTGTCCGAAATGGACGTGCCACCTGTCTATGAACTCGTGACGTCCCGAACTACGTCACGGTCATAGGTCAAAGTCCATTTAATTCATTAATCAAAAAGTCAAGAATTGGTCATACCAATCACAAGGGTAAAAGCGTCATTTCACACATTAAATCACAATATTAAAATCCTCGAATTTCCGGGGTGTTACACTTAGAGTTAGTCATAGAACACATTGGTTGGTATGCCCTAAATATGTAGATCAAACTTTAAGAAATCAATTGTATTGAGATAGAGGTGAAGTACAAACACTTAGAAAATAAATTCTTAAATACTAAATTTGAGAAGAGAAAATAAATTTGAAAGTAAATTATTCTTTTGTAGATGAGTCTTGGGCATGCATGTTGGTTGAGAAACCATCAATCGGATGAAAAACTGTTGGAATCATGCCATAGTTTGGCAAAGTAGCTAGAGTGACATGATGAGGCCAATGTGTGGGTGTATAGATGTCTCAAATACTGGTTTGGGGGCAGCCGCAATGAGTTGAGTGTTAGGTAACCGTCAAAACAAGCTATGAAAGCAAGTCGGGATGAAGTTGGGTGGTTGGGATTTGGAAGTCTTCAAAGTAGAAGTTAAGGTGTAAGTCAGAATGAATGTGAGCTTTTAACTCTTAGAGTAAGAACTGAGAATGGTTGAGAGGAGAACTGTAACGACCCGTCCTGAAATTACAGGATTAATTAAGAATTAATTGAGGATTAGTCAGATTAATCGGGCATTAGTCGGGGACTATCTGACGTTCGGGGGGAAATTATGATCTTTCCCTTAAACGAGAGTAAAAATTTGACTTTTGATCTGGGAGATCCAATGCACGTGGACCGAGGACCATTACATAGGTGGAGTTGATACGAGTCTGTATACATGCGGCACATCGAAATTGAACATCGTACGGAAAAGTTATGAGTCACGGAAGGTTCTAGGTACTATTGCACGAAGTACGAGGTAGGTGGAAATTTGTCTCTTTTGGGCCCAAATATTTTGTCTAGGCCCAATGGATGAATGAAAAGTGTCACTCATCCATTGCTCTTCATCTTCATACATGCATATCCCATTCCCTTCCCCTGTTTCATCCATCCATCCCACCCGAAACCCATAAACACCCACAACCCACCCAATCCTCATCATACCATCATCTTCTATGCTTCAGTTGAGAGAGGGAGGATGGAAGGACGGCTGAGATGATGGGGAGAGGCTGAGTAAGGCAGAAGGGTCACGGTCAGCTAAAACCCGAAACCTTTTACATGGGTCCAATTTCTAAGTTGGGTTTGGAGGGTTTGTTGGGTTGTTCTGATGACCAAAACAGATTTCCAGGGACCAGACGACTTCAATAGGACCAAAACCATGGATGGAGATGGCTGGAATCGATGGGGAAACAAGCTTGAAGTTTCCCATCACTATTCAAACATTAAAGGTAAAAACCTAAACTCTTTTAGCTAGTTTAGGGTTCATAGATCCCGTTTACAGGACCTGTCAAGAGGTTAGGGGTGATGACATCATCATCTGACGTCATCACTTGTCAGATTGTCAGGTGACGTGGCCCAATGGGAAAAGGACACATGTCATATGTCAGTGCCTAGTCATCTTGACATGTTAGTGATTTGGACCAATCAGATGGTGCCACGTGTCACTGATGATAGGACCCGTCCCAATCCCACTGGGACCACCCGTGGACGTGCCCCGCTCCCGTCTGACAATGACTCTAAACATACCAAAATTACCCTTAAATAAAAACCGAATACTTAAATAGATATATAACGTACTACAACAGTGTTTAAAGCGATACTATCAGACAAGGGAAAGTAAAATACAACACGTGAGCACAATAGTCAGAGTACATTTATTCGGTGCTCAACCTACCCACAAGTGGGTGTACAGGTGTAACAACCCGTCCCGAGAATTGGGATAAGTAGAGTGATTAAGGTGTGATTAGTAAGGTTAATCAAGGGTTAGGTGGTCCCGAGGGGTCCGGGAACTTAGAATGACGATTTTGCCCCTGAGTCGGGCAGAAATGTTGACTTTTATTTCGGGTGGTCAAATGGGAGTTGACCAGTGACCAGGACGTAGTTGAGGACGTTACGAATCCATAGGCAAGTGGCACGCCTGATTCCGACATCCGAGGAGGAAGTTGTGATGTTCGGAAGGTCGAGGAATTAAGGGGAAAAGTTGACTTTTTGAATAATCGAGAGTTGGTAGGTTGACCTAGGATGGTTAGATAGATTCCGTCGTCCTGAGTTCGATGACAGGCGGCACGTCTTCATCGGACTTACGGGGCGAGAGTTACGGGTCTAGGAAGTTTTGGTTAAATCGTAAATATGAGTTAAAAAGAAGGGTATTTTGGTCATTGTGGCACATTGGGATTTGTGCACAGAGGAAAGGAATGGACGGCTGGGATTAGGCCATGTGGGAGTGTGTGGAGTGGATTGTGACATGTGGCATGTGTGTAGAGGATTCTGGTGGAATCCTGTATGTGCGCGGTCCCAATTATTTGGGTGCACTTGTGCGTGCCCGTGTGTGGTTCTTCGACATAGACAGAAACAGAGGGTGAGGAATGGGGAGCAATTGATCGACTCAGTGCAAGGGGGGAGTGAAGAGTGCTTGTGAGAGTGACAGGGAGGAGAGTTTGAGTAGGTGGTAGTGTTCTGGTGGTGCAATCGTGCACGGCGGCACGACGGTGGTGCGGCAAAGGATTTGGGGAAACAGGGAGACGGTGAGTTCGAGGTGGTGGCTACGCCGTGGAGTGGCTCCAACCAAGGCAGGGGGAGCTGCAGGAGGCTGCAGGGAGTCCAACGAGCACCGTGGCACGCGACGGTGCGCACGGCGGAGACGCGATCGGAAGGTGAGATCTTTTGCTCTGTTTTTCCCGTGCTGCTCAATTTGAAAGTTGTGAGGTTGGGCTTAGAGTCGAGAGGAATGGAGGTCAGGGTGAGGTTCAGGAGGGTCCTAGGCGTCGACTAGGATGGTCGCCGTGACGGGGGTGTACACGGCGGAGGTTAGCACGACGGGGGTACCTGTATGCTCTGTTTTACCGTGATGTTCAAACGGCTAGTCGTGATGTTTGGGTAAGAATCGACGGTCAAGGTGAGTCGGGTTAGGCTTAGAAGGGTCCTAGGAAGAGGTTGGTGAAGCCACCATGAAGGGGGAAGTCGTGGGTGGCCGGAAAGGAAAACAGGGGTTTTGAGTTGTCTAGTTTGAGCTTTAGTCGACGGGCTAGGGACAGAGTCGAGGTTAGGAGTGTTGGGGAATCGATAGGGTAGGCCTAGACGAAGAGGACGGTGAAGAGAGGGAGGAAAATGGTGCAGGTACGGCGGTGAACCGCTCTCACCGGTTCGAATTACAGACACTGTATCGAACCGGGTTTGTTCGAGGTAGGGGATGCACTGTAGCAGGCGCGTGAGGGCCACGCGCAGCCACTTTGGGCGGCGCGTGGGGGCGCGTGCGGCGGTTCTGGGAGAAACGGTCAACATAGTTTTTGGTCTAGGAGTTGTTGTGAGTTCAATGGAGTTGGTTTCGGGTCAATCGGAAGTCGTTTGAGTTGAGTTCCGCGAGGGTGAAAGTTTAGGGTCCCGGGTTCTTATGTTTAGGATTCGGGGAATTTTGAGGGAATTTAGGTGAACCTTCGTAGACGTGCTCGTAACGTAATTTGGCGGTGTTTGACAGGATCGGGATTTCCCGAGGAAGCCGAGGAACGGGCTGGACGTTCGGGACGCGAGTAGGGCTCAGTACTGTGAGTGGACCCTTTCCTTAAACTCGAACATGCATAACTGTTTTCTATAATTGTTTTATGGTTTTGATTATGATTCTATGTTTATCGAATATGTTTTGGTTGGTTTTACATTATTACACGTTTTACGAGGAATGGTTGGTTTCTGGAAATTGATGTTATGGTTTTGGGGTTTGAAAAGATAAGTGGTTTTCAATGGTTATAAGTGGACTTTGGAACATGATTTCAATGATCAAGGTTTTTGGTTCTAGAAACGAATTTCGGAAATGGAAGTTGGTTTTCAAGGGGAAAGTGGTTTCCGGATTTGGATTCGGAATGACGGTTCTGGATACCGGAAGGGCATCGGACTAGTGATTTCGGATTCGGGTTTGGATGTGGATTGGTAAATGGTTTTCAAATGATTTTGAGATTGGATTTGCTGGATCTGGATATTGGGTTTAAAGACCCGGATATATGTGACGGGGGACCGGCCGGATTGGGTTTAAAGACCCGGATTGAGTTTAAAGACTCGGGAGTTTAAAGACTCGGATATATATTGATTTTCCCCCGTAGGCCTTGAGTTTAAAGACTCGGGAGTTTAAAGACTCGGATATGATAAGGCCTGGATTGAGTTTAAAGACTCGGGAGTTTAAAGACTCGGATAGGTCCAGCAGGTTTGATCGAGAAAATGATGATTTGGTGGTTATGGTTTATGAAACAGTTTTCTGATACTCGTGTGTGGTTTCTTATGGTATTTTATAGTGTTTCTGTTTCTTATGATGTTTATAATGATTATTTTATAAATGTGTTTATAACTGTTGGTTATGCAAGTGGTTTCAAAACGGAGGGTTTAACTCGGTTTTCTTATAAAATGGTTTTTGAACTTTGGTACTTTTTGGTCCACTCACATTTTCTGTTTTAATTGCCCTCCAGGTTGTGGAGCTAGCGCGGGGTCTTGACGTCGAGGCAGAGTCTGAGGCATAGAAGCGACGTGAGGGATCCTAGAAGAGTTTAAAGGCTTCTGTGTGCGTGTACCTTCTCGGTTTTTAGTTTTCTTGTCATGTAGTGCTATGCTCTGTAAACGATAAGGATTCTGGGATATTTTGTAATTACTCCTGCGTTTGACTGGGTTCGAGTGAGTATTCCTTAGGTGTTGTGTCGGGGAGTCAGACGGGAGCGGGATTTACCTCGGGTTTCGGGGTGAAACCGGGGTGGGTCTTGATAACAGGTGCAGAGCTAGGCAAACTAAACCTCTGCCTCCTCCTCCGGGTCCTCCTCCTCTATTTCCGTGTCAGGGTCTGGAGGGGTCAGTAAAACAAGGGTGAGTGGGCCAAAAATAACAGTTTATAAATCAATTTAATAATACATAATCATAAGGTTTTACCCCTCCGTTTTCCAAATCTTGCATGCAGTGAAAACATAATATTATAATGAAATCATAACCATAAAACCACAATAATAATCGAAAGGAGAAACTAACATATCAGTGCACTGTAAAACCCAACCCAAATGATGTCACGGTTCTAAGGCTACGTGTTGCCACTCAGGGTCTCACACCCGAGACTCTCTAGGTACATCAGCTCCCGGTATCCCGGTCACTGCCCGAGGTATATGAACATTCCTTCCTGAGAGTAAGCAGCCCAACGGGGGTCAGCTCCACTCAGTCAGGGCCCCGTGACTACTCCAGGGTCCACCCAGGCCAACGACCCTCCCTGGAGGAGACAATATACACAGGTAGGAAAGTACAGTACAATAACAGTATAGTTTACCCTATGTCCCCCCGGACATCCCAAACAAAATCCACACATATAATCCAGACGGTGCTCATGCCCAAAACATTGTAATAGCATATATAAACAGTTCATATAAGACTCATCGAAATCATAAGTGGAAATAGTAAAACAGTTTATGCATGCAAGCCTTTTATAAATCAAACAGCCCACTCACACTCGGTCCTTACTGCTCAACGATCTCTAAAACCTGTATTTTTATCCCTGAGGGTTACTTAAGGACCCTATAACATCAATACCAAGACCCTAAAACAGATCCGCCTCAAAATCGCATCCCGGGCACTATTCCCGGTGCTTCAAACCCCATTTTGACTAATCTAACGATCTCTGATCGACACGAAACCACCTCCATTGGATCCGTATCGTCGAAACCTTGAAAATGGTACCGGCCCCACCAAAATCACTATTCACACGCGCCCCCACGCGCCTGGTCAACGCGTGGGTCAACGCTGCTACAGTACTGCTGACGTTAGCAGTGACGTCATGTTGACGTCAGCATGACGTCATCACTGACACTTGTCAGGTGACACGTGGCATGTTCTGATGGTCCCTGGTCTGACAACATCTGACAGGATGACGTCATCATGACGTCAGAAGTGACGTCAGCATGATGACGTCATCATGCTACAGTACCGGGTCAGCCCGTTTGACTGGAACCGGGTCGCCGTCGACCCATGGCTTGACCCGATTCCACCGTACGATTCCAGCCACCATTTTCGACGGGGTTCATCCCTATAGGGTCGTCTAGGTCTGTTCTATGGTTCTACAACCTCAAAACAGAAAGAAAACGAGAAGAAACTCACCAGTCCTTGTTGAACTTCACGGCCAGGAATCCGATCGTCGTCTCCGGCGATCAACGCCGTCTCAGTCGTCTAAGACAGTCCCAAATAGCTCGTCTCTAGCCCTAGGACATGTCCATAACTAAAAGATCGATTTCTAGGCATTAAAACGGTTTGGTTCGAAATAGGGGAGTAAAAACGGGTTCTCGGGTTTTCGGCCTTACCGCCGCCGTGTCGCCGCCGCAGCCTTCACCGTCGTCCAGTTGTGCTCCTGGGGTCCTCACGGTGTAGACTGGAGCTTCCCTTGCGTCGAGGTGGTGTGGATGTCGTGGTTTGCTTCTTGGACCCGATTCCTTAGTGTTTCGGGTCTGTGTTTTGCACGGGATTTTCAGAGCAGGGACAGGGGTGGTGGTTGCCGGTGATGCACGGTGATGATGAGCAGATGATGGTGGTGCTGTGGGTGGTCGTCTGGTGGTGTGATGGCGGCTGGTTTGTGCGTTTGGGTTGAGAGAAAATGGAAGGAAAATGCACGGGTTAGGGGGGATGGATGTGTGTTTGTGTGTGTTTGAGAGAAAACAGGGAGGATGATCGTGCATGAAGAAGAAAAAACAGAATGAATGGAGGGCTGAGATGCATTTGGGCAGAGATCCAACGGCTGGGGTTAAATGGAGGGAAAATAAATGATTATAAAATGAGGGAATAGTGTAATGTTGCTTTATTGGAATAGTATGGACTTGGATGAGTGACACTTGTCACTTATCCACTGGTTTGATTTAAATATTAGTTTGGCACGGATTCCCATAATAAATTAATATTTTATTACGTTGTTCTCGATTCGTAAATTTCCGCTAAACGCTCCCTTGACCATAACTTCTTCATACGAACTCCGATTTCGGCGTGCCGCCTGTCTACGGATTCGTGACGTCCCGACCTACGTCATAGTCATGGGTCAAAGTCCAATTATTTCCCGGGTCAAAAGTCAAAGTTTCCCCCCCTTCAAGGGCAAAATAGTCTTTTTACATTAAAATATTATTATTCTCGGTTCGGGTCGTTACAACTGACATGTCCGACACGTAGACTAGTGAGCTCCTAACATAAGGCCGTGTCAGATTTGACAGCTGTCAAACCTTGTCTGATGTCAGATGACGTCAGCGCTGACTTTTCTGGCATTAGTGTTACCTTTTTGACCAGCACTTTTGACCCGCGTGTAGGGGCGCATAAGGGTGACAATTTTTTACACGACTCGAAACCCGCACAAAATTTATCCCGATCAACCTGCACGATTAAAATTTTGGGTCATTTTTGGGTCAACCCGTTATGACCCGTTTAATAAATGGGTAGGTTTCGGGTCAACCTGTTAACCCGTATAATGACCTGTTAACCCGTTTAATAAATGGGTAGATTTCGGGTTAACAAGTTAACCCGTATAACTAACCCATATATCTATCCATTTACCTACCTAAATACCTATTAAATCTTATAATTTAAATAGGTTATGACAGGACCCACCCCGATTATCGCCTCGATAAACGGGAAGCATCCTGTTCCCGTCTGACAATCGAATCCAAAAGACCGGAAAACTAATTAATATTACAACACACCCATTGTCAGACCAGGGAGATTAAACGAATACATCCGACTGGACGTCAAGTCCACAGTTTCACAGAGCAATAATATTACAAAACATGTTAAGGAACAAATCCTACTCTGTGAACTAACTACTCCGCAACGGAAAACTTTATGCCTCCGCCTCAGCCTCGGCGCTTGCCCCCGCACTTGTACCACGACCTGGAGGGAATTTAAAACAACAAAGTGTGAGTGGACCGAAACATAAGTTTTATAGAAAGCAGTTTTTCCGAAATCGGGTTCGCCCTCCAGTTTTGTAACACACATGCATAACCAATATTCAAAAATTGCGTATTAACCTTTGAAAACACTTTTTTCCGAAACACATGAAAAACGTTACAGAGAATCGTCATACTCATGTAAAAACCATTTAATATTACCAGATTCCAGAAACCGTCATTTTGAAACATCAATTGCATAAATCAAGTAAAAAGTGAATCAATAATCACATTTAAGCCGTTGGATCCAACCGAGTCTTTAAACTCAATATCAGGCGTTCCCGGGATTTCAACGAGTCTTTAAACTCAAAACGTGATTAGTAGGCCTCGGGGGTATCACAATAATCGAGTCTTTAAACTCACGAGTCTTTAAACTCAATTCGGGTCTTTAAACCCAGTTTTCGGGCCCGCCTCCGTCATAAATATACCGGGTCTTTAAACCCAAAGCCAGATCCAACAATCAACCGGGTTTTTAAACCCAAAACCGTTTTTAAACACAATAAACCAGGATTCATCACAAACCGTTTTCCAACATCTTTCCGAAATCATATCACATCATAATAGGACTTATGTCCGAATTCACATGCAAATTCCAACACATGCAATTTCCGAAGATTACTTCACAATTATGGTCAAAACATCATAAATCCGAAACATGCATAATCACATTCAGATACTTCATCAAAACATCACGCATGCATAAGCGAAAACCGTAACCTCGAAATGCGTGAAATACGATAAATATCTCGAAAAGCGTGAAAACACATAAAACCGGAATATCATCTTACCATCATAAAATCATATGCAAAACCATAAGATAAATAAGAAAAATAGTCATGCATGCCCAGTTTCGAAATCAAAAAGTCCACTCACAGTTTTAGGACGCGTCAATCGCGTCCCGCGCGCTCCTCTGTAGCTTCGGAAGTGTCCGGGCCTGTAAAAACGTACAAGAAGGGTTACAAACATCCTCAAATAGCTCGTATGATTTTTCCCTAATTTCCCGGATTTTTCGGCGAAATAAACCTTAAGGACCTAAACTTCCGAGCTCCCGAAATTATCCCGAATGACTCCCGAACAACTCGAACTCTAAAGATAAAATGTTAATTAAACTGAAAGGATCAATTTCCATGTTGACCGTGATCGGAGATGACATTGTACGCGCCGTCACGCGCCGCCCAAAGTGGCTGCGCGTGAAGGCCACGCGCCAAGCTATAGTGTCTTCGTTCTTACCCGGATAGACTGATAAACGGGTCTATTACCCGCGACTCAACCCGACCAGTTCAAGCTCAATTCCCAATCAATTCCTCCCGTTTTCAATCCTATTATCTTCTCTAACCCATTAATTTCAGGTCTGTACTGATGATTAACGTCGACTGTCCCTAAATCGTTTCAACCGAGACTTGAACAGACGAACGGGCCGTCACTCAGAACTCACCCAAACTAACTCCATTCTAAAATTAATTTCACCAGTAGATTAAGGGAACTTAGACGAACACAATGGTACAATCAATTGAACTCGCCGTTACCTGGAAGTCGTCGTCCTCAAGCTCGAAAATTCTCAGAACCAGGGAGCTCAGTTCTTGGCCAATTCGTGAGTGTCGTCCTTCGAAATCGATGCGGTTGGTTTCCTCTTGCTCCCAGAAGACTAGAATGGCCCTTGGTTTCGATCAACAAGCCTCACAAATTGAATGCAATTTTTCCCTCCAACTGGTTCTTCTCTGAACCGCAACTCAGGTTCTTGGGCCAACAGCGAACATTCTCCCTCAATTCTTGCACCTTCGTGATTCTTTCACTCCCAGAAGTCTCTCAATGTGTTTAGGTTTGTCTCTCAACCCGTAGAAGTCGAATTCAGAGCTTTCCCCCCAAAAACCCGAAAATGGTTCTTCACGGTTTCTCTCACAGTTCCTCTCAAACTCAGCTCCCAAACTGAACCAAATGACCCAACTGAGTCCTCTCTTCACTCCCTTACTTTGTCGATCAATTCAAACGGCCAGAAACCCGTGGGAGACCAACTGAGGTTTTCTGAAAATGTCTCCCACGCACACAGAAGCCATAGCCATTTCTTTAACCCAGCCCGTGCTTGTGTGGCCTCAGACCGTTCACCCATGTCCCCCATTGCCTCAATCAACATAAACAATGTATCTGATCATTCCACCAAGCCTTAAACAATTGCACGCACAAACTCCACGGCCGCACACTCTATTTTTCCACGGTGGTGAACAGTACCCCGTGTGAAAAGGCCAAAATACCCTCAGGGCAAAAATTACCAAAATGCCCTCCAACTTCCGTGACCCGTAACTCGGTCATCCGACGTCCGTTTCGCGCGTGCCGCCTGTCGTTGTACTCGGGACCTCGAGACGAACCTAACGGTCTTCGAATCATATGGATATCAATTGTCAAACAAAAGTCAACTTTTTCCCTTTATAACGTCCAATTTACGATAATGCCCCTGAACTTCCGAACATCATAACTTTCGCCTCGAGCGTCCGAATCGGACGTGCCACCTGTCTATGAACTCGTGACGTCCCGAACTACGTCACGGTCATCGTTTAATGTCTGTTCGACCTCCCAATCAAAAAGTCAACAAATTGACCACACGAATCACAGGGGTAAAAACGTCATTTTATTCAATATTTTATAATATTACATTTTCAGAATGTCCGGGGCGTTACAGGTTAAACATGTTAAATAGGTTAAACAGGTCGGGTTCGAGTTGGGCATAAATGGGTAAAACAGAGTTCATGACACGACACAAAGCCGATATGACATGACCCATTGCCACCCCTAAGGTCGTATGGGCACGAATTTTGAGGTAGGGTTGATCCTGTTCAAAAGGTTTCAACGATCTGAGTCCAATGGTGGTGGTTTCAGGTCGATCGGAGATCGTTTGATGGGTGAAATGAAGGTTTTTTCCTCAAGAAGCGTGTTTGGGACACGTTGACCATTTCAGGATGTGTGAAGGTTTATGATATGGACTTGTATATGTTAGTAGTAACCTTTGGGTATGATTTGGGTAGGTCCGGACGTTCTGGAGAGTATGGATTAGCCTCGGAGTGGCTTACGACACGGATTTCGAGGCGCAGCTTGGATGGTTTGTGAGTGGATCTTTGTTTTATGAATATGATGCTTGCATAAATGTTTTATATGTGTTTATGAACATGATTTTAGATACCATGAGTGCATGTGATTTAAATATGAGTTGTTTAGCATTTTCATCGAAAATGCGTTATTGTACGTAGTTCGAGATTTCTATTTGATGCGATATTTGAGCTTCAGCCAAGTATTCTACGTGCATGTGTTTTATATGGTTTTGATGGTTTCACGGAGAGGCGTGAAACCGAGGACTGGATTTATGATTTTTGAGGATTTCACGGAGATGCATGAAATCAGTATGTTTTAGAGGATTTCATGGAGATACGTGAAATCGGTATTCGGGCATGAGTCATAATTGATTTAGTCTTTGGCTCGAATGTTAGTCAAAGAGGATTTTGTAATGAGAAATGGTTTTCGAATTTGGAAATATCTTTCGGGCATATGACCCAGTTGACTTATTGTTTGACTATGTATCGAGCTGTGACCTAGTTATGAGATTTATGAAAGATATTTCGGGCATGAGATTCAGTTGTGGATTTGATAGGATTTAAGGAATCCTGGGATATGAAGTGTCGTTGGACACTGGTTTTCGGGTTGTGACCCATTTGGTGATATTTCGGACATATGGCCATATTGATGATTTTTGAGTTAGAGTTCCGATCGCGACGGGTGATGTGTTCATGGCGACGAGATTGATCGGTGATGTGTTCTGGACGATCTAGAGGTGGTCGCGAGGGGTGATGTGTTCACGACGACGAGATCGATCGGTGATGTGTTCCCGACGATTTAGAGGTGGTCGCGATGGGTAATGTGTTTAGGGCGACGAGATTGATCGGTGATGTGTTCCCGACAATCTAGAGGTGGTCGCGACGGGTGATGTGTTCACGGCGACGAGATCGGTCGGTGATGTGTTCACGACGATCTAGAGGTGGTCGCGACAGGTGATGTGTTTATGGCGACGAGATCGGTCGGTGATGTGTTCATGACAATCTAGAGGTGGTCGCGACGGGTGATGTGTTCACGGCGACGAGATCGGTCAGTGATGTGTTCACGAGGATCTAGAGGTGGCCGCGACGGGTGATTTTTTCACGGCGACGAGATCAGTCGGTGATGTGTTCACGACGATCTAGAGATGGTTGCGACGAGTGATGTGTTCACGGCGACGAGATTGGTCGATGATGTGTTCACGACGATCTAGAGATGGTCGCGACGAGTGATGTGTTCAGGGCGACGAGATCGATCGGTGATGTGTTCTGTTAGCCTAGTTACGTATAAAAATCATCAATTATTTTGATACATAGGGATAGATTAGTACTTAGGCTGATTTTACATTTAAAGATGATATTTACATTAGTTTTGAAGAAAGTAACAATTATGATTATCACACAGTAACAAATGAAAAAGATAGTCAAGTAGATAGATAGATTACTTGACTATCTTTTTCATGTGTTATATATATAGGATGAGAATCTACCTTATAGGTAGGATAAATGCAATTAACTATGTTTCAAAACTATATGTGTGTATATATATATATATATACACACGTGGATGTTACTTGCAGAAGTGAGGATTTATTACTAGTTATTCTTGGATCAAACATACGTATATGTATAGATATATATATATATATATATATATATATATATATATATATATATATATATATATGCAGCCGTGGCAGGTGGCAGGATGCTCTTAATATATAGGTCTTTAAAAAGAATGGTAATTGTTTTCACTTGAAGTTAATTAAGGAAAAGGAAAAACTTTCTATTTGACGAGTTTATAAATTATGAATTTATATTTTAAAATTTTAATAGTAGTAGATTATATAAAAAGGAGAAATAAATAAAGAAGTAAATTAAAAAAATTAAAGCATTAAAAGACAAAAGATCGAAGAGAATGATGAATGGAAAGAAGAAAAGAAAATGAATTTGAAATTGAAAGTGAAGTTGTCGATTCATTTGTCTAAATCACCCCTCAAATGTCAACCACATACATTCATTAACTTGTTTCATTCCCCTCGTTCATCAAATCTCTCTCAATATCTCGAACGCTTCAACTTCTCACCTACTGCTAATTCAAACCCCCACCCCCCCCCCATCTATTTTTTTTTATATATAAATACCACCTGATCAAGAGATGCAGCGAACCGCTTTCATAATTCCATCATCATTTTATCAAACTCTTTACTCCAACAACGCAACAATTACGAACTCGAACTCAAACTGTTCAAGCTGAAGCAGCCATGGCAGATGATCACTTTCAGGCAACTGGCAACTGGTGGGACACCTCTTCATCATCAAGAGCAAGGTTCGAGACCGGGGCATTGCCCCCGTCTTTGGGAACTTTTGGATGGCAACAAGAGATGGTTGACATCAAAGCAAGGTCTTCCATGGATTCCGGTTCAGTTTCCGGTACTTGTTCCATGCTCTTCCAAGATACACACAAGTTGCAAGAAGCCCCGGACTCCGCCGCCTCCGGTGACGCCAACTTGCATATGATGGGTTTAGGGCTTTCTTCCCATGCCACAGATTGGAACCAGGCCGCCTTATTGTAAGCTAGCTAGCTGCTACTCCAAAAATGAACTACATATAAATTAAATTCATCTTAATTATTTGTGTTCAGGTTTGTCCATGAAATTTGAATGGGAAATATTGTATGATTTGATGATGTTTAATTAATTGTTGCATACACAGTCGAGGTGGGAAGGCGGCGGAGACAAGTTTTCGTTCAATACTCGAAGAAAACATGAACTCGAATACAAGCTTTGATCAAGAAGCTGAGCAACAGCTGCAATGGAGGGACAAGTTGTTTGGCGGCGATTCGTCTCACAACGAGTTTAAGCAGCAAATGAACCGGGGATTGTCTTTGGATCAAACTCAGTTTAGTCCTCAATACAGCTCCGGCGACAGCACGGTGACATGCCAAGGGTTAGCTTCTAGCTTTCAAATGGATTCAACGGCGGCGGCTTTGTGTGGAGGAAACCCATCCACTATATTGCAAGGACTATTGGGACCCCATCATGGTAGTAGTAATAATCAGCAGCAGCAGCATCAACCGCCTAATTCATCATCCTCCATCTCCATCAATAATTTCAGTTATCATCACCAACCAAACTATGGGATTCCTAGTAATTCGAGTCATGAGGTGTTGCCTTCTTGGTCTAAAGTCCCTCAATTTCTAAGAACCTCTCCTCCCAAACCTCATAGCAGCCATTTACAATTTTCTAATATTGCTCAATTTTGGAATGCACCTCATGAGGCTGCCATGAAAGATGTCCGCCCAGCCACCGGCTTTTTGATCCCCTCCTTGCAGCCACAATTTCCCGCGGCGCGATTCGATGAAAAACCAAAGGTACTATACATATATTATTATTGTCAACAACATTAATGTATGTGGATCAGTGGATGTGGAAGCAAATAACAATTAAGTGATGATTAGGGTTTTGATTAATTATGATGATGGAAGTGATTTAACGACTTAAATTAATATTGAGCAGAATATATCTGAGACTCAGGAATCGGGTGCAGTGGGGAAGAAAAGTGGGAGCGAAGCGGCATCAAAAAGGGCTCGGAATGAAACCTCATCACCTTTGCCAGCTTTTAAGGTACCCTAGTTAAATATATTGCACCAAAAAATGAAGCCACTTTTATTTTTTTTTTAATTTTTTAATATATTTATTGGGGCAAGAGCGAGGGAGATGATCATGAGTTTGTGTGTATTAAAAGCTTTATCTTTTATGATGAACATATATATACAACACATGGATGCATGAGAAGTTGATGTAGCTTTGATATATGATCATATATAGGTGAGGAAAGAGAAGATGGGGGACAGAATCACTGCCCTCCAACAATTGGTTGCACCTTTCGGAAAGGTAAATAAATTGAACTCCTTAACGCTATCTTTCTCCTTTACTTTCACAAATTTAAAGATGGAGCTATCTTTAGGCTATAGCTACCTACTCACATTGCGTAGTGCGTATTCCTCCTCATTAATTTGTAAATCGAAAACTTCAAATTAATTTGCGAATATAAACAACAATATTCACTATCTATGTTTAGATTTAATTATGACTTGGATCTCGATGTACCTAACTATTATGGTGAGGAGCTTTAATTAATTACAGTTCAACTAAAATTCACTCTTATTGTGGTTGTCAGACTGATACAGCCTCAGTGCTCTCTGAAGCGATTGAATATATAAAGTTCCTCCATGAACAAGTTAATGTAAGTCCCATGAAGCTTCAATGATCACAATGCAACCCATTCTATTACGGCACAAATTAAAATTTAAAATATACATATAATATATTTTAATTATCTGAATTAATATTTATAATTATATATATCAGGTTTTAAGCACCCCATACATGAAAAATGGAGCTGCCATACAACACCAGCAGGTGCATTAATTTTATTCTCCTTGCTGCTATTCAACAATCATTAATAAATAATATACGCCCAGCTAGTACTGATTCCAATCACTTTATCATTGGGACTTAGTAAATTAAGCTAATTATATATGTGTTTATTTTGTCGATGCAGAATTCTGATAAAAAGGACCCTGATCAGGGTGCAAAGCAAGACCTTAGAAGCCGAGGGCTGTGTTTAGTACCGGTTTCGAGCACATTTCCGGTGACGCATGAGACGACGGTTGATTTTTGGACGCCTACATTTGGAGGAACTTTCAGATAGAGATGGAGCATAAAGAAATGGTAAAGTTGCGTCTGGGCTCTAATATATGTTTATATATCGAAACCCTAGGTGACCAATGGTTGAGGAGGAATTCATGATGGTAAGATGAATGGAGGAAACAGAGATATATATGCCCACGTAAGTATAAAGAGCTGTGTCCTGGTCTGATCTGGGATGGAAAACAAGTAATAACATTGGTGTGAGGCCAGGAAAGATATTTGAATGGCACTCCGAAGAAGACCATGACATTGTTGGGCCAGCTACAGGCTAAATGATCCAGTTTTTGCCAATTATTTGGGACCAATTGGGAGCATATATGTAAATTAATTAATTGTTGTAATGATAATCATTCAAGAATTATGATTAGACCGGTAGCATTAAGATAAGAACAGGTGCTGAATTTAGGGAAACTTTATTCTGATTAGTCTTAGTTTAGAAAAAAGATTTGGACTTTTTTTTTTTTTTGGGTTGGGTACGTGCGTAAAGATCAGTCTTCTCTCATAGACTCTAAAATTCCCGAGCAACTCTGAAGTTGATGTATAGCCGAGAGAAGATGAATGTGTAGGTTGTTATAAATTAAAGCCGATCGAGCTGATGATGATTTTGTTTATTTATTAATATATATAATGAAGAAAAAGGAAGTTTGATTCCTTGTTGCTATATTGTGAATAGAGGTGGCAGTGGCTTTAGTTTAAGAGAAAAAGAAAATGGAGAAAATTTGGAAGGAATAATTGAATGAATTTAGAAGAAGATGGCATTTGATTGGAGATCTCACTTTTGATTTGTTTTCGTGGTGGGAATATGTTAGTGGAAGTCAGAAGATGACCCACTGCACAGCACTGTACTGCACTGCACTGCTCCTTTTATTAATTTACATATTTTGTAATTGTTTTTGGGATATTTTATCTTGCTATTAAAATTTTGTAATTAAATTTGTTTGTGTATATATATTTTTTCTTCATTAGAATCGTTAGATGCTATATATGAGTCATGATGTGTGCTTTTTATCGAATGGTCAGTGGTCACATTGAAAGGCTTTCATTGGAAGGTACACCGTTCTTCTTTCTCCATCCATGGATCGATGGATCATGGATATACGTTCTATATATCCTCCATCTCTACAGTCTTCTGGAACTTATGAATGCATGGTCCCCCTCTTGCATCTAATGTTAATTAGGGGTTTTAATTATTATCTTTTTTATTATCAAAGTTTTAAAACTTAATTTATTATATATGAGAATTGAATACTAATTAACTACACGTACATTAAGAGTCGATCGGTTATAATTGGCTTTTATTTTTAAAGTTAGAAAAGAGTTAATACGAGTTTGATTATGAATTAGATTTAAATTTAAATTTATAATGTTTATGAATGCTCATACGAGTTTGAAAGGCTTCCCGTGATGATTAGAAATCGTTTTCAATTATATTTGTAAGCGGGTTCCTTTTGTTATATTTTATATTTAAGAAAAAATTATAACAAACGTTCTTAAATTTTATATTAATTTTAGAAAATGACTTTAAACTTGATTTTTAAATTCTACCTTCTCTTAATTTGTTCGAAATAATTTCAACAAAATCGACGGACTAGAAGGAGGCTTTGATATGGGGTTCGAAGAGATCAGACCCTGTTACTTCTGGGAATGTTCAACTGGCATTGAAACTATAAACACCTTATGGTTGTCAATATTCAACACCTTTGGCAATCCCGTGCATGTACCGGCGCCATGTGCCTGCACCTATGCCTGTACCTGCACCTGTGTTTATACTTGCGAATGTGCCTGTACCTGTGCCCGTGGCTGGCCCGTGCCAAGTCCAAGGGCCGTGCTAAAGCCAGTTCTCTGTCAACAATCGAGTCCCAGGTCCTATTCCTGCGCTTGCGCCATGATCGTGTCTCTGGACCTGTCCTAGTTCTGGTTCCAACCAAGCACCCTCCAAGACCTGCCCTGACCATGCCACGACAAGCGATACCCGAAATTGTCAACTTTATGCCAGCGTTGTTACGAGTGCACATTCCTTCACTAGAGATGTACTTGGGAAACTTATTCAATACTTTATCCAAACGCACTATCAGGACTCAAACATGTCCTAGAAATGACCTAAGGTTGGCCCGAGATATGTCATGCGCTTGGATTTGGGCCCAGATTTGGGACTCAATATCTTGATCCATTTCCAACTTAGCTCTGATCCTCAAACCTTCGAAGAATGATATTACTAAGCTTAAGGCATGGTTTGAATTAGTGGTTGAGGCCCGTGGCATGCCCTGTTCCAGAATGTTCTCAAAATGCCCAAATTGAGTTATTTCGGGGCCCAGATAAGTTCCAGTTATGTTCTCAACATTCAAGGTAGATTTCAACTATAGGGGTGACATCTAGGCAACCTAATCGTACTTTAAAACCTTCCTTAACATGCAAGAAAGAAAAAAAGAAGAAGTTATTTATCTTGTTTTCACTTGCCACAAATCAATCCCTCTCATGCTAGGGAATCGGTTTTGCTGACCAAGTCCAGCTAGAAATGGCTGGTTAGTCCAAGTTTTGATAGAATTCCCTTTCAAAAAAATTTCCTTAATCCTTGAAGATTCATCTCCTATAAATAGATGTCCTTAAGGAATTACTTAGAGGGCCCTCTTACCTTTTTCCTTGGATAAGTCATAGCCGCAAATTGTAATCTTATTTTCAATAAATGATTTTTTTCTTCAATTTGGACATGAAGATTGGAGAAGAGGCTCTGCTGTATCTTTTTAATGTGCAATCATTGTCCTTTTTACTTGTATTCTAACCTCTTATTATTTTTTTAATTCATATTATGTCTTTCAATTCAATTACGCATAAGTAGGTTTTTTTATAGGATTGGGGCTTCTTGAAGCCCTAGTCATGTTAGTTTCGTAGTTAGATTTCTGACTCTTTATTGTGATTGTTGTGTATGCTGAATTTGTTAAATTATGCCAATAAGCCTTGCTAACTTGTTTGTATATAATTATAAACAAGGTTTAAAAAGGCGCTAGGCGCTCCTAGGACGGCTAGGCAAAGCCTATGAGGTATTTTTTGGGGACAAAATTTAATAAATTAATGATATAATAAATACTACTAAACAATTGTAGAATAAAAGTTTATTTTACACACAAATAAATTCAATTGAGATAATTTTTTATTAAATATTAAGTGTTTAAGAGTTAGCGTCAAAGACGAACTAAATACAAGTGCATGAATCAATGGTAACCCGTACAAGTGCATGAACCAACTAAATACAAGTCCAAGTCCAAGTCCAAGTCCAAGTTGTCCAACTAAGTCCAAGTCCATTTATCTTTTTTCAAATCCAAGTCCAAGTTGCCCCTTTTTATTTTAGTTCTATCTTTCCCAAGAAGAGAGTACAAGATCGAAGACCAAAATTGGAGATGAAAAATAAAGACGAAGAGAGTGAGAGCACGGATGAAAATGTCGCCGGAATCGGCGATATATCGTCCGATATATCGCTTTTTCCGGCCGGCGACACATAAGCGGAGGGGGAAGGCTAATCTTCCACCAAAATCGACGATATCGGCGGATATCGGCGGATATCGACGATAACCGTCGATAAATCCGATATTGACCGACATTCCCGATTTCGGACTCAACCCTACAAATTTCCCTAGCTAATTCGGCAGCTAGAAACCGAAAGCACACAAAAGAAAATCAAGAACAAATTTCTATCATCACGGACGAAACAGAGTTTGGGGGAAACAAAGTTCAATCATTGAACAAGTGGGCAATAATTGACAGACAGACTCATTCACGGGCGATTATTGAAGGAAAAAACCAAGGAAGGATCACGGACTCACCAATTGGGGATGTGCATAAATTGGGGGCAACCAGCAACATCGAAGAAACAAGCCACCCAATTTCCTGATCTCCGAAACACACCCAGTCGAATGCACAAGCTCTGTGGCTCCACCACCGTCGCCGGCAACCTCTGTCGACCCCAACTCCTGAGTCGACCCTCGACGGCCGCTCCACCACCAACTCATCCTCTCTGTGGCTCGCGCCGCCTCTCGCCCTCACGGTCTCACTTCTCCGTCGAGTCGCCGCCTCGCCGCCTCGCCGCCTCGCCCTCTCCGCTTCTGTCCCTCACGGATCACCTCGGTCCGTCGGTCGTCATCTCCACGGATGAAAATGTCGCCGGAATCGGCAATATATCGTCCGATATATCGCTTTTTCCGGCCGGCGACACATAAGCGGAGGGGGAAGGCTAATCTTCCACCAAAATCGACGATATCGGCGGATATCGGCGGATATCGACGATAACCGTCGATAAATCCGATATTGACCGACATTCCCGATTTCGGACTCAACCCTACAAATTTCCCTAGCTAATTCGGCAGCTAGAAACCGAAAGCACACAAAAGAAAATCAAGAACAAATTTCTATCATCACGGACGAAACAGAGTTTGGGGGAAACAAAGTTCAATCATTGAACAAGTGGGCAATAATTGACAGACAGACTCATTCACGGGCGATTATTGAAGGAAAAAACCAAGGAAGGATCACGGACTCACCAATTAGGGATGTGCATAAATTGGGGGTAACCAGCAACATCGAAGAAACAAGCCACCCAATTTCCTGATCTCCGAAACACACCCAGTCGAACGCACAAGCTCTGTGGCTCCACCACCGTCGCCGGCAACCTCTGTCGACCCCAACTCCTGAGTCGACCCTCGACGGCCGCTCCACCACCAACTCATCCTCTCTGTGGCTCGCGCTGCCTCTCGCCCTCACGGTCTCACTTCTCCGTCGAGTCGCCGCCTCGCCCTCTCCGCTTCTGGCCCTCACGGATCACCTCGGTCCGTCGGTCGTCATCTCCAAAGTCGCCCAAACAAACAACAAATCGAGTACAGAATTAATACTGTACCCTTTGATTATATACGCCCGTACTCTCCAAATGAAACACCCCGTTTCATTTGTGGGTTTTTTTAAAAAAAACCTTTTTCTATATATTTAAAAATTTAAACCTAGATTATTATTTTTAATATATTACTTTCATCCTTAACTCCTTTTTTTAAATGTTATAATTTAGAATATTGAATTTAGAATATATTACTTTAATGTAGGAATATATGTTTTAATTCAAATAATTTCAATAAAGTGATTATAATTTAGAATTATTAATATTATTTTATTATTAGTCGTAATTTTATTATTATGATTATTTCTTATTATCAAAGTCTAATTATTTTTCATTTAAAATAGACGGTAAAATATGTTATAATTTAGAATATATTACTTTAATGTAGGAATATATGTTTTAATTCAAATAATTTCAATAAAGTGATTATAATTTAGAATTATTAATATTATTTTATTATTAGTCGTAATTTTATTATTATGATTATTTCTTATTATCAAAGTCTAATTATTTTTCATTTAAAATAGACGGTAAAATATGTTATAATTTAGAATATATTACTTTAATGTAGGAATATATGTTTTAATTCAAATAATTTCAATAAAGTGATTATAATTTAGAATTATTAATATTATTTTATTATTAGTCGTAATTTTATTATTATGATTATTTCTTATTATCAAAGTCTAATTATTTTTCATTTAAAATAGACGGTAAAATATGTTATAATTTAGAATATATTACTTTAATGTAGGAATATATGTTTTAATTCAAATAATTTCAATAAAGTGATTATAATTTAGAATTATTAATATTATTTTATTATTAGTCGTAATTTTATTATTATGATTATTTCTTATTATCAAAGTCTAATTATTTTTCATTTAAAATAGACGGTAAAATATGTTATAATTTAGAATATATTACTTTAATGTAGGAATATATGTTTTATTTCAAATAATTTCAATAAAGTGATTATAATTTAGAATTATTAATATTATTTTATTATTAGTCGTAATTTTATTATTATGATTATTTCTTATTATCAAAGTCTAATTATTTTTCATTTAAAATAGACGGTAAAATATGTTATAATTTAGAATATATTACTTTAATGTAGGAATATATGTTTTAGTTCAAATAATTTCAATAAAGTGATTATAATTTAGAATTATTAATATTATTTTATTATTAGTCGTAATTTTATTATTATGATTATTTCTTATTATCAAAGTCTAATTATTTTTCATTTAAAATAGACGGTAAAATATGTTATAATTTAGAATATATTACTTTAATGTAGGAATATATGTTTTATTTCAAATAATTTCAATAAAGTGATTATAATTTAGAATTATTAATATTATTTTATTATTAGTCGTAATTTTATTATTATGATTATTTCTTATTATCAAAGTCTAATTATTTTTCATTTAAAATAGACGGTAAAATATGTTATAATTTAGAATATATTACTTTAATGTAGGAATATATGTTTTATTTCAAATAATTTCAATAAAGTGATTATAATTTAGAATTATTAATATTATTTTATTATTAGTCGTTTTTTTTATTATTATGATTATTTGTCATTATCAAAGTCTAATTATTTTTCCTTTAAATTAGTTGGTAAAACATGGCTAGTGGAAGTGCAAGTGCAAGTGAAAGCCGCCCAAGACCTGGACGAGTTGACCCAGCATGGAAATATGCCATTACAATTCCTGGAAATAAAAACGGTGCCATATGTTCGTTTTGTCAACATCAGTTTCAGAGTGGAGGCATAACGCGATTAAAGTTTCATTTAGCAGGTTTTGATCCGAAAAAAAATGTTCAAAAATGCAAAGACGTACCTAAAGCTATTAGGGATGAGGTTAGAGCATGGATCAAAAGTAAAGATACTGCTAAACAGACTAAGAATATGATTGGGGAGAATATACGAGCTGGCTTGAGAGGAGATCCACAAGACACTCAACAGAGCATTCAGATTAACGATAGCGATGATGAAGAGGATGATGATGGATTCGCTTATCCACCAGATGTGCATAGATCTGAGATAGCAGCATATCGCTTTGCTGTAAATGCATCAAGAGATGAGGCACGACGAAGTGTCGACAATTATGGAGTTGGGTCCATGCGTGGTGCTCAAGGAGGCAGTAGCAGTCGTCAACCACCGCAACAGATGCGTCGATCACAAAGTTTGCGTGATCCATTTTCAATTCCTCCCGAACCGACACTCTACAAAACCGCACGAAGTCAACAGAAGACTGTAAAATCGATGTGGAAAGGGACGAAAGAGAAGTTGGGTCGATACATAAGCAAATTTTTTATATATGAAGGCGTGGCTCCAAATAAAGCCAACTCTCATCATTTTAAGAATATGATCATTGAAGCCCAACGAGCAGGTATTTAATAAATTTATTTATTTATTATACATGTTTATTTAGCTTATGAAATAGCATTAAATGCTAACTTATGTTTTGGTTTGCAGGTGAAGGCGTGTCCACTCCTTCTCCATATGAAGTGAAAAATAAATATCTTCCTATGGAGTATGAAGACATGACGGCGTATGTGGAGCAACAAAAGCGACACTGGGAAACTTATGGATGTACCATAATGTGCGATGGTTGGACCGGTCCAACGAAGTTATCCATAATTAACTTCATGGTATATAGTAAGGGTTCAACTGTATTTCTCAGGTCAGTTGATTCTTCCAAATTTCATAAAGACTATGTGTACATAGGAAATTTGTTGAAGGAAGTTGTTCAGGAGGTTGGAGTACAAAATGTTGTACAGATCGTTACTGATAATGGGTCGAACTTCAAAAAGGCTGGAAAAGAACTGATGAAGACTTATCCGCTCTATTGGACTCCTTGTGCAGCCCATTGTATCGACCTAATATTTGAAGATATTGGGAAGAATGAGACAATGGCGCTCATCATAAAAAATGCTAGGCAGGTAACTAACTACATTTATAATCATATATGGTTACTTGCTCAGATGCATGAATTCTGTCAAGGTGACTTGGTTCGTCCTGGTGCAACTCGGTTCGCAACCAACTATATTTGTATAAACAGTATAGTTAAGCATAAAGTTGGCCTTAGAAGGTTGTTTACCAGTGATCAATGGCATAGTAGCCCATTGAGTAGGAAAGTGGAAGGCAAGAGGGTTGAGGCTGATATCCTCGACCAAAGATTCTGGGAGTCCTTGGAGATGATGCAATCAATATATGAACCATTATATTGCATCCTCCGAATTGTTGATACAGAGGTAGTCCCAACCATGCCAATCCTGTATGATATGTTCAATCGAATGAAAGAAAAGATAACCCGTCTTAAAGGGAAGAAGTGGGTCCTTAAAATCATACAGGAGCGATGGGAAAAAACATTAGTGCATCCCTTACATGCCGCTGGTATATTTCTATCTTATTGAACTTGTTAATATTTTATTTTATTGTTGTTTACTAAGCAAAGTTCATTCATGATTTGCAGCTTATTACTTGAATCCTCGATATCAATATCAAGCAGGTGTTGGGCATGACTCCTTCCTTGTCCAATCAGTTCAACAAGTATTCCTCAAACTGAATCCAAATGGACAAGTGGGTTTACAAAATTTTGGAGTAGACATAAGTTCACTACCATATATGAACCTTGATGAGTTATTTTGAATCTTGATGAGTTATTTCGAATCTGTACATCTATGGCATTATATTACCATCAGCCTTAATGTAGTTGATCAACTTTAGAGATGGTCGGAAAAAATTTCGTTCACCTATAGCTGTACAATCACGAACGAAAATGCCCCCAGGTATATTACTTGCATTTAACTTGATATTCTATGGATTAGCACTTTATAATGCCTCTTACATTAAACTTGATTATGACAGCTGAGTGGTGGGAACTATATGGCCAAGCTTCTCCCAGCTTGCAACAAATTGCTGTTCGTATATTATCACAAACGGCATCATCTTCGGCATGTGAGAGAAATTGGAGTACATTTGCTTTAATTCATACAAAGCAAAGAAATCGTCTCGCATATTCTAAGTTAGAACAACTTGTTTTCTGTTATTACAACATGAAACTCAAGTTAAGAGATGAAGAAGCCGAAGCCGAAGCCGGTAAAATTGTGGAAGAAGACTACGTTGACCTGTTGGAAATTGCAGGTCAACATGTGGAAGGTAATGAGGCTGATCCACTTCAAGCATGGATTATGCCAGCTCACTTGGATGATGATAGTGGAAGGCCTGACCCTCGAGTAGCACATCTTGCTAGTGAACACGGTGTTAATGTCGATAGAGTGCTATCTGAAGAAGTGGGGAGTGAAGACGTCGGAAGTGAGCGGACAATGTCTTCATGGGAGAGATCAATGCTTGGTTCTACCGGTAGACGTGACTTACGAGCTGATGCTACTAGTAAGGGACTTCATCAAAATAAATCTCCAGATGATGATGATGATGATGATGATGATGATGATGATGGGGGAGATGATGGAGGAGATGATGTTGAGACAAACGATGAAGACAAGGATGACGGAGGGGATGATGACGGGGGAAATGAACATGTAACCGATACATATGCACCCTTGAGCCCATTTACTGAAGAGGCGGATTTCACTCATGCCACACAAGATTATGATCATGGGTGTAGAGAAGGAGGAGTAGGAATCGGTGGTGTCGGAAAAGATTACACGCGGACAAGAAACATATATGAAGGTTATGGAAACCCATCTTCTGAGGATTCCATGGTAATTAGTTTTGAGTCAATGAGTTTAGGCACCGATCCTAGTAACAACTCAAATGATCCATATGCTTATGGTCCATATCGTCACCCCCTGTTAGACAACCATCTCCCTCAAATGTCACATGAAGATTATGGAGAAGTTAGTTGGGTAAATCCGAACTACCCTATCTATGGAGGAAAAGTAGGCCATTCAAAGGAGATATACGAATACTATGTCCAACAATACATTTCCTTTTGGTCAAATAGCATCAGTTGGCAAAACTTTTGTGTCTTGGTAGATCAAGAGATTCAAGACCAATCTAATTTTCAAGCTGGTCGACACTCTACTTGTTTTTGATCAAGTTCAATGTGTACAATATTGTTAATGCAATATTATCAATGAAATTATGTTTTAATTTAAGTTTTTCTTTAATATTTTATATTGTTAGTGGTTGGCAGATCTATATTCTATCATATGATTCATCATATATTTATCATATCAAAGTCATTTTATAGTTTTTATTAGCCCTATATAACCATTATTGGGTACTTAAGTGTTTGCCAAAGTTTCATTCCAAATTTCCGTCATTTGGACCCAATTTCCGTCATTTTTGTTGACCGTAAACGATATCGATATCGATATCGATATCGATATTTGGGGCGAGATATCCGTAAATTCGGCGAGCGATATATCCGTCGATATCGATATTTTCATCCTTGGGTATTTGACTATTGGGTAGTCACTGAGTTTAAGTGCTCTTATTTGGGTATTGGGTATTTGGGTTGGGCAATGGGTAGTCTGAGTCTCGACCTCATGAAGTCGTTTGAGTTTTGACTTTTGAACATTGAAGTTGATTGATTGTTTTGAACTTTTAATTATGAATTTTAGAATTTATCAATGATATTGTGAACATAGGATAGCCGATAGCATATGGATTCACAATTGAATATTGGGTGATGTTGTAAATTTGTGATTTTGATTGTGAATATTGGGTAATGTTGTGAAATGGTGATTGTGAATTTCAGAAATTTGTGATTGATGAATGCATGGGACTGATTTTGATGCATATGGAATGGGGATTGCAAGATTTTTTTTAACCTCCAAACCCTAGGCCGTATAGGTGCCGCATAATTCGACAACCGCCTACAGCTAACGCATAGGCCATATTCGCAGCATCACCCCTCCGGCTAGCGCCTAGACGCCACCTATGCTTCTGTTTTGAACATTAATTATACATGTGATTGCTTGACAGAGTGACAGACCATAGTATCACCTTGCAATTTATAGCATCGAGTTTAGGAGGGGGAATCCTATTCGTAATCTAACTTTATGACAACCTAGGATTTAACATCACTTTTGTAGGGGTAATGTAGTGTCATTAAATTTTCTTAGTACTTCGTGCATTATCTTAAACGGTAGATAATAGATGTTCTAGGTGCACATCATATTTAGAACATGCTGAGTAAGGGTGAATAATTTGTGCGGAGTGAACCTTAACAAGATTTTCATATGGGCACTTAAATCAGAGAATACATAGTAATTAGGTCAAGTAAATCTAATGAGGAACTATAATTGGTTAGAGTTGACTGTAAACCCTTATTCACCTTAATCAACTAATGTTAATAATCATTGTTCATGTGTTTAAATCCTGTCTTTGTTTATTTATTTGTGTGAATCTTCAACCATCAACCCCCTATTTGTATTTTTTTTTACTCTAATTTAACTTGAATCTAAACCTAATTTGGACATCATCGTTGAAAAAATCTTCGAGGGATCTACCATTGCGTACTACTACACTACCATATTCGATTTTGTGCACTATTTATAACTAGTAGAATTATTTTTCTTAATTGTCATTGATAAATTTTCTATCTAGTTTTTGGTGCCATTGCTAGGGACTTGACGGTGCTCATTCATTTAGATTCTTAAATGTGTTTATTAGCTATGTCAATTTAATTTAGTTTCTCTACTAACTTGGTTTGCAATTTTTCTTTGTATATATGAACATCTTCCACATGGATACGGGATTGCAAAATTATCCATATATGGACGCAGGAACATAGAATGACCTATACCAAAACTCATATTCATTCAATCATGGGTGGGCCAATCGGCCTAATTTCATATTCAACACCACTCAATCAGTTCCTAACTAGGTCCCATCTACTGATTTTCAATCTTCATTTCAGGCCATAATACAAAGTATGGAGGCATGTAATCAAAGTATGGCTGCTGCTACTCAAGAAGTCCAATAAATGAATCCTAACTTGGTATAATTGACTGCGGTTATGAGGGCAACAAGTATACCAGGTCTAATTAGAGATATGAGAATCAAATGGAGCAGCCTGCATTCCACATGAGTCCTAGTCAAGACATTGCACCTCTCCACTAAGTGCTGTCATGGATAGTGCTTATAATGCAATAGAAGTTTAGCTAACACTCCGCCAAGTGCTTGCCATGGGCACCCTATTTTCAACTCCAGGCCATGACATGACTTTGCCTCTCTAATCTACTTTGATTGAACAATAGGACAACCTCAATTATGCCCGTAATTTTTTTCCTTCTTTTCCAATGATTATGATGTTTATTCAGGGCCTAACCATGCTTCGTTACCTTGTACTCGCAGATTGGAAATTGACATGCAAGAAGAGTGGGAGGAAGCTCATAGGAAGGTTGATGGTGAAACACACGTCCAAGACAAGCCCATACCTATACCATATGTGCTACCTAGAAACATTGCATTACCGCATAATCTACCTTGTAATGTGCCTGCGGCTCTACTCCAAATTCAGACTTAAGATGCATATGAGCTAACAGGACTTGTCCATAATTTCCGTGAAAATTGGACCGGTCCTGCTCCTATCTAACAACTCTTATAAGACACAATATTACCAATTTTAATCATAACCAAATCTTATTAAACTAACCAAATGAAACTCACCCTTGTGAGGTTACCGCCCACTTCCAATCCATTTTCCCCAACAAGTAGTGGTATTTACCAGTTCGACCATGCTCGATTTTACTTTGTCACCATTTATTTTTATTTATGTCCTAAAATTTGGTAATATTCTATCGTAATTACCTTTAATCACATGCTACAATATAAATAGATATATCAAATTTATATACAACATCATGTTGACATGTTATTATTTACATGTCATCATCGTATCATCATTATTATATCCTCATATATTTATTCTTCAATAATAGTTCATCGTTCTTTTTCCTTACACAAATTGCAATTCGAATATCAAGAAGAACACGTATGTATATCTATATAAAACTAACTTCTAATATCTCAAGTATAATCACACAATAAACCAAGTATACAGACGCAAATATAAGCCAAGTATAAATCATAATATTTACAAACATATACAAAACTTTAGAACATAAGCATTAATCCTTTAACCGCATCCATACACATTCATTTATCCTTTTCACATATTCCAATTCATCATAATTAATCTTTTTCACTTCATTACAATTGACAAGACCCATTCCAATCCTCCTGGATTATCACGGGATGTGCCCTGCTCCCCGTCTGACATCACATGCCAGACTAGGGATAAAACCGTAATCCGCTCGGGGTTAGCAGAGTGCACAGTGATTTTCAGAGTGGCGACGACATGTGATGTCTCGATCTCTGCTATAGCCTGCATCCTCGATCAACCTGAAGGGTGCAAAAAATAATCAAAAGTGTGAGTGGACAAAATAAACATTTATTTAAAACCATTTTCCAAATATACCTTTTTCACCCTCCGTTTTCCAATGCATGCATGCATATCAATTTAAAATAGTACTTTCTAATAAAATAGTACATATGGAAAACAACTACTTTCATCATAAAACCAACACATGTTTAAAAACATCTGGACACAATCAATCAGTCAAAAACCTCGGGACTCATTCTTATATCCAACCTCTGTCACATCTCATATCATCATCAATCACGTCATTCATTCAACGCGTGCAAATAAGCTCCAGGACTGCTCAGATCCAAGCACGTCGTCGTGAACACATCACCGGCCGACATTTCTGATCATCATGAATGCATCACCAATTGATCTCCATATAATACCAGCACTCCCGAGTCGAGCCTCCCTCGAATGCACCATAACAAGCAGTGCTTTGTGACCTCTCCGGGCGAACACATCCCATCTCGTAGGCGAGCATTATCTCCAGGATTTTCTCCGGGGAAACATATTCGCAACCGGAAGCCTTCTCATACTCATCATCTTGGAGAATGGTCATAGTAAAAACGTTGGAAACATATTTTCATTGTTCAAATCAAATAAGTTGTATTGTACAAGGTCCCGGTCCAAAACATGGTTTCCACAAAAACACCTAAAATCAGTGTCCAATTCTCATTTCGTATTCTCAAATCATTTCACAGTTAAATCCTGTGTTTCACGTGGGATCTCTGCCCAAAACCAAATCTCAACAAGGTCACAAGCTCGGAATTTCATCATAATTGGGTCACAAGCTCGACACATCATTTCAATAGGGTCACAAGCCAGAAACATAGTTTCATAAAACATTTGACTATAATCTCAGTTAAAACCATAATCCAACTGGGTCTCATGCCCAAAAGCCATTTTCACGAAAATCCATACAACCGTTCAAAACCGATAATCAACTAGCATACAAAACATTTATACATTTCATCAATTTAACCATATGCAAACCTTACATTTCATACCATATTTATAAAACATTAAAACATATATGCATGCATCATTTATAAACCAAAGTCCATTCACACACGGTCCACGTTGCATGCTCAAAATTTGCGTCGTAAGCCAATTTGAAGCTAATCCACAGTCCCCGGGACATCCGGACCTGTCCAAATCATATCAAAGGTCACAATCCATCGATATAAGTACTAATCATAATCCCTAAAAACTCCCAGAACAGTTAACGTGTCCCGAACACGCTTCCCGAGGCTAAAAATCTCCAAATGACCCATTAAACGACCTCTGATCGACCTGAAACCACCACCATTGGATTCAGATCGTCGAAACCTTTCAAACATGATCGATTTAACCTCGAAATTCGTTCCCATGCTCCCTCATGCGTCAGTCAAAATTCTGATCAACGGTCAATGCTAACGTTAGCAAAGTCAACGCTGACGTCATAGTCAACGCTGACGTCCTCATGGTCAACACTATTGTCATTTGCTGACTTCAGCATGACAGGTCTGATAGCCTACCATGTGGCACTCCTTGACTAGTGCCATGTGTCCTGACATGGGTTCCTAACATCTTTGATACACTGCCACGTGGCACCTCCCTATTGGTCCACGTGTTCTGACACTGTTGACTGGACCTGCCACGTCAGCTGCCACGTAGGCACGATAGTTCCTGACACCCTACCACGTGGCACCACCCGATTAGTCCACGTGGTTTGACATGCTGATGTGGACCTGACACGTCAGTTTCTAACTAGGCTTGATAGCTTGCCACGTGTCACCCTCTGGTTGGCCACGTGGCTTGACAGGTCTGACAGGAGATGACTTGCCATGTCATCATCGTCAACCTCTCGTGGGTCGACCCGTTTTCCTTCAACCGGGTCACTCGACCCGCGTCCCTGACCCAGAACTATCTCTCTCATTTCTTATCCGTTTCACTTCATTCTTTCACCATTAGACTCGTCTCTCACCCAGAAACATATCCATGCCCTCAAAATTAAGAGAAAACACCTAGAAATTACATGTCGAATCCAAACCTTCACGGTTGTTCTTCGAACCTCCACCCAGGGTCATCTAGCCGTCCTTAGCCGTCTATTCCAATCCCAAAACACTCGTACAAACACCAAGAACACAACCCAATCGTTAAAATCCTTCCCCAAATCCCCAAACCAAAAATCCAAAATTCAAACTAAAAGGTTATTCGGGTTACTTGGGTTTTCTGGGCTTTCTGACCATCGTCCAGGGCTCCAGCTTCAACCTCTGTCGTCTCTCCGTCCTCTCTCTCACTCTGTCTCTGTCTCTCTTTCTCGGGAAGCAAGTGAAGATGATGAGGGTTTAATGTGTTTGGGGTGGGTTTGTGGGTTTCAGGCGAAGGAGGAAGGAATAAATGAAAGTGCATGAACTAGGGTATTGGGCCAATGGGATGAGTAACACTTGTCACTCATCCATTAGTCCAAGTCAGGATATTTTGGGGCCCACTTAAAGACAAATGTCCACTTCCTCGTAAAACATGAATAGTTTGTTACTTCTTTCGTGACCCATAACTTTCTCGTACGATGTCTGATTTCGACGTACCGCTTGTCTACGAACTCGTATCGTCTTGATCTATGTAATGGACCTCGTTCACGTGCAATTGACCTTTAGGGTCAAAAGTCAACATTTTCACCCTTCTAAGGGCAAAATCGTCATTTCACCCAGATCATCTGATAATCCACGATTAATTCCCAATAATCCATAATTAGTCCTTAATTAATCCCTTAGGTTCAGGACGGGTCGTTACAATCCACCATCCTTAGAGAAATTTATCCTCGAAATTCCCATAGACTCAATTCCACATCCAAACTGCGGAAATCCAATCATGTCTCCATCATGAGGCTCTCACTTGTATATGTACACGTCCAACATTCATCCAAAGTACGCATACCAAATCAAACTTCGCTTGATATCCATCCACAACTCATCCATCCATCAAGGACTGCACTCATGCAAGATCTGATTACGTATCAATATCCACACATAAAAACAGTCTCGGATCTAGTTCTTCTACTGCTTGGCTACTATACCACTCACGGTCCAACACCGAGACCTATCTATCTGATCTCTGCTCTGGACAGATCGTACACTATACTCAACGCCCTCTCTGAATTCTCGTGGTCACCTAACCAACTCCAGAGACAATTCAATAGTTCACTAACCAATCCCATTTCTTGGTTAACTCCAAAGGTCAACAGACTTACGTCTCCTAAAACTTTCACGTGTAGCATCAGTACACAATCTGTACCCGAGTATCGATACATCACTGTCCTGTCCAAAACCCTCACTATCATCCAAGATAGTCAAACTAGAGCAGTAACTAATCTTCTGCTCACTCATGATCATCTCTCACTAGATTGACTCCCTTCTGAATCAATCATGTCAACAGGTTACAATCACTGGGAATTCTACGACTAAACTCCGTAGTACTCAACCAATCCAAGAGACTATAATCTCAGCCACTGTGGTTGGTTGACGATAACCTAAAATTACCCCAGTCCTCCAAGTCGTGTGGATACTCGCAATAAGCATCATGACTAGAACACCAACACTGGTCCACGATTCCCGAAACCCATGTAGCATGAGTACACAATCCACTAAATCCGATTTATGGATTTCACCATTTGGATCCCATCCCACCATAGTAGGATCCATAACTCCCATACGGATTCGTACATCCAGGGTCCGCATTTCCCGAAACCATTTTCATCTCAACTAGTATGATAAGGCTCCATTTCCAACTCACAATGGCCAACCATCACCATGCACTATTCGTAAGCCATCTCGGGAATTCCTCTTCTGAAGTCAATTCGAGAATCACACATCCGAACATACAATACATGCATCCAAGGCATGTCCTTTAATAGGGTATCGGTGCTACACCCACATGTCTATCGTAACTCTACCTTCCTCCGAGGTAGCGACATCGGTAAATCCTGCAAGGGATACCACTAGGAGTGTCGACACAACCGAAATCATCCTAAAGCTTACTTAGTCATTTAGGGACTTCATAACACGTGTCACATAACTCGAACAGTCATCCTATAGTAATTTCCAGGCTTCCAAGCCGTAAGTGAGTATCCACTAGCTAGTTCTTGGTAAAACTCTTGAAAAAAGCTGAATACTCTTCCTTAGTGTTCTCCTCTGGTCTTACCAACAAATTGATCATGACTACTCAGGACTACCAAATACCACCGGTGCCTCTAGAAGAGTAACGCGTAGTCCATTCATCCATCCCTAGGATCACGTCCAAATCACAAAAGATCGAGGGAGATCTAAGTCGTCCTTTGTCACACCCTTTTACGCAAATCCACTAGGTGATTCCATCATCACACTAGTCGGAGTACTGATACCACTGTTCTATCCTAGTGGGATCCAACTTCTGTTACACACAACACTCGTGCCATCCGTCCAAAGGGAACTAGGGTACTTGCCACCAATCCAAGCATACCCTGTACCTCTCACTAAGCCACTCGGGATCCACTCTATCCCTGCTCAATGATCACTAACATTGTAACTCGCATGTCTGCCACTCAAGGCTCAGAGCTAGCAACAACCCTCGTCTAAGTTCCCTATGTACATGAATCTCCATGACACCTCTGAGTCGTCCAGAACTACTCGGTTGTTGTTTGGATTCCGACCGGCTCATCTCCATTTGAGATGCCACATCATCACTCTAGTTTCACTCCCAAAACACGACACAAACCCACAAAGCCTCACTACCTCAACTGTCATTGCACATAGTGTAAACCGAGCTAAAACTCTGAATCTCTGCTCATACTGAGCATCCGTCAAATCTTCGACATGAGCAGGAGATTGTACCCCTCTACTCATCTCGGGAGGTATTCTGCCTCTCTCGTATCTCGATATGACTGGGCAAAAATAACGTAAGAACATTCCTCGAACGTCGTCCAACTCTCGATAGTCTCATCCATATCCATCATAGCAATGTCTGCCACAACCTCGTGCATACCAGCCCATGAAAACTATGCTGTCGGTACCAAATACTAATAACGGCCACTCATCGCTACCGAGATCACTCACTCGGGCATTAAGATCTACTATCAAATACTCAGGTTTCCGCCCATCGCTATCGATGTCACACATTTGTTCGCCAACCCATCGCCCGTACAATCCGCTCAAAAGCGTATAATCCACTAATCGGTCCATCCTGAGATTCGATCCGTAAGTACCACTCTCTTGGTAATTTAACCAACCACTCTTAACTTGGGTCATCCTCAACCATATCCATCTTGACCAATCATCGGTCACGACTCCGAAAGTCGTCATACTCAACCCTCATCGGGGTCTACTCAACCCTACTCGGGGTTAAACCTCACTGGAATACGGCATCCAATGCCCAGCCGAACTTATCTAAGGTTTATTCTTACTTAACTTTCCTATTCTTACCCTTATTACCAGGTTGATGACGGAATAACAACAGCTAGAGAGATCACATCCGGCACATGCGCAACATCACAAGAGTAACCTAGTGCATTGATACCAAGCTAACAAGACCCATCCCAATCCCCCTGGATTATCACGGAATGTGCCCTGCTTCCATCTGACACCACGTCCCAGACCAGGGATAAAACGGTAACCCGCTCGGGGTTACCTGTGACGACCCAAAAATTCAAAAAGGGGAATTTGGAAATTTTAGAAAGGAAATGACGATTTTACCCGTGGTTAATTGAGGATTGTATTGTGAGGTTACTTGGGATGTTAGTGACCCTTAGTTATATTTTTTGACAGGATTGGTGGTTCGTGGAATTACAGAAAAGCGTACGGCTCGAAATCGAGCAGCTTGGACGGTGTGTGAGTGGACATTTGTTTTATACACTGTGATGCATCCATAGTAAATATTTTCCATGATTTATTGCATGATTTAAGTTGCAATAATTGGATTGAGGATTTGATATGATTATTTGGTGATTTTATGGATTTAATAATCAGTTTTATGGACACAATTTAGTAGAATGGTGAAAACTATGTTTTGGGCATAGGCCTGGGTTTGAAAATGGTATTTTGACTTGGATTATGAGTCAAGAATGATTATATGGATTTACTTAATGATTCTGGATGTGATTTTACATATTTGCGTGAAAATGGTATTTTGGGCTGAGACCTTATTGAAAAACATATTTCGGGCTTGAGACCCTGTTTGGAAATGGTTTGTCTTGGTTTTGAGTCAAGAAACTTGTGAAAGCCTAGTAGTTGGATTTGTGAGTTGTTTTCATGGTAAGCTAGCTTCTCGGATGCGACTGAGTCTGAATGTACCACTCGGATGCGTCTAATCTTGGAGATGTGGTATTCGCCTAGATGTGACTAATCCCGAGGGTTGAGCCCATATGTGTCAGATCCCGAGAATGTGGCTTGTTGGTTGCCTACGCGTAGGGCTTATGTGGCATGTGTTTATGTGATGATTGTGCACTTGCGAGTAGTGCTAATATTGTGCTATTGTGAATAGTGCCTATGCACTTGTGAGTAGTGTTGTTTGATCATTATGATTGATATTTGATTACTGGCAACTAGTACTGTTGTTAATAGTCACTGTGACTGATTTGATTGTGACTGGTTTGTTGTTAGTGGTTGTGTCCTGATGATCTTCATATGATTTGGCTTGAGAGCCGACTATTCATGTGCTTTACTCTATGCATGCATGTTTTATAACTGGAGGGTAAACGATATGTTTGAAATGTATTTTCAAACGATATTTTTTTTGTCCACTCACACCTTTTATGTTTTTAATGACCCTCTAACCTGTGGCACGTAGATCGGGGCTAATCGAGAGGTAAAGGTATGAGTGGGATTCAGTGTGACTATCCTCTATCTGGAAAGTTCTGAGGGTGCTTTCGGAACTTCAGTTGACTTGTCAGACGAGAGCAGGACTGGGCACGGTTATCAAAGTCCATTCGGGATGGGTCATATCATTACCAGAGTGATGTCTCGGTCTCTGCTACAGCCCGCATCCGCGATCAACCTGATGGGTGCCAAAAACAACCAAAAGTGTGAGTGGACAAAAATAAACATTTCTTTAGAACCATTTTCCAAATATACCTTTTCACCCTCCATTTTCCAAAGCATGCATGCATATCAATTTAAAACAGTACTTTCCAATAAACAGTACATATGGAAAACAAGTACTTTCATCGTAAGACCAACACATGTTTAAAAACATCTGGACACAATCAATCAGTCAAAAACCTCGGGGCTCATTCTCATACCCAACCTTTGTGACAGCTCATATCATTATCTCATATCATCATCAGTCACGTCATCCATGCAACGCGTGCAAATAAGCTCCAAGAATGCTCAGATCCGAGCACGTCGCCGTGAACACATCACCGGCCAACATTCCTGATCATCATGAATGGATCACCGATTAATCTCCATATAATACCAGCACTCCTAAGTCGAGCCTCCCTTGCTTGCATGACAACAGGAAGTGCTTCGTGACCTCTCTGGGCGAACACATCCCATCCCAGAGGTGAGCGTTATCTCAAGGGTTTTCTTTGGGGAAACATATTCACAACAAAAAGCCCTTTTATACTCATCATCTAAGAGAATGGTCATAGTAAAAACGGTGGAAACATAATTTCATTGTTCAAATCAAAACAGTTGTACTGAACAGGGTCTCGGCCCAAAACATGGTTTCCACAAAAACTCCTAAAATTAGTGTCCAGTCCTCATTTCGTAATCTCAAATCATTTCAACGTCAAATCCTATGTTTCATGTGGGATCTCTACCCAAAATCGAATCTCAATAGGGTCACAAGCCCGAAATTTCATCATAATGGGGTCACAAGCCCGACACATCTTTTTAATAGGGTCACAAGCCCGAAACATAGTTTCAAAAAACATTTGACTATAATCTCAATCAAAACCATAATCCAATTGGGTCTCATGCCCAAAAACCATTTTCCCGAAAATCCATAAAACCATACTAAACACTTATGCATTTTGATCAATTTAACCATTTGCAAACCTTGCATTTCATAACATATTTATAAGACATTAAAACGTATATGCAGGCATCATTTATAAACCAAAGTCCATTCACACACGGTCCACGCTGCGCGCTCAAAAACTGCGCTGTAAGCTAATCACAGTCTTCGGGACTTCCGGACATGTCCAAATCATACTCAATGGTCACTATTCATTGATATAAGTCCTAATCATAACCCCTCAAAACTCCTAGAACAGTCAACCTGTCCCGAACAAGCTTCCCGAGAATAAAACCCTCTAAATAACCCATCAAACGACCTCCGTTCGAATTGAAACCACCACCATTAGATTCAGATCGTCAAAACCTTTCGAACATGATTGGTTTCACCTCAAAGTTCGTACCGATGCACCCTCACACGCCGATCAAAGTTTTGATCAACAAAAGTCAACGGTCAACGGTCATTGCTAACGTCAGCAAAGTCACCACCGATGTCATGGTCAATATTGACGTCATCATTATCAACGTTGTTGTTATCTGTTGACATTAGCCTGACAGGCCTGACACCTGTCAGGTCTGATAGCCTGCCATGTGGCACTCCCTAACTCGTTCCAAGTGTCTTCACGTATCCTGGCATCTCTAACACACTGCCACGTGGCACCTCCCTATTAGTCCACGTGTTCTGACAGTGCTGAATGAACCTACCACATCAGCTACCACGTAGGCCTAACAAGTCCTGACACCCTGCCATGTGGCACTACCCGATTGGTCCACATGGTCTGACATGCTGACGTGGACCTGATACGTCAGCTACTGACTGGGCCTGACAGCCTGCCATGTGTCACCCTCGGGTTAGCTGCGTGGCCTGACAGGTCTGACATGTGATGATGTGGCTTGCCACGTCATTATCGTCAACCTCTCGCGGGTCGACCCGTTTTCTTGCAACCAGGTCACTCGACCAACGACCTTGATCCGACCCTATCTCTCTCATTTCTCATCTGTTTCACTCATTTTTTCACCATTAGACTCGTCTCTCACCCAGAAACATATCTATGCCCTTAAAATCAAGAGAAAATACCTAGAAATTACCTGTCGAATCCAAACCTTCACGGTTATTCTTCGAACCTCCATCCAGGGCCGTCCAGCCATCCTTAGCCATCCATTCCAATCCCAAAACACTCGCGTAGACACCAAGAACACAACCCAATCGTTAAAATCCTTCCCCCAAAGCCCCAAACCAAAAATCCGAAATTCAAACCATAAGGGTATTCGGGTTACCTGGATTTCTGGGTTTTCCAGCCACCGTCCAGTGCTCCAGCATCTTCCTTCGTCTCTCTGTCGTCTCTCTCACGCTCTTTCTCTCTCTCTCACACACACACACACACACACACACACACACACACACACACACACACACACACACACACACACACACACACACTCACACACACACACACACTCACACACACACACACTCACACACACACACACACACACACACACACACACACACACACACACACACACACACACTCTCTCTCTCTCTCTCTCTCTCTCTCTCTCTCTCTCTCATGTAGCAGTTGAAGATGATGAGAGTTTGATGTGTTTGGGGGTAGGTTTTTGGGTTTCGGGTGAAGGAAGAAGAAATAAATGAAGGTGCATGATCTAGAGTATTGTGTCAATGGGATGAGTGACGCTTGTCACTCATCCATTGGTCTAAGTCAGGATATTTTGGGGCCCACTTAAAGACAAATGTCCACTTCCTCATAAAACGTGAATAGTTTGTTACTTCTTTCGTGACCGGTAACTTTCCTGTACGATGTCTGATTTCGACGTACCGCTTGTCTACAGACTCGTATCGTCTCCATCTATGTAATGGACCTCGATCCACGTGCAATTGACCTTCTGAGTCAAAAGTCAATATTTTTCCATTTTAGGGGTAAAATTGTCATTTTCCCCGATCATCCGATAATCATCGATTAATTCCCAATAATCCATAATTAGTCCTAAATTAATCTCGTAGGTTTGGGACGGGTCGTTACAATAACCATACTAATTTTTCCCAATTTTAAGGATTAATTAAGGGTTTTTAAATATAACATAAAACTTTGAACCATCATAAATGTCTCAAAAGAAGTCCAATTAACCCAAACTTTGGACCAATAAGTGCAACATTTAAAAATAAAAAACTTTTGTATTGATCGCAACCCCAAAATCCATCGGACGTACCACCACGCGTTGACAATGGCTGAGGATAGCTTCTGTGAGTGGGCCTCACGTGCCTACGCAGAGGTTGTCTTCAACCTCACGTGCCTACGCAGAGGTTGTCTTCAACCTCTCGTAGGTCCTGGTTTCGGAAAGTCTGGCCCACGACCTCGACTCGGGTAAAAATTCATCATTTCTTAACTGTTTTCATGTTTTAATCATTTAAATTTATCTATTCAGACACAGAAGAGAATCTGCGATCTCAGAAGGAAGAAAAAAATACCTGATAGCGCGACCCGATCGTACCCCTTTCAGTTATGGTTTTCCATAATTTTTCCTTTGTGTACTTGGTCCCAAATCATCACTTTTCTAGGATAAGATGACCATGGGAGTGTTCGCAGCCTCCCAAGGTCCTTTTTCTCGAACTGAAACATCCCAAAATGACTTGAGCCTTTAAAGGCCATTTTTAAACCTTCACAGGTTGATCATGATTGCAGGTCTATGATTCCATAGCTCCCCCATTTCCTACTCGTATTCATCACTTGTCTCCTCCATTTCTTTCTCTTCTCATCCTCTCTTCTTCCTAACTATTTTTCTCTCATGGTTTTCATTTTCTTTACTTTTCCTCTAGTACGACCACCACCCATCGACCCCATTTTGAATACGCACAAACATTGAAATAAAAGAGTATGTCGGCGGGAAGGATTAGAATCAGAGAAATGAGGAGAGTTCTAGAAAAATCTATGTTTCTTTAGGAATTACCAAAATACCCTTCATGACAAAATTAGCAAAATGCCCATAGTTACTTTTGACCCATACCGAACCAATTAGATCTTTGATTTGACATACTTCCTTCTAATGGACTCGAGAGTCTGAGACCTACGCAATGGTGCTCCTGAATCATCTGAAATGTGTCTTGATAAAAAAAAGTCAACCTTTTGACGTTTAGGGGCAAAACTATAATTTTTGTTTAATTCTAGGTCGTTACAACCTCCCCTCCTTCGGGCGTTGCAGTGGTAGATGAGAGGGACGGAGAAGATTCCGGGAGGGCTGCTGAGATGACAGTTATCTTTCTAGTCCGGTGGGACTTTTAGAAACACGAGCTATACCTAGAATAGAGACATGTTCTTTGTTTTGCCTTGGAGAGTATGTATGAGTGGTGGAATATGAACCCACACATTGTTATTTTCAGAAGTTCTACACTTTGGTTGATCAGGAGTGGATTCCACTGAGTCGGGGCCTTGGTATCCGTACTCTGATGAGTGCTATGTTTGGATCTCTTATTTGGTTTGAGTAGAAGGTTTTTGACAGTCAGACGAAATAGACTTCCCTAGGTAATTGTGTTTTGGACGTTATCCTAGAGATGGATTGATGAACTACTCGTTACTCCTCTGTGCATGTTGGAGGAACCAGTCATATTTGGTAGTCCTGAATTGTCAAGATTAGTCCTTTGGAGGGACCAGGGGTTGTTTCCTTCGGGATTTACAACTTGGAGGTAGGGAGGATGCTACAGAAGGAATGTTAAGGTTATTGGACAAGTAGGATGCTACAAAAGGACTATTAGGCATTCTTGGATATATCTGTGAGTTTGGGGAGTATCGGCCATGTAGGAGTTTTTGGCATGTGTTGTCAGCAATTTTACATGGTTGCCACCTTAGGATGAGGTTCCGGGTACTTAATCCATTTTGTAACCACCATGTCGGATGATACCGACAGAGTTAAGATAATCGAGGGTTTTGGTTGCAGGATTTAGCAAACTTGGTATTCGTTTGATTTATGATGTACCCTTGGGGATCCCCAATGTCCCTTGCTTGTAATTGGGTAGAACCGTGAGAGTTTGATTTGACAAGGCAGCTGGACAGAAAGTTGGTGTAACAGCCCAGAACGTCAAAAAGGGAAAAATGTAAATTCGGAAAACTTTGATGTAAAAATGACGTTTCAAGTTGGTTTTGGTACTTTGACAGGGTATCCCTTGTCTAGCTTGCGTATTCCACTGGGGTTGAACGAGTGTTTAGCCTTCGTGTTGCATGCAGGTTAGACGGGAGCATGACTTATCCCTTAATCCCAGGGGATTGGGGGTGGGTCGTGTCAGTTGGTGTGGAACAAGTATGCTTTACCACAAAATGCCTAGTGAACTTGTTCATTTGTTCGTTACTTTTGGGTTTCATGGGGGCGCTCAATGTCACATAACGGGTATGAGTGTAGGTTGGATTCGGTAGACTCGTGTCGATATTATGGGTCATGTGACATTGATTGAGAAAGTTATTGTGGATCCTCCGAGGATCGAGATGTGTGTAGACTAGCGAGAATCGAGTTGGTGGTGGATTGAGATAGTTTGGGATTGGCATCAACCAACCATGACGATTGATATTGGAGACTCTCGGGTTGGTTGAGTATCATGGGAAATTGGTAGAGGATGTTCTCCAAGATTGCAATCATTTGAGCGATTGACTCGAAAATGGGGTTAATTTGGTTTGAGAAAAAGTTGTGGGAATAGGATTTTCAGGGACTAAAGAGCGTTTGAGTGCAACCCTAGGTTGACTACCTTGAGTGACAGTAGAGGTTTTGGAAATGGCAATGATGTATCGATATACGGGTATAGATTGTGTACTTATACTACACGAGAAGGTTTTGCTTGCAGCTAGGCAGGTGATATGTCCTAAGATGAACTATTTACCTATGTCATGGGGGGATATGCAAGAGCTTTATAGATCACTTGAGCCTGATATGTTGGTACTCAGAGGTAGTTGAACTTAAGACAGTGGCGTTAGTTCGAGCTGGTTAAGGACTATGACTATACGTTTGAGTGGTATTCGAGAAAATTGAATATAGTAGCCGGTCCCTCGAGTGGGATGTCGGCAGGCTCATTATTTCTTTGCGTAATATTCATGTACCTTCGATATTAGAGCTCGGGATGGCGAGATGGTGCTGATGGTAGTTGACCTTGAAATGGTGATGGACAGTGCTCCTTTGAGACCTACGTGGTTTACAGCATAGTTCCAGGATCTGACCTCTCGCACCATTAGGATAAGGGTTGAGGTAAGTAATCAAAGGGATCTTTCACTCAGAAGTGGTACGGTTTTGTAGACACAGGTTGGATAACCATGGAGGTTAACTGAGGACGTGGATTGGTACGTCTTCGTAGGCGTAATTTGGTTGATCCTTGGAGTTCTTGATGAGTAGGTGTTGGACACATCTCAAGTATTGGTCGGGTGACCGGGAGGACTGGGGGAGGATGTTAGGTTAGTGTTCGATCTGTCCAGAGGGGAGATCTGACAGATAGGTTCCAATGTTGGATATTGATTGACATGTCAGACATATGATAGATAGACTAGAACTGAGATTGTTGTGGAGTGTGGATACTAGTAAGTGTCCAGATGATGCGTGTTCAGTCCCCAGACGTAGCTCGAACATTGCTTGCGTGCAGCCCTTGAGCAGGCCTATGAGTAATGTCGATGTGATTGTGTGTTTTGTACACCTGTGAGTAGTGCACAGTTGACCGCGTGATTGTTGAGTAGTGAATAGTTTGATTGATGTGGTACGAACATCTGATTGAGTCTGAGATGGACACGGTATGGTAATTGGAATGGATCCGATGTTGACTATTCATTGAGAACTGGGACCAGACATCAAATATTGTGCACTAGTGCAGCGTGGCTTCAGAGGGTTCAGTTATTGTGCGAGCTTGGAGCTCAGGGCCATGGTGGTCCAGAGTAACCCTTATGATTCTGATTGTGATTGTCATGCTATAGCAAATATTCGATGGGGTCCAGATGCACTCAAGATAAGGGAGATGTCATTTTGAGACTCGAGAGGGGTTGAGATCATAGAGTAAGTTGCTGAGTGAGATGAGGTTTTGTACGAGGACTCTAGTGAGAGTCAGACTATATAAGGAACTTGGATAGTGACAGGGGAGTCGATAAGTTACCAGCTGGTCATGACGGTGCGTTGTGAGTGAGATTGTCAGGACCCACCCCGGTTTCACCCCGAAACCCGAGATAAATCCCGCTCCCGTCAGACTCCCCGACACAACACCCAAGGAAGACTCACTCAAACCCAGTCAGACGCGGGAGTAATTAAACACAATATCCCGAACTCAAGGCCTACGGGGGAAAATCAATATATCCGAGTCTTTAAACTCCCGAGTCTTTAAACTCAAACCGGGTCTTTAAACCCAATCCGGCCGGTCCCCCGTCACATATATCCGGGTCTTTAAACCCAATATCCAGATCCAGCAAATCCAATCCCAAACCATTTGAAAACCATTTACCAATCCACATCCAAACCCGAATCCGAAATCACTGGTCCGATGCTCTTCCGGCATCCAGAACCGTCATTCCAAACCCAAATTCGGAGTCCACTTTCCAACTTTAAATCCAAATTCCACTTTCCGAAAATCATGCAATCACCAAATCATGTTTCAAAATCCCTTTGTAAGAAATCAAACTAGTTATCCTTAAAAAATCTCAAAAACCCTGGCATTTTAAACAATTATAGAAAACAGTTATGCATGCTCGAGTTTAAGGAAAAAGGTCCACTCACTGTACTGAGCCCTACTCGTGTCCCGAACGTCCAGCCCGTTCCTCGGCGTCCTCGGGAAATCCCGATCCTGTCAATCACCGTCAAAATACGTCACTACTACGTCTACGAACATTCTCCTAAATTTCCTTAAAATTCCCCGAACCGAAGACCTAGAACCCGGGACCCTAAACATTCACCCTCGCGGAGCTAAACTCAAACGACGTCCGATTGACCCGAAACCAACTCCACTGAACTCACCACAACTCCTAGACCAAAAGTCATGTTGATCGTTTTCCCCATCACCGCAGCACGCGCCCCCACGCACCGCCCAAAGTGGCTGCGCGTGGCCCTCACGCGCCAGCTACAGTGTCACCCCCAACCTCGAGTGCACTGTGCTGAACCGGCCGCTGCAACTGGACCGGCGACAGGCATTCTCTGCCGTCCGACCACCATTTCCTTCCCTTCTTCCATCCACAGCTTCGTCCAGACACCACGAATCCATCCCTCAACTCTTCTAACCTCGACACAGTCCCGTCATCGTCGATTCAAGCTCAAACCAGACGGCCATCAAACCCCTGTTTCACGATCCTGCCACCCAGCTCACCTCCCTTCACGGTGGCTTCACCAAACTATTCCCTGGACCTCACTGAACCTAAACCAACCTTCCTAGACCTTCGACTCAACCCCTTCCTTCACGACTCGCCGTTTGAACCCACGGCCAAAACAGAGTACTGAAGGTCCCTCCGTCGTGCTCTCCACCACCGTGCACCACCCATCACGGCAGCACACTCAAACGATTCCTAGGACTCTCAGGAGTCTCACCCTAACCTCCAGATCCCTCGACTCTAGCCCTAGGTCCACGACTTTCCAAATGAAATCCACGGGAAAAACAGGGCAGGAAAACTCACCTTTCGATTGCAGCTCCGCCGTGCGCACCGCCGCGTACCACGGTGTTCGTTGGCCTCCCTGCAGTCTCCTCAGCCTCCCCTTGCCTTGGTTTAAGTCACCCCACGGTGTAGCCACCACCAAACGTTCACGGTCTCCCTGTTTCCTCAAAAACTTTGCCGCACCACCGCCGTGCCGCCGTGCACGATTACACCACCAAATCACGACCAATAGCTTCCTCTTACCTCCCTGTTCCTCTCTCACTCACCAGGACTCGTCAATTACCATGATCAATCCTCAACTTCTCCTCACAAGCTCTCTCTATTTCTCTGTGTTTGTCGAAGAACAACCACGGGTAAGCACGAGTGCACCCCAAATAATTGGGCTGTGAACACACAGGATTCTCCCAGAATCCTCTAGCCCCTTGCCACATGTCACCAATCCTCCTTACTCTCTCACCAAATGGCTCCATCCCAGCCGTCCATTTCCTTCTTTCTGCACAAATCCCAATGTGCAGAAAGACCAAAATACCCTCCAGTTTTACACATTTTTACGGTTTTACCAAAACTTCCTAGACCCGTAACTCTCGCCTCGTAAGTCCGATGAATACATGCCGCCTGTCATCGAACTCAGGACGACAAGAACTATCTAACCATGCTAGGTCAACCTACCAAAACCCGATTATACAAAAAGTCAACTTTCCCCCTCTTTTACCAAAATTACGAAAATACCCTCAGCCTTCCGAACATCACAACTTCCCCCTCGGATGTCGGAATCGAACGTACCTCATGTCTACGGGTTCGTGACGTCCTCAACTACGTCCTAGTCACTGGTCAATACCCAATTGACCACCCGAACTAAAAGTCAACTATTGTGCCCGGACTAGGGGCAAAATCGTCATTCTACACGCAAGGACCTATCGGGACCACCTAACCGTCGATTAACCTCACTAATCACACCTTAATTAGTCTACTAATCCCGGCTCTCGGGACGGGTTGTTACAGAGATTCACTTATAGTTGGAGATAGGTTAGTAAGGTAGAGGATTAGTGACTGTTCAGTGGGAGCAAAAAATTGTCAGATTGGGTTCTGAGTACACCCTCATAGGTGATAGGTGAGATCGACGAGTGTCGATGCCTCATTCAAGACTTGAAAATTTGAGGTTTGAGAGTGGAGTTTGGAATTTTCGGTGATAGATTGGTCACTCGCTTGTTGGATACGGTCACGTAGATTGCACCGAGTTGCAACATTGGCCGTTGGATTGTTGTAACGTTGGGTGACATTAGTTCTGACAAGTACTGTGGATGGATGTTGGACGTGTACATGGACACGTAAGAGCCTCTGATTGGAGGCAGGATTGGACTCCCACAATTATGGATTTGGGCCAGTGTGAATTTCGAGGACGAAATTCTTTAATGATGCACGTCATCTTGCTCAAGAGTGTGCGAAGGTCCAACTCGGATTCAGTCTCGAGGTAGCAAACTCAGTGGCACACCGCTTAGCTAGATGTGGTTTGTTTTCAAATACTGAAGTTTTATGGTTTGAAAAACTACCTTATATACTTTTGGATGTTTTAATGGAAGATTCAAATGGTTTCTAATGGTGGGCGTGTGGCATTCTTTTTTCTTAGATTGGGTTGTGAGCCCCGACAAGATTTTAATGAGGCCACAACTTTATTTGTGCCACCTAATTTGTACGATTTTCAAATCTAATGCATTATCGTATTCCCTTAAAAAACCAAAAAACAAAATTAAGTCCCCATGTCCCTAGTGGAAAATCACATAATTGCTAAAAGTCCCAAACCACACGAAAAGCCAAAACTTGGACATATTTGATTAGTCGACAACGAAATTCAAAATGTACAAAAATACTTATATGATTAAAATATTTATAATTTGGTAAAATAAGGAGAATTTATTGATCGACGGTTAAGTCATAATTTATATACATTTTATCCATAATTTAATACCATTTTACTTATATTTTCTTAATATTTAGTTCTATCCAATTAGAGAAAATAATAGAATTGTGAGAAATTGGAGAATTAAATAGACCTTGGAATTACTAGAATTTGAGCAAAAGAACCACCTCAATCGGAGTTATGCTGAAAAAAGCTATAAAAAAATCAAGATCATGTCCGTTAAAAGATACACGAATCCCGTGGGAATCACGCGGACCTACAGTCAACTTTGAAATCATCCTGATAAGATACACCAATCCCATGGGAATCATGCGAGCCTACACCCAACTTCAAAATCAACCCAAAATCATCCCAACATCTATCATGTCGGTTCGAGATCATTCCAAGATCATTACAAGAACATTCCAAAGATTACTTCAGGATTAATTAAGAGGACCCGTCCTGAATTAACAGGATTAATTAAGAATTAATGATGGATTAGCCTCGCTAATCGTAGACTAATCGCGAATTAGACGAGGATTAGCGGACGTTCGGATGAAATGACGATTTTGCCCTTAGAATGGGTGAATCGTTGACTTTTTGTTCAGGCGATCAAATGGACTTTGGCCGATGACTGTGACGTAGTTCGTGACGTCACGAGTTCATAGACAGGTGGCATGCTCGATTCCGACGTTCGTGGAAGAAGTTATGATCTTCAGAAGTTCGAGGGCATTTTGGTAATTTGGGCCAAAAGTTGACTTTTGACCTGGAAGGTCCGAGGGTCAAAGACCGTTACGTAGATCGGGACGATACGAGTCCATAGAAAGGTGGCACGTCGAATTCGGACGTTCGACGGAGAAGTTACGGTTCACGAAAGTACAAAAGTACTATTGCATGTTTTACGAGATGAGGAAGTTTTGGAATTAAGTGGGGCCCAGATATTTGTTAGTGGACCAATGGATGAGTGACAAGTGTCACCCATCCACTGGCCATACCTTTTCCTTCATGCATATTACCTTCATCGATAATTTCTTTCCATTTCCAAACCCACCCGATCTCACCCACTCTAAACCCAAACCAATCCAACCCATCCCCACTTGATCATGCCCGTGAAGACCAGAGAGGGTTGAGAGGACTTTTGGATGCTAGTGGCTGTCCAAGAACGACGCCGCCATGGACGGCGGCCTTGAACCCGAACATGTTTCCCGGTAAGGCCCAAATCCCATTTTTATTCGATTTTGACGTTATGGTTTGTTTTGGATGTTGGGATAAGGTTTATAGGGTCACTAGGAATGTTTTAAGAAAGTTTTGGGTGGTGTTTAGTGGCTAAGAAGCCGTGGGGAGGAGTAGGGAAAACTGAACCGTGAGGTTCAAGAATCAAACCTCGGGTTCTATGTGTTTTTCTTTGTTTTGATCATCCAAACAAGTTCCTAGGATCACATTAGGAAGTTTAGGATTAATTAGGAAGAAAACAGACCGAAAACAAGCAGGGAAAATGCCTGAACTGGCCACGCCGGTTCGGCTGGACCAGCTGCACAGGCTGGACCGGTTCGACTGCTGGAGAAGATGAACAGTCGCAGGGCGCGTGAGCCCCACGTGCAGCCCCTTTGGGCGGCGCGTGGAGGTGCGTGAGACATAATTTGGGGAAAATTCCAACATGTAATTTCATCTATTTGATGTAACGAACATTTTGGGACTGGTTTCGTGTCAATCAGACATCGTTTCGATATAGTTCGGGACATTCAAAGGTTTAGGTTTGGTTTTAGAAATAGTTAGAAAATCCGGAAAATTACGGGGCTTTAGTGAGGGGTTATTTAAGTAGTTAATAACCTTCTATTACGATTTGGACAGGTTCGGGAATTCCGGAGGTGATGATTAGCCCGTGAGACGATTATGGCACGCGTATCGAGGCGCGGCTTCGGACGGTCTGTGAGTGGACTTGTTTTATGAATTTGATGCATGCATAAATGTTTTATAATTGTTTTATAATATTTTTTGTGATTCCATGAGTGCATTTGTTTGTGGTAGCTTAGGATCGACATAATTGCACGTTTTTCGAGGTTTTCGGCTTTATGTCGTACCTTTGCGTACTGTGTTTTCAATGACGGTTTAATAAATGGATTTCGGATTTAGAAATATGAAATCGGGCACGAGACCCATTTGATTTACAACTCTCGGACTTGGAATCCATTTGATTTGACGAGGAATCGGATCTAGGGTCCAATTGAGCCATACGATCAGACCGAGGGTCCATTTGGTTTATGATTCGGGTTTGAGGCCCAGTTAGTAGTACCATTGGGCTTGATGCTCTGTTGATTTATGATATTGGGCCTGAGACCCATTTAGTTGAGATATCGGGCTTAAGGCCCGGTTGGTTGTGAAATCGGACGTGAGGTCCTATTAGTTTATGGTTTCGGGCCTAGGGCCCAGTTGATTGTAACATCGGGCTTGAGTCCCAGTTTAGTTTGTGAAATGAGAATGCGGGCATGAGACCCTATTGAACTGAGGATTTAGGCCAAGGCCTGTGAAAGTGATTTGAATCGGATTCGAGGAATCCTGTTGAAATGAATCGGGTATGAGACCCAGTTGAGAAATGTGTTTGAGAAAGAAAGAAAGTATTTGAAAAGATATGAACCCTCCATATTGATTATATGGTCTCCTCCAGCGTCGACCTGGAGAATCACGAGCCACATACCAGAGTGGGTATCCCCATAGGGATCCCGTTCCAGGAGTGGAGGTTACTTATGTTGTGGTCCCGGACCAGATTCCGGAGAGATATGTGGACTAGATCCAGAGAGACAGAGCTCGGACTAGATCTATAGATTAAGCCTCCCAGATGGAGATTCCTGGGAGAAGACTCGGAGTGAGACCCCGAGTAGTGTGCACACTAGTATAGATTTGACATCGTGACTATATCGGGGATGTGTTCCCTAGGGGCTGTGTGCCCCGAGTTGGCATCTTCTCCGGAAGTGCCTAGGATGGGTTATACGTATGAGTACGTATGAGGTTTTACAGAAAGTGATTTGGGGGCGGAGACCCCGTGTTCCGTGTTTTATGATTTAGAAAGTGATTTGGGGTAGAGACCCCGTATTCGATGTTTTGAGAACGGTTTTGGGCTGAGACCCACGTGACGTGATTTGGGCGGAGTCCCTATTGATTTGATTTTTGTATTCTATGTTTTAAGTCGTGAATTCGGGTCGGGGACCCAAATGGATTTATGGTTCATGAAGGTTTATGGGAACCGGGCATGAACCCTTGAATGATATTGAGATTATGTTTGATAAATGAAATAGTTTTATGAACGTTTTGATAAACGGTTTTTGAATGCATGCATATGCTTTTATTGAAGGGCATAAATTTCTTTGTATGAAAATATTTTTATTAAAATATTATTTTGTCCACTCACGACTTTTAATGTTTTAATGTCCTTCAAGTTGATCGCGGATGCGGGCTGTAGTAGAGACGAGACATCACTCCCCTCCTCCTACGATCCTGACACACTCTGATAGCCCGGGCGAGGGCTAGAGATGGAATTTTCCCTGGTCTGACACTTGGTGTCAGACGGGATCAGGCGGGTCCCACGTTAATCCCGGGGGATTTGGGACCGATCCTGACGGGTTGACTCTAATGTAACTTCAAGTTCATCCTGCAGATTGTTAGACATCGGCCCGCTAGGATGCCTCACCTTGTGTTCGCACTCATTCTTCTTGTTTGAAGGGAATCTCATGCCTATTTGGTTAGGAGATATTATTTTTGGTCCTTGTACTTTTAGGAAAGGTTTGAATTAGTTTTTGTTTAAAGTTTAGGAAACCTTAAAACCTTTTCCTCATAAAATAAATGTAAATTTATATTTATTTGGGGACTGATAATTCTCCTATAAATAGAGGCCCTAGGGATTTCTAAGGAGCCCTCTGGAAAAATACACTATCGAGTAAAAACGCTTTTCTTTTACATTGTAATTTTCTTTTTAGATTAGAGCTTCTTGAAGCCCTAGCCATGGTTATTCTTTAATAGGACTTTGGCCCTTAATTAATATTATTATGAATGCTGAATAAAATATAGACTACTATGTGTCATGAGCTTATTTTATATTTATGAATCTGACTAATTTGTTTGCATAATCTATCGATAAATAATTTCTTGTTAGATTAGTCATATTCTTATGATTATTTGGTATCAACTGTATAGGCTTTACCTACATTTGTTAACTAAATTCATGATAACCTTAAATCATTAATCCTTTTTGGGGGTAGTGTGTTTTCATTAAATTTCTTTCATACTTCGTGCTTTATCTAAGATTATTAATCCTTCTCTAAGTTGATACACATTTTAAGCAGGGAACCGTCTTAGGACATGCTAAGTAAGAGAGAATAGAATATGTAGAGTGAGCTGTAATCGGACCCTTGCATGGGCATCATATTCAAGTAATTCATAGAAATTGAATCTTGGAAATCATGTTAGAGAATAATTGTGATTAGCAGTGGATAATGTGCCTTAGCCTATTATTTTTATTAATTATTTTTGTTAATTATTTTTGTGCTTTAAATTGTTTTATTATTTTATGATAAATCCCCCCAACACACTTGTGTGTTTGTTTTTATTTTGTGTTTCTGTGTTTTTATTTCAATCACCTAACTGGTCACTTACTCACTACCAAAGAAGGGCAGGGCAATTTTTGGTGTTGGAAATGTTAGGACCCGTCCTAATCCCCCCGAGATTAACAAGGGACGCTCCTGATCCCGTCTGACACGGAGTGTCAAACCAGGGAAAATTTGAACCTTTAGCCCGACCAGCTTCCAGAGTACGTCAGAATCCGAAGGAGGTATGTGATGTCTCGGTCTCTGCCACAGTCCACATCCGTAATCAACCTGAAGGGCATTGAAGACAGAAAGACTGTGAGTGGACGAAAATAAAAGAGTTTATAAATCATATTTCATAAAAGACCTTTATGCCCTTCACTAAAAAGCATGCATGCATAGGAAAACCACTTATCAAACCACATATGTTTCAATAACCAAATCCATACGGGCCCCTGCCCAAATCCATTTACAGAAAACTAGAACAAATAAACATATGTGGGATCTCAGCCCAAATCCATTTATCAACCATAAAACACAATTTCGCAAAACCAAGAAATCATGTTTATCAATATCATATAACCAATCATGTCACAGTATCTAAAGCTACGCGCGTGCTGCCCGGGGTCTCAAAGCCCAAGTCTCTCCAGGGTCCACCCAGGTCAATATTCGTAGATCAATGACCCTCCCTGGGGGTTATAATTCATAGCAACGGGAGCGACTCTACTCAGTTAGTGTTCTGTGACTACTCTGGGGTCCACCTAGGCCAACGACCCTCCCCGGAGGAGACAATCCATATATAAAGGATGGTATACGAAAAACCATTTGAAAACATTCTCAAAACCTTTCAAGGGTTCATGTCCGGTCCCCATAAACCGTCATGAACCATAAAAATATTTTAAGGGTTCATGCCCAGTCCACATAAATTGTCATGAACCATAAATCCATTTATGGGTCCCCGACCCGAAATCACAATCTTAAAACATAACTGGGCCCTAAGCCCGAATCCATATACAAACTGGGCCTCCGGCCCGAATCGTAAACCAATTGGGCCTCGTGCCTAATTTTGTAAGCCAAATGGGCCTCGTGCCCGATATCGTAAACCAAATGGGCCTCGTGCCCGATTTCGTAAACCAAATGGGCCTCGTGCTCGATTTCGTAAACCACATGGGCCTCATGCCCGATACGTAAGTCAACAGGGCCTCGAGCCCGATACGCAAACCAATTGGGCCTCGAGCCCGATACGTAAACCAACTGGGCCTCCGACCTAATTCCTTGTTATATCAAATGGACTTCAGGTCCGAGAGTTCGTAAATCAAATGGGTCTCGTGCCTGGTCCATATTTCTAAATTTGAAATCGATTCAAGAACCAATTGGGCCTCAGGCCCGAGAACGTAACTAAATGGACTTCAAGTTCGAGGGTTTCCTAAACAAAGGGGTCTCGAACCCAAGTTTACCTTTCAAATCCAAAAGCATTTCATGAAATCATTTCCAAAACTATAAGCACGAAAAATCAATGCAAAACTGTAAACCTCGATTTACGTGCAAGCAGGTAAATTGCCTCGAAATGCGCGAAACCATGTAATTCACCAATATCCAAATCAAAATCATAGAATCATACCCATAAAACGTATAAAACATTTATGCATGCATCACAGTTTAGAAATCAAGGTCCACTCACAGACCTTCCTAAGCTGCCGCCTCAGTTTGCTTGTTGTAAGCCTCACCGGGCTAATAATCGTCACCGGGACTCCCAAACCTGTCCAAATCAATCTAGAGGGTTACTAACTACCTTATTAACCTCTCATTGAAGCCCCGCAATTTTTTCAAATTTTTATCTATTTTTAAACTCATCCTAAACCTTCGGATGTCCTGAACATTATCGAGACGGTGTCCGATCGACACGAAACCAGTCCCAAAATATTCGTTTCATCAAATAGAGTATTGCACATGTTGAAGTCATCCCCAAAAGATTCTTCACGTGCCCTCACGCGCCGCCTAAAGGGGCTACGCGTGAAAGCCACGCGCCAGTGAACAGTGTCACCACTAACCTCTATCGAACCGAGTTCTCTGATTTTGAACCAGGCCAGACCGGTCTGGACCAGCGTGGCCGGTTCTGCGTCCAATCTCACTCATTTTCGATCCAATTCAGTCCATTTTGATTCCTAAAGGTTCCTAACAACAAACATAATCTATCTAGCCATTAAAAACACTCTAAAACCCAATGAAATCATACCTTCTATGGTTAAACCGTAAGCTTGATCTTCAAGCTCAGTTTCTTAGCCTTGTAGCCATTCATTTCCATCCAAATCGATCCTCATCGAGTTGCCTGGGTCGCTAGGTAACAATAGAACTGAATGGAACACCAAACATCAATAAAATCTCAACTTTCAATTTTTGAAATAAAACTGGGCTCTCGAGTTTTTGTTTGACTCACCCCCCGCCGTAGACCGCCATGAGCTACCGTCCTTGTCATTCTCAATCTCTCAAAATTCCTCACACGGACATATGGGTGTAGTATGGTGATGGTGTGATGTGGTGTGTTTTTTTATTCAAAGGAATGGAGGATGGATGGGGTGTTTCGGGTTTGTGAAGGAAACAGAGAGGGAGGACTGATCAAGTGAGAGGGAAATGAGATGGATGGCCAGGATGAAGGGGAAGGGTGAAGATGAAGGGCTAGGATGGGTGGTGGGTGGAAAAAATATATATATTTTATTCCAAGTGAACCAATCATCATTTAGATCCACAAAATGGGGTTTTGAGCCAATGGGATGAGTGACACTTGTCACTCATCCATGAGTCCCACCTAAATATCTGCCCAATCAGCATTGCCTGGTAATGCATGCATAGTGTAATCAACTTCCGTGACCCACAACTTTCCCGTTTGACGTCCGATTTCGGCGTACCACCTGTCTACGGATTCGTATCGACCCGATCTACGTAACGGTACTCGTCCCTCGACCATCGGACCTCCCTGGTCAAAAGTCAACATTTTGCCCTCGACTAGGGGCAAAACGGTCATTTTGCGTCGTTCGTCTGATTTGGCTCAACCAATCACCAATTAACTTCACTAATCCTTGATTAGTCACTAATCTAATCTCAGAATTCAGGATGGGTCATTATAGGAAAGGTACCTTGCAAAGTTTGCAAATTCTAAATTTTGGTCTTCATTGGAGGATTGTGGATGGCAAAGAGTGTTAGCACCCTTAGTGGCCTTTGGTTCAATATGAGTTTGCCTTTCCTCCCTATCTCTCACCATGCTCTTATGCCTACTAAGATTTTGAACCTCATTGATGAGGATTTTAAGTGTTGGAACACTAAGCTTGTTAATATTGTTTTCAACCAACATGCGGCTCAATGTGTACTAGCTCTTGCTCTTAGCTTTCTTGGGTGCTCAAACAGGTATATATGACATCATGTCAGGAATGGAAGTTATTAAGTGAAATCTGGGTATTATGTTGCCATAGAGCTGTTGAAAAATAGGGAGTTTAGAAGGAAACAAGGTACTGGAGAACCTAGTGCTATGAATCAGGAAAAAAAGTTATGGGATTCCATCTAGTCAACTGAAGTGCCTCCTAAACTGCAGATGTTTTTATGGAAATGTTGCAAGTAGTTCTTGGCCGAACGTGCTAACTTAGTGAAGTGCCGTATCTTAGTGGATAATATTTGTCCTCAATGTGGTGATGTGGAGGAAACACACACACACTTATTATTTAAATGCAAATTTGCTCGGATCTTTTGGTTTGGGGGTCCTTTGCAAGTTGATACTGGTTGTCTTGATGATGAAGACTTTGTGTGGTATTGGCATCAATTCATGGGAACTTTCGAAGATGTTGGGTGGAAAAACTTTTCTTTGCAACTCTTTGTTTTTGGTATAGTGCTTCTGTGGAAGTGTTGCAATATGAAATACTATAATGATATTGTTATTTATCCAAGCACTTCCATTCATCTGATGATGGAACGAGTTAGTGAGTTTAATGCGGCCAGTCCTGCTAAACCTCTTTTGATTCAATTCATCCACACACCATAAGTTGTTACTCGAGTTGGTCAGGGTTGGAGCTTTCCCCCTAATGGGTTCGTGAAGGTGAATTGTGATGATGCTTTTAGTAAGGATGAAAGACAAGCTGCTTAAAGGTAGGTTCACATATCTTCATTTGGGATATTCATTGTTGCGGGTGGGGATGTCGGACTTCCTTGTGTCAGTGCCTTGTAGGCGGAAGCCTATGCCCTCCGGGCTGCTATGGTTATCTCCGCCGATTTTGATTGCAAAAAAGTGATCCCTGCGATAGATTTTAAGTGTTTGGTGCATTGTGTGACCACATGGGTTAGGGTGGATACTACTATTGAAGTTGCGATCTTTGATGTTTTGGCTATGCCGCCTCTCTTTGAAATTGCTTAGGTATATTTATAGGCAACGCTGCAGCTTATTAAATTGCTTCTTTTTTTTTTTTTTGTAAAAACTCTAAGCGTTGTTCAAGATGAGAGGGTATTACGCCTTTCCGGTTGTTTGATATTTTAGCTAAAAATAAAAACGTTCGAATTCGTCTCAATTAATAAATTCTTTCTTCCTGGCAAAAATAAAGTAATTAAGTGGAACATAATTAAAACAAGTGGGATTCAACCCACCCTTATTTACTATATTATCTATATGAATTGTGTACTTATAAAGTTAAACCGAATAGATTAAATTTCATATTTATATTGTTTATTTTATCCAACCTTGAATTAGCCAAATAAAGTTTTAGTAATTTTAACTTAAAATAGTGTATTGACAAAAACCAAAAAAAAAAAAAGAATTGTGAAAATGTATATTATTGGGAGATGCTGAAGGAGTAATACCAATAGATTGATAATGATAAGAAACAGTAAGCAAAGGTGCAATGTCGTCCTATGAGGAGCAAACAAACGTTGTTTATCATTAAGATTATGAATAGCAAGTGTAATACATAAACACATAGATAACATATAGGTAGCAAGAATTATAGCTGCAGACAAATAGGAATTGGATACTGAAATTGTAGAGAGAGAAGAATTGATGAGGCTTTCCATTGAAGTATCTTTGTCGACTTGTTATATACTAAGCAGCTCCCTTGAGCTTCTTTGTGATGGTGGCAATGTATTTCCCTTGGTGGAATGCTTGCTCCAGCTCAAGCTCAGATGGCTGTCTGGACCCATCCCCGGCATAAGTTCCTGCACCGTAAGGACTTCCACCTTTGATGTTCTCCATTTCAAACATGCCAGCTCCAAATGTGTAACCAATTGGTACAAATATCATCCCATGATGAACCAGCTGAGTAATCGCAGTCAATCTGTACAAACAATGGCATCTCAAAAATATTAATATCAACACTTGAGATACAGATGATTTTTCAGTTGATTATATAAAGATGTAAAAACTTACGCAGTAGTCTCTTGGCCACCACCTTGAGATCCAGTGCTGTAAAAGAGCCCAGCAGGTTTTCCAGCAAGCTGTTGTGTTCTCCATAGACCACCTGTTGCGTCCAGAAATGCTTTGAATTGAGCAGCCATCATACCAAATCTGGTTGGGAATCCAAAAACGAATCCATCAGCGTCAGCAAGTTCATTAGGCGAGATGATTGCAACATCGGTCTTGGGTGGTGCACTCATTTTTCCAAGCACATCCTCTGGAAGTGTCTCAGGGACCTGTTTGATTAGTGAACTATAGTCAGTCTTACTTTTCATCAAGTTTACCAGATTTAGAAGAAAAAGTAATCAGGAAATAGAAGAGAAAAGAGTCAACTAGTACTAAACCAAAGAAATAAAAATACTACATTAAGAACCAGGATCTTCATATCATCTACATGGCTGTAGATAAACGATGCGAAGTGCATGATTGTGTGGAAAAAACAATGACCAAAGGAAAAGGATCATTTTCGGAGGCACCAATCTCGAAGAAAGAAAAAATATAATATTTGCATATGACACTATATTATCGAGATAAACTAAAAACGAGAGTGAGAGAAAAAGATACAAAGAAAACAAAGGAAAAGAGCAATATGGGTGCATCCAAAATGAAATATGAACACTTCCATGATACATCAGATAATCAGGGAGAACCAATCTTGATGATGCAGACTTGTCAAGAGGGAGAACTAATCTGTGAGTCTAAGAGGATATATGAAAACTCTAGCAATGTTCGTAGATAGGGGATTCAAACTATGGTCAGTTTTAAAGTTCAAAACTAGGCCTGAACTGTGATGATTGTGATGAATATCCATCAAACAAGGTGTCAACCTAACAACCTTGGTAATAGGCTACTACTGTTAATATTATGAATCATCTTGTGTTTATACACCCATATGCAAAAAGGTGAAGTTTGATCCTCACCATCATTTGAGCTTTAAGTGAGGGAGATCCAATTAAACATAGGCTCTAACTTATGAAGTGTTTACAGATTGCAATGCATGTATGAAAGAAAATGGACCTTTACCTGCCATAGGGTAGCTTCTACACCCTCAACAGATGAAGCCCCTTTCTTAATTTCTTCCGCCAGTCTCCCAACATGTCCGTACATGGAATAGTACCTGTAAAATCAATCAAGAGTTCAGATAAATAGGGATGCATTTATGTGGAAGAAGCATAAGAGCATCCTTGAAAATTAATTGAATGCAAAGCTTTTCTTTCCGTTTTAGAGAATGAGATAAGTTAAAACATATCAATGCATGTGCAACTGTGAGTGACTTAAGTTCAGTCACCTTTTACAAATTACTGAAAATATGTTTCAGAGAAATATCTAATTGAGCTGCTGGATTCTGTCGGGGTTTACAGAGCCAATTATTTCATCCTGTCACTCAGAGAATTCTTCAATGAACAAAACTCTTCTAATTAATCAGATATACTTTCCAAACTTTGAGAATCTTAATATCCATTCATATCCCTCCATATTCAGATTCAAAGTCTGACATGTTAGAATTATATTAATGACGAAATCCAAATGCACAGACCTATTAACCAACTCTAACACCAGTCTAAAGCCTTCCATATCCCAACTTGGCCCACATGCATGACATATCCCATGCTGCAACCAAACAAAAACTCGAAAGGTTTTAAATTAACCATAGTAGCCCATATAATCATTTGTCATCACTAAGAGTATGGTTGATGCAGCCCTAGACCACCTAATCAACCTGTACTAAAAAGGCAGGGTTGAAGGATATAAAGTCATGGCATTAGATTTCCTGTAAAAGGATTAATTTGGCATTAAAAAGAGATATAGAGTGACAAATAAAGTAGCTCTACATTTGATGTCTGCACATGGACTAACTAACCATATCTGAAAAAACATGCGATGCCATTTTCTTTTTTCATTTTGGAGATTCACTTAACAGGACACATTGGAGCAGTATCCAAGTCTATATAATACAAGAGAGTTTCAACTAAGACAAAAGAGACGACATGCCAAGTCCAGAAATAATTCAGATAAGAAGAAAACACTGTTGCCAAACAAGAGCACACAAAAATGCGAGAAAGCAACTTCATAAGTTTCATAAGGGATTCTGTACTAGACACAGTATCATTGCACTCCATACAAAACGATCATAGAAGAAGAAAAAAACAATTCTTCACAATAATGGACTTCTATTATTATTACAGTTTCAAGACCAACTAAAGTGATTTTCATGAAAACGCCAAGCAACTCTGCCAGTCCACTCCAATCACATCTCTTGTCCTCCCCCTGCTCTAAAATTCTCTAAATATTGGTGAGTTTTCCCACTTTTAATTCCTAGCCCACCAAAGGAAAACTGTTTGGATTTTAAATTGATTACCAGGGACAATCTGGAGAAACTGAATTAAATGAATATTGACAAAGAGAAACAGTACTAAAAATTTTGGCGGATATAGCATTTGTAATTTCCTATCAGTTCAAATGGATCAAAATACACAGGAAGCATAGTAGGCCTTACTATTTAAACATGGTACTATCATTCAAGAGAACATCGTTTGCACAATGAATTAAGAATAATCCAGAGTGATCTTCAACATTTCCAGCTGACTCAGTCTAGTGCATTTTTCTCCAAACTGTTCATTAGAGATTCACTAAGAAAAACAAGGACATATTGTGGAAGAGAACTAACCCAAAGTTTCAAATTCAACTACAAAATCCATAAACCTGAACTTAACTGTAACATTCCTACAGAGGCGTCCAACTTTTTATTTACTTAAGGAGCATATTAAACAAAACAGTTTCCCCAAATATGCACTCAACATCATTAATACAACCACACAATGGCCAAAAGAAACACCATCTCCATTCGTCAGTCTTTTCTAACATACAAAAACCAGATCTTCAGGTATTAGAAAGTTCCATGCCCTGTTCTATGTGGTTCAATGAGAAAAGAACCAACAACCACTTTGTTCCATCTTACTTATTCAATGCAAGAGAGTAATTCACGTCAACAAATTATCTAATCCACTAAGCCATTCTATTTTTCTCCTCACCCTAAATTCTTCAATCTTGGATGCATAAAAAACCAACGCAGGGACAACAATATTCTATTTGAGTCCACTATAAAAATATGCATACATTTTCCCAATTCTAAACTGGCTAGATATCACTTCGGAAAAAATACACACAACAGCGAACAGCCACAGACTGTCACTCACGATAATAAAATCAGCTAAGAATCATAATTTTGAAACCAAAAATCAAAAGATTAAACCTTTAATACTTTTTAACAACGAAAAAAATACCCATTTGAAATAAAAGTGCCAAAAAAAAACACAGAGATCCAATCCAACAAAGATAAAGCGATCACTAAATAAAAATTGAAGAGCTTGAGCCTCTAAAAGACTAAAAAAACTCAATTACCCAAAACCAAAACAAAGCTAGGAAACGATCACAGAAGAACACATTCGCAGCTCATAGTCAATTACGTAGCGGTAATTGGTAAAGCATATTAAAATAAAAGAGTAAAGAAATGATACATACACGATATAAACTTTGGTGGCCATGGATTATTGTAGTCCTCCTGAGTCTTTTGATTTCAGTATTTGTCGAGGTTTTGAGCGGATTGCTGGCAACGTTGACGATTTTGCAGAACTAATGGAGGAGCCAAAGCCCATTTTATAGTTCAAAATGGGATTAATTTCTCAATGTTAACAGTAGCCGATTTAGTTTTTATGTAAGATTAGTAATTTTTCCGCAACGTGAAATTCGCAATGAATCCATCCGGATTAATTTGTATTATTAAAATTTTAGGTCATTTTTGAGTCAAACTTGTTATGATATGGTTAATAAATTGGTGGATTTTTTGTTAATATATTAACCCATATAATAACCTATTAACCCGTTTAATAAATTAGCAGATATCAAGTTAATTGTTAACTCGTATAATAACCTATATATTAACTCATTTAATAAACGTGTCAATTATTAACTCGTAAATCTAGCTATATATCTATTAAATTATATAGTTTAAATAAGTTAAACATATTAAACAAATTAAACGGTTAATATATTAATTAGGTTTCGATTGCGATCTGTTTATTAAATAGGTTATACGGGTTATATGAGTTATTAACTTGTCGAGTTTAAATTGAACATCCTTGATACGATAATTAAATGAGTCGAGTTCAAGTCAGGCGTATTTGGATAAAATAAAATTCATTACATGATACAACACCAGCCATTGCTAATCCTACTTTGTATATGCTTTTGCTCAGCTGCAGCTAATCCTACTTTGTATATGCTTTTGCTCAGCTGCAAAAACGGCGTCGCTTCAGTGACACACCCAATCCTGTGGATACTACCATTAAGAAGAGCAAATATAGAATGATGGCAGGGTAGTGTCATGCTATTGCTCATCACCATGGTTGGTTCTTTCAAAACATAAGTCTCTAGAAGATGTCATTTTCTTTGGGCTTTTAATATTATTATTTATTATTTATTGATTTACAATTTAGTTTATAAATATGAGGAGTTGAGGAACAAATGGAAGGTGTTAATATGTGGTTGCGTCCGGGTGAGGTCCACCAATATACCTTCATTTCAATAATGGAAGGGACACTAGGAATTTTTTTTTATTTTGTAGGTTACGTTTGGAAATAAAGATTCCGATTCCAAATTACGCATTTAAAAAAAAATTATTTGAAACCTCATTATTTTGTGAAAATAAATATTAGTTTGGAGATTTGAAATCTTTTCATTGAAAATTCATTTTTTTTTTTACAAAATTATTAGTTATAAAGATTTAAATAGAGGATTTCAAATAAAAAATTTCACTATTAAAAATAATAATGATAAAATGACTCATCGGTTATTAAGCTAAATGAATATGAACCATAACCATAACAATAACTATTAACCAATAATATATGGTTAACAAATAAATAATTTTTACTTTAAATTTCTATCGTTTTCATTTTTGTAAAGATTAAAGTAACTAGAAATAATAACATAAAATAAAATTGAAGCCTGATATTGATAGCTAAATGTATATATATATATACACACATAAAGAATAATTGTATGATGCATTGTAATCAAGGATAAAAGAGAATGTTATTTGAAAACTACTGTTTCCAATTTTAAGTTGCATATAAAAACTTATTATTTATAAGATTTCATTTATTAACCACCATTTATATATAAAATAATTTATGTTGATAATTTTACTTTATTTATAATTACTAATATAGACATGGCAATATACTATCAATATAATTTTAAGTCATTCTCCATCAAGGATAAAAAATAATAATAAAAAATAATATAATTTGAATCCCTTAAAGTATCATCAAAGCTATTACTACCCGAACAAATAATCTTTGCAATCACACAAAAGGGAAATCCTAACTAGCCAACTCGAAATCAGAGCCGCATGACTTATTTGCACAAAGTAAAATAAAAAGAAAAAATATAAATGACCCAACAAAAGATACAAATAGGTCACTTTCACAATTGTCACTGCCTATCACTTATGTTATTACAAGCTCTGCGAAATTCCAAAGACGGATGGGATAACGTCCCTCGCCACATGGAATATGTGTCAATTCTTCGTGAGTGACACCACCACCACCACCACCAATGGAGCATTGTGATCGCTCGATCAAAACCATCAATCTACATTAGAGTTAAAACTCTATATACGAAGGCAGGTTTAGTTCATAAAGTCAAGAGTTTCATTGTAAAATTGACCCATTGAGATGCCAAAACTCGTAACCAATTATCGACACCATAATGATAGCGTACATATGAGAAAATGAAGGTTAAAGACGAATAAATTTTGGTGAAATTAGCGTGAATACTGGTTGAATTGTTTAATTTATTCACTACATTCCTATGGATATTAGAGGGAATTCACCTGGACCCAAAGATAGTCAATCAAATAATAACCTATTTTAATGTTGACTTCTAAATTTTGGAGTATAAATATATATGGTGAAAGAATTTCTCGGTAAATTAATTGGTGGGTGGCTTCCCGAAGTTGATGGCGTTTGACATTTTGCAAAAGGAATGGGGACCAAAAGAGATGACGCAGCAAACGCTGCATGCTGACCCAAACACATACATAATCACTACAAAATTACAGAACTAACCCACCTACCTACCTACCCACCAACTCTCATAATTCTTATCTGTAATTAACAATAATAATTCAATTGATTAGTTTATTAATCAAGGTTTCAGCCTATAAAAAGATGGCATATCAAATAAAAAATGATAATTAAAGTTTGTCAGAATTGCAATGGAATTTAAAGCTTATTCAATAATGCAACGCTCAGCCATTACCATCTTTCTTCTTGAGACCTATGAGATCTACAAGACTACACAACCCACAAGTTCTTGACTAGTGATAATTAATGATGTAAACATTTATAACTAATTAACAGTAAAATTATGATTTTTTATAAAATAAAAAAATGGATACTTAATATATATATATAATTTATCGTCTCAATATTATATCTAATTTTTTCATGAGAAAGGAAGAGAAAGGAATAATTAGAATGCGCCCACTCCTATTTAAAGGAATATTATCGTCTCAATACTATTTAAAGGAAGAGAAAGGAATATTATCGTCTCAATACTATTTAAAATGTCAGAACACCACTCCTATTTCGATTTAGTGGGAATTGAATGCGCCCATTTTCTCAGATTAATTGCTAGTTATCTCAATTTTGTAAGAGAATTAATCACAAAATTTACTTATTTGAACACGAAAATGTCAAAACACCACTCCTGTTTCGATTTAGGGGGGAGATTGAATGCGCCTATTTTCTCAGATTAGTTACTAGTTATCCCAATCTTGTAAGAGAATTAATAATAAAATTTACTTATCTGAACACGTGCTTGAAAGAGATATTTTCAAAAGAGGAACTTCAAACTACCTACTACATATAATTCTAAAAAATATATTTATGAATTTGAACTCTACTTGTATATTAATTTAAGAAGGAAAACGTGCCTTTAAGTGGAAAAAGTTAAGTTCACGATCTTCACTTTAATACGTTGAGCGTATCTATCGTGCGTGGTAGTGGGGTTGTGGAAATTGTTGGGTCAAGAAAATCCAACTGGAAGCTGTCGGTTTATATGGAGAAAATGGCATATATATCCTTGAATTTCCAATTGGTACAAATTAAATTCAAAAGCCAGTGTAAATTTGTATATAAATTGATTTAAATTATATTTTAAAAACCAATTTCTACACCGAGGTGCGTACATAAAAAGCAGCTTAACACTGTTTGTCATGGTTTTGAGTCCCAGCTGACGAACTGGGCCGATCATGCATCTAAATATTTGTATTGAATATAAAAATTTATAATTTAATAATTTTAAATGTGGATATTTTTATTTATGTACAAGTTAGAAATATAGAATTTTTTTTTTTTTAACTAAACTTAATGTTTTGGATATGAGGGTCTTTTTTTCTTTATTAGGGGTTGTTCTAATGGATTTCCTTAACATGATTTTAACAAAACCTCATAGTATAAAAATAAAATAATCAATCCATAAAAATTTACGTTTTTAATAATTTAGTGTGTAAATTAAGAATACATTTAGTATTTTATTCTGTATGTTTAATTATTTGGACCGACTCTGCTCACAAACATCATACGACATTATGATGTATGGAGGCTGGCTGACATCCTTGAACTGGAATTCAATAATGAGTTTTCTTAAATTCCTCTTATAATTAATTAAGCCGAGTCAATACAAACCCAACCCTGCCACAGCGCCTTCGGAATCTTATCTCCAACAATAATCAAAAGAGATGATCCACATAAAGTAACAATTTTTTGTTTTATTTAATTACAACCATGCAGAATTTATACCTACCTCAGATATATGAAATTCCTTAATAAAATAAATATATAAAGTAATGAAAAATTAGACGTGAAATTCATTGATAAAATGAATATACAAAGTAAAGAAAAATTAGAAAGGAAGTAATCCCATGTACGTAAAGCAAATTAGTAAAAAATAAAAAAATAAAAACTTTTTTGAGAGAGGATGGCTAGGATTTTCTCTTGTTTTCATATAAAAGGCTACTTGTTAGACAAAAGTTGATCAATTAAAAAGGGTACTGGGCGATCAAGCTCCAAATTCGAACTTAGGAGAATTTGATATTGCGAGGTTATATTGTGATATTGCCACATTTCTTAGGAAGTCAGTAAGTCTACACAACACCATTATATTTCTGTTGAACTCCCTACGTAGTGTTTTGTAGGCTTGCTGAATGTCTGTGATACTTGGCGCTATATTTTTCTGGTTCGACATTATAACTTCGCATATCTTACGACTCATAACCCTGTTACGTTCTCGAATTCTCCTAGGCCCCTTTTTGAGACTTTACACTGGCTCCTTTTCCAATTACGTTGTTATTCATTTTAACACCGAAATCATAATTGGACTCTCATATTGATGAAGCCAAATTAAATCTAAAGTTTTTCTTTTTTGTAAAATGCATCAAACTGTAAGATTTTAGACAAAAAAATAAAAAAAAAAGGCTCAGCATATAATAAGAGCCCAAGTTTTTTCCGTTTGAACAATAGCTTCCTGTTCATGGGCTTCTGTTCCCCTACAAACAAAAAACTTTGATGACAAAAGGGATGGGTTTTCCTTGGACTATGAGGAAGAGAGCCGTATCTCTTTTTCGGTAAATATCTACGAGGTATCGCCACACTCAAATAATGGCCGCACGAGATATAATTTGCCCCTAATCAGAGAGTACTCCACTGTTACTCTCGAGTTTCTTCATAATTGCTTGAATAAATATAGCTAGGTCCACCAGAAATAAAAAGAAGGAATTGGCATTTGCTTGAAGAATTCAATACCTTGTCTCACCCGTAAATCATAATGTCCTATCTCACTCTTCCTTTCCTGAAAGTTACAGATTTGTTTTTAGCCTTGATGGTATTAATGATTAGGGTTCAAATCAATAATGAATCACGGATCCATGACCGACCTCAATTAATAAGCTGATATATAATGAAGCAGCTTAATTAAGACGTACTTAAACTGGATATATAATTAATGGATAGAAATGTAGAATAGAGTTGTGTGCCCAAATGTATGCGTGCATGCACTGGCGGATTCAGGAATTTTATTCGGGAGAGTCAACACGTAAAACGACACAAATTTGAAAAGCAAAAATATCTTTTAAAATTAAATAATACTATTAAAATTCATAATTTATAAAAGATTAAAAATTATAATTGTCCACGATGACTTTTATATTCTAAAAGCATCGTATTATAGCTTAATTATCAATCCAAATAAAAATTCCCCTTTCGATGTAAACATTCAAACTATCACTCAACTACTGATCTCCTATTTTAATAGACTAAAATAAATTTAAATAAACCACTAAAAATTCTCAATAGAAATTAACAATTAACAAAATGACAAAATAATAACAATTAACAATATCACAAAATAATAACAATTGACAACAAACCACTAACCACTAACTGGACAGGGTCCTGGCCTCGCTACTTGAGGGTTTTGCTGGCGGGCGGAGGGTCAAGTGACCCTACTTGCCCCTTAGTCGGTCCGCTAGTGCGTGCATGTTCAGTTGTCCATGTATTTGCTTCATCAAAATTATGTAACAACATTTTCTGGGGACAAGGACATATGATAGAGCATGAAAAAAGCCATAATCTGTCTCGGATCTAATATATCTTTACGCTCTTGCAACTGCAAAAAATTTGTAGCTTGTCCGTAGAAGTTTTCCCTAACGAAGGCTATATCGCCACAGAAAGTGATTTTGTCATGCAAAACATAACAACTCGTTGGGCAAGGTCTTAACGGTAAGAATATGCTGTTAGCATGCTAAAATGCAACACTTTGCGCGACGTGTTCCTAACCTCCATCGGGCAAATTTGAATTAACGACGACTGATCTTTGTCGAGCAAAACATAACGTTTGCTACCTTTTTCCTGAAGAACACTGTTCGTCGGGCAATTTATGGCGGGAAGGAAAAGCATTTGGCACACGAGAATGGAAAACATATCAACTACAAATTTCCAAAAACACAATACTTAATTAGTTTTCAATTAAAAATAAAAAACTTAAAACTAAAAAATTAACTTTCTCAAACCTTCAAAAATTGGTATTGGTGATTGAGACACAAATGGATTCGACTGGTAATGAAAATGGTGATGAAATGTTGTTATATAGGGGAGAGAGAGAGAGAGAGTAATGCGAGCTATGAGATTGAGCAGAGAGGAAGAAGAAAAAGAAGAAGAAGAAGAAGAAGAAGAAGAAATCTGCAGGTGGAGTTTTAATGTATTTAGACATTTGTTCGACGAAATGATTCTCCGAAAAAGTTTAATGATTTGTTGGGCGGTCGTCGTAAAATAAAGTTTGCCCAATGAAAGGAACGAACTCATCGAGATTTGAAGGAATATTTATATATATATATAAGGTATGTGTTTCTTCCTCTCAATTTATCTAACAACCCAAAAATTTGAGTAAATAAATTCCAAAAAAAAAAATTAATGGAAATGACAGTCTTGTTCTTATAAAGTCAAATGTTGACTTTTTGATCTCGACACTTTTTGGACAATTTGCGAGTACCATTACATAAGTCTCAGTGTCCTGAGTCCATAGACATATAGTATACTGGATATCGATTGGGTACGTTATGAGCCAAACTAGGGGCAAAATGGTAATTTTCACTTGAAGGGCACTTTGGTCATTTTTCTTAAGAGATATTTTTGTAGGTGACGCTTGTTCTGAAAATTCTGGTCTCTTCCCTCCTTAATCTTCCACCGATCTATACATATACATATATATATATATATATATGTGAGGTTGGGGTGTAGGTGGAATTAGGTGGTACAGACCCGAACATGAGAAAACCCCACCAAACCACTAACTAGTCAAAGGAAAGATCAGAAAGAAAGAAAGAGTAAGAGAAAGGACGAGAGAGGAAGGAGGGGAGAAAAGTAAAAGAAGAAGAAGCATGGAACTGGTGCAAAGACAGGGACCCGAATTCCCTTGAAACAGATCGTGAAGGAACCTGTGAAGTTATATTTGGGGTTCTCAGTTTTTGGACAAGAAATCTTAGAAGTAAACATCCGAGTGTGTCCCTAAAGATCATACGATCATTATGAGACAAGAAGGGAGGATTTTGGGCTCAAGAACAAAGTGGAAATAGACTTGGAAACCATAGCTGAAGTGCAAGGAATTGAACAGTGTTTATTGAGATAAATTTTTCTTGATTTTGAGTTCATAGATCTATTTCTGGAATTCCTTAGATGAAATTGGATGTTTAAAACACAAAAAAAGGTGAATAAAAGCTTGAGCTTGAATCAGATCATGGTCGCTGGTCGGTGACCCGAGTTACAGGAACTGGGTTGACCTGATTCCAGGTTGAAGACAACCTGAATGGCGCATGGTCACCACGCGCAGATGAATGGAGCGGTGAATGAGGGCACATCCCACCTTATTTCGAGGTGCTTTCAACATGGTTAGTGTAGTACATTTCGATATGAATCTTTTAGTGTTATTTTCATGTTAATTGGACATCATTAGAGTATAGTTCTGAATAGTCAATGTTATGTGCTTATGTTTAAATTCAAAATTAAATATAAGGTAAATTGAGTCTTTAAGGAAAAATATGTGAAAATGTTGAGTGTTAAGGCCATGGTATTCATAAAGCTATAATAGTTATAATAAATGGATAGTATGATGATTTTGTGATGATGATAAGTGTAGGATATTTATGATGATTAAGATAAAAAAAACGTTAACAATATGAGAAATATGTAATTAGTTATATATTTATATTTTTTTTGTTATTTTTGACATTTCAATATGCGAAATATGTAATTAGTTATATATTTATATTTTTTTTTTGTTATTTTTGACATTTCAATTTTTGTAAATTATAACAATGAAATTAAGATTGAATAAGGTCAAATTAGTAATTTCCACTACTTGGTGGGGTTAATGGGTTGGATGTGTGTGGTAACCCCGCAAGGGATGGATTTTGTTTGGTTAACGTATCAATTTGAAAATAAGAATAGAACTAGAAAATTCATTGTCTGATTAGAGTCGTCAGACGGGAGAAAGACCTGCTCAGGTTTCAAGAAAATCTAAAGACGACCCCTATCAACTTGGTATCAAATTATATGTATTGAATATGTTATGTCTGAGATATTAGCCTCTAGTATATTTTCTTTGCTCTACTAAATGATTTTGGAAATTTTATGAACTACTTGTAGTACACGTTTTGCAAGATTTTTCTAAACGATGATTTGACTAAAATCCGATTGGGAATTTGGTTTGATTTTTGTGACAATGATTTGAACTAATAATTGATGATTTTTGGAAATTTTTAAATTTGTGTCAAATACACGTTTTACGAGTTTATGAATTGGAATTTTGAAGAATGGATATATGTTGAAATGATTTGAATATGATTGTCAAGCGATTATTTGATGATTTTCAGAAAATTATTAACGGGTTATGTATGTTTTATGAAGTTTTGCTTGAATTATGTTTTGGGCTTAGGCACGGATCTTGGAACTTGGATTGGTTTTCGGAATTGATATATGTTACAAAAAAGTGTTGTCTTGATGTTTGTGCACTATGTGAAATGTTTAAGGAACCCTCCTCGAATTACTGTATTATGCTCGGATGATGTATTCTCGAGTGGCTATATGATGATATGATTGGTATTTATGTATCGAGAGCAGGTTGATTGTATGTGATTACTGTGATGGTTGTATGTATGATTGTGTTGAGATTGGTGTTGGGATGTGTGTTGGTTTATTGGTTACTTCTCACTCAAACGTCGAGTAGTGCTCCTATTCTTGAGTAAGGTTACACTCAGACATCGAGTTGGGCTCAAATTTCTGAGTGGTTTATCTACTGGTAGTACTAATATAACCCTAATGGATATTAATATTGTATGATTGGTGCTAGACGCGTATTGCCGTTGTGTGATGTGATTGGTATTATTAGGTTCTTGGAAGTAACTTGGAAGATGTTTGGTGTGAGATTGCTAATGTAAAATAGGATTATACAGGTCTCGGTATTGTCTATGTTTAATTAGAGTTGGGAATATGTGAGTGAAGTTTTATTTCTTCTCTTAAAATTATTATGCTTGCATATTCAACTATTTAAAATGCATTTCCATTTGATTTTTTGATACTCGTTCATTGCAATATGAATTATTAAGTTGTGGAAAACCCTCATCAGGATCCTTGTTGGTCATTTAGTCTCGAATGTCGAGCTGAGCTCCGGTTCCCGAGTGGTGTGCCAATCAGTAAATGCGGGTGATATGGTGATTGATATTGGGCATCGAGGATGAGTTAATTGTGTGTGATTGCTATAATGGTTTATGCATGATGGTCGAGAAGATTACTGATATTGTTGCTTTTATGAATATTTTACACGTGTTTCGAGGTCGTAAACTAGGTTATATTTTCACGGAGTTTTAAATCGCTTTATATACATACATAGTTTTTATAAATTGAAAGATTGATTACTTTTAAGCAAATTAGTTGTCCAATTTGAGTAGGAAAATAATATTGGATTTGTTCCAAAATTTTGAGGATGTAATTTTTTTAAGAGGGTAGATTGTAATGACCAGAAATTCGAGAAAAATACATTAGAAAAAAAATTAATGGAAATGACGGTCTTGTCTCTATAAGGTCAAATGTTGACTATTGATCTGGACACTTTTTAGAAAATTCGCCAGGACCGTTACATAAATCTCAGTGTGCTGAGTCCATAGACAAATAGTATGCTGATATTGGATGTCGATTTGGCACGTTATAAGCCAAACTAGGGGCAAAATGGTAATTTTCACTTGAAGGGCATTTTGGTCATTTTTCTTAAGAGATATGTTTGGAGGTGACACTTGTCCAGAAAATTCTAGCCCTTTCCCTTCCTAATCTTCCATCGATCTATACACGCACGCACGCACACACACACACACACACACACACACACACACACACACACACACACACACACACACACACACACACACACACACACACACACACATATATATATATACTAGGTCATTGTGAAACCCTAAAGGAGCAAATACTTGTAAATGGGTTCGCGGGTTTGTGGATTAGTAGGTTGTGATCCAATAATCCGTTTAATAAATGAGTTAGTAGGTTGTTAAATGAGTTCATGGGTTAACCCGAAACCCACTTGTTTAATAAACAGGTTATAGCGGGTTGACCCAAAATTGACCCAAATGTTTATCGAGTCAGTTGATCCGGGTTAATTTAGTGCAAGTTTTGATTCATGTATTGAGTCGTGTTAGAAATTGTCACCCTTAGTCAAGGTTGTACTAGCTTGGAGCTTATGTTTTCTTGGAGTGTCGGGTAATTTCAACTCTTCGACTAATAGTGAATGGACCTCTTTCTCAAACTCTTTTTTAATAACAAATCTTTTACTTGCATTTTTTTACAATGATTACGATATTTTTCATGATTAGCTTCTGGATAAGTCGTGATAATTGAGTGGTTGACATATCTTGTCATATTCTTTGATATGTTATTGTTCGATACCTTCTAAGCATTCCGCGTATGTCTATTATATGATTATTCCTGAGTGCCTCATGTGATTATCATGAGATTATTATTCAATATTTTCCATGCATGCATTACACAACTATTATACGATATTTTCTATGCATGCCTTATGTAATTAGTATATAATATAATTCTTGAGTATGACATGTTTCATATTGATTACGAAAAATGAATAGATGCCTTGAGACGGTTAGTTCAAGTTACAACTTTTGAGTCGAGATGGTAGTTGTATACCCACATAGGAGTCGCCATTATCTTAGGTAATCATCTAGTGGTCACATACCATTCTCCACGCGATTGATCACCCATACTCGCTCAAAATACTAGTTAGATAATGCTAACCAGTCCCCGAACTCTAGGGGACATGAGGTGGTGGTGCTTAGCACTTAACTTTCACATAGCCGAGGTATACGAGTGAATTATAGATACCCAGCATGTCATGTGTGCATGACTCGAGGGACTCAAGAACATAACCAGTGAGTTATATATATATTGTAATTTATGCCTCGAGATGAGTTTTGAGACTGTGCATTATTTTATTGTTATGCCTAGTAAAAGTGCATGTTTACTAATATGATAGTTTTCTGAGTATGTTTTAAACATTTGGTTTACACTGAAATACTTGTAATGTCCACTTACCCTTTCGTTTTTTGTTTTGGTATGCCTTAGGTCCTGGTCATGCTTCATGCATTTCGAGGAATTTTCAGTTGTTGTTCTGGTATTCACATTGGCAGTTTGGGTGTGATGCATAAAAAATCGGGGTAACTCGGGTAAGTTGTTTTAATTTTATGATCCTCGAGATGTGTATTATGCTATGTACTTCCACTGTCATGGTGAATTATTAGTTCGTTTTTACTAATTACGTTTTACACGACCTCTTATAGACTCACCGTTTTATTTTTGGTTTTGGTCATCTAAACGTCACAAATCAAATGTCGGCCAGCATACCTCGATCTTGGCATCCCGGTGGACTTTTCGATTCGAGATGTGTCCATTGGATTATATTTTTGAAGTTTAGAATGTAATATGTATTATTTAAGATAACATTTTTACCAATAAAGTACCATCTTATTTGTAGTAAATTTATAATAAATAAATAAATGATAAAAACTTGAAAAATCACCTTAAGCTCATCTTGCATTGGGATGACCCTAACTACCTTCACAAGAAAGAAAAAGAAAAGTCCATATGTTTACATCCAAAAGAATCCCCGCATAGGCCGGAGGAAGAAGCATCTGAATTAATTACCAACTCAACATGCCCAGCCTAAAAAAAACTCCACTTGGAGTGTGGAGGTGCAGAAATTAATGTGAAGAAGGGGATAGTAGATCCCGAGGCGCCAAATTCATCTGGAGATAAAGGGGATGTTCGGGACAAGACGACTGCAACATAGATCCCGCAAAGGCCTACTTGGCAAGCCAACTCAGCCCTTAAACCGGCCAAAAATGGAGAAAAAGCCTTATTCTCAAAAGGATCAATCAATCAATAATCAAACAAATTGATGAGCCCAATAAAGTTCAAAAAAACTGCAAGCTTTAAAAAAAAAAATTTATTTAAAGGCATGCCACTTTTGGTACAACCTATATTTTTTATCTAGGATTGAGATTCAGTCTTTCCTCTCGACCCCTCTCTTAATTCTCAAATCAAAAACTCAAAACTTTCTGTCATCTCGACTTACTGCTCATGTTAGTCTGGAAGACTACCAAACACTTACCTCGTCCCGACTATCCCTCAATTCAATCTTTGAGGCATCCAAATGCTCAATCCCTGATGTCTCAATGTCACTTAAATGCTTTATCAATCTATGCCATAATTTCGAAAAAAATGTTCATTTAGTTAATAATTTCTAGAAGTTCGTGCTCCTCAAAGGTTTGATTACGAAAGAAATAATTTAGGTTTGATTTTGAAATAATTTACTTATAACACTTGCAATTAACTTACTGCAATTAATATTCCCACTTTTACTCTTTCGCTATTTGCACTTTACTTTCATCACAATCTAACAAATTTTCTTAAGTGAATTTAGAAGTATTCGAAGTATATCAACTAGTGTCTTTCACAACTGTTTATAAGTCATGAAATCAACTATGTGTTTTGATCCAATACTATCATCCTGATTTAAGGAAACTTGTGCCTTTAACTGTTACTAATTGAATAACAAGCTACTAACATGAAATTTATATCGGATAACACTTGAACTTGGAAATAGATTGGAAAGAAAATTTATTAAAGTCCTTGAATACATTAAGAAGAATTCATGAAAAAAAAACAATACAAGTGTGTTCTATCACTTGCACCACAATCACTTGATTAAAAAGAGAGTTTGTATACGGAACCCATTTCCAAACGGCTTAGTACTAGTTTCTTCTAGTGGCAAGCATATTTTGAAAGCAGCTAAAATGTCTACTTACTTTCTGGTAAACCCATCTAGGGAAAGATCGTGGCTCAAAATCCTCTTAGCCTACAACTTTCAACTCATCCATACAATTCACACCACAAACTTGTTACTATGAGATCACAACACCATGAGCCCGTTCCTTTTAAGCTCTTATTTTTTTACAGAGATCCATCGAAGGTGGTCTTAGGTCCATCGAGGCATTTTTTGACAAAAGATCATCATTAATATATTATATATATATATATATATATTCTGGATCATTTATGTAATGACCCGTCTCGAAATTTCTTAATTATCGAGAATAATTAAGGATTAATCGAGGATTACCGAGATGATTCAGGCAAAATGATGATTTTACCCTTGGACCGGTGAAAATGTTAACTTTTGACCCGAAAGGTCTATTGCACATGGACGGAGGTCCATTAAGTAGATCGAGAAATTATGAGTACGTAGACAGGTGGCACATCGAATTTGGATGTCATAAGAGAAATTTATGGTCTAGAACGGTTCGATTGGATTTTTTATGACACATTTTACGAGGCAATTGGAAAGTTTTTTGTTATCTAGTTTCCCCCTAAATATCAGATCTGTACCAATGGATGCATTACCCCACATTCATGCATCATCCTTCCCTTCCCTTTTGCTAACCCACCCGAAACCCTCACCCCACCATTTTTCCTTCATTGCCTCAAGCACCTGGTGCTGCTTGAGAGAGACAGAGTGAGAGGGTGATTCGAGAGAAACAGACATAGACGGTGGAGGATTCACGGCGGCTAGCCTGAAAAACCCAGAAATAGGTAAAACCTGATAGCCTTGAATTTGGGTCTTGCATTTTAGGGCGTAAAACCCAGTTTTCTAATCACCATCATTTGCTTTGAGTTCTTGAGAGTGAGTAGGGCCAAAAATCAGAGAGTTTGGACGCATGGACCGACCATGGTGGAAGCTTAAACTTGGACCATGAAGGATCGATCTTGGCCAGGTGTTTTCAGGTTAGGTTTCTCAAATTTGAACATATAAGATTTTTTCTGGGTTAGAGACGAGTGGATTAGTCGAAGAATGGTGAGTTTTGGTGGAGATACAAGGAAGAACAAGTCGGGTCAAGCATACATGTCGAATGACCCGTTACCGTGAGTCGAGTCGACTCATCTAGAGGTTGACGATGATGATATGGCGGTCCATATCATCTTGTCAGGCCACATGGCCAACTAGGTGGTGACACATGACGAGGTGTCAGGTCCAGTCAGCATCAACGTGGTAGTGCTACGTCAGCGCTGTCATACCATGTGGACCATTGAGGTGGTGCCACATGGTAACATGTCATAGATGTCAGAGTGACGTGGCACTGATGATGTTAGCAGTGACGTTAGCATGACATCATCGTGTAACACGTGGCATGTGTTAGAAGGTGACACGTGGCACCAGTTAGGGAGGGCCACGTGGCAAGCTGTTAGATCTGTTAGTTTTCAGATGTCAGGGTGACATTAGCAGTGACGTCCGCATTGACTTTTGTTGATCAAACTTTGACCACCGTGTGTGGACACGTGGGCACTAATTTTAAGGTCAAACTGGTCTTGTTCAAAAATTTTTGACGATTTGAATCCAATGGTGGTGGTTTCAAGTCGATCGGAGATCGTTTGATGGGTGTTAGAAGGTTTTTCTCATCGAGAAGCATGTTCGGTATGCATTCTTGCTTCTGGGGTTTTATAGGGTTTATTGTATGGACTTATATGGATTGATAGTGACCCTCGAGGGTTTATTGTATGAACTTAGGGTGCGGGTTTTGAGCGTACAGTATGGACTATGTGTGAGTGGACTTTTGTTTTATAATGTGATGCATGTATAAATCTTTATCATATGATTAGAGTTGAAATGATTTGAATGATGATTTGATATCATTACTTGATGATTTAATGGATTCAAATGTCGGTTTATGAATGATTTTACGGATTTGCATGAAAATGACTTTTTGGGCTTTAGACGCAGTTAGATAATGATTTTGAGTATTGTGAAATAAGGTTTGGACACTATTTTAATGATGTTTGTGGAAACTATGTTTTGGGCGGAGACCCTAAGACAACTGATTTGATTTGAGATACAACCATTTATGAATATGTGTTTCCACTGTTTTTACTATGACCATTTTCTGTGATGATTGATATGACTCCGGTTGTGAATGTGTCGGGATATGTTGCTCGCCTCTGGGATATGCAATGTCGCCCCCCTTTGAGAGGTCACGATGCACTGCCTATTATCGAGTAGTCGTGGGAGGCTCCACTCATGAGTGCTTATGATGTCTGAGACCAGTCGTTGATATGTTCACGATGATATGAATGTTGGTCGTAGTTGTGTTCACGACGACGTGCTAGAATGTGAGCTGTCCTACACCTTATTTGTACGCATTTCTTGGATATCCTGACTAATGATGAAAATATGATGGTATGAGATAGATGTGGGATATGAGAATGGGTCATGATTTTGATTTATTGTTTTGTGTCCAGATATTTTCACATGTGTTGATTTTACGATGAAAGCATTTGTTTTCATATGTTATTGTTTTATTGGAAAGTAATGGTTTAATTGATTATGCATGCATGCTTTATAAAACGGAAGGTTAAATGTTGATTTTGGAAATTGGTTTTCCAAACTGTTTATTTTTGTCAACTCACGCTTTTTATTGGTTTTGGCACCCTCCAAGTTGATCGCGGATGCGAGCTGTAGTAGAGACTGCGGCATCACATGAAATTGTGCACTCTGGAAACCCTATTTGGGTCACGCTAATATCCCTAGTCTGACAAGTTGTGGTGTCGCACACTGAGGGTGCACGATAGTTTTGCTTCGGATATGATGTCAGTACAACAATAGCCCGTCATCAACCTGATGGTGAGATTAAGAATAGGAAAGTTAATAGGAAGAACCAACCCCTTGGTTCGATTAGGTATTAGATGCCGAGTTTTAGGGGCTCGAGTTCCGAGAAGGATCGATTTTCGTGTGGACCCAGCGGCTTGGCGCCATGGAGTTACTGGTTGATTGTATCCCAATATGGTGATTTTTCAGAGTTGTGACCGATGGTTGACTAGTTTGGATGTGTTGTTCCTAGTAGCAATGGTGTAGACGACCTTAGATCAGGAACGATGGAACGATAGTGCCTGAAACGTGTACTTGTGGATCGGGTCACGAGGTGGCTGATTAGTGGATTACACATTTAGAGCAGTTTGTACGGAAATTGGTTGCCCTCTTGAGCACATGGTTCTGTTAGTCATAAGCATATGTTTATGAAAGAAGAGTGCTTCTTGGATTGATCTGCACAGGGTTGGTGGCAGACATTTCTATTTATGGATTTGGATGTGACTACCGAGACTTGGGAGACGTTCAAGGAACGTTTCATACATCATATTCGCCCCCTATTTTATCGAGAAGCCTGAGAGGTAGAGTTCCTACATTCAGTGCAGAGGTATTTGACTGTTTCTCGGTATGAGCAGAGATTTATGGATTTGGCTCGGTTCACACTGGGTGCGACAACGATTAAGGCAATGAATATTCGTTGGTTTATGTTGGGTCTTTGTAGTAAGACTCGAGCGATGGTGTTCGCTGAAGGATTTACCACATTCCAGACTCTATTTGATGTGACATCTCAGATGAAGATAAGTTTGACGGAATCCCAGTAGCGATTAGATGATTCCAGCTGACGAAGAGGGCATCTAGATGATGCATTTGTCAGGGAGCTTTGCAAAGGGATGGTTTTATCTCTGATTTGTCAAGTGGTAGATTTGCGAGTTGTAGTGGTCAATGAGCGGGTTGGAGATGATCCCAAGAGGACCGGTTGAGATTATAATTATCCTTCCAGTTTGGTGGGACTTCCGGACACACGTACTACACTTGGAGCAAAGACAAGTGTTTTGTCTTGCCTTGGTGAGTTTGCACGAGTGTTGGTGGAGTACGAAACCACACACTTTTATTTTTAGATGTTCTACACTTTGATTGATCAGAAGTGGATCTCACTTGGTTGGGACAATGGTATTAGTACTCCGACTGGTGCTATGTTTCGATCTCCTATTCGGTTTGAGTAGAAGGTTTGACAATGAGTCAAATTTGGACTTTCTTAGGTATTTGTGATTGGGAAGTGATCTTAGGGATGGATTGGTGGACTACCCGTTACTCCTCTATTGAGTGTTTGAGGAACCAGTTGTATTTGGTAGTCCCGATCTATCATGTTTGGTCTTTTGCTGGGACCAAAGGATACTTCCTGCAATCTATCCCACATTGGAAATGTGGTTGATGTTCCAAGTGATTTACAGCTTGGAAGCCAGGAAGGTGCTATAGAATGACTGTTCGAGATATGGGACCCATGTTGTGAAGTCCCCAAATGGCTCGGTAAGCTTGAGGAAGATTTCGGTCATGTCGACATTTCTGGTGGTGTTCCTCGTAGGATTTGTCAAGAATTTGGTTGAAAGACAGTCTTTGGATGCATGTATTGTATGCTTGGATGCGTGATTCCCGAATTGATTTTAGAAGTGAATTTCCCCGAGATGGCTTACGATTAGTGCTGTGGTGATAGTTGGCCTTTGTGAGTTGGCAACAGAGTATTAATGGTGATATTGTTATGGTATACCAAGGATTCATACTCGTTGAGATGAAAATGGATTTCGAGAAATGTGGACCAGTGTTGGTTTTGTGGTCATGATTTTATTGTTGCAAGAGTAGTGCGAATACTCGGAGGACCGAGGTAAATTTTGGATAGACATCAATTAACCACTGTAACCGAGATTGGATTCACTCAGACTGGATGAGTGTTATCGATTTTCAGGTAGAGGTTTTCCTCTGGGATAGTAGCCTGTTGATGGGATTGACTCAGAAGGGAATCAATCTAGTGTGAGATGATAATTGAGTAAGCAGAATATTAATCACTGCTCTAGTTTGACTATCTTGGATGATAGTGAAGGTTTTGGAAATAATAGTGATAATGGATTTTCCTTGTGAGACCTTTATGGCTGGATTAGATGTTACATCACAGCTTCAGGATCCGACCCTTCCTATCATCAAAATGGGGGTCGAGGTTTAGATTGGTACGTCTTGGTAAGTGTAAGTCGGTTGGTCTTTGAAATTCTCGATGAGTATGTGTTGGACGCATCTCAAGTGTTGGTTGAGTGACTGGGAAAACTTGGAGAGGACGTTGAGTTATAGTGTACGATCTGTCCAGAGCAAAGATTAGACAGATAGGTTCAGTTGTTAGGCCATGATTGACATGGTAGCCATATGATAGTTGGATTGGATCCGAGATTGACGTGGTACGATAGGCGGATTAGATTCGAGATAGACATTGTATGGTAATCGAATTGGGTCCGATGTTGACTGTTCATTGAGAACTAGGGTCAGGCATCGAATACTATGCACTAGCGCATAGTGGCTTTAGTGGGTTTAGTTGTTGTTCGAGCTTGGAGCTCAGAGCCATGGTTGTGGACTAGAGGAACCCTAATGAAATTGATTTATGATTTTTGTCAACTAGAGCAAGTATACGATGTGGTCCACATGCACTCTGGGTGAGTGAGCTGTCAGATGAGGACTTGAGAGGAGTCAAGATTAGAGTTTTCCCCAAGCGAGTCAAGGTATTGTGAGAGGACTCTAGTGCGAGTCAAGTATTTGATGGGAACTTTAACGGAAATAATGGAGTCGTAGGTTATCGGCTTGACAGGACAGTTCATCGTATTTATGATTGACGGTGGGAGACCATCTAGTGATAGAGGACTTGTGATTGCTCAGTGGAAGCAAAGAATTGTCAGATTGGGTTCTGAGTGCACCTGCGTGGATGACAAGTGAGATCGACGAGTGTCGATGTCTTGAGCAAGACTTGAGAGTTGACTTTTGGAATTCCAGTGGCACTTTGATCACTCTCTTGGTAGGTATTGTCACTGAGGATGAGCTGGGTAGGTACTGTCACTGAGGATAAGCGGAGTTTCGGTATTGATGGTTGGATCGTAGTTAACGTCGGGTGGTGGTTGTTTTCGGTATGAGTCCTGTGGATGAATGTTGGATGTGTACATGGACACGTAGGAGCCTCGAGTTGGCAGAGGATGGGATTTCGCAGTGTAGATTGGAGTCAATGTAAATTTCGAGGACGAAATTCTTTAAGGGGGTTAGATTGTAACGACTCGTCCCGAAATTTCGTGATTATCGAGAATTATTAAAGATTAATCGAGCATTACCGGGATGATTGAGGCAAAATGACAATTTTACCCTTAGATGGGTGGAAATATTGACTTTTGACTTGGAAGGTCAATTCTATGTGGACCGAGTACTATTACGTAGATCGAGAGATTACGAGTATGTAGACATGCAGCACGTCGAATTTGGATGTCGTACGAGAAAGTTACGGGTCTAGAACGATTCAATTGGATTTTTGATGGTACATTTTACGAGGTAGTTAGATAGTTGTTTGTTGTCTAGTGGGCCCCAAGTATTCATTCTGGACCAATGGATGAGTGACAAGTGTCACTCATCCCATTGGCCCATCACCCCACATTCTTGCATCATCTCTCCTTTCTTTTTTGCTAACCTACCCGAAACCCTCACTCCACCATTTTTCCTTCATTACCTCAGCACCTGGTGGTTCTTGAGAGCGACAGAGTGAGAGGGTGAGTCGAGAGAGATAGACAGAGAAAGTGAAGGAGTCACGGAGCCACGACGGTTGGCCTGAAAAACCCAGAAACAGGTAAAACCGAAAACCTTGAATTTGGGTCTTAAATTTTAGCGTGTAAACCCCAGTTTTCTGATCACCACCATCTTCTTTGAGTTGTTGTGAGTGAGTAAGGCAAAAAATTAGAGAGTTTGGATGCGTGGACAGGCCATGGTGGAAGCTTGAACTTGGGTCATGAAGGATCGATCTTAGCCAGGTCTTTTTAGGTTAGTTTTCTCAGATTTTTACCAATAAGATTGTTTCTGCGTAACACCTCGGAATTTTAATTATTAAAATGAAAATTTGAAAATTAAATGTAAAATGACTATTTTGTCCCTAGTTAGGGAAAAATGTTAATTTTTTACCTGGGATACTATTTGGACTGTGACCAAGGCCCGTTACGTAGATCGAGACCTCACGAGTCCGTAGACAGATGACACGTCAAAATTGGACGTCCGACGAGAAAGTTACTAGTCACGGAAGAAAAAATATACTATTCATATTTTTCGGGAACTTGTACAGTTGGCTAAATTTCATTAGTCAAAATATCTGAGGTGGACCAATGGATGAGTGACAAGTGTCACTCATCCCATTGGCCCAACTACCCAAATTCATGCAGCACCTATTACCTTCATCTTCATCTCGTTTTTTCCATTCAATCAAAACCAAACCTACATACACAACCACCACACTAAATCCTTGCTGTTTGGAAGAGACTGAGACTGAGAGAGTGAGTTGAGACAAAGAGGATGGCACCAACAACGAGAACAACCGCGTGCGGTGGTCGAAAACTGAGAAGGTAAACCGTGGGATTCAAAAATTGGTTCTTGAGATATAGGCTTTGGTAGCACTTTTTGAGGTGAGGGTTTTGATCCTTGAACCTATGCGAGTTTGTAGGAACCAAAAAGGGACGACTTGGTGGCTAGATTGGACCTGGGTGGACGTTTGAAGTTCAACCGTAAAGCATCAAACTTGACAGGTAATTATTAGGCCTTTTTAGTCGATTTTGAGGTCATAGATCCCTTTCTGGGAAGTAGACGAGAATGTAGGAAGAAAAATGTTGGAAAATGGTTACGAAATGAGGGAGATACGGCCGGGTCAAAGCCCGATATGGCTGTTAGATCTGTCAGGCCGGCATCAGCATGACGTCATGATAACGTCGGTCGTGGACCGATGTTGACCGCCCTTGACTGGCGATGACCAGCGTTTATTGGACTTTGACCGGTGCGTGGGGGCACGTGGGCATGAATTTCGAGGTTAAACCAGTTTTGTTGAAAAGTTTTCGACAATCTGAATCCAATTGTGGTTGTTTCAAGTCGATCATAGACTGTTTGATAGGTCATTTAGAGGTTTTTGGCCTCGGTAAGCTTGTTCGGGACGTGTTTCTGGTATTGAGCTTTGTGAGGGTTTAGTGTATGAACTTGTATAGATCATTAGATTTGGACAGGCCCAGAGACTATGAACTAGCTCGGGTAAGATTACGGCGCAGATATTGAGCGCGTAGCGTGGATTGAGCTTGAGTGGACTTTTTTTTTTATAATTACAATGCATCCAAAAATGTTTTAAATACTTTATAATATGATTTAAGTTGAATTCGTTGATATCGTATTTGATGATGTTGTGGATTTAATCATCGTGTTATGAACTATTTTAAGGATTTACGTGAAAGTGATGTTTTGGGCTTGAGATCCGGTTGAGTAATGATTTAACTTATATTTAGAGTCAAACGGGAATTTGAATGGCGATCTAGCATGATCGGTTTGGATAAATTGAGATTTATAAATGAGTTTTGGACGCTGTTTTCAGATGGTTTTTGTGGAAAAGATATGTGAGAGTTATGTCTCGAGTATAGACCCAATTGGATAGTGTTTTGACTCGATTTGAGACATAAAAGGTTTTAAAATGATTTTAAATGTATTTGGTTACTGTTCCACAAATACCATCCTGGTGAGTTGGATTGTGTTCTCTAGACGTCGAGGATCCTAGAATAGTCACGGTACACTGCCTAGAATGAGTAGCTGCATGAAGAGGCTCAAGTTTAGGAGTGCGAGTTTATTATCACCCTGGACATGGTAGATCCAAGGAAGTCACCCCATTATGGTATGAACCCGGACGTCGTTGAGTTGGATCCTAGAGAGGTACTCGGAGATGAGACCCTGAGTTGCACGCGTAGCATTGAAAATCATGACTGGTATTGGTTATAGACATCACAGATGTCGAGGATTGGGCATATTGTGTTTTACTGATATGTGTGTCCAGATATAGGTATATGTATGTATGATTTGAACTACTTTCATGCGATTTACTTAAATGCATGCATGTTTATCAAACGGAGGGGAAAATTTTATTATTCTTAAATTGTGTTTCAAAAATGTTTATTTTCAGTCCTCTCACATTTTGACTGTTTTATTGACTCTCTAGGCCGTGATACAGAGGCAGGGGCTGGCGTTGAGGCTGAGGCATAGCTAGTACCGTTGTGCACTTGATTACCCTTAGGGATAGGTTGGGTAGTTTATTGTACTGACATATATTCTCAGTTTTGTATATAGATACTTATCCCTTCTCTGATAATATTGTAGTTGAACTCTGTTTACTTTTAAACCCATAAAGGGTATTTTTCAGTATTTTTTGTATGATTGTCAGAAGGGAGCAGGGCACATCCCACGATAATCCTGGGGGGATAGGATCGGGTCCTATCAGCTTGGTATTAGAGCATTAGGATAGCGGTCTGTATTTTGTACATTGACTTGCTTAATATGTCTTACTAATTTATTTCTCTTAACAGATAAACATGCCTCCGAGACGAGTGCCTCTTCCACGGTCTGATGATGATCTCGCTAGAGACTTAGAGAGTGTTAGCATTGAGAGAGCCTAGCGCCTGGGGGCTACTACATTTAGTGGTGGGTCCGACCCTGAGGAAGCCTACTAGTGGATTACTTGGATTGAGCAGATCTTCGCGGTTATGCGATGCCCTCTAGTGGATCGAGTGTTCTGGCTAGATTCCAGTTGAACGGTGGCGCTTATTAGTGGTTGTACACAATTGAGATATTTGGTTGGGATGCCCGGACGGTGACATGGGAGGTCTTCAGAGAGTGTTTTCGGGAGCAGTACTACCCTCGTTCATTCCTTGACGCCATGGAGACTAAGTTCTTGCAGCTCCGACAGGGGAGCATGACAGTAGTAGAGTACGAGCAGAGCTTACAGAGATTGTCCCGCTTTGCTTCTGCATTTCTTAGTACTGAGGCCGACAAGTGTCGCCAATTTGAGATGGGCCCGCGAGGGGAAATCCATGCCATGGTGACAACAGGATTCTATGCTACACTGAGAGAGTTGACGGATGTGGTTGTGAGAGTGGAGGCCAGTTGGCTAACCAGACAGTAGTTTTCTGGTGATGGACGACACCGAGAGCGTTCGTATGTTGGACCTTCAGGCTAGAGGACCCCGAAGGGTGGCCGTTTCAGTGGAGCATCGTCATCATCAGGCAGTGGTCAATTTGGCAAGTACGGGAATACCCAGTGGTTTGGCTTCAGGTCACAGTAGACTTCTCAGACGAGTGGTACGTCAGTGGGGTCTACGGGCGGACCGAGAGTTTTGACCTGTTATACATGCGGAGAGCCTGGCCATTTCAGGAGAGAGTTCCCATAGACAATGGGTGGTAGCGATATCGGTCAGAGTGCAGCAGGGTAGGACCCGAGCACAGCCACAACTTCAGATTCGACTGGTGGCCGAGGATATGAGGGAGCTAGATGTGGATTTCAAGGATCAAGAAGACGCGATCGATCGTCGGGACCATAAACCCGAGTGTTTTTGGTTACCCAGCAGGAGGCCAGAGCAGCCCTGGGATTGGTGACAAGTACAATCACTATCTTAGATCATGCTCTACGCATCTTGATAGACCCTGGAGCCATGCATTCATTTATATCTCGGAGTTGTGCATTGTTAGTGAGTAGAGACGTGTTCACAATTGATTTCGATATGGGGGTAGGTACACCGACCAGGGATGTGTACATTGTGAATAAGGCATTGAGAGACTGTCCTGTAAGGGTAGGAGAGGTTCATTTGGTTGCTGATTTGATACTCGTAGATTTACATGACTTCGATGCCATACATGGGATGAACTAGTTGTCGAAACATCATGCCGTTATCGACTATTTCAGTAAAAGAGTGATAATCCAGAGCATAGGACTATCCGAGATGACTTTTCAGGGAAATTAGAGGGTGTTACCCTCTAGAGTTATATCGGCATTAGCATCTAAAAAGTTACTGAGGAATGGCTATCAAGGCTGCTTGGCTCATGTGATGGATAGTCGGGCTACACCCGAGAGAGTAGAGTACATATCAGTGGTGCAGGAATTCCCAGACGTATTCCCAGAGGACTTACCGGGACTACCACCGTACAGAAAGATTGAGCTCACGATGGAACTTTTCTTAGGAACGAGACTTATATCGCAGACACCATATCGTATGGTACCGGCTGAATTAAGAGAGGTGTAGTTGCAATAATTGGTGGACATGGCGTTTATTCGACCAAGTGCATTGCCCTGGGGAGCTCCGATGTTGTTTGTAAGAAAGAAGGATAATAGTCTACGGCTGTGTATAGATTACTGGCAACTCAACAAAGTAACAGTGAGGAATAAGTATCCTTTGCCCCAGATAGATGACTTGTTCGATCAATTGAGAGAGGCCAAGTACTTTTTGAAGATTGGCCTTCAATCTGGATACCATCAGTTGAGGATTGTTGAGGGGGATGTTCCGAAAACTGCTTCTCGGACAAGATATGGCCAATATGAGTTTTTGATAATGCCATTTGCATTGAAAAATACACCGGCAGTATTTATGGATTTGATGAACTGAGTGTTTCGATCAAACCTGGATCGTTTTCTTATTGTGTTTATCGATGACATCTTGGTATATTTGAAGCATTGGCGCAGAAGAACCAATTGTGATTGGTGCTGAACAGATTGAGGAGGAACCATCTGTATGCTAAGCTGAGTAAGTGCTAATTTTGACTGAATAGTATTGGTTTCTTGGGGCATGTGATTTCAGCTGTGCGGATTAGTGTGGACCCCCAGAAGACAGAAGCCGTAACCAACTGGGAGCAACCGAAGACCGTTACTGAGGTCTGGAGTTTCGCAGGGTTGGCTGGATATTATCGGTATTTTGTAGATGGTTTCTCTATCATAGCAGCTCTGTTAATCCGTTTGACAAGGAAAAGGGTTAAGTTCGTTTGGAATGATTAGCGAATGGAGTTTTCAGGAATTAAATAGACGACTGACTTCTGCACCAGTGTTAGCTCTTCCAGATGACAGTAGGGAGTTCGAGGTATATAGTGATGCTTCATGGAAAGGATTGGGCTGCGTGTTGATGCAACACGGGAGAGTCATTGCTGATAGAACCTCTACGCGTAAAAGATGTACTAGGTAAAACCTCTACGTGTTGCAAGCGCACAAGACGTGTAGATAGTATAGATGCAAGCAAATGTCGGTCCCATGAAGACTTGCTCAATGATATCCAATTCTGTTTAACTCAATTGACTTAAGTAATGTAATTAAAATGCAAATATGGGGGGTTGTCCCTATTGTCAGGACCCACCCCGGTTCCACCCGAAAACCGAGGTAAATCCTGCTCCCGTCTGACAACCCAAAAACGAAAGACCGAAACAACCTCACGAAAACCACAAATTACATTGTCAAACCCAGGAGAATTTAAAACAACCCAAAGTCAACAGTTATACAGAGCATGGTACCGAACTAAGAAAACAAAAACCGATACACAAAGTCCACGCACAATGGAAAAATTTAAACCACTCCGGGGTCACTCCCGAGTACTCTATGCCTCCGACGCTGCCTCAACGTCAATCCCCGTGCTAGCTCCACGATCTGGAGGGCAATTAAAAACTAGAAAGTGTGAGTGGATCATAAAGAATAAAAGTTTCAAAAACCATTTTATAACAAACCAGGGTTTGGCCCTCCGTTTTGAAAACATACATGCATAACCCATTTTTTGGAAACAGTTATAATCGCATAAGAATCGTCATAAAAACAGTTATGGAAATCACATCAGAAGTATCATAAAAACAGTATTAAAACATCACATCCTATAAATACCAACATCACTATCCGATCAAACCTGCTGGACCTATCCGAGTCTTTAAACTCCCGAGTCTTTAAACTCAATCCAGGCCTCAATAATCCGAGTCTTTTAACTCCGAGTCTTTAAACTCAACAGGCCTACGGGAGAAATATCAATATATCCGAGTCTTTAAACTCTGAGTCTTTAAACTCAATCCGGGTCTTTAAACCCAATCCGGGCCCGTCCCCCGTCAATCATAATTCGGGTCTTTAAACCCAATAACCAGATCCAACAAATCCAATCCAAAACCGTTTGAAAACCTTTTTCAAAATCCACAACCAAACCCGAATCCGAAATCACTGGTCTGATGCCCTTCCGACGTCTAGAACCGTCGTTTCCTCGAAAAATGTGCACAAATCGTAAACCATCACAATCATAAATCAAATCATAGAATCAAGTATAGAAAAAATATAAAAACATATATGCATGCATCAAGAGTTAGAAAGCAAAGTCCGCTCACAGACCATTCCGACGTCGCCTCGATATGCGCGCACTTACGCCGTCCCCGGCCATTTCGTTATCTTTGGCTTTCACAAACCTGTCCAAAGCCCACAACAAGGTTCTAACTACTTCACAAAAGCTCTACTCAAGTCCCATAATTTTTCCCGAACTTAAAACGTAACTAAACAGAACCCTAAACCTTCGACCATTTAGAACTAACCCGAGACGACATCCGATTAACCCGAAACCTATCCCAATAGATTCGTTATAACATTTAGACTCAAAACCATGTTGGAAAGTTCCTCAGATTCCTCCCCACGCGCCCTCACGCGCCGCCCAAAGTGGCTGCGCGTGGGCTTCACGCGCCTGCTACAGTGTCATCGTCAACCTCTGTCCATCCGATTTGAACCGGGTTGGCTGACCTGAACCGGCATGACCGGTTCTCCCTCATTTCCTGTTCAAATCTAGTCCTTTCAATCCCATTCGTTTCGTCCCTTTACCAGCAACCATTTCCAATCCTAAAATCTAGAAATCACAGCCCCTAAGCCGTCGTCCTCAAGCTCGAATCAAAACTGCCCGAAACCCCTGTTTCGGTTCCCGGCGAACCAGGCCATCCCCCATCACAGCTTCAACCTTAGACAAATCCTAAGGACCCACTGAGTCTCACAGTACTCACGAAATCCCTCGACTCAGCCCCCAAAGCCACGACTTTTGAATTGAGTGAAACAGGAAAAACAGAGCACACAAAGAAAATCTAAGGGGTTACCTGCTTATCGACAGCCACCGTGCTTGCCTCCGCGTCCTACGGCGTTCACAGAGTCACCCTAGCCTCCTCCTCAGCTTTGTTTGGATCAAAACACTACAAGACCACCACCAATTCCCTCGACACCTCTCTGTTTCCCTGAAACTCCAACCTCACACCCCCAGCAATTTCTTGCACGATTTCCACTCTCAATCCAGTCACCAGCTCCCTCATTCTCTTTGTCACTCTCACCAATTTTCAAAGCCTCACACATACTCACTAAATCGATCAAGAACCCTCGCTTTTTCCTCTCCCTGTTTTCTGTGAAAAATGCCCAAATGCACGGTTTGAAATCAAACAAAGTGTAGCTGTGTCTAACAAAACTCACTAGAACCCTCTAGGTGTCCCCCACGTGTCCATCATCTGATGGACATCAACATAAATATCCAATCCCACAAACCCACTTGGGCCTTATCTGATTTGGCCCTAAGCTGAAAAGACCAAAATGCCTCTAGGTTCAAAATTACCATTTTGCCCTTCAACTTTTCAGACCCATAACTAATCCGTTCGACGTCCGATGACAGCGTGCCGCCTATCATTGTACTCAGAACGATGAGATCTACCTAACGGTCCTCGGTCTATGTGTAAAAACCTTGTCGTGCAAAACGTCAACTTTTCCCTCTATTTTAACCAAATTACGATAATGCCTTCAACCTTCCGAACATCATAGCTTCCTCCTCGGATGTTGGAATCGGGCGTCCCACCTGTCTACGGACTCGTGACGTCCCAAAATACGTCACGGTCATCGGTCAATACCCAATTGACCGCCCGAACTCAAAGTCAACATTTTGCCCATTCTAGGGGCAAAATCGTCATTTCGGGCTAATGGTCCAAAAGTAACCCACTAATTACCGGTTAACTTAGCTAATTCGTTACTAATTACTTCGCTAATCCCGACTCCCGGGACGGGTCGTTACACCTATACACTACCAACATCTCAAATGATCAAACTAGAAAACAATGTCATCCAAACACCCTAGAAATATTTCGCCTCAACTCTAATCCTCACTAGGCATCACTCAATACACTCAAGAATCCTAAGATTTTCACTCAGCAAGCATATGTGAAGAGTTTATGTAAAGAAAATCAAGTTAATCAAATAAGAATTTCAATGAAGAACAACACTTTATCTGAAAATATGATCTCACGAAGGAATTGATGTTTAAGAATAGAGATACGTACCTTAATCCTTTGCATAACCATTCACAAGATCAATAGGTCTTCATTCACGGGTTGTAATGGGGTTAGGTTCATGGGTTTAGAAAGGAAAGTTGGAATTCAAAGAACCTAAACCGCATCAAGGCATAAGAAGTCATGACTCGGACCTTAAGTAATAGATGATAAAACCGTGCTTAAGCTCACAACAATGCTCTAATTGAGGTACTTGGCTCACTTGACTCAACTCAAAGTTCATTACTTTTTGTTTTCTTTTCTCTTTTTTTTTCCACATTTTTTTTCTTATTTTTTTTTTCACTAATGAACTTGATACATTTTTGTTTATATGAGCCAAGCCAAGATCATGCAATAACTTCCTCAATTTACAAATAAACGAGCGATCTTTTCCATTCAAACATACTTCCATCACATGAGTATATGTAGCACAAAACATCAACATATTTCCTCCTTACCATGAATGTCATTTGATGCAACCTTGACACAAGTTTAGATTATAAGGTGTAGCCATTATGAACGGTTCAAAACTTGGTTAAGTCATATTGTAGGTGAAGAACAAAACGGCTAAGTGTTTGGCTTCAAAGGGGCTTAGGGAGCATGCAATTTGGATAGGGAAAAGAAGGGCCTTTAGGAGCTAAAACACACACAGCCTATATCATATCTCATAAACAATCATACATCAAATCAAGAGCATCCAATAGATATGGTTCTCTAAACATCAATGCAAATAGAAAGAGATCATGCAATTATGAACAAAGTGATGAGTGTTTGAGAGTAGAAACATGTAGATCACTCAGAAATAAAGGAAATCAAGCTCAAAAATCTCACAATGGTAGTCTCCACTAATTTTCTAAGTATGCTCAAATTCAATTGTTTTGGTTACTTAATCACTTGATTATGGTATCGTGAAGTGTAAGTGTGAGTTCAATGACAATGGCAATGATTCTTAGTAAGTACAAGCAATTCTCATGTTCAATACATTCATATTAACATGTTTAGGCATAAAAATAGCATCACAAAACGAACAAACAGCAAAGAAAACAGAACAAAAAATAAAAAACAACAAGCTAATAAAAGCAGAAACTGAAAAAAACACAAAGCATTTCAAAACAGAAACTGAGTTGTGTACCCCTAAACTTAAGTCCAATACCCCCAAAACCTAAATGAAACATTGTCCTCAATGTTTTGAGCATAAAAGGAAGACAAAATCATGAGTTAGAAGGTAAAAAACGTCCATATGAAGGGGGGAACAAACCAGGGCAAGGTTGAGCACCTAGGATGCTTGCGGTCCAAGAGGCACTTGAGGGGCTCCAAAACTGGCCCTCATTTAGTGGTATCTTGCCTGCAACAGAAATGAATTGATTAGTTCTACAAGTAGAAATCCACTTCCTAGACTTTAACATTTCAGGGAACAAGTACAATAAAGATTTGAATGTAAAGTAAAAACTGCTTGATCCCAATAGACAAGTAAGCATAATGATCGAAGTAGGAGGAGGGAGGAGGGAGGGGCATGGAGGGTCCTTCGGTTGCTTGGGTCGTGGCATTGAGCCTTGGGTGGAGCTAAATGTCTCAAAGGTGCATACCACCATCTTGATACTTCCTTCGTCTTGCCTCCTACAAGGACCATTAAACCTGCACAAACCATTAGGCACAACATCAAATTTCTCACCAAAACACCTAAGTTGAGTAAGGAACTTAAATGGTGAAGATAAGGATAAGGAAGGCCTTGGAAAAGTAAGGATCATAGGTGTTTGAGGACTTGAGGCAGCAAGGATAGGTGCTGGAATTTCAGGGACCTCGGCCAAAACTTGGTGCAATGCCTGCGGGTTTGGTTCTATTTCATGAACATCAAGAGCATGACCCGAGGTGCATTCGTTGGTGCTGTCCGTGGGTGGTAAGGGGACATACACATCATTATCCTCAGCATCCTTGTCCTTTAAGAGGGCTTCCCGTAGTGTTCTTTGAGATCGGGCCTCGTTTAGTGCATCTCGAAGTTTTTTTTGAGGTCGTTTAGGCCTAGGATCCAAAGGAGGAGGAGTCCAAGGGTAGAGTGATGGTTCACTCCATCCGTGGTGGTATGGCTCTATATAGGGCTGATTGTAAGGCTCAGGCATGTACATACAATATTGGGGGTATGCCCATCCCCTTTGATTACTTGAAACCGAAGGAATGTTTGCATAGCGTAGGCCCAACCTTGAGAAGAATAATAGCTATTCCACGATTCCATGGTACCTAGACACGTCACAAAAAAGAAAACAAAAAATTATATACAAAACAAAAAGAAAAACCACTAAGTCAAAGGAATCAAATAAAATGGACACCGTTGAGGAACAAGTCCCCGGCAACGGCGCCAAAAACTTGATAGAAATTTTACAAAGTACAAAAGATGTACTAGGCAAAACCTTTACGTGTAATAAACTTTGCAAGCGCACAAGAAGTGTGGATAGTATAGATGCAAGCAAAGGTCGATCCCACGAAGACTTGCTCAATGATATCCAATTCTGTTTAACTCAATTGACTTAAGTAGAGTAATTAAAATGCAAATATGGGGGGGATGTTGCATTAAATGAATGTAAGTAAATTAACTAAAATTAACTAACTAAGTCGAGCTAGGGTTTCTATCCACCTTCACCATTTATAGTTCCGTTAGATTTCCTTGATTAGATTACTATGCATGTATCTGAATTAATTGCCCGTGCAGGGGTCCGACTAAGGCTCACCCCACACATATTATCTTCTCTTAGATTGCATGATTAAGCGTGATGTGCCCGCCCTTAAACAACTATTACCGATGGTGCGTGATAATGCATGAAACATGAAGAAGATTTAATGACACTACACTGTCCTTAGAAAAGTGATGTGCAGACCTAGGAAGTCATGAGTTTAGATTACGAATAAGATTCCCCCTCGTCAACGTGATGCCATAAATTGCAGGGTGAACACAAACATCAAGGTGATCCGTCAAGCAATTACATCGACAATTATACACAAATAAGGTAGCTAAGCTTATAAGTATAAATTGAGTTCATGAAGCGCAGTAATCCAACAAATCCAGGCATGCATAACAATCATAATCAAGAGCCAGAAATCTAAGTAAAAACTAACATGGCTAGGGCTTCAAGTAACCCTAGCCCTAATTACACTACTCAAACATTATTGAATTAACGAATAACATAATTAAATGCATAAGAAACATAAAACGATAAAAGAATAAATAGAAAAAAATACTAAAGAATAGCAAGGAGTAGGAAAAGGGGCTCAAACACTCTTCTTCTCCCAAGCCTCACGTCCTCCTTAGCACAAGCTTGAATCCAAAAGCATAAAAACAATTATAAAATGCGGCTAACTATGTATATAAATTGAGTATGAATTTTGACAGAGTTTTGGGACCTAGGAAGGTAAATTCGGCCCCGCTACAATAAACTCTAGTGCCCCTATTTATAAGAGAATAAGTAATCCTCTTAAAAATAGGAGTTTTAAATTCAATTCTATAAGGAATAGGCTTCATAAATAATTAAGAAATCTAATTAAAACATTTCCTACAAGTAAAGGAATCAAAAATAAGAATACAAAAGGAAATAGGACTAAAATCCCTATACAATATGGAGAATAAATGTGGAAGGAACTTGAAATTAACCTAAAAAAGGAGGAAAATCCGGAATTAAAGTTGCAGAGCCTTCCTATGCAATCTTCTTTCCTTCATAACTTCGTCGTTTCAACTCCAATTTAGGTGATTCTTTTCAAATTCTCATAATTCCAAGCTCTATTTGATCTACACATTTCTCACAAAATATATTATTTTCTCAATTGCATAGAACGAAATATTAACAAAACATACGTAAAAGGGTATTAAATCTTGGATAAAACATGCACAAATTATGACCTATCAATTGCCTACGCCTCCCGGCAGTTAAAGCCACATAAGTCGAACTACCCTACATATGATTTAGAGCTGGCGGTAGTGGTACATGCTCTCAAGATTTGGAGACATTACCTGTACGGAAAGACATACTGGATTTTCACAGACCATCAGAGCTTGAAATACCTTTTCACTCAGAAGGAACTGAATATGAGATAGAGACGATGGTTGGAGCTAATAAAGGACTACGATTGCACGATCGAGTATCATCCCTGGAAGGAAAATGTGGTGGTAGAAGCTTTGAGCAGGAAGTCTGCAAGTTCGGTAGTTCATCTAAGGATAGTCTATTTGCCTTTGTTAGTAGAGCTCCGACGAGCAGGAGTTACACTTGGATTGTATGATGAGGGAGCTCTGATGGCCAGTTTCCATGTGAGACCCATCCTGATTGACCGAATTATAGAGGCTCAACTTCAAGATCCCACTTTGTGCATAATGGGGGATAGAAGTTGAAGCAGGTGACCAATAGGATTCCACTATCAGAAGTGATGAAGCATTACCGAAACATGGTCGTCTGTGTGTGCCTACAGATGAAGGGTTGAGGATCGAGATTCTAGAGGAGGCCCACAGTTCAGCGTATGCAATGCATCCAGGAGGAACAAAGATGTATCGTGCACTTAAGGATCACTATTGGTGGGCCAGGATGAAGAGAGAGATCGCATAGTATGTTGGTAGATGCTTGACTTGCCAACAGGTAAAAGCTGAAAGGTAGAGACAGTATAGAGCCTTACAGCCACTTCCGATCCTTGAGTAGAAATGGGATCACATCACTATGAACTTCATGCCTAAGTTTCCTAAGACACAGAGCGGTTTTGATGGAGTCTAGGTGATTGTGAATAGACTTACGAAGTCGGCTCATTTCTTTCCAGTGCGCGAAACCTTCAAACCGAATCGGTTAGCTCGACTATTTGTTGATGAGATCATTAGGGTGCATGGGAAGCCAGAATCGATAGTGTCAGATCGAGATTTGCGGTTTACATCAAGATTTTGGCGGAGTTTGCAGGAAACCCTTGGTATGAGGCTGCACTTCAGCACTTCATTTCATCCTCAAACAGATGGACAGTCTGAGAGGACTATACAGACTCTTGAGGATATGATGAAAGCCTATGTACTGTAGTTTTAGGATTCTTGGGATACGCTCCTACCATTAATGAAATTCGCCTACAACAACAGCTATCAGTCGAGTATTGGGATAGCACCATTTGAGGAACTGTATGGTCGACAGTGCAGGATGCCGACATGCTAGACTGAGGTAGGCGAGAGGGCGTTATTAACACCAGATCTCATGGATATGACCTAGGAGAAAGTCTGAATTATCAAAGAATGGCTGAAGACGGCACATGATCGTCAAAAGAGCTACACCTATCGTCGGATTAAAGCCCTAGAATTTGTAGTGGGTGACTAGGTTTTCTTGAAGTTATCACCGTGGAAATGTATTGTACGATTTGGCAGACGTGGGAAGTTGTGTCCCCGTTACATTGGGTCGTACGAGATTACGGAGAGAGTTGGTGCTGTTGCATACTGATTATCCTTACGCCTAGAGTTTATGATGTGGTCCATGTTTCGATGCTTCAGAAGTATGTGTGGAAGGACTCGCATGTTCTAGAAGAACATCCATTGGAACTCAGGACGGATTTGAGCATCGAGGAACAACCAGTATAGATTCTAGATTGGAAGGAGAAAGTATTGCAGGATAAGACAATCCCCTGATAAAAGTATTGTGGAGGAAGTACAACGTGGAAAAAGCCACATGGGAGCCTGAAGCCCTGATGTGGGAATAATATCCACATTTATTTGAGCGAATTTCAGGGACGAAATTTTTGTAAGGTGGGTAGATTATAACACCCCAGACTTTTAATAAAATGTAAATTCGAAAATTAAATATAAATGACTATTTTGTCCCTAGTTAGGGAAAAATCTTGAATTTTGACCTGGGATACTATTTGGATTTTGACCAAGGCTCGTTACGTACACCGAGACGTCATGAGTTCGTAGACAGGCGGCACGTCGAAATCAGACGTTCGACAGGAAAGTTACGTTTCACTAAAGAAAACATATACTATTCATATTTTTCGAGAACGTGTACAGTTGGCTAAATTTCATTGGTCAAAATATCTGAGGTGGACTAATGGGATGAGTGAGACAAGTGTCACTCATCCCATTGGCCCAACTACCCAAATTTATGGATCACCTATTACCTTCATCTTCATCTCATTTTCTCCATTCAACCGAAACCAAACCCACACACACAACCACTATACCGTATCATTGCTGTTTGGGAGAGATTGATACTGGGAGAGTGAGTTGAGACGAAGCAGAAGGCACCAACAACGAGGACAACCGCATATGGTGGCTGGAAAATCGAAAAGGTAAGCCGTGGGATTCAAAAATTGGTTTTCGAGATTTAGGCTTTGGTATCACGATTTGAGGCCAGGTTTTTTATCCTTGAACCTGTACGAGTTTGTAGGAACCAAAAAGGGACGAGTTGGTGGCGAGATTGGACCTGGGTGGACGTTTGAAGTTCAACCGAAAAGCATCAAGCTTGACAGGTAATTTCTAGGCCTTTTTAGTCGATTTTGAGGTCATAAATCCCTTTTTGGGAATTAGACGAGCATGTAGGAACAAAAATGATGGAAAATGGTTGAGAAATGAGGAAGTTACGGCCAGGTCAAGTTCGCGGGTTGGTTGACCCATTACAGAGAAATGGGTCGACCTGGCCAGAGGTTGATGATGATGACATGTCAGTCCACATAGGCAAATCAAGTGATGCCACATGGCAGACCATTAGACCCAGTCAGCAGCTAACGTGTCAAGTCCACGTGGCAGGCTGTCAGGTCCACATCAACATGTTAGACCACGTGCACCAATGGGGTGGTGCCACGTGAAAACTTATCAGGACATGTCAGACCACGTGGACTAGTAGGGTGATGCACACGTGGCAGTGTATCAGAGGTGTCAGAGACACATGGCATGACACGTGGCACTAGTTAGGGAGTGCCACGTGTCAATCTATTAGACCTGACAGGTATCAGACCTGTCAGGCTGGCGTTAACATGACGTCATGATGACATCAGCCGTTGACCGATGTTGACCAGCGATAACCAGCGTTGACTGGCTCGTGGGGGTGTGTCGGCACAAATTTCAAGGTCAAATCGATCTTATTCAAAAGGTTTCGACGTTCTTAATCGAGGTTATAAAGATCTTATTCAAAAGGTTTCAACGAAATTCGAGGTCAAATTGATCTCATTTAGGGATTTTTAACCTCGAGAAACGTGTTCAGGATGCATTTTCGGTATCGGGCTTTGTGAGGTTTTAGTGTATGAACTTGTATAGATCATTAGTGACTCTTAAATGTGATTTGGACAGGCCAAGAGGCTTTGGACTAACTCGGGTGAGATTACGGCGCAGATATTGAGCATGCGTCGTGGACCGAGCGTGAATGGACTTTTGTTTTATAATTGCAATGCATGCATAAATGTTTTAAATGCTTTATTATATGATTTAAGTTGAAATGCTTTGATATCTTATTTGATGATGTTGTGGATTTAATCATCGTGTTATGAACTGTTTTACGATTTTACGTGAAAATGATGTTTTGGGCTTGAGACCCGGTTGAGTAATGATTTGACTTAGATTTAGAGTCAAACTGGAATTTGAATGGCGATCTGGCATGTTCAGTTTGGATAAATTGAGATTTATAAATGAGTTATGGACACTGTTTTGGGATGGTTTTTGTGGAAAGATATGTGAGAGTTATGTCTCGAGCATAGACCCAATTGAATATTATTTTGACCCGATTTAAGACATAAAAGGTTTTAAAATGATTTTAAATGTATTTGGTTACTATTCCACATATACCATCATGGTGAGTTGGATTGTGTCCTCAAGACGTCGAGGATCTTGGAGTAGTCATGGTGCACTGCTTGGAATAAGTAGTTCCGATGAGAGGCTCAGGTTCAAGAGTGCGAGTTTATGATATCACCCCGGAAGTGGTAGATCCAGGGAAGGCACCCCATTATGCTATCACCCCGGACATCATTGAGTTGGATCCTGGGGAGGTACTAAGGGGTGAGACCCCGAGTTGCACGCGTAGCATTGGAAATTGTGACTGGTATTGGTTATAGTCATCGCGGATGTCGAGGATTAGGTATATTGTGTTTTACTGATATGTGTGTCCAGATATATGTATATGTATGTATGATTTGAACTGTTTTCATACGATTTACTTAAATGCTTGCATGTTTATCAAATAGAGGGGAAAATGTTATTATTCTTAAATTGTAATTCGAAAATGTTTATTTTCGGTCCACTCACACTTTGACTATTTTATTGACCCTCCAGGTCGTGATACAGAGGTAGGGGCTGACACTGAGGTTGAGGTATAGCTAGTACCGTTGCGCACCTGATTACCCTTGAGGGTAGGTTCGGTACTTTATTGTACTGACATATATGCTCGGTTTTGTATATAGATACTTATCTCTTGTCTGAAAATGTTGTAGTTGAACTCTGTTTACTTTTAAACCCATAAAGTGTCTTTTCGGTCTGTTGTGTATGATTTTCAAACGGGAGCAGGGCACATCGGACGATAATCCCAGAAGGATCGAGATGGGTCTTGTCATTCTGGGTTAAAGACGAGTAGATTGGTCGAAGAATGATGAGTTTTGGCAGAGAAACAAGGAAAAACGAGTCGGGTGAAGCATACGGGTCGAATGACCTGTTACAGTGAGTCGGGTCGACTCGTCGAGAGGTTGACGATAATGACGTGGATGTCCATGCATCTTGTCAGGCCACGTGGTGACACGTGGCGTGGTGGTAGGTCCAGTCAGCATCGACATGGTGTCCACTGTTTTTACTATGACCATTCTCCGTGATGATTGATATGACTCCGGTAGGAATGTGTTTCCTTAGAGAGGGCCTCCGGTTGTGAATGTGTTTCCCCAGAGAAGAGCCTATGATATGTTGCTAGCCTCCAAGATGCATTGTGTCCCCACCCCCACCCCACGGGAGTGGTCGCGATGCAATGCCTGTTGTCAAGTAGTCATGAGAGGCTCAACTTAGGAGTGCTTATGATGTATGAGATTGGTTGTTGATATGTTCACTGAGATATGAACGTCGGTCGTAGATGTGTTCACGATGGCGTACTCAGACGTGAGCTGTCCTGGAGCTTATTTGCACGCGTTGCTTGGATATCATCACTGATGATGATAATATGATGGTATGAGACAGATGCGGGATATGAGAATAGGTCATGCTTTTGATTTATTGTATTGTGTCCAGATATATTCACATGTGTTGCTTTTGCGATGAAAGCATTTCTTTTCATATGTTACTGTTTTATTGGAAAGTAATGGTTTAATTGATTATGCATGCATACTTTATAAAACGGAGGGTTAAATGATGATTTTGGAAATTTTTTTTCCAAGCTATTTATTTTTATACACTCACGCTTTTTATTGGTTTTGGCACCCTTCAGGTTTATCGTGCATGCAGGTTGTAGTAGAGACTGAGACATCACATGAAGTGTATCGCAAAAGCAGTAGTATCAATAGAAAAAAAACACAAAATATCGCACAAAATTATGAACTAAGAATTATGGATTGATGCGGGATCGAAACAATGATAATTGGAAGGGTAAATTCCACCTATGCTTTCCATAACAGTCTCTTTTCAACACCAAAAAACCAAAATTCCCAAACAAACCACACCCACAAAGCGATTTATACAGCAAACTCATAGAGTTAACAAAATATGTAGAGAAAACCCCAAATTAACCAAATAAACCAAACTTTTAAATTAGAAACTACCCAAGCCTAGACCACCACACCCAACTGCACAAAGCAATCCGCAATGAGGAGCCGACCACCTTGCAACTGCCAAGCCTGTCGGATTAGGCTCTCATCGCAAAGATAGAAGAGTAGCAGTTGCTAATAACCTGCAAAGAGAAAGAAGACCAAACACCACCAACGCCAGCAACATGGTAAAAGCCAGATCGATCAGAAAGGAGAGGGAGCGAGATAAGAGGGGCAGAGCGAGGGGTAAAAGGCAAAGGACTTTGGGGCAGAGGTTTAGCTTAGATCTACCAAAAGGAGGTGAAGATCAAAAGAAAAACCTCCACCTCCAGATCTACGACTGACTGGAGGGAGACCTAGAGAGAAAATAGAGTAAAGATATTTGAGAGAAAGTGCACAATTAAATTGAGATCATGGTTGATGTGGAGGCGCTTATACAAAAAAGTCACACACGTAATGAATAATGAATACATACGAGACCAAACACAATAAACATTTACCCGCTGAAAGAGCAAATTAAGATAATATATATAAAATTAGAAAAATATATACTTGCATCCCACCCGGTGATACTTCCTTGTACTATCTTTTTGATTTATCGAATTTTCCTTATACATCTATTATAATCCGATTATTCATTCTCTAAATTATTATGTTAAGAAGATTTCAATAAAAAAATTAATAAGACTAAAGGTCATTTAGTCATTCATGTGTATCAAATAAATCAATGGTTTGATAAGAATTAAAATCTTCAAGGCCAATTATCTATTTAATTGATATATATATATATATATGAATGGCTAAATACTCTATAATTTTGTTGGGTTTTTGTATAAATGATCCTTGAAATGATAATGGTTTAGGAGTTAAATGGTTTTGATCATAATATATGTATAAGGACAATTAAATAAATCGAACCAAAATATGAGGACGTACTATCAAGGTGGGATGTAAATATTGTCTACAAAAATATTTCAAAATTCCCATATACATCTAAAGTACATTTTTTAAATAGTAAACAAAGCTAAAGCCTAAATGGAAATAAAAAAATACACGTGAAAAGTAGATAATATCCTTGTTTAAGAAGAAAATATGGACAATAAACTAAATAGCATAATTAAATTTAAATGATAATGAATATCTGGATTTGTTCTTACACTAGACTCCCCTATTTTTAAAAGATTCGTTCTCGAGTCTAGATCATAGATTGCTATTAGCTCTATCGTAATTTTTAAATTCAATTTTTGCTTCCCAACCAAATAATTATTCTGAATATTTAAATATTCCTCAAATGGTAAATTTGTAATCCTTAAATGTGAAATTTTTAACCTTGCAAACCCTAGCAGTCTCCGCCAAGGATTGAAATATTGATATCAACGGAAATATCGCTAGTCAAATTTACGGATATCTCGACGGATATTTCAATATCGTTTACAATCAACAAAAATGGCGGAAATTTAGTCTAAAAGTTGGAAATGTTTAATGAAATTTTGAGAAAAACTTAAGTATCCAATAATAGTTATATAGGACTAATAAAATTATAAAATGGCTTTGATACAATAAATATATGATGAATAATATGATACAATATGATTCTGATGATGACTAATAATATAAAATTTTAAATATAAACATAAATTGAAGTGAATTATTATAATTGAATGTTAATATAGTTAAAAACATAACAATAAGCATAAAAAAAATTCAATACAAGAAAAAATGATAAAGTAAGTCCAAATATATTTAAAATGAGAAAAAATAAGATGAAAAAATAAGGTCAAACTTTATTTAAAAATTGGAAGAAATGGATAAAAAAATTCAATTAGCAAGTGTCATCAAAAGGAGCTGAATCTAGGACTTCTAGTGAATAAAGTAACCACAAAGCTAACTTGACTAAGGTAACCTTGTTGCAAATCTAAGCAATGTATAATATGTAACATTAAACACTGACAGTCTAATGGTAACTAATAATATCAAATCTTAAATATAAACATAAATTAAAATATAATTTAACTTAGAGCACATATTAAATGATAATAAATTTATAAAACATGTAAGAAAACATTTACTAAATAATTAGTGATAAACATTGATTTATAATTGACATGTAAATACAATGATTCTTTTTCAATTAGTAAGTTAACGATTATAAATAAAAGAGTGAAGTCGTGAAATCAATAATAATAATAATAATAATACTTGTTTTGGGATAAAAATTCAAGATGATAGAATTGTATTCGTTAGGAACTAAGGATTGTTTGGGAAATTTTGAAAACATTAGTATTAATTACACTATAAATTTGTAATTAATAATTTTTATATTTTATTATAAACTTCTAACCCCAACGGATACCCATAATAACTTTTATATTTTATTATAAATATGTAAACCCTATCATCATTCTTCATATTTTATTATAAATATCTTAACCCACTGTAACTTGTAGAATTTCCTAATCTACCCTTAATTCAACAAGTGTCTTCTTCTTCTTAGACACCTCGTTGTTCACTTGTTCTTCATTCTTCTTATAGTCTCTTATCTTTTATCTTTGTGCTCTTCGTCTTCTCATATTTCGTTTGTTAGCTTTTCAATTTTTTGTTTATGGGCGAAGATTTTGCTCATCTCTACTAGATACCGTATCTAAGGTCATCGTCGCCACCCCTACTTCTGACTAGCATCGCAGTCAAAGCTCATCGTGTAGTGAGATCCACAGCGGCAAGATACAGAAAACTCAGAAACGGTGGCCGTCACCAATGACGTTTCCAACCGACCGAAACTGTGAGACCACTCTCAACCAATTCGTTTGGGTAAGACGAACTCATCCCCATTCTCCTTCTTGATCATCGGAGTCCTTAGCTCGTGAATTGAAGATTAAAATCTAGCGGTGTCGACCGATATCATCAATTATCAGTCAATTTCGCCGATAATTGCCGATATTTGCCAAATTCGTGGATATTGGGGGAAGAAATTTCTTTCCCCTTTGTTTAGATGTCGAACCCCAATTTTTCCGAAATTACGAGCGAAATATCGGCGAAACTGCCAATATTTCCATCCATGGTCGCCGCCCCCTTTCGGGGCTGGTGGCAGTGCCTCTTCCTATTTTCTCTTCTAATTTATCTTCTGTCCTTCCCTTCCCCTCTCCCTTCCCCACCTCCTATGTTTCTCCCTTCTGCTCCATTCATCCACTCACTACAAGAAATATGATAATACACTACACCCTATAGACAACGCATATATAAAAACTGATGTATAATGTAGTTTAGACATCAGTTTAAATTTGGTGTTGTCTAATATATGGTATAATAACATTAATGTTTAACTAGTGTTGCCTAATCCTAGTATATAACATCACCCATAACATTAAGCCTCATCATTGGGTCGGGTTGGGCCAGGCTGGGGCTATTTCATAATTTAAAGATGCCAGGTCGGGTTGGGTGGGCTTGATCATAAATATGAAAGCCATATCTTTTGTCGGGATGGGTTTGGGCCAGACTTTTATCGGGCTTTATGGGTAGGGCCTACTAAGCCCACGTGGGCCGGCCTACTAATGTAACGACCCGGACAGTCGAAAAAGGAAAATTTGGAAAATTTGAAGAAAATGACGATTTTACCCCTGAAAATTGGGTGAACGGTTGACTTTTTGCTCGAGCGGTCAAACGGACTTTGACCGATGCCTGTGACATAGTTCGGTACTTCACGAGTTCATAGATAGGTGGCACGTCCGATTCCGACATTTGAGGAGAAAGTTATGATGTTCGGAAGTTCAAGGGTAATTCGGTAATTTGGTTAAAAGGGGGCAATTTGTTGACTTTTCAAACGACATGGAATTTTCACAAACTTCGAGGACTATTAGGTAGGTCTCGATGCCCTGAGTCCGTAGACAGGCGGCACGCTGAAAATAGACTTCGGACGGATGAGTTACGGCTCTAGAACGAGAAGGGCACTTTGGTAATTTTGTGAAGGAGGGCAAAATGGTAATTTGCCAAGGCTGCAGTTTAAAACAGCCGTGGTTAGTGTTGTGTAATTGTTTAAACCTGTTTGTCTGTTCAGTGAATTGTTTAACCAGGTTAGTGACATTGGGGAGAGTTGTTTAACATTGAGGACTGAGTGGGGTGTTTGGCGTGCTGGAGGAACAGAGCAGGGGGGAGATTGTTTTTTATTTTGGGCCGTTGCGGGAAACACATAATGAGAGACTGAGAGATTCCCACGGGTTATTGTGATGAAAGGATTGAAAAAAGAGAGGTAGAATTCAGTTGAGAAGTCATTTTGAGAGGGAGAACAGCTGAGAAACCAGAGAGGAAAACCGAAATCGTGAAAATTGAAAAATGGAGGGAAAATACAAAATCTAATCTGTGAGTTGAGAGGGCCGAAACAGAGATAAAAAACAGCTTCCTGAGCTTGTGTCGACTGCAACTACGCAAAAGTCAAAGGAAATTGGTCGTGTTTTAACCCCGATTGGAGTTTCAGTTTCTGGGAAAATTCGAGGTGAAGTTCAAATGGTTGGAGGGGTTAGACGATGCAATTGAGATCGAAGACACGTTCCCTGATAAGATGATGTCATCAAATTAGGCAAAAGAAATGAGGGGTTAGAGACTTAGAGTTAGTACTACATCCATAGCCATGCAAGAAGGATCGTAGGAGGATAAAGATGTATGAAGATGAGATTGACATAGAGTTAGCACTTGAATATGTTCAGTAAGTGAATGCTCAATGTGTGAAAACTTTCTTGTAATGTAGTATCGACTAATTAGCAAACCAATATATTTCTATCTATATATGTTGGCTAGACTCCACTTATGCTTTTAATAATAGATGAGATATACATTGAATCTCTGACATTTTTCAGATTTAATTGTTTCAGGTGATTGTGATTTGACTTGTCTACTATTGATTATGAAGTCTGTGATTATAGATGCGATGAGAGATCTGACAAGGAGAGTAAAGTTACTTACATCAAAACAAACAACCACTGCAGCAGAGGAATCATTCTTAAGGCAGCATGTCTGCACACAACTATCTGTTAGTTATGTTTGCTGCCCTTTTTTTCTTTTTAGCCAATTTCTTTTTTGCAATATCTTTCTGATCTTTAGTAGTTGGAGTATTATCTTTGATTCTTATAAAGTGTTTGAATAGATTGATTTTCCTAGTATAAATCACAGTTTATTTGTTCAATTTAGCTGTCTCTTGGACTGAATAAAAATTAATGCAACTCCTTAAGTAGGATATATTGGTCTAAACCCCGAAATGCAGTCTCAAGATATAGGCTTGACATTATTTAGTGATAGAAGTGATAATTTTAGGAGGAGAAACAAGTTGTGGATATAAGTTTTTCATGATAAACTTATTATAAACTAATTGATCATGTTAAATACTTTGCAGGTCCCTAGATTGTGTAGGAAGTTATTTGAAGATAATGAGTATGCTCTCTACATTTATTGCATAGGTAAATTGAAGATAATTAAGTAGAGTTAGTAATTGGTGAGTGTGAAAGAATAATTATGGTATACTTCCATTACGTGAATAATGTATCCATGTCTAAATGAAAAGGAGAAAACATGTAACGTAGGAAGTAGAGAGCAAGGAATGCCCTTTCATAGTCATGGACTAATGTGAAGACCAGTAGAAACCAGAATTGGAACATCGAATAGAATAGTAAAATGACAGCATAATATTTGTAATTAAATACTTAATAATAGAAAAAAAAAAAACAAAAATGCACTTCGGTTTTCATAAGAGATTAGAATACCACGAGGAACCAATAATGTACTTGTAGTGGATCATATTTTCTTTTTTATGTTCTCTCTAGTATTCTAGTAGTTTCACATTGTCTTTTAAAATGTTTTCTTTTGTTATAGTTTTGGACATTCTCGAAAAATTGGCTGTAAAACAATTCACAGTTCCATTGATGTTTTCATATTGTAGTTATAACAAGTACTCTTTGGAGCCATTATTCAATGAAGTTCTATTATTTAGGGTCTTCACATTGGTATTCAAGTACAATTGTTTGAGGTTAGATTTGTTGCTTCATTCTCTTATATGGGTAAAATTTTGCATTCCATTTTAATGAGTATTTTGAATTCCACCTTTTACATTGCAGTTTAAAATGTAGAATCAGCAAGAGAAAGTAGAATAACCAAGGAATGTCGGTAGGTGTAGCATCACATTTCGTCATTTGAAATTCGGTTTTTTTTTTTTTAAAAGAACTTGTGTCGGTTATAGTTCATTCTTGAATGAGACTTTCAATTCTTTAAATTTTGCAACAATGGTGAGGGGATGTATTGCTCATCTCAAGGTAGAATAGGATGTATTGCTCACATCAAGCTAGTATAGAATATATTTATAGGCTAATTGTATATTTTCAGATTTTATGGAATATTAACAATTGTAATTTTTTCGCTATTAATGAAAATTTACCTTTTATAGAATTTTAATATGATTTGTGTGATGAATGAATTGTTATGATTTATGGTCTCTTTAGACAACGTTGCTATTTATCACTTTAAACAATGGTTATTTTATACAAAATACCGTTGTCTAATTATACTTTAGACAACGGTAATAAACAAACACCGTTGCGTAATACTACTTTAGACAACGACTTGTATGTTTTAACCGTTGTGTAAAGGTATTTTAGACAATGGTATTTTTATAAACCTTTGTGTAAACGGTATCAAATATAAACAGTTGTATAAAACAATTATAGACAACGGTATCAAATATAAACTGTTCTGTAAAAATACTTTAGACAACGGCATTTATCAACAACTGTTGTGTAAAGTACCATTAGACAACGATATTTATGTATATATCGTTGTTTATATCCACTTTAGACAACAATATACATAAAAACTGTTGTCTAAAGGGTACTTTAGACAACGGTATTTAGATGATACTGTTGTCTAAAGTGACTTTAGACAACAATATACATAAATACCGTTGTCTAAAAGGTACTTTAGAAAATGGTATTTAGATGATACCGTTGTCTAAAGTTGATAGGTCCTCAAATAAGCATTATTTTATATTATTTTATACCCTTTATACTTGACTTTTAATATTAAAATAATAAATAATTAGATAAAAGAATTTATTTTGTGTTATTTTTGTTTAAACAAATAAAGTTTATAATTTGGAACATTTTGAGGAAAAAATCGTCTCGATCGGAATTATAACGAAGAAATTATGGACGAGTTTCGGTGAAATTATATACTAATTAATTTTTATTTTGCAAACCCAAATTAATAATAAATCCAGCCCATTCTTTTCTTATTTGCAGCCCAGAAAAATTGCCCAGCCCAAAATCCATGGCGAGGCCCAGCTGTAGCAACAGCCCAACTGCTCCACTTTCTCATTTTTTTCTGATTTTTCCAGTCACCTTTCAGCACTTTCCAGCCCAATTCTTGCAACCTTTTGGCCACTTTACAACTAAAACCACATCTAAACATCATCACAAAATCTTCCTTATTCATCATTCCACTATTCAACATTTTTTATTGTATTTTTATTTATTTTTAGTAGCTTTTCCCCCCTATAAATAGGGGTTCAATTCTTGTAACTTGGAGTCCCCCATTAGTTCCATTCTTCCATTTGTTTCATTTTTCTTAGTTTTTAGTTCTTGGTTTAATTCTTTTGTTTGTCTCTTTTGAGAGACATTTTTGGGGACCATTTTAACTTCTTGTAGATTTTCTTATTAATTAGTTTTCTTTTAATTCTTGTTCTTAATTTATGTTACTTTTATTTTTTCTTAATTTCATTTATTCTTTACTTTGTTCTTGGACACCTTCTTTGAGGCACACATTTGAGCCTTCTTTGAGAGAAACTTTGGCAAAATATTCCCAATACAAAGTTTAGAGTTTGAGTCCATATTTCCCAAGTTTATTTCCTCCATCTTCATAAGGTTCCGTCCGCTGTCGGAGAATCGTATGAATAACAATCCATTGTTTTCATCCACCTTGAAAGTGTAACAATTACTCTCCATTTACTCAAACTCTCATTTTTGTTATTGGTTTTGATTATAGTTCAATATATGTGAGGTTTTTCTTACTAATATTTGTAAGTGTTAAATGCAATCTTCATGTGTCTTACTTTATGAATTTTAGTTATTTTATACATTTTAGTGCTTCATACTTCAATTCAATGTTAAGTGTTTTATCCGCTGTCGGTGCATTTAAAGTAGAATTGAAGAGACTTAATGTTGATCGTTGTCGCCGCATTCAGTCAAAAACAAAAGGTGAATCATATTGTAGGTGTTGTCCGCTGTCGGTGCATTTATAGTATTGAAAAATGTATGAAGGTAATTAAGATGATTAAGGTAAAATTTCGTGATTGATTTAATATTTGCAATTATTAGAGTGTTGGTAAGATTTGTGCTTTAAGAAGGTCACCTGTACATAAATTAGAGTAGAAGTAAGATTAGTTGATTTATGCTTTTACTTATTTGCATGATTACAAACCTTTTCAAAACTCCCCCTTTTATTCTTTTATTCTTTTATTCTTTTATTCTTTCATACTTTTAGTTTATTATTCTTTGATTCTTTCATTTCTTTATTCTTTTATTCCTTTACTCTTTAATTTATTGATTCAATGATTAGTTATTTCTTTAATTCTTTAATTCTTTAATTCTCTATTCTTTTATTCTTTAAATCATTAATTCTTTAATTTGTTAATTCTTTGATTATTTAATTCTTTGATTATTTAATTCTTTAATTCATTATTCTTTTATTCATCTCCCACTAACACATTATTAATGTCCCTAATTTCCCCGGTTAAGAACGATCCCTATTTACCAATACTACATCTACACAAAAAGGGTTTAAATTGCATAACACTCGAATTACATGTTTAATTTAATGCGTAGTTTGGGCGTAGTCAAAAGTCACTTTAGAGAACAGATTTTCTCCGTTGTCTAAACACCCACTTTAGACATCATGGGCAATTACAACGGTATTTATGGGGAATAGACAATGGATTTTCTCCGTTGTCTAAAGGAAAATTTGTTGTAGTGATTGTTTCCCTCTCATTGGGTCCGATTTTTGTTGTGATCTAGGAGGGCCGGGAGGTGGGCGGTTGCAAGCTAGCCTCTCTCCTCTCCAGCTTCCCTCTGTAATAGCCCACATGCTCTGCTCATTGTTGCCGGAGTGGGGATGGTTTCAGGTCTTTTTGTTTTTTTTGGTGGTGGTGCTTGTCGCTTTGCTGCGGTGGTGCTTCTGGCTTTGGTGCTCGTTGCTACCCATGGGTTGTTTCGCTCTTTTTACGGTGGTGCTGGTTTCGCTTTTGTGCTCGTTACCCTGCTTATTCTTTTATGTTTCTTTTTTTTATTTGTTTTTTTAATTATTTTCTCTATTTTTTTTTAGTTTGTTCTGTTTATTTTTTACTTTTTCGGATTGTTTTTTTTTTGTTCGTTTTTTTACTGAGTTTTATTTGGTATTCTAATAGTTAATTTTAGCAGTCACTTTTAATTCGGCTATGCCCTCCACTTTTTGTGGCGCCTTTCCTGCCTTTTGCACTGTGGAGGTTTTTCCCTCTCCTCCTTTGGAGACTTCCAGAGTCCTCCTGACCTATTTTCACACCTCCACTTTAGCTTTTTTCCATCATGTCTCAATCCCTTTCTCTTCTCCCATCCATTGCCCTTCGCGGTGATGGACCTTGAACACTCTACCATTGAAATCCATCTATCAACCTAGTGGCTATTTTGACACTGAGTTGTTTCCAAAGTGCTTTTTGCACTCATCGAATGGATTATGAAAGCGCTCTTTTGTGTGGGTGACATGTTCACCCCCATTTTCTGCTGACTTCTTCCGTTTCACCTTCACTTTCCTTACTTCTGGTGGTTTTGTGTTTTCTAGTTCGCAGTGACCTGGGTAGCGGCTGGTGGCAGCGGATTGGGTGATGTCCGCTTTCCATATTTTAGATCTATGGTTACTTTTAGACTGTTTGAAGTTTATGTTATTGGATTTGTATGCACATAAATTTAGTATGTGTTTGTATGTATGTTTAGCTCCCTTTTAAGTATTTTTGTTAGTTGATTTCCATTAATTTGTAATGTTTGCTTATTACTAAAATGTTTATTTGCTTATTAAAAAAAATGAATCTACAAGTGACTTATTACATCAATCAAAATCATAGCAACCTTTCAATTACACATATCAAGCCCAATAATGTCCATATCCACAATTTCGTCCAGTCAGCATGAGCTTGGGATTGGACATGATATAGATTCTTCACAAAATTCAACTATCTCATCGCTCTTCAAAAAACTTTGAAACGCGCGAAAACCTTTCTTTTTCTTTACCATTGTTGACGAAAATGTATTCACATCTCTCAGAATGATCTCGTCAATATTCAAACGAAGAAATCTTTTATTCATTTCAGTAAGAACCCTTCAAGACATTTATGAGAACTATTCAAAATAATTATGTCCCTTAATTACAATTCTTCGTTGTAACAAAAGAAATACCCTTCAATTGATACTACAAAGAAATATGACAGAGAACGTGTTTCTTTGATTTTACGGTTGTGTTATGAGTCATTTGAAAAATTAATTTAATAATTGTATAGATTTTATAATACATTATTCTTGAAGCAGAAATCGAACCCGTCGCGAAAAGTCCTCACAATTCCTGCAAACAGCAAACAATTAACTATCGTTACCTCGATCGATTACCCGAGTGGTTGTTCGACCAAGAACACTCAGATGCCTAAGTTAACTTTGAGAGAGTAAAAGGATATACTTTGAAGCGAAGAATCGACTTACTTTTATTAGGAAATGTGTACCCCTTATATAGGGGTGGGTGAGATGTTAAATTTCCATAGTTTCGATGTGGGACAAATGCTCCTTGATTTGCATGCTGACACATGTTACACAGATTGAGGGTGGAAAGGTTTCCACATGTCATCCCGGTTTGGGCCCAATGTTTGGGCTATGTAAGTGTTGTGGGCTTGAGTCATGTTCGGTGTTTTGGCTTCATGTATTATTGCCAAGGGCAATTTGGCCATTCCAGAAATTATGGGCCACGTGGCAGCTCCACATTCTTCCGGTGATTTTGGGTTCCACAAATGCCCCTACATTGCTTAGGAATTCAGGGAATCCTAAGGGATGTTGATAGGACCCATCCTAACTGGACTTTGATAACCTTGCCCGGTCCTGCTCCCGTCTGACAAGTCAACTGAAGTTCCGAAACTACCACTCAGCACCTGTCAGACAAGGGATAACTGCACTGATTTCCGCTTATGCCTCTGGCTCTCGATCCGCCCCGAACGTCGTGCCACGACCTAAAGGGTCATCGAAATAGAAAAGGTGTGAATGGACAAAAATAATAGTCTTTGAAAATACATTTCAAATAGACCATTTTCCCCTCCAGTTTATCAAACCATGCATGCATAGGGAAAAACATATAAATAACATTTACCTGCTTTCTAGCCAAATCACATGAAAAGTATCAAATCCCGGCCCTCAAGCCAAACATACGAAAATAATAACCTGGCCACAAAGACCAAAAACCCGTACTCAGTACTAGTACGCAAAGAAATCCCAAAACTCGTACTCAATACCAGTACGCAATCACAATCAACACCAAACAGCACTACTCACAAGTGCACAATCAATCACACAATCATATCCGCACTATGCGTAGGCCTACATTCAGCCACATTCTCGGGATCAGACACATCTGGACTCAATCCTCGGGATTAGTCACATCTGGGCGAAAAAATCCCCAGGCTCAGACGCATCCGAGCGGTACATCCAGGCTCAGTCGCATCCAAGAAGCTGGCTTACCATAAAAACAACTCACAATCACATCCACCGAGCTCCGGTCGTCCGGGTAATCCCCTAGCTTCGACCGTCTGGGCACTCACAATCACAATGAAAACCTTTCCGGGATTTCATCCCAAAACATTTCAATCAAATCCTTGACTTCAATCCAAGTCAAAATTATTCCCGACAGGGTCTCAAGCCCAAATGCCATTTACACGTAAATTCGTAAAATCTCATTTGAAAACATTAAAATAATCTAAAAATCATCCTTAACTCACCAACTAAGTCAAAAATATCATTTTTAAAACTTTTTTTGACTCCGGGCCTAGCCCAAAACATTATTTGCACATTCCTCGTAAAACGTGCCCGAAAGACCGATTAAAATAATCATTAATCACAATTAATCATGCCAAATCACCATGACATCATTGCAAACCAAATCATGCAATAAATCATGTAAAATATTTAACTATGCATGCATAACAGTTTATAAAACAAACGTCCACTCACACACCGTACAAACCGCTCGCTTTCTGAGTTGCACACCTTTCCGTAATTTCTGACATTTTCCAGGAATCGTGAATCCTGCCCAAAATCATCATTAAGGGTCACTAGTGACTCAATTAATATCCTATAAATTTCCCATAATTTTCCGGGAATTAAATATGAATTTAAGCATTCGGACCCTTGAAACAACATTGAAACGGTGTCCGATCGACTCGAAACCAATGCTAAAATGTTCGTTACATTAAATGGAGCAAAATTCATGTCGACCTCACCTTGGGAATCATGCCCACACGCCCTCATGGGCCACCGTGAGTGGCTGCGCGTGAAACCCACGTGCGTGCTACAGTACCCTGCTACAGTCTCCTTCCTCGCCCGTTTAACTGATAAACGGATCCTGCAACTCGCGATACAACCCGATTAGTTCTCAGTAAATTCAACCTCAATTCCTTTGTTTCTTTCATTGATTTTCATCCAATCCATCTTAATTAGGGCTCTGTATTCTTATTTTCATGGAACATCTTAAACGGGTCGATTTCTAAATCGATGCCCGATTGGTTATAAGTCCAATTTTATTGGATTTCAGTTCAATTCGGGAATCTAATCAACCAAAAAGTGTCTTAAGGTTATAGTAAACGTAAATTCAAAACCAATTTCAAGATCCTTTACCTCGAATCACCTGAACTCAATCCCAAGTTTCTCTCAATTCCGCCATGTCTGTTTGTGGCGTTCCCTGTGCAATTCTTCTCAAATTTGAGCTGGTTACATTCCAATTGATCCCAGAAGACTCAACTGAATCTCAATTTGGATCAGCATAGCCTATTTCTTTTATTTCAAATTTTGGAAGATTTGAGCTTCCACGGGTTTGGGTCTTCGGGTTTAGGGGTTTATCTTCCTCAATTCTCCTCTAATTCTCACTTGTTTTTCTCTGTGGATTCATCCCACCGTCTTAGATTTTATACTTGGCCTCATCCATCAATCAATTTGATGAAATTTGAACGAAGGGGTGGGCGGTTTTGTTGTATATGTTGTTGTTCATACACGACATCCTACAAACAGGGCCAGCAATCCATCTAATTTCAGTGACATGTGTCACTTACTAGCCAGCTAAGTCACTAAACGCTGATTCATCAATTAGCCCAGCCACAATTACCATTTTACCCCTGTACACATAATTACCAAAATACCCCTAGCCTTCGCAGACCCGCAACTTTCACATCTGACCTCCGATTGACGCATGCCGCTTGTCTACCGATTCAGCGTCTCGAGACCTACTCAACAGTTTCTTCGGAAAGTTTGAAAAATTTCCTGAATGAAAAGTCAACTTTTGCCCCTCCTTAGCCAAGGGAAAAATTGTCCTTTCCTTCCAATTTTTCCAATTTTTTCTTTTTCGAATTTTCGGGTCGTCACAGATGTAATTTGTATTGTGGTCCCGATAAATTACATATAGGAGTAGGACTCCGCTTGATCTTCAATTTCATTGTACCGTTGCTCTTGTGTATGATAAATTCCGCTGAGTTCGAATGTCACATCAAAATGACATAAATATGCTTTAGGCTTGGAGGTGGATATGTGTCTGTACTATACCTCCTAGCTTGGACTTGGTTAATGGATCATTTGAGGTTAATTCTCCAAATAATATAGGAGTTTGTAACCTCCAATTAACTCTCCCATTGATGATGCGAAATTTATAGCCTCATTCAATTGTGGCAGTTTGTAACTTCTATTACAGAATCAAAACTCTTCATTGGTGAGGAATAAATGTGGTGGTTGTTGGTGCGCTTTACCCGAGAAGTGAATCCACGTGTTCGCTCTTGAGTGGTTGATCAAGTAAGGGGAGCCCGGCATTATCGGCGGCTCTGTTAGTGCCGCTATTAACCACCACATGTTAGGCACAGATTGGCTTGAGGAGATGTCGGTTGACTGCTACAGAAGGTTTCGTGCGTCAGGCTTTAGTTGGAGGGTCAGTAGTGGGCCAACGCTGGTTGGCTTTTGCTCAATCACCGAGGAAACATCTCTACATGTTCGCTACTGGGTGGTGCATCGGGCAGGCAGGGCCCGCCTTAGATGGCGCCCATGTTAGTGCCAATGGAGATGCGCCATACATTGAGCTCGGATTGAAGGCTGAAGTTGGCAGTTCAGATTGGTCACATGTTATGCTGCGCTTGACCCTTGTCATGAGGTATTTTGCTCACATACGGAGTGGGGAACGTGAATGGCAGTGATTTTCAAAGATTGTGTCAATTATGGATGCAATATATAAAATTTTATATATTGTTAGTCCTACGTTTTTGGCATACTCCTGATAGCTCTGGGCATCTGATTGTGGGAGTACGGTGGTTTGCGGAGCTAGAATCCATTTCGAGGGGAGGATATGCAATTTAAGAGACCCAAATAATTGATGGCATGGAAAGTTTGCAATCAGATTGCCTTTCCAATGACGTCTTTGCCTTTCCAGCTAGTGGACAATATAAAGACTTCCTCCTTTGGTCGTCAGTTGAGGCTGAAACTTTTATTCTCAAAAAGTTTGGACGGTGGAAGACCTTCCTAAAGCTTGGTCAAGGAGTAACTGAGCGCTCAAGTGTATTTGATAATTGCCACCACCTTGAAGAAGAACATCAAAACAGAGGCTTGACTTTCTTTCAGAGAATAAGTCAAGTCCTGAATTGCCTTCCATGTCTGCTCGAGGCCATTTCCTAGTTGTTATGGCTTATCAAGGTCATCCAGCAGATGCAGACTTTCCATCAGTCCTTCCGAGCACTTGGTGAAGTTTTTGTAAATGGAAAACTCAACAAGGGTGGAAATCCAGCTATTTGAGGCTTGAATGGTTTTTACTACCATATGCCCCACAACTTTGCTCTGAAAAGAAAATAAGGAGCTAAAGTTGGGTATGATGAGTTGCAAAAAAGTCCCTTCCAAAGAGCTGGAGCTGGACTAAGAGTTTGATGTCGGGAATGGTGGATGGCTTTCCCCCTACTTTCGGCTAAAGAATGGACCGAGTCTTAAAGGATGATAGGCATTGGTGCCTTGCCCCTAGAATTCTCATAGATTAGTTGCTTCTTATCCATGATTGTATTTTCATTTCAACATTGAATGCTTGGTGTGAGTAATCGACATGTGATTTTCCAACCATTTTCCAAATAATGAAATGAAAATTTTGAATTTTGAATTCGTGTGTGAAGTTTCCTCTACAAACTTTTTATTTGTTTGAATTAGATTATGCACTTGTTGGTCTGTCAAATGCCCCCAATGCAGCTATCAGCATCCACTGAGAGCTTTTCTGGTTTAGAGTGGTTCCCAGAAAGAGTCTTGGATTGCTTCTGGGGTGAAGACTTGGATTGTTTCTTGGAGGAAGACTTGAAGTGCTTCCAAGTGGAAGGTCTTGATGTGCTCCTGAGAGTAAGGCTTCGCAGGCTTTCTGGAGAAAGGCTTTGACTACTTCCGGAAGGAAAGGCTTTGACTACTTCCGGAAGGAAAGGCCTGAGATGTTTTCCGGAGGAAGACCTTGATACTTCGCAGGGCAAAATTTTGGATGCTTCGCAGAGCGAAGGCTTGGGTGCTTCACATGAGGAAGGCTTGGATGCTTCGCAAGGCGAAGGCTTGGATGCTTTGCAGGGTGAAGGTTTGGGTGCTTCGCTGGGCAAAGACTTGAATGCTTCACATGGCGTAGGCATTGATGCTTCACATGGTGAAGGTTCGGGTGCTTCGTGGGAGCGAAGACTTCAGATTCTTCGCTGGAGCGAAGACTTTGGTGCTTCGCGGGAGCGAAGGCTTCAGATGCTTTGCAGGAGCGATGGTTTCAGATGCTTTGCGGGAGCGAAGGCTTCAGATGCTTCGCTGGGGAAAAGTCTTTGGTGCTTCACAGGAGCGAAGGCTTGGATGCTTCGCTAGGGCGAAGGCTTTGGTGCTTCATAGGGCGAAGACTTTCATGCTTCGCGGGAGCGAAGGCTTTGGTGCTTCGCGGGAGCGAAGGCTTTGAACGTTTTGCAGAAGTGAAGAGACTTTTGATGCTTCACGAGGGTGAAAGCTTTGGATGCTTCGCAAGAGCGAAGGCGATGTTTTGATGGGGCGAAGGCTTTGGTGCTCTTCTGGAGACACAGTGCATTCTCTGCTCCCTTTCCAAACTGCAAAGGCTGAAATGCTACCTTCAAATGATCGAATGGATCGTCATGCCCTAACCACGTTGAATCGCAAGGATTGACGAAAAGTTTCGACGAACGATGAACAACATTCAAGAACTTCGAACATAGTCGATGAATGACGAACAAAGTATAATTAACAATGAACATGATTGATGAACAACGCTTAAGGACTTCCAAACATAGTCGATAAACGACGAATGAAGTACGATGAACGATGAACGCGACTGATGAACAATGTTCATGAACTTCAAACACAGTCGATAAACGACGAATGAAGTACGATGAACGATGAACATAGCTGAAGAAAGATGAACAATGTTCAAGAACTTCGAACATTGTCGATGAACGACGAACGAAGTATGATGAACGATGAACTATCGTGAGAGCTCCCCTTGAGTATTTCTCAATCGGCTCTCAATGAAAGTTTCAATTGTTGAAACAGAAATTGAACTTGCCGCGAAAAGTCCTCAATATTCCTGCAAACAGCAAACAATTAGCTATCGTTGCCTCGATCAATTACCCGGGGGGTTGTTCGACCAAGAACACTCTGATGCCTAAGTTAGCTTTGAGAGAGGAAAAAGATATATTTCGAAGCGAAGAATCGACTTACTTTTATTTGGAAATGTATACCCCTTATATAGAGGTGAGTGAGACGTTCCATAGTTTCGATGTGGGACAAATGCTCCTTGATTTGCATGCTGACACGTGTTACACAGATCGAGGGTGGAACGGCTTCCACATGTCATCCCGGTTTGGGCCCAATGTTGGGGCTATGTAAGCGTTGTGGGCTTGAGTCATGTTCGGTGTTTTGGCTTCAAGTATTATTGCCAAGGGCAATTTGGCCATTCCAGAAATTATGGGTCACGTGACACCTCCGCATTCTTCCGGTGATTTTAGGTTCCACAATTATGTATTCGGTATATTTTAGAATGAATTGATATGAATGAGTAGATTTCAAATTCAAAATTTTCAATTCTAAGTAGAGTGCGTTGGATGTGCGGATTTGAATTTAGATTACATTTTAAATTGATTCTTCAAATTAATACAATAATTTAATTATGGATTTGAAATTAAAAATCTTATATAAAGTAGAAATTAAAAATTATTAGAATGAAACGAAGTACATTAGTCAATAGTCACTACCAATACCACCATAGCCATGGGCCGTATTTGTCCATACCACCACCAACCACCACCACCACCATCAAACCCTATCCAAATCCAATATAAGGATAACTTAAAACTAAAATTCTATCACAAGCATCAAATAATTCAAATTTCCTTCCCTTAATTTCTTACACTTCTCATTAGCTAAACACAAAACAAATTCTGTGAAAACTCATACTGAATAAGAAAATTAGGAAATTAAAAGCCCTCCCATTAAATTCAATGCTCAGGTCAAGATTAATTAGGTAGAAATATTTTCAAACGCTTTAGGAAGAAAAGTACAGGCCGAGAGAGAAGATAGCAGCGAAGTAGGAAAAAAGACGAAGGAGAGAGACGTATAGGCCGATCAGTGATGGACTGGCCAGCCTGTGGTATTAACTTCTGAAATCATTTTAATGCAACAAAGGGAGGGCTAAGTGTATTGCTAGCCGAAGCCAACATGTCAGGCCCACATAGTAGTCTGCTCTAAAAGAATAAAATTATTAATTTGTTTTCAATCAGGTTTTGAAACAACCCGTAGTAACTTTGATATATACTTATATAGAAAAAAAAAAATAGATATTGCCAATCCATCTTACCATGTGACAACATATATGCACATATTTTGGAACATTGGCATGCATATAAAGTTATACACTCATATTTCTAGCCACTCCTTTCCTCGGGGCCGGCCACAAGGGAGGGCAAAAAGAGCGCAAGTCCTGTATTTATAATAATATAGAATTTAAAATTAAATTCAAAATTATTAATATATCAATATATTATTTATAATAATAAATAAATTCATAAATATATAAAGTATGTAGATAAATAAATATTGTTGGAGTGTGTAGGTTTGATATTAATTCAAATTCTTTAAAGGGTGGACTAATTACTTGTATTGAATATGAAAATTGTAATATCTAGTATTGAATATGGATATTTTTATCCATGTACAAGTTAGAAATATAAATTTTTCTTTTTTTGTTGTTTATAAATTGAATTTAATGTTTTGGACATGGGTACTGTTTTTTTTTGTCATGTGTATTGTCCTAATGGATTTTCCCTAACAAATATTTTAAGGAGGCCTCCTATTATAAAAATTAAATAGTCAGATTATATAAAAATTTACATTTTTAATGATTAAGTGTGAATATTAATGGGACAATTTCTATTTTTACCCCGAGCCTTCAATTATTTGGACCGATTCTGCATTCACTGCAACTTCACTTAGTATTCCTTTTTTTTTTCTTTCATTTTATTTTATTTTCTTATTACATACATATATATATATATATATATATTCCTAATTTTCAATCAACCATATGGTCATTGATTTTTGGATTTTTTTTAATATTCTGTTTACACAAGAATGTTGAGATAATGCATACTATATTGTAGATGAGTTAGAGCAACTAATTCCTCTATTCTCGACCTTCTCCTAACATTGAGAAGGTAGGATGGTAATAAGGTTGCTCATGAGCTTACTCATGATGGATTTCCCACCTTGGTTGAGGAGGAATCACATTTGGCTCTCTCCCTTATTAATATTGTTTACACCTAAAAAATCCCCTATGGGACCAAGTCGTGGCTCACGGAAAATAAAGGACCAAAACGACTCATGGCCCAAGTTCGCGCGACTCAAAGTGTGGAGAAGAAGAAATACATGGGTGGTGCTAATAGATTATAGAAAAAAAAACAGAGCAAGAGGGAAGTATCCCAACAGAAAACGAGAAAGAAGAACCTGCATGGGTCCCAATTTAACAAGATGAGAAGTCCCTCGACAACCTACAAATAGAGAAAGACTAAGCTTCTCAAAGGACAGTCAATCAACCAATTAAAATTCAGCAAATTGATCTCTATCAAATTCTAAACCTATGAACACCTTTAACCAAGGTTTCATGGTTTAAAAAAAGATGGCCCTTGTGGCAAAAAATGGTTCTTTCGACCTAGGAAATCAAGATGCAGGTTCTCTTGTCACCCCTTCGAAGCATTTATGAAACTGTCTAACCGTCTTTCTGATCGATCTAGCAGCAATGTCATAATGGTTAAGCTTCATTTCCTGCACAAGCCTTTTTTCTGATCAAAGGTTGCCCACATCCTGACTCACCAGTTCATGGAATTTCGGTCGAGGTTCGTGGAAGATTGATCTTATTTCTAATCATCCAGAGTCATCAAGGTTGATATCCTCAACTACCGACTCACGGAAAGTCATCTCGACTACCGGTTCACGGATAGTACTCGTTGATAAGACCCTACCCCACTACACAATAAAAGTACCATCAGGTCCTGCTCCTATCTGACAGGATCCTTTCGAAACAAGGGATAACGCAAGTTCACTATTTCGAGCCTCCACCTCTAGAAGCTCGAATTCAGCGAAACAGACCTGGAGGGTCCCAAAAACAAGAAAATGTGTGAGTGGACAAAAAGAAACATTTTAAAAACATAATTTGAAAACATTCGTCCTTTACCCTCCGTTTTCCAAAACCATGCATGTGTACGGAAACCACCTCCAAACCGCTTCGCTTCGACTACACGAAATACATTTTAGCATTCTCAAAGTATGTGAAACCATCACAATAGTCAAATCAAGCCAACAAATCATTTACAAACAATCAATCCACTATCATCACAATGCCAAGTATCAACCACTGCCTTACAAGCAGGCACTCTACAACCTCACAACCTTCACATCAATCCATACAATCAATTCATAACCAACATCAACACATAAATCACATATAATGCACTCATCATCACTACATATGCACAACATCAATCATCACATCACAAGGCACTATCGGTAGGCCATCACACACTCACTCGGGATTCGAAACCCTTAGCTCGATGTCCGAGTGAGATCCGACTCGGGATTCGGAGCCCCTGGCTCGACGTCCGAGTCACTATCACACACTAGTCTTAGGATACAGAGCCCTACTCGACGTCTGAGACTACTCAACGCGATATCATAACATAACCACATACAACCACACCACAATCCATTCACAACCACACATAGTACTTATCTCAGGGTTTGGAGCCCAAGGCTCGACGTCTGAGACTCACATTCAATCCACATAATCGTCACACATCATCATAACACATGTATTTGATCCAAATCCAAAACCCAATCATCACCACAGTTCGATCCAAATCCAAATCACAATCATCACCACAGTTTATATCCTTAATGCAACTAAGACATACTCATATCAAACCATCATCATCACACCTCATGTTCACCATTACTAAGAAATCACACATTTATCACGCAAGTCAATTTTATATTCAAAACCTTGTTTCAGAAACTCGGGCCTAAGCCTAAAACCACAACTCGGTTATAACACCGTAAAACGTGCCATTAAGGCTACTTTAGTAAAATCATTCATATATTATATAAAACTCATAATTCTTCTAAAAACATATCATTTCACGTCATAATCCACATTCCATTCCAACCACATTCAGTATAGACCCAAAACGGGGTTTTCAGAAATCCTCGAAAAATGCATAATAAAATATTCATAAAATCACTGAAAATCCGATAAAATTGCCAATCACTCAATATCATTCAAATCACATAAAAAATCATTTAAATCACACAAATATGCATGCATAATAGTTTAGGGAAAGAAAGTCCACTCACACACCTCCGTAGCACCGAAATTCGTGTTGTACATTTTTTTTTGTAAAATTCAGGAAAGTCACCTCTTTCCAAGATTCACATCTAAGGGTCACATATCAACTCAATTAACTCCTAATTTAATCCCATAATATTTTGAGTTTTTTAAATGTATTAAAACGAATCCTAAAACTTTCGGACACCCAAAACTACTCCGAAACGGTATCCGATCGACTTGAAACATGTGCCAAAATGTTCGTTACATTGAAATGATGTAAACACATGTTGGCCGTTCCTCGAAATTTTGCGTCACGTGCCCCCACACTCCAGCCAAGGTGGCTGCGCGTGGGAGCTACACGCCCATGAACTGTTCATTACCCCTAACCTTCGGTAACCCGATTTCCTGGTTTTTTTTTGTGTCGCCCGACCAGGTCCTTGTTCCTTTATTTTTAATTCTCTTTCAGTTCTAATTCAACCCACCTCTTCTAAACTAGGTTAGAAAGGGATCTATAATCATAAAACATCAAAACCATACCTCGATTGTTCTAGCTTGAATCTCCAGCGTCGCGACTGTGGAGTCTTCAAGCTACCTGGAATGTCCAAAACCTTGTTTGAACACTCAAACACGATTGCAGGGACTGCATGAAGGTAATCCTAGCCTTGTTTCAGGGTTCCTAGCTCAAAACTCGATTATATAATCTGAAACCCGCAAGGTTTCATCTTGGGTTCAAAATCGGGTCACCGGGTTTGAGCTAACAACTCCAATTCCTTCACTCTCTTCTCTGGATTTTCTTTCTCTCCCTTCCCTCTCTTCTCCCTACCTGTTTTTCTCCCTATATTTTATGTTTTATAATTTCCTCCTGGGTCGAAACATACAAAACTCACACAAAACTACACATACACACTAGAACAACAATTATACACCCAAACACACCAAGTCGGTGGCTCACACATTTAGGAGATAATGTGACACTTGTCACTTTCTTATTCAGCCACAGAAAATATATCAAAAGAAAAATTCCAAAAATGCCCTTAAAACCCAAATTACCAAATTGCCCCTACATAATCTAGACCCGAATCAGAATCGTCCGAACTATGTTTCTGACATGCTGCCTGCCAATGTACTAAGGAGATCGAGTTCTTTCTTATTGCATTCCCGAAATCGCCAAAAACCGTCCCAGTCCAAAAGTAAACTTTTTTACTTTGACCAACAAAAGTCAACCTTTGACTTTAGGGGCAAAATTGTCAATTTCGTCCAAATTTTCCGATTTCATCCTCATTGAAGGTCCGGGTCCTTACACTCGGCCACCCTTCCACGGAGAGCCATCATAAATACCGATCACAAGAAAATTCATTCCGAATGCCACCTCATGGCTGGTCGCTGAGGAAGTCAAACCTCCATTTTGACGTCCCGCTGTTGCATTTGAGTGCTCTACCACTCTTCACGTTTCTTTTCCTGGAATATCCGCACCTTATCCTACATGCTAGCTTTTGATTGCTCAAAATTCCGCTCAAGCTTTGCCCGTTTTGCTTCCATCACAGCAAGAGCAGATCGTGTCTTCTCCACCTCTCGAATTGTCTCTATCAGCTGGCGGCCAATTTGGGGGCTCTCTTTGCTACTGTGATAGAAGTCTTCCTCCAACAATCGTAGCTCAACCTCAGAAGGTCCCGTCATACTTTGGAGACCACGGTGCTCAAGTAGCGCGCTTTGATGACTCTTTAAGAGACTTAGAAAATGAGCGGCAGTAGGACCAAGGAATGGTGAAGTGTTCCAAAGAGCACTTAGCGTGTTTGTAATTTCCCCTATATCCTAAACATCATCTCCACTGGGAAGGACACCCAGAAAATTGCAGATTACCTTGTGATGAGAGCGAAGGGAAAGTCTGACAGAAGCTGGAGTTGAAACCATAAAGGATGGAGAAGGGAGTGACGCGAACACTTATTTTAAGGCTTGAACTGCTGGTGGATCATGAAACAAAGAAAAGAAGCAAGATTTAAGACAATGAAGGAATACATTTGAGGATTGGACAAAGTTAAGAAAATGTATGCGCAACACTGACTGGCGTTTCACGAGTAGAACTATCAGAGTGGCACCCTGAAGTAACGACAGATGGGGGGGGGGAGGGCAAGAGGGGTATGCAGATTGCCATGATTGTGAGGACCTGTGCCTTGGAGGCATGGTTAGCAACACCACATCACCCGGGGGATCTGGGGGATGCACCTTATGTGTGTGGGTAAGCATCTATCCATCAAGAGGTCTTTTGGGAGCTCATTGGCTTTGAATTCCTAGGGAACTTCAAAGTTAAGCGAGTAGTGGCTGGTGCAATCTTAGGATGGGTGACCCACTGGGAAGTTTCACGTGAGCTCCTGAGAAAAAAACGTGAAGGCTGGGCCCAAAGCGGACATTATCCCATTGGAGAAGGTTGAGTCGTGAAAATTTGGTATCAGAGCCCAACCGCGGCCAGAATTTATTGTGCCAATGAAGACGCTAGGCCTCAAGGGGCTGGATTGTGAGGACTCGTAGGGGCCAGAATTGAGTGTGCCAATCAAGACGCTAGGCCCCAAGGGGGTGGATTGTGAGGACTCGTGCCTTGGGGGCATGGTTAACAATCCCACATCGCTTGGGGGATCCGAGGGATGCACCTTATATGTGTGGGTGCGCATCTATCCATCAGGAGGCCTTTTGGGAACTCACTGGCTTTGGATTCCTAAAGAACTCCAAAGTTAAGCGAGTAGGGGCTGGTGCAATCTTAGGATGGGTGACCCACTGGGGCGTTGCATGTGAGCTCACGAGAACAAAACCGTGAGAGCTGAGCCCAAAGCGGACAATATCCAGTTGGAGAAGGTCGGCTAGTGACAACGAACCTCTCCTAAACTGGCATCCACAACATTTTTTCCCAAACATGTGATAATAGCAGCGAGCGGGCTGCTTCGACAGGATGCCTTTCCAAGGAAGAAGGCTGGGGATGCTCTCGAGAGGCACTTGTAGAGGAATTCTGACCAGCGATACCCCGGAAGTTTAACAGATGCACCATCAATGGAGTAACCGCTACATTCACCTCCACCCAACTGCTTTGTTAGAATAAAAGGTAGGATCTGTGGTCGCCTCAGGTTGAGTTGAGGAAGGTTCTCCATAAATAACCATTGACAGATCAGCAGGACGAGTAGATGACAGAATGATAGTCAACATAGCTTAATCCACTTCCAAGGTCTCATGGGCACCAATAGGAACTGGATCACCTGCCGCCTCTAACCTTCAGAATTAGAACTTGGAATAATGGATTTACTTGCAGGAAGAGTGTCTGCCTAGCCTCTAACCTTAGGATATGTGACAATGACAAAGGAATGGGGAGTTGGAGAAGCTCGGGAGTGAACATGGTGGTTTGAGACTTTGCTGGCCTGCATAAAGTCTGCCAAAATTTGGTCGTCATCATCATCATTAGAGTCATCAGAGTCATCCACTCCAATAATATGCCATCTCCGTTTCCTCCCAATGGTAGCAGGATCAGTCAGGATCACAGGGATATAGGTTGGTATAAGTGGCGCAATTAATGTGGTGGAGCCTGTGTCTTTTATTTTGTGAGAGAGCTTGTGCGCAAGACTCTGAGAACTTATGACAAAGATAAACTACAAACAAAGAAACAAAGAAGCGCAAAGACTACGTTGATGCTTGCAAATATCAACGAATCAGTCTTACTAGAAGAACCTAGAGGAGCAGGAACTATTTCTACCTTCATGGGGCAAACATGTCTCTCCGTAGTTAGATTTACGTTGGAGGGTCTGATAAGGACCAATGGATTGTCCACCTCCTCTACTAACAAATCGACATCATCAACATCTACTACAATATGAAACACACGAGAAGGTAAGAGGAGTATGCAGTCTTCAATACTGCAAAAAGGGAAGAGACTTACCAACAAGGGGGGAACCAGCATTCTGCCTTTGAACAGTCTCAATGAGGGCCGTGGCCAACCTGAGAGAAGCCTCTAAGGAGTTTTGAAAGAACGAAATTTCTGTGCCGCGACTTCCACCGTTGCCACTCTGAAGGTCTTATCAAAGTATAATGCCCATCAAGACAAGAAGGCCTGGGTACAATCATAAACCGCCTCAATATCAGGCAGATACTGGATTTTTTCTTTGAAGAAAGACTGATGGATGTTCAGCGCATAACCATCCGTAAATTTTCGAAGCCTGAACGATGTCCCTGCATTCATCCCTCTAATATGGGAAAGAAGGATGGCTTGTCTGAATCCAAGTTGGTGTGCACTGAAGTTAGGCTTAAACCTCAAAACCAGCGTGCGTCTTGGAATGGCGATTTTCACCCTTTAGCAGGTCCCTTGACAGTACACAACTGTAATAGTCACGAAGCACCAGAATTCTACGATTCAGTTTGCTAATGTTCAAGTAATCCTTTGTATCAAATAGAGGATAATAATGCTTTACACTAGCGGCCCAATGCTTTATGGGATGCCAATTCAACCCATAGAAGAACTTCAAACAATCCTGAGCAGAGTAAGGCACTAGGGGTTGGAGCATAAGTTAGTACCCTAGTATAATCCTTTCAAGAAACTGGGAAACTTGTGGTGGAGCTGAGGGAATGACCAATTCAACCATATTTTAATCATGCATAGTGGTCCATTCAAGGGCTCTTTTGATCTTGGATAACAGACAATGTTAAGCAAAAGGTTGTACATTTGGACAAGGACGATCGGTCCTAATGACATGCTCTTGCGCGAAGCCAAGGTCTCACTAAAGGGACCCATTATTGTTTTATGACTTTAGAGGCATTCGGGAAAACAAACCTGTCCAACCATAAATGGAAGAACTAAAATTTCTCATGACTCGACCCCAGATAGTTACCAGTTATCCCCCAACTTCCTAAAATAGAATTTAGGCCTAAGATGCATTTCTGTATCAAAGAGGCAAAATGTATCAAGAAAAATAGAGAAGGTATAATATTTTGGGGGAGAGCTCTGATCGTCGTGGGATTTACCACCGAGAGAGAATATGGGTCATAATACAGGCCAGTAAAATCATCCATTTGGCCTAAGTAGACAAAAAAAGGCCAGGTCAAGAAGGATAGGAGCCATGGGATCAACACCAAATTCTAATGTATTGGTGCTATCATTCCAAAAATAGATGGCTGCGGTAAGTAAGTTTACATCAAGAGAGATATGCAAATCATATAAACTCACCAAGTGAAGTACCCAGTTAAGCCAGAGCTCGTCATGATACAATTCTTTCATCCTCGTAACCCACTTCAGGAAGCGGTCGAAAATTTTGATTTGATGCCATCAAGAAATATTGGAGCCCATCCCAAATGTATATCATTCCAAGGGAAGGAAGGGTAGCGGTCGTACAATGAATTAGCCTCTTCGGGCACTTGACTATGCCGCATGGTCCCAGAACGTAATGACGGTCTGAACCTGCAGGGAGAACAGGGCCGCGGGCAACGTGGTGTTCTACTTCACAAGTATCAAGAACATCCCAGTAAACGAACGACAGTTCTTGAAGCTTTCTCTAGATATCCAAGGCGTCGTCGGAGGGATGACGTCCCTATAAGCATAAGAGGAGGAGTCAGAAGGGCCTTCCTTTTCTAGGAACCATGTATCTCAGAAGGTCTCTGTGAACGGGGAAGTGTGTGAGAAATGGGAAGGTTAAAAGAAACGACTCGTTTGAAGGAAGGAGGTGTAAGCGAAAACCCGAGTTGGTTAAAATGAAGACACGATTGTGTGAATTTAAAATGCTTTATAACTAAAGCGATTCAAATTCAGGGGGTTATGTTTACACCTAAAAATTTCTCTCTGAGCCCAAGTCGTGGCTCATGGAAAAGAAAGGCCCAAAGAGACTCATGTCCCAAGCTTGCGTGACTCAAAGTGTGGAGGAGAAAAACATCGGCGGTGCTAACAGAGTATAGAAAAAAATAGAGGCAAGGGGGAAATATCCCAAAAAAAAATAAGAAAGTAGGAGCCACATAGATCCCGATTCAACAAAATGAGAAGCCTCTCGACCCCCTATAAATAGAGAACGACTCGGCTACTCAAAGAACAGCCAATCAACCAATCAAAACTCAACAAATTGATCTCCATCAATTTCTGAACCTATGAACACCTATAACCGGGTTTCATGGTTTAAAAATAGTTGGCCCTTGTGGTAAAAGCTTCTTCTTTCGACCTAGGAAATCAAGATGCAGCTTCTCTTCTCACCCCTTTGAGGTTTTTATGCAACTGCGTAACCGTCTTTCTGACCGTTCTAGTAGTAATGTCATAATGGTTAAGGTTCATGTAACGACCCGTCCCGAATTTCAGGATTAGATCAGTGACTAATCATGATTAGTAAGGTTAATCGATGATTAGTTGAGCGAAATCAGGCGAACGATGCAAAATGACCATTTTGCCCCTAGTCGTGGGTAAAATGTTGACTTTTTGAACAGGAGGTCCGATGGCCGAGGGTCGAGGACCGCTACCTAGATCGGGTCGATACAAATGCATAGATAGGTGACACGTCGAAATCGGACTTCGAATAGGAAAGTTATGGGTCCGGAAGTTCGATTTCACTATTGCATGAATTACAAAACGAATGCCTTTTAGCATTAAGTGGGCCCCAGATATTTTAAATTGGCCCAATGGATGAGTGACAAGTGTCACTCATCCATTGCTTACTGCCTCCCATACATGCATTGATCATTCCTTGTTCATGCAAAACCAAACCCAAACCCGATCTCATCATTTTCCCTCTCAAAGCATCACCCAATCCTTTCCCTCACCTGACCCAATCCAAGGAGGAGACAGAGAGTGGCTATTGAAGCTGAGGACGGCGAGGAAGCGGCCGAGTCGTCGTGCACGGTGGAGAGAAGTAAGTGAATCGGTTTATGATTTTGAATCCAAGTTTTTGATTTGGGCTTCATGGACGATTTGGATATTTGGATAGTGATAAATGGGTTGCTAGGATGGTATATAGGAGTGTTTGGAGGTTGGTTCACGGCTGATGAATCCAGGGAAGAAACTGGACATGTGAACCGTGAGGGAAGAAATTAAACCATAGGGTTTTGGGTGTTTTTCTTAGGTTTCTTGATTTAAATTGATAGGAAATTAGAAAATAGGAAGAATGGAATCAATTAGGAAGATATTGGACAAAAAATGAAGATTGGAGAGCCTTGGAGCGGTCACGCCGGTCCAGGCAGACCGGGATTGCAGGGTGAACCGGGCTGGTCGGTTCGAACTGGCCTGGCAGAAGGTTGCTGGTGACTGCATAGTGGCTCGTGAGCCCAGGCGCAGGGCCCTTTGGGCGGCGCGTGGCAGCACGTGGGGACCCCTTTTACGGATGTTTTCATCACACGAAATCATCCTTTCGATGTAACGAACATTTTGGGACTGGTTTCGTGTCGATCAGACATCGTTTCGATAGGTTTCGGGGTGTCCGAAGTTTAGAATCGAGTTTAAAAATAGTTAAAAATTCTGGAAAATTACGGGACTTTAGTGAGAGGTTATTTAAGTAGTTAGTAACCCTCTATTATGATTTGGACAGGTTTGGAGGTCCCGGTGACGACGATTAGCCCGGTGAAGCTTATGACACGCAAATCGAAGCGGCAACTTATGACAGTCTGTGAGTGGACCTTGATTTCTAAACTATGATGCATGCATAAACGTTTTATATGCTTTATGGATGTGATTCTATGATGATGATTTGGAGGGTTGTGATTTATATGATTTCATGTATTGCAAGCTGATTTACGTGCGAGGTTTCGATTTTACACGAATATTCCCTACTTATATTTTTGGAAATGATTTCATGAAATGGTTTTGGATTTGAAAAGGTAAACTCGGGTTTGAGACCCATTTGTTTTTGAAACCCTCAGACTTGAAGTCCCTTTTAGTTACGTTCTAGGGCCAGAGGCCCAATTGGTTCTTGAATCGACTTCGGATTTGGAAATATGGATCAGGCACGAGACCCCTTTGATTTACAAACTCTCGGACTTGAAGTCCATTTGGTTTATGAAATCGGGCAATAGACCCAGTTGGTTTACGATTCGGTCTGGAGTCCCAGTTTGTATGTGAATTCAGGTTTAGGGCCCAGTTATGTTTTAAGATTGTGATTTCGGGTCGGGGACCCATAAATGGATTTATGGTTCATGACGACTTATGGGGACCGGCATGAACCCTTGAAAGGTTTTTATGGTTCATGACGGTTTATGTCAGGACCTAACCCTCCTTGGTCAGGACCCGACTCATCTAGCACCATATTGTCCGCTTTGGGCCTCGCCCTAACGGTTTTGTTTTCTGGAGCTCATGGTGCAACTTCCTAGGGGGTCACGCATCATGGAATTGCACCAGCCTCAATTCGCTTAACTTTGGGGTTCCAATCCCCCCCAAAGCCACTTGAGCTCCCAAAAGGCCTAGTGCTAGATAGGTGCGTGCCTACAACTTTAAGGCACACCACCATCATCTCCCAGACCATTCCCCCTTGCAGGAATGTGGGATTGTTCACCGTTCCCTCTAGGACACAGGTCTTACAATCCACCCCCCCTAAGGCCCAGCGTCCTCGATGGCACACTTCCCGGTCGGGGTCTGGCTCTGATACCAAATTGTCAGGACCCAACCCTCCTCGGTCAGGACCCCACTCATCTAGCACCATATTGTCCGCTTTGGGCCTCGTCCTCACGATTTTGTTTTCGGGAGCTCATGGTGCAACTTCCCAGGGGGTCACCCATCATGGAATTGCACCAGCCTCAACTCGCTTAACTTTGGGGTTCCAATCCCCCCCAAAGCCACTTGAGCTCCCAAAAGGCCTAGTGCTAGACAGGTGTGTGCCTCCAACTTTAAGGCACACCACCATCCTCTCCTAGACCATTCCCCCTCGCAGGAATGTGGGATTGTTCACCGTTCCCTCCAGGACACGGGTCTTACACTTTGACACGACCCATCCCAATCCCCCCGGGATTACCGTGGAATGTGCCATGTTCCTGTCTGACACGAAGTGTCAGACAAGGGATAACCTGATGCCACTGGCCAAACGGGGCTTCTAGAGTGCGTAAGGATCGATGAATGAGGTATGCGATGTCCCAGTCTCTGTTGCAGTCGCATCCGTGATCAACCTGAAGAGCATTAAAAACAACAAAGGCTGTGAGTGGACGAAAATAAATAAGTTCATAAACACATTTTGTAAACACATTTATGCCCTTCACTAAAACGTATGCATGCCTCGAAAACCAGTAATCAAAACATTTACTCAAACAAGCCATTAGGGCTTTAGCCCAAAACTATAACTCAAAACCAAGTGTGGAAACTCAGCCCAAAACTGTAGAATACCAAATCTGTAAATACAAAACCAATTGGGCCCTTGCCCAAATCCATAAACACAAATCCAACTGAAAAACCATTTCATAGATCCAATAGTCCATATTTACCATATTACCATCTCTGGCATCCCAGATGCCTAGCGTCCCAGACGCTTGACGTCTCATACGTCATATCTCACGGTATAAACAACGCGTGCTGCCCGGGGTTTCTCCGGGTCAATATCTATGACATGCCAGATGTCTGACGTCCCAGACGTCTAATCATAGCAATCCTGCTCCTGAGTCACTATATGGTCCGGTCGCTCCGTGCAGTGACCCCTCGCAGGCAATGTACCATGACTTCCCCAGTGTCCCAGACACCTAGAGGAGACCATCACATATCCTCGTATCAAGATGGTATATGGAAAACAGTTTTATCAAATCATTTCACAACATTTCAATGGGCCCTGCCCAAAATCTCCATAAAACATCACAATTCCATTTAGGGTCCCCGACCCGAAATCACGTTCATGAAACATAGGGTCCTAGACCCGAAGGTCCTAGACCCGAAATCACATTTATGAAACATAGGGTCCTAGACGCCGAAATCACATTTATGAAACATAGGGTCCTAGACCTGAAATCACATTTATAACCCAATTGGGCCTCATGCCCGATTTCGTAAACCAATTGGGCCCACGGCCCGATTTCGTAAATCAACTGGGCCCCTGGCCCAATTTCGTAAATCACTGGGCCCCTGGCCGGATAATATAACTCAAATGGGTCTCAGCCCGATTTCATAAACAACTGGGCCCCTGGCCCAATTTCATAAAGCAACTTGGCCCCCGGCCCGATTACGTAACTCAAATGGACTCCAAGTCCGAGGTTTCCAAAACAATTAGGCCTCATGCCCGAGTTCATCTTCCTAATTTCAAAATAATTTCATCACATCATTCATGAATGTAAAACCACAATAAAACCGTCATTCTCGATATACGTGCAATACGAAAAACATCTTGAAATACGCGAAACACACGCGAAATATATAATCACAATAATCATCATAGAAATCACGTATATAAAACATAATAAACAGTTAGGCATGCATAGTATTTATAAAACGAAAGTCCACTCATAGACCGTCCAACGCTACTGCCTCGATACGCATGCCATAGGCCTTTCCGGGCCATACCACTATCACCGGGACTTACAAATCTGTCCAAATCATACCCAAAGGTTACTAATAACCTATACAAGTCCATATTAACAACCCTAAACTTTACCGAAAAATTTAACGTGTCTCGAACATGTTTCCCGAGGCGAAAAACTTCAATTTGACCAACTTAACGATCTCTGATCGACCTGAAACCACCGCCATTGGATCTGGATCGTTGAAACCTTTAAAATGGTTTTGGTCCCACCTAAAAATATGCTCACACGCGCCCCCACTTACGGGTCAAAGTTCTAGTCAAATGTTGACCAAAAACTCAATGCTGACGTCAACAAAGTCAACGCTGATGTCATCATGAACAGTAGTCAATGACCAAAAGTCAACGGGTCAAAGTCAACGAGCCAACTCGCCGGCGACCGAGTCAACTCACCGGCGACTCGCCGAAAAACTCCGTTGATGCCCTAAACTTCAAACTTCGATATCTCACTCGTTTCTCAACCAAATTCGACGTTCTACCTATGTAAATCCATCTACTCGAGCTAAGGATTCTAAAAATCAACCAAGAAATTTCAGAAAGTACCTGGATTTTATGTTATGGCCATTCAAAGTTTCGGCCAGAATTCCAATCATCATTCCGGCCACTTCCAACGTCCAAATCCGTCCCAAATTGCACCTACATGCTCGTGAGAGCTCAAAGAACATCATCCTAAGCTTAGAATCGATCAACACCGTCAAAAATAAAAAACCCAAAATTTGAATCCCACGGGTTACCTTCTAAAATTCCGGCCACCGTGCACGACTGTCCTTGCCGTGGCCACCATTGGGTTCGTCTCAACATCCTCTCCAACTTTCATTCACGGGTCATAAGCAAAGGATGAAGATTGAAGGCTGTTTGTGCAGTTGTTTTTGTGTGTTTGTTTAGGGAGAAAAAATGAAGGTGATGGAGTGGCGTGTTTGTGGAAATGGGTTTCTTCACGGGTAAAGGGAGAATGAGAGTGAGAGAGAGAGAAATATCTGATCAGTTAAACAAAAAGAAAGGAAAATAGAATGAAGGGTGCAGATGCCATCTTGAGAATAAGATGGACGGTTGAGATTTATGGAGGAAAATAAATGATATTTTAATTGACTAATTGGGACATGATCCACAATTTAGGGAAAAGGGAGTGTGTGGGATGAGTGACACTTGTCACTCATCCAAGGGACCAGATTAATTAAAGCTTTTCTGTAAGATTACAATATTATATTATTATTTTAATTCAAACCTCGGTTCATTCGGTTAATCGATTTTACTTCCGTGACCACAACTTCTCTGTTCGACGTCCGATTTCGGCGTGCCGCCTGTCTGTGGATTCGTATCGACTCGATCTACATAACGGTCCTTGGCCCTCAGTCATTGGACCTCCCGGGTCAAAAGTCAACATTTTTCCCTTTTTCAACCAAATTACCAAAATACCCCTCGACTTCCGAACGTCATAACTTCTTCCTCGAATGTCGGAATCGAACGTGCCACCTGTCTATGAACTCGTGACGTCCCGAACCATGTCACAATCATAGGTCAAAGTCCATTTGACAACCCGAACTAAAAGTCAATATTTTGCCCACGCCTAGGGGCAAAACGGACATTTTGCACATTTCGTCCGATTTCACTCAACTAATCGCAGATTAGTCATTCTAAACCATAATTAATTAATATTTAATCCCGATATTCGGGACAGGTCGTTACAGTTTATGGGGACCACGCATGAACCCTTGAAAGGTTTTAAGAATGATTTCAAAAGGTTTTTCATATGCCATCTTTTATATATGAATTGTCTCCTCCGGGGAGGGTCGTTGGCCTGGGTGGACCCCTGAGTAGTCACGGAACATTGACTGAATGGAGTCGCCCCCGTTGGGTTCCTTACTCTCAAAGGCTATGGTTTATAACCCCAGGGAGGGTCATTGATCTACGGACATTGACCTGGGTGGACCCTGGGGAGACTTGGGCCTTGAGACCCCGGGTAGCACGCGCGTAGCTTTAGATACCGTGACATGATTTATTATATGAAATTGGATAAACATGATTTCAATTAGTTGCGAAATTGTGTTTTATGGCTGCTTAATGGATTTGGAATGAGATCCCACATATGTTTATATTGTTCTAGATTTCTATAAATGGTTTTGGGTAGGGGCCCGTATGGATTTGGTTATGGAAACATATGTGGTTTAATAAATGGTTTTCCTATGCATCCATGCTTCTTTGTGAAGGGCATAAAGGTCTTTTATGAAATGTGTTTTACCAAACTATTACTTTTTGTCCACTCACAGTCTTTCTGTATTCAATGCTCTTCAGGTTGAATACGGTGCGGACTGTAGCAGAGACTGAGACATCACATACCTCCTTCGGATCCTGGTGTACTCTGAAAGCCTTCGGGCTAAAGGTTCAAATTTTTCCTGGTCTGACACTCCGTGTTATACGGGATCAGGCGCGTCCCTCGTTAATCCCGGGGGGATTGGGACGGGTCCTGATAGTTTATTTCTCGTATAAACCTTCTTTCTTACCAAAGGTTGCCCTCATCCTAACTAACCAGTTCATGGACTTTCGGCTGTGGTTCACAGAAGATCGATCTTCTTTCTGACCATCTAAAATCATAAGGGTTGATATCCTTAATTTCCAGCTCACGAAAATTCATCCCGACTGCTAGTCCACAGATAGTACTCGACCATCGTTCCACGGAAAGCCATCCCAACTACCAATCATCCGAAAAGTCTTTACGACTACCAGCTCATGGGTGGTCGCTGAGAAATTCAAACCCCTCTTTTGATGTCCCATCTTCGTATTTAAGTGTTTTTCCATCTCATGACATGATTTCCAACTGATATTCTCTTAAGTTGATGATAGCCGAATTTCCTTACTTATCACGAGTTAGAAACACGTAGGGAATAATTTACTTCCTTATACTTGTAATTTCAGTTGTTATTCAATTTCAAGTGCCTCTACATTTCTGTATTCGTACTTCCATATTCATTTCAATAAACAATCCTGATCTTCTTAAGTAAGTAATTGGTACTCGTGGTACACCATTCAAATGTGGTTGCCGACTTTACAAGTCGGGATACCATCTTTAAGCATCGGTCTGACTATTTTGATTCTGAATCAAGAGAATCTGGGACCACTGAAAATTTTAACAATTGAAATAACAACGTCACCAGCCTGAATATCATGGCGAAATAAAACTTATAGATTTGTGCAACGCTGAAAAAAGAATATTTTAAGTCCTTGAAAAATGAATAGAAAAGAACAACGCATGAGAATTCTTGTCTGCCTGCCTCACAATCGCATTGATCAGAAGGAAGGTTCTTAGGCCGAAAACGGAACCCACCCATACTAGCTGTTAGCAGTTTCTTCACTAGTGGCACTCCTACATCTAGGTTATGAAGGTCTATTCACTTCCTAGTCTGCCCATCTAGGGAATGGCCGTAGCTCAAGGCCTACTATTCTCAGCCCATCCAGCATCTCTATATTTCACCATTCACAACAAGGAGATCCCCATGAGTAGTCCGCCTCCCTCACTTCGGCATACAAGGTTCCGCATGAACGCCCAGTTAGGGTTACCTCGGGACACTCGGCTCGTAATACGAGAAAAAAATTTTGGTTAGAAACAGATAGATATAAGATTTTTTTTGGGTCAAGTAATAGATATAATACTCATGATTTAGAGTTTTAGGATATTCTTTTAATTTTGTGCCATTTTATACTGAAGGTCTTGATGAGTTCACACATTGGCCTTTATTAGCCAATAAACGCCTTACAAATTACTTTATCGATGACCTCCCACCTATGATCGTATTCGTGTGTTTGGTTGTCTATTATACCACTATTGTTCACCCCTCCAAAAATTTGATTCTCATACTCATCATTGTGTCTTTATTGGTTATCTGATTAGACACAAAGGATACAAATTAAGGGAGCATTATAATGAGGGACAATTTCCGAGTGGAAACAAATAATAGAAGTGCCTTATCCACCAATTTTTTTTAGTCTTTATGTGTATTTTCATGAAAATATTTTCCCCTTTTCCACTATTTATCAGCCCATCGAACCACATCCTTCCTTGCCAACCCCACTAGCTGATTACCCATATCTTCTTGATCATGACCCAACCTTATTCTTAGCCCATTCTACTATTTCCCCACAACACAACTCTATTTTTTCTTCCCAGCCTAATTCACCCACGACCCAACATTTTTCCCTAAGCCCAACTTCCTTGCCTATTTCCATCTTAGACCATACTAACCTTATCACATCAAATTCCTCGTCTGGCCCATCCTAATCACTTCTTAAACATTTATTTGTGGCCTTTCCATCCTCTCACACCAGGCTCTTTATCCATGGCCCTCATTGCTATTCCACCATTTCTTAGACATTGTTCCCATCCCTTGCAACCCCCTAGGGACAGATTGAGAAACTAAAAATAATAGGGGCTAAATTTACGCACCTATAAATTGTATTAATAAAATAGGAAACTAAGATGAAAAATAGAAAAATAATGATGAAAATGTGCAAATTATATTAATAAAATAGGACACTACGAAGAAAAATAGGAAACTAATGATAAAAATATGCAAATTGTATTAATACAATAAGATAAAAAAATAAGAAACTAAGATAAAAATAGGAAATTAATAATGAAAATGAACAAAATTAAAAAGGAGCCACTTTAAGGAATCGAACGTGGGACCCTAGGGAGGCAAACAACAGCAAAGCATGTGTCTTAGCAATTTTTCTTATATGACTAGAAATATATTCTATATGTAATCAAAATGTGACCTGGTGTAACGACCCGTCCCGGAAATCGGGATTAGATTAGTGAGTAATGAAGGATTAGTGGGGTTAATCGGTGCTTAGTCCGGTGATTTCGGACGGACGGTGCGAAATGATAGTTTTGCCCCTAGCATGGCAAACTATTGACTTTTTGTTCAGGCAGTCAAACGGCCTTTGGCCAGTGACTATGACCTAGTTCGGGACGTCACGAGTCCGTAGACAGGTGGCATGTCCGATTCCGACATTCGAGGAAGAAGTTATGATGTTCAGAAGTTTGGGGGTATTTTGGTAATTTAGTTAAAAAGGGGCAAATTGTTGACTTTTTATATTACATGCATTTTTCGCGTATTTCGAGGACCATTAGGAAGGTCTCGATTCCCTAAGTACAACGATAGGCGTCATGTGATCATCGGATTTCGAATGGCTCGGATTTTGGTTTAAATATGCAAGGGGCATTTTGGTAATTAAGTCTCAAGGGCATTTTGATCTTTTCCAGCGCATAGGGATCTGTGCCCAGCAGAATGAGGACATCTGGCTATCTTGGAAATTGTGCCCAATTGTTTTTGGACACATGTCCCTCACTGGAAGGTCGTGGAACCTTTGATAACCGTCCTAATCTGTTTAAAATATGGATGAAGATGATTATGCACTCGTTGGGAGGAAAACAGAGGAGTGTGATTGTGAGCTCAAACCCTCCTAAATCGTAACAATTTCCAGTGTGTGGTAAGGGGAAAATAGAGAGTATAAAGAGAGGATTGTAGTGGTGCCTTGGTGGAGGGCCGTCGTGGATGGTGGACACGACACCATGAGAACAGAGAAAATGAGAAACCATGAGGAACTAAGGATCTTATCACCCTCAACCGTGGTCTTGAGCTCATGGTTTCTGAATGGAAATTGTTTGGAAGGTTGAGACGAGCTCCATGGACTCGAATTTAAAGCTTGAAAGAGACAGTAAGTGAAAGTCCCATGAAACTCAACTTTGAATTCGAAAATGGTAAATTGAGTTTTGGTGATTTTTAATCGACCTTAATGATTGGGTAATGTTTTGGAGGTTGAGAAGAAGTGTTTGGGCTTGGAATCACGCCAGGACGTGGCCGAAATCGAAGGGAATGGACGATGGAAATAGGATTTTGGTTCTTTGTTTGGAAGGTATAATTCTTGCCCTCAATTCATGTTTTAATTAGTTAGATTAATAGGAAATAGTACGATGAAACCATAGGGATTAAAAGGACTAAAAATGGACGATTTAGGGGGTTGAACCGTTCTCGCCTGTCCGGTTGGATCAGTCTGTCTCAAGGTTAGGGATGACACTGTGCAGGCGTGTGAAGCCCATGCGCAGCCCGTTTGGGTGGCGCGTGGGGGCGCGTGCCATGTCAGGACCCGTCTCAATCCCTCCGGGATTAACACGGGACGTTCTTGATCCCTTCTGACACGGAGTGTCAGATATGAGAAATTCTGACTATAGCCCGCTAGGGGCTTCAGAGTACACCAGGATCCGGTAGAGGTATGTGATGTCTCAGTCTCTGCTATGACCTACATCCGAATTCAGCCTGATGGGCAGTCAAAACATTTAAAAGCTATGAGTGGACAAAACAATAATTTATAAAAACAATTTCACAAAGATATTTGTACCCTTCACTAAAAAGCATGCATGCATTCAAAAACCATTTATCCAAAAGAACCATATGTGGGAACTAAGCCCAAAACCATAAAGGAACCAACCATACTGGGCATTGCCCAAATTCATAGGGGACTCAGCCCAAAACCAATACATAGATCATATATCATATAACATATACATATAAATCACATAACCAATCCTGTCACGGTTTCTAAAGCTACGTGCGTGCTACCCGGGGTCTCAAAGCCCAAATCTCCTCAGGGTCCACCTAGGTCAATTTCCGCAGATCAATGACCCTTCCTGAGGGTTACAATCCAAGACCTACTGAGAGTAAGGTACCCAACGGGGGCGACTCCACTCAGTTAGTGCTTCGTGACTACTCCGGGGTCCATCCAGGAAAACGACCCTCCCCGGAGGAGACATTCCAAATAAAGAAGGTATATGAATATATATATATATATCGAAAACATTCTTAAAACCTTTCAAGGGATTCATGCCCGGTCGCCATAAGCCGTTATGAATCCAGAAATCCATTTAGGGTCCCCGACCCGAAATCACAAATGTAAACCAAAAGGGGCCTCACGTCCGAACTCATGGCTCAACTGGGCATCGTGCCTGATATCTTAGGGTCAGTCACGAATCTGATCGTAGTGATGTGTGCAACCATCCGTCCAAGATCACCCTCAATCCTGGTATGTCGTCGTGAACATATCAACCAACACGACTACCACTAGATCATGGTGCACTCATCACCGATCGATATCCCGAACCGTCAGTACTCCGAAGTCGAGCCTCCATCGGCTGCTCGACAACAGTACGTGCATCGTGACCTCTCCGGAAGGAACACATCCCAGTCCGGAGGCGAGAGTCGTATCGTCCATTGCCGTGTACAAAGCACTCGCCGCGGCCACGACTCAGACCCGTAGGTCACCAATAAGACTACATGCCTGAGATAAAACCAAATGGATCTCATGCTCGAGTTTATCCTTTTTAAATCCAAAACTATTTCATTTAAATCAACGTAGAAATACAGACCTGTATAGGCACCGTATAAGGCCTAAACCTCGAAATACATGCCAATATGTAATCACACACAAATGCACTCATGGCATCACAAAACAAGTATTAAAACATATATAAAACATTTATGAATGCATCAATTTAGAAAACAAGGTCCACTCACAGACCGTCCGAGCTGCTGCCTCGATACGCGTGCCATTCGGCTCTCCCGGGCCAATCACCGTCACCGGGACTTCCAAACCTGTCCAAATCGTAATAGAGGGTTACTAACTACCTTATTAACCTCTCACTAAAGCCCCGTAATTTTCTCAAAATTTTAAGTATTTTTAATCCAGATCCTAAACCTTCGGACGTCCCGAAACCTATCGAAACGATGTACGATCGACACGAAACCAGTCCCAAAATGTTCGTTACATCGAATAGATGAAATTACATGTTGGAACCTTCCCCAGAAAGTGGACCACGCGCCCACACCCGTCGGCAGAAGCCCCTGCACTTGGGAGCCACGCGCCGGTGCACTGTTCTTCTTCTTCCTCGGCCAGACCAGTCCAAACCGGCCTGTCTGGTTCAACCCTTCAACTGGACAGGTGTGACCGGACCAGGGCCCTCCTTCCTTCATTTTTCGTCGTTTCTCCTCCTAATTGATTCCATTCTTCCTATTTCATCCATAGCAACCTTTTTGAATGAAGAAAACAAAGAGAAAACACCTAAATCCTATCCGTTATAAGCTCCCCATTTCGGTCCAAGTTCCCCGATCACTTCCTGGGCAGCACCGCCCCTCTCAGCCATCACACACCATCTCTAGTCACTCCTAACAACCTAATAATCCTTACCCAACCGTCCAAAATCGTCCATAGTGCACGACGGCTCGGTCGCTTCCTCGCCATCCTCAGCTTCATCAGCCACTCTCTGTCTCCTTCTTGGATTGAATCAGACGTGGAAAGGAGTGGGTGATGGTTTGATAGGGAATAGATGAGATCATGTTTTGGTTTGGGTTTGGTATGTATGAACAAGTAAGGGTGAAGCACATGAATCAATTTGGTTGGGCAATGGATGGATGAAAAGTGTCATTCGTCCATTGGGCCTGCCCTAAAATATCTAGGCCCACATAATTCCAAAAAGGCATCAGTTTCGTAATTCGTGTAATAGTACGTTGAAATTTTCGTGAACCGTAACGACCTGATCTACAAAACAATCCTCCTCCCTCGTCCATTGGACCTCCCAGGTCAAAAGTCAACATTTTACCCACGACTAGGGGCAATACAGTCATTTTGCATCGTCCGTGCGATTTCGCTCAACTAATCACCTATTAACCTCACTAATCCTTGATTAGTCACTAATCTAATTTCAGAATTTGGGACGGGTCATTACAACCTTGCCTTCTTAAATAATTTCGTCCTCGAAATTCCAACCATACATTCCCTCCTTAATTAATTTCGTCCCCGCGTTAATTAATTTCCTCTACTCCTAGTTTAGTATAATCAGCAAGGCAATTCACCATACTAATTACCAAATCTCGGTCACTCACCTCAAGCTCGCCATAATCACCTCGGTCTATACTTCATTGTTACATGACAAATAATCAACCCAAAATCAAAATGAATCCGACCTTACGTGTTCCACGAGGACTGAACATATGTTTAGCCTTCGTGTCGCACGTGAGTGAGACGGGAGCATGACTTATGTAACAACCCGTTCCGGGAGCCGGGATTAGTAGACTGATTAAGGTGTGATTAGTGAGGTTAAGCGGCAGTTAGGTGGTTCCGATAAGGTCATTAGTGTAGAATGACGATTTTGCCCCTGGTTCGGGCAAAAATGTTGACTTTTAGTTCAGGTGGTCAACTGGGTGTTGACCAGTGACCAGGACGTAGTTTAGGACGTCACGAATCTATAGGCAGGTGGCACGTCCGATTGACTCATCCGAGGAGGAAGTTGTGATGTTCGGAAGGTTGAGAGCCTAACCGTAAAGGGGGGAATAGTTGACTTTTTATAGACTCGGGTTTTGGCACGTTGACCTAGGATGGTTAGATAGTTCTTGTCGTCCTGAGTTCGATGACAGGCGGCACGTATTCATCGGACTTACGAGGCGAGAGATATGAGTCTAGGAAGTTAGTGGCAAAACCGTAAAAAGGGATTAAAAAGAAGGGTAATTTGGTCTTTCTGCACATTGGGATTTGTGTAGAAAGAAGGAAATGGACGGCTGGGATGGAGCCAGTTGGTGAGAGAGTGAGGAGGATTGGTGACACGTGTTTCAGGTGGGGTGGCTTCTGGTGAGTTCGAGTGTGTGCACGGCCCAAATAATTGGGGTGCACCAGTGTGTGTGTGTTCGTGATGGTTCAGAAAACAGAGGGAGATCGTGAGGGAAATTGAGGGGTGATCGAGGGTGATGGTGTGTGCTGATGAGTTCTGGTGAGTGAGTGAGGGACGGGAGGTCGAAGGGAAGCTGGTGAGTGGTTTGGGAGGTGAGGAATCGTGGTGTGTGTGAGTTGAGAGTTCAGGGGGAAACTCAGAGAGGAAAACAGAGAAGTTGGGTGGTGGTGCAGCCGTGATCGATCACTCGAGGTCAAGGGACGGGCTCAGAGGGCGGAGGAAGGCAGGAGGAGCTACTACCTCACGGCTGAGCTCACGACGGCGGCAGGAGGACAGGTAAACCCACACCCCCGTTTCCTTGCTCTGTTTAGCCGTTAAGTTTCAAGTTGAGAGTCGTGAGTCTAGAGGTCGAGTCGAGGGAATTGGAGGTTAGAGTGAGACTCAGGGAGGTCCCAAGCTTCGAATGAGTGTGCTGCCGTGACGGGGAGGTACACGGCGGAGGATGGCACGACAGGGGTAATTGGGTGCTCTGTTTTTGGCCGTGGGTTCAAACGGCGAGTCGTCGAGTTTGGGGCTGAGTCGAAGGTCTAGGAGGGTTGGTTTGGGTTCAGTGAGGTCCAAGGAAGAGTCTGGGACAGTCACCGTGACGGGGGGTGGCCGGAGTGGCTGGATCGTGAAGCAGGGGAGCTTGGCCGTCTGGTTTCGCGTTTCAGTCGACGAGTTTTAGGGGGTGTCGAGGTCTGAGGAGCTGGGGAATGGATAGGTTGGAACTGGACGAAACTTTAGGTGAAGAAAGGGAGAGGAATCGTGCAGGTACGGCGGAGAACCGCTGACGCCGGTCTGAGTTGCAGACCACTGTACCGAACCGGGTTCGTCTGAGGAAGACGGTGCACTGTAGCAGGCGCGTGAGGGCCACGCGCAGCCACTTTGGGCGGTGTGTGGGGGCGCGTGCGGCGGCGATGGGGAAAATGGTCAACATGGTTTTTGGTCTAGGAGTTACGGTGAGTTCAATGGAGTTGGTTTCGGGTCATTCGGAAGTCGTTTGAGTTTAGTTCCGCGAGGGTGAAGGTTTAGGGTCCCGGGTTCTTACGTTTAGGATTCGGGGAATTTTGAGGAAATTTAGGTGAACCTTTGTAGACGTGTTAGTGACGTAATTTGGTGATTGTTGACAGGATCGGGATTTCCCGAGGAAGCCTAGGAACGTACAGGACGTTCAGGACGCGAGTAGGGCTCAGTACTGTGAGTGGACCCTTCTTTAAACTCGAGCATGCATAACCGTTTTCCATAATTGTTCTATGATTTTGATTATGATTCTATGTTTATTGACTATGTTTGGTTGGTTTTACGTTATTGCACGTTTTACGAGAAATGTCGATTTCTGAGTAAAATGCCAGGGTTTTGGGATTTTTTTAAAGGATAACTAGTTTGATTGTTTACAAAGGGATTTTGAAACATGATTTGGTGATTAAATGATTTTCGGAAAGCGGAATTTGGATTTAAAGTTGGAAAGTGGATTCCGGATTTGGGTTCGAAATGACGGTTCTGGATGCCGGAAGGGTATCGGACCAGTGATTTCGGATTCGGGTTTGGATATGGATTGGTAAATGGTTTTCAAATGATTTTGGGATTGGATTTGCTGGATCTGGATATTGGGTTTAAAGACCCGGATATATGTGACGGGGGACCGGCCGGATTGGGTTTAAAGACCCGGATTGAGTTTAAAGACTCGGGAGTTTAAAGACTCGGATATATTGATTTTCCCCCGTAGGCCTTGAGTTTAAAGACTCGGATATGATTAAGGCCTGGATTGAGTTTAAAGACTCGGGAGTTTAAAGACTCGGATAGGTCCAGCAGGTTTGATCAGGAAATGATGATTTGAGCTTTATGGTTTATGACACGGGTTTTGATACTCATGCTATGATTTCCATACCTGTTTTATAGTGTTTCTGTTTCTTATGATGTTTTATGAGAACTGCGTTAGATCTGTGCTATTAACTGTTGGTTATGCACGTGGTTTTCAAAACGGAGGGTTAAATTCGGTTTCTGATAAATGGTTTTAGAACTTTTCTTTTATTATGGTCCACTCACATCTTCTGTTTTAACTTGCCCTCCAGGTTGTGGAGCTAGCGCGGGGTCGTGACGTCGAGGCAGAGTCCGAGGCATAGAAGTGACGTGAGGGATCCCGGAATCGTTTAAAGTCTTCCGTGTGCGTGTACGTTATCGGTTTTTATTTTCCTTGTATTTTCGTACTATGCTCTGAAAAAGGATAACGTTGGAATATTTTGTTTAATTGCTCCTGCGTCTGACTGGGTTTGAGTGAGTTTACTTGGGTGTTGTGTCGGGGAGTCAGACGGGAGCGGGATTTACCTCGGGTTTCGGGGTGAAACCGGGGTGGGTCCTGACAACTTATCCCTTAATCCCGGGAGATTGAGGGTGGGTCGTGTCACCTAGGCTCCAACCAAGGCTACCCCCTTTAGTGGGGGGACCGTGCAACACTCTATATGGCATCATGACTATCACATGACCAACATCTTTATTTCTCGATTCAACCACTTTCTATCATGCTGGGATCCTACCACTAGAAAGTCAACCACAGGGTATTGTGTTTTCTTAGGGAATTCCTTAATTTCTTGGAAATCCAAGAAAAAATCTTTTGCGGCCAAATCTACTACTGAAGCTAAATATTGTGCGATGGAAACCACAATCTTGGAGCTTGTTTAGTTGTATTATATTTTGCAAGATTTAAAAGTGGTATAAAACAAGCCTGCATTACTCTATTGTGACAATCAAGCTGCTTTCACATTGTAAAGAATCTTGTTTTTCATGTGAGGACAAAGCACATTGAAATTAACTATCACATAATTCGAGAGAAATTACAAGTTGACATCAGTTCTCCCTCTTATGTTCGCTCACAAAAACAACTGGCAACCATTTTTAAAAAAGTTTTGGGGAGAGATGACTACAGGTTTCTAGGTACCAAATTGTGACTTTTAGAAATTCACTCTCCAAATTGAGGGGGTATTTTTTAAGAAACAATTAATTTGTTATTTGGAATATCATTAATATTTTACTTTCTAATTGTATAGAAGTTAACTTTAGATAAGAGAAATGTGTATAGCTTTATAAAGCATGTAATATGTATTAATTGTTATTCAATCAAAACACATTATTCAAAAGTTATTAGGTTAAGCCACCATAAGACTGCTAATTATAGATGTATGTGAATTATATGAATACTGCTTACGTTTTTTAAGTTTATTTCTTATTTTTTGCTTATTGCTTTTTTTTTTTGTTAATATATTTATGTCACTACTTATGAGTGCATCGGTATTTGTTTTACATATTTTTTTTTACCTTTTAGACGCTCAAGATGGAAGATACCACAATCCTTATTGGCCCATAAATAAAAAATTTCCCTAAAATTCTCACTTCCCAATAGTGTTATAATTTGTTGTTTTTCTAAAATTATGATTATCTATAGTCTATATAAAGTGCTCATTCGAACATTAACTCATCTCGGAAGAAAATCAAGCAGTTGGTCTCCGAAATGGTTTAGCTAAAAACATACTAAACATTATTTATGTAATGACCCATTCTGATCTAATTTGTTGAGTACGCCAAATTTTTTTGAGTATGCCAAATCGCCAATGTACATTGTCTGTACCTAAACTAATTTACCTGTAAAAAGACAAACCAAGCCTATGAGACCACACTTGGCTTTCATCCCAGTAAAATCATAGCAATATCAATCTTATAAGACGCCCATCTACATCTGGCCAATCAACTGATTGATCGTTCAGATCAGATTGATAGGGACCTCGGATCCCAAGACATGTGTCAGCACTAGAAAGAATGACATTTTTATCACACATTGAAATGCTTGATTTACAACACCACTATAAATATAAGGGTGCCTCCACTAAAAAAGGTAATAGCATTCTTGTCCTCATATTGCGTAAATTACAAAAGTGCCCTCCTTTCTTAAATAACTTTTGCATCAGAGACCGTTAGGCTGGCAACATATCGGTGCACATTTTCTCTTATCTTTTCCCTACAGGACCCCCCTTCATTGAGAGGAAAAAATCAAGCTAGCTCAACGAGACAATTCTAAGTATGCCCATTTTTTTCATCAACAGTTTTGCGCCTTCTGTGGGCGTTTTGAAACAATCTTCCACCAACTCACTTACCACTTGGGTCGTCCCAACACTTTTGGGGAACATACTGGACGTTCAAGATGAAGGAGAGCTCAACAACACTCTTTTTCTATGGAGGAACTTGTGGGATGACAACATGGATGTGCTGAGAATATTAGAAGACCTCAAACAAGAAATGGCCGAGTTTAGGGCTTACAAAGCCAAGGTAAGAACCAAGTTATATCTGATCAATATGAGAGTAGCTTGCCCTTGTGAGGATGTCTCATCAAGATAAGGAACAAAGAAAGGACCGACTAACCAACCTCTAGTCGATCATGCTCTAGCCGATTATATCCTAATCAACTAGCCCTTGATATATTGAACCCCCATAGATAGACGTAGGAAATAGAAGCTAAGGATGAACCCTACCTCCTTGAGATGACGATTCAGGATTTATTGATATGCCTGCCAAATCTAAGAAGATCACCAAATACAAATAGAGCCCACTCATTTAACGTATGCTACGTCAGTTCCTAAAGCATTGGAGCAACCTCCATTGTCGATCCTACTATCAATAGGATAACAACTAACATGAAGCATTTTTGGCATGTCCAATTACCAAAACAACCAGGTTAGCAGGGCCCCAAAACTCAAAAAAAGGAAAGCACAAGAGAGCTTCTAGAAGAAACTGAATCAACTATCAGGAGCTACTCTCATGGGTAAAAGAGAAATAGGGATAGGCAAGAGGGGAACGCTGGCCAATAGAACGCCAACCAAATCCACCACTACCACAACAGGATTACACCGTAATGGAAAGCCTCATATGTTGAGTGTTCAAACTTGAGGTTGAGTAGGGAGAATGGCACTAGCATAGGGTAAGACCAGCACAGGTCCTTTCACTAACCAGATCCTCTAGTTAAGGCATAACGCTGATGTAAAGCTCCTGAAGATAGCTCTTTACAAGAAAAGACGATCCACACACCCACTTTAACAACTACATCTTTACTCTTGCATACAAGAATGTGACGAACAAAGCTCAATGCCTTTGCTTCAGCTCTAATTTTACATACATAGCCATCAATTGGTTTTACCGCCTAGCTCCCAACACCATTGACTCCTTTGAGGAATTGAAAACAACCTTCCTTAACCTATTTATAATCCATACAGATAGGTTGGTCTCTATGAAAGACCTTTTCTCGATCAGGCAGGAAGATGAAGAAACACTTCAAAATTATGCCACCAGATTCAGCCTCGAACACTCTTGTTGTCGAGGCAAGGATGAAAATCCATATTCAACACTTTCTGAAGTTGCTTGACTCCCCTTGAATCACCCTTCAAGCATGTAGTCCATACTGAAGCTTAGAAGGATTACAATGAGATCATATGTAGAGCCACAATCTAAGCCAAGTTAGAATTCATCCACACTCCCACCAAGGAAAATAGTACATCTTCACGTTTAACTCCCCTTGTAACCACAACAACCACAGTAAGACCAACCATGACTCAGGGAACTATCATCAAGGATCTAGCCAGTCCTATAATGGAAAGAGAAAACTCACCCTATGATGGAAAATACCATGAGAAGAAAGGTCGATCAAACTACGATGATCGAGAATTCAAAAGAGGCGACAACCATCACTAGGAGCGATGAGGATTCATAGGAGGTAACACTAGAACAAGGCGTTGTTACAAGATATCCGCAATCTTGTACACCTCTTTGGATCATATACTACTAAACATGGAAGGATTGATCCCAAAGGCCAAACTAAGAAGCCCTAACCACTACCCCATGTACAATGCAGTCCTTCTACTATTATCACAAGAACAATAGACACTCCACTGACGAATGCATCACATTCAAAGACATCATAGAACAAATAGTTTGCAAAAAGGGAGTCAGCCAATTCTTACAACATGCCCCACTGATAGTGGCACAGCAGCAGATTAACACAATCAGCGGATGATCAACCTTATCCTTCTCAATTACTTCCGAGCAAGTGAAGAAAAAAATCATTTGTGCCACTCAAGCCAATCAACAAGCACTCAACATTGTGTCAAAACAAGTGGAAAAATCGCTAAGAAAGAATGGGAACCCATCACATTTTCAGATGAAGAGGAAAAAGGCATAGTCTTTCTGCATGTTGACCTCTTCATCATTAGAGCACATATACCCAACTATGATGTGAGAAGAATACTCATTGACACCAGAAGCTTGGTTAATGTAATTTTGTGGGATGTCTTCAAACTGATGGGTATAGATGAGAAGAAGCTCAATTGAAAAGGTATGCCATTATTGGATTTTTCAGGGGATCTAGTCTTACCCAAGGGCATCATCTTCATGCCTATCTCAATGGGCACCACTCAAAGGTCGTCACGATCATCAATACATTTTTTATAGCCGATTTTCTCACAGCATACAATGCCATCATCGAAAGAGGCTTACTCAATCAGCTGATGTCCGCCACGGTAACCCACTTGCTGCTGATGAAATTCCTAATAGTTATGGGAACGGGACAAGCAATAGGAGATTAGCTATCCATAAGAACATGTTACGACATGACATCAACCAAACCCAACAAGCATGATCAAACAAAAACAATCAGTAACTGAGATCGCTCTAGTGATGATCCAATCAATCCCGAAATGATTGAGGAACTTTCGAACTAGCCTCTAGAAGATCCATGTGACGTGCCGAACAAGCCACAAGAAGCAGTTGTGAAGGAAACAGAGGCAATACCTCTATCTGATTGACACAAAAATCACATGGTCCAGATAGAATCAAAATTGAAGCCCACCACAAGAGAAGCCCTTATAAAATTTCTAAAGGAACATGCTAAAGTCTTTGCATGGCCTTAGCAAACATGTTTGGAATTTTTACTAATATGATTTGCAATAGGCTAACAATTGACACGCCGTTCAAGCTGATCACTCAGAAAAGGTAAAGTTATAACGACGAAAGGAAAACAGGTCTGCTAGATAAAATCTAGAAGCTATGCCCTATACATTGTTCGAAAGCATTTATGGTGAATGGGTTGCCAATGTTGTACTCGTCAAAAAACCATATGGGCCTTGGTGCATGTGCATAGATTTCAACGATCTCAACCAGGCTTGTCCCAAAGATAACTTCCCATTGTCTAAGATCAATATGCTCATGGATCCCATGGAAGGACATGAGCTACATAGCTTCATGGATTCCTAGTTAAGCTATAACTAGATTCTCATGAAACTGGATGATTAGATTCACACAAGCTTTATAATGATGTTGGCGTATACTGTTATAACGTCATGCCTTTTCGCTTAAAGAATGTTGGAGCAACATACCGAAGGTTAGTCAACTTCATGTTTTTAGATCAAATTAGGAAGATAATAGATGTGTATGTGGACGACATACTCGTCAAAAGAAAAACAAAATGAGGAGCACATCCCCAGTATTGCACGAATGTTCAAAATCCTTAAGTGGGGAGAACAAGATGCACCCCAGTCCCACCAAATGTGTCTTTTTGGTGGGGTCAGACAAATTCCTAGGCTACGTGATCAGCAAGACAGGCATTGAGGCAAATCTTGAAAAGATCAAGACAATCTTTGATATGCAACCTGCCAAAACTCGCAAAGACATCTAGAGCTTGACGGATGAGTGGCACCCTTTACTCGTTTCATATCCAAGGCAATAGGCAAATATGTCCCATTTTCCCAAGCCTTGAAAGGCAAAGGCAACATATTGATTTAACGGAGGAATGCAACAAGATACTCATCGAACTCAAACAGTATATGAGTAAAGTCCCATTATCAGTAAGATCAGGGACACGTGAACATCTCTTCATATACCTTTCGATTTCCACCTCGGCAGTCAGCTCTATTCTTATCACAAGGCGAGAAAGAATAGAGCATCATATCTATTATGTCAACAAGGTATTTGAAGATCCAGAGACTAGGTACCCTGACTTATCATCAATATATATATATATATATAATATACAATGCAATCCATGTTCAAATAACCAAATATTAAAACGTTTTTTTTACAATGATAAAATTAAAATAAATAAAAGATGAATGGTTACATTGGCAACAGAGGCCAAGGTTTTAAACAACCACTTCGGGCCTAGGAAGTTGCACGATTGATAACCCCTAACTCTATTAATAAAAGATGTAACCTCGTGCACTGCACTATTAGTATCTCTTGGCGTCCAATCAAAGATTACATGGCACAACTACACCTGCAACATACGAATGTCATGCATGATGCATTTAAGGTTCTCATAGTCTTCAATATTCTCATTCAGCATGTGGACCATCACATGGGAGTCAGTCTCAATAAACACATGCTGGAAGCCATCATCCACATATTTAGAGACAGCATCTAGGATAGCAAATGCTTCACAGCAATGGTCGAGAGGAACTACAGACCCCCAGTTCCCTCTACCATCACTAAAGCACCAAAAGTGGTTCTAAATAACCCACCTCGCAGCCCCAAGAAAATTTTGCTTTGTCCAAGCCCAATTGCAATTAACCTTGAGCCACCCTTGAGCTGGGCGAGGCCAGCCACTAGGATGGGGCTTTTTCCTCACACCATTCTGATCCAATGTCTCATCAGGATTCAAAAGGCAGCAAGAAGCTTGATGAATTTTGCAAACTTGCTAGTTTGCTAGTTGCACTACCACATCAGGCGAGATTCAAACTTCTTTAAAGACAACATCATTTTTGCACTTCAAAATCCTCCAAAGGCTACATACCAAACACTGTTGCAGTTCATCCTTATGCGAGGCTGCATTTACAGTCTGAAGCAACCACCCCCAAATGGCTAAAAAATCATCACCTTGCACCAAAGAGCTATCCATAGTCAGGGGCGAAACAAACCAGAAAATATGAGCAAATTCACAATAGAAGAAAATATGTTTTTCAGTCTCCTCTCCTTTTCCCATACACTGGGAACTCCCCAGGGACATGAAAACACCTCATTTGAAGGTTTATGCACAAGGCTAAGGCATGCTAGCTGTAACGCCAAATAAACCACTTCAATTTCTAAGGGACCGGTAGCTTCCAGATCCTCTTTGTTAGCTCACCAAGGTGAGTAGCAATGCTTGATTCTCCTTCCCCATTTCTCTCCAAGACACCATTTTGGTTAAGGTTTAAGGAAAATGAGTATGTCGTTCAAACAGAATAATGCTCCGTCATCGAGTCATGCCATCTTAGTTTATTAGCTAAGTCAAATTTGCTTATAGGAATAGACATAATGATAGAAGCCACCATAGGATCAAAGCATCTTCAAATAATCGTAGCATTCCATGAATGTGAGGCTTGGTTGATCAAGCCCTCAACCTATGGTGGAATATCCACATGTCTTTATTTAGGTCTTCCTCTAGAATCCTATGGCAGCCAAGGATCCAGCAAGGTTCGGATTTGTTTCCCATCACCTACCTAGCAAGTTAGGCCCTCAATTAGAATATGCCTTACATGCAGGATCCTTTTCTAACCCTAACAAGATCTGTAGCTCTGAAGAGCCTCCAAAAAGGAGCTGTTGGGATAATATTTTGCACACAACACTTGGCTCAATAGAGAAGAGGGATTATGGAGGATCCGTCAGTCCATTTTCCCTAGTAGTGCCAAGTTAAAGCATTCAAAGCCGTTGAAACCCACTCCACCTCTTCCATTATCCTGCACCATTTTCTACCATTAAACCCAATGCAAACCTCTATGACCATATTCTTTTCCCCACCAGAAGTTTGCTGCCATGCACTGAAGATCCTTACATAGAGACACCGGGTGCTTGAAGCAACTCATGGCATAATTTGGCATAGCAATAGAAAAAAATTTGATCATAATCCCCTTACCAGCTGGTGAGAGAAACCGCTCAGCCCATCCATCAGTTTTCCCACTAAATTTGATTATGATATCCTTGAACACCTGCCTTTTCGACACCCTAAAATCAGCCTTGATTCCTAAGTACTTACCAAATCCTTCCTTGACTGAAATACAACGAAGGCGTGCCAAGTTTCGACGAAGTGCTTCATTACAATTTGAGCCAAAGAACATAGAGCTTTTCTCCATATTAACCAATTGTCATGACCCTTGCGCATACACTTCTAGGATCTGCATTAAACATAGAACTTCTACTTGTCTAGCATGACAAAAAACAACAGAGTCGTCAGCAAACAATAAGTTTGAAACATGAATATCGTGGTTAGCAACACGAACATCATGTAAGCTTGCCTCCGCTTCCTTCCGTCGGATTAGACCAAACAACCCCTCCACACAGATCAAGAATAGGAAAGGTGATAGAGGATCTCCTTAGTAAAGACCGCATTATGACTGAATGTACCCTACCACCTCACCATGGGAAAGGAAATTATAAGAAACCTTAGAGACACATTCACACACCCACCCACTGAACTGCGCATGGATACCAAGCACCCTCATCATACCCTATCAAAGAATTCCATTCCACCCTATCTTATGCCTTGGCCATGTCAAGCTTAAGGGCCACCCCTTGGTCTTCCCCACGTTTTCAGTTTTGAAGAGAGTGAAGGATTTCATGAACCACCAGTATGTTATTAGAAATCTTCCGGCCTGCCACAAATGCTAATTGGTTGAGACTGATTAAGGAAGGGACAATTTTCTTCAGCTTATTCGTTAGAATTTTGGAGATGATCTTATATTCACAAAATGCAATGGGTCTTAGTTGAGTCATGTTTCTGGGACTAGTCACCTTTGGGATCAAGACTAGGTAGGTATGGTTCATTGTTTTCAGCAACTTTCCTGAATGACAAAAAGTATACACCATATAGATTACATCCTTTCCCACTATCGGCCAATTTTTCTAATAGAACCCTGCCATGAAACCATCAAGGCTTGGAGCCTTAGAGAGGTGCATCTGAAATACCGCGACTCTAATTTCTTCTCTTGACACCTGCCTAATCAACCCCAAATTATCAAAATCAGACACCCTATGTTCAATACACTATGTGATCCCATTGAACCTAATGTGTTGGGAGGAAGTAAACAACGTTGAGAAATAACCAACTATGATTCGCTAAATCTCATGATCCTTCAAAACCTATTGGCCTTGCTCATCCTCCAAACCTCTCATCACATTCTACCTACACCACTTCACTGCAAATGCATGAAAATATTTTGTATTTTTGCCTCCCTCACAAAGCCATTGCGCTTTTCAACTTTTCTTCCTCTTAACCAACTCACTATCATAATCGATAGCTAGGGATGCCTTTTGAATGTCAACCCTTAGGCTAGAAATTTTTACTTTCTAGTTAAACCTGTTCACTCGCCGCCATTCGAGAAAAGCGGCTTTAACATTCTTGAGTTTCAAAGTGACCATATAAGCATAGGATCCCTGCACATTTTATTGCCATTGCATTTGAATGATGTCCTTACATCCGTCTCCATCACCCCACCGAGGATCAAACACAAACCTAGGCTTCTGGCGCTTCAACGCAGGTTTTGATTTAAAAAACAGCGTAGAATGGTCAAAGCCCGGGTACAAACTTATGCTTAATTGAAGCATTGGGATAGTGTCAGGACCCACACCTAATCCCCCAGGATTAAGGGCTAAATCCTGCTCCCATCTAACTTACGCATGACATGAAGGCTAAACCGATATCTAACCTCCATGTGACACATAAGTCGGACAAGGGATTCTCGATTCGACCGTCCAACAGCATTCGAACTTCCCAGAGTACACAGAATCTACTGTGGATCGTACGTGTGATGTCTCCGTCTCTCTCGACCAACAGCCCACACCGCAACAACCTGGAGGGTATCGAAAACACGAAAAGACTGTGAGTGGAAAAAAATAAATAATAAGTTCAAAAACAGTTCAATAAAACAAGTACATTTTACCCTCCACACAAAAACCGATGCATGCATATCAGTTCATGTTATGAATCCATTTCACATCAGAAACCATCCACGAAAACCATTATCGAAAACCCGAATCAAATTGTCATTCAAATCCAGGCCTCAGCCTCAAACAACAAATCAAGGAACTCATTCCCAAAACTCATCAAATCCAATTCATCCGGGCCACTGCCCAAAACATCGGAAAACCAGTGAAAACCCAGTGAAAAGCATCAATCATGCAAGTTTACTGGATCTCAAGTGCGCCCGAGTCTTTAAACTCAAAACCATGCGCAATAACCAGGCCTTCCCGAGATATCAACAAGTCGTTAAACTCAAAACACAATCACAGGCCTCAGGGGGTATCATAATCACCGAGTCTTTAAACTCGAAACATATCAATCCAGGGCCCTCCCCCCGTCAATCAACCGAGTCTTTAAACTCAAACCCGATCCAGCGGTTTTTCTTTTCTTTTCCGGGTCTTTAAACCCAAAACCATTTTTCATTCAACAGTGAAAATCAAAGAAAATCCTTATCCGAATTCGCAACAATGATTCCATAAGCCGGCATCCGGAACCACTGTCCTGAAGACAAATCAAGACTTCCTTTCCAAGTCTCAAAACCAAATCTGAAATCTCATTTCTGAATTCCAGTTTCAAAACCGAAAGCTCATAAACAGGGCACCAAGCCCGAAATCACTTTTTCAAAATACCTTTCAAATCATTCAAATCAAATCATTAAAATCATAAGATCAATCAAAATCTCGTAAAACATACAATTCCGTAAATATCTCAAAAATCGTGCAACACCGTAAACCATCAAGATCATAATCAAAATCTTAGAATCACATATAGAAACATATAAAAACATATATGCATGCATCATAAGTTAAAAAGCAAAGTTCACTCATAGACCATAACGTCGTCGCCTCGATACGCGCGCACTAAAGCTTTCCCTGCTAATCCGCTATCACCGGCTTTCACGAATCTATCCAAATCCTATAATAAGGTCACTAACTACTTTACAATGATTATACTAAAGCCCCGTAATTTTCCTGAATTTTTACCTATTTTTAACTGAGGCCTAAAACCTTCGGACGTCCCGAAACATGTCGAGACGATGTCTGATCGACTCGAAAACAGTTCTAAAATGTTCGTTACAACGAATAATTTAAAAGTCGTATTGGAACTATCCTCAAAAAGCATACCACGTGCCAACACGCGCCCACACGCGCAGCCTGAAGTGGCTGCGCGTGGGCCTCACGCGCCAGTCACTATTCATCATCTTCAACCTCATTCATCTGGTCCAGGACGAACCGGCGTCTCCGGTTTTCAGTCAATTCCATCACGATTTCAGTCCTTTTCCTACCCTTAGCTTCGTCCCAATATTAATAATCGATCTAGCTAACAAAAACATGAAATAAAACGCTAAATAATACCTTCCAAGTTCGAACCAAAACCAAGAAAAATTCAGTTTCTGTTCCCGGCCACCACCAATCTTCTCAGGGCACCACTTCGAATCCTTGGCTCAAAAGTGACGTCCTATAACGGTAAGGATCATTAGAATGTCTCGACAGTTCCCCAAAATCATCGATTTCCAGTTTGAACAATTTTGGAAAACAGAGAACCCGATGTCCTTACGTGCTTCCAACTCTCCGCCGTGACTTCCACCAGAGTTCTCAAGGTCCAAGAAACAATCCTCCACCCTCTAAGTACCACCACAGACCAGTTTTCGATTGGGTTGATTGCTTGAGGTCCTAGCCGTTCATGGTTCCTCTCTGCTTCTAAGTATGTTTCTCACCTTTCACACACCTTCAACATTTGCTCTACCTTTAACACAATCACAATTAACTTCGGGGCATTCACTCAAACACCCTGAATTCATACGACTCACACACGCACTGAAATGTACCCTCTGTCTCTGTTTTTCCCCTCAAAACCGTATCAGACTTTAAACCCCCCCTAGTTTTCAAATTGTAAGGCGGTGCCAAACGTTCCATAACCTTCCAGAATAGGCCAAGTGTCCTCAATCTGATGGGCACACTATCCCAAGCAGCCAAGTGGCCCACATTAACTGGGCACAGATCCCTAGGTACATATGGTACATGCTGTCTGTCGTTGTATTCAGGGGATCCAGACCTTCCTAGCGGTCCTCAAATTTCGTGAAATTGACTTATCGTTTAAAAAGTCAACAATTTGCCCCTTTTTCTCCAAATTATCGAATTACCCTTGAACTTCCGAACGTCATAACTTTTTCCTCCAATTTCGGAATCGGATGTGCCACCATTCCATGAACTCGTGACGTCCCGAACTAGGGCACGGTCATCGGTCATAGTCCAATTGACCGTCCGAAAGAAAAGTCAATATTTTTGCCCATTTCAGGGGCAAAATCGTCATTTCGCACCGTCCATCCAAAATTTTCCAACTAATCACCGATTATCTTCATTAATCTATTATTAACCACTAATCTAATCTCAGTTTACGGGACGCGGTGTTACAATCTACCCCCCTTAAAGAATTTCGTCCTCGAAATTCTGAATCGCGTACTTCCGTACCTAAATGGGGGAATTCCAACTAAGCTCACACCTGGGTCTCCTACCCGGTGTCCAGCACCTGCCAATCCAAAATCTCCTAACAGTGCCCAAACTATCACCTCATCTTACTCAACCAACTTTTAGTTCATCAGAAGATCGTCCCAATCGCACTAGGGTCATCACAACTCAAACACACTTCACTTTAAAGCCCATCGGTCACTCCAACCTCTAAACTGACCTACCTGTCTCCCGGAAACGTCCAACTCAAATCCCTTCCAAATCTCCCAATCTCCTGGGTCTCCCGACCAATATGAAATCCATTCACAATCTCAACCACATACATAGGGCAGACCCAGTACTATATCCAAGTCCAATATCCATACGTATGCAACCACAGACCACATACGTCCTGCACCACTCCTACAAGACAGAGCACTCTCCTCATCTGTATGTCCAACATCAAACATCTATCTTGTCATCCTATCTGTCTTTTTATCCTATCTTCCTTATCCACCATATTCAATCCAGCGTCAAAACACTCCAATCCCGATCGACTCACTCCTAAGTGGATCCTACTACCTAAGTTTCAGACCACTATATCAAATCCAATCGATTTTCTTGTAACGACCCGTCCTGGAATCCAGGATTATATTAGTAACTAATCCGGATTAGTAGGGCTAATTGGTGATTAGCTGGGCGAAATCGGACGAACGATGCAAAATGACCGTTTTGCCCTTGAGCGGGGGTAAAACGTTGACTTTTAATTCGGGCAGTCAAATGGACTTTGACCAATGACTGTGACGTAGTTTAGGACGTCACGAGTTCATAGACAGGCGGCACGATCGATTCCGACGTTTGAGGTGAGAGTTGTGACGTTCAGAAGTCCAAGGGCATTCTCGTAATTTGGATAAAAAGGGGGAAAATATTGACTTTCGACCGGGAGCTCCTATGGCCGAGGACCGAGGACCGTTAGGAAGGTCTCGATGCCCTGAGTCCATAGACAGGCGGCACGCGTCGATCGGAGTTCGGATGACCAAGTTACGGGTCTGGATGCGTGAAGGGTATTTTGGTAATTTTTGAACAGAAGGGCAAAATGGTAATTTTTTCTGGGGAACTGTTTGAATATCGGGGAAACAGAGTCTGAGTGCCCATGCCGTGAGTGACCTGTTCCATTGATTTGTTTTAGCCTAACCTGCGAATTGTTTAATCAATTAGTGACTTTGGGGGGGAGTAGTTTAATCTGCAACGGCCTTACAGAGTGTGTTTTGTTGGGGAAATGGGGAATTGAACGGTGTGGGTGCTGGTGTTTTTGACGAAGCACAGGGACCGTGCTGGCTAGTGTTCAGAGTGTGTGAGTGCTGAGTGGAATTTGAAGCCACGGGTGAGTTAGTTTATACCTGGAGTGGGTTGAGCAGAGCTTGAGTTGTGAGTGTGCGGGAAACAAACACTGGGATAGTGCCATTGGAACTGAGAAAAATGGAGACATTGATCAGGTCATGATCGACCTTCCCAAGGCTGAATTGAGAGGAATTGTGAACGGGAAGGGATCAAAGGGGGAGTTAGTAGAGTGTGGAGAGGGAGAGAGGAAAGAATGGGAGGAAATTGGGAGAGGAGAGTTCCAAAAAAAAAACCCAAATGAATTTAAATCCGAATTTGAATTTCAGGCCAGCCCAAGCCAAATTGAGGCTCGAATGAGTCTTCTGGAACCTTATATAGTCGATCTAAATCGATTATTGCAAGCTTCGAAGCTCCTGGAGCCATGGACGGACGTCGTGGGTGGCCGAAAAATCGAGCATTGTGTTCGTGCAATTGGAGGTTAATCTTCATGAAATTGAATCCTAAATTATCCTTACCATAAGGCTATGATGCTAGACTACCAACTAATTGATGACTTCCTTGGTTATTAGACAAACTCAGACGAGGAACCCGTTTTTGGAACTTGGACTAAGTCGAGATGGTTCGAGGTCATGTCGACTGCAATGGACGTTACAGATCCCTAATTCAATTGGTGGCGAAGATAATGGTATGTTCAATCGTTCAAAATAATGTTGAATTGATGGGATGCTAATTGGGTTATCACGCGGGTTGAACGGTCCCGGGTAAGAACGACGACTGTGCAGTACTGTAGCAGGCGCGTGAGCCTCGACGCAGCCGTTTGTGGCGGCGCGTGAGGGCGCATGGATCCGATTTTCGAGGCGAGTTCAAAATGACTTATATCCTATACAATGTAACGAACATTCTAGCGTTGATTTCGAATTTATCAGACACCGTTTCGATGTTGTTTCGAGGGTCCGAAGGTTTACGTTACGTTTTTCATTAACGATTAATTCCCGGAAAATTATGGGAAATTAGTATATTGTTCTTTGAGTTCTTAGTGACGATAAAGTATGTTTTCGGACAGGATTTGAGATACCTGGAAAATGGAGGAAATTGCGGGAACGCGTGCAGCGCGAAACCGAGCCTTAAGAACGGTGTATGAGTGGACGTTGCTTTCAAAATTTAATGCATGCATAAATATTTCTATGATTTCTATGATTATGATATGACTTGTGATGATTTCGATTTCCGTATTATACGTATTTTTGATATGCACACGAAATTGCACGTATTTCGAGACTAAGGGTTCTTTATGATGGATGATGGTTTAATGATTGATTTTATATGATTTGTGCGTATCATGTTTTAATGAGGTTTCTATTTCGATTGTAAGTATGGTTTACGGTTTTGGCACGTATTTCGAGAATTTCACGGTTTTGTACGTTTTATGAGATTCGAGTATGTTGTGGTTTGACCGTGATTTTGGTGATTTGATTGTGGTTTTGATGTCATGACCATGAGATTTGAAAAATGAGGTGTTTTCAAGGATTTAAAACGGATTTTGAAAAATCTGATTTCGGGCTTGATGCCCGGGGCACAAAAGTAATTTTGATGAACGATATTTCGATTTTTCGGAAGTTTGAAAATGAATTTCTGGTTTGGGTTCGGAATGACGGTTCCGGATGCCGGCTTACGGAATCGTTATTGCGAATTCGAATTCGGGAATGGGTAATGGTTGATAAAAGTGATTTGATATGATTATGTATGCCCCGTTTAAATGATGATTTGATTATATTTTGTGAAGTAAGATTTTGGGATTTGAATGTGGAAATTCGGACATGAGTCATGTTATGACAAAATGTGATTTTGGGATGGATCCCGAGTTGTTGTGATTGAAAACTGTTTTGGGTTTAAAGACCCGTTGAAAACTGTTTTGGGTTTAAAGACCCGATGCTGTTGCTGGAGCACGTTTTGAGTTTAAAGACTCGGTTGATTGATGACGGGGGTGGGCCCGAATTGGGTTTAAAGACCCGGATTGAGTTTAAAGACTCGTGAGTTTAAAGACTCGGTTATTGTGATACCCCTGAGGCCTATTGATTATGTTTTGAGTTTAAAGACTCGTTGAAATCCCGGGAAGGCCTGATTATGCGCATGGTTTTGAGTTTAAAGACTCGGGCGCACTTGATATCCAGCAAAATGATTGACTTGTGATTTATTGTTAATTTCTGATGTTTTGTTTGAGTCGGGAAGTGGCCCGGTTTATGTGGTTGTTGGTTTTGGATCATGTTGTGTATTTGGTTTTGATTCATGGTTTTGGGCTGAGGCCCTGTGTTTATGATTGCGGGCTAAGACCCGAAGGTTAAGAAAAGGAAAATGATTTGATTTCATGCACTGTTTTCTTACGTTGAAAATGTAACGGATTGCGAAATGATTTTTGAATGCATGCATTGATTTTACGTGAAGGGTAAAAACATCTTTCTGTAACTGTTTTGTAAACTGATTTATTTTTTTCCACTCACACCTTTTGGTTTTTATTGACCCTCTAGGTCGTGGCGCGTTTTTCGAGGCCGATCGAGAGGCGGAGGCATGAGTAAGTACGCGTGTGGCTATCCCTGGTTTGGCAAGCACTGAGCGTAAGTTGGGAGTTTCAGTCGACTTGCCAGACGAGAGCAGGACTGGGCACGATTACCAATGTCCCTTCGGGGGCGGTCCTGTCAATTTGGTATCAGAGCACTAGGTTGCTGATTCTGTTGAAACATCATGCGTCCGAAGCGTAAGCCTCGTGTGCGACCTGGTAGTGAGAAGGTTAGACGAGGGAGTATGGGACCTCGTGGTAGATCTCGGGTGAGATTGACCCTGGTTTGAGGGTCAGATGTTGGGTAGTGTACACTGTGAACTACTATTTGTTAGGCATAGAATTGCGTGGGTCGCAGGGACGAACGAGACCGGTGGCTGGAAGGTCGCATAATTGGGCAAGTTGTACTATCTCTTAGGCCCTATTGGTCGTATAGAATATGGTTGAGCATTGGAAATTGCTCGGGGACTGGGTATGTCAGTGATGACATGATTGAGTTGGTATGAGCCTGGACTCAAGAGTAGTCGAAATGTTGATTGTCAGAATGGTGGTACCCCTAGTTGTGGAGTACGAGTAGTGATGCGGGATCGTCGCTCGGTATGAGCGGAGATCCAGGGCTATCAACTTTGCACACTGAGTGCTAATGTGGATGTTTGTATATTGGTGCTGGTACTAGCGCTGGTGCTGGTGTCAGTGATTGTGATGACAATGAGCCATGATTTGGGATGTGACCTTATCGTGTTAGACATATGTTCGGTATTTGAGATTCAGTAGTGGTTGAGTCATGGACTGGCTAGGATCCAGCGGAGATTGTGAGGTATTGGGATAAGTCCCAATAGTGACGAGGTGACAAGAGTTGAGTAATTCCCAATCTGAAACGGTGTATGTGTATAAGTAGTTATTAATGGACATGAGGTCTGAGTATTGGATTGATTGCAGACACGTGGTTGTCCAAGTGAGTTGCGGATGTAGGAAGTCCAGTGGTTGGACTTGACATCTCATGGGGAGTGTGTATGTTCCCAACATGGGTGGAATCTTAGTTTCAAGGAGAGTTATGATTGTGGGACGAGATGAGTGCTCATTTCCGCATTGGTAATAGGTATTCTGAAATCATTAGGGTTGACTTCTCATTCTCTGCCCTGGCAGGCGATGCTGGATTACTTGGCATGGGGTTGCAGAGAGTTGTGGTTGCACTCACATAGGATGGATGCTGATGACATCGTATTGGATCATCCTTGATTTTTCCTAGGTGGAATGACAAGGATCGATATAAGGTAATTGGAGGAGACCCGCAGTTTTGTTGTGTTTTCATTGGTGAATGAATGATTGGATGTGGGGATAGTTGATGAGAGTCGTGTGGATCCTAGGTGGATCTAGGTTGTGATGTTGTGGACCCTGGACCTGGTGACGATCTAAGATCGTGGTGATACTAGTCGGGTGACGTGGTGACAGATGGAATCGTGATCGTTTTGATCAGGTTAGGTGATGAGCCTATCGCACTGCCATAAATAGTTGGATTTGGGAATAATTGGACTGAACTTCTTTTTGAAGTTAATCCGTACTCGAGCGAGTTGGAATATTTACGAATTGACTCGAGGATTTGACGTGTGAATGATGGGGTTGGATTCCTTTCGAAGTCAATCGAATGTGATGTGGTGATCGTTGAGCGAGTACCCGATAGATTCGGCGTTGGTACGCCTCAGTAGTTGTGAGTGTGGTTAGATGCTCATTTGGCATGACTGTACATGCCTTGGTGAGCGTGCTTGGATTGATACATTGTGGATGACGTGTTGGGAGTAGATGTTGTGTTACTAGTCGGGAATGGAATTCATAATGGACGATAAGTTGGAATGAGTGATTTTTCTAGTATGGGATTGGACAAAGGAACCCCATGATCAAACTGTGATGGACCTTGAACCTTGTAGTGGACTCGTTGGAGGATGGATGTACGTAACCTGTACAGTGTATGAGAATCGGTACTGGACAGGCCGAGTGGTACCTGGTGACTGTACATGGGAGGTACCAGTGGTGTTAGTTGAACGTGTTGGTAATCGGCTTAGTTCCGACACCATTGGATTCAATCGCGAGCGTGAACTGGGCATTGAGTACTATTGCTCGGGACAGAGAAATTTTATTGGGTTCAGTAATTTTGAGCATGTACTCTTAGCCACGGATGGCTAGTGAAACCCTAGTGTGGAATTGAGTGATCACTTCTTGGCTAGTATTCAATGTGTTCCAGTTACACCACCTGATTGCGTAGGATGACGATATACGTATGCTCAGGATGAGTGATGGGTGGTTGTGTAACTACTACGAGTAGCCTTGCGTGATGTTATCACGCCGAGATATTTTCAGCGTCATGGTTCGCTGAGGGAGTTGACAGTTATAGACTTTGAAATTGATATGTGTTGCAGGATTGGGCTTACCCTATGAGATGAGGTCAGGTGGTTGATCCTACGCTACATTGAGTGTGTTGTAGCACGAGGTGATGATACCGATTGGCCGATGGTTGGAGCTTTACTAGGGTGGTAAAGCTTAGTGGCGACAGTTTGATTGGTAGTGTCAGCATGGACTGACAAGTGAGATTTGGTGACTCCCAGTGGGAGCAAGCGTCAGGTATATTAGCGATTGAGAGAAACCGACTGGCTGAAGGAGTCAGCTAAGTGGTAAAAATGACAAGTGATATTAACACGGATCTGGTGATCAATTTCACTCGAGGTGGTAGAGTGTGATCAGTACGACGTGAGACTGTGATGGGACCTCTGAATCCAGATGAGTTTAGCTGGTGTATGAGTGTACACGTGTTGCGAGGTCGAAGTGTTTTCCACAAGGTTGATGTCGAATAAGGACAATTGGAAATTTCGAGAACGAAACTAATTTTAGGAGGGAGGAACGGTTGAGATTTGATCGGTTGGAATTTCGAGGACGAAATTCATTAAGGGGGGAAGGTTGTAACGACCCGTCCCGGAATCTGGGATTATTAGTAACTAATCCTGATTAGCGGGGCGAAATCGGACGAACGATGCAAAATGACCATTTTGCCCCTGATCGGGGGTAAAATGTTGAATTTTAATTCGGGCGGTCAAATGGACTTTGACCAATGACCATGACGTAGTTTGGGACGTCACGAGTTCATAGACAGGTGGCACGATCGATTCCGACGTTCGAGGTGAAAGTTGTGACGTTTGGAAGTCCAAGGGCATTCTCGTAATTTGGATAAAAAGGGGGAAAAGGTTGACTTTCGACCGGGAGGTCCGATGGCCGAGGACCGAGGACCGTTAAGAAGGTCTCGATACCCTGAGTCCTAGACAGGCGGCACACGTCGATCGGAGTTCGGATGACCAAGTTACGGGTCTGGATGCGTGAGGGGCATTTTGGTAATTTTTGAACAGAAGGGCAAAATGGTAATTTTTGCTGGGGAACTGTTTGAATATCGTGGAAACAGAGTCTGAGTGCCCATGCCGTGAGTGACCTGTTCCATTGATTTGCTTTAGCCTAACCTGCAAATTGTTTAATCAATTAATGACTTTGGGGGGAGTAGTTTAATCAGCAACGGCCCTACGGAGTGTGTGTTGTTGGGGAAATGGGGAATTGAACGGTGTGGGTGCTGATGTTTTTGAGGATGCACAGGGACCGTGCTGGCTAGTGTTCAGTGTGTGTGAGTGCTGAGTGGAATTTGAAGCCACGGGTGAGTTATTTTATACCTGGAGTGGGTTGAGCAGAGCTTGAGTGGTGAGTGTGCAGGAAACAAACGCTGGGATGGTGCCATTGGAACTGAGAAAAACAGAGACATTGATCAGGTCATGATCGACCTTCCCAAGGCCGAATTGAGAGGAATTGTGAACGGGAAGGGATCAAAGGGGGTGTTAGCAGAGTGTGGAGAGGGAGAGAAGAAAGAAAGGGAGGAAATTGGGAGAGGAGAGTTCCAAAAAAAAACCCAAAACCTGTTCTTGAGTGAATTTAAATCCGAATTTGAATTTTAGGCCAGCCCAAGCGAAATTGAGGGTCGAATGAGTCTTCTGGAACCTTATGTAGTCGATCCAAATCGATTATTGCAAGCTTCGAAGCTCTTGGAGCCATGGACGGACGTCGTGGGTGGCCGAAAAATCGAGCATTGTGTTCTTGCAATTGGAGGTTAGTGACAGGACCCATCCCAATCCCCCCGGGATTAGTGCGGGATGACCCTACTCCCGTCTGACACGAAGTTTCAGACAAGGGATATTTCCGACCTTTGCCCTCCCGGGCTATCAGAGTACGCCAGGATCCGGAGGAGGTATGTGATATCTCGGTCTCTGCTACAGTCCACATCCGATGTCAACCTGAAGGGCAGTCAAAACATTAAAAACTGTGAGTGGACAAAACAAAAGTTTATAAAAGCATTTCATAAGACATTTGTACCCTCCACTAAAAAGCATGCATGCATTCGAAAACCATTTATCCAAAACAAACCATATGTGGGACTAAGTCCAAAGCAGATATAAACCAAGGTCGAAAGGACCACAATGAAAACGACCAGACAGGCCACCGCCCAAATCCATAAGGGACTCGGCCCCAAACCATAAAGAAACCAAGTACACGAGCCACTGCTCAAATCCTGTGCACACCTGTGCACACCACATATCATATATCATATATACATATAAGGAAGGTAGATGAATATATAAGGAACCCAACTGGGGGGTGACTCCACTCAGTCGGTGCTCCGTGACTACTCCGGGGTGCACCCAGGCCAACGACCCTCCTCGGAGGAGATAATAGAAGTAAAGGAAGGTAGATGAATATATATATACATAACATAAACGTTCATGACCGGTTCCCCTGAACCGTCATGATCCATAATATCCATAACCAAGGTAACAAGCCGGTTCCCATAAACCGTCATGTACCGTAATAACATAACCAGGTAACATGTCGGTTCCCATAAACCGTCATGTACCGTAATAACCAACAAGGGTTCATGCCGGTTCCCATAAACCGTCATGAACCACGATACCATAACAAGGGTTCATGCCGGTTCCCATAAACCGTCATGAACCTGGGAATACATTTAAGGTTCCCTGACCTGAAATCAAAACCGTAAAGTGACTGGGTCTTGTGCCCGAACATAGGACATCAGCTGGGCATCGTGCCTGAAATCTAAGGTCATATGCTCGAGACAAAACCAAATGGGTCCCATACCCGAGTTTATCCTTTTATAAATCCAAAGCCATTTCATTAAAGCCAATAAAGAAATACAGACCCGTATAAGCACCGTATAAGGCCGAAACCTCGAAATACGTGCTTATACGTAACCACATACAAATGCACCTATGGCATCATCAAACAAGTAATAAAACATATAATAAACATTTTTGCATGCACCAATTTAGAAAACAAGGTCCACTCACAGACCGTCCGAGCTGCCGCTTCGATTTGCGTGCCATACGGCTCCCCAAGCCGATCACCGTCACCGGGACTCCCAAACCTGTCCAAATTTTAATAGAAGGTTACTAACTACTTAATTAACCTCCCACTAAAGCCCCGTAATTTTCCCGTATTTTTAACTATTTTTAATCCCGAACCTAAACCTTCTGATGCCCCGAAACATATCGAGACGGTGTCCGATCGACACGAAACCAGTCCCAAAATGTTCGTTACATCGAATAGAAGATTTCACATGTTGAACACATCCCCAAATTATCCCCCACGCGCCCACACGTGCCTCCTGAAGTGGCTGCGCGTGGGCTTCACGCGCCAGCTACAGTACCTGCTGGCGTCAGCATGACGTCATGCTGACGTCATCTGACAACTGTCAGGTCTGACATGTCAGACTCTGACAGGTGCCATGTGTCAAGCTCCCATTGGTCCACGTCACTGTGCTATCAGTGCCACGTGGCAGTCTGACAAGTGCCACGTGTCATCACGGCACTGGTCCACGTCAGTGCCACGTGTCAGCCCCTGATTGAGCCACGTCACTGACATGTCAGTGCTGACTGTGCACTGACATGTGACACGTGTCGCATTCCTATTGGCCCATTTTCTGACATGTCAGCTGACATTGTCAGATCTGACATTGCTGACGTCATCCCTGACATGATGACGTCAGCAGGATGACGTCACCTGTCATCTCTGTCCTCCCGCGGGTCGACCCGAATACCAGTAACCGGGTCGCCGTGACCCGCGGCTTGACCCGGCCGGTTCTCCGCCGTCCGGCCACCAAAACCATTCTCGTTTGTCCCATTCTCTTCGTCTCAACCTAACCTACAGTCCTATGACTTAAAACGGAAGGAAAAACATAGAAAACCCGTACCTTCAATCCAGCCATGGTGGTCGTGACTTCTCCTGCCGTTCACGGCAGTTCCAGGCCGTCCAACACCTCGAAACCAATCCTAGTCATCTCCTGGGATCCCTAGAAACCTTACCCAATTAATGGAATCGAGTAAAAACCATTAAAATCCAATTTCGAATTTTTGAACATTTTCTTACCTCACGGGTTCGACTCCCCGCCGTGGCCACCGCCGTCCCCGGCCGTGGCTTGCCATCCTCAACCTCTCACCACTTCCTCACGGTCATATTCATTGTAGCACACTCACACGATGAGTGATGGAGGTGGGAAATATGTGTGTTTGTGTTTTAAAGAAAATGGAGAAAATGGTGAAGGGGGGGTTTCGGGTTTCGGGTGTGAGGAAACAAAGAAGAAGGAGATGATAGCTGATGAGAGAAGAGAAATGGAGGGTGAGGATTGAATGATTAAAATAGAATGGATGGTTAAGATTTAAGGTTGTTAGGATTTATTATAAAATAATTAAAATATTATTATTTAATTACTTAGATCCACTGACAAGACCCGCCCCGATCCCACCGGGACCACAAGGGGACGTGCCCTGCTCCCGTCTGACACCCAATAATTCATACCAATTTTAACCTCAAAACATCAAATGCATAAATAACCAAATTAAAGTCATACATCAATTCCGAATTAAACGAATGTCAGACAAGGGATGAAATTCAAAATTACAAGTTGCGAGCACGACTCTAACATAAACCTGCGGGTAAACCTCCCAGCAGGGGTTCAGGTACGCAGAAGTAGATCTATGCCTCAGCCTCAGGTTCCTCCTCTACCTCAGTATCACGACCTGGAGGGGTTACCAAAAACATTAAGGGTGAGTGGGCCGAACTCAAGTTTATAAAATCATTTGATAAGTAAAACATATAATTTACCCCTCCGTTTTCCAAACATGCATGCAGCATCCTTTAAAATCATAAATAATATAATATGAATCATAAGGCATGTAATAAAACCATAACCATAAATTTTAGCTACTGCACTATACACTCCAACCCCGACATCCCCGATGTCCGACGTCCCTGACGTCCAATAAGGTCACAATCACAAGGCTACGCGTGCCACTCGGGTCTCAATTCCGAGTTCAATCCCCGAACCCTGTTCGGTTACAGCATCCCCGATGCTTAGCGTCGTAGACGCTGGACGTTCTAGACGTCCGTGACCTCTCCGGGGTACCTCATCCGGAGGAGACGATATAATATGGAAGGATCTATACAGTGCAGTACCAAATACATTTTATTTATATCCACATGCAAACATATATGTATACATAGGTAAAATCTGAACCGATCGTTACGTTTCATCAAACGGGTCTCATGCCCAAATACCGTGAAACGTGCCATAACCGAAATCTCAATATCATCAAAACCATTTATAGATTCCAGCATGTGAACATATAAGTAAATCGGAAAATATTTAAGCATGCAAGGGTTTAATGAAAACGGGCCCACTCACAGTACAATCCTGCTAGAAACCGAACGTATACCCTCGTCCTGGTACAAAGTACAATCCCTGTCAAGTCCAAAGTATTCGTAAAGGTCAATTTAAACCCCCAACATTCAACCATGAAAGCCTAGGCCGAAACCGGCCCGGGAAAGCCGCCTGAACTCGCTTCCTAATGCAATAAACCTCATTTTGACCAACTTAATGATCTCCGATCGACCCGAAACCACCGCCATTGGATCCGGATCGTCGAAACCTAAAGAATGGTGGTGGTCCCACCAAAAGTACTGTTCACACGCGCCCACACGCGCCAGTCAACGCGTCGGTCAACGCAGGAACAATCCATGCTGACGTCATCGCTGACGTCACTGCTGACGTCATCTGACAGCTGTCAGGTCTGACATGTCAGACTCTGACAGGTGCCACGTGTCAACATCCGATTGGTCCACCTCACTGATCTATCAGGCCACGTGTCAGATCTGACATGTGCCACGTGTCAGCACGGCACTGGTCCACGTCACTGACATGTCAGCGACATGTGGCAGTCCCTGATTGGGCCACGTCCTGACATGTCAGTGCTGACTGTGCACTGACATGTGACACGTGTCGGCTCACGGTTGGTCCACGTCACTTGACAGTCTGACAGGGTGCCACGTCATCACCTCTGTCCTCAGACGGGTTGACCCGTATCTCTGCAACTCGGGTCGATCAGACCCGCGATCATGACCCGGTCACCATTTCACCATTTCTCAATCATTTTCGTTCAGGTTTGTTCCTAACTACTCGTCTTATTCCCAGGAAGGGTTCTATGGAATCAAAATCGATAAACACAGATAGGATCGAAGGCTTACCTCGATGGACAGACCCGGTTCCCGTCGCCGTTTGCACTCCGTTCAGGCTACCTCCGGTCACGCAATTGATCCCAATAGGTTCCTAACAGTTCCTAGAGTTGATTAGGGTAAATAAAAACCAAAACTAAACGTTGGAATTCAAGTTACCAAATTCTGGGTTTTAAAACCGTTTCGGGTTTTCCGGTTTCCCTACCTCGCCGCCGTCCTCCGCCGTGATCCCTACCGCCTGCTGCCTCACCCGTCCAATCCAGCGTCACTCAGAGCAAGGGTCAGATGCAATGTGGTGTGATGGTTTGGAATGGGCAGTATGTGAGTGTGTCGGGTTAGGAAATATATAGAAATGGAGGGAAGATGCATAATGAAATGAACGGTCCAGATTAGATCTTGAAATGAGATCAAAGGCTGAGATTAGATCAGGGGTGTATCAGATCAAGGGCTGTGATTAAAAAGGTGATTTAAATGGTTTTAATCCCGTAGTGGATCTGATCCAATCCAGCCAATGGGTGAGTGACACTTGTCACTCACCAGGTGTCCTCCAATCAGAACTTTTAGAATAAAATATTCGACACGAAAACCGAGACACGAACCTCCCGATTTCAAGTTTCTGACCATAACTTCCTCGTACGGAGTCCGATTTCGGCGTGCCGCCTGTCTACGGACTCAGGACGTCGAGGCCTACCTGACGGTCCTTGAGTCAACTGAAAATTAGTTGCCAAAAGAAAAGTCAACATTTCCACCCCCAAATGTCCAAAATCGGTAATACCCCTGAACTTCCGATAGTCATAACTTTTTCCCTGATCGTCCGAATTGGACGTGCCACCTGTCTATGAACTCGTGACGTCCCCGAACTACGTCACGGTCATATGTCAAAGTCCATTTAATTCATCAATCAAAAAGTCAACAATTGGCCATACCCATAACAAGGGTAAAAGCGTCAAATCACACAATAAATTACAATATTGAAATCCTCGAATTTCCGGGGTGTTACATCCACATTTTGGGGGAGTTAGCCAATAGGATGAGTGACACTTGTCACTCATCCATGGGACCCACCAAAATATCTGCCCAAATCAGATTTCGCCGAATCGTCCTCGTCTCGAAGTTCGTGCATAGTGAAATCGAACTTCTGTGACCTATAACTCTCCCGTTCGAAGTCCGATTTCAGTGTGCCGCCTGCCTATGGATTCGTATCATCCTTATCTACGTAACGGTCTTCGGCCCTCGGCCATCGGACCTCTCGGTCAAAAAGTCAACTATTTGCCCTTTTTAACCAAAATTACCAAAATGCCCCTAACTTCCGAACGTCATAACTTCCTCCCCGATTGTCGGAATTGAACGTGCCACTTGTCTATGAACTCGTGACGTCACGAAATACGTCACGGTCATCGGTCAAAGTCCATTTGACCATCCGATTGAAAAGTCAATATTTTACCACCACTAGGGCCAAAACGGTCATTTCGCATCGTTCGTCCGATTTAGCCTAACTAATCACCGATTAACCTCACTAATCGTGATTAGTCACTAATCTAATCTAGGAATTTGGGACGGGTCGTTATAGTTAGGCTTCATGAAATTGAATCCTAAATTGTCCTTACCATAAGGCTATGATGCTAGACTACCAACTAATTGAAGACTTCCTTGGTTATTAGACAAACTCAGACGAGGAACCCGTTTTTGGAACATGATTAAGTCGAGATGGTTCGAGGTTATGTCGACTGCAATGGACGTTACAGATCCCTAATTCAATTGGTGGCGAAGCTAATGGTGTGTTAAATCATTCAAAATAATGTCGAATTGATGGGATGCTAATCGGGTTATCACGCGGGTTGAACGGTCCGTATAACAGTTTGCCGGGTAAGGACGACGACTGTGCAGTACTGTAGCAGGCGCGTGAGCCTCGAACATTCTAGCGTTGAGGGCGCGTGGATCCGATTTTCGAGGTGAGTTCAAAACGACTTTTATCCTATACAATGTAACGAACATTCTAGCGTTGATTTCGAATTTATCGGACACCGTTGCGATGTTGTTTCAAGGGTCCGAAGGTTTACGTTACGTTTTTCATTAACGATTAATTCCCGAAAAATTATGGGAAATTAGTATATTGTTCTTTGAGTTCTTAATGACGCTAAAGTATGTTTTCGGACAGGATTTGAGATACCTGGAAAATTGAGGAAATTGCGGGGAACGCGTGCAGCGCGAAACCGAACCTTAAGAACGGTGTGTGAGTGGATGTTGCTTTCAAAATTTAGTGCATGCATAAATATTTCTATGATTTCTATGATTATGATATGACTTGTGATGATTTCGATTTCCGTATTATGCGTATTTTTATATGCACACGAAATTGCACGTATTTCGAGACTAAGAGTTCTTTATGATGGATGATGGTTTAATGATGGATTTTATATGATTTGTGCGTATCATGTTTTAATGAGGTTTCGATTTCGATTGTGAGTATGCTTTACGGTTTTGGCACGTATTTCGAGAATGTCACAATTTTGCACGTTTTACGAGATTCGAGTATGTTGTGGTTTGACCGTGATTTTGGTGATTTGATTATGGTTTTGATGTCTTGACCTTGAGATTTGAAAAATGAGGTGTTTTCAAGGATTCAAAACGGATTTTGAAAAAGGTGATTTCAGGCTTGATGCTCGGGGCACAAAAGTAATTTTGATGAACAAGATTTCGATTTTTCAGAAGTTTGAAAATGAATTTCTGGTTTGGGTTCGGAATGACGGTTCCGGATGCCGGCTTACGGAATCGTTATTGCGAATTCGAATTCGGGAATGGGTATTGGTTGATAAAAGTGATTTGATATGATTATGTATGCCCCGTTTTAATAATGATTTGATTATGTTTTGTGAAGTAAGATTTGGGGATTTGAATGTGGAAATTCGAACATGAGTCCTGTTATGACAAAAAGTGATTTCGGGATGGATCCGAGTTGTTGTGATTGAAAACTGTTTTGGGTTTAAAGACCCGTTGAAAACTATTTTGGGTTTAAAGACCCGGTGCTGTTGCTGGAGCACGTTTTGAGTTTAAAGACTCGGTTGATTGATGACGGGGGCGGGCCCGAATTGGGTTTAAAGTCCCAGATTGAGTTTAAAGACTCGTGAGTTTAAAGACTCGGTTATTGTGATACCCCCGAGGCCTATTGATTATGTTTTGAGTTTAAAGACTCGTTGAAATCCCGGGAAGGCTTGATTATGCACATGGTTTTGAGTTTAAAGACTCGGGCGCACTTGATATCCAGCAAAATGATTGACTTGTGATTTATTGTTAATTTCTGATGTTCTTACGTTGAAAATGTAACGGATTGCGAAATTATTTTTGAATGCATGCATTGGTTTTACATGGAGGGTAAAAACGTCTTTCTGTAACTGTTTTGTAAATTGATTTATTTTTGTCCACTCACACCTTTTGGTTTTTATTGACCCTCTAGGTCGTGGCTCGTTGTTCAAGTCTAATCGAGAGGCAAAGGCATGCGTAAGTACGTTTATGGCTATCCCTGGTTTGGCAAACACTGAGGGTAAGTTGGGAGTTTCAGTCGACTTTCCAGACGGGAGCAGGACCGGGCACAATTACCAACGTCCCTTCGGGGGGCGGTCTTGTCACTTCTATGCCGCACGTCTAGATTGTGGGTTCTCTTCATAACCTCACATCGATCAGTTACAGTCACTCCTTTTCCAATTCCTTCCGCCATCCTCCAACGGAACTCTCTATGGTCCACAACTAGGACATCACAAGTTATCCTGCCTTAATCCAACTTAGCACAATCTTACGGCACTCGCCACACAGGCCACTTCCGGCGTCACTAAGTACTCTTTCTACTCCCGAACACATCCACCTGTGTCCATAACCAAGGGGATTATGACTCTGAAAGTGCCACCACTAAATCTCCCAATTACGAGATTCCCATCCATGTTGGAAGTATGTCCACCCTTTCCCAACCATGAAACCCAATCCGCAACTTGAATACCACCATTAGACAAACCATCCAAACGTCAACTCCGCTATCCTTAGGCGATCCTCAACTTCTACGGATCACGACCACGTGTCCGTACCCAAACAAACTCACATGTCGGTTAACACCGTGTATACACATCCAAAAAAAGGGTATCAATCATTACTCCTTCTGATGATCGCATCACATCCTTCCTGAGGTCTCACTCTAAGCACCTGCTAGGATACGAGTCACCAACTCTCGGCATCCTCAATCCTCAATCACTGACTTCGAGCTCCCCAGTTACCACTCTCGAAGTCACCACTCACTCAGTGTCATCCTCGGCACCAGCCGACATATACCAACATGCCAGGGGAAAGTCTACTAATACCAACCTCACGCGGTCAACCCCGACCATACCAACTGGCCTGCTCCAACACGAAGCCTAGGTCCACCGCGCTTCCACTGTGCTACTCTGATTTACTAACGGTATCCTAACCGTTCATCCCGAACATGACCTTTGTAACGACCCGTCCCGGAATTCGGGATTAGATTACGGGACTAATCATGATTAGCAAGATTAATCGGTGATTGGTTGGGCGAACTCGGACGAACGGTACAAAATGACCGTTTTGCCCCTAGTCGTGGGCAAAATGTTGACTTTTATTCAGACGGTCAAATGGACTTTGACCAATACCCGTGACGTAGGTTGGGACGTCACGAGTTCATAGACAGGTGGCGCACGTTCGATTCCGACGTTCGTGGTGGAAGTTATGATGTACGGAAGTTCAAGGGCACTTTCGTAATTTGGACGAAATAAGGGGAAATGTTGACTTTTTGATCGGGTGGTCCGATGGTCGAGGACCGAGGACCGTTAGGAAGGTCTCGATGCCCTGAGTTCGTAGACAGGCGGCACGCATCAATCGGAGTCTGAATGACCGAGTTACGGGTCGGGATGCGTGAGGGGCATGTTGGTAATTTTCTGCACAAGGGCAGAATGGTAATTTCGCGGGGGCTGCTTGCACGGGCACTATAGCACCGTGAATGGGGAAACACGACCAGTGCACAGGAGCACGTCACATCCTGTGGTAATCCCGGGGGGATTGGGATGGGTCGTGTCAGCTTGGTATCAGAGCAGGGTTGCTCTTTTGTGCGCGCAGGTCGAGGATGTGGTGTCCCTTGTTGGCTGCCGTTCGTCATCAACCTGATAGTTAGGGTAGTCGGATGGATGGTTGGCGGGATTGGATCCCGGTCAGTGGATAGTGTGCGGTTGGCCTGATACGCCGTGCGTTAATGCGATTCAACCCAAGCGGGGTTGTGTACAATGAACTCGTAATGTGGGACCGTAGGTTCGGTCATATGGTAATGGATTGTGGTGCTGCTTGGCACAACTGGGTTCGAGAGAACCCCATTTGAGTGGTAATTTTGGGAAATGTGAAACTCGGTTAAGTAATGGTCTAAATTATGGACCCTGATAGTATTGGCTAGTGTACAGGGTGTTGGTGCTTCGGAATTGGCCGATGACCTTCGTGGTGGAACCCCACGATGAATTGATGATTGGGTTGGATTTGACGTCTATATGATGTCGGGACCGCGGGGTCGGTCATGTTGTGGATTTTACTGCAAAAGGCAGTTGGGTTCGGTGGAACCCTAGGGAGTGACTGTGAAACCCTAAGTTATAATTGATGGACTTGGAAAGGTGAACTTTAAATGAGAACTTGTGCTGCGATGAGCGGCTGAGGTCATGGATAACCATGTGGATGACTCTAATGAGTCTAGTCGGGGTTTTCGGATTCGATCCACGGGTACGGTTACGGGATAAGATGTGGAATTACGTGTTGGATCGAATAATAGTGTGAGGTGTGGATACGGATCTCGACAGCGATGACTGTTGGTCGACAGTTGTGTCGAGATGACTAGCTACCAAGGGTGTTTAGTGTGGTTTAACACTTGAGGATCGGGGGGACGTTCAGGGAACGTTCATTATACTGATGTGCGGATGGTCAAATTGGGGGTACCCATAGTTGGGAGGTACGAGTGTTGATACGGGATCGTCGTTCGGTAAGAACGGAGATCCAGAGTATCAACTTTGCACATTGTTGCTAGTGTGGGCGTTCGTGTGCGAGTGTGGATGTTTGGATGCCTGTGTGCTGAGGCAAGTGTTGATGATACTAGCATTGGTGGTGGTGTTGGTGATTGAGATTGTGGTGAGCCACGAGATGGGATGTGACTCTGTCCTGATGGACATATGATCGGTAACTGCGACTCAGTGGTGGTTGAGTCATGGACTGGATAGGATCTAGTGCAGGTTGTGAGGTGTTGGGATAGGGTCCCAACAGTGTCGAGACGACAAGTGATGGGTGGATATAACGGTATGTTGAGACAGGAGGAATCTAGGGATGATGTTCCCTATGCCCTGAGAATTGGTGGATTTGGGGGGTTGTTGTCAACTCCGAGATTGGTATGTTTGGGTGTTGTTGATATCCTCAGAAAGTGCATGGAAATGACTGGAATTGGAAAAGACGAGGAAAACCATTGGTGGTATAGATGTGAGATTTTGTGATTATGAATCACTTGGAACCTGAGGGTTGAATCCGTAAAGGTTGAGATGTGAGGTGAAGGCGGTAATGTATGCACGTTCCAAAAATAGTGGAGTGATTCCTGTTCGGAATCGGGATGTGGGTATAAATGGTTATTGTCGGACGTGAGGTCTGAGTATTGGATTGATTGCGGACACGTGGTTGTCCAAATGAGTTGAGGACGTTGTAGGTCCAGTGGTTGGACTTGACATCTCATTGGGAGTATGTTTGTTCCCAACAGGGTTGGAACGTTGGTTTCGAGAAGATTTGTGATTGCGGACGAGAGGAGTGCTCGTTTTCGCATTGGTAATAGGTACTTTGAAGTCATTAGGTTTGACTTCTTATTTTCTGCCCTGGCAGACGCTGTTGTGGTTATCGGTATGTTGAGTGTGTATGGGTTGGTGGACCCATGTGTGGTCTGGGTCACCAGGTGGAGTTGCATAATTCGAAGTTGGGTAAATGAGATTTCTCATGTTCTGCTTGGTAGCAAACGGTGTTGGATCACTTGGTATGGTGAGTGCTGTGAGTTGTGTTTGCACTCATATAGGATGGATGATGATTTCATGTATTTGGATTATCCTTGATCTTCCTGGGTGGAACGACAAGGATCGAGACAAAGTAATTGGGTGTGACCCACAATGTTGTTGTGTCCATGGTAAATGTATGATTGTATGTGGAAATAATTGGAGAAGTGTTGTGTGGTGGACAAGGACTCTTGGGGGTGCGGGACCCTACGATCGGATTCCAGGTGGATTCCTAGCCATGTGAGCGTGTGTGGATCCGAGACGGATCTGGATTGTAATGGTTATTGAACATGGTGACGATTTGGGATCGTAATGGTACCCGTCTGGTGACGTCGTGATGGATTTGAATTGTGACCGTTTGGGTGGGGTTAGGTGAAGAGCCTATCGCTCTGTCACATGTTTGGATACGGGAATAATTGGACTGAACTTCTTCTTGAAGTTAATCAGTACTCGAGTGTTTTGGAATGCTTACGCAATGACTCGAGGATTTGACCTGTGAGTGTGTGGTTTTTCCACGAGGTCTAGTTGGTCAGTTTTGAGATATGTGGATGTTGGGATTGGCTTCCCTATGAAGTCAATCGAATGGATTGAACAGGTAACCGATAGGTTCGGTTTTGGTGCGTCTGGGTAGACGTGGTTGAGATTTCGGGTTTTGGAATAGGATTTCTGGGTGACGATTCAGGATTCGATTTCGGAACTTGAAACTGGATTTCTGGATTTGGGTACGGAATGATTATCCCAGATGCTAGCTTACGGAATAATGATTTCGGATTCGGATTCGGAAATGGGTTAAGGTATGATGTTTGGGTTTGGATCCGGGATTTCTTATGAAATTGTGGATTCGAACTCGGATTTGGATTTGGGACTAGGTGTTGAGTTGAGTTGAATGATTTGTCTAGTCTAGGACTGGACAAGAGAACCCCAATATCGGATTATGATTGACTGTGGGCCATGTAGTGGGCTTATTGGCGGATGGACGTACGTATCCTATACGGTGTACGAGGATCGGTACTGGACGGACCCGAGTGGTATCTGGTGACGGTACATGTGAGGAACCAGTGGTGTATGGTTTTGCGTGTGGTGGTCGGCTTAGTTCCGACACCATTGGACTTGGTGGTGGGTGTGAACTGGACATTGAATACTATGCACTGGGCAGAGTTATTTTTGTTGGGTTCTGTAATTTTGTGAGCAGGCGCTCTTAACCACGGATGGCTAGTGAACCCCAGTGTGGAGATGTGCGATCACTGATTGGCTAGTATTCAATGTGTGTCAGTTACACCACCTGATTGAGTATGATGACGGTATACGTACACTCAGGATGAGTGAGTTGGTTACTGCGTCACTACGTGTGGCCTTGCGTGATGTTATCACGCCGAGATAATTCCAGCGTTATGATCCACTGAGGGAATTGACAGTTATGGACGTGAGATGGATATATGTCACAGGATTGGGTTGCCCTGCGAGATGAGATCATATGGTTGATCTTACGCTACTTGAGCGAGTGGTAGTATGAGGTGTTGTCACGATTGGCTGATGGTTGGAGCGTTATCGGAGTGGTAAAGCTTAGTGGTGACAGTTTGACTGGTCGCGTCAGCATGTACTGACAGGTGTGTTTTGGTGACTCCCAGGGGGGAGCAGATGTCAGATATATTAATGATTGGGAATGAACCGACTAGCTGAAGGAGTCAGCTAAATGGTGATTTTGACAAGCAATATTAACTGGGATCAGGTGATCTATTTCACTCGCGGTATTCGAGTGTGGTTGGTACGGTGGGAGACCGTGATGGGGCGTCTGAGTACAGACAAGTTTGGTGGGTGTACAAGTGTACACAGGTGTGAGATCGAAATGTTTTCCACGAGGTGGATATGGAATAAGGATATTTGGTAATTTCGAGGACGAAATTATTTAAGGGGGGAAGGTTGTAACGACCCGTCCCGGAATTCGGGATTAGATTACGGACTAATCATGATTAGCAGGGTTAATCGGTGATTGGTTGGGGCGAACTCGGACGAACGGTGCAAAATGACCGTTTTGCCCCTAGTCATGGGCAAAACATTGACTTTTATTCGGACGGTCAAATGGACTTTGACCAATGCCCGTTACGTAGGGTTGGGACGTCACGAGTTCATAGACAGGTGGCACGTTCGATTCCGACGTTCGTGGTGGAAGTTATGATGTACGGAAGTTCAAGGGCACTTTCGTAATTTGGACGAAATAAGGGGAAATGTTGACTTTTTGATCGGGTGGTCCGATGGTCGAGGACCGAGGACCGTTAGGAAGGTCTCGATGCCCTGAGTTCGTAGACAGGCGGCACGCATCAATCGGAGTCCGAATGGCCGAGTTACGGGTCGGGATGCGTGAGGGGGCATGTTGGTAATTTTCTACACAAGGGCAGAATGGTAATTTCGCGGGGGCTGCTTGCACGGGCACTATAGCACCGTGAATGGGGAAACACGACCAGTGCACGGGAGCATGTCACATCCTGTGGTAATCCCGGGGGATTGGGATGGGTCGTGTCAACCTTCCAATGGTCATCACCAATCCCTGCTCAGTTAATGGTTCCTACCAGACACCAGCACCTCATAGCCGGCCACAACCTTGACTCAATGTGCCCATCCGACCATTTACAAGATTCTAACTTGTGGCACATCATTCTGATCTAGTGGTCATAGCACACCAATCCCGAGCCTCTGCTCCTACTGAGCCAAAATCCTCAATCTACGCTCGGGTCGGAGGAACTGACCTCCCTCGTCCTCCACATTTCTGATTAACTCATTTTTAAACCAAACGTCATCATCTCACTGGATTCGTCCAGAGTCATCCACCAGCCACCCCCTACCACGGCTGCATCTAGCAGCACCATCTCCAATCCGTTCGTAAGTCGGCCCAAGTCACAAGGATTACTAGACCACAAATCCCAACTCACGGTTTCCCTTAGGTACTCTCAATACAATCCAGTAATCCCACAAGGTTCCTCAAATCGTCCCCGTCGTCCGAGTTATCCAAACCCTTAACTGCCACAGGTTTCCTACAACCTTACCACTCGGGTCGTCACACCTGACTAAGACCATTCCTTATCGTAACTCTACTCACCAACATCAACCAGTATCCATCGCTAGGGGGAAATCCCTCGAAGCTCAAAGTAGTCCCTAAACCCTGCTACGCAAGGCATCCGGCTACTTGTAACTGTACAAGTCCAAGCTTGAACAATCTGACCAAGCAATCACAAGTCCATACTGTCAACATCCAAACACCATCTGGCCCAATAGGCCACTGTCAACCTACCTCCTCGGCCCATGTATCTCACTAGCTCAACGGGCTACTCTCGGGACCCACAAGCCGACCAATCTACTCAATCGTAGCTCACTGGCTAACATCCATGCTAATCCTCCTAGAAAACAATCGACCTTAAGGTCAAACCTTCGAGCATCTCTAGTGCCAAACACGTCGACGAACATCATACCACAACGAGCCGACGTACATCATACCTCGTACCGCCTATCGAGCGACTAACATTCTGCTACTAACAATCACCGCTAACTAACCACAACGAACGTACTATCACTATCGCATCCAGGTTACTGACGGGCTGTTTCGCGTCGAGACATCACATCCACAGTAGCATCACACCACCCAAGTCGACGAACCCATGACTCTAGGAACCAAACCTCAGGCAGAACACACGAAACCTCGTTCTTATACCAATTGTCAGGACCTACCCCTAATCCCCCGGGATTAAGGGCTAAATCCTGCTCCCGTCTAACTTACGCATGACACGAAGGCTAAACCGATGTCTAACCTCCATGTGACACGTAAGCCGGACAAGGGATTCTCAATTCGACCTTCCAACAGCATTCGAACTTCCCAGAGTACATAGAATCTACTGTGGATCGTACGTGTGATGTCTCAGTCTCTCTCGACCAACAGCCCGCACCGTAACAACAACTTAGAGGGTATGGAAAACATGAAAAGACTGTGAGTGGACAAAAATAAATAATAAGTTAAAAAACAGTTCAATAAAACAAGTACATTTTACACTCCACACAAAAATCGATGCATGCATATCAGTTCATGTTATGAATCCATTTCACATCAGAAACCATCCACGAAAACAATTATCGAAAACCCGAATCAAATTCGTAATTCAAATCCAGGCCTCAGTCTCAAATCACAAATCAAGGAACTCAGTCCCAAAATTCATCAAATCCAATTCATCCGGGCCACTGCCCAAAACATCGGAAAACCAGTGAAAAACATCAATCATGCAAGTTTACTGGATATCAAGTGCGCCCAAGTCTTTAAACTCAAAATCATGCGCAATAACCAGGCCTTCCCGGGATATCAACGAGTCTTTAAACTCAAAACACAATCACAGGCCTCCGGGGGGGGGGGGGGGGGGGGGGGGGGGGGGGTTATCATAATCACCGAGTCCTTAAACTCAAAACATATACCGAGTCTTTAAACTCAAAATATATCAATCCAGGGCCCTCCCCTCGTCAATCAACCAAGTCTTTAAACTCAAAACCAGATCCAGCGGTTTTTCTTTTCTTTTCCGGGTCTTTAAACCCAAAACATTTTTCATTCACCAGTGAAAATCACAGAAAATCCTTATCTGAATTCGCAACAATGATTCCGTAAGCCGGCATTCGGAACCACTGTCCCGAACCCAAATCCAGACTTCTTTTCCAAGTCTTAAAACCAAATCTGAAATCTCATTTTTGAATTCCAGTTTCAAAACCGAAAGCTCATAAACAGGGCTCCAATCCCGAAATCACTTTTCCGAAATCCCTTTCAAATCATTGAAATCAAATCATTAAAATCACAAGATCAATCAAAATCTCGTAAAACGTATAATTCCGTAAATATCTCGAAAATCATGCAAAACCGTAAACCATCAAGATCATAATCAAAATCATAGAATCACGTATAGAAACATATAAAAACATATATGCATGCATCATAAGTTAGAAAGCAAAGTCCACTCACAGACCATAGCGTCGTCGCCTCGATACGCGCGCACTAAAGTTTTCCCTGCTAATCTGCTATCACCGGCTTTTTCGAACCTGTCCAAATCCCATAATAAAATCACTAACTACTTCACAATGATTATACTAAAGTCCCGTAATTTCCCCGAATTTTTAACTATTTTTAACTGAGGCCTAAAACCTTCGGACATCCCGAAACATGTCGAGACAATGTCCGATCGACTCGAAACTAGTCTTAAAATGTTTGTTACATCGAATACTTTAAAAGTCATGTTGGAACTATCCTCAAAAAGTGTGCCACGCGCCCACACGCGCAGCCTGAGGTGGCTGCACGTGGGCCTCACGCGCCAGTCACTGTTCATCGTCTTTAACCTCAGTCATCCGGTCCAGGACGAACCGGCGTCCCCGATTTTCAGTCATTTCCATCACGATTTCAGTCCTTTCCTACCCTTAGCTTCGTCCCAATATTAATAATTGATCTAGCTAACAAAAACATGAAATAAAACGCTAAATAATACCTTCCAAGTTCGAACCAAAACCCAGAAAAATTCAGTTTCTGTTCCCGGCCACCACCAGTCTTCTCAGGGCACCACTTCGAATCCTTGGCTCAAAAGTGACGTCCTACAATGGTAAGGATCATTAGAATACCTCGACAGTTCCCCAAAATCATCGATTTCCAGTTTGAACAATTTTGGAAACAGAGAACCCAATGTCCTTACCTGCTTCCAACTCTCTGCCGTGACTTCCACCGGAGTTCTCAAGGTCCAAGAAACAATCCTCCACCCTCTAAGTACCACCACAGACCAGTTTTCGATTGGTTGATTGCTTGAGGTCCTAGCCGTTCATGGTTCCTCTCTGCGTCTAAGTATGTTTCTCACCTTTCACATACCTTCAACATTTGCTCTACCTTTAACACAATCACACAATCACAATTAACTTCGGGGCATTCACTCAAACACCCTGAATTCATACGACTCACACACGCACTGAAATGTACCCTCTGTCTCTGTTTTTTCCCCTCAAAATCGTATCAGACTTTAAACCCCTCCCTCCCGGTGTTCAAATTGTAAGGCGGTGCCAAACGTTCCACAGCCTTCCAGTATAGGCCAAGTGTCCTCAATCTGATGGGCACACTATCCCAAGCAGCCAAGTGGCCCACATTAACTGGCACAGATCCTTAGGCACATAAATGGGCAAAATGCCCTTTATTGTGCAATTTACCATTTTGCCTTAATAATCCTTAACCCGTAACACAAATTCCCGAACTCCAAATGGTACATGCCGCCTGTCGTTGTACTCAGGGGATCGAGACCTTCCTAACGGTCCTCAAATTTCATGAAATTGACTTATCGTTTAAAAAGTCAACAATTTGCCCCCTTTTCTCCTAATTACCGGAATTGCCCTTGAACTTCCGAACGTCATAACGTTTTTCTCGAATGTCGGAATCGGACGTGCCACCGGTCTATGAACTGGTGACGTCCCAAATTACGTCACGGTCATCGTTCGAAGTCCATTTGACCGTCCGAAAGAAAAGCCAACATTTTTGCCCATTCTAGGGGCAAAATCGCAATTTCGCACCGTCTGTCTGAAATTATCCAACTAATCACTGATTTTCTTCACTAATCTATTATTAACCACTAATCTATTCTCGGTTTACAAGACGGGTGTTACAATTAGTGTTGCATCCAGTCTGTATTAGGGGTGGGCACAAATCCGTTAAAACCGCTAACCTATCCGCTTCAAACCGTTATTTATCCAATGGTTTAGGTTTGACCCGGATAAAGTCAAACGGTTTGAGAATCCAAACTGTTCTGTTAGTAACGATTTGGATTTGGATTTTCATTTTAGAAATCCGTTAAATCCAAACCGAACCGTTAAGGAATATATTAAAATTTTATTAATGTTTAAATCTAATATTAATACAACGTAAAAATAATAAAAATAAAAAGATACTTAGCTATACCCATATAAATATATGTATACTCATACAAGAGTATAATAAAAGATTATTAAATAGTTTGTATGCTTGATAAATCTTAGTATAGTGATAATATTTGCAATTCAATACTTAGCAAGTTTAGTATATAAAATTTTGAATATTGAAGATTGATTTTTTTTTTTGTATCCTTATTTTTTTTTATTTCTTAACAATTTTAAACCTTTTCGATCCAAATCGAACCGTTAATAACAGTTTGGATCGAAACGGTTTTATTTCTAATTTTAGAAAATCCAAACTGTATCGAACTGTTAAAATTTTAACGGTTTGAATTTAAAATATTGTTAATACCTAACCTCGGTCAACCCTGACTTAAATAAAGCCCTTGTCCTATTTTTTATTTTTGCCGAGCGAAAGGGTGACCTTCATTTCCAAGTCCAGCAGGCCATTATCTGCCACAAATTGTCCGAAGCATCTCATAGAATTTGAAGACCGAATATTTTCCCCCTCATTCTCCTGCCCATCCAGGATGTCATTAAGTCCCCCATGGCCAAACAAGGTTCCCCATAAGCCAAAATTCCTAGTCCAAGTTGTTTCCATTGGTTCCCTATGTGTTTGTCATCTGTACTTGCATAGGTTTCAAAGTCTCCATCGGAGGTTCTTACTCAAATCTCTCATCGCCACTTCAATTAAGAAGTCAGCGTACTTCACAATTTCAACCTGGCCCATGACTCACCACAACACACATAAACCCCCACTCAAGCCACGAGGTTCCACAGTGTGCATAAAACTCCATATCAAGCTTCCTTCGTAAGAATTGAAACTGGTGGCTACGATTCTTTGTTTCTAACAGGAAGATTCCCTGAGGATGGAGAAGACGGTTCTACTCCTCCAGGTCAAGAATTGTCAACTGACGGCCAATGCCCTGACAGTTCCAACACAAAATGCCCATGGCGGGTGGGGAGATGGCTCAGCCTTCCAAATAACACTTTCACGAATAGGGCTAGCTCACAAGGTCCTAGAACACAAAACCCATCACGAAGCCCAGACCTCTAGACCTCGCGATAATCATAGAGATTTTCCAACCTTCCCAAAATTGACGAGATATAAGATGGACGTAGGCCAGGCAAAGACGCACCGCCCAAAGGAAGTGGACTTCGCACCCCAGTAATACTCAGAAATGCAGGTTCTGTCGCACTCCACAGAGCAGCCCAACGAGAACAGCAAGTTACAATACACAGGGAATAAGGATCTTACCTCCTGATATCTCCTCACAAGAGCCTCATTTTGGGTGGGGATTTATGAGAAAAGGGTATTTGGTTTGATAGGTCAGATTGGGGATTATCAACGAGTCAAGATCTAGGTAGGTAGCTTGCAGATCTGACGAATTGTTGGATGATGGGCATTTATGCTGAAGTATTAATGCAGATCTAGAACCAAATCAAGGTAGGTGGGGTCTTTACAAAGTTCGAAATGCTTCGAAATTCAATGGGTTTCTTTTTATAAGGCTAAGAAATTGGGCGTAAGGTGGGATGGGTTTCATTTTTTGGTGTTTGATTTGGATAAGGTTGAAGGCTGAATGGGAAAACCACCGCGGAGATATGTTTCACGGTTGGGTAGACTCTCACCTAGGAAAGGGGTCTCTCACAGAGGAGAGGGGCATTAGAAAATGACTTGACTGTCCCTAACTGCGTCATTGACATCTTAAGAAATTGGGCGTAAGGTGGGATGAGTTTCATATTTTGGCGTTTGATTTGAATAAGGTCGAAGGTTGAACGGGAAAACCACCCGGTTGGGTAGACTCTCACACCTAGGAGAGGGGACTCTCAGGGAGGAGAGGGGGCATTAGAAAATGACTTGATTGTCGACAAAATTCCTTGATGTTTGGTACACCTGCTTTCATGAAACCTGCAAGCAACTAAAAAAAGGAAAAAATTCCAATTATAAAATACTTATGTTTTCTTTTCTTTTTGTGGCCAATGATCGAAAAATTTCTTGTGGCCTAAAATTTCTCCTAGGTTGCCAACCTGAGCCAAGAAAAAAATTGCATGGACGGATTGTCTTTGGATTAGTCAAAAAGCCCGTGCGAGCACTATTGACATTCATGTTCTTGGATTGCTCTGAAAGAAACAGCTAACCTAATCTTCTTTACTTAATTGTGCACATTGGACTAATTTCATGTTAAAGGGGCATTAGAAAATGACTTGATTGTCCCTAACCGCGTCATTGACATCTTAAGGACAACTATTTTCCCAAAACCAAATAATCGGTGAACTTTATATATATTTGAGATAATGGTCCAATACTCATTAATAGGTAAAATCAATAAATGTACAAAAAAAAAAGTAGCGTGAATTTTGAAATCCAGCTGTTTTTTCCTAAATTTAAGCGAATATTTAGCCCTTCATTACAATTCTTTTTTCATATCTCAATTTAATCACACACCGACACTTGACTTAACTGAACCAATTTAGAAGACACGTGTCCCAATCTTTGTTTAATTTCTAAATCCGACGGACCACTAAAATCTACACATGGTACCCTCAAAATTCAATTTCCACAGAAGTCACCTGACTTGTGCTTCATGGTCAATGGCCCCTTCTAGACTGACTGACAATGAAGTCTAACTTTTCTATTTTCTTACATTTTTTTGTCTGCATCTCTAACACAATGTAATTAATCTGTAACTTCTCATTTCCTTTTCTCCATTGCCGCAGTAGAAAACAGATGGCCATTCTTTCCTTCATCTTCATTGGAACTTATCTTTATCTGCCCCTACTCTTTTCCTCAAAAACTCAGCTGCGCCTGCAACTGATCCCATTTCTCAGTCCCAACATCGAAGTTCTCAGTTGGGTTTTCACAGGATTCTATCGACTTCATCGTCATCAGACATTTGCGACGATTATAGCCGTTGCGGGCCCTAATGGGATGGTGCAGACATCGCAGCTCCCAAGTTTGCAGGCTGCTTAGAAGGATTTCAACCCAAAGAGCCTCAAAATTGGAATTTTGGACAAAATTCAGGCGGTTGCGTGCGTGTCCCGCCATTGGTGTGTGAAAACAAAAATGGGTTTGTGAAATATGGCGGTGTGAGGCTGCCAGATACAACACTTCTTCGTCCAACCAGAGTATGAGTGTTGATAATTGCAGGGAAAGTTGCTTGAACAATTGTTCTTGTATGGCTTACGCTAATGTCCAAGGAGGAGGAGGCAGTGGCAGTGGCGGTGGTAGTGTACTGCTAGTGGGTGCATCCTCTGGTTTGGCGATCTATCAGCCTCAGGACAGCTCCTTGATGGCGGCCACGATTTAAAATATTCGAATGCCTGCCTCAGAAACAAGTACGTCTAACAGATTTTCGTTTCGGCTTAAAATATTTGAAGTAAGTTTGTTTTAAAATGGTGTCATATTTTGAACTGAAGATGTGAAATTAACTGTGAAGGCGCAGAACATTCGCCTAATAAAAAGATGATAGTGATAGTTGCGTCTGCTGCTTCCATCGTTTCCGTGGGCCGTTTTGGCTCTGTGTTGCATTTACATTCGCAGGAAGAGGAGAAAGTTCAAAGGTACTTTGCCATATTGAAGGAAATGAAATTGGGTCCTTTATGCCTTTTGATGTTACTTAATTAAGGGTCTATTTTGTGGTTCATTATGTTTATTAGAGAAACAAATGAAAGATGGAATGTTTGGGGAGAACAATGAAGGACATAAGGAGGATTTTGAGCTACATTGTTTAGCTTGTCCACATTAATCACAGCCACTGATAACTTTTCGTTCAATATGAAGCTTGGAGAAGGCGGTTTTGGATCTGTGTACAAGGTAAGTATCTAATTGAGTGCATAGAAATCATAAACATGATCAGTAAATAAGCAGGTGTGTTTTTGTATTCAAAACTTCATAATCCTATTACTAAAGAGAATTTTCAGGGTACACTAGTAGATGGGCAAGAAATTGCGGTGAAGAGGCTGTCACGAAGTTCAGGGCAAGGACAGGCTGAGTTCAAAAATGAAGTTATACTAATTGCTAAACTTCAGCACCGAAATCTTGTAAAGCTTCTTGGTTGTAGCATTGAAGGAGAAGAAAAATTGCTCATTTATGAATATATGCCCAACAAAAGTTTGGACTTCTATATATTCGGTATGGATCTTTAACACTTTTTGTTCATACATAATTTGCCATGTGGGTTCTAAGGACTTTAATTTGATTTATCCTTGTGACATGGAATGAAACTTGGTAGATAAAAATCAAGGTAGAATGTTGAATTGGTCTCGGCGCTTCCACATTATCTGTGGGATTGCTCGGGGTCTTCTCTATCTGCATCAAGATTCCAGATTGAGGATCATTCATAGAGATCTTAAAGCAAGCAATGTGTTACTTGACAGTGAGATGAACACAAAAATCTCAGACTTCGGATTGGCTAGGATTTTCGGAGGAGATGAGACCGAAGGAGTTACTAGAAGAGTGGTTGGAACTTAGTAAGTAGTATATAATTATCTCCTTGCACACCAGCAAATATGGACTAATTTCCTGATTAAAGTATGTGCGTTTCATTTTGTTGTGAATACTACAGTGGTTATATGGCACCAGAATACGCGATTGATGGCCAGTTCTCCGTAAAATCGGACGTGTTTAGCTTTGGGATTTTAGTCCTAGAGACACTAAGTGGAAAGAAAAGCAGGGGATTTCATGATCCCAAACACGACCTCAACCTCATTGGACATGTGAGTATATCATCAGACTGTCCAATTCCTCATCCACTTGTGTTTTGGATTTTGATTCTGTTACTAATCACAATTTTTTCACGAATGGATGTTAATTATATATGTGTCAGGCATGGCAATTATGGAAAGAAGGGAGGGTCATTAGAGATGGTCGACGAATGCTTAACGGAGTCATGCACGCTATCAGAAGTGTTGCGCTGCATACATGTTGGTCTTTTATGTGTGCAACAACTTCCTCAAGACAGACCAACTATGTCAAATGTGGTTTTATGTTAGGGGGTGACAGTGTCTTGCCTCAACCGAAAAGGCCAGGTTACTTTGCAGCAGCAAAATATTCATCATCTAATGAGGTAGGTTCTTCTTCCTCCAGTAGGAACGAAACGTCTTCTTTATTCGGTGTCAAGAACGAAACATCTTCAACCAATCAATCTTCCATAACGGTGTTGGAGCCACGATAATATTCGTATCATTTTGTACCTATAACTATTTTCTCTCTCCATGGATATAAGCATCACATAACATCCAAATCTGCAGCTTTTAGCATTGTGGACAAATGTGACACAGCTTTGACTAGCTAGTTATCTGAAACTTTGTTACTAGGAAATTGAATGAGGCTTTGGCAGCTGGTCCTCACTCTTCAAAGAACGTCTTCGCTTCAGTGCCAAGAGACTACCCTGGGAATAGAATAGGAAACAAAATTGTAATTAAATTGTATATTTATTTCATTTCCTAATATTGTAAATTAGTTTTGTTAGTATGATAATTTTCTGAATATATTCGTTTACAGAAGTAAATGGAATATATTTTTGCAGGATTGTTAACTAACAAAATCTTGGAGAAAATAAAACTTACAAGGACAAAGTAGTAAAAATTGAAAGTCTTGGAAAAAAAGAAGAAACTGAGTAAGGACAAAATCGTAAAATTAAAAAATCCAAGAATATCAGTTTCACAAATTGCCAGTTCAGAGCTTGGTTGCCAGAAGGTCTTAGTTGAAGGTGATTTAGAGAATGTTATTGATGCTATCAATGGTCTTTTTTTTTTTTTGGCAAATATCAATGGAGTCCTAAAACCACTCGGGGTCTTGGGCTCTCTCCCTCACCAATATATAATATTAAAAAAAATATAATATGCTTTTACCAAAAGAAATACAAATAGTGTATTATTATAAAAAAATATTTAAATTTTAATTGATTATTGATCTAAATTAATTAATATATCTTTTGATTATGTACGATATCAAAAAAAAAAAAACAAATGTTACCGATATAAAAGATCAAATGTAAAATAATATTTTATTTCAAAAAATGAGTACATAATGATATAATAAATTAGTAATATGATGTGAATTTTTGGATGTTTAATTAGTTTGATAATATTTTGTTGGTATGAGCGATTTGAATATTTGCATATTTTAATTATGGGTTATAGATTATGATACATTAATTATGGGTTATAGTATATTGTGTATTTTATTTTATTTTATTATGGGTTATACTACAAATATAAGATAGTTTCATAAATATATATATATATATATATACTATAATCCATAATTAAATAATACACAATATACTATAATCCACATATATATATATTATATATATATATATATATATCAAAACTCTAGACTAGATTAGGAAACTGTAGACTAGATTATGGGTTATACTACAATTATGGGTTATACTCATGGAATTACGACTTTTTGAGGGTTTTGAGCTCGATTCAAGCTTCTAGAGGTATAAATTCGAACTCTAGACTAGATTAGGAAACTGTAGACGAAATCCTAAGTGAATTGGTTGTTTTCCAGTTTTCTGGCTACTGTGAATGACGACGGGGATGGTGGTCCGGTTGTCTTCTCCAACGAGATCTCGGCGACTGGACCTGCCATCAAAGATGATGAACTCCGTTAGAAATTAACGGAATCTGCTAAGGCCGTTAGCATATTCCGTTAGGTTCTAACCGTAAGGACCGTCCTGAATTTGTGGATTAATTAAGGATTAATGATGGATTGTCAAGGATTAATTAAGGACAAATCGAGGATTAGCGGACAATCATGGTAAAATTATGATTTTTCCCTTAGAAAGGGTAAAAAGTTGACTTTGACCCGGGAGGTCAAATGCATATAGATTGAGGACCATTACGTAGATCGAGACGATACGAGTCCGTAGACAGGCGACACGTCAAAATCAGACATCGTACGAGAAAGTTACGGTTCAATGGCGGATTTTTATACTATTTACAGTTGCACATTTTACGAGAAGGTTGACTTTGGGATTTGAAATTTGGGTCCTTTGGTCCATAACCCATATTCATGCACCTATCTTCATCCCCTTTATTTCATCTACCCGCACCCACCCTATTCCATTTCTTCTTGGACACAGCAGCTAGGCTGCTTGAAGTAAAGACAGAGAGTGGCTGAGAGAGACTCGGAGATGGCAAGGAACGTGGCTGAGCACGACGGTGGCCTAAGGAACCCGTGAAAACAGGTAACCCGAAACCCATGTATGTTTGGAATTTGGATTTTGGTTTCCAGACTATGAGATAGTGTTCTGAGGCCAGGGTTTGGTTCTATGAGGTATTGCGAGTGTTTTGGGATTGGAATGGACGGCTAAGTGTGGCTGGAACAGCCCTGGAAGGACGGTTGTAGGTGACCCGTGAGGATTCGACCTTGGCCAACAATTTTCAGGTACTTTCTTCACGTTTTAGCCATAGGGATCTCTTCCTGGGTAAATTGCGAGTCGATGTTAGGTCGTATTTTATGCATGTTTTTATCCATGATTTAATACCCTTTTACTTATGTTTTGTTAATAATTTGTTCTAAGCAATTGGAGAAAATAATATATTTTGGGAGAAATGTGTAGATCAAATAGAGCTTGGAATTATGAGAATTTGAGCGAAAAAATCACTTAGATCGGAGTTGAAACTAATAAGTTATGAATGAAAGAAAATTGCATAGGAATTTGGTAGCTACCTACCGAAATAAGCGTTTGGAGTACATGTCGTCTACTGTAACAGGAACTTTTATTCGGTATGCGCCTACCAAAATTTTGTCCATTTCCTGGCGCGCGCGTTCCGGATGCCCTCAGCTCCAGTTCGGTGGTGTTCCACCGAAATCTAAGAACAGTAGCCTGCGCCTTTTGACCAAGGTTTGACCAAGGAATATAACCACCTATTTCGGTGGTTGACCACAGAAAATTTATCTTGAAGGCTTTAATTCCGAGTTTTGGGTTATTTTTAGGATAATTTCAAGTTATTTTCACACCTAATCTCCATACTGTATAAGGATTTGGTCATATTCCTTTTGTATTCTTATTTTCAATTCCTTTACTTGTAGGAAAGGTTTTAATTAGATTTCTTAATTATTTAGGAAATCTTTTCCTTATAGTATTTAATTGTAATACTTCTATTCATAAGAGAATTAATTATTCTCTTATAAATGGAAGGTACTAGGTTTTAGGTAAAGGAGTTTTAGGAGGTTCGGAGTTTTTAGTTTACATTCAGAAATAAAAAGAGAGAAATACTTTTATCTTCTATTTTATAATTTCTTTTATTTTGTAGTTTTTTTTAGGTTAGGGCTTTTTGAAGCCTTAGCCATGTTAGTTCATAATTAGATTTCTGGCTGTTAATTTTGGTTGTTATGTATGCCTGGATTTGTTGGATTACTGTGTTTCATGAGCTCAATTTATGCTTATAAGTTTGATCACCTTATTTGTGTATAATTATTGATGTAATTGCTTGACAGATCAATCTCGATGTTTGTGTACACCCCTGCAATTTGTAGCATCACGTTTAAGAGAGGGACTCTTATTCGTAATCTAAACTCATGACTCCCTAGGATTGCACATCACTTTTCTAGGGATAGTGCAGTGTCATTAAATCTTCTTCATGTTTCATGCATTATCACACAACATCGGTAATAGTTGTTTAAGGGCGGACACATCACGCTTAAACATGCAATCTAAGAGAAGATAATATGTGTGGGGTGAGCCTTAGCCGGACCCCTGCATGAGCACTTAATTCAGATATATGCACTTAATTCCCATGTGTGCGCGTGTTTGTATTTTATTTTAATGTTAATAAATGTCCGAGTTAATTAATTAATCTAAGCAATAATGTGGATTAAACGTTAAGACAAGTCCTTGTAGGATTCGACCCTTTCTTATTTGTTATACTATTTTCACGATTTGTGCACTTGCAAGGTTAAACTGAATTGAATAGATTTCATATTTATTTATGTTGTCTATCTTATCCAACAAATTTTTGGTGCCGTTACAGGGGAATTTGTCACTTAACGGTGTCTATTTATCTTAGATTGTTGATTAACTCAGTTTATTTGTTTTTTAAGGTACGGGCTTATTGAGAGTCAACCAAATCCGGATAGATTTTTCCTTTCCTTTTGGTCCTTCTTATTTTTGTTTGATGTCATATCTCAACTTTACTATTTTCATTTAATCTTTACTTTATCACATTGAGGACAATGTTCGGTTTAGGTTTGGAGGTATGGACTTTTATTTAAAAATTTAGAAATATATTTGGTAAGGAGATTTTTGACAAGTATAAAAACAAAAAAGATTTAAAAAAATCATTTTTTAAATTTAATTTCGTGAAAAAAATAATAAAAAAATTCGGAAAAAAATTTCAAAAAAAAATTCATTTTTTATTTAATTTCATGCAAAAAATGAAAATTAAAAAAAAAATTTATTTTTATTTATTTTATTAAATTTATTTTTTTTTCTTATTAATAAGGGTGTATATGCTAAGTTGATCATTAATGCTTTATTAAGGTTATGTCATATTTAATTTGTATCATAATTATGCACATCACAATGCCATACTTTATGTGATTAAGTAGATAAGATGAGTATGTTTAAATGACTTTTAGAAAATTAGTGGAGACAACCCTTATGAGTTTTTGAGCCTATTGCCATTTTTGAGAAGGATTTATTTTGTTTCTGCTCTTAAACACTCTTCGATTTTTGTTCATAATTGTTGATCTCATTATCATTATTTGCATTGATTATTAAAGAACTAATCTTTTATGTAGGTGCTTTTAAATTTTAAGTTTAATTTACCATAAGTGATGATGTAGGCTATGCATGTTTTAACCCTAATTAAGCCTTTATCATACCCTTGTGTGTGCTCCATTTACCAACTTTGAAGCCAAACACTTAAACTTTTTCTTTCATCACCTAAAATCATAATCTCCCTAAACACTTGCCCTATGTTTTGGCCATGCCCTATAACCTAGGTTTGTGCTAAGGTTGCTCAAAATTGAAGATCATGAAAGAAGTAATTTTATCCAAGTTCGATAATGGTGCCATCTTTAAAAGGCAATTTAGTTCAATTCCAATTTTTTTTTTTAAGTTTTGAAAATTGAAGGAAAATATTTTTGCATTCAAGAAAAAAGAAAAAAAATGTTCGAATTGAGCTAAAAATGTGTGATTGATTCAAATTTAGAATTATAAGTATAATCACGATTGTTAAAACTGTGTGAAGGTGCTTGGAAGAGTTTAAAGTTAAAAGAAAAGTTCAAGTCATGATACTTCATGCCTTAGTACAACCTAAGTTCCATATCCTTTGTTCTTTAACCATAAACCTAGCCCCATTACAACCGTAATTGAAGACCTATCAGATCTTATGGGAAATTATGCTTGGAGTTGAGGTATGTATCTACGTTCTTTATTTTCAATTCCTTTCATGAGATCTATTTTCAGAAAATTAACCATTCTTTCATTGAATATTCATATGTGATTATATTTATTTTCCTTACATAAATTCATCACATATGCTTGATTGAGTGTAAGTCTAGGATTCTTGTGTGAAAATTGAGAGTTTCCTAGTGAGGATTAGAGTCGAGGCGAAATCTTTCTAAAACATTTGAATGTAGTTATCTTTAAACTTATTTACTTGAAGTTTTGGCATTCACATTTACACATGATACATATTTTTGTTTATGACATCTCTTTAATTTCGCAAAGCATGATAGACTTATATTGGTCTTTATTAATTTGATAAAAAGTTATGTTTTTAATGTTTTTAGTGTTAGCTGTTAAGTAAAACGTTTGTGGGTATCGTGTTGCTATAACGCTCAGGAGACAAAACTCCCCCTACTAGGTGAACCTAGGAGGTTAAATGTTCTATCTTAATTAAAATTGAGCCTTTTCTGTTTTTAATTTTTAATTTTTGTGTTTTGCTCGAGGACTAGCAAAATATAGGTTTGGGGGTATTTGTTAGGGCATATTTTATGCATGTTTTATCCATGATTTAATACTCTTTTACTTATATTTTGTTAATAATTCGTTCTATGCAATTGGAGAAAATAATATATTTTGTGAAAAATATGTAGATCAAATAGAGTTTGGAATTATGAGAATTTGAGTGAAAATATCACCTAAATCGGAGTTGAAACGAATAAGTTATGAAGGAAAAAAAATTGCACAGGAATTCAATAGCTACCTACCGAAATAAGCATCTGGAGTCCATGTCGTCTACTGTAGCAGGAACTCCTATTCGGTACGCACCTACCGTAATGTCGTCCATATCCAGTTCGGTGGCGTTCCACCGAAATCAAAGAACAGCAGCCTGCGCCTTTGACCAAGGTTTGACCGAGGAATTTGACCACCTATTTCGGTGGTTGACTACCGAAATTTATCCTGAAGGCTTTAATTCCGAGTTTTGGGTTATTTTTAGGATAATTTTAAGTTATTTTCACACCTAATCTTCATATTGTATAAGGATTTTGTCCTATTTCCTTTTGTATTCTTATTTTCAATTCCTTTACTTGTAGGAAAGATTTTAATTAGATTTCTTAATTATTTAGGAAGCTTTTTCCTTATAGTATTTAATTGTAAAACTTCTATTTGTAGGAGGATTAATTATTCTCTTATAAATGGAGGTGCTAGGGGTTTATGTAAAGGAGTTTTTGAGTTTTTGGAGGTTCAGAGTTTTTAGTTTACATTCAGAAATACAAAGAGCGAAATACTTTTGTCTTTTTTTTATTTATAATTTCTTTTATTTTGCAGTTTCTTTTTAGGTTATGACTTTTTGAAGCCCTAGCCATGTTAGTTCATAATTAGATTTCTGATTGTTGATTATGGTTGTTATGTATGCTTGGATTTGTTGGATTACTGCGCTTCATGAACTCAATTTATCCTTATAAGTTTGATCACTTTATTTGTGTATAATTGTTGATGTAATTGCTTAACGGATCACCTCGATGTTTGTATTCACCCTGTCATTTGTAGCATCACGTTTATTGGGGGGGGGGGGGACTCTTATTCGTAATCTAAACTCATGACTCCCTACCGATTGCACATCACTTTTCTAGGGATAGTGCAATGTCATTAAATCTTCTTCATGTTTCATGCATTATCACGCACCATCGGTAATAGTTGTTTAAGGGCGGGCACATCACGCTTAAACATGCAATCTAAGATACGATAATATGTGTGGGGTGAGCTTTAGCCGGACCCCTGCACGGACACTTAATTTAGATACATGCATATCAATCTAATCAACGAAATCTAAGGAGAACTATAATTGGTTAGTGGTGGATAGAGTGCCTTAACCTATTTATTTTTATTATTTGTTTTATATTAATTGTTTTATTTGTTATTTTTAATAATCTTTAAAAACACCCCCCCCCCCCCCCCCCCCCCATATGTGTGTGTGTTTGTGTTTTATTTTAGTGTTAATAAATGTTTGAGTTGATTAATTAATCTAAGTAATAATGTGGATTACACGTTAAGACAAGTCCTTATGGGATTCGACCCTTACTTATTCGTTATACTATCTTCACGATTTGTGCACAAGGTTAAACTGAATAGAATAAATTTCATATTTATTTATGTTGTCTATTTTATCCAACAAGTTTTTGGCACCGTTGTTGGGGACTTTGTCCCTTAACGAATGGAAAAAGAATGGGGGAAAATGGTTGAGAAATGAAGAAGAGAGGATCGGGTCATGGTCCCAGGTAAAACGACCCGTTATAGTGGTTCGGGTCGACCAGATCAGAGTTGACGATGATGACGTGGCAGTCCACGTCATCATCTGTCAAACCTGTCAGGCCATGTGGCCAACTAGAGGGTGAAGCGTGGTAGGTGCCAGGTCCAATCAGTAGAAAATGCTAATATAACGTATTTTGAGATTTCTATTTTATATGACGCTTGGACTTCGGTCGAATTTTATACGTGCGTGTGATTTATATGATTTGAAGTTTTCACGGAGAGGCGTGAAATCAAGGATTGAATTTCGGTTTGAATGATTTCACGGGGATGCGTGAAATCAATATTCGGGAATGAATCCCAGCTGATTTAGGCCTTGACTCAATTGATAGTCAAAGGTGATTTTGAATAATGAAATGGTTTTCGAATTTAGAAATATCTTTCGGGCTTATAATTTAGTTTATTTATAGTTTGACTAAGAGTACAATCAAATGTGAGATATATCGGGTTGTAACCCAGTTATGAGATTTTGAATGATATTTCGGGCATGAGACCTAGTTGTGGATTTGATAGGATTCGAGGAATCCTGGGATATGAAGTGTCGATAGACACTGTTTTCGGTCTGCCACCCTATTGATGATATTCAGGCTTGTGTCCCTTTTGATGATGAGAAGGTTTTGAGTTTAAAGACAGAGGGCCGCCGGTTATGAGTATGTTTCCCTGTAGAGCACTCTGGAGATAATGCTCATCTCCGAGGTACTGAGAGATCACGATGCGCTTGATGTCGAGTAGCCAAGATAGGCGGCAACCGAGGTAGGCTCGAGTCAGGAGTGCGGTATATGAGATCGATTGTTGATATGTTCACAATGATCTGGTGATTGTCGGCCGGTGATGTGTTCACAGCGACATGCTTTGTATCTGAGCAGTCCTTGAGCTTATGGGCATGCGTTTCTAGGATTGGAATCGTGACTGATGGTACTGATGATCATGGGCTGAAATCCTACCTAGTTTTATAGTTGGGATGAGGTCCCATGTGTTTTATATTTGGACTGAAACCCTATGTGATTTAATTTGGGCTAAGACCCTGTATGATTTGATTTTGGGTTGAGATCTCACCGAGGAAATGGCTTGATTGAGCCATGTTTTTATTGGATTTGATTTGAAAAGAAATACATCTTAATTTCCAGACAAGTATTTGAAATACTGTTTTATGATGCATGCATGCTTTTACGTGAATGGTATAAATGACTTTTCAATAAATTATTTTTATAAACTGTTATTGTTATTTTTGTCCACTCATAATTTTTATTGATACCCTTCTGGTTGATCGTGGATGCGGGCTGTAGTAGAGATCGAGATATCACATGCCGCCACAAATCTTTGCGTACTCTAGATAACCCCGAGCGAGTTACGGTTTAATCCATTGTCTGGCATGTCGTGTCAGACAGGAGCATTCACATCCCAAGGTAATCCAGGGGATTAGGATGGGTCCTATCAGAGTGGTATCAGAGCACTAGGGTGCTCTTTTGATGATTACGCATGTGCCAGATATGATGTCTCTACGATAAGGACATCCTGTCATCAACCTGATAGTGAGGGTAGGAATATGACAATGACGTGGGGAGGAATGTCGGATGGATTATAGTTGGCACTAGATGCCATGTTTCAGTAAGGTTTGACCCATGTTGGGCTGAGTAGACTCGAGTAGAGCCGAGTAGCCCGAGTAAGGGGGTAGACCCCGAGGAGGGCTGAGTAGCCAGAGTAAGGGGGTAGACCCCGAGGAGGGCTGAGTTTCTTGTGGGCCTAGCTACCGAGAGCCTTAGAGTTATGTGTGATTGATATCCTTTGATGGTAGATACTGGTTGGTTGGACACCAATTACCCTAGTATGACAACTTTCGGAGTCGTGACCGATGATTGGTCAAATAGATGTGCTACAATGAGCAGCCGAGATGATGGACGACCCAAGTTAGGATTAGTTGAACAAGTTACCAAGAAAGTTGTACTTGTGGATCCGATCATGAGTTGACCGATTAGTGGAGTATACGTTTCTGAGCGGGTAGTATGGGCGATGGATTGCAGCCTCGGTGAGTGATTGGTACCGACAGTGAGTTGCCCGCGTGAGTATGGATCCCCAATAGCGGAGTGTTTTCTGGATTGATCTGCACAAGGTTGTGGCATGCATTTCTATTAATAAGACTCATCTATTGGATTGGCCTTTTTATCGAGCTTGGTATGCTCAGGTCACAGTGATGATTGAGACAATGAGGATTTAACCTTACCTATCTGCGAGGTTTCTACATTTAATGCAGAGGTATGTGAGATCTTCGTCACACACAGGAGACGATGATGGAGACGACGATAGGAGACAATGAGCTTTGGTCGGTGGTGATTGTGTTGAAATGCCACATCATCTCCACTGAGATGAGATTTCAACGGAGATGTCTGAGATGAGTTGGATGGAATTCGGCAGTGATCGGACAGTCTCGACTGACGCTGAGTGCATCTAGATGTTGTCTTATTAGGGAGCTTAGACGAGTGACAGACATACGAGCTAGTACTTTGACCAGTGAGAAGCATGGGGTATGCCTGGATTGGTGACAGGTACCCTAGTTAGTTGGGGTCGGATTGCACGAGTGATGCATGCAGTAGTTGATCCCAGAGAGTCGGGACATGCGAGGTAGTACTTCGACCAGTACTATGTTGATGGTAGTTTGGTAAACCGAGACTGTTTGGTTTGGGCAAGGTGTTTGGTTTTCCAGGACATACGAGACTTGTTGTGATCTTCCCGAGAGATTGATGGACTAACCATTACTCCTCTGTTTAGTATTCAAGGAACTGGTGATATTGGGTAGTCTTGAGTAGTCATGATTGGTCCGTTGGTAAGACCAGAGAGATCACTAAGGTAGAGTATTCAAATTTTTTAAAAAGTCTTACCAATGACTGGCCAGTGAATACTCATTTTGTGAGTTACGGCTTGGAGGCCGGGAAGGTACTATAGAATGGCTGTTCGGTATATGAACACATGTTGTGAAGTCCTCAGATCGCTTAGTAAGCTTGAGGAAGATATCGATTGTGTCGACATTCCTAGTGGTATCAGGATTTACTATGTAAGACCTATGTCCTAGAGGGAACGGTGAACGATCCCACATTCCTGGTAGGGGGGAATGGTCTAGGAGAGGGTGGTGGTGTGCCTTAAAGGTGTAGGCACACACCTATCTAGCACTAGGCCTTTTGGGAGTTCAAGTGGCTTTGGGGGGAATTGGAACCCCAAAGTTAAGCGAGTTGAGGCTGGTGCAATTTCATGATGGGTGACCCCCTGGGAAGTTGCACCATGAGCTCTCGAAAACAAAACCGTGAGGGCGAGGCCCAAAGCGAACAATATGGTGCTAGATGAGTCGGGTCCTGACCGAGGGGGGTTGGGTCCTGACAATTTGGTATCAGAGCCAGACCCCGACTGGGAAGTGTGCCAGCGAGAACGCTGGGCCCTAAGAGGGGTGGATTGTAAGACCCGTGTCCTAGAGGGAACGATGAACGATCCCACATTCCTGCGAGGGGGGAATTGTCTGGTAGAGGATGTGTGCCTTAAAGGTGTAGGCACACACCTATCTAGCACTAGGCCTTTTGGGTGTTCAAGTGGCTTTGGGGGGGATTGGAACCCCAAAGTTAAGCGAGTTGAGGCTAGTGCAATTCCATGATGGGTGACCCCCTGTGAAGTTGCACTATGAGCTCCCGAAAACAAAACCGTGAGAGCGAGGTCCAAAGCGGATAATATGGTACTAGATGAGTCGGGTCCTGACCGAGGAGGGTCGGGTCCTGACATACTCGGGTTGCTACCTCAAAGAGAGGTAGAGGTACGACATGACTTTTCATTCAGACTTGTACATCTTGGAAGACGTAAGTCTGTTGACCTTTGGAGTTAACCAAGGAATGAGATTGGTTAGTGAGCTGGTTGGCTATCTCTGGAGTTGGTCGGGTGACAACGAGAACTCAAAAAGAATAATTGGGTATAGTGTATGATCTGTCCAGGGCAGAGATTGGACATACAGGTTCCAATGATGAAGCGTGATTGGCATGTTAGCCATGTGATAGACAGAGATGGGATGTTGGATATTGGTATGTGGTAGGACGTTGCGTGAGTGTAGTCCTTGAGAAGGCCTGAGAGTGCCTATGCGATTGCAGTGACATGGATGCACCTGTGAGTAGTGCATGTCGGATAACACGAGTGTTGAGGATTGAGCGATCTGATCGATGAGGTATGATCATCAGATTGAATCCAAGATGGACATGATGTGGTAATCGGATGGGGTCCGATGTTAACGGTATGTTGAGTATGAGGACCGAACATCGAGTACTGGGAACTAATGCAGAGTGACTTTGGAGGGTTCAGTGATTGTATGAGCAATGAGCTCAAGGCCATGATGGGCTAGAGGACCCTGGTTATTGTGTATTTGATTATACCCGCTAGATCAAGTATTTGATAAGGTCCATATACACTCGAGATGAGTACGATGTTGATTTGCGTGTCGAAGGGATGAGTGAGATGACAGTTGAGGCTCGTGAAGAGTCATGATCATGTGGGGACTCTAGAACGAGTCGAGGTCAAAGTTGCGCAATGGAAGCGTAGTGGAACCATGAGTTACCAGCCGGGAACGAAGGTGGGTCGTCGATGTATTGAGTATTGTAATGGTGCCGGATGTCGTGAGTAAGATAAGATACCATGTGGGGGACTCTAGGAAAATTCAAATTTTACTAAGGAACTTGAATGGAAAAAGTGAAGTCGATGAGTTGCCAGCTAGTCACAATAATTCGTCGTGAATGTATGTCAGGGAAACCGTCTTGTGAGACATGTCGTGTGATGTCAGTTTGGTACAACAAAATCAGAAGCATGATTTCCATATCAGATGTTGAGTAGAATTGACAGATTGAATGCTAGTCGAGATGTCAGCTTGGATTGTCAGTTGAGAAGGATCGTCAGGCTGAAAAACCATATAAGATGCCAGCTTGGTATTATGCCAATTTAGTATAGCAGGACTGTCGGCCTGGATTTCCAGACGAGCAGAACAGTAAGAAAGACTTATTAGATTGGATGCTGAGTACACCTGCGTAGGAGACAAGTGAGATCGACGAGTGTCGAGGTCTCATTGAGACTTGAGATTGAGCAGTGCAGGTTTCCAGTGACGACAGGTCACCCTTGGATACGGTCACGGAGGATGAGCTGAATTTCAGCATTAACCGTTGGATTGTAGTTGATGTCAAGTGACGTTTGGTTATGACTGAGCACTGTGGACGGATGTTGGACGTATACCTTGTGATTGAGGTATGATTGGATTTCCCCAGTTTAGATGTGGAATTGTGTCGATTTGAATTTCGAAGATGAAATTCTTTAAAGGGGGAGGATTGTAAGGGCATGTCCCATATTTGTCGATTAATTAAGGATTAATGATGGATTATCAAGGATTAATTAAGGACTAATCAAGAATTAGAGAAAGATCATGATAAAATTACGATTTTACGCTTGGGAGGGGTAAAAAGTTAACTTTTGACCAAGGAGGTCAAATGCACGTGGATCGAGGACAATTATGTAGATTGATACAATACGAGTCCATAGACAAGCGACACGTCGAAATTTGACATCGTACGGGAAAGTTACGATTCAATGACGAATTTTTATACTATTCCTAGTTGCACATTTTATGTCAGGACCCATCCCGGTTTCATCCTGAAAACCGAGGTAAATCCTGCTCCCGTCTGATACCCCGACACATAGACCGAAAATAACCTCACGAAAAACCACCAAATTACATGCCAGACGTAGGAGACAATTTACACATCCCGAAGTCAAAGATTTACAGAGCATAGTACCAAATACAAAGGAAAGAAAACCGATAAACAAGGTACACGCACAACGGAAAATTTTAAGCACTCCGGGGTCACTCTCGAGTATTTTATGCCTCCGACACTGCCTCGACGTCGAAAACCCGCGCTAGTTCCACGACCTGGAGGGCAATTTATAAATAGAAGGTATGAGTGGACCATAAGTAACATAATATTTCGAAAACCGTTTTATAATCAAACCAGAGTTTTCGCCCTCTGTTTTAAAAACACACATGCATAACCCATTTGCTGAAAACAGTTATAAATCACATAAAGATCGTCATAAAAACAGAATTGAAAGCAGTTACAGAAATCACGTCATAAACATCATAAAACCATATCATAAAACATAAGTCTCAAACATCCGATCAAACCTGCTGGACCTATCCGAGTCTTTAAACTCCCGAGTCTTTAAACTCAATCCAGACCTCAATAATATCTGAGTCTTTAAACTCCCGAGTCTTTAAACTCAACAGGCCTACGAGGGAAATATCAGTATATCCGAGTCTTTAAACTTTCGAGTCTTTAAACTCAATCCGGGCCCGTCCCCCATCTAATATAATCCGGGTCTTTAAACCCAATAACTAGATCCAGCAAATCCAATCCAAAACCAGTTGAAAACCATTTCTAAATCCACATTCAAACCTGAATCCAAAATCACCGGTCTGATGCCCTTCCGGCGTCTAGAACCGTCATTCTGAACCCAAATCCGGAATTCCACTTTTTCAACTTTAAAACCAAATCTCGATTCTCGAAATCCGATTCTAAAACCAAAAACCTCGATTATCATATCACGTCTCAAAATCCATTTATAATCATTGAAAACGTGCTGAAAAACGTACTTTCTCGAAAAACGTGCAATTAAGCAAAACAGTTATAGCATATTCTAATAACCATGAAATCACACATAAAACCATAAAACAATTATAGAAAAACAGTTATGAATGCTTGAGTTTAGAGAAGGGGTCCACTCACAGATACCGGGCACGTCACTCGTGTCCCTTACGTCCCGTACGTTCCTCAGCTTCCTCGGGAAGTCCCGATCCTGTCAACAGTCACCAAAGAACGACACTAACACGTCTACCAAGACTCTCCTAATTTTCCCCAAAAATCCCGGGTCCTAAATGTAACAAACCGGAACCCTAAACCTTCAACCTCGCCGAACTAACCTCAAACGACGTCCGGATAACCCGAAACTTAAACCACTAGACTTGTTACAACCTCTAGACCAAAAACCTAGTTGACACTTTCCCCAGAAACGACCGCACACGCCCCCACGCGCCGCCCAAAGTGGCTGCGCGGGGGCCTCTCGCGCCTGCAAGTGCACTGTTCATCGTCGTCTTCAATGGGCGAACCGGTCTGAACCGGTGTACCCGTTTCTCTGCCAATCCTTCACCGTTTTCCTTCTTTTCTTCACCAAACTCTTCGTCCAGTCCTAAGCAACCTATTTCCCTCACTCTAACACGACGACTAAGCCTCTAACCCGTCGTCCCTAACTCGAAACCGTAACCCGTTCGAACCCCTGTTTCACAATCCGGCCACCCAAGTCCTCCCCCGTCACGGCTTCGACACCAAAAGGTTCCTATGGACCTAAGGAATCGATTAAACCCTACCAGACACCTCGACTCAGCCCCTAAGTCCACGACTATTGGTTTGAAATTCACGAAAAAACAGGGCATATTCACGGGGAAAAGGGATTACCTGCAGCCGTCCACCATCGTGCTCGCCGCCGCATTCCCTGGAGTCCACAGAGCCGTCCTGACCCCCCTTCGAGCCCAATTGGATCAACACACAGCCACACCACCAGCAAGGTCCCTCAGCTTTCTCTGTTTTTCCCGTGGACTCACACACTCCTCACGCACGAACAGTGCACATTCCTGTCTTCTCAACACCACCCCTGCACTCTCAACCTTCCTCTAAACACACTCTCACACCCAAGAAGCCACACACTCACCGTGCTTTGATCGATTTCTCCATTAGCCTCACTCTCCGTTTTCTCTCGAACACGACCACCCACACTTACCCGTTTAATTGAACCGTGTAAAATCCTAGAAACCACTACACACTTGCCACATGTCACAATCCCCTCAGCCCTCTCACAAATATCCCAATCTCCACTGTACACTTGGCCTTATCAGATTGGCCCAAATCCCAATGCAGCCAAAAGACCAAAATACCCCTCTAAGTTAAAAATTATCGTTTTGCCCTTACCGTTCTAGACCCGCAACTTACGCATCCTAGGTCCGATGAACACGTGCCGCTTGTCGTTGGATTCAGGACGACAAGATCTACCTAATGGTCCTAGGTCAACGTGTCAAAACCCGATCGTACGAAAAGTTAACTTTCTCCCCTATTTTAGCCAAATTCCGGTAATGCCCTCAACCTTCCGAACATCATATCTTCTTCCTCGGATGTCGGAATCGGGCGTGCCACCTGTCTACGGATTCGTGACGTCCCCAACTATGTCACGGTCATTGATCAATACCCAATTGACTGCCCGAACTAAAAGTTAACTATTTGCCCAACCTAGGGGCAAAATCGTCATTCGACGCTAACAGACCTTTCGTAACCAACTAATCACCAATTAAGCTCACTAATCCCATTTAATCACTATCTTATCCCTAATTTCCAGGACGGGTCCTTACATTTTACGATAAGGTTGACTATGGGATTTGAAATTTGGGACCCAAAAGATCTGGCATGGACCAATAGATGAGTGACAAGTTCCTTTGGTTCATAACCCACATTCATGCACCCATCTTCATCCCCTTTGTTTCATCTACCCACACCCATCCCATTCCATATTTTCTTCGACAAAGCAGCTGGGCTGCTTGAGGGAAAGACAAAGAGCGACCGAGAGACTGGGAGACGGTGAGGGACGCGGCTGAGCACGACGGTGGCCTGAGGAACCCGTGAAAATAGGTAACCCGAAACCCATATATGTTTGGAATTTGGATTTTGGTTTTTGGACTCTGAGACCGTGTTCCGAGGCTAGGGTTTGGTTCTATGTGGTATTGCGAGTGTTTTGGGATTAGAATGGACGACTAAGGTGGCCGGAACAACCCTGGAAGGACGGTTGCAGGTGACCCCTGAGGATTCAACCATGGCCAACCATTTTCAGGTACTTTCTTCATGTTTTAGCCATATGGATCTCTTCCTGGGTAGATTGCGAGTATAATGGAAAAAAAATCGGGGAAAATAGACGAGAAGTGAAAAAGATAGGACAAGGTCATAGCCGCAGGTCAAACGACTCATTATAGTAGTTCAGGTCGACCCGGCTAGAGGTTGAGAATGATGATGTGGCATTCCTCGAGTAGATCCTGGATTTTGGACAATCCTCCTAGACGTTGTAGATCCTGGGGGTAGACTTGGAGTGAGACCCCGAGTCATGTGCACACTTAGAGATAAATCGTGACGATTGTTTGTTTGGGAAAATGAGATGTCGAGGACGGGTGATATATATATATATATATAGATGTTTGTACGATGTTTTACAGAAACTGGTTTTGGGCTAAGACCCACGTGAATTGGATTTGGGCTGAGTCCCTATGGAAAGGTTTTGGGCTGAGTACCCATGTACTTGATTTACGGTTTTGGGTCAAGGCCCTAATGGTTTTGTGAATATTTTGATAAATGGTTTTCAAATGCATACATGCTTTTCAATGAAGGGCATAAACGTCATTTTGTGAAACGTTTTTTTTTATATAAATTCTTTATTTTGTCCACTCACGTCTTTTGATGTTTTGAATGCCCTTCACGTTGATCGCGGATACAGACTGTACTAGAGACCGAGACATCACATTCCTCCTTCAGATCATGGCGCTCTCTAAAGCCCCGAGTGGGCTACAAGTCAGATTTATCCCTGGTCTGACAATTCGTGTCAGACGGGAGCAGGCATCTCCCGCGTTAATCCCAGGGGATTTGGGACAGGTCCTGACAAGTGGTATCAGAGTGTGTTTTGCTCTCAAAGTGACACACATGTCAAGGATGTGATGTCTCTACAATGGTAACAGCCCGTCATCAACAATATAGTTAGGGTAGAAGTATGTGGATTCGGTGGGATCGGATCCTAATTAGTTTATGTTTGGCACGAGGTGCAATGGCTTAGGGTTCAATTGGCATGGAATGTCGTGTTTTCCGAGAGGTTGGATCCCTAGTGGGATCAATACGTGTGTGAATCTAACGGCCTAGGACCGTAGTGTTACTAGAGATAGGGTCCCGGGGACCAGTAGACATAGTAGGTCGGACGTCGAGTAGTCATGTCGGACATGGAATAGAGGAAAGTGGAACCGGTAAAGGTCGGACGTTAGGATCGCCCACGATAGAAGTGTCCGGATCGGAAATTTTGTTGCTAGGAGCAGTCAGGCTTGCAAGGACCTTGGTTGAGACTGGTTGGATTAGGAACGTTGATCCTATTTGGTAAGAGATGCCATGTTTCGGTGTGTCGAATCCTGGAGGGATGTCGATTGGCAGGTGACGCCCGGAGTAGCTGTTGTGTGGCATGGTAGGATGCGATTGCGCATGTAGCACTTATGTGCAGTGTTTGGCATGGAGTATGGCCAAGTCCTTGTGGAGGCTAGCGGCTAGGAGCCGTAGATTTACGAGGGAACGAGATCCCCAGATTGTGGCTACTAGTTATTTGGACACCAGTAGCGGAGTATGACGACTCTAGGAGTCGAGGGTGATGGATCGGTAGGATGGAAGTGCTGCAGGGAGCAGCCGGGTTTGTGATAGCCCTAATCGATGATTGATCGGACGAGTGACCAGGAGAGTGGCGCTTGTCGATTGGATCCTGAGGTGGACCAATCTGTGCGCGTTGTGTGTTGAATGGCTAGTGCCGTATGGGTTATCTGCACGAGCTCGTGGTAGGTACCACCATCGAGGGTTGATGTAGTTGCAGTGGTTGTTGAGAATCAGGGGACGTTCGGAGAACATTCATTTCCTCGTATGGATTATCGGGATGGCCGTACCCGAAGTGTGGGGTATGAGGAAGGCAGAGCCCCTCCGCCTCGAGAAGAGATAAGTGGAGATTGCTCGGTACGAGCAAGGTTTTCGGATTGGCGGGGATGCGATGGCGATAACGAGGAGAAATGACGAGCCACGAGCTGAGAGTATCTCAGTCGTGACGTGCTCATGGTTGAGGTGACAGATCTGTCGAGGTGACAGATCTGATGAAGATGAACTGGGTGTAACCCGGCAGTGGCCGAACTGGACGGGGACTCTGTCCCAGTAGTGATTGAGATGAGTGGAAATTTTCAGAGACGTGTTGAAGGACGTTTATGTACTTCCAACAACCGTATACGGGGGATATACAGGGGATATACAAGGTTTAATCTTGAGTCGAGTAAATCCCAAGTGGAATGAATGTACCCACCTAAATGATCGTAACGGGTAGGCGAGTTGGACTGTTTACTTACATGAGGGTGATGTCCGAGTGAGTTGAGGACCTAGTTGTGACCGAGTTGGTAGACGTGACTTAGTGTAGTAGCCGTGCGAGTTCGGTGGGCACCGAGCGGGACATAGAGGATTTGAGTGGCTCGGTGCGAGGTATACCCTATACCTGGGTTGGCGGTTCGAAATATGACTTATACTTGGATTGGTGATAGGTACCCTAGGTTGTTGTAGACGAACACCACGAGTGTTCAATGCTGGAATTCGATCCCATAAGGATTGGGACATGCGAATTAGGTTGCCGACGTGAAAAATGATGGAAGAAACCGAAGAGAATACTCTTAGTCGGAGAAGGAGACTTCTTGTTTTCTACTCTTTAGCATATAGTGCTGGGTACTACAGGATGACATAGGATGAACTTTGATGTCATCGTCTTGGATTCTCCTTGATTCTTCCCTAGGTGGGATGACAAGGAGTGATATGATAGCTAAAGGGTTTAAAGAGGGTGTAAGAACCGGACACCTAGGTTGTGGATCAAATTTGAATGACTTGAAAAGAAGAAGGTATTTAGTGTCACTGGATGTGACGAGTGAGTGTCCGAGGTAGTGGACCCACCGTGGATCGAGTCGTGTGGTGACGATCAGGATGATTGAGATGATCGAGGTGTTTGAGGCGACCTTGAGGCGAGTGGACCGAGGTCTGGTCGTCATTGGAGTGACTTGCCTTGCTGATTATGCTAAGCCTAGAGCAGAGGAGAACTGTATTGTAAGACAGTTGAGGAATCTCTTAGCATAGTTGGTGAGATGACAAGACAAAGATTAGTTGGGGGATGAATAGGAGACGAGGACGATACGTGGATATCGATAAGGAAGAGATGATTAGTTGATGCCTCACGTTGGAAGTGAGGATTAGTACATCATTTGGACGTTGCCTGAGTGCAGTCATTGAGCAGGCCGAGTAGTGCCTTGATGATTATTGTGATGGGGGTGCACCGGTGTGTTGTGCACATTGGGCGATGGGGTTGACCATGGTCAATCAGTATGTCAGGTTAAGAGTTCCCCGATAGTATGCATGTTTTGTCGAATGGTTAGGGTCCGAGATGGACATGAGATGGTGTTCAGATTAGATCCGATAGTGACAGTTCGACGAGGATTACGTTCGGAAGTCTTCCAACGTAGTGATGAGTTGACTGGACGTTGAATACTATGTACTCGAGCAGAGTGGATTGGTAGGGTTTGGTGATTGGTGTGAGTGAGGGCTCAAGTCATGGATGATTAAGGGAATCCTACAGTGCAGAGTGTTTTCTCTGTTGAGACAAGTATTCTATTTAGGATCCAGGTACACCCAGGATGGGTGAGAAGTCGACTGTGTGTCGACATGATGAGTAGTACGACAGTTAAGACTCGAGGGGTCTCCAGATGTCAGTAGAGATCGCTAAGTGATGTGAGATGCAATACGATACAAGGACTCAAGAGCGAATCAAGATCAGAATGGCGCAGCGAAAACGTAGTGGAGCCGAGCGAGTGGACATCAGTTGCGAACCGTTTGGTGACAAGGGTCGAGTTAGGACTCAGTCGGAGCAACAAAGGTAATGGCCGGATCAAATGATGAACAGGATATCAGCTCTGGTTGTCGGATGAGAGGGGTCGTCAGACTGAAAAGCTGACTTTGGTGTCAGATGAGGAGAACCATCAGGCTGAAAAGCCAATTTGACGACCACTTAGTATAACCGACCTGTTAGAGTGAGCGACAGGCATGATCGACAAGGGTCGACGTCTCGAGTGAGACTTACGAGTCGAAGTTTGGCTGTGTCGGACGTGTACTTTTACACAAGAGTACCCGCGTAAGGGGACATAATTGGACTCCACAGTTTGGTTGTGGGATTGGGTCGATTTGAATTTTAAGGACGAAATTCTTGAAGGGGGGAAGATTGTAACGACCCGTCGCGAGTTATCGGGGTTAATTAAGAATTAATGACGGATTCGCGAGGCTAATCAAGGATTAGTCGAGGATTATCGGACATTTAGGGCGAAATTATAATTTTACCCCTAGACGAGGGCAAAAAGTTGACTTTTGACCCAGGAGTTACGATGGCCAATGGCCGATGATCGTGACGTAGATCGGGATGATACGAGTCTGTTGACAGGCGGCATGTCGAATTCGGACGTTCGACGAGAAAGTTACGGTTCACGAAAGTTTTTATGCACTATTTATGGCGGCACGTTTTACGAGAAAAAAGTGAACTTTTATCCTCAAGTGGGCCAAGATATTTAGGGGCAGGCTCAATGGATGAATGACACCTGTCATCCATCCATTGCCCACCCAAATTGATACATGCATATCCCATTCCCCATTTCTCACGGCTTTCCCGATCTCACCCAAAAGCCTTTAAACCCAAAACCATATCCCTCCTCCCCATTCGATTATGTGAGCATAGAGTGAGAGAAGGACTGAGAGGTGGCAGCAGGGCGCCCTGAACTGCCGTGGAAGGAGAAAGGAAGGCAGACCCGACAAGGTACAGTTTTGGTTTCAAAATCCCATTTTTCTTTTTGGACGTTATGGACGGTTTATGTTGATTAGGGGATGGTTAGTGGATTGGTATGTTGGCTAGGGGATAGTTTTTGATGATGAAAGACGATTGGACGTCCTTGGGGATAAACGGGAAGTTTGGGCCGTGAATGGGGAAATCGAACCAGGGGTGTTATGGTGTTTTTCTTCTTTTTAATCATATGGTTAGGTTCCTATGATTGAGACAAGTAGATTAGGATTGAAATGGAAGAAAAAGGATGAAAATTGGTTGAGTCATGGGGCTGGACTGGTCACGCCGTTCCAGCCGGATCAGATTGTAGAGCTGAACCGGACCAGCTGGTCGGCTGGAGGTAGGAGATGAACAGTCGCCAGCTCGTGAAGCCCACGTGTAGCGACTTCAGGTGGCGTGTGTGGGCACGTGACCCACTTTTTGGGGATGGTTCCAAAATATGAAATCATCTATTCGATGTAACAAACATTTTGGGACTGGGTTCGAGTCGATCAAACATCGTTTCGATATGGTTCGGGGTGTCCGAAGGTTTAGGATCGGGTTTAAAAATAGTTAAAAATTTTGGAAAATTACGGGGATTTAATGAGGGGTTATTTAAGTAGTTATTAACCCTTTATTATGGTTTGGAAAAGTTCGTGAACCCCGGAGACGGTGATTGGCTTCAGAGAGACTTATGAATTCAATGCATGCATAAATGTTTTATGAATGCATGCATAAATGATTGGCCCCGGAGACGGTTTGGACAGCTTGGTCGAAGCACGGCTTCAGACGGTCTATAAGTGGACTTGTTTTATGAATTCAATGCATGCATAAATGTTTATAAAAGTTTTAAATACATGTTTTGTGATTCCATGAGTTCATTTTCTTTTGGTACCTAGTATTTACGTAATTGCACGTATTTCGAGATTTTCTGCTTTCTGTTGTGACTTTACGTGCTGGTATTTCACTGAGGGTTTAATGAATGAGTTTTGGATTTAGAAATATGGAATCAGGCATGAGACCCATTTCATTTACGAAGCATTGAACTTAGATTCCATTTGATTTCACTAGAATTCGGGCTGGAGGTCCATTTGAATTATACGATCGGGCTGGGGGCCCCGTTGGTCTACGAATTTAGGCTTGAGGCCTAGTTGACTTTAGTATCGGGTTTGAGGCACAGTTGAGTGTGAAATCGGGCTTGAGGCCCCGTTGATTTATGATATCGGGTTTGAGGCCCCGTTAGCTGTGATATCGGGCTAGAGGACCAGTTGGTTGTGAAATAGGGCTTGAGGCCCCGTTGGACTGTGAAATCGGGCTTAAGTCCCAATTTGGTTTATGAAATGAGAATTTTAGGTTTGAGACCTTATTGAACTATGGATTTAGGCTGAGGCCTGTGAGATTTTAATTTTGAATCAGATTCGAGGAATCCTGTTGAGATACTCGGGTATGAAACCCAGTTGAATGTTTTCACTGAAATGTATATACCCTCCTATATGATTGGTCTCCTCCAGACGTTGTAGATCCTCGAGTGTCACGATCCACTGCCTGGGATGAGTGACTCCAAGAGGGAGCACATGCCCAGGAGTGTGAGATATGGTATAGTCACGGACTCGGTCCGGGGACAGTCCTCCAGACGTCGTAGATCCTGGATTTTGGAAAATCCTCCTAGACGTCGTAGATCCTGGGGGTAGACTCGGAGTGAGACCCCGAGTAGTGTGCACACTTAGAGATAAATCATGACGATTGTTTGTTTAGGAATATGAGATGTCGAGGATGGGTGATATATATATATATATATAGATGTTTGTAAGAGGTTTTACAGAAACTGGTTTTGGGTTGAGATCCACGTGAATTGGATTTGGGCTGAGTCCCAATGGAAAGGTTTTGGGCTGAGTTCCATGTACTTGATTTACGGCTTTGGGTCAAGGCCCTAATGGTTTTGTGAATATTTTGGTAAATGGTTTTCAAATTCATGCATGCTTTTCAATGAAGGGCATAAACGTCATTTTGTGAAATGGTTTTTTTTTTTATAAATTCTTTATTTTGTCCACTCACGGCTTTTGATGTTTTGAATGCCCTTCAGGTTGATCGCGGATGCGGGCTGCAGTATAGACCGAGACATTACATTCCTCCTCCGGATCCTGGCTCTCTCTGAAGCCCCGAGTGGGCCAAAAGTCAGATTTATCGCTGGTCTGACACTTCGTGCCAGACAGGAGCAAGCACGTCCCACATTAATCCTGGAGGATTTGGGACGGGTCCTGACAACAATGAACTATAAGACCTGCAATACCTGATAACTATGTGGTATATCTTCAGGAATCTGATTTTAATCTTGGAGATGAAGATGACCCTAATTATTTTCACTCAATCCATGAAGAGTTCACTATCTGCATTTTGGCAAGAAGCCATGAAAGAAGAACTTCAATCGTTGGAGAAAAATGAAGTTTGGAAATTGATGGAACCAAAGAAAGGGACAAACACAATAGGCTCTAATTGGGTGTTCAAGACAAAAGAGATGCTCAAGGCAGAATTGAGAGACATAAAGCAAGGCTGGTAGCAAAGGGATTCACACAGAGAGAAGGCTTTGATTATAATGAGACATTTGCTCTAGTCTTTTCAAAAGATGCTATGAGGATAATACTCTCCTTGACTGCTCATTATGATTTTGAACTACACCAGATGGATGTTAAAACAGCTTTTCTGAATAGAGACTTGGATGAAGACATATACATGGAAAAACCACAAGGTTTTGTTGAGCAAGGAAATGAGCATTTGGTGTGTAAACTCAAGAAATCGATTTATGCTTTGAAGCAAGCCTCTAGGCAGTGGTACTTAAAATTTGACAAAGTTATCACAGCTACTGGTTTTGCTAAAAATCAGCTTGATAATTGCATTTACTTAAAGGTGAGTGGAGCTCATTTTATATTTTTGGCATTGTATGTTGATGACATCTTGCTTGCAAGTTCCAACATTCAGCTACTTCAACAACAAAGGCAATATTGAACAAGAACTTTGAAATGAAGGACCTTGGTAAAGCGCATTTTTCCTGGGAATATAGATCATAAGGGATAGATCAAGAAACGTCTTGGGGCTGAATCAAAAAAGCTACATAGAGAGGATTCTCAGAAGATTTCAAATGGAAAATTGTTCAGGATGAGATGCACCAATTTTAGAAGGAGAAAAATTGAGCAAGTAACAATGCCCTAAAACTGGTTTTGAAATAGATAAAATGAAGAGCAAACCTTATGCTTCAATGGTGGGGAAGCATTATGTATGCACAAGTTTGTACAAGGCTAAATTGAGCGTTTGATGTGAGTGTGCTTGGCAGATTCCAGTCCAATCCTGGCATGGCTCACTGAAGTGTAGGAAAGATGGTATTTAGATACTTAAAAGCAACCAAGGATTACAGCTTGGTCTTTAGACAAGATGAAAAACTAGAAGTAATAGGCTACTGTGACTAAGATCTTGCTAGTAATACTAATGACAGAAAATCAACCTCAGGCTACATATACCTCATGGCTGGAGGTGCAATCTCTTGGAGAAGTGCCAAACAAATTTCAATCTCAAATTCAACAATGGAAGTTTAGTTTATTGGATATTTTGATGCTACCAAGCATGCAATATGGTTGAAAAACTTCATTGAACAAGTTAAGGTAGTGCCATCGATATCAAGACTTGTGAAGATTTATTGTGATAACATTCTGATGTGTTCTTCTCTAAGAACAACAGAAGATCTTCATCTTCTAAATCTATGGAGATCAAATACTTTCTGGTTAGAGATAAGGTAAGAGATGGAATTATTGAAATTGAAGACATAAGATCCCACTCCATGGTTGTTGATCCCCATGACTAAGGCAAGGAGAGTTAGAGACTTGAAGAAACATGTACCAACAATGGGAGTTCTGGAGTCATTAGAAGCAATAACTATATGTGAGTAACATGTTCTATTTTTTTTTTGGTAAGAATCATGGCCTTGTTCGCATGCAGAAACATACATAAGGCACTAATCATGTTGTCTTGATTAAGCTTGTTGTCTATATGTATATAAACTGATTTCTTGAATGCCATAAGTACATGTTGAAAACAATGTTGAGTTAAAACTCAGCAATGCAAGTTTTACAAGCTATTACTGTGTTAAAAGTAGTTCGATTGTAAAAGATCAACAATTAGAATTTCAGATGAAATTCGTGAAATGGACCAAATGTGGGAGCTGTATTTTATGAAACTTCAAACGAAGTTCATACAGCTTTCTAACCTTGATTATAATAATTTGTAGCAAGTATGTCTATTTCAATTGATAGTAGTTGTAGTGTAATTGACACAAGATACTGTGTTGAGGTTGCTATGATTCTTCTTTTGAATTAGAACTGACAATTGTCTTAGAAGTAGTGTTTATTCTCCCATTAGCTCAGTGATCACTGTCATCATATGTCTTGTGCTTACTCATGAATGCATTGAAGCATGTTCGAGTGGGAGAATGTTGGATTGAACGTGCTCAATGCATGATCGTATAGTGTGTTGATAAGAACATAAGATGATGGAGCTGTTTGGGATGGCACAATCGTGTGCTTCATGTAAATGGACTAATCATATTGTAAAATATAATTAAAAGGATTTAATTATTGATATTATTCTTGAGGCAGTTAGGAAACTTCTCTCAACTGATAGGTTTGAGAGATTTAAGGAAAACTGTCATTGCTGATTGGTCTGTGTTCAATCACGTTGGACACCTTATGTATAAAACCAAGTCCTATCAAATGGTGTTAGTGTGTCCGTTTTTGTGTGCTTGGAAAGGAGAAGACGATCCTGCAATCTTTGTTTGTCCAAGATTGGAACTCAATGGCTATAGGTTATTTTTTCTTATAGATGATACATCAGTCATAATTAGTGTTAACAATCTGTAATCTTGTAGGCTAACTGACATTCATGTAGTTGTTTTTCCTACATGTATATGTACTTATATTACTATAAGATAATATATATATATATATATGTAATACTAGTATATATATGATGCTTGTGCGTGTATATATATATATATATGCGTGTGTGAGTGTGTGTGGAGTACTTTAGTGTAGTATATAAACACTAAATAGAACAAAAACAAATAAAATTAAAAACAAAAATATTTAGTCTGCGTGTGTAAGGAAAACTTGCTAAATGAAACATGACCCGTAGAATAGGAGGAGGTTATCGTTACATATTAGCACGTATGCGCGTGGCCAAAAACTTGTAGGTTTGGTAAATAAAAAATGGTATGACGTGAAACAGGGGGAGGTTCCTCATAACTCATACGATGGATCTAAGTATTCTCTTAGCTACACAAATATACTAACTAGAGCAAAACTTAGTAATTTTGGTGGAAAACATCATGCATTTATGAATTATGGTAGCTGATTTCAGATAAGAGTTGACCTATGTTTATATTGGTGGAACTTAAAACTCTCCTCACGCCTTCTTCTTTGCACAGATGCAATCCTTGTTTTCCAGCAAGCGGTGATCGATATCTATCGAGATAGTAGCATGAAAGGAAGAGAGCAATGGAGAAAGCTGTGAGAATATACGGTGAGGTTCTAAGATTGGTGAGGCGGTTGCCTCAGAACGCCAGGCCATACGTACAACACCAATTACGCCTGTGAGAACTTTGTATTTTGTAAATTATAGAGAAAGCCAATCACGAGCAGGCCCTCCGCAAGCTTTTCAAAAGGGCCAACACGCATTCCCTCTGGGTCCTCAACAAGGAACACTCTTACACCTTTTTTATTTTTATCAAACATCTGTAATTTTGTATTTGTTTTAAACACTTCTATTGCATTTATGTTTCAACCCAATTGGGTTTTTCTGTGATTGCAGTACTCTGTGGATGAATCTGGGGCCGATAAGTTAATGAAGATATGCTGATCTTAGTATGTCAATTGAGCACGAATCTAAAAATTAAAAATAAAGTGAATTGAATTTTAACAAATTTTTTTAATTAGATTTTAGTAATATGAGCATGATTTCTGCTTTCAATAATTAGTGCTTTCATTGGAAGCTGAATTAAAAAAATACTCTAGAAAAGCTCTCTAGTTCATTATTTTAGAGTCGCAGTGTGTGTTTCGCTCCCACCCTAAGCTGCAAAGGCTGAAACACGAGTTTTAGATGATCGAACATGTTCCAATCATGATGAATTGTCAGGATTGAAAGGCCACAAAGTTCAAGAACTTCGAACAGAGTCTATGAATGACGAACAAAGTATGATGAACGATGAACAAAGTTGATGAATGATGAACAAATTTAGAAACTTTAATCTTAGCATTATTTATCACCAAAAAGAAGTTAAGGCCACACTTTCAAGCTCATCGAGTAACCATCATGACAGAATATCAACTTCTTTCATTTCTCCATGCACTTGACGCATCAACGCGGGTAATGAAATGAGCAATAGAGTTAAGTCTGCATGGTTTACTTTATCGTCCTAGAACTATAGTCAAAGGCCAGACCTTAGTAGATTTCATCAAGAAGTTCACATCGGCATCACTAGAAGGAGAAAATGACAAGGGACTAGACAAAACCCCTAGGGTGATTGGCTCTTCCTTGTCACAAGATCAGGGTGTTAATTCCTTTTTACTGCAACCCTCAACAATGAATTTCCTATGGAAGCTTTTCGTTGATGGTTCATCGAACTAGAAGGGCACATGAGCGAGGATTGTCCACATCACTTCTAATGGCTCAATAATGGAACAAGCAATTCAATTTGGATTCAAAACTTCAAAAAAATGAAGCGGAATACGAATAATTGATTTTCTAGCTAGCATTAGCCAAAGAGTTAGGAGTCAAGACACTCATTATTCATTCTAATTCGAAACTGATCACTAATCATTCAAGTGGTGATTAAGTTGCATGAGATGCGAGGATGCTTAAATATAACAATAAGGTCCAAGAAATGCTTACTGCTTTCACATTTTTCACTTTTCATCGACTTCCAGATGCCAAAAATGCACAAGCCGATTCACTGGAAAATGATCATTATTTGATTATCAATTCAAGTGCTCAATCCCAATTTAGTATCTCAAATGACATCGTATTGATATCGAGGAAATTGATGTAAGACAAGTTGATTATTCATCAAGTTGGAAAGACCTTTTTATCAACTACTTGGAATAGGGTACATTACATAATGATCATCTAGAAGTCCGTAAAATCCAGATGGAATATGAGCGATACTATATTGACAATGGTCGACTTTTTTCATAAGAGCTTCTTGGGGCCGAACTTTCTATGCTTGAGACATCTTGTGTAACGACCCATCCCAAATTTCGAAATTTGATTAGTGATTAATTCGAGGATTAGTCGAGAAATCACGGACGGACGGTGTGAAATGACCGTTTTGCCCCTAGAATTGGGCGAAAAGTTAACGTTTGACCCGGGTGGTCCAATGGACCTTTACCGATGACCGTGACGTAGACCGAGATGTTACGAGTCCATAGACAAGCGGCACATCGAAATCAGATGTTCAACAGGGAAATTACGGGTCTAAAACATAAATTGGAACTATTCACGTAAACTGAGTATTTCGCCACATGGACTGTTTTGATCGGAGAAAAATCTGGAAGGACCCACCAGATGAGTGACAAGTTTCATCCATCTAATAAGCCCAGAACCCTATATTTTGGGGTTTTCATTATTTCATCAGCCATTATCTCCTCTGTTTCTGATCTCCCAAACCCGTGAAACCTATGCCCGTGTAACCCAATTCTACACAAACACCCTCCAATCTTCATCTTTTGTGACAGGACCCGTCCCAAATTCCCTCGGGATTAACGCGGGACGACCTTGATCCCGTCTGACACGGAGTGTCAGACCAAGGATAATTAAAACCTTTGGCCCGAAGGCTTCAAGAGTACACCAGGATCCGGAGGAGGTATGTGATATCTCGGTCTCTGCTACAGTCCGCACCGTATCCAACCTGAATGGTATTGAAAACAAAAAAACTGTGAGTGGACAAAAAGTAATAAGTTCGTAAATACATTTTATAAAGACCGTTATACCCTTCACTAAAAAGCATGCATGCATAGTAAACCCATTTATCCAATCACATATGTTTAAACAACCATATCCATACGGGCTCCTACCCAAAACCATTTACAGAAAACCATAACATAGTAAACATATGTGGGATCACAGCCCAGATCCATTTATAAGAATCTAGAACATAATAACCATATGTGGGATCTCATTCCAAATCCATTTATCATCATAAAACACAATTTCCCAAACCATTTGCAATCATGTTCATCCATATATTTCATATCACCAATCCTGTTACGGTAATTTAGAGCTACGCGCGTGCTACTCGGGATCTCAAACACAAGTCTCTCCAGGGTCCACCCAAGTCAATGTCCGTAGATCAATGACCCTCCATGGAGGTTACAAACCATAGCCTTTTTGAGAGTAAGGAACCCAACTAGGGGGCGACTCCACTCAGTTAGTGCTCCGTGACTACTCCGGGGTCCACCCAGGCCAACGATCCTCCCCGGAGGAGACAATCATATATAAAGGATGGCATACGAAAAACCTTTTGAAATCATTCTTTAAACCTTTCAAGGGTTCATGCCCGGCCCCCATAAGCCGTCATGAACCATAAAACCTTTCAAGGGTTCATGTCGGTTCCCATAAACCGTCATGAACCGTAAAAACCTTTCCAGGGTTCATGCCGGTCCCCATAAACCGTCATGAACCAAAAAAACCATTTATGGGTCCCTGACTCGAAATCACAATCTTAAAACGTAACTAGGCCCTATGCTAGAATCCACAAACAAACTGGGCCTCAGGCCCGATTTCGTAACTAAATGGGCCTCGTGCCCGATATCGTAAACCAAATGGGCCCCGTGCCCGATAAGTAAGTCAACTGGGTTCCGAGCCCGATTAGTAAACCAATTGGGCCTCCAGCCCGATGCCTTGTTAAAGCAAATGGACCTCAAGTCCGAGAGTTCAGAATTCAAATGGGTCTCATGCCTGATCCATAATTGAAATCCGAAATCGATTTAAGAACCAACTGGGCATCTGGCCCGAGAACGTCACTAAAAGGACTTCGAGTCCGAGAGTTTCTGTCAGGGCCCACCCATAATCCCCCAAGATTAGGGACTAAACCCTGCTCCCGTCTGACAACCAAAAAACGAAAGACCGAAACAACCTCACGAAAAACCACAAATTACATTGTCAGACGCAGGAGAAATTAAAACAACCAACTATCAACCATTATACAGAGCATAATACCAAACAAAGGAAAACAAAGCCGATATACAGAATATACGCACAACGGAAAACTTAAACCATTCCGGGGTCACTCTCGCGTACTCTAAAACTCCGACGTTGCCTCAACGTCAACCCCCGCGCTAGCTCCACGACCTGGAGGAAAATTAAAAATAGAAAGTGTGAGTGGACCAAAAGAATAAAAGTTCAAAAACCTTTTCATAACAAACCAGGGTTTTGGCCCTCCGTTTTGAAAACATACATGCATAACCCATTTTCGGAAATAGTTAATCACATAAGAATCATCTTAAATTTTTTTATAGAAATCACGTCAGTAGCATCATAAGACCATATCATAAAGCATAAATACTAAGCAATCATTATCCGATCAAACCTGCTGGACCTATCCGAGTCTTTAAACTCTCGAGTCTTTAAGCTCAATCCAGGCCTCAATAATATCCGAGTCTTTAAACTCCAAGTCTTTAAACTCAACAGGCCTACGGGGGAAATATCAATATATCCGAGTCTTTAAACTCCGAGTCATTAAACTCAATCCAGGTCTTTAAACCCAATCCGGGCCCATCCCCCGTCAATCACAATATCCGGGTCTTTAAACTCCAATAATCAGATACAGCAAATCTAATCCAAAACCATTTGAAAACCAATTCTAAATCCATATCCAAACCCGAATCCGAAACCACTGGTCCGAAGCCCTTCCGGCATCCAGACCGTCATTCCGAACCCAAATCCGGAATTCCACTTTGCAACTTTAAAACCAAATTCCGCTTTCCGAAATCCGATTCTAAAACCGAAAACCTTGATCATCAAATCATGTATCAAAATCCACTTATAATCATTGAAAATCACTTATCGTTTGAAATCCCAAAATCCCGACATCATAAGCAGAAATCAAGCTTTTCTCGTAAAACATGCAGAAAACCGTAGATTTCTCGTAAAACGTAAAATTATATAAAACAGTTATAACCTATCCGATAATCATGAAATCACATGTAAAACCATAAAACAATTATAGAAAATCAGTTATGCATGCTCAATTATAGAGAAGGGGTCCAATCACAGATACCGGGCACGTCACTCGCGTCCCGAACGTCCTGCACGTTCTTCGACCTCCTCGGGGATTCCCGATCCTATCAACAGTCACCAAAACATGTCACTAACACGTCCAACAAGGTCATCCTAAATTTCCCCAATTTTTCCGAACTTCAAACATGCGTAAAACGAAACCCTGGAACTTCAATCCCGCGGAACTAACTCGAATCGACGTCCGATTAACCCGAAACCTATCTCAAAAGATTCGTTACAGCTTCTAGACCAAAAACCTAGTTGGAAGTTTCCCCAGAAACCACCGCACGCGCCTCCACGTGCCGCCCAAAGTGGCTGCGCGTGGGCCTCACGCTCCTGCACTATTCATCGTCTTCAACCTGCGTCCAGGCGGTCCAGACCGGTTCAGCCAAACCGAATCGGCGTGACCGGTTCTCCGCCGTCCGTCCCACCATTTTCCTCCTTCTTTCCACCAATCTCTTCATCATCAACCCAGTAACCTATTCCCCTCAACCAAACACGACAACACGGCCTCGAACCCGTCGTCCCAAGCTCGAACAAAAACACCCGAACACCACTGTTTCGGTTTCTGGACACCAGAGCTTCCCCCTATCACGGCTGCACAACCAGCAGCTACCTAGGACCTTACTGAACCTAACTAGACCTTATAGAACCCTCGACTCAGCCCCTAACTTCACAACTTTAACTTTGAATCAAAACGGAAAAACATAGCAGTTAGAGGGGATTCAAGAAATTACCTGTCCTCTGATCGCCACCGTGAGCTCCGCTGGGTCTGCTCGGCTCTCCTCAGGCCTCTCGACACCACCACGGGTTCAATTTAATGGTTTGGTCACTGGAAGTGCACAACCGTGCACGGTGGTTTCTCTGGTTTTTCCTTCCTGTTTCTCAGGTTCTGATCACTTCACACACACATACGAACACACTCTAGTTCCACCCAAAAACACTCACTAACTCACACACTCTAGTTCCACCCAAAAACACTCACTAACTCACACTCAGTCTCTGTTCACTCCCTCGACCACCTTAACACACAAACACACTCTGAAATCGATCACTTTCTCCCTCAATCTCACTCTCTGTTTCTTTCCAGCACAAACACAACACTACTCACCCATTTAATTTTGCCCGTGTAAAATCCTAGAAGCCACTACACACACCCCACGTGTCACAATCCCATGGCCCAACTCAAAATATCCCAATCTCTCCTGTACACTTGTCCTCATCAGATTGCACAATTCCCAATGTGCAAAAAGACCAAAATGCCCCTACTTGTGAGTCAAAATTATCGTTTTGCCCTTTCCGTTCTAGACTTGTATCTCGCCCGTCCAATGTCCGATGAAGGCATGCCGCCTGTCGTTGAACTCAGGACGATGAGATCTACCTAACGGTCCTCGGTCTACGTGAAACTAACAAGTCTAGAAAAAAGTCAACGTTTTCCCCCTATTTTAACCAAATTATGAAAGTTCCCTCAACCTTCCGAACATCATAACTTCCTCATCGGATGTCGAAATCAGCCGTGCCACCTGTCTACGGACTCGTGATGTTCCAACTACGTCACGGTCATCGGTCAATACCCAATTGACCGCCCAAACTAAAAGTCAACCTTTTTTCCCAAACTAGGGGTAAAATCGTCATTCTACACTAACGAGCCAAAAGTAACCAACTAAACACCGATTATACTCACTAATCCGTTACTAATCACTTTGCTAATCCCGACTCTCGGGACGGGTCGTTACAATCTACCGTCCTTAAAAGAATTTCGTCCCCGAAATTCCATAGCTCGTACCTAGGTGTGGGGTCTCCTATCCGGTAAGCAGCTCTCGCCAAAACAACTACTCGGAACAGTTGCCAACCTATCATCTCCACCTTGGGTATGTCACAACACGCCCACTACCAGGTCAACACTCCTGACACTCTCAAGTCAAACGTAGCCGCACCTCGAACTACCAACTAGAACTTCATGGTGTACGCAAGGGAAACTCTATGAATAGAAAACAAAGGTATTTTAGAATACCTCATTTAGAGTACCCCATAGAGTTCATAGAGTACATCCTCACGTACAACCACCTACACCTTCCAAAACCCAGCTCACAACCTCACCTTCCCATCCCTTAGGGTTTAGGGTTTAGGGTTTAGGGTGCTGCTCCGACCGCCTGGTCGGAATAAAGTAACAAAGTCCTAAAGGCAATCCTCTAGATTGTGGGTTCTCTTCAATAACCTCATATCGATCAATAATCTCACTCCTTCCACTTCCTTCCGTCATCCTTCAACGGAACTCACCATAGTCCTGAATCTCGTCACTCCAAGTCACCTAGGGAAAATACGAGACTCTACCCTACAACCAAACAACATTGTGTACAACTCAACCAAGGATAGTAAAAGTACCTGTCACGGCACTGGGTGCTGACTGAGCCTCCTGCTGAGTCATCGTAAACACTCGGACCTGGGGTCCTGACGATCTACGACGTCCCCTCGAACTACTAGTGGCACCTCCACCTCCTCTAGTGCCTGCTGTCCCTGACGCTGTGCTCTGTCCGGGCCCCGCCGCTCCTCGGTCTACACCACCCTCCTAGGGTAACAACGGACAATCACGTCGGAAGTGACCTCGCTCCCCACAGTAGTAACACACATCCCGACAAGAAGGACCCGGTCTCCCTGTAGACGCAATAGACGTCGCACTGGCTTGCGGAGTCGGCTGTGCTCGATACCCACAAAATCCGGAACTCTGGAAACTACTAGGTCTACCAAAATGATCATCGCCCGCTGACGATGCTCCACTGAAGTTGCCCTTCTTCGGTGTCCTCTAGCTCGAAGCTCCAGAAAAATGGGGCTGCCGTCGTCGTACCGGCAAGCTAGCCTCAACCCTGACCGTAGCATCTGACAACTCTCGGAGGGTAGCAAACGATCCAGCCGTCACTATGGCTCGAAGGGCTGCCGTCGTCGTACCGGCAAGCTAGCCTCAACCCTGACCGTAGCATCTGACAACTCTCGGAGGGTAGCAAACGATCCAGCCGTCACTATGGCTCGAATCTCACCTCGCAGGTCCAACTCAAACCTACGGCACTTCTCGGCTTCAGTGGCCACAAACGCAGGAGAAAAACGAGACAACATCTGAAACTTCTGTTCGTACTCAGCCACACTCATACTCCCATGTTGGAGTTGCAGAAACTCCGCCTCCTTAGCATCGCGGAAAGAACGAGGGTAATACTGATCCAGAAATCGTTCCCTAAATGTCTCCCAAGTCACAGTATAGGCATCCCAGCCAGACAACTCGAGGGTATACCACCACTCGTACGCCGCACCGTCCAGTAAAAAGGTAGCAAGTAACACTCGATCCTCCGGTGGGCAATGAATCACTGCGAAAATAAGCTCAAGTCTCGTGATCCACCTCTGGGCTTCTTCAGAGTTTGCCCCACCACTAAAAGTCGTAGCCCCGAGCCGCTGGCCTCGCTCGATCGTAGCACTCTCTGTCCCCCTCGCCGCTTCGTCTTCAGGTCGTCGATGGGGTTCACGTCTCGAAGGCATGGTCAATCGCACGGTGAAAGGGGCATAGAATTAATCAGACAACCTAAACACAACCTCACAACAGACACAAATCGACAAACTCGACAAATCTATGCTCTGATACCAATTGTCAGGGCCCACCCCTAATCCCCCAAGATTAGGGACTAAACCCTTCTCCCGTCTAACAACCCAAAAATGAAAGACCGAAAAAACCTCACGAAAAACAACAAATTACATTGTCAGACGCAGGAGAAATTAAAACAACCAACTATCAACCATTATACAGAGCATAGTATCAAACAAAGGAAAACAAAGCCGATATACAGAATATACGCACAACGGAAAACTTAAACCACTCCGAGGTCACTCTCACGTACTCTAAGCCTCCGACGCTGCCTCAACGGCAACCCCCGCGCTAGCTCCACGACCTGGAGGGCAATTAAAAACAGAAAGTGTGAGTGGACCAAAAGAATAAAAGTTCAAAAACTTTTTCATAACAAACCAGGGTTTTGGCCTTCCGTTTTGAAAACATATATGTATAACCCATTTTCGGAAACAGTTAATCACATAAGAATCATCGTAAAAACATTTATAGAAATCACGACAGTAGCATCATAAGACCATATCATAAAGCATAAATACTAAGCAATCATTATCCGATCAAACCTGCTGGACCTATCCGAGTCTTTAAAATCCTGAGTCTTTAAACTCAATCCAGGCCTCAATAATATCCGAGTCTTTAAACTCAACAGGGCTACGAGGGAAATATCAATATATCCGAGTCTTTAAACTCCGAGGCTTTAAACTCAATCCGGGTCTTTAAATCCAATCCGGGCCCGTCCCCCGTCAATCACAATATCCGGGTCTTTAAACCCAATAATCAGATCTAGCAAATCGAATCCAAAACCATTTGAAAATCAATTCTAAATCCATATCCAAACCCGAATCCGAAACCACTAGTCCGAACCCCTTCCGACATCCAGAACCGTCATTCCGAACCCAAATCCAGAATTCCACTTTTCAGCTTTAAAACCAAATTCCGCTTTCCGAAATCCGATTCTAAAACCGAAAACATTGACCATCAAATCATGTATCAAAATCCACTTATAATCATTGAAAATTACTTATCGTTTGAAATCCCAAAATCCCGACATCATAAGCAGAAATCAAGCTTTTCTAGTAAAACATGCTGAAAACCGTAGCTTTCTCGTAAAACGTGCAATTATATAAAACAGTTATAACCTATTCGATAATCATGAAATCACATGTAAAACCATAAAACAATTATAGAAAAGTAGTTATGCATGCTCAATTATAGAGAAGGGGTCCACTCACAGATACAGGGCACGTCACTAGCGTCCCGAACGTCCTACACGTTCCTCGACCTCCTCGGGGATTCCCGATCCTGTCAACAGTCACCATAACACGTCACTAACACGTCCAACAAGGTCCTCCTAATTTTCCCCCATTTTCCCGAACTTCAAACATGCGTGAAACGAAACCCTAGAAATTTAATCCCGCGGAACTAACTAGAATAGACGTCCAATTAACACGAAACCTATCTCAAAAGATTCTTTACAACTTCTAGACCAAAAACCTAGTTGGAAGTTTCCCCAGAAACCACCGCACGCGCCTTCACGCGCCGTCCAAAGTGGCTGCGCATGGGCCTCACGCGCCTGCACTGTTCATCGTCTTCAACCTGCGTCCAGGCGGTCCAGACCGGTTCAGCCAAACCAAACCGGCGTGACCGGTTCTCCGCCGTTCGTCTACCATTTTCCTCCCTCTTTCCACCAATCTCTTCGTCCTCAACCCAGCAACCTATTCCCCTCAACCAAACACGACAACACGGCCTCGAACCCGTCGTCCCTAGCTCGAACAAAAACACCTTAACACCCCTGTTTCATTTTTCGGCCACCAGAGCTTCCCCCCGTCACGACTGCATGACCAGCAGCTTCCTAGGACCCTACTGAACGTAACTAGACCTTACAGAACCCTCGACTCAACCCCTAACTTCACGACTTTAACTTTCAATCAAAACGGAAAAATAGAGTAGTCAGAGGGGATTCCAGAAATTACCTGTCCTCCGACCGCCACCGTGAGCTCCGCTGGGTCTGCTCGACTCTCCTCAGGCCTCTCGACACCACCACGGGTTTAATTTGATGGTTTGATCACTAGAAGTGTACAACCGTGCACGGTGGTTTCTCTGGTTTTTCCTCCTTGTTTCTCAGGTTCTGATCACTTCACACACACACCAACACACTCTAGTTCCACCCAAAAACACTCACTAACTCACACTCAGTCTCTGTTCACTCCCTCGACCACCTTAACACACAAACACACTCTGAAATCGATCACTTTCTCCCTCAATCTCACTCTCTGTTTCTTTCCAGCACAAACACAACACTACTCACCCATTTAATTTTGCCCGTGTAAAATCCTAGAAGCCACTACACACACCCCACGTGTCACAATCCCATGGCCCAACTCAAAATATCCCAATCTCTCCTGTACACTTGTCCTCATCAGATTGCACAATTCCCAATGCGCAAAAAGACAAAAATGCCCCTACTTGTGAGTCAAAATTATCATTTTGCCCTTGCCGTTCTAGACTCGTATCTCACCCGTCCAATGTACGATGAAGGCATGCCACCTGTCATTGAACTCAGGACGACGAGATCTACCTAACGGTCCTCGGTCTACGTGAAACTAACAAGTCTAGCAAAAAGTCAACATTTTCCCCCTATTTTAACCAAATTACGAAAGTTCCCTCAACCTTCCGAACATCATAACTTCCTCCTCGGATGTCACAATCGGCCGTGCCACCTGTCTACGGACTCGTGATGTTCCAACTACGTCACGGTCATAGGTCAATACCCAATTGACCGCCCAAACTAAAAGTCAACCTTTTTTCCCAAACTAGGGGTAAAATCGTTATTCTACGCTAACGGGCCAAAAGTAACCAACTAAACACCGATTAGACTCACTAATCCGTTACTAATCACTTTGCTAATCCCGACTCTCGGGACGGGTCGTTACAATCTACCGTCCTTAAAAGAATTTCGTCCCCGAAATTCCATAGCTCGTACCTAGGTGTGGGGTCTCCTATCCGGTAAGCAGCTCTCGCCAAAACAACTACTCGGAACAGTTGCCAACCTATCATCTCCACCTTGGGTATGTCACAACACTGCCACTACCAGGTCAACACTCCTGACACTCTCAAGTCAAACGTACCCGCACCTCGAACTACCAACTAGAACTTCATGGTATACGCAAGGGAAACTCTATGAACAGAAAACAAAGGCATTTTAGAATACCTCATTTAGAGTACCCCATAGAGTTCATAGAGTACATCCTCACGTACAACCACCTACACCTTCCAAAACCCAGCTCACAACCTCACCTTCCCATCCCTCAACTGCTGCTCTGACCGCCTGGTCGAAATAAAGTAACAAAGTCCTAAAGGCAATCCTCTAGATTGTGGGTTCTCTTCAATAACCTCATATCGATCAATAACCTCATATCGATCGATAATCTCACTCCTTCCACTTCCTTCCGTCATCCTTCAACGGAACTCACCATAGTCCTGAATCTCGTCACTCCCAGTCACCTAGGGAAAATCCGAGACTCTACCCTGCAACCAAACAACACTGTGTACAACTCAACCAAGGATAGTAAAAGTACCTGTCACGGCACCGGGTGCTGACTGAGCCTCCTGCTGAGTCATCGCAATCACTCGGACCTGGGGTCCTCACGATTTACCACGTCCCCTCGAACTACTAGTGGCACCTCCACCTCCTCTAGTGCATGCTGTCCCTGACGCTGTGCTCTGTCCGGGCCCCGCCGCTCCTCGGTCTACACCACCCTCCTAGGGTAACAACGGACAATCACGTCGGAAGTGACCTCGCTCCCCACAGTAGTAACACACATCCGGACAAGAAGGACCCGGTCTCCCTGTAGACGCAATAGACGTCGCACTGGCTTGCGGAGTCGACTATGCTCGATACCCACAAAATCCTGAACTCTGGAAACTACTAGGTCTACCAAAATGATCATCGCCCGCTAACGATGCTCCACTGAAGTTGCACCTCTTCGGTGTCCTCTGGCTCGATGCTCCAGAAAAAGGGGGCTACCGTCGTCGTATCGGCAAGCTAGCCTCAACCCTCACCGCAGCATCCGACAACTGTCGGAGGGTAGCAAACGATCCAGCCGTCACTATGGCTCGAATCTCACCCCGCAGGTCCAACTCAAACCTACGGCACTTCTCGGCGGCAGTGGCCACAAACGCAGGAGCAAAACGAGACAACATCTGAAACTTCTATTCGTACTCAGCCACACTCATACTCCCCTGTTGGAGTTGCAGAAACTCCGCCTCCTTAGCATCGCGGAAAGAATAAGGGTAATACTGATCCAGAAACCGTTCCCTAAATGTCTCCCAAGTCACTGTATGGGCATCCCAGCCAGACAACTGGAGGGTATACCACCACTCGTACACCGCACCGTCCAGTAAAAAGGTAGCAAGTAACACTCGATCCTCCGGTGGGCAATGCATCACTGCGAAAATCCGCTCAAGTCTCGTGATCCACCTCTGGGCTTCTTCAGAGTCTACCCCACCACTAAAAGTCGTAGCCCCGAGCCGCTGGGCTCGCTCGATCGTAGCACTCTCTGTCCCCCTCGCCGCTTCGTCTTCAGGTCGTCGATGGGGTTCACGTCTCGGAGGCATGGTCAACCGCACGGTGAAAGAGGCATAGAATCAATCAGACAACCTAAACACAACCTCACAACAGACACAAATCGACATACCCGACAAACCTATGCTATGATACCAATTGTCAGGGCCCACCCCTAATCCCCCAAGATTAGGGACTAAACCCTGCTCCCGTCTAACAACCCAAAAATGAAAGACCGAAAAAACCTCACGAAAAACCACAAATTACATTGTCAGACGCAAGAGAAATTAAAACAACCAACTATCAACCATTATACAGAGCAAAGTACCAAACAAAGGAAAACAAAGCCGATATACAGAATATACGCACAACGGAAAACTTAAACCACTCCGGGGTCACTCTCGCGTACTCTAAGCCTCTGACGCTGCCTCAACGGCAACCCCCGCGCTAGCTCCATGACCTGGAGGGCAATTAAAAACAAAAAGTGTGAGTGGACCAAATGAATAAAAGTTCAAAAACCTTTTCATAACAAACCAGGGTTTTGGTCCTCCGTTTTGAAAACATACATGCATAACCCATTTTCGGAAACAGTTAATCACATAAGAATCATCGTAAAAACATTTATAAAAATCACGACAGTAGCATCATAAGACCATATCATAAAGCATAAATACTAAACAATCATTATCCGATCAAACCTGCTGGACCTATCCGAGTCTTTAAACTCCCGAGTCTTTAAACTCAATCCAGGCCTCAATAATATCCGAGTCTTTAAACTCCGAGTCTTTAAACTCAACAGGCCTACGGGGGAAATATCAATATATCCGAGTCTTTAAACTCCGAGGCTTTAAACTCAATCCGGGTCTTTAAACCCAATCCGGGCCCGTCCCCCGTCAATCACAATATCCGGGTCTTTAAACCCAATAATCAGATCCAGAAAATCCAATACAAAACCATTTGAAAACCAATTCTAAATCCATATCCAAACCCGAATCCAAAACCACTGGTCCGAAGCCCTTCCGGCATCCAGAACCGTCATTCCGAACCCAAATCCGGAATTTCACTTTTCAGCTTTAAAACCAAATTCCGCTTTCCGAAATCCGATTCTAAAACCGAAAACCTTGACCATCAAATCATGTATCAAAATCCACTTATAATCATTGAAAATTACTTATCGTTTGAAATCCCAAAATCCCGACATCATTAGCAGAAATCAAGCTTTTCTCGTAAAACATGCTGAAAACCGTAGCTTTCTCGTAAAACGTGCAATTATATAAAACAGTTATAACCTATTCGATAATCATGAAATCACATGTAAAACCATAAAAAAATTATAGAAAAGCAGTTATGCATGCTCAATTATAGAGAAGGGGTCCACTCACAGATACAGGGCACGTCACTCGCGTCCCGAACGTCCTGCACGTTCCTCGACCTCCTCGGGGATTCCCGATCCTATCAACAGTCACCATAACATGTCACTAACACGTCCAACAAGGTCCTCCTAATTTTCCCCAATTTTCCCGAACTTCAAACATGCGTAAAACGAAACCCTAGAACTTCAATCCCGCGGAACTAACTAGAATAGACGTCCGATTAACACGAAACTTATCTCAAAAGATTCTTTACAAATTCTAGACCAAAAACCTAGTTGGAAGTTTCCCTAGAAACCACCGCACGCGCCTTCATGCGCCGCCCAAAGTGGCTGCGCGTGGACCTCACGCGCCTGCACTGTTCATCGTCTTCTACCTGCGTCCAGGCGGTCCAGACCGGTTCAACCAAACCGAACCGGCATGACCAGTTCTCCGCTGTTCGTCCACCATTTTCCTCCCTCTTTCCACCAATCTCTTCATCCTCAACCCAGCAACCTATTCCCCTCAACCAAACACGACAACACGACCTCGAACCCGTCGTCCCTAGCTCGAACAAAAACACCTTAACACCCCTGTTTCGGTTTTCGGCCACCAGAGCTTCCCCCCGTCACGACTACATGACCAGCAGCTTCCTAGGACCCTACTGAACCTAACTAGACCTTACAGAACCCTCGACTCAACCCTTAACTTCACGACCAGCACCGTCCTTCCTTCTTCATCTCAATCCCTTCCTATCTTGGTCACTCTGACGGTTGCACACACACAATAAAAATGGTGGGGTGGTGTGGTTTGTGTGTTTGTATGGAGGGGGTGTTCGGCTTTGCTTGAAGAAACAAAGAAGAAGTGTTGATCAGATGAGAGAGAGGAGGATTAGATGAATGGTGAGGATTGAGAGTTTAGATTAGATGGAGGGCTAGGATTGAGTGGTGGGTGGATTAATTATAAAATAATTATTATAATAATATTTAATTATGTAGATCCACAAATTAGGGAAATTGACTAATGGGATGAGTGACACTTGTCACTCATCCATGGGTCCCATCAAAATATCTGCCCAATCAGATTTTTCCATGTCATCATCACCTCAGTATACGTGCATAGTGAAATCGAACTTCTGTGACCCATAACTTTCCCGTTCGAAGTCCGATTTCAGTGTGCCGCCTGTCTATGGATTCATATCGCCCCGATCTATGTAATGGTCCTTAGCCCTCGTCCCTCGGCCCTCAGCCATCGGACCTCCCATGTCAAAAGTCAACTATTTGCCCATTTTGAACCAAATTACCAAAGTACCCCTTAACTTCCGAACGTCATAACTTTTTCTCGAATGTCAGAATCGAACGTGCCATCTGTCTATAAACTCGTAACATCCAGAACTATGTCACGGTCATCGTTAAAAGTCCATTTGATCTCCTGAACAAAAAGTCAACGTTTTACCGACGACTAGGGGTAAAACAGTCATTTTGCATCGTTCGTCCGATTTCGCCCACTAATAACGATTAGTCACTAATCTAATCCTGAAATTCGGGACGGGTCGTTACATTTTGCTTGTGACCGGTGAACGAAAGTTGGAGAGGACGTCGAGACGATCAAGGTGGTGGCCAGAGCGGAGTAACGACGGCAAGGTAAGGACAAAACCCGTGAGCCCATTTTTAGTTCAAAAATGGTGGATCTTGTTTTGGTGGTTATTGATCAACTTGGCTATTTGGATGAGGTTCTGGAGGTTGAGGCGAGCTCAGATGGCTTGGATACAAAGCCTACGGTGGCCGAAATTGCTGGTAATTTGAGGTTGCAGGTGAGAGGTACTGTTCATGTGCGAACATGTATGATCCCATCCTAATTGCTTAGTTTGGATCACATAGATAGATATGGTAGGCTAGGACGAAGCTGTAGGAAGAAATAAGGATCTAATCGAGTCAGTGTGAAAGGTTCTGGAATCGGGTCGCGTCCACGGGTCTGCATGACCCAAATTGCAGACCCGGAAGAAGGTTGAAGGCGATGATGACGTCAGCAGGTAACATCATCATCTAACTGCTATTAGAGGTGGACCAATGGGGGCTTGACACGTGTCACTTGTTAGTACCTAGTCAGCACTGACATGTCAATGACGTGGCCCAATCACAGGTTGCCACATGTCACTAACATGTCAACGACGTTGACCAAAGGCAGGCTGACACCTGGCACTGTCAGGTGTCAGATCTGATAGATGTCAGAGTTGTCTTTGCTGACGTCAGCGTTGACTTTGCTAACGTCAGTAGTGTTGGTTTTTGCGTTGAGCACACGCATAGGGTCGCGTGAGAGCAAATGTTAAGGTGAGACCTGTGTCATTTTAAAGGTTTTGACGATCCGGATCCAATGGTGATGGCTTCAGGTCGATCGGAGATCGTTAGGTTGGTTAAATCGAGGTTTTTCACCTCCGGAAACGTGTCTGGGACACGTTGACTTTTTTTGGAGTTTTGAGGTTTTATCCTATGGACTTATATAGATAGTTAGTGACCTTCAGGTATGATTTGGATAGGATCGGAAGTTCCGGAGTTGGTGATTTATCCTCGGGAGGCTTATAGCACGCGTATCGAGATAGTAGCTAGGACCATTTGTGAGTGGACTTTTGTTTTCGAAATATGATGCATGCATAACTGTTTTATATATTTTTATATATGTGCTTTCTATGATTATGATTGTGGTATTTATGATTTACATATTTGCACGTATTTTGAGGTTTATGGTTTTATACTATGTTTATACGTTCTTGGGTTTTTGATGATGGTTTAATGAAATGGTTTTCGATTTGTAAATATGGAAATCGGGCATGAGACCCATTTGATTGGAAACTATTAGACTTGGAGTTCATTTGATTTAATGAGATTTCGGGCGGGAGGCCCAGTTGGTTTACGATATCGGGCTTGAGGCCGTGTTGAGTATGATATCGGGCTTGAGGCCGTGTTGAGTATGATATCGGGCATAAGTCCCATTTGTGGTTTATAAATGTGATTTCGGGTTCGGAAACCCTAAATGGATTTGGATTTGAGAAATTGAATTTCTGGATTTTGATGGTTTTTATGGAAATTCCGAGCATGGCCCCTTTGAAAGATTTTGAAAGGATTTTATAAAATGTTTTCCATATACCATCCTTATACGAGGATACGTGGATGGTCTCCTCCAGATTTTTGGGGCAATGGGGATGTGACGACGCATTTCCTGTGATGAGTCATTGTACGGAGCCACCAGACCGTATAGTGACTCAGGAGTAGGATTTCTATGATTAGACGTCTGAGACTTCAGACATCTGGGATGTCAGAGATTGACCTTGAGAGACCCTGGGCAGCACGCGTTGCTTTGACCATGATATGACTTCTGGGACGTCATGCGTCTGGGACGCTAGGCATCTGGGATGTCGAGAATTGATGATTGGTAAACATGATTTATTGGAATTATGAAATGGTATTTTTGTGTTTATGGGTTTGGGCTGAGTTCCCACTCTTTGTTAATTTTATGGTTTTGGGCTAAGGCCCTAATGATTTGAGGAAGGACATGGCTTTGGTTTTATAAACGTTTTTATTATATTTTGAATTAACTAGTTTTCGTATGCATGCATAGTTTTAAGTGAAGGGCATAAATGTCTCTTATGAAATGATTTTTTATTAAATTATTTATTTTCGTCCACTCAAAACTTTTATGGTTTTTAATGCCCTTCAGGTTGATTGCGGATGCGGGCTGTAGCAGAGACTGAGACATCACACTCCTCCACTAATCCTGGCGCGCTCCGGAAGGCTGTTTGGGTTGTTGGCTTGGGTATCCCTTGTTTGGCCTTCGTGTTACACGTGGGTTAGACGGGTGTTTGGCCTTCGTATCCCACGTGGGTTAGACAGGAGCATGACACATCCTACGTAATCCCGAGGGGATTAGGATGGGTTGTGTCATCCTGAGACGTTGAAGGTTCTAGCTGAAATTCATGAAGAACATTGCGGAAACCAAGCCGGTGGAATGTCGCTTGCACAAAAGACACTTAATGTATGGTTTTACTGGCCAACTTTATGTTAGGTTACATTACAATATGCCTAGAAAGGCGACAAATTCCAAAGATTCAAGTCCAACTAGTTAGCGCCTTTGGAGGAGCTGCATGCACAAACAAGCCCTTGGTCGTTCATTCAATGGGGATTTCATCGTTGGACCTTTTCCATGCACACCGGTCCCAAACAAGAAATATCTCATCGTCACCACCAATTATTTCACCAAATGGGTAGAAGAAAAAACCAAAATAATTACCTAAGAAGACGTTCAATAATTCATTTCGAGCCAGATAATTTTCCGATTTGGAATTCCCAAATTTGTGCTAACAGACAATGGAATTCGATTCACTTGTATAATAATCAATGAGTTTTTTTAGTCTTGGAAAAATAAAGCACTTTACTTCAACTTCTTACTACCCCCAAGGAAATGGCCAAGCCGAAGTATCCAACAAGACGATCCTAGATTGTATTAAGAAGCAACTTGACAATAAAAAAAGGTTGTGGGAAGAAGGGTTGGATGGCACACTCTGAACTTATTGCACAACTCCACGTTGTGCGACAACTAAGTCTCCATTCACTCTTGCATACAACACCAACAATGTCATAACACCGCATTTTGTTGGTCTAGCGCCCTTTATCAAGCTTGACGATCCTGTAGTCAACTTCATAGCTTTGAAGACTTTGCTTGATTTCAATGGAGAGTTTAGGGAAAAAGTGGTAAAGCGCATCTCCAATTGACAACAACAAGTCCTAAGTTTTTACAACAAAAAGGCAAGGATCCGGTACTTTCTCCCTGGTGACTTTGTCCTCAAGAAGAAGTTCGCAAAGTTTGCAAGCATTCTCCCTAGAAGCACTTAAAGTCTTCCACTATGAAGCACTTAAAGTCTTCCACTATGAAGCACTTAAATCTTTCTACCAGGAAGCACTCAAAGCCTTCTACCAAGAAGCACTCAAATCCTTCTACCAAGAAGCACTCTAATCTTCCACCAGGAAGCACTTAAAGCCTTTGACTAGGAAGCACTCAAAGCCTTCCACTAGGAAGCACTCAAAGCCTTCCACTAGGAAGCACTCCAAGTCTTCCTCTTGGAAGCTTTCTAAGCCTTCCTCTAGAAAGCACCCCCCAAGTCTTCCACTTGAAAGCATTCCAAGCTTTCAGGAAGCACTTAAGCTTTTCTATAAAGCACATCAAGCCTTTTTTTTAAGAAGCAAAAGCCTTCCTTGAAGGAAACACTAAAAAAAACGTTAACCCTATTTTGAAAGGCCAAGTTAGGTAGAACCCCAATGTTGAACACCCATGGCTACAATGGGGCATCCAACGAACCAAAAAGTTTGAAAGTTAATTCGAACGAATAATAAAGTTTGTAGAAGAGACTTGACATTTGAATCTCAAAATTCTGTATAAACGAAATTTTCATTTATTCATTCCAAAAGCGGTTGGCAAATCACATATCCATTGCTCAAACCAATTATTCAATGCTGGAATGAAAATACATTCATGAACAAATAACCTATAGCAACTACGGATGCAAATCCTAAAATCCCAATGTTTGGAACCCTGCCCACTATTTTGCTGAAAGTCGGGAAACATTGTCAAATAATGATTCATCTCAAGTTCAAGTTCAGGTTCAGATTTAGGCTTACGCTCTGACTTATTCTCCAACTCTTTGGTGGACATCCCATTACAACTTGCCATAACAAACTTTTGTGCTTCATATTCTTGTTGGCTACAAGTTGTCGGGGCAAGTGGTGGCAACGAGTGATCAGTTCTCAAAAGATTTTATGTTCTCAAATTTTGGATTTCCACCTCCAAAAATTTGATTTTCTCCTCTAAATCATGAAAACATCCATGCAAGAAAACATGCTCGTTGAGACCAACGTCTCATTCATTCTCGATCAATATCCTCTTGACTAATGAACGATTTCTCCCAGCCAAGAAATCGGTGTGTTTGTCTAGAATGGTCTCGATTCTTTCGAAGGCGTATGTGCTCCAACTTCATCGATTTATTTTCCTCTTCCAGACCAGCATGCTTGTGAAGTATGTCGACCAACTTGTGGGCCCCAGATTTTACAAATCTAAGGTCTCTAACATCCTAATCGTAAGCTTCCTGTGACACCCTTTTCAAAGTTTCTTTCACTATGATGGAGGAAAATTCCATATCCATAGTAATAGATGCCAGTCACATCCCTTGCACTAATCCTCCTGAACCTTCACCCCTCAAAGCCTCAATCACTTTAGGGGAAGTGAAGACAGTCTTCAACCTCTTAGAAGGTTTGGCTACATGCCCACAAGGACTGTCTAAAACTATGTGCTTGATGTATGACCTTGCTCGGTTAGAGTGACCAGGCTAGGAAGGAATCTTAGGATCTGACTTCTTCTCAATAGGAACAGCAGGTCCCTGTTTGTTATACTTATTTAGGGTGAGAACTTTTTTAGGCGCAATGGAGCACTCAACCACTCTATAACAAACCTATCGAAAAACCTTCCAAATTCCAAATCTAGGTCTCATTTGATTTGTCGTATTATATTGACTATTTCAATCGGATAGACAATTTTGTTCACTTGATAAACTGACTATTTAGTCGGGTATTTGGGGCCTTACCAGATTAAAATATCGATTATATTATACTAGACAAATTATATTATAGTAGTTGATACGAAATACTTATATCTTAAATATTAATTATGTATGTGATTATTATTATTATTATTATTTATTTTAATTAGAAATCATTATTATTAAATTATTATTTTTATCAATATGAGTATGTATTAAATTATTATTGATTATTAATTATTATTATTTTATTATTATTAGTATTAGTATTTATTCAATTATTATTAATTATAATTTTGTTTTATTATTGTTATTATTATTATTATTATTATTATTATTATTATTATTATTATTATTATTATTATTATTATTATTATTATTATTATTATTATTATTATTACACCTTTCAAGATTACTAGTTATCCAATTATTTAATACAGACAATTTCGAGGGTATTATTTTAGCCTATTTAGACCGTATAAAGGCATTCAACCTTATTAACTTATACATCGACTAATTAATACGACCGGTACCAAACACTGGTATCATATAATATTATCCTATCCATCTCCTTATACGGTGTACCAAACAAAGCCTAAGTGTGGAAAATAGCAAGCTCATATCATGAAATTCTGGAGGAATTTTCAAGGCCCCACCAATCTTCTTAAGATCAAGATGACTTTCGAAACTAGCATAAAACTCATCAAACATACGGAATAGGCGAGGTAATTTTCATATCCATGGAGGGATTTGAGTACCGCAAACTTCCTACCTCGATGTTGTTGTGCCTATACGCGCCATTATCAAACATCGTCTTAAAAAACAGTTCTACCTTGGAAATGACTTGAGTGGGTCATTTTCCAATAATCCCATAATGTGACACATAGTAACAATGCTAAAATTCATTTTCAAAAATTTCCAAGTCAAAGAATTTATTCAGCTTCACAAAACACATGATGTGTCGATAGGAATCAATATCCCGCTGAGCACGGCTGCATCGCATCCGGCCAATAACTCTGGAGAAAAACTTCGAAAACGGGAGCTTAAAACCCCAATTGATGATCAAAGGATCGTATATAGCCCCTCAACCACTGATTGGATTTTTACCTTTGTCATGTCTGAGAGCCTTCATGGAAGAGTATCTTTCACAAAGCTCCACAAGTACGCCATTGATAAAGCTTTTACGAAGCATTTAAGTAAACACAAAGTAACACTCAACATCTAACGAAATCATATGCAATTTAAAACTCTTTCTGCGTAGATGGAGTATTGGTGAATAGGGATTGTTTTGAACCGGAGAAATTAGGGATGTTCTATAATGGTTAGTGAAAAAGAATAAAATATTAAAGAATAAAATTAAAAAAATAAAAAAATAAAAAAATAAAATGAATAAAAGAATAACATGATTTGGGGTTGGGGGAAAGGGATGGGGGGTTTGGAAAGAGTTGTAGCCGAAGCTACATTTAAAAACTAAGAATTGAAATGTGAATGCGAATGCTAACTAGAATTTACAAACCATACATTAGTTTCATAGAAAAAATCGACACTTTTACGTAAGTAAATTCGAATTATCAATCACATTATTGAAACTACTCCTACTTTAACATTTGTACAATGGACTTTCTTCAAACACATATCTTGCCAACACTCTAGCATTTGCACATATTGAACCAATCACGAAATCCTATCTTCATCATCTCAATTACATACATACATTTTTCAATATTATAAAAGCACCGAACAACGGATAAACACTTATAATATGATTCACCTTACATTTTTATTGAATGCGCGTCAAACATTAAATCTCTTTAATCATATTCTTAATGCACCCAACAACGATTAAACAGTTAGGGTTGAATTGAAGTTTAAGAACTAAATTGTATGAAGTAAATAAAATTCAGAAAGTAAAATACATGGAGATTGTATTCACAATTACAAATGTTAGAAAACAAAATACCAACATATATATTGAATTATAAAATAAAACCAAATTTGAAACTTATGGCTTAATTTTCTCTAATTTTATTCTTCTCGTAAACTGAGGTATTTATAATGTACACGAGATGTAAACCCTAGACTAAAAAGGTATAATCTAATTATAGTAAATTTACTGATTACAAAGTCCTACTATGAAAAGGAATCAAACATATAGCTGGATTCAACACCCATATCACTCATGCCCAACTTGTTAATACAATTGTGAAATATCTTAATGGATATTGTTTTAGTCAACACATCTGCTAATTGTTCTTCTAATTTAATGGCAGGACCCACCACGTAATCCCCATCGATTAGCGTGGGAGGACCTGTTCCCGTCTGACACGTCAGGCAAAATCACCAAAGTACCCTCGAAATTTACGTATGTATACTTACCATGTGTCAGATAAGGGATGGGATCTTCAGAGTACGCAACTCTACATGATGCCTTAGCCTTCACACAACCCGCACCCATGATCAACCTAGAGGGTGTCAAAAACCAATAAAAAGTGCGAGTGGACAAAAACAAAGGTTTAGAAAAACTCTTTTCTGAAATCAGTCATTAAATCCTTCGTTTAATAAAGCTATGCATGCATCGAATTTATAAATAAAACATGAATCTTAAAATATGTACAATAACTAGAAAACTAGAAACTTCAGAATATTTAGACTTACTAATATCCTGACCATGTAAAACTCATGTCATGTACCCACACAATGTAACAGACCAACAAGTAGCCATATCAGTCACACTGCACGTATTAACATATTAATCAACCTCGATGTCTGCTATTGAATCATCATAACAAAGTGCATTACCGGTACGTTGATATCACTCGGGAAAGGCAGAGTCCCAGAATCGAGGTCTGAGTGTGGACCGGCTCTGGAATGACGGAGTCCCAGACTCGACGTCTAAGTCACGGTCCTAGTCTCAAGAATTAAGAAGCTAGAGGCTCGACGTCTTAGACGAGTCTCGGGAATGATAGAGCCCAACTCGACGCCTGAGACGAGTCTCGGTAATGATGGATCACAATTGGCATCTCACACCATAATCATCACCATCATTATAACACAGTCACATCATCATATATCCACAATCATATCATATCACAATCACATCATACCAAACCTCGTGAACGAGCCATTAAAATAGTCATATAAACACGACATTACAAGTATAAAACCATTCCTTATAACTCATTGAGGATCCGGGGTTTGATAAACCCAATTTACTCACAAAATGTTTCAATATCATATTTCTTAAAAATTCATAAAAATTTCGAAGAAATCAACATGAATCATATGCAACCAATCATCAAGCAATTCTCATTATTAAGCAATAAAAACCAAGTAAAAGGCATGCATAGAGATAGGAAAACAAAAGTCCACTCACATGTACCACTGCTCGCTCAAAATACGAGCTGTAAGCCAATCTGAAACTTTCGAGATGTTCGGGCTGGTCAAAGTCATACTTGAGGGTCACTAACAATTTATATAAGTTCATTTAATAAACCCCCCAAAACCCCGGAACTGAATACTCCTTTCAAACATGCTTTTCAAGGAGAAAACCCTCCAAAACACCAACCAAATGATCTTTGATCTACCTGAAACCACCACCATTGGATTCAAGATGTCTAAGGTCTTATGGGAATGCATCTATCTAACACAAGGACTTTTGGGAGCTCACTGGCTTTGGATTCCTTGACAACTCCAAAGTTAAGCTAGTTGACGCTGGTGCAATCCCAAGATGGGTGACCTACTGGGAAATTGCACGTGAGCTCCTGAAAACAAAATCGTGAGGGCTGGGCCCAAAGCAGACAATATTGTGTTAGATGGGCCGGGTCGTGACAGAATGGTATGGGAACCGGACCCCGGCTAGAAGTGTGCCAACGAGGATGCTGGGCCCTAAGTGGGGTGGATTGTAAGACCCGGTCATGGAAGCAAGAACAGTGAGCAATGCCCATGAGCTTGAGAAGCAAGAACAGTGAGCAAGACCCGTGAGCTTGGAAATGCAAGATCGGTGAACAATCCCACATCGCTCGGGGATGGAAAGGTGAAGTACCTTATATGTGTGAGTAGGCATCTATCTAACACAAGGCCTTTTAGGAGCTCACTCGCTTTGGATTCCTTGGGAACTCCAAAGTTAAGCGAGTTGAGGTTGGTACAATCCGAGGATATGTGACCTACTGGGAAATTACACGTGGGCTCCCAAAAAAAAAACCATAAAGGCTGGGCCCAAAACGGACAATATTGTTTTAGATGGGCCGGGTCGTGACAGAATGGTGGGACGGTTCCTATTGGTTTAAGGGGGTGGATTGTGTGCCAGCAGAAGTGTGAAGTGCCTTATATGTGTGGGCACGCATCTATCTAACACAAGGCTTTTTGGGGGACTGGGACGCTGCGCTACTCTGATCTGTACGAGGCCTCCCTTGGCCACGTTTGTTAGAGCTGTGTTCTCCCATCGCGAGGTCTTGGGATCAAAACACTGTAGGTAGCGCTGGTTGGGCCAGTGAGTCCAGATGAGACAATATGGTGTTAGATAGAGTGGGTCGTTGTGCAAATTTGAACTAAACTAGGCCTCTTAGGAGCTCACTAGCTTTGAGTTCGGTTGGAACTTCAAACTTAAACGAGTTGAAGGTGGAACAATCCCAGGATAGGTGACCCACTTGGAAGTTGCGCGTGAGCTCTCGGGAAAAAAAAACCTTGAAGGCTGGGCCCAAAGCGGACAATATTGTGCTAAATTGGCCAGGTCATGACAATTGTATCAGAGCTGGACCCCGACCGGAAATGTGCTAACGAGGAAGCTGGGCCCAAGGAAAGTGGATTATAAGACCCCCTCTTGGAAGTAAGAACAGTAAGCAAGACCCGTGAGCTTGGAAAGGCAAGATCGATGAAGAATCCCACATCGTTCAGGGAGGGAAAGGTGAAGTACCTTATATGTGTGGGCACGCATCTATCTAACACAAGACTTTTTGGGAGCTCACTGGCTATGGATTCTTTAGGAACTCCAAAGTTAAGCGAGTTGAGGCTAGTGCAATCCCAAGATGGGTGACCTACTGGGAAATTGCACGTGAACTCCCAAAAACAAAACCGTGACGACTGGGTCCAAAGTAGACAATATTGTGCTAGATGGGTCGGGTCGTGACACGTGGCATCACCTGATTTGCCACGTGGCCTGACAGCGATGGCGTGACTGCCACGTCATAGTCTTTTTCCTTCTAACGAGTCGACCTGCGACCTTTTAATAGGTCATTCAACCCGTAAGCTTGACCTTGTCCGTTCTCCGTCGATTCTCAACCACAACACTATGTTCTTTAACCATTCTTCTTTATTCGAACCCATAACTCACTTTACGAGCCTAAAATTGTGAAACCAAACCTGAAATTGACTGGCCGAGATGGATTCCCCACGTCCAAAGTTTGAACGTCCATCCAGGTCCATTCCCTTGTCCAAGCTGCTTGTTTCTTAGCCCTACTCACTCGCAGAAACTCAGAGAACACGACTAAGGCTTCAGCTACCATCCAAAACGTCCAAAAAATAAAAAACCCAAAACTCACACACACGGGCTCATGGGTTACCCGATTTTTTTTAGGTTTTCCAGCAGCCTTCACGGCGGTCCTTGCTCCCAGCTCTTCCCCTCACTCTCAGCTACTCTCTAGGTTCCCCAAACTAGCACCAGCTGGTGAAACCATGAAGAAAATAGGCTTGGGGTGGTTAGGTGTGTGTGTGGAAAATGAAAGAGTGAGGGAGGGATAAGGATCAAATGCGAGGGTCATAGGATGAGTGACACTTGTCACTCATCCTGTGGTCCCCACTAGATATTTCTTGTAATACGTGCACCGTAAAAATAAACCCAAAACCTTCCGTGACCTGTAAAATCATCGTGATTACGGGTTGGGTCGTTCCATTTAATCGAAGAGACTTCAATGATTTTCTCCTCTAACTTCTCTTTTATGAAGTGTCTGTCTACCTCCACTTGTTTAGTCTTATCATGTTTCACAGGATTATATGCAATATCACGTGTAGCCTTATTGTCATAATACAATCTCACTGGTGCTTCGATAGGGAAGCCCAATTCACTCATCAAGTTTTTTAACCACACAACTCGCATATTCTTTCCAACATTCCTCAATACTCAGATTCCGCACTTGATCGAGCAACAACTTTTTTTTCTTACTTTTCCAGGTTACCAAATTACCACCCACAAAAGTGAAATAGCCATATGTCAAACGCCTGTCACCAATATCTCCAACCCAATCAGCATCAGTATATCCTACAATCCTCATGTCACTATTCTTAGAAAAAAATTATGCCTTTACCTTGTGAGGACTTTAAGTACATTAATCTACTTGGAGCATGCATAAACTGACTAATAACACTCAAGGCACAAGCCAAGTCTGGTCTTGTATGAGTTAAGTACATTAATCTATCTACTAACCTCTGATAGTGTTCCTTATTGGTTGGTACTTGATAAGGATGCACTCCCAACTTCACATTTTCATCCATAGGAGTATCAATCGGTTGAAAGGCTAGCTTGCACTCCCACCATTATCCGTATAAAGGACGCAAATGGGCAATTGAAATTGTGTAAGCACCATTTTTCTGAAATAGGATAGTCACTTCACTTTAATTTTCATAAGACACAACCACGTCATTCGAGTATAATCATCAATAAAGGTCACAAACTATCGTGCACCACTCAATGAAGAAACTTTAGAGGGTCCCCACACAGTAGGATGAATAATCATAAACGGAACAAAACGTTTATTGATGCTGATAGGGAATAGCCATTTTAAAAATGTCTCATGTAAACTCAGACATATTACTAGTAGAAAAAAACTAAGGAAACAACTTCCGAAGATACCAAAAAGAGGCATGACCTAAACATCGATGCCACAACCAAATAGCTGAACTCTTAGACCCAATAACTGACCCAGCAACCCCAAACTCGTGCACTAACTTCTTTGAAGTCCCACGTGTCAGATCCAAGTAGTAGAGTTTCCCACGTCTAGTACCATATCCAATTGTCTTCCTCGTCTGTATGTCCTTAAAAACACAATAATGAGGCCAAAAAATCACAACACAACGTAAAGCATAGGTAATTTGGGTAAAAGATAACAGGTTATAGCTAAGAGAAGGAATAACTAAAATGGAATATAGGTCAAGGGTCTTATTTAAAGTAAATGTGTCTTCTCCTAGAACAGGTGAAGGTGTATCATTCGCTGTAGACACGATGGGTTGTTTAGAGGGTTTTAAAGAACATAGTTGACGAGGGTCAAACGTCATGTGATTAGTGGCACCTGAATCAATAATCCATGTTTTGTTACTAATATGAGCAGAGACATTAAGGCACTTACCGGGATTACCTAATGTTGCAATTAGAGCAGAAGCTTGATCTGACCCTTCAGATGATTCAGTTACAGCATTAGTGGAGTTGCACGCCTTTGGGACTAGTTTGGTCCACCAATCCTGGTAACTAATAAGGTCAAAACATCAAAATTTTGTGTCCCCTGCTTCTCCAAAATGACCACACAAAAACTAAGAACGATGATCATATCCATCTTAGTTGGATAAAGAGCTAGTATGGCGCAAACGCTCAAAATTACGGGACCTGTCTGAGTCGACCCTGTGGTTGGAATGCCCATAATTTGAGGGCCTTTCTGGTCCTTTTTCTCGAGATCCCGATGAGTTACTAGGCTGGGACCTCCCTCAAGAGTTCTGCTGCGATCGAACAACAAGAGCAACATTGTCAGAACTCTTTGACTCCCTGCCAAGGTTTTGTCGATAAAGAGCATCATGTCGAATATAAGCATACGTTTGTTCAAATTCAAGTACTGATTCATTTTGGAGCACTTCTCCACGAACTAGTTCAAACTCCTCATCAAGACCAGCAAGAAAGATGTGGACACATAGATGTTGAATCGATTTTTGGTATAGTTCCAAATCTTCTGCATCCTTCGTCACTACAGTATCACGATGATCCAGTTCCTGGAAGATTTCAACTAGGTCTCCATAGTAGGTGGACAGTGGTCTCCCAATCTTCTTGGTGGAGAACGCACATTGATTCAAATTAAATATCCTTGATTCATCAGACCCATCATAGGACGTTTTACTCAATACACTCCAAATCTCGCGTGCAGTGCATAATTGAAGGTACCTATTCACAATTTTTGGAGTCATGGACGTAAGCAACCATCCTTTTACCGTTTGATTTTCAGTATACCACTTAGCATAAGTGGTATCGGTGGTTTGGGGTGGAGCTGTATTGCCCATAATATAATCCAACTTCTCACGAGCAGCAATGTGCATCTTAACAATTTGAGACTAGATATCATAATTGTTCACATTAAGAACAACACCAAGACTGAAACTATCACCTTCAAATTTTACAATAATCTAAGGCGTAGAAGACTTGTCTGCATCACCCATATTACACAGAGTGAGAGACGGCATAAGAACACGATGGTTGGTGTTTACGACGAACAAGGTTTATTGCTAACCCTAACTTTAATACCAAGTTGAAGCTTTCGGCTTAATTTTCTCTTACTTTATTCTTCTCATAAATTGAGGTATTTATAATGTACACAAGGTGTAAACCCTAGACTAAAAAGGAATAAACTAATTACAGGAAATGTACTAATTACAAAGTTCTAATAGGAAAAAGAATCAAACATAAAGTTGGATTCAACAACCAATAACAAAAACAAGAGTTTAAATAGAGAAAAGACAAAGGTTATTCATAAGGATCATCGAACAGAGGCAGGAACCTCGTGAAGATAGAAATAATGGATTGTTATTCACAAGGATCACCGAACAGTTGTAGTAACCTTGTGAAGATGGAGGAAGAAATACGTGGGATTTCAGACTTAAAACTCTCGAATTGTTTCTGAATTACCTAGCTAAGGTTTTCCTTTTGGAAGGCTTAAAAATATAAAAAAAAAATTCTAAAAACTAAAGAGAGCTAAAAAATAAAATACAAATTAAAAACTAAAACAATAAGATAATAATTAATGAAAGAGTGAAAAAGGCTGAAATTCGGCAAATTTGGGCTGGAAAACGGGGCAAAAGCATGCTGGAGCAGGGCAGGCGGATTCGGTGGCCAGCTGTAGATGGAGCATGGATGGTTTCGGCAGGCGCATGATGAATGGAGTGGGTTTAGTCAGTGGGTCAGGCGCTGAGAAAACGTGGACGGAATTCGGTGGGCAGGCGCTAACACGGAGTGGTCTGGTCTGCGGATCAGGTGTTGAGAGGACGTGGGTTGCAAGGGGTGGATTTTCGGTGCACACGAGCTGAAGTTGAAAGAGCGATTCGGTAGGTGCTGGTCGGAGGCATGCATTCGACTTAGCTAAAGGCTCGCGGGCCATGGGCTGAAGGGTCGTGCAAATGGGCTTGAGTGAGTGGGCGGTGATCTGAACTGGGCCAGGCGAAGACTTAGGTTGATGCTGGATTAGGCTACTAGATTCGATAGCACCCTACCGAAATTCCTGGCACAATTTGGTGGCCTCATAACTTTTTCAATAAAACTCTGATTGAGTCGATTCTTTGGCCAAAATTCTTCAAATTTTGAGATCTATTTAATTCTGAAAATTTCCCACAAAATATAACGTTTTATCTTATTGTTTGATATGTTTTATAATAAAAGATAAGAAAAAAGGGTATAAAATGATTGAAATAATGCTCAATTCAAGGCCTATTAGCCATCTGGAAAGGTAGTTCGATTGCAAATTTTCCATCCCTTAAAATCTTCGGGTCCCTTAAACTAAATGTCCTTCTTGCAGAATGGACTTTGACTATGTGAACCACCGTTCTCCAACATTGAAAGTTTTCTAGACCGCTCTGAAAGTACACTTGTCGCATCATAAAATGATCACCTTCGAAAAATAGAAAGGTCACCACTCGAACCATTGCCAACGGGATGTCCCAAACTGTTGTAATGTAAAAAAACGTAGGGCTACAATGAATTTTTTTTTATTAGATTCTAAACAACGCGCGCGCACACACACACACACACACACACACATATATATATATATATATATATATATATATATATATATATATATCTTACATATACCTTAATTATAAAATTATATAAATATATAATATGTATATATATATATGGCAACAATAGTTTGCAACGAATGGAGACCACACATTGTAAATGGTAGAAACATGCTCTTCTAAGCGCGTGTAAAGCAACCGACAGACGTGGATCAATGGGAGCCTACCACATGGCAAAGCCAAATTGCCCAGCTGACATTGCCAACAAGCATATCAGGCGCACTCATCAAGTGTCACGCGTGAGCATCACGTGCCAGCCTCGTCTAATCGCAACCACCCACGTGTCAAAAAGTTAGGGGAGATGCTGATGTCAGCACCGACTGCATCCAATCCAAGAGCGCGTAGATAGCACGTGCTAGACAAAATTGCAGATAGCCAACTGTTCCTATCAGCTACACGCCTCCACTTGTCGGTACTTGGCGCGCATGCGCCAGACTCTTTTCCTGACATCGGTAGCGCCTGCTTGCTACCCACTGCTGCCTTTTCGGTGCATCAAGTGCATAAGCCTATCGCAATCCTCCCTTATTTCGCCATCAGGAAGATTTCGCATCACTATTGATGTCAGGATGGGAAAGCTGATGCTTCCTTGACATGGACTGCCAACCACCTACACCGTACTGACGATTGTCGGTACGTTACTCGTGCACCTGACGTCGTCAGCCACTTCTTTCCACTGGTATGGAGATTTTTCATTCTTATGTCCTTTTTCACTTTTACAGAAAAATCAATTCCACCTTTCACCTCAATCACCTATAGACCTTCCTTCAAAATGAGCAAAATAAGAAAACAAACAAAATATTTCACCTTACCTGTAACGACCCGTCCCTAGAGTCGGGCTTAGTACAGTGATTAGTAACGGATTAGTGAGTCTAATTGGTGTTTAGTTGGTTACTTTTGGCCTGTTAGCGTAGAATGACGATTTTTCCCCTAGTTTGGGCAAATTGTTGACTTTTAGTTTGGCCGGTCAATTGGGCATTGACCGATGACCGTGACGTAGTTCGGGACATCACGAGTCTGTAGACAGGTGGTACGCCCGATTCCGACATCCGAGGAGGAAGTTATGATGTTCGGAAGGTCGAGGGCACTTTCGTAATTTGGTTAAAATGGGGGAAAAGTTGACTTTTAGCACGACAGGGTTTTTGTACGTAGACCTAGGACCGTTAGGTAGGTCTCGTCGTCCTGAGTTCAACGATAGGCGGCATGCCTTCATCGGACAATGGACGGGCGAGATACGGGTCTAGAACAGTGAAGGGAAAAACGATAATTTTAACTCACAGGGGCATTTTGGTCTTTTTGGCGCATTGGGTATTGGGGATGTCAGAGATATGGACCCGGTGAGACCCCGGGCAGCACGCGTTGCTTAATACCGTGAGATATGACGTCTGGAACGTCAACCGTCTAGGACGCTAGGTATCGGGGATGCCGGAGATGGAAAAATGATAAATGAATATTACTGGATTGATGAAATAACTCTTGGATTTACTTTTGGAAATTGAAACTATGCTTTGGTTTCCGGGCTAAGGCCCTAATGGTTATTTCTAAATAAATATGGGATTATTGGTTTTTGGTGCATGCATATGATTTTACTGAGGGGCATAAATGTCTTATAAATGTTTTTAACAGACTTGTTTATTTTCGTCCACTCACAGCTTTTGTTTTTAATGCCCTTCAGGTTGATTCCGGATACGACTGCAGCAGAGACTTGAGCATCGTACACCTCCTCCATCGATCCTTACGCACTCTGGAAGCCCGTTTGGGCAATGGCAATCGGTTATCCCTTGTCTGGCGCCTCTTGTCAGACGGGAGCACGTCACATTCCATGGTAATCCCGGGGGGATTAGGATGGGTCGTGTCAAGTGGTATCAGAGCAGGTTTTGCTCTTTTGTGCGCGAAGGACGAGGGTGTGATGTCTCTTTGGGCTGCAGTTCCGTTGTCAACCTGATAGATAGTTTTGGGTTTTTTTGGTGAATTAGGTGTGTTTGGCCCGATACGCCGTGCATTGTTGCAATTCAACCCAGGTGGGGTTGTATACGATTAACTGGTAATGTGGGACTGTCGGTTCGGTCATGTGATGATGGACGGTTGTGCTACTGGGCACAGCCAGGTTCAAGGAACCCCATCTGAATAATGTTATGGAAATGCGAAACTCAGTTGAGTATTGGTCTATGTTATGGACCCTGGTAGTGTTTGCTAGTGTACGGGGTGTTGGTGCATCGGAGTTAGCCGATGACCTTCGTGGTGGAACCCACGATGGAACCCACGTTGAGTTGACAATTGGATTGGATTGGACGTCTATACGATGTCAGGACCGCGGGGGTCGGTCAGGTTGTGGATTTTACTGCAGAAGGCAGTTGGGTTCGGTGGAACCCTACGGTGTGATTTTGGAACCCTAATTTATAATCGATGGGCTGGAAAAGTGAACTTTAAATGAGAACTTGTGCTGCGACGAGCGGCTGAGGTCGTGGATGACCATGTGGATGACTCCAGTGAGTCTTATGGGTTTCGATCTATGGATACGGTTGTGAGATAAAATATGGAATCCCGTGTTGGATCGAATATTAGTGTGATGTGTGGATACGGATCTTGACAACGATGACTGTTGGTCGACAGTTGTGTCGAGATGACTGGCTATCGAGGGTATTTTGTGTGGCTTTCACACTTGAGGATCAGGGGATGTTCAGGGAACGTCCATCATCCTGATGTGCCAGTGGTCAAATTGGAGGTACCCATAGTCGTGGGGTACGAGTGCTGTTACGGGATCATCGTTCGTAATGAACGGAGATTCAGGGTAACAACTTAGCACACAGTGTGCTGGCATGGGTGTTCGTGTGCTAGTGTGGATGTTCGTGTGCTATGTATGGATGTTGGTATGGTGATACCTTTATGCCAATACTAGTATGGATGCCTGTGTGCTGATACTAGTGTTGATGATGGTGCGCTGGTATTGGTACTAGCGCTGGTGCTGGTGTCAGAAATTGTGTTGACGATGAGCCACCAGTTGGGGTGTGACTCTGTCATGATGGACATGTGATCGGTATCTGCGACTCAGTAGTGATTGAGGCTTGGACTGGATAGGATCTAGTGGAGGTTGTGTCGTGTTGGGATAAGTCCCAACAGATTTATGATGAAAAGTGATGAATGGATCAAAAGGTATGATTGAAAATTTGGGGAATCTTGGGATGCTGTTCCATATGTCATGTGTATTGGTGGACTTGGGGAGTTTTGTCAACTCCGAGATTGGTAAGATTGTTTATTTCTTATATCCCCAGAGAGTACAAGGAAATTATTGAAATTGAAAAAAAGTCGGGGAAAACCATTCGTGGTATTGATGTGGGATTTTGTGATTGTGAATCACTTGGAACCTGAGGATTGAACCTGTTAAGGTCGAAATGTGAGACAAAGGCAGTATGGCATGCACATTCAGGTAAAATTGTAGATATCCCGTTCGGAATCGGGGTGTGTGCATACATGATTATTGGCAGACGTGAGGTCCGAGTAATGAATTGATTTTTGGACACGTGGTGGTCCAAGTGAGGTATGGACGTGGGCAGTCCAGTGGTTGGACTTGACATCTCATTTGGTAGCATGTCTGTTTCCAACATGGTTGGAACTCCCGATTTGGGGAGGGTTGTGATTGGGAGACGAGAGGAGTGCTCGTCTCCGCATTGGTAATTGGTATTCCGAGGTCATTGGGGTTGACTTCTTATTTTCTGCCATGGCAGATGATCATTGTTGTTCCCAGTACGTTGAGTGTGTATTGGTAGGTGGAACCATGTTTGGCCTTGGGTCATTGGACACGAGATGTTGTGTATGATTTTGGATTTGGTGGTGAAATGCGAGGTCATCTTTCCACCAAGGGAGATTTGGCGAATGATTCATTGAGGGTGAAGGACCCTACGATCAGCTTTCAGATGGATTGTTAGCTATGTGAGCATGTGTGGATCCTAGGTGGATCTGATTTGTGATGTTGTCGACCTTGGTCGATGTGACGATCTAGGATCGTGATGTTACTTGTCGGGTGACGTAGCGATGGATATGGATTGTGATCTTGATGATCCAGATGGGTGGAGAGTTTATCACTCTTACCTTGATATGTGAGTCGTAATTGACAGGACTGAACTTCTTTTCGGAGTAAGTCCATATGGGTTGTGACTTGGTTGAGTAGGTTTCCGATGTGGTCGGATTTTGTCAACCTTTGACATGTGAATATTGGGATTGGCTTCCCTATGAAGTCAATCGAGTGTTTTGAGCAGGTAACCGATAGGATCGGTTATGTTACGTCTTGATGGACGTAAACGAGATTTTGGGTTTTGGAATCGAATTTCTGGGTGACGATTCAGGATTCGATTGCGAAGCTCGAAAATGGATTACTGGATTTGGGTGCGGAATGATTATTCCAATGCTAGCTTACGGAATAATGATTTCGGATTCGGATTTGGACATGGATTGATAATATGATGTTGGGTTCGGATTCAGGATTTCTTACGAAATTGCGGATTCGGATTCGGAATTGGAACTAGATGACGGGTGGAGTTCGTTTTGTCTCATGTTGGTTTGGGGCAAAGGTACTTCATTTTTGGAACGTGTTTGGCTATGACCTGGGTGGCTATAGTCAGATTGATGGATTGAGGTACGTACAGGGTACGAGGATTGATACTGGTTAGGCTGAGTGGTGCCTAATGGCGGTACATGGAATGTACCAGTAGTGTGTAACTAATGTGTTGGTAATCGGATTGGTTCTGATATCATTTGTTTGGCTGTATTGTGGACTGGATATTTTAGAATTGGGACCATGGGATTGTGACATGTGGCAAAGGTCTAGTGGGTTCTAGTTGTGCACGGTTCAAATTAATTGGGTGAGTCGTGTTTGTGGTCGTGCAATCGAAGAAAACAGAAAGTGAGGTTGAAGGAGGAAATCGATCAGGTGAAGGGAGGTGTGAGATGTTGTGATATGGTGAGTGAGAGTAGAGATTAAGTGAGAACTGTTGAGTGAGTTTGAGTGAGAGTTTCATGAGGAAAACTGGTGTGAGGAGATGGTGAGTTCTCAGGGAAACAGAGAGGGAGTTTGGTGGTAGTGCGAACCTCAGTGATCAAGTTGATCAAATTGGACTCGAGGGGAAGCTAGGACGACTCTGTGAACTCCAGGGAACGCGCGGCGAGCACGGCGGCGGTCGACAGGCAGGTAATTTCTTCGATCCTTTTCGATGCTCTGTTTTTCCGTAAAGTTCAAACGTTGAGTCGTGAAGTTAGGGGCTGAGTCGAGGTGTCTGGTAGGTTCTAATCGACTCCTTAGGTCCTTAGGAACCTTTTGGTGTCGACGCCACGATGGGGGGTTACACGGGTGGTCGGTTGGTTAAACAGAGGTGTTCAGGAGGTTTTGTTTCGAGCTTGGGACGTTGAGATGTAGGCCGTGTTGTCGTGCTTTGATGAGGGGAATGAACTACTGGGTAGAGGACAAAGAGAAAGGTGGAAAGAGGGAGGAAAACGGTGGACGGATGGCGGAGAACCGGTCACGCCGGTTCAGACCGGCTGACCATCAAAGAAGAAGGTGAACAGTGTTCTGTGTTCAGGCTCGTGAGGCCCACGCGCAGCCACATTGGGCGGTGTGTGGAGGCGCGTGCGGTGGTTTCTGGTGAAACGTCCAACTAGGTTTTTGGTCTAGACGTTGTAACGAATCTTTTGGGATAGGTTTCGGGTTAATCGGACGTCGATTCGAGTTAGTTCTGCGGGATTGGACGTTTAGGGTCTTGGTTCGTTACGTTTAGAATCCGAGGAATTTTGTGGGAAATTAGGAGAACCTTCGTAAACGTGTTAGTGACATGTTTTGGTGACTGTTGACAGGATCGGGAATCCCCGAGCGGACGAGGAACATACGGGACGCGAGTGACGTGCCCGGTACCTGTGAGTGGACCCCTTCTCTATAATTGAGCATGCATAACTGTTTTTAAGTAATTATTTTATGCTTTCAACTATGATGCCATGTTTACTGAATATGCTATAACTATTTTACATTATTGCACGTTTTTCGAGGAAGTATGGTTTTCGGTATGTTTTACGAGAAAGACTTGATTTCTGATTATGATGCTATGATTTTGGGATTTCAAACGATAAAGAGTTTTCAATGATTATAATGGGATTTTGGAACATGATTATGATGATTAAGGGTTTTCGATTTTAGAATCGGATTTCGGAGAGCGGAATTTGGTTTTAAGGTTGAAAAGTGGATTTCCGGATTTGGGTTCGGAATGACGGTTCTGGATGCCGGAAGGGCATCAGACTAGTGATTTCGGATTCGGGTTTGGATACAGATTTACAATTGGTTTTCAAATGGTTTTAGATTGGATTTTTTGGATTTGGTTATTGGGTTTAAAGACCCGGATATTATGATTGACGGGGGACGGGCCCGGATTGGGTTTAAAGACCCGGATTGGGTTTAAAGACTTGGGAGTTTACAGACTCGGATATATTGATATTTCCCCCGTAGGCCTATTGAGTTTAAAGACTCGGATTATTGAGGCCTGGATTGAGTTTAAAGACTCGGATAGGTCCAGCAGGTTTGATCGGATAATGATGACTTGGATTTATGTTTTACCGTATTATTTTCATGATGCCTATTTTGTGAATTATAAAGGTTTTTATGATGATTACTATGTGATTTATAGCTGTGTTTACTTAATGGGTTATGCATGCATGTTTTCAAAATGGAGGGCCAAACCCTGGTTTGTTTAAGAAATGGTTTTCGAAACTTTTATTCTTTTTGGTCCATTCACACTTTCTGGTTTTTAACTGCCCTCCAGGTCGTGGAGCTAGCGCGGGGGTTAACGTTGAGGCAGGGTCGAAGGCATAGAGTACTCGAGAGTCTTTCCGGAGTGGTTTAAATTTTCCGTTGTGCGTGTACTCTGTGTATCATTTTTTTTTTCTTAGTTTGGTACTATGCTCTGTATAACTGCTGACTCTGCGGTGTTGTAAATTCTCCTGCGTCTGACGATGTAATTGGTGGTGAAATGCGAGGTCATCTTTCCACCAAGGGAGATTTGGCGAATGATTCATTGAGGGTGAAGGACCCTACGATCAGCTTTCAGATGGATTGTTAGCTATGTGAGCATGTGTGGATCCTAGGTGGATCTGATTTGTGATGTTGTCGACCTTGGTCGATGTGACGATCTAGGATCGTGATGTTACTTGTCGGGTGACGTAGCGATGGATATGGATTGTGATCTTGATGATCCAGATGGGTGGAGAGTTTATCACTCTTACCTTGATATGTGAGTCGTAATTGACAGGACTGAACTTCTTTTCGGAGTAAGTCCATATGGGTTGTGACTTGGTTGAGTAGGTTTCCGATGTGGTCGGATTTTGTCAACCTTTGACATGTGAATATTGGGATTGGCTTCCCTATGAAGTCAATCGAGTGTTTTGAGCAGGTAACCGATAGGATCGGTTATGTTACGTCTTGATGGACGTAAACGAGATTTTGGATTTTGGAATCGAATTTCTGGGTGACGATTCAGGATTCGATTGCGAAGCTCGAAAATGGATTACTGGATTTGGGTGCGGAATGATTATTCCAATGCTAGCTTACGGAATAATGATTTCGGATTCGGATTTGGACATGGATTGATAATATGATGTTGGGTTCGGATTCAGGATTTCTTACGAAATTGCGGATTCGGATTCGGAATTGGAACTAGATGACGGGTGGAGTTCGTTTTGTCTCATGTTGGTTTGGGGCAAAGGTACTTCATTTTTGGAACGTGTTTGGCTATGACCTGGGTGGCTATAGTCAGATTGATGGATTGAGGTACGTACAGGGTACGAGGATTGATACTGGTTAGGCTGAGTGGTGCCTAATGGCGGTACATGGAATGTACCAGTGGTGTGTAACTAATGTGTTGGTAATCGGATTGGTTCTGATATCATTTGTTTGGCTGTATTGTGGACTGGACATTGGATACTGTGCGCTGGGCAGATTGATCTTGTCGGGTTCAGTGATTTTATGAGCAGGTGCTCTTAGCCATGGTTGGCTTGTGGAACCCTAGTTTTGAGATGTGTGTTCACTGCTGGGCTGGTATTCAATGTGTTCCAGTTACACCACTTGATGGAGTAAGTTGACGGTATACGTACACTCAGGATGAGTGAATTGGTGGTCTGAGTAACCACGAGTAGCCTTGTGTGACTTGATCACACCGTGATTTTCCCAGCGTTTTGGTTCGCTGACGGAGTCGGCAATTATGGCATTGAGATTATTTTGTGTCGCAGGATTGAGCTTGCCCTGCGAATGGTGATCATGTGGTTGATCTTGCGCTACATCGAGAGTGATGTAATACGTGGTGTTGTCACTGACTGGCTGATGGTTGGGGCTTTACTAGGGTGGTAAAGTTTTGTGATGACAGTTTGACTGATGGTGTCAGCATGGACTGACAAATGAGATTTGGTGACTCCCAATGGGAGCGAATGTAAGGATATTTTGAATGGAAGGGAACCGTTTAGCTGAAGGAGTCAGCTAAATGGTTATGCGATTCTATCGCGGATCAGGTGATTATGTCCACTCGAGGTGGTCAATTGTTGTTGTTGTGACGTATGACTGAGATGGTATGTCTGGGTACAAACGAGGGTGGTGTTGTCCCAGTATGTGGGTGAACAAGTGTACACAGATGTGTGGTCGAATTGTTTTCCACAAGGTGGTTGTGGAATAAGATTGTTGGTAATTTCGAGGACGAAATTCTTTAAGGAGGGAAGGTTGTAACGACCCGTCCCGAATATCGGGATTTAATAATATTTAATGGTGATTTACTAATCTGGGATTAGTTGGGCGATTTCGGACGAGTTGTGCGAAATGACCGTTTTGCCCCTGGGCGTGGGCAAAACGTTGACTTTTATTTCGGATGGTCATATGGACTTTGACCGATGACCGTGACGTAGTTCGGGACGTCACGAGTTCATAGACAGGTGGCACGTTCGATTCCGACGTTCGTGGTGAAAGTTATGATGTGCGGAAGTTCAAGGGCGTTTTCGTAATTTGGACGATATAAGGGGTAAATGTTGACTTTTCGATCGGGATGTCCGATGGCCGAGGGCCAAGGACCGTTGCGTAGGGATCATCGATACGAATCCAATGACAAGCGGCACGCATCAATCGGAGTCCGTATGACCGAGTTACGGGTCAGGATGCGTGAGGGGCATTTTGGTAATTTTCCGCACAAGGGCAGAAATGTAATTTCACATGGGTCACTGTTTCATTGAATTGGCCGTGTGGTGGATGCCTTGTGCGATCGATCCCATGTTTGTTTATCAATTAAATGATGGAATTGGACCGGTTTGGGGTGGATTTGCACATGGGAATGAGTTGGCATCGATTGCACGACATGGGCACTGGGTTTTTCTATGATTTTCGGGTCAGTGCGGGAACCTTTACACAGTGGATTGAGGACGGTTTTGGACGCCTTTAACGGCTAAATTGAATTAAAAGAATGAAGAGTGTGTCGAGGGCAGTTCACTGAGATTGAGAGATGGAAAAATGGAGTGGAAATGGTGGAGGAATGCTCAAAAACCCGAAACTGGGTTCTGGGAAATTCAAATTCGAATTTCCAGTTTTAGGCCAGCCCAAGCCTAATTGATGGTGGATTGAGCTTTCTGGAACTTCAACGTATCGAACCAGATCAAATGGAGCAAGCTTTGGGGCTCCTAGGGCCGTGGACGGACGAGGTGGACGGCCGGAAAACTCGAGCTTGAGTTGTGACGATTGAGGTATTGTCGAGTTCAATTAATCATGGTAATTGGTTCGTATTAGTCCTTATTAGCTTCCTGTGAAGTTAATTTGATAATGGTTGAGGATTGGAGGAGTTTTGGTGATCGACCCGTTTTGGGTGATCACGGGTTGTTGACTTGATTAGGGAATGGTTGATGCTAATCATGGACACAGAACTGAAATTGGGGGATTGATGATTGTTGTAGGATCAATAACGGATTGAATTGATATCGAATTGAGGGTGATTGAACCGGATCCTATCGCGGGCTTTTCGACCCGTTTACCAGACAAACGGGTGAAGAAGGAACACTGTAGCAGTCACTGTAGCAGGCGCGTGGCTTTCACGCGCAGCCACTCACGGCGGCGCGTGACGACGCGTGGACATAAATCTCGAGGTGAGGTCAACATGACTTTTATCCTATACATTGTAACGAACATTTTGGGATTGGTTTCGTATCGATCGGACACCGTTTCGTTATTGTTCGGGATGTCCGAAGGTTTTAAATCCAGTTTATAAATACTTAAAAATTCGGGAAAATTACGGGACTTGAATAGGATGTTAATGATGAGGTTAGTGATCCTCTAATGTGTTTTGAACAGGATTGGGAGTCCCGGTGTTAGTGGTGTGGCCCGGGAAGGCCTATGGCACGCGTATCGAGGCGCTCGGTTAAACGGTCTGTGAGTGGACATTGGTTTTATAAATTCGATGCATGCATAACTGCTTCATGATTTTTATAATTGTGATTATATGATTTATGTTGGATATCAGTGAATTTATATGTTTTCACGCATTTCGAGGCGATTTACGTGTTTGCACGTGAATCGAGGTTTTCTGGATTTGCACTGATTTCCATAAATATGGATGGATTTGATTTCATGAAACGGTTACGGACTTGTTAAAACGAATCGGGCAAGGGCCCCAGTTAATTTGTTAATCGGGCCAGGGGCCCAATTGAATTATGAAATCGGGCCAGGGGCCCAGTTAACTTATGAATCGGGCCAGGAGCCCAGTTGACTTGTATATGTGATTTCGGGTCGGGGACCCTAAAATGGAATGGAATAAACTATTTCGGATTTGATTCAACTATTTGGACTTATAACGGTTTTATGGAAATTCGGGGCAGGGCCCTTATGATATTTTGGAAATGAATAATTGAATGTGTTCCATAAAACCATCTCGATATGAGGATATTTATATCCTGGTCTCCTCCAAGTGTCGGGGACACTGGAGAAGTCACGGTGCATTGCCTTCGAGGGCTCATTGTACGGAGCTACCGGACCGTATAGTGATCCAGGAGCAGGATTGCTGGACGTCATGGACGTCAGACATCGGGGATGTCAGAGATATGGACCCGGTGAGACCCTAGGCAGCACGCGTTGCTTAATACCGTGAGATATGACGTCTGGAACGTCAAGCGTCTAGGACGCTAGGCATCGGGGATGCCGGAGATGGAAAAATGATAAATGAATATTACTGGATTGATGAAATAACTCTTGGATTTACTTTTGGAAATTGAAACTATGCTTTGGTTTCCGGGCTAAGGCCCTAATGGTTATTTCTAAATAAATATGGGATTATTGGTTTTTGGTGCATGCATATGATTTTACTGAGGGGCATAAATGTCTTATAAATGTTTTTAACAGACTTGTTTATTTTCGTCCACTCACAGCTTTTGTTTTTAATGCCCTTCAGGTTGATTTCAGATACAACTGCAGCAGAGACTTGAGCATCGCACACCTCCTCCATCGATCCTTACGCACTCTGGAAGCTCGTTTGGGCAATGGCAATCGGTTATCCCTTGTCTGGCGCCTCTTGTCAGACGGGAGTACGTCACATTCCATGGTAATCCCGGGGGGATTAGGATGGGTCGTGTCAAATTTGCTCTAAACCATTTACACACCCAAACACCTATAACTAAACACCACACCACAATCTCACTACTCTATCATCTCCTCTATCCAATGTGAAACCTAAGGGAGTAGACAAGGACGACGGTGGGCTGTACACGGCGACAAATCACGGTGAAAATGAGAGAAAACCCGAAAGCCCGTTTAACCTCATTTTTAGAACTTTAAGTTTTGACGACCATTGAAAAAACTAATGGGCCCTAACAGGTTCTAAGGTTCAAGACGATCTCATTGGGCTTGGTTCGAGGAGCATTGGTGGCCGGAGCTGAGAGATATCGACGGGGAAAGTTATGACCTACTGTTCATCAAATTTCAGGTAGATTTTAGATCGTTTTTCCAGGTTTTGATCATACAAATCGATTAGTTAGGATGAGACAAATACATAGGAAGAAACGGCATTGAAAATGGTTGAGGAAACAGGGTTTAAGAACCGGGTCGAGTCGTGGGTCTACGCGACCCGATTTACAGGACCCGCCGAGAGGTTAGCGATGATGACATCATCACCTATCAGGTTGTCAGATGACGTGGCTCAATGGAGTGATGGCACGTGTCACATGTCAGTGCACAGTCTGTAACGAACCACCCTGAATATCAGAATTAAATACTAATTAATTATGAATTAACGTGACTAATCCCTGAATAGTTTGGAGAATTCGGACAGCTGGCATGAAATGACCATTTTGCCCTTGAATTGGGAAAAATATTGACTTTTGACCTGGATGGTCAAATGCAAGAAGACCGAGGACCGTTACGCAGATCGAGTCGATACGACTCAGTAGACAGGCTGTACATCGAAATTGGACATTCGACGGGGAAGTTACGGGTTAGGGAAGGTTCAAGGAACTATTGTACGAATTACGAAACAGGCGAACTTTTGTCTTAAGTGGGCCAAGATATTTTGAACTGGCCCAATTGATAAGTGACAAGTGTCACCCATCCATTACCTATCACCCCACATTCATGCACCATTCATCCTCATCTGTTTCATTAAAACCAAACTCGTAACACACAAACGACCCACCCCAAAAACTCAAACCCACAACCCACAATCCTCATCCGTTGTTGTTGGGCCGTGAAGGGATGTTCAAGAGGAGACTGGGATGAGCTGAACGATGACGAGGTCGAGGACTGTCGTGGATGGTGGTCGGGAAATTGAGAAGGTAAGTTTTCGGGTTTGAATTTTGTACTTTTAATTAGGGTGTTTTCTGGGCATTTTTGAAGTCCAATCCTTCTTCCTAGGATCAATACGAACTCATGGGGTCTGTTACGAGGACTATAGTGGCCAGAATTGACGGGGAAGCAAGCTTGAAGCTTCCCGTTACTGTTCAATCATGAAAGATAAATTCTAAGCCTGGTTTCACGTTCTTAGGTAGTTAGATCGATAGGAAATGATGAGACGAAGAAATAGGAATAATTCCCATTGAAAACAATTGAGAAATGGCTGAGAACCGACCTCGACGGTTCGCCGGTTTAGTTGAACCGAAAAACTAGATAATCGAGTATGAACGGGGTTCGATCGTAGGTTGAAGACGACACTTTTCTGGCGCGTGGGGCAGAGTTAGGGTTCATGGTCAACACATGTTTTCATCCTTTCATTGTAAGAAAAATTTTGGGACAGGTTTGGAGTCGATCGGACACCATTTCAAGGTAGTCTTGAGTGTCCGAAGGTTTAGGGTTTATTTTAAATACGTTTAAAAATCCCAAAAAATTAGGGGATTCAATGTAGCCTATTTGAAGTAGATTGTAACGACCCGTCCCTAATTTTAAGGACTAATTAGGGATTAAAGAATGATTTAGCGAGGCTAATCAGGGATTAGTCGAGGATTAACGGACGTTCAAGGCGAAATTACGACTTTGCCCCTAAACGAGGGCAAAAAGTTGACTTTTAACCCGGGAGGTCCGTTGGCCGAGGGCTGGGGACCGTTACGTAGATCGAGGCGATAAGAATCCGTAGACAGACGGCACGTCGAATTTGGACGTTCGATGAAAAAGTTACAGTTCACGAGACGGATGCCTTTTGGCATTAAGTGGGGCCCAGATATTTTAGACAGGTCCAATCGATGAGTGACAAGTGTCACCCATCCATTTCCCATCCCAAACACGTTCATGCATATCCCTTCCCCTTTTGTTCGATCATCGTCCACGCCCACCAAACCCGAGTAACCCCTCCAACCCAATCCAAACCCTTCCCCCATCTGATCATGTGTGAAGCCCAAAGAGTGAGGTTAGGGCCGCGAGGATGATGGCTAGCCAAGAGGAGCGCCGTCGTGGAAGGCGGAGGACCCTTGTGCAAGGTAACCCGATTACACCCAAATTTTCATATCTTGGATTCAAACATTATAGAGGGTTTTCATTGATTATAATAGGTTTGTTAGGGTGTTAGGAAGGTTTTCGAATGGTTTTGGGTGGTGGTTGACGGTTGAGGAGCCCTAGGAGAAAACTGGAAAATTGGGTTGTGGGGGAGTTATTGAACTGGTAGGATTTTGTGGGCTTTTCGTGGTTTTGATCACACATTAGGTTTCTAGGATCGAAATAGGAAGAATGGAATTGGTTAGGAAGAAAAAGGACAAAAATTGGGCGATTTAGGGGCCTGAACCAGCTTCGTCGGTTTGGCTGGATTAGATTGCAGAGCCTGGACTGGACTGGCTGGTTGGACCCGGTCGGCTGGTGGTTGAAGACAACCCTGTGTAGGCGCGTGAAGCCCATGCGCAAGGACTTCAAGCGGCGCATGAAGCCCACGCGCAGGGCCTTCAGCTGGCGCGTGGGGAGATTTTTGGGGAAACTTCCAGCATGTAATTTCATCTATTCGATGTAACAAACATTTTGGGACTTGTTTCGAGTCGATCGGACATCGTCTCGATATAGTTCGGGCTATCCGAAGATTTAGGATCGAGTTTAAAAATAGTTAAAAATTCTGAAAAATTAAAGGGCTTTAGTGAGGGGTTAATTAAGTAGTTAGTAGCCCTCTAAAGTGATTTGGACGGGTTTGGGAACCTCAGAGACGACGTTTAACTTGGGAAGGCGTACGATGCGCGTATCAAGGCGGCAGCTCGGACAGTATATGAGTGGACATTCTTTTATGAATCGATACATGCATAAATGTTTTATAAGTATTTTAATACATGTTTTGAGATGTCATGAGATACATTTGTGTGTGTGTGTTTACGTATGGGCACCTACTTCGAGGTCTTCGGTTTTATACGTGCTTATACGTGTTTATGATTTCTATTTTAAAGAAAATGGTTTAGAAAAGTAAATTGACCCATTTGGTTTTAGTTTTGATTCAGGCATGTGGCCCTATTGATGACCTACGGGTCTGGGTCGTGGTCGTGACGGGTGCTGTGGGGACAGCGACAGAGGATTCGACGCTTGCCTCCGAACTGTGGATGTGCTCCTTCCGGAGAGATCACGATGCACGTCCCGTGGTCAAGCAGCCACCGGATGCTTGACTTCGGAGTGCTGACGGTATAGGAGATCGATCGATGACATGTGCACCATGTCCTAGAGATGGTCGTGGTAGTGATATGTTCACGACGATATACCAGGATTGAGAGCTATCCTAGACTGATGGTTGCACGCATCACTATGATCGAAATCATGAATGGCCCTGAGGTATCTGGCTTGATGCCCAGTTCGATTGTGAAATCGGCCTGGAGGCCCCGTTGGGTCATAAATTCGGGCTGGAGACCCAGTTGACTTGTGGTATCGGGCGTGAGTCCCATTTGTGGTTTTCCATACTAGTATGTATATACCCTCCTTATGAGTGAATTGGTCTCCTCCAGACGTCCTTGATCCTGGAGTGTCACGATCCACTTCCTGGAATGAATGACTCCAAGAGGGAGAACATTCCAGGAGTGAGAGATATAGTATAGTCTCGGACTGGGTCTGCAGACCGTCCTCCAGACGTCGTAGATCCTGGATTTTAGATGATTCCTCCCAAACGTCGTAGATCCTGGAGGTAGACTCGGAGTGAGACACCGACTAGTGTGCACACTTAGAGATTTATCGTGACTGGTTATTTCATTTGGCATTGAGATGCCAAGGACGAGTTATACGTATATATATACGTGGTTGTACGAGGTTTTACTCAGATGGTTTTGGGATGAGACCCATGTGTATTGGATTTGGGCTGAGACCCTGTGTTTCATGATTTGAAGGAGACTCGTTCTAGGTTTCCTTATTTTGGATTTTGGGCCAAGGCCCCGTGTTCTATGTTCGAAAAATTGTTTTCGAATGCATGCATGCTTTTTAGTGAATGGCATAAATATCTTTTTATGAAAATGTTTTTATAAATTCTTTGTTTTTTCCATTCACGGCTTTCGATGTTTTGAATGCCCTTCAGGTGAATCATGGATTCGGGCTGTAGCAGAGACCGAGACATCACATTCCTCCTCCGGATCCTGGCGCTCTCTGGTAGTCTCGGTTGGGCTAAGGATGAAATTTTCCTGGTCTGACACTTTGTGTCAGACTGGATTAGGCACGTCCCACGTTAATCCAGGGGATTTGGGGCGGGTCCTGACAAGTGGTATCAGAGCGGGTTTTGCTCTTAGGGTGTGCGCGCAGGCCGAGGATGTGATGTCTCTGCAGTCGTAGCAGCCCACCATCAACCTGTTAGTTAGGGTAAGAGTAGGAGGAACCTCGTGCCAAACGAAACAAGGTGTGTTGGTTCAGGGTCTGATTGGCTTCAGATGCTGCAATTTCTGAGAGAGTAGATTCCGAGTAGGATCAATTTTTCATGGGAATCTAACAGCGTAGGGACGTGTTTTACTTGAGGTGGAATCCAGTGGACCAAAAGACACGGATTGACGGCCTGAGAGTCGTGATCGCCGAGCGGTCGTGTTAGAAACGGAATGGAGCAAATTGGAATCAGAGGAGGTCGGACGTTAAGGTCGTCCAGGATAGAACTGCAAGGATCAGAGATTGTGCTGCTAGGAGTAGTCAGAGACGCGAGGACCTTAGTTGAGGCTGGTTGGAATAGGAATGTTGACTCTATTTGGCATGAGATGCCACGTTTCGGTATGTCAAATCTCGGAGGGATGTCGACTGAAAGAAAATGCCTGGAGTAGTTGTTGTGTGACGTGGTTGGAGGTAATGGCGACTTGTAGCATTGGTGCAGCGTTAGGCACGAAGTTTGGCCGAGTTCTGATAAAGGCCAGCGGCTAGGTGCCGTAGAGTAACGAGGGGACAAGGTCCTCGGATTGTGATTACTGGTTGCTAGGACACCAGTGTCGGAGTACATTGACTCTTCAGAGTCGAGCGTGAGGGATCACTTGAGATGGACACGCTCCCTGCAGTGACCAGCCGAGTTACGATAACCCTAGTTGGCAATCGATTGGACGAGTAACCAGGAGAGCGGTACTTGTCGATCGAATTCCGAGGTGGATCGATCAACGGATGTTGTGTGTTGAGTGGTCGGTTCCAGTGGTGAGTGGACCCCTTAGGAATATTAGGTTCGGAGTTTCGATGGTGTTGGGTGTGGGTTGTGACTGCACGAGTTCGTGGTAGGTACCACCATCAAGGCTGGATTCGATTTTAGTTGTTGAGAATCGGGAGACGTTAGGGGAACGTTCATTTTTCGATATGAAATGGTCATACCCGGAGTCATGGGGTATGAGGGAGGTAGAACCCTTCCGACCCGAGCAGATATAAGTGGCGATTGCTCGGTAGGACAAGGTTTTAGGATTATTTTGATTCGCGCTCCGTGTGCGGTGATACGATAACGAGAAGAGACGAAGAACCACGAGCTGAGGGTAGCTTAGTCGTGATGTGCTCATGGTAAGGTTCTACCACTACACGACGAGAAGGATTCATCGACTAGTGTAGATTCTTGGGAATCATGTTGGAGATGGCTTGGTTGACTGCGGTTGACCATACCTCCTTAGTTTGTGTACGCTTGTTTAAGGAGAAATCTGATGGTGAGAAATAGAATGGGTCACTACAGTAGTTGTCGACAGTTTTCGTGGGTCGCAAGAATGGACAACACGAGTACTGTCGTGAGGATTCGTGACCGGAGGGTCGGATTTGGTAGTATGCAGAGAGTTGATGGCAGATCATAACAGGAGCCTGTTGTGACTCCTCGATCGAGTGGTACATCGGATTCGGATGAATTGACATCCTTTTTGGATGTGCATAAACGATCATAAACGGATAGGCGAGTGGATGATTTCAGATGTGTGGATGATGTCTGAGTGAGTTGAGGGTCTAGTGGTGATAGAGTTGGCCGACGTGCCCTAGAGTGTAGTCGTGCGATTTCAGTGGACAATGAGCGGGACAGAGAGGACCCCGAGTGGCTTGGTGCGAGGTATGGCCTATACTTGGTTTGACAAGGTCTGGCCTGTGAAGGGATTGGTGATGGGTAACTTAGACCGTTGTGGACGGACGGCCCGAGTGTTAGGTGCGAGAATTTGATCCCATAAGGATTGGGACGTGCGAATTAGGTTACCGACGTGAACGGCGATGGAAGAAGTCGATGAGAATAAATGGAAGTGTTTAGTTCTGAAGGACAGGATTAAGCATTACAGTAATTATCATAGAATACTCTTAGTCGGAGAAGGAGGACTTCTAGCTCAGTCATTGGAAAAGTTAAATATGCTTCCAACATGGTTGCAACTACTCTTGACTTAGAGGCCGGTGAAGGAGACTTCTCGTTTTCTGCTCTTTAGCAGATAGTGCTAGGTACCGGAGGATGAAATAGGATGACCTTTGATGTCATCATTTTCGACTTTCCTCATGTGGTTCAATGAAAAGAAGATGACAGTTGAGGGTTCAAAGAGGGTGTAAGAACCGAACACCAAGGTTGTGGGTAAAATTCGATTGACTTAGAGATTAGATGATTCGTAGTGTCACATCCAGTGACGTGACAAGTGAGTGCCCGAGGTGAGTCAAATCGAGTAGTGTAAGGACGATCGGGATGACTGAGGTGATTGTGACGACCTTGAGGTGAGTAGACCGAGGTCTGGTCATCATTGGAGTGAATTGCCTTGCTGATTATACTAAGCTAGGAGCAAAGGAGAACTTTTTGATAAGACGGTTGAGGAATCTCTTAGCATGGTTGGTAAGATGACAAGAAAAAGATTAGTTGAGGTTAAATATGAGACGAGAGCGATACGTAGATATCGATCAGGAAGATATGAATAGCAGATGCCTCAAGTTGGATTTGAGGATAGAGATTGTACTGGATTGAGGCTGGCTCGTGACACACGTTTGAGCATCGAACTGATTTGTACTATGATCAGATGTCGTCTGACATATTGGTATAGTGACTAGACGTCGAATGCTGTATACTCAAGCCGTGTTGATGGAGCGGGTTTGGAGATTAAATGAGCCGAGAGCTCAGGCCATGCGGGCCAGAAGAACCCTAGTGACTGCGTGTGTTTCTTGCCGAGACAAGTGTGACAACCCGGAAATTCAAAAAAACAAAAATTGGAAAAATTGGAAAGAAAGGACGATTTTGCCAATAGTTATGGGGGGCGAAAGTTGACTTTTTGATCGGGACCTTGTTTGGACTTTCCGTAAGGACCGTTGGATAGGTCTCGAGACGCCGAGTCCGTAAACAGGTGGCATGCATCAATCGAAGTTCGGATGACAAAGTTACGAGTCTACATACATGAAGGGCATTTTGGTAATTTGTTATGGCAGAGGCAAAATGGTAATTTGGCTATAATGGCTGATTCACCTATGGTAATGTTGTTTTAACCAAACGATGAACACCTGTACTTGTTGAATTGGGCGTGGGATTGCCACAAGGTGACATCTGTCACTTTAATAAAACAATTAGTGGCAATTTGAACTCTTCACTTGGCCGTTTAATATGAACGGTTTAATTGAAACAGAGCATCAATGTGCTCAACACCCAGACATCCTTAAGACCCTTCATTCATGATCAATTGAGGAAGTCTGAGAGAGGAGGAGCAAAGGAATTGAATGAAAAAGAAATGATATAGAGAGCAAAGATGAGGCGAAAACCTTTAAACCCGTAAGCCCAAACCCGTAGGAATTCAAATGCTCCCAAAAATTGAATTTGAATTTTGTAGGCCGTGATGACTACAATTGAGGATCATGTGAGCTTTCTGGAACCTTTCTGATTAAGACCATATCAAAATTGAAGAGAATTGATCAAGAACTGGACCCGCGCCGGTTTGGAAATTCCATGGTTGAGTTCAGGTGATTGGAGGTAAAGGCTTTCGAAATTAAATTCAAAATCATCTTTAAAATGAGTCTACGATGTTGTCTGACTAATTAATTGAAGGATTCAATGATGATTTGATGTCACACGATGAACATCCTTCAAAAGTTTGAATTAAGTTGAATTTGTTTGAACTAATTAGGATTGAAATTGATGTTACAAATCCATAATTAAGGTGTTTTCGATGCTATTAGATGGATCAATTGAAGAAAACGAGTGGAAATTGACAGGGATTGAATCGGGTTGTCTCGCGGGTTGCAGGGCTTGAATTGCAGGAAACAGGCTGGGACGATGACACTGTTCATGGGTGCGTGGGCTTCACGCGCAGCCGCTCACGGCGGAGCGAGGGGACGCGTGAAATCGAATCTTGAGGTGAGTTCAACATGAAACTTGCTCCTTTTAATGTAACAAACATTTTGGCGTTGGTTTCGAGTCGATCGTGCACCGTTTTGATATAGTTTCGAGGGTCCGAAATATTATGTTTTGTTTTAAATTCGTATTTAATTCCTGAAAAAATTATGGGAGGTTAATATGATCTTTATTGAGTCATTAGTGACCCTTAAGGATGATTTTGGACAGGACTTGGGATTCCCGAAAAGTGTTAGAAAATATGGAAAGGCGTGCAGCTCGGAAAGCGAGTGATATGGACGGTGTGTGAGTGGACTTTTGTTTTCTACCCAGAATGCATGCATATATGTTTTAAATGCTTTATTATATAATTTGAAATGATTTGGCATGATTAATGTTTCGATATGATGATTTTTGGATTTTGGGAATATTATATTTATTTTGACCACGATTTTTGAGAAAATTATGAAATTGCTGTTTTGGGCGAAGGCCCGGGATTTGAGATTGGTTTTGACTCGAATTATGAGTCAGGGATTGATTTGATGGATTTGTAATGGGTTTATGTGAAAATGGCAACTCAGGTTGCGATTACACGGATTTGCGTGAAAATGATATTTTGGGCTTGAGACCCATTGGAGATGTGACTTTGAGTGGATTGGTATTTCCATGTCTCACATGATCATATTGATGGTTTTCTGATTTATGAAATAATCGGGACTCTGGTTTTACGGATTTTGAGGAAACTATGTTTTGGGATGAGACCTTGTGTTGATAATGATTTGGTTTTAAATGCAACTGTTTTCATTGATTTTTATGATAGTGATGTGTTGCGGATATGTAGGGCTTTCGGTTGGGAATATGTTTCCCCCGGGGTGCACCCTGTGTTGTGGATACTAAGGCTTCTGGTTGGGAATGTGTTTCCCCGGAATGAACCCTGGAGATAACGCTCGCCTCCGGGATGGGATGTGTTCGCCCGGAGAGGTCACGTAGCACGGTATGTTGTCATGCAGCTGAGGGAGGCTCGACTCAGATCAGATGTGCTAGATTATGTGCAGATCGATCGGTGATGTGTTCACGACGATCTGGAATGTCGGCTGGTGATGTGTTCACATCGATATGCTCGAATTTTGAGCGGTCCTTGAGACTATTGATTTGCACGCGTTGCAGGGATAACGTGACTAATGAGATTGGATATGGAAATGAGTCCCGTGATTTTATTGAGATTTGTGATTTATAAACATTTGTGCCCAGATATATTTTACTCATGTTTTATGATATGCATGCATGTTTGTGAAAATGGAGGGTAAGAATGTGTTTTGGTAAATGTATTTATAAAAGTTTGTTTTGTCCACTCACACCTTTTCTGTTTTATTGACCCTCCAGGTCGTGGAGCGATGATCGAGGCTTATCGGGACGTGGAGGCATGAGTGGGCACAGGTGCGGTTATCCTTTGTTTGGCAAGTACTGAGGGTAATTTCAGAACTTCAGTTGACTTGTCAAACAGGAGCAGGACCAGGTACGGTTATCTATGTCCTTCGGGGACAGGTCCTGTCAACAAGTATTCGATTGGGGTCTAGATACACCCTAGATGGATGAGACGTCGATTGTGTGTCGACAGGATGAGTAGTACGACAGTGGAGACTTGAGGTGAGTCCAGGTGTCAGCGAAGATTGCTGAGTGTTGTGAGCTACGATATGCAGACTCGAGAGTGAGTTGAGATCAGAGTAGCGCAGCGAAATCGCTGCAGTGGAGCTGAGCATTACCGACTAGTAATGATCGTGATCGTGGACTTAGGGAGTGTTAGAGGGGATGGTGTTCCTCTCAACAGTGGATTACGGTTGCGAACCGTTCACTGATAGAGGTTAAGTATCGCTCCGTGGGAGTAGTGAGAATAGTTGTCGGATTGGACGTCGAATAGGATATTGGCTCCGATTGTCGGATGAGAGAGGTCGTCCGACTAAAAAGCTGACTTTGGGTGTCAGATGAGAAGAACCATCAGACTGAAAAGTCAACTTGATGGCAGCTTGGAGAGGATGACCTTAGAGAGAGTATGTATTATGACCTGCTGGGTGTAGTTTGGAACATGTCAGAAAGGTATACTAAAAGGATCTAAAATCAATTTAGTATAATTGACCTGTCAGAGTGAGCGACATGCGAGACGTCGACATTCTGTCTCAAGTGAGACTTACGAGCCGACGTGTGGCTGTGTCGGACGTGTAATTTTACACAAGAGTGCCCGAGTCGAGGGACACGATTGGATTTCAACGGTTTGGTTGTGGAATTGGGTCGATTTGAATTTCGAGGATGAAATTCCTGAATGGGAAAAGTTTGTAACAACCCATCCCTAATTTTAAGGATTAATTAGGGATTGATGACGAATTTAGCGAGGCTAATTGGGGATTAGTCTAGGATTAACGGACGTTCAGGGCGAAATTAAAATTTTTCCCCCGAACGAGGGAAAAAAGTTGATTTTGACCCGGGAGGTCCGATGGTCGAGGGCCGATGACCATTACGTAGATCGAGACGATATGAATCCGTAGACAAGCGGCACGTCGAATTTGAACATTTTATGAGATGGATGCCTTTTGGCATTAAGTGGGGCCCATATATTTTAGACAGGTCCAATGGATGAGTGACAAGTGTCACCCATCCATTGCCCATCCCAAACACGTTCATGCATATCCCTTCCTCTTTTGTTCGATCATCGTCCATGCCCACCAAACCCGAGCAACTCCTCTAACCCAATCCAAACCCTTCCCCCATATGATCATGTGTGAAGCCCAGAGAGTGAGGTGAGGGCTCGGAGGAAGGAGGCTGGCCAAGAGCAGCGCCGCCGTGGACGGCAGAGGACCCCTGTGCAAGGTAACCCGATTACACCCAAATTTTCATATCTTGGATTCAAACATTATGGATGGTTTTAATTAATTAGAATAGGTTTGTTAGGGTGTTAGGAAGGTTTTAGGATGGTTTTGGGTGGTGGTCGATGGCTGAGGAGCCCTAGGAGAAAACTGGAAAATTGGGTCGTGATGGGAGTTATTGAACCCGTAGGATTTCGTTGGTTTTTTGTGGTTTTGATCACACCATTAGGTTTCTAGGATCGAAATAGGAAGGAAGAAAATTGGACGGTTTAGGGGCATGAACGAGCTCTGCCGGTTCGGTTGGATAGGATTGCAGAACTTGGATGGGACCCACTTGTCGGACCCGGTCGGCTGGAGGTTAATGACAATCCTATGCAGGCGCGTGAAGCCCACGCAGAGGGCCTTCAGGCCGCACGTGGCGGCGCGTGGGGAGATTGTTGGGGAAACTTCCAACATGTAATTTCATCTATTCGACGTAACGAACATTTTGGGACTGGTTTCGAGTCGATCAGACATCGTCTCGATATAGTTCGGGTTGTCCGAAGGTTTAGGAACGCGTTTAAAAATAGTTAAAATTTTTGGAAAATTAAGGGCTTTTAGTGAGGGGTTAATTAAGTAGTTAGTAACCCTCTAAAGTGATTTGTACAGGTTTGGGAACCACGGAGATGATGTTTAACCCGGGAAGATGTACGTCGCGCATATCGAGGCGGCAATGAGGATGGTCTGTGAGTGGACTTTCTTTTATGAATTGATGCATGCATAAATGTTTTATAAGTATTTTAATACATGTTTTGGGATGCCATGAGACACGTTTGTGTGTGTTTTTATGTATGGGCACGTTCTTTGAGATTTTCGGCTTTATACGTGCTTATACGCATTTATGATTTTGATTTAAAAGGAAATAGTTTTGAAAGGTAAAACGACCCATTTTGTTTTGGTTTTGATTCAAGCATGTGGCCCTATTGATGACATAAGGGTTTGGGTCGTGGTCGCGACGGGTGATGTGTGCACGGCGACAGACGATTCGATGCTCGACTCTGGACTGTGGATGCGTTCCTTCCAAAGAGGTCACAATCCACGTCCCGTGGTCGAGCAACCACTGGAGGCTTGACTTTGAAGTGCTGATGGTATAGGAGATCGATCGGTGATGTTTGTACCATGTCCTAGAGATGGTCGCGGCAGTGATATGTTCACGGCGACATACCAGGATTGAGAGCAGTCCTGGACTGATGGTTGCACCCATCACTATGATTGGAATCGTGACTGACGCTTAGATATCGGGCTTGATGCCCAGTTAGATTGTGAAATCGGGCTGGAGGCCCCGTTGAGTCATAAGTTCAAGCTGGAAGCCCAGATGACTTGTGGTATCGGGCGTGAGTCCCATTTGTGGTTTTCCATACTAGTATGTATATACCCTCCTTATGAGCGTATTGATCTCCTCCAGACGTCGTTGATCCTGGAGTGTCACGATCCACTTCCTGGAATGAGTGACTCCAAGATGGAGCACATTCTAGGAGTGAGAGATATGGTATAGTCTCGGGCTGGGTTCGCAGACCGTCCTCCAGACGTCGTAGATCCTAGGGGTAGACTCAGAGTGAGACACCGAGTAGTGTGCACACTTAGAGATTTATCGTGACGGGTTATTTGATTGGGCATTGAGATGCCAAGGACGGGTTATATGTATATTTATATATATGTGTGTGTGTGTGTGTGTGTGTGTGTGTGTGTGTGTCTGTGTGTGTGTGTGTGTGTCTGTGTGTGTGTGTGTGTGTGTGTGTGTGTGTGTGTGTGTGTGTGTGTGTGTGTGTGTGTGTGTGTGTACGAGGTATTACTGAGATGGTTTTGGGCTGAGACCCGCGTGTGTTGGATTTGGGCTGAGATCCACGTGTATTGGATTTGGGCTGAGACCCTGTGTTTCGTGATTTGAAGGAGACTCGTTATGGGTTTCCTTATTTTGGATTTTGTGACAAGGACTCGTGTTCTATGTTTGTGAAATAGTTTTCGAATGCATGCATACTTTATTGTGAAGGGCATAAATATCTATTTATGAAAATGTTTTTATAAATTTTTTGTTTTTTCCACACACGGCTTTCGATGTTTTGAATGTCTTTCAGGTTGATCGTGGATGCGGGCTGTAGTAGAGACCGAGACATCACATTCCTCCTCCGAATCATGGCGCTCTCTGCTAGAGCCAGTTAGGCTAAGGACGGAATTTCCCTGGTCTGACACTTCTTGTCAGACGGGATCAGACACGTCCCACGTTAATTCCGGGGGATTTGGGGTGGATCCTGACATAGATAGTAAGCCTCGAGTATGATTTGGACAGGTCCGGGAATTCCGATGATGATAATTTAGCCCATAAGGCTTATGGTACGCATATCGAGGTAGCACTAGGACAGTCTGTGAGTGGACATTGATTTCTAAATTGATGCATGCATAACTGTTTATATGTTGTTAATACTTGATTTTAGATGCCTTGAGTGCATATGATTGCAGTATTGATGATTTACACATTTGCACGTATTTCGAGATTCATGGTTATATACTGTGCTTATACGTGCTAGTATTTCTATGATGGTTTAATGGCATTGTTTCGGATTTGGAAATACGGATTCGGGCATGAGACCCATTTGCTTTGGAAACTACCAGACATGAAATCCATTTAATTTAATGAGATATCGGGCTGGAGGCCCATTTGACTTACATGATCGGGCTTGAGGCCCAGTTGGTTATTATATCGGGCATGAGTCCCATAATGGTTTATAAAATGTAATTTCGGGTTTGGAGACCCTAAATGGAATTGGATTTATGGATTTACGATGGTTTTATGGAAATCCCGGGCATAACCCTTTCAACGATTTGAGATGATTTATGAAATGGTTTTCCACCTACCATCCTCATGAGTGGTTGCCCTCCAGACATCTCGTAGTATCCTGGAGTAGTTGGTTGCCTACTCTAGAAGTCCCGTAGTATCCTAGAGTAGTCACAGGTCATTGCCTGCGATGGGTTATTACACGGAGAAACCAATTCGTATAGTGACTTAGGAGCAGGATTGCTAGAGGTTAAAACCTACCCCAAGAAGGGTCATTGATCTGCAGGTAATTGACCTGGGTGGACCCTGGGGAGACTTGAAATTGAGACCCTGGGTAGCACACGTAGCTTTGGAACCATGACGGTATTGATTGTGACATCTGGGATGTTAGGCATCAGGGATGCCGAGGATTAGTTTTGGACTGAGTTTCCATATACTTGGTTTTGGACAGAGTTCCCATATACTTGGTTTTGGGCTGAATTCCAACATGATTGGTTTTTGGCTGAGTTCCCATATATTTGGTTTTGGGCTGAGTTCCCATATGATTTATATTTATGGTTAGGGATGAGTTCCCATATACTCAGTTTTGGGTTGAGTTTTACGATTTTGGGCTAAGGCCCTAATGATTTAATCAATAATAAATGGTTTGATTACTGGTGTTCGAATGCATTCATACTTTTTAGTGAAGGGCATAAATGTCTTTTTATGAAATTTGTTTTTATGAAATTATTTGTTTCGTCCACTCACAACTTTTAATGGTTTTTAATGCCCTTCAGGTTGATCGCGGATGCGGGCTGTAGCAGAGACTGACACATCACACTCCTCCACCGATCCTGGTGCACTCTAAAAGCCCCGGACGGGCAGAGGTTTTTAGTTATTCCTTGTCTGGCCCTTAATATCACACTTGGGTTAGACGGGAGCATAGCACATCCCTTGTTAATCCCGGAGGGATTGGGATAGGTCATGTTAGGTTTGTATCAGAGCACCGTTGGTCGAGGATGTGATGTCTCTACGTGGAATCAGCATGTTATCAACCTGAAAGTTAGGGTAAAGAGTTTGAGAATTCGGTGGAATAGAACCTTAGTTAGGTTACGTTCGGCACATGGTACGATGGTTTAGGGTTCGATTGGTAGAGGATACCGTGTTTTCGAGAGGTTTGATCCCGAGTAGGGTCGATGTGTATGGGAATCCAATGGCTTAAAGTCGTAGGGTTGTTGTCGGATGTGAAATTATCATTAGGGTCGTATATGACGATTTTGAGAGTCGAGACCACTGAGCAGTCATGTCAGATAGGGATTGTGTCAGGTGGTATCAATAGAGGTCGTGGACGACCCTAGTTGAGACTATTGGGAATGGGAACATTTAATCCCATTTGGCATGAGATGCCATGTTCCAGTGTGTTGAATCTCGGAGAGATTTTGATTGGCAGAGATTTCAACGATACAGTTGTAGTTGTTGAGAATCGGGGGACGTTCAAGGAACGTTCATTTTCTTGTATGGTTTGCCAGGGTGATTGTACCCAGAGTGGTCGAGTTAAGGGAGGTAGAGTTCCTCAAACTTGAGCAGAGATAATGGGTTCTAGCTCGATATGAGTTGAGTTTTAGATTGGGTCTGATTCGCGTACTGTGTGCAGTGATTGCTATGACGATAGGAGACGATGAGCCACGAGCTTAGGATGTGACTCAGTTGTGATGTGCTTTTGTTCGGTGTTGATCTGACAACGGTGATTCGTCAGCCAGTGTTGATTCCTACAAATTGTGTCGGAATGACATATATGATAAAGATGGACTGGATGGAATCTAGCAGTGGATGGGATGTGTTGAGACTCTAACCCAACCGTGATTGAGATAACCGATGTGATTGAGATGACTAAGTGGTGATTGGAAAAAACGGTATAAAGGGATGCCGCAAGTACTGCTAGGGGGATTAGTGATCAAATATGGTGGTATGCAGTGATTTGGATACAGATCATAGCAAGAGCCTGTTGTGACTCTTTAGTCGAGCGGTACATCAGGTTGGGATGAATTGACATCTTTTTGGATGTGCACAAACGGTCTCAAACGGATAGGCGAGTTGGGAGTTGGACGGTTTATGGACACGTGGTTGACGTCTGAGTGAGTTGAGGACTAGGGAGTCCGGTGATGATACTTGGTAGGATAATCCCAATGGTTGGAAAGATGAATAGGCTTCCAACATGGTTGGAACTTCCGAATCAAGAGGAGTTGGGTGTTCTGAGGTTGAAGAAGGAATTTCTCATTTTCTACTCGTTAGCAAATGGTGCTTGGTGTCACCTAACGTGTTGAGTGTAGTGGAATTGTGTTGACCTTCACGTAGGATGAATTTTGATGTCATCGTCTTGGATCATCTTTGATTTCCCTATGTGAGTGGACGAGGGAATCCGATTAGGACATGATGAGGAGAAAGATGACGTGGAATGACAGGGATCGATGTGAGGTAAGTGAAATGAACCCACACGCTAGACGTGTCTTGTCTTTTGGTGATCTTACCAAATGTGAAAATGGTTAAGGAGCAATGTGATAGTATAAGGATTCAGAGAGGGTGTAAGACCCTATGAACTGAAGTCTATTAGTTATCTGAGTGAATTTCCTTGCTGATTATGCTAAGGTAGGAGTAGAGGAGAATCGTATTGTGAGACAGTTGAAGAATCTTTGGAATGGTTGGTGAGATGACAAGACAGAGGTTGGATATGTGAAGAGTGTATACGCTCACTCTTGGTCACGAAGAGGAGCACGTGTTGGAAACTACGGTAGCGAGATTCGGACTGGTGCGTCTTGGTGGAAGTGGTTCGGATAGACACGCATTGGTTGACATGAGTGAGTTATCGCTTGGGGTAGGCCCCAACCCTATTATGACTGTTTAGCTATATGGGTGCATAGGATGCACCAGTTGTATTTGTGATGGTAATAAAGGTTATTAGAGAAGTTTTGATGTGGTGGAGTTATGGTGGACTGGACATTGAGTACTGCGAACGAAGCCAGAGTGAGTTGGTAAGGTTTAGTGATTGATGTGAGTAGGAGCTCAAAGTCATGGATGACTAAGGGAACCCTACAGTGCAGATGTGTTATCACTACTAGACAAGTATTCGACGAGGTCTAGTTACACAAAGGTCAAATTGAGTTGGTTGTTAGGATAACCGCTTGTGCGTATGATGTTAGCGTGGATCGCTGAGGAAGTTGACTGATGTGAGTACCAAAACCGATAAATGCCGCATCTTGAGTATGGCCTACGAGGTAGCATTCGTGCCATTGTGACGGCAGGATCTAGAAGATGATTGTTTGATCGGACGCTGAGTAGGATGTCAGCTTGGATGTGATAGCCCTCAGTGAGAGTGCATATTTCAGCCTGACAACTCAAAGTTGGAAAGTGTCAGAGTAGTAGATTGAAAAGCTGACTACGATGTCAACTTCGATTGACGGATGAGAAGAACCATCAGGCTGAAAAGCCGATTGATGGCAACTTAGTATAGCTAACCTGTCAAAGTAGATGACAAGCGAGATCGATGAGTGTCGGTATCTCTAATGTGTCTTACGATCCGACCTGTGGTTATGTCGGACGTTTACGGTTACACGAGGGTGCCCCTAGTGGGAGACAGGATTAGATTCTCCACGGTTTAATTGTGGAATTGGATCAATTTGAATTTCAAGGACGAAATTCTTTAAGGAGGGAAGGTTGTAACGACCCATCCCGAATATCATAATTAAATATTAATTAATTATAAATTAACGTGGCTAATCCCTGATTAATTGGGAGAATTCGGAAAATCGGTGTGAAATGACTATTTATCCCTAGAATTGGATAAAATGTTAACTTTTGACTCAAATGGTCAAATGCACGAAGACCGAGGACCATTACATAGATCGAGTCGATACGAGTCCATAGACAGGCGACACGTCGAAATCGGACGTTCGACGGGAAAGTTACATGTCAAGGAACGTTCAAGGAACTATTGCATGAATTACGAGACATGCATACTTTTCTCTTGAGTGGGCCCAGATATTTTGAACAGGCCCAATGGATGAGTGACAAGTGTCACCCATCCATTGCCTATCACTCCACATTCATGCACTATTCATCCTTATCTGTTTCATTCAAACCAAACCCGAAACACACATACGACCCACCCCAAAAACTCAAACCCACTACCCTCAATCCTCATCCGTTGTTGTTGGGTCGTGAAGGGATTTTCAAGAGGAGACTGGGACGAGTTGAACGGTGGCAAGGTCGAGGACCGTCATGCACAGTGGCTGGGAAACTGCGAAGGTAAGTTTTCGGGTTTGAATTTTGGACTTTTAGTTAGGGCATTTTTGGGCATTTTTGAAGTCCAAACCTTCTTCCTAGGATCAATACGAACTTATGGGGGTCGGTTACGAGGACTATGGTGGCCAGAATCGACGGGGAAGCAAGCTTGAATCTTCCCGTCACTGTTCAATCATGAAAGGTAAATTCTAAGCCTGGTTTCACGTTCTTAGGTAGTTAGATGGATAGGAAATGATGAGGCGAAGAAATAGGAAGAATTTCCATTGAAAACGGTTGAGAAGTGGCTGAGAACCGGCCTCGATGGTTCGCTGGTTTGGTTGAACCGAAAAACCAGAGAACCAAGTATGAACCGAGTTCGCTCGCAGATTGAAGACGACATTGTTCCGGTGTGTGGGCTTCACGTGCAGTCGCTTGAGACGGCGTGTGGGGGTACGTGGGACGGAGTTGGGGGTCATGGTCAACACATGACTTCATCCTTTCTATGTAACAAACATTTTGGGACAGGTTTCGAGTCTATCGAACACCGTTTCGGGGTATTTTTGAGTGTCCGAAGCTTTAGAGTTTATTTTAAATACGTTTAAAAATTCCAAAAAATTGGGGGATTCAATGTTAGCCTATTTGAAATAGATAGTAACCCTCGAGTATGATTTGGCAAGTCCGAGAATTCCGGTGATGATGATTTAGCTAGGAAGGCTTATGGCACGGGTTTCGAGGCGACAGCTAGGACGGTCTATGAGTGGACATTAATTTCTAAATTGATGCATGCATAACTATTTTATATGTTTTAAATACATGATTTGAGATACCTTGAGTGCATATGATTGCGGTATTGATGATTTACGTATTTGCACGTATTTCGAGATTCATGGTTATGCATTCTGCTTATACGTGCTGGTATTTCAATGATGGTTTAATGGAAAGGTTTCAGATTTGGAAATAAGGATTCGGGCATGAGATCCATTTGATTTGGAAACTACCAGACTTGAAGTCCATTTGATTTAACGAGATATCGGGCCGGAGGCCCATTTTACTTACATGATCGAGCTTGAGGCTCAGTTGGTTATGATATTGGGCATGAGTCCCATAGTGGTTTATAAAATGTGATTTCGGGTTCGGAGACCCTAAATGGAATTGGATTTATGGATTTACGATGGTTTGATGGAAATCTCAGGCATAGCCCTTTGAACGATTTGAGATGATTTATGAAATGGTTTTCCACCTACCATCCTCACGAGTGGTTGCCCTCCAGACGTCCCGTAGTATCCTGGAGTAGTTGGTTGTCTCCTCCAGAAGTCTCATAGTATCCTGGAGTAGTCACAGAGCATTGTCTGCGATGGGTTATTACAGGGAGCAACCGGTCCGTATGGTGACTCAGGAGCAGGATTACTAGAGGTTAAAACCTACCCCCAGGAAGGGTCATTGATTTGCAGGTCATTGACCTGGGTGGACCCTGGGGAGACTTAGGATTGAGACCCCAGGTAGAACACATAGCTTTGGAACCGTGATGGCATTGATTGTGACATCTGGGATTGTTAGGCATCATGGATGCTGAGGATTGGTTTTGGACTGAGTTCCCATATACTTGGTTTTGGGCTGAGTTCCCACTTGATTGGTTTTGAGCTGAGTTCCCATATATTTGGTTTTGGGCTGAGTTCCCACATGTTTTGGATTTATGGTTTTGGGCTGAGTTCCCACTTGATTGGTTTTGAGCTGAGTTCCCATATATTTGGTTTTGGGCTGAGTTCCCACATGTTTTGGATTTATGGTTTTGGGCTGAGTTCCCATATACTCGGTTTTGGGTTGAGTTCCCATATACTTTGGTTTACGATTTTGGGCTAAGGCCCTAATGATTCAGTCAATAATAAATGGTTTGATTACTGGTTTTCGAATGCATGCATTCTTTTTAGTGAAGGGCATAAACGGTTTTTTTATGAAATGTGTTTTTATTAAATTATTTGTGTCGTCCACTCATAGCTTTTAATGATTTTTAATGCCCTTTAGGTTGATTGCGGATGCGGGCTGTAGCAGAGACCAAAACATCACACTTCTCCACCGATCCTAGCGCACTCTGGAAGCCCAGGATAGGCAAAGATTTTGAGTTATCCCTTGTCTGGCCCTTCGTTTCACACGTGGGTTAGACGGGAGCATGGAATATCCCTTGTTAATCCCGGGGGGATTTGGATAGGTCGTGTCACAGTCAGCACTGACATGTTAGTGACGTGGCCCAATCAAAGGAAACCATGTGTCACTGATATGTGATTGACGTAGACAAACCAACCAGCAACACGTGGCACCTATTAGTCTAACAGGTGTCAGGCCTGACACTGTCAGAAGACGTCAGGCTAACGTCAGCTACGACTTTGACCGTTGACCTGACGGTCAACGTTAACTTTTTGGTCAACGTTGACCGTGACTTTGACCCGCGCTTGGGGACACCTGGGCACGATTTTTGAGGTGGGACCAATGCCATTTTAGAAGTTTCGAAGATAAAAATCCAATTGTGGTGGTTTCGGGTCTAACGAAGATCGTTTGGTATGTCAAAATGAGGTTTAAAGCTTCAAGAAGCGCGTTCGGGACGTGTTTCTGGGTCGGCACTGTTCCTAGGTTTTAGATATGAGTTTATAGAGACCATTAGTGACCCTTGGATATGTTTGGACAGGCCAGAGACTGTGATCTAACTTCAAGATAGGTTTTAGGCGTTTGATTAAGCAGCATGGCAATACTCTGAGTGGGCTTTTGGTTTCTAAACTGATTGCATACATAACTGTTTTCATTATACTATTATATGATTGTGTGTGGATTACCTCGGGTCTTATTTATGGAGTATTTATACGTATTACATTGTTTTGGGCATGAAACCCGTCTGGATATTATACTGTTGATTTTGGGATTCATACATGGATTTCATTGGTTCATACTATTGCACTGTATATATTGACCATATGAATTATTGTCTCCTTTAGATATTGGTACCCTGGAGTGTTCACGGCGCATTACCTACGAAGGGTCATCCTATAGAGCGACCGGACCGTAGTGACTCAGGAGCAGGATTGCTAGTATTAGACGTCTGGGATGTCAGGCATTTGGGATGTCATACCGCAGACAGGGTTTGGGCATAGGACTCAGGAATGAGACCTCGGGTGTAACAACCAGGACATTCGAAAAAGGAAAATTTGGAATATTTAAGGAAAAAAGACGATTTTGCCCCTGGAATTGGGCAAACAATTGACTTTTCGTTCGAGTGGTCAAACAGACTTTGACCAATGACTATGACATAGTTCGGGACGTCACGAGTTCATAGACAGGTGGCACGTCCAATTCCGACATTCGAGGAGAAAGTTGTGATGTTCGGATGTTCAAGGGTAATTCGGTAATTTGATTAAAAAGGGACAATTTGTTGACTTCTCAAATGACATGGAATTTTTACGTAATTAGGGGACCTTTGGGTAGGTTCTGAGACGCTAAATCCGTAGACAGGCGGCACGCGTCAATCGGAGTTCGGACGACAGAGTTACGGGCTTAGGAGTGTGAAGGGCATTTTAGTAAATTGCCAAAGCAAGGGCAAAATGGGAATTGGTTAATTGATTAAAAACAGAGGGGACGGTGATGGGGCTGATTCAGCCATGATTGTGTTAGATAGTGACATCTGTCACTTTGATGAAGTAATTAGTGTCACAATTAAACGGTGGGAACTTTAAACTATTGTGGGCGTGTTTGAAATGAAAAATAGAGACAAGAGCACCACCATTGAATTTGATCGATCTCCCCAGCAAACTGTTGAGAGAAAAGAAGAATTCAGAGAAGGAAATAGAGGATTAAGAGACTAAAATGGCGAAGAAACACCAGGGATAGAGAGAAAATCCGAGGAGAAACCCGAAACCGTTCTTGGATAAATTTAAAGTTGAATTTGAGTTGTAGGATAGCCCAAGCCAAATTAAGGTTCGATTAAGACTTCTGGGACCTTGAGTAGTCGAACACGATCAAAAACGGGAGTAATCAAGGAGGAATTGGCCAAGAATTGGACTCGCGACTGTTTAGAACTGGTTTGATTGAGTTCGATCATTTACAGGTGTGTTCAAGTCAAATTGAGCTTGAATTCATGGTTCTAATGAGCCTGTGATGCTTCCTAATTGATCAATTTAAAGAAATCGATGAACAGATGGGCATGTGATATACTGAACAGATGTATTGGTCAAAGGAAAATAATGAAAGACTGTCATGGGGAAATATGTGTTGTTTTGGGCTTGGATGGACCACAGAGGATTGTAGAGGGATTCTCTACCATGTTTTTCCAGTTGTGGTGATTGACTCGGAAGGAGGTCAGAGGTATTGGAAACGAGAACTGCGATAGAATGGTTATAAATGGAGAAACAGTTGATCCTTTCTGTGTGTATAATGAGATGTCACTATGAGACTAGGGATTTGGTGAGGTGTGTATTGATGCTAGTTGTACTCTCAGAAGTTCTACTTTCTTTGTATGATTTGGGATCGACCCAGGTGGTCTAGTATGCAGAGGTCATATACCTTTGGGAAGGAATGTACGAGCACTGTATCGACCATCAGGATCGGTGATAATTGATAAAAAGAAAAGACTTAATGGGTGATGCGGCGATGGTCGGGATACATTGAGATTACGGCCACATCGTTGGATCAGGTTTTAGTTGGGATCCAACTCCACATCGTTGGATCAGGTGAAATCCTGTTGTTGATGCAACTCCATAGGATAGGGGTAAAATATGTTTTTTTGATTATTTGGAATGTTGGAATCCAACTATAGGACCATACTTGGTATATGATGGAGTCGAAATTTAGGAAGGGATTTGATTTACAATATGGTATAAATGATGTTACTGAGTGCTTATTGGCAGAAGGTAGAGATCAGTGAAACTTGTGATGATAAACACAACAGAAAGAAAAGTTAAATTCATTAGACATAGTAACCTTGGGAAAGGTGACAGGACCCACCCCGATTATCGCCTCGATAATCGGGAAGCATCCTGCTCCCGTCTGACAATCGAATCCAAACGACCGGAAAACCAAATAATATTACAACACACCCATTGTCAGACCAGGGAGATTAAACAAATACAACCGATTGGACCCCAAGTCCTTAGTTTCACAGAGCGTAATATTACAAAACAAGTTAAAGAACAAATCCTACTCTGTGAACTACTACTCCGCAACGGAAAACTTTATGCCTCTGCCTCTGCCTCGGCGCAAGCCCCCGAACTTGTACCACGACCTGGAGGGTAGTTAAAACAACAAAGTGTGAGTGGACCGAAACAAAGGTTTACAGAAAACAGCTTAAGGAAATCGGGGTTCGCCCTCCAGTTTTACAACACGCATGCATAACCAAATATTCGAAAATCGCGTATTAAACATTCGAACCCACTTTTTATCAGATACACATGGAAAACATTACAGAAACCCGTCATAACCCATGCAAAATAATTTAATATTACCAGAATCCAGAAACCGTCATTTTGAAACATCAATTGCACAAATCAAGTAAAGAGTGAGTCAATAATCACAATTAAGCCGTTGGATCCATCCGAGTCTTTAAACTCAATATCAGGCCTTCCCGGGATATCAACGAGTCTTTAAACTCAAAACATGATCAATAGGCCTCGGGGGTATCACAATAACCGAGTCTTTAAACTCACGAGTCTTTAAACTCAATCCGGGTCTTTAAACTCAATCCGGGTCTTTAAACCCAATTTTTGGGCCCGCCCTCGTCATCAATAAACCGGGTCTTTAAACCCAAAACCAGATCCAACAATCAACCGGGTCTTTAAACCCAAAACCTTTTTTAAACACAATAAACCAGGATTCATCATAAACCGTTTTCCAACATCATTCCGAAATCATATCTCGTCATAATAGGACTTATGTCCGAATTCACATGCAAATTCCAAAACATGCAATTCCCGAAATCACTTCACAATTATAATCAAAACATCATAAATCCGTAACATGCATAATCATATCCAGATACTTCATCAAAACATCATTCATGCATAAGCGAAAACCGTAACCTCGAAATGCGTGAAATACGATGAATATCTCGAAAAGCATGAAAACACGTAAAACCGAAATATCATATCACCATCATAAAATCATATGTGAAACCATAAGATAAATAAGTAAAATAGTCATGCATGCCCGGTTTAGAAATCAGAAAGTCCACTCACGGTTTTAGGACGCGTCAATCGCGCCCCGTGCGCTCCTCAGTAGCTTCAAAAATGTCTGGGCCTGTAAAAACGTACAAGAAGGGTTACAAACATCCCCAAATAACCGTGTGATTTTCCCTAATTTTTCCGGATTTTTCAGCGAAATTAAACTTAAGGACCTAAACTTCCGAACTCCCGAAATTATCCCGAATGACTCCCGATCGACTCGAACTCTAAAGATAAAATGTTAATTAGACTGAAGGGATTAAATCTCATGTTGACCGTGATCGGAGATGATATCATACGCGCCGTCACGCGCCGCCCAAAGTGGTTGCACGTGAAGGCCACGCGCCTAGCTACAGTACCTTCTTCCCTACCCGAATAGTCTGATAAACGGGTCTGATACCCGCGGCTCAACCCGATCAGTCCACCCTCAATTCTCAATCAATTCCTCCCGTTTTCAATCCTATTATCTTCTCTAATCCATTAATTATAGGTCTGCATTAACGATTACTCTTGACTAACACAAAATCGATCCAACTCAAGCTCAAACAGTCGAACAAGTCGACGTCTGAAACTCACCCAACCTAGCTCCATTTCCAAATTAACTTCACCAGTAGCTTAAGGGGACCTAGACGAACACAATGGCACAATCAATTGAACTCGCCGTTACCTGGAAGTCGTCGTCCTCAACACTGGATTTCCTCTGAAACTGAAACTCAAGTTCCCGGCCAACCAGTCCTCCTCCTCCTTCGATTTTTGAACGGTTGTGCTCGTAGTGACCCCAGAAGTCTAACACGGCCCTCGGTTTCGTTCAACAAGCCTCAGGAGTTAAATTTGATTTTTCCCTCCAACTGGTTCTTCTTTGAACTGGAACTCAGGTTCTTGGGCAATCCGTGCTCCAATCTCTTCAACGCTGGCACAGTAGTGTTTCTGTCACTCCCAGAAGACTCCCTAAGTGTTTAGATTTGTCTCAAGGCCCGTAGAAATTGAACTCTGAGTTTTCCCCCCAAAAACCCGAAAATGTTTTCTCAGGGTTTCTCTCAATCTCAGCCCTCACACTGATGCACAAATCACCCAACTGAATCCTCTCCTCACTCTCTTACACGGTTGATCGATCAGTGTGGCCAACAACTCATGGGAGACCAACTGTGGTCTCTGAAATTGGGTTTCCCGCAAGCACAGACTCCATGGCCATTTTTAATCCCAGCCGTGCTCTGAGCTCTGATCAAGCCCCCCATGCTGTGCTGCCCACTTCCTCAATTCACTTAAACAAAGCCCACTCATCAATCCACTAAGCCATAAACAAATGCACGCACAAAACACCACGGCATGGCCGTGTGCTCTGTTTTTCACGGTGGTGCTACAGTAACCGCCGTGAAATGACCAAAATGCCCCTCTGTGCAATAATTACGAAAATGCCCTCCAACTTACGTGACCCGTAACTCGGTCACCCGATGTCCGTTTCACTCGTGCCGCCTGTCGTTGTACTCAGGGCATCGAGACGAATCTAAGGGTCTTCGAGTCATGTGGACATCAATTGTCCAACAAAAAGTCAACTTTTTCCCCATATATCGTCCAAATTACAATTATGCTCCTGGGCTTCCGAACGTCATAACTTTCACCCTGTTCGTCCGAATCGGACGTGCCACCTGTCTATGAACTCGTGACGTCCCGAACTACGTCACGGTCATCACTCAACATCCGTTCGACCCCCTAATCAAAAAGTCAACAAATTGACCACACGAATCACAGGGGTAAAAACGTCATTTTATTCAATATTTTACAATATTACATTCTCCGAATGTCCGGGGCGTTACAAAAGGGATATGGTGTGATTGACCTAGCGAGGGGAATGAGTTCCCGAGTTATTGGGTCTTATGAGCTTTTTGGCCTGCTGGCCTGATGACACATGCGTGAGGGTGCCATTGTACCATGTCGTGAGTGGATGACATGTGATTGCGAAGATGTGACTGATTCTTATGCTACCTGGATTGTGTGGACTCGAGCGTGAGCTAGGCTACGTATTTTGAACAAGTATGTGGTATGACTGCCCATGGGGTGGGGGTTTACAAAGAAATTGAGACTGGTTGTATGATTTCTATGAGTTGGATGTGACTTATATCCGGTTGGGGTTGATTATGTTTCGAGTTCAACTTAGACATGTATCCTCGGGAAAATATTATGGCACCTACTGATTGAATTTCGAGGACGAAATTCCTTAAGGTGGACAGGTTGTAACGACCCGGACATTCGAAAAAGGAAAATTTGGAACATTGAAGGAAAAATGACGATTTTGCCCTTGGAAATGGGTGAACGGTTGACTTTTAGTTCGAACGATCAAATGGACTTTCACCAATGACTGTGACATAGTTCGGGACGTCACGAGTTCATAGACAGGTGGCACGTCCAATTCCGACATTCGAGGAGAAAGTTGTGATGTTCGGAAGTTCAAGGGTAATTCGGTAATTTGATTAAAAAGGGACAATTTTTTGACTTTTCAAATGACATGGAATTTTTATGTAATTAGGGGACCTTTGGGTAGGTTCTGAGACGCTAAATCCGTAGACAGGCGGCACGCGTCAATCGGAGTTCGGACGACCGAGTTACGGGCTTAGGAGTGTGAAGGGCATTTTAGTAAATTGCCAAAGCAAGGACAAAATGGGAATTGGTTAATTGATTAAAAACAGAGGGGACGGTGATGGGGCTGATTCAGCCATGATTGTGTTAGATAGTGACATCTGTCACTTTGATGAAGTAATTAGTGTCACAATTAAACGGTGGGAACTTTAAACTATTGTGGGCGTGTTTGAAATGAAAAATAGAGACAAGAGCACCACCATTGAATTTGATCGATCTCCCCAGCAAACTGTTGAGAGAAAAGAGGAATTCAGAGAAGGAAATAGAGGATTAAGAGACTAAAATGGCGAAGAAACACCAGGGATAGAGAGAAAATCCGAGGAGAAACCCGAAACCGTTCTTGGATAAATTTAAAGTTGAATTTGAGTTGTAGGATAGCCCAAGCCAAATTAAGGTTCGATTAAGACTTCTGGGACCTTGAGTAGTCGAACACAATAAAAAACGGGAGTAATCAAGGAGGAATTGGCCAAGAACTGGACTCGCGACTGTTTGGAACTGCTTTGATTGATTTCGATCATTTACAGGTATGTTCAAGTCAAAATGAGCTTGAATTCAAGGTTCTAATGAGCCTGTGATGCTTCCTAACTGGTCAATTTAAAGAAATCAATGAATACTAAAGGGATTGAATGATGAACAGGCTTCGACACTTTGAATTTAGTTGGATGATTAGAAGTAATTATAATCGAAATTGAGATGACAGACCTTAAATTCATGAGTTAACGAGGCTATTGGACATTTGAATTACAGAAAACGAGTTGAGATTCGCAGGGATTCAACTAGGTCATTACACGGGTTAAATGACCCGTTTAGCAGATGAGCGGGTTACAGAGACGATGAACAGTGACTTTACTGTAGCAGCGCATGAGCTTCACGCGCAGCCACTCACGACGGCGTGTGGGACCAGATCTCGAGGGATTATAATTTTCGAAATTTACGGAAAAACGTGCAGCTCTGAAGCCAGCCGTTTGGACGGTGTGTGAGTGGACTTTGTTTTCTAAATTTCAATGCATGCATAATCGTTTTCTATGCTTTATAATTATCATTTCTATGCTTATGTTTATGGTAATTACGATTTTCGTATTTACACGTAGTTCGATATGCAATACGTAATTGCACGTATTTCGAGACTATGGTTTCTTCTATGCTTTGATAATTGTCTAATGAATGATTTTATATGATATGTGCATATCATGTTTTGATGATGTTTTGATTATGATTGTGAGTATGATTTACGGTTTTGGTACGTATTTCGATTTTATTACGGATTTGCACGTTTTACGAGATTTCGAGTATGATATGATTTAACGATGGTTTTGGTGATTGAATTTGGGATTTTAAATACGATTTGATTTCAAAGATTTAAAATAGATTTTGGGATTCATAAGAGTGGTTTTGATTAACGAGATTTCGGGTTTCAGAAACTTGAAAGTGGATTTCCGGATTTGGGTACGGAATGATTATTTCGGATGCCGGCTTACGGAATAATGGTTCCGAATTCGAATTTGGAAATGGATGATGGATATGATTTGGAATTTGGACTATGATGGATTCTGGATTGTTATGATTGAAAACTGGTTTTGGGTTTAAAGACCCGGAAATAGAAAATAAAAACCGCTGGATCTGGTTTGAGTTTAAAGACTAGGGCGCACTTGAGATCCAGCAGATTGATTGACTTGTGATTTACTGTTGATTTCTGATGTTTTCGGATGTGTTGGGCAATAGCCCGGTTTGTATGGCTTGATGGATTTTTGGGTTATGTTATGTACTTGGATTTTGATTCATGACTTTGGGCTAAGGCCCCGTGTTTATGATTCCGGGCTAAGGCTCGCGGTTTGAGGAAAGGAAAATGATTTTGTTTTTCATACTCGGTTTTCTGATACTGGAAATGAAATGGATTATGAAATGGTTTTCGAATGCATGCATTGGTTTTACGTGGAGGGTAGAAACGTCTTTTTTGTAAACATGATTTATAAACTGATTATTTTTGTCCACTCACACCTTTTGTGTTTTTATTGACCCTCCAGGTTGTGGTGCGATGATCGAGGCTATTCGGGAGATGGAGGCATGAGTGAGCACAGGTACGAATATCCCTTGTTTGACAAGTGTTGAGGGCAATTTTGGGAACTTCAGTTGACTTGTCAGATGGGAGCAGGACCGGGCACGGTTATCAATGTTCCTCTGGGGACGGTCCTGTCATCGGGTGGCACGCGTAATCTTTTGACTGTGACCTTATTAGATGCCTAGGACGTCAGACATCTAGGATGTCAAGGTTAGGATATACGGTGCAGCAGGGGGCTTCAATTTTGACTTCAATTGTCTCTTGTTTGCTATTTGTAAAGAATTTTTTCATGCGAGCCCGATCTCTACTTCAACACCCGTGCCTGGTGCCAAGTCTTTATGTTGATGTCTCTGAGGGTTCTTAGCCACTGCTTATTTATTCGCTTTTATACTTAGTATAATTGATGGAGATCAAGTTTGCTTCTATATCCTCCTTTTAGTCTACAAATTCTTCAATTATCTGTTTAGTTTATGTTAAGGATCGTTGAAGCTGAATTCGTCCTTTAAACTCAAAAGACTCAAAGATCCCTGCAAACAAGCAAATAGTAAGCTATCGTTCGTTCAATGATCGAGAACCGAGGGGTGTTCGACCAAGAACGCTCCAATGCTTAAGTCAGCTTCGAAAGAGAAATCTCAAGAGCTTAAGTAGCGTTGAATAGAATTAGCTGGAAAGTGAAATGAGCTCCGCTATTTATAGGAAAATCTTGGGAGCCTCGGAGCGTTCTTATTGGTCAGTTGAATTTGTAATTAATAAATAATATATTATTAATTAAATATATTATTTAATAATTATAATAATAGCTCATTATGATAATAATGATAATTATTGTGATTTAATATCAATATTTAATTGTCCGTTATTTAGAATAATGAGAATTAACTCTCCGGGAGAATATTAATATTACGGAGACATTTAACCCGATTAAATAACGTATTTAGCTGGTAAATAGATTATTTAATGTCTGGGTGTCCTCAAGTCATTTGTATTATTGCTAGAGGCAATTTGGTCTTTTCAGGAATTACGGGCCACATGGCGGCTCCACAATTTTCAGGTGATTTTTGGGTTCCACAAATGCCCCCACATCGCTTAGGAATTCGAGGAATCCTAAGGGATGTACAAACTTTGGAATATGTTCAAGAAGTTTCACTGGGCTTGGTGTTGTGGTTCGAAAAATTTCGACTTCAGATTGTAATATTCAGGCTAGCAAAATTGGGCTTGAAGTCTGAAAAGGTTGGCCTTTTAACTTGAATAAATTTGGGTTTGAAACATATTTGTTCTGATGACCCATTTGAAGTTGATGTGGGTAAAGAGAAATAAAACACGTTTTTCCATTTTCATCCCCTAAGAAATTCAAACCTCCCATGAATGACAATCAATTCTATTAAAAACAAGAATTAATTTCCTTTGTGTACGTTGTGAGGTGGTTTTTCCCTATTTAAAATATAAATTTCAGAACTGAAACAGAGAAAGGAAAAATTATCCCCTAGCTCGTCTGTTTTTTTGAGTGTGAGGGAAAAGAATTGGCTGCTGGGGTGAGTAGGAGTAGCATGTCAATTTCAAGGTGAGGTAAAGTATTTATTTATTTGTTTTTGTCGCTTTCTGGCTTGTTTTGTTTTGTCTTTGGGTAACAAGGATGGAGAAAAAATGTTTGAAGCCGTTCAGAGTAGTTGATGGCAGTGAGAAAAGAAAAAATAAAATAAGTGGCTTGACTTGATGGAGCATGGGGCTTGACTAGACATGAGGCAGGTGGTGAAGTTTATGTGGTGGAGCAGGGCGCGGGCCAGCGCGTCAGAGTCACATGTGCGGAGGAGTGCGCCAGATCTCTCCACACGTCATGCATCGATTAGAGAACCAGGCTAGCGCTGCAGCTTCTGTCGGCACGTCTGGGCTGACATTGGAGTAGTGCACGTGTGGCGAGCATCTAATGGGTGGGCTGAATGTGGAGCCCAGCTGTCGATGCCAGGAAAAGCAGGTGACACGTGTCGTGTCATGGCTGGTGTGCAGGCTAGCGGGAGCAATCACGTGCAACATACGCGCGTCAGGCGTGAGTAGGGTAGGACCCTCGTGGCAGGTGAGCGGGCCTCGCGCAACTGCAGCTTTGTCTGTGCTGTCCGTACGTAGTGACCACGCAGCACGAACGGGTTGGGCGGTCACTTCCTTTGGGTGACTAGCGGATGAGGATAATTTTTCCCTTTTTTGAATTCTGTGGCCGCCTCAGTTTGGAGCAATCCCGCTTTTTTTTCCTTTCTTTCGCTTATATATATATATAAATATATTTTGTTCATGTAGAATTCACATTATAAATTCATATATATATATATATATATTAGGTATATTTTTGTTTGGAATTACTATGTATATACTTAATTGCTTTGACGTTTTTTTTTGCAGGTTATTTATATGCTTATTTAATATATATAAATATATTAATATATTAAAATGTGCATTTAATATATTAAAATGCGCATTTAATATATTAACTTTTATTAATATGTATTTGATAATAATATATGTATTTCGAATTACCATATGTGAATATATTCACATGTGTATATACTTGGTATATTTTTTTTTCCAGGAACTAATAATTTCGCTCCTTTATTGTAGGTGGACGTTTTGCTCATTTCGAGAGTTCGGGACATCCGTTGGCAATGATTCAAACGGTGAAATTTTGATTTGTTCGAGGCGATAGTTTCAAGATGCGTCAAGGTGCACTTCTAGAGAGACCTAGCAAGCTCGCATTGTGGAGCAGGGTGGCTCGAGTAGTCAAATTCCATTCCGGGGGAAGGACAAGGACTTTGAAGGACCCAAAGATTTCCAGGCGTGGAAGATCCGCTACAAACATGCGTTTCCAGAAGGGGTACTTGCAGAGCTTTGTGACAGATGTTCCTCCCAAAAAGATCCTAAGAATAGCAGAGGAAGAAATCCGAAGTCCAACAGATGGACTAAATTCCACCCTTTGATCGTCAGCTGGGGATTCAAATTCCCGTTTTCGAAGTTTTTCTCCGGCATTCTTAGTCAGATGGGTTGCTCGCCTGCTCAGCTGGATGTTGACTCTTACAGACACGTAATGTGTTTTGAGAAGCTGAACGAGTTTTTCAAACTGGAGCATACTAACGAGGAATTCTGGCACTGCTACACTATAGCGCACGATGGGCTCTCCGGCGGAAGTCTCACGCAAGTCGTCCCCAAAGTTGAGTTGTTCATGAACACTGTATTTACCAACGGGGCATACAGGCAGAGCTGCTTTGAGGTGGGTGGCACATGGGATCGCAACTGTAGTGGAAATGTGAGGATTGCATCTCGCTTCGGTACTCCCGATGAACTGTACTCAGATTTCGAGAGCCATCCTGACCTTACGAAGATTGACAGTGCTCTGAAGATTCCTCCTGAGTTTCGCGAGATGAGCTGACTGTTTTGCCAATCCAGAGATGCTGATGACGGAATACCTCCTGCTAGCATAGTCAAGGAGTGGTTAAGTGCTCTGCTACATCTGAAGAGGGCTGTCATCCAGAAGAAGAACTATAGAGAAGGACTTGATGCACCCCCAAAAAGGAAATCAGGTCCTGAAATGCATTCAAAAGATGCCCCGGACTCCACACCCTGCCATGCTAGTCCAGCAGGATCATCCAGCAAACGTAGAGCCTCAGGTGGTCTTTCAGAGCAAGCGGCGGATCCTTCCAAGAAGCTGAAGGTTGTCTCTACTTCCCCTGAAATGATTGAAGCTCTTCGGGATGATGGTTTGGAACGTCTAGTGGAAAGAGCATAACCAACTTCTAGGGATGTGGATACAGAGGCTGCTCCAGAGATTGCGGAAATGGCGAAGGTTGTGCCACAAACTGCGTTTGATGAAGTTGCTAGAGACCTCAGGATTGCAAAGGCGGGGGCCCACAAGCTGGTTGACATACTTCGTGGACAAGTGAGGCTGGAAGAGGAGAACATACGAATGAAATCAGAGTGTATCCACCTTCGAGAGGGTCGCGACCATTCCTGATGAAACATTAATGACTTGGTGGGGAAAATTTGTTCATTAGAGAACAAAATGCTCGAGCTGGAGACAAACCACGCAGAAAAGTTGTTGGTAGAGAGTGAACGCGATACTGCCCTTAACGATTTTGTTTTACTGCGTGGGCATTTGCATGAGTCAGAAGAGAAAGTCAAACTCCTGGAAGTTGAAATAGAAAATCTGAAAGCTGATTGCTCGTTATCACCACACGCCCCCACAACTTTGTACTTCAAGGAAAGTGAAGTGCAAAGTTGGGTATAGAGAGTCGGAGCGAGTACACTACCAAAGTGCAAGAGCTTGAACTAGAAGTTGAGCCCTAGGTTGGACCTGAGCCTAAGGACGAGGCTAAGAAAGTAGATGTTCCTCAAACCGAGGAGTCACTTTTTGATGACATTTCCCTACTTTCCGCAGAAGAGTAGGCAGAGTTTCGAAGAACCATGGGTTGTGAAGACTTGCATCCATAGTTCCTTTACATGTGTATGTTAACTATTGCATTTTTATTTTTGTATTGAATAACTGGTTTGAGCAATCGAGATGTGATTAGCCAGCCATTCTTCAAATGAATAAATGAAAACCATATTTATTAAGAATTTTGTTCTTGCAGCTCTTTGTCAAATTCCTCCAACTATTTGATGTATCCCAAAATTATTTTTTCATCAAATGCCCCCCGTTGTAGCCATGGGCGTTCAACGTTGGGGTTTAACTAACTTTATTAGCATTTTCATTGGTGTTCCCTTCAAGGAAGGGCTTGTGCTTCTTAAGAGAAGGCTTGACAGGACCTATCCCGATTATTCCTCGATAATCGTGAATGATCCTGCTCCCGTCTGACTATGATTTTAAAATACCAAAAGTAGTCCAAATATATATAAGTACATAATATAACATAACTAACAACCCACATAGTCAGACCAGGGATAGGTATATCTTTAGGACAGTTGACTATCTCAGCCGTCAACCGGTTTACAGAGCATAAGAAATATTTACAAACAACGATTAAAGTCCTACGCGGTCAGAACTCGAGTATGCAGCGGTTTGCTTATTCTTCTGCCTCAATACGAGCCTCGGTACCTGTGCACGGGCCTGGAGGGTACAAAAACAGTAAAGGTGTGAGTGGACAAAAATAAAGGTTTAGAAATACATTTATTAAAATCGTCTTACCCTCTAGTTTTCACAAACATGCATGCATATCACATATAAAACAGGAGTTATATATAAATCAAAGGAAAAAGAAAACAGTTAATATAATTCAAAATCCATCATGATACCACCATCCTCAACATCCAATCTCAATATCCAATAACCCGTCACGATATCAATGCAACGCGTGCAAACTCGGGTGTCTCAAGTCCGAGTACCTCCCCAGGATCAACGACATCTGGGGTGATATCATCTCCAGGATCAACGACGTCTGGAGGATATCAATATAAACTCACACTCCTGAGATTGAGCCTCCCCTCGGAGCTACTCATCTCCCGGCAGTGGATCGTGACTACTCCAGGATCTACGACGTCTGGAGGAGACCATCAAATCACCGAGGATGGTACCAATAGCCAATATTCTCATTTCAAAACCATTTAAATCTCAAAGTCAAATCAATAGTTCAACAGGGTCTCTGCCCGAATTATAGCATTTCCATAACACAAGTAAATTTCATAATTTCATGTCTAACAAATCATTTATAATTCAATTTCTTCACTTAAATCATGTAATTTAATTTCAAAGTTAAAAATCATCTCAAATCTCAAATCATTACCCAAAATCACAATTTTATAATTTTCTCGAAATTCGTGCCCAAAAATAATATAATAATAATATAATATTCCCAAAATCCGGAAATTATCATATCACATCATTAATCATGGAAAATCAATTTAAATCATATTATACGCATTTAAAAGCAGTTAAAACATATATGCATGCATTTAGGGTAGAAAACAAAAGTCCACTCACACACCGTCCAGATTGCTCGGATTCGAGTTGTTCGTTCTCGTCCGGTGTCCCGAGAATATTTTGGCCTGTCAAACATGTAATATAGGGTTACTAAACATCTTAGGTACGAAGTTTCGAATCGTCGGAATAAAATAATATTATTTAAATGTAACCTATAAGCTTCGGATACTTCAATTCATCTCGTTCTTTCACTCATTAATACATATTCAATCTAACTGATAGTTCTGTGCCTTCAATTGAACCAATTAAACCATAAAACATCTCGACTCACGACGAACACTTATCGGATCCTTATCCGGGTTTGACCTCAAATCGACCTGTTTGCTTCAATTATTCACACCAGAAGCATCATAGGACTATAAGGAACACGAAATCAAGATCAATTTCATGAAATTGTACCTCTAAGTAACTCGACTCAAACTCGATTTTTCCAAACAGTTGCAGCGTCTGATCGTCACAGTTTCACCTTCAATTCTCGTTCCAATTGATTGGGTTCGAGTCGTTGAGTTCCCAGGAAGCTAAATCTCACCTTAATTTCACACCAAACTGTCTCTAAAATGAAAATCGAAATCAAGGTTTTTGGATGATTTTCGGGTATGTGCAGTACGGGTTGCCTCTGGGTTTTGTTCGGTTTCTTCTCAGTTTTTCTCTCCAATTTGTCTCTAATTCCTTACTCAATTATACTTAACTCTACTGCAATCGATCAAGGTGAAGATGTTTTGGTGTTTGAAGGTTTTGGTCGTGTACGGTTAGTGTTCCTCAATTAGCAATCTTCAATTACTAATTAATCTAACTAATGCCACTAATTGGTTTCTCAACATGCCATGTGTCCATAAAGGGAATGAATCAGCCATTAACTAGGTGAATCAGCAAAGCAATTGATGTTGTAATGATCCTTCCACCGTCCAAGTATACTCCACACAAAATTACCATTTTACCCTTCTTAAGCACAATTACCATTTTACCCCTACACTTCACAACCCCGTAACTTCTTCATCCGAACTCCGTTTTCGACGTGCCACTTGTCTACGGATTCAGCGTTCCGAGACCTACACAATGGCACAAGCAAAATATACAAACAGTATACCAAACAAAAAGTCAACTTTTAGCCATATCCTTCTAGGGGTAAAAACGTCATTTTTGCATTATTTTAATATTTTACAATTTTTGGATTTTTCGGGGCGTTACAACCTTCCCCCCTTGGGAAATTTCGTCCCCAAAATTTCACGGAAATAAGTACGGATACTGGTCTCGCATCTGAGCTTCGGGTTCCCAAGGAGCTTCTTCTACTTTCTGATTTCTCCAAAGCACTTTCACTAGGGGAATTGTCTTTCGGCGAAGTACCTTATCTTTTCGATCCAAGATCTGCACAAGTTGTTCCTCAAAACTTAGATCTTCCCTGAGCTCAATAGGTTGCTCTTCTAGTACATGGGACTCGTCATACACATAATTTCGCAACATTGACACATGAAAGACATTATGAACTCTGGAAAGCTCTGAGGGTAATGGTAATTTGTAAGCCACTCGGCCAATCCGCTCGATAATCACATAAGGTCCGATGAAACGGGGGCTTAATTTCCCACGTCTGCCAAATCGTACTATGCCCTTCCAAGGTGATAACTTCAGGAAAACCCAATCGCCAACGGCAAATTCAAGATCTCTCATCCGTCGGTCCATGTAGCTCTTTTTCCGGTCCTGGGCCGCCTTGAGTCTCTCCCGGATAAGTTTGACCTTCTCCGTCGTTAGATCAATCAATTCAGACTTAGACAATTTTCTTTCGCCCACTTCTGTCCAACACAAAGGAGTTCTGCATTGTCGCCCATATAAAGCTTCATAAGGTGCCATCCCAATGCTCGCCTGATAGCTATTGTTGTAGGCGAATTCCATCAATGGTAAATGTGACTCCCAAGTTCCCTGAAACTACAAAACACATGCCCTCATCATATCTTCCAGGATTTGGATAGTTCGTTCTGACTGTCCGTCTGTCTGAGGGTGGAACGCCGTACTGAAATGCAATCTCGTCCCAAAAGCTTCCTGTAAACTTTGCCAAAATCTAGAAGTAAATCGTGGATCTCGATCTGAAATAATAGAAGCAGGTGTACCATGTAACCGGATAATCTCATTAATGAATAAATTGGCATACTGGGACATCTGAAATTCTTCCTTGACAGGTAAGAAATGCGCTGATTTGGTAAGTCTGTCCACAATCACCCAAACTCCATCGTGGCCTCTGGGCGTCCTCGGAAGTTTAAATACAAAGTCCATGGTTATATGGTCCCATTTCCATTCTGGGATAGGAAGCGGTTGCATTGTTCCATAAGGTCTTTGTCTTTCAGCTTTTACTTGTTGGCATATCAAACATTTACTTACATACTCAGCAATTTCTCGTTTCATTCCAGGCCACCAATAATGTTCTCGGAGCGTACGGTACATCTTAGTTCCTCCTGGGTGCATAGCATATGCTGAACTATGAGCTTCATCCAGAATTTCCTTTTTTAACATAGCATCAGCAGGAACACACAATCTGCCTTCCTTTGTCAAGGCTCCATCCTCACTCACTGCATAATCCTGTCGTTCCCCGGCTTCCACTTCAATCCGGAGAATACATAAGATAGGGTCTTGGAACTGAGCTTTAATTATCTGATCAAGTAGAATTGGTCGAACCTGGAAACTTGCTACCAAACCACCTTGGTTATCCAGTTTCAACATAGCACCAGTCCGACGAAGCTCAACCAATAAGGGTAAATGTACCATCTGCAAATGAGCTATAGAATGTACTGACTTCGTACTCAACGCATCCGCCACTATGTTTGCTTTCCCTGGATGGTATTCGATCGTGCAGTCATAATCTTTAAGCAATTCCAGCCATCTTCTTTGCCGCACATTTAATTCTTTTTGTGTGAAAAAAGTACTTTAAACTCTTGTGATCCGTAAACAGTCTACAAGTGGCACCATATAAATAGTGTCGCCAAATCTTGAGTGCATGCACCACCGCAGCCAGTTCGAGATCGTGGGTAGGGTAATTGTGTTCATGTGGTTTTAATTGTCGAGAGGCATAAGCAATTACCTTACCATGTTGCATCAACACGCACCCCAATCCATGCAAGGATGCATCCGTATATACATCAAATTCACCACTATCGTCCGGAAGAACCAACACCGGAGCGGATGTCAATCGTTTCTTCAGTTCTTGAAAACTTCGCTCACAAGCTTCACTCCAAATGAACTTAACTCCCTTTCTGGTTAATTGGGTCAGTGGAGCAGCAATAGTAGCAAATCCTTCGACAAAACGTCTGTAGTAACCGGCCAATCCCAAAAAGCTTCTCACTTCGGTTACTGTCTTCGGTTGTTCCCATTTTGCGACTGCCTTAATCTTCTGGGGATCCACACAAATGCCTTCTGCAGAAATCACATGCCCCAGAAATCCCACACTGGTTAGCCAAAATTGGCACTTACTCAACTTTGCATACAACTTGTTCTCCCTCAGTGTCTCAAGCACAAATCTCAGGTGTTTCTCATGCAGCTTTTTACTCTTGGAATACACCAAAATATCATTAATAAATACAATGACAAACTGATCCAGATATTTCCGGAATACTCGGTTCATTAGATCCATAAATGCCGTCGGTGCATTGGTTAACCCAAACGGCATTACTAGAAACTCATAATGACCATACCGAGTTCGGAATGCTGTTTTTGGGATATCTTCTTCCCGAATCCTCAATTGATGATAACCAGAACGGAGATCGATCTTCGAGAAATACTTGGCCCCCCTCAATTGATCAAACAAATCATCAATTCTGGGCAGAGGATACTTATTCTTGATTGTGACCTTGTTGAGCTGTCTGTAATCCATGCACAATCTCAAACTGCCTTCTTTCTTCTTTACAAACAACACGGGGGCTCCCCACGGTGATACGCTTGGTCGGATGAACCCCATGTCAATTAGATCTTGCAGTTGCACCTTCAGTTCCTTCAATTCAGCTGGGGCCATACGATAAGGAGTCAATGAAATGGGTCGTGTACCAGGGATCAAATCAATCGTGAACTCCACCTCCCTATGTGGTGGTAACCCTGGCAAATCCGTAGAAAATACATCTGGAAACTCACATACTATGGGAATATCCTCGGTCTTAACTGGTGAATCCCGTACATCAATCACCTGTGCTAAATATCCCTGACAACCCTTCCTCAACAATTTCTCTGTTGTGAGAGCGGATATGATTTTGGCGGGTAACGCTCTCCGATCTCCCTGAAATACCACCTCCGGTAACCCTGGGCTCCGGAGTAGTACCTTCTTCTCGAAACATTCGATCGAGGCATGATGGGTTGTCAGCCAATCCATCCCAAGGATAACATCAAAATCACACAAATCTAACAATATTAAGTCAGCTACTAGGTGCACACCCCCTATCAATATAGGATAATCTCGTATCACTTGGTTGACTACATAAACCTCACCGGTCGGCGTACCGACTCCCATATCACAACCGAGTGCAGAAATCTCTCTATCAGCTAAGGTTGCATAAGTGCAAGAAACAAAAGAATGCGTAGCTCCCGGGTCTATTAAGGTACGTGCATCATGACCAAAAATAGGAAGCATACCTGTCACCACTCCTGGAGTTGCTCGGGCCTCCTGTTGGGTTACTGCAAACACTCGAGCCTGTGGTCCTGAAGTCTGACCACGTCCCCGTGATCCACCACGTCCACGACCAACTCCGTTTCCACCAGTTGCGTCAGAAGTCGAGGCTGTATTCAAATTCTGCTCTGTTATCCCCCGACCTGTACCACTATTACCTGACCGGTATGGGCAGTTCCTTATAATGTGTCCAGGCTCTCCACAAGAAAAACAAGTCACTGAACTCGGCCGACTAGAGCTCTCACTCTGTCTCGCAGTAGATCCCACAGATGTTCCACTGGACTGAGTTGTTGCCTGGGGTCGAACACCATATCTCTGCGTACCTCCTCCACTGCTATAACTCGGTCGAGTACCACCAGAAGATCCAGAACTAAAACCACCCTTTTTTGGCCATCTTTGGTTCGGGACTCCCTGATATGATCGCTCTCGGCGCCGGCCGAAACCCGAAAACTGCTGTCGTACTGGTAATGTTGCCTCAACTCTAGCAGCAGCATCAGATAATTCCCTCAAAGTAGCAAACGATCCCACGGTTACAGCACCACGGATCTCATTCCGTAACCCCTGTTTGAACCTTCTGCACTTATCTTCTTCATTAGCCACATACAGAGGAGCGAAATTAGCTAGGTTCAGGAACTTCTGTTCATAATCAGACACAGACATATTTCCTTGTTGCAGCTGAAGAAACTCCACTTCCTTAGCATTACGAAAGGAACGAGGATAGAATTGATCTAGAAAACGATGCTTGAAATCCTCCCAAGTCAGAGTGCTAGCATCCAATCCCGTCAACTGTAAGCCGCGCCACCATCTATATGCCTGACTACTCAACATGAATGTAGCTAGGGGAACCATATCGCCGGGTGGACATCGCATAATCTCAAAAATCCTCTCCAACTGGGTAATCCAATCATAGGCTTCGTCTGGGTTGGTCTCGCCCGTAAAGCTAGTGGCCCCTAATCGTTGAGCTCTTTCGACATCGGGACCCTCTATCTCTTCACCAGGCTGTGCACGAGGCTCGCGTCGTGGAGGCATGGTAGCTGTAAACAGAAACATATTAGTATAACAACCCATGCACACCGTGTGCCGAACTCAGACCGCAAACCTATGCTCTGATACCAATTTGACAGGACCCATCCCGATTATTCCCCGATAATCGTGAATGATCCTGCTCCCGTCTGACTATGATTTTAAAATACCAAAAGTAGTCCAAATATATATAAGTACATAATATAACATAACTAACAACCCACATAGTAAGACCAGGGATAGGTATATCTTTAGGACCGTTGACTATCTCAGTCGTCAACCGGAATACAGAGCATAAGAAATATTTACAAACAATGATTAAAGTCCTACGCGGTCAGAACTCGAGTATGCAGCGGTTTGCTTATTCTTCTGCCTCAATACGAGCCTCGGTACCTGTGCACGGGCCTGGAGGGTACAAAAACAGTAAAGGTGTGAGTGGACAAAAATAAAGGTTTAGAAATACATTTATTAAAATCGTCTTACCCTCCAGTTTTCACAAACATGCATGCATATCACATATAAAACAGGAGTTATATATAAATCAAAGGGAAAAGAAAACAATTAATATAATTCAAAATCCATCATGATACCACCATCCTCAACATCCAATCTCAATATCCAATAACCCGTCACGATATCAATGCAACGCGTGCAAACTCGGGTGTCTCAAGTCCGAGTACCTCCCCAGGATCAACGACGTCTGGGGTGATATCATCTCCAGGATCAACGACGTCTGGAGGATATCAATATAAACTCACACTCCTGAGATTGAGCCTCCCCTCGGAGCTACTCATCTCAAGGCAGTGGATCGTGACTACTCCAGGATCTACGACGTCTGGATGAGACCATCAAATCACCGAGGATGGTACCAATAGCCAATATTCTCATTTCAAAACCATTTAAATCTCAAAGTCAAATCAATAGTTCAACAGGGTCTCTGCCCGAATTATAGCATTTCCATAGCACAAGTAAATTTCATAATTTCATGTCTAACAAATCATTTATAATTCAATTTCTTCACTTAAATCATGTAATTTAATTTCAAAGTTAAAAATCATCTCAAATCTCAAATCATTACCCAAAATCACAATTTTATAATTTTCTCGAAATTCGTGCCCAAAAATAATATAATAATAATATAATATTCCCAAAATCCGGAAATTATCATATCACATCATTAATCATGGCAAATCAATTTAAATCATATTATAAGCATTTAAAAGCAGTTAAAACATATATGCATGCATTTGGGGTAGAAAACAAAAGCCCACTCACACACCGTCCAGATTGCTCGGATTCGAGTTGTTCGTTCTCGTCCGGTGTCCCGAGAATATTTTGGCCTGTCAAACATGTAATATAGGGTTACTAAACATCTTAGGTACGAAGTTCCGAATCGTCGGAATAAAATAATATTATTTAAACGTAACCTATAAGCTTCGGATACTTAAAACTATCCTCAATTTATCTCCGATTGACCCGAAACTAACGCCAATAGGTCCGTATCATCGAGAACATTAAAAAGTATGTTGGACCCTTCCTCAGATTCCCGGTCACGCGCCCTCACGCGCCGCCGCAAGAGGCTGCGCGTAACAGCCACGCGCCGTAAACAGTGACTGTACAGTGTTTCTCTCTCGCCCGTTTCTCTGGTATTCGGGTTGTAGACCCGCGATCAGACCCGACTCGTTTTCCCTTGATTCTAACTCAATTCATCTCGTTCTTTCACTCATTAATACATATTCAATCTAACTGATAGTTATGTGCCTTCAATTGAACCAATTAAACCATAAAACATCTCGACTCACGACGAACACTTATCGGATCCTTATCCGGGTTTGACCTCAAATCGACCTGTTTGCTTCAATTATTCACACCAGAAGCATCATAGGACTATAAGGAACACGAAATCAAGATCAATTTCATGAAATTGTACCTCTAAGTAACTCGACTCAAACTCGATTTTTCCAAACAGTTGCAGCGTCTGATCGTCACAGTTTCACCTTCAATTCTCGTTCCAATTGATTGGGTTCGAGTCGTTGAGTTCCCAGGAAGCTAAATCTCACCTTAATTTCACACCAAACTGTCTCTAAAATGAAAATCGAAATCAAGGTTTTTGGATGATTTTCGGGTATGTGCAGTACGGGTTGCCTCTGGGTTTTGTTCGGTTTCTTCTCAGTTTTTCTCTCCAATTTGTCTCTAATTCCTTACTCAATTATACTTAACTCTGCTGCAATAGATCAAGGTGAAGATGTTTTGGTGTTTGAAGGTTTTGGTCGTGTACGGTTAGTGTTCCTCAATTAGCAATCTTCAATTACTAATTAATCTAACTAATGCCACTAATTGATTTCTCAACATGCCATGTGTCCATAAAGGGAATGAATCAGCCATTAACTAGGTGAATCAGCAAAGCAATTGATGTTGTAATGATCCTTCCACCGTCCAAGTATACTCCACACAAAATTACCATTTTACCCTTCTTAAGCACAATTACCATTTTACCCCTACACTTCACAACCCCGTAACTTCTTCATCCGAACTCCGTTTTCGACGTGCCACCTGTCTACGGATTCAGCGTTCCGAGACCTAAACAATGGCACAAGCAAAATATACAAACAGTATACCAAACAAAAAGTCAACTTTTAGCCATATCCTTCTAGGGGTAAAAACGTCATTTTTGCATTATTTTAATATTTTACAATTTTTGGATTTTTCGGGGCGTTACATGAAGTGCTTCCATGAGGAAGACTTAGGGTGCTTCCAAGAGGAAGGCTTAGGGTGCTTCCAAAAGGAAGGCTTGAGGTGCTTCCTAGTGGAAGGCTTCAAGTGCTTCCTAGTGGAAGGCTTTGTGTGCTTCCGGAGGAAGGCTTTGTGTGCTTCGGAGGAAGGCTTTAGTGCTTCTCAGAAGAAGGCTTTAGATACTTACCGGAGGAAGGTTTGAGTGCTTCTCAGAAGAAGGCTTTGAGAACCTTGCCGAAAGTATAATAACACATAGGTGAACTAGGAATGACTTGACATTGTTATTGATAAGTCTAAACACATCATTCTTGAAAATAAAGTCTATATTTGGCACAAAACAATGACTAGCTTAGCTTTGAGCTCTAGTTTGCATTATACATAATATTTTTGGAGGTGATGAGGGTTCACGGAACCACTCACTAACTTTTCGTCCATTGTCTCTAAAGTGTAGCTTCCCTTTTCGCCTACTTGGTAGATTCGGTAGGGTCCTTCCCATGGGGACTTGAGTTTTTGAGACCCTGGACGATTGGGTGTTGCAAACTTTTTCTTGAGAACAAGGTCACTTGGGAGAAAGTGCTGGAGTCGATCCTTCTTGTTGTAGGAACTTCTCACTTGCTGCTAGTAACTGGAGATGTGCTTCACCACTTGCTCTCTTAACTCCTCGCTGAGATCAAGTGAAGTTCTTAGAGCAATGGAGTTGACTACTGGATCATCGAGCTCGATAAAGGGCGTTGGAACAACAACATGTGGAGGAATGACTGCGTCAGTGCCTTATGCAAGGGTGAATGGAGACTCTCATGTTGCACGACGCAGACTGGTACGGTAGGCCCAGAGCGTGCCATCCAACTCTTCCTCCCACAAGCCTTTTTTATCATCAAGTCGCTTCTTGATACAGTCAAGGATCGTCTTGTTTGAAGCTTCTGCCTGGCCATTACCCTGGGAGTAATATGCAGTTGAAGTGAAATTCTTGATCTTCCAAGACTCAAAGAACTCGTTGATTATGACGCCAGTGAACTGAGTTCCATTGTCTGTTAGAATGACTTTGGGAAGTCCAAATCTGCAGATGATCTGGTTCCACATGAATTTTTGAACATCAACCTGAGTTATGGTGGCCAAGGCCTTTGCCTCCACCCATTTGGTGAAGTAGTCAGTGGCAACAATCAAATACTTCTTTCTTAGGACTGGAGTGCTTGGGAGCGTTCCAACGATGTCAATTCCCCATTTCATGAATGGCCAAGGGCTCGTCTGTGCATGCAGCTCTTCCGGTGGCGCCAATTGGTTAGGCTTGAACCTTTGACATTTGTCGCATTTCTGAGCATACTACAGAGCTTCCTAGCGTAGAGTAGGCTAGTAAAATCCTGCACTAAGCGTCTTTTGAGCAAGCGATCTTCCACCAGAATGATTCCCACAATGTCGTTCATGAATCTCAGCCAAGACTTTCAAGGTTTCAGGATGCTTCAAGCATAACAAGTTTGGCTCTATGAAGCTCTTTCGAAAGAGTCGACCCTTGTCAACATAGTATCGTGCAGCCTTCATCTGGACTTTGCGGGCTTCTAATCGTTCATCAGGCAATGTACCATGCACTAAGTAGTTGATAAAAGGGTCCTGCAAACTCGGAGATGAATCAACTTGTCTTACTTCAATCTCCTTCACATCAATGCTTCTCTGCTCGAGATACTCAATCGGGATTGAGCGCTTGAAACGAAAGTCAAGTGATGACGCTAGATTGGCCAATGCATCTGCTTGTGTATTTTCGGCTCGTGGAAGTTGATGAAAAGTGAAAACCGAAAAAAAAGCAAGCATTTCTTAGACCTTGTTGTTATATCTGAGTATCCTTGCATCATGCGTAGCATATTCTGACAGGACCGCCCCCGGAAGGGGTATCGAAAACCGTGCCCGGTCCTGCTCCTGTCTGGCAAGTCGACTGAAATACCCAAGTTTATCCTCAGTACGTGCCAGACCAGGGATAGCCACATGTGCTTACTCATGCCTCCGCCCCTGTATAGCCTCGAACAACGCGCCATGACCTGGAGGGTCAATAAAATCAAAAGGTGTGAGTGGACAAAATGAATCAGTTTAGCAAAACGGTTACAACAAACGTTTTTACCCTCTGCGTGAAAACCAATGCATGCATACAAAAATCATTTCGCAATCGGTTAACATTTTGCACAAAATAAAAACTGTGTATTAAATTCAAACATAAGGAAAACTCGTATGAATCTCAAAATCATTGTTTCCGCTTTCTAAACCATCGGGTCTTAGCCCGCAATCATAAACACCGGGCCTCAGCCCAAAACCACGAATCAAAACCAAATGCACAACGTGATCCCAAAACCAACAACCATATACCGGGCCACTGCCCAACTCAACTGAAACATCAGAAATCATCAATAAATCACAAGTCAATCATTTTGCTGGATATCAAGTGCGCCCGAGTCTTTAAACTCAAAACCATGCGCATAAACAGGTCTTCCCGGGATATCAACGAGTCTTTAAACTCAAAACATAAGCAATAGGCCTCGGGGGTATCACAGTAACCGAGTCTTTAAACTCACGAGTCTTTAAACTCACGAGTCTTTAAACTCATTAAGGGCCCTCCCCCGTCATCAATTAACCGAGTCTTTAAACTCAAAACGTGCTCCAGCAATAGCACCGGGTTTTTAAACCCAAAACAGTTTCCAAACACAACAACGGGTCTTCAAACCCAAAGCAGTTCTCAGCGGGTCTTTAAACCCCAAAACAGTTTATCAACCTCGACAACGTGGGATCCATCCCCAAAATTATATTTTTCACAACAGGACCCATGGTCCGAATTTCCAGATTCATCTTCCCCAAATCATACTTTACAAACATAATCAAATCATCATGAAACACGGGGCAAGCAAAATCAGACCAAATCACTTTATTAAATCCTTTTTCATTCCCGAATTCGAATTCGCAATAATGATTCCGTAAGCTGGCATCCGGAAGCATCATCCCGAACCAAACCAAGAATCCACTTTAAATTTTCGAAAACCGAAATCTCGTAAATCAAAGTTACTTTGTGCCCCGAGCATCAAGCCCGAAATCACCTTTCTCAAATCCATTTTAATTCTTAGAAATCGCTTCTTTCTCAAATCTCATTTTCAACACATCAAACCCACAATCATAATCACCAAAATCACGATCCAATCAAAACATACTCAAAACCCATTTTGAAAATCCTCAAAATCACAAGTCTCATTTTAATTCCCCGATTCAAACATCAACAGTGATCAAATCACAATAACTCGAAATCCCGTAAAACGTGCAAATCCGGAACGTTCTCAAAAAACGTGTCAATATCGTAAGTCACACTCGCAAATCATAAACAACCTTCTTAAATCACTTTACACCCATTTCGTATAACTTCTTTCATTAAACCATCATTAAGCACACGAGTGACCATAGTCTCGAAATACGTGTAATTTCACATGTATAGTAAAAATACGTATAAATACGGGAATCGAATACGTATAAATACGGAAATCAAATTCAATCACAACTTATAATCATAATCATAAAATCATAGAAATAATTTATGCATGCATTAAATTTGAAAGCAACGTCCACTCACACACCGTTCAATAGGGCTCGGTTTCATGCCGCACGCGGTTCCGTAATTTCCGATATTTTCCAGAAATTCCAAATCCTGCTCGAAAACATACTTTAGGGTCACTAAGGGCTTACATAAAAACATACTAATTTCCCCCTAATTTTCTGGGAATTAATCATTAATTACAAACATAATAGAAATCTTCGGACCCTCGGAACCACATCGAAACGGTGTCCGATAATTTCGAAACCAACGCTAAAATGTTCGTGTCAGGACCCGACCCTCTTCTGTCAGGTCCCGATTCATCTAGCACGAAATTGTCCGCTTTGGGCCTCGTCCTCACGGTTTTGTTTTCGGGAGCTCACGGTGCAACTTCTCAGGGGGTCACCCATTTGGAATTACACCAGCCTCAACTCGCTTAACTTTGGGGTTCCAATCCCTCCCAAAGCCACTGAGCTCCCAAAAGGCCTCATGCTAGATAGGTGTGTGCCTACACCTTTAAGGCACACCACCATTTCCTTCCCAGACCATTCCCCCCTCGCAGGAATGTGGGATTGTTCACCGTTCCCTCCAGGACACAGGTCTTACAATCCACCCCCCTTAGGGCCCAGCGTCCTCGCTGGCACACTTCCCGATCGGGGTCTGGCTCTGATACCAAATTGTCAGGACCCGACCCTCTTCTGTCAGGTCCCGATTCATCTAGCACGATATTGTCCGCTTTGGGCCTCGCCCTCACGGTTTTGTTTTCGGGAGCTCACGGTGCAACTTCCCAGGGGGTCACCCATTTGGAATTACACCAGCCTCAACTCGCTTAACTTTGGGGTTCCAATCCCCCCCAAAGCCACTGAGCTCCCAAAAGGCCTCATGCTAGATAGGTGTGTGCCTACACCTTTAAGGCACACCACCATTTCCTTCCCAGACCATTCCCCCCTCGCAGGAATGTGGGATTGTTCACCGTTCCCTCCAGGACACGGGTCTTACAGTTCGTTACATTGTGTAGGACAAAACTCATGTTGGACCTACCTCGAAAATCGGCCCCACGCGCCGTCACGCGCCGCCGCAAGCGGCTGCGCGTGACACCCACGCGCCTGCTACAGTAACCCCAACGGTCACCATCCTCACCCGATTCCCTGGTAAACGGGCCGTCGACCCACGTGTGTGACCCGGCCAAATCCCTACGATAACCAATTAGTTTTCCATAATTGAACCCTTAAACAGGATCGAAATGAGTTTAATTAAAGGTCTGTGGCATCCTTGCCCATCGTCACTGCCTAAAACCACCCTAATCGTACATGGGTCCTAATCGGGTTCAAAGTCCCCATACACTTCACAGTCCCTCAATTCCTCAATTGATTAGCTAGGAAGTACTGTAACCTCACATAGACGGTTATTTTGAAACCAAATTACCAAGAACTCACCTCTAAATGCACGATCACAGACACGCGATTTTCTGGTCTTCCACTTGTCCGTTCAGAGCTCCAGGGGCTTCAGAGCATCGACTTGTCGATCTGGTTCGACTACATGATGTCCAAGAAAGCTGAATTGAGCCTTAATTTTTGTTGGGTTGGCCTACATTTTGGATTGGGATTTTGAAATTAGCTCGACCATTGTTTCGGGTTTCCAGAGCCCCTACTCACCCAAACCATCCACTCATCTCTCCTATCCTTCTCTCCCACTCTCACCAGTCCTCTGCCCGTCTCATTCCTCCCAGAAGTCTATCAAACCAGCACTAAGCCCACCAGCCCGACAGTGCTCTGTTTTTCCATTTCACGAGCCTCAGCACAGATTGCAGTGCTTGCTCCCCACACTTCACCTCGACCAGCCACCCCCGTGCTCAGCCTTCTGCCTCAGATTCCTCACTAATTGCATAAACAATTAGTCCACGACAGCACTCCAATTCCAACCTCGCCCGTGCACACCCAGCTTCTGCCCGTTCTAATTTTCCTCACCTCAAAATGCCAACCCGTGCATAAAGAATCCTAATCCCATACCGTACATCAGTTCCAAGCTCCCACACTCACACACCAAGGCCACTAGCCAGTAAAATAATCTCCCGGACAGACCACCCACGCACGGTGGTTCAGCCCCTGCGTCGCGGTTCCGAACAGGCCCCCGTGAAAATTACCAAACTGCCCTTGTGCACCAAATTACGAAATTGGCCCTCCATTTCCTTAGACCCACAACTTGGTCATCCGATGTCTGTTTCACGCGTGCCGCCTGTCGTTGTACTCGGGGCCTCGAGACGAACCAAATGGTCCTCGATCCTCGGCCATCGAACCTCCCGATCAAAAAGTCAACATTTTCCCCTATTTCGTCCAAATTACGATAATGCCATTGGGCTTTCGAACGTCATAACTACCACCTCGAACGTCGGAATCAAACGTGCCACCTGTCTATGATCTCGTGACGTCCCAAACTACGTCACGGTCACCGGTCAAAGTCCATTTGACCGTCCGAATAAAAAGTCAACATTTTGCCCACGACTAGGGGCAAAACGGTCATTTTGCATCGTTCGTCCGATTTCTCCCAACTAACCACCGGTTAACCCCCATTAATCTTGATTAGTTTCTAACCTAATCCCAAATTCCGGGATGGGTCGTTACATATTCACCGATCGATTAGTTAGTGATCAACTGCGAATCCGAATGAATAGCAAGTTTTTTGACTCCAAACTCCTTGGTAAGTGTGAGCCCTCAAATCAAAGCTTCATACTCCGCTTCATTGTTAGAGATTTTGAATCCAAACTGTACTGCCTGCTCCATTATTGAGCCATCAGGAGTGATAAGGACAATCCCCGCTCCTGCCCCCTTCTAGTTAAAGGAGCCATCAACAAAGAGCTTCCATAGATGATTGGAAGTTGAGGGTTGCAGAAAAGAGGAACTGTCGCCATGATCTCGTGACAAGGAAGTGTCGGCGGCCCCGAGGGCATTGCCAAACTTATCGCCATTGCTTCCTTCCAGTGATGCTGGTGTGAATTCCACAACAAAATCCGCTAAGGCTTAGCCTTTGACAGCTGTTCGTGGACAATAGAGCAAATCATGCTGACTCAACTCTATGGCCCATTTCATTACCCGTATCGATGCATCGGGTGCATGAAGTAACGAACAGAGTGGATATTCTGTCATGACGATTACCCCATGAGCTTGAAAGTAAGGCCTCAACTTCTTTGTGGTAACCAGTAATGAGAGAACCAGCTTTTTGAATTTTGGATATCGTGTCTCAGCATCAAGAAGGGCTTTGGATGTGTAGAACACAGGCAGTTGAATCCCATTCTCTTCCCGGATAAGTGCAGAGCTTACAGCAACATCAGAGACCCCCGGATATAGGAACAGGTCCTCGTTATCTTTGGGTTTTGACAACAGCGGTGGAGACGTCAAGTAGGCCTTGAGATTTTGAAATGCTTTCTCACAACCTTCATCCCACTTATCTCTGGATGCCTTCTTTACTGCTTGGAAAAAGGGTCGGCACTGGTTAGTTGACTTAGACAGGAACCTGTTCAATGTTGCTGCTCGTCCAGTGAGACTTTGAATCTCCTTCAGACTTGATGGTGACTTCATCTCAAGAATTGCCTTGATTTTCTTTGGATTTGCTTCGATCCCACATTGAGTCACAAGGTATCCCAAAAACTTCCCTGCTGATACCCCGAAAGTACACTTCAGAGGGTTAAGCTTCATTTTGTACTTCTTCAGCAAGTTGAAGGTCTCTCGCAGGTTGGTGATATGATCCCCTCATTTTTCTCCTTTGACCATGATGTCATCCACATAGTCCTTCATGGTTTTGCCGATGAGATCTTTGAAAATCCGATTGACGAGTCTCTGGTACGTTGCACCCGTATTCTTGAGGCCAAATGGCATGACCTTGTAGCAGTATACACATCGGTCGAAGACGAAAGCAGTTTTGTCCTTGTCTTTTTCATACATGAAAATCTGATTATAGCCCGAGTATGCATCCAGGAAGCTTAGGAGCTCATTTCCTTCAGTTGAGTCCATTACGAGATCGATTCTGGGCATAGGATAGTTATCCTTTGGGCACGCAATATTGAGATAGGTGTAATCAACACAAACTCTCCATTGTCCAGCTTCCTTTTTCTTGACAAGCACGACGTTTGCTAGCCATTCAGAGTGCGAAACTTCTTCAATGGATCCAGCAACGAGTAACTTGTCAATCTCTTTTTGGATGATAGCAATTTTCTCGGGGGAAAAGTTGCGTCTTTTCTTCTTGACCGGCTTGTGGTTGGGGTTGACGGGCAGCTTGTGGCAAGCGATGGTAGGATCAATCCCCGGCATGTCAAACGGAGACCAAGCAAAAACTTCTTTCTCCTCACGCAGGAAAGTTATGAGTTCTTCTTTTTCTGTGTCACTCAACCAAGCACTAATACAGGCTTCTCGCTCAGGATATTGAGGGTCAAGTTGAATGAGGGTGACGTTATCTTCCGGTTGCCATCCTTCAGGAGTTGGTGGTTCCTCATGAATGTCAGGATTTTAACCCGTGATTTGTTGCTATTTGGGAGACGAAGAAGAAAGCTTGCCCCCAGTGGATGATCCTGTTAGGGGAACAAACTCTACCTCATTGACCTCCTTTAGCCCTTCGGTAAGGCATTGAAACCCCGTCGCGGAATGGGGAATCGAATCTTCTGGTAAAAGCTTGACGTGGTTGCGAGGATTTTATGAAGCCATGGTCTTTCCAAAATTCCATTGTATGGTGAGTACTCGTCCATGATGTAAAAAGTCTGGGACGTGACTATGTGATCCGAATGTACATCCAGCTGGAGAGTGCCTACGGTTATGCTGGTTGACCCATTGAAACCCGGTAGCGGAATGGCCCTTTTTGTTGTGAGGCTTTCTAACCCCATCTTGCGCACTGCATCCAGGCTGAGGATATTTGCTGCGCTTCCTTCATCAACGTGAATCCGATCAACTTGAGCATGTGCGATCTGGATTGACACGACTAAAGCATTATCCTGCGGCCAATCAAGTCCTACCTTGTCCTTCAAAGAGAAACCAACGACAAGGTCGTTGGCCACACTGGGGGTGGAAACATGGGAGACCTGAGAGACTGCCAGTGCATCTCGGATCTTTCTCTTCTTTTGCTTAGAGGTGGTTCCTAGCAACTCCGATTCAGCTATGATGGTGTTGATGCAAATCATCTTTGTTGCAGGTTCCTTCGGTCATTTCTCAGCGGGTCGATCCACAACCTTCCCTTTGACGTACTCAGTGCAATGTCCTTCATTGATGAGATTCCGGAGATATCTCTTGAAAGATATGCATTTTCCGATGTTATGCCCATAACACTCGTGGAAGGCACACCATTTCGTTTTATCAGCCTTCTCTTCATCACCTTTGACTGGCTCCGGCTTCTTAAACCATGGTTTGTCCTTAATTTCATTATGGATCTGATGGATTGGCAAAGATAGCTGCAAGTTAGGCTTCCCCATAGCTGGTGTTTGGGAGGGTTGTCCCGCCTTGCGCTTGTTGGACTTTCCAGTCGAAAACTTTCCATGGGACTCATCTTTATTGGAAGCATTTTCACTGACCCCTGCATGGTCTTGAGTATGGGTGGCATTCTTCTCGTCCTCCCAGCTTGCATGTCGCTCCGCTAGTGAAAGAAACTTGGTGAGACTTTGAGCATTTCTCATGACGTTGTCCCCGTAAAGCTGGTTGTCCCGAGGGAGTCCTTATTTAAATGTCATTGCCGCAACAAGGTCGCTACACCTGACTATTCGAGACTTCTCCTCATAAAATCTTTGTATGTATTGTCACAGAGTTTCTTTTGCTCTCTTTCGGACAGAGAAAAGATGGTCATCCTTCACCTCGATTTTCTGAAGTTGTGCGTACTCCTTCACAAATGCTAGAGCCAGCTCTTCAAAGGATGCAATAGACCCCACGGGAGATTATTGAACCAAGTCATGGCTTGGCCTTAAAGAGAAGCCTGGAATACTTTGCACATGAGCGCATCGTTATGCTTGTGGGGGACCATGACTCCCCGGTAATAATCTATGTGTTTTACCGGGTCGGAGGCTCCTTTGAATGGAGTGAAGTTTGGCGTTGTAAACCTTTGAGGTAATGGCTCCTCCTCAATATCCCTTAAAAAAGGTGTGGATAGCTGTATCTGGCGACGTAGATCGTCCTCTAGATCGCCATCTCGTTGAGCATGAAGATGTCTATCCAACATTCTTTGAACATTATTAGCCCGCAACGCACCTTGCTGAGGCGGTGAGTCATTTTGTGCTAATCTTCAAGAACCTCCTTGAGCTTCTCCCCTTGATCTCTGGGATCGTGCATGGGAGTAGGCTTCATCTTCCCTCTTACTGCCATGGGCAGATAGTCTTGGGTCTTTGTGTAGAGCCTGAGGTTGCCCCTACTCCCATGTGAGCGTAGTGAGCGCTCCACCCGTGAAGTTGCCCCAATCCTACTTCCTAGCCGCTCATGTACTGATGGCCTTAGGCGTTGTGGGCTCTTTGCTCGGTGAGCGTGACTTTCTTCACCGGAGTCGCTTAGTGAAGTGTCTCGTGACATTGTTCGGCAGCGGACCGGTTCTTTCTCAGGTCGCCTAGGAGCATTCTCTTGTCTTCCACGTGATGTGGAATGTCTGTCTAGCTCTTGGACTGGTCTTTCTACCAGGAGTCACTGCAAGATCTCTGATTGGAGTTGAACTTAGCTGCTCAACCTTTCAACTTGTTGCGCCAAGTTGTCCTGAGGAGGTTGGTGGTGACTTCTCCTTGAGACGTCGTGGCGCCCATCCAGAAAGTCCCTTAGGTCCATGTTTGTTGTGGGCTGATCATGCCATGATGCACCTCTCATTAACCGCCCGCCTGTTTGTTGCAAATCCGAAGTTCCTTCCCCTAGCATGGGCACTTGGTTAGCTGGAGAGGGGAATGTTCCGAAGCTGAAGGATGGCCTCCCTCCAAGCATCGTCATGGGTGCTTATATGGACACACGCCTGGGTCGAATTGGACGCTCCTCCGGAGTCTCTATGCGAGCCTCATTCCTTGTCTGAGTAGTTGAGGCAGAAACACCTTTTCCAGCTGAACGAATGGATCGTCGAACCCTGGCCATGCTTAATCAGCGAATCTTTGAATGGAAATTTGTGGAACGATGAACACGTTCAAGATCTTCGAATCAACGTTAAGAACGATGAACGAAGTAGGATGAACGATGAACAATGAACAATCGTGAGAGCTTCTTCTTGAATATCTTCAAGCTCTCAATGAAAGCACCAATTGTTGAAGCTAAATTCGTCCTTTAAACTCAAAAGACTCAAGGATCCCTGCAAACAAGCAAACAGTAAGCTAGCGTTCGTTCAATGATCGAGATCCGATGGGTGTTCGACCAAGAACGCTTCAATGCTTAAGTCAGCTTCGAAAGAGAAATCTCAAGAGCTTAAGTAGCGTTGAACAAAATTACCTGGAAAGTGAAATGAGCTCCGCTATTTATAGGAAAACCTTGGGAGCCTCGGAGCGTTCTGATTAGTCGGTTGAATTTGTAACTAATAAATAATATATTATTAATTAAATATATTATTTAATAATTATAATAATAGCTCATTATGATAATAATGATAATTATTGTGATTTAATATCAATATTTAATTGTCCGTTATTTAGAATAATAACAATTAACTCTCGGGGAGAATATTAATATTACGGAGACTTTTAACCCGATTAAATAACGTATTTAACTGGTAAATAGAGTATTTAATGTATGGGTGTCCTCAAGTCATTTGTATTATTGCCAGGGACAATCTGGTCATTTCAGAAATTACGGGCCACAGGGCGGCTCCACAATTTTCAGGTGATTTTTGGGTTCCACAAGGATATTATTTGCAAACAATTGATTATGTTTTATTAGATTGTTTTTCAATTGTTAAAGATAACTTTTTAGACTAGCTAATGGATATTTTTTGAATTTTTACGAATGATTTCGTGAATAATAGACAATTTTTAAATTGTCAAGAGTAAATTTTGAAGATAAACTAGTTATTTTATTAGGTTTTTTCGAGAAGGTGTTTATTTCAGGGAGTTATTTTATTATGTTAATTTTAATGGTTATAGCTTTATGAAAGAATTGTGCAAATATCTCCCAGAATGAAGGTGGAAATAAACGACAATGGATAAAGTATCCTTAAAAAAAACAAGAATTTTAACATTTCAAAATTTTCCATTTAAACACACCTTCAATAAAGTATCCTCAAAAAAAAAAAAAAAAACTTGGATCTGCAAAGTGTGGGTATAAAAGACCAGAATAGATGCTGAGGACACATGGCGCTAATATATAATCACAGAAAAACACAAGATTAGACATGGCAATGATATTTAGAAGTGTCATTAAGTAATTAAAGATCTGACGGAAAAAGAAAAAAAAAACAAAAGGTATATCATTGACTCATTCCCATGTTTCATAATAACATACATTTATAGAGCTCATGAATCATGATTGTATATCATTGTTTTTGTGATCGATAATCATAAATGCTTAGCAAACAAGAAACAATAAAGTCCACAATAAATAAACTGAATTCGAGAGTTCATTTTTGCAACATGCATGGGTATTACGTTACCTATCCAAGCAATTTTTTTATTCACAAAAACAAAACAAGTATAGTTCGGGAATCTTTACAATTGGTATTATAAATTGATTGATTTTTGTTGAAATATATTTGTTACAACAATGACATCTTTATAGTATTAATAAGTTATTATAATTAGGGGTAGGTATAAATCCATTAAAATCGTCTACCGACTCACTTCAAATCGTTATTTATCTAATGATTTAGATTTAACCAGATAAAAGTCAAACGATTTGAAAATTCAAAATGATCTATTAATAATTGTTTGGATTTTTATTTTTATTTTGGAATCTGTTAAATTTAAACCGGATTGTTAAGGAATATATTAATTTTTATTAATTTTTAAATCTATTATTAATACAAAGTAAAAATAATAATAATAAAAAGAAATAAATATGTAAAATAAACAAGAAAAAACATAAAAATTTAAAAAAATGACAAAAAACAAAGTCTCTATGAGTTGTTTGCAATTCAACCCACTAGCATCAGTTTGAGTGTTGACTATTTATATATCCTCCAAACTACGTAACCCAACATTGAACTATCTCAACGCAACCCATCACTTTGTTTCTAATTTTTTATTTATCTCAATGGAGACGGTGAGCTATACATGTTGGATTCATGTTGTGTGTTATACAAGTTTTGGTTCGATAATTATATATATTATAGAGTTTCTTGGTGTTTTTATATGCCTAAACGGTTCAAACCGTTATCAATCCAAATCAAACCGTTACTAACGGTTTGGATCGAAATGATTTAATTTCTAAATTTAGAGAATTCAAATTGTATTGAACCGTTAAGATTTTAATGGTTTGGATTTGAATATTACCAATATCCATATCAAATCGCACTGTATCCACCCCTAATTATAATGAACCAAGCCTCTATTTAGTAGGTCATTGTTACTATAAATGCTTATTTCTGGAAAAAAAAATTAAGATGAAATGTTGTCCAAAGAATTAAAAAGTTGGTCAGATAAAAATTTAACTAAATTGTGTCTAACTAAAAGGAAAAATGGCACGACTAGTACAATTCTACTAGTATTCTTAGAAATGCTATTATAAAGTAGAAGGCTTGGACTCAATTTTGTACAAAGAAAAATATCGGTTTCAATTTTATACAACATGATGTCAACATCCAATGTATAATTTTTCTTTCCAATATCCTAGCATCAACATAACCAGAAGAGAGTGGTCTAATGGTTCAACATTAGTTTGAGTTGCTCATGGTCACATCTTATGCTTGAGCACATTAGCTATCTCTTTTGGCTACCTGAGGGCATAAGGATGCCCTTACATTGAAAGTTGATTCCAGAATACAAGAGAGATTAAGCTCATATCAATGTATGTGAAGACACCTCATACAATTAAAAAAGAGCTACTAGTTTTGATTTAGCATATATCTTGCATGATTGACCTTTATAAGAGAACCAAAAAATTAAACCGTTCAAGTCATGAATGCCATGTGTTCATACCATATCGGCCCAGACCGAGCATGAAGCCCAGACTAACTTTAGACCCAACCCATTACCAGAATGGCAACCAATCCAGACCAATCTTGGAGGCCCAGTCCTCTGACCGGCTCGGCATGTCGGCCCAGACCAACCTAGAGGCCCAGTCCTCTTCTGACACCATGCCACTGGCCGACTCTAGAGGCCCAGCCCCTGTCAGTCGGTGAATCGGCCCAGACCGACCTGACGACCCAATACTGCCGCCTAGCACAAGCCCAAGGGGTCCAGGCCCACTTATGCGAACAAACTTTAAGGACCCGTCCTGGAAATTAGGGTTAAGATAGTGATTAATATGGGAGTAGTGAGTTTAATCGGTAGTTAGTTGGTTACGATAGGTTCGTTAGCGTAGAATAACGATTTTGCTCGTAGTTCGGGCAAATTGTTGACTTTTAGTTCGGACTGTCAATTGGGTATTGACCGGTGACCGTGACGTAGTTCGGGACGTCACGAATTCGTAGACAGGTGGCACGCCCGATTCCGACATCCGAGGAGGAAGTTATGATGTTCGAAAGGTTGAGGGCATTACCGTAATTTGGTTAAACTAGGGGGAAAGAGTTGACTTTTCGTATAACGAGGTTTTGACACGTTGACCTAGGACCTTTAGGTAGATCTCGTCGTCCTGAGTTCAACGACAGACGGCATGTATTCATCGGAGTTAGGACGGGTAAGATACGGATCTAGAACTTCGATGGCATAATCGTAATTTTGACTCACAAAGAGGGGTATTTTGGTCATTTGCACATTGGGATTTGTGCAAATGGGATCAGGACAAGTGTACAGTGGAGATGGGGATATTTTGGTTTAGGACGACAAGGCAGTGACACATGGGGTTTGGCTAGAGGTTTCTAGGATTTTTCACGGTTTAATTAAACGGTTTGTGTCGTGTGTGCTCGTGTGTGTTCGAACAAGTGAGAAACAGAGTGAGGTTGAGAAGGAAAAATCGATCAGGTGAAGAGTGATGTGAGTAGTGATGAATTTCTGAGTGAAAGAAGAGATTTAGAAGAAGTTTGGTGGTGGTGCAGCCGTGTGTTGCCCAAATCCTCAACTTGGACCTGTGGTGGCGTTGGGAGGACGGAGGAGAGTCGAACAGACCCAGCGGAGCTCACGGCGGCGGCCTGAGCACAGGTAATTCCTAGTTCCCTTTCAATTACTCTGTTTTGCCGTTTAGGTTCAAACCAATAGTCGTGGACTTAGGAGCTGAGTCGAGGGATTTGGTGAGTGGTGTGAGACTCAGGAGGTTCCTAGGAGTCGTCTAAGCTGGTTGCCGTGATGGGGGAGTAGCTGGTTGGCCGGGATGAAAAACAGGGGAGTTCGGGCAGTTTGGGTTCGAGTTTGAGATGACGGGTAGGAGGCTGTGTCAAAGTTTTTGGGGTAGAGGAATAGGTTTCTTAGGACCGGACGCAGAGTTTGGTGAAGAGAGGAGTCGAAACGGTGAAGGAACGGCGGAGAACCGGTCACGCCGGTTCGGTTTGGCTGAACCGGTCTGGACCGCTGGGACAGAGGTTGACGATGACACTGTAGCAGGTGCGTGAGGCCCACGGGCAGCCACTTTGGGCGGCACGTGAGGGCGCGTGGGGAGGATTCCGGTGAACCTTCCAACATGGTTTTTGGTCTGGATGTTATAACGAGTCTAGTGAACTAAGTTTCGGGTTATTCGGACGTCGTTTGAGGTTAGTTCTGTGAGGTTGAAGGTTTAGGGTCCCGGTTCGTTACGTTTAGGACCTGGGGATTTTTGGGGAAAATTAGGAGAGTCTTGGTAGACGTGTTAGTGATGTTCTTTGGTGACTTGTGACAGGCGGGACTTCCCGAGGAAGTTGAGGAACGTACGGGACGTACGGGACGCGAGTGACGTGCCCGGTATCTGTCAGTGGACCCCTTCTCTAAACTCGAGCATGCATAACTGTTTTTAATTACTTGTTTTATGGTTTTACATGTGATTTCATGATTGATGAATATGATATGTTGGTTTTACATAATTGCACGTTTTTCGAGAAAGTACGGTTTTCAGCACGTTTTACGAGAAAAGTTTGGATTCTGATTTCGATGCCATGATTTTGGGGTTTTCAAATACTAAGGGTTTTCAATGATTATACGTGGATTTTGATACATTATTTTAGGATCAAGGTTTTCGGTTTTAGAATCGGATTTCGAGAATCGAGATTTGGTTTTAAAGTTGAAACGTGGGATTTCCGGATTTGGGTTCGGAATGACGGTTCTGGACGCCGGAAGGGCATCGGACCGGTGATTTCGGATTCGGGTTTGGATGTGGATTTAGAAATGGTTTCCAATGGTTTTGATTGGATTTGCTGGATCTGGTTATTGGGTTTAAAGACCCAGATATTGTGATTTACGGGGGACGGGCCCGGATTGGGTTTAAAGACCCATATTGAGTTTAAAGACTCGGGAGTTTAAAGACTTGGATATATTGATATTCCCCCGTAGGCCTGTTGAGTTTAAAGACTCGAATATTATTGAGGCCTGGATTAAGTTTAAAGACTCGGGAGTTTAAAGACTCGGATAGATCCAGCAGGTTTGATCGGATAATGATTGTTTAAGACTTATGTTTTATGATACGGTTTTATGATGTTTATGACGTGATTTCTGTAACTGCTTTCAATTATGTTTTTATGACAATCTTTATGTGATTTATAACTAATTTCGGTAAATGGGTTATGCATGTGTGATTTCAAAACGGAGGGCCAAAACCCTGGTTTTCTTATGAAATGGTTTTTGGAAACTCTTCTTTTATTTATGGTCCACTCACACCTTCTGTTTTAAATTGCCCTCCAGGTCGTGGAGCTAGCGCGGGGGTTGACGTTGAGGCAGCGTCGGAGGCATAGAATACTCGAGAGTGACCCCGGAGTGCTTAGATTTTCCGTTGTGCGTATACCTTATTTATCAGTTTTCTTTCCTTTGTATTTGGTAGGATGCTCTGTAAACATTGACTTCGGGATGTTTAAATTTTCTCCTGCGTCTGGCATGTAATTTGGTGGTTTATCGTGAGGTTACTTTAGTTGCGTGTCGGGGTGTCAGACGGGAGCAGGATTTACCTCGATTTTCGGGGTGGAACCGGGGTGGGTCCTGACACAAACCCTAGTCGGATCTAGATAGCCCCTCCACGTGTCAGTCCCACAGCAGTTGACATTTGTCCCATATCGGGAGAATACAATTATTATATTCACCACACCCATACAAAAGGGGTCCATTTGTCGTACAAATGTAACAAAGCATTTCACTATTCACAACTACTTTTACAGTATACATTTTACCACTCACCCTACACCTTAGACCGACTATTGACTTGGGCGTCAGAGTACCTTTGGGCTGGTACCACACCGATACCTATACTCTGACCGACCGACCATCTTCATTCCTTTTCAAGTCTACATAGGGCACGTGGCAGAGCAGCATTCGCTCCCTAAGTTGGCACATTTCATGCTTCAACACCATGAGAATTATTTGGGTTTGCCAACTGTTTCTGAACAAAATATTTTTCTCGTCTTACGAGTCGAGTGTCCCAGAACAACCCTTATTGGACCTCTGCGCAGAACCTTACCTGCGGAGCGAGGGAGGCAAACCACTTATGGGGATTTCTTTGTTGTGATGGTAAGGTGGGGAGATAATGGCTGGGGTGAAGCCGATAGGCCTCAAGTTACGGTCGATCCCTAGGTAGGTAGACCAGGAAGTAAGTGGGCCTTCTCAACTTAGATGCAGGCGTACCACTAGTAGAAGCTGCTACTAGACAATGTAAATGGGTTATGTTTTTTGCCCAAGAACCTTCCTTCTGATCAATGTGATTGTGAGGCAAGCAAACAAGAAATCTCACACGCTGTTCTTTTCTGTACCTTTTTCAAGGACTTAAAATATTCTTTTTACAGCGTTGCCCAAATTCATTAAGTTTTATTTCGCAATGATATTCAAGTTGGCGACGTTGTTATTTCGGCTGTTAAAATGGACAATGGTCCCAGGTTCTCTGGAGTCGTATAGTATTCGAACAAACACGCGAAGATGGTGTCCCGACTTAGTAAGTCCGGAACCACGCTCGGATGGTGTATCCTAAGTACCAATTACTTACTTAAGAAAATAATGTATGTATTGAAATAAAAATGGAAGTATGAGTACAAGAATGTAAAAGTACTGGAATTGAATAACAACTGAAATTACAAGTAAAAGGAAGTAAATTATTCCCTTTGTGTTTCAAGCCCATAACAAGCGAGAAAATCCGGGAATAAACAATTGAAATGAATATCGATCTGAAATCATGCCATGAGATAGTAGAGCACTCAAATGCGACAACAAGACATCGAAAATTAGGTCTGAGTTCCTCAATGACCAGCCATGAATTGGTAGTCGGGATGACCTTCCATGTGATCGGTAGTTAGGATGGCTTTCCCTGAAACGGTAGTTGAGTACTATCCGTGTCAGGACCCGTCCCAAAGATCACCTCGATACCCGGGACAAACCCTGCTCCCGTCTGACAATCACACATAAAGTACCAGAATACCCGTAATAGTACCGTAAGTATAACTATCAGACGCAGGAGTAAATATAATACAACTGTAAGTCAGAGCATAGTTCTACAAAATGGGCACAAAATCCTACTATGCTAGTCTCGCAACGGAAGAACGGCGTAAGCTCTATGCCTCGATTCCTGCCTCAACGTTCAGCTCGACGCTATCACCACGACCTGGAGGGAAAATTTAAAACCAAAAGATGTGAGTGGACTAGAAACAATAAAAGTTTCAAAAACAGTTGCTCATCAAATCAGAGTTATTTATTCCCTCCGTTTTGAAAACATGCATGCCCAACTACATATTAGAAAACCATAACGTAAAACATCATAAGAAACAGAAACACTATAAAACTGCATCATAAATCGTGAATATCAAGGCATCATTTTACGATCAAACCTGCTGGTTCTATCCGAGTCTTTAAACTCAATCCAGGCCTTAATAATATCCGAATCTTTAAACTCCCGAGTCTTTAAACTCAATAGGCCTACGGGGTAATATCGTAAGTATCCGAGTCTTTAAACTCCCGAGTCTTTAAACCCAATCTGGGCCCGTCCCCCGTCAATCAGAATATCCGGGTCTTTAAACCCAATATCCAGACCCAGCAAATCCAATCCAAATTCAATATAAACCCATTCCTAAATCCATAGCCAAACTCGAATTCGAAATCCCCAGTTCGAAGCCCATCCGGCGTTCAGAACCGTCATTCCGAACCCAAATCCGGAAATCTACTTTTAAACCAAAATCCTCGCCTAATCACAAATCACGTTTCATAGTCCATTTATCATCATCAAAAAACAGTTATAGATTGAAATCCGAAATCCAGCTTTTCTCGAAAAACGTGCAAAATCCCGTAAATGTCTCGAAAAACGTGCAAACATATCAACCACATGTAATCATCATCAGAAAGCATAAAAACATATTTAATATCGTAAAACATCAATAAAACAGTTAGGCATGCTCGTAAAGAAAGAAAGAGTCCACTCACGAATCTGAACGAGTCAATCGCGCTCCGTGCGCTCCTCGACCGTCTCAGGCGTCTCCCGTCCTGTCAATATGCACCAAATAGGGTCACAAATACATCAAGGATACTAACCTTAATTTCCCCAATTTTTCGAGAATTTATTAATATTTTAATCTTAAACCCTAAACCGTCCGGATTCCCGAACTACCACATAACATCGTCCGATCGACCCGAAAATCACACCAATGGATTCCTTAGGACATTTAGAATCAAAACCATGTTGGAAGGTTGGCTGGAATCCTCCCCACGCGCCTCCACGCGCCGCCCAAAGTGGCTGCGCGTGGGCCTCACGCGCCTGCTACAGTGCTTCTTCAACCTCGAGTCACCCGGTTCAACTATGATGAACCGGCGTGACCGGTTCTCCTCCGTTCCTCCACCGTTCTTCATCCTTTCAATCCCAATTGCACCGTCCAGTACCCAGCAATCCTTTCCCCTCCTAACTTTTGAAAATTGAAGCCTAAAACCTATCGTTCACGGCCTCGAACAGACGGCCCGTGGCCCCTGTTTTGGTCGCCGGCCACCCAGGTTCTCCCCCGTCACGGCGACCATCCTAGACAACAACCTAACCTCCAAATTCCTTGACTCTAGCCCTAAATCCACGACTTTGGAAAACAAAATCACGGGAAAAACAGGGGATTCGAGTCTCACCTGCGATTCAGCCTCTGCCGTCTGCACCGCCGTGTGCCACGGTGCTCTTTGGGTCCCCTGCAAGCTCCTGAGCCTCCTACTACCTTGGTTTGAGCCACCACATGGCACAACCACCGCCACAGGGCACCTCCTCTCTGTTTTCCCAAAACTTCCAGCCTCCTCCGTCGTGCCTCCATGCACGGTTGCAGCTCCAAAACACGTTCAATAGCTCAGCCTCGCCTCTCTGTCACTCTCACAAGTCACAACCCACTCACTCTTGTACTGAATCGATCAAGCATGTACAATTTCTTCCCCTCTGTTTATCTGTGTCGAAGACAATGGCGCGGTTTGAAATTGAGCATTGTGTAACCGTGTGTATTTTAGTCTCTCCCAGAACCATCTAGCTTCCACCCACGTGTCCACTCTCCATGGTCTCAGCACAAAATATCCCAGCCCACTAATGCCACTTGTTCTGATCTGATTGGGCAGAGGAGAAAAAGACTAAAATGCCCCTAGGTGTACAAATTACCATTTTACCCTCGAACTTCTCAGACCCGTAACTATTCCATCCGACGTCCGATGACAGCATGCCGCCTGTCGTTGTACTCAGGACGTCGAAACCTATCTAACGGTCCTCGATCTACGAGAAAATCACAAGTCCACCAAAAAGTCAACATTTTCCTCATTTAGTCAAAATTACGATAACACCCTCAATCTTCCGAACGTTATAACTTTTCCTCCGATTGTCCGAATCGAACCTGCCACCTGTCTACGGACTCGTGACATCCTAAACTACGTCACGATCAATGGTCAACGCTCATCCAACCTGTAAATCAAAAAGTCAGCTTTTGACGCACTATTCACAAGGGCAAAATCGTCCTTTCATACAAATATTTACAAAAATTACATTTATACCCTTCCCGAAGGTACGGGTTATTACAATCTACCCCCCTAAAAAGAATTTCGTCCCCGAAATTCAGTGGAACAAGTAAGGGTAATGCTCACGCATTAAGGCCTCGGGTTCCCAGGTAGCTTCTTCCACCTGATGATTTCTCCACAATACTTTAACTAAGGGAACCGTCTTCCTCCGTAAGACTTTGTCCTTTCGATCCAAAATCGCTACTGGCTGCTCTTCAAAGCTCAAGTATTCCCTTAGTTCAATAGGTTGTGCTTCCAGAACATGCGAATCATCCCGTATATATTTCCGAAGCATAGATACATGGAAGACATTATGTACTTTTTCCAGATCTGCTGGTAAAGCCAACCGATAAGCAACAAGACCAATCCGCTCTATGATCTCATAAGGTCCAATGTAACGAGGACTCAGCTTCCCTCGTCTGCCAAACCGTACGATTCCCTTCCAAGGAGATAACTTTAAGAAAACCCAGTCTCCTACGACAAACTCCAAATCCCTGATCCTACGGTCGGCGTAGCTCTTCTGTCGATCCTGAGCTGCCTTCAATCGATCTCGAATCAGTGCTACTTTTTCCTGCGTAAGATCTACCAGCTCGAAAGTAGTCAATCTCCTCTCACCTACCTCGGTCCAACACAACGGAGTCCGACACTGTCGCCCGTACAAAGCCTCATAAGGTGCCATCCCAATGCTCTCCTGATAACTGTTATTGTAGGCGAACTCCATCAAAGGTAGATGTGATTCCCAAGTACCCTGAAACTGCAAGACACAAGCTCTCATCATGTCCTCGAGAATCTGGATAGTCCGCTCAGACTGCCTATCGGTCTGAGGATGAAATGCAGTACTGAAATGCAACTTTGTCCCAAAAGCTTCCTGTAAGTTTTGCCAAAATCGGGAAGTAAATCTCGGATCTCTGTCAGATACTATCGACTCTGGAGTACCATGCAGTCGAATAATCTCATCTATAAACAACTGGGCAAACTGCGTCAACCTGAAATTCTCCCTTACTGGTAAGAAATGAGCAGACTTCATAAGTCTATCCACGGTCACCCACACACCATCGTGTCCCTTCGGTGTTCTGGGAAGCTTGAATACAAAATCCATCGTCAGGTGATCCCATTTCCACTCGGGGATCGGTAAAGGTTGCATTGCTCCATAAGGTCTCTGCCGCTCAGCTTTCACCTGCTGATAGATCAAACATCTGCTGACATACTCTGCAATCTCACGTTTCATCCCTGACCACCAGTAATGCTCTCGAAGGATACGATACATCTTGGTCCCACCAGGATGCATCGCATAGGCTGAACAGTGAGCCTCCTCCAGTAACATCTTCTTCAATGTCTCATCCTCGGGTACACACAATCGTCCATCCTTAACCAAGGCTCCATCCTCGCGAATCTCAAAGTCCTGTCTCTCTCCAGCCTCGACCTTAATACGTATGATGCCCAAAATAGGGTCCTCAAACTGAGCATCAATAACCTGATCAATCAAAACAGGTCGCACGTGGAAACTCGCTAAAAGTGCTCCCTGATCATCCACAGTCAACTCTACTCCTAGCCTGCGGAGCTCAACCAACAAAGGTAATCGTACTGTCCTCAAATGCGACAAAGAACTAGCTGACTTCCTGCTCAAAGCATCGGCTACCACATTAGCCTTCCCTGGATGATACTCAATAGTACAGTCGTAGTCCTTAAGCAACTCCAACCATCGGCGCTGTCTCAGATTCAATTCCTTCTGAGTAAACAAATACTTTAAACTCTTATGGTCCGTGAATATCCTGCACCTCTTGCCATACAAATAATGTCGCCAAATCTTCAGTGCATGAACCACCGCCGCCAGTTCCAAGTCATGAGTAGGATAGTTCATCTCATGGAGTTTCAACTACCGAGAAGCGTAAGCAATCACCTTCCCATGTTGCATCAATACACAGCCCAAACCCTGTAAAGAAGCGTCACTATAAACCTCGAACTCCCCACTATCATCTGGAAGGGCTAATACAGGAGCAGATGTCAACCGTCTTTTAAGCTCCTGGAAACTCTGTTCACAGTTCTCATCCCAATCAAACTGAACTCCTTTCCGAGTCAACCTTGTCAATGGAGCAGCAAGAATAGAAAAACCCTCAATAAATCGTCGACAATAACCTGCTAAACCCAGAAAACTCCTGATCTCTGTCACCGTCTTGGGCTGTTCCCAATTTGCTACCGCCTCAACCTTCTGAGGATCAACTCTGATGCCCTCGTATGAAATCACATGACCTAAAAATCCAACACTGGTCAACCAAAACTGACACTTACTCAACTTCGCATACAACTGATGCTCTCTCAGGGTCTTAAGCACTGTTCTCAGATGTTTCTGGTGCGCCTTTGCACTCTTTGAATACACCAAAATGTCGTCAATGAAGAAAATCACAAAACGATCCAAATACGACCAGAACACTCGGTTCATAAGGTCTATAAAGGCTGCTGGGGCATTAGTCAATCCAAAAGGCATCACAACAAACTCATAGTGACAGTACCTGGTCCGAAAGGCTGTCTTCGGTACATCCTCCTCTTTGACCTGTAACTGATGGTAGCCGGAGCGAAGATCAATCTTCGAAAAGTACTGTGCTCCCTTCAACTGGTCAAACAAATCATCAATCCGGGGTAAAGGATACTTATTCCGAATGGTTACCTTATTCAACTGTCTGTAGTCAACACACAATCTCAACCTCCGTCCTTTTTCTTCACAAACAGTACCAGCGCTCCCCACGGTGACATACTCGGTCGAATGAATCCTATATCGACCAGCTCTTGTAACTGGGCCTTAAGTTCCCTCAATTCATGCGGTAAGGAGTCTGTGAGATAGGCTGTGTACCTGGTAACAGATCAATCGTGAACTCGATATCTCGCTGAGGTGGTAATCCTAGCAACTCCTCGGGGAAAACATCGGGAAACTCCCGCACCACTGGTATATCCTCCGCCCTCACTGGCGAAGCACGTGTATCCACCACATGAGCTATGTAACCCTAACACCTCTTACGCAACAACTTGCTAGCCTCAAGTGCCGAAATAACTCCAGTAGGAAGTGCACGTTGATCACCTTGAAATGTAGTCTCTGGTAATCCTGGACTCCGAAAAGTCACTCTCCTATCGAAACATTCGATAGAAGCATGATGTCTCGTCAACCAGTCCATGCCCAATATAACATCAAAATCCCGTAGATCCAATAGTAACAAATCCGCCATTAACTTAACCTCACCTACCATCACCGGACACTCTCTCAACACCTGAGTCACTACCAACACCTCCAGTAGGTGTACTCACCCCTAACGCACACTCCAAAGCAGACACCTCCCTCTCCATCACCAAACTACAACTCCGGGCTATAAACGAATGAGTAGCCCCGGGATCTATCAAAGCAAAAACAGTGTGACCAAGTATGGTGAGTGTACCTGTCACCACTCCCGGTGCTGATCTGGCCTCCTGCTGGGTCATAGCAAAAACTCGCGCCTGAAGTCCTGATGACCTACCGCGCCCCCTAGAACTGCTCGTGGCACCACCGCCACCCCTAGGGCCTGCTGCCCCTGACACTGATGCAGTACTCCGCCCAGGTTCTGCTACACCTCGGCCTGCTCCACCCTCCTCAGCTAACAATGGGCACTCCCTCCGAAAGTGTCCTCGCTCGCCACAGTAGTAGCAGACATCCCTACCGGGTCCACCAGTCTGCCTCCCAGTAGAAGCAACAGAAGTAGCACTTGCCTGAGGAGTCGACTGTGCTCTAGCTCCCCGAAATCCTGAGCCCTGAAAAATGCCTGGTCTGCCAAACCGGGCTCCACTAGCCGATGACGAACCACCAAAATTGCCCCGCTTCGGGGTCCTCTGACTCGATGCTCCAGGAAAAGAATGCTCTCGGCGTCGCACACTGCCCGAGTACTGTGGCCTGGCAGGTAAACTGGCCTCCACTCTAACAACGGCATCAGACAACTCCCGGAATGTAGCAAAGGAGTCGGCTGTCACAATAGCTCTAATCTCTCCTCGAAGGCCCAACTCATACCGACAGCACTTCTCAGCCTCGGTTGCCACAAATGCAGGAGCGAATCGGGATAGCATCTGGAATCTCTGCTCATACTCGGCTACTGTCATGTTCCCTTGTTTCAACTGAAGAAATTCCGCCTCTTGGGCATCCCCGAAAGAGCGGGGATAGTACTGGTCTAAGAACCGCTCCCGAAAGTCTCCCACGTCACAGTATGTGCATCCCAGCCGGACAACTCCAGTGTATACCACCACTCATACGCTGCTCCATCTAGCAGAAACGTAGCCAACAAGAACCGGTCCTCTGGAGGACAATGCATCACTCCAAAAATACGCTCGAGCCGGGTGATCCATCGGTGCGCTTCCTCTGGGTCTGCCCCACCGCTGAAAGTAGTAGCCCCGAGCCGCTGGGCTCGCTCAATCGAAGCGCTCTCAGTCCCTCTCGCTGCTTCATCTTCAGGTCGTGGAGGGGGTTCACGTCTCGGAGGCATGGTCGAACGTACTCTGAAAGAGGCATAGAGTTAGTAAAACAACCTAGATCCGACCTCATACCGACACAAACCAACAAACCTATGCTCTGATACCAATTGTCAGGACCCGTCCCAAAGATCACCTTGATACCCGGGACGAACCCTGCTCTCGTCTGACAATCACACATAAAGTACCAGAATACCCGTAATAGTATCGTAAGTATAACTATCAGACGCATGAGTAAATATAATACAACTGTAAGTCAGAGCATAGTTCTACAAAATGGGCACAAAATCCTACTATGCTAGTCTCGCAACGGAAGAACGTCGTAAGCTCTATGCCTCGATTCCTGCCTCAACGTTCACCCGACGCTATCACCACGACTTGGAGGGAAAATTTAAAACCAAAATATGTGAGTGGACTAGAAACAATAAAAGTTTCAAAAACAGTTGCTCATCAAATCAGAGTTATATATTCCCTCCGTTTTGAAAACATGCATGCCCAACTACATATTAGAAAACCATAACGTAAAACATCATAAGAAACAGAAACACTATAAAACTGCATCATAAATCGTGAATATCAAGGTATCATTTTACGATCAAACCTGCTGGGTCTATCCGAGTCTTTAAACTCAATCCAGGCCTCAATAATATCTGAGTCTTTAAACTCCCGAGTCTTTAAACTCAATAGGCCTACGGGGTAATATCGTAAGTATCCGAGTCTTTAAACTCCCGAGTCTTTAAACTCAATCCGGGCCCGTCCCCCGTCAATCAGAATATCCGGGTCTTTAAACCCAATATCCAGACCCAGCAAATCCAATCCAAATTCAATATAAACCCATTCCTAAATCCATAGCCAAACTCGAATTCGAAATCCCCGGTTCGAAGCCCATCCGGCGTTCAGAACCGTCATTCCGAACCCAAATCCGGAAATCTACTTTTAAACCAAAATCCTCGCCTAATCACAAATCACGTTTCATAGTCCATTTATCATCATCAGAAAACAGTTATAGATTGAAATCCGAAATCCAGCTTTTCTCGAAAAACGTGCAAAATCTCGTAAATGTCTCGAAAAACGTGCAAACATATCAACCACATGTAATAATCATCAGAAAGCATAAAAACATATTTAATATCGTAAAACATCAATAAAAAAGTTAGGCATGCCCGTAAAGAAAGAAAGAGTCCACTCACGAATCTGAACGAGTCAATCGCACTCCGTGCGCTCCTCGACCGTCTCAGGCGTCTCCCTTCCTGTCAATATGCACCAAATAGGGTCACAAATACATCAAGGATACTAACCTTAATTTCCCCAATTTTTCAAGAATTTATTAATATTTTAATCTTAAACCCTAAACCGTCCGGATTCCCGAACTACCACATAACATCGTCTGATCGACCCGAAAATCACACCAATGGATTCCTTAGGACATTTAGAATCAAAACCATGTTGGAAGGTTGGCCGGAATCCTCCCCACGCGCCTCCACGTGCCGCCCAAAGTGGCTGCGCGTGGGCCTCACGCGCCTGCTACAGTGCTCCTTCAACCTCGAGTCACCCGGTTCAACTGTGATGAACCGGCGTGACCGGTTCTCCTCCGTTCCTCCACCGTTCTTCATCCTTTCAATCCCAATTGCACCGTCCAGTCCCCAGCAATCCTTTCCCCTCCTAACTTTTTGAAAATCGAAGCCTAAAACCTATCGTTCACGGCCTCGAACAGACGGCCCGTGGCCCCTGTTTTGGCCGCCGGCCACCCAAGTCCTCCCCCGTCACGGCGACCATCCTAGACAACTCCTAGGACCTCCCTGAACCTCAACCTAACCTCCAAATCCCTCGACTCTAGCCCTAAATCCACGACTTTGAAAACAAAATCACGGGAAAAACAGGGGATTCGAGTCTCACCTGCGATTCAGCCTCCGCCGTCTGCACCGCCGCGTGCCACGGTGCTCGTTGGGTCCCCTGCAAGCTCCTGAGCCTCCTACTTCCTTGGTTTGAGCCACCACACGGCACAACCACCGCCACAGGGCCACCTCCTCTCTGTTTTCCCAAAACTTCCAGCCTCCTCCGCCGTGCCTCCGTGCACGGTTGCAGCTCCAAAACACGTTCAATAGCTCAGCCTCGCCTCTCTGTCACTCTCACAAGTCACAACCCACTCACTCTTGTACTGAATTAATCAAGCACGCACAATTTCTTCCCCTCTGTTTCTCTGTGTCGAAGACAATGGCACGGTTTGAAATTGAGCAATGTGTAACCGTGTGTATTTTAGTCTCTCCCAGAACCATCTAGCTTCCACCCACGTGTCCACTCTCCATGGTCTCAGCACAAAATATCCCAGCCCACTAATGCCACTTGTTCTGATCTGATTGGGCTGAAGAGAAAAAGACTAAAATGCCCCTAGGTCTACAAATTACCATTTTACTCTCGAACTTCTCAGACCCGTAACTATTCCATCCGACGTCCGATGACAGCGTGCCGCCTGTCGTTGTACTCTGGACGTCGAAACCTATCTAACGGTCCTCGATCTACGAGAAAATCACAAGTCCACCAAAAAGTCAACATTTTCCTCATTTAGTCAAAATTATGGTAACACCCTCAATCTTCCGAACGTCATAACTTTTCCTCCGATTGTCCGAATCGAACCTGCCACCTGTCTACGGACTCGTGACGTCCTAAACTACGTCACGGTCAATGGTCAACGCTCATCCAACCTCTAAATTAAAAAGTCAACTTTGACGCACTATTCACAAGGGCAAAATCGTCCTTTCATACAAATATTTACAAAAATTACATTTATACCCTTCTCGAAGGTACGGGTTGTTACAATCCATGAACCGGTAGTCGGGATGCCTTTCTGTGAGCCGGTAGTTGATAATATCAACCTTTATGACGCTGAATGGTCATAAAGAAGGTCGATCTTCTTTATGACACTGAGTGGTCAAAAAGAAGGTTTGTGCAGGAAATGAAGCAAGCCATTATGACATTGCTACTAGAGTAGCCAGAAAGACGGTTAGACAGTTGCATAAATTCCTGGAAGGAATGAGAAGAGAAGTTGCATCTTGATTTCCTAAGTCGAAAGAAGTAGTTTTTGCCACAAGGGCCAACCTTTTTAAACCATGAAACCTTAGTTAATGGTATTCATACGTTCAGAAATTGATGGAGATCAATTTGTTGAGTTTGATTTGTTGACTTTTTATCCTTTAAGAAGCTGAGTTGTTCTCTATTTATAGGCGGTGAATAAATTCTCAACTTGTTAAAATTAGGTCCCCGCATAGGTCCAATCTTCCAGTTTTTTTCCATTGGGATACTCCCTCATGCCTCTATTTTCTTCGCACTCTGTCAGCACCGCCCACACCTTCTTTCTCTCCACGCTAAAAGTTTTTCGAGTTTGGGCCAAAAGTCGTTTTTGGCCTTGAATTTTCCATGAGCCACATCTTGGCCCAGCGGAAATTTTTCGAGTGTAAACACCAACTACATCTTCTAGAAGTATGTGATGAATATTTGAGAGGGTTCATGATGGCCTACATAATAAGTTAAATGAATGGAATGTGAAATTATTATTTGCAATTGGGAAACATGTGTTGAGTAAAGCAGTTGCACAAGTTTTGCATACTTATACTATGAATGTGTTCCAGTTACTCCGGACTTAAGAATTTTGAATTTTCCTCCCAAATAGCTCGGTTTTGATTTTCGAATCGAGTAAAGTTGGGAAGAAAAGCATTCATTGGTTAGTTAGCATAAACTGTGCAAACTAAAGCGCTTGGTGGGGAGGGGAAATGGGCTAGGTTTTAAGAATCTTGGAGCTTTCAATAAAGTTATGCTGGTTAAGTAGGCTTGGTGTATACCCGAGGATTCAAATTTTCTAGTTTGTTCAATGAAATCAAACAGTTCCAACCTTTAGATTTTACCATAAATATGTGCACTCTTACAATAAAGGTTATTCTTATTTTACTAGTATTTCTATTCATTTTTTATTTATTGATTTTATGCTGACATTAATGTTGTATTTCTCTGGGTAAAAAAAAAAGAAAAAGATGAAATATAAAAAGGAGTAGTGGTAAGGATGGCAAAAAATACCTATAGATATAAGTTATATAAGTTGCATAGGCAAAGATGTAAGCGGGTAAAAACTATTGATGACTTGATGAGCAGAGTAAGGGTATTACCCGCAGATCCCCTTATCCGATGAAAAAATAGGCTTCCGTGTTCTTCGCTCTTCTTATTTTCTTGGTGTCATAGAGGTTTATTCAGAGATGGATGTTTAATTCTGACGTCCGCCAACTTTACAATCCAACTACCAAAACACATCTACTAGACGCCAGGATCAAGAATCTTGGCTTGAATTCTTGAGGAAGTACCAAGATTACACGTTAATGGCAGGGAAACTTCAAGCACCAGTGGCTTCCAACCCTCCATTCGCAAGCTACGAACTTCAATGATCGTGAAAAAAGGCAAAGATTGCTCCGTGTTTCCCATACGAAGCGTTTAATTGGAAGTGGTCTCACGACTTGGGTCGGCCCATAACACTGTCAACGATGATGGCTTTCTCTGGGGTTGTCAGTGGTGATGCTTCCTCCATGATGAATTTCGATAGTGATGATGGCAGGGACAATGTCGTCTTAAGAAGGGAAGTTGTTTGGTCTTGGTGGCACGGTTGGTCGTTGCAAGAGCTATGCATGGTGGTGCTGGTGGGTTCATGGTCGTTGATGCAGAGAGCGATGGAAGCCCAATTGGGGAGAGAGATTGGTTGGTAAAGAGAGACTGGAAAGATAGAAAAATGATTGGTGGAATTAGGTTTTTAGGAGGAAAAATAGAAAGAAAAAAAGAACTAAAGTAAATAAAAGTAATAAAATTTCTAATTTCTTCGAACACATTCTATTTGAAAAAATTAATAAAGAATTTGATTTAAGTAAAAAATTTGAAGTCTAACTTCCAAATTAACTTGTTTCGCAAACTTAGTAAACTTGAAGGAATTCGTTAACGTAATAAACTTAAAGGAATTCGCTACCTTAGTAAACTTTAAAAATTTAGTCATTGAGATAGAAGGGCCATAAAGACCTTGCTGGCAAAGAAAAACCCATGAACTTCTAGAGAAAGAAAATTATCCCTTCTTTCCAGATTTTTCACTTCTTCTTTGCTCCTCCCTCTTTGGTGATCTCTGAACTACCATTTTGAAAGTCGATGGCAGCTCTCCTAGCGTTCATCCCCACATGCTCGACTTTCTTGGCCGTTTTTGCTTTTTGTTTTTCTTTTCTACCGTCTTTCTCATTGTTTCAACCTCCGTTTCCAAATCCCAGCCTCCTTCTCATCCTTACCCATATCTCATTTTCCATCAACACAAATCTTCTCTCCATAACCACATATCTTTGGATCCACTCCATCAGATTTTCCATTTACTGAAATGCATATGCTTGTGTTTGATGCAACTCCATCTCTACTTCCCGCTCTCAAATCCGGGCCTTCGATTTGGGCGTTTAGGTTGTGATGTTTGCCGGTCAATCTTGGCCATTTTGATCGCTTAAATATGCTGATATTTAGTGGCTTTTTGTCTCCAAACCATCCTCTACATAATCGTTCATCTTGATTTTGTCGTTTGGTTTCACTTCGTGTGTTAGAGGTGTGCATTTTGGTGGTGGTGACTGATGGTTTCTCTGGTGGTGGCGGGTGATGGTTTTTCCTCTTAGATCAAGGATTTTGCTCGGTTTGGACTTGTGCATTGAATCCTTTTGTTAGTAGAACTTTTTTATTTTTTATTTCTCTTAAGTATTTTAATTGGGTTCTTCTATTTTATTACTATTTGGTTATGAATTTCAAAGCCTATTTCACCTGATTGGTGGTTCAAATGGAAAGGACCTTATTCTTCTTAAGTAAGGTCTCGAATTCGAGCCTTGTGAATAAAGTAACCAATATTAGAGAGAATTTCCCCCGTATCGAGGTCCTACGCGACTCGAGCATTAGTCCTCGCCTATGTGCGATGGATACCTTAGTAAGAAAAAAAAAATTAAAGGGAAAAGAAAATATATAATTATAATGAGTACTTATTACCCATTATGTAGAATTTGGATAAACATTTAAAAATTCAGAATAAATCCAACTAGATATGCTACTCACGGCCTTAAAAAAACCTCATTTGATTATTCCTAACTAATGGGCATGTAAAAGAAGAAATTTTTCAATATCTCTAATATCATATTCCAACCTTCATTATTCAAATCAAAGCCTTCCAATTCAGAATCATTTTACGCCTCTGCCTTAATTCCTAATTCCTAGTTCCTAATTCCTGTAACACAGAAAGAAAGAGCAGCAGAAGCATAGGCAGGCGGCAGGCACACCGCCAACTTAACCAAATCAAATCAAATGAAGTGAGATTGAGGCCAAAGAAAATGGAGAACGGTCACGATTGGAAAATTGCAGAGAAATTCTCAGGGTTGACGGTTTCGGGTGCTGTCCCGATTTCTTCTTCAAACACCCACCAAACCAACACCACCATCACCAACCACGACAGCAATTTGCTTCAGGTCATGAACGCCATGGAAGCCGCCGAGGCCACCATCAAGCACCAGGTCGAAGAGAATATCCGATTGAGGACCCAACTCGAACACAAGATGCTCGAGCTTCACAGATACAAGCTCCACGGATCTCAGGACCAAGCTCATCAATCAATTACCCATGTCGACAATCAAATAGATGGGATTTCAAATCCGGCTCAAACCCTTACGGAATCGGAAAGCCGAGAAACCCAATTGGGCAGCAGCAACGTCAATGGAGCCATGAAGGTGGTTCGAGTTTCTGGTGGTCACCCGACTGCGGATAACGCCAGCAGTGGAATCTCTCGGTTATCTTCGCCGACTACAACGAGGTCGTTTTCTCCGTCTAGCACAGAGGGGGAATATGATCATCAAAGGTCAATTTTTTCTGGACATGGGCTGGTGCCATTGACTGAATCAAACAACCCCAACAACAACAGCTGCAGCAGCAGCAGCTTGTGGAAGAAAGATCTTGCTATTAAGGTACATGAGCATGAACAAGAAATTATGCAATTGCGAAAACATTTGGCGGATTATTCAATCAAAGAAGCACAAATTCGAAACGAAAAGTATGTACTGGAGAAGCGCATTTCTTATATGCGTTTGGCATTTGATCAGCAGCAACAGGACCTTGCTGATGCTGCATCGAAGGCCTTGTCTTACAGGCAAGACATACTTGAAGAAAACATTCGACTTGCATATGCTGTGCAGGATGCACAGCAGGAGAGGACGACTTTTGTTTCGTCTTTGCTGCCGATTCTGGCTGAGTATTCATTGCAGCCACCGGTTCCTGATGCCCAGTCCATTGTTGGAAATGTTAAGGTTCTGTTTAGGCATTTGCAAGAGAAGCTGCTTCTTACTGAGTCCAAATTGAAGGAGTTGCAGTATCAGTTAACGCCGTGGCGATCAGATATGAATCATCAGCAGCAGCTACAACCTAATATGAATGTTGTTTCTGGGCCGCAGTCACCCCCACGACAGGCCATTGGCGGTTCAGCATTGCTCAATGTAAGCAGAAATGGGCTTGAAATGGTCCCTCGGAGTCAACAAACATATTCTTCCTCCCATGACAGGAGAATGGCGGTTTCTGATGCTCAGAGAACCGCGGATTGGGGCGGTGGTCATCATCAGAATGGTATGGGTGGTGCTGGTTTCGCCAACAATTTGGAAGCCAATGAGCAGAGCATGGGGAGGTACTCACCAGTTCCAAACAGGACATTTGCAGCAGCACAAGATGCACCTGTGAATCATGCTGTTACTCAACCTGATGATCATCATCATCGTCATTATAATGAAGGGGGGACAAGCAGTAGACAGGTCACGTTTCGTGATCCAGTTAGGAACACACACACAGACTTTGATCATCAGGATACAGAGGGAACCCAAAATGAGAGAGACAGTAATTGGAGTGGAGGAAACTCTCCTTTCCAATCGCCTCTCAATGACTCCAGCTCTCCATATCCTCCTCATTATCTGCCACCCGTGCTTGAAGAGGGTTCTTCGTATTCAGAGGCTGCAGATGATGATCTATTGCCAGCTATAGATGGCCTCCAGATTTCAGGTGAAGCTTTTCCGGGACATGAGCTTCAAGCATCTGGATACTCTATCAATGGAACAAGAAGTTGCAACTTTGAGTGGGTGCGCCACCTGCAAGATGGATCTGTGAATTACATTGAGGGAGCAAAGCAACCAAACTATCTTGTAACTGCTGACGATGTGGACACATACCTTGCAATCGAAGTACAGCCTCTGGACGACAGGAAACGAAAGGGAGAGCTGGTAAAGGTATTTGCCAATGAGCACAAGAAGATCGCTTGTGATCCTGAAATGCAAAGCCAGATAGAGAAGATTTTGTACAAAGGCCATGCTTCATTCAAAATATTTCAGTTCACTGGATACCTTGACATATGGGAACCAGCAACTTTGGCAATTAAGAAAGGAGCTTACAGTATAAAGTGTAGTGGAGGAGGGCCTGGTGGAAGTGGTGTTTTAGTTGCAGAAAAGTTTACTCCAAACACCATGGTTACAATCCCTTATGGAAGTCCTACAGATTTCATAATCTATTGCGGCTCGGATAACGGGGGCGAATATATGTTAAAAACAGACAATGAAAGCTGTTCTAGAGATACAGTTGTGCTCACATTGAGATTATTTATCCACAGGGCTGATGAGAAAAAAAGCTCAAAGAAAGCAAAACTAGGGTCTTATTTTTTCAACAAGTATCTCTAGCTATCCTCCTCTTGTTATAGTTCCTCTTGTTATAGTTTTAGACTTGTAGTACCCCTCAGAGCTTTTTTTTTCCAACATTTTTGTTATTTGTTTAAGGGTGTGGGTGCCCATTGCATAATTTTTGGGGTGTTGGCTGTGCAGTTAAAAATCTTAATTTCCTCAGCAATTTTTTTTTCTCATATTGATGGCCCATTTTTGCTCATAATGCTTGCAACAAATTTGCCTTCAAGCAATTTTCTGAGAAACCCAGCATTGAAGTTGAAGGCCCAAATTATCAACATAACCCATTCCTGCCAAAAATATTTGAAAAATACAAAAATTCAAACTACATTCAGAGCACGAGCCTGGAAACTATTTTGTGTAATAACATACAGAGCCACCACATATATTCGCTCGCCAGATTTATACATTTTGACTGTTTATTTTGGAAAATTGCGCTCGAATAATGTAATGGATGCTTACTACCTGGAATAACTTACACATTAATATTGAATGTTATCGAGCCTCCGGAACTGTTATGGTAGAGTCATAGGTGGAAGATGTTTCGTTCTTGGAAGATGTTTCGTTCTTACTTGAAGAAGAAAATGCTTCGGACAAATATCTTCCACCAAAGAAACCTGGTTTTTTGGGTTGAGGCAAGGGGCACTCGTCGCCTAGCATGAGCATCACAGATGACATGGGTGGTCTGTCTTCGGGAAGCTCTTGCACACACAAAAGACCAACGTGTATGCAACGTAGAACTTCTGATAGAGTACATGAGTCCTTTAAGCGTTCATCAATCAATTCTAACGACCTCCCTCCTTTCCACAATCTCCATGCCTAAGCAACAGAATTAAGTTTGTCAATCACAAGATCAACACAAGTAAATGAGGGATTGGACGCTGAATACTTACATGTCCGATGAGGTTGAGGTTGTCATCCGGGTCATAAAACCCTCTACTTCTCGTCCCACTTACAATCTCAATCAACAAAATGCCAAAGCTAAAAACATCTGATTTGACAGAGAATTGACCATCAATGGCGTATTCTGGTGCCATATAACCACTATAGAAACCAACAAGAAGAAAAAAACAAGTTAATTTAAGAAACTATTAGATAATAAGCAAAGATGTAATTCAAGAAGAAGCTAGATACATGAACTTAGAAACTAGCAGATAATAAGCAGAGATGCATACTCACTAGGTTCCAACCACTTTTCTTGTAACTCCTTCGGTCTGATCTCCACCAAACGTTCTAGCCAACCCAAAGTCCGATATTTTTGGGTTCATCTCTTTGTCAAGTAAAACATTACTGGCTTTCAAATCTCTATGAATAATCCTCAATCTTGAATCTTGATGCAGGTAAAGAAGACCCCTACCGATCCCACAGATAATATGCAAGCGTTGGAACCAATCCAACAATCCACGTTGAGTTTCATCTATTAAGTTTTAAATTTTCATTCATATGACCAATTTGAAACCTTATAAGAACAAAATAAAGAGTTTTATAACCTATATATCAACTATCAAGAGTGTATAGTGTGTATAGGATTCAAACCAAAAATGTAGAAGTCTAAGCTTTTGTTGGGCAAATATTCATATATCAGCAATTTCTCTTCTCCCTCTATGCAACAACCGAGAAGCCTGACAAGATTCCGGTGCTGAAGTTTGGCTATTAGTAGTACTTCATTTTTGAACTCATTTGGTCCTTGCCCTGAACTTTGTGAGAGCCTCTTCACAGCAATTTCTCGTCCATCTTCTAGTCTACCCTGAAAATCCTCAATGGCGTAAAGATTAAGAATTTCAGAAACAACATAACTGTTTCATTGATGTTACCATTTTTAACCTTACATACAAGAAATATACCTTGTATACAGGTCCAAAACCACCTTCTCCAAGCTTCCTGTTGAATGCAAAGTTATCAGTGGCCGTGACTATTGTGGACAGGCTAAATAATGGTAACTCCAGGTCTTCATCCGCTCCTTCATTTTTATGACCCACTCCATTCTCCAGCATTTTCTCTAAAGTAAACAGAAAGAAGCAAGGAGGCCAATTTTTTATCAAGTATGACGAACAAGAAGCGAAAAAAGAAAATCAATATGTTTGCAGTATTAACTATTAACATATCTCTAGACCCTCGAACAAAAAAATAACCGCAAGTATCTCTGTCTTTTCAGTCCTGTTATCATGCATTTATTGTATAATTCATATTAATAGGGTCAGTGCCCCCCCACCCCCACCCCCCGAGCTCATGCTTTAATAACTTGTACTTGTTTTGAAGCGTGTTTAAACCATGTTTTATACAAGTATAAATTTGTTGATTTTGATTGAGAATGTAGCTACCTAAGTTTGATAAAATGTTGGACAAAAGACTAAAAATATGGGTTGAATTTGCTCCCGTTAGTTATTCATCAAAAGAGAACCAGCTATCTCTAAGTCCACAAAGTCAAGTAGTGTCTTTATAGTCAAGTAGTGGTCTACTTCTCTTTTGATTTTGAATTTCACACAAGTGCGAGTCTTTCCGTCCTCATAGTCGGATAGTATTTTCATAGTCAGGTAATGTCATCATAGTAAGTGGAGTGAAAATTGGATGTTTCGGTCTGAAATTCTCATTATCCTGACTATGAGGACACTACCGGACTATAAGACTAGATCTAAACTAGTGGGCACTATCAGACTAGATCTACAAATTCAAAATTGGTTTCTATGACCTTCTACCCAATCATCTTCCCGACCTAACACCTGTAACTTCATCTTTCTCACTCCCCAATTGGTTACTTGCTTTAATTCCTTGAGTGCCCAACACGTGTGGTTCATCCACCTTAACAAAAATCAAACATAAGATTGAGGAAGATGAGATGAAGATGAGAAGACGAGAGGAAGATGACAAAAGATGAGAGGAAAATGAGATAAGATGAGAGGACGATGGAATGCAAAAATTTGTGGATGCTTACTAAAAGGTTACCATCCCCTTTATATAGATTCTATTTTTGTAAACACATTTTTTTTAGTGCTCAATTTTTGAATAAATTTGTGGAGTATTCTATTTCCATCAATTTCCCAAGACCTTACTGGGTGATGTTCTTTTACCTTATCAGTTTACCTATTAACTTCACCAAGGCAGCATCAAATTTCAGACAGACATTTGACGCTGTCAAAGTGCCAAAGTTTTGTTTGGTTGGTTAAACCGTTCAATTATAGAATTCATTTCTAAAGCATTGGGATTAAATGAGAACACATAAAGCATTAATACTGCATTGCAGAATGGATGAAAGCAACCTCTCTTTATTCCTAATTGAATAAGCAAAAGATGACAGAAACAAGTATTACCTTTGAACTTTCTTCTCTTTCTGTGAATGCAATAAACAGCTAGGAGAGTCCCCACAACCACGCAAGCAATGGATACAACTATCACCACCATCTTTGTCTTAGGCCAATTCCCTTCTTCATAGTTAATTTCAACATAACAAAACAACCATTATCAAATCCCAGCTAGAAGTGACATATATGAGAAGAACATATAGCAGAACGAGATTCATCAAGCAAAACATAACCATTTTCTCAATGATTGAAGTTGCACATACTTGATTTTGAAGTAGGCATTCGAACATACAGATTCTCCCCGCCATCCAAAAGTTCTCTCATGTTCATCAGATTACCAAACCAGGTTGTGCAGCCACTGCCTCCTCCTGTGACAATGGAGTTAATTGTGTAAGCCATGCAAGAACAGTTGTTCAAGCAAACTTCCATGCATTCCCCAATACTCAAACTTCGGTTCACCAAGGAATCGGTGGTATCTGGCAATTTAATCCCACTATATGTCACAAACCCTTGTTTATTTTGGCAGCTCAAAGGCTCGGAACGCTCACAACCTTCTTGGTATTGTCCAGAGTTCCAATTTTGGGGCGATTTGGGGTTGAACCCTTCTAAGCAACTGCAAACTGGGGACTTAGTAATGGTGCAAATTCCATTGGAGCCACAAAATCCATAACTATCACAGTTGTCTTCTGATGCCAATAGACTCCTATAAGCCCCGGTTTTCGAGTTCCATTCAATCTTCAAACCTTGAAACAATTTATCAGCTTCGTAGTCAAAGCTCTGCCACAAGTAGTTTCCTTGGTTTCCATCTTTGGCTTCTCTTAGGACAAGATTGCCCGAATCCAAGAGCTGCAGCACCGGATTCCGGGGTTGTTTGGACAAAGTCATCGACCAAACAACCCTATTGTCTTGACTCAGAAGCAAAACACTGCCTGAGGCATTTATCATCAAAAAACCAGACGAATCATTAATGGGGTTGTGCTGATTGGCTACCCAAGTGACATTTTTAGATGATGAGACAGAACCCTTGAGCCAAATTCCCAAAAATCGGGTTTTGGAGGGGGCGGCAGCAGCAGCTGGGGGTGGGCTGAAAAACCCCAATTGAAAACTGCCATTTTTGGAAATCAAGGTGTTTCCATCTGCGAGGGGTTGGGATTGAGTAATGGCATCATCAGCTGCAAATATTGAGGGTTTGAAGAAACAGAGGGACACATAAATTGCACTGAGCATAAATGAGAAAATGTCGGCCATCGATTTCAAGTCGTGGAATGCTAACTACAGCCACTACTTATAGGTATGAATATGAATATGAAAGTGACGTAGAGTGAATCTAGAAGGGGGATAGTGCGGTGGACTGCCATCCATTACATTTCCCCATTCATTACATTTCTTGACTTTGGTGGGCCCACATGAAAAACATTTGTTCGTTCTACAAGTCGAAATTGTAAGGCTGAAGGGGCAGGAAATTGTTAGGATAGTTAGATTATTTGTTAGGATAGTTAGATTATTTGTTATTGTTTGTTATGAAAGTTAAGGGTAGTTAAGTTATTAGTTCTGTCCAGCTGGAAGCTAGTTACAGTGGCCACCTGCTTTGAGCTAATTAGCTGTGTGCTCAACTAGCTAGTGGTATAAATAGAAGGTCTTGTAAAACACTGTTCCATTGACCAAAAAGCGGGAAAATCCATATGAAAAACAGTTTACCCCCAAAAACTTTCTCTTTGATTTTCTTTAAGGTTTTTATGGTATCAGAGCTTCGGCTCGATCCTCAATCACACCTTGAGTTCATCTGTTGTGCTCGTTGCTCTCAGCGCATACGGCTTCGAAATCGCTCCATCGTCATCCATCCTTAAAGCTCTCAGCTTATCTGTCCTGATTCGAGTTAGAAGAGCTGAGTTCCTCAACTGCTAAGTTCTTGATCTCGTTACTCGCTTTCTTTACAGAGATCTGATTCTTACCTGTGTCTTTTGTCTCTGAGGAAAAATTGAAATTTCTTTTGTTTTCTGGCATTTTAACGCTTTGATTGTTGTTGAGAGTTGTGTTGCTTGTTGGAATTTAAAGATGTATTGTTGGTTCCTGTATTAGAAATTGTGAAATTGTTAAGGCTAGTTTATGTTAGTAAAGTTGTATGGTTGATTGATCCAAGTGTGATCAGCGTTATTGTGAAGATTGAAGTTCAATATTCATAAGGAGTTGTAGTTGAAATTATGGTTGCAATTAATTGGCTGTGAGTAGGTGATAAAATCAAGAAGTCAAGAATGTCTATTTCTCACTTTGCTAGTCTGGGTTCTAGTTCTCAGAATGCTTCCATTTTTCTACCGAACATTATACTTGATGAGTTTAATTACTCCATATGGCTCTTTCGGATGGAATCCTTTTTAGGCGATCTTCACTTGCATAGTTTTGTTGATGGTACCACAAAGTATCCTTCTGAGTATGTGGTGGCTGAAGATGGGGTCACTAAGGTTCTGAATGATGCCTATGTTAAGTGGAAAGGTCAGGATCAGAATATTATCAATATGATAGGACAGACTCTGAGTCCTAGGGCCATGTCCTGCGCTGCGGGGAGTACCACTACTGCAGCTATGTGGAATAGTTTGAAGTCCAAGCTTGCTGACTCAAATAAGCAGAACATCCTTCAACTTAAGGCAAATCAACAGAGGATTAAGAAAGGGCATGATACTATTGAGGTCTATCTGGAAAACATCAAAACTGGAAGAGATGCTCTTGCTACAATGGGGGTCCTTTTAGATGATGATGATGTTGTAGTTACTTTTCTTGAAGATCTTCCTCCTGAGTTTACTACCATCAAAACTATCATTAGGACTCAGGCCACATGCTCTATGACAAATCTCAAAACCTTACTTAAGGCAGCAAAATATAACCTGGAGCAGGCCTCTGAGTTCACTGTTGTGCACAATTTAACGGCTATGGTTGCAAACACATCCCTAACTCCTCAGGTTGCATCTACCCAACCCTTGGTGATGCCTTCTACTCAACCTGGTGTCACTACTTATCAACCTCACACATCAACTCAATCTTTGGTGATGACCTCTCCTCAATCTGGTGTGACTGCCTCTCAAGCCTCTGCTCATATGCAACCTCACTTCTCTCAAGCTCATACTCATATGCAACCTACCTTCTCAGGCTTCATATACTCATATGCCCATGTACCCAATGAGCTTTCCTACCAATAATGGTGATGTTTTTGGCAATCAGTACTTTCTAGCTTTCTTTGCAAATGGTAGAGGTGGAAGAGATAGATTTGAGGGCAAAGAGACCAATTCAAGAGGAAGAGGAGGATCAGGATTTGGTCAATACTTCAGTACTTGCCAGTTATGCAACAAGACAGAACATAATGCAAAAAAACTTTCATAAACTGCAACAGTTTGATGTTAATAGTGGAGGTGCTGGACTTAGTTTTCTCAGAAGCAATAGTGGAGTTGAGTGCCAATATTGTGCAAGGAAGTATCATACAGCAGATACGTGTTATCACTTGATTGGCGTCCCAAATCAAAGAGGTGTTACTCCTCAAAGAGGCCAATCTGGCACCTTCAATAACAACCCTATTTTTCACCCAAACAGCTCTCAGTTTGGTTCCTCTGGTGTACCTGCCAACAATCCCTCTCTGTTTAGCAGCCCTACCAATAGCAATGATGTCTCTTTTGCGGGTCAGAATGCATTGGTGGCTTCTGGAAATGCTACTTCTCTCAGTTCTTCTGGCAGTACCTCTATGCCATACTGGATTGCAGATTCGGGAGCCTCAAATCACATGACAAGTGATCTTCAGCTACTGCATAATGTCACTTCTTATCCTGCTTCTGATACTGTGACTATTGGGAATGGTGAGAATCTGCCTATTACTCACAGTGGTACTTCAACCTTAGGAGTATTAGCATTGTCTAATATATTGCTCATTCCAAAACTCAAAGCCAATCTCTTATCTGTTCATCAACTGTACAAACAAAAAAATTGTCAGGTTATACTTGTTGAGTTTGAATTCATTGTGCAGGACAAGCAGCAGGGCAAAGTGTTGTACAGGGGGTTGAGTAAAGGAGGATTATATCACATTCCATGTCTGCAACAGAATCATACAAAGCAGACACAATTGCAGTATTCTACTTTTGTTGGGAAAAAGGTTTAGCATGAGCTGTGGCACAATAGCTTGGGCCATCCATCTAATGAAATTACACAGGTTATGTTGCAGAAAGCATGTTTAGTAAATAAGAATAAGTCGTGTACACTCTCTCCCTTGTGTCAAGTATGTATCAAGGGAAAATTTTCTAAACTCCCTTTTCCAGTGTCTATGTCTAGAGCTAATGAGCCATTTGTCTTGATTCACTTTGATGTTTGGGGTCCTGCACCTCAAGTCTCTATAGAAGGGTTCAGGTATTTTGTTCTCTTCATTGATGATTGTACACGTTATACATGGATGTTTCCCATGATCAATAAAAGTGAAGTTTTTGGCCGCTTTAAGAATTTATGTGCATTTGTGTTGAATCAATTTCATACCTCTATTAAACGTTTGTGGTCTGATAGTGGTGGGGAGTACATGAGTTTTATGTTTAGGGATTTCCTGAATGAAATGGGTGTTATTCATCATATTTCCTGTCCTTATACCCCTCAGCAGAATGGGGTTTATGAGAGAAAGAACATGCATATTAGGGAGACTGCAGTGACTATGGTTAAGCAAGCTTCCTTACCAGATCAGTTTTGGTATCATTCCTGTGCTTTGGCTATTTTTCTCATCAATAGGATGCCAACTACCACATTACAGATGCAATCCCCTTATGAAAAGCTTTATCACCAAATTCCAGGGTTAGATGCTATTAAGGTTTTTGGGTGTGCATGTTACCCTCTTCTAACTCAGTACATTACCAATAAACTGATGGAAATATCAGATCAATGTGTCTTTGTTGATCTTTCTCTAGGCTACAAAGGATTCATCTGTTACCATAGGCCCTTATGGAGGCTGATTATCTCTAGACATGTTATTTTTTATGAAAGTTTCTTTCCTTATGCATTACCTCATCAATACAGAACCCTCAGCAGCTCAGTATTGTGCTTCAACATCAACCTCCCAGGTTATTAACTTCTCCATCAACAGTTCAAGCCTCTCAGCAGTCTAGTACTGTAATTCAGCATCTGTCCTCTAGTCCTCCAACTACTACTGCAACAGTACAAGTTCCTTTTTTTCATGACCTTTCTTTTTGTCCTTCTGAATCTATTTCTGAACCTGTTGATGGAAATATTGCTGAACTTATTGGTGTACATGTTGATGAGTCTCTTACTTCCCCTTTGTCTATCTCTGATATTAATGTATCTTCTACTAATTATCATCATATATCCACACCTAACCCTGAGCCTACTGCTAACCAACCTGAGCATGTACCCACACATGAGCCTAACCTACCTGGTCCAACCCTGGTGGTTGATCTTAATTTTGGAGACTCTATAGGTGACATATCTGTCAATACTACCCCAGAGGAGAGTGTGTATGTTGTTCTGAATGCTCCATGGACTATCAGTCGATTCAATCCCATTTCTGAAGCTAATATCTTGCATCTTGTGGAGGGGTTGACTCCTACAACTCACAATGATCATGTTATGCTTACTAGGTCCAAACGAAGAATCTTCAAACCAAAGTGTTTGTTTGCTGTACATTCCCACCCCTCTATTGATCCTGCTCTCACAAAGCCTCAATCCTACAAGGCTGCCCTTCTCTGTCCAAAATGGATTGCAGCAATGCACAGTGAGATGCAAACACTGCTTTCTCAAAAGACTTGGACTCTAGTCCTCTTGCCTCTTAACAAGAATGTAGTAAGCTGTAAATGGATCTTTAAGCTCAAGAGACATGCAGATGGTTCAGTTGCTAGAAATAAGGTCAGGTTGGTGGCTAGGAGTTTTAGTCAAGCTCAAGGAGTGGATTATGATGAGACTTTCTCTCCAGTTGTTAGACACACAACTGTGAGATTGGTGTTCGGATTAGCAGCCCATTTTGGGTGGAAACTACATCAATTGGATGTGAAGAATGCTTTTTTGAATGTCAACTTGTAGGAGGAGGTATATATGTAATGACCCGTCCCGAATATCGGGATTGAATATTAATTAATTATGATTTAGAATGACTAATCGGGGATTAGTTGAGTGAAATCGGACGAAACGTGCAAAATGACCGTTTTGCCCCTAGCGTGGGCAAAATGTTGACTTTTAGTTCGGTCGGTCAAACGGACTTTGACCGATGACTGTGACGTAGTTCGGGATGTCACGAGTTCATAGACAGGTGACACGTTCGATTCCGACATTCGAGGTGAAAGTTATGGCGTTCGGCAGTTGAGGGGTATTTTGGTAATTTGGCATATTAGGGGCCAAATGTTGACTTTTTGATCGGGAGGTCCGATGGACGAGGGCCAAGGACCGTTACGTAGGTCTCGTCGATACGAATCCAACGACAGGCGGCATGTCGAAATCGGAGATTCGACGACGAAGTTATGGTCACGGAATCAGGCTCGATTAACCGAACGAACTGGGATTAAAATAATATTTTACTATGAACAGTACTCGGTGACTGTGCACATCCGGATGAGTGACAAGTGTCACCCATCCCCTGAAATCTGATCCATGTTTCCCTCCCAACACCATCATTACAACATCATCATTCCTTCTTCATCATTTCTTCCATTTTTCCCCATTTTTCTTCTTCTTTGTTTTCTTACCCGTGAGAAGGGGAATCGGAATTAGGAGAATTGAGCTCCCTTTCACAACCAGTTTCGAGGGGAATTTGAGAGCTTTGAGAGATGGATTCAACTGGGTAAACACGAGAGATTGACAGTGAGGAGGAGACTGGAATTTCGGATTGTGAGTTTTGGGAGGGAAAATCGAATTGGAAGAATTGGGTCGTGAGGAGTGGAATTGAAGCTTCATTTAGCTTTATGGGATCAATACGGATTGATCTGCAACAAGAACGAAGGGAATTGGGGTCGAATTGAGGAAGAACAGAAGGAATGAGGTCTCTGAAATTTCGAGGTTGAGTCGAGGAATTTGAGGCTTCGATTGATGAAATTGAACTGGGGATTATGTTTCTGAGGATCCCACGATGCTTCTGGGTTCATCAATTGGAAGAAACCGGTTGAGATTGACGGAACTCCATGGTTGCACAGTGACGGCTGTTCTTCGAAGAATCGAGCTTGAGTCGTGGAGTTTGAGCCTTGGATTGATGCAATTGAGTTGGGGAAAGTGTTTATCAGAGTCCATTGAAGCTTCTTGATGAATCAATTTAAGGAAAACGCTTGAAACTGACGACTTTCGAAGATGAACAGTGTTCGGGGTGTTCTTCGAATGTTCATCTTTGATCGTGAGGATTGAGGTAATGTTTCATGTAATTAATGTTACAGAACTCTAATTGAACTTAATTCGAAACTAATTGAATGTCCAATTGTTGAATTTGGTGTCGAATTGGCAGAGAACCAACCGGGTCTGATCGCGGGTTAAACGACCCGTTTACCAGACAAACGGGCATGAACGACAACACTGTAGCTGGCGCGTGGGTTTCACGCGCAGCCACTCACGGCGGCGCGTGAGGGCGCGTCCAGCCTAGTCTCAAGGTGTGGTCAGCATGACTTTTGATCCTCTCAGTGTAACGAACATTTTGACGTTGATTTCGAGGAAATCGGATATTGTTTCGTTAATGTTCCGCGTATCCGAAGTTTTGTTTTACGTTTAAAATACGTATTTAAATTCCGGAAAAATTGGGGAAAATTATATGAAGTATTTTGAGATGTTAGTAACCCTCTATAATGATTTTGGACAGGAGTTGTGATTTCCAGATTTTACGGAAAAACGTGCAGCTCGGAAACGGACCGTTTTGGATGGTGTGTGTGTGTGGACTTTGTTTTCTAACCGTGATGCATGCATATATGATTTAAATGCCTTATTATATGATTTTATATGCTTGAGCATGATTTATGTTTCAATCCGGTAATTTCTCGGTTTTATGATTATTATATTATTATTTTTGGGCGATTTTCGAGAAATTACAAAATTTGGTAAAAATAATGTTTGGACTTGGTTTATGAGTCCGAGATTGAAATTGATTGAAAAAAATGTTTGGACTCGGATTATGAGTCATGGATTGAAAACGATGTGGTGACTCGGGAATGAGTCAATGGTCAATTTCGTGGATTTACGTGAAAATGGCAACGGAGATTGCAACGCATGGATTTGCGTGAAAATAGTATTTTGGGCTTGAGAACCCAAGTGAATAGTGATTTTGACTCGGATTTGGAGTCACTTGTGAAATTGTGAAATTAATGATTTATTGTAATTTTATGATTATTTTAATCAGTCTTTCGGGCACATTTTACGAGGAACGTGCAAATGATGTTTTGGACTAGGCCCGGAGTCTAAATGATTTCTAAAATGATGTTTTGACTTAGTTGGTAAGTCAATGATGATTTCTGGATTATTCTATTGTTTTAAAAGGTGATTTTAAAGAAGTAAGTGTAAATGGTATTTTCGGCTTTGAGACCCAGTCGGGAATGATCTTGACTTTGTATGGAGTCAAGATTTGATTGAAATATTTTGGGATGTAATTCCCGAGATGGTTTTCATGGTGATTGTGATATTCCCAGACGGTCGGAGCTTGGGGGGGATTACCCAGACGACCGGAGCTTGGGGGATGTGATTGTAGGATCGGGAGTTGATCCTGTGGTAGTTAGCTTCTCGGATGACACTGAGCCTGGATGTACCACTCGGAGGTGTCTGAGACTGGGGATGTGTTCGCCCAGAGGTGACTGAGCCCGAGGGGGTTGAGCCCAGAGGTGTCTGTTCCCGAGAGAGTGACTGGATATTGGCCTACGCGTCGTGCAGCACTTGTGAGTAGTGCGTTTTGATTGATTGTGCACTTGTGAGTAGTGCAGTTTGATTGATTGTGCACTTGTGAGTAGTGCGGATGTGATTTGTGATATTTTGTGCACTTGTGAATAGTGCGGATTGATTGGATTGATATATTTATTGTGCACTGGTGATTAGTGCTGATTGATGTTGTTGTGATGTTGTAATGGTATTGAGTACAGGTTTTTGGTCTTGGTGGCCAGGTGATTATGTTTTCACATGTTTTGGCCTGAGAGCCAGGATTTGATGTTTTATAACATGAACTGATTTGATGAACATGAATTTTTATGGACCATGGGAAAACGTGTTTTGATTTTATCGGTCCACTGTTCATACTTGAATGATTTCATACTATTACTCATGTTTTACGATATGCATGCAAGTTTGTGAAAACTGGAGGGTAAGAATGTATTTTGGCAAATGTTTTTATAAGAGGTCATTTTTGTCCACTCACACCTTTTCTGTTTTATTGACCCTTCAGGTCGTGGCGCGATGATCGAGGCTATTTGAGAGGTGGAGGTATGAGCAAGCACAGGCGCAAATATCCCTTGTCTGGCAGGTGCTGAAGGGTAGTTTCAGACTTTCAGTTGACTTGTCAGACGGGAGCAGGACCGGGCACGGTTAACTTTGTCCTTCGGGGACGGGTCTTGTCAAATTGGTATCAGAGCACTAGGTTGCTGATGCTGTTGCCATGCCATACCTCCAGAACGTGAGCCTCGTGCGCGACCTGGTAGTGAGATGGGTATATTAGGGTATTTGAGACCTTGTGATTAATCTCGGAATGTAATTGACCTTGGTTTGTGGGTCAGATATTAATTTGTGTAACTACGGCTTACTAATTGTCGAATCAGTATTCTTGTGGGTCCCAGGATTTATTGGATCCAGAGGCTTGGAAGGTAGCACAATTGGGTAGGTTGGACCTAGGATGAGGATATTCTCAGTAAATTCCTTGTGCGGAAATGTGTGCTGGCGAGTGGTTTGACTCTTAATGACTTTTCGAAGTCGAGACCGAGTGACGATTGTGTCAGGTCTAGTCATGTCAGCTTTAGTGGTGGAACTGCAATCCACAGTCGGGGTTGGTACATGTCGATGGAATCCCAGAGTGGGGATACAGAGTAGTGTACGGGTACATGATTCCATTAGATGTGGAGTCTCGATAGTGATGTCTGGTGGTTAGGTCTGCACAAGTCTGTGGCAGGCACTACTACCGAGAGTGGTTGTTGACAATTGGGGGACGTTCAAGGGACGTTTCCTTTTTCTCACATGAGTTGTCAGGGTGACTGTACCCAGAGTTTTTAGGTACGAAGGAGGCAGAGTTTCTCCTATTCGAGCAGAGGTACGGGGTCGTCGCTTGTTATGAGCGGAGATCCAAGGTTGTCAGTTTTGCACACGGTGTGCTCATACTGATACTGTTGTCTGTGTGCTGGTGTTGGTGCCGGTGTTGTGTTGACGATGAGTCACGAGTCGGGTTGTGCCTTCGTCGAGTTGGGTATGTGTCAGTAACCAGTCCAAAGGGGACACGTGGTTGGTGTCCGAGTCTGATGGTTCCAACATGGTTGGGCCTACGGAATCGTGAGAGGTTGTGTTTGAGGAGGATTGCGGGTTTTCCGCATTGGGACTAGGTAATTCTGAAGTCATCAGGGGTGACTTCTTATTTTCTGCTTGGTGGCAGACGATGTTGGGTTACATGGTGTGGGGAGTGCAGTGAGTTTTGTTTGCATCCACGTAGGATGAGTATTGGTGTCATTGTTTTGGATCATCCTTGGGTTTTCCCTAGGTGGGATGGCAAGGATAGATACGAGGTAATCAGTGAGAACCCACAGTCGCGGTGTGTCTCGTCGTTGACTGAACTGTTTAATTATGGGCGTTGGTTGTCAAACATTATGACAGTACGCAAATTAGACGAGGGTGTAAGACCCTATGGTTCCTAGTAGTTAACTATGTGGATCCTAGGTGGATCGGGTTTGTGATGTCGTGGACATTGGGCATTGTGACGACCTAGGATCGTGATGTTCACGGTCGACTGAAGTCGTGATGGATCTGGGTCGTGATTTCGATGATCCAGTTAAGTAGAGAGTTTGTCACTCTTACTCCGGTATGTGAGTCGTAAATGGCGGGACTGAACTTCTTTTCGAAGTGGAGGCCCCTTATGGTATGATACTCGAGCGAGTAGGTTTCCGACGGGGTCGAATTTGGTCAGCCTGTGACCGATGGGATTGGCTTCCTTATGAAGTCAATCGGATGTAATGTGTTACTCATTTGAACTGGTAACCGATAAGTTCGGTTTTAGTGTGTCCGAGTGGACGTGAACGAGATTTCGGGTTTTGGAATTGAATTTCTGGGTGACGATTCAGGATTCGATTTTAGAACTTGAAAGTGGAATACTGGATTTGGGTGCGGAATGATTATTCCAAATGCAAGCTTACGGAATAATGATTTCGGATTCGGATTTGGACATGGATAAAAAAAAATGTGATGTCTGGGTTTGGATTCGGGATTTCTTACGAAATTGCGGATTCGGATTTGGAATTGGAACTAGCTGATTGGTGGAGTATCGATTTGTCTCTTGCTGGTTTGGGAAAATGGACTCCATTATTGCAACGTGTTTGGCTATGACCTAGGTGGTTGTAGTCTGGTCAATGGATAGATGTATGTACCTTGTACATGGTTTGGGGTACTTGATACCTAGTGACGGTACATGGGATGTACCAGTGATGTGTCGATAAACGTGTTGGTGCTTGGCTTAGTTCCAATACCATTGGTTTTTGGTTGTGAACGTGAACTGGACATTGAACACGATGCACTGGGCAGAGTGATTCTGATGATTTCAGTGATTGTTTGAGCAGGTGCTCTTGGCCATGGTTGGCTAGTATAACTCTAGTGTTGAGTTGTGTGATCACTGCTAGGCTGGTGTTCAATGTGTTCCAGCTACACCATCTAATTGAGTGAGTTGGTGGTTAGTGTGACCGCAAGTTGCTTTGCGGGTAGATATTATCATGTCGTGACCTTACCAGCATCTGGGATCGCTGAGGGGGTGACAGTTGTGGTTACTGCTGTTGGTATTTGTCGCAGGACTGAGTTTGCCATGCGAGGTGAGATCATGTTGTTGATCATGTGCTACATTGACGGACGTTGTAGTCTGATGTGTTGTCACTGATTTGTTACTGATTGGCGCTTTACTAGAGTGGTAAAGCTTGGTAGTGACAATTTGGCTTGTAGTGTCAGCATGAACTGACAGGTGAGTTTTGGTGACTCTCGATGAGAGCGAAGGTCAGCGCACATTAGTGAGTATGTGGGGCCGTCAAGCTGAAGGAGTCAGCGTAACAGTGACATTGCAAATTTCTGGTGATTAATTTTCACTCGGGGTGGTCGAGTGTAGATAATACGACGTGCATCTGTGATGTGACGTCTCAGTGCAGACGAGTTCTGCGTTGGCTAGTGGGTGAACAGGTGTACACATATTGTGAGGCCCATTTATTTTCCACGAGATAGTTGTGGAATACGGATAGTTGGAATTTGGGGGACGAAATTCTTTAAGGAGGGAAGGTTGTAATGACCCGTCCCGAATATCGGGAATAAATATTAATTAATTATGATTTAGAATGACTAATCGGGGATTAGTTGAGGGAAATCGGACGAAACGTGCAAAATGACCGTTTTGCCCCTAGCATGGGCAAAATGTTGACTTTTAGTTCGGGCAGCCAAACGGACTTTGACCGATGACTGTGACGTAGTTCGGGACGTCACGAGTTCATAGACAGGTGGCACGTTCGATTCCGACATTCGAGATGAAAGTTATGGCGTTCGGCAGTTGAGGGGTATTTTGGTAATTTGGCATATTAGGGGCAAAATGTTGACTTTTTGATCGGGAGGTCCGATGGAAGAGGGCCAAGGACCGTTACGTAGGTCTCGTCGATACGAATCCAACGACAGGCGGCATGTCGAAATCGGAGATTCGACGACGAAGTTATGGTCACGGAATCGGGCTCGATTAACCGAACGAACCGGGATTAAAATAATATTTTAATATGAACAGTACTCGGTGACTGTGCACATCCGGATGAGTGACAAGTGTCACCCATCCCCTGAAATCTGATCCATGTTTCCCTCCCAACACCATCATTACAACATCATCATTCCTTCTTCATCATTTCTTCCATTTTTCCCCATTTTTCTTCTTCTTTGTTTTCTTACCCGTGAGAAGGGGAATCGGAATTGGGAGAATTGAGCTCACTTTCACAACCAGTTTCGAGGGGAATTTGAGAGCTTTGAGAGATGGATTCAACTGGGTAAACACGAGAGATTGGCAGTTAGAAGGAGACTGGAATTTCAGATTGTGAGTTTTGGGAGGGAAAATCGAATTGGAAGAATTGGGTCGTGAGGAGTGGAATTGAAGCTTCATTTAGCTTTATGGGATCAATACGGATCGATCTGCAACAAGAACGAAGGGAATTGGGGTCGAATTGAGGAAGAACAGAAGGAATGAGGTCTCTGAAATTTCGAGGTGTTCTTCGAATGTTCATCTTTGATCGTGAGGATTGAGGTAATGTTTCATGTAATTAATGTTACAGAACTCTAATTGAACTTAATTCGAAACTAATTGAATGTCCAATTGTTGAATTTGGTGTCGAATTGGCAGAGAACCAACCGGGTCTGATCGCGGGTTAAACGACCCGTTTACCAGACAAACAGGCATGAACGACAACACTGTAGCTGGCGCGTGGGTTTCACGCGCAGCCACTCACGGCGGCGCGTGAGGGCGCGTCCAGCCTAGTCTCAAGGTGTGGTCAACATGACTTTTGATCCTCTCAGTGTAACGAACATTTTGACGTTGATTTCGAGGAAATCGGATATTGTTTCGTTAATGTTCCGCGTATCCGAAGTTTTGTTTTACGTTTAAAATACGTATTTAAATTCCGGAAAAATTGGGGAAAATTATATGAAGTATTTTGAGATGTTAGTAACCCTCTATAATGATTTTGGACAGGAGTTGTGATTTCCAGATTTTACGGAAAAACGTGCAGCTCGGAAACGGACCGTTTTGGATGGTGTGTGTGAGTGGACTTTGTTTTCTAACCGTGATGCATGCATATATGATTTAAATGCCTTATTATATGATTTTATATGCTTGGGCATGATTTATGTTTCAATCCGGTAATTTATCGGTTTTATGATTATTATATTATTATTTTTGGGCGATTTTCGAGAAATTACGAAATTTGGTAAAAATAATGTTTGGACTTGGTTTATGAGTCCGAGATTGAAATTGATTGAAAATAATGTTTGGACTCGGATTATGAGTCATGGATTGAAAACGATGTGGTGACTCGGGAATGAGTCAATGGTCAATTTCGTGGATTTACGTGAAAATGGCAACGGAGGTTGCAACGCATGGATTTGCGTGAAAATAGTATTTTGGGCTTGAGAACCCAAGTGAATAGTGATTTTGACTCGGATTTGGAGTCACTTGTGAAATTGTGAAATTAATGATTTATTGTGATTTTATGATTATTTTAATCAGTCTTTCCGGCACATTTTACGAGGAACGTGCAAATGATGTTTTGGACTAGGCCCGGAGTCTAAATGATTTCTAAAATGATGTTTTGACTTAGTTGGTAAGTCAATGATGATTTCTGGATTATTCTATTGTTTTAAAAGGTGATTTTAAAGAAGTAAGTGTAAATGGTATTTTCGGCTTTGAGACCCAGTGGGGAATGATCTTGACTTTGTATGGAGTCAAGATTTGATTGAAATGTTTTGGGATGTAATTCCCGAGATGGTTTTCATGGTGATTATGATATTCCCAGACGGTCGGAGCTTGGGGGGGATTACCCAGACGACCGGAGCTTGGGGGATGTGATTGTAGGATCGGGAGTTGATCCTATGGTAGTCAGCTTCTCGGATGACACTGAGCCTGGATGTACCACTCGGAGGTGTCTGAGACTGGGGATGTGTTCGCCCAGAGGTGACTGAGCCCGAGGGGGTTGAGCCCAGAGGTGTTGTTTCCCAAGAGAGTGACTGGATATTGGCCTACGCGTAGTGCAGCACTTGTGAGTAGTGCGTTTTGATTGATTGTGCACTTGTGAGTAGTGCAGTTTGATTGATTGTGCACTTGTGAGTAGTGCGGATGTGATTTGTGATATTTTGTGCACTTGTGAATAGTGCGGATTGATTGGATTGATATATTTATTGTGCACTGGTGATTAGTGCTGATTGATGTTGTTGTGATGTCGTATTGGTATTGAGTACCGGTTTTTGGTCTTGGTGGCCAGGTGATTATGTTTTCACATGTTTTGGCCTGAGAGCCGGGATTTGATGTTTTATAACATGAACTGATTTGATGAACATGAGTTTTTTTGGACCATGGGAAAACGTGTTTTGATTTTATCGGTCCACTGTTCATACTTGAATGATTTCATACTATTACTCATGTTTTACGATATGCATGCAAGTTTGTGAAAACTGGAGGGTAAGAATGTATTTTGGCAAATATTTTTATAAGAGGTCATTTTTGTCCACTCACACCTTTTCTGTTTTATTGACCCTTCAGGTCGTGGCGCGATGATCGAGGCTATTTGAGAGGCGGAGGTATGAGCAGGCACATGCTCAAATATCCCTTGTCTGGCAGGTGCTGAAGGGTAGTTTCGGACTTTCAGTTGACTTGTCAGACGGGAGCAGGACCGGGCACGGTTAACTTTGTCCTTCGGGGACGGGTCCTGTCAATATATGTCTCAGCCTAGTGGTTTCATTGATCCAGACCATCCAAATCATGTCTGTAAACTTGCCAAATCCCTCTATGGCTTAAAGCAGGCTCCTCGGGCTTGGAATGAGAGAATCACTGGTTTCCTTCCAACTATAGGATTCCATATTTCTTATGTTGATCCCAATCTTTTTATAAGGTCAGTTACTGGCTCCTTGGTCTACTTAATCTTATATGTAGACGATATTATTATCAGTGGGAATGATCTGGCTCAGATTCAGGAGGTCAAGCTTGCCCTACATCAGGAATTTGAAATATTATACTATTTTTTAGGTCTAGAGGTTCAATATTTGAAGAATGGTGATTTGTTTGTGTCCCAGTCTAAATATGCAAGGGATGTGATAGATAGAGCTGGAATGACAGGTTGCAACACTCATGTTCCACTAAGTCAGGTTTGAGTAAAGCTACTTAAGGATACAAGACAGAGGCTAAGTGATGAAGAAGTATCCTACTTTCAAAGTCTGGTAGGGTGCTTACAATATCTGACTTTTACACATCCTGATATAGTTTTTAGTGTCAATTCTGTTTGTTAGTTCCTTCAGCAGCCAACACAACAGCATATGATTGCTGCTAAGAGGATTATGTGTTATATACAAGGAACTATTGATTATGGGATTGTTCTCAAACATGCTACCAACACAGATACTAGCATACACCTCAGTGCCTTTTCTAACACAAGATTAAGCCTTAAAGCTTTTGCTGATGTTGACTTTGCAGGAAACCCCAATGACAGACGATCAACCTCTGGTTTTGTTGTCCTACTTAACAAGTCACTTATTTCTTGGTGTAGTAGGAAACAACATTGTGTAAGTAGATTCTCCACAGAGGCTGAGTACAGGGTAATGGTTGATATCACTTCAGAGCTCCAGTGGCTAAGGCATCTATTCAAAGATCTGTAGATTGAGCTTGCTGAAGTTCCCTTTCTACACTGTGACAACATTTCAGCATTAGCCCTGGCAACTAACCCTATACATCATTCCAAACTAAAGCATATTGAAGCTGATGTACACTTCACCCGTGAGAAAGTAAAAGAGGGTTCCATTACACTGAAATTTGTTGCTTCTAAATTCCAACCTGCAGACTTGTTCACAAAGGCCTTGTGTTATCCTTAGCATTCATTTTTCTACAACAGCTTGATGTTGTGTTCCCCCCATCAAGCTGAGGGCGGGTGTTAGGATAGTTAGATTATTTGTTATTGTTTGTTATGGAAGTTAAGGGTAGTTAAGTTGTTAGTCCTATCTAGTTGTAAGCTAGCTATAGTGGCCACGTGCTTTGAGCTAATTAGCTATGTGCTCAACCAACTAGTGGTATAAATAGAAGGTCTTGTAAAACACTGTTCCATTGACCAAAAAGCGGGAAAATCCCTAATATGAAAAACAGTTTACCCCCCAAAAACTTTCTCTCTTATTTTCTTTAAGGCTTTTAGAAATTACAATGACGTCAGAGGAGTCTTAAAATTATCCTATATATATTTTATAGGATAATTCTTGCATTTCACTTTAGTAATATCTTCTTGTACTATTATTTTAATTTATCAAAATTGAAACCATTTAATTTTTAAATCACCATTTTAAGATTATTCATATAAAATCAACTAAATTGGAGATTATTTAGTCATTCATATCAATCAACGAAATGAATGATTGACCATGAAATTGTTGATTTATTTTATACATATGAATAGAATAACGAATCTAAGAAAGGGCATCGTGGGTCAATTAACCCCATGAAGGTTGGCCAAAATAATACCAAATCTGTAGGAAAAATGCCTCAGAAAGGGTGTGAAGGCACTACACTTAGTCTCATGTTGCTTCCAATCTGCTATGGATGAAGATGGACAAAACAGTACAGCCACACCAGCACGAAAGTTTCTCAAAAAAAAAGATTGAAAATTCTCCTTTTCCAATTTTAAAAAATGATTGTGGCCAATGGCCGGTGTGGGGGAGGGAGAGAGAGAGAGAGAGAGAGTAAGAGATAATGACTGTCAGGATCCGTCCTAAATCCCCCGGGATTAACGTGGGACGCGCCTAATCCCGTATGACACGAAGTGTTAGACTAGGGAAATTTCCTTCTCTAGCCCTCACCGGGCTTCCAGAGCACGCCAAGATTGTATGAGGAGGAGTGTGATGTCTTGTCTCTGCTACAGCCCGCATTCGCTATCAACCTGAAGGGCATTCAAAACACGAAAACTGTGACTGGACAAAATAAACATTTTCATTAAAAACATGTTCACATGAAGACATTTATGCCCTTCAATAAAAGCATATGCATGCATTCAAAAACCATTTATCAAAGCGTTCATAAAACCATTTGTCAAACATTCTCAAAACCTTTCTAGGGTTCATGCCCGGTTCTCATAAACCATCATGCCCCATAAAAACCTTTCAAGGGTTCATACAGGTCCCCATAAACCATCACGAACCGTAAATCCATTTAGGTCCTCTACCCGAAATGATAAAAACCTGTAAATCCATAAAACAATACATGTGGGAACTCAGGCCAAATCATTCTCAGTGAGGTACTAAAACATCTACGGGGTCTCCACCCCAAATCACTTTCTAAATCATAAAACACGGGGTCTCCGCCCCCAAATCACTTTCTGTAAAACCTCATACATATCGACATACGTATAACACATCCGCTGCACTTCCAAGGAGATGCCAACTCGGGGCACACAGCCCCAAGGGAACACGTCCCCGATAAATGTCACGATATCATCTCTATCCTAGTGTGCACACTACTCGGGGTCTCACTCCGAGTCTTCTCCCAGGAATCTCCATCTAGGAGGCTCTATCTTCGGACCTAGTCCGATCATCTCTCCGAAATATGATCCGGGACCACAACATAAATCGTAACTCCCACTCCTGGAACAGGATCCCTATGGGCATACCCATTATGGTCTGTGGATCGTGACTCTCCAGGTCGACGTCTGAAGGAGACCATATAATCATATGGAGGGTTCAATACTTTTTCAAATCACTTTCTTTCTCAAAACATATTTCAACTGGGTCTCATACCCGATTCACCTCAATAGGATTCCTCGAATCCGATTCAAAATCCATTTCACAGGCCTCGGCCTAAATCCACAGTTCAACAGGGACTCATGCCCGAATTCTCATTTCATAAACAGAATTGGGACTCAAGCCCGTTGTTACAATCAACTGGGCATCTAGCCCGATATCACGATCACTGGGCCCTAAGCCCGAAACCATAACTCAATGGGACCTCAAGTCTGATTTCACAACCAACAGGGCCTCAAGCTCGATACTACAGTCAAATGGGCCTCAAGCCCGAAATTACAACCAAATGGGCCTCAAGCCCGAACTCGTAAACCAACGGGACCCTCGACCCGATCGAATAACTTAAATGGACCCTCAGTCCGATTTCTTGTCAAATCAAATGGACTCCAAGTCCGAGAGTTTGTAAATCAAATGAGCCTCATGCCCAAGTTCATATTTCCAAATCCAAAATCCATTTATGAAACCCTCGTTAAAAACGTAGTACGCTAAGGAACAACATAAAGCCGAAAATCTCGAAAAACGTGTGAATATGTTGATCCTAAGATACCACAATCAAATGCACTCAAGGCATCACAAAACATGTATTAAAACACTTATAAAACATTTATGCATGCATCAAGTTCAAAAAAAGGGTCCACTCATAGACCGTCCGAAGCCGCGCCTCGATACGCGTGTCATAATCGTCTCAGGGTCAATTGTCACCTCTGGGATTCTCGAACCTGCCCAAATTAATTTAGAGAGTTACTAACTACTTATATAACCCTTCACTAAATCCCCGTAATTTACCGGAATTTCTAACTATTTTTAAACACGATCCTAAACTTTCGGACAGCCCGAACTATATCAAAACGATGTCCGATTGACACGAAACCAGTCCCAAAATGTTCGTTACATCGAATAGATGATTTCATGTGTTGAAGTCATCCCTAGAAACTCCACCACGCGCTGCCACGGTCCACCCAAACGGCCTTGTGTGTGGGCTCAAGCGCTGGTGAACAGTGCATCATCTTCAACCTGCGGCCGGTTCAGACCGCCCGGTTCAGTTTGTCTCCTGCAACTGGACAGGCGTGACCAGTCCAGGGTTCTATCCCTCAATTTTTTCATCCTTTCCTTCCCTTTTTGATTCCAAACTTCCTATTTCCTCATTTCCTATCATTTCCAATCCCTAAACCTAATTAAAAACACTTAAAATCCACGGTTTGATTTTCAACCACAAGGCCCAAACTTTCCATTTTCCTCCCACGGCTCCTCAGCCGTCCAACAACCATAAAAACCTCCTCTAAACCACCCTAACAACCTAATAGCCTCATCCTAATCATCCACAAGCAACCATAATGTAAAAACCGAATTAAAATGGGAAAATGGGCAAACCAAGTACCTCTTGGGTTTGTGCCACCACCGTCCACGGCGGCGCCATCGTGGCCGGCAACCATCATCCACATGTCCTCTCTTCCTTCCCTTGGTCTCAGTCATGGTCAAATGGGAAGGGTTGGATTGGTTTGGGTTCAAGGTGGATCGGTTTGGGTGTGTTTGGATGAATGAAACAATGAAGATGATCGATACATGTATGTGGGAAGGTGGGCAATGGATGGGTGACACTTGTCACTCATGCATTGGGCCAGCCAAAAGATCTGGGCCCCGCTTAGGACAAAACTCAAGTCGTCTCGTAATTCATGTAATAGTACCACGGAACTTCCGTGAACCGTAACTTCTCCGTCGAACGTCTGAATTCGACGTGCCGCCTGTCTACGGATTCGTATCATCTCAATCTACGTAACGATCCTTGGCCCTCAGCCATCGGACCTCCCGGGTTAAAAGTAAACTATTGGCCCTTATTCAACCAAATTACCAAAATGCCCTCGGGCTTCCGATCGTCATAACTTTTACCTCGAACGTCGGAATCGAGCGTGTCACCTGTCTATGAACTCGTGACGTCCTGAACTACATCACAGTCATTAGCTAAAGTCCATTTGACCGCCTGAACGAAAAGTCAACGATTCACCCATTCTAGGGGCAAAATTGTCATTTCACCTGAACATCCGCTATTCCTGTCTAATCTCCGATTAGCCTCGCTAATCTGTCATTAATCCTTAATTAATCTCGTTAATTTGGGACGGGTCGTCACAATGACTCGCTTGAGTGTCGAGGTTCTAGTGTGGGTGGGTTTTGGTATTCGCTAAGGAGATAGAGAGGAGATCGCGTGAAGGGGAGGGGTGCGAGAGCCGTGAATGTGATGGCAGAAAAATGATTAATAATGCTCCTCATCTTGGGCTTCTAAGGTGGGCCTTAAATTTTGGTTATTTGGGCTTCAATTATTTGGACTCAAATAAATCTAATTGGTTGAACCATCCAGGTCCAACAACCACCGGTAGGACTTTTTAATTGAATAATTTTGAGTTTTTTAATTTGCGGGACAAAATATAATAATTTTACATAGTCACCCTTTTGAGAAAATTTTCTAGATCCGCCCTGTATAAACGATTAAACAACTTCAAATCTTGTTGACATTTAATAGATATGATCTTGAAAAGATTATTTAAAGAATAAAAAATTCGGATTATGATTATATATACAAAAAAAACAATATAATAGAAAAAGTGGTACGAGAAGATACCATCAGGGTCGATACCCTAATTATCGCATTTTACATTAGTTTACTTTTTACTATATAATTGAGAAAATTAGTATATCGTAATTTTAGTTATATTCACTAATTATTTTAATGTTTCACTTAGTTGCACGTTTAATGAGAGGTTTACAGGTAAGTTGAAGTAAAGATATACTAGCCTCATCACAGGCGCTCCGCGTCTGCAAGAGGCATTTCGGCATGCTGCCCTGTACTTTAGAATTCATTAACAAATTGGCACAAACGTCCAAGAGGCATTTTCATATCACGTTACACTATATGTGCTTTTTAACATGTGACTTTTAACAATTTTAATCATATATTTATAATTAAAATTGTTAACTTTTATACTTTATTTGTAAACAATTGGAAAAAAAAAACAGAACAAAGGAATAATGGTAGTTCCATATTCGTGGAGTTTGGCTTACTTTGGTAATTGAAAAAATTGGTATGTAGTAGAGCATCAAAACAAAGAATGCCCTTATGTTTAAGGTGGGAATAAATCCATTAAAATTTAAAATTGATTCGATATAAACCATTATTTGCACTCCAATTTGGATTTTATCAAATAAAAATCAAACTGTTTGAAAATCCAAACTATTTCATTAATATCATTTGGTTTTGGATTTTTATTTTGAAAATGTTGGAATCCAAACCGAGTCGTTAAGATTCTTATTTTTATATGTTATTTTTTGTATGTCAATTTCTTTATATAATATGTTAATGTAAGTGTTCATTGCCTACCCTTTAATTATTACCCATTTTGTGCAAAAATGGAAATCACCTCGAAATACGTGTAAATATGTAAATCACCAATACAACAATCATCATCATAAAAATCACATATGTAAAACATATAAAACAGTTATGCATGTATCACAATTTAGAAAACAAAGTCCACTCACAGGCCGTCCTAGCTACTGCCTCGATATGCGTGTCATAAGTTTCCCCGGCTAAATCACCATCTCCGGAACTTACAGACCTGTCCAAATCACACCTGAAGGACACTACTACCTCAAATAGGCTAACATTGAATCCCCCAATTTTCCAGGTGTTTTAAACTTATTTAAAATGGACCTTAAACCTTCGGACACTCAAAACTACCCCGAAACGGTGTCCGATCGACTCGAAACATGTCCCAAAATGTTTGTTACATCGAAAGGATAAAATTACATATTGACCATTCCTCGAAACTAGGCCCCATGTGCCCTCACAGGCCGCCTAAAGGCTTTGCGCATGAAAACCACGCTTCATGAACAATGTCACCCCTAACCTCTGTCGAACCCGGTCCACCTGGTTTTCCGATTCGACCGAACCGGCGAACCAACCCAGCCGATTCTCTCAATTTTGACCACCATTCTCGACGGGGCATTCACCTATGGCTTCATCCCAACATTTCTAACCGATCTATCCAAATAAAACAAGAAAACGAACTAATCACCTCCATTCGATGAACAGCTACAACCATTTTCCAGTTCCATTCCTAGCCAACCCTTCCTTCGAAAACGATCCCCACAGAGTCACCTTGGTCCCTAGGTCATGTTAGGATCTATAGAAATCCATTACAAATGTCAAAACCAAGTTTCCAAATTTGGATTAAACACGAGTTACGAGTTTTCGAGTTTCAGGCCTACCTCCGTCGTGGATTGTCGTGTCCTCCTCCTCCTCATCTCGTCCTCGTCTCATAGGTCACACACTCAGCCTCCTTCAGCCAGACACAATGACAGATGAAGATCACGGTGTGAGGGTTGAGGGGTTTGTATGGAAATGGTGGTGCATGGGTTTGAGGTAATAAAAGATTAAGATGGGACTGAGGGTGATGAAGGGTGAGGATGAGAGATAATTGATAAGAGGAAAAGATGATGGACGATGAGGATTGTGAGATGAAAGATGAGTGAAATAATATATATATATATATATATATATATATATAAACACACCAATAGGACAAGATCCCCCTTTGTGGAATTTGGGCCATGGGAGGCCTTGCCACTCATCCAAGGGTCCACCTGTCACACATCAGTCACCCAAAACATTATTATTATTTTAATCAAATCTCGGGATGCAGGTTTAATCGATCTCGATTCCGTTACCATAACTTCCCCGTTCGACGTCCGATTTCGACGTGATGCCTGTCTACAGATTCGTGACGTCCCGATCTACGTCACAATCATCGGTCCTCGTATGTTTGACTCCCCAGGTCAAAAGTCAACATTTTTCCCAACTCTAGAGGCAAAACAGTCATTTTACACCGTCCGTTCAAATTCTCTCAACTAATCCCCGATTAGTCAAACTAAATTCATAATTAATTAATATTTAATCCCGATATTCGAGACGGGTTATTACAACCTTCCCCATTTAAATAATTTCAGCCCCGAAATTCATACTAACACAGTTCCACATCCACCTCATGGAAAGCAAGTTCGACTTCACATCATGTGTACACGTGTACACCCACTAACTAGCACAATACTTGTTTGCACCCAGACGTTCCACCAATACTCACGTCGCATCATCTACACTCGACCACGTCGAATGAAATTGATCACATATCCCGAGTTTATATCACTCGCCAATTCCACTATTACGCTAACACATTCAGCCAAACTGTTACCACTTTGCCAGTTGCTAATAAATCCGACATCTCTCCCACACCGAGAGTTATCAAATCTCACAATTTCTCCACATTTCCTGAATTTTACCATGTCAACATCACACGTCCCATAACGTTGCACTCAACTGGCACTCACAGCTCGATGGTCACCATTCGAGTCGCCAACACCACCTTGACTCACTCTAGAGTTGCACCAAGGTACCCTGTACCAAATCTCCCTCAATGTAATGTAAGATCAACGCCTGGATCTCACCTCGCAGGGCAAGCTCAAACCTGCGGCATTTATTAGTCTCAGTGCTCACATCAAGCAACTCTGTTAACGATCCACGCTGACTCTGGTGAGAGTCACAGAGCAGTCGCTTCCCGCAAAGCAATCTGTGGTTACACTAACCGTCCACTCATTGCACATGTGGATACACAATCCATATCTCACTCACTTGGGAACTTCCCGTAAAGATTTCTTACCTTAAATTTCAATAAACATTAAAATCATCTCGATAGGATCCCCATAACGATGAAATGAATCTCACTCACTCAGTGTGTGAGTGGACTCCATCGAATACCTACCCAGTAGTGATAACACATCTCCGCTCTAGAGTTCCATTATCCATCCACGGCTCTGAGCACCCGCTCATACAATCACTGAACCCATCAAAATCACTCTGGACCAGTGCACAGTATCCAATGTCCAGTTAACGTCTCAACCAATCCAATGATATCGGAACTAAACCGATTACCAATACGTTCATCAACATACCACTGGTACATCCTGAATACCGTCACCAGGCACCACCCAGGCCTGTCCAGTATCGGTCCTCACACAACGTACCCAGTACGTACATCCATCCACCAACCAACCCACTACATAGCTCGTAGCTAATCAAGCTTCAATTCTAGAGTCTATCTGTCCAACCCTGCATGAGACAGACCATACACTCCAATTCTGTCACCATTCTGAGTCTCCTGGTCACCCGACTAGCATCAAAATGTCAACTCCCAATCACGTCTTCCAATACACACCAATCCAAATAACATCCACCAAGGCGTACCCATTCATGCCCAATGAGTAACCAATTTCACCCACGTCTACCTAGACATACTACTCTGATCCCACAGAATACCCACTCATTCGATTACCATATCATACCAAGACGACTTCGAAAGGAAGACAATCCCCACAACATAACCTGATCATCAATATCACGATCCAAACCCATCACAACATAACTCGATCATTAACATCACGATCCACGATCGTCACAACACCTTATATCCTCAACATCATGATCCTGATCCACCTAGGATCCAAACATAATCACTCTCAGCTAACTACCAGGATTCAGGTCATAGGGTCTTACACCCTCTTTGAATCCTTCGACAGTCACATCATTCCTCAACCATCTTCCACATCTAAACAGATCAGTCAAGAGACAAGACACGTCTAGACTGTGGGTTCTCTCCCATTACCTCATATTGATCCGTGTCAATCCACCTAGGGAAAATCAAAGATGATCCAAGGCAATGACATCAAAATTCATCCTACGTGAGTGCAAGCATAATCTCATTGCACTTACCACACCATGTAACCCAACATCGTCTGCCACCAAGCATAAAATGAGAAATCTCCTTTACCAACTTTGAAATGCCCAACTCCTCCTGATGACCCAAAACCAATCACGGTTCCACCAATCGATACACAATCAACATACTGATGACAGCATACCTTATCTGCCATGGGCAGAAAATGAGAAGTCACCCTCAGTGACTTCAAAATATCCATCACTAATGCTGAATCAAGCACTCCTCTCATCCTCAATCACAACTTCTCTTGATTCCGAAATTCCAACCATGTTGGAACCAACTCACTCGAACATCAACCACGTGTCTGTACCAAGCTAACTTAGTACCCCAACTCGCCTATTCGTTTATACCGTTTCATCCAATCACCACTTAGTCATCTCAATCACATCAGTCACCTCAATCACGGTTGGGTTAGAGTCCCAACACACCTCTTCCACTACTAGATCCCATCCAGTCCATCTCTATCATATCTTTCATCTTGACACTACTCCCAAGACTCAACACTAGCTGACGAATCACCGTTGTCAAACCCACATCGAACACAAGCACATCATAACTGAGTCACATCCTCAACTCGTGGCTCGTCGTCTCCTATCGTCATCATAATCGTTGGTACAAAGCATGTGAATCAGACCCAAACTAAATCTCAGCTCAGGTTGGAGGAACTCTACCTCCCTCAACTCACCAACTCTAGGTACAATCACCCTGACAATTCATACAAGAAAATGAATGTTCCCTGAACGTCCCTCGATTGCCAACAACCACAACTACATCCACCCTCGATGGTGGTGTCTGCCACAATCTTGTGCAGACCAATCACCAGACATATTATCGATACTCCGCATTCAAGCGCCAACACTACCAATCGGTCTACCCCGAGACCCTAAATATCATCTCATATTGGTACTCACCAATCGGATTCCATCATTTCACTTAGTCTCAGACTAATCAATATCTGTAGTCTCAACTAGACTCAACTAGACTCAATTAGAGTCGTCCTCTAGGTCATCCATGACCTTAGCTGCACCTTGTCGTACAATCACCAAAGCTGACATGACATGACCGACCAACGGTCTCGACTCCGAAAAGTCGCCAAAGTCAAACCACTTGCCGACTCACATTTCCAAACCATACATCGCACTCTAGGGTTTCTCAAACCCGACTGCTCTCAACAGCACAATTCTCAACTCAACATGACCTAACCATCTAATGGTCACAATTCCATGCTATCGTCATATCCAATCCTACAATATCGTGATAGACGATCCCGATATAACTGTCCCACAGTCAAGACTCTAAAGCACTATTGCGTTTATCCCTCAATAGGGTCTCTCACACTGCCAAACCACGACATAACTATGGCATACTCAGGCATCAACTGCCGAATTGAAACTATCCACGATTCATTCCCTCTAACTCTCAGATTCCATCATTTCACTTAGTGTCAGACCAATCAATCTCTGTAGTCTCAACTAGACTCAACTAGAGTCGTCCTATAGATCATCCATGACCTCAGCTGCACCTTGCCGGACAATCACCAAAGTTGACAAGACATGACCGACTAACGGTCTCAGCTCCGAAAAGTCTCCAAAGTCAAACCACTCACCGACTCACATTTCCAAACCATACAGCGCAACCTAGGGTTTCTCGAACCCGACTATTCTCAGCAGCACAATTCCTAACTCAACATGACCTGACCATCTAATGGTCATAATTCCACACTATCGTCATATCTAATCCTGCAATATCGTGATAGATGATCCCGATATAACCGTCCCACAATCAAGACTCTAAAGCATTATTGTGTTCATTCCTTAGTAGGGTCGCTCACACTGCCAAACCACGACATAACTATGGCATACACAGGAATCAACTAATGAACCAAAACTATCCACGATTCATTCCCTCTAACTCTCGTATTATTACCCAACGATCTGGTTGATAACGGGTTGACCACATAAAGACATCACATCCACGACCTGTGTATACCACAAGAGCAAACCGTTCTCTGATACCACTTTACACGACCCATCCTAAATCCCCCCGGGATTAACACAGGATGTGATCAGACAAGGGATAACTCAACACCTCAGCCCCTTCGAGGCTTCCAAAGCGCGCCAGGATCGGTCGAAGAGTGTGATGTCTCGGTATCTACTACAGCCCGTATCCGTGATCAACCTGAAGGACACTAAAAACCATTAAAAGCTGTGAGTGGACGAAAAATAAATAATTTAATAAAACTTATTTCATAAAGTGATTTATGCCCTTCACTAAAAAGTATGCATGCATTCAAAAACCAATAATCAAACCATTTACTTTAGTTAAATCATTAAGGCCTTAGCCCAAAACCATAAATCCAAGTATGTGGGAACTCAGCCCAAAATAGTAAATCCAAACCATATGGGTCCCTACAAAAATCCATTAACACAGAAATTCAAATCAAATGTCCAGTAAATCCATAGATCACAAATCCAATCAACCCCCGTTATATACCAATCCTTGGCATCCCAGATGCTTGGCGTCCTAGACGCTTGACGTCCCAAACGTCATGTCACGGTCCAAGCTACGTGTGCTGCCCAAGGTATCAACTCGAGTCAATCTCTGACATCCCAGATGTCTGACGTCCCAGACGTCTAGTAATCCTGCTCTAGAGTCACTATACAATCTGGTTGCTCCATGTAGTGACCCCTCGCAGGCAATGCGTCGTGACCACTCTAGCGTCCCAAACGACTAGAGGAGACAATCCATAGATATCAGGATGGTATATGGAAAACATTTCAAAAATCATCTCAAACCGTTCAAATGGACCTATGCCCGGGATTTCCACAAAACCATCGTAAATCCAGAAATCCGATTTCTCAAATCCAAATCCGCTTAGGGTCTTCGAACCTGAAACCACATTTATAAACCACAAATAGGACTCATGCTCAATATCATAATCAAGTGGGCCTTTAGCCCGATCATGCAAACCAACTGGGCCCCCAGCCCGATGCCTTATTAAAAAAATGGACTCCAAGTCTGAGGGTTCGTAAATCAAATGGGTCTCAAGCCCAGTACCATAATTCTAAATCCGAAATCATACCATTGAACCATTATTAAAATCACAGTCAGAGTAATACAGTATAAAACTGCAAACCTCGAAATACGTGCAAAAATGGAAATCACCTCGAAATACGTGTAAATATGGAAATTACCAATACAACTATCATCATCATAGAAATCACATATGTAAAACATATAAAACAGTTATGCGTGCATCACAGTTTAGAAAACAAAGTTCACTCACGGACCGTCCTTGTTACCGCCTCGATATGCGTGTCAAAAGCCTCCATGTCTAAATCACCATCTCTAGAACTTCCGGACTTGTCCAAATCACACCCGAAGGTCACTAACTACCTCAAATAGGCTAACATTGAATCCCCCAAATTTCTGAGATTTTTGAACATATTTAAAATAGACCCTAAATCTTCGGACACTCAAAACTACCCCGAAACGGTGTGTGATCGACTCGAAACTTGTCCCAAAATGTTCGTTACATCGAAAGCATAAAATTACATGTTGACCATGCCTCAAAATTAGGCCCCACGCGCCCTCACGCGCTGCCCAAAGGTGCTGTGCGTGAAAGCCACGTGTCATGAACAGTGTCACCCCAAACCTCTGTTTAACCCGGTCCACCTGGTTTTCCAGTTCGACTGAACCGGCAAATCAACCCGATTGGCTCTCCCAACTCCGGCCACTATTCTCGACGGGGTTTTCACCTATGGCTTCGTCTCAACATTTCTAACTGATCTATCCAAACAAAAACAAAGAAAACGAACTAAAACATCATCTCCATTCGATGAATAGCGACAACCATTTTCCAGTTCAGTTCCCAGCCATCCTAGCCATCCTTTCCTTCGGAAACGATCCCCACAGAGTCGCCTTGATCCCTAGGTCATGTTAGGATTTATAGAAACCCATTACAAACGTCAAAACCAGGATTCCAAATTTGGGTTAAACACGGGTTACAGGTTTTTCGAGTTTCCGGTCTACCTTATTCATAGACTGTCGTGTCCTCCTCCTCCTCGTCTCGCCTTCGTCCCACATGTCACACCCTCAGCCTCCTCCAGCCAGTCCCAATGACAGATGACGATCATGGTGTGAGGGTTATGGGCAAGGATGAAAATATCGATATCGACAGATATATCGCTAGTCAAATTTACAGATATCTCGGCCCAAATATCGGTATCGATATCGATATCATTTACGGTCAACAAAAATGACGGAAATTTGATCTAAAAGTTTGAAATTTGGAATAAAACTTTAGGAAAAACATAAATACCCAATGATGGTTATATAGGACTAATAAAAACTATAAAATGACTTTGATATAATAAATATATGATGAATAATATGATACAATAAGGTTCTCCTGATGACTAGTAATATAAAAATCTAAACATAAACATAAATTTAAGTGAATTACTATAATTGAATGTTAATATAATTAAAAACATAACAATAAGCATAAAAAAATTTGAATGAAAGAAAAATTATAAAATGAGTAAATATATTTAAAATTGGAAAAAAGGATTAAAAAAATAGAGTCAATCTTTGTTAAAAAATTGGAAATGATTGATATATTTAAAATTGGAATGGATTGCCATATTTAAAATTGGAAAAAAAATGAAAAATATAGTTCAAAATAAGGAATAAATGAAAAAATTGGAAATTATTGATATATTTAAAATTAGAAAGGATTGATATATTTAAAATTGGAAAAAATGAAAAATATAGTTCAAAATAAGGAATAAATGAAAAAAAAGGAAGCAGCATGCACGCATTTGAAGGGTCGAACCCTGGTGTGGCATGCAGCTATTATTTAATGAAAACAAGCCAAACCAACTCAACTAACAAGTCCAATTGAAAATTTACTCAACCAAATAATATATAAAGTAAACTTACTGACTTAAAAACAGTCATCCCCTACCTTGCGCGGGTCTGGTATTCGGGTTTTTTTTATCCGGCGGCATGACCCGGTTGTAACTCACTGGTTTTACGTCAGTTTTTCATGAAATTTGTTTCTATGTCGATCGTTTTAATGAAATAAGAAGATATATGAGCTTAAAACAAAGGGAAATGTCGATATTTCGCTCAATTGCTTTCCCCTCTCTCTTACAAGTCGTCGGCCAAATTCATCAATATATTTAGCAACATATCGGCGAAACCGACGATATCTTCATCGTTGGTTGTGGGGTTTGTATGGAAATGGTGGTGCACGGGTTCGAGGCAACAAAAGATGAAGATGGGACTGAGGGTGATGAAGGGTGGGGATGAGAGATAATTGATGAGAGGAAAAGATGATGGACGGTAAGGATTGTGAGATGAAAGATGAGTGAAATAAACATATATATATATATATATATAAACCCACCAATAGAACAAGATCCCCTTTTGTGGAATTTGGGTCATGGGATGAGTGACACTTGTCACTTGTCACTTGTCACTCCTCCAAGGGTCCACTTGTCACACATCAGTCACCCAAAACATTATTATTATTTTAATCAAACCTTGGAACATAAGTTTAACCGGTCTCAGTTCCGTGACCATAACTTCCCCGTTCGACGTCCGATTTCGACGTGTCGCCTGTCTACGAATTCGTGACGTCCCGATCTACGTCACAGTCATCAATCCTCGTATGTTTGACTATCAGGGTCAAAAGTCAACATTTTACCCAACTCTAGGGGCAAAACGGTCATTTTACACCATCCGTCTGAATTCTCTCAACTAGTCCCCAATTAGTCATACTAAATTCATAATTAATTAATATTTAATCCCGATATCTGGGATGGGTCGTTACAAGAAAAGTCTCTCAACAATGAGAATGACCCTCTATTTAAAGGGAAAGTGCTACTAAAACTCTAAAAAAATTCAAATACAAAGTAAATAAAAATTACAATTAAAATAAATTGTGACATGATGAGTTTTTGGCAAAAATTAGAGTTGAAAGCTACTGGAAAACCTGCCGAAAAGGGGCAGGTTTGATGCAATTCGGAGCAGGACATGGAAGCTTCATTTTCGGCAGAGAGTAGCTGAGCTGGAAGAAGGGAAGTAGGCGCGCCAAGTGGGTGAGACGGAACAAGTTTCGGCAGAGAGCAACTGGAGCGACGTGGCTTGTCAGCGGGTAAGTCGCTAACTAGGTGAAGAGAGGTTCGACGCACGTGTGCCAAATTCGGGAAGACCTCATCAAACTGGTTGTGAGGGCTGGATAAGAAAAGTGGGCCGCGGGCCATGACGAGATCTGGGATGGGCTGAATTTCTTGGACTGAAGCAAAATGGGTTGGGCTGATGCTGGGATTATTGGATCTGGTGGACCTATACCGAAATTCCAAGTTCTTTGTGGTAGACTCCAAAGTTTCATCATTAATTTTTTTTTTCGTTATAATTCTAATTAGGACGATTCTTTCGCAAAAATGCTCAAAATTCCGAACTTTATTTATTTATAAAAATTTCACACAAAATATATTATTTTCTCCAATTTTTTGTCATTTTAACATTAAAAGATAAGTATAACAGGTATACAATAATATAAAATAAAGCTTAATTAAAGGTCTATCAAATACCCCCACACTTAAACTTTGCTAGTCCCTACTAAATACTAAAATTAAAACTAAGAAAATTAAAATAACTAAGCATATGATGAGTTTTTTGGCATATTTATATATGGCATGAAAGATTTTCACTAGAAGGCTTTTAAGCATATGAAATTCAAAAGTTAATAAATAGTAACAAAATGTTTCAACAAGTAAGATAATGAGTAAATATGATGAAATGGATCTCAACATGACTAAAACAAGTATGAATCAACTCACAAGGATACGCACTCATAAATTCACTTGATTTATAAGGGTTTGTGTTTGCACTCAAAGCAAGCGAGAAAAATGCTCACATAATATAAATAAAATACTTTTGCAAAATCTCAAACAAACATCTCAAAATAAAAATTAAACATACTTGCACAAATGAACCAAAACCATAAGCTTACTCTAGTGGTAAACTCAACTAATCAAAATTTACCATCTTAAGGATCATAAAGTCTTTATGAAGGTTGTAATGGGGCTAAGTTTAGAGGCAAGGAATATATAGGATAAATGGTGCTTGATTTCCGTTCCAAGACTTAATAGACTTTCAAAACGTAGCATAGCTTCCCATCCTTAGTGCAATGACGTCAATAATTTATTCCTTCAAGCATATGCCAAGTTTCATCATGTTGGGCCTTTGGATTCATTCTTTGTGCCAGATTTACAAATGTAAGAGACTTAACTCAAAATTTACATAATCAAACCTTTTTTTATATATATATCGAGGTAATAACATGTGTCAATAATACAACAAAATTTGAGTAAGTAAATCCATAGAATACATATAAAAGTCTTCAAAACATCAACAATTTCTCTTCACATCATCATCATGTCTTCAACCGAGTCTTTAGAACAAGGGTAAAAGATATTTATACTAAGATCAAGTGTTTAGATAATCGTGATGATGAAAGAAAGGCTTAATATGGGCTCAAAGGGGTTAAAACTAAGGGGGTCGCAACTTGTGTGCACAAATACGGAACATGGATGTTGAATTTGTGGTGTTAACCCTATTTCCTTAATCATGCCCAAAATCAGAGAGTTTATTGACTTAAAAGCTTTCAAAATCACATAGAATAAGTTCTAGTACTCTAGAGTTCATTAAAAGCTATGGCAAGTAGTTATGAGGCATATATATATATATATGTATATATATATATATCAATTTAAACAAAGAACTTTATGAATCACTCATCAAAGATGTATATAAAGTTCTAAAGCTCACATAAGGTTCATATGATTCATACTTATCTTAACATGCTCGCTTATGTACCAGTTTAACATGCATTATCTACATGTCATAAACACTTAATCACAAAGTATTAACAAACGAATTCAAGTTGTGGTGATCATCTTTATAGTCATAACGTATTCATTTCTCGTCATTAATATCATTAATAGGTTAAAGGGCAACCTAAGACTCGTAAAAACATTAAGTTAAAACGAAAATATTCAAAGAAAGCAATAAAAAAACTCGATTTTTTTTCAAGAAATTTTATAAAACAATTTTATTGCACAATTAAAATTGTAAAACTATAAACCATTCCCCCACACTTAAATTCTACATTGTCCTCAACGTGAGCAAGTAAAAAGTAATCAAACATAGAATCAAAGCAAGAAAAACATTAAATGAATAAAGTAAAAGAGAATGAAGGGTTTAAAGAAAGCAAATCTGCGTTGATGACTCCTTCACAACTCGAGAACACACAGAGTTGCCTCTCAACTAGTGCTTGAAGTTTAACGTCCATCCAACTTAGATCAAGTGCTTAACTCATACGATATGAGACGGTAGCATTCTTTCTGACTCCACATCAGTTCTCCAATTGCCTCGATGTAAGGCTTCAATCTGTGGCCATTTACCTTGAACTCTTTTCCGGTTTCAATGCTTTTTATCTATATGGCTCCATGGGCAAACACATTAGTAACAACAAAATGACCTACCCATCTGAAAAATAATTTACCAGGAAAGAGTCTAATTCGTGAATTGAACAACAAAACTTTCTAGCCAATGTCAAATGTTTTACTCTTGATTTGCTTGCCATGAAATGCCTTAATCTTCTCTTTGTAGATCAGAGCGTTCACAAATGCATCATTCCTGATCTCCTCAATGTAACAACCCGTACCTTCGGGAAGGGTATAAATGTAAGTTTTGTAAATATTTGAATGAAAGGACGATTTTACCCTTGTGAATAGTGCGTCAAAAGTTGACTTTTTGATTGACCGGTTGAATGAGTATTGACCATTAACCGTGACGTAGTTTAGGACGTCACGAGTCTGTAGATAGGTGGCAGGTTCGATTCGGACAATCGGAAAAAAAGTTATGACGTTCGGAAGATTGAGGGCGTTACCGTAATTTTGACTAATTGAGGAAAATGTTGACTTTTTAGTGGACTTGTGATTTTCTCGTAGACCGAGGACCGTTAGATAGGTCTCGATGTCCTGAGTACAACGATAGGCGGCACGCTGTCATCGGACGTCGGACGGAGTAGTTACGGGTCTGGGAAGTGTGAGGGCAAAACGGTAATTATTACAACGAGGGGTATTTTAGTCTTTTTCCCTCATCCCAATCAGATAAAGGCAAGTGGCAATAGTGGATTGGGATATTTATTTTGAGCCATGGGGTGATGGAAACGTGCAAGGGGCTGGATGGTTCTAGGAAGATCGATCGTGTGCACGGCCACACTTTGCATGATTTCAAACCGTGCAATTGGGTTCGAACACAGAAAACAGAGGGGAAAACTGGGGGAGACAGTGATCGATTCAGGGTGTGAGTGAGTGAAGAGTGAATTGAGAGAGTGACAGAGAGACAAGGCTGAGCTGGTGATCGTGTTTTGGTGGAGGAATAGTGCACGGGGACGCGACGGTGGACGGCTGGATTTTTGGAGAAAACAGAGAGATGGTGGACTGTGGCGGTGGTTGTGCCGTGTGGTGGCTCAAACCAAGACAGTGGGAGGCTCAGGTGGTTGCAGGGAACCCAACGAACACCGTGGCACGCGACGGTGCACACGGCGGAGACTGAATCGAAAGGTAAGCTCAATTCCTCTGTTTTTCCCGTGACTTTCAATTTGAAAGTCGGGGACCTAGGGCTAGAGTCGAGGGATTTGGTGGTCGTGGTGAGACTCCTGGAAGTCCCAGAAGTCGTTTGGTTGTGGTGCCGTGCCGGGGGAGGACCTGGGTGGCCGGCGTCCAAAACAGGGGCCACGGGCCGTCTGTTTCGAGGCCATGAACGATGGGTTTTAGGCGTCGATTTTCATAAGTTAGGACGGGGTTAGATTTCTTAGGATTGGACGAAGCTTCTGGGATTGGTTTGGACTGAAACGGTGGAGGAACGGAGGAGAACCGGTCACGCCGGTTCAACTGTGTTGAACCCGGTGACTCGAGGTTGAAGGAGCACTGTAGCAGGCACGTGAGGCCCACGTGCAGTGTAACACCCCGGACATTCGAGGATTTTAATATTGTATTTTAGTGTGTGAATTGACGCTTTTACCCTTGTGATTGGCATGATCAAATTGTTGACTTTTTGATTGATGAACTAAATGGACTTTGACCTATGACCGTGACGTAGTTCGGGGCGTCACGAGTTCATAGACAGGTGGCACGTCCAATTCGGACGATCAGGGAAAAAGTTATGACTATCGGAAGTTCAGGGGTATTACCGTAATTTGGACTTCTGGAAGGGGAAAATGTTGACTTTTCTTTTGGCAACTAATTTTCAGTTGACTCAAGGACCGTCAGGTAGGCCTCGACCCTCCGGGCGAACGGGTAACTCTGGCGGCCTTCTTGCTGGAAGGAGGAGCTTACCAGTGGTGGCACGGACTCTAAATGTCTGGGTGGTCTGTCCATACCACTACTTGGGAAGCTTTCCGTTCCAGATTTCTGGACCAGTACTACCCGTGATCCTTTCGCGCGGCGCGGGAGGCGGAATTCCTGCGGCTGGAGCAGGGTGACATGTCCGTTGCAGACTACGAGCAAACTTTCGGAAAACTATCCCGGTTCGCTGCATCATTCGTGAGCACGGAGGAGGAAAAATGCCAAAGGTTTGAGCTTGGACTCTGAGGGGAGATCCGGGCAAGTGTGACTGCTGCTACTCATGCTTCACTGAGAGATTTGGTCGACGATGCGGTGCGTGTCGAGGCCAGTCTGGCGGCACACCAGACACGACAAGCTTCGGGCGAGGGGCGACGTCAGGATCGCCCACATCGTGGCCCATCGGGCCATAAGAACAACAAGGGAGGGGACTACAGGGGAGCACCCTCATCTTTCAAAGGTCGTGGCTGGTCAGGTCGACGCGGAAGCTCTCAGGGCAGAGGATCTGGATACAACTCTGGGCAACGCTCATCTTGGAGCGGTGCTTCTGGCGGGCATTCGGACAGGCCAAGGCCAGTAACTTGTTTTGCTTGCGGAGAGGAGGGCCACTATGCCTGTGATTTCTCGCAGTTGTCCAAGAACAACGACGCTGGGGGCTCTATTGTGGTGCAGAGCACGGCTTCCCACACTAATGGAGGTCGCGGTCAGGGAGGTGACCGTGGTGCTGGACGTGGCGCGCGGGGGCGCGGACGGAACGGAGGGCCAAGGGCCCAAGTGTTTGCAATGACCCAGCAACAGGCGAGGACTGCCCCAGGCGTGGTCACAGGTACACTACATATCTTTAACCTTCTTGTACGTGTATTGATGGATGCGGGGGCTACACATTCTTTTATTTCGGAAAGTTGTGCTGGTATGCTTGATCGTGTGGTATCAGCTTTAGATTGCGAAATGGGTGTTGGCACCCCGATGGGCATCGTGTACCTTGTGAATCAGGTGATTCGGAGGTGCCCGGTAAGAATTGAGAATGTGGATTTACCAGCAGACTTAATTATTCTGGATATCCACGACTTTGATATAATCCTAGGAATGGATTGGCTGTCGGAGCACGGATCGCTCGTCGACTGCTGTAGCAAGCAAGTGATTCTGCGGAGCCTGGGGTTGCCGTAAGTTATCTTTCAGGGGGAACGTGACGGTTCGCCTCCTGAAGTGATCTCTTCACTTACTGCTACCAAACTTCTACGGAAGGGATGCCAGGGTTATCTGGAGCATGTCGTGTCGGAGCAGGTTGATACTCCGGGTATCGACGAGATACCGGTGGTATGCGAGTTTCCGGATGTGTTCCCGGAAGACTTACCTGGATTACCGCCATCGCGGGAGATTGAGTTTACTATTGAACTACTCCCAGGTACCCGACCTATATCCCAGGCACCATACCGGATGGCGCCGGCCGAGTTACGAGAACTCAAGACTCAATTGCAGGAGTTGGTGGATTTGGGATATGTCCGACCGAGTACTTCACCGTGGGGGGCACCGGTGTTGTTCGTAAAGAAGAAGGAGGGAAGTCTCCGTTTATGTATTGACTATCGACAACTCAACAAGGTGGCACTGAGGAACCAGTATCCTCTACCCAGGATCGATGACCTTTTTGACCAGTTGCGGGGAGCTCAGTGCTTCTCGAAAATTGATTTGCGGTCTGGGTATCACCAACTGAGGATTTCGGAGGAGGATATTCCGAAAACTACCTTTCGAACCCGTTACGGACACTACGAGTTCCTTGTTATGCCATTTGGTTTGACGAATGCTCCAGCAGCATTCATGGATCTGATGAACCGGGTCTTCCGACCCTACCTGGATAAGTTCGTGATTGTGTTCATCGATGACATTTTGGTGTACTCGAGGAGTGCCCGTGCACATGAGGAACATCTACGGTTGGTCTTGGAGAGGCTGAGACAAGAACAATTGTACGCCAAACTGAGCAAGTGTCAATTTTGGCTGAACAGTATTGGTTTTCTGGGACACGTGATATCGACGGATGGGATTTGCGTGGATCCCCAGAAAACAGAAGCGGTGACCAACTGGGCTAAACCGACAACCGTGACCGAGGTGCGGAGTTTCGTCAGATTAGCAGGTTACTACCGGAGATTCGTGGAGGGTTTCTCCAAAATTGCTGCACCATTGACTCGTTTGACTCGGAAAGGAGTAAAGTTTATCTGGGACGAGCAGTGCGATCGGAGTTTTCAAGAGTTGAAAGATCGATTGACCACTGCACCTGTCCTTGCATTGCTGGATGACAGTGGAGAGTTTGTGGTCTTCAGTGATGCATCGCTGCAAGGTCTGGGCTGCGTGTTGATGCAAACTGGCAAGGTTATCGCCTATGCATCCCGGCAGCTGAAGACCCACGAGTTGAACTACCCTACCCATGATTTGGAGTTGGCAGCGGTGGTTCATGCCCTGAAAATCTGGAGACATTATCTTTTCGGCGCAACGTGTCGGATATACACCGACCATCAGAGTCTTAAATACTTATTCACTCAGAAGGAGCTTAACATGAGACAGCGGAGATGGTTGGAGCTGCTGAAGGACTATGACTGTACGATCGAGTACCATCCGGGTAAGGCCAATGTGGTGGCTGATGCACTCAGCAGGAAGTCCGCAGGATCCGTTGCACACCTAGGGATGGTGTATCTTCCCTTGCTAGTGGAACTCCGGAAGGCGGGAGTTATTTTGGGTACGGATGCGCATGGAGCTTTGTTGGCCAGCTTCCATGTACGACCAGTACTGATTGATCGGATTATCGAAGCACAACTTCAGGATCCGATACTCTGTATTTACAGAATTGAGGTCGATGCGGATGGGAGACAGGATTTTACCATCCGGAACGATGGAGCACTTGTGAAGTTGGGCCGTTTGTGTGTACCTGCAGTGGCAGAGTTACGGGCCGAGATTCTTGAGGAGGCCCATAGCTCGGCCTATGCTATGCATCCGGGAGGTACAAAGATGTACCGTACCCTCCGAAACCATTATTGGTGGTCGGGAATGAAGAAGGATATTGCTGAATTCGTGAGCAAATGCTTAACCTGTCAGCAGGTTAAGGCGGAACGGCAGAGTCCTTATGGGGCTATGCAGCCACTTCCGATTCCCGAGTGGAAGTGGGATCACATCACTATGGACTTCGTCTTTAAGTTACCGAGAACTCAGAGTGGAGTGGTCGGAGTATGGGTGATCGTGGATCGGTTAACCAAACCAGCCCATTTTCTGCCTGTTCAGGAGACCTATAAACCTAATCGACTGGCTCAATTGTTTGTGAAGGAAATCATACGATTGCATGGTACGCCGGAATCGATCGTGTCCGATCGTGATCCGCGTTTCACTTCCAGGTTCTGGCGGAGTTTGCAAGCTACTCTGGGAACAACCCTACGTTTCAGTACTGCTTTCCATCCACAGACCGATGGACAGTCTGAAAGAACCATTCAGACCCTGGAGGACATGATGAGGTCATGTGTACTACAGTTTCAGGACTCTTGGGATACTCATTTGCCATTAATGGAATTCGCTTACAACAACAGCTATCAGGCAAACATCGGGATGGCACCTTATGAGGCACTGTATGGTCGACAGTGCAGGACACCTATCTGCTGGACGGAGATAGGAGAGCGAGCGGCTGTAGGGCCGGAATTGATGGACTTAACCATGGAAACTGTTCGTGTTATCAAGGAGAGACTGAAGGCGGCACAGGATCGCCAGAAGAGTTATGCCGATCGACGGATTCGAGACTTGGAATTTGAAGTGGGAGATTTTGTCTTCCTGAAGTTATCACCGTGGAAGGGGATTATCCGATTCGGTCGACGAGGGAAACTGAGTCCGCGTTTTATCGGACCATATGAGATCGTGGAGAGAATCGGTAGAGTTGCTTACAGATTGGCACTACCTCCAGAACTATCTAGTGTTCACGATGTTTTCCACATATCGATGTTGCGGAAGTACGTACGTGATGCTTCTCATGTACTTGGGTAACAACCTGTCGAACTACGGGAGGATTTGAGCTTTGATGAACAACCAGTACAGATCTTGGATTGGAAGGACAAGGTACTACGTCGGAAGACGATCCCTCTCGTAAAGATTCTCTGGAGAAACCAGAATGTGGAAGAAGCCACATGGGAGCCTGAGGCTCAGATGCGAGAACAATTTCCTCATTTGTTTCTTTGAAATTTCGGGACGAAATTTCTTAAGGGGGGAAGGTTGTAACACCCCGGACATTCGAGGATTTTAATATTGTATTTTAGTGTGTGAATTGACGCTTTTACCCTTGTGATTGGCATGGTCAAATTGTTGACTTTTTGATTGATGAACTAAATGGACTTTGACCTATGACCGTGACGTAGTTCGGGACGTCACGAGTTCATAGACAGGTGGCACGTCTAATTCGGACGATCAGGGAAAAAGTTATGACTATCGGAAGTTCAGGGGTATTACCGTAATTTGGACTTCCGGGAGGAGAAAATGTTGACTTTTCTTTTGGCAACTAATTTTTAGTTGACTCAAGGACCGTCAGGTAGGCCTCGACATCCTGAGTCCGTAGACAGGCGGCACACCGAAATCGGACTTCGTACGAGGAAGTTATGGTCAGAAACGTGAAATCGGGAGGTTCGTGTCTCGGTTTTCGTGCCAAATATTTTATTCTGGAAATCTGATTGGAGGACACCTGGTGAGTGACAACCCATTGGCTAGATTGGATCAGATCCACTATGGGATTAAATAGCATTAAAATCCACTTTTGATCTCAGCCATTGATTTGAAGTAACCAGATCTAATCTGAACCATTGATCTCATCCTTGAGATCAAATCTGGACCGTCCATTTCCTTTCCCTCCATTCTTTATATTTCCTACCCGAAATGCACATTCTGCCCATTTGAACAAACACCCCAGCTCATCACCCATTCTCTGTGTCTATGTGTTGCTGGACTTACGGGGAAGGACTGAGGCACAGCAGTGAGCGGCGGTGGACGGCGGCGAGGTGGGAAAACTGGAAAACCCGAAACGGTTTCTAAAACTCAGATTTTGGTAACTCGAATTCCCACGTTTAGTTTTGTTTCCTATTAATCCTAATCGACTCTAGGGACTTATAGGAACCTTCTGGGCTTGAGTTTGCGACCGGCGGTGACCTGAACGGTGGCTAAACAGCGACGGGAACCCGGGTCTGTTCATCGAGGTAAGTCTTCGATTCAGCCCTTGTGTATTGATTTTAATTAGCTAGAACTGTTCCTGGGTATAAGACGAACATCTAGGAACAAACCAGAGTGAAAATGGTTGAGTGTGGAAGAAATCGTGACCGGGTCGTGATCGCGAGTCTGATCGACCCAAGTTGCAGAGATACGGGTCAACCCGTCTGAGGACAGAGGTGATGACGTGGCACCCTGTCAGACTATCAGGTGACGTGGACCAACCGTGAGCCGACACGTGTCACATGTCAGTGCACAGTCAGCACTGGCATGTCAGTGACGTGGCCCAATCAGGGACTGCCACGTGTCACTGACATGTCAGTGACGTGGACCAGTGCCGTGCTGACACGTGGCACATGTCAGATCTGACATGTGGCCTGACAGATCAGTGAGGTGGACCAATCGGATGTTGACACGTGGCACCTGTCAGAGTCTGACATGTCAGACCTGACAGCTATCAGATGACGTCAGCATGACGTCATGCTGACGTCAGCAGTGACGTCAGCAGGGACTGTTCCTGCGTTGACCGACGCGTTGACTGGCGCGTGTGAACAGTACTTTTGGTGGGACCACCACCATTCTTTAGGTTTCGACGATCCGGATCCAGTAGCGGTGGTTTCGGGTCGATCGGAGATCATTAAGTTGGTCAAATTAAGGTTTATTGCATTGGGAAGCGCGTTCGGGCGGCTTTCCCGGGCCGGTTTCGGCCTAGGCTTTCATGGTTGAATGTTGGGGGTTTAAATTGACCTTTACGAATACTTTGGACTTGATAGGGATTGTACATCTGTACCAGGACGAGGGTATACGTTCGGTTTCTAGCAGGATTGTACTGTGAGTGGGCCCGTTTTCATTAAACCCTTGCATGCTTAAATGTTTTCCGATTTACTTATATGTTCACATGCTGGAATCTATAAATGGTTTTGATGATATTGAGATTTCGGTTATGGCACGTTTCACGGTATTTGGGCATGAGACTCGTTTGATGAAACGTAACGATCGGTTCAGATTTTACCTATGTATACATATATGTTTGCATGTGGATATCAATAAAATGTATTTAGTACTGCACTGTATAATCCTTTCATATTATATTGTCTCCTCCGGATGAGGTACCCCGGAGAGGTCACGGACGTCTAGTACGTCCAGCGTCTATGACGCTAAGCATCGGGGATGCTGTACCCGAACGAGGTTCGGGGATTGAACTCGGAAGTTGAGACCCGAGTGGCACGCGTAGCCTTGTGATTGTGACCTTATTGACGTCAGGGACGTCAGACATCAGGGATGTCGGATTGGAGTGTATAGTGCAGTGGCTAAATTTATGGTTATGGTTTTATTACATGCCTTATGATTCATATTATATTATTTATGATTTTAAATGATGCTGCATGCATATTTGGAAAACGGAGGGGTAAATTATATGTTTTACTTATCAAATGATTTAATAAACTTGGGTTCGGTCCACTCACCCTTAATGTTTTGGTAACCCCTCCAGGTCGTGATACTGAGGTAGAGGAGGAACTTGAGGCTGAGGCATAGATCTACTTCTGCGTACCTGAACCCATGTTGGGTGGTTTGCCCGTAGGTTTTATGTTAGAGTCGTGCTCGCAACTTGTAATTTTGAATTTCATCCCTTGTCTGACATTCGTTTAATTCGGATTTGATGTATGACTTTAATTTGGTTATTTATGCATTTGATGTTTTGAGGTTAAAATTGGTATGAATTATTGGGTGTCAGACGGGAGCAGGGCACGTCCCCTTGTGGTCCCTGTGGGATCGGGGCGGGTCCTGTCACGCAGCCACTTTGGGCGGCGCGTGGAGGCGCGTGGGGAGGATTCCGGCCAAGCTTCCAACATGGTTTTGGTTCTAAATGTCCTAAGGAATCCATTGGTATGATTTTCGGGTTAATCGGACGATGTTGTGAGATAGTTCGGGAATCTGGACGGTTTAGGGTTTAAGATTAAAATATTAATAAATTCCCGAAAAATTGGGGAAATTAGGGTTAGTATCCTTGATGTATTGGTGACCCTATTTGGTGCATATTGACAGGACGGGAGACGCCTGAGACGGTCGAGGAGCGCACGGAGCGCGATTGACTCGTTCTGATTCGTGAGTGGACTCTTTCTTTCTTTCGAGCATGCCTAACTGTTTTATTTATATTTTATGATTTTAAGTATGTTTTTATGCTTGTTAATGATGATTATATGTGATGGATATGCTTGCATGTTTTTCGAGACATTTTTGGGCTTTTGCACATTTTTCGAGAAAAAGCTAGATTTCTGATTTTGATGCTATACTTTGGGATTTCAAATTATAATTGTGTTCTGATGGTTATAATGAATTCTAAGACATGATTTTGGCAATCCGGTTTTGGTTTAAAATTGGATTTTGTGGAATTCCGGATTTGGGTTCAGAATGACGGTTCTGAACGCCGGAAGGGCTTCGAACCGGGGATTTCGGATTCGGGTTTGGATATGAATTTAGAATTGATTGTAAATTGGTTTGGATTGGATTTGCTGGATCTAGATATTGGGTTTAAAGACCCGGATTCTGATTAACGGGGGACGGGCCCGGATTGAGTTTAAAGACTCGGACATTTATGATATTACCCCCGTAGGCCTATTGAGTTTAAAGACTCGGGAGTTTAAAGACTCGGATAGTATTGAGGCCTGGTTGAGTTTAAAGACTCGGATAGACCCAGCAGGTTTGATCGTAAAATGATACCTTGATATTCACGTTTTATGATGCAGTTTTATAGTGTTTTTGTTTCTTATGATGTTTTACGTTATGGTTTTCTAATATGTAGTTGGGCATGCATGTTTTCAAAACGGAGGGAACGAATATTATTATTATTTTTCCTTAACTTTGATTTGATGAAAAACTGATTTTGAAACTTTTATTTATTCTAGTCCACTCACACTTTTGGTTTTAAATTTTCCCTCCAGGTCGTGGTGATCGCGTTGGGGTGAACGTTGAGGCAGGAATCGAGGCATAGAGCTACGACGTTCTTCCGTTGCGAGACTAGCATAGTAGGATTTTGTGCCCATTTTGTAGAACTATGCTCTGACTTACAGTTGTATTATATTTACTCCTGCGTCTGATAGTTATACTTACAGTACTATTACGGGTATTCTGGTACTTTAAGTGTGATTGTCAGACGGGAGCAGGGTTCGTCCCTGGTATCGAGGTGATATTTGGGACGGGTCCTGACACTCAAGCTCACTTAGCTGGAGTTTTTGATGCAACCCGACCTCATCCAGCTTCATATTGAAAGTTTTGATAGCCCACCATGCTTTGTGTTCTAATTCCACAAGAAGGTGTCAAGCTTTGTCGTAGACCCACCTATAAGGTGACATTCCTATAAGGGTTTTGTAGTCCGTCCCGTAAGCCCAGAGTGCATCATCCAATTGTTGGCTCCCATCTTTACGATTAGAGCCCACGGTTCTCTAAAAAATCTTCTTGATCTCTCTATTACTGACCTCGGCCATTCCACTTATTTGAGGATGATAAGTTGTAGAGACTATATGAGTAACACCGTACCGTTTCATTAAGGTTTCAATGGTCGTGTTGCAAAAGTGACTTCCACCATCACTTATTAGGACCCGTGGGATCCTAAACTTGGAAAGAATGTTAGTTTTGAGGAAATCTGCAACAATTTTAGAGTCATTAGTCCTAGTGGCCTTAGCTACCACCCATTTCGAGACATAATCAACAACAAGTAAGATATAGAGATAACCATTAGATTGAGGAAATAGACTCATAAAATCAATACCCCAAACATCAAATATTTCAACATTTAAAACATAATGTTGTGGCATTTCATCTCTTCGTCCCAAGTTTCCGGATCTTTGTCATTTATCACATGCTAAAAAAATGAATGTGCATCTTTAAAAAGTGTAGGCCAATATAACCCAGATTCTAAGATTTTAAGTGCGTTTTTCTAAATCCAAAGTGACCTCCACAAGTATGGGTATGGAAGAATTCTAGGATTAACCTATGTTGAGTATTAGGGACACATCTCCTAATTAGAAAATCTGCACAGTGTTTCCATAAATAAGGTTTATCCCAAACATAGTACCTAGCATGCTTCTTGAGTTTATCTTTTTATGCACGAGTTAGGGTGGTAGGTAACTGCTTGGTGACTAAGTAATTGACAATATCAGCATACCAACGAGTACTTACCTCGATTCCGAAGAGTTGTTCATTCGGAAAATCTCTTGAATCGCCACAGGATCTCGTTCATGTACTATGCGACTCAAGTGGTTAGCTACCACATTCTCTACACCGTTCTTATCCCTAATCTCCATGTCAAACTCTTGAAGAAGAAGAATCCATCAGATTAGCCTCGGTTTAGCTTCCTTCTTGGCCACGAGATACTTCAGTGTTGCATGATCAGTGTAAATAATGACTTTAGTTCGAAGTAAATAAGAGCGAAGCTTACCTAAAGGAAACACAACAGCAATCAACTCCTTTTCAGTAGTGGTATAGTTCATTTAGGGATCATTCAAAGTTCTAGATGCATAGTATATGGCGTAGGGATTCTTGTCCCACCTTTTTTCGAGTACGGCACCAACTGTATAATTAGAGGCATCCCATACTAGTTCAAAGGGTAAGGACCAATCTGGGGCACAAAGAATGGGTGCAGTGGCTAAGAGTTCTTTAGCCTTCTTAAAAGCTTCCTGACAGTCTGTATCAAAGACGAAGGGTGTCTCCTTCTAAAGCAATGGACATAAGGGCCTTGAAATGTGGGGAAAGTCCTTAATAAATCTTCTATAAAAACTTGCGTGACCAAGAAATGAAAGAATCTCTCTCACAAAAGTGGGAGACAGTAAGTGGCGGCAATATCAACTTCAGATTTATAAACTTTGATTCCTCTTTCAGAGACAATATGGCCTAAGACTATCCCTTGTCTAACCATGAAATGACATTTTTTCCCAATTAAGCACTAGATTAGTTCCAACACATCTTTGTAAGATAAGTTCTAAGTGTTATAAGCATGCATCAAAACTATTCCCAAAGACACTGAAATCTTCCATAAACACTTCAATTATTTTTTCGACATATTCAAAGGAAATAGAAAGCATACATCTTTGGAACGTACTTGGGGCATTGCATAAGACGAAGGGCATTCTTCAATAGGTAAAAGTGTCAAAAAGACAAGTGAAATTCGTTTTGTCTTGAACATTTTGAGCTATACAGATTTGATTGTACCCGGAATAACCATCAAGAAAACAGTAATAAGAATGACTAGCTAACCTTTCAAGCATTTGATCAACGAAGGGCAAAGGGAAGTGGTCATTCCTGATTTCTTTGTTAAGGCGCCGATAATCTACGAAGACTCTGTATCTGGTCACTGTTCTATGGGGTACGAGCTCACCTTCGTTGTTCTCAACAACTGTGACTCCATTTTTCTTCGGAACTACTTGGACTGGCGAGATCCATTTACTGTCTGAAATTGGGTAGATGACACCACAATCCAAGAGTTTGATTACCTCTTTCTTCACAACATCCATCATCGGAGGATGAAGGCGACGTTGAGCTTCATGAAAGGGTTTTCCATCATCTTCTAACAAGATTTGATCCACACAGGTTGTAGGGCTGATTCCCTTGATGTCTGACAAAGTCCATCCAATGGTTGTCTTATTTTTAGTCAAGACACATACCAATCTTTCTTCATGTGATTCAGTTAGTGCAGAAGACACTATGACGGGTAAAGTGTCATTTTGAGCTCGAGAATAGGTGCTTGAACCACTGAAAGAATAATTTCGTCAGTACTAACTGAAAGTGACAAAGGTCTAGGAGGATTTACCATTCAATGGGCATTATTGAGGGTCATAACTTTTTTCCAAATCCGAGGCTCTAGTTCATAGTCCGTGTCATCAACCAAGGCATCCCCCGGTTGAGTTAAACCTACTCCTCCCTGAATCACCATATTGAGTGTGTCTTCTTGAATTGATTCAAGATGTTTCTCTGCAAAAGAAGTGTACACATCAATAGAAAAAGTAGGTTGAGTAGTGGAACTAGGGTACCTTATGGAATCGAATATGTTTAATCCTATTTCCTCCCTCATCGACTTCCATAGTTAGTGTGTCATTGAATACATCTATCTTTGTTTTGGAGTTCTTATGAATGGTTGTCCCAACAACATCAGTGGAGCCTGATTCGTAAGGGAATCCTCCATGTCTAGGACATAAAAATCTGCAGGGAAGATGAGTTGGTTAACATGTACAAGAACATCTTCAACGTATCCCTTAAGATACACATTAGAACGATCGGCTAATTGAATGATAACATCGTCATGTTTCAGTTTACCCAAACCTAGGGAAACATATAAAGAATATGGCATAATATTAATGGATTCACCTAAGTCTAGCATGACTTTATCAAAAGACTTGTTACCAATCACACAGGGAACATAAAAACTCCCTGGATCCTTCAACTTTGGGAGTAGCCATCATTGAATTACAGCAGAAACTGTTTCACTCACCATCACAACCTCTTTCTCCCTTGTTTGGCGCCTTGGAGTGCATAAATCGTTTAGAAACTTTGCGTACTTTGGTACTTGCTTGATGAACTCGATCAAAGGCATGTTGATTTGCACCCTTTTGAAGATTTCCAAGATTTCCTTGTGGATTCATCCCTCTTAGACTTTGCAAGCCTGCTTGTAAATGGTGCATGCACAAACGGGGAATTAGTAACAACCGAACTATAAGGGATATGGTCATTACCTTGTTTGTGGGTAGGTTGAACTGGTGGTTGTACCGTGGTGTTCTTAGTTGCCACCTTTTTCTTTTCAACCTTAGAAACGGCTGGATATGGTTCTATGTCACTGAGCACTTTACCACTTCGAGTGATAATCTCTTTGGCCTCAGGTCTTGCATTCGTGTTGGGCGTAGGTTGATGTGGAAGCACCCCGTTGGCATGGATCTTACCCATGAAATCCATGACCTTGCTCATTTATTCATTGAGATCAGTGATGTCCTTTTGCTGATTCTACTGATCTGTGACAAGAGCCTGATCGAAGTCATTAGTGTTTGCTACCCTTGGGAAAGAGCAGCCATCATTTTATCATAATTAGGATTAGAAGATAAAGAAATATAATTATTTGCATGATTATGAGAAAAGTTAGAAAATGGAACTGAGGGCTTTGGTTGCCATGTGGGTCGTTGGAAATGGTTATGTGCATGGTTTGGGCCTGTAGATATGTGCTGAGGGTTCAGGACATTGTTCGCATCTCTCCAACTATAACCTTGGTTCCTTGGCTCTCCTTGAAAGCCTCTAATGGTGTGTGCCATTTCAGTTCCATTGTCTTCCTCCTTTGCGGTGTAGGCGCATTGGCTCTCAAGATGGCCTTGAGAGCATATAGAACAAACCGGCGCTACCTGTTTCTTGAGTTCTAACGCATTCAAAAGCATAAAGGTGATCATATCTAATTTAGAATCATTTATAACATGGGAACTCACATCATGTACCTTTCTTGGAAAGGCTCGGCACCTTCATATTGTGCATCATTGAGTGCACGACTTTCAAGTAGTGCACGACCGTCTACTAAACTGTAACGACCCGTCCCGAATATCGGGATTTAATAATATTTAATTATGATTTACTAATCTGGGATTAGTTGGGTGATTTCGGACGAATTGTGCAAAATGACCGTTTTGCCCTGGGCGTGGGCAAAACGTTGACCTTTATTTCGGATGGTCAAATGGACTTTGACCGATGACCGTGACGTAGTTCGGGACGTCACGAGTTCATAGACAGGCGGCACGTTCGATTCTGACGTTCATGTTGGAAGTTATGATGTACGGAAGTGCAAGGGCATTTTCGTAATTTGGCATATTAGGGGCCAAATGTTGATTTTTTGACCGGGATGTCCGATGGCCGAGGGCCAAGGACCGTTGCGTAGGTCTCGTCGTTACGAATCCAACGACAGGCGGCACGTCGAAAACGGAGTTCGGGTGACCAAGTTACGGGTCACGGATGTCTGGGGGCAAAATGGTAATTTGTCAACCGGAGGGCAAAATGGTCTTTTACCATTGAATCTTGCTGCCTGACAGTGACATCTGTCACTTTGTCATCTTCTTTGCCCCAGATAACATGGAATCGTGTATTAAGGGAGACACAATTATTCTTACTTTAGACACTAATTCCCTAAATTGTGGGTTGTCTTAATGATTACCAATTAGCAGCTAATTAACCTCTGTCTCAGCTCCATTGTGCAATTGGGAGACTGAGGAAGCCGAATTGAGTGTGAGGCTCGAGTGACAGTGAGGCCCCTGGGTTAATTTTGAACCGAAAAATCGTGAAAATTGGGGGAATTGCGAATTCGACAATATGAGCGGTGAGGATCACAATTGTGGATTCAATTCGACTTCTGGGATTAATACGAACATCTCTGCAACGAAAACGACAAGAAATGGTGTCGAATTGTGGAAGAACAGAAGCTTCCATGGCAGCTCAAAGTCGAGCTTGTGTTCAGTGGGTTTGAGGTAAGTAATTCTCAAATTGACCTTGTAAAAATGTCTCTTACACTCTCACGATGCTAACTGAATGAATTAATTTGGAAAACCGGGACGATATCGTGAAACCCGATTTGAAAACCCGTCGAGGATCGATCGAGAGTCGTGAGGATTTAGACCATGTTTTGTGTAATTCGATTTACAGAACTTAAATGGTGATTGATTACAAGGGATCAGTTGAAAGAACGGATTGATTTGATGTTGAATTGGGTGAGATTGAACCGGGTCCTATCGCGGGTTTTTCAACCCGTTTACCAGAGAAACGGGCGAGGATGGTGACTGTAGCAGTCACTGTAGCAGGCGCGTGGCTTTCACGCGCAGCCACTCACGGCGGCTCGTGACGGCGCGTGGGCACGAATCTCGAGGTGAGGTCAACATGACTTTTGTCCTATTCAATGTAACGAACATTTTAGCGTTGGGTTCGTGTCGATCGGATTCCGTTTCGTTATTGTTCGGGATGTCCGAAGGTTTTAAATCCAGTTTAAAAATACTTAAAAATTCGGGAAAATTACGGGACTTGAATAGGATGTTAATGATGAGGTTAGTGATCCTCTAATGTGATTTGAACAGGATTGGGGGTCCCGGTGATAGTGGTGTGGCCCGGGAAGGCCTATGGCACGCGTATCGAGGCGCTCGGTTAAACGGTCTGTGAGTGGACATTGGTTTCATAAATTCGATGCATGCATAACTGTTTTATGATTGTTATAATTATGATTAAATGATTTACTTTGGATATCGGTGAATTTAAAATGATTTCACGTATTTCGAGGTGAATTACGTATTTGCACGTAAACCGAGGTTCTCTGGATTTGCACCGATTTCCATAAATGTGGTTGGTTATGATTTCATGAAACGGTTACAATCTTGAATAAAGTAAAATCGGGCCAGGGGCCCAGTTGAACCATGAAATCGGGCCAGGGGCCCAGTTAACATGTGGATCGGGCCAGGGGCCCAGTTAACTTGTGAAATCGGGCCAGGGGCCCAGTTGATTTCTACATACGATTGCGGGTCGGGGACCCTAAATTGGAATTGAATAAATGTTTTCTGGTTTACATTTTATATATGTTCACATGCTGGAATCAATAAATGGTTTTGATGATATTTCGGTTATGGCACGTTTCACGGTATTTGGGGCATGAGACCCGTTTGATGAAACGTAACGATCAGTTCGGATTTTACCTATGTATACCTATATGTTTTGCATGTGGATATCGATAAAATGTATTTAGTACTGCACTGTATAGATCCTTCCATATTATATTGTCTCCTCCGGATGAGGTACCCCGGAGAGGTCACGGACGTCTAGTACGTCCAACGTCTATGACGCTAAGCATCGGGGATGCTGTACCCGAACGGGGTTCGGGGATTGAACTCGGAAATTGAGACCCGAGTGGCACGCGTAGCCTTGTGATTGTGACCTTATTGACGTCAGGGACGTCAGACATCAGGGATGTCGGATTGGAGTGTATAGTGCAGTGGCTAAAATAATGGTTATGGTTTATATTATATGCCTTATGGTTCATATTACTGGATTTATGAAATAACTCTTGGATTTACTTTTGGAAATTGAAACTATGCTTTGGTTTCCGGGCTAAGGCCCTAATGGTTATTTCTAAATAAATATGGGATTATTGGTTTTGGTGCATGCATATGATTTTACTGAGGGGCATAAATGCCTTATAAATGTTTTAAGCAGACTTGTTTATTTTCGTCCACTCACAGCTTTTGTTTTCAATGCCCTTCAGGTTGATTCCGGATACGACTGCAGCAGAGACTTGAGCATCGCACACCTCCTTCATCGATCCTTACACACTCTGGAAGCCCGTCTGGGCAATGGCAATCGGTTATCCCTTGCCTGACGCCTCTTGTCAGACGGGAGCATGATACATTCCATGGTAATCCCGGGGGGATTGGGATGGGTCGTGTCATAAACTCTGAGCTAAGAAACTTTCATTAGCTGCAGCATCATGTAATCCTCTATCCCAACCCTTGAGTCCTTCATAGAAGTAAGTTAAAAGATAGTCTTCAGCCATCCTATGAGTAGGGCATGAAGCACAAAGTTCCTTAAACCTCTCGTAGTACTGGCTGAAATTCTCATCATATTCTTTTTGCTTTATTCCAGTAATCTCCTTTCTTGAAACCGTAATCTTTGAGGTAGGGAAGTACTTGGTAAGAAATTGCTGAACCAATTTCTCCCATGAGTCAATATGATTGGGTGGGAGTCCCAAAAGCCATACTCGTTCTCTATTTTCCAAGGACAACTAGAAAACCTTCAGCTTCATGATTTCCAAGTCCGCATCATCGAGACACATGCTACTAATAATGAATTGGAACTCAATTAAGTGTTTGTCTGGATGTTTGTTCCTGATTCCATGGAACTTGGGTAGCTGATGAAGGACTCGACTCTTAGGCTCGATATCTTTCTTGTTGGTTCTATGCTCGGGATATTGGATGCAGAAGTTTGTAGTTTCATTCATTTTTGCACAGGTCTTCTCACGGGTACTCAGATTTCGTGTCATGGCTAATGATGTTTTGAGAGTCTGTTCCTCTTTTAAATCACTTTTCTCACTTATGGACTCAACGAGTACTGGGGATGGAGGTCTGAATGACCCGGTTTGCTTAAGTGCGTCTCTGAATGTTGTGTTGCTTAGTGAGATGTCAAGTTGCCTCCTCAACCGATCAAGCCTAGATTGATGAGTGCGCATTCATAAGCACATACCTACATTGTTAAAAAGGACTAAGTTAGAAATAAAGTTTACACAAGTTTTAGTAGCTAATGTAAGTCAATTAAAACAAAATAGTCTTTACAAAAGTTAGGGTTAGTGTTAGGAATGAATAAGTTAAGGAAATCACAACTAGCAGGAAAATGTGAGGTATAAACAAGTATAACCGACATAAGTTTATGCCGGAAATAACATATAGAAAAGTAAAAGATAATAAAAGTATGAGAAAGTGTAGAATGTACAAAGTATGACATAAATTGAAGCTTGGAAATACATATAGTCTCAAATAGAAAAAGTAAGACAAATATGTTTATCCTATGTGTATTCTAAAAGTATGACATAAGTTGAAGTCGGAATTAACATATAGTCACGGTAATGGCAAGCAAATGCACAAGTCCAAACATGTATAAACTAATGCAGCACAAAAATATCTACATAAAAAATGGGGTGAATGCATAAAAGAGAAACTATTAGAACCTGCACAAGGCATAAGAGTTACGTGACAATTCATGAAAGAATGGTATGCACCTTTGATCTCACTTCCCTAGATTCACTTAGTCTATGGGGGCCGGTGATGAAATCCGAGCATCATGAAATCTTAGGGAAGGTATGCAATCTAATAATCAATAAGTAAAGCCTTAGAGTGTCATGAATAACTGTCCAATTTCGCTTCTCATAGTACTTTCCTGGGCTTACAGCCTACGTGCACTATTAACCATACTTCCACCATTCAACGTTAATCATGGCCAGTTGGAATAGATGTAACGCAAGAAGCAAAGATAATTTCAAGAAAACCCCGAGGCTAGCTTAGCTAGGGCCTATACTTCATTGGTGTTCCCTTTCTTAATCCAAAACCTGCCACCAGTCATAACTCTCATAGATACCATGACCAACCGATGGAAATTTTAGTGAATTACCAAACCCGAGTGTTTACGAACTCCGCCCACAACCTCATTTCCATAGATTCAAGTCTATGGTGTGTGGTGATGAAATCCACACATCATGAAGGGTTAAGGAGAAAGTAAACAAAAGGGGCACTACTTGTTCCCGAAAGTAAGATTTTGAAGAAAAAAGGTCTTTAATATTCATGCAACTCTAAAACATTTAATATGAAACAATATTTACATGTTGGGGAAGTAAAAAATATATATATTTCACATAGCTTCAAAGTTTAGATAGAGACTGCTACGTCTGTGCGGCCCAAGTGATTATCTTAGATTTATTTAACTATTTGGGCAAGTTTAAAGGTGACCGGGTTAGAAAGAATAAACATAAAAGGCAGGGCTAATTTCAAGACATCGTGAGGCTTAAACTCCATTGATGTCCTTTTCTTAGACCCAAAACCCGTTACGAGTATCATCACTTGTTCTAGAAACTTGTTCTAGACATTACCCTTGAAAATTTCTTACACCATATGAACTAAGATAATTCAAGTGTTAACAATCACCGCCCTCAACCTCATGTCCATATTTTTAAGTCTATGGTATGTGGTAATGAAATCCACACATCATGAAGGGTTTAGAAGAAAGTTAACAAATGAGACTTCACCTATTCCATTAAAGATCAAAATCTAAATTCTGAAGCACAAGTGACCCATATATATCCAAGACTAACAAAGCTGGTTTTTTTTCGAATTTTTTTTATACTTTAAAGTTTACAAAAAAAAATAAATAAATAAAAATTGAACAAGCATAATATACAATTCATGAACTAATACAATATGGGCATTAAGTACAATTTATGAACAAGTATATTATGAACATTATGAACTAATATAATATGACAAGCACAAAAATAAAAGTTTATGAACAAAATTGTAACCATATGAATCAAGTATGCACAAGTAAAATATGAACAAATACAAAATAAACAAGTAAGATGAGAGTTTAATTTTACCTAAACAAGTATCACATGAACATGTATAGACATTTTTATGCTAACACATAAGAAAAGGTATGAACATTTTATGTATAGACAAATATGAACATTTTATGTATAGACAAATATGAACATTTTATATACATACACTTACACATTATCAAATCAAGTATGCACAATTATAAACATTTCATGACTTTTTATTATTATTATTTCCGAATTTTTTAAGGTATTTTTTATCTTATTTTAGGGTTTATCAAAAAATAAAATAAATGTGAACAAGTAATATACATGTATAAAAATGAAAGTAAAAAAATATAATAAGAACATAATATGAACCAGTATAATATAAACAAGTACAATGGAATCAAGTGTAAAACTAAAAAATTAAGAACATTTACAATATGAACAATTTATTCACAAGTATGAACATTTTACATATAAACAATTTTATACATACTAACACATTAAAACTGATTTTCAATTTCTCCGACGACGGCGCCAAAAATTGATATGCTTAAACTACGCATTTAAATAAACTCGTAATTCAAGTATATACTCATTTTAAAACCTTTTTTTTGTATCATTTTAGTATAGGTAAATAGAGATCGTTCTTAATCGGAGAAATTAGGGAACATTAAATAATGGTTAGTGAAAAAGAATAATAAGTAATCAAAGAAATACAATAATAAATGAATTAAAGAATTAAAGATGTAAAGAATTAAAGAAATGAATGAATTAAAGAATAAAAGAATGATATGGGGGTGGTTTAAACAAAGTGTAGTCATAAAAATACATGTAAAAACAATTATAAAATTAATTCTACTCCTACTTTAACCTTTGTACAAGTGACTTTCTTCAAACACACATCTTACCAACACTCTAGTAATTGAAAATATTGAACCAATCACAAAATTTTACCTTAATCATCTTAATTACCTTCATACATTTTTCAATATTATAAATGCACCGACAGCGGTCGACACTTAATGATTTACCTTTCGTTTTTAACTAAATGCGCTGATAGCAGTCAACATTAAGTCTCTTCAATCCTACTTTAAGTGCACTGATAGCGGATAAAATACATAACATCAAATTGAAGTATGAAGCACTAAATGTATAAAATAACTAAGATTCATGAAGTAAGACACATGAAGATTGTATTAAACACTTACAAATATTAGTAAGAAAATATCACACATATATTGAACTATAAATAAAATCAATAACAAAAATAAGAGTTAAGTAAATGGAGAGCAATTGTTACACTTTCGGGGTGGATGAAAACAATGGATTGTTATTCACACGGTTCTCCGACAGCGGACGGAACATTGTGAAGATGGAAGAACAACACGGGAATTTCGAACTCTTAAAATTGCATTGAAAATATTTTGCCTAAGTTTCTCTTAAGGAAGGCTCAAAATGTGCCTAAAAGAAAAGTCTTTCAACAATGAGAATGACCTCCTATTTAAAGGGAAAGTGTTACTAAAAATCTAAAAAATTAAAATACAAAATAAATAAAAATTACATTTAAAATAAATTGTGACATGATGAGTTTTTGGCTAAAACTAGGGTTGAAAGCTGTTGGAAAGCCTGCCCAAAGGAGGCAGGTTTGATGCAATTTGGAGCAGGGCATGCATGCTTCATTTTCGGCAGAGAGTAACTGAGCTGGAAGAAGGGAAGTCAACGAGTCAGGTGGGTCATGCGGGGCAGGTCTCGATAGAGAGCAGCTGGAGCGGTGTGGCTTGTCAGCGGATCAGTCGCTAACTGGGTGAAGAGAGGTTTGATGCACGCACGCCGAGCTAGCGAAGACAAGATCAACAGGCGCACGCCGAACTGGTTGTGCGGGCTGGATGAGAGAAGTGGGCCGCAGGCCGTGACGAGATCTGGGCTGGGCTTCAGCGGGCCGATGGGCTAAATTTCCTTGGCTGATGCAAAATGGGTTAGGCTGATGCTAGGATTATTGGATTCGGTGGACCTATACCGAAATTCCAAGTTCTTTTTGGTAGCCTCCAAAGTTTCGTCATAATTTCTTCGTTATAACTCTGATTGGGACGATTCTTTCGTCAAAATGCTCAAAATTTCAAGATTTATTAATTTCTGTAAATTTCACACAAAATCTATTATTTTCTGGAATTGTTTGTCATTTTAACATTAAAATATAAGTATAAAGGATATAAAATAATATAAAATAATGTTTAATTAAAGGCATATTAGCAGGCTCGTCAAAGGCTTGAGAAAACCTCCTTACTGTCCCAATTCTTATTGGCAAATGTGGTTTATCATAACCATGCCCCGTAGCTCGTGGCCCTAACAGGAACATCATCCTTTTCGAACCCCCACCTAGGGAAATACTAAACACGTCTTTGATCGAAGTCTTTAGACGTCCAAAAGCTTCCGCACCATCAACCACTTAGACGAACATAGCCCCGCCATGTGATCCATACATCCGCCCATCAAGAAAAAATAGAGTAATCGTTCATACACAATCTCATATTTTTTCGTAGGTTCATCATGCAAAAATTTCAACGTGATAAAATGTTTCAAGGGTTTACTGACCAGGAGCTCCACCCTAATACGAAGGAAACAGCCCAAACAATCGCCATTTGACCCTTTACTCACGTTAACAAAACAACCCAAGTGAGTCCCAACTCTTGTAGCCACCGTTGGCGCAAGAAAAAGGTGAAGGATTTTATGAATACAAACCAAGAATTCCTAACAGTCCAAGGCCACCTATCAAGGTCCTCACGACCATCCGTAGTAGCAAGAACAAATAGCGCCCAATAAAAAGTCCACGGTGCCCCCACTGGACTTTCTTCTGGTCTAAGTCATTGCAAATGACAAAAGAATACGATTGGAACGATTAATGGGAATGTCAGTGAATCCTTCACGTAGGTGCCAAATAGCCTTATCATATCCACCAACGCATCTGTATGATACGGTCTGTGCCAAATCCCTCTCTTTCATATAGAAAAATATATAATTTTACATTGACACAATTATATGCATTCTCATTTCGGTTATTTTTTATTTAGAAAGTTCAATGTGGTTAGGTTTTTGTATTTCAATTAACAGTTCTAATAGCATTGGTAAAAATTGACATTTCAGCCCCCACATAAAACAAGTCCTAAATGGACTAGACTCACATCACTCAACATGGACATTACAAGATTCATTTACAGAAACTGCTTCAGTTAATGATTTTATTACAAGTTACATTACAAGTAAGATAATTAGCTGTAAGTGGTTTCGTTAGGCTAAGAGTATTTTCAGGAAAGTCCTTAGAGCATATTTTTTGCCTATTTTGGGGAAAGAGGAATAGAATCGCGTTTCCAATAGTCCCTATATTATTCTTCATTCTAGAAATTTGATATTTTTCGGAATTTGCTATCTCCTCTCAATCTTTTTTTTTTATTGATTACAAGGGAGGGGGAAATTTTGGAAATTATCCATACAATATGTCATCGGCGTTCAAATTTGATATCAATTGTCTATAAGTCAATACTAGAACCAACTGAACTAAATCCACTTGACCTATCTCCTCTCAATTATCAGAAGAGCAGATTAGTTCTTCTTTCTTTTATCACTTAGCAGCTTGCTCGTGTTTGCGTAGACCTTCAACAGAACCACAACGCCTTAATGCTCCTTCCTTATTGGCTAGATGCTCTACTTTTATATGATCAAGCAAATAATCTTCATATGAATTGGTCATCTTGTATATGATTACCGATAGAATCATATGTAAAAACGACTTGCTATAAAACGATAACTGTCATATATAATACCTTGCATGAAATTAAAGATAAATTGAATTTCGATTAAAGAAAAAGGGCGAAAAGGAAAAAAATTGGTTTTTTTATAGGAATCCAAGTATGTTGTTATTTCTAAATAGGAAACCAACAATTGAAAATTAATCGTTGGAATGTAAGGATATTCAAATGTTTAACTTGAAAGAAATGATAAAATATTTAAGGATACCCACTTAGGAGTCACTGGTATCTAGTACTTGTCTGTAGGTCATAGACCAATCCTCCACGTGATCGTTCACATCCGCTGCTCGCTATACTAGTTAAAAAGCGCCAGTTTTGTCCCCGAACTCTAGGGGACTCGTGGTGATGGTGCATTGCACCTAGTCCTTCACGTGGTCGTGGTACCCGAGCAAGATACCCAGTGTATGTACCTAGTATGAGACTCGAGGCGACTCAAGAGCAATTTGATGTGGGTTGATAGTGTGATGTATTTATGATTTCTTCATGGCTCATCTTGATGCATCTTTGAGAATATTATTAAATTATTATTATGGTTATTTCTCGTATTACGTGCAAGTATACTATGAATGTTTTTGAAATTTTTATGTAAAACGAGGAGTTAAAGATTATTTATTGAAAATGGTTTTACACTGAAAAACTGTCCACTCACACTAAAATGTGTCGTTTTAACCTAAATGGCTTCGTCATATGGACGTCATCGTTCAGATGTCAGCCAACACGCCTCGATTTGCGTGCTATGAATGAACTTTCTGGGTCGAGGTGTGTCACAAGGCCAAAAGCTACCTATCCCGATGTCGTACCTTTCGACCAAACTCTCTCAAATGTCTACATTATTGTAATTTTTTCATTTTCAGGCTAATTTCCATTCATATGGGGAACTGTTAAGAAATCAAATATTTAATTTCTAATAATGTGAATGAAAATTAGAAGGACATTCTCGTTGGGTCATTATACAATTTGGAATTAGGTTTCAAACCTAATAATTGATTTTTGATTTTTTAGATAATTATTAATTTTATAATTTGTATAAAATTAATATTTGGATTAGAAAATTGTAGAATATATAATTATATATATTTATATTATATAAATGAGGTCCCATTTGGATTGGTGACCTTTAGAGGAGAAAGCCCACTGGTTTGTGATGCCAGGTTTTGAAAGGAAATGGTGTGCATGCATGCCATTTAATAAAAAATGGCGCAAACCAATTGGAAAAGATCATACTACTTAGTGCATGCCTCCTTGATAAAGGATGCGTCTGTTCCTATGAAAAGATGTGTCTCTTATGAAAAGATATTAACACATTTATAAATAGAGATGCCTACAATTCATTTCATTGATTCAAAAAAAAAAAATAATCATTCAATACATTTGTGGAGATTGAATATTAATTTTAGAAAGTATACAACTTTAGAACATTTCAAGAGGGAGTTTTAAACACAGTTTGCATTTGTTATTCTTGTGGATTGAAATGTTGCTTTCACAAGAAGCCGATAGTTATATCTTGAGAGACGTTTGCCAAGAAAAATTCTTAAGCTTCCGTGAGAAGGCAATTTCATCTTTAGGAAATACAGTTAAATTCTAAACTCGATCATACCTCTAGAGTGTTTCTTACTCATTTCATTTGCAATTCATTAACTTGAATATAAAATTTGTTTTATTTTCATATTTATGTGAATATAACAATGATCAATATTTTTACCAACATCTATGTCTTTGAATCATGCAGAGATTCTAACTCTTCATGAAGTAGCTCGTGATTGTATATGACTGAAAGCTATTACGGGGCATAGTCGAAGTACATGTGGATTGCATTCCACCAATAATGAACCAACGATTATTTACGTTGATAATGCTGCCTACATCGAGCAGATGAGAACCTGTTTTATTATAGGAGACAATAACAAGTCATCACCCAATGCAACATTCCAAAAGCATATTCATGGTATTGACTTGTGTAGACTGGCTGATCTACCTAATTCTTAATTTTTCAGGGGAGTAGATATCAAAGGGAGTGTCGCAAAGCATACCAAGTATCCTGAAGTGTACTGAGTATCTGAAGCATACTCATAAGACCATTGTGTATTCTTTTGTCCTACGACCAGTGTTATTTTGTCTCATTAGGTTTTATTACTTGGTTAGGTTTTAACAAGGTACACTTATGATATGGTCACCCCATTAATAATACATCCTGAAAATGTCATGATTCGACTCATATGCATATGCTCATCTTTTCCCTTTGACCACGGGGTTTTCCCACTGGGTTTACCGAACAAGGTTTTGGTGTAGCAATTTTAAAACATTCTTTCTCAAAAACGTACTATCTACCCATATTCTAAAATAGACGACTTCAACTACCTAGATTCCGATGTGATTACGATCCATGCGCGTTGCACTCTTTTTCCTTCGACTAGAATTTTTTGTCCCACGGGGTTTTAATTTGTTACCTGACAAAGTTTTAATGAAACAACATATAAGCGCACAATCAAGCAATACTATTACATAAAATATCCAATGAGAAGTGTTGTAAATATGTATAATTATGTGACTACTTCTTTGTAAAGACATTCACATCCATTTATATAATGCTAACCCTAATCTTATATAAGGGGATTGGGCTGGAAGAAAGCAAAACCGATTCTGGCCTCCCATCACATTTGCTAAACGTATCTCGTAACAGTAAACTAAAAGTCACTGATTATTTTTAAATTGAGTACATTGTAGCAGGCAAACAAGAAGCTCAAAAAGGACTAATATAAAATGTATGATCTAATGATGTTCCTTAACGAGCCTCGAGTAGGGTAATGGTTAATCCATTAGAAGATGGTTCATTAATTAGGGGAAAATCTCCGGCGAGTAAGTCCTTTTCTGGAACAAATCCTGGTTCTTTAGGCTGAGGCAACACACTTTCACTGCATAACATCTGAACTACATACGACATGGTCGGCCTGTCCTCAGGTTGCTGCTGCACACATAACAGACTCACATGGATGCATCGCAAAACTTCCGATAGTGTGCATGAATTCCCAAACCCTTCGTCGATCAATTCTAAGGGTCTTCCATCTTTCCACAATCTCCAAGCCTAAAACATGTTACACATTTGTCATTCGCATTATACATCGCAGAAAAAATTTTATGCTTGAACTTTAACTATTTAACTTACATTTCCAATAAGATTAAGGCGGTGGTTCAAATGATAGAACCCTTTACTTTTCTTTCCACTTATAATCTCCAGAAGTAAAATACCAAAGCTAAAGACATCAGATTTTACTGAGAACTGTCCTTCGGTAGCATATTCAGGTGCCATGTAACCGCTACACAATATATCATTGGAACAAATTAGGCATGTTTAGATAATAGTAGAAATGTATACTTAATGCTAGGAACATACTTACTATGTTCCAACTACTCTGTTTGTATTTCCTTCAGATTGGTCTCCACCAAAAGTTCTAGCAAGACCAAAATCTGAGATTTTCGGGTTCATGTCTCTATCAAGTAAAACGTTACTTGCTTTAAGGTCTCTGTGTATAATCCTCAGTCTCGAATCCTGGTGGAGATAAAGAAGACCTCTAGCAGTCCCACAGATGATTTGGAAGCGCTGAGCCCAAACTAAAAGTTTACACCGTGTTTCATCTGCAAAGTTTTCCACATGAACTCTCATAATAGATACAGAATTTCAAGGAATCAAAAAAGAGAATTTAAGGGAACAAACCAAAAAGGAAGTAGTCCAAGCTTTTGTTGGGCATGTATTCATAGATGAGCAATTTCTCCTCTCCCTGGATGCAACAACCAAGAAGCTTTACAAGATTTCGGTGTTGAAGTTTGGCAATCAGTATCACTTCATTTTTGAACTCCCTTATTCCTTGTCCAGAACTTCTTGAAAGCCTCTTGACCGCGATGTCTTGTCCATCTACAAGCCTTCCCTGAACGTTATTCACATTTGAAATACATTGTTACGCCTTGATTCCTCAAATTATGCTTAGTATACTACCAGATTGAAAGATACCTTGTATACAGGTCCAAAACCGCCTTCACCAAGCTTATTGTTGATCGAAAAGTAATTAGTGGCCATTTCTATTGTTGTCAAATCGAACGATGGCAGCTCCAGGTCTTCTTCTTTCGGTTCTTCAATGTCTTCACCTTATATATAATCAATGAAAATTAATTCCAGATAATGAATTAGTCATTCTTCTCTAGAATATCATAAAAAATTAAAAACCTCTGAAAAAGTTTACCTTTAACATTTTTCGTGCCTCTAACTTTGCGAATATAACAGCAGCCAACTAGGAACATCCCAAGAATTATAACAAACGCGGATGAAGCTATCACTCCTATCTTCCACTTCTCATATTTCCCTCCTTCGTGATGCAAACATATTTAATATCTAGACAAAGTTTGCATATATAAACATAATTGGAAAACGGACATTTATTTTGTAAAGATGAAACATTTCGATACCTAGATCTGAAGCAGATATCTTGATGTATATATCCTGGTCACCGCCCGACATTTGCTTAATATCAAGCAGATCATCAAACCAGATAGCACAACCACTGCCACCTGCTCTCACATCCAAGTTTGTATAAGCTGAACAAGAACAGTTCGACAAACATTTAGCCCTGCATTCATTGAGATTCATACTCTTATCAACCCAACTATGTGTTGTATCGGGCAATTTCAACCCAGGATACATAGCAAATCCATCGTTCTTGCAGCTTAATGGCTTTCTTCGGACACACCCTTCCGAATATTCATTCATGTTCCAGTTCTCTAGTGATCTGGGAATGAACCTCTCCAAGCATTGACATATCGGCGATGAACTGAGGACACAATTACCATTTCCACCACAATGGGCATAAGCATCACAAGGGTCTCTCAGAAATGTTGCATATATGGTCCAATTGTGGTCTACTTCGGACCAAATCCAGGACTGGCGTAATGAGCTGGTCTGGTTCAGCATCATCCTTCCAATTAGGGACTTATTCACCATGTGGATTGTCATGTAAACTTCATTTTTATTGGAGATGTAAGTGAAGTTTAGAGCTGGAAGTGCCTTTGCTGGTTTTCCACTGAACAAAACACCATTCCATGGGCCACTTCTCAAGAACTCTTTGGAGCCTTTCCACATGATTGGCTCTGGATAATTATGCAGCACCATCTCCCAAATGAAGTCTCCCAGAGAAGGATCGTCCGGACTCTTCCACGCCGTTAAACGCCGGTTGAGTCCGGTTTTCAAGTCCCAACCAAGCTTCATTCCTGATAACAAAGTACCAGATGGGTAGTCAAAGCTCTGCCACAGATAGTTTTCTTCAGAATTTGCAGCTTTCTCGTCTCTGAGGACAAGATTGCCATTATCCAACAGCTGCAAGACAGGGCTACTCTGGCTGTTTTTCGACGAATTGACTGACCAGAAAACTGTCTGGTTCTTGTTGACAAGGACGAGGTTGCCGGATGTGTTGATGATCAAACTTCCAGTTGAATCGTTGATTGGAGTTTTCCTATTTGCAACCCAAACTACAGTTTGGATTGGGATATTTTTGTATCAGATTCCCAAGTAGCGGCTCTTGGAAATGCCTGGACTGAAGAAACCCAGCTCAAATACTCCACCGGGAGAAGAAACCAAGGAGCTGCCTTCGGTGAGGGACTGTGTTGAAGTAATGGTATTGTTGGCTGATGAATTTAGGGCCGGAGAAATGAGTAGACATAAACAGAGAAGCATGAAACAGAGGAGCTACATGGACTTGCAGTGTTTGTGGGTTTTGATCAGTATGAATGAAGCTTATTGCTTACAAGTTGAAGGTGTGTAATGGAGCTTTGAAAGCCCAAAGATGGGGGGAGCTGCACTAACCAGTTGCCAGTTTGCAGCTGCGTTAACTGTAAATCCATTAGAAGTCCACAACTACATTACTATCCTTCATTGCTTTTGCCTTTAGTAAGTAGACTCATATGCAACCGTCCCAAGAGGCATTTATGGTCCTTAACCACTCTTTTATTATTCTTTTTTTTTATATAAATCAAAGTGTATTAAAAAAAAAGGTAAAAACCAAAAAAAAAAAAAACTGGAAGGATCAGCCACCCAGGAGCCAAATAGGCACCAACTACATGAAAATATTCCAATTAAAGGAAATAAAAGAATTCGCCCTAGTGGCAGGAAAATTTAGAGAATAAAGACAATCCATAATCATATTAGAAACGGACAACAACATAGTCGAGGGACTACTGGGACAACCCATAAACAACCGAGCATTCCGCTCCTTCCAAATACCATAAACACAACAACCAAAAATAATCTTGCGCACAACCATAACTAAAGACTTACCACGCCAAAAGCACGCTAACAACGCAATTAGAGAACTCTAAGGAAGCTGCAGCCAAGGAACACCACACTTAGCCATTAAGGCTCTCCAAATCCCTCCACCAAAAGAGCATTCAAAGAACAGGTGGTCATGGCTCTCTAATTTCATGCCACAGAGAACACAAACTGGTGAAGTCCCCATTGAGTAGATACAAATACGATCAAGAGTGGAAAGCCGCGAGGATAAGGCCAACCACAACACAAAACTAACTCGAGGAATGGCTTGAGGCAACCAAACAAGATGGGCCCAAGGGACCTTCAGAGAGCTCAAACGAATGTTATTCCATAAGGGAAGCGCCGAGAAAAACCCATTGATCCCAGGTTCCAGTAAAAGGAATCAGAGGCACCAGGAAAGATAGAAACTGAAGCCGCTGGAAAATGAATCTCATGAACGCAAGCGAAGGAGGAGGGGGACCATACCCAGTTAGACTCATCGATAACATCAGAAAGCTTGGCATTACCATCAATCCCAGACAAAATCGCAACATAGTTACCACAACGTCAAGTAAGGGGCCATTAGGAAGCCAAGAGTCATGCCACAAGAAGATCTTAGAATCATCTCCCACCTTGGCCTTGATAAAAGGTTAGACTAACGAACGAATCTTAATTAGCTTCCGCCAATTCCAAGAATAGATAGAGGGACACTCCAGATTCCAGAAATAGTTTCCTTTAATATAGTAAGCCTTGACCCATTGACACCAGACATTTTCCCTCAAATTCCCAAACAGATTCCAAATGTGGCGAGCCATTAACACATGATTCCACTTATGAAGGTCCCGCAAGCCTAAGCCCCTTTCATCCTTTGGCAAGCAAACAGTGCTCCAAGCAACCTTAGACAATAGCTACCTAAAGTTTTGCCAGACCAAAGAAAGCACCTAAAAATTTGCTCAATCCGCTTCAGAACCCCTTTAGAAAGGAAAAGGTGAGAAGCCCAAAAAACTTGGAGACTGTAAAGAACAGACTTAATAGGTTGGAGGCGCCCAGCAAAAGAGAGAGGTTTAGACTCCCACCCCATAATACAACACTCAATACGCTCTAACAGAGGCCTACAATCATTAAAGCCAAGTTTGGTGGTAATAAGCGGAATACCAAGGTAACGAAAAGGAATAGATCCAATTTGATACCCCAAGCATACTTAAAATCCTGTCAACCTCCCATTTATCAACCCCTGCCAAATAAACATTACTTTTTCCCGCATTTGCACAGAGTCCCGAGATAAGGCCAAAATCATTCAGAAAGTCGTTAATAACACTAACATAATCATAATCACCATGCATAAACAACATAAGGTCATCAGCAAAAGCAAGGTGAGTAATACCAACCTTTTCGCACCTCCAGTGAAACCGAAAGAAAAGAGCCCTCTCAATCCGCCTGCATAAAGACCTAGAGAAGATTTCCATAGCGATCACAAAAAGATAAGGGGAAATTGGGTCAACTTTTCTCAAACCCCGAGAACTCGGAAAGAAGCCAGCCAACTCCCCATTAACTGCAACTGAAAATCTAGGAGAAGAGATACAAGCCCTCACCCACCCAATAAGGATATGATGGAAGTTCAGAGCAGATAACGCTTGGAGCACAAACTCCCAACCAACAATATTGTACGCCTTCTTGATATTAACCTTAATAGTACATCTTGGAGTACCACTATGTAAGTTGTAACCTTTCATAAGCTCCTGCACTAAGAGGATATTATCCCCAATTCTACGCCCCCTACAAAACCTGCTTGATGGGCACATATAATCTCAGACAAAACAGGATTAATACGATCTGCAATAATCTTGGCAACAATCTTATAAATTGCATTACAGTAGGAGATAGGCCGAAAGTCACCCATAAGTGAAGGGTTAGGAACCTTGGGAACCAAAGTAATAATGGTAGAATTGAACTCGCGCATCAACTTACCTGTACAAAAAAATTCCTTAACATCAAGAATAATATGAGACCCAATGATCGGCCACGCAGCTTGGAAAAACTTACCGTTGAAACCAGCCGACCCAGGTGCTCTATTTGGGTTCAACTGGAAGCAAGCAAGTCTGATCTCCTCACTAGAGACATCCCTAACCATGTCAAAAGTAAAGCCGGAAGAAACTTTACCTCCCCCAATGTTTTCAAGATCCACACACTGGCCTCCTGAATGAGAACCAAGAAGATTGGAGAAGAACCGAACTACCTCAAGAAGAATTTTTGCAGGATCACAGGAGTTAGACCCATCCGCAAGAGTAATGGAGGTAATACGATTAACATTCGTACGCTTCTTGATAGAATTGTGAAAGAAAACCGAATTCTTATCCCCATTAGCAATCCAATGAATACGAGACTTTTGCTTAAGGAAACTCTCCTTCTTTTGGAGGCAAGAAGAATAATTGAAGAGTAACCTCCTCTCTTGGTCCACCAAGTCCAGATCCAAGGGGCTAGCAATCAAAGAACTCTAGCACAAGTCAAGAGCCTCTTTAGCTAATTTCACAGCCGCAGAGACCCGGAGCGAAGGGGAGCGATTGGGGAGCTTCAACTCCGCCTTCACAAGTCTTAATTTACAAGAAACCTGGTATTTCAGAGAACCCCCAATTGAGACATTGAATTCCTGAGAGACTATGGGAAGGAATTTCTCATGTTTAGTGTAAAAATCAAAGAACTTAAACGGACACCTCCTTGGCCCAACATCTAAGGCCATGGAGACGACCCCAGGGGAATGGTCAGAGCCTCCAGGAGGAAAAAATCTAGCAGAACTATTGGGGAATATGGAGAACCAAAGAGAGTTAACAAGGACACGATCAAGCTACCTCGAGACTAAAACACCACCATATTGTTGATTGCACCACGTCAACTGATGCCTAGAATAACCCAAGTCATCTAGACCAGAATCAAGAAGACAATTAGCCAAGTCATTAATAGCCGAAAATCGAGCCCCAGGACCCCCTTCTGTAAGACCCATGTCCTGGAGGGAACAGTTAACGATCCCACATTCCTGCGAGGGGGGAATGGTCTGGGAAGGGAATGGCGGTGTGCCTTAAAGGTGTAGGCACGATGCCTTTTGGGAGCTCCGTGACTTTGGATTCGGTTGGAACTCCAAAGTTAAGCGAGTTGAGGTTGGTGCAATTCCATGATGGGTGACCCCCTGGGAAGTTGCACCATGTGTAACAACCCGTCCCGAGAGCCGGGATTAGTGGAGTGATTAAGGTGGGATTAGCAGGGCTAATCGGTGGTTAGTTGGTCCCGATAAGGTCATTGGCTTAGAATGACGATTTTGCCCCTAGTTCGGGCAAAAAGTTGATTTTTAGTTCGGGTGGTCAAGTGGACTTTGACCGGTGACCAGGACATAGTTTAGGACGTCACGAACCCATAGGCAGGTGGCATGCTTGATTCCGACATCCGAGGAGGAAGTTGTGATGTTCGGAAGGTTGGGGGCATAACCGTAATTTGGGTAAAATAGAGGGAATAGTTGACTTTTTGTATAATCAGGTTTTGAGATGTTGACCTAGGATGGTTAGCTAGATCTCGTCGTCCTGAGTTCGATGACAGGCGGCACATATTCATCGGGCTTACGAGGTGTGAGATACGGGTCTAGAAAGGTAGTGGCAAAACCGTAATTTTGAGTTAAACAGAAGGGTATTTTGGTCTTTTACACCTGGGGAATTGTGCAGAGAGAAGGGCAGGTGGACGGCTGGGATGGAGCCATTTGTTGAGAGACTGGAGTGGATGGTGACACGTGGATGGCCACCAGAGGGTTCTAGGATTGTCTAAAATAGACACGGGCACATTTTGGGTGGATTTAAACCGTGCATTTGGTTTTGGGAAGAACAGAAACAGAGAGGTGAGGCGGTGAGGTTCTTGGTCGATTCAGTGAGGGTGTGAGGTTTTGGTGAATGGTGAGAGTGACAGAGAGGAGAAGAATAGCTGGTAATTGGGTTTTGGGAGTGAAATCGTGGGGGATAAGTGCTGGTGGTGAGGTCTGAATTTCAGAGAAAACAGAGAGAGTTGTGGGACAGAGGTGGTGGCTGTGCCGTGTGTTGGCTTAATTCAGGCTGAGAGAAGACTAGAATGGCTCTGTGGACTCCAGGGAGTGTGACAGTGTACACGACGGTGATCGACAGCAGGTAATCCCTCACCCCCGTTCAGTTACTCTGTTTTTCCGTTAAGTTCAAACCGTGAGTCGTGAGTTTAGAGGACGAGTCGAGAGTTTTGGGGAGTTGGGTGAGACTCAGTGATATCCTAGGAGCCGTCTACGGTGGTTGCCGTGACGGGGGAACGGCTGGTTGGCCGGGATGAAGAACAGGGGATTGATCGGGTTTTCCTTCGAGTTAGGGACGATGATATAGGGGTTGTGTTGAGGCGTCTGAGTAAGGGGAATAGATTGTGGAGGATTGGACGAAGAGGATGGTGCAGAGAGGGAGGAGAATGGTGGCCGGACGGTGGAGAACAGGTCTCGCCGGTCCAGTTGCAGCGGCCGGTTCAGCACAGTGCACTCGAGGTTGGGGGTGACACTGTAGCTGGCGCGTGAGGCCCACGCGCAGCCACTTTGGGAGGCGCGTGGAGGCGCGTGCGGCAGTTCTGGGGAAAATGGTCAACATGGTTTTTGGTCTAGGTGTTGTGATGAGTCTATTGGAATTAGTTTCGGGTTAATCGGACGTCGTTTGAGGTTAGTTCCGCGAGGTCGAAGGTCTGGGGTCCCGGGTAAGGTACGCTTAGAAGTTCGGGAAAATTATGGGGCTTTAGTATGAGTAGCGTGAAGTAGTTAGTAACTCCGTTATGGAATTTGGACAGGTTCGGGAAAGCCGAGGATAGCGAATGGCCGGGGACGGCGTAAATGCGCGCGTATCGAGGCGACGCTGAAATGGTCTGTGAGTGGACTTTGTTTTTTTAACTCTTGATGCATGCATATATGTTTTTATATGATTTCTCTACTCGATTCTATGATGTGAGTTATGTTTGCACTGGTTTATGGTTTTGTACGTTTTTCGAGGAAAATGACAGTTTACACGTTTTACGAGGTTTTGATAACTATCGTGATTTGAACCTGGTTTTAACGGTCGGATTTTAAGGAAAGTAAAGGATTTTGAAAAGTATTTTCGGGCTTGAGGCCCAATTCAAAGGTGTTTTCGGAAATGAGATTTCGGGTTTCGGAATCGGAATTCCGGGTGACGATTCGGGATTCGATTCGGGACTTGAAGCGGATTTCGGGTTTGGGTTCGGAATGGTTATTCCGGATGCTAGCTTACGGAATGATGGTTGCGGACTCGGACCGGAAAATGAGAAGGAAATGAGTTCTGGGTCTGGATTCGGAATGACGGTTAAGGATGCCGGAAGGGCATCAGACCAGTGGTTTCGGATTCGGGTTGGATATGGAAATGGAAAATGATTTTAAATGGTTTTGGATTGGATTTGCTGGATCTGGTTATTGGGTTTAAAGACCCGGATATATGTGACGGGGGACCGGCCGGATTGGGTTTAAAGACCCGGATTGAGTTTAAAGACTCGGGAGTTTAAAGACTCGGATATATTGATTTCCCCCGTAGGCCTTGAGTTTAAAGACTCGGGAGTTTAAAGACTCGGATATGATTAAGGCCTGGATTGAGTTTAAAGACTCGGGAGTTTAAAGACTCGGATAGATCCAGCAGGTTCGATGAATGAGAATGTGGTTTTAAATGTGTTTTGGGTTTTCACTGAGACTTGATGATGATGTTTTGGGCAGTAGCCCGGATGAAATGGTTTTCATTGGTTATAATGGCTTCCGGTGATATTGGGGCTGAGGCCCGGGTTTTGGAAAAAGGAAAAATGTGCTTTGGTTTTCGTACATGGTTTTATGATATGAAATTGATATGCATGCATTGGTTTTCAAAACGGAGGGTATAAATGTATGTGTTTTCTGATAACTGTTTTGAACTTGACTTTTATTTTAGTCCACTCACAGTCTTTTCGTGTTTTCGATATCCTCCAGGTTGCTGCAGTGCGGGCTGTCGGTTGAGAGAGATGGAGACATCACATGCCCAATCCACAGTAGGCTCTGCGCACTCTGGGAAGTTTGAGGTTGTTGAGGTGGTTGGTCTGGAACTCCCTTGTCCGACTTACGTGTCACACGGAGGTTAGGCGGTTGTTTAGCCCTCGTGTCATGCGTACGTTAGACGGGAGCGGGGTTTAGCCCTTAATCCCGGGGGATTAGGGGTGGGCCCTGACAATTGGTATCAGAGCGAGGTTTTGAGGGTTCTGCGTGAGGTTTGGTTTCCAGCGTCGTTGGTTCGGCGACTGGGGTGTTGTGGAACTACTGTGGATTGATGTCTCGATGTGGAACAGCCCGTCAGCAACCTGGATACGATAGTGATAGTCTGATACGGGGCCTGAAGGGCCCGAGAGTAGTTCGAAGAGTTCGAAAGATACGGGGCCAAGGAGGCCGATTGTGGTGGCCGGCTGGACCAGGTGGTTTTGGCTTGTTGACCTTTGATCAGTAAGGTTGAGTGGTCATTGCGGGTTTGGCTAACCCGAACGATGAGGATGATTTGAGGTACCCTATGGACTTACTGGATTGTAGTCCTTGTGGTTTGGGCCGACTTACGGCCGGATTGGCAAGGGCGCTGCTAGGTGCAGATGAGGTGGTGATTATCTGGTCAGTCTGCTGTTGGTTGATTAGAGTAGAGCAGATGACGCTCAGTGAACCTAGGTTAGTCTGGACAGGTTTAACCATCGGTGGGATGAAGGGTGCCGGGATGGTCGGGGACCATGGTGAGTCTGTTGAAGGAGGACGGGAAGAATAGGAAAGGAGTGACTATAACCGATCGATATGAGGTTATTGAAGGAGAGAACCCACAAGCTAGCATTTGCCTTTAGGACTTTGTAGATTTATTCCGACAAGTGGTTGAAGTAGCCGCCGAGGGAGTGAGCCAGTAGGTAGGATTTCCGATTGGCCTAGAATGTTCTGGGTCAGGATTTGAGATGGGTTCTGGAAGGTGAGGTGGTAGTACGTGAGGATGTATTTTGTGAATTCTATTGAGTACTCCGTATGAGGTATTGTAAAATACCTTTGTTTCCTGTTCATAAAGATCCCTTGCGTACACCATGAAAGGTAACTGGTAGTTGGGGATGGAGTGACATACCCAAGGTGGAGATGATAGACAGGGAACCCAAGAGAGGTTATTATTGACCGAGTGTTGATTACCGGGTAGGAGACCCTAGGTGTCGGGAACTAGTTGTGGAATTTCGGGGTCGAAATTCTTTTTAGGTGGGTAGATTGTAACAACCCGTCCCGAGAGCCGGGATTAGTGGAGTGATTAAGGTGGGATTAGCAGGGCTAATCGGTGGTTAGTTGGTCCCGATAAGGTCATTGGCTTAGAATGACGATTTTGCCCCTAGTTCGGGCAAAAAGTTGATTTTTAGTTCGGGTGGTCAAGTGGACTTTGACCGGTGACCAGGACATAGTTTAGGACGTCACGAACCCATAGGCAGGTGGCATGCTTGATTCCGACATCCGAGGAGGAAGTTGTGATGTTCGGAAGGTTGGGGGCATAACCGTAATTTGGGTAAAATAGAGGGAATAGTTGACTTTTTGTATAATCAGGTTTTGAGATGTTGACCTAGGATGGTTAGCTAGATCTCGTCGTCCTGAGTTCGATGACAGGCGGCACATATTCATCGGGCTTACGAGGTGTGAGATACGGGTCTAGAAAGGTAGTGGCAAAACCGTAATTTTGAGTTAAACAGAAGGGTATTTTGGTCTTTTACACCTGGGGAATTGTGCAGAGAGAAGGGCAGGTGGACGGCTGGGATGGAGCCATTTGGTGAGAGACTGGAGTGGATGGTGACACGTGGATGGCCACCAGAGGGTTCTAGGATTGTCTAAAATAGACACGGGCACATTTTGGGTGGATTTAAACCGTGCATTTGGTTTTGGGAAGAACAGAAACAGAGAGGTGAGGCGGTGAGGTTCTTGGTCGATTCAGTGAGGGTGTGAGGTTTTGGTGAATGGTGAGAGTGACAGAGAGGAGAAGAATAGCTGGTAATTGGGTTTTGGGAGTGAAATCGTGGGGGATAAGTGCTGGTGGTGAGGTCTGAATTTCAGAGAAAACAGAGAGAGTTGTGGGACAGAGGTGGTGGCTGTGCCGTGTGTTGGCTTAATTCAGGCTGAGAGAAGACTAGAATGGCTCTGTGGACTCCAGGGAGTGTGACGGTGTACACGACGGCGATCGACAGCAGGTAATCCCTCACCCCCGTTCAGTTACTCTGTTTTTCCGTTAAGTTCAAACCGTGAGTCGTGAGTTTAGAGGACGAGTCGAGAGTTTTGGGGAGTTGGGTGAGACTCAGTGATATCCTAGGAGCCGTCTACGGTGGTTGCCGTGACGGGGGAACGGCTGGTTGGCCGGGATGAAGAACAGGGGATTGATCGGGTTTTCCTTCGAGTTAGGGACGATGATATAGGGGTTGTGTTGAGGCGTCTGAGTAAGGGGAATAGATTGTGGAGGATTGGACGAAGAGGATGGTGCAGAGAGGGAGGAGAATGGTGGCCGGACGGTGGAGAACAGGTCTCGCCGGTCCAGTTGCAGCGGCCGGTTCAGCACAGTGCACTCGAGGTTGGGGGTGACACTGTAGCTGGCGCGTGAGGCCCACGCGCAGCCACTTTGGGCGGCGCGTGGAGGCGCGTGCGGCAGTTCTGGGGAAAATGGTCAACATGGTTTTTGGTCTAGGTGTTGTGATGAGTCTATTGGAATTAGTTTCGGGTTAATCGGACGTCGTTTGAGGTTAGTTCCGCGAGGTCGAAGGTCTGGGGTCCCGGGTAAGGTACGCTTAGAAGTTCGGGAAAATTATGGGGCTTTAGTATGAGTAGCGTGAAGTAGTTAGTAACTCCGTTATGGAATTTGGACAGGTTCGGGAAAGCCGAGGATAGCGAATGGCCGGGGACGGCGTAAATGCGCGCGTATCGAGGCGACGCTGAAATGGTCTGTGAGTGGACTTTGTTTTTTTAACTCTTGATGCATGCATATATGTTTTTATATGATTTCTCTACTCGATTCTATGATGTGAGTTATGTTTGCACTGGTTTATGGTTTTGTACGTTTTTCGAGGAAAATGACAGTTTACACGTTTTACGAGGTTTTGATAACTATCGTGATTTGAACCTGGTTTTAACGGTCGGATTTTAAGGAAAGTAAAGGATTTTGAAAAGTATTTTCGGGCTTGAGGCCCAATTCAAAGGTGTTTTCGGAAATGAGATTTCGGGTTTCGGAATCGGAATTCCGGGTGACGATTCGGGATTCGAATCGGGACTTGAAGCGGATTTCGGGTTTGGGTTCGGAATGGTTATTCCGGATGCTAGCTTACGGAATGATGGTTGCGGACTCGGACCGGAAAATGAGAAGGAAATGAGTTCTGGGTCTGGATTCGGAATGACGGTTAAGGATGCCGGAAGGGCATCAGACCAGTGGTTTCGGATTCGGGTTGGATATGGAAATGGAAAATGATTTTAAATGGTTTTGGATTGGATTTGCTGGATCTGGTTATTGGGTTTAAAGACCCGGATATATGTGACGGGGGACCGGCCGGATTGGGTTTAAAGACCCGGATTGAGTTTAAAGACTCGGGAGTTTAAAGACTCGGATATATTGATTTCCCCCTTAGGCCTTGAGTTTAAAGACTCGGGAGTTTAAAGACTCGGATATGATTAAGGCCTGGATTGAGTTTAAAGACTCGGGAGTTTAAAGACTCGGATAGATCCAGCAGGTTCGATGAATGAGAATGTGGTTTTAAATGTGTTTTGGGTTTTCACTGAGACTTGATGATGATGTTTTGGGCAGTAGCCCGGATGAAATGGTTTTCATTGGTTATAATGGCTTCCGGTGATATTGGGGCTGAGGCCCGGGTTTTGGAAAAAGGAAAAATGTGCTTTGGTTTTCGTACATGGTTTTATGATATGAAATTGATATGCATGCATTGGTTTTCAAAACGGAGGGTATAAATGTATGTGTTTTCTGATAACTGTTTTGAACTTGACTTTTATTTTAGTCCACTCACAGTCTTTTCGTGTTTTCGATATCCTCCAGGTTGCTGCAGTGCGGGCTGTCGGTTGAGAGAGATGGAGACATCACATGCCCAATCCACAGTAGGCTCTGCGCACTCTGGGAAGTTTGAGGTTGTTGAGGTGGTTGGTCTGGAACTCCCTTGTCCGACTTACGTGTCACACGGAGGTTAGGCGGTTGTTTAGCCCTCGTGTCATGCGTACGTTAGACGGGAGCGGGGTTTAGCCCTTAATCCCGGGGGATTAGGGGTGGGCCCTGACACCATGAGCTCTCGAAAACAAAACCGTGAGGGCAAGGGCAAGGAGGCCCAAAGAGGACAATATCGTGCTAGATGAGTCGGGTTCTGACCGAGGAGGCCAGGATCCGGAGGAGGTATGTGATGTCTCAGTCTCTACTACAATCCGCACCGTATTCAACCTGAAAGGCATTGAAAATAGAAAGACTGTGACTGGACGAAAATAAAAGAGTTTATAAAACATATTTCATAAAAGACCTTTATGCCTTTCACTAAAAAGTACGCATGCATAGTAAAACCATTTATTAAACCACATATGTTTAAACAACCAAATCCATATGGGCCCCTGCCCAAATCCATTTACAGAAAACTAGAACATAATAAACATATGTGGGATCTCAGCCCAAATCCATTTATCAACCAAAAAACACAATTTCGCAAAACCAAGAAATCATGTTTATCATAAATCATATAACCAATCCTGTCACTGTATCTAGAGCTACGCGCGTGCTACCCGGGATCTCAAAGCCCAAGTCTCCCCAGGGTCCACCCAGGTCAATGTCCGTAGATCAATGACCCTCCCTGAGGATTATAATCCATAGCCTTTCTGAGAGTAAGGAACCCAATGAGGGCGACTCCACCCAGTTAGTGCTCCATGACTATTCCGGGGTCCACCCAAGCCAACGACCCTCCCCGGAGGAGACAATCCATATATAAAGGATGGTATACGAAAAACATTTTGAAAACATTCTCAAAACCTTTCAAGGGTTCATGCCCGGTCCCCATAAACTGTCATGAACCATAAAAACCTTTTAAGGGTTCATGCTGGTCCCCATAAACCGTCATGAACCATAAATCCATTTATGGGTCCCCGACCCGAAATCACAATCTTAAAACATAACTGGGCCCTAAGCCCGAATCCACATACAAACTGGGCCTCCGGCCCGAATCGTAAACCAACTGGGCCTCGTGCCCGATTTCGTAAACTAAATGGGCCTCGTGCCTGATACGTAAGTCAATTAGGTCTCGAGCCCGATACGCAAACCAACTGGGTCTCGAGCTCGATACGTAAACCAAATGGGCCTCCGGCCCGATGCTTTGTTAAATCAAATGGACTTCAGGTCCGAGAGTTCATAAATGAAATGGGTCTCGTGCCCGGTCCATATTTCCAAATTCGAAATCGATTCAAGTACCAATTGGGCCTCTGGCCCGAGAACGTAACTAAATGGACTTTGAGTCCGAGGGTTTCCAAAACAAATGGGTCTCGAACCCGAGTTTACCTTTTCAAATCCAAAACCATTTCATGAAATCATTTCCAAAACTATAAGCACGTAAAATTAGTGCAAAATTGTAAACCTCGATTTACGTGCAAGCACGTAAATCACCTCAAAATGCGTAAAACCATGTAATTCACAATCATCCAAATCATCATCATAGAATCATATTTATAAACCATATAAAACATTTATGCATGCATCACAGTTTAGAAATCAAGGTCCACTCACAAACCGTCCTAAGCTGCCGCCTCGATTTGCATGTCGTAAGCCTCACCAGGCTAATCGTCGTCACCGAGACTCCCAAACCTGTCCAAATCAATCTAGATGGTTACTAACTACATTATTAACCTCTCATTGTAGCCCCGTAATTTTCCCGAATTTTTAACTATTTTTAAAGTCGATCCTAAACCTTCGAATGTCTCGAACATTATCGAGACGGTGTTCGATCGACATGAAACCAGTCCCAAAATGTTCGTTACATCGAATAGATTAAAAGTCATGTTGAAGTCATCCCCAAAGGATGCTTCACGCGCCCCCACGCGCCGCCCAAAGGGGCTGCACATGAGCCCACGCGCCACCCAAAGGGGCTGCACGTGAGCCCACGCGCCAGTTACTGTTCACTGTCCCCTACCTCTCGCCGACCGGGTTCGCTAGTTCGAACCAGACCGGATCAGTCTGGACCGGTCCAGGGTCCAATCTCCCTCATTTTCAGTCCATTTTGTTCCTTTTTGATTTCTAAAGCTTCCCCTACTCAAACTCTAACTTCCTACGATCTCAAAATATGAGAAAAGCCTCGAAAATTACCTCTCCGATCGAAGAACACGGCTCTGTTTCTCCAACCCTCTGTCTATGCTACACCGCCGTCCCTAGCCACTGCTGTTGATCCCAAATGGTCCTTATGATCACCAGAAAACCAACCCATACGTTAGAATCGACCCACAAGACCAAAAGCCCAAGTTCGAATTTTCAAACCGACTTACCTTGGCGGTTTTCGATTTTTCTCAGCCGTGGCCACCATCGTGGCTCTTCCGTCACCGTCCAGTCCTCCTGGTTCCACTAGCCTCACATTCTCTCTCAGTCACACTCAATGTAGCTCACACATAAGATGGATGATGGTGGTGGTGATATGTGTGTTCGGTTTTGAGAGGAAAGAAGAAGAAAATGAAAATGGTGGTGTTCGAGTTTGTGAGAAAACGGATAGGGAGGATGATAGTGATCAGGTGAGAGAGAAGGGAATAGATGGTGAGGATTGAGAGATTAGATAAGATGAAGGGCCAGGATTAAAAGATGAGATGGGTGGGAAATATAAAATAATATAATTAATATTATTTTAATCCAAATCTCACCAATCCATGTGAGATCCACAATTTAGGGTTAATAACCAATGGGATGAGTGACAAGTGGGTCCCACTTAAAAAGTCAACCAATCAGATTTTGCCACCTAATCATCGCCTCGTAATACTGCATAGTGAAATCGAACTTCCGTGAACCATAACTTTCTCGTCCGAAGTCCGATTTTAGCGTGTCACCTGTCCACGGATTCGTATCAACTCGATCTACGTAACGATACTCGGCCCTCGGCCATCGGACCCCTCAGGTTAAAAGTCAACTATTTGCCCTTTTTAACCTAATTACCAAAATACCCATGAACTTCCGAACGTCATAACTTCTTTCTCGAATGTCGGAATCGGACGTGCCACCTGTCTATGAACTCGTGACGCCCCGAACTACGTCACAGTCATCAGTTAAAGTCCATTTGACCGCCAGAACGAAAAGTCAATGTTTAGCCCATTTTAGGGGCAAAATCGTCATTTTCACCGTCCGTCCGAAAGTACCCCACTACTTATCGATTCATCTCACTAATCCTTGATTAATCACTAATCTAATTCCGAAATTCGGGATGGGTTGTTACACCTTCACTTTCAGAACAGAACCGTACCGAATTAAGGTCTTCAAGGACACACCAAGGCTCAGAACAAAGAATATAAACATTTCTTCAATCATCCCAAAGGCCACGCCTGACCAATTCATCATTAGAAGCATAACTAAAAGAGCACCTGAAGTAAGCACCAATATTCAACAACTGAACACGACAGTGAAGCACTTGATCAGAAGCCCCAATCTGAGAAACAGAAACCACATTTGGATTCCAACAAACCCATATCCTCCCATTATAATGAGAACAATAGTTGTGAAGGACCATCCAATTAGAAAACAAAGAGCGAACAATACCATCAAAGTTACTATGACGAACTCTCGTTTCAACAAGACCAACTAAAGAAAGATTATTAGAAGCAATAAAGTCACAGATTTCCAACTGGCGATTCGGGTCGTTAAGACCTCGAACATTCCAAGCTGCAAAAAACATTAATAAATTGAGGGGAGAGGAGGAGGGGGGTGTTGTTGATTGTACTTGGGATTTCTTTCCCTTCACCTTCTTATTGCCATAGGTCTTGTGCTTAACTGATTTCCCTTTTTTTCTTCTTCCCAGAGATTGCCAAAACCTGTAAGGCGTCAATATTTCTACCCTCAATCCTAGCAGGCCACTGAGAGGAGTTAGGAGACGCAGTCACCAAGAAGTCATCCTCGAACTCCGCCTCATCAGGTAAGACCATAGAATCAATTTTTTTGGAAATAGGAGTCCCTGTTGAAGCACAAGTTGGCGATAACAGTGAAGAGGCTGCAGCAGACTAAACTTGGAGCGACCCAGTTTTTCGCCTCCTATGGGTTCGCTTTGGTGGAGAGAGGAAAACCTCATTCCCATCACCACCAGTTTCCAAACAAAGAGGTTCATGATCCTTCACCAATGACGGACCCAAAACTTGCTCATCAGCAGAAACAAACCCAATCGGAGAAGGAGAATTGGGCTTAATAGGTTCAGAATCGCCCAGTCCAACCCGACGGGGGCAAGTGGGCTCGCCATGTCCAAACACACAGCACAACGAGCACAGAAGCAGACGATCCTGATATTCCACTTTGATTGCCACAGTACGACCAAATTTCCCACCATCCTTCTGCTCAACCACAAGGTCAAAACCATCAATAAGAGTCTCAGAAGCGTCAATTTCAACACATACTCGCATGAAGGAGATACGTTTTTTTGACTCCATTAAGGAATCCACCCACAGTGGCCTCCCAACAGCACTAGCCACATGGGAAACTCCCTCGGGGCTCTAGTGCTCCAAGGGGACATTGTAGAGCTTGACCCACACAGGAACCTTGACATGAGCATTACGAGATAAAACCATACCCAAGTGCCAAGGTCCATCTCAAAGCATAGAGAGACACTCCTCAAGAGTAGAGAACTTGAAGAAATAGAAACCATTATCATTGAGGAGGACTTCAACAAGACCCCGGTGGCCCCAAATTTTTCTTGAGAGATTGTTGACCACAGAGAAAGGCAAATGCTTCTCAATAAGATAACCCACCAGACAAGTATTCCAGACCTTGGCCTCCTCCACTGCCGCCTGTCGAGGTGGGCACACCACCTTGCGATTGCCAATAATGGAAGGTTTGCGGAATTGAAGGCGCTGTCATTTCACTCGGGTGGGATTCAAACCTTTGACGGCGTCACAAAAGTTGTTGGCAGATGCAATCTTAGGAGTCAGCCCAACCACCGGCGCCAATGGTGCAGAAAGGGAAGGCTCCACAATCCTAGGAGAAAAGCCAAAATCAGCAGGAATGAAGCCCCCAGTGTCAGGACCCAACACTGGGGTCTAATCGGCCACCCCACTAATAGAACAAGGGAACCCGCCCACAGCACCGTCAACATTGGAAGACGGTGGTACAGGTCCACCCTCCTCCACCACCGAGTAGTCAGACAACACACTAGTCCCAGGATGGACACATTGTGCAGTAGAGGGACTAGCACCAGCGGACACACCAGGTTGAAGAAAGATACCACTAGTAACCTTTCCATCAACAAGTCTAGAATCATACTGTAACAGACCCAAACCAGAGCAGGGGTAGCTCGAAGCAATAGCAGTAGCAACAGAGTGAGGTGAACCAAAGGCCGTCGAAGACCCTGAGATAAGAGAAGACGGGGAGCCCCAGAACCAAGGGGACGGACGCACAGGCCGAAGGGGAAAGAATTTCTACAGGGGGAGGATTTGTGGACATTATGAACAGAAAAGGAGAAAAGAGGCGGGGACCAACTGAGAAATTAGAGCTCCCAGAGAGACCTAATTTTCATCTAACCAAAGCCCACATCATAAAAAGGATACAAACCTAAGATCCAAAAGGTAATAAACGGACACAACCTCGAATCTCAAATAATCAAGCGCAAGCAAGAAGGACGAAAGGAAGCCTATCTCACGGACAACAAAGGGAAGATTCAAAACCCAGGGGAAAAAAGTAATACGAGCAAAGAAACATCGACATCACCATCCAGAAGGAAATGGCACACAACAAAGAAATCATCGCACCGGAGTGCGATGTGAACGCCAAATGGGATGCATGTCTCCATCTGATGGTCCGGCGCTTTGTCTACACTTCAAGGGCGGCGCTTTCGGCGGTCTTCGTTCTTTATAAGTGTCATTTGAATTCACCTTAAGGATTACAACAAGATAATACAGAGGATTGTGTACAAAAAACGAGCACAAAGATTCGCCAATAGCTAATCAGAACTAAATGAAATGCTGGGTACAACACCAAAACTTAAAATAATAGAAAAAAATTTAACAGACTTCTTTAAATTTTCCTCTAATTTTAGCAAATGTTTCTAAATTTAATTTTTTTTTAATTCTATCATCCTTTAATTTGTTCAAAATAGTAAGAAAATCCATTATGTTATAGAATTCATTAAAAAATTGCACGTGCATTAGTTGAGGGAAAAATAAATATTTCATCAGTATATCTGTTACAGAACCCGTCAAAAATTGCATGTGCATTGTTCGAAATTTTAAGACCCGTGATCACCACCAACATAACGAGATTCACTCCACTTCCTCAAAAATCTACACCCACAAGGGAATTACACAAAGAACTCAATAAAGCTAAACAATCTCCATTTAGAGTGTAAATGCATAAATCCATATTAACTTGAATGAAGATTTATAATTTTTTTTTCCTCAATTATGATTTTGTATAGAATTAAAAGAGAGATGTCCCATGAAATGGATATTTTAGTTGAAATTTTTTTATGTGGGGCATCTATGGGTTTCAAATTGCAATGGGGATTGTGGACTTTACATAGAGAGTGGTTGCCTTTTTCCATGGTATAGAAGACTTCTTCTGGTTAGTAAGGTAATTTTGTTTTAATGCCCTCGTTATTGAAGTATTATTTTTTAACCTCAATATGCCCTTGTTAGTAAGGTATTTCTTGCTAGAATATGCCCTTGTTAATAAGGTAATTTTTCGCCAGTGTACAAAGATCTATTCATATTTCGTGTAATGGAACATCTTTTGAATTTCACATTCTTAACGCGAGATCTATATCTATTCAATATAATTAGTGTAGATTCTTTCCCCAAGTAATCATTGTGGGGTGAACTAATCTGCTGCTTGAATGTGTCAAGACAACAAAGTAAGTCACCAACAAGACGACCTTAATATCTAGTTTTTGTCTTTATCGATAATCCACTTGGACAATTATATGTGGATATTGAAATCACGAAAAGGTGGACTTGGATTGGAGCAGAAAAAATCTACATCCGTGGCTACATAATCAATAATCTCCTCGGGAAGTAAAATTTCACTCAGAAAGTACAGTAGAAACCAGAGAAAGCTAAAAGGAAATACAGATTAAGAAAAAACTTAAAAAGAAATCAGAAATAAAGACGCATGGCATACCATAAAACGTCTACAATTAGTCCTGAAAAAACGAAACTTAATTAAGGGGACATGTAAGTCCATCATTGTTTAAAACAAGCACTAAAAAGGATGGAGGGCGGTCGATCTAGACTTCTCTGCACATTCTTTGTCTTGCTTGAGTGGCTAAGGTATCGACTACCTTATTTGTACTTCGGTGGGACCACCCAAAACGGATATGCTCAAAGTGGGATCGCTATGACTAGATCTGAGAAATGATAGGGAAGACTTCCCAGTTTCCACGATCAATATTTCCAGAGATATACTTGATCAGGGTTAGAGAATCCGACTACACAGTGACATCCTGGAACCCTCGGTTCCGAGCAAAAGTAACTCCAATGAGGATGGCCCAAGCCTCAGCAATAAGAGCGTTTCTAGAACACTTTGACTCATAAATAGCCCCTGAAAACACCATCCTCCTAATCTTCTAGAAATATGGACTGCTAGTGCTTTTGATTAAGTCTCTTGTTTGTTTCTCATGGAGTCAAAAAAATTTTGGACATCCAACTCTTGTTTTTTTTTTCCTAATTAAGATAGGTGTTATAAATCCGTGCATGTTAATTACTTGCAACTAATGTATTACTATTAGCCACTTATAACAAATGTCATTTGGTATCTTTTAACCTAAAATTGACATGCCAAAGAGTTTATCATGTAAACCTATAAATAGTAGCTTTGGTCAATAAAAAAAAAGCATTTTTTTAAAAGAACTATTTATATTGTTAACATGCTCAAGAGCTAACGTATCAACCTATAAATAGTAGCTTTGGTCAATCAGAAAATAACATTTTTTTGAAAGAATTATTTATTGTTTTTGTCGATGTTTCTTCTATATTTTTAGCTAGATTTCTAACACGTTATCAACACGACCGGGACATCAAGAAGGTTGGGGTGTGCTCCCATGGTTGTACCAAGTGTATTTTACATTATCAATTTTAAAGACATGCCCATATTGTGATAGATGGGTAATTACAAATGTGTGAAAAAATTCCCAACTTTCATTTAGTGGGAAATGATAATTAGAGGTGCAACATAAGATTAGCCATAAAACAAAACAAAACAAACGAGATAAATCAGATGTCACAATTTCAAAAAGAAAGATATCTTGTATAAGTAAGCATTTTTAAATTTCTCGTATGCATATTGAAGTCCATTTGAAAGATAGAACATCGCGTTTATAAACCGAATTTGCAAAACTCCCGTTTAGCATATACTTAAAAAGCATATACCAATAATTGTTACATAAAATCATTAATTTCTTCCCATAACTTTAGAAAAATTAACCGGTTTATAAAAACAAATTTTCAAGTAAATAGAAAAAATACTCATTTTACTTTGAAAAACGGAAAGATTGACTTTTAAATGATGGAAGCAAATACTTTTTACTCTTATGGTCATGTTAATGATAATGTTTTGTAGTTTTCACATACGTTGTGTCTTGTGAGAAATTTCACGAAGGTGGTATGATGTCTAACCATGTGAAACTTTCACAACTCACTAGTGTGAGTGAGGGTTGGTAAAATTAATTAAGGTATAATGAACCCAAGCCAAGTCATTGTTCACAAAGGTAGACAAGACTTCACAAATTAAAGTTAAAATATCAATACGTAAAATATATTTTGCTACGTTGGTAAAGAACCAAAACCATTACCATAAGAAACTCTTAATGAAATAAACAATGGATGGTTTGATTTGTGGAGTGCGACGGATTTTAATTTGTTCTGTTTTTTCTCCAAGTCAACATGCTTCTGGAAATTTACACCCTTTCATGGCATCCGTAATTATGTTCAAAGTTGCAATGATAATCCCTCTAATCTAATTAGTTGAAAATTTTAATCCACTTTCTTCCATTTCAGTGGGCAAATGACTAATTGACAATCACTTGGACATTTTGGGCTGAATTCCCGTACTTTGGTTTTGCTTTATGATTTTGGGTTGAGGCCAGAGATTTGTGAAATCTTTGAAATCAAATTATAGTTCAAATCCCAAAATCATACCATCGCAACCGTTATCAAATCATAGCACAAAAGCATAACCTCGTAATACGTACAGATACGTAAAAGATCTCGAAATACATGCAAATCATAAATCATAGATATCACAATCATGATAATATAAAAAAAAAAAAACATAAAACATTTATGCATGCATTATAATTTAGAAAACAAAATCCACTCACAGACTATCCAAACCGCTCGCTTTCTGAGCAGCACGTTTTTCCGTAATTTTCGATACTGTCCAGGAATCCTGAATCCTGTCCAAAATTATCATTAAGGGTCACTCATGCCTCCATAATAGCATATTAAAATTCCCCAAATTATTCGGAAATTAAATATGAATTTAAAACGTAACATAATCTTTCGGACCCTCGAAACCATATCGAAACGGTGTCCGATCGACTCGAAACCAATGTCAAAATGTTCGTTACATTGAATAGAGTAAAAGTCATGTTGACCTCACCTTGAAAATCGGTTCCACGCGCCTTCATGCGCCGCTGCAAGCGACTGTGCGTGAAGCCCACGCGCTAGATACAGTACTCATCCCTGTCACCCGTTTGGCTCTACAATTGGGTCCTTCGACCGGCGGTGCAACCCGCCCAAAACTCCACTAATTCGGCATCATTTTCACTAATTAAAACGTCAAATTGTATCAGTTGAAGCCTAATTAAGGTTCTATGGAATCAATTACATCAATAGTTACCATAAACTAATCCAACTTAATACCAATTTTTTCGAAGAATGTTCATCGTCTGAGTTCATAAAATACGCATTGAGTTCTTCCATTAATTAGTTAGGGGGCATCGTAGGTTCTTTATATAGACGATTTTGAAATGAATTTCAAGCTCCTTTACCTCCAATTACCTGAACTCCACCTCGAATTTTTGAGGGGCTGAGGACTTCCGTTCACGGCCAAGACACCATCGATTTCCTTCGTTCTTGATTGGGTTCGACTCCAGTGGATCTCAGGAAGGTAAATTCCAAATCAATTTTTATGTTTATGGTCCTAAGTTTCAAATTCGAAATTCAATCAATTTCGAATTAGATGAATTTTTGGATATTGAGCTTACGGTTTCCCCTTCCTTTCCTATTCCTCAATCTCATTTCCTCTCTTTCTCTTTCAACAGGATCAATAAGGAAAGAATTGTCACTGCCTCAGCCATTCCTGGTTTCTCCTCCCCTGTTTTTCCCTCAACAACCCACATACAGGATTTTTCCCTCATTTTTAAACCTCAACATCGCCCATTCACACCTGCATGATCACTTAAGCCACTAATTGGGCTATTAGGGTGACAGATGTCACCGATTTAGCTAGGGGAGTCATCATTCAGGGATGAATCAGCCAAATACCCGTCCAATTCACCTTGCTGCCCCAAATTACCATTTTGCCTTTAAATCACATAATTACCAAAATGCCCATCATGGTTCTAAACCCGTAACTTCCACATCCGAACTCCAATCTCGACATGCCACCTATCTACGAACTCGTAACATCCCAAACTACGTCATAGTCTTCAGTCAAAATACATCATACATATATATATATATATATAAAAGCTTGCAAGCAGAAAAGCGCTGCATTTTCTTCAAAATGCATGGGGGCCCATTCATGGAAAAATAACGCTTAACAAGAATTAATAAGAGCCTATGAACAGTAACGTAAAATTGTCAAAGGCATGTGCAGCACGACACAACCAGACGCTACTGTGTGGCAGTAAAGATTAACGCAGAGCAGACAAGGACCAGTGGGGACTTGCCACATGACCACTCAGCATTCATCAGCAGACAACATCTTCAAACATCACGTCAAGCGACGATATCACCTACTTTATTCCTCTTTTACCACGGAAGCTCCTACGATGTGCGCCCAAGAACCTGAAAACCACTGTCGTGGGTCAGCGGCTCTACATCCTAGTGGGAGTGCGCGCTCACATGCGATGCATCATAATTTTCCACCCATCATCTCTCGCTACGTGTCAGCGTCTGTATTGCCCTCTTCTCTTTTGATCTGACAAGGATGCAGCCACCGCCTGCCACCCCTCTTTTTGTTGGCGCGTTCTTGAACGCACCAAATTCTTCAGATTTTCTGTCTCAAATAGGACTGTCGCGTGTGCTCCTTTCATGTCACTACCAGTGAGCCTCTGCAAGCGCTTGATACCCTCCCAGTCGTGGTCCTTCTTAGTCACTTTTTGCTGCCACGTGGTGCTTGCCAGATGCCAAGTGGTACACCGCCTATCAGCTTATGGCGTGTCCTGTCTCATCCTATAACCAGAAGATGCCAGGCTACCTTTTTCTTGTCTCATCTTGTTCCACGAGCATGCGCCAAGACTCCACATTTCACAATTCAAATCTCATTTTAATTACCTGCAATCTATAGTCAACAAGTCAACAGAAATATATCTCCACAAATCATCAACGCTATATGCAATGTTATTATCAAAGCACAGAAAAAAGAAAGCAAAGTAATGATTTTCCTTACAAGATGGAGATACCTTTCCCCTAAACAGCAACTCCACACTTTCTTACCGAGCCAAGTGGAGATGAAGGTTACTATCACCTGACCCTTAAATAGAAAAGTGTATTCCCAAGTCATCATGACGTGATTAATTTCATTTATTTTGAAATTAATCACGATTAAGGAGGCTTTTATTCCCAAGTCATAATTATGTGATTAATTTCATTTATTTTGAAATTAATCACTATTAAGGAGTTTGAATTTCATATGGAACTTAATCAAAGAAAAAATACATGTCACATATCAAGTCCAATCCAGACATATTGGCTTAACCCACAGCTCAACAATGCTTCCTAACACAAAGACGAAGCAAGACAAAAACTCCAAAGAATCTGGAAACAAAAATTTCAAAAATGTACATTCCCTTGGGATTCCCTGAATTCCAAAGGTGATATGGGGGCATTTTTGAAACCCAAAATCACTCGAAAAGTGTGGAGCTGACACATGGCTCATAATTCCTAAAATGACCAAATTGCCTCAGACAATAATACTATTGACTTGTAGACACCCACACATTAAATAGTCTATTTACCAGCTAAATACGTTATTTAATCGGGTTAAAAATCTTTGTAATATTAATATTCTTTACGGCAGTTAATTGTTCGTATTTTTAATAACAGATAATTAAAATTGATATTAAATCACAATAATTATCATTAGTATCATAATGAGTAATTATTATAATTATTAAATAATATATTTATTATAAATATATTATTTATTAATTACAAATTCAACCGACCAATCAGAATACTCCGAAACTCCCAAAAATTTCCTATAAATAGCGGAATTCATTTCATTATCCAGGTAATTTTGTTCAACGCTACTTAAGTTTTTGAGATTTCTTTTTCGAAGCTAACTTAAGCATTGGAGCGTTCTTGGTCGAACAACCCCCCGGGTCTCGATCATTGAACGAATAATAGCTTACCGTTTGCTTGTTTGCAGGGATCCTTGAGTTTTTTGAGTTTAAAGAACGAATTTTGCTTTAACAAATGGATAAACAGAAAAATAGAAGAAATACTGATTAAAAATTACATGGAAGACATTCTTGAAAAGTCATTTGCTCCCTGTATTTCCAGGGCAGGAACAACCCAATCATAAGCTTTCACATGCAAAGAACCGTAAAGAACTTTGCTAAAAACAGTCATCTCCGAATGGTCATGAAGTGGTGTCTGTGAATTCCAACTAAGATCCGAAACATAAATGACAGGACCCATCCCAATCCCCCCGGGATTAGTGCAGGATGACCCTGCTCCCGTCTGACACGAAGTGTCAGACAAGGGATATGTTCGTCCTTTGCCTTCCCGGGCTATCAGAGTACGCCAGGATCCGGAGGAGGCATGTGATATCTCGGTCTCTGCTACAGTCCACATCCGATGTCAACCTGAAGGGCAGTCAAAACATTAAAAACTGTGAGTGGACAAAACAAGAGTTTATAAAAACATTTATAAGAAGACATTTGTACCCTCCACTAAAAAGCATGCATGCATTCGAAAACCATTTATCCAAAACAAACCATATGTGGGACTAAGCCCAAAGCAGATATAAACTAAGGTCGAAATGACCACAATAAAAACGACCATACGGGCCACTGCCCAATCCTGTGCGCACCTGTACACACCACATATCATATATCATATATCCATCACATACATATATATAAGTCACACAACCAATCCTGTCACGGTATCCAAAGCCACGCGCGCGCTACCCGGGTCTCAATCCGAGTCATCTCAAAGTCAAGGTCAATGTCCGCAGACCACTGACCCTACCCGAGGTAATAGTAACCATAGCCTTCCTGAGAGTAAGGAACCCAACTGGGGGGTGACTCCACTCAGTCGGTGCTCCGTGACTACTCTGGGGTCCACCCAGGCCAACGACCCTCCCCGGAGGAGATAGTAGAACATGTAAAGGAAGGTAGATGAACATATATATACATAACATAAACATTCATGACCGGTTCCCCTGAACCGTCATGATCCATAATATCCATAATCAGGTAACATGCCGGTTCCCATAAACCGTCATGTACCGTAATAACATAACCAGGTAACATGCCGGTTCCCATAAACCGTCATGTACCGTAATAACCAACAAGGGTTCATGCCGGTTTCCATAAACCGTCATGAACCACGATACCATAACAACGGTTCATGCCGGTTCCCATAAACCGTCATGAACCTGGGAATCCATTTAAGGTTCCCTGACCTGAAATCAAAACCGTAAAGTGACTGGGTCTCGTACCCGAACATAGGACATCAACTGGGCACCGTGCCCGGAATCTGAGGTCATATGCCCGAGACAAAACCAAATGGGTCTCATACCCGAGTTTATCCTTCTGAAATTCAAATCCAGTTCATTTAAATCAATAAAGAAATACAGACCCGTATAAGCACCGTATAAGGCCAAAACCTCGAAATACGTGCTTATACGTAACCACATAGAAATGCACCCATGGCATCATCAAACAAGTAATAAAACATATAATAAACATTTATGCATGCACCAATTTAGAAAACAAAGTCCACTCACAGACCGTTCGAGCTGCCGCCTCGATTTGCGTGCCATACGGCTCCCCGAGCCGATCACCGTCACCGGGACTCCCAAACCTGTCCAAATCGTAATAGAAGGTTACTAACTACTTAATTAACCTCCTACCAAAGCCCCGTAATTTTCCCGTATTTTTAACTAATTTTAATCCCGAACCTAAACCTTCCGATGCCCCGAAACATATCGAGACGGTGTCCGATCGATATGAAACCAGTCCCAAAATATTCGTTACATCGAATAGATGATTTCGTATGTTGGAACTTTCCCCAGATTCCCTGTCACGCGCCCTCACGCGCCGCCTGAAGTGGCTGCGCGTGGGCTTCACGCGCCTGCTACAGTACCTGCTGACGTCATCGCTGACGTCAGCATGACGTCATCTGACAGCTGTCAGGTCTGACATGTCAGACTCTGACAGGTGCCACGTGTCATACTCCCATTGGTCCACGTCACTATGCTGTCAGTGCCACGTGGCAGTCTGACAGGTGCCACGTGTCATCGCGGCACTGGTCCCCGTCAGTGCCACGTGTCAGCCCCTGATTGGGCCACGTCACTAACATGTCAGTGCTGACTGTTCACTGACATGTGACACGTGTCGGCTGATGAGTGGTCCACGTCACCTAACAACCTGACAGGTGCCACGTCATCATGCCACGTCACTACCTTCAACCGCTCGACGGGTCGACCCGAATACCAGTAATCGGGTCGCCGTGACCCGCGGCTTGACCCGGCCGGTTCTCCCTGCTCCGGCCACCATTTTTCCTCCCGTTTGTCCCATTCTACTCCTCTCAACCTAACCTAGAGTTCTATGGGTTTAAAAACTAGAAAACGAGTCGAGGTAATTACCTGTGATGCTGAGAACAGTCGCCCAGCTTTCGGCCGTCCGTCTGGGCTGCACCGCCGTCCTCAGCCGTTCCTTTTGATCCCATTAGCCTCCTCGAGTCCCCAAAAACCCAACCAAATCATTAGTTTCGATCCAAGACCCATAAAACCCAAGTTTTGAATTTCAAACCCCTAACCTACCTTTTCGGGTTTCCTCCCGCCGTGAGCCGCCGTGGCTCTGGCCGCCTCCGTCCTGTCCTTCCTCGTCTCACTCACACTATCACTCTGGTCTCAGTCACAGGTGGTGAGGGGATGTGTGTTGTGTGTGTTGAAGAAAATGGAGAATATGGGTTAATGGGGTTTTTCGGGTTTGTGAGGAAAAGGAAGAAAATGAATGAAAATGATGGTGGTGCCGTGGAAGAGAAGAGAGAAGAAGATGTGATCAGATGAGAGAAGAGAGGATTGATGGTGAGGATTTAAGATAGAATTGAATTGGATGGCTAGGATTGAATTAGGTGTGGGTTTGGTTTATAAAAATAATTAAATAATATTAATTAATTATATAGATCCACATTTTGGGGGATCAAAGCAATGGGATGAGTGACACTTGTCACTCATCCATGGGGCCCACCAAAATATCCACCCAATCAGATTTCGCCGAAATGTCCCCGTCTCGAAGTTCGTGCATAGTGAAATCGAACTTCCGTGACCCATAACTCTCCCATTTGAAGTCCGATTTCAGTGTGCCGCCTGTCTATGGATTCGTATCGTCCTTATCTACAAAACGGTCTTCGGCCCTCGGCCATCGGACCTCCCGGTCAAAAAGTCAACTTTTGACCCCCTATTCACCCAAATTACCAAAATGCCCCTAAACTTCCGAACGTCATAACTTCTTCCTCGAACGTCGGAATTGAACGTGCCACCTGTCTATGAACTCGTGACGTCACGAACTACGTCACGGTCATCGGTCAAAGTCCATTTGACCGCCCGATTAAAAAGTCAACGTTTTGCCACCACTAGGGGCAAAACGGTCATTTCGCACCGTTCGTCCGATTTCGCTCTACTAATCACGGATTAGCCTCACTAATCGTGATTAGTCACTAATATAATCCAGGAATTTGGGACGGGTCGTTACAACCTTCCCTCCTTAATTAATTTCGTCCTCGAAATTCCAATCGACCTAATCTAACCGTTCTTCCCTCCTTAATTAGTTTCGTTCTCGAAACGCCAACTATTCTGATTCCACATCCACCTCGTGGAAAGTAGAATCGACCTACCTCGCAACACGTGCACGCTAGTACACCCACTAACCAGAACAATACTTGCTTGTCTACGGCCCGACGTGCCACTAACGCTCTCGTCTTATCGACTACATTCGACCCCGTCGAATGACAGAAGTCTTACGCTCTGAATTGACACGACCTGTCAGTATCAGAGTAGCCCAAGTATCCTATGATCAACCCACTTGTCAACTCTACCCTTTCACTGACATAAACAACTCTACGGTTCCTTCCTCAAACACTAACTATCCCGACCTCTACTCCCACTGGGAGTTACCAATCACTCAACGATCCACGCTGACACCTCCGACAAACTGTCACAACTTGACAGTCGTCAGTCGCAAACTGATATGACACACACCCGTGGTTACACTAACCACAAGCATTTCACTCGACCTGTGTGTAACTAGACCTATTAGAAATACCATGACCCAATGCACAGTATCCAATGTCCAGTCCACGTACAAGACCTTAACTAATCCAATGGTATCGGAACTAAGCCGACTACCAACACGCTCACCAACGTACTACGAGTATAACCTATATACCGTCACTAGGCACCACAAGTCTGCCCAGTGTCGTACCTTGAACAACGTACAAGGTACGTACTTCTACCCATCAATCAGTCTACAACCACCTAGGTTGTAGCCAATCACATTTCTACGATGGAGTCCATTTGTCCAATCCAGTATTAGACAATCGAAACTCCGACCCATTATTTATTTCCAAATCCGAATCCGAATCCGAAATTTCGTAGGAAATCCCAAATCCAAACCCAGAAGTCGTATCCATATCCATGTTCAAATCCGAATCCGAAATCCTTATTCCGTAAGCTAGCATTTGGAATAACTATTCCGAACCCAAATCCATAAAAGAAAATCTACAGTCAAGCTCTAGAATCAAATCCTGAATCGCCACCCAGAATCCGATTCCAAAACCCAAATCTAGAAATCCTTTTTCAAGTTCCAAAATCAAATCCTGAATCGTCATCCAAAATCTGATTCCAAAACCTGAAATATCGTTCACGTCTACCGAGACGTACCAAAACCAAACCTATCGGTTACCCGCTCAACTGATTACCACAATACGATCGATTGACTTCATAGGGAAGTCAATCCCAACATCAACACAACACTAGGTCAGACAAAATCCGACCTCGTCAGACACCTACTTATCGGACAACTGCTCAGGCGAGTAATAAGCCATATGGGACTTACCTCGAAAAAAAAGTTCAGTCCAATCATGCTTCACTCAACACCCAAGTAAGAGTAATAAACTCTCCACCTATCTGGATATACAAATCACGATCCAGATCCAACACTACGTCAACCGACCATAGACGTCACGATCGAGGATCGTCACGCCAACCAAAGTCCTAGACCATTTCCCACATCTTAAATAGATTAGTCTACGACGAGACACGCCGAGACTGTGGGTTCTCACTGATTACCTCGTATCGATCCTTGGCATTCCACCGTGGAAAACCAAGAACGATCCAACACGATGACATCAAAACTCATCCTACGTGAATGCAACCAAAACTTGCTGCACTCACCACGCCACGTAATCCAACATCGTCTGCCATCAAGTAGAAAATGAGAAATCTCAGTCATTTAACTTCGATATACTCATCTCCTCCTGATGATTCAGAACAAATCCCGGGTCCACCAACCAATACACGATCAGTGTACTAGTGGCAACCAACAACATCTATATCATCAACGTCATCTACCACCATCAATTATGGTAGAACCTGAGAAGTCACCCAAAATGACTTCGACATACCCATTACCAATGCGGAAAACCCGCATTCCGCTTGTCACCTCAATCGCAACCTCTCGCGATTCCGAAGTTCCAACAAGATTGGAAACAACATACCCGGACATCAACCACGTGTCCCATAACCAGTTTAACTCTATCTGAGTTCCACTCCTGAACCACAGATACCGAACATATGCGCATTACGACGGAGTCACACCCCGATCCGTAACTCATCGTCATCACGATCACCGGCACCGGTACCAGCGCTAGTACCAGCACCACGCACCATCACCAAAACTAGTGTCAGTATCAACACGCCGTGTGCAAAACTGACACCCTGGATCTCTGCTCATACCGAGCGACGATCCCGTACCTCTGCTCGAATAGGAGAAACTCTGTCTCCCTCGTACCCAACAACTCTGGGTACAGTCACCCTGACAACTCATACGAGAAAAGGAAAACGTTCCCCGAACGTCCCCGATCCCCAACAATCGTAACTATAACCACTCTCGGTAGTAGCGCCTGCCCCACACTCGTGCAGACCTAACTACCAGACATCGCTATATCCAGACTCCGTATCCAACGGAATCAATCGCCCGTACCAACTACTCTGTATCCCACTCAGGGATTCCATCGACAAGTACCAACCCTGGTAACCTGTCCAACCAAACTCTAACCAATCGCAACTCGACTATCCCAATGTCGTCTACCAGGTCACCCGCGACCTTAGTTGCACCAACCCACAACTGAAGTAGCACGACAACCAACTCGGTCTAACCGATACGTACAACCCTGACTGCGAAGTGCAGTCCCAACACAAGCTGACATGACTAGACCGACTAACGAATCCAAATCCGAATAGTCGTCCAAGTCAAACCACCAGTCAACTCCCATTTCCGAACCATACACATACGGTAGGGTTCCACGATCACACCTAGAGTTCCCCTGAACCCACCTGCGAATCGATCCTATGACATCGTGAAGACGATCCCAACTAACCGTCTCACGATCACCCTCCAGAATACGAACACGTTAATCCTTCCGTAGGGTCCCACACTGTCAACCTTGACAGAACTATGGCAACCCCGGCCTCAAATGCCGAACCAAGGCATGCCAATCCTACTAACTATCGTACCGGCACCCCAACAATCAGGTTGACCACGAACTGCAGCCCAATGAGATATCACATCCACGACCAGCATACATACTCCAAGAGCTCCACGGTTGCTCGAATAGAGACAACCCCGCTCTGATACCACGTTGACAGGACCCATCCCAATCCCCCCCAGGATTAGTGCAGGATGACCCTGCTCCCGTCTGACACGAAGTGTCAGACAAGGGATATGTTCGTCCTTTGCCCTCCCGGGCTATCAGAGTACGCCAGGATCCGGAGGAGGCATGTGATATCTCGGTCTCTGCTACAGTCCACATCCGATGTCAACCTGAAGGGCAGTCAAAACATTAAAAACTGTGAGTGGACAAAACAAGAGTTTATAAAAACATTTATAAGAAGACATTTGTACCCTCCACTAAAAAGCATGCATGCATTCGAAAACCATTTATCCAAAACAAACCATATGTGGGACTAAGCCCAAAGCAGATATAAACTAAGGTCGAAAGGACCACAATAAAAACGACCATACGGGCCACTGCCCAATCCTGTGCGCACCTGTACACACCACATATCATATATCATATATCCATCACATACATATATATAAGTCACACAACCAATCCTGTCACGGTATCCAAAGCCACGCGCGCGCTACCCGGGTCCCAATCCGAGTCATCTCAAAGTCAAGGTCAATGTCCGCAGACCACTGACCCTACCCGAGGTAATAGTAACCATAGCCTTCCTGAGAGTAAGGAACCCAACTGGGGGGTGACTCCACTCAGTCGGTGCTCCGTGACTACTCCGGGGTCCACCCAGGCCAACGACCCTCCCCGGAGGAGATAGTAGAACATGTAAAGGAAGGTAGATGAACATATATATACATAACATAAACATTCATGACCGGTTCCCCTGAACCGTCATGATCCATAATATCCATAATCAGGTAACATGCCGGTTCCCATAAACCGTCATGTACCGTAATAACATAACCAGGTAACATGCCGGTTCCCATAAACCGTCATGTACCGTAATAACCAACAAGGGTTCATGCCGGTTCCCATAAACCGTCATGAACCACGATACCATAACAACGGTTCATGCCGGTTCCCATAAACCGTCATGAACCTGGGAATCCATTTAAGGTTCCCTGACCTGAAATCAAAACCGTAAAGTGACTGGGTCTCGTACCCGAACATAGGACATCAACTGGGCACCGTGCCCGGAATCTGAGGTCATATGCCCGAGACAAAACCAAATGGGTCTCATACCCGAGTTTATCCTTCTGAAATTCAAATCCAGTTCATTTAAATCAATAAAGAAATACAGACCCGTATAAGCACCGTATAAGGCCGAAACCTCGAAATACGTGCTTATACGTAACCACATAGAAATGCACCCATGGCATCATCAAACAAGTAATAAAACATGTAATAAACATTTATGCATGCACTAATTTAGAAAACAAAGTCCACTCACAGACCGTCCGAGCTGCCGCCTCGATTTGCGTGCCATACGGCTCCCCGAGCCGATCACCGTCACCGGGACTCCCAAACCTGTCCAAATCGTAATAGAAGGTTACTAACTACTTAATTAACCTCCTACCAAAGCCCCGTAATTTTCCCGTATTTTTAACTAATTTTAATCCCGAACCTAAACCTTCCGATGCCCCGAAACATATCGAGACGGTGTCCGATCGACATGAAACCAGTCCCAAAATATTCGTTACATCGAATAGATGATTTCGTATGTTGGAACTTTCCCTAGATTCCCTGTCACGCGCCCTCACGCGCCGCCTGAAGTGGTTGCGCGTGGGCTTCACGCGCCTGCTACAGTACCTGCTAACGTCATCGCTGACGTCAGCATGACGTCATCTGACAGCTGTCAGGTCTGACATGTCAGACTCTGACAGGTGCCACGTGTCATACTCCCATTGGTCCACGTCACTATGCTGTCAGTGCCATGTGGCAATCTGACAGGTGCAACGTGTCATCGCGGCACTGGTCCACGTCAGTGCCACGTGTCAGCCCCTGATTGGGCCACGTCACTGACATGTCAGTGCTGACTGTTCACTGACATGTGACACGTGTCGGCTGATGAGTGGTCCACATCACCTAACAACCTGACAGGTGCCACGTCATCATGCCACGTCACTACCTTCAACCGCTCGACGGGTCGACCCGAATACCAGTAACCGGGTCGCCGTGACCCGCGGCTTGACCCGGCCGGTTCTCCCTGCTCCGGCCACCATTTTTCCTCCCGTTTGTCCCATTCTACTCCTCTCAACCTAACCTAGAGTTCTATGGGTTTAAAAACTAGAAAACGGGTCGAGGTAATTACCTGTGATGCTGAGAACAGTCGCCCAGCTTTCGGCCGTCCGTCTGGGCTGCACCGCCGTCCTCAGCCGTTCCTTTTGATCCCATTAGCCTCCTCGAGTCCCCAAAAACCCAACCAAATCATTAGTTTCGATCCAAGACCCATAAAACCCAAGTTTTGAATTTCAAACCCCTAACCTACCTTTTCGGGTTTCCTCCCGCCGTGAGCCGCCGTGGCTCTGGCCGCCTCCGTCCTGTCCTTCCTCGTCTCACTCACACTATCACTCTGGTCTCAGTCACAGGTGGTGAGGGGATGTGTGTTGTGTGTGTTGAAGAAAATGGAGAATATGGGTTAATGGGGTTTTTCGGGTTTGTGAGGAAAAGGAAGAAAATGAATGAAAATGATGGTGGTGCCGTGGAAGAGAAGAGAGAAGAAGATGTGATCAGATGAGAGAAGAGAGGATTGATGGTGAGGATTTAAGATAGAATTGAATTGGATGGCTAGGATTGAATTAGGTGTGGGTTTGGTTTATAAAAATAATTAAATAATATTAATTAATTATATAGATCCACATTTTGGGGGATCAAAGCAATGGGATGAGTGACACTTGTCACTCATCCATGGGGCCCACCAAAATATCCACCCAATCAGATTTCGCCGAAATGTCCCCGTCTCGAAGTTCGTGGATAGTGAAATCGAACTTCCGTGACCCATAACTCTCCCGTTTGAAGTCCGATTTCAATGTGCCGCCTGTCTATGGATTCGTATCGTCCTTATCTACGAAACGGTCTTCGGCCCTCGGCCATCGGACCTCCCAGTCAAAAAGTCAACTTTTGACCCCCTATTCACCCAAATTACCAAAATGCCCCTAAACTTCCGAACGTCATAACTTCTTCCTCGAACGTCGGAATTGAACGTGCCACCTGTCTATGAACTCGTGACGTCACGAACTACGTCACGGTCATCGGTCAAGTCCATTTGACCGCCCGATTAAAAAGTCAACGTTTTGCCACCACTAGGGGCAAAACGGTCATTTCGCACCGTTCGTCCGATTTTGCTCTACTAATCATGGATTAGCCTCACTAATCGTGATTAGTCACTAATCTAATCTAGGAATTTGGGACGGGTCATTACATAAAGGCAAGATACTTTAACATGGTGTATCCTTAAAGTACATCAATGAGGAGTTTTATTCAAGTATCTTGGTCCTCTAGTCATTAGGAGGGAACTGAAACTGTCGTCACCCTTCCGAGTTATGGCCTGAAGGTATGATACTTCGGGTTCAGGCACGTTTTAAGAACGCACAAGTTTTGTGCAAAAAAACACCGACATTTATAAATTCAATTAATGTATGTGGCAGGTGGTCAACTATGATAAGTCAAATCTCTATTGCAGTCCAAACACCCCAATGGAGCATAGACGGGCACTCTGCGGAATTTTGGGAGTTCAATTATCCGATAACCCTGGGCTCTACCTGGGACTCCCTACCTTGTGGGTTTAGGTCAAAAAATGAGGCCCTGATCTATGTGAATGAAAGAATTTTGAGGAAAGTTCACGGTTGGAAACAAAGCCTATTGTCTCAGGCTGGCAAAGAAGTGCTCATAAAAGCTGTTGGCCATGCAATCCCTACCTACCCTATGTCCGTCTTCAAATTTCCCAAGACAATGTGCGCTAAAATTGATGCATGTCTTGCCAACTTCTGGTGGGGGCATTCTCAGGATCGCAACAAATTACATTGGGTGAGTTGGAAGGAATTGGGGCTTCCTAAGGCTGATGGTGGTATAGGGTTTAAAAATATGGAGGATTACAATGATGCACTCCTGGCCAAACAATGTTGGAGACTAATTTGTGAGCCGAATTCCTTTTGGGCTAGGATTCTGAAGAGTAGGCACTTCCCAAACAACAACTTCCTCAATGCAAAACGGGGATCTCATGCCTCTTGGGCTTGGTCCAGTATTCTTGAGGGACGAGATGTGATCACACAGGGAGCTAGATGGCAAGTTCTTGATGGGAAAACTATTAAATTCTGGATTGACAATTGGGTTATTGGCCTCCCTGAATCCCAACCCAGATTACAGGCTCCTGTTGGGGCAAATCTTGAGGAGGTAGTTGCTTCGTACATGGACGTTCGTTTAGGAAATTGGAATTTGAATGCTCTAGAGGGGGTACTGCCCGAGACAAAATTGAAGCTTATTTCTGAGATGTTCGTGGGAGTAGATTGCTTGCAAGACAGACTCATTTGGCCAGCCTCAAAAGATGGAGTATATTCAGTGAAGTCTGGGTATTATTGGATAAGGTCCCATGCCACGAGTCCTATGTGTTCTCGACCTTCTACCTCGCATAGCATCCCTAGTGAAATTTGGAATCTCATTTGGGGCATTAAGACTATCCCCAAAATCAGAACGTTCTTATGGAAGGTCTTGAAGCGCTGTATTCCAACTCGTGCAAGCCTCTTTCGGCGACATCTGGGTACCTCTCCCCTCTGTCCAATTTGTCGGGAGGAAATGGAAATTGAGGAGCATGTTCTGCTTCAATGTAGCGGGGCTAGGAGTGTGTGGTTTGGCTGTGCCCTTAATTATTCTATTGACCCGACCCGTATTACTACCTTCTGTGATTGGCTTGCGGGGGTATCCTCTCAAAGTTTTCTGGCTGGTTGTGATAAGAAGTGGGTACTGTCGGCAATTGCAATAACCTGTTGGTCCATATGGAAGGAAAGGTGTCGCTCAACCATTGAGGAGTGCCACTTCCGTCCCTTCCGGGCAATTGAAGAAGGGAAGCTTTTACTGCGTGGGTTCTGGGATGCTGTCATGCCCGTCTCTCCTTTGGACAGTGATGTGAACCTATCAACCATCATCCCTCACTGGGTGCCACCGGATCCCTATTTTCTAAAAATCAACATTGATGCATCTTGGGACCTCACTTCTAACCTATCTGGGCTCGGAATTGTGGTTCGGAATACTGACAGTGATTTTGTGGCTGGATGTTGTGTTGGTAGGTCCTCTGGATCGATAATTGAGGCAGTAGCTTGGGCCCTGTTGGAGGGTGTTGACTTTGTTGTCAGCCGAGGGTATAAATTGGTGGTTTTTGAATCGGACTCTCTTGAACTGATCAAGCCAACTCGTGGATCCATTAGGCGTGGTTGGTGGAGCATTTTCCCTATCTTGGTGAGAATTAAGGATGCTGAAAGGCACTTTGATTCTGTGAGTTTTTCCTGGACTCACCGATCTTCAAATATGGCAGCTGATGCCCTAGCGAGCCGTGCTTGGCGGGCGATGCGCAGAGAAGTCTGGCTTGACCGACCTCCATCGTCCTTAGTGCACGTACTTACCAGTGATGGACTTCCCTGCCCTCCGCCACGTGACTTACCGTAGCTTGGTTGCGTGCCCCTGCTGTTGTTCTTCAGTTTCTTTTTACATTTTCTGTTCTGTTTTTCTGGCCTTTTTCTTTCCTTCTTGTTGTTTTCAGCATTGATCCAAAAAAAAAAAGAGTACCGAGTGTTTTCTAGGCATTACTATCAATACAGAACAAAGCCTTATCATTCTATCAAGTATCCATCAAATTTATACTATGAAGAAAAAGAAAAATCATCAGAAGTTCACTAAAGTTCTCATTTTGGAGGTAAGTCTTTCTTTTTAGAACTTAAATCAAGCTTCCAAGCGCAACAATGCATGTGTTGTATGTTCTAAATTCTCTTTACAGACAAAGCTTAATTGATTCCAATTTCAACAAAACCAATATGCAAAACTGAACCAAAATTGAACAAACCTCTAATTAGTAGTATATCAATAGAAATTTAAGAAACGAACAGAAAATACCCAGAAGAGAACAAAGCTTATTGATAGCCGGAGAAGATGGAAGAGGCCCCAACGACGTGAAGACGTTCTGGCAGAGCTCATAGAGACCCTTTCGCCATGCTTGTGTAGCTTCGAAATGCAGAAAAATTGGCTCTGTGTTCCCAGGAGCGGGGCGAATATTCATCACTTCACTGCAGCAGCACGTCACTCCTTGTGCTATTCTTGACATCCTCGGTCGTTATAAACAAGAGGCGGACCTAAAATGTTCCTACTACCATGAGTACCCGTATACTGCCTTTGGTAAATAACTTTGATTTCTGATTATCCCTATATTTTTCTTTCCTTAGCCAGCTTACTCTGGTGTTGTCACATTAACTGTAGCTAAAGTAAAAAGAATTATGATAGAGGATGGTAAAGAGGAGTATGCATGGCTTGTTGAGACAGAACCAAATAATTTGTATATGCGCTCTAGGAATTACATAGGCCCGACTATTGAAGTTTAACCCTCATCAATGACAAAGACAATCAGTAAAAGAGTCCATGATTGTTATCGAGTTAGGTTCAGCTTTAGACACCATAGAAATGCACTCCATTGTGGTTCACTACAGAAGCCTATACACAGAGCTTTTTACATTTTACCTTGAAAGAAAAAAAAAAAAAAAGAGCTGTTCGTGCTGCTTGTTAGGTGATGATATCGTGTTTATCATCAAATCGAGTCATCCGTAGGATTTACATTTTTTTTTTGTTTTTGTTGCCTTCATTTAGTAACAATATAAATTCCTAAAGATAATTAGATTCAAGCACCAACTACTTTATTGACTATCAAATTGTTTCTACTGAGGATGAAGTTGATCTCCTATTAATGGGATCGTAAGCCAAGAATATAGCGCATGGAATTACTCAATGACATACACTGGCGATGCCTTTACTCATATACACTGGCGATGCCTTTATCATCTTAAAAGAAATATGTTAAATTAGACGTTCAGGGGCATTTTGAGACAAAAATTATATTCAGTGTTGTGAATCAATTAAGAGAATAAGAGATTGCAAAGAAGGAGGCTGTTTCTTTCTCTGTGAAATAATACGTACGTTTGGAATGAGTTAGATTTACACAAATAACTGATCCCTTATATAAGAATGGATAAATAAACAATACATAAAAACTATACTACCCCTAGTACCTTTTACATAAATAGACATAACCCTTGAATTATTTACAACACTCCCCCTTAGATATTTCATGTAATGGTACTGCTTGTCTACGCGCTTATGTGTTATCTCGTTAAAACCTTACCAGGTAACAAAAACCATGAGGAACAAAAATAGACCTGGTCGAAGGAAAAATAATGCAACGCATGTGTGAATGATTGCATCAGAATATTTTGAGGTAGTTGATGTCGCATCTTCTGAAATACAGGTAGATAATACGTCTTTGAGATAAAAATGCATTAGTGTTGCTTCACCAAAACCTTGCCCGATAAACCCAGTGGGAAAAACCTGTGGTCGAAGGGAAAAGATGAGCAAATGCATATGAGTCGAATTATGGCATCTTCGGAATGCATTGTTAGCGGGGTGATCATTCCAAAATGTGTCTCATTAAAATCTAGCTAAGTAACAAAACCCAATGGGACAAAATAACTCTGGTCATAGGCAGTGATGAAAATATCGGTAATATCGCCGATATATCAAATTTTCCGACCAGCGGCATATAAGACAGGGGTGAAGGAAAATATTCTCCCAAAATCGTTGATAGCCGATATTATCAGATATTCCCCAAAATCAACGATTTTGGGGGGAATCAAACCTGGTAGCAGCAGCAGCCAACCAATCAAGCTTAACGAACTCATCTAGTCGACAGAGGAGCAGCGCCCAGTCAAAGGAGGAGGGGCGCCTAGCCGACGGAGGAGCAGTAGTACCCAGCGAACTGGTTGCCGTTGACCTCTCTTTCTCAGACTCGAAGCGACCGTCTGTCGAAGCACCCAGCCAACCAGTCATCGTAGACCTCACGCGACCGTCTCCAGGTCCTTCTCGACCTTTGCGCACTCCCCAATCATCGCTCCCATACCTGAAATTGAAACACAAGGAAATTGCTACAGCATACGTGAAGAACAAGTGCAATGAAATTTGGAGGCTTTTCAGGAGCGCGACCTCTTGTTCTTTGCCTTTTCACGGACGACTCAATGAAAGAAAATTCCAGGACTCCTCACCCACCCCCTCTCGTTATCCAATATCTATTATTATTATTTATTTATTTTAATATATTTTTACTTGTTTTATGTCAAAAGTTATAATTTTTATTATTAATTGTCTTACAAATATTGTTAATATAGTGTTAATAATCTTAAAAGTATTGTTAAGTTGTATTATTAGTCACTATCAAAACTATATTGAATTTAGTATGATATTTTATAAAATAGTTCCTCAAATTTTTTATTTTGAAATTAGTATAATATTTTAAAAGAGAAACAACAATAAGGATTGAGTGCACAATTTTTTAAAAAATAACTCGTTTTAAGAAAAAGAATAATATTGATTGGAAGAATTCTTAGAAAATATGAGATGGACATACATTTAATAAGAATTCGTTTTACGTGAATGTCTAATTTTCTAAATTATTATGTAAATGTAAATTCCCCAATTTTTGAAATTATTATGTAAATGTAAACTAAATTATTATGCTTATTATTATGTTTTTAACTATATTAACATTCAATTATAATAATTCATTTCAATTTATGCTTATTCATCCTATAATTATTATATCAAACTCATTTTATAATTTTTATTAGTTTTATATAACCATCATTGGGTACATAAATTTTTCCTAAAATTTCATTCCAAATTTCCAACTTTTAGACCTAATTTCCGTCATTTTTGTTGACCGTAAACAATATCGATATCGATATCGATACCGATATTTGGAACAAGATATCCGTAAATTTGACTAGCGATATATCCGTCGATATCGATATTTCAATCCTTGGTCGTAGGACAAAAGAGTACACGATGATCATGTGAGTATACTTCGAGATACTCAGTATACTTCCGGATACTTGGTATACTTCAGGATACCCCCCCTGATCTTAACTCCCACTGAAAACTACAAATTAGGTAGATCAGCTAGTCTACGTAGAACAATACCTCGCACATGCAGCTGGAATGTGGCATTTGGTAATGACTTGGCGAATAGGTCTGCATGATTATTTTGAGATCGTATTGACTTGATCTCAATCTTCTGATGTTCTTGTTATTATTGGTTGAAGAAGAACTTTAGTGTAATATTCTTGGTTTTGTCTCCCTTAATAAAACCGGTCTTCATCTGCTCTATGCAGGCATCATTATCTTCATATATAACTGTCGGTTCATTATTGGTGGAATTCAGTCCACATGTACTTCGAATATGCCTAGTAATGGCTCTCAGTCATATACACTCACGAACTACTTCGTGAAGAGCTAGGATCTCTGCATGATTCGAAGACGTAGCAACAAGGGTCTATTTTGTAGACCTCTAAGATATTGTTGTGTTCCCAATGGTAAAGACATAACTGGATTGGGAATACACCTTGTGTGGGTCTGATAGATAACCTGCATCAACATACCCAACAAGGCGTGCATCAATCCGAGGACCAATGGGGTTTAATTCAATTCTTGATGCATATGGATAGAATAAGCCCATATCCATTGTACCTCTAAGGTATCAGAACATATCTTTTATGTCATTCCAATGGCGGCATGTTGGTGCATATCTAAATCTAGCTAGCAATTTCACATCGAATGAAATGTCAGGTCTAGTGCATTGAGCCAAGTACAATAATGCGCTTATTGCACTTAGATATGGCACTTCTAGTGTCAATATCTCTTCGCTATCATCTGCGGGATGAAACGGGTTTTTCTTAGGATCTAGACTCCGAACGATCAAGGGTGTGCTTGAAGGTTTCGTTTTATCCTCATTAAAGCGTCTCAACATCTTTTGGGTGTAATTCGATTGATGAAACAAAATTCCATCTGCACAATTCTCGAGCTCCAAGCCGAGACAGAACTGTGTTCTCTCAAGATCCTTTATTTCAAATTCTAACTTCAGGTGTTTAGCGGTTTTTTTTATCTCTTCAAGGGTACCAATCGGATTCATGTCATCGACATAAACTGCCACTATAGCAAACCCGGAACTTGTTTTTCTTAATAAACACGCATTGGCATAATTCATTATTAACATATCCCAATCTGATCAAATATTCACTTAGACGGTTATACCACATCCGTCAGGATTGTTTCAATCCATAAAGTGAACACCTCAAACGAATGAAGAGCGTGTTTCGTGGCCTGGAACTATTTGCAACAGATATCTTAAGTCCTTTAAGAACTTATATATATATATATATATATATCTGTATCTAGATCCTCATAGAGATAAGCTGTGACCACATTCAAAAGCTGCATACTTAGTTTTTCAGAAACTACTAACCTGATAAGGTAGCGGAATGTTATAATCCCAGGGCGTTGAGAAAATCCTTGGGCCACTAGATGAGTTTTGTATCTCACAATCTCGTTTTCTCATTACACTTCCGTACAAATACCCATTGAAAGCCTACAAGTTTAACATGGGGAGGTGTATGAGCTACAGGTCCAAACACCGTTCTCTTTGTCAAGGAATCAAGTTCGACCTGGATTGCTTCATTCCATTTTGGCCAGTCTTCTGTACGTTGGAATTCATCAACGGAGCGAGATTCGATATCATCACTAGTTATTATCTCAGTAGCTACTGCGAATACAAATATATCATCGATGATAATCTCATTTTGATTCCATATCTCATTTAAGCATGCATAGTTTACCGAGATATCTCTATTCTCGAGAATGGGTTCAGACGTTGGAGCGTCCCCCAACGTCGTCTCTTCTAAGACATACCCATAATCCGAAATTATCTCATAAGATTGATCAGTTGATATTGTGATATCTAAGAGCTTTGATTGTGTCTAATTTGTCCTCTTTCGGGGATGAGAATCCTTCAAACCTATTGGTCTACCTCGCTTCTGGGCAGTGATGTAACGACCCATCCCTGATTTTAGGGATTAATTAATACTTAATTATGGATTAGTCGAGGATTACCGGATGTTCAGGACGAAATTACGATTTTCCCCCAAACGAGGGCAAAAAGTTGACTTTTGACCTGGAAGATCCGATGTCCGAGGGCCGAGGACCGTTACGTAGATCAGATCGATACGAGTCCATGGACAGGTGGCATGTCGAAATCGAACGTTAGACGGGAAGGTTACCGGTCACTGAAGTCTTGAGGTATTATTCATGACGACATGTTTTACGAGGCAGTTGGTAGGCTTTTGACTAGAGTGGGCCCATATATTTTGAAACAGGCCTAATGGATGAGTGACAAGTGTCACACATCCATTGCTTCCCTTAAACAGATACAAGCATCTGCTCCCCATTCCCTTTCTCATTCGATCGACCATCCAACCCGATGAACCCAAATTCAAACCCTTCCCCATTTGATTCAGTTGAGGCCAAGATGTCAAGACCCAACTCATCTTGCACGATATTGTCCACTTTGGGCCTCCTTGCCCTTTCCCTCACGGTTTTGTTTTCGGGAGCCCACGGTGCAACTTCCCAGGGGGTCACCTGTCAGGACCCACCCCGGTTCTACCCCGAAAACCGAGGTAAATCCTGCTCCCGTCTGACACCCCGACACGCAACTAAAGTAACCTCACGATAAACCACCAAATTACATGCCAGACGCAGGAGAAAATTTAAACATCCTGAAGTCAAAGTTTACAGAGCATAGTACCAAATACAAAGGAAAGAAAACCGATAAACAAGGTATACGCACAACGGAAAATCTAAGCACTCCGGGGTCACTCTCGAGTATTCTATGCCTCCGACGCTGACTCAACGTCAACCCCCGCACTAGCTCCACGACCTGGAGGGCAATTTAAAACAGAAGGTGTGAGTGGACCATAAATAAAAGAAGAGTTTCCAAAAACCATTTCATAAGAAAACCAGGGTTTTGGCCCTCCGTTTTGAAATCACACATGCATAACCCATTTACCGAAATCAGTTATAAATCACATAAAGATTGTCATAAAAACAGAATTGAAAGCAGTTACAGAAATCATGTCATAAACATCATAAAACTGTATCATAAAACATAAGTCTTAAACAATCATTATCCGCTCAAACCTGCTGGATCTATCCGAGTCTTTAAACTCCCGAGTCTTTAAACTCAATCCAGGCCTCAATAATATCCGAGTCTTTAAACTCTCGAGTCTTTAAACTCAACAGGCCTACGGGGGAATATCAGTATATCTGAGTCTTTAAACTCTCGAGTCTTTAAACTCAATCCGGGTCTTTAAACCCAATCCGGGCCCGTCCCCCGTCAATCACAATATCGGGGTCTTTAAACCCAATAACCAGATCCAGAAAATCCAATCAAAACCATTGAAAACCATTTCTAAATCCACATCCAAACCCGAATCCGAAATCACCGGTCTGATACCCTTCCGGCGTCCAGAACCGTCATTCCGAACCCAAATCTGGAAATCCCATGTTTCAACTTTAAAACCAAATCTCGATTCTCGAAATCCTATTCTAAAACTGAAAACCTTGATCCTCAAATCATGTATCAAAATCCACTTATAATCATTGAAAACCCCAAAATCATGACATCGAAATCAGAATCCAAAATTTTCTCGTAAAACGAGCTGAAAATCGTACTTTCTCGAAAAACGTACAATTATGTAAAACCAACATAGCATATTCAACAATCATGAAATCACATGTAAAACCATAAAACAAGTAATTAAAAACAGTTATGCATGCTCGAGTTTAGAGAAGGGGTCCACTCACAGATACCGGGCACGTCACTCGCGTCCCGTACGTTCCTCAGTTTCCTCGGGAAGTCCCGATCCTGTCACAAGTCACCAAAGAACGTCACTAACACGTGTACCAAGGCTCTCCTAATTTTCCCCAAAAATCCCTGGGTCCTAAACGTAACGAATCGGGACCCTAAACCTTCAACCTCACGGAACTAACCTCAAACGACGTCCGAATAACCCGAAACTTAGTTCACTAGACTCGTTACAACATCCAGACCAAAAACCATGTTGGAAGGTTCTCTGGAATCCTCCCCACGCGCCCTCATGCGCCACCCAAAGTGGCTGCGCGTGGGCCTCACGCGCCTACTACAGTGTCATCATTAACCTCTGTCCCAGCAGTCCAGACCGGTTCAGACAAACCGAACCGGCGTGACCGGTTCTTCGCCGTTCCTTCACCGTTTCGACTCCTCTCTTCACCAAACTCTGCGTCCGGTCCTAAGAAACCTATTCCCCTACTCCAAACACTTCGACACAGCCTCCTACCCGTCGTCTCAAACTCGAACCTAAACTGCCCGAACTCCCCTGTTTTTCATCCCGGCCAACTAGCTACTCCCCAATCACGGAAACCAGCTTAGACGACTCCTAGGAACCTCCTGAGTCTCACACCACTCACCAAATCCCTCGACTCAGCCCCTAAGTGTAACGCCCCGGAAATTCGAGGATTTCAATATTGTAATTTAATGTATGAATTGTTGCTTTTACCCTTGTGAATGATATTGCCAAATTGTTGACCTTTTGATTAGTGGGTCAAACGGACTTTGACCAATGACCGTGACGTATTTCGGGACGTCACGAGTCCATAGACAGGTGGCACGTCCAATTCGGACGATCAGGGAAAATGTTACGACTAACGAAAGTTCAGGGGCATTACCGTAATTTGGACAGTAGGGGCGAAAATGTTGACTTTTCGTTTGACAATCAATTTTCACACGACTCAAAGACTGTTGGGTAGGTCTGGATACCCTGAGTCTATTGATAGGCGGCACGTTGAAATCGAACTTCGGATGGCTGAGTTACGGGTCTGGAAAGTGAAGGGCATTATGGTAATTTTTAAACTAGGGGCATTTTGGTCATTTTACCCTGGTTACTGTAGCAACCGCGGGGGAACAAGGGCGGCACCACCATGTGCGGTGGTTCTGAGTGCCCAATTGTTTATGCAAGTGTGTACTGGAAAGAAAGGAATGTTTAAAACTTTAGGAGCATCATAACGTGGTCTGATTCATCCACCCAGCACGGCCACATTGTTTAATTTTGATCGAAGCTTTTCGGGGAACAAATCTCAATGGACAGATTGGACTTCCACGAACCTCTGGGACAGCTTAGGTTGTTTAAAACTGAGTAGAATGTGAGTGAGCTTCACTCTGCCGTTGAAAGAACTGAGAATTGGTGAGGAACGGTGAGGAACGGTGACTGCCGTGTTCAGAGAAATTTCATAGGTTTGGACAACTACTTCCAGGTGAGTGTTGGTTCAATTGATTGTGTTTTTCAGTTCGTTTTGATCCTATGATGCTTCCTATAAGGTTAATTTGATTATGTTTTGGAAACCAGTGAGTTGGGGTGATCAACCCGTTTGGATGATCACGGGTCGAAGGGCCATTTAAGGAATTGTTTTGGCTAATTAATGTCTCAGAACTTAAATTGGATGATTGATTAACATGTTAGGATAAAATCGGATTGAAATCGAGTAGGAATTGATGGGTAATCAACCGGGTCAAGCCGCGGGTGGTAGGCCCGTATTACAGACATTCGGGTGGTAGGAAGGTGACACTATAGCAGCTATAGTGTCGGGCGCGTGACTTTCACGCGCAGCCACTTTGGGCAGCGCGTGAGGGCGCGTTGAGCCTTATCTCCGATAACGATCAACATGAATTTTATTCCTCTCATCATTCTGAACATTTTTGGTGAATTAACCATGTTGATCTGAGATAGTTAGGAGGGTCAGTTTAGGGCCGGTTGTCTCGGAAAACGTGTTGGACGGTTTCCCGGAGCCAGTTTCTGTTTCGGACTTTTTGGATAAATGTTTAAGACTTGTAGTGACCCTTACGTGTGATTTGGACTAATAGGAAATGTAAGATAATCTCGGTACAGGTCCGTACGCGCAGATTCACCCCGGGATCGTACTGTGAGTGGGCCCGATTTCATTAAACCCTTGCATGCTTAAATGTTTTCTGATTTACTTATATACTCAGATGCTGGAATCAAGAAACGGTTTTGATGATATTGAAATTATGTTTATGGCACGTTTCACGGTATTTGGGTTTGAGACCCGTTTGATGAAACTTAAAGATTGGTTTGGATTTTATCTACGTATATATGTTTTGCATGTGGATATCAATAAAATGTATTTGGTACTGCACTGTATAGATCCATTCTTATGATACTGTCTCCTCTGGATGTGGTACCCCGGAGCGGTCACGGCGCATTGCCTGTGAGGGGTCATTCTATGGAGGAACCGGACCGTAAAATGACCCAGGAGCAGGATTACTATAATTTGACGTCAGGGACGTCGAGCGTCTAGGACGCTAGGCATTTGAGATTCCGTACCCGGACAGGGTTCGGGGATTGGATTTGAGATTGAGAGCCTGAGTGGCACGCGTAGCCTTAGGACTGTGACCTTATTGGACGTCAGGGACGTCAGACATCGGGGATGTCAGGATTGGAGTGTGTAGTGCAGTGGCTATAATTATGTTTATGGTTTTATTACATCCCTTATGGTTCATATTATATGATTTATGGTTTTTAAATTCTGATGCATGCATGTTTGGAAAACGGAGGGGTAAATTATATGTTTTACTTATTAAACGGTTTTATAAACTTGAGTTTCGGCCCACTCACCCTTGATGTTTTGGTAACCCCTCCAGGCTGTGCTACTGAGGTAGAGGAGGATCTTGAGGCTGAGGCATATATCTACTTCTGCGTACCTGAACCCCTGTTGGGTGGTTTACCCGCAGGTTTATTTTAGAGTCGTGCTCGCAATTTGTAATTTGGTTTTCATCCCTTGTCTGACATCTATTTATTTCGGATTTGATGTATAACTTTAAATTTGGTTATTTATGCATTTGAACGTTTGAGGTTAAAATTTGTATGTTATTTTGGGTGTCAGACGGGAGCAGGGCACGTCCCCTTGTGGTCCCCGTGGGATCGGGGCGGGTCCTATCAGCTTTGTATCAGAGCACTAGGTTGTGGTCAGCATTCTAGACTAGCGATTAGTACTAGTTACTTTTCGAGTTTAAGGATAATGTTATCTGATCTATGCCTCTTGACAATTGTTTATGCCTCCAAGGAGGATTCCTCATACACGGACTGACGAGGATCTGGAGAGGGAAATGGAATGCGCAAGCATTGAACGGGCTCAGCGTCTGGGAGCCACTCCTTTCAACGGGGGGTCAGCCCCCGAAGATGCTCAAGAATGGATCACCAAGTGGGAAAGGATCTTCACGGTGATGCACTGCCCTCCAGGCGAGCGAGTGACCTTGGCGGCCTTCTTACTGGAAGGAGGAGCCTATCAGTGGTGGCACGGCCTCGAAATGTCTGGGTGGTCCGTCCACACCACTACCTGGGAGGTCTTCCGTTCCCGATTTCTGGACCAGTATTACCCGCGATCGTTTCGCGCGACACGGGAGGCGGAGTTCCTGCAGTTGGAGCAAGGGGATATGTCCGTTGCGGACTATGAGCAGACTTTTGGCAAACTTTCCCGGTTCGCTGCACCTTTCGTGAGCACTGAGAAAGACAAGTGCTAGAGGTTCGAGCTTGGACTCCGAGGGGAGATTCGGGTGAGTGTGACTGCTGCCAGTCATGCTTCTCTGAGAGACATGGTCGACGCTGCGGTGCGTGTCGAGGCCAGTCTGGCGGCACACCAGACACGACATCCTTCTAGCAAGGGGCGTCGTCGGGATCGTCCACACCTTGGACCGACGGGCCAAAAGAACACCAAGGGAGGAGGCTATAGGGGAGCACCCTCATCCTTTAAAGGTCGTGGCTGGTCAGGTCCACGTGGGGGCTCTCAGGGCAGAGGATCAGGATTCAACTCTGGGCAGCGTTCATCTTGGAGCGGTGCTTCTGGTGGGCATTCGGACAGGCCGAGGCTAGTAAACTGTTTTGCTTGCGGAGAAGAGGGCCACTATGCCTGTGATTGCCCGATGTTGTCCAAGAACAACGACGCTGGGGGCTCTAGTGTGGTACAGAGCACTGTAATGCCCCGAAAATTCGAAAAATGTAATTTTGTAAAATAATGAATAAATGACGTTTTTACCCTTGTGAATAGTATGGTCAATTTGTTGACTGTCTGATTGGTGAATAAAACGGACATTGACCGATGATCGTGATGTAGTTCGGGACGTCACGAGTCCATAGACAGGTGGCACACCCAATTCCGACGATCAGGGAAAAAGTTATGACGTTCGGAAGTTTAAGGGCATTTTCGTAATTTGGACGAAAAGGGGGAAAATGTTGACTTTTTGTTTGACAACTAATTTTCACACGATTCGAGGACCGTTAGGTAGGTCTCGATGCCCTGAGTACAACGACAGGCGGAACATCAAAAACGAAGTTCGGATACGAACGTTACGGGTCACGGAAGCCTAGGGGCAAAATGGTAATTTGTCGAACCAGGGGCAAAATGGTCTTTTAACCTTGATCAGACCATGACACCTGTCTTTTGTCTGATTCTTGCCTCAGAAAACATGGAATCGGGTCTTAAGGGAAACACAATGATATACACTTTTGACATTTATCCCTAAATCATGGCTTAACTCATCATTTTGTTCAATTGACCCGTGATAAACCACTAGCTCATCGTCATTGTGCAATTAAGAGACTAAGGACTTGAACTGAGAGAGAGGAACTCGAGGGATTGTGAGAACTGGGAGAATTTTAATTCGAAAATTTCAGAAAATTTGGGGGAATTTGAATTCGAATTTGTGAACCAGGAGAAGTTGAATTGAGGATTACATTAAGCTTCTGGGATCAAAACGACACTCACTACAACAAAAACAAAGAGAATTGCTGTCGAATCGAGGAAGAACAGAAGCTTCCATGGCTGCCGAAAATCGAGCTTGAGTTCAATTAGTTAGAGGTAAGCTTGTATGAAATTGATCTTGTAGAAATGTTCCCTACACTCTCACGATGCTAACTATTTGAATTAATTGGAAAATCAGGGACGGAATCGTGAAACCCGAATAGGAGACCCGTCGAAGTTCGATCGTGAGTCGTGAAGTTTTAGACCTTAATTGAGGTAATTAAACTCACAGAACTAAAATGAAGTGGGATTAGATGGGATCAGTTGAAAGAACGGATCGATTTGAGGTCGAATTGACTGAGATTGCATCGGGTTCTATCGCAGGTATTTCAACCCGTTTATCAGACAAACGGGTGAGAACGAAGCACTGTAGCAGTAATGTGCTACGCGCGTGGCTCTCACGCGCAGCCGCTTGCGGCGGCACGTGACGGCGCGTGGATGGGATTCCGGCGAAGTGTTCAACATGAAACTTGATGTTCTCGATGATACGAACCTATCCGCATTGGTTTCGGGTCAATCGGATATGGTTTCAGCGTAGTTCCGAGTACCCGACACGTTTAAATTATATTAAAATAATATTATAAAGTTCCGACAATTAGGGGATTCTTATTTAAGGATTATATGATAGTCTAGTAACCTTAAATCACTTTGTTTGACAGGCTGGAATATTCCCGGGACGTCGGAAGAAAACGAACAGCTCGAGGCTGAACAATCGGGACGGTGTGTGTGAGTGGACTTTTGTTTTCTAACCGTGATGCATGCATATATGATTTTAAATGCTTTATTATATGATTTTATATGCTTTGGCATGATTGATGTTTCAATCTGGTGATTTCTCGTTTTTATGATTATTATATTATATTTTGGCACGAGTTTTGAGAAATGACGAAGTTGATGTTTTGGGCGTGGGCCCGGGATTGAAAATGATTAAAAATGACATTTGACTCGGATTAAGAGTTAGTGATTGATTTTATGGATTTACGTGATCGTGGTAACTCGGGTTTACGGTTGCACAGATTTGCGTGAAAATGATATTTTGGGCTTGTGACCCAAGTGAATAGTGATTTTGACTCAAATTTGGAATCACATGTGATTATGATTAAATTGATGATTTTGATTTATAAAGTGAATTCTGGACACTGTGTTATGATGATTTTGTGGAACTTGATTTGTGAAAGCTATGTCTCTGGCATGGGCCCTATTGAAATGTTTTGATTTGATTTGAGACATAAATAATTTTAAAATGAGATTACTGGTTTTGGTGACCTGTTCCACATATACCATCCTCTGTGATTTGATAGTCTCCTCCAGACGTCGTAGTTCCTGGAGTAGTCACGAACACTGCCTGGAGATGAGTAGCTCCGAGGGAGGCTCACTCGCAGGAGCGTGGGATTATGATGATATCCTCTAGACGTCGTAGTTCCTAGAGTTGATATCCCCCTAGACGTCGTAGATCCTGGGGGATGTACTCGGACGTGAGACACCGAGTTTGCACGCGTTGCATTGATATCGTGACAGGGTTATATGGATAATGTGATTGGATATTGAGGATTGGTAGTATTATGATTCATTGAGATTGGTGTCCCAAGACTTTAGAAAATGATGCTTTTTATCATAAATTGATTTCATATGATTACTCATGTTTTTTTGTTATGCATGCACGTTTGGGAAAACTGGAGGGTGAAAATGTGTTTTGGTAAATGTACTTATCAAACTTTATTTTTGTCCACTCACACCCTTACTGTTTTATGCACCCTCCAGGCCAGTGCACCGGTACGAGGGCTAGAAACGAGGCAAGCGAGGCAAAAGGATAAGTAGACTGTTGCGCACTCAGACACTCTACATAGTAGGAATTTGATCCCTATCTGTAGTAGTACCTATGCTCTGTATTGTCTTTGACTAGTCAAACTTGTGACGTCATTGGTCTGTAAAACTTAACTATCCCTTGTCTGACAATGTTTTTGGGATTTTTTGTGTGGTGTATGTATATAAGTTTGGTTGCTTTTGGTATTTCTAGTTATTGTCAGATGGGAGCAGGATTCATCACGACTATCGAGGGATAATCGGGATGGGTCTTGTCAAATTGGTATCAGAGCATTAGGTTACGGTCTGAGTCTTGCACATTAGTATGCACGAGTTGTGATACTGATATGTTTCTCTTACAGAACATCACAATATGCCTCCGAGACACGAGCCTCGTACCCAGGCTGGTGATGAGTTTGGGGGTCCAGACGTAGAGAGAGCTCAACGTTTAGGGGCCATTGCATTCACTGGCCAGACCCACCCAGAAGAGGCCTATGAGTGGATTACTCAATTTGAGTGGATCTTCGAGATTATGCAATGTTCACCATGAGATATGGTTCCATTGGCCACATTCATGCTGAGTAGCCAAGCTTACCGATGGTGGCGTGGATTGCAGCTGACAGGGATGGATGCCCGCACCCTGAGTTGGGAGGACTTCCGCCATCGTTTCCTGGATCAGTTCTATCCTCGCTCATTTCTTAATGCTAGGGAGGTTGAATTCCTACAACTACATCAGGGGGATATGTCTGTGGCAGACTATGAGCAGAAATTCCTGAACCTGTCCAGTTTTGCTCCTCTATATGTAGCCAACGAGGAGGACAAGTGCCGAAGGTTCGAGCAAGGACTGAGCAATGACATCCGGGGAGCTGTGACTGTAGGAACTTATGCCACCCTGCGAGAGTTGTCTGATGCAACTGCACGATTTGAGGTGACCTTGCCAGTGCCACAGCAGTTTTCGGGCTCTGGTCGACGCCGGGAACGTCAGTATCAGGGATCTTCGAACCAGAGGTCCTCCAAGAGAGGTAATTATGTAAATTGTTTTGCATGTGGATATCAATAAAATGTATTTGGTACTGCACTGTATAGATCCATTCTTATGATACTGTCTCCTCCGGATGTGGTACCCCTGAACGGTCACGGCGCATTGCCTGCGAGGGGTCATTCTACGGAGGAACCGGACTGTAAAATGACTCAGGAGCAGGATTGCTATAATTTGACGTCAGGGACGTGGAGCATCTAGGACGCTAGGCATTTGAGATGCGTACCCGGACAGGGTTCGGGGATTGGATTCGGGATTGAGACCCCGAGTGGCACGCGTAGCCTTGGGACTGTGACCTTATTGGACGTCAGGGACGTCAGACATCGGGGATGTCAGGATTGGAGTGTGTAGTGCAGTGGCTATAATTATGTTTATGGTTTTATTACATACCTTATGGTTCATATTATATGATTTATGGTTTTTAAATTCGGATGCATGCATGTTTGGAAAACGGAGGGGTAAATTATATGTTTTACTTATTAAACGGTTTTATAAACTTGAGTTTCGGCCCACTCACCCTTGATGTTTTGGTAACCCCTCCTTGCTGTGCTACTGAGGTAAAGGAGGATCCTGAGGCTGAGACATAGATCTACTTCTGCTTACCTGAACCCCTGTTGGGTGGTTTACTCGCAGGTTTATTTTAGAGTCGTGCTCGCAATTTGTAATTTGGTTTTCATCCCTTGTCTAACATCTGTTTATTTCAGTTTTGATTGTATAACTTTAAATTTGGTTATTTATGCATTTGAACGTTTGAGGTTAAAATTGGTATGTTATTTTGGGTGTCAGACGGGAGCAGGGTATGTCCCCTTGTGGTCCCCGTGGGTTGGGGCGGGTCCTGTCACTAAGTCCAATACTATTGGTTTGAACCTAAACGGCAAAACAGAGCAATTGAAAGGGAACTAGGAATTCCCTGTGCTCAGGCCGCCGTCGTGAGCTCCGCTGGGTCTGTTCGACTCTCCTCCGTCCTCCCAACGCGACCACGGGTCCTAGTTGAGAATTTGGGCAACACACGGCTGCACCACCACCAAACTTCTTCTCTGTTTCTCCCTGAGAACTCACACCGTACACACTCAAATTCCTCACGACACTCTTACTCAAAATCACTCCTCAAATCCCTCTAAATCTTCTTTCACTCAGCAATTCACCACTCCTCACATCACTCTTCACCTGATCGATTTTTCCTTCTCAACCTCACTCTGTTTCTCACTTGTTCGAACACACACGAGCACACACGACACAAACCGTTTAATTAAACCGTGAAAAATCCTAGAAACCTCTAGCCAAACCCCACGTGTCACTGCCCTGTGGTCCCAAACCAAAATATCCCCATCTCCAATGTACACTTGTCCTGATCCCATTTGCACAAATCCCAATGTGCAAATGACCAAAATACCCCTCTTTGTGAGTCAAAATTACGATTATGCTATTGAAGTTCTAGACCCGTATCTTACTCGTCCTAACTCCGATGAACACATGCCACCTGTCGTTGAACTCAGGACGATGAGATCTACCTAACGGTCCTAGGTCAACGTGTCAAAACCTCGTTACACGAAAAGTCAACTTTTTCCCCCTAGTTTAAACCAAATTACGGTAATGCCCTCAACCTTTTGACATCATAACTTCCTCCTCGGATGTCGGAATCGGGCGTGCCACTTGTCTACGGATTCGTAACGTCCCGAACTACGTCACGGTCACCCGGTCAATACCCAATTGACCGCCCGAACTAAAAGTCAACAATTTGCCCGAACCAGGGGCAAAATCGTCATTCTACGCTAACGAACCTATCGTAACCAACTAACCACCGATTAAACTCACTACTCCCATCTTAATCACTATCTTAACCTTAATTTCCAGGACGGGTCCTTACATCACCCATCATGGAATTGCACCAGCCTCAACTCGCTTAACTTTGGGGTTCCAATCCCCCTCCCCCCCCCCCCCCCCCCCCCCAAGCCACTTGAGCTCCCTAAAGGCCTCGTGCTAGATAGGTGTGTGCCTACACCTTTAAGGCACACCGTCATTCCCTTCCCAGACCATTCCCCCCCTCGTAGGAATATGGGATCGTTCACCGTTCCCTCCAGGACACGGGTCTTACAATCCACCCCCTTTATGTCCCAGCATCCTTGCTGGCACACTTCCCGGTCGGGGTCTGTCTCTGATACCATTCAGTCATGACCCAACCGTCCTCAATCAAGACCCGACTCATCTAACACGATATTGTCCGCTTTGGGCCTCCTTGCCTTGCCCTCACGGTTTTGTTTTCGGGAGCTTCATGGTCCAACTTCCCAAGGGTCACCCATCATGGAATTGCACTAGCCTCAACTCGCTTAACTTTGGGATTCCAATCCCCCCCAAAGCCACTTGAGCTCCCAAAAGGCCTCGTACTAGATAGGTGTGTGCCTACACCTTTAAGGCACACCACCATTCCCTTCCCAGACCATTCCCCCCTTGCAAGAATGTGGGATCGTTCACCGTTCCCTCCAGGACATGTGTCTTACACAAGAGAGTGAGGCTGGGGATGTGTTGACGGTGGCAAGACGACCAGCCGCCGTGGTCAGTGGAGGAACCTTGGGAAAACAAGTAAAACCCGATAACCCGATTAGGATTCAAAATTCCAATTTTGTGATTTGGATGTTATGGAGGTTATCCATTGATTAGGTTGTGTTTAGGGGGTTGGTAGGATGATTAGGGAATGGTTTTGGGCGGCAGAGCAGCCCATACAACGGCCGTGAGGATTTTCGGTGGGTGGCCCTGAATTATGTTTCTAGCCAGGTAAGCTCAAATTGAACCCCCAAACATGTTTTTATGCATCTTAGGAGCTTAATGGAACCCTTAGGAGGTAGTTTTAACCTTTAGATGTGCTCAGACCGTGGGATGAAAGATTGGGTTTAAATGGTTTAATAGAACCAATAGGTTTTAGGATTGTTTTCTTCAATTTTATTACATAGAACAATCTCTCAGATAGATTAGAAAGGATTGGTGGAAAGAAGGAGGAAAAAGGACGAAAAAATAGGAAGATATGGGGCTGAACCAGTCACGCCGGTTTGGCTGGACCGGAAACCAGTTGGAATGGTCTAAACCGGTCGGCTGGAGCTTGAAGATGTGCAGTGCAGTGGCACGTGGAACATTATTTGGGGAAGTGTCTAACATGTGAAATCATCTATTCGATGTAACGAACATTTTGGGACTGTTTTTGAGTCGATCAAACATCGTTTCGATATAGTTCGGGATGTCCGAAGGTTTAAATGCTAGTTTAAAATACGTTAAAAATCCCGAAAAATTAGGGGGCTTTAATGAGAGGTTATTAAAGCATTTAGTAACCCTCTAGTATGATTTGGACAGGTTTGGGAACGCCGGAGATAGTGATTGGCCCGGGAAGGGCTTATGGCGCACGTATCGAGTCGCAATATGGACGGTCTGTGAATGGACCTTGTTTTCTACATTGATGCATGCATAAATGTTTTATATGAGTTCATGAACATGTTTTGAGACGCCTTGAGTGCATATGATTGTGGTATTTATGGTTTTTCGTATTTGCACGTATTTCGAGATTTTTAGTTTTCTACTGTGCTTATACGTGCTAGTATTTCTTTGAGGGTTTAATGAATTGGTTTTAGATTTGAAAACATGAAATTGGGTGAGATCCATTTGATTTGGAAACTATCGGACCTGGAGTCCATTTCATTCAATGAGAAATCGGGCTGGAGGCCCATTTGAGTTATATGATCGGGCCGCGGGGGGGGGGGGGGGGGGGGGGGCAGTTGGTTTACGAATCGGGCATGAGGCCCAATTGTGTTTCATAAACGTGATTTCGGGTCGAGGACCCATAGATAGATTTTTGGATTTGAATAAATGGATTTATGATGGTTTTATGGAAAACCCGGGCATGGCCCTTTGTGTAACGCCCCGGACATTCTGAAATTGTATTATTATAAAATATTGAATAAAATGACGTTTTTACCCCTATGATTCGAGTGGTCAAATTGTTGACTTTTGATTGGAGGGTCGAACGGACGTTGAGTGATGACCGTGACGTAGTTCGGGACGTCACGAGTTCATAGACAGGTGGCACGTCCGATTCGGACGCTCGAGGCGAAAGTTATGATGTTCGGAAGTCCAGGGGCATTATCGTAATTCGGACGTTATATGGGAAAAAGTTGACTCTTTGTTTGACAATGGATATCCATATGATTCAAATACCGTTGGGTTCATCTCGAGGTCCCGAGTACAACGACAGGCGGCACGCACAAAACGGACGTCGGATGACCGAGTTACGGGTCACGGAAGTTGGAGGGCATTTTGGTAATTTTTGCCCTGAGGGCATTTTGGTCTTTTCACACGGGGTACTGTTCACCACCGTGGAAAAACAGAGTGTGCGGACGTGGGTTGAGCGTGCAATTGTTTAAGGCTTGGTGGAGGGATCAGACACATTGTTTAAGTTGATTGAGGTAGTGGAAGCAGGATGAGTGGCCTTGGTGCACGGTTTGGGCAGTGTTCAGGGCACGGGAGAGCATGAATTGGCTATGGCTTCCGTGTGCGTGGGGGACATTTTTAGAGAACCTCAGCTGGTCTCCCACGGGCTGTTGGCCACACTGATCGAATAATTGAGTATGGGAATGGAGTGAGGATCGAGTTAGGGTCATTTTGATTCAATTTGGGAGCTGAGTTGAGAGAAACTGTGAGAGAAACCGTGAGCAAACCGTTTCGGGTTTTGAGGGGAAATCGCAGAGTTCAATTTCTAAGGGTCGAGGGATCAATCTAAACACACTGTGAGTCTTCTGGGAGTGACAGAATCTCGGCCGTGCAAGAATTGAAGGGATTCGAGCACGGATTGCCCAAGAACCCAAGGTCCAGTTCGAAGGAAAAACCAGTTGGAGGGAAAATTGAAGATCAAATTGTAGGGACATTCGAGCTAAACCAAGGGCTATTCTAGTCTTCTGGGAGCAAGAGGAAACCAACCGCATCGATTTCGAAGGACGACACTCACGAATTGGCCATGAACTGAGCTCCCTGGTTCTGAGTATTTTCGAGCTTGAGGACGACGACTTCCAGGTAACAGCGAGTTCAATTGTTTGTGCTATTGTGTTCGTATAGGTTCCCTTAAGCTACTGGTGAGATTAATTGGAGAATGGAGTTAGTTTGGGTGAGTTCTGGGTGACGACCCGTTCGTCTGTTCAAGTTTGGGTTGAATCGATTTAGGGACAGTCGAGGTTAATAATTAGTACAGACCTGAAATTAATGGGTTAGAGAAGATAATAGGATTGAAAACGCGAGGAATTGATTGAGAATTGAGCTTGAACTGGTCGGGTTGAGTCGCGGGTAACAGGCCCGTTTATCAGTCGATTCGGGTAAGGACGAAGATACTGTAGCTTGGCGCGTGGCCTTCACGCGCAGCCACTTTGGGCGGCACGTGACGGCGCGTGTGACGTCAACTCCGATCACGGTCAACATGAGAATTAATCCTTTTAGTCTAATTAACATTTTACCTTTAGGATTCGAGTTGTTCGGGAGTCGTTCGGGATAATTTCGGGAGTCCGGAAGATTAAGTCTTTAAGTTTATTTTCGCCGAAAAATCCGGAAAAATTAGGAAAAATCCTACGAGTTATTTGGGGATGTTTATAACCCTCCTTATACGTTTTTACAGGCCCGGACATTTCCGAAGCTACGGAGGAGCGCGCGGGACGCGATTGACGCGTCCTAAAATTGTGAGTGGACTTTTGATTTCTAAATTGGGCATGCATGACTATTTTGCTTATTTATCTCATGGTTTTACATATGATTTTATGATGGTGATATGATATGTCGGTTTTACGTGTTTTCACGCTTTTCGAGATATTTATCGTATTTCACGCATTTCGAGGTTATGGTTTTCGCTTATGCATGCGTGATGTTTTGATGAAGTATCTGGATATGAATATGCATGTTTCGGATTTATGATGTTTGATCATATTGTGAAGTAATTTTCGGAAATTGCATGTGTTGGAATTTGCATGGGGATTCGGACATAAGTCCTATTATGATGTGATATGTTTTCGGAATGATGTTGGACAAAGGTTTGTGATGAATCCTGGTTTATTGTGTTTGAAAACGGTTTTGGGTTTAAAGACCCGGTTGATTGTTGGATCCGGTTTTGGGTTAAAGACCCGGTTATTTAATGACGGGGGCGGGCCCGAAAATTGGGTTTAAAGACCCGAATTGAGTTTAAAGACTCGTGAGTTTAAAGACTCGATTATTGTGATACCCCCGAGGCCTATTAATCATGTTTTGAGTTTAAAGACTCGTTGATATCCCGGGAAGGCCTAATATTGAGTTTAAAGACTCGGATGGATCCAACGGCATAAATGTGATTATTGATTTACGTTTTACTTGATTTGTGCAACTAACGTTTCAAAATGACGGTTTCTGGAATCTGGTATTATTAAATAGTTTTACATGAGTTATGACGATCCTTTGTAACGTTTTCATGTGTTTCGGAAAAAAGAGTTTTCAAAAGTTTAATACACAAGTTTTGAATATTCGGTTATGCATGCGGGTTACAAAACTGGAGGGCGAACCCGATTTCGGAAAAACTGTTTTCCTATAAAACTTATGTTTCGGTCCACTCACACTTTGTTGTTTTAAATTCCCTCCAGGTCGTGGTACAAGTGCGGGGGCAAGCGCCGAGGCAGGGGCGGAGGCATAAAGTTTTCCGTTGCGGAGTAGTTAGTTCACAGAGTAGGATTTGTTTCTTTAACTTGTTTTGTAATATTATGCTCTGTGAAACTGTGGACTTGATGTCCAGTCGGTTGTAACCGTTTAATCTCCCTGGTCTGACAATGGGTGTGTTGTAATATTGTTTAGTTTTTCGGTCTTTTGGATTCGTTTGTCAGACGGGAGCAGGATGCTTCCCGATTATCGAGGCGATAATCGGGGTGGGTCCTGTCACTTTGAATGATTTGAGATGATTTGAAAAAAGGTTTTTCATACACCATCCTCACGAACGGTTACCCTCCAGACGTCCCGAAGTATCCTGGAGTGGTGGTTTGTCTCCTCTAGACGTATCGTAGTATCTTGGAGTAGTCACCGGGCATTGCCTGCGAGGGGTCATTGTACGGAGCGACTGGTCCGTATAGTGACTCAGGAGCAGGATTGCAGAGGTTAAAACCTCCCCCATAGGGAGGGTCATTGATCTGCGGGTCATTGACTTGGGTGGACCCTGAGGAGACTTGGGATTTGAGACCTCGGGTAGCACGCGTAGCTTGGAATCGTGACACTGTGTTGATTGTGACATCTGGGATGTCAAGCATCAGGGATGCAAAGGATTGATTTTGAGCTAAGATCCACTTGTATTGGTTTTGGGTTGAGACCTACATGTATTTGATTTAGGCTGAGACCCACTCGTATTGGATTTGGGCTGAGACCCACGTGATTTGATTTGGACCGAGTCCCTACGGAATTGATTTGGGCTGAGTTCCTACTTGACTGGTTTTGGGCTGAGTTCCCATTTTTGGTTTACGGTTTTGGGCTAAGGCCCTAATGGTTTAAATATTGATAAATGGTTTGGTAACTAGTTTTCGAATGCATGCATGCTTTTTAGTGAAGGGTAAATGTTTTTTTATGAAATGATTTTATAAACTGTTGTTTCGTCCACTCACATCTTTCAATGGTTTTAATGCCCTTCAAGTTGATCGCGGATGCGGGCTGTAGCAGAGACCGAGACATCACACTCCTCTTCCAATCCTAGCGCACTCTGGAAGCCCTGAACTCGCTAAGGTCGGAATTATCCCTTATCTGATACTTCATGTCAGACGGGAGCAGGCACGTCCCGCATTAATCCTAGGGGGATTTAGGACGGGTCCTGTCAAGTGACATATGACTGGTTAGCCGTCATGGCCGTACTTCGTCCATCTAGGACGGTCCGTCCATCTGGGATGACGTGTTCTATAGGGACGTCTATTCTTGCAGGCACATTTTCAGCATGTATATGTGATCTCGTCACTTTAGCTAGATCAAAGAAAGCATCTGGCATATTATTGGCTACACTCTGTAGATCTAGAATTCTTCATACTTTATTCTCACTTTGTGCTGTTCAGGGATCAAGATGAGACATAGTGAAGACATTCTAGGTCAATTCACGTCGTTTTTCAGGAACATTGGTTTTCTTATCTCCCCCTAACGGCTGGAAGACTGTCTCATCGAAGTGACAATTCGTAAATCGAACGGTAAGGAGATCGCCTGTCAAGGGCTCTAAATAGCGTATAATGGAGGGGGATTCATAGCCGACATATATGCCCCTTCGGCATCGATGTCCCATTTTTGTACGTTGTGGCGGCGCAATTGGCACTTAAACTGCACACCCAAAAACGTGTAAGAGTGAAATATCAGGTTCATACCTAGTTACCAGTTGTAATGCGGAATAGGGTTGGGTGGCAGTGGGCCTCAACCATACCAACACAGTTGCATGCAAAATTGCATACCCCCAAGCAAAAATTGGGAGCTTGGTGCGCATAACCAAGGTTTGTGCAATCATTTGTAATCGTTTAATGAATGATTCTTCCAGACCATTCTGGGTGTGGAAATGTGCAACTGGATGTTCAACATCAATCCCAAGGAACATGCAATAATCATCGAAAGATTTCGACGTAAACTCACCGGCATTATCAAGTCTTATGGACTTTATAGGATAATCTGAATGGTGGGCCCTTAATTTTATGATATGGGCAAGGATTTTAGCAAACGCAGCATTGTGTGTGGATAATAGGGTCACATGGGTCCACTCCGTCGATGCATCAACCAAAACCATGAAATATTTAAATGGTATGTATGTTGGTTGGATGGGTCCACAAATATCCTCTTTTATTCTATACAAGAAAGGGACAGATTCTTTACCTATCTTTACATATGATGGTCTAGTGTTCAATTTTCCCATTGAGCAAGCTTGGCATAGTGTTTCACTAAACACAAGGTCCTTATTTGTAAGGGGATGCCTTCGTGATCTATTGAGGATACGACGCATTATACCTTGACATGGGTGTCCCAATCGATCATGCCATACTGTGATTTGCCCTTATGGTTAGGTAGCTTTTGGCTAGCCATGTGATTTGCCTCAATGGTTCTAATAATGGTCATGTAAAGTCCACTCCTGAGGCATTTCAATTTCTCTAATGTATGCTTCCGGTCATACAAATTGGAGGTTATGCAAATATATTCCATATTCTTTTCTGTTGTGATTTCAACATGATAACCATTAGTTCGAATATTCTTAAAACTCAATAACGTTTTTTTGTAACGTGGGGAGTATAAGGCTTCATCAATGGTAAATACCGTACCATTGGACAACATAAAGTGGGCTCTGCCGGAGCCTTCAATCAAATTTGATTGGCCAGATATAGTTATCACAAGGGTGTGGTTGGGCATTAAGTTTGTAAAGAATATAATATCACTGAGAATAGTGTGCGTGGTAGCACTGTCGGCTAGACAAAAAACTTCACCATGTGACATGCCTAACGATAAATGTAACTAAAATAATCAAGAATCACATTTATGAAATTAAATAAACGAATTGAAATAAATAATATCCGAGCAGATAACATAAATGAGTTCAATGTAAACAGAAAACACCAAACATTATCCAAATAATAATAATAATAAAAATAACATTCACAAAAAAAAGGCACAAGTGCAGATCATATCCATCTCTAGGCAAAAGATCTCAATTCTCGTCATGTCCAGCTATAGTCTAGAAATTAGCAATGGTAAGGGTGGTATCAGCGAGAACTGGTCTTGAAGCAAAGTTTGCCTCTCAAGTACCACGTTCGGCATGGTACTCTGCAATAACTTAGGCTGATGCACGACATGTGAGGGAACAGTGATCGCGTCCTCCACATTTATAACATAGGTTATGCTGGTTCTGATTCTTGTGGCGACGGGCTGGACCAAGGTTTCGCTCATTTCGAGCTCGCGAACCTCAAGGAGCGCGGTTCCCACCACGTGGACCTAGACCACGATTACCATGGTCACGCGGGGCATGGTACCCTTGAACTCGGTCATAGGGGTGTCCACCAAGTCTAGGACTGACAGGACCCGCCCCGATCCAACGGGGACCACAAGGGGACGAGCCCTGCTCCTGTCTGACACCCAAAATAACATACCAATTTTAACCTCAAACGTTCAAATTAATAATAACCAAATAAAGTTATACATCAAATCCAAATTTAACAGATGTCAGACAAGGGATGAAAACCAAATTACAAATTGCGAGCACGACTCTAAAATAATCCTGCGGGTCAAACCACCCGACAGGGGTTCAGATACGCAGAAGTAGATCTATGCCTCAGCCTCAGGATCCTCCTCTACCTCAGTAGCACAGCCTGGAGGGGTTACCAAAACATTAAGGGTGAGTGGGCCGAAACTCAAGTTTATAAAACCGTTTAATAAGTAAAACATATAATTTACCCCTCCGTTTTCCAAACATGCATGCATCGGAATTTAAAACCATAAATCATATAATATGAACCATAAAGTATGTAATAAAACCATAAACATAATTATAACCACTGCACTATACACTCCAATCCTGACATCCCCGATGTCTGACGTCCCTGACGTCCAATAAGGTCACAGTCTCAAGGCTACGCGTGCCACTCGGTGTCTCAATCCCGAATCCAATCCCCGAACCCTGTCCGGGTACAGCATCTCAAATGCCTAGCGTCCTAGACGCTCGACGTCCCTGGCGTCAAATAAGCAATCCTGCTCCTGAGTCATTTTACGGTCCGGTTCCTCCGTAGAATGACCCCTCGCAGGCAATGCGCCGTGACCACTCTGGGGTACCACATCCGGAGGAGACAGTATCATAAGAGTGGATCTATACAGTGCAGTACCAAATACATTTTATTGATATCCACATGCAAAACAATTTACATAGATAAAATCCAAAACCAATCTTTAAGTTTCACCAGACGGGTCTTAAACCCAAATACTGTGAAACGTGTCATAACCTTAATTTCAATATCATCAAAACCGTTTCTTAATTCCAACATGTGAATATGTAAGTAAATTAGAAAACATTTAAGCATGCAAGGGTTTAATGAAATCGGGCCCACTCACAGTACGATCCCGCGGTGAACCTGCGCATACGGACCTGTACCGGGATTATCGTACAATTCCTGTCAGTCCAAATCACACGTAAGGGTCACTACAAGTCTTAAACATTTAACCAAAAAGTCCGAAACAGAAACCGGCTCGGGGAAACCATCCAACACGTTTCTCGAGACAACCGGCCCTAAACTGACCCTCCAAACTATCTCAGATCAACATGGTTAATTCATAAAAAATGTTCAGAATGATGAGAGGAACAAAAGTCATGTTGATCGTGATCGGAGATAAGGCCCAACGCGCCCTCACGCACCGCCCAAAGTAGCTACGTGTGAAAGTCACGCGCCTGACACTGTAGCTGCTACAGTGTCACATTCCTTACCCGAATGTCTGTAATACGGGCCTGCCACCCGCGGCTTGACCCGGTTGATTACCCATCAATTCCTACTCGATTTCAATCCAATTTGATCCTAACATGTTAAACAATCATCTAATTTAAGTTCTGAGTCATTAATTAGCCAAATCAAATCCTTAAATGGCCCTTCAACCCGTGATCATCCAAACGGGTTGATAACCCCAACTCACTGGTTTCCAAACCATTCTCCAATTAACTTCACAGGAAGCGTAATAGGATCAAAACGAACTAAAATGAATGATCAATTGGGCCTGAAAGTACCTGGAGGTTGTCGTTCCAAGCTCTGCAACTTCTCTGAAAACGGCAGCCTCTGTCCCAGCTCAACCGTGGCTGATTCCCTTCGAACTTGACGTGGTTGAGCTCCTGATGCTCCCAAAAGACTAAACCATGCCCTGGTTCAGTCCAACAAGCACCAGAAATTGAAAACCCGATTTCCCTCCAAATTTTCCCGAAATGGTTTCTCTCTGGTTCTTCACCAATTCTCAGTTCTTTCAACGGCAGAGTGAAGCTTACTCACATCCTACTCAGTTTTAAACAACTTAAGCCGTCCCAGAGGCTCGTGGAAGTCCAATCTGTCCACTGAGATTTGTTCCCCAAAAAGCTTCGATCGAAATTAAACAATGTGGCCGTGCTGGGTGGATGAATCAGACCACGTTTGATGCTTCCAAAAGCTTTAAACAATCCATACTTTCCAGCACACTCTTGCATAAACAATTGGCACTCAGAACCACCACACATGGTGGTGCCGCCCATGTTCCCCCGCGGTTGCTACAGTAACCAAGGGTAAAATGACCAAAATGCCCCTAGTTCAGAAATTACCAAAATGCCCTTCACTTTCCAGACCCGTAACTCCGCCATCCAACGTCCGATTTCAGCGTGCCGCCTGTCCACGGACTCAGGGCTTCGAGACCTACCTAACGGTCCTTGAGTCGTGTGAAAATTAGTTGCCAAACGAAAAGTCAACATTTTTGCCCCCATCGTCTAAATTACGGTAATGCCCCTGAACTTTAGATAGTCATAACTTTTTCCCTGATCGTCCGAATTGGATGTGCCACCTGTCTATGAACTCGTGACGTCCCTTACTACGTCACGGTCATTGGTCAAAGTCTGTTTGACCCACCAATCAAAAAGTCAACAAATTGGGCAATACAATTCATAGGGGTAAAAACGTCAATTCATACATTAATTTACAATATTGAAATCCTCAAATTTCCGGGGCGTTACAAGGACGATTATGTTCTGCATCTCTACCATGACCCCAATTTCTCCACTCGCGGTTTGAATCGCGAGGTGCAACAACGTTTGCTTTAGGCAAAGGTGCTGCACTAGTACCCACAGGTTGGGATTGATCATTTTTCATTAACACGATGTTGTTCTTTTCAGCAAGTAACAAAGTAGTGATCAACTCCGTGAGCTTGGTAAATATCATCTCTCTGTATTGTTACTGTAGGACAATACACGAGGTAGAAAATGTGGAGAAATTCTTCTTGAGGTGGTCAGTTTCAGTGAGATCCTCCCCACAGTATTTGAGAAGAGACCAGATATGGCATACCTCATAATTATATTCGTTTAGGGATTTAAAATCCTGGAAGAAGGTTATGCCAATCATGTCTTACTTCAGGTAAGAATATATCCTTCTAGTGATCAAAACGGTCAACTAGCGAAAGCCACATAGCTCTCGGGTCCTCTTGACCCAGGTATTCACGCTGCAGTGCGCAATCCATATGCCTCCGGATGAGGATCAGAGCATCCGCCTTTTGATGCTCGGAAGATACATTTTCTTCCTGGATGGTTGATCGAATTCTCTTGGCAGTGAGATGAAGTTTTACGTCTTCAGTCCACTAATAGTAGTTTCTTCTGGACATTTCTAGTGCATCAAAGTCAAGTTTGTTGAGATGTGCCATTCTCTACAAATATTAATTAATAATATTAGTTGTCAGGACCCACCCCGGTTTCACCCCGAAACCCGAGGTAAATCCCGCTCCCGTCTGACTCCTCGACACAACACCCAAGTAAAACTCACTCAACCCAGTCAGACGCAGGAGTAACAAGGTTCCAAAGTTAGCATTTACAGAGCATAGTATGAAAATACAAGGAAAATAAAAAAAAAACCAAGAAAGTACGCGCACACGGAAGACTTTAAACTACTCCGGGATCCCTCACGTCACTTCTATGCCTCGGACACTGCCTTGACGTCAAGACCCCGCGCTAGCTCCACAACCTGGAGGGCAATTTAAAACAGAAAATGTGAGTGGACAAAAAAAAAAGAAAGGTTTTAACACCATTTATCAAAAACCGAGTTAACCCTCCGTTTTGAAAAACTACATGCATAACCACCCGTTGTTAACACAGTTATAAACCAATGTTCACAAAACATTACAAAACATCATAAGAAACAGAAACACTATAAAACAGTTATGGAAAACATGGCATGAGTATCAAAACCCGAAGCATAAACCATAAAATTCAAATCATCATTTCCCGATCAAACCTGCTGGACCTATCCGAGTCTTTAAACTCCCGAGTCTTTAAACTCAATCCAGGCCTTATTCATATCCGAGTCTTTAAACTCCCGAGTCTTTAAACTCAAGGCCTACGGGGGAAATCAATATATCCGAGTCTTTAAACTCCCGAGTCTTTAAACTCAATCCGGGTCTTTAAACCCAATCCGGCCGGTCCCCCGTCACATATATCCGGGTCTTTAAACCCAATATCCAGATCCAGCAAATCCAATCCCAAAACCATTTGAAAACCATTTACTAATCCACATCCAAACCCGAATCCGAAATCACTGGTCCGATACCCTTCAGGCATCCAGAACCGTCATTCCGAACCCAAATCCGGAATCCACTTTCCAACTTTAAATCCAAATTCCGCTTTCCGAAAATCATTTAATCACCAAATCATGTATCAAAATCCCTTTGTAATCATTAGAAAACCACTTATCAATGGAAATCCCAAAACCATATCATCAATTGCAGAAACCAACCATTTCTCGTAAAACGTGCAAAAACCGAACTTCTTTAAAAAACGTACAATCATGTAAAACCAACCAAAACATATTCGATAACATAGAATCATAATCAAACCCATAAAACAATTATAGAAAACAGTTATGCATGCTTGAGTTTAGAGAAGGGGTCCACTCACAGTACTGAGCCCTACTCGCGTCCCGAACGTCCAGCATGTTCCTCGGCTTCCTCGGGAAATCCCGATCCTGTTCACAATCACCAAATTACGTCACTAACACGTTCACGAAAGTTCACCTAAATTCCCTCAAAATTCCCCGAATCCTAAACGTAATAACCCGGGACCCTAAAAATTCACCCTCGCGGAACTAACCTCAAACGACTTCCGATTGACCCGAAACCAACTCCATTGAATTCATTAGAACACCGAGACCAAAACCCATGTTGACCGTTTTCCCCATCGCCGCCGCACGCGCCCCCACGCGCTGCCCAAAGTGGCTACGCGTGGCCCTCACGCGCCAGCTACAGTGTATCGTCTTCCTCAGACGGACCCGGTTCAGCACAGTGGTCTGCAACTCAGACCGGCGTCAGCGGTTCACCGCCGTGCCTGCACGAGTTCTCTCCCTTTCTTCACCTAATGCTTCGTCCAGTTCCCGTCTATCCATTTCCCAGCTCCTCAGAACTCGACACTGCCTCAATCCCGTCGACTGAAGCTCGAAACCAGATGGCCAACTCCCCCTGTTTCACGATCCAGCCGTTCCGGTCACCCCCCTTCACGGTGGCTTCACCAAACGCTTCTCTGGACCTCACTGAACCTAAACCAATCCTCCTAGACCTTCGACTCAGCCCCAACCTCGACGACTTTGGGTTCGAACATCACGGCAAAACAGAGCACCAGAGTGCCTGCCGTCGTCTGAGTTCCGCCGTGTACACCCCCGTCACGGCGACCATCCTAGTCGACGCCTAGGACCCTCCTGAACCTCGCCCTGACCTCCAATTCCCTCGACTCTCACCCTAGGTCCACGACTTAGCTTCTAAACCCAAACGACAAAACAGAGCAAAGACACGGGGGTGAGGATTTACCTGTCCTCCTGCCGCCGTCGTGAGCTCAGCCGTGAGGTAGTAGCTCCTCCTGTCTTCCTCCGTCCTCTGAGCACGTCCCTTGACCTCGAGTGATCGATCACGGCTGCACCACCACCCAAATTCTCTGTTTTTCTCCCAGAGGTCCTCCCTGGTTCCCGTGGCTCACACCGCACACACACACACACCCGCTGCACCTCTCAACCACCTCACCAGCTCCCTCTCACTCTCCCGTCCCTCACTCACTCACCAGGACTCCTCAATAGCCACGATCACCCTTCCAATTCTCTCAATTTCCTCCCTCTGTTTCTCTCTGTGTGTCGAAGAACAAGAATGCATAGCACGGGTGCACCCCAATGAATTGGGCCGTGAATGCACAGGATTGCACCAGAAGCCTCTAGCCCCCCAACACGTGTCAACATCCACTCCAATCCTTTCCCATCTGGTTCAATCTCAGTCTTCCATTTCCTTTCTTTCTGCACAAATCCCAATGTGCAGAAAGACCAAATTACCCTTCTTTTTAACTTATTTTTACGGTTTTGCCACTAACTTCCTAGACCCATAACTTCCACCTCGTAAGTCCGATGAATACGTGCCGCCTGTCATCGAACTCGGGACGACAAGAACTATCTAACCATCTTAGGTCAACGTACCAAAACCCGTTTCTACGAAAAGTCAACTATTCCCCCTAATTTACTCAAATTACGGTTATGCCCTCAACCTTCCGAACATCACAACTTCCTCCTCGGATGTCGGAATCGGGCGTGCCACCTGCCTATGGAGTCGTGACATCCTAAACTACGTCCTAGTCACTGGTCAACACCCATTTGACCACCCGAACCAAAGTCAACATTTTGTCCGAACTGGGGGCAAAATCGTCATTCTACACTTACGGACCTATCAGAACCAACTAACCGCCGCTTAACCTCACTAATCCCACCTTAAGCACCCTCCTTATCCCGGCTCTTGGGACGGGTTGTTACATTAGTGCTTTGGGAAAAACACATCCATAAGAAACTAATGAGAACTTCAGGTTCTATAACATGGTATGATAATTCAGGATAACATGTAATGGTGAATCTACGAAGGAAACTTCAGGTTCCGTTTATTTGCAAGTAGTCTATTACATTTCTAAATAATATGCAAATAATAAGCATATAAGTAATATAAGCAATGAAATACACATGCAAACAATTAAACAATGTAACATGCATAAATAGAAGAAATAAATGCTACTTTGGTCCTTAATTTAGGTGTATTGCAATGTTTCAGGCATGCATGATTATATTTTAAGGTCTAAGGGGTATAAGGAAAAATTCTGTTTCTTTTTAGAGCCGAGCCGAGCCATTACAGGAGCCGAGCTGCTCCGACCGAACTAAACCAAGCCGGTTCGAGCCGCGTCAAGCAGACTAAGCCGAGCTGAGCCGCTCAAGCTTGGGGGTGGGCTGTTTTGGTTAATGGTTGGGGCCTTCTGGGCTGCTCAATTGGATTGCCCTTTTGGGCCGATTCCTCTTATTCCTCCTTTTTTTTTCTCTCTCTTTTTTTTTTTATGTATTTTGGGCTGTTCAGTGTTGCCCTTTCTAGGCTATACCTTCCGAGCTCAGTTCGTTTTCTTTTTTTTTGGGTTTTGAGTAGCGTCCTAGGCTCACCTTTTCCTTTTGTGTCTATTTAGGCCCCCTTTTTTTCCCGTCCTGTTTTTGTTGGTAGGGTTCAAACCGTTTTGGTGACAAAAGAAAACTGCCACCAACTGCAACCGCAATGTTTGACATTACTGGTTGGTTGAATTTGTTTGGGGCAGGCGCCAATCCAAGTGCTCACATTCAATGATGATTATAATATCCAAATCCAAATTTCAATATCAACAATATGAATTGGGAAATAATTGGGGTACTCATGATTGAATTGCATAAAACCCCATGCGGTTTGTGTTTGCTAAATTATCAAACAATATACAAATATCATATATATGCAAAAACATAATCATATATGCCAAAAACAGGGTGAACATACAAACCCTAATAATTAAATTTTCAATATCTAATTATTAATTCATGAATTATCCTATTGCATCAATTATCAATTATTAATAATTCATATAATTCAATCTAAATATCAAACCTATAATTTACCAAAAATCAATTAAGAGAATGAGAGATTGCAGAGAGGGAGGGAGGCAGAGAGAATAAACTTTCTCTGTGAAATAATATGTACGTTTGGAATGAGTTAGATTTACACAAATAACTGATCCCTTATATAAGAAGGGATAAATAAACAATATAGAATGACTATACTACCCCTAGTATCTTTTACATAAAAAGACATAACTCTTGAGTTATTTACAAAATTTAGGAGATATTGTGAGTTAAAATAGTATGCATAAGCTATTTTGAAATTTAACTTAATATTCATGAGGTATATTGAATAAACGTGGTTACATCATTGTCATGTGTTATTTTTAATAAATTGATAAAATAGATGAAAATGGATGAAGTGGGATTAGAGCTAGGCCTATGAAATATCGAATTCGAGGGTGGGATTCGAAGTGGCCATTTAATCTAGAAAGCCTAGAAAATAACAAGCCTGTACCTAGAACCGGAGTGGGCCATCAAATATAACGTGGGCTTTAGGACGGCATATTAAAAAGTTTCCTTGGGAGGATTGCCCAACAAGTAATGAGTTTTTTTCTATAGTTGTCTTTTATGATTATGCCATGAAGACTGGGTTTTGAAGTCTCCGTCAGTAATTACTTTTGCACCCAAATTCCTCTGTTCAAAAGATGAGCCTAAAATACCCTTTTATTGGAAGTATTGTTGGAAAAGAAAAGAAAGAAAAACATCAACAGACCGAATCACTTGTAACCTCGTTGGTCATTTGTACAACAAAGCACAAACCCCTAGGGGGCACTGGTTAACGTACTGGTTAACAACAAAGCATAAACATATATCTGACGAATGAATCAATCCTTATCTACCCTTCAAAAGTGTAACCGACATTTCGTTTCTTGAAGAGACATCATTATCTGGAGGAGGACCTGCTTCCTGTGATTCATTTTCTATAAAGAAACCAGGTTGTTTGGGCTGAGCCAATGCAATCTCACTCCCCAACATTATAACCACCTCTGCCATGCTTGGCCTGTCCTCGGGACGGTGTTGCACGCATAGCAGACTCACATGGATGCAACGCAACACTTGCGAATGAGTACACGAGTTTCCTAAACAGGTATCCATCATTTCTAAAGGCCTTCCTTCCTTCCATAGTATCCATGCCTGAAACATGTCAAAACTCCTTCATCAATCGCCATTCATATAGTGGTGTAACATATGTATGAAGAAAAGAGTTTACTGCTGACATACGCACATGCCCAATAAGGTTCTGGCTCTGGCTTGGATGGTAGAATGCCTTGCTTTTTGTTCCACTTATGACCTCCAGCACCAAAATACCAAAGCTAAAGACGTCCGATTTCACAGAAAATAGCCCGCCAGCCGCATATTCTGGTGCCATGTAGCCACTGTGAAAATGGAACCAACCATCATAGAGAAGTGAGAGCAATGTAAATCATAGATTGCCGCAGATAGTGTAAGAAAAAACTTACTATGTTCCAACAACTCTTTTTGTATTTCCTCCTGTTTGATCTCCTCCAGTTAAGGTTCTAGCCAAGCCAAAGTCTGAAATTTTGGGATTCATTTCATTATCAAGTAAAACATTACTTGCTTTGAGATCTCTGTGAATAATCCTTAGCCTCGAATCTTGGTGGAGATAGAGGAGACCTCGAGCAATTCCACAAATAACGTGGAAACGTTTGGGCCAATCTAGCAGTACTTCTTCTCTCCTTTGATCTGCCAAAGTTTAAATCCATATCCAAAACTGCTTAAAAACCTAATACGAAATGATTTCAAATCTATGAAGCAATTAATTCTGCACAACTTTGTAAGTTTCTAGAGATCCAAACCAAAAATGAAGTAGTCCAGGCTTCCATTTGGCAGGTATTCATAAATCAAAATTTTCTCCTCTCCTTGAACACAGCATCCAAGAAGCTTTACAAGATTTCGATGCTGAAGCTTAGCAAACAACATAACTTCATTCTTCAACTCATTTAGTCGTTGTCCAGAACTGCTTGAAAGCCTCTTTACAGCAATTTCTTGTCCATCTGCTAGTGTCCCCTAGAAATATACACAATCAAATATTGAAAAATTCATGACGAAGTGATTCTTTGTTAATTCAGCCATTATTATATTTTATGTAGTGAGTTACAACTTACAACTTACAACTTACCCTGTAAACAGGTCCAAAACCACCTTCTCCAAGCTTGTTATCTCCTGAAAAGTTAGCTGTCGCACTAGCTATGGTGGTCAGATCAAAGAGCGGGAGCTCCAGAGCCCCATTTGGCTCTCCTTCATTGTTCAGATTTCTTTCTCTCATTTCTGTTTTCTCTTTTATAGTAGAAATGAACTACATGTTAGCCATAGCCTGTATGCAACAGTAATTAAGCGAACTAATAATTATATATGCAGATCGAACTTGTACTAGTTTAACCATATCTCTTCTAACCAGATTAAACTCATTGAAATCTAAATCCTTTTTTTTTCTCGCAAATTACATACCCAAATACATTTGACAACATCTGAAAATATATTGCAAAGATAGTGAGAGTGGTTAACCTACCTTTACATTTTATCCTGCTTCGGTGAAGGTAATATCCAATTAGCAGCATTCCAGAAAACACTACTGCTACTGCTACTGGAACTACAACTGTCATTGTTTTCACTTGACCATCATTTTCTTCTTCAGGGTTGTGAATTGTGATGCGATAAAGCAGATAAAAAAATATTGCAGCAGAAAAAAAGGAAAAAGAATAGTCAATTATTTAACTTTAAAAGAGCCAAAATGGACTTCTTATCAAAATACAAAGGAGAAAATAATTGAGACAAAGTATTTAATAAGCAGCTCAGGTTACAAAGTTACATACCTAATTCAGAAGCTGACATTCGAATATACAGATCCTGTCCAGTAGCCGGAAGCTGTCTGATGTCTATTAAGTCACCAAACCAGATGGCACAGCCCATACCTCCTCCGCTGATATTGATGTTTGCATAAGCCATACAAGAGCAGTTGTACAAGCATTTGGCTCTGCATTCTTTGAGATTCATACTTGTGTTCACCCAAGAGTATGTAGTATCTGGTAATTTCAAGCCAAAAAATTTAGCAAACCCATCTTTATCTCTTTGCTGGCAGCTTAATGCTTTGTTGCGCACACATCCTAGAGACCAATCCGTCAAGTTCCATTTTTTTTTAGACCTAGGCTTGAATCCTTTTAGACATTGGCAGGCTGGACTTTCAATGGTACAATTTCCATTGGCTCCACAAATACCATAATCATCACATGATTCTTTAGGCCTCGATGAATAGGCCGTCCAAGTTTGATCTTCTTTTGTCCATTGAAAGCGAGCACAAGAACTGGTTGTTTGATTCAAAACAATTCTTGAAATTATGAACTCTCCCTTGGGGTTGTACATGAAGTACAGTTCATCGTCATTGTAGACAAAGTCGAAACTATAACGAAAACTAGGCTTTTCTGGTGAACCACAAAATGTCAAGAGATTCCATGGGCTTGTACGATACAATTTTGTCGACCCATTCAAAATATATGCCTCAGGGTATGCTTGAAGTTCCATTTTAATGCCATAAGTGAAGTCTCCTGGACATGGGTCATCTGGATTTCTCCACGCCGACAAATGCCGTTTCAGACCTGTCCTGAAGTCCCAGCCCAGCTTCATTCCAGGTAACAAAGTATCAGAAGGATAATCAAAGCTTTGCCACAAATATCCTGAATTTCCATCTCTTAATACCAAATTCCCAGAATCTAAGAGCTGTAGGGTTGCACTTTGGGCACGTCTAATTGAGCTTGTCGACCAAACAATACTCCTATTATGACCCAATAGCACAAGACTGCCAGTGCTGTTTACCATAAAAATACCCGAAGAGTCGTTAATTGGGTTGCATCTGTTTGCAACCCAAACAACAGTTCTATCTGGAACATTCTTGAACCAAATTCCCAAGTGACGGTCCTTGGAACTACCTGGACTGAAGAAACCCAACTCAAAGCTCCCACCATTGGAAACTAAGGTTGTGACAGGCCCATCACCGATAGACTGGGAGGAATTAATGCTGTCAACTGCAAAGGAAATTGTGAAGAACAGAAAGAAAACATTCGTAGTGATCAACAAAAAACAAAGATCACCCATGGAACCTTTCTTCTTGAACTCTCTTCCTTCTTGGCTCCATTCAAATAAAAGATCTAGTTTAGAAAGAAAAACCCTCCCGGTGGACAATGACAACACTATATACCGACAACTGGAAAGAAGACCCTTGTGGTTCCATTTGAAAAGGCAAATTATTGACTAGTATGCATATCTGAAAACAGCATTTCGACAAGAAGTTACTACTCCCAGCTTCATTTTAAGTTTTGTCAACTGTATCCAGCCTCATTCAAATGTCAAATATTTGCAGAAAATTAAAAATTGGAAAATAATTGGCCTTTGTCAAATCCAAAGTGAATTTTTTGAATGCCACTCAAAATAATTTATAATTAATTGTGCATCCCCTGCTACAATGCCAGTCATTATCAGGACTAATTAGACGATCGGGTCAAAAGATTACAGCTGTACGGTCAAAATTATCCGGCATCTTACTGTCGAGATTGTTTAATTAATTATAAAATAAATTCTATAAAATGAGAAAACATTGAAAAAATAATTAATTATTTACCTAAATTATCATCTATTTATTTACATGATTTCATATTTATTATAGTAATATTGAATAGTTAATAATAAACACGATTTAAATATATATATATATATATAAATAATTATAAAATTGTTATATAATGACTGCTGCAAAACGTAAAAATATTTTTTTTATTTTTTAAGAAATAAATATAAATTTTAATAATCTAATATAAATTATATAATCGACAAATAATTTGTTATTTGTTAACGAACAAAATAATAATATAATAGTAATAATAATAGTTGTTGTAATAATGATTGTAGTAATATTTCATCAGACTCACAGTATGGGAAAACATCAACACTTATTTGTAATTTCGCTATATACAACAAAGAAAAAAAATAAGGGCAAAATAGTTGAAATGCTATTGATGAATAATGAAAAAATGATTTTTTTTTTATCGAAAAAGATATCATTGTATATCATAAGAAATAGTACAATTATTATCAAGTTATGACAATAAGACCCACAAGTCAACATGACAATACTAGTACAGAAAAAGTCGCACTAACAACTAATAAACTCATATCACTAAAATTATGCAAAATTACAAATCAAGCCCACAAAACCCAAAACAACCAAAACCTTAATAGTACATATAACCATAAACAAACTACCTCCACGAAAAGAAACAGTCACAACCGTCAAACCCATCACATCAGGTCTTGAGGAACTGAAAAACTTAGCGGATCTGAAGGAAACTTGATCTCCAGCAATCCAATTTTGTTGAAAAGAAAACAAAGGACAAAATGTCCCAATCTAACTACTGTAACCAAAACCAACGAGATATATTACAGGAAAACTCCTCCAACGGTAAGGTAGAATGCAACGACTCAACCCGTAATTACGGGATTACTTGGAAATTAACGAGTTTTAATCAAGTATTATCGGATGATTTGTGGTGAAATGATGATTTTGCCCCTAAAAAGAGGAAAATATTAACTTTTGACATGGGAGGTTATTTTCACGTTGACCGAGATCCGTTGCGTAGATTGAGGGATTATGATAACGTAGATAAATGGCACGTCGAATTTGGACGTCGAATGATGATTTTACGGGTCATGGAAGATTTTGGGCGATTTTTACGGTACATGCATCTCGAGAAAGAGGGTCTTTGTTTGTTTGTTAGTGGGACTCAAAAATATCTATATAAGGATCATAGGATGAGTGACAAGTGTCACCCACCCTATGGCCCTCACCTGTTTATCATTCAAACTTCTCACTCTCTCATTTTTGAAACGCACACCCGAAACCACACCATTTGACACGACCCATCTTAATCCCCCTGGATTATCCTGGGATGTGCCTGCTCCTGTTTGGCACCACGTGCCAGACAAGGGATAAAACCATAACCCGCTCATGGTGATCAAAAGTACGTAAGGATCTATGGGGTTAGGCAACGACATGTGATATCTCGGTCTCTGTTATAACCCATATCTGCGGTCAACCTGAAGGGTATAAAAAACAACAAAAGCTGTGAGCGGACAAAAAAAATCAGTTGGAAAATAATATAACAAAAATGATATTTATACCCTTCAAGGAAAAGCATGCATGCATCAGAAAACAAGTATTCAAATACTTTTCTCAAAATCAAATCATATTGTTTTTCAAAACAAAATACAGTGAAAAATGCTTCTCAATCAAAGCCATTTCCTCATTAGGGTCTCAGCCAAAAACCAAATCACAGGGTCTCAGCCCAAATCAAATCCATGTGGGACCTCAGCCCAAATATAATACCATGTGGGATGTCAGCCCATCACCATCAGTCATGATTCCAATCCCAGCAATGTGTGCCCATAAGCTCAAGGACTGCTCTGATCCTGAGCATGTTGCTGTGAACACATCACCGGTCGACAATCTCCAGATCATCGTGAACATATTATCGATCAATCTCATATACAACACTATTGAGTCGAGCCTCCATCCGCTGCTCGACAACAGGTGCATCGTGACCTCTCCTTACCTCGGAGACGAGCATTATTTCCAGGGTGTTTTCCAAGGAAACGTATTTATAACCGGACCCTCCTATAATCCGAGTCTTTAAACTCTCGGGTTTTTAAACTCAAATCATAATCATCATTTTGAAAACAGTGGAAACATATTCATAACTGTTGTAACTCAAATCAAAATAGTTATTTCTCATATATCATCTCAATAGGGTCCACGCCCGGAATATAGTTTCAAAAAATCTGTTTCCACAAAACCATCATTGAAAACAGTGTCTATCAACCCTTCATAAACCAAGAATTCCTCGAATCCTATCAAATCCACAAGTGGGTCTCATGCCCAAAATATCTTTCATAAATCTCATAACAGGGTCACAATCCGATATATTTCACGTGTGACTATACTCTAAGTCAAACCATAAATCAACTGGATCACACGCCCGAAAGATATTTCCAAATCCGGAAACCATTTCATTATTCAAATCATTTCCAAATCCAAATAGTCAAAAGGGATTTCTAACTGGGACTCGTGTCCGAATGTCGATTTCACACATCTCCTTGAAATCATTCAAAATCGTTAGTCAATCCTCAGTTTCACGCCTCTCTGTGAAACCAGTAAAATCATATAAAACACATGCACGTAGAATCAATGTTCTAAATGGTGGCCTCGGCGACGGCCTCGGCGACGGCCTAGGCGCTAGGCGGGGCTAAGCCACCACGAGTAATGGTTCTACGATCGAAAAAGCGGCAGGAGAATTAGGCGGCGTCTAGGTGGACTCGGCGGCAATTGGGCGGTCCTAGGCTGGCTAGGCGACTGGGTGGCACCAAGACTGTACAAAAAATCCCCAAAAATTCAGCTAATTTCAAACCAGATTCACCCAAAATTCACCCAAATTACAGAAGAATTGAAGAACCCAGTTATTAATTCGAGATTTGCCCATATTTGAAGAACCCAACATCGTCGTCCCACCAAGGTTGGGGACATCGCGAGTTTACGACATCATGTTCATCCACATCTCCATCGCACCATCGCCATCGAGCCATCACTATTGACATTGCCTCCCTCTCCCTCACTACTTCTCTCTCTCGCCGCTCTGTGTCTTTCTCCCTCACTTTCTCTTTGTGTCTTTGTGTAACGACCCGTCTCGAATTCCAGGATTAGATTAGTGACTAATGGAGGATTAGTGAGATTAATCGGTGATTAGTTGAGTGAAATCGGACGAATGGTGTAAAATAACCGTTTCCCCCTAGTCTTGGGTAAAATGTTGATTTTTGAGTCAGGGAGTCAAACGTACGAGGACCAATGACTGTGACGTAGATCGGGACGTCACGAGTCCATAGACAGGTGGCACGTCGAAATCGGACGTTCGACGGGAAAGTTATGGTCACAAGATCGAGATCGGGGATTTACATCTCGGGAATTGACATATATATTATTTTTATCAATTGGCAGATATTTATGTGGGACCCATGGATGAGTGACAAGTGTCACTCATCCCATTGGTAGTTTCCCTAAAAAGTGGATCTAAAGTATTAAAATATTATTTTTTTTATTATTTTATTAATTTTTCCCCTCTCATTTCTCTCTCTTTTTCCCCGTGCATCAGCCTTCACCCTTTTCTTTGTTTTTCTTCTTCAAACCATGCACCATCTCCATTTTCACCCCAAACAGACACACAGATGCATACCACCCCACTAACCGATCATTTTCTATGTTCTGGTGAGAGATTGAGAACGGTGAGGCCGATGGACGACTTGAGATTTGGGGGAATTGGGATGGGTCGTGACATATGGTATCAGAGCAGGTTTGCTCTTGAGCTACTCGCAGGTCGAGGATGTGATGTCTCTATGGGCTACAGTTCGTTATCAACTTGATAGTTAGGATGCCGGTAAGATAGTTAGTAGGATTCAATCGTGGATAGTTTCGGTTCGGCATTTGATGCCTGTGTGAGTCATAGTTCTGTTGTGGTTTGGCAGTGTGGGACCCTACTGAGGGATAAACGTAACAGTACCTTAGATTTTTGACCGTGGGATGGTTATGTTAGGATTGTTTATCACGATGTTGTAGGATTGGATACGACGATAGTATGGACTTGTGACCATTAGATGGTCAGGTCATTCTAAGTTATGAATTGTGTTGCGAGGAGTAGCTGGGTTCGGGGAATCCCAGTTGAGTTGACGGAAGGATTGGATTGACGTCCATACGATGTCAAGACCACGGGGTTGGTTAGATTGTGGATTATACCGTAGATGGCAGTTAGGTTCAGAGGAACCCTAGGGTGTGATTATGGAACCCTAAATCAAGATGGATGGTCTGGAAAGGTGAACCTTAGTGGTGATTGATGGGTTAGAGAAAATGAGTACAACAGAGTTAGTTGACGACCGTGATGAGAAACCCTAGTGTTTGGTGTTGGTTCGGAAATGTGAGACGAATTGAGACTAGTTAGGGATTGGTTGGACAGGTTACTAGCGTTAGTACTTGTCATTGGAATCCCGGAGTGGGGATACGAAGTAGTTAGTATGGGTGATTGATTCCGTTGGATGCGGAGTCTTGGTATCAATGTCTGGTGGTTGGGTCTGCACGAGTTGTGGCAGGCACTACTATCGAGGATGGATGCAGCTGTGGTTGTGAGAATCAGGGGACGTTCAGGGAAAGTTAATCTTCTTGTATGAGTTGTTAGGGTGACTGTACCCAGAGTTGTTGGGTACGAGGGAGGCAGAGTTTCTCCAACTTGAGCAGAGGTATGGGGTCGTTGCTCGGTTTGAGCAAAGATCCAGGGTTATCTTATTCGCACACAGTGTGTTGATACTAATGTTGATGCTAGTATGCTGATGCTGATGCTGATGCTGGTGCTTGTGCTGGTGCTGGTTCTGGTGCCGGTGATTATGATGACGATGAGTCACGAGTCAGGATGTGACTCCGTCGAGATGGGCATATGTTTGGTATCTATGATCCGGTAGTAGATCTCAGATAGAGTTGAATTGGACGGGATCCAGCAGGGATTGAGACGTGAGGATCGAGTAGTAATGGACCACATCCTTTTGGATGTACATAAACGATATAAGCTGGTAGGCGAACTTGGTAGTGAGTTAAACTAGTTACGGACACGTGGTTGATGTTCGAGTGGGTTGGTTCCAACCTGGGTGAAACTTCGGAATCGAGAGAGGTTGTGTTTGAGGCGACGAAGGGTGTGCTTGATTCCGCATTGGTAATGGGTATTTCGAAGTCATATAGGGTTACTTCTCATGTTTTGCCATGGAAGATGATGGTTGTTATCACCAGTAAGTTGATTATGTATTGGTGGGTGGACCGCGATTTGTTTTGGGTCATTAGGAGGAGTTGGGTATTTCGAAGTTAGGTGAGTGAGAATTCTCATTTTCTGCTTGGTAGCAGACGATGTAGGGTTACATGGCATAGTGAGTGCAGTGAGTTTTGTTTGCATTCACGTAGGATGAATTTTGATGTCATCGTCTTGCATCATCTTTGATTTTTTTTCTAGGTGGAATAACAGGGATCGATATGAGGTAATTGGAGAGAACCCATGACACTACCCACCCCCAATCCCCCGTGATTAAGGGATAAGTCATGCTTCCGTCTAACCCACGTGCGACACGAAGGCTAAACACCTGTCTAACCTCCATGGAACACATAAGCCAGACAAGGGATACCCAAGCGAACCATCCAAAACTAACTTCCAACTTCCCAGAGTGTGCAAGAACCATTGTGGATTGCATGTGACGTCTCTGTCTCCTATCAACAGCCCACACCGCTTCAACCTGGAGGGTATCGAAAAACCAAAAAGACTGTGAGTGGACAAAAATAAATAAGTAATTTAGAAAAACGTTTATAAGAAAAGACATTTATACCCTCCACGTAAAACCAATGCATGCATTCGAAAATCATTTCATTACCGAGATAATAAAAACTGTTTATGACAACCAAAATCATTTCCAAATCCATTTATAAACCATAAAATCTCGGGTCTCAGCCCAAAGCCATCAAATCCATATCATCCGGATCACAGACCAAAACATCTGAAAACCATGTGAAAATCAATAGTAAATCACAAGTCAATCAATCTGCTGGATCTTATATTACCGAGTCTTTAAACTCAAAACATATATATCAAGCCTTCCCGAGATATCAAGGAGTCTTTAAACTCAAAACACAAATAATAGGTCTCGGCGGATATCACAATAACCGTGTCTTTAAACTTACGAGTCTTTAAACTCAAAACATATCAATCAAGGGCCCTTCCCCTGTCATTAATCAACCGAGTCTTTAAACCCAAAACCAGATCCATCAATAACAATGGGTCTTTAAACCCAAAAACATGTGAAAATCATAGGAAATCTAGAAATCGATCGAAAAACTAAATTCCAAAACCAAATCCGAAATCATTATTTGAAATCCCGAATTCAAATCCAGAAATCACATTAAAACCGAAATCATAAATCATTAGAAACTGGTCCTCAAACCCAAAAGCACTTTCCGAAATCCATTTGTAAATCCTTGAATTCAAATCATAATTCAAATCCCAAAAGCAAATCATCGAAATCATATCAAATCACAACATCCTATAAAATCTCGTAAAACATGAAAATACGTAACATATCTCGAAATATGTGCAAAACAAAAATCATAAAGATCATAAGCATAAACATAGAAATCATATATAGAAAACATATAAAAAAATTATGCATGCATCATAATTTAGAAACCAAAGTCCACTCACAGACTATCCGTGTTGCCGCCTTGATACGCGTGCCATTACGCTTTCTCAGCTAATCCTCTATCACCGGACTTCCTGAACCTGTCCAAATCACATACTAAGGTCACTAACTACGTCAATATGCTTCTACTAAATACCCGTAATTTTTCCAAATTTTTAACTATTTTTAAACGCGATCCTAAACTTTCGGACATCCCGAATCATATCGAAACGATGTCTGATCGACTCAAAACCAGTCCCAAAATGTTTGTTACATCGATTAGATAAAATCACGTGTTGAACACTTTCCCAGGAATAGTACCATGAGCCGCCCAAAGGGGCTGCGCGTGGGCCTCACACACTTGCACTAGTCATTCCCTAACCTCTCGCTAAACCCGGTCTAGATTGGTTCAGACCAGCCCAGTCCAACCGAACTGGCGTGAGCGGTTCGACTCCATAATTCCTTCATTTTCAGTCTGTGTTCAATTCTAATCAGTCCTATAGCTTCGTCTCACTATTTCCTATTCCTCCACAATGTCAAAACACGAAATCTAAGTCCATCACTTACCATCCAAGTCGAAAAACAGACCTCCAAGTTTCCACCGTCACGTTCTCGCGACTTTGGCCACTTCGAGTCTCGGTTCTACGCCCAATAGTCTTGTTTTGAGCTCCAAAACATGTTCCAATTAACCAAAAAAATCAATAACAGCTAAATCATACTTCACCATTTTTGAATCCAGAAGAGACTTTCACGGAACTACTCACCTTCCATCGCTGTCGTACCTCGCCGTGACGACCACTAATCTTGTTTCGACCTTGCCTCTCATTTCCATTCAGAACCCATGAGCTAAGACCACGTTTTCCAAGTGTTTGAAGTAAGTGTTTCTCACGGTTACGGGTCCCCTATTTTCATGTTGTGCCTCACGGGTTTAGGGCCACCGTCCACGGTTGGCACCACCATCCTCCTCACCATGTAATCTTTCTGTTTCATTCACAAGTCATGTCCAAAGGATGAATATCGAGGGAATTTTGCGGAAGGATTCTCTCTGTTCCTCTGTTTTCCCCAAAATCGTGCACGAGTAACTCCCTTTGTTTTTAAAACCATTTTGAGGCGGCTGAGAAATGTTCCACAATCCTCCAGAGAAGGGACATGTAACACCCCGGAAATTCGAGGATTTTAATATTGTAAATTAATGTTTGAATTGACGCTCTTACCCTTGCGTTGGGTATGGCCAATTGTTGACTTTTTGATTTATAAATTAAATCAACTTTGACCTATGACCGTGACGTAGTTCGGGACGTCACGAGTTCATAGACAGGTGGCACGTCCATTTCGGGACGATCAGGGAAAAAGTTATGACTATCGGAAGTTCAGGGGCATTACCGTAATTTGGACATTTGGGGTGGAAATGTGGCTTTCTCTTGGAAAATAATTTTCAGTTGACCCAAGGACCGTTGGGTAGGTCTCGACGTCCTGAGTCCGTAGACAGGCGGCACGCCGAAATCGGGACTTCGTACGAGGAAGTTATGGTCACGGAAGTATTTCGCATTTAACAGAACCAACCGAGAATCGGATTAAATTAATATTTTATTATGGGATCTGATTACTTTAATCAACTCAATCTGGGACCCTTGGATGAGTGACAAGTGTCCACTCATCCCCTACATTCCCCAAATTAAGGATCTGTGTTGGCCAATAGGTTAGTTTATTGTTTTATTTTCCTTAAATCCTCACCATTGATCCTATGCTGAGATTGAATCTCAGCCTTCATTCCATCCAGCCATCTGTTTAATAATTCTCAGATTTTTCACTCTCACATTTCATTCTCTCAAACAGTGAGCACGGCTACCCTTCGAACAAACACTTCAGCACCTCACCTCTCAACCTCACACTCACGGCAACACCAGGCGGCCAACTGCCACCCTCAGGGCCCGGCCACCACCCCACAGCCACCTGCACGGCCGGAAATCCTCCCAGACCCGAGAAAGGAAACCCGAACCAGCCCAAGTCACCAACCATCCAAACCTTCACTCTGGGAACTCAACCAACGTACGGTTGGGGTTCACTGTGACGGCAGGACGACCCAGAGCTGGACTGGGACGACGTACGGCGGTGACACGGCGGTGGTAGGTTGAAAAAACCCGAGAGACCCAATTTTCTTCCCCTTCTTCGAAACGACCGTTTTTGACGTTGAATTTGTTGGTTGCTTCTAAGACACACTTAAGGGACCCAGACGACCAATTTAAACCAAGGTTCGCGGCTGGAAGCTTGACGACTCGCCGGAGAAGACGAACCAAAGCCGGCAAGCCGGTTTCCTGTCGATTTCAGGTAGATTTTGAACCTAGAAACTAGTTTTGAGTCCACAGAACCATAGAACACATTATGACGAGTTCATAGGAACAAATCCCATCAGAAATGGTGGTCGGGTTGATGAGAACTGATCGGGTCGAACCGGTGGGTCTGCGGTGACCCGGTTCTCAGACCCGGTTACTGTAGCTGATGACGTCATCATGCTGACGTCAGCAGTTGACGTCATGATGACGTCATCATGTCAGAATTCAGTCAGACCAGGACCAATGGACTGCTGACACGTGTCTCTGACACTGTCAGTGATGACGTCATGCTGACGTCAGCAGTGACGTCATGCTGACATCAGCAGTACTGTAGCACAGTTGACCAGAGGGTTGACCAGGCGCGTGGGGGCGCGTAGTTCGAACAGTAATTTTGGTGGGACCACCACCATTCTTTAGGTTTCGACGATCCGGATCCAATGGCGGTGGTTTCGGGTCGATCGAAGATCATTAAGTTGGTCAAATGAGAGTTATTGCCTTGGAAAGCGCGTTCAGGCGGCTTATCCGGACCAGTTTCGGTCTAGGGTTTCATGGTTAAATGTTAGGGGTTTGTATTTACCCTTACGTATACTTTGGATGTGACAGGAATTTTGTAATTGTACCAGATCGTGGGTAAACGGCTCGGTTTTCAGCAGGACTGTACTGTGAGTGGGCCATTTTCTTAACCCTTGCGTGCATAAATGTTTTATGGTTTATTATACTTATTCACATGCTAAAAACAATGATGGTTTTGATGATATGGAAAATATGGTTATGGCACGTTTCACGGTATTTGGGCTTGAGACTCGTTTGATGAAACTTAAAGATTGATTCAGATTTTATCTAGGTATATATATGCCTTGCATGTGGATATCAATAAAATGTATTTGGTACTGCACTGTATAGATCCTTCCATATTATATGTCTCCTCCGGATGAGGTACCCCGGAGAGGTCATGGACGTCTAGAACGTCCAGCGTCTATGACGCTAAGCATCGGGGATGCTGTACCCGACGGGGGTTTCGGGGATTGAACTCGGAAATTGAGATCCGAGTGGCACGCGTAGGCCTTGTGATTGTGACCTTATTGACGTCAGGGACGTCAGACATCAGGGATGTCGGGATTGGAGTGTATAGTGCAGCAACTAAAATTATACTTATGGTTTTATTACATGCCTTATGGTTCATATTATATGGTTTATGATTTTAAATAATGATGCATGCATGTTTGGAAACAGAGGGGTAAATTATATGTTTTACTTATCAAATGGTTTTATAAACTTGAGTTCGGTCCACTCACCCTTAATGTTTTTTGGTACCCCTCCAGGTCGTGATACTGAGGTAGAGGAGGAACCTGAGGCTGAGGCATAGATCTACTTCTGCGTACCTGAACCCCTGTTGGGTGGTGTACCCGCAGGTCCTATAATAGAGTCGTGCTCGCAACTTGTAATTCGGATTTTCATCCCTTGTCTGACATTCGTTTAATTCGGATTTGATGTATAACTTTAATTTGGTTATTTATGCATTTGATGTTTTGAGGTTAAAATTGGTATGAATTTATTGAGGTGTCAGACGGGAGTAGGGCACGTCCCCTTGTGGTCCCTGTGGGGTCGGGGCGGGTCCTGTCAGGACAAGTGCCCCACATCCATTGGGCATGAATCCAATGCACCAGGTGTTACAAACCTACTGGCACAAATCCCAAGTCAGCAAATGACCAAATTGCCCTTACATGGCAAGTTACCAAAATGCCCTTATACTTCCGAACGTCACAACTTCCTTCCTCGAATGTCGGAATCAGACGTACTACCTGTCTAAGGACTCGTGATGTCCTGAACTACGTTAGTCATCGACCAAAGTTCGTTTGACTACCCAAAGAAAAGTCAACAGTTTGCCCATTCTAGTGGCAAAACGGTCATTTCGCACCGTCCATCCGAAATCACTCAACTAATCACCGATTAACCTCACTAATCCATCATTTGTCACTAATCTAATTTCAAAATCCGGGACAGGTCGTTACAACCCACAGTCTAGACGTGTCTCGTCTTTGACTGATCTGTTGAGATGTGGGAAAATAGTTGAGGTGTGATGTGACTGACGAAGGATTCAAGAGGGTATAAGACCCTTATGATCAGGTGATGATGGATCTAGATTTGGACGTGATCTCGTTGATCAAGGTAGGTGGAGAGTTTATTGCTCTTACTTGGATAGTTGGATATGGGAATGTTGGGACTAAACTTCTTTTCGAGTTAATCCCGTAAGGGTATTAATTGAACTAGTATGTGTCCGACGGGGTCGGATTTAGTCAGACTTAGATGTGTGAATGATGGGATTGGATTCCTTTTGAAGTCAATCAAATATTAGATGGTAATCGAATGAGCGGGTAACCGATAGGTTAGGAGTTGGTGCTTCTTGGTAGACGTGGGTGAGATTGGATGCTCAGTTCGCATGAATGGGTACGCCTTGGTGGGTGTGAGTAGGATTGGTAAGTGTTGGAATTCGTGATTGGGAGTAGACGTATTGATGCTGGTCGGGTGACCAGGGGACTTGGATTGGACACGGAATTGGGAGTGTATGGTCTGTCTCAAGTGAGACTGGACAGATGGACTGATTAGCTGCGAACTATGTAGTAGGCTAGTTGGTGGATGGATGTACGGACCAGGTACGTCGTGCGAAGCCTTCTGGGAGCTCACTAGCTTTGGATTCTTGGGGAACTCCAAAGTTAAACGAGTGGAGGTTGGTGCAATCCCATGATGGGTGACCCACTGGGAAGTTGCACCGTGAGCTCCTAGGAACAAAACCCTTCGGGCTGGGCTGGTTTGGCTAGTGAGTCTAGAGGGGACAATATCGTGTTAGGTAGAGTGGGCCGCTACGCAACTCTGATCTAAATGAGACCTTTTGGGAGCTCAGTCGCTTTGCGTTCGGTTGGAAGTCACACATGGCATCATTCTACTGTTAAGTAGTACATAATTTAGTACATAATTTATCTATATAGTTTATATATGTAATACGGAATTTAATACATAATTTATATGATTATGTAGAACATTATTTTGTAGATAATTTATGTATGTAATACATAATTTAGTACATATGTTTATGTATATAGTACATAATTTAATATATTATTTATGTAATTATGGAATACATAATTTACGTATGTTAGTACATATGTTTATGTATATGTAATAATATTGCATAATTTATTAATTTTTACCTAAAAAAAACTGCCTAGCTACCTAGGTGCTAGTCCCCGACCTGCTGCTCGAGGAGTGCCCAGCACCGTTTGGAACATTGTGTAGGATACTTGGCCGAAACCCAAATATCATATAAAACATAAATCTCGAACTACGTACAATATCGTAGAAAATCTGATATAAAACATATTTAAATCATATGCACTCAAGAAATCTCAAATTATGTTCATAAGACATATAAAACAATTATGCATGCATCATATTTCATAAAACAAAGTACACTCACATACCGTCCAAACTACGCGCTCCAAAATCCGCGCAGTAAGCCACTCCGAGGCTAATCCATACTCTCCGGGACGTCTGGACCTGTCCAAATCATATGCAAAGGTTACTATCAATCTACACAAGTCCTAATTATAAACCCTCAAAACTCCCAGAATAGTCAACATGTCCCAAACACGTTTCTTAAGGCTCGACATGAAACCATTACCATTGGATTCAGAACGTCAAAAACTTTTGAACAAGACTGATTTCACCTCGAAATTGATGCCCACGCGCCTTCACGCGTCAGCCAAAGTTCACACGTGCTGGTCAACGGCGGTCAACGCTGATGTCATGTTGACGTCATCTGCTAATGGCATGCTGACATGTCTGACAACCTGCCACATGGCACACCCTGATTGGTGCCACATGTCAACCTCTGACACTACCACATCACATAATGACATCATTTGCTGACGTTATCACTAACATGTGTCACTAACACGTCAGCTCTAACAACCTAACACCCTGCTATGTTAGCTGCCATGTCATCTGACACCCTATGACATATTACTACGTGGCACCACCCCACTGCTCCATGTGGTCTAACATAGCTGACGTGGACCTGCCATGTCAGCTGCTAACTGGATCTGGCAGCTTCTGACAGCTCGCCATGTGGCACCACCTAATTGGCCACGTGGCTTGACACGTCTGACATGTGATGACATAGAATGCCACATCACCATCGTCTTCCTTCAGACAGGCCGACCCTTTTGACTGTAACAGGTCAATTTGACCCGCGACCTTGACCAGATCCTATCTTCTTCATTTCTCAATCATTGGGGGTGGGTTTCAGGTTGAATGAACAAAATGAAAGGGAATGGGGAATGATGCATGTATGTATAGGTTTGGGCCAAAGGATGTGTGACATTTGTCACTCATCTATTGGTCCAAGCTAGATATTTTGGGCCCACTAGGGAAAAACCCAAAGTCAATCGTCTTGGTTTTTGTGCAATCGTAAATAGTTCCCAAAATCGTCATTGACCCCTAACTTTCCTGTATGTTGTCTAATTTTGACTTGTCGTCTGTCTATGGACTTGTATTGTCTCGATCTACATAATGGTCATTGATCCATGTGTTTTGGACCTCCCGGGTCAAAAGTCAACATTTTACCCTTTTTAGGGCCAAAATCGTAATTTTATCCAAAATTTTCGATAATCCTCGATTAGTACTTAATTAATCCTTAATAATCTATCATTAATCTTAATTAATCCCGTAGATTCGGGACTGGTCCTTACAATCTTCCCCCTTAAAGAATTTTGTCCTCGAAATTCACACTGACCCAATTCACTGTGGAAATCCAATCCTACCTCTAACCTGAAGTACACGTCCAACATCTATCCGCATTACTCGACAGAAACCAACGTCGCTCGACCTCCGTGACTGTATCTAAGAGTGACCTGTCGTCACTGGATCTTCCAATGGTCAATCTCAAGTCTCAACGAGATATCGACACTCATCAATCTCATCTGCCACCTGCGCAGGTGTGCTTAGAATCCAAACTAACAAGTCAATCTTGCTCTCCTGTTCGGCTGACAATCCAGGCCACCAATTCTGCAATACCAAGTTGACATTCAGCTCAGTCTAGTTCAGTCCTACTCCTTCTCCTACTCAGCACTCAATTTTTCGATCATGCTCAATACTCATTCTCTGATACTAAACTGACAATCTCATTCAGCAGGAGCATCACAAGTCCTCTGTCTCACTCGACAGCTTCCAACGTCCAACACACTCACGGCGTCCAACACGTTCACGACGTCCAATACATTCACGATACTCAATACATCGATGACACACCGTCGTGCCCAGTCAGTAACTCACGACTCCACTATGCTTTCGTTTCGTAACTCTAATCTTGACTCGCTCTAGAGTCCCAACATCGTATCTCATGTTACACCGCGACCAACGCTGTGATCCTAACTCGTCACGATCCTCAGTTTTCATCTCACTCATCCACTTGGTACACAAATCAACATCTCACTCATCCTGAATATCGCTGGACCTCATCTAATACTTGCTCTACTAGAGATAATTGTACATATAATTTCTAGGGTTCCTCTAGCCCACATGGCCCTGAGCTCCATGCTCACACAATCATTGAACCCTCTCATCCACTCTGCACTTGCACACAGTATTCGATGTTCGGTCCTCGTACACAACGTACAATTAACATCGGACCCCGTTCGATTATCATATCATGTCGATCTCGAACTCAATTAGATGATCATACCTCATCGATCACATTACTCGATTCTCAACAATCATGCTATCCAACATGCACTACTCACAGGTGCATCCATATCACAGGAATCATATAGTCACTCTTAGGCCTGCTCAAGTACTGCACTCACGCCACGTCCTACCACATACCCATATCCATACATCCCATCTCTGACTATCATATGGCTGGCATGCCAATCATGGTCCAACACGGAACCTGTCTGTCTGGTCTCAGACCTGGACAAGTCACATGTCAGGACCCGACCCTCCTCTGTCAGGTCCCGACTCATCTAGAACGATATTGTCCTCTTTGGGCCACAACAATACTCAACGGCAAGCCTGCGCCCTCAAGGTTTTTGTTTTCGGGAGCTCACGGTTCAACTTCCCAAGGGGTCACCCATCATGGAATTGCACCAGCCTCAACTCGCTTAACTTTGGGGTTCCAATCCCCCCCAAAAGCCACTGAGCTCCCAAAAGGCCTCATGCTAGATAGGTGTGTGCCTACACCTTTAAGGCACACCACCCTCCTCTCCCAGACCATTCCCCCTCGCAGGAATGTGGGATTGTTCACCGTTCCCTCCAGGACACGGGTCTTACAATCCACCCCCTTTAGGGCCCAACGTCCTCGCTGGCACACTTCCCGGTCGAGGTCTGGCTCTGATACCATTCTGTCAGGATCCGACCCTCCTCTGTCAGGTCCCGACTCATCTAGCATGATATTGTCCTCTTTGGGCCTCCTTGCCCTTGCCCTCACGGTTTTGTTTTCGGGAGCTCACGATGCAACTTCCCAGGAGGTCACCCATTATGGAATTGCACCAGCCTCAACTCGCTTAACTTTGGGGTTCAATCCCCCTCAAAGCCACTGAGCTCCCAAAAGGCCTCATGCTAGATAGGTGTGTGCCTACACCTTTAAGGCACACCACCATCTCCTTCCCAGACCATTCCCCCCTCGCAGGAATGTGGGATTGTTCACCGTTCCCTCCAGGAGACGGGTCTTACAATCCACCCCCTCTTAGGGCCCAGCGTCCTCGCTGGCACACTTCCCAGTTGGGGTCTGGCTCTGATACCATTCTGTCAGGTCCCGACTCATCTAGCATGATATTGTCCGCTTTGGGCCTCCTTGCCCTTGCCCTCACGGTTTTGTTTTCGGGAGCTCACGGTGCAACTTCCCAGGGGGTCACCCATCATAGAATTACACCAGCCTCAACTTGCTTAACTTTGGGGTTCCAATCCCCCCCAAAGCCACTTAGCTCCCAAAAGGCCTCATGCTAGATAGGTGTGTGCCTACACCTTTAAGGCACACCACCATCTCCTTCCCAGACCATTCCCCCCTCGCAGGAATGTGGGATTGTTCACCGTTCCCTCCAGGACACGGGCCTTACATCACATACTGTCTCAAATCTTCTCGGAGTTCTCTCGGTCACTAGACCAACTCCATAGATAACCAATCAGTTCGCTAACCAATTTCATTCCCTGGTTCCTCCAAAGGTCAATCGTCTTACGCCACCAAGACGTACCAGTCCTGAACCTGTCAATGGCCTACCTCGACCACCATCCTGGTGATGCGAATGGTCGAATCCTAAAATTGTGTTATAAACCACTAACCCAGTCTATGTGTCTCACTAGAACACTGTCCAACAACACTCCATGGTCATCTACCACCAGCATGATCTCTCCATCTAGAGCCATAACGAGCCTATAAACATCCTACTCAGGGCATCCATTATTCATCCTTTCCTGAATGATACTTAACGTATCGTCATCCTGCACATCTCTCTAGAAGATCGTAAATCCAACTTTTTTGCCCCACACGCCACTATGGTAAAACTCCCACTAAAGTCCAAAATAGCCAACCTAGAGCAGTGGTCATAACTCTGCTCACTTAATCATCATCTCCTACCAGATTAACTTCAGAAGGGAGTCAATGACACTCATCTAGTCTGAGTGAATCCAATCTCAGTCGGCATGGTTGGTCGTCACCAATCCAACACTATCTCTATCCTTTCAATCATCTTGATCCATAACCCAAAGCGGTCCTCAAACCTTGATCCTCGACCGTCTCAATTTCCACTCATCTTGATTATCTCAATCCACGACCAATACGATCCACAATAGCTCTCTCAGCCAACGTACATATCATACTCTTGAAGTTCCATCGAATTTCGACAAGGGACATCGGGTCTCCAATTGGTGACATTCCAATTCATCAGAATCCCAAATCTACTAAGTCCACTATGTCCAACCACAGGACTCCCAACATTCTCGACTCTGTCGGTACCTTCTGACAATATGGTTGCAACCTGGGTTACGTACCCGAGAAACTCCCTCTAGCTGTGGCAACCGTATAAAACTTCTGATGATGCATTGGGAAATTCGGTACAGTCGAAATCACTACAAGCTCACCGAGCTAACTAGGGACATCATAACCTATGTCCCACAACCCTACCAACAATAAAACAGGATGGTCCCAACCTCTAAGTCGTAACTCACTCGGACCTTAATCTACGTGTCTTGGAAACCACTCATGTCTTTAGGTCAAAACCTTCTACGCAAATCCAATCGGTGGTCTCACCACCGTACCCAGTCGGAGTACTATCTCACACGTCCTACTATATGGGATCAACTCATGTTGCAACATCACTCATGCAATCCGTCTAAAGATAACTAAAGTAGAAGATATCATTCCAGGCATACCTCATGCCTTCAATAATCCAATTCAACAAGGAGGATACTGTGATCACACTAGGCCACTTGCGATCCTCTCTATCCCACTTGACCATCACCGTAGCGGTAACCACATCCTCTCGACACACTCGGCGTCCCCTCAGAATCATAAACTGTTGTAACCCTCTCCAAGGATAGATGATTGCTGCTAACATTTTGTCAACTCATCTTGGTCGTTGGATTCCATCCAACTCATCTCAGTCATCTTCATTGGGTTTCCACCCATCACATCCCACACATGTAATCCAATCCACTGATCGGTCACCTCGTGATCCGATCTACAAGTACCACTCTCCTGGTAACTTGTCAACCAAATCTCAAGTCGGGTCATCTACGACCTCGGCTGCTCACTGCAGCACATCTATCTTGACCTTCCATCGATCTTGATGCTAAAAGTCGCCATACTCAGCCCTCATCGGGGTCTAACAAGCTAATACATGGCATCTAATGCCAAATAGAATCTATCTAGGGATCATTCCCACAGTGGAAAATGCTTCTCAATCAAAACCATTTCCTCAATAGGGTCTCAGCACAAAACCAAATCGCACAAGGTCTCATCCCAAATCAAAATCCATGTGGGAACTCAACCCTAACATAATATCATGTGGGATCTCAGCCCATCATCATCAGTCACGATTTCAATCCCAACAACGCGTGCCCATAAGATCAAGGACTACTCTGACCCTAGACATGTCGTCGTGAACACATCACCAGCCAACAATCTCCAGATCATCGTGAACATATCGTCGATCGATCTTATATACCACACTCCTGAGTCGAGCCTCCCTCGGCTCCTCGAAAGTAGGCACATCGTGGCCTCTCCGTACCTCGGAGTCGAGCATTATCTCCAGGGTGTTTTTCGGGGAAACGTATTCACAACCGGACCCTCTCATAATCCGAGTCTTTAAACTCAAAATCATAATCATCATTTTGAAAAAAGTGGAAACATTTTCATAACTATTGTAACTCAAATCAAAACAGTTATTTCTCATAAATCATCTCAACATGGTCCATACCCTGAATATAGTTTCAACAAATATGTTTCCACAAAACCATCATTGAAAACACTCTCTATCAACAATTTCATAAACCAAGGATTCCTCGAACCCTATCAATCCATAACTGGGTCTTATGCCCGAAATATCTTTCATAAATCTCATAACAAGGTCACAGCACGATATATTTCACGTTTAACTATACTTTAAGTCAAACCATAAATCAACTAGGTCATAGACCCCGAAAGATATTTTCAAATCTGGAAACCATTTCATTATTCAAATCATTTTCCAAATCCCAATAGTCAAAGAGGATTTCCAACTAGGACTCATGCCCGAATCTCGATTTCACGCATCTCCGTAAAATTATTCAAAACTGTTAGTCAACCCTTAGTTTCACGCTTCCCCCATGAAACTATCAAAATCATATAAACACATGCACGTAGGATACTCGGCGGAAGCCCAAATATCATATAAAACATAAATCTTGAATTACGTGCAATATCGTAGAAAATTCGATATAAAACATATTTAAATCATATGCACTTAGGGCATCTCAAATAATGTTCATAAGATATATAAAATACTTACACATGCATCATATTTCATAAACCAAAATCCACTCATAGACCGTCCAACCTGCGCCGCTCGAAAACCGCGTCGTAAGCCACTAAGGGGCTAATCCATACTCTCTGGGACGTCCGGACCTATCCAAATCATACTCAAAGGTTACTACCAACCTATACAAGTCCTAATCATAAACTCTCAAAACTCCCGGAATAGTCAACGTGTCCCTAACACGTTTTTCGAGGCTAAAAACCTCTAAATAACTTATCAGACGATCTTTCGAGCGACTTGATACCACCACCATTGGATTCAGAACGTCAAAAATTTCGAACAAGACCAATTTTACCGCGAAATTTGTGCCCACGTGCCCTCACACGCTGGTCAAAGTGCACGCCTTGATTGGTGCCACGTGTCACCCCTCTAACACTACCATGTCACATGATGATGTCATCATCTGCTAACGTCATTACTTGACACGTGTCACTAACACGTCATCTCTGACAACCTGCCACCCTACCACGTGGCACCACCTCATTGGTCCATGTGGTCTGACAGTTCTGACGTGGACCTGCCACGTCAACTGCTATGTCATCTTACAACCCTCTAACATGTTGCCATGTGGTACCACCCCACTAGTTCATGTGGTCTGACATAGCTGATGTGGACATGCCACGTTAGTTGCTAACTGGACCTGACAGCTTCTGAGAACTCGCCATGTGGTACTACTTGATTGGCCACGTGGCCCTGACAGGTCTGATAGGTGATGACGTGGACTACCACGTCATCTTCGTCTTTCTTTAGATGGGGGGTTGGCCCGTTTGAACTGTAACATGTTGATTTGACCTGCAACCCTGACCAGGTTCTATATTCTTCATTTCCTAACCATTTTCCACCATTATTTTTCCCATTCGAGCTCATAATCTACCTAGGAGGGTTCTATGACCTCAAAATCATAAAACAAGGCCTCGAATTTACCTGTCAAGCTCAAACTCCCATGACCAAACTTCAAGCTTGCTGCCATGGCTGTCCAGGGGTCCTCTGCCTCTCATTCTTTAGTTCGTACAGACTCGTACGAGCTCCCAAAACGTGTCCAAATCATTAGAACCAACCCCAAACGCCTAGAAATCCAAAAACAAAATTCCAATCAAAATGGGTTTCGGGTTACCTGGGTTTCACAGGTTTCTCCGCCGCCCATGGCGGCTCAGCTCGTCCCTCGCCATCTCCCAGTCTCTCACTCACCCTCAGTTTCTCTCTATCTAGTCTTAGCTGAAGAAGATGATAATGGAGGTTTGGGGTGGGTTTCAGGTTGAATGAACAAAATGAAAGGGAATGGGGAATGATGTATGTAATGTATGGGTTTGGGCCAAAGGAGGAGTGACACTTGTCACTTATCTATTGGTCCAAGCTAGATCTTTTGGGCCCACTAGGGACAAACCCAAAGTCAATTGTCTTAATTTTCGTGAAATCATAAATAGTTCCTGAAATCATAAATAGGTAAGATTGTATTGCTCTGATACCAATTTGACAGGACCCGTCCCAACTGGACGTCAAAAACCGTGCCCGGTCCTGCTCCCGTCTGACAAGTCAACTAAAGGTCCGAAACTCCCCTTCAGTGCTTGCCAGACAAGGGATGTTCGCGCGGATTTCTGCTGCTGCTGTCACTGCCTCACGATCAGTCCCGAGCGTCGTACTACGGCCTGGAGGGTCACAAAACAGAAAAGGTGTGAGTGGACAAAAATGACCCCTTATAAAAACATTTATCAAAATACAATCTTACCCTCCAGTTTTCACAAACTTGCATGCATATCGTAAAACATGAGTGACCGATAAAATCCAAACATATTTTCCCATGGTCCATAAAACTCATGTTCACCAAATCAGTTCATGTTATAAAACATCAAATCCCGGCTCTCAGGCCAAAACATGTGAAAACATAATCACTGGCCATAAAGACCAAAAACCCGTACTCCATACCAGTACGTCATCACAATTAACATCAATCAGCACTAATCACAAGTGCACAATACATATATCAATCCAATCAATCTGCACTACTCACAAGTGCACAATATCACAAATCACATCTGCACTACTCACAAGTGCACAATCAATCAAACTGCACTACTCACAAGTGCTGCACTACGCGTAGGCCAATATCCAGTCACTCTCTCGGGAACAGACACCTCTGGGCTCAACCCCCTCGGGCTCAGTCACCTCTGGGCGAACACATCCCCAGGCTCAGACACCTCCGAGTGGTACATCCAGGCTCAGTCTCATCCGAGAAGCTGACTACCAAAGGATCAACTCCTGATCCTACAATCACATCCCCCAAGTTCCGGTCGTCTGGGTAATCTCCCCCCCCCCCCCCCCCCCCCCAAGCACCGACCATCTAGGAATATCACAATCACAATGAAAACCATCCCGAGAATTACATCCCAAAACATTTCAATAGAATAATCCGAAAATCATCATTGACTCACCAACCAAGTCAAAACATCATTTTAGAAATCATTTAAACTCCGGCCCTAGCCCAAAACATCATCTGCACATTCCTCGTAAAACGTGCCCGAAAGATTATTAAAATAATCATAAAATCCCAATAAATCATTAATTTCACAATTTCACAAATGACTCCAATTCCGAGTCAAAATCACTATTCACTTGGATTCTCATGCCCAAAATAACATTATCACGCAAATCCATGCGTTGCAACCTCCGTTGCCATTTTCACGTAAATCCACGAAATTGACCCTCGACTCATTCCCGAGTCACCACATCATTTTTCAATCCATGACTCAATAATCCGAGTCCAAACATCATTTTCAATCAATTTCAATCCCGGACTCATAAACCAAGTCCAAACATCATTTTTACCAAATTTCGTAATTTCTCGAAAATCACCCAATAATAATAATATAATAATCATAAAACCGAGAAATTACCGGATTGAAACATAAATCATGCCCAAGCATATAAAATCATATAATAAGGCATTTAAATCATATATGCATGCATCACGGTTAGAAAACAAAGTCCACTCACACACACCGTCCAAAACGGTCCGTTTCCGAGTTGCACGTTTTTCCGTAAAATCTGGAAATCACAACTCCTGTCCAAAATCATTATAGAGGGTTACTAACATCTCAAAATACATCATATAATTTTCCCCAATTTTTCCAGGATTTAAATACGTATTTTTAACGTAATACAAAACTTCGGATACGCGGAACATTATCGAAAGAATATCCGATTTCCCCGAAACCAACGTCAAAATGTTCGTTACACTGAGAGGATCAAAAGTCATGTTGACCTCACCTTGAGACTAGGCCGGACGCGCCTCCACGCGCCGCCGTGAGTGGCTGCGCGTGAAACCCACGCGCCTGCTACAGTGCTGTCCCTCTCACCCGTTTGTCTGGTAAACGGGTCGTTTAACCCGCGATCAGACCCGTTTGGTTTTCTGTCAATTCCACACTGAATTCATCAATTGAACATTCATACAGCTTCGAATTAAGTTCAATTAAAGATCTGTGGACTCAATTTCAAACAACCTTACCTATAACCCCACGATCACAGTTGATCGTTCGAAGGTCCTCCGGCCATAGTTCATCATTCCAAAACCTTCACCGTCACACGATTTCCCCAAATTGATTCAACCAGAAGTATCAAGGGACTCAGGTAAGCATTTTACCCAACTCAATTGAATCAATTTATTGCTCAATCTTCGCGACTCACACTCGAACATCCGTACACTGTGCAACCATGGAGCTCAGTCAATCTCAATCAGTTTCTTCCAATTGATGGATCCAGAAGCATCGTGGGATCCTCAGGAACATAATCCCCAGCTCAATTTCAACAATCAAAGCCTCCAATTCCTCGACTCAATCTCGAAAATTCTGAAAGTTTCCTTCCTCAGTTCTACCTCAATTCGACCTCAATTCCACTTAGTTCCTTCTACAAAATTGATCGTAGTAATCCCAGAAGACTGAAACTGAACCCAATTTCGATCAACAAGGCTCAATTCATCCAATTTGATTTTTCCTCCCAAAAACCCAATTTTCGAATTCCCAGTTTTTCAGCCATTAATCGATCCCAGTGTTTCCCCAGTTTAATCCCCTCTCTCAAACTCACAATTTCCCCTCAAAACTGGTTGTGAAAGGGAGCTCAATTCTCCCAATTTTGATTCCCCTTCTCACGGGTAAGAAAACAAAGAAGAAGAAAAATGGGGAAAAAGATGGAGGAATGATGGTGTAGGAATGATGATGTAGTAATGATGGTGTTGGGAGGGAAACATGGACCAGATTTTAGGGGATGGGTGACACATATCACTCATCCGGATGTGCACAGTCAACGGGTACTGTTCATATTAAAATATTATTTTATTCCCGGTTCGTTCGGTTAATCGAGCCCGATTCCGTGACCATAACTTCCTCGTCGAATCTCCGATTTCGGCATGCCGCCTGTCGTTGGATTCGTATCGACGAGACCTACGTAACGGTCCTTGGCCCTCGTCCATCGGACCTCCCGATCAAAAAGTCAACATTTGGCCCCTAACATGCCAAATTACCAAAATACCCCTCAACTTCCGAACATCATAACTTTCTCTACGAATGTCGGAATCGAACGTGCCACCTGTCTATGAACACGTGACGTCCCGAACTACGTCCCAGTCATTGGTCAAGGTCCAATTGACCGCCCGAACTAAAAGTCAACATTTTGCCCACGCTAGGGGCAAAACGGTCATTTTGCACGTTTCTTCCGAATTCACTCAACTAATCCCCGATTAGTCATTCTAATTCTTAATTAATTAATATTCAATCCCGATATTCGGGACGGGTCATTACACTAACGTCAGTAGGTGACGTCGACATGTGACATTAGCAGTGACGTCAACAGGTGACGTTAGCGGGTGACATCAGCAGGTGACGTCAGCATTGACCAGTATTGACCAAACTTTGACCGGTGCGTGTGGGTGCATGTGCACAAAATTTAAGGTCAAATTGGTCTTGTTTGAAAGGTTTCGGCGTCCTGAATCCAATGGTGGTAGTTTCAGGTCGATCGGATATCATTTGGTTGGTGTTTTAGAGGTTTTTCTCCTCGAGAAGCGTGTTTGGGATGAGTATTATGTTCCGGGGTTTTTAGGGGTTTATTATATGAACTTGTGTAGATTGTTAGTGACCCTCGGCTATGACTTTGACAGGCTCGGACGTCCCGTAGACTTCTGATTGACTTACGGCTTGTGTTTCGAGCAAGCGGGGGTACGTGTGAGTGGACTTTTGTTTTCGTAACTCTATGCATGCATTTTTACATGGGTTTTATTGCTTAGTAATGAGAATTTCTTGACGATTGGTTACATATGATTCATGTGGATTTCATCGGAAATTTTATGAATACTTAAGAAAAATGATATTAAAATGTTTTGAGATGAAATTGGATTTATTAAACCCTGAATCCTCAATGAGTTATAGGGAATGGTTTTATACTTGTGATGTTGTGTTTATATGACTATTTGAATGGCTCGTTTTACGAGGTTTAATGTGACTGTGATATGATATGATTGTGAATATATGATGGTGTGACTATGTTCCGATGATGGTGATGATTGTGATGATGTGAGATGTGATGGATGACCCACTTGAGATGCCATTTGTGATAGATAGTCTCGGACATCGAGCTGGACTGCGTCATTCCCGAGATTTGTCTCAGATGTCGAGCTGGGCTCTATCATTCTGAGACTCATCTCAGACATCGAGCCTCAAGCTCCGTCATTCCTGAGAATATGACCGTGACTCGGATGTTTAGTCTAGGACTCTGTCATTCCCGAGCCGGTCCACACTCGGACGTCGAGTTTAGGACTCCGTCTTTCCCGAGTGATAGCAATATACCGGTAGTGCAGTTTGTTATGATGATTTCATAGCAGACATCGAGGTTGATTTGATATGTTGGTGCATGCAGTGTGACTGATATGACTACTTGCTGGTATGTTACATTGTGTGGGTACATGACATGAGTTTTAAATGGCCAGGCTTTTAGTAAGTCTAAATATTCTGGAGTTCCTAGTTTTCTAGTTACTACACGTATTTTGAGATTCATGTTTTATTCATAAATTTGATGCATCCATAACTTTATTAAACGAAAGGTTTAATAATTGTTTTCGGAAAATAGTTTTTCTAAACCTTTATTTTTGTCCACTCACACTTTTTATTGGTTTTGACACCCTCCAGATTGATCACGGACACAAGCTGTGTGAGGGCTGAGGCACAACGGTGAGTGCGTACTCTGATTATTCTGGTTGTATGTGGTAGTGTCCCTAGTATGGCACGTGGTTAGGATGTTGATTTAATCCCAAGGATAATAAGGTATTTTTACAAGGTCGAGTCAGACGAGGGCAGGTCCTCCCACGCTAATCAAGGGTGATTACGGGGAGGGTCCTGTCATAAAGATTTGAGGAAATAAAAGATTTTGAAGGAAGATTTTGAATAAGGGGATGAATTGAAGAAAATAGCAAAATAATGTGATGGGGAATTCAAATCTGAGTATAACTCAGACCAAATAGTCACCACAAATAGACTCTTGTTACGAACCCAAAAAAAAGAGAGGAAAAACGATTGATGGGAGGAGGGAAGAAGATAACCTTCCCCCTCCTCTCCCTTAGTTTTTTTTTTCCTTTGGGACTAGGAGGAAAGAAAATAGAGGTTAAGGTTTTTCAGCTACTTAGACATTATGAAAAAAAATGACATAGTTTTAGTATATATATATATATATAATATAATTAGATCATATTTTATAAGAATTTTACGATTTTAATCTTAATTAACTCTAGATTCAAAGAAGAAAATTTTCGCAGATAGAAGCAAAGACTCTTTGTGATTCATAAATAATACGATTATATCCTCGAAGAGTATGGATAATGAGCAATGATAATTCCTTATCATATATGTCTTCTTCAGAGAAACATGAGATATAAGCAACCCAGAGAAATTTATGAACGGAAAACATGTTAAAAGAAAATGAAGAATCGAAAGAATTGGGTTTTGGGTTCTCAACTGTTGGCAGTCGCTGGCAGTCCGAGGGAGGAGGCGGCTTTGTTGCTCCGGCTCCGGCATCCAAATATCAATCATGACTGTAATCCCTTTCTCTTTTGTTCTTAGAAATGGAATTGTTTCCGAGCGAACGATTACTTTCTCCCTCTAAGGCCGTCAGGTTTCAAATTCAATTTTTTCGCTCTTAAAAACAACTATTTATAGTCCTAAACAGTTTTTTTTCTTTCTCAAATCCTGCAATCTTAAATGTAGATAACTGTTCTACCCTCAAATTTTTTGTTAGTTTAATTAAAAAAAATTTGTCAGTTAATAATATTTTTAATTAACTTTTATTTGTTCTTGTACAACCATACATCGCCCCAAAATTAGAGTTAGACCTGTGACGCATAATTTCTATCAAGTCTAAATTACTCAATGTTATTATTTAATAGAATTAACCACTTATTAATAATAATATTCTTTTTGAGAATTATTTATTATTAATAGTTAATTATAAATAATATTTATTTATAAAAATAATTATTTATTAATTGCAAAATCTCTAAACCAATCAAAATGCTCTAATGACTTATTGACTTTCTCTATAAATAGAATTGCTCACCTCATTTCTCTCGAATTCCTAACTTTACTACGAATACTTTGTCTTATTATATCAAAACATATATATTGTAAAAAAAATTCCAAATTGTATTTCACCCGTCTGAATTTGGATTTGGTAGATATCTATATCGATTCAAATTGTGGCTACCTCTGCTCTTATCCATGTTAACTAATATACTCTGAGAAGGTAGCTTATTTTGGTGGCTCGAGGGTTAAACAAATATGGCATTGCATATGTTTAATTTGTTTGATCGCTTTGTTTGTATGTATGCAATTGATGATGATTTTAATAATGCAGGCTCAAGATGAGAGAGGTCATGCCAAAGGGTGTGACTTTTGGGAGTGGTTGGATCCAAACATGTGCAAAATGTCAATGAAATAATTCCTAGGTTGCTACGGAAGTTTGACATAGGAGAAGAGCAATTGTTGAATGACAAGAGGAAGGTGTTTAGGCTTTCAATTGCACTTATGTTGACTTGGGTTGTATTGATTGGAATTATGTATGTGTAAGGTTTGAATAAAAGCTTTGAGTTAGTGGTAAGATATGTATGATGTAGGATGTTATGAATGGTGGAATTTAGAGAATCAACTAATTTGACAATTTGAGCATAAGCTTTGAGTAACCTGTTAGGATGTAGCCACTTTGAGCATAAAAATTAGGGTTTGATGTCAGGACCCACCCCGGTTTCACCCCGAAACCCGAGGTAAATCCTGCTCCCGTCTGACATCCCGACACAAAAACAGTCAGACGCAGGAGAAAGCACTCAACAAAAAAAACCGAAGTTAGAGTTTACAGAGCATAGTACGAATACAATGAAATAAGAACCGATGACAATTACACGCACGTGGAAGAAAACTTAAGCACTCTGGGACCCTGCTCGTCACTTCTATGCCTCAGACACTGCCTCGACGTCAAGACCCCGCGCTAGCTCCACAACCTGGAGGGCAATTTAAAACAGAAGATGTGAGTGGACCATAAGAAAAGTTCTAAAACCATTTATCAGAAAACCGAGTTTAACCCTCCGTTTTGAAACCACATGCATAACCCAGTTATCAAAACAGTAGGATCCACTACTCAGAATACATCATAAGAAACAGAAACACTATAAAACAATTATAGAAATCATGGAATATGAATCATAAAACCGTATCCAAACCATGAACATCAAAGCATCATTTTCCGATCAAACCTGCTGGACCTATCCGAGTCTTTAAACTCCCGAGTCTTTAAACTCAACAGGCCTCAATAATATCCGAGTCTTTAAACTCCCGAGTCTTTAAACTCAATAGGCCTACGGGGGGAAATATCAATATATCCGAGTCTTTAAACTCTCGAGTCTTTAAACTCAATCCTGGCCCGTCCCCCGTTAATTAGAATCCGGGTCTTTAAACCCAATAACCATATCCAGCAAATCCAATCCAAAACCATTTGAAAACCATTTCTAAATCCATATCCAAACCCGAATTCGAAATCACTAGTCCGATGCCCTTCCGGCATCCCGAATCGCCATTCCGAACCCAAATCCGGAATTCACTTTTCAACTTTGAAACCAAATTCCGCTTTCCGAAATCCAATTCTAGAACCAAAAACCTTGATTATCAAAATCATGTTCCAAAATCCATTTATAATTATTGAAAACCATTTATTGTTTGAAATCCCAAAACCATGGCATCATAATCAGAAATCAAGACTTTCTCGTAAAACGTGCCAAATACGTAATTTCTCGAAAAACGTGCAATTATGTAACACAGTTATAGCATATTCAAATAATCATGAAATCACATATAAAACCATAAATCAAGTAATGAAAAGCAGTTATGCATGCTCAGTTTAAGGAAGAAGTCCACTCACAGTACCGAGCCCTCAATCGCGTCCCGAACGTCCTGCACGTTCCTCGGCTTCCTCGGGAAATCCCGATCCTGTCAACAACCACCAAATTACGTCACTAACACGTCCACAAGTATCCACCTAAATTCCCTCAAAAATCCCCGGGTCCTAAACGTAACGAACCGGAACCCTAAACCTTCACCCTCGCGAAACAAAACTCAAACGACGTCCGATTAACCCGAAACCTTCCAATGGACTCGTCACAACTCCTGGACCAAAACCCATGTTGACCACTTTCCCTAGGACCGCCGCACGCGCCCCCACGCGCCGCCCAAAGTGGCCGCGCGTGGCCCTCACACGTCAGCTACAGTACCACCGTCAACCTCATGTCGACCCGGTTCACACCAATGCTGCAACTCGAACCGGCGAGACCTGTTCTCTGCCGTCCGACCACCATTTCACCTCTTTTCTTCACCTCTAGCTTCGTCCAGCCCTACTTTATCCATCCCCGTCCTTGAATCACCGCGATTCAACCCGTAGCTCATCGACTCAAGCTCGAACCAGACGGCCCGAACTCCCCTGTTTGCCTTCCCGGCCACCCAGGTCACCTCCCGTCACGGTGGCAACACCAGACGGTTCCTAGGACCATTCTAAACCGCACCCAACTCACCTGGAACGTCGACTCTACGCCAATCTTCATGACTTTCGGTTTGAAAGTCATGGCTAAAACAGAGCACGCAGAGCACCTGCCGTCGTGCTAACCGCCACCGTATACCCCTGTCACGGCAGCATAACCAGGAGATACCCAGGCCTCCCCTGAGTCACCTAGACCACCCTAGACTCAACGATTCTACCTCTAAGGCTACGACTTCCATTTTGAACTTCTACGGCTAAACAGAACATCGAAATGGGGATGAGGGAATTACCTGCCTTCTGTCACCGTCGTGAGCTTCGTTTGGGCTGGTGGACTCCTCGCTCCCCTCACGACACCACCACGATCTCAATAGCACCGTACACGGCCGCCACCGCCACGATTTCTCACAAACTCCCTGATTTCCTTCCTATTTCCCTCCTGATTTTCCCGCAGCTCTCGACGCCCTCACACACAGCCACCACACCGTTAGCCTCTCTCACTGCTTCCCTCTCACTCCCTGCTCACTCTCACACACTCACAACTCACCAGCACCCTCGATCAACCCTCAATTCTTCCTCACAATCTCCCTCTGTTTCACTCTGGTTGAAGAACACGAACACACACGGGTGCACCCCAATTATTTGGGCCGTGCACACACACAAGAACCCCCCAGAAGCACTACACACCTGCCACATGTCACCATCCACTCCATCCTCTCCCACATGGCTCAATCCCAGCCGTCCATCTGTCCCTTTCTCTGCACAATTTCCAGAGCACAAAAGACAAAACTGCCCCTCTTTTTAACCCAATTTAACGAATTTGCCACTACCTTTCTAGACCCATAACTCCCACATCGTAAGTCCGATGAACACGTGCCGCCTGTCATCGAACTCAGGACAACGAGATCTACGTAACCATCCTCTATCAACGTACCAAAACCCGATCGTCCAAAAAGTCAACGTTTCCCCTTCTTTTAACCAAATTACGGTTATGCCCTCAACCTTCCGAACATCATAACTTCCTCCTCGGATGTCGGAATCAGGCGTGCCACCTGCCTATGGCTTCGTGACATCCTAAACTACGTCCTGGTCACTGGTCAACACCCATTTGACCACCCGAACTAAAGTCAACATTTTTGCCCAAGTTAGGGGCAAAATCGTCATTCTAAACTTACGGACCTATCGGGACCACCTAACCACCGATAAACCTCACTAATCCCACCTTAATCACTATCTTAATCCCGGCTCTCGGGACGGGTTGTTACAATCTACCCACCTAAAAAGAATTTCGTCCCCGAAATTCCACAGCTAGTTCCCGACACCTAGGGTCTCCTACCCGGTAATCAGCACTAGGTCAATAACAACCTCTCCTGGGTTTCCTGTCTATCATCTCCACCTTGGGTATTTCACACCATCCCCAACTACTGTTACCACGGCCAACCCTCTCTATGTAACAACTGTATGGTGTACGCAAGGGAAACTCTATGAACAGAAAACAAAGGTATTTTACAATACCTCATATGGAATACCCGAATAAATTCACAGAGCACATCCCCACGTACTACCCCACCTTCCCAAACCAACTCGACTACCACGTCAGCCACTATCGGAATAAATCTACAAAGTCTTAAAGGCAAACTCTAGCTTGTGGGTTCTCTCCTCTCAATAACCTTATCTCGATCAGTTATAGTCACTCCTTTCTTATTCCCTCCGTCATCCTTCCACTGTAACACTCCCCAGATCACCTAGGGAAAATCCTAGACTCGTTCCCCGACTCCAACAACAAAACTGGGTACAACACAAACAAGGCTAATAAAGTACCTGTCCCCGCATCTAGTGCCGACTGAGCTTCCTGCTGCATCATCGAGAACACTCGGGCCTGAGATCCCGACGCTCTACCATGTCCCCTCGAACTACTAGTGGCACCACCACCTCCTCTCGGGCCTGCTGTCCCTGACGCTGTACTCTGTCCGAGCTCCACTGCTTCTCGACCTACACCAACTTCCTGTGGCAACAATGGACACTCACGCCGAAAATGACCTCGCTCTCCGCAGTAGAAAAACATATCCCGACCGGAAAGACCTGGTCGCCCTGTTGATGCAATGGACGTCGCACTAGCTTACGGAGTCGGCTGTGCTCGGTAACACCAAAATCCTAAACTCTGGAAACTACCAGGCCTACCAAAACGGTCATCGCCCGACGACGACGCTCCACCGAAGTTACCCCTTTTCGGTGTCCGCTGGCTCGACGCTCCAGAAAAAGATGGCTCCCGGCGCCGCACCGGCAAACTAGCCTCAACCCTCACCGCAGCATCCGACAAGTCTCGGAGGGTAGCAAACGATCCAGCCGTCACGATGGCTCGAATCTCGCCTTGCAAGCCCAATTCAAACCTACAGCATTTCTCGGCTTCAGTGGCCACAAAAGCAGGAGCAAACCGAGACAACATCTGGAATTTCCGTTCATACTCAGCCACTGTCATATTCCCTTGTTGAAGCTGCAGGAATTCAGCCTCCTTAGCATCCCGGAAAGAACGAGGATAATACTGCTCCAGGAACCGTTCCCTAAACGTCTCCCAAGTCACCGTGTGGGCATCCCAGCCAGACAATTCGAGGGTATACCACCACTCGTACGCCGCACCATCCAGTAAAAACGTAGCCAACAACACTCGCTCCTCTGGCGGGCAATGCATCACCGCAAAGATCCGCTCAAGTCTGGTAATCCACCTCTGGGCTTCCTCAAGATCAGCCCCACCACTAAAAGTAGTAGCCCCGAGCCGCTGGGTTCGCTCAATCGTAGCACTCTCCGTTCCCCTCGCCATTCCTTCGTCAGGTCGTGGAGAGGGTCCACGTCTTGGAGGCATCGTCAACCGCACGCTGAAAGAGGCATAGAAGTAGTCAAACAACTAAAACACAACCTCACAAACCAACAGACCCATCAAACTCGACAAACCTATGCTCTGATACCAATTTTCAGGAACCACCCCGGTTTCACCCCGAAACCTGAGGTAAATCCTACTCCCGTCTGACATCCCGACACAAAAACAGTCAGACGCAGGAGAAAGCACTCAACAAAAAAACTGAAGTTAGAGTTTACAGAGCATAGTACGAATACAATGAAATAAGAACCAATGACAATTACACGCACGTGGAAGAAAACTTAAGCACTCTGGGACCCTGCTCGTCACTTCTATGCCTCAGACACTGCCTCGACGTCAAGACCCCGCGCTAGCTCCACAACCTGGAGGGCACTTTAAAACAGAAGATGTGAGTGGACCATAAGAAGAGTTCTAAAACCATTTATCAGAAAACCGAGTTTAACCCTCCGTTTTGAAACCACATGCATAACCCAGTTATCAAAACAGTAGGATCCACTACTCAGAATACATCATAAGAAACAGAAACACTATAAAACAATTATAGAAATCACGGAATATGAATCATAAAACCGTATCCAAACCATGAACATCAAAGCATCATTTTCCGATCAAACCTGCTGGACCTATCCGAGTCTTTAAACTCCCGAGTCTTTAAACTCAACAGGCCTCAATAATATCCGAGTCTTTAAACTCCCGAGTCTTTAAACTCAATAGGCCTACGGGGGAAATATCAATATATCCGAGTCTTTAAACTCCCGAGTCTTTAAACTCAATCCGGGCCCGTCCCCTGTTAATCAGAATCCGGGTCTTTAAACCCAATAACCAGATCCAACAAATCCAATCCAAAACCATTTGAAAACCATTTCTAAATCCATATCCAAACCCGAATCCGAAATCACTGGTCCGATGCCCTTCCGGCATCCCGAACCGCCATTCCGAACCCAAATCCGGAATTCACTTTTCAACTTTAAAACCAAATTCCGCTTTCCGAAATCCAATTCTAGAACCAAAAACCTTGATTATCAAAATCATGTTCCAAAATCCATTTATAATTATTGAAAACCATTTATTGTTTGAAATCCCAAAACCATGGCATCATAATCAGAAATCAAGGCTTTCTCGTAAAACGTGCCAAATACGTAATTTCTCGAAAAACGTGCAATTATGTAACACAGTTATAGCATATTCAAATAATCATGAAATCACATATAAAACCATAAATCAAGTAATGAAAAGCAGTTATGCATGCTCAGTTTAAGGAAGAAGTCCACTCACAGTACCGAGCCCTCAATCGCGTCCCGAACGTCCTGCACGTTCCTCGGCTTCCTCGAGAAATCCCGATCCTGTCAACAACCACCAAATTACGTCACTAACACGTCCACAAGTATCCACCTAAATTCTCTCAAAAATCCCCTGGTCCTAAACGTAACGAACCGGAACCCTAAACCTTCATCCTCGCGAAACTAAACTCAAACGACGTCCGATTAACCCGAAACCAATTCCAATGGACTCGTCACAACTCCTGGACCAAAACCCATGTTGACCACTTTCCCTAGGACCGCCGCACGCGCCCCCACGCGCCGCCCAAAGTGGCTGCACGTGGCCCTCACACGCCAGCTACAGTACCACCGTCAACCTCATGTCGACCCGGTTCACACCAGTGCTGCAACTCGAACCAGCGAGACCTGTTCTCTGCCGTCCGGACACCATTTCACCTCCTTTCTTCATCTCTAGCTTCGTCCAGCCCTACTCTATCCATCCCTGTCCTTGAATCACCGCGATTCAACCCGTAGCTCATCGACTCAAGCTCGAACCAGACGGCCCGAACTCCCCTGTTGCCTTCCCGGCCACCCAGGTCACCTCCCGTCACGGTGGCAACACCAGACGGTTCCTAGGACCATTCTAAACCGCACCCAACTCACCTGGAACGTCGACTCTACGCCAATCTTCACGACTTTCGGTTTGAAAGTCATGGCTAAAACAGAGCACGCAGAGCACCTGCCGTCGTGCTAACCGCCACCGTATACCCCTGTCACGGCAGCACAACCAGGAGATACCCAGGCCTCCCCTGAGTCACCTAGACCACCCTAGACTCAACGATTCTACCTCTAAGGCTACGACTTCCATTTTGAACTTCTACGGCTAAACAGAACATCGAAATGGGGATGAGGGAATTACCTGCCTTCTGTCACCGCCGTGAGCTCCGCTGGGGCTTGTGGACTCCTCGCACCCCTCACGACACCACCACGATCTCAATAGCACCGTACACGGCCGCCACCGCCACGATTTCTCACAAACTCCCTGATTTCCTTCCTGTTTCCCCCCTGATTTTCCCGCAGCTCTCGACGCCCTCACACACAGCCACCACACCGTCAGCCTCTCTCACTGCTTCCCTCTCACTCCCTGCTCACTCTCACACACTCACAACTCACCAGCACCCTCGATCAACCCTCAATTCTTCCTCACAATCTCCCTCTGTTTCACTCTGGTTGAAGAACACGAACACACACGGGTGCACCCCAATTATTTGGGCCGTGCACACACACAAGAACCCCCCAGAAGCACTACACACCTGCCACATGTCACCATCCACTCCATCCTCTCCCACATGGCTCAATCCCAGCCGTCCATCTGTCCCTTTCTCTGCACAATTTCCAGAGCACAAAAGACCAAACTGCCCCTCCTTTTAACCCAATTTAACGAATTTGCCACTACCTTTCTAGACCCATAACTCCCACATCGTAAGTCCGATGAACACGTGCCGCCTGTCATCGAACTCAGAACAACGAGATCTACGTAACCATCCTCGGTCAATGTACCAAAACCCTATCGTCCAAAAAGTCAACGTTTCCCCTTCTTTTAACCAAATTACGGTTATGCCCTCAACCTTCCGAACATCATAACTTCCTCCTCGGATGTCGGAATCAGGCGTGCCACCTGCCTATGGCTTCGTGACATCCTAAACTACGTCCTGGTCACTGGTCAACACCCATTTGATCACCCGAACTAAAGTCAACATTTTTTCCCAAGTTAGGGGCAAAATCGTCATTCTAAACTTACGGACCTATCGGGACCACCTAACCACTGATAAACCTCACTAATCCCACCTTAATCACTATCTTAATCCCGGTTCTCGGGACGGGTTGTAACATTGGACACGAGTTAGTATGGTACGATATTAGATGATGTCAGAACCGTACCGTTTAATTTTAATTAGTTCGATATTGTCTGGTATTCCACAATTTGAAATTAATATAGAATTGTACTGTATCGATTAAGTTCGGTACCATTTCGATTTTGAACCAAAATTTTATGAAATTGTGAAATGACCCATAACAACATTCATCGTTGAAGACTTCATTCCCCACAATGAAGAGTTTTACCTTAATATTGTCTCAGACCGACTTGAGAATAACATTAATTCTTCGAATGTGGGGGAATTGATATTGAAGAAAACTTGGACAAAGTATCTTCACATGCCATTTTGTTTCCCAATACTCACTACTTATTCAAACTTCTTTGATTTCATTTTCGAGAAAATAAAAAACCTAAAACCTATAAATGTATCTTTTATAAGATCTTAATACTAGCTATATACCTTCCGACCATCATTCCATGCTTAGGGTTTATAACTTTATATAATTATGTCTTTAATTATATAAAATATTAAATAAAGAAACCGATTCAATATTGATGTGGGGCCATTTTTTGAAACTTCGGAATCATACCGACTTGAATCAGTACTGGTTCGGTAATCATCGCTTCGGTTTTAACATTTGATAAATTTTTTAGTTTGGTTTGATCTATAAAGGTATAGTTTCGGTATTTTGGTCATTCTATATGTCCAACTCTAATTAAAATTGATAAAAGAAGAAGTATAGTATTTGACAATAACAATTTGAGCCTAAGCCTTGAGCAACTTGTTAGGATTCCAATTTGGTCCCTTTGAGCATAAAAAATGATCAAAAAATAATTATAGTATTTGAAATAACAATTTGCGCATAGATTTTGAGCAACTTGTTAGGATTCCAATTTGGCCACTTTGAGCATAAAAATTGATAAAAAAAGAAGTATAGTATTTGAAATAGCAATTTGAGCATAAACTTTGAGCAACTTGTTAGGATTTCAATTTGGCCACTTTGAGCATAAAAATTGATCAAAAAAGAAGTATAGTATTTGACAATAACAATTTGAGTAAGAAATGAGCATAATCTTGTCATTCAAATGTGAATCATTAAAAAATCAAGCAGTTTGTCTAACAAAACCACCACTAGCTAGTAGACGTCTACAAAACCTACAAACATTAAATGGTTCCAAAATGAATCCAATGTAGAGCAAAAATTAGTGGGCTAGCTAGTAGCTGTATAAGAATAGTACCAATGGGGTTCCTTTGCCGTCTTAGGCTAATCTTTGTTGATTGTCTTTGGCTTTGGCTTTGTCATTCCCTTTGCAGATGACTTGAGCCTCTTTCCTTTTGAATTGCCAACTGCACATTCTTCTTGTGGCTGGGCTTGTGAGACTTGGATAGCTTGAGAATCAGGAATTTGTGGTGTGATTGTTTGAGACACGGGTAGGTTAACATGGGACCTTATTCTCTTTGTAGGCCTTTTTTGTCTAGTTCTTCTCGTTGGGGTTGTGGCAGGAGAACATAATCAGTCCAATCCTACTTGTTGTGATGATTTAGCTTGGGTATGTGGCTGTGGAACTTTACTTGGCTGTGGTGCTTCAATATGGGCAATTGGTGGGTTCTCATTGGGTAGAACAACAACAATACTGCAGGATGTATCCGGTTTCCTCCCTCTCTTCATCTAATAACATTGAAACACACACAACAACACATTTTTCATTAGCATCACTATAGGCCACAGTTTACTCATTCCTAAACATCACACTTGATAATTTATCACTATAATTCACACATTACACTTTAGCAGTTCGTCAATGGTAATACTGAAAGCAATCACATTTCACATTTCACACTTTACATTCATCACTCACTATTAACATTGTTGAAGCAGAAATCTTACTTGCCACGAAAAGTTTTCACAATCCCTACAAACAATAAATAAGAGACAAACATGGTTAAGGTTGAATCCCCGATGGGGGAAGGGAAAGAGAAGGGGAGGGGGGTGTTAGCTCAACAAAAAACGCTCTGATACTTAAACTATCTTTGAGAGAGGAAAATGAATACTTCGAAGTGAAGAATCGGCTTACCTTGAAAGTGAATTGATGGTCTCTATTTATAGAGAAATCTTGTGAGTCATGGAGTGTTCTGATTGGTCGGTTAATTTTGTAATTAATAAATAATATATTTTTAATAAATGATATTATTTAATAATTACAATAATTTCTCAATATGATGATAATTATAGAAATTTAATATTAATAATTATTCATTATTAAGAATAATGACAAATAATTTTCAAGGGGAATATTAATATTAATGTGGCTTTAACCAAATTAAATAATATATTTATCTTGAAATATATTATTTAATGTGCGAGTGTTTTTGAGCCATTAATATCATTACCAGAGACAATTTAGACATTATGGAAATTATGGACCACATGGCAGCGCCACATTTTTTCTGTGATCTATGGCTCCACAAATGCCTCCACATCACTTAGGAATTCAAGGAATCTTAAGGGATGTAAATTTTTGGAAGCCCTAATGAATCGTATTTGGAGTAGGACTCCATTTTCTTTTGTAATGTTCTTGTGTTGCACAAATTCCATTGAGCTCGGAATTACATCAAGTTGATATAAGCAACAATAATTTTGAGCTTTGTGAATAGGTTCAACTTGTGGTCAACTTGCATTTATTCTCCTCATTATAGGGTTTTATTTATGTTTAAATTGGAGCTTGTAACCTTCAATATAAAAACAAAACTCCTTTTGTTTTGGTGAGAGAATAAAGTGTAGTAAATTTTATTTTTAATATTTTTTGAGTAAAAACATTATTTAAAGGATGGATTGTAACCCTTATTTTCCCTCATTATGTTTTTGGTGAAAATTTGTGAGGAAGTTTAACTACTGTTTGGAGAGGAAAGTGTACATGAATGGAAAGAGGTAAGGTATAATAATTTCTTTTTTGTTTCCTGATTTGTTGTTGTATGTTAGAATTGTAGAGTATGGTTTGATTGTTTCTGATGGCAAGGTAGATGTGTAACAGAACAAGGTTTGTAGGTCTTGTTGCTGAGAAAGCATAAATTTTTTTACGCTGGACCCCATCAGACTGACATGCGGGAGGCGTGTCGTGAGTGGACTGGTGGAGGACACTGACAGCATCTGGAGAGTATATGTCATGCAGAGATAGATGCCGACATCCTGCTGTACAATAGCAATCAGGGGAGCAATGTGCAGGTTATGCCACGTGGAGGAGGCTTGCAATATATATAGGTTTGATGTTGCATCTTTGACTTGTTTTTTATAAGCTATGTCGTTTCCTAATTTCATGTATACATATATATAATATAATATTACATAATATATATATATATTGATGTATATCTTCAAATTTGCTTCGTCGATGATTCCGAAAGTTGTGGCAATATGATTGCAACGATTCATGCGTTACTATGCTCTGCTTTTCGAGACGAGGTATGAAGACATATTTCCAATGAATTTTTGCATAACTAATTTTATGAAAATTTTGAGTTGACAAATGCGGAGGGTGGCATCTATATTTTGATAAGCCTTGAATTAAGCATATTTTTATACCTTCATATTTATCTTTTAATGTTTAAATGCCAAACAATAGAAGAAAATAATATATTTTGTGAGAAATGTGCAGAATTAGATATAGCATGGAATTACGAGAATTTAGGCGAAATAATCACCTCAATCGCAGTTGTAACAAAGAAGTTATGATCGAATGAAGGGAAACCACAAAAAGGGCAAGGAAATTCGGTCATGCTACCGAATCCTTAAAACAACCCAGAAACCCATTCGGTGGACGGCTGCTAATCTTGACCCGCTCTTTCGGCGTGCACCTCCTGATGCCTGAAGCTCCATTCGGCGCGTGCCTACCAAACTCCCTTCCAAGCTTCCTTGCTCCTTTGACCACAGTTGACCACTAATTTCCCTTGCCATTTTGAAATTCATCCTCGAGCTTTATTTCTTAATTTAGGCATATTTTTAGGATAAATTCAAGTTGTTTTCACACCTATTCTCCATTTTGTATTAGGATTTTAATCATATTTCCTTTTCTTTTATTATTTTCCCCCTTTTTTCTTGTAGGAAATTTTTTAATTAGTTTTCTTATATATTTAGGAAACTTTTTCCTTTTAGAATTAAATTGTAAACTCCTATTTATTTGGGGATTAATTTTCTCCTATAAATAGAAAGGCTTAGGTTAATTGTAAAGGGTCGCCCATTTTTATACCAAAGCTCTATTTAACCAAATTTTCCTTTTTAATAATTCGAGATTTCCTTAGCAAAATCCAGCCACACCATATTTCATCATAAACACCTTCATCCGCGACATATAGGGCAGTTTCCGAGTGTTTCACCAAGGAGTGTCGACCACTTAGCTTCCATAGGGCAGTTGTAACGACCCGTCCCGGGAATTAAGGTTAAGACCGTGATTAAGATGGGATTAGTGAGATTAAGTGGTGGTCAGTCAGTTACGATAGGTCCGGTAGCATCGAATGATGATTTTGCCCCAAGTTCGGGCAAAATGTTGACTTTTAGTTCGGGCGGTGAAATGGACTTTGACCGATGACCGTGACGTAGTTTGGGACGTCACGAATCCGTAGACAGGTGGCACGCCCGATTCCGACATCCGCGGAGGAAGTTATGATGTTCGGAAGGTTGAGGGCATAACCGTAATTTGGGTAAAGTAGGGGGAAAAGTTGACTTTTGTTACGATCGGATTTTGACACGTTGACCTAGGACGGTTAGATAGATCTCGTCGTCCTGAGTTCAACGACAGGAGGTACGTATTCGTCAGACCTAGGATGTGTGAGTTACAGGTCTAGAAAGGTAGGGGTATTATCGTAATTTTGGCTTAAAAGAAGGGCATTTTGGTCTTTTGCACATTGGGATTTGTGCAACAGAGTGGGACAAATGGAGGGCTAAGATTGAGCCATTTGGGAGAGGAGTTGTGGGATGGTGACACGTGCTAAGGGCCTAGTGGGTTCTAGTGTGCACGGCTCCAAGTATTTTGGCCGTGTAGTTGTGTGAGTATTCGAACAAGTGAGAAGCAGAGAGTGAGATTGAGAGGAAATTGGACTGTGATCGTGAGAGTTTATGTGTTCTGGTGAGTGAATGAGGAACTGGAGATCGAGTGAGAGCTGCTGAGTGAAGGTGAGTGAGCAGTTGTGAGGGAATCAGTGTGTGTGTGAGGTGTGAGTTACAGAAAACAAAGAGGATTGAGAGGAACTTGAGTGGTGGTGTGGCCGTGTATTGAACTAATTGGACTCGAGAGGAGGCTAGGACGGCCCTGTGGATGTCAGCAAGTACGGTGGTGAGCACGACGGCGATCGACTGCAGGTAATTTCCTAATCCCATTTCTAGACTCTGTTTTGCCGTGATTTTCAAAGGGAAAGTCGTGGGTTTAGAGGACGAGTCGAGAGTTTTGGGGAGTTGGGTGAGACTCAGTAAGGTCCTAGGAACCGTCTACAGTGGTTGCCGTGACGGGGGAATGGCTGGTTGGCTGGGAGGAAGAACAGGGGATTGATCGGGTTTTCTTTCGAGTTAGGGACGATGATATAGGGGATGTGTTGAGGTGTCTGAGTGAGGGGAATGGGTTGTGAAGGACTGGATGAAGAGGATGGTGGAGAGAGGAGCAGAATTGGTGGCGGGAGGGCGGAGAACCGGCCACACCGGTTCGAGTTGCAGAGACCGGTTTGAACCGGGTCGACCAGAGGTTGCTGGTGACACTGTTCACCGCGCGTGAGTTTCACACGCAGGAGCTTCTAGACGCGCATGGGGGCGCGTGAAGGGTAGTGTGGGGAAGTGTCCAACATGACTTTTAAAGTATTTGATGTAACGAACATTTTGGCGTTGGTTTCGAGTCAATCGGACATTGGTTCGATATGTTTCGGATTATCCGAAGGTGTTAGGCCTCGGCTAAAAATAGTTAAAAATACGGGAAAATTATGTAGTTTTAGTATGAGTATCGTGAGGTAATTAGTGACCTTATATTGGGATTTGGACAGGTTCGGGAAAGCCGAGGATAGCGAATGGCCGGGGACGGCGTAAGTGCACGCGTATCGAGGCGACGCTGAAATGGTCTGTGAGTGGACTTTACTTTCTAACTTTTGATGCATGCATATATGTTTTAATATGTTTTCTATACTTGATTCTATGATTCGATTTATGATTGTGATGGTTTATGGTTTTTGCATGTTTTTCGAGGAAATGACGGTTTCCACGTTTTACGAGGTTTTGATAACTATCGTGATTTGAACCTGGTTTTAACGGTTGATTTCGGGATTTGAAATATGGTTGGATTTCAAAGCAAGTAAAAGGAATTTGGAAAGTATTTTCGGGCTTAGGGCCCAGTTTAAGTGGTTTTGAGAAACGTGATTTCGGGTTTTAAATCAGATTTCCAGATGATGATTCGGGAGTCGATTTGAGACTTGAAATGGATTTTCGGGTTTGGGTTAGGAATGATTATTCCGGATGCCGGCTTACGGAATGATGGTTGCGGACTCGGATCTGGAAATGAGGTAGATATGATTTTGGATATGGATTTCGAAATGGTTTTCAAATGGTTTTGGATTGGATTTGCTAGAACTGGTTATTGGGTTTAAAGACCCGGATTATATTTGACGGGGGACGGGCCCAGATTGGGTTTAAAGACCCGGATTAATCAGGGGTTAGTTGGTCCCGATAAGGTCGTTCGCCTAGAATGACGATTTTGCCCCTGGTCTGGGCAAATTGTTGACTTTTAGTTCGAGAGGCCAAGTGGGCTTTGACTGATGACCGTGACGTAGTTTAGGACGTCACGAATCCGTAGACAGGTGGGACGCCCGATTCCGACATCCGAGGAGGAAGTTATGATGTTCGGAAGGTTGAGGGCATAATCGTAATTTGGCTAAAGTAGGGGGAAAGTTGACTTTTCGTACGATCGGGTTTTGACTTGTTGACCTAGGACCGTTAGGTAGATCTCATCGTCCTGAGTTAGACGACAGGCGGCACGTATTCATCGGACTTACGATGTGTGAGTTACGGGTCTAGAAAGGTAGTGGCAGAATCGTAATTTTGGTTTAAAAGAAGGGTATTTTGGTCTTTGTGCTTTGGGCCTGGTGCAACAGATTGGGACAAGTGGATGGCTGGGATTGAGCCACTTGTGAGAGGAACAGGGAGGTTGGTGACACGTGTAGGGAGTCTGGTTGGTTCTAGTGAGTGCACGGTCCAATTATTTGGGGTGGATCCGTGTGTGCTGTGTGTGTGTGTTCGACGAACAGAAAACAGAGGGGGAGATTGAGAGAAAATTAAGAGGTGATCGTGGGTGTTGGTGTGTTCTGGTGAGTGAGGAGTGACTCAGAGAGTGAGAGGGAGACAGTGAGGAGGTTTGGAGGTGCGGTGGTTGTGTGTGGGTGAGAGGTGAGCCACGGGAAACCAGGGGGAAAACAGAGAACTGAGAGGAGATTTGGGTGGTGGTGCTGCCGTGTTCGATCAATCAAAGCCGGTGGAGGTGTCCAGAGGCTGGAGGTGGACTGGGGGAGTCGTGTCCTCATGGCTGAGCTCACGACGGTGACCGGAGCCCAGGTAATTTCTGGTTTTCCTTTCGATGCTCTATTTTGCCGTCGATTTTCAAATCGAAAGTCGTGGACTTAGGGAGTGAGTCGAGGGACTTGGTGAGTTGGGTGAGTATCAGTGAGGTCTTAGGAAGCTCTGGGTGTCGAAGCCGTGACGGGGGGAGACCTGGGTGGCCGGAGAAGTGAACATGGGAAGTGTTCGGGTTTTTGTTTGAGTTTGAGTCGACGGGTTGTAGGTCGAGTCGAGGTGTTTGAGTGAGGGGACTGGATTGCTGAGGGTTGACACAATTATAGAAAAACAGTTATGGTGAAGAAAGGAGCAGCTTTGGTGGCAGGACGGTGGAGGACCTGCCACGCTGGTTCGAGTTGCAGCGACTGGTTTGAACCGGGTCGACCAGAGGTTGCTGGTGACACTGTAGCTGGCGCGTGAGGCCACGCGCAGCCACTCTGGGCGGCGCGTGGGGGCGCGTGCGGCGGCGGTTGGGAAAGCAGTCAACATGGTTTTTGGTCTAGGTGTAGTGACGAGTCCATTGGAATTGGTTTCGGGTTGTTCGGACGTCGTTTGAGGATAGTTCTGCGAGGGTGAAGGTTTAGGGTTCTGGTTCTTTACGTTTAGGACCCGGGGATTTTTGGGGAGAATTAGGAGAGTCTTGGTTGACGTGTTAGTAACGTGCTTGGGTGGTTGTTGACAGGATCGGGACTTCCCGAGGAAGCTGAGGAACGTACGAGACGTTCGGGATGCGATTGAGGGCTCGGTACTGTGAGTGGACCCTTTCCTTAAACTCGAGCATGCCAATTGTCAAGACCCACCCCGGTTTCACCCCGAAAACCGAGGTAAATCCTTCTCCCGTCTGACACCCCGACACAACACAGAAGTAAACTCACTCTAAACTACCAAAGAACACAGTCAGACACATGAGATACTATACAAAACATTCCGAAGTAAAGGTTTACAGAGCATAGTACTGAATACAAAAGAAAGAAAACCGGTAACTAGGTACACGCACACAGAAAATTTAAAACACCCTGGGGTCGCTCTCGTAACCTCTATGCCTTCAACGCTGCCTCTACGTCAAAACCCCGCACTAGCTCCACGACCTGGAGGGCAATTAAAACCAGAAAGTGTGAGTGGACCATAAAGAATAAAAGTTTCAAAACCATTTTATACGAAAACAGGGTTTCGCCCTCCGTTTTGAAATCACATGCATAACTTTCGAAATCCATATCCAGAATCATATCCACCTCATTTCCAGATCCGAGTCCGCAACCATCATTCCGTAAGCCAGCATCCGGAATAATCATTCCGAACCCAAACCCGAAAATCCATTTCAAGTCTCAAATCGACTCCTGAATCATCATCCGGAAATCCGATTCAAAACCCGAAATCACGTTTCTCAAAACCACTTAAACTGGGCCCTAAGCCCGAAAATACTTTCCAAATGGTTTTCAAACGGATTTGGATTGGATTTGCTGGATCTGGTTATTGGGTTTAAAGACCCGGATTATATTTGACGGGGGACGGGCCCGGATTGAGTTTAAAGACTCGGGAGTTTAAAGACTCGGATATATTGATATTTCTCCTGTAGGCCTGTTGAGTTTAAAGACTCGGATTTTTGAGGCCTGGTTATTGAGTTTAAAGACTCGGGAGTTTAAAGACTCAGATAGATCCAGCAGGTTTGATCGGATGGTTATGACTATGGATGAGAATGTGGCTTTAAATGTATTTTGGGTTTTTCATTAAGACTTGATGATGATGTTTTGGGCTGAGGCCCGGGATTTGAGGAAAAGGAAAAATGTGTTTGGTTTTTCTTATATGGTTTTATGACATGGAATTGATATGCATGCATGGGTTTTTAAAACGGAGGTTAGACGTTTGTTTGGCCCTTGTGTCATGCGCAAGTCAGACGGGAGCGGGGTTTAGCCCTTAATCCCGGGGGATTAGGAGCGGGGTTTAACATAAGTATATATAAAATTTTATATATTTTTAGTCCTACAATTTTGGCATATTCCTATTAGCTCATGATATCCGTTGACAATAATTCAAATGGTGTCCTATTTATTTGTCCAAAACGATCATTTTAAGATGCGAAAAGGTGCACTTCTCAAATGACTTGGAAAACTTGCATTATGGGAGCATGGTGGTTTACATAATGAGAGTCCATTCCGCATGGAGGATATGGCGTTTGACAGTCTCGAGGATTTTATGGCATGGAAAGTTTTCATTCCTGAAAAGTATGGACGATAGAAGGCCTTTCGAATGCCTGATCAAGTAATGATTAAGCGTTCCACTGCGTCTAACAAAGACTGAGGTCATCCAACAAACTTAGATTTTTTCGTCATTCCTTCTAAGAACTTGGGAAAGGTCTTGGAGGTGAAAATCCAAAAGGAGTGGAAATCCAACAATTGAGACCCAAATGAATTTTGAACTTATTGCTTTTCCAAATGCCCCAATTGTGGCCTTGAGCATCTACTGAGAGCTTTTCGATTCCAATTCACCTAGAGTGATTCCTGGATAGAGTACTGGACTGCTTCCAGGATGAAGACTTGGATTTCTTGTTGGAGGAAGGCTTGAAGTACTTCTAAGAAGAAGGCTTGAAGTGCTTCCGGGTGGAAAGCTTGAAGTGCTTTTGAGAGGAAGGCTTGAATTGCTTTCGAGATGAAGGCTTGAAGTGCATCCAATGGGAAGACTTTGATGCTTCGCAAGGCGAAGACTTGGATGTTTCCCAAGGTGAAGGCTTGGATGTTTCGCAAGGTGAAGGCTTGGATGCTTCGCATGTCAGGACCAGTCCCAAATATCACCTCGATACCCGGGACGAACCCTGCTCCCGTCTGACAATCACACTTAAAGTACCAAAATAACCTTAATACCACTATAAGCATAACTATCAGACGAAGGAGTAAATATATACACAACTTCCAGTCAGAGCATAGTTCTACAAAATGGGCACAAAAATCCTACAATGCGGGTCTCGCAGCGGAAGAACGTCGTAAGCTCTATGCCTTGATATCTGCCTCAACGTTCACCCCAGCGCTATCACCACGACCTGGAGGGAAAATATAAAACCAAAAGTGTGAGTGGACTAGAATAACTAAAAGTTTTAAAATTAGTTTATCATCAAATCAAAGATAAGAAAAACCCATAATATTTGTTCCCTCTGTTTTGGAAAACATGCATGCCCAACTAAGAATTAGAAAATCATAACATGAAACATCATAAGAAACAGAAACAATATAAAAACAGTTATAGAAATCATAGTATGTATATCGGAACCATAGCATAAACCAAGAACGTCAAACCATCATTTTCCGATCAAACCAGCTAGACCTATCTGAGTCTTTAAACTCAACCAGGCCTCAAATATAATTCCGAGTCTTTAAACTCCCGAGTCTTTAAACTCAATCCGGCCTATGGGGGTAATATCGTAAATATCCGAGTCTTTAAACTCAATCCGGGCCCGTCCCCCGTCAAGTCAGTATCCGGGTCTTTAAACCCATATCCAGATCCAGCAAATCCAATCCCATTTCAGTGTAAAACCAATTCGAAATCCCTCGCCAAACTCGAATTCGAAATCCCCGGTTCGAAGCCCTTCCGGCGTTCAGAACCGACATTCCGAACCCAAATCCGGAAATCCATTATTATACCAAAAACCACATGTAATCACAAATCATATTTCATAACCCATTTATCATCATCAGAAAACATTCATAGATTTAAATCCTCAAATATGGCATCAAAGTCCGAAAACCAATTTTTCTCGAAAAACGTGCAAAATCCCGAAAATGTCTTGAAAAACGTGCAAACACATCAACCACATAAATCATCATTTAGAAAATGTAAAAACATATTTAATATCATAAAACATCCATAAAACAGTTAGGCATGCTCGAGTTTAAAGAAAGAGTCCACTCACAGATCAGAACGAGTCAATCGCGCTCCGTGCGCTCCTCGACCGTCTCGGGTGCCTCCCGTCCTGTCAATATGCACCAAATAGGGTCACAAACACATTAAGGATACTAACCCTAATTTCCCCAATTTTTCGGGAATTTATTAATATTTTAATCCTAGACCCTAAACCGTCCGGATTCCCGAACAACATCCTAACATCATCCGATTCACCCAAAACCATACCAATGAACTCCTTAGGACATTTAGAACCAAAACCATGTTGGAAGCTTGGCCGGAATCCTCCCTACGCGCCTCCACACGCCGCCCAAAGTGGCTGCGCGTGGGCCTCACGCGCCTGCTACAGTGCTCCTCCTACCTCGAGCCACCCGGTTTAACACAGTTGAACCGGCGTGACCGGTTCTCCGCCGTTCATCCATCACTTCCGTCCAAACCAATCCCAATAGCTTCGTCCCATCCTAAGAAATCTAACCATGTCCTTACAATTGAGATTCACGGCCCAAAACCTCACGATTTCCTCCTCGAAAAACTGAGCCTGTGGCCCCTGTTTTGGCCGCCAGCCGCCCAGGTCCTCCCCCGGCACGGCACCACAACCACACGACTCCTGGAACCTCCAGGAGTCTCACCCTGGCCTCCAAATCCCTCGACTCTAAGCCCAACTCCACGACTTTCGATTTGAAGTTCACGGGAAAAACAGGGGAAAAAGTCTTACCCTTCGATTCCGTCTCCGCCGTGTGCACCGCCGTGTACCACGGTGTTCGTTGGACTCCCTGCAGCCACCTGAGCCTCCCACAGTCTTGAATCAATCCACCACACGGCACAACCACTGCCACAGTCTCACGGCTTCCCTGTTTTCTCAGACTTCCGTCGTACCACCGTCGTCTCTCCGTGCACGGTTTCACCCCCAAATCACGATCAACACCTCACCCTCGTCTCACTATCACTCTCTCAATTCACTCTTCACTCACCCTTGCACTGAATCGATCAATCTCTCCCAGTTTCTTCTCCTCTGTTTCTCTGTGTGTCAAACAAATGCACGGTTTGAAAACGTGCAAAGTGTGGCCGTGCACACTTTAGTAACCCCTGGAACCATCCAGCCCCTTGCACGTGTCCATCATTCCTTGGTCAGCACAAAATATCCCTGCCACTTGCCCTTATCTGATTGGGCTGAGGGAAAAGACCAAAATGCCCCTCCTACACAAATTACCATTTTACCCTCACACTTTCCAGACCCGTAAATATTCCGTCTGACGTCCGATGACATCGTGCCGCTTGTCGTTGTACTCAGGACGTCGAGACCTATCTAACGGTCCTCGATCTACGTGAAAATCACAAGTCCTCCAAAAAGGCAACATTTTCCTCAATTAATCAAATTTACGGTAACGCCCTCAATCTTCCGAACATCATAACTTTCTCTCCGATTGTCCGAATCGAACCTGCCACCTGTCTACGGACTCGTGACGGCCTAAACTACGTCACGGTCAAGGGTCAATAGTCATCCAATCGGTAAATCGAAAAGTCAACTTTTGACCTACTATTCACAAGGGCAAAATCGTCCTTTATATACAAAACTTTTACAAAATTACATTTATACCCTTCCCAAAGGTACGGGTTGTTACATCGCATGATAAAGCCTTGAATGTTTTGCATGGCGAAGGCTTGGATGCTTGGCATGCTGAAGTCTTGGATACTAGGCATGGCGAAGGCTGGGATGCTTCCCAAGGAAAAGGCTAGGATGCTTTGCATGGTAAAGGCTTTTATGCTTCCCATGGTGAAGGCTTTGATGCTTCGCATGACGAAATCTTTGATTTTGGAAGGAGTGCTTAGTTGCACACCAAAGGAAGACTTGAATGCTTTCGAGAGAAAGGTTCAAAGTGCGGCCTAGTGGGATGCTTTAGTGCTTCCTAGAGGACGATTCATGATGCTTCTTGAAGGAAGGCTTGGATTTATTTTGAGTACATCTTGGAAAAAATCTTGAAAATTATATATGATGTATAAATATTTTTGTATGAATTCAGAAAAATTTGTCAATCTTATTGATAATTCAAATGCACGATACTTGAATTTAGAAGACAACATTAAAAATAAAATTGAATCTTTTATAGGCTTCTATGTCTCTTGGACTTTGGCATGCAGCTTGTGGCAAGTGATGTCAGCGTTAGTTCCATTGACATGCAGCTAGTTTATGTGAATCACCTTTGATGTAGGCTCTTTGAGTTCTTTGTTCTCCAGATAATCTGCAGTCTTCTTTTTTATGTAATCAATACAATGTCCATCATTCATGAGATTTCAGAGATATCTTTTGAAAGATATGCATGTGTTGATATTCTGCCCGTATTATTCATGACTGGCACACCATTTGGTTTTATCAGCTTTCTCCTAATCGCCTTTGATGAGTCCTGGTTTTTTGAACCATGCCTTGTCCTTGATCTCATTATGAATCTAGTGGACTGGTATTGAGAATTTCAAATCAGGCTTCCCGATGGCTGAGGCATTGGGAGTTTGGCTCACCTTCTGTTTGTTGTACCCCCCATATGAAAATTTGTTGTTGACATCCTCTTCGTATAGTGATGATGGTTTGCAGGCTTTCTCGCTCGTCCCGACATGATTTGGCGAATAGGAAGCATTTTTTCATCCTCCCAGATTCCATGTCACTCTTCGAAGGAGAGTATCTTGGTGAGGCTATGAGCATTGTTCATTACTATGTATCCGTAAAGCATGCTATCGTAGGGAAGCCCTTGCTTGGATACCATTGCCCCGACTAGACCACTGCATCTGACTATCCGAGATTTTTCCTCGCAGTACCTCCGGATGTATTGTCGTAGAGTCTCTTTCAATAGTTTCTAATAGAAAATAGATGGTCTTCCTTCACTTCGACAGTGCGAACTTGTGAGTATTCTTTCATAAATACTAGAGCTAGATCTTCAAAAGAAACTATGGACCTCTTGGGGAGATAGTTGAACCATGCCATTGCTTGGCCTTGCAAGGAAGCTTGGAACACTTTACACATGAGTGCATCATTGTGTCTATGAGGAACCATGACTTCTCGATAATAGTCAATATACTTCATCGGGTCTGATTCCTTTGAACTGATTAAAGCTCAGAGTTGCAAACCTTTGAGGGAATGATTCCTCCCGATGTCTTTTACAAAAGGCGAGGATGATTGGATTTGGCGACATAGATTGTCTTCCAGATCCCCGTTACGTTGGATATAGAGGTGTCGATCCAATAATTTTTTAATATCACGAGCTTGCAACATACCTTGGTGAGGTTGTAAGTCATGGTGTGCCAACCGTCGTTGTCCACTTCAAATCTCAATTTTTTATTTTTGAGAACGTGTGGGTAAGTATGTCTCGTCCCATTCCTCGCTTTGATGGTCAACACGTCCTAGAGTTTTTCTACAATCTGTGTGTTGCTTTCTGCTCTCATCCGAACGTTCAATTTGCAATGATGTCCCTACACGTCTTCCTAGTCGCTCATGCACTGACTGCCTTGGATGATGTTGGCTTTTTGTTATGCGACATGAGACATCATTCGACATCAGACTATTTCTTTTCCATGGAATCTTGAATGTCATCTTGCCTTCCATGTGATTTGGAATGCCTCCCAAGCTCTTGAGTTGTCTGTTTAGCTAATAGCCACTGCAGAAGTTATGCCTGCATTTGGACTTGATTGCTCAATCTTCCATCTTGCTGAGATAAGTTATCTTGAGTGGTTTAGCTCTGAGGTGTTCACGTATTATGTCGAGACCTTCGCCTTAGGAATTTGTGGTTTGCATCAAGTCCCTCATGCGCTTGGTTTTGTCTTGACACATCATGGCGTCCATCTAGGAAATCCCGCAGATCCCTGTTTGCATAGGGCTGACTTTGCTTGACGCTTCTCCCAACAACCGCCCATCGGTTTTTTTGTAAAGTTGTAGCTCCTTCTCCTAACGCATATACAGGAGTTGTTGAGACAAGGAAGGTTCTAAATCCAAAAGTTGGAATTGGTCCCTGCGTTTCCATGGGCTCCACAATAATCGCACGTCGAGTATTACTTTGGTGTTCCTCCAGAGTCACAGTGCACGCTACATTCCCAATTTGAGCTGATCGAATAGATCGACGAGTCCTAGCCATGGTGAATGCAAAGAATGGACGAAAAGTTTTTGACAAACGATGAACAACGTTTCAGAACTTCAAATAGTGTCGATGAACGATGAATAACGAACGAAGTATGATGAACGATGAATAAGGTTGATAAATGTTGAACAACGTTGATGAACGATGAACGAACGCGAGAACCCTTCTTGAGTATTTCTCAATTAAGATCTCATTAAAAGAACCAGTTGTTGAAACAGAAATCGTGCTCTCCGCGAAATGTCTCACAATCCCTACAAACAAGAGACAAACGGGGTTAGGGTTGAATTCCCATAGAGGAGAGTGGTTCAACCAAGAATGTTCTGATGTTTAAGTTAACTTTGAGAGAAGAAATGAATACTTCGAAGTAAAGAATCGCCTTACCTTGAAAGTGAATTGATTGCCTCTAATTATAGAGAAATCTTGTGAGTCATAGAGCGTTCTGATTGGTCGGTTGATTTTGTAATTAATAAATAATATATTTTTAATATAAGATATTATTTAATAATTATAATAATTTTTCATTATGATGATAATTATAGTAATTTAATATTAATAATAATTATCCATTATTAAGAATAATGACAATTAATTTTTAGGGATAATATTAATATTAATGTGGCTTTAACCTAATTAAATAGTATATTTAGCTAAAAATATATTATTTAATATGCGGGTGTCTGTGAGTCGTTAATGTCATTATCATGGGCAATTTAGACATTATGGAAATTATGGCTCACATGACAACTCTACAATTTTTCTGTGATTTATGGTTCCATAAGAAGTCTGTTGGTAATGTTCAAGTAGCTAGGGCTTGGAATATTGATGTTTAATTTTGGGTTGTGATTACGGGTTCTTCCTTATCGTGAGGCTTGACTCTATTCAGCCCTGTTTTTTGGTTGTTTGCTTAGGGCCTGCCTTTTAGTCTAAATTCGAATTTTTTAAAAGAATGGTGTGCTTAAATTATCTCCCTTTTTATTTGATTTAACGAACAACAACGATCATATAATTCATGGTGTAACTTTATGTGATTTGGAAAAAGTATATTAATCCTCCTATATAGAAGGTCTTGAGTTCGACTCTTATAAAAGACGAGCGCAAAATCCATTGTGTATATACAATCCTTCTTCCCCAATATCATTGTATTCAAAATAGATAAATAAAAATCTTCATACGTTTTGTGGGAGTTCTCTTCTTCAACTCTCATAAATAGAGGTGGGCAAGGTTCGGCTCGATATAGATATTGGTAATATTCAAATCCAAACCGTTAAAATCTTAACGATTCGATACGGTTTGGATTTTCTAAAATTAGAAATAAGACCGCTTTGATCAAAACTATTACTAACGGTTCGATTTGGATCAAAACGATTTAAAACCGTTAAGGAATAAAAAAAAATATAGAAAAAACAAGGATACAAGAAAAAAAAAAATCAATACTCAATACTCAAAATTTTATATATTAAGTTTATTGAGTATTGAATTCCAAAACATTATCACTATACTAAGATTTATCAAACAAACAAGCTATTTAATAAACTTTTATTATACTCTTATATGAGTATACATATACTTATATGAGTATATCTAAATATCCTTTTATTTTTATTAATTTTACTTTGTATTAATAATAAATTTAAACATTTATAAAAATTAATTCATTCCTTATCGATTTGGTTTGGATTTAACGGATTTCCAAAATGAAAATCCAAATCCAAACCGTTACTAACGAGACGGTTTGAGAATATGGTTTGGATTCTCAAACCGTTTGACTTTTATCTGGTCAAACCTAAATCGTTAGATAAATAATGGTTTAAAGCGGATTAGTTAACGGTTTTAACGGATTTGTATCCACCCCTACTCATAAAGGACAAAGTCAATACCAAATTTTGTATAATAATTCCCCTTCGCTCATTTATTTGTACTAAAGAAAAGGTATAGAAAAAGTATATCAACAAAGCATAGACAAATTATTGAAAGAGCACTGATATATACAGACAATGTATAAACAACTTAACCAAAGAGTGTCAAGATATATCAACTGAAAATAGACAAGTTATCGAAAGAGTGTCGAAATATGTCGACAAAATATTTGACAACCTATTATCAGAGTGTAGAGATATATCGAAAAAATATTAGCAAGTATATCGTGAATATATATGTTATATCAACAAAACGAAGACAATTTATCAAAATATTGTCGAGCAAGGCAATTGCGTCCTAATAAACTGTGGGGCGCATACAGCTAATAGATTTCGAGGTAGAAGGAACAAAAGAGAACTTTTTTAACTCGATCGGGCCATGGGTGAGTGAATTTTGGTCTTTAAATCATAACGCATGTATAATTATATATTTTCAATGAGTTCTTATCAATTATGAATTTTGGAAATTGAGGGAAATGATTATGGAATGTTTTATTATTTCTTTGAGACTCGAGAACTAAGCATAATGGTTTTAATTGATTATTAATGGTTGTGGAACTAGATAACAAATTTGAAATAATTGTGGATTTATGGATTTCAATAATGCCTCTGAAATGATTTTGGGCGTTAGCTTGGATATGTGATTTTGGCCTCCGCATGTCTTATGAATTTTCCGCCACTTGTCTTTGAGGTATATATTATCGGACATGTGAGGCAGGAGGGATTGCTTCGATGCATGATGCTGAGGTATATTTCGTTATGTACTTGTTGAGGGGATTACGGTTTCGACTGGGATATTGGGCAACAGTGCGAGATTTCTCCGACCACACAAGCTCGAGATATTTTCAATCATGCGTGTTCGTTGGGGTTGTCTATGTGTATAGTATTTCAGCCGCATATCTTTGAGGTATTTTAGATATGCGTGTCTGGTGAGTAAATCCCTGTGTTGGATCTCATGGTTCCCTAACCCTTCCTTTGAGGTATTTTCATCAGTGTTTAGAAGGCATGTCCCCGTGTTAAACTGCCCTTGATATTAGCGATGACCTTGAATTTTTCTGACGCATGATGTTGAGACATTTTCTGTCATGTGCTCATGTAGGTTACAGCTACGTACCGCCGGAATATCGAGCTACGGCTCAGGGATGAGGTTATATATTGAGATGGCATGTATAGTTGGAGTTTGCATGGTTTTTATGGAGGTAAATCATTGCACGTGTGGATTTTAGTGTATGTATGGCACCACGAGGAGGTTTTGATTATTTTGATTATTATTATTATTAGACAAACTGCATATGATTTCCAAACTATAAGGGTAATCAAGTTCATACCTAAGCTATAAAACAAACTACCAAATTATCAAAACACATCGTCCTAGTATCCTCCGCTAGCAATCTATTAAAATAATCTTCAAAGTGTCCAAGTAACATTTGTGGAGCCCTTTTTATGCTGAGACTTATTATTCGAGATGTTGCCCCTTGAGCATTTAGAACTCAAAGGTACGATGTAACCATCCAATTCTACATTCTTTTTAATTTGGCTTGTTAGAATAAATGCACCATGAATTAGCACATTTGTCACACTTTGCACCCTAGACTCATTATTCGCTCACTTACTTGTACGAAATTATCGAGTTGTAACACTCAGTTCTTTTTCCGTCACTACCGCTCCCTTTGGTATTAAAAAGTCTTTGTGAAACCTATGTGGATTAAAATACAATAATTTAAAAAAGAGCAATTGTGGAACTTCTCCATCTCAACATCATCATCAACCAAAATCTATTTTATTTCTCCTTCTCAAGATCTCCCTCTCAAATCAGAAACTCAGATCTATGTTTCTTATCCATTCATGTTTACAAAACCATTTTTGTTCGTTCTTGAAGATTGAAACTCGATCTGAGTATGGGTGCTCTCTCTGAGCATCTGTTCTCATCTCACCGTGAGCTTGAGTTCCAAGCGGTTGTCGAGCAGCGTGAACGTCGCTGGTGAGATGGGCACCAGTGTGAACAATTATTTTGGCTTACGCGACGGAAATTTCCGCTCATGGACTTTTCTGGGCAGGATGTCATCATGCAGGACCTTGTTCAGGGGAGATTGGGGATTTATCCATCCTAACAAAAACAAACAATAATTGAACGACAATAAATCTTCTATGAGGAGAGGTCAAATTTGCTTTCACTTTATCTTTGGGAAGGAGGACCTTTCAGTGTGAATTTGTTTTTGGTGAGAAAAAGGAGAGAATGAAGCAACAAAAAAACTACACAATAGCCCTTATAATTTTCAGACCACAAGCACCATCAGCCAAAGCCTGAAGCACCGAAACAGGGGCTCCTAAAACACCACCAGACCCGGGTCTAAATCAGCACCCAAATTGGCAAGCAAGTATGCTACCTTGTTACACTCTCTATACACATGTACCACACTGCAGTCCCACTCTCGTCTGATTAACTGACGACACCCATAGATAAGAGTAGCAAGCGAATAATGTTGGCTTTGAATATGGAGAGGAGTTATACTTTTACTTCGATTGTATCGATGAGTTCATTTGCAGGTTTTTATTTATATCTATATAATAATCAATAAATTATAATGAATATTTGGTCCAGTTTCATGTGGAAGTTTTCATATATAATCGGTGCATGTAATTCCATCATCCACTTTAATCGGTGTTGTAAGCATCCTTAATTTTCTGAAAGTTTCTTCCACAACTCCCCCATTTTCTGTAAATTTCTCCCCAATTTGGTTGTCCCACTTCCTGGTAGTTACTCGCACGATTTGGTTGTCCCACTTCCTGGAAGTTTTCCCTCAATCTCAATTTTGAACATGATTGGACAAGAGAGAGCTGTAACGGACCACGACAGTGTGGAAGGGTTAAAGATGAAGATTGAGCGGTGTAGATGATGGTATAGATCAATCAATTCTCAAGACAATTTCCTGCTTGATTGAATAGATAAAATTATGATGTTGATGATATAATTAATCATTTCTATCAAAACAAAAAAAAAATTAATTTTCCAATTATTTTTCCACATACTCTTACATGACAAATGTGTGCCAGCGTGTCAAAAATTTCAAATTTACCCTTAATTTTCACTACCATTTAACAGCAGTGATGGAAAAGGAGTTGAGTGGCACAACTCGGCGAGTTCAGATAGTTAATTGAGCCAATAACGAGCTCAGGGTGCAAAGTATGACAACAATGCGAATTCAGGGTAGGCCTTTTAATTTCATGTATATATGTAATATATGTGAAGAGAAAAATAGGTAGAGTGAAGCCTGAGTACTCCAAACATCCGTACAAATTATTTCCAACAAATAACCATCCTTATAAATTATTTCCAACGAACAGCAATTGATACAAATTATTAAAGGCGAAAGCTAATCATCAACAAACAACAATAAAATTTCTAAACTTTATTTCATTTTTTTCTTGGAACTCTTTGTTTCTTATTGAAAATTATTTTTTGTTTTGAATGAAAATGAGCAGATGCATGCCATTCGTCGTAGAAATTTCACTTATTATACGTGATGGGGGAGTTTAAAGTTTAAACTTTGATTTACTAAAAGGGAACACTACAATAAATATGCCCTTCTCCGTGAGACCTTTTTCCAAATTACAAAGTGGTAAAGTCATCACAAAAGATCATGAATACTGGCATGTAAGCTGCACCTGGAACAAGGTTGATCAAGCTGCAATCCAGCTGATCAAACTCCCTAAAGGATATCAGGACACCTATCAAAACAGTTAGTGATAGATGTAGCACGTGAGTGAGGTGTGTGAGTGACTTAGTGAGCAAGAAAGCACGAATTGTGTGTGAGTGATGATGTCACCTTTTCCTAACCGATTTGTAAAGAGAAGGGTGAGTAAATATAATGGAAAAATCATCATAGAATCAATAGAACGGTGATGAATCTCTCTAAATGGTGAGAGCACAAGAAATTTACAGAAAATTGTTCATAGTGCATTTCATCAAACACCTAGAGTGCATTATTGAAAATCTGTAAAGAAACACTGCATTCATATCGATTCTCAATCCATTTCCTATCCTTCTAAGCAAGGGTTTAAATCACTCTATATCAATCCTAAAACTATCCTAACCAAACAGATTTCAGCTAGAGAGTTGAATTGAGTTGTTTACCTCAAGGAAGAAGAAGCCTCTGCAAACCGATCCTGCATCCTCATTGATCTTCTATCATCGCATGCTGTAATCCAACATGGTATCAAAGCTTCTGATCTGTGAACTGGGGCGTGGACTGTGAAGGTTGTACCTGAAATGGCAGGGGCTAGTAGTGAGCTGCGTGTTCCTATTTTTTATGGCAACAGCTATGTGTTTTGGAGCATTAAGATGCGTACCTTGCTTCGAGCTCATGACCTGTGGGAACTTGTCAACAGAGGTCTCAATGTAGATCCTGAAGGTGAAGAATGAGCAATGGTGGTGCCTACACGTGCTGATCTGGTCAAGGATGCAAAGGCCCTTGGATTCATCTAGACATTTGTTGTTGACTCTATCTTCTCCAGGATTGCAAATGAGGAAAGTACCAAAACTTCTTGGGACCTATTGAAGAGAGAATCCCATGGGGATTCAAAGGCAGTTTACTGTTGCCTACTCTCCACAACAGAATGGTGTTGCAGAGAGAAAGAACATGACTATAGAGGAATTGGCTAAGGCAATGCTTCATGACAAGAAGATGCCCTATATGTTGTGGGGTGAAGTAGTGAATACTGCTGTTTATTTACTCAACAGATGCCCTACTAAGGCTATGAAGAAGAAAACTCCATTTTAAGTGTATAGTGGAAGAAAACCAGGGGTTAGTCACCTAAGGGTTTTTGGTTATATCAGTTTTTACCGTGTTCTTAATCAACTAAGGTAGAAGTTAGATTCCTCTGCAATCAAGGGCATTTTTGTGGGGGTATGGTAGCTATAAAAAATGGTATAGGATTTACTATCTAGAAACCAAGAAAGTTGTGGTGTCTAAAACAGTGACCTTCAAAGAGAGCGCGGTGTGGAATTGGGAAACAAACATGGAAGTTAGTGTTCCATGTTTCTCTATTACTCACACTAAAACTGGTACAGAAAAATGTGAACCAATTGCACCACAACAGACTCAACCAGTGGCTACAGACAATGTAAGTGAAGAGGTTGATTCAGAAGCTAGTACAACTCCAGTCAAGATCAGGAGCTTGAATGAAATCTATGCTAGATGTCATGTTGCTATTGTGGAACTAGAATCTTTCCAAGAAACAGTGCTAGACAAATCATGGCAGAAATTTTGGAAATAGAAATTGAAATGATTAAAAAGAATGAAACCTGGAGCCTAGTGGACAGACCTACTGAGAAACCTGTTATTGGAGTTAAGTGGGTTTATAAGACTAAACTGAACCTAGATGGATCCGTTCAAAAGCTCAAAGCCAGACTAGTAGCAAAGGCGTACTCACAGAAACCCGGGATTGATTTCAATGAAACATTTGCACTAGTGACAAGGCTAGATACCATCAGAGTTTTGATTGCTCTATCTGCACAAAAAAAGGTGGAAGTTGTTCCAGTTAGATGTGAAATCTGCATTCCTCAATGGAGTATTAGAGGAGGAAGTCTATGTAGACCAACCAGAGGGTTTTGAAAGACAGGGACACGATGACAAGGTTTATAAGCTGCAAAAAGCACTCTATGGACTGAAGCAGGCACCCAGAGCCTGGTATTATGAGATTGACTGTTATCTACTAAGTTGTGGATTTTTAAGGAGTTCAAGTGAAGCTACCATGTACTTAAAGGTGAGAAAGGATGAAGGGACCCTAATTGTCTCCATCTATGTAGATGATATCATCTACACAGGTGATAATGCTAAAATGATGGAGGAATTTAAACAAGATATGATGAGGAGGTATGAAACGACAGACCTGGGTTTGCTTTATCATTTTCTTAGTATGGGTGTTATTCAATCTAATTCTGGGATCTTTATTCATCAAGGGAAGTATGCTACTTCCTTACTTGAAAGGTTTGGACTTAAAGGGTGTAAAGTTGTTAGTATAACTCTAGCTACAAATGAGAAGCTAAGAAATGATGATGGAAGTGAAGCTGCTGATGAATAGCTCTACAGACAGATTGTAGGCAGTCTGCTGTATTTGACTACCACAAGACCAGATGTTATATATGCTACCAGCCTCCTACCTAGATATATGCATAATCCAACTAAGAAGCATCTTGGGACAGCAAGAAGGGTTCTGAGATACATTCAAGGAACATTAGACTATGGCATAGATTACAAGAAGAGTGAGTCTACAGTCCTAATTGGCTACTGTGAGAGTGACTGGGGAGGTTCAGAGGATGACATCAAAAGCACCTCAGGTTATGCTTTTACTTGTGGTGATGGTGTGTTTTCCTGGGCCTTAATCAAGCAAAACAGTGTTGCACTGTCAACTGTAGAGGCAGAGTATGTAAGTGCAGCTGAGGCCACAACACAGGCAGTGTGGCTCAGGTTTGTACTGCAGGTCTTTAGAGAAAAACAGTCAGAGCCTACTGGTCTTAACTGTGACAACCTGTCTGCCATAGCAATGGATAAAAATCCTGTGTTTCACAACAGGACTAAACACATCAGCAGGAAAGTACATTACATCAGGGATTCTATACAAGATGGAGAGATCCTACTGCAATACTGCAGGGTTGAGGATCAGGTTGCTGACATTTTCTGTTAGGACCCGTCCTAATACCCCCGGGATTAACGCTGGACGCGCCTGATCCCGTTCGACACGAAGTGTCAGACAAGGGAAATTCCGACCTTAGTCCGCTCGGGGCTTTAGAGTACGCCAGGATCCGGAGGAGGTATATGATGTCTTGATCTCTGCTACAGCCCGCATCCGCGATCAACCTAAAGGTCAGTCAAAACATTAAAAGCTGTGAGTGGACAAAACAAATAATTTAATAAAAATATTTTCACAAAAGACATTTATACCCTTCACTAAAAAGTATGCATGCATTCGAAAACCATTTACTAAACCATTAAGGCCTTAGCCCAAAACTCATAAATGAAACCAATCGTACGGGCCACTGCCCAAATCCATGTGGAACTCAGCCCAAAACCAGTACATCATATATCATATAACATATAAATATAAATCACATAACCAATCCTGTCACGGTTTCTAAAGCTACGTGCGTGCTACCCGGGGTCTCAAATCCCAAGTCTCCCTAAGGTCCACCCAGGTCAATGTCTGTAGATCAATGACCCTCCCTGGGGGTTATAATTCATAAGCCTTCCTGAGAGTAAGGTACCCAACGGGGGCGACTCCACTCAGTTAGTGCTCCGTGACTACTCCGGTGGACCCGGGGTCCACCCAGGCCAACGACCCTCCCTGGAGGATAAAATCCAAATAAAGGAGGGTATATGAATATATATATATATATATATATATATATCGAAAACATTCTTAAAATATTTCAAGGGATTCATGCCCAGTCCCCATAAACCGTCATGAACCTGGAAATCCATTTAGGATCCCCGACCAGAAATCATAAACGTAAAACAACTGGGCATCAAGAGCGAACTCATGACTCAATTGGGCATTGTGCCCGATATCTCAGGGTCAGTCACGATTATGATTATAGTGATGCGTGCAACCATCCATCCAGGACCGCCCTCAATCCTGGTATGTCGTCGTGAACGTATCAACTGACGCGACCACCTCTAGATCATGGTGCACCCATCACCGATCGATATCCTAAACCGTCAGCACTTCGAAGTCGAGCTGCTAGTGGCTGCTCGACAATGGTTCGTTCATCGTGACCTCTCCGAAAAGAACACATCCCAGTCTGGAGGCGAGCGTCGTATCGTCCGTCGCCATGCACATAGTACTCGACGTGACCACGACTCAGACTCGTAGGTCATCAATAGGGTCACATGCCAGAGACAAAAACAAATGGGTCTCATGCCCGATTCCTTGTTTCTAAATCCAAAATCATTTCATTTAAACCAACGTAGAAAACACAAAAGCGTATAAGCACCGTATAAGGCCGAAACCTTGAAATACAAGTGAATACGTAAACACACACAAATGACCTCATGGCATCATAAAAAATGTTCATTAAAGCATATAAAACATTTATGCATGCATCAATTTAGAAAACTAAAGTCCACTCACAGACCGTCCGAGCGGCCGCCTCGATAAGCGTGCCATACGGCTTTCCCGGGCCAATCACTGTCACCGGGACTTCCAAACCTGTCCAAATCGTAATAGAGGGTTACTAACTACTTAAATAACCCCTCACTAAAGCCCCATAATTTTTCAAAATTTTTAACTATTTTTAAACGTAATCCTAAACCTTCGGACACCCCCGAAACCTATCGAAACGATGTCTAATTGATACGAAACCAATCCAAAAATGTTCGTTACATCGAATAGATGATTTAGTGTGTTGGAAGCTTCCCTAAAAGAGGCCTCACGTGCCCCCACGCGGGGCCTGAAGTCCCTGCGCGTGACCCACACGTCGGGCACTGTATCCGTCTCCTTCCTTCGATAGACTGGGTCCGAACCGGTCTGCTGGTTTTCTGTCCAATCCAACCGCCGGAGCCGGTTCATTCGTTTTTCCCCCATTTTTCAGTCTGTTTCAAACCCTATTCAATTATAATCTTCTTATCTCCATCCTAGGGACCTAACTATAAGATTAGAATGAAGAAAACCCCTACAAAACCCTTTAGTTTGATTTCCCCATTCACAGCCCAGATTTCCCGTTTATCTCCTGGGCTGTCCGGCCATCTTCCACCCTCTGAAACTACTCTCTAATGATCATACAAGCCCTATAATCACTTTACAATCCCCATAAACCAACCACAACGTTCAGGAATAAAAAATTGAATTCGAAAAGTAAAGGGAATCGGGTTTACCCCTGTTTTGGGCTTCCTCCGCCGTCCACGGCGGTTCTAATGCTCTCACCGTCGCCGTCCAGTCCCTCAGGAACTCTCTGTTGCATTCTCAGTTCGAACCAAGTGAACAGGGAAGGGATTGGGGTGGTGGTAGTCGATGGGCTTTCGGGTTTGGTGGGAAAGATCGAACAGGAAGGGAGATGCATGTATGGGAAGCAGTGGGCAATGGATGAGTGACACTTGTCACTCATCCTTTGGGTCTTTCTAAAATATCTGGGCCCACTTGAGTACAAAAGCTCTCTGTTTCGTAAAACGTGCAATAATGACTCGAATCTTCTGTGAACAGTAACTTTTCTGTCGAACGTCTGAATTCGACGTGTCTCCTGTCTACGAACTCGTATCGACCCGATCTACGTAACGGTCGTCGGACTTTGGCCATCAGACCTCCCAAGTTAAAAGTTAACTTTTGGCCCTCGTTTAGGGGCAAAATCGTAATTTCACCCTGAACGTCCATTAATCCTTGGCTAATTCCCGATTAGCCCCACTAATTCATAATTAGTCTTAATCTAATCCCGAAATTCGGGATGGGTCATTACATTTTCACAAAAACTCTTCCTATGGCCAGGTTTAACTACCTACAGGGTCTCCTAGGGGTTAAACCAGTGTGGAGCTTAGGAAGGAGTGTTGACATGTAAGCTGCACCTAGAACAGGATCAAGCTGCAATGCAGCTAATCAAACTCTCTAAAGGATATCAGGACACCTGTCAAAACAGTTATTGATAGTTGTAGCAAGTGAGTGAAGTGTTTGAGTAACTTAGTGAGCAAGAAAGCATGAATTGTGTGTGAGTGATGATGTCACCTTCTCTTAACCGATTTGTAAAGAGGAGTGAGTAAATAAAATGGAAAATCATCATAGAATCAATAGAATGGTGGTGATTCTCTCTAAACGGTGAGAGCACAAGAAATTTACAGAAACTTGTTCATAGTGCATTTCATCAAACACCTAGAGTGCATTATTAAAAATCTGTAAAGAAAACACTGCATTCCTATCGATTCTCAATCCATTTCCTATCCTTCTAATCAAGAGTGCAAATCACTCTATATCGATTCTAAAACTATCCTAACCAAACAGATTTCAGCTAGAGAGTTGAATTGAGTTGTTTACCTCAAGGAAGAAGAAGCCTCTGCAAACCGATCCTGCATCCTCATTGATCTTCGATCATCGCATGCTGAAATCCAATAATGAATGACTAATTTGTTTCCTCCCAAGTTTGTCAATGTATCCCGCCAGTTAAGTGAATGTATACAGCGGCTAAATTGTTTCCATGCTATCCCAAACCCCTCCGATCATCTTCTCAAATTTCTTTGAATTTTGTGGAATTTAAATTGTAACCAATATAATTTTATCTATCTCAAACGCCTCTGATTGATCAATTCTGACGATATTGTGAATTTTCTAGAAAAACAGGTAAAGTGAAGCCTGACTCCAACCATCCATACAAATTATTTCAAACAAACACATCCTTACAGATTATTTTTCCAACAAACAAATGTCCATACATATTATTATGGGAGAAAGCGAATGATCAACGCCTTGAAAAGCAGCACGGGCCGATCGCAGCAGGCCGTTGCCGGATAATCAGAAGCTGTTATTTAGCGAACATTAATCACAAGGTTAGTGATATCGCGGGCGCCAGAGTGGTTGATGGATGAAGTGGATATATATCGATCGATCAGAGTCACAGCAGCAAGGGTTCAATGCAGACTGAAGCAACGCTATCTCTCGTGACCTTGCCGACACGTGTGAAGCCATCTTCTCCTTTGTAAAGAAGATCACTCACTCTTGTTAAATTCAGCACACGCTTAAGCACGCCCATTGGCACCGCAGTTGGTCTCAAAAACTCCTCGTTTATATCCTTCCACGAATCCATTATTTGTTTCTTGAAAACATCCACCGCCTCTTCCTCTGACACCCCATACTGCTTCGTGTAGCAATCAACACTGGAAGCTACATGTTCTCTCTCCTTCTCAAACTGCATGCTCGTAGCAAAATTATAAATAAATTAAAACTCGAAATTATTAATTGATTATTTCATTGACGTCACAAAACTTAAAAATATGTATTAACTTACATGGGTGGAAACAATGTCATCCATGAGTCTAAAAATGGTGTTCGCAGCTCTAACAACTTTGGGGTCATTGGAGAGCCACTCAAATGCGTCCTTGGTCACAATGTCTCCCATGCCAAGTAAAGATATGGTTGTAAGAAAAGTGTAGCTAATAGAAACCGTCGCAACACTCATGTATTCCTCCATGCTCGGAATGCGTCCTTCGTGCAACCACTGCGCCTCGTTGAAATATGATCGGGCTTGATCTTTCATCTGATCATGTTCGATCACCCGTATAAATATTTCTAAATATTTCAAACAAATTTTAGATATATATGGACGGTGGACCAAAAGTTATACTATACATACAGCTTGTATTGCGTAGGGGACTCGGTATGATCTTCCTTCCTTCTCCATCTCTTCCTCAATTTCATTGAAAAGATTCAAAAGTGCTGCATAAAATATTTGCATATAATCTGGCAGTTCCCCAATGCAATTCAAATCCCACCTGAAATACATATATATATATATATATATATATATTTTAATTTAAATCATCAATATAAATATCAATGATCATAAATATATCTAAAATTTTAAAGCAACCACGTACGTACAGACCTGTCAATTGCTTCAGTAAACACTACGAGTTCTTCGAATGTGCCAAATGCGTCGTAGATATCATCCAGTATGGTTAGCAACACGCTCACTTTGGTCATAATTGTTCTTCCGACAGAGAATTGGGGTTCAAAATAGACTCCCACAATCCAAAAGTACAACTCTACCATCCTATCTCTTGCAAATGGCAGCTTCCTTTCAAAGTCTAGAGCTCTCCACCACCTGGTAACCTCTTGGAGCTCCTTCTTGTGCAAATGCTGCACAAGGTTGAAATCCAACTTTGCAAGTTTCAACAAATCCTCATTATGTGAAGCTTCATCTTGGTACATTGGAATGTAACGCCTTGCGCCTAATCTCTCTAGACTTTTTCGAAGAGGTCTCTCTAAGGCTTGAGTGATTTGCGGTGCCAGTGGATTGCCTATATCATGGGTTGCTGCCAACTCAAGGTGAGTGGTGGTGAAATGGAGAGCCTCTTCTAGTGTATCTTCTCCATGCACCCTTAGATGCGCTGCTTCATATAAGCTGAGTACACCTCCAATATCACCCATTAAGGTGTCCTTGAAGCTGCTACCATTTTCATCCTTGAACTTGTTGAATATATCTGTTTCATTGAGAATGAAGTATTAAAACATTACTACTCTTAAATAAACGTTATATAATTAATATCTAAATATATATATATATATATATTACATACCACAGGAAACGTTAAATCCATGTTGTCTTAGTAGCCGGAAACCAAGAGCAACATCGTACAGATGAGCATTGGCATGGTCATCCCGAAATGTAGCATGCACACGTTGGAGTGCTTCTTCGATTTCTTTTTCAAAATGGTATTCCAGGTCGAGGCGTTGGATTGCGTCAACCAGCTTCAACTGATGTGAAAAATCACCAGCCACCTTACTTTGGAATACTTCCCTCTTCACTGTTTCTTTCAGTTCGTCAACCTCTCTTTGCCTCATTGTAAGAGTCACCTGCCACAACAAAAGTAAATATGCACAATTAAATTAGGTAAATATATAAATTAATATTATCTAGCATAAAAGTATGAAAGTATAAGGGTACAAAAGTCTACGTACCATGTGTTGGGAATGATCATAATTGATGAATTGATCTCCCCAAATGCTTGGGTGAAAATTTGCTGTCCGGCGAACAACTTCTTCAGCTGGCTTAGCATTCGGTGATTGGGCTACTGAAGCTAGGGCTGGAAGGGTTTCCATTCTTTTTTCTTTTCTTTTTTATTGGGGTTGGAAAATTCAGGGTTGATGCTTAATTATATATAAAGCTTGGAGCTTCTTAATTCTGTGAAGCCTGAAGGTGTGAGGAACAATTTGGTCTAGGCCATCATGTATATATAGGTAAGCAAATGGTAATGTCCCTTTTTCACGTTTTTTAATTGGGATATGGAGTTTCTATTTTTTAAAGATGCCAAAGTGGACTATTCGAAGGTCGGTGTTTAATTAATTTCTATTCTTATTTTATTACTATCCCGTTCACTTTTTTTGAATGGCATGGTTTTTAATTCTTGTGTCATGTAATATTGGCCCCTCGAAAAGACTTTCACCTATTACAGTAACAGTTTTTTGTTTGCCCTCTAATAACTTTTAGCTAGTACTGTTAACTCGGAGTGAATTTGCATGCATAACTAGTGAGTAGAGCATAAGTGATTAGAAATTAAGCAGCTTAATATGCCCTCTTTTTTTTTAATTTTAGATCAATAATGCTTGCATCTTATTTTAAACCATTCGTTTAATTTATCGAATTATTTTTATGCATATATTATATTTGAAATCGAAACCTTTCATTTTCTAATTAATCATCACATACATTTAGATCATTTCTGTAAAAAAAAAAATTAACAAAATTAAAATTCATTTAATTATTTATCTGTGTAAAATATTCTTGGGGTTTGACATCCCACTCTTTATTTTCGATTTTTAATATTTTGGGGATATTAGATCCCTAAATTTAGAAGAAAAATATGAGATTAAGTAGGAATTGCTATCTTCCCAAATTGTGTTGAGTTCATTATTGATTGAGATTTGAGATTTATCAATTATGAGAAAAAAAAAATAAGAATTTCCATCTCCCTAAATTGGTGTTGGGCCATTGATTGAGATTTGGGATTCTAATTTTTCTTTTCATTGTTTTTTGTCATTTGATTTGAAATTTTAAATGGATTTGACAAACTGTATTCATGATTTCCTAAATTTTTAGACGAATTTGACAAACTACATTCAATGTTAGCTAGTAAGTTAATTAAAAATATTCAAATATTTAGTTTGAACTAAATAATAAAATATTTGATTAATTAAAAATATTCAAATATTTATTTTGAAATAAATAATAAAATATTTGATTAATTAAAAATATTCAAATATTTATTTTGAAATAAATAATAAAATATTTGAGATTTCATAAAGCAGAAAACAATGTTGGAGTAAACTTTTCAAAAAGATATCATACGTTAGAATTTTAATTTATTTCGAGAAACATACCCGTCTCCTTCGTGAGACCTCCATCTCCTGTGTGAGATCTCCATCTCCTGCGTGAGATCTCCATCTCCTGTGAACTTAACCCTTCTGATATCTTACCCTAATTAATTCCTAAATCCCTATCTTTCAGCCCTTTTCCTTCTACCCTTGTTATTTTTTTATTTTTATTTTTTTCACTCCCTGAAACTCCAAATTATTAGTTCCTTTCCTGGATTCGTATCAGTGCCCTTGTCTGGTGCTTCTCTTCAGATCTAGCGCCCGGTCATCAGCTTTCAGTTCTTCGGAACTCCATGAGGCTCTCTCTCGCCTGTTGTTCCTATCTAGGTATCAGACTTTTGCTGAATCCGATTCTTTGGGGGCGAGTCATTGGAGGGCTGTGATTTACTTGAAGCCATTGATATCATCCAACAACATCCGTAAGAAAATTGCTATAATGCAAGTCGTGGGTTTTTGCTTCCAAACATACATTTACATTTGTTTATTCGACATTATCTTTAAGCTTGGTTGAGAATTGAGACCTAGTGGCTTCAAGTCCCTGCCTTTTTATGATCATAATTGTATGCACCAGCAACGGCGAATGGACTTTTCCCCAGCTGCGATTTTTTCTCCCTGCTTTTTCAATTGAAATTGCATTGATGTCTGACAACTGACGGGCTGTATGTGACCATTCTTGAGTTTTATGTGGTTGGACTTGTGCAAATTGATTGGAGATTCTGTTTGTATTGACTATTTGGCTTGATCTCTGTCGGCTATGATTCTTTCATGTTTCTGATTAACTTTGTTTAATTGAGTTGTAAGTGGTTGGGTTTTGCACACTAGTTGGAGATTCTGGTTTGTCCGATCTGTGGGGCTGGTTTTTATGGGATAGGATTCTTTCTTGAGTGGTGGGGAGCTTTGGACACCCTCCCCACGGGTTATAGTTGCAATGAGGATACTTTGTTGGAATTGTTAGGGAATTGGTGGTGCTTTGACTGTTCATAGTTTGTGTGAGCAGAATAGATAGCTTCAACCGGGTATTATTGTCCTCCTGGAAACCAAAAATAAAAGTTCCCAATTTCAATACTTGAAAAGGCGTTTAGGAATGGATTTTATGCATGCGGTGGAACCTCGGGGGCTTAGTGGGGGTATGTGTGTGTTCTGGAAAACGGAAGGGCAGGTTGAGTTGATTAAATATGCTGATTTCTTGATTGAGGTCCTTGTTAATGATGCTGATATGGGCATTAAGTGGAGATTCTTTTCGATTTACGCTAGTACCAACGATAGTATCAGATTGAGACAATGGAACACTCTCAGACAACGACTAGAAAGGGAGTCTGATGCATGTCTACTGTTGGGGGACTTCAACGATATTCTTGATGCAGGGGAAAAAGAGGGAGGCAATCCTCGTTCAGTGGCAAGTATGAGGGCCTTTCGACATTTTGTGGCAGATGGGAGGCTCCTGGACTTGGGATTTACTGGGCACCCATTCACCTGGAGGAACAAAAGGGATACTGGATTCATACACGAGAGACTGGATCGGGGCCTGGCATCTGAGTCATGGATGTCATCCTACCCCCAAACACAGATTACTCACATTTTTCTTTCGGGGTCCGATCATTCTATGCTTGCTCTTGACACGATGCCTGGTGCTCGAAGGAAACGGGGACGGTTTATTTATGATCCACGGTGGAACAAAATAGAGGCGTGTGGGGATGTTGTTCAAAAGGAGTGGCTGGTGGATAGGAATGGCTCTCCAAGTCAAAAGGTTTTTGAGAAACTGAAATGGGTCCGTAGAGGTTTGGTGCATTGGAAAAGAAAGGAAGGTTGCAACTCCCAGAAGCTGATCAAAAAGTTAAAGAACCAGCTCAATGGATGTTACCAAGCTGTGTGTTTTGATGGCCCACGGGTGAAGGGGCTAGAGGAAGAACTCAAGAAAGCCGTGATGGATGAGGAAATTTATTGGAAGCTGCAGTCTCGAGTGCACTGGTTGAATGAGGGGGATAAAAATACTAGATTTTTCCATGCAAAAACTGTGAAGCGACGACGGTTTAATCGTATTCGGGGTCTCTACAATAGTGAGGGAATTTGGATGGACAGGGAGGAGGATTTGGGGGGGATTGCTACTGGTTTCTTTCAGGACCTTTTCACAACCTCACTGCCTTCCCAATTCTAGGAAGTCACAAACTGTATTGAAATGAGGGTTTCTAATACAGAAAATGCGGCATTGATTCGGCCAGTCACACAAGAGGAGGTTCGAAGAGCACTTGTGCAGATTCATCCTACAAAATCCCCGGGTCCTGATGGCTTTACTGCGAGCTTCTACCATAAACATTGGGGCCTACTTGGAAATGAGGTAATCCATGCTGTTTTGCACTTCTTTCAGACTGGATATATGTTGAGGCAGTTTAATTTCACACACTTGGCTCTAATCCCTAAGGTTGCTAGCCCGATGAACATGACACAATTTCGGCCTATTTCCCTATGCAATGTCATTTATAAAATTATTGCCAAGGTTCTTACCAACCGACTGAAAAGTTTGATGGGAGAGGTGATTAGTGATTCTCAAAGTGCTTTTGTGTCGGGACGACAAATTACAGATAATGTTCTCGTGGTACATGAGTTGCTGCATACAATTGGATAGAAAAGGGGTAAAGACGGTGAAGATATGATGCTTAAATTGGATATGTCGAAGGCCTATGATAGAGTGGAGTGGGATTTCCTCTTGGAGGTTATGGCTAGGCTGGGCTTTCACCCGATTTTCTGTCATTGGATAAAAGAATGTATCACTACGACGTCGTTCAGTGCCCTTATGAATGGATCTCCTACTGAGGTATTCCGACCTTCTAGAGGCCTGAGGAAAGGTGACCCCCTATCTCCTTTCCTTTTTGTTCTATGTGCAGAAGGATTGTCAGCCCTTATTCGTAGGAAGACTGAGGTAGGAGCCCTGCGGGGAATCCCTGTTGCATCTAGTGCTTTCTGTGTCACCCATTTATTTTTTGCAGATGACTCGGTCGTATTCTCTAAAGCGACGATGGAAGGGGCAGTGTGTTTGAAAGAGATATTGCAACTGTATGAGTTGTGCTCGGGCCAGAAAATAAATTTTGAGAAGAGTTCTGTGGTGTTTAGTGCAGACTGTCTTCCTCTCTTGCAGGACCAGATTGTTGGGGTGTTAGGTGTCCGTGTTAAAACGGAGTTTGGAAAATATCTGGGTCTTCAAGCCGATTTTGGGTCTTCAAAGAAGAGAGTGTTTGAAGATATTCAAAATAAAGTGGAGGCGAAGGCCCTAGGTTGGTCCGAACAGTTTCTTTCCAAGGCTGGGAAAGAGGTTCTTATTAAGTCTATAGCTCTGGCTCTCCCTAATTATGCTATGCCATGTTTCCAACTCCCGGTGGGGGTTTGTAAGGATATTGAGCGGATATTGGCCCGGTATTGGTGGGGTAAGCAACAACTACAGCGTGGTATGCATTGGGCTGCTTGGGAGAGACTCACGGTTCCAAAAGATGCTGGGGGATTGGGCTTCCAGGACATTAGGGTCTTCAATCTAGCCATGCTTGCCAAAATAGGGTGGAGGATCTTGGATCAACCTTCCTCCCTTCTGGCGAGGTTATTACGAGCAAAGTACCATAGTGGGACTACAATTCTGGAAGCTAAGGATGTGGCAGGGTCCTCATGGGGTTGGAAGGGCATCTTGAAGGGGTTGCGTATACTGAAGTCGGGCCTTCGTTGGCATGTAGGGGATGGGACCCTAATTCACACTCGGTTGGACCCATGGCTTCCAGTTAGTCGGCCCTTTAAGGTAAAATCTCTTAATCCAAACCTTCCACATTTGGTTAATGAGTTGATTTTCCCTATTAGCCATACATGGTTGTATAGCCTGGTGGAAAATTTGTTTGATGAGGAGGACACCAATGCCATCTGCTCTATTCCGTTAAGTAAATATGGGTGTTCTGACCGTTATGTATGGCACTTCTCGAAGAATGGTCGATATAATGTTCACTCTGGGTATATATTGGCTACAGAACTGTATCGTAATGGTGAGTTATTTGGAAGAGGTAGTGGGGAGACTAGTACGGTCAATGGGCAGCAACGCATCTGGAAACACATTTGGAGCCTGAACGTCCCACACAAAATCAGGCACTTTATATGGACTTGCTGTCGTGGATATATTGCTACTCGACAGAATCTGGCCCGTCGACGAGTAAATGTGGAGACGGTATGTTCGTTATGTGGGGATGAGGAGGAGTCAGAGTCCCACCTCTTTTTCACTTGTCAGTTTGCTCAAACTTTCTGGTATGGAGGACCGCTCCAATTGGTGACTGATACTCTTCAGGGCCTTTCGTTTCGTGACTGTTGGCACGCTCTAAAAGTCAAATATGGTAGCAATGAGGAGGCAGAGAATATTTTCCAGATGCTTGCCTTTGGGTGTTGGCGGATTTGGAAAGCACGTAATGAATAGTGCTTTAAGCATACTTTACAATCTCCGGCCACAGCTCTAGGTTTGCTTTTTCGATAGATATCCGAGTTCTCTAAGGCCAGAATTGAGGGGACCGTGGTTGGTGAGGTGGTTATGGGTGAAATAGCGGGGCCTGGTCAGAGCGTACAGGGTCATGGTTGGCAGCGACCCATCCCCGGAGTCCTCAAACTCAATTGTGATGGAGCTTGGTCTATAGGCACACACAAGGGGGCTTACGGCTGGGTTCTACGATCATGGCTAGGTGCCTTCGAGGGGGCCGGGGGGGCTGGTATGATTGCTTGTTCGTCGGCTCTTCAGGTGGAAGCATTGGCTGTTTGTTCAGGTTTGGAGGCATGTGTGACAGCTGGCCATACTACTGTAATTGTGGAATCTGACTCACTACAACTGATTCAATTGTTATGTAAGAAGGGCACTGATGGTACTCTTACCAATATCCTTCATGATATATATGTACTTTGTGAGTCTTTTCTGTCGATTGCTTTCCAATTTGCCCCTAGGGCATGTAACATGGTGGCACATGCTGTGGCTAACCATGTCAAGTGTATGAGTGGGTACCATGTTTGGGCCAGTCTGGAACCAACTTGGTTGTTTAATCTTCTCGTTAAGGATGTTGGCGTTTCTATTCGTGTTTAGTTAATAAAAAGGTTTTTTCGGAAAAAAAAAAACTTTTCAAAAAGATTAATGCTTTGGAAAGAGAAAGAAAAAGCAAAAATAATGTGGACTGCCAAAAGACCCCTAAAAATTCAATGTCGCTTCTTCCACTAAAATTTCTCACCTCTGCCATGGCAACACCCTCCATTGATACAATATGTATATATTCATCGTGTGTTAGCACCGGAAGTAACTTAAAATTTGGTTCAATTGGGGGAGTATATGATTGGTAATGGCTGGGAAAGAGGGCATAATGGCCTACTATTACCCCGTAAGTGTTCCAGCCTTCAAAAAAACACCAAACTAGCTCCCATTATAAATTAAGGGCTATTTATTGATTAGTCGTTGACAATATAAATGTTTAATCAAAATTCTACTAACCATACTTTGAAACTTTGCGATCCCTAATCACCATAATAATTACTCAAATATCCTTTAAAACTTTTAATTAGTAATTTTTTTTTCCTTTCTAATTATGAAAGCATTACTCCTATTTATAATCTTATTATTTTCCCCTGGTTCATTTTAAGGAGTAATATGAGTATCTAATCTAATTTAAAACACGATAATTTTTTCTATTAACATAAAGAAAGATAATTTTTTTATTGACTTAAAGCAAGATAATTAAAAGTAAGAATTCTTCAAAAATACTTTTAAACTTTAAATTTAAAAAATCTTTATTATCCGATATTAAATACAATATGTCATTTTTGCTCTTAGACAATAGCAAAAAAGTGTTGTCTGATTGCAAAAAAAAAGTGTTGTCTATATGAGTGTCATCTATTTGAATATAATCAGATGATAGTTTTTTACTGTCATATGAAAAAACTGTCATCCAATATGTCATTAGATGACAGTTTTGTACAAAAAACTGTCGTCTAATATGTTATCAGATGGCAGTTTTTTGTGAAAAATTGTCATCTAAAATACAATATTATTTATCTTTATTTGACACAGTAATTGTAACATGTTCTCAATTCACATACATAAATTATTTTCAATCAAATAAAAGGAGTCTAATTATTTGAAACAAATTTATGAAACGTGATTTTATATATTAAATCAATTGAAAACAACAACAATTGTAATATGTTGTTTGAGTAGTGAAGTTAATATTACAACAACAATATGATGAAACAAACACAAAATTAGAATGCAGCCCAAAGCAAGTAGGCCTGAATGTTCTTGGTGTATTCAGCCTTCCTCTTTTCTGCCTTCAGTTAAATATGGTGCTTTCTCCAAATCAATTTTATACACCAAAGCAAGTAATCAAGAAACCTGTAACAATACAACCACTAATGAACAAAAATATGAACATAACGTATGTGAAGGAGAATCAGTACATGATCCTGCCTTCATCGCTTATGTTATCTGTGTCTTTTGAAGGCATCAACTGTTGGAAAACAACACATGATCCTGCAACACCTCGATTGCAACAACCTAACTGCTAAGCAATCGAAATTAAAATCAAGACATCATAGGAACATATTTGGAATAAGCCTCTGATAGCTCGGCCTAAACCTACAGCTTCAATCAAGGTTGTTGCACGCTGAACACATTATCAAATTATCAAACATCCAAAAATGAAGAAAGCAATTTCCAACAAAAGACAGAATATCAAGTATTTGAAATCAAGGGACCAGTGAGAGACCATCAAGCATTGGAAAAGCATGGAAGTCATCAACATCAAGTATTTGAAAAACTGTATGAAAACGAAGAACCTAAATTAAACATAAATGAACTTCATATCCAATTTGTAGGAAATTTGAAACACCCAATTATGATAACAATCAAATTGGAAGAGAAGTGTAAACATTTTTAACCATATATACATGCCCTATTAGGCCAACCACTAACTAGGTGTGTGAATCTATTCGTACCTATAGCACGCTCTGATGCAACCACAAGCTTCGAAGTGGGAAATGAACTTCCACTTGATTCAAGAGTTGGGATAGAAGTTGTCAGCCTTCAATTGGCTAGAAAAGATGATCCAGCCTACATTAAGATGCAAAATATATGAGTTCATTACTAAGTTTCTAGGTACACACAATACAAAGCATCAAAAAAGTAGGTTTAAGTATATGAACATACGACACTGATTTCTTATGATATAGCTTGACCCAAATTATATTCTCTTCTTTCTTAATATATGACCTTTCAAATATTACAATTAATACTTTGAACTCCTCAAAACATAATAATATGGCCTTCGTTAATTATTCCGGAAAATTTTCTGTTAAATGTTTAAGTTGACAAAATTAGAGCCCACCTTTTAATTTAAATTAGTGACAACTAAGCACTGTGTGGAAAAATTAATTTTTTGTTGGTGGGTAACGCACAAGGGGCGGTCGGTGAAGATGGCGTCGTTGTGTACGTGGGTCTGGTGGCCGAGGGAGCGTTTGTCAATGAAGATGGCCGGACTGGAGATGCGAATAGCGACGATGGGACCATATTTGGCATGGATGGATAGGTTGGGCGGGTTGGGGGATTGGATAAGTTTATTAGTTTTCTTTTAAAAAAGAAATTAATATAAAATTTAACAAAAAATATCAAATGTCTAAATTACCCTTATAAATTCGTAATATGACTGTCATGTCATCAGTTTTCACAGTGTTAATAACGGAGATGAACGGATGGTGTAATGTTTTTTACAATGTAACCGTTTCTGGTGCACATTGAGCCAAATTTCAGCCCCTAGTGCATTTTGAGACGAAGTGACTTGCTCCTGTTGGTGCACTTTGCCTAATAAGCCTATTTAAACGGTGAGTCCCATTTTGTTCACTTAACCATTTAACAGAAGGGGCCATAGTGTAACGTTTTGAAGCGATTTCAAGGTAACAATTGCAACATTTGAAAGATCATGTGTAAATCTGTTATAAAGTATAAACCACAAAATAGTAATTTCTAATTTACCTTTGATTATCTAATCAATAGTTAAGTCTATTTTATTAATGTTAAATTAAAAGAGTACCTGCGTTAAACTTTTTATCTATTAAACGGTTAAAAAGACATGTAATAAATAAATAATCTAGTAAAAAGTCACCCAAATTCACTCAACCAAACTATAACCTTAAATTCCAAACTGAAACCCCTCCTACCTACACAACTGTGAAACCCACCCACTCTAGATTCATCTTCTTCCTTCCCACTGACGAATGGTCACACTACACTTTGAACTCTAGCATTCGATTCACTGGCCTTCTCCAAAACAATGGCCAAATAATCGAGCAACAAACGCCCATTGAAATCATCACAGGTGCTGACTTCATCGGATGCTCTTTCAAATACGTCTTTGTCTCCCACCTCCGCTCTCTCAGCATTGATGTCGCAAACCTCGGTACTCTTCCTACTACTCCATCGCCGCAAAAAACAACAAATCCCTCTCTTTCTATTCCATTTCTCTCTCTCTCTCTCCATTTTATCTTCTGCTATCTACAAAAATTGAGAAGTTTCCCTTAATCGATGGGAGATATGGGCATGGTATTCGAACTAATCAGCTCCAATCTCTAAATTTTTGCACGTCTAGAAATTTTATTTATTGGGTTTTGTGCAAATTTTATTTCTATTATTGATTGAGGTTTTGTTTCTTTACTATGACATTTGTTTTTGAATGGAACGCAATGGTTTCCTTATTATGCACGTTGTTGCAATGATGAGCGTTTTCTTGGGGATCGACTCGTTCGCCTCTCTGCTATTGGATCTCTATTGTTGTTGTTTCTACTACTGCTATTGATTTTGTTCGCCTCAATCGGAGGAGGGGCAGAGTCCAAGGCCGTAACTATATCTGATAGAGATGTTTGTTGGTTTTGTTTTGGGGATTATAAATTTAGGATGATTTGAAATAGATCGGATGTTATTATGATGATGGAGATTGGATTTCTCAAAGAAAATTGTGACAAAAATGCCGTTATGATTTTGGCCATCTTACGAGCTAACTCGATCATTTATTTGATATATCTATTTTAAACGGTTTAATGGATGAAAAATGTAACTGAGGTGCTATTCTCTTGGCCGCGATATAATCTGGATTTTTAAAAACCAATTTTCATAGTTGAGGTATGAGCGTGAAATAACCCCATTGTTTGGGTACTTTATGTAATATATCATTTTCTAATTAATAACTTGCTCATTTTTGTTAATGGTTTTTAGGTTTTTTTTGTTAATGAGGGAATTCTTCCGGTTTGTCAAACCATTCTACGTAATACACCGTTGCAGTTTCCTACTTGATATGCAAGAGGATCTTCTGAGATTTGATATAGATATCTCCCATCATTATGGATTAAAATAATTCTACAAAAATTGCAGCTAATTACGCGCATGTACCATATGCTTTGTTCATGATTTTGCTCTTCAGCTTTCTCTGAATTTATATGACGTTCGGGTTAACCTAGAAAAGAAAAATAATATTAGTAATGCCTAAATATAAAACGTGTGGGTAAGAAATTATTCCTCCTATGGTTTTCCAAATTTTCACATGTTTTATAACAAGCATCACACAAACGGTACCATATCATCTAAATCATCATTTTAAAATTATTTCGTAAAAATAAATAAGATTAGAAATTGTTTAGTCATTTATATATGTATAAATATATATGTCAAATAAATCAACAATTTTGGTAATAATTAAAATCTTTATAATAAACCGTGCATTTAGTTGATATATACGAATCGCTAAATGATTTCCAATTTGGTTGATTTTTTGTGTAAATAGTCTTGAAATTAATATTTAAAAGTTGAACGACTGCGATGATGATATATGCATAACAAAAAATCTATAAATCGAAGTAGTGATTCAAAAAAATATCACTATAGTATGATGCATGTATTGTCCATCATTTAAAATCTGGTCTGCATTTATAATCAAATTTTCCATCATTACTCATGTTGAGGTAATGGAATTAACAAAGGAAAGTCTTAAAAGAAAATCTCCTCCTATAGATAACTTTTATCATCTTTTTATCTGCCAAAATTATATTTACTTTACAATAATACCAAGATACCAACATAATTCAGGAAAAAAAAATTGAAGGACAAAAAAAACCTTAGAACATTAAAAACATCAATTATTTTATAGGCCCTTTACGGCCCCTAAATCATTTTCAAATTCATACCCAAAAAAAGAAATACACTAATTTGAAACTAATCATTTCAACGCACAAAGATAGGCACACAAAGCCTTATGCTAGCTGATAAGTTCTTCACCATTTGATGGTGGATCCCAAAATAAAAATATAAGTACGCCTTATATGTATATATATATATATGTACGTACATGCGTGAACATTTTAATAATCAAATTATTTTTTTATCGATTCATAAAAGCTAATAAACAACAATAATGAAAATCAACTCCCCTGATAAATTAATTAGCAAAGCATATTTAATGAGAATGATTACTCATTTTTGTAATTACTTATTTATTCGATTATCTCATTTTTTTCAATATATATTCTTTTGTTAGAAGAGATAAAATTTCATCGATAAAAAATAAATAACAAATTAAACTATAATTACTTAATAATAAACATGATCAAATACTTTCAATAATCTCGATATTTATAATAACTATCTAGTGGATGTATTGATTAAGTCTAAAATATTATAACAATAATAAGTTAACAACGTGCGCACGCGCAGCATATGTTTTATTCGCGGTTTTAGTCTTCTAACTTTCTGTAAAAAATATATGATGCCTGACGCCCGCCCAGCTTACACGACTAATCACTGTACATAATTAATAATTACCAATGCCACACAAAAGCAGAACGTGGGGAAGCAGAGTTTTCTCCTTTTTATCACTAGTCAAATTTTCTCCTTCTTTATCTCACTACTGCTCTCAAAATTTTCACAGATATCACAAGTACAACAAACATCATTCATGAGATGCACTGTAGTTTAGGGTTAATTAACACAAATAACATAACTTTTATCAATTACACACCAATAATTGGTTTTTCGGAAATGACAGTTTATTAATTATATATTTTTTGGTTTGATAATAAAAATTTTAATTAGTAATAAATTGATCCATTATTTAATATATGCTGATTATCAAATAATCTATTTGCAATTTGATTTAATTTTGTAAATAAAATCTTTATTTGGTGGGGTACAGCCTCAAATGATAGTTGATTATACTTTGCGTGTCATTTTAGTCACTAAATTAATTTATTATATTTTGTAGTCTTCCAAGTGTACCAGATAACCCGAATTGATCATTCACAATCAGTTTGGACAATTTTACCCTCCATTTAAGGAGTATAAAAATGAATTCTTTTTAGAAAACTAAAATTGAATAAAAATAACAAAGATAATACTTCTCTCAAATTCTATCCCACCCATGGACGAAAATATTGACAAAATTGCCGATATATCGGAATTTTCGGCTGGCGACACATAAGGAGGGGGTGAAAGAAATTTACCGAAATATCGAACAATTTTCTTGTTTTGAGCCCACATATCCTTTCTTGAGATCAAAAGGATAAAGATGCATTATTAATTCGTGAAAATCGAACGTAAAAAGAAGGAGATTGAGTCGGGTCATGCTGTCGGGTCAGAAAACCCGAGTTACAAACTTGGCTGGAGGTAGGAGATGACTGTTAGTTTTTATATTTATATATTAGACGTTGCTTAAACTTACAATAAAGTTGGCAAGCAAAGATGCTTGCACCTTTCCTGGCGGTAGACTATCATATAGCCTACAACGTCATCCTCGGGAGAGGGATAATCAATCAGCTCAAAATGACGGCATCCACACACTTGTTCTTGGTCAAATTCCCTACTCCAATGGGTATTGGCCAAGTCTGCGACGACCAGATGGTGGCAAGGGCATACAGCTCCGCGACACCAATCCAACATCTTAAGGAAACGATGGTCGTAACAGAATCAACTTTTAAGGCTTACTCGATCAACCCTCAAGAGGCACATCACATCTAGGATGGACCAGTGGAAGACCCAAGGGATCATTCGACAATGCCACACCCACAGCCGATCAAGGAAATCGAGGAGGTCGTGCTCTCCCATGGCTTCACAGACCAGAAGGTAAAAATCGAAACCACTATTTCCCCTGACATGCGGTTGCAACTCATCAGGTTCTTGCAAGACAACTCTGAAGTCTTTGCGTGGTCTTATGCGGACATGCCAGGCATATCCACTGACGTCATTTGCCACTGACTGAGCATCAACCCTTTTTACAAACAGGTTGAACAAAAACGCCGACTCTACGATGCAAAGCGAACAAAGGCGATGAAGGCCGAAATCGCTAAGCTCAACACGATCCACTTCGTTTGGAAGGAGGTCTATGCTGCTTGTGTGGCCAATGTGGTCCTAGTCAAGAAGCCCTCCAGAGCATGGCGAATGTGTATTGACTTCACCAACTTGAACAAGGCGAGCCCCAAAGACAGTTTTACGTTGCCCAAGATTGATCAATTGGTCGATGCAACGGGGAGACACGAGCTCCTAAATTTTATGGATGCCTACTCGGGCTACAATCAAATCTTCATGCACCTAGCGGACCAAATCCATACAACATTCCAGACAGACCAAAGGCTCTATTGCTACAACTTCATGCCCTTTGGACTCAAGAATGCAGGAGCCACCTACTAACGTCTCGTCAACTTCATGTTTGCAAACTAAATCGAAAAGGCAATGGAGGTCTATGTCGATGACATGTTCCTCAAGAGTAAATCGGCAGACCAACATATCCCAAACCTTTCACGGATGTTCAATGTCCTCAGACAGTACAGAATGAGGCTAAAACCAGCCAAGTATGTCTTTGGAGTCTGCTCAAGGAAGTTTCTGGGCTTTATGATAAGCTAGGGGGAATCGAGTTGCCTCAGAAAGACATCCAGAGCCTGACTGGCCGAGTTACAGCTCTTACACGATTCATTTCAAAGGCAACAAAGAAGTATGTTTCATTCTTCAAAGCCCTCAAAGGCAAGTCCAGACACATAACTTGGACTGAAGAGTGCACCAAGGCCTTCAATGACCTTAAGGAATACATGGGTAGGGCACCATTGGTGGGAAGACCCAAGATGGGAGAGCCACTCTTCCCCTACCTCTCTGTCTCAACATCCGCAATCAACTCGGTACTCGTCAAACAGAAAAACGGATCAGAGCACCATGTGTACTACGTTAGCAGGGCACTCCAAGACGCAGAAATAAGGTATACCGACCTCGAAAACTTGCTTTCACTCTAATCATGTCTTCTAGAAAGCTCTGACCCTACTTCTAGGTTCATTTAATCATTTTAATGATTGACGAACCATTCCAACAATTGGTCTAGAACCCAGAGACATCAGGAAGACTACTCAAGTGGACGATCGAACTGAGCGTGTACGATATCAATTTCACGCCACGTACTGCTGAAAAGGGCAAGGTAGTCACATACTTTATTTCGGAATTCTCCTATGTGCCAGCAAAACCCGTAATAGAGGCCACTACTCCTACTCTCCCATCATCCAAAACACAGATTGTAGATGACAGGAGCCCATAGCTAGACCTAACTAAGCCCACGTGGCTCATCTACGTCGACTGCTTAGCCTGTCATAGAGGCTCTAGTGCGGGACTCGTTCTCGCCACCCCAGACAAGGTAAAAATGGAATACGCTCTTCGCTTCACTTTTAAAGCCACCATTAATGCCATCAAGGATGAAGCTTTACTTGCTGGACTCCGCCTAGGCAAAACCATGGAGGCCAGGAAAATTCAGATCTACATAGACTCGCAACTCATCATTAGTCAGAGCAACAATGTGTTTGAAGAAAGAGACTCCTACATGGCGTTGTACTGAACACTCGCGAAGTCTCTCTTGGATGGCTTTGAAAGCCACTCTATCACAAAGATCCCGAGGTCAGAAAATAGTCATGCCGATACTCTTACTCGGCTCGCATCCTCCCTGGATGAGAGATCGAGCCAGAAGGTCCTTGTGGAAATCCTCGACCATCTAATAATTGAGCGCTCTTCCATCTGCGTCATTCATACAGAGCCCACATGAATGACCCATCTTGCTAATTTCCTTGCCGACAGGACTCTCTCCTCCGACAAGGTCGAAGCTAAGAAGATCTAACAATAGGCTGCTCGATATAGCCTAATTAATGACCAACTCTACAAGCGAGGCTTCACTTTCCTTCTCTTGAAGTGCCTCGTCTTGAGCGCTGGATGTGTGGTTATGGAAGAGGTACATGCTGACATCTGCAGGAACCATTCTAGCCCACATTCGTTAGCACACAAGGCTTTTCACCAAGGCTTCTATTGGCCAACCATGCATGCGGACACGACGACCTCACTAGAAGATGAGACAAGTGCCAATGGTTCGCTTATTTTCTCCACCTACCACCAGAAAACCTCATGCATATGCTCAACCCTTGGCTGTTTTCACAATAGGGACTTGACCTGATTAGAAAAAAGCCAGTTGGGAAGGGGAAGGCATAGTACGCCATGGTAGCAGTAGACTATTTTACAAAATGGGTAGAAGCCAAAGCTCTGGCCTCCATCACCACTGCCCAAATCGAGACATTCATCTTCCAGAAGATCACATTATGTTTCAGTCTTCCGTACACCATCATCACAAATAACGGGAAGAAATTCGACAATGCATGCTTCCGTGCATTCTGCGAAAAACATAATATCCGCCTCTGCTTCGCCTCCCCAACTCATCCTCAGTCGAATGGCCAGGTCGAAGCTGTAAACAAGATCATCAAGTATACGCTAAAGACTCAGCTCGACAAAGCCAAAGGCAAGTGGCTCGAAATCCTACCAAATGCACTCTGGTCATACAAGACCTCCTACCAGACATTGACAAACGAAACTCATTTTTCACTGACTTTCGGCACTGAAGCAGTCGTCTCAGCTGAGACCACTGAAACTTCCTACCGAATATCAACTTACAAGCCAGAGCAGAATGACCAGCAACTAGCACTTAGCCTAGATCTCATTGAAGAACACCGCGAATAAGCCAACCTATGGAACATTGCCTGAAAACAGCGACTCTCCAACTACCACAACGCAAGAGTCAAACCACATAGTTTTCAAGAAGAAGACTGGGTTTTGGGGAAGGTCAGCCTTTGTAACTAAAGATCGCTCAGCTGGACCACTTGGACAAAATTGGGAAGGACCCTACAAGATTATAAGGATCTACCGACTTGGCACATACTAATATACTGACTCCGAAGGTAGACAGCTCAGCCATCCATCGAATGCCGACCACCTGAAGAAGTACTTCCTCTAGTCAACTCGTCCAGCCTTACCAGTTAACATTTTGTCTTCTATACTTCGTTGTAATTCGCCATTTATGGCTCCCTTTATCAATGAAATCTTGTTCATTAAAAATAATATGTATGCACGAAACACTTGAGCTCAAACCTACGAGTTAGAGTACGGTCTTACTCGGCCTACACCCTAACACTTGCTATTTGACTCAAACATACAAGTCAGAGTACGGTCTTACTCGGCCTACGCTCTAACACTTGCTATGTGGGCTCAAACATACGAGTCAGGGTACAGTCTTACTCAGCCTACACCCTAACACTTGCTATTTGACTTAAACATACAAGTCATGGTACTTTCTTACTCGGCCTACACCCTAACACTTGCTATTTGACATACGAGTTAGGGTAAAATCTTACTCGGCCTATACCATAACACTTACTATTTGACTCAAACATACGAGTCGGGGTAAGATCTTACTCGACCTACACCCTAATTCTTGCTATTTGAGCTCAAACCTACGAGTCAGGGTACATTTTTACTCATCCTAAACTTTAACACATGCTATTTGACTCAAATATTCAAGTCGGTGTATATCCTTACTCGGCTTACACTAACACTTGGCTCAAACATACGAGTCAAGGTACGGTCTTACTCGACATACACCCTAACACTTGGTATTTGACTCAAACATTCGAGTCGAGGTACGATCTTACTCGGCTTACACGCCAACACTTGAAATTTGACTCAAACATACGAGTTGGCATATAACCTTACTCGGCTTACACCAACACCTAGCCTACATATATGGGCCGGTTGTAACGACCCGTCCCGAATTCTGGGATTAGATTAGTGACTAATCTTGATTAGTGAGGTTGATCGGTGATTAGTAGGGCGGAATCGGACAAAATGTGCAAAATGACCGTTTTGCCCCTAGTTGTGGGCAAAATGTTGACTTTTTGATCGGGCGGTCAAACGGACTGTGATCGATGACCGTGACGTAGTTCGGGACGTCACGAGTTCATAGACAGGTGGCACGTTCGATTCCGACATTCGTAGAGAAAGTTATGATGTTCGGAAGTTAAGGGGCATTTTAGTAATTTTGGTCAATTGGGGTCAAATGTTGACTTTTTGACCGGGAGGTCCGATGGACGAGGGCCAAGGACCGTTACGTAGGTATCGTCGATACGAATCCAATGACAGGCGGCATGCCGAAATCGGAGATTCGACGACGACGTTATGGTCAAGGAAACGAACTAACGAACTGAGGCTCCGATTAAAATAATAATATAATAATAAATAGTGATCGTTGACTGTGCACATCTGGATGAGTGACAAGTGTCACCCATCCCTTGTTTCTAGCTCCATGTTTCCCTCCCAACACCATCATTACAACATCATCATTCCTCCTTCATCATTTTCCTTCCTTTTCCTTTGTTTTTCTTTTAAACCGTGCACAATTTGGGGAGAGGATGAACTGGAAGAATTGGCTCCCATCCTCTGCCGTTCTTGAGAGAAAAATGATAGAGTAATGGATTGAGATATCGGGGGAAACACGAGGGATTGTGAGTATACTGAATTTTGGATTTTGGATTTCGGGAAATTTGGGGGGAAAATTTGAAATGGAAGAATTAGGCCGTGAGGATCGAATTGGAGATTACTTTCAGCTTTCTGGGAGTTCCACGATCATAATTGTCGAAGAAACGAGAAGAATTGGTGCCGTTTTGGCTCTGAACGAGGTGGGTGACAGAGGAAGAAAATCGAGGTTGAGTCGTGATCGTGGAGTGTTTAGACGACGGAATTGAGGTGGGGAAACTACTTCTCATGATCCCACGATGCTTCTGGGTTCATCAATTGAAAGAAAACGGTTGTGGTTGACGAAACTCCATGGTTGCACAGTGGACGGTGTTCAAGCTTGAGTCGTGATCATTTAGTGATCGAACGACGAAATTGATGTGGGGGAATTGTTCCTCATGGTCCATTGATGCTTCTGGACCCGGAGAGACCCAGAGAGACCCCGGGCAGCACGCGTAGCTTATTAATACCGTGAGATATGACGTCAGGGACGTCAAGCGTCTGGGACGCTGAGTATCTGGGATGCTGGTGATGGTAATGGTAAATATGGATTAATAAATAAAATGGCTTATTGGTTGGATATGTGTTATATGGTAAAAATGGATTATTGGTTATGAAATGGTATGTCGGGTCGGGGACCCTAAATGGTTTTGGATTTATGGATTTATATTTATGGCTTGGGGCGGTGGCCCACATGGTTTTAATATGTCTGGTGGTGGTATTCCACAGTTTTGGGCTGAGTTCCCACACTTGGTTTTTGGTGAACGGTTTTTGGGCTAAGGCCCTAATGGCTCGGTTGAGCAAATGTTTTGGTTACTGGTTTTCGTGGCATGCATAAGTTTTTATTGGAGGGCATAAATGTCTTATAAATGTATTTGATGAACTTATTGGTTTTTGTCCACTCACAGCTTTTGGTTTTAATGCCCTTCAGGTTGATTTCGGATGCGATTGCAGCAGAGACTGGGACATTGCACACCTCCCCCATCGGTCCTTGCGCACTCTGGATGCCCCGTTTTGGCAGTGGCTCTTGGTTATCCCTTGTCTGACACCCCTTGTTGGACGGGAGCAGGGCACATTCCACGGTAATCCCAGGGGGATTGGGATGGGTCCTATCACCGGTTAACAAAAAAGACTTGGAAACTTTCGTCATTCAAAAATCATTTCCATTAATACACCGACCTATTATGATTGGTCTGCAAGAGCTTTACAAAATTAGGCCCTCGACCATACTGCCAACTAAGCAACACAAAATACATGGCACAAAGGCCGATCACTAATCTAGCACCTCCATCTCGGCGTCAGGATCCTCGGCCTATGGCAAAATGTCCGATAGAACCTCTGGCTTTTTGGACGGGCCATCTAGCTGCTCGACTTCAAGCTGCTTCTTTGGCTACTCAAACTAATCCTATTTCCCTGGCTCCTCGGTGTTGTTGTCCTCAAACATCTCGGTGGTTATGTCCTGACTGAGCCAGGGAGTTCAGATTGATAGCGTATAATTTTCTAGGAAGAGGTTCTTGAAAAAAAAACATGCTCGCAGACGGTGGCATAGTCGTTCTTGATCCTATCCAGCTTCTCAGACCCTTTGAACTCTGCAACCACCTGCTCCCGGGATGTTTCCAAGTTAGCCTCTCTTGCAGTTTTGACTCGACACAGCTCATTCCAATGCCGAGTTTGGTCTTTCTCAGTTGCATCAACCTTGACCTTCAACTCGGCCCTCAACCCTTCCTTGAACATGATTTCCTTCTTCACTTTCCCTTTCTCAGCCTCCAGCTACTAAGTTAGATCAGAAGCAAATTTGATGGCTTCGTAGGCCTTGCAAACCTTGGGTGCCAGCTTTTCCTCTTTCTTCTTGAGTTTTCCCTTATCCCTCATGGTCGAGATAGCTCTCTTCTGTGCAATGTGTCAGGGCCCACCCCTAATCCCCCAGGATTAGAGACTAAACCCTGTTCCCGTCTGACTTACGTATGACACGAAGGCCAAACTGACGTCCAACCTTCACGTGACACGTAAGTCAGATAAGAGATTCTCGATCTGACCGTCCAAAATCTTCCGAATTCCCCATAGTGCGCGACGTTTACTGTAACAACCTGTCCCGAGAGCCGGGATTAAGATAGTGACTAAGGTGGGATTAGTAAGGTTTATTGGTGGTTAGGTGGTCCCGATAGGTCCGTAAGCTTAGAATGACGCTTTTGCCCCTGACCTGGGCAAAAATGTTGACTTTAGTTCGGGTGGTCGGATGGACTTTGACCGGTGACCAGGACGTATTTTAGGATGTCACGAATCCGTAGGCAGGTGGCACGCCTAATTCCGACATCCGAGGAGGAAGTTATGATGTTCGGAAGGTTGAGGGCATAACCGTAATATGGGTAAATTTGGGGGAAAAGTTGACTCTTTGTACGAACGGGTTTTGGTATGTTGACCTAGGATGGTTACGTAGCTCTCGTCATCCTGAGTTTGATGACAGGAGGCACGTATTCATCGGACTTACGGTGTGTAAGATACGGGTCTAGAAAAGTAGTGGCATTAGTGTAAAATTGAGTAAACAGGAGGGGTAGTTTGGTCTTTTGTGTTCTGGAATTTGTGCAGAGAGAGAACAGATGGACGGCTGGGATTGGGCCAGATGGTGAAGGCTTAGGTAGATTGGTGACACGTGTTGAGGGACTAGAGGGTTCTGGTTGAATCCTGTACATACACGACCCAAATAATTGGGGTGCAACCGTGCCCGTGTTCGTGTTTGTGCGCAGAGGGAGACAGAAACAGAGGGAGATTGTGGGAGGAAATTGAGAGCATTGAATGGTTGATTGAGGGAGCTGGTGAGTTGTGAGTGTGTGTGGGTGTCCAGAGAGGGAAAGAGAGACGGTAAGAAGGTTGGGAGGTGAGGAAGTCGTATGGTTGGGCAGCTGGGAACTGCGGGAAAACCAGGGGTGAAAAGCAGGGAGGTCGTGAGAATCGTGGCGGTGGCGGCCGTGTACGGGGCAACTGAGACCGTGGTGGTGTTGTAAGGGGTGCGAGGAGTCAACCAATACCGGCGGAGCTCACGACGGCGACAGGTTGCAGGTAATTTCTACTTCCCCGTGTCTATGCTCTGTTTTGGCCGTGAACTTCAAATCGGAAGTTGTGGCTTGAGAGGTTGAATCGAAGAGTCTAGGGGAGTCTAGGGCGTTCAGTTGAGTCCAGGGCGTCGTTTGGTTGAGCTGCCGTGACGGGAGGTGCACGGTGGAGGTTGGCACGACGGCGAGTCTGGATGTACTCTGTTTTGGTCGTGACTTTCAAACCGAAAGTCGTGAAGATTGGAGTAGCGTCGACGGTCCAGGTGAGTTGAGTTAGGTTTAGAAGGGTCCTAGGAACCGTCTGGTGTTGCCACCGTGAAGGGAGGTTACCTCGGTGGCCGGGAAGGAAAACAGAGCCGTGTATGAGTTTTCTTTTGAGCTGGAATCGACGATGATGGGACTGTGTCGAGGTTAGAGGAGTTGAGGAACCGATAGGGTAGGCCGGGACGAGGAGACTGGTAAAGGAAGGAAGAAGAATGGTGGCCGGACGGCGGAAAACAGGTCTCGTTGGTCCGAGTTGCAGGCTACTGTTGCGAACCGGGTTGGCTCGAGGTAGCCGATGCACTGTAGCAGGCGCGTGAGGACCACGCGCAGCCACTTTGGGCGGCGCGTGGGGGCGCGTGCGGCGGTCCTTGGGGAAGGTATCAACATGGTTTTTGGTCTAGGAGTTGTGACGAGTCCATTGGAATTGGTTTCGGGTTAATCGGACGTCGAATCGAAGTAGTTCCGCGAGGGTGAAAGTTTAGGGTTCCGGTTCGTTACGTTTAGGACCCGGGGCTTTTTGAGGGAATTTAGGTGGCTACTCGTGGACGTGTTAGTGACGTAATTTGGTGGTTGTTGACAGGATCGGGATTTCCCGAAGAAGCCGAGGAATGTGCAGGACGTTCGGGACGCGATTGAGGGCTCGGTACTGTGAGTGGACCCTTTCCTTAAACTCGAACATGCATAACTGTTATACTTGTTTTATATATGTGTTTTATATATGTGATTTCAGGAATGTTGGATTTATGATGATTTCTACATGGTTGCACGTTTTTCGAGAAATAACGTATTTTGCACGTTTTACGGGAAAAAGGGTGATTTTGGGAAAATTAAGCTATGGTTTTTGAGATTTCAAACGTTAAATGATTTCTAATGATTTTAAGTGGATTTTGGAACATGATTTTGAGAAAGGGTTGGTTTTGAAATCGAATTTGACAATTGGACTTTGGTTAAAGGTTGAAAAGTGGATTTCCTGATTTGGGTTCGGAATGACGGTTCTGAACGCCGGAAGGGCTTCAGACCGGGGATTTCGGATTCGGGTTTGGATGTGCATACGGAAATGGTTTTCAACTGGTTTTGGATTGGATTTGCTGGATCTGGTTATTGGGTTTAAAGACCCGGATATTGATTGGACGGGGGACGGGCCCGGATTGTGTTTAAAGACTCGGGAGTTTAAAGACTCGGATCTTATTGAGGCCTGTTGAGTTTAAAGACTCGGGAGTTTAAAGACTCGGATAGGTCCAACAGGTTTGATCGGAAAAATAATGATTGGATGTTCCTAGTTTCGGGTATGGTTTTATGATTCATATGCTATGATTTCTATAACTGTTTTACAGTGTTCCTGTTTCTTATGATGCTTTATGATGATTGATTTCTACCTGTTTTAATAACTGGGTTATGCATGTGATTTCAAAACGGAGGGTTAAACTCGGTTTTCTGATAAATGGTTTTAAAACTTTTCTTTTATCATGGTCCACTCACATCTTCTGTTTTAAATTGCCCTCCAGGTTGTGGAGATAGCGCGGGGTCTTGACGTCGAGGCAGTGTCCGAGGCATAGAAGGCACGTGGGGGATCCCGGGGTGTTTACACTTTCGTTCCGCGTGCGTGTATTTATTACCGGTTTTTCTTTTCTGTGTATTTTGTACTATGCTCTGTAGAACTCTAACTTCGGGATTTATTGAGTACTTACTCCTGCGTCTGACTGTGTACTGTCGGGGTGTCAGATGGGAGCAGGATTTACCTCGGGTTTCGGGGTGAAACCGGGGTGGGTCCTGACATTTACTGTGGATCGTACATGTGATGTCTCTGGCTCTCTCAACCAACAGCCCGCGCTGCAACAACCGGGAGGGTATCGAAAACACGAAAAGACTGTGAGTGGACAAAAATAAAGTTTAAGTTCAAAAACAGTTATCAGAAAACAACAACAGTTATACCCTCCGTTTTGAAAACCAATGAATGCATATCAAGTTCACATCATAAAACCTCATACGAAACAAAACACATTTCCTTTTTGCTCAAATCCCGGGCCTCCGCCCAAAACCATCAAAACCATTATAACCAACGAAACCATTTCATCAATTCACAGGGAAATCCAAAACACATTTAAAACCACATGCTCATCCATCGAACCTGCTGGATCTATCCGAGTCTTTTAAACTCCCGAGTCTTTAAACTCAATAACCAGGCCTCAATAATCCGAGTCTTTAAAATCCCGAGTCTTTAAACTCAATAGGCCTACGGGGAAAAATATCAATATATCCGAGTCTTTAAACTCAATCCGGGTCTTTAAACCCAATCCGGGCCCTTCCCCTGTAAATCATAATCCGGGTCTTTAAACCCAATATCCAGATCCAGCAAATCCAATCCAAACCATTTAAAAACTATTTTCTATTTCCATATCCAAATCCAAATCCGAAATCACTGGTCTGATGCCCTTCCGGCATCCAGAATCGTCATTCCGAATCCAAATCCAGAACTCATATCCATTTCCTTTCCAGATCCGAGTCCGCAACCATCATTCCGTAAGCCGGCATCTGGAATAACCATTCTAAACCCAAACCCGGAAGTCCATTTCCAAGTCCCGAATCGAATCCCGAATCGTCATCCGGAATTCCGATTCCAAAACCCGAAATCCTCTTTCTCAAAATCACTTTTTGAACTGGGCTTTAAGCCCGAAATCACTTTTCAAAATCCTTTTACTTTCTTTGAAATCAAATCGTATTTCAAATCCCGAGATCAAATCTTTAAAACCATGATCAAATCCCAAGAACGTTCGAAAACTCGTAAATCGTGCAATTCCGTAATTTCCTTGATAAACGTGCAAAAATCATAAACCATCACAATCATAAATCAAATCATAGAATCACGTATGAAAACATATTAAAACATATATGCATGCATTAAGAGTTAGAAAGCAAAGTCCACTCACTGACCATTCCGTTGTTGCCTCGATACGCGCGCGCTTACGCCGTTTCCGGCTATTCCGTTATTCTCGGCTTCCCCGAACCTGTCCAAAGTCCATAACGAGGTTACTAACTACTTCACAAAAGTCCTACTTACATCCCATAACTTTCCCGAACTTCTAAGCGTACTCTAAACGGGACCCTAGACCTTCGATCCCGCAGAACTCACCCGAAATAACGTCCGAATAACCCGAAACATATTCCATTGGATTCATTATGACATTTAGAACAAAAACTCAGTTGGACTCTTCACTGGAAACCGCCACACGCTCCCCCACGCGCCGCCCAAAGTGGTTGCGCGTGGGCCTCACGCGCCTGCACACTGTACAATGTTCATCGTCTTCTTCCTTGGGCGAATCGGTCTGAACCGGCGTACCCGGTTCTCCACCGTTCTTCCACCGTTTTGACTCCTCTTTTCACCATTCTCACCGTCCAGTCCTAAGCAACCTATTCCCCTTACTCTCACACCTCGACACAGCCTATAACCCGTCATCCCTAACACGAAATAAAACCCGGTCAGTCCCCTGTTTCACAATCCGGCCAACCAGCTACTCCCTCGTCACAGCAACCACCATAGACGACTCCTAAGACCTCACTGAGTCTCACACAACTCCCCAAATCCCTTGACTCAGTCCCTAAGTCCACGAATTTCCGTTTGAAATTCACGAAAAAACAGGGCATATTCACGGAGATGAGAAATTACCTGCAGCCGTCCACCACCGTACTCGCCGCCGCGTTCCCTGGAATCCACAGAGTCGTCCCAGCTTCCTCTCGAGCCCAATCGATCAGCACACGGCCACACCACCACCAATTTCCCTCAGCATCTCTCTGTTTTTCCCGTGGACTCACACCTCACACACACCGATCCCCTTCACAACATCTCACTCATCAGCTCTCACTTAATATCTCACACACTCAACAATTCACATAAACACCACACACCGCCCTTCACTTGCTTCATTTTCCCTCTCTTCTCTATCTCTGTTTCTCTCGTCTTCGAACAAGCACGAACACATTGCACACCAGTTTAATTGGACCGTGAGAGATCCTAGAAGCCACTAGACCCCTAGCACGTGTCACCATCCCCTCAGCCCTCTCACAAATATCCAAATCTCATCAGTACACTTGTCCCAATCCAGTTGCACAATTCCCAATGTGCAAAAGGCCAAAATGCCCTTCCTTTGAATCAAAATTACGATTATGCCACTACCTTTCTAGACCTGTATCTTACGCATCCTAACTCCGATGAACACGTGCCGCCTGTCGTTGAATTCAGGACGACGAGATCTACTTAACGGTCCTAGGTCAACGTGTCAAAACCTGATCGTACAAAAAGTCAACTCTTTCCCCCTAGTTTAACCAAATTATGGTAATACCCCAACCTTCCGAACATCATAACTTCCTCCTCGGATGTCGGAATCGGGCGTGCCACCTGTCTATGGATTCGTGACGTCCCAAACTACGTCACGGTCATCGGTCAATTCCCACTTGACTGCCCAAACTAAAAGTCAACTTTTTGCCCAAACTAGGGGCAAAATTGTCATTCGACGCTAACAGACCTATCGTAACCAACTAACCACCGATTAAGCTCACTAATCCTTCACTAATCACCGTCTTATCCCAAATTTCTGGGACGGGTCCTTACACAATGGCAAACTGCAGATAGACCTCGTTGAGAGCCTGCAAATGACTCATGTTAGAATGACACTCGGTACATAAATTTAACTTGAACAAAAAGGCAACCACTTACATTACTGAGCAGCAAAAGTGCCTTCTTCATCTTTTGGTCGGCCTTTTTGCATTGAACCACCGCCAAGTTGTCCAAAGGAATGGAGGCCCTCTAACAGATATCGTTCAACAACGGCAACATCTGCCTCGGGCAACAGAGGGTTGTGCCGGGGTTGGAAGACTCACCAGCTAACTCACCCTCGGTGAATAAACCAAGGTTCACATCCCCCCCATGCCTTTTCAGCATCTCTAATATCCTCATATTTATTCGAGGAGGAGACGGGGGAGGGGTGAAGTCTAGGGTTGACATAGTCCTAAGACCACCGATTGCTTCTTGAGCCGATAAGACAGTCTCGGCCTCTAGTCGCACCTTGGCTCATTTTCGGTCAGGCAAGAGGTCCCTCTCCCCCTTGGCCTCAACCTGCTTCCCTTTGGGCGTCCGAGTGGGACTCCTCGGTCATAGTTTGGGCGCTCGATCTCTCATTGGAATTCTTCTCGTCCTTTATTTTGACCAACACGTTGTCTTTATAGATCCTACTTCCAAGATGGTATAGAACTGCACCACCAAGTTTCAGGTCAACACAAAAAAACAAATAATAGTATCAACTCGGTCAAAATGACCTAGGCTCGTCGGTGTTGATTAAGCCGACTGAGTGTTGAAACCCTAGATTCGAAGGATGTGTCGGTTCCATTCCAAGTCGTCCAAGCGTGATATCACAATTCGGACGATCTCCTTCTCATCCGTGGTGATCTCCTCAGGGGGAAACAAACATGTAGACCAAGACAACAGTTAGCATACATACGAACACTCAGACAAAAACATGAAAAAATAGAAACAAGGTTATTCTATACTACACCGTTGAAACAAATAAACACCTTTTGTCTAAAATTTGCTAGGTATTGGATCCCCTTCGGTGTCCCCCTCCCAGTCCCCACTGACCAGGCAAAACTTCGTTTTGTACGACTTCTGTGAGGTCTGTATATCGAGTATGAACTCGCCCCTTTGCCTTTTCTTGTGATGATGAATGAAGATCCACCTGGTGCTCTTTTGTTGAAACCCGAACTCATACAAGTACATGAGCTGGGCATAGGTCAACTCCGGTTGCTCGGCCCAGTGGAAGGCCGAGTAGAGGGAACAGAGCACAATCCATACATTGAGATTGAGCTAACCAAGTGCCACCCCCTATCGTCTTTACCATCCTCTGCAACCAAGGGTGCAATGACAACCTCACCCCGTGGTGTATCAGCTCGGTATAGAATAATGCCATACCGGCCGGAGGGTTACTCGGTAACTCGCCCTTCTTCGGTAACGATGTGATCACCGACTCCGGCACCCCAAACTCTATGCGCATCTTCATCAGACCTTTCTCAGTCTTCTTATTCACCATCTCATCCACAGTGAAGGCAGATTGTTCTATTGGCACAGAGTCCAACACTGACTCATCGTTGGCCGACTTATCCTTGGTCATTCGCACCAGCCCCCTTTTGTCGGCCATGCGCCAACTTTAGTGCCCTATGTACACATTTCCTAACTATTGTCACAGCATCCACTAAGACACTGCCACCACCCGTGTGGTTAGCAGCCTCAACCTTTGGGGCCGACTCATTTTGCTAGCTAGAACTCTCGACCACCTCATGCCCTACCCGAGGCCTATCCTCTAAATCAGCCGAGCTAGCCTCATCCTCACTCTCGTATAAGGGAATGAGGACTTTCAAGCTACTATCCAGAGACTTGCTGAACTTTGAGTCGTAACACCTACCCTTTGTCACCGAGTTACTATCCTCGGACATCTACAAGAAAATCGAGAGAACGCAACTTAGAGATCGACATGGACCTCTAAATCAGCTTCATGCTCAGTTCTTCACCAATCGCTACTTTAATCTTCAGAAATCAAGGACATTGATGCTTACCTTGTTTTTTCACGGCGGAGTTGTGGATCAGAAATCGCACGACCATGAGCACTGTCGTCGAAAGCTGATCGGAAATCGTCTTTTCACTATGATAGAGTTTCAACCAATTTCTCAAAAATGCAAGTGAGGAAATCAGTGGAGGCCCTCCCTTATTTATAGAGCTCGACAAGGAATACGAGGATCAGTACCCTCAATGGCCGACACGTGTCACACATCCAGCCGAGGAAGACCAATCACCCCTCCTACTACCTACTTCACCACAGCTGACCAGGCTCACCTTACCGACCTGTCAGCACACCACCAAGCCATGTACATCACTCGGTGGAAGCCAACCAGTCTCAGATATGGGCCACTGATCACATACCGAGCTCCCATCAAGAGAACGCCCACCGGTTACTTTGCTCACCCATCACACTGAGACATCTCAGGTAACCGACCAAGGTACCTCCACCGAGTCGCCTTATTAGGACCACCAACCACATCCACTCATCCGACATGGCCGAGATGATCTCGGCAGACTCTCTCACCAAGGGACTTGGGGGATTGCAGGTATACTCCCTACTGAGTCTGGAAGGGTGAGACAAGTGTCCGGTCGAGAAATTCCACCTCAGTCAAGAACTTGGGGGACTTCTATTGACACGATATCTGACTAGACTCACCAGACCGTATACCTAAAGCCCAAGCACCAAACATGCCCCAAACACATGTCGTTTACATAGCTCCAACAATGGGCCTGAGACGAAATGCCATGTGGAAGCACCTATACCCTCGATCTATGTAACATGTGTCACCATACAAATCGAGGAGCATTTGTCCCACATATAAACTACGGGAATTGAACATCCCACTCACCCATACATAAGGGATACACATTTCTCAATAATGATAACTAATATTTACTATTCACTATTACTCTACCAAATTTACCATTTACCGTTTCCTCTTACGAACAAAGTTATTGACTTGATTGTCGGAGAACCTTAGGCCGGCACTAAACCAGTGCCCATACTAATGAAAGACCCACAACTCTCCCAGTTGATATGTTACGAGGAAGGATATGCGTTATCTGATGATTGGACGACGAGTAATCGACCGTTGAAACATTTCTTGCTTCAACAAAGGGCATTTTTGTCAATTCACAATTTGACATGTGTTTCATGTGCTGTGTCTCTAGATTAATCTAGATATTCTTTCGAAATTGTCCCACCGACCTATGATTTTATAAATAGGTGAGCTATGTGCATATGTAGGTATCAGTGGGTGGTGGCTGAAAAGGAAGAAAATGAAAACATGCTATCACCGAGAGAGAGAGAGAGAGAGAGAGAGAGAGAGAGAGAGAGAGAGAGAGAGAGAGAGAGAGAGAGAGAGAGAGAGAGAGGCCAGGAGGGGAGAAGAAAAAGGAAAGGAAGAAGAAGTGATGGAATTTTTAGAAGGAAAATGAAGAAAAGATGGTACAAAGAGTAGGAAAATGTGATGAAAACTAAGGATCCGTAGGTCCCTAAGTAAGTTTTTAGTTTAGGGCCAGAAACCAACCAATGGGCATGCCAGTGTACTCTTAGAAGTCGTGCGACCCTTCTGAGTCAAGAAGGCGTGATTCTAGACGTGGAGAAGCTACTGAGCTGGTCCTGGAGTCCATGGCCGAAAGCTCAAGATTCAAATAATGACTTGGAAGTAAGATTGTTTGGTTTTGATTTCATAGATCAACTCTTGGGATTGAGTAGGAGTGTCTAAGATGTAGAAATGTGAAAAACTGATGTAAATATTGTGTTTTATAACCGGGTCATGGCCACTGGGTCGGGCGACCCGAGTGCAAACCCGGCTAGAGGAAAAAAGTGACAGGGGCCGCACGTGAGGCCCACACGCCGAGGCCTTCTAGAGTCACGTGGGTTGCATTGGCAGTGGGTGTGACCTCCGTTGGCTGCACGATGAAAATGACAAATATTCCTCTCTTAATTATGGATTTAACGATTTAAAGTTTGAGTTCATTGGACTTTGTTTGAATTTATTTTCAAATTTAGGATAATATGTTTAATAAGTCTGAACTTAATATGGTTATTTGATTGAAGTTTATGCGTACTATATATATAATATGCTTATATGGAAATTAACAATTATTTAAGGAGAATTTGAGTATATGAATTTGGGGATAAAATTGACTTAATGCCCTTAAAACAAGTTATAATCAAAGGAGAAATTATGTAATTTCACTATTAATTGTGACATAAAGAATGTGTATATGTATACATACACTTCTCTTTTTTATTTAAGGATATGTCGTTACTTGATGATTGACGATGGCTATGTTGATAACGAAAATGACGAGGGATGTATGGTGATTATGTTGATTGCACATGTTTATGGTTAGTATATATAATTATATGTGACTAAATTGAGTATTACTACACTTTATAATGATAATTCGAATTGTGTGTATACTTGCAAATAAAGGATGATCTTGGTTACATGAGATAAGACTTAATGTAATGATGGTTGTACTTGATGATTCGTATGATGATAGGATGTTGGATAATAATTGTTGATGTTAGTAAGGCCAGTTTAGGTACAATTGGGAATTCTACCTCTTGACGAGGTAAAGTAGGATGAACGTGGGCGGTAACCCCGTAAGGATGAATTTAATTTGTTTAATTTAAGATACAAGTAAGGATAAAAATTATTAATATCCCTTGTTTGATAAGGGTTGTCAAATGGGAACATGACTAATCCGGTTCCTAAGGAATTTTGGGATGGATCTTATCATTTATCGTGGTCGATCTCTACTAAGTTGCATTTCATTAGTCGAGGGATATTGACAACGTAAAGCCTCCTAGGCTAATATAATCACATCCAAGAAAAGTTGACCCCCGACCCCTATATATAAACCCTCGGAACAAACTTTGGCTTTCAGTCCAACTTTCAAAACCTTCGTTTTTTGTAAAGGCTACAACCAGAAAGCCTTCTTCATCTAGACAGATACTTATGGTTTTGTAAAGGAACGACCGTTGATACCACTTAGCGAGCAATTGCCATTTCCCCTATTCAACTACACGTCTTGATTTTCACATTACAATTTTTTTCTTGTTACATTCAACTTCTAGTTTTATCTTTTATTTTATTTAATCAAGAAGTGGAATACAGTAATTAAATAAAGAATGAAATATAAAAATCAGCTCCCTTTTTGTATCACTCTTTTTATCCTGAAAATTTTCATATACATATGTAGTAATCATTATTGTACATTATCTATCGTGACTTCAAGATTAACTACGTAAAAAGTCAACAAATTGAAGATTATTTAATTGTTGATAGGCATCTAACAAACATTGACAATTAAAGGGCAGCCAGCCCAGGTCAGTTTGTATTGGTTATATATTATTCGAAACTTGAGGTTGAATCAAGTCTGGCTTAGCCCAGTTGTTTTTGTCGTTGGCTTCTTTACTTGGGGCTTGGGTACGAAATCTGCTGCTGTTGTGAGCTTGATTATTTATCAATTTCTTCCCCTTTTTTAATAAATGAAATTTAATCCCATTTTATCATTTTTTTTTTCAAATTTTGAATATATTTTTGAATTTATTCTATCATTTTTTTCCCCAATCTTTGAATAAGATTTGGCTATGCTTTATCATTTTCTTCTGTTTTTGAATAAATATTGATGAATTTATTTTACCCTTCAATTTTATTTTTTGAAAAAAACTTAATGAATTTAACCTTTTTCCAATTTTTTAATAAACTTGGCTTTATTTTATCATTTGTCTTCCAATCTTTGAATAAAATTGTCCATATTTTATTATTTTCTTCAATTTTTGAATAAAAGTTGATGAATTTAGATTACCTTTCAATTGTTTTTAAAAAAAAAAACTTGACGAATTTAGTCTATCCAAATTTAAATTCCTAGATCCGTCCCTGCTAACAAACAACAGTATCAATAATAAGTAAGATCATAATGATGAGCGATCGATTCAATTGATTTTTTATAATATATAATCTCAAAATACTAATTTAAAATTATAATATGACCAGTTTTCATTCGTCCTAAACAAAAACAAACTTGACAAGGCCTTTCAACCCCAATGTTCCTCATAGCTTCTTTTTCTTTCTTTGGTTAGGAGGACCTGTACGAATAAAAAAATTATGGAAAATATATCTAAATGAGTAAAATAAATGTACAGAAAATGGAAAAATTACATTGATAAAATGTTGAATATATTTATGATCACAACAAATTAACCTTTGCTTGTCCTCAAGCGGAGAAATGAAGACAACATAATCTAACACTAGCCTTTCTACAAAACATCCTCATGGCTCTCAATCCACACCCAAAAAAAAAACAACTAAAGAGGAGGGGAGACGAGTATCTTCTTACCTCGTCCTCCCAATCATTTTTCTCTTTTTCTTTTAGTTAGTAATAAGAGTTTCTTTGTGGTGACTATGGTCTGAGCCATGCTCAAATTTGAGTTTCTATCATATTATTTTGCTATATTTTTTTAATCCAATCCTTTACTTAAAATTTTCCTTTAAACTTGGATGGTTTCATGTGCCTCGTTGGGACGAGCGTTGACCGCTTTGCATGGCGAAGACATGGCGTGATCCGCATGGTGAAGTCATAGTGTGCTTTGCGTGGCAAAGACTTTGAGTTCTTCGCATGGCGAAGGCTTCGAGTGCTTTGTGTGGCGAAGGCCTGAGTGCTTCGTATGGTGAAGGCTTGGAGTGCTTCGCGGGGCGAAGACTTAAAGTGCTTCGAGTGGTGGAAGATTGGAGTGCTTCATGTGGCGAAAGCTTAGAGTGTTTCGCATGGTGAAGGTGTGGAGTGCTTCACGGCTCAAAAGCTTAAAATGCTTTGCGCGACGAAGGGTTGGAGTGCTTTGTGTGGCGAAGACTCAGGTGCTTTGTGTGGCGAAAACTCGGGTGCTTTGTGTGGCAAAGGCTTGGAGTGCTTTATGTGGCGAAGACTAGGGTGCTTTGTGTGACAAAGGCTTGGAGTGCTTCACGTAGCGAAGACTCAGGTGCTCTAAGTGGCAAAGGCTTAGAGTGCTTCGCGTGGCGATGGATTTGAGTGCTTCTCGTGGCGAAGACTTGGAGTGCTTCGCGTGGTGAAGAATTTGAGTGCTTCGTGTGGCCAAGAATTTGAGCACTTCGTGTGGCGAAGACTCGAGTGCTTTGCATGGCAAAGGCTTAGTATGCTTTCTAAACAAAAGTCTAGGCGATAAGACAATTTCATTAGACGTTGGAACGAAACATCTTGAATCTTATTGGAAGATACTATATGAGGAAAGTAGGCATTGAGCCGAATTTTAATCTCAAACTTTGTGCCTTTGATGATGACTTGGTCACTAATTCAGTTTCCTAGGTATTTCCTGCAACTCAGACTTGGCAATGACGGTGTCCACGTAGATCATCTTTTGTGCGGGTTCTTAGGGGCCTTTGTTTCTGAGAGTTTCCGTTGCCTTTTTTCTAACACACTCAGTGTAGTGTCCTTTCTTCAAGAGATCCCAGAGGGATCTTTTGAAAGTCTGGAAGGAGCTTATGTCATGCCCATAGCAATTGTGTTAGGCACACCATTTTTTCTTGTCGGCCTTCTCCTGGTCGCCTTTAACGGGAGCTGGTCTTTCGAACCACGGTTTTTCCTTTATTTGATTGTATATTTGAAGGAAAGGTACCGAAAAACGTGTGTTTGGCTTTGCACCAGCAAATGTGTTGGATGACGAGTTCCCTTTACGCTTGTTGGCATTCTTGACTGAGTTCCCGTGATGGGCGTCATCCTTTAGCTGCGTAAACGCCTTTGTGGGATGTCTATCTTCCTCGATATGGTTGGCAGCATGGGTGGTGTTTTTCTCGTCCTCCTAGCATTCATGTCGCTCTGCCAGGGACAGTATCTTGGTGTGACTTCGGGCGTTGCTCATGACGATGTCTCCGTAGAGCTAGCTCTCCAGCGGTAGGCCTTGCTTAAACGCCATGACTACGACGAGATCGCTGCAACCTACGATGCGGGACTTCTCTTCACAATACTTCCGGATGTATTGCCGCAAGGTTTCCTTATACCTCTTTTAGATGGTGAAGAGGTGGTCATCCTTGACTTCGACGGTACGAAGCTGCGAGTACTCCTTTACGAAAGCAAGGGCCAATTCTTTGAATGAAACGATTGATCTCCAGGGGAGATGGTTGAACCATGTCGTCGCCTGACCTTGCAACGAGGCTTGGAAAACTTTGCTTATGAGCGTGTCGTTGGGCCTGTGAGGTACCATCACCCCCCGATAGTAATTGATGTGTTTTATTGGATCGGAGGTTCCTTTGTACTTATTGAAGTTTGGTGTTGAAAATCGTTGTGGGAATGGCTCCTCCTCAATGTCCTTCATGAACGGCGAAGATGATGACGTCTGAATCTGATGCCAAAGATCATCTTCTAAGTCTCTGCTGCGCTGATAGCATTCTTCGGACGTCTTCAGCGTGCAATGGACCTTTGTGACGGGGGTTTCCGCACTGGGTCAAATGGTGTCGACTCCCTCGAGTTGCAGCGGGCTTGGCTCTCGAGCGTGCTGACGAGTAAGTCTCGTCCTCCTCACTGTGATCATCCGTGCTTTTAGAGTCATGGCGGATTTGTCCATTCGAGTGGGTGCGTGACTTATGGGAGACTGCTTGCTACCATCGGCTATAGCGTGGGTACTCAATACGTGAAAGTGTCGCGGGGCGTCCTTTGAGTCGTTCTCAAGCCGAAGGCCTCGATCAATCTTGACCTCCTATTCTGGGCGTACGGCTTTCCTCCTTTGAGTCGCTCATCGATGTGTCTCGGGAAATTATTCGACAGTAAACATGCTCTTTGCCGGCGTGTCTCGGGACGTTGCTTGATGCCTTGCAAGGTTCGTTGCATTTTTCGGACGTTCTGGATGTCCCAATGTCCCCCAACAATTGTTGCAGGAGCTCTGATTGAGCCCGAACTTGGTTGCTCAACTGCTTGACCTGTTGTGTCAGTCCAAGTCACGGAGGTGACCCCCTAGGTGCTTGCTTGTGATGAGTAGCACGTCGGGGCCCACATCGTACGCCTTCAGACAGATGCGGCGAACCATGTCTCCCTTGTACCTGGGTGTTGGCATGCGGGTTGCGCAGGGCGTCCAAGTACCTCCATAGGTCCAAGTCAGCAGGGAGATGACTCGAGACTCTTAGAGATGTTTCTCCCGTCAGCAGCCCTTCTGTTTGTTGAAAAAACGTTGTGCCTGCCCCCATCGCAAGTAGGGGATTCACAGTAGCAGCGATCATGGGGAACGTTCCAAAACTGAACGTAGGTGTCCAATCCGGCATTCCGAACGATAGGTGAATTGATGTGTGGTTCGGGCCGTGCAGGAGATGGGAAAGCGGTTCTTCTGGAATTTCTTGGAGGGGTTCGCTCACGGCAGTGATCGCAGCAGCGGATATGGTAGCCTCGGAAGCTCGTGCGGATCGGCATGTTCTAGCCATGTGAAGAACGGTAAGTGTCGAAAGTGTGATGATGGAGTTTTTTCAAGAAAAAAACTAAAGAGCACTGTAACGACCCGAAAATTCGAAAAAGGAAAATTTGGAAAATTTAAAGAAAATGACGATTTTGCCCCTGGTTATAAGGGCCGAAAGTTGACTTTTTGACCGGAACCTTATTTGGACTTTCCGTAAGTACCGTTGGAAGGGCCGCAGACGCTGAATTCGTACACAGGCGGCATGCGTCAATCGGAGTTCGGACGTGAAAGTTATGGGTCTAGAATTGTGAGGGGTACTTTGGTAATTAGCCAAGGAGGGGCAAAATGGTAATTTAGGGCAGCAGGGTAAATTGAGCGATTAAATGGGCTGATTCAACTTGTGGGTGAGTCATTTATGTGATCAAGTGACACATGTCATTGTGCAAACAACAATTAGTGGCAAATTGTTGTTTGAATATTCAAAAACGATAACAACAAAATCGTTTTGCTATTTGAGGGACAATCATCATATATAACCGGATTTAATTAACACTAGGCACAGAGAGATTGAATGGGATATCCAGAGAGGAAAAGAAAGAGAATTAAATGGTGCGTTCTGAACTTTGAACCCAGCTGAACTTAAACTAAAAAACCCGAAAACCTTTGATGAACCTTAGGGTCGAATTTGAAATTGTGGACATCCATGAGTGAAATTGACCTTGGATTAAGGTTCTTGAGCTCAAACCGAGTCGAAACCAATTAAACTTGAAGGAATTTGGAGTCGTTTTGGGCTAGAACAGAGAGGAGGAAGACTTCGGATTTTCGAGCTTGAGTCGAGGAATTGGAGACATGGAACGATACAATTGATGTTGGAAATATGGTTAATAGAATCCCACGAAGCTTCCTGATGCATCAATTGAAAGAAAACAATGAGAATTTATGGAGATTGAGGGATGAACAGTGTTCGGTGTTCTTCGAAAGTCGAGTTCGAATTAAAGGATTAAGAAATCAAGCAAAAATTGAGGGAGATTCAACCGAGTCGTCTCGTGGGTTGTAGGATCCGTTTATCAGTTGAACGGGTGAAGGAGACGACTGTGCAGGGTACTGTAGCTGGCGCGTGAGTTTAACGCGCAGCCACACACGGCGTCGAGTGACGGCGCATGGCACGAATCCCGAGAAAAGGTCAACATGACTTTTGTCCCATTTAATGTAACGAACATTTTGGCACTCGTTTCAAGGAAATGAGATACTGTTTCGATAATGTTCCGTATATCCGAAGTTTTAATATACATTTAAAATATGTATTTAAATCCTAGAAAAATTGGGGAAAATTATATGAGATATATCGGAATATTAGTAACCCTCGATAATGATTTTGGACAAGAATGGTGACTTCCGGGATTTACAGAAAAACATGCAGCTCGGAAAGCGAGCGATATGGACGGTGTGTGAGTGGACTTTTGTTTTCTACGCAGAACATGCATATATGTTTTAAATGCTTTATTATTTGATTTGAAATGATTTGGCATGATTAATGTTTCGATATGATGATTTTCGGATTTTGGGAATATTATATTGTTTTATATTATTTTGGGCACGATTTTCGAGAAAACTGTGAAATTGCTGCTTTGGGCGAAGGCCCGGGATTTGAGATTGATTTTGACTCGGATTATGAGTCAGGAATTGATTTGATGGATTTGTAATGTTTTTTGGATATACTTTATGGATTTACGTGAAAATGGCAACTGAGGTTGCGGTTGCACGGATTTGCGTAAAAATGATATTTTGGGCTTGAGACCCATTGGAGATGTGATTTTGATTGGATTGGTATTTCTATGTGATTATATGATGAGATTGATGGTTTTCGGATTTATGAAATAATCGGGACTCTAGTTTTATGGATTTTGAGGAAAATATGTTTTGGGCCGAGATCCTGTTTTGAAAATGGTTTTGATTTTAAATGCAACTGTTCTTCATTGGTTTTCATGGTGATGATATGTTGTGGATATATAGGGATTTCGGGTAGGAATATATTTCCCCCGGAGTGCACCCTGTGTTGTGGATATTAGGGCTTCCGGTTGGGAATGTGCTTCCCTGGAATGAACCCTAGAGATAACGCTTGCCTCCGGGATGGAATGTGTTCGCCCGGAGAGGTCACGTAGCATGGTCTGTTGTCCTGCAGCCGAGAGAGGCTCGACTCAGATCAGATGTGCTGGATTATATGGAGATCTGTCAGTGATGTGTTCACGACGATCTGGATTGTCGGCTGGTGATGTGTTCACAGCGACGGATGCTCGTATTTTGAGTTGTCCTTGAGCCTATTGATTTGCACGCGTTGCAGGGATAAAGTTACTATATGAGATTGGATATGGAAATGAGTCTCGTGGTTTTTATTGAGATTTTTGATTTATAAATATTTGTGCCCAGATATATTTTACTCATGATTTATGATATGCATGCATGTTTGTGAAACTGAAGGGTAAGAATGTATTTTGATAAACGTATTTATAAAAGTTTGTTTTGTCCACTCACACCTTTTCTGTTTTATTTACCCTTCAGGTCGTGACGCGATGATAGAGGCTATTCGAGAGGTGGAGGCATGAGTGGGCACAGGTGCGGTTATCCCTTGTTTGGCAAGCGCTGATGGTGAATTTGGAACTTCAGTTGACTTGTGAGACGAGAACAGGACTGGGCACGACTATCTATGTCCTTCGGGGATGGGTCCTATCAAATTGGTATCAAAGCACTAGGTTGCTGATTCTGTTGCCACATCATGCCTCTGACACGTAAGCCTCGTGCACGACTTGGTAGTGAGACGGGTATACGAGGGTATATGAGACCTCGTGATAATTCTCAGAATGGGATTGACCCTGGATTAGGGGTCAGATGTTAATCAATGTACAATGTGAAATACTAACTGTTAAACACGGATTTGTGTGGGTCCCGAGAATGAATGAGCCCAGAGGCTAGGAAGGTAGCACAAATGGGCAAGCTGGACCCGGGATGCGATTATTCTCAGTGAATTCCTTAAGTGGAATGTGTGTCTAACGAGTCTAGAAAATGATGGGATATTCCTTAGGCCTTATAGGTCGTATAAGATATGGTTCACCAGCGGAATTTGCTCGGTGACCGAGTATGCCAATGATGGCATGGATGATTGTTATGAGATTGCACTCAAAATGAGTCACGATTGGACTCGAGAGGAGTTGAGACAGGAAAAGGGGACTCAAAATGAGTCAGGATATTGGTTAGGACTTTAGAAGAGTCATGGTAATGTATCAGGGCTTGGGATGAGCCGTAAAGGTTGAAATATAACTATGGTTTGTGACACGGCCGACTTTTGATTGAGGAATGTTTGGCACCTGGGATGCCAAGGATTGGGATAGGGTCGAGTACTAATGGGTTATGAATTTATGGATTGGCATTGTTTAACCCTGTTTACTAGACTTCTGAATTTGGATGGGTCATGTCAATTTCACTTAGCGATTGAAGGTTCAGGTAGAGACCCATAGTACATAGAGGTTTGGACTTAGGAGATGGTCCAGTGCAGTGGGACGCCAGTTGGGTCCACTGGGTGCTAAAATGCTAAGGTAAATTGCTCATGATTGTGGGTCGTCTGGTCACATCATAAAGAAATGGTTACATCGATTGATAAAGTGATATGGCACTGTTGGGGTGCACTGGAGCAGGGATTGGCTCCTGCATTAATGGTTGATGTGACAGGTGAGGGAAGAGTTGGTGGGGCCCATGGTGGAATGTAGGGGCAAGGTCAGTTGGGACCACATGCCTGAGGATTGCAGTTACTTGGCAAGAGGCCTGAGTAGCCTCTGGAGTGGTGACATGGATGTATGTTTAACCAGGACGTCTGTATTCGGCAGGTTCTGGGTTATCCACTCTTCCATGACTTGAGATTGTATAATGGACGGATATGGAGATATCTGTGATTGGTTAAGGTATGGCAGTCGGCGAGTCGACTGGAGCTACGGATGTGATAAAAGTGATGATATTTATGTGGTAACCTTGGTAATTATATATGGTGAAAATTGGGGAGACAGAATGGAGGGTAGACCTATCGATGTGAGGCTACCCAGGATAGCAGGTGTTATTCACCTAGTGGCTGACTTAGGGTTTTCCTGGAACCCCTATTGCGTATGTCGATTAGAGAGTGATATGTGGAGTCCAGGATTACCAGAGGTTTTATTTCAGGGAGACTCGAGGATGTTACCCTCTAGAATGATATTGAACCTCACAATCGATGGACTGTTGGTATGAGGTAATCAAAGTTCACTAGTCAGATGTGTGGCATATGTGATTAGTGTATGGGATGCCTAGTGAAGGTTGAATATGTACGAATTTCTCAACATTTTTCCTGAGGTTTTGCTAGGATGAGAGGTTGAGTTGATGATGGAGATCATGTCTAATATACGAGTTGTTTCTCGGACACTTTGGTATGTGACACCTATGGAGTCATAAGGACTAAAGGTGTAAGTACAGGACTTGATAAACACTGGTTCATTCGGCCGAGTGTCGCCGTGGGGAACCCAGTGGTGTTAAAGAGGAAAAAGGGATGATGGTCCGAGCTTACGTGCCAGTTATGGACAACTTAATAAGATAACGGTATGTGATAAGTGTAACGACCCGTCCCGAATATCGGAATTTAATAATATTTAATTATGATTTACTAATCTGGGATTAGTTGGGCGATTTCGGACGAATTGTGCAAAATGACCGTTTTGCCCCTGGGCGTGGGCAAAATGTTGACTTTTATTTCGGATGGTCAAATGGACTTTGACCGATGACCGTGATGTAGTTCGGGACGTAACGAGTTCATAGACAGGTGGCACGTTCGATTCCGACGTTCGTGGTGAAAGTTATGATGTACGGAAGTTCAAGGGCATTTTCGTAATTTGGACGAAAGAAGGGGAAATGTTGACTTTTTGACCAGGATGTCCGATGGCCGGGGGCCAAGGACCGTTACGGAGGTTTCGTCGATGCGAATCCAACGACAGGCGGCACGCCGAAATCGGACTTCGTACGAGGAAGTTATGGTCTGAAACGTGAAATCGGGGAAGTTACGTCTCGGTAACTGTGTTGATTATTTTATTCTGAAATGGTGGTTGGAGGACACTTGGATGAGTGACAAGTGTCACTCATCCGACGGCTAGATTGGATCTTGATCCACTAATCATAAACTATATACTAAAGTTTCCACTATATAATAATTTAGGATTTAATCCCTGCTTTTGATCTGAGCCATCCATTCCACCCCCAGATTGCATCAGAGCCGTCCATCTCATCCCTCCCTTCTATTTCTGATCATTCCTCCCTCACCCGTGAACAAGCAAAAATGAGAGTTGGGTTCTGGCCATTGCCAATCTCTCTTCCACAATTGATTGCACAAATGGATAATTGGTGATTTGGGGAAGGTTCTGGCTGAGGGAGAGCACGGGGGACTGAGTGGGGTGGTGTAATTCGGGAATCAAATTTCGTAGAATTGGAGGGAATATCGAATTGGAACATTTGGGCCGTGACGATCAAAATGGAGTTTACTTTGGGTCTTCTGGGATCAAAACGATCAGCTTTGCTTCAAGAACGAAGAGAAACCATGGCGGATTGAGGAAGAACTGAACTTCCATGGCAGCTCAAAGTCGAGCTTGTGTTCAGTGGGTTTGAGGTAAGTATTTCTCAAATTGACCTTGTAGAAATGTCCCTTACACTCTCACGATGCTAACTGAATGAATTAATTTGGAAATCAGGGACGGAATCGGTGAACCCGAATTGGAAACCCGTCAAGGATCGATCGAGAGTCGTGAGGATTTGGACCCTAAATTGTGTAATTCGATTTACAGAACTTAAATGGTGATTGATTACAAGGGATCAGTTGAAAGAACGGATTGAATTGATGTCGAATTGGGTATGATTGAACCGGATCCTATCGCGGGTAATCAGACCCGTTTACCAGTCATTCGGGTGAAGAAGGAACACTGTAGCAGTCACTGTAGCAGGCGCGTGGCTTTCACGCGCAGCCACTCACGGCGGCACATGACGGCGCGTGGGCACGAATCTCGAGGTGAGGTCAACATGACTTTTATCCTATACAATGTAACGAACATTTTAGCGTTGGTTTCGTGTCGATCGGATCCCGTTTTCAATATTGTTCGGGATGTCCGAAAGTTTTAAATCGAGTTTAAAAATACTTAAAAATTCGGGAAAATTACGGGACTTGAATAGGATGTTAATGATGAGGTTAGTGATCCTCTAATGTGATTTGAACAGGATTGGGAGTCCCGGGGTGATAGTGGTGTGGCCCGGGAAGGCCTATGGCACGCGTATCGAGGCGCTCGGTTAAACGGTCTGTGAGTGGACATTGGTTTCATAAATTCGATGCATGCATAACTTTTTTATGATTGTTATAATTATGATTAAATGATTTACTTTGGATATCGGTGAATTTTAAATGATTTCACGTATTTCGAGGTAAATTACCGTATTTGCACGAAAACCGAGGTTTTCTGGATTTGCACCGATTTCCCATAAATGTGGTTGGATATGATTTCATGAAACGGTTACGAACTTGAATAATGTAAAATCGGGCCAGGGGCCCAGTTGAACTATGAAATCGGGCCAGGGGCCCAGTTAACATGTGTATCGGGCCAGGGGCCCAGTTAACTTGTGAAATCGGGCCAGGGGCCCAGTTAACTTGTGAAATCGGGCCAGGGGCCCAGTTGATTTCTACATACGATTGCGGGTCGGGGACCCTAAATTGGAATTGAATAAATGTTTTCTGGTTTACATTTTATATATGTTCACATGCTGGAATCATAAATGGTTTTGATGATATTTCGGTTATGGCACGTTTCACGGTATTTGGGCATGAGACCCGTTTGATGAAACGTAACGATCGGTTCAGATTTTACCTATGTATACCTATATGTTTTGCATGTGGATATCAATAAAATGTATTTAGTACTGCACTGTATAAATCCTTCCATATTATATTGTCTCCTCCGGAAGAGGTACACCCCGGAGAGGTCACGGACGTCTAGTACGTCCAGCGTCTATGACGCTAAGCATCGGGGATGCTGTACCCGAACGGGGTTCGGGGGATTGAACTCGGAAATTGAGACCCGAGTGGCACGCGTAGCCTTGTTGATTGTGACCTTATTGACGTCAGGGACGTCAGACATCAGGGATGTCGGATTGGAGTGTATAGTGCAGTGGCTAAAATTATGGTTATGGTTTATATTATATGCCTTATGATTCATATTACTGGATTGATGAAATAACTCTTGGATTGACTTTTGGAAATTGAAACTATGCTGTGGTTTTCCGGGCTAAGGCCCTAATGGTTATTTCAAAATAAATATGGGATTATTGGTTTTTGGTGCATGCATATGATTTTACTGAGGGGCATAAGTGTCTTATAAATGTTTTAAGCAGACTTGTTTATTTTCGTCCACTCACAGCTTTTGTTTTCAATGCCCTTCAGGTTGATTCCGGATGCAACTGCAAGCAGAGACTTGAGCATCGCACACCTCCTCCATCGATCCTTACGGCACTCTGGAAGCCCGTTTGGGCAGTGGCAATAGGTTATCCCTTGTCTGACACCTCTTGTCAGACGGGAGCATGGCACATCCCAATGGTAATCCTAGGGGGATTGGGATGGGTCGTGTCAATAAGTATCACTTATCACGAGCTAATGATTTGTGGTTCTGTTGGCAATATGTGATTATTGGACCCCCCGTGAGTTGTCGGCTAACAGGGTGATGACTAACAGTCATGAGTAAAGAGAAAAAGATGATGTTCAGATTTGATATGGGCTAAGGTTAATCAATGGTGATGCCTTTGGATGATTAAATGAACCTGTTATATTTGTAAGTTGATGAGTTAGGTATTCTGACCATATTTGATGGTGTATGGTACCATGATTGATGATTGATTGGTGTACTCACATGTACAGATGGGCGTGTGAGATACTGGACAGATGTATTGAATTCCCTCAGAGAGAAAAATATATGGTTGAATAAGTGTTAGGTCTGGTCGACCAGAGTAGGTATGTGAAACATGTACGAATAACGGTCAAGATTTGACATGAGTTGTTTTGAGATTGGATGGATACCACAGAGGGTTGTAGGGGGGGTTCTCTACAATGTTTTGCCAGTTATGGTGATTGGACCCCAGAAGGAGGTCCAGAGTTATTGGAAATGAGAACTGAAATAGAATAAGTACAAAGTGGAGAAACAGTGACTTATGTTCGATGTGACTCTTTCTATGTGCATAGTGATATACTATTGAGATTTTGGATTTGGTGAGGTGTGCTTCAGTAGCATAGGGCTGGGATTGCCGATGCTAGCTGAACCCTCAGGAGTTTTACTTTCCTTGAATGATTTGGAATCGACCATAGTGATCCATGGGTTTGAGTGTGCAGAGGTCATACCTTTGGGAAGTAACTTATGAATACTGTATCGACCATCGGGATTGGTAATGAATGGTAAGCAGAAAGGCCTAATGGCTGATAAGGCGATGGTCCGGGATACGTTTGAGATTATGGTCGTGTTGTCGGGGTCAGGTATCATTCGCGGGGAGGCTAATAAGATAGTCGGTCGAGAAAATTGCATGTTTGATATAAGGATAGGTGGAATCCTGTTATTGATGGAACTCCATGGGATTGGAGTAGTACATGATTTTGATCATTTGGACTACTGGAGTCCAACTGTAGGAATCCTACTTAATGTATGATGTTGGATGGAGTTGAGGTTAAAGAATGAATATGATTTTGCGATATCGTTTGAATGATTGTACTGAGTGCCAGTTATTGGCATGAGGTAGGCATCAATAAGGCCTGTGATGATAAACACAACGGAAGGAAAGGTTCAATTTATGATAGTGAGTGACCTTGGAAAAAAAGGGATACGGAGTGATTGACTTAATGAGGGGAATGAGTTCCCAGATTTACTGGACCTTATGATGTTATTGGCCTGGTGGTCTGGTGGAATATACGTGGTGATTTAAGACATTGTGCCATGTCATGAGTGGATGACATGTGGTTGGGATGATGATACTGGTACTTGTGATTTTGGGATTGCTTATACTCGGACGTTGAGCGAGGCTCCGTATCCCAAGTAAGCTTGGATATGACTGCCCGTGGGGCAGAGGTTTATAGAGGAAATTGTCCCGATATTGACCCAAGGATGAGGACTGATTTTCTGGTTTTCTATAAGTTTGATTATGCTTTATATCCGGTTGAACCGGAAGGCTATGCAGTTGATTATGTTTCTGGTTCACATACATATTCCTCGGGAGAACTATCTAGGTATCTACTGATTGGAATTTCGAGGACGAAATTTTTTTAAGGGGGGTAGGTTGTAACAACCTGTAAATTTGAAAAAGGAAAATTTGGAAAATTTGAAGAAAATGACGATTTGCCCTGGTTATAATGGTCGTAAGTTGACTTTTTAACCGAGACCTTATTTGGACTTTTCGTAAGTACCGTTGGATAGGTCTCGAGACTGTGATTCCGTAGACAGTCGGCATGCGTCAATCGGAGTTTGGACGTGAAAGTTATGGGTCTAGAATTGTGAGGGGTATTTTGGTAATTAGCCAAGGAAGGGCAAAATGGTAATTTAGGGCAGCATGGTAAATTGAGCGATTAAATGGGCTGATTCAACTTGTGGGTGAGTCACTTATGTGATCAAGTGACACATGTCACTGGTGCAAACAACAATTAGTGGCAAATTGTTGTTTGAATATTCAAAAAACGATAACAACGAAATCGTTTTGCTGTTTGAGGGACAATCATCATATATAACTAGATTTAATTAACACCAGGGACAGAGAGATTGAATGGGATATCCAGAGAGGAAAAAAAAAGAGAATTAAATGGTGAGTTCTGAACTTAAACTTAAAAACCCGAAAACCTTTGATGAACCCTTAGGGTCGAATTTGAAATTGTGGACAACCATTAGTGAAATTGACCTTGGATTAAGGTTCTTGAGCTCAAACTGAGTCGAACCCAATTAAACTTGAAAGAAATTGTAGTCATTTTGGGCCTAGAATAGGGAGGAGGAAGACTTTGATTTTCGAGCTTGAGTCGATGAATTTGAGACATGGGAACGATGCAATTAATGTTGGAAATATGGTTAATAGAATCCCACGAAGCTTCCTGATGCATCAAATGAAAGAAAACAATGAGAATTTATGGAGATTGAGGGAAGAACAGTGTTCGGTGTTCTTCGAAAGTTGAGTTCGAATTAAAGGATTAAGAAATCAAGCAAAAATTGAGGGAGATTCAACCGGGTCGTCTCGCGGGTTGTAGGATCCGTTTATCAGTTAAACGGGTGAAGGAGACGACTGTGCAGGGTACTGTAGCTGGCGCGAGAGTTTCACGCGCAACCACTCACCGACTGCGCGTGATGGCCCGTGGGAACGAATCCTGAGGTGAGGTCAACATGACTTTTTTCCCAATTAATGTAACGAACATTTTGGCACTGGTTTCGAAGAAATCGGATACCGTTTCGATAGTGTTCCCTGTATCCGAAGTTTTAATATACTTTTAAAATACGTATTTAAATCCCAAAAAAAATTGGGGAAAATTATATGAGGTATATTGGAATATTAGTAACCCTCGATAATGATTTTGGACAGGAATGGTGACTTCTGGATTTTACGGAAAAACGTGCAGCTTGGAAAGCGAGCGATATGGACGGTGTGTGAGTGGAATTTTGTTTTCTACCCAGAATGCATGCATATATGTTTTAAATGCTTTATTATATGATTTGAAATGATTTGGCATGATTAATGTTTCGATATGATGATTTCCAGACTTTGGGAATATTATATTATTTTTGGGCACGATTTTCGAGAGAAACTATGAAATTGTTGTTTTGGGCGAAGGCCCTGGATTTAAGATTGGTTTTGACTTGGATTATGAGTCAGGGATTGATTTGATAGATTTGTAATGTTTTTTGGATATACTTTATGGATTTACGTGAAAATGGCAACTGACGTTGCGGTTGCACGAATTTGCATGAAAATGATATTTTGGGCTTGAGACCCATTGGAGATATGATTTTGATTCGATTGGTATTTCCATGTGATTACATGATGAGATTGATGGTTTTCGGATTTATGTAATAATCGGGAGTCTGGTTTTATGGATTTTGAGGAAACTATGTTTTGGGCCGAGACCCCTGTGTTGAAAATGGTTTGGATTTTAAATGCAACTGTTTTTTCACTGGTTTTCATGGTCATGATATGTTGCGGATATATAGGGCTTTCGAGTAGGAATATGTTTCCCCCGAAGTGCACCCTGTGTTGTGGATATTAGGGCTTCCAGTTGGGAATGTGTTTTTCCCGGAATGAACCCTAGAGATAACGCTCGCCTCCGGGATGAGATGTGTTCGCCCGGAGAGGTCAACGTAGCACGGGTCGGTTTGTCATGCAGCCGAGGGAGGCTCGACTCAGATCAGATGTGCTGGATTATATGGAGATCGGTCGGTGATATGTTCACGACGATCTGAATTGTCGGCTGGTGATGTGTTCACAGCGACAGATGCTCGGATTTTGAGCGGTCCTTGAGCCCTATTGATTTGCACGCGTTGCAGGGATAACCGTGACTATATGAGATTGGATATGGAAATGAGTCCCATGGTTTTTTATTGAGATTTTGTGATTTATAAATATTTGTGCCCCAGGTATATTTTACTCATGATTTATGATATGCATGCATGTTTGTGAAACTGGAGGGTAAGAATGTATTTTGATAAACGTATTTATAAAAGTTTGTTTTGTCCACTCACACCTTTTCTGTTTTATTGACCCTCCAGGTCGTGACGCGATGATCGAGGCTATTCGAGAGGTGGAGGCATGAGTGGGCATAGGTGCGGTTATCCTTGTTTCACAAGCGCTGAGGGTAAATTTGGAATTTCAGTTGACTTGTTAGACGGGAGCAAGACTGGGGTACGGTTATCTATGTCCTTCGGGGACGGGTCCCTGTCAAGCACGCTTTGAGTATTTTTTCAAATCGGCTCTCAATGAAAGCACCAGTTATTGATGCAGAAATCATCCGGTCTCGTAAAATTCCTTGTCAATCCTACACATAAGAACGATATCAAACGAGGTTAAGGTTGAATCCGGCCGCGCGGGGGGGGGGGGGGGGTGGTTCAACCGTAAATGCTCTGATGCTTAAGTTAGTTTTCTGAGAGAGAATATTCTGAAAAAGTGTTTGCAGACGTTTTTTATTACCTTTAGAAAGTGAGATGAGGTCTTTTATTTATAGTGAAGTCTTGAGAGTCACCGGAGCGTCTGATTAGTTGAAGAAGAAAGTATTAAATAAGTGATTGTAGCGAGTGTAATCACTTATTTATTTATGAATAAATAATTTGCTGGGAAGTTATTTATAATCGGCATTGATCTGATTAATTAATATATTTAGTTAGTAAAATATATTGAATTAATGCAGAGATCTTAACATGTCGATGTCAATTTTACCAAGGGGTAATATTGCCATTTTGAGTATTGTTGGCCCACATAGCAGCTCCAAAATATTCCAGTAATTTATGGTTCCACAATAAATAAATAAATAAATAAGATTTCTATGTCTGAACTGTCCAAATCGATTCAAATCACAATGATAGTATGATTTGTATTTGAATGACCTAAATAATATTTTAAGAAAATTAAACCTTATTGAATTGTCAAAAACTTTTAAGATTTGAATTTAATTTTGGTAAATATTCATATCTATTCATCTTATGCCACTTAATCGGTGGGCACAGTTTTGATCGATGCATATATCATCCAGATTCAAATTAAAATCGTTAAAATTTTAATTGGCTAATAGAGGTTGATTTTTAAAAAATAGAATTGAAACCATTCCAATGAACGATTTGGTTTGTATTATTGGGTTAGATGTTTTTTTTTTTATCTGAAAATACATTTTCCATTGAAGGAAACAAAGCAAATCATAAATAGTTTAAAGCTCACAACAAAATTAAGAAAGTGTAGAGGGAGAGAAGGACCTGATGGGTTATTCCTTCCATTAAGTGAAGGGGAATTTGATCGGTTAATCCCTCTATTAAGTGTGGGAGAATTTGATGGGTTAATTCCTCATTAAGTGGAGGAAAATCAATATGATCTTTGGAGTTCTCCAAATGAAAACCTTTTGATATCCAATGCACATGTGATGGTTTGTGCATGAATATGATTTTGGGTAGGTTCATTTATGTGCTTGAAAACAAAGAAAAACACTTATTGTTAAAGATTACTTTGCTCATAGGAGTTACCATAAGATTAATTGGAGCTAACTCATATGCATGATTATGCATTGATGGCTTCCTTCCATCCATCGCTATATAAAGGAGAGAGATTGAGCATCCTCAATCATCTTTCAAGCAACAAGTTATCCACCAAAAGTGAGAGTGAGAAGAGAGTTCATCATTGTGTGATAAATATAAAGATAGCTTCCTTTGTGAGAAAAAAATAGAAAGTGAGATCCTTTTGAGTGAATCCAAGAGAGAGTTGTGTATTCAATATTGAGTGAGATTGTACTTGTAATCTTATTATTCATAGTGAAAGAATTTTAGAGCTGTTGTCCGAGGGCGTAAGCACACTGCTGAACCTCGTTAAATTTGAGCGTTCTCTTTTAACTTTTTTATTTCCACTTTATTTCTGCCAATTTATTTACTCAATTTATTTTGAGGGTGGGAAAAGATTGATTCTGATGATTATAATTATCTATTTAATTTGTATATTTTTCCCAATAGGGCCCGTGGTTATAAACAAATGGTAGAAACCATGAGGCATCCATTCCTTTGTCCCCAAAGAAAATAATCTAATTATGAGGGTAAGTGAGTCAATCATTGTTTAACCCAGACATTTAGATGCAATAGAAAACAGTCAATCTAGACTCCCTGCATATTCTTTGTCGGATTTGAGTGGTTATCATTTACCTTATTTGCGCTCCCTAGAACACACTGAAATTTGATATTCTAGAAAAAAACCAACTCTGGGCTTGCAACTTCTACAATATGGGATATATCTCCGAGTTCTCCTTCTCAATCTTCCCCAAAACACACTTAATAAAAACTTGGGATTTAGACTTCAAAGTAATATATCTGTTTAGATTAAAAATTCGAGATTCAAAGCTTAAAAATTGACGGATTGTTTTTAAGTATAATTTAACTTCGAAAGTAAATATAAAATGAGTAAGGATGAGTTAGTATACGTGATGAACGCATACACTAAACCTATTATAGAGTGAAAATATTAAATATTATATAATATAAATAAATAAAGAACTTTTAACAGTTAGATTTGAATTCCAAAAAATTTCAAAAATATCCTCTTAATAATCTAATAAGTCAAGATCAGTTGCAGAATCCAAGCTGGTCTCTAACACTAAGCAAGTGCATAAGAGAAGGGGTGGTAAGATATTGAATTCCTTCAAGACTTAGTGCTAGAAAATACTGTTCAAATTATCCGAGCTTTTCCTTTGCCACTTCTAGAAGGGATGCAAAAGACCTATTTTTTTGGGAACTGGCCCCAGTGGCGGATCCACCTTAGGCCAAGAGGGGTCACTTGACCCCCTCATCACTAGAATATTGAACATAGAGGTTGGAAATTAACCCTCCAATCCTAAAAAGCTTGTCTTTAGGTATGTTAGAAAATTCATCTATAAAATTGATTTTAGTGGACAAAAATTTAAAAAGTTGAAGCTAGGCTCCTCCTCACTACAACAAAAAACAATCAACTTTTTTCTTCACCATGATCCAGCTTTAGGAGTGGGAAAATTCAAGGGAAGAGGAAATTAAGATGCTTGAATGATGGATATGGTTGGACTTACTTTGCCTTGGGGCTTCTTATCCCATTCTTTATTTTTTATGAGAAAAAACAATAGATAAGAAAGACATAAAAAGTATGGGTATTGTGGTGACGGTGACTCTGAATTAGGATGTATTTTTTTTAGATGAAGACGAAGGGAGAAGAATCAGGGAGGCTTCTTATCCCGTTCTTTATTTTCTTATGGGGGGGGGGGGGGGGGGGAATAGATAAGAGAGATAGAAAAAGCCTGGGTATTATGGTGGTGATGTCAGGACCCACCCCGGTTTCACCCCGAAACCCGAGGTAAATCCCGCTCCCGTCTGACTCCTCGACACAACACTTAAGGAACACTTACTCGAACCCAGTCAAACGCAGGAGTATTATAAAATATCCCAAAATCCTTATCGTTTACAGAGCATAGCACTACGTTACAAGAAAAATAAAAACTGAGAAAGTACACGCACACAGAAGCCTTTAAACTCTTCTAGGATCCCTCACGTCGCTTCTATGCCTCAGACTCTGCCTCGACGTCGAGACCCCGCGCTAGCTCCACAACCTGGAGGGCAATTAAAACAGAAAATGTGAGTGGACCAAAAAGTACAAAAGTTCAAAAACCATTTTATAAGAAAACCGAGTTTAACCCTCCGTTTTGAAACCACATGCATAACCAACAGTTATAAACACATTTATAAAATAATCATTATAAACATCATAAGAAACAGAAACACTATAAAATACCATAAGAAACCACACACGAGTATCAGAAAACTGTTTCATAAACCATAACCACCAAATCATCATTTTCCCGATCAAACCTGCTGGACCTATCCGAGTCTTTAAACTCCCGAGTCTTTAAACTCAATCCAGGCCTTAATCATATCCGAGTCTTTAAACTCCCGAGTCTTTAAACTCAAAGGCCTACGGGGGAACATCAATATATATCCGAGTCTTTAAACTCCCGAGTCTTTAAACTCAATCCGGGTCTTTAAACCCAATCCGGCCGGTCCCCCGTCACATATATCCGGGTCTTTAAACCCAATATCCAGATCCAGCAAATCCAATCCCAAAACCATTTGAAAACCATTTACCAATCCACATCCAAACCCGAATTCGAAATCACTGGTCCGAAGCCCTTCCGGCGTTCAGAACCGTCATTCCGAACCCAAATCCGGAATACCACTTTTCAATCTTAAAACCAAATCTCGTTTCCCGAAATCCGTTTCTAAAACCACAAACCTTGATCATTGAAATCATGTTCCAAAACCCACTTATAACCATTGAAAACCACTTATTAATTGAAATCCCAACATAATCAGAAATCAACCTTTTATCATAAAACGTGTCAAAACCGTCTTTTTCTCGAAAAACGTGCAAACACACAAAATCACATCACTTCATATTCAATAAACATAGATTCATAAGTAAAACCATAAAATACGTAGATAAAAACAGTTATGCATGCTCGAGTTTAAGGAAAGGGTCCACTCACAGTACTGAGCCCTACTCGCGTCCCGAACGTCCAGCCCGTTCCTCGGCTTCCTCGGGAAATCCCGATCCTGTCAAACACCGTCAAATTACGTCACTAACATGTCTACGAAGGTTCACCTAAATTCCCTCAAAATTCCCCGAATCTTAAACGTAAGAACCCGGGACCCTAACTTCCTCCCTCGCGGAACTACACTCAAACGACTTCCGATTGACCCGAAACCAACTCCATTGAACTCACAACAACTCCTAGACCAAAAACTATGTTGACCGTTTTCCCCGTCGCCGCCGCACGCGCCCCCACGCGCCGCCCAAAGTGGCTGCGCGTGGCCCTCACGCGCCAGCTACAGTGTCACCCCCAACCTCGAGTGCACTGTGCTGAACCGGCCGCTGCAACTGGACCGGCGAGAGGCATTCTCCACCGTCCGGCCACCTTTTCCTTCCCTCTCTTCTCCTGCAGCTTCGTCCAAACACCACGAATCCATCCCTCAACTCTTCTAACCTCGACACAGCCCCGTCATCGTCGATTCAAGCTCGAACCAGACGGCCACTTTTCCCCTGTTTCACAAATCACCTGTTCCGGTAACCTCCCGTCACGGTGGCGATACCAGACTCACCCCACAACCTCACTGATCCACGTCCAACACCCCTAACCCTTCGACTCACCCCAGAAGTCCACGACTTTGGGTTCGAAGTTCACGGTCGAAACAGGGTAACAGAGACTCCTCTTCGCCTGAGCTCCGCCGTGTACGCCCCCGTCACGGTGACCATCACAACCCACTCCTAGGACCTCCCTGAACATCATCTCGACCTTCTAACCTCTCGACTCTCAGCCAAACCTCACGACTTTCCAAATGAAGTTTACGGGAAAAACAGAGTAAAGAGATCTCACCTTCGATTGCAGCTCCGCCGTGCGCACTGCCGCCTTCCACGGTGGTCGTTGGACTCCTTGCAGTCTCCTCAGCCTCCCCTGGCCTCGATTTGCCTCGCCTCACGGCGTAGCCACCACCTCAACCTCACAGCTCCCTGTTTCTCCCCAAAATTCCTCCACACCTCCGCCGTGCCGCCGTGCACAATTGCACCCCCAATTCACGGCCACCAGCTCCGCCTTGCCTCACTAACACACTCATAACTCCCTAAACACTCACCCTTGCACCCAGATCGATCAATTCCTCTCACTTCTCACACTCTGTTTCCCTGTGTTTGTCGAAGAACAACCCACACAATCACACACGGGCTCACCTAAGTAGTTGGAGCCGTGAACACACACGATCGCACCAGAAGCCTCTACACACCTGCCATGTGTCACCATCCCTTCAACCTTTATTCCATCTGTTTAAACCTCAGCCGTCCATTCTTTTATCTGTGCACAGATCCCAATGTGCCACAATGACCAAAATACCCTTCTTTTTAACACATTTTTACGGTTTTACCGAAACTTCCTAGACCCGTAACTCTCGCCTCGTAAGTCCGATGAATACGTGCCGCCTGTCATCGAACTCAGGACGACAAGAACTATCTAACCATCCTAGGTCAACCTACCAAAACCCAATTATTCAAAAAGTCAACTTTTCCCCCTATTTTTCCAAAATTACGGTTATGCCCTCAACCTTCCGAACCTCACAACTTCCTCCTCGGATGTCGGAATCGGGCGTGCCACCTGCCTAAGGATTCGTAACGTCTTCAACTACGTCCTGGTCACTGGTAAACTCCCATTTGACCACCCGAAATAAAAGTCAACATTTCTGCCCAACCCAGGGGCAAAATCGTCATTCTAAGTTCCCGGACCCCTCGGGACCACCTAACCCTTGATTACTCTACTTATCCCTATTCTCGGGACGGGTTGTTACAGTGATGACTCTGAATTAAAATGTTATTATTTTTTATATGAAGACAAAGGGAGAAGAATGAGGGGGGCTTTTTATCCCGTTCTTTATTTTCTTATGGGAAAGAACAACATATAAGAGAGACAGAAAAAAGTATGAGTATTATGGTTGCGGTGACTCTGAATTAGGATATTATTTTTTTAGATGAAGACGTAGGGAGAAGAATCAGGGAGGTTATTGATGTGGCAGAGAGCAAGCAGAGCAAAGAAGGAAGCAGAGAACAATAAAAGGAAGAAAGTTTGCAGTAGCTAACTTGCTTTACTTGAATTTTAGAATTTATACTTAGGTTATCATCCGAAGTTGTTTCATCTCCATATATGTGTCAAGAGAAAGTTGAAACAAATACTACATAAATGTCACTTGGACATTATAATTAAACTAAACAATAACGGTACATTATATGTATTTTTTCTTTTTCATTTAATTTTTTTAATAATTAACAAATCATTTTAATAGTAATAATGTTTTTATAATTCTAAATAGATTATTGAATATTTAGTAATTATTTTAACAAAAATAAATAGAAATTATTTAAAGTATATTTAGAAACACACTGCATAAATTAGACAAATCATTCTCGACTATGATATTAGTCCGAAGATTAAACTTTCTAAAGCTTCCCGTCTAAAACATAATATCGAGTAAGCAAGCGCATAAACTAGCTTGCCTAGTAGGTCGGCTTATGGCTTGCCATTTAGGCTTTCGATCAAAGAAGTCCCCTAAACAAAGCAGCCAAAATAAAATTTATATCAAAATACAGTATCAAGATGATATTTTATGCTTATTAATATTGATAAATATACTTTTGTAACTCAAAATTCATCAAAAATTGCTTATAACAAATTCTTATTGACTCTAATTTTCATTCGATGGCATTAATATAATCATAAAATTCAATCAAATGAAATAATCTCTAATTTTAATTTCAAAAATTTCTAAACAATCTTCAGACTCATCTATTTTTTAATCTGAATAATTGCAAGATAAATTTTTTAGAATGTTAATAAAGGATTATCGTCGTTTACGGTTGACCCCTCAAAAAAGAATTCTGGGTCCGACCCTGCCTGACCCACAAGGTAAATTTATAATCAAATTTGTTGCTCAATCTCAGCCAGCGGCAAGGCCTAGCCACTCTCAAGCCAATCTACGGATTTGAAAGCTCTCTATCCCTCCCAAAGTGAAAATCTTCGCTTGGATGCATGTGAGGAAAAGAGTTTAACACCCGTCAAAGACTCAATCAATTCATACATGTAGATTAAAGTAATTGTAGCCTTTGTATTGGAGAGAAATAATCTTTTGAATACCTCTTCCTTTGCTGCCTTTTTTCTTTTAATCAAGTGTGGAGACAAGTAGAACCTGCTACATGGCCTGGCACTCATAATTTAATCTCGAGGTTAAACCAACTAGAGTGGAAAAACAAAGATGGTCCTATCAAGTGTGGAGACAAGTAGAACCTGCTACATGACCTGGCACTCATAATTTGATCTCGAGGTTAAACCAACTAGAGTGGAAAAACAAAGATGGTCCTTCTAATCTCAACTGATCATCACTGCAGACTAGATCAACAAATGGTGCCCACTGCCGATACCATGCTTCAAGGTGAACTTCGAGGCTCTATCAGAGATTGAACAAAGTAGATGCCGGTTACGTAATCAGAGACTCTTCCTTATCCATGCTGTCATTCAGAGTCGGTCTAGATATTTAGAGATCTATGGCAAAAATAAAAAATGGGTCATCAATTTGCATACTTAATTATTGAAATTGTAAATTTTATAAATTGATTATATTATATTTATATTAAGAGGCATCGTTAAAATCTTTGTTAGGGAAAAACTCATTGGGACAAAACTCCAAACAAAGGAAAAAAAGTAGCTCATGTTCAAAACATTACATTTAATTTTTTTTTAAAACAAATCTTATACTTTTTTCGTGAAACTAGTAAGCAATTTGCAATTCGATCTATACAAACTTTCATATTCAATACAAGAATGTAATTAAAGATGTTAAACTAAGAACCTTTATAGCAGTGACCTTATCAGTTTAAGTGAGTTCCTTGAAATCTTTCTGGCATGCGAAAAAAATGTAATTAAGGATTCAAAGGCACAAAAAAAAAAAACTAAAGAGGCACAATTTCTAATTTCTAACAAAGAAGAAGAATTTACCTGCCATTTGTAATGTTAGATTCGTGGCTTAGACCCATAACATTGGTCATTTGTTCGTATGAAGGGATCATCCCGTCGTCAATGACTACAGTATCCATAAGGCAAAGTTGTCAAATGAAAGTGTTCAATCAGAGAAACTGTAATACGAATTCTATTAAATTAAATTACCTATTTTTGAAGTTTGTAACTTAAAAATATCTCAGTTAGGGCTTTTAGAAAGGGAGGTGAAAATGCCTGGATGTCTTCGACTAAAAAAGCCAATTGTTGAGAACTTGAGATTAGGGTTTGAGAATTTGAATGAGATTGAAAGAAATTAAAATTTAAAACAATTGAGAATTTGAGATCAAATGAGATTGATATTTAATCTTGGAACATTGAATATGAACATTGAATTAGAATATTGAAACACTGCACCTTTTTCTTGGAACTTTGAAGGAGACTCTCCTTCCGTTCCCCCCTCGCTCGTATCTCCGTCTAAATTATCATTCATCTTCCTTTTTTTTTTAACATAAAAAAAAAATCTTAATTTTGGGCCCTTCAACATCTTTGGGCCCGGACCCTATGCCCCTCTAACCCTCCCTTGTGGCCAGCCCTGCTACCATTATTAACCCTAGATGCACTAATGTCCTAGTTACATAAGGAGTTGGGATGCTTGAGCGCCTCTTATGGACCAAGTCCAACATTAACACTCAGTTGATGGTTGATGGTGACTCTAAAATTTTTATTGACATCGTAAATGGAGCAATTCATGTTCCTTGGTGATTTCAGAGGATCATTGGAAACCTTAAGCGCTTCAAAAGATCTTTCCAATCCATTTCGTTCGTTTATGTTTACCATGAAGCAACTTTTGTTGCGGATACAGTGGCGGGATTAAGACACGACTGTTTGGATATTATTGCTTGGAGAGTGCTCTTTCATGGAAGCTATTCAGGCGTGGTATTTAGATACGTTTGGTGCTTGTTATTTTTGGTGCTTCTCTATGTAACCTTTATTAATATTATTTTCTTCTAAAAAAAAATTTTAAAATCAAAATTTAATAGAACTGGCTCTGGTCTCAATAATTTATGATTAACCATACCTCTGGTAAGTAGTGATTTTGGTGGTGGTTAAAGAAATCCGGTTTATCAGCTTTTTTCAAATAAATCCGGTTTATCGGTTTTTTTCTTTAAAATAAATCCGGTTTATCGATAAGCAGGTGGTTTATTAATTGATAAGGATCGAAAAAAGTGAGAGACGGAAAGGGAAGATGCTCCCACTAAAGCTGGTGCGCTCTCTAGTCTTTGGAGATACCATTAACAACAACCCTCTCCTTCTCCCCCAAAATCACGACGACCAAGATCACGACGACGACTACGATGACGATGAGGATGGCGATCAGAACCAAACAGGAAGAAGAAGCAAAACCAGAAATTCGAGAACCCCATTTCTCATATTTCTCCCAACCAAAGAGCTTGTCACTGACGCATACAGACTGGCGACCATAGCTAGAGACATGGGTATGGACTTGCACCCGTCCCCATCTCTCTCCCACATCATTCTCTCATACCCACCACCACCACCCTCATCCTCATCATCTCCATCTTCAGCATCACCCTCTTCATTCCCCTCATCATGGTCATCATCTTCACTTTCATCTATATCTTTACCCGACAACACAGTTCCACTCCCCTTTCCTTCTCTCTCCACAGCCCCCATTTCCCATCTCCGCGCCTTTGTCAAACTCTCGAAAGGCCTTTTCAAGCTGGTCTTTGTGCGTTCCAGTTGTTTACCTCCCGAGGCAGCAACTAATCTTGGAAGTGAAAGCAATTGGAACTGTAGCTCCATGTCGTTATTTTCGCGGCTCACCGGCGACAGGGTTGACACAATGGAAGGGTTTTCTCGGGCTTTGGCCGGACTGGGATGGACCCTTTTCAAGACTAAGGAAAACCCATCAACGGAATTAGGCGATAGGCGAGTTTACGGTGGAAAATTGGTGTATCTTTTTAGGAAGGTCGATACCAACAGGATCAGGGTTTGCAGTGCTGGGGAATGTAGGGTTCGGGAGTTGAGGTTGCCCCAATTGGATTTTAGAAATGCCCCTTTGCGGATTTTGCAGTACATTCTTCTTATGACGGATGATGTCTTCTATCTTGCATAGAACATAACTAGGTATGTGTCTTTTCCTTAATTTCTTCTTTTTAATTTATCTATTTAACTTAGATGCTCAATGCTAATTTCTATAGTGATTCTGTACCTGGATATGTTAGTGAGTCATGTATCTTTTCCGTGGAACCTGGTGGCTACTGTATATTAAGAATCCATGGCCTTACTAAAAATGAAGTATGTTTGTGTTATTCAATTAGGGAGGGATGAGATTCGTTAGTTTGAAAGAGTTTTAGGGAAATTGACAGGAGTTAGGCATTTCATTAGGGGATGTGGAAGTTTTTGTGTGTTATAGAGGACAATGGAAGATAAGTCTCTGTCGATCTGCACATATGGAAGGAATCGGTTGGGCTTTAATTACCCCACACTAATCCCACACTAAGGTTGGGCTTTACTTTGGGTAAAAATTCTAGTTTCCTTTTTTATTTCCAACAATCAACTTAAAAAAAAAATTCCTTATTCTAATATCAAAATAAAAAATAAAATACACCAAATAATCCCTCATTTTCTATCTCAAATTTCACACATTGATCCTAATGTGCCTATAACTTATGAAGCACTGAGACTGTTCACCTAATGTTTCGAGTTTTAGAGACTGTTATGATACAAACCTTTTCAGATATTTTTATAGAGGACAATGGAAGATTTCATTGCATTGTGTATTATGGGTGTTTTTTAAGTTGTTCCTTAATCTCTTTTCTATAACAATGTAAACATTTCATAAAAGTCAATGGGAACAAAAAACTTATCGCCCTCTATCTCTGTTTGTTTGATGAAAAAATTGATCTTTATCCAATATAAACCTATATTCTGTTGCATTTGTAGATTTTCAACTCCAGAGCAGTTTCCAAGTGAGTTTTAATTATGACTTTCAAAGATTGAGAATTAAGGCATATATATATATATATATATATATGTAACTTTTTGAAAGATGCTGAAAATGGATAGTTGCTACAGTCAATGACATGTTGCAACTTTATGTATTCCAAAGTAAATGGGTGCAGCAAAGCCGTAACAGAAAAATTAGGACAAAATTTGCTGTGAAGTTCTTCTATGCCAACTTTGACATATAGAACTTGACAATATCCTTAATTTTGCATATAAAACAGATATGATATAGAAACATGCTGTCTTGTTTGAATGTCATGCTGTGTTAATAGATGTATTGTGTTATGCTGAAAGACTGCTTCTGAATTATTGGTAAGATTGATTCTTGATTGCATGTGTGGTCTTAATACATATTTTGCCAATAAGCCTGGCAAGAGGGTAACCCATATATATGTGTATACATATATTGGTTAGAATCAACTATTTCTACACATAGTTTTACACTGTTTTAACCATTAGATATAATGCCATCCAAGGGTCAAAAATAAAATGGTTCCATATCATTTCTTCTTCTTCTTCTTCTACCTCGCAGAAATCCTTGATGGTAGGTTTGGATGGGGAACTTCAAAGTGCCAAATGATTTAGGCTACGTGTCAAAACCCTTCTACCATAGATGAACTTTGACCAAAACCCTTGGTACTTGAAATTCGTAATCCAAACATACCCTGAAAGAACATTAAAAGTCAAAATAACTAAAAGTAAAAACCTTTCCAGTATTTTTCCCTTGATTTTGTAATTGATCAACGTTCCGATATTCAATCAGTAGATAACCCTTATCAAACCCAGTACCACGGTCAAAATTCATATGCAAATACTTAATTCCCTATAGTCACCAAAAACATTAAAATATCATCAGCCTGTGCTCTATTGTTCAAGATAATCTATCCTTCAATAGAAGGTTGAGGAGCGTAGCCTGGACATTAGGGTCATTCCCCTCGGGGAACAATGGGAGGGGGGGCTGGTGGATGTGGGGGACTGGTGGCTGTGGTGGTTTTTGGCTGGTCTAGGGTGATGGATAGGGCTCTCTAACCTTCGCTACCTCCTCTTCCTTTGGTTCTACTAGGCACTGGTTCGACAACTATCTGCCATTGAATTAGTCAGAGTGGCCTTCCATAGGTCTCTCTCCCTCACTCACAGAGCGTAGGGTAACAGTGGCAGATCAAGTATCCTAGTTTCATCATATGGATATGTTGATTAATTAGAAAATACTAGAAGGCTTTATAAATGTGAATGCAGAAATATTTAGTTCGATTAGAGAGTTCAATATTCGGGATATATGCAAAAACCATAAGTGGTCAGGAACTTATTAATCTATTTTGAACCTCAAACATTATGAAAAGGGGCTTTCACGTGATGTGTAAGTGTCATTTTTTAGAGCCACTAAGATTTACTTGTGGGGTTGTGAATGGGGTTGTGAGCAAAACCATGTTAATAGAAGGGAGTTTGTTTTAGATCAGGCTGCCACTCTTGCTATTTTGTATTCAGGATTTTGCGTCACCAGTTATCCTTTTTATTCTGTGGAGTCTGGTCTGACACATTGTATTCTCTTTTTACTGTCTTTCCTTTGATATTTTATGTTTTTGCAGAGACTTCTGGTTTTGGAAAGATAGTTTTCTTATCAACCATGATATTTAAAACAATTTTTATTACTTTATTGGATATGCTGGGAGATGACAGAGACGACTGAGGAACAAAAGCCTTTTATATGTTTTGAGTAATTTAAACAAAGTTCTGTTGCTGGTGTGCCCATAAGTTCTTGAAACTTTTACTTTGGCAAGTGCCATCCCTTAACTATAAAACTAGTTTCATATACAACTGTTTTGTTATTACATCCGTTACTTCCAGCTGCTGGTATTCGTTTACACCTAAAAGAAATCCATTAGAACCACTTAGGTAAAAGGCCATTAAACCCATTTGAAAGTCGAACAAATAAACTATTAGATTATTTTGATTTTATTTTATTTTGTTCTGCCCTCTATTAGGTAAGTTTCCATAGCTATATCTCTTTCCATCCTTTAAACTTCTCTCTCTAATTCTATTTCTCTCTGTTTCTAGGACCATTGATGGAAGCTTCACTCTACCTCTATGAATTGTGTCTTCCTTCCAAGATTTTATGTCTCTTCAAAGTTCAAAGGTACTTATTTACTTTTTCAAAGAATCATTGGAAAAATAATGATGTGTTGTAAATAGTTTAATGTTTATGTCTATTTATGTAATAGATGCTAGGGGTAGTTTTGTCCTTTTGTATTCATTAATTATCCACCCCTATATAAGGGATAATTAATCCTTGTAAACTTAGATCATAATCCCAAATAAACAGACGTATTATTTTCTCTCTGTCTCTCCATATTCTCTCTGCATTCAAGTCTTTCGATTTTCCTTCACAATACGTTATCAGCACGATGCTCTAAAATCGTTGATCATTCAAGAGGAGGATAAATTCAATCAAGTTTGTTTTTTTTTTCTCTTCAAAATTCAATTTTATTTTATTAAATCAAACCCTAGAACGCATGAATTCTAGAAATATTAAATTAATAATTATTTGGTAATTATTGAAATTAAATTCACCATTAAATTGCATATACTATGCTTGAATTGATAGCAAAGGTTCTAGGTTTATTTAAATTTTCTGAAATTTTTAAATTCTTGATGAACCCTAGAATTCATGTTAATAGGAATTGTTTAGAATCAATAAGTCTGATGTTTGTAATCACATGAATTAATGATTATTGAAATGTTGTATTGAATTATTTAAAATAATTTTCATGATTTTCTTGTTTCATGTGTTTGATTTTTTTTTTTTAAAATCTGATGATAATCATTAATTCTTGATGAACCCTAGAATTAATTCCCCTACTTTGATAATTATATGATTTCTGCACGGTTGGTAGTTTATGAAAAATAAAAAATGGCTTCTAGATAATTAATTGGAGTGGATTGTGGTTGTTAACACGGCCAATTGGCCTAAACTTTCGCCAAATTTGGTGGCACTCTGACTCACCTAGTTAAAGGAAAAACCTAGCAGACCAGGCCGCATGTGAAAAAAAAATGGGGGGGCTCAATGGCCCGAAATGAAAACAGCCCAAGAGACTAAGGCCCTGAAGGCCACCCAGCCCCAACAACCCAAATGCAAAACTAACAGCCCGAAAAAAAAAAAAAAAAAAGAGCCCAGAAGGCCAGAAGGGTTAGCAAATTGAGTCCAGCAGACTCAACCCAATCCCAGCAGGCCCGTAATGGGGAGTGGAAGCCCAGAAGGCCTCAGCGCAGGCGCAGGCCCAGCGCCAATTCACAGCGCGGCTTCGTCGGTCCAGTCGGCTCGGCTTGGCCCCCCTGGCAGCTCGGCTTGGCCCGGATTGACGGGTTGGCTCCGTCGGCTCACCGCCTAGGCTCAGGCAGCCCACTGGCTCGGCTCCGATTTAAAAAAAAAAAAAAAAAGTAACTTCCTTTGCACTCCTCCGGCCTAAAACATACACTCATGCATGCTTGAAGCATTGCAATACCCCTAAATCAATGACAACACTGGCATTTATTTTATACTATCTATGCATATTGTACCTTGTTTACTTGTATGTTTGTTCGTTTATTACATTATTTACATGTTATTTATCAATGTCATCGACTACTTGTAAATCAAAGGAACTTGCAATTTCCTTCATTGATATCCTGAATTATCATACCATGTTATAGAACCTGAAGTTCTCATTAGTTGCTTATGGATGCATTTTTCCCAAAACACTAATCCTATTTATTAATCTTTGTAGAGCATGGCACATCTCAACAAACTGGATTTTGATGCACTAGAAGTTTCCGGAAGAAACTACTACAAGTGGACTGAAGATGTGAAGCTTCATCTCACTGCCAAGAGAATCCGATCAACCATCCAAGAAGACAATGTGACTTCTGAGCATCAGAAGGCGGATGCTATGATCCTCATTCGGACGCATATGGATCGCGCACTGCAGCGTGAATACCTGGGTCAAGAGGACCTAAGAGCTTTATGGGTTTCACTAGCTGATCGTTTCGATCACCAGAAGGACATATTCTTGCCTGAAGCAAGACATGACTGACATAATATTCGTTTTTAGGATTTTAAATCCATAAAATTCTGAGATATGCCGTATCCAGTCTCTTCTCAAGTATTGTGGGGAGGAGCTCACTGAAACCGACTTACTTGAGAATACTTTCTCCACATTTCCGGCCTCATGTATTGTCCTGCAGCAACAATACAGAGAGCGGAAGTTTACCAGGTTCGCGGAATTGATCACTACTTTATTGCTCGCTGAAAAGAACAACATTTTACTAATGAAGAATGATCAATCTCGACCTGTGGGCACTCGTGCAGCACCTTTGCCTGAAGCAAACGTTGTTGCACCTCGCGATGCCAACCGTGAGTGGAGAAACAGGGATCGTGGTAGAGGTGGAGGACGTAACCGTCCAACACATGGTGCACACCCCTATGACCGGGTCCATGGTTACCATGCCCCACGTGGTCGCGGTAATCGACGTGGTGGACACCTCTATGACCGAGCCCAAGATTATCATGCCCCATGTGGCCGTGGTAACCGTGGGCTAGGTCCACGTGGTGGATATCATGCTCATCTTGGTCCGCGTGCTCAAAACGAGTGAAACCCTGGTTCGGCCCGTCGCCACCAGAATCAAAACCCACCAGACCTATGCTATAAATGTGGAGGTCGTGATCACTGGTCCCGCACCTGTCGTGCATCAACCCAAATTATTGCCCAGTACCATGCTAGACGTGATACTCGAGAGGCTAATTTTGCTACTGGACCAGTCCCCGCTGATACCACCCTTGTCATTGCTGATTTCCAGACTGCAGCTAGACATGATAAGGATTGAATTATTTACATAAACATGGATATGATCAGCATTTATATCGTTTTTATGCATATTTTTTTTCTTTCTTTCATTACTATTTCTGGATATTGTTTGGTGATTCATATTTATTTTGGACTTATTTTGTTATTTGCTCGAATATTATTCAATCTATTTACTCATTTTTTTAATACATGTGATTGTTGATTCCTTTAGTTATATTGATGGCTAGGCATGTCAAATGGTGAAGTTTGTTGTCTAGCCGACAGTGCTACTACGCACACTATCCTCCGTGATAGGATATTTTTCACAAACTTAATACCTAATCATACCCCTGTCATAACTATTTCTGGCAAATCAAACTTGATTGAAGGCTCCGAAAGAGCCCAATTTATGTTGTCCAATGGTACCGTATTTACCATTGATGAAGCCTTATACTCCCCACGTTCCAGCAGAACGTTATTAAGTTTTAAGGAACGTTATTAAGTTTTAAGGATATTCGAGCTAATAATTATCATGTTGAAACCACAAAAGAAAAGAATGTGGAATATCTTTGCATAACATCCAACTTGTATGGCCGGAAGCGTACATTGAAGAAATTGAAATGTCTCAGGAGTGGACTCTACATGACCACTATTAGAACCATTGAGGCAAATCACAAAGTGACAGGACCCATCCCAATCCCCCCGGGATTACCGTGGAATGTGCCCTGCTCCCGTCCAACAAGGGGTGTCAGACAAGGGATAACCAAGAGCTACTGCCCAAACGGGCCATCCAGAGTGCGCAAGGACCGATAGAGGAGGTGTGCAATGTCCCAGTCTCTGCTGCAATCGCATCCGTAATCAACCTGAAGGGCATTAAAACCAAAAGCTGTGAGTGGACAAAAACCAATAAGTTTACCAAATACATTTATAAGACATTTATGCCCTCCAATAAAAACGTATGCATGCCACCAAAAACCAGTAACCAAAACGTTTGCTCAACCGAGCCATTAGGGCCTTAGCCCAAAAACCGTTAACCAAAAACCAAGTGTGGGAACTCAGCCCAAAACCGTGGAATACCACCACCATACATAATAAAACCATGTGGGTCACCACCCACGACCATAATTGAACATCAATTTAAAATCCGAAACCATTTAGGGTCCCTGACCCGACATACAATTTCATAACCAATAATCCATTTTTACCACATAACACATATCCAACCAATAAGCCATTTTATTCATTAAACCATATTTTACCATTACCATCACCAGCATCCCAGATGCTTAGCGTCCCAGACGCTAGACGTCCCTGACGTCATATCTCACGGTTTCATAAGCTACGCGTGCTGCCCGGGGTCTCTCCGGGTCCATATATCTGACATCCCTGATGTCTGACGTCCCTGACGTCAATCATAGCAATCCTGCTCCTGAGTCATCATACGGTCCGGCTGCTCCGTATAATGACCCCTCGCAGGCAATGCACCGTGACTTCCCCAGTGTCCCAGACATCTGGAGGAGACCATCATATATCCTTGTATCCAGATGGTATATGGAAAACAGTTTTATTAAATCCTTTTATCACATCATTACCATTGGGCCCTGCCCGAAATTTCCATAAAACCACATAATTCCATTTAGGGTCCTTGACCCAAAATCACCATTATAAAATATAGGGTCCCTGACCCGAAATCACATTTATTATCCAACTGGGCCTCATGCCCGATTTTATGAACCACTGGGCCCACGGCCCGATTTGTAAACCAACTGGGCCCGCAGCCCGACTTATAAACCCACTGGGCCCACGGCCCGAATTCGTAAATCAACTGGGCCCCTGGCCCGATAACATAACTCAAATGGGTCTCAGCCCGATTTCATACCAACTGGGCCCCTGGCCCGATGTCATTAACCAACTGGGCCCCCGGCCCGATTCTCAAATGGACTCCAAGTCCGAAATTTCCAAAACAAGTGGGCCTCAAGCCCGAGTTCATATTTCCAATTTCAAAACCATTTCATCATATTATTTATTTAACCACAAGCACACAAAACCGCAAATAAACCGTTAATCCCGATATACGTGAAATACGGAAAACACCTCGAAATACGTGCAACATATCCAAAATCAATGCTCACAAATACCATCATAGAAATCATGTATATAAACCATATAACACATTTAAGCATGCATAGGATTTATAAAACCAAAGTCCACTCACAGACCGTTTTAACCGTGTGCCTCGATACGCGTGCCACCGGCCCTCCCGGGCCACACCACTATCACCGGGACTCCCAATCCTGTCCAAATTACATTAGAGGGTTACTAACCTCATCATTAACATCCTATCAAAGTCCCGTAATTTTCCCGAATTGTTACTTATTTTTAAACTTAATTTAAAACCTTCGGACATCCCGAACACTATCGAGACGGTGTCCGATCGACCCGAAACCAATTCCAAAATGTCCGTTACATTAAATGGGACAGAAGTCATGTTGACCTCACCTCGAGATTCGTGTCCACGCGCCGCCACGCGCCGCCGTGAGTGGCTGCGCGTGAAACTCACGCGCCTGCTACAGTGTCACCATCTAACCCGTATGTCTGGTAAACGGGTCCAGTGTGCCCGCGATACGACCCGGTTCCAAATCTGTCAATTCAGCCTTAATTACAACAATTGATCATTCCATTAGCTTCGTTTTAAGTTTAATTTAAGTTCTGTAACATTGATTACACAAGACCGTACCTACAACTCCACGATTCGATGATGAACACCAAGAACACCCGTCCGTTGTTCATCCTTCGAACCCCATCCATTTCGATCGATATCCTGAAATTGATTCAACCAGAAGCTTCCATGGACTCCGTAGATCATTTCCCCCAACCCAATTGCTTCAATCCAGTGTTCAATCGTCACGACACAAACTCGAGCACCGTCACTGTTCATCAATGGAGGTCCATCGATCTCGATCAGTTTCCTTCAATTGATGAACCCAGAAGCATCGTGGGATCATGAGAAGTAGTTTCCCCACCTCAATTGCATCCAACGAAGCCTCCAATTCCACGACTCAGCTTCGAAATTTCAGAGACCTCCATCCTTCTGTTCTTCCTCAATTCGACCCCAATTACCTTCGTTCTTGTTGCAGATCGATTCGTGTTGATCCCAGAAAGCTGAATGTGAGCTCAATTTCGATCCTCACGGCCTCAAGTTTAAAATCCGAACTCTCCCCCCCAAAATCCAAATCTTCGAATTTCAGTTCCTCAGCCTTCCTCAATCTCCCGTGTTTACCCAGTTGAGTTAGTCTCAACAAGCACTCAATTTTGCCCTCAAACCCAGTTAGAGAAGGCAGCAAACTCTCTCCAATTTGATTCCCCCATTTTGCACGGTTTGAAGAACAAAGGAGATTAATGGAGAAAATAAATATTAATTAATTTAATTAATAATAAAACATCATAATGATGTTTCCCCTAAGACAAGGATTCTGGTTTCAAGGGATGAGTGACACTTGTCACTCATCTAGGTGTACTGAGTCAACGGTCACTATTCAATATTATATTATTATTTTAATCCCGGCCTCGGTTCGTTAGTTCGTTTCCTTGACCATAACGTCGTCGTCGGATCTCCGATTTCGGCATGCCGCCTGTCGTTGAATTCGTATCGACGATACCTACGTAACGGTCCTTGGCCCTCGCCCATCGGACCTCCCGATCAAAAAGTCAACATTTGGCCCCTAATAAGCCAAATTACCAAAATACCCCTCAACTTCCGAACACCATAACTTTCTCTACGAATGTCGGAATTGAACGTGCCACCTGTCTATGAACTCGTGACGTCCCGAACTACGTCACGGTCATTAGTCAAAGTCCATTTGACCGCCCGAACAAAAAGTCAACATTTTGCCCACGACCAGGGGCAAAACGGTCATTTTGCACATTTTGTCCGATTCCGCCCTACTAACCACCGTTCAACCTCGCTAATCAAGATTAGTCACTAAACTAATCCCGGAATTCGGGACGGGTCGTTACACATAGCTAGCCGGAAGTTACCTAACCCCAGCAACTACTTATTATGGCATGACCGATTGGGACACCCCGGTCAGGGTATGATGCGCTGTATCCTCAATACATCACACGGGCACCCCCTTACCAATCAGGACCTTATGTTTAGTGACACACTATGCCAAGCTTGCCCAATGGGAAAATTGAATACTAGACCATCATATGCAAAGATCGATAAAGACTTTGTCCCTTTCTTGTACAGAATACAAGGGGATATTTGTGGACCCATCCAACCACCATGCAGACCATTTAAATATTTCATGGTTTTGGTTGATGCATCGACGAGGTGGTCCCATGTGACCCTATTGTCCACACGCAATGTTGTGTTTGCTAAAATCCTTACCCAAATCATTAAATTAAGGGCCCACCATTCGGATTATCCCATAAAGTCCATTCGACTTGATAATGCCGGTGAGTTTACATCGAAATCTTTCGATGATTATTGCGTGTCTCTTGGGATTGATATTGAACATCCAGTTGCACATGTTCACACCCAGAATGGTCTCGCAGAAGCATTCATTAAACGATTACAAACGATTTCACGGACTTTGGTTATGCGCACCAAGCTACCAATTTCTGCGTGGGGCTATGCAATTTTGCATGCAGCTATGTTGGTCCGGTTGAGGCCCACTGCCACCCAACCCTATTCCTCGTTACAGTTGGTAACTGGGTACGAACCTGATGTTTCGTACTTACACGTGTTTGGGTGCGGCACCACAACGTAAATAAATGGGACCTCAACGCCGTAGGGGCATCTATGTCGGCTATAAATCCCCCTCCATTATTCGTTATTTAGAGCCCTTGACAGGCGATCTCTTTACCGCTCGTTTTGCGGATTGTCACATCGATGAGACAGTCTTCCCGCCGTTAGGGGGAGATAAGAACGCCAATGTTCCTGAAGAACGACGTGAATTGACGTGGAATGTCTCCACTATGTCTCATCTTGATCCCCGGACCGCACAAAGTGAGAATGAAGTGCGGAGAATTCTAGATCTACAGAGTGTAGCTAATAATATTCCAGATGCTTTCTCTGATCTAGCTAAAGTGACGAGTCACATATACCTGCTGCAAACGTGCCTGCAAGGATAGACGTCCCCGTAGGACCCGCCGTCCTAGATGGACGGGTCGTCCCAGATGGACAAAGTACGGCCATGGCGGCTAACCAGTCATATGTCCCTGCCCAGAAGCGAGGTAGACCAATAGGTTCGAAGGATTCTTGTCCCCGGAAGAGGACAAATTTGGCACAATTGAATCCCTTGGATATCACTATATCATCTGATCCATCTCATGAGATAATTCCGGATTATGGGTCTGTCTTAGAAGAGACGACGTTGGGGGACGCCTCAACGTCTAAACCCATTCCCGAGAATAGAGAGATTTCAGTAAACTATGCATGCTTAAATGAGATATGGAATCAGAATGATATTATTATCGATGATATATTTGTATTCGCAGTAGCTACTGAAATAATAACTAGTGATGATATCGAACCTCGCTCCGTTGATGAATGCCAACGTAGAGAAGATTGGCCAAAATGGAAAGAAGCAATCCAGGTTGAACTTGATTCCTTGACAAAAAGAAAGGTGTTTGGACATGTAGCTCCCACACCTCCCCATGTTAAACTTGTAGGTTTTAAGTGGGTATTTGTAAGGAAGCGTAATGAGAAAAACGAGATTGTGAGATACAAAGCTCGTTTAGTGGCGCAAGGATTTTCTCAACGCCCTGGGATTGATTACGATGAGACGTACTCACCCGTAATGGACATTATAACGTTCCGTTACCTTATCAGTTTGGTAGTTTCCGAAAAACTAAGTATGCAGCTTTTGGATGTGGTCACAGCTTATCTCTATAGGGATCTAGATACAGTGATATATATATATATATATATATATATATATATGAAAGTTCCTGAAGGACTTAGGCTATCTGATTCAAATAGTTCCAGACCACGGAACATGTTCTCCATTCGTTTGAGGCGTTCACTTTACGGATTGAAACAATCCGGCCGGATGTGGTATAACCGTCTAAGTGAATATTTGATCAGATTGGGATATGTGAATAATGAATTATGCACATGTGTGTTTATTAAGAAAACAAGTTCCGGGTTCGCTATAGTGGCAGTTTATGTCGATGACATGAATCTGATTGGTACTCCTGAAGAGATCCAAGAAACCGCTAAGCACCTGAAGTTAGAATTTGAAATGAAAGATTTTGGGAAAACACACTTCTGTCTCGGCCTGGAGCTCGAGCACCGTGCAGATGGAATTTTGGTCCATAAATTGAATTACATCCAGAAGATGTTGAGACGCTTTAATGAGGATAAAGCAAAACCTTCAAGCACGATCATGATCGTCCGGAGTCTAGATCCTAAAAAGGACCCTTTTAGTCCAGCAGATGACAAAGAAGAGATATTGACACCAGAAGTGCCATATCTAAGTGCAATAGGCGCACTGTTGTACTTGGCTCAATGCACTAGACCAGACATTTCATTCGCTGTGAACTTGCTAGCTAGATTTAGCTCTGCGCCAACACACCGCCACTGGAATGGCATAAAAGACATCTTCCGATACCTTAGAGGTACAACGGATATGGGCTTATTCTATCCCTATGCATCGAGGAATGAATCAAACCCCTTGGTCCTCGAAATGATGCACGCCTCGTTGGGTATGCTGATGCAGGTTACCTATCAGACCCACACAAGGCACGTTCCCAATCCGGTTATGTCTTTACCATTGGGAATACAACAATATCTTGGAGGTCTACAAAACAGACCCTTGTTGCTACGTCTTCGAATCATGCCGAGATTTTAGCCCTACACGAAGCAATTCGTGAATGCATATGGTTGAGAGCTATTACTGGGTATATTCGAAGTACATGTGGACTGAATTCCACCCATAATGAACCGACAGTTATCTACGAAGATAATGCTGCCTGCATATAACAGATGAAGATCAGTTTCATTAAGGGAGACAACACCAAGCATATTGCACCGAAGTTCTTCTTTAACCAGCAACAGCAGGAACATCGGAAGATTGAGATCAAGCCAATACGATCTCAAGATAACCATGCGGACTTGTTCACCAAGTCATTACCAAAGGCCACATTCCAGCAGCATGTGCGAGGTATTGGTTTACGTAGACTGGCTGATCTACCTAATCTGTAGTTTTCAGGAGGAGTCAATATCAGGGGGGGTATCCTGACGTATACCAAGTATCCAGAAGTATACTGAGTATCTCGAAGTATATTCACATGATCATCGTGTACTCTTTTGTCCTACGATCAGGGTTATTTTGTCCCATTGGGTTTTGTTACCTGGCTAGGTTTTAATGAGGCACATTTTGGTATGATTACCCTGCTAACAATGCATCATGAAGATGCCATGATTCGACTCATATGCATTTGCACATCTTTTCCCTTCAACCATGGGTTTTTCCCACGGGGTTTATCGGGTAAGGTTTTGGTGGAGCAACACTAATGCATTTTATCTCAAAGGCGGATTATCTACCCGTATTCCAGAATAGACGACATCAGCTACCTCAGAAGATTCTGATGTGGTCACCTATACGCACGTTGCACTCTTTTTCCTTCGACCAGGGTTATTTTTGTCCCATAGGGTTTTTTTTACCTGGCAAGGTTTTAATGAGGCAACATATATGTGTGTAGCCAAGCAGTACCATTACATGAAATATCCAAGAGAGAGTGTTGTAAATAGTTTAATGGTTATGTCTATTTATGTAATAGGTGTTAGGGGTAGTTTTGTCTTTTTGTATTCATTAATTATCCACCCCTATATAAGGGATAATTAATCATTGTAAACCTAGATCATAATCCCAAATAAACAGACGAATTATTTTCTCTCTGCCTCTCTATATTCTCTCTGCATTCAAGTCTTCCGATTTTCCTTCACAACATGATGGGTTTTATAGAATTTTTCCTCACCATTTGTAAATGTATGCGCTTTGAGTGGCGAAGGATTCAGTGGTCGAAATTTTTTTGGTATTTTTTTTCTCTTTTCTTTTTTGGCACATCTCAAACCATTTGTAAATGTAAGTTGTGAATGGGTTAGGGGGTAGCTGAATATATTCTAGTCTCTTTTATTGAGTTAATTTTGTAAACCCCACCCTTTGTAACTTGTCTCAACTCAAGCATTTCAAAAACAAATAGGAGAGGGTCAACAAGTGATTGTATGTATAGCCTTTTATTTAAAGTCATCTAAAACTTCCACAATGTATATGGGTAGAAAGAAGGGTTGTACAAAAACAAAAGGGAGGCTATTTGAGTCAGACTCTGAAGTGAAGCAAGTTGATGTCTATGTCGTGTGGAACTTTACGCGGAGGAGGAAACTTGGGTAAGAGACTGGAAATGCGAATTGCGGTCTCCATGTATAAGGCAAATTTGGATTTTAGAGAAGCAATGTTGATGCCATTGTCTTGTCTAGCATTGCCATGTAGGCTTTGAAGTTGATGTGCATTGTTCTTGTTGTTGAAAGCCCAGCTTCCAGTTCGGAAACTGAAGTGATATAAGGGAAGGAAGCGTTGTCCATAGATGGCTATGAACTCCAAAGCATCTAAAATGAACTCCAATTCATCCTTCGAAATGTAGTAGGGAAAACTGATTCTAGTCCACCCTGGTTTGACTCCCAGATATCCCTACAAAACACACCACAAAATGTGTCAGGGCGTGTCAAAGCTCAAGTGTGTGTCAAGACGTGTCAACGGCGTTGACGAGTCGAAAATAAATACCTTTTCAATGGCAGATCTGTATGCATGTGAGTGGGTGAGATCAACATTGAGGAGATAGTGACCATAGGGTCCGGCACAGTCGCAGCCACCCCTAGATTGGATGCCAAATAAATCATTGAGGAGAGATGCAACAAAGGCCCCATGGAGGGGCTTACCTCTGCAACTACCTGTTTCTCCCCACATGTCTATTTTTGTGCCCGATGTCGAGATGCAATTGGTGGTGGAGTAAATGAGGAACGAGAAAATAGCTTGTCTCTTGGCACTTGTAGTTCCTAAAATGCATATGTTTTTGTTTGGGAGAAGCCTCTGAAATGCCTCTTGGACATGGATTTGCTCATGCTTTTCAATCACTTGGTAGCCAATGTATTCCTTCACCCAAAAGGCAAATGCTGCTCTAATTGTTTGGATGATTTGAGGAGTCCCACCATTCTCTCTTTCTTCTATGTCCTCCCAATATATTGTGTCCTTTTCTGTGAAGGCATTTACATAGGCAACAGTGCCACCTCCACAAGTGGATGGAGGAGAAGATTTTAGCTGATACAGAGCCTTGCTCATCAAAAGAATGCCTGGACTTCCTGGCCCACCCAAAAACTTGTGTGCACTCAGAAAAACACCATCATAACCATCTATCTCACCACACCGCATATCAATTCCCACATATGGCCCGCTGCAATTATTTCAAAATCTATTATACATCAAATTCGCCATATTCTGATTATCAATGATAAAATCACTTGGGCGAACCTCAATTTAGTATTATGCGTTTAGTTTAGTATTATACTTGACTTTTCATCTTTTTCATTTAAATATTCTGAATTTTCTAAAAACGAATATATTTCGGGAGAATTTCGGTTAGTTGATGATGCAAGATGTGTGGGGCCATCTAAAATCGAATCTCAAAATGACTAAGAAAAATTGCTTAATTAGTCCTTAGTTATTTTCGCCCAATATTTTAATGGGAAATGTTGGGCCATTAAAATATTGGGCAGGAGATGAAGAAGGCTAATTAAGTAATTTTCTCTACAATCACTTTGAGATTTGTTTCAGGTAGCCCTTATATACGCACCCAATCATCAGCTCATGGAAATTCTGTAGAGAAATCTAACGGTGGAATATGGATGGAACGTTTTGAAAAATTCAGTGTACTTAAATTTTTGAACTTAAAAAGTTATAACTCTTAAATATAACTATGGTAATGTGTGCGTACCTTGCTGCGAAATCAAAACACACAAATCCCCCGTATTGATGAATAAGTCGAGCAATAGCTCTTGTATCCGAATAAATTCCAGTGACATTGCTACAAGCTGAAAACGAACCCAATATGGGACGATTTGCATATTTATAAGATTCGAGTTGCAGTCTGAGAGCTTCCATGTCCAACATACCACCCTCATCTACACCAATCTCAACTACTTGAGCTAAGCTTTGCCGCCATGAAAGGAGGTTGGAGTGGTGCTCGTATGGCCCTACGAACACCAACCACCTCTCTTGGCTTCTTAGAACATTGTTTATGACCCTATCTCGCAAAATTGATGGGACCGCAATCCCCATTACCTCTTGGAGTCTTTTAATTGCGGAAGTGGCGCCTTGCCCACACAACAAGAGTACATCAGCGACTCCACCTCCTAAGCATTTCTTTATGTACTTGCTCGCTTCTTGCACCATTTTTGTAGTCCGATTGCCTACGTAGCTGTCACTAGTGTGACTATTTCCTGTAATTAATTAAGGAAATATTGTTACATCGCTAATCAATCTATTGATAGTTAAATTTTACAAAATGGATTATACGCATCAAGTATCAACTTAACTCTTTATAAAATCTGATATATCTATCCTCTAAACTATTATTTCATATCCATCTTCATACAAAATGAACAAAATTAAACGTTGTTTAATCATAAATAAGCATCAAATAAATGAACTATTTTATTGAAAAATAAATTTTTTTATGACGAATTTTTATTTAGTTGATACATATGAATGACTTACTAATTTCTAATTTTGTTAATTTTTGACATAAATAATTTTAAAATAATAAATTAGAAGTTGAATGATTTGATGTATTAATGATTGAAAATTTCAAAAGTCAACCACATGTACGTATACCGATTAAAATAAAGAGAAGTTCCTAAGTCAACCACAACAAAAAAGATCAAATTGACAAACTTTATTCCTCATTGACGGTCGAGAGCGGTATGTTCACATTGGAAATTAAGAAAAAGTAAGTATATAATAATAGTAATAATAAACGTAGTTGAATTCTCTAAATTGATCACATTTAGTGATTATGTTAGATGTGATAATCAATGAATGGTCTAATATAAATATAGAATAATTTTATTTATTAAAATAATATCATTCATTGATTATCAAATTAATATGGTCATTAAATGTGATCAATTTAGAGGGTTCAAATAGCATTATTCTTATGAAATAGGCAAATATGCAATATATCAATATAATAATAATTAGTAGATGATACCGTAAAAAGGGAGGACATTGTTGTGGATGTGGTTCTCTATGTAGCGAAGAGAGCGGGCGGACGCAGTGTGATCAGCGTAGGTGATCCTCCGTTTCCCAAAGGGGGAGTCGAATTCCGCAGCAACTCCAATCACTTGAGACCGCAGCCAACACAGTCTTATCAGTTCCTGATCCTCATTACATGATTCACTTGTAGCCTTAGCTACCACCTCCATCTCTACTTTACCACTGAATGATATGCAGTCATCCTCATCATTATCCTCGCGGTCTCTACCGTCGTCTTCGCTATCATCGTACGTACAGCCAGGGCCACCTGATGTTTTGGCAGCCGCGGCCGCGGTGACTTCCTTCCGCTTCTGGGCCTCTGCTCTCAGGACGTGGGGACGATGGCCACGTTGCTCCAAATACTCAAATTCCATGTCCTAACCACGTCTAAGGACTATAAATTAAAGGAGGGGAAGATGGGATCAATGACGTACTTAAATCAATGAATGAATGAATGAAGAAGCAAGTGAAACGTTAGGCTATTATATATTACGCCCAGCCCTTCCCGCCGGCACTTTTTATATATTATGGGATTTGATTTTAGAAAGCAAAGAGTAGGGAGGATCTGGGGGTTCCTTCTAAACTAGGTGTTGCAAGAAATTTAAAATCTGTGAGACGTGAGACCAATTCAATTATGGTGGGCCTGGTGGCAGACACATCAGTCATCACATTCACAAATGAATGGTAATAAATATGTGGCACCCACTAGCTAGATCGGGATGGCTCATTGTATTTAGGGTCCTTGTATTTATTTCATTTTGATTTGACCTGTAATTTGTTCAAACTTGAAAACCTGCTGCTACTTTAATATGTCATCCAGTGTACGCGTGAAGCCACCATCCATCCGTATTCCATAGTTGGCTTTATAATTAAACCAAATCACTACTTACGAAAAACACAAATAACTAATTCACCAGACCTACAGGCTACATAAAAGAAAGTGTTTATGTACCCAAATAAATTAGGCCAATCGATCATACCACCAGACCATTTGTATCCTTGAAAAATTAGGTCAATTTTTTTTATTACAGGAGAAGGGAAATTTTTGAATTTTTTTTTATATATAATATGTCATTAGAGTTTGAATTTGAGATCAATTATATATAAACTAATATTAAAATCAACTAAACTAAACCCACTTGATAAAAATTAGGTCAATTTGAATCAATTTAAGTATATATATCTAGCAAAATCAACAAATTGTCGAGGATAATTTAAAACGAAAAGGAATTTTTTTAAGTAATATCCTGAATTATACGTAATTAAAATAATTCTTATTTTCAATACTAACCATGACCCCATAATCCATTGTACTAACCATCGCCCCATAATCCATTGTACTAAGAGACGGAATAATATAATATTTCTCAATGTATTGATTTTTTTTCTTCTAAATATACAACAATTATATAGGCCAGCATTTGCCTTAAGCTAAGTAAGAAAAAATATAACAATTTGAGAGATTACACAATATTTTCTTATTAATTGTCACTATACCAAATTAGAGTTTTATCGTGCACAAATCTCATACTGTAAATATAAATTATGACGTAAGACTGTGTGTAGGGATAACCAAATCAGTCATTTAAAGGGCATGGGTAGACCATTATCCAATATGAGTATTAATGATCATTCTACCAATTTATATCCATCTTCAAATTTTGAGGGTTTACTCATATTTTACCCATTAAATAATGGATACCATGATCAAATTAACTTCTTCTTTTTTTCAATTCCTTTCTTGCTATTTCATTTTGTTTTTTGCTTCTATTTTTTTTTTTACTTTTGAATTTTTTTTTCTTTCATTTTTTGCTTATTGTTTATTTTTTTATTTATTTTTCAAAATGACTTCTAAAACGTTTATTCAAAACTTCTCCTAACACATTCATTTTAATTTTCTTTTCACTATTTTCTTAATTTTCATTTTGTTTTTGTTTTAATTTCTATTTTAATTTTTTCATATTTTTTGTTAGAATAAATACTTATCTAAAACACGTTCAGTCCATTCATAGTATAGACATCCAATTTTGATTTAGAATGTATTACCGTCTTCCCAATTCTCTTATCCTTTTGATTTAATTTGTATAGCCTTCTTTCTCAATATTCTTACATAAAAAATACTAGCTATGATATTTTATTCAATTTGTCGATTTTATAATATTTGATTGTACTAATTTTACAAACTTATAAAATAAAAAAAAGGAAGAATTATTCAAAACCAAAGACCCACATTTTTCTAAAAAATATCATCAAACATATTTCATCCTAACAAATTTTGATCCAACTATGAATAGAAAAAGTCAACTCTCATATGTTTGTATTGGAGAAGCGATGAGCCATGGGCCATGCAAATGGTCACATGTAAGATCACGATTGTGAAATCCCAAAAATTTATATGGCTTAGGGCCATGCAAGTGGTCACATGTAAGATCACGATTGTGAAATCTCAAAAATTTATATGGCTTATGTTGATTGTTGATAAATAATTTCAAAAATGTTTGAGATGTTTTTTTGAGATTAATGAATGAGTTAAGATCTCAAATAAAATTTGATATTAATATAAATTCGTAAAATATCTCTGATTCCCCCCCCCCCGTTCCAACCCAAAAAAGCATTTTTTAATTGTGGTTTAATTTTTTTTATCAAAGAAAAAATAATTGAGATTTAATTAAATAAATATATTAGAAATAATAATAGTAAACATAAAAAATAAAATTGGTAGAGGGAAAAAATGGACGTTGAATATAACGGCTTATTTGAATGGTGGATAAAGAGCTTTCTTTAACTTGATGTGTATTGAATACTCATGGTTAATTCCTTACACTACCATTAGATGATAAGTAAATTTTTACCTGTCTAATTTCTATCCATATGTACAATACCCCATGAGTACTCATGCTCATGTGTTTTCATGATCATCCCTAACTATGTGCCGTAAAAATTATATTTCCATTATGACTGTCTATGTATATCGTAAATAAAATAAAAGTACGTATTAATAGACGTTTTCACGATATGCTTTGTGCGCGGTAAAAAAAATTCCTATTTTATGGCACAAATTGCAAGCTGCAAATACTACACTTTCAGTCAATTAAGGCATGCTAAGCACTTCATATTTGAGCTAAACATTAAGCATAACCTACACTTTCAAGCTGAACATGAACACTATATGATTAATTACCGCTACAAGAAGATCAGAACACCCATGAAATGTAAAACCAATATTTTGGAAAACGTAGAAAATGCATTAGGTATCCACATTCCAACTTACATATCATGATTAGTATTAAATAGGTTCCTGCATTAAATTCTTCGCAGCTTGATTCTTCGCGGTTTTTCATAGTTTGGTATTAAATATGTTCCTGCATTAAATTATTAGTCACAAGAACAGCTTAAAAGGGTACGAAAACTATGAAAAAATATGAGCGGATAAAAATAAAAGCCTTTGGAAAACATTTCCGAAATAATTATTTCCCCCTCCAGTTATGAAAACATGCATGCATAGAAAAACAAATATTTGATTTCAGATAAAATTACACGTATAAAACCGTGGGATCAACATAAATCATGTAACATATATAAAAGCCCATGACCCACATTTCCCTCAAATGCCTATTTATATGCAAGTCAAAAATATTTGGGTACCATAACCAATAATAGTCAAATTTTGAACCCTGCTAGTGCAACCAACTAATCCCCCGCCCTACGTGTAGATTATCACGGAACATGCAAAGCCCAACTCCGTCGGAACATGTGGAGCCCAACTCGGACGATGTCCGAGTCCGTATCCAGGAACCTTTAGAGTCCAACTCCAGATTAGCGATCCACATGCAGCTTGATGACTATACTGGGAAAAACGATTTACAAAAATATTGTTAACTTGCTTTTAAAATACCCACAAAATCTAAAATAGTTGTGTAAGTCGGGCATGAGCCTAAAATTCAATTTTTCCCAAAATCCGTAATGACCTGTATCCATAAAACATCCCGAATATATATATATATATATATATATATATATATATATATATATATATATATATCCTAAAACTAGGAAATTATCCGAAAAACATTTAAAATCATATATTCAAACCATTGCAAAACAAACCATACAATAAAACCATAGAAATATATGCATAACTTGTTAATAACAAACCGTCCAACCAATAGTCCACTCTTGTGTTGTGCGCTCCTTAGAAGTCCCCGGAGCGTCATTGCCTGTCAAAGTAATAACTGTGGGTCACTAACAAGACATATAACCTTATACATAACACACCCACCCCCCTCCCCCAAAAAAAAAACCTGGGATAGTACACACGTCCCAAACCTGCAACCAGTGACTTTGAATGCCAAAAGATACCGGTAAACGACCTCCAATTGACCTGAAACCACCACCATTAGATTTAGCACGTCGAAAGTTTTCAAAAATGCATCACTGTGTCCCAAAACTTCTGTCCAAGCGCTGCCACGCACCGGTGGAAGACCAGCGGCCTTCCTCACCCATTGCCCCACCTGCATAGACGTGGCATTCTAACGTCACCAAGTTGATATGGCACCTACTAACGTTACCTCTCCTCGTTGACATGGCAGCTGACGTCAGCATTTGCTGATGTGGAAGCTGACGTCACTTGGTGACATCATTATGATGTCATGCTAACGACATCCCCTCGTTGGAGAAGACGGATGCACCGCCAGTTGAAACCTCCATTTTTCAAACCTTCATATCTAGCTCATTTCTTATCCAACTCAAACAAAATTTATATGGAAATTCATCTACTCAACTCAAGAAATTTAAAACTAAGATCAAAATCAAGAAAAATAAATGGAATTCATGATATAGGCCTCGAAAATTGTGGGTTTCGTTCCTCTTCGAGTATAGGTCGATTCCACATGATTCTACCTTCAAACATGGATTGTTTTTTATCGTGAGGGTCCAAGGAACACAATTTCAGCCACAGTTTGAGCTAAAAACATCTAAAATTGAAGTTTGAAATAATGGTTTTGTGTGGGTTTTCTTGGGTGCATGGGTGAGAGAGAGAGAGAGAGAGAGAGAGAGAGAGAGAGAGAGAGAGAGAGAGAGAGAGAGAGATGAGTGTGTGGATAGTTTTGTGATCAAAATGGAAATGGGCTCCCAGCCACACAAAAAAATCCTACCCCAAAAATATCACAATTCAAACTTGACCAAAATGCCCTTCCCTAAAATAGTAAGCTCACAAAATATCTGAGGGAAACATTGTTTAAACGTAAATAAAAATCCCAAAAAAAATTGTATTTAAAAATTCAAGCCGCTACAATTATGCTTCAATCAAAACAGTTATAAAATAACATAAATAAAAATTAACAAAAAAAATTAATTTATTACATAATTAAGTTTTCACATAAAATTAATTGTGTCCCCATGTTTAGCTCCAAATATAGACTCACCATTGTGAGCAATATATCATCTAGTCCAAAAAAAAAAATATATTGAAACTACATTGAGAGCTACATCCACCATGAATATAACCTTAAATATAGATCACCATTCTGGGTGACCTTCCATTGCATAGGCATGACCAGTTTTTGGTAGAGAATGAGGGACACTTAGTGGATCCTAGTAGCCACTTGGCCCGATGGTTGTTAGTTGCCTTATGGCTGGTGATTTCTATATTGTACTCTCATGTGCAAGAAGAAGGGGGGGGGGGGGGGGGGTACAGGCAAGGGATGTTCTGGTTTGAGTGGCTAGTTTGGGATTGTGATGAGTAGGTTCCAAGATCAGAGGGTGGGTTTCGTTGTCTCCAATGGAAGCCTTTGCAGATTCCTTGGGACGCTCATTGCGTCTATCTGAAAAGGAAAGAATGGGTGTTGTACTGAGCATGTAGGATACAACTTGAGTTTTGGTTGGAGTAAGGTTCCATCTACTGGTGGAGATTTGTACTTAGAAACTAGTGAATCGAAAGGCCTTCATCTCATTTTTTAAGGGTTTATGGAAGGGAGATGTAGGTGTGTCATTCAAGGAACTGGCATAGAAATGCTTTTTGGTTTGCTTTGATGAGTTAAGGGACAAGATCAGGGTGCTGGAGATGGAACCCTGGCTGTTTAAATAGTCCCTGACATTGGTTAGTGATATTTAGGAGGGGCAAGACCTTCAGCCTCCTCCATTATCAATGGCGGTTTTCTGGGTCCAACTGCATGGAGTGCCACTGTTGTGCATGATGGTGATAATGGCACACCGGATTAAGGGCTAGTTTGGAATAATGCTCAACGTTGATCAGTCAGATGGGGATGATTGTGTGGGATGCTTTATCTGCCTCTGTTGTCGCCTGAATGTGAGGGAACCCCTCACGCAAGGGACTTGTGTCGATTTCCCAGACATGGGAACAACTTGGATCTCATTCAAGTATGAGAACCTACCTACATATTGTACAATATGTGGCATGGCATCTCACATGTCACGACCCGGCCCATCTAACACAATATTGTCCGCTTTGGGCCCAGCCCTCACGGTTTTGTTTTCGGGAGCTCACGTGCAACTTCCTAGTAGGTCACCCATCATGGGATTGCACCAGCCTCAACTCGCTTAACTTTGGGGTTCCAATCCCCCCCAAAGCCACTGAGCTCCCAAAAGGCCTTGTGTTAGATAGATACGTGCCCACACATATAAGGTACTTCACCTTTCCATCCCCGAGCGATGTGGGATCGTTCGCCGATCTACCTTTCCAAGCTCACGGGTCTTGTTCACCGATCTTGCTTCTCAAGCTCACGGGTCTTGCTCACCGTTCTTGCTTCCAAGACCGGGTCTTACAATAGAATGGTATCATTTCCGAACCCTGGCCGGAAGTGTGCCAGCGAGGATGTTGGGCCCCAAGGGAGGTGGATTGTAAGACCCGGTCTTGGAAGCAAGAACTGTGAGCAAGACCCGTGAGCTTGAGAAGCAAGATCGGTGAGCAAGACCCGTGAGCTTGGAAAGGTAAGATCGGTGAACGATCCCACATCGCTCGGGGAGGGAAAGGTGAAGTACCTTATATGTGTGGGCACGTATCTATCTAACACAAGGCCTTTTGGGAGCTCAGTGGCTTGGGGGGGGGGGGGGGGGATTGGAACCTTAAAGTTAAGCGAGTTGAGGCTGGTGCAATCCCATGATGGGTGACCTACTGGGAAGTTGTACGTGAGCTCCCGAAAACAAAACCGTTAGGGCTAGGCCCAAAGCGGACAATATTGTGTTAGATGGGCCCGGTCATGACATCACACTTACAAGATGTGCTCGATGATGGATATGGTTGAGGATAGGGGAGTCTCTAGTGTCCCCAGTGGTGAACCAGACATGTTTTCAGGTTTAGACGCTGTCGAGGAACTTCGAGGCCGCAGGCTGAGGATTTTTTGCCTACAGGAAGGGGTTTAGGTAGCCTCTGGTTCAATTGGGACTAGGGTGGATAAGAGGAGTGTCGTCATGCCTTCTTGTTGTGACTTGCGGGGTACGGTTTAGGGTACTGCAACTAACCCAACCATTATTACTTTGTAGGTTTCCTCACCTTCCTCTCTACGTAGGCTGACTGGTGACGAGGGGCCTCAAACCGTGATGGAGCCTGCCCTGGATGTCCAGATTAGGGAAGCCTAGGAGAAAGAAGCACAGGCCACTTGGGCCTTGGAGAAGCTGTATGAAATATGGGGTATTCTCATGCCTTCGAGTGGGCTGGCTCTCAGCTGGGCTGTGAGACCTATATGAATGTGGACTCTAATGCTTTGTCCAATGAAGGCCCTAACGACTGGGTAAAGGAAATGTTGGGCTCAATCAAGGGGCATAAATTGGGTAACCAGTAGCTGCAGGTAGGGGCTTTGATCGAGGCCGTGAGAAAAAAATGGACATGGAATCTGAAGTTCTATTTAGTGAGGGGGCCTAGTGGCTCGACCAAGGGGATGATTTGGGCTCGGTCAAGAGTCAGAAAATGGCAAATTAAGAGCTACGGGTGGGGCTTTTGGGTTATAATTTATCTGGGCCACGCCTTGAACCTTTCGGTTGTTCTCTCAGATCCTACAAACAAATTGGCTGGCCTAGGGACTTTATTTCAAGGGAGAATAGCTTGGGCCAAAATAATTTTACCCAACCCTTGAAAATTTATATGAGTGGAAGCAAGCGTAGAGGCATTTTGGATGCAATGGTTGATGAAGATTTGGAGGGTTGCACTAGGCGCCGAAAATTAAATGTGGAAGTGATTGATTGTCCAGTGGTTAGGATCTCCCTCAATGGGTCTCTTGAGCGGAGCGGTGATGTAATTATCAAGGCATCGAGGGTTTCTTGACAGTCCAAAGCATGGTGGACCAATGTAGGCTCTACAGGTTTGATGTTTTTATTTTATTAGAAATGAAAAATAAAGTCCAAAGTTTGAATATTTGAAGCATAAACTTAAATTTGATTGTATGCTTGATGTTGAGCCTAAGGGATGTAGTGGTGGTTTATGCATTTTTTGGAAGTTAGTGGATTATGTGGATCTACTTAAGTATGGTGATTTGTTTATTGAAATGTTAATACATGATGGGTCTCCAAGAAAGATATTGAGATTGTATACTATTTATTCTAGTACTGATGATCTGATTAGGGAGAAATAGTGGGATTGTTTGCAGGACCATATCAAAGGTTTCTGGGAAGCTTGCCTGATTCTAGGAGACTTCAATGATATTCTGAGCATTGAGGAAAAGGTTGGGGCCATACTCAAACAGAAAATAGCATGAGGAGGTTCAGAAGGTTTGTATCAAACTGTAGCTTATTAGACCTTGGTTACAAAGGTTATCCCTACGCTTGAAGGAATAATAGGGAGGGGGTTATATCCAGGAGTGAATTGATAGGGGTTTTGCGACTGATATATGGATTCATCGGTATCCTGACACCCAGGTTGTACATGTTGTAGTTGAGGGGTTTGATCATGCCATACTTACCCTTGAAAAGGCCACGAAGCTTAGGCCCAAGAGATGACAGTTCATTTATGATCCGTGATGGGGTGCTGATTAGGGCTGCATTGAGGTTATTAAGGAGGAATGGGGGGAAGTCAGTTCCTATGGAAGGTATGGCCTCTATTCAATGTAAACTAAATGAGATAAGGAGGGGAATTTTGACTTGGAGTAAGAAAGCTTTCCCTAATCCGCAACTCCGCATTTCCGCACTCAGGGAGGAGCTACGGACTACCCTTCAACAATCATCTTTTGAGGGGAGCCGAATTATAACTTTAGAAGCATATTTGAAGCAAGCCCTTCTAGATGATGAGGTTTATTGGAAGCTAACGTCTAGATATCAATGGTTAAATGAGGGTGATAGGAATACAAAGTTCTTTCATGCAAAACTATCAAGCTTCGATGGAAAATTTGGCTTATAGGCATCCATGATAAGGAGAGACTTTGGACAGATGACCCTGAGGAGATTCGTCCAACAATTGTGGATTATTTCCAATCCATGTTCACGGTGTCTCAATCCTCGGAGGCTACTACGTTTGGTGATTGTATTTCTCCCAATGAAAATAGTATGCTTACCTACCAAGTTAAATATGAGGATATTAGACATGCAATGCTATCTTTGCACCCCACGAAGTCCCTAGGCCTTGATGGTTGTATAGCTGCCTTCTATCACAAACATTGGGGAATAATTGGGATGAATGTGATTGCTTTTGTTAAACATTACTTTGACATGAACCACCTGAGAAGACGCTACAATCACACAAATATTGCTATGATCCCAAAGGTACCGAATCCTACCCATGTGACTCAATTGAGACCAATAACCTTATGCAATGTCATCTATAAGTTCATCTCCAAGATTATTACAAACCATTTAAAGAAAGTGATTAAATGAGTTATGAGTCCAGTTCAACCTGCATTTGTTGAAGGTAAGCAAATTACTGATAATATCCTAGTGGTGCATGAAGGTTTACATACATTGAAAAAGAAACGAGGGGTAGAAAAGGAAGAACTGATTTTGAAGCTCGACATGGCTAAGGCATATGATCGAGTTGAGTGGAGATTTTTACGGAGTGTGATGCAAAGATTTGGCTTTTTTGAGACTTTTATTCAGTGGATTATGGGTTGTGTTACTTTTGCCACCTACAATGTTTTGTTCAATGGTGAACCAACTAGGTTTGTCTGGCCTTCGCGTGGTATATGATAGGGGGCCCTCTGCCACCTTTCCTTTTTGTGATGTGTGTTCAAGAACAAAAATCTCTCATTCGGAAGCGTAAGGAGAACAGTCTACTTAGGGGGATCTGACTTGTTCCCAAAGGTACTACTCTTACTCATCTTATTTTAATTGATGATTCGATTTTTATGTACAAGGTTATTCATACTGAGGCCTACTGTGTTAAGGAGATTTTAAACACCAATGTTGCTGAGTCTGGCCAACTCATTAATTTTTATAAGAGTCCGGTCCTATCTTGATAGGACCCTCACTGTAATCCCCCTCGATTAGCCTGGGAGGACCTCTTCCAGTCTAACATGTCATGTAAAATTATTAAAGTACCCTCGAGATTAAAATCAGCATACTTACCACGTGTCAGACAAGGGATACAACCATACCCCACTCAGGATATCTAAAGTACGCAAATCCACGTGATTCCTCAGCCTTCATACAGTCCACATTCGAGATCAACCTAGAGGGTGCCAAAACTAATAAAAAGTGTGTGTGGACAAAACAAAAGCTTTGGAAAACCATTTTTCGAAAACATCCTTTAACACTTCGTTTTATAAAACATGTATGCATAGTCAAATAAATCATTATTTGAAAATAAACGTAATATATTTAAACCATGGGTCAATCCAAAATCACATAAATATATAAAGGCCCTTTGGCCCGTAATTTACTGAAATCACTGGCCCTTAGCCATTTTGAAAATATTTTCACATATCACAATTATTTAAAGCCAAATATGATCTCGCTAGTCCAACTAGTCGCTAGTCAAACTAGCGTCTCATCTGTACCATTGCTTCACTCATCTCATCTGGAGTGTGGTGAATCCTCAAACTAGCACCATTGCTCGAGTATCATTCCAAAGATCTGACGCAAACCTAAAAATACTCATTGCTTCACTCGTCATTGCACCCAGTGCAAACTGAGCCAAATCCAGAAATCTCTACTCATACTGACAGGACCCATCCCAATCCCCCCGGGATTAGTGCGGGATGACCCTGCTCCCGTCTGACACGAAGTGTCAGACAAGGGATATTTTCGTCCTTTGCCCTCCCGGGCTATCAGAGTACGCCAGGATCCGGAGGAGGCATGTGATATCTCGGTCTCTGCTACAGTCCACATCCGATGTCAACCTGAAGGGCAGTCAAAACATTAAAAACTGTGAGTGGACAAAACAAGAGTTTATAAAAACATTTTAACGAGAAGACATTTGTACCCTCCACTAAAAAGCATGCATGCATTCGAAAACCATTTATCCAAAACAAACCATATGTGGGACTAAGCCCAAAGCAGATATAAACTAAGGTCGAAAGGACCACAATAAAAACGACCATACGGGCCACTGCCCAAATCCATAAAGGACTCGGCCCCAAACCATAAAGAAACCAAGTACACGAGCCACTGCTCAAATCCTGTGCACACCTGTACACACCACATATCATATATCATATATACATCACATATATATATATATATATAAGTCACACAACCAATTCTGTCACGGTATCCAAAGCCACGCGCGCGCTACCCGGGTCTCAATCCGAGTCATCTCAAAGTCAAGGTCAATGTCCGCAGACCACTGACCCTACCCGAGGTAATAGTAACCATAGCCTTCCTGAGAGTAAGGAACCCAACTGGAGGGTGACTCCACTCAGTCGGTGCTCCGTGACTACTCCGGGGTCCACCCAGGCCAACGACCCTCCCCGGAGGAGATAGTAGAACATGTAAAGGAAGGTAGACGAATATATATATACATAACATAAACATTCATGACCGGTTCCCCTGAACCGTCATGAATCCATAATATCCATAATCAGGTAACATGCCGGTTCCCATAAACCGTCATGTACCGTAATAACATAACCGAGGTAACATGCCGGTTCCCATAAACCGTCATGTACCGTAATAACCAACAAGGGTTCATACCGGTTCCCATAAACCGTCATGAACCTGGGAATCCATTTAAGGTTCCCTGACCTGAAATCAAAACCGTAAAGTGATTGGGTCTCGTGCCCAAACATAGGACATCAGCTGGGCACCGTGCCCGGAATCTGAGGTCATATGCCCGAGACAAAACCAAATGGGTCTCATACCCGAGTTTATCCTTTTATAAATCCAAAGCCATTTCATTAAAACGAATAAAGAAATACAGACCCGTATAAGCACCGTATAAGGCTTAAACCTCGAAATACGTGCTTATACGTAACCACACACAAATGCACCCATGGCATCATCAAACAAGTAATAAAACATACAATAAACATTTATGCATGCACCAATTTAGAAAACAAGGTCCACTCACAGACCGTCCGAGCTGCCGCCTCGATTTGCGTGCCATACGGCTCCCCGAGCCGATCACCGTCACTGGGACTCCCAAACCTGTCCAAATCGTAATAGAAGGTTACTAACTACTTAATTAACCTCCTACCAAAGCCCCGTAATTTTCCCGTATTTTTAACTATTTTTAATCCCGAACCTAAACCTTCCGATGCCCCGAAACATCTCGAGACGGTGTCCGATCGACACGAAACCAGTCCCAAAATATTCGTTACATCGAATAGATGATTTCGTATGTTGAACACATCCCCAGAAACCCCAGCACGCGCTGCCACGCGCCGCCCAAAGGCCCCTGCTCGTGGGCTCACGCGCCGGTGAACAGTGCATCTTCCCCAGCGATCGAACCGGTCCAGCCTGCGCAGCCGGTCCAGCCGAACCGGCGTAGCCGGTTCAGGCGTTTTCCCGTCTCCATTTGGTCCGATTCCACCCCAAAACAACCCTATAATTCCTATTTCGATCCTAGGAGTATGTTTGGATCATCAAAACGAAGAAAAACACGTAGAACCCGATGTTTGATTCTTGAACCTCACGGTTCTGTTTTTCCGAGTTCTTCCCCGTGGCTTCTCAGCCACTAACCACCACCCAAAACATCCTAATAGCTTCCCAATAACCCCCTAATCTCATCCTAATCATCTAATAGCAACCATAATGCAAAGACCGAATTAAAATGGAATTTGGACCTCACCGTACCCTCTCGGGTTCGTGGCTTCGGCCGTGCACGGTGGCGTCACCTGGCCGGCCACCGTCCTCCACCATCATCTCCTCACTCTCTAGTCTCTCCAGTAAGCATATGGGTTCAAAGGTTGAAGGTTGTAATGGGTTTGGGGTCTCTGAGATCGGGTTAAATGGTTTGAAAGGAAAGAAATGATCGATGAAGAGGCAGGTGAGATGCATGAAGGAAAAATGATGTTCATTGGATGGGTGACACTTGTCACTCATCCATTGGGGATCAGAACAAATATCTGGGCCCACTAGAGACAAAACTGCACTTTTTGTCTCGTAAAACGTGCCGTCGTGAATAGTAACTGGGAACTTCCATGAACCGTAACTTCGCCGTCGAACGTCCGAATTCGACGTGCCGCCTGTCTATGGATTCGTATCGTCCTTATCTACGTAACGGTCTTCGGCCCTCGGCCATCGGACCTCCCGATCAAAAAGTCAACTTTTGACCTCCTATTCACCCAAATTACCAAAATGCCCCTAAACTTCCGAACGTCATAACTTCTTCCTCGAACGTCGAAATTGAACGTGCCACCCGTCTATGAACTCGTGACGTCACGAACTACGTCACGGTCATCAGTCAAAGTCCATTTGACTGCCTGATTAAAAAGTCAACGTTTTACCACCATCAGGGGCAAAACGGTCATTTCACACCGTTCGTCCGATTTCGCTCTACTAATCACGGATTAGCCTCACTAATCGTGATTAGTCACTAATCTAATCTAGGAATTTGGGACGGGTCGTTACACATACCGAGCAACCTTCCAAGGGTGAAACTAATGCTAGAAACATTCCTTGAACATCGTCCAGCTCTCGGTAGTCACATCCAAATCCGTAGATAGCAATGTATGCCACAAACCCTATGCTAAACAATCCAAGGAGAACACCTCTATCAGAACCTTACGCTCATGAGGGCAACCATTGCTTGTACAATCTGCTCAAAGCATAAGATCCACTAATCGGTCGCCCTGGGATCCGATCCATCAGTAAACATTCCTGGTAATTTGTTCAATTATTCTTGAACAAGGGTCATCAATGACCCCTGGAGCTGCCAGCAACATATCCATACTAATTGACCATCGATCACAAACTCTGAATAGTCACCAGTATAGGATCCAATCAACTAGTAACTCCACGACTTCCACGTGATTCCTCAGCCTTCATACAGTCCACATTCAAGGTCCAATCCCGCTGAAACACGACTTCCAATGCCTAATCGAACCAATCCAAGGTGTAATGCCCCGGGCTTTGATTAATTTGTAATTTCAGAAATTCATTGCAAATGACCGTTTTGCCCCTGATCAAGGGTAAAATGTTGACTTTTGACCCGGAACACTTTTTGGACTTTGACCAATATCTGTTACGTAGATTGGAACATCACGAGTCTTGCAGGATCTTTACCGACCACTAGAGTTGCAGGACCCATGACCTGGAGTTGGCAGGAGTGGTACATGCCTTGAAGATTTGGAGGCACTACTTGTATGGAGAGACTTGCAGGATCTTTACCGACCACCAGAGTTTGAAACATCTGTTTACTCAGAGGGAGCTAAATCTAAGACGGAGACGAGGTTAGAACTGATTAAGGACTACGACTGCACGATTGAGTATCATCCTGGAAAAGCGAATGTTCTAGCTGATGCTTTAAGTAAGAAATCTGCGGGTTCGGTAGCTCACTTGCGGATGGTGTATTTACCCTTTATAGTGAAACTCTGAAAGGCTGGAGTTATACTTGGGTTAGATGACGGGGGAGCCTTGTTGGCCAGTTTTCACGTGCGACCAATCCTGATCGACCGGATTATAGAGGCTCAACTTCAGGATCCTACATTATGTGTTTATAGGATTGAAGTTGAAGCAGGTGATCGATAGGATTTCACCATCAGAGACGATGGAGCTTTACTGAAGCAAGGTCGTTTGTGCATGCCTGCAGTCGTCGAGTTGAAAGCCAAGATCCTATAAGAGGCCCATAGTTCGACTTACGCGATGCACCCAGGAGGTACGAAGATGTACCGTACACTTAGAGACCATTAGTGGTTTACCAGAATGAAGAGAGAAATTTTCGAGTATGTTAGTAGGTGTTTGACTTGCCAGCAGTTGAAGGCTGAATGGCAGAGACCGTATGAAGCCTTGTAGTGTAACGACTCGAACTTTTATAAATAATATTTTTAATGCAAAATGACCATTTTGCCCCATGGGGAAAAAGTTGAACTTTGATCAGGGATTCCTTTTGAACTTTAACCTATGATTGTGACGTATATCAGGACGTTACGAGTCCGTAGACAAGCGACATGTCGAAAACGGACGTTCAAAGGGAAAGTTATGGTCACGTGATCAAAATTGGTTAAACTTACGTCCCAAGATTTGAATAAAATAATATTAAAATTTGATGATTGGTTGGATTATTATGGACCCTTGGATGAGTGACAAGTGTCACTCATCCCTTGGCCAACTTTCCCCAAAATGTGGATCTTGTCCCATTGGCCAATTATTTAAATCACTAATTCCACTCACCTCATACTTCTCTCATCCCCTCACCGTCCATCATTCTCCTCTTATCCTCACCCTTTATCTTCATCATCAATTCATCTTCATTCCTTCTCCCAAAACCGGTGAAGGACAAAACCACCCAAAAACCCACAAACACCCAAGCTATACTACCCTGCCTTTGACAGTGAAAGTTTGGACGAGGAAGAAGGCTAGGGGGCTAGGAGAGTCACCAGGGAAGAAGCCATGACCGTCCACGATGGAGGTAAGTCGGAAACCCGAAAAACCCGAAAGGCTATTTTTTCCCATTTTCAAAACTTCCATTTTTGACGTGTATGGGTCGATTTGCTGTTTTAGGTTTGATTCTAGGGTCAGAGACGAGCAGGTTGGGCTTGGTTTCATGGACCTTGTTGACTAGAATCAGGAGAACACGACGGAGGAAATCTGGGCTTCTGATTTTCGATTGTAGGTAAGAATTTAGTGAGTTGTTCTTGTTTTTGATTAGACAGACCTTCAAATTAGGCTAGGACGAGTAAATAGGACGAAACATGAGTCGAAATGGCTGAGAAACTAGAGGTCAGGGATGATGATGTCAGCATGACGTCAACTAATGATGTCATCTCGGACATGGTAGTCTGACATGTCAGTCTGACACGTGTAAGACATGACGTCAGTAGTGACGTCAGTTGATGACATCATCTCTGACATGTCAAGTTTGACAGCTGTCAACAGTGACGTCATGTTAACGTCAGCACTGTAGCAAAGTTGACCATGCGTTGACCTAGCGCGTAGGGGCATGTGGGAGCAAATCTCGAGGCGGGACTGGCACCATTTTCAAGGTTTCGACGATAGGAATCTAATATTGGTGGTTTCGTGTCGATCAAAGATCGTTAAGGGAGTTAAAATTGGGTTTAATGCCTCAGGAAGCGTGTTCGAACGACTTTCCCAGGTTGGTTCTGTTCTAGGGTTTCATGTTTGAGTTTCTAGGGACCCATAGTGACCTTTACATAGTGATGAAAATATCGGTGGATATCAGAGAAATGTCGCCGATATTTCGTTAAAATTGGATGGCGGCACATAAGAGGGGGAAAGATATCTCACGAAATTTCGATCTTTTTTCTTGTTTTAAGGAGATAGATCTCATTATTTATTTAAAACGATCAAGATCGGCCAAAATTGGGTGAAAATCGGACGTAAAATGAGCTTAAACCAGTCGGGTCATGTCGCCGGGCAAAAAAAACTCGAATCGCAGACCCGCGCGAGGTAGGGAATGAATGGTTTTAAGTTAGTATTTTTTACTTTATATATTATTTGGTTACTTATATTTTCAATTGGGCTTGTTAGTATAGTTGGTTGTGGCTTGTTTTCAGGTCAAACCCACCTGGGTTTGACCCTAGGCAGGCCCGGGTGCTAATGTTTTTACTTTCCTTGCTTGCTATTTTTTTTTTCTGCTTGTTAATGTTTTTTTTTCCATTTGTTTTTCTTACTTTCAACTATATATTTTTTTTCTTTCTAATTTTAAATATATCAATCTTTTCAAATTTTGAACAAAGATTCTATTTTTTTATCCTTTTTTCGATTTTAAATATATTTACTCATTTTATAATTTTGCTTCCATTGAAATTTTTTTATGCTTATTGTTATGTTTTTAATTATATTAACATTCAATTATAGTAATTCACTTCAATTTATATTTATGTTTAAATTTTTATATTACTAGTCATCGAGAGAACTCTATTATATCATATTATTCATCATACATTTATTATATCAAAGTCATTTTATAGTTTTTATTAGTCCTATATAACCATCATTGAGTACTTAAGTTTTTCCCAAAGTTTCATTCCAAATTTTCAACTTTTAGACCGCATTTCCGTCATTTTTGTTGACCGTAAACAATATCGATATTGATATTTGGGGCGAGATATCCGTAAATTTAATTAGCGATATATCCGTCGATATCGATATTTCAATCCTTGCCTTTACATATATTTTGGACATGACAGGGACTGTACAATAGCGTCTGGACAGGTTTAATGATTCGGTTTAGCGGCAAGGACCGTGTGTGAGTGGGCTTTTGATTTCGAAATGATTGCATGCATAACTGTTTTCACTGTTTTACTTTACAAATGAGATTGGATGATTCTTAGTACTATATGATGATGCTTATACGTATTATGATGTTTTGGGCATGAGACCCGTCTGGATATATATATATATATATATATATATATGAACTGTTTTCAGAGTTAATCAGGGATTTATGTGGAACTTAATACTATTGCACTGTGTATACCTACTTTATGATTAATGTCTCCTCCAAAAATCTCGTAGTATCCTGGAGTAGTCACAAACACTACCTGGGAGGGTTGACCCGAGGGGCAGCTCAGGATCAGGAGTGCAGTTATGGATGATTCCCCCAGGGAGGGTCATTGATCTGCGGGTCATTGACCTAAGTGGACCCTGGGGAGACTTGGGATTGAGACCCCGAGTGGCACGCGTAGCCTTAGTACCGTGACATTATTGGGCACCAGGGATGCCAGACATCAGGGATGTCGGGGTTTGGTTTACAGTGCACTATTATTATTATTGTTTTCCCTATTCTGTTATATATGATTATACGATTTCATGGTACTATTACGATTACCTATGTTTTGACTTAATGCATGCAAGTTTGAAAACGGAGGGGTAAAACCTTATGATTATTATATTATTAAACTGATTTTGGAAACATTGTTTATTTTTCGGCCCACTCACACTTTATTGTTTTATTGACCCCTCCAGGTCGTGCTACTGAGGAAAACGAGGACCCGGAGTCTGAGGCATAGACCAGACGTTGCACACCTGTACACCTTTTTCAGTAGGTTGGCATCGTATATAAACCTAAGTATCTTGCTCATTATTGTATTTCAAACTATCCCTTCTCTGACATTGTTGAACCCTTAAGACTTATGTATGAACTTATTTATCGTGATTTATTAATGTTGAGCTGATTAAGGGTAATTTTGGTATTCTGGGGTTGTGTGTCAAACGGGAGCAGGGCACGTCCCCGGGTGGTCCAGGGGGATCGGGACGGGTCCTGTCATGCAGCCACTTCCAATCCTTGAGTGAAAATAGGATCATATCACTATGGACTTTGTGTTCAAGCTGCCTAGGACACGGAGTGGATTTGATGGAGTTTGGGTAATAGTAGACCGATTGACGAAGTCGGCTCATTTTCTGCCTGTACGTGAGACGTTTAAACCCAACCGACTAGCCCAGATATTTGTGGACGAGATCATTAGACTATATGGTACGCCAGAGTCAATAGTTTCGGATCGGGATCCGCGATTTTCTTCGAGGTTTTGGCGGAGTCTACGTACAGCTTTTGGTACGAACCTACACTTTAACACTGCTTTTCATCCACAGAAAAATGGTCAGTCCAAGAGGACGATATAGACATTGGAGGATATGATGAAAGCTTGTGTGCTACAATTTCAGGATTCTTGGGATATGCTCTTACCATTGATGGAGTTCGCTTACAACTACAGTTATCAGGCGAGCATCGGTATGGCACCGTTTGAGGCACTGTATGGACGAAAATGCAGGATGCCTATCTGTTGGACTGAGGTAGGTGAGAGGGCGGTTTTGACACTAGAGCTTATGGATATGACCTAAGAGAAGATTCGGATTATCAAGGACAGGTTAAAGGCGGCACAGGATCGCTAGAAGAGTTACGCAGATCGTCGGATCAAAGACCTAGAATTTACTATTGGGGATTGGGTTTTCTTGAAGTTGTCCCCTTGGAAAGGGATTATCCAATTTGGTAGACGATGGAAGCTGAGTCCCAGGTACATTGGATCGTATGAGATCATAGAGAGAATTGGTCCTGTGGTGTACAGATTGGTTTTACCTCCAGAACTTGCGAGAGTGCATGATGTGTTCCATGTGTCAATGCTTCAGAAGTACATGCTGGAGGAATCCCATGTTTTGCTAGAACAACCGTTGGAGCTTAGAACATATTTGAGCTTTAAGGAACAGCCAGTGCGGATTTTGGATCGGATGGAGAAGATTTTGAGGAACAAAACAATTCCCTTAGTGAAGGTGTTGTGGAGAAACCATGACGTGGAAGTAGCCACATAGGAACTAGAGGCCCAGATGAGAGAACAGTTTCCACATTTGGTTGAGTAAATTTTGAGGACAAAATTTTTGTACGGTGGGTAGATTGTAACGCCCCGGACTTCGATTAATTTGTAATATTGAAAATTAAGTGCAAAATGACCGTTCTACCCCTGGTAGAGGGTAAAATGTTGAATTTTGACCCGAAATACTTTTTGAACTTTGACCAATGTGTGTTACATAGATCGGGACGTCATGAGTTCGAAGACAGGCAACACGTCGAAATCGAACATTCGACGAGAAAGTTGTGAGTGGCGGAAACAAATCAGAACTATTCACGTAAATCGAGGCTTGTGAATAGATGTCACTTTTTAATTGGTCCAAAATATTTGCGTGGACCAATGGATGAGTGACAAGTGTCACTCATCCCATTGGCCCATTCTCCCATGCCCTTGGATCTAACATTGGTTCATGCATCTCACTCTCTCCCTCACTTGTTCTCTGTAACCCGAAATCCCTCAAGCTACGAACACTCACCACCCCCACACCTTTATACCATCATCTTCTTTGACCTTCTGAGAGTGGAGAGACACGTGTCAACAGAGGGACGACGGAGAATGGCTGAACACGGCGGAGGGCAGACGAGCAAGCTAAACCTAAAAACCCATTTTTGGACCTAAATTGTAAAACCATTTTTTGAGGCTTGTTGATCAATTTGGATGACCCTAACACGTTCCTAGGTTCAGTACGAACTCTTAGCTGTGAGTTTCGAGGACAGAGGTTGTCGGAGATGACGGGAAACAGAGCTGGAAGTTTGAAGTTTACTGTTCATTGTCGGAAGGTACTTTCTAGCATGTTTTCCATGGTTTTGAACTGATAGATCTTCTCTAGTAACCCAGACGATAATGTTGGATCAAACGGGATCAAAAAAGGGTTAGAAATGAGGGATCTAGAATCGATTCAGGTCGCGGTTCTGGGCAACTCGTTACAGTGGAACCAGGTTGACCTGTTGAGAAGTTGAAGATGATGACATCAACAGGGTGACTTCATCATCTGCAGGTTATCAGGCCACGTGGCTAATAAGAGGCTGCCATATGGTAACATGTCATGCACAATCAGCACTGACATGCCAAACACGTGAACCAGTCAGCGCGTGACACGTGGCACGTGTCAGATCTGACAGGTGTCAGACCTGTCAGATGACGTTAGCGTTGACTTTTTCTGATATCAGCGTTGACTTTTTGACCAGCGTTGATCGGGACTTTGACCCTCACGTGAGGGTGCATGGGCACGTATTTCGAGGTAAGATCAGTCCCATTTTAAAAGTTTCGACGATCCAAATCTAATGGTGGTAGTTTCGGGTCGATCATAGATTGTTTGATAGGTCGTTTAAGGGTTTGAAGCTTCAGGATGCGTGTTCGGGACGTATTCCCGGTAATGGAATTTTTGGGAGTTTTAAGTATGAACTTGTAGAGTCTGTTAGTGACTTTTAGATGTGTTTTGGACAGGCCCGGAGACTGTGGCTTAAGTTTCAGGGCAGTTATAGCACAGTTCACTAGTGCAGTAAGGATCGTGTATGAGTGGACCTTTGATTTATAAATGATATGCATGCATAACTGTTTATCTACTTATTTGTATGATATGAACTGGATTACGTTTGTGGATTTTAAATGCTGGTTATGGGCTATTTTACATGATTCTATGTTTTGGGCTTGATACCCGTCTGGATATTATGTTGACTTGTTTTGGGAATCAAACAATGATTTTGGGCAATGGCTTTAACATGATTTCACTGGTTTTTACTATTACACTGTCAATACCACCCTTATGGATTATTGTCTCCTCCAGACGACCTGGTACCCTGGAGCAGTCACGGCGCATTGCCTGAGAGGGGTCGCTCTACGTGAAAACCCGTAGAAAGGCTTAGGATCATGATTACTATAGTTGTACATACCTCGGGCAGTGATCTGGGAATTACCCAAACACCGGTGAACCCAAAGGAGTACTCACGATTGAGACCTCGGGTGGCACGCGTAGCCTTACGACCGTGACATTATTGGACATTTGAGATGTCAGAGATCTAGAATGTTGGGGATTGGTTACACAGTGTATTAGAATCAGTATTATGATTATTATTATCAGTATTAGTATTATCTTGATTTATTCCGCTTTATGACTTGACACGAATGCATGCATCTTTGGAAAACGGAGGGTCTAAATATTATTATTGTTTACAAATGAGTTTTATAACTTAATTATTTTTTGTTCACTCACCCTTTAAACATTCTTCTTGGCCCTCCAGGCCATGACACTGAAGCAGAGACTAACCGAGAGGCCACTGCATAGATAATCGTCGTTGCGCACCTGTACACCCTTTTGGGATAGGTTGAGTACCATTTTGTAGACTGACATATGTGCTCACTTTTGATTAAAGTATTTATCCCTAATTTATCCCTCGGTAGGCAGGTCACATCCCAGGGTGGTCCCCGGGGGTTAGGGATGGGTCCTGCCACAAGGTCTTTCCTATGTAACTTTCCTATCATTATTCTCGCTACCAGACTGATGACCCGGTTGTCGTCGTGAGGCATCACATATGAAATGAAACTACCATGCACACCTAGTGTGCGATCCCATAGTGAGCAACCCAGTGCTCTAATACCAAATTGACAGGACCTTCCCCATAATTCCCCTCGATTAGAGTCGGTGGACTTGCTTCTGTTTGAAAAGTCATGAAAATTTACTAAAGTACCTTAGAGATTAAAATAAGCATACCTACCATGTGTCAGACAAGGGATACAACCATACCCCACTCGAGATATCCAGAGTACGTAAATCCATATGATTGCTCAACCTTCGTACAGTCCACGTCCGTAATCAACTTGGAGGGTGCCAAAACCAATAAAAAATGTGTGTGGCCAAAAATAAAGTTTTAGAAAACCATTTTCCGAAAACATCCTTTAACCCTCCTTTTTATAAAACATACATGCAAAGAAAAATAAGCCATTACTTGAAAATAAACGTAATATATATAAACCATGGGTCCAACCCAAAATCACATAAATATATAAAGGCCTTATGGCCCACATTTTACTAAAATCACTAGCTCTTAGCCATTTTGAAAACATTTTCAGATATCAAGATTATTTAAAGACAAACTTGATCTCGCTGGTCCAACTAGCCTACTAGTTCAACTAGCCACATGTCATACCCCGTCTCGCTGGTCCAACCAGCAGGTAGTGCAACTAGCGTCTCATCTGTACTACCGGTAGTCGAGTACGGGTCCTACAAGGTCTAACCCCATCAGCACATGTCGAGTTCAACACTGACCACGTCCGAGCCTGTCTTTGGGAATCCATGGAGTCCAACTACGGATATAGAGATCCAATTTCTTGAGGTTGACCAATCCATAAAACAGTATCCAAAACAAATACATTTTAACCTAAGCACCAGTCCAAAACAGTTTTCACTCGGGCACCAGCCCAAAATAGTTATCGTACGAGCACTAGCCCCAAAACATTTATCAAACGGGCACCAGCCCAAAATAGGGTTTCATACGGGCACCGACCCAAAAAATTAAAATTTCAAGCCCCAGCTCAAATCCCAGTTTTCCAAAAACCAAGGTAAAATCAATACCCATAAATCACATCCATAAATATAATCAAACCGATCATAAATCCAGCAATCATAATCATATTCATAATCAATCCAAACCATGCCATAAAATCAGTAAAAACATATATTTAAGCATGCATCAGAATTATGAAAGAAAACATCTACTCACAGTACCACTGCTCACTCTAAACACGAGCTGAAAGTCGATCTAAAGCCTCTGGGAAATTCCAGCCTGTCCAAATCACACCCGAGGGTCACTAAAAATCTATACAAGTCCATACATGAAACCCTCAAAAACTCTAGAACCAAAAACACGTCTCGGACACGCTTCATGAGGAGAAAAACCTCTGAAACACCAACCAAACAATGTTTGATCGACCTGAAACCACCACAATTGGATTCAGGACATCAAAACCTTTCGAACAAGACCAATGTCACCTCAAAATTTGAACCCACACACGCTGGTGAAAGTTCACACGTTCCTAGTCAACGCTGACGCCAACCCTAATTGATGTCACCTGACATCTTATAACTTTTAATAGCCTACCATATGGCACCACCTGATAGGTGCCATATGTCAACACCTGACGTGCCACGTGTCACCTATTTTTTTCATCATGATGTCATGCTAACGTCACCCTACCACGTCAGCTCTAACAGACATATGGCAACTCGCCACAGGGCACCAACCAGCCTCTGCCATGTGGCTTGATAGATGATGTCATAGGTAGACATCATCGTCGTCTTCCTCTTGCCAGGTCGACATGTGACTCTGTAAAAGGTCGTTCAACCCGAAAGCCAAACCCTGTTCTATCTCAGCCAATTCTCAACCTTTTTCCACCATTCTTTCATCACTAGACTCCTATCCTGCCCTAAAATCTATCTATGGCTTTAGAATTGAGAAACCATACCTGTAAAGCCTCCAACCAAGCTCGAGACCCACAGTTGAGCTTTGAGCTTCCTCTAGAGCTCCATTCTGCATCGTTTTCTTCCAATTGTCATCCATGTAGCCTCGTACAAACTCGAGGAACATAACCCAGGCATCGCTACTGAGTTTCAAACGTCCAAACCAAAATCACCATTTATGGTTCATGGGTTTTACCTTTTTCTTTGGGTTTCTAGGCAGCCGTCACGGATCCATCTTCTCCCTAAGTCTTACTCAACCTCTTAGTCACTCTCTTATTCCCTTAAACCAGCACAAAGTGAAGACGATAATGTGGGAATGGTGTGGGGTGGTTCGGGTGTGTTTGAAATGAAGAGAGAAAGGGATATAAATGCATGAACTAAGGATATGGAACAATGAGGTGGGTGGCACTTGTCACTCATCCTACGGTCCAAACCTAAATCTTTTGGGTCCCATTAATGAACAGCTAAAATTCAAATTTCTCAAAATATGTGCCACCGTAAAATCCCATTAAACTGTTCTAGATCCGCAAAATAACCGTACGATATCCAAAATCGACGTGTCTCCTGTCTACGTAATCAAAATCCCTCAATCTACGCAATGGGCCTCAATAAACAACTTCCATGTTTAAAAGTCAATATTTTCCTCGTCCAAGGGTAAAATCGTCATTTAACCTCAACTAATCTCGAGAATCCTTGATTAAATCTCGATTAACACGAAATTTTGGATCCGGTCGTTACATATTTAGTGGCGATGTTTCTATGGCTACTAGAGTGGAGTTTTCCATTATTCTTAGGATTCTATGTAATGCCGATTTTGCGAAGTATTTAGGGCTGATGGCAAGTTTTTGGTCCTCGAAGGAGAAGGTCTTTGAAGAGACAAGGAACCGTATTGAAGGTCATATTCAGGGGTGGGCAAAGCAGTTTTTATCACCTGCGTGTAAGGAAGTTCTTTTGAAGTCTGTGGCAATGGCTATGCTTATTTATTCCATGTCATGCTTTTTGGTACTTGTAGATGTTTGTCAAGATATTACCAGGATTATCGCTGATTTCTGGTGGGGGAGTATAGGTAAAAAGACTAGGATTCACTAGGGCTCTTAAGACAAACTTTCCAAATCAAAATAGGCTGGGGGATTAGGTTTCAAGGAAATAAGGTGCTTTAATGTTGCTCTGCTTGCTAAGATTAGTTGGAGGATTTTAAGTTATCTAGACTCTTTTTTTAGCCCAGATTTTGAGTGAGAAGTACTTCCTAGATGGGGATCTCCTTAGGGCTAAAGAAGTACGGGGAAGCTCCTGGGGTTGAAAGGGGATTCTACAGGGTCTCTAGGCACTTCAAGCAAGGATTCGATGTTCAGACTGTCACGACCTAAGCCATCTAGCACAATATTGTCCACTTTGGGCCCAGCCCTCACGGTTTTGTTTTTGGGAGATCACGTGTAACTTCCCAGTAGGTCACCCATCTTGCGATTGCACCAACCTCAACTCGCTTAACTTTGGAGTTCCTAAGAAATCCAAATCTAGTGTGCTCCCAAAAGGCCTTATGTTAGATAGATATGTGCCCACACATACAAGGCATTTCACCTTTTCCCTCCCCGAGCGATGTGAGATTGTTCACCGATCTTGCCTTTCCAAGCTCACGGGTCTTGCTCTCCGTTCTTGCTTCTCAAGCTCACAGGTCTTGCTCATCGTTCTTACTTCCAAGACCGGGTATTACACAGATCCTATCTAACCCATGGCTAAACACAAGTAGGCCTTTCAAACCGCTATCTTGACACCCTAGTATGCCCCACCTAGTTGCAGAGCGAATTGATGGTGAGAATCAACAGTGGAATACTAAACTGGTTACCATAGGTTTTAGTCAGGGTGAGGCTCATAGTGTTCTAGCCCTGCCCCTTAGCTATTTGGGATGTTCTGATAGACATATTTGGCATTATGCCTGGAATGGTCAGTACACTGTGAAGTCAGGGTATCATGTGGCTCTTGATCTTCTGAAGTGTGGGGAATTCAGACGAAAGCAAGGTTTGGAGGAGACTAGTAATACTATTCCGCATATTCCCACCAAGATCAAGTTATTCTTATGGAAATATTGCAAACAATTTGTGACGGTGCATGTGAACCTGATCAGACGGCGAATCTTGAGAGATACTATTTTCCTTCAGTGTGGTGAAGCAAAGGAATCTCAGGTACACTTATTCTTCCAATGCAAATTTGCCCAACTTTTTTGGTATTGTTTCCCTTTACAGCTTGATAAGGGTGGAGTTGGGGATAGAGACTTTTATGGGTATTGGCAATTCTTTGTTCAGAAACTTACTCAGTTTGGACATGGGGAAGATGATATTCATATGTTCAGTTTTCGTCTCTAGCGGTTATTGAAGTGTCGAAATCCAGAGTGCTTTAATGATATCATCATTAACCTCGGAGCTGCTATCCAGATGATTATGGCTCAGTTGTCTTAGTTATATATGGATAGACTATCGAAACCTCCTTTCATCAAGGTGGCCCCCTGCAGGGTTTGTGAAAGTTAATTGTCATGGGGAATATAATGGTTCAAAAGGTTAGGATGCTTATGGTTGGGTTCGTCGGTCCTCAATGGGAGAATTCATTGCTACTAAGGGTGAATGTGGTTTCCCCTATGGTAGTACCCTACAGGCAGAAGCTTATGTCATTCATGCTACTATAGTTGTGTGTACATATTTTGGTTGTAAACAAGTCATCTTGGAGCCGGATTCGCAGCTGCTGGTATTATATCAGGTATTTGTCTTGAGGCAAATATTGAAGAAGTGATTCATGATATCCTGACTATGCAACCCCTCTTCGAGACTGTACAACTGAAGTACACCTCTGGCAAGCATAATATTGCAGATCTTGAAGTTGTAGCTTTTTGTAAGCGTTCTAAACATTGTTTCATGTGGGAAGGTCTCGAGCCCCCATGGTTATTTAATATTTTATCTCGTGTTGTAAAGATTTCGGTTCGGTTGCATTAATAAAGTATCTATTTGACAAAAAAAGAAAAGAATATATACGAAATAAGAAATTTAGAATCTAAAGAAGTTCGGTTAAGGAGATCTTTGGATCTTTAGAAACCTTAAGGGCCCATTTGATATCATGTTGTAAAATAGTTTTTTTATTTCTTAGATACAAAAAAAAACATGGTTGATAACTTATTATAATGAATTTAGAAAATAAAAAGAACAAGATATATTAATTTGCTTACAATTTAATAACACTATTATTTACTAAATTTTAGGATATAACCCAAAGTAAATTAACATAATGTGTATAATATTAAGTAAAAGGTATTACCGTAGTCATCATTATCACCGCACCATTACCCCACCACCACAATCACCACCACCACCCCGCTACCACAACCACCACCAACACCACTACTTGCACTATCACTGCCACCACCACCCACTAGCCGCTAACACACCACCTTCACCACTATCACCACCTCCACCAACACCACAATCACCATCACCACCACTACTACCTCCATTATCGCCGCCACCATTACCATACCATCACTTCTCCCACTATCACCATCACTTCTCCCACTATCACCATCACTTCCAACACCCCCGCCACAACCACCACTGCAACTAGCCTCACCATCACATTATCGACGCCACCACATCTAATCACCATAACTACAATTTCCACAACCATCCAACTCACCCATCGCAACCACCCCCTATATTTCTACCACTGTTACTGCCACCATGACCATTGTTGCTGCCACCCACCACCACTTTATTAGCACCAAAAAATAAAACCACCACCATCGTCGCTACCTCCACCACCCACAACCACATTATCGCCGCCACTGGGAAAAAAAATTAATGAGAAAATTAGGACTCACCTCAATATCCTAGCAAAATTTTTCTACCACAAAAATCCCTCTCTCTGCCAAGTATGGAAGGGGCAAAAAGCTAAAACCCAATTGGATTTTTTTTTTCTTTTTGATACAAGGACACTAAGAAAAAGGGATTATATATATAGGATATCAACATTGCCTTACAAGAATCGAACCCGGAACTTCCCACATAATATATGGAAAGAAATACCACTCAGTCATATCATTAATTGGTGGAATTTTTAGATAAGATAAGAATGATTATATTATCTTTTATTCATTAATTTTTTGAAATTGCATTTAAAAGAATTCTTTAATTGAGATGGTGGATTTTTTTTTTTGTAGTTTGATTTTAATTTTCGATTTTATGTTTTTGTTCTTGTATGTATTTATTATTTTTATGAATTTATTAAATTTAAAAATTAATAATAACTATATTCACGAAATACATAAGGTAAGTGAGACATAATAAAATTTAGCCTAAAGTGGTACTTAATGAAATGTACAATGAACAAATCAATATATAAACATTTGGAATATAGTGTCATTTGAGGTAATGACTATTCCATGGTACGTACGGTTTCATAGCTACATGTTATTATATAGTGAATATTAATAGATATCATGTCTTAAAAATGAGAAATATGAATTCTAGTGTCCACTTAGACCACGTATAGTACATCGTATTACACCGACTATTTCAGTCGGATATACTAATCTATTCACCAGATAGATTGAATATTTAGTTGGGCATTTGGTATTTTACCGGATTAAAATACCGAGTATATTATATTGGTCATATTATATTATAGTAGTTGATAAAAAAATATTTATATCATAAATATTAACTATGTATATTATTACTATTTATTATTTACGTTTATTAATTATTATATATATCATTATTATTACTATTTATTGAATTAATATTAATGAATTTATTATTATTATTATTATTATTATTATTATTATTATTATTATTATTATACTTTTCAAGATTTCTATTCATCATACTATTTAATATGGATAATTTCGAAGATATTATTTTAGCGTATCTAAACCATATAAAGACATTCAACCGTATTAACTTATAAAGTGGCTAATTTATAAGAGTGATACTAAATACTGATTTCGTACTATATTATCCTATTTAGTTCATTGTACAGTGTACCAAACGTAGCCTTATAACACTGTATTTAAAATAAAAGCTATGCAACCGGAAGAGGATATCTCCAATAATTTTTTTTTAAAAAAAAAATTGATGGAAATAGGTGATTTGGAAAAAAATTATTCAAAAATAGGAGTGATAGGACCCGTCCCTAATTATCATAACAATCGTACCAATTCTGCTCCCTTTTGACAGCTCGAGTCAAACAAAGGATATAACTAACTTTAGTCGAACCTAATTTATTCAATTAACTAAACCTAATCCGTCCATACGAGGTTACCGCCCACGTCCAACCCACTAACCTCGTCTAATGAAGAAAATTGTTATTTGACTCTTCCAGGTTATAAGTTCACTATGCAACCTTAATGAATTACGTCCAATAACTTTTAAACACTTATTGACCATAACCTCACCATTTCTCTTACTAATTTCACCAAGTTACCTTCTTGCACAACGATTAGTTACATGACATAGTCATTCTCATAATATTATTACAATGTCATTTCCATAAATAACAATACATAGGATTACCTAAAATTAACAATAAATAGCATTATAAATAACTTCTTAAAGAAACACCTATTCACATGGATACACATATATATATATATATATATATATATCATCTTCAATATAACCATCACCATTAAACATCATAATTTCACCAATATAATCATCAAAATAATCACCACGCTTTATAATTAATCCCATACTTAATCCCCTTAATTTATTCCAAATTATCTTAAATTACAACATGACCATATAACTTTAAATATATAAAACAATACTCAAACATCATCCAATTAAATTAGTCTTTGGACCAGTGTATTCAGAATTTAGAGATGAATATTTTTCGCGTTGGTCGGACGACCAAAAAAGGCAACACGCGCCGCCATAAGGCCCCTGCGCGGGGGGTGGCCACGCTCCCAACAATATCATTGTCAACCTAGAACCAGATCGCCCGGTTCCTGCAATTTGGGTTGTCGACCCACAACCCAACCTGAGTATTTCTTTGTTAATTTACGTCCAATTTGAGAGTTCTAAACACCAAACTTCGTCTAAACCAGCTAGGCAATAGATAAATGAGGTTGAAAAGGAGAAAGACTTACTTATACTAATTGTTCGAACTTGTCACTATTTCGGCCATGGAATCCCAGCCACCTCTTAGACCTTCCCAGTGTCCACTCTTCTCCTCTTCAGTCCTAAATGATCACAGGACCTTCTACATGATCATAACACACCTGGTTTCACGTTTCCTTGTCAATAACCAGAAACCCGAAGCAAAGAGCTTCATGGGCTCTAGGTTATCCTCATTGTTACCAGTGTCCTCATGCTCCACTCTTCCCAGTTTTCCCTTCTTTTCCAACTCTCCATTTCATTTCTCAATTTTCTCTCTTGTTGGCTTCCTCTCTGCCATCATTTTCTATTTTTCTTTTCTTTCCCATACTTTCGGCCACTAGGCACCGAACACCAACTACACACACATCACTCTATCTGACAGGATCCACCCCGAATCCCCCTGGATTAAGGGCTAAATGCTGCTCCCATCCAACTTACGCATGACACGAAGGCTAAACCGACATCCAACCTCCAGGTGACACGTAAGTTGGACAAGGGATTCCCGATCCGATCATCCAAAAAAACTTCTGAACTTCCCAGAGTGCGCAGAATCTACTGCGGATCTCGTGTGTGATGTCTCCGTCCCTCTCGACCAACAGCCCGCACCGCTGCAACCTGGAGGGTATCGAAAACACAAAAAGACTGTGAGTGGACAAAAATAAATAAAACATTCAGAAAACAGTTCAGAAGAAATTACATTTTTACCCTCCACGCAAAAACCAATGCATGCATATCAACTCATGTTATGAAACCATTCAAATCAAAACCATCAATGAAAACCATTATTGAAATCCGTTATTGAAAAAAAAAACCCGAATCAATTCCGTTATTCAAATCCAGGGCCTTAGCCCAAAATCCATAAATCAACTTCAAAGTACGGGAGCTCAGTCCCAAAACTCATCAAATCCAAATCATCCAGGCCATTGCCCAAAACATCTGAAAACTAGTGAAAAACCAGTGAAAAACATCAATCATGCGAGTTGCTGGATCTCAAGTGCGCCCGAGTCTTTAAACTCAAAATCATGCGCAATAATCAGGCCTTCCGGGATATCAACGAGTCTTTAAACTTAAAACACAATCAACAGGCCTCGGGGGGTATCACAATCACCGAGTCTTTAAACTCAAAACATATACCGAGTCTTTAAACTCAAAACATATCAATCCAGAGCCCTCCCCCCGTCAATCAACCGAGTCTTTAAACTCAAAACCAGATTCAGCGGTTTTCTTTTTCCAGGTCTTTAAACCCAAAACCATTTTTCAATCAACAGTGAAAACCACAGAAAATCTATCTTCGAATTCGCAACAATGATTTTGTAAGCTAGCATCCGGAACCATCATCCCGAACCCAAATCCAGATTTCCTTTCCAAGTGTCAAACCAAATCCGAAATCTCGTTTCCGAAATCCAGTTTCAAAACCGAAATCTCGTTTCTGAAATCACATGAACAGGGCTCCAAGCCCGAAATCACTTTTCCGAAATTCATAAATCCCGAAATCAAATCATCAAAACCATGATCAAATCGCAAGATAAATCGAAAACTCGTAAAACGTGCAAATACGTCAATTTCTCAAAATACGTGCAAAACCGTAAATCATCAAGATCATAATCAAATCATGGAAATCACGTATAGAAAGCATGTAAAAACATATATGCATGCATCATAGGTTTGAAAGCAAAGTCCACTCACAGACCAGTTATGCCGCCGCCTCGATACGCGTGCACTTACGCCGTTTCCGACCAATCCACTATCACCGGCTTTCCCAAACCTGTCCAAATCCCATAATAAGGTCACTGACTACTTCACAATGATCATACTAAAGCCCCATAATTTTCCCAAATTTTTAACTATTTTTAACCGAGCCCTAAAACCTTCAGACATCTCGAAACCTATCGAAATGATGTCTGATCGACTTGAAACTAGTGCCAAAATGTTCGTTACATTGAATATTTTAAAAGTCGTGTTGGAACCTTCCTCAAAAGGTGTGCCACGCGCCCACACATACCGCTTGAAGTGGCTACGCGTGGGCCTCACGCGCCTACTGTTCATCTCCTTCAACCTCCCACCAGCCCGATTCAGACCAGTTCGAACCAGCCCTGTTCGATCGAACCGGCGCAGGTAGTTTTTGACCAATTCTCAACCATTTTCAATTCTTTTCATTCTATGAGTTTCGTCCTAGGTCCTAGACTCGATCTAGCTATTGAAAACTCAACCTTGGATCAAACCGTGAACCTTCCTTCTCTGGTTCTGGCCACCACATGCCACCTCTGAGCTTGTTTCTAGTTCCTCTCAACTCCTTTGACCTCCAGAGTTCATTTCCAAATATTAAAACGCATCAATGGCCACGAATTCGTGATTTACCATTTTCGAATTCTAAGAACATTTTACAGGAAATTAACCTTACCTCCACTGTCGTCCTCCATCGTGGCCACCACTGGTCTTCTCTCCACTTCCTCTCACTTTTATATTCCGAGATCATTAGCAAAGGATCACGTTTGAAGGGAGAATAGTTCACTTGTTCCTCACGGTGTACAGGTCTCGGTTTTGTTTCCATGGCCACCGTCGTGGACGACCTTCCACGGTGGTACCATCATCCTCAATTGCCTCCTTAGCCACACACTTCCCCGACCAGCAATGTAAATCGTGATTTTGGTAAGAATCTGGGTCCAGGGTCACCTACTGCACACACACACACACACTCTCTGTTTTCCAGCAACCCTTGTAACCCAGACTGTTTTCTCCATTTTCTCATCACTGTCTTCTCCCTTCTTCTTCGCTCTTCCCCTATAATCTCTCTGGTTTTCACTCAAACACCCATCACCAGCACTGAGATCACATAACTGAACCCAAAATGCACAATTTCACTCTTCCCTGTTTGGAAATCGATCAAACATGTGATAAAATGCTGGAACCAACCAGAACCTCTCCACGTGTCCAAATCTCCCATTATCTGGTGCAAATATCCACTATAGTAGGGACAGATGTCCTCATTCTGCTGGGCACAGATCCCTAGATAGCAAAAGACCATTTTGCCCTTAGAGGTTAATTACCATTTTAACCTTCAAGTTCTTATGCCCGTAACGCTATTTCCCGAACTCCAAATGGCGCATGCCGCCTGTCGTTAGAGTCAGGGGCTCGAGAACTACCTAATGGTCCTTGAGTTATGTGAAAATTCCATGTCGTAAGGAATGTCAACAAATTGCCCATTTTTCAACAAAATTACCAAAATACCCTTAATCTTCCGAACGTCATAACTTCATTCTCAGATGTCAGAATCGGACGTGCCACCTGTCTATGAACTCGTGACGTCCCGAACTACGTCACGGTCATTGGTCAAAGTCCTTTTGATCGCCCGACCAAAAAGTCAATATTTTACCCAATTTCAGGGGCAAAATCGTCTTTCCGCACCGTACGTCCGAACGCATCCAACTAATCACCGATTAACTTAACTAATTCATCATTAATCACGAATCTAATCCCAATTTTCGCGACGGGTCATTACACTAACTTAAACATGGTTAAGTCGGTGGCATGAGATAAGGTACAAAATGGAGATATATCTAGGGTTTTCTAGGACCTTCTAGGTTCTCTATGTAAAATTACAAACATGCCTATACGAACTCCATTTTCAACATGCCATATGTTGATATGCAAAAACTAAGCATTAAAGTAAACACAAAGTCACACTCAACACTTAAGGAAACGTATGCAATTAAAAACCATTTTCTGTAGATGTAGCATTGGTAAACAAGGATCGTTCTAAACCGGAGATTTGAGGGTACCTAAGCATGATTATCGTTTAATTGATTAACTAGGGGGTAAAGACTGTCTCTAATATCCTACACGATTAACTAATCTAAACTAACCTAATCTATTATTTACATGGTCAACTCATCTTTAACCTAACTCTTTCATGATTATATTAACTTCAATGTAACGACCCGGACTTCGGAAAAGGGAAAATTTGGGAAACTTGAAGAAAATGACGATTTTACCTTGGAAATTGGGTGAATGGTTGACTTTTTGCTCGAGTGGTCAAACGAACTTTGATTGATGATTGTGACATAGTTCGGGATGTCACGAGTTCATAGACAGGTGGCACGTCCGATTCTGACATTCGAGGAGAAAGTTATGATGTTCGGAAGTTCAAGGGTAATTCGGTAATTTGGTTAAAAAGGGGAAATTGTTGACTCTTCAAACGACATGGACTTTTCACATAACTCGAAAACCGTTGGATAGGTCTCGATGCCCTGAGTCCATAGACAGGCAGCACGCGTCAATCAGAGTTTGGATGACCAAGTTATGGGTCTAGAAGTGCGAAGGGCATTTTGGTAAATTGTCCAGGTAGGGGTAAAATGGTAATTTGTATGTTGGAAATTGAATCAGCCGTAGTGGAATGTTTAACTTAGTTATTTACCTAATTAAGTGGTAATTGTCACAAAAAAGGGGATGGATTAGTGGCTGGTTTGGCTAAGTGGGGGTACAAGTGTGTTGTGGAGGTTGTGTGGAGAAGTGAGCAACGTGCTGGTGAATTGATTTAGTCGATTTGTTTGAGTGGGAGAACAGAGACAGAGAGCACCTTGATCTTCTCATAATGTGGAAGTGTGATCCACGTTTAAAACCCTTCAAGAACTTATCTTATGACTGTGAAGAATGGGTGAAACAGAGAGTTAGGATGGTGAAGAGGAGGAGGGTGCCACCGTGGAGGGCCGTCCACGATGGTGGCCATGGAAATAAAACAGAGCCTGTACACCGTGAAGAACAAGTGAGCAATTCTTCCCTTAACGTGACCCTTGCTCATGATCTTGGAAGGAAAGAGTGATAAGAAGTGGAGAGAAGATCAATGGTGGCTGCGGTGGTGGACGACGGTGATAGTAAGGTGAGTAGCCGTGAATTTCCCGAGTCAAATTTAAAATGGTAAGTTAGAATTTGGGGGCTGTTGTGAGGTCCTGATTGTCAAGTTATGCTTCTAGGAGTGCCAGAAGACAGTTAAGACCAAAACCAAACAAAATGGAGGCAGGAATCGGGGCAACTCGAGGAAGACATGGCTGGTTCACTGCTTGAGCTAAGAGGTAATTATCCAGCTCCATTTCTCACGATTTAATTATGTAGAATGGTTAGAATTGAAGGGACGAACATATTGGATTAATTAAGATTGGAAAACGGATCGAAAACGATAAAAACCCGTGAACACCGGTTCAAAACCGGACTTGATTTGCAGACTGGTCGACTGAGGAAGACGATGAACAATGACTTAGGCGCTTGAGGCCCACGCGCAGCCACTTCAGGCGGCTCGTGTGGGTGTTTGACACACCTTTTGAGGAAGGTTCCAACACGACTCTTAAAGTATTTAATGTAACGAACATTTTGGGATTGGTTTCGAGTCGATCGGACATCGTCTCGATAGTTTTTGGGATGTCCGAAGGTTTTAAGCCTCTGTTAAAAATAGTTAAAAATTCGGGAAAATTACGGGGCTTTGGTATGAACTTTGAGAAGTAGTTAGTGACCTTATTATGGGATTTGGACAGGTTTAGGAAAGTCGTGTTAGTGGATTGGCAGGGAACGGCGTAGGTGCACGCGTATCGAGGCAACGACGAAACGTGTGTGAGTGGACTTTGTTTTCAAAATTTAATGCATGCATAAATGTTTCTATGATTTCTATGATTATGATTATGACTTGTGATAATTACGATTTTCATATTTATATGTATTTTGGTATGCAATACGTAACTGCACGTATTTCAAGACTATGGTTTCTCTTATGCTGTGATGATGGTTTGATGATCGGTTTTACCTGATTTGTGAGTATGATGTTTTAAGGATGTTTTGATTATGATTGTGAGTATGACCTACGGTTTTGACACGTATTTCGAGATTATATTGTGTTTTGATCATGGTTTTGATGCCTTGACTTTGGAATTTGAAATGTGATTTGATTTGACTTTGGGATTTGAAATGATTTTAAAGATTTAAATTGGATTTTAGAAAAGGTGATTTCGGGCTCGATGCCTAGGGCATAAAAGTAATTTTGATGAATGAGATTCGGATTTCGGAAACGTGAAAGTGGATTTTCGGGTTTGGGTTCGGGATGATGTTTCTGGATGCTAGCTTACAGAATCATTATTTCGAATTCGAATTCGGGAATGGATGTCGGATATGATTGGGGATTTGAATGTGAAATTCGGACCTGAGTCCTGTTATGACAAAATGTGATTTCAGATTGGATTTGGAATTTGGATCACGATGGATCCTGGATTGTTGTGATTTCCAAATGTTTTTGGGTTTAAAGACCTGGTGCTATCGCTGGATAATGTTTTGAGTTTAAAGATTCGGATAATTGATGACGGGGGAGAGCCCTTGATGAGTTTAAAGACTCGGTTACTGTTTTGAGTTTAAAGACTTGGTATGGCACCCCCCGAGGCCTATTGATTGTGTTCTGAGTTTAAAGACTCGTTGATATCCCGGGAAGGCCTGATTATGCGCATGATTTGAGTTTAAAGAGTCGGACGCACTCGAGATCCAGCAGATTGATTGACTTGTGATTTACTGTTGATTTCTGATGTTTCGGATGTGTTGGGCAGTGGCCCGGTTTATGTGGTTTTGATTATGTCACGTACTTGGATTTGATTCACGATTTTGGGCTGAGGCCCTGTGTTTATGATTGCGGGATAAGACCCAAAGGTTAAGAAAAGGAAAATGATTGATTTTCGTACACGATTTTCTTATGTTGAAAATGTAACGGATTGCGAAATGTTTTTCGATTGCATGCATTGGTTTTACGTGGTGTGTGAAAATGTCTTTCTGTAACCCGTTTTAGAACTGGTTTATTTTTGTCCACTCACACCTTTTGTGTTTTTATTGACCCTCCAGGTCGTGACGCGTTGATCGAGGCTGATCGAGAGGCGGAGGCATGAGTAAGTACGTGTGTGGCTATCCCTGGTTTGGCAAGGACTGTGGGTAATTTGGGAACTTCAGGCGACTTGCCAGACGGGAGCAGGACCAGGCATGGTTATCAATGTCCCTTCGGGGGCGGTCCTGTCATCAACATGTGAAATCCTATAATTTTAATCTTACGAGTTACTTGCATATTCTCTGAAGTACGTGCACGGGGCACCCTATGACACTTTCAATGACCTAGACTCGGGGCACCCTATATCGAGTCAAGCATTAAGCATAAACACAAAAACATAATAAAAACTAGAATCATAGAACACATAGAATATTGAAGTAATACAAATCATAAAATCAAGAATATTATTAGAAATCAATTCATATAATCAATATCCAAGCATAAGAAATAACTACAAGATAAAGAGGTCGTGTTACATTTTTTCTCTACGGGGAACCCTATTGAGACAAAATGAAAGAGCACTCTTTGGTGAGACAAGCGAGGGCACCTAAACTTAGTCACGGATGAAGGTGTTGAAGGTGAAGCATGGTGTAATTTCACTTACACTTGAAATCTTGAATATAATGAAGATGGAAAATTGGTTGAGCAGAGTTTTGGTACGAAGAATGAGCGACCCTTTACAATTAGCCTAAGTCTCTCTATTTATAGGAGAAAAAATAATCCTCAAATAAATATGAGTTCACAATTTAAGTTCTAAAAGAAAAATGATTAAACTAATTAATATTAGTCCTAAAACAATAAGGTTCCCTTTGTGAAAAAGGAAACAAATCCTAACTTGAATTGGACAATTATTCCACTAGAAAGAAGGAAAATGTTGTTAGAATTGAACAAGGACTATTTTTGGTGGAAGCCCAGTGAAATTGGGATGAATTTCGGTGGTCAGCGCGACATGAAGGCTTGGACCTGCTTCTGTAGGCACTAACCGAACAGGGCTTAGGGACTTTGACGGTCAACGCGCAAAGAGTTGGGGTAGAGGTCGTTGCATGCGCGCTGGGAATGGCTTCTAGAAATCGATAGGCACGCATCGAGAACACGCCAATAATTCAACAGGTGCTGGTCGAAACTGACTTTGGGCTATCTCTGTGGATTCAGCAGGCTCCTACTGAATTTCTGAGTGGTTTTTGGTGGCTTCCTTTTATTCAATCATAACTTCTTTAGTATAACTCCGATTAAGGTAATTCTTTCACCTAATTTCTCATAATTCCGAGATCAATCCAATTCTGCACATTTATCACAAAATATGTTATTTTCTCCTATTGTTTGGAATTTAAACATTAAAAGATAAGCATAAAGTGTATAAATGATGCTTAATTCAAGGTTTATCAAATACCCCCACACTTAAACTTTGCTAGTCCTTACCAAATAGCAAAACAAACTAAGGCTTTGAAAACTCATTTTTCTTTCTTTTTCTAAAAATAAAAACTACTGATCCCTTAACCATTTGTCTCAAATTATATCAACATAAGTATGCCATCAAAGATTTAAACTAAGAAGCTTTATAGCATATGAAATTCAAAAGTTAATACATAAAAAAAAATGTCTGGACAAGTATGACAAAAAGTAAACTTGGAGAAATATATCTCAACATGAATAAAACAAGTATGAATCAACTTATAGGGATATGCACTCATGACTTCCACTCAATGTGTATAGGGTTTGCGTTTGTACTCAAGGTATGTGAGAAAGATGCTCACATAATAGAAAGTAAGTTACTTCATAAAAAATTCAAACATAAACCATAAGATAGTGAGCATACTTGCACAAATGAACCAAAACCATAAGCCTACTCAAATGATAGACTCAACAAATCAAAGTTTACTCATCTCAAGGATCAAAAGTTCTTAATTTAAGATTGTAATGGGGCTAGGTGTAGAGTGACTACGCCCAAACTACGCATTAAATTAAACACGTAATTTGAGTATTGTGCAATTTAAACCCTTTTTGTGTAGATGTAGTATTGGTAAATAGGGATCGTTCTTAACCGGGGAAATTAGGAACATTAATAATGTGTTAGTGGGAGATGAATAAAAGAATAATGAATAAAAGAATAATGAATTAAAGAATTAAATAATCAAAGAATTAATAAATTAAAGAATAGATGAATAAGAGAATAAAGAAATAAAAGGAATAAAAGAATAAAAGAATAAAAGAATAAAAGAATAAAGAATTAAAGAATTAAAGAATAAAGAATAAAAGAATAAAGAATAAAAAGGGGGGTTTTGAAAAGATTTGTAATTTAAGCTAAAGACAACACTAACTAAAAATTAAAATGTAAATGTTCATGCTAATTAGAACTTACAAACCATAGAGTAGTTTCATAGACAAAACCCACACTTTTACGTAAGTAATTTCGAATTAACAATCACATTAATTCTAACATTTTGCTCATAATAAACCAATCACGAAATCCTACCTTCATCATCTCAAATACTTACATACATCTTTCAATATTATAAATGCATCAACCATTAATGTGCGTCAAACATCAATATGCTTCAAACATTTACAACATGATTTACCTTAAGTTTATAATTATATGCGCCGACAGCGATCAACATTTAATCTCTTCAATTCTACTCTAAGTGCACCGACAGCGGATAAAACACTTAACATCAAATTGAAGTTTAAGCACTAAAACATATGAAGTAAAAGAAATTCAAAAAGTAAAACACATGGAGATTGCATTCTTACTTACAAATGTTAGAAAGAAAATACCAAGAACAATAGTAAAGAAGAAATGAAAATAACATAAAAATAACATAAATTACGAATAAGAATTAAAAGAAAACTAATTAATAAGAAAATCTACAAGAAGTAAAAATGGTCCCCAAAAATGTCTCTCAAAAGAGAGAAACAAAAGAACTAACTAAGAACTAAGAACTAAGAAAGAAATGGAAGAATGAAACTAATTGGGGACTCCCAAAATACAAGGATTGAAGCCCTATTTATAGGTGGAAAAAACTATCAAAAATAATATAAAAATACAATAAAAAATATGGAATAATGGAATGATGAGTAGTAAAGATTTGTAATGATGTTTAGAAGTGGTTTGAGTTGTAAAGTTGCAAAATTGGGTTAGAAAGTGGAAGGAATTTGGGTGGAAGTTGGGTGGAAATTGGGTGGAAAAAGATGCTGATTTTGGGGCAAATATGCTGATTTTAGGGAAAAGTGGCTGATTTTGGGGAAAAGTTGCTGATTTTGGGGCAAATATACTGATTTTGGGAACTATTGGGGGCTGCTGGATTTTTGGCTTGGGATGCTGGATTTCAGCAGCTTCCCACCGAATTTCCTTGCGATTTTCGGTGGTTTCTCATATTTCGTCCATAATTTCTTCGTTATAATTCCGATCGGGACGATTCTTTCACCAAAATGCTCCAAATTCCAAGCTTTATTTATTTCTACAAAAATATCACAAAATAAATTAATTTGTCTAATTATTTATTATTTTAATATTAAAAGTCAAGTATAAAGGGTATAAAATAATATAAAATAATGCTTATTTGAGGACCTATCATAGAGGCAAGGAATTTTTAGGATAATAGTGTTAAATTTGGTTCCGGGACTCAACCAAAGACTTTATTTCAAAAGCATAAGTGTTTTCCATAGTCATAGGCCAAGTATCAACTTGTTGGGTCTTGATCTTCACTATCAACATCTTTTGAACTTGTAATTGGGACAAGGGGCCGAAATTCTTCATGTAGGCCCTCAAAATTCGTTGTTCGAAATCACACGCGTAGGGGACTTAGCTCAAAACTCAATTTTAGTACCTCATAGAACTTTTGTTCTTGATTGTATTTTTTTTATCAATTTTTTTCTTTTTTTTTTCTTTTGAGAGGTAATGCAATGAATATAAACATAGTTTGAGAAAATCATTCCCTACACTTATATTTAAATCTTCATTCATCAAATCACTTACTTGTATCAAATCTTCAACCAAGTCCAAGGAATAAAGGTACATGATGTCTTATACTAGTCTTATGTGAATAAATGTTTAGGGTGATGAAGGAAAGACTTAATGTAGGCTCAAAGGGGTTAGACTAAGGGGATCACACTTTTGTGATCAAGTAGGGCTTAGATATTTGGATAAGTAGTGCTAACCCTATTGCCTTAATCATGTCCAAAATCAGAGAATTTATTGACTTAAAAGCTTTGAAAGTCACATAGAATAAGTTCTAGTACTCTAGAGTTCATTAAAAGTTATGGCAAGCAGTTATGAGACATATGTATTTCAATTTAAACAAAAAAAACTCCTATGAATTATTCAATCAAGATATATATGGTTCTAAAACTCACATAGGGTTCATATGATTCATACATATCTTAACATGTTCGATCTATACCAGTTTTTTTATGCTTCATCCACTAAAAGTCATAAACACTTAATCATAAAGCATTAGCAAATGAATTCAAGTTGTAGTGATCATCTTTTAGCCATGTTGGCTTCATTTATCTGTCATTTTTATCATCGAAAGGTTAAAGAGCATCCTAAGACTCGTTTAAAATACTAAATTAACAAAAGACTCGAGACTAAAAACTAAAACACACGAAAGTATTTTCGGTTTTTTTGTTGTTTTTTGAATTTTTTTCTTTGATTTTTTGAAATGAGACTCAATAAAGTTGTCAACCACTCCCCCACACTTAAATATGACATTGTCCTCAATGTATGAAAGTGAAAGCATAGAAGCTAAGTAAAGAGGAATGATTCACGAAAAGAAAGCAATAAAGACATAAAGTAACTAAAGTAAAGAGAGTGAAGGGTTTAAGAAAGCAAATCTCTGTTTGATGGCTCTGACAAGTCTCCCTCATTGGGTTGCCTCCCAAGAAGCGCTTGGAGTTTAACGTCTTTAGCCTAGACGAAGTGCTTCAATTAACTCATACAATGCGAGGTCTATGCACTCTTTCAAACTCCACATCATGCTCACCAATTGCTTCTAGGTAAGACTTCATTCCATCTTGAATCTGAGGGTCAAGTTCATTTTCTAACTCTTTGACAAGGGTGTCTCGAAGTCTAGTTCATGGACCTTAGATTAAGTGAATTGCATATTGTGTTTTTCTTCAAGATAGTTAGGTGAGAATATGTATGTAAAAAGAAGACGAGATATAGAAACAAATATACACAAAATAGAATTTTATGGACAAAGAACGGGTTATAGACAAGTGAGAAGTAAAGAAGTATAAACAGCTTAAGAGTATGCAAGGTAGAGTCATGAAAATGGCATGCAAAGGCACAAGTTCCAAAAACTTCAAAATGGATGCAACATATAAAAATCTACATGAGAATAGTGTGAATACATAAGAGGAAAATCATTAGAACCTTCATAAGACATTAGAGTTACGTGACAGTGCATGAAAAGAATGGCCTGCACATTTGATCTCACTTCCCTAGATTCACTTAGTCATAGGGATCCCGGTGATGAAATTTGAGCATCATGGAATGGTAAGGAGGGTATGAAATCTACCAATGCAATAGATAGAGTCTTAGAGTGACATGAATAACTTTCCCATTTTGCTTCTCATAGTACTTTCCTGTGCTTACGGCCTACGAGTACTGATAAACATATTTCAATCCCCTCCACCTTTCAACGTTAATCATGGCTATTTGGGATATATGTAATACGAGAAGCAAGGACTAATTTCGAGAACATCCCGAGGATAACTTGGCCAGGGTATGCACTTTATTGGAGTCCTCTTTCTTAGTGCCCCACTTGTCACCAATCATAACCCTCATAGACACCATAACCAACCAATAGAAGTTTTCAAAATAGAGGTTTACCAAACCTAAGTGTTTACAATCTTCGTCCCAACCTTATGTCCATAAATTTGAGTCTACATTGTGTGGTGATGAAATCCACACATCATGAAGGTTTGAGGAGAAAGTAACCAAAATGGGCGCTACCTGCTCCCGAAAGTAAGATTTTGAAGAAAAAGGTTTTGGGATTCATGTAACTCTAAAACGTTCAATAGGAAACAATTTATACGTTGGGACGTCAAATGTCAGGACCCATCCCACTCCCCCCGGGATTAACGAGGGACGCTCCTGATCCCGTCTGACACGGAGTGTCAGACCAGGGAAAATTAAAATCGTTAACCTGACCGGCTTCCAGAGTACGCCAGGATCCGGTGAAGGAGTGTGATGTCTCGGTCTTTACTACAGTCTGCACCAGTAATCAACCTGAAGGGCAGTGAAAACAGAAAAGACTGTAAGTGAACGAAAAGTAATAGTTTGATAAAACACATTTCATAAAAGACCTTTATGCCCTTTACTAAAAAGCATGCAAGCATAGGAAAACCATTTATCAAACCACATATGTTTAAACAACCATATTTAGGGTCTCAGCCCCAAGTTCCGTAAATACAAAACATACGGGCCCCTGCCCAAAACCATTTACAGAAATCCATAACATAGTAAACATATGTGGGAACTCAGCCCAAATCCATTTATTATCCATAAAACACAATTTCGCAAAACCAAGAAATCATGTTTATCGTATATCATATAACCAATCTTGTCACGGTATCTAGAGCTACGTGCCTGCTACTCGGGGTCTCAAATCCCAAGACTCCCCAGGGTCCACCCAGGTCAATGTCCGTAGATCAATGACCCTCCTTGGGGTTATAATCCATAGCCTTCTTGAGAGTAAGGAATCCAACGGGGGCGACTCCACTCAGTTAGTGCTCCATGACTACTCCGGGGTCCACCTAGGCCAACGACCCTCCCCGGAGGAGACAATCCATATATAAAGGATGGTATACGAAAAAAAACATTTGAAAACATTCTCAAAACCTTTCAAGGGTTCATGCCTGGTCCCCATAAACCGTCATGAACCATAAATCTATTTATGGGTCCCCGACCCGAAATCACCACAGTAAACCATAACTGGTCCCTAGGCCCGAATTCATAAACCAACTGGGCCTCGTGCTCGATTTCGTAAACCAAATGGGCCTCGTGCCTGATTTCGTAAACCATATTAGCCACGTGCCCCATACGGAAGTCAACTGGGCCTTGAGCCCGATGTGCAAACCAATTGGGTCTTGAGCCCAGTACATAAACCAACTGGGCCTCCGGCCAGATGCCTTGTTAATTCAAATGGACTTCAGGTTCGAGAGTTCGTAAATCAAATGGGTCTCGTGCCCGATTCCATATTTCCAAATTCGAAATCGATTCAAGAATCAATTGGGCGTTTGGCCCGAAAATGTAACTAAATGGACTTTGAGTCCGAGGGTTTCCAAAAAAAATGGGTCTCGAACCCGAGTTTACCTTTTCAAATCTAAAACCATTTCGTTAAACCAATTCTAAAACCATAAGCACGGATAATCAGTGTAAAACTGTAAACCTCGATTTACGTGCAAGCATGTAAATCGCCTCAAAATGAGTGAAACCGTGTAATTCACCAATATCCAAATCAACATCATAGAATCATATCCATAAAACATATAAAACATTTATGCATGCATCACAGTTTAGAAACCAAGGTCCACTCACAGACCGTCCTAAGCTGCCGCCTCGATTTACGTGTTGTAAGCCTCCCCGGCCTAATCATCGTCACCGGGACTCCCAAACATGTCCAAATCAATCTAGAGGATTACTAACTACCTTATGAACCTCTCATTGAAGCCCCGTAATTTTCCCTAATTTTTAACTATTTTTAAACTCGATCCTAAACCTTCGGATATCCTAAACAATATCGATACAGTATCCGATTGACACGAAACCAGTCCCAAAATGTTCGTTACATCAAATAGATTAAAAGTCATGTTGATGACATCCCCAAAAGACACATCACGCGTCCCCACGCGCCGCCCAAAGGGGCTGCGCGTGAAAACCACGCGCCATCTATAGAGAGGATGGAAATAGAGAGGATGGCTGATGGGAGGTGGGTGGAATTAAATTATAAAATAATTTAGGATAATAATATTTAATTAGTTAGATCCACTTTTTAGGGAAGTGACCAATGGGATGAGTGACACTTGTCACTCATCCATAGGTCCCACTTAAATATCTGCCCAATCAGATATTGCCACCTAATCATTGCCTTGTAATATGTGCATAGTGCAATCGAACTTCCCGTGACCATAACTTTTCCGTTCGACGTCCGATTTCGGCGTGCCGCCTGTCTACGGATTCGTATCGACCCGATCTACGTAAGGGCCCTCGGCCATTGGATCTCCCTAAGTCAAAAGTCAACATTTTACCCACAACTAAGGGCAAAACGGTCATTTTACACCATCCATCCGATTTCGCTCAACTAATCACCAATTAACCTCACTAATCCTTCATTAGTCATTAATATAATCCAGGAATTCGGGACAGGTCGTTACATCAAAACTATATATGGGTTACATAGCTTCAAAGTTTAGATGGAGACTTTTACGTCCGTGCGACCAAAGTCATTATCTTGGATTTCGAACCAATGTCCCCGTTTGGGCAAGTCCAAGGTGACCAGGTAGAAAGAATACATGCAGGGGGAGGATGATTTTGGAACTCCGAAGCCCTACTTCTCAGTACGAAGATAATTTTTGGGACTTCGAAATCCTACTTCTCCTAGCTAGCCGATAGCATGCACTATCTCATGTCCTAGACATCACCTTGAAAATTTCTTACTAAGGGCGGACATGTATTCATTACAAGATAACTCAAGTGTTAACAAACTCTGCCCACAACCTCATGACTTTTAAGGGCCGTGAAGGGTTTAGGGGTAAGTTAACAAATGAAACTTCATCTATTCCATTAAAGATCAAGATCTAAACTCCGAGCATAAGTGATCAACATATAGCCGAGACTAGCTTGAAAAACAAATTATTCCTTATATTATTATTCTTTTTTTCAAATTTTTTTTAGAGCGAAAAACATTTTTATCAATAAGTATTACAATTTATATACAAGTATGAAAATTATGTACGAATATGATATTTACATTATGAACATATTTACATAAACAAAGTCATACAATATTATTTTAATCCCCGATAATGGCGCCAAAAATTGATACGCAAAAACTAAGCATTAAAGAAAACCTAAAGTCACACTCAACACTTAAGGAAACATATGCAATTAAAAATCTTTTTTTTTGTAGATGTAGCATTGGTAAATAAGGATCGTTCTAAACTGGGGGTTGAGGGTACCTATGCAAGATTATCGTTTAATTGATTAACTAGGGGTAAAGATTATCTCTAATATCCTACGTGATTAACTAATCTAAACTAAACTAATCTATTATTTACATGGTCAACTCATCTTTAACCTAACTCTTTCATGATTGTATTAACTTCAGCATACGAAATCCTATAATCTTAATCTTACGAGTTACTTGCATATTCTCTGAAGTACGTGCACGGGGCACCCTATGACACTTTCAATGACCTAGACTCGGGGCACCCTATATCTAGTCAATCATTAAGCATAAACACAAACACAAAAACATACTAAAAACTAGAATCATAGAACACATATAATATTGAAGCAATAAAAATCATAAAACTAAGAATATTATTAGAAATCAATTCATATAATCAATATCCAAGTGTAGGAAATAACTACAAGGTAAAGAGGTCGTGTTACACTTTTTCTCTTTGGGGGCACCCTATTGAGACGAAGTGAATGAGCATCTTTGGTGAGACAAGCGAGGACACCTCAACTTAGTCACGGATGAAAATGTAAAAGGTGAAGTATGGTGTAATTTCACTTAAACTTGAAATCTTGAATATAATGAAAAGGGAAAATTGGTTGAGCAGTGTCAGGACCCACCCCCAATCCCCCGGGATTAAGGGCTAAGTCATGCTCCCGTCTAACTTACGTACGACATGTAGGCTAAACCGACATTCAACCTTTGTGTGACACGTAAGTCGAACGAGGGATTCTCGAGCCAACCGTACAAAAGCTTCCGGACTTCCCAGAGTGTGCAGAGTCTACTGTGGATCGCGCGCTTCATGTCTCCGTCTCTCTCAACTAACAACCCGCACCGTAACAATCTGGAGGGTATCGAAAACACAAAAAGACTATGAGTGGACAAAAATAAAGTATAAGTTTAAAACAGTTCATAAAACAAGTACATTTATACCCTCCAATTAAAAACCAAAGCATGCATTTTAAATCTATGTCATAAAACCATTCAATATTCTGGTTGAGCAACCATGTAAGAAAAACCAAACACAGTTTCCTTTTCTCAAACCCCGGGCCTCACCCCAAAACCATCAAGCCATATCATCCGGGCAGAGTGTAACGCTCCGGAAACTCGAAGGATGTAAATTTGTAAAATAATGTATGAAATGACGTTTTTACACTTGTGAATAGTATGGTCAAATGTTGACTTTTTTCTTGGCAGGTCGAATGGACGTTGGTCGATGAATGTGGCGTAGTTGGAGACGTCACGAGTCCGTAGACAGGTGGCACGTTCGATTCCGACAATCAGGGAAGAAGTTATGACGTTCGGAAGTTCGAGGGCATTTTCGTAATTAGGTTGAAAAGGGGGAAATTGTTGACTTTTTGCTTGACCACTATTTTTCACGCAATTCAAGGACCGTTAGGTAGGTCTCGATGCCCTGAGTCTGTAGACAGGTGGCACGCTTAAAATGGACCTCGGACGGATGAGTTATGATTCTAGAACGAGGAAGGGCATTTTGGTAATTATGTGAAGGAAGGGCAAAATGGTAATTTCAAGGGTGCAGTTTAAAACAGTCGTGAGTGGATCTTTGAGTGAATTGTTTAACAACGTAAGTGACAATTGTCACTAAGAAAGGCTGGATTAGTGGCAGTTTTGGGCTGAGTGGAAGCACAAGCATGCTGGGAGTGTTGTGTGTACTGTGAAGAACAAAGCACGGGTGGGAATTGTTTTATATTTTGGGGCATTTGCGGGAAACACAGACAGACGAACCGAGAGATTCCCACGGGTTACTGTGATGAGGGGATTGAAAACAGAGAACTAGAAGTCATTGAGAGACCATTTTGGAGAGGAAAAACGGAAACCAGAGAGAAAAACCCAGAAATCATGAAAATTGGAAAATGGGGGGAAATTTCGAAGTTTGATTTGTGAGTTGAGAGGAGCTAAATAGAGATTAAAAACAGCTTTCTGAGCTCATTTCGACCTCAACCATACAAAAATCGAAAGAGTTTAATCGTGGTTTGGCTAAGAACTGAAGTTCCAGTTTCTGGAAAATTTCGAGGTTGAGGACGACTATCTATAGGTAAGAATTTGTGAAATTGGTTATGGTATATCGTTTATTTAAGTCTTAAGATACTTCTATATCAATTAATTAGAAAACTAAGTCGATTTGAGTGAGATTAGAAAGTTAAACCCGTTTGATTGTTCATTAGAGAAATGATGGATTTAGAGCTTGATGTGTGTAATTAAGGATGGAGAACTTAAATTAAGATAGAATTGATGGATTTTGGTGGAAGAATTAAAAGAAATAAGTTGGAATTGTAGGAGATTGAACCGGGTTGTGTAGCGGGTTTGTGACCCGTTTAGCAGTGAGTCGGGTAGAGAAGACGACAATGTAGCTTATTGTGCAGGGCGCGTGGCTTTCACGCGCAGCCACTTTAGGCGGCACGTGAGGGCGCGTGAGGCCATATCTCCGGTCATGGTCAACATGTGATTTGATCCTTTCAATGTAACGAACATTTTGAGTTAAGCTTCGAGTCGATTGGACGTCATTCGGGATAGTTTGGAGAGTTCGAAGGTTTAGGATTTTAATTTAATTACGTTGAAAAAAAATCCCAAAAATTGGGGAAATTAATATAAGCTTAATAAACGTGTTTGTGACCCAAATTTTGATCTTTGACAGGCTAGAACATTCCCGAGGCAACCGAGGAGCGTACGGGATGCAATTGACGCGTTCAAACTTCGTGAGTGGACTTTTGATTTCTAACCGAGCATGCATAACTATTTTTACTCACTTGTTTTATGTTTCAATATATGATTTTATGATTATATTTATGATATTTCTGCTTTACGTGATTGCACATTTTTCGATGTGATTTATCGTATTTTACATATTTCGAGACTATGGTTTCTCCGATACTTTGATGATGGTTTAATGAGTGATTTTATACGATTTGTGCATATTACATTTTAATGATGATTTGATTATGATTTGTGAGTAAGATTCGGGACTTGAACGTGAAATTCGAACATAAGTCCTACTTTGATTAAATGTAATTTCGAATTGGTTTTGGAATTTGGATCACGATGGATCCTGAATTTGTTATGATTTACACATAATTTTGGGTTTAAAGACCCGGTACGATTGCTGGATCTGGTTTTGGATTTAAAGACCCGGTTAAGTTATGACGGGGGAGGGCCCTTGATTGAGACATGTTGAGTTTAAAGACTCGGTTAATGTAATGTCCCCCGAGGCCTATTGATTGTGTTTTGAGTTTAAAGACTCGTTGATATCCTGGGAAGGCCTGATATATGAGTTTAAAGACTCGGATGGATCCAGCAGATTTGATTCGTTGATGTTACATTTGGTTTTACATGGTTTTATAGTTATCTACTGTAACGGTTTCCATACGGTTTATATAAGTGTTTTTCGGATACTTAGTTATGCATGCGTGTTTGAAACTGGTGGGTGAACCCTGACTTCTTTAAACTATTTTCCATAACCATTTGTTCTAGTCCACTCACACTTTTCTGTTTAAATACCCTCCAGGTCGTGGTACAAGTTTTGGGGGCTAACGCCGAGGCAGAGGTATAAAGTATTCTCGTTGCGGTGTAGTTAGTTCACATAGTAGGGTTTTATCCTTATTTTGTTTTGTAACTATGCTCTGTGAAACTGTTAACTTGTTGTCCAATTGGTTGTACTATTTAATCTCTCTGGTCTGACAATGTATGTGGTGTAATTTCTGGTTATTTTGGTCATTTGTGATCGGTTGTCAGACGGGAGTAGGATTCTTCCCGATTATCGAGGCAATAATCGGGGTGAGTCCTGTCAATTGGTATCAGAGTATAGGTTTACGGTTTATGTCTGGCACTTGGATGTGCCTAGGTTGTTGTACTAACTTATGCCTCTTTTAGAGAACGATCGGCCATGCCTCCCCGACGTGAACCTCTTCCACGACCTGTAGAAGGTGTTGTTAGTGATGCCGAGAGTGCCACGATTGAGCGAGCCCAGCGCCTTGGGGCTACGGTCTTTAGCGGTGGGGCAGATCCCCAGGAAGCCCACCGATGGATTTCTCGGTTTGAGCTGATTTTTGCTCTGATGCGCTGTCCTCCTGAGGAGAGAGTTGTGTTGGCCACCTTTTTGCTGGATGGGGCCGCTTATGAGTGGTGGTATGCTCTGGAGTTATCAGGTTGGGATGCTCACGCAGTGATTTGGGAGACCTTTCGCGAGCGGTTCCTTGATCAGTACTATCCCCATTCACTCCGCGATGCTAGGGAGACAGAATTTTTGCAGCTTCGACAGGGGAGCATGTCTGTAATAGAGTACGAGCAGAAGTTTCAGATGCTAGCCCGTTTTGCTCCTACCTTTGTATCTACTGAAGCTGAGAAATGTCGTAGGTTTATGCTTGGCCTGCGAGGTGAAATACGTGCCATTGTGACAGCTGGAGTTTTTACTACCCTCAGAGAGTTATCTGATGTTGTAGTACGGGTGGAGGCTAGTTTACCGACACGTCCACAGTTCTCAGGTGGTGGACAACGTCGAGAGCGTTCATTTCCTGGAGCGTCGAGTCAGAGAGCTCGGAAAAGGGGCTGTTATAGTGGAGATTCGTCCGCGGGCAGTGACCGTTTTGGTAGGCCCGGCAGTTTTCAGAGTTCCGGATTCCGAGGACCCAGAGCACAGCCGGCTCCATAGGCGAGTGCGACCTCAGTTGCTTCCACAAGAAGACATAGTGGCGGATTTACTCGAGATGTTTCTAGTGTTATCTGTTTCTTCTTTGGAGAGTGGGGCCATTACCGGAGAGAGTGCCCATCTTTGTTACAGGGTGGTGGCGCAGGTCGGGGTGCAGTGGAGCAGGGGCGGAGTATAGCGTCAATTTCTGGGATAACGAGTACTAGAGGAGGTTCTGGAGCTACCAGTGGACAGAGGGGTCGTGGGCGAGCAGCAGGACCATAGGCCCGAGTTTTTGCGGTTACACAGCAGGAGGCCCGGGCAGCACCTGGTGTTGTGACAGGTACACTTACAATCCTTGGTCATGATGTATGTGCTTTAATAGATCCCGGAGCTACCCATTCTTTTATATCACAGAGTTGTGGTTTGTTAGCGGATAGAGAGGTGTCCGTACTAGGTTGTGTTATAGGTGTGAGTACGCCCACGGGGGAGGTGTTTGTGGAAAACCAGGTGTTGAGAGAGTGTCCCGTATTGGTAGGTGACGTTGGGTTGGTAGCTGACTTGATACTCTTGGATTTACATGACTTTGATGTTATTCTGGGGGTGGATTGGTTGATATTACATCATGTTTCTATCGAGTGTGTCGATAAGAAGGTAACTTTTCGGAGTCCAGGGTTACCTAAAACTACCTTTCAGGGAATACAGCGAGCAATTCCTGTTGGGGCGATTTCAGCCCTGAAAGCCAATAAGTTATTAAGGAAATGGTGTCAGGGATACTTGGCTCACGTGGTGGACACACGTGCTGCACCATTGAAGGTGGAGGATATACCGATAGTGCGAGAGTTCCCAGACATCTTTCCGAAGGATTTGCCGGGATTGTCACCCCACTGAGACATTGAGTTCACCATTGATCTTGTTCTAGGTACGCAACCTATTTCTCAAACTCCTTACCGTATGGCGCCAGCTGAGTTGAAGAAATTGAAGGTGCAGTTGCAAGAGTTGGTCGATATGGGGTTTATTCGACCGAGTGTATCTCTTTGGGAAGCACCAGTTTTGTTTGTTCGGAAAAAGGATGGAAGCTTGAGGCTCTGCATCGATTATAGGAAACTGAACATGGTAACAATCCGGAATAAATACCCCTTGTAACAACCCGTACCTTCGGGAAGGGTAAAAATGTAATTTTATAAGTTTTGTATATAAAGGACGATTTTGCCCTTGTGAATAGTAGACGAAAAGTTGACTTTTTGTATTACCGATTGGATGAGTGTTAACCCGTGACCGTGACGTAGTTTAGGACGTCACGAGTCTGTAGACAGGTGGCAAGTTCGATTCGGAAAATCGGAGGAAAAGTTATGACGTTCGAAAGATTGAGGACGTTACCGTAAATTTGATTAAGTGAGGAAAATGTTGACTTTTTGGAGGACTTGTGTGATTTTCACGTAGACCGAGGACCGTTGGATAGGTCTCGACGTCCTGAGTACAACGACAGGCGGCACGCTGTCATCGGACGTCGGATGAAGTAGTTATGGGTCTAGGAAGTGTGAGGGCAAAATGGTAATTTGTACATTTAGCCCAATCAGATCAGGACAAGTGGCAGAAGTGGGCTGGGATATTTTGTGCTGAGCCAATGGATGATGGACACGTGGGCAGAAGCTAGAGGGTTCTAGGGAGAGCTTAAGTGTGCACGGCCACACATTGTGCACGTTCAAACCGTGCACCCGTTTGAACACTCAGAAAACAGAGAGGAAAATTGGAGAGACTTCGACCGATTTCGTGTAAAGGTGAGGGAGTTGATGACTAGTGAGAGTGACAGAGAGACGAGGGTGACCTATTGATCGTGTTTTGGAGCTGCAACCGTGCACGGAGGCTGAACGGTGGACGGCTGGATTCTGGAGGAAACAGAGAGAGACGGTGGACTGTGGCGGTGGTTGTGCCGTGTGGTGGATCGATTCAAGCCAATAGGAGGCTCAGGAGGTTATAGGGAACCCAACAAGCACCGTGGTACGCGGCGGTGCTCACGGCGGAGACTGAATCGAAGGGTAAGTTTCCTTCCCCTGTTTTTCCGTGAGTTTCAACTCGAAAGTCGTCGAGTTGGGCTTAGAGTCGAGAGGTTAGGAGGCCAGGGTGAGACTCCTGGAGGTCCCAGGAGTCGTGTGGTTGTGGTGCCATGCCGGGGGAGGACTTGGGCGGCCGGTGGCCAAAACAGGGGCCACGGGCTCAGTTTTTTGAAGGAGAGTCGTGAGGTTTTGGGCCGTGATTCTTCGATGTTAGGACATGGTTAGATTGCTTAGGTGGGGACGAAGCTTTTGGGATTTATTTGGACGGAATTGATGGGTGAACGGCGGAGAACCGGTCACGCCGGTTCAACTGTGTTGAACCGGGTGGCTCGAGGTAGGAGGAGCACTGTAGTAGGCGCGTGAGGCCCACGCGCAGCCACTTTGGGCGGCGCGTGGAGGCGCGTGGGAAGGATTCCGGCCAAGCTTCCAACATGAGTTTGGTTCTAATTGTTCTAAGGAATCCAATGGTATAGTTTTCGGGTTAATCGGACGGTGTTACGGAGTTATTCGGGAATCCAGACGGTTGAGGGTTTAGGATTAAAATATTAATAAATTTCCGAAAAATTGGGGAAATTAGGGTTAGTGTCCTTAATGTGTTTGTGACCCTATTTGGTGCATATTGACAGGACGGGAGGCACCCGAGACGGTCGAGGAGCGCACGGAGCGCGATTGACTCGTTCCGGGCTGTGAGTGGACTCTTTCTTTCTTTTGAGCATGCCTAACTGTTTTATTTACGTTTTATGATCTTAAATATGTTTTTATGCCTTGAATGATGGTTATATGTGATTGATGAGTTTGCACGTTTTCGAGACATTTCCGAGATTTTGCACGTTTTTCGAGAAAAGCTGGTTTCCGGATTTTGATGCCATACTTACGATTTCAACCTATAAATGTTTTTTGATGATGATAAATGGGTTATGAAATGTGATTTGTGATTATGTGTGATTTCTGGGCATAAGAATGGATTTCCGGATTTGGGTTCGGAATGTCGGTTCGGAACGCCGGAGGGCTTCGAACCGGGGATTTCGAATTCGAATTTGGCGATGGATGTTGCATTGGTTGTACACTGGATATGGATTGGATTTGCTGGATCTAGATATTGGGTTTAAAGACCCGGATTGATATTGACGGGGGACGGGCCCGGATTGAGTTTAAAGACTCGGGAGTTTAAAGACTCGAATATGTTGATATTACCCCCATAGGCCTATTGAGTTTAAAGACTCGGGAGTTTAAATACTCGGATTTCATTTAAGGCCTGATTGAGTTTAAAGACTCGGATAGGTCCAGCAGGTTTGATCGGAAATGATGATTTGATGCTGAAACTATGATTTTTATAGCCATTTTATAGTGTTTCTGTTTCTTATGGTATTTTATAGTGTATCTGTTTCTTATGAGATTTTATAGTGTTTTTGTTTCTTATGATGTTTCATGTTATGATTTTCTAGTACTTCGTTGGGCATGCCTGTTTTAAAAATGGAGGGAACACTGATTCTTATTTTTCTTTAACCTTGAATTAATAATAAACTGGTTTTGAAACTTTTGGTTATTCTAGTCCACTCACACTTTTGGTTTTTAAATTTTCCCTCCAGGTCGTGGTGATAGCGCTGGGGTGAACGTTGAGGCAGATATCGAGGCATAGAGCTTCCGACGTTCTTCCGTTGCGAGACTAGCATTGTAGGACTTTTGTGCCCATTTTGTAGAACTATGCTCTGACTGACTGTTGTGTATATTTTACTCCTTCGTCTGATAGTTATGCTTATAGTTGTGTGATGGTTGTTTGTTTTGTTTGATACTGTAAGTGTGATTGTCAGACGGGAGCAGGGTTCGTCCCGGGTATCGAGGCCATATTTGGGACGGGTCCTGACACCCCTGCCTCGGATCGATGACCTGTTTGATCAACTGAGGGGAGCTCAACACTTCTCCAAGATCGATCTTCGTTTTGGGTATCATCAATTGCGGGTATCTCCAAGATCGATCTTCGTTCTGGGTATCTCCTTGGGGAGCTCCACTCACACTTTTTTGTTTTAATACCCTCCAGGTCGTGGTACAAGTTTTGGGGGCTAACACCGAGGCAGAGGCAGAGGCATAAAGTCTTCCCGTTGTGGTGTAGTTAGTTCACAGAGTAGGGTTTTATCCTTATCTTGTTTTGTAACTATGCTCTGTGAAACTGTTAACTTGTTATCCAGTTGGTTGTACTGTTTAATCTCCCTGGTCTGACAAAATATATGGTGTAATTTCTGGTTATTTTGGTCATTTGTGATCAGTTGTCAGACAGGAGCAGGATTCTTCTCGATTATCGAGGTGATAATCGGGGTGGGTCCTGTCACAGAGCCCAAAACATCGGAAAACCTTTATTGAAAACCAATCAACATCAAAACTCAATGAATCCAAACACATTTGAAACCACATATCCATCCATCGAACCTGCTGGATCTATCCGAGTCTTTAAACTCAACAGACCTACGGGGGAAAATCAATATCCGAGTCTTTAAACTCTCGAGTCTTTAAACTCAATCCGGGTCTTTAAACCCAATCCGGGCCCGCCCCCGTCATAATCATATCCGGGTCTTTAAACCCAATAACCAGATCCAGCAAATCCAATCCGTAAACCATTTGAAAACCATTTTCCATTTCCGAATCCGAATCCGCAATCTCATCAGGATCCCGAATCCAAACCCAAAACTCATATCTATATCCATTTCCAAATCTGAGTTCGAAACCATCATTACATAAGCTAGCATCCAGAATAACCATTCCGAACCCAACCCGGAAATCCATTTTCAAATTCCAAACTGAATCCTGAATCGTCATCCGGAAATCCGATTCTAAAACCGGAAATCACGTTAATCAAAACCATTTTTCTGAACTGGGTTTCAAGCCCGAAATCACTTTTCCAAAATCCGTTTTAAATCTTTGAAATCAAATCATATTTCAATTCCCGAAATCAAATCATTTAAACCATGGTTAAATTACAACATTATTCAGAATCTCATAAAACATGCAAAAACGTAAATACCTCGAAAACTGTGCAAAATCGTAAATTATCAAGATCATAAATCAAATCATAGCATCACGTATAGAAAACATATAAAACATATATGCATGCATCAAGAGTCAGAAAAACAAAGTCCACTCGCAGACCATTCCGCCGCTACCTCTATACGCGTACGCTTACGCCGTTCCCGGCTAATCCACTAGCACCGGCTTTCTCGAACCTGTCCAAATCTCATAATAAGGTCACTAACTACTTCATAAAGCTTATACTAAAGCCCCGTAATTTTCCCCAATTTTTAACTATTTTTAACCGAGGCCTGAAACCTTCGGACATCCCGAAACCTATCGAGACGATGTCCAATTGACTCGAAAATAGTGCCAAAATGTTTGTTACATCGAATACTTTAAAAGTCATGTTGGAGCCTTCCTCGAACTGTGTGCCACGCGCCCACACGCGTCGCCTGAAGGGGCTGCGCGTGGGCCTCACGCGCCAGGCATCAGTCATCTTCTTCCTCTGGTAAACTGGGTCCGACCGGTTCACGGTCCAGCCCGAACCAGCGTGGCTGGTTCACGGGTATATCCTGTCCAATTTTATCTGTTTTCAATCCTAATTCATTCTACAATCTTATTCCAATGTTTCCTAAAGATCCATAAGCTCAGATGTAACAACCCGTCCCGAGAGCCGGGATTAGTAGAGTGAGTAAGGTGTGATTAGTGAGGATAATCAGTGGTTAGGGAGCCTAGAATGACGATTTTGCCCCTGGTCCGGGCAAAAATGTTGACTTTTATTTGGGTGGTCAATTGGGTATTGGCCAGTGACCAGGACGTAGCTGAGGACGTCACGAACCCGTAGACATGAGGTACGTTCGATTCCGACATCCGAGGAGGAAGTTGTGATGTTCGGAAGGTTGAGGGCTTAACCGTAATTTGGGTAAATTAGGGGGATTAGTTGACTTTTTGTACGAATGAGTTTTGGTAGGTTGACCTAGCATGGTTAGATAGCTTTCGTCGTCCTGAGTTCGATGACAGGCGGCACGTATTCATTGGACTTACGAGGCGAGAGTTACGGGTCTAGGAAGTTTTGACAAAACCGTAAAAATGTGTTAAACAGGAGGGTATTTTGGTCTTTTTGACATCTGGGGATTTGTGCAGAGAGAGAAAGCAAACTGGACGGCTGGGATTTAACTAGATGGGATAAGGGTTCAGTGGATGGTGACATGTGGCAAGTGTGTAGTGGGTTCTGGGGGGGTTCTCTGGTGTGTACGCGGTTCCATTAATTGGGGTGCAACCGTGTGTGCTCGTGTGTGTTCTTCGACAAACACAGAGAAACAGAGAGAGCTTGTGAGGAGAAGTTGAGGATTGATCGTGGTAATTGACGAGTCCTAGTGAGTGAGGGAGGAACGGGAGACTGAAAGGAAGCTGGTGGTCATGAATTGGTGGTGGAATCGTGCACGGCGGCAAGGCGGTGGTGCGGCAAAGTTTTTGGGGAAACAGGGAGACCGTGAACGTTTGGTGGTGGCTACGCCGTGAGGTGGCTCAAACCACGACCGTGGGACGTTCAGGAGGTTGCAGGGAGGCCAACGAACACCGTGGCACGCGGCGGTGCGCACGGCGGAGCTGCAATCGAAGGGTAAGTTTTCTTGCTCTGTTTTTCCCGTAAACTTCATTTGGAAAGTCGTGAGTCTGGGCTTAGAGTCGAGGGTATTGAAGGTCAGGGTGATGTTTAGGGAGGTCCTAGGAGTGGTTTGTGGTGGTCGCCGTGACGGGGCGTACACGGCGGAGCTCAGTCGAAGTGGAGTACTCTGTTACTCAGTTTCGGCCGTGAACTTCAAACCCAAAGTCGTCGAGTTTGGGGCTGAGTCGACGGTATAGGAGGGTTGGTCTAGGTTCAGTAAGGGCCTAGGGATTGTCTGGTGTCGCCACCGTGACGGGAGGTGACCGGAGCAGATGGATCGTGAAACAGGGGTTTGAGGGCTGTCTGGTTCGAGCTGGAATCGACGATGGTGGGAGTGTGTCGAGGTTAGAGGAGTAGGGGAATGGATTCTTGGTGTCTGGACGAAGCCGTGGGTGGAAGAAGGGAAGGAAATGGTGACCGGACGGCGGAGAATGCTCTTCGCCGGTTCACTTCACGACGGCCGGTTCAGCACAGTGAGGTCGAGGTTGATGATGCTACTGTAGCTGGCGCGTGAGGGCCACGCGCAGCCACTTTGGGCGGCGCGTGGGGGCGCGTGCGGCGGCGATGGGGAAAACGGTCAACATGGTTTTTGGTCTAGGAGTTGTGGTGAGTTCAATGGAGTTGGTTTCGAGTCAATCGGACGTCGTTTGAGTTTAGTTCCGCGAGGGTGCATGTTTAGGGTCCCGGGTTTTAGGTCTTCGGTTCGGGGAATTTTGAGGAAATTTAGGTGAATGTTCGTAGATGTATTAGTGACGTATTTTTTACGATGGTTGACAGGATCGGGATTTCCCGAGAAAGCCGAGGAACGGGCTGGACGTTCGGGACGCGAGTAGGGCTCTGTATGTGAGTGGACCCTTTCCTTAAACTCGATCATGCATAACTGTTTTTATATACGTTTTTGATGGTTTTACTCTTACATCTATGATCTTGACTATTTTATGATGGTTTTACGTGATTGCACGGTTTTCGAGAAAAAGACGGTTTTAGCATGTTTTACGAAAAGGGTGATTTTGGAAAGATAAATGGTCTCAATGATTTTAAGGGGATTTTGGGACATGATTTTGAGAATCAAGGTTTTGGTTTTGAAATCGAAAGTGACAATTGGATTTGGAGAAAAGGCTTGAAAAGTGGTATTCCGGATTTGGGTTCGGAATGACGGTTCTGGATGCCGGAAGGGTATCGGACCAGTGATTTCGGATTCGGGTTTGGATATGGATTGGTAAACGGTTTTCAAATGGTTTTGGGATTAGATTTGCTGGATCTGGATATTGGGTTTAAAGACCCGGATATATGACAGGACCCGCCCCGATCCCCCTGGGACCACCCGGGACGTGCCCTGCTCCCGTCTGACACCTAACGTTAAAGAATCGTTGATATCCTGGGAAGGCCTGATTATGCGCATGATTTTGAGTTTAAAGACTCGGGCGCACTTGAGATCCAGAAACTTGCATGATTGATGTTTTTCACTAGTTCTCAGATGTTTTGGGCAGTGACCCGGATGATTTGGTTTTGATGAGTTTTGGGACCGAGTTCCCGTACTTGAGATTAATTTGTGATATTGGGTTGAGGCCCTGGATTTGAATTGCAGATTTGAAGAAAGAAATGATTATGATTTTCATTGATGGTATAAAGTGTTTTTCTGACAACTGTTTTTGAACTTATACTTTATTTTTGTGCACTCACAGTCTTTTTATGTTTTCGATACCCTCCAGGTTGTTGCGGTGCGGGCTGTTGGGCGAGAGAGATGGAGACATCACATACGCAAACCACAGTAGATTCTGCGCACTCTAGGAAGTCCGGAACTTTTTGGACGGCCGGATTGAGAATTCCTTGTCCGAATTACGTGTCACATTGAGGTTGGACGTCGGTTTAGCCTTCGTGTCATGCGTAAGTTAGACGGGAGTAGGACTTAGCGCTTAATCCCGGGGGATTGGGGGTGGGTCCTGTCCCCCCTCTCCCAATTTTTTTGACTCCTGACATGACTGAGAAGATAGGGAATCATGTGGGTCCTTTTGTGATAGCAGACAAAGGTCAGAATGGGGATTGTTTGGGAAGTTCCTACGAATTCGGGTGGTTCTACGTGTGGGGGAGCCACTAAAACATTTTATAACCCTACGGCTACTTACCTATAAACTGGTGAAATAGTATGAGCTTGAGATAAACTGTTGCCATTTTTTTTCTTCTAGTGTGGGTGTTTGGGTCATGCTATTGGTGGGTGTGTGGTGGCTCCATTCGAAGAGGGGACAACTCTACCCTATGGACGGTGGAAAACAATCGACCGTGAGGTGCTTAGCATCGAAGTCAAGGATGGTTTATTAGGGGGGTTGTTTTTGGCCTTACTAATTGTGCAAAAGGGTTGCAACTTGACAACTAAGTCGTGGGGAAGGAGTTGAACAGTATGCGTAGGTTTGAGGAGGATTTCGGCCAAGAGTCACTTAAGTCTGACTTGATTTCTCCTAGGTTATGACCTAAGGAGCTGGGTTTTGTTAAGAGGCGTCGACTGATTGCAGGGCCTATTGTTGGGGGTTCCTGCCCGACCGGGTTAGATGGGTTTGACCAGCGAGCACCGAATCCCTATTTTAGTGTGCCTGGGATGTTTATCAAGCAAGGGCCTAGGCTTCTGCAAAGACCTACCCTGGGTGTTTTCTCTTTCGATCAGCGGCCACTGAATTTGGCAGCTTTGGTTCCAACGATGGGGGCCGATTTTCCTCCTGTGTTTTCGGAGGAGGCTGGGATTTTTTCGGGCAGAATGTGGTTGCAAAAAGTACGACCATGGTTGAGAGGGAAAGGGAAGTACCAGGAGATTTGGGGACAACATATGGAGGTAGAAAAACAGGGAAATTGGATTGCTGAGGGACAGTGTTGGGGGGCTCTCGGTCCGAGTTAAGTTCCCAAATGAGGAGTTTTTCAGCAGATATGGTTGGTGGTTCAAGCTAGGGTGTTTTTACTGGAAAGTCAGTGGTGTGATCCGCATAAGAAATGGGAGAAACCCATCACGATCCAAGAGTATCCTATTCTGGAATGTTCGTAGGATAGGATGCCCATGGGTCATGAAGGCCCTGAAGAATTTCTTCAGAGTCAAGCAACCAGGTATTATGTTTTTAATGGAAACTAAAAAAATTGTTAGACAAATGGATTGTGTGAATCGTGATTTGGGGGTAGCAGGTGGTTTTTGTGTGGGCAGGGAAGACTTAGGGGGTGGGTTAGCTCTGATGTGGGCCCATGGGGTTAAGGTTTCCATTTGTTCTTATTCTCTGGGTCATATTGATGCTTTGATTGAAGGTGTGGGAGATTTTTCCTTCCGTTTTACAGGTTTCTATGGTAATCCGAATGCAAATTTGCGGAAGTGCTCTTGGGAGTTATTCCGCAGGCTTAACTATGAGGTTAGGAGTCCTTGGCTTGTTGGTGGGGATTTTAATGAAATAGAGGTTTCAGAAGAGCAACTGGGTCATAGGTCCCCGACCCTTCATCAGATGTTGGATTTTTGTGACACCTTTGGGGATTGTGGACTAGTGGCTATACCTTTCTAGGGCTATAAGTACACTTGGAGTAATAGGTGGGAGTGTGGTGGACATGTTGAAGTCAGACTTGATAAGGGTACTGCTAATCAAGCGTTTTTTCATCTCCACCTGGGGGGTCTCACCTACCATGTGAATTCTTGGGCTTCCGATCATCTACCTAACTTGATTTGATTCCTCCCTAATGTGACTAGAGGGCGAAGCCACCGCAGATTCTTTTTTGAAGAGGCTTGGGTGACATCCGAAGGGTGCAAAGAGGCTATTCATGTTAGCTGGATAGATTCGCAAGGTGCTGATGTTGTGGGGAGAATCAACCATGTTGAGGGGGGAAGGGGGAGGGGGAGTGGAGTGCATCCGCGTTAGGCAACATCCCTCAAAGGATTTAAACAGATTCAGTCTAGGTTGGATGCCTATCCGCCTATCTCTGCTTCGGCCTAAGATCTCCGCCTCACAAACTACAAACTGGAATGATTAGTCCTTCATATGTTCCCGCACACTTTCAATTGGCAGATGTATTTATAAAGGCCTTCGGGTTACAACAGTTTGTGATACTAAGAGACAAGTTGGGAGTTCATGACATCCACTCTCCAACTTGAGGGGGAGTATTAGGTATTAGGTAATTTCATAATAGCCTAGATATTAGGTGTTGACTTTGTAACCTACTAGGTTTATACCTTAGTTTCTTGTATATATATTTCCCCATCACGTGAATGAAATTCAATTAAGCCTAATACATACTTTAATTATTTGACAAGGACAAAGAAGCTACAGAGGGGGGAAAGAATAATAGCAAGAGACCACACAAATACAACTTCGATAATGAAAATAATTATCTAGAAAATCGAAAAATAATTGAGAAAAGGATGTCCGAATTTAGAACATATATCTTCTAATAAATGAACGTACGTACGTACACCGGTACACGCCAAAGGGTAAGTTAGTGTCCTTCTATAAATGAACTCCTGCATGGCACCCGAGCCCCGATAGAGATCCCATCGCCAACCACCAACACCTCATCAACATTTCAAATATATAGCTTTCGATCGATTTCGTATTTAGGTTGGATATTAATTATATATTTTATTCCAAATTAAGCGATTGGAGTTTCAAATTTGTTGGATAATTAAATTAACAAGATATATATTTAGTATATATATATATACAGATTGGCATGGCATATATGAAAGTTTGCAATTTTCTTGTGTAATATATTTAAAATTTACACAAAAACAAACAAACAAGTTCTTAAAAATGTGAAGATAAAACAAATTTTTTGGCGGCTGGACTAAGTAGCTTGTTAGGTCAGTTGTGCCTAAGTCTTAGGCCACAAATTTACTGAACAAAAAAAAAAAACCACAAATTTGAGTGGTCCTCCTCCCTCGGCATATATGAAAAATGGATAAAAAGAAATATGCCAAGAGAAAAGGCTAGGCCAGAGAAAGTTTAGAAGGCTCTCGTTAGTGCAGAAAATTATGAATTTGAAATTAGAGCCCAGATAAATTAAAGAAATGATTAATTAATGTGTAATATATTATATAGGTAGGTACACGTACCCAATCGTGACAAGATAGCATGAAATGGTCGGCCACCCCGGTTTCGGTTCCAAAAGGGATGTTTTTGAGCAATGAGATTTATGTAGTCGACGAGGGCTAACTTGATCCCATCTCGACCACGTGATTGAGGAACATAAATGTACTCAACCATATTCACCACATCGAACAGAAGGAAGAACACAAATGCCTTGTTGGCGTCTTTGGTCTGATACAACTTTCCTTTCTCCATCTCATGAATAAACCTTCCCTCCAATGAATATATGCTTCTGCATGGACCCTCGTGAAATATCGATACCTCTCCTTCGTATACGTATATCTTGAACGCCTTCTTCATCTCGAGATAACTCCTATATAAACATGTATACGAATAATTATATATATATATATATTATATATATAAATCTGAACGGTGAGAATGTGAATATGAACTGTGTTGGAAGGTAAGCTGTTCACTTGCAACTGACTTGGCAGTAAGCTAACTGTCAACTCGTGGTAGGACATGTGGCAGGAAGAAAGAAAGAACGAGAGAGTGATGAGTGTGTAGAATTATGTTAGGATTGTGTTTGACGTGTAAGTGTGAGCCACAAGAATAGGAGATGTCATTACTTCTAACCGAATCACAAGATGTGTGTGTGAGAGAGTATGATTGATATATCTCATTGTAATTAATTCATTCAATCTAATGAGAATATACTGAGGGATCAAAGAGAGAAAACTCTGACATAAAGAGGAAATCCAGAAATCATTCTAAATCGTCTAAGACATTTTATCAAACACATAGAGAGTATAATTCAACTCTGTGAATCTTTTCAATTTTGATTATCAATTTTTGCCTAGAATTTGAGTAGAAATAGAAAACCTAAATCTAATCATCATACGCGCTAACCTCGTTTTCAATTCAGCTAAGAGGTTAAAGATTAGAAGAATTACCTAAGGTGCTTAGCCACTTGGTTCGAGTTTGAAGAAGAACGTCGATCATCCTCTACATGTTCGATCACCAATATGGTATTAGAGCAAGTTGATCTGCTCGTCTGGGGTGTTTGACTGTTAAATGGTACCGGTGCTGAAGATTTCATGTCAAAGTCAACACGATCAAGTCATAAATGGCTGGTATTGGTGGAGATCCGAAAATACCTATGTTTACAGGAGTTAATTATGATTTTTGGAGCATCAAAAGGAGAATAGTATTAAAAGTATGTGATCTACGGCGTATTGTTACTCAAAGACTACATGGCACTGAGTACGATAGTGAAGACGAAGAAATAGAACCAGATGTGAGTCATGTTGATCTGATCAAGAATGTGAAGGCATTGAACTTGATCCATAATGTTGTATCTGAGAAACTGTTTCCAAGGATCGCAAATGTGGAGATTGCTAAGCAAGCATAAGAAGTTCTGAAAGAGAGTTCAGAGGAGACCCTAGTTGTAAATCATTTTCGATTCTAGGGCTAATTGTGGAATTGATGCACATAAAAGTTGAGTATAATTAAACAAAAAGCATTTTGATCCCATGATGGACATCATCTTCCGAATGATCCCTAAGGCTAAGGACAACTATCTCCTTAAAGATCATTATCGCTTGAAAAAAACTCTTGAAGGATCTTGGTCTGGGGTATGTGAAGATCTATGCATGCAATAACAATTGTGCATTTTTTAACGGTGAATTCGTGCAACCTCAACAAATGTCTAGTGTGCAATGAGTCCAGGTTTCAAAAAAATAAGATTCCGAATAAGGTGTTGCTTTATTCAAGTATCCACTTGGTCTGTGGATACCAGACAAATATCCTTTCTTTCCTTCATCTGAAACAAAGATGGTCACTGTTTGAGACCAAAAACCATACTTGGAGTCATTCAACTTCACACCCATATGTAATCGATGTCGTTTCCAGAGCAACACCACATTCATCACTGGTGGAACAACAAGCGAACTTTAATTGGTTTTGAAATCATCACCAATAGTCATTGAGTATTTGAGCATCTTCAGGCTTATGAGTAAATTTTAAACTGGGTAATTAGTCTAGGTATTTCAATGGTAGCAATCAACTTCAGCACTTTATGGAAATGCGAGCAATAGGCTCGCTTCATCTAGCTAACAATGATAAGCTTGGGATGAGAAAAATGCAGGCAGTCGGATTGGTTATGATTCGATAGCACCAGTCGGCTGCTGGGTCTGGGATGATGCATTGTAATTAACTAGTGCAAAAGAGTAGCCATAAGAGGTTTGCTGGTGGTCTGGAAGTAGTAAGCTCCGAGGCCACCCACAATATGAGGCTACATTTAAGATTGTATATTTTGTGGATGCAGGTCAAAAGGAATATTCTGAGTTAGAGAACATATTTCTCACAATAGAGGTCGATTTATTGGCGCTAGATATAGGGGTACATTTTTAGTTTGTATGAAATCTTAAACTTATGTGAAGAAAAAATGCAAAATTAATTAACATGAATATAATGTAGAAAAATACCAAAAAAAAAAATCATAAAATAAAAATATCAAAAAAGCTTACATGGTTGACGCCATTAGCCCTACTTTGAGTCTTTGACGCTTTTATATGAGTGAAATGGTTGCAAAACTTGGTGCAAGGTTTGGTGGATGAGTCCCCCATCAAAACTTCTATGAATTGAAATTCATTTATGTTAAGAATTTGTTGGCAATTTGTCGAAGATATGTTAAACCTAAAAAAATTTGTAGACACAAGTTTGAGAGAAAATAAAGAAAGTATTAAGAATATTGTGGGTGATGTTAAGCTTAGAGTAAAAAAGCTTAGAGTAAAAATTTATGATATTTATAAAAATAAAAATAATTGAAATTTGATCGTCGATATATCGGGATTTCCGGCCAGTGACACATAAGGAGGGGGTGAAGGAAATTGACCAAAATTTTGCCATTTTTTTCTTGTTTTAAGCCCATAAATCTCTTTATGTGATCAAAACGATCGAGATAGGGTGTTAATTCGTGAAAGTTAGACGTAAAACCATTGATTTTGAACCAGGTCATGTCGTTGAATCTGAAAACCCGAATCGCAAACTCAGATCGAGGAAGAAGACGACGAGTGCAGGTGCATGGCCACCACGCGCGGAGGCTGTCATAGGCGCGTGGTGGCGCGTGCGGGGTCCGTTCGCCTTCCGTTCAACATGAAATATTTTTTATTTTTTATTTTTTATTTTGCTTTTAATGGTACAACTTTAAGTTAATTGGATATCATTTGGGTATATTTCTGAATATCCAATTTAATATGTTTATATTTAATTAGTATTTGATATAAAAAAAATTGGGAATATAAATATAAGACTAATTTGAATATTAATGGATTTTAGAAGCAAATTATATTGAATGGAAGAATTCGTAGAGTAGAGATGGTTAATTTGAAGCAAATTATGTTGAATTTAAGCAAATTATGTTGAACGGTTAATTATTTTAGAAAAATATGAGATGAGCATACGATTAATAAGAATTTGTTTTACATCCAATTTTCACTAATTAGTGTCTAATTTTCTAAATTATTATGTAAATGTAAACTCCATTATTATGCTTATTTTTATGTTTTTAGTTATATTAACATTCAATTATAATAATTCACTTCAATTTATGTTTATGTTTAAAATTTTATATTATTAGTAATCGACAGAACTGTATTGTATCATATTATTCATTATATATTTATTATATCAAAGTTATTTTATATTTTTTGTTAATTATATATAACCGTTATTGAGTACATAAGTGTTTCCCAAAATTTTATTCCAAATTTTCAACTTTTAGACCAAATTTTCGTCATTTTTGTTGACCATAAACGATATCGATATTGATATTTAGAGTGAGATATCCATAAAGTTGAGTAACGATATATCTATCGATATCGATATTTTAATGCTTAATCATATACATTAGGTAAGAAAATTTTGAAATCTATTGTAACATGCATCCAATTCCTTAACAGGAAGAAAAAATTGAAAGAGAGGGGTCCACATCATATTTTGTCAATTGTTTAGTCCATAAAGCAGTTTTGATGGGCCAAGAATCAAGTTACCAAGATTGAATTGTATGTTTGATTTCCTTAGTCTTTGGAAAAAGCCAGGGTGAGACTTAGGTGGATGCATCCCATTTTAACTCCTATTGGTGGTGTGTTGACAACTGACTTAAAAACGTAAAAACAAAGTTTAAAACACTAATCTTGACTCAAAGAATGCAAATCTAAAGTTTAAAACACTAAAAAAAACCAAAAACTCAAAACAGCAACCAAAAGACTCAAAACTGCCTTAAAAACACTTTTTGGGCAGTTTTGAGCACCTAACACTAATTTGGATGAAATTGGGTTATAACTTGAATCAAAACACTTTGTAACTAATATGACACTTCAAAATAAAGGGGGACTTGGTTTTGACGAATTTGAAAACAAAGAAAACAGATTGTAATTAAACAGATTGTAAAACGAATTTGGATGAAGCTATGGATGGAAGGTTAGCTAGAGGGTTCTTCTCCACACATGAAATACTTGCACATAAACCAATTCTCAGTTTTTCTTTCGATAAATCATGGAACTCAACACCCCAGGTTAATTAGGTCCGCTTAAATTAACCTTCAAGTTCTCCTTAAGTTATTGAATTGGATGGGAAAACGCATACAACAATTCAACACATTCTTCAAAAGTCCTTTACGTGAAAAGCACAATAAAGATACAATCAAAGATCATTAAGCAATATGAGAACTATAAGTATTGACGAGGCATTCGTACTATGATGAGCATGAAACTCGTGCCAAGAATTCATTTAACGCGATCGTTTATAAGCAACCTCCACTACTTGTGAATATAAGATTGTAACTATTAGGTGAAACTCCCTTATACTCTAGCATCATGTTCATGCATGAAAACTAAGCGTGCACTCTTAATAAACATACACGAATAAGTTATCAATCAAGCAGTTAAACGAATTGAATTCACAACTTATGAAATCACAACTAAAAGTAATCAATTCATATTGCAAGTATGTTCATGGTTTCGAGTCACCCCCTAACTAAGATGGGTTTAGTTCCTCATACTCACAACACAGAGATTATTGAATTGAAACATTGAGAATAAAAGAAAGAAAACACCTAAACGTTTCGAGCAATCCTCAATTGAATAGCAAGCACATTGGCACTCCTCCTTCCTCTTTGCTGCGGCACAAGGGATGGTGGTGAATTGTGGTGGTTATGGATGATGTAGAATGGTGGAAAAGTGTCTAGGATGGGTGTATGGCACAGAAAGGAAGGTTTAGGGTCAGAAAATATGGAGATTGGTGAAGGGTGATGGCTGCAGAGAATGGGTGAAGGTTTTTGACGTGAATAGTGAGAGAATGGTTGAGTCTGAATGAGTCCCCCTAGGGTGCGGCCAAACAAATTTTATTTAAAGAGGAAGTAATCTCAGCCCTCTTAATTTCTGGAACAATTTCGGGAAAAAAATCAGGAGAGAAAAAAGCAATTAAAATCAGAAATTAAGTCAAAGATTCTAGAAAAAGGAAAACAAAACAGGAAATTAAAGGAAATAGGTTAGGTGGCTTAGGATCAGGAATTAGGAAAGATGGGCTTCCCTTGCACGGCTAGGATTTAAAGTAGATTAGGAATGAATTTTTGTGGCTGAAAATAGACAACAACCATCCCCCTTGTGCGGTAAGAACTTTAGGACATGTTTAGGCTTCTAGAACAACCAATTAAGTGTTCTAAAATGTTTTGGAATCCTTTTGTGGCTGGAACTTAGGTGAATAGGAAAGTTTAGAGCCAAAAATAGAAACTCCCAAGAATGGAACCCTCCAAGAATAGAAACCTTCAAGAATAGAAACTTGGTTTCTAAATCTGAACTCTTTGTTCTTCATTTCATTTCTTCACTCACTCCTAGCCTCCTTTGGTCTTCATTTTCGTCCATTCCTTTTGCTCCAAGCATGTGATATCCATTCCAAGCCCAATTATGCTCCAAAAGACTCCAAAATGCACCTTCTTGCACACTTTGCCCATAGAACCTGAAAACACATGAAATGGGCTTAAAAGACTAAAATAACTAAGAACTAACAACGTCAATGCACAAGAACAAGCTAACTAAGTCGCATAAATATGCTCCTATCAAATTCCCCCACACTTAGCTTTTGGTAGTCCTTAAGCAAAACAAAATAAACAAAAAAAAAAAACCAAAACAAAACAAAACAAACAAAACAAACAAAACACAACCTATCCTTCCAACATTTACCTCAGAGATTTCCAATGCACATGACATGTTAAAAATCATCATTCCCACAGATTTTAGTCATCTTTACACTTGAGCACATACTTAATCACCGTCACCACTTACTAGTTCACAATTAACCAATTAAAACGATGTTTTGAATGTAGTAACATGCCTTAGAGAATTTGCTCAATTCCTTACAAGATAAACACTCAATTTTCACTCAGATTTTCTAACTACACACCCTACACTAGGTATATGTGAGAAGATTGATGTAAACATGTAAACAAACACTCATATATGTTATAACAAAGAAGGCAATTTATGGAGTTATTAAGCATGTTTAGATATGATCTCATGAATGGAATGCTACTACTTAGATGCGAGAACCAGTGACACTATATGCTCATACTAAATTCAAACTCCACAAATTGAAACACATAACACTCAAGATTGAAGTCAAGGGTTGTAACGGGGCTTGGGGTATTGGCCAACAACGAAAGGATAGGGATAACAAACGTTCTTAAAGCGATAGAAAGCAAAGTAATGAAATTGAAACTTAGAATTCACTTAAGATTGCAGAAATCGTCTTTTAAACACAATGGGCAGATTCAAGCAACACTTAAGGCCGAATTCAATGTTTTGGACCCTTTCTTCAACAAACAACACTTTAGAACTCTTTTTCATATCTTTTCCAACTCTTTTTCATTCTTTTCACACACTTTTCTTCTTCTTTTTCTTTTTCTACAAATTTCTTTTATTTTTATTTTCTACCCGTGCCTTAGTAAGGAATTTGGCACACACACACACACACAAGAATTACTTCCCCCACACTTATTTTCTGCAATACATTGATAAAAAGGAATTCATTTTGATTCATGCTTTACTATGCTTCAAGAACAAAGGTATGGATGGTCCTAATCTAAGCTACGTGAGGATAGTGTGGGTTAACAAAGAACATAGGCTAACGAAGCTCAACGGGGTTAACTTAAACATAAAATGATGTAGGATACACGGCAGTTTGGCTATGGTGGTGGACACTACACAACTTCATCTTAAATATGTGTTATGCAAAACAATAGCATGCTTTGAATGAAATGGGCATGAGTTCTATCATTTGGAACTAAGTGATGAGACGCCTTCTAAGTAGTAACCAAGCAAAGAATAATGAGATCATGCAACGACTTAGAACACAATAATGCACAGATTATCAACTCTCCAAATAAACGTTTAGGCTCAAGTCTCACGAGGTTGTAGCGTTAATTTGAGTTCATTCCTTCAAGCATGTTACAAAACTGATTTTTTTTTTTTTTGTAATTACATGTGAATTCATAAGTTATAACCATAACCAAGCATAAACCAAAGAGTAAATCAGATTACATCCCTGTTATAGCTCTCTTTAACAATCATGCAATTAAAAACCGAATCCTCATCATTGTGTTGGAAGGTAACCTAAGACACAAGCAAACACACAAAAACAACTCTTTTTCGGTTTTTTTAAAACAAATTTTCAAATTTTTCTGAGATTTTCGGATTTTTAAGTCAAAACACACTAAAACACTCCAAAACAGCTTAAAATCACTTAAAAACAGCAAGGAACAAGTCTATAAGTAATGGGTGATAAAATCCCACGAATTTGCATAAAAAACACTTAGTTACCCCCCACACTTAAATCAAACATTGTCCTCAATGTTTCAAGCATAAAATCACACTAAACAAAAGTAAACACACAAACAGCAACTTAAATACAAAACTAGGCATATTAGAATAACAACAAAGAGAAGAGTTTTAGGAACGCAAATATGGAATTGGAGTGTTTCCTAGGGCTTCCTTTGTTGAATGCACGGGTTGCCTCCCAAGTAGCGCTTGCTTTAACGTCTTGCAGCCGGACGAAGAACACGTTCAGTCCCCATTGGAGCCCACGGCATGGAGTGGGATCTCTTCCACGACATGCTCAACAAAGTTCTCATAGTAGGGCTTCAATCGATGCCCATTAACCTTGAATTCTTGTCCAGTTTTCAAACTTTGTATTTGGACGGCACCATGCACAAAAACATTAGTAATAAAAAATGGATCAACCCACTTAGAACGTAACTTACCGGGGAAAAGATGAAGCCGTGAGTTAAATAGCAACACTTTCTGCCCAATTGAGAAGGTTTTACCTCTAATCATCTTGTCGTGGAATACCTTCATTTTTTCTTTGTAAATCTTGGCATTCTCATAGGAATCATGCCTAATCTCTTCAAGCTCGTTCAATTGTAGCTTCCTATGATTTCCAGCCGTGTCCACATCCATATTGAAGGTTTTGACGGCCCAATGTGCCTTGTGTTCAAGCTCCACGGGCAGATGGCATGGCTTGCCATATACTAGCAGAAATGGGGACATACCAATGGGCGTTTTGTAAGCCGTTCTATACGCCCACAATGCATCCTCCAAACACAAGCTCCAATCTTTTCTATTTGGCCCAACGGTCTTCTTCAAGATTTGCTTGATTTCTCTATTCGAAACTTCGGCTTGGCCACTTGTTTGGGGGTGATAAGGTGTGGAAACCTTATGCATCACATTATACTTCCTCAACAATGCTTCAATGGTGCGGTTGCAGAAGTGAGATCCGCCATCACTTATGAGCACTCTAGGCATCCCAAATCTAGAGAAAATGTTAGATTTAATGAAATCTGCAACAACTCTAGAATCGTTAGTTCGGGTGGCTTTGGATTCCACCCACTTCGACACATAATCAACCACAAGTAAAATGTAAGTAAAACCAAAAGATGTAGGGAAAGGACCCATAAAATCAATACCCCATACATCAAAGATTTCCACAACAAGAATGGGGGTTTGCGACATTTGGTCTCTTTGGCCTAAATTTCCTGTCCTTTGGCATCTTTCACATGTCAAACAAAAAATCCTGGCATCTCTAAACAACGTAGGCCAAAAAAAAACCACATTCAAGAACCTTATGCGCTGTGTGCCAAAGTGTCCACCACATGCATATGAATGGCAAAAACTCAAAATTGAATTAAACTCAGATTCAATAACACAACGGCGCACAATCTGATCAGGGCAGATTTTCCACAAATATGGGTCATCCCATACATAAAAATGTGCATCCTTTCTAAGTTTGTCACGTTGGGCCTTGCTTAGGGTGTTAGGAACTTGCTTAGACACCATGAAATTGACCAAATCGTCATACCAAGGGGTACTTACCTCAATGGACAAAAGTTGTTCATCCGGAAACGTTTTAGAAATGGGAAGAGGGTCCTCTTCACGCACCATTCTACTCAGGTGGTCAGCCACCACGTTTTCACAACCTTTCTTGTCCCTAATTTCAATATCGAATTCTTGAAGTAGGAGCATCCAACGAATGAGCATTGGTTTGGCCTCTTTTTTGGTGAAAAGATACTTCAAGGCTGCATGGTTAGTGAAAACAATTACTTTAGTACCAATTAGATATGATCTAAATTTATCTAAAGCAAATACAACCGCCAAAAGTTCTTTTTCGGTTGTAGAATAGTTCAATTGAGCATCATTTAAAGTGCGGGACGCATAATAAATAACATGCGGCTGTTTGCTTTTCCTTTGACCCAAAACAGCCCCAAGTGCATACTCCGATGCATCACACATCAATTCAAAGGGAATGGACCAATCCGGTGGAGTGATGATTGGTATCGTGGTGAGTAAGTCTTTGAGATGGTTGAATGCTTTCTCAAGCGCCTCGGTGAACTCAAAAGACACTTCCTTTTGGAGGAGACTGCATAGGGGTTGTGCGACCTTGGAAAAGTCCTTGATAAATCGTCTATAAAATCCTGCATGACCAAGAAAAGAATGAACCTCTCTAACCGAAGCAGGAGAAGGTAAGTAGCGTACAAGATCTACCTTAGACTTATCAACTTGAATTCCTTTTTCAGAGATTATATGACCCAAAACAATACCTTGTTTAACCATAAAATGACATTTCTCCCAATTTAACACAAGGTTGGTTTCAACACAACGTTTCAATATTAAAGTGAGATTATCCAAGCAATCATCAAATGAATCACCAAAGACACTAAAATCATCCATGAAAACCTCAATAAACTTTTCAACAAAATCTGAAAAGATACTTACCATGCATCTTTGAAATGTGGCTGGTGCATTACATAAACCGAATGGAATTCGACGATAGGCAAAGGTACCAAATGGACAAGTAAAAGTGGTCTTCTCTTGATCGTCCGGAGCTATGACAATTTGATTATATCCAGAATACCCATCAAGAAAGCAATAAAATGAATGACCAGCTAACCTTTCAAGCATTTGATCGATGAAAGGCAGAGGGAAGTGATCCTTCCTTGTGGTGGCGTTGAGCTTTCTATAATCGAGGCAAACTCTCCAACCTGTTTGGATATGGGTAGGCACAAGTTCGTTCTCTTCATTCTTTACCACAGTGACTCCCGATTTCTTTGGAACAATTTGAACCGATGAAACCCAACGATTATCCGAGATTGGATAAATCACTCCATAATCAAGAAGCTTGATAATCTCCTTTTTCACAACTTCCATCATTGGAGGTTTGAGTCGGCGTTGAGCCTCTCAAGTTGGTTTAGCCCTCTCCTCTAGAAGTATGCGATGCATTCACGTTGTAGGGCTAATTCCCTTAATGTCGGCCAAGGTCCATCCAATGGCTGTTTTGTACTCTTTCAACACCCGAATCAGTTTCTCCTCCTCCATTGCTGTGAGTGATGAAGAGACAATGACGGGAAACGTCTCTTTATCTCCCAAAAAAAAAATACTTCAAATGGTCTAGCAATGGTTTAAGCTCAAGAATCGGTGTCTGAATCACTGAAGGTAACAACTTGTTAGTAGAAACGGGAATTGGAATTGTGATTGGAGGCTTACCAAGGTGTTTAGGTAACGACTCAAGGGCAGCAACCATCTCACTGATTTCCTCACTAGGGGGCACGGCATGAAGTGATTCCTGTGTGCCATGGGTTAGCTTAATTTCTGCTCGCTTAGTTTTGAGTTCCACGCCTCTTGTAATGACCTTTTCAAGTGCATCGTCATTCAAATCTTCAAGATATCCCTGCGCCAAAGAGTCAACTATATCAATAGAGAAACATGAATGATCCTCACTAGGATACTTAATAGAATCAGAAAGATTGAAATTAACAACTTCCCCATCAAATTCCATGGACAAAGTTCCATTAAACACATCAATTTTAGTCTGGGCCGTCTTCATGAATGGCCTCCCAAGTAGAATGAGCAGCGAAGGTGCATGATCCGATTCATCCATCTCAAGAACATAGAAATCCGCTGGAAAGATCAAATGATTAACCTGCACCAAAACATCTTCCAAAACCCCATTTGGATAGGCATTAGATCTATCGGCTAATTGTATGATAACACCATCATTTTTCAACACTCCTAGGTTCATAGATGCATAAATGGAATATGGCATAACATTTATAGAAGCACCTAAGTCTAGCATGGCAGATTTGAACATAGTGTTACCAATTACACAAGGAATGGTAAAACTACCCGGATCTTTACATTTGGGGGGTAGTTTGCGTTGCAAGATGGCGGATACATTCTCACCTACCTTTACCACCTCCTTGGTCGAAATCCTCTTCCTAGTGGTGCACAACTCTTTAAAAAACTTGGCATATCTCGGGACTTGCTTGATTGCATCCAACAAAGGTATGTTAACTTGAACTTTCCTAAAGGTATCAAGGATGTCCTTTTCAGCCTCTTCTTTCTTCGTTTGCATGAACCTACTAGGAAAAGGCACATTTGAAGGAAAAACAGTAGTGTGCACTGAATTGGACACATTCTTACCCTTATTGGCCGAATTGGATAGATTTGGGACTATGGAAGCTTGCGACAAAGGTGTTCCCACCTTTGCCGTGGGTGGCTTTGCTTCTTCCTCTTCAAATCTCAGTTTTTCATCCTCTATGGGACCTTATGTTGATGGTTTAGAACCTGCCCCAACTTCTTTTCCACTTCTCAAGAGTATGGCTTTTGCACTTTCGAAGCCTCCCTTCGGATTTTGAATGGTTGAGCTAGGGAGTTGACCGGGGTCTCGAAATTTGCCCACGAAATCTGCAATCTGCCCAATTTGTTTCTCCAATTGATCCACCCTCTTATCTTGGATTTGCATAGCTTGGGTTTGCTTTTCTTGCCCCTGAGACAAAGTGGTTAGTATTTTAAGAAGTGCATCATTATCTAAAGACGAACCTGAAGCATTAGGGGCAGATTGTTGTGGGACTTGTGTGGGGACGTATGGCTTGTTGTAGAAACCCGGAGGTTGCTGCCTAAAACCACCTTGTTGTTGGGGTTGTTGTTGCTCCCACCACTTGAAGTTTGGATGGTCTCTCCACCCCGGATTGTACGTGTTGGAATACGGATCATTCCTTGACTGATTTTGTCCTTGAAATCCAATTGCGTTGGCGCTTTCCCATTCACCATTTTCAATCAATTGTGGGCACTTTTCCGAAGCATGTCCTTGGATAGAACACACACCACACACAATTGGTCATTGCATCTTCATTCCTTCGGCCATCTGAGACACAATGGAAGTAAGATTAGCTAATTGTACATGAATGTCAGATTTGGAACTTACCTCATGCACTTGTTGCCGTGGGGGTCCTCTTTGGCCAACGCCTTCATATTGTTGAGCGTTCAACGCTCGATTAGCAATTAGAATCTTGGCAGCCATGGGTGTTTTGTCCACCAACGCTTTACCCGCCGAGGCATCAAGCATTTGACGTTCAATTGGTAGGAGCCCCTCGTAGAAGTATTGTAGAAGTAACTCCACCTTCATCTGGTGCTGTGGACAAGAAGCAACAAGTGATTTAAAACGTTCATAGTAAGTAGGAAAAGACTCACCTTCCTCTTGCTGAATTCCACTTATCCTTTTTCGTATGGTGATGACTCGAGAAGTTGGGAAAAACTTCTACAAGAAAGCTCGCTTCATGCTCTCCCTAGATGTGACATTTCCGGGAGCCAATTCATACAACCAATCTTTCGCCTTTTCCAAGAGAGAAAAGGGAAAGGCCTTCATCTTCAATATACTTCCGTCAACATTAACGGGAGTCATGCTTGAACACACCACTTCAAATTCTTTCAAATGTTTATTCGGATCTTCCATGGACAACCCATGGAACTTCGGAATATGGTGAAGCAAACTTGACTTCAACTCGAACTCGGCGGTCTTATCTGCAGCAGCTGCGGGGTATTGGATGCATAAGGGTGTGGCATTGTCCAACCCCGAAGCAGAAAGCTCCTTGATTGTTCTAGTCTCTGCTGCCACGTCTTGAACTTCCTCCCCAACCTGTGCCGTGGGGGTTTCTTCCTCCTCTACTACTTGTTCTTCAAACGCAGGTTCAAAAGTAGGTGGATTGGGCACTTTTTGATTCTTATTCCTTCTCATATTTCGTTCAAAATCATCGTCGAAGTCCCAGATATGCTTACGAATAGGTTGGGAGCTTCGAGTCATACACTAGTACCTAAAAACAAGAAAACAAAACAAGGTCAGAATCTGGAATAAACTAAACAAACTGAAATAAAAGATCCAAGAGATTAGCAAAGTTGCTTATCCCCGGCAACGGCGCCAAAAATTTGGTGCGAAATATATAAGCACACAAATTAAACCCTCTTGTGACAATTGTAGTAAAGCATGTAAGTGGGGATCGTTCTAGACCGGGGATTAGGAGGGATTGCTAAACACTTGACAACTGACTTAAAAACGTAAAAACAAAGTTTAAAACACTAATCTTGACTCAAAGAATGCAAATCTAAAGTTTAAAACACTAAAACAAACCAAAAACTCAAAACAGCAACCAAAAGACTCAAAACTGCCTTTAAAACACTTTTTGGGCAGTTTTGAGCACCTAACACTAATTTGGATGAAATTGGGTTATAACTTGAATCAAAACACTTAAAAACACAAACTAAAACACTTTGTAACTAATATGACACTTCAAAATAAAGGGGGACTTGGTTTTGACGAATTTGAAAACAAAGAAAACAGATTGTAATTAAAACATATTGTAAAACGAATTTGGATGAAACTATGGATGAAAGGTTAGCTAGAGGGTTCTTCTCCACACATGACATACTTGCACATAAACCAATTCTCAGTTGTTCTTTCGATAAATCATGGAACTCAACACCCCAGGTTAATTAGGTCCGCTTAAATTAACCTTCAAGTTCTCCTTAAGTTATTGAATTGGATGGGAAAACGCATACAACAATTCAACACATTCTTCAAAAGTCCTTTACGTGAAAAGCACAATAAAGATACAATCAAAGATCATTAAGCAATATGAGAACTATAAGTATTGACGAGGCATTCGTACTATGATGAGCATGAAACTCGTGCCAAGAATTCATTTAACGCGATCGTTTATAAGCAACCTCCACTACTTGTGAATATAAGATTGTAACTATTAGGTGAAACTCCCTTATACTCTAGCATCATGTTCATGCATGAAAACTAAGCGTGCACTCTTAATAAACATACACGAATAAGTTATCAATCAAGCAGTTAAACGAATTGAATTCACAACTTATGAAATCACAACTAAAAGTAATCAATTCATATTGCAAGTATGTTCATGGTTTCGAGTCACCCCCTAACTAAGATGGGTTTAGTTCCTCATACTCACAACACAAAGATTATTGAATTGAAACATTGAGAATAAAAGAAAAAAAAACACCTAAACGTTCCAGCAATCCTCAATTGAATAGCAAGCACATTCAAGGCACTCCTCCTTCCTCTTTTCTGCGGCACAAGGGATGGTGGTGAATTGTGGTGGTTATGGATGATGTAGAATGGTGGAAAAGTGTCTAGGATGGGTGTATGGCCCAGAAAGGAAGGCTTAGGGTCAGAAAATATGGAGATTGGTGAAGGGTGATGGCTGCAGAGAATGGGTGAAGGTTTTTGACGTGAATAGTGAGAGAATGGTTGAGTCTGAATGAGTCCCCCTAGGGTGCGGCCAAACAGAGTTTATTTAAAGGGGAAGTAATCTCAGCCCTCTTAATTTCTGGAACAATTTAGGAAAAAAAATCAGGAGAGAAAAAGGCAATTAAAATCAGAAATTAAGTCAAAGATTCTAGAAAAATGAAAACAAAAGGCCACCGTGAGAGGGGAAGCATAGGACGGCCGGGAAGGAAAACAGGGGTCGTCTGTGTTTTTCTTTCGAGCTTCAGTTGTGAAGCTGAGGGGGGAATCGAACCAGGAGAGTGAGGGGGATGGATTCCTGGTGTCTGGACGAAGCTGCAGGAGAAGAGAGGAGATGAAATGGTGGCCGGACGGCAGAGAATGGCTCTCGCCGGTCCGGGTTGCAGCCTGGTGTGAACCGGGTTCACTCGAGGCAGGAGATGCACTGTAGCAGGCGCGTGAGGCCCACGCGCAGCCACTTTGGGCGGCGCGTGGAGGCGCGTGGAGAAGAATCCGGCCAAGCTTCCAACATGAGTTTGGTTCTAATTGTCCTAAGGAGTTTATTGGTGTGGTTTTCGGGTGAATCGGACGATGTTACGGAGTTATTCGGGAATCCAGACGATTGAGGGTTTAGGATTAAAATATTATTTAATTCCTGAAAAATTGGGGAGATTAGGATTAGGATCCTTGATGTATTTGTGACTCTATTTGGTGCATTTTGACAGGACGGGAGGCACCCGAGACAGTCGAGGAGCGCACGGAGCGCGAGTGACTCGTTCTGGATTTGTGAGTGGAATCTTCTTTCTTTCGAGCATGCCTAACTGTTTTATTGACGTATTATGATCTTAAATATGTTTTTATGCCTTTGAATGATAATTATATGTGATTGATGAGTTTGCACGTTTTTCGAGATATTTCCTAGATTTTGCACGTTTTTCGAGAAAATCTGGTTTTCGGATTTTGATGCCATAATTACGATTTCAACCTATACATGTTTTCTGATGATGATAAATGGGTTATGCAATATGATTTGTGCTGATGTGTGATTTCTGGGTATAAGAATGGATTTCCGGATTTGGGTTCGGAATGTCGGTTCGGAACACCGGACGGGCTTCGAACCGGGGGTTTCGAATTCGAGTTTGGCGATAGATTTCAGATTGGGTGTACACTGGATATGGATTGGATTTGCTGGATCTAGATATTGGGTTTAAAGACCCGGATTGATATTGACGGGGGGACGGGCCCGGATTGAGTTTAAAGACTCGGGAGTTTTAAAGACTCGGATTTCATTTAAGGCCTGATTGAGTTTAAAGAATCGGATAGGTCCAGCAAGTTTGATCGGAAATGATGATTTGATGCTGAAGCTATGATTTCTATATCCGTTTATAGTGTTTATGTTTCTTATGGTATTTTATAGTGTATCTGTTTCTTATGAGATTTTATAGTGTTTCTGTTTCTTATGATGTTTCATATTATGATTCTCTAGTACTTCGTTGGGCATGCCTGTTTTAAAACGGAGGGAACACTGATTCTTATTTTGCCTTAACCTTGAATTAATGATAAACTGATTTTAAAACTTTTGGGCTAGTCCACTCACACTTTTGGTTTTTAAATCTTCCCTCCAGGTCGTGGTGATAGCGCTGGGGTGAACGTTGAGGCAGATATCGAGGCATAGAGCTTCCGACGTTCTTCCGTTGCGAGACTAGCATTGTAGGACTTTTATACCCATTTTGTAGAACTATGCTCTGACTGACTATTGTGTATAGTTACTCCTTCGTCTGATAGTTATGCTTATAGTTGTATGATGGTTGTTTGTTTTTGGTTGATACTGTAAGTGTGATTGTCAGACGGGAGCAGGGTTCGTCCCGGATATCGAGGCCATATTTGGGACGGGTCCTGACAGTGTACACCATTGCGTAATTGAAGGAAGAAAGCTTGGAGGAGGACCATGCATGTGGTGCTTGGAAGATAGAAGGGTCTGACACACGAAGATCAATGCACATTACAATGTAAGGCAATGCCTGGTTGGAGCTCAAAGTGTTGCACGAGGCGTACTTCCAATGACTATGCACGTGGTGCCTGGCAGATAAAAGCGCTTGGTGCGTGGACGCTTGCATGATTCCGAATAGGGATGGCAATGGGTCGGGTCGTGTCATGAATTCTGTTTTACCCATTTATGCCCAACCCGTTTAATAATCGTGTCAAGAATGTCCAACCCGAACCCGACCTGTTAATGATCTGTTTAACCCGTGTAACCCGGTTAACCCATTTAATAAATAGGTCATACTCAAAACCCAATTAACCTATGACTCGTTTGGCCCGTTTAACCCGTTTAACATGTTTAACCTATTTAAATTATAAAATTTAATAGATATTTAGGTAGATAAATGGGTAGATATATGAGTTAGTAATGACACGTTTATTAAATGGGTCAATATATAAGCCAATATACGGATTAACTTGTTAACTCAAAATCTACCAATTTATTAAACGGGTTAATAGGTCATTATACGGGTTAATAAGTTGACCCGAAACCGACTTGTTTAATAAATGGGTTATAACGGGTTGACCCGAAATTGACCCAAAATTTTAATCGTGCGGGTTAACCCGGATAAATTTCGTGCGGGTTTCGAGTCTTGTATTGAGTCGTATCAAAAATTGCCACCCTTAATTCCGAAGAGAAAGTCAGATAGTTGGATGTTGAAATCCAAAACTTGAGCGCTGGTTGCTTGCTCTCATCACATGCCCCCACAACTTTGTGCTTTAAGGAAGATAAAGCGTAAAAGTTGGGTATGGAGAGTTGGATTGGGACTACCACAAAAGAGCTAGAGCTTGAACTGGATATGGAGCCTGAGCATGAACTTGGGCCTAATGGGGAGGCTAAGAAAGATGATGTTCTTGAACCTGACGAGTCACCATTCGACTACATGTCCCTACTTTCAGAAGAATGGGCAGAGTTTCAAAGGACCATGGGCTTTGAAGACTTGTATTCGTAGTTACGTCATTTGTGTACGTTGATGATTGTTTTTACATTCTTGTACTGAATAACTAGTTTGAGCGATCGACATGTGATTAGCTAACCATCCTTCAAATGAGTAAATGAATACAGTTCTTATGAATAATTTTGAGATCCCAGCGTCTAGTCCCTTCGCAAAATTTTGCTAATCGTTTTGATTGAATTGCAAACTAACACATGCATTAGATGCCCCCGTTGTAGCCATGGGCGTCCAACATTGTATTTTTGCTAACTTGATCAACATTGTTTTTGTGTTGCCTTCATGGAAGGGCTTTTGTTTCTTAAAAGAAGGTCTGAAGTGCTTCCTGGTGGAAAACTCGGAGTGCTTCCAAGAGGAAGACTTGGGCTGCTTCCTAATGGAAGTCGTTGAGTGCTTCCTAGTGGAAGGTGTTGAGTTCTTCCTAATAAAAGGCTTTGAGTGCTTCGCAAGGCAAAGAATTTGTGTGCTTCGTAAGGCGAAGGCTTGGGTACTTCGCATGGGGAAGGCTTGGATGCTTCGCACAACGAAGGCTTGGATGCTTCGCAGGGCGAAGGCTTGGATGCCTCGTAGGGAGAAGGCTTGAATGCCTCGCAGGGCGAAGGCTTGGATGCCTCGTAGGGAGAAGGCTTGGATGACTCGCAGGGCGAAGGCTTGGATGCTTCGCATGGCGAAGGCTTGGATGCCTCGCAGGGCGAAGGCTTGGATGCTTCCCAGGGCGAAGGCTTGGATGCTTCACAGGGCGAAGGCTTGGATGCTTTGCAGGGCGAATGCTTTATTGCTTCGATGTCGAAGGCTTTGATGTTAGAGGGTATAAGTTTTGAAAATTGTACAAACATGTTGGTATGAATTCAGAACAATTTTTCAATCTTATTGATAATTCAAATGCACGCTACTTGAATTTAGAAGACAACTGAAAAATAAAAATTGAAAGCTTCATAGACTTCTATATCTCTCTAATTTTGACATGCATCTAGTTGATGCGGATCACTTTTGACGCAGGCTCCTTAGGTTCTTTGTTCTCCATGTGATCTGCAATCTTCTTCTTGATGTAGTATGTGCAATGTCCCTTTTTCATGAGATTTTTGAGATATCTTTCGAAAGATATACACGTGCTGATATTGTGCCCATAACATTCATGAAAGGCGCACCATTTGGTTTTATCAGCTTTCTCCTGATCGCCATTGATGGGTCCTGATTTTTTTGAACCAAGTCTTGTCTGTGATCTCATTATGAATCTGGTGGACTGGTATTGAGAATTGCAGTTTAGGCTTCTCGTTGGTTGAGTCATTTGGAGTTTGGTTCGCCTTGTGCTTGTTGAACCCCCCATAGGAAAGTTTGCCACTAACATCCTCTTTGTGCGGTGATGTCGGCTTGGAAGCTTTCTCGCTCGTCTCAGTATGATCTAGCGCATGTGCAACACTATTTTCATCTTCCTAGCATGCATGACGCTCTGCTAGAGAGAGCATCTTGGTGAGACTTCGTGCATTGCTCACGACAATGTCTCTGTAGAGCTGGCTGTCCCGGGGAAGCCCTTGTTTGAATGCCGTTGCCGCAACAAGGTCATTACAGCCAAAAATTTGAGACTTTTCCTCGCAATACCTCCGAATATATGGGCGGAGGCTCTCTTTTGCTCCCTTCCGGATGGAGAAGAGATGGTCTTCCTTTACCTTGACTGTACGAAGCTGCGAGTACTCCTTCACGAATACTAGAGCCAACTCTTCAAAAGAAGCGACCGACCTCCGGGGGAGATGATTGAACCACGTCATGGCTTGGCCTTGAAGGGAGGCTTGAAACACCTTGCACATGAGTGCATCGTTGTGTCTGTGGGGGACCATAACTCCCAGGTAGTAGTCTATGTGCTTCACCGGGTCAGAATTTCCTTTGAACGGATTGAGTTTTGGCGTCGTAAACCTTTGAGGGAATGATGCCTCCTCAATATCCCTCACGAAGGGTGTGGATAGTTGAATCTGATGATGTAGATCATCCTCTAGATCACCATCTCATTGAATACGTAGGTGTCGGTCCAACATCTTTTGAACCTCATTAGCTCGTAGCGCACCTCCCTGAGGCAGTGAGTCATTATGTGATATTCGCTGGGAACCTCCTCGAGCCTCTCCCCTTAACCTCTGAGGTAGCATAGGTGAGTAAGCCTCGTCCTCCCCCTTACTGCCATGGGCAGATCGTCTTAGAGTTTTCTGGTGAGTCTGATGTTCCCTTCTACTCCCATAAGAGCGTTTCTCCCGTGAAGTTGTCCCGACCCTACTTCCGATGATAGGACCCGTCCCAAATCCTTCGGGATTAACGTGGGAAGCTCCCGCTCCCGTCTGACAGGAAGTGTCAGACCAGGGATAACTCCGTCCTTTGCCCCAACCGGGACTATCATAGGGTGCTAGGATCTGAAGGAGGAATGTGAAGTCTAGTCTCTGCTACAGCCCGCATCCGCGATCAATCTGAAGGGCATTCAAAACACAAAAGTTGTGAGTGGACAAAACCAACGTTTTATAAAAACATTTCCTAAAAGAAATTTATGCCCTTCACTAAAAACATGCATGCATTCAAAAACCATTTAACAAACATTTACAAAACCGTAAGGGACTTGACCCAAAACTGTAAAACAAACCATATGGGAACTTGTCCCAAATCCAGCTCATTTGGGTCTCAGCCCATAACCAATACGCGTGGATCTCAGCCCAACTCCGTCTCAGTGAAAACTCGTACCCATATACATATATACATATATAACCCATCCTAGGCACTTCCGAGAAGATGCCAACTCGGGGCACACAGCCCCTAGGGAACTCATCCCCGATATATGTCAAGATTTCTATATATATATATATATATGCATACTACTCGGGATCTCACTCCAGGAATTCTCCATCTTGGAGGTTCTATCTTCGGACCTAGTCTGATCCTCTCCAAATCTGGTCTGGGACCACATCATAACTTCCACTCTTGGAACGGGATCCCTATGGGGATACCCATTCTGGTCTATGGATCGTGACTCTCCAGGTCGACGACTGGAGGAGACCAATCAATACGCTCATAAGGAGGGTATATACATACTAATATAGAAAACCATAAACGGGACTCACGCCCGATAACATAAGTCAACTGGGCCTTTAGCCCGAACGTATGACTCAACGAGGCCTCTAGCCCGATTTCACAGTAACTAGGTATCGAGCCTGAACTCGTAAATCAATGGGGCATCGTGCCCGATATCTCAGGGCCAATCACGATCCCGATCATAGCGATGCGTGCAACCATCAATCCACGACCGCTCTCAATCCTGGTATATCGCCGTGAACACATCACTGCCGCGACCATCTCGAGACCATGGTGCTCACATCACGGATCGATCTCCGATACCTTCAGCACTCCGAAGTAGAGCCTTCGGTGGCTGCTCAATAATGGGACGTTCATCGTGACCTCTCCAGAGGGAACACATCCCCAGTCCGAAGGCGAGCGTTTCATCGTCCCTCGCCGTGCACACAGCACTCGTCGCGACCAGGACTCAGACCCGTAGGTCATCAATAGGGCTCATGCTTGAGTCAAAACCAAATCCAAGTGAGTCTCATGCCCGGTTTTACCTTTTCAAAACCATTTCATTAAAATCGAAAGCATAAGCGCTTATAAAATCGAAAATCTCGTAATACGTGCCAATACGTAAACACACACAAAAATGCACTCAAGGCATCACAAAACATATATTAAAGTACTTAAAAACATTTATGCATGCATCGATTCATAAAAGAAAGTCCACTCATAGACCGTTTGAGCTGCCGCCTTGATATGCACGTTGTACGCCTTCCCGGGTTAATCGTCGTCTATGGGGTTCCCAAACCTATCCAAATCACTTTAGAGGGTTACTAACTACTTCATTAACCCCTCACTAAAGCCCCCTAATTTTCTGGAATTTTTAGCTATTTTTAAACGCGCTCCGAAACCTTTTGACAACCCAAACTATATCGAGATGATGTCCGATCGAGTCGAAACCAGTCCCAAAATGTTCGTTACATCGAATAGATGATTTCACATGTTGGAACCACCCTCAAAAGCCTCACCACGCGCCGCTGGATGGCTTTGCGCGTGGGCGTCATGCGCCACTGCACAGGGTCATCGTCTTCCTCGGCCAGAACGGTCCGAATTGGCCAGTCTTGTTTTTCCTTCAACTTGGACCGGCATGACCGGTCCAGCCTCATTCCTCCTTCAATTTTCGTCCTTTTTCGTCCTCATCAATTGTAAACTTCTTAATTCGATCTTAGGAACCTAGATATATAAATTAAATGTAACGACCCGTCCCGAAAATCTGGATTAGATTAGTTGTTAATGACAGATTAGTAAAGTTAATCGATGATTAGTTGGAGGCGTTAGGACGGACGGTGCAAAATGACGATTTTACCCTTAGAATGGGCCAAAATATTGACTTTTTTTCGGGCGATCAAATGGACTTTGACTGAGGACTGTGACGTAGTTCGAGACGTCACGAGTTCATAGACAGGTGGCACGTCCAATTCCGACATCCGAGGAGGAAGTTATGACGTTCGAAAGTTTGAGGGTACTTTAGTAATTTTGTTGAAAAGGGGAAATTCGTTGACTTTTCAAATGACATGGACTTTTCATGCATTTCAAGGGTCGTTAGGTAGATGTCGATGCCTTGAGTATGATGACAGGCGGCATGCGTCAATTGGAGGTCGGACGACAAAGTTACGGACATAGGAACTTGAGGGGCAAAATGGTAATTTGTCCTTAGGGGCATTTTGGTCTTTTTGAGGCATTGGGATCTGTACCCAGCAAGATCAGGACACTGGGCTGTTTGGGTGGAGTGACCAGCAGAATTTGGACACATGTCCTTCTCTGGATAGTTGTAGAAATGTATACAACCCTTATACATTTGATCGAAGAGTACAATGGTGATATACAGTTTGAGACAAAAACAGAGACAGGGATGCTTTTGAATCTTAACCCCCTCAAACTTGATCAGATAAAGATGAAATGTGAAGGAAAGTTGAAGGGGCGGTTGTACTGAGATGGTTGGTAGCCACGACGAGGCTCGACAGCGGAGGATGACGGTGGTGGCTGAAAGAACCCGTGGGTGCCATGTTCCCCTTCAAAACGGCAAGTGATCGTGTGAGACTTGAGGCTTGAATTAGAGGCTAGGATGAGGTTCAGGAGGTTGTTGGGGGTGGATAGTGGCTGGTTTCGGGGTCTGCAGTGGGCTGTGGCCGTGGAACCCGTGGCCTGGGAAGATGAAGTCAAAAATGGTAAGTGTTGGTTTCATGGTTGTCGTGCGGTCTTACTGATTGGAATGGGTTGCCAGGGGTCCCAGAAATCGATTGGAATCAAAATAAGGAAAGAAGGTGGCCGGAATCGTGGCAACTGAACAAGGAACAGAGGACAGTTTCTCCTTCGAATCGGGAGGTATTCTCTAGCCTTGAATTCAGTGTTTTTATTAGGTGTTTTAGTTAGGAATGAAAGGAAAAACTCATGGATTAAATAGGACTGAAAATGGTGAAGAATTTGACGGAAACCGGCCACGCCGGTCGAGTTGCAGAAGATTGGTCCAACCCGGTCTGAACCGGGTCAACTTAAGGGCAAGGATAATGAATAGTAATTACGCGTGGTTTCACGCGCATGGCGTAGGGGCAGCGAGTGAGGGTGTGTGGGCCTTCTTTTCGAGGCACGTTCAACACGTGTTTTAAAGTATTTAATGTAACGAACATTTTGGCGCTGATTTCGAGTCGATCGAACATCGTCGCGATAAGTTTCGAGATGTCCGAAGGTTTTAGACCTCGGTTAAAAATAGTTAAAAATTCGGAAAAATTACGGGGCTTAAGTATGATCATTGTGAAGTAGTTAGTGACCTTATTCTGGGATTTGGATAGGTTCGGGAAAGCCGGTGATAGTGGATTGGGGTGACAACCCAATAAGCTCATTCTAACAACCCAATAAGCTCATTCCTAACAACCCAATAAGCTCATAACAACCCAATAAGCTCATTCTAAAATCATCATATTACCTTCCTAACAACCCAATAAGCTCATTCTAATCACCTAAATCCGTCCATAACGTCACAAATTAAAAATGGAAGGAATCGGGTAAAACGGCTTACCGTGCTCGAGCTGCCACCGCCGTCCACAACGGCGCCATCCTGGCCAGCCACCACCTTCCTCACGGCCCTCTTCTCACTCTCTGGGCCTCACAACCATGATCATAGGGGTAAGGGTTTGGATTGGGGTGGAAGGTTTTGATCGGGTTTGGTGGAAATGGTCGAATATAAAGGAAAGGGAGGATATGCATGAATGGAAAATGATGGGGAATGAATGAATGACACTTTTCATTCATCCATTGGACCTGGGAAGGATCTGGGGCCCACTAAATTCCAAAAAGGCATATGGCTCGTAAAACGTGCAATAGTACATTTGAACTTCCGTGAACCGTAACTTCCATCAAACGTTTGAATTCGACGTACCGCCTGTCTACAGATTCGTATCGTCCCGATCTACGTGACGGTCCTTAGCCCTCGACCATCTAACCTCCTGGGTAAAAAGTAAACTATTTGCCCCTTTTTAACCAAATTACCAAAATACCCCCGAACTTCTGAACGTCATAACTTCTTCCTCGAACGTCGGAATTGGACGTGCCAACTGTCTATGAACTCATCACGTCCCGAACTACGTCACAATTATTGGCCAAAGTCCATTTGACCGCCTGAACAAAGAGTCAACGTTTCACCCATTCCAAGGGTAAAATCGTCATTTCGACCTGAACGTCCGTTAATCTTCGTCTAATCCCCGATTAGCCTCGCTAATCCATCATTAAGTCTTAATTAATCCCGATAATTCGGGACAGGTCGTTACAATCTTCCCCCCTTCAAGAATTTCGTCCTCGAAATTCAAAGTGACCCAGTTCCACAACTAAATTGTGGAAATTCAATCTTGTCCCCGCGCACGGCCACTCTCGTGTACAAGTACACGTCCGTCACTACGTCGTACTCGTCGGTAAGCACTGTCACCGGAGCTCCCAAGCTCCACTCAGCTCTCGCGAAGCCACACTTTGGCTCGTAAGTCTCACTCGAGACAGAATGTCGACGTCTTGCCAATCTCACCTGTCGCCTATTCTGACAGGTCAGTTATACTAAGTTGATTTTAGATCCTTATAGTATAACTTCCTGACACATTTCGACCTACCAGTTACCATCAAGTTGACTTTTCAGTCTGATGGTTCTTCTCATCCGACAATCGAAATTGATGTCCTAATCAGCATCTGATAGATAACTATCCTCACTGCTCCCACGGAGCGATACTCAACGTTCGTCACTCTCACTAAGTCCACGAGCACGATCGTGACTAGATGGTAGCGCTCAGTTTCACCGTGCTTCCGTTGCACACTCTGATCTCAACTCACTCTCAAGTCCTCGTACCGTATCGTATCTCACATCACTTAGATGTTAGGACCCGTCCCAATCCCCCTGGGATTAACACGGGAAGTTCCTGATCTCGTCTGACACGGAGTATCAGACAAGGGAATTTCGACTTTAGCCCGCTCTGGGATTCAGAGTACGCTAGGATCCGGAGGAGGTATGTGATGTCTCGGTCTTTGCTACCACCCGCATCCGCGATCAACCCGAAGGGCAGTCGAAACATTTAAAAGATGTGAGTGGACAAAATAATAAGTTATAAAAACATTTTATCGAAAGACATTTGTACCCTTCACTAAAAAGCATGCATGCATTCAAAAACTATTTATCCAAAAGAACCGTATATGGGAACTAAGCCCAAAACCATAAAGAAACCAGCCATACGGGGCTACTACCTAAATCCATGTGGGACTCAACTCGAAACCAATACATAGATCATATAATATATAACATAAACATATAAATCACATAACCAATCATGTCACGATTTCTAAAGCTATGTGCGTGCTACCCGGGGTCTCAAAGCCCAAGTCTCCCAGGGTCCATCCAGATCAATGTTCATAGAGGAATGACCCTCCCTGGGGCGACTTCACTCAGTTAGTGCTCCGTGGCTACTTCGGGGTCCACCCAGGCCAACGACTGTCCTTGGAGGTGACAATCCAAATAAGGAAGGTATATGAATATATATATATATATATATAAACATTCATGCCCGATCCCCATAAACCGTCATGAAACTAGAAATCCATTTAGGGTCATCGACCTTAAATTGTAAACGTAAAGTAACTGGGTCTCATGCCCGAACTCATGACTCAACTGGTCATCGTGCCCGATATATCAAGGTCAGTCACGATTCCGATCCTAGTGATGTGTGAAACCATCCGTCTAGGACCGTTCTCAATCCCGGTATGTCGCCGTGAACCTATCAACTGACTTGACCACCTCTAGTTCATGGTGCATCCATCACCGGTCGATCTCCTGAACCGTCAGCACATCGAAGTCCAGCCTCCCATGGCTGCTCGACAATGGTACGTGCATCATGACCTCTTAGGAAGGAACGCATCCCAGCCCGGAGACGAGCGTCTTATCGTCTGTTGCGGTGCACATAGCACTTGCCGCGACCACGACTCAGACCCGTAGGTCACCAATAAGGCTACATGCCCGAGACAAAACCAAATGGGTCTCATGCTCGAGTTTATCCCTTTTAAATCCAAAACCATTTCATTTAAACCACCGTAGAAATACAAACCGGTATAGGCACCGTATAGGGCCAAAATCTCGAAATACGTGCCAATACGAAACCACACACAAAAGCACTCATGGCATCACAAAACAAGTATTAAAACACATAATAAACATTTATGCATGCATCAATTTAGAAAACAAGGTCCACTCACAGACCGTTTGAGCTGCCACCTCGAAACGCATGCCATACGGCTCTCTTGGGCCAATCACTGTCACTGGGACTCCCAAACTTGTCCAAATCGTAATAGAGGGTTACTAACTACTTAATTAACCTCTCACAAAAGCCCCATAATTTTCTGGAATTTTTAACTATTTTTAAAGTCGATCCTAAACCTTCGGACACCCTGAAACCTATCGAAACGGTGTCCGATCGACACGAAACTAGTCCCAAAATGTTCGTTACATCGAAAGGATGATTTTGTGTGTTAGAAGTATCCAAAACTAGCCTCACGCGCCCCCACGTGTGGCCTGAAGTTCCTACGCGTGAAACCCACGCGCCGAAAAGTGTCATCTTCAAGCTCTCGATAGACCCGGTTTAGACTAGTTCGAACCGGTTTGGTCCAATCGAACCGGTGGTAACGGTTCACAGTCCATTCTCCCTTATTTTCACTTCATTCCTTCCCATTTTAATTCCAATCTTCTAATCTTAGTCCTAGGAATCTAAATGGATGATTAACATAAGAAAATAGTGAAGAAAACCTCAACTTCACGATTGGAACAGAACCGGCCACCTGCAAGCCTCCACCACCTTGGCCTCCGGCCGTCCTAGCTTCCATTCCCAATCCAAATCGATCCCTACGACCTCCAGAAAGCCAACCCCATCATTAAAATCGATTGAAAACCCCTAGAATTCAAAGTCCAAATTTGAAATGGCTTACCCCTGGTTTTTGGGTTTCCCTTCACCGTGGCCACCATCGTGGCCTGTCGGCCTTTCCTACGTCGTCCTAATCTCTCTCAGTCTTCCACCAGCACCCAGAAATGATTATGGTGGTGAGGTGTGGGTGTTTGTTTGCTAAAAATGGAAATGGAGATATGGAAGGGAATGGGCTTTCGGGTTTGTTTGAAGAAATAGAGAAGATGATGATCAGGTGAGAGAGGGGTGAGATGGATGGTGAGGATTGAAGGAAGAAAGATAGATGAAGGGCGGACATTAAAAGATGGGATGAGTGAGAAATATAAAATAATAAAATAATAATATTATTTTAGTGGTTTAGATCCACTTTTTAGGGGATTGGCCAATGGAATGAGTGACACTTTTCACTCATCCATGGTCCCATTAGAATATCTGCCCAATCAGATATCGTCATCCCGTCTCGAAATACGTGCATAGTGAAATTGAACTTCCGTGACCCATAACTTTCTTGTTCGAAGTCTGATTTCGGCGTGCCGCCTGTCTACGGATTCGTATCACCTCAATCTACGTAACGGTCATCGACCCTCAGCCATCAGACCTCATGGTCAAAAAATCAACATTTTACCCACGACAAGGGGTAAAATGGTCATTTTGCATCGTTCGTCTGATTTCGCTCAACCAATGACAGATTAACCTCACTAATCCTTGATAAGTCACTAATCTAATCTCGGAATTTGGGACGGGTCGTTACAACCTTCCCTCCTTAATTAAATTCATCCTCGAAATTCCAACCGACCTAATTCTAACCGACCTTCCCTCCTTAATTAGTTTAGTCCCCGCGTTAATTAATGTCCTCTGCTCCTAGCTTAGCATAATCATCAAGGCAATTTACCCTTACTGATTACCATACCTCAGCAACTCACCTCCAGCTTGCCACAATCACCTCGGTCCATCCTTCAGATTCGAGTGAAGTTGCAACCATGTTGGATGCATACCTAACTTTTTCAATTACTGGAGCTAGAAGTCCTTCTACTCTGACTAATGACGACTGTCGATAACTATTGTAATGACCCATTCTATTTCTCATAATTAAATTTCCTCCTCAAACAAGCATACCCGAACTCAGGAGGTATGGTCAACCGTAGTCAACCACAACCAATTCGAAATGGACTCTAAAGTCCTCAACTCATCCGGACACCATCCATGTGTCCGTGGACAGTCTAACTCACTACGAAGTTCGTTTATCGGTTCACACCGTTTATGCACATCCAAAAGGATGTCAATTCATCCTAACCTGATGTACCGCTCGACTGAAGAGTCACAACAGAGTCCTGCTGTGATCTGTAGTCAAATCTCTGGATACCACCATATCTGACCAATTGGTCGCTAATCCCCATGACAATACTCGATCCTCACGTCTCAACTACTGTTGGATCCAATCCAGCCCATCACTATCCGTGATCCACTCCCGGACCACAGAGACCGAACATATGTCCATCTCGACGGAGTCACATCCTGACTCGTGACTCAGCGTCATCACAATCATTGGCACCAGCACCAGCACCAGTACCAGCATACACCATGTGAATTAGACAACCCTGGATCTCCGCTCATACCGAGCGACGACCACGTACCTCTATTCATATTGGAGAAAATCTGCCTCCCTCGTACCCAACAACTCTAGGTACAGTCACCCTGACAACTCATACGAGAAAAGGAAACGTCCCCTGAACGTCCCAGAATCCCAACAACCGTAACTACACCCATTCTCGGTAGTAGTGCCTACCACAGACTCATGCAGACCTAACTACCAGACATTGTTATCGAGACACCGCATCCAATGGAATCAATCGCCTGTACTAACCACTCCTTAAGGTCCCACACTGCCAATCACGACAGAACTATGGCAACCCCGACTTCGAATACCGAACCAAGATGTTCTGCGATCCAATCCTACTAACTATCGTACCGATATCCTAACTATCAGGTTTATGACGAACTGCAGCCCATAAAGACATCATATCCTCGACCTGCGCTCAGAGAGCAAAACCCGCTCCGGAACTCAAAGTAACATGAGCAAACCTACTCTAATACCACCTATCAGTATCAGAGCACCATTTGTTATCGGAGTTCCCTGAGTATCCTATGAGCCAACCTTGCTCTGATACCACCTGTCAGGACCCGCCCTAATCCCCCCGGGATTAACGCGGGATGTTCCTGATCCCGTCTTACACGGAGTGTCAGACAAGGGAATTCTGAATTTAGCCCGCTCGGGGCATCAGAGTACGCCAGGATCCGGAGGAGGTATGTGATGTCTCGGTCTTTACTACAGCCCGCATCTACCACCAACCTGAAGGGCAGTCAAAACATTTAAAAGCTGTGAGTGGACAAAACAATAAGTTATAAAAACATTTTCATAAAAAGACATTTGTACCCTTCACTAAAAAGCATGCATGCATTCAAAACCCATTTATCCAAAAGAACCGTATATGGGAACTAAGCCCAAAACCATAAAGAAACCAGCCATACGGGCTACTGCCCAAATCCATGTGGGACTCAGCCCGAAACAAGTACATAGATCATATAATATATAACATATACATATAAATCACATAATCAATCTTGTCACGGTTTCTAAAGCTACGCGCGTGCTACTCGGGGTCACAAAGCCCAAGTCTCCCAGGGTCCACCCAGATCAATGTCCGCAGATCAATGACCCTCCATGGGGTTATAATCCAAGCCTTCATGAGAGCAAGGTACCCAACGGGGGCGACTCCACTCAGTTAGTGCTCCGTGACTACTCCGGGGTCCACCCAGGCCAACGACCCTCCCCGAAGGAGACAATCCAAATAAGGAAGGCATATGAATATATATATATAGAAACATTCATGCCCGGTCCCCATTAACCGTCACGACCATCTCTAGATCATGGTGCACCCATCGCCGGTCGATCTCCTGAACCTTCAGTACTCCGAAGTCGAGCCTCCCATGGCTGCTCGACAACAGTATGTGTATCGTGACCTCTCCGAAAGGAACGCATCCCAGCCCGGAGGCGAGCGTCGTATCGTCCGTCACCGTGCACATAGCATTCGTCGCGACCACGACTCAGACCCGTAGGTCACCAATAAGGCTACATGCCCGAGACAAAACCAAATGAGTCTCATGCCCGAGTTTATCCTTTTTAAATCCAAAACCATTTCATTTAAACCATTGTAGATAGACAAACCCGTATAGGCACCGTATAAGGCCGAAACCCCAAAATACGTGCCAATACGTAACCACACAAAAAAGCGCTCATGTCATCACAAAACAAGTATGAAAACACATAATAAACATTTATACATTTATCAATTTAGAAAACAAGGTCCACTCACAGACTGTCCGAGCTGCCGCCTCGATACAAGTGCCATACTGCTCTCCCGGGCCAATAACCGTCACCGGGACTCCCAAACCTGTCCAAATCGTAATAGAGGGTTACTAACTACTTAATTAACCTCTCAATAAAGCCCCGTAATTTTACCGAATTTTTAACTATTTTTAAAGTCGATTCTAAACTTTTGGACACCCCAAAACCTATCGAAATGGTGTCTGATCGACACGAAACCAGTCCCAAAATGTTCGTTACATCTAAAGGATGATTTTGTGTGTTGGAAGTATCCCTAAAATTGGCCTCACGTGCCCCCACGTGTGGCCTGAAGTTCCTGCGCGTGAAACCCACGTGCCGAAATAGTGTCATCTTCAATCTCTCGACAGACCCGGTTTAGACCGGTTCGGTCCAACCAAACTGGCGGTCATGGTTCTCGGTCCATTCTCCCTTATTTTCACTCCATTCCTTCCCCTCTTAATTCCAATCTTCTAATCTTAGTCCTAGAAATTTAAATGGATGATTAACACAAGCAAAAAGGGAAGAAAACCTCACCTTCACGATTGGAACAGAACTGGCCACCTGCAAGCCTCCACCGATGTGGCCTCCAGCCGTCCTAGCTTCCATTCTCAATCCAAATCGATCCCTACAACCTCCAGAAAGCCAACCCCATCATTAAAATCGATTGAAAACCCCTAGAATTCAAAGTTCAAATTTGAAATGGCTTTCCCCTGGTTTTCTGGTTTCCCTCCGCCGTGGCCACCACCGTGGCCTGTCGGCCTTTCCTACGTCGTCCTAGTCTCTCTCCGTCTTCCACTAGCACCCAGAAATGATTATGGTGGTGAGGTGTGGGTGTTTGTTTGCTAAAAATTGAAATGGAGATATGGAGGGGAATGGGCTTCCGGGTTTGTTTGAAGAAACAGAGAAGATGATGATCAGGTGAGAGAGGGGTGAGATGGATGGTGAGGATTGAAGGAAGAAATATAGATGAAGGGTGGAGATTAAAGATGCGATGAGTGAGAAATATAAACTAATAAAATATTATTATTTTAATCTTTTAGATCCACTTTTTAGGGGATTGGCCAATGGGATGAGTGACATTTGTCACTCATCCATGGGTCCCACTAAAATATCTGCCCAATCAGATATCACCACGTCATCCCGTCTCGAAATACGTGTATAGTGAAATCAAACTTCTGTGACCCATAACTTTCTCGTTCGAAGTCTGATTTCGGAATGCCGCCTGTCTACGAATTCGTATCGACTCAATCTACGTAACGGTCCTCGGCCCTCGGCCATCGGACCTTCCAGTCAAAAAGTCAACATTTTACCCAGGACTAGAGGCAAAACGGTCATTTTGCATCGTTCGTCCGATTTCAATCAATCAATCACGGATTAACCTCACTAATCCTTGATTAGTCACTAATCTAATCCTGAAATTTGGGACGGATCGTTACATTAGCGATCCCCGCTGACAACTAGACTCACTTTGAGTCTCAACTGTCGTACTACTCGTCCTGTCGGCACACAAATTGACGCCTCACCCATTCGGGGTGTATATGGAATCCAGTCGAATACTTGTCTCAGTAGAAAACACACACGGTCACTAGTGTTCCTCCAGCCCGCACGGCCCTGAGTTCTCGGCTCACGTAATCTCTGAACCCTTTCCAATACTTCTGCTCGAGCACACAACATTCGACGTCTAGTCAATACACCAATATGTCGGAACACATCCGATCATAGTACTTACCAGTTCGATGCTCAATCGTACGTCACGAGCTAGCCTCAATCCATCACAATCTCTATTCTCAAATCCACCTCGAGGCATCGGCTATTCATCTCTTCCTAATCGATACCCACGTATCGTCCTCGTTTACTATGTATCCCCATATCCAATCTAGATCGTATACTCCCCTCACCTATCCAAGATAGAGATTAGATAATCATTTTATCCCACAATATACTTTTCCTCTGCTCCTAGCTTAGCATAATCAGCAAGGCAATTTACTCCAATTACGACCAGACCTCGGTCTAAACTCCTCACGGTCGTCACAATCACTTCCATCATCTCGATCCTCCTCACACTACTCGATCTGTCTCGTCTTGGTTACTCACTTGTCACATCACTGGACGTGACACTAAGAATCATCTGATCTCCAAGTCTATCCAATTTGACATCACTGTCGTCTCCTTCCTCATCGATCCACATGAGGAAAGTTGAAGATGATGACATCAAATTTCATCTCATGTCATCCTCCGGCATCCAACACGATCTACTAAAAAACATAAAATGAGAAGTCTCTTTCACCGGCCTCTAAGTTGAGAATAGTTGCAACCATGTTGGAAGCATGCTCAACTGTTTCTATTCCTGAGCTAGAATTCCTTCTACTTCGACTAAGAGTATTCTATGATAATTACTGTAATGCTTAATCCTTCCCTTCAGGACTAAACACCTCCATTAATTCCCTTCGGCTTCTTCCCTTGCCGTTCACGTCGGAAACCAATTCGCACGTCCCAATCCTTATGGGATCCAAATCCAGCACCTAATAGTCGTGTCGTCAGTCCACAACGATCTAGGGTATCTACCACCTCTCCAAGTGTATATCCTGCACCAAGCCACTCGAGACCCTCCCTGTCCCGTTCAATGCCCACTGAACTCGCACGGCCACTACGCTATGGCACGTCTACCAACTTGGTCACATCAACTCATTCAGACATCACCCGCATGTCCGTAAACAATCCAATTCGCCTGTCTGTTTATGACCGTTTATGCACATCTAAAAGGATGTCAATTCATCCTAATTCGATGTGTCGCCCAACTAAAGAGTCATAACAGACTCCTGCTGTGATCTGCAGTCAACTCTCTGCGTACTGCCCAATCCGATCCTCCGGTAACTAATCCCCACGACAATACTCACGTTGTTTATTCCTTCCTACCAACGACAACTGTTGATAACTATTGTAATGACCCATTCTATTTCTCACCCTAAGAATTCTCCTCAAACAAGCGTACACAACACTCAAGAGGTATGGTCAACTGTAGTCAACCAACCATCTCCCCACAATTACCAAGACGAATGTATATTATCCGACGAATGCTTCTCGTCGTGTAGTGGTAGAATCGTATCATGAGCACATCACGACTGAGCTACCCTCAGCTCGTGGCTCGTCGTCTCCTCTTGTTATCGTCATCGCATCACCGCCACACGGAGTGCGAATCAACCAATCCTAAAACCTTGCTCCTACGAGTCACCACTTCTCTCTTCTCGGTTCGGAGGAGCTCTGCTCCCCTCGTACTCCACAACTTCGGTGTGACCGTTCTAACAATCCATATAAGAAATGAACATTTCCCGAACGTCCCTCGATTCTCAACAACCACCGAAATCAAATCCAGCCTCGAGGGTGGCACCTGCCACGAACTCGTGCAGACACAACCCACACACGTCACCATCGAGACTCCGAACCTAAGCGATCAACTCACCGCCGGTACTAACTGCTCAACACACAACGTCCGCCGATCGGTCTGCCTTATTTTCACTCCATTCCTTCCCATTTTAATTCCAATCTTCTAATCTTAGTCCTAGGAATCTAAATGGATGATTAACACAAGCAAAAAGGGAAGAAAACCTCACCTTCACGATTGGAACAGAACCGGCCACCTGCAAGCCTCCACCGCCGTGGCCTCCGGCCGTCCTAGCTTCCATTCCCAATCCAAATCAATGCCTTCGACCTCCAGAAAGCCAACCCCATCATTAAAATCGATTGAAAACCACTAGAATTCAAAGTCCAAATTTGAAATGGCTTACCCCTGGTTTTCGGGTTTCCCTCCGTCGTGGCCACCATCGTGGCTTGTCGGCCTTTCCTACATCGTCCTAGTCTCTCTCAGTCTTCCACCAGCACTCAGAAATGATTATGGTGGTGAGGTGTGGGTGTTTTTTTGCTAAAAATGGAAATGGAGATATGGAGGGGAATGGGCTTTCGGGTTTGTTTGAAGAAACAGAGAAGATGATGATCATGTGAGAGAGGGGTGAGATGGATGGTGAGGATTGAAGGAAGAAAGATAGATGAAGGGTGGAGATTAAAAAGATGGGATGAGTGAGAAATATAAAATAATAAAATAATAATATTTTAATGGTTTAGATCCACTTTTTAGGGGATTGGCCAATGGGATGAGTGACACTTGTCACTCATCCATGGGTCCCACTAAAATATCTGCCCAATCAGATATCGGCATCCCGTCTCGAAATATATGCATAGTAAAATTGAACTTCCGTGACCCATAACTTTCTCGTTCGAAGTCCGATTTTGGCGTGCCGCTTGTCTACGGATTCGTATCGACTCAATCTACGTAACGGTTCTCGACCCTCAGCCATCGAACAGCCCGGTCAAGAAGTTAACATTTTACCCATGATCAGGGGCAAAATGGTCATTTTGTATCATTCATCCGATTTTGCTCAACCAATCACGGATTAACCTCACTAATCCTTGATAAGTCACTAATCTAATCCCAGAATTCGGGATGGGTCGTTACAACCTTCCCTCCTTAATTAATTTCATCCTCGAAATTCCAACCGACCTAATTCCAACCAAACTTGCCTCATTAATTAATTTCGTCCCCGCGTTAATTCATTTCCTCTGCCCCTAGCTTAGCATAATCAACAAGGCAATTTACCCTTACTGATTACCAGACCTCGGTAACTCACCTCAAGCTTGCCACAATCACCTCGGTCCATCCTTCAGAATCGAGTGAAGTTGCAAGCATATTGTAATGTCGCCTTGATATGCGCGCCGTACGCCTGCCCGGGTCAATCGTCGTCTCTGGGGTTCCCAAACCTATCCAAATCACTTTAGAGGGTTTCTAACTACTTAATTAACCCCTCACTAAAGCCCCCTAATTTTTTGGAATTGTTAACTATTTTTAAACGCGCTCTGAAACCTTCGGACGACCCGAACTATATCGAGACGATGTCTGATCGACTCGAAACTAGTCCCAAATTGTTCGTTTCATCGAATAGATTCTTTCACATGTTGGAACCGCCCCCAAAAGCCTCACCACGCGCCGCTGGTTGGCTCTGCGCGTGGGCCTCACGCGCCACTGCACAGGGTCATCGTTTTCCTCAGCTAGACCGGTCTGAACCGGCCGGTCCGATTTTTCCTGCAACTTGGACCAACGTGACCGGTTCAGCCTCATTCCTCCTTCAATTTTTGTCCTTTTTTGTCCTAATCAATTTTAAACTTCTTAATTCGATCTTAGGAACCTAGATATATGAATTAAAACACCTAAAACCTCCTAAAACCCATGAACCCAATTTGTCCCTCACGGTTCAATAATTCCAAAAACTTCCCAGGGCTTCCTCAGCCTCTAACCATCATCAAAATCATCATATTACCTTCCTAACAACCCAATAAGCTCATTCTAATCACCTAAATCTGTCCATAACGTCACAAATTTAAAATGGAAGGAATCGGGTAAAACGGCTTACCGTGCTCGAGCTGCCACCGCCGTCCACGGCGGTGCCATCCTGGCCAGACACCACCTTCCTCACGGCCCTCCTCTCACTCTCTGGGCCTCACAACCATGATCATAGGGGTAAGGGTTTGGATTGGGGTGGAAGGTTTTGATCGGGTTTGGTGGAAATGGTCGAATACAAAGGAAGGGAAGGATATGCATGAATGGAAAATGATGGAGAATGGATGAATGACACTTGTCATTCATCCATTGGGTCTGGAAAAGATCTGGGGGCCCACTAAATGCTAAAAAGGCCTCTGTCCCGTAAAACATGCAATAGTACGTTCGAATTTCTGTGAACCGTAACTTCTCCCTCGAACGTCCGAATTGACGTGCTGCCTATCTATGGATTCGTATCATCCCGATCTACGTGACGGTCCTTGACCCTCGACCATCGAATCTCTCGGGTTAAAAGTCAACTATTTGCCCCTTTTCAACCAAATTACCAAAATACTCCCGAACATCCGAACGTCATAACTTCTTCCTCGAACGTCAAAATTGGACGTGCCACATGTCTATGAACTCGTGACATTCCAAACTACGTCACAATCATTGGACTAATTCCATTTGACAGACTGAACGAAGAGTCAACGTTTCGCCCATTCTAGGGGCAAAATCGTCATTTCACCCTAAATGTCCCTTAATCCTCGTCTAATCCCCGATTAGCCTTACTAATCCATCATTAAGTCTTAATTAATCCTGATAATTCGGGACGGGTTGTTACATCTGAGCCGCTCAAGTACTGATGGCCTAGGGCACTTTGGACTATTTTCTCTACGAGTGTGACTTTCCTCACCAGAGTCACCTAGCGAGGTGTCCCAAGATATTGTTCGGCATCAGACCGTTTCCTTCCATGGTCTCCTTGGAACATTCTCTTGTCATCTACATGAAGTAGAATGTCTCTTTGGTTCTTGGGTCGTTCTTCTGCCAAGAGTTGCTGCACCAGCTCTGACTGAAGTTGAACTTGACTGTTCAACATTTCTACATGTTGTGCCAAGTTGTCCTGAGGAGGTTGGCGGTGACTCCTCCCTAAGATGTCATGGCGCCCATCCAGGAAGTCCCGCAGATCCATGTTTGCAGTGGGCTAACTCTGCCTTGATGCTCCTCCCACCATCTGCCTGCTTGTCTGCTATAAGGTTGAAGTTCCTTCCCCTAGCGCAGACACTTGGTTTGTTGGAGATGGGAATGCTTCGAAGCTGAAGGTTGGCATCCTTCACTGTGTCTCCATGGGCGCTTCTATGGACACACATCAGGGACGAATTGGGCGCTCCTCCGGAGTCTCTATGTGAGCTTCATTCCTTGTCTGAGGAGTTGAGGCAGAAACACCTTCTCCAGCTGAACGAATGGATCGACGAACCCTAGCCATACCCGTCCAGAAAATCTTGAATGGAAAGTTGTTGTCGAACGATGAACACGTTCAAGATCTTCGAACAACGTTATGAACGATGAACGATCGTGAGTGCTTCTTCTTGAATATCTTCAAGCTCTCAATGAAAGCACCAATTGTTGAAGCTGAATTCGCCATTTAAACTCAAAAGACTCAAGGATCCCTACAAACAAGTAAATGATAAGTTATCGTTCGTTCAATGATCGAGACCCGGGGGGTGTTCGACCAAGAACACTCCAATGCTTAAGTCAGCTTCGAAAGAGAAATCTCAAGAGTTTAAGTAGTGTTGAACAGAATTACCTTTATTGGGAAATTTGTTCCCTTTATATAGGGGTGAGTAGGATGTTCAATTACCATAGTTTTTATGTGGGACAAATGCTGCTCAATTTGCGTGCTAACACGTGTTACACATATCAATGGTGGAGAGTGTAACGACCCGTCCCGAATTCCGGGATTAGATTAGTCACTAATCTTGATTAGTGAGGTTGAACGGTGGTTAGTAGGGCGGAATCGGACAAATTGTGCGAAATGACCGTTTTGCCCTTGATCGTGGGCAAAATGTTGACTTTTTGATCGGGCGGTCAAATGGACTTTGACCGATGACCGTGACGTAGTTCGGGACGTCACGAGTTCATAGACAGGTGGCACGTTCGATTCCGACATTCGTAGAGAAAGTTATGGTGTTCAGAAGTTGAGGGGCATTTTGGTAATTTGGCATACTAGGGGCCAAATGTTGACTTTTTGACCAGGAGGTCCGATGGGCGAGGGCCAAGGACCGTTACGTAGGTATCGTCGATACGAATCCAACGACAGGCGGCATGCCGAAATCGGAGATTCGACGACAACGTTATGGTCAAGGAAACGAACTAACGAACCGAGGCTCAGATTAAAATAATAATATAATAATAAATAGTGACCGTTGACCCTACACACCTGGATGAGTGACAAGTGTCACTCATCCCTTGAAACCAGAATCCTTGTCTTAGGGGAAACATCATTATGATGTTTTAATCATTATTATTATTTTAATTAATTAATTATTAAATCATTTTATTATCCATTAATCTCCTCTGTTTTCCTTAACCGTGTACAACCAAATCCAGTTTTCTCCCACCCTTAATTCCTCTTCCATTGCTGAACCTGAGAGTGCGAAATTGTGAGTGAGTTGTGTGTGAATTCAACTAGGTAAACACGAGAGATTGACAGTGAGGAGGAACTGGGAATTCGAAAAATTAAGTTTTGGGAGGGAAAATCAAATTGGAAGAATTGAGCTGTGATGATCGAATTGGAGCTTGGAAATATCTTCCTAAGGTTGTGACGAGTCGATCCACATCAAAAACGAGAAGAATTGGTGCCGTTTTGGCTCTGATCGAGCTTGGTGACAGAGGAAGAAATCGAGGCTGAGTCGTGATCATGGAGTGTTTAGACGACGGAATTGAGGTGGGGAAATTACTTCTCATGATCCCACGATGCTTTTGGGTTCATCAATTGAAGGAAAACGTTGGAGAATGGCAGAACTCCATGGTTGAACAGTGACGGTGTTCGAGCTTGAGTCGTGACGATTGAGCACAGGATTGATGCAATTGATGTGGGGGAATTGTTCCTTAGGGTCCGCTGATGCTTCTGGGATCATCAATGGGAAGAAACCTGCAGCAATTGAAGGAATTCCATGAACGAACAGTAACCAGGTGTTCTTGGTGTTCATCGTCGAATCGTGAGGTTTGGAGTATGTAATCGTGTAATTGTGATTGCAGACCTTTAATTAAACTAATAACGAAACTAATTGAATGATCAATTGATGTAATTAAGGCTGAATTGATGGACATTGAACCGGGTTGTGTCGCGGGTGAATTGGACCCGTTTGCTAGGCAAACGGGTTGGGCTGGTGACACTGTAGCAGGCGCGTGAGTTTCACGCGCAGCCACTCACGGCGGCGCGTGGCGGCGCGTGGACACGAATCTCGAGGTGAGGTCAACATGACTTCTGTCCTATTTAATGTAACGGACATTTTGGAATTGGTTTCGTGTCGATCGGACACCGTCTCGATAGTGTTCGGGATGTCCGAAGGTTTTAAATTATGTTTAAAAAATAAGTAAAAATTCGGGAAAATTACGGGACTTTGATAGGATGTTAATAATGAGGTTAGTGACCCTCTAATGTGATTTGGACAGGATTGGGAGTCCCGGTGATAGTGGTGTGGCCCGGGAGGGCCGGTGGCACGCGTATCGAGGCACACGGTTAAAACGGTCTGTGAGTGGACTTTGGTTTTATAAATCCTATGCATGCTTAAATGTGTTATATGCTTTATATACATGATTTCTATGATGGTATTTGTGAGCATTGATTTCGGGTATGTTGCACGTATTTCGAAGTGTTTTCCGTATTCCACGTATATCGGGATTAACGGTTTATTTGTGGTTTTGCGTGTTTGTGGTTAAATAAATAATATGATAAAACGGTTTTTATATTGGAAAGATGAATTCGGGCTTGAGGCCCACTTGTTTTGGAAATCTCGGACTTTGAGTCCATTTGAGTACGTAATCGGGCTGCGGGCCCAGTTGGTTTATAAGTCGGGCTACGGGCCCAGTTGGTTTATAAATCGGGTCGTGGGCCCAGTGGTTCATAAAGTCGGGCATGAGGCCCAGTTGGATTAAAATTGTGATTTCGGGTCAGTGACCCTATATTTAATAAATGTGATTTCGGGTCAGGGACCCTAAATGGAAATGTGTTGTTTTATGGAAAATTCGGGCAGGGCCCATTGTGATGTTGTGAAATGAATTAATAAAAACTGTTTTCCATATACCATCTTGATACAAGGATATATGATGGTCTCCTCCAGATGTCTGGGACACTGGGGAAGTCACGGTGCATTTCCTGTGAAGGGTCACCATACGGAGCAGCCGGACCGTATGATGACTCAGGAGCAGGATTGCTATGATTGACGTCTGGGACGTCAGACATCAGGGATGTCAGATTTATGGACCCGGAGAGACCCCGGGCAGCACGCGTAGCTTATGAAACCGTGAGACATGACGTCAGGGACGTCTCGCATCAGGGATGCTGGTGATGGTAATGGTAAAATACGAATTCATGAAATGGCTTTCCGGGTGGATTTATGATTGTGTGAATTTAATGGATTGATGTTCATTTATGGTCGTGGGTGGTGACCCACATGGTTGTTTATGTATAGTTATGGTATTTCACAGTTTTGGGCTGAGTTCCCACACTTGGTTTTTGGTTGACGGTTTTTGGGCTAAGGCCCTAATGGCTCGGTTGAGCAAACGTTTTGGTTACTGGTTTTTGTGGCATGCATACGTTTTTATTGGAGGGCAAAAATGTCTTATAAATGTATTTGGTAAACTTATTGGTTTTGTCCACTCGCAGCTTTTGGTTTTAATGCCCTTCAGGTTGATTACGGATGCGATTGCAGCAGAGACTGGGACATTGCACACCTCCTCCATCGATCCTTGCGCACTCTGGATGCCCCGTTTGGGCAGTGGCTCTTGGTTATCCCTTGTCCGACACCCCCCCTTGTTGGACGGGAGCAGGGCACATTCCAAGGTAATCCCGGGGGGATTGGGATGGGTCCTGTCAACTTGGTATCAGAGCACGGTTGCTCTTTTGTGTGTGCAGGTCGAGGGTGTGATGTCTCTTTGGGCTGCAATTCGTTATCAACCTGATAGATAGTTTTTGGGTTTGGATAGTGGATGGAGTGTGATTGGCCCGATACGCCGTGCATTAAGGTGATTCGACCCAAGTGGGGTTGATTGTGATGAACTGGTATTGTGGGACCGTCGGTTCGGTCATGTGATATTAAATTGTTGTGCTGCTAGGTGCAGCCAGGTTCGGGGAACCTCATGTGAGTAATGGTCTAAAAATGTGAACCCTTGTGGTGGTTTCAAGTGAGAGGTATGTTGGTTCGTCGGAGTTGGCGGATGACCTAGTGGTGGAACCCACGTTGATGGGATGGTAGGATTGGATCTGACGTCTATTCGATGTCTAGACCGCGGGGTCGGTCAGGTTGTGGATTTTAGATTACGGAGAGCTGTTTGGTTCGGTTGAACCATAGGGTGTGATTGTGAAACCCTAATATTAAAAAGGTAAACCTTAATTGTGGCTAGTGGATGAGAACTTGTGCTGCGACGAGCGGTTGAGGTCATGGATTACCATGTGGATGGCTCTGGTGAGTCTAGGCAGAACTATGGGATCCGATTTACGGATACGGTTCTGAGATGAATTATGGAATCCCGTGCAGGATCGGGTATTAGTGTGAGGTATGGATGCGGATCTCGATAGCAATGACAGTTAGTCGGTAGTCATATGGAGATGACTGGCTATCGAGGGTAATCAGTGTGGTCATAATACTTGGGGATCAGGGGACGTTCGGGGAACGTTCATTTTCCTGATGTGGATTGTCAGAATAGTGGTACCCATAGTCATGAGGTACGAGATCGTCGTTCCGTATGAACGGAGATCCAGGGTTGTCGTATTTGCACACGGTGTGCAGTATGGATGGTTGCATGTTGGTACTTTTGTGCTGATGCTAGTATGGATACCTGTGTGCTGATACTAGTGTTGTTGATAGAGTGTTGGTGCTGGTACTAGCGCTGGTGCTAGTGTCGATAATGGTGTTGACGATGAGCCACAAGTCGGGGTGTGACTCCGTCATGATGAACATATGTTCGGTCTTTGAGATTCGGTAGTGGTTGAGTGATGGACTAGATGAGATCCAGTTAAGAGTGTGATGTGTTGGGATAAGTCCCAATAGTGGTGAGATAACCAGCGATGAGTGGATGAAAAAGGTATAATTGAGAACTTGGGAAACCGAGTGTTGAACCTGTAAAGGTTGGGATTTGCGAACGGAACAATAACGGATTGATTGTGGACACGGAGTTGTCCAAGTGAATTGAGGAGGTAGGAAGTCTAGTGGTTAGACTTGACGTCTTGTTGGGAGCATGTCTGTTTCCAACATGGTTGGAACCTTAGTGTTGAGGAAAGTTGTGATTGAGGAACGAGAGTGGTGTTCGTTTTTGGTGATTGGTATTCCGAAGTCATTAGGGTTGACTTCTTGCTTTCTGCCCTGGCAGACATTGACTGTAGTTACCAGTACGTTGAGCGTGTATTGGTTGGTGAACCCATGTGTGTTGTGAGGTCATTAGGAGGAGCTACGTATTCGAAATTAGGTAAACGAGATTTTTCATTTTCTGCTTGGTGGCAGAAAATGTTGTGGTACATGGCGTGGTGAGTGCATCGAGTTTTGGTTGCATCCACGTAGGATGAGTTTTGGCGTCATTGTGTTGGATCATCCTTGGTTTTCCTAGGTGGAATGACAAGGATCGATACGAACTTGGTTGTGTGAGTCGTAAATGACGGGGTTGAACTTCTTTTCGAAGTGGGGCCCGTATGGTATTCTACTCGGGTGAGTAGGTTTTCAAGGTAGTTGAATTTTGTCAACCTTAGACGTGTGGAGATTGGATTGGCTTCCCTATGAAGTCCATCAAGTGTATTGAACGGGTAACCGATAGGTTCGGTTTTGGTGTGTCTTGGTAAATGTGAACGAGATTTCGGGATTTGGAATCGAATTTCTGGGTGACGATTCAGGATTCGATTTTGGAACTTGAAAGTATATTTCCGAATTTGGGTACGGAATGGTTATTCCAAATGCTAGCTTACGGAATAATGATTTCGGATTCGGATTTGGAAATGAAATAAAATGTGATGTCTGGGTTTGGATCCGGGATTTCTTACGAAATTGCGGATTTGGATTCGGAATTGGAACTAGATGTTGGGTGGAGTTTCGATTTCTCTCATGCTGGATTGGGCAAACGTACTCCATTATTGGAACGCGTTCGGCTATGACCTAGGTGGTTGTAGTCTGGTTATTAGGTAGATGTGTGTACTTCGTACATGGTTCGAGGTACAATACCTTGTCGACTTGTGATGTCTCGTTATGGTATACAAGTTATACCCGAGGTGTGTCGGTGAACGTGTTGGTGGTCGGATTGGTTCCGATACCATGGGATTAGTTGTGGGCCGGACATTACTATGCAATGGGTCATGGTATTTCCGATGTGTTTAATTACACACAGATCGTGTGAAAGGTCGGTAAGGATATATTTAAGTCAAGTAAGTTGGTGGCTTGTGTGGCCACGAGTGAGTCTAGTGTCAGTTTTCGACTGACAACAACTGTGTGGTGACAGATTGTCAGGATGTGTCAACATAGATTGTTGAGTGGGGTCAGCTGACTCCTAGTGGGAGTGGGAAAGGAACCGTCGAGTTGTTGCGTCAACGAGAGGGTGGATTTGACAAGTGGTGTCAAATTCGAAACAAGTAGTTTCAGTCATTCGACGGGGTCGAATGTAATCGTTGCGTTTTGAGTACTAGTGGTACGTTTGGGTGTAGACAAGTTTTGTCTAAGTAGTTGGTGTACGGGTGTACACGTGTTGCGTGGTCGATTCCACTTTCCACGGGGTGTTTGTGGAATCAGGGAAATCGAGTTTCGAGAGCGAAACTTATTAAGGAGGGAAGTACGTTGAGATTAGAGCGGTTGGAATTTCGAGGACGAAATTTATCAAGGAGGGAGGATTGTAACGACCCGTCCTGAATTCCGGGATTAGATTAGTCACTAATCTTGACTAGTGAGGTTGAACGGTGGTTAGTAGGGCAGAATCGGACAAATTGTGCGAAATGACCGTTTTGCCCTTGGTCGTGGGCAAAATGTTGACTTTTTGATCGGGCGGTCAAATGGACTTTGACCGATGACCGTGACGTAGTTCGGGACGTCACGAGTTCATAGACAGGTGGCACGTTCGATTCCGACATTCGTAGAGAAAGTTATGGTGTTCAGAAGTTGAGGGGCATTCTTCTGAAGTAGAATGTCTCTTTGGTTCTTGGGTCGTTCTTCTGCCAAGAGTTGCTGCACCAGCTCTGACTGAAGTTGAACTTGACTGTTCAACATTTCTACTTGTTGTGCCAAGTTGTCCTGAGGAGGTTGGCGGTGACTCCTCCCTAAGATGTCATGGCGCCCATCCAGGAAGTCCCGCAGATCCATGTTTGCAGTGGGCTAACTCTGCCTTGATGCTCCTCCCACCATCTGCCTGCTTATCTGCTATAAGGTTGAAGTTCCTTCCCCTAGAGCAGACACTTGGTTTGTTGGAGATGGGAATGCTTCGAAGCTGAAGGTTGGCATCCTTCACTGTGTCTCCATGGGCGCTTCTATGGACACACATCAGGGACGAATTGGGCGCTCCTCCGGAGTCTCTATGTGAGCTTCATTCCTTGTCTGAGGAGTTGAGGCAGAAACACCTTCTCCAGCTGAACGAATGGATCGACGAACCCTAGCCATACCCGTCCAGAAAATCTTGAATGGAAAGTTGTTGTCGAACGATGAACACGTTCAAGATCTTCAAACAACGTTATGAACGATGAACGATCGTGAGAGCTTCTTCTTGAATATCTTCAAGCTCTCAATGAAAGCACCAATTGTTGAAGCTGAATTCGCCATTTAAACTCAAAAGACTCAAGGATCCCTACAAACAAGTAAATGATAAGCTATCGTTCGTTCAATGATTGAGACCCGGGGGGTGTTCGACCAAGAACACTCCAATGCTTAAGTCAGCTTCGAAAGAGAAATCTCAAGAGTTTAAGTAGTGTTGAACAGAATTACCTTTATTGGGAAATTTGTTCCCTTTATATAGGGGTGAGTGGGATGTTCAATTACCATAGTTTTTATGTGGGACAAATGCTGCTCAATTTGTGTGCTAACACGTGTTACACATATCAATGGTGGAGAGGCTTCCACATGTCATTCCCGTTTGGGCCTAATGTTAGGGCTATGTAAGCGTTGTGGGCTTCGGTCATGTTCGATGCTTGGGCTTTAAGTATTATTGCGGGGGTAATTTGGTCATTTTGAGAATTATGGGTCACGTGACAGCTTCACATTCTTCCGGTGATTTTGGGTTCCACAATAATCAAATATGGAACAAGAATAAGAAAATAATAGATAGAGAGACATATAACAAATGCCACGGTCATAGTTCGAGCGGTGGCAATTAGATGATAGATGTGGTCATTAAGCTGCTGCATAATGAGGGAAAGATGAGAGACACAGATGTTTTATGTGGGATAAAGAGGCGTTGCAACAGATTGAGGGAGAAAAAAAGTGCTGCCAAGTAAGGGAGAGAGGGAGACGGTGCAGAGTAGGGTGAGCGAGGTTTTCTTTCTTCTCTCTTGTGTGTGTTAAGTCCTTTCAAGCCCGATAAGAATTAGAAAACTTGAAATATAAGGAATATTGAATTCTCGCATAGTCCGACGTTATTGTACTAAAATGGCCATAACTCCTTTAAGAAATTTCCAATTCACAAACCGTAAAATTATCTAGAAGCTATACTTCTGTATTTTTTCAACGATATATGACCCATTAGCTAGGTCTTCCCGAGCATGTGCATTTAATTCGAGAAGTTGACACACATGCTCAAGTCAGTTTCAAAGTTTCCTTTTTAGATTTCCAAGTAGAAACTAATTAATTCATTTAGTAACTTTGCTTCCAAAAATCTTACAAAATATGAAAACAAGCTAAGTATTAAGATATAAGAAAATAAGATAAAGCGTTGCTTAAATTGCTTAAATATACTCTTATCAGTACTAATAGCTAACAAACTCACATCACTAAAATTAGGCAAAATTACAAAGTAAGCCCACAAAGCCCAAAACAATCAGATCCTAACAGTGCCTATAATCCTAAACAAACCAGCTTCGCTAAAATATATAGTCACCGTCGTCAAACTCATCATATATGATATTAAATAACATGTAGAACATGACAGATCTGTGAAAAGCTTCGATCTAATTACATATAAAAGAGAATAAAGGACTAGCTATACTCAGATTTGTATTCTCCACATTGTATTTTGGTGCACGTAGAGAAACTAAAAAAAAAAACTATTCTTTCTTTTGTTGCCCTTCACTAAGTAAAAAGTATAAAAATATAAAATAAAGATATATCTTTTTTTTCACATACCCTATGTTTTTTCTTTCCCATTTCCGCATTTGATTTAATTCTTAACAACTCCCTATTATTTATGTAAAACACTCGGATATGGGTAATATATCGATTTTTTTATATCGATCTATTTGATTCATTTGATTTGTGCTCGAGATAGATGATGAAAATTATCATGTTCAGCTCTTTCAGGGGATGGATTCAGGTTATTGTTCTCTTATTTTGTTCCCGAAAAGTCATAGAGTAAGACATCCATTTCTCAATAAGATCACATTTTTTTATTTATTACATGATGGACTTCTCTCAAAAACATTGGCACGCGTGTAATGCGGTGCTCTACCTAATTGTCGGAACGAGTCTTTATACAATATCGATTGGTTCGTGTATTAGCAAACGATATAAATATATATAAATAAATTGATAAATCCAATCTCAATAACTCGGTTTCGAATGGCAATGCATCATGGTCCTAACATATATATATATATATTATCGCAAGGGCAAAAAACTCATCATTGTCTTCACTGTGCTAATAGAGGCTCTGGAAAAATCAGAATAGGTGTGCACTCATTTTCGGGTGGACTTACTAGGATGCTTTCAGCAGTTATCTGCTCTGCACTTAGCTACCAAGTGAGCCCGCTTCCTCCCTGGCCTTCACCCATGCAAGCGAAAGATTCCTCACTGTCGTAGCTGGTCCTTGCTCCCGACTCCGTTTTTTGTTTGATCAATTGGGAGAAATTACACCTTTATTGGATACCCGCAATCATAATCTTTCCTAGGAATTGCTGCTATGACTATAGGCGTGAAAGTACGAATAGTTCAACAAACCTCACTGCACTGATCATACTAAATTCCTTTTCGTTGATTTTCTCAATCAATACCCTTACCTAAAATCCCCCTTAAATATTTGTTCTTTTTCCCTGCATCCTGTTGCTAGAGGATTCATCGCCTTGGATTCATGAAAGCCGCGACGCTTCAGCAAGTAGCGATGCTGCAACTGCTCCTCTAATTTGTATTGGATTGTAATTTGTACGAAGTATGGATGGTCTAACTATGAAATTTATCCTGATTTTCACTTTCCATTTATTCTGATTTCACTTTCCACTCATTATGTACCGATCACTCATATGTGGGAACCAGTTTGTGCAACCAAGGTTCATTAATCTATTGTTGTGCTAAGTTTCAGGCAGAGAAGCCAAACCCCGCAAAGGACCATTCAGCAGCCTTGGCATTCAATCACCAAAATAACTAGGGTTTCATACTCAATCAATGAATCATGAGGCAAACTGAAAGCTACAATTATAGATAATATAATAACAAAACTAAAAACTCATTAATTAACCAGATAAATATACATAACAACCCTTCTTAATAGGTAACATATGTAACAGAATGTGAGTCCCCAGTTGATGGCGAGCTCACCCAAACAAATGCAGTGTTCCTATACTCTCCTGCCATCCCCTGTTTTCTCTACTACGATGATCCATAATACTTAGAAGTAAATCCATCGTGTAGGAAAACAAAGATACAGATACAGTTATCTATAGCTCCCTTTCTGCTTGCTTGGCGACAAGCTCGTACAGAAATCAAGCCATCATTTACTATACATGGTGATCTACAGCTACAGGAGTCCCCTTTAGATTGCAGCAGCTGAAATTTTAGCCACGCTGCAAAAACCAGCATTCCTTTAATACACAAATTTCCACTGCAGCATTCTCTGACAGAACAAGAACCTTGTTCAATCTTTAAATTTTAGAAAACATGAATTGCATGACTAAGATACAAAGGATAACATGAATAAGGGTTTCAGACTTTCGTCCCTAATCTATATGAAACTTTCAGGAGCCCAATGACCATTTCTTTTTTACCATGAATTACCACATAACATTCCACTATATGCAACCACAACCCAATTTGAATCCCTGGTTCTAACTAACCAAATTCTGCCAACACAAATTATTGAACTACTCTGCCAACATAAATTATCGAACTACGCAAATTTGATTCCTCCAAGGATACGTAGGACGTTTAAAAACTCAATCTAGATGCAATTACAAATTTCCAAATTCAAATCGAATCAGTGGTTTCTCAAACCAAATTCACTCAAACACATCCAAACACCCAAACACAAAATTTTAAATTCACTCAAACACTCATCCAAACACCCAAACAATAAATTTTAGTTTTCAATGAGTTATCCACTCAATGAAAATCGAAACACCCAAAACATATCATCCATGAACTACAGTTGGCTTGAAATCTTGATCCCTCAAAAGGGGTAGGTAAGCAAGCTAAGGGTCAACAAGCTTAAGATGCAGTCACAAAATTAAGGACACACAAACCCTTTCAATTAGATTTTATTCAAGTTGGAATCAAAGGGCGTTCTCTTGTAACAAGAGATTATAATTAGGAGACACTTTGACTTGAATGGGTCGAACCTCAATAAAATAAAACCCCATTACGATTGTAGTGGTGGTGAAACTATAACAAGTGACAATTTTTTGTAGAATTTGGCCCCTATCAACCAAAGCATCAAATCCAAAACTAACCTTCATGAACTTCAGAATATCCATGGCAATTAAAGCACAATAGCCGAAATCTGCCTTAGAAACGTCTGGATTTCTGCTGTGGAGGGTATCCCATCCCCATGCCAGTATCTTTCCTTCTCAACTGGGTTTGAAAATTAAGTTAAATTAAATTAAATACTAGCATGCATCAAGGGGAGGAAGCAACACTTTTACAACTCAACAATTTTGGACCCATCACAATATACCTGTTGTTGGTGATGGGGCTGGGCTACGCCACGCTGCATTGGGATACCACCAGGATTCATTCCGCCACCCATCCCGGGCTGAGATGCAAGATTATAAGCAGTCATGCCCTGAGGCTGCATTCGTTGCATGATTGGCCTGGGCATGGATCTGTTTATCCCTACATGAGCACCTGACATGCTTCCAGATACTGCATTTCCGGATGATACCTGGTCCAGAAAATCAGATCATGAGCAAGCACACATACCCCAGAGAAAAAAAGCTAGCGATTTGAGACTTCAGACCTTCTCGAATGAAGACATCATTTTTCACGCCTTACACTCATATGTAGGAAAAAACTCAAAGTAGGGATTTGTTCAATGCAAGGAATCAATATAACGCAGATCAATAGTTGAACAAAATTCAAATATAATGATACTTATAACTTAATAAAAGGAAGGAAAAAAATGTGGTACGGTTATTTTTGAAATAGATATCAGGATGGCAACACAACTATTGCTAAAATTAATATCCCCATAAAATATATCTCCATATTCAAATTTTCTTAACGAAAGATTTATGCTGTGAGAAGAAAAAGGAGATAAATGAAAGTTTAAACATCTCAAAAAAGTAAATGTGCTGAGATTTTGCGAACAGAATACTTTCCACAGTAATTTATAGAAAGGCACACTATAATTTATAGAAAAGCACACTACCATAATTTCTTCTTCTATGTCACATGTGTCACGCATCAACATCACTGAAATTTTGGAATGGTTAAACATGTGCATATGCCAGCCCTGACGTAGTAGACAAGACAATTGGGTAGCCCTCCCTTACATTTCTTTATTCTAGTTTTCTCTGCCATTTTGTCTCAAATACCAACTTAGTTTGCTAAAAAAAACATGGCCCATTATTAGGATGTCTTTTAAATAACTGCAGCTTTGGAACACAGAAACTACTAATTTAGTTTTAAAACCATGTAAGCATACCGGTTGTGGAGGTTGAAGGCTAGTTGTCCCTTCAAAATCTGTGGTTGTATCTACTGAACGAGTAAGATAATTTACTACTTTCTCTCCTTGGGTGGGTACCAATGCACTGATCATTGATATAACATATACCTGGTCAAAATGAGGGCGATAATACAATAGCATCTAGTACACGTTCTCCTTTTCCAGCTGTTTTCAAAAGTTATCTTTTGCATTCATATAAGTTGGTCAAAGTATTAAAAAATAAAGACTCAAAATGGTTAGCCTATCACAACGGAAAAGGTCTAAAGCAAAAATGGGCAGGAATAGATAAAGAAAAGGGAAAAGGACCTTACTTGCGCCCTGGTAGAGGTTCAATACGAAAATACCTGAGGAACAAAATATATGAAGATTTTTAGGTTACGGGACTCTCTTGCTTATGACAACCTTATTCAAGAGTATCAATATTCTTAGCATACTAACAGTGAGTTCCTTCAAATAACTTGCTGTCACATCAGTCTATGATGGTTGATTTTAAGTTCTTCAAAAAATAACACATGTTACCATAAAACTTCTTACGTGGCCCAATTTCTAAGATCGAGAAGTGAACTGACTATACCAATACCAACTTCTATGGAAAGCCCAACCATATTATTCATTTTACATGTTTCCCTTTTCTACGACTCTGAAACCAGACTCTAAAATGAGCTTTATTAAGTCTATGCTTCCTATTAACCATTATGACAATTTGTAAGTGCAAGGATATAGGGAGAAGAATATTGGAAGAAATAAGTGTCCACAAAATTATTCATTTTACATGTTTCCCTTTTCTATGACTCTGAAACCAGACTCTAAAAGAGCTTTATTAAGTCTATGCTTCCTATTAACCATTATGACAAATTGTAAGTGCAAGGATATAGGGAGAAGAATATTGGAAGAAATAAATGTCCACAAAATTATTAATTTATAGAAAAAAAATATATATGAAAACTAAAAGTAAGCGCAAGGGGAAATGAAGAAAGGAGAGAGAATACAAATCATAATACGAAGATGTAAGAGCCAAGAAGCGTACTCATGCTCTAAAGCTTGTGCAGCAGTTATACGCTTTCGAGGATCATATCTGCATTCATAGTTGTTTGAGGAAAAAGCACAGATTAATATATTTTACAAATGATAAACATAACAAATTATCGATCTACCAACTTAACTGAATGAAATATGACTGAAAACAACCTAAACTGCTTGCAGATTACAGCCCACTGTATCCATGAACATGTATTTTTAAGCTACACACTTTTAGATCGGCCAATTTTAATCAACAGTTGGTTTGGACAAATGATTAGCCTTGTAATTAATTGCATAAAGGTAAAATAGGAAATACAAGTTTGGTGTGAATATGATTAGCCTTGTAATTAATTGTATCTCATTCTCTCCTATTTTCCCGGGAAAGACAAATGAAATTCTTGAAAATTCAAAAGGCAACTTACTCCAGCATCTTAGATAGGAGGTCATATGCAGGACTCTTTGGAGAGAGGTGAACTACACTATTTAGTGCAGTATTATCACTGTCAAAAGCATCCAAAGACATAAAGAAGAAAAAAAATGGTTAGTTTGATCAAGAAAAGAATGAAAATGAAGCCACACATAGGAGACAATTAGACAAATATAATTGCTTCAGATGCTCATAACAAGTTTTATATACTTTTTCTTTTATTTTGGATTGAACAAGCTTAAATAAATAAAAAGGAATATGAGAAAACTTACTATTTATGCGCTTGAATATGTTGTAGGTCTTGTTGCCAGTGTGGAAGGTTTGCAAGTGCTGGCCACTTTTCCAGTGTAGGATGGCCTGATGTGATAACCATGGGCTGTAAGGTCGTTCCCGGGAATATACGAAGAAGAAAAATGGCCTCAGAAAGTAAACGACGTACCTAGAACCTTGAATATCTTGTCAAGTTGATCAAGCTGCAAAAATTGACAAAATTTATACGAAGACAACAGGATCAAAAAGGGTATAAAAATACTCTTGGAAATACAATTATCATATGAAAATGTAAGGAAAGTTGAGGATAATATATTATTTACAGTGTTTCCCAACCTGGAAAGGATTCGGTGTAGCTTTGACTTCTGCCCCTTGAAATAATGGCTTCAAAGTCAAAAGCTCAGCAAAGATGCATCCAACAGCCCACATGTCTACATTACGTATTGAGGAAACACTGGTTTCTTAAACAAGTACAAGCTTACTATAGTTCTCGCAATTGTTAGCATATGACTAAACAAGCATATCAATATAAACAGTACTATAGATCAACAATTAAAGCAGGAAGCTCTATGCTCCCAAAAAGGAAAAAAAGAAAAATGAATCCACAAATACATTACTTTCATTAAATTTGGCTAGCAACTTAAATTTTCTAACATCTTCCAATTTAATTATTTAATAATATAGCAATGTCTTTACTGTCTTCTATTCTTTAGTAGTTCTAGCCTTCTAGGTTAGACATATGTTGACCTGGAGAGAATGAGATGCGCATGAGAACGCAGAGGGTAGCATGTTGGCAATAAGTTCTTGAGTTACACACAAACAATTTCTTCAATAATTCTATGTTAAGCTCTAAAATATTAATCCTTTCATCGTACGTTGGAACTCATGGAGGTGATTGACAAAGCAGATATCCTATTACATCACCTAGTGAAAGGAATGCTTAACCAAAGGGCATAAAACAACATGCACATTACTTCAGAAGTCGGCTTGTCTAGGAAATAAATAAGAATGACATAAATAATATCAACAGAAAAAAAATATGTCCAAAGGAAAAAAAGTTTGCACAAGCGATAGGACTAGAGAAACCTTTTAGCACTCGTGTAACTATGAATGAGAGTGTAATCACATGTCAACCATATGGGAGTTCCTACAAATAGAATGAAAAACTTGGTGTCAAACGATACCAACAACGCTAGAAAAGGTTTTGGTGCTAAGTGGAGGAAGTGGATTGGGGGATGTCCAAGGTCAGCAAATTTTTCTATTAGAACTAAGGGTAGGTCTTGAGGAAAGTTTGGAGCTTTGAGGGTATAAAAAAGGATGGTCCTTTTTCACTCTTTTTGTATATCTTGGTGGTATATGTGTTACATAGAAATTCAGTTCTTCAACTTTCTAGTAGAGATCTTCAGAAGTATGCAGCAATTTACTCTGTGTTTGTCAATTGTCCATGGGTAATGAGATCCATATCAGCTTTCAGGAAGCTGTATGTGTGAGAAATTAGTCTCTATCAGTCCTCTTCCCCAAGGCTTTATAAGTTACCTAGGTACTTGACTCCCCTATAGCAAGATTTGTATCAATGCCTTTTTTATGAGCATAAGGGGATAGATGTTAGGGAGCACTAGGAGAGACCGAGCTATCTTTTCTCTCTTTGAACATTGATTTCTTCACAGTTGAAGAATACTCCTTCGTCAGCCATTTTACATGATTGGAAGGCTGTTAGCATTTGTTTGTCTAGGTTGGCTGTACAGTGACTCATTTGTTGTCTTATCTGTGCAATCGAGTGAAATTTTGATGCTCTACAATTTTAGCTGTTCAATAACATATCTAAAAAAAAAAACAAGAAAAGGATACCAACAGCACTTGTGTAGTGCTTAGCCCCAAGCAGCAATTCTGGTGCACGGTACCAAATGGTTACCACAACCTGCAAGAATTATAGTTAGGACATTAAAAACTTATCAGAAGTCTTTTTTTAAAGAAGGTATATAATAGTATTTAAGTAGGGAATCAAACAAAGTCTTATAGTCCAAAACATATGAATAGGGCATGGGCCAAGTACACAAAATTTAAAAATAAAAAACACACCTAAAGCTTAAGAGATCAAACAAATCAATAAGGTCACTGGGCAGTTTTGGTCACTATTTTTAGGCTCGAAAATAAATTAGGGCACCGCCATTTCCATTTTGCCTATATGGTTATTCATTCTACTTGCCCCCCTTAAGAAATTAAGAAAAATTGTAACTTCTGTTGGTTTTCCTTCATGGAAGGAGTGCATGCAGGGTCATTGTTGACATTTCAAATATCCCAACATTACAAAAAGAATTAAGAGTAAATATTCCCCATCTACAAGTTTATTGGTATAACTGGAAAACTACAAAATTTTTGTTTCCCTTTTATGAACAAACCAAACAATGAAAAGGAATCTTCCATTTCCCATCGTCTAGGGAAAACATGGGGATTGATTTCCATCAATTAGAATCCATGAACCGACAGGGCCTTTAGGAAAAACCAAGACATAATTCACGATACATCGTACATCATAATTTAGTTCAGTGAGAGACTTAAAGACAATCAAAATAAGAATACAAAGTGAATACATATGTTGCATTAACTAAAAGAAGAGAAATGTCAATCATGTAGTGCTTGGCGCTTGAATGAACTTATTATCTTTCTTTGAACTTAGCTCCTATATTGACTTAGCTGTTCAGTATACCTCATGCATAAACTCAAAGAAATATATGGTGGATAATGAACTATAAAAATGCCTCCTTTACCCCATTTTCAGACAGCGACTTCAAGGGGGCCTGATATATCCTCGCAAGTCCAAAATCCGCAATTTTAACAACTCCTTGTTCCTCTCCATCACCCATAACCTAGCAACCAAAATTCGGGTAAACATACAAGCAATGTTCTGTTGGTTCACAGTTTGCAAGCTGGAAAGGCAACTTATGAAACAAAAGGCATTGATTGCATGAGATGAAAGAATTGTACCAATATATTAGATGGCTTCAGATCACGATGAATGATCCAATTACTGCAAGGAAGGTTCCACACAAGCAGTCCATGAATAATGAAGATACAGACATTGAAGTGACATGATCATTAGCACATAAACAAAAGTGAAAGTCAACCCCATAGCCATACACACATACCTATGCAGATAATTCAGACCATTGAGCAGCTGCCAGAGCAAGGTTTTAATAGTGTACTGATTGATAGCATGATTAACTTTATCTCTGTGATGTCTAATTATTTCCTGTAAAGAACCAAGATATTGCTTTAGCTTAATCAATCAATCACATTAAGTAGCATTTGGTCTTTGAACCCAGAAAAGAGAAAATACCATATACTCACATAGAGGTCATGTTCGGCGTAATCAAAAGCCAAATAGAGCGACATGTCCGTGTGGTTTATGTGAACATTCACAAGTTTCACCACATTCTCGTGCGTTATTTCACGGAGCAACTGAAACATCCAAAATATACATTTTCTTAGTTATGATTTTTGTTCTATCTGTTGACAATTTTGTTAAATGGGAATTTCAAAATTAAAAACAAAAAATGGTTCTTGAAGCATGGGAAGAAAATAGAAAGGGAAAGAACCGTGATGACCAAAAAGGAAAATTTTGTTTCTTAATTATCTAAATCAAATATTCCCCTAAAAAAAATTCGAGCGTTACGTCTAAAATTGATAAAGGAAACAAAAACAAAACTAAGAAGGAAGAAGAAGACCATGATCTCGCGAATGGCGGTGGGGGAGACGCCATCACCGTCCTTGGACTGTTTGAATTTCTTAATGGCAATGGATTTTGCGCGATTGTGAGGAGAAGACTTGGTTCTGGCAAGGAAGACGAGGCCGTATGTGCCCTCTCCGATCTTCCCTATGAGATCGTACTGTTGCAGCCACTCCGGCTTATTATGACCACCGTGGTTGTGGTTGTGGTTGTGATTGTTATTGTTATGGCCTCTGTTGCCGCTTGCCATGCCATCACCCATGCTGTGCTTCCTCTGCCACTCCACCTATCTCTATGTCTCTCCTTTTCTCATCTTCTCCCTTCCCAGCCCTCTTTCCAAATTTTTATTTTTTCCATCTGGTTTTCCTTTCGAGAATTTCTTCCGCTGGTTTCTGCGGGACCCACAAATTCTCAAAATTTCACGATTATACTGCATAATACTTCTCACGAAATTTCACGATTAAATGTAAATTCTCAAAATTTGCAATTAATTAGTCAATTCCTTCCCTCAAATTAATTTATTACAATTTCTGTCCTACGTTTACTTACTAGATACGTGGGAGTATGTGTAATAAATTAGTCAAATTTTATTTTTACATCAATTTAATTTAAAATTTGTCCAAAAGCAATAAAATAAGTATGTAGCAAACTACCTAAATTTAACCTAAAATTTAATTTTCCTATTGAGAACCATTTCTAGCTAGTTATTTTTTTTCATCTCGTCTCTTTTTTATATTTTCTCTCCTTCATCCTCTACATCCTCTATTTTTAATTCTCAAAACTCATCATTATTTGCATTCACAAGTTCTAAACTTTCATAAATTATTGAAAAATTCAAAGAAAAGAAAACGAATTTCTAATTTTTTTTTCGTTTTAGGTCGTTAATTGACTCGAACTTTTTGTATATGATTGGAAAAAGTTTGATTCTTTCTAGTATTTGGGAAATGGAGTTTTGATGTTTCACAACTTTTAGGTGACGAACAGGAAGACCGAGTTGCTATGAACAGAGCTTGAGTATGATAATTTTACCACATTCAACACTTAGGAGGAAGAAAGGAAGAAAACTAGTCATTCAAAACATTTAACACATTCTACCTATTTATTTGAACCATTAAAAAATTATGTTAAAAACTAACCGTTGTAGAAAAAGTTATGTTTTTATATATTCAAATTTGAAAAAAAAAAATGAATTTAATATTCGAAGTTAGTGAAAATATAGAGTCTGATTTTGGTAGTTGTTAAAACTGGCTATCTATTAATAAATTTTGAGCTATTTGAAATTGAATTTGTCCAAAAAAATTAATTAGTCGGATGTGGATGTTCTAAGAGCATCTGCTATAAAGTAGTCAAATTTAAGCAATATTGGTTTATAGCAGATTAGATAAATTTAACCTAAATTTTAATTTTTTTTTTTTTATGAAGACTAGCTATTAGTAGCTAGCGGCCTCCGCTAACTATTTCTTCATCTTGTTTCTCTCTCATAGCTCCTTCATCGTCTTTAACCTTTCATTCTCACAAACTCTCTTCTTCATTCACAAAACTCATTTTCATTTGCATCCACAATTTCTGAACTTTTGTGGGTATCCAAAAATTCTAAGAAAAGAAAATGAATTTCCAATTTTTTTCGTTTCGAGATCGTTAAATTTTCATATAGGGTTGTAAAAAGTTTGATTTTTTTTTTTTGGCATTTAGGAAATATATGCATTGATGTTTTGCAGCTTTCAGTGACGATTAAGAAGGCCAAGTTGCCGCGAATAGTATTTGGGTATGATAATTTTTACATATTCAACAATTAGGAGGAAGAAAGGAAGAAAAGTTAGAAATTTTACCGTAAACCATGGTGCTAACATTGAGTAAAATGATACTGTAACGACCCGTCCCGAATTCAGGGATTAGATTAGTGAATAAGGCAGGATTAGTGAGGTTAATCGGTGATTAGTTGAGCGAAATCGGACGGACGGTGAAAAATGATCGTTTTACCACTAGTCGTGGGCAAAATATTGACTTTTGACTCAGGGACTTAAACGTAAGAGGATCGATGACCATGGCGCAGATCGGGATGTCATGAGTCCGTAGACAGGCGGTACGTCGAAATCGGAGGTCGAACGAAGAAGTTATGGTCACAGGAAGTTCAATTGGACTATGCACGCATTATGAGGCAGGGATTATGTGGCAATATCTGATTGGGCAGATATTTAGGTGGGATCCATGGATGAGTGACAAGTGTCACTCATCCCATTGGTCATTAACCCCAAAATGTGGATCTACAATGTGATTGGTCCACTTGGATTAAAATATATATATATTTCCACCCACCTCTCATCCTAGTCGTTCATCTCCACATTTCCCTCTCATCTCCACCGTCCATCTTTCTTTCTCTCTCACCTGATCATCAGCTATCATCCTCTCTGTTTTCATTCTCAAACCCGAACACCTTATTCTTCATTTTCCTCTAAACAAACAAACACACCACCTCACCATCACTTCACACCTGTGTTCGTGTGTGCAACCGTGAGAGACTGAGATTGACATGAGGCTGAGGGGGGGCAACAGTGACAACGTGGCCACCGTGGACGGTGGAGGTAAGCTAGGCCGAGAACCCCACATGTTTTCAAATTTGAAGAATGAGTTTTGGATGTGGTTTTGAGCTCCTTTTGATTCTAACATGACCTAGGGACAATAACGACTCTGTGGGGACCATTTGCGATGGGAATGGGTGGCTGGAATGGCGGTGAATGGCGGAGGAAGTCGTCGTCGCCATTGTTCGATCAAGGAGGTACGTTCTTAACCCTTTTCACGTGTTTTGTGGGCTTAGATCGATAGGAAACGATGTTAGAAATCTATAGGAATTGAAAGGAACAAGAATGGATCGAAAATGAGTGAGTTAAAGCACTGAACCGGTCATGCCAGTCCAGACCGGTCTGGTCCGGTTCAAAACCAGTGAACCCGGTCTGTCTCAAAGTTAGGGGTGATGAACAGTAGGCGTGTGGGCTTCACGAGCATCCCATTTTGGCGGTGCGTGGGGGCGCGTGAAGCATAGTTTGGGGATGACTTCAACATGACTTTTAATTTATTCGATGTAACGAACATTTTGGGACTGGTTTTGTGTCGATCGGACACCATCTCGATATAGTTTGGGATGTCCGAAGGTTTAGGATCGAGTTTAAAAATAGTTAAAAATTCGGAAAAATTGCGGGGCTTCAATGAGAGGTTAATAAGGTAGTTAGTAACCCTCTAGTATGATTTGGACAGGTTTGGGAGTCCCGGTGATGGTGATTAGCTCGGGGAGGCTTACGGCACGCAAATCGAGGCGGCAACGTAGGACGGTCTGTGAGTGGACCTTGATTTCTAAAATGTGATGCATGCATAAATGTTTTATATGTTTTATAGATGCGATTCTATGATGATGAATTAGATATTGGTGATTTACATGATTTCATGTATTTCGAGGCGACTTACGTATTTGCATGTAAATCAAGGTTTACGGTTTTTCACTGACGATACGTGCTTATGGTTTTGAAAATGATTTAATGAAATGGTTTTGGATTTGAAAAGGTAAACTCGGGCATAAGACCCATTTGGTTTGGAAACCCTCGGACTTGAAGTCTATTTAGTTACGTTGTCGGGTTAGAGGCCCAATTAGTTCGTGAACTGATTACGAATTTGAAAATATGGAATCGGACACGAGACCCATTTGATTTACGAACTCTCGGACTTGAAGTCCATTTGATTTAACAAGGCATCGGGCTGGAGGCTCAGTTGGTTTACGTATCGGGCTTGAGGCCCAGTTGATTTACGAATCGGGCTTGGAGCCCAGCTGGATTACGAAATATGGCACGAGACCCATTTGGTTTACGAAATCGGGCACGAGGCCCAGTTGGTTTACGAAATCGAGCGTGAGGCCCAGTTGGTTTATGAATTCGGGCTTGGGGCCCATTTGTGGTTTACGATTGTGATTTCGAGTCAGGGACACATAAATAGATTTCTGGTTCATGACGGTTTATGGGGACCGAGCATGAACCTTTGAAAGGTTTTGAGAATGATTTCAAATGGTTTTTCATATACCATCCTTATATATTTATGGATTGTCTCCTCTAGGGAGGGTCGTTGGCCTGGGTGGACTCTGGAGTAGTCACGGAGTACTAACTGAGTGGAGTCGCCCCCGTTGGATACCTTACTCTCAGGAAGGCTATTATGGATTATAACCCCCAGAGAGGGTAATTGATCTGCGGACATTAACCTGGGTGGACCCTAGGGAGACTTGGGATTTGAGACCCCGGGTAGCACACGCGTAGCTTTAGATACCGTGACAGGATTGGTTATATGATATATATTAATTAACATGATTTCTTGGATTTGCGAAATTGTGTTTTGTGAATAATAAATGGATTTGGGCTGAGTTCCCACATATGTTCGATATGATTCTGGATTTGAGTAAATGGATTTGGGCAGGGATCCGTATGTTTTGTATTTACGAAACTTGAGGCTGAGACCCTATTAATGGTTATTGAAATATATGTGGTTTGATAAATAGTTTTACTATGCATGCATGCTTTTTAGTGAAGGGCATAAAGGTCTTTTATGAAATGTGTTTTTATGAACTTATTCCTTTTAGTCCACTCATAGTCTTTTCTGTTTTTCAATGCCCTTTAGGTTTATCACGAATGCGGACTGTAGCAGAGACCGAGACATCACACCCCTCCATCGGATCCTGGAGCGCTCTAGAAGCTGGTCGGGCTGAAGGTTTTAATTTATCCTTAGTCTGACACTTCGTGTTAGACGGGATCACAACACATCCCATTTTAATCCCCGGGGGATTAGGATAGGTCGTGTCAGATACTCCTTATTTTCTTGGAGGCGAAAAACATCCTTTACCCTGGATATTGTAACGGCCCGGACTCTCGATAAGGGTAAAATTACAAAGTAAAAAAGGAAACGACTATTTTGCCCATGTACGGTCAATGGTTGATTTTTTGACCTGGACACTTTTTGGACATTATGCGATGACCATTAGGTGGGCCTTAAAATTCTGAATCCGTAGGGAGAGGGTATGACGAAATCAGAGATTGTATAGTTTCATTACGGGGCAAGATTGTCTAAGGGCATTCTGGTCATTATGTCATGAATGGTATTTTGGTAAATTCACATGGGAAATATTTTTGGATAGTGACAAGTGTATTGAGAATTCTTGAATTCTCTGTCGTTTATGCATCCACCAACTTTGTGATTGTATATGTTGAAGCGTTAAATGTTCCAACTGTCGAGTACTCGTTGCCCAATCACCAAATGACGCGTGTCCCTCCTGTGACCTGTCAACTCAAGTGGATCGCGGGTTTCCGTTAGTACGGGCACCGGTGTGGTGCCAGCCCAAGGCTCTCCGACGATCAAGTCAGTTACTTTGTTCGTAAGAGGAAACAGTAAATGGTAAGTTCGGTAGAGTAATTGTAATAGTAAAACTTAGTTACCTTTATTGGGAAATGTGTACCCTTTATGTATAGGTAGGTGGGATGTTCAATTCCCAAAGTTCCGATGTGGGACAAATGCTTCTCGATTTAAGTGCGGACATGTGTTACGTAAATCGAGGGTGAATATGCTTCCACGTGGCATCCCGCATTGGGCCCGGTGTTAGGGTTGTCGTAAGTATGGTGCTTTTGGGCCTTGAGCGTTGTCTGGGCTTTAAGTATACGGCCCAGTGGGTCTGGTCAGATATGGTGTCAACAGAAGTCCCCCAAGTCGTTGACTGAGGTGGAATTTCTCGGTCGGGGACTTGTTTCATTCTCCCAGACCCTGGTGGGAAGTATACCTGTAGTCCCCCAAGTCCCCTGGTAGGAGAGTCTGCCGAGACAGTCTCGGTCATGGCGAGGAAGTAGCTAGTAGGCGGCCGGTGATAGAGAGCACTCGGTCGGGAAAGCGGCTCAGTCGATCGCGGTTGTGCGCAGGCGGTCGGTGGTGGCGTCATGGTCGGTGGCAGGAGCCAAAAACAGGGTTGGAGCTGCGGAGACCGAGCGGTGTACATGGGTCGGTAACACGGCCAAAGTTCGCTAAACAGTCCCAGGGCACCGAGCGGTGTATACGAGTCGGCGGTGGGGGCCAACGTCTGTGAATCAGTCCTGGACACCGAGCGGTGTATGGAGGTCGGTGTCGAAGTGAGGGAAGACGGTTGGACTTCCTCGGGCAGATGGTTGACACGTGTTTGGTCAGAATGAGTGGGTGCAACACGTGTCTGTCGCTGAGAGGGGTGACGCCTCGTATTCTGTGCACCAATGTCTATAAATATGAGGAGCTCGTCACCGATTTCCTCACTTGTGTTTTTGAGAAAATTTGGGAAACTCTGTCCAACCAAAGAGGCGATTTCCGACTAGCATTTGACGGCGGTGCGTACGGTGTTTGCGATTTCTGACCTACGGTCCTCTGTGAAAAAACAAGGTAAGCACCTGTCCAAGTTTAGTTTTTCGATTAAAGTAGGAGGGTGTGAAGAACTGGCCATGAACGTGGTGAAGGTTGTGGTCAGATCTTCATAGGAACGAGTCGGTCGGCTGAGTTTGGTTTTTCTGTTTTCTTTTGTAGATGTCGGTCGAGAGTGACTCGGTATCTGAGGGTAAATGCTACGACTCACATGGCGGTGAGTCGCCGGGTAGTAGTGTGCAGGTGCCCATTCCCATCTCCGGGAGTGAGGGCGAGGCCCACTCGTCCGAGGCACAAAAGAGAGTAGAGGCGGTGCACAGCACGGCCGAGTCGTCCGGTAGGACCACAGACATCGGTTCGGGGGCTGGGTCGACGGGCAAGTCGGGTAGTGGGAATCTGCTGGGAGACGCCGAGACGATAGTAAAGGTGGGGGTGCACCGAGCGTTGAAGCTGACCCATGGCCGTGACAAGGGCACAGTGCGGCTGAACAAAGTGAAAACAACCGGGGACGAGTCGGTCCCGGAAGCCGTGCCGATTGAGCGGGCGGCCTTCACCATGGACGAAATGGTGAACAAGGAGACCGAGAAGGGCCTGATAAAGATGAGGATTGAGTTTGGCGTTCCAGACTCGGTGACGACAAGGTTACCCACAAGAGAAGAAAGACCGAGCAACCCCCCAGCCGGTATGGCATTGTTCTATACCGAGCTGATGCACCACGGGGTAAGGCTGCCCCTTCACCCCTGGCTGCGGAGGATGGTGAAGAAGATGGGGGTGGCACTCGGTCAGCTCAATCCGAACGTGTGGATTGTGCTCTGCTCGCTCTACACGGCCTTCAGGTGGGCCGAGCAACCGGAGCCGACCTATGCTCAACTGATGTACCTGTACGAGTTCGGGTTCCAGCAGCAGAGTACCGGGTGGGTCTTCGTTCGTCACCGCAAGAAGAGCAAACGGGGGGAGTTCATTCTGGACATACCGACCTCCCAAAAATCGTACAAGACGAAGTTCTGCCTGGTCGGTGGGAACTGGGAGGGGAACACCGAGGGACCCCCGATACCGTCCAAATTCCAGACCCAAGGTTGATAGTTGTAGCATAGGCCGCCTCTTCATGTAAATGTTGATATGTTGTATGCTAAGTAATAGTGTTGTAGCTGACCATTTCTCGGTGTGCAGGTTTGTTCCCAGAAGAAGAAATATCGCCAGAGGAGAAAGCGGTCGTTCACCGAGTAAGGGAGATCTTGGACGAGTTGAATCGGAACCGACGAATCCTTCGGTTACCCGGGTTTCAGTACAAGGCCGGCCTCATCGACACCGACGAGGGTAATTTTGTTTTTGTTGTTGTGGCTTGTTCTTCGCTTTTCTTGTGGCTGACCTATGTCTCGGTGTTGCAGTGCCGTATCATCTCGGGATAGGATTTTCAAAGATTGTGAGCAGTTGAGAATGAAGGCCGATCAGGGCTCCGCGGAGTCTGCCCCACTGACGAAGGCTGCCGAGCGCCTGGAGCTCATTCTCAAGAAGAAAAAAGAGAGAACCGAGAGAGGTCAGTCAGAGCGGTCCGACCGGTCAAAACAGGGCCAAACTTCCAAGCCGAGGCCACCGAGTCCGCGACCTAGGTCTCCCAAGAGGAAACAGAGCGCAATGGATGGAGACCGAGTGCGCTCCCCCGAACCAAGGGGGATGAAGGCGAGGATGGAGGCCGAGACGATCCTGTCGGCACAGGAGGCCATTGGAGGCAAGAGGACCATGGCGGCCCCAGAATTCAATCCTCCACCGTCCCCCCCTCGGCTGGACGTGAGGATAATGGAAATGCTGAAGAGGAGGGGAGACGTGAACCTTGGTGTGTTCACCGATGGAGAGGCGATCGGTGAGGGGTCGAGTGCCGAGGCCACCCTCTGTTGTCCGAGGCAGATGGTGCCCTTGCTCAACGGAGTCTGCCAGGGGGCCTCCACTCCCCTAGAAGAGCTGGCAGAGGTGCAGTGCCGGTCGGTGGAGCAAAAGATGGAGAAGGCGTTACTGCTGCTCAGCAATGTAAGTAATTTGTTTTTTGTTTTTTTTATAAGTGGTTTTGCCGTAGGCCGTGTGTCTTACTAATCTGTGTTTGGCGTAGGCCCTCGGTGAAGTCTACTGCCAGTTTGGGAACGCCCAGAGGAGGGTGGCTGGTGCTCGGCGGGAAAAGGACCGACTGAGGAAAAAGCAAAAGGAGCTCACTCCCAAGCTGCAAGAGGCCGAGAGGGCCATGAAGGAGACAGCCGATCTCACCCGCAAGTTGGAAACCGAGAGGTGGAAGACTCAAGAGGCCCTGGCTTCCAGAGATCAGTTGAAGGTCGAGGTGGAGGCCAAGGAGAAGGACAGGCTGAAGCATTGGAAGGAGCTCTGTCGAGTGAAGACGGCGAGAGAGGCCGACCTGGAAGAGGCGGGGAAAAAGGCGGTGGCGGAGTTTAAGGCTTCAGAGGAGTTTGACCAGCTGAAGAATGAGTATGCCGCCGAGTGCGAGCAGGAGTTCTTCCGTAACCTCTTCCTGCATAATCCTGGACTGACCGTGAAGACCCCCTGGCTCGGTCAAGACATTACTGCCGACATGTTTGAGGACGAGTCGGGGGAGGAGGATGAGGAGGGTGCCCAGTCGAGTGACCAGCTGGAAGCCGACCAGGTGGAGCCGCAAAAGGAGCCGGAGCCAGAGGTGGAGGGGGGTAGTGCAGGCCGAGCAGCAGATGGAGGAGTTAGTGTAGGACACTTGTATTTCCCCTCCGTTTTTGTTGTCTTTTTTTTTTTAAGGAGACGACCGAGAAGTCGAGTTTTGTAAAGCTCTTGCAGGCCGAGCATAATAGGTCTGCACATTTGAAAATAGAAAGTGGATTTTCCTTGAAACAAAAATTGTATACCGAGTAATCCTTCAATTGCTGTTTGTCCGAGTGTTGATGTAGGCCGAGGAATGTTGTGCATCGACTCTAATGTTCGAGTCTAAAAAAGCAAGTGTTAGGGGGTAGGCCGAGCAAGACCGAACCCCGACTCGTATGTTTGAGTGGTAATGGTAGTGTAAGCCGAGTAGGGCTGTACACCGACTCTAATGTTTGAGTCAAAATAGCAAGTGTTGGGGTGTAGGCCGAGTAAGACCGAACCCCGACTCGTATGTTTGAGTCATAATGGTAGTGCAAGCCGAGTAAGGCTGTACACCGACTCTAATGTTTGAGTCAAAATAGTAAGTGTTGGGGTGTAGGCCGAGTAAGACCGAACCCCGACTCGTATGTTTGAGTCGTAATGGTAGTGCAAGCCGAGTAGGGCTGTACACCGACTCTAACGTTTGAGTCAAAATAGCAAGTGTTGGGGTGTAGGCCGAGTAAGACCGAACCCCGACTCGTATGTTTGAGTCGTAATGGTAGTGTAAGTCGAGCAAGGCTGTACACCGACTCTAATGTTTAAGTCAAAATAGCAAGTGTTGGGGTGTAGGCCGAGTAAGACCGAAACTCGACTCGTATGTTTGAGTCGTAATGGTAGTGCAAGCCGAGTAGGGCTGTACACCGACCCTAATGTTTGAGTTAAAATAACAAGTGTTGGGGTGTAGGCCGAGTAAGACCGAACCCCGACTCGTATGTTTGAGTCGTAATGGTAGTGCAAGCCGAGTAAGGCTGTACACCGAATCTAATGTTTGAGTCAAAATAGCAAGTGTTGGGGTGTAGGCCGAGTAACACCGAACCCCGACTCGTATGTTTGAGTCGAAATGTTATGTTACAAAGGCTAGATAAATGGAAGAGTTTATAAATAACTGGTGCAAGAACGGGTAAAGTACAGCAAGTCATAAGAAGGAAAAAATACAGCCTTAAATGTAGTATCTCTTCAAATGATCGGCATTCCATGGGTGGCCCAGCCTTCGCCCATCTGGGTCTTCCAGTTCGTAAGTTCCGGGCCGGCAGATTTTGGTAACCCGATATGGACCCTCCCAATTGGGGCCGAGAGTCCCTGCTGAGCTATCCTTGGTGGCAAGGCTGACTTTTCGGAGGACCCAGTCGCCTTCCTGAAAACCCCGATGTTTGACTCTGGCGTTATGGTAGTTGCAAAGCCGCTACTTGCAGACGATGTTTCTGAGGTTGGCCTGCTCCCTGTGCTCCTCGATGAGGTCTAGACTGAGTGCGATCTGATGGTTGTTTTGTTCAGGCTCACAAGACGACACTCGGTAAGAAGTTTCGCTTAGTTCAGCGGGAATGACTGCTTCCGTTCCGAAAGTTAGCGAGAAGGGGGTTTCATTTGTAGATGTGCGGTAGGATGTCCGATACGACCAGAGTGCGTTGGGGAGAATTTCAGACCACTTGCCCTTGGCCTCGTCCAGCTGCGTTTTCAGTGTATGCTTGATGATTTTGTTTATGGCCTCAACTTGGCCGTTGGACTGAGGGTGAGCTGGTGAGGCGAAGAAAAGGCGGATGTTGTGTCTGTCACAAAAGGCACAGAAGCGTGCGTTGTCGAATTGCTTCCCATTGTCCGTGACGATTGTGTGGGGGAGACTGAAACGGCAGATAATGTTCTGGAAGACGAACGTTTCGATCTGGGTCGTGGTGATAGAAGCCAAAGCTTTCGCCTCAACCCACTTTGTGAAGTAATCCACCGCTACCACCGCATACTCTGTCTTGTCCTTTCCTGCCGGCATTTTCCCAATCAAATCAAGTCCTCACTGCGAGAAGGGCCAGGGGCTGACCATTGGTGTGAGGTTTTCTGGAGGTAGGTGAAAGAGAGGGGCGAACCGTTGACACTTATCGCACCGCTGGGTCAGCTCGGCCGCGTCTCCGTGCATGGTTGGCCAATAGAAACCTTGCCAGAAAGCCTTGTGGGCCAATGACCGTGGTCTAGAATGATTTCCGCAAATACCGGCGTGGATTTCCTCGAGAATGGCTCTGCCTGCCTCCGGGACGAGACACTTCAGGAGGGGCAAAGTGAAGCCCCGTTTGTAGAGTTGGTCGTTGATGAGTGTATAGCGGGCTACCCGTCTCCGGACCTTTTTGGCCTCGATTTTGTCAGAAGGAAGAGTTCCATCTGCGAGGAATCTAATCAGTGGGGCCATCCACATGCCATTAGTGTTAATGGCGTAGACCACCGAGCATTGTGTACTGGGTTGATCCAAAATTTCGATCAGTACACTTCGACTCTGCTTCTTATCGAGGGAGGATGCGAGCCGGGCCAGAGCGTCGGCATGGCTGTTTTCGGAGCGTGAAATCCGAGTGATAGCGTAGCTGCGGAAACTATGACAGGACCGCCCCCGAAAGGGGCATCGATGACCGTGCCCGGTCCTGCTCCCGTCTGGCAAGGTGATTGAAAATCCCAAATCGTCCCCAGTACTTGCCAAACCAGGGATAGCCACACGTACTTACTCATGCCTCCGCCCCTCGTACAGCCTCGAACAACGCGCCACGACCTGGAGGGTCAACAAAAACCAAAAGGTGTGAGTGGACAAAAATAAATCAGTTTAGCAAACAGTTACAACAAGCGTTTTTACCCTCCGCGTAAACACGAATGCATGCATACAAAAACCATTTCGCAATCGGTTAAGATTTTCCGCATAAGAAAAACTGTGTATCAATTTTCAATATAAGGAAAAACTCGGATGAATCTGAAAATCATTTTTCCTTCTCAACCATCGGTTCTTAGCCCGTAACCATAATCACCGGGCCTCAGCCCAAAAACCACGAATCAAAACCAAATGCACAACATGATCCCAAAACCAACAACCATATACCGGGCCACTGCCCAACTCAACCGAAACATCAGAAATCATTAATAATCACAAGTCAAACATTATGCTGGATATCATGTAACACCCCGGAAATTCGAGGATTCTCATTTTGTAATTTAATGTGTGATTTGACGATTTTACCCTTGTGATTGGTATGGTCAAGGTTGACTTTTTGATTTATGAACTAAATGGACTTTGACCTATGACCGTGACGTAGTTCGGGACGTCACGAGTTCATAGACAGGTGGCACGTTCGATTCGGACGATCAGGGTGAAAGTTACGACTATCGGAAGTTCAGGGGCATTACCGTAATTTGGACTTCCGGGGGAAAATGTTGACTTTTCTTTTGACAACTAATTTTCAGTTGACTCAAGGACCGTTGGGTAGGCCTCGACGTCCTGAGTCCGTAGACAGGCGGCACGCCGAAATCGGACTTCGTACGAGGAAGTTATGGTCAGAAACGTGAATTCGGGAAGTTCGTGTCTCGGTTTTCGTGTCGAATATTAAATTCAGGAAATCTGATTGGAGGACATCTGGTGAGTGACAAGTGTCACTCACCCATTGGCTAGATTGGATCAGATCCACTATTGGATTAATTAAACATTTGAACCAGCTTTAAATTTCAGCCTTTGGATTGGAAACCCCAGATCAGATCTCAGCCCTTGATCTAATCTGGAGATTCAATCTGAGCCGTCCATTTCCTTCCCTCCATTTTTTTATAATTCATACCCGCAGTGCACATTCTGCCCATTTCGATCAAACCTCCCAGCCAACCTTCCACTCACTGTGTCTGCATAGTGGGGGACTTCCTGGTGTGACTGAACGGCGGCAGTGACCACGGCGGAGGACGGCGGCGAGGAAGGAACCAGGGGAAACCCGAAACGGTTTCAAAAACAGGTTTTTGATAAATCCTTTTCCCACGTTCAATTTAGTCCATTATGATTCCTAATCAACCCTAGGAACTCCCAGGACCTTCTGAAATCGAACTCGTGGCCGGTGGAGCTCAGGGCGGTGGCTGAACGGCGACGGGAGGCCAGAGCTGTTCTTCGAGGTAGGCCCTCGATTCAATCCGTTTCTCTCAAATTTGATTTCATAGAACTAATCTAGGGACTCAGACGAGTAATTAGGAATTGGAAGGAATGAAAATGATTCAGAAATGAAGGAATGGCAACCGGGTCATGATCGCGGGTCTGATCGACCCGAGTTGCAGGAAAACGGGTCAACCCGTCTGAGGACAGTGGTGCTGACGTGGCACCCTGTCAGTCTGTCAGATGACGTGGACCAACCGTGAGCCGACACGTGTCACATGTCGGTGCACAGTCAGCACTGACATGTCAGTGACGTGGACCAGTCAGGGACTGCCACGTGTCACTGACATGTCAGTGACGTGGACCAGTGCCGTGCTGACACGTGGCACATGTCAGATCTGACACGTGGTCTGACAGATCAGTGAGGTGGACCAATAGGATGTTGACACGTGGCACCTGTCAGAGTCTGACATGTCAGACCTGACAGCTGTCAGATGACGTCAGCACGACGTCATGCTGACGTCAGCAGTGACGTCAGCGATGACGTCAGCAGGACTGTTCCACCGTTGACCGCCGCGTTGACCGGCGCGTGGGGGCGCGTGTGAACAGTGTTTCTGGTGGGACCACCACCATTCTTTAGGTTTCGACGATCCGGATCCAATGGCGGTGGTTTCGGGTCGATCGGAGATCATTAAGTTGGTCAAAATAAGGTTTATTGCCTTGGGAAGCGCGTTCGGGCGGCTTTCCCGGGTCGGTTTCGACCTAGGCTTTCATGGTTGAATGTTGGGGGTTTAATTTGACCTTTACGAATACTTGGACTTGACAGGGATTGTACATTTGTACCAGGACGAGGGTATACGTTCGGTTTCTAGCAGGATTGTACTGTGAGTGGGCCATTTTCTTAAAACCCTTGTGTGCATAAATGTTTTCTGGTTTTATTATACTTATTCACATGCTAAAACAATGATGGTTTTGATGATATGGAAAATATGGTTATGGCACGTTTCACGGTATTTGGGCTTGAGACCCGTCCGATGAAACTGAATGATTGGTTCGGATTCTACCTATGTATATATATGTTTGCATGTGGATATCAATAAAATGTATTTGTTACTGCACTGTATAGATCCTTCCATATTATATTGTCTCCTCCGGATGAGGTACCCCGGAGAGGTCACGGACGTCTAGTACGTCCAGCGTCTATGACGCTAAGCATCGGGGATGCTGTACCCGAACGGGGTTCGGGGATTGAACTCGGAATTGAGACCCGAGTGGCACGCGTAGCCTTGTGATTGTGACCTTATTGGACGTCAGGGACGTCAGACATCAGGGATGTCGGGATTGGAGTGTATAGTGCAGCAACTAAAATTATGGTTATGGTTTTATTATATGCCTTATGGTTCATATTATATGGTTTATGATTTTGGAATTATGTTGCACGCATGTTTGGAAAACGGAGGGGTAAATTATATGTTTTACTTATCAAACGATTTCATAAACTTGTGTTTCGGTCCACTCACCCTTAATGTTTTTGATAACCCCTCCAGGTCGGGAAACTGAGGTAGAGGAGGAACTTGAGGCTGAGGCATAGATCCACTACTGCGTACCTGATCCCCTGTTGGGCGGTGTACCCGCAGGTTTACTTTATAGTCGTGCTCGTAATTGTGTAATTTTGAATTTCATCCCTTGTCTGACATTCGTTTAATTCGGATTTGATATATGACTTTAATTCTGTTATTTATGCATTTAAATATTTTTGAGGTTAAAATTGGTATGAATTATTGGGTGTCAGACGGGAGCAGGGCACGTCCCCTTGTGGTCCCTGTGGGATCGGGGCGGGTCCTGTCAGCTTGGTATCAGAGCACTAGGTTGTGGTCAGTACTAGGGTATTGGTCTGCATGCTAGACTAGCGATTAGTACTAGTTACTTTTCGACTTTTAAGAATATTGTTTTCTGATCTATGCCTCTTGACAGTTGGTTATGCCTCCTAGGAGAATTCCGCATACTCGAACGGACGAGGATCTAGAAAGAGAGATGGAATGCGCGAGCATCGAAAGGGCTCAACGTTTGGGAGCCACTCCTTTCTGCGGGGGATCAAACCCCGAGGATGCTCACGACTGGATCACCAAGTGGGAGAGGATCTTCTCGGTGATGCAATGCCCTCCGGGCGAACGAGTGACTCTGGCGGCCTTCTTACTGGAGGGAGGAGCCTACCAGTGGTGGCATGGACTCGAAATGTCCGGGTGGTCTGTCCATACCACTACCTGGGAAGCTTTCCGTTCCAGGTTTCTGGATCAGTACTACCCGCGATCCTTTCGCGCGGCGCGGGAGGCGGAATTCCTGCGGCTGGAGCAGGGTGACATGTCTGTTTCAGACTACGAGCAAACATTCGGGAGACTTTCCCGGTTCGCTGCCTCATTCGTAAGCACGGAGGAGGACAAATGCCAGCGGTTTGAGCTTGGACTCCGAGGGGAGATCCGGGCCAGTGTGACTGCTACCACTCATGCTTCTCTGAGGGATATGGTCGACGCAGCGGTGCGTGTCGAGGCCAGTCTGGCGGCACACCAATCACGACAACCTTCGGGGGAGGGGCGACGTCAGGATCGCCCACACCATGGGCCATCGGGCCGGAAGAACAACAGGGGAGGGAGTTACAGAGGAGCACCCTCATCCTTCAAGGGTCGTGGCTGGTCGGGTCGACGTGGAGGCTCTCAGGGCAGAGGATCTGGACACAACTCTGGGCAGCACTCATCTTGGAGTGGTGCATCTGGTGGGCATTCGGGCAGGCCAAGGCCAGTAACTTGTTTTGCTTGCGGAGAGGAAGGCCACTATGCCTGCGATTGTCCGCAGTTGTCCAAAAACAACGACGCTGGGGGCTCGAGTGTGGTGCAGAGCACGGCGTCCCACACTAACGGAGGTCGCGGTCAGGGAGGTGACCGTGGTGCTGGACGTGGCGCGCGCGGGCGCGGACGGAACGGAGGGCCGAGGGCCCAAGTGTTTGCAATGACCCAGCAGCAGGCGAGGACTGCTCCAGGCGTGGTCACAGGTACACTACATATCTTTAATTTTCTTGTACGTGTATTAATGGATGCGGGGGCTACACATTCTTTTATTTCGAAGAGTTGTGCTGGTTTGCTTGATTGTGTGGTATCAGCCTTAGATTGCGAAATGGGTGTTGGCACCCCGATGGGTACCGTGTACCTTGTGAATCAGGTGATTCGGAGGTGCCCGGTAAGAATTGAGGATGTGGATTTACCAGCAGACTTAATTATTCTGGATATCCACGACTTCGATATAATCCTAGGGATGGATTGGCTGTCGGAGCACGGATCGCTCATCGACTGCTGTAGCAAGCAAGTAATTTTGCGGAGCCCGGGTCTGCCGGAAGTTATCTTTCAGGGGGAACGTGATGGTTCGCCTCCTGAAGTGATTTCGTCACTTACTGCTACCAAACTTCTACGGAAGGGATGCCAGGGTTATCTGGCGCATGTCGTGTCGGAACGGGTCGATACTCCGATTATCGACGAAATACCGGTGGTCTGTGAGTTTCCGGACGTATTCCCGGAAGACTTACCTGGATTGCCACCATCGCGGGAGATTGAGTTTACTATTGAACTACTCCCGGGTACCCGACCTATATCCCAGGCACCATACCGGATGGCGCCGGCCGAGTTACGAGAACTCAAGACTCAATTGCAGGAGTTGGTAGATTTGGGATATGTCCGACCGAGCACTTCACCGTGGGGAGCACCGGTGTTGTTCGTGAAGAAGAAGGAAGGAAGTCTCCGTTTATGTATTGATTATCGACAACTCAACAAGGTGACATTGAGGAACCAGTATCCTCTACCCAGGATCGATGACCTTTTCGACCAGTTGCGGGGAGCTCAGTGCTTCTCGAAAATTGATTTGCGGTCTGGGTATCACCAACTGAGGATTTCGGAGGAGGATATTCCGAAAACTGTTTTTCGAACCCGCTACGGGCACTACGAGTTCCTTGTTATGCCATTTGGTTTGACGAATGCTCTAGCAGCATTCATGGATCTGATGAACCGGGTCTTCCGACCCTACCTGGATAAGTTCGTGATTGTGTTCATCGATGATATTTTGGTATACTCGAGGAGTGCCCGTGCACATGAAGAACATCTACGGTTGGTCTTGGAGAGACTGAGACAAGAACAATTGTATGCCAAGCTGAGCAAGTGTCAGTTTTGGCTGAGCAGTATTGGTTTTCTGGGACACGTGATATCGACGGATGGGATTTGCGTGGATCCCCAGAAAACAGAAGCGGTGACCAACTGGGCTAGACCGACAACGGTGACCGAGGTGCGGAGTTTCGTCGGATTAGCAGGCTACTACCGGAGATTCGTGGAGGGTTTCTCCAAAATTGCTGCACCATTGACTCGTCTGACTCGGAAAGGAGTAAAGTTTATCTGGGACGAGCAGTGCGATCGGAGCTTTCAAGAGTTGAAGGATCGATTGACCACTGCACCTGTCCTTGCATTGCCGGACGACAGTGGAGAGTTTGTAGTTTTCAGTGATGCTTCACTGCAAGGGTTGGGCTGCGTGTTGATGCAAACTGGCAAGGTTATCGCCTATGCATCCCGGCAGCTGAAGACTCATGAGTTGAACTACCCTACCCATGATTTGGAGTTGGCGGCGGTGGTTCATGCTCTCAAGATCTGGAGACATTATCTGTTCGGTGCAACGTGTCGGATATACACCGACCACCAGAGTCTTAAATACTTATTCACTCAGAAGGAGCTCAACATGAGACAACGGAGATGGTTGGAGCTACTGAAGGACTATGACTGTACGATCGAGTACCATCCGGGTAAGGCCAATGTGGTGGCGGATGCACTCAGCAGGAAATCAGCGGGAACTATTGCACACCTAGGGATGGTGTATCTTCCCTTGTTAGTGGAACTCCGGAAGACGGGAGTTATTTTGGGTACGGATGCGCATGGAGCTTTGTTGGCCAGCTTCCATGTGCGACCAGTACTGATTGATCGGATCATCGAAGCACAACTGCAGGATCCGATACTCTGTATTTACAGAATTGAGGTCGATGCGGATGGGAGACAGGATTTTACCATCCGGGACGATGGAGCACTGGTGAAATTGGGCCGTTTGTGCGTACCTGCAGTGGCAGAGTTACGGGCCGAGATACTTGAGGAGGCCCACAGTTCGGCCTATGCTATGCATCCGGGAGGTACAAAGATGTACCGTACCCTCCGGAACCATTATTGGTGGCCAGGAATGAAGAAGGATATTGCTGAGTTCGTGAGCAAATGCTTAACCTGTCAGCAGGTTAAGGCGGAACGGCAGAGACCGTATGGGGCTATGCAGCCACTTCCGATTCCTGAGTGGAAGTGGGATCACATCACCATGGACTTCGTCTTTAAGTTACCGAGGACTCAGAGTGGAGTGGACGGAGTATGGGTGATCGTGGATCGGTTAACCAAATCAGCCCATTTTCTGCCAGTTCAGGAAACCTATAAACCTAACCGACTGGCTCAGTTGTTTGTGAAGGAAATCATACGACTTCATGGTACGCCGGAATCGATCGTGTCTGATCGTGATCCGCGTTTCACTTCCAGGTTCTGGCGAAGTTTGCAAGCTACTTTGGGAACAACCTTACGTTTCAGTACTGCTTTCCATCCACAGACCGATGGACAGTCTGAGAGAACCATTCAAACCTTGGAGGACATGATGAGGTCATGTGTACTACAGTTTCAAGACTCTTGGGATACTCATTTGCCATTGATGGAATTCGCTTACAACAACAGCTATCAGGCAAGCATCGGGATGGCACCTTATGAGGCACTGTATGGCCGACAGTGCAGGACACCTATCTGCTGGACGGAGGTAGGAGAGCGAGCGGCTGTAGGGCCGGAGATAATGGACTTAACCATGGAAACTGTTCGCGTGATCAAGGAAAGATTGAGGGTGGCACAGGATCGCCAGAAGAGTTATGCCGACCGACGGATTCGAGACTTGGAGTTTGAAGTGGGAGATTTTGTCTTCCTGAAGTTGTCTCCGTGGAAAGGGATTATCCGTTTTGGCCGACGGGGGAAACTGAGTCCGCGTTTTATCGGACCTTATGAAATCGTGGAGAGAATTGGCAGAGTTGCATACAGATTGGCGCTACCTCCAGAACTATCTAGAGTTCACGATGTTTTCCACGTATCGATGTTGCGGATGTATGTACGTGATGCTTCTCATGTACTTGGGGAACAACCTGTCGAACTGCGGGAGGATTTGAGCTTTGAAGAACAACCAGTACAGATCTTGGATCGGAAGGACAAGGTACTACGTCGAAAGACGATCCCTCTCGTGAAAATTCTCTGGAGAAACCAGGATGTGGAAGAAGCCACATGGGAGCCTGAGGCTCAGATGCGAGAACAATTTCCTCATTTGTTTCTTTGAAATTTCGGGACGAAATTTCTTAAGGGGGGAAGTTGTAACACCCCGGAAATTCGAGGATTCTCATTTTGTAATTTAATGTGTGATTTGATGATTTTACCCTTGTGATTGGTATGGTCAAGGTTGACTTTTTGATTTATGAACTAAATGGACTTTGACCTATGACCGTGACGTAGTTCGGGACGTCACGAGTTCATAGACAGGTGGCACGTTCGATTCGGACGATCAGGGTGAAAGTTACGACTATCGGAAGTTCAGGGGCATTACCGCAATTTGGACTTCCGGGGGAAAATGTTGACTTTTCTTTTGACAACTAATTTTCAGTTGACTCAAGGACCGTTGGGTAGGCCTCGACGTCCTGAGTCCGTAGACAGGCAGCACGCCGAAATCGGACTTCGTACGAGGAAGTTATGGTCAGAAACGTGAATTCGGGAAGTTCGTGTCTCGGTTTTCGTGTCGAATATTAAATTCAGGAAATCTGATTGGAGGACATCTGGTGAGTGACAAGTGTCACTCACCCATTGGCTAGATTGGATCAGATCCACTATTGGATTAATTAAACATTTGAACCAGCTTTAAATTTCAGCCTTTGGATTGGAAACCCCAGATCAGATCTCAGCCCTTGATCTAATCTGGAGATTCAATCTGAGCCGTCCATTTCCTTCCCTCCATTTCTTTATAATTCATACCCGCAGTGCACATTCTGCCCATTTCGATCAAACCTCCCAGCCAACCTTCCACTCACTGTGTCTGCATAGTGGGGGACTTCCTGGTGTGACTGAACGGCGGCAGTGACCACGGCGGAGGACGGCGGCGAGGAAGGAACCAGGGGAAACCCGAAACGGTTTCAAAAACAGGTTTTTGATAAATCCTTTTCCCACGTTCAATTTAGTCCATTATGATTCCTAATCAACCCTAGGAACTCCCAGGACCTTCTGAAATCGAACTCGTGGCCGGTGGAGCTCAGGGCGGTGGCTGAACGGCGACGGGAGGCCAGAGCTGTTCTTCGAGGTAGGCCCTCGATTCAATCCGTTTCTCTCAAATTTGATTTCATAGAACTAATCTAGGGACTCAGACGAGTAATTAGGAATTGGAAGGAATGAAAATGATTCAGAAATGAAGGAATGGCAACCGGGTCATGATCGCGGGTCTGATCGACCCGAGTTGCAGGAAAACGGGTCAACCCGTCTGAGGACAGTGGTGCTGACGTGGCACCCTGTCAGTCTGTCAGATGACGTGGACCAACCGTGAGCCGACACGTGTCACATGTCGGTGCACAGTCAGCACTGACATGTCAGTGACGTGGACCAGTCAGGGACTGCCACGTGTCACTGACATGTCAGTGACGTGGACCAGTGCCGTGCTGACACGTGGCACATGTCAGATCTGACACGTGGTCTGACAGATCAGTGAGGTGGACCAATAGGATGTTGACACGTGGCACCTGTCAGAGTCTGACATGTCAGACCTGACAGCTGTCAGATGACGTCATGCTGACGTCAGCAGTGACGTCAGCGATGACGTCAGCAGGACTGTTCCACCGTTGACCGCCGCGTTGACCGGCGCGTGGGGGCGCGTGTGAATAGTGTTTCTGGTGGGACCACCACCATTCTTTAGGTTTCGACGATCCGGATCCAATGGCGGTGGTTTCGGGTCGATCGGAGATCATTAAGTTGGTCAAAATAAGGTTTATTGCCTTGGGAAGCGCGTTCGGGCGGCTTTCCCGGGTCGGTTTCGACCTAGGCTTTCATGGTTGAATGTTGGGGGTTTAATTTGACCTTTACGAATACTTGGACTTGACAGGGATTGTACATTTGTACCAGGACGAGGGTATACGTTCGGTTTCTAGCAGGATTGTACTGTGAGTGGGCCATTTTCTTAAAACCCTTGTGTGCATAAATGTTTTCTGGTTTTATTATACTTATTCACATGCTAAAACAATGATGGTTTTGATGATATGGAAAATATGGTTATGGCACGTTTCACGGTATTTGGGCTTGAGACCCATCCGATGAAACTGAATGATTGGTTCGGATTCTACCTATGTATATATATGTTTGCATGTGGATATCAATAAAATGTATTTGTTACTGCACTGTATAGATCCTTCCATATTATATTGTCTCCTCCGGATGAGGTACCCCGGAGAGGTCACGGACGTCTAGTACGTCCAGCGTCTATGACGCTAAGCATCGGGGATGCTGTACCCGAACGGGGTTCGGGGATTGAACTCGGAATTGAGACCCGAGTGGCACGCGTAGCCTTGTGATTGTGACCTTATTGGACGTCAGGGACGTCAGACATCAGGGATGTCGGGATTGGAGTGTATAGTGCAGCAACTAAAATTATGGTTATGGTTTTATTATATGCCTTATGGTTCATATTATATGGTTTATGATTTTGGAATTATGTTGCACGCATGTTTGGAAAACGGAGGGGTAAATTATATGTTTTACTTATCAAACGATTTCATAAACTTGTGTTTCGGTCCACTCACCCTTAATGTTTTTGATAACCCCTCCAGGTCGGGAAACTGAGGTAGAGGAGGAACTTGAGGCTGAGGCATAGATCCACTACTGCGTACCTGATCCCCTGTTGGGCGGTGTACCCGCAGGTTTACTTTATAGTCGTGCTCGTAATTGTGTAATTTTGAATTTCATCCCTTGTCTGACATTCGTTTAATTCGGATTTGATATATGACTTTAATTCTGTTATTTATGCATTTAAATATTTTTGAGGTTAAAATTGGTATGAATTATTGGGTGTCAGACGGGAGCAGGGCACGTCCCCTTGTGGTCCCTGTGGGATCGGGGCGGGTCCTGTCAGCTTGGTATCAGAGCACTAGGTTGTGGTCAGTACTAGGGTATTGGTCTGCATGCTAGACTAGCGATTAGTACTAGTTACTTTTCGACTTTTAAGAATATTGTTTTCTGATCTATGCCTCTTGACAGTTGGTTATGCCTCCTAGGAGAATTCCGCATACTCGAACGGACGAGGATCTAGAAAGAGAGATGGAATGCGCGAGCATCGAAAGGGCTCAACGTTTGGGAGCCACTCCTTTCTGCGGGGGATCAAACCCCGAGGATGCTCACGACTGGATCACCAAGTGGGAGAGGATCTTCTCGGTGATGCAATGCCCTCCGGGCGAACGAGTGACTCTGGCGGCCTTCTTACTGGAGGGAGGAGCCTACCAGTGGTGGCATGGACTCGAAATGTCCGGGTGGTCTGTCCATACCACTACCTGGGAAGCTTTCCGTTCCAGGTTTCTGGATCAGTACTACCCGCGATCCTTTCGCGCGGCGCGGGAGGCGGAATTCCTGCGGCTGGAGCAGGGTGACATGTCTGTTTCAGACTACGAGCAAACATTCGGGAGACTTTCCCGGTTCGCTGCCTCATTCGTAAGCACGGAGGAGGACAAATGCCAGCGGTTTGAGCTTGGACTCCGAGGGGAGATCCGGGCCAGTGTGACTGCTACCACTCATGCTTCTCTGAGGGATATGGTCGACGCAGCGGTGCGTGTCGAGGCCAGTCTGGCGGCACACCAATCACGACAACCTTCGGGGGAGGGGCGACGTCAGGATCGCCCACACCATGGGCCATCGGGCCGGAAGAACAACAGGGGAGGGAGTTACAGAGGAGCACCCTCATCCTTCAAGGGTCGTGGCTGGTCGGGTCGACGTGGAGGCTCTCAGGGCAGAGGATCTGGACACAACTCTGGGCAGCACTCATCTTGGAGTGGTGCATCTGGTGGGCATTCGGGCAGGCCAAGGCCAGTAACTTGTTTTGCTTGCGGAGAGGAAGGCCACTATGCCTGCGATTGTCCGCAGTTGTCCAAAAACAACGACGCTGGGGGCTCGAGTGTGGTGCAGAGCACGGCGTCCCACACTAACGGAGGTCGCGGTCAGGGAGGTGACCGTGGTGCTGGACGTGGCGCGCGCGGGCGCGGACGGAACGGAGGGCCGAGGGCCCAAGTGTTTGCAATGACCCAGCAGCAGGCGAGGACTGCTCCAGGCGTGGTCACAGGTACACTACATATCTTTAATTTTCTTGTACGTGTATTAATGGATGCGGGGGCTACACATTCTTTTATTTCGAAGAGTTGTGCTGGTTTGCTTGATTGTGTGGTATCAGCCTTAGATTGCGAAATGGGTGTTGGCACCCCGATGGGTACCGTGTACCTTGTGAATCAGGTGATTCGGAGGTGCCCGGTAAGAATTGAGGATGTGGATTTACCAGCAGACTTAATTATTCTGGATATCCACGACTTCGATATAATCCTAGGGATGGATTGGCTGTCGGAGCACGGATCGCTCATCGACTGCTGTAGCAAGCAAGTAATTTTGCGGAGCCCGGGTCTGCCGGAAGTTATCTTTCAGGGGGAACGTGATGGTTCGCCTCCTGAAGTGATTTCGTCACTTACTGCTACCAAACTTCTACGGAAGGGATGCCAGGGTTATCTGGCGCATGTCGTGTCGGAACGGGTCGATACTCCGATTATCGACGAAATACCGGTGGTCTGTGAGTTTCCGGACGTATTCCCGGAAGACTTACCTGGATTGCCACCATCGCGGGAGATTGAGTTTACTATTGAACTACTCCCGGGTACCCGACCTATATCCCAGGCACCATACCGGATGGCGCCGGCCGAGTTACGAGAACTCAAGACTCAATTGCAGGAGTTGGTAGATTTGGGATATGTCCGACCGAGCACTTCACCGTGGGGAGCACCGGTGTTGTTCGTGAAGAAGAAGGAAGGAAGTCTCCGTTTATGTATTGATTATCGACAACTCAACAAGGTGACATTGAGGAACCAGTATCCTCTACCCAGGATCGATGACCTTTTCGACCAGTTGCGGGGAGCTCAGTGCTTCTCGAAAATTGATTTGCGGTCTGGGTATCACCAACTGAGGATTTCGGAGGAGGATATTCCGAAAACTGTTTTTCGAACCCGCTACGGGCACTACGAGTTCCTTGTTATGCCATTTGGTTTGACGAATGCTCTAGCAGCATTCATGGATCTGATGAACCGGGTCTTCCGACCCTACCTGGATAAGTTCGTGATTGTGTTCATCGATGATATTTTGGTATACTCGAGGAGTGCCCGTGCACATGAAGAACATCTACGGTTGGTCTTGGAGAGACTGAGACAAGAACAATTGTATGCCAAGCTGAGCAAGTGTCAGTTTTGGCTGAGCAGTATTGGTTTTCTGGGACACGTGATATCGACGGATGGGATTTGCGTGGATCCCCAGAAAACAGAAGCGGTGACCAACTGGGCTAGACCGACAACGGTGACCGAGGTGCGGAGTTTCGTCGGATTAGCAGGCTACTACCGGAGATTCGTGGAGGGTTTCTCCAAAATTGCTGCACCATTGACTCGTCTGACTCGGAAAGGAGTAAAGTTTATCTGGGACGAGCAGTGCGATCGGAGCTTTCAAGAGTTGAAGGATCGATTGACCACTGCACCTGTCCTTGCATTGCCGGACGACAGTGGAGAGTTTGTAGTTTTCAGTGATGCTTCACTGCAAGGGTTGGGCTGCGTGTTGATGCAAACTGGCAAGGTTATCGCCTATGCATCCCGGCAGCTGAAGACTCATGAGTTGAACTACCCTACCCATGATTTGGAGTTGGCGGCGGTGGTTCATGCTCTCAAGATCTGGAGACATTATCTGTTCGGTGCAACGTGTCGGATATACACCGACCACCAGAGTCTTAAATACTTATTCACTCAGAAGGAGCTCAACATGAGACAACGGAGATGGTTGGAGCTACTGAAGGACTATGACTGTACGATCGAGTACCATCCGGGTAAGGCCAATGTGGTGGCGGATGCACTCAGCAGGAAATCAGCGGGAACTATTGCACACCTAGGGATGGTGTATCTTCCCTTGTTAGTGGAACTCCGGAAGACGGGAGTTATTTTGGGTACGGATGCGCATGGAGCTTTGTTGGCCAGCTTCCATGTGCGACCAGTACTGATTGATCGGATCATCGAAGCACAACTGCAGGATCCGATACTCTGTATTTACAGAATTGAGGTCGATGCGGATGGGAGACAGGATTTTACCATCCGGGACGATGGAGCACTGGTGAAATTGGGCCGTTTGTGCGTACCTGCAGTGGCAGAGTTACGGGCCGAGATACTTGAGGAGGCCCACAGTTCGGCCTATGCTATGCATCCGGGAGGTACAAAGATGTACCGTACCCTCCGGAACCATTATTGGTGGCCAGGAATGAAGAAGGATATTGCTGAGTTCGTGAGCAAATGCTTAACCTGTCAGCAGGTTAAGGCGGAACGGCAGAGACCGTATGGGGCTATGCAGCCACTTCCGATTCCTGAGTGGAAGTGGGATCACATCACCATGGACTTCGTCTTTAAGTTACCGAGGACTCAGAGTGGAGTGGACGGAGTATGGGTGATCGTGGATCGGTTAACCAAATCAGCCCATTTTCTGCCAGTTCAGGAAACCTATAAACCTAACCGACTGGCTCAGTTGTTTGTGAAGGAAATCATACGACTTCATGGTACGCCGGAATCGATCGTGTCTGATCGTGATCCGCGTTTCACTTCCAGGTTCTGGCGAAGTTTGCAAGCTACTTTGGGAACAACCTTACGTTTCAGTACTGCTTTCCATCCACAGACCGATGGACAGTCTGAGAGAACCATTCAAACCTTGGAGGACATGATGAGGTCATGTGTACTACAGTTTCAAGACTCTTGGGATACTCATTTGCCATTGATGGAATTCGCTTACAACAACAGCTATCAGGCAAGCATCGGGATGGCACCTTATGAGGCACTGTATGGCCGACAGTGCAGGACACCTATCTGCTGGACGGAGGTAGGAGAGCGAGCGGCTGTAGGGCCGGAGATAATGGACTTAACCATGGAAACTGTTCGCGTGATCAAGGAAAGATTGAGGGTGGCACAGGATCGCCAGAAGAGTTATGCCGACCGACGGATTCGAGACTTGGAGTTTGAAGTGGGAGATTTTGTCTTCCTGAAGTTGTCTCCGTGGAAAGGGATTATCCGTTTTGGCCGACGGGGGAAACTGAGTCCGCGTTTTATCGGACCTTATGAAATCGTGGAGAGAATTGGCAGAGTTGCATACAGATTGGCGCTACCTCCAGAACTATCTAGAGTTCACGATGTTTTCCACGTATCGATGTTGCGGATGTATGTACGTGATGCTTCTCATGTACTTGGGGAACAACCTGTCGAACTGCGGGAGGATTTGAGCTTTGAAGAACAACCAGTACAGATCTTGGATCGGAAGGACAAGGTACTACGTCGAAAGACGATCCCTCTCGTGAAAATTCTCTGGAGAAACCAGGATGTGGAAGAAGCCACATGGGAGCCTGAGGCTCAGATGCGAGAACAATTTCCTCATTTGTTTCTTTGAAATTTCGGGACGAAATTTCTTAAGGGGGGAAGTTGTAACACCCCGGAAATTCGAGGATTCTCATTTTGTAATTTAATGTGTGATTTGATGATTTTACCCTTGTGATTGGTATGGTCAAGGTTGACTTTTTGATTTATGAACTAAATGGACTTTGACCTATGACCGTGACGTAGTTCGGGACGTCACGAGTTCATAGACAGGTGGCACGTTCGATTCGGACGATCAGGGTGAAAGTTACGACTATCGGAAGTTCAGGGGCATTACCGCAATTTGGACTTCCGGGGGAAAATGTTGACTTTTCTTTTGACAACTAATTTTCAGTTGACTCAAGGACCGTTGGGTAGGCCTCGACGTCCTGAGTCCGTAGACAGGCAGCACGCCGAAATCGGACTTCGTACGAGGAAGTTATGGTCAGAAACGTGAATTCGGGAAGTTCGTGTCTCGGTTTTCGTGTCGAATATTAAATTCAGGAAATCTGATTGGAGGACATCTGGTGAGTGACAAGTGTCACTCACCCATTGGCTAGATTGGATCAGATCCACTATTGGATTAATTAAACATTTGAACCAGCTTTAAATTTCAGCCTTTGGATTGGAAACCCCAGATCAGATCTCAGCCCTTGATCTAATCTGGAGATTCAATCTGAGCCGTCCATTTCCTTCCCTCCATTTCTTTATAATTCATACCCGCAGTGCACATTCTGCCCATTTCGATCAAACCTCCCAGCCAACCTTCCACTCACTGTGTCTGCATAGTGGGGGACTTCCTGGTGTGACTGAACGGCGGCAGTGACCACGGCGGAGGACGGCGGCGAGGAAGGAACCAGGGGAAACCCGAAACGGTTTCAAAAACAGGTTTTTGATAAATCCTTTTCCCACGTTCAATTTAGTCCATTATGATTCCTAATCAACCCTAGGAACTCCCAGGACCTTCTGAAATCGAACTCGTGGCCGGTGGAGCTCAGGGCGGTGGCTGAACGGCGACGGGAGGCCAGAGCTGTTCTTCGAGGTAGGCCCTCGATTCAATCCGTTTCTCTCAAATTTGATTTCATAGAACTAATCTAGGGACTCAGACGAGTAATTAGGAATTGGAAGGAATGAAAATGATTCAGAAATGAAGGAATGGCAACCGGGTCATGATCGCGGGTCTGATCGACCCGAGTTGCAGGAAAACGGGTCAACCCGTCTGAGGACAGTGGTGCTGACGTGGCACCCTGTCAGTCTGTCAGATGACGTGGACCAACCGTGAGCCGACACGTGTCACATGTCGGTGCACAGTCAGCACTGACATGTCAGTGACGTGGACCAGTCAGGGACTGCCACGTGTCACTGACATGTCAGTGACGTGGACCAGTGCCGTGCTGACACGTGGCACATGTCAGATCTGACACGTGGTCTGACAGATCAGTGAGGTGGACCAATAGGATGTTGACACGTGGCACCTGTCAGAGTCTGACATGTCAGACCTGACAGCTGTCAGATGACGTCATGCTGACGTCAGCAGTGACGTCAGCGATGACGTCAGCAGGACTGTTCCACCGTTGACCGCCGCGTTGACCGGCGCGTGGGGGCGCGTGTGAACAGTGTTTCTGGTGGGACCACCACCATTCTTTAGGTTTCGACGATCCGGATCCAATGGCGGTGGTTTCGGGTCGATCGGAGATCATTAAGTTGGTCAAAATAAGGTTTATTGCCTTGGGAAGCGCGTTCGGGCGGCTTTCCCGGGTCGGTTTCGACCTAGGCTTTCATGGTTGAATGTTGGGGGTTTAATTTGACCTTTACGAATACTTGGACTTGACAGGGATTGTACATTTGTACCAGGACGAGGGTATACGTTCGGTTTCTAGCAGGATTGTACTGTGAGTGGGCCATTTTCTTAAAACCCTTGTGTGCATAAATGTTTTCTGGTTTTATTATACTTATTCACATGCTAAAACAATGATGGTTTTGATGATATGGAAAATATGGTTATGGCACGTTTCACGGTATTTGGGCTTGAGACCCGTCCGATGAAACTGAATGATTGGTTCGGATTCTACCTATGTATATATATGTTTGCATGTGGATATCAATAAAATGTATTTGTTACTGCACTGTATAGATCCTTCCATATTATATTGTCTCCTCCGGATGAGGTACCCCGGAGAGGTCACGGACGTCTAGTACGTCCAGCGTCTATGACGCTAAGCATCGGGGATGCTGTACCCGAACGGGGTTCGGGGATTGAACTCGGAATTGAGACCCGAGTGGCACGCGTAGCCTTGTGATTGTGACCTTATTGGACGTCAGGGACGTCAGACATCAGGGATGTCGGGATTGGAGTGTATAGTGCAGCAACTAAAATTATGGTTATGGTTTTATTATATGCCTTATGGTTCATATTATATGGTTTATGATTTTGGAATTATGTTGCACGCATGTTTGGAAAACGGAGGGGTAAATTATATGTTTTACTTATCAAACGATTTCATAAACTTGTGTTTCGGTCCACTCACCCTTAATGTTTTTGATAACCCATCCAGGTCGGGAAACTGAGGTAGAGGAGGAACTTGAGGCTGAGGCATAGATCCACTACTGCGTACCTGATCCCCTGTTGGGCGGTGTACCCGCAGGTTTACTTTAGAGTCGTGCTCGTAATTGTGTAATTTTGAATTTCATCCCTTGTCTGACATTCGTTTAATTCGGATTTGATGTATGACTTTAATTCTGTTATTTATGCATTTAAATATTTTTGAGGTTAAAATTGGTATGAATTATTGGGTGTCAGACGGGAGCAGGGCACGTCCCCTTGTGGTCCCTGTGGGATCGGGGCGGGTCCTGTCATATCAAGTGCGCCCGAGTCTTTAAACTCAAACCATGCGCATAACCAGGCCTTCCCGGGATTTCAACGAGTCTTTAAACTCAAAACATAATCAATAGGCCTCGGGGGGTATCACAATAATCGAGTCTTTAAACTCACGAGTCTTTAAACTCATTAAGGGCCCTCCCCCGTCATCAATTAACCGAGTCTTTAAACTCAAAACGTGCTCTAGCAATAGCACCGGGTTTTTAAACCCAAAACAGTTTTCAAACACAACAACGGGTCTTTAAACCCAAAACAGTTTATCAATCACGACAACGTGGGATCCATCCCCAAAATCATATTTTTCACAACAGGGCCCATGGTCCGAATTTCCACGTTCAATTTCCCCAAATCATACTTTACAAAAATAATCAAATCATCATGAAACACGGGGCAGGCAAAATCAGACCAAATCACTTTATTAAGTCCTTTGTCATTCCCGAATTCGAATTCGCAATAATGATTCCATAAGCCGGCATCCGGAAGCATCATCCCGAACCCAAACCAAGAATCCACTTTATTATTTCCGAAAACCGAAACCCCGTAAATCAAAGTTACTTTTATGCCCCGAGCATCAAGCTCGAAATCACCCTTTTCAAATCCATTTTTATTCTTAGAAATCACCCATTTCTCAAATCTCATTTTCAACACATCAACCCCACAATCATAATCACCAAAATCACGATCCGATCGAAATAATACTCAAAACCCATTTTTAAAATCCTCAAAATCACAAGTCTCTTTTCAATTCCCAGATTCAACATCAACAGTGACCAAATCACAATAACTCGAAATCTCGTAAAACGTGCAAATCCGGAACATTCTCGAAAAACGTGTTAAAACCGTAAGTCACACTCGCAAATCATAAACAACCTTCTTAAATCATTTTACACCAATTTCATATAATTTCTTTCATTAAACCATCATTAAGCACACGAGTGACCATAGTCTCGAAATACGCGTAATTTCACATGTATAGTCACAAAAAAGTGCGTATAAATACGGGAAACGGAGACGTATAAATACGGAAATCAAACTCAATCACAACTTATAATCATAATCATAAAATCATAGAAATAATTTATGCATGCATTAAATTTGAAAGCAACGTCCACTCACACACCATCCTTAAGGCTCGGTTTTGCGCCGCACGCATGCCCGTAATTTCCGATATTTCCAGAAATTCCAAATCCTGTCCGAAAACACATTCCCGGGTCATTAAGGTCTCAAATAACATCATACTAATTCCCCATAATTCTCCGGAAATCAATCGTTAATTAAAAATGTAACCTAAACCTTCGGACCCTCGGAATAACATCGAGACAGTGTCCGAAAATTCCGAAACCAACGCTAAAAAGTTCGTTACATTGTATAGGACAAAAGTCGTTTTGAACTCACCTTGAAATTCGGCCCCACGCGCCGTCACTCGCCGCCGCAAGCGGCTGCGCGTGACACCCACGCGCCAGCTACAGTAACCCAACGGTCACCAGCCTCACCCGATTCCCTGGTAAACGGGCCGTCGACCCGCGTGTGTGACCCGTTCCAATTCCTGCCAAGCACAACCTAATTTCCTCAATTGATCCATCAAATAGACTCGCAAGGGACACAATTAAATGTCTGTATCAATTACTCCACTCGACACTGCCCAAAGTCAACTTAATTTAACTCGCGTCGAACTCGAAGTCCAACGTCCCAGTTCATCACACCGTCACTGTTTCCTTCAATTGATCAGTTAGGAAGCACCGTAGATTCACCCTCACGATGATTGTGAGCTCAATTTCACAAGGGCTTACCTCCATGACCATGACTCCAAGCTTGATTTTTCTGCAACTCCGTCGTGACCGTCCATGGCTCCCCAGGCTTCGAGCTTCGATCCCCTTGATCCAGATCGATTAAGTGATGTCCCAGAAGACTGAATTGAGCCTTGGATTGGCTTGGGCTGGCCTACATTTCGACTTGAATTTTTGAATTGATTAAACACAGTTTCGGGTTTCTGGGTGAAATTTCTCCTCCCAGCTCGACTCTCTGTTTCTCCCTCGCTCTCTCTGACCCTCACAACACACTACTAATTCTCCCTTGGTCTCTTCCCGTTCCCCTCTTCTCTCAATTCGGCCTTGGGAAGGTCGACCATGTCTCCCACCATGTCTCTGTTTTTCTCTCCACCTCACGAGCTCCAGCACCGCCTCAGAGCACCCACACCCGCACAGTGCACCAGTTTCACTCCCACTCGAACATAAACAATGCCCCTCGTGCCCTGCTCAACACTCCCAATGGCATAACAAAATTACCAGCCCAGAGCCCACTGTCCCCCACAAGAACTCAGAACCATTAGCAATGGTGCCCGTGCTGATCCCCCAGCACGCCGGTTCCCCACTCAACAGCCACTAACCCAATTTCCTAAGCTAATTTGTTAAACAATTCATAGGACAAAACAATTGGGGCAGTCACTCCCGGCATGGGCTTCGGACTCTGCTTTCGCGGCAATCAAACAATTCCCCTGCAGAAAATTACCATTTTGCCCTCACTTGGCAAATTACCAAAATGCCCCCCACGCGTCCCAGACCCGCAACTTGGTCAAACAAACTCCGATCGACGCGTGCCGCCTGTCTACGGACTCAGGGCATCAAGACCATCCTAACGGTCCTCGGTCCTCGGCCATCGGACCCCCCGATCAAAAAGTCAACAATTTCCCCCATTTCGTTCAAATTACGGAAATGCCCTTGGCTTCCGAACGTCATAACTTTCACCACGAAAGTCGGAATCGAACGTGCCACCTGTCTATGATCTCGTGACGTCCCAAACTACGTCACGGTCACTGGTCAAAGTCCATTTGACCGTCCGAATAAAAAGTCAACGTCTTGCCCACGACTAGGGGCAAAGCGGTCATTTTGCATCGTTCGTCCGATTTTCGTCCAACTAATCACCGATTAACCCCGCTAATCATGATTAGGTGGTAATCTAATCCCGAATTCTGGGTTGGGTCGTTACAATTTTCCCCCCCTTAAAGAATTTCGTCCCCGAAATTCCCACCAATCAAAACTCAACCGTTCCTCCTTCCTAACACCAGTTTCGTTCTCGAAATTCCTGATTATCCGTATTTTACATTCACCTCGGGGAAGACTGTTCTACCTCGCAACACGTGTACACCCGTACACCCACCAACTTGTCGGTACACAAACGTCCCATTACCGTCTCATGTCGTACCGACCGCACTCGACCGCCTCGAGTGAAGATGATCACTTGACGACTGCTCCCACTGGGAGTCACTAAATCTTACTTGTCAGTCCGTGCTGACGCTACCAGCCAAACGGTGATAACACCTCATCCTGCTACTCGCTCAAGTAGCGCAAGATCAACCACGTGATCTTATCTCGCAGGGCAACCCAATCCTGCGAAGAATACCCATCCCAAATCCATAGCTGTCGATTCCCTCCGCGAACCACACGCTGGAATCATTTCGGTGTGATAACATCACGCAAGGCCACCCGTAGTGACGCAGTCACCAACTCACTCCTCCTGAGTGTACGTATATCGTCATCATACTCAATCAGGTGGTGTAACTGATACACATTGAATACTAGCCCATCGGTGTTCGCCCAACTCCACACTGGGGTTCACTAGTCATCCGTGGCTAAGGGCGCATGCTCATGAATTCACTGAACCCAACAAAATTAACTCTGCCCAGTGCATAGTACTCAATGTCCAGTTCACACCCACCACCAAATCCCATGGTGTCGAAACTAAGCCGTCCATCAACACGTATAAACATACGCCACTGGTACCTCACATGTGTTGTCACCATGCACCACACGGCCAGTCCAATACGGATCCTTGTACACCGTGCAAGATACGTACATCCATTCTGGATCCCATGGTCACCCGACCAGTAACACAACATCAACTCCCAAACTCATCATCCAAGACGTACCAACCCAAGCACGCTCACCAAGGCGTGTACAGTCATGCCGAATGGGCATATAATCTCATTCACAAATACCGAGGCACACCAACTCAGAATCTATCGGATACCCGCTCGAACGGTTACCACATTACCTCTGATTGACTTCAAAAAGAAGCCAATCCCAATCGCACATATCTATAACTGACCAATTAGACCCTGTTGGATATCCACTCATCCACAAGTCAAGCCTCGAGTTCAACTCGTAACCGTTCCCACTCGCTCGAGCACGGATTAACTCCGAAAAGAAGTTCAATCCAATAATCCTCACATCTAAACATTTACGACAGAGCGATAAGCTCTTCACCTAGCCTGATCAAGGCGATCACAATTCGAGTCCGTTACCGCGTCACCCGACTGGTAACACCACGATCCTAGATCGTCACCACGCCCAAGGCCCACAACCTCACAACCAGATCCACCTAGGGACCACCCAAGCTTACAGCTAGCAATCCACCGGGAACCCGATAATAGGGTCTCACACCCACTAGATTTCTTGTCAATCACCCAACAACGTAACACATCCACTCTGTGGATCCCCTCCATTACCTCATATCGATCCCTGCCACTCCACCTAGGAGAGACCAAGGATGATCCAGTATGATGTCATCAACATCCATCCTCTGTGAGTGCAAACACAACTCACTGCACCCACCGTACCGAACATCCAACATCGTCTGCCACCAAGCGAAAATGGGAACCCCGTTTACCCCAACCTCGAGAACTGCAACTCCACCCGATGACCCCAAAACGCACATGGGTCCACCACCCAATACACGCTCATCGTACATGTATCCGCGACCAACGTCTTCCAGGGCAGGAGGGGAGAAGTCAACCCCGATGACTTCCGAGTACCAATCACCAAATTTTTTTTCCTCATGTTTCAAATATACCGTTTTATCCACCCAATGGACGTTCCCTGAACGCCCCGGAATTCTCAACTACTACCGCTACACCAAGTATCCACGACACTCAGCCATTTCCACAAGATCTAGCCCGAATTTCCTAACTCATTCAATACCTAACCAATGATCGGTCCTTGGTATCCTAAGTGCCAATCGTTCCATCAGCCCTTCCGGCTCATCTCGAGTCTTGGTACCTTACCATGACTCAACTCACGTTCCTAACCCAAAATCCTGACTCCTCGTGAGTCCAATCTTATACCAAACCAACCATGTCATCACTGACATACCCAATCCCCGAGCAATATCCAATGCTCAACCACCTTCTATTCGACCAATAGGGCCTAAGAGAAAGTACAATTTGCCCAAAAATGCGGCCTTCCAGCCACCGGTCTCGTTCGTCCTTGCGACCCACACAATTCTATGCATAACCAATCACAGTTCACAGCGTCCACTACCCGACATCTGACCCTCAAACCAGGGTCAATCTCACCTGAGATCTAACACGAGGTCCCAAACACCCTCGCCTACTCGTCTCACTACCAGGTCGCGCACGAGGCTTACGCTCCGGAGGCATGATGTGGCAACAGAATCAGCCACCTAGCGCTCTGATACCAAATTGACAGGACCGCCCCCGAAAGGGGCATCGATGACCGTGCCCGGTCCTGCTCCCGTCTGGCAAGGTGATTGAAAATCCCAAATCGTCCCCAGTACTTACCAAACCAGGGATAGCCACACGTACTTACTTATGCCTCCGCCCCTCGTATAGCCTCGAACAACGCGCCACGACCTGGAGGGTCAACAAAAACCAAAAGGTGTGAGTGGACAAAAATAAATCAGTTTAGCAAACAGTTACAACAAGCGTTTTTACCCACCGCGTAAACACGAATGCATGCATACAAAAACCATTTCGCAATCGGTTAAGATTTTCCGCATAAGAAAAACTGTGTATCAATTTTCAATATAAGGAAAAACTCGGATGAATCTGAAAATCATTTTTCCTTCTCAACCATCGGTTCTTAGCCCGTAACCATAATCACCGTGCCTCAGCCCAAAAACCACGAATCAAAACCAAATGCACAACATGATCCCAAAACCAACAACCATATACCGGGCCACTGCCCAACTCAACCGAAACATCAGAAATCATCAATAATCACAAGTCAAACATTATGCTGGATATCAAGTGCGCCCGAGTCTTTAAACTCAAACCATGCGCATAACCAGGCCTTCCTGGGATTTCAACGAGTCTTTAAACTCAAAACATAATCAATAGGCCTCGGGGGGTATCACAATAATCGAGTCTTTAAACTCACGAGTCTTTAAACTCATTAAGGGCCTCCCCCGTCATCAATTAACCGAGTCTTTAAACTCAAAACGTGCTCTAGCAATAGCAATAGCACCGGGTTTTTAAACCCAAAACAGTTTTCAAACACAACAACGGGTCTTTAAACCCAAAACAGTTTATCAATCACGACAACGTGGGATCCATCCCCAAAATCATATTTTTCACAACAGGGCCCATGGTCCGAATTTCCACGTTCATTTTCCCCAAATCATACTTTACAAAAATAATCAAATCATCATGAAACACGGGGCAGGCAAAATCAGACCAAATCACTTTATTAAGTCCTTTGTCATTCCCGAATTCGAATTCGCAATAATGATTCCGTAAGCCGGCATCCGGAAGCATCATCCCGAACCCAAACCAAGAATCCACTTTATTATTTCCGAAAACCGAAACCCCGTAAATCAAAGTTACTTTTATGCCCCGAGCATCAAGCTCGAAATCACCCTTTTCAAATCCATTTTTATTCTTAGAAATCACCCATTTCTCAAATCTCATTTTCAACACATCAACCCCACAATCATAATCACCAAAATCACGATCCGATCGAAATAATACTCAAAACCCATTTTTAAAATCCTCAAAATCACAAGTCTCTTTTCAATTCCCAGATTCAACATCAACAGTGACCAAATCACAATAACTCGAAATCTCGTAAAACGTGCAAATCCGGAACATTCTCGAAAAACGTGTTAAAACCGTAAGTCACACTCGCAAATCATAAACAACCTTCTTAAATCATTTTACACCCATTTCATATAATTTCTTTCATTAAACCATCATTAAGCACACGAGTGACCATAGTCTCGAAATACGCGTAATTTCACATGTATAGTCACAAAAAAGTGCGTATAAATACGGGAAACGGAGACTTATAAATACGGAAATCAAACTCAATCACAACTTATAATCATAATCATAAAATCATAGAAATAATTTATGCATGCATTAAATTTGAAAGCAACGTCCACTCACACACCATCCTTAAGGCTCGGTTTTGCGCCGCACGCATGCCCGTAATTTCCGATATTTCCAGAAATTCCAAATCCTGTCCGAAAACACATTCCCGGGTCATTAAGGTCTCAAATAACATCATACTAATTCCCCATAATTCTTCGGAAATCAATCGTTAATTAAAAATGTAACCTAAACCTTCGGACCCTCGGAATAACATCGAGACAGTGTCCGAAAATTCCGAAACCAACGCTAAAAAGTTCGTTACATTGTATAGGACAAAAGTCGTTTTGAACTCACCTTGAAATTCGGCCCCACGCGCCGTCACTCGCCGCCGCAAGCGGCTGCGCGTGACACCCACGCGCCAGCTACAGTAACCCAACGGTCACCAGCCTCACCCGATTCCCTGGTAAACGGGCCGTCGACCCGCGTGTGTGACCCGTTCCAATTCCTGCCAAGCACAACCTAATTTCCTCAATTGATCCATCAAATAGACTCGCAAGGGACACAATTAAATGTCTGTATCAATTACTCCACTCGACACTGCCCAAAGTCAACTTAATTTAACTCGCGTCGAACTCGAAGTCCAACGTCCCAGTTCATCACACCGTCACTGTTTCCTTCAATTGATCAGTTAGGAAGCACCGTAGATTCACCCTCACGATGATTGTGAGCTCAATTTCACAAGGGCTTACCTCCATGACCATGACTCCAAGCTTGATTTTTCTGCAACTCCGTCGTGACCGTCCATGGCTCCCCAGGCTTCGAGCTTCGATCCCCTTGATCCAGATCGATTAAGTGATGTCCCAGAAGACTGAATTGAGCCTTGGATTGGCTTGGGCTGGCCTACATTTCGACTTGAATTTTTGAATTGATTAAACACAGTTTCGGGTTTCTGGGTGAAATTTCTCCTCCCAGCTCGACTCTCTGTTTCTCCCTCGCTCTCTCTGACCCTCACAACACACTACTAATTCTCCCTTGGTCTCTTCCCGTTCCCCTCTTCTCTCAATTCGGCCTTGGGAAGGTCGACCATGTCTCCCACCATGTCTCTGTTTTTCTCTCCACCTCACGAGCTCCAGCACCGCCTCAGAGCACCCACACCCGCACAGTGCACCAGTTTCACTCCCACTCGAACATAAACAATGCCCCTCGTGCCCTGCTCAACACTCCCAATGGCATAACAAAATTACCAGCCCAGAGCCCACTGTCCCCCACAAGAACTCAGAACCATTAGCAATGGTGCCCGTGCTGATCCCCCAGCACGCCGGTTCCCCACTCAACAGCCACTAACCCAATTTCCTAAGCTAATTTGTTAAACAATTCATAGGACAAAACAATTGGGGCAGTCACTCCCGGCATGGGCTTCGGACTCTGCTTTCGCGGCAATCAAACAATTCCCCTGCAGAAAATTACCATTTTGCCCTCACTTGGCAAATTACCAAAATGCCCCCCACGCGTCCCAGACCCGCAACTTGGTCAAACAAACTCCGATCGACGCGTGCCGCCTGTCTACGGACTCAGGGCATCAAGACCATCCTAACGGTCCTCGGTCCTCGGCCATCGGACCCCCCGATCAAAAAGTCAACAATTTCCCCCATTTCGTTCAAATTACGGAAATGCCCTTGGCTTCCGAACGTCATAACTTTCACCACGAAAGTCGGAATCGAACGTGCCACCTGTCTATGATCTCGTGACGTCCCAAACTACGTCACGGTCACTGGTCAAAGTCCATTTGACCGTCCGAATAAAAAGTCAACGGCTTGCCCACGACTAGGGGCAAAGCGGTCATTTTGCATCGTTCGTCCGATTTTCGTCCAACTAATCACCGATTAACCCCGCTAATCATGATTAGGTGGTAATCTAATCCCGAATTCTGGGTTGGGTCGTTACAAACTACATAAAAGGGTCTTTGCCAGTGCTCTGTACGCTGCCATGGAAGAGTCTTTCGCCTCATAGGCGTTGTTGATCTGGTTGACGATGAGCTGTGAATCGCTGAAGATCTTGACCTGTTATGCCTCCATGGTTTTAGCGAGGCGGAGCCCTGCAAGGAGGGCCTCATACTCGGCGGCATTGTTGGAGGCCTTGAATTGGAAACGAAGGGCATACTCCATCCGGACCTTGTCCGGTGTGGTAAGGACAAGACCGGCTCCGGACCCGTTGTGGCAAGTCGACCCGTCGACATGAAGGAGCCAGGTTGGCCGAGTGGGGTCGAGTTGGGGGTTTTCTTCATCCAAAGTATGTGTTATGGACAGAGGGGAAGATGGTGGGACCTCAGCTGTGGCCGTTGCGGGGACGTAGGAGAACTCAGAGATAAAGTCCGCCATGGCCTGTCTTTTCTCGGCAGTGCGGGGAATGAAAGCGATGTCGAATTCACTGAGTTCTATTGCCCATTTCAGTAAACGGCCCGAAGTTTCGGGCTTCTGAAGTACTTGCCGGAGTGGTCTGTCGGTTAAGACGATGATAGAATGAGCCTGGAAGTATGGCCTGAGCTTCCGGGCGGACATGATGAGGGCGAAAGCGAGCTTCTCTAGGTCAGAGTATCTTGTCTCGGCGTCCTGCAGAGCCTTACTGACGTAATACACCGGATGTTCGGCGCCGTCCCTACGCTTGACCAAAACTGAACTTGTGGCAGAAGAGGAGACAGATAGATACATGTAAAGGGTTTCCCCGGTGTCTGGTCTTGCTAGCAACGGCGCTTTTCCCATGTATTCCTTAAGTTCAGTGAAGGCCATGGTGCATTCCTCGGTCCAGGTGATGTTTTTGGACCTGCCCTTTAGGTCCTTGAAGAAAGGCACGCACCTGTCCGTGGCCTTGGAGATGAAGCGTGTAAGGGTTGCGACTCGGCCTGTTAAGCTCTGCACTTCTTTCTGGGTTCTTGGGGGCTCCATATCGACCAGGGCCTTGATTTTTTCCGGGTTGGCCTCGATGCCCCTCTAGCTAATCATGAAACCCAGAAATTTTCCAGAGTTGACTCTGAACACGCACTTCGCCGGATTTAACCTAATTCGATACCGTTTGAGGACGTCGAACATTCGCGAGAGATTGGGGATGTGGAGGTCAGTCGATTTACTCTTGACGAGCATGTCGTCGACGTAAACCTCCATGGTTTTCCCAATCTGGTCGGTGAACATGAAGTTCACTAGGCGCTGGTAAGTGGCCCCGGCGTTTTTGAGTCCGAAAGGCATGACATTGTAGCAGTATAACCCCTGATCTGTCCGGAAGGTTGTGTGGATCTGATCTGCCGGATGCATAAAGATTTGGTTGTAGCCCGAGTACGCATCCATAAAACTCAGGAGCCCATGTCCTGCCATGGCGTCGACCAGTTGGTCAATCTTGGGCAAAGGAAAACTGTCCTTGGGGCAGGCCTTGTTAAGGTCAGTAAAATCAATGCACATTCGCCACGCCCCAGAGGGTTTTTTGACGAGTACAACATTGGCAACCCAGGCAGCATAGACGGCCTTCCGGACAAAGTGGATGGTGCTGAGCTTAATGATCTCTGCCTTCATAGCCTCGGTCCTCTCAGCATCGTAGAGGCGGCGTTTCTGTTCGACAGGCTTGTAGGTAGGATCGATACTGAGCCGGTGGAGATGCCGGGCATGTCGGCGTACGACCAGGCAAAGTCCTCAGAGTTGTCCCTTAAAAACCGGATCAGTTGTGAGCGCAGGTCGGGCGAGAGAGTGGTCCCAATCTTTACCTTCCGGTCCGCAAAGTCGTGGGAGAGTACTATCTCTTCGACATCCTCAATGGGCTGTGGATGGGGTGTTGCTGAATGGTCCCGAGGATCTTCGATTGGTTCGGCCCGGATTTTCTGTGCGTCCTGAGGGCTCACGGGGTCGGCCTCGAACGCGGACTCTGATACTGCCATGGTCTCTTTCGGAGGTTGGATGAGGGTGGCAGAATTGCAGGTCCTTGCAGCCATTTGGTCTCCTTTGACTTGACCAATCCCCATAGGGGTTGGGAACTTTACTAGTAGTAGGTGGGTGGAGACGACTGCCCTCATCTGGTTGAGTATTCCCCGCCCGAGAATGGCGTTGTAGGCCGCGAGGCAGTCTACCACCAAGAAAGGTGCCAGTACGGTTGCCCTCCGTGGGTGTGTTCCGAGGGAGAGGGGGAGAGTGACCGTTCCATGCAGGACAATGGAGTCCCCCGTGAAGCCAAAGAGCGGCGTAGGTGAGCGGTCCAGACTTGCTTCTGGGATGCCCAATTGCTTGAAAGCTCGCATGAAAAGGACGTTGACCGAGCTTCCAGTGTCTACCATTACCCGTTGTACGTCGAAGTTAGATATCTCCGCCATAACGACAATGGGGTCGTCGTGAGGGTAGATAATCCCGCGCTCCTCCTCCTCGGAAAACGTGATCGGTTCCGAGCCGAGTCGACTTGTCTTCTTGGCTCTTCCCTCCTCGATACTGAAGAGCTGCTCATTCTGTTTGGTGGCCCGTAAAAAGTTCTTCTTTGCCCGGTTGGAAGTGAGCGGGCAAGAAATTGACGGTCCTCCGGAGATCGTGTTGATCTGCGGGTTACGAGGTGGAGGCGGAGCGTGTTGAAGAAATTGGTTGATCTTCCCATCCCGGGCCAGAGCCTCCACCAGATCCCGGAATGCAACGCATTGGTCAATGCTATGGCCATTGTATTTGTGGTATTGGCAATAAATTCTCGTGTCTTTGCCAAGCTTGCCCTTTGCTGGACGAGCGAGTCGGTCTTGGATTGGTGTTTATCCCTGGATGCTTGGTCGCGGTCGACCCTATAAGGCCGGTCGGTGCCACCTCCGCTTGACGGGCTCTTTGACTCACTCCTTCTGTGACCGACCTGCCGTGACCGCTCGGTGTACCCCTGTTTGGGTATGCTTCGGCATATACTTGCATTTTGACCGACCGGCCTAGACCGCTCGGTGTCCCACAGGCGGGATCGTTCCTGAGGCTTGTCATTCTGCCGCCCAGCCTGCCCTGACCGCTCGGTGCTCCTTCGGCGGGTTGGTTCAGGGCGAGGAGGGAGCGGGAGGCCGAGGTGGGTTGACCGCTCGGTGTTGCTGCGAGGGGACCTCGATGTTTGCCTCCCCCTGTCAGAGCGGTTGGTCCTGGTGCCAACATGCCTGTAACGCCCCGGACGTTCTGGAAATGTAATATTGTAAATATTGAATAAAATGACGTTTTTACCCCTGTGTTTGTGTGGTCGATTTGTTGACTTTTTGATTTGGAGGTCGAACGGACGTTGAGTGATGAACGTGACGTAGTTCGGGATGTCACGAGTTCATAGACAGGTGGCACGTCTGATTCGGACGCTCGGAGTGAAAGTTATGATGTTCGGAAATTCGGGGGCATTATCGTAATTTGGGCGTTATAAGGGGAAAAAGTTGACTTTTTGTTTGACAATTGATACTCATTTGACTCGAAGACCGTTGTGTTCGTCTCGACGCCCCGAGTACAACGACAGGCGGCACGCTTGAAACGGACGTCGGAGGACCGAGTTATGGGTCACGGATGTTGGAGGGCATTTTGGTAATTATTGCACAGAGGGGCATTTTGGTCATTTCACGGTGGTTACTGTAGCACCACCGTGAGAAGCAGAGTGTGGCCGTGGTGTTTTTGAGCGTGCATTTGTTTAAGGCTAAGTGGACTGGTGAGTGGGTTTAGTTTATGGATTTTGAGGTTGTGGGAAGCAGCCAGGCGTGTCTGGGCAGAGACTGAGTGCACGGGAGGAACGAGAATGGCTGTGGTCTCTGTGTATGCGGGAAACCGGTTTCAGAGGCCTCAGTTGGTCTCCCACGGGCTGTTGGCCATACCGATCGAATAACTGAGTATGGGAATGGAGTGAGGTTGGAGTTAGGATCATTTTGGTTCAATTTGGAAGCTGAGCGTGAGAGGGATTGTGAGAGAAACCGTGAGCAACTGTTTCGGGTTTTTTTGGGGGAAATCGCAGAGTTCAATTTCTAAGGGTCGAGGGATCAATCTAAACACACAGTGAGTCTTCTGGGAGTGACAGAGTCTCAGCCGTGCAAGAATTGAAGGGATTCGAGCACGGATTGCCCAAGAACCCAAGGTCCAGTTCGAAGGAAAAACCAGTTGGAGGGAAAAATCTCATTCAATTTCTGGAGCCTGTTAATCGAAACCAAAGGCCGTGTTAGACTTCTGGGGTCACTTCGTGCACAACCGTGCAAGAATTGAAGGAGGAGGAGGACAGTTTGGCCGGGAACCTGAGTCTCAGTTTCAGGGGAAAACCAGTGCTGTGGACGACGACTTCCAGGTAACGGCGAGCTAAATTGTTAGTGTCATTGTGTGCGTATGGGTCCCTTATTGCTACTGGTGAAGTTAATTTGGGAATGGAACCGTGTAGGGTGAGTTCCAGAAGTCGACTTGTTCGACTGTTCGAGCTTGGATTGGGTCGATTTGGTGTAAGTCGAGGTTAACCAGTGTTGCAGACCTAAAATAAATGAGTTAGGGAAGATAATAGGATTGAAAACGGGTAGTATTGACTGAGAATTGAGGGCTAACTGATCGGGTTGAGTCGCGGGTATCAGACCCGTTTAGCAGGCTGTTCGGGTAAGGGAGATGACATTGTAGCTTGGCGTGTGGCCTTCACGCGCAGCCACTTTGGGCGGCGCGTGACGGCGCGTGTGACGTCAACTCCGATCACGGTCAACATGAGAATTAATCCTTACAGTCTAACTAACATTTTATCTTTAGAGTTCGAATCGATCGGGAGTCATTCGGGATAATTTCGGGAGTCCGGAAGATTAAGTCTTTAAGTTTATTTTCGCCGAAAAATCCGGGAAAATTAGGAAAAATCCTACGAGTTATTTTGGGATGTTTGTAACCCTTCTTGTACGTTTTCACAGGCCCGGACACTTCCGAAGCTACGGAGGAGCGCGGGGGACGCGATTGACGTGTCCTAAGACTGTGAGTGGACTTTTTGATTTCTAAATTGGGCATGCATGACTATTTTGCTTATTTATCTCATGGTTTACGTATGATTTTATGATGGTGAGATGATATATCGGTTTTACCTGTTTTCACGTTTTTCGAGATATTTATCGTATTTCACGCATTTCGAGATTTCGGTTTTTGCCTATGCATGCGTGATAATTTTGATGAAGTATCTGGTTATGAATATGCATGTTTCGGATTTATGATGTTTGATCATATTGTGAAGTAATTTTCGGAAATTGCATGTGTTGGAAATTGCATGTGGGAACTCAGCCCAAATCCGTTCTCAGTGAAATACCAAAACATAGAATACGGGGTCTCCGCCCCAAACCATTTCCAAAACATCAAGTACGGGGTCTCCGCCCCCAAATCATTTTTAAAACATCAAACATGGAACACGGGGTCTCTGCCCCCAATTCACAAAACCACATACGTACTGTAACAACCCGTCCCGAGAGCCGGGATAAGTAGAATGGTTAAGGTGTGATTAGTGAGGTTAATCGGCGGTTAGGTGGTCCCGATAGGTCCGTAAGTGTTGAATGATGATTCTGCCCCTAATTCGGGCAAAAACGTTGATCAGTGACCAGGACGTAGTTTAGGACGTCACGAAGCCATAGGCAGGTGGCACGCCTGATTCCGACATCCGGGGAGGAAGTTGTGATGTTCGGAAGGTCGAGGGCATTATCGTAATTTTGGTAAGGTAGGGGGAATAGTTGACTTTTTGAATAATCGAGTTTTGGTAGGTTGACCTAGGGTGGTTAGATAGATTTCGTCGTCCTGAGTTCGATGACAGGCGGCACGTATTCATCGGACTTACGAGACGAGAGTTACGAGTCTAGGAAGTTTTGGTAAAACCGTAAAAATGAGTAAAACAGGAGGGTATTTTGGTCTTTTGGTTTCTGGGGATTTGTGCAGAGAGAAAGGAGATGGACGGCTGGGGTTTAACCAAGTGGGATCAGGATAGAGTGGATGGTGACATGTGGCATGTGTGTAGAGGCTTCTGGTGCAATCCTGTGTGTTCACGGTCCTAATTACTTGGGTGAACCCGTGTGTGCGTGTGTGGTTCTTCGACAAGCACAGAGAAACAGAGTGAGCTTGTGAGGGAGAATTGAGGAAGGATCTTGGCTGGTGTTGAGCGTGGGTGAGTGAGGGAGAGACAGGGAGGTCAGTGTGAGCTGGTGGTGGTGAATTGGAGCTGCAATCGTGCACGGCGGTACGGCGGTGGTGCGGCAAAGGTTTTGGGGAAACAGGGAGACCGTGAGTTCGAGGTGGTGGCTACGCCGTGGAGTGGCTCAAACCAAGGCAAGGGGAGGCTGAGGAGACTGCAGGGAGGCCAACGAACACCGTAGTACGCGGCGGTGTGCACGGCGGAGTTGCAATCGACAGGTGAGGTCTTTGCTCTGTTTTTCCCATGGATTTCATTTGGAAAGTCGTGGACCTAGGGCTAGAGTCGAGGGATCTGGAGGTTAGGGTGAGACTCCTGAGAGTCCTAGGAATCGTTTGAGTGTGCTGCCGTGATGGGTGGTGCACGGTGCTGGAGAGCACGACGGAGGGACCTTCAGTACTCTGTTTTGGTCGTGGGTTCAAACGGCGAGTCGTGAAGGTAGGGGCTGAGTCGAAGGTCTAGGAAGGTTGGTTTAGGTTCAGTGTGGTCCAGGGAATAGTTTGGTGAAACCACCGTGAAGGGAGGTGAGCTGGGTGGCTGGATCGTGAAACAGGGGTGTGATGGCCGTCTGGTTCGAGCTTGAATCGACGATGACGGGACTGTGTCGAGGTTAGAGGAGTTGAGGGATGGATTCGTGATGTCTGGACGAAGCTGTAGGAGAAGAGAGGGAGTGAATTGGTGGCTGGACGGCAGAGAATGCCTCTCGCCGGTCCAGTTGCAGCGGCCGGTTCAGCACAGTGCACTCGAGGTTGGGGGTGACACTGTAGCTGGCGCGTGAGGGCCACGCGCAGCCACTTTGGGCGGCGCGTGGAGGCGCGTGCGGCGGCGTATGGAGAAGTGGTCAACATGGATTTTAGTCTAGAAGTTATGGTGAGTTCAATGGAGTTGGTTTCGGGTCAATCGGAAGTCGTATGAGTTTGGTTCCGCGAGGGTGAATGTTTAGGGTCCCGGGTTTTCAGTTTTCGATTCGGGAATTTTTGAGGGAATTTAGGTAATTGTTTGTGGACGTATTAGTGACGTATTTTGACGATGATTGACAGGATCGGGATTTCCCGAGGAAGCTGAGGAACGGGCTGGACGTTCGGGACGCGAGTAGGGCTCAGTACTGTGAGTGGACCCTTTTCTTAAACTCGATCATGCATAACTGTTTTTATATACGTTTTTGATGGTTTTACTTAAGACACTGTGTTTATGGCATATGTTATGATGGTTTTACGTGATTATGGACGTTTTCGGGATTTTGCACGTTTTTCGAGAAAATACTGGTTTTCGGATTTTGATGTCACATTTGGGGATTTCCACCTATAAAGGTTTTCTGATGATGATAAATGGGTTATGAAATATGATTTGTGATTACATGTGGTTTTGGTATGAAAATGGATATTTTTCCGGATTTGGGTTCGGAATGACGGTTCTGAACGCCGGAAGGGCTTCGGACTAGTGATTTCGGATTCGGGTTTGGATGAGGATTTGGAAAATGGTTTTAAAATAGTTTTGGGATTGGATTTGCTGGATCTGGTTATTGGGTTTAAAGACTCGGATATATTGATTTTCCCCCGTAGGCCTTGAGTTTAAAGACTCGGGAGTTTAAAGACTCGGATATGATTAAGGCCTGGATTGAGTTTAAAGACTCGGGAGTTTAAAGACTCGGATAGGTCCAGCAGGTTCGATCGGGAAATGAGGATTTGATACGGTTTCTGATACTCATGCGATGGTTTCTTATGATATTTTATAGTGTTTCTGTTTCTTATTCTGTTTTATAATGATTATTTTATAACTGTGTTCATAACTGTTGGTTATGCATGTGGTTTCAAAACGGAGGGTTAAACTCGATTTTCATATAAAGTGGTTTTGAACTTTTTGTACTTTCTGGTCCACTCACACTTTCTGGTTTTTAACTTGCCCTCCAGGTTGTGGAGCGAGCGCGGGGTCTTGACGTCGAGGCAGAGTCCGAGGCATAGAAGGGACGTGAGGGATCCCAGAATAGTTTAGAGTTTTCCGTGTGCGTGTACTTTATCAGTTTTATTTTTCCTTGTGTTTTGTACTACGCTCTGTAAACGATAACTTCGGAATATTGTGTTTAATTACTCCTGCGTCTGACTGGATTTGAGTGAGTTGTACTTGGGTGTTGCGTCGGGGTGTCAGACAGGAGCAGGATTTACCTCGGGTTTCGGGGTGAAACCGGGGTGGGTCCTGACAATTGGTATCAGAGCATAGGTTTGTCGAGTTTGTTGGGTCTGTTGGTTTGTGAGGTAGTGTTTTAGTTGTTTGACTGCTTCTATGCCCCTTTCAGCGTGCGGTTGACGATGCCTCCGAGACGTAGACCCTCTCCACAACCTGAAGAAGTAGCAAGAGAGACGGAGAGTGCCACGATAGAGCGAGCCCAGCGGCTCGGGGCTACTACTTTTAGTGGCGGGGCTGATCCTGAGGACGCCCAGAGGTGGATTACCAGACTGGAGCGGATTTTTGCGGTGATGCATTGTCCGCTGGAGGAGCGAGTATTGTTGGCTACCTTTTTACTAGATGGTGCGGCGTATGAGTGGTGGTATACCCTCGAGTTGTCCGGTTGGGATGCCCATAGTGTAACTTGGGAGACGTTCAGGGAACGGTTTCTGGAGCAGTATTATCCTCGTTCTTTTCGGGATGCCAGGGAGGCAGAGTTTTTGCATCTCCAGCAGGGGAATATGACAGTGGCAGAGTATGAACGGAAGTTCCAGATGTTGTCTCGGTTTGCTCCTGCTTTTGTGGCCACTGAAGCCGAGAAGTGCCGAAGGTTCGAGTTGGGTCTGCGAGGCGAGATTCGAGCCGTAGTGACGGCTGGATCTTTTGCTACCCTCCGAGACTTGTCGGATGCTGCGGTGCGGGTTGAGGCTAGTTTGCCGGTGCGACGCCGAGAACCATCGATTCCTGGAGCGTCGAGCCAGCGGACACCGAAAAGAGGTAACTTCGGTGGATCGTCCTCGTCGGGCGATGATCGTTTTGGTAAGCCTGGCAGTGCCCAGAGTTCAGGATTTTGGGGTTACCGAGCACCGCTGACTCCGCAAGCGAGTGCGACGTCGGTAGCATCTACAGGGAGACCGAGCAGTGGACCAGGCTGGAATGTGTGTTTCTACTGTGGGGAGCGAGGTCATTTTCGACGTGAGTGTCCACAGTTGCCACATGAAGGTGGTGTAGGTAGAGGAGTAGTGGAGTCCGGGCAGAGTACGGCGTCAGGGACAGCAAGCCCGAGAAGAGGTGGTGGCACTGCCACGAGTAGTTCGAGGGGACGTGGTAGAGCGTCGGGATCTCAGGCCCGGGTGTTCTCGATGACTCAGCAGGAGGATCAGTCGACACCAGATGTGGGGACAGGTACTTCTTTTACTTTGGTTGTGCTGTACTTAGGTTTGGTTGTTGGATCCCAGGGTAGAGTCTAGGAGTTCGCCTAGAGGACTTGGAGTGTTACAGTAAGTTCCGTAGCAGGTTGACGGAAGGTACAAGAGAGGAGTGACTATAATTGATCGATATGAGGTTATTGAAGGAGAGAACCCACAAGCTAGAGTTTGCCTTTAGGACTTTGTAGATTTATTCCGATAGTGGCCGAAGTAACAACCGAGAGAGGAGCCAGCCAGTAGGAAAGTATCTGTGGTCGTACGCGAGGATGTGCTCTGTGAATTCTATCGGGTACTCCACATGAGGTATTGTAAAATACCTTTGTTTGCTGTTCATAGAGTTTCCCTTGCGTACACCAGGTAGCTGTTACATAGCTAGGGTTGGCCGTAGTAACCGTAGTTGGGGATGGAGTGAGACACCCAAGGTGGAGATGATAGACAGGAAACCCAGGAGAGGTTGTTATTTACCGGGTAGGAGACCCTAGGTGTTGGGAACTAGCTGTGGAATTTCGGGGACGAAATTCTATTTAGGTGGGTAGATTGTAACAACCCGTCCCGAGAGCCGGGATAAGTAGAATGGTTAAGGTGTGATTATTGAGGTTAATCGGCGGTTAGGTGGTCCCGATAGGTCCGTAAGTGTAGAATGATGATTCTGCCCCTAATTCGGGCAAAAACGTTGATCAGTGACCAGGACGTAGTTTAGGACGTCACGAAGCCATAGGCAGGTGGCACGCCTGATTCCGACATCCGGGGAGGAAGTTGTGATGTTCGGAAGGTCGAGGGCATTATCGTAATTTTGGTAAGGTAGGGGGAATAGTTGACTTTTTGAATAATCGAGTTTTGGTAGGTTGACCTAGGGTGGTTAGATAGATTTCGTCGTCCTGAGTTCGATGACAGGCGGCACGTATTCATCGGACTTACGAGACGAGAGTTACGAGACGAGAGTTACGATTCTAGGAAGTTTTGGTAAAACCGTAAAAATGAGTAAAACAGGAGGGTATTTTGGTCTTTTGGTTTCTGGGGATTTGTGCAGAGAGAAAGGAGATGGACGGCTGGGGTTTAACCAAGTGGGATCAGGATAGAGTGGATGGTGACATGTGGCATGTGTGTAGAGGCTTCTGGTGCAATCCTGTGTGTTCACGGTCCTAATTACTTGGGTGAACCCGTGTGTGCGTGTGTGGTTCTTCGACAAGCACAGAGAAACAGAGTGAGCTTGTGAGGGAGAATTGAGGAAGGATCTTGGCTGGTGTTGAGCGTGGGTGAGTGAGGGAGAGACAGGGAGGTCAGTGTGAGCTGGTGGTGGTGAATTGGAGCTGCAATCGTGCACGGCGGCACGGCGGTGGTGCGGCAAAGGTTTTGGGGAAACAGGGAGACCATGAGTTCGAGGTGGTGGCTACGCCATGGAGTGGCTCAAACCAAGGCAAGGGGAGGCTGAGGAGACTGCAGGGAGGCCAACGAACACCGTAGTACGCGGCGGTGTGCACGGCGGAGTTGCAATCGACAGGTGAGGTCTTTGCTCTGTTTTTCCCGTGGATTTCATTTGGAAAGTCGTGGACCTAGGGCTAGAGTCGAGGGATCTGGAGGTTAGGGTGAGACTCCTGAGAGTCCTAGGAATCGTTTGAGTGTGCTGCTGTGATGGGTGGTGCACGGTGGTGGAGAGCACGACGGAGGGACCTTCAGTACTCTGTTTTGGCCGTGGGTTCAAACGGCGAGTCGTGAAGGTAGGGGCTGAGTCGAAGGTCTAGGAAGGTTGGTTTAGGTTCAGTGTGGTCCAGGGAATAGTTTGGTGAAGCCACCGTGAAGGGAGGTGAGCTGGGTGGCTGGATCGTGAAACAGGGGTGTGATGGCCGTCTGGTTCGAGCTTGAATCGACGATGACGGGACTGTGTCGAGGTTAGAGGAGTTGAGGGATGGATTCGTGATGTCTGGACGAAGCTGTAGGAGAAGAGAGGGAGTGAATTGGTGGCCGGACGGCAGAGAATGCCTCTCGCCGGTCCAGTTGCAGCGGCCGGTTCAGCACAGTGCACTCGAGGTTGGGGGTGACACTGTAGCTGGCGCGTGAGGGCCACGCGCAGCCACTTTGGGCGGCGCGTGGAGGCGCGTGCGGCGGCGTATGGAGAAGTGGTCAACATGGATTTTAGTCTAGAAGTTATGGTGAGTTCAATGGAGTTGGTTTCGGGTCAATCGGAAGTCGTATGAGTTTGGTTCCGCGAGGGTGAATGTTTAGGGTCCCGGGTTTTCAGTTTTCGATTCGGGAATTTTTGAGGGAATTTAGGTAATTGTTTGTGGACGTATTAGTGACGTATTTTGACGATGATTGACAGGATCGGGATTTCCCGAGGAAGCTGAGGAACGGGCTGGACGTTCGGGACGCGAGTAGGGCTCAGTACTGTGAATGGACCCTTTTCTTAAACTCGATCATGCATAACTGTTTTTATATACGTTTTTGATGGTTTTACTTAAGACACTGTGTTTATGGCATATGTTATGATGGTTTTACGTGATTATGGACGTTTTCGGGATTTTGCACGTTTTTCGAGAAAATACTGGTTTTCGGATTTTGATGTCACATTTGGGGATTTCCACCTATAAAGGTTTTCTGATGATGATAAATGGGTTATGAAATATGATTTGTGATTACATGTGGTTTTGGTATGAAAATGGATATTTTTCCGGATTTGGGTTCGGAATGACGGTTCTGAACGCCGGAAGGGCTTCGGACTAGTGATTTCGGATTCGGGTTTGGATGAGGATTTGGAAAATGGTTTTAAAATAGTTTTGGGATTGGATTTGCTGGATCTGGTTATTGGGTTTAAAGACTCGGATATATTGATTTTCCCCCGTAGGCCTTGAGTTTAAAGACTCGGGAGTTTAAAGACTCGGATATGATTAAGGCCTGGATTGAGTTTAAAGACTCGGGAGTTTAAAGACTCGGATAGGTCCAGCAGGTTCGATCGGGAAATGAGGATTTGATACGGTTTCTGATACTCATGCGATGGTTTCTTATGATATTTTATAGTGTTTCTGTTTCTTATTCTGTTTTATAATGATTATTTTATAACTGTGTTCATAACTGTTGGTTATGCATGTGGTTTCAAAACGGAGGGTTAAACTCGGTTTTCATATAAAGTGGTTTTGAACTTTTTGTACTTTCTGGTCCACTCACACTTTCTGGTTTTTAACTTGCCCTCCAGGTTGTGGAGCGAGCGCGGGGTCTTGACGTCGAGGCAGAGTCCGAGGCATAGAAGGGACGTGAGGGATCCCAGAATAGTTTAGAGTTTTCCGTGTGCGTGTACTTTATCAGTTTTATTTTTCCTTGTGTTTTGTACTACGCTCTGTAAACGATAACTTCGGAATATTGTGTTTAATTACTCCTGCGTCTGACTGGATTTGAGTGAGTTGTACTTGGGTGTTGCGTCGGGGTGTCAGACGGGAGCAGGATTTACCTCGGGTTTCGGGGTGAAACCGGGGTGGGTCCTGACACGTACTCATACATATAACCCATCCGCGGCACTTCCGAGAAGATGCCAACTCGGGGCACACAGCCCCTAGGGAACACATCCCCGATATGTCACGATATCATCATCTCTATACTAGTGTGCACACTACTCGGGGTCTCACTTCGAGTCTTCTCCCAGGAATCTCCATCAGGGAGGCTCAATCTCTGGATCTAGTCCGAGCTCTCTCTCTGGATCTAGTCCACACATCTCTCCGGAAGCTGGTCTGGGACCACATCATAAATCATAACTTCCACTCCTGGAACGGGATCCCTATGTGGATACCTATTCTGGTCTGTGGATCATGACTCTCCAAGTCGACTTCTGGAGGAGACCATATAATCATATGGAGGGTTTATATCCTTTTCAAAACTCTTTCTTTCTTTCTCAAAACATTTCTCAACTGGGTCTCATACCCGATTCATCTCAATAGGATTCCTCGAATCCGATTCAAATCTATTTCACAAGCCTCGACCTAAATCCACAGTTCAACAGGGTCACATGCCCGAATTCTCATTTCACAAACTGAACTAGGACCCAAGCCCGATGTTACAATCAACAGGGCCTTAAGCCCGATGTTACGACTAACTGGGCCCTAAGCCAGAAACTATGAAACAACGGAGCCTCAAGCTCGATTTCACAACCAATATGGCCTCAAGCCCGATACTACAGTCAACTGGGCCTTCAGCCCGATATTATGACCAAATGGGCCTCAAGCCCGAACTCGTAAACCAACGGGACCCTCGGTCCGATCGTATAACTCAAATGCACCCTAGGTCCGATTCCTCGTCAAATCAATTGGACTCCAAGTCCGAGAATTTGTAAATCAAATGGTTCTTGTGCCCGATTTCATATTTCCAAATCCAAAATCAATTCATTAAACCCTCATTGAAAACCTAGCACGTATAAGCATCGTATAAAACTGTAAATCTCAAAATACGTGCAAATATATAAATCCTAGGCTACCACAAACAAATGCACTCATGGAATCACAAAACATATTCTAAAACAATTATAAAACATTTATGCATGCATCAATTTCGAAAGAAGGGTCCCCTTACAGACCGTCCGAAGCTGCGCCTCGATGCACGTGCCATAAGCGTCTCCCGGGCCAATCGTCGCCTCCGGGATACCTGAACCTGTACAAATTAATTTAGAGGGTTAATAACTACTTATATAACCCCTCACTAAAGCCCCGTAATTTTTCGGAATTTCTAACTATTTTTAAACACGAACCTAAACCTTCGGGACGTCCCGAACTATATCGAAACGATGTCTGATTGACACGAAATCAATCCCAAAATGTTCGTTACATAGAATAGATGAAATAACAAGTTGAATACTTCCCAAAAGGAGTGAGCAGGTGCCCTCACGCGCCAGGACTGTTCATCGTCTTCTCCATGCGTTGGACCGGTCCAGACCAGTTCCTGTGCAGTCCGGTCCAACTGGACCGGCGTGACCAGTCTGGCCCTCTAAACCCCTTATTTTCGGTCTGTTTCTTCCCTTTTCGATTCCATTCTTCCTATTTTCTTGTTTTCTATCATTTCCAATCCTCAAAACTAATTAAAACGCCCTAAATCCTATCCATGTTCAAAGGGCCTCACGACCTCTATTTTTCCCGACCACCCTCACGGCCTCCTCAGAAGTGAACCTCCCTTAAAAGCTTCTTAAAATCCCCCTAGAAACTTAATAACCTCAACCTAATCATCCAAAACAGGCCATAATGTCAAAATCGAATTAAAGAGGAAGATGGGTCTAACCGTGCAATCGGTTTCCTCTTGGCCTTCACCGCCGTGCACGGCGGCCCAACCACTTCCTGCCACCGTCCTCAGTCTTATCTTCACTCTGTCTCTCACACAAGGCCTCACAAGCATGATCAAATGGGGTTTGGATTTTGAGGTTGGATGGGAGATCGGTTTTTGTAGTTTGGAGGATGGAAATAATCGATACAAAGCAAGGGAAGGATATGCATGAAAGGAAACTGATGGCCAGTGGATGGGTGACACTTGTCACGCATCCATTGGTCCACTGACAATTTTTTGGGCCCCACTTAGGACAAAACTCAAGTCGTCTCGTAATTCATGCAATAGTACCACAAAACTTCCGTGAACCGTAACCTCTCCGTCGAACCTCCGAATTCGACGTGCCACCTGTCTATGGATTTTTATCGTCCCGATCTACATAACGGTCTTTGGCCCTTGGCCATCGGACCTCCCGGGTCAAATGTAAGACTCGTGTCCTGGAGGGAACGGTGAACGATCCCACATTCCTGCAAGGGGGGAATGGTTTGGGAGAGGATGGTGGTGTGCCTTAAAGGTGTAGGCACACACCTATCTAGCACTAGGCCTTTTGGGAGCTCAAGTGGCTTTGGGGGGGATTGGAACCCCAAAGTTAAGCGAGTTGAGGCTGGTGCAATTCCATGATGGGTGACCCCCTAGGAAGTTGCACCATGAGCTCCCGAAAACAAAACCGTGAGGGCGAGGCCCAAAGCGGACAATATGGTGTTAGATGAGTCGGGTCCTGACCGAGGAGGGTCGGGTCCTGACATCAAAAGTCAACTTTTGCTCTTTTTCAACTAAATTATCAAAATGCCCTTGGACTTACGTAAGTCATAACTTTTTCCTCGAACATCAGAATCGAGCGTGCCACCTGTCTATGAACTCGTGACGTCACGAATTACGTCACAGTCATCGGCCAAAGTCCATTTGACCTCCTGAACGAAAAGTCAACGATTCGCCCATTCTAGGGGTAAAATCGTCATTTCACCCTGCTCGTCCATTATTAATCCTTAATTAATCCCGCTAATTTGGGACTGGTTGTCACATCAAGTCTAGAAAATTAGTCACAAGTTTCCTATCTTTTTTTTCTGGATGTTATATGATTGGTTAAGGCTCGAAAACAAGGGTAGTGGACAAGGGAAACAATCTGTGATACAACTAGAGTTTTGGCTAAAACAAGAAGGTATGAGTTCTTGTCTTTCAGTTCTTTTTACATAGTTCTAAGATCATAAAGTCACTCTTAAGTTAGTTTAGAAGGTAATGGTCGAAAAAATAAGGAAAAAGGTGAAAATTGAAGAAGATACGGCCGGGTCGGAGACCCGAATATCAGGACTTGCGAGAGGTTGATGACAACCTCTGTGTAAGCACATGAAGCCCACATGCAGAGGTTGTCTGTAACGCCCCGGAAATTCAGAAAATGTAATATTGTAAAATATGGAATAAAATGACGTTTTTACCCTTGTGATTCGTTTGGTCAATTTGTTGACTTTTTTATTGGAGGGTCAAACGGACATTGAGTGATGATCGTGATGTAGTTCGGGATGTCACCAGTTCATAGACAGGTGGCACGTCCGATTCGGACGAACAGGGTGAAAGTTATGACGTTCGGAAGTTCAGGGGCATTATCGTAATTTGGACGTTATAAGGGAAAAAGTTGACTTTTTGTTTGACAATTGGTTTTCACACGACTCGAAGGCCGTTAGATTCGTCTCGAAGCCCCGAGTACAACGACAGGTGGCACGCGTGAAACAGACATCGGATGACCGAGTTACGGGTCACGGAAGTTGGAGGGCATTTTGGTCATTTTCACGGCGGTTACTGTAGCACCTTGAAAAACAGAGTGCACGGCCATGCCGTGGTGTTTTGTGCGTGTAATTGTTTATGGCTTTAGTGGATTGAACAGAGGACTTGTTTATGGGATTTGAGGCAGTGGGAAGCACACATGGGTGACTGATCAGAGTCCAGAGCACTAGTTGGGTTAAAATAACGGCCATGGTTTCTGTGTTTGCTGGGAACCATTTTCAGAGACCTCAGTTGGTCTCCCACGAGTTTCTGGCCGATTGAATCAATTAACCGTGTATGGGAGTAGAGAGAGGTTTCATTTGGGGTCAATTGTGCATCAGTTGTGAGGGCTGAGATTGAGAGAAACCGTGAAGAACCAGTTCTGGTTTTTGGGGGGAAAAATTCAGAGTTCGATTTCTACGGGTTAGGGGACCAATCTAAACACTGAGGGAGTTTCCTGGGAATGATAGAAACACAACCGTGCAAGAGTCGAAGAGATTTGGGCAAGGATTTCTCAGGAACCCATGTTCCAGTTCAGAGAAAAACCAGTTGGAGGGAAAAATCTAAGTTTGATTTATACGGCCTATTGGACAAAACTAATCACTGTTTGAGCTTTTTGGGAGCATTTGGAACTCGTCCATATCGAACTCGACGACAACCAGCCACAGAGGAGCTGGGACGGTGACCGCCGTGTGTAGAGGAAATCCAGTGTTGAGGACGACGACTTCCAGGTAACAGCGGGTTTAATTGATTGTGCCATTGTGTTCGTCTAAGTTCCCTTAAGCTACTGGTGAAGTTAATTTGAAAATGGGGCTAGGTTGGGTGAGTTCCAGACGTCGACCTGTTCGACTGTTCGAGTCTGGGTTTGATCGATCTAGGGACAGTCGAGGTTAATCATCAATACAGACCTAAAATTAATGGATTAGAGAAGAAGTTAGGATAAAAAACGAGAAGAATTGATGGAGAATTGAGGGTTAGCTGGTCGGGTTGAGTCGCGGGTAATAGACCCGTTTAACAGGCTATTCGGGTGAGGGAGAAGACACTGTAGCTGGGCGCGTGGCCTTCACGCGCAGCCACTTTCGGCAGTGCGTGATGGCGCATGTGAGGTCTTTCCCGATCACGTTCAACTGGGGTTTTCTTCCTTTTAATGTTTTTAACATTTTATCTTTAGGGTTCGAGTTGATCGGAAGTTGTTCGGGATAATTTCGGGAGTTCGGAAGTTTAGGTCCTTAAGGTTAATTACGCGGAAAAATCCGGAAAAATTAGGAAAAATCTTACGAGTTATTTGGGGATGTTTGTAACCCTCCTTGTACGTTTTTACAGGCCCGGACATTTCCGAAGCTACGGAGGAGCGCACGGGGCGCGATTGACGCGTCCTAAAACCGTGAGTGGACTTTTGATTTCCAAATTGTGCAAGCATGACTATTTTACCTAATTATCTTGTGTTTTCACTTATGATTATATGATGATAAATATGCTATTTCGGTTTTACGTGGTTTCACGTTTTTCGAGATAAATATCGTATTTCACGCATTTCGAGGTTACGATTTTCGCCTATGCATGAATGATGTTTTGATGAAGTATTTGGATATGATTATGCATGTTTTGGAATTTTCATGTGAATTCGGTCCTATTATGAGAAGATATGATTTCGAAATGATTTTTGGAAAATGGATCGTGTTGAATCCTGGCTTATTGTGTTTATAAATGGTTTTGGGTTTAAAGACCCGGTTGATTGTTGGATCTGATTTTGGGTTTAAAGACCCGGTTGATTGATGACGGGGGCCGGCCCGTTAAATTGAGTTTAAAGACTCGTGAGTTTAAAGACTCGGTTATTGTGATACCCCCGAGGCCTATTGATTATGTTTTGAGTTTAAAGACTCGTTGATATCCCGGGAAGGCCTGATATTGGTTTAAAGACTCGGATGGATCCAACGGTTTAATTGTGATTGTTGATTCACGTTTTACTTGATTTGCGTAATTGAGGTTCCAAATTGACGGTTTATGGATTATGGTAATCTTATATTATTTTACATGAGTTATGACGGTTTTCTGACATGTTTTACACGTGTTTCGGAAAGAAAAGGGTTTTCGAATGTTTAATACGCGATTTATTTTTTTTAATAACTGGTTATGCATGCGTGTTGTAAAACTGGAGGGCGAACCCCGATTTCCTTAAACTGTTTCTGCAAACCTTTGTTTCGGTCCACTCATATTTTGTTGTTTTAACTACCCTACAGGTCGTGGTACAAGTTCGGGGGCTAGCGCCGAGGCAGAGGCAGAGGCATAAGGTTTTCCGTTGCGAAGTAGTTAGTTCACAGAGTAGGATTTTTTCTTTAACCTATTTAGTATTATTATGCTCTGTGAAACTAAGGACTTGAGGTCCAGTCAGTTGTATTTGTTTAATCTCCCTGGTCTGACAATGGGTGTGTTGTAATATTATTTTGGTTTTCCGGTCTTTTGGATTCGATTGTCAGACGGGAGCAGGATGCTTCCCGATTATCGAGGCGATAATCGGGGTGGGTCTATCATTGTCCTCAGTCGTTATCAGCGCGTGAAAGCACATGAACCAGAATTTGGGATTTTGGTCAACATGAAAAATGTTCAGGCTGTCATACTGAGTTTAATGGTTCAAGGTTTGAGTTAATTGGATATAGTTTGAGACAATTATGCTTGTTCAAAGTTTTTGTGTTTTATTTAAACATTCTTAACAAATCCTAACACTAGGGGAAAATTAGTAGGTTCATAGTGAAATATAGAAAAGATGAATTATGAGGAATGAGGAGGATTAAAGGAAGTGTCAATAAGGTGTCTAACTAAAGGACTTGTGTTCATCAATATTGAAGTAATTATATATAAATTATGATTATTACTTGGGTATTATTAAATCCATGTTGAAAAAAAGGAATAAATAAAGACGTAAAGATATTAATTGGTTATGAATATTTTTTATGACAATATTTTGTTGTGCATTTTATAATGTTAATTACTTATGAAAAATGACTTGGTCATAATTAAATATGGATAAATTTGTAATACTATTTAAGATCAATGGTAAACCTTTCTTAAGTTAGAATATGTAACATACGTTAATAGAATTATTATTATCACTCGGTTACATTATTTCTCTAAGTCAACATATTACTTACTATATGATTTTACGAACAAGGTTCTATAAAAGAGTGGTAATTGATAAATTCCTCTCTCTAATGGGGTTAGTGAGTTGGAAGTGGGCAGTACTTCGCAGGGGAAGGATTCATCGGTCAACGGCCAACGTTGACGTCATCTTGACAGGTATGACACCTGTCAAGTCTGACAATGCCACGTGTCAGCACTTGATTGGTTCACATGGTCTGACATGTCAGTGCTGATTGGACTCTTAAAACTGCCACGTGGCAGCCCCTGATTGGCCACATGGCCTAATTTTTATGATAGGATAATGACGTGGCTTGCCATATCATTGTATTCAACCTCTCGACGTGTCGACTCGGACCCCTGCAACCTGGTCAATAGGACCTGCGGCTCGACTCGACCGGATTTCACTATTTCGACCACTATTTTCCACCATTTTTTATCTCCTGGACTCGTCTACTACCTAGAAAAAAATCTACAACCTCATAATTATGAAAAACAGGCTAGAATTTACCTATCCAAGCTTGAACAATCCGTCCACCTGCAACCTTGTCGTGTCATCGATACCGACCACCTCAGTCTTCGAAAGTGGTCCCTACGACCGCACACACTTCTAAGGAACAAGATTCGATCAACTAAACAGTCCAACAAACCCTCTAAAATTAAATTCGAAACTTGAACCTTAAAAACTTACCCCTTCGATTTTCCAGCCATCGTCCATGATTGCCATCGCCGTTGCCACCACCGTGATCGCCTCCTCTCACTTTCTCACTTCCTTTCACAGTCCAGAAACAATGGATGAGGTTTAAGGGAGATGGGTTTGAGTTTGAGGTGGGATTGTTATGGGTTTCGGGTTGAGAAAACAAAAGAAAATGAAGAACAAACATCCCACAATTTGGGGTTTTGGGCAAACCAGATGGGTGACATTTATCACTCATCAAGTGGTCCTTCTAGATTTCAATCCAATCCCAAACAGCCACTTGTACAAGTTTCTTGTAAAAAGTGAGTAGTACCATTTTCCTTTCGTGAATCGTAACTTCCTCGTACGAATTTCAATTTCGACATGTCGCCTGTCTACGGACTCGTAACATCTCGATCTACGTAACGATCCTGGGTCCCTATGCATTTGACCACCCGGATCAAAAGTTAACTTTTTGCCCATTCCTAGGGGTAAAATCATCATTTTACATCGACCGTCAACAAATCCACGACTAATTTCTAATTAGTCCCGATAATCCTTAATTAGTCCTTAATTAATCTTGTAATCTCGTTACAGGTTGTTACAATCTTTCCTCCTTAAATAATTCCGTCATCAAAATTCAAACTAATCTAAATCCACATCCAATGTCCACAATTTGGATGTCCAATCCTACTTAAGTTCCAACAACTCACCACAGTACTCGTCTATACCCAAACGTCACTCGACGTTAACCACAACCCAACATCCAACCTATAATAGCATTGACCGTTGGATTGGATACGGTCACAACCCCAGTCTCAAGAATCCAATTTCTAATTGAGACATTGACACACGTCCCACTCACCTGTAAGTTCAACGCCTATGTAGGTCTCATCCGTCACCTGTCACATGTCACCTACCACTAGTCATTCGCCACTTATCACTTGCATAGGTGTACTACGAATCCAAGCTGACAAGTCCATTACCACGCTGACACCTTCCAAGCTGACAAGCCAACCTACTGTCCTACTCAGTTGCTAAATCTGGCCGACAGTCCCAATAGGCCAAGCCGACAATTTGTAAATCAAATTGACATCCTTCATCTTTTCAGTCTGACGACTCTTCTCAATCATCAATCCAACCTCATTCAGCTTTTTAGCCTAGCAGTTCTTCTTAGTTATCCATCCAAGCTGACATCAAGCTAACATTCTACTCTCGTTGAGAGTTATCAAACCTCAACTCCTCCATCACACTAACTGGCTCCTGACATCAAGTCCACGCATGATGTACCATTGTGACCTGTCATTGCTCACAGTTCCACTACCACTGCTCGAATCACTAACAAAACCATTGACTCCATCTAGAGTCCTACCAGATACCTCTTACCAAACCTTGTCTCATTCAGCGTCTAACACTATGATCCCAACTCGAGGATAGTTTCAACTGTCACCTCACTCGTTCCGTTGATACCAATTGACATCTCACTCGTCCTGTGGTAACACTAACCACCACTTTACTCAACATATGTGTATCTGAACCCCATCGAATACTTGCCCCAACAGTGATAGCTCAACTCAGATGCTAGGGTTCCACTGGCCATCCACGGCTCTAAGCTTCAGCTCGTACAATCACTGAATCCTTCCAAAACCACGCTACTCCCAAGCACAGTATTCGATGTCCAGTCCATGTTCTCAACAAATCCACCAATATCAGAACCTCTCTGATTACCAACACGCCATTCCTCGGACTCAACTGGTACACATAACTCACAAGCCAGTCCACTAACCTTGGATCCAGTCCGTTCGCTTCATGGGTGATAGGGTAGCCATTCACAGTTTAATTCCCGAGCCTAACTGTCCGATCCTATCCAACCTGTCCAATCCTATCCAATCATGTCCAATCCCTGCTCTAGACAGATCGTACATTCCAATCCCGAACTTTTCAATTACCGGTCCTCATTCGCCAACATTTCCCTTCAGCAATAACGAACCTGCCAGTATCTTGCCCTAGGCATTGGCTATCAATCTTTTTCTGAATGATACTCCAAGTATTGTCTCAATTACCATAGGGTAACCTCTACTCAATAGTTAAAACACTCATCCTCTCTGAGTAACTCCAAATTTATTCGTCATGATTGGCCACCGCCAATCCAAAATTCTCTCTTGATCATCAAACCACTTGAGCCCCAACCAATTCGTCGATAGCCTCTCGATCTCCTTGACCCTCGCGATCCAAGTTAGCAAGCTATAAGAATTATCACCACTTACTTTATGGGTTGCAGATTCCTTCACTTAGCCCATGATAATGTTCACCTAGGATAAACCAAAATGATGACTCAAAATTCATTATGCGTAAGTATAAACACCATTCCTACTACATTCACAACGTCAGGTAACACCAAGCATCATCTGCTCCTCAACTCTTTCAATTTTATCCATGGGTTACCCTGACATCCTTATACCAAGAAAACTTGCAACCAAGGAAGCAGAAAATGAGAAGTCTCCTTCACTAACCAATAATATATGTGACAACTACTATCGTGCTCCTTCCGCGATCAGATTACTCCTCATTTCAGCCCAACCTCCGCAAGTCATACTTCCAAGAGTGATAAGAAGTTCACTGGAAAAAGGAAGTATATTTATTAGCAGAAGAAGGCGTGCATTAGTCAAAGTCTGGTCGAAACTAACTCCCGAAGTTTCGTTCCTTCCGATGGAACTCGGGACATCACGACACGTCCATTTCCATTATACCGTTTATGCACATCGAATTAGGAAGTAATAGAATCACCTACTTCTCGCATCTCAACTCTTTAGGGCACAAAACCTGCACCCGACACACGTGCACACATACCAAGGCAAGATAAAGCATCTGTCTCACAACCACTAGTGAACCTGTCACCAAACGAGGTATCATATACCATAGATTTACTGGAGGTACTCACCACTAGGGATCCTCACTATCCCACCTATGCGTCATCCAGAACCACTCAGTCATTGTTGGGAATCCATCCAACTCATCTCGACTTGAGATACCACACTGTCGCTCGGTTCACACTCTCAAGACCCGACAAAAACTGAGGAATCCTCATCGACTACTCGACACCGAACATGAGCACTCCATAACTGAGTCACACCTTCTGCTTGTACCAAGCTGATAACTAAACCTTCGCTCATGTCGGAGGAACTTTGCCTCCCTAGTAACTCACCAACTCTAGGAAAAACCACGTATGAAAAGAACGTTCCTCAAACGTCACCCAACTCTTCACAGCCTCAACTATATCCCTCGATAGCTGTGTCTGTTACCACCTCGTGTAGACTCAACCAAGAAACGCTACGCTACCGAGATGCAGTACTCGGGCGGGTAACTCACCGCTGGTAACTTATCCAACCAGTCTCAACTAGTGTTGTCCACTACCTCGGCTACTCTCTGCAACACAATCAACCTGACCTGACCTGACCGTCTAATGGTCTCGACTCAGAAAGTCACCACATCCAGCCCTCCTAGGGTCTAATCCCATTGAACCACGACATCATGACATACCATGCCAACGTAACCCACCCGAGGTCTGGAAACGAACCTCATGTCACTAAAACTCTCCTACTCTTACCCTAAATATCAGGTTGATGACGGGAAGGAAACATCCCAGAGACATCACAGCAGGCACCAACGCAACATTCCAAGAGCAACCCAACACTCTGATACCAAACTAACACGACCCATCCCAATCCTCTCTAGATTAACGTGAGATGTTCCATACTCCCGTCTGACACCTCATGCCAGACCATGGATACTCTCAAAACCTCTCAGGGCATCCAGAGTGCTCCAGGATCGATGGCAGCATGTAATGTCTCCGTCTCTGCTATCGTCCGTCTCCGCAATCAACTTGAAGGATATTAAAAACAGGAAAAGCTGTGAGTGGAAAAAAATAAATAATTTATAAAACACATTTCATGAAAAGAAATTTATTGTAAGATCCGTGTCTTGAGAAAAACGGTGAACAATCTCACATCGCTCGGTAAGGGAAAGGTGAAGTGCTTTATATGTATAGGCACGTATCTATCGAGCATGAGACCTTTTGGGAGCTCACTGGCTTTGGATTCCTTGGGAACTCCAAAGTTAAGCGAGTTTAGGCTGGTGCAATCAAAGGATGGGTGACCCACCGGGAAGTTGCAGGTGAATTCCCAGAAATAAAACTGCGAGGGCTAGGCCCAAAGTGGAAAATATCGTGCTAGATGGGACGGGTCGTGACATTTATACCCCTCATTAAAAATCATGCATGCATCAGAAAAACCAGTTATTACAACCAATCGCCTTAAATCAAATCATCAGTTTTTCCAAATCAAAACTCAATGAAAAATGCTTCTCAATCAAAGTCATTTCTTTATTCCAATCAATAGGGCCTTAGCCCAAAATCATTTCAATACCATGTGGGAACTCAACCCAAAACATAGACCATGTGGGAACTTAGCCCAAAACCAGTAAACAAAGAATAACCAATTCAATAAAATATAGTTAACCAATCCTCTACATCCCAGATGCTTAATCAATATTGTCACGGACTAAGACTACGCGTGCAACTTGGGGTCTCAAGTCCGAGTAATCCCCAAGGTCCACCAATGTCTAGGTAATTCCCATATCACTGCCCGGGTATGACATCCCATATATCTAATCAATAGCAATCTTGATCCTGAGCCTCTTTATGTGAACCTCATTACGGTCTCTCTGTAGGGCAACCTTTCTCAAGCAATGCGCCGTGACTACTCTAGTGTCCCTGACATCTGGAGGAGACAATCCACTATTTAAGGATGGTATATTTAAAACTGTAGTCAAAATCATTTCTACATGGTCTTAGCCCAAAGTATAACTTCCATAAACCATTTCCACAAAACTTTCCATGTCCAAATCCATTTAAGGTCTCAACCCAAATCCAATTCTCAATTCCAAATCCATTTAGGGTCTTTGAACCCGAAATCACATTTCATAAACCACAAATGGGACTCATTACCAATATCATAACCAACTAGGCCGTAAGCCCGATATCGTAAAATCAATGAGGTCTCAAGCCCGGAATAACATTTCCAAATCCAAAATCATTTAGTTTACTCAATCCTTTGAAACCATAAGCACGTATAAAAATCACAGCAAAAGATATAAATCCTCGAAATACATGCAATACCATATTCATACGAAATCAACAAAATAACACAATCATATGCACTCATGGCATCTCAAATTATAGATATAATACATATAAAATAGTTCTGCATGCATCGTGTTTAGAAAGCAAACGTCCACTCATAGACCGTCCGTACTACGCTCCTGCAAGCTGCGTCGTACGCCACTCGAGGCTATACTGAACTCTCCGGATCATCTGGACTTGTCTAAAACATACTTTAAGGTCACCACTAACCGAGAGAAGTTCTAGGTAAACACCCCCAAAATTCCTGAAAAAGTCAACGTGTCCCAAACACGCATCCCTAGGCTATAAACCTCAATTCGACCTATCTAACCATCTCCGATCAACTCGAAACCACCGCCATTGGATCCGAATCATCGAAACCTTTCAAATAAGATCGGTCCTACCTCGAAATTCATTCCCACGCGCGAGTCAAAGTTCCTAGTCAACGCTGACGTTAGTAAAAGTCAACATTGTCGTCACTGGTCAACGATCAACAGTCAACGCTTACGTCATCAGACCTGTCAAGTCTGACAGTGCCACGTGTCAACACTTGATTAGTCCACGTGGTCTGACACGTCAATACTGATTGGACTCTGACCACTACCACATGGCAGCCCTTGATTGGCCACATCGACTGACAACTCTAACATGATGATGACCTGGCTTGCCACATCATCGTGTTCAAACTCTCGATGGGTCAACCCAAACCCCTACAACCGGGTCAACTGGACCCGTGACTCGACCTGACTAAATTCCAATCCTCCAACCACCATTTTCCACCATTTTTGATCCCCTGGACTCATCTACTACCTAGAAACAAACCTACAACCTCAAAATCATGAAAAACGGGCTAGAATTTACCTGTCTAAGCTTGAACATTTCAGCCACCTGCAAACTTTTCGTGCCATTGATTTTGGCCACCTCAGTCTTCGAAATCGGTCCCTCCAGCCTTACACACTCCCAAGGAACAAGATTCGATCAACCAAAGAGTCCAACAAACCCTCTAAAGTTGAATTCTAAATTTGAACCTTAAAAACTTAACCCTTCGGTTTTCTGGCCATCGTCCACGACTACCCTCGCCGTTGCCACCACCGTGATCACCTCCTCTCACTTTCTCACTTCCCTTCACAGTTCAGAAGCTATGGCTGAGGTTTAAGGGAGATGGGTTTGAGTTTGGGGTGGGTTGTTATGGGTTTCGGGTTGAGAAAATAAAAATAAAATGAAGAACAAATATCCAACAATTTGGGGTTTTGGGCCAACCAGATGGATGACACTTGTCACACATCAAGTGGTCTCCCCAAATTTCAACCCAATCCAAAACAGCCACTTGTACAAGTTTCTCGTAAAACATGAATAATACCATTTTACTTTCATGAACCGTAACTTCCTCGTACAAAGTCCAATTTCATGCCGCTTATTTATGGACTCGTAACATCTCGATCTACGTAAATGTCCTCGGTCCCTATGCATTTGACCACTCTGGTCAAAAGTAAACTTTTTGCCCATTCATAGGGGTAAAATCATCATTTTACACTAACCGTTCGCAAATCCAAGACTAATTTCCAATTACTCCCGATAATTCTTAATTAGTCATGAATTAATCTCGTAACCTCGGGACTGGTTGTTACAATAGGGTGGGTGACAAGTATCACTCATCCTATTGTCCAAAATCAGATATTTTGGTCCCACTGAAACCCGTACAAACGTGAATAGTTCCCAGAACTTTCCGTGACCCCTAACTTTCTCGTACGATGTCCAATTTCGACGTGCCGCTTGTCTACGGACTCGTATCATCTCGATCTAGGTAACGATCTTCGATCCCCGTGCATTGGATCTCCCGGATCAAAAGTCAACTTTTTATCTTTTATAGGGCAAAAACGTCATTTTACCCAAATCATCTGCTAATCCTCGATTAGTCCTTAATTAATCATCGCTAATCCATCATTAATCTTGATTAATCCCGTAAATTCGGGATGGGTCCTTATATTTCACATGTGACACGTCATCAGTTAAGATGTTTATGACATCAATTGTTATTTATGAGTCAAGGGTAAACATTTTAAATAGTTCATGATAGTTAGATGCATATTTTTAAATTTAAAGTATAACTTTGAAATTTGGTATATAATATTGAAGTTAAGTGTATTTTTTATAAAATAAAAATAAAATCTAATGTTGCATTGGCTCCGCATGTGGTTCCCTATGTGGTGGTCCTACTCACTTAAAATTCGATGTGACATTAGATTCACATGAGGCCCATCATATAGTGGTCCCACTTACAGAAGAGTGTTGAAGAATCTTACACAAATGAATATAAAAAGTAAACACAATATATAATGAATAGTTATACTCCCACACATATGAAGCTCTTTTGTAATAAAACCTTACACATGTCGATCTGTACCAATAATGGTTAAGTTAAGGATTAATATATAATATATATTTTTTTAATTCGAGAGGAGAATGGGACTGTTTTTAGGTTATTCTTTTGGTCAAATCCCTTTCAGAGATTAAGAGAAAGAAAATTTTAGTTCAAGGGGAAAGTGAATGGCAAGTTGAAGAGGCATTTTGACCATCAACCCTTAATAATAGTTTATGGAGAAATTTGCATAAATAAACGTTTAAGGAGAAAATTGACTAGAGGTATTTTGGTTAGACAAACTATTCTAAATTCACATCCTAAAATGATATTATATTGTCATTTTACTCTTAACGTTAAAGTTCAAAGGGCCAGTTTTTTTAATATTTTATTGCATAAAAGTTTTTCATATTTAAGATATAAAAATAGTTGTAAAATGCATTTGATAACTCATTTAAAAAAAATAAGAAAATGAAAATACATAATACAATAATTTTTTTACATTTTATAGAACATCATACTAATGTTTTCTAAATTTTAGGATACAACTCAAAGAAATAAAGAAACAAAATACATACAATACCAAGTGAAAGAAGACCAACAATATTATTATAGTTATCATCACCATCACCGTCACTACCACCACTCCACCACTACAACCACCGCTAGTACTATATTTCACTAACACCACTATCACCCCACCATTACCACCACCACCACAATTGTCGTCACCACCCTATCAAATTCACCACTACCTCACCACCATCACAATTGACATTACCACATCACCCCACCATTATCATCACATACACCACCGCATCACTGTCTCCATCATCACCCCATCAGCGACGCCACGACCACTATACCACAACCATATATGTCGATGTCACCTTCATCACACTGCCGCCAACATCACCTGCATCCCACCACCACCACAACTACCACTGTTTCCATCACGCCACAACCACAACTACCTCCACCATTGCTAACATCATCACCACCACCAGTGCAACATCATCTATCGTCGCTACCAATATCACTACAACTACCATTATGACCACCATCATTGCCCTTGCCACCACTACTTCATCACCCTCAATACCCCATAACCACCAACACCACTACCACAACCACCACTACCACCTCCACCCCAACACACCACGAATATCTCTACTATTACCATTCCTAGCTACCATCGTTATATCAAAATTTATGTTTGGAAATTATTATCTAATGTGTATTTACTCTTTTTCAATACATATATATATATATATACATACACATATACCAAACAAGTTTTTCAGTTCATTATTACCAAATCATATTTAAAGTAAACTCTCAAATGAATTCTCAAGTATTAAAAATCCAACTCCTATTTGTTGTTTTCATTTTAGAAAATAATATTTTGAAAGATGTTTTGTAAAATATCAAACGGAACCTAAGCTTTGTATTGATAAATAAAATTTTCATTTAAGAACCTTTAAGACTTTTAACTCTTATAAAATGTGGGACATTTATTTTCTCAACTAACATAAAGGATGACATCCATGCCATTTAATTTCATGTTAAATTACCTTCGCAGAAAGATACTTTCGTTCCATTAAAAGCATCCTTTTGTTTGGGGTCCTAATTGAAAGGAGAACTTTCAATTAAAAGCATTTTTTAGTAAAATTATTAAATTTAAGTTAAATTCTAGCTAATATAGTTGGTAATTTATTTTAGTAAACTTCTTTATAACAACAATGTTCTCTATTTTGGAGAATATCAAATATTTTATTATTATTTTTAAGTTAAAATTTTGGAATTTGAATGAAATTCATCCTATTGGGAAAAGATAGCAATTGCTACTTTCTCGCCCCAATTTGATAAATTCCAAAATATCAAAAATTCTAAATAGGAAGTGGGATATGAACTTTGCTGAAACTCTAGTTTATTTGAAAATCTCCAATTTGCTAGACTTTGTTGGACCTTTGTTTTAATATATTAATAAGTTATTTTTTTTTTTGTTAACAGAGAAATTAAATTGGATAAAAACACATAAAATTAAATTTTCTTTCTTATTTAATGAAGTGATATAAATCACAAGCAAAAAAACCCTAACCTTTGTTTTCTCTTCTCGTAGTCCCAAAGAAAAAAACAAATTAAGAGGGAGACCTCTTCCCTTCAATCGTTTTTCCTCTTTTTTCTTTTGGGTTCGTAATAAGAGTCCATTTATGGTAATTGTTCGGCATGAGTCATGCTAAGATTTAAGTTACTCATCATAATTTTTTTAAAATTTTTCCAATTCATCTCCTCACCCAAAATCTTCTTTCAAAATTTTTTCTTTCCTCAAATCTTCTACCTTACTGTTGGAGGATTGGAGGAGTTTTGCCGAAATATTTTCTGTTGGTTTTGGTCGCAGTAGTTAATTTATGATTTTTTGTCTTTTTTTTTTGCTTTTATGGGCAATTGGATTGCTGAAGATTAAGTCTTCCTCAGATCCGCTATGTTTTTATATTCTTCAAGACCATATGTGATGGGTTTAACGATAGTAACTGTTTCTTTTTGTGGAGTTAGTTTGTTTAGGGGTATATGCGCTATTAGGGTTTTGTGGGTTCAATTTGTAATTTTGTATAATTTTAATGATGTGGGTTTGTTAGTTGTTAGTGCGACTTTTTATACACTAATATTGCCATTTTTGGCTTGTGGGCCTTTGACAAGACCCAACCGAAAAATTCCGTAAAAACACAACCAGGTGTCTTGCTCCCATTATGACACGAGGCTAGTGAAAACCTCAAAATGCCCCCACATGTGTCAGGCAAGGGAAGATTTTACATAAATACAATAGTTCAACATAGTAACAAAGCCCTAAGCCGAAAGGGAAAACAATAAAAATTACAGGATCCTACTATAAGGATTGAACACTCGCAGGAAAACTGAAACTGAGCCTCTGTCCTATGTATGCCTCCGCACCTACGCCACAGTCTGGAGGGAAAATGAAAACAAAGTGGACCAAAAACAACATTTTAAAACACGTTTATCAATAAAAGAGATTTACCCCTCCGTTTTTCCAAAATATGCATACACACGATTATGATCCAAAAATCAATATAAGTCCAAAACAAATATACAGAAAACACCCAGGACCCACAATTCCCTGAAACATCCCCCAAGCATAATCATCAGGAAAACCATCTTAACACCACCAATAGTAGACATGATACCCCATCCTCTGCACCTGATCATGCTAACAAACCCATGTACTACGCGTAGACAGCCCCCAGGATACTAGTGGAGACACACTCTAACACCAGTCTGGGAAATACAAGCCCTCAGGAAGTTGACGAAGACACATTCCAACGTCAGTTCGGGAATAAAAGTAATCACCCTAGTCAAACTCCGAGGATGGTCAACCGTGGAACACTCACAGTTAAATAACCCAACACATAGTTTAAAGCATATAACAAAGTCAAGTCAAACCATAATCTCGACCCAAGGCCAAAATATAAGTCACGCACGTAAATTTGTAAAATCGGTGTCCAAATCATATCCATAAAATAACCAAAATCATACATCCGTATAGCAAAACAACCATAATCAGAATATGTATCCAAAACATGTAAAATAATTATATATGCATGCAAGAGAGTTTAAAAACAAAGGTCCGCTCACAATACATCTGAACGAGCTCAATCTTGAACCGCGCGCTCCTCCGAGGTCCCCGGAGCATCCTCACCTGTCAAGGTCACACACAAAAGTCACTAGCAATCCCTAGAAGTCAATACATGAACTCCCCCTAACCCCTGGGATAAAATACACGTCTCGAATGCGCATCCCGAGTTTAAGTAATTAAATTTCTGGATCGTCACAGTCTTACTGTTATAATTTGATTTTGATAGTATAATTGTACTATTTCTTATTATATACAATGATATATTTTTTGATAAAAATAAAGTTTGTTATTTGAATTAGATTATATTTTCGAATTTAGAATATAAGATGAATTATATAAGATAATTTTTTTACCTATGAAATAACCTCTCATTTGTAAATAATTTTTATTTTATTTTTTGTTAAAATGATTAAAACATGAAAAATCGCCCTAGCCCTCATCCTACATTGGGAATTTGGGATGGCCCTAAGAGGGAATGGCCTTGCAGATGGTCTCAAGTTGGCATGTAGTAGAGGTATCTAGGCTATTGCGATGAAACCAGATTCCAAGATCCTGATTGATGATATTAACAATCATTTCTCATCATGGAGAATTAAAACAATGGTGTGCAATGTGAAGACTCTAGCTATAATGTCACGACTCAACTCCCCTAACACGATATTGTCCGCTTTGAGCCGCCCAAACTGACTTAACGTTGGAGTTACAACCAACACTTTTTCTTCCCCGAGCGATGTGAGATTGTTCACCATTCTTCCCAAGACACGAGTCTTACAATCCACCCTCTTGGGGCCTAGCGTCTTCACTGGAAAACTTCTGGTCGGGGTCCAGCTCTGATACCATTCTGTATTGTTCCAGTCCAAATTCGCTTAACTTTAGAGTTCCAACCAAACCCAAAGTCAGTGAGCTCTCAAAAGGCCTCGCTACTAGGAAGATACATACCCACACATATAACACACTTCACTTTTCCTTCCTAAGCGATGTGAGATTGTTCACCATTCTTCTCAAGACATAGGTCTTACATATAAGGCTTCAAGCATGTGTTCCGTGAAATCAATTTTGTAACAGGTTCGTGGGCAAGAATGGGTCATGGTCTCGTTCTTCGCCGAATGAATCTAAGCAGACGTGGTGTGGTTGGATATCTTCAATGGTGGTTGTTTGAGGGGCTTTGGCCTCTTGTTGTTTGCCTTTTTTATTTGGCATAGAAAAAAAAAATTGAATATTAGTACTAAATACACGTATAAGTGGGTTTAGGGCATGCCAATTGTGGCAAACAAAAATGTAATAAAATCAGTGAGGAAAAAATGAAATTGAAAGGCGAAACAATAATTTCGTGGGTGGCACAAGGACCATAGCTTTTTTTAGGTTTGAATTATCCAATATCCAGTTGTCCTAGGTGGAGAAGGATGCTGATCCTTCACTTTGCTCTCCTTTCCTCACTATCCTCTACCCAAACAAGCCGACACTAGACTAGTCTGTGTTCCTTGTTCCGTGTTCCATTTCCATGGCAACCTCCTCACCCTTTGCGCCAGCGGTGCCGCGAAATTACAATCCTTCCACCACAGCTACTTGTCCTACCCGCCGCCCTCTACTGCTACTAGCCTCGCAAAAACTGCCGCACAATTCCCTATCCTCCTCCGTAAATATTATAGGAAATTACCGTTCTACCCAACGTGGGAGAGTGTGCAAAGCAGTGGAGGTGTCGGTGGCGGAAGGGTCGTCGTCGGCGTCATCAGGTGGAGGAGGAGAGAAGTGGGTGCCGGTGGTACCACTGGCGGCGCTGCCCAAGGGGGAGCGGCGCGTGATAATTCAGGACGGGGAAGCGATTCTGTTGCTGTGGTACAAGGATCAAGTGTTTGCTATTGAGAATCGGTCCCCCGCTGAAGGGGCTTATAGTGAAGGCCTTCTAAATGCCAAGCTCACCCAGGTAAGATAGCCACGTATTTATTTATTTATTTTATCGAATCAATTTTATTTATAAACTGTAAGAATCTAACATGTTATTAATTTGCTAATTAAATTTGGATATTTGTAGTAGCAATGGTTGTTGTTGTGATTGTGATTGTGATTGTGGTTGTGGTTGTGGTTGTGGTGTAGGATGGGTGTATTGTTTGCCCATCAACAGATAGCACATTTGATCTTAGAAGTGGATCCATCAAAGAATGGTACCCGAAAAATCCAGTGCTGAGAGCATTGACACCTGCATTGAGGAGTCTTTTCGTTTACCCCGTCAAAACTGATGATCAAAACATATACATCAGCCTGGATGATGCTTTCCAATCTGATGCTGATAAAGATGCTGCTGCGGAGATTGTGTTCAGTGGCAAAGCTCAGCCTGGTTTCACAGCTGCGGATGTCAATGTGGACGAGGTACACCAACTAGGCAACTAGCATAAATGAATGAATGAATTGATTGATAATCGAAATCATTTTTTGCAGGTGAAAATGGTGGTTGATGAGGGTCTGGAAGTGGCATTCGGTTTCACCACAAGAAATGAAGTAATAAATGGGAAGGCAGCTGCGATTGGGTTCCTATTGTTGTTAGATTTTGAACTCTTGACTGGGAAAGGACTTCTCAAGGGAACCGGCTTCTTGGACTTTATTTACTCTGTTTCAAATGCTTTGCAGTAAAATGTTACATCATCTCCAGCTATCTTCTGCATCACTAGCTACTGTATATGTAGTTGGACACCCAAGTATATATATACACACAAGCATTCAAGCAAGCGTGTATAATGTTACATCATGTTTCATTTTCTGAAAATTAGACCCTTCTTGATTAGATCGTTCTTGGGGAGTTGGGGGTTTCTACCTGCTGTCTGTATAAATAGTAATCACATTATATATCCGCCTGTAAGATGTTACATACAGCTGCAACACTCGTACTTAATATGGATATTTTTTGTGCTCCGATCGGGAACACCCCTCCCTTGTCTGTCACACTCCCCCAATTGTCTGTTTTTGCTGTGATGCCTTGCTTTCATAGCTGCTGCTGAGTCCTCTTTGTTTGCTCCACCGATCCCGTACAAGCCTTGGACATCACGTGAGCTTGAGAACATAGAGGCTATGTTTGGTGAGTAAGATTGGATTGAGTTGGATTGTTTTCATTATAGGGTGATTATATAGGATTAGACATAACAAGGATGCTTACATAATCTAATCCCACTATTTTATTTTAGTGGATCGGATTTGATAAGTTTTCTTTTATGTTTACACCTCTAATTCCGTAACATAAAAATAAATTCATTTTTACATTGAAAATGCATTGAATTAGATAAGCTATCCAATCTAACCCAGTTCCACCAAACGAGCCTAGCTAACAACCTTGAGTCCAACCTCTTAGTTTCCGCCATAATTCTGAAGTTATGGTTGGTAGCACCAGAATCAACCAGTGCTCGAGTTGCCTTTCCGTACACTACGCATTTCACAAACATAAGATGGAGGCCCTATCACGCTGGCCACCATTTGTACCGAGGAGAGAAGTCGAGTGGCCCCCAAACGAGCTATTGCCAAATGAGCTATTGCCAAATGAGCTATTGCAAGGCTCCTCATTCTACGGTTCCGGCTCTAATTTCCTCTTCTTCCACATATGTAGTCTAAGCGAGCTATTATGGTAATAAGGATTTTCTTCTCCGCAAAATCAAGCATTGTGTTCCTTATCACACATAATATAGGTGGACATAATATAGCCGGCAGAGAGTCATGTTTTCCCTTCAAGGTGGTTAAAGGCAAGGACCAACAACATGAAGAGTCGTGTTTGAGCCCGTCTAGGAGGTTTTGGATTTTCAATTTAAAAAGTAATTGGTGAAAATTCAGACTCAACAGGTAAAATGTTTATCTATTAATTAATATTTATTACCCTGTAATTTTGCATAAATATTTACCATTTATTCTATCTCACTTGATTTTTTTTCTTCATTTTGTACAATTTTCAAATTTGATATATATATTTCAATATAATCCGCTATATTTGTGGTGTTGAAAATTTTGAAATATGAATGAAATGTAGTGAATGAATAAAAAGTTCCGCGTTCCTTGGAATCCTTGTGCCCTAAATACCTATACTTACTCTCTTCACCAAAAATGAAAGTTGATGAAAATCAATCTGATTTAAATCGATTTAAAAATCAATCTGATTTAAATCGATTTTTTTTTTTGTCAATCAAGTTAAAAATCAAATCGAACCAAACGCATTGAAAAAAATAAAATTTGAAATAATTCGATTCCATCCAAACATATAATTATTTTATTATGTGACATTACATAATTTGTTGTAAAAAGCTAAATTATACCATGCACAAAATGAACGAATTCTTATAATATATATACATTTTTTTTTAAAGAATAAACAACATCATTTTATTGTGAAAACTTAAGAGAAGACTAGAAACTCACAAACTAGCCATCCCTAGTGGTTTAATTACTAACAATTTCATTTTAATGTGGTTTAATTTAAGTTTGGATAAATGAAAATCGGATGACTTGAATTATTCTTAATTTAGGTAAAATTCAACTCGACCCAATCCCCACCCTGCCTTAATTCCTACCATCGATTTTTGGCCCAGATTCTATTTACTAGTGAAGGAAGGGGAGGGAGGGCCATTTCCATCATCCTCTACCGAAAAGAGGTTCTCTCTTCTTGTAAGTTGTAACCTCACCTCTTTACATTATAATGAAAACTAAAAAGAAATTTCTTCCCTAATTTTGTACCCCTCAATCAACTTTTATTTCAACAAGTTCCTCACGTAGGAGGGATACATTTTAAGAAAGTAAAAGTATCAAATAAACTTAGTAACATAAAAACAACTCAACGAATAATATGAATTTGAAAGAAAAAAAAAAATCCATATAATTAATGCAAAAGCATTAAATCATCCCTCGCAGACTTTTACACTTCCGCATGAAAGATGGAAGATAAAGTTGAACCAGGTTTGTTTGCAAGATTACCAAAACAATGGAATAGTGCAGGCATCAACAAGTGAACAATATGAAAGCAAAAGTCATGTTGTATGAGAACCATGTGTCCTTGAAGCCCAAATACCAAAGACAAGAAACCAAAACACAAATAATATTGCCCAGTAGCGCGCAGGTCCATACTTTATTCTGGTGAGCACAAACTGCCACATTTAAAAACAAAGTTTTAGGAAACAAATAGCGTCTGCGATTGTGAACAAGGAGATTATTAGGGTTTATACATCTCAATAGGTTCATAATAGTATGACTGCACTTGAATTGACCCAGGTGTGTGATCAAATTTCACAAAACATACACATTAAAAAACTTTTCTTATTTGTTAAAAAAGAATACAGTAACCCGACTTCCAATCTAAAACAAGAAGAAAATGTATTAAATCAACTATAAGCCAGTAATACTTTTGACTTCCCCATCCCAGCAGAGGCTGCCTTGTTTTCTCTTCTGTTTCTCCTAGTGACTATGAAAAACTAGTTAATATTGGCCTTAAGGAGATTATTCAGAAGATTAACCTAATGCCTCCCACATGAACCTTCATAGTCATATTCTTCTAAACTGTCGAATGTTAAACATCTCATACATTATCAATGATTGGGGAAAACTTGATAAGGATGAAGTTGGTTGGTTCATATATCTAATGGAATTCCACAAGTTGCAAAAGATGAAATGGTGTGACTCGTAAGTTAGCACTCAGTTAGTTCCTCTGAACTTCGTAGTAGGATGATCGTCGATGCAAAGGGGTCAAGGCTGTCTACAAAGGTCTAACGAACATATTGAATCTATCAACCGATTTTCCCACCAACCAATTCTCTCATACAGTAGTATAGTTGCATATATTCAATTATTAAAATCATATATTCTTAAATGCCTAGTGGTTTTTTTTGTTTTTTGTTTTTTAAAAAAAAAACTACAACACCTGGAAAACAAATTAACATGGCCATATTAAATTCACACGTAGAATCGATGAATGAATTAAAATTAATTTTATCAAATGCAAAAGATCATCATAAATGGGGACAGAAAGAAAAATATAAGGTAGAAGGTACTTACAAATCGAAAGAAAACCACTACTGTTAAAGCACAAATTCCTCCCAGGAGAATATGAAGACCGCTTCTGGCTGTTTTCTGCACGCCAAGAAAAAGTTTGTCAAATAAAAAATGTAGGAAAACATATAGAATGGTACACAATTCAACAAAAAGAATGCCCTAATAGGCAAAGATAAGGATGTTGAATGAAATCCCATGCTTTGATTCCAGAAGAAGAGAAGTTCAAAATGTTCATAACCTAAAAAGCACTTTGATTATTATGGAATTAAGGCAGGTACATATTTGGTCCTTTCATAAAGAGTTTAAAAGAAAGTGTTTCTTTTTTTAGTGGAACTACATGAGGGGTTTTGGCCAAGCAAAGGACCCTTTTACACAATGGAAGTAAGAGGGTGCATAAAAAAGTGAAGGACAAGAGAGTAAGGTATCAATCTAACGAAGATTTTTATGTATGGGTGGTGGTTAGATTTGTCTGTACTTCTCTGAGTTGAATGACAATTGGGCTACAAGGGGATTGTGATAGAGTAATGTGTTCCTTGGGTCATGTGGGATGAAGCTTGGGTGGTGTTAGAGAGTTTTACTTTATTAGAGTTCAGTCCAAAATTGGGGTGTGAAAGGTTGGACAGGGTGTAGGTGTTTTCTGATTTCCTGGAGTTAGCGCTTGATGGATATACTACTATTAGAGGGGGCTTACAAAAGAAGCAACAACCAAAATCTACCACTGTCAAAGTCAGCCAAAATATTATGTAGTTACCAAAGTAATAAGAACACCACAAATCCATAAGAGGTTTGATACCGTACAGGTTAACACCACAAATCCGTAAGGGGTTTGGTACCGTACAGGTTACATTAATCAAAGGAAGCAAACAGTAAATTTCCTTCTCCTTCTGGTTAAGGTCCCACACATAAAGCCCAACCCTAAAGTATAAATATCAAGATACAAAAAAGAAATTAATTATACAAAGTGAATGAGATTTAATCTCTCATTTCCTATGAGCTAAGAAAACTTCCAGATGTTTCGCAAAGATTGCTTCCAACAACCATTACAAATCACTAACCACGATTACTAGATTGTGGAGTGTTGCACAAACACAAAAGCCAGGTTCATTTTGTGAGTATGTGACTTTAACTCTGAAGGTTTAGTGCAGATATTAGGGGTTCATGTCGGGGTTGTAATGTTGTGCTTCAAGCATGTTTTTGTTTTGAAATAAAGCTGCAGGGTCTCAAGAGGATTTGAAAGATTCAAACTAGCAGGTGTTGGATGATGATGTGGTTGGCCTTCTCAGTCCAGATGATGGGTGATTAAAGAAGATGAAAAGAAAAGGGGAAAAAATGGAGTAAATGATGGTTCTAGAACAGATCCAACATTATAAAAAGTCATGCATAGTCTAGCAGAAGATCAAAGATCCATCAGCATAAAGATGTTAAGGACTCTAAGTCAACGGAGGAGATTGCAGATCAATCTCCTCCTTAATATCTGCTCTTTCTAGTTTAGACACTTACCTAGTTAGGACTCTATTATTCTATACCTAGTTAGGACTCTACCTATTCTGTATATATATTCTGCCTAGGCTGTACATCCAATTTAAGTGAATATAATATAAAACATTCCATACCTTATATGGTATCAGAGCACTAAAGCTCCACCGAGCAACCCTAGAAAATTAACCCTAATTCCATGGCCGCCACTCCTACAGCCGCCGCCACCCCTACTGCAGCTGCCACTGTTGCAACCGGTATTCTTAGTCCTACTCCCCTCCCACCCACCGACACCATACCTTCCCTGATCACCATCAATACCGCTGCTCAACTACCTGTCAAACTGACGGCCACCACTTTCTTCCTTTGGCGCGCTCAGTTTCATGCCCTTCTTCACGGCTATGATCTGATGGGCTTTGTGGATGGCACCCGTCCCTGCCCTCCTCCCACTGAATCTGCCCAGCGAGCTCACTGGTTCCGCCAGGACCAGCTTCTCCTTCACGCCATTTTGGCGTCCGTATCACCACAGGTGATCACCTTAATTGCGGCTGCCCAGACCTCTGCTGATGCATGGGGGCGTCTCAGTCGTCTCTATGCTAGCAAAGCTAGAGCACGGGTCCTTGGCCTCAAGGAGCGGCTGACTCTCCTTCGACAAAATGGCCGCGCTGTTTCAGATTATCTCCAGGAGGTCCGGGTGCTTGCCAATGAACTGGCTGCCATCGATACACCCCTTTCAGATGATGACCTCCTCCTCCATGTCTTGAATGGTGTCGGCACTGATTTCAAGGATATTGCAGCGGCTGTCCGGTCACGAGACACTTCTGTCTCATTCGAGAATCTCCATGATATGCTTGTTCAGCACGAACTTGCCTCCAGCCGTGTTAATCCCACCCCTGCTGCCCCCATTACAGTTAACGCCGCTCATACCTCCCGTGGCACCAACCGTTCCTCCCGTGGATCCATTTACCGTTCCAGTCCGCGTCCCTCTGCTCCTGCTTCAGACTACAACCGCCCTTCATATTCACATGGCAGCGGCTACCGTGGTACTTGCCAGTGGTGTGGCACTCCAGGGCACAGTGCCAAACGCTGCCCACAACTGCAGCCCCAAACAACACCCCCACCTGTGGCTAACTCCCTCATGTCGGGTTCCTCTGCTCCTTAGCTGCTTGACTCAGGTGCCTCTCACCATGTCACCTCCACTCCACACCAACTCATTGAAGTGCATAACTATCATGGCCCTGATGAAATCATTCTAGGCAATGGTAAGGGGTTAACCATCACCCACACCGGTACTACTACTCTCCCCTCTTCCCCCTCTCGCCCTCTTACTCACCAAAATGTCCTGTGTTCCCCAAATGACCCGAAATTTGCTCTCTATATCTCAGTTTAATCTTACTAATCGTGCTTCAATTGAATTCTTTCCTACTTATTTCCAGGTGAAGGATCTCAGCACGGGGGCGGTCCTTCTTCACGGCCCGAGTAAGGACGGTGTGTACGAATGGTCACCTCCCTCCCCAACCCCTCAAGCTCTCGCTGGTGTGGTGGCTTCCCCTACCATTGCCTAGAATGATTTCATCAGGGCCATGATAGTTATGCACTTCAATGAGTTGGTGTGGAGTGGAGGTGACATGGTGAGAGGCACCTGAGTCAAGCAGCTAAGGAGCAGAGGAACCCGACATGAGGGAGTTAGCCACAGGTGGGGGTGCTGTTTGGGGCTGCAGTTGTGGGCAGCGTTTGGCACTGTGCCCTGGAGTGCCACACCACTGGCAAGTACCACGGTAGCCGCTGCCATGTGAATATGAAGGGCGGTTGTAGTCTGAAGCAGGAGCAGAGGGACGCGGACTGGAACGGTAAGTGGATCCATGGGAGGAACGGTTGGTGCCACGGGAGGTATGAGCGGCGTTAACTATAATGGGGGCAGCAGGGGTGGGATTAACACGGCTGGAGGCAAGTTCGTGCTGAACAAGCATATCATGGAGATTCTCGAATGAGACAGAAGTGTCTCGTGACCGGACAGCCGCTGCAATATCCTTGAAATCAGTGCCGACACCATTCAAGACATGGAGGAGGAGGTCATCATCTGAAAGGGGTGTATCGATGGCAGCCAGTTCATCAGCAAGCACCCGGACCTCCTGGAGATAATCTGAAACAGGGCGGCCATTTTGTCGAAGGAGAGTCAGCCGCTCCTTGAGGCCAAGGACCCGTGCTCTAGCTTTGCTAGCATAGAGACGACTGAGATGCCCCCATGCATCAGCAGAGGTCTGGGCAGCCGCAATTAAGGTGATCACCTGTGGTGATACGGACGCCAAAATGGCGTGAAGGAGAAGCTGGTCCTGGCGGAACCAGTGAGCTCGCTGGGCAGATTCAGTGGGAGGAGGGCAGGGACGGGTGCCATCCACAAAGCCCATCAGATCATAGCCGTGAAGAAGGGCATGAAACTGAGCCGCCCCTACTGCAGCTGCCACTGTTGCAACCGGTATTCTTATTGCAGATCAATCTCCTCCTTAATATCTGCTCTTTCTAGTTTAGACACTTACCTAGTTAGGACTCTATTATTCTATACCTAGTTAGGACTCTACCTATTCTGTATATATATTCTGCCTAGGCTGTACATCCAATTTAAGTGAATATAATATAAAACATTCCATACCTTATAAAAGATTCATGCATATTGTCGCACGAGAAAAGATGTTAGTAGTAATCTTCCTTCTTCTAGCCTCTCATGCAATTCGGAAGGTCAATTTCATGCTTGTGGTTGAGAAATTGACCAGTATGTAAAGTTAAGGCAATAGTCAAATACATTAAATTTCCATACAAAATAGCAGGATTTTCAAAGAATAATTGCCTATCTGCACCTCGTACATACCTTTCCAACACGAGGAGCTATAAGCCAAGCAAGAGTTACAGTAAGCAGCCCTGTAGCAAGCAGAATCCCAGTCCCTTCCACAGCCCACTTGGTTGCAGGATTTTCAGCAGGGGCAACCACAGTATTCAGAGTTTGTTCCGATGCAGCTTGTGAAATTGCAACAGAATTGCTATTTGTATCATTGTTACTGTTATTATTAGTATATGGAGTAAACCAATGTGAAATCTCACTCAGTCGTTGCCTTCTGATAGCAGCTACAGCATCAGGATCTATACCTGTGCTTGTGGTGACCTGTGTGGCATCAGGCTCCCCCCTAGCTGTTCGCTCCCTCAATATTTCATAATCCTTCAAGGAATTCATAACCTTTTTGAAGTCTGAAGTTCTGATATTTTTTGCATGACACCCGCAGATTTCACAAATAGTGGATCCATGGTTGACAAACCACTTGAGTGCACATGCATAGTGTACCAGAGCAAGGTCATTTTTACATGAGCAACCAAGCTCAACTAATGTGTCTTCATGGTGACATGAACCCGTCTCTAAATCAGCACTACAAATGAAAACCTCCCCATCAGGGCTTACAAATTCCAAAAATTGAGAATCTTCCACAACATGATTCTTGACGTAAATATCAATTTCAGCATCTTCAGGGACTACTTTGCTATCAGGCTTTACTTCCCCATGGCTTATACATGCTTCTTGTAAAGGAGGAGCTATACCCAAAAATCCTAACACTGCATCTCCCCTTTTGTCAGATTCAGCACTCTGGCACACACGACAAGTTGGCAAGCCGACCTCATTGTCAAAACTATGCCGTGGGGGAGTACCTAAATGATTACTCTTTCCAGGTAAGCAATCTCCGTCACCTGCTCCAATGCTAGCTTCCGGTAAGTTTTCCTTATCCATCAATTCAATTCAGGCATTTATTTCGAGAGTGCAATTAGATATATTGAATTCTTTCACCACTTTACTTTTGAATAATTCAACATCGAAGCTAAGAGGTCACTGCATCCATTTTGCAACAATGGACAAACATAATAGAAGAGCTACCATTGCAATATAAAATGGTATGTAAAAAATGTATTTGTTCCGGCTGTAAGAGGAAGCTAACCCTTTAATACAAGGCCTTTCTGTAAGAGAAGAAGTTCGTGAAGACATCGATGAAGACAGACATCCAATTTCATATCTCGTTGTCACTTCTAACGAGACTTTAAGCTAATTATTACTCCAATGTGCCAGCATAGACCCTGTTACTGTTAATCCATGGCCAAGAAAAAGCAGCCGCACCAGGAGAAGTATGTCACGAAGCCTGCAGATGACCCAATAATAATTAACAACATAAGATTGCTACCATAATAACTGTAAAATCCAGAAATATTTGTCTTTTGGTTGAAAAATATACTAGATGGAGCATCATCTAAACTACTACACAAAGAAACACACATAAATCCAAATAAAAGGAAAAGCAAAAACAACACGAAACAAAGGGCAAATGAGTCCACCAACATCAGAAAGCAACTGATAACAAGAGAAAGATACCCAATAAAACTAAAACTGCAACAATCATCCAATAGCTGCCTTCCAATTAGCAAACCATAAGAGAGTGAAAGGTGCCTTCTGATGAAGTGGAATGGAAGCCCAGAAGGAAGACAAGAACCTCACTCTCCCAAAGCTCTTCTAACTAAAGTGGTATGAATTTCCTTGTTTATTAACTGAATAATACTTTACAATAGGAGAGTCCTATATATACAGTTCTTAGGTGAGTCTAAGTAGGAAAACAATTATAAACTAGGTAGGAAATCGTGGACCTAACTAGGGAAGTATCTACAAAGAACCTAGGACAGTTTTAGGAAGGAATCGGATGAATTCCGTTGACTTCTGAGATCTGGGAATCAGGGAGATTGATCCTCAATCTCCTGGGATTCCCGTGTATCTTTATCACGCCCCCGCAAGATGGTGGAGCCGTCTGCGACGCCAATCTTGTCACGGAGGAGCTGGAACCGTGGGCGTGGCAGGGGTTTGGTGAGGGCATCTGCGAGTTGATCATCAGCGGGAACATGGTGGACATGAAGAAGGCCACGGGTGACCTGATCACGAACAAAATGGAAGTCAATGTCCACATGTTTCATCCTGGAGTGTAGAGCAGGATTGGCACAGTAGAAAGTGGTGCCTAGGTTGTCACAGGAAATTGTGGGTGTTCCTGTGGCCTGAATACTGAGCTCCCGCATGAGGGATTGAACCCAGAGTAATTCTGCAGTGGTGGAGGCAACAGCTCTGTATTCAGCCTCGGTTGAAGAGCGGGAGACTGACCGTTGTTTGCGTGAGCTCCAAGATATTAAGTTGCCACCTAGGTAAACAAGATATGCTGTGGTGGACTTGCGGTCGTCATGGTCACCAGCCCAGTCGGCATCTGAAAAGGCACTGAGTGTGCTGAAGGAGTGAGCAACAGCATGGAGATGATGGGTGGCAGTGCGGCGGATGGGGAGGCCATAGAGAACAGTGCCCTTGAGGTAGCGGAGAACACGTTTTAGGGCCTGCCAATGAAGATCCGTGGGAGCATGCATAAATTGGGAGAGGCGGTTTACAGCATAGGAGACATCCGGGCGGGTTAAGTTTAGGTACTGCAGGCTGCCCACCACTCTACGAAAGAGAGTAGCATCAGTTGGCGGGGATCCATCATTGAGAAGGAGAGGTGGAGAAACGGCCAAGGGAGTGGATACGGGTTTGGCCCCCTCCATATGCACCATGGTGAGAATATCCTGCAGATATTGATGCTGGGAGAGAAAAAGACCATCAGAGGTGGGCAGAACCTCCACGCCCAAGAAGTAGTTCAAGGTGCCGAGATCCTTGATGGAGAACCGGGTGGCCAATGTGGTGATGAACTTCGAGATGAGGGAAGAGTCACTACCTGTAACAATAAGATCGTCAACATAAACTAGGAAGTAAAGAACTTGAGAGCCTTGCCTGTAGAGGAAAAGAGAGGCATCAGATTTGGCATTGACAAAACCGTTGGCCAGAAGGAAAGAGTGAAGCTCTTGATACCAGGCCCGGGGTGCCTGTTTGAGACAGTATAGGGCCTTTTTCAGTTGGCAGACATAAGTGGGGTTGTGGGGATCCACAAATCCAGCAGGTTGTGCCATGTAGACAGTCTCGGTAAGGGTGCCTTGCAGAAAGGCATTGTTGACGTCCAGCTGTCGTATGGGCCAACCATGGGTCACACTGAGATGGAGAATCAGTCGAATAGTTGTGGGCTTGACCACGGGGCTGTAAGTAGCAGTGAAGTCCAGGCCTGGGCGTTGATGATAGCCCTTGGCCACAAGTCGGGCCTTGAATCGGTCAACAGCACCATTGGGCTTCCGTTTGATCCGGAAGACCCATTTGTTGCCAATGACATTCTGGGTAGGCTGAGGAGGGACTAGAACCCATGTGCCATTATGGATGAGGGCATTCAGTTCTTCGGACATGGCAGAGCGCCACTGTGGGTGTTTCACAGCCTGGGAAACACAAGTGGGTTCAAGGAGAGGAAGTGGGTGGGCGGTTGCCGTGAGGGCATAGTTGGGAATTTGGGGAAGACAGCCAGTTTTGCTGCGAGTGAGCATGGGATGAGTGGGTGCTGGTGGTGGAGGGGTGAGGGGGGAAGGGGAAGCCGTGGGGGCTGGCTGGGGGGGTGGAGGAACAGGGGTGGGGGCCGGCTGTGAGGACCGCCGTGTATATGTACGAAGAGTAGGTGGTGCAGGGGGCGGAGGGATAGGAGGTGGAGGGGAGGCCGTGGTGCTGATGGTGGTTTGTGGCAGGTTCTGTGCTGGAACTAAGGCAGGGGCAGATGCAGCGTCAAGAACAAGTGAGGAGGATGAATCCAAGTGGCCTTCAGGGGAAGGTGTTGACTGTGCAGGCACTGGTGAAGCAGCTGAAGCAGGCACTGGTGAAGCAGCTGAAGCAGGCACTGGAAGAGTAGAGACAAGAGGCTGGTAGGAGAGCCATTGGTGGAAGGCATCGGAGGAAACATGAGGGACAGCGGACGGGAGACTTAGACCAGGGTAGGTGGACTCATCAAACTGGACATGACGGGAGACATAGAGACGGTGAGCTGAAGTATCATAGCAGAGGTATGCACTTTGATTTTGGCAGCAGCGATCAGGGTTACAGTTCTTAGGTGAGTCTAAGTAGGAAAACAATTATAAACTAGGTAGGAAATCGTGGACCTAACTAGGGAAGTATCTACAAAGAACCTAGGACAGTTTTAGGAAGGAATCGGATGAATTCCGTTGACTTCTGAGATCTGGGAATCAGGGAGATTGATCCTCAATCTCCTGGGATTCCCGTGTATCTTTATCACGCCCCCGCAAGATGGTGGAGCCGTCTGCGACGCCAATCTTGTCACGGAGGAGCTGGAACCGTGGGCGTGGCAGGGGTTTGGTGAGGGCATCTGCGAGTTGATCATCAGCGGGAACATGGTGGACATGAAGAAGGCCACGGGTGACCTGATCACGAACAAAATGGAAGTCAATGTCCACATGTTTCATCCTGGAGTGTAGAGCAGGATTGGCACAGTAGAAAGTGGTGCCTAGGTTGTCACAGGAAATTGTGGGTGTTCCTGTGGCCTGAATACTGAGCTCCCGCATGAGGGATTGAACCCAGAGTAATTCTGCAGTGGTGGAGGCAACAGCTCTGTATTCAGCCTCGGTTGAAGAGCGGGAGACTGACCGTTGTTTGCGTGAGCTCCAAGATATTAAGTTGCCACCTAGGTAAACAAGATATGCTGTGGTGGACTTGCGGTCGTCATGGTCACCAGCCCAGTCGGCATCTGAAAAGGCACTGAGTGTGCTGAAGGAGTGAGCAACAGCATGGAGATGATGGGTGGCAGTGCGGCGGATGGGGAGGCCATAGAGAACAGTGCCCTTGAGGTAGCGGAGAACACGTTTTAGGGCCTGCCAATGAAGATCCGTGGGAGCATGCATAAATTGGGAGAGGCGGTTTACAGCATAGGAGACATCCGGGCGGGTTAAGTTTAGGTACTGCAGGCTGCCCACCACTCTACGAAAGAGAGTAGCATCAGTTGGCGGGGATCCATCATTGAGAAGGAGAGGTGGAGAAACGGCCAAGGGAGTGGATACGGGTTTGGCCCCCTCCATATGCACCATGGTGAGAATATCCTGCAGATATTGATGCTGGGAGAGAAAAAGACCATCAGAGGTGGGCAGAACCTCCACGCCCAAGAAGTAGTTCAAGGTGCCGAGATCCTTGATGGAGAACCGGGTGGCCAATGTGGTGATGAACTTCGAGATGAGGGAAGAGTCACTACCTGTAACAATAAGATCGTCAACATAAACTAGGAAGTAAAGAACTTGAGAGCCTTGCCTGTAGAGGAAAAGAGAGGCATCAGATTTGGCATTGACAAAACCGTTGGCCAGAAGGAAAGAGTGAAGCTCTTGATACCAGGCCCGGGGTGCCTGTTTGAGACAGTATAGGGCCTTTTTCAGTTGGCAGACATAAGTGGGGTTGTGGGGATCCACAAATCCAGCAGGTTGTGCCATGTAGACAGTCTCGGTAAGGGTGCCTTGCAGAAAGGCATTGTTGACGTCCAGCTGTCGTATGGGCCAACCATGGGTCACACTGAGATGGAGAATCAGTCGAATAGTTGTGGGCTTGACCACGGGGCTGTAAGTAGCAGTGAAGTCCAGGCCTGGGCGTTGATGATAGCCCTTGGCCACAAGTCGGGCCTTGAATCGGTCAACAGCACCATTGGGCTTCCGTTTGATCCGGAAGACCCATTTGTTGCCAATGACATTCTGGGTAGGCTGAGGAGGGACTAGAACCCATGTGCCATTATGGATGAGGGCATTCAGTTCTTCGGACATGGCAGAGCGCCACTGTGGGTGTTTCACAGCCTGGGAAACACAAGTGGGTTCAAGGAGAGGAAGTGGGTGGGCGGTTGCCGTGAGGGCATAGTTGGGAATTTGGGGAAGACAGCCAGTTTTGCTGCGAGTGAGCATGGGATGAGTGGGTGCTGGTGGTGGAGGGGTGAGGGGGGAAGGGGAAGCCGTGGGGGCTGGCTGGGGGGGTGGAGGAACAGGGGTGGGGGCCGGCTGTGAGGACCGCCGTGTATATGTACGAAGAGTAGGTGGTGCAGGGGGCGGAGGGATAGGAGGTGGAGGGGAGGCCGTGGTGCTGATGGTGGTTTGTGGCAGGTTCTGTGCTGGAACTAAGGCAGGGGCAGATGCAGCGTCAAGAACAAGTGAGGAGGATGAATCCAAGTGGCCTTCAGGGGAAGGTGTTGACTGTGCAGGCACTGGTGAAGCAGCTGAAGCAGGCACTGGTGAAGCAGCTGAAGCAGGCACTGGAAGAGTAGAGACAAGAGGCTGGTAGGAGAGCCATTGGTGGAAGGCATCGGAGGAAACATGAGGGACAGCGGACGGGAGACTTAGACCAGGGTAGGTGGACTCATCAAACTGGACATGACGGGAGACATAGAGACGGTGAGCTGAAGTATCATAGCAGAGGTATGCACTTTGATTTTGGCAGCAGCGATCAGGGTTACAGTTCTTAGGTGAGTCTAAGTAGGAAAACAATTATAAACTAGGTAGGAAATCGTGGACCTAACTAGGGAAGTATCTACAAAGAACCTAGGACAGTTTTAGGAAGGAATCGGATGAATTCCGTTGACTTCTGAGATCTGGGAATCAGGGAGATTGATTCTCAATCTCCTGGGATTCCCGTGTATCTTTATCACTAACCATACACCCTTGCTGTCCTAATATTCCTTTCCTTCCAAATCACCCACAAAACAGCCATCCTGCAACATCCCCACAAAAGTCTAGCCTTCTTTCCTTTATCAAATACAGCAAGGCACTCACTAACCAATCAATGTCACCTTCCAGTAATTAACTAACTCACCCAGCCTCCCTGAATAATAAATACCACATACTTAGAGCCACTGCTACACATCTGTGTCGTCTCCTTTCAATTTACCCATTATACACCAACTAGAAAAAACAGCAATTAGATCTCCTTTCCTGAAGCAAATAACAAGTGTTCAATGTATTACGGGCCACAGCCACAAGCCACAAGCCAACCCAAAATCTTCACCTTTGTAGGAAACTTTGCTTCCCAAATCACCTCAACAGAATAGCGACTGGTTGATCTGAACAATCATTTGAAAAACAATTCTAGAGAAATCTCCTATAGACTACAACCCCCAGTACCTCATATGCTCTCTACATGCAAACAAACTCCTTCTCAGGTAAATTTTGGTAATGGAATTGTTACAGCAACAGATTTTATCTTTAATTTTATAGTCATATAACTAAAGCAGAAAGTTTACATTAGTTTGGTTTCCTTTAGTTTTTTCCTTGCAATCAATTAGACCATGAAAAGTGAACTAAATTTTTAAGAGAATCCAAATAAGACAACTTACAAGTTTTCTGAACAAGCAGTTTAAAAGATAGAATTCCATTTCAGCATTAATTTGACTGAAAGTATAAGATAAGTTGAACAACTTAAACACAACCTTAGGGAAAAATTGATGCTTTTCTTAAAATATTTTTGGTTTTTCTGAAAGGCATATGACTCATCTGTAGAAGAAGAAAGAACAGAAGATGTTTACCAGACCTGTAATATCTTTCATGGACCATGGAACTTACAAAATAATGATTCTTCAGTTGACCTTTTCCATTGATCTTGTATCTAATGCAATCAATATATAATACTAAGAAAAAAAAATTGGAAGCACAACTAGAACCAGCATATCTGTTTTTTTTTCACCAATAGCCTTGGCAGGAGCAGGATCCATTCTTGAAATGATGAAAGCGACTTGAATCCCTCAATATGATTTCATGATCAGTAATCTTGGAGATGAAGGTAATCGCATTGTGGCAATCACCACAGACACGTATGTTCTTAGCAATCCAGATAGGTGCACCTGCTGGAGTAGTTAGGATGGAATAGGCCAGAGCCAACTTCTCGCTATGCTCGAAAAGAAGGTCTCCTTTCTCCTCATCATCGACATCATGAAGCGAAAAGCTTGTCTCAGGAACATATCCCATATCTTTGATCCGTTTAATCAAGTTTCCAAGGGTTTCATATATTTCTTTAGACTTTGGATGTGTCCTATCACCCACAAAGAAGGTTGCACTACCTTTCTTTCCTTGCACCCAACTGCAACCAGGCTTCTTCTTGATGCCCTTATATCTCATTAAGGATCTAATTCTAGCAACGCCTTTCCAACGTCTGGCATTGGCATATATGTTTGAAAGCAATGTGTATGAACCGTCATTCTCCGACTCAATCTCTGATAAGCATTGTGCTGCATATTCACCTAGTTCAACATTCCCCTGGGTCCTGCAAGCACTGAGCAAGGCCACCCATACAATTGGAGTTGGTTGCATAGGCATGCCATTGATGAGCTTCAGTGCCTCGTCTAATTGACCAGCACGACCCAAGAGGTCAACCACACAAGCATAGTGTTCCGCCCTAGGAACAACACCATAGTCCTTGCTCATGCTGTTAAAATACATCATTCCTTCGTCAACCATTCTACAATGGCTACAAGCATATAGGACAACAAGAAATGTTACACCATCAGGCACTAGCCCCATTTTCCTCATCTCATCAAACACTTGCAAAGCTTTCTCACCAAGGCCATGCATTCCATAACCAGCCATTATTGAAGTCCAAGAAACGGCATTTCTTTGTTCCATGTAATCAAACACAACTTTAGCCGCATCAATGTCTCCAGATTTGGAATACATATCAACTAGGCAATTAGCCACAAAAAGCTTCAGAGAATCATACTGATTACGGAGTACAAAAGCATGAATTTGTTTACCAAACCTCAACGCACCAAGACGAGCACAAGCCATCAAGCACAGGATATAGTAAAAGCGTTTGGCTAGGGAGCGATCCTGCCTGAGCATTTGGTAGAAAAGTTCTAGCGCCTCATTAGCTTCCTCGTGCTGAGCATATCCACCAATCATCACAGCCCAAGTCACCACATTCCTTTCCTTTGGTGCAATTGACTCAAGCATTGTTCGAGCAACGTTGGCACTCTTACATTTAGCATACATGTCAATCAAACCGTTAATTACCATCATATCATTTTCGGCTAGGTTCAGGATGTTAAGGACTCAAAGTCAACGGAGAAAATTGCAGATCAATCTCCTCCTTAATATCTGTACTTCCTAGTATATACACTTACCTAGTTAGGACTCCTTTATTTTATACCTAGTTAGGACTCTACCTCTTCTGTATTAAATCTGCCTAGGCTGTACATCTTTGATTAAGTGAAACAACATAAAAGTTTTCATACCTTATATGGTATCAGAGCTGTAAAAGCTCCACCGAGCAACCCTAGAAAATAAACCCTAAATCCATGGCCGCCCTTACTGCAGCCGCCATCCTTAGCCCTAATCCCCCCCCCCCCCCCACCCCCCCGACACACTACCTTCCCTCATCACCATTAATACCGCTGCTCAACTCCCCGTCAAACTCACGGCCACCACCTTCTTCCCCTGGCGCGCATAACTCCATGCCCTTCTTCACGGTTATGATCTGATGGGCTTTGTGGATGGCACCCGTCCCTGCCCTCCTTCCACTGAATCCGCCCAGCGAGCTCACTGGTTCCGCCAGGACCAACTTCTTCTTCACGCCATTTTGGCATCTGTATCACCGCAGGTGATCACTCTAATTGTTGCTGCTTAGACCTCCGCTGATGCATGGGGTCATCTCAACCGTCTCTATGCTAGCAAAGCAAGAGCACGGGTTCTTGGTCTCAAGGAGCGGCTGACCCTCCTTCAACAAAATGGCCGCCCTGTTTCAGATTACCTCCAGGAGGTCCGGGTACTTGCCGATGAACTGGCTGCCATCGATACTCCCCTATCAGATGACGACCTCATTCTCCATGTTTTGATCGGTGTGGGCACTGAATTTAAGGATATTGCTGCTGCTGTCCGGTCCCGAGACACCTCTGTCTCATTTGAGAACCTCCATGACATGCTTGTTTAGCATGAACTAGCATCCAGCCATGTTAACCCCACCCCTGCTACCCCCATTACGGTTAACGCCGCTCAAGCATCCCGTGGCAACCACCGTTCCTCCCGTGGCTCCAATTCCCGTCCCAGCCATCATGAACCTACCCGCTCATACTTCAACCCGCGCCCCTCTACCCCTGTTTCAGACTACACCCGCCCCTCTTTTTCACATGGCAGTGGCTACCGTGGCACTTGCTAGTGGTGTGGCACTCCAGGGCACAGTGCCAAATGCTGCCCACAACTGCAGCCCCAAACAGTACCCCAACCCGTGGCTAACTCCCTCATGCCGAGTTCCTCTGCTTATTGGCTGCTTGATTCGGGTGCCTCTCACCATGTCACCTCCACTCCTCACCAACTCACTGAAGTGCACAACTACCGTGGCCCTAATGAAATCATTCTTGGCAATGGTAAGGGTTTATCCATAACCCACACCAGTACTACCACTCTCCCTTCTTCCTCCTCTCGTCCCTTTACTCTCCAAAATGTACTGTGTGTTCCCCATATGACCCGAAAACTGCTTTCTATATCTCAGTTTAATACTACTAACTGTACTTCTATTGAATTCTTTCCTACTTACTTCCAGGTGAAGGATCTCAGCACGGGGGCGGTTCTTCTTCAAGGCCCGAGTAAGGACGGTGTGTCCGAATGGTCACCTCCCTCCCCAAACCCTCAAGCTATCGCTGGTGTGGTGGCATCTCCTACATTGTGGCATCTCCTACATTGTGGCATCGTCGTCTTGGTCATCCTAGTCAAAAAGTCCTCGAGTCTGTTTTTCGTTCCAATTCTATTCATGTACCTTTCAAATTTCCAGCATCTGTTTGTTCCTCGTGTCAATGCAATATAAGTCATCGTCTCTCATTTGGTGAGACTTCTCTTACCAGCACACGACCTTTGCAATTACTTTTTTCAGATGTTTGGGGACCTGCCCCTACATCTCCCCCGAAGGCTATGCCTATTACGTCATCTTTGTGGACCACTTTACAAAGTACACCTGGTTATACCCTCTAAAACGAAAATCAGATGTGTATCCTACGTTCCTTGATTTCAAAAAATTGGTCGAAAACTACTTCCAAACCTCCATTGCTATTCTCTATACCGATGAGGGCGGAGAATTCATTAAACTCAAAGCTTTTCTTGCTAGTCACGGCATCCATCACTTGCTCACCCCTCCTCACACCCCCCAACACAACGGGGTGGCTGAACGGCGCCACCGCCATGTGGTGGAAACTGGTCTCACCCTCCTCCACCAAGCCCGTCTTCCCCTTCATTACTGGCCGTATGCCTTTAAGGCTGCGGTTTACCTCATAAATCGTCTCCCCACTTCCATTCTTCACAACTCCACTCCATACTCTGCCCTGTTTCACTAGTCCCCCAATTACACCCGTCTCAAGGTGTTTGGATGTCTGTGCTACCCCTGGCTGCGCCCCAACACCTCCAACAAACTGCAGCCTAAGTCCACCCCATGTGTCTTTCTCAATTACTCTCTCAACCAAAGTGCTTATTTGTGTCTTGATCCTACCTCCAACCGTCTTTACATGTCTAGGCATGTTCAATTTGATGAGTCTTCCTTTCCTGGTCTCTCTCCTCACCACACAGCTCCTACGGTCACCTCTGATCATTTTCTGCAGTGGCCTTCCACTCTTCCACCCTCTCCCGCCACCACCTCTACCTCCCCACCAGCACCTGCAGCACCTGTGGCATCCACGGACACACCGCTCCTCCCTGGCATTGAAGCAGCACCGCTCCCACGTGCTGTCCCTCCTTTGCCCCACCACCAACCTCCCACCCCTACTTCCCTTCCCACACCACTACCCTCTCCTACTCCCGACCCTGCCATCCCTCCCCCTCCACCTCCACCTCCCTCCGCACATACACCCAGCGTCAACCACGCCTCCTACCTCCTCCTCCCACCCAACCTCCCCCCCCCCCCCCAATCCGCCGCTCCTCCTCCTCCTCCTCCTCCTCCTCCTCCTCCCTCCACCTTCCCACCACCACCCCCACCATCTTCCACCCACCATATGCACACCTGTACCAAATCAGGTGCAATACCTCCTGTCCCCTCCTATGCCTTGGCCACTACCACCCATCCCCTACCCCTAGCTAAGCCCACATGTGTCTCCCAAGCAATCAAGGACCCACATTGGCGCTCTGCCATGTCTGCAGAGCTCACAGCCCTCATTCGCAATGGCACCTGGGACTTGGTTCCTCCCCACCCGGACCAGAATCTAGTGGGAAACAAGTGGGTGTTTCGCATCAAGAGTCACCCGGATGGTACTGTGGACAGATACAAAGCTAGACTCGTAGCTAAGGGCTACCACCAGCGACCGGGCATTGATTTTTCAGAAACCTACAGCCTCGTGGTCAAGCCTACTACCATCCGCATCATCCTCCATCTGGCCGTGACTCATGGTTGGCCTATCCGACAGGTGGATGTCAACAATGCATTCCTCCACGGAACTCTAAATGAGGATGTCTATATGGCCCAGCCGAAGGGGTTTGTTGACCCTCACACACCTTCCTACATATGCAAGCTCAATAAGGCCCTCTACGGTCTTAAACAGGCCCCTAGGGCTTGGTACCAGGAACTCCATGGCTTCTTACTTCAACAGGGCTTTGTAACCATTCTTTCTGATGCTTCTCTCTTTGTTCTTAAGCAGGACTCCGAGGTACTCTACTTTTGAGTCTATGTGGATGATCTAATTCTCGCTGGCAATGCACCTCATCTTCTCACAACCTTCATCCACCAACTGGCAGCCCGGTTTTCAGTCAAGGATCTTGGACCCCTTCATTATTTTCTTGGGGTGGAAGTCATCCCCACTCACAAGGGACTGTTTCTCTCTCAGCATCGCTACATCCATGACCTCCTCACCATGGCTCGAATGATGGATGCCAAACCGGTTCCAACTCCTCTAGCCGTGTCTCCACCTTTGATCCTTGAGGATAGTTCCCCCCCGGCTGACTCCACTCTCTTTCGACGCATCATTGGCAGCTTACAGTATCTGAGCCTCACTCGTCCAGATATGTTCTATGCCACCAACAAGTTGTCTCAATTTATGCATGCCCCAACCGACAATCATTGGCAGGCCCTAAAACGAGTTCTGAGATATCTCAGCGGCACTATCCACTACGATCTGCATCTCCACAGCCAGTCCACTCATGATCTCAAGGCTGTGTCTCATGCTTCACACTGTAGCAGCCTTTTCAGATGCTGATTGGGCCACAGATCGCGATGATAGGAAGTCCACCACGGCCTACTTAGTTTATCTTGGTGGCAACCTCATCTCTTGGTGCTCCCGCAAGCAGAAGTCGATCTCCCGATCCTCAACTGAAGCAGAATACCGGGCTGTAGCTTCTACTGCCGCAGAGCTACTTTGGGTCCAGTCCCTCATGAAGGAACTTGGTCTTTCCCTCTCGGGGCCCACCAACATCTCTTGTGACAACATTGGCACCACCTTCTATTGTGCCAATCCGGCCTTACACTCGCATATGAAACATGTGGACATTGATTTCCAGTTCGTCCGGGACCATGTCTCTTGTGGCCACCTCACTGTCTCTCATGTGGCCACTGATGACCAGCTAGCTGATGCTCTCACTAAGCCCTTACCAAGACCACACTTTCAGCTCCTACGTACCAAGATAGGTGTCGCAGATGGCTCCACCTTCTTGCGGGGGCGTGTTAAGGACTCAAAGTCAACGGAGGAGATTCCAGATCAATCTCCTCTTTAATATCTGTACTTCCTAGTATATACACTTACCTAGTTAGGACTCCTTTATTTTATACCTAGTTAGGACTCTACCTCTTTGACGCAGCACGAAGTAAAATAGGGTAAACAAGCGTAAAACCCTGAAGAACAAACACTGGAATCCACCAGAAGATAACCGAGAAAACTCTCGAATTTGGTTGAATAAAAATATATGATAAAAAAACAAATACAACATTTAAAGGTTGTTTAAATACCTAGAAAACCCTAAAGTGAAACCTAAATCAAAAAGGAAAAGAAAACTCTAATTAATTAAAATTCCGAAAATACTAGGAAAACTTTAAAACTACTTTTTGAGGCCCTAAACGACGATATTCGGCTAAAAAGACCCATATGTCATAGCGTAAGCTGTGAGTTTGATTTGTCTCGTCGTTCCCTTTCCGGAAAGGTATCATAAGCCCCATTCTGAGCTCGGACGCCAAATCTGTAAATTCCGCTTACGTCCTTTTTGCAGTTTTCGCTCCATCTCTTCCTCAATCCATTCTGCCATTTGTTCTACATCAGTCCCCTCCACTTCAGAAGAACTCGACCCCGAGTTATCATCAGGATAGAGAGCTACATCTTCACGGAACTCATACATGTCAGCCACATTGAAAGTATTAGAAATTCCCATGGATTCCGGCAAGTCTAACACATAAGCATTGTCGTTGATTCTCTTCAGCACTTTGAATGGCCCATACTTTTTCTGTTTCAACTTACTGTAGGTACCCGCAGGAACTCTTTCTTTCCTCAAAAACACCATAACAGAATCACCCTCTTGGAACACCTTAACTCGCCTATGTTTGTCGGCTGCTGCTTTATACTTGGCATTGGTCTGCTCCAACTTCTGTCTAACTTTATCCCTAACAGCCACTACGCCTTCAGCCATATTTTCTGCAGCAACACTTACTCCATGACCATTAGGCAACTTCACGAGGTCCACCACATGACTAGGTACAGCAGTATAAACAATGGCAAACGGCGACTTCCCCGTGGCACTATGAACTGCACTATTGTAAGCGAACTCCACCCGTGGAAGGGCATAGTCCCACTGCTTCGGCTTATCACCACAAATGCTACGCACCATGTTTCCCAAAGTTCTGTTTGTCACCTCAGTCTGACCATCAGTTTGAGGATGGGCAGTGCTACTACGATTCAAAACAGTCCCGAACATCCGCCACAAAGTAATCCAGAAATGGCTAAGGAACTTGGTGTCACGATCAGAAGTTATAGACTTAGGCACCCCATGCAGTCGAACAACCTCCCTGAAATATAGTTTGGCTATGTTGGACGCATCCGCTGTCTTCTTACAAGCTATGAAGTGCGCCATCTTGGAGAATCTATCAACCACAACAAAGACAGAATCCACTCCTCTTTGTGTTCTAGGTAATCCGAGCACAAAATCCATAGCTACATCCTGCCAAATATCTTTAGGAACAGGTAAAGACATATACAACCCAGTATTTTGAACTTGACCCTTTGAAGTTTGGCACGTATAACACTTTGATACGATAGCTCCAACATCCCGTTTCAGATGTGGCCAATAGTATCTCTCCTCCAAGCTTGCAATGGTTTTGTCTCGACCCAAATGGCCACTCAATCCTCCTCCATGTAAATCCCGAATCAGCTTCTCCCGCAAGGATGAGATAGGGATACACAACTGGTTACCCTTGAACAAATACCCCTCACAGGTGGAGTTCGTTAGGCAATTCCTCAGCCACGAGCTCCTTGAATTCCCTCAACATCTGCTTCACATCAGTGGGAATTTCGACCTTTTCTTTGCTTGTGGTCATTAATCCCTTCAGCACCACGGGATAAAAAGAATCTGCTTCTTTGATTGCCTCATTTATCTCCCGCTCATTGCTAGTCAAAGTCAGGAAACTCGAACTCTCCTTTCTTGGGACACTCATCTTTCCCGAATGTGTAATAGGAGCCATAGCAATTTTGTGATTATTCCAAGTAAACAAGATAACATTGTCTCGACCCTTAAAGGTAGTATCCACATCAAACTGCCAAGGTCGTCCCAATAAAATATGACAAGCATCCATATCAATTATGTCACATAATATTTCATTACTGTAGTGCTTACCAATGGAGAGTGGTACACGACATGTTTCAGAGACTCGAACTGAAGGTCCTTTCTTCACCCAACCCAGCGAATAAGGAGTGCTATGTGGCTCCGTTGGTAGCTGCAAATGCTCCACCAGTTTCTTCGACACAAAATTCTCACAGCTGCCATTATCTACAATCACATCACATATTTTGTTTTTAATGGAACAGTGAGAGCAAAATATACTATTACGCTGGCCTTCCTCTTTTGGAGCTAAAAGAACTCGTTGCATCACCAAAGTAACTCGTTCTAAGCCCTCTTCAATTGCAAACTCGGCTCCTTCATAGTCATCCTCAAAACTTTCTCCCCCTTCTTCTTGACCATCATCATCCACGTCTACTAAATTGGCCTGTCTCCGGTCAGGGCAAACATTAGAACGATGCCCTTGTTTGCCACAACGATAACAAATATCCCCCGTGGGTCTAGCATACGGATTCGGATTCTGCTTCTGGGGCTGATTTCGAACCTGCCCCCTATCAAAATTTCTGCTACTCCCCTCATTACCTCCTCTCGGCTGGAAATTTGAAGGTTTTGAAGTGCCTTGCTGCACGGACTTTCCCTTATCAGTAGGGAAAACTGAATTATTTTCAGATAAATCCGGCATATTCCTCCGGTAAGGCAATGTGCGTTTTTCTTTTTCCATCAACTCGGCCTTCATCGCCATGTTAATTGCCTCTTGCAAGGACCACAAATTCTGCAAGCCAATCTTCTCTTGAATGGCAGGCTTCAGCCCGTTCATATACCTCGCCACCTTCTGATTCTCGGTCTCTCTTAGGTTATTTCGTTCAGCCAATCGCATGAACTCATCAGTATATTCAGTCACTGTTTTGATGCCTTGAACACATCCCATGAACATCCGATACAAAATTTGCTCGTGGTCAGCTGGTAAAAATCTCTCCATCATAAGTTGTTTCATCTTTCGCCATGTCCGAACCTTATTTTTCCCTTGCCTTTGTCGGGTATTCTGGAGTTGATCCCACCAAACAGCCGCTGTACTTTTCAAACGGAAAGCAATCATCTTTACCATCTTGGCCTCGGGAATCGCCATGAGCTCGAAAAATCTCTCTACATCCACCAACCAATCTAAGAAATCTTCAATTTTTAAATTTCCCGAAAAGTTGGGAATATCAGCTTTAATCCGATAATCATCATAATGGTTGCGGTTATGGTTATTGTGACGTGGCTCTTCGAGTTCCTCTTCAGAATCGGAACCACCTTCTTCCTCACGAAATCTCCTAGGGTTTCCCCTATCATTACCCGCCCGATTGTTGCCTTGGTTGCCTCTTCGATTATTCTCCAGCAACAACGCTCGCAGCTCCCCAAATTGAGCAGCTAATTCCCCAAATTGAGTAGTTAATTCAGTGAGACTACGGTTTTGGGCATCGATACGACGGGTTTGGGCATCCAAATCCGCTCGAGTAGCAGAGACATCGTCTACACGATCAGCCATGGATAGAAATCAACGATAACTAGAGGGGAGAAACCCGCTCTGATACCACTTGACGCAGCACGAAGTAAAATAGGGTAAACAAGCATAAAACCCTGAAGAACAAACACTGGAATCCACCAGAAGATAACCGAGAAAACTCTCGAATTTGGTTGAATAAAAATATATGATAAAAAACAAATACAACATTTAAAGGTTGTTTAAATACCTAGGAAACCCTAAAGTGAAACCTAAATCAAAAAGGAAAAGAAAACTCTAATTAATTAAAATTCCGAAAATACTAGGAAAACTTTAAAACTACTTTTTGAGGCCCTAAACGACGATATTCGGCTAAAAAGACCCATATGTCACGGCGTAAGCTGTGAGTTTGATTTGACTCGTCGTTCCCTTTCCGGAAAGGTATCATAAGCCCCATTCTGAGCTCGGACGCCAAATCTGTAAATTCCGCTTACGTCCTTTTTGCAGTTTTCGCTCCATCTCTTCCTCAATCCATTCCGCCATTTGTTCTACATCAGTCCCCTCCACTTCAGAAGAACTCGACCCCGAGTTATCATCAGGATAGAGAGCTACATCTTCACGGAACTCATACATGTCAGCCACATTGAAAGTATTAGAAATTCCCATGGATTCCGGCAAGTCTAACACATAAGCATTGTCGTTGATTCTCTTCAGCACTTTGAATGGCCCATACTTTTTCTGTTTCAACTTACTGTAGGTACCCGCAGGATCTGCCTAGGCTGACATGTACATCTTTGATTAAGTGAAACAACATAAAAGTTTGCATACCTTATACATGATCCTTTTTATTGCATAACAATGAGACTTTTTTCCATGAATCAATGCTTCTGCGGAGGCACACCCTGATAGAAGAGACACTAGAGTAATGATGTTTGGCTCTAAGCCAATAGCCTGCATTTGACGAAATACATTTAGCGCTTCATAACCATGTCCCCTTTGAGCACATCCTGCAATCACAACACTCCAAGTGATAACATTCAAGTTAATATTTTCCTCCCCCATCTTCTCAAATAAACTAACAACATCATCAAATCTACCAATTTGAGAGTAACCAGTAACCATTGCATTCCAAGAAACCACATCCTTCACCGCCATCCTATCAAATACCTCGAGTGCCACATCCATCATCTCACACTTCGCATACGTATCAACCACGGCATTACCCACAAAGACATCTTCAAATAATCCATTCCTAATGGCATAACCGTGAATCTGCTTACCCCACCTTGGTGCACCAACCGAAGCACAAGTAGGAAGAATATTAACTAAGCTAACAGCATCTGCACGCACACTAAAATCCCCCATCATTCGATCAAACATTTTGAGTGCATTCTTCGAGTCCCCACTCTGAACATAAGCTGCAACAATTGAATTCCATGACACAGCATCCAATATCCCTCTTTCAGACAATTCCTCGAACATTTTGTGGGCATCACCCAACAAGCCACATCGGCCATACATAGCAACCACCGTATTGCAAACAAACACATTTGACTCAAACCCATGAACATACACAAAGGCATGAACTGAAGAGCCTCGACTAAAGGAGTGAAGTTCGCCGCAAGCTTTGAGAACAAAGGGGTAAGTATAATGGTCAGGCCTCCATCCAAGTATTCGCATCCGACAGTAGAGAGAAAGAACGTCATCTAGTAACCCAAAACGCATGGCAATTCATATAAGCACATTCCACCAGAAAATAGTTGATGGGCAGGGCATGAGGCACTACAGCAACACCAAAGCTTCTGAAGGAGCATTAGAAGCTACGTAGGCAGCGGTGAGGTTGGTGACGGTGTCGCCCTGAACCAAGATCTGCTGGTGGATGAGCTTGACTTGGAGCAAAGACTTGCATTGTTTTAGAAGTGTGGATGTAGAGGTTGGGGTGGTGGAGAAGAAGGCTCTGGTGATTATGCTGGAGGATGGTTTAGTTGAAGGTTTCAAACGAAGTAAGACGCAACACATGTTAAGCATTTACAGCATTGTCAGTTAGCTTTTCTATTTCTTGATCATGGTTAGTCTTGTCTGGGTGCAAGTTGGGCGGGTTTAGAGTCTGAATGGAAAATCGGAAACACCCAAGAAACATGTCACAAAAGCTTGCAGACAAACCCAATTCTAATAATAATAATAGCAAATCTACTTAACTTTTGTCATTAAATAGAAAAGTCTACTTCAGGAAGCATCAGCTTATCAACAACCACATAGACACACACAAATTGAAAGTTAAAAGGAAAAAGGGAAAAAAAGAAGGAAAAGTAAAAGTAACTACATGTTGGATCCGCTAAATGGCCTTGTTAGCATGAAAACCATGCTCAACCACAGAATTCCAATAGAAAATAAAAATCCTCGTTTTTTAAAGTGGGGGAAGCAGAATGAAAATCCTGGGCAGCAACAACTCACTTAGCATTTCACATTTATATAAATTTAATGCCAAAATTTGCCTTGGGGAAAACTTTGATAACAAAAGTACAAAAGGCAAACAATTATTAAGAATAGAGCAAGTTTAGTTGAGAATTTAAAATGTTTAAAGCTGTCAAAACCAGTTTGAAAGAAAAATTCAACCAAAAGAAGACACGAGATCAATAACAACAAACCCACTTTCCTTTTGACTGTTCTACAACACCAATTTTCCTCCCCAAATATGGTGCAGCTGAGAAAGGTTCAGACCTAAAATGCAGAAGCTTAAAAATCATTAAAAGCACCTTTCTAATTCTATTTATTTTTTGAATATAGTTTAATTGTTCTTTTATGGGTTTTCTTTCTCTTGTTTGCTTCTTTACCAGTATTTTAGAGTATGCAAGAAGCATGACACCCAAGAAAAAGTGAAGTATCAGTTAATTAATTTACATGCTTAAACGAGTTTTTGTAAGAACCTTTTTGTAACTCTTTTTATTTTGTGGAAATATCTGAATTTTTGTTTTGTTTTCTCTTGTTTCTTTCCTTCCTTATCTTAGATATGAAGAAGGATGACTCATCCCAAACACACAAAACATGAAGCATCAGTTAATGGATTTACAGAGGGATCAAGGCAATAAACTTAGCATCATGAAACACCCTATACTCAATATGGATGGCTTCTTCCTATCTTTAGTGGGCAAGTGGGAAGCTGTAGGACAGATGCTTGAGAAGTTCTGCTTGAAAACATACATGCCAGAGAACTTTACTGTTGATTCTATATTAATAATAAGTTTACGTGCAGTGGTAAGAATGCAAGAAGCAATATATACGCATGTGTGTGTATATATAATTATATATTGCATTATTAGGGGAATGCTAAGAAACCAGCTGGTTAGTTACATAAAAAAGAAACCAACCACTCGATTGGACTCACTACACCAATTTAAAATACAAGTCAACTGTTCATTTTGGTTCCTTGTATTAAAATAAGTATCAAATTATTTCATCCATAAACACTTTCGATCTTCTTAGTATTCTCTTTACGTTCTATCTGTATCCTGTCATCATTTTTTTCTTGACACGATGCTGGATGAATTTAGGGTGCTATTTTTTAAAAAATTTGAGCTTCTAATTCTGCTGATTTCTTTTGTTTCTTTTTTTTGGGTTCACAATGAACACAAAGCAATATCAAATAAGAGATATGGTGATGAACAATGCAATGTAAATAATTTATTCCGTATTCTTTGTTTTCATTTTGGGATGTTCTGGTAGCATTGTTGGGTGCATGCATTTAAATGGAAAAATTAGTGACCAGCATATAGATATAAAAAATCATGCACAAGAACTCTTCCCTTCGTTTGTTTGCAGAGAAAATAAGAGAAATGCTTCTACTTATTTTTTTTGGTTTTTTTTTTTGAGAAGAAAAACTTACAATAAGGAAAAATATTGAGTAGAAAAAAGTGAACGGCGTAGTGCACCAACGTACAGAATATGACTGATTACAGAAGAAAGAGCAAACAAAAATAAACCTACAAGTCAAGAATTATCCGCAGCTGCCATCCAATCCAGAAAAATATACCTGAGTGAAAGATCCCTGAAATCTGATGAATTGAAATGGAAGCTTAAAAGGAAGAAGAGAACCTAACATTCTCCCAAAGCTCTTCAAGACATAAACCCTTTTTTTTTGTAAAAAATCCTCTCATTCCTCTCTATTGCGATGACCCCTAAAACATGCATTCTCCAACATCCCCATAACAATCTTTCCTTCTTTCCTTTACCAAATGCAGCAACAATTTCATTAAGCAATGAATGGCACCTTTCGGGTGTTACCAAACTCACCCCAACCTCCTTGAATAATAGATGCCACAAACTTAGAGCTACTGGACAATGGACAGACCTGAGTCCTCTATTTTCAGTTTACGCATGGTACAGAAGCTAGGAAAAAGGAAGCATTTAACTCCCCTTTCCTGAAGCAAATAACACGTATTCACTCTCTTGTGAGCCACAAGGCAACCCAAAATCTAGTTGGAACCTCTGCTTCCAAACTCACCACAGCTGGAACAAAGGATGCTTGATCCAAACAATCAATAAAGATCCAGAAAAAAGAAAGGGAGTCTCAAGAGTTATCCCCTAAGGATTGCAATCCCAATGCCTAATATCCTCTACATCCAAACAAACAAACTCTTTCTATGGGAAATGTTAGTGAAAGGAATTATTAGGTTTCAAGTTATTCTGGTTTTTGTTGCAAGCAGGTTTTCTGTTAGATAGTAGTCATTATATCATTTAGATTTCCTTGCAAACAATTAGACTATGATATGTGATTTACCTACTCAGGGGGTGTAATGAGCTCAAAATGCATCACCATATATGAACATAGGTAGCTTGAAAGATCAAACAGAAGTAAATTTTCACGAGATTTAGAGAAATCAATGAACAAAACTTATATACACATTATGCTGAACAAATGTCTTGAAAGATCCAACATATGCCATTTAAGGATTTTGACTGAAGGAGGCGCATCATCAAACTGCAAGTCTCCATTAACAAAGAATACTCAGAACAAACCCAGTATCCATTCAGCTGTGATAATTGATTTCCAGTTTCCATAAGTAAGACAAAAAAAAAAAAGAATAAACCTAGTAGCAGTCCCCAATTTAAATTAAACCACCCAAAATCACACTATCACAGCCGAAATTTCAACAAAATCTCTAAAAAAAAAAAAAAAAACTCTAGTTTCAAAACGAAAATTTAAAAACCCAGAAGCTATTATCATCCTCGGAGTAAAGAAAAATTCTAAATATTAAAAGTACCTGCTGTGTACTGAACAGGATAAGAGAACAATGGAGTTGGCCGTAATCAACTAATCCACTAGTATTTAGCTCAGAAGCAAACCAGAAAACGTAGTGATGTCATGCGAGTTGGATTGTAGAACTAAAAAATGTAACAGAGAAGCAGGGAGAGAACGTCACTGAAAGTCTGGGAGCAACTCTAATGCAAGAGCCTACGAGAGGGAACTGAGCTGCTTTTAGCCTTTTAGCCTCATTCGAAGGGAAAAAAAAAACCGGAAATCGACGGAAATTTGTGGTTTGTCACAAACTTATTAAAAACTTACTAAAAAATAGAGGCCTCCAAATTTTTTTTATAAAACCCCACGGTATAAATATGGTATAGTAACCTTCTCGCTTCCTCTCCCAACCTGAATTGAAATCTTTTTCCTCCCAAATCTTACTACCTAGGTACCAAATATTTGGGGTCACATCTGAAAAGCTCATTCCTCTCTTAAAAAAACTTTCCTAATTGGCCCTAGGGGGTGGGATTTTTCTTGATCTTCACCTCTGTGGGGTAGATTTAAGTAAGACCTTTGCCTCCATGATCCTGTCTTCCCTTCCCCCATTGACTCTTCTCTATCCCTCCCCTTACCTCCTCGCCCATTTTTTTCCCCTTCCTGGACCCCTGTTTTAGTTTTTTTTTTTTTCTATCTGAACCGAAGCTTTCTCCTGCTTGCTCTGCTTTCCTCCGTTTCTCCTGATAGTGGTGGATGCTGTCTACTGAGACTCGCGTAGACCTCGTTGGCCATAGCTCCATTTGAATCCCCTACCTCTTCCTCGTAGCTTTTTCGCCTTCTCTCAATTGCTCTGTGACAGAACCCACCCCCAATCCCCTGGGATTAAGGGCTAAGTCCTGCGCCCGTCTAACTTACGCATGACACGAAGGCTAAACCGACGTCCAACCTCCATGTGACACGTAAGTCGGACAAGGGATTCTCAATCCGACCGTCTAAAAGCTTTCGGACTTCCTAGAGTGCGCATAATCTATTGCGGATCGTGTGTGTGATGTCTCCGTCTCTCTCGACCAACAGCTCGCCTCGCAACAACCTAGAGGGCATCGAAAACATGAAAAGACTGTGAGTGGACAAAAATAAAGTATAAGTTCAAAAACAGTTATCAGAAAACACAATTACATTTTTACCCTCCACGCAAAAACCAATGCATGCATATCAAATCCATGTCATGCACATATCAAAAACCATCATTGAAAATCGTTATTGAAAAACCCGAATCATTTCTTTCTTCAAATCCGCAATTCAAATCCAGAGCCTCAACCCAAAATTACAAATCAATCTTAAAGTACGGGAACTCAGCCTCAAAACTCATCAAATCCAGTTCATCCGGGCCACTGCCCAAAACATTTGAAAAATTGTTGGATCTCAAGTGCGCCCGAGTCTTTAAACTCAAAACCATGCGCAATAATCAGGTCTTCCCAGGATATCAACTAGTCTTTAAACTCAAAACACAATCAACAGGCCTTAGGGGGTATCATAACCGAGTCTTTAAACTCAAAACATATACCAAGTCTTTAAACTCAAAACATATCAATCCAAGGCCCTCTTCCGTCAATCAACCGAGTCTTTAAACTCAAAACCAGATCCAGCGGTTTTTCTTTTCTTTTTTCTTTTTCCGGGTTTTTAAACCCAAAACCATTTTTCAATCAACAGTGAAAGCCACAGGAAATCCATATCCGAATTCGCAACAATGATTCCGTAAGCTAGCATCCGGAACCATCATCCCGAACCCAAATCCAGATTTCCTTTCCAAGTTTCAAAACCAAATTCAAAACATCGTTTCCGAAATCCAGTTCCAAAATCGAAATCTCGTATATCGAAATCTCATGAACAGGGCTCCAAGCCCGAAATCACTTTTCCAAAATCCATTTCAAATCCTTGAAATCAAATCATATTTCAAATCCCGAAATCAAATCATTAAAACCATGATCAAATTACAAGATCATTCGAAATCTCGTAAAACGTGCAATTACGTTATAATCTCGAAATCCGTGCAAAACCGTAAACCATCAAGATCATAAATCAAATCATAGAATCACGTATAGAAAACATATAAAAACATATATGCATGCATCATAAGTTAGAAAGCAAAGTCCACTCACAAACCATTCCGTTGCTGCCTCGGTACGAGTACACCTACGTCGTTCCCGGCCAATCCATTATTATCGGCTTTCCCAAACCTGTCCAAATCCCATAATGAGGTCACTAACTACTTCAAAAAAATATTATACTAAAGCCCCGTATTTTTAACTATTTTTAATCGAGCCCTAAAACCTTCGGACATCCTGAAACATATGGAAACGATGTCTGATTGGCTCTAAACCAGTGCCAAAATGTTCGTTACATCGAATACTTTAAAAGTCGTGTTGGAACCATCCTAAAAATACATGCCATGCACCCACACGTTCCGCATGAAGTGGCTGTGCGTGGGCTTCACGCACGCACTATTCATCGTCTCTCTCTTCAGGCGAACCGAGTTCGAACCGGTCTAGGCCGACTTGGTCCAGACCCGAACCGGCGTGGGCGGTTCAACCTCCTAACTTGTCTAATTTTTATCCATTTTTTTATCCTTTTCCTTCCTACGGCTACGTCCAATCCTTTCCTATGAAGCAACAATGTCAAAACATAAAAATAAGAACGAGAAACTACCTCCCGATCAACCTTCAAAACTCGAGTCTTCTTCTTCTCTGTTCTCATGTTTCTGGCCACGTCTGCCCTTCGTTCCACTTCCATTTGTTTCCTTTTGTCGTCCAGAACCTCACCCAAATAACCAATTTAATCAACTATCACTAAAACACACCTTGCCATTTTCGAATTCAAAAGAAACGTTCACGAGTTTTTCACTTACCGTCCATGTTAGGTCTCGAAACTGGGCTGGATCAACTCCTGGTTACCTCTAGATCATCATTTGATTAATCAATTAGGCTTATTCATCCTTCAATTCGATTCCATTATTTCGAATTCGAATAGGGGACTCACGGGTCCTACGGAGTTCCAACCTTCTCCCGCCATCGTGAGCCGTCGTGCCACCACCATCTAACTTGCCTTGTCCTCACCTCTCACTTCTGTTCAAATATCATGGGCATACGATCATGTTTGAGGAGGGTTTGGGTCATGATTACTCATTCTCCTCTATTTTTCTCTGGTTGCATGTACACACACACACACCGTGCACGGCTTAAAAATCAGCCTGAGGCTTCTACACCAATCCAGACCCAGCCAGGTGTCCAAATCTGGTGGGCACTAATCCCAAAGTAAGCCATGTGTCCTCAGATAACAGGTGCATACCCCTAGGTAGTAAAAAAGACCGAAATGCCCTTGCTTGCACAAATTACCATTTTGCCCCTCGCATTTTTAGACTTTTAACGAAACTTTCCGACGTCCAATGACAGCATGTCGCCTGTCATTGGACTCAGGGCATCGAGACCTTCCTAACGATCCTCGAAGTGCGTGAAAATTCCATGTCGTTTGAAAAGTCAACAAATTGCCCATTTTCAACAAAATTACCAAAGTACCCTCGAACTTCTGAACGTCATAACTTTCTCCTTGGATGTCGAAATCGAACGTGCCACCTGTCTATGAACTCGTGACGTCTCAAACTACGTCACGGTCATCGGTCAAAGTCCATTTGACTGCTCGAACAAAAAGTCAACATTTTTACCCATTCTAGTGGCAAAATCGTCATTCCGCACCGTCCGTCCGAAATTATCCAACTAATCACCGATTATCTTCACTAATCCGTCATTAACCAATAATATGATCTCGATTTTCGAGACGGGCTGTTACACTCTGCTCTCTCCAGGTTTCGGTGGACGGTGAAAGTGATTTGTGCAGGATTCAGTTGCACTTGTGTAGGATTCGTGCCCAAATCCACCATCAGCAATTAGCAGCACTGCCCGTAACACTCAATATAGCTCCACACTTGATGCAAAATCTATATTAGTGCATCCTATCCCAACCAGCACTACCCAGAACACTTAGTCGAGCTCCACACCTGCTGCCCAACATGTACTAGTGCATCCAATCCCTACCAGCACTTCACAAAACACTCTAAACACCCCACATCCTGCCCAGAAAACTCAATCGAGCTCCCCACCTCCTGCTTAACATGTACCAATGCATCTAAGTGGCAGTTCACAACACCATTCACCTTAGCAAGTGGAAGGAGAATGAAATTCAAGTCTCCTGCAAAGCGTTTGAAGAAATAGTTGAATGAAAATTGTGTTTAGTTTTTAGTGTCGAACAATATAATGCTTAGTGTCAAATTGTATTTTGTTTAGTATGTAAGATCCATGTCCTAGGAAGAACGGTGAGAAATCCCACATCAATCGGGGAAGGAAAGGTGAAGTACCTTATATGTGTGAGCACGTATCTTCTTAGCACGAGACCTTTTGGGAGCTCACTAGATTTGAGTTTGATTGGAACTCTAAAGTTAAGCGAGGTTGGGCTGGAGCAATACCAGAATGGGTGACCCACTGGGAAGTTGCGTGTGAGTTCCCAAAACAAAACCTCGAGGGCTGGATAAAAAACGGACAATATCGTGCTAGGGGTCCGGGTTGTGATAGAATGATATCAGAGCTAGACCCCAACCAGAAGTGTGCCAACAAGAACGCTAGGCCCCAAGGGGGGATTATAAGACCCGTGTCTTGGGAAGAACGGTGAACAATCCCACATCGGCCGGGGAGGGAAAGGTGAAGTGTATTATATGTGTGAGCACGTATCTTCCTAGTATGAAGCCTTTTGGGAGCTCACTGACTTTGGGTTTGGCTGAAACTCTAAAGTTAAGCGAGGTTAGGCTGGAGCAATCTCAGGATGGGTGACCTACTGGAAAGTTACACGTGAGTTCCCATAAACAAAACTGTGAGGGCTAGGCCCAAAAAGAACAATATCGTGCTAGGGGCCAGGTTGTGACATAGTACTTAGTTTACACCTTGGGCCTAAGTGGTGCTTCTTTTCTTCCTTTTGTTTATATGGCATTGTGTTTTGTAATGGTCTATATTTGGTTTGTTATGACACTTTTACCAACTTCTATTTGTTCTTTTTGTCTAAATGGCATTGTCTTTTGTTCGTATCAATGACTATGGGATGTTTCTCATTCTTAATTTATCAACTTCCATTCAAAGTAGATATAAAAGGCATTGGTACATAAGATGAACTAACTTTTACATTTGTCCACCTTTCACCAAAACTAAGTTTTACATAATACAAAGCTCTAAACATAACTAATGTACCATCCAAATAGACATAACCTAATATATAACTAAAGTGTAGGATTAAAGATGATTCCAATCACTAAGACCCAAGTAACCAAGAATGCAATCCAAAAATTAGTAACCTTTCTCTTGTCCTTCAACAATTGTTTTTCAATTCTATCAAGCTTCCTTAACAACCCCAGAATTATTATCGTCAACTTCTTGCACACTTTATTCCCAAAAATCACAACCTTTCTCTCGATATCTACCTCTACCTTGTCCATTCAGCTGCAAAACAATTTACAAATTCAAACATATCACCATTTCAAACATTGACTATCACCAATTCAAACATATCACCAAACATATCACATACCTTAGCATCTGGGTAGACAACGAACCTCCGGCATGGGTTTCCATTCTCCCCATCTTCCCACAAAAACATATTCTCGATCGAAAATTGGGCTGCAAATTCGAACTCGCCTTTATGAATCTCCATTTGCAAGTGAAAATTGAATGATGATGTGGCTTTGGGTTCATAAACCTTTATAAAGGCCACTTCACAACTTTTTTGGTGGAATTATTGCTAGAATTTTTGAATTTCCCCCTAGGGTTGCGATCTTGGCCAGATTGGGGCTAATTTTGGCACCCAAATCTTACTAAGCCGTCCTTTAATGCTTTGTTGCCACATAGGTGCCACATAAGCTCTATTAACACCATCAGTCGCGAAGTGTAACAGATAGTGCAACAGACTCGATGGAAGGGGCGTTCGAGGAGTACATTGCAACGATTATGCGTTGGAGGAGAAAATTGAGATTAAAGTTGGGTTTGGGGAGTCTTTAGAGTAATAAGCCTATTTATAATGCGTAGTTTTGTAAAGGAATTGTAAAGGCTCCTTGTAACACCCTGGATATTACAAAAATGAAAAAAAAGGACCATTTTGCCCCCTAAGAGTCAACGTGTTGACTTTTAACCAAAAAAATCTAAGTGTTGACTTTTGGATTGAGACATCTTTTGGAAACTTCGAGAAGACCATTACGAGGGTCTCAGCCCCACTAAGTGTATAGATAGGCGGTATGTTGAAAATAGAGTTCGTATAGGCATGTTATTGGTCATGGATGATTATGGGTAAAATGGTAATTTTACCATTAAGGGCATTTTCGTAATTTTACATAAAGGACTTAGAAGGTCCTAGGAAACCTTAGATTTATCTCCATTTTCTACATTATCTCCTGCCACTGACTTAACCATGTTTAAGTAAGAGTGATGTGTGTGTGGATGGTGTTCGGTGCCTAATGACTGAAAGCATTGGAAAAAAAAGTAAAAAACATAAAACAATGGCATAGAGGAAGCCATCAAGGGAGAAAAGGGAGAATGGGGAAAGAAGGGAAAATTGGGAAGAGTGGAGCAAGAGGACACTGTTAACAGTGAGGATAACCTAGAGCCCGTAAAGCTCTTTGCTTCGAGTTTCTGGTTTTTGACAAGGAAGCGTGAAACCAGGTGTGTTATGATCCTCTTCAACGTTTTGTGATCATTTAAGACTGAAGAGGAGAAGAGTGGACGCTGGGAAGCTCCAGGAGGTGGCTAGGAAGAAATGGCCGAAATGGTGACAAGGTCGAACAATTAGTATAGTTAAGTCTTTCTCCTTTTCAACCTCATAGATATCTTGCCTAGTCGGATTAGACGAATTTCGGTGTTTAGAACTCTCAAATTGGATGTAAAATAACAAAGAAATACTCGGGTTGGGGGTCGGCAACTCGAATTGCAAGAACCGGGTGACCTGATTCCAGGTTGACAATATTGTTAGGCACGTGGCCACCACGCGCAGGGATCTTGTGGCGGTACGTGCTACCTCTTTTGGCCGTCCGACCAACACGAAAGATATTTGTGTCTAAAATTTGAGTACACTGGTCCAAAGTTTGAATTAATTGGATGATGTTTGAGTACAGTTTTTATATTTTAAGTTATATAGTCATGTTATAATTTAAGATAATTTGGAATAAATTATGGGGATTAATTATAAAGTGTGGTGATTATTTTGATGATTATATTGGTGAAATTATGATGTTTAATGGTGATGGTTATATTAATGATGATATATATATATATATATGTGTGTGTGAATAAGTGTTTATTTAAGAAGTAATTTATGGTAATGCTATTTATTGTTATTTTGGGTAATCCTATGTATTTTTATTTATGGTAATGACATTGTAATGATAATATGAGAATTACTATGTCATGTAACTGATCGTTGTGCAAGAAGGTAACTTGGTGAAAGTAGTAAGAGAAATGGTGAGTAAGTGTTTAAAAGTTATTGGACATAATTTGTTAAGGTTGCAAAGTGAACCTATAACCTGGAAGAGTCAAATAAAATTTTTCTTCATTAGACGGAGTTAGTGGGTTAGACGTGGGTGGTAACCCCTTGAGGACGGACTGGGTTTGGTTAATTGAATAAATTGGGCTCAGTTAAAGTTAGTTATATCTCTTGTTTGACTCGAGCTGTCAGATGGGAGCATGATATGTTCGACTTTTATGATAATTGGAGACGGGTTATGCCAACGTGGTATCAGAGCTCATGTTATAACTAATTGTGTTGGAAATTTATGTTTTTTGTCTAGCACATGTTAAATGGTTCATGAGATTTTGTGAAAAAAGTATGTTGGATTTCAGCTCGAATTTTAAAATGATTTTGTTATGGAATTATTTGAAAAAACGAATTTGGTCTTTAAAAGTGATCTAGAGTTTTTGAGGAATTAAAGTTGAATTGAGTATCAGAGTTTAAAATGGAATTTTGTTGAAAATATGTTGAAATAATTTTCATAAGGTTTTCAAAGAAATCACCAGTGAGTTTTTGAGTACCTTAAGCAATTTCGGATATGTAATATTTTTATGGAAAATTATTCGACGATATGTTTTACGAGGTTTTTGTTTATCAAAAGTTTGATTGATCCTTAAAGAATGAATGTATAAATTTAAATATGTGCCGACATGATTCCTTGGAAACTATGACATTTATACGATTATAGTATAAGGACATCATGACATGTTGATAAAAATGATGAAAATGCGTGATGATGAATACTAGATATGTGTGTGAGATGATGATGTTATGTTGACACATGTTGATAATATGACATGAATGATAAACATGTATACGATATGGCATAGTGATCCTACAATATGGTATAATGATGATAATGGTATGATCACATGAGAACACGATATTAGATGATGTATATGACGATATATTGATAACCTGATGAAATCATACCATGATGTGATGATATGGATTGAGATAATGTTATAAGTTGTGTAAGGTGAGTAACCACTTAGACGTAAAGTTAGGCTCCAGTTCTTGAGTGGATAGTGTTTGATGGGTCTCGAACGTTGAGCGGGGCTCCAGATCCCGAGACCAGTATTGTAGTAGTCGGTCCCAGACGTCGGGCCAGGGGCTATGTATCCTCAGACTAGTATTGTGTTAGCGACTCAGACGCCGAGCCGGGGGCTCTGTATCCTGAGTTGGGTCCCACTCGGACGTCGAACTCGACTATATATCCCGATTTGTGTATATGTGGATATTGGTTAGTCTCAGACGCTGAGTTAGGCTCTGTATCCTGAATCGGTTTCTACGTGAATGGTGCTGGATACCCACAGGGGAAGTTATCTCGTGATATAATTGGTATTGGTTCTGGATGGATTCAAATGATGATTGTGTCGTTGAGAGATTTGTGGTGTGGATATTACTTGAGATACGAATAGCTTGAGTTTGAATATGGACTGATAAAATAAGTTGAGATTATACGGGATCCCAGTATTACCCGAATCTTAGTAGAGGTTTTGGCATAAAGTATGTTTTAATTTTCAGGTTTGGTTTTCGAATATGATTTTGATTATGGGTGGTTTTTTTTCGAACTGTTTTGATGGCATGTTTTACAAGGAGGTGTTGACTTGTGGTTTTGGGCTTAGACCCGGGAGTTTAGATTGTGGACTTGAATTTGATATTGAGATATGACGTGGGTATGTGTTGCTCGGTACACTTGGTATGTGATTTAAGCATATATGATTATAATATGAATTATGTTGAGTTCCGATGATAAGTTTGGTTCGGTTTTAAAATTCCGAGGACGAAATTATGTAAGGGGGGTAGATTATAACAACCCGAATATTCCAAAAAATGAAAAGAAAAAAAAAACCGTGTTACACCATAAAAGTCAAGGTGCTGACTTTTAACAAAAATGTTAAACTATTAACTTTTAGATCCGGGCATCTTTTGAAAACTTTGAGAAGACCATTACGAAGGTCTCGCCCCCCTAAGTGTATAGACAGGTGATAAACCTTGAATTAAACATCATTTTACACCCTTTATACTTATATTTTAATGTTTACATACCAAACAATAGAAGAAAATAACATATTTTGTGAGAAATGTGCAGAATTGGATAGATCTCAGAATTACGAGAATTTAGGCAAAAGGATCACGTCAATCAGTTATATTGAAGAAGTTATGATTGAATGAAATGAAGCCACCAAAAACCATTCAGGAATTTGGTAGGAGCCTGCCGAATCCACAAAGACAACCCAGAGTCAGTTTCGGTCAGCGCCTACTGAATTATGGGCGTGTTCTCGGCTTGCGCCTACCGATTTCTAAAAGCCATTCCTGATGCGCGTACACTGACCTCTACCCCAACTCTTTGCGCATTGACCGCCGAAGTCCCAAAGCCCTGTTGGGTTATCACCTACCGAAATAGTTACAAGCCTTCATGCCGTGTTGACCACCGAAATTCAGCCCATTTCAGTGGGCTTCCACGGAAAATAGTCCTTGTTTAATTCCAGCAGCATTTTCCTTCTTTCTAGTGGAATAATTGTTCAATTCAAGTTAGGATTTGTTTCCTTTTCCCTAAAAGAAACCTTATTCCATTAGGACTTCAATATTAATTACTTTAAACATTTTTCTTTTAGAATTTAAATTGTGAACTCCTATTTATTTGAGAATTAATTTTCTCCTATCAATAGAGAGGCTTAGGCTAATTGTAAAGGGTTGCTCATTCTTCATACCTAAACTCTGCTGTAACGACCCGTCCCGGAAATCGAAATTAGATTAGTTGTTAATGACGAATTAGTGATGTTAATCGAGGATTAGTTGGATGCGTTCGGACGGACAGTGCAAAAATGACGATTTTGCCCTTAGAATGGAAAAAAATGTTAACTTTTAGTTTGGACGTTCAAATGGACTTTGACTGATGATCGTGACGTAGTTCGGGACGTCACGAGTTCATAGACAGGTGGCACGTCCGATTCCGACATTCGAGGAAAAAGTTATGACGTTCGGAAGTTTAAGGGTAATTTGGTTAAAAAGGGGCAATTTGTTGACTTTTCATACGACATGGAATTTTCATGAACTTCGAGGACCGTTAGGAAGGTCTCAATGCCCTGAATACAACGACAGGTGGCACATGTCGATTGGAGTTCGGACGACATAGTTACTGACAGGACCCCGTCTCAAATCCCTCGGGATTAGCGTGGGACGTGCCTGCTCCCGTCTGACACGAAGTGTCAGACCAGGGATATTTCCGTCCTTTGCCCAACCGAGCTATCAGAGTACGCCAGGATCCGAAGGAGGAATGTGAATGTCTCGTCTCTGCTACAGCCGCATCCGCGATCAACCTGAAGTGCATTTAAAACACAAAAGCTGTGAGTGGACAAAAAAAAACATTTTATAAAAACATTCACAAAAGAACTTTATGCCCTTCATTAAAAACATAAGCATGCATTCGAAAACCATTTCTAGGGTTCATGCCCGGTTCCCGTAAACCGACATGAACCGTCAACCATTTGGGCCTTAGCCCGAAATCCGTCAATCAATTACCTGGGACCTCCGCCCAAACCAAAACACATGGGAACTCATCCCAAAACCACCTCATAAGGGTCTCAGCCCAAAATCAATGCGCGAGGGTCTCAGCCCAACGCCATCTCAGTGAAAACTCGTACACATATACATATATACATATATAACCCATCCTAGGCACTTCCGGAGAAAATGCCAACTCGGGGCACACAGCCCCTAGGGATCACATCCCCAATATAGTCACGATGTCATCTCTATACTAGTGTGCACACTACTCGGGGTCTCACTCCGAGTCTTCTCCCAGGAATCTCCATCTGGGAGGCTCAATCACTGGATCTTGTCTGAGCTCTCTATCTGGATCTAGTCCGATCATCTCTCCGGAATCTGGTCCGGGACCACAACGTAATAAGTAACCTCCACTCCTATAACGGGATCCCTATGGGGATACCCACTCTGGTCTGTGGATCGTGACTCTCCAGGTCGACGCTGGAGGAGACCAATCAATAATCTCGTAAGGCGGGTATATACATACTCGTATACAAAACCATAAAAACGGGACTCATGCCCGAAACACAATTCAACTGGGCCTGTTACCCGAACATAAGACTCAACAGGGCCTCTGGCCCGATTTCACAATAACTTGGTATCATACTCGAACTGGTAAATCAACTGGGCATAGAGCCCGATATCTGAGGGCCAGTCACGATCTCGATCATAGCGATGTGTGCAGCCATCAATCCAGAACCGCTCTCAATCCTGGTATGTCGCCGTGAACATATCACTGTCGCGACCATCTCGAGACCATGGAGCACACATCGCCGATCGATCCTCTAAACCGCCAGCACTCCGAAGTTGAGCCTCCAGTGGCTGCTCAACAACGGGACGTGCATCGTGACCTCTCCGGTAGGAACGCATCCCAACCCGGAGGCGAGCGTCACGTCGTTCGTGGCCGTGCAGACAGCATTCGTCGCGACCACGACTCGGACCTACGGGTCATCAAATAGGGTCTCATGCCCGAGTCAAAACCAAATCCAAATGGGTCTCATACCCGAGGTAAAATCAAGACCAAATGGGTCGTTTTACTTTTCCAAACCATTTCATGAAAACTGAAAGTGTAAGCGCGTATAAGCACGTATAAAACAGAAAACCTCGAAGTATGTGCCCATACGTAAACACACACCAAAATGCACTCAAGGCATCCCAAAAAACATATTAAAACTTATATAAAACATTTATGCATGCATCGATTTCAGAAATAAAGTCCACTCACAAACCGTCCGCGCTGCTGTCTCGATATGCGCGACGTACGCCTTCCCTGGTCAATCGTCATCTTCGGGGTACCCAAACCTGTCCAAATCACTTTAGAGGGTTACTAACTAGTTAATTAACCCCTCACTAAAATCCCCTAATTTTCCGGGATTTTTAACTATTTTTAAACTCGCACCGAAACCTTTGGACAACCCGAACTATATCGAGACGATGTCTGATTGACTCGAAACCAGTCCTAAAATGTTCATTACATCGAATAGATGATTTGACATGTTGGAACCATCCTCAAATTCTCCCGCACGCGCCTCCTGAAGTGGCTGCGCGTGGGCTTCACGAGCATAGCTACAGTGTCACCCTAACCTCCAACCGACTGGTCCGGTTCAGTTTTTCCTGCAACTTGGACCAGCGTGACCGGTCCAGGTCCATAACCGGTCCAGTTTTCACCCGTTCTTCCTTTAATCGATCCTATTCTTCTTATTTTTGTCCTAGGAACCTAACCCAATTGATTAGGATCCCTAAAACCCAAGAAACCCGACTGGTCCAATAAACCCCTCACGGTTCAATTATCCAACCTCCTCCCCAGGGCTTCCCCGACGTCCAAACCTTCTCCAAACCTTCCTAAAAACTCCCTAGCAACCTAATTAGTTCAACCCAAACACCTAAAACGGCCCATAATACACGAAATCGAAAAATGAATTAAAATGGTTAAAACTGATTACCTCGTGTGTTTTCTTCCTCCGCCGCCCACGGCGGCTCTGCCTGGCCAGCCACCACGTCCACCGGTCCTCCTCTCACTCTCTGGCCTCTCACAAATGTTCAAGGGTCAAGGGTTCGGGTTTTGGATGAAAATGGTGGATCGGTTTTGGATGGGAAAAATGGAAAATGATGGATGAACGGGGAAGGTGGATATGCATGAGTGAAATGGGCAGGACAATGGATGGGTGACACTTGTCACTCATCCATTGGGCCTGTCCAAAATATCTGGGCCCCACTTGCTGCCAAAAAGTTCCCGTTTCGTAAAACGTGCAGTAGTACGTTCGAAGTTCCTTGAACCATACCTTCGCCGTCGAACGTCCGAATTCGACGTGCCGCCTATCTACGAATTCATATCGTCGTGATCTACATCACGGTACTTGGCCCTCGGTCATCGGACCTTCCGGGTCAAAAGTCAACTGTTGGCCCCTTATTGCCCAAATTACCAAAATGCCCCCGATCTTCCGAACGTCATAACTTCCTCCTCGAATGTCGGAATCGAATGTGCCACCTGTCTATGAACTCGTGACGTCCCGAACTACGTCACGGTTATTGGTCAAATTCCATTTGGCCGTCCGAACGAAAAGTCAACATTTTGCCCATTCAAGGGGCAAAATTGTCATTTTGCACTGAACATCCGATAATCCTCGTCTAATCCCTGATTAGTCTCGCTAATTCGTCATTAATCCTTAATTAATCCCGCTAATTCGGGACGGGTTGTTACAAACTTCCCCCCTTAAAGAATTTCGTCCTCGAAATTCAAATTAACCTGATTTCCACGACCAATTGTGGAAATTCAATCGTGTCTCCGTGTAACAACCCGTCCCGAGAATCGGGATTTCTAGAGTGATTAAGGTGTGATTAGTGAAGGGAATCAAGGGTTAGGTGGTCCCGAGGGGTCCGGGAACCTAGAGTGACGATTTTGCCCCTAGGTCGGGCAGAAATGTTGACTTTTATTTCGGGTGGTCAGTTGGGGATTGACCAGTGACCAGGACGTAGTTTAGAACGTCACGAATCCATAGGCAAGTGGCACGCCTGATTCCGACATCCGAGGAGGAAGTTGTGATGTTCGGAAGGTCAAGGGCATAATCGTAATTTGGGTAAAGTAGGGGGAAAAGTTGACTTTTTGAATAATCGAGTTTTGGTAGGTTGACCTAGGATGGTTAGATAGTTCTTGTCGTCCTGAGTTCGATGACAGGCTTACGAGGCGAGAGTTACGGGTCTAGGAAGTTTTGGTAAAAACCGTAAAAATGTGTAAAACTGGAGGGTATTTTGGTCTTTTTGGCTTCTGGAGATTTGTGCAGAGAAAGCAAAATGGACGGCTGAGATTGGGCCACATGGGTGAGAGAGAGTGGGGGATGGTGACATGTGGCAAGTGTGTAGTGGGTTCTGGGGGATTCTAAGGTGTGTGCACGGTTCTATTATTAGGGTGTACCCGTGCCCGTGTTCGTGGTTGTGCGCAGAAGGAAACAGAAAACAGAGGGAGATCGTGAAGGAAATTGAGGGTGGTGGTGTGTGTGCTGACGAATTGTGAGTGTGTGAGGGTGATCAGAGAGTGAGAGGGAAGCAGTGAGAGAGGTTGACGGTGTGGTGGCTGTGTGTGAGGGTGTCGAGAGCTGCGGGAAAATCAGGGGGGAAACAGGAAGGAATTGTGAGAATTGTGGCGGTGGTAGCCGTGTACGGGGCAATTGAGTCCGTGGTGGTGTCGTGCGGGTTGCGAGGAGTCAACCACTACCAGCGGAGCTCACGACGGCGACTAGAGGCAGGTAATTCTCTCATTCCCATGTCGACACTCTGTTTTCCCGTTGAGTTTCAACGTGGAAGTCATGGTTTGGGAGGTTGAATCGATGAGTCTAGAGTGGTCTAAGGGTTTTAGTTGAGTCCTAGGAGTAGTTTGGTTGTGCTGCCGTGATGGGTGGTGCACGGTGGCGACAGGCACGACGGAGGTGTCTGTGTCCTCTGTTTTGGCCGTAGGTTTCAAACGGCGAGTCGTCGAGCTTGGGGCTGAGTCGACAGTCCAGGAAGGTTGGTTGAGGGTTGGTAGAGTCCTAGGAAGAGGTTGGTGTAGCCTCCGTGAAGGGGGAAGTCGTGGGTGGCCGGAGTAAGAAACAGGGCAGTGTACGGGTTTTTGTTCAAGGTTGAGTCGACGAGTTTTAGGGTGAATCGAGGTGAGTGACATACGGGAAGGGGTAGCCTAGGATGGGACGATGCTGCTGGTGAAGAGAGGAGTCGTTTTGGTGGACGGAATGAGGAGAACCGCTCTCGCCGGTTCAGGGTCCAGACCACTGGTGCGAACCGGGTCTGCGCAAGGTTGACGGTGCACTGTAGCAGGCGCGTGAGGGCCACGCGCAGCCACTTTGGGCGGCGCGTGGGGGCGCGTGCGGCGGCGTATGGAGGAGCGATCAACAGGACTTTTGGTCTAGGAGTTGTGGTGAGTTCAATGGAGTTGGCTTCGGGTCAATCGGAAGTCGTTTGAGTTTAGTTCCGCGAGGGTGAATGTTTAGGGTCCCGGGTTTTAAGTCTTTGGTTCGGGGAATTTTAAGGAAATTAGGTAGTTGTGTCGTAGATGTATTAGTGACATAAATTGACGGTGTTTGACAGGATCGGGATTTCCCGAGGAAGCCGAGGAACGGGCTGGACGTTCGGGACGCGAGTAGGGCTCAGTACTGTGAGTGGACCTTTTTCCTTAAACTCGAGCATGCATAACTGTTTTTATATACGTATTTCATGGTTTTACTTATGAATCTATGTTTATTGAATATGAAGTGATGATTTTATGAGTTTGCACGTTTTCCGAGAAAAAGACGGTTTTAGCACGTTTTCCGAGAAAAGGGTGGTTTTGGAAAATAAAGATACGGTTTTCGGGCTTTCAAAGGATAAATGATTTCAATGATTGTAAAGGGATTTTGGAGCATGATTTCGATGATCAAGGTTTTCGATTTTAGAATCGGATTTCACTAATCGGAATTTGGTTTTAAGATTGAAAAGTGGACTCCGGATTTGAGTTCGGAATGACGGTTCTGGATGCCGGAAGGGCATCGGACCAGTGATTTCGGATTCGGGTTTGGATGAGGATTTGGAAAATGGTTTTAAAATGGTTTTGGATTGGATTTGCTGGATCTGGATATTGGGTTTAAAGACCCGGATATATGTGACGGGGGACCGGCCGGATTGGGTTTAAAGACCCGGATTGAGTTTAAAGACTCGGGAGTTTAAAGACTCGGATATATATTGATTTTCCCCCGTAGGCCTTGAGTTTAAAGACTCGGGAGTTTAAAGACTCGGATATGATTAAGGCCTGGATTGAGTTTAAAGACTCGGGAGTTTAAAGACTCGGATAGGTCCAGCAGGTTCGATCGGGAAATGAGGATTTGATACGGTTTCTGATACTCATGCTATGGTTTCTTATGATATTTTATAGTGTTTCTGTTTCTTATGATGTTTTATAACGATTATTTTATAACTGTGTTCATAACTGTTGGTTATGCATGTGGTTTTCAAAACGGAGGGCCAAACCCTGTTTTGTTATCAAATGGTTTTAGAAACTTTTATTCTTTTTGGTCCACTCACACCTTCTGTTTTAAATTGCCCTCCAGGTTGTGGAGCGAGCGCGGGGTCTTGACGTCGAGGCAGTGTCTGAGGCATAGAAGTGACGTGAGGGATCCTAGAAGAGTTTAAAGGCTTCTGTGTGCATGTACTTTATCAGTTTTTATTTTCCTTGTAATTTAGTGCTATGCTCTGTAAACGATAAGGTTGGGATATTTTGTAATTACTCCTGCGTCTGACTGGGTTAGAGCGAGTTTTACTTGAGTTTTGTGTCGGGGAGTCAGACGGGAGCGGAATTTACCTCGGGTTTCGGGGTGAAACCGGGGTGGGTCCTGACACTCCGCACACGGCCACTCTCGTGCACAAGTACACATCCGTCACTATGTCGTACCCGTCGGTACGCACTGTCAACGAAGCTCCCCAAGTTCCATCTCAACTCTCAATAGCTGCATTCCGATCGTTGGCTCTTGAGAGCCATCACGTCGACTTTTCAGCCTGATGGTTCTTCTCATCTTACAATCGGAACTGATATCCTAATCAGCATCCGATCCGACAACTATCCTCGTTGTTCCCAAGGAGCGATACTCAACCTCCGTCGCTGTCATTGAGTCCACGTGCGTGATCGTGTCTATCCGGTAGCGCTCGGCTCCACTGTGCTCCCGCTGCACACTCTGATCTCGACTCGCTCTCGAGTCCTCGTGTCGTATTGTATCTCACATCAATCAGCGATCTCTGCTGACATCTAGACTCACCTCAAGTCCCAACCATCCTACTATTCATCCTGTCGACAACCAATCGACGTCTCACCCCTCCGGGTGTCCACAGGACTCCAATCGAATACTTGTCTTAGCAGAAACACAAACAGACACTAGGGTTTCATTGGCCCACACGGCCCTGAGCTCTCGGCTCACCAACTATCCGAACTCTCTCTGTTAACTCTACTCAAGCACACAGTATTCGACGTCCGGTCACTATACCAATATGTTGGAATACATCTGATCATAGTACTCATCGGTCTGATGTCTAATCGTGTGTCACGAGCCAGCCTCAATCCAATCACAATCTCTATTCTCAAATCCATCTCGAGGCATCGGCTATTCATCTTTTCCTGATTGATACCTACGTATCGTTCTCATCTCACCTTTATTCTCACTTCCAAACTCTGTCATCTCACCAACTATGCTAAGGGATCCTTAGAAGCTCTCTTATGTTCCTAGCTTAGCATAATCAGCAAGGCAATTCACTCCAATGACAACCAGGCTTCGGTCTGAATACCTAACTTTTCCAACAGTTTTTTTCCTGAGTTAGAAGTCCTTCTTCCCGACTCGACTAAGAGCATTCTCTGATACTTACTATAATGGTTAATCTCTTCCTTCCGGACTAAACACTTCCGGCTTCTCCCTTTGCCGTTCACATCGGTAACCTAAGTCGCACTTCCCAATTCTTATGGGATCCAAATCCAGCACCTAACATCTGTACCATTCGTTCACAACGATCTAAGGTACCTGTCACTAATACAGGTATAGCGTAAATCCCGCACCGAGCCACTCTGAATCCTCTTTATCCCGCTTAGTGCCCACCAAACTTGCACGACTACCAACTCGATCACAACAACTAACTCGGACATCATCCGCATGTCCACAAACCATCCAATTCGCCTATCCGTTTATGCCCGTTTATGCACATCCAAAAGGATGTCAACTCATCCTAATCTGATGTGCCACCCAACTAACGAGTCACAACAGAGCCCTTACGTGGTCCAATCCTTCCGACCACTGACAACTGTCGATAACTATTGTAGTGACCCATTCTATTTCTCACTATCAAATTCTCCTCAAACTAGTGTATACGACACTCAGGAGTATGGTCAACCGTAGCCAACCAACCATCACCAATTGCCAAGACAAATCTATATTATCCGACGAATCATTCTCGTCGCGTAGTGGTAGAACCTTACCATGAGCACATCACAATTGAGCTACTCTCAGCTCATGGCTCATCGTCTGCTCTCGCTAACATCATCGCATCACCGCCACATGGAGTGCGAAACAACCCATCCTATGACTATGCTCAGTTTGAGTAGGGTCTTTCCTACTCGATACGACTCGACTACGTCCATCGATACCGGCGTCTGCCACAACCTCGTGGAAACATATCTCAGAAGCACTTTGCCACAACCTCCCACTTCGAGTAATCCCTTTGCTTCTCACTGTTTGCCTTAGAAGTCTGAATGAGTAAGAGAGGAAACAGTGTGATGGTGTGGTGGTGCCACCGTGAACAACCGTCCTGGACGGTGGTTTGCCGATCGGGAGAAACAGATGGCATGACATGTTTTGACCCTGAATTCCAATCTCATTGCTTTCCATCTTTTGCCTATGGTTTGTACATCAAAAAAAGAGGAGAAGTTGAAAGGAAGGTGGTGGTAACCATGGAGGAACTCACGGTGAACGGTAAGGTCCTATTCTCGAAGTAAGTAAAGTTTGAAATCAATTATGGCAAATGAAGAATTATTGATTATCAAGAGGTTGTGACGAGTTGAAAAGGTTTCTACGGACTTCAGAAGATTTTTGGGACCAGAACCACGACCTGAGATGGCCAGAGCCATGGAACCTGTATAAAGTGATTGGACCGGTTCGAGGAAAACGTTTGAAGGTATGAGGATATAACATGGTTTTTCTATTCTGATGTCAGGACCCACCCCGGTTTCACCCCGAACCCGAGGTAAATCCCGCTCCCGTCTGACTCCCCGACACAACACCCAAGTAAAACTCACTCAAACCCAGTCAGACGCAGGAGTAATTAAACAAAATATCCCGAAGTTATCCTTTACAGAGCATAGTACGGAAATACAAGGAACTAAAAACCGATAAATTTCACGCACACGGAAGACTTTGAACTATTCCGGGGACCCCTCACGACACTTCTATGCCTCGGACTCTGCCTCGACGTCAAGACCCCGCGCTAGCTCCACAACCTGGAGGGCAATTTTAAAACAGAAGGTGTGAGTGGACCAGAAAGTACAAAAAGTTCAAAAACCATTTCATATAAAAACCAGGGTTTTAGCCCTCCGTTTTGAAACCACATGCATAACCAACAGTTATGAACACAGTTATAAAATAAGCATCAGAAAACATCATAAGAACAGAAACACTATAAAATATCATAAGAAACAGAAACACTATAAAACAGTGATAGAAATCATAGCATGAGTATCAGAAACCGTATCATAAACCAGAAAGCTCAAATCCTTATTTCCCGATCGAACCTGCTGGACCTATCCGAGTCTTTAAACTCCCGAGTCTTTAAACTCAATCCAGGCCTTAATCATATCCGAGTCTTTAAACTCAAGGCCTACGGGGGAAAATCAATATATCCGAGTCTTTAAACTCCCGAGTCTTTAAACTCAATCCGGGTCTTTAAACCCAATCCGGCCGGTCCCCCATCACATATATTGTAACGACCCGAACTTTCGTAATTATTATTTTATTGTAAATTGACCGTTTTGCCCCTGAGGGGGGGAAAAGTTGACTTTTACCTCGGGAAGTATTTAGGACTTTGACACGTGACCGTGACGTAGTTTAGGACGTCACGAGTTCATAGGCAGGTGGCACGTTCGATTCCGACGTTCGAGGAAGAAGTTGTGACGTTCGGAAGTCGAGGGGCATTTTGGTAATTTGGCCATTTGGGGGCCAAATGTTGACTTTTGACCCGGGAAGTCCAACGGACGAGGGCCAATGACCGTTACGTAGGTCTCGTCGATACGAATCCGTAGACAGGCGGCACGCTGAAATCGGACTTACGACGAAAAAGTTATGGTCAAGAACGTAACCGAACTAACCGAGACTCGGAACTTAAATTAATAATAAAATATTATAATCTGTTTTACTTTAACCCAATCAATCTGGACCCTTGATGAGTGACACATGTCACTCATCTACCCCATCCACATCATCCCCAACATTCTGGATCTTGGTCTGCCATAGGATTAATTAATTAATTTCTTTTCCTTAAATCCTCACCCTTCACTCTTCACTCAGGATGAATCACAGCCATCCATTCTATTTCTCCTTCTGTTCTTAAGCCATCAGAGACTCATTTCCTCATTTTCATTCCTTCCTTCAAACCGTGCAACCTCCCACCCTTCAAACAATCACACCAGCAGCTAACCACCCAACCTTCTTCATCAGGCAGCACCAGACCGTGCACCACCACCACCAGACACCGGCCAACGCCACCACGGCCACCCTGCACGGACGGAAAACCCACAAACCCGTGAGGACCCGTGCAGCCCAAAATCATCAGACCATCCAAACCACGACGTCTGGGCTCGAACCAACCTAGGGCTAGGACCATTGTGACCTCTGGACGGCGTAGGACTGGACTGGGCAGCCCACGGCGGCGACACGGCGGCGGTAAGCCTGCAAACCCGTAATGGCCGATTTTCCTTCCCTACCTCAAACCGTCCATTTTTAACGTTGCATTTGCTTGGTTGTTTTTGAGACTTAACCTAGGGGACTAGACGAACGTTTTGGACCTGAGTTGGTGGCTGGAAACGTGACGGCTCGCCGGAGAAGACGGACCAAAACCGGCAGCCATTTCCCCGTCGTTTTTCAGGTGATTCCTTGATCTTAAAATCCAGTTTTGATCACACAGAGCCATAGAACATGTTCAGACGAGTCCATAGGAACAAACCCCATCGATTTTGGTGGTCGAAATCACGATATGTGATCGGGTCGAACCGTGGGTCTGCGGTGACCCGATTCGCAGACCCGATACTGTAGCTGATGACGTCATCATGCTGACGTCAGCAGTGACGTCATGATGACATCATCATGTCAGAATATTGTCAGACCAGGGACCAATGGACTGTTGACACGTGTCCTCTGACACTGTCAGTGATGACGTCATGCTGACGTCAGCAGTGACGTCATGCTGACGTCAGCATCACTGTAGCACTGTTGACCAGAGGGTTGACCGGCGCGTGGGGGCGCGTGTGAACAGTGTTTTGTGTGGGACCAGTGCCATTTTCAAGGTTTCGACGATACGGATCCAATGGCGGTGGTTTCGTGTCGATCGGAGATCGTTAAGTTGGTCAAATTAGGGTTTGATGCCTTGGGAAGCGTGTTCGGACGGCTTTCCCGGGCCGGTTTCAGTCTAGGGTTTCGTAGTTGTTTAGTAGGGACTTAAAGTGACCTTTACGTATGTTTTGGGCGTGACAGGAATTGTACTTTAAACCTTGGACGGGGCTTTACGCTCGGGAGTGCAGCGGGATTGTACTGTGAGTGGGCCTTTGACTTCACTAAACTTCGGCATGCATAACTGTTTTACTTTCTCCTATATCTATATGTGATTTGAGTAAAAGTATCTGTTCAGCTTGTGTATGATTTATGGCACGTATTACGATGTTTGGGCATGAGACCCGTCTGGTTGTTTATAAATGGTTTGGAGTCATATATATGTATAATGGAACTCGATATCATCTGTGGTACTGCACTGTATAGATCTACCCTAGGATTCTATCTCCTCCGGATGTAGGTACACCGGAGCGGTCACGGCGCATTGCCTGTGAGGAGTCATTCTACGGAGGGACCGGACCGTAGAGTGACTCAGGAGCAGGATTGCTACTATTGGACGTCTGGGACGTCAGGCATCTAGAATGCCATGCTCGGACTAGGTTCGGGATTTGGACTCGGGATTGAGACCCCGGGTGGCACGCGTAGCCTTGAGACTGTGACCTTATTGGGCGTCTGGGACGTCAGGCATCTGGGATGTCAGGGTTGGGATGTATAGTGCAGTGACTAAGATTATATTATGTTGATATTATTCTGCTTATGACTATATGGTTTTGTGGTTTTGATACTATGCATGTCTTTTCGGAAAACGGAGGGGAAAAGCTATATGTTTTCGAAATGGTAAACTACTTTGTAAACCTTGAGTTTCGGCCCACTCACCTTTGTTGTTTTACTACCCCTCCAGGTAGTGCTATCGAGGAGGAGGATCCCGAGGAGGAGGAGGAGGATCCCGAGGAGGAAGAGGCATAGGTTTACGTTGCGTACCTGAACCCTACTGCTGGGTAGGTTGGCACGTAGTGTGTCTAGAGTCGTGCTCAATAAACTGTATTCGGGAACCATCCCTTGTCTGACACTATTTGTATTTGAGTATTTGTGTGGTGTGCTATGTATGACTTAACTATGGATTTTCTTTATGCATTTTATATTCAATAAGGGTATTTTTGGTATTTTAACGTTGGGTGTCAGACGGGAGCAGGGCACGTCCCGGGTGGTCCCAGGGGGATCGGGGCGGGTCCTGTCAACTTGGTATCAGAGCCCTAGGTTGTGGTCAGCATGCTAGACTAGTGGTCAGTACTTAGTTTAAACGATGTCAGTATCTAATCTATGCCTCTTAACAGCGGGTTATGCCTCCAAGGAGAATTCCTCAAATACGAACTGACGAGGAAATCGCGAGAGAGATGGAATGTGCTAGCATTGAGCGGGCTCAAAGGTTGGGAGCCACACCGTTCAGCGGGGGATCAAACCCCGAGGATGCCCATGAGTGGATTGCGAAATGGGAAAGAATCTTCACCGTGATGCATTGCCCACCCGGCGAGCGGGTGGCATTGGCGGCCTTCTTACTGGAAGGCGGGGCTTATCAATGGTGGCATGGTCTTGAGATGTCCGGGTGGACCGTTCACACCACCACATGGGAGGTCTTTCGTGCCCGATTCTTAGATCAGTATTACCCGCGTTCATTTCGCATGGCACGAGAGGCAGAGTTCCTGCGGCTGGAACAGGGAGATATGTCCGTGGCAGATTACGAGCAGACCTTCGGGAAGCTTTCCCGTTTTGCCGCAGCTTTCGTGAGTACTGAGGAGGAAAAATGTCAAAGATTTGAGTTGGGACTCCGAGGGGAGTTGCGGGCAAGTGTGACGGCTACTAGTTACGCGACTCTGAGGGACATGGTCGACGCTGCAGTTCGTGTCGAGGCCAGTCTGGCGGCACACCAGGCGCGACAATCATCAGGCGAGGGGCAGCGCCGGGATCGTCCACATCCTGGACCAACCGGCCCAAAGATCTCTAAGGGGGGAAATTACCGAGGAGCACCCTCATCTCTACGTGGTCGTGGCTGGTCAGGTCGACATGGGAACTCTCAGAGGGGTGGATCGAGATTCAGTTCTGGACAGCATCAGGCTTGGAGTGGTACATCAGGAGGGTCTTGGGATGGACCGAGGACAGTTAATTGCTTTGCTTGTGGAGGAGCGGGCCACTATGCCCGAGATTGCCATTTGTTGTCAAGGAACAACGAGACTAAAGGTGTTAGTGTGACACAGAGTTCGGCTTCTCACCCTTCCAGAGGCCGAGGACAGAGTGCTGAGCGTGGCGTGCGTGGGCGCGGACAGACTGCGGGACCCCGAGCTCGTGTTTTTGCAGTGACTCAGCAGCAGGCGAGGTCAGCCCCTGGTGTGGTTACAGGTACTCTTCATATCTCAAATATTGTTGTACGGGTATTAATGGATGCTGGGGCTACTCATTCTTTTATTTCGAAAAGTTGTGCGGGTATGTTAGATCGTGAGGTGTCAGCCTTGGATAGTGAAATGGGTGTTGGTACACCGATGGGCGTTGTGTACATCGTGAATCAGGTGATCCGGAGATGCCCAGTAAGGGTGGAGGATGTAGATCTGCTAGCTGATCTAATCCTGATGGATATCCATGACTTTGATGTTATCTTGGGAATGGATTGGTTGACTGAGCACGGTTCGCTCATCGACTGTTGTAGTAGGCGGGTGATTCTGCGAAGTCCGGGTTTGCCGGAGGTTACTTTTCAGGGAGAGCGCGACGGTTCGCTACCTGAAGTAATTTCTTCACTTGCCGCTACGAAGCTTCTACAGAAGGGATGCCAGGGTTATCTGGCGCATGTTGTGACGACGAATAGTGATACTTCGGGTGCCGATGATATACCTGTGGTGCGGGAATTTCCGGATGTGTTCCCGGAAGATTTGCCTGGTTTACCACCACATCGGGAGATTGAGTTCACGATTGAACTACTTCCCGGCACACGACCTATATCGCAGGCACCATATCGGATGGCACCAGCGGAGTTACGGGAACTGAAGATCCAATTGCAGGAGTTGGTGGACTTGGGATTCATCCGACCGAGTACATCACCGTGGGGAGCGCCAGTATTATTTGTGAAGAAGAAGGAGGGGAGCCTCCGTTTGTGTGTGGATTATCGACAGCTCAACAAGGTCACGGTAAGGAACCAGTACCCCTTACCCAGGATTGATGATCTCTTTGATCAACTGCGGGGAGCACAGTACTTCTCGAAGATAGATTTACGATCTGGTTATCACCAGTTGAAGATTGCTGAAGGAGATGTCCCGAAGACAGCGTTTCGGACCAGATATGGGCATTATGAATTCCTTGTGATGCCTTTCGGCTTGACGAATGCTCCAGCAGCATTCATGGATCTAATGAATAGGGTCTTCCGATCTTATTTGGATAAGTTCGTGATCGTGTTCATTGATGACATCCTTGTGTACTAGAGGAGTGCTCAAGCTCATGAGGAACACTTACGTTCGGTGTTAGGGAAGCTGAGGCAGAACCAGTTATACGCCAAGCTGAGTAAGTGTCAGTTTTGGCTAACCAGCATTGGTTTTCTGGGACATGTAGTGTCAGCAGACGGGATTAGCGTGGATCCCCAGAAGACCGAAGCGGTGACAAATTGGGCTAGACCGACAACCGTGACAGAGGTACGGAGTTTCGTTGGTTTGGCAGGATACTACCGGAGATTTGTTGAGGGCTTCTCTAGTATTGCTGCACCGTTGACTCGTTTAACCAGGAAGGGAGTAAAGTTTGTTTGGGATGAACGGTGTGAGCAGAGTTATCAAGAATTGAAACGTCGGTTAACTACCGCACCTGTTCTTGCTTTGCCGGATAACAGTGGAGAGTTCGAAGTCTACAGTGACGCATCGTTGCAAGGTTTGGGTTGCGTGCTGATGCAGAATGGCAGAGTTATCGCTTATGCATCGAGACAACTAAAGACACATGAGCTGAACTACCCTACGCATGATCTGGAGTTGGCGGCGGTGGTTCACGCTTTAAAGATCTGGCGACATTATCTGTACGGGGTGACTTGCAGGATCTTCACCGATCATCAGAGTTTGAAGCATTTGTTCACTCAGAAGGAGCTGAACGTAAGGCAGCGACGGTGGTTGGAACTGATCAAGGATTACGATTGTACGATTGAATATCATCCAGGGAAGGCGAACGTTGTGGCAGACGCACTCAGTAGGAAGTCAGCAGGATCAATTGCACACCTGAGGCTGGTGTACCTTCCTTTGCTAGTGGAACTCCGAAGAGCTGGAGTTATGCTGGGGATGGATGAGCAGGGAGCTTTGTTGGCCAGTTTTCATGTACGACCTGTGCTCGTCGATCGGATTATCGAGGCACAATTGGAGGATCCGACGCTTTGTATCTACAGGATCGAGGTCGAAGCAGACGAGAGGCAGGACTTTACTATTCGACCAGATGGAGCTCTGGTGAAACTGGGCCGTTTGTGTGTTCCTGCAGTGGCAGAGTTACGGGAAGAAATTCTCGAGGAAGCCCACAGTTCGGCTTATGCCATGCATCCGGGAGGTACAAAGATGTACCGTACCCTCCGGGACCACTATTGGTGGGCAGGAATGAAGAAGGATATTGCAGTGTTTGTGAGCAGATGTTTGACCTGTCAGCAGGTCAAGGCCGAGCGGCAGAGACCGTATGGAGCAATGCAACCGCTTCCGATTCCCGAGTGGAAGTGGGATCACATTACCATGGACTTTGTCTTCAAGTTGCCAAGGACTCAGAGGGGATGCGATGGAGTTTGGGTGATTGTCGACCGATTGACCAAGTCAGCTCATTTCTTACCAGTACAGGAGACATTTAAGCCAAACCGACTGGCTCAGCTGTTTGTGAAGGAGATCATTCGACTTCATGGTACGCCGGAGTCGATAGTGTCTGATCGAGATCCGCGTTTCACATCTAGGTTCTGGCGAAGTTTGCAGAACGCCTTGGGTACAAACTTACATTTCAGCACAGCGTTCCACCCACAGACCGATGGGCAGTCAGAGAGGACTATCCAGACACTGGAGGACATGATGAGATCTTGTGTACTGCAGTTTCAGGATTCGTGGGATACCCATTTGCCTTTGATGGAGTTCGCATACAACAACAGTTATCAGGCAAGTATCGGGATGGCACCCTACGAGGCACTGTATGGCCGACAGTGCAGGACACCTATCTGTTGGATGGAGGTAGGAGAGCGAGCAGCTTTAGGACCGGATTTGATGGACATGACCCAGGAAACAGTTCGAATTATCAAGGAAAGATTGAAGGCAGCACAGGATCGCCAAAAGAGCTATGCGGATCGACGAATTCGAGACTTGGAATTCGAGGTTGGAGATTTTGTGTTCCTTAAGTTATCTCCATGGAAAGGAATTATCCGTTTTGGCCGACGCGGGAAGTTGAGTCCACGTTACTTTGGACCGTTCGAGATCATTGAGAGGATTGGACTAGTGGCATACCGGTTGGCATTACCTCCAGAACTTGCCAGAGTGCACGATGTTTTCCATGTGTCCATGTTACGGAAATACCTACGGGACGATTCACATGCCTTGCCGGAACAACCAGTAGAACTGATGACTGATCTGAGCTTTGAAGAGAAACCAGTGCAGATTCTGGATCAGAAGAACAAGGTTCTGAGAAACAAGACGATTCGGTTGGTGAAAGTGCTATGGAGGAACCATGACGTCGAGGAGGCGACGTGGGAACCCGAAGACTTGATGAGGGAGCAGTACCCGTTTTTATTCGAGTAAATTTCGAGGACGAAATTTCTGTAAGGTGGGTAGATTGTAACGACCCGAACTTTCGTAATTATTATTTTATTGTAAATTGACCGTTTTGCCCCTGGGGGGGGAAAAGTTGACTTTTACCTCGGGAAGTATTTAGGACTTTGACACGTGACCGTGACGTAGTTTAGGACGTCACGAGTTCATAGGCAGGTGGCACGTTCGATTCCGACGTTCGAGGAAGAAGTTGTGACGTTCGGAAGTCGAGGGGCATTTTGGTAATTTGGCCATTTGGGGGCCAAATGTTGACTTTTGACCCGGGAAGTCCAACGGACGAGGGCCAATGACCGTTACGTAGGTCTCGTCGATACGAATCCGTAGACAGGCGGCACGCTGAAATCGGACTTACGACGAAAAAGTTATGTTCAAGAACGTAACCGAACTAACCGAGACTCGGAACTTAAATTAATAATAAAATATTATAATCTGTTTTACTTTAACCCAATCAATCTGGACCCTTGATGAGTGACACATGTCACTCATCTACCCCATCCACATCATCCCCAACATTCTGGATCTTGGTCTGCCATAGGATTAATTAATTAATTTCTTTTCCTTAAATCCTCACCCTTCACTCTTCACTCAGGATGAATCACAGCCATCCATTCTATTTCTCCTTCTGTTCTTAAGCCATCAGAGACTCATTTCCTCATTTTCATTCCTTCCTTCAAACCGTGCAACCTCCCACCCTTCAAACAATCACACCAGCAGCTAACCACCCAACCTTCTTCATCAGGCAGCACCAGACCGTGCACCACCACCACCAGACACCGGCCAACGCCACCACGGCCACCCTGCACGGACGGAAAACCCACAAACCCGTGAGGACCCGTGCAGCCCAAAATCTTCAGACCATCCAAACCACGACGTCTGGGCTCGAACCAACCTAGGGCTAGGACCATTGTGACCTCTGGACGGCGTAGGACTGGACTGGGCAGCCCACGGCGGCGACACGGCGGCGGTAAGCCTGCAAACCCGTAATGGCTGATTTTCCTTCCCTACCTCAAACCGTCCGTTTTTAACGTTGCATTTGCTTGGTTGTTTTTGAGACTTAACCTAGGGGACTAGATGAACGTTTTGGACCTGAGTTGGTGGCTGGAAACGTGACGGCTCGCCGGAGAAGACGGACCAAAACCGGCAGCCATTTCCCCGTCGTTTTTTAGGTGATTCCTTGATCTTAAAATCCAGTTTTGATCACACAGAGCCATAGAACATGTTCAGACTAGTCCATAGGAACAAACCCCATCGATTTTGGTGGTCGGAATCACGATCTGTGATCGGGTCGAACCGTGGGTCTGCGGTGACCCGATTCGCAGACCCGATACTGTAGCTGATGACGTCATCATGCTGACGTCAGCAGTGACGTCATGATGACGTCATCATGTCAGAATATTGTCAGACTAGGGACCAATGGACTGTTGACACGTGTCCTCTGACACTGTCAGTGATGACGTCATGCTGACGTCAGCAGTGACGTCATGCTGACGTCAGCATCACTGTAGCACTGTTGACCAGAGGGTTGACCGGCGCGTGGGGGGCGCGTGTGAACAGTGTTTTGTGTGGGACCAGTGCCATTTTCAAGGTTTCGACGATACGGATCCAATGGCGGTGGTTTCGTGTCGATCGGAGATCGTTAAGTTGGTCAAATTAGGGTTTGATGCCTTGGGAAGCGTGTTCGGACGGCTTTCCCGGGCCGGTTTCAGTCTAGGGTTTCGTAGTTGTTTAGTAGGGACTTAAAACACAATCAACAGGCCTCGGGGGCGGGGGAGTATCATAATTGGGTCTTTAAACTCAAAACATATACCGAGTCTTTAAACTCAAAACATATCAATCTAAGGCCCTCCCCCGTCAATACACCGAGTCTTTAAACTTAAAACCAGATCCATCGTTTTTTTTTCTTTTTCTGGGTCATTAAACCCAAAACCATTTTTCAGTCAACAGTGAAAACCATAGGAAATCCATCTCCGAATTCGCAATAATGATTTCGTAAGCTAGCATCCGGAACCATCATTCCGAACCCAAATCCAGATTTCCTTTCTAAGTTTCAAAACCAAATCTGAAACATCATTTCTGAAATCCAGTTCCAAAACTGAAATCTCGTTTATCGAAATCATATGAATAGGGCTCCAAGCCCGAAATCACTTTCCAAAATCCACTTTAAAACATATTTCAAATCCTGAAATCCAATCATCAAAATCATGAAGCATACCTAACTTTTCCAATTACTGAGCTAGCATCCTCGTAACTCAGTCTCGCGTCACGTCGACGGCCAATCTAAAGCTCCAACCAAGCCAGTGGAAAAAGCGAAGTCCTCCTCCAACTAGGAGTATTCTTTGATAATTACCATAATGCTTAGTCTTTTCCTTCCAGACTAAACACTTCCTTAGATTCTCTTCGGCTTCTTCCATCACTGTTCACGTCAGCGATCTAGTTCGCACGTCCCAACCCTTATGGGATCAAAATCTAGCACCGAACACTCGCGCCGTCCGTTCACAACGAACTAGGATACCTGTCACCCATTCAGGTATAGGCCATACCTCGCCAAGCCAAGTATACCTCATACCTCGCACTGAGCCTCTCGGGATCCTCTCTGTCCCGCTCAGTGCCTATCAAACTCACATGTTTACCACTCTAGGGCACGTCTACCACTCGTCTACCGACTCAGTCACAACCCAAGCCTTCCACTCACTCCGTCTGTGACCGTATATGCACATCCAAAAGGATGTCAATTCATCCTAATTTGATATACCGCTCAATTGAGGAGTCACAACAGGCTCTTACTGTGATCCGTAGTCACGTCTTTGCCTAACAACAAACCTGACCAACCAGTCACTAATCCCTACTACACTACTCGTGTCGTCCAATCTTAGTCATCTCAATCGCTATTGGGACAGAGTCCCTGGCCAGTTCAATCACCGCTAGGCTCCAGCCAGTTCATCTCCATCGTATCAGTCATCTCGACGCAATTCCTAAGCATCTACACTAGCCGACGAATCCTCCTCGTCGCGTAGTGATAGAAACCAGCCATGAGAACATCACGACTGAGATACCTTCAGCTCGTGGCTCGTCGTCTCCCCTTGTTATCGTCATCGCATCACAACCATGTGGAGTGCGAATCAACCAATCCTAAGACCGTGCTCCAACCTTGCAACCGCCACTTGTCTCTGCTTGGGTCGGAGGGACTCCGCCTCCCTCGTACCCCACAACTCTGGGTATGACCATTCCCGACAATCCCAACGAGGAAACGAAAGTTCCCCAAACGTCTCCCGATTCTCCACAACCATCGACAAATCCACCCTTGATGGTGGTGCCTACCACAAGTTCGTGTAGACAAAACCCACACACATCACCACCGAAACTCCGAACCTATGCGGCCAACCCATCACTGGCACCAACCACTCCAAACGCAACATCCACTGATCGGTCTACCTCCAGATCCAATCGACAAGTACCACTCTCCTGGTCACTCATCCGATCACTCACCAGCTAAGGGTATTGCGTAACCGGCTGCACCCTACAACACGTTCATCATGACCGATCTATCGCTCTCGATTCTGAAACGTCATCCTATTCTGCTACTGGTGTCCAAACACCCAGTAACCACACTCTGAGGATCTCGTCATCTCGTAACTCTACGGCTGGGAGTCGTTGGTCTTCCACAAGAACTTGGCCATACTCTGTGCCTAACACTACACGAACGCTACATGTCACAACGCATGCTACCATGCCACACAACAACTACTCCAGGCATTCCCTGCCAATCGACATCCCCTCAGAATTCGACTCACCGAAACAGGGCATGAGAGACCATTGTGCGCCTGACTGCTCCTAGCAACAAAATTCCCGATCCTTGCACTTTTGGTCATGGACGACCTTGGCATTCGACCTCCACTGATTCCCCTTTGACCTAATCCATGTCCGTCGTGACTACTCGACGGTCCCGACTCTCAGGTCGTCACACTGTGTCTACTGGCCCACTGGATCCTATCTTCAGTAATACTACGGTTCTAAGCCATTCGTTTCGCACGAATATCACTCCTACTCGGAATCTACTTTCTCAAAACACGCGGAAGCTTATGCCGAATGAATCCTAAACTGTCGCACCTCGTGTCAAACGTAATCCAACTAGGGTTCGATTCTACTGAACCCTCCTACTCTTACCCTAACTATCAGGTTGATGACAGGCTGTTACCACTATAGAGACATCATATCCTCGCCTTGCGCGTCACTCTGAGAGCAAAACACGTTCTGATACCACTTGTCAGGACCCATCCCAAATCCCTCGGGATTAACGTAGGACGTGCCTGATCCCGTCTGAGATGAAGTGTCAGACCAAGGAAAATTCCCGCTTCACACCACTAGGGACTTCCAGAATGCGCTAAGAACTGGAGGAGGAATGTGATGTCTCGGTCTCTACTACAGGCCGCATCTGCGATCAACCTGAAGGGTATTAAAACATCAAAAGCCGTGAGTGGACAAAACTAATAACTTTAGAAAAACATTTTCATAAAAAGGCGTTTATGCCCTTCACTAAAAAGTATGCATGCATTCAAAAACCATTTATCAAAACATTCAAAAAACCGTTAGGGCCTTGGCTGACAGGACCCGTCCCAATCCCACTGGGACCACCCGGGGACGTGACCCGCTCCCGTCTGACAATAACTCTAAACATACCAAAATTACCCTTAAATAAAAACCGAAGACTTAAATAGATAGATAACGTACAAACACAGTGTTTAAAGTGATACTGTCAGACAAGGGAAAGTAAAATACAACATGTGAGCACACTAGTCAGAGTACATTTATTCGGTGCTCAACCTACCCACAAGTGGGTGTACAGGTGCACAGCTAGGCAAACTAAACCTCTGCCTCCTCCTCCGGATCCTCCTCCTCTATTGCCGTGTCAGGGTCTGGAGGGGTCAGTAAAACAAGGGTGAGTGGGCCAAAAATAACAGTTTAGTAATCAATGTAATAATAAAATAATCATAAGGTTGTACCCCTCCGTTTTCCAAATCTTGCATGCAGTGAAAATATAATATTATAATGGAAGCATAACAAATGAACCACAATAATAATCGTAAGGTGAAACTAACATATCAGTGCACTGTAAAACCCAACCCAAATGATGTCACGGTTCTAAGGCTACGCGTTGCCACTCAGGGTCTCACACCCGAGACTCTCTAGGTACATCAGCTCCCGGTATCCCGGTCACTGCCCGAGGTATATGAACATGCCTTCCTGAGAGTAAGCAGCCCAACGGGGGTCAACTCCACTCAGTCAGAGCCCCGTGACTACTCCAGGGTCCACCCAGGCCAACGACCCTCCTTGGAGGAGACAATATACACAGGTAGGAAAGTACAGTACAATAACAGTATAGTTTACCCTATGTCCCCCGGACATCCCAAACAAAATCCACATATAATCCAGACGGGTCTCATGCCCAAAACATTGTAATAACATATATAAACAGTTCATAAGACTCATCAGTGGAAATAGTAAAACAGTTTATGCATGCAAGCCTTTTATAAATCAAACAGCCCACTCACACTCGGTCCTTGCTGCTCAACGATCTCTATAACCTGTATTATTATTCCTGAGGGTTACTTAAGGACCCTATAATATCAATACCAAGACCCTAGAACAGATCCGCCTCAAAAACGCATCCCGGGCACTATTCCCGGTGCTTCAAACCCCATTTTGACCAACATAACGATCTCCGATCGACACGAAACCACCTCCATTGGATCCGTATCGTCGAAACCTTGAAAATGGTACCGGCCCCACCAAAATCACTGTTCACACGCGCCCCCACGCGCCTGGTCAACGCGTGGGTCAACGCTGCTACAGTACTGCTGACGTCAGCAGTGACGTCATGCTGACGTCATCATGACGTCATCACTGACACTTGTCAGGTGACACGTGGCGTGTTCTGATTGGTCCCTGGTCTGACAATATCTGACAGGATGACGTCATCATGACGTCAGAAGTGACGTCAGCATGATGACGTCATCATGCTACAGTATCGGGTCAGACCCGTTTGACTGGAACCGGGTCGCCGTCGACCCACGGCTTGACCCGATTCAACCGTACGATTCCGGCCACCATTTTCGACGAGTTCATCCCTATAGGGTCGTCTAGGTCTGTTCTATGGTTCTACAACCTCAAAATGGAAAGAAAATGGGAGAAAACTCACCAGTTCTCCTCTGAAACTCACGGCCAAAGTCCGATCGCCTTCTCCGGTGATCCACGCCGTCTCCGTCGTCCAAACCAGTCGTGGTCGACTCGTCTCTCACCCTAGAACATGTCTAACACCAAACAACTGAGTTCCTAGCACTAAAACAGGTTGGTCCGAAACAGGGGAGTAAAACGGGTTTTCGGGTTTTCGACCTTACCGCCGCCGTGTCGCCGCCGCAGGCCGTGCCGTCGTCCAGTTAAGCTCCTGGGGTCCTCACGGTGTAGACTGGAGCTTCCCCTGCGTCGAGATGGTGTGGTTGTCGAGGTTTGCTTCTTGGACCCGTTTCCGTCGTGTTTCGGATCTGAGTTTTTGGACGGGATTTCGGACGGGAAAATGGGCTGGTGGTGGCTGGTGGTTGCACGGGTTGTGAAGACCAGATGATGGTGGTGCTGTGGGTGGTCGTTTGGTGCGAAGAGGATGGCTGGTTCGTGTGTTTGGATGGAGAGAAAATGGAAGAAATGCACGGGTTTGTGGGGGGGATGAATGTGTGTGTTTGTGTGTGTTTGTAAGCAAAGGCAGACAGAGATCGTGCATGAACAAGGGAAATCAGAAGAAATGAAGGGCCAGGATTCAATCTGGCCAGAAATCCAAGGGTGGAAATCAAATGGAGGGAAAAATAATTAATATTAAAATGGATTAAATAGTATTAGTTGCTTTATGGGAATAGTGTAGGCTTGGATGGGTGACACTTGTCACCAATCCATCGGTTTGATTTAAATATTAGGTTGGCACGGATTCCCATAATAAATTAATATTTTATTCCGTTGTTCTCGGTTCGTAAATTCCGCTAAAACGCTTCCTTGACCATAACTTCTTCATACGAACTCCGATTTCGGCGTGCCGCCTGTCTACGGATTCGTGACGTCCCGACCTACGTCATAGTCATGGGTCAAAGTCCAAATTGTTGCCCGGGCCAAAAGTCAAAGTTTCCCCCCCTTCAGGGGCAAAATAGTCTTTTTACATTAAAATATTATTATTCTCGGTTCGGGTCGTTACAACCTACCCTCCTTACAGAAATTTCGTCCTCGAAATTTACTCAAACAAGTATGGGTACTGCCCTCTCATCAATTCCTCGGGTTCCCATGTCGCTTCCTCCACCTCGTGGTTTCGCCATAGTACTTTAACCAAAGAAATCGTCTTGTTCCTTAAGACCTTTTCCTTCCTATCCAGAATCTGCACTGGCCGTTCCTCGAAACTCAAATCGGTCATCAGTTCCAGTGGTTGCTCTGGTAGTGCATGAGAGTCATCCCGAAGATACTTCCGTAGCATCGATACATGAAACACATCATGTACTCGGGAAAGCTCCGAAGGTAGTGCTAAACGGTAAGCCACTGGACCAATCCTCTCGATAATCTCATATGGTCCGATATAACGAGGACTCAATCTCCCACGTCGTCCAAATCGAAGAATCCCTTTCCACGGCGATAACTTTAAAAAGACAAAGTCACCAACCTCGAATTCTAAATCTCGGATCCGTCGATTCGCATAGCTTTTCTGACGATCCTGGGCCGCCTTCAATCTCTCCCGAATAACCCGAACTGTCTCCTGGGTCATATCCATCAGATCCGGCCCCACTGCAGTTCTTTCTCCGATCTCCATCCAGCATACCGGTGTTCTGCACTGTCGACCATACAGTGCCTCATAGGGTGCCATCCCTATACTCGCATGGTAGCTGTTATTGTAGGAAAACTCCATCAATGGCAATCGATCAGCCCACGAATCCTGGAATTGCAACACACAGGCTCTCATCATGTCCTCGAGAGTTTGTATTGTCCTTTCAGACTGTCCGTCGGTCTGTGGGTGGAATGTCGTACTGAAGTGCAATTTCGTACCCAAAGTAGTCTGTAGACTCCTCCAAAACCTGGATGTGAAACGCGGATCCCGATCCGACACGATCGACTCTGGGGTACCGTGTAGTCGGATGATCTCATTAATGAATAGCTGGGCCAAACGGTTTAGCTTGTACGTCTCACGTACAGGCAGAAAATGCGCTGATTTAGTCAACCGGTCCACTATTACCCAGACTCCATCAACTCCACTCCTTGTCTTCGGTAACTTGAAGACAAAGTCCATTGTAATATGGTCCCACTTCCATTGTGGAATTGGAAGTGGCTGCATAGCCCCATACGGACGCTGCCGTTCTGCTTTGACCTGCTGACAGATCAAACATTTGCTGACAAACTCAGCTATCTCCCTCTTCATCCTTGGCCACCAATAATAGTCCCGGAGGGTACGGTACATCTTTGTCCCTCCTGGATGCATAGCATAGGCCGAACTGTGGGCCTCGTCTAAAATCTCTCTCCTCAACTCTGGTACCGCAGGTACACACAATCTCCCAAGCTTTACTAATGCTCCATCGCCCCTGACGGAGAAATCTTGTCTCTGTCCGGATTCAACCTCGTTCCTGTAATCACAAAGTATCTGGTCCTGTAGTTGAGCCTCGATGATCCTGTCGACCAACACGGGTCGCACATGAAAGCTAGCCAACAAGGTTCCCTGATCGTCCATCCCTAACATAACTCCGCTCTTCCGAAGTTCCACTAGCAAAGGAAGATACACCAATCTCAAATGCGCAACTGATCCCGCCGACTTCCTGCTAAGTGCATTAGCTACAACATTTGCCTTGCCAGGATGGTACTCAATCGTACAGTCATAATCCTTCAACAATTCCAACCATCTCCGCTGTCTCATGTTGAGTTCCTTCTGAGTGAACAAATGTTTAAGACTCTGGTGATCGGTGAATATTCGGCATGTCACACCGAACAAATGATGTCTCCAAATCTTTAGAGCATGAACCACCGCTGCCAATTCTAAATCATGAGTAGGGTAGTTCAACTCGTGCGTCTTCAGCTGCCGGGATGCGTAAGCAATCACTTTTCCATTCTGCATCAATACACAACCCAAACCCTGCAGCGATGCATCACTATATACCACGAACTCTCCACTGCTGTCTGGTAATGCAAGGACAGGTGCAGTGGTTAATCGGCACTTTAATTCCTGAAAACTCTGTTCACACTGGTCGTCCCATACAAACTTCACCCCTTTCCGGGTTAACCGAGTCAATGGTGCGGCAATCTAGGAGAAACCCTCTACGAATCTCCGATAGTAGCCTGCTAACCCAACAAAACTTCGCACTTCCGTCACCGTGGTCGGTCTTGGCCAATTTGTCACAGCCTCCGTTTTCTGAGGATCCACACTTATCCCCTCGGGTGATATAATGTGACCCAAGAATCCAATACTATTTAGCCAAAACTGACACTTGCTTAACTTAGCATACAGCTGCTCCTGTCGTAGTTTACCCAATACCCTTCGTAAGTGCTCCTCATGAGCCCTGACACTACTGGAATACACCAAGATGTCGTCGATAAACACGATCACAAATTTATCCAAGTATGCTCGAAAGACTCGATTCATCAAGTCCATGAATGCAGCTGGTGCATTCGTCAATCCAAAGGGCATCACCAAGAACTCATAATGCCCATACCTCGTTCGAAAAGCTGTTTTCCGAACATCCCCCTCGGCTATTCTCAGTTGATGGTATCCTGACCTCAGATCTATCTTGGGGAAATACCGCGCTCCTCGTAACTGATCGAACAAATCATCGATCCTCGGTAAGGGATACTGGTTCCTTACCGTAGCCTTGTTCAACTGCCGATAATCCACACACAACTGTAAACTACCCTCCTTCTTTTTCACGAATAAGACCGACGCTCCCCATGGTGATGTACTGGGTCGGATAAACCCTAGATCCACCAGTTCCTGTAATTGGATTTTCAATTCCCGTAGCTCTGCCGGTGCCATACGATACGGTGCTTGTGAAATCGGTCGAGTCCCGGGGAGTAACTCGATCGTAAAGTCGATCTCCCTGGGTGGTGGTAATCCAGGTAAATCTCCTGGAAAGACATCAGGAAATTCCCGCACAATCGGAATATCCTCAATACGCAAAGATTCATCCGTAGACTCTACCACATAAGCAAGATAACCCTGACACCCCTTCTGTAAGAGTTTAGTAGCTGTGAGTGCAGATATTACCTTGGGTGATGCGTCTCCACACTCTCCCTGAAATATCACTTCCGGTAATCCTGGACCTCTCAAAGTCAACCGCATGTTACCACAGTCGATGAGTGAATTGTACTCCGACAACCAATCAACTCCAAGTATCACATCTTGACACGACCCATCCCAATCCCCCCGGGATTACCATGGAATGTGACGTGCTCCCGTCAGACAAGAGGCGTCAGACAAGGGATAACCGATTGCCATTGCCCAAACGGGCTTCCAGAGTGCGTAAGGATCGATGGAGGAGGTGTGCGATGCTCAAGTCTCTGCTGCAGTCGTAACCGGAATCAACCTGAAGGGCATTGAAAACAAAAGCTGTGAGTGGACGAAAATAAACAAGTCTGTTTAAAACATTTATAAGACATTTATGCCCCTCAGTAAAAATCATATGCATGCACCAAAACCAACAATCCCATATTTATTTAGAAATAACCATTAGGGCCTTAGCCCGGAAACCAAAGCATAGTTTCAATTTCCAAAAGTAAATCCAAGAGTTATTTCATAAATCCAGTAGTATGAACCATAAGGCATATAATATAAACCATAACCATTATTTTAGCCACTGCACTATACACTCCAATCCGACATCCCTGATGTCTGACGTCCCTGACGTCAATAAGGTCACAATCACAAGGCTACGCGTGCCACTCGGGTCTCAATTTTCCGAGTTAAATCCCCGAACCCCGTTCGGGTACAGCATCACCTGATGCAGCATCACCTGATGCTTAGCGTCATAGACGCTGGACGTACTAGACGCCCGTGACCTCTCCGGGGTACCTCGCCGGAGGAGACAATATAATATGGAAGGATCTATACAGTGCAGTACTAAATACATTTTATCGATATCCACATGCAAGGCATATATATATACATGGATAAAAATCCAAACCAATCATTAAGTTTCATCAGACGGGTCTCAAGCCCAAATACCGTGAAACGTGCCATAACCAGATTTTCCATATCATCAAAACCACTATTGTTTTTAGCATGTGAATATATATAAAATGTAAACCAGAAAACATTTATTCAATTCCGTTTTAGGATCCCCGACCCGCAAACACATGTAGAAGTCAACTGGGCCCCTGACCCGATTTCATAAGTTAACTGGGCCCCTAGCCCGATTCACAAGTTAACTGGGCCCCTAGCCCGATTTCATAAATCAACTGGGCCCCTGGCCCGATTTCACTTTATCAAATTTGTAACCGTTTCATGAAATCATATCCAACCACATTTATGGAAATCGGTGCAAATCCAGAAAACCTCGGTTTACGTGAAAATACGCAAATCACCTCGAAATGCGTGAAACCATTTAAATTCACCGATATCCAAAGTAAATCATTTAATCATAATTATAACAATCATAAAACAGTTATGCATGCATCGAATTTATGAAACCAATGTCCACTCACAGACCGTTTAACCGAGCGCCTCGATACGCGTGCCATAGGCCTTCCCGGGCTACACCACTATCACCGGGACTCCCAATCCTGTCCAAATCACATTAGAGGATTACTAACCTCATCATTAACATCATATTCAAGTCCCGTAATTTTCCCGAATTTTTAAGTATTTTTAAACTCGATTTAAAACCTTCGGACATCCCGAACAATATCGAGACGGTGTCCGATCGACACGAAACCAATCCCAAAATGTTCGTTACATTGCATAGGATAAAAGTCATGTTGACCTCACCTCGATATTCGTGTCCACGCGCCGTCACGCGCCGCCGTGAGTGGCTGCGCGTGAAAGCCACGCGCCTGCTACAGTGACTGCTACAGTGTTCCTTCTTCACCCGTTTGTCTGGTAAACGGGTTGGAAAGCCCGCGATAGGATCCGGTTCAATCACCCTCAATTCGATATCAATTCAATCCGTTCTTGATCCTACAACAATCATCAATCCACCAATTTCAGTTCTGTGTCCATGATTAGCATCAACCATCGATCAAACGTGTCGACAACCCGTGATCACCCAAAACGGGTCGATCACCAAAACTCCTCCAATCCTTAACCATTATCAAATTAACTTCACAAGAAGTTAATAAGGACTAATACGAACTAATTAGCATGATTAATTGAACTCGACAATACCTCAATCGTCACAACTCAAGCTTGAGTTTTCCGGCCGTCCACCATGTCCGTTCACGGCCCTAGGAGCTCCCAAGCTTGCCCCATTTGATCTGGTTCGACGCGTTGAAGTTCCAGAAAGCTCAATCCATCATCAATTAGGCTTGGGCTGGCCTAAAACTAGGATTTCGAATTTGAATTTCACAAAACCCAGTTTCGGGTTTTTGAACCTTCCTCTACCATTTTCACTCCATTTTTCCACCTCTCAATCTCAGAGAATCACTCTCCCATTCCTCTTCTGTTTCAAGCCATCAATTCCCTCAAACGACCGTGTAGGTGGTCGATCGTGTGTGGGGAACATCCCCTGTTTTCTTCCATTTTCATGTGCACCAGCCAAGGTTTAATGGCCAACACACCGTCCACACAGCCTTGCATCGCACCAACGTCAATAAACAATCCAACAATCCCATAAACAATAGTTTAGGCCAGCAATTTGCTCCATAAACGCACCACCCGTGCGCTGGCCACGTTCCCTCCACGGTGCTACAGTAACCGTTCAAACACCCGTGAAATTACCATTCTGCCCTTGTGCAGTAAATTACCAAAATGCCCCTCACGCATCCTGACCCGTAACTCGGTCATACGGACTCCGATTGATGCGTGCCGCCTGTCATTGGATTCGTATCGACGATACCTACGTAACGGTCCTTGGCCCTCGGCCATCGGACATCCCGATCAAAAAGTCAACATTTCCCCTTATATCGTCCAAATTACGAAAACGCCCTTGAACTTCCGTACATCATAACTTTCACCACGAACGTCGGAATCGAACGTGCCACCTGTCTATGAACTCGTGACGTCCCGAACTACGTCACGGTCATCGGTCAAAGTCCATTTGACCATCCGAATTAAAAGTCAACGTTTTGCCCACGCCCAGGGGCAAAACGGTCATTTTGCACAATTCGTCCGAAATCGCCCAACTAATCCCAGATTAGTGAATCATAATTAAATATTATTAAATCCCGATATTCGGGACGGGTCGTTACAACCTTCCCTCCTTAAAGAATTTCGTCCTCGAAATTACCAACAATCTTATTCCACAACCACCTTGTGGAAAACGATTCGACCACACATCTGTGTACACTTGTACACCCACATACTGGGACAACACCAGCCTCGTTTGTATCCAGACATCCCATCACAGTCATACGTCATAACAACAACACTCGACCACCTCGAGTGGACATATTCACCTGATTCGCGATAAAATCGCTTAACCATTTAGCTGACTCCTTCAGCTAGACGGTTCCTTTCCATTCAAAATATCCTTACATTCGCTCCCATTGGGAGTCACCAAATCTCATTTGTCAGTCCATGCTGACACCATCAGTCAAACTGTCATCACAAAACTTTACCACCCTAGTAAAGCCCCAACCATCAGCCAGTCAGTGACAACACCACGTATTACATCACTCTCGATGTAGCGCAAGATCAACCACATGATCACCATTCGCAGGGCAAGCCCAATCATGCGACACAAAATAATCTCAATGTCCATAATCACCGACTCCCTCAGCGAACCGAGACGCTGGGAAATCACGGTGTGATCAAGTCACACAAGGCTACTCGTGGTTACTCAGACCACCAATTCACTCATCCAGAGTGTACGTATACCGTCAATTAACCCAATCAAGTGGCGCAACTGGAACACATTGAATACCAGCCCAGCAGTGAACACACATCTCAATACTAGGGTTCCACAAGCCAACCATGGCTAAGAGCACCTGCTCATAAAATCACTGAACCCGACAAGATCAATCTGCCCAGCGCACAGTATCCAATGTCCAGTCCACAATACAGCCAAACAAATGATATCAGAACCAAGCCGATTTCCAACACATTAGTTACACACCACTGGTACATCCCATGTACCGCCATTAGGCACCGCTCAGCCTAACCAGTATCAATCCTCGTACAACGTACCCTGTACGTACCTCAATCCATCAATCTGACTATAGCCACCCAGGTCATAGCCAAACACGTTCTAGTAATGGAGTACATTTGCCCAAACCAACATGAGACAAAACGAACTCCACCCGTCATCTAGTTCCAATTCCGAATCCGAATTCGCAATTTCGTAAGAAATCCCGAATTCGAACCCAACATCACATTTTTATTCCATTTCCAAATCCGAATCCGAAATCATTATTCCGTAAGCTAGCATTGGAATAATCATTCCGCACCCAAATCTAGTAATCCATTTTCGAGCTTCGCAATCGAATCCTGAATCGTCACCCAGAAATTCGATTCCAAAACCCAAAACCTCGTTTATGTCCATCAAGACGTAACGTAACCGAATCTATCGGTTGCCTCTCCAAAACACTCGATTGACTTCATAGGGAAGCCAATCCCAATATCCACACGTCAAAGGTTGACAAAATCCGACCACATCGGAAACCTACTCAACCAAGTCACAAACCATATGGACTTCACTCCGAAAAGAAGTTCAGTCCCGTCATCTACGACTCACATACCAAGGTAAGAGTGATAACCTCTCCACCCATCTGGATCATCAAGATCACAATCCATATCCATCGCTACGTCACCCGACAAGTAATATCACGATCCTAGATCGTCACATCGACCAAAGTCGACAACATCGCAAATCAGATCCACCTAGGATCCACACATGTCCACATAGCTAACAATCCATCTGAAAGCTGATCGTAGGGTCTTACACCCTCAATTGAATCCTTCGCCAAATTTCCCTTAGTGGAAAGATGACCACGCATACCACCACCAAATCCAAAATCATACAAAACTTCTTGTGTCCAATGACCCAAGGCCAAACATGGGTCCACCTACCAATACACGCTCAACGTACTGGTAGCAACAATCATCATCTGCCACGGCAGGAAATAAGAAGTCAACCCCAAAGACTTAAGAATACCAAACACCGATGTGGAAACGAGCACTCATCTCGTCTCCCAATCACAACTCTCCCCGAATCGGGAGTTCCAACCATGTCGGAAACAGACATGCTCCCAATGAGATGTCATGTCCAACCACTGGACTGCCCACGTCCATACCTCACTTGGACCACCACGTGTCCAAAATCAATCATCACTCGGACCTCACGTCCGCCAATAATCATGTATGCACACACCCCGATTCCGAACAGGATATCTCCAATTTTGCCTGAATGTGCATACCATACAGCCTCCGTCTCACATCCCTACCTAAACAAGTTCAATCCTCAGGTTCCAAGTGATCCACAATCACAAAATCACACATCAATACCACGAATGGTTTTCCCCGACTTTTTCCAATTTCAATAATTTCCTTGTACTACCTGAGGATATAAGAAGTATACCATCATACCAATCTCGGAGTTGACAACAACTCCCCAAATCCACTGATACACATGACCTAGGGGACAACATCCCAAGATTCCCCAAATTTTCAATCATACCTTTTTATCCGTTCATCACAAGTCATCGTATATCTGTCGGAACTCATCCCAACACGACACAACCTCCACTGGATCCCATCCAGTCCAAGACTCAACCACTACTGAGTCGTAGATACCAATCATCTGTTCATCATGACAGGGTCACACCCCAACTGGTGGCTCATCGTCATCACAATTACTGTCACCAGCACCAACGCACCATCATCAATACCAGTATCAGCACACAGGCATCCATACTAGTATTGGCATATAGGTATCACCATACCAACATCCATACATAGCACCCTAACATCCACACTAGCACACGAACATCCGTGCTAGCACACTGTGTGCAAAGTTGTCACCCTGGATCTCCGTTCATTACGAACGACGATCCCGTAACAGCACTCGTACCCCACGACTATGGGTACCTCCAATTTGACCACTGGCACATCAGGATAATGGTCGTTCCCGGAACATCCCCAAGTGTCACAACCACACTGAATATCCTCGATAGCCAATTATCTCGACACAACTGTCGACCAACAGTCATCGTTGTCAAGATCCGTATCCACACATCACACTAATATTCGATCCAACACGGGATTCCATATTTCCTCATAACCGCATCCGTGGATCGAAACCCATAAGACTCACTAGAGTCATCCACATGGTCATCCACGACCTTAGCCGCTCGTCGCAGCACAAGTTCTCATTTAAAGTTCACTTTTCCAGCCCATCGTATAAATTAGGGTTCCAAGATCACACCCTAGGGTTCCACCGAACCCAACTGCCTTCTGCAGTAAAATCCACAATCTGACCGACCCCGCGGTCCTGACATCATATAGACGTCCAATCCAATCCAATCGTCAACTCAACGTGGGTTCCATCGTGGGTTCCACCACGAAGGTCATCGGCTAACTCCGATGCACCAACACCCCGTACACTAGCCAACACTACTAGGGTCCAAAACTTAGACCAATACTCAACTGAGTTTCACATTTCCATATCATTATTCCAATTGGGTTCCCTGAACCCAGCTGTACCGAGTGGCACAACAATCCATCATCACATGACCGAACCGACGGTCCCACATTACCAGTTAATCGTATACAACCCCATTTGGGTTGAATCGCATCAATGCACGGCGTATCGGGCCAAACACACCCAATTCACCATACAAACCCAAAACTATCTATCAGGTTGACAACGGAACTGCAGCCCAAAGAGACATCACACCCTCGTCCTTCGCGCACAAAAGAGCAAAACCTGCTCTGATACCACTTGACACGACCCATCCCAATCCCCCCGGAATTACCATGGAATGTGACGTGCTCCCGTCTAACAAGAGGCGTCAGACAAGGGATAACCGATTGCCATTGCCCAAACGGGCTTCCAGAGTGCGTAAGGATCGATGGAGGAGGTGTGCGATGCTCAAGTCTCTACTGCAGTCGTAACCGGAATCAACCTGAAGGGCATTGAAAACAAAAGCTGTGAGTGGACGAAAATAAACAAGTCTGTTTAAAACATTTATAAGACATTTATGCCCCTCAGTAAAAATCATATGCATGCACCAAAACCAACAATCCCATATTTATTTAGAAATAACCATTAGGGCCTTAGCCCGGAAACCAAAGCATAGTTTCAATTTCCAAAAGTAAATCCAAGAGTTATTTCATAAATCCAGTAGTATGAACCATAAGGCATATAATATAAACCATAACCATTATTTTAGCCACTGCACTATACACTCCAATCCGACATCCCTGATGTCTGACGTCCCTGACGTCAATAAGGTCACAATCACAAGGCTACGCGTGCCACTCGGGTCTCAATTTTCCGAGTTAAATCCCCGAACCCCGTTCGGGTACAGCATCACCTGATGCAGCATCACCTGATGCTTAGCGTCATAGACGCTGGACGTACTAGACGCCCGTGACCTCTCCGGGGTACCTCGCCGGAGGAGACAATATAATATGGAAGGATCTATACAGTGCAGTACTAAATACATTTTATCGATATCCACATGCAAGGCATATATATATACATGGATAAAAATCCAAACCAATCATTAAGTTTCATCAGACGGGTCTCAAGCCCAAATACCGTGAAACGTGCCATAACCAGATTTTCCATATCATCAAAACCACTATTGTTTTTAGCATGTGAATATATATAAAATGTAAACCAGAAAACATTTATTCAATTCCGTTTTAGGATCCCCGACCCGCAAACACATGTAGAAGTCAACTGGGCCCCTGACCCGATTTCATAAGTTAACTGGGCCCCTAGCCCGATTCACAAGTTAACTGGGCCCCTAGCCCGATTTCATAAATCAACTGGGCCCCTGGCCCGATTTCACTTTATCAAATTTGTAACCGTTTCATGAAATCATATCCAACCACATTTATGGAAATCGGTGCAAATCCAGAAAACCTCGGTTTACGTGAAAATACGTAAATCACCTCGAAATGCGTGAAACCATTTAAATTCACCGATATCCAAAGTAAATCATTTAATCATAATTATAACAATCATAAAACAGTTATGCATGCATCGAATTTATGAAACCAATGTCCACTCACAGACCGTTTAACCGAGCGCCTCGATACGCGTGCCATAGGCCTTCCCGGGCTACACCACTATCACCGGGACTCCCAATCCTGACCAAATCACATTAGAGGATTACTAACCTCATCATTAACATCCTATTCAAGTCCCGTAATTTTCCCGAATTTTTAAGTATTTTTAAACTCGATTTAAAACCTTCGGACATCCCGAACAATATCGAGACGGTGTCCGATCGACACGAAACCAATCCCAAAATGTTCGTTACATTGCATAGGATAAAAGTCATGTTGACCTCACCTCGATATTCGTGTCCACGCGCCGTCACGCGCCGCCGTGAGTGGCTGCGCGTGAAAGCCACGCGCCTGCTACAGTGACTGCTACAGTGTTCCTTCTTCACCCGTTTGTCTGGTAAACGGGTTGGAAAGCCCGCGATAGGATCCGGTTCAATCACCCTCAATTCGATATCAATTCAATCCGTTCTTGATCCTACAACAATCATCAATCCACCAATTTCAGTTCTGTGTCCATGATTAGCATCAACCATCGATCAAACGTGTCGACAACCCGTGATCACCCAAAACGGGTCGATCACCAAAACTCCTCCAATCCTTAACCATTATCAAATTAACTTCACAAGAAGTTAATAAGGACTAATACGAACTAATTAGCATGATTAATTGAACTCGACAATACCTCAATCGTCACAACTCAAGCTTGAGTTTTCCGGCCGTCCATCATGTCCGTTCACGGCCCTAGGAGCTCCCAAGCTTGCCCCATTTGATCTGGTTCGACGCGTTGAAGTTCCAGAAAGCTCAATCCATCATCAATTAGGCTTGGGCTGGCCTAAAACTAGGTTTTCGAATTTGAATTTCACAAAACCCAGTTTCGGGTTTTTGAACCTTCCTCTACCATTTTCACTCCATTTTTCCACCTCTCAATCTCAGAGAATCACTCTCCCATTCCTCTTCTGTTTCAAGCCATCAATTCCCTCAAACGACCGTGTAGGTGGTCGATCGTGTGTGGGGAACATCCCCTGTTTTCTTCCATTTTCATGTGCACCAGCCAAGGTTTAATGGCCAACACACCGTCCACACAGCCTTGCATCGCACCAACGTCAATAAACAATCCAACAATCCCATAAACAATAGTTTAGGCCAGCAATTTGCTCCATAAACGCACCACCCGTGCGCTGGCCACGTTCCCTCCACGGTGCTACAGTAACCGTTCAAACACCCGTGAAATTACCATTCTGCCCTTGTGCAGTAAATTACCAAAATGCCCCTCACGCATCCTAACCCGTAACTCGGTCATACGGACTCCGATTGATGCGTGCCGCCTGTCATTGGATTCGTATTGACGATACCTACGTAACGGTCCTTGGCCCTCGGCCATCGGACATCCCGATCAAAAAGTCAACATTTCCCCTTATATCGTCCAAATTACGAAAACGCCTTGAACTTCCGTACATCATAACTTTCACCACGAACGTCGGAATTGAACGTGCCACCTGTCTATGAACTCGTGACGTCCCGAACTACGTCACGGTCATCGGTCAAAGTCCATTTGACCATCCGAATTAAAAGTCAACGTTTTACCCACGCCTAGGGGCAAAACGGTCATTTTGCACAATTCGTCCGAAATCGCCCAACTAATCCCAGATTAGTGAATCATAATTAAATATTATTAAATCCCGATATTCGGGACGGGTCGTTACACATCGAAATCGTGAACATTCATCAGGATTAAGTCTGCCGGAAATTCGACTCCCTCAATCTCCACAGGACAAGCTCGTATCTCCTGGTTCACATGGTAGGTCACACCCATCGGTGTCCCCACTCCCATCTCGTGCTCATGTGCGGTCACCTCACGGCCCAACAGACTCGCACAACGCGGTGAAATAAAAGAATGAGTTGCCCCCGAATCCATCAATGCACGAACAACCATGCCATAAATATGTACAGTACCTGTCAACACTCCCGGAATGGATCTGGCCTGCTGCTGGGTGACAGCATAAACACGAGCCATAGACTCAGCAGGTCGTCCCCGTCCTCTAGCCCCTCGATCACGGCCACGCACAACACCGCGTGTCCGGCTGCTGTCAGTCTGGGATGCTGTGCTCTGCGCTGGCGCAGTACTGCAGCGAATCAGTGGACACTCAGAAGCATAATGCCCCGGCTCCCCACAAGCGAAGCATGTGACCTCCCTAGGTCGACCCGAGTATCCTCCCGGTGAGATGCTCATCGGTGAGTAAGACCGCTGCCAAGCTCCAGAACGCTATCCAGACCTCTGAGGACTCCTGAACTGACCAGAACGTCCTCGGCTGCCAGAAGACGAAGATCCACCAGAATGTCCTCCCTTCGAGCCACGACGGCCCGAAAATCCCAAGTGTGGGCGATCACGTCGCCGAGTCTCCCCCTCAGCTCGCTGACTAGCCAGGATACTGTTCTCAACCCTGGTCGCCGCATCAGTCAGATCCCTCATGGAAGCAAAGGGTGTTGCAGTCACCATCGCCTGAATCTCAGGTCGCAAGCCCCACTCAAATCTGCGACATCGGTCTGCCTCGGTGATCACGAAGTTCTCAGCAAAGCGATACAACATCAGGAAGGTCTCCTCGTACTCTGCTACAGTCTGATCCCCCTGCCGGAGTTGCAGAAACTCCGCCTCACGGGCGTTGCGGAACGACCGTGGATAGAACTGGTTGAGAAACCGCTCTCGGAAGGTCTCCCATGGAATGGTGTGAACAGTCCAGCCGGCCAAAACAAGGTTGTGCCACCATCGATAGGCGCTCCCATCCAGTAGGAAAGTCGCCAGAACGACACGCTCCTCCGGAGGACAGTGCATGACCTCGAAAATCCTCTCCCAGCGGTCACTCCACTGGTGTGCTTCCTCAGGGTCGGTTCCCCCACTGAAGTGCGTAGCACCCTGGCGCTGAGCCCGCTCAATGCTCGCAGTGTCTCCATTTCCTCCATTGCCCTCGTCAACACGTGCACGGGGTTCACGTCGGGGAGGCATATCCAACTGTGAAGAGGCAAACAGGTTAAAAGACATCGAAAGCGACCATGTACAAAGTACAAACCGCTAACCTAGTACTCTGACTACTAATCCTAATGCTCTGATACCAAGCTGACAGGACCCGTCCCAATCCCACTGGGACCACCCGGGGACGTGACCCGCTCCCGTCTGACAATAACTCTAAACATACCAAAATTACCCTTAAATAAAAACCGAAGACTTAAATAGATAGATAACGTACAAACACAGTGTTTAAAGTGATACTGTCAGACAAGGGAAAGTAAAATACAACATGTGAGCACACTAGTCAGAGTACATTTATTCGGTGCTCAACCTACCCACAAGTGGGTGTACAGGTGCACAGCTAGGCAAACTAAACCTTTGCCTCCTCCTCCGGATCCTCCTCCTCTATTGCCGTGTCAGGGTCTGGAGGGGTCAGTAAAACAAGGGTGAGTGGGCCAAAAATAACAGTTTAGTAATCAATGTAATAATAAAATAATCATAAGGTTGTACCCCTCCGTTTTCCAAATCTTGCATGCAGTGAAAATATAATATTATAATGGAAGCATAACAAATGAACCACAATAACAATCGTAAGGTGAAACTAACATATCAGTGCACTGTAAAACCCAACCCAAATGATGTCACGGTTCTAAGGCTACGCGTTGCCACTCAGGTGAAATAAGGGTGGCTGGTGGTTGCACGGGTTGTGAAGACCAGATGATGGTGGTGCTGTGGGTGGTCGTTTGGTGCGAAGAGGATGGCTGGTTCGTGTGTTTGGATGGAGAGAAAATGGAAGAAATGCACGGGTTTGTGGGGGGGGGGGATGAATGTGTGTGTTTGTGTGTGTTTGTAAGCAAAGGCAGACAGAGATCGTGCATGAACAAGGGAAATCAGAAGAAATGAAGGGCCAGGATTCAATCCAAGGGTGGAAATCAAATGGAGGGAAAAATAATTAATATTAAAATGGATTAAATAGTATTAGTTGCTTTATGGGAATAGTGTAGGCTTGGATGGGTGACACTTGTCACCAATCCATCGGTTTGATTTAAATATTAGGTTGGCACGGATTCCCGTAATAAATTAATATTTTATTCCGTTGTTCTCGGTTCGTAAATTCCGCTAAAACGCTTCCTTGACCATAACTTCTTCATACGAACTCCGATTTCGGCGTGCCGCCTGTCTACGGATTCGTGACGTCCCGACCTACGTCATAGTCATGGGTTAAAGTCCAAATTGTTGCCCGGGCCAAAAGTCAAAGTTTCCCCCCCTTCAGGGGCAAAATAGTCTTTTTACATTAAAATATTATTATTCTCGGTTCGGGTCGTTACATTGGCCCAAAACCGTAAATCAAGTACATGGGAACTGAGCCCAAAACCAATCAATAAGGACTCAACCCAAAACCAATTGATGTGGGTCTCAGCCCAAAACCAATTTCCGTGAAACATTGTACAAACATCTCCATATACATATATATGACCTATCCTCGGCATCTCATATGCCCAATCAATAATCATCACGATTTCTTTATAAGTGTGCACACTACTCGAGGTCTCAATCCGAGTCTACCCTCAGGATCTACGTCGTCTAGGAAGATCGTCCAAAATCCAGGATCTACGACGTCTGGAGGACTAACCCTGGACTGAGTCCGTGACTATACCATATCTCTCACTCCTAGAATGTGCTCCCTCTTGGAGTCACTCATTCCAAGCAATGGATCGTGACTCTCCAGGATCTGCACGTGTGGAGGAGACCATACATACGAGAGGGTATATACATTTTCAAAATACTTTTTTTTTCAAAACACAGTTCAACTGGGTCTCATACCTGAACGTCTCAACAGGATTCCTCGAATCCGATTCAATTCCAATTTCACAAACCTCAGCCTAAATCCACAGTTCAATAGGGTCTCAAACCCGAATTCTCATTTCATAAACCAAACTGGAACTTAAGCCCGATTTCACGATCCAACGGGGCCTCAAGCCCGATTTCAAGACTAACTAGGCCTCAAGCTTGATATCATAAATCAACGGGGCCTCAGGCCCGATATTAGAATCAACTGGGTTTCGAGCCCGATATTACAACCAACTGGGCCTCAAGTCCGAATTGGTAAAACAACGGGGCCCCCAGCCCGATCGTATAACTCAATTGGGCCTCCAGCCCGATTTATAGTCAAATCAAATGGACTCTAAGTCCAATGGTTTGTAAATCAAATGGGTCTCATGCCCGATTCCATATTTTCGAATCCAAAATCATTTCATCGACTATCATAGAAAATATAGCACGTATAAGTGTCGTATAAAATCAAAATCCTCGAAATACGTGCAAATATGTAAAGACTAAGCTACCACAAATAAATGCACTCATGACATCACAAAACATGTTCTAAAACACTTATAAAACATTTACGCATGCATTAATTTAGAAAGAAAGGTCCATTCACAGACCGTCCGAAGCCGCGCCACGATACGCGCGCCATAAGCCTCTCCCGGGCCAATCACCATCTTCGGGACTCCCAAACCTATCTAAATCGTACTAGAGGGTTACTAACTACTTAAATAACCCCTCATTAAAGCCCCGTAATTTTTCCAAATTTTTAACTATTTTTAAAGTCGATCCTAAACCTTCGGACGTTCCGAACTATATCGAAACAGTGTTCGATTGACTCGAAACCAGTTCCAAAATGTTCGTTACATCGAATAGATGAAATTAAATGTTGGAACCTTCCCCAAAGGACGACTCACGTGCCCCTACACGCCGCCTAAGGCCCCTGCGCGTGGGAGCCACGCGCCTGCTCAATATTCATCTCCTACCTCGCGTGAACTCAATCTGGCTGGTTCAGCGGTTCGGCCGGTCCAACTAGACCGGCGTGACCGGTTCAACCCCATAACTTCTCCATTTTTCTCCTTTTTCTTCCCTTCCAATTCCATTCTCTTTGTCTCATCATTATCTATCTATTCATGTCATTAAACCTAAGGAAAAACACCTAAAACCCATCTGTGTAACCCCCCTCTGACGACCCTGTTTTCCAGCCACCTCCCTGAGCTGCTCAATCGTGCCCCGTCATCCAAAACCGGTCCTAAACGTCTATACAAGCCTCATAGACACATCCCAATCCTTAAAAACACCCTCAACGTTCTGATCGAAAACAATGGAAAATTGAATATGACCGGGTTATCGGGTTTACCTCCCTTCGCCGTGGCCTCTGCCGTCTCTCAGTCATCCAACCGCCTCAGTCTCTCTCTTTCAGTCCACCAATCATCATGCTAGGGAATGGGACAGGATGGTGGGGAGGGTTGGTGTTTGGGTTGCACGGTTTTGGTTCAAAAGAATGGAACCGATGAGGATGAAGGTGGGTGCATGTATATGTGATGCTAGCCAATGGATGAGTGACACTTGTCACTCATCCATTGGGCTTGGGGAAAAGATCTGGGCCCTACTCAGGACAAAAATCATGTTTTGCCTCGTAAAACGTGCCACTGTAAATAGTACCTCGAAACTTCCGTGAACCGTAATTTTTTCGTCGAACGTCCAATTCCGATGTGCCACCTTTCTACGAACTCGTATTGACCCGATCTACGTAACGGTCCTCGGCCCTCGTGCATTAGACCTCTCGGGTCAAAAGTCAACTTTTACCCTCGTTCAAGGGCAAAAACCTAATTTCGTCCTGAACGTCCGTTAAACCTTGGTTAATCCCCAATTAGCCTAAATAATCTGTCATTAATTCTTAATTAATCTCGATAATTCGGGATAGGTCGTCACACAAAATGACCCGACGCTTTGATCAGGGGCTAAAAAACTACCCCACATGCCGATTGAGGCTGAAAAACCCCATAATGCACCTTTAGACGCTAGCAGGAGGCCGCACACGCCGACCACGAGCTCGCACACGCGGTCACGAGCTTGCATGTGTCATACCCCCCCCCCCCCCCCCCCCCGTGCTAGAATATTCCTAGAATATTCCATTAAATGGCTGTTATAACACCGTTAATCTCTAAAGAATATACTAACATTGTTAGCATATTCAATTAAGGTTAATGTCGTCACTCAACATTGACGACTGGTCCAATCACTGGAGACTCGTCGGACACGATGATCGAACCGCCATTCATGATGGTTGAAAACTACGATTTAGCATCGATTTTGATCACACTTCCACCAAACGGCTTGAAAACACGACAGGGTTACAAATATCCAAGTTTTGGGTCAAGAATCTACCTTAACTACCTGTGAAGTTAGTTGTGATATCGCGGTTCCTAGAAACCGACGAAGCTTTGATCTCAGAGTAGATGGGCTCGAAAGCTGCATGCAAAATGAGGGCTAGCCTTTCCATGAGGAGGGAATTGTGATGGTTAAAGAAAGACTGAAATCTATCTAGGTTGCTGCAAAAAAAAACCCCATAATTCGACATCCTTTTGCTTTCTGGTCGTCGCTCCCACCGTCGCCCCTGCTCGGATTCAACTTGCAAAACAAGAAACTTTAATTGCTCGATGTAGGGATTCTGATTACCAAGTCATTAGGCTAAGAGAATACTTTGAGAGGCCAAAAAACCACTGTGAATATCTCGGTGAGCCAAGTTCTCCAGTTTCCAGCGAGCTCAATCTCCACATCACCTAGATTCAAATAGCCATGCAATGAGCCCAACTGCAAGCCCTCTCCCAACTGCAAGCCATCAATAAGGTGATTCTAATGGTATAGAGAATAGGGTCAGGGGTAACCTATCGTGGTCGGAAATTCATAAGGAAGTGGTGGGTCCACTCTGATTCATCTTCCCCAATCTCTCACTACAGTGACCTTCGACGGTCAAAGGCTAGTCTGAAGTACTTGCAAGGAGGAGAGGATGATACTGACAAGGTCCTGGCTTAAATGGTGTTGTTGGTGATGGTGGAGTGGTTCGTCTATCGATTGCCATCGAAGGAGAATAAGTGGGCAGTGGAGGGAGGCATAAGCTAAACGTGTTTGTTGTTGAACGTTTGGTAGCCCCTGGGTTAGAAGGACTAATACCAAACTAAATGGTATTGGGCTGGGTTGAACATTTGGTATTGGGCTGGGTTAGAAGGACTAATAAGTGTAGGGCCAACAAACTAAATGGGCTCACACAAGGTTTTGGGCTCAAACACTCACAAAACATATAAGGCACCCAAACAAAAGAGGTAATCGCAACTCAACAAGTCTCTTAGGGGTAAGTTGGTAAATTCTCCAATCTACAATCCTAATCCGTCTGGGTCCCAATTGTCTCGTAGCGTAACTCATACCAAAGTGTTCCTGTTTCACCTCCAATTACGTCTAGATGACGAAAGTCAATTAAAATAAAACTATTCATTTTAAGAGGTCGAGGGAAACATAACCAGTGAACACCGATTATATTTCACCGCGACAGCGGAAGTAAAGAGCATGGACATAATTGATGAGCATATGAGTAAGTAGCTACTTGAATTATCCTTATTCCCATAACACCCAAGTTGCTAGTGTGAGTGTCAGAGCTGCTATCGAAGCTCCTCGAAAAATGTAAAATACCACCGGGACCTGAGGGGTTAAAAAACAAAGGGTGAGTGGACCCAATAGTTTATTTTAGTGCAAAACCACGATTAGTAAAAGTATGCTTTAACCCTTCGATTTAAAGAAAACCCAAACAATAATTCTAGACTTGCATGTTGTAACGACCTGTCCCGAAATTACGTGATCATTAAGGATACTCAAGGATTAATCGGGGATTAATCAAGGATTAATCGGGGATTAATCAAGGATTATTGGATGATTGATGACGATTTTACCCTTACACGAGTGAAAATGTTAACTTTTAACCTAAGAAGTCAAATGCACGGGGACCAAAGTACATTACATAGGGTTGCATCTTTCCCTAGCGGAGGGAACTAGATTTCGGGTTTTCTCTGGTAAGAAGCGGAGGGAAATAGATTTCAAGCTCATTAGTGAGCAGAGGGAAATTAATAAACCATTTTAAGTGCCTTTTTAATTAGTAGGGTTGCACAGTGAGAGATTGACATTAAGGTTTGCGCTGGTAAAAAACATGCCGACTGGAGTTACGATTATCATATAGGCTTTCATGCTCATTAGTGAGATTGTTGAGAGGGAATATGTTGTTAGAGATGTTAATAGATTTCACCAATTCAAAAAAGGTTTCTGCACTTGTAGAGATTTCTGGTGATAAATAATCCATTTTATGTTTGTAAATCCTTGCTTTGCCTAAAACAAATCGGTTCTGCAATCTCTTGGTTTGGATCCAATTTTGACGAGCAGGTCATGCAACAAAGATCTATCTATACAGGTGCACGAAACCCTGAGAAAATCTTTGTTAAATCCAAAACCGAAAATCAAGAAGAATAAATACCAGTAGGTTTTTTTGGTCAAAATAAAAAGAAGGATTTGGATTGAATATTATGTGACTTTATTGGATTTGGTTCTGTAATACTTTCATTTTAGTACGATGATTGGATATCTTATTGAAAATACCTTATTGAGTATGATGATTTGAGATCTTATTGAGTATGCCAAAACATTTGCTTGGAATTTTATTGGACGATTCTGTTATGTGTAGCTGTTGCTTTGTGTTGCATGGAACTCAGGATTTTGTACAGTTATTGGGAATTTTTGGCTTTATTGCGTTTGGATTTGGTTTGTGTTTTTTAAATTGGATAATATTAGGTGACTTTATTGCATTTGGTTTTGTAATGGTCTGATTTTTTTTGTAGGGAAAAAATTATTCATGTGAACAATAAGGCAAAAGTAGCTTCATACAATTTGTCTCACACACCAATGTCTCATTCACCAATGTCGCATTCAAGCTTGTGTGCATCGAGTGAAATAGATGAAGAAGAAATGGAACGATATGAAATTGAGGGTGAGGAAGAAGAAACTATTGAAATTGAGGGTGAGGAAGAAGAAACTATTGAAATTGAGGGTGAGGAAATGGAGGATGAAGAAATGGAAGAAGAAAAGAAATTGATAATGAAGAAGAAACAAATGATGATGAAGAACTCTATGAAATCATTAAGCGTTTGCTGATGACAATTGAAGACATAGTTCATGTGATATATGAGCTTATGCCTATCATGCATAGAGAGCTCATTCAACGTCCATTAACTCGATGACCAATTACCATGAGAGGATACAACTATATACATCAAGTCTTGGATGATGATCTTGAACATTCTCGAGAAAGGTATAGAATGTTTCCTGGTGTGTTTTGAAAGTTATTCAATATTATTAGAGAGAAAACACTCTTACAAGATACAAAATTCATTTGCGTGGAAAAGATGCTTGCTACATTTTTACTTGTTGTCACCAAAATAATAGATATTGTATATTACGTGAGACATTTGGTCGGTCGCAATTCATCGTTAGCATGTGTCTTAATAAAATTTTGAAGGCCTTAAATACAGTAACACCATACATATTGGCCAAGCCTAAAAAATTTAAATTCTCTATAATTCCATAAATTCATCATTTAATTCCACCAAAAGACTCAATTAAGGATTAACTAGTAATTTTTGAATTTATTTCTATGTGAGTAATTACTTTAATCATAATCTTTAATTTATATTTAGCACAGAATCAAAATTAATAAATGGTGTAAATTTGGAGGGTGAAAATGTACGACACCACGAATTGGGCTTTCTCAGGTTTGTGTGAAAGCCGAAAAAAAAAAAAAAGCCCCTAAACAAAGCTCGAAGCTTTTTCATTTCCATTCCGCTCTGAGTGCGGCTGTGGGCACGCAAAAGCAAAGGGGATGACGAAAATGAGGAAGCTAAACCGACCAACGGGACACCGCATGTCCCTGCTCAGGTTCCTAAAACTTTACCCTAGTTTCATATGCTCAGCTTTTTATTTATTTCATTCTAAACTTTGTTAAATTAAAACAAGTCTAATTTCAATCTCCAGGACGATGGTGTCGCAGTTGGTTAAGCATGAGCGCATTGAGACCACAGTCGCCAAGGTTACGTTCTTCACTTTTTAATTTTGGGAATTTCCTATTTTACAATTTTAGGGGTTTTCTGGGTTTAGGTTTGGTTAATTACTTTGTTCAATTAATCTGACTAATCTTATTTTTCTGTATTCTAAATTTTTGCTTATTATTCTCTTATTATAACAAAGTTCCTTTTTATTTGGGTGGCTGACCAACAAGTTCAGAAGATAAATGTACGGTTCAGCATAAGCTTTGCAATTTCGGGAAATCTGAATGTCGTTGGAATAAACATTGGGCTCATTTGTCTGAGGAGGGATTTGGTTTTGGATTTCATAATAAAGGACTGTGAAGAAAGGAAATGGATTAAATGTATGCTAGGATTCAAATAAAGAACTGTGAAGAAAGGAAATGGATTTCTACTGAATTTGTGCATATAGTCATTTCCAATCCATTTGATTAGTATTTTCGAGTTTTGTATAATTTTAACCTTGTTATCATATCCAAATACATATACCTCCTAAAACAAATGGAGCTTCTAGTAATTTCGAGTTTAATTGTTTTTTTTTTATATTTGCAGGCCAAAGAGGTTCGACGCATGGCTGATAAAATGGTGCAACTCGGAAAAGATGTATGCATTGATTCTGCCTTAATTATGTTTAAGATTTCATTTACAGATTGTTTGTTAAATTTTTGTAATAAGTGATCATTTTCGTAAGATGACATTTTTGGTCAACAGAGTTTTGTTTTGGCCTATAGCAGTTGAAGAGAATCTCAAGTGTCACTGATGCAGCATGAATGCTAAATTAAACCAAGATTAATAGTCGAACTACTTAAACAACAAAACTCAACAAAATACTGAAAATATTAAACTTACACCAGAGAACTTCTCATAGATAATTTGTATGAACAAGCAGATTTATAACCCACAGTAAAGCCCCTTAAAAATTCAGAAACAAGTGCAGTTCATACCTGGTTTGAATCCTCTAGTTTAGGGTTTATTTACCTCCGATGCAAGGCTTAATTCCTCTAGGTGGTTGTGCATATGGAATGGAAGTAGATGAAAGATATAAATAACAGATTAGGATCTAGATAGGGATGGGGAAATTGTTGGAATCACTCTGGGGCTTCGCACCCAGGGCTTCACACCCAGATTGGTTTCTCACCAAAAGTTTCCTTTCTCAGGAAGCAGATCTGAGGGTTTTCTGATTCTGAAATTTTCAACAATCTTCATTGCCCTGCCTAAAGGCACTTACATTGCTTTTATTGGCTAAACATTGAAGTAGCCATTTATTACAAAGGACTTTCCAACTTTATAGATAATGCTGAATTAAACTACCCATAAAAACATTAAGTAACCACTAGGGCTTTCCAACTTCTTATTCAATGCTTAATTAAACTAAACATAAAAGTCTGGGAAGGAAATTATTCCAACCACAAGGAAAATGATGAACTGTTTGGCTTCTTCTTCCATCGTTTTCTGTGATAAACTCTAAGTGGGTTAATTCCAATATCCTTATCAGTCACTATTTCCATTAATATATTGGTCCAATTTCTCATTCCATTTGGGTGCGTTTGGATGGGGAACTTCAAAGTTCCATGGAATTTATACTATATTACTTAGATATGAACTAAAAAACAAAAATTATGTGGATTTTAAGTAGGTAGTTAAGCACTAAAAAACTAAAATCTGAGCATTGTAAGTTAAGCCCTAAAAAACAAAAATATGAGCGTTGTAAGCATCTACTATACCATATGCATCTATATGCCTTCCATTGTATCATTTGCAAATTCTATGGTACTTTCAAGTTCTCTTTTTTAACTGATTTGATCCAAAATCCATAGAACTTTGAAGTTCCCTATCCAAACGCTCCCTTAAGATATGAATAGGTCTCAATAACACACGTTCTGATTTATATATGAGGACCATGTATTTGAGTGAGTCCTACTTGTTGAAGAATTGCCTCGGCAAATACCAAAAATTAGTGTTTGACTAGAAATACTAGTTTGACTAGGATTCCAAGTTAATCTAGTGTTTCCATATAGGATTAGGAAAAGTATTCCATAGCCCTCTAGAGATTAGGAAATAAGTTATCTTTCCATCTCCAAAGAGGAATAGGAATTGTAATATGCTAAGGAGTGTAACCTAAGTCCTATACATTATAAATAGGCCTCTTAGGAGTCCTTACATACACACAGAAAAATAAGACAGCAGTAAACAAAGAAGTCATACACGGGTATAAGAGTAAAAGAGTGATTTGAGAGATCATGAGCTAGGGTTTGGGGATTAGGTCAGGATTCTACATAAGTTTTTGTAATCTTGTTATCTTCATAGTGCTAGTGATCTCTCAAGGAGGTCACATGAGGACGTAGGCAAAGATTAGCCGAACCTCGCTAAATTCTTGTGTTCGTGTGTGTGGCGTGTTTACTTTATTGTTCATCTATATTTCGCATTATCTTAGCATCATCCTATTGTTTGCATAGTCACCTAAGTCTATCAAGAAACAAAATCAGTAAAGGGACATAATACACAACAATTGGTATCAAAGCTCCCGGGAAAGTTTTTTTTTGAGATGGCGGGTGTCAAGGCAAACACGAGCAACGACGTGAAGACTGTGATCAAGCCGTTTGACAGGAAAGAGAACTTCACGTTATGGCAGAGGAAGGTGAAAAACGTCCTGATCCAACAAGATCTGCAGAAGGCTCTTCTCGGTACAGAGAAAAGGCCAACTGGCATAACAGATGCGCAATGGCAGAAGATGGACAGGAAGGCGAAGAGTTTTATAGAGCAGCACCTAGCGGATAATGTACTGCTTCATATCGACGAGGACATGAATTCTAAGGAAACATGGGATAAGCTGGAAAAGCTCTTTAGGGGTAAAACTTTATCCAACAAACTCTTCTTAAAAGATGAACTATTCAGCCGTCGAATGGAAGAAGGGGGAGACTTGCAAGAACATCTAAGCAAGTTTCAGAATTGTGTTGCGAATTTATCCAAGGTGGATGTAAAATATGAGGACGACGTCAAGGCACTCTCAATGCTAATATCTCTGCCGCCTTCGTTCAAGCACCTCAGAACCACATTGATGTTCGGTAAGGATACTCTGAAGTTAGATGAGGTTATCAAAGCCATTCAGTCCTATGTTAAGATGGACAAGAACACTGAAAGCTTCAAGCACAAGGCCTTTATGTTAAAGGCACAGAGAGAGGCAGATCAGAGAAAAGACCGGATAAACCAGGCAACAGAGGTAGTTCAAAATCCAAAGGAAAAGATAAAAAGGGTTGTTTCGTATGTGGTGCTTCGGATCATTGGAAGAAGAACTGCAACATATGGAAAGAAAGGAAAGCAAAGGCGATGGCAGGGAACTCAAACGCAACCAGTGTTGTAACTTCTGAGGATTACAACGGAGAGCTCCTTGCAGTATCATCCAGCTCCAGTGTTTTCGAATTTTGGATTTTGGATATGGGATGTTCATTCCACATGTGTTCTATCAAAGAATGGTTTGATACATATGAGGAAACCAGCATCGGAGAAGTGTTAATGGGAGATGACTCACCACTTATGATCCAAGGTATTGGATCAATTAAAATCAGAATGCACGATGGGGTTGTTAGGACATTGGACAAGGTCAAACACATTCCACAATTGAAGAAAAACCTTATATCTCTCGGTACCTTTGACAAGGCAGGGCTAAGATACTCAGTTGAAGGAGGGATACTCAAGGTTGTCAAAGGATCCCTTGTCGTAATGAAAGGAGAAATCCAACCTAATCAACTATATAAGCTTCGAGGAAATACAGTAGTAGGTGGAGCAGCAGTATCCACAAAAGGTGATACTAACGACAAGACTGAGCTTTGGCACTTTAGGCTCGGGCACATGAGTCAGAACGGTTTGTAAGAGTTACACAAGAAGAATAAGCTAGAAGATGTCAATTATTGCAAACTAGATTTATGCAAATACTGTATCCTTGGGAAACAAACAAAGACGTCGTTCAAGCTTGCGAATAGTGAGGAAAGAAGCAAAAATCTGTTGGAGTATATTCACACAGACGTTTGGGGCCCTGCACCAACCAGATCCATGGCAGGTTCCAGGTATTTTATCACATTCTTAGATGATTTTTCGAGGAAGATTTGGGTCTATTTCATGAGGGAGAAATCTGAAGCTTTCACTAAGTTTAAAGAGTGGAAAGCTGCTGTAGAAAATCAAACTGGACGAAAAATCAAATACCTAAGGAGTGACAAGGGAGGTGAATATAAGGACAACGGCTTCCTAGAGTTTTGCAAAGAACAAGGCATTACAAGATATTTTACGGTGAAGAAAACTCCCCAACAAAATGGTGCTGCCGAGAGGATGAACGGAACTCTCATGAAAAGAGAGAGAAGCATGAGATTTCATGCTGGATTACCAGATATTAACTGGGCAGAAGCATTCAACCATGCTTGCTACTTGGTTAATCGATCACCATCAAGGGTTCTTAATTCTAAGTGTGCAGAAGAGATATGAACCAGAAAACCCGTTAACTACTCAAAATTAAGAGTTTTCGGTTGCAGTGCTTATGCCTATATTCCAAGTGATGAGAGAACCAAGTTAAAGCCTAAGTCACTTGAGTGCATATTCATTGGTTTCAGTGAAGGAGTGAAGGGCTACAAGCTATGGGATTTCGTAAACAAGAAGGTAGTCTTAAGTAGGGATGTAATATTCAACGAGAAGACTATGCTCTTGAACCAGAATAAGAAAATGAAAGAAATAATGTTGAAGAAGAAACAACCGAAGTTCCTCAACCCCAACCAATCATGGAAGAAAATCTAGCTCAGGTGGAGCATGAGCAAGTGGATGACGACGCGGAGTTTTATGAGGAAGAAGTAGAGCAACAGCAGTAGTCACCAGTACAGACGCAGGTGGAGTCACACGTGCAGAACCAAGACTCCCTGGTTCGCACAACACCTGTAGAACAGTTTCAGAGGATCATAGCATTGGACAAACCTGTTCGAAATCGTAAGAAACCAGAAAAGTATGGTTTTGAACACGATGAAGTGAATTATGCTCTAATAATCAGTCAAGGAGATCCAACCACGTATCAAGAAGCTATAGCAAGTAATGAACGAGAAAGTTGGATGATTGCTATGTTAGAAGAGATGGAATCTCTTGAGAAGAACTCTGTTTGGGAGTTAGTTTCTAAACCAAAGGATAGAAAAACAATTGGCTGTAAATGGGTGTTTAGAAAGAAAGAAGGAAAACATGAAGGAGACGCAATGAGGTACAAAGCCAGATTAGTGGCTAAGGGATACTCGCAAAAGGAGGGAGTTGACTATGAGGAGATATTCTCACCAGTAGTTAAACATACTTCAATTAGATTGCTATTATCTATAGCAGCTCAGCAAGACATGGAGATAGAACAAATGGACGTGAAGACAGCGTTTCTACATGGTGATTTAGAAGAAGTCATCTACATGGTTCAGCCAGAGGGGTATGTCGAAATAGGAAAGGAAAGTATGGTTTGCAGATTGAAGAAGTCACTTTACGGGCTAAAGCAATCTCCAAGGTAGTGGTACAAACATTTTGATTCCTATATGCTGAAAATTGAGTTTCGAAGATGCTTATATGATTGTTGCGTTTACTATCATATGTTTGAAGATAGTAAGATTATACTATTGCTACTTTATGTAGATGACATGTTGATTGCATGTCAAGATATGTCTAGAATTCGGAAGTTGAAGATGCAACTAAGTAAGGAATTCGACATGAAGGATCTAGGACCCGCACAAAAGATCCTTGGAATGCAAATACGGAGGGACAAAACATCGGGAAAGATTTGGCTATCACAACCAAAGTATATTCAAAGTATTTTGGAGCGCTTTAACATGAATGAAGCAAAGCCAGTGTCCACTCCATTAGCAACACACTATCAATTGAGTGCACTGCATAGTCCAACTACAGAACAAGAGTTGAAGGAGATGAAGAAAGTACCATATGCAAGTGCAGTAGGGTGTCTTATGTATGCAATGGTTTGCACCAGACCTGACTTAGCTCAAGCAATGAGCGTTGTCTCGAGGTATATGGCAAATCCAGGAAAGGAGCATTGGTCTGCAGTTAAGTGGATCCTTCGTTATTTGAAGGGAACAAAAAATCTGGGCATTTTGTTTGAAAAACAACAAGGAGAAACATATGTGTTGGGTTATGTGGATGCAGAGTACGCATGGAATCTAGACAGAAGAAGGTCCACGACAGGTTACGTGTTCACGTGTGGTGGTGGCCTTATTTGTTGGAGGTCTACTCTACAGTCTATTTCAGCATTGTCTACAACAGAGGCAGAGTACATTGCACTAGCAGAAGCTGGAAAAGAAGCAGTTTGGCAAAGTGGTTTAGCGAGGGAGTTCGGAATCATTCAGAAATCTGTAGTGATTAGGTGTGACAGTGAAAGTGCTATCTTTTTAGCAAAGAATCAAGTGTTTCATGGAAGATCAAAACATATTGATGTCCGTTATCACAGGATAAGGGATTGGGTCGACTCTAAGGAAGTGATAGTCGAAAAGGTCCATACAAAGGAAAATGCTTCTGACTATCTTACTAAAACAGTTATACCAGAGAAGTTCAAGTATTGCTTGAACTTACTCAACCTTATCTCGTGCTAAAGGGTTGGGTGGAGCACCTCCTCATATGAGGTGCAGTAGGGCAGAAGGGAGTTTTTTTTTTGCCAAGGTAAAAGGTTCTTGAAGTTTTTCCAGGGTTGCTTCAGGAAGGTTCGAAGACATTCTGGGTTTTCAACGGTCATTTCTTGGTTTTGACTCACCAAGGTGGAGATTGTTGAAGAATTGGCTCGGCAAATACCAAGAATTAGTGTTTGACTAGGAATACTAGTTTGACTAGGATTCCAAGTTAATCTAGTGTTTCCATATAGGATTAGGAAAAGTATTCCATAGCCCTCTAGAGATTAGGAAATAAGTTATCTTTCCATCTCCAAAGAGGAATAGGAATTGTAATATGCTAAGGAGTGTAACCTAAGTCCTATACATTATAAATAGGCCTCTTAGGAGTCCTTACATACACAGAAAAATAAGACAACAGTAAACAAAGAAGTCATACACGGGTATAAGAGTAAAAGAGTGATTTGAGAGATCGTGAGCTAGGGTTTGGGGATTAGGTCAGGATTCTACATAAGTTTTTGTAATCTTGTTATCTTCATAGTGCTAGTGATCCCTCAAGGAGGTCACACGAGGACGTAGGCAAAGATTAGCCGAACCTCGCTAAATTCTTGTGTTCGTGTGTGTGGCGTGTTTACTTTATTGTTCATCTATATTCCGCATTATCTTAGCATCATCCTATTGTTTGCATAGTCACCTAAGTCTATCAAGAAACAAGATCAGTAAAGGGGCATAATATACAACACTACTTGCAAAGTTTTTTGTTTCCTGGTGATTTTCGACTTTTTTCTTTGATGGATAGATTATTATAACTGATCTTGGATAACCAAACGTAACAAAAAAATTATGTACATGCATTGGAGTGATCCTGAGTTGCATTAGTTATGCTCAATTTTATCTTTTCTGATGGATCAAGTATTGAAATTTTGAAGTTCTGGAAACATGATAAGTATTTGTTTTGGCCTATAAATGGGTGTGAACTTTAAAATCCGTTTACTCCTAGTGAATGTTTGATGATTCAATCACCCTGTCTTCTTAAATCACTTCTTGGATAAAATATCTACCAGAATAGTTATGTTAGTTTTGTATTTGATTAGAGTGCTAGCCACACGATTAAATTATCTTTCTGGGGAGTTGGAAGAAGAAATGTGAACCAGAATTTGGGTACTTTTTTCCTTTTTTTTTTGTCAATTAGAAGAAAGTATTTGAGAGGATCTATCAAAATATTTACAGTTAATCATGCCCCAGATAATCCATAAAGTCAGCTGCTCAGTAGACCTCAAAATATGCAGTATCCGAAATTTCCTAATACTAACCAGAATTTTGTAGTTTGACAAACTACATGTGCCATTTGCAAGTGAATGTGTCAATGTACTTCTTATCTGTACAAACATCACTATGTTTTTATCAAAGTTCTAACCCAAGATTTAGTTATGAGAATATGATTTATCGGAACATACTTACCTGTCCACAAGTTTGGCAATGTGAATTTCTTGAATTATACTATCACTTTTATTAGGTCTTTATGTCTTTGACTATGATTCTATCGTCTTTCAATATTGCCACAGGGTTCCCTCTGTGCGGCAAACCGTGCTGCTGCTTTTGTTCGTGGGGATGATGTGATTCACAAGCTATTTACTGAACTGGCTTATCGATACAAGTGAATCTCAAACCTCTTGTTTTTGTTAATCCTGTATTTTGGATTCGTTACATTCTTTAGATGTTATGATGCAGAGAAAGAGCAGGTGGATACACAAGGCTACTTCGGACTCGTATACGAGTTGGTGATGCTGCACCCATGGCATATATTGAGTAAGGCTGTTATTTATCAATTCACAAAAACATGTTTGTCTATCAGGCTAAAGGATAAAAAAAAAGAAGAGATAAATTCACCTTCTCAGATCCTTCAGTTTGAATCCACAGAAAAATTAAGTGGAGCCAAAGATATGTCAAATGGGATCAAGCTCCAAATGAAAATGTTAAGAAATGTTCACAGTCTAGTTTTCTTGTTCTTTTTATTGGGCCTTAAAGACCTCAGATTTTCCAAGTTTTGTTTTATTTTTAACTGGAACAATGATGATTTTAGAAAGGTCATGTGCATTTTATGTATGATGGTAAATGGTTAGGGGTTGTTCCTATCCATATTATTGCGGTACACCTGTTATGATTAATAAGCACAGTTCAAATGGTAATAAATTGTTAGATGGGTAATTTTGCATAATACATATGTACATATGTGTATGTATACACACACACACAATATATATACATATGTGTATGTATACACACACACACACAATATATATATATATATATATATATATGTAAGTAAGTGTCACTTGTAGAATGCCATGCTCACCTTTCTGAGGGTGTTGGGAAGAAGAGCAAAACTTTTTTCATGATGGTAGATGGGGCGTTGGGAACCAAATTCTGAGGGAACATCTTGCTAGAGAAATCAAAACATCTGCAACACCATTTGCATTCCTACCAACTCCACTGATCAAAGAAATGCTTATCCGCAATTTATATGATAATTTTTCTTTTTGCAGTAGGAAGTGTTTTCTATCTATTAGATATTCTCTACTAGCACAAGTGGTGACTGAGGTTTTCTGCTTTGTAACGAATATATTTTGCAGGTTCATCGACCGAGAAAATGAGCTCAGACTATCAAAACCACCGGCTCCTCAACCACCACAGAGAGTCCCCTTGGATCCTTGGGCAAGGTCCAGGCTTTGCAAGCAGTTTGCACCTCCTAAAGAAGATCACAGCTCTGAGATTTGATTTACTGAATTCAAATTGTTTTCATAGTTTCCTAATATTCTTAAAATAATTCGAGGTTTTCTTGAAAGGCGGTCTCAGATTTCTTGTGACTCATAGATAGTGACTTTTAGTGATTCATAGGCAATGGTAACAAAAATGTGTGCCTATGACTCATAGATAGTGACTTCTAGTGATTCATAGGCAATCGTAACAAAAATGTGTGCCGTCCACATATTTTGTTCACACCATCAAATTGTGTAGGAACGTGCCAGTCGTGTTATGAACTTAGAAGTTGTGATGGCCAATGTTGCACTTTTATGTGGTTGGATTTATGAGAAGAATTAATGTACGTACGTAGTAACAATTTATGATATTATTTACTGTTTTGGTGGTATTTTCCCGAAAAGAAAAATTATTTGCTAGAGGCCAGCAGTGGTTAATTAGGTGCTAAAGGAATGATCTACGGAGCCCGACAACGACAAGTCATGATCATCTGATTGAGATTGGTCGAGTTGTGCACTTATATTTTCCACCTCTCTCACAACCTCTGTCATCTCAGGCCGTTTCTCCGGCGATGGATCGCAGCACCGCATTGCAATTTGCAGGAGTCTAAGCATGCCGCCATAACCCCTTGTGTGCACAGTTATTTCAATATCGAATATTTCAGCTGTCCACTCCTCCCTAACTGCTCGGTGGACCCAACTGCACAGATCGACGCCATTGATACCCGGTGGAGCTGTGTAGATTGAGATTTTCCCTGTCAACAGCTCCATCACAAGGATTCCGTAGCTCCACACATCAGACTCCTTTGAGATTTTCTTCTTCTTTTGGTACTCGGGTGATTTGTATGAAATCATGCGTTGTGATGCGATTGGCAGTGCAACTAGGGAACAAAATCCGTAATCAGATACGAGGACCCCGTCATTCTCCTCCAGAAGAACGTTGCAGGATTTTAAGTTGCCGTGAGGGGCACTGCTACTGCTAGTGCTGCTTGTCGAGCTGTGGAGATATTCCAATGCTCGGGCTACGGCCCTAGCAACTGCGAGCCTTGAACCCCACAGGAATGGAAGCCGACCTCCTGATGATGATGAACCAGCTCTAGTTCTTTCTCCTGCAGATAATATGCATCCATGTATATTAGCCAGCTAGTTACGATCGATTATGTAAATTGTAAATGTAAGTTTCTTTTTATTCTCATTCTCTCACAAAAAAAAAAAGAACATATATATATATATATATATATATATCAAATTTAATAAATATTCAATCAAATTCAATTTCACCGGACAATATTGTGCGTAGAAGTACGTACCAAACAATCTGTTGAACAAATTTCCATTGGGAACATATTTATATAAGAGCAGCTTCTCATCCTTGGAAAAGTAGTAAGCAAGAAGCGGCAGCAAATTGGTGTGCTTCAGATTACAAATCACCTGCAACTGCTTTGTAAACTCCTCACCCACCAATGGCTTCAGATCCCTTAACCGCTTCACAACCACGGCCTGCTTACTCTGCTTCCCGGCCACCGCGATCTCCGCCTTATAACTATTTCCTAAAATACCCTTACCCAATCCCTCAGCAGACGCTTTCAGTAGATCTCCCATTTCAAATACATCATCTTCATCAGTTGCTGTATTGAACACCAGATTCCTTCTCTTATGAGGATCTAATTCACTATTTCCTCCACGCCCATCGACATTGTTGTTCGTCATTACAATCGTTTGGTGATCTTGGCGGGGGCCTTGCTGTAATTCAATCGTACTCTGGCTTCTTTTATCATCCTTCTCTGCAAGAACATTGACCGTTGATGATGATGATGATTTCGTAGTCTTGTTAGCGGAAGCCAATTCCTTCATCAACCTGTTCAGCTTGTGCGATTTCTTGCAGTAAAGAAGGACAAGCAGAATAATAACTACTAAACCAACAGCATCCAAAAGAAATAGATACAAATTGGAGACATTGGGCCTATGATGATCACTATCCATTTTGGGATTTAGAGTACCAGGAGATGTCGATGACGATGACGATGGAGGAGAAGCCATGAAGGTCGAGATATATGATCATCAAATGAGAGATTATATCCGGTTGAGTTTGTATTGAGTAATCCAAAATCTATACCTGCTCCTCCATCAACAGTATCTACACCACCTACTTAGCTGAGGAATTTAACTCAAATTATTCCCATTTTTTTTTTAATTGCATTTTGCTACAGCTAACAGATAGACCGTCCTCTGTAGTTAATTAACTTTATGCTGGGCGACAAAAAGTAGGACAAGAGTACACTCCTTCAAGCTGAGAAACCAAAGCACAATTAGGAGCTTGGGATGTCTTACATTGTTTGTTTTTGTTTTTTGGTTAAATGGATGTCTTCCGTTGTTGTCGGTTAGATAGACATCCAGCCAGAATCAATGAAGCATATGAATGTACTCGTCTGCCCTGCTGTAAATATAATATATGTAGGTTCTCGTTTAACGACACTTATTGCAAAAATTTCATCTTGTTATTTAACGCCCTATGTTTATCTATGGATTTAGATACACAAAAACAATTAAGAATTTAGATTATTATATATATATATATATATATATATTTTTTTTTTGGTGAAACTACAAAATATGGCCAAATTGAATGTGGGTTTTCTGTGGACTTGGCTAGGAGCAATGCATATACAAGCTAGAAATTTGTTAAACTTATTAAATCATTACTCATTTGTTCATCACATCAGGTACGCTTTGCAGGGCTTAATAGCTTTGTTTCCTTTCATTTTAGAATAAAAGAATATGCCTTCATGGCTGATCTTGATGTCAAAATTGGCAATAGTATGAGACCTTGAAGGCACAATGTACACGAAGGGCTTAACTGCAGTTACTATTATCATTTATATTAATTATAATGGGGTGGTTATGACTTAATCATTTATTTAAATACTAGGTTATGATAATTATAACCATATAGTCCCCAATTAAATGGTTTGATTATCTTTATTTACCATTTATCAATGGACAAACCATTTATTAGATAACTATTTACCTTGAGTCTAACAATCATTTATCCTTAGATTTCTCATATCTTGAAATTTTTTGAAATTTAGGATTGTTTTTTCATATTTTCCAATCACTTTTGGCCACTTTTGATTGTGACCAAAGCATTAAACTTGTTCTACTTGACGAGCTCTACGCGGTGATATAAAAATTATCGATATCCAAGATGGTCGATTATCATGTTTTACATATTTTTATTTTTTATTTTAAATATTAATTTAAGTTATTCTAGTTTTTTTTTAAAAAATTTAAAAATAAAAAAAGGGAAAAAATTGTTGTGAAGAATTTGAGGAGGAAGAGATTGTAGAAAAAATATGGAGAGAAAGAGACACTGGAATGATACGTACGTTCAAAATAATGAGTTCATAAATACAAAACTAATTAACCCATTTATATATGGATAGGGTTAATATATAAGTACAATTACCTATCTACCCCTCGTACCCATTTACATAAATAGACACACCCCTTAATGTTATTTACAACACCCCCCCTTGGATATTTCATGTAATGGTGTTGCTGGGCTATGCGCTTATGTGTTGCCTCGTTAAAACTTTGTCAGGTGACAAAAACCCTATGGGACAAAAATAACCCTGGTCGAAAGAAAAAGAGTGCAATGCGCGTGTAAATGACCACATCATAATCTTTTGAGGTAGTTGATGTTGTCTTTTCTAGAATACGGGTAGATAGTACGCCTTTGAGATAAAATGTATTAGTGTTGCTTCACCAAAACCTTTCCCGGTAAAATCTAGTGGGAAAAACCCGTGGTCGAAGGGAAAAAAAATGAGCAAATGCATATGAGTCAAATCATGGCATCTTCAGGATGCATTGTTAGCGGGGTGATCATACCAAAATGTGCCTCATTAAAACTTAGCTAGGTAACAAAACCCAATGGGACAAAATAACCCTGGTCGTAAGATAAAAGAGTACACGATGATCATGTGAGTATATTTCGGGATACTCAGTATACTTCTGGATACTTGGTATACTTCAGGATACTCCCCCTGATCTTGGCTCCCCCTGAAAACTACAGATTAAGTAGATCAACCAGTCTACGTAAGCCAATACCTCGCACATGCTGCTGGAATGTAGCCTTTGGTAATGATTTGGTGAACAAATTTTCATGCTTATCTTGAGATCGTATTGGCTTGATCTCAATCTTCCGATGTTCTTGCTATTATTGGTTAAAGAAGAATTTCGGTGCAATATGCTTGGTGTTGTCTCCCTTAATGAAACCAGCCTTCATCTGCTCTATGCAGACAGTATTATCTTCGTAGATAACTGTCGGTTCATTATGGGTGGAATTCAGTCCACAATACTTTGAATATGCCCAGTGATGGCTCTTAGCCATATGCATTCACGAACTGCTTCGTGTAGGGCTAGAATCTCTGCATGATTCGAAAACGTAGCAACAATGGTCTGTTTCGTAGACCTCCAAGATATTGCTGTGTTCCCAATGGTAAAGATATAACCGGATTGGGAACGTGCCTTGTATGGAACTGATAGGTAACCTGCATCAGCATACCCAACGAGACGTGCATCATTTTGAGGACCAAGGGGTTTTAATTCATTCTTCGATGCATAGGGATAGAATAAGCCCATATCCATTATACCTTTAAGGTATCAGAAGATCTTTTATGCCATTTCAGTGGCGGCGTGTTGGCACAGAGCTAAATCTAGCTAGCAAGTTCACAACGAATGAAGTGTCCAGTCTAGTGCATTGAGCCAAGTACAATAATGCGCATATTGCACTTAGATATGGCACTTTTTGTGTCAATATCTCTTCGTTATCATCTGTTGGGTGAAATAGGTCCTTTTTAGGATCTAGACTTCAGGCGATCATGAGCGTGCTTGAAGATTTAGCTTTATCCTCATTAAAGCGTCTCAACATCTTCTGGATGTAATTCGATTGATGGACCAAAATTCCATCTGCACGGTGCTCGAGCTCCAGGCCAAGATAGAAGTGTGTTCTCCCAAGATCCTTCATTTCAAATTCTAACTTCAGGTGCTTAGCGGTTTCTTGGATCTCTTTAGAAGTACCAATCAAATTCATGTCATCGACATAAACTACCACTATAGCGAACCCGAAACTTGTTTTCTTAATAAACACGCATGGGCATAATTCATTATTAACATATCCCAATCTGATCAAATATTCACTTAGGCGGTTATACCACATCCGTCCGAATTGTTTCAATCCATAAAGTGAACGCCTCAAACGAATGGAGAGCGTGTTCCGTGGTCTGGAACTATTTGCATCAGATATCTTAAGTCCTTCAGGAAATTTCATATATATATATATATATATATATCTATATCTAGATCCCCATAGAGATAAGCTGTGACCACATCCAAAAGCTGCATATTCAGTTTTTCAGAAACTACCAAACTGATAAGATAGCAGAACATTATAATGTCCATTATGGGAGAGTACGTCTCCTCATAATCAATCCCAGGGCGTTGATAAAATCTTACGCCACTAAACGAGTTTTGTATCTCACAATCTCGTTTTTCTCATTACGCTTCCTTACAAATACCAATTTAAATCCTACAGGTTTAACATGGGGAGGTGTGGAAGCTACAGGTCTAAACACCTTTCTTTTTGTCAAGGAATCAAGTTCGACTTGAATTGCTTCTTTCCACTTTGGCCAGTCTTCTCTACGTTGGCATTCATCAACGGAGGGAGGTTCGATATCATCACTAGTTATTATTTCAGTAGCTACTGCGAATACAAATATATCATCGATAATAATATCATTCCGATTCCATATCTCATTTAAGCATGCATAGTTTACCAAGATCTCTCTATTCTCGGGAGTGGGTTTAGACGTTAAGGCATCCCCCAACGTCGTCTCTTCTAAGACAGTCCCATAATCCGAAATTATCTCATGAGATGGATAAGATGATATAGTGATATCCAAAGGATTCGATTGTGCCAAATTTGTCCTCTTTCGGGGATGAGAATCTTTCGAACCTATTGGTCTACCTCGCTTCTGGGCAGAGACATATGACTGGTTAGCTGCCATGGTCGTACTTCGTCCATCTGGGACGACCCGACCATCTGGGACGACGCGTCCTACGGGGACGTCTATCCTTGTAGGTACGTTTGCAGCAGGTATATGTGATCTCATCACTTTAGCTAGATCAGAGAAAGCATCTGGCATATTATTCACTACACTCTGTAGATCTAGAATTCTCCACACTTTATTATCACTTTTTGCGGTTCGGGGATCAAGATGAGACATAGTAGAGACATTCCACGTCAATTCACGTCATTCTTCAGGAATGTTGACATTTTTATCTCCCCATAACAGCGAGAAGACTGTCTCATCAAAGTGACAATCCGCAAATTGAGCGGTAAAAGAGATCGCCTGTCTAAGGCTCTAAATATCGTATAATGGAGAGGGATTCATAGCCGACATATACGCGCCTCCAGCGTTGAGGTCCCATTTTTGTATGTTGTGGCGGCGCAATTGGCACGTTGACTGCACACCCAAAAACACTAAGTGCGAAACATCAGGTTCATACCCAGTTACCAACTGTAACGCGGAATAGGGTTGGGTGGCAGTAGGCCTCAACCGGACCAACATAGCGGCATGCAAAATTGCATAGCCCCACGCAAAAATTGGGAGCTTGGTGCGCATAACCAAGGTCCGTGCAATCATTTCTAATCGTTTAATAAATGTTTATGCGAGACCATTCTGGGTGTGAACATGTGCAACTGTATGTTCAACATCTATCCCAAGGGACATGCAATAATCATCGAAAGATGTAAACTCACCGACATTATCAAGTCTAATGGACTTTATAGGATAATCCGAATGGTGAGCCCTTAATTTAATGATTTGGGCATGAAGTTTAGCAAACACAGCATTGCGTGTGGAAAATAGGGTCACATGGGACCACCTCATCGATGCATCAACCAAAACCATGAAATATTTAAATGGTCCACATGGTGGTTGGATGGGTCCACAAATATCCCCTTGTATTCTGTACAAGAAAAGGACAAAGTCTTTATCGATCTTTGCATATGATGGTCTAGTGTTCAATTTTCCCATTGAGTAAGGTTGGCATAGTTTTTCACTAAACACAATGTCCTTATTTGTTAGGGGATGCCCGTGTGATGTATTGAGGATACGGCGCATCATACCTTGACCTGGGTGTCCCAATCGATCAATCCATAATAAGTAGTTGCTAGGGTTAGGTAGCTTCCGGCTAGCTATGTGATTTGCCTCAATGGTTCTAATAGTGGTCATGTAGAGTCCACTCCTGAGGCATTTCAATTTCTCCAATGTACACTTCCGGCCATACAGGTTGGAGGTTATGTAAATATATTCCACATTATTTTCTTTTGTGGTTTCAACATGATAATCATTAGCTCGAATATCCTTAAAACTCAATAACGTTCTGCTGGAACGTGGGGAGTATAAGCCTTCAGTAATGGTAAATACGGTACCATTGGACAACATAAATTGGGCTCTTCCGGAGCTTTCAATCAAATTTGATTGGCTAGAAATAGTTGTCACAGGGGTGTGGTTAGGTATTAAGTTTGTAAAAAATATCCTATCACGGAGGATAGTGTGCGTAGTAGCACTGTCGGCTAGACAACAAACTTCACCATTTGACGTGCCTAACCATCAATATAACAAAAGTAATCACAATCACATTTATTAAAAATGAATAAATAGATTAAATAATATTCGAGCAGATGGCAAAATAAGTCCAAAACAAATATAAATCACCAAACAATATCCATAAATAGTAATAAAAAATAATATCCATAAAAAAAAATTGGCACAAACGCCGATCATATCCATATTTATGCAAATAATTCAATCCTCATAATGTCCAGCTGCAGTTTGGAAATCAGCAATGGAAAGGGTGGTATCAACGGGGACTGGTCCTGCAGCAAAATTACCCTCTCGAGTACCACATCTAGCATGGTACTGAGCAATAACGTGTGCTGATGCATGATAGGTGCGGGACCAGTAATCGCACCTCCACATTTATAACATAAGTCAGGTGGGTTTTGATTCTTGTGGCGATGGGCCGAACCAGGATTTCTCTTGTTTTGAGCACCCGAACCAGGAGGAGCGTGATATCCACCACGTGGACCTAGACCACGGTTACCACGGCCACGTGGGGCATGGTAATCTTGGGCACGGTCATATGGGTGTCCACCACGTAGGCCTAGACCACAATTATCACGACCACATGGGGCATGGTAACCATGGACCCGGTCATAGGGGTGTGCACCATGTGTTGGACGGTTACGTCCTCCACCTCTACCACGACCCCTGTTTCTCCACTCATGGTTGGCATTGCGAGGTGCAACAACGTTTGCTTCAGACAAAAGTGTTGCACTAGTACCCACATATCGGGATTGATCATTCTTCATTAACAAAATGTTGTTCTTTTCAGTGAGCAACAAAGTAGTGATCAACTCCGCGAACCTGGTAAACTTCCGCTCTCTGTATTGTTGCTGCAGGACAATACATGAGGCAGGGAATGTGGATAAAATCTTCTCAAGTAGGTCCGTTTCAGTGAGCTCCGCCCCACAATACTTGAGAATAGACCGGATACGGCATATCTCAGAATTATATTCGTTTACGGATTTAAAATCCTGGAAACGAATGTTATGCCAGTCATGTCTTGCTTCAGGCAAGAATATGTCCTTTTGGTGATCGAAACGATCAGCCAGTGAAACCCACAAAGCTCTCGGGTCCTCTTGACACAGGTATTCACGCTGCAGTGCGTCATCCATATGCCTCTGAATGAGGATCATAGCATTTGCCTTCTGATGCTCAGAAGCCACATTATCTTCCTAGATGGTTGACCAGATTCTCTTGGCAGTGAGATGAAGCTTCACATCTTCAGTCCACTAGTAATAATTTCTTCCGAAAACTTCAAGTGCGTCAAAATCCAGCTTGTTGAGATGTGCCATTCTTTACAAAGAGGAATTAATGATATTAGTGCTTTAGGAAAAACACATCCATAAGCAACTAATAAGAACTTCAGGTTCTATAACATGGTATGATAATTCAGGATATCTATGAAGGAAATTTCAGGTTCCTTGTATGTACAAGTAGTCTATTACATTTATAAATAACATGTAAATAATGAAATAAGCAAACAAACAAGTAAACAATATACAATATGCATAGATAGTATAAATAAATGCTATTTTGGTCCTTGATTTAGGGGTATTGCATTGCTTCAGGCATGCATGAGTATATGTTTTAGGCCCGAGAATTGCAAATGAAGATTATGTTGTTTTTTTGGTCGGAGCCGAGCCGAGCCTTTTCTGGGTGGGCCAAGCCGATCTGCTCAAATGGCTCAAGGCCTGCAGTGAGGCCTTATGGGCTGTACCATTAGATTGTCCTTCTGGGCCAGTCTAGAGGCCTTCAGGCCTTTTTTTTTCGCGGGCCTACTGGGTCGTTTGTCCTTGGCCTTTAGAGCCTTCTTTTACAGGCTTTTTTTTTTAGTTCGGCTAGTTGAGTCAGCCCTCAAGGGTTGTTGCCACCAATTGTGGTGAAAGTTTATGCCAATTGGCCAAGTTTATAACCACTATCCACTCCAGAAAATATTAAATATTAAATATCAAGAATCCCAAGCGTGAAGCAGTATATATAATATCAAATATTAAATTATCTATCAATCTTCAATTAATTATCCAGAAAATCATGCATCTGTTGGATGCTTTTTTTTTTCTTCTTCACAGTGCTTCGTGGGGAGGCAAAACCATTGATTGAATTAAATGGAGAATTAAGCCAGTTTTTTTTTTTTTTTTTTTTTTTTTTTTTTTTTTTTCATAAAACTGCAAACCGTATATTGGTACATGAATTTGATTGTTTGATGATACAAAACATCAATTACAAATAATCATAACCAAAACATATATATATATATGTATTAATAATTATCATGCTTCAATCAATTGTCAATATTTATCAAATTAGGAGAATCAAATCTAGGGTTCATCAAGAATCAACAATTAACATCAGATTTTCTGAGAGATTCAAACAGACATGAAACAAGAAAATCATGAAAATTATTTTAAATAATTCAATACAACATGTCAATAATCATTAATTCATGTGATTACAAACATAAGAATTAATGATTCCAAACAATTCTTATAAACATGAATTCTAGGGTTTTGAGTCTAATAGAAATTGGGATTTAGAAAACTTACTTGATTGAATTTATCCTCCTCTTGAATGATCAACGATTTGGAGACGATCGTGCTGATAACGTGTTGTGAAGAATTTGAGGAGGAAGAGATTGTAGAGAAAATATGGAGAGAAAGAGACACTGGAATGATACGTACGTTCAGAATAATGAGTTCATAAATACAAAACTAATTAACCCATTTATATATGGATATGGTTAATATATAAGTACAATTACCTATCTACCACTCGTACCCATTTATATAAATAGACACACCCCTTAATGTTATTTACAACAAAAAGTTTATTTTCGCAATTACATATATTAATGGTTGTGGTTAATAATCATTTAACTAAATAATTAGAGTTATAAATAATTGCAATTATAATTCTAAATGGGTGTGACTAAAGAAATCAGGGTTAATAACCATTTAACTACTTGCTCATTCTTAATTATATTTACATTGGGTATTGACCTTACTTTTTACAAAAGTCGAATTCGAAATTTCCTACGTAATTGATACGTCGTTAATTAAGCATTATTTTATATTATTTTATACCCTTTATACTTAACTTTTAATAGTAAAATAATAAACAATTATATAAAATAATATATTTTGTTATATTTTTATGAAATAAATAAGGCTTGGAATTTGGAGCGTTTTGGCCAAAAAATCGTCCCGATTGGAATTATAACGAAGGAGTTATGGACAAAATTCAGTAAAATTAATTAATATTTCTTTTGCAGGCCCAAATTATTTTCGGCCAAAAAGCCCAATTTCTAAAGCCTAGGAGCCCAGGAAATCAAGCCCAGCCCAGCTGAATCCTTCCTATGCCTTGTCAGAATTGCACAGAAGGCATCAGCCGAAGCTTCCTTCTCTGGTTCGGCGTGCGTGCGTCGAAGATGCCTTCCCTATGTCAGCGTATTTAGCGCGACCTGGGCAGCCTTTTTCAACGCGCGCCTACCGACATAACTGTTCTTATGTCAGCCGATAGCCGCTGACCTATCCTTGTCCTGTCACCCTAGAGCCGCCGAGCTAGCCCTCATTTTCCAGCCTGCTGCCACCGAAGATCCTAGCTCTCTCTAGCAGATCTCTGCCAATCCCCCCTATGCAGCCCTATTTGTTGATTTTTCAACCATTTGGCTGATTTTTCAAACTTATTTTTTCCCAAAAATTAGCCAATCTCATCATTTCACTTTTGAATTATTTATTGTAATTTTTATTTATTTTTATTTTATTTTTAGAGTTTATTTTATTTCACTTGTAAAAGACACTTCTTAGAGGCACACATTTGAGCCTTCCTTAAGAGAAACTTTGGCAAAATATTTCCAATACAAATTTTAGAGTTTGAGTCCATTTCTTCCGTGTTTTATTTCCTCCATCTTCACAAGGTTCTGTCCGCCGTCGGAGAACCGTGTGAATAACAATCCATTGTTTTCATCCACCTTGAAAGTGTAACAATTGCTCTCCATTTACTTAAACTCTTATTTTTGTTATGTGTGATATTTTCTTGCTAATACTTGTAAGTGTTAAATAAAATCTCCATGTGTCTTACTTTATAAATCTTAGTTATTTTATACATTTTAGTGTTTTATACTTCAATTTGATGCTATGTGTTTTATCTGCTGTCGGTGCACTTAGAGTAAAATTGAAGAGACTTAATGTTGATCACTGTCGGCGCATTCAGTCAAAAACGAAAGGTAAATCATATTGTAAGTGTCGGTTGCTGTCGGTGCATTTATAATATTGAAAAATATATGAAGGTAATTGAGATGATTAAGGTAAAATTTCGTGATTGATTTAATATTTGCAATTACTAGAGTGTTGGTGAGATGTGTGTTTGAAGGAAGTCACTTGTACATAGGTTAAATTAGAATTAGAATTAGTTTTGTATATGTTTTTACTTATATGTGTATGATTACAATACCTCAAAAAACCCCCCTTTTAATTCTTTATTCTTTATTCTTTGATTCTTTAATTCATTTAGTCTTTAATTAATTTATTATTTATTCCTTTATTTATGAATTAATTCATTATTTTATTCTTTGATTATTCATTTTTCTTTTTAACTAACATATTATTAATATTCTCTTTTCTCTGGTTAAGAACGATCCCTATTTACCAATGCTAAAATGACACAAAAAGGGTATAAATGACATAATACCCGAATTACGTATTTAATTTAATGCGTAGTTTGGAAGTTATCAATTTTTGGCACCGTTGCCTGGGAAATAAAAAATCATTCTTAATGTGTTAGTAGGTAAAAAAATTGGTTATATGTAAAATGTTCATACTTGTGAATAATATGTACACATTGTAAACGTTTTTAACTTTTATTCTTACATTTTATTCCATTATACTTGTTTATATTTTTCATCTCAAATTATTTGTTTATCTTATACATGTATATTACTTGTTCATAATTATTTCATTTTAGTCTTATTTGTTTATTTGTTTGTTTATACATGTATATGATATGATTTGATTTGAGTTGATATGATTTGATTTGAGTTGATATGATAATATGTAAGTGTATATATATATTAAATGTTCATATTTACTATGTTTATTAAATGTTCATATTTGTTTATAATTGCCTATACATAGAATTGTTCATACCTTTTCTTTTGTGATAGCATAAAAATGTTTATACATGTTCATGAGATTCTTGTTTACTTTGTACTTGTTCATAATGTTTATCTCTATACATATTCATATTATACTTGTATATTATTTTTATTTATTTTTATACTTTTTCATAACTTTTATTGTTATGCTTGTTCATAATTTTGATTCTTGTAAGTTGTTCTTATTATATGTGTTTATAATGTTCATACATTACTTGTTCATAATTCCTATTTTTATACTTGTTCATTTTATACTTGTTTATGGTTGTTCCTTTTTGTTAGACTTGTTCATAGTGTTCATATTGTATTAGTTTATAGATTGTATATTATGTTTGTTCATTTTATTTTATTTTATTATTTTCTATTTTCTATTTATTTGTTTTTGTTAAAAAAAAACCTAATAGTAAGAAACTATATTTATCTTTGACTTTCCTAAAGTGCAAATATTGTTTTCTATTAAATGTTTTAGAGTTGCATGAATCTCACGGCCCCATTTTCTTCAAAATTTTGCTTTCGGGAACAAGTAGCGCCCCTTTTGTTTACTTTCTCCTTAACCCTTTATGATGTGTGGATTTCATCATCACATACCATAGACTCGAATTTATGGACATGAGGTTGGGGCGGAGTTCGTAAACATTTGGGTTTGGTAATTCACTAAATCTTCCTTTGGTTGGTCATGGTGTCTAGGTGGCTTATGACTGGTAATGTAAGACCCGTGTCTTGGAGGGAAGGGTGAACGATCCCACATTCCTGCGAGGGAGAATGGTCTGGGAGGGGAATGGTGGTGTGCCTTAAAGGTGTAGGCACACACCTATCTAGCGCGAGGCCTTCTGGGAGCCCACTCGGAAGTTGCACCGGGAGCTCCTGGGAACAAAACCCTGCGGGTGTGATGGTTTGGCCAGCCTAGAGGGGACAATATCGTGTTAGATAGAGTGGGCCGCTGCACAACTCTGATCTAAACGAGTCTTTTTGGGAGCTCAAGTGGCTTTGGGAGGGATTGGAACCCCAAAGTTAAGCGAGTTGAGGCTGGTGCAATTCTATGACGGGTGACCCCATGGGAAGTTGCACCGTGAGCTCCCGAAAACAAAACCGCGAGGGCAAGGGCAAGGGCAAGGAGGCCCAAAGCGGACAATATCGTGCTAGATGAGTCAGGTCCTGACCGAGGAGGGTTGGGTCCTGATAGGTGACAAGTTTTGGATTAAGAAAGGGACTTTTAATGGAGTTTAAGCCTCGAGGTGTTCTCAAAATTATCCTTGCTTCTTGCGTTACATCTATTCCAACTGGCCATGATTAACAGAAGGGGATTATCAGTACGCGCAGGCCGTACGCCCAAGAAAGTATTATGAGAAGCAGAAGGGGAAAGTTATTCATGACACTCTAAAACTCTACTTATTGCATTACTAGTTTGCATACCCTCCCTGAGATTTCATGATGCTCGGATTTCATCACTGGGCCCCCTAGACTAAGTGAATATAGGGAAGTGAGATCGAAGGTGCAGACCATTCTTTCATGAATTGTCACGTAACTCTTATGTCTTGTGTAGGTTCTAATAATTTCTCTCTTATGCATTCACACCATTCTTCATGTAGATACTTTTGTGTTGCATTAGTTTAGATGCATTTGGAACTTGTGCATTTTCTTGCTATTACCGTGACCTTTTGTTTATTCTGGATTCCATTTATGTGATACTTTATGCAATCTATACTCTCATACTCTTATTATCTCTTCTTGTGTATATGTTAATTCTGACTTAAATTTTTTGCAGTCATACTTGTTTATACCTCACATTTTCTTTCTAATTGTGATTTCCTTAACTTATATTCCTAACACTAACCCTAACTTTTGTAACAACTATCTTGTTTCAATTAACTTTCACTAGCTACTTACTTGTGTATACTTGCCTTCTAACTTAGTGTTTTTTTTAATATAGGTACGTGCTTATGAATGCGCGCTCATCAATGTAAGCTTGATCGGTTGAGAAAGCAACTTGACATCTCACTAAGCATCGCAACATTTAGAGACGCACTTAAGAAAACCGGCTCACCAGGACCTCCATCCCAAATACACTGTGAGTCCATAAGTGAGAAGATTAATTCAGACGAGGAACAGACTTTCGGAACACCATTAGTCATGGCAAGAAATCTGAGTATCCGGGAGCAGACATGTGCAAACACAAATGACACTACAAACTTCTGCATCCAGTATCCCGAGCCTATAACCAACAAGAAAGATATTGAGCTTAAGAGTGGAGTTCTTCATCAGCTACCCAAGTTCCATGGAATCAAAAACGAAGATCCACACAAGCACTTAACAGAGTTCCAATTCATTATTGGTAGTATGTGTCCCGATGATGCAAACTTGGAGATCATGAAGCTGAAAGCTTTCCCATTGTCCTTGGAAGATAGAGCACGGGTGTGGCTTTTGGGTCTCCCAGCCAATCATATTGACTCTTGGGAGAAGTTGGTTCAGGAATTTCTTACGAAGTACTTTCCTGCCTCAAAGATTATGGTTTTAAGAAAAGAGATCACTGGAATCAAGCAAAAAGAGCATGATTAGAATTTCAGCCTGTATTACGAGAGGTTTAAGGAACTTTGTGCTTCATGCCCGACTCACGGGATCACTGAAGGCTATCTTTTAACCTACTTCTACGAAGGACTCAAAGGTTGGGATAGAGGACTACTTGATGCTGCAGCTAACAAAAGTTTCTTAGCTCGGAGTTTAGTGGATGGTCGTGCACTACTTGAAAGCTGTGCACTCATTGATGCACAATACGAAGGTATCGAACCGATTCCAAGAAAGGTACATGAGGTAAGTTCCCATGTTATAAATGATTCTAAGTTAGATAAGATCACCTCTATGCTTTCAAATGTGTTGGAACTAAAGAAGCAGGTAGCCCCAGTTTGCTCCATATGCTCCCAAGGCCATCATGAGGACCAATAACCATACACTGCAAGGGAGGAAGATCCTGGAACTGAAATGGCACACACCATTGGAGGCTTTCAAGGAGGGCCAAGGACCCAAGGTTACGGTTGGAGAGATCCGAACAATGTCCTAAACCCTCCGCACATGTCGACAGGCCCAAACCGTGCCCTGAACCCACAACATTTCCAAACGCCCACATGGCAACCAAGGCCCCCGGTTCCATTTTCTAACTTTTCTCATAATCATGCAAATAATCATATCTCTTCATCTTATAATCCCGATTATGATAAAATGATGGCTGCTCTTTCCCAAGGGCAGCAAACACTATTGGCTTCGACTCAGACTCTTGTCACATGTCATCAAAATCAGCAAAAAGACATCGCAGATCTCAAGGACCAAATGGGCAAGGTCGCGGACTTCATGGGTAAGATCCAAGCTAGCGGGGTGCTTCCACCTCAACCTACGCCCAACCCGAATGCAAGACCTGAAGCCAATATGATTATCACTCGAAGTGGTAAAGTGCTCGGTGAAATAGAGTCAGATCCAACCGTTTCTAAGGCTGAAAAGCACAAGGTGGCAACTAAGACCACCACGGCACAACCGCCAGTTCAACCTACCCACACACAAGGTAATGACCCTATCCCTTCAAGTTTGGTTGTTACTAATTCCCCGTTTGTGCATGCACAATGTCCAAGTAGGCTTGCCGAATCTAAGAAGGATGAATCCGATGAGGAAATCATGGAAATCTTCAAAAGGGTGCAAATCAACATGCCCTTGATCGAATGCATCAAGCAAGTGCCGAAATACGCAAAATTTCTGAAAGAGTTATGCGCTCTAAGGCTCCAAACGAGGGAACAAGGAGGTTGTGATGGTGAGTGAAACAGTTTCTGCTATAATCCAACGTCGGCTACCCCAAAAGTTGAAGGATCCGGGGAGTTTTTTTGTTCCCTGCATGATTGGTAACAAATCTTTTAACAAAGTCATGCTAGACTTAGGTGCAACCATTAATGTTATGCCATATTCTTTATATGCTGCCCTAGGTTTAGGTAAATTGAAGCATGTTGATGTTATCATTCAATTAGCCAATCGTTCTAACGTGTATCCTAAGGGATACGTGGAAGATGTTCTTGTACAGGTTAACCAGCTCATTTTCCCTACGGACTTTTATGTCCTAGACATGGAGGATTCCCCTACGAATCAAGCTCAACTAATATTGTTAGGATGACCATTCATGAGAACTGCCAAAACGAAGATTGATGTCTTCAATGGCACACTAACTATGGAAGTCGATGGAGAGGAAATTGGCTTTAACATTTTTGATGCCATGAGGTACCCTAGTTCCATTACTCAAACTAATTTTTCTATTGATGTGTGTACTTCTTTTGTAGAGAAACATCTTGAGTCAATTCGAGAAAACACACTCAATATGGTAATTCAGGATGGAGTAGGCCTAACTCAACTGGGGGACGCCTTGGTTGAAGACACAGATTATGAACTAGAGCCCCGGATTTGGAAAGAAGTCATGGCCCTCAATGAGGCCCTCAGAATGGTAGATCCTTCTATACCTTTGTCACTTTCAGTTAGTACTGATAAAAATTTTCCTTTAGTAGTTCAGGCCCCTATTCTCGACCTTAAGGTTCTACCTAACCACCTGAAGTACGCCTATCTCGGACCTAATAACACTTTGTCTGTCATAGCGTCTTCTGCACTGACTAAATCACATGAAGAAAGATTGATACGTGTTTTGACGAAATATAAAACATCCATTGGATGGACTTTGTCAGACATCAAGGGAATCAGCCCTACAACTTGTGTGCATCGAATCCTGTTGGAAGATGATGCAAAACCTTCTTGTGAAGCTCAACGTCGCCTCCATCCTCCAATGATGGATGTCGTGAAGAAAGAGATAATCAAACTCTTGGACTGTGGCGTCATCTACCCGATTTCAGACAGTAAATGGGTCTCACCAGTCCAAGTAGTTCCGAAGAAAAGTGGAGTCATAGTTGTTGAGAACAGTGAAGGTGAGCTCGTACCCCAGAGAACAGTAACCGGTTACAGAGTCTGCATAGATTATCGGCACCTTAACAAAGCAACCAGGAAGGACCACTTCCTTTTGCCCTTCATCGATCAAATGCTTGAAAGGTTAGCCAATCACTCTTATTACTATTTTATTGATGGATATTCCAGGTACAATCAAATCTGTATTGCTCAAAATGATCAAGAAAAACCGACTTTCACTTGTCCTTTTGACACTTTTTCCTATCGAAGAATTCCCTTCGGTTTATGCAACGCCCCAAGTACGTTCCAAATATGCATGCTTTCTATTTTTTCTGAATATGTAGAAAAAATAATTGAAGTATTTATGGACGATTTCAGTGCCTTTGGGGATAGTTTTGACGCATGTTTAGACCACCTAGAACTTATCTTACAAAGATGTGTTGAAACTAATCTTGTGCTTAACTGGGAAAAATGTCATTTCATGGTTAGACAAGGGATAGTCTTAGGCCATATTGTCTCTGAAAGAGGAATTGAAGTTGATAAATCTAAAGTTGATATTGTGCTCCACTTACCCTCTCCCACTTATGTGAGAGAGATTCGTTCATTTCTTGGTCACGCAGGTTTCTATAGAAGATTTATCAAGGACTTTTCCCACATTGCAAGTGTAATGACTCGTCCTGAGTATCGGGATTGAATATTAATTAATTATGGTTTAGAATGATTAATCGGGGATTAGTTGAGTGAAATCGGACGAATTGTGCAAAATGATCGTTTTGCCCCTAGCGTGGGCAAAATGTTGACTTTTAGTTCGGGCGGTCAAACGAACTTTGACCGATGACCGTGACGTATTTCGGGACGTCACGAGTTCATAGACAGGTGGCACGTTCGATTCCGACATTCGAGGTGAAAGTTATGACGTTCGGAAGTTGAGGGGTATTTTGGTAATTTGGCTAAAAAGGGGCCAAATGTTGACTTTTGACCCGGGAAGTCCAATGGACGAGGGCCAAGGACCGTTACGTTGGTCTCGTCGATACGAATCCAACGACAGGCGGCATGCCGAAATCGGAGATTCGACGACGAAGTTATGGTCACGGGAACGGACTCGATTAACTGAACGAACCGGGATTAAAATATTATTTTATTATGAACAGTACCCGGTGACTGAGCACACTTGGATGAGTGACAAGTGTCACTCATCCCTTAAAATCAGGCCTAAACACAGATCCTTGTTTTGGGGAAAACATAATTATTATGTTTTATTAATTAATTAAACTAAATTATTCTTAATTCCTCCATTAATCCTCTTTGTTTTTCAAACCGTGCACAATTTGGGGGAATCAGAATTGAGAGAATTGGGCTCTCTTCCACAGCCGGTTTTGAGTGAGAATTGTGAGATTTTTGGGACTGATTGAACTGGGAAAACACGAGGGATTGATTGAGAGCTGAGGAACTGGAATTCAGATTTTAGAAAATTTGGGGGGAAATTCGAATGTTGAGATTTAAGCCATGAGGATTGGAATTGAAGCTTCATTTAGCTTCCTAAGGATGTGACGAGCTGATCCAGATCAAAAACGAGGAGAATTGAGGCCCAATTGACTCTGAACTGGGTCTGGTAACAGGAGCAAGGTTCGAGCTTGAGTCGTGGAGTTTGAGGCTTGGATTGATGCAATTGAGTTGGGGAAAGTGTTTAACGGAGTCCATTGAAGCTTCTGGTTGCGTCAATTGAAGGAAATCGATCGACATGGAAGGTTTTCGAATGATGAACAGTGTTCGAGGGTTCTTCGATGTTCATCTTCGAGTTGTGTGATTTGAGGTAGGGTTTCATGTAATTGATGTTTCAGAACTTTAATTAGACTTGAATTGAAGCTGACTGAATGTTCAATTGATGAAAACAGTGTTGAATTGTTAGGAAACCAGTCGGGTCTGTTCGCGGGTTAAAGGACCCGTTTTACAGATAAATGGGTGAGGAAGACAGTGACTGTAGCAGGCGCGTGGGTTTCACGCGCAGCCCCTCACGGCGGCGCGTGAGGGCGCGTACGACCTAGTTTCAAGGTGAGGTCAACATGACTTTTGATCCTCTCATTGTAACGAACATTTTGACGCTGGTTTCGAGGAAATCGGATATCTTTTCGTTAATGTTCCGCGTATCCGAAGTTTTGTTTTACGTTAAAAATACGTATTTAAATTCCGGAAAAATTGGGGAAAATTATATGAAGTATTTTGAGATGTTAGTAACCCTCTATAATGATTTTGGACAGGAGTTGTGATTTCCAGAATTTACGGAAAAACGTGCAGCTCGGAAACGGACCGTTTTGGACGGTGTGTGTGAGTGGACTTTGTTTTCTAACCGTGATGCATGCATATATGCTTTTAAATGCCTTATTATATGATTTTATATGCTTGGGCATGATTGATATTTCAATTCGGTGATTTCTCGATTTTATGGATTATTATATTATTTTTGGACACGATTTTCGAGAAATTATGAATTTGGTTAAAAATAATGTTTGGACTCAGATTATTGAGTCATGGATTGAAAAATGATGTTGTGACTCAGGAATGAGTCAAGGGTCAATTTTGTGGATTTACGTGAAAATGGCAACGGAGGTTGCAACACATGGATTTGCGTGAGAAGGATATTTTGGGCGTGAGAACCCAAGTGAATAGTGATTTTGACTCGGATTTGGAGTCACTTGTGAATTTGATGAAATTAATGATTTTTGTGATTTATTGATTATTTTAATCAGTCTTTCGGGCACGTTTTACGAAGAACGTGCAAATGATGTTTTGGGCGAGGCCCGAAGTTTAAATGATTTCTAAAATGATATTTTGACTTAGTTGGTGAGTCAATGATGATTTCTGGGTTATTTTATTATTTTAAAATGTGATTTTAACGATTTACGTGAAAATGGTAATTTGGGCTTGAGACTCAGTCGGGAATGATCTTGACTTTGTATGAAGACAAGATTTGATTGAAATATTTTGGGATGTAATTCCCGAGATGGTTTTCATTGTGATTGTGAAATGCCCAGACGGTCGGAGCTTGGGGGGGATTACCCAGACGACCGGAGCTTGGGGGGATGTGATTGTAGGATCGAGAATTGATCATATGGTAGTCAGCTTCTCGGAGGTGACTGAGCCTGGATGTACCACTCGGATGGGTCTGAGCCTGGGGATGTGTTCGCCCAGATGTGACTGAGCCCGAGGGTTGAGCCCAGAGGTGTCTGTTCCCGAGAGAGTGGCTGGATATTGGCCTACGCGTAGTGCAGCACTTGTGGGTAGTGCAGATGTGATTGTGATAGTTTGTGCACTTGTGAGTAGTGCGGATTGATTGGATTGATTGATTGACTGTGCACTTGTGATTAGTGCTGATTGATGTTGATTGTGATGACCTACCAGTATTGAGTACGGGTTTTTGGTCTTTGTGGCCAGGTGATTATGCTTTCACATGTTTTGGCCTGAGAGCCGGGATTTGATGTTTTATAACATGAACTGTTTTGGTGAACATGAGTTTTACGGACCATGGGAAAATATGTTTTGATTTTATCGGTCCACTGTTCATACTTGAATGATTTCATACTATTACTCATGTTTTACGATATGCATGCAAGTTTGTGAAAACTGGAGGGTAAGAATGTAATTTTGGTAAATGTTTTTATGAGAGGTCATTTTTGTCCACTCACACCTTTTCTGTTTTGTGACCCTCTAGGTCGTGGTACGACGTTCGGGACTGATCGTGAGGCAGTGGCAGCAGCATAAATCAGCGTAAACATCCCTTGTCTGGCAAGCACTGAAGGGTAGTTTCGGGCCTTTCGTTGACTTGTCAGACGGGAGCAGGACCGGACACGGTTTTTGACGTCCAGTTGGGAAGGGTCCTGTCAGCAAGGCCTTTGTGCCGATTACTTCAGAAGGAGACACCCTTCGTCTTTGATGATGATTGTCAGGAAGATTTTGATAAGCTTAAAAATCTTTTAACCACTGCTCCTATTCTTTGTGCCCCGGATTGGTCCCTACCCTTTGAACTAATGTGTGATGGCTTTGATTATGCCGTTGGTGCCGTACTCGGACAAAGGCAAGACAAGAAGCCCTACGTCATATACTATGCATCCAAAACTTTGAATGATGCCCAAATGAACTACACCACTACTGAAAATGAGTTGCTTGCTGTTGTGTTTTCTTTATATAAGTTTCGTTCTTATTTACTTCGAACTAAAGTAATTATTTACACTGATCATGCCGCACTGAAGTATCTCCTAACCAAGAAGGAAGCTAAACCAAGGCTAATCCGATGGATTCTTGTTCTTCAAGAGTTTGACATCGAGATTAGGGACAAGAAAGGTATAGAAAACGTGGTAGCTGACCACTTGAGCCGCATGGTACATGAACGAGATCCTGTGGCGCTTCAAGAGATGTTTCCGGATGAACAACTCTTCGGAATCGAGGTAAGTACTCCTTGGTATGTTGATATTGTCAATTACTTAGTCACCAAGTAATTACCTACCACTCTCACTCGTGCACAAAAAGATAAACTCAAGAAGCATGCTAGGTACTATGTTTGAGATGAACCTTATTTATGGAAACACTGTGCAGATTTACTAATTAGGAGATGTTTCCCTGATATTGAACTTAGGTCAGACCTAGAATTTTTTCATAACCATGCTTGTGGAGGTCACTTTGGATCAAGAAAAACTACACTTAAAATTCTAGAATCTGGATTATACTGGCCCACACTGTTTAAAGATGCACATTCATTCTGTTTAGCCTGTGATAAATGCCAAAGAGCCGGAAACTTAGGACAAAGGGATGAAATTCTAGAACATTATGTTTTAACTGTTGAAATATTTGATGTTTGGGGTATCGATTTTATGGGTCCATTTCCTCAATCTAATGGCTATCTCTATATCTTACTTGTGGTTGATTATGTATCAAAATGGGTGGAAGCTAAGGCCACCAGGACTAATGACTCTAAAACTGTTGTAGATTTCTTTAGAACTAACATTTTTTCCAGGTTTGGGATCCCACGGGTCCTAATAAGTGATGATGGAAGTCATTTCTGCAACAAGACCATTGATGCTTTAATGAAACGGTACGGTGTCACTCACAGAGCCTCTACACCTTACCATCCTCAAACGAATGGAATGGCTAAAGTCAGTAATAGAGAGATCAAGAAGATTTTAGAGAGAACTGTGGGCCCTAGTCGTAAAGATTGGAGCCAATGGTTGGATGATGCACTTTGGGAATACAGAACGGCCTACAAAACTCCTATAGGGATGTTACCCTATAGGTTGGTTTATGGAAAAGCATGCCACCTTCCGGTGGAACTGGAGCACAAAGCATGGTGGGCTGTCAAGACTTTCAACATCAAGCTAGATGACGCCAGATTGCATCGAAAGCTCCAGCTGAGTGAGCTTGAGGACTCGAGATCAGAAATGATGCATTCGAAAACGCTCTGATATACAAGGAGGAGACTAAGGCATTTCATGACAAATAGATCAAGAGTAAAACGTTGGACATTGGCCAGAAAGTTTTGTTCAACTCCCGGCTTAGACTCTTTCCAGGTAAATTATTTTCCATATGGGTAGGTCATTTTGTTGTTACTAATGTGTTTGCCCATAGAGCCATACAAATCAAAAGCATTGAAACGGGAAAAGAGTTCAAGGTCAATGGCCACAGATTGAAGCCTTACATTGAGGCAATTGGAGAACATGTTGTGGAGTTAGAAAGAATGTTACCATCTCACATCATATGAATGAAGCACTTGGTCTAGGATGGATGGACGTTAAACTTCAAGCGCTTGTTGGGAGGCAATCCAATGTGTTCCCGAGTTGTGAAGGAGTCATCAACGCAGATTTGCTTTCTTTCAACCATTCACACTCTTTTACTTTCGTTATTTTATGTTTTTTTTTCTTGCTGCATGTTCGTAAATCATCTTCCATACTTTGATTCTATATTCAATTACTTTCTAGTTGCTTACATTGAGGACAATGTAGAATTTAAGTGTGGGGGAATGGTCTACCATGTTAATTTTGCAATTAATTTGTTTTATAAAGTTTTCAATAAAAAAAATTATTTCGTTTTTGGTTTTCTTAAGTCTTTTCGTTTTTATTTAGTATTTTTACGAGTTTTAAGTTGTCCTTTAACCTGTCAATGATAATAACGAAGGGAAATAAATATGTTATGGACATAAAGATGATCATTATAACTTGAATTCGTTTGTTAATATTTTGTGATTAAGTGTTATAACTTGTAGATAATGCATGTAAATTGGTACATAAACGAGCATGATAAGATAAGTATGAATCATTTGAACCTTATGTGAGCTTTAGAACCTTATATACATCTTTGATGAGTGATTCATAAGTTTTTTGTTTAAATTGATATACATATACCTCATAACTGTTTGCAATAGATTTTAATGAACTCTAGAGTACTAGAACTTATTCTATGTGATTTTCAAAGCCTTTAAGTCAATAAACTCTCTGATTTTGGATATGATTAAGGCATTAGGGTTAACACCATAAATTCAAACATCCATGTTCCCTATTTTGTGCACACAAGTTGCGACCCCCTTAGTTTTAACCATTTTGAGCCCACATTAAGCCTTTCTTTCATCACCATGATTATCTAAACACTTGAGTTTAGTATAGACATCCCTTACCCTTATTCCAAGGACTCGGTTGAAGACATGAAAATTGTGTAACGAGAAATTGATGATGTTGTAAAGAATTTTATGTATATTATTTGCATTTACTTACTCAAATTTTGTTGTATTATTGACACATGTTATTACCTTGATATATAAAAAAAGACTTGAGTCACTATCGAGGTAATAATATTTGATTATGTAATGTTTAAGTTAAGTCGTATATGCGTAAATCTGACATAAAGAATGATTGTGAGGCCCAATATGATGAAATTTGGCCTATATTCGAAGGGATGAATTACTGATATCATTACACTAAGGTCGGGAAATTATGTTATGTTTTGGGAGTCTATTGAGTCTTGGAACGAATTTGAGCACCACTTATCCCATATTTTCCTTGCCTCTAAACATAGCCCCATTATAACCTTCATAAAGACCTTATGATCCTTAAGATGGTAAATTTTGATTAGTTGAGTTTATTATTTGAGTAAGCTTATGGTTTTGGTTCATTTGTGCAAGTATGTTTTAATTTTTATCTTGAGGTGTTTGTTTGATAATTTTACAAAAGTACTTTATTTATATTATGTGAGCATTTTTCTCACATACTTTGAGTGCAAACACAAATCCTTACAAATTGAGTGAATTTATGAGTGCATATCCCTATGAGTTGATTCGTACTTGTTTTATTCATGTTGAGATTCATTTCACCATATTTACTCATTATCTTACTTGTTGAAATATTTTGTTACCATGTATTACCTCTTGAATTCCATTTGCTTAAATGCTTTAAGCGAAAATCTTTTATGCCATGATTATAATAATGAAATATTGAGACAAATGGTTAAGGGTTTACTTATTTTAACTTCGCAGTTTAATTTTAGTATTTGCTAGGGACTAGCAAAGTTTAAGTGTGGAGGTATTTGATAGGTCGTTAATTAAGCATTATTTTATATTATTTTATACCCTTTATACTTAAATTTTAATAGTAAAATAATAAACAATTAGATAAAATAATATATTTTGTTATATTTTTGTAGAAATAAATAAGATTTGGAATTTGGAGCGTTTTGGCGAAAGAATCGTCCCGATCGTAATTATAACGAAAAAGTTATGGACAAAATTTAGTAAAATTATATTAATTAATGAATTAATATTTCTTTTGCAGGCCCAAATTATTTCCGACCCAAAAGCCCAATTTCTGAAGCCTAGGAGCCCAGGAAATCAGGCCCAGCCCAGCAGAATCCCTCCTCTGCCTTGTCAGAATCGCACAGAAGGCATCGGCCGAAGCTTCCTTCTCTAGTTCGGCGTGCGTGCGTCGAAGACGCCTTCCGTTTGTTAGCGTATTTCGCGCGACCTGGGCAGCCTTTTTCAACCCGCGCCTACCGACATAGCTGTTCTTATGTCAGCCGATAGCCGATGACCTATCCCTGTCCTGTCATCCTAGAGCTGCTGAGCTAGCCCTCCTTTTCCAGCCTACTACCGCCGAAGATACTAGCTCTCTCCAGCAGATCTCTGCCAAGCCCCCCTATGCAGCCCTATTTGTTGATTTTTCAACCATTTGGCTGATTTTTCAAACTTATTTTCCCAAAAAATCAGCCAATCTCATCATTTCACTTTTGAATTATTTATTGTAATTTTTATTTATTTTTAGAGTTTAACTTGATGTTTTCTTTCTATAAATAGAGGTTCATTTTCACTTGTAAAAGACACTTCTTAGAGGCACACATTTGAGCCTTTCTTAAGAGAAATTTTGGCAAAATATTTTCAATACAAAAGTTTAGAGTTTGAGTCCATTTCTCCCGTGATTTAGTTCCTCCATCTTCACAAGGTTTCGTCCGTCGTCGGAGAACCGTGTGAATAAAAATCCATTGTTTTCATCCACCTTGAAAGTGTAACAATTGCTCTCTATTTACTTAAACTCTTATTTTTGTCATTGGCTTTATTTATAGTTCAATATATGTGTGATATTTTCTTGCTAATACTTGTAAGTGTTAAATAAAATCTCAATGTGTCTTACTTTATAAATCTTAGTTATTTTATACATTTTAGTGCTTTATACTTCAATTTGATGCTATGTGTTTTATTCGATGTAGGTGCACTTAGAGTAAAATTGAAGAGACTTAATATTGATTGATGTCGGCGCATTCAGTCAATAACGAAAGGTAAATCATATCGTAAGTGTCGGCCGCTGTCGGGACATTTATAATATTGAAAAATGTTTGAAGGCAATTGAGATGATTAAGGTAAAATTTCGTGATTGATTTAATATTTGCAATTACTAGAGTGTTGGTGAGATGTGTGTTTGAAGGAAGTCACTTGTACATAGGTTAAAGTAGAATTAGAATTAGTTTTGTATATGTTTTTACTTATATTTGTATGATTACAATCCCTCAAAAAACTCTCATTTTAATTCTTTATTCTTCTATTCTTTGATTCTTTAATTCATTTATTATTTATTTCTTTATTCATTAATTAATTCATTATTTTATTCTTTGATTATTCATTTTTTTTTAACTAACATATTATTAATATTCCCTTATTTCCCTAGTTAAGAACGATCCCTATTTACCAATGCTAAAATGACATAAAAAAGGTTTAAATTACATAATAACCGAATTACGTATTTAATTTAATGCGTAATTTGGACGTTATCAGTAACATAGAGGAATATCATTAGACAGTATCACTAAATGACCGTACTATATCCAATTTTATTTTTGGGTCAAATATTCATTATGTATAAAAATTTCAATGACATACTAACCCTCGAGCCTAGGGCGAGAATAGTGAGGATGGAAAGGGAAAGGAAAGCAACATTATAATTCATTGGGAGGGTGTAATAAGAATAGTGAGGATGGAAAGGGAAAGGAAAGCAACATTATATTCATTGGGAGGGTGTAATAACACCCCTCCAACTCCAAGAAATAAAACTCTAGTTCAAACTATCTTCCAAAAGAGTACATCCACGATAATATCAGGTATATAGTTTCTTCAAAACACAAAAATACTTGCATCCACGTTTGGCATGAGAAAACTACAGTTTGTGAATACCTGCCAAGTCGTCCTTGACTTTTCCTTTCCTTGCAAAGCACAATAATGACTTCTCCTTTCCCTGCAAACAAAACGCATAAATAAAACAGAAAACTTGTTTTTTTGAAAAATGGAAACTAATTTTCAAATTCCATTTTTCACTTGCGCAACAAGTAAAATGAAATGTAAAGATCAACTCACTTGAAAATCTTGTATGTCCATATCTATGCAAGAACAGAAAACGCGATTCATACGTTGCTACTCCAAAATCCATTATTTCTCTACTGCAATCTGCACCAAGAAATTTTTATAAACTTTGCAGGGCGTCCGTGATAGTATATCATACATTTCGTATTATTATCTAATACAGTGCATCCGGAATTCATGTAATATACACGTCGCTTGCCTTACAAACTACATGCCATGCCAATACGCCAATATTCCATGCCAATATGCCAATATGCCAATATTCCATGCCATGCCATTATGCCAATATTCCATGCCATGCCCACTTCTTAATACTATACTATATATCATACTATATTCATCCTGACTAAGTCTCCAGACTGGTTTGTTTGTTGTCTCCTCCTCCTTGTGATCTTTTTACATGGATATATATAAGTTGTGTAATGGTTAGTTTGACTTGTGCTTCTTCCCACCAGCAAGAATACGTTGGATTTGAAGACCTCGGCTGAAAGCTTGGTTGAAAAGCAGTCTGGTCTGGAACTCGGACACAGATGGGAACCACGCTAGAACAGCCACCGGTGCAAAGATAGTTAGCCCCATCACGTACTCATACCCTCTAGCTAGAGCTTTCACAGACCCCCACATTCCAAGGCCCTTCATCAATGGCTTGCATGCTTGTGATATCTGCTCATGCACCAAAACTAAGTTTACATCTACAAGTAGGTATCAGAAAACGGAGGAGCGAGGCGAGAGGCTCACGCATGTACCTGTAGTAGTGCCCATCTCGTAGGCAAGAAGGCCAACAAGCTTACAAAGATGTCAACAATAGTGAGAGTAAGGAAGGCAAAAAGCATCCCAATGGTTACAACGAACCCAATAAACAGGAACAATTTCAGAAGTCTGAACATCAGCTGGAAATCTGCACTGAACCTTTTACGGCCCAGGGACACAACCTGCACTTTACACATTAGTCAGTCACCAGAATCAACTTCTTTTTGTGGCCATGGAAATATCAATTCCAACCAGAATGAATGTATTGAAAGCTTGAAATCTAACCTTAAGGATGATCATTACAGCAACAATGACCAACCACGACAGAGCATATACTTGGATTTATAATTCTGCAATGGGATACACCTTTCATATTTGAATCATCAAATTCCCAAACTAAAGATGTTCTAAAACAAATAACCAGAAAATGTAATCCAATTTCATCTATGCACAGGAAAAGCAGAAGATAATATTCTTATTTCTTTTTTGAGCTCTTTATCATCCTTATCCCAGCCTTATCATCTTTTAAGAACAAAGGACCACTGCTTGCTACAATCTTCCTAAGCTTCATGCATCAATTGCAGCAACATCTAGACCCAGTTCAGTTCTACAGATGCTTCGAATAAGTACAAAGAAATGTATATTTCAGTTAAGAACAAAGAAATGTAGGAAGAACTTGGAATTTGGAATTCGTTGCATCTTAGAGAGAAAAAGGATGCAAATACAGAAGTTAATAAAAAAAGTAATGTTTACCATGATGCTTTTATCACCCCTGGCCACATTTAGATGGTACACAATTCCATATTGGAACAGAAAGAAGCGGAAAGCAAGACCAATCTCCCAAAACTTTCCCACAAGCCCAGTGTACTGCAGGTGTTCCTGTTCCTCATCCCACCATGACTCCCAGCTCTTTGTTGCTGGCACACCAACATCACCATGGCTACTTATCCATTTTGTCCAATCATCCGTATCTTCCACTATCTTTTGCCATTCAAATCCGGAAGGGTTAAACAAAAAGGGAGCAAACAGCCATGAAGCCACTAAGAACCACATGGAGAATGTGACAAACAAATACGATAAAGTACCAGTTGCTGCTGAACCATATATCTGATAAACTATTAGCAGCACCATAATTTCAAGGCCTTTCACAAAGTGACTCCTTGAGTACATCCTGTAGTTCTCGGCAAACTTTTCATGACGGACAACAAAGCCACGGCCAGTTGCTCTGTATTTAGCCCCACCGTGTAGTACTGTTCGCCCATAATAATGAACCTTTGTACCAAGAGAGAAGGTAAAGAAAACAGAGGCTAGTTACAGCTGCATAATTATCATGTCCCCTAATGTTGTTCTGAATCCTCTTTCTAGTCCAATTTCCATGATCATGGGCAAGGAAGTCAATATAGCTAATTGGACAACAGATTGCGAAGCCATGACTGTTTGTAGAACATTATTTCTGTTGCGGAAAATAGTAGAATGAAAATAATAACTCAACCTACAAAAAAGGATAAATATGCAAGGAAATAAAAGAGCAAAGAATAGAGAACACCGGATATAACGTGGTTCGGCAATATGCCTACGTCCACGGGGCAACAACAACAAGAACCTCCACCAATGAAATTACGGGTACAAAGAGATGCACAACTTCAAGAACACTACTTGAAGGAAACTCTCTCTCTCACACTTGTTTTGCTACCAACACTACAACACTCAACACTTTCGACTTGGAGTGGGCACTCTTCACTCTCTACTTGGAGGAAGATGTTTCTCTTAGATGAGATTGATGGAATGAGCAAATGACCTCTCCTTATATAGGCCAAGGAGGAACCATCTAAATGTTTTCATTAATACTTCACCCACCCACTTACTTCATTTTGGATCCCACTTACCTACAACCTTCTACTACATTTTGGATCCCACTTACCTACAACCACTTACTTCATTAATGCTTCAAACAACATTTTGTAGATATATTTGAAATTTGGGCCTAGCTATTTTACAATCTCCCCCTCTAGGCCAACTAGGTCAAAACGACGTGACTTCTACTTGAAGTCCACTCCAGCGGATTTGCTGCAATACTCCAACTTCTGTTGTGTAACAACTTCTGTTGTGTAACAACTTTTGTCAACATATCTGAAGTGTTCTTGTTGGTGTGAATTTTCCTCAACTGGAAAAGCTTCTTTGATACTGCATCTCGAATCCAATGATAACGGAGATCAATGTGCTTCGTGCGAGGATGATACACTGAATTTTTACTTAAATGAATAGCACTCTGACTATCACAATGCACCACATAACTTTCTTGCTTCACACCCAATTCTTGAATGAACCTCTGCAGCCAAATCATCTCCTTGCCTGTTTCATTTGCAGCAATATACTCAGCTTCAGTGGTGGATAAGGCAACACATTTTTGTAACTTAGACTGCCATGAAACAGCTCCCCCTGAAAAGGTGAATAAGTATCCAGAAGTGGATTTTCTAGCATCAAGGTCTCCTGCCAAGTCTGCATCCGTGAAACCTTCTAACATCGGTTTCGATCCACCAAAGCACAAGCACAACTTTGAAGTGCCTCTCAAATATCTGAGTATCCACTTGACTGATTCCCAATGCTCTCTGCTAGGGTTAGAGAGATACCTACTAACAACACCAACTGCATGTGCTATATGTAACGACCCGTCCCGAATATCGGGATTTAATAATATTTAATTGTGATTTACTAATCTGGGATTAGTTGGGTGATTTTGGACGAATAGTGCAAAATGACCATTTTTCCCCTGGGCGTGGGCAAAACGTTAACTTTTATTTCGGATGGTTAAATGGACTTTGACCGATGACCGTGACGTAGTTCGGGACGTCACGAGTTCATAGACAGGTGGCACGTTCGATTCCGACGTTCGTGGTGGAAGTTATGATGTACGGAAGTGCAAGGGCATTTTCGTAATTTGGCATATTATGGGCCAAATGTTGACTTTTTGACCGGGATGTCCGATGGCCGAGGGCCAAGGACCGTTACGTAGGTTTCGTCGATGCGAATCCAACGACAGGCGGCATGCCGAAATCGGAGATTCGACGACGAAGTTATGGTCAAGGAAACGAACTAACGAACCGAGGCTCCGATTAAAATAATAATATAATAATGAACAGTACCCGGTGGCTGAACACACTTGGATGGGTGACAAGTGTCACTCATCCCTTATTTTGGGGCTTAAGACCAGGATCCATGTTTTGGGGGAACATTATGATTATGTTTTATTAATTAATTAACTAAATTATTGTTTAATTTCCATTAAACCTCTTCTGCTTTCTTGGCCGTGTGCAACCAAATGCCATTTTCTTCCCACCTTCATTTCTCTTCCAATTCTGAAACTGAGAGTGAGAAATTTGAGAGAATTCAGAGACTAACTCAACTGGGATTACACGGGGGATTGTTCGGGTGAGGGAGACAGAGAAATCGAAAATTTGGTTTTTGGGAGGGAAATTCGAAATGGATGATTTGAGCCGTGAGGATCGAAATTGATGATTCAATTCGACTTCTGGGATCAAAACGAACATCTTTGCTGCAAGAACGAAGAGAAACCATGGCGGATTGAGGAATAACTGAGCTTCCATGGCAGCTCAAAGTCGAGCTTGTGTTCAGTGGGTTTGAGGTAAGTAATTCTCAAATTGACCTTGTAGAAATGTCCCTTACACTCTCACGATGCTAACTGAATGAATTAATTTGGAAACCAGGGACGATATCGTGAAACCCGAATTGAAAACCCGTTGAGGATCGATCGAGAGTCGTGAGGATTTAGACCATGATTTGTGTAATTCGATTTACAGAACTTAAATGGTGATTGATTACAAGGGATCAGTTGAAAGAACGGATGGATTTGATGTTGAATTGGGTGTGATTGAACCGGGTCCTATCGCGGGTTTTTCAACCCGTTTACTAGAGAAACGGGCGAGGATGGTGACTGTAGCAGTCACTGTAGCAGGCGCGTGGCTTTCACGCGCAGCCACTCACGGCGGCGCGTGACGGCGCGTGGGCACGAATCTCGAGGTGAGGTCAACATGACTTTTGTTCTATGCAATGTAACGAACATTTTGGAATTGATTTCGTGTCGATCGGACACCGTTTCGATATTGTTCGGGATGTCCGAAGGTTTTAAATCCAGTTTAAAAATAGTTAAAAATTCGGGAAAATTACGGGACTTAAATAGGATGGTAATGACGAGGTTAGTAATCCTCTAACGTGATTTGAACAGGATTGGGAGTCCCGGTGATAGTGGTGTGGCCCGGGAAGGCCTATGGCACGCGTATCGAGGCGCTCGGTTAAACGGTCTGTGAGTGGACATTGGTTTCATAAATTCGATGCATGCATAACTGTTTTATGATTGTTATAATTATGATTAAATGATTTACTTTGGATATCGGTGAATTTAAAATGATTTCACGTATTTCGAGGTGAATTACGTATTTGCACGTAAACCGAGGTTTTCTGGATTTGCACCGATTTCCATAAATGTGGTTGGATATGATTTCATGAAACGGTTACGAACTTGAATAATGTAAAATCGGGCCAGGGGCCCAGTTGAACTATGAAATCGGGCCAGGGGCCCAGTTAACTTGTGGATCGGGCCAGGGGCCCAGTTGACGTGTGAAATCGGGCCAGGGGCCCAGTTGTTTTCTACATGTGATTGCGGGTCGGGGACCCTAAAATGGAATTGAATAAATGTTTTCTGGTTTACATTTTATATATGTTCACATGCTGGAATCAATAAATGGTTTTGATGATATTTCGGTTATGGCACGTTTCACGGTATTTGGGCATGAGACCCGTTTGATGAAACGTAACGATCGGTTCGGATTTTATCTATGCATACCTATATGTTTTGCATGTGGATATCAACAAAATGTATTTAGTACTGCACTGTATAAATCCTTCCATATTATATTGTCTCCTCCGGATGAGGTACCCCGGAGAGGTCACGGACGTCTAGTACGTCCAGCGTCTATGACGCTAAGCATCGGGGATGCTGTACCCGAACGGGGTTCGGGGATTGAACTCGGAAATTGAGACCCGAGTGGCACGCGTAGCCTTGTGATTGTGACCTTATTGACGTCAGGGACGTCAGACATCAGGGATGTCGGATTGGAGTGTATAGTGCAGTGGCTAAAATTATGGTTATGGTTTATATTATATGCCTTATGGTTCATATTACTGGATTTATGAAATAACTCTTGGATTGACTTTTGGAAATTGAAACTATGCTTTGGTTTCCGGGCTAAGGCCCTAATGGTTATTTCTAAATAAATGTGTGGTCATTGGTTTTTGGCGCATGCATATGGTTTTACTGAGGGGCATAAATGTCTTATAAATGTTTTAAACAGACTTGTTTATTTTCATCCACTCACAGCTTTTGTTTTCAATGCCCTTCAGGTTGATTCCGGATGCGACTGCAGCAGAGACTTGAGCATCGCACACCTCCTCCATCGATCCTTACGCACTCTGGGAGCCCGTTTGGGCAATGACAATCGGTTATCCCTTGTATGACGCCTCTTGTCAGACGGGAGCACGTCACATTCCATGGTAATCCCGGGGGGATTGGGATGGGTCGTGTCACTATATCTGGTCGAGTACAAACCATAGCATACATAAGACTACCAACAGCTGATGAGTAGGGAATACCTGCCATCTTGTCCATATCCTCTTGTGTAGTTGGGCATAAACTTCTACTTAACTTGAATTGATTACCTAGAGGTGAGTTCACTGGCTTAGCTTCTTTCATGTTGAACCTCTCAAGCACTTGTTCAACGTACCTTTCTTGTGACAACCATAGCTTATTCGTCTTCCTGTCACGAGTGATCTCTATGCCCAAAATCTGCTTAGCTGGACCTAAGTCTTTCATATCAAATGATTTTGACAAATCTGACTTCAACTTGTGAATCATAGCAACATCGTGCCCCACAATCAACATATCATCAACATAGAGCAATAAAATGATAAAGTTACCTCCGGGTGAACTGCTGGATATACACACATGGATCGGCATCGGTTCTCTTGTACCCATGACCCAACATGAATGAGTCAAACTTCTTGTACCATTGCCTCGGTGCCTGCTTTAGCCCGTACAAGCTTTTCTTCAACTTACAAACCATGTGTCCTTTTCTCTCAACTTCAAAACCTTCTGATTGCTCCATGTAAGTTTCCTCTTCCAAATCACCATGCCGAAATGCTGTCTTCACATCCAACTGCTCCACCTCAAGATCCATGCTAGCTGCCATGCCCAGAATAACTCGGATAGAAGTCATCTTAACCACTGGTGAGAATATCTCGTCGAAATCGACTCCTTTCTTCTTCCCAAAACCCTTGACAACCAAGCGAGCCTTGAACTTTGTCAACTGCTCATTCTCGTCCCTCTTCAACTTGAACACCCACTTATTTTTTGACAGGACCCGCCCCGATCCCCATGGGACCACATGGGGACGTGCCCTGCTCCCGTGTGACACCCAAAATAACATACCAATTTTAACCTCAAACGTTCAAATGCATAAATAACCAAATTAAAGTTTTACATCAAATCCGAAATAAACAGATGTCAGACAAGGGATGAAATCCAAAATTACAAGTTGCGAGCACGACTCTAAAATAAACCTGCGGGTAAACCACCCAACAGGGGTTCAGGTACGGAGAAGTAGATCTATACCTCAGCCTCAGGATCCTCCTCTACCTCAGTAGCACAGCCTGGAGGGGTTACCAAAACATTAAGGGTGAGTGGGCCGAAACTCAATTTTATAAAACCGTTTAATAAGTAAAACATATAATTTACCCCTCCGTTTTCCAAACATGCATGCATCAGAATTTAAAACCATAAATCATATAGTATGAACCATAAGGCATGTAATAAAACCATAAACATAATTTTAGCCACTGCACTATACACTCCAATCCTGACATCCCCGATGTCTGACGTCCCTAACATCCAATAAGGTCACAGTCTCAAGGCTACGGGTGCCACTCGGGTCTCAATTCCGAGTCCAATCCCCGAACCCTATCCGGGTACGGCATCTCAAATGCCTAGGAACGATCCCGCCGGCGGGACACCGAGCGGTCTAGGCCGCTCGGTCAAGATGCAAGTATATGCCGGAGCATACCCAAACAGGGGTACACCGAGCGGTCACGGCATGTCGGTCACGGAAGGAGTGAATCACAGAGCCCGCCAAGCGGAGGTGGCACCGACCGGCCTTATAAGGTCGACCGCGACCGAGCGTCCAGGGATAAACACCAATCCAAGACCGACTCGCTCGTCCAGCACCTCATGGACCGAGTCCGGACGCTTGAGGCCGGGACAACCCGGGAAGCGAGACCAGCCTGGTCAAAAACCAGCCCGGGCCCCTTCACAGAAAGAATCAACCAGTTCAGGATCAACCACGAGATTAAACCCTTGAAAATCCCCCTTTACAACGGGAAGGACGACCCGTGGAATCATCTGAACAACTTCTACTCGGCCATCGCCCTCAAGAACCTCGCTGATGAGGAACAGTGCCTCATCTTCAGTTCCACACTAACCGAGGCAGCGATCAACTGGTTCTACAAGTTGGAATCTAGGTCCATCGACTCTTTCGAGCAGCTCACCTCCACCTTCATGAACCAGTTCATGATACAAACCGACCGCCTGTCCTCGGCCGAGGACCTCTTCCAGCTCAAACAAGGTGAAAACGAGTCGCTGTAGCGATATGCAGCGTGATTCAGTCATGAATACTCTCGGTGCGCGGAAACGGATGATCGAGCAGCTTTTACGGCCTTCAAGGGCGGCCTCCAAGACTCCCCATTCAGGTACGCAGCTCACACCCAAGGTTGGAAAACTTATAATGAAATAATGAAACAGGCGGCGATCCACGCCAAGGCTGAGGCACTAACCCAAAAGTCCAACACTGCCAATACCTACCAACCCCCACGGGCCGACTCGGTGAAAACATACCCACCGACCGTCCCGGAACAGCAGGGCCCGGCACAGCGTCCGCAGGAGCAGGGGCAACAGAGCTATGGGGGAAAACGGAAAGACTACCCCCACAACAACAATCTGTATAGCCCTGGGAAGAAGGGTAAGAACCCGGGTCACCAGGAAAGACAGCAGGGGGAGCGGTCAAACAACGGGGAAAAACGGGTCCCTCGCTCCAAGTACGAGACTTACACCATTCTTAATACCCCCTATGAGAATGTCCTCCTCAATGTGGAACACATGATCCCGAAGTCTACTTGGGCACCAGCGAAGGGCAAGCTTGGCAAAGACACGGGAATTTATTGCCAATACCACAAATACAATGGCCATAACATTGACCAATGCGTTGCATTCCGGGATCTGGTGGAGGCTTTGGCCCGAGATGGGAAGATCAACCAATTTCTTCAACACGCTCCACCTCCACCTCGCAACCCATAGATCAACACGATCTCCGGAGGACCGTCAATCTCTTGCCCGCTCACTTCCAACCGGGCAAAGAAGAACTTTCTACGGGCCACCAAACAGAATCAGCAGCTCTTCAGCATAGAGGAGGGAAGAGCCAAGAAAACAAATCGACTCAGTTGGGAGCCGATCACATTCTCCGAGGAGGAGGAGCGCGGGATCATCTACCCCCACGACGACCCCATTGTCGTGATGGCGGAGATATCTAACTTCGACGTACAACGGGTAATGGTCGACACTGGGAGCTCGGTGAACGTCCTTTTCATGCGAGCTTTCAAGCAGTTGGGCATCCCAGAAGAAAGTCTGGACCGCTCACCCACGCCACTGTTTGGCTTCACGAGGGACTCCATTGTCCCGCATGGAACGGTCACTCTCCCCCTCTCCCTCGGAACACACCCACGGAGGGCAACCGTACTGGCACCTTTCCTGGTGGTAGACTGCCCCGCGACCTACAACGCCATTCTCGGGCGGGGAATACTCAACCAGATGAGGGCAGTCGTCTCCACCCACCTACTACTGGTAAAGAGGCAGTCGTCTCCAGATCCTCGTCAGTTCGTGTATGAGGAATCCTCCTTGGAGGCATAACCAACTATCAAGAGGCATAGATCAGTTAACCTTATCCTTAAACTCAAAAAGTAACTAGTACTAATCGCTAGTCTAGCATGCTGACCACAACCTAGTGCTCTGATACCAAGCTGATAGGACCCGCCCCGATCCCCATGAGACCACATGGGGACGTGCCCTGCTCCCGTCTGACAGCCAAAATAACATACCAATTTTAACCTCAAACGTTCAAATGCATAAATAACCAAATTAAAGTTTTACATCAAATCCAAAATAAACAAATGTCAGACAAGGGATGAAATCCAAAATTAAAAGTTTCGAGCACGACTCTAAAATAAACGTGCGGGTAAACCACCCAACAGGGGTTCAGGTACGCAGAAGTAGATCTATGCCTCAGCCTCAGGATCCTCCTCTACCTCAGTAGCACAGCCTGGAGGGGTTACCAAAACATTAAGGGTGAGTGGGCCGAAACTCAAGTTTATAAAACCGTTTAATAAGTAAAACATATAATTTACCCCTCCGTTTTCCAAACATGCATGCATCAGAATTTAAAACCATAAATCATATAGTATGAACCATAAGGCATGTAATAAAACCATAAATATAATTTTAGCCACTGCACTATACACTCCAATCCTGACATCCCCGATGTCTGACGTCCCTGACGTCCAATAAGGTCACAGTCTCAAGGCTACGCGTGCCACTCGGGTCTCAATTCCGAGTCCAATCCCCGAACCCTATCCGGGTATGGCATCTCAAATGCCTAGCGTCCTAGACGCTCGACGTCCCTGACGTCAAATAAGCAATCCTGCTCCTGAGTCATTTTACGGTCCGGTTCCTCCGTAGAATGACCCCTCGCAGGCAATGCGCTATGACCACTCCGAGGTACCACATCCGGAGGAGACAGTATCATAAGAATGGATCTATACAGTGCAGTACCAAATACATTTTATTGATATCCACATGTAAAACATATATATATACATAGATAAAATCCAACCCGATCGTTAAGTTTCATCAGACGGGTTTCAAACCCAAATACCGTGAAACGTGCCATAACCATAATTCCAATATCATCAAAACCATTTCTTGATTCCAGCATGTGAACATATAAGTGAATCAAAAAACATTTAAGCATGCAAGGGTTTAATGAAATCGGGCCCACTCACAGTACGATCCCGCGGTGAACCTGCGCGTACGAACTTGTACCGGGATTGTAACACCCCGGAAATTCGAGGATTTCCATATTGTAATTTATTGTGTGATTTGACGATTTTACCCCTGTGAATGGTATGGTCAAATTGTTGACTTTTTGATTGATGAACTAAATGGACTTTGACCTATGACCGTGACGTAGTTCGGGACGTCACGAGTTCATAGACAGGTGGCACGTCCAATTCGGACGATCAGGGTAAAAGTTATGGCTATCGGAAGTTCAGGGGCATTACCGTAATTTGGACTCTCGGGGGAAAATGTTGACTTTTCTTTGGACAACTAATTTTCTGTTGACTCAAGGACCGTTGGGTAGGCCTCGACGTCCTGAGTCCGTAGACAGGCGGCACGCCGAAATCGGACTTCGTACGAGGAAGTTATGGTCAGAAACGTGAATTCGGGAAGTTCGTGTCTCGGTTTTCGTGTCGAATATTAAATTCAGGAAATCTGATTGGAGGACACCTGGTGAGTGACAAGTGTCACTCACCCATTGGCTAGATTGGATCAGATCCACTATTGGATTATTAAACATTTGAATCAGCTTTAAATTTCAGCCTTTGGATTAAAAACCCCAGATCTAATCTCAGCCCTTGATCTAATCTGGAGATCAAATCTGGGCCGTTCAAATCTTTGAGCAGCTTTCCCTCCAATTCTTTATATTTCCCACCCGCAGAACACTCTGTCCATTTCGATCAAAGCATCCCAGCCAGCTACCCACTCACTGTGTCTGTGTGTTGCTGGACTCACGGGGAAGGACGGAGGCACGGCGGTGGACGGCGGCAGACGGCGGCGCGGAAGGAAGCAGGGGAAACCCGTGGCGGTTTCAACCCAGATTTTCGGTAAATCATTTCCCACGTTATAACTGGTCAGTGATCAATCCTAATCAACTCTAGGAACCTCCAGGAACCTTCTGGAATCGAACTCGTGGCCGGTGGAGCTCAGGGCGGTGGCAAAACTGCGACGGGAGGCCAGAGCTGTTCTTCAAGGTAGGCCCTCAATTCGATCCGTGTTTCTCAATTCTTTTTACATTGAACTAATCTAGGGACTAAGACGAGCATTTAGGAATTGAAAGGACTGAAAATGACCCAGAAATGAAGGAATGGCAACCGGGTCTCGATCGCGGGTCTGATCGACCCGAGTTGCAGGAAAACGGGTCAACCCGTCTGATGACAGTGGTGCTGACGTGGCACCCTGTCAGTCTGTCAGATGACGTGGACCAACCGTGAGCCAACACGTGTCACATGTCAGTGCACAGTCAGCACTGACATGTCAGTGACGTGGACCAGTCAGGGACTGCCACGTGTCACTGACATGTTAGTGACGTGGACCAGTGCCGTGCTGACACGTGGCACATGTCAGATCTGACACGTGGTCTGACAGATCAGTGTGGTGGACCAATCAGGTGTTGACACGTGGCACCTGTCAGAGTCTGACATGTCAGACCTGACAGCTGTCAGATGACGTCAGCATGACGTCATGCTGACGTCAGCAGTGACGTCAGCGATGACGTCAGCAGGAACTGTTCCTGCGTTGACCGCCGCGTTGACCGCCGCGTGGGGGCGCGTGTGAACAGTGTTTTTAGTGGGACCACCACCATTCTTTAGGTTTCGACGATATGGATCCAATGGCGGTGGTTTCGGGTCGATCAGAGATCCTTAAGTTGGTCAAAATAAGGTTTATTGCCTTGGGAAGCGCGTTCGGGCGGCTTTCCCGGGTCGGTTTCGACCTAGGCTTTCAGGGTTGAATGTTGGGGGTTTATTTTGACCTTTACGAATACTTGGACTTGACAGGGATTGTACATTTGTACCAGGACGAGGGTATACGTTCGGTTTCTAGCAGGATTGTACTGTAAGTGGGCCATTTTCTTAAACCTTTGTGTGCATAAATGTTTTCTGGTTTTATTATACTTATTCACATGCTAAAACAATGATGGTTTTGATGATATGGAAAATATGGTTATGGCACGTTTCACGGTATTTGGGCTTGAGACCCGTCCGGTGAAACTGAATGATTGGTTCGGATTCTACCTATGTATATATATGTTTGCATGTGGATATCAATAAAATGTATTTGTTACTGCACTGTATAGATCCTTCCATATTATATTGTCTCCTCCGGATGAGGTACCCCGGAGAGGTCACGGACGTCTAGTACGTCCAGCGTCTATGACGCTAAGCATCGGGGATGCTGTACCCGAACGGGGTTCGGGGATTGAACTCGGAAATTGAGACCCGAGTGGCACGCGTAGCCTTGTGATTGTGACCTTATTGGACGTCAGGGACGTCAGACATCAGGGATGTCGGGATGAGGGTGTATAGTGCAGCAACTAAAATTATGGTTATGGTTTTATTATATGCCTTATGGTTCATATTTGATGGTTTATGGTTTTGAATTGTGTTGCACGCATGTTTGGAAAACGGAGGGGTAAATTATATGTTTTACTTATCAAACGATTTCATAAACTTGAATTTCGGTCCACTCACCCTTACTGTTTTGATAACCCCTCCAGGTCGGGAAACTGAGGTAGAGGAGGAACCAGAGGCTGAGGCATAGATCTACTTCTGCGTACCTGAACCCCTGCTGGGCGGTGTACCCGCAGGATTACTTTAGAGTCGTGCTCGCAAATTTGTAATTTTGGATTATATCCCTTGTCTGACACTCGTTTAATTCGGATTTTATGTATGACTTTAATTTGGTTATTTATGCTTTTAAATGTTTTGAGGTTAAAATTGGTATGAATTATTGGGTGTCAGACGGGAGCAGGGCACGTCCCCTTGTGGTCCCTGTGGGATCGGGGCGGGTCCTGTCAGCTTGGTATCAGAGCACTAGGTTGTGGTCAGTACTAGGGTATTGGTCTGCATGCTAGACTAGCGATTAGTACTAGTTACTTTTCGACTTTTAAGAATATTGTTTTCTGATCTATGCCTCTTGACAGTTGGTTATGCCTCCTAGGAGAATTCCGCATACTCGAACGGACGAGGATCTAGAAAGAGAGATGGAATGCGCGAGCATCGAAAGGGCTCAACGTTTGGGAGCCACTCCTTTCTGCGGGGGATCAAACCCCGAGGATGCTCACGACTGGATCACCAAGTGGGAGAGGATCTTCTCGGTGATGCACTGCCCTCCGGGCGAACGAGTGACTCTGGCGGCCTTCTTACTGGAGGGAGGAGCCTACCAGTGGTGGCATGGACTCGAGATGTCCGGGTGGTCTGTCCATACCACTACCTGGGAAGCTTTCCGTTCCAGGTTTCTGGACCAGTACTACCCGCGATCCTTTCGCGCGGCGCGGGAGGCGGAATTCCTGCGGCTGGAGCAGGGTGACATGTCTGTTTCAGACTACGAGCAAACATTCGGGAGACTTTCCCGGTTCGCGGCCTCATTCGTAAGCACGGAGGAGGACAAATGCCAGCGGTTTGAGCTTGGACTCCGAGGGGAGATCCGGGCCAGTGTGACTGCTACCACTCATGCTTCTCTGAGGGATATGGTCGACGCAGCGGTGCGTGTCGAGGCCAGTCTGGCGGCACACCAATCACGACAACCTTCGGGGGAGGGGCGACGTCAGGATCGCCCACACCATGGGCCATCGGGCCGGAAGAACAACAGGGGAGGGAGCTACAGAGGAGCACCCTCATCCTTCAAGGGTCGTGGCTGGTCGGGTCGACGTGGAGGCTCTCAGGGCAGAGGATCTGGACACAATTCTGGGCAGCACTCATCTTGGAGTGGTGCATCTGGTGGGCATTCGGGCAGGCCAAGGCCAGTAACTTGTTTTGCTTGCGGAGAGGAAGGCCACTATGCCTGTGATTGTCCGCAGTTGTCCAAAAACAACGACGCTGGGGGCTCGAGTGTGGTGCAGAGCACGGCGTCCCACACTAACGGAGGTCGCGGTCAGGGAGGCGACCGTGGTGCTGGACGTGGCGCGCGCGGGCGCGGACGGAACGGAGGGCCGAGGGCCCAAGTGTTTGCAATGACCCAGCAGCAGGCGAGGACTGCTCCAGGCGTGGTCACAGGTACCCTACATATCTTTAATTTTCTTGTACGTGTATTAATGGATGCGGGGGCTACACATTCTTTTATTTCGAAGAGTTGTGCTGGTTTGCTTGATTGTGTGGTATCAGCCTTAGATTGCGAAATGGGTGTTGGCACCCCGATGGGTACCGTGTACCTTGTGAATCAGGTGATTCGGAGGTGCCCGGTAAGAATTGAGGATGTGGATTTACCAGCAGACTTAATTATTCTGGATATCCACGACTTCGATATAATCCTAGGGATGGATTGGCTGTCGGAGCACGGATCGCTCATCGACTGCTGTAGCAAGCAAGTAATTTTGCGGAGCCCGGGTTTGCCGGAAGTTATCTTTCAGGGGGAACGTGATGGTTCGCCTCCTGAAGTGATTTCGTCACTTACTGCTACCAAACTTCTACGGAAGGGATGCCAGGGTTATCTGGCGCATGTCGTGTAGGAACGGGTCGATACTCCGGTTATCGACGAAATACCGGTGGTCTATGAGTTTCCGGACGTATTCCCGGAAGACTTACCTGGATTGCCACCGTCGCGGGAGATTGAGTTTACTATTGAACTACTCCCGGGTACCCGACCTATATCCCAGGCACCATACCGGATGGCGCCGGCCGAGTTACGAGAACTCAAGACTCAATTGCAGGAGTTGGTAGATTTGGGATATGTCCGACCGAGTACTTCACCGTGGGGAGCACCGGTATTGTTTGTGAAGAAGAAGGAAGGAAGTCTCCGTTTATGTATTGATTATCGACAACTCAACAAGGTGACATTGAGGAACCAGTATCCTCTACCCAGGATTGATGACCTTTTCGACCAGTTGCGGGGAGCTCAGTGCTTCTCGAAAATTGATTTGCGGTCTGGGTATCACCAACTGAGGATTTCGGAGGAGGATATTCCGAAAACTGCTTTTCGAACCCGTTACGGGCACTACGAGTTCCTTGTTATGCCATTTGGTTTGACGAATGCTCCGGCAGCATTCATGGATCTGATGAACCGGGTCTTCCGACCCTACCTGGATAAGTTCGTGATTGTGTTCATCGATGATATTTTGGTATACTCGAGGAGTGCCCGTGCACATGAAGAACATCTACGGTTGGTCTTGGAGAGACTGAGACAAGAACAATTGTATGCCAAGCTGAGCAAGTGTAAGTTTTGGCTGAGCAGTATTGGTTTTCTGGGACACGTGATATCGACGGATGGGATTTGCGTGGATCCCCAGAAAACAGAAGCGGTGACCAACTGGGCTAAACCGACAACAGTGACCGAGGTGCGGAGTTTCGTCGGATTAGCGGGTTACTACCGGAGATTCGTGGAGGGTTTCTCCAAAATTGCTGCACCATTGACTCGTCTGACTCGGAAAGGAGTAAAGTTTATCTGGGACGTGCAGTGCGATCGGAGCTTTCAAGAGTTGAAGGATCGTTTGACCACTGCACCTGTCCTTGCATTGCCGGACGACAGTGGAGAGTTTGTAGTTTTCAGTGATGCTTCACTGCAAGGTCTGGGCTGCGTGTTGATGCAAACGGGCAAGGTTATCGCCTATGCATCCCAGCAGCTGAAGACTCATGAGTTGAACTACCCTACCCATGATTTGGAGTTGGCGGCGGTGGTTCATGCTCTCAAGATCTGGAAACATTATCTGTTCGGCGCAACGTGTCGGATATACACCGACCACCAGAGTCTTAAATATTTATTCACTCAGAAGGAGCTCAACATGAGACAACGGAGATGGTTGGAGCTACTGAAGGACTATGACTGTACGATCGAGTACCATCCGGGTAAGGCCAATGTGGTGGCGGATGCACTCAGCAGGAAATCAGCGGGAACTATTGCACACCTAGGGATGGTGTATCTTCCCTTGTTAGTGGAACTCCGGAAGACGGGAGTTATTTTGGGTACGGATGCGCATGGAGCTTTGTTGGCCAGCTTCCATGTGCGACCAGTACTGATTGATCGGATCATCGAAGCACAACTGCAGGATCCGATACTCTGTATTTACAGAATTGAGGTCGATGCGGATGGGAGACAGGATTTTACCATCCGGGACGATGGAGCACTGGTGAAATTGGGCCGTTTGTGCGTACCTGCAGTGGCAGAGTTACGGGCCGAGATACTTGAGGAGGCCCACAGTTCGGCCTATGCTATGCATCCGGGAGGTACAAAGATGTACCGTACCCTCCGGAACCATTATTGGTGGCCAGGAATGAAGAAGGATATTGCTGAGTTCGTGAGCAAATGCTTAACCTGTCAGCAGGTTAAGGCGGAACGGCAGAGACCGTATGGGGCTATGCAGCCACTTCCGATTCCTGAGTGGAAGTGGGATCACATCACCATGGACTTCGTCTTTAAGTTACCGAGGACTCAGAGTGGAGTGGACGGAGTATGGGTGATCGTGGATCGGTTAACCAAATCAGCCCATTTTCTGCCAGTTCAGGAAACCTATAAACCTAACCGACTGGCTCAGTTGTTTGTGAAGGAAATCATACGACTTCATGGTACGCCGGAATCGATCGTGTCTGATCGTGATCCGCGTTTCACTTCCAGGTTCTGGCGAAGTTTGCAAGCTACTTTGGGAACAACCTTACGTTTCAGTACTGCTTTCCATCCACAGACCGATGGACAGTCTGAGAGAACCATTCAAACCCTGGAGGACATGATGAGGTCATGTGTACTACAGTTTCAAGACTCTTGGGATACTCATTTGCCATTGATGGAATTCGCTTACAACAACAGCTATCAGGCAAGCATCGGGATGGCACCTTATGAGGCACTGTATGGCCGACAGTGCAGGACACCTGTCTGCTGGACGGAGGTAGGAGAGCGAGCGGCTGTAGGGCCGGAGATAATGGACTTAACCATGGAAACTGTTCGCGTGATCAAGGAAAGATTGAAGGTGGCACAGGATCGCCAGAAGAGTTATGCCGACCGACGGATTCGAGACTTGGAGTTTGAAGTGGGAGATTTTGTCTTCCTGAAGTTGTCTCCGTGGAAAGGGATTATCCGTTTTGGCCGACGGGGGAAACTGAGTCCGCGTTTTATCGGACCTTATGAAATCGTGGAGAGAATTGGCAGAGTTGCATACAGATTGGCACTACCCCCAGAACTATCAAGAGTTCACGATGTTTTCCACGTATCGATGTTGCGGATGTACGTACGTGATGCTTCTCATGTACTTGGGGAACAACCTGTCGAACTACGGGAGGATTTGAGCTTTGAAGAACAACCAGTACAGATCTTGGATCGGAAGGACAAGGTACTACGACGGAAGACGATCCCTCTCGTGAAAATTCTCTAGAGAAACCAGAACGTGGAAGAAGCCACATGGGAGCCTGAGGCTCAGATGCGAGAACAATTTCCTCATTTGTTTCTTTGAAATTTCGGGACGAAATTTCTTAAGGGGGGAAGGTTGTAACACCCCGGAAATTCGAGGATTTCCATATTGTAATTTATTGTGTGATTTGACGATTTTACCCCTGTGAATGGTATGGTCAAATTGTTGACTTTTTGATTGATGAACTAAATGGACTTTGACCTATGACCGTGACGTAGTTCGGGACGTCACGAGTTCATAGACAGGTGGCACGTCCAATTCGGACGATCAGGGTAAAAGTTATGGCTATCGGAAGTTCAGGGGCATTACCGTAATTTGGACTCTCGGGGGAAAATGTTGACTTTTCTTTGGACAACTAATTTTCTGTTGACTCAAGGACCGTTGGGTAGGCCTCGACGTCCTGAGTCCGTAGACAGGCGGCACGCCGAAATCGGACTTCGTACGAGGAAGTTATGGTCAGAAACGTGAATTCGGGAAGTTCGTGTCTCGGTTTTCGTGTCGAATATTAAATTCAGGAAATCTGATTGGAGGACACCTGGTGAGTGACAAGTGTCACTCACCCATTGGCTAGATTGGATCAGATCCACTATTGGATTATTAAACATTTGAATCAGCTTTAAATTTCAGCCTTTGGATTAAAAACCCAGATCTAATCTCAGCCCTTGATCTAATCTGGAGATCAAATCTGGGCCGTTCAAATCTTTGAGCAGCTTTCCCTCCAATTCTTTATATTTCCCACCCGCAGAACACTCTGTCCATTTCGATCAAAGCATCCCAGCCAGCTACCCACTCACTGTGTCTGTGTGTTGCTGGACTCACGGGGAAGGACGGAGGCACGGCGGTGGACGGCGGCAGACGGCGGCGCGGAAGGAAGCAGGGGAAACCCGTGGCGGTTTCAACCCAGATTTTCGGTAAATCATTTCCCACGTTATAACTGGTCAGTGATCAATCCTAATCAACTCTAGGAACCTCCAGGAACCTTCTGGAATCGAACTCGTGGCCGGTGGAGCTCAGGGCGGTGGCAAAACTACGACGGGAGGCCAGAGCTGTTCTTCAAGGTAGGCCCTCAATTCGATCCGTGTTTCTCAATTCTTTTTACATTGAACTAATCTAGGGACTAAGACGAGCATTTAGGAATTGAAAGGACTGAAAATGACCCAGAAATGAAGGAATGGCAACCGGGTCTCGATCGCGGGTCTGATCGACCCGAGTTGCAGGAAAACGGGTCTACCCGTCTGATGACAGTGGTGCTGACGTGGCACCCTGTCAGTCTGTCAGATGACGTGGACCAACCGTGAGCCAACACGTGTCACATGTCAGTGCACAGTCAGCACTGACATGTCAGTGACGTGGACCAGTCAGGGACTGCCACGTGTCACTGACATGTTAGTGACGTGGACCAGTGCCGTGCTGACATGTGGCACATGTCAGATCTGACACGTGGTCTGACAGATCAGTGTGGTGGACCAATCAGGTGTTGACATGTGGCACCTGTCAGAGTCTGACATGTCAGACCTGACAGCTGTCAGATGACGTCAGCATGACGTCATGCTGACGTCAGCAGTGACGTCAGCGATGACGTCAGCAGGAACTGTTCCTGCGTTGACCGCCGCGTTGACCGGCGCGTGGGGGCGCGTGTGAACAGTGTTTTTGGTGGGACCACCACCATTCTTTAGGTTTCGACGATCCGGATCCAATGGCGGTGGTTTCGGGTCGATCAGAGATCCTTAAGTTGGTCAAAATAAGGTTTATTGCCTTGGGAAGGGCGTTCGGGCGGCTTTCCCGGGTCGGTTTCGACCTAGGCTTTCAGGGTTGAATGTTGGGGGTTTATTTTGACCTTTACGAATACTTGGACTTGACAGGGATTGTACATTTGTACCAGGACGAGGGTATACGTTCGGTTTCTAGCAGGATTGTACTGTGAGTGGGCCATTTTCTTAAACCTTTGTGTGCATAAATGTTTTCTGGTTTTATTATACTTATTCACATGCTAAAACAATGATGGTTTTGATGATATGGAAAATATGGTTATGGCACGTTTCACGGTATTTGGGCTTGAGACCCGTCCGGTGAAACTGAATGATTGGTTCGGATTCTACCTATGTATAAATATGTTTGCATGTGGATATCAATAAAATGTATTTGTTACTGCACTGTATAGATCCTTCCATATTATATTGTCTCCTCCGGATGAGGTACCCCGGAGAGGTCACGGACGTCTAGTACGTCCAGCGTCTATGACGCTAAGCATCGGGGATGCTGTACCCGAACGGGGTTCGGGGATTGAACTCGGAAATTGAGACCCGAGTGGCACGCGTAGCCTTGTGATTGTGACCTTATTGGACGTCAGGGACGTCAGACATCAGGGATGTCGGGATGGGGGTGTATAGTGCAGCAACTAAAATTATGGTTATGGTTTTATTATATGCCTTATGGTTCATATTTGATGGTTTATGGTTTTGAATTGTGTTGCACGCATGTTTGGAAAACGGAGGGGTAAATTATATGTTTTACTTATCAAACGATTTCATAAACTTGAATTTCGGTCCACTCACCCTTACTGTTTTGATAACCCCTCCAGGTCGGGAAACTGAGGTAGAGGAGGAACCAGAGGCTGAGGCATAGATCTACTTCTGCGTACCTGAACCCCTGCTGGGCGGTGTACCCGCAGGATTACTTTAGAGTCGTGCTCGCAAATTTGTAATTTTGGATTATATCCCTTGTCTGACACTCGTTTAATTCGGATTTTATGTATGACTTTAATTTGGTTATTTATGCTTTTAAATGTTTTGAGGTTAAAATTGGTATGAATTATTGGGTGTCAGACGGGAGCAGGGCACGTCCCCTTGTGGTCCCTGTGGGATCGGGGCGGGTCCTGTCAGGGATTATCATACAATTCCTGTTAGTCCAAATCACACATAAGGGTCACTACAAGTCTTAACCATTTAACCAAAATGTCCGAAACAGAAACCGGCTCGGGGAACCCGTCCAACACGTTTCCCGAGACAACCTGCCCTAAACTGACCCATCAAAACTATCTCAGATCAACATGGTTAATTCACTAAAAATGTTCAGAATGATGAGAGGAAAAAAAGTCATGTTGATCGCGATTGGAGATAAGGTTCAACGCGCCCTCACGCGCCGCCCAAAGTGGCTGTGCGTGGAAGTCACGCGCCTGACACTGTAGCTACAGTGTCACCACCTTCACCCGTTTATCTGTAATACGGGCCTACCACCTGCGGCTTGACCCGGTTGATTACCCATCAATTCCTACTCGATTTCAATCCAATTTGATCCTAACATGTTTATTATTCTTCCAATTTAAGTTCTGAGACATTAATCAACCTCGACAAGTCCCTAATCGACCCATCGTCCCATGATCAACCAATCGGGTCAATCACCAGAACTTCCTGGTTTCTAATTCAATTTCCAATTAACTTCACAGACAGCATAATAGGATCAAAACGACCTAAAATGAACGATCAATTGTGTCTGAAAGTACCTGAAGTTTGTCGTCCCAAGCTCTGCGATTTCACTGAAAACTGCAGTCACCGTCCCAGCTCACCCGTGGCTGATGGCCTTCGATTTCGATGTGGATAAGTTCCAAATACTCCCAGAAGACTAAACCAGGCCTTGGTTTGGTCCAAAAATCACCAGATATTGAAAACCCGATTTCCCTCCAAAATTTTCCGAAATGGTTTCTCTCTGGTTCCTCACCTATTTTCAGTTCTTTCAACCTCAGAGTGAAGCTCATTCACTTCTCAATCAGTTTTAAACAATTCAAGCTGTCCCAGAGGCTCGTGGAAGCCTTACTGTCCACTGAATTTTGTTCCCCGAAAAAGCTTCGAATTTTCATTAATCAAATCGACCGTGCAGGGTGGATGGTTCAGGCCACGTTCTAAAGCATAAGACACACCTTTCTTTCCAGCACACACTTGCATAAACAATTGCGCACTGAACCACCGCACATGGTGGTGCCGTCCATGGTCCCCCGCGGTTGCTACAGTAACCAGGGCAAAATGACCAAAATGCCCCTGGTTCAAGTAATTACGAAAGTGCCCTTCACTTTCTAGACCCGTAACTCAGCCATACGAAGTCCGATTTTGGCGTGCCACCTGTCTACGGACTCAGGGCATCGAGACCTACCTAACGGTCCTTGAGTTATGTGAAAATTAGTTGCCAAACGAAAATTCAACATTTTCGCCCCTAAAGTCCAAATTACGGTAATGCCCCTAAACTTCTGATAGTCATAACTTTTTCCCTGAGCGTCCGAATTAGACGTGCCACCTGTCTATGGACTCGTGACGTCCCGAACTACGTCACGGTCATTGGTCAAAGTCCATTTGACCCTCAATTCAAAAAGTCAACAATTTGTTCATATCAATCGCAAGGGTAAAAACGTCAATTCATACATTAAATTACATTATCAAAATCCTCGAATTTCCGGGGTGTTACATTTTTGAGTGATTTTCTGCCTTTAGGAAGCTCCACCAACTCATAGGTGTCATTCTTCAATAAAGACTCCATCTCAGACTTCATTGCTAACATCCATTTGTCATTGTCTGCATGAGTTTTTGCCTCCTCAAAATTTTCAGGCTCTCCATCACCAGTCAACAGAATGTATCTGGAATGCGGGTCATCCCCATCACTGGTCGTGAGAATATACTGTGAAGAAGGATACTTAGTATTCGGCTTCGGCACTCTGTTTGATTTACGAACTGGTACTTGGGAAATCTCCGGTTGATCCTCCTGGCTTGGCTCTCCCTGAATTTGATCGTGCTGATCGCCATCTTCAGGTTCAGACACTATCTCAGCACCTTCTGCTTCAGCCATGTCAGGAACGTCTTCATGTATAACCTCTTGAGCTCTGCCACTGGGTTCTTGTTGCAGCGGTGATGAATCATAGGTGAGTTGGCCTGCATTTTTAACTGTTTCCTTATCAAGATTTGCCACGGTCTGATCTTCAAAGAAGTGTACATTTCTGCTTCTGAATAGCTTGTTGGTCTTTGGATCCCACATGCGGTAGCCCATTTCTTCTTTGCCGTACCCGAGAAAGATGCACGGTGTGCCTTTGTCATCTATCTTCAATCTTTTCTCGTCGGATACACGTGCAAATGCTTTGCACCCAAACACTTTCAAGTGTGAATATGAAACGCTTCTACCGGTCCATACGCATTCGGGAGTCTCAAAGTTCAATGGTACACTTGGTGATCGGTTGATAAGGTAACAAGCGGCTGACACAAGCTTCGGCCCAAAAACGCTTTGATAGATTGGCTGTCTTCAGCATGCACCTGACCTTCTCCAGAATGGTGCGGTTCATCCTTTCAGCTTCACCATTATGTTGTGGGGTGCCAGGAATTGTCTTTTCATGCCTAATGCCATACTTCGAACAGTAATCTCTGAACTCGTTCGAAGTGTACTCTCCTCCATTGTGGCTGCGGATACATTTGAGGGCTCTCCCAGTCTCCCTCTCCACCATGACATGAAACTGCTTGAAGGTTTGGAATACCTGGCCTTTTGATTTCAAAAAATATACCCAAACCTTTCGTGAAACATCATCAATAAAGGTAACAAAATATCTATTACCACCTAGTGATTCAACTTCCATAGGGCCACAAACATCAGAATGTACTAGGTCTAATATTTTTTCTTTTCTTGTGAAGGTACCAGAAAAACTGACTTGATTTTGTTTGCCATATAAACAATAATCACAAGAGTCGAGTGAGGTACCTTTGGCAAAGGGAATGAGAGACTTCTTTGCCAAAACTTGCAATCCCTTCTCACTCATGTGGCCTAATCTCTTGTTCCATAGATTTGGAGGAGAATCGTCCACGACATTCAACTCTCCTTTGCAAATCTTCCCATATGTCTTGTAAAGGGTGCAACACAACTTCCCTCTAGTGATGACTAGCGATCCCTTGGTAAGCCTCCACTTTTGATCTCCCCCATGATGATGGAACCCTTGTTGATCAAGCACACCGGTTGACATTGATCAAGCACACCGGTTGACATTAGATTGAGACGTAAACCAGGAACATGTCTCACAACTTTCAATAACAGCTTGTTGCCCAAATCAGCCTCGAACAAAACATCACCTATTCCTGATATCTTGGAATAGCTATCATTGCCCATCTTCACTTCCCCAAAATCTCCGGCTTTGTATGTGGTGAAGAACTCCGAGTGCGCCGTGGCATGAAAAGATGCTCCAGAATCAACTACCCAAGAAATGTTTTTATCTTCATCAACATGTAGGCAATCACTGTCAAGAGACAATAACTCACATGCTTGACTGGACAAAGTAGTGGTAGCTGCAGTATTGGTTGTGTCCTCCTTCTTTTGGTAGGTTGTGTAACAACCCGTCCCGAGAGCCGGGATTAGTAGAGTGATTAAGGTGTGATTAGTGAGGTTAAGCAGTGGTTAGGTGGTCCCGAAAGGTCCGGGAGCCTAGAATGACGATTTTGCCCCTAGTCCGGGCAAAAATGTTGACTTTTATTCGGGTGGTAAATTGGGTGTTGACCAGTGACCAGGACGTAGTTGAGGACGTCACGAACCCGTAGACATGAGGTACGTTCGGAAGGTCGAGGGTATTATCGTAAGTTTGGTAAACTAGGGGGGAATAGTTGACTTTTTGAATAATCGGGTTTTGGTAGGTGGACCTAGCATGGTTAGATAGCTTTCATCGTCCTGAGTTCGATGACAGGCGGCACGTATTCATCGGACTTTCGAGGCGAGAGTTACGGGTCTAGGAAGTTTTGGCAAAACCGTAAAATGTGTTAAACATGAGGGTATTTTGGTCTTTTTGGCATCTGGGGATTTGTGCAGAGGGGAACAGATGAAGGGTGGTGATTGGGCCCTGTGTGTGAGAGAGAATGGGAGGATGGTGACACATGGCAGGGGGCTAGAGGATTTTGGGAGAATCCTGTGCGTTCACAGCCCAAATAATTGGGGTGCACTCGTGCATACCCGTGTGTTGGTTCTTCGACTAACACAGAGAAACAGAGGGTGAGTGATTGAGGGCAATTGATCGATTCCGTGCAAGAGTGAGTGAAGAGTGAGTGGTGAGAGTGACAGGGAGGTAAAAGTAAGCTAGTGATCGTGTTTTGGAGGAGGAACCGTGCACGGCGGCACGGTGGTGGTGCGGTAAACTTTTGAGGAAACAGGGAGGCCGTGAGTTCGGGGTGGTGGATACGCCGTGAGGTGGCTCAAACCAAGGCAGGGGAAGCTGTAGGAGGTTGCAAGGAGTCCAACGAACACCGTGGCACGCGGCGGTGCGCACGGCGGAGCTGCAATCGAAGGGTAAGTTTTCTTGCTCTGTTTTTCCCGTAAACCTCATTTGGAAAGTCGTGAGTCTGGGCTTAGAGTCGAGGGTATTGGAGGTCAGGGTGATGTTCAGGGAGGTCCTAGGAGTGGTGTAGAACGGTCGCCGTGACGGGGGCGTACACGGCGGAGCTCAGTCGACGGTGAGTACTTTGTACTCTGTTTGGCCGTGAAATTCAAACGGGAAGTCGTCGAGTTTGGGGCTGAGTCGAATGTATAGGAGGGTAGGTTTATGATCAGTGAAGTCCTAGGAACCGTCTGGTGTTGCTACCACGGCGGGGGGTGGTCGGAATGGCTAAATCGTGAAACAGGGGAAAAAGGGCTGTCTGGTTCGAGCTTGAATCGACGATGAGGGGGCTGTGTCGAGGACAGAGGAGTAGGGGGATGGATTCCTGGTGTCTGGACGAAACTGCAGGAGAAGAAAGGGATGGAATGGTGGCCGGACGGCGGAGATTGAGTCTCGCCGGTCTAAGTTGCAGAGCCGGTTCAGCACAGTGCGTGGAGGTTGATGACGGTGCACTGTAGCTGGCGCGTGAGGGCCACGCACAACCACTTTGGGCGGCGCGTGGGGGCGCGTGCGGCGGTTCTGGGGAAAACGATCAACATGGTTTTTGGTCTAGGAGTTGTGGTGAGTTCAATAAAGTTGGTTTCGGGTTAATCGGAAGTCGTTTGAGTTTAGTTCCGCGAGGGTGAAAGTTTAGGGTCCCGGGTTATTACGTTTAGGACTCGGGGAATTTTGAAGGAATTTAGGTGAACCTTCGTAGACGTGTTAGTGACGTAATTTGACGGTGATTGACAGGATCGGGATTTCCCGAGGAAGCCGAGGAACGTGCTGGACGTTCGGGACGCGAGTAGGGCTCAGTACTGTGAGTGGACCCCTTCTCTAAACTCGAGCATGCATAACTGTTTTCTATCATTGTTTTATGGCTTTTAATCACTATTCTATGTTTATCGAAAATGTTTTGGTTGATTTTACATGATTGCACGTTTTTCAAGGAAGTTCGGTTTTCAGCATGTTTTACTATAAGTGGTTTTCATTGGTTATAAAGGGATTTTGGAGCATGATTTCGATGATCAAGGTTTTCGATTTTAGAATCGGATTTCACTAATCGGAATTTGGTTTTAAGATTGGAAAGTGGACTTCCGGATTTGGTTTCGGAATGACGGTTCTGGATGCTGGAAGGGCATCGGACCAGTGATTTCGGATTCGGATTTGGATGTGGATTGGTAAATGGTTTTCAAATGGTTTTGGGATTGGATTTGCTGGATCTGGATATTGGGTTTAAAGACCCGGATATATGTGACGAGGGACCGGCCGGATTGGGTGTAAAGACCCGGATTGAGTTTAAAGACTCGGATATATTGATTTCCCCCGTAGGCCTTGAGTTTAAAGACTCGGGAGTTTAAAGACTCGGATATGATTAAGGCCTGGATTGAGTTTAAAGACTCGGGAGTTTAAAGACTCGGATAGGTCCAGCAGGTTTGATCGGGAAATGATGTTTTACTATCAGTGGTTTATGATACGGTTTCTGATACTTCCGTTATGATTTATATAACTATTTTATAGTGTTTCTGTTTCTTATGATGTTTTATGAGAATTGAGTTATAACTGTATTAATAACTGTTGGTTATGCATGTGGTTTTCAAAACGGAGGGTTAAACTCGGTTTTTCTGATAAATGATTTTAGAACTTTCTTTGATTATGGTCCACTCACACTTTTGTGTTAACGTGCCCTCCAGGTTGTGGAGCGAGCGCGGGGTCTTGACGTCGAGGCAGTGTCCGAGGCATAGAAGTGACGTGAGGGATCCCAGACGAGTTTAAAGTCTTCCGTGTGCGTGTAATTTATCAGTTTTTATTTTCCTTGTATGTTCGTACTACGCTCTGTAAATGATAACTTTGGGACATGGTGTATATTTACTCCTGCGTCTGGCTGGTTATGAGTGAGTTTTACTTGAGTGTTGTGTCGGGGAGTCAGACGGGAGCGGGATTTACCTCGGGTTTCGGGGTGAAACCGGGGTGGGTCCTGACAGGTTGAGCCATCTTTCCCATCCTTCTTGTTATTCTTTAGTTTGTTGCAATTCTTCATCATGTGGCCACAGAGATTGCAATTATGACACCTTCCATTGAATCGTGTCCTCGAACGGCTTGCACTTCTTCCACGATCTCGACTGGGACCTTTACTCTTGCTCCTTCCTCTATTCTCCGCCACAAAGACTTTTATCGGAACTAGAGGACTTCCTCCGAGTCTCTTCATTGAACATGTTGTCTTTAACATTATCCATAGATAACATACCATTGGGAGCAGAGTTACTTACAGTAATGACAAAGGTCTCCCAGCTGTCGGGAAAAGATCCAAGAAGCAATAACACTTGAAGCTCATCCGCGATCTTCATGTCCATCGTGGCCAATTGATTGACAGTGCTTTGGAAGTTGTTGAGGTGCTCAGTCACCCTTACGCCCTCCTTATACTTCATGTTGACAAGCTCCTTAATGAGAAACGCTTTCTTCGAGGCGGTCTTTTGTTCGAACAATGACTCCAACTTCAACCAAAGAGCATGGGCGTTAGTCTCGTTTGACACATGGTGGAACACACTATCATCCACCCATTCACGAATATGGCCAATAGCCTTGCGATTCAACTTCTTCCATTCAGCATCTCCCATATTCTCAGGCTTACCTTCCTCTCCTTCTATGGGCTCATGCAGATCCTTGCAATAGAGAATGTCCTCCATTCTCGGCTTCCATGTAATCCAATTGGAGTGGTTGAGTCGAACCATGGTACTCATTGAGCCTTCCATTCTAACTCTCAACGAACCTAGAGCTTTGATACCACTGTTGCGGAAAATAGTAGAATGGAAATAATAACTCAACCCACAAAAAAAGAAAAATATGCAAGGAAATAAAAGAGCAAAGAATAGAGAACACCGGATATAACGTGGCTCGGCAATATGTCTACGTCCACGGGGCAACAACAACAAGAACCTCCACTAATGAAATTACGGGTACAAAGAGATGCACAACTTCAAGAACACTACTTGAAGGAAACTCTCTCTCTCACACTTGTTTTGCTACCAACACTACAACACTCAACACTTTCGACTTGGAGTGGGCACTCTTTACTCTCTACTTGGAGGAAGATGTTTCTCTTAGATGAGATTGATGGAATGAGCAAATGACCTCTCCTTATATAGGCCAAGGAGGAACCATCTAAATGCTTTCATTAATACTTCACCCACCCACTTACTTCATTTTGGATCCCACTTACTTACAACCACCTACTACATTTTGGATCCCACTTACCTACAACCACCTACTACATTTTGGATCCCACTTACCTACAACCACTTACTTCATTAATGCTTCAAACAACATTTTGTAGATATATTTGAAATTTGGGCCTAGATATTTTACAATTTCCCCCCGTGGCAGCATAGTTTACAATTGTCTTCTCCATCCCACTTAATGACAAGTAAAGTCTTCCGTATAAGAAAAGATAGACCGTAAGGACAACCAACTGCATACAAGAAAATGCTCATTTTAGCAAGAAATGCAAATCGAAGAAAAATGCAGTGAATGCTCAGTTGCTCCATCACGCTAAGAACTGTGCTTCTCAACTTGATTTTGTAACGTTCATTAATTTTCACTAAACAGTCAGGATTTGCAGTTCATTTAAATTAGGTCTAAACATATTCCAGGATAATTTCAAATTTTCAATAAAGAATAGAAAATTAAATACATATTTAAAAAACAGAAAACATAAGGTACAGATTAAAATCAAGGATTACCATTGCGCTGACATAAAACCCAACTGTCGAAAAATAAAAGGAAAACATCAGGAAGAAGTCAAAACGGTGCCCTAAGCGATAGATATCCCTGCTAATTGTCTGCTCTCCATTACCACAAGCAACTTTAGCTTCAAATAGAGATATTTGGTTGAGCCCAACATCTCTACCTTTCCCAACTTGGATATACTCATGGTGAGTAACATTCCCTCGCCTTAATGTTGAGTTAAAACCTACAGAACAAGAACACAGATCATAAAGCAAACGTGGAGGATGTATGTGTACGTCTGCATGCACACACTAAAAGGTGGATGCATGTGTGTTGTATTTAAGAATGTACCAGCAAAAATATCCTCGCTCAGATTGATGCCACGAGAAGCCTTGCTCATGCCACCACGAGTAATGTGAAAGATTCTATCAAAGACATCGTGGTGACCGTAGTGGAAACGAATCCTAAAGCCAAAAACATAATTTAAGTATACGAAAACTTTGTTCAATCAAATGTATCTATCATATGAATATCGTTTGATAGCATCGGGAAAAATGAATAGTAGTTCCCGTTCCTTCTAGAACAAATTCCTAAATATTCAACAAGGTCAAGAAAAAAAGATGACCTGAAGATGCTAGAGCAAACTGGAGAAAAGGGTAACATAACAATGGTTAAAAAATTCACTGAATGAAATCTTAGGGCCCCGGCCAAAGTGAAATTTCTTACTTGGTTAGTGGCTCATGGAAAGGTGAAATAATTTGTGATTTGCTACAGAAAAGTAGACCCAACTCTTGTCTCTATCCTCAGTAATGCATCCTCTGTAAGAATGATCTAGAATCTGTCCATCGTGTTTAATTACATTGTCCGCTGGCTTTGAGTCTTTGGTTCAACTGTTTAAGGAGTTTGATTTAAGCTGGGTCCTTCCAGAGATTGCTTTTCATTTCGCATATTATTGGCTGTCATCTAGATTATTTGGTTGGAAATGAATACTATGATCTTTGAAGACTACGCAGGCAGCCCGTGCGAGACGGGCTAGCTTCGGTCCTCCGGAGGACCTAGTACTCTGGGGTGGTTTTGAGGGAAAAAAAAATTTAGGAAATAAAAGTTTGAAAAGAAAAATACTTTTAGAGTGAGGTTAAGAAAGTAGTTACCACAAGGGTATAATAGGTATTTCAAAGTAGAATAATGTAAATTAGGAATTAGGTTTTGTTATCGCACGTTGTTGTTCTCTGCGATGCGAACTCGTCACTGTCAACTTCCATCTCCATTCTACAAATTTGAACTTCCAAAACTCACTGGAGGACATGGGGGTGTAGTAGATGTCCTGGTTGTCACCGTTTCGACTTGCATCTGTTTGGACTCTCACTGGACCTGAGATTCCAGCGGCTCCACCTTTTCCTTCAGATCGTTGATGAACGATACGGCGGCGGCGAGCAACGACGCCATATCCAATATCGAGACGTTAGGGACCCGTGGTTCGGTTGCCGTTTTCCGGTGGTTAAATTTTTCCATCTGCTGCCTCTCCGCGTCAACGTGGTTCAACATCGTGTATCGGCCTAGCCCCGTCTTTGAGGCTGCGTTTTTAGGCGGCCGTATCGGTCAGTCCGGTTCCAGAAATTCCGCGTTCGGGCTTCGTTATAGTTTCGGGCTCGAGTCCGGGATTTGCGCCGATTGTCGACCCTTGTAGCGGTCATCATCTTCAAGTCCATCGCGACATCAATTTTGAAGCTGCATTTATAGGGTTAAAAATCGTGTCGGGTGGCTAAACTTGATGAATTGGGTTGTAGGCTCCAAGGGTTCAATAAGTCATTGTCAAGGTACTCGACATTTTGGCAGCGATTTGAGAACCGGGTCAATGCCAATCCGAGGGTACTCCCAGAAGGACGCCAGTGGAAAAGCGTCAGATTTCCGAAAGTGGTAAATCTTCGACTTATTTTGCAGATGGGATAGGGAATAATGCTCTCTTTGAATTGTTTGCTGGAGAGCACAATTACTTAGGTACCTGACATTACGCTCTCTCTCTTTTGTTTTGTTTTCCATCTCCGACTTGATTTTCTAAATGTTAATTTCTGAAGAAAATAAATTGGTGAAGAAGGACGATGTACGAGCGATAGGAGTTCCTATTCAAGCAATTTCGCGGACCTAAAATCATGTATTTCGGAGGATCTCAACTCGTCTCCGCGCACTGCACAGCTCAGTACTCTATAGCGCAGTCCTCCAGCTCCCCCAACAATAATGTTGATCACGTCCTATTCAAAGACCTTGTCCAGATCGTCCCTCTCGTGCAGTCCCTCATCGTAAGCTTTGTCTCTCTATCTATTGAAGTAAGCTATGAGGCTATTTCTGGGATTTTATGTTAAATGTGCTTGATTTCCGAGAAAATGGGGAACACAAGAATAACTGGCTGACTTGGATGAATTGGGTTATTTTTTTATTACTTTATTTGTTTCTGATTCGGGCTGGGGAATATGAAATTGAGATTTTCAAGTAATGATCTTTCTTCTTTTTTAGCACAAATTAATTAGCGAACTCTTATAGGATCCGAAGGCTCGTAGCTCCTTTTTGTGGCGTGTTTGGGTGACCTACACCAAGGCACCTTCAAGAGAATCCTTATCCAGAAAGGTAAGAGTTTTATTTTGTTGCTTTGAAGTTGTAATTTTTAACTTCTGTGATGAACAATGTCATTCTTTAATGTGGTAGTCATGTTTTTGGTGGCTTGTCAATTTTGGAATAATCAACTGTTAGAGACTTATAGAGTAACTTGTGTGATACTTTTATTCATGAGCAAAGATTGATATGCATGTTTTAACGTTAATTGTTGTAAATCCAATTCTAATAAAATGTGGCCTTGTTAGCACTTAACATGATGGCGTCTCAAATTGGTGGTGTTGAAGTACGGAATAATGTTACAAGAATTTCATATCTGTGAATGTTTTAGTAGCGTTATTCTTAGCAAAGACTCAATGAATCTTTAATGTTTGTTTATTTTGAGATCTCATTTAACAGAAAACAAGTAAATGCAATAGATGCTTGAATTTGTGTAAAATTTAAGATGTTTGTTGGATTTAGTGGGCCAGAATTACAAGGTCGACTAGGACAATTACCAATCACCATTTGACTTGTTGCTAATACAGCATGATTGTTCCTTGGTGTTTTATTGTAGTTTTGAAGCTCTTTCTTTGCTTACCTAAATATGGTACTTTGATCCTTTTGTTTTGTGTTATGAAAGTATGCCGCATTTCTAACTGCAGGTCAAAAAATGTCTTATGCTGCATTTCCAACTTCAGATTTAAAAAAAAAAAAAAAAAATTCTTTACACGATTCATCAAATAGGTACCAAATAGGTACCTAATAATCATCCCTCCTTATCCGCTGAAGGTTACTGAAAGGTGGAGGGATCCAGCTCAATCCAGGGCCCCTCAATCCATACCCACAAAAAAAGAGGAGGGATCGTGGAGATGATGACCCAAGCAAGAATGCTAGTAATAACTTGGAATCTGACTGCTTTCCAAGCTTTCCGTCCAGGGCTACGGTACCAGAGAAGAAGCAAGAATTGGATGCATTAAAGGTCCAAGTGGTTGATTTACAAAGGAAGGTTTCTGAGAAGAAGGAACTTTTAAAGTCATCGGAGATCTCAAAGGACCAAGTGAATGCTATTTGAGAAAAGGTTGATGAATTCAAGCACCAAGTTGCAGAAAAGGATGCAATAATTAGGGCTTGTAAGCTACAACTCTCTGATGCAAAGGTATGTATGCATCACCTGACATTTTATTTCCTTGTGATACATAATGACATTAATAGGATTTTGGAGTAATGACATTAATCGGATTGTGGAGTTTTGTCATTGGATGCTACAGGGTACTGTAAAGCTTCTTTTCAAAGGATGTGGATTATGGCTGCAATATGTAGTAATGACATTAGTTTTGATCTAAATCCAATTTGATTAGATTGTCTGACACGTTTCCTGTGTTAATATAGAGTACAATATATTTGATATTTGTTTGTTTATTTTTTAACTTTTAGGTCCATCATTTGTCCTTTCGGTTGAATCTAGATCACATTGAAATTGTACATGCAAATGCCTAAAATGGAACAGAATGAGGTTCTGCCTTTCTGATGTGTGCATGCACTCCTGGTCTGTCCTTTCTGTGAATCATACTATTACCAATATATCTATCCTTCACAGGTTAAGCTTGCAGACAAGCAAGCTGCTTTAGAAAGGTTACAATGGGAAGCAAGGACATCCAACAAGAAAGTGGAGAAGCTCAAACAAGAGATAGACTCGTTGCAAGGACATATTTCATCATTTATGCTCCTGTTTGAAGGTATGATCAAAATTGACTCTGTTGATTATGGTGAAGATTATGATATTTTGCCGTGTATTATGGCTCATTTTCCTCAAATTGTAACTTCACCTCATCCCTTGTATCTTATAGTTTATTTCCTTTGTTCTGTTGGTTGGCGATGTGGTGAATGAATGTGAGTAAAAAACGCATTGACTCCTGAGGAGTGTTTGTTTATGAGGTAGATATGCTTCTTTGCCATTATATTCTGGGAAATTGAAAGACTGCTGGTTTGTTGAACAAGATGATATGAATGAGGCACAAATGCAGAAAATGGAAGAAGCTAGAGAAGCTTACGTTGCTGCAGTTGCCACTGCAAAAGAAAAGCAAGATGATGAATCTATTGCTGCTGCAGCCAGTGCAAGGTTACATCTTCAGTCAATTGTTTTCAACTGACTTAGGATTTAGCTCCACTAGGTACTAACAGGTTTTGCGCCCCGTTGTAGTACACCTGAATTTATTTTTGTTGTTGTATATTACTACATTGTTATCACTCTTTTCCTCTTTGTCTTTCGACTATTTGTTGATAATAATATGATGTGATTTCGCCAAAGATAAACGATCCTTTACCTTATACTTCAGTCAAAAATTTCATGGCCAGATGCAATCAAAACATAAGTCAGTTTTTCCAAGTCAGCATTCAGCTCCTTTTGAATCCCCGTCATAATTAAGTCAAAGTGCATTTTCCAACGCGAAGCTTATGTACTGGAATTGAATTAGGAACGGGAAATTTTGAATCCAATCAACACTTGACCCTATTGACGAGTTCATTTGATTGTTATGGTTGCTAGTTAAGCCGCATGTTATTGTGAACCATTTGAATTAGAAATGCAAAGCATGGAAGAGGATTAATGAGTAACTTCAAAACATTGCAGCATACTGTCTGCAGTTGCTGCTAGACATAGAGTTAGATAACAGAGCAAGTGAGACGATGCATAAACATTTGAAAAGGTTTTATATATAACCCAAAAGGTCATTTCTAAATTAAACCCTATTTCTCTGCACTATGGTCGGGCGAAGATGGCAAAATAAAAAGGGAATGATGGCATATTACAGTAACCCTTTAAATTGAACAAAAGGCCACATGACTAGCAAACATGCTAGTTTTGTTGTGATTCAAAAAAAGAGCCATAAAACTCAGCAACCAATGGCCTAAGCAGGCCATTTATAGGTTGGGCTAGACCTGCAGACCTTAAGACGACTAGGCCTTTGGGGGTCAAGCACTCATTTTGTTCCTCGGTGTTTAGCATTACCCCCAATACGGTCCTTTGAAGTTGGTTGCTTCGCTGGAGGAGTTGGCGAAAAGGAGGAAACGCCGAATGACATGTTGTCTAGTTCAAAAGGGAGATCAGTCCCAATTCGAGCCATGGCGGTTTTAGTGAAAGTGGATAATGTCGTGTTGTGGTCATCTAGAACAAGATTGAGGACAAGCTGAAGTCGCTCTATAACGACCCGTCTCTGATTTTAGGATTAGTTAAGGCTTAATGATGGATTAACAAGGCTAATTGGGGATTAGTCGAGGATTAACAGACGTTCAGGGTGAAATTAGGATTTTGCCCCTAAACGAGGGCTAAGAGTTGACTTTTGACCCGGGAGGTCCGATGGCCGAGGATCGAGGACCGTTACGTATATCGGGTTGATACGAGTCCGTAGACAGGCGGCACGTCAAAATTGGACATTCGACGAAAAAGTTACGGTTCACGGAAGTTTTAGGGTACTATTCACGACGATACATTTTACGAGACAAAAGTGGACTTTTATCCTGAGTGGGGCCTATATCTTTTCCCCAGGCCCAATGGATGAGTGACAAGCGTCACCTATCCATTGCTTCCCTTACACATACACATGCACCCCCTTGTTTGTGTTCATCCAAACCAAACCCGAACCCCTCGAGTAACCACCCCGATAACCCCAAATATCAACCCTTCCCATTTTTGAATCTGAGGCCAGGAGAGGAGTTGAGGGTGGCTAGTGAACCAAGGCAAGGCAGGGAGACGACTGAGCTGTCGTGGACGACGGAGGAAACCGCGGAAAAAAGGTAAAACTTGACCCCCTATACATTTCGAATTTCAAATTGGGGTTTTGGACGTTTAGGAGGTTAGATGTTGATTAGGATAGGTTTAGGAGGTTGGTAGGAAGCTTAGGAGAAGGTTTTAGGGGCTGAGGACGGTTGAGAAAGCCCGGAACGGCGGCCAGGAAGTTTTCTGTGGCTACCCACCGAATTCAAATTCCGGCCAAGTTAACCCAAATCGATCCTCCCAGTCTCTTTCTAGTGATCATAGGAACCTATTAGAACCCTTAGGTTAAAGTTTGGACCCCTAGAAATGCCCAGACCGTGGATAGGAAGTTTTGGTTCAAAATGGTTTTTAGAACCAATAGGTTTTAGGCTTGGTTTCTAGGTTTTAAGGACATCGTTGGGTAGGAAATGAAGAAAGGAAGCCATAGGAGTTGGAATGGACGAAAAAGGACGAAAAATGACGGAGATATGGAACTGAACCGGTTTCACCGGGTCGACTAGACCATGTTGCAGAGCCGGACCGGACCGGTCGGTCCGCTGGAGGTCAGGGATAAACAATGCCCGGCGCGTGGGTTTCACGCGCAGAGACTTCAGGCCGCGCGTGGGGGTTCGTGAGGCCTCTTTTGGGGAAGCTTCCAACACACGAAATCATCTATTTGATGTAACGAACATTTTGGGACTGTTTCGTGTCAATCGGACATCGTTTCGATATAGTTCGGATGTCCGAAGGTATAAGATCAGCTTTAAAAATAGTTAAAGAGTCTGAAAAATTATGGGGCTTTAATGAGGGGTTATTTAAGTAGTTAGTAACCCTATATTACGATTTGGACAGGTTTGGGAACCCCGGAGACAGTGATTGGCTCTGGAGAGGCGTATGGCAAGCGTATCGAGGCGGCAGCTCGGACGGTCTGTGAGTGGGCCCTATTTTCTTAATTGATGCCTGCATAAATGTTTATTATGTGTTTTAATATATGTTTTGTGATGCCATGAGTGCATTTGTGTGTGTTTACTTATTTGCACGTATTTCGAGGTTTCGGCCTTATACGGTGCTTATACGTGTTTGTGGTTTCGGTTTTAATGATATAGTTTTGGATTTGGAAATATGAAACTCGGGCATAAGACCCATTTGGTTTTGTCTCGAGCATGTGGCCCTATTGATGACCTACGGGTCTGAGTCGTGGTCGCGACGAGTGTTATGTGCACGGCGACAGACGATATTACGCTCGCTTCCAGACTGGGATGTGTTCCTTCCCGAGAGGTCACGATGCACGTACCGTTATCGAGCAGCCACTGGAGGCTTAACTTCAGAGTGCTGACGGTTCAGGAGATCGATCAGTGATGTGTGCACCATGATCTAGAGGTGGTCGCGTCGGTTGATATGTTCACGGCGACATACCAGGATTGAGGGCGGTCCTGGACGGATGGTTGCACACATCACTACGATTGAAATCGTGACTGACCCTGAGATATCGGGCTCGATGCCCAGTTGACTTATGAGTTCGGGCTTGAGGCCCAGTTGGTTTACGTTTATGATTTCGGGTCGAAGACCCTAAATGGATTTCTGGGTTCATGGCGGTTTATGGGGACCGGACATGAATCCTTTGAAAGGTTTTAAGAATTTTTTCGATATATATTTTGATATACCGTCCTTATTTATGGATTATCTCCTCCGGGGAGGATCGTTGGCCTGGGTGGACCCCAGAGTAGTCACGGAGCACTAACTGAGTGGAGTCGCCCCCATTGGGTACCTTACTCTTAGGAAGGCTATTATGGATTATAACCCCTAGGGAGGGTCATTGATCTACGGACATTGACCTGGGTGGACCCTAGGAAGACTTGGGATTTGAGACTCCGTGTAACACGCTCGTAGCTTTGGAAACCGTGACAGGATTAGTTATATGTATTATTTATATGTGATATATATTATATGATATATACTGGTTTTGGGCTGACTCCCACATGGATTAGGGCAGTGGCCCGTATGGTTGGTTTTATTTACGATTTTGGACCAAGGCCCTAATGGTTTGATAAATTGGTTTTCGAATGCGTGCATGTTTTTAGTGAAGGGTATAAAGGTCTTTTGTGAAAATGTTTTTATAAATTCTTTGTTTTTTCCACTCACATCTTTTACTATTTTGAATGCCGTTCAGGTTGATCACGGATGCGCGCTGTAGTGGAGACCGAGACATCACATTCCTCCTCCGGATCCTGGCGTACTCTGAAGCCCCGAGCGGGCTGAAGTCAGAATTTTCCCTTGTCTGACACACCGTGTCAGAAGGGATCAGGCGCGTCCCGCATTAATCCTGGGGGGATTAGGAAGGGACCTGACATGCTCGTTTGTGGAACTATACTACGAAAGTACAAATTATTGTAAGGTATAAGTTAGGGCAGGTGAGAATGAAATCAAGGAAAAAGGAAAATGCATGAGCGACCGTAAAAATGACAACTTACAGTGGTAGATGGAAACCAAGCGTTTCCATAGTTTTGCATATTCCTGATTACAAACAGCCCACAATCCCACGTGTTGGGCTGCCTAGGAGCCTTAGGATGCACATGGACCTTGAATCGAGAGAAAAAAACTAACGTCCCCATATATAGAGGGTAGAACATCCTCATACAAGCAATCCATTGAATTGAGCTTCAATCAATCAATTATCATTATTAGAAGTTAATAAGTCAATGTTTTGCATCAATTGGGTATAACGAATAAGGACAGTAACAAAAGTTTAAAAACCTTACAATGATTTGAACTTGTCGAGCACGAGGAGCATAACAAGAATGGTTATCAAGGCTATCCCGAATCTCAACAACTTGATGGGGAATTTGTATGACAATTAGATACCAATGTCTTCGATCGCCATCATGAATGGGAATGAACATCTAAAATAGTGTAAGATAATGTGGACTTGTAGTTAAGATGACGTACAGTATAAGAGAAGAGAAGTGCATTTATGAAGGAGAGTCCAAAAAACTTATTTAGTACCTATAGGGTAAGCGATTGGAATAATGGAGGGTCCAAAAATGATTTTTCCATTATCTACAGGGTCAAAAAATGGCACCAGACACCAGCTACCTTCAGCTCTAAAAAACAAAACAACCAAAATTCAAAAAACACCCACCTACATCATTTCCAAGTTTAGCCTTGAATTATATATCCCTTAAGTTGGAATATGCACGCAGGTTCAATTAAAGCTCCATAAACTTATAATATGCACGCAGGTCCTCACTTGGGTTGTGCGAATCCAGCGAAACCAGGACGGCGTCAAGCTGGAGACTCTAGCATGAGGTAGCTGGCGACACCGTAGCCCTGGGTGTTGGTCGTGTAGATCAGATGGCCCTTTAGTGCCCTAATTGGTAGTAAGAAATTTCATCTTTTTCCCTTTTTCTTCCTTCAGACGTTCCCATCAACCCTCTAAATCAAATTTTTTTGTTACGATTGTGAATTTTGTGGTTTGAAACGCGTATGTTATCGGTAATTCAATTCTTGGGGTTTGTCACTTGCCAATAATTTTCCGTTTTGGATAAAAATTTACAGGTTTTTCTTACTTATGGATATATTAGTATGTTATGATTAGGGAAGCTTTGCTTAAAAGATCATATTACTTTCCAGGTCGTAAATGGTTGTTCCTTCTGAGTGAAGCTCGTAAAGAAATCTATTTACATATTTTTGTTTGTACACATCTACAGGAAGTGGCATGAAAATTGGTTACACTGATCAATTATATAAGCTAATTGCAGAATAGGAACAAATATGGAAGGAGGGCAACCATCAAGGCCCCAGTTTTCAAAAGCATCATCCAAAAATGTTGCATTAGATGAAGATGCTCAGGTGCCAATGTACCAACAGACTGATTCATTTAGAACCCCTGATGATGACAGTGAGACTATAGTGAACGCTGATGGTTCTAGTGGTTTGGTGTTTGGAGGCAAAAGATATGATGAGCTGACTTACGAAGACATGGGCGCAACAGAGTTTCACACTGTAGAAGACGCAGACCTATTTTACACTTGGTATTATGCTAAGGCTGTTGGGTTTTTTGTGAGGAAGGGTTACATGGATAGGAACAAGCACAATGTAGTTACTAGGAGGAAATGGACGTGTTCGAAAGAGGGGCAGAGAAGCTGTAAGTGGATTGAGCTAGATGGACGGGTTAATACACCTCGACCTAAAACTAGGGAGAATTGTTGCACAAGTATGCGGATTAAATTGTTAAATAAAACTGGGTTGTACACTGACACGACCCATCCCAATCCCCTCGGAATTAACGTGGGATGTGTCATGCTCCCGCCAGACACGAAGTGTCAGATAAGGGAGAATACGTACCTCAGCCCATACGGGGCTCCCAGAGCACGCCAGGATTGGTGGAGGAGTGTGATGTCTTGGTCTCTACTACAACCCGCATCGGTGATTAACCTGAAGGGCATTAAAACCATTCAGAACTATGAGTGGAAGAAAATTAATAAATTCATAAAAACGCATTTCATAAAGATACTTATGCCCTTCACTAAAAAGTATGAATGCATCGAAAATCAGTAATAAAAACATTTACTCAAATAAGCCATTAGGGCCTTAGCCCAAAAACCGTAACTCAAAACCAAGTGTGGGAACTCAGCCCAAAACTGTATAATACCAAAATCCGTAAATCCAAAACCAAGCGGGCCACTGCCTAAATCCATAACCACAAATCCACAAATACCGAAATACCATTTCATGAATCCAATAATCCATATTTACCACATAACCATCTTCGGCATCCCAGATACCTAGCGTCCCAGACGCTTGACGTCCTAGACGTCAAATCTCACGATAATAAGCAACGCGTGCTACCCGGGGTTTCTCCGAGTCAATATCTCTGACATCCCAGATGTCTGACGTCCCAGACGTCTAATCATAGCATTCCTGCTCCTCCGTCACTGTATGGTCCAGTAGCTCCGTATAATGATCCCTCGCAGGCAATGCACCGTGACTTCCCCAGTGTCCTAGAGACCTGAAGGAGACCATCACATATCCTTGTATCAAGATGGTATATGGAAAACAATTTTACAAGTCATTTCAAAACATCTCAATGGGCCTTGCCTGAAATTTCCATAAAACATCACAAATCCATTTAGGGTCTCTGACCCGAAATCACGTTTATGAAACATATCACAGGCCTCATGCCCGATTTTTAAACCACTGGGCCCCTGACCCAATCACATGGCTCACAAGGGTCTCAGTCCGATTTCATAAACCAACTGGGCCCCTAGCCCGATCACATAATTCAAATGGGTCTTATTCCCGAGTTCATCTTTCTAAAACCTAAACCATGCCATAGAACCATTATTAACTCACAATCACATAGCAATAGCATAAACTCGTAAACCTCGAAATACGTATAAATACGGAATTACCTCGAAAAACATGTCATCATGTAAACCACCAGTACCACAATCATCATCATAGAAATCACGTATGTAAAACATATAAAATAGTTATGCATGCATCACAGTTTAGAAAACGAAGTCCACTCACAGACCGTCCTACGCTGCCGCCTCGATACGCTTGCCATAAGCCCTCCCGGGCCTTATCACTATCACTGAGACTTCCAAACTTGTCCAAACCACACTAGAGGGTTACTAACCTCTTCATTAACCTCATATTAAAGCCCCATAATTTTTCCGTATTTTTAACTATTTTTAAACTCGATCCCAAACCTTTGGACACCCCGAAACATATCGAAACGATATCTGATCGACACGAAACCAGTCCCAAAATGTTCGTTACATCGAATAGATTAAAAGTCATTCTGACAACATCCCCAAAATGCTCTCCACGCTCCCCCATGCGCCGTCGCAAGTGGCTGCGCATGAAGCCCACGTGCGGCAGTACTGTTCATCGTCAACCTTGGGTGAATCCGGTTCACCTGGTTTTCCAGTTCGACCAAATCGGCGAACCGATCCGGTCGGTTCTCAGCCAATAACCAACCATTTTCCTCCCTGTTTCTTCCTATGTCATCATCTCAGCCTAATCTAGAGTTCTACAGACTCAAAACTAGAAAAAGCTTCATGATTTTCACTGGTGATGCCAAAAACCGAAGCCCAGAATTCCGGTCATCCTCCCCGTCGACTTAGGCTATCCCTTGCCTCGAAACCACGTCCATTACACTCGTCTAGGTTCCTAGAACATTTTAGGATCAACCCCAACGGTTAACACACGTCCAAAACTCAGTTTCCATTTTTGGTTTTGAAACGGGTCACGAGTTCTTACCTCCATCGTCGTCCCCGCCGTGATCAACTCACCATCATGTCGTCCTCGTGACTCTCAGTCTCTCACTAGTCCTTCCCACGAGCACATGGATGCAAATATGGTGGTGGTGTTGTGTGTCATGTGTTTTGAGGGTGAAGAGTAAAATGGTGATTAGGTTTTGGAAAAGAAACTATGAAGGCTGAAGAGTGATGGCTGATAATGTTATGGACGACCAAGATGGGAGGGAGAGATAGAGATGAAGATAATGAGTGGTGGAGATGAAAGGTGAGTGAAATTGTAATTTAATTATGTTAATAATATTTTAATGTTTATGACAGGACCCGTCCCAAATTCCTCGGGATTAGCGTGGGACGTGCTTGCTCCCGCCTGACACGAAGTGTCAGACCAGGGATATTTTCGTCCTTTTACCCAACTGGGGCTATTAGAGTGAGCCAAGATCCGAAGAAGGAACGTAATGTCTCGTCTCTGCTATAGCCGCATCCGCGATCAACCTGAAGGGCATTCAAAATACAAAAGTTGTGAGTGGACAAAACAAATATTTTATAAAAACATTCTCACAAAAGACTTTATGCCCTTCATTAAAAACATATGCATGCATTCAAAAATCATTTCTAGGGTTCATGCCCAGTTCCCATAAACCGTCATGAACCATCAAACCATTTGGGCCTTGGCCCGAAATCTTTCAAACAACACATGGGACCTCCGCCCAAACCAAAACACGTGGGAACTCGTCCCAAAATCATCTCATAAGGGTCTCAGTCCAAAACCAATACGCAAGGGTCTCAGCCCAAGGCCATCTCAGTGAAATCACACACACATATACATATATACATATATAACCCATCCTAGGCACTTCTGGAGAAGATGCCAACTCGGGGCACACAACCCCTAGGGAACACATCCCCGATATAGTCACGATGTCATCTCTATACTAGTGTGCACACTACTCGGGGTCTCACTCCGAGTCTTCTCCCAGGAATTCTCCATCTGGGAGACTCAATCTCTTGCTCTAGTCCGAGCCCTCTCTCTGGATCTAGTCCGATCATCTCTCTGGAATCTGGTCCGGGACCACAACATAACGCCCACTCCTGGAATGGGATCCCTATGGGGATACCCACTCTGGTATGTGGATCGTGACTCTCCAGGTCGACGACTGGAGGAGACCAATCCATAAGCTCAAAAGGAGGGTATATACATACTTGTATAGAAAAACCATAAAAACGGAACTCATGCCCGAAACACAATTCAACTGGGCCTTCTACCCGAACATAAGACTCAATAGGGCTTCTATCCCGATTTCACAATGAACTGGGCATCGAGCCCGAACTCGAATCAACTGGGCATCGAGCCCGATATCTCAGGGTCAGTCACGATCCCGATCATAGCGATGAGTGCAACCATCAATCCAGAACCGCTCTCAATCCTGGTATGTCGCCGTGAACACATCACTGCCGCGACCATCTCGAGACCATGGTGCACACGTTGCCGATCGATCCTCTAAACTGTCAGCACTCCGAAGTCGAGCCTCTAGTGGCTGCTCGACAACGGGACGTGCATCGTGACCTCTCCGGGAGGAACATATCCCAATCCGGAGGTGAGCGTCACGTCGTCCGTCTCCGTGCACACAGTACTCGTCGCCACCACGACTCTGACCTACGGGTCATCAATAGGGTCTCATGCCCGAGTCAAAACTAAATTCAAATGGGTCTCATGCCCGGTTTTACCTTTTCAAAACCATTTCATTAAAATCGAAAACCTCGAACTACGTGCCCATACGTAAACACACACCAAAATGTACTCAAGGCATCCCAAAACACATATTAAAACATATATACAACATTTATGCATGCATCGATTTCAGAAATAAAGTCCACTCACAGACCGTCCGCACTGTCGCCTCGATATGCGTGCCGTAAGCCTTCCTGGGTCAACCGTCGTCTCCGGAACTTCCAAACCTGTCCAAATCACTTTAGAGAGTTACTAACTACTTAATTAACTCCTCACTAACTTCCCCTAATTTTCCTGGATTTTTCACTATTTTTAAACGCGCCCTGAAACCTTCGAACAACCCTAACTATATCGAGACGATGTCCGATCGACTCGAAACTAGTCCCAAAATGTTCGTTACATCAAATAGATGATTTGGCATGTTGGAAGTTTCCCCAGAATCCCTAGCAAGCGCTGCCTGAATTGGCTGCGCGTGGGAGCCACGCGCTAGCACTGTAGACCGTCTCTTTCCTCGATCAGGCCGGTCCGAACCGGCCAGCCCAGTTCGACTCTGCAACTGGACCGGCGTGACCGGTCCAGGCTCCTACACTGTTCATTTTTCGACGTTTTCTTCCCTAATCGATCCTATCCTTCCCATTTTGGTCCTAGGAACCTAAACCTATGAGCCAACACTCCTAAAACCTTCAAAACCCGACCGGTTCAACTTGGTTTTCACGGTCGAGTTTTCCAAACTCCTCCCCCACGGTTTCTCAACCTACAATCACCCTCAAAATCATCCTAACACAACCCTAGTAACTCAACAAACCCATTACAATCACCCAAAATGGTCCATAACGTTTGAAATAGAAAATGGAAGAAAATCAGGCAAACCGATTACCATGGTTCGAGTTGGCCTCCGCCGTCCACGGCGGTGCTCCCTTGGCCTGCCACCACCTCCATCTGGTCCTCACTTCCCTCCATGGCCTCTCAGTCATGATCAAAGGGTCAAGGGTTTGGATTTGGGGTGGATATTTGATCGGGTTTGATGGATGGGGAAAATGATTAAACAATGAAAGGGGAAGGGATATGCATGACCGTGTTTAGGTTGGACAATGGATGGGTGACACTTGTCACTCATCCATTGGGCCTGTTCAAAAAGTTGGGCCCCACTTGCTGCCAAATAGTCTCCGTCTCGTAAAACGTGCAATAGTACGTTCGAACTTCCGTGAACAGTAATTTTACCTTCGAATGTCCGAATTCGACGTGTCGCTTGTCTACGGATTCGTATCGTCCCGATCTACGTAACGGTACTCGGCCCTCGATCATCAGATCTCCCGGTTCAAAATTCAACTATTGGCCCCGATTCACCCAAATTACAATAATGCCCTTGAACTTCAGATCGTCACAACTTCTTCCTCGAATGTCGGAATCGAGCGTGCCACCTGTCTATGAACTCGTGATGTCCTAAACTGATAGGACCCGCCCTGATCCTCCCTGGGACCACATGGGGACGTGCCCTGCTCCCGTTGGCCCACGTTGTGGGCGATCCTGACGTCGCCCCTCGCCCGAAGGCTGTCGTGTCTGGTGTGCCGCCAGACTGGCCTCGACACGCACCGCAGCGTCGACCATATCTCTCAGAGAAGCATGAGTAGCAGCAGTCACACTTGCCCGGATCTACCCTCGGAGTCCAAGCTCACACCTTTTGCATTTGTCCTCCTCCGTGCTCACGAATGATGCAGCGAACCGGGATAGTTTTCCGAAAGTCTGCTCGTAGGTGAATAGGTACTTTAGGCTCTGGTGGTCGGTGTATATCCAGTACGGTGCGCCGAATAGGTAATGTCTCCAGATTTTTAGAGCATGAACCACCGCTGCCAACTCCAAATCATGGGTTTGGTAGTTCAACTCATGAGTCTTTAGCTGCCGGGATGCGTAGGCGATAACCTTGCCAGTCTGCATCAACACGCAACCCAAACCTTATAGTGATGCGTCACTAAAGACCACGAATTCTCCACTGTCATCCGACAATGCAAGGACAGGTGCAGTGGTCAATCGATCCTTTAATTCTTAAAAACTCCGATCATACTGCTCGTCCCAAATAAACTTCACTCCCTTCCGAGTCAGACGAGTCAATGGTGCAGCAATTTTGGAGAAACCCTCCAAGAATCTCCGGTAGTAACCTGCTAACCCGACAAAACTCCGCACTTCCGTTACTGTTGTCGGTCTAGCACAGTTAGTCACCGCTTCTGTTTTCTGGGGGTCCACGCTAATCCCATCCGTCGATATCACGTGTCCCAGAAAACCAATACTGCTCAGCCAAAACTGACACTTGCTCAGCTTGGCGTACAATTGTTCTTGTCTCAGCTTCTCCAACACCAACCGTAGATGTTCCTCATGTGCTCGGGCACTCCTGTAGTACACCAAGATATCATCGATGAACACAATCATGAACTTATCCAAGTAGGGTCGAAAAACCCGGTTCATCAGATCCATGAATGCTGCTGGAGCATTCGTCAAACCAAAAGGCATAACAAGGAACTCGTAGTGTCCGTAACGGGTTCGAAAGGCAGTTTTCGGAATATCTTCCTCCGAAATCCTCAGTTGGTGATACCCAGACCGCAAATCAATCTTTGAGAAGCACTGTGCTCCCCGCAACTGGTCAAAAAGGTCATCGATCCTGGGTAGAGGATACTGGTTCCTCAGTGTCACCTTGTTGAGTTGCCGATAGTCAATGCACAAACGGAGACTCCCCTCCTTCTTCTTTACGAACAACACCGGTGCTCCCCACGGTGAAGTACTCGGTCGGACGTATCCCAAATCCACCAACTACTGCAATTGAGTTTTGAGATCTCTTAACTTGGTCGGCGCCATCCGGTATGGTGCTTGAGATATAGGTCGGGTACCGGGGAGTAGTACAATTGTAATCTCGATATCTCGCGATGGCGGTAATCCAGGTAAGTTTTCCAGGAACACATCCGGAAACTCACGTACCACCGGTATCTCGTCGATACCCGGAGTATCAACCTGATCCGACACGACATGCGCCAGATAACCCTGGCATCCCTTCCGTAGAAGTTTGGTAGCAGTAAGTGAAGAAATCACTTCAGGAGGCGAACCGTCACGCTCCCCCTGAAAGATAACCTCCGGTAAACCCGGGCTCCGCAGAATCACATGCCTACTACAGCAATCGATGAGAGACCCATGCTCCGATAGCCAATCCATCCCCAAAATTACATTGAAGTCGTGGATATCCAGAATAATCAAGTCCGCTGGCAAATCCACATCCTCAATTATCATCGGGCACCTCCGAATCACCTGATTCACAAGGTACACGTTGCCCATCGGGGTGCCAACACCCATCTCACAATCTAAGGCTGATATCACACAATCAAGCATACCAGCACAACTCTTAGAAATAATAAAATGTGTAGCCCCCGCATCCATCAATACACGTACAAGAAGGTTTAGGATATGTAGTGTACCTGTAACCATGCCTGGGGCAGTCCTCGCCTGCTGCTGGGTCATTGCAAACACTTGAGCCCTAGGCCCTCCATTCCGTCCGCGCCCGCGTGCGCCACGCCCAGTACCACGGTCACCTCCCTGACCTCTACCTCCATTAGTGTGGGAAGCCGTGCTCTGCACCACACTAGAGCCCCCATCCTCGTTGCTCTAGGACAACAGCGGGCAATCACAGGCATAGTGGCCCTCCTCACTGCAAGCAAAACAGGTTACTGGCCTCGGCCTGTCCGAATGCCCTCCAGAAGCATCGCTCCATGATGAACGCTGCCCAGAGTTGTATCCCGATCCTCTTCCCTGAGAGCCTCCACGTCGACCTGACCAGCCACGACCCTTGAAGGATGATGGTTCTCCCCTGTAACCTCCTCCCTTGTTGTTCTTCTGGCCCATTGGCCCACGTTGTGGGCAATCTTGACGTCGCCCCTCGCCCGAAGGCTGTCGTGTCTGGTGTGCCGCCAGACTGGCCTCGACAAGCACCGCAGCGTCGACCATATCTCTCAGAGAAGCATGAGTAGCAGCAGTCACACTTGCCCGGATCTCCCCTCGGAGTCCAAGCTCAAACCTTTGCCATTTGTCCTCCTCCGTGCTCACGAATGATGCAGCGAACCGGGATAGTTTTCAGAAAGTCTGCTCGTAGTCCGCAACGGACATATCCCCTTGCTCCAGCCGCAGGAACTCAGCCTCCCGTGCCGCGCGAAACGATCGCGGGTAGTACTGGTCTAGAAATCGGGAACGGAAAGCTTCCCAAGTAGTGGTATGGACAGACCATCCAGACATTTCAAGGCCGTGCCACCACTGGTAGGCTCCTACTTCCAGTAAGAAGGCTGCCAAAGTTACCCGTTCGCCCGAAGGGCAGTGCATCACCGTGAAGATCCTTTCCCATTTGGTGATCCAATCATGAGCATCTTCGGGGTTTGATCCCCTATTGAAAGGAGTGGCTCCCAGACGCTGAGCCCGCTCAATGCTTGCGCATTCCATTTCCCTTTCCAGATCCTCGTCAGTTCGTGTATGAGGAATCCTTCTTGGAGGCATAACCAACTGTCAAGAGGCATAGATCAGTTAACATTATCCCTAAACTCGAAAAGTAACTAGTACTAATCGCTAGTCTAGCATGCTGACCACAACCTAGTGCTCTGATACCAAGCTGACAGGACCTGCCCCGATCCTCCCTAGGACCACATGGGGACGTGCCCTGCTCCCGTCTGACACCCAAAATACATACCAATTTTAACCTCAACAATCAAATGCATAAATAAGCAAATCAAAGTTATACATCAAATCCGATTAAAGAGATGTCACACAAAGGATGAAATTCAAAATTACTAGTTGCGAGCACGACTGTAAAATAAACTTGCGGGTAAACCACCCAACAGGGATTCAAGTACGCAGAAGTAGATCTATGCCTCAGCCTCAGGTTCCTCCTCTACCTCAGTAGCACCGCCTGGAGGGGTTACCAAAATAATAAGGGTGAGTGGGCCGAAACTCAAGTTTATAAAATCGTTAAGCAAGTAAAAGATATAATTTACCCCTCCGTTTTCCAAACATGCATGCATCAGCATTTAAAACCATAAATCATATAATATGAACCATAAGACATGTAATAAAATCATAAGATAAATTTTAGCTACTGCACTATACGTTCCGATCCTGACATCCCAGATGCCTGACGTCCCTGACGTCCAATAAGGTCACAGTCTCAAGGCTACACGTGCCACTCGGGTCTCAATTCCGAGTCCAATCCCCGAACCCCGTCCGGGTACGGCATCTCAAATGCCTAGCGTGCTAGACGCTCGACGTCCCTGACGTCAAATAAGCAAACCTGCTCCTGAGTCATTTTACGGTCCGGTTCCTCCGTAGAATGACCCCTCGCAGGCAATGCGCTATGGCCACTCCGGTGTACCACATCCGGAGGAGACAGTATCATAAGAATGGATCTATACAGTGTAGTACCAAATATATTTTATTGATATCCACATGCAAAACATATATATACATAGATAAAATCCAAAACGATCTTTAAGTTTCATCAGACGGGTCTCAAGCCCAAATACCGTGAAACGTGCCATAACCATGATTTTAATATCATCAAAACCGTTTCTTGATTACAGCATGTGAACATATAAGTAAATCGGAAAACATTTAAGCATGCAAGGGTTTAATGAATTTGGGCCCACTCACAGTACGATCCCGCGGTGAACCTGCGCGTACGAACTTGTACCGGGATTATCGTACAATTCCTGTCAGTCCCAATCACATGTAAGGGTCACTACACATTTATCCAAAAAGTCCGAAACAGAAACCGGCTCTGGGAATCCGTCAACACGTTTCCCGAGATAACCGGCCCTAGACTGACCCCCCTAACAATCCCAGATCAAGATGGTTAATTCACCAAAAATGTTCAGAATGATGAGAGGAACAAAAGTCATGTTGATCGTGATCGGAGATAAGCCCCAACGCGCCCTCACGCGCCGCCCAAAGTGGCTGCGCGTGAAAGTCACGCGCTTGACACTGTAGCTGCTACAGTGTCACCCTCTTCACCTGATAGCCCTGCTATTCGGACCTTCAGCCAGCGATATGACCCGGGCAATTAACCCTGAATTTCAACTCGATTTCATTCCAACTTGATCCTAACATGTTATTTACACATCAAATTTAAGTTCTGAGTCATTAATCAACATCGACAAGTCCCCAATCGACCTATCGACCCGTGATCAACCAATCGGGTCAATCACCAGAACTCACTGGTTTCTAAACCAAAATCAAATTAACCTCCCAGTAAGCTTCCTAAGGCTAAAACGAACTAAAACAAATGATCAATTTACCAAGGTATTACCTGTAAGTGATCGTCCAAATCTCTGCAACTCCACTGAAACAGAAACCTCAGTTCCAGTCCAACAGTGGCTGGTTCCTCTTGAATTTGATATGGCTAAGTTCCAATTGCTCCCAGAAAGCTAAACCAGGCCTTGGTTTGGTCCAACGAGCACCAGAAATCAAAAACCCGATTTCCCTCCAAATATTTCCGAAATGGTTTCTCTCTGGTTCCTCACCTATTCTCAGTTCTTTCAACGGCAGAGTGAAGCTCACACAATTCCTATTCAGTTTAAAACAATTGAACCGTCCCAGAGGCTCGTGGAAGTCCAATCTGTCCACTGAAATTTGTCCCCCGAAAGCTTCGAATCTTCAATTAACAATATGGCTGCGCTGTGTGGATGAAACAGACCACGTTTGATGCTTCCAAAAGCTTTAAACAATCAATACTTTCCAGCACACTCACCAGCATAAACAATTCGCACTCAAAACCACCGCACATGGTGGTTCTGCCCATGTCCCCCGCGGTTGCTACAGTAACTAAGGAAAATTGACCAAAATGCCCCTAGTTCAATAATTACCAAAATGCCCTTCACTTTCTAGACCCGTAACTCAGCCATACGAAGTCCGATTTCGGCGTGCCGCCTGTCTACGGACTCAGGGCATCGATACCTACCTAACGGTCCTTGTGTCATGTGAAAATTAGTTGCCAAACGAAAAGTCAACATTTTCGTCCCTAAAGTCCAAATTACGGTAATGCCCCTGAACTTCCGATAGTCATAACTTCTTCCCTGATCGTCCGAATTGGACGTGCCACCTGTCTATGGACTCGTGACGTCCCGAACTACATCACGGTCATTGGTCAAATTCCGGTTGACCCATAAATCAAAAAGTCAACAATTTTCCATACCATTAACAAGGGTAAAAACGTCAATTCGTACATTAAATTACAATATTAAAATTCTCGAATTTCCGGGGTGTTACAACCTTCCCCCCTTAAGATATTTCGTCCCGAAATTTCAAAGAAACAAATGAGGAAATTTTTCTCGCATCTGAGCCTTAGGCTCCCATGTGGCTTCTTCCACATTCTAGTTCCTTCAGAGAATCTTCACGAGAGGGATAGTCTTCCGACGTTGTACTTTGTCCTTTCGATCCAAAATCTGCACTGGTTGTTCCTCAAAGCTCAAATCCCCTCGGAGTTCGATAGGTTGTTCCCCTAGTACATGGGAAGCATCATGTACGTACTTCCGCAGCATCGATACGTGAAAAACATCGTGAACTCTAGAAAGTTCTGGAGGTAGTGCCAATCTGTATGCAACCCTGCCAATCCTCACCACGATCTCATATGGTCCGATAAAACGCGGACTCAGTTTCCCCCGTCGACCAAAACGGATAATCCCTTTCCACGGAGATAAATTCAGGAAGACAAAATCTCCCACTTCAAATTCCAAGTCTCGAATCCGTCGATCGGCATAACTCTTTTGGCGATCCTGTGCCGCCTTCAATCTCCCCTTGATAACCCGAACAGTTTCCAGGGTTAAGTCCATCAATTCTGGCCCTACAGCCGCGCGTTCCCCGATCTCCATCCAGCATATAGGTGCCCTGCACTGTCGACCATAGAGTGCCTCATAGGGTGCCATCCCGATGCTTGTCTGGTAGCTGTTGTTGTAAGCGAATTCCATCAACGACAAATGAGTATCCCATGAATCCTGAAATTGTAGTACACAAGACCTCGTCATGTCCTCCAGGGTCTGAATGGTCCGTTCAGACTGCCCATCAGTCTGTGGATGGAACGCAGTACTGAAACGTAGGGTTGTTCCCAAAGTAGCTTGCAAACTCCGCCAGAACCTGGAAGTGAAACGCGGATCACGATCGGACACGATCGATTCCGGCGTACCATACAATCATATGATTTCCTTTACGAACAATTGAGCCAGTCGATTAGGTTTATAAGTCTCCTGAACGGGCAAAAAATGGGCTGACTTGGTTAACCGGTCCACGACCACCCATACTTCGTCAACTCCACTCTGAGTCCTTGGTAACTTAAAGACGAAGTCCATGGTGATGTGATCCCACTTCCACTTGGGAATCGGAAGTGGTTGCATAGCCCCATAAGGTCTCTGCCGTTCCGCCTTAACCTGCTGACAGGTTAAGCATCTGCTCACGAACTCAGCAATATCCTTCTTCATTCATGGCCACCAATAATGGTTCCAGAGGGTACAGTACATCTTTGTACCTCCCGGATGCATAGCATAGGCAGAACTATGGGCCTCCTCAAGAATCTCGGCCCGTAACTCTGCCACTGCAGGTACACACAAACGACCGAACTTAGCAAGTGCTCCATCATCCCGGATGGTAAAATCCTGTCTCCTATCTGCATCGACCTCAATCCTGTAAATACAGAGTATCGGATCCTGAAGTTGTGCTTCGATGATCCGATCAATCAACACTGGTCGTACATGAAAGCTGGCCAACAAAGCTCCATGCTCATCTGTATCCAAAGTAACTCCCGCCTTCCAGAGTTCCACCAGTAAAAGAAGATACACCATCCCTAGGTGTGCAACAGATCCCGCTGACTTCCTGCTGAGTGCATCTGCCACCACATTGGCCTTACCCGGATGGTACTCAATTGTACAGTCATAATCCTTCAGCAGTTCCAACCATCTTCGTTGTCTCATGTTAAGCTCCTTCTGAGTGAATAGGTACTTTAGGCTCTGGTGGTCGGTGTATATCCGGCACGTTGCGCCGAATAGGTAATGTCTCCAGATTTTTAGAGCATGAACCACCGCTGCCAACTCCAAATCATGGGTTGGGTAGTTCAACTCATGAGTCTTTAGCTGCCGGGATGCGTAGACGATAACCTTGCCAGTCTGCATCAACACGCAGCCCAAACCTTATAGTGATGCGTCACTAAAGACCACGAATTCTCCACTGTCATCCGGAAATGCAAGGACAGGTGCAGTGGTCAATCGATCCTTTAATTCTTGAAAACTCCGATCACACTGCTCGTCCGAAATAAACTTCACTTCCTTCCGAGTCAGACGAGTCAATGGTGCAGCAATTTTGGAGAAACCCTCCACGAATCTCCGGTAGTAACCCGCTAACCCGAAAAAACTCCGCACTTCCGTTACTGTTGTCGGTCTAGCCCAGTTAGTCATCGCTTCTGTTTTCTGGGGGTCCACACTAATCCCATCTGTCGATATCACGTGTCCCAGAAAACCAATACTGCTCAGTCAAAACTGACACTTGCTCAGCTTGGCGTACAATTGTTCTTGTCTCAGCTTCTCCAACACCAACCGTAGATGTTCCTCATGTGCTCGAGCACTCCTCGAGTACACCAAGATATCATCGATGAACACAATCACGAACTTATCCAAGTAGGGTCGAAAAACCCGGTTCATCAGATCCATGAATGCTACTGGAGCATTCGTCAAACCAAAAGGCATAACAAGGAACTCGTAGTGTCCGTAACGGGTTGGAAAAGCAGTTTTCGGAATATCCTCCTCCGAAATCCTCAGTTGGTGATACCCAGACCGCAAATCAATCTTTGAGAAGCACTGTGCTCCCCACAACTGGTCAAAAAGGTCATCGATCCTGGGTAGAGGATACTGGTTCCTCAGTGTCACCTTGTTGAGTTGCCGATAGTCAATGCACAAACGGAGACTCCCCTCATTCTTCTTTACGAACAACACCGGTGCTCCCCACGGTGAAGTACTCGGTCGGACGTATCCCAAATCCACCAACTCTTGCAATTGAGTTTTGAGTTCTCTTAACTTGGCCGGCGCCATCCGGTATGGTGCCTGAGATATAGGTCGGGTACCGGGGAGTAGTTCAATTGTAAACTCGATCTCCCGCGATGGCGGTAATCCAGGTAAGTCTTCCGGGAACACATCTGGAAACTCACGTACCACCGGTATCTCGTCGATACCCGGAGTATCAACCTGATCCGACACGACATGCGCCAGATAACCCTGGCATCCCTTCCGTAGAAGTTTGGTAGCAGTAAGTGTAGAAATCACTTCAGGAGGCGAACCGTCACGCTCCCCCTGAAAGATAACCTCCGGCAAACCCGGGCTCCGCAGAATCACATTCCTACTACAGCAATCGATGAGAGACCCATGCTCCGATAGCTAATCCATCCCCAAAATTACATCGAAGTCGTGGATATCCAGAATAATCAAGTTCGCTGGCAAATCCACATCCTCAATTCTCATCGGGCACCTCCGAATCACCTAATTCACAAGGTACACGTTGCCCATCGGGGTGCTAACACCCATCTCACAATCTAAGGCTGATATCACACCCATCTCCCTTGTTGTTCTTCTGGACCGTTGGCCCACGTTGTGGGCGATCCTGACGTCGCCTCTCGCCCGAAGGGTGTCGTGTCTGGTGTGCCGCCAGACTGGCCTCGACACGCACCGCAGCGTCGGCCATATCTCTCAGAGAAGCATGAGTAGCAGCAGTCACACTTGCCCGGATCTCCCCTCGGAGTCCAAGCGCAAACCTTTGCCATTTGTCCTCCTCCGTGCTCACGAATGATGCAGCGAACCGGGATAGTTTTCCGAAACTCTGCTCGTAGTCCGCAACAGACATATCCGCCTGCTCCAGCCGCAGGAACTGAGCCTCCCGTGCCGCGCGAAACGATCGCGGGTAGTACTAGTCCAGAAATTGGGAACGGAAAGCTTCCCAAGTAGTGGTATGGACAGACCATCCAGACATTTCAAGGCCGTGCCACCACTGGTAGGCTCCTCCTTCCAGTAAGAAGGCCGCCAAAGTGACCCGTTCGCCTGGAGGGCAGTGCATCATGGTGAAGATCCTTTCCCATTTGGTGATCCAATCATGAGCATCTTCGGGGTTTGATCCCTCATTGAAAGGAGTGGCTCCCAGACGCTGATCCCGCTCAATGCTTGCGCATTCCATTTCCCTTTCCAAATCCTCGTCAGTTCGTGTATGAGGAATCCTCCTTGGAGGCATAACCAACTGTCAAGAGGCATAGATCAGTTAACATTATCCCTAAACTCGAAAAGTAACTAGTACTAATCGCTAGTCTAGCATGTTGACCACAACCTAGTGCTCTGATACCAAGCTGACAGGACCTGCCTCGATCCTCCCTGGGACCACATGGGGACGTGCCCTGCTCCCGTCTGACACCCAAAATACATACCAATTTTAACCTCAACAATCAAATGCATAAATAACCAAATCAAAGTTATACATCAAATCCGATTAAACAGATGTCAGACAAGGGATGAAATCCAAAATTACAAGTTGCGAGCACGACTCTAAAATAAACTTGCGGGTAAACCACCCAACATGGATTCAGGTACGCAGAAGTAGATCTATGCCTCAGCCTCAGGTTCCTCCTCTACCTCAGTAGCACCGCCTGGAGGGGTTACCAAAATAATAAGGGTGAGTGGGCCGAAACTCAAGTTTATAAAATCGTTTAGTAAGTAAAAGATATAATTTACCCCTCCGTTTTTCCAAACATGCATGCATCAGCATTTAAAACCATAAATCATATAATATGAACCATAAGACATGTAATAAAATCATAAGATAAATTTTAGCTACTGCACTATACGTTCCGATCCTGACATCCCAGATGCCTGACGTCCCTGACGTCCAATAAGGTCACAGTCTCAAGGCTACGCGTGCCACTCGGGTCTCAATTCCGAGTCCAATCCCCGAACCCCGTTCGGGTACGGCATCTCAAATGCATAGCGTCCTAGACGCTTGACGTCCCTGACGTCAATTAAGCAATCCTGCTCCTGAGTCATTTTACGGTCCGGTTCCTCCGTAGAATGACCCCTCGCAGGCAATGCGCTATAACCACTCCGGGGTACCACATCCGGAGGAGACAGTATCATAAGAATGGATCTATACAGTGCAGTACCAAATACATTTTATTGATATCCACATGCAAAACATATATATACATTTATAAAATCCAAACCGATCTTTAAGTTTCATCAGACGGGTCTCAAGCCCAAATACCGTGAAACGTGCCATAATCATAATTTTAATATCATCAAAACCGTTTCTTGATTCCAGCATGTGAACATATAAGTAAATCGGAAAACATTTAAGCATGCAAGGGTTTAATGAAATCGGGCCCACTCACAGTACAATCCCGCGGTGAACCTACGTGTACGAACTTGTACCGGGATTATCGTACAATTCCTGTCAGTCCTAATCACACGTAAGGGTCATTACAAGTCTTAAACATTTATCCAAAAAGTCCGAAACAGAAACCGGCTCGGGGAACCCTTCAACACGTTTCCCGAGATAACCGGCCCTAGACTGACCCCCCCTAACAATCTCAGATCAACATGGTTAATTCACCAATAATGTTCAGAATGATGAGAGGAACAAAAGTCATGTTGATCGTGATCGGAGATAAGCCCCAACGCGCCCTCACGCGCCGCCAAAAGTGGCTGCGCGTGAAAGTCACGCGCTTGACACTGTAGCTGCTACAGTGTCACCCTCTTCACCCGATAACCCTGCTATTCGGACCTTCAGCCCGCGATATGACCCGGGAAATTAACCCTGAATTTCAACTCGATTTCAATCCAACTTGATCCTAACATGTTATTTACACATCAAATTTAAGTTCTGAGTCATTAATAACCCTCGACAAGTCCCCAATCGACCTATCGACCTGTGATCAACCAATCGGGTCAATCACCAGAACTCATTGGTTTCCAAACCAAAATCAAATTAACCTCCCAGTAATCTTCCTAAGGCTAAAACGAACTAAAACAAATGATCAATTTACCAAGGTATTACCTGTAAGTGATCGTCCAAATCTCTGCAACTCCACTGAAACAGAAACCTCAGTTCCAATCCAACAGTGGCTGGTTCCTCTTAAATTTGATATGGCTAAGTTCCAATTGCTCCCAGAAAGCTAAACCAGGCCTTGGTTTGGCCCAACGAGCACCAGAAATCAAAAAGTCAACAATTTGCCATACCATTCATAAGGGTAAAAACGTAAATTCGTACATTAAATTACAATATTAAAATCCTCGAATTTCCGGGGTGTTACATAAACTACGTCACGGTCAACGGTCAAAGTCCATTTGACCCTCCGAACGAAAAGTCAACATTTTGACCACATAGGGGAAAAATCGTCATTTTTCACCGAACGTCCACTAATCCTCGTCTAATCCCCGATTAGTCTCGCTAATCCGTCATTAATCCTTAATTAATCCGCTAATTCGGGACGGGTCGTTATAGTTTAGATCCACCTTTTAGGGGTATTAACCAATGGAATGAGTGATAAGTGTCACTCATCCAAGGGTCCCACCAAAAATATCTACCCAATCAGAATTAATTAATATTTTATTCGGAACTCGAGACGTAAATCCCCGATTTCGCTCCCGTGACCATAACTTTTTCGTTCGACGTCCGATTTCGACGTGCCGCTTGCCTATAGATTCGTATCGACCCGATCTACGTAACGGTCCTCGGCCCTTGGCCATTAGACCTCCCGGGTCAAAAGTCAACATTTTTCCCGACTAGGGGCAAAACGGTCATTTTACACCGTTCATCTGATTTCGCTAAACTAATCACCGATTAATCTCACTAATCCTTCATTAGTTATTAATCTAATCCCAAAATTCGGAACGAGTCGTTACATACACTGTGTGTGAATTCGAGCGAGAGCATAGCCATGAGTTGGCAACCACACTGCATTCACCCTATCTAGTTTCGCATAGGCGGGTACTGGAGCTTGAAATAGCCCAAGCCAATTCTATGCGACAGGCTTGTATACGAACAAGTAAATGTTATGAATATATGGTGTATCAAGCTGGGGGCTACGTTCATGTTGGTTTTAGTATCAAAGATCTTCACAAAAAGTTGTATAGAAACCAACGTGCTCTTGTACTTGAAGGTGACTCAGAGGCTGCTGATAACGCCCAAACTACGCATTAAATTAAACACGTAATTCGGGTGTTATGCAATTTAAACCCTTTTTGTGTAGATGTAGTATTGATAAATATGGATCGTTCTTAACCGGGGAAATTAGGGAACATTAATAATATGTTAGTTAAAAAGAATAATGAACAGTCAAAGAATAATGAATTAAGTAATTAAAGAATTAAATAATTAAATAATTAAATAATTAAGAATTAAAGAATAAATGAATTAAAGAATGAAAGAATAAAATATTTAATGAATTAATGAAATAAAGAATAAAAGAATAAAAGAATAAAAGAATAAAGAATTAAATAATAAAAGAATAAAGAATTAAATTGGGGGTTTGGGAAGATTGTAATCATAGGATAAAGAAAACAAGTAAAAATAATTAAGAACTTAATTCTACTTTTACTTTAACTTTTGTGCAAGTGAACTTTCTTCAAACACATATTTTTACCAACACTCTAACATCATGCTCATATTGAACCAATCACGAAATCCTACCTTAATCATTTCAAATACATACATACATTTTTCAATATTATAAGTGCACCGAACAGGGGTCATAACACTTATAATACGATTCACCTTACGTTATTGATTTCAATGTGTGTCAAACATTTAAATCTCTTCAATTTTCTACTAAGTACACCGAACAGCGGTCATAAACACTTAGCATAGAATTGAGGTTTAAGCACTAAAACATATGAAGTAAAAGAAATTCAAAAAGTAAAACACACGGGGATTGCATTCTTACTTACAAATGTTAGAAATAAAATACCAACACATATATTGAATTATAAGTAAAACCAAAACTATAACAAGAATTTAAGTAAAGGGAATAAAGTTACACTTTCGGAACCCAAGAACAGGTTGTGATTCCAAAAATGGATGGAAACAATGGAATGTTATTCATAAGGAACACCGAACAGCGGCTAGAACCTTATGAAGATGGAGGATAAAACATTAGAATGCGGACTTAAATTATAAATTTATTTCGGAAATACTTGGCCTAGATATTTCTTAAGGAAAACATAAAAATGTGTTTAAGAGATCTCAAAGAAAAATCACAAGAACAAAGTAAAGAAGAAATGTAATTAAGAAATAACATAAAAATAACATAAATTGAGAATAAGAATTAAAAGGAAACTAATTAATAAGAAAATCTACAAGAATTTAAAATGGTCCCCAAAAATAAAGAATAAAAAGAAAGAAGATGAACTAAAAGGAGAGAAGAACTAGAGAGAAATTACAAAAAGAGAAATAAAATGGGAGAAAATGGGAACCCTTTACAAGTGAAATGGCCTCCCTATTTATAGAGGGAGGCCTAAATATTCAAAATAAAAATACAAAATGAAATAAAATAAATGAAATTATGATCAATGATGGAAAATGATGATTTTGGGCTGGTTTGGTGCTGGAAAATGGCAGAAAATGCAGAAAATGGGAGCAGGTTTGCTGCAGGGCATGGCTCGGCAGGCTGTGGCTGAAAAGCAGGTCATGATTTTGGACTGGGCACACTGACAGGGCAGTTGCCGAGTTGGTGGCAGGCTGCAAGCGTAGGTGAGTTTAGAGCACGCGCTCTAGGTGGATGCCTTCATTTTGGAACGCACGCGCCGAAAAAAGAAGTAAGTTTTCAGTAGATGGCTGCCAGCGCGCGACTGGGCTGAGAAAAGCTTCTGGGCTTCCGTTTTTGGGCCTGGCGCTTGGAAAGGCTGGGCTGCGTGTAGGCTTGACCGGAGTGGGCTTGCGAGCTTCTGAAATTTGGGCTGGACAATGAAAAAAAATGGGCTCCAATTAAAAATGAATTTGGGCTTACAAAATTAATAATAATTTATTTATTTAATTAAACCGACTTTCGTTCATAATTTCTTCGTTATAATTCCGATCGGGACGATTTTTTCGCCAAAACACTCCAAATTATAAACTTTATTTATTTAAATAGAAATATCACAAAATAAATTATTTAATCTAATTATTTATTATTTTAATATTAAAAGTCAAGTATAAAGAGTATAAAATAATATAAAATAATGCTTAATAACGACCTATCAGCTGCCCACTCATAGATGAATGCAAAAGCATCAACAGATTCGGGGTTCTACTACAGATTCATGGTTGACAAAGAGGAAAGGTTGGCAAATTTGTTCTGGCAAGACTCGGAATCATTATATGATTATACTTGTTTTGGAGACGTGATTATGTTTGACAACACTTACAAGACAAACTTGTATGGCAAGCCCTTGGTACTTTTTGTGGGTATGAATAATCATCGTATGAATGTGGTTTTTGCATCAGCTCTTATATGTAATGAGACAACAGACACATATTGTTGGCTATTGAAGACATTTTTGGAGTCAATGGGAGGGAGGCTGCCAATTTTTGTCTTCACTGATGGTGATGAAGCAATGCGAAGTGCAATACAGACAATGTTTCCCGGAGTGCGCCATCGATTATGTTCTTGGCATCTTTTGAGGACTGACTCGGAAATCACTAATAATCCTCCTCTCCTACTGCTTTTCAAGGAATGTTTGTATCAACACATTACCAGAGAAGAATTTGAAGTTAAGTGGAGGTTAATGCTTGACCAATTTAAACTCCATGAAAATAAAACAATGAAGGGTCTTTACAAAAGAAAAGGGAGATGGGCTAAAGCGGCCTTCAGAGGCCATTTTTTGGGAGGAATTTCTAGCACTCAACGGTGTGAGAGCATGAACTTTTGCATGAAAGATTTTATGAAGCGATCATCAATGAAGATTCAAGAATGTGTAAGCCAATTGGATCGGGGGGTATTGCGAGTAAGGAATAAGTGTGCAATGGAGGATTTTCGAAATTTTAACTCAACCCCTGTTTTGACCACCCCCCTAAGAATGATTGAGAAACATGCATCAATGGTTTATACTGAAAAGGTGTTCTATATTGTTCAGGCCGACATAAATGCGGTGGCTCAATTAAATGTCATGGCGCCAGCTACGTTCCCCAACTACTTCAAGGAGCAAAACGAACGTATTGAGTGCAACTGTTACAGTTTAGAGTCTAAAGGCACTCCATGTAGTCATATTTTTGGAATGATGAAGTGGTAGGGGATGATGGAGATTCCCACAAGTGTGATATTGAAAAGGTTTACGAAAGTGGTGAGGCAAAGAGTCCCATTTCAGAGAAAGTAGGATACCTACTTTGATGATGCTGTTAAAGCCGCTAGATACGGGGCGATTGGCACAATGTGCAAGAAGTTGTGGCATGTTGCTTCCAAAAGTAGTGAATCATTCAATGAGGTAAAACTTGAAGTTGCTTCATTGACCACAAAATTCGAATTATTCACACGTAATGAAGAAGGTTTTTATGACAAAGTTGGAAGCATAGGCCTAAAAGATAAGATCATAAGAGATGGCAACACTGCAACTGCAAAGGAAAATGACAAACCCCCACACACCTTTGGGAAGTATAAGTCAAAGACAAAAAGACAAGCTTGTAGTATATGCAGAGTATGCGGTCACGCGAGGACAACATGTCCATTGCGCCCCGGAGGGAAAAATAACACTGGTGCTCAATTGACAGCCGAGGGTGAGTGGTCGTCTTTATCTTCAAGGGAGGATTCTAATTCATTTCGGCCTGGATCCACAGTTTCCCAATCTAAAGGATTAGTAGATAATATCCAACTAAATAAATACTCCTCCCTCAACCATCAAGGAACAAGCTGGTATGCATCCTAAGACTAGCATCCATTCATTAGTTTGTAGTCTTTCTTTAGTAGGAATTGCATGATCAGCCAAATTAAGTCTAGGAGGTGCAATTAAACTAATAAATGTAACGATCTGTCCCGGGAATCGGGATTAGATTAGTTGTTATTGACGGATTAGTGAAGTTAATCCATGATTAGTTGGTTGATTTCAGACGGACGATGCGAAATGACGATTTTGCCCCTAGAATGGGCATAAATGTTGACTTTTAGTTCGGGAGGTTAAATGGACTTTTACCGATGACCTTGACGTAGTTCAGGACGTCACGAGTTCATAGACAGGTGGCATGCCCAATTCCGATATCCGAGGAAGAAGTTATGACGTTCGAAAGGTTGAGGGTATTTTCGTAATTAAGTTTAAAAGGGGGAAAATGTTGACTTTTTATTTGACCATTAGTTTCCACACAAACCGAGGACCCTTAGATAGATCTCGACGTTCTGAGTACAATGACAGGCGGCATGCGTTCGTTGGAGGTGGAACGATAAAGTTACGGGTCTAGATAAGTGAGGGGTAAAATGGTCATTTGAGAAGGCAGGGGCATTTTGGTCTTTTTGAGGCATTGGGATCCGTGCCTAGTAGGATGAGGACACTTGGTTGTTTTGGATTTGTTGCCCATGGGAAATTGGACACATGGCCATGTCTGGAAGGCTGTGGAAACATTGGGTTTTATTTGAAACAAAATGGTGGCACGTGTTGAAAAACAGAGTGCTTTTGAAACCGTGAGGAGACCATTGACACAACCCCTTTAATCTTCATGCATGCCTTGGATTGGTGAATGAATTAGACTGAGAATGTTGAGGCATCGATCACGGTGGTGGCACGGTGGTCTACGACGACCTGAAGTGCTGAGAACCTGAACCAAGCCCTCGAAATCCTGTTTCAACTGGAAATGCTAACTCTTGTTATCATGGGATTCGATCGAGGTAGTTACTGGGACTGAGTTGCTGGAAGTATTAGGAGTTGGTTGAGCCCCTATTCGAGGCCTGAGTCGACCGGTAAGAACCTTTGCCATGAAACCGTCAGTTTAGTTTTAAAAATGGCAGTTTTGACTTGATTAGTTTTAATCGAATTGGTCTTTTGGATGAGGTCCCTGGAGTTACCAGCAAGTGATCAAGGCTGAAACCATGGCCTGAGATGGCCAAAACCATGGAAACCGTACGGAGGACAACGGACCGGTTCGCAAAAATCGATTGAAGGTATGATGGTTTAGTTTGGTTTTCAAATTCTGAGCTTAGGAATCTCTTAGGAGCAATGAGTTGGGACTGTAGAGTTAATTAGGGTTGAAAACGGTCAAAATTGGACAAGACAGCACCGTGAACCGGCCATGTCGGTTCGGCCTGAATCGTGAACCGGTCGGACCGGGTCGATACAAGGTTGAAGGTGATACTGTGCTGGCGCGTGAGGCCCACGCGCAGCGCCTTTGGGGGACGCGTGTGGGCGTTTGGCATAGTGTTTGAGAATGGTTCCAACACGACTTTTAAAGTATTCGATGTAACGAACATTTTGGCGCTGGTTTCGAGTCGATCAGACATCATCTCGATATGTTTCGGGATGTCCGAAGGTTTTAGGGCTCGTTTAAAAATAGTTAAAAATTCGGGAAACTTACGGGACTTAAGTATAAGCTTAAGGAAGTAGTTAGTGTCCTCGTTATGGTATTTGGACAGGTTTAGGAAAGCCGAGGATAGCTGATTGGCCGGGAACGGCGTAAGTGCGCTCGTATCGAGACGACGTCGGAATGGTCTGTAAATGGGCTTTGATTTCTAACTCTTGATGCATGCATATATGTTTTTATATGTTTTCTATACGTTATTCTATGATTTGAATTATGATCTTGATGGTTTACGGTTTTGCACGTTTTTTGAAAGAAATTACGGAATTTCACTTTTTATGAGATTTCAATGAATATTGTGATTTGAGCTTGGTTTTAATGATTTGATTTCGGGATTTGAAATACGATTTGATTTCAATGAAAGTAAAAGGATTTTGGAAAGTGATTTCGGGCTTAGAGGCCCAGTTCAAAAACTGGTTTTGAGAAACGTGATTTCGGGTTTTTGAATCGGATTTCCAGAATGACGATTTTGGATTCAGTTGAGAACTTGAAAGTGGATTCCGGGTTTGGGTTCAGAATGGTTATTCCGGATGCCGGCTTACGGGATGATGGTTTCAAACTCGGATTTGGAAATGGATGATGGATATGAGTTCTGAGTTTGGATTCAGGATTCTTATGAGATTGCAGATTCGGATTCGGAAATGGAAAATGGTTTTCAAATGGTTTTGGATTGGATTTGCTGGATCTGGTTATTGGGTTTAAAGACCCGGATTATGATTATGACAGGGGCTGGCCCGGATTGGGTTTAAAGACCCGGATTGAGTTTAAAGACTCGGGAGTTTAAAGACTCGGATATTGATATTTCCCCCATAGGCCTGTTGAGTTTAAAGACTCGGGAGTTTAAAGACTTGGATATATCTAGCAGGTTCGATGGATGGAAATGTGGTTTCAAATATGTTTTGGTTTTCACTGAGATTGATGATAATGGTTTTCGATGGTTTTGGGCTGAGGTCCGGGATTTGAGCAAGGAAACTGTGTTTGGTTTTCTTACATGGTTTGCTTATTTTGAAAATAGAATGATTTTTATGACATGACTTCTGATATGCATGCATTGGTTTTTAAAATGGAGGGTATAAATGTACTTGTTTTATGAACTGTTTTAAACTTATACTTTATTTTGTCCACTCACAATCTTTTCGTGTTTTCGATACCCTCCAGGTTGTTGCGGCACGGGCTGTTGATCGAGAGAGACGGAGACATCACACCCGCGATCCACAGTAGTTCGGTATACTCTGGGAAAACCGGTTACTTTTCGGATGGTTAGATCGAAAATCTCTTGTTCGACTTATGTGTCGCATGAAGGTGGGGCGTCGGTTTAGCCTTCGTGTCATGTGTAAGTTAGACGGGATCGAGATTTAGCCCTTAATCCCTGGGGATTAGGGGTGGGTCCTGTCAATAAAAGTCGTACCAATTGAGGTTGGTATAAACGCGCTTCGTCGTAATAGTGCGGCATTTGTGATGCCAAATATGGTGTTTCTTGTTGGGTTGTGTTGTATTCCCTTATTTAGTAGGATTACATAATTCTTGTAATTCTTACTATCTTTCAGCCATTGGTACCTTTTCACTTCAAGGATTTCAATATATGCCGACAATGATGTGCCCTCCAAATATTGCATTTGGACTAATGAGTGTTGTTCTTACAATTGACACTGATTGCTTATATTTGGTGTGGGAATATAACAGGCATCCACAATAGAAATCCAGGTACCTTCCATTTAAGTATCTTGATATAAATTCACTTCATTGCGTATTTCGCAATTATAATTGTTTTATTGTCACTAATGCGAGACTTGATTAACCCTAAATATTTTGTGTACAGGGGAACCTTGTCGTTAGATGTGGGTGAGTAAAGATTAGACATATTTGTCATTTCTGATAAGGATTGCTTGAACCCTAGTTAATGTCATGAAGAATGAAGTATTTGGCTATGCCGTGAAACATTTGAATATGGTGTTCATCTGAATTCGATGCATCCTTATTTTAGTTCGTTCATACCACATTTAGGAGTTTAGGACTTCCATCCAAACCAATTTGTAGTTGAGTTTTCAACCGAACCCTAGGTGAGACGGTTTGTCATGTGTAAATGATAATGTATCTATACTCTTGACTATTGTGTTCGTTCCGATGCTAGTGATTTCATAATGCCCTGAAATGATTGCTTCCTATTAATATGCTATACTACATGTTGCATATTTTATTTAACTGCTTTCATGTTGTAATTGTCAAATAGGAATTGTTATTCATTTGAGTATGAATCATGAATGTCCACAAAAATTAGAATTGAATGTGTTACAAACTTTTGCAATGGTGAGCTACTGCATAAATGCTTCATCAACTGTATGAAAGTCACACTGGACTGCCTTTATCAAAGTAAAAATATTTATAAGACAACTACAAATTATGGGTTTGACATGGGACCATGTTTGCATAATGAAAGTAGTAACCAAAGTTACACATTTGTAGGTATCCTTATAAAATCCCTTCCTTCACTCCTTATCTTCATTCGCCCACTGTAATTGATGGCCAAAGATTCCTATCTTTCCTCCTGGGCGATGTAATCGTTCCACTTCAAGGAAAGACGTGACATCTGCAACAGTTATAGATTGTAAATGGATCTTAAATCCAAATTCAAGAACATCATACACCAAGTAAAAATCATACTTGAGGATTTCTACAACCAAAAGAAATGAAGTAATCTTGAAAGTCCAATCAATGGTAACCTAAAATCAATCTCTAACCATCTTTCTGATACTTCAACTCGTCACTTGTCCCTTTTATACTAAACCCCCCCCCCCCCCCCCCCCCCCCCCCCCCCCCCCCCCCCCCCCCCCCCCCCCCCCCCCCCCCAACACCATGGCCAACACAAACTGCTAAAAATTCAAATAATAATACAATTCCACTCCATACACTGAGCTGAGGGATTAATGTCATGCCAACCAAACTTTTACCACGGTAAACATTCATCTTATTGTCCTTCCACCTTCAAATTTCAACCCAATACGGGAGACGCGGGGTCAAGTGGGTGCCTTTCTTTCAAACTTGAAAATTAGAAATTAACAAAATAAAAGTCCCCTTCAAATCCAACAAACCCGTCGTACTCACTAGCTTGGGCTCTTACCTTTATATAGGCTTTTACTATAACCAATAACCTTAAAGAACAAACAGTAATCAGAGTTCTAAGTTCAAAACTATACTGTGGGCCTGGCGGATCCAGGTTCGACATTAGTTTTTATTCCAATTTGATCCTTAATTACCAAAATTCTCGACGATTTTCTGATAATCGACGACAATTTATTGATATTTTCTTCACCGGTAAGTAGTGCTCGCCGTGGCCTGCGCGCCCATTTCCCTATATGCCGCTACAGCTTCTATGTATACATAGCTAGCTAAGTACTTCCCTACAAGCACCAAACACTAAAACAACGCATACACATTATTCTGACGATCGATATCCATCGTTTTTTTTTTCAATTTATATATAACGTACACTGATAAATTGATAATGCAGCTAAGCTTGGCTCCAAAATGTAGAAAAATTAGTAACAGAAAAAGTATGCAATTAATTCATTATCAAACATCAAATTATTTCATACCTACTTAATTAATTGAAGGTGATGCGATGGATGATCATGTGTAGCTGGACATATTTGTTATGTGAATTTAATTCGTATATTATCCAATTTTATCATATGATTTTGTCATTTTTATACTTAGAATTGTAAATAAGAAATAACGTAATCTCGAGTAAAGAAAAATAGAGCGCGGAGCACGCCGAAGAGCCTCGCGCAAGCGCGGAACCACCTGCAGTGAGGCTAGTATACTTATTATGTAAACAAAAAATACCTAATACCCACTTCATATTTTCATTATTTTCGTACAAATCTCTCGGCACGATATCCGAAAAGGAAATTGGTATAAAAATCAAATAGTAGGAGCCGCTTAATTCTTGATTAAAAAAACGTGCAAGCCACTCTTGACACGTGGAGGTTTAGAAACGAAGGGATATAATGGCCTATTTTAGCAAAGAATGTGCTAAACAAAGGGAGGTTTCCTCTTCATATGATGCGAATAATTCAATAATAAGAGTACAAATTAATGTTTCAAAAAGTATAATACAATATTCCTTCTCTTACATGAATCATGTTCCTCCAAGTAGTTTACACAATGAAAACCCATACGAATATAACAACCGAATATAACTAGAGAAAAGCCAACGAAACTGAAAGCAAAGAGAGGCAAACATAATCGATCTAATGTTATTTTATTTACATTGCAATATTGTTTACATTGGAAAAAAAAACATAATTGTGCTTCTTCCATTTGTTAGTGCATGCACCCGCAATATGAAGCATTTAAATTAGAGTAATTAGTTAATTTTTTATATGACTTTGTATTGAACTATCAAGTCTGAAGGAGTGAAAACATGAAAGATGCATGTTGCCCATTCATCTGTCTAATAAGAATTCATTCAGCCACAATAAAAAGCAATAATCCAGCAATGATGATGAGTATGAAAGAAGATAAAATGTGAACTAATGCTTCTCAACTCTGCCGATGAATCCCAATGAAAAGACCATCTTTGTTAACTTGGCATCTGCAGTTTGCTACTAAAACACCCACAACAAAGAGAAAAATAAAGAATATCAATTTATGGGATATGAATAAATTATTATGAAAATGAAGAAGACCCAAGTGAAAAAGAGTGATCTAATCCTAACTACTACACTCATCTACTCTAAATTCCAAATCCAATCCAATAAAAATTCATAAAAACATTTAATCAAAACAACCAATCAAAATTTATCGCTTGATAGTGCCAGTGGAGTCCATTACCCAGAATATGTATAGCTAGCCTGCAGTATCAAACATGAAAAACAGACATGTCACATAACATCTGAGGGAGAGTAGAGAGAGAGGGAAAAAAAAAAAGGAAAAGATCACATGGTGACTGGTGAGTATGGAGAAGAGAAAAGCTAAACTAATGCACTCTAGCTCTGCCCATGAATCCCAATAAAAAAAATAATCTTTGGCAACTTGGTATTCGCAGTTTGCTATTAAACCAGCCACAACAAAGAGAAAAAGAGAGAATATCAATTTATGGGAAGTGAATGTATTATTATGAAAATGAAGAAGATGAACGCAAAAAAGAGTGATCCAATCTTAACTACTATAGTCATCTACTCTAAATTCCAAATCCAATCCAATAAAAATTCATAACAAAATTTAATCAAAACACACAATAAAAAATTACCTGAAAAATCACCCAAAACCAAAGGGAAAACCAAATTCTCCTTCACCCTCAACCCTTCCAAATGTAACTCATAGAAAATCTTCCTCTGCTCATTACACATGAAAAACAGAGAGCTTGAAACTCAAAATTTGAACAAAAAATCCAAAAGAAAGCTATTGAGTCTTGAAAGTAATAAGCACCTACACAAATCAACAAAGAAAAACTCAAAATTTTGAGAAATAAACAACACACTTGGATATATGAAGAGTTTATCTTTTCTGTTTGTGCTCTGTTATTGCAATTATAAGCAAAAAATTATGAATGGAATCTAATTATGAAAATAGGTAAGTGTTCAAAAACAAATTTGATAACTCTAAAATCAGGCTATATAATCCATCACATAACCCAACTAAATTATCAATTTATTAGAACAGATTTTAAATAAACTGATAAACAAAATCTTAAACATGAGAATGAATAGCCAACATTTAAACTGAAATAGAATCAATCAAACTCCAATTCCTTTTATGAAAACAAAGTAATTTTATCAACAACATTTGCAGGAACAAAAACCTGAAATCTTGGAGATTGAGAAGGAAGATAACAATCAAATTAAAATAAAATACTAAAAATTTTGACGCTCAATTTTCCATCAGTTCATTTTGACAAATAAAAATGTTGAAACCCAACTAACATATAAACCAATCCAATCAAACACAAAATAACCTCCGCTGAATTTAACAAATTGAGAAGGAACCAAAACGAAAGAAAGCAGTAAACAATACTTTCAAAACAACATGAATAAAATCTGCCTAAAAACAAACGTAAAGTAAAAGTAAACTCTTCAGTAAGAATCTTAATAATTTTAACCTCCTCTCAACTTGAAGCTTCATGTTGAAATTGGAACTCAAACTAATTTCTTCTTTTAAAAAATTCAAACTAATTGTCGTATAAATGGTACCTCACTGAGACGGCTTCTTCTTCCTCTTACAACCAACCAATCAAACTAATTGTCGTATAAAAAATTCAAATTAATTGATTACAAAATGCAATGAATGATATGACCCTAAATATAGAATGAGATAACCGAACCAACCAAAAGCAATTTGTTAGTAATTGGACGAATGAATTACTCAATCATTAAGCATTCATAAAGGAAAAACATCCAAACAGCAGGCGAACCTCAATAAAATGAGTACACAAAACCTTAACATTATCAAATGAGTACACAATACCTCTGCAGCCAACACAAACTTCTTATCTCTCCTACAAACCCTCCGTAGCCAACACAAATTCCAAACAAAAAAACTAAATAAACTGAAATAAATTAAGTGCAGAATCAACTTGAACCTTGGAAGAGTCTACATGCGTGAAAGAGATAGGATCGGAATTGAAGAAAATTTTAGGGCATTGAGGACGATGAACTGAGTATCAAGGAGAATATCGAGGTCGATTGTGACGGAGCCGCCGATCTCACAACGAAAAATTTAAAGAGCACACTATCGATCTCACAACGATCTTCTTCTGCCCTTACATATTCAAATCCAAAAACGATGCATCCATCAAAAAATCAAAGGAATGTTTAAAAAAAAAATCAAAAAAATTATACACAAATATTTGATCATATATAATAAGGAAGTAGAAAAAAAAACCTCCCAACCTGTCAATATTGAATATAGATAGAGGGATTACTGCTACGCACGATATAGACGGAGGGATTGAGCGGTTTGATGTTTGTGGGTTATCGTTGGAGCATGACGGAGAATCCTAATTTCTCTTTGGGAATTGGAGACAGGGGGAATGATCCACCGGTTGTGATTGCATGATGGGGGAGTTGGGATTTTGATCGGACGGGTGAGGAGCGTCGGCCTGGTAAGGCGCGGATGGCAAGTGGGTTTAGTGGGGGACGGTTTGTTAGTTTTGGAACATAAGCGGTTGCCTTTTTTTTAATTATTAAAAGAGAGAAGTAGTTGCCATTTGGGATTTTGGGATTGTTCATTCACAATCGCCGAGTTAATAGGGCCATTTTTTTAATAATTAATTTTTTATTTTCCAATTTTAATTTTAGATAATATAATATTACCTTTGAGTCCTCATTGTATTTAATTTTTGTTGCTTTAGAATTATTATTAAGTAAGGGCATATTCGTCCAAAAAGTTGGTGAAGCTTATTAGACCTCTTAACTTTATAATAATAGAGATAGAGATATTAGTGAAGAGGATTTGGATTGTGCCTCTAGAGCCATAAATTACCAAAAATTGTGGAGCTGACCCGTGTTCCACAATTCTCAAAATATCTAATTTGCCTCTAGTAATGATATTAACGGCTCACAAATACTCGCACATTAAATAATGTATTCCAGCTAAATATATTATTTAATGGGGTTAAAATCTAAATAATATTAATTTTATTATTCTTAATAATGAACAATTAATATTGTTGATGCACAAAATGTGCCAACTTAGGGAGTGAATGATGCTCTTCCACGTGCCCTGTGTGAACCTGAAAAGGAAGGAAACTGGTCGGTCGGTCAGAGTATAAGCACCGGTGTGGTACCGGCCCAAAGGTACTCCGACGCCCAAATCAGTTGTCGGTCTAAGGTTTAAAGGGTAGCGGAGAGTATACTGTAAAAGTAGTAGTAAACAGTAAATTGCTTAGTTACCTTTGTACGATAAGTGGACCCCTTTTGCATGGGTGCATCGAATATAATATTTGTATTTTCCCGATGTGGGACAAATATCAATGCGATGTGGGACTGACACGTGGAGGTGCCATCTAGACCCGACCAGGACTTGTTCGCGTGAGTGGGCCTGGACCCCTTGGGCCTGTGCTAGGCGGTGGTACTGGGTCGACCGGTCGGTCTGGGCCAACGCACCGACCGACAAGAGCTGGTCCTCTGGAGTCGGCTGGTGGCAAAGTGTTGGAAGAGGGCTGGGCCGACGCACCGAGCCAGGTGGAGGGCTGGGCCTCCGAGATTGGGTCGGATTGGTGTTGTCTCAGTAATGGACTAGGCCTTCAGTCAGTATGGGCTTCATGTGCGGTCTGGACCGATATGGTATGAACAGAAGTCCCCCAAGTTCGTGACCGAGGTGGAATTTCTCGGTTGGGCACTTGCAAAAAGAGTGCCCCAGACCGGATGTACATGCCTTCAGTCCCCCAAGTCCCCCAGGCGAGGGATTGAAACGTGCAGATGCGCTTGGTGACAAAATGCGGGCGGTAGACCGAGACGTCATGATTCGGACGGTGTGGGCGGGAGAAGACGCTAGTAGGTGTGGCAGTCGAGGAGCCACCTACGCAACGATTCAGTGGAAATGACAGTTGAAGGAATCAAGGAGCCATCTGTGTTGTGTGTCAGTCGGCTGACGGTTAGTATCCCCGACCGTTGGTGTCAGCGGAATTTATGGTCACGCGTGCCCCGTGGGGGACAGCTGTCTGCGGTAATAATTGTCACGTGGAATAAGGCGACGCTTCGATTACCGACCTGGGCCTATAAATACCGGGTGAAAATAGCATTTTTACCCTTTTTACGTTCATGCGATCTGCTGGTGCGTGCATTGTCTTTGGTGTAGGTGATTTCCGGCGAGTATTCAGATAACCTGTCACGGTGGTACAAGCTCCGGCGAGGACATTTTGCCTCCGAATCATAAGGTAAGACATTCTTTTCTCCCGTTAGCTTGTTCTTTGCGGTGCTTTTTGTTTGTTTCTGGGGAATGAACTATGGATGAACCGGGGTTCGGACAAGGGTCAATCCTTGTAAAACACGGTTCGGTGTTCAAGAGGTTTGCTTGTTTGTCTGTATTCCCTGCTCATAATGGTGCAATTTTTGAGAGGGATAGCCAATCCAATGAAGTGCGGGACTACGACGAGGAGGAACAACAGAGTTCCTAGGTAGACGGAGGCGCTTCGGTAGAGGGTACACCGACGAGGCGAGGGGCCCAGAATGCTGCCAGGGGTGACCAGACCGGGGTGTCGACGTCCGGTCGATCGAGGGTGGAGAAAACCCTGACCAGTAAGAAAGGGGTGGCTAGTGCGAGCACGGCTCGGGCCGCTGAAGCTCCTACCGAGGAGGCTGACACGGTGGTATGGTCGATTGTCACCTATGAGAGTCGAGAGACAGAGGCGTCAGTGAAGAAATTCAGGTCAGCATGGGGTGTACCAGAGGATGTGGAGATGCGGGTGGTCGATCCAACCGAGCTACCCAGTGAGGCTCCAGAGGGATGGGCCTTGCTCTATACCGAGTTGTATAGCCACGGCGTCCGGATGCCCCTACACCCATGGCTGAGGAGGATGATCCGAGGGCTGGGCGTGGCCCTCGGTCAGCTGAACTCGAATGTTTGGAACATTCTAGTCAGCCTATATGCTGCCTTTGCCAGAGCTGGGGAGAGTTCATCTATGACATACTGTCCTCCTAGAAGACGTACAAGAACAAATTTATCTACGTCGGTGGGAACTGGGGAGGACGAGGCATACCGTCATCTTTCCAGGATCTAGGTGCCGAGGGTCGGTCGTTGCTTTAAAACTGAACTGCCAATATTGTAGGTCGGTGGACATGGCTGACCGATGTGTTTTCAGTGCAGATATTCTTCCCGAGGCGATCCCCACCGCTGAAGAGAGGAAGGCCTGCGAGCGGGTCAAGAAGATGTGTATCGCCCCGTGGCGCTACCGAGAGGTGCTTCGGGTACCCCGACTGTTGCATGAGGTCGGTCTGATCCCCAATCTTGGTAAGTAGCCATGTCGTTATACTTCACATTCTTGTGTTTTTTTTTCTTTGGTGACACTTGGTGTTTGATGCAAGTCGTCCCTAAAGACGTTAAAAAAAGGATTGACCGAGCAGCTGAGGAGGCAAGGAAAGAGCAGAAAATGTCCGGGTCGGAAGAGCAGAGGAAGGTGGCTGGGTCGGCAAGTTCTGCTCATAAGAGGAAGCAGGCCCCGAATGCCAGCTCGGGATCCCAGCAGTCACCTGATTTCAACCCCAGGGCGGCCGAGAGGCTTGGAAAACTATTCGGTGTCGACGGGGGAGGAGGAAGTGCCAGCTGAAGAATCCGATGGCCGCGTCGGCGGCCGCCCCTGCTGCACCGAGGCAGCTGAAGAATATGATGCCCGAGTCGGTGGACGAACGCACCGAGCCGGAGGTCGCGGCTCCGGTTATTGATCTGGAGGGGGGTCAGGAGGACCTCGATCCCTTACTCCCAGCTGACGCCCTGGTCAGGATCATGATTACGGAGAACGAGGCTGAGTGGGAAAGACAGGTCTGGAACTCGCTCGCTAAGACCGCGGAGGAGGTGAGGACATAGGTCGCCATTCCTGACTCCATCGAGATGGCCTTCCCCGAGCCGCCATTTACCTTCTGGGGAGCACCGCCGCCGGCCGGTCCTCAACCAAAAAATGCACTCCTGCAGCAGGAGGTGTGCCCGAAGAAGTTCGAGCCATCTAGGTCGGTCCCGCCGCGCCGCTCTGAGGCTGCTCTCATAGCTAAGCAGTCGGCTCAGCAGCACTCGAGTTGGGGTGGCCCACTTGCAGGAGGAGATCGATGGGAGGATACTTCTGCCTCGGTCCGCGAGCGGATACAACCGGTCGTAGACAACATGGCGGCGGGTGCTCCAAGGAGCTGCGCGGTCTGGGTACCTGTTCCCGGGAAGCAGTCCCCGATCGGTTGTTCAGGTCTATGGCTGCTACCTCCCATGTAAGTAACTCGATCTGCTTTAACTTGCGTTTTGTCCTTTGCTTTTGGTATTTTTACTAACTCGTGTGTTGCTGCAGCCCCTCGGTCGGTTGTTTGTCAGCTACTCCGACGCTCTGGACCGAGCGGCTTCCGCGGAGGAAGAGAACAAGCAGATGAAGGAGCAGGCTGCTAATGCTGCTCGGGAGTCATTGGAGACCGAGCAGATGCTAAAGGCGGAGGCCGAGTCGGCTCGGGATGCAGTGGAATAAATGGACCGGATGCTTCAGGCTAAGGAGCATATGCTGACAGAGCTGGAGGCTCGGCTCAACATGTATGTCGAGGAGGTCAGCGCTGGGCAGCGGGCTACTGAGGAGGCGGATCGGTTGAGGGCCAAGCTGGAAAAGGTCAGCAATGAGAGGGATTGCTTCAAGCTGGAGGTCGAGCAAGGGAAGGCTGAGGTCAGCCAGTCTCACGCGGAGCTGGCTAGTCAGCGGGCGGAGACCGAGCGTCAGTCGGCCCGGGCGGAGCACTGCAAAGAGGCCGCCGACCTGCTCGAGGCGGAGGTGGTGATCCGGGAAATGGACAAGTGCATGCTGCGAGACCGACTCACCTTTGCTCGGTCGGACGCCATCTTGGACTATCTCCATTCCCCGGACTTCAACGACCGACATGATGCGTTCGCGGCGGCGGTAGAGAGGGAGATCTACAGGAACATATTCAGATCCTATCCCGACTTCGACTTCGACACGACCCCCTGGTTCGGCTTCAAGGTGACCATGTAGCTCATAAACCGTGCTGAGCAACCTGGGGAGAGTGAAGAGGAAGAAGAAGAGGATCCTGCTGTCCAACTGCCCTTCTCCGACCAGACTCCGGCTGTCAACCATGCTTCGACGGACCCGCCAGCGGACTGAGCCTTTTTCCTTTCTTTTGCTTTGTTCTTCTTCTGCCTGACCTGCGTTTCGGGGTAGAGTAGGGGTCCCTCTGTAATCTTTTTGGCAGACCGATTGGTCGGGCCCCCCATTAATAGACATTTTATTTCTGTAAATTCTCTGAAGTATTGATTGTTCCGACTGAGCATCGGTCTGTCTCGTAGAGTAGTGCAACTAATTACTAGCTGTAGATTGTCTTGCGTAAGCGCAAAATCCCGATCGGTCTGGTAGACTGGCTTGCAGACAGACCGAGTGTGTGTTCGGTCGAGGTAGGTCGTCGATGATTTTTAGCTCGGTATGTTTGAGCATTTAGCCATAGGAAAGGTGTTTCCATGTATAGGCGTCTACCTCGGTTGAGGACTTGCACAGACCTCCTGAGTGCTGGGACTTGGTATGTCCCTCAGTCCCCCAAGTGCTCGGGCGAGGTAGGTCGTTGATGGGGGAGCAGAGGAGAAGTGTTCGGCTTATAGAAGTGCGGAACGACTTCGCGACAGAGCGGAGTGGCGAGTGGTCACGAGGCATGTGCCTGCGTGACCCGCCGTCTGTGAGCTGGCTAGCCAGTGGTTTGGGGTCGAAGGACTGAAAAGGTGGTGCGTGTCCAACGGGTGGAGCATGCCTTAATCGAGCAACGTGCATTGTGGAATGCGGTCGGTTCCCTTTGTTTCCACGTGGGTGGGTAATGGGAGCATCGTGGATGCAAGTGCACAAGAGGTGGCCAGCTCAGTGATGTGTTGAACTCGCATGAGTGCTTAGTAATGTATGGAGCAATAAGAAAAGAACTTTGACATTTATAATTTAGGGGTCAAGGTGGACCAATACAACGAAAACCAATGGACGATGTAAAATTAAATGTAGTACCGCTTCAGGTGGTCGGCATTCCCCGGGTGCCCGAGTATGCGACCGTCGGGGTCAGAGAGCTCATACGTCTCGGGTCGGCATATGCGGGTGATAAGGTAGGGGCCTTCTCAATTGGGTCCAAGAGTGCCTGCCGATCGGTCTCGGGTGGCAAGGCCGACCTTCCGGAGTACGCAGTTGCCGACCTGGAAAGAACGTGGTCGGACCTTGGCATCGTGATATTGGAAGAGCCGCTGCTTGTGGGCAACATTCCGGAGGTGGGCCTTGGTACGGTGCTCCTCGATTAGATCGAGGCTGAGCATCATCTGTTCGTCGTTCTGATCGGCATTGTACGACATTACCCGGTAAGACTTCCCATCGACCTCGGTGGGAACAACAGCCTCAGTTCCGAAGGCCAGAGAGAAAGATGTCTTTTTGGTGGTCATTCGGTATGATGTCCGATTCGACTAGAGTGTGCTCGGAAGGATGTCAGCCCACTTGCCCTTGGCTTCACCGGGCTAGGTTTTCAAAGTGTGTTTGATAATCTTGTTGACAGTTTCGACCTGTCTATTGGACTGAGGGTGAGCGGGGGAGGAGAAGCACAGATTGATTCCGTACCGAGCGTAGAATGCTCGAAAACGGGCATTGTCGAACTGTTTCCCGTTGTCGGTGACGATGGTATGGGGGAGGCTGAAACGGTAGATGATGTTCTGGAAGATGAAAGTTTCGATCTGAGCAGTGGTGATGGAGGCGAGGGCCTTGGCTTCGACCCATTTGGTGAAGTAGTCAACTGCAACGACTGCATACTCGGTCTGTCCCTTACCTGTTGGCATCTTTCTGATGAGGTCAAGCCCCCACAGAGCGAAAAGCCATGGACTGAGCATTGGTGCCAGGTTCTCTGGTGGAAACAGGATGAACGGGGTAAAGCGTTGGCATGCATCACAATGCTGAGTGAGGTCGGTGGCGTCAGCATGCATGGTTGGCCAGTAGAATCCTTGGCGGAAAGCCTTGTGGGCAAGCGAGCGGGGGCCCGAGTGATTACCACAGATGCCGGCGTGGATCTCTCGTAGGAGAAGTTGCCCAGCCTGCGAATCGATGCATTTAAGCAGCGGAAGAGTGAAACCGTGCTTATAAAGCTGACCCGTGATGAGGGTGTACCCGGCGGCCTGTCGGCGAATCCGCTTGGCCTCCACTCGGTCGGTTGGAAGGCTCCCATCGGTAAGGAAGTGTATAAGGAGGGCCATCCAAGTGGAGCTGGTATTGACATAGTGTACCGAGGTGGGTGAGGTGCTCGGCTGGTGGAGGGTCTCCACTGGGACCTGTCGACCGATCCGCTCGACTAGAGATGAGGCAAGTCGGGCCAGAGCATCGCCATGGCTATTCTCGGATCGGGGGATCCGGGTGATGGTATGGGCATGGAAACTGCCAAGGAGGGACTGAGCCAACACTCGGTACTGTGCCATGGAGGTGTCCTGGGTCTCGTACTCGTCGTTAACCTGGTTGACCACGAGCTGTAAATCGCTATAGACCTGGATCTGCTCGGCCTGCAATTGTTTTTCCAAGCGGAGGCCGGCTAGTAATGCTTCGTACTCGGCCTCATTGTTGTAAGCCTTGAACATGAAGCGAAGGGCATACTCCAATCGGTGTTTGTCCGGGGTAGTCCGGATAAGCGTGGCGCCAGAGCCACTATGGCACGCCGAGCCGTCAACATGGAGAAGTCAGGTAGGTCGGTGCACGTCCAGTGTTGGCCGGGAGGTCGAAGCCTGTTCTGTGTTGGCATGGATTTCGGGCTCGGCGGGTGGATAGGTGAACTCAGCAATGAAATCGGCGATGGCCTGCCCTTTTTCCATCGGTCGGGGGGCGAAAGTGATGTCAAACTTGCTGAGCTCGATGGACCATTTGAGAAGCTGACCGGAGGTGTCGGGCTTTTGCAACACTTGGCGAAGTGGACGATTGGTTAGGACGATGATCACGTGGGCCTTGAAGTATGGCCGGAGCTTCCTGGAAGAAGTGATCAAAGCAAAAGCTAGTTTTTCAAGGTCAGTGTACCTGGTTTCCGCGTCTTGTAGTGCTCGGCTAACATAGTAGACGGGGTGTTCGGCGCCCTCAGAGCGTCTGATGAGGACAGAGCTGACGGCGGAGCTGGAGACCGACAGGTACATGATGAGGGTCTCGCCAGTTTCCGCTCGGGATAGCAAGGGTGCTCGACTCATGTATGCTTTTAGCTCAATGAAGGCTTTGTCGCACTCATCGGTCCAGGTAATGTGTTTGGACTGAGCCTTGAGGGCCTTGAAGAAGCGGACACACCGGTCGGTTGCCCTTGAAATGAATCGGGTCAGCCCGGCGACTCGGCCGATCAGGCTCTGGATCTCCTTCTGGGTCTGAGGGGCCTTCATATTCAGGAGTGCCTGTATTTTCTCGGGATTAGCTTTGATGCCGCGCTGGCTGATCATGAAGCCGAGGAACTTACCCGAATCGACCCCTGAAATGCACTTCGCGGGGCCACGACCTCGGTATACTGCCCGTTGAGCTCGGTATAGCGCGCCTCGGCGTGAGTGCCATTGGCTCGGATCTCGGTCATGTCGTGTTGTAACTTCTCCAACGCCCGGAGTACCTCGGGGGAGGTGTCCCTTGGCCCTCGCCCGGACGCGGGCGTGACTTCGCTGTCGACGTTGTCCTGCATGCCGGAAGATGGGGAGGGTGCCAAACTGTTGATGCACAAAATGTGCCAACTTAGGGAGCGAATGATGCTCTGCCACGTGCCCTCTGTGAACCTGAAAAAGAAGGAAACTGGTCGGTCGGTCAGAGTATAGCCACCGGTGTGGTACCGACCCAAAGGTACTCCGACGCCCAAGTCAGTTGTCGATCTAAGGTTTAGAGGGTAGCGGAGAGTATACTGTAAAAGTAGTAGTAAACAGTAAATTGCTTAGTTACCTTTGTACAACAAGTGGACCCCTTTTGTATAGGTGCGGCGAATATAATATTTGTATTTTCCTGATGTGGGACAAATATTAATGCCGCGCTGATTGATCATGAAGCCGAGGAACTTGCGCGAACCGACCCCGAAAACGCACTTCGCGGGGCCACGACCTCGGTGTACTACCCGCTGAGCTAAGTATAGCAGGCCTCGGCCTGAGTACCATTGGCGCGGATCTCAGCCATGTCGTGTTGTAGCTTCTCCAACGCCCGAAGTACCTCGGGGGAGGTGTCCCTTAGCCCTCGGCCGGCCTCGGGTGTGACTTCGCCATAGACGTTGTCCTACATGCCGGGAGATGGGGATGGTATGAAATGGAAAAACTTGTTTCGTACAAATATGTAAATTAAAAAAAAGAGTAAATACAAAACAAACAATGATTTTCAAACATAAATTTTATGATGTCGATAATGAAAAATTTAATAGAAAAGATAGTGGTGGGTGGTGTGGTGTGAAGGAGGCGGAGGTGGCACATGGTGGTTGTGGGGTGGAAGTTGTGGTGATAATGGGGGTGGCATGTAATGACTCAGACCGGAAATAAATGCAAATAGGGGAAATTTATTGGAAAATGATGAATTTGCCCTTGAGCTTATGAGGGACTTGAAAGTCATTTGAGCTTGGGAAGATTTTCAGAAGTTTTTCTTAGACCTTGTGTAAGTCTTGAACTCACAAGTTCGTAGACGGACAATACGTGAAAATCGGAGTCCAGGTGAGAAAGATACGAGTTTATAAGCCTAGGGTATTTTGGTAACTTGGGCATTGGATATTTTTATAAACCTCTTTTTCCATATTTTTTTGGAGAGACTTCTCGATTCTCTCTATCCTCGCTTGACATACTCTGTCTTTCCCTCCCACGATCAGTGCATATAGCCCTACATTGACCCCATATTGACACATTTTGTAACGACCAAGATAAAATTAGGGCCATTTTCAAAAATTTATGTGGAAAATGATAATTTTATCCTTGGCGTTAGAGGGTCTGTTGGTCAACTTTATCTTGAAAATAGTTTTGAATGTTTTCTTTTGACCGATGTGTAGGTCTCGAGCTTACAAGTTTGTAAACAAGCAGCACGTGAAAATAGGAGCTTGTGAACGGAAGTTTCCAATTCGAAACGGTAGAGGGATAATGATAATTTTGCGAAAAATCCAGGGTATATATTTAATGTGTTTTCTCTCTCCGAAAGGGATTGGTTAGTGGGGGTCTCTTTCCCTTCCCGTGAGATCACCACACACCCTCATTTAACCATCTTAGGGTTGAATCGAGAGGACCTGAGGCTAAGGATGGGCTCCACTTGTGGCCTGGAGTTGATTGGCACTGGGATCGAGGTGGGGTCACGGCGGGAAACGGCGAATCAAAGGACGAAAGTTGGCCGAAGGTTCAAGGCCATTTTCTGGTCGTTCCAGATATGTTTTTCCATTTTTGCGGTCGAATGTAAACTCGACATGAGGAATAGATGAAGATCCATGGGTGGATAGTTAAAAACGGTTAGGATTTGAGGAATCTGGAAAAAGTTTGGAGTTTCACCGTTAATAGCGGCTTCTAACGACGGTCTGGTGAACCAGACGGCGGCACCGACACAAGTTACTGTAGTTGGCGTGTGGGTTCATTCCATAATCCACGGTGATGCGTACTGTAAATGCCTGAATCTCGAGAAAACGTGAAATAAGGAAAAATAGGTGTCAAAAGACAATTTTGCCTTTGGAAAAGTCAAAATACTGACTTTTTGATCGGGACAGCCTTTGGGAATTCTGAGAAGACCATTACGAAGGTCTCGAAATCCTAAGTCTGTAGACAGGTAGCAAGCCAAAGTCGGAGAACGTATGAGGGTGTTTCGGGTAAAAAACCCTTAGGGATATTTTGGTAATTTAAGTTGGAAGGGTATTCTGTTCATTTGCATTAAGAACCTATTGAATGCTGCCACTAATTAAGCCTAGAAAGGTCTGATATTTTGGCCCTCCGCCGAATCATTTCATTATTTATCAGTATGTGTGTGTGTGTGTGTGTGTGTGTGTGTGTGTGTGTGTGTGTGTGTGTGTGTGTGTGTGTGTGTTGTGGTTAAGGTTCGGTAGGCATGGTCCAAACACCATGGAAAACCATGGTCGAGCTTACCATCAGGATGGTGGGAAAGCTAGTGAGATAGAGAGCTAACGAAAGAGGGAAAGTGAAGAGAAACCTAGTGAGTTTGTTGCGAGCTGAGAAGAAAGAGGGAAGGGTAAGGTCGTCACACCCTAAGGTTTGTGACCAAGGCGAACTCGAAAAATTTGAAATGTTGCACCGTGAGCAACATGGTGAGCAACATGGTGGTCTGAAGTGTTTAGAATCGAGTATGCTAATTCCATCAACCTTGGAAGGTTCCCAGGAGTCCAAATCAATGAAAAGTGTAGAGCATGGCTCGTGTGAAGGCTGAAACACATCGAAGGTGAACTAGGCTGAGGAACTTGGATTCCAAGTTGCAGATTAAGGTATGTTTTAGTAATTTTAAAGCGATAAAACTGATCCTAGGATTCATGAGATGTAGATGGGTGGTTGAACTGAAGAAAACGGTGGAGAAAATGGTGTTATCAGGTCGAGTTGGACTCGCCGCGTCAGGCGACCCAATGTACAGGAAATTGGGTCGAGACTTGAGCTTGACGATGATGAACAATGCGCGTGGCCACCACGCGCATTGTCATTGATCGACGCGTGGGGGCGCGTGCCACCTTGTTTGAAGATCTGACTAACATAAAAGTTTGAGTATTCGATGTTACGAGTCCAACGATACAATTTTGGAGGCAATCGAATATCCTATCAGGGCAATTTTAATTGTCTGAATGTTTAGGCGTTATTTTAATTCATTTAAAAATTCAGAAAAATTATGGGATTAAATATAAGGCTATTTGGGAAGGTTAGCTACCTTAAGACATGGTTTATGGTAGGAAGTGACATTATCGGATTTTACGGAACAGTGTGCATGTTGGTTCGATCACTTATACGGTACGTGTGAGTAGACATTTTATGTTAATAAAATATTATGCATGCATATTTATTTGTTTTAACTGTATTTCTATGTGATTTCAATGAGGTTTGGTTGATTGGAATTTATATGAATTTCAGTGATTTTATGAATATTTAATTGCTCGTTTTTCGAGGTTTCCATAATATTCCGTTTTGGATTCCGATTTGATTGTGGTTTTGGGATTTGGTATGACATGTGATTTGAAAGGCTATAATGTTGGATTGTTGGTGATTTTATTATGATTTTCGAATCATTTACATGAAAAATAATATTTATGCACATTTTACGAAGTATGATGTAAAACTTGGTTTTGGGCTTAGGATGGAGGTTTTGAATATGGATTTGATTTGTGATGTTGAGATGTGTTATGAATATGTGGCTTCTCGGTATTGGTGATGTGACTTGTGATGGTGTGTGATGATTGTGTTGATTGATTGGTTAGTGGTCTCAGACGTCGAGCTTGGGGCTCCGATTCTTAAGATTGTGTTGTGATGGGCTAGACGTCGAGCTAGGCTCCGATTTCAGAGTAAGTACGTGGTATGCCTATCAGTAGTGTAGTTGATGTGAAGATTATTCATGCGCATCGAGGATGTGTTTGATGTGGATTGATTGTGTGTTACTGATGTGACAATTTTTGCGTATGATATATGTTGTGGTCATGCCTATTAGTTGGTGAGTCTCAGATGTTGAGCCAGACTCCTTTCTTGAGACTAGCACGACTCAGACGTCGAGCTGGGCTCCTTTCTTGAGTCGGGTCCCCACTTGGACGTCGAGGACGTCGAGCTGGGCTCCTTTCCTGAGTGGTGTGCGTACCCATAGTGCATTGGTTATGAATGATTGTGTGTGGATTTGTGTGATGGTTGTTAATTTTTTATGGATGTTTTACTCATTTTTTTAAGGTCGTTGACTATATTATGGTTGTTTGGGATTTAAACAGTTTCATATGCATGCATAGTTTTAGAAAACAGAGTTTAAAATGCTGGATGTTTTCAAAATTTGGTTTTAAACTATTTATTTTTGTTCACTCACACGGTTTTCTTAGTTTTCGTAATCCTCTAAGGTCGTTGCACGAAGTTCGGGGCGGATCATGAGGCGGAAGCATGAATGTTGAGTCAAGTAACCCTTGTTTGACAGGCTGAGGGTAATTTTGGTATTCTGCATTGCTTTTCATACGGGAGCAGAGCCAAACATAGTTTACAAGATGTTTTTCGGGATGGGTCCTGTCAACTTGGTATCAGAGCTAAGATTTTGAGTTATGCTTGTTAATATCATGCCTCTGAGATATGAGCCTTGTGAATGGCCTATTGATGAGTCGAGTAGAGGAGCCCAGGATAGTTGTAAGACTATTAATGGTTCTGGATTGCTAGGTCGAATTGTGAATGTATAGCATGTATGAGTAAGATGGAAGAATAAGTTTTCTAATTGAGTAACTAATTGAGATTATGAAATGATGAAAACGTTCTTTTATTGAATTTGACGTGTGTTAGTGAGAATAAGTGTTATTACTGTTGGATGTGGACTTGATCATGGAAAAGGATTGTGGTATAAGATTCTAAAGGAGTCGTAAGTAATGATTAGGGCTCCAGAAGGAGCCAAAATATGAGATTACTGGCTTAGCTCTAGATGTGGAATAAGGAGTCGAAAATGATTTAAGGAATTATGAACTCAAAAAGTATATTAGTGAGGTGGAAGTCGTATGGAAACCTAGTAATGCAGATACCCCGGGGGATATTAAAATTGTCTGGTTAGTGTTGGATTATGATTGGTGCTGGACTTGGTTCAGAAGAGAATTGAGGTATTGGCCTACGCGTAGAGCTGTAGTGTGTTGTATAGGACACTAGAATCGATAATTGGTTAAGTTTGGTTATGAAATTGGTACGCTCATGAGTTATGTTTGTGATCATAATGGTGATTAAGTTCCTGACTAAGGTTTGGATGAACCCTTTTGCCGATTTCAAAAGTTATTTATGAAATTCAAAGAATATGTAAGGATACGTTAGGATTGCATGGGATCTCATAGCTACCGGTATTGGGCTGAAGTGGTGATTTAGTAGCAAGGCGAAATTGGTAATTTGATTAAGTATCGAGAAACTCAATTGCCCAATTTGAATATGGATATGAAGATTGGTTTGATTTTGAAATTTCAGGGACAAATATTTTTTTAAGAAGGGTAGGTTGTAACAGCCTGAATCTCGAGAAAACATGAAATTAGGGAAAATTGGTGTCAAAAGAAGATTTTTCCTTTGGAAAAGTCAAAATGATAACTTTTTGATCAGGACATTCTTTGGGAATTTTGAGAAGATCGTTATGAATGACTCGGGACCCTGAATCAATAGACAAGTGGCACGCCAAAATCAAAGAACATATGATGGTGTTTTAGGTAAAAAATCCTTAGGGGTATTTTAGTAATTTAAGTTTGAAAAGTATTTTGGTCATTTTCATTAAGAACCTATTGAATACTGCCACGTGTCAAATCTAGAAGGGTCTGATAGTTTAGCCCCCCACCGACTCATTTCATCGTTTATCTCTCTGTGTGTGTGTGTGTGTGTGTGTGTGTGTGTGTGTGTGTGTGTGTGTGTGTGTGTGTGTGTGTGTGTGTGTGTGTGTGTGTGTGTGTGTGTGTGTGTGTGTGTGTGTGTGTGTGTGTGTGTGTGTGTGTGTGTGTGTGTGTGTGTGTGTGTGTGTGTGTGTGTGTGTGTGTGTGTGTGTGTGAGTGTGAGTGTGTTGTGGGTGAGGTTTAGTAGGCATGGTCCGAACACCATGGAAAACCCACGGTCGAGCTTACCATCGAGAGAGAGGGAGAGCTAGAGAGACAGAGAGCTAGAGAAAGAAGGAAAGTGAAGAGAAACATAGTGAGTTTGCTGAGAGCCGAGAAGAAAGGGTGAAGGGTGAGGTCGACACCTCCTAAGGTCTGTGACCAAGACGAACTTGAAAAATTTGAAGTGTTGCACTGTGAGCAACATGGTGGTCTGAAGTGTTTAGAATCAAGTATAACGGTTCCATCAACCTTGGAAGGTTCCTAGGAGTCCAAATCAATGAAAAGTGTAGAGCGTGGCTCGTGTGAAGGCTGAAACACATCGAAGGTGAATTGGGCTGAGGAACTTGGATTCCAAGTTGCAGATTGAGGTACGTTTTAGTAATTTTAAAGTGTAAAACTGATCCTAGGATTCATGAGATGAAGATGGGTGCTTGAACCTAAGAAAACGGTGGAGAAAATGGTATTATCAGGTCGGGTTGGACTCGTCGCGTAGGGCGACCCAATTTACAGGAAATTGGGTCGAGACTTGAGCTTGAAGATGATGAACAATGTGCGTGGCCACCACGCGCAGTGTCTTTGATCGGCGCGTGGGTGACACGACCCACCCCCAATCCCCCAGGATTAAGGGCTAAGTCATGTGCCCGTCTAACTTACGCATGACACGAAGGCTAAACCAACGTCCAACCTCCATGTAACTCGTAAGCTGAACAAGGGATCTCCAAACGAACCGTCCACATGTTTCGGACTTCTCAAAGCACGGAGAACCTACTGTGGACCGCGTATGTGATGTCTCCGTCTCTCTAACCACAACCCGCACCGCATCAAACCTGGAGGTGATCAAAAACACAAAAGACTATGAGTGGACAAAAATAAAGGATAAGTTTAGAACACCGTTTATAAGAAAAGACATTTATACCCTCCGTTTAAAAACCAATGCATGCATATAAACCATTTCAATTCCGAGATAATCAAAACCATTTATGCAAACCAAAATCATTTCCTTTTCTTAAATCCCGGGCCTCAGCCCAAAAACCATCAAAAGCCATCTCATCCGAGTCATAGCCCAAATCACTGGAAAACCATTAGTGAAAACCATCATTATTAAATATCATCAAGTTATCCTCGAAATCTAAAACACATTTAAAATCCATTTCAACCAATCGAACCTGCTGGATCTATCCGAGTCTTTAAACTCAATCCAGACCTCAATATAATCTGAGTCTTTAAACTCAATAGGCCTACGGGGGAAATCACAATATCCGAGTATTTAAACTCCCGAGTCTTTAAACTCAATCCGGGTCTTTAAACCCAATCCGGGCCCACCCCCGTCATAATCATAGCCGGGTCTTTAAACCCAATAACCAGATCCAGAAAATCCAATCCAATACCATTTTAAAATCATTTCCAAATCCATGTCCAAATCCGAATTCGAAATCACCATTTCGAATTTCAAGCCGTATCCGAAATCATCATCCCGAATCCAAATCCAGAATCCATTTCCAAATCCGAATCCGAAACCATCATCCCGTAAGCTAGCATCCAGAACAATAATTTCGATCCAAACCCAGAAATCCACTTTCAAGTTCCAAAATCGAACCCCGAATCGTCATTCTGAAATCCGATTCCAAAACCCGAAATTTCGTTCATCAAAACCACTTTTCTGAACTGGGCTTCAAGCTCGAAATCACTTTCCAAAATCCATTAGAAATCATTGAAATCAAATCATATTTCAAATTTTGAAATCAAATCATCAAAATTTTTGGTAAACCACAGCAGAAAACCATATCTCGTAAAATATGCACTTTCGTAAATATCTCGAAAAACATGCAAAACCGTAAATCATCAAGATTATAATCAAAATCATAGAATCACGTATAGAAAACATATAAAAATATATATGCATGCATCATAAGTTAGAAAGCAAAGTCCACTCACAGACCATTAGCGTGGCCGCCTCGATACGCATGCAAATACGCTTTCCCGGCCAATCCACTATCACCGGCTTTCCCGAACCTGTTCAAATCCCATAATAAGGTCACTAACTACTTCACAATGCTTCTATTAAAGCCCCATAATTTTCTCGTATTTTTAACTATTTTTAATCGAGCCCTAAAACCTTTGGACATCCCGAAACATATCGAGACGATGTTCGATCTACTCGAAACCAGTGCCAAAATGTTCTTTACATTGATTACTTTAAAAGTTGTGTTGGAACCATCCTCAAAAATCGTGCCACGTTCCCACACGCGCCGCCCAAAGGGGCTGCGCGTGGGCCTCATGCGCTGCTACAGTGTCGTCTCCTACCTTGAGAAAGGCCCGGTCTAGACCGGTTCAGACCAGCCAGTTCAACTAGACCGACGCTCACGGTTTTCAGTCATTTCCAACTCGATTTTGGTTCTGTTTCAACCTGTAGCTTCGTCCCATCCTATAAATTCTATCTACAATCTTAAAACAGGAAGTCTAGGTCCAGAGATTTACCTTCCTGATCAAGAACAGACCGGCCATCTTCGAGCTTCAATCCCGGCCGCCATAGACTACCTCAGATCTCAGTTTCACGTCCAAACGTCTCATCTAAACCTCCAGAACAACAACCCCTCATCAAGATCAATCCACAAACGCTACAGCATCAATTACCATTTTTGATTGAAAAATCGAAGCTCACGGCAAAGACTCCTTACCGTCCTTCTTAGGCGTCGAATTTGATCCTAGTTGACTTAGATGGCCTCCTGGACCTCCAGCAACACCTTCCCATCAATTTAATCGATCAAAACTTATTAAAACAGGGTTTTCCATTTTCAAACTCAACAATGGTTTTCACGGGAAGACGGACTTACCTTCACCGTCAAGCCTCACTATGGCCACCACTAGCTTCATCTAGCCTCCCCTTCCATCATTCATTCAAAAACTACCAGCTGAGGATGAAGTTTGAGAGGTTTGGATGGGTTGGATTTCACAGGCACATTAGGTACTCTGTTTTTGTTTTCAAACTGTGCAACCAAGTTTTAAAAAGAAAAAGAGAGACGGTGAGAAGGGTTCTATGACCTTACAGCAAGGGACAAGTGTCCCAAAACCAGTGGGCACATCCCCCAAGACACCAGGTGGCATTATTTTACAGAGCACAGATCCATAGGCAGTGAAAAGACCAAATTTCCCTTTGAGGCTAAATTACCATTTTACCCTTCATCTATTTAGACTCATATCTGAACCGTCCGAACTCTGATGACAGCGTGCAGCCTGTCGTTGTACTCAGGGAATCGGGACCTACCTAATGGTCCTCGAATTACGTGAAAAATCCACGTCGTCGATTACTTTAAAATTCGTGTTAGAACCATCCTAAAAAATCGTGCCACGAGTCCACACGCGCCTCCCAAAGGGGCTGCGCGTGGGCCTCAATCGCTGCTACAGTGTCGTCTCCTACCTTGAGAAAGGCTCGGTCCAGACCGGTTCAGACCAGCCAGTTCAACTGGACCGGCTCTCACGGTTTTCAGTCATTTCCAACTCGATTTTGGTTCTGTTTCAACCCGTAGCTTCATCTCATCCTACAGATTCCATCTACAATCTTAAAATAGGAAGTCTAGGTCCAGAGATTTACCTTCCTGATCAAGAACAGACAGGCCATCTTCGAGCTTTAATCCCGGCCGCCATAGACCACCTCAGGTCTCAGTTTCACGTCCAAATGTCTCACCTGAACCTCCAGAACAACAACCCCTGATCAAGACCAAACTATAAACGCTACAGCATCAATTACCATTTTTGATTGAAAAATCAAAGCTCACGGAAAACACTCGTTACCGTCCTTCTCAGGCGTCGAATTCGATCCTAGTTGACTTAGATGACCTCCTGGACCTCCAGCAACACCTTCCCATCAATTTAATCGATCAAAAGTCATTAAAACAGGGTTTTCCATTATCAAACTCAACAATGGTTTTCACGGGAAGACGACCTTACCTCCACCGTCAAGCCTCACCGTAGCCACCACCAGCTTCATCCAGCCTCCCCTTCTATCATTCATTCAAAAACCACCAGGTGAGGATGAAGTTTGAGAGGTTTGGATGGGTTGGATTTCACGGGCATATTAGGTACTCTATTTTTGTTTTCAAATCGTGCAACCAAGTTTTAAAAAGACAAAGAGAGACGGTGATGAGGGTTCTATGACCTTCCAGCAAGGGACAAGTGTCCCAAAACCAGTGGGCACATCCCCCAAGACACCAGGTGGCACCATTTTACTGGGCACAGATCCCTAGGCAATGAAAAGACCAAATTGCCCTTTGAGGCTAAATTACCATTTTACCCTTCATCTATTTAGACTCATATCCGAACCGTCCGATGTCCGATGACAGCGTGCCGCCTGTCGTTGTACTCAGGGAATCGGGACCTACCTAATGGTCCTCGAATTACATGAAAAGTCATGTCGTATGAAAATCAAAGCCTTCGCCCTCCTAACCATCAATGCATTTTCTCCGCAACCATCAACACCTTCGCTAATGAAGCATCGAGCTTTTCACCCAGCGAAGCAGCCAAGCCTTCGTCCCATGAAGTGCCAACACCTTTGATAAGCAAAGCGTGAATGCCTTTGCTCCATGAAACATCAACGCCTTCATCCATGAAGCAATCCACGTATTGCCCCGCGAAGCGTCAACTCATTCTCCCGTCTTCGTTCATTGAGCATCAACGTCTTCGCTCGAAGCATCAAGTCCCTTGCTCATAAAGCATCAATGCCTTCGGCTCGTGAAGTAGCCAAGCCTTCACACACGAAGGATCAAGGCAATTACCCCATGGTGCATCAAGGCAACCACCCCACGGCGCATCGAGGCAATCGCCCCACAACGTATCAAGGCAATCGCTTTGCGACACATCAACATCCATGATCGTCAAAGCCATAATTCCTTCAGCTCGCAATGACAGGACCTGTCCCAACTGGACTTTGATAACCGTGCCCGGTCTTGCTCCCGTCTGACAAGTCAACTGAAGTCCCAAAACTACCCCTCAGCACCTGTCAAACAAAGGATAACTGCACTAATTTCCATTCATGCCTCCACCTCTCGATCAGCCCCGAACGTCGTGCCACGGCCTGGAGGGTCATAAAAACATAAAAGGTGTGAGTGGAAAAAAAATAATATCATTTGAAAATACATTTCAAATAAACCATTTTCCCCTCCAGCTTATCAAACCATGCATGCATAAGGTAAAACATATGAATAACCATCATTGGCTTTCCAGCCAAATCACTTGAAAACACTAACTTGGCCACAAAGACCAAAACCCGTAATCATTACCAGTACGCAAAGAATCAAAATCAAATCAACATCAAACAGCACTACTCACAAGTGCACAATCAATCACACAATCACATCCGCACTACGCGTAGGTAATATCCCGTGCCTCAGTCGTTTGGGAAGCCACCCCTAGCTCTGACTGTCTAGGCACACATATCCCTTAGCATCAATTGTTTGGGAATCACCCCGAGCTCTGACTACCTGGGCCCCGAGTGTAAGCCGCCTGAGAATACCCCCTAGCATCGGCTGCTTGGGAACAATCACAATCATATCCCCCGAGCTCTGGTCGTCTAGGTAATACCCCTAGCTTCGACCGTCTGGGAACTCACAATCACAATGAAAACCATCCCGGGATTACATCCCAAAACATTTCAATCAAATCCTTGACTTCAAATCAAGTCAAAATCATTCCCGACAAGGTCTTAAGCCCAAATGCCATTTACACGTAAATTCGTAATATCTCATTTGAAAATATTAAAATAATCTAGAAATCTTCCTTGACTCACCAACTAAGTCAAAATATCCTTTTTGAAACCTTTTTGACTCCAGGCCTAGCCCAAAACATCAATTGCATTTTCCTGTAAAACATGCCCGAAAGACCAATTAAAATAATCATTAATCACAATTAATCATGGAAAATCACCATGACATCATTGCAAACCAAATTATGTAATCAATAATGTAAAACATTTAACTATGCATGCATAACAGTTTATAAAACAAACGTCCACTCACACACCGTCCAAACCGCTCGATTATGAGCTGCACGCTTTTCCGTAATTTTTGACATTTTCCATGAATCATGAATCCTATCCAAAATCATCATTAAGGATCACTAATGACTCAATTAATATCATATTAATTTCCCATAATTTTCTGGGAATTAATTACGAATTAAAAACGTAATATAAGCCTTCGGACCCTCGAAACAATATCGAAACGGTGTCTGATTAACTCGAAACCAACAGCATAAAAGTCATGTTGACCTCACCTCGAGAATCCCACTCACGTGCCACCACACCTACAGCAAGCGGCTGCGCATGAAGTGTACGCGCTGCTACAGTACCCCTGGTTGCTACTCATCATCACCTCTACCTGTTTCCCCTGCAAACGGGTCCTGCGGTGCAACCCGGTTCAATCCTATTCAATTCTCAGTCGATTTCCATAATTGATTCTGCAAATAGAATCGTTAGAAGTCTAATTAAGGCTCTGTAATCTTAATTTCATGGATACTCACCTCAATCCGTCCAACTCTACCATGATTTTCGACTGACTTAGTGAGCACTGTTTATCATTCGCACTATTTATCATTCGTACTTCTTCACCCTCACTTGTTTTCTTCAATTAATCCATCCAAAAGATTCGTGGGACTCTTAGAAACGTGTTTCCAATTCCAATTGTACCCTTCAATCCTTCTAATTACTCGATTGAAATTCGAAAATCCGAAGTCCTCACCCCCTCTGTTCTAAGCCAAAACGACACCAATTCTCGTCAAATTTGATTTGTTTCCAGTCGAAATGATCCCAGAAGAGTCAATCGAGGGTCAATTTTACTCATCACAGCCTCCCATTTCAATTTTGAATTCTGGAAGATTTGGACTTCCAAGGTTTTGGGTCTTCGGGTTTTACCAGCTAATTCTCTCATTTCTTCCATGGTTTGATAAGCTGGAGGGGGAAATGGTTTATTTGAAATGTATTTTCAAATGATATTATTTTTTTCCACTCACACCTTTTATGTTTTTATGACCCTCCAGGTTGTGGCACGATGTTCGAGGTTGATCGATAGGCGGAGGCATGAGCGGAAATCAGTGCAGTTATCTCTTGTCTGACAGGTGCTGAGGGGTAGTTTCGGGACTTTAGTTGACTTGTCAGATGGGAGCAGGATCGGGCACAGTTATCAAAGTCCAGTTGGGACGGGTCCTGTCATGCAACCTATCAACACTTGCGCCCTATGAAGAACCAAAGACTTCCACTGGCGAAACACTCAAAGTCTTCACCTCCGAAGGACTCGAAGCTCCTCTCTAAAGGGAAAAGTATAGCCTTCACCTCATGGAGCTAAGTCACCACCTCAAGCAACTTGACGACTAAGTTCAATGCGATTAACCAATAATGAGGTACATACTACTCAAGCATGTTCCCAAAGATTTATCACTTATACCCAACAAACAGACTTGCCGGAATTGTAAAAGCTACTAAAGATCGATTCCTAACCCCACCAAGGGGAGCAAGAATCAAGTCATGTCATGACAAATCTTGGGCAAATGTCTTAGTGTGCACGACTACAAATTCCAACACACAACTTCAAGATTCATTTGAACGTACCAAGCTCAAATTTTACTTCCTCGGAGAGAGCTTGATGGTACCAAAAAGGTACAGAAGTCAGCCTTCCAACACCACCAACGACACTCAATTCGGAGCTAAAACGAAGTCAAAAACCAAAATTACTGCATAAAGGTTAAATCTGCCGAAAATCACAAAACACTAAAAAAATGGAAAACTTCTATTAATGAAAATTAAAGAAGTTGGCAATTCACAAGTTGAATGCTCAAACATATATTCAACGCTAAGATCAAGCTACGAGCCAAGAAGAACCATGAAGCTTATCATCAGGACTAGCACGACCTCAGAGTCTCTCTGTGAACCTATGAGCAAGCCTTGGAGGCCTTCGATCATTCCATCATGGACTTCCAGTGACGCATCATCTGTGGCCTTCTTTCTGCAATGGGGGAAACCTCTTCAGCATCACTTACTTGGCACAATTGGCATCACAAAAGAAAGATCAGTGTAGCTTGACTTTGTGAAAGCAACTCAACCACTGGTTGACTATGTGGAAGTAACTTCAATTTTGGGATGGAACGAAGCCATGGTGCACTTTGTGCCTTCTCGCCACTTTCCTCAAGATCAATGGCCACTTTCACCGAGTGAAGCTTTAGAAGGATAACTTCAGTAGTATCCGAAATGGCGATTGTAGCTTCGACAATCCATTTCAGCATCGCTTGACTTCATGGAAGTAGTAGTGGTAGCATCATTCATGCCTTGACAACCTTTGTAGTACGTGTCTTCATGTCACTCTCCTTCAGGGATGAGATGACAACACCTCCAACATTTCTTCCTTCAAATACGTAATAGCGTGCAACATCTGGGGCACCACAGGGGCCATGATCGATCCTTCATTCTATGTTCCGCCTTACTACACCCCATTTTGAGCTCAACAAGGCCTTGAAGATCAAGTCTTTAGAAGGTCATCTTTCATCGAAAGCAACTCCTCGGAAAGCTTCAGTTACTTCATGGTACCACATGCACTTCGCCTCACGTCATGGGAAACCTTGCTTTGAAAATGAAGCATATCTTTCCTTGTAGCTGCAACACACATTGCCTTGCAACTAGAATAAGCCTCATGTTGGGTTGTGACACGTCGCACTCCAAGTGACGGGACTACTCGCCTCCCCTGTTGAAAGCTTTGATGTTGGCTCCACTCGCACTTGAAGATGACGAGTCCGTCTATGCGCCGAACTCTTCTACCCACCAAGCACCAAGAGCATGGTCACTGGAAAGATAGCCTCCTACCATCTGGCGCATCACTTTCTACTCTAACCTTGCCTTGCCTTGAGTTGTGGCACGCCAAGCCTTGGATGCAGAATACCTAGCCTTGCATTTGCAGCATGTCTCGTCTTGTAGTCGCACCAAGCTTCGCCCCGCAGTTGTAACGGTCCCCACCTTGGGTTGAGACACGCCTCACTTCAAGTGATGGGACTTTTCACCTCTTGTTGATGAATGCCTAGATAGGTTATGATGTATCTTACTCCGCATATGTTAAACTTTTCTATCCACCAAGTGCCACTTGTATGGTCATTCGAAAGAACGCCCCACATCATTTGATGCATCACTTCACACTTCAACCATGCCTTGCCTTGCTACGCCTCGACTTGCACCATAGCATGACCCTCCTTGTAGGGTAGCGCACCTTTCTCGACACCTGGAACACGCCTCATGCAACACTTTGAGCTCCAACCAGGCTTGGCCTTACATTCTACTACACATTGCTCCTCATGTGCCAAGCACTTCTATCTACCAAGCACCAAGTACGTGGTCACAGTAAAGAGCGCCTCATGCCATTTGGCACATTACCTCTTGCTCCAACCTTTCATTGCAATGCGTTGTGACACACCAAGCCTTGGACACCTTGCATTACCTCGCAGCTATAACATGCCCTTCCTCGCCTTGTGACACACCTCACTTCAAGTCATGGAACTTCGCGCCTCCCCCGCTAGAGACCTTGATGTAGGCTCCACCCGCGCTTGAAGATGACAGGTATGCCAATGCCCCAAGCTCTCCCATCCACAAAGCACCAGAGGCATGTCAATTGGAGGAGGGTCTTGATGTCAAGTCTATCATTTCTTGAAGTTAGAAGCTTCAACAAGTCCCGGACATGCCACCAGATCGTCTTACGACAGTTGCTTCATAAAAATGATTTCTTTGAGACCCCACCAAAAGTATGCCTTCATCCATCTTGAAATGATCGTCTCGAAAGTATAGCGCACCAGCTCTTGAATTGCCGCAATCAGAGATCCACAACTCCCAGAATTTGCAAAAAAACTTAACAAAAGAAAAACAAATAAAAAATATATAAATATATAAATATTTAATAATATATATTATATTTTTTTATTTGTATAAAAAAAGGCAAAGAATGAACTTTGTCGTACATGCACAAGAAAGTGAAGGGAGATGGAAACAATTGACAACGCAACAAAGGAACAGCGCAAAAAAAGAAAAAAATAAGGTCAAATAACGAACTTTGAGACAGCTTATAGAAATAGTAGAAACAAAGCAAGGGAGAAAAGATTGCCAACAACATAAAAAAAGGGTACAAAATTCGGTAGAAAAGGACAAAAACTGTTAGCCGCTGCACTTGCCAGCTTTTCTGCCGTGCGGGGCCCGCCTCCTGTTGTCCAATTGCACCATCATGCGCATGGCGTACATGTTCCATTAACTTGCTAACCCCAACGCGGATGTTACTTGACGCTAGTGTTGCCACGGCCAACAAGGCTACTGCTCCCAACTGCCCACTTCAGCCTTCGTCTTGCAGCTTTTCCTTCTCTTCAATCAATATCAGATTTCTATGTCAACCTCAACCTGCAAAAAATCAAAAGCAGCCGAGGCATAAAAAATGAAGAAAATTTTTGCCTCTACAAATAGAGGCCCAACTTCGACCACCACTACAACTCGATGAAGATAGTATATTCCGCCAGCAATAAGCCACAGATAGGGTTTATTTTTCTTTATTAGAAATAAAGGCCACAAGCCTTCATTTAAATAAAGAAAAAAAATAGGCTAACCCTAACTATCAATTGGGCATTTGTCGGGGCATTTGTGGGACCATAAATCACAATAAAAATTACATCCCTTCCGATTCTCTGAATTTGTAAGCGATGTAGGGGCATTTGTGGGACCATAAATCACCCAAAAATTGTGGAGCTGCCACGTGGCCCATGATTCTCATAATGTCGATACTAACCTCGGTATAGTCGATGACAGTATCACACGACCGCCGCTTTAATTTAATATATTTATCAATTAAATATATTAATTAATCAGATCAATGCCAATAATGAATAAGCGCTCCGTGAATTATTTATTATTATTTATATAGTTAATAATAGTGATTTCTCTCGCTAAAATCACCTATTAAACACTATCTCCTTTAACCAATCAGACGCTCCAGTGACACTCAAGACTTCACTATAAATACAGGGCATCAATCACCTCTAAAGGTAATTCAAAACTTATATTGAAACTCTGCCGGTTTATTTTGCTCGATTAAACTATCATTGGCATCAGAGTGTTTTTGGTTGAACCACCCTCCCAGGCTTCAACCTTAATCCCGATTATTTCTTGTTATTGTGTGTAGGGATCAAGAAGGAATTCTACAAGTTCGGATGATTTCTGCATCAACATTGACAGGACCCCTCCCTAAATTTAATTTGAAAATCGAGCCGGTGCTACTCCTGTCTGACAACTCTTGCCAGACAAGGGATATTTTCAATTTATCCATATCCATATCTTATTAAGTTAATCAAATTAAACTTACCCTTACGGGGTTACCGCCACGTCCAACCCACCAACCCCGTCAAGAAGCGAGAACTGTCATTTGCCTTTTCTTGAACATTAGTTCCCTAATTATAGATAGAAATTTTAGAAAAAATTTATTCATCATAACCTCGCCATTTACATCATGCCCTTCTTATCTCATATTCAAATGACCATAATAAGCCTACAAATATTCATATAAAAATATTCATAATCAACCCTTCTTCTTATCACTCTCATAACTTTACCAATTCTTACTCTTATCACTAATTTATTAACATCCAAGTACAATCATAGTGTGGTCTTTAACATTATATAAACACTCAACAATATAAACACATAGATCTAATCCTTTAACCATATTCTTTACATATTCTCCCTTTTCACATATTTCAGCTCATCATAACTCATCCTTATATTTCATTAAGAACTCAAAAGACCCTTACATTAAAATCCTTCAGTTTTTATAATTTAGTTAAGAATTTTAAATATTACCTTATACTTTGGACAATCAAAACTGTCCCAAAACAGTGTCGAATTAACTCAAATATAATACCATAAAATTCAGAATTTTAAGACAAGCAACTTTCATGTTGGCTGGACAGCGAAGGGCCCCCTCACAAGCCGAGGAAAGCTCCTTGTGTAAGGGCGTGGAGTCCACATGCCAGCACAATTGTCATTGTCTACCTCCTGACCCGAAACGTTTCCTATAATTTAGGTTGTATGACTTGCGATCACGACCCGACTCGAACTTCTATATTTTTTTTTATCCTTTTTCCATGGTTTGAACATGCAGATTGATCTACATGATCTTAGGAAGGGATGTGTATGCTCTAAATCAAGAAACTTACCTCGTAAGCCATGGTTCAATTCCACCATGTACGGCTATCTATCAATCTGAGATTCCCAGGCTTATCTGCGTCTAGAACATCTTTCTTCAATTCCAAATTGATCACAGAGACTCACACATCGTCTCAGGATTCTTACTTTCGAGCTAGGAAGCCTCAAAACGTGCTGGTGTCTCATGATCAATAATTGGGTTTCTCGCTTATGGAGGTATGTGCTTTCCTCCATCCTCTGTTCTAAACCCTCTCCCCTAGAACTCTCCATTTTCTCTCTGATTCTTCTCATCTTGCTCTTCTGTTTACCCCTATGTTTCATCTCCTTCTCATTTCCTTTCTTCATTTCTCTTTTTCTATTATTTCGGCCACCCTCCACCGAGCTCCTTCACTAACACACAATTCACTTTTTTTTATAAAATGACTAAGTTGGTGAGGTTAGAAGAGATAAGGGAGGGAAACCATAGAAGGTTCTAGGCTAACATATACCTATTTAGAAAATTACCAAATGCCCTTATGTTGAAAATTACTAAAACATCCTTATACTATTTAGACCCAAAATGAGTTTCTCCGAACTCCGTTTTCGGCATACCGCCTATCTATGTATTTAAGAGTTCAAGACCTATGCAACAGTCTACACGAGGCGTTCACACGGAGTCCTAGTCAAATAGTCAACTTTTGACCTTTAGGAGCAAAACTGTCATTTTTATTTTCTCAAATTTTGGGGTCGTTACATTGGGGTTGTCAAACGAGGTTTACCTCGCTGCCAAGGTTAGTGGGTGGTGCGGGCGATGACCCTGGGGAGCGACGGTTGTTGGTTTTATCCCCTCTCAAACATTTTTAGTTTCGGACCTACATTCTAGAGTACTTTTGGAACTTCGTTTAAGATGTCAGATGGAAGCAAGACTGGACACATATTTCGAAGTATTTTCTATGATGGGTCATGCCAATTTTGGAGTCAATTTGATGGAATTCAAGGCTAAGGAAGTAATTGCCTCAACCTTACGAGTCACATGATGCCAGTTTAGAGGCATGGAAACCCTTGTACATGATGGATTGAAAGCCGATGGTGGAACTAATTCTTCTTGGTGAATTTCTTGCCAAACAAGGTAAGTTACTTGACTTTTGGGCTCAGATTTGTACTTTTGGGGCTGAATAGATGAACTTAGGTGGGTGGATTATGAAAAATGGTTTAGTTCAGAGGAATATGGGAAGCTTGAGTTCTCAGTCGCTAATGGTGGATTCTGGGAGTTTTTCCAGCTTCTTGCCACCATAAACGGCAACGAAGGAATTGGTCCGGTTGTCCTCATCGACAAGGAAATCGACGACTATGTTTTTTAGGGGATGGATGTGGCATGGCACGTAAATCCACATGGAGTGTCAAGACCTGTCCCAATCCCCCAGGATTAACGTGGGACGTTCCTGCTCCTATCTGACACCGCATGTCAGACCAGGGATAAACTCGACCTCCGCTCGGGGTTAGCCAGAGTACGCCAGGATTGAAGGTGGCATGTGATGTCTCGATCTCTGCTACAGCCCGCATTCGTGATCAACCTGAAGGGTATTAAAACCATAAAAGCTGTTAGTGGACAAAACAACGGTTTATAAAACACATTTACATAAAAATACATTTATACCCTTCACGTAAAAGCATGCATGCATCATAAAACCACTTTATTTCAAATCCTTTCTTGGAAGCAAGACGTATTGCTTCCCAAATCAAAACACAGTGAAAACTGCTTCTCAATCGAAGCCATCATCTCAGTAGGGTCTTAGCCCAAAAACTCAATCATAGAAACCTAGTACGGGTCTCAGCCCAAATCTCAAAACCTGTGGGATCCCTACCCAAAACATAGAACACGTGGGAACACATCCCATCCTCATTTCAAGGTCACCGAGAACACATCACTCGTCGCGACCATCTCTAGATCGTCGACAACACATCACCGATCGATCTCGTCGCTGCGTACATAGCACTCGTCGCGACCATCCCTAGATCATCAGGAACACATCACCGATCGATCTTGTCGCCGCACACATAGCACTTGTCGTGACCATCTCTAGATCATCGGGAACACATCACCGATCGATCTCATCATCCCGCACACAGTACTCATCGCGACCATCCCTAGATCATCGGGAACACATCACCGATCGATCTCGTCGCCGCGCACATAGCACTCGTCGCGACCATCTCTAGATCATCGGGAACACATCACCGATCGATCTCGCCGCCACACACATAGCATTCGTCGCGACCATCTCTAGATCATCGGGAACACATCATCGATCGATCTCGTCGCCGTGCACATAACACTCATCGCGACTATGACTCTAACCCGAAAATCATCAATAGGGCCATATTCTCGAAATACCACCGAATGGGTCACAGCCCGAAACCCAGTGTCCAACAACACTTCATATCCCAAGATTTCTCAAATCCTATCAAATCCACAATTGGGTCTCATGCCCAAAATACCTTTCGTAAAGCTCATAATTGGGTCTCAGCCCGACTTATCTCGCATTTGACTGTACTCTAAGTCAAACCTTAAATCAACTGGGCCATATGCCCGAAAGATATTTCCAAAGCTGAAAACCAGTTCTCATTTCCAAAACACTTTCAAATCATAGTTCAACTAGGACTCATGCCCGAATCTCGATTTCACGCATCTACGTGAAATCCTCAAAAACCGTAAATTAGCTCCTCGGTTTCATGCCTCTCCGTGAAACCTTCGGAATCACATATAACTCATGCATGTAGTATACTTGGCCGAAGCCTAAACAACAGATAAAACAGAAATCTCGAACTACGTGCACTAACTCATTTTCCTCCGAAAATGCCCAACAAATCATATTTACATCATATGCACTTATGGAATCTCAAAACATGTTCACAAGTACATATAAAACATTTATGCATACATCAAATTCATAAAACAAAGTCCACTCACAGACTGTCCTTGTTGCGCCTAGATACGCTCGCCATAAACCTTTCCGGGCCAATCACCATCTCTGGGGTTCCCAAACCTGTCCAAATCAAACTAGAGGGTTACGAACTACCTTAATAGCCTCTCATAAAAGCCCCCTAATTTTTCGGGATTTTTAAAATATTATAAACTCGATCCTAAACCTTCGGACACCCCAGAACTATATCGAAACTATGTCTGATCGACTCGAAACTAGTCCCAAAATGTTTGTTAAATCTAATAGATGATTTCATATTTTGAACACTTCCCCAAACAGTGCCCCACGCGTCGTCCAAAGGCCCTGCGTGTGGGAGCCACGTGCTTGCACTTGTTCATCTTATTCCTCGCGATTCGGCTGGTCCAGATCGGTCCACTGGTCAGCCGGCCCAACCGAATCGGCTTGAGTGGTCCAAGCCCATATCTTCCCAATTTTTCATCCTTTTTCTTCCTTCTTTCCACCAATCCTCTCTAATCTATCCTAGGAATTGTTTTATGCAATTAAATCCATGAAAACTAACCTAAATCATGGTGGTTTAATAAACCATTTAAAGCCCAATCTCTCCTCCCACGATCTGAGCACCTCTAAGGGTCAAAACTACTCCCTAAGGACTTTATTTAGCTTCTAGGAACCTTAAAAACAGGTTTATGGGACTAGTTTAGGCTTACCTTGCCAGCAATTGAATCTGGTGGGTAGCCACTGAAAATTCCTCACGGTCGTTCCACCACCATGTTTGTACCACCGTGGCCACCAAAGACCATGTCTCAGCCTCCCCTCTCACTTCTCTTTTTGTGCCATTAGCAAAAGATGAAGGTTTTTGTGGGTTGGGATAGGTTGTGGTGGTGTGTTTGTGTCTCTGTTCGGAAGAACGAAGAAGATGAATAAAACATAAAGCAGAGGATATGCATGTATCTGTGTAATGGGAGCAATGGATGAGTGACACTTGTCACTCATCCATTGGGCTTGGGGATATGCATGTATCTAATTAATTGTTTTTTGCTTATTAATAAGGGTGTATATGTTAAGTTGATCGTTAATACTTTAGTAAGGTTATTCCATGATTGTTTTTGTATCATAATTATGCACTTCACAATGCCATACTTTGTGTATTAAGTAGACATGATGATTATGTTTCAGTGACTTTTAGAAAATTAGTGGAGACTAGCCTTATACGTTTTTGAGCCTATTGCCATTTTTTAGAGGGATTTATTTTGTTTCTACTCTTAAATACTCTTTGATTTTTGTTCATAATTGTTGATCTCATTATCATTATTTGCATTGATTATTAAAGAACTAATCTTTTAAGTAGGTGCTATTAAATTCTAAGTGTGATTTACCATAAGAGATTATATAGGCTATGCATATTCTAACCCTAATGAAGCCTTTATCCTACCCTTTTGTGTGCTCCATTAATCAATTTTGAAGCCGAACACTTAAACTTTTTCTTTCATCACCTAAATCATTATCCACCCTAAACACTTGCCCTATGTTTTAGCCATGCCTTATAACTTAGGTTTGTGCTAAGGGTTCTCAAAATTGAAGATCATGAAAGAAATAATTTTATCCAAGTTAGATAATGGTGTCATCTTTAAAAGGTAATTTAGTACAATCCCAACTGCAAAAAAAAAAATGAAGAAGAAAAGAGTTTTGAACGTTGAAGGAAAATATTTTTGCGTTCAAGAAAAAAAAGTTTGAAAGTTGTTGGGAACATAATTTTTGCGTTCAAAAGAAAGAAAAAAAATTGAAAAACAAATGTTGGAACTGTGCTTTAAAAAATAAGTGTGATTGATTCAAATTCAAAATTATAAGTGTAATCAAGATTGTTAAAACCATGTGAAGGTGCTTGAAAGTGTTTAAAGTTCAAGAAAAATTCAAGAAATGATACTTCATGCCTTGGTACAACCTATGTTCTTTGAAATTCATATATTTTATTCTTTAACCCTGCGCTTAGCCCCATTACAACCTTAATTGAAGATCTAGCGGATCTTATGGGAATTTATGCTTGGAGTTGAGGTATGTATCTATGTTCTTAATTTTCAATTCCTTTCATGAGATCTATTTTTTAGAAATTAATCGTTCTTTCATTGAATATTCATATGTGATTATATTTGATTTCCTTACATAAATTTCATCGCATATGCTTGATTGAGTGTAAGTCTATGATTCTTGTGTGAAAATTGAGAAGTTGCCTAGTGAGGATTAGAGTCGCAGCGAAATCTTTCTAAGGCATTTGAATGTAGTTATCTTTAAACTCATCTACGTAAAGTTTTGGCATTCAAATTTACACATAATACATTTTTATATATGGCATCTCTTTAGTTTAGAAAATCGTGATAGACTTATATTGGTTCTTATTAATTTGTTAAAAAGTTATGTTTTTAATGTTTTTAGTTGTTAAGTAAAATATTTGTGGGTATCGTGTTGCTATAACCTCATGAGACAAAACTCCTCCTACTAGGTGAATCTAGGAATTTAAATGTCTATCTTAATTAAAATTAAGTCTCTTCTATTTTTAATTTTAATTTTTGTGTTTTGCTCGAGGACTAGCCAAATATAGGTTTGGGGGTGTTTGTTAGGTCATATTTTATGCATGTTTTATCCATGATGTAAAACCCTTTTACTTATGTTTTTTCTTATTTTGTTCTATGCAATTGGAGAAAATTATATATTGACAGGACCCGTCCCAAATCACTTGGATTATCGTGGGGCGTGCTTGCTCCCATCTGACACGAAGTGTCAGACAAGAGATAATTCCAACCTTAGCCCAAACGGGGCTTCCAGAGTGCGCTAGGATCGGGGGAGAAGTGTGATGTCTCGGTCTCTACTACAACCCGGATTCTCGATCAACCTGAAGGGCATTAAAATCATTGAAAGTTGTGAGTGGATGAAACAACAGTTTATAAAATTTATTTCACAAAAAGACATTTATGCCCTTCACTAAAAAACATGCATGCATTCAAAAACTAGTTATCAATAATCAAACCGTTAGGGCTTAGCCCAAAACCTAAACCAAAGTATATGGAAACTCAGCCCAAAATCAAATCCATAGGGACTCAGCCCAAAACCAATTCAGTAGGGACTCCGCCCAAATCAAATCACGTGGGTCTCAGCCCAAATCCAATACAAGTGGGTCTCAGCCCAAAACCAATCCTCGCAATCCCTGATGCCTGACATCCCAGATGTCACAATCAATACCGTCACGGTTCCAAGCTACGCGTGCTACTCGGGGTCTCAATCCCAAGTCTCCCCAAGGTCAACCCAGGTTAATGACCCGCAGATCAGTGACCCTCCCTAGGGGGGTGTTTAACCTCTAGGAATCCTACTCCTGAGTCACTATACGAACCGGTCGCTCCGTACAATGACCTCTTACAGGCAATGCTCCGTGACTATTCTAGGATACTACGAGACGTCTAGAGGAGACAACCCGCCACTCCAAAATACTACGAGACGTCTGAAGGCCAACCACTCATGAGGATGGTATACGGAAAACCGTTTCATAAATCATCTCAAAACTGTTCAAAGGGCTATGCCCAAGATTTCCATAAAACCACCGTAAATCTATTTATTCAAATCCATAGATCCATATATGGGTCCCCGATCCGAAATCACGTTTATAAAATACAATTGGGCCTCATGCCCGATTCGTAAACCAACTGGGCCCCCGGCCCGATCATATAACTCAAATGGACTCCAAGTCCGAGAGTTCGTAAATCAAATGGGTCTCATGCCCAGTTCCACATTTCAAAATCCAAAACCAATTCATCAAATCATCATTGAAATACCAGCATGTATAAACACAGTAGAAAACTATAAACCTCGAAATACGTGCAAATACGTACATACCAAAACACTACGACCATATGCACTCAAGGAATCTCAAAGCATGTATTTAAAACATGTAAAACAGTTATGCATGCATCACAATTTAGAAAATAAGGTCCACTCACAGACCGTCCTAAGTTGTCGCCTGGATACACGTGCCATAAGCCACCCCCGCCAAATCATCATCACCGGAAACTCTGAACCTGTCCAAACCATACTAGAGGGTTACTAACTACCTCAATAACCTCTCATTAAATCCCCATAATTTTTTGGGATTTTTAAACATATTTAAAATGGACCCTAAGCCTTCAGACACTCAAAACTACCCCGAAACGGTGTCCGATCGACTCGAAACTTGTCCCAAAATATTTGTTACATAGAAAGGATGATTTCATGAGATGACCGCATCCGCAAACAGTGCCCCACGCTCCCTCACGCGCCGCCCAAAGATGCTGATCGTGGAGCTCACGCTCCAAACACTGTACATCTTCTTCCTCGCGTCGAACCGGTCTGAACTGGTTCACTGGTTATTGTTCCAACCGAACCGGCGTGACCGGTCCAGGGCTTTATCTTCCTATTTTTTCATCATTTTCTTCCTTCTTTCCACCAATTCTCTCTAATATATCCTAGGGATTGTTCTATGTAATCAAATCAATGAAAACAATCCTAAAACTCATTAGTTCATTAAACTATTTAAAGCCCAAAATTCCATTCTACGTTCTGGGCACATCTAGGGACCAAAACTTCATCCTAATGATCCCATTTAGTTCCTAATGTACTTAGAAAAATGTTTGGAGGTTTGATTCGAGCTTACCTGGCCGGAAACTGAATTCAGTGGCTAGCCACCGAAAATTCCTCACGGTCTTTCCACCGTCGTGCTTGCACCACCACAGCCACCCTCCGTCATGTCTCAACCACCCAAACATCATCAAGTCATCAGGAATGGCCCCCAAACATCTAAAACCAAAAATCCAAAACTTTGAACGTAAAACTCACCTCCGTGGTTTCTCGGCCACCGTGCACGACGGTCGTCGATCTCACCACCGTCCAACTTATCTTGACCTCCTCTCCGTCTTTCATTCATGGTTCACAATCATCAGATGAGGTTGAGGGGTGTTTGTGAGAGATGGGTTTGCACGGTTTTGGTTCGAATGGATGAAACAGATGAGGATGGAGGGTGGGTGCATATATCTGTGTAATGGGAGCAATGGAGGAGTGATACAAATATCTAGGCCTACTTCCAGGCAAACGTCCACACGTCTCGTAAAACGTGCAACAGTACCTCGGACCTTCCGTAACCGAAAAATTTCCTGTCGAACATCTGATTTTGATGTGATAGCTGTCTATGGACTCGTATCGACTCGATCTACGTAACAGTCCTAGGTCCTCGTGCATTGGACCTCCCGGGTCAAAAGTCAACTTTTTGCCCTCGTCTAGGGGTAAAATCGTAATTTCACCCTGAACGTCCAATAATCCTCTATTAATGTCCGATTAGCCTCGGTAATCCATAATTAATCCTTAATAAATCCCAAAATTTTGGAACACGTCATTACATATATTTTGTGAGAATGTGCAGCATCAAATAGAGCTTGGAATTATGAGAATTTAAGCGAAAGAATCACCTAAATCAGAGTTGAAATGAAGAAGTTATGAAGGAAAAAAATTGCATAGGAATTCGATAGCCATCTACCGAAATAAGCAACCAGGAGTCCTTGCGCATTATTGTAGCATTGGCCCATTTTGGTAAGCGCATACCAAGAACCTTCCTTGACGTTCGCATGCACTTCCTGAAGCTGTCTTCCCCGATTCGGCGAGCTTCTACCAAAACCCCAGTACAGTAGTCTATACGTTAACCAAGGGTTGACCGCGTCATTTGACCACTAAAATTGAGTGGTTGACCATCAAAAATTTCTCCTGAAGCTTCATTCCGAGTTTTAGGCCTATTTTAGGATAATTCCACCTTGTTTTCACACTTAATCTTCATATTGTATAAAGATTTTAATCTTACTTCCTTTATTATTATTATTTTCACTCCTTTTACTTGTAAGAAAGGTTTTTAATTAGAATTCTTAATTGTTTAAGAAACCTTTTGACAGGACCCGTCCCCGAAGGACATAGATAACTGTGCCCGGTCCTGCTCCCGTCTGACAAGTCAACTGAAGTCCAGAAATTACCCTCAGCACTTGCCAAATAAGGGATAACCGTACCTGCGCCCACTCATGCATCCACCTCTCGAACAACCTCGATCATCGCGCCACGACCTGGAGGGTCAATAAAACAGAAAAGGTGTGAGTGGACAAAACAAAGTTTTAGAAATACATTTATCAAAATACATCCTTACCCTCCAGTTTCACAAACATGCATGCATATCATAAAACATGAGTCATAGTGCGAAATCAATCAAGTATGAATAGTGGACCGATAAAATCAAAACATGTTTTCCCATGGTCCATAAAACTCATGTTCATCAAATCAGTTCATAATATAAAGCATATGGGCACAAATATCAATAAATCATCATAATACCACCAATCCTCAATATCCAATCTCAATATCCAAGTAACCCGTCACGTTATCAATGCAACGCGTGCAACTCGGGTGTCTCATGTCCGAGTACCTCCCCAGGATCTACGACGTCTGAGGTGATATCATCTCTAGGATCTATGACGTCTGGAGGATATCATCATAATCTCACACTCCTGAGACTGAGCCTCCCTTGGAGCTACTCATCTCCAGGTAGTGGATCGTGACTACTCCAGAATCTATGACTTCTGGAGGAGACCATCAAATCACAGAGGATGGTATATGTGGAACAGTCACCAAATCCAGTAATCTCATTTTAAAACCATTCATGTCTCAAATCAAATAAAAAACATTTCAACAGGGCCTCTGCCCAAAACATAGCTTTCACAAAGTAAGTTCCACAAATCTATCATAAAAACAGTGTCCAGAATTTACTTTATAAATCAAAATCATCAATTTCATCATATTCACATATGACTCCAAATCCGAGTCAAGATCACTATTCAATTGGGTTTCCACCCCAAAATATCATTTTTACCCAAATCCGTGCAATCGCAACCTCAGTTGCCACTTTCACGTAAAATGTATCCAGAAAGCATTATAAATCCATCAAATCAATCCCCGACTCATAAGCCGAGTCAAAACCAATTTCAAATCCCGGGCCTTCGCCCAAATCAACGATTTCACAGTTTACTCGAAAATCGTGCCCAAAAATCATATAAAACAATATAATATTCCCAAAATCCGGAAATCATCACATCGAAATATCAATCATACCAAATCATTTCAAATCATATCATAAAGCATTTAAAACATATATGCATGCATTCTGGGTAGAAAACAAAAGTCCACTTACACACCGTCCATATCGCTCGCTTTCCGAACTGCACGTTTTTCCGTAAATTTCAAAAGTCACCATTCCTGTCCAAAATCATTATCAAGGGTCTCTAACATCTCAATATACTTCCCATAATTTTCACCAATTTTTCCGGGATATAAATACGTATTTTAAACGTAACATAAACCTTCGGACCCTCGAAACAATATCGAAACGGTGTCAGATTTCCTCGAAACCAGTGTCAAAATGTTCGTTACATTAAATGGGACAAAAGTCATGTTGAACTCACATTGGGATTCGAGCCCACGCGCCCTCACGCGCCACCGTGAGTGTCTGCGCATGAGTCCACACGCCTGCTACAGTAAAGTGGACGGTCGTCGTCTTTGCCCGTTTGTCTGTAAAACGGGGCTTTTTGCCCGCGTGTTGACCCGGTTGGAATCCTCAATCTAGTCGAATCAATCTCGACTATGTGAAGAACATCAAATACTGTTCATCTTCGAACTTCATCAATTTCAATCGAATTCGTGCAATTGATTCACTCAGAAGCTTCGCAGTAGCCATATAAACACACTTCTAAGCTCAATTTCAAGCTCTAATCCCTCTAACCATTCCAACTCAACTGGGATTTCCATGACTGAACTCAAGTGTCGTCTAGGCTCATTTCTTCACTATTTTCTTCACTGTCAATCCCATTCGACTCGTCTAAGGTCCAATAAGCTCACCCAAACATTGGTTTCCTCCAATTAATCACACAAACCCGAATTCGAAATTTCATGAAGGTTTGGTTTTCAGGTTTTTGAGTCTGGGTACAACTAGGTTCAAAGTCCATCCTCCATCCTTCGATATTCTTTCATTTTTTTTCTCTCTGGAATTCCTTTAATTCCTCACAATTCCAGACTAAAGATTCAATTTCCACCTGAGTTATGCTCTGTTTTTCCAACCCTCATACACACGACTTGTTCTTAGTTTTAAACCTTTGCACTGCCAAAAAATGCACGTTCACAGCCACTAATCATCTGATTAAAGTGACCAATGTCACTCGGTGGCAATCCCATGCCCAATTTGACCAACACAGGTGTCCATTGTCTAATTAAACCAATATTCACATAAGTGAATCAACCATCACAGTCGTACTGACTCATCAAAACCCAATCAAATTACCATTTTACCCCTCTTTGAAAAATTACCAATTTGCCTTTCACTTTCTCAAGCCCATAACTTTTTCATCCGAACCCCGATTGATGCATGCCGCCTGTCTACGGATTCAGCTACTCGAGACCTACCCAACGATACTTACAAAAAGTAAAAACACGGTACCGATAAAAAAGTCAACAAATGGCCCCCTTTTAACCAATTTACCAATTTACCCTTAAACTTCTGAACATCATAACTTTCTCCTCGAATGTTAGAATCGGACGTGCCACTTGTCTATGAACTCGTGACGTCCCGAACTATGTCACCGTCATCTATAAAAGTCCTTTTGACACCTCAAACCAAAAGTCAACCGTTCACCCAATTCCAAGGGCAAAATCGTCATTTTCCTTCAAATTTTCTAAATTTTCCTTTTTCGAATTTTCGGGTCGTTACAACCTTTCCCCCTTAAGGAATTTCGTCCTCGAAATTCCAATGAATAGATACCATGCCAGTTCTCCCGAGGGACATGTATGTGAACTAGAAATATAATCAACCACATACCCTTCTGGTTCACCCAAACCGAATCAAACCTAGGGAACCTCAATAATCCAGTCCCCGTCACTGAGTCAACATCGGGCCATATCTTTCTGTAAATCTCTGCCCCACAGGCAGTTAAGCCCAATCGAAATACGGAGCCATGCTCAATGTTTGAGTATACACAATCCAGAAATCACAAGTACCAGTACCATCATCCCAATCACATGTCATTCACTCATGACATGGTACAAAGGCTTAAATCACTATGCATATGCCGCTAGGCTACCAGGCCAATCACCTTATAAGGCTCAATAAATCGGGAACTCATTCCCCTCGTTAAGTCAATCACTACATACCCCTTTTCCAGGGTCATTCAATATCATGAATTGAACCTTTCCTTTCGTTGTTTTATCACCATAGGCCTCACTGATGCCTACCCCAGCCAATACCTGGCACTCAGTACAATCATTCATATGATATCGCAAATCATATCCATTTCTTAACCTCGACTCCATCCACCATCGTACACCAAATATGACAGGACCCGCCCCGATCCCCCTGGGACCACATGGGGACGTGCCCTGCTCCCGTTTGACACCCAAAATAATATACCAATTTTAACCTAAATCGTTCAAATTAATAGATAACCAAATAAAGTTATACATCAAATCCAAATTTAACAGATGTCAGACAAGGGATGAAAACCAAATTACAAATTGCGAGCACGACTCTAAAATAAACCTGCGGGAAAACCACCCAATAGGAGATCAGGTACGCGGAAGTTGATCTATGCCTCAGCCTCAGGATCCTTCTCTACCTCAGTAGCATAGCCTGGAGGGGTTACCAAAACATTAAGGGTGAGTGGGCCGAAACTCAAGTTTATAAAAACAGTTTAATAAGTAAAACATATAATTTACCCCTCCGTTTTCCAAACATGCATGCATTAGAATTTAAAACCATAAATCATATAATATGAATCATAAGGCATGTAATAAAACCATAAACATAATGATAGCCACTGCACTATACACTCCAATCCTGACATCCCCGATGTCTGACGTCCCTAACGTCCAATAAGGTCACAGTCTCAAGGCTACGCGTGCCACTCGAGGTCTCAATCCTGAATCCAATCCCCGAACCCTGTCCGGGTACGGCATCTCAAATGCCTAGCGTCCTAGACGCTCGACGTCCCTAACATCCAATTATAGAAATCCTGCTCCTGAGTCATTTTACGATCCGATTCCTCCGTGGAATGACCCCTCGCAGGCAATGCGCCGTGACCACTCCGGGGTACCACATCCGGAGGAGACAGTATCATAAGAATGGATCTATACAGTGCAGTACCAAATATATTTTGATGATATCCACATGTAAAACATATATATATATATATACATAGATAAAATCCAACCCGATCGTTAAGTTTCATCAGACGGGTTTCAAACTCAAATACCGTGAAACGTGCCATAACCATAATTCCAATATCATCAAAACCATTTCTTGATTCCAGCATGTGAATATATAAGTAAATCAGAAAACATTTAAGCATGCAAGGGTTTAATGAAATCGGGCCCACTCGCAGTACGATCCCACGGTGAATCTGCGCGTACGGACCTGTACCGGGATTATCGTACAATTCCTGTCAGTCCAAATCACACGTAAAGGTCACTACAAGTCTTAAACATTTAACCAAAAAGTCTGAAACAGAAACCGGCTCGGGGAACCCGTCCAACACGTTTCCCGAGACAACCAGCCATAAACTGACCCTCCAAACTATCTCAGATCAACATGGTTAATTCATCAAAAATGTTCAGAATGATGAGATGAACAAAAGTCATGTTGATCGTGATCGGAGATAAGGCCCAACGCGCCCTCACGCGCCGCCCAAAGTGGCTGCGCGTGAAAGTCACGCGCCTGACACTGTAGCTTCTACAGTGTCATCTTCCTTACCCCGAATGTCTGTAATACGGGCCTGCCACCCGCGGCTTGACCCGGTTGATTACCCATCAATTCCTACTCGATTTCAATCCAATTTGATCCTAACATGTTAAACAATCATCTAATTTAAGTTCTGAGTCATTAATTAGCCAAATCAAATCCTTAAATGGCCCTTCGACCCGTGATCATCCAAACGGGTTCATCACCCCAACTCACTGGTTTCCAAACCATTCTCCAATTAACTTCACAGGAAGCGTAATAGGATCAAAACGAACTAAAATGAATGATCAATTGGGCCTGAAAGTACCTGGAGATTGTCGTCCCAAGCTCTGCAACTTCTCTGAAAACGGCAGCCTCCGTCCCAGCTCAACCGTGGCTGAATCCCTTCGAACTTGACGTGGTTGAGCTCCTGATGCTCCCAGAAGACTAAACCAGGCCCTGGTTCAGTCCAACCAGCACCAGAAATTGAAAACCCGATTTCCCTCCAAATTTTCCCGAAATTGTTTCTCTCTGGTTCTTCACCAATTCTCAGTTCTTTCAACGGCAGAGTGAAGCTTACTCACATCCTACTCAGTTTTAAACAACTTAAGCAGTCCCAGAGGCTCGTGGAAGTCCAATCTTTCCACTGAGATTTGTTCCCCAAAAAGCTTCGATCGAAATTAAACAATGTGGCCGTACTGGGTGGATGAATTAGACCACGTTTGATGCTTCCAAAAGCTTTAAACAATCCATACTTTCCAGCACACACTTGCATAAACAATTGGCACTCAGAACCACCGCACATGGTGGTGCCGCCCATGTTCCCCCGCGGTTGCTACAGTACCCAGGGGTAAAATGACCAAAATGCCCCTAGTTTAGAAATTACCAAAATACCCTTCACTTTCCAGACCCGTAACTCCGCCATACGACGTCCGATTTCAGTGTGCCGCCTGTCCACGGACTCAGGGCGTCGAGACCTACCTAACGGTCCTTGAGTCGTGTGAAATTTAGTTGCCAAACGAAAAGTCAACATTTTCGCCCCCATCGTCCAAATTACGGTAATGCTACTGAACTTCCGATAGTCATAACTTTTTTCCCTGATCGTTCGAATTGGACGTGCCACCTGTCTATGAACTCGTGACGTCCCGAACTACATCACGATCATTGGTCAAAGTCTGTTTGACCCACCAATCAAAAAGTCAACAAATTGGGCAACACAATTCACAACGGTAAAAACGTCAATCCATACATTAATTTACAATATTGAAATCCTCGAATTTCTGGGGCATTAAAAAATATGGTCCTACAGTTGGACTCCAGTAGTCCAAATGATCAAAAGTCATGTACTACTCCAATCCTATGGAGTTCCATCAATAACGGGATTTTACTCATCTTTACGTTACCAAACATGTCAATTCTCGACCGGCTATCTTATTAGCCTCCCCATGAATGATATCTGACTCGACAACGCGGTCATAATCTCAATGTATCCTGACCATCGCCTCATCACACATTAAGCCTTTCTGTTCATCAATCATTTCTAATCCTGATGGTCGATACAGTACTCGTACATTCCATTCCAGAGGTATGACCTCCCTTAAACTTCCTAACATCAAAACTTTCTCCTCGAATGTCGGAATCAGACGTGCCACCTGTCTATGAACTCGTGACATCCCGAACTACTTGACAGTCATCGGTTAAAGTCCGTTTGACCGCTCAAACCAAAAGTCAATCGTTCGCCCAATTCGAGGGGCAAAATCGTCATTTTCCTTCAAATTTTCCAAATTTTCCTTTTTCGAATTTCCGGGTCGTTACACCTTTTACTTATAGAATTTAATTGTAAACTTCTATTTTTATGAGGATTAATAATTCTCTTCTAAATAGAGGTACCAGGATTATGTTAAGAGGTTCAGAGGTTTGAAAGGTTGATTACATTCAGAAATAAAAAAAGTGAAATACTTTTGTCTTTTATTTTATAATTTATTTTATTTTGTAATTTCTTTTTAGGTTAGGGCTTCTTGAAGCCCTAGCCATGTTAGTTCGTTAATTAAATTTTTGACTCTTGATTGTGATTATTATGCATGCTGAATTTGTTGGATTACTGCACTTCATGAACTCAATTTATGCTTATAAGCTTAGTCAACTTGTTTGTGTATAATTGTTGATGTAATTGCTTGACGGACCATCATATCATCTTGCAATTTGTAGCATCGAGTTTAAGAGAAGGAATCTTATTCGTAATCTAAACTCATGACAACCTAGAACTACACATCACTTTTCTTGGGGTAGTGTAGTGTCATCAAATCCTCTTTGTGTTTCATGCATTATCACGCACCATTGATAATAGAAGTTTTACAGTGGACATCACGTAAAACATGTAAATTAAGAGAGGACAATATGTGTGGGATGATCCTTATTTGCACCCTTGCACGGGCACTTAATTCAGAATATGCATAGTAATTAAGTCAAGGAAATCTGACTAGCAACTATAATTGGTTAGTGGTGGATAGAGTGCATTAACCTAATATTTTTATTATTTGTTTTAAGTTAATTCTCTTATTTGTAAATTTTAATAATCTTTTAAACCCTTTCATGTGTGTGTGCGTTTGTATTTTATTTTATGGTTAATAAATATATGAGTTAATTAATTAATTTAAGTAATAATGTGGATTAAACGTTAAGACAAATCCTTGTGGGATTCGATCCTTATTTATTTGCTATACTATCTTCACGATTTGTGCACTTGAAATGTTAAACTGAATATAATAGATTTCATATTTATTTATGTTGTCTATTTTATCCAACAACGAACCTGCATATTGGCTTACAATTGAGAAAAGTTGTTTTTACATATATCGTATACATAGCCCAAAATCCCCTTTCGAATTTTCCATAATTTCTCCATTTATCCGAACCACCTTATAAGCTATTAATATTCAAAATAATACCATAATTAAATTCACCTTAGTTCAGAATAGAAATTAAATTTTCACAATAATTTACATTAACTCTTTCCATTCATTAAATTCCATCATTGGTCAATACTATCCATATTAACCTTAGGTTTTAAGTCTCAAATCTCATGGTAATCAACTTAAATTTAAACATAACATATACCTTCAAACAACCAAAACTGTGTCCTAACGATGTCCATTTACCTTGAAACTTATACCATTAGATTCATTTCACATAGTACTACAAAAACTATGTGGAACACAGCCCGAGCTACTGTGGGATGCGCCCGCATGTGCCTCCCCTTTCTTCTGCATATGGTGGCCACGCGTTTATCACAAGTCACCAGCTACCTCCAGCGGGTAACCCGATTCTCTAGTTTCTGGGTTATCCAACCCGCGATCATGATCCAATTAGTATTCACTTAGTCCTTTATCGTTTCCTACATTTCTGATGTCCAAATTTTGCATATTAACTACAAAAGAAGATCTATAAATTTAAAGTGAAAGAAAGTGAAAGAAGACGTACCTTAATGTTTAACCCGAATTTATCATTCTTCGTCTATGGTTCATAAACCATGTCTTCTATCTTCCTCATCCAACTTCTTCATTTCTTGTCCCAAAATAACCCGAGAGACGTATTGAAAAACCTGGTATCCTTAGTTAGCCCCTAGAAGACTTAAAATACCTTGGAAACCCACGACCAATACTCAAACCTCATGGGTTTGCCCATGGCGATGTGTTTGGAGGTTTTGAGCCTTTCTAGCTCCCACCATGCCCTCATTCCCTATTCTTTCTTCCTTCTTTCTCCTTCTCTTCCTTCTCCTTCTCTTCCTTCTCGATGGATTAATCTTTCTCTCATTTTCTTTATTTTCTTTTTTGGCTATATACCACTGCATGCCTTCAAACACACACACCCTCCATATTTATCGAATGGGTAAGTCAATGGAACATATGGGAAGGTGTTATGTGGATTATTCTGGATTCTTCTAGTTTTTTCTTACAAAATGACTAAAATACACTTTTTATCCAAAATTACTAAAATGCCCCTACATTGTTTAGACCCAAAACGAACTTACTCGAACTCCATTCTCGGTACACTGCTTTTCTATGAACTCATGAGTGTGAGACTTTCGTAATGGTCCTTTCAAATTTTCTAGAAAACCTTTAGGTCAAAAAGTCAACCTTTTGACCTTCATGGGTAAAACTGTTATTTTTACCCTCCCCAAATTTTCCGGTCGTTATAACCTACCCCCCTTAAAAAAAATTCTCCTCAAAATTTTTGAACAAATCCAATCTTATGTTCATAATCAGTTTTGCTCAAACTTAATCAATCTTCTGATTTCTTCTCCTCACTAATTCCCGACTCTACTTAGATACAAGCAATACCGGGATCCCTTATAATCTTAATTCACATAAGCCATCTCACAAGGCACCTTCCAAGTTACTTTCATGGATATGATAATACCAACGTCCCTTCTATATCACTCGTCCATAACCAAGATTAACCAATTCACAACTCAAGTACCAATCTTATTACACGACACTACACATAGACCATCACTACAAACTTCATTTAAGTCAAGTTTGGCACCAACCAAACAATATTAATAACCCCATGGTTATATCTGTACTACCGGTAGATAGATCACTCTGGAACCTGAACTCAGCTTGACGTCTAAGTGTAACCTCACTCAAGAACTGGAGTCCTGTTCGACGTCTGAGTGAGAACTGACCCAATAACTGAAGCCCTGCTTGACGTCTGAGTTAAAACTCCAAAACCAGACTCTGGAACTAGAGCCCACCTCGATGTTTGAGACTAACCAACCACCACCCACTTAGGAACCGGAGCCTAACTCGACGTTTGAGTGGTCATCCCACAATACTAGTCTTAGGGAAGGAGTTTTACCACGACGTTTGAGGCTGACCATCGCTCAGGAACAACATCATCTGTCCACAACATAATAATACACTAATATCTAGAGACATGTGTTTATAATATACAGATAAAATTCTCAACATCAAATTCATATTTACCACATACATTCATTTTTTTAAAACCAAATCATCATTTGAAAATTTGAGTCTATAACTAATGCAATTTTCATAAAACCTCGTAAATCGTATACTCTAAATCTATTTAAAATCATCAATAATCATTAGAAAACCAAATTCAAATCATTGTCACATAAGTCAAACCAAATTCTCAATCGGATTTTAGCCAAATCATCATTTAGGAACATCTCGCAAAACATGTACTTCAAGTAGTTCATAAAATTTCAAAATCATTTTAAAATCATAATTGAACCATTATCGTATAATTATGTAATAAAAAAAAGAAAATATGTTGGAGGCTCACATCTCAGAAATAAAATATTCAGTGCCTATGCTCTGATACCAAGTTGACACGACCCGTCCTTAAATTTATTTTTAAAATTGAACTGGTACTTCTCCCATCTGACAACTTTTTGCCAGACAAAAGATTTTCTTATTTTTGTTCTTATTCTCATTGATACGTTAATCAAATGAAACTCATGCCTTACGGGATATCGCCCGTGTCCGACTCGCTAACCATATCATGTAGTGAAATACACCATTTTTCATTATTAGGCTTTAACCTTATTATTGTTATTCATTACTCCATTACAAGCAAAATAATTAATAATAAATTAGAATAGATCATTGGTCGTATCATATTTATAAAAAATTCCTTACGTCGTAATTTATCATTGAAATTCACTAAATATTCATATTAATTTTATACATTAATTCTAGTAACAAAATCATATGAAAAAAAAATATGATGAACCTGCATATTGGATTTCGAATTGCCCATAATTTCTCCATTTATCTAAACCACCTTCTAAGATATTAATATTAAAAATAAAACCATAATTAAATTCACCTCAATTTGGAGTAGATATTAAATTCAACAAGTTCGGAATATTCACAACAATTTACATTAACTCTTTCCATTCATTAAATTCCATCATTTGTCAATACTATCCACATTAACCTTAGGTTTTATGTAAAAGTCCGGACCTTCAACGAGGGTAAAATCATAAAAAAAAAAAAAAATTGGACGAAATTGACAATTTTGCCCCTAAAGTCAAAGGTTGACTTTTCTTGGTCAAAATAAAAAAGTTGACTTTTTGACTCGGACGGATTTTGGCGATTCTGGGAACGCCGTTAGAACGTCACGATCTCCCGAGCACGTTGACAGGCGGCGTGCCGGAAACGGAGATCAATTACATTCGTTTTTTATCTAAGTTTACCTAGGGGCATTTTCGTAATTTTTTAAGGAGGGGTATTTTGGTAATTTCACTTGTGGGATATTTTGGGTGACTAATTAGAGTGTGACACTTTTCCCCCTATCTATTTGCTTGTTGTGCACCGACTTGGATGATATGGTAGTGAGTGTATGGTTGTTATTTGACATTTTGAGTTAGTGTGTATGGAGTTTTGTATGTTTGGCAGAGAAGGGAAATGGAAAAACAAAGGAGATGGAGAGTAAACCAGGAAGGAAAAAGATAGGGAAAAGGAAAGACAAAGGAGGAGTTGGAGCGGTTAGCTCAGACCCGACTGGAACCCGAGAAAGGTGTTTTCAGGTTTTTGGTTGAATGACCCAGTTTCGAATTGGAGGCTTGGTTTCAAGCTTGTCTTCAAGTGCCTTGTGATTCCGCGACCTTGTTAAGGTCTTTGGTTGGTGGTTTGGACAATGGAAGTGCCCAAAACCAAAGAGCAAAATTACAGACGAATTGGTGAGTTTTGAACTTTGATTTTGGGCGTGTTTCCTCATGATTTATAGTTCTAGATTTATTTTTAAGTTTTTGTAGATTAGATTGATCGAAGAAGGAGTGAAAAAAGGACTAGAAATAAAGAAATTAGGGCTCGGTCAGGTCATCGGGTAGGACGACCCGAATTGCAAAAAAGTGGGCTGGTCGTGAGGTTGAAGATGATCCACAGTATTTGGGTACATGGCTCCCACGTGCAGCCACTTTGAGCGGGGAGTGGGGGCGCGTGAGCCTGAATCCTGAGGAGCGTCCAACATATTTTTCCAGCATTTCAATGTAATAGGTTTCGAGACGGGGATATGGGGATGTGTGTATGGTCTGTCTTGGATATGTAAATAAATATGAGACAAGGACGACACATGGATGTCGATTAGGAAGAGATGAATAGCAGATACCTCAGGTTGGATATGAGGATAGAAATTGTGATGGATTGATGTGTGCCTAGTGACAGATGGTTGAGGTTCGAGCCATGTTTGGAGCGCGGACAGTAGTGTGTGGTTGGACGTTGGCAGAGTGTTGTACTTGAGTGGGCCGTGTAGTGCCTTGACGATTGATATGTTGTGGGATGCACCTGTGAGTAGTGCACGTTAGACAGGGATTATGATCGAATGTGTTCCAACATGATGACTGGATGTCGACTACTGTGTGCTCGAGTAGAGTGGATTGGTAGAGTTTAGTGATTGATGTGAGCGGGGGCTCAAAGTCGCTGATTACTAAGGGAACCCTACAGTTCTGACTTGTTACCTCTACTAAGACAAGTATTCGATGAGGTCCAGATACACCCAGGATGAGTATGATGTCGAATGTGTTTCAACGGGATATGCGATGTGATGGTTTGGGACTGGGGAGCAAGTCGAGATCAGAATAGCGCAACGAAAGCGCAGTGGAGTAAGGAGTTACCGGCTGGTCACGATGGTTGTGACATATGGTGGTGACGGATGTAATCAGTATCCGATGCGTTCGAATTGGTAAGTATTGATGAGACTCTAGTGAGAGTCAACATGAGTATGAGAAAACGAGGGCGTTGGTTGATATGAGTACCGAGGTCGTTAAATGCCGTAGGTTTGAGTATGGCCAGCAAGATGTGATTCATGTCATTATGATGGCAGGATCTATAAAATGTTGACAGATTGGATGCTGAATAGGATGTCAGTTCAATTATCGGATGAGAAAGGTCTTCAGGCTGAAAAGCCGATTTGACCCCTCAAGTTGGAAAGTGTCAGAGCGGTAGACAGAGAAGCTGACTATGATGTCAACTTAGGTTGTCAGAAGAGAAGAACTATCAGACTAAAAAGCTGACTGGGATGTCAGCTTAGTATGACTGACCTGTCAGAGTGAGTGACAGGCGAGATCGACGAGTATCAGTGTCTCGAGTGAGACTTACGAGCCGACTTGTGACTTCTCGAGAGTTGGGTGGAATTATATAATTATACAAGAGTGCCCGAGTAGAGGTGTCAGGACCCGACCCTCCTCTGTCAGGTCCCGACTCATCTAGCACGATATTGTCCTCTTTGGGCCACAGAAATACTCAACGGCAAGCATGCGCCCTCAAGGTTTTGTTTTCGGGAGCTCACGGTGCAACTTCCCAGGGGGTCACCCATCATGGAATTGCACCAGCCTCAACTCGCTTAACTTTGGGGTTCCAATCCCCCCCAAAGCCACTGAGTTCCCAAAAGGCCTCATGCTAGATAAGTGTGTGCCTACACCTTTAAGGCACACCACCGTTCCCTTTCCAGACCATTCCCCCCTCGCAGGAATGTTGGATTGTTAACCATTCCCTCCAGGACACGGGTCTTACAATCCACCCCCCTTAGGGCCCAGCGTCCTAGCTGGCACACTTCCCGGTCGTGGTCTGGCTCTGATACCATTCTGTCAGGACCTGACCCTCCTTTGTCAGGTCTCGACTCATCTAGCACGATATTGTCCTCTTTGGACCACAGCAATACTCAACGGCAAGCCTGCGCCCTTAAGGTTTTGTTTTCGGGAGCTCACGGTGCAACTTCCCAAGGGGTCACCCATCATGGAATTGCACCAGCCTCAACTCGCTTAACTTTGGGGTTCTAATCCCCCCCAAAGCCACTGAGCACCCAAAAGGCCTCATGCTAGATAGTGGTGTGCCTACACCTTTAAGGCACACCCCCATTCCCTTTCCAAACCATTCCCCCTCGCAGGAATGTGGGATAATTCACCGTTCCCTCCAGGACACGGGTCTTACAAGAGGGACATGATTGGATTTCTACAGTTTGGTTGTGGAATTGGGTCGGTTTAAATTTCGAAGACGAAATTCTTTAAGGAGGGGAGTTTGTAACGACCTGTCCCTAATTTTAAGGATTAATTAAGACTAGTTATGGATAAGTGAGGCTAATCGGGGATTAATCGAGGATTATCTGATGTTTAGGGTGAAATTATGATTTTGCCCTTGAACGAGGGCAAAAAATTGACTTTTGACCCGGAAGGTCCGATGCCCGAGGGTCAAGGACCTTTACGTAGATCGGTTCGATATGAGTCCGTAGACAGGCGGCACGTCGAAATCAGACGTTCGACGGGGAAGTTATGGTTCACGGAAGATTTCGGGAACCATTTGGAACAATATGTTTTATGAGGCAATTAGACTTTTATCCTGAGTGGGGCCCTGATCTTTTGAACAGGCCCAATGGATGAGTGACAAGTGTCACCCATCCATTTCCCCTTTCCCTTCATTCATGCATATCATCCCTTGTCTATTCCATTCCTACCAAACCCGAACCCCATCGAACACGACCCCAAATCCTTTCCCTCACCTGGTTTCGATCTGAGATAGAAACAGAGAGTGACTGAGGGCTGTGAGTGAGTGGCTGGTGGCTGGGTGATGACTGAGCCGCCGTGGACGGCGGTGCTGGCCCAGGAAACAGGTAAACCAGTAACCTTTGAAATTTCAATATCGTGATTTGGACATTAGGGAGGGTATCTATTGATTAGGATGTGTTTAGGGGGTTGGTAAGATGATTAAGAGAAGGTTTTGAATGGTGGGGAACGGCTAAGCAGCCCGGAGCGGCGGCTGGGAGATTTTTGGTGGTTGCCTACCGAAATCACTTTTTGGCCAAGTTAACGCAAATCGAACCTCCAAACTTGTTTGTAAGGTTCTTAGGGACTAAATGGGATCATAAGAAGGTAGTTTTAGCCCCTAGAAATTCCTAGAACATGGATAGGAAGTTTGGGTTCAAATTAGTTTTCTGAACCAATGGGATTTAGGCTTGTTTTTATAGTTTTGAGTCCAAAAAATGATTGGAAATGAAAAGAGAAAGAAATTAGAATGGGAAGGATCGAAATTGGACCAGAAATGAGAGAATAAATGGATTGGACCGATTCTGCTGGTCCGGTCGGACCAAAAACCAGCAGACCGGTTTGGACCCAGTCTTCCGAAGGAAGAAGAAGCACAGTGCACAAGCACCTGAGGCCCACAAGCAGCCCCTTTGGGCGGCACGTGAGGGCGTATGGGACACTGTTTGGGGTAGTGTCCAACATACGAAAACATCATTTTTATGTAACGAACATTTTGGGACAAGTTTCGAGTCGATCGGACATCGTTTCGATATAGTTTGGGATGCCCGAAGGTTTAGGATCGAGTTTCAAAATAGTTAAAAATTCCGAAAAAATTACGGGGCTTTAATTAGAGGTTATTTAAGTAGTTAGTAACCCTCTAGTATGATTTGGAGAAGTTTGAGAACCCCGGAGATGGTGATTGGCCCGAGAAAGGCTTATGGCGCGAGTATCGAGGCGCTGCTTGGATGGTCTGTGAGCGGACCTTGTTTCCTAAATTGATGCATGCATAAATGTTTTATATGAGTTTATGAACATGTTTTGTGATGTCATGAGTGCATTTTTTTGTGGTGTATTAGTATTTACGTATTTGCACGTATTTCGAGATTTTCAATTTTATATGGTGCTTATACGTGCTAGCATTTCCATGATGGTTTTATGGAAAGGTTTTCTATTCGAAAACATGGAATCGGGCATGAGACCTATTTGGTTGGAAACCATCGGACATGGAGTCCATTTGATTTAATGGGAAATCGGGATGGAGGCCCATTTGAGTTATATGATCGGGCCGGGGGCCCCGTTTGCTTACGAATTCGGGCTTGAGGCCCAATTGGTTATGATATCGGGCATGAGGCCCACTTTTGGTTTTTAAACATGATTTCGGGTCGAGGACCCTAAAAGGTTTTGGATTTGTGATGGTTTTATGGAAAACCCGGGCTTAGCCCTTTGAATGATTTGAAACGATTTTCCATATACCATCCTCATGAACGGATACCCTCCTGACGTCCCGGAGTATCCTGGAGTGGCAGGTTATCTCCTCCAAACCTCTCGTAGTATCCTGGAGTAGTCACGGGGCATTGCCTACGACGGGTCATTGCACGGAGCAACCGGTCCGTGTAGTGACTCAGAAGTAGGGATTACCAAAGGTTAAAACCTCCCCCAAGGGAGGGTCATTGATCAGTGGGTCATTGACCTGGGTGGACCCTGGGGAGACTTGGGATTTGAGACCCTGAGTAGCACGAATATCTTAGAACTGTGACAGTGGTGTGATTGTGACATCTGGGATGTCAGGCATCAGGGATGCCGAGGATTAGTTTTGGGCTGTGACCTAAATTTATTGATTTTAGGCTGAGTTCCCACTGGTATTGATTTTGGGCTGAGTTCTCACTGGTATTGGATTTGGGCTGAGTTCCCACCTAGTTAAATTTACTGGTTTGGGCTAAGCCCCTAATGGTTTGATAAATGGTTTTTGAATGCATGCATGCTTTTTAGTGAAGGGCATAAATGTCTTCTTTTCTGTAAAATGATTTTATAAACCTTTTTTCGTCTACTCACAGCTTTCCGTGGTTTTTAATGTCCTTCAGGTTGATTACGGATGCGGGCTGTAGCAGAGACCGAGACATCACACTCCTCCTCCGGATCCTGGTGCACTCTGGAAGCCTCGGTGGGGCTAATTTCAGAATTATCCATTGTCTGACACTTCGTGTCAAACGGGAGCAGGCTCGTCCCGCGTTAATCCCTTGGGGATTTGGGACGGGTCCTGACAATGACAAACTTGGAGTTCGAAAACTTGGAGTTCGAACAAGATCGTTTGAGGTCTAAATTGTATAGGGGTACTTTGGTCGTTTTGAAGAGAAGCCTAGACTATTCTAGTTACTTTCTAGAATTCTCTATAATTTTCTTGATTTTCCCTCCACACACACTACTTCCATAGACTTTATGTTATATAAACATGAGTTTTGTGTTTTGTGCTTGGTAGTTCGGTGGTGTGAAACCAAAAAAGGAAGAAAAACAAAAACTATGAAACCTTGAGGGAGATCCAGAACTGAGGGGACCAAGAAGGGAAGAAGGGATGAAAGAGGTTATGTAGGAAGGAAAGGAGAGGTTCAGAACGAGGCTGTGGAAGAGCTGGGCTCTGTATCACGAGTAGTGTATATGTGTGGATATTGGTTAGTCTCAAAAGTCGATATGGGCTCTGTATCTTGAGACTAGCGGTGTGGTGATAACTCAGACGTCAAGTTGGGCTCTGTATGTCAAAATCCAGCCCATCTAGCATAATATTGTCCGCTTTTGGCCCAGCTCTCATGGTTTTGTTTTCGGGAGCTCACGTGCAATTTCCCAGTAGGTCACCCATCCTAGGATTGCACCAGCCTCAACTAGCTTAACTTTGGAGTTCCCAAGGAATCCAAAGCCAGTGAGCTCCCAAAAGGCCTTGTGTTAGATAGATACGTGCCCACACATATAAGGCACTTCACCTTTCCCTCCCCCGAGAGATGTGGGATTGTTCACCGATCTTGCCTTTCCAACCTCACGGGTCTTGCTCACCGTTCTTGCTTCCAAGACTGGGTCTTACTGACACGACCCATCCCAATCCCCCCGGGATTAACACGGGATGTGCCATGCTCCCGTCTGACACGAAGTATCAGATAAGGGATAAATTAAAACCATCAGCCCGACTGGCTTCCAGAGCGCGCCAGGATCCGGTGGAGGACTGTGATGTCTCTGTCGCTGCTACAGCCCATAACCGTGACCAACCTGAAGGGCATTAAAACCATTAACAGCCATGAGTGGACAAAAATAAATGAGTTCATAAAAACATTATTTCATAAAGACATTTATGCCCTTCACTAAAAAGCATGCATGCATACAAAAACCATTTATCCAAATAACCATTACTAGGGTCTCAGCCCCAAATTCCGTAAATCCAAATCATACGGGCCCCTGCCCAAAACCATTTACTTAAGTCCATAATCATATCAAACATATGTGGGAACTCAGCCCAAAACCATAGGAAACGAAAATCCGTAAAACATAATCCACATGGGTCACTGCCCAAGTCCATAAAACCCAGAAATACTATTTCTGAAATCCAATAATCATGTTTACCATATATCATATAACAAATCCTGTCACGGTTTCTAAAGCTACGCGCGTGCTACCCGGGGTCTCAAATCCCAAGTCACCCTAGGGTCCACTCAGGTCAATGTCTGTAGATCAATGACCCTCCCTGGGGTTGTAATCCATAAAAGCCTTCTTGAGAGTAAGGTACCCAACGGGGGCGACTCCACTCAGTTAGTGCTCTGTGACTACTCCGGGGTCCATCCAGGCTAACGACCCTCCCCGAAGGAGACAATTCATAAGTAAAGGACGGTCTATGAAAATCCATTTCGAAATCATTCTCAAACCTTTCAAACCTTTCAAAGGATCCATGCCCGGTCCCCATAAATCGTCATGAAACTAGAAATCCATTTATAGGTCATCGAACCCGAAATCACCTTCATAAACCATAACTGGGCCTCAAGCCCGATTTCGTAAACCAAATGGGCCTTGTGCCCGATTTCGTAACCAACTGGGCCTCAAGCCCGATTCGTAACCCAACTAAGCCTCCAGCCTGATTAGTAAACCAACTGGGCCTCCGGCCCGATGCCTTATTAAATCAAATGGACTCCAAGTCCACTAGTTTTCATGAAATGGGTCTTATGCCCGATTCTATATTTTCAAACCCAAACTCAATTCAAGAACCAATTGGGCCTCTGGCCCGATAATGTAACTAAATGGACTTCGAGTCCGGGGGTTTCTAAAACAAATGGGTCTCGTGCCCGAGTTACCTTTTCAAATCCAAAACCATTTCATTAACCCATTTTCGAAACCATAAGCTCGTATTATCAGTGTAAAACGATAAACCTTAATTTACGTACAAATACGTAAATCACCTCGAAATACGTGAAATCATGTAAATCACCAATATCCAAATCATCATCATAGAATCACATATGTAAAACATATAAAATATTTATGCATGCATCACAGTTTAGAAATCAAGTTCCACTCATAGACCGTCCTAGCTGCCGCCTCGAAATGCGTGTCGCAAGCTTTCCCGGGCTAATCACTGTCACTGAAACTCTCAAACCTATCAAAATCACACTAGATGGTTACTAACTACCTTATTAACCTCTCATTGAAGCCCCGTAATTTTCCTGAATTTTTAACTATTTTTAAACTCGATCCTAAACCTTCGGACATCCCGAACTATATCGAAACGATGTCTGATCGACTCGAAACCAGTCCCAAAATGTTTGTTACATCAAAAGGATGAAAACACATGTTGGACACTTCCCCATATTCCTCCTCACACGCCGCCTGAAGGCTCTGCGCGTGAAGCCTACACGCCTGCTACAGGTTATCCCCTACCTCGTGATAGACCCGGTCCGGCCGGTTCATTGTAAATCCGGTCTAACCTGACCGACAAGGCCGGTTCTCTCAATTTTCTCACCCATTTTTTATCCTTCCAATTCCTACATGTTCGTTCCTCCCATTCCTATCATCCTACCATTTCAAAACTAATAAAACGGGCTAAAGATCATACCTTTAGATCGAAGAACAGACGACTTGTTTTCCTCCACGGTTTCCGGCCGTTTCCGACCACCTCCGGCCACGATTCCAAACCCATTATGTTCGTAGGATCACCAGAAACCTTTTCCAATTTACAGAATCGATCAAAAACCTTCCAATCCGAACTTCGAATTTTCAAAACCAAAACTCACCGTTTTGTTTCCTACGGCCACTGTCCACGTCGGTCGACAATCCTGCCGCCATTTTCATCGTCTCAGTCTCCTCCCACCTGCCCTCCTCAGCAGCCAACCACCTAACCAACCTGCTCCTGTCAGCCAGCCCATGCCGAGCACCCCTTTGCCAGTTTTTCCAGCCAACAACCCTAAAATTCAGTCTTTTCCATCATTTCATCATTTTTATTTTATTTTTTTAATTTTTATTTGTATTTTATTTTTTTAGGCTTTTTAGTAGCACTTTATCTATAAATAGAAAGGCCAATCTCATTGTAATTCTCTCCTTCTCCCTCTCCCTTCTTAGCTATTTTTCCTCTCTTTTTAGGAGCTACTTTTACCTTTCTTTTAGATTTTTTCATCTCTTTATTTTAACTTTTCTCTTAAATTTTTTTAGACATTGCTTAGCTTTTTTCTTTGTTTTTTTTTCTTAGACTTTATTTTTAGACTTTGTTCGGTGCACTTAGAATAAGATTGAAGAGATTTCAATGTTTGACGCGCATTCAAATAAAAAAGGTAAGGTGAATCATATTGTAAGTGTTTATGACCGTTGTTCGGTCCATTTATAATATTGAAAAATGTATCCATGTAATTGAGACGATGAATGTAGGATTTTGTAATTGGTTCAATATGTGCAAAATGTTAAAGTGTTGGTAAGAATTGTGTTTAAAGAAAGTTCATTATATAAATGTTAAAGTAGGAGTACTTTAAATAATTTGATTATTAATTCGGATTTACTTATGTAAAAGTGTAGGTTTTGTCTATGAAACTAATTTATGGTTTGTAAATCGTAGTTAGCATTTGCATTTCAATTCTTAATTTGTTAAAATATTGCTACGGCTACAACTATTTCCAAAATCCCCCAAATCATGTTATTCTTTATTTTTTTTTTAATTTTTAATTCTACAATTATTTAATTATTTAATTATTTATTCATTTATTATTTTTGCCTTTGATTATTTATTACTCTTTTTCACTAACCATTATTTAATATTCCTTACTTTCCTCGATTAATAACGATATCTATTTACCAAAACTACATCTACACAAAAAGGGTTTAAATTGCATTATTTACTTAAATGCTTAGTTTAAGCCGCATTAATTTTTGGCGTTGTTGCAGAGGAAATTGAAAATCATTTTTAAATTCAGGTTTTCAGTTCCAGGCTAGACAATGGGTAAATATGCATCCTAGGGTCTTCCTGGAGCTCATGCGATCGGTTTAAGCCTGGGAAAAAAAAGCAGATGAATTTTGAAAGGAGGAGGGAAAGGACCCTTTGTTAGGACCCGACCCTCCTCGGTCACGACCTGACTCATCTAGCACCATATTGTCCGCTTTGGGCCTCGCCCTCACTGTTTTGTTTTCGGGAGCTCATGGTGCAACTTCCTAGGGGGTTACCCATCATGGAATTGCGCCAGCCTCAACTCGCTTAACTTTGGGGTTCCAATCCCCCCCAAAGCCACTTGAGCTCCCAAAAAGGCCTAGTGTAGATCAGAGTTGCGCAGCGGCATCCTCTACCTAACACTATATTGTCCTCTTTGGGCCACAATAATACTCAACGGCAAGCCTGCGCCCTCAAGGTTTTGACCCCGGGACCTCGTGGTGAGCAATACACGCCAGGCAAGCCTCAACCAACGCGAACACGGGAAGCCTAGTGCTAGATAAGTGTGTGCCTACACCTTTAAGGCACACAACCATCCTCTCCCAGACCATTCCCCCTCGCAGGAATGTGCGATTATTCACCGTTCCCTCCAGGACACGGGTCTTACAATCCACCCCCCTTAGGGCCCAACATCCTCGCTGGCACACTTCCTGGTCAGGGTCTAGCTCTGATACAAAATTTTCAGGACCCGACCCTCCTCGGTCAGGACCTAACTCATCTAGCACCATATTGTTCGCTTTGGGCCTCGCCCTCCCGGTTTTGTTTTCGGGAGCTCATGGTGCAACTTCCCAGGGGGTTACCCATCACGGAATTGCACGAGCCTCAACTCGCTTAACTTTAGGGTTCCAATCCCCCCCAAAGCCACTTGAGCTCCCAAAAGGCCTAGTGTAGATCAGAGTTGCGCAGCGGCATGCTCTATCTAACACTATATTGTCCTCTTTGGGCCACATCAATACTCAACGGCAAGCCTGCGCCCTCAAGGTTTTGACCCCGAGACCTCGTGGTGAGCAATACACGCCAGGCAAGCCTCAACCAACGCGACCACGGGAGGCCTAGTGCTAGATAAGTGTGTGCCTACACCTTTAAGCCACACAACCATCATCTCCCAGACCATTCCCCCTCGCAGGAATGTGGGATTATTCACCGTTCCCTCCAGGACACGGGTCTTACACCCTTGAACCATGGCTGAAAATAGTAAAATTGGGTACGCCGATCAGGTGCGTTCTTCTTCGTTCTGATTTTACAGATTCTCATAAAGGTCACACGAGATGAATGTGGATGCAAAAATTAGGAGAAATGATGAAGAAAAACACGAGTTTCAGCTGGGTCATAGTAGCGAGTCGCCCAACCCGAGTTGAAGGCCCAGCGAGAGGTACACGACTACACTGTTGCTGGCGCGTGAGCTTCACGCGAAGCTGTTTCAGGCGACGCGTGAGGGCGCGTGTCAGCTAGTTTTGGGAGATGATCAACATGAAAGTTTTACAAAATAATATTATGAGTCTATTGTTCCAAGAATAGGATCAATTGGACATTCTATGAAGAAGTTATGCCTATCCAATGTTTATATGTTTTTTTTAAATATTTCAGAATTAATCAGGGAAATTAGATTGAGGATCCAAGCATAAAATTGGTTAATTAATGAATATGCTCAGGTTATAAATATTTCTTACTAGTGCACATGAACGGTCGTCTGCTAATCCTGAACTTGAAACCCGATAAGAGGCTTCACGGGTTCCACCATCCTTCACTATCTCATCTTCCTTTCCCAAGGGATTTCACTACTTTTCTTCCCCTTTTCTTCCTCTACTCCCTTTTTTTTTTCCTTTTTCTTGACCTTGACTTCCACAATGGTGGCCATTTGTTCATTTTTCTCCTTTTTGGCCTAGCACCCCTGAAGTCTACAAACACACTCTATACACACTAATTTATAAGGGCCTATGTCGGTGACAACTGAGGAAAATATTTCCCAAATTTTATGGATTTTCCTCACATGTTTCACATGCTAATTACAAAATTACCAAATTACCCTTTGACAAGTTACCATAATGCCCCCTAACTATTTTTTACTTATAACCGTCTTTCCCAATTTCCAATTTTAGTGTGCTTCATGACTACAGTCTCAGGAGCTCGAGACCTTCCTAATGGTTCTCTCAGTACATCCACAAAATCTCCCGAACAAAATGTCAACATTTGACTTTTTGGGTCAATAGTCAACTCTTTGACTTTTTAGGGACGAAATGGTCATTTTCCTTTTCTTGAATATCCGGGGTGTTACAAGTAGCCCCAGCTGAGGCAAAGAGCGGAGTAAAATAATTCACAATGCCCCCTCCATTGCCATATTTGAAGACTACCAAACTTGAAGATGATCAAAGACCTTTTTATGGCATTTATGCGACCCCTATCTTTAGCAAACTGATGGGAAAATGTTGTATTTATATCCCCCTAAGCCAAGAAACTCTAGACCTATTCTCCATAACGTTTCTTCCTTAGCCCTCAGACTATCCAATTCCAAATCAAGTTTTTGTTGGAGATGCAACTCGTGAGTGGACGGCTTACTCTAGAAAAATAAAACTTGAAAAATTGAATAATTAAATAGAAATGACGATTTTACCCCTATAAGGTCAAATGTTGACCTTTTGACCTGGTCACTTTTTGGACGATTTACGAGTACCGTTACGTAGGTCTCAGTGTCCTGAGTCCGTAGATAGGTGATAGGGTTTGAGACGGGTCAAAACTACTAAGGGCATTATGGTAATTTTGGCACAAATGGCAATTTGGTAATTTTCTCTAGAGAGGTCTAGGGAACTATAGAAATTTTTGTTTTCCCCTTCCTTATCCACTGACTTAACCCATTATATAAGTGGGTGTGTTCATGTATAAAGGAGGTTTGGTGATAAGACCCGTCCCAAATCCCCCCGGAATTAGCGAGGGACGTGCCTGCTCCGGTCTGACATGAAGTGTGAAACAAGGTATATTCCAACCTTAGCCCCCAACCGGGGCTTCCAGAATGCGCCACGATCGAAGTAGGAGTGTGATGTCTCGGTCTTCGCTACAGCCTGCATCCGCGATCAACCTGAAGGGCATTAAAACCACAAAAAGATGTGAGTGGACGAAATAAATAATTTATAAAATTCATTTCACGAAAAGACTTTTATGCCCTTCACTAAAAAGCATGCATGCAATCAAAAACCATTTAATCAAACCATTAGGGCCTTAGCCCAAAACAGTATACAAAAGTATATGGGAACTCAGCCCAAAACGGTAAATCGAACCATATGGGAACTCAGCCCAAAATCAATACCAGTGGGTCTCAGCCCAAATCAAATGTAATGACTCGTCCCTAAAATGGGAAAACTGTTGACTTGTTGTTCGGGTGGTCAAATGGACTTTGGCTGATGACGGTGACGTAATTCGGGACGTCACGAGTTCGTAGACAGGCGGCACGCCTGATTTTTACATATGACGTGAAAGTTATGAGGCTCGGAAGTTCAGGGGTATTTTGGTCCTTTTGTTGCATTGGGATTTGTTGTAACAACCCGTCTCGGAAATCAGGATTAGATTAGTGGTTAATTACGGATTAGTGAAGTTAATCGGTGATTAGATGGGTGATTTCGGACAGACGGTGCGAAATGACGATTTTGCCCCTGGAATTGGGTGAACGGTTGACTTTTGGTTCGGGCAGTTAAATGGACTTTGACCGATGACTGTGACGTAGTTCGGAACGTCACGAGTTCATAGATGGGTGGCACGTCCGATTCCGACATTTGAGGAAAATGTTATGATGTTCGAAAGTTTGAGGGTACTTTGGTAATTTGGTTAAAAAAGGGCAAATGGTTGACTTTTTATAGGAAAAGTTATTTGTACGAAGCTCGAGGACCGTTAGGTATGCCTCGATTCCCTGAGTACAACGACAGGCGGTACGTTATCATTAGACTTCGGACGGTTCAATTATTGGTCTAAACGTGCGAAAGGCAAAATGGTAATTTGTCAATTAGGGCAATTTTGGTCATTTACTGCATTGGGATATGTGCCCAGTTAGAATTGGACACTTGGCTTACCTTGGAAGTTATGCCCACACGATTTTGGACACCTGGCTTGTCCTGGATGGTTGTAGAAGCCTCATAATGGTTTTAAAATTGTGCACGGTGTGTGTGGTTTAAAAACAGAGAGAAACAGAGGAGAGATTGAACAGTGAAAAGCAATCCAGATGAACCCGGTGATCTTCATTAGCTGAGAATGATGTGTGAGGACAAAGGGATTGTTGAGGTGAGACAAGAGTGGTGGTGCCACTGTCGTGGACGGTGGCCGTGGATTGTGGGAGAAAACAGAGTACATGTATGAGCCGTGAGGAAACCACCCACTTGAGCAAGATGGAAAGAAGAAATGGGACGAGAACCGTGGGATGATCACCGTGGACCGTCGTAGACGGTGGGAGAAGTTCAAGTAGGCCGTGTGCCCTGTTTTTGGATGTTGAGAATGGGTTTCAATCTAAGCACATGTCAACCATTCTAACTGTTTGGTTGATGATCTTGAAGGTCGAAAAAGTCGTTAGGGACCCATGTCAAGGCTCACCATGGACGGCCGCCATGAAACTGAGAAAATGGTAAGTTTCAGTCAAAAATGGTAAGCTGAGAATTAAGAGTTGTTGCGAAGTCTTGATGATTGAGATATGCTTCTAGGGATTCCAGAAGGCGTTTGGGACCAAAACCAAGAAGGATGGTGGCCGGAATCGTGGCAACTCGATGAAGGGTCGTGGCTAGTTTCTCCTTCGATTTGGGAGGTAAGATTGAGGCCTTAATTGTATGTTTTAAAGTTGTAGATTGATAGGAAATCGTGTAAGAAAGCTATAGAACTAAGTAGAATTGAAATTGGACTGAAAATGGACGATTTGGACATTTAAACCGCCTGCGTCGGTATGGTCGAACCGGGCCGGTTACCGAGTCCGTCTCAAGGTAGGAGACGATGAACAGTGGGCACGTGGCTCCCACGCGCAGCCCCTTTGGGCATTGCATGAAGGCGTTTGGTGCCTCTGATGGGGAAGTGTTCAACATGTGAAATGATATAATCGATGTAAAGAATATTTTGGCACTGGTTTCGAGTCAATCGGACATCGTTTCGATAGGTTTCAGGATGTCCGAAGGTCTTAGGGCTCTTTTAAAAATAGTTAAAAATTCGGGAAAATTACGGGATTTTAGTATGAACATTGTGAAGTAGTTATTGACCTTATCATGGGATTTGGACAGGTTCGGGAAAGCCGGTGATAATGGATTAGCCGGGAAAGCGTAATTGCACGCGTATCGAGGCGGCGACGCAAATGGTCTGTGAGTGGACTTTGCTTTCTAACTTATGATGCATGCATAAATATTCTTATAAATGTCACGATATCATCTCTAACTAGTGTGCACACTACTCGGGGTCTCACTCCGAGTCTTCTCCCAGGAATTCTCCATCTGGGAGGCTCAATCTCTAGATCTAGTTCGAGCTCTATCTCCGGATCTAGTCCACATACCTCTCCGGAATCTGGTCCGAGACCACATCATAAATCGTAACCCCCACTCCTGGAATGGGATCCCTATGGGGATACCCATTCTGGTCTGTGGATCGTGACTCTCGAGGTCGATGTCTATAGGAGACCATACAAATCATATGGAGGGTTTAATACATTTTCAAATCACTTTCTTTCTCAAATCATGTTTCCAACTGGGTCTCATACCCGATTCATCTCAACAGGATTCCTCGAATCCGATTCAAAACCATTTCACAGGCCTCAGCCTAAATCCACAGTTCAACAAGGTCTCATGCCCGAATTTTCATTTCACAAACTGAACTGGGACTCAAGCCTGATGTTACAATCAAATGGGCCTCAAGCCCGATACCACAGTTAACTGGGCCCTACGCCCGAAACAATAAAACAACGGAGCCTCAAGCTCGATTTCACAACCAACAGGGCCTTAAGCCCGAACTCTTAAACTAACGGGACCCTCGGTCCAATCGTATAACTCAAATGGACCCTCGGTCTGATTTCTCATCAAATCAAATGGATTCTAAGTCCGAGAGTTTCCAATCAAATGGGTCTCGTGCCCGATTTCATATTTCCAAATCCAAAATCAATTCATTAAATCATCATTCAAAACCTAGCACGTATAAGCATCATATAAAATCAGAAATCTCGAAATACATGCAAATACGCAAATCCTAGGCTACCACAAACAAATACACTCATGGCATCACAAAACATATATTAAAACACTTATAAAACATTTATGCACGCATCAAGTTCGAAAGAAAGGTCCACTCACAGACCGTCCGAAGCTGCGCCTCCATACGCATGCCATAAGCATCTTCCCGGCCAAACGTCGCCTCCGGAATTCCTGAACCTGTCCAAATTAATTTAGAGGGTTACTAATTACTTATATAACTCATCACAAAATCCCAGTAATTTTCCGGAATTCTTGAACCTGTCCACTCACTAATTCCTGAACCTATCCTAAATCCACAGTTCAACAAGGGCTCATGCCCGAATTCTCATTTCACAAACTCAATTGGGACTCAAGCCCGATGTTACAATCAAATGGGCCCGATACCACAGTTAACTGGGCCCTACACCCGAAACCATAAAATAATGGAGCCTCAAGCTTGATTTCACAACCAACAGGGCCTCAAGCCCGAACTCGTAAAATAACAGGACCTTCGGTCCGATCGTATAACTCAAATGAACCCTCGGTCCGATTTCTCATCAAATAAAATGGACTCCAAGTCCGAGAGTTTCCAATCAAATGGGTCTCGTGCCCGATTTCATATTTCCAAATCCAAAATCAATTCATTAAATCATCATTGAAAACCTAGCACGTATAAGCATCGTATAAAATCAGAAATCTCGAAATACGTGCAAATACACAAATCCTAGGCTACCACAAACAAATGCACTCATGGCATCACAAAACATATATTAAAACACTTATAAAACATTTATGCATGCATCAAGTTCGAAAGAAAGGTCCACTCACAGACCGTCCAAAATGGCACCTCTGTACGCGTGCCATAAGCGTCTTCCGGGCCAAACGTCGCCTTTGAAATTCCCGAACCTGTCCAAATTAATTTAGAGGGTTACTAACTACTTATATAATCCCTCACTAAAGTCCTGTAATTTTTTGGAATTTCTAACTATTTTTAAACACGAACCTAAACCTTCGGATGTCCCGAACTATATCGAAACGATGTCCGATCGACACGAAACCAATCCCAAAATGTTTGTTACATCAAATAGATAAAATTACATGTTGGAACCACCCTCAAATGAGGGCTCACGCGCCCCTAGAAGGGCCTGCGCGTGGGCCTTACGCGCCCACTGTTCAGCCTTGGTCAGCTTGGCCACTAAGGAACGCGCTAATGGGTTACTCGGGCCCACATGGGAAAGCCCCTACCTCATTACTCGCATTTGTCGTCCTGTAACTTACGAGCTACAGACTACGGATGGTCTTTCCCTTACACACCCATGGCATGCAGATCATCTCAAGTTATTCTACAATTAAATACTTTCCCCATGTATTCTGTTTTAAGTTGTTTTGTACTCGATTTGGCTATCTCCTGTCGACCTTGCCTTTCCGGCAAGTGTTCGTTCCTTTGTGTACATGTTAAGTTTTGTCTTAAAATTGGGTAGTTGTTAGCTCTTGCCGACCGACACCCACCGTGAACCCTGACAAGCATCTACCTACCCTGCCGACAGGAAGACACTTCCAAATTGGGTAGTTAAGTTTTGTCATCTTTCAATGTTAAGATTTGTTCTTTTGTTCGATACCCACTAGCCCAAACCCTGTGGATCGGCATAACAGAAACAGTTGCAAAAAAAAAACAAAAAATGGCGAACAGAACAACAAACGCCAAGTAATCGCCTGTCGACAGTTATCATTCATAACTTATATATAAAAAATCAAGACAACTTCGCACAGCAGACAACAATTGTATCTCATAATCAGAATTTCATTTCATATAAAAAAAAGAGTACATATTACACGGGTCAATTCCCGGATTCCAAAAAAAAAAAACAACACTCAGCCGCTCATACATCCACTAGCACCTCCTCGTCCACAGCTTGGGCTTGCCCGGAAGAGGACGCCTCGGCACCTTTCTCCTCGCTGGACGGCCGCTCGTTTTCCCCGTTCGCTGGCTGACCCTCCAGCGTAAAAGTCTTTGTCAGACCTGGAGGCTCACCAGCCACGGGAAGTTGAGGGGGACCCCCAGATTGAAATACAGGACCCGCTGTACGCAATCATCTTCCACTTCGGCAAGTGCCAAGTCAAGATGATTCACATACACCGGGTCGGCCATAAAGTCCTCCAGGGTCTTCTACCGGTCAGCAGACAGCAGGACTCCAAGCATGTCCACCTCCCCCTACAACTCGCCCACGGCCTTCTCTTGCTCATTTAGCTTCACGGAGAAAGCGTGCACCGTCTCTTCCCAGTCTGTTATTCCCCTCTCGGCTGCCTCAGCCCTGGCGGTCTGCCGTTGGAGTTCCTTTTCCAGCTCAGTCAAGCGCCTCCGAGCGGCATGGCCCTCCTGCTCCAGCACACGCAGCCGTTCCTCCCGCTGCCATGCCGCGTTCTGCTCAGCCTCCAGCTTCTCCATGTGCCGAGCGGCCTTTTGAAGCGCAACATACGTATACCCAAAGCACTGCAGAAGCAACAACACTTGTCAATCAAAAAAGACAAAAACAAAAACAAATGAACATACAAACAAATCAAAGAAAAAGGTTGTTCTTACATGAGCTTGCTCGGCCAACACGGTGGAAAATCGGCCCGAGTGAAAGCCAGTGACTATCTCCTCAATCTTCGCCGGTGTCATCTGCGACCCCAGCACAAAGGCATTTGCCACTAGTGCCAATGACTTGTGAACCTGGTGAGTGATCGGTACCCACCCATCCCAGGCCTTGGAGGACCGCAGGACTTCGCCCGTCTCCAACGGCTCGGCAAAGACAGACGCGATGCCTAGGCCACTGACCATCACCCGTTCCTTTGTCGGAGGCGGCATCTCCATCCTAGCCTCTTTGGCCTTCTCCCTCAGCACCTCAGGGGCCTTTAGCCCCGCCTCTCTCTTCCGACGGCGTTCGGCACTCTCATTCTCTGACACACCTGCCGCTGGGGGAGACTGCCTCTGCCGAGCCTCCATTAGCTTCCTACGGCATTCGCGGGCTTGCTCTAATCCACCGATTACTGGCCGCTTCATGCCGACCACCAGACTCTTCATCTCACCACCTTGCCTTGCTTTCGACCTGGTCGGCTTCTGAAGCCCGTCCGGTCGGCCACCCGCACTTGACCCTTGGGGAGGCTCCTCTTGACCGGACCCCTTTGGCTTCAGGGCCACGGTCTTCTGCCTGCGCGCCGGTTGGGGAGCCAACTTCGGCTCTTTGCCCTTGCCGTCGGTAGCGGGAGCATGCTTGGCCACTGCTTCACTCATTTTCTTCTGGGCAGCTTGTTCGACTTGGGGATGAACTAGAAATCAAAGTATTAGTCACTCGGCACCCCCACACAACATTACTTAAACTACTACACTTACCAGGCGGGAGATCAGGCCCATAGCAACTAAGTTGGCCGGTAGCTTCAGAACGCAGTGGATGCGCTCTACGTCAGACAGCTTCTCCCTAACCAGGTTACACGTCTCCCAGTCTTCTGCTGTCACTGTTGCCTTCGATGGACCTGCAAAACACACAAAGAGCATCAGACCCCGTATCGGCTGACCCAGCTACCAAACGATGGCCACTAGCCGAACGGAAGGCGGACAACCTCCAGACTGAAAATGGCTGGGAATCCTCACTCGGACTGCACTCACATCCCCCTCCCATGACCTTGACACCCAAAAAAACCGGTGCCTCCAGCTCTTCTACGAAGTCGGCACGTCATTGATGAATGCACCCCGGGCGGTCTTGTACAGGCACTCCATTTGGTACCACCCTGGCCCGTAGGTCTGCCTCTTGAAGCGGTACAGTGCGCACAATTGTCTCCAGGTTGGCTCCGGTAGTCCCGCCAGTTAGAAGGCCATGTACAGGCTGACCAAGATGATCAACCCGTTCGCGTTCAGCTGGCCCATAGCTAAGTTGGCCCTTGCCATCATGTCTTGGAGCCATGGGTGCAGAGGCAGCCTGACTCCGTGCTCAAAGCAGTCGATGTAAAATAACGTCGACCCTTCTAGAGGATCACTAGGCCTACTGCTACCGGGCGGCAGGGTCATCATTATGTCCGCCAGGACATTGTATAGCTCCCGGAACCTATCTAGGTCGGACTGTCAAATGGTGTTCGCCTCATAATCCACCGCATACTCTGTCTTCACCACACCATCGGCTTCCAGCTCCATCGGTGAGCTTGTGTCCATCCTGCTATCTTCGCCGTCCGAGTCGACCACGACAACCTGCGGGGATTGGGGTGGTGTCCTCTCGGTGGCTCGGTCGGCCCCAGATGTGCTGCACTCCCCCTGTCGCCGCACCTTCTTCCTCGGCAACCTAAGAGCCCTATCTAGGCTATCAGTGCTGCTGGACAATGAGGAACTTTCGGATGTGGACCCACTAGTGGATGTTGAACCACTAAGCTCGCTCGGCACATCGCTTGTCGAGTGAGGCGGTGCTTCCCAGCCAAAAGTTTGAGGGGACCTAACCCCAGATCCACTTGTTGACTCTGACTCTGGCATCTACAAAATTACCAAAAAAAAAACAGAAGCTACGACTAAGCACCTACGCTACCGAACACGTATTTAGAAGAGGTGCCGTTCGGCAGGGAATTTTACCTGTTATGTAAAGTCTAGGCGGAATTGGTCGCGAGTGAAACTTCTTTCCTATCGGCAGAAAAAAATCCAATTCGCACAAGAATTTTCTTCACAAATGCACTCAGTAAAAAGTGAAAAAGTCAAAAACGTCCACCCCTTTTTATAGGCCCCTGGCACACCTCGAGATGCGTGCTTCCGATCTGACGGTCACCAGGTCGATACGGCCACCTTCCTGCTATGGATACGTCCTTGTATCGTATGCACATCCGTACCGCATATTCCCACCAACATACGTACGACCTCTTATACATCACCAAGCGGCATCACTACAGTATGCCGACCGGCGTCCATCGTCATTCCCCTCCACGTCATGCTTCCCCTCTCCGTCGGCAAACACGCACTACGACCGATGGGTCCCCACCATTCCCCCTCGGCCGCCATTATACGATCGTCCGGTCATCCATGTGGCAGAACGACGGGACTCGGCAACGGGGACTCCCTTCACATCGGACATACAGTGCACCTCATCGATCCATGACTTGGGGGGCTACCAGGGGACAGGGCTCACCGCCCTGGTCGGTCAACAGATATCGGCCGTCATCACAAGTCCTCAGCCGAGGAAATCCACCTCAGTTAAAGATTTAGGGGACTTATGTTGATACCATATCGACCGACCACCCTCTAGGCACAGGGCCCGCCAGGACAAGACGGACGTCGACCGATACCCCGATCGGCACCCCCACAAACGTGGCGCACCGATCGGCATAGCCTTCAGACCTGTCATTCGGCACCTGATAGGGTACAAGCACTAGCTGGCTATAATAGTCACCTGACACCAACTCTGCCACAACCACTCCCTGACGGAGGCAGGTTGAAACTCCAGCTGGCGCCTCCTCCGGATGTCCAGGGCTCGTCAGGCGACTCTCAGCCACAAAGCATAACCTGCTCCCAAACAGCAGCTCAACTACCACAGTTATGGCTACTATAAATACCTCTAAACCCTTCACAAAGGTAAGACCTCAGAGACCCTATTCAAATTACTGTATTTCCTTGCCCTTCGGCGTGCAGATACTAACTCAGGCATCGGAGTCCCTTCGGCGAACACCACACTGGTGTCAAGCCTTTGCAGGATCTCTGCCGAGCGGCAGTGCCCCCAGCGGCCCAAAGCACCACGTAGCTGGTCCTAGATCCCCCAACGGGTCTCATCAAGTTGGTCCATTTCCAGATCAAACACCCTGCTCCTCTGTTAATCCTCGTCTAATCTCCGATTAGTCTCGCTAAGCCATCATTAATCCTTAATTAATCCCGTTAATTCGGGACGGGTCGTCACAACACACACGATCTACAGTGATTATGTGCACTCTGGGAAACCGAAAGTTAGTTTTAGTACGTTGGCTTGGGTATCCCTTGTCTGGCTTACTTGTTCCATGGAGGTTAGACAGGTTTAGCCTTTGTGTCGCACGTGGGTTAAACGGGAGCATGACTTATCCCTTAATCCCAGTGGATTGGGGGTGGGTCGTGTCATCAAATCACGTGGGTCTCAGCCCAAAACCAATACACATGGGTCTCAGCTCAAAACTAATCCTCGGCATCTCTGTTGCCTGACATCCTAGATGTCACAACCAATACCACTGTCACGGTTCCAAGCTACGCGTGCTACCTGGGGTCTCAAATCCCAAGTCTCGCCAGGGTCCACCCAAGTCAATGACCCGCAGATCAATGACCCTCCCTGGGGGAGGTTTTAACCTCTAGCATTCCTACTCCTGAGTCACTATACGGACTGGTCGCTCCTTACAATGACCCCTCGCAAGCAATGCCCCGTGACTACTCCAGGATACTACAAGACGTCTAGAGGAGACAACTCGCCACTCCAGGTTACTACGAGATGTCTGGAGGGCAACCGTTCGTGAGGATGGTATACGAAAAACCATTTTTCAAATCATTTAAAGGGTTATGCCCGGGTTTTCCATAAACCATTGCAATTCCAAATTCAGTTGGGGTCCCCAACCCGAAATTACATTTGTCAACCATAACTAGGCCTTATGCCCGATATAATAACCAACTAGGCCTCAAGCCCGAATTCATAAACCAACGGGGCCCCCAACTCGATCATATAACTCAAATGGGCCTCCAGCCCAATTTCTCATCAATTCAAATGGACTTCAAGTCCGATAGTTTCCAACCAAATGGGTCTCATTCCCAATTCCATGTTTCTAAATCCAAAACATTTCCATTAAACCATCATAGAAATACTAGCACGTATAAGCATCGTATAAAACTGAAAACCTCGAAATACGGGAAAATACATAAATACTAATACACCACAAACAAATGCACTCATGACATCACAAAACATGTTCATAAACTCATATAAAACATTTATGTATGCATCAATTTAGAAAACAAGGTCCACTCACAGACCGTCCATGTTGAGCCTCGATACTCGCGCCATAATCCTCTCCCGGGCCAGTCACCATCTTCGGTAAACCTGTCCAAATCATACTAGATGGTTACTAACTACTTAAATAACCTCTAATTAAAGCCCCGTAATTTTCTGGGATTTTTAACTATTTTTAACCTCGATCCTAAACCTTCGAACATTCCGAACTATATCGAAAGGATGTCCGATCGACTCGAAATGTCAGGACCTACCCCTAATCCCCCGGGATTAAGGGCTAAATCCTGATCCCGTCTAACTTACGTATGACATGAAGGCTAAACCGACGTCCATCCTCCGTGTGACACGTAAGTTGGACAAGGAATTCTCGATCCAACCGTCCTCAACATATCCGGACTTCCCAGATTGCGTCGAAACTACTGTGGATCTTGGGTGTGATGCCTCTGTCACTCTCGACCAACAGCCCGCACCGCAACAACTTGGAGGGTATCAAAAACATGAAAAGACGGTGAGTGGACAAAAACAAAGTACAAGTTCAAAATCAGTTCAATAAACAAATACATTTTACCCTCCACACAAAAACCAATGCATGCATATCAATCCAAGACATGAAACCCCCCATATCAAAAACCACCATTGAAAACCATTTAGGAGCTCGAGTCAAATCAACTATTCAAATCCAGGCCTCAGCCTCAAATCTGAAATCAATCTCAAATCCGGGAACTCAGTCCCAAAACTCGTCAAATCCAATTCATCTGGGTCATCGCCCAAAACCAGTGAAAAACCAGTGAAAATATTAATCATACAAGTTACTGGATCTCAAGTGCGCCCAAGTCTTTAAACTCAAAACACAATGCGCAAATAGCCAGGCCTTCCCGGGATATTCGAGTCTTTAAACTCAAAACACAATGCGCAAATAGCCAGGCCTTCCCGGGATATTCGAGTCTTTAAACTCAAAACACAATCACAGACCTCGGGGGGTGTCATATCCGAGTCTTTAAACTCAAAACATATACCGAGTCTTTAAACTCAAAACATCAATCCAGGGCCCTCCCCCTCCATCAATCAATTCTAGTCTTTAAACTCAAAACTAGATCCAGTGGGGTTTTTCTCTTTTTCCGGGTCTTTAAACCCAAAACCATTTTTCAATCAACAGTGAAAACCATAGAAAATCCTTCTCCGAATCCGTAACAAAGATTCCGTAAGCTAGCATCCAGAACCACTGTCCCGAACGCAAATCCAGACTTCCTTTCCAAATCTAGAAAACCAAATCTGAAAGCTCATTTGTCGAAATCTCTGAACAAGGCTCCAAGCCGAAATCACTTTTCCGAAATCCATTTCAAATCCTTGAAATCAAATCATTTTTCAAAACCCGAAGTCAAATCATCAAAATCAAAGTCAAATCACAACATCGATCGAAACCTCGTAAAATGTGAATTTCCGTAAATATCTCGAAAATCGTGTAAAACCGTAAATCATCAAGCTCATAAATCAAATAATAGAATCACGTATGAAAATCATAGAAAAACATATATGCATGCATTCAGATTTGGAAAGAAAAGTCCACTCACAGACCATTCCGACGTCGCCTCGATACGCGCGCACTTATGCCGTTCCTGACCATTCCGCTATTCTCGGCTTTCCGAACCTGTCCAAATCTCATACTAAGGTCACTAACTACTTCACAATGATCATACTAAAGCCCCGTAATTTTCTCGTATTTTTAACCGGGCCCTAAAACCTTCGGACATCCCGAAAACTATTGAGACGAGGTCTGATTAACTCGAAACCAGCACCAAAATGTTCGTTACATCGAATACTTTAAAAGTTGTGTTGACAACTTCCCCATGAACAGTTCCACGCGCCTTCACGCGCCGCCCAAAGGGGTTGCGCGTGGGAGCCACGCGCCTGTACTGTTCATCGTCTCATTCCTCTCGCAGACCCAGTCTAGGCTGGTTCGGCCCAACCGAACCGGCGTTCACGGTTCCGTCCATTTCTCTACCCATTTTCAATCTATTTTAGCCTAGTAACTTCGTCCCCTTCTCCCTAATCGATCTAGCTACTAAAAGTATGGATTTGAGGCTTGAATCTAACCTTCCAAAATCGACAATTAAGCCGGTCTTGGTCTGTCCTCTAGTCGTAGCGATCCTGGTCAACTCCTTGCTTTTTTTGGCTCCCAAAACCTTCCTATAAGTGCCCGAAACATTTCCTAGTTATCACTTTCGATTAAAAACGGCTAAACCTTTAGTTACCATTTCTGAAAACATTTACCCTGTTTTCGAATTCCATGGATGTCGTCCACGGCTAACCTCGAACTCAGCCTCACTTGACTCCCCTGACCTTCCTGAGCAGTCTCCTGCTCACCACGACGCTTAGCTTAGCCCCAATTTTCCAATTACCAATTGAAGGAAACAGGTTGCTCGCACCTCTCTATTTTCCTCACTCCTTAAGCCACCGTCCACGACGGCTCAACGTGTCAGCACCATCACCCTTCACACAGTCCATGTTTCCTTTTTCATTCACAGAGAATGTCAAAATGAGGGAGATCAAGGGAGGTAGAAGTAGGTTTCTTCTCTGGTTACTCTGTTTCTCTCACCCGTGCACAAATGCATCCTCTTTTAATTTTGTGAAGGCGGTTAGGAATGGTCTACAGCCATCCAGAACCAACCAGGTGTCCAAAGCCTGGTGGTCACTTTACCCAAAAATAGCCAAGTGTCCTGGTCTCCTTGGGCACATATTCCAAGATAGTCAAAAGACAATTTTACCCCTGCCTTGCAAAATTACCATTTTGCCCTTCGTATTCTTAGACCCGTAACTCCGTCATCCGATGTCCGACAGCGGCGTACCACCTGTCGTTGTACTCAGGGCATTGAGATCTTCCTAATGGTTCTCGAAGTTCGTAAAAATGTCATATCGTTTCCAAAGTCATCAAAATGCCCCTTGTTACCAAAAATTACCAAATTACCCTTGAACTTCCGAACGTCATAACTTTTTTCTCGAATGTCGGAATCAGACGTGCCACCTATTTACGGACTCGTGACGTCCCGAACTACGTCACGGTCATCGGTCAAAGTCCAATTGATCGTCCGAACTAAAAGTCCACATTTGGCCCATTTCAGGGGTAAAATCGTCTTTCTGCGCCATCCGACCAAAAGTGTCCAACTATTCACCGATTCTCTTCGTTAATCCGTCATTAACGACTAATCTAATCCCGACTTTTGGGACGGGTCATTACACGAAACATGTTCCAAAATGTTCGTTATATCGAATAGATTATTTCACATGTTGAACACTTCCCCAAAAGGTGTCCCACGAGCCCTCAATCGCACTCATGCGCCCTGCACAGTGTCACCATCATGCTTTGGAAGACCCAATCCGAACCGATCTACTGTGCATCTGGTCCATCCGAACCGACGGAACCGGTTCATGCTCACATTTCTCTCATTTTTAGCCCGTTTGCTTCCAATCCAATTCCTATAGTTTCCACTATGTGTTTAGAATCAAGAAAAACTACCTAGAACCTACCCGTTCAAAACTTCCCCTCACGTTCCAAACTTCCATTCGTTCCCCATCGCTGTTCGACCACCATCCATCGTCCAAACCATTCCCTAGACGTCCATACTAACCCAACAAGCACTTCCCAATCATCAAAAACAGCCCCCAACGTCCTAACCACAAATTCGAATTTGAAAATGAAAAAGGGGGGTTTCGGGTTACCTTCCTCCGATGTGGTCTCCATCGTCTCTCAGTCGTGTAGCCCCCTTGTCAACTCAGCCCTTCATCCTCTTCTCTCAAATCCTCAGAAGGGTGATAATATGGGGATGGGTGTGTATGGGTTGTACAAATTGGGAAGGTTTTCGGTTTAGGGAGAATGAAACAGGTGAGGGGGGGGGGGGGGGGGTGGGGTTTGGTGCATGTATGTGTGTTTGTGGGCAATGGATGAGTGACACTTGTCACTCATCCATTAGGCATGTTCAAAATATTTGGGCCCACTGAGGACAAAAGTCCACTCATCTCGTAACTTGTGCAATAGTTCCTCGAAACATCCGTGAACCGTAACTTTCCCATCGAATGTCCGATTTCGAAGTGCACCTGTCTACGAACTCGTATCAACCCGATCTAGATAATGGTCCTCCGCCCTCGTGCATCCAACCTTCCAGATCAAAAGTCAACTTTTCACCCTTGTCTAGGGGCAAAATCGTAATTTCGTCCTGAATGTCCGATAATCCTCGGTTAATCCCCGATTAGACTCACTAATCTATAATTAGTCCTAATTAATCTTTAAAATTAGGGACGAGTCATTACATTTGGTGAGTTGTAGCAAAAAAGGAAAGAAAATCCACAAATTATGAGGGAGAAGATCAAAGAGATGAGAGGAGAGTCAGGAGGAAGAAAGGAACAAGGAAAGGAAGGAAGATGTGGGAAGGAAATGGGGGAAAACTCGTGAAGGAAAGGAAGGACAAAACGGGACCATGAAACCAAAATTCAACTCGTGAACCTTCCCGGCAATTCAAAGTGTCCACCCTTGAGAACAAGGCGTCTAACATTTTCCCCGAGCTCCCAGGAGCTCAAAGCAAGGAAAAATATGGAGTTTGGTACGTGAGAATGCTAGAAAATCGGGGAAGTGTTTTGGACCGAAAGGCTTGAATTTGAAATGAGACATGAGGTATGTTTTTCTTAGTTTTAATGCCATAGAGCTGATTCTAGGATTCAAGAGATGAAGGTGGGTGGATGAACTAAGGAAAACGATGGAGAAAACATTGGGTTACAATTTGGTTAGACTCGCGTGTTGGACGACCTGAAAAACCAGAAAACCTACCTTGCGCATGAGGACCACGATCAGGGAGTTAGGGTGGCGCGTGTTGGCATGTGGGCCATCATCTCGATGGTGTGAGTCCACGTGTATAGTTTTTGGGATGATTAGACATCGACTAGAGGTAATTTTGACTATCTGAAGGTTTATGCCTTATTTTTAAATTCGTTTAAAATCCCAAAAAATGGAGGGATTAAAATATTAGTAATTTGGGATTATTAGTGACCTTAAAAGTGATCAATGAAAAGCGAGAAAGATCTAAAAAATTATGGAAGGGCGTGCTATGCGGTATTGGACTATGTGGACCGAGTATGTGTGATGAACCTTTCTTTTCCTTAAACTCATATGCATGCATATTTACGTGTTTTAAATAATTTATTATATGATTTGCAGGATAATAATTTGGTTACGATTTTTATATGATTTTGGGTGATTTTACGGAAAATTGTACGTTTTACGAGGTTTTGGTTGAGTTGGGTTTTGGGCTTAGGCCTGGAGTCTGGAACTTGGATTTGGTTTGTAAAATTGTTATGTATTATAAATATGTGATTCTCGATATTTGTGTATTGTGATGTGAATTATTGTGTGTGAACAACCCTCCTCGAGATGCTGGTTGATTGGTTAGTCGCATACGTCGAGGAAAAACTCCTTTTGCCGAGACTATGATACGCTTGGACTACGCATTTAAATTAACACGTAATTCAAGTATATGCAATTAAAATCCTTTTTGTGTAGATGAAGTATTGGTAAATAGGGATCGTTCTTAATCGGGGAAATTATGGAACATTAAATAATGGTTAGTGAAAAAAATAATAAATAATCAAAGAATGAAATAATAAATGAATTAAAGAATTGAAGAATGAAATGGTTTTTTTTTGGAGGGGGAGGGGGGGTGTGTGTTTGGAAAAATATGTAGCCAAAACTACGTTTTTAAACTAAGAATTAAAATACGAATACTTATGCTAATTAGAATTTACAAACCATAGATTAGTTTTATAGACAAAATCGACATTTTTACGTAACTAAATTCGAATTAATAATTATTTAAACTACTCCTACTTTAACCTTTGTACAATAGACTTTCTTTAAACAGAAATTTTACCAACACACTAACATTTTGCAAAATTTGAACCAATCACGAAATCCTACTTTCATCATCTCAATTACATGCATACATTTTTCATATTATAAATGCACCGAACAACGAATTATTACTTACAATATGATTCACCTTAAGTTGTTGATTTAATGCGCCAAACAACGGTCAAACATTAAATCTCTTCAATCCTATTCTAAATGCCCCGAACAACGGATCAACACTTAGCGTTGAATTAAAGGTTAAGTATTAAAACGTATGAAGTAAATGAAATTCAGAAAATAAAACACATGGAGATCGTATTCACATTTACAAATACTATAAAGAAAATACCAATACATATATTGAATTATAAGTAAAACCAAAACAATAACAAGAATTTAAGTAGAGAAAGATGGTTTTTCACAAGAGTCACCGAACAACGGCAAGAAATTTGTGAAGATGGAAGAATAAATACGAGGAATTCGGTCTTAAAATATCTCGAATTGCCTTACAATTACTTAGGCTAGGTTTTTCTTAAGAAAATTATAAAAATATGTACAAAGAGAAGTCGAAGAAAATCTACGAAAAAGTAAAGAAAATCTAGAAGAAAATAACTAAGAAAAACTAAGAGGAAAAAAAAAGCTCTCTAAATATATTTATAAAGAGAGAAAACAGGGCTAAAAGGAGAGAGGGCAGGAGCTTTACAATGAAATGGCCTCCCTATTTATAGAAGGAGTGCCATTTAAAATCTAAGAAAAATAAAATACAGATTAAATAAAAACTACAATTAAAATTAAATGGTGAAATGATTAGCTTGTACTGATTTTTGGACTGAAAGGGGTTAGAAAAGCTACCCAATTGGAGTAGGTTTGTTGCAGAATGTGCAGGGAATGGCTCGGCATGGCGCTGCAGTGCAGGTGGAGCAGGCTCGACGTGGAGCTGCTGAAAAAGTTTGTTGCAGTTCACGCGTCAGGCGCTGAATAGAAGTTGGTGGAGTGGGTGTGGGCGCTCTGACGCTGGGCAGGTGGAATCGGCCTGACAGGCGTTGGGAGGAACGTGGACTTTGGTACACGCGTGCCGAACTAGAGGTCTTCACTTCAGCAGGTGCGTGACGAAGGTACGTAGGCAGGCACTGCAACGAGTTTTGGGTTGGGCTGAATGATAACGGGCCGTGGGTTGGGTTTCTGGGCCTCGCACATGAATTGACTAGGATGGACTGAGGAATGAGCAGCGGGATGGGCTTCTGGATTGGGTAGAAAGCTACAGAATTTCCATGCAATTTTTGGTAGCTTTATAACTTTTTCAATATGACTCTAATTGAGTCGAATCTTTCGCCAAAATTCTTCTAATTTCGAGATCTATTTATTTCTACAAATTTCCCACAAAATATATTATTTTTCCAATTGATTGCATTTAAACCAAGCATGAAGGGTATAAAATGATATAAAATGAAGCTTAATTAAAGGCCTATCAGACTGGTATTGTGATGAGTAGTCCCATTCGTCGAGGTAAGTCTCATTTTTCTGAGACTAGTGTTGTGACGACTCAGACGTCGAGGTAAAACTCCTCTTTCTAAGTCAATTCTCACTCGGACGTCGAGGTAAAGCTCGTTTTCTTGAGGGATTTACCTACTAGTAGTGCAGACATGATATGATGATTGACATCCAGGCATCGATGACAGGTTGATTATGTGGACTGTGGTTATGGTATTTTTTATGGTTTTATGTTGATTTGTTTTCTAATATTTCTAGATTTCCTAATATTTGCACGTACCTCGGAATTACTTGTTTATTATCGGTATTATTAAGATACGATGATTTTACATATGCATGCATGATTTTATATAACGGAGGGTAAATGCTATATGTTTTCATAATTAATTTTTTTTTCCAAAACATTTATTTTAGTCCACTCACGTTTTCGTGGTTTTGGTAACCCTCCAGGGAATTTAAAAAAAAAAATCAAGGCGATTCAAAAGGCAGAGACATGAACTGACGAACGGTACGAGTATACCTTATGTGACGAGTGTTGGGGAAACTTCGGTATTTTGGGTTATTTTTCAGACAGAATCAGGGCCCGAGTGTGATTATCAAGTGTTTATAGAGACAGGTCTTGTCAACACCATCTAGGAAAACCCACGATCATAGTCCAGGAAATGTAGAAGAGCCTAAGACGAAGATCGATACCAAACCTCATGATGTCCGTAAAAACCAATAAACCTAAAGGAGTGAGTACCCACCCTAGAAATCATTGCATCAATGTGACCAAATGAGTAAGATCTGTTAGTGACCTCAACCCCGGGTGCCCAAAGTAGACTAAGTCTTCCTGCCATACCCACACAGCTCACACAAAACCCACCTGCCACTCCCAAAGCTTGTTTCACATCCATTTGATGAACCGTTTTCTTCGTCTCCATTAGAAAAAGAACTTTCGCGGCTGCTTGGCGCTAAGGAAAACTTCAAAACTGGAAGAATGCGTGAGCATCCTACACTAGTAAATAATATACCTTTGGAGGCAATGATCCAGCACAGGACACTATTTCTTCGTGATGGGCTGTCTCACCATTAAGACCTTTATCAACCCCCACAAAATGACTAACATGATTTCCAATCTGCTCAGTAAGAGAGGGAGTTCGGAAAATGGAGGGAATCTTTCTAACCCTACTCCAAAAAGCCTAATGATCCAACCGAACATCCCCCAGATCCGTGAATCCATTAGTAGCTGCCAACATAAACAGCGCCCAATCAAAGGGCCACAGGGCACCACCACCATGCACCTTCTTATGATCGCCGTCTGATGCAAATTCAAAGAGGAACCGCCCTGAGCTACCACCATGCACCTTCTTATGATCGCCGTCTGATGCAAATTCAAAGAGGAACCGCCCTGAGCCATCTAAAGGCACTACATAAAATGGGGCTCAGATGTGCTAGACTTTCGGAAGCGTGCCCAGCAACGCTTTCGCATTGAAACCTTTCTGAGAGAAAAAATGACCAACCAATAAGAACTTGGTCCCCGCAGCCCCTCCCTCCTCACCACACATGTCCAACTCTGTGTCCTCCGCTTCTGAAATAGCTAGTTGAGAAGTCATTTGTCCAGCTGCCCACTCGTGGGACCATTGGAGAAGAAGCCGCAAAAAGGAAAAGAAGCTTGCAGAAAAAAGAACCCGATCACACATAAGCAGCAAGGGGCGTAGTCGCACCATAGAGACCGTTGCGCACATAACCACTCACAACCGCCGAACCACCACATTAGACATGGAGACGACGACGGTTGACGGACCAGCAAACCCTAACCCTAGCAGAGCTATCAGAAGGGACAATTTTAATAGAGATTATCTTCGATTGGAGAAAAGAAGAACAAAGTAGATAAAAAATAAAATAAAATCATTTATCAACAAGATTTATATCTGCTCAACTACTAGGGATGAATAGAGAAAGTTTGAGAGCAGGTTTCATGAGGCAATTTTCTCTCTTTTTCTTTTAATTTTTTAACACACCAAACTTGTTTACAAGTCATTATATAATTAACGTTTTGGATTTATCTAATAACCGATGCCAATCTAACGTTTTATATTATTTGGTGTATCAATACACGTACTGTAGTGAAATATGACCAACAAAAATGAGTAATTAAGGTACCACAATAATTAGCAAATAAAATTCACATTTATAACAATCACAAATCCAGAAATAGTTTTATAAAAATCAAACATAGGTGGCCCAACTATTATATATATATATATAAATTAAACTTGCATAAAACATTGTGGAAGACCCAAGAGGCTATTACTTGTTATATCCAAGGCATTTATGAGGTGATTAAACATGTACGTATTAAGTTCTTTGAGAATTTCCAGTTTCATAGCACATTTACAATATTTGTGTTGATCGCCCACAATATCAATATTAAATTATTTAAATTTATTTTTATAAATTAGATTGTCGATTTTTTTTTTTGTGAAAAATAATATTTTAAATTGATACATTTTTTTCATAATACTACTTAGGCCATATTTGGTGAGTAAGATTAGGTTAGATAATTTTTCAAATTCAATACACTAGTAGAATATATAGCTTTTGCGGCAAAAATTTTCCCGGCAAAAAGTAATTTTGTCGCGATAGGTTATCTAGCACGGCAAAGAGTAAAATTTGCCGTTAAACTTTGACCGGGAACTTTTGATTATGGCGCGAAATGTAAGGCGACAAACAAGGAAGCTATGGCGACAAATTGTTTCCTCGCGATTTTTTTTTCCCAAAAAATTATTCTAACTGGATTAAATTCGCTCCAATTCTCTTAGGGAAAAAATAATAGGCGGGAATGTGTTCCCTCTAAAAACAATTTTGGTCACACTGGCAAACTTGGTTTGTCGGCTTAGGTTTAGTGAAGTGTCCAAACGGCGCCGTTTTATGTCATTTGTTGAGGACAAAATATTTGTCCTGCCCGACTTCAACTCTTCCTCAGCTTGCTTCACTGCATCCCAATTTCGACCGCTGTGTGTACACCTCATGGCTTTCTCTGCTTTCCTCCTCTTCGATTCTGAGACGAAGATAGACGAAGTTAGTCGATCGGCTTCCTAGTAATTCTCAGGTGCGTTTTCTTTGGTGTCTGTTTACTCAGAGAATATCTTATGGTGATTTAGGGTTGGAAATTGATAAATCTTCGTCCATAACATGAAATTTTTCACCATTGGCCTCTTACTATGCTATCAGGCATCAGTTTGCAATCTAAACTCCGCTTCTTTATCGAAGATTGTAGTCAAGACTGAAGGTTTTCCTCTGCAAATATTGACGGCCGATTTGAAGCGGTCCTCCGGCATTTGAAGGTTGCGGTCTACTGCAATTTGAAGCTTCTTTTCACGATTAGGTAAAATAATGTTCTTAGTTATTGATTCAAACCAGCCTTTGCCATCATCACCATGATCCGATCTCGCTGTTTTTTTATTTATATACAATTTCTTGCAATCGGATTATTTCTTATGTAGTCCCGATTCTTGTTAACATTGTATTATTTGAATTAGGTTTATGGTGAAGTTTCAGGATAACTAGTTGGTATGTTCTTTTCTTATAGACCGTGGAGTTTTTTCTGCAATGATCCTGTAGGGTATGGTTCCGTCCGCCCATTGTTCTAGACATGTATGCATGAGGATATGTGCTTTGCGTTAGATGTTGGATGTGAATCTAGCTTGTTACTTGTTATTTTATATTTGTATAATTGAGGAGGAAATGAACTTATGCATAGAAATTTTACTTGGTTGATGAACCCTTTATTTTCTCATCTCCTTTATCTTAAGATTTAAATTGAATGTTGAAGTTCTATTTCGATATATCTGCTGCACTTTCCAGTGAATGTATTAGGGTGTACGGAAGAGAGAAGGTATCTCCCTGAAAAAGAAAAGCTCCCTTTTCCTTTAATTTTTTGTTTGAATATTAAGGGTTCCACTTGTGTTTGTATGAAAGAGTTCATTGTCGATTTATGAAACCTTGCTTACTTCAGCAGCTAAACAACAACCTGTTGCATAGTAGCTGTTGTTTTTAGTGTTTCCCAATGACGTTCTCATTTAATATGTTGGGGTGTCCATATCCAACTGAAAGTTAATTGTAGAATCAATTCTACTATCTCTTGTAGCTTTACTTAGCTAACTTATTTCGACTCCGATGATCTCAGTTGTTTGCTATATATAACAAGTGAATGTTGTGGAAAGGTTTGTTTTTTTTCTGCTTCGTGCTTATTTGCCTTTGCAGACTGCAAGGCCATGTCTAAGAATTTAATGGATTTAATATAGACAAATTGAAAATTTTGCAGCTTTAGTGGGTTTGTGTTTCAAAGTCTTAGTTAATCAGTTGTGTTTATTGATAACTATAGTATATGGCTTATTTGTATACAGATACTGATGCTTTTCTGTTTAAACATCTTATTGAATTGGTAACTATATTATTAGTGTTTACATTAGATGGTAACTTGATGGAATACATTTATTCTATTCTATGAAAAGTTGAAAGATTTTTTGTTTTCCAATAAAGTAATAATTAGGTTGTGGGAATACTAAGAAAGGTGATTGCTGATTATTCCTATAGGTTGTGGGAATACTAAGAAAGGTGATTGTTCTCTATGTACATAATTTCTCTGCCCATATTTTCCAATATTCTTTTATAGTAAAGGTGATTGCTGATTATTCCTATAGCTTGGACGTATGTGTTGCCATGATTTATAGGTTTTATGATAGCAGGATGATAGCTCAAAAGATATGGTTGGTTTAGCCTAGAGTCAGCTGAGCTTTTCTGTTGGTGTTATTGAGTGTGGTTTGGCGAGGCTAAGATTGTAACACTGCTGCTGCTTCATTCTATTCTCTGGTAGTTTATTGATCTTTTTGTTTCAAATGTGTAACAGGACGCTGAAGAATGTTGGTCACAGCTTTTATACACCCTTTCTCAGTCTCTAAAATCAAACGGTGCTAGGTGGGTTTTATTGTCATGTTCTATACAGATGTGTAGGAACTGAAACTGGTTGAATGATCTTCTTGGACTTGATCCATGGAAACGAAGTGCCCATTGTTAATTATTCTAAATTTGGTTAATTATATTTTTGTAAGAAATTTTTTCTTCTTTCAACTTCTAAGTTTTTTTCCCATATAACTACATATATGAGAATGACAACGAATGATTTCCTCTTGCAGTGAAAGTCCAGACACAATTCAGGCCCTTTTCGGTGTGGAACTTGTTAGCAGGTTAGATATCTGCAACCCATTGGCTACTGCATTTACATTCACTATAGACTAAGTACTCAATAGCAGTTTCAGATTTCCTTTTTAAACAGTTCTCTTTGTTTTTTCAATGAGATTAACAAAATTACTTCATGATTCATCCTGAAAAGAATGTGTTGATGTTTGAATAATTTGTTCAATTTCTGTCTGCTTACCTTTTGTGGCTAAAGCTAATTTGTGTTGCTACATCAATTGGGTAATTTCTTTTCGTACTGTCTTGATAGATGAGTTGCCTGTTGAATGAAGTTCGGAATTATATATATTAATATGTCAGAAGCATTCTATGAGTTATAAATATTCAGTTGTTTATTTTGTGAAGCTGAATTTTCTACAACTTCTTGTATTTGTTGATATGGTTGGATACTAGGGTGCACTGCATAGAAAGTGGGGAAGAAAGCTCAGAAACAGAGTCGGTGTTTTCCCTTAAATGCCACATATCACATGAGGTGAACCATTTGCATGAAGGGTTAAAACATGTAAGTGTAATATCCATTTATATACAAGAAATTGTTTTTCTTGCATGCTAGAGCATGTTATGATAATTTTAAGACACTTGATAGAGAAAATGTTCTCATTTATTACACTGATTCATGCAGGGTTTAAAATCAGAATTGGAAAAAAATTCTCCTTCCTTGGGTCGTAGTGCAGTCTTCCTGAAGGAGTCTCGTATCAATGGCCTTCCAAGGTACAAATGGCTACATGGTATTAATAATCTATCATTGTAGTTTGTAAGTCGCAAACATACTAGTCATGAGACTCGCAGTATCCAACTATGAGTTACACTGTCATAGTGTCAAGTAGTCCATTCGTAACTTATGGAATTGTAATTCAGATGCATTGAATTACTTTATTTAAGTCTCTGTCTGTAAACCCATTTGTTCCTTATTGAATGGAAGTAGGTTATGGACTAATTTGATTCTCGTTTTGTTTCCACAAGGTTGTAGATTCTGTATGTACACTTCTTTTCGATTGTTACTAGTGCTGTCTAACCTGTTGCAAAATGGGCAGTAGCTCTTTGTTTATGTGCTGTTGGAGTTTGAATGATATGTATGTACAAAATGGGCAGTAGCTCTTTGTTTATGTGCTGTTGGAGTTTGAATGCTATGTATGTACAAAATGGGCAGTAGCTCTTTGTTTATGTGCTGTTGGAGTTTGAATGCTATGTATGTACAAAATGGGCAGTTGCTCTTTGTTTATGTAGCTCTTTGTTTAGTGTGAAATTACTGGAACCTCTTTGTTTGATGTGAAAATATGTATAAAAGGAAGCTTGTGCTTCTGTGCTTCGTGCTTAGCAGGATTTTGGTGGTTCTGAATAACTTATATTATAAATTGTAGTCGTACGTGGCAGTGTTGGAACTTTTATGCAAATATTTCATATTATCCTTTTTTCCCCAAGGTCTGACTACTGGTAGCTTTTCTATGTCCAAATGCTTGTGTTGACTTTTCAATGATCTTGTGTGGTATTGCTATTTTTATAGACTTTATGGTGTCATGTAGTTTAGTAGAAGCTATATGGAACCAAGCAACTTGTGTAATGCGTAAAGTAAGACTAATTAGAGAATTTCGGAGATTCAATGAATTAAATATCTGAATTCATCTACGATTCATTAACAGCTGTAATACCAATCAAATTCTACTAGCACTTTGAAAATTTGTCTTTTAATATCCGATTGAACTACCCCTTTAAATAAAAATAAAACCCAATAAATTTGAAGGAAAGAAAAAATCTGGTTCCACAAATGTACATGATATTATCTTGAACTTGTGTTATAATTTTGAGATTGGACAGGGCCTGCACAAAATACTCACAAAGAATGTGGTGGTAGGAGCCACAATCTTTTGTGGATGAATTTGATCAAAATGCATGGCATGTGCAATGCTTTCCAGGATAAGTGGTATTTTTGGAGTATGTGCAAAATCCAAATGGGGCTTGACTCAAAATAACTGATGAAAACCCCATTGGCTTTATCCAATTGAGTGCCCTGCCATTTACCGACCATTCATGTAGGATTGCTTCCCATAAACTATTACTTTAAAATCTACTTTATACTTTATAAAAGAATTAATTCAAATATCAGTACGAATGTTTCATTGGTGAATTGGATTGTGAAAGGAGCCTAATTAAAGGGTCCTTTTTTTTAGCACATGAATCAATTATAGGCTGCCATATTGATTAGATAGGTGTATTTTCTATATGCACATGAGGTGCCAACTTGGTAATTAGAGTAAACAGATTAACATCATTCAATATCTTACACCAATAGTAGGCGTCTTTACCTCCAATTATGCTAGATGATCTAACTCTATCATCAATTTAATTCTTTATTTGTGGGTTTACGTCACATCTTCTCGCTTACTTCATGGGTTGTTTGTTCCTATGTTTTAATTCTTGGAGCTTCTCCAACAATAGTAATTATAAGTTTGTTCCTATGCTACTCTCATTGATTTATGTATACATCCTCTTGTAGAAGCCTATCACTAACAAGCTTAAGAAGAAAGGCTCGTTTCCGAGGAGGGGCAGGACTAGATTGGCATATAGGAGAAGATTTTTTGGTCAAAGCTTAAAGCAGTTTTCCAAGAAAGGTAAACTTCTAAATTACACAATAATTAGAAACTTTTTTCTCTTTAGTAAGCTTCAAAACTGATCTTAGTTTAGACTTCAATCTAATTAGTTATTTCTGGAAGCTTATAGGAGAATGAAGAAATTATTGAGTATACACACATTGTAGGTATAGTTGATGCTTAATGGAGTGGCAAAACCAGAATGTTAAGTATATTTGGAATCTTAGCTTATTGAATCCTTGTTATTATTTATTAGATTTGATTGCTTAATAGAAGGTTAGTATATTTGGAATTTAATTATTTTGATCCCTATGAGAAGTATGTTTTGTACGCATTGTTTGAATAGGCTTTGGTTGTTCCATGGACAAGCAATGGATACAAAGTTCTCAAAAATTGAGTAGGGAATACATGGACGGGATTAAGGCATTTATTGAAGTTGCAAGGAATCATGTCAATAGTCGTAATCAAACTAGATGTCCATGCCAAACATGTAGTAACAGATATTGGAAGTCAATTGATGAAGTTCGAATGCACTTAATTAGATATGGGATGTCCTATGGTTATACGACATGGATTCACCATGGTGAACAAGTAGGATCTGGTTCAAGCGCATTCATTGCTCCGTCGGTGGTGCCACCTACTGATGATATAGGTAGTGGTAATGATGATGTAATGAGGATAATCAACGATTTGTACCCATACGCATCTCAAAATCATGGCCATGATGGCTTGCAAGAAGATAACATCTCAGTTAATGATGAAACTGATGCTAATTTGGAAGATGATCACTCATGCAATATGCAATGGGAGGATTCTGCCAAATATGAAAGATTGTTGGAAGAAGCTCAACAGGAACTGTATCCTGGATGTGAAGAATTCTCTGTGTTAACAGCAGTAGTTGAGTTAATGCATTGTAAAGTAATGTACTTGATGTCCAATAGATGTTATGACCACTTGATGGGAATATTGAAACGGATGCTACCTAAAGGGAATCTTCTACCTTCGACGCATCATCAAGCACAAAAAGTTCTGAAAAATCTTGGGATGGGGTATGAAAAGATTCACGCATGTCAATATGATTGTGTTTTGTACTACAAGGAGAATGAAGGGTTGGATAAATGTCCCGTGTGTAATGAGCCAAGGTATAAATACAAGGGTGATGACAAGAAAAAAAAGATTCATCAGAAGGTATTGTGTTATTTACCACTTAAACCCAGATTGCAGAGGCTATACATGTCTATGCACACTGCGAGTGATATGAGATGGCACAAGGATGGCCGAGTTGATGATGATATCATGAGGCATCCAGCGGATGGAGAAGCTTGGAAGGAGTTTGATAGAAAGTACCCAGATTTTGCAATGGAGTCACGAAATGTTAGGTTGGGGCTTGCCACCGACGGATTTAATCCATTCGGGAATATGACCACATCTTACAGCATGTGGCCTGTTATCGTGATGCCTTACAATCTTCCTCCTTGGAGGTGCATGAGGAAGGAATTCTCAATGCTGACGTTATTAATTCCTGGGCCTCGTGCGCCTGGTAAGGATATTGATATTTATTTGAGACCGTTAATTGATGAGCTAAAGGAGTTATGGGAATATGGTGTGCAGACATATGATAGAGCATCTAATTCAGTATTTAACCTCCGTGCAGCAGTGATGTGGACCATTAACGACTTCCCAGCATATGGGAATCTATCTGGATGGAGCACGAAAGGTTATAAGGCATGCCCGGTTTGTAACGAGGATGTAAGTTCCCAATGGTTCAGTGGGAAAGTTTGTTACTTGGGACATCGACGATTTTTGCCATGGGATCATCCATGGCGCCAAAATGAAGATGCATTTGATGGGAATATTGAGGTAAATGCAAGACCTAGAGAATTCTCAGGTGAAAACCTTTTGGATCAGTTGAACAATCTACACTTTGGTCAGGTTGGTAAACATCCGAACAACCCGGATAGGAACAAAAAACGGACACAAGATGAGTTAAATTGGAACAAAAAAAGTATTTTTTTTGAGTTAGAGTACTGGCCCAAGCTTAAAATCAGGCATATGCTAGATGTGATGCACGTAGAGAAGAATGTTAGTGATAGTTTGGTAGGGACGATTCTAGGCATAGAGGGAAAATCTAAGGATACAACGAAGGCTCGCCAAGATTTACAAGACTTGGGCATTAGGAAACACCTGTGGTTAGAGTGGACGGGGAACAAGTACAAAAAGAAATACGCAGCTTATACTGTTCATCCAGATGAGCGGAAAGAATTTTTCCAATTTTTGAAGTCTGTAAAATATCCAGATGGATATGCAGCCAACATATCCAGAAGTATTAAACTTGATAAGGGAAACATTTCGGGCCTGAAAAGCCATGATTGGCATGTGTTATTGCAGCGGCTACTTCCTGTTGGAATTAGAAAATATTTGCATGCTGGTGTGGTTGAACCTGTCATTCATCTATCAAGGTTTTTTCAACAGTTATGCTCTAAGACATTGTGCAAATCAGATGTGAATAGGTTGGAAAATGAGATTGTGTACATTCTATGCCAGTTTGAACAAATTTTCCCCCCCTCATTCTTTGATGTCATGGTTCACTTGATGGTGCATCTCCCTCATGAAGCAAAACTTGGTGGGCCTGTTGGAGCTCGATGGATGTATCCTATTGAAAGGTACTAACTATTGATCTTTTCAATTAATTCTAGTTCATTGTAGTGTACGTTGCTTATAGATTAGCTACATTAAAAACTCACAATAATATTTTTCTTCCAGAATGTTAGGTAAGTATAAAGGCTTTATCCGAAATAGGGCTCGTCCGGAAGGGTCATTAATTGAAGCATACATTACAAATGAATCCCTAATGTACTGTTCAATGTACCTTCGTAATGTGGAGACATATTTCAATAAGCCTGATAGAAACAATGACGGTGGTGCACGAGAAGAGAAACTTTCTGTCTTTGCTCAAAATGCACGTCTGTTTATGAGTAAGGCGAGCATTGGATGGACATATACTGATAACGAAGTAGCTCATTGGTATATATTGAACAATTGCGAAGAGGTATCACCATTCCTAATGTAAGTGAACTATTTATGGTTTATTGTTCATAATAGTTGAAGTATGACAACATATGTCCAATTTATAACAAATCCACTAATTAATAATGCAGGGAGCATGAGGAACTGATACGACGTGAGAATGATGAGAACATTGAAGAAAGGCATAAGAAATCCTTTCCTGTTTGGTTTCGGGGTCAGGTAAGTAAAGATCATGATTTTAGACTGATTTTTGCATTTTCTTTTTTCTTGATTGTATGTTGGGTTCTCTTCAAAATTGTCTAATTAGAAAACAACAAATAACAATTGTTTTCCTTGACAGATGAGAAATTTACAGAAGGAGAATTCTGCAAAGTTTAGTGATGAGTTATTTGAGTTATCGAGGGGCCCTGTTAGAGTTGAAACTTACCAAGGATGTGTTGTAAATGGAGTTAAATTTGTGGTTGCTGAACGTGATGATAATTTGACTACCCAGAATAGCGGAGTTTTTGTGCCAGGAAGCTATGAGACTTCTGAGATTGATTTCTATGGCAAGTTGACAAGTGTAGTTGAGGTGTTATATAGACAACGTTATAGGGTCGTGTTGTTTAAATGTCGATGGTTTAACACAGACCCGACAAGGGTTGGAAGTCTAAAGCGCGATTATACGCTAATATCCGTGGATACACGTACTCAATGGTATGAACATGATCCTTATATCCTGGCAACTCAAGCCAAACAAGTGTTTTATTTGGACGATCTTAAGGCTGGTGGTGGTTGGAAAGTGGTTGAGCATATTGAACACAGAAACATTTGGAACATTCCACAAAAGGAGAATTCTGAAGTTGATGACAGTGATGATGATGGGCCATACCAAGAGAATTTATCATCAGAGATACATAGCCCGATTCAACTTGATAATGATGATGTCATCATTACACCGTTACATAGAGAAGATGTTGCACCAATAGAGATTGATGCTATACATATTGATCTCGGCCCTCTCAGGCCAATTGATAGAGGGGATTTTATTGTTGAAGATGATAGTTCATTTGATGAGGAATATAGTCTTCAAAGTGATGAGGGTAATAGTATTGATAGTGATGAGGAAGACAGCTATGATAGTGCTAAGGACAACGACTTTGATCACTAAGCAATATGCCAAAAACACTTAGAAATTGATTTATACAAATTGGTAAACGTTTTACATATAATGTTTATATTTAGTTATGATTGATATAGTAAATGATGTCTGTTTTTTTAATTTGCAGATGAGTTTCATTTCAAGGAGAAAATTATTGCTACAGACTCGATCCAATGCTCACAGCCAATCTGCTCCTAAGGCTTCTTCTGCTCATCCTAAAACAGCTTGTGGGTCTGGGACTCAGCCTCAACCTACCAAAAGGTCTTGTACTGCTCTTGTTGATAGTCGTCCTCAACCTACAAGAAGGCCCTCGCCAACTAAACCTCAACCAACCAAAAGATCTTGTACTTCTCTTGTTGATAGTCAGCCTCAACCTACAAGAAGGCCCTCCCCGACTCAACCTCAACCGACCAAAAGGTCTTGTAATACTCTTGTTGATAGTCAGCCTCAACCTACAAGAAGGCCTCCGCCAACTCAGCGTCAACCTATAGGAAGGCCCCCCCCCCGACTCAACCTCAACCTACAAGAAGGCCTTCTCCACCTCGGACTGAATGTACAAGGGAGGCTTCTTCTCCACCAATGCAGTCTCCCTCTCAACCTATGAGGGCTAGTTGTCGTTCACGCAACCGTAGGCTGCCTATTACTGCAACCTCCTCATCAGTTGGTAATAAAATCAATTCATGTTTACTTATTATTTGCATTTTTAGAACAGTTAAATGACTAATGGTAAAGTTGCAGATGATGAGAGGATTGACTCAACCACGGGTGGAAATGAATCTAATGGTAGGTTGTAGAAAGTACAACCCAATTTAGTCTTTTGTAATGATTTTTTTTTTGTTCACTTTAGGAAGGTGTGCTAAGACTAAGTATGATTGTATTTATGTCTTCTTATTGTACAATGATAGGTTCTGGTCGTCTTCCAACTCAAGCAGATGTAGAGCACCCAATTCCTAAACCGGGAGTTAGGGGGGCATGTGCGGCAATCAAGACAAATCGGATTGTTCGCACCACCTTGGAAAAGATTCATGTTGAATTTGATCCTCTGTTTAATAGACCTGTGAGTCAGCGGATTTCGAGCTTGCTGTCCCATGACCTTGGAGCAATTATCCGAAGGAATTGTACCATGAATAAAGCATATTGGACCGACATTGAGGAAAATGATAGGAGTGCCCTTATGAATGAGATCACTGTGAGTAAATTACTTGTCATCCACTTCAATTTTCATTACTTGTGCATTTAGGTTTTTGAATAATTGGGTTTCCTTACTCTTTATTTAGTTTGTTTCTCTTCAACAAACATTTTATATTTGAATTATATTTTATTTTGGTTCACAGTTTTTGCTGATACTTTATGTAGAAAATCTTCTATTTGCACAAAACATATCGTTGACACTTTTTCAAATTGGTTGTAGCTTAACTTTGACATAGACTTGAAAGATCCAAAGAGTGAAAAATATGTCAATGATGTCATGGCTAGGAGGTTTAGAGACTTCAAGCATGAGTTACACAAGTACTTTCAGCTTTTCCCAACAGTTGAGGAAGCGTTGGCCAACCCACCATTGGAGATGGTACTTAGAGACGCTCAAGACCAATGGGCATTTATGTGTGGCCATTTTCAGACACCGAAGTTTTTGGTAGTTTTATTATTTTGCAAAATTATACAGAAAAAATCTCTCTTAATGCTAACGAACTCATTAGTCATCCAACTGTGCAGAAAGCATCTAAGGCGAATATAGCGAACCGAGCTGAAAAGGAGATAGAGCATCATGCTGGTTCGAAATCTTTCGCACACATAGCAATGGAGTGTGTTAAGGTAATATAGCAGTTTTGTATTAAAGATATTATTTTGTATTGAGCATTAAACTACATTTATTAATTTTTTTATACGCTATTATTCCACATTAGGAGGGTTCAAAATTTGTGGAGATAGACACTTATGGGAAAGCGTATTCTACGAAAACCAACCAATGGACCAATGATAAGGCCAAAGCTAAATATGTAAGTATTTATGTAATTATATGTTTGGTCATTAAGTACACTTGCTGGCATTTCGTTTCAAGTAAAGTGGGCTTGACAAGTATAGTCAAACAGCCTTTTACAATATTGATACTGAAACTGAGTACACTGCTTGGTTTGGTGCATGATTTGTTATCGGTGAGATTTTGCTTGTCTTGATTTGCTATGGGGTTGCCTACTCAAAGTTTTGTTACCGTTCAAATGGATTTTTATTGGTTGTTTGTTTACACTCTCTTTTTTCTTTCAACAAACCCTCATTTTGTGGGTTTTGAATGAGGAAAAGCCTATAAATTTTCATTCGTTAATACAAGTGAGTTTTTTTACACTGCTTGGTTTGCTTGTCTTGATGCAGAATGAGTTTGTTCCAGGCTTTGGTTTGATTATTGGATTTCTGTGATTGGTTGTTTGCTATAGAATTTATCTTTATGCTTTATTTGATTGGTTGTTAGAGAACTTATCTTTATGCTTTATTTGATTGGTTGTGCCCAGATATCATTGGTTGTTAGAGAACTTATCATTCATATATTTGATTGTGAAGGATAATATGAATGGTAAAATTATCATCAGACATTAAGGCAACATGTTTGTATCTTTTCTTAGTGTATCTTCATGCGATATGGTAACATATTTTTTATGTTGATTTCATTTGAAGGATGAAATGATGGACAAAAAGAATAATTATCTCCAAGAGGTAGCGAAGGAATATCCCGAGGGTACTCCATTAGATGAGATACCTATATCTGATACTAATGTTGGCCTTAATATTTTGATGGATGTACTTGGAAAGAAGCCTGGAACACAGATACGTGGATTAGGATATGGACGTGTTTGTGAGGCTGGAAGTTCTCGGTCTTCAACATCCACTCATTACTTACAAAAAGAGGTTGATAATTTGAAAGATGAGTTGACAGCAGCAAAGACAGCTCAAGAGGTAGCTACTAAGGAAGTCGATCATTTGAGAGATGAGTTGACGATAGCAAAAAAGACATCTGACAAGAAAATTGAACATATGCAGTTGTATCTCCAGCAAATAGTACAAAGTATGTCAAAAGTGCCTGGGTTTGAACTACCGCCGATTGATTTGGAAGTACCATCGACTGATGAAGCACACAATGAGGATGATAGTTAACTAGGGTAGTCTTTTTTCGGGTTTATGTATACATTATATATCTAACTTGCACTTGAAAACCTATAACTCTTTTGAATGTATATATTATATTATTATAATGAGTATTAAAATGTTCTACAATTGTTGTATTGTCACTATTCTCCAAATATGGTGTATTGTGGCATTTGGAAGTTGAATCTTTGTAATAATTATTATGTATATTTTTGTTGTGAAATAAACCTTAGACGGCAAATATATTTGTCGGCAGAGAGTAACATTGCGACAAAGATACTTTGTCGCGATAGAGAACCTATCACGACAAACCGAGTTTGCCACCATAGAACATCTGTCCCGACGCATGTATTTGTCGCCATAGGCCTTCTTTCGCGACAAATATATTTGCCACCATAGAACATCTGTCCCGGCGCATGTATTTGTCGCCATAGGCCTTCTTTCGCGACAAATATATTTGCCAGCTCAACTTTTCTTTCCTGGCGAAAGTGTTTTTGACGGCACAGGGTGACAAATGTTTTGCCGCGAACGATTTGCCGCGAAAAGCCATTCTGTGCCGACAAAAGTTTAAAGTTTGCCGTCATAGACCTTTCGCGGCGAGGCTTTCCTGACGAATGGGGCGACAAATAATTTCGCCGTGATAGAGTTTAGGCGGCAAATTTTGACTTTTGCCGACAAATTGTGTTTGCCGCCTAAGATAACTTTTTTACTAGTGATATATTCTGAATGTAAAAATAGGTAATGTAGTAGGATTAGCTAAGATTAAATAAATTAAAATTTACCTTTTTAAATCTTCTATATATGAGAGGATTGAATTGGATTAAATAGTTTTGTTTTTCAATTTCTATTCCCTCAAATTCTATTATAATGAAAATACAAGTATTTTTATATTTAAAATATATTAAATTTGATAAATTATTGAATTTACTTATTAAACAAGCTGTTGAAGTTTTTAATGTTGTGCTTCGACAAAAAATTAAGGGTCAAAAACTAGTCATGTGTGGTTCGATATGATTCAGTATGAAGGTGAGATATCGAAATCGTATTAATTAATTTTAACATGTTCAGTATAGTACAGTATTTCAAAATGTGGAATTGATATCGGATCATACCGTACCAATTGAGTTCGGTACGGTTTCAATTTTGAGCCAAAATTATTCAACAAAAGATTGATCCAAAATTTAGGACCATCTTTCTCAATTGCTTAACATCATCACCACGTCCTCCCATGCCCTGTCTTTTTTATAACAAACAATGGCGAAGGCAGTGGTCTATGCGCTACTTGCCACCACCTTTATCCTTCTCACGATCTTCTTTTCCTCCAACCACCGTGGCCACGAACGCTACTATCTTGACCAAAAACCTAAACCGCTGTCTTGGCTACCGCGGAAGTCATTCCCCGCTTTTTGACCCTCTTGTTGCCAAGATGGAACTATATGTGGATGAACATGGGCTCGAAGGAGGACCAAGCACTAGTAACAATCCGATGGATTTGGTCCAACACAACCCCATGATCAATGGTAGTGAGGTTGAAAAAGTACATGAATATATCGACGATGAGGGAAAATTGAATCTCACCTTGAGACTAATGAGTTTGTTCCCATTGATTGACAAGGCACCAAAAGATGGCTTAATTAGCTCCTAGGAGCTCAAGCATTAGGCCACACAACAAACCGTGGAAAGTTTGAATTATAGGACCAAAATAGAATTGGAATCTTATGATAAAAATAGAGATGGAACCATTTTGTTCAGGGAGTATCTGCCCAAGTTTTCCAATCACGATATCCGTATATAGACCTCGTTTTTTAAAATATTTTTTTAAAGACATGGTGCACGAAAAAATTTCTAAAATCTGAAAACTTTCTTCTTTGTTGTGAATATAGAGAAAAATGGGATGGATCATGGAGAAGCTGGATGGTGGAAGCAGCAATTTGATAATGCAGATGTTGATAAGAATGGATCTCTTACCTTCAATGAATTTAGAGAGTAAATATATCTTTGTAATTTTCAGGTTTTTATTAGGGTTGAGTTCGATATGGGAGTTTGGACCATTAGCTATTTGGGGTTTTTTTTTTTTGGATTTAGTTTTATTTTTTTAATTAATTAAAAAAATAAATTTAAAACCGATTCAGTTTCGATAAAAATGGTATTCCGTAATACCGAAACCAATTTTGTATCGATTTAAACCAATTTAGTATCGATACTATAACATTTATTTAATTCTACTATTCATTTTTTTTTTTTTTCATTTGATATAACACGGGACATGGTGATTTTATTATTTTGAGACATTATGCTCAGGCTTCCAAAAACCCTCGAGTCGAGATACATGAGGTATGATATATGTAAACATGTCATGAATTATACTCTGGGAGCTCTATGCCCGGCCTTCTAGCATATGTGCATGCCCGGCCTTATGGTGCATGGTGCATGGTGCATGGTGCACACACCAGTGCACAAACACGACACATGACTCATGACTCATGACTCATGACTCATGACTCATGACAGTAGGTATATCACAACTAGTAAACTGCCACGTCATTTCTCCCGCGTTATCCAACCACCGGCTGCCGTACCCAAACTCTCTTTTGTCCTGCCCTATGCGCTGAGCTGTTCCTCACTGTTTTGTTGCTCATCTCTCCTCTCTCTTCACTCTCACCCCAAAAAAAAGTCTTCGTTTCTTCTTTTCCCGAATAAAATCGACGGAGAAATCCCAATTTCAAGCTCTCTCTTTCAACTTCCCTTCCTCCCTGATTTCTCTTCCATCTTCTTCCTCTCAGTTATAATAATTTAAAACGTTGGATTTTTTTCCCCAGTTGTCTAGAAATTCTCCTGATATAGATATACAGATAATAGATATAGATAAATTCAGGTGAAAAAAATGCCTGCTTGGTGGGGAAGAAAATCGAGCAAGAGCAAAGAAGAGCAAGAGAAGGCACTTCAACACAAAAACACCTACAGAAACCGCAACAACAACAACAATAACTTGATCATCAAATCACCGATCAAGAACGATATTAAGAAGACAGAGAGAGACGATAGACCCAAGAGCTTTGACGAACACATACCTCGTGGGTCACCCAGAGGCAGCAAGGAGTTCGTGGGTTTAGGTATAGGTGTGTCTTCTTCTGGGTTTTCAGGTTTCGACTCCGATGGCGAGAGGAGGAGTCAGGGGCATCCCCTGCCTCGCCCGTCGGTGTCGTCACCGCAGGGTCTTGGGTTGGGATCTGGTTCTGCCTCTGTTTCAAGCGTCAGCTCCTCTGGGTCGTCCGACGACCAACCAATTGTGCATGACAATACTCAATTTGGGGCTCCCAGGTTGGTTTTTACACAAAGCCCTGCTTTTTCTGATTGGGGCTTTTGCTGTTTTCTGCAAATTTGGGACTTTCCAGTGATTTTTATTCAATTCAATTCACTTCATCCTTGTAAGACAATAGTTGAATTCCCCTCAATAAATGGACAATTTTACTTTTAAGTATTTCAATTGTGGATTTACTGGATTCGTGGTTAGTAATTGGATCTTAATTAAGTAAGTAATTAACTAAATACTTTTTCTATTTCTCTCTATTTTCTGTCGGAATTGGAGGGTCTGCCTGCTAATTTTTCTGACATATTAGGTTTTTGAACTGATATTTTCTGCAACCCGTCTCTCGTTTTGTCAGAGGAACAGAGTTATTGTCTTATATATGATTAGGAGTTCAGCTTTTTTATCAAAAGCCACATGATGTGGGCATGTTTCTCATGTGCTATTTTGATTCTTGTCCAATTCTCTGCTCTTTATGTCTTAACTAAGCTGGCAGTCTTTGTTTTCGAGAGTAAATAGACAAATCCTTAGGTTGGTGATGGTTAGAATAGTTAAGTATATCTTTCGAATAATTTATATTTAACAAAATCGTTCTAGAGCATTATCTGCTTGCTGTTTATGCTAGAATTTGCTCTTCTTACTTCCGTTAACCATACATAATTTGTATCGATTTATGGCTTCATTCTTATATATTCCCACAAGATAATTGGGATCATTGTATCTGAAGTGTAAAGTCTTGTATCTGAGAGACAAGGAACAATGACATGAAAAACCCAGTGTGCATATTACCTACAGTTAAATGTTTCCAATGTCATATTGTTCACAGATTCAATGGTGATCCCAAGTTCAGCATGATGCCGAGGAGCCCAGGTCCTGCGTCTAGGGGGCCAACAAGCCCAACATCTCCTCTTCACCCACGGTTATGTGCCATGAGTTTGGAGTCTCAAACTGGGAAGCAAGAAGATGGGAAGAGTGTATGTCATCCTCTTCCTCTCCCACCAGGTTCTCCAACTAGCCCTTCTGCCTTGCCCAGCAGTAGAACTAGCATGGTCATTGAAAACAAAACTTGTGCTCTATCAAAGTGGAAGAAGGGAAAGCTTCTAGGAAGGGGAACTTTTGGCCATGTTTATGTCGGATTTAACAGGTAATTTTTATTGTTGTAAGTGTGCTGATTGATATATTGAAGTGATCGATAATTTTTGTTGGTCTTGGGAACTAACATGGATATTTCTTCTTTCGGCAAGGAAAATGAAACACAAGGAACAAAAATGATATTATGTGTTAGTCCAAACCTTGAGAAAGAATTATGGGAAACTATACGCATGTTACCCTGGAAGTAATTTGTAGTCAAATTATACTTTGCACTTTACCCTGGAATATATGAAGGGAAAACAAAATGGATTGCGAATTGAGGGCACCAAATATCTCTCTTTACAGTAACTGGACTGCAGACAAGCCATCTGCATATCGTACCAAGTATCTGATTTTCTTTTCCTGAAGTTTTGTATGTTACTTTGACAGTGAAAGTGGGCAAATGTGTGCAATAAAGGAAGTTAGGCTTGTTTCTGATGATCAGACTTCAAAAGAATGTCTTAAGCAACTGAACCAGGTACTTAATCCGGCTAGCTCTGGATAATGTAATATATGCTGCTTCTATGTCTGGAGCCTAAGCTTGTCACATCACGATGCCTATTGTATTGGCCTGAATTTTCCCGAGTGAGGCCATAATAAAGTGTCCATAATAAAGATGCTTATTTGGTCCCATTGAGTTTATCTTTCAAGTTGTCACCATGTAAAGTAATTTACATGATACGAAGGTTATCCAAGATTCCATCTGATTGTTTGGTTGGCTGAATTGTATCTCAATTTTTGTTTTCAACGACTCAACAGGAGATAAATTTGCTGAGTCAGCTTTCACATCCAAACATTGTTCAATATCATGGAAGTGAATTGGTAAGTGCTGCTTTAAAGGCTGATAATTATTCATTATCGTTTGTAATCTGAGACACATCCATATTTCCTGAACATGTACATTGATGTGGAGGAAGTAATGGGTTATTTGTGCTCGATTAAATGGGTTAACTGTTATTGCTGCTGTTGGATCCTGGTTTTATAGTAACTTTACGTTGTCATCTTTTCAGGCTGAGGACGCACTCTCTGTTTATTTGGAATATGTGTCTGGTGGCTCAATTCATAAATTACTTCAAGAATATGGCCCGTTTAAGGAACCTGTGATTCAAAATTATACCAGACAGATTATATCTGGTCTTGCCTACTTACATGGAAGGAAAACGGTTCATAGGTATTGTTATCATCCATATGAATGTCTTTCTTGTTTTGTTAAATGCAATATATAATACTTAATCTAAATCCTAAAATATCTTTTTCCCGTGATATTTTTCAGTGGTTCTTGGTCTCTTACCTTGTACCTTAATACTCTTAATGATTTATTGCAATATATTTTTTTGGAGCTGTTATTGGCACTCCTAAAATGTCTGTCTGCAATCCCTACGTTTTTTTCATTAATATTTACTATATTATTGTTCGTTCTAAATCTACCCTAGTTTATACTCAATACAATTTGAGGCCTATGATAAGCAATGTTGTTCTCTGGCATTAGCCTCGAGTCCTTCCGCAGTTAGCACCTACTTCGCCGCTCATGATGACCATCACCCTCCAAACCAAACTCAATGTCGTGATTTTCCTTAATACTCGCTCTCTCTCTGTGTAGAAAATTATTCTTCTCTTACTTGGCTCATGGCACTCGCACTCATGTCTATCACAACCTTCAACCTCAAGAATATGGACTTAGACTACTTCCAGAATTCAGACCCAGATGAATGCTTATAAATGAACTCATGTTTAGTTACACCGACATAACACCAACCCATTTCCAGCATAATGAATATGAATTTGATAGTTATTTATCTGTCTCAACTTTGAACTCGATAGCCAGTGGCCAAAATTTCCATTAACGATTGCTCCAGATGGATCATTTAGAGCATATTTCTCCTAAAAATCTGCCCCAGAAGTCAAATCAGTCCCTGTAGGGGAAATCAAATGGTTAATTTCTCCGTAGAGCTAACCACATGTAGGAAGCAATCAATTGGTCCCTCTTCTCTCACCTTCCAAATTGATTTTTTGAAAGAAGGAGATATTTTGATTTTGGGAAGGGGTTGGGAAGTCCAAAAATCAAAATCAAAAGAAATAATAGAGGGACCCAAGAGGAGAGGAAAAGGAAAAGAATATAGCGGATAGAGAGGGATTGGATAAGAGATTTCATCAATGACGTGCATATATACAAGATGAAATTTGAATCTGTGAAGAAAAAATTGTTTTCTGAAAAGGGTTTGCTGCAGGAACTCTCCCGTAAGCAGCTTTTCACGTCCCAGAATGTTGCTTAGTACTGAGGGTAGAATGTAAATTAATTGATAAAATTAAAAAGAGTAATTTCCTTTTATTCTACTGATTCCTTTTTTTTTATATGAGCTGGAGGAAGAAAAATTGAAAATCAAAGGTAATAGATAAAAGATAATAGAAAATAATGGGAAGCAATATGACATTTTACAGTGCCAATGACAGCTCCTTGTTTTTTTAAAATAAAAATTCTGTCTTTATTTTTATTGATTATATCTTTATAATTTGTTTTTCCTGGCAGGGACATTAAAGGGGCAAACATATTAGTGGGCCCTAATGGTGAAATCAAGGTGGCAGACTTTGGCATGGCCAAACACGTAAGTTTGATCTCTTCCTCTGCAAGATAACTTCTTAGTGAAGTAATGTAAGGCATAGATTTACTATTTCATCTCAAGCATAAAAGTGTCTAGGAAGTGTAAGAATGAAACTGCAAACCATATCATCTGTTTTAGCATGTAAAAAGATTCAGAATAAAATACATAATCACACTACGGTTGATCCCAAAAAATGAATGCGCCCATATGCCCGCCCATGTTCTATTTTAATTTTTTGTTTTATTTGGAATATACTTTGGACTCCAAAGGGGAAAGGATACATGGTTTTCTTGCTGGCAAACCTAAGGTGTTTGGTGGAAGTAAAAAATGCAAGGTTTTATGGAAGAAGGGCTAGTGGTTGGTTGGGTTATTTGGTTGGAAAGAAGCAAGGAGATGGGTGGAGGTTATTTTTGGATAAAAGTTAAGTCTTTGGGCTTCACTTTGGGGTTTGGTAACTCCTGAATTTCTGGTTTTTATTCTTTCACATTGGAGTCTTGTTAGAAAGTTTCATCATTGTTTTCTGTACTGTTGTTATCTGGGTCCTAGGAAATTACAGGATTATTGTATTGTATGCAGCTTTTGTATTTGAGTACGTTATAATAAAGTTTGTTCATATGAAAAAGAATGTGCACAATGTTTTCAATGAAATTGAGTCCATAGAAAGTATATATAAGAGTGGTATTTGATTGCTGAACCACAAAAAATAGTTTGGCAATTGTTAATTTTCCTAGTTATTGCTCTAAATCATGATGATTTTCTTTTCTTGAATCAGATTACAAATTGTTCTTCAATGCTGTCATTCAAGGGAAGTCCTTATTGGATGGCACCAGAGGTTCTCTCTCTCTCTCTCTCTCTCTCTCTCTCTCTCTCTCTCTCTCTCTCTCTCTCTCTCTCTCTCTCTCTCTCTCTCTCTCTCTCTCTCTCTCTCTCTCTCTCTCTCAAGTAACTTGTTCCTTGCGGTGGGATTTTCTCATGTTCATAAATCTTAATTTCAGGTTGTAATGAATACAAATGGATATAGTCTTGCAGTGGATATATGGAGCTTAGGATGCACAATTCTTGAAATGGCAACTTCTAAACCTCCTTGGAGCCAGTATGAAGGGGTGAGATATGATGTTTAGAACATAAAGATGCAAAGTGTTTGTTGGACCCAAAACGTTTTTCCTTACATTCTATTCAACAGGTGGCTGCAATTTTTAAAATTGGAAACAGCAAAGATATGCCGGACATTCCTGATCATCTTTCTAAAGATGCAAAATGTTTTGTGAGGTTATGCTTGCAACGGAACCCTTCAGAGCGTCCTACAGCATCTCAACTGCTAGATCACCCTTTCATTAGAGACCAAACAACAACAAGAATTTCTAACATCAAATTGACCAAGGATGCCTTCCCATATGCTTTTCATGGAAGCAAGACTCCGGTAAAGCCTTTAAAAACTCCCTGACCATCTATTTTAATTCTATTTTACATTCTTATAATATATAATTAAGGGGAAGCAATTTTCACTCCAAAGAAGCACTGCTTCGCTCCTCAACAGATTATTGGAAATTCAATCGTAAAAAGTGGAGTGCATGAGTGCATATTTAGAGTGTGAAAATTGCCTCTCAAGATATTAGTATGGGGCCAAATCATGATTGCATATAAAACAATGGACATTTTTCACGCAACATTTTGTTTGTGTTTAATAAGAGGCTTTGTTTTCTTTACTACTCTCCAGCATACAATAACGTTATATATTGTTAAAATTATAATACAAAGTACATAACGCATGAAGGAGATGGTGAAATTGTGGAAGTTTGTTTCTATAAGAAGTGTGGAAGTTTGTTTCTATAAGAAGTGTGGAATTTTTTTCTTCATTGCCTATAGCCTTAAAGTTGTGGTTGAAGATGTTCACATAAGTTTTTTTGGTTGGGCCTCCCACGAGAGTACTCTTCCATTTTATAAGAAGGCACAAATTCTTTCGTGGTAAGAAGAAGGCAAAAGCTGTATGGCTGGTTGTGGCGTGAAAGTTCTTTTTGGTAGTTTGGGTGAACAGGAATGAGAGGATCTTTATGAATCAGAGAAGGGATGGAGGGGACAAGGTTTTATGAGTTAATGTCATATTTTGGTTGCACTTTGGGCTTCGGTGTTTTATCAATTTCAGGATATTTCATTTCCTTCTATTTTGAAGCAGCTATTCTTTTTAGAATCTTTTTTTAAATTGCATCCTGTTTGGTGTTAGAAAGTTTGTTCATTGTTAGGTTGTTTAGTTAACATGATGTGTTGCCTGTGGGGGATAACTTGTCCAAAGTGATTGTACTTGCCCACAGTGATTGCACTCTCCCACATTGGTGTGCTGTGTAGAAAGGCTTATCAGAGCTCGGATCATACGACGTTGCACTGTCACTGGCTTCTTCTTTGTGATGTCAGCTAATTAAGGAGACAGGCTTAAGCTGGTCTTTTCAGGGGTTGTGCAATGCAACTTTATGTGAGAATTTAAGTTTTTAGGTGGAAAGAGTAGCGGTTGTAGCTTTGGGGGAGATGTGCTACTATGGAAACCTTTTGGGTTTTATGGGCTGAAGGGAATAGAAGGATATTTAAGAGTGTTTTGGGTGAGAATGTGGAGCGTTTATGGGGAAGGCTATGTTTGCATCTGTAGCTTTAGATTTGAGGGAGTTATCTTTTTCTGTTATTTACATAGATCGGAAAGGAGCTGTTTGGTAGTTTATGTGGATTGTGTTGCTGGCTTGATGCCGGAGTGTTATGGTTAGTCATGTAGCACTGGACTCCTGGTTTGCTTAAGAGTGAACAATATTTTTGTTAGGCTGTTTTGCCAAGTTGTCCCCTGAATTTGTACTCCCTTGCCAATTTGCCCCTTGAACTTATATTCCCTTTTCAATTCCCATCTTTTGGTCGCATTTTGTTTAATTTTTTTATCAAATGTTTCACATTCAAGAAAGAATAGTATCAAAAAACATTAATACAGGAAAAGTTATCATAACAAATCATATTTAGTGACAATCATGCCACTTTTTTGGTCAAAAATTGGATGAATTGTGAGTAAATATGATGATGGGGGGAAATAGGTTATTAATATAGTTTAGGGGGGAAATTGGCAGAAATAAAAGTCCAGGGGGAAATTGGCAAGGGGGTACAAGTTCAGGGCTTAAATTGAAAAATTACTCTTTTCTTATTAATGAAGACTTGTTTCTTATCAAACGAAAGTATTTTTTTTTCTTACCAAAACTCTAAAAGACAGGGAATTGTTATTGATTCTCCAAAAAAAAAAAATCACCATGCTCTCCTTTATTTTGAAGTTTGGTTATTGTTGGCATTTAGTAATTAGTAGCATCTCGAGAACATTTTCTTAAGCGAAGATCTCTTCCGCTGGGTTTGATTGCATTTGCAGCATCCTTTGCATGCTACATTAGCATGTTTCAGCCAAGCATAGTGTTGCTAGTAGCATCTTCCTATATCGTGTTGCTTGAGACTAGAGTGATTTTTCAGATTATATCTTGTGACAGACTTTATAATAAGTCGTTACTATGTAGAATAAGTTATTACCATATCGTCATCAGGGCTGATGTCTTGAAATGATAAACTATGTAGTGTTTATTGTGGCATTTTATCAAACTTAAGCTCTTAGCCAACTTGTTTTCATCTGTTATTTCTCCGTTTGAGCAGCCAATACTGGAGCTACATTCCAATAGAACAAGCACCGCCTTAAGTGATGCAGATCATGCAATGAAGCCCGCAATCACAACTTCAAGAGCCATGCGGAGCCCAAGGTAATATCATACTGTCTGTCATATCCCTTCTCTGTAGCCTGTAAAGCATGTTACAGCGTAAAATAACTTGCATCATTTCTTCATGCAGAGAGAATATAAGGATGATTACATCTTTGCCTGTATCCCCTTGTTCAAGCCCCTTACGACAATATGGACCCTCACACAAGAGCTGTTTTCTTTCTCCCCCGCACCCTTCTTATGGAATTATGGGGCAGAGTAGTTACAACTTGAGTGACTACTCGTCACATACGCAAAGTCCAAATAAATCATACACACTTGATCCTTGGCAGGATGCAACTCTACTCAAGCCCCATACACCCGGTGGTTCACCAAGAACCAGACCCATTTGAATGTAAATACAACGAGAAGAAAACATTGCCATTGTCTCCCCCACAATGCTTGAGGGACTGTCATGCGTACTTTAGAAGGGAATACTTGTAGTTCATGCTCCGATTTAGCAATTTTGGTTGTTTTATGTTGTTTTCCCTTGGAGTAGAGTGACTTGATTGTATGTCATGAAAGGGAATTTGACAAGGGCGACATTTGTGGACAACTTTAAAATGCATGTGGGTTGGGGGGAGGTACTGGACTCAATGATCTTGTAACGATAATCATCGTTGTAAATGGAAGCTGCTCCTGTTTGTAACCTTCGTTTTTTATACAATGTTCATGGAAAAGTAATGTCTTGTGTTATACATGTGCATGCTCTCAGTTACTAAAACTATGGTCCTCCAATCAAGTGATGTGTCACTAATTTTGTCAAAATTTCCCTTAAATTCAAGGCTAAAGATAGAAACTAGGGAAATTGGCTCTGATTACACTGCTTAGCCCTTCTATATTCCAGTATATCTCACTTCTCAATACTCATCCAGTATTGTATATTTTCAAAAATTGACCCAAAGTATGAATAGGCAGACTATAATTTCACCATTTTTATTATTTTTGGTTCTCCTTTTCCTCACCTTCTCCTTTCCCCTTGCAGATCCACCATAGTTGCATCGTTGACCTTGTTTTATCCTCCTAACTTTGAGTTTGATTTCCTATCTCTTCTTCTTAGAAAAAGAAGGCTTGTGGCGCTTGGTCAAAATCAGCCGAACTTTTCGTTTCACAAAGGAACAAAATACAAGGCTTATGGCGCTTGACTAAACGCCGTGAATCATTAATTGCCCGTGAGTTGCCCAACCCACGACATTTCCACTTATGCAACTCATTGTAATGGCCAATGGGTGGGGCTGGGACGCGCCAGCCTCCACCGGACGAGGGTCTGAAGAATTTGCCCATGCATCACGTTGCAGCTTTGAAACTGGCATGTCCATACAATAAGCTTCATCTCTGCACCCCTTTTACCACCCTTAGCACCACGTTGAGAATATCTTCTGCCTCTTCGCCCTCTCCGGTCTCGCTGGGAAGAAGCTGCTCGTGCGATAGACTTCTTATTTCTCCCACTCTGTCTCTTACTAATTGGCGCAAACCCAAAAGGGTCAGAACCTAAAGTAGAAGAGATAATTGGGCTCTTCGACCCAGTGACGGCAAAAAACTCCTCCCAGTTCATTAACGGCCGTGGGGATTTTGCCCACATCAAAAGGGCCTTGTATTTGTCTCACCTAGGCTTCGGCATTGGGTCGGGCGGGCTTAATGACATAAAAAAGTGCCCACGGGCTTTTATCGGGCCGGGTTTATATCGGGCTTTTCGGGTCGGGCCTATTAAGCCTACTTGGATCGGGCTTACGTGGGTTTTTGCAATAAATTATGTCTCAAATTTTAAAATTACAAAAAAATATTAATAATGAAAAAAAATACACAAGGGTGCAAAAATGTGGTCTCGTTAAAATAAAATACTCAAGGGTCCAAAAACGTTGGGCTTATTAAGTAGGTGGATGAGTGGTTAGGGTTTGTATTGGGTATTGGGTATTGAGTATTGAGTATTGGGTTTTTAAAAATAAATTAGGTGGACTTGGGGCTGAAATTTGGGTTTGAGTTGAAATATTAGTATTAAGAATGGGTTGAGTATTAATTTTTAAATAATAAATATTTTATATTTTCGGGCTTATGGGCCGGGTTTATTACGGGCGGGTCGGGTTGGGCTTATCGGGCTTTATCGGGCTCGGGCCTATCGGGTTTGAACACCATAAGCCCAAGCCCAGCCCGCTAACTCTCGGGCCGGGCTGGCCCACAGCCCATAGCGGGTCGGGCCGGACTTTTATCCATCAGGCTTATCGGGCCCCCATAAGCCCATGGACTTTTGAGCCAAACGGTGAAGCCTAGTCTCACCCCTTGACAAGTGGAGCCCCCCCATCACGTGATCCTCCCCACAAGCACGTCATCTGAACTTCCTACTATGGAACAAATCCATTATGATTTTTAATTGTATTGAGCCCCTCATGTAATGTCAACTGCTGCTGCCAAATTGGGGGTGGCCCTAAATTCAACCAAGCATCCCCCAAATCACGCATATCATCGTGTTGACTTGGGTCTCCCAACCTTGAATCTACCTGGGAGTTTGGTGTTGAAAAATGGCTGACACCCAAGGAAGCCGCTTCTTGCAAAGGAATGATAACCCAAGATTGAGCTTGATCATCCGTAAATACTTCAGTTTCCAAGTTAAGATTCGGAAGTCCACCGGCCGAGTCCTGGCTGTCATCGCCGGAGGCCCGTAGCTCCCCACTTAGTGCCTGTTCGTCAATGACTATCTCCGGTTCAGCATTCCCCTCATCTGTGCTTTCCTTTGTTGCTTGTTCGTCTTCGCTCCCCGAAGCCGCATCATCCACATCCATAGAAGCACTTATTCTCCACCCCCATTTGGGGATAACCCAAAACGTCACCCATTGGGTTTCCGATGACCAGGCCCAGAATGTCTCCTTGAAACCACCTTCCATAAGATTTGAGCCTATCATCTTTAATACCTTCCCTCACTGCAATGCAATGCTTCTCAATATGTTCAAAGCTACCACCAAGATAGCAGGTCATAGGCAATTTCTCGTATCACAAAATCACCTCGACAGGCTCCCCATCGATTTGAATAATCATACTTCTCCTTAGTGGCTTTGTGATATCTAATACAACTCTTACACACAGAAAGCTGCCCAAATCTTCTCACTTTCAACTTTGATCCGATAGCACATAGCTGCGCAATTCATTTCCGATCAGTCTAACCAGCTCCCTTGTCATGTACAACAGGGGAATTCCCCGAATTTGGACCTAGAATTCCTGTTGTCAAAGGGGGATCCGGGTGGGGTTTTCAATATCATCAGCCTCCGCGAGGACCAGCAGATAACCATTGAAAAGCAAATATTTTGGAACATCCGTTTCAGCGCCTCATTGTATGGGCCTGATGTTAACAGTTTAGGTAACGAAGTGTACATTCGAGAAAGATAAAAGCTGGAAAATTAAATGGAAATGTTGATTTTACTCTTAAAGAGTCAAATATTGACTTTTGACCTTGACATTTTTTGGACGAGTTGCAAGTATTGTTACGTAGGTCTCAACGTCTTGAGTCCGTAGGCAGGTATTATACTGAAATCGGAGATCGAATAGTTTCGATACGGGTCAAAGACGATTAAGGGTATTTTGGTAATATTAGCAAAAATGGTAATATGGTAATTTTATAATTTTGTCATGTGAATCATATGTGACAGTGACATGTGTCTAGATTAATCTAGTGTTTTCCCCCCATTTTTCCCCACCGACATACCCAAAGTATATATATGTGTTGTGTGTGTGTGTATGGTGTATTTGGTAGAGTCCTATTGAACAAAAAGAAAATATGAAAGGAACAACCCGAGAGAGAAAACCAGGGAAAGAAGGAAAGAATGAAGAAGAGAAAGAGGAGGTAGAAAACTGAGAAACAAAAAAGGAAGGAACTTGTGAGAAATGCCCAGACCCGAAAGCCCATGAACAAACCCGACAAGGAATTTGGGAGTTTTGAACTCACCATTGAGGTTTTTGGCATGGAAGCTTGAAACCAAACTCACTACCCTCTTCTACGTGTCCCCACGACTCTGATAAGTCATTAGTTCGAAGGATTTGGATGTTGGAAACATCTAGACAATAAGGTATAACGATTGGCCGAGAGATCAAAAGCTTTTGTCGAAACATGAGGTAAGTTCTTAAGGTTTTGACATTATAGAATCTCTTATGGATTTTATTAGAATGTGTTGGACGAAGAAGGGAAGAAAAAACATGAAAAACAGAATAATTATGATCGGGCCCATGTCGAACCCTGCGTGTGGGCCAGTGTGACAGGACCCATCCCAATTCCCTTGGATTATCGTGGGATATACCTGCTCTCGTCTGACACCGCGTGTCAGACCAGGGATAAACTCATCACCCGCTCGGGGTTAGCTAGGGTACAACAAGATCAGTGGTGGCATGTGATGTCTCGATCTCTGTTACAACTTGCATCCACGATCAATCTGAAGGGTATTAAAAACCATAAAAGTTGTGAATGGACAAAAATAAACAGTTCAAAATTATTTTATCGAAAATCTCATTTTATACCCTTCACGTAAAAGTATGCATGCATCATAAAACAGTTATTTCAAATACTTTCTCGTATTGCTTCCCAAATCAAATCCAGTGAAAAATGTTTCTTAATCGAAGCCAGCATCTCAGTAGGGTCTCAGCCCAAAACCAAATCAAACTGGGTCTCAGCCCAAACCAGAAAACAAATACGTGACCTCAGCCCAAAAACCAAATCATAGAAGTCAAGTACGGGGTCTCAGCCCAAATCGCAGAACATGTGGGAACTCATCCCATCCTCATCTCAGTGTTAGTCACGATTCCAATCTCATCACATGTGCAAATATAAGCTCATGAACGCTCCTAATCCTAGCATGTCGATGTGAACACATCACCCGCCGCGACCGTCTCTAGATCATCGTGAACACATCACCGATCGATCTCAGAGGATAACATCAGCACTCCTAAGTTGAGAATCCCTCAACCATAGCCTCCAGCGGCTGCTCGACAACAGGCAGTGCATTCTGACTTCTCCGGAAGGAACACATCCGTAATCAGAGGTGAGCACCGTAACACCTGAGACTCGAACCCGAATGTAATCATCATCTACTAGGACTCTAACCCGATCGTCTGGGACTAACCAGTAATATCACACATAGGGCCATCTGCCGGAAATATCACCAAATGGGTCACAACCCGAAATCCAGTGTCTAACGACACTTCATATCCCAGGATTCCTCGAATCCCATCAAATCTATAACTGGGTCTCATGCCCGAAATATCGTTCATAAAACTCATAACTGGATTACAGCCCGACTTATCTCACGTTTGACTATACTCTAAGTCAAACCTCAAATCAACTGGGTCATATGCCCGAAAGATATTTCCAAATCCGAAAACCATTTCTCATTTACAAACCACTTCAAATCATCATTCAACTGGGACTCATTCCCGAATCTCAATTTCACGCATCTCCGTGAAATCCTCCAAAACCATAAATTAGTTCCTCGGTTTCATGCCTCTCCGTGAAACCTTCAGAATCACATAAAACACAAGCACGTAGTATACTCGGCCGAAACCCAAACATCATATAAAACTGAAATCTCGAACTACGTGCAATAAAATGCCAAACAATTCATATTTAAGTCACATGCACTCATGTCATCTAAAATCATCTTAATAAACACATATACAACATTTATGCATGCATCATATTCATAAAATAAAGTCCACTCACAAACCGTCCAAGTTGCGCCTTGATACGAGCGCCACAAGCCTCTACGGGCTAATCCGACCTCTCCAGGTCATCCGGACTTGTCCAAAACACCCTCAAAGGTTACGACCAACCTAGAAAAGTCATAAACAAGAACCCCCAAACATTCCCGGAAAAGTCAATGTGTGCCGGACACGCTTCCTTAGGCTTTAAACCTCAATTTGACCAACCTAACAATCTATGATCGACTCGAAACCACCACCATTGGTTTCGTATCATCAAAAACATAAAAATTATTCTGATCCCACCTCGATATACGTGCCCACACGCCCTCACGCGCAGGTCAAAACTGGCTGGTCAAAAGTCAACGCTGACGTCATCGCTGACGTCAGCATGACGTCATCGCTGACGTCAGCATGACGTCATTTGACATCTGACATCTGTCAGTTTGACATGTCAGGTCTAACAGGGTGACATCATCTGATGACATCATTGATGTCATCATCATCCCTATCCTCTGTCCGAGTCGACCCATTTCCCTTAATCGAGTCACGTAGACCTATAAGCTTAACCTTGTCCGTTCTCCTCTATTTTCCACCAAAATTGATCACGTTGGTCCTTACACGATCGTCCAATCCCCAGGAGTATATCCCCCTAATCAAACTTGAGAAAATCAAACTGGAAGTACATGTTCGAATTGATGAATAGTGGCCCTGTTTTTCCTCCGTCGATATCTTTCGATTCCAGCCACCTCATGCCTTGAAAACCAATCCATTGAAATTGTCGTGATTCCTGTTCCCGAGGCCTTCTATGCCATCCATGGAAATCCTGTTGCCTTTCACGACGTTCCCTAGTCCTTCACTCATCCCCAGTCACTCTCAGGGGTCCACAATCGATCCAGCAATGGAGGGGAGAATTGGGTTTTTGTGGGTTACGGGTGGTTCGAATGAAAATGGGAATGGGAGAGATGCATGTATCTGTGTTTGGTGAGCAATGGATGAGTGACAAGTATCTGGGCATGAAACAAATATATGGGCCCCACAATAGGACAAAAGGCACTTATCTCGTAAAACGTTCAATAGTAGATCAAAACTTCTGTGGCCGGTAACTTTCCTGTCGAATGTCTGATTTCGACGTGCCGTCTATCTACGGACTCATACTGACTCAATCTACGTAACGGTCCTCGATCCATATGCATTGGACCTCTCGGGTCAAAAGTCAAAGTTTTACCCTCGTCCAAGGGTAAAATCATGATTTCACCCCGAACGTCCGATAATCCTCGACTAATTCTCGATTAGCCTCGCTAATCCTCAATTTAATCTTAATTAATCCTAAAATTTTGGGACGGGTCGTTACAATCTTCCCTCCTTAAAGACTTTTGTTCTCGAAATTTAAACTGACCCAATTCCACAACTAAGCTGTGGAAATCCAATCATCCCTCCAACTCGGGGCATCCTCGTGTAATCGTACACGTCCGACATAAACCACAGTACATGTCGGTACTCTTTGTCACTCGATATGAACCACACGTCAGCTTGTAAGTCTCACTCGAGACACCGACACTCGTCAATCTCGCCTGTCACTCACTCCGACAGGTTTGATATACTATGTTGATAACATATTCAGCTTTTCAGCCTGACAACTCTTCTCATCTAACCATCAAAGTTGACATCCTGCTCATCGTCCAATCAGACAATCTTCTTCTAGATCTTGCCGTCACAATGACACGAATCTCACCTCGCAGACCATACTCAAATCTGCGGCATTTATCGACCTCGGCACTCATAAAAGTTAACTCCCCCGTTTTCCTATACTCATGATGACTCTCACTCGAGTCCCATCACTACATACTAAACCAAATATGTCAGATACCGATTGATTCCATTACCACAATATGCCTGATTGACTTCGTAAGCAAGCTAATCCCATCGACAACTATTGTGACCAGCTGGCAACTCCCGGCTCCACTGCGCTTTCGTTGTGCTACACTGATCTCGACTCTCTCTCGAGTCCCCACATCATATCTCATGCCACTCAATGACCTATGCTGAAATCCTAACTCATCTCGCGTCTCGAACTGTCACATCACTCATCCTGTTAATACACCTATCGACATCTCACCCATCTTGGGTGTATCTGGACCCCATCAAACACTTTCCTTAGCAGGGATAGTCACATGCATAAACGTTAGGGTTCCTCTGGTCCACATGGCCCTGAGCTCTCGGCTCACATAAACACTGAACCCTCTCAATCCATTCTGCTCTAGGAAATAGTATTCAATGTCAGGTCCCTATAATATATTACAATCGACATCGGGCCCCATCCGATCATAGTCTCGAACTGTCACCATCGGATCCAATCCGATTACTATCTCATGTCTATCCCGGACTCTATCCATTAGACAAAACATTCATCCTCTCTAATAACTCCAAACCCAAACATACCGATTAACCGTGGTCAATCCCATCATCCAACGTTCACTACTCATAAGTGAACCCACATCATGTCAATCATTAAGGCATTACCCGGCCTGCTCAAGGACTGCACTCAAGCTACGTCCAATCATGTACCAATCCTCACTCTGAACACGACTCAGAACTCAACCATTTGCCACGAGGCTAACCTCAATCCATCATAGTCTTTATCCTCATATCCAAGACCATACTCACTCACGTATACAAGACAAAGGTTGGATAATAATTTCGTTATACCTCGAGGTCATTACAATACGATTCTCCTCTGCTCCCATCTTAGCATAATCAGAAAGGCGGGGTCTGCCAACAAAGGGCACGACATCTCGATCCACGCGATCTTGATCCACAACATCACCCGATCATCAATAACACGATCCTAGGTGGATCCATACTAGCTCTCTCTCAGCTAACGACCAGATTTTAGGTCATAGGGTTTTACACCCTTTTTGAATCCTTATACTATCACATCACTCCTCAACCATTTCCACATCTAATAAGATCACCCAAAGACGAGACACGTCTAGTGTCAGGACCCACCCCGGTTTCACCCCGAAACCCGAGGTAAATCCCGCTCCCGTCTGACTCCCCGACACAAACTCAAGTAAAACTCACGCAACCCCGTCAGACGCAGGAGTAATTAAACAAAAGATCCCGAAGTTATCGTTTACAGAGCCTAGTACAAAAATACAAGGAACTACAAACCGATAAATCACACGCACACGAAAGTCTGTAAAACTATTCCGGGATCCCTCACGTCCCTTCTATGCCTCTGACACTTGCCTCGACGTCAAGACCCCGCGCTAGCTCCACAACCTGGAGGGCAATGTAAAACAAAAGTGTGAGTGGACCAGAAAGTACAAAAAGTTCAAAACCACTTTATATGAAAACCGAGTTTAACCCTCCGTTTTGAAAACCACATGCACAACCAATAGTTATAAACACAGTTATAATTCAAATGACCATAAACTGCATCATAAGAACAGAAACACTATAAAACAGTTAGAAAAACCACAGCAGGTGAATCATAAAACCATATCAGAAATCATTACATCATATCATCATTTTCTGATCAAACCTGCTGGACCTATCCGAGTCTTTAAACTCCCGAGTCTTTAAACTCAATCCAGGCCTTAACCATATCCGAGTCTTTAAACTCAAGGCCTACGGGGGAAATATCAATATATCCGAGTCTTTAAACTCCCGAGTCTTTAAACTCAATCCGGGTCTTTAAACCCAATCCGGCCGGTCCCCCGTCACATATATCCGGGTCTTTAAACCTAATAACCAGATCCAGCAAATCCAATCCCAAAACCATTTTAAAACCACTGGAAATCCATATCCAAACTCGAATCCGAAATCACTGGTCTGAAGCCCTTCCGGCGTTCAGAACCGTCATTCCGAACCCAAATCCGGAATACCACTGTTCAAGCCTTTGACCCAAATTCAATTGTCACTTTCGATTTCAAATCGAAACCTTGATTCTCAAAATCATGTCCCAAAACCCCTTAAAATCATTGAAATCATTTATCTTTCCAAAATCACCCTTTTCTCGTAAAACGTGCTAAAACTGTACTTTCTCGTAAAACGTGCAAACATGTATAACCAACAAAACATATTCGAGAAACATGAAACCATAAACAAAACCATAAAACAATTATAGAAAACAGTTATGCATGTTCGAGTTTAAAGAAGGGGTCCACTCACAGTACTGAGCCCTACTCGCGCCCCGCACGTCCAGCCCGTTCCTCGGCTTCCTCGGGAACTCCCGATCCTGTCAAACACCGTCAAATTATGTCACTAAGACGTCTACAAACACTCACCTAAATTCCCTCAAAAATCCCCGAACCGAAGACCTAGAACCCCGGGACCCTAAACATTCACCCTCGCGGAACTACACTCAAACGACTTCCGATTGACTCGAAACCAACTCCATTGAACTCACCACAACTCCTGGACCAAAACCCATGTTGACCGTTTCTCCCAGAAGCGCCACACGCGCCTCCACGCGCCACCCAAAGTGGCTGCGCGTGGCCCTCACGCGCCAGCTACAGTGCACCTTCAACCTCACGTCGACCCGGTTCAACACAGTAGGATGCAGCTTGAACCGGCGTCAACGGTTCTCCGCCGTGCCTGCACCAAAACACCTCCTTCCTTCTCCTATAGCTTCGTCCAACCTTACTCTAAGCATCCCCATCCTCCAATCATCTCGACACATCCCCTACACCGTCGACTCAGACTCGAAACCAGACGGCCCAATCCTCTGTTTTCCTCTCCGGCCGCCCAGGTAACCTCCCTTCACGGTGGTAACACCAGACGGTTCCTAGGACCTCAAGGAACCTAACCCGACTCTCCTAGACCTTCGACTCAGTCTCTAGGATCACGACTCTTGGTTTGAACCAAAACGGGAAAACAGGGCACACAGAGTCCCTCCGTCGTGCCAACCTCCACCGTGCACCTCCCGTCACGGCAGCTCAACCAAATGACGCCCTGGACTCAACTGAACTCCCTAAACTCCCCTAGACTCTTCGATTCAACCTCTCAGGCCACAACTTCCGATTTGAAGTTCACGGCCAAAACAGAGCATAGACACGGGGCAATAGAAATTACCTGCAACCTGTCGCCGTCGTGAGCTCCGCTGGTAGTGGTTGACTCCTCGCAACCCGCACGACACCACCACGGTCTCAGTTGCCCCGTACACGGCCGCCACCGCCACGATTCTCACGACCTCCCTGCTATTTACCCCTGGTTTTCCCGCAGTTCCCAGCTGCCCAACCACACGACTTCCTCACCTCCCAACCTTCTTACCGTCTCCCTTTCCTTCTCTAGACACCCACACACACTCACAACTCACCAACTCCCTCAATCAACCCTTCACTGCTCTCAATTTCCTCTCACCATCTCCCTTTGTTTCTGTTTCCTTCTGCGTACAAACACGAACACGGGCACGGGTACACCCCAATAATAGAACCGTGCACACACCTTAGAATCCCCCAGAACCCACTACACACTTGCCACATGTCACCATCCCCCACTCTCTCTCACCCATGTGGCCCAATCTCAACCCTTCATCTGCTTCTCTCTGCACAAATCCCCAGGTGCCAAAAGACCAAAATACCCTCCAGTTTTACACATTTTTACGATTTTACCAAAACTTCCTAGACCCGTAACTCTCGCCTCGTAAGTCCGATGAATACGTGCCGCCTGTCACCGAACTCAGGACGAAGAAATCTATCTAACCATCCTAGGTCAACCTACCAAAACTCGATTATTCAAAAAGTCAACTTTTCCCCCTACTTTACTCAAATTACGGTCATGCCCTCAACCTTCCGAACATCACAATTCCCTCCTCGGATGTCGGAATCAGGCGTGCCACCTGTCTATGGATTCATGACGTCCTAAACTACGTCCTGGTCACTGGTCAAAGTCCATCGGACCTCCCAAACTAAAAGTCAACGTTTTTGCCCGAATTAGGGGCAGAATCATCATTCTACACTTACGGACCTATCGGGACCACCTAACCGCCGATTAACCTCACTAATCACACCTTAACCATTCTACTTATCCCGGCTCTCGGGACGGGTTGTTACATCTAGACTGTGGGTTCACTTCAATTACCTCATATCGATCTTTGTCATCCCACCTAGGGGAAATCAAGGATGATCCAATCCGATGACATCCTGCGGCACTAAGCATCACCTGCTAAAGAGCAGAAAATGAGAAGTCACCCGCAACGACTTCAAAATCAAAAGATGTTGCAACCATGTTGGAAACATACTCTCATTGATGATCCGGTTTCATCAATCAGATTTCTCCTCAAACAAGCTTATATGAAACTTAGGAGGTATGGTCACCCGTAGTCAACCATAACCAATTCCCACTGGACTCTCAAGTCCTCAACTCACTCGAACAATCCATCCACGTGTCTGTAAACCATCAACCTTAGTATCCAACTCACCTGTCCTTTTTATACCGTTTATGCACATAAAAAATGATGTCACCATTACTACCTAATTTTCCCGTTTCCACCTTTATAGGTTCAACTCCTGAGCACACACTCGTGCCTTGCACTAGGTCACTCGGAATCCTCTCTGTCCCTTTCAGTACCCACTGAACTCACATATTTGCCACTCCGGGGCACATCTACCATCTCGGTCACAATCTAAGCCATCCTTGACATTACATCACTCAGACATATTCAGTGTCATTCGAAACCATCATATCACTATTGGATTCCATTCAACTCACCTCTGTACCATAATCACGACTGGCGAATCCCCATCGTCTCAGTCGTCATTGTAACACGAGCCTATCCATATCGATAGGACTCGTCCATGTTCGTTGATAGCAGCGTCTGCCACAAGGGCTGTCAGGGCCCTCCCCTAATCCCCTAATCCCCCGGGATTAAGGGCTAAACCCCGCTCCCGTCTAACTTAGGCATGAAACAAGGGTCAAACAGACGTCTAACCTCCGTGTGACACGTAAGTCGGACAAGGGAGTTCTGATTCGACCATCTCAATAACTTACGAACTTCCCAGAGTGTGCAGAGTCTATTGTGGATTGTGCGTGTGATGGCTCCATCTCTCTCGACCGACAGCCCGCGCCAACAACCTGGAGGGTATAAAAAACACGAAAAGACTGTGAGTGGACAAAAATAAAGTTTAAATTCAAAAAAATTTCATCAGAAAACATATACATTTATACCCTCCGTGTAAAAATCAATGCATGCATATCAATCTCATATAAAAAAACATATACAAAAACAAAACCCATTTTCCTTTTCCAAATCTCGGGCCTCAGCCCAAAACCACCGAAAAACCGTTTCCTCCGAGCCACTGCCAAAACCTCAGAAAACCACTATCATCAATTCTCAGTGAAATCCAAAACACATTTGAAACCACATTTTCACCCATCGAACCTGCTGGATCTATCAGAGTCTTTAAACTTCCGAGTCTTTAAACTCAATCCAGGCCTCAATAATCCGAGTCTTTAAACTCCCGAGTCTTTAAACTCAACAGGCCTACGGGGGAAATATCAATATATCCGAGTCTTTAAACTCTCGAGTCTTTAAACTCAATCCGGGTCTTTAAACCCAATCCGGGCCCGTCCCCCCGTCAATCAAAATATCCGGGTCTTTAAACCCAATAACCAGATCCAGCAAATCCAATCAAAACCATTTGAAAAGCTTTTTCCATTTCCATATCCAAACCCGAATCCGAAACCCCTGGTCCGTAGCCCTTCCGGCATCCAGAACCGTCATTCCGAATCCAAATCCAGAACTCACGTCCATTTCCTTTCAAGATCCGAGTCCGCAACCATCATTCCGTAAGCTGGCATCAGGAATAATCATTCCGAACCCAAACCCGGAATCCACTTTCAAGTCCCGAATCGAATCCCGAATCGTCACCCGGAATTTCGATTCCAAAACCCGAAATCACGTTTCTTAAAAACCACTTTTCCGAAATCCTTTTTCTTCCTTTGAAATCAAATCATTAAAACCAAGTTTAAATCACAATATCTGTCAAAATCCCGTAAAACGTGAAATACCGTTATTTTCTCGAAAAACGTGCACAAACCATACATCATCACAATCATAAATCAAATCATAGAATCAAATATGAAAACATATTAAAAACATATATGCATGCATCAAGAGTTAGAAAGCAAAGTCCAGTCACAGACCATTCGATGTCGCCTCGATACGCGCGTACTTACGCCGTTCCCGGTCATTCGGCTATCCTCGGCTTTCCCAAACCTTTCCAAAGCCACAACGAGGTTACTAACTACTTCACAAAAGTCCTACTCAAGTCCCATTATTTTTCCGAACTTCTAAACATACATAAACGGGACCCTAAACCCTCGACCACTTAAAACTAACCCGAGACGTTATCTGATTGTCCCAAAACTTATCCCAAAAGATTCAATAAAACATTTAGACTCAAAACCATGTTGGAAGGTTCCTCAGATTCCTCCCCACGCGCCCTCACGCGCAGTCCAAAGTGGCTGCGCGTGGGCTTTACGCGCCTGCTACAGTGTCATCGTCAACCTCAGTTCACCCGGTTTAAACCGGTCTAATCGAACCGAACCGGCGTGACCGGTTCTCCGCCGTGCCTCAGCCAATTCTGTTCTTCTCAATCCCCTTAGCTTCGTCCTCCTTCTAGCAACTAATTCCAATCCGAAAAACTAGAAATCATAGCCTCTAACCCGTCTTCCCCAGCTCGAACCAGAAACCTCCCAAAACTCTGTTTAGGTTCCAGGCCAACCACGAACTCCCCCGTCACGGCTTCACAACAAGACGGTTCCTAGGGAATTCCTAAACCTAATAGAACCCACAGAACCCTTCAACTCTGTCCCAACCTTCACGACTTTAACTTTGCACAAAACTGGAAAAACAGGAGACAGTGAACGCTTACATGTGCTTTGACCTCCGCCGTGCTCGCCGTCGTACTCCACTGAGTCCACAAGACTCCACTCAAGTCATTGAACACCTCCACTCGTCCAATTTGATGGTTTGATCAACTGGGGTGCACAACCGTGCACGGTGTCCCTGCTCTGTTCCCCTGAGTTTCAGCTCACGACTTACACACAGTCACCGTCCAATCCTCACTATACCATAATTTAACACTCACCAACCCATCCTTTATCAAACACTCAAGCCCCAAGCCTTCCAATACTAGGAATCGATCAACAACTCACACGGTCTCACTCTCCCTGTTTTTCCCTCTCTGTGAACAAATTACACGATTGCACATCCATAAAATTGTAGCCGTGCACACCCAAACCGACTAGAACCTTCTAGGTATCTCCCACGTGTCCAACATCCTGTGGTCCAAACCCAAAATATCCAACCAGCTCTGTACACATGTCCCAATCTGATTGCACGCATCCCAAGGCACAAAAAGACCAAAATACCCTTGTGATGTCCAAATTACGATTCTACCCTTCACTTCCTAGACCCGTATCTCACTCGTCCGACGTCCGATGAAGGCATGCCGCCTGTCGTTGAACTCAGGACGACGAGATATACCTAACGGTCCTAGGTCTACGTACAAAAACCCTGTCGTACGAAAAGTCAACCTTTTCCCTCTATTTTAACCAAATTACGGTAATGCGCTCAACCTTCCGAACATCATAACTTCTTCCTCGGATGTCGGAATCAGGCGTGCCACCTGTCTACAGACTCGTGACGTCCCGAACTACGTCGCAGTCATCGGCAATACCCAATTGACCGCCCGAACTAAAAGTCAACTTTTTGCCTAAACTAGGGGCAAAATCGTCATTTTACGCTAACAAGCCAAACGTAACCAATGAAACACCGATTAAGATTACTAACCCAATACTAATGACTTTACTAATCCCGACTCCCGGGACGGGTCGTTACAATTTACCCTCCTAAAAAGAATTTCGTCCCCGAAATTCCATAGCGCGTCCCCGACACCTGGGGTCTTATACCCGGTGGTCAACTCTCACTCAACGACAACTACTCTTGCCTGGGGTATATCAACAAAATCCTAAAGGCACTCCTAGATTGTGGGTTCTTTTCAATAACCTCATATCGATCAGTTATAGTCACTCCTCAGTAACGACCCTCAAAGCCGTCACTCACCAAAACTCGAACAATTCCAAGCACGTATCTCGGCATCACCCAAATGCCACCATTTGCATTTAAGACATCGGGACAAGTCCACGAAATCCTACTGATGATCAACCAGTCCATACCACCTTAGCCTGATCCAACCCGAAGCCTAGGTCCACTGCGCTTCCACTGCGCTACTCTGATCAACCAACGGCATCCTGACCGTTCTAGAGGCATCCACCAGGCACCTACTACCTCGACTGCACCTAGCAGAACCATCTCCTAGCTGGCCGTAAGTCGGCCCAAACCAAAAAGACTACGATACCACACATCACAGTTTCCCTCAGATCCTTCTCACTACGCACGGGGTTCCTCAAGTCATTCCCGTCACCCGGGTTATCCAAACTTGCAATTACCACGGGTTCACTACAGACTTAGTACTCGGGTCGTCACACCCGACTAAGATCATCACCAGGGACCCTGCCATCAAGGCATCCGGCTACTCGTAGCCGCACAATTCCAACTCAACCCAACTGACCAGAGGTCACCAATCCATCTTATCAATGTCCAAACGCCATCCGGCCCAACCGGCCACCCACAATTGGCCTCCTCGGCCTCCGTATCTCACTAACTCAACGAGCTACTCTCAGGCCCCTCAGGCCGACCAACCTACTCATCCGTAGCTCACTGGATACCTTCCAGGTTACTTCTACTAACGTATCTCCGACCCTATAGTCCATTCATCAAGTAACACCAACACCACCGCACTAACCATTCCGGCCCTAAGCCGACATCGCACCGCGTATCGAGTGACTAACACCCTCAATCACCGCTATCTAACCACCTTGAACTTACTAGCAATATCGTATCCAAGTTGCTGTCGGGCTGTTCCATGTCGAGAGATCACATCCACAGTAGCATCACATCACCCAAGTCGACGAACCAACGACTCTGGGAACCAGACCTCGCGTAGAACACACAAAACCTCGCTCTGATACCAATTGTCAGGGCCCACCCCTAATCCCCCGGGATTAAGGGCTAAACCCTGCTCCCATCTAACTTACGCATGACACAAAGGCCAAAAAGACGTCTAACCTCCGTGTGACACGTAAGTCGGACAAGGGAGTTCTGATCCGACCATCTCAATAACTTTCAAACTTCCCAGAGTGCGCAGAGTCTATTGTGGATTGTGCGTGCGATGTCTCCATCTCTCTCGACCGGCAGCCCGCGCCAACAACCTGGAGGGTATCGAAAACACGAAAAGACTGTGAGTGGACAAAAATAAAGTTCAAATTCAAAAATATTTCATCAAAAAACATATACATTTATACCCTCCGCTTAAAAATCAATGCATACATATCAATCTAATATCAAAAAAAACATATACTAAAACAAAACCCATTTTCCTTTTCCAAATCCCGGGCCTCAGCCCAAAACCACCGAAAACCCGTTTCCTCCGGGCCACTGCCCAAAACCTCAGAAAACCACTATCATCAATTCTCAGTGAAATCCAAAACACATTTGAAACCACATTTTCACCCATCGAACCTGCTGGATATATCCGAGTCTTTAAACTCCTGAGTCTTTAAACTCAATCCAGGCCTCAATAATCCGAGTCATTAAACTCCCGAGTCTTTAAACTCAACAGGCATACGGGGGAAATATCAATATATCCGAGTCTTTAAACTCCCGAGTCTTTAAACTCAATCTGGGTCTTTAAACCTAATCCGGGCCCGTCCCCCCGTCAATCACAATATCCGGGTCTTTAAACCCAATAACCAGATCCAGCAAATCCAATCAAAACCATTTGAAAACCTTTTTCCATTTCCATATCCAAACCCGAATCCGAAACCACTGGTTCGTAGCCCTTCCAGCATCCAGAACCGTCATTCCGAATCCAAATCCAAAACTCACGTCCATTTCCTTTCTAGATCCGAGTCCGCAACTATCATTCCGTAAGCCGGCATCAGAAATAATCATTCCGAACCCAAACCCAGAATCCACTTTCAAGTCCCGAATCGAATCCCGAATCGTCACCCGGAATTGCGATTCCAAAACTCGAAATCACGTTTCTTAAAAATCACTTTTCCGAAATCCTTTTTCTTCCTTTGAAATCAAATCATTAAAACCAGGTTCAAATCACAATATCCGTCAAAATCCCGTATAACGTGAAATACTGTTATTTCCTCTAAAAACGTGCACAAACCATAAATCATCACAATCATAAATCAAATCATAGAATCACGTATGAAAACGTATTAAAAACATATATGCATGCATCATGAGTTAGAAAGCAAAGTCCACTCACAGACCATTTCGGCGTCGCCTCGATACGCGCGTACTTACGCCGTTCCCGGTCATTCGACTATCCTCAGCTTTCCCGAACCTGTCCAAAGCCACAACGAGGTTACTAACTACTTCACAAAAGTCCTACTCAGGTCCCATAATTTTCCCGAACTTCTAAACGTACCTAAACGGGACCCTAAACCCTCGACCACTTAAAACTAACCCGAGACGTTATCCGATTGTCCCGAAACTTGTCCCAAAAGATTCGTTAAAACATTTAGACTCAAAACCATGTTGGGGTTCCTCAGATTCCTTCCCACGCGCCGTCCAAAGTGGCTGCGCGTGGGCTTCACGCGCCTGCTACAGTGTCATCGTCAACCTCAGTTCACCCGGTTCAGACCAGTCTAATCGAACCGAACCAGCGTGACCGGTTCTCCGCCGTGCCTCAGCCAATTCTGTTCCTCTCAATCCCCTTAGCTTCGTCCTCCTTCAAGCAACTAAATCCAATCCTAAAAACTAGACATCATAGCCTCTAACCCGTCTTCCCCAGCTCGAACCAGAAACAACCCAAAACTCTGTTTAGGTTCCAGGCCAACCACGAACTCCCTCGTCACGGCTTCACAACCAGACGGTTCCTAGGGACTTCCTAAACCTAATAGAACCCACAAAACCCTTCAACTCAGTCCCAACCTTCACGACTTTAACTTTGCACAAAACTGGAAAAACAGGAGACAGTGAACGTTTACCTGTGCTCTGACCTCCGACGTGCTCACCGCCGTACCCCACTGAGTCCACACGACTCCTCTCAAGTCACTGAACACCTCCACTCGTCCAATTTGATGGTTTGATCAACTGGGGTGAACAACCGTGCACGGTGTCCCTGCTCTGTTCCCCTGAGTTTCAGCTCACGACTTACACACAGTCACCGTCCAATCCTCACTATACCATAATTAAACACTCACCAACCCGTCCTTGATCAAACACTCAAGCCCCAAGCCTTCCAATACTAGGAATCGATCAAAAACTCTCACGGTCTCACTCTCTCTGTTTTTCCCTCTCTGTGAACAAATTACACGATTGCACAGCTATAAAATTGTAGCCGTGCACACCCAAACCGACTAGAACCCTCTAGGTATCTCCCACGTGTCCAACATCCTGTGGTCCAAACCCAAAATATCCAACCAGCTCTGTACACATGTCCCAATCTGATTGCACGCATCCCAAGGCACAAAAAGAACAAAATACCCTTGTGATGTCCAAATTACGATTCTACCCTTCACTTCCTAGACCCGTATCTCACTCGTCCGACGTCCGATGAAGGCATGCCGCCTGTCGTTGAACTCAGGACGACGAGATCTACTTAACGGTCCTAGGTCTACATACAAAAACCCTGTCGTACAAAAAGTCAACCTTTTCCCTATATTTTAACCAAATTACGGTAATGCCCTCAACCTTCCGGATATCATTACTTTCTCCTCGGATGTCGGAATCAGGCGTGCCACCTGTCTACAGACTCGTGACGTCCCGAACTACGTCACGGTCATCGGTCAATACCCAATTGATCGTCTGAACTAAAAGTCAACTTTTTGCCCAAACCACGGGCAAAATCGTCATTTTACGCTAACGAGCCAAACGTAACCAATGAAACACCGATTAAGATTACTAACCCAATACTAATAACTTTACTAATCCCGACTCCCGAGACGGGTCATTACACATGCGGTCAACTCACCGCAGATACCAATCGCTCAACGCGTAATATCTATTAATCTGTCCACCTCAGGATCCGGTCCACAAGTACCACACTCCTGTTAACTTGTCCAATCAATCTCAAACTAGGGTTATCACGAACCCGGCTTCTCACTGCAGCATGACCTTCCTGACCGATCCATCGCTCTCAACTCTGAAAAGTCATCATACAGGGTTAACTGGTACTCAACCAACCAGTAACCACCATCCAAGGATCTCATCCACTCGTAAATCTATGGCCTCCAGCCGCTGGGCCCACAAGAACTTGGCCCTACTCAGTGTCTAACACTGCTCAACCATGACATGTCATACTAAACCACACAATACCTATATTGTGGCATCCCCTGCCAGTCGACATCCCTCTGGAACTCGACACACTGAAACATGACATCTCTCACCAAATAGGATCAAACGTTCCTATTCCCAACAGTCTCAATTAAGGTCGTCCACGACCTCCACTAATACCACTTGACACAATCCTCAATTTGACAAGACCTTCCAACGATCCTGACTCTCACAGTCGTCATACTGGGACAACTAGTCGACTAGGTCCCATCCACCAGTAACACTACAACTCTCAGCCGTTGGATTCACATGAACGTCGATCCTACTCGGGATCAAACCTCACCAAAACACGGCATCCTGTGCCATTTGAACCCTAAACCATCGCACCACGTGCCAAACATGACCTAACCAGGGTTCGATTCCACTGAATCTTCATACTCTTACCCTAACTATCAGGTTGATGACGGGGTTGTTACCACTGTAGAGACATCACATCCAGCACATGCGCGTCACTCTAAGAGCAAACTCACGCTCTGACACCAACTTGACACAACCCAACCTAATCCCCCTGGATTATCGTGGGATGTACTTGCTCCCGTATGACACCGCGTGTCAGACCAGGGATAAATTCGTCACCCGCTCGAGGTTAGCCAGAGTACGCCAGGATCGATGGTTCTATGTGATGTCTTGATCTCTGCTACAGTTCGCATCTGTGATTAACCTGAAGGGTATTAAAAACCATAAAAGCCGTGAGTGGACAAAAATAAACAGTTCAAAATCATTTTATCTAAAATCTCATTTTATACCCTTCACGTAAAAGCATACATGCATTATAAAACAGTTGTTTGAAATACTTTCTCGGAAGCAAGACATATTGCTTCCCAAATCAAATCCGGTGAAAAATGCTTCTCAATCAAAGCTAGCATCTCAGTAGGGTCTCAGCTCATAACCAAATCAAACAGGGTCTCAGCCCAAACCAGAAAACAAATACGGGGCCTTAACCCAAAAACCAAATCATAGGAGACAAGCACAGGGTCTCAGCCCAAATCATAGAACATGTGGAACTCATCCCATCCTCATCTCAATGCCATTCACCATTCCAATCCTAGCACATGTTCAAATATAAGCTCAGGACCGCTCACAATCCTAACATGTCGCCGTGAACACATCACCCGCCACGACCGTCTCTAGATCATCGTGAACACATCACTGATCGATCTCAGAGGATAACATCAGCACTCCTAAGTCGATCCTCCCTCGGCCATAGCCTCCAGCGGTTGCTCAACAACAGGTAATGCATCATAACCTCTCTAGAAGGAACACATCCACAGTCCGGAGATGAGCACCGTAACACTCGGGACTCGAACCCGAATGTCATCATCATCGACTGAAACTCTAACCCGATCATTCGGGACTAACTCGTAATATCACACATAGGGTCATCTGCCCGAAATATCACCAAATGGATCCTTGCCTGAAAACCATTGTCTAACGACACTTCATATCCCAGGATTCCTCGAATCCTATCAAATCCATAACTGGGTCTCATGCCCAAAATATCTTTCATAAAACTCATAACTGTATCACAACCCAACTTATCTCACGTTTGACTATACTCTAAGTCAAACCTTAAATCAACTGGGTCATATGCCCGAAAGATATTTCCAAATCTAAAAAACCATTTCTCATTTACAAACCACTTCAAATCATCGTTCAATCAAGACTCGTGCTCGAATATCGATTTCACACATCTCCGTGAATTCCTCCAAAATCATAAATTAGTTCCTCGGTTTCACGCCTCTCCGTGAAACCTTCGAAATCACATAAAACACAAGCACGTAGTATACTCCGCCAAAATTCAAACATCATATAAAATCAAAATCTCGAACTACATGCAATAATGAACTTTCCTCCGAAAATGCCAAACAATTCATATTTAAATCACATGCACTCATGGCATCTAAACCCATATGAATAAACACATATAAAACATTTATGCATGCGTCATTTTCATAAAATAAAGTCCACTCACAGACCGTCTAAGCTGCGCCTCGATACGCGCACCACAAGCCTCACTGGGCTAATCCGATCTCGCTGGGTCATCCAGACCTATCCAAAACACCCTCAAAGGTTACTTCCAACCTAGACAAGTCCTAATCAAGAACCGCAAACATTCTCAGAAGAGTCAACGTGTCCCGGACACGCTTCCCTGGGCTTTAAACCTCAATTTGACTAACCTAACGATCTCTGATTGACTCAAAACCACCACCATTGGATTTTTATAATCAAAATCTTTAAAATGGTTCTGATCCCACCTCGAAATATGTGCCAATGTGCCCCCATGCGCAGGTTTTAGCTAGCTGGACAAAAGTCAACGCTGACATCATCGACGTCATCTTACATCTGACATCCCCAGTCTGTCAGTCTTACATCTGACATCCCCAGTCAACGCTGACATCATCTTACATCGACGTCATCTTACATCTGACATCTGTCAGTCTAAAATGTCAAGTCTGATAGGGTGACATCATCTGATTACATCATCAATGACATCGTCCTTATCCCTATCCTCTGTCCGGATCGACCCATTTCCCTGAACCGGGTCACGCGGACCCACGGACCTGACCCAGTCTGTTCTCCGCCATTTTTCCACCAAAATTGATCTCGTTGATCCCTACACGATCGTTCAATCCCTAGGAGTAGATCCCCCTAATCAAACTTGAGAAAATTGAACTGGAAATACCTGTTTGAATCAATGAATAGTGGCCCTATTTTTCCTCCGTCGATATCTTTAGATTCCTGCCACCTCATGCCTTGAAAACTAGTCCATTGAACTCATCGTGAATCCTGTTCCTGTGGCCTCCTCCGCCATCCACGGTAGTCCTGCCGCCTTTCATGACGTTCCCCAGTCCCTCACTCATCCCCAGTCATTCTCAGAGGTCCACAATTGATCCAGCCAGGGAGGGGAGAATTGAGTTTCTGTGGGTTTCAGGTGGTTCGAATGAAAATGGGAATGGGAGATATGCATGTATCTGTGTTTGGTGAGTAATGGATGAGTGACACTTGTCACTCATTCATTGGGCCAGAAACAAATATATGGGCCCCACAATAGGACAAAAGGCATTCATCTCTTAAAACGTACAATAGTACCTCAAAACTTCTGTGACCCGTAACTTTCTCGTCAATTGTTCGATTTTGACAATCAACTTGTCTACGGACTCTTATCGACTCAATCTACATAACGGTCCTCGGTCCATGTGCATTGGATCTCCCGAGTCAAAATTCAACATTTTTCCCTCGTCTAGGGGCAAAATTGTGATTTCACCGCGAACGTCTGATAATCCTCGATTAATTCCTGATTAGCCTCGCTAATCCTCAATTTAATCTTAATTAATACCAAAATTTCGGGACGGGTCATTACACCGTGGGTCGACCCCGCTCAATCTTGCTGGTGATAGGGGCTAATGAGTGGCCACCACGCGCAGAGAGGTCCACCGGCTCATTGTGGCGTGTGCAGTCTACATTGGCCACCTAGTCAACATGAAAAATTATTGTCTCTAAATTATGAGTTTAATGGTATAATTTCAATGTCATTTGAACATACTTTTGGATTTCCAAAGTTATGTGTTCTAATTTTAATTAATGACTAAATTTGGGAAAAATTAAGAAATTGGTTATGATCATGTTCGAGATATAAATAGATTTTGTGATAAATAGTAATACTTATGATGAATTAAATATGTAAAGGAAGAACATTAAGGATATTATTGACGTATGTAACTAAAATTTATAATAAAGACTTGTTTATGGTTATATTTGAATGTTAGTAGCATAATTATGAAGGATGGGGAGTTCTATAAAAATATATTGATGAATTAGGACGAGTTGATAATGTGTGGAAAGGATGAACGTTTAAGTCAATGGTTAAGAGAAATAATGGTTGTGATTATACTTGAAAGTTCCTAAAGTTATAATAAATAGATAATGTGATGATATTATAATGGTGATGTATAATGTGATGATATTGTTTTTATGGTGTTAAGTACTTGTGGAAAAGAACTTGACTTTGGTCATTTTGGAATCTTACTAAAGTTATAATGATGGTTGTTAGTAAGTACGAGTTAATACCTTACTTATTTTATGATTATGATTTATATTTTACAATGTGGACTTTGAATATGTAAACAATTACGTATTTTAAACTTGTTATTGTTATTATAATGTAAATATGTATATATATATATATATATAATTGAGATGGAAAATAGTGCTAAATTTCTAATAACGAAAGTAAGTCCCTGAATAGGGTTAAATTAATATTTTCTACTACTTGTCGGGATTAGTGGGTTAGATGTGGGCGGTATCTCATACGCAAAGGATGGTTTCTATTTGGATAATGTATCAATTTGAGAATAAGAATAAAAAATAGAAAATCTTGGGAACATGACCGGCTCGAGTTTCAAGGAAATCTAGGGACGTGTTATGTCAGTTTACCCACCAAGTAACACTTGTTTGTTTGAATCCCACCCTCGTCCTTCGTCACTATGACCAATTATTTGCTCTCCTCCTCCGTTATCACAAAACGCCCAATAAACTGGGAGCACACTTCCTTCGTCCACTCAAAAGTTTCCACCAACTAGGTGTAAAACTAGTTCCCTCCTCTTGACACTATCTGCCACATCCAAATGGTCATGCAGAACTATTAAAAACTCACGCCAAAAAAACTCACCCCTTGAGCACAATCGACCCTTCAGTCTCTTAAAAAGTGTATTTAATTAAGTTTTCAAGAATTCCCACATAAATGAGTGTATTTAGAAAGACAAGAATTTAGAGGGATCTATTTAATTTTAGAATTTTAGTGGATTTAAGATGAAAAGAATAAATAGTAAAAAAAAATCATCCTTCACCTCAGAATTGTTTGAGTAGCTAACGAGACAAGTTTCCGAAGAAGAAAGAAGAAGAAGAAGAAAGAAGAAGAAGAAGAAGCGGAGAAGATAAGAAACAAATAATGGAGATACCGAAGACAATATAGCACCAAATGGGTGGAATCCAACTAATAAATGACTCTTAGAGGATAAATTACTATTGCCAATTGCTTTTCTACCTTCTAATGAGCTAGCTTTTGAATGTGATTATGGGATGTCAAAAAAAATGGGTTGAACTCAAGAGTAGCTTAATGCAATCAGGGGAATATCATCGTCGAGCATTGTTTCTGAAGTCATCATCATCAATGGCAATAGAGCTCTCACAAGAGGATTATAATTATTTTTTGAATGAATTCCGATGTAAGAGAAGTCCGTAATCATGATTTGATTTGGAAAGCCAAGAAACACGAAAGATGTCACATTTACCGTCCTTCAAGAGGAAGGATACATGTTATTCAACTAATTCCGGAAGCTACCGCTTTGCTCTATGCAGGAATCCCGTTTTGTTTGGGTGGTCGGGGAGGAGGAGGAGGAAATGAGTCAAACATGAAAAAATAAGGGGGTGGAGGGAACAACAGAGAATAGGTTTTGTTAGTAAAATATTGATAATTGTTATATTCACATAAATACGAAAATAAATAAATTTTATATTTTAAATGAAATACAAAGGAAATCAAAATAAGAGACACCTATATCATGGAGAATAAGTAGGATATAGCATGATACTCTTAATAGGAATACACCTATATCAGTGCGAAATGAGGCCGTTTCTATGAGAATTTTAAGGTTGAATTTTCTAAAGCATTGACGAATACCAAGAGTGACCATGGCCGGAAGGACACAACATAGAACCAAACGTGTTAGAAAGAGTATTATGTGAGTAAGATTGTCTTGGTTTACATAAACGGATGAGCAGTTCAAGACATCGCCTTCACTGGTTAGCTAGTAAATCCAATCTTATTTCACTAAAGAAGGTTTAAGGCCAAAAGCTACCTATCCCGATATGGTACCTTTTCGATTAAACTCTCTCAAACGTCTGCATTATTGTACATTTGCATTATCAACCTAATTTCCATTCATGTGGGGAATTGTTAAAAAAATTAAATATTTATATTTAAATTCTAATGTTGTGAGTGGAAATTGAAAGGAAATGTTGTTGGATCGTTATACCCGATTGGTTTATAACATAACTTTTGGAATTTGGATTTTAACCCCTAAGGATTGATTCATGGCTTTCCAAATAAGTATTAATTTATGTGAAATTAATACTTCATTAGAAAAATTGTAGAATAATATATATATAATATATAATATATTATAAATTACATATATATATATATATATGTTTATTTGATATTCCAATTACGTTGGACATTTGGATTATGGCTGCAAGTCCATTAAATTGGACTTGGACGTGGTTGCAATTGAATTAATCTTGTCGATTGCCAAATGGCACAAATCATTTGAAGGAAAACGGCATAGGTTATTTGTCGAGATGCATGCATAACAAGTCGATTGCTGTTTGGTGAAACGATGCATGGAAAGACCATCATTGGGCAATGGATCTGTTGGATCCATGAAAGAACGCAACTATTAGTACCACGACTGGTCTATACACATTTCCTTATGAGTCGAGGTATTAGATTATGATTGGATGTATCTCTTGCAAAGAGATATACCTTTTAAGAAGAGATGTTAATACATCTATAAATAGAGTTGCTTACAATACTTTTTATTCATTCAATTCAATTATCATAAGTCATTCCATTTGTGGAGAATTAGTGCAACAAAGCATCTAGTCTTAGAATAGTTTTCAGATAGAGTTTTAAACATAGTTTGTGTTCACTATTCTTTTGAATTAAAGTGTTATTTCCACAAGAAGCCAATCGTTGTATCTTGGGAGACGTTTGCCAAGAAAAAAATCTTTGAGCACCACTGAGGAGGTAATTTCGTCTTAAGGAAATAGAACCAAGTTCTAGACTTGATCACCTGTAAAGTGTCTCTCACTTTGATTTCCTTTGTATTTCATTTCGAATATTAAGTTTATTTATTTTCGTATTTATGTGAATATAGCAATTATCAATATTTTACTAACATGTTTATGCGCTATATGGGATTAGGGTATTGTTATCTAGCTTACGTTTATATTATATTAGCCTTTTATATCTGTTTACGCATGTATTAACAAGCACAAAAAAAAATTAATTCTAAATTGTGCTCGATGAGGGGGCCATTGTTCTACTGAGACCACATTCCCCACTCACAATTGTGCAACCATATTTTGTATCCTTAGAGTATGTCTAATGATAGAGGAAAGTGTAAGGGGTTAGAGGCAAGGTTTAGCTCCTCGGATGATACTGTTCATGTCATTTTGCCCAAAACTGTTTGCTGTGTTTCTAATGGGGAGGGGCAAGAGTCAAGAAATCAATTTTTTTTGTAAATTACTTTCATAAAGATAATAATATAGAAATCTTATATAATGTATTTGAAATACAACTTAATTTCACTTATTTTACTTAACTTATATAGATATAAAAAATAATAATTAAACATTATTATAACAAAGAAAATTTATTTAAAAAAATTAAATTACATTAAAAATACTGAAAGTTTAATAAAAAAAAATAAAACTATTAATTTAAATGGATAAAATGTTAAAAAAATATAAAATTTGACAGGTGACAACCCATCATTAACTACCATGAGCCTAGTTCAGGCCATGTGAAAGGCCAAATTAGCCCCCATGCTAGCCTCCAACCCAACCCAAGCTAGCCCCAACCCATTAGAAAGTTCATGCCCAAAGTTGTGGGCTGTTTGCTGCCCAGCCCTAGCCGAAGTGGCTGTGTTAGACTTGCTCTTATTATTTCTGAGAGTTACTAAATATGAAAGATGATTAGTGCATTTTTGCGGCCCAACTACATCCTTGGTTTGCCTTGGATTCTATAGAAAAATGGAATTTGATGACCAGCATGAGGCAGACATGCAACTTGGCTGGTATCGATGGTGTTCAATTTCCAAATTATGCTCAACTTCTATTTTTTATAATAAACGAAGATTTATGTGTCATAGGTTTATATCGGGAGATAGGTGTAGAGATGAATATCAATATCCTCCGCGTGAGATGCTTGTATTGGCATACAATATGAAGACCAAAGTTGTCATGTCATTCTCAGCCTAAGTTCGTTAAAAAGTGTAAGGTAACCAACCAGAGGTTGAGATGTTACATTTCATGTTAGAATTTGATCATCAGCATGAGGGAGCAATAATGGGATTGTCAAATTTTCGACGATGCAATGGTGAGATCAGAGGATAAGACTTTGTGAATCTAGCAGTTGTCATCATCATTCGATCTAGCGGTAGTTTAAGCTCCACCCACGCAATATATAGTCCGCCTCCACTCGCCCGATTAGTAATTCTTCCTCATTAGCTGATAACATATTTATCTTTAGTTCCATAACAATATTTCGGATTGCATCCGCAATATGTTAGACTATAGCAGTAAGCATGACGAGTCATATGATAGATAAGGAGGATTCAAAGAAGCAAGTAGTTCTCTATCTAGTTGACCAACAAGCCATTTTCCACCTGGTTGAGATCAACAAGTCATCCTCCATTTCCTAGACTAACAGATCATCTTTAGCCACGTAAGTAGCAAGTCGGCCTCCACGTGCAAAGATAGCGATTCTACGTCATCCTCTTCCATCTTAGCGTGTCGATCTCATGATTGGGCTTGAGGATGGATCGGAAATGATAGGTCAACAATACTGGCCTCCATTTTCTAACTATATTTAAAAATGAGCAGTTATATCACTCGACAAGAACTTGTGATGGTATTAGAGTTTTACATCCAAGATCATTGTTTGTAGGAGCACATAAGCATCGTAACCTATTATTAATAGAAATTAACCGTGTACTAGAAACTTGAACTGGGACGGTATCTTTGTTCTTTAGTTGTAGGCTGTATTAATATCTAGTTTTAGAGGTGGAAGTTCTGGCCAATCCCTGGGATATTTATCCACAACATACCCATGCCCCAAAAAATTATCATTTGAATTCCTATTCTCTACGGCATGATCTTCCTAAGAACTTATAGTACTCTTCAAAGAAGAAGTATCGTAGTAAGCATGACAAGCATCGATATTGGGATAAACAAAAAATGAATCAATAAGATTACCCGAATCATATGGTAACTGAGGAGAATTATTCAAAGAAGTAGAATCACCATAACGATAATTATACAAGTTGTATGGATAAGAAGGCTCAGGAGAAGAACTGACTTCATAAGTATGACCACAAAAAAGATAAGGAGGGTGAGAAGAAGGAGAAGGATAAGAACAAGAATCGACTTCGTAAGTATAACTACCAAAAGGATAAGGAGGTTGAGGAGAAAGTGAAGAAGAAGAAACTTGAGAATATGATTATTGATGCAGAAATCGTCCGGTTCTGTGAAGTTCCTTCTCGATCCCTACCCACAAGAAAGAAAATCAAACGGGGTTAAGGTTGAATCCCGGAGGGGTGGTTCAACCGTAAATGCTCCGATGCTTAAGTCAGTTTTCTGAGAGAATAAACCGACAGAGTGTTTGCAGACATTTTTGATTACCTTTAGAAGTGAAATGATGTCTTCTATTTATAGTGAAGTCTTGAGGGTCACCGGAGCGTCTGATTGGTTGAAGGGGAAAATATTAAATAAGTGATTGTACCGAGTGTAATCACTTATTTATTAATGGATAAATAATTCACTGGGAAATTATTTATTATCGACATTGATCAGATTAATTAATATATTTAGCTGGTAAATATATTAAATTAATGCGGAGACCGTTACATGTCGATGTCAATTTTACCGATGACAATATCGGCATTATGAGAATTGTTGGCCACATGGCGGCTCCTGAATATTCTGGTAATTTATGGCTCCACAAATACCCCACATCGTTTAGGAATTCGAGAAATCCTAAGGGATGTAGTCTCTTTGTGGTTTCAGTAAATCATGTCTTAATATTTCGTATAGGAGTAGGACTCCTCTTTCCCGGATATAACTGGAGATTAACTTTGATTTTGTCCCAAAAAAGAATTTTCTGGGCTTATAGCCCTGCCTTGAGTTGGTATTGTGAGTCCAACTCATTATTAGGGTTTGTTTAATTTTCTTTATTTAAATGAGAGTATATCACTCTTATTTTATAAAGAAATTTAAACCTTAATATTGCTTTAATGGCTGTTGTGGTGAAGAAGTTCGGCTCATCTGTCCAGCAGGTAGTATCTGTTCATCTGTTCATCTTATTTTAATTTTTTTAGTATTGGTCGAGGTGGGTGTTATCTGTATTGTTTCTGTTGCGGTGGACTGGAGTGGCATGCGGGTGAAACTGAGGTGCGGGTTGGCAAGAAAGCGGGCAGGTAGTATGCATTTGCACTGGTGCTTGGTGCAGTGCAAGCAGGAGCGGCGGCAGAGAAAAAGCATGTCGAATGGGGCTGGTTTGAGGCGCCGAAGTGCTATGGCGTTGAGGGAACCGCAATGTCCCTTCCGTTTTCTTTACTCAGTTTTTTTTATTATTTATAAATAAATATGTATTAATTAATAAAATACATATTTATCTTTCTTTTGCTTTTTTTTTTCTTTCCGTCGCCCCCAACAGCAAAAGCACGTTGTTTTGTATATATATATATATAATATATTATATTTTTTTTTCTTTTTTAGTTTCGATCTTTTGTAGATTCTGGGAGCTGTAGTTGTCAGATTATAACGATTCAAGCGATGGTGCGCTCTACTCTTCGAGACGGTCATTTCAAGATGTATGGAGGTATACATCTGGTGTTGTCTTGAAGATCTCATTTTGTGGAGTACCATCTGGTGGCATGTCCGGAACTTGCTGGAGCATCCTACTTCAAGAGATGATGGGCTTGACACCAAGACGCTCCTCCAGTTGATATGCTTATGATGCTTTGTGAAAAGAAGAGTTTAGCGCACTGACGGACTCATCATCTTCAAGTGTGGACGGAGCCAACATCAAGACTTTCAACGGGGAGGTGGAGTAGAATGCAATGCGAGGTGCAGCAGAGTGCAATGCGAGGTGCAGCAGAGTGTAAGGCGAGGTACAACAGAGTGCGACGCGAGGTGCAACAGAGTGCGACGCGAGGTGCAGCAGAGTGGGAGGCACGGGGTGCAGCAGAGTGCAAGGCGCGAGGTGCAGCAGAGTGCGACGCGAGGTGCAGCAGAGTGCGACGCGAGGTGCAGCAGTGTGCAAGGCGGGAGGTGCAGCAGTGTGCAAGGCGCGAGGTGCAGCAGTGTGCAGTTCGAGGTGCAGCAGAGTTTGGTGCGAGGTGCAGCAGAGTGCGGTGTGAGGTGCAGCAGAGTGCGACTACAAGGCGAGACATGCTGCGAGTGAGAGGCGAGGAATGATGCAAGTGCGAGGCGAGGAATGCTGCAAGTGCGAGGCGAGGAATGCTGCAAGTGCGAGGCGAGGAATGCTGCAAGTGCGAGGCTATGCATAGTGCAACTACAAGGCAAGATGTGCAAGGGCGAGGCGAGGAGTCCCATCACTTGGAGTGCGACGTGTCACAACCCAGCATGAGACTTGTTCCAGATGCGAGGCAATGTGTGTTGCAGCTACAAGGCGAGATGTGCTTCATATTTGAAGCAAGGCTTCCCATGACGCGAGGCGAAGTGCATGTGGTTCCATGAAGTAACTGAAGCTTTCCAAGGAGTTGCTTTAGATGACAGATGACCTTCTAGAGACTCGATCTACAAGGCTTTGTTGAGCTCAAAATGTAGTGGTAACAAGGTGGAGCATGGATGATCGATCATGCCCCCTGTAAAGCTCGAGACGTTGTACATCATCACCTAATTGAAGGAAGAAAGCATGGAGATGTCATCTATGCCAAGCATGCGATGTTGAGGAGGTTGCCCCCATTGTTTGAAGAAGGTCATGGACGATGTGTCACTAGAAGTCCACGATGAGATGACTGAAGGCCTCCAAGGCTTGCTCATGGGTTGACGGAGAGACTCTGAGGTCGTGCCGTTCCTGGTGATGAGCGACATGATCCTTCTTGGCCTGTGGCTCGATCTTAGCATTGAATACATGTTTGAGCATTCAACTTGTGAATTGCCAACTTCTTTAATTTTCATTAATAGAAGCCTTCCACTTTTTTTGAGTGTTTTTTGATTTTCGGAGATTTGACCTTTGTGTAGTGAATTTGGTCTTCTGTCTTTGTTTTAACTTAGAATTGAGTGCTGTTAGTGGGGTTGGAAAGCTGAGTTTCATACCTTTCTACTTCCACCAAGATCGTTCCAAGACGATCCGAATTGAGCCTTGTAAGATTGGTCGAATCTTGTGCTCGTGCGCTGGTTCATGCAGTTGACCTTTGTGTGAAAAAATGTTCGCTGGGAACTCGTCACAACTCGGAATTGAGTGAAGTCAATGGAGTTGGAAAGCTGAATTCCATAGGTTTCTAAATCCATCGACCTCATGTCAGGGTGATCAAAAATCAGTGGTCTATGACTGAATGAATCTCGTACTCGTGCGCTGGTACGTGTAGTTGACCTTTATGTACAAAAACATTCGCTGGGAACTCGTCACAACTCAGAATTGAGTGAGGTCAACGGCGTTGGAAAGCTGACTTCCGTATCTTTTTAGGGCCATCAATTTAATGTCGGGGTGAGAAAAATTGATTGAGCTATGATCGAATGAATTTTGATCCCGTGCACTGAAATGCAGAATTGGACTTCGCATGTTAAAACATTTGCCCCTTGTTTGTCATGGCCTGGTGGTTGCCCCTCTTGGTAGGGTTGGAAGTGTTTTTTTAGTAGCTTTTCGACTCCAACTAGTCAATTTCTTGGATGGTTTCATGTGCCTCGCTGAGACGAGCCTTGAGCGCTTCGCTTGACGAAGTCGTGGCGTGGTCCACATGGTGAAGACTTGTTGTGCTTTGTGCGGCAAAAAATTTGAGTTCTTCGCATGGCGAAGGCTTGGAGTGCTTCACATGGCGAAGACTCGGGTACTTTTCATGGAAAAGGTTTGGAGTGCTTTACGTGGCGAAGACTTGGGGTGTTTCGCTGGACGAAGGCTTGGAGTGCTTCGCATGGCGAAGGCTTGGAGTGCTTCGCATGACGAAGGCTTGGAGTGCTTCACATGGCGAAGACTCGGGTGCTTTTCATGGAAAAGGCTTGGAGTGCTTCAAGTGGCGAAGACTTGGGGTGCTTCGGGGATGAAGGCTTGGAGTGCTTCGAATGGCGAAGGCTTGGAGTGCTTCGCATGACGAAGGCTTGAAGTGCTGCGCGGGGTGAAGACTTAGAGTGCTTCGCGGGGCGAAGGCTTAGAGTGCTTCGCTTGGCAAAGGCTTGGAGTGCTTCACATGGCGAAGACTCGGGTGCTTTGCATGGCAAAGGCTTGGAGTGCTTCACGTGGCGAAGACTTGGGGTGCTTCGGGGGACGAAGGCTTGGAGTGCTTCGCATGGCGAAGGCTTGGAGTGCTTTGCATGGCGAAGGCTTGGAGTGCTTCTCATGACGAAGGCTTGGAGTGCTTCACATGGCGAAGACTCGGTTGCTTTGCATGGCAAAGGCTTGGAGTGCTTCACGTGGCGAAAACTTAGGGTGCTTCGCGGGACGAAGGCTTGGAGTGCTTCGCATGGCGAAGGCTTGGAGTGCTTCGCATGGCGAAGGCTTGGAGTGCTTCGCATGACGAAGGCTTGAAGTGCTGGGCGGGGCGAATACTTGGAGTGCTTCGCGGAGCGAAGGTTTAGAGTGCTTCACGTGGCGAAGACTTGAAGTACTTCGCGGGGCGAAGACTTAGAGTGCTTCGCGGGGCAAAGACTTAGAGTGCTTCGCGTGACGAAGGCTTGGAATGCTTCACATGGCGAAGGCTCGGAGTTCTTCGAGTGATGAAGACTTAGAGTGCTTCGCGTGGCGAAGACTTGGTGTGCTTCGCGGGGCGAAGGCTTGGAATGCTTCACATGGCAAAGGCTTAGTGTTCTTCTCGTGGCGAAGACTTGGGGTGCTTCGCGGGGCGAAGGCTTGGAATGCTTCACATGGTGAAGGCTTAGTGTGCTTCACATGGCGAAGATTCGAAGTACTTCGCGGGGCGAAGACTTAGAGTGCTTCGCGTGGCGAAGGTTTAGTGCTTTCTAAACAAAAGCGTAGGTGATAAGACAATTTCATTAGACGTTGAAACGAAACATCTTTAAACCTATTGAAAGATGCTATGTGAGCAAAGTAGGCACTGAGCCGAATTTTAACCACAAAATTTGTGTCTTTGATGATGGCTTGGTCACTGATTCAGTTTCTTGGTTGTTCCCTGCAACTCGGACTCGACAATGATGGTGTCCATGCAGATCATCTTTTGTGCGGGTTCTTGAGGGTCTTTGTTTCCGAGATGATCCGTTGCCTTTTTTCTGACGTATTCGGCGCAGTGTCCTTCCTTCAAGAGATCCTGGAGGTATCTTTCGAAAGTCTGGCAAGAGCTTATGTCGTGCCCATAACAATTGTGATATGCATACCATTTTGTCTTGTCGGCCCTCTCCTGGTTTCCTTTGACGGGAGCTGGTCTTTCGAACCACTGTCTTTCCTTTATCTGATTGTATATTTGAAGGAAAGGTATCAAAAACTGTGTGTTTGGCTTTGCACCCACGTACGTGTTGGATGACGGGTTCCCTTTGCGTTTGTTGGTTTTCTCGACTGAGTTCCCACGGTGGGCATCATCCTTTAGCTGCGCAAATGCCTTTGTGGGATGTCCATCTTCCTCAACGTGATTGGCGGAATGTGTGGCATTTTTCTCGACCTCCCAACATGCATGTCGCTCCGCCAGGGGACAGTATCTTGGTGAGACTTTGGGCATTGCTCATGACGATGTCTCCGTAGAGCTGGCTCTCCCTAGGTAAGCCTTGCTTAAATGCCATGGTTGCAACGAGATCGCTACAACCAACGATGCGGGACTTCTCTTCGCAATACCTCCGGATGTATTGCCGCAAGGTTTCCTTAGACCTCTTTCGGATGGTGAGGAGGTGGTTATCTTTGCCTTCGACGGTGTGAAGCTGCGAGTACTCCTTCACGAAAGCAAGGGCCAACTCTTCGAAGGAAGTGATTGATCTCCGGGGGAGATGGTTGAAGCATGTCGTCGCCTGACCTTGCAGCGAGGCTTGGAAAACTTTGCACATGAGCGCGTCGTTGTGCATGTGAGGTACCATGACACCCCGATAGTAATTGATGTGCTTTACTGGATCGGAGGTTCCTTTGTACTAATTGAAGTTTGGTGTTGAAAATCGCTGCGAGAATGGCTCCTCCTCAATGTCCTTCACGAACGGCGAAGATGATGACGTCTGAATCTGGCGCCAAAGGTCATCCTCTAAGTCTCCATCAAGTTGAACTCCTTGGAGGCATCAATCTAGCATCCTTCAGACGTCTTCAGCGTGCAATGGTCCTTTGTGACGGGGATTTCCGCGTCGGGTCAAGTGGCGTCGACTCACTCGAGTTGCAACGGGAATGACACTCGTGCGTGTTGACGAGTAGGTCTCGTCCTCCTTGCTGCGATCGTCAGTGCTTCTTGAGTTATAATGGGTCTGTCCATCTAAGTGAGTGTGTGAGTTACGGGAGACTGCTTGCTGCTGTCACCTGTTGCGCGGGTACTCAATGCGCGAAAGTGCTCCTGGGCGTCCTCCGAGTCGCTCCCGAGCTGAAGGCCTCGGTCGGCCTTGGCCTCCTATTCTGGGGGTGCAGCTTTCCTCCCCTGAGTCGCTTAGCGACGTGTCTCGGGACATTGTCCGGCAGCGAACATGCTTCTTGTTGGTGCATCTCGGGATGTCCCTTGGTGCCCGCGAGGTTCACTGTACTTCTCGGAGGTTTTGGATGTCCCGATATCTCCCAATAGTTGTTGTAGAAGCTCTGATTGGGTCCGAACTTGGTTGCTTAGTTGCTTCACCTGCTGCATCAGTCCAAGCAGCGGAGGCGAGCCCCTAGATGCTTGCTCGTGATGAGTAGCATGTTGGGGCGCATGTCGCGCGCCTTCAGTCGGATGTGATGGACCACGTCTCTCTGGAGCTTGGGTGTTGGTCTGTGAGTTGCGCAGGGCGTCCAAGTGTCTCCATAGGTCCAAGCCGACAGGGGGCTGATTCGGGACTCCTAGAGATGATTCTCCCGCTAGCAGCCCATCTGTTTGTTGAAAAAACGCTGTGCCTGCCTCCGTTGCAGGTGGGGGGTTCACAATAGCAGCGACCATGGGGAACGTTCCAAAACTGAACGTAGGTATCCAATCTGGCATTCCGAACGGTAGGAGAATTGATGCGTGGCACGGGCCGTGCAGGAGACATGAAAATGGTTCCTCCGGAATCTCAGGCAATGGTTCGCTCACAGCGGCGGATGTGGCAGCCTCGGAGGCACGCGCGGATCGGCGTATTCTGGCCATGTGAAGAATGGTAAGTGTCGAAAGTGTGATGATGGAGTTTTCTTCAAGGAAAAGTTAAATAACATGCTTTGAGTATTTCTCAAATCGGCTCTCAATGAAAGCACCAGTTGTTGATGCAGAAATCGTCCGGCTCTGTGAAGTTCCTTCTCGATCCCTACACACAAGAAAGAAAATCAAACAGGGTTAAGGTTGAATCCCGGGGGGGTGATTCAACCGTAAACGCTCCGATGCTTAAGTCAGTTTCTGAGAGCATAAACCGACAGAGTGTTTGCAGAAATTTTTGATTACCTTTAGAAGTGAAATGAGGTCTTTTATTTATAGTGAAGTCTTGAGGGTCACCGGAGCGTCTGATTGGTTGAAGGGGAAAATATTAAATAAGTAATTGTACCGAGTGTAATCACTTATTTATTAATGGATAAATAATTCGCTGGGAAATTATTTATTATCGGAATTGATTTGATTAATTAATATATTTAGCTGGTAAATATATTAAATTAATGCGGAGACCGTTACATATCGATGTCAATTTTATCGAGGGCAATATCGGCATTATGAGAATTGTTGGCCACGTGGTTGCTCCTGAATATTCTGGTAATTTATGGCTCCACAATGATTGAGGAGAAGTTGAATAAATTGCACGAAGTTTAGTCTGAGGAGAAGGTGAATGATGGTAAGATGTTGCAGAGCAAAAATTTCCCATTTGAGCTAATTAGAAGAAGAAGATATTAAAAAGATAGAGATAGAAAAGGTAATTGAAATGTGAATGATGGATGGTGAGGAATTGAAACACTCGGTTTAGGCATTAAAGCAAGGAAACCAGTGTTGGTGTATTTTTTGGAGCTCTGATTCATATATTTATTGGGGCAAACTGGGAGGGGGAGGGAGGATTTTATGCCTTAGAGAGAACTGTAATGCGATTGTTAAATTTTGAATGATGTAACAGTGAGATCATAGGGCAAGACTTAGTGAATCTAGCCGTTGTCATCATCCTTCATCCTTCGGTCGAGCGGTAGTTCTGCCTCAACCCACTCAATATAGAAAGTTTGCCACTACCCGTTTAATATATTTAGTCTACCTCCACTCTTCCAATTAGTAATTTGACTCCATTAGCTGATATCATGTTTATCTACAATTTCATAACAATATGTCAAACTACATCTGCAATTTGTTAGACTACAAAGGTAGGTATATATGATGAGTCAAATGATAGATGAGTAGGATTCAAAGAAACAAATCATTCTCTACCCGGTTGGCTAACAAAACATCTTCCATTTGGTTGATCAACAAGTCATCCTCCATTTGCTAGACTAAGATTTCATCTATATATAGCCACCTGAGTAGCAAGTCGGCCTCCATGCGCTACGATAACGATTATGCATCCTCATTTTCCTTCCCAGCATGTAGAACTCTTGATTAGACTTAATGATGGAATGGAAATGATAGGTTAACACTTCCGGCCTCCATTTTCTTACTTTTAGAAATGAACTGTTAGTTCACTCTACTAGAACTTGTGATGGTATTGGAGTTTTCCCTCCAAGATCATTGTTTATTGGAAAATATAAATATCATAATCTACCATTAATAGATTTTAACCGTGTATTCACTACAAGGAATATGGATTTTCCCGACAAACGTGTGTTCGTCGGGCCCCTTAATGAATTCGTCGGGCAACTATAGGCCTAACGAATGTTCGTTGGGCGAAGGTCGTCGCCTCAAACTTGTGAGGCAAACCTTTGCCCGACGAACAAAATGTGTTGGTTGGGCAAAATTGACCAGGGGCCCGACGAACATTGATCGTCGCGACTAATTCGTTGCACACTCAAAATTCAGTTTTTGTTGACCGACGAACATAGGTTCGTCTGGTTAATTTTTGCCCGACCAACGTTCTTTCGCCGGGCAAATTTTTTTTTAATTTTATGAAATTGTGTTTTAATGGTTTTGTACATTAAATATATAAATTTTAATACCACATGAAACTATTATATTTATCATCTAATTAAATAATAAAAAATAAAATTCTCAAATTAATAAAAAAGATATAAAAGTCTTCAAATAATAAAATGAAATAATTCTAAAAAAGTCATAAAGGTCTTAAACATAATAAATAGTCTTAAACATAATAAAAAGAAATAGTTCTAGAAATTGAACATAAAGGTCTTAAACATAATAAATAGTCTTAAACATAATAAAAAGAAATAGTTCTAGAAATTTAACATAATAAATAGTCACTGGGATGCAGAGCTGGTTGTTGGGGTGGCTGGTCATGCTGGGGAGCTGATTGTGCAGGCGACTGGTTAGGATATGAGGTTGGTTGTTGAGGCAACTGAATACCCTGCATTTGAGCGAACTGAAACACCTCTGGGGGAACTGCCAAATTATTTTGAAACAGCACATTAGTGATCAGTTGGAAGAAATACTGACAACGATCATCAACAGCTCGAGATTCAAAGGTTGCTGAGTTTTGTGTGCTGGCTCCCTGAGAACTTGAAGAGCTACTCCTACGCTCACGAATCAAAGAATTACCCACCCCTCGAATGATCGTCCCAAGGCGCTTTCCTAGCCTTTCATCTAGAATTTCCACTGACCTAGTGGGATCCGGTAACAACTGCTCCAACGGGACCTCAGGGTGCTGTTCCACTAGTTGAGACTGCAAACGCTCCCTAACTACATGTATCCCCCCTCCAAAAAACTCAAATAAACTATAATTAGAAACCAAAGTACAAAATTAAATTGAAATTTTAATTAGAAAGAAAATAAACGTACTTTAATTTCATCAGCCGCTTCATTACCGTGGCCGGCATTAACCTGCCCCCAGACGTCTAACTCTGGCCACAACGACCATTCTGTCGTCGCTCCTCGTGTCGGAACGCAAGAGGTCGCGAGCCCCCTGTGGTGGTTGTATTTCTTCTCCTTTCGATTTCTTTTGTTGGCGTTCGATTGTCTCTATTCATATTTAAAATGAATCAATAACTGAAAATTGGATATTAGATTGGAAATAATGAAATAATTCTTAAAACAGAGATTTACCACAAATTCAGAGGTCTGAAAATGAGTGCACAACCAATTCCACTCTCCCCTACGATGTTCATTAACCAACTCAGTAGGAGGATTCGCAGTTGCTTCTGCTGCTGTACTCCAACTCTTGTAATATGTACTCAATTCGCTCTTCCATTCCCTGTACCTGAAACTGCCAGAGGTCAGTGAGGTACATATTGACGTCAGGGTCCATCCAGTCGTACTCAAAATTAACCTGCATTAAATAACAAAGTTTTTAAATTAATAAAATGATGAAGAACATATAAAAAACAAATAAATACTTACCGATAACTGATCCCAGCATAGCTTCTTGTATTCCGAATCTAGCTTTTTGAAAGTGGATGCCCGCATCTTACAGTCAGTTCAAACGATCGCCCCTATGTCATGTGCCACCAAGCTGTGGATTTTTTTAGAAGCTTTTCGCAAATGAGGTATATAAACCACAAGAATCTTTGCCTTCGTTGTACGGGTGATTCGCTGTGTTGCGAAGCATTTGTTGATCCCGCCGAACTTTTAAGACATTTCATGCATGAGTCGATAATTTCCTAGAAATGAAGAATGGAAAATAATATTCATTATAAGTAAGACAATATGTGACGTACCATTGGGGAGTACTCCATTCCCATTGGGCATGTCACTTGATGTCGTCTCAGTTGGCTCAGAGTCTGTACGTGGTTTCCCCCGTTTCTTACTATGGCGTCTACGAGCGGAGCGCGGTCCTAGGCGCACAGAGTTTGTATTGTTCATAGGGACCTGAGTGGACTCAACAGTGGATGCTATAGAGGTTGGCAGTGGAGACGCCTCAATAGGGTCAGGAGTGGCATCTGATCGGCCACGACGTGTAATCAACGGACGTGACGACATCGTCAACAAGCTATTATGCATAGATTCACACAGAAATATACCAGAAAACTTAAAATGTGACCACAAATTCCCTAGTTTTCATTATTTAGAATTCCAAATTATGAGACCAACATGTAAAGTAACTGATAAACTATCTAAGAGAAGGAGTTTGTGCCCCAAATTATTGCCCAATCATGTTCATGAAGCTTCCAAGACAAAGAAAAGAAATTAGCATACAGCAACTTGTAATGTTGTAGCATAAGTGCAATCGCAGTTCCAACCATAAGTGCAATCGCAGTTCCAATTTAATTAAAAGCATGCATTAAACAAACTGAGATCTAAATCCATAATTAGCAAGCACAATATACTTCATAATTTCTCCTTTCGTTCTCTCCTGCACCGTACTAAACTGTTACTATTAAAGGGTCCAACAAAATTTACTCAGATACAGGCTTATTTTCCCTATTTTTTCTATTTCTTCTACTACCGACATCAACAAAAACTTCACAACAATATCAAAGGCAATCCAAATGTTTAAGCGGAAAAAGCAGTGTAAAAAAAAAAAAAAAAAGGAAAGAATAAAAGAAAGAAAATAGAAAATCAAATTGTCTAACTTCCATTCATCTCAATAAATTCAAACACATCTGCATGGACTTCTGCTTTGTTATTTCATCATGATAACAAAATTCATGGGCATAGACAGCTTATACTAATTCCTTATACTAATTCTTAAAAAAGTGAAGGGTATGCTTTTAATCAGTTGTAGCAGTAAATATCTCAAACATGCGTATAAGTAAAGACTGAATTCTGAGTTCAAATGCCAATGGAGGAATCAAGTAAAGCATTAAGAAAACGAAGGAATCAAGTAACCCTCAATCCAAAATTAAACCAAAAGTGTTTGCATGTATGACAGGAAAACCTGATATATTTGGTGTCCTGTGGCAAATTCATTCAGCAATATTTTCCAAGTCTCCATATATTCAATTCAACTCAATCAAGCCTTCCCATAAATTGAAGTCGGCTCCATGTATGGCTTGATTCGGAGTTAGTTACTAGCTTTTAATTCTTAGAACCAGAATCACCAAATAAGAGAGCATCAATATAATTAGTTTTTTGAGAGTCTGGGATAAGTTATTCTAGCAGCAGTAGCATTCATATAATATTTTCTTGTTTCAGAAATTAAAAAAAAACTTTGGGCTTTCTGATTTATGAATGTTATCTAATACCAAGTAACAACAATAGAAGAAAAACAATGAACGAAGAAATACATGAAAACTTGTCCAAAATGAAGTTAACATGCCATAGAAAAACATACTGAAAGAAGAAAAATCCTGACCTGATAATTTACTATGCAATTCTTGGCTTGTCACCCGCTTCCCAAAATCTCCCATAAAGTTCCCAAATTTAGATTTTCAATCCAGAGTTTATTGAATCGGAGAGGGAGAACTGCCTCCGAAAATAGTAGTGTGATGCGAAGAAGGTGAAGATGTAGACAGGTCGCAGATTGTTTCTCCCTCTAGACCTCTCAGTATCAAAGTAAACAAATGTCTGCAAAGCCAAAAAAAAAAATTTAGGCCTTGGTGTGAAAACCCTATCAAATTGGGGCTTAAAATTACACTTTTAGTTTTTGAAAACTTCAAACCTAGATGGTACAGGGAGAGCTAGGCCAATCCACAAGCTCCATTTGTTTGAGAGCCCGCAAAATGGAAGAAGGGCTTATTGTCTAAGGGGGAGGGAGAGAACTTGGTTGAAGACGGAGCTGCGCGCGGCTGGGCATTTGAAGAGAGAATAGACGATTACTCTCCTTTAATTTTCTAGGCGTGACGTTGCCCAACAAACATGTCCGCCGGGCAATTTTAAAAACGTTCGTGGGGAAAATCTAGTGAGCGGGCTTTTGCTTTTTTGTGACAATTTTGGGCACCATTTTTTTTATGTGTTTTCTTCGAGTCAATTGGATTCGATTTAATCCACCTTTGTCGCGATCTACTATTTTCTTTCTTTTCCTTTGCCATTTTTTTTTGTAAAAATCTTAAAAATAATGAATTAAGACGAACGATTTAAATTATATATATATCGTACCACCAATGTAGAATATAAATCGTCGTGGATTTCATCACCATCACCATTTTGAAGGTAACGACACTCTCTAACGTTTCTATATAATTATATAGAAATGAATTAGATAAATCTTGTCACCACAAATTGTTTGTTTATTTGTTTATTATCAGATCTCAAAGTCCAGTTGTTACGACACAATGCTGGATGAATTTTACATAATCAAGTAGTCGAGCCTCTGTTCAACCAAAAAAAAAGAAAAATAAAAATCAAATAATAAGTTATTTAATCAGCCTAATTAAAATTAACTTTGTTCCTCCGAATAAAAGTAGGGATTTTACACCCGGAAACAAAATCAACCCTTTTTTTGTTTTTTTTTCTTGGATTTTCCAGATTTAATTAGTAGACACAATTAATACAAAATCCATTCTTTCAGTTAATAATATTTTCTGCGTAGGCAACGCACATTAAAATTGGACGGTTGGATTGGCTACTTTTTTGCGTAGGCGATCTAGGAGCATAGAATATAAAAGTGGACGGTTGGATTGGCCAAATTAATTTTTGTAATTATTGAAATCGTAAATGAAGCTCATTCATTAAAGTGGTTAAACACTTAATGAAATTTCAATGTTATTTTCTAACTTTTGGTTCAATTGATATTCAAACGATTGAATTTCAAAGATCTCACCGTTCAATTTATATTATTAGATGTGTAGAAAATTCACACAGAAAATCATGTGATTTTGAGGATTTAAAACCGCCTGATAGTCAAAAATAGTTTTAGAACCGTTGAATCATCGCGCACCATTACCTTATCTCCTAATTTCCAAATTGGCTACTTTTTTGCGTAGCTAATCTAGGAGCATAGAATATAAAAGTGGACGGTTGGATTGGCCAAATTTATTTTTGTAATTATTGAAATCGTAAATGAAGCTCATTCATTAAAGTGGTTAAACACTTAATGAAATTTCAATGTTATTTTCTAACTTTTGGTTCAATTGATATTCAAACGATTGAATTTCAAAGATCTCACAGTTCAATTTATATTATTAGATGTGTAGAAAATTCATACAGAAAATCATGTGATTTTGAGGATTTAAAACCGCCCCGATCGTCAAAAATAGTTTTAGAACCGTTGAATCGTCGCGCACCATTACCTTATCTCCTAATTTCCAAATTGGCTACTTTTTTGCGTAGACGATCTAGGAGCATAGAATATAAAAGTGGACGGTTGGATTGGCCATATTCATTTTTGTAATTATTGAAATCGTAAATGAAACTCATTCATTAAAGTGGTTAAACACTTAATGAAATTTCAATGTTATTTTCTAACTTTTGGTTCAATTGATATTCAAACAATTGAATTTCAAAGATCTCTCCGTTCAATTTATATTATTAGATGTGTAGAAAATTCACACAGAAAATCATGTGATTTTGAGGATTTAAAACTGCCCCATCGTCAAAAATAGTTTTAGAACCGTTGAATCATTGCGCACCGTTACCTTATCAGTTTGTCATACTAGATGCGTACACATTTCAGCTTGTCAAAAATAGTTTCAAACGATTGAATTTCAAAGATTTAACCATTCATTTTGTCATACTAGATGCGTACACAATGCACGTAAAAAAACAATACAAGTTAATTAAACATTTAACACATCAAGTTCATATATTTAACAATTTTTATTCAATGTCAGACTCACTCTCCCCCTCCCAATCAGTCTCATCATCTGAAACATATCCCATGCTTGTGTCTTCAGTATCACTTTCGGCTATTTCTGGTAAGGATCCGAGATCAATGAAAATATCATCAATCGCAAATGGTGGAACGATGTCATCTGTCCGTATGCCATCCACATGTAAGGTGGATGTTGAGGAATCCACTTGGTAAACAGTTTGTTCATCGTCTGTTTCCGCACCTTCGTGGTGATTCCAATCATCAAAATCCCAAATATTTCTATTCTTTACCATCTCAGCTACTTTCCAACCAGAGCCAAATTTTGGATCATCTACATAGAAGACTTGTTTCGCCTGTACTAGCGAGTATATAAGGATCACTCTCAAACCACTGTGTATTTGTGTTCACGGAGGTACATAAATGATCTTTCATGACTCTGCCTGGGATATTTGGATTCGTATCGAACCAATGACACTTGAACAAAACGACTTCCTTGTATCCTGCGTACAACACCTGAACCACACTTAACAATCTACCATAGAATCCCGTATCTGCATTTTCGTCTTCTCCAAGCACGAAGACCCCACTATTTTGGGTAGACAAATTGTCGTCTCGTTATGTGCACAAGAATTTAACTCCATTAACATGACAATCAGCATATGTTTCTCCCCGAAATGGGCCATTTTCCAGCTGCATTAATTTTTTATTGAACTCTGCCGAGTTGTCATCTTTTAGATGTGCCATCTAGTAAGAAACACACAACAAATGAAATCGATAAATATAAAATAACTTTAACAACTTTCATATAATATAATTTGGACTTACATGCTTGGGAAACCAACTTGGAAACAATTGTTGGTCCATTTCTTCCCAATTCAAAGGATATGAGGCCTTCATCATCATCAAGTGGCGGTTGTTGAAGGGCCAGACTTCGTCACAATTATTAAGTATGAACCAGTGAGCAATCTCCATGTTGCTGTTGTTGAATGGCTGGGACCGTGGTCCAATGCCGAATGGTCGTGTTGGTTGGGCAAATACTGATAAGGTCTCTAGACGTCCACCACCATCGTCGTTGCGGGCAGCCCTATTGAATGAGGTTTCAACATTCTGAAGATACATTGCACAAAAATTCGCTAACTCTTTTGCGATGTATGCCTCCGCTATAGACCCTTTGGGACATGTCTTATTACGAATGTATCTTTTGTACCGACCTAACATTCTGCAATAAAATTAACATTTTGAATTACATTTAAGTGGATGATAGTAAGGAACTGCTCAAATCGGTAGAAAAATTTTACCTCTCGATTGGGTACATCCAATGATAATGCACTGAACCAGCTAGTTTTTCCTCATCCGACAGATGTATTAGTAGATGCACCATTACATCAAAGAATGTCGGGGGATATATTTGTTCTAGTCGGTACATGATATAGATAATATCCTCGTTAATTGCTTCGAGGTCTGCCTTTACCAACGATTTGGCACATAAGATCTGGAAGAACTGTGACAAGTAAACAATTGTCTCAACAACACCTGACTCCAAGTAGGGCCGAATACCAATGGGAATGAGTCGCTGTAGCAACACATGATAATCATGGCTCTTCACACCAGACATGGTGCCACCCTCTGTGCTAACATTTCGTGATATGTTACCAGCATAGCCATCTGGAAATTTCACACTCTACAACCACTTTAGGAATTTCTTCTTATTCTCTGGTGTGAATGTATAACTTGGATGAGCCATAATGTATTTACCGTTCACAACTTTGGGCCACAAGTTGGGCCTAATACCCATTTTTTACATACCAATACGTTTTTTTGTGTCCTTTGACTTCCCTTCAATGGGTAAAGTCGTTCCAACAACACTCTCAGCCACATTTTTCTCAATGTGCATAGGGTCCGCAATGTGTCTTATTTTTAATTTTGACCAGTACTCCAAACGAAAGAATATGCTTTTCTTCGTCCAATTTTCCTATTCCGTTGGTTTCAACCCGCGTGTGACAAATTCATGGATACTATTCAATTTGGCTAATATTTCATCACCAGACCTCTCTCTTGGTCGTGCTCGTAGCTCAGTTTTACCATCAAAAGAATCAGAATGGTTACACCATCGATGATCCCAAGGCAAAAATCTTCTTGCACCTAAGTAACATACCTTAGATGCATGCCAAAAAGATGTTGTGTCCGTTCCACATGTTGGGCACGCAAGATAACCCTTGGTGCTCCATCCTGACAACATACCATATGCAGGAAAATCATTAATTGTCCACATTACAGCTGCTAGTAGAATGAACATTTCACCACTGTACTTGTCATATGTTCATACTCCATTTTCCCAAAAATCCACCAGCGCATCCATCAAGGGCCGCAAGTAAACATCAATGGAATTACTCGGTGATTTGGGCCCTGGGATCAAAGTACTAAGAATTGTGAATTATTTCTTCATGCATCTCCAAGGTGGCAAGTTATACGGAACTATGACCACTGGCCAAGTGCTATACGGCTTTGCAAAATTCCCAAATGGATTAAAACCATCAGTAGCAAGTCCTAATCTAACATTTCTTGACTCCGCAGCAAACTCGGGATACAACTTATCAAATTCCTTCCAAGCCTCTCCATCGGCTGGATGTCTTAGTACATTATCATCAATGCGTTCATCCTTATGCCATCTCATTTCACGGGCTGTGTGTGACGACATGTAAAATCTTTGTAGCCTTGGTTTTAGTCGAAAATAACGTAACACCTTATTTGGAATCTTATTCTTTTGAAATCTAGCCTCACCACACACGGGACATTTGTCAAGCTGCTCGAATTCACCATAAAATAATGCACAATTATTTTTGCATGCATGGATCTTGGCATACCCTAAACCGAGACCCTTCAACAACTTCTTCGATCGATAATAATCTTTAGGAAGACAGTTATCTTCAGGTAGCATTCGTATTATGATGTCAACCATATGATCAAAATGTTTGTTTGTTTGACTGTACTCAACTTTCATATGCATCAATTCTACAACTGCCCCTAGAACTGAAAAGGATTTACAACCAAGATACAATTCACGCTGAGCATCTTTCAACAAGTTCTCGTAATATTGCTCAGATTCTTCAGGTTCAAACCTGGGAGTCTCATCATCCATAACTGATGTGCGAGGAAAAGCATCAGTTAATATCTCAAGGACTTGATTATTGTCACATCGCCCATGTAATCCACTTTCACCCTGACATGTCCTTGGATCTGAAGATGTCGATGCATTAAATATTTGTTCACCGTGATAGGTCCAATTAGTGTAATTGTGGACAATTCCATTCCATTCCAAATGATTATGGACCTCATTCAACGTTATCCAATTGCAGTTGTTACATTTTCTACATGGACACCTAATATGTCTTTCATTACTGCAATTACTACATTCAAAAGCCATGAAACTGTCGATCCCATCCATGTACTGATTAGAACTTCTATCTTCCATTTGCATCCAGCCTCTGTCCATTGTGCCTGTTTTCAAAAAATACATCCAAGTAATAAAAGAGTTAAGATTGTCGCGTAGATTGAACAAGTTAATATCAAAAGCTACCCATCTCTTTATGCCTCAGGTGATTTGGCCCTATCCCATTCGAGAGTGCACATGTTGTTGTGTAGTTTACAACCTACGAGGCTAAGTTTTGATCATGGGAAATTTCGGCAGCATCTCCCTACTGTTCCCCAACTGCACCATGTAGATATTATAAACAAATATCTAGTAGGAGTTGGAGAACATTTAGGGGATACAAACGAAATTTCCCATAATCAAAACAGAGCCTCGTCGAATGTAAACTATACAACACATAGTTGTGCACTTCCAAACTGTCCGAATAAATGGACAATTCAAGAGTCAGTCAATCAACTCGATTCACTAACTCTCAAACGAGTCTAAGGTTTTTCGTTGAACTTCATTATACGAAGATAATCAACTCGATTAACTTCGTATAAACTATTGAGAAATATCAACACCTTTCACTCTTTTGGAACTACCTAAAACTAAAAAAAAAAATCACAATATATTCACAAATAAAAACATATATTAATTAGCATATCACAAAGTTTATAAATTTCTATTTTCCTAATTTTCCAATTCTAGTTTCAAAATATATTTTTTAATAAATATTTTCTAATTTCTAGAATATTTTCTATTTAATTTCTTAATTTCCAAAAATATTTTATAATTTAGAAATTTCCCAAAACTATACCAAATTTATACACAATTTTCCCAAGCTATACACAAATTTTCACAATTTATACAAAAGTTTCCACACCTTATTATGCAAATTTCCTAACATATTGATATATCCAAAATTCTTACCAAAATTAAATTTAGAGATAAACACACATACCTCTTTACAAGTGTTCCTCTAAATCAAACACAGATTTCCTACAAATTAAACAAACAACCATATAATTAGTTCAAATAAACAAAAACTCCAAAACTACAAAGAAATCTATTTCCTAAAACATATACCTCTTAATGGACTTTAGCCTTGGAGAGGAAAAAAATAACAATGAATTTTAGTTATGAGGTAATGGTGGAGTTAAGAGAGAGAGAGAGAGAGAGAGAGAGAGAGAGAGAGAGAGAGAGAGAGAGAGAGAGAGAGAGAGAGAGAGAGAGAGAGTTAGAGAGAGAGAGAGAGAGAGAGAGGGAGAGAGAGCGAGAGAGAGAGAGAGAGAGAGAGAGAGTGTGAGTGAGTGTGTAAACTGATAAAACTAGAGAAAATGGGACGAAACAGATGTTTTAAGTCACTGAAACTTTGCCCAACAAACATATGTTCGTCGAGCACAGCATAATATTTTGTCGGGCAACAAAAATTAATGACCCCATTCAAGTGGCAACAAAATTCGTCACCATCAGCTGTGTTTGGACCGACGATATATGATTTTTTGTCGGGCAAAGGTAGAGCGGGAAGGTTATTTTTTTGGCGCCATTCATGAAAATTTTCCCGCTAATTGTTAGCGACGAATGTGCTCGTCGCGTAAATTATTGCCCAACAAAAATATGGGTTCGTCGGGCAAATATGCCTTTAGTGACAAATTGTTTGTTTGTCGGGCAAAATTTTTAAAGGCCAATGCTTTTTCCTTGTAGTGATTGCAAACTTGATTTGGGACGATATCCTTCGTTGCAAACTGTGTTAATATTTCATCTTTATGGTGGAAGTTCTGGCCCAACCTTGGGATACTTCTTCACAGCATACTCATGCCCCAAAAAATTATCCTCTATATTCTCTCTCTTTACCTCACTCTGTTCCTCAGAATCTATAGGACTCTTCAAAGAAGAAGTAACATCTTAAGTACGGCAAACATCGAAACTAATATAATAAAAAAAATGAATCAATAAGATTATCCGAACCATATTTTAAATGAGAGGATTATTCCAAAAGGAAGTAGAATCACCATAAGGATGATTATACAAGTTGTATGGATAAGAAGGTTGAAAAGAAGAACCGATTTCGTAAGTACGACCACCAATAGGATAATGAGGTTAAGGAGAATGTGAAGGAAGAGAAGAAGAATCAACTTCCAAATACAACCACCAAAAGCATAAGGAGGTTGAAGACACGGAGAAAGAGAAGAAACTTATTGAGAATATCATTGAGGAGAGTGGAAGAAACTGGAAGAGATATAGTATGAGGAGAAGGTGAATGAGGGTATGATGTTGAATTGAAGAGCAACAATTTCCCGTTTGTGCTAATTAGAAGATTAAGTTATTAAAACGATATAGAAAGAGAAGTCAATTGAAATGTGAATGACGACTAACAGCTTTCAAAAATATTTGTATTAAATTTACTAAAGGTTATTCTATATGCTCCTTAAGGTTATTGATGATCTTCTAATTGAAAATTTGACAATTTCTTTACAGCTTTGTCCGAGGCATAAAATACCAACTGTGCCCCCTTCATATTACCCAAGGCACCATAGTCGCATCCCATCCCAGGTGCTTAGTCCTTGCCATCTGCTCATGCATCAAAAAGTTATCCAAATCAAGTTCGGGCATCCCTTTCAAATAGTAAAATACCTTCTCTTTTTAAAAACCTATAATATATGTTGAAGCAGTTTTCGTCCTTTAAACTCAAAAGACTCAAGGATCCCTGCAAACAATCAAACAGTAAGCTATCGTTCGTTCAATGATCGAGACTCGGGGGGTGTTCGACCAAGAACACTCCAATGCTTAAATCAGCTTCGAAAGAGAAATATCAACAGTTTAAGTAGCGTTGAACAGAATTATCTTTATTGGGAAATGTGTTCTCCTTATATAGAGGTGAGTGAGATGTTCAATATTCATAGTTTCCATGTGAGACAAATGCTGCTCAATTTACGTGCTAACACGTGTTACACAGATCGAAGGTGGAAAGGCTTCCACATGTCATTCCCATTTGGGCCCAATGTTAGGGCTATGTAAGCGTTGTGGGTTTGGGCCACGTTCGATGCTTGGGCTTTAAGTATTATTACCGGGGGCAATTTGGTCATTTTGGGAATTATGAGCCACGTGGCAGTTTCACATTCTTCCAGTGATTTTGGGTTCCACAAATGCCTCAACTTCACTTAGGAATTCAGGGAATCTTAAGGGAAGTAGGTTTTTTATAGTCTTGGAAAATCTTGTTTGAAGTAGGACTTCGTCTTCTCTTGTATCATTCTTGTGTGAAGCTTCCTTTACAAACTTTTTATTAGGGGTGGCAATGGGTCGTGTCGTGTCAGATTCGTGTCGTGTCATGAATTTTGTTTTACCCATTTATGCCTAACCCGAATCCGACCCGTTTAATAATCGTGTCAAGAATATCCAACCCGAACCCGACCTGTTAATAACCCGTGTAACCCGTTTAACCCATTTAATAAAAAGGTCATACTCAAAACCCAGTTAATCTATGACCCGTTTAACCCGTTTAACATATTTAATCTGTTTAAATTATAAGATTTAATAGATATTTAGGTAGGTAAATGGGTAGATATTTGGGTTAGTAATGACACGTTTATTAAATGGGTTAATATATATGCCAATATACGGGTTAACTTGTTAACTCGAAATCTACCCATTTATTAAATGGGTTAACAGGTCATTATACGGATTAACAGGTTGACCCGAAATCCACCCGTTTAATAAACGGGTCATAATGGGTTGACCCGAAAATGATCCAAAATTTTAATCGTGCGGGTTGACCCGGATAAATTTCGTGCGGGTTTCGAGTCGTGTCAAAAATTGCCACCCTTACTTTTTATTTGTTTTAATTAGCCTCCGAACTTGTAGGTTTGTCACATGCCCCCATTACAGCCATGAGCATCCGCTGAGAGCTTCTCGACTCCAATTCGCCTAAGGCGATTCCAGGGTAGGGTAAGACTGCTTCTAGGATGAAGGCTTGGATTGTTTCTTAAAGGAAGGCTTGAAGTGCTTCCAGGTGGAAGGGCTTGATGCGTTTCTAAGAGCAAGGCTTTGCAGGCTTTCTGGAGAAAGACTTAGAGTGTTTCCAGAAGGAAATACCTGTGGTGTTTCCCGGAGGAAGACCTTGATACTTCGTAGGGCAAAGTTTTGGATGCTTGGCAGGGGCAAAGGCTTTGGTGCTTCCCAAGGTGAAGGCATAGGTGCTTTGCATGGCGAAGGTTTTAGTGCTTCGCGGGAGTGAAGGCTTTGGATGTTTCACAGGAGCGAACGCTTTGGACGCTTCAAGGGGGGGAAGACTTTGGTGGTTTGTGGGGGCGAAGGCTTTGATGCTTCGCAAGGGTGAAGACTTTGGCTACTTCGCTGGGGCGAAGGCTTGAATGCTTCGCGGGGCGAAGGCTTGAATGCATTGCGGGGCGAAGGCTTTGGGTGCTTTGTAGGAGCGAAGACTTTGGTGTTTCATAAGGTGAAGGCTTAGGTACTTCGCATGGCGAAGGCTTTGGATGCTTCGCAAGGCGAAGGCTTTGGATGCTTCGCAAGTGCTTCACCAGGTGAAGGCTTAGGTGCTTCGTAGGGCGAAGGCTTGGTCGCTTCGCATAGCAAAGTTTTGGTTGCTTCATATGGCGAAGGCTTGGACACTTCGCAGGGCGAAGGCTTAGGTGCTTCGCATTGGCGAAGGCTTAGTTGCCTCGCAGGGAGAAGGCTTGGATGCTTTGCAAGGCAATGACTTTAGATGCTTCGCAGGGCGAAGGCTTTGATGCTTGGCAAGGTGAAGGCTTAGATGATTCACAGGGCGAAGGCTTGGATGCTTCGCAGGGTGAAGACTTGGATGCTTCGCAAGGCGAAGACTTAGATGCTTCACATGGCGAAGGCATAGGTGCTTCACATGGCGAAGGCTTTAGTGCTTTGTATGAGCAAAGGCTTTGGATGCTTTGCAGGAGCGAAGACTTAGATGCTTCGTAGGGTGAAGGATGGGATGCTTCGCAGGAGCGAAGACTTAGATGCTTCGCAGAGTGATGGCTTAGATGCTTCGCAGGATGAAAGCTTAGATGCTTCGCAGGGTGAAGGCTTAGATGCTTCGCAGGGCGAAGGCTTAGTTGCTTCGCAGGGCGAAGGTTTGGATGCTTCGATAACGAAGGCTTTGATGCTAAAGGGAATACGTTTTTGAAAATTGCATATGTTGAACAAATATGTTTGTACGTATTTAGAAAAAAATTTCAATCTTATTGATAATTCAAATGCAAGGTATGTGAATTTAGAAGACAACTTGAAAAGAAAACATGAAAGCCTCATATACTTCTATGTCTCTCTAATTTTGACATGCATCTAGTTGATGCAGATCACTTTTGAAGCTGACTCCTTAGATTTTTTGTGGGTCGATCCACGGCCTTCCCTTTTGACAAACTCGGTATGTCCCTCTTTGATGAGATTCAGGATATATCTCTTGAAGGATCTGTATTTCCCAATGTTATGCCTATAACATTCGTGGTAGGCTTATCACTTCGTTTTATCGTTCTTCTCTTGATCACCTTTGACCTGCTCTGGCTTCTTGAACTAGGGTTTGTCCTTTATCTTATTGGGGATCTGATGGACTAGTATTGTGAATTGCATATTAGGCTTCTCGATGGTTGAGGCATTAGGAGGTTGGCTAGCCTTGCAATTGTTGAATCCCCTCATAGAAATATTTACCACTAACATCCTCTTTGCATGGTGATGACCGTTGGGAGGCTTTCTCGCTCATCTCGGCATGATTTAGCGCATGTGCAACACTCTTTTCATCTTTCCAGCATGCATAACGCTCTGCTAGTGCATTTCCCATGAAAATGTCTCCGTAGAGCTAGTTGTCCCGAGGAAGCCCTTGTTTGAACGTCATTACAGCAACAAGGTCACTACAGCCAACAATTCGAGACTTTTCCTCGCAGTACCTCCAAATGTATTAGTGGAGGCTTTCTTTTGCTCGCTTCCAGATGGAGAAGAGATTGTCTTCCTTTACCTCCACTGTACGAAGCTACGAGTACTCCTTCACGAATACCAGAGCCAACTCTTCAAAAGAAGCGATCGACCTCCGGGAGAGATGATTGAACCACATCATGGTTTGACCTTGAAGAGAGGCTTGAAACACTTTGCACATGAGTGCATCATTATGTCTATGTGGAACCATGACTCCCCATTAGTAATCTATGTGTTTCACCGGGTCTGAATTTCCTTTGAACTGATTGAAGTTCGGCATTGAAAATCTCTGTGGGAACGACTCCTCCTCAATATCTCTCAAAAAGGGTGTGGATTGTTGAATTTGGCAGCATAGATAGTCTTCTAAGTCGCCATCACGCTAAGCACGAAGGTGCTAGTCCAACATCCTTGGAAGATCATTAGCGTGTAGTTCACCTCGCTGAGGCGGTGAGTCATTATGCGCTATCCGTCGGGAACCTCCCCAAGCCTCTCCCCTTGACCTCAGAGGTAGCGCAGGTGAGTAAGGCTCATCCTCCCCCTCACCGCCGTCAGCAGATCGTCTTGGGGTTTTATGTGGAGTCTGATGTTGCCCCCTGCTCCCATGTGAGTGCTCCACCTGTGAAGCTTCCTCAACCTTACTTCCAAGCCGCTCATATACTGATGGACTTGGGCGTTGTGGGCTCTTTTCTCTGCGGATGTGACTTTCCTCACCAGAGTCATCTAGCAATGTGTCCCGAGACATTGTTCAGCATCGAACCGTTTCCTTCCCCGCGCGCCTTGGAACATCCTCTTGTCTTCCACGCGAGGTGGAATGTCTTTCTGGTTCTTGGGCTGTTCCTTCTGCTAGGAGTCGCTGAAAAAGCTCTGACTGAAGTTGAACTTGGCTGCTCAACCTTTCTACTTGTTGTGCCAAGTTGGCCTGGAGAGATTGGTGGTGACTCCTCCCTGAGATGTCGTTGCGAATGAGCGCAGATCCATGCTTGCAGTGGGCTGACTCTGCCTTGATTCTCCTCCCACCATCCGTTCACTTATTTGCTGCAAGGTTGAAGTTCCTCTCCCTAGCGTAGGCTCCTAGGTTGCTGGAGAAGGGAACGCTCCGAAACTGAAGGTTGGCATCCTTCCATGCGTCTCCATGGGCGCTTCTATGGACACTCATCAAGGACGAATTGGGCGTGCCTCCGGAGTCTCTATGCGAGCTTCATTCCTTGTCTGAGCAGTTGAGGTAGAAACACCTTCTCTAGCTGAACGAAAAGATCGCCGAACCTTAGCCATGCTCGATCAGAGAAGCTTGAATGGAAAGTTGTTGTCGAACGATGAACACGTTCAAGATCTTCGAACAACGTTATGAACGATGAACGTAGTAAGATGAACGATGTACAATCGTGAGAGCTTCTTCTTAAATATCTTCAAGCTCTCAAAGAAAGCACCAATTGTTGAACCAGAATTCGTCCTTTAAACTCAAAAGACTCAAGGATCTCTGCAAACAAGTAAACAATAAGCTATCGTTCGTTTAATGATCAAGACCCAGGGGGTGTTCGACCAAGAACGCTCCAATGTTTAAGTCAGCTTCGAAAGAGAAATCTTAAGAGCTTAAGTAGCGTTGAACAAAATTACCTTTATTGGAAAACGTGTTCCCCTTATATAGGGGTGAGTGAGATGTTCAATTTCCATAGTTTCGATGTGAGACAAATGCTGCTCAATTTGTGTGCTAACACGTGTTACACATATCAAGGGTGGAAAAACTTCCCCGTGTCATTCCCATTTGGGCCCAATATTAGGACTATGTAAGCGTTGTGGGCTTGGGCCCCGTTCGATGCTTGGGCTTTAAGTATTATTACTGGGGGCAATTTGGTCATTTCGGGAATTATGAGTCATGTGGCAGCTTCACATTCTTCCGGTGATTTTGGGTTTTACAATATAGATATTAACACGGTCTATAGCTAAGGAAATAATATGTCAATATCTATTAATATTATGTCATGATACTGGTGTCTTATAAAAATTGATCTCAAAGGTAAAACTCGAACACCAGCACAACTTCGAGTGGAAGGTAATAATAGCTCATCTCTAAATAAATTTAGAAAATGGAGGTAGTCTTGACTAGTCATTTCCTATTCATCCTAAAGCCTAATCATGAATTCTATACGTCGGGTAAGAGAAGGATGAGGGTCGGAAATAGGGAAGATAGATGGCACAACGACATCATCTGGATGATTGTGAAAACACTCATCCTCACGGCCATCCGGAATATGCGAAGGAGGTGAAGAAAGCGCAGAAGACAAAGAACAACAATTACTCATTTAAGAGAGAGAGGAGGGGGGGGGGGGGGGGGGAGGGTCTCTAGCAGGTTGTGTGTTGTTCCCCAAACTATTATAATGCCAATAATATAATGAAGTAGGGTGAGCATTTTTTCGCATATTAGGTGCGCTTTTTTTTTTTCCTGAATCTCATTAAGTGCTTGTTGACATAAACCTAATCTCATAAATTATATTTATTTATTCAAAGAAATATTTAAACCTAATCTCAAAAATTTAAATATTAAACCATAAACTCGAAAATTACTTCATGCAGAGTATTTATGTGTTTTAAATATTGTTGAAGCAGAAATCGTCTGGTTCTGTGAAATTCCTTCTCGATCTCTACACACAATAACAAAAATCAAACGAGGTTAAGGTTGAATCCCAGGGCGGTGGTTCAACCGTAAACGCTCTGATGCTTAAGTCAGTTTTATGAGAGAATAAACCAACAGAGTGTTTGTAGGAATTTTCTATTACCTTCAAAAGTGAAATGTGGTCTTCTATTTATAGTGAAGTCTTGAGGGTCATCGGAGCGTCTGATTGGTTGAAGGGGAAAATATTAAATAAGTGATTGTACCGAGTGTAATCACTTATTTATTAATGGATAAATAATTCACTGGGAAATTATTTATTATCGACATTGATCTGATTAATTAATATATTTAGCTGGTAAATATATTAAATTAATGCGGAGACCGTTACATGTCGATGTCAATTTTATCGAGGGTAATATCAGCATTATGAGAATTGTTGGCCACGTGGCGGCTCCTGGATATTCCGGTAATTTACGGCTCCACAAATGCCCCACATCGTTTAGGAATTCGAGGAATCCTAAGGGATGTAGTCTCCTTGTGGTTCCAGTAAATCACGTCTTAATATTTTGTCTAGGAGTAGGACTCCTCTTTCTTGGATGTAGCTGGAGATTAACTTTGATCTTGTCCCAAAAAGGAATTCTTTGGGCTTGTAGTCCTTCCTTGAGTTGGTTTTGTGAGCCCAATTCACTACTAGGGTTTGTTTAATTTTTTTTATTTAAATGAGGGCATGTGACCCTTATTTTTATAAAGAAAATCAAACCCTAATAGTGGCTTAGGGCTAAAGGAGCTCGTCTGATTTTATTTGCTGTTGTGGTGAAGAAATTCTGCTTCGCCGTCTGTTAGGTAGAACCCTTTTCATCTTCTTGTTTTTTTTTATCTCGATGGTACTGGTCGCTTTTACATTTTAGAAGACATTGCAAAAAAGAACACAAGTGAAATTGGTGGCCCCCTCATGTGCTCTCATTGTGTACGCCGGCAGGGTGCTTGCACTTTTGCAGATTGCCAAAAATTGCCAAAAGAAAAAAGTGAGAAGAAACCTGCAGAGGCTGCAGCACATGGTTCTTTGTCACGGACAGACTGTGATGGCAGGCGGGCCCCCCGAGCAGAAGATTGTCTGCCGCAATTTTTCCCTCTACTGCTTTTTCTTCTTTTTTTTACAGCAATTTTTGTTTTTTTTTTCTTCTTTTAACGCGCATGTAACGCCGTATCTTTTTTTTCCGTTGTAGCGCTCATCAGAGCAAAGCAAAGCTTTGTCCTTTGCTTTTGTATTTTTTTAATTGTTTCCTTTTGTCGTAGCCTAGCAAGCTTTTATGTATACTATATATTATTTTAATATATATTATATATATTATTTCTCTTTTGTTTAGTTTCGATCTTTTGCAGATTCTGAGAGTTCTGGATGTTGGATTGCAACGATTCAAGCGGTGGTGCACTCTACTCTCCGAGACAATCATTTTAAGATGCATGAAGACATACTTTTGGTGGGGTCTCAAAGAACTCATTTTTATGGAGTAACCATCGCGAGACCATCTGGTGGTGTATCCGAAACTTGTTGTAGCTTCTGTCTTCAAGAGATGATAGACTTGACATCAAGACACTCCTCTATTTGACTCATTTGTGATGCTTTGTGGATAGAAGAGTTTGACGCATTGGTGGACTTTTCATCTTCAAGTGCGGGTGGAGCCAACATCAAGACCTTCAACGGGTGAGTCATGAAGTTCCATGACTTGAAGTGTGACGAGTCACAAAACGATGCGCACTCCAACTTCGGGGCGAGGTGCCCTACACTGCAGTGAGGGTTATGCTATAGTACAAGGCAAGGTGCAGCAGAGCGCCACCAAGGTGCAGCAGAGTGCAAGACGCGAGATGCAACAGAATGCAAGGCGAGGTGCAACAGAGTGCAAGGCGGGACATGGTGCGACCACAAGACGAGGTGCAGTAGAGTGTGAGGCGAGGTGCAGCAGAGTGCAAAGCGAGGAGTGTTGTAAGTGCGAGGCGAGGAGTCCCATCACTTGGAGTTCGATGTGTCACAACCCAGCAGAGTGGGAGCAGGGTGCAGCGGAGTGCGACGCGAAGTGCAGCAGAGTGGGAGCAAGGTGCAGCGGAGTGCGACGCGAAGTGTAGCAGAGTGTGACGCGAGGTGCAACTACAAGGTGATGCGTACTGCAAGTGCTAGGCGAGGTGCAGTAGAATGCAACACGATGTGCAGCAGACAGCCAAGTGAGGTGCAGCAGTGTGCAAGACGAGGCATCGTGCAATTACAAGGCGAGACATGCTACAAGTACGAGGCGAGGAATGCTGCAAGTGCGAGGCGATGCATGGTGCAACTACAAGGTGAGATGTGCAAGTACGAGGCGATGAGTCCCATCACTTGGAGTGTGACGTGTCACTACCCAGCACGAGGCTTGTTCCAGATGCAAGGCAGAACATAGAATGGAGGATCGATCATGCCCCCTGCAAAGCTCGAGACGTCGTACATCATCACCTAATTGAAGGAAGAGAGCTTGGAGATTCCATCATCTAGATGCTGAAGCCAAATGGCGCGAAGACACACATGAAACCAAACCATCGTTTCGTCTTGGAGTTAAAAGTCAAGCTGCTTTGTAGTCGTCGCCGACTCAAGCAGTGGTGAAGTTGTTTTGTGAAGCCAACTATGACATGTAAGCGATGTTGAGGAGGTTTCCCCCATTGTTTGAAGAAGGTCATGGAAGATGCGTCACTGGAAGTCACGATGGGATGATCGAAGGCCTACAAGGCTTGCTCATAGGTTGACAGAGAGACTTTGAGGTCGTGCCGCTCCTCATGATGAGCTTCATGATTCTTTTTTGCTCATAGATCGATCTTAGCATTGAATACATGTTTGAGCATTCAACTTGTGAATTGCCAACTTCTTTAATTTTCATTAATAGAAGCCTTCCATTTTTTTTTGGAGTGTTTTTTGATTTTGGTAGATTTGATCTTTGTGTAGTAAATTTGGACTTCTGACTTCATTTTAACTCCGAATCGAGTGTCGTTGGTGGGTTGGAAAGCTGAGTTCCATACCTTTCTAATTCCACCAAGCTTGTTCCAAGACGCTCTGAATTGAGCCTTGTAGGTTAGGTCGAATCTTGTGCTCGTGCGCTGATTCATGCAGTTGACCTTTGTGTGCAAAAATATTTACGGGGAACTCGTCACAACTTGGAATTGAGTGAGATTAACGGCGTTGGAAAGCATACTTCCATAGATTTCTAAATCCATCGACCTCATGTCAGGGTGATCAAAATTCAGTGGTATATGACTGAATTAATCTCGTACTCGTGCGCTGGTATGTGCAGTTGACCTTCATGTACAAAAACGTTCGCTGGGAACTCTTCACAACTCAGAATTGAGTGAGGTCAAAGGCGTTGGAAATCTGACTTCCGTATATTTTTAGGGCCATCAAGTTCATGTTAGGGTCGGAAAAATTGAGCGAGCTATGGTCGAATGAAGTTTAATCCCGTGCACTGAAATGCAGAATTGGACTTCGCATGTTAAAACATTTGACCACTGTTTGTCATGGCCTGGTGGTTACCCCTCTTGGTGGGGTTGGAAGCATTTTTTTAGTAGCTTTCTAACTCCAACAATTCAAGTTCTTGGATGGTTTCATGTGCCTCACTGAGACGAGCCTTGAACGCTTCGCGTGGCGAAGAAGTGGCGTGGTCCACATTGTGAAGACTTGTTGTTCTTTGCATGGAAAAAACTTTGAGTTCTTCGCATGGTGAAGGCTTGGAGTGCTTCGTATGACAAAGGCTTGGAGTGCTTTGCATGGCAAAGACTCGGGTGCTTTGCATGGCAAAGGCTTGGAGTGCTTCACGTGGCGAAGATTTGGGGTGCTTCGCGGGGTGAAGGCTTGGAGTGCTTCGCATGGCGAAGGCTTGAAGTGCTTCGCGGGGCGAAGACTTAGAGTGTTTCACGAGGCGAAGGCTTAGAGTGCTTCGTGTGGTGAAGGCTTGGAATGCTTCGTATGACGAAGGCTTGGAGTGTTTCTCATGGAAAAGACTCGGGTGCTTTGCATGGTAAAGGCTTGGAGTGCTTCACATGGTGAAGACTTAGGGTGCTTCGCGGGGCGAAGGCTTGGAGTGCTTTTCATGTCGAAGACTTAGAGTGCTTCACGGGGTGAAGGCTTAGAGTGCTTCACGTGGCGAAGGCTTGGAGTGCTTCGAATGACAAAGGCTTGGAGTGCTTTGCATGGCGAAGACTCGGGTGCTTTGCATGGAAAAGGGTTGGAGTACTTTGCGGGGCAAAGACTTAGAGTGCTTCGTGTGGTGAAGGCTTGGAGTGCTTCGCATGGCGAAGACTTAGAGTGCTTCGAATGGCGAAGACTTAGAGTGCTTCGAATGGCGAAGACTTGGAGTGCTTCGCGAGGCGAAGGCTTGGAGTGCTTCGCGTGGTGAAGGCTTAGAGTGCTTCGCATGGCCAAGACTTAGAGTGCTTCGAATGAAGAAGACTTGGAGTGCTTCGCGAGGCGAAGGCTTGGAGTGCTTCGCGTGATGAAGGCTTGGAGTGCTTCGCATGACAAAGGCTTGGAGTGCTTCGTATGGCGAAGACTCTGGTGCTTTTAATGGCAAAGACTTTGAGTGCTTCACGTGACGAAGACTTGGGGTGCTTCGCGGGGCGAAGGCTTGGAATGCTTCGCAAGGAAAAGGCTTAGAGTGCTTCGCATGGCGAAGGCTTAGAGTGATTTCTAAACAAAAGCGTAGGCGATAAGACAATTTCATTAGACGTTGAAACGAAACATCTTTAATCTTATTGAAAGATGCTATGTGAACAAAGTAGGCACTGAGCTGGATTTTAACCACAAAATTTGTGTCTTCGATGATGAGTTGGTCACTGATTCAGTTTCTTGGTTGTTCCCTACAACTCAGACTCGGTAATGATGATGTCCACGTGGATCATCTTTTGAGCGGGTTCCTGGGGGTCTTTGTTTCTGAGACAATCCGTTGCCTTTTTTCTGACGTACTCGGTGCAGTGTCCTTCCTTCAAGAGAGCCTGGAGGAATCTTTCAAAAGTCTGGCAAGAGCTTATGTCGTGTCCATAACAATTGTGATAGGCACACCATTTTGTCTTGTCGGCACTCTCCTGGTTGCCTTTGACGGGGGCTGATCTTTCAAACCACGGTTTTTCCTTTATCTGATTGTATATTTGGAGGAAAGGTACCAAAAACTGTGTGTTTGGATTTGCACCCGCGTACGTGTTGGATGACGGGCTCTCTTTGCGCTTGTTGCTTTCTCGACTGAGTTCCCGCGGTGGGCATCATCCTTTGGCTGCACAAACGCCTTTGTGAGATGTCCATCTTCCTCAACGTGGTTGGCGGCATGTGTGGCTTTTTTTCTCGCCCTCCCAGCATGCACGTCGCTCCCCCAGGGAAAGTATCTTGGTGAGACTTCGGGCGTTGCTCATGACGATGTCTTCGTAGAGCTGGCTCTCCCGAGGTAGGCCTTGCTTAAAATTAAAATAATAAATAATTAGATAAAATAATTTATTTTGTGATATTTTTGTTTAAATAAATAAAGCTTGTAGTTTGGAGTATTTTGGCGAAATAATCGTCCCGATCGGAATTATAACGAAGAAATTATGGACCATTTTTGGTGAAGTATTACTAATTAATTTTGCAGCCCAAATTAATCCAAGCACAGATTATGATGAGCCCAAAATCAATTTTTGAGAAGCAGCAGCCCAAATAATTGTTGCAGCCATTTCTTTTCCGGCCCAGGCCCCGCGCACCAGACAATCTGTACGGCCCGCTAACACTCGGCCCATGACCTGCCAGCACAGCCCACTTGCCTACGCCAGGCCCGTACGTCTGTACAAGTCTTCACACAATAGCTCAGTTGCACGCCTGGTTCAGTCGGCCCGTCTGCCTCTAAGCCCGCACGCCATAAGACCAGTTCATCACGCCACCAGGCCACCAAACCATCTGAGGCAGCCCAACCACTCGCCTGCACGCCCACCAGCCTGGCCCGCTTGCATCGCCTGTCCAACCCATGCCGCCTGGCCCGCATCTGCCTCCAGTCCAGTCATTCAGCCCGTTGCAGCCTTCAACCTACCCACGCGTACGGCTCGGCTGTGCACCAGGCCACCAAACCACCCGAGCAGCCCAACCACTCCTTTCAGCCTGTAGTCACCTAACCCAGCCCATCCGTCCCTACTGTTCCAGCCACAGTGGCCCAGCCCGTACAACTGCTCCCATTTTCTATTATTTCTCTGATTTTCCAGTACAAATCAATCCCAAAAATCAAACCTAATTTCATCTTTCATCATCATTTTCCATCATTTCCTTTTGTAACATTTTATTACTATTTTTATATTTTATTTTGTATTTTATTTTTAGTTCTTTGGCCTCCCTCTATAAATAGGGAGGCATTTCACTTGTCAAGGAGAGTCTCAATTTTGAGTAGTTTTTAGTCCTAGTTTAGTTCATGTTTCTCTCTTCTCTTAATTCTTCTTTTTCTATTTTTAGATTTATTTTGGGACCATTTTAACTTCTTGTAGTTTCTTTTATTTAATTAGCTTTCTTTTAATTCTTGTTCTTAATTTATATTAATCCTTAATTTTGTGTCTTCTTTACTTTGTTCTTGTGATTTTTCTTTGAGATCTCTTAAACACATTTTATGCTTTCCTTAAGAAATACCTAGGCCAAGTATTTCCGAAATGATTCTAGAATTTAAGTCCGCATTCTTATGTTTTATCCTTCATCTTCATAAGGTTCTAGCCGCTGTTCGGTGTTCCTTATGAATAACATTCCATTGTTTCCATCCATTTTCGGAATCACAAGCTGTTCTTGGATTCTGAAAGTGTAACTTTCGTCCCTTTACTAAAATTCTTATTATTGTTTCAGTTTATTTATAATTCAATATATGTGTTGGTATTTTCTTTCTAACATTTGTAATTGAAAGATACAATCTCCATGTGTTTTACTTTTTGAATTTCATCTACTTCATATGTTTTAGTGTTTAACCTTCAATTTAACGCTAAGTGTTTATGATCGCTGTTCGGTGCACTTAGAAGAGGATTGAAGCGATTTAAATGTTTGACACACGTTGAAATCAATAACGTAAGGTGAATCGTATTATAAGTGTTTATGACTGTTCGGTGCATTTATAATATTGAAAAATGTATGCATGTATTTGAGATGATTAAGGTAGAATTTCGTGATTGGTTCAATATAAGCATGATGTTAGAGTGTTGGTAAAAATATGCGTTTGAAGAAAGTTCACTTGCATAAAAGTTAAAGTAGAAGTAGAATTAAGTTCTTAATTATTTTTACTTGCTTTCTTTATTATATGATTACAATCTTTCAAACCCCCCATCTAATTCTTTATTCTTTTATTATTTAATTCTTTATTCTTTTATTCTTTTATTCTTTATTTCATTAATTCTTTTATTATTTTTAATTCATTTATTATTTAATTCTTTATTATTTGATTATTTAATTACTTAATTATTTAATTATTTAATTCTTTAATTCATTATTATTTGATTATTCATTATTCTTTTTAACTAACATATGATTAATGTTCCCTAATTTCCCCGGTTAAGAACGATCCATATTTACAAATACTACAACTACAAAAAAAGGGTTAAAATTGCACAACACCCGAATTACGTGTTTAATTTAATGTGTAGTTTGGGCGTTATCAATTTTTGGCGCCGTTGCCGAGGAAATTGAAAACCATTTTTAATATGTTGGTGTATGTATATAAATTGTGTATATTATACTTGTTTATATTTATTTTATTTTATTTTGGTTCTTATTTTATTTGTTCATAACTTTTACTTACTTGTTTACAATTCTTATACTTGTTTTTATTTTATTTATCCATCTTATTTTTGTTCTTATTATTTTTGTTTATATTTTTTATTTTTAGTTTTATATTTGTACATATTATACTTGTTCTTAATGTTTATCTTTATACATGTTCATATTGTACTTGTTTATTATTTTTATTTATTTTTATACTTGTCATAACTTTTATTTTTATGCTTGTTCATAGTTTGATTCTTACAATTGTTCTTTCATCATTTGTTTATAATGTTCATACTTTACTTGTTCTTTTCATTTTTGTTCATAAATGTTCATAATTTTTTTTTATATACTTGTTCATATTATAATTGTTTATGTAAATTTAAAATTTTATTTTACTTGTTCATTTTATACTTATACATACTTGTTTATAATTGACTTTCATTTATGTTTGTTTATAATTCATATACATGTCATATTATGTTTGTTCATACTTGTACATAATGTTCATTCTTTTTACTTGTTCATAAGTGGATATTGTACATGTTCACTTTTCCTTATTTTACTTTTAGTTCTATTAGTTGTTGTAATTATGAGAAAAAAAATTAATAAAAAAAACATAAAATTCGTAAAAAAAAAATTATTTCATTTATTTAATTATTAAATTCTGAAAAAAAATATTTCATTTATTTAATTATTTGTGGATGTATTTATTTTATTTTATTTTTGGATATATTTATTTAAGTTGTATATTATTTGTGGATATATTTGTACATCTTTGTCTTTTTATTCATAAATTGTTCATACTTGTGAATAAATTGTGCATATGTAAATTGTCATGTTATATTTGTAAATTGTGCATAAAAACGTACTTGTAAATAATTCGTGCATTCATGCATTAGTCTCGGCTATATGTAGCTCACTTGTTCTTCGAAGTTTAGATTTTGATCTTTAATGAGTGAAGACTCTTTTGTTAACCCTCACCTACGGTGATTGTTAACACTTGAGTTATCTTAATTCCTCTGGAGTAAGAAATTTTCGAGGGTGGTGTCTAGGATAAGAGACGGTACTCATAACGGGTTTTGGGTCTAAGAAAGGGACATCAATGGAGTTTAAGCCTCGGGATGTCTCGAAACTAGCTCTGCCTCTTGTGTTTATTCTTGCTAACCTAGTCACTTTGAACTTGCCCAAATAGTTGAATTAATCCAAGATATTTACTTGGGCCGCACAGACGTATAAGGCTTCATCTAAACTTTGAAGCTATGTGAACTATATATCTTTGACTTCCCCCAACATGTAAATATTGTTTATATCTTAACTTACATTATTTGTCATGACAAATTTTATTTGCATCTTTAGTTTAACTAACTTACATCCTTTATTTAACTTGCATCTTTAATCTAATTTGCATTACTAACTAACGTGCATCTCTATCTAGGCTGGATGGACGTTAAACTTCAAGCGCTTGTTGGTGAGGCAACCCAATGTATTCCCGGGATGTGAAGGAGTCATCAACGCAGATTTGCTATCTTTCTACCCTTCACTCTCATTTATTTTGTTTATTTATTATTTTCTTGTTTTATTTTCGTAAATCCTCTTCCGTACTTTGATTCTATGTTCAATTACTTTTTATTTTCTTACATTGAGGACAATGTAGAATTTAAGTGTGGGGGAGTGTTTACAATTTTAATTGTTCAATAAAATTGTTTTAAAAAAAATTAATTATTCAAAAAATAAAAAATTTGTTTATTTCTTTCTTAACGTTTTTTGTTTTAACTTAGTGTTTTTACGAGTATTAAGTTGTCCTTTAACTTGTCAGTGATATAAATGAACGGAAACGAATATGTTATGACTATAAAGATGATCACTATAACTTGAATTCGTTTGTTAATATTTTCTGATTAAGTGTTATAACTTGTAGATAATGCATGTAAATTGGTACATAACGAGCATGTTAAGATAAGTATGAATCATTTGAACCTTATGTGAGCTTTAGAACCTTATATACATCTTTGATGAGTGATTCATAAGTCTTTGTTTAAATTGATATACATATGCCCCATAACTGCTTGCAATAGATCTTAATGAACTCTAGAGTACTAGAACTTATTCCATGTGATTTTCAAAGATTTTAAGTCAATAAACTCTCTGATTTTGGATATGATTAAGGCATTAGGGTTAGCACCACAAATTCAAACATTCATGTTCCCTATTTTGTGCGCACAAGTTACGACCCCCTTAGTTTTAACCCATTTGAGCCCACATAAGCCTTTCTTTCATCACCATGATTATCTAAACACTTGAGCTTAGTATAGACATCTTTCACCCTTATTCCAAGGACTCTGTTGATGACATAAAGATTATATGAAGAGAAATTCATGATGTTTGATGACTTTATGTATATGGATTTACTTACTCAAACTTTGTTGTACTTTTAACACATTATTACCTTGATATATAAAAATGAAAAAAAAAAATGAAAAAAAAAAGAAAAAAAAGTATTGAGTTTCTATCAAGGTAATAAAGTTTGATTATGTAATGTTTGAGTTAAGTCCTTTATATTTGTAAATCCAACACAAAGAATGAATTTGAGACCCAACATGATGAAATTTGGCCTATGTCCGATGTGATGAATTCAGGATATTATTGCACTAAGGTCGGGAAATTATGTTATGTTTTGGGAATCTTTTGAGTCTTGGAACGAATTTTGAGCACCACTTGTCCTATATGTTCCTTGACCCTAAACTTAGCCCCATTACAACCTTCGTAAAGACCTTATGATCCTTAAGATGGTAAATTTTGATTAGTGGAGTCAATCACTTGAGTAAGTTTATGGTTTTGGTTCATTTGTGCAAGTATGTTTTGTTTTATCATGAGGTGTTTGTTTGAAATTTTGCAAAAGTACTTCATTTCTATTATGTGAGCATTTTTCTCACATATTTTGAGTGCAAACACAAACCCTTACAAGATTGAGTGAATTTATGGGTGCATATCATTGTGAGTTGATTCATACTTGTTTTATTCATGTTGAGATCCATTTTACCATATTTACTCATTATCTTACTTGTTAAAACATTTTGTTACAATGTATTAACTCTTGAATTCCATATGTTTAATTGCTTTAAGTGAAAATTTTTGATGCCATGATAATAATGAAATATTGAGACAAATGGTTAAGGGTTTACTTGTTTTGAATTCTTAGTTTAATTTTAGTATTTGCTAGGGACTAGCAAAGTTTAAGTGTGGGGGTATTTTATAGGTCCTCAAATAAGCATTATTTTATATTATTTTATATTATTTTATACCCTTATACTTGACTTTTAATATTAAAATAATAAATAATTAGATAAAATAATTTTTTGTGTGATATTTTTGTTTAAATAAATAAAGTTTGTAATTTGGAGCATTTTGGCGAAAGAATCGTCCCGATCGGAATTATAACGAAGAAATTATGGACCAATTTTGGTGAAGTATTACTAATTAATTTTGCAGCCCAAATTAATCCAAGCCCAGATTATGATGAGCCCAAAATCAATTTTTGAGAAGCAGCAGCCCAAATAATGTTGCAGCCATTTCTTTTCCGGCCCAAGCCTCGCGCACCAGCCAATCTGTACAGCCCGCTAACACTCGGCCCATGACCCGCTAACACAGCCCACTTGCCTATGCTAGGCCCGTACGTCTGCACAAGTCTTCACGCAGCAGCTCAGTTGCACGCCTGGTCCAGTCGGCCCGTCTGCCTCCAAGCTCGCACGCCAGAAGACCAGTTCATCACGCCACCAGGCCACCAAACCATCTGAGGCAGCCCAACCACTCGCCTGCACGCCCACCATCCTGGCCCGCTTGCATCGCCTGTCCAACCCATGCCGCCTGGCCCGCATCTGCCTCCAGTCCAATCATTCAGCCCACTGCAGCCTTCAACCTACCCCACGCGTACGGCCCGGCTGTGCACTAGGCCACCAAACCACCCGAGCAGCCAACAACTCCTTTCAGCCTGCAGTCACCTAACCCAGCCCATCCGCCCCTACTGTTCCAGCCATAGTGGCCCAGCCCGTACAACTGCTCCCATTTTCTATTATTTCTCTGATTTTCAGCACAAATCAATCCCAAAAATCAACCTAATTTCATCATTCATTATAATTTTTCATCATTTCCTTTTGTACTACTTTATTATTATTTTTATACTTTATTTTGTATTTTATTTTTAGTTCTTTATGGCCTCCCTCTATAAATAGGGAGGCATTTCACTTGTAAAGGAGAGTCCCCCATTTTGAGTAGTTTTTAGTCTTAGTTTAGTACATGTTTCTCTCTTCTCTTAATTCTTCTTTTTCTATTTTTAGATTTATTTGGGGACCATTTTAACTTCTTGTAGTTTCTTTTATTTAATTAGCTTTCTTTTAATTCTTGTTCTTAATTTATACTAATCCTTAATTTCATTTCTTCTTTACTTTGTTCTTGTTATTTTTCTTTGAGATTTTTAAACACATTTTTATGTTTTCTTTAAAAAAATACCTAGGCCAAGTATTTCCGAAATAATTCTAGATTTTAAGTCCGCATTCTTATGTTTTATCCTCCATCTTCATAAGGTTCTAGCCGCTGTTCGGTGTTTCTTATGAATAACATTCCATTGTTTCCATCCACTTTCGGAATCACAAGCTGTTCTTGGATTCTGAAAGTGTAACTTTCGTCCCTTTACTTAAATTCTTTTTATTGTTTCGGTTTATTTATAATTCAATATATGTGTTGGTATTTTCTTTCTAACATTTGTAAATGTGAATACAATCTCCATGTGTTTTACTTTTTGAATTTCATCTACTTCATATGTGTTTAGTGCTTAACCTTCAATTTAACGCTAATTGTTTATGACCGCTGTTCGGTGCACTTAGAATAGGATTGAAGAGATTTAAATGTTTGACACACATTGAAATCAATAACGTAAGGTGAATCGTATTATATGACAGGGCCCACCCCGATTATCGCCTCGATAATCGGGAAGCATCCTGCTCCCGTCTGACAATCGAATCCAAAAAACCGGAAAACTAATTACTATTACAACACACCCATTGTCAGACCAGGGAGATTAAACAAATACAACCGTCTGGACGTCAAGTCCACAGTTTCACAGAGCAAAATTACAAAACAAGTTAAAGAAACAAGTCCTACTCTGTGAACTAACTACTCCGCAACGGAAAACTTTATGCCTCCGCCTCTGCCTCGGCGCTTGTCCCCGCACTTGTACCACGACCTGGAGGGAATTTAAAACAACAAAGTGTGAGTGGACCGAAACATAAGTTTTACAGGAAAAACAGTTTTTCCGAAATCGGGTTCGCCCTCCAGTTTTGTAACACGCATGCATAACCAAATATTCAAAATTTGCATATTAACTTTTGAAAACTCTTTTTCCGAAACACATGAAAAACGTTAAAAAGGATCGCCATATTCATGTAAAAACCATTTAATAATGCCATGGTTTCAGAAACCGTCATTTTGAAACGTTAATTGCACAATTCCAAGTAAACCGTGAATCAATAACCACAATTATGCCGTTGGATCCATCCGAGTCTTTAAACTCAACATTAGGCCTTCCCGGGATATCAACGAGTCTTTTAAACTCAAAACATGATTAATAGGCCTCGGGGTATCATAATAATCGAGTCTTTAAACTCAATTCGGGTCTTTAAACCCAATTTTCGGGCCCGCCCCCGTCATCAACATACCGGGTCTTTAAACCCAAAACCAGATCCAACCATTAACTGGGTCTTTAAACTCCAAAACCGTTTTTAAACATAATAAACCAGGATTCATCACAAACCGTTTTCCCAACATTATTCCGAAAACATTTCTCATCATAACAGGACTTATGTCCGAATTCACATGCAAACTCCAACACATGCAATTTCCAAAAATTACTTCACAATGTGATCAAACATCATAAATCCGAAACATGCATATTCATATCAGGTACTTCATCAAAATCATCACGCATGCAATAGCAAAAACCGTAATCTCGAAATGCGTGAAATACGATAAATATCTCGAAAAACGTGGAACATGTAAAACCGATATATCATATCACCATCATAAAATCATAGGTAAAACCATGAGATAAATAAGCAAAATAGTCATGCATGCCCAATTTAGAAATCAAAAGGTCCACTCACGATTTTAGGACGCGTCAATCGCGCCCCGCGCGCTCCTCCGTAGCTTCGGAAGTGTCCGGGCCTGTAAAAATGTACAAGAAAGGTTACAAACATCCTCAAATAGCTCGTATGATTTTTCCCTAATTTCCCGGATTTTTCGGCGAAATAAACCTTAAGGACCTAAACTTCCGGGCTCCCGAGATTATCCCGAACGACTCCTGAACAACTCGAATCCTAAAGGAAAAATGTTAAATAGACGGGAAAGGCGCAATTCCAAGTTGACCGTGATCGGAGATGACATCGTACGCGCCGTCACGCGCCGCCCAAAGTGGCTGCGCGTGAAGGCCACGCGCCAAGCTACAGTGTCATCGTCCCTACCTGGATAGCCTGATAAACGGGTCTGTCACCCGCGACACAACCCGACCAGTTCAAGCTCAATTCTCAAACAATTCCTCCCATTTTCAATCCTATTATCTTCTCTAACCTATTAATTTCAGGTCTGTGTCGATGACTAACCTCGACTGACACCAAATCGGCCCAACTCAAGCTCGAACAGTCGAACAAGTCGACTTCTGGAACTCACCCTACACGGTTCCATTTCCAAATTGATTTCACCAGTAGCATAAAGGGACCCATACGAACACAATAGCACAAACAATGAACTCGTCGTTACCTGGAAGTCGTCGTCCTCAAGCTCGAAATTCTCAAACCAGGGAGCTCCGTTCTTGGCCAATTCGTGAGTGTCGTCCTTCGAATTCGACGTGGTTGGTTCCCTCTTGCTCCCAGGAGACTAGAATGGCCCTTGTCTTCGAACAACAAGCCTCAGAAATCGAATTCAAATTTTTCCCTCCAACTGGTTCTTCTCTGAACTGGTACCTGGGTTCCTGAGCAATCCTTGCTCAATTTGCATGATTTTGTGCACGGTTAAGCTGCTGCTGCTCCCAGAAAACTCTCAGTGTGTCTAGTGTGATCCCTAAACCAGTAGAAACTGAATTCTGAAATTTCCCCAAAAACCCGAAACTGATTTCTCACTGTTTCTCTCAATCTCTCTCAGTCACTCCTCAGCAGCATGATCCCAAATGAGTTCCCAGACTCAAAGGCGACCAGGTAATCGATCAAAGCGGCCAGCAACCCGTGGGAAACCGTCTGAGATTTTTCTGAAAATGTTTCCCACGCACACAGAAACCATGGCCAATTCGAGCTCGACACGTGCCCTGCACTCAGTTCAGCCGTGCACCTGAGCCACTCCACCCTGCTTCCACTACCTCAAACAACTTAAACAAAGCCCTGAGCCTTCCACTAAACCTTAAACAATTGAACGCACAAGACCCACGGCCGCTGCTCTGTTTTCCACGGTGTGGAACAGTACCCCCGTGCGGAAATTACCAAATGCCCCCAGGCAAAAATTACCAAAATGACCTCCAACTTCCGTGACCCGTAACTCGGTCATCCGACGTCCGTTTCGCGCGTGATGCCTGTCGTTGTACTCAGGGTGTCGAGACGAACATAACGGTCTTCGAGTCAAATGAATATCAATGTCAAACAAAAAGTCAACTTTTCCCCTTAATAACGTCCAATTACGATAATGCCCCTGAACTTCCGAACATCATAACTTTCACCCTGTTCGACCGAATCGAACGTGCCACCTGTCTATGAACTCCGTGACGTCCCGAACTACGTCACTGTCATCGCTCAACGTCCGTTCGACCTCCCAATCAAAAAGTCAACAAATTGACCACACAAATCACAGGGGTAAAAACATCATTTTATTCAATATTTTATAATATTACATTTCCAAAACGTCCGGGGCGTTACATTATAAGTGTTTATGACCGTTGTTCGGTGCATTTATAATATTGAAAAATGTATGCATGTATTTGAGATGATTAAGGTAGAATTTCGTGATTGGTTCAATATGAGCATGATGTTAGAGTGTTGGTAAAAATATGTGTTTGAAGAAAGTTCACTTGCATAAAAGTTAAAGTAGAAGTAGAATTAAGTTCTTAATTATTTTTACTTGCTTTCTTTATTATATGATTACAATCTTTCAAACCCCTCATCTAATTAATTATTCTTTTATTATTTAATTCTTTATTATTTTATTATTTTATTCTTTATTTCATTAATTCATTAATTCTTTTTTTTAATTCATTTATTATTTAATTCTTTATTATTTAATTATTTAATTACTTAATTATTTGATTCATTATTCTTTGATTATTCATTATTCTTTGATTATTCATTATCCTTTTTAACTAACATATTATTAATGTTCCCTAATTTCTCCGGTTAAGAACGATCCCTATTTACCAATACTACAACTACATAAAAAGGGTTTAAATTGCACAACACCCGAATTACGTGTTTAATTTAATGCGTAGTTTGAGCGTTATCACTGTAACGAGATCGCTGCAACCAAAGATGCGAGACTTTCTTCGCAATACCTCCGGATGTATTACCGCAAGGTTTCCTTAGACCTCTTTCGGGATGGTGAAGAGATGGTCATCCTTGACTTCGACGGTGCGAAGCTGCGAGTACTCTTCACGAAAGTAAGGGCCAACTCTTAGAAGGAAGTGATTGATCTCCGGGGGAGATGGTTGAACCATGTCGTCGCCTGACCTTGCAGCGAGGCTTGGAAAACTTTGTAAAGGAGCGCATCGTTGTGCATGTGAGGTACCATGACCCCCCGATAATAATTGATGTGCTTTACTGGATCAGAGGTTCCTTTGTACTCATTGAAGTTTGGAGTTGAAATCGCTGCGAGAATGGCTCCTCCTCAATTTCCCTCACAAACGGTGAAGATGATGACGTTTGTATTTGGCGCCAAAGGTCATCCTCCAAGTCTCTGTCGCGTTGAACTCCCTAGAGGCGTCGATCTAGCATCCTCCAGACATCTTCAGCGTGCAACGGTCCTTCGTGACGAGGGTTCCCACACCGGGTCAAATGGTGTCGACTCCCTCGAGTCGCAGCGGGCTTGACTCTTGAGCGTGCTGGCGAGTAAGTCTCGTCTTCCTCGCTGTGATATCTGAGTGGGTGCGTTACGCACGGGAGACTGCTTGCTGCCGTCGGCTATCACATGGGTACTCAATGCGTGAAAGTGCTCCGGAGCGTCCTCCGAGTCGTTCTCGGGTCGATATCCTCGGTTGATCTTGTCCTCTTGCTATGGGGATGCAGTTTTCTTCCCCTGAGTCGCTCAGCAATGTGTCTCGGGACATTGCCTGCCAGCGGACATGCTCTTTACCGGCGCATTTCGAGGCATCCCCTGATGTTCTGCGAGGTTCATTGTCTCTTTCGGAGGTTCTAGATGTCCCGATGTCCCCCAACAGTTGTTACAAAAGCTCTGATTGGGCCCGAACTTGGTTGCTCAGTTGCTCGACCGATTGTGTCAGTCCAAGTCGCGGAGGTGATCCCCTAGGTGCTTGCTCGTGATGAGTAGCATGTTGGGGCGCACGTCGCGCGCGTTCAAAATAGAGGCGACGAACCATGTCTCCCTAGTACCTGGGTGTCGGCCTGCGAGTTGCGCAGGACGGCTAAGCGCCTCCTTAGGTCCCAGCTTAGAAGGGGGTGCTGATTCGGGACTCTTAGAAATGATTCTCCCGCCAGCAGTTCGTCTGTTGTTGAAAAAATGTTGCGGCTGCCCCCGTTGCAGATGGGGGGTTCACAGTAGCAGCGGCCATGGGGGAACGTTCCAAAACTGAACGTAGGTGTCCAATCTGGCATTCCGAACGGTAGGTGAATTGATGCGTGGCGCGGGCCGTGCAGGAGACATGAAAATGGTTCCACCGGAATCTCAGGCAGTGGTTCGCTCACGGCAGCGATCGCAGCGGCGGATTGTGGTAGCCTCGGAGGGCTCGCACGAATCAGCGTGTTCTGGCCATGTGAAGAACGGTAAGTGTCAAAAATGTGATAATGGAGTTTTTTCAAGGAAAAACTAAGGAGCACGCTTTGAGTATTTCTCAAATCGGCTCTCAATGAAACCACCAATTGTTGAAGTAGAAATTGTCCGGTTCTGTGAAATTGCTTATCGATCCCTACACACAATAACAAAAATCAAACGGGGTTAAGGTTGAATCCCTAGGGGGTGGTTCAACCGTAAACACTCCGATGCTTAAGTCAGTTTTCTGAGAGAATAACCAACATAGTGTTTGCAGGAATTTTTTATTACATTCAGAAGTGAAATGTGGTCTTCTATTTATAGTGAAGTCTTGAAGGTCACCAGAGCGTCTGATTGGTTGAAGGGGGAAAATATTAAATAAGTAATTGTACCGAGTGTAATCACTTATTTATTAATTGATAAATAATTCGCTGGGAAATTATTTATTATCGACATTGATCTGAAATATATTAAATTAATGCGGAGACCGTTACATATCGATGTCAATTTTACCGAGGGTAATATCGACATTATGAGAATTGTTGACCACGTGGCGGCTCCTGAATATTCCGGTAATTTATGACTCCACAAATATTAAACAAAAACAAATATATGTAAATGTTTTGTTGATGACATTGTGTGGTTGTTGTACATAATTCTAACCTGTACCAATCTTTTCCTTTCTTCCAAAACTTCCAGCTCTTCCCATCTCGAGGCGGGAGGCGGTAGCCTTTGAAACGTAAACTTCTATGAGATCGAGGGTATATATGTATATGCTTTGGCTAAAAACCAACGCTTATCGCCGACATCAGAACACATACATGCCTAGAACGTTACCATTTTTGCCATTATAATAACAATAACATTAATTACAGAGGTGATATCCAAATCTTTTTCAATGACCTATTCATCGTTTTCTGCTCCGTTAAGGCTGCTATAATGATGTACCGTAGAATGTAATATTGATAAGAGATATATCCTTAAGTTTAACCTAATTTACTTAATCTTATAATTTTACCCTCTAATAACTAAATTTAATTGAAATTTGAGATTCGTTTTATGCTTAAAATTGCTTTGCTTCCTTCTCAATCTCTATCTAAGAGTAGATATATTATAAACTTCAGTACATGAAAATGAAATGATTTCTGGTCTGCATCTAAAGCCATGTAACTTTGAAGCTGAATACATGAAATGAGTTTAAGCTTTTCGGCTTACTACAATTATATATGATTTGATCAATCTGTGCAGGATTTTTTACATCAGAGATTGCATGCTGTGGGCAAGGACCTTACAATGGGCTGGGACTGTGCAAACTTGTGCCCAAACTGGGACCAATACGCCTTTGTAGTTGTACATCTTGGTTTTAGATTCCAGGACATTAACGTTTTTTTCTCTCTCTTTTTTGATAAGTCGGTACTTACTTCAACACAATATTCGTCATTCTATTCTATTTTGAACTACCCTCATTGCTAGAGGCAGTTCGATGTGCAAGGTACAATTTCACAACTCAATAATAAATTATAGATGCATGTGCAATATATTTTTATACGATTTTAAATACATTTAAATTTATTGTATACGCTCATGTCAATTTGCATTTAAAAAAAATATAAAAATGTGACTAAAATTTTTAATTTTAATTTATAAAAAAAAATTATGCAAAGGACACTGGTAGTTCCATGTGTGGTTTGGTTTGCTTTGGTAATTGAAAAAAAAAAAAAAAAGTGGATGTGGATATGTCATAAAAAAAAAATATAACCAAAGAATGTCTTTATGAATTATGATATAAAGAATTAAATAATGTTGATTGCTTTTAAAAATTCAAAAATGTTGCAACAATTAAATATTTATATTTTTTTTTATTTCAGTATCCATTTAACTATTTTATCCTTAATAAATTTTTTAAAAAAAATTCTATAGTATTTTATTGAACCAATGACTTTTTTGGGTTTATTGAAAATGTAAACGACACATTCCTTTAAATATGTAATTGTTTGTAATTTTAATTTAGAAAATGAAAAATTTTACTCTTTGTTTAGTATAGATGTATGTTACTCCTCCAGATACAGATGTTTATGCGATTCCCAGGATTCTCGCTCCGATGCCTCAGAACGTACTCTACATTCTATACTTAATCTTGATTTATTTAAGGGAAATTCAATCATTATTTCGTTAATTCTTCAAGTCATCCCTTGGTAGGGATATTAGAGCGCTGTCTCCGAAACGGTCGTCTCTTTTGGTCGTCTATCTTCCAGATCGTCGTCGAAGAAGCTGATTAAACAGGTATATTCATCTTAATTTTAGCTAATCAATTGTTCTCCTTAATTATGGTTACTTGATAAATCCTTAGTTTCATGTTCATTGTTAGAATTGAACTTCATTAATTACTTCCTCTCACGACAAAGGGAATTTTGGTTCTTCGTTCACTTTTTTTTTTTCCTGATCACAATACTATTTTTTCACTAATATTTTTCATAATTTACGTGTTAGTGTTCTAAATATACTTATAAAGGATCAACTATATTGTGAAATCGATTATTGATTAGTGGTTGAATTTAAGTGTGGTTGATTAGACACTCTTATTCGTGAGGATTTTGTGGCATATTCAATGTCGATGCACAAAATGTGTCAACTTATGGAGCAAATACTGCTCTGCCACGTGTCCTTGAATAGACCTGAAAGTGAGAGAGCTGGTTGGTCGATCAGAGTATAGGCACCGGTGTGGTACCAACCCAAAAGGTACTCAACGCCAAGTTAATAGTCTGTCTGAGGTGTAAGGGGTGTGGTAATAAGTGTACTGTAAAAGTAGTTGTGAATAGTAAATGCTTAGTTACCTTTATATGACAAATTGACCCCTTTTGTATGGGTGTGATGAGTATAATAATTATACATTCTTTCGATGTGGGACAAATGTCGACTGCTGTGGGGCCGACACGTGGCGGTATTGGCCAAACCCTACTAGGGTTTGCTCAACTGAGTGGGTCTGGACCTCTGGGCTTGTGGTGATATGTTGGGCGGAAGTACTGGGCCTTTGGGTCGGTCTGGGCTGACGCACCGACCGATAGAGAACTGGGCCTCCAGAGTCGGTCTGTGGCATGATGCTAACAGTGGGCTAGACATTCCTGATCGGTCACGCGACCGACAGAGGCTGGGTCTCCAAAGTCGGATTGGGCTGATGCAGTATCTGGCAGTGAATTGGGCCTACGGGTCGGTCTGGTCCCTTTGGATCGATCTGGGCCGATATGGTATAAACAATATGAATTGCAAATTGTTTTGTGCACTAAGGGTGTCAACATATGTATAATGCTTTGAAATGTTTGAGTTTCTTAAATCTTTGGGCAAGAATCACAATGTTATAATGACCTTTCAGTTTTCGTCAAATGCCAAGAATCTTCATTTGATTAACGGAGACTGATGCACAAGTTGTGTTGTGGCCTTTTTGGATTGAAGAAAAGGGTTTTATTCGTTGGTGGAACTGACCGCTTTAGGATGTTATGAACGGTGAGAAAGGCTGCTTTTGATTGCTAACATATAAAATACACTGTTGTTAGGGAGTAAATCCCATGTATGAAATGGAATTGAGAGGACTTTTTCTGTCGAACTTTTGAAAAATTCCCTAACTTCTTCATTCCATTTGCTTTTCAAAAATTGTTATTACACCTGAATTCTCAATCCAAAAATAAATTGAAGTGCTACAGATTTTCCTGCTTTTGGTTTGAATGGTGTATTTTTGAGTTTTTTTAATTTCCATTTGATAAGGTGGCTGAGGAAATTGTGATCTATTGGAGAAGTATTCACATGTGGTTTGATAGGTTTTGAGGTAAAATTTATGTATTTCATTCCCGTTTTAAATGTTTGTTAATTTTTTTATAGATGTGGATTTTTGTGGGCTTTTGGTAAATTTACTATCTCTTTATATTTATAGATTATTACAGTAGACATGAGTGCTCTTTGTCTCTGGAAACAATGGGATTATCAATTGTCGTTAGGCTTATAGTGTGATACATAGTTGAACATAAGTAGTGAAAGTAATGCGAGCTGTATTAATTTTATTACTGATTAGACGTCTATCTTGGTATTCATAGGTTTGTTTTGTTAGCTTGCAGTGAGTTCTGCTGCATTTTGTATGATTTGTTGTAGACTTCATCAATGTGCAATTAGTTAAAGAATAAACATGCATTCAGTTTAGCTTATGCTTTATTTTTTATTGTGCTTTTATTTTCGAAATTGAGTGGTTATTTGGTGTTATAAATTTTGATTCAGTAATATGCCTCACTTCTCGCATACTAGATGTCTTTATATATACCACTTTGCATGAAATTCATGTTTATAATCAATCGTACAATCTCGCGGCTCCATTTTGCAACATTATTATATATGGTCGTCAATGGTTGGTCAATTTTCCTGAAGCAATTTTTTTCTTTTCAATTTGCTTAGTCTCAGAGTCCAAGAGCCTAGCTAGCTATGTCAAATTTTATCTTAATTGTAATATCTGGTAAGATGGCTGAGATGCTATTATGGTGGTGACAGCTTGTTGTCTATAACCTTTTGGAAATTGAGAGTTGATGGCCTCTGCAGATATGCAAGGGGTGATTTTTGGTGATGCGTATTCAAAGCGCCTCTACGGGGTTCCAAATGTTGAAAGCACTTTTATGCAATCATGTGTCACAGAATTGCCTTTATTTCTCTCTAAGGTAACCCAACTGAACAGGATGTCCCATGTCAAGTCAATTCTATGTTGTAAGAAGATCATTTACATATGCTGGAGTTTTCCCTTAATTTTGATTTATATCCTATCTTTTTACTAATTATTATTATTATTATTATTATTATTATTATTATTTATTTGATTTTGTTTATGGTATTTAGTCAGTTTGTTAATTGAACTATCATAGATATGGGCAGAGGTTGGAGGAGATGGATAATATTCCATAAAGGGAGGGGAGAAGCAGCTTGCAGTCGCAGCTAGTAACTGTATTAGTGTCCCACTTCAAGCTCGGCATACCAATTTATTACTTAATTTTACTCATTATTATCAAACTTTTACACACTTTCTTATGATACAATAAGCATTTGAACCTATTCTGCATTTACAGTTTTTGAACATCCTCTCCATCTCACATATTTTCCTCTTCATCTACAAAACCATTTTGCAAACTTGCGGCATCGCACGCGTTACCTTACTGTTGATGTATCCTAGCTTATACACTACTATTGTAATAATGGTAATGCACAATTAAGGGTGACGAACCACAAAGACTGATTAGGTTTCACAATTACCTCTAAATAACTCTATAATGACTCAATTAACTAGTGGAACAAAAAAAAACTGAAAATAAAACAGAATTGGGTTTTGATTTGTGATATGTAAGGACGTTAAACTGAAATTAAAACTTTAAGTAAATGAAGATAGATAGCAAAGATTGAGAAAAGTATGGAGATGGAAGTTAGGGTCTTGACTTCACCTATGTAACCTTGATTCTATGAATACAGTGACTAAAGTACTCTGATCTTCCAAACCTGCTCTAATGATCGTTTTCACTTAAGTAAGATAGGCCATAGTGACTACGCTCAAACTACGCATTAATTTAAACACGTAATTTGAGTATTGTGCAATTTAAACCCTTTTTGTGTAGATGTAGTATTGGTAAATAGGGATCGTTCTTAACCGGAGAAATTAGGGACATTAATAATGTGTTAGTGGGAGATGAATAAAAGAATAATGAATTAAAGAATTAAAGAATAAAGAATTAAAGGAATAAAAGAATAAAAGAATTAAAAGAATAAAAGAATAAAAGAATAAAAGAATAAAGAAGAGAGGTTTTGAAAAGATTTATAACTAAATTAAAGAAAACACTAATTAAGAATTAAAATGCAAATGCTCATGCTAATTGGAATTTACAAACCATAGAGTAGTTTCATAGACAAAACTCACACTTTTACGTAAGTAATTTCGAATTAACAATCACATTATTTAAACTACTCCTAAAAATAGACTTCTTTATAACATTTTGCTCATAATAAACCAATCACGAAATCCTACCTTCATCATCTCAAATACTTACATATATCTTTCAATATTATAAATGCATCAACCATTAATGTGTGTCAAACATCAATATGCTTCAAACATTTACAACATGATTTACCTTAAGTTTATAATTAAATGCGCCGACAGCGATCAACATTTAATCTCTTCAATTCTACTCTAAGTGCACCGACAGCGGATAAAACACTTAACATCAAATTGAAGTTTAAGCACTAAAACATATGAAGTAAAAGAAATTCAAAAAGTAAAACACATGGAGATTGCATTCTTACTTACAAATGTTAGAAATAAAATACCAAGAACAATAGTAAAGAAGAAATGAAAATAACATAAAAATAACATAAATTACGGATAAGAATTAAAAGAAAACTAATTAATAAGAAAATCTACAAGAAGTAAAAATGGTCCCCAAAAATGTCTCTCAAAAGAGAGAAACAAAAGAACTAACTAAGAACTAAGAAAGAAATGGAAGAATGAAACTAATTGGGGACTCCCAAAATACATGACTTGAAGCCCTATTTATAGGTAAAAAAAGCTATCAAAAATACATAAAAAATACAATAAAAAAAATGTGGAATAGTGGAATGATGAATAATGAAGATTTGTGATGATGTTAAGATGTAGTTTTAGTTGATTTTGTGCTGGAAAGTGGGAAAAGTGGCTGGAAAAATCAGAAAAATATGAGAAAGTGGAGCAGTTTTGGAGTGGGTTGAACATGTTGGGCTGTGCAGGATTTGGGCTGAGTTGGTTGCACTGTAGATTGGGCTGAAGGCTGAAGCAGGTTGGGCCTGGAGCTGAAGCAGGTTGGGCCTGCTGCTTGTTTTGGGCTGCAGCTTGTTTTGGGCTGCAGAAGAATGAAAAAATGGTTTGGGCTGCAAAATTAATTAAACAATTAATTAGTAATATTTCCCCGAAATTCGTACATAATTTATTCGTTATAATTTCGATCGGGACGATTCTTTCGCCAAAACACTCCAAATAACAAGTTTTATTTATTTAAATAAAAATATCACAAAATAAATTAATTTATCTAATTATTTATTATTTTAATATTAAAAGCTAAGTATAAAGGATATAAAATAATATAAATTAATGCTTATTTGAGGACCTATCAAATACCCCCACACTTAAACTTTGCTAGTCCCTAGCAAATACTAAAACTAAACTAAGAATTCAAAATAAGTAAACCATTAACCATTTGTCTCAAAATTTCATTATTATCATGGCATAAAAGATTTTCACTTAAAACATTTAAGCATATGGAATTCAAGAGTTAATATATGGTAACAAAATGTTTTAACAAATAAGATAATGAGTAAATATGGTGAAATGGATCTCAACATGAATAAAACAAGTATGAATCAACTCACAAGGATATGCACTCATAAATTCACTCAATTTTGTAAGGGTTTGTGTTTGCACTCAAAGTATGTGAGAAATACTCACATAATCGAAATGAAGTACTTTTGCAAAATTTCAAACAAACACCTCAAGATAAAAACAAAACATACTTGCACAAATGAACCAAAACCATAAGCTTACTCAAGTGATTGACTCCACTAATCAAAATTTACCATCTTAAGGATCATAAGGTCTTTACGAAGGTTGTAATGGGGCTAAGCTTAGAGGCAAGGAAAATATAGGACAAGTGGTGCTCAATTCGTTCCAAGACTCAATAGACTCCCAAAACGTATCATAACTTCCCAACCTTAGTGCAATGATGTCAGTAATCCATCCTTTCGAACATAGGCCTAATTTCATCATGTTGGGCCTCATAATCATTCTTTGTGTCGGATTTACAAATGTAAGGGACTTAACTCAAACATTACATAACCAAACCTTATTACCTTGATCGAGACTCAATTTTTTTTTTCTTTTTTTGCTTTTTTTTTATATCAAGGTAATAACATGTGTCAACAATACAACAAAGCTTGAGTAGGTAAATCCAAATAGTTCACATAAAAGTCTTTTCAACATCATTTTCTCTTTACACAATCTTTATGTCTTCAACCGAGTTCTTGGAACAAGGGTAAAGGATGTCTATACTAAGCTCAAGTGTTTAGATAATCATGGTGATGAAAGAAAGGCTTAATGTGGGCTCAAAAGGGGTAAAACTAAGGGGGTCGCAACTTGTGCGCACAAAATAGGGAACATGGATGTTTGAATTTGTGGTGTTAACCCTAATGCCTTAATCATTTCCAAAATCAGAGAGTTTATTGACTTAAAAGCTTTGAAAATCACATAGAATAAGTTCTACTACTCTAGAGTTCATTAAAAGCTATGACAAGTAGTTATGAGGCATATGTATATCAATTTAAACAAAGAACTTATGAATCACTCATCAAAGATGTATATAAAGTTCTAAAGCTCACATAAGGTTCATATGATTCATACTTATCTTATCATGCTCGTTTATATGCAAATTTACATGCATTATCTTCAAGTTATAACACTTAATCACAAAATATTAACAAACAAATTCAAGTTGTAGTGATTATCTTTATGGCCATAACATATTCATTTTTGTTCATTTGTATCATTGACAAGTTAAAGGGCAACTTAAGACTCATAAAAACACTAAGTTAAAATAAAAAGATTCAAGAAAACAATTTTTATTTTTTTTTTAATTTTTTTAATATTATTTTTTTAAAATTTATTAATTTTTTTATTTTTTGAATTAATTTTTTTCAATTTTTTTTAAACAATTAAAATTGTAAATCATTCCCCCCACACTTAAATTCTACATTGTCCTCAATGTAGGAAAATACGAAGTAATTAAACATAGAATCAAAGTAAGGAAGATGATTTACGAAAAAAGAAAACATTAAATAAACAAAATAAAAGAGAGTGAAGGGTAGAAGGATAGCAAATCTGTATTGATGACTCCTTCACATCTCGGGAACACATTGGGTTGCCTCCCAACAAGCGCTTGAAGTTTAACGTCCATTCAGCCTAGACAGAGATGCAAGTTAGTTAGTCAGAGATGTACGTTAATTAAGAATGTAAGTTAGAAATGCAAATTAAAGTTTTAAGGATGCAATGTGAGTTAAAGATGTAAGTTAGAGGAAGAGTGCAATGCAAGTTAAACTAAATATGCAAGTGAAGTTAAAAATGCAAGTTAAATGAAATGTGAAATGCAAGTTAGAATGAAAGATGCAAGTTAAGTGAAAATGCAAGTTAAATGAAAATGCAGGTTAAATGAAAGATGAAATGCAAGTTAGAATGAAAGATGAAATGCAAGTTAAGAATTAAATAAATGAAGAAAAAGAAAATAATCTATTTACGTATGAACAATTTTTTTTATATAATTATTATTATTTTTATTATTTTTAAATTTTTTATATTGTTTTTTTCGGAATTTAAAAATTAAATAAATGAAGAATTTTTTATTTTATTTTTTTTAAAAGAATTTTATGCTCTTTAAAAAAAATTACCATAAATAAAATAAAAATAAAAATAAGGAAAAGTGAATATTTACTATAAGCATTTATGAACAATTAAAAAGAATGAACATTATGTACAAGTATAAACAAGAATAAAATAACAAGTAAGAGAATTATAAACAAACATAAATAAAAGACTATTATGAACAAGTATGTATGTATACTAAGAAACATAAAAGTTATGAACATGTATAAAAGGTAACAAGTAACATATATACTACATTTTTTTACAAGTATGAATTAATACTAACATAAAGCTAAAATAAGAATTTTTTTTTTAATATTTTTTTTATTTCGATTTTTTTTTAATTTATTATTATTATTATTATTATTTTATGTTTTTTTTTTATTCCGAATTTTTTTTTTCTTTCATTTAAAAATTTAAAGTCTAAAAAGACATAAACAAACAATTAATTACATAAAAATAAAATAAGTGTAAACATAAAGTTAGTGGAATATAAAGTTGATAAAATTAATGAAAAGAAAGTTAATGGAATAAAGTTAAAGGAATATAAGTTAATGGAATAAAAAGTTAATGGAATAAAAAGTTAGTGGAATAAATTTAAAGTTAAAGGAATAAAGAAAAAGTTTATGAAATAAAATTAAAGTTAATGGATTAAAGAAGAAGTTAGAAAGTGTAAAGAAAAAAAAATAAATTAATTAATTAAAAGTAAGGAAAATTGAATATGCACAATATTCATTTATGACAAGTACAAATAAACTTAAATTATGAACTAGTATGATAGAATTTTAAATTTACATAAACAATTTGAATATGAACAAATAAAATAAAATTATGAACATTTATGAACAAGTATAATTTAGAAACTATGAATAAGTAAAGTATGAACATTATAAAAAAAATAATAAAAACAAAAATAAGAAGGATACATAAAATATAAACAAGTAAAGCTTATAAACAAATATAATATTAACAAAAGTAAAATTTATAAACAAGTATAATATGCACAATTTATATACATACACTAACAAATTAAAAATGATTTTCAATTTCTCCGGCAACGGCGCCAAAAATTGACTACGCTCAAACTACGCATTAATTTAAACACGTAATTTGAGTATTGTGCAATTTAAACCCTTTTTGTGTAGATGTAGTATTGGTAAATAGGGATCGTTCTTAACCGGGGAAATTAGGGACATTAATAATGTGTTAGTGGGAGATGAATAAAAGAATAATGAATTAAAGAATTAAAGAATAAAGAATTAAAGGAATAAAAGAATAAAAGAATTAAAAGAATAAAAGAATAAAAGAATAAAGAAGAGGGGTTTTGAAAAGATTTATAACTAAATTAAAGAAAACACTAATTAAGAATTAAAATGCAAATGCTCATGCTAATTGGAATTTACAAACCATAGAGTAGTTTCATAGACAAAACCCACACTTTTACGTAAGTAATTTCGAATTAACAATCACATTATTTAAACTACTCCTAAAAATAGACTTCTTTATAACATTTTGCTCATAATAAACCAATCACGAAATCCTACCTTCATCATCTCAAATACTTACATATATCTTTCAATATTATAAATGCATCAACCATTAATGTGTGTCAAACATCAATATGCTTCAAACATTTACAACATGATTTACCTTAAGTTTATAATTAAATGCGCCGACAGCGATCAACATTTAATCTCTTCAATTCTACTCTAAGTGCACCGACAGCGGATAAAACACTTAACATCAAATTGAAGTTTAAGCACTAAAACATATGAAGTAAAAGAAATTCAAAAAGTAAAACACATGGAGATTGCATTCTTACTTACAAATGTTAGAAATAAAATACCAAGAACAATAGTAAAGAACAATAGTAAAGAAGAAATGAAAATAACATAAAAATAACATAAATTACGGATAAGAATTAAAAGAAAACTAATTAATAAGAAAATCTACAAGAAGTAAAAATGGTCCCCAAAAATGTCTCTCAAAAGAGAGAAACAAAAGAACTAACTAAGAACTAAGAACTAAGAACTAAGAAAGAAATGGAAGAATGAAACTAATTGGGGACTCCCAAAATACATGAATTGAAGCCCTATTTATAGGTAAAAAAAAGCTATCAAAAATACATAAAAAATACAATAAAAAAATGTGGAATAGTGGAATGATGAATAATGAAGATTTGTGATGATGTTAAGATGTAGTTTTAGTTGATTTTGTGCTGGAAAGTGGGAAAAGTGGCTGGAAAAATCAGAAAAATATGAGAAAGTGGAGCAGTTTTGGAGTGGGTTGAACATGTTGGGCTGTGCAGGATTTGGGTTGAGTTGGTTGCACTGTAGATTGGGTTGAAGGCTGAAGCAGGTTGGGCCTGGAGCTGAAGCAGGTTGGGCCTGGAGCTGAAGCAGGTTGGGCCTGGAGCTGGGCTGCTGCTTGCTTTGGGCTGTAGAAGAATGAAAAAATGGTTTGGGCTGTAAAATTAATTAAACAATTCATTAGTAATATTTCCCCGAAATTCGTACATAATTTATTCGTTATAATTTCGATCGGGACGATTCTTTCGCCAAAACACTCCAAATAACAAGTTTTATTTATTTAAATAAAAATATCACAAAATAAATTAATTTATCTAATTATTTATTATTTTAATATTAAAAGCTAAGTATAAAGGGTATAAAATAATATAAATTAATGCTTATTTGAGGACCTATCACATAACATGTGGAACACTATCTAGTCCTTCTAATTGCAACCTAAGTATGGCATGTACTTTAGATTACTCCTAGAAAGCCTTTAAGTATGAGAAAAGAAATAAATATGACCAAACAGATTCAGTGGCATGGCATGTACTCAATAACTCTATTCTTTCATTCATAAATCAATTAAACATAGGCATGACATGTGCTCTAAATCTAGCTAGGCATATGGAACCCTAATGGTGATCAAGCACTAGAATCACATATGAATCAATAACTAAAATGAATGAAACAAAGAAGAGTTTGTAAAAATTAGAATACTTCAATCATAACATAGAATTGAGTTTCCATGGTTACATCAAGAACCCTAGATGAGAAATTAGCTACACATGTATCTAATCAACATAAAAGCATTAATTAAAGACATGGATGCAGCAAACTCTAAGTAAAAGTCAGTCTTCTTCTGCAGAACTGAAAAGGGTTTCTTCTTCACACAACAAAGATGATGGATGACGAATTTGATGAAGAAATTTTGGAGCTTTTATGATGAGAGATTGAGGTACATGAGAAAGAGATGGAAAAGGATGAAAGAGAGAAGATGGATATGGATATGGATATGGTAGGGAAATAGAAAGATGAGTTTTATTTTTGAGATTTTCTCAATGGAAGAGAATGAGAATGGAAAAAAAAGAGCAGATCTGATTTCTTTGTTATGTGGAGGCTAGTGTTTATTTTGAGAGTGAAGATGGCTTATATAGGTAAGAAAGCATAAGGGCAAATAAGGAAAAACAGGTAATCTATTACTATTCACATGAACAGTGTCAGCATGAATAGTGACAGCTTCTTGTTTTCCAAGTTATTTTTCCTTGCTCCATAAGTAAGCTCTTTCAACTCCGAATTTCTTCCTTTTTACACCGAAATCTTTCTAATTAGATATAATGTCCAATCATGCATCACTCTCACAAAAATTATCATTTTCTCCTATGTGATGAAAGATATTAGTACTACATCAAAGACAATAATGCATGACAAAATGCATAAAATATGACCTAACAAAGACCCCCAAACCTATCATTTGCTAGTACTCGAGCAAAAAAAAAATTACAAAAGCAAAAATAAAATAATGACTCGATCCTCCTAAGATAAACCATTTAAACCCCTAGGTGTGCCTAGTAGGAGGAGTTTTGTCTCCTGAGGGTTTAACAGAGGTGACACCCACAAACACCATCAAGACTATTGAAAAAAACAAGGGTTAAAACATTATGGAAACAAAGTAATGTATACCAATAAAACTTTAGTCATACCTTCATCTTCTTGAGATCACCATGCTAGCAACTAATTAGTGTGCAAGTGAACACATATATTCTCAGTTTCAAGGCTTCATAGGTATCATTTTCAAACCTGAAGATAGAATTCGTCTCAACTCTAAGTCTCACAGATTCACTCAATCACTCGAACCTAAGGTTTAATCTCTCCATCAAACATATGTGAGTTAAGTTATGTAATACGAAAGAAAATATTCTCACATATGAAGTATAAGAAAAAATGGCACAATTTCAGGATAGATCTCATGAGAGAATCGAAAACTAAGAATTAGATAGAGCACATACCTCCCAGCATTCATGTTATTGCCCAAATGATCAACATAGGTCTTAATCTATATAGGTTGTAATGAGGCTTGGTTGAGGGAAAAATGAAAAAAGATAGGAACAACAAGTAACTTAGAATCATACCAAGGGCTATTGAAAAATTACTTTTCACAGCTTGATGTTATTCCCAGCATCTGCCCACTTTAAGTTGAATGGAATGAACGTTTCTCAGATCATACTTGAACTTTTTCTTTTGCTTTTTTTGTTTTTTTTTTCCATCTTTTTTTTTTTCATTGAAGTTTTACTTCATTTAAGTTCTCTTTTCTTTTGATATGAACTTCTTTTGACCTGAGATTCTTTTGATTGTCTGTAAACTTTTGATTTAAAAGTGACAATACTTTTCCTTGCATCGAATTTCCACTTTCAACAACCTTGGCAGATTCCAAGCTATAGGGTATGGTCGCAATTAAGTTAGGTACCTCAAAGTGAGATACAAAAGGGAAGGAGTGGTGTAGGTTATGAAAGAAATGGCTACATGTGTTTGGCTGCAAAATGGCTAATGGAGCATACAAAGGTAGGGTTTAGAGAAGGCTTTTAGAAGGTTATGCACAAAAAGCCTAGCATCACTTCAAAAGGGCTACTCCACAAATGAAGGGCATGTGATATCTGAAACTATATAAAAATTCTTAGTAATCAACCAAAAATGATAATGAGATCAGATTAGAGTGAATTAGAAAGAAAGGATTGGAGCAGAAACAAATTAAACCCTCTAAAAAAACAAGTAGGCTCAACACATCACAAGGGGAGTCTCCACTATTCTTCTTCATTTGTTTGATCAATTATCTTATTCACCATGATTCTAAGAGCACAAGAGGTCAGAATGAACACCTAATCAGAAGACTATTCAAGGCTTCCTTTTAAATGACGATTGTATGCCTTAGTTTTCATAAAGATTCCATTACAATGTTTTAACAATACTCTAACAGACTGACTCTTTAGCACCCAAAAATTTGCAATTCCCTACCCCCAAACCTAAACTAAACATTGTCCTCAATGTATAAAATAGAAAATAAGGCATGCAATACAAAGGGAGTATGAAAGCAGAGAAAGAAAAAAAAAAGTAACTATGTTAAAAGGTTAAAAAGATAGAACCTGGTTGGGTTGCCTCCCAACAAGCTATGTATTTAACGTCTACGCAAGACGTGGCTGCAAATGGGCTTAATGGAATGGAAGAGTATCCACCATATGTGCAATGGGAACATCCATATCAGACATCAAGTACGGCTTTAATCTGTGGCCATTAACTTTGAAACTGTTACCATTGCTGAGATTCTTTATTTCAACTGCTCCATGAGGATACACTTTGATCACTTTGAAAGGTCCAACCCATCTAGACTTAAGTTTACCTGGAAAGAGACGTAAACGAGAGTCATATAATAAAACATTTTGATCAGGGAAGAATACCTTTCTCGCGAGAGCTTTATCATGGTAAAGCTTGGTCATTTCTTTGTAAATCTTCGCACTTTCATAAGCCTCATTTCTTAGCCCCTCAAGCTCATTCAGTTGTAGCTTTCTTCACATTCCAGCTTTTGTGAAGTCCAGGTTAAGCTTCTTGATTGCCCACAAAGCATGGTGCTCCAACTCCAAAGGCAAATGGCAAGCTTTCCCAAAAACAATTCTGTAAGGGCTCTTCCCAATAGAAGTCTTATAAGATGTTCTATAGGCCCAAAGTGCATCATGTAACTTTGTGGACCAGTCTTTCCTTGTAGAATTCACAGTCTTCATTAAAATATTCTTGATCTCCCTATTGCTTATCTCCACTTGGCCAGAATTTTGGGGATGATATGGTGTGCTCACTCTATGTGTGATTCCATACTTCTTCATCAAGGCTTCAAATGGCTTGTTGCAGAAGTGAGTTCCACCATCACTGATGATAGCTCTTGGCATTCCGAACCTTGAAAAAATGATGTCCTTGAGGAAGTTAATCACCACTCTATGATTATTGGTCTTTGAAATAATTGCTTCCACCCATTTAGACATGTAGTCTACTGCCACCAGGATGTAATTGTAGCCAAAAGAGGGTGGGAATGGTCCCATGAAATCGATGCCCCAAACGTCAAAGATCTCCATAACCAAAATCTTATGCAAAGGCATCTGATTTCTGTTGTTGATGTTGCCCACTATTTGGCACCTATCACACTTAACACAAAAGTTAAAAGCTTCTTTAAACAAAGCAGGCCAAAAGAAATCAGATTGAAGAACCTTGGATGTTGTCTTCTTAGCACCAAAATGACCTCCACATGCAAACTCATAATTGAACTTGAGTATGCTTTCTTACTCAATCTCAGGAACACATCTCCTAATAATCTGATCAGGTCCATATTTGAAAAGGTAAGGCTCATCCCACATGTGGTGCTTCACTTGCGAAAAGAACATTTTATTCTCCTGAAAGGTTAGATCATCTCTAATAATACCACAAGCAAGAAAATTAACAAAATCAGCATACCATGGTTCATCATCTTGGATGGAAAGAAGTTGTTCATCAAGGAATGATTCATTCAAGGGAAACTGTGCATTTCTATCAATTGCTTCACCTTTCAAACGTGATAAGTGGTCAGCAACTAAATTCTCTTTGCCACTCTTGTCTCTTATTTCCAAATCAAATTCTTGTAATAAGAGGATCCATCTAATGAGTCTTGGCTTGGCATCCTTTTTGGTTGTTAAGTATCGTAGAGCTGAATGGTCTGAGTAGACAATGACTTTTGATCCTACAAGATAAGATCTGAACTTCTCCAGAGCAAAGACAATAGCAAGTAACTATTTTTCTATTGTGGAATAGTTTAGTTGAGCATCATTCAATGTTCTGCTTGCATAATATATAACATGAGAGAGTTTTCCAATTCTTTGGCCTAGTACTGCACCAATAGAAAAATCAGATGTTTCACACATCAATTCAAAGGGTAAAGACCAATCTGGAGCCATGATAATTGAAGCAGAAGTTAGTTTCTTCTTAAGCATTTCAAAGGCCTGCAAACACTCATCATTAAAGTAAAAAAAAAGTGTCCTTAGCTAACAAGTTACATAACAGACGAGTTATTTTTGAAAAATCCTTAATAAAAAGTCTATAAAAACCTGCATGACCTAGGAAGCTTTGAATTCCCTTAACAGATGCTGGGGGAGGTAGTTTAGAGATCAAGTCAATTTTTGCTTTATCTACCTCTATTCCCTTGCTTGAAATTACATGACCTAGCACTATACCCTTCTTAACCATAAAATGGCATTTCTCCCAATTCAAAATCAGATTGGTGTCTTGGCAACGTTTTAGAACTAATGCAAGATGATCAAGACATATATCAAATGAGGAACCAAACACAGAAAAATCATCCATAAAAACCTCGATGAACCTCTCAACCATGTCAGAGAAAATGGCCATCATGCATATTTGAAATGTAGCTGGCGCATTACACAAACCAAACAGCATCCTCCGATAAGCAAACGTGCCAAATGGGTAGGTAAAGGTCGTCTTCGTTTAGTCCTCGGGTGCAATTGGGATTTGGTTATAACCTGAATAACCATCAAGAAAACAATAGTGTGAGTAACCAGCTAATCTTTCAAGCATTTGATCAATAAAAGGAAGGGGAAAGTGATATTTTCTAGTCATAGCATTTAACTTCCTGTAATCGATGCACACTCTCCATCCAGTCGTGACTCTTGTTGGTACAAGTTCATCCTGATCATTTTTTACCACAGTCATGCCATTCTTCTTTGGTACAACTTGAGTAGGACTAACCCACTTGCTGTCAGAAATAGGATAGATTATCCCAGTGTCAAGTAGCTTAAGTACTTCAGCTTTAACCACTTCTTTCATGTTGGGATTGAGTCTTCGTTGAGGTTCAGGGCTGGCTTGGATATCCTCCTCCAAAAGTATCCTATGCATGCACATAGAGGGACTGATTCCTTTGATATCTGCTATAGACCATCCAATGGTGGATTTGAACTCTCTTAAAACTCTTAGTAGCTTTTCTTCCTGCAAAGAGGTCAGATCAGAAGCTATGATAACTGGAAGCGAATTTTGGTCACCCAGAAAGATATACTTAAGATGAGAGGGAAGTAATTTAAGATCAAGCTTTGGTGGTTTGACGATTGAGGGTATGAGATGATAAGTGAATGGCTCAAGGGGCTCAAGGGGGACTAAATAGTTGTTGGGATATGACTTCAAAGCCTCCAAAGAAAAAACTTCCTCTTCCAACTCCCATTCATCTTCGAAGTCATCCAGAACATTGGTCAAGACAATCTCTAGTGGGTCTTTAGGGGGGCCTTGAGAAAATTTGGTGAACATAAAAGAATCCAATATATCAACAGAGAAACAATCTAAAGAAGAATACAAATGAGTTAGAGATTCAAACACTCAATATTGGACAGTTTCTCCAAGAACTGTCATTGTGAGCACTCCATCATGCACATTTATGATTGTCCTTGATTTGGCCATGAATGGCCACCCAAGAAGAATAGGTAACTCACAATCTTTGATTGGTGATTCTTCCATGTCAAGCACTACAAAATCAGCAGGTATGATCAATTTATCAACTTGAACTAGAATGTCTTCAACTATACATCTTGGATACTTTACTGAACGATCAGCAAGTTGTAAAGAACTGTGGTAGGTTTCAACTCTCCCAAACCTAGATGCATGTAAACCGTGTATGGCATAAGATTGATACTTGCACCCAAGTCTAGCATACCCTTCTCAATCTTCTTGTCCCCAATGGTAATAGGTATGGAGAAGCTGCCAGGATCTTTAAGTTTGGGTGGAAGCTTTCTTTGAAGCACAGCAGAGACATTCTCGGAGACTAAAACCTTCTCATGTGGTTCATATTTCATCTTGTACGTGTTCAATTCTTTAAAGAACTTGCCATAGGCTGGAACATCATCAATTAAATCAAGTAAAGGCATATTAATATTAACTTTACTGAGAATGTCATAAAGTTCTTTGATGGCCTTATCCTTGTTGCATTGAGCAAGTCTTCTTGGAAAAGGAATTGGTGGCACGTAGGGCTCGGGAGCCTTATGTAAAACAGGTTCATCCTTATTAGTCCTAAGAGGTACATCAGTAGCTTTCTTGGGTGCTTGTTCTGCCTCTCCTTCCTCCTCACCTGCATTCACAATTTCAGAAGTATTAGGAAGATCGTAGTTAACACCATTATCAATAACCTTACCACTTCTAAGTGTTGTGATGGCTTTTGCTTGCTCCTGATTCTTTTGAAGCAACTGAGTTTGACTTGGAAGCTTCCCAAGTTCTCTTTGGTTAAGAGCAGTAGCAAGCTTTCCAACATGGGTCTCAAACTTTTGAATGGTGGCCGCTTGGTTTTGGAACAAATTGGAAGTGGTTTGCATGAATTTTTGTAATGTCTCCTCCACAGGATTGCTTGGGAGAACTTGGAAGTTGTTAGGCTGCTGGTGAGCATGGCTTTGATTCTGATTTCCACCCCAAGAAAAGTTAGGGTGGTTCCTCCATTCGGGGTTGTAAGTGTTTTAGTATGGATCATTCATTTTCCCTGAGTTATAGCAATTCATCATATTGGCTTGCTCTTGATCGTAATCAGCATATGTAGCACTTTGAGAGGCATGAGATGAGCCTAACTTTGAAAGCACAGCGTCAAGTTTCCTTCCCAAGTTGTCAACCTTGAAAGAAACGTCATTAGTTGAATGAACTTCATATGCACCACTTCTCTACCTTCTTGATTGATGCATATTAGAACCCAGCATCTCAAAGAGTTCTTGAGACTCCTCTGGACTCTTTTTCTTTAGAGCACCACCAGCTGCATTATCACACATTGATTGACATGTAGGGGTTAAAACAGTCAAAGAAAATTTGCATTTGAAGGTAAAGAGGTAACCCATGGTGTGGACATTGCAGCAATAGTCCTCTAAATCTTTCCCAGCATTCACTAAACATTTCAGTATCATTTTGTCTGAAATTAAAAATTTGAGCTCATAGGGTTGCTGTCTTTTAGGGGGAAAAGAACTTGTCCATAAACTTCTTTACAACCTTATCCCATGTCTCCAAGGACTTAGGCTTCAAAGTCATGAGCCAAGCCTTGGCTCGTTCCTTCAATGTGTATGGAAAGATCCTACACCTCAAATCATTCTCTTAAAGTCCCTACAATGGCAATGAATTAACAACTATGTAAAACTCTTTAATATGAACCAATGGATCCTCATTAGGAAACCCAAAGAATGAAGGAAACATAGAAAAATATGAAGATTTAAGTTTGTAGTTCCTTGATGCTTGTGACAGTACTACGCATGAAGGAGAATCAGGGATTATTGGTTGAGCATAGAATTCAAAAGCATGGGTAGCAGCCTCAGCCATCTTTTTCTTCAATTTCTTCTTCTAACTCTTCTAACTCTCCCGAATGAATTGAGAGAGAAGTTTCGTCCTTGATGATTTCTTGAAATGCTCTTTTAGCTACAATTTTTGTAGTAAGATTTCCTCTTGTTTCCCTAGATTTCCTTATCGCTACTGCAACGGAGTCTAGCAAAGGCATACTGGACATTCAAAACCTGACACACAAAGATATGAATAACTCAAGCTGTAAACAAACTAAAATAGAAAACAGGTTATATATAACGACCCGTCCCAAATTTCGGGATTAGATTAGTGACTAATCACGATTAGTGAGGTTAATCCGTGATTAGTTGGGCGAAATCGAACGAACGATGCAAAATGACTGTTTTACCCCTAGGTGTGGGCAAAACATTGACTTTTCGTTCGGGCGATCAAATGGACTTTTTCCGATGACCGTGACGTAGTTCAAGACGTCACGAGTTCATAGCCAGGTGGCACGTTCAATTCCGACATTCGAGGAAAAAGTTATGACGTTCAGAAGTTCAAGGGTAATTTGGTAATTTTGGTTAAAAGGGGCAAATAGTTGACTTTTGGACTGGGAGGTCTGATGGCCGAGGGCTGAGGACCGTTATGTAGATCGGGACGATAAGAATCCATAGACAGGCGGTACGCTGAAATCGGACTTCGAACGGGAAAGTTATGGGTCACAGATGTTCGATTTCACTATGCACGCACTTCGAGGCGATGATGAGGTGGCTTATTCTGATTGGCCAGATATTTTAAGTGGGACCCATGGATGAGTGGAAAGTGTCACTCATCCCATTGGTCAATTCCCCTAAATTGTGGATCTACATAATTAAATACTATTATAATTATTATTTTATAATTAATCTTTCTAACACTCAATCCTAGCCATCCATTCTAATTAATCCCTCAAATCCTCACCACTCATCTCATCCCATCTCTCTCTCATCCGATATCAACATTTTCTTCTTTGTTCTTCTTCAAAACCGAAACCCCATATTCATCCCCTCCATACAAACAACCCACACGGCTTACCTAGTTTCCTCACCACCATAATCATCAGGTGAGCTTGTGTGTGACCGTGAGGAAGTGATGAAAGGCTGAGATGGTGGCCTACGCGTTTAGGAAGACGATGAACAGTACGTGCGTGATCTCACGCGCAGCACCTTCCCTGAGCGCGTGGGGGCGCGTGTCCCATCTTTTGGGAATTTTTTCAACACGTGAAATCTTCTATTCGTTGTAACGAACATTTTAAGACTGATTTCGTGTCGATCGGACACCGTCTCGATAATGTTCGGGGCATCGGAAGGTTTCAGATCGGGATTTAAAATAGTTAAAAATTCTGAAAAATTACGGGACTTTAGTGGGAGGTTATTTAAGTAGTTAGTAACCTTGTATTACGATTTGGACAGGTTTGGGAGTCCCGGTGATGGTGATTGACTCGGGAGAGCCATATGACACGCAAATCGAGGCGGCAGCTCGGACGGTCTGTGAGTGGACCTTATTTTCTAAATTGGTGCATGCATAAATGTTTATTATATGTTTTAATACTTGTTTGGTGATGCCATGAGTGCATTTGAGTGTGATTACGTATTGCTACGTATTTCGAGGTTTCGGCCTTATACGGTGCCAATACGGGTTTGTATTTCCTTATTGGTTTAAATGAAATGGATTTGGATTTCCAAAAGGATAAACTCGAGTATGAGACCCAGTTGGTTTTGTCTCGGGCATATGACCTTATTGATGACCTACGAGTCTGAATCGTGGTCGCGGCAGGTGCTATGTGCACGGCGACCGACGATACGACGCTCGCCTCCAGACTAGGATATGTTCCTTCCAGAGAGGTTAGGATGCACGATCTGTGGTCGGGCAGCCGATGGAGGCTCGACTTCAGAGTGCTGACGGTTCAGGATATCGATCGGTGATGAGTGCACCATGATCTTGTGGTGGTCGCGTCGGTTGATTCGTTCACGGCGACATACCAGGATTGAGGGCGGTCCTGGATGGATGGTTGCACGCATCACTACGATCGGAGTCGTGACTGACCCTGAGATATCGGGCACGATGCCCAGTGAGTCATGTGTTTGGGCAGGAGACCTAGTTACTTTACATTTATGATTTCGGGTCGGGGACCCTAATGGATATCCAGGTTCATGACGGTTTATAGGAACCGGCATGAACCCTTGAAAGGTCTTTATGATTCATGACGGTTTAAGGAAACCGGGCATGAATCCGTTGAAAGGTTTTAAGGATGATTTCATTATATATATATATATGTATGTATATTCATATACCTTCCTTTACTTAAATCTATCTCCTCCGGTGAGGGTCGTTGGTCTGGGTGGACCCCGGAGTAGTCACGGAGCACCGACTGAGTGGAGTAGCCCCCAGTTGGGTTCCTTACTCTCTTGAAGGCTTGTAACATAACCTCAGGACAGGTCATCAGTCTACGGACATTGACCTTGAACCCTGAAAGACTTGGGTTGAGACCCCGGGTAGCACGCGCGTAGCTTTGGAAACCGTGATAAGATTGGTTGTGTGATTATATGTATATATGATATATGATATGTGATGTATACGATATATGATGTGTGATGTATACCGGTTTTGGGCTGAGTCCCGTATGGATTTGGCCAGTGGCCCATATGTTTGGTATCCTTATGAATTTGGGCAGTGGCCCGTGTATTCGATTTCATTTACGATTTTGGGCTAAGACCCTAATGAACGGTTTGATAAATGGTTTTCGAATGCATGCATGCTTTTTAGTGAAGGGTACAAATGTCTTCGTTAAAATGTTTTTATAAACTCTTGTTTTGTCCACTCACAGCTTTTAATGTTTTGACTGCTCTTCAGGTTGACAGCGGATGTGGACTATAGCAGAGACCGAGATATCATATACCTCCTCCAGATCCTGGCGTACTCTGATAGCTCGAGAGAGCAAAGGTTGGAAATATCCCTTGTCCGACACTTCGTGTCAGACGGGAACAGGGTCGTCCCGCATTAATCTCAGGGGGATTGGGATGGGTCCTGTTATTATAGGGCTAAGTTGGTAACCAATTACAAAGGACTGAAATCAGTCCTCGGCAACGGCGCCAAAATTGTTGATGTATTCTAGCTTATACACTACTATTGTAGTAATGGTAATGCATAAGTAAGGGTGTCGAACCACAGAGATTGATTATGTTTCACAATTACCTCTAAATAACCCTATAATGACTCAATTAACTAGTGGAATAAAAAGAACTAAAAATAAAACAGAATTGGGTTTTGATTTGTGATATGTAAGGACGTTAAACTGAAATTAAAACTTTAAGTAAATGAAGATTGATAGCAAAGATTGAGAAAAGTATGGAGCATGGAAGTAAATATCGCCGGAATCATCCACATAAGAGGAGGGGAAGAAATTGAGCGAAATTTCGATATTTTGTTTCGTTCTAAGCCCATAGATCTCATTATTTGATTAAAACGAACGAAATATAACCAAAGTTTATGAAAATCAGTCGTAAAACAAGTGATTTCAAGTCGGGTCATGTCGTCGGATCGCAAAGACCCGAATCGCAGACCCGCGGGAGGAAGGGGATGACTGTTAAGAGTTGTGTTGTTATCCTTTATATATTATACGGTGACTATGGTTTCAATTAAATTTGGTCAGCTGAGTTGGTGTGAGTTTTGCCCTCTGGAGGTGAGGTCTTGGGTTCAACCCACTCCAATGTAATTGCTGTTTTTTTTTTTCCGTTTTTTCCAAATTTTTAACTTTCTTTGTCATTTTTTTTTCAATTTTAAATATATCAATTCTTTTCAATTTTTGAACAAAGATTAACTCTATTTTTTCATCATTTTTTTCCAATTTTAAATATATTTACTCATTTTATAATTTTTCTTCCATTGAAATTTTTTATACTTATTGTTATATTTTTAATTATATTAACATTCAATTATAATAATTCACTTCAACTTATGTTTATGTTTAAATTTTATATTATTAGTCATCATCAGAACTTTATTGTATCATATAATTAATCATATAATTATTATATCAAAGTCATTTTATAGTTTTTATTAGTCCTATATAACTATCATTGGGTACTTAAGTTTTTCCCAAAGTTTCATTCCAAATTTCCAATTTTTAGACCGAATTTCCGTCATTTTTGTTGATCGTAAACGATATCGATATTTGGGGCGAGATATCCGTAAATTCGGCGAGCGATATATCCGTCGATATCGATATTTTCATCCTTGGTATGGAGATGGAAGTTAGGGTCTTTACTTCACCTATGTAACATTGATTCTATGAATACAGTGACTAAAGTACTCTGATCTTCCAAACCTGCTCTAAGGATCGTTTTCACGTAAGTAAGATAGGCCATGGCATGTGGAACACTATCTAGTCCTTCTAATTGCAACCTAAGTATGGCATGTACTTTATATTACTCCTAGAAAGCCTTTAAGTATGAGAAAAGAAATAAATATGACCAAACAGATTCAGTGGCATGGCATGTACTCACTAACCCTATTCTTTCATTCATAAATCAATTAAACTTAGGCATGGCATGTGCTCTAAATCTAACTAGGCATATGGAACCCTAATGGTGATCAAGCACTAGAATCACATATGAATCAATAACTAAAATGAATGAAACAAAGAAGAGTTTGTAAAAATCAGAATACTTCAATCATAACATAGAATTGAGTTTACATGGTTACATCAAGAACCCTAGATGAGAAATTAGCTACACATGTATCTAATCAACATAAAAGCATTAATTAAAGACATGGATGCAGTAAACTCTAAGTAGAAGGTAGTCTTCTTCTGCAGAACTGAAAATGGCTTCTTCTTCCCACAACAAAGATGATGGATGACGAATTTGATGAAGGAATTTTGGAGCTTTTATGATGAGAGAGAGGAAATGGTTATAGAAGGGAAATAGAAAGATGAGTTTTATTTTTGAGGTTTTCTCAATGGAAGAGAAAGAGAATGAAAAAAAAAAAAACAGATCTGATTTCTTTGTTATGTGGAGACTAGCGTTTATTTTGAGAGCGAAGAGGACTTACATAGGTAAGAAAATATGAGGGCAAATAAGGAAAGACAGGTAATCTATTACTATTCACGTGAACAGTGTCAGGTGTGAATAGTGACAACTTCTTGTTTTCCAAATTATTTTTCCTTACTCCATAAGTAAGCTCTTTCAACTCCGAATTTCTTCCTTTTTACACAGAAATCTTTCTAATTAGATATAATGTCCAATCATGCATCACTCTCACAAAAATTATCATTTTCTCCTATGTGATGAAAGATATTAGTATCATATCAAAGACAATAATGCATGGCAAAATGCATAAAATATGACCTAACACTTACTAGTTTAACCTATTTTTACTATTTTGATTTCACTTATTAAATCATCGATTTTAAAATAAATTTGTTTTGCAAAATTTTGGAGATTAGGAGAAATTTAACCATTTAATTAGGCCTTTTCCCTTTTATGGGAGAAATAAAAATTATCAATCTGTTCTAAAATAAATCAGTTCGGTCCAATTTTCCCTTTTTAGTTACGATTTTTTATCAATTCAATAATTTTTTGGGACCGTTCGATTCAATTTGGATTTTTGGTCGATTTTTCTATACCAATTAATAGCCCTGTTGGCCATGGCCTTTATCACCTAGTCGATGGCTCGACTCTCGCCCCTCCCAAGGACTCTTGATCTTCCGATTCTCCTGTTGCTATGTCTTCTCCTAATCCTGCACTTCCAGATGGATACAGAAAGATCAGCTTGTAACTTATAGCTGTTAAGTTTTTTGTATAATAGTTTGGTTGATGAATCCAACAAAAACCATATATTGCACCAAAACGTCCGAGAGAAATATATGTAAATTCTTGAATGTCTTTAAAATAGAATTTTATAAAAAATTTCAGAAGTTTGATATGTACCTTATAAATTCTATACAATTAAATAAATCCATAACTTAAAAAATGTCTTTCAAAATTCTCTACAATTTTAATTGAATACATCCCCTACGAAAGGAAAATATATGTATGTATCCAATCTTGATAATTCCTCTATATATATACTACCATTTCGATATATTGAATTATCTTTATACATATATTATTATCGGAACATTTCATTTTCTAAATTATCGTGTCAAGATTTTTTCCGTAAAAAATCAATAATAATAGAGGTTGTTTAGTCATTTTTATATATCAACTAAATAGATAATTCGCCATATAGATCTTAATTCTTACCAAAATTATTTATTATTTAATACATATAAATAACTAAACGACCTTCAATTTTATTGATTTTCTTAAGAATATGATTTTAACATGATAATTTAGAGAATAAGCAGTTCAGATTATTATATATACAAATTAAGATAATTCAATAACTCAAAATGATAATATGGAGAGGGTACTGTTATGGTGTGATGCAAATATTTCCCTTTAAGAAATTAGAGGAAAAAAAAGGGGTTGAAAATTGAAATGAATGGTGAGCGTTGGAATAAAAGACGTTGTCTAGTGCAGGGATTAATCTAAACATAGTTACGATTTAAAGGTGTTACCCATTATAATGGAACCGTCAGGACACCTAGTGGGTCCAAGACTTTGAATGAAAAAAAAATGAATGGTGAGTGTTGGAATAAAAGAGGTTATCTTCTGCTTCCCTCTACTACTATTGTCTTTGTTATCGCCTTACACTGTTACACACTCACACTAGGTAGCTGTTCGCTTGGAGTTGGATATCTGCTATGGCTTTGGGTTTTTATGCAGCAACTGCAATTAGTGGCCTCCTGCTGTGTCCTCATCATCACTCTCATAAGCATAGCCTCTTCTCGTCCTTGTCTCCGCCGTTCCCATGGCCACACCCACAAAGCTTGACAACAAATCTTCATCTTCCTCACTCTTTCTCCATTAAAGCTTTAAATGAAAGCAAAGCTGCACAACAACCAGATAAGACGGACAAAACCACTCTCCCACCTTCAACGCCTGCTTCTAAGCCTCCTCCTCTTCCCAAGAAGCCCGTCTATTCCAGTCAGTCGGTCCAAATTTTTATTTTTTTTATTCTAAGGCAACAACAATAATAATATTATTAATAATATCTAGCTTATATTAATACATCAATCCATCAAGGATAATTGAGAAATGAGACGTTCCCTTTAATTGTTGTTTTCGTTTGGGCAGTGAAGAAGGGTCAGATTGTGAGGGTGGATAAAGAAAAGTACCTTAACAGTGTCAATGTAAGTAATTCAAATGCTGCATCATCTGATTTTTCCTTGGAAATCCTACTACTAATAACTAGTAACTGAGAATTGATTTCAGTATCTGTCTGTTGGGCATCCTCCTTATTACAAGGGGTTGGATTATATTTACGAAGACCGTGGTGAGGTAACAATCTTCAGCCTCCTGCATCATGTTGAGTGCCCAACCTGCATTTTTCATCATCTCTTATTCCCTCTTACATATATATACTTTATTTTCAGGTATTGGATTTACGGATCTTTGAAACCGGAGAGTATGCACTTGTAAGAAACTGCCCACTCTTCTGTCTTGTTTTTTGGTTTATTTTTTATGAGCAAACTAGAATAAATCGTATTTGTTGTTATTGAATTTGAGGAAATAAATTGGGTACAAAATTAATTATAGGTAGCATGGGTTGGGGTCCCTACTGCACCCGCATGGCTTCCTACGGACATGCTTATCAAGGTAAAACACTCACCCAGTTATAAACTCTGAGTCACTTCATTCCCACTTGGGGGCTTACTTCTCTCTCTCTATTCATGTTCCAGTCGGACAAGCTCGATTACGAGAGACTCTGAATATAGAGACAAGCAAGGCATGCAGCAGCTCTAAATGCCATTACTCTACGTATATATTTTTGTAACTACGTAACCTCCACTGTAATTCAAATTTCAAATATTAGAATTCAAATCTCCTCTTACGAGCACCCTTGTAGAAGTTTTGCTTGTGGCCCTTCATCAGTTCAAGTAAGCGGGGAAGGGGCTTAGGCACTGGCACATTCATCGACCTGTAAAACTTCCTATATCCTAAATTCAAGCACTTTGATGATCCAATTCCAGTTTCCGATGCTTCCGCTACCTTCTTTACCATCCTCAATTCACTCTTTTCTTCCCTTTCACTTGGCAACTCAACTTTTTGTGCATCTTCCCCTTTTAAGCCATTCATTTTCTTCTCCTTTTCTTCCTCCTGAATGCCCAATTCTGTAAAACCGAACCTAGCTTTACCAAACAATGTGACAGACGCTAGTCTTTTCTGTGGCGGCGAGAAATTGAACAACTCTTTCTCGAAAGTGGAGGATATCTTCGTGAGTTGCGACTGAGAATCTGCACGGCTTGGAGTATGCTCTTCAGGCTCTAGTGAGCCCACCACCTGCTCCTCCACCCCTCTCACAGTGGAACGAGGTTGTTCCAAATTAATGTCTAGGAGTTTCCAAACAGGATCATTCCAAGATATTTGAGAGCTCAAACAGTGCTTCTTAACATAATGCAGCTCCGTAGCCCTGCAATTAGGGGTGGTTGAAACAACCCATTTAGGCACTAGAAGCTGCAGAGCACACTCCAATTCTTCCCTAGATGAGTGCATTGAGTAACAGACATGCCAAACACCAAATTGGCCTTTCACTGCCTCATTTATTTTCAATTTTCTTTGACTTACATTATCCATAAATTCTCCTTCACACACAAACCACTGTGCTGAAGGACGGATTATTAGAGGCTCCGGCTTTAAGTTTACTTGGGCCTCTGCAATCTTTGCTCTTGCTCTCTCATAGACTTTCGGAAATCCATCAAGCACCCGGAAACGCAAAGCTGACAGATCTTGTGAGAGGATTTCAGGAGCTATGATTGTTAAAGCATCAAAACACTCAGGGTTGTTGGCTTTATCCAAATATATCTTTGATCCAAATGCCTGGGAGACACCAGCCAATATCTGTTCCTGACCGAGAAGATCACAGGCTAAATAAACCTCAACCGCGCCAGGATGCTTCCATATACAATTAATTACCTACATGAAAATAAAAATAAAACAAATACAAATAGACAACATTAGCATGTGTCACGTACTCATAAACAAAAGGGATCAAACACTTTTTGAGTCAAAATCATTCTTCATTGAGTAGGATAAAAATGGTAAAGGAAGCTCAATTATATTGCTAGCTTCATATGAATGTGTGAAGGAAGCAGATGACAACTATGGATCTTAAGAGGTAATAAACAGTTTCTTATATTTAGGTCAATCTAGGTAATTCTTAAACATATGTTAATAGAGATAAGATGGCTATGTTTTTTCAACCTAATGACACCAAAAATGTAGGAAAATGATAGGGTAATCAGAGGTACGCTCATCAAGGAAAAATCTAGAGAGATAAAGCCAAAGAATCAAAGAGGAATGAAAATAATTGAGTTCTAGGGTCAAATAACTCAAAAGAAACTCTGCAATCAGAAAACTCTGTTATGGCATTGATAAAAGACTAAAAACTGAATACAAAAACACCTTAATAGCCTGTTTATACTACTAAAGTCCAGGAACCCTAGCTTTTCTTAAAACTTGTTTAACAAGAAATCCTAATTCTACTAAGGCTCACCTAATAAACAATCCTGACGATTAAATGACATAAAATAGAAAGAAAAATGAAAAACATGATAAATAATCAAAATAATCAAAATCCCTAAATTAACTAGAACCCTAACCTAATTGCTATTGGCCCAAACACCCATGAGATGCTCCTGCATCATAAGCAGGCACAAAAATAGTTTCTGGAAATGGCAAAGGATTTAGTCCACACTGTGTGTACACATTCCATATCCAATAGCGAAACGGATATAAATTTCTCGTGTGTTCGAGTCTACTGCTTGACATACTATAAAGAAAACTTAATTAACTTCGATTTATGATATCCTATTCCCCCTCTCTCTAGACTAATTTTGTGGAAGCTTAATACGTGGGTGTCTAAGTGCATCAAAGACTTTCCATAAAATGTAAATCTTATGCATGTTCTGAAATATGCAAGAAAATATAAAAAAGAGAAGAAAACCAAAAGGTAAATAATGCGGCCAACGTGCAGTCTGACATATATCATCTTAAATTGGTATTGACATTCAAGAGTGTAGCTAATATTGGCCGGGAAGAAAGAAAATTAAGAGAAGCAGGCGCAGCATGAGCCAGAGAGTACCTGCTGAATTGCTGAATGTTTGCTGGGGAATTTTTGAGTCAACTTCCCAAACGTGCAGTCCAGAAAAACATAATCGAGTTGAAAACGGGGCTTTTATCCTTTCTTACCAAGGTACTTGTCCGTCAGACTTTGCAGACACTCGGGTGTGAACCTGCAATCTCCAGTGTGGAGGATTTTACAGAAATTTCCTTCAAACTAGAACATTATGGCTCCTGAAGTTCAGACAATCCATATATGCCAAACAAGGTATTGTCTGTCAATAAAGGTATCCTTACGTCAAAATATTTTTCACAACTCCGTCCCACCCCATATCCAAATAGGTTACCCGATTACATCTGGAGAAAGCCATGACTCATGAGATGTTATCAATTTAAATGATATTATCTTCAAACAATGAGTCAGTGACTTCATAATAGCCATACAGTTTTTGAACTTTAAGGACATAATTTAACTCAAGCATGAACAATATCAAACTTTAAAAGCCAACAAAGAGCAGTAAAGCACCTAAAACCAATCCGAAACAAACAAAATTAAATAGGGAGGTGAGGATATAGAATACGATTAGCATCCAACTGCCTGAACATAATAAACTCAATGTTTCAACCAAACCCATTCATTTAATCAACAAAAAAAAAAATTAGAAAATATCAAGAAACAAAGAGTTCAATACCAGGACAGTGATGGGCATCGAATGCAGTAACCGTGAAGTCTCCATCAGAATCTTCAATGAGCAGGGACTACTGGACCTCAATACCCACAAATAAAGATTCATCAAGCTGAAAATTGCAAAAAGGGAAAAAGCAGAGAACTTAAAATTTAAATTTTAGAATTGAAAACCTAGAATTAGAAGAAGAGAAAACTGAAGGAAGATAAACCTTGTGGTAAGTATTGAAGGAGGAGAGTTCGGAGAGGAAGATAAACCTTGTGGGTGTCTTTCCTAAATAGATTCAGGAAAGACACCCACACTGAGTGGTCTCATAGGTGAATTCTGCGAGAAGTATAAGAGATGTAAAACTCGATGAGTTCGATGGCCTATTTGGTGAGTCCTCCTGATTTTCAGCATATGCCAGAGAGGCTTGTTGGTGAGGACCAGAATAGGATGGACCCGGAAGTATGGCCAGAGTCATCTTGCAGTGATAATAAGAGTAAGAGCAAGTTTTTTTTCTAGATCAACGTACCTGGTTTCTACATCCTGGAATACTTTGTTGACGTAATAGACCGAATTCTCTGCTCTGTTAGTCCTTTTGATGAGAGGCTAAACTGATTACTGAAGGGGAGACTGAAAGGTAGGCCACAAGTGGTTCCTCCGTGTCTGGTCCGACAAGTAGGGGAATCTTGGACATATATGCTTTGAGATTAATGAAAGCTTGCTTGCATTCAAGAGTCCACTCGATTATTTTTCCTCTCGTCTGAGGAACTTGAAGAAAGGTAGACACTTTTTAGTGACTTGGTTTTGAAGTGGGTGAGTGCGGCTACTCTTCCTATGAGGCTCTGGACCTTCTTGATGGTTCGCGGTGGTTGCATATCCAGGATGGTCTTGATCTTCTTTGGGTTTGCTTCGATTCCCTGCTGGCTGATCATGTAGCAGAGAATTTTTCCTGAACTCACTCAGAAAACACACTTGGCAGGATTGAGCCACATTGTGTATTGCTTAAGAACTTTGAACATCATGGAGAGATTGTGGACATGGTCGGTACATGTTTTTCTCTTAACTAGCATGTCATCGATGTAGACCTCCATGATCTTTCCCAATTTGGTTAGCAAACATGAAGTTTACCAAGCGCTGATAGGTTACCCCTGCGTTCTTGAGGCTAAACGGCATCACGTTATAACAATAGACACTGAGGTTGGTGTGAAAGTTTGTGTGGACTTGATCATCTGGGTGCACAAGGATCTGATTATACCAAGAGTAAGCATACATGAAACTGCGCAGTTCGTGCCCAACTGTTGCGTCCACCAGGAGATCGATTAGGAAAGTTGTCCTTGGGGTAGGCACGATTATGGTCAATGAAATCAATGCACATTCTCTATGCCTATGAGGGTTTCTTGACCAGAACCACATTTTCAACCCAAGCGGCGTAAGCCACCTTCCGTACGAAGTGTATCATACCGAGCTTTGTGATCTCCTCCTACATAAATAATTGTCATTCTGCATCATAGGTGTGTTTTTTTCTGGGTGACAAGCTTGAAGGAAGGCTTAATGGTAAGCATGTGGCAGATGACATCTATGGATATGCCGGGCATATCTATAACGACCCGGAATGTAACAACCCGTCCCGGGAGTCGGGATTAGCGAAGTGATTAGTGACGGATTAGTACGTTAATCGGTGATTAGTTGGTTATTGTTGGACAGTTAGCGCAGAATGACGATTTTGCCCCTAGTTTGGGCAAAAAGTTGACTTTTAGTTCGGGCAGTCAATTGGGCATTTACCGATGATCGTGATGTAGTTCGGACGTCACGAGTCCGTAGACAGGTGGCACGCCCAATTCTGACATCCGAGGAGGAAGTTATGATATTCGGAAGGTCGAGGGCATTACCGTAATTTGGTTAAAATAGGGGGAAATGTTGACTTTTCACTAGACACTTGGTTTGCACGTAGACCGAGGACCGTTAGGTGGATCTCGTCGTCCTGAGTTCAACGACAGGTGGCATACCTTCATCGGACATTGGAAGAGCGAGATACGGGTCTAGAACGTGAGGGGTAAAACCGTAAAATTAAACAAGAGGGGCATTTTGGACTTTTTGCACCTTAGGAAGCGTGCCAATCAACTGAGGACAAGTGTACAGGGTTTAATTTGATATTTTGGGCTGGTCCAGCAGGTGTGTGACACCTGGCTGTCTTCTAGTGGCTTCTAGCCACTTTCACGGCTCAAATTAAATGGGTTGTTTGAGTTGTGTTAGTCGTGCACAGAGGAGAAAACAGAGACCGTGTCATAGGGAAGGAATCGACCCAGTGCAGTGAGAGTGTGAGTTCTGTGATCAAGTGAGTGTGAGCAGAGAGAAGTGAGAAGCTGGTGAGTGAGAATTGTGTGAGGGAAGACTGAGAGGAGTGTGATTTTTCTCAGGAAAACAGAGAGGTGTCGAGGATCGTGTTGAACCATAATTGATCATTTGATCCAATCAGGTTCGAGGGAAGGCTAGGACGGTTGAGGATAGACCTGTGAACCTAGTGGAGCACGGCGGAGCTCACGGTGGTGGTCAAAGAACAGGTGAGTCCCTCGGTTTTCCCTGTTTCCTCTGTTTTCTAGTTTTAGTTCAAACGTAAAGTCGTGGGTTTTGAGGCGTAGTCGAGTTGTTTTCTTGGTCCTAGTAGCTTTAAGAGGTTGTGTTTAACCTAAAGGATCAAACTAGAGCGTAGGGGTGGCCACGGGTGGTCGGAATTCGAACCTGGTATTTTCTAGGTTTTGAGTTCAAGTTGGACAGGGGCGATTTAGGACCTTAAGTCGTGTTTTAAGTAGTGGACTAGTTTGCTAGGGGTAGGACGAAGCTTTTGGGGATCGATTGGACTGAAAATGGCTTGATTTTGAAGGGAAACCGGTCACGCCGGTTTAGTTCAACTAGACCAGGCTGAACCGGCTGAGCAGAAGGTTGAAGACGATGAACAGTGCAGGCGTGTGAGGCCCACGCGCAGCCACTTTGGGCGGCGCGTGGAGGCGCGTGCGGCGGTTTCTGGGGAAACGTCCAACTAGGTTTTTGGTCTAATTGTTGTAGCGAATCTATTAGGACAAGTTTCGGGACAATCGGACATTGTCTCGATATGTTTCGGGTTGTCCGTAGGTTTTAGGGTTCGGTTAAAAATAGTTAAAAATACGGGAAAATTATGGACTTTAGTATGACCTTTGTGAAGTAGTTAGTGACCTTGTTATGGGATTTGGACAGGTTCGAGAAAGTCGAGGATAACGGAATGGCTGGGAACGGCTTAAGTGTATGCGTATCGAGGCGACGTCGGAATGGTCTGTGAGTGGACTTTGTTTTATAACTCTTGATGCATGCATATATGTTTTTATATGTTTTCAATACTTGATTCTATGATTTGATTTATGATTGTGATGGTTTACGGTTTGTGCACGTTTTTTCGAGGAAATGACGATATTTCACGTTTTACGAGATTTGATGAATATTGTGATTTGAACCTGGTTTTAATGATTGATTTCGAGATTTGAAATACGATTTGATTTCAAAGAAAGTAAAAATGATTTTGGAAAGTGTTTTCGGGCTTGAAGCCCAGTTCAGAAAAGTGGTTTTGAGAAACGTGATTTCGGATTTTGGAATCGGAATTCCGGATGACGATTCGGGATTCGATTCGGGACTTGAAATGGATTCCGGGTTTGGGTTCGGAATGGTTATCCCGGATGCCGGCTTACGGAATGATGGTTGCGGACTTGGATCTGGAAAGGAAATGGATATGAATTATGGGTTTGGATTCGGGATCCTGATGAGATTGCGGATTCGGATTTGGATTTGGATTTGGAAATGGAAAGTGGTTTTCAAACGGTTTTAGATTGGATTTGCTGGATCTGGTTATTGGGTTTAAAGACCTGGATTATGCTTGACGGGGGACGATGTAACAACCCGTACCTTCCAGAAGGGTACAAATGTAATTTTGTAAGATATTTGTATAAAAGGACGATTTTACCCTTGTGAATAGTATGACAAAAGTTGACTTTTTGATTTGTTTATTGAACGAGCGTTGACCATTGACCGTGACGTAGTTCGGGACGTCACGAGTCGGTAGATAGGTGGCACGTCCGATTTAGACAATCGGAGAAAAAGTTATGGTGTTCGGAAGGTTAAGGGCGTTACCGTAATTTTAGGGAAAATGCTGACTTTTTATTGGACTTTTGACTTTCACGTAGACCGAGGACTGTTAGATAGGTCTCGACGTCTTGAGTACAACGATAGGCGTCACGCTGTCATCGGACGTCGGACGGATTAGTTATAGGTCTGAGAAGTTGAAGGGTAAAATAGTAATTTTGAATCTAGGGGCATTTTGGTCTTTTCACCTAGGGCCAATCAGATAAGGCCAAGTGGTTTTGTGGGATTGGATATTTATCCTGATGTCCATGGAGAATGGGACACGTGTTTTGACACTAGAGGTTTCTAGGAGAAGTTTAGATGTGCACGGTCACAAATTGTCCAAACTTAAACCCGTGCAATCGTCCATTTTGCAGAAAACAGGGAGAGTGATTGTTAATCGATTCCTAGTCGTTAAGGACATTGAGTTTGAGTGAGTGGGCACAGGAGGTTTAGTGTGAGAGTGTGTTCGTGTTGAAGTGAATTAGAGTGAGGTTGTGCGGGTGTGAGGTGTGCAAAACTTAGAAAAACAGAGAGAAGTCGAGAGTTGTGGTGCAGCCAAAGACGATCGAGTTGAGCCAAATAAGTTTAAAGGGAAGCTAGGACGACTGAGGGAGACCCAGTGTGTAACGACCCGTCCCAAATTCCTAGATTAGATTAGTGACTAATCACGATTAGTGAGGCTAATCGGTGATTAGTTGAGCGAAATCGGACGAACGAGGTGAAATGACCGTTTTGCCCTTGGGTGTGGGCAAAACGTTGACTTTTCATTCGGCCAGTCAAATGGACTTTGACCGATGATCGTGACGTCACGAGTTCATAGACAGGTGGCACGTTCAATTCCGACGTCCGAGGAGGAAGTTATGACGTTCTGAAGCTTAGGGGCATTTTGGTAATTTTGGTTAAAAAGGGGCAAATGTTGACTTTTTGACCAGGATGTCCGATGGCCGAGGGCCAAAGACCGTTACATAGATAAGGACGATACGAATCCATAGACAAGCGGCACGTCGAATTCGGACGTTCGACGGCGAAGTTACGGTTCACGGAAGTTCAAGTGCACTATTACACGAATTACGAGATGCATTCAATTTTGGACTCTAGTGGGCCCAGATATTTGTCCTGATTCCCAATGGATGAGTGACAAGTGTCACCCATCGGACACCCAAATTGATTCATGCACCGTGCAAACCATTCCATTTTCATTCACACCCAAACACCCACCCGATCTCACCATTTCTCTCGTTCCCGTGCAACCCATACCCATCCAACTTCCACCCAAGATCAGGACAGAGGACCAGGAGGCTGAGGGAGCTGTGGTGGCCGGCCTGGATGGCCAGGGCCGCCGTGAACGGCGGCGGGAAGGGACGAACCCGTGCGGGTACCCGGTTAGTCCATTTTCGATCCAAATTCCATTTTTCTTGTTATGGTTCAATTTTAATGGTTTTAATGAATCAAATAGGTTGCTAGGATAGTTTTAGGAAGGTTTCTATGGTGGTTGGACGGCTGGGCAGCCGTGGGTGAGTTTTGGAAATATTGAACCGTTTGGTTCATAATTAAACCATGGGTTTTGTGCGGTTTTAGCTAGTTTAATGAATTGGGTTAGATATGAAATGAGGAAACAAGAATTTAGGAATTAAAATGGGAGAAAACGGACCGAAAATGAGGACGGAGGAACGCTGAACCGGTCACGCCGGTTCAGCACAATGCGGACCGGTCCAGGAAAACCAGAAAAAAAAAAAAAAAACCGGTTTTCCAAGGTTGATGGTGATGAATAGTATTTTTGACCTTCTAGGGGCTCGTGAGGACGCGTGGGCCGTATTTAGGAAATTTTTCAACACTGGAAATATTCTATTCGATGTAACGAACATTTTGGGACTGGTTTCGTGTCAATCGGACACCGTCTCGATATGTTTCGGGGCATCGGAAGGTTTAGGGTCGGTTTAAAAATAGTTAAAAGTTTGGGAAAATTACGAGGCTTTGGTAGGAGGTTAATTAAGTAGTTAGTAACCTTCTATTAAAATTTGGACAGGTTTGGGAATCCCGGTGATGGTGATTGGCTCGGGAGAGCCGTATGACACGCAAATCGAGGCGGCAGCTCGGACGGTCTATGAGTGGACCTTGTTTTCTAAATTGGTGCATGCATAAATGTTTATTATATGTTTTATTACATGTTTGATGATGCCATGGGTGCATTTGTATGTGGTTACGTATAAGCACGTATTTCGAGGTTTCGACCTTATACGGTGCTTATACGGATCTGTATTTCTTTATTGATTTAAATGATTTGGTTTTGGATTTATAAAAGAATAAACTTGGGTATAAGACCCATTTGGTTTGGTCTCGGGCATATGACACTATTTACGATCTTCGGGTCTAAATCGTGGTCACAACGGGTGCTATGTGCACGACGATCGACGATACGACGCTCGCCTCCGGATTGGGATGTGTTCCTTCCGGAGAGGTCACGATGCACGATTCGTGGTCGGGCAGCCTGGGGAGGCTCGACTTCAGAGTGCTGACGGTTCAGGATATCGATCGGTGATGAGTGCACCATGATCTTGTGGTGGTCGCGTCGGTTGATACGTTCACGGCGACATACCAGGATTGAGGGTGGTCCTTGATGGATGGTTGCACACATCACTATGATCGGAGTCGTGACTGGCCCTTAGATATCGGGCAGGATGCCCAGTTGAGTCATATGTTCGGGCACGAGACCCAGTTGTTTTACACTGATGATTTCGGGTCAAGGACCCTAGATGGATTTCCAAGTTCGTGGCGGTTTATGGGAACCGACATGAACTTTGGAAAGGTCATTGTGGTTCATGACGGTTTATGGGAACCGACATGAACCTTTGTCAGGTCATTATGGTACATGACAGTTTAAGGGAACCGGGCATGAACCCTGGTTAATGGATGTTATGGATCATGACGGTTCAAGGGAACCGGGCATGAACGTTTATGTTATGTATATATATGTATTCATATACCTTCCTTTACTTCTATTATCTCCTCCGGGGAGGGTCGTTGGCCTAGGTGGACCCCGGAGTAGTCACGGAGCACCGACTGAGTGGAGTCACCCCCCAGTTGGGTTCCTTACTCTCAGGAAGGCTATGATTACTTTTACCTCGGGTAGGGTCAGTGGTCTGTGGACATTGATCTTGACTTTGAGAAGACTCGGATTGAGACTTGGGTAGCACGCACGTAGCTTTGGAAACCGTGACAGGATTGGTTGTGTGAATTATAGGTATATGTGATGTATGCTACGTATATGATATATGATGTGTGTTTACACAGGTTGTATGGTTGGTTTCTTATGATTTGGGTCGAGTCCCTTATGGATTTGGGCAGTGGCCCGTATGGTCATTTTCATTATGGTTCTTTCAATCTTGGTTTTGGGCTTAGTTCCCACATATGGTTTCTTTGGTTAAATGGTTTTCGAATGCATGCATGCTTTTTAGTGAAGGGTACAAATGTCTTCTCGTTAAAATGTTATGCTTTTTAGTGAAGGGTACAAATGTCTTCTCGTTAAAATGTTTTTATAAACTCTTGTTTTGTCCACTCACAGTTTTTAATGTTTTGACTGCCCTTCATGTAACGACCCGAACTTTCGTAATTATTATTTTATTGTAAATTGACCGTTTTGCCCCTGAGGGGGGGGGGGGAAAGTTGACTTTTACCTCGGGAAGTATTTAGGACTTTGACACGTGACCGTGACGTAGTTTAGGACGTCACGAGTTCATAGGCAGGTGGCACGTTCGATTCCGACGTTCGAGGAAGAAGTTGTGACGTTCGGAAGTCGAGGGGCATTTTGGTAATTTGGCCATTTGGGGGCCAAATGTTGACTTTTGTCCCGGGAAGTCCAACGGACGGGGGCCAATGACCGTTACGTAGGTCTCGTCGATACGAATCCGTAGACAGGCGGCACGCTGAAATCGGACTTACGACGAAAAAGTTATGGTCAAGAACGTAACCGAACTAACCGAGACTCGGAACTTAAAATAATAATAAAATAGTATAATCTGATTTACTTTAACCCAATCAATCTGGACCCTTGATGAGTGACACATGTCACTCATCTACCCCATCCACATCATCCCCAACATTCTGGATCTTGGTCTGCCATGGGATTAATTAATTAGTTTATTTTCCGTAAATCCTCACCCTTCACTCTTCACTCAGGATGAATCTCAGCCATCCATTCTATTTCTCCTTCTGTTCTTAAACCATCAGAGACTTATTCATTTTCATTTCTTCCTTCAAACCGTGCAACCTCCCATCCTTCAAACAATCACACCAGCAGCTCACCACCCAACCTTCTTCATCAGGCAGCACCAGACCGTGCACCACCACCACCAGACACCGGCCAACGCCACCACGGCCACCCTGCACGGCCGGAAAACCCACAAACCCGTGAGGACCCGTGCAGCCCAAAACCATCCAACCATCCAAACCACGACGTCTGGACTCGAACCAACCTAGGGCTAGGACCTTTGTGACCTCTGGACGGCGTAGGACTGGACTGGGCAGCCCACGGCGGCGACACGGCGGCGGTAAGCCTGCAAACCCGTGAAGGCCGATTTTCCTTCCCTGCCTCAAACCGTCCGTTTTTAACGTTGAGTTTGTTTGGTTGTTTTTGAGACTTAACCTAGGGGACTAGACGAGCGTTTTGGACCTGAGTTGGTGGCTGGAAACGTGACGGCTCGCCGGAGAAGACGAACCAAAACCGGCAGCCAATTCCCCGTCGTTTTTCAGGTGATTCCTCGATCTTAAAATCCAGTTTTGATCACACAGAGCCATAGAACATGTTCAGACGAGTCCATAGGAACAAACCCCATCGATTTTGGTGGTCGGAATCACGATCTGTGATCGGGTCGAACCGTGGGTCTGCGGTGACCCGATTCGCAGACCCGGTTACTGTAGCTGATGACGTCATCATGCTGACGTCAGCAGTGACGTCATGATGACGTCATCATGTCAGAATATTGTCAGACCAGGGACCAATGGGCTGTTGACACGTGTCCTCTGACACTGTCAGTGATGACGTCATGCTGACGTCAGCAGTGACGTCATGCTGACGTCAGCATCACTGTAGCACCGTTGACCAGAGGGTTGATCGGCGCGTGGGGGGCGCGTGTGAACAGTGTTTTGTGTGGGACCAGTTCCATTTTCAAGGTTTCGACGATACGGATCCAATGGCGGTGGTTTCGTGTCGATCGGAGATCGTTAAGTTGGTCAAATTAGGGTTTGATGCCTTGGGAAACGTGTTCGGACGGCTTTCCCGGGCCGGTTTCAGTCTAGGGTTTCGTAGTTGTTTAGTAGGGACTTAAAGTGACCTTTACGTATGTTTTGGGCATGACAGGAATTGTATTTTAACCCTTGGACGGGGCTTTACGCTCGGGAGTGCAGCGGGATTGTACTGTGAGTGGGCCTTTGATTTCACTAAACTTCGGCATGCATAACTGTTTTACTTTCTACTATATCTATATGTGATTTGAGTAAAAGTATCTGTTTATCTTGTGTATGATTTATGGCACGTATTACGGTGTTTGGGCATGAGACCCGTCTGGTTGTTGATAAATGGTTTGGAGTCATATATATGTATAATGGAACTCGATATTATCTGTGGTACTGCACTGTATGGATCTACCCTAGGATTCTATCTCCTCCGGATGTAGGTACACCGGAGTGGTCACGGCGCATTGCCTGTGAGGAGTCATTCTACGGAGGGACCGGACCGTAGAGTGACTCAGGAGCAGGATTGCTACTATTGGACGTCTGGGACGTCAGGCATCTAGAATGCCATGCTCGGACTAGGTTCGGGATTTGGACTCGGGATTGAGACCCCGGGTGGCACGCGTAGCCTTGAGACTGTGACCTTATTGGGCGTCTGGGACGTCAGGCATCTGGGATGTCAGGGTTGGGATGTATAGTGCAGTGACTAAGATTATATTATGTTGATATTATTCTGCTTATGACTATATGGTTTTGTGGTTTTGATACTATGCATGTCTTTTCGGAAAACGGAGGGGAAAAGCTATATGTTTTCGAAATGGTAAACTACTTTGTAAACCTTGAGTTTCGGCCCACTCACCTTTGTTGTTTTACTACCCCTCCAGGTAGTGCTTTCGAGGAGGAGGATCCCGAGGAGGAGGAGGAGGATCCCGAGGAGGAAGAGGCATAGGTTTACGTTGCGTACCTGAACCCTACTGCTGGGTAGGTTGGCACGTAGTGTGTCTAGAGTCGTGCTCAATAAACTGTATTCGGGAACCATCCCTTGTCTGACACTATTTGTATTTGAGTATTTGTGTGGTGTGCTATGTATGACTTAACTATGGATTTTCTTTATGCATTTTATCTTCAATAAGGGTATTTTTGGTATTTTAACGTCGGGTGTCAGACGGGAGCAGGGCACGTCCCGGGTGGTCCCAGGGGGATCGGGGCGGGTCCTGTCAACTTGGTATCAGAGCACTAGGTTGTGGTCAGCATGCTAGACTAGTGGTCGGTACTTAGTTTAACAGATGTCAGTATCTAATCTATGCCTCTTAACAGCGGGTTATGCCTCCAAGGAGAATTCCTCAAACACGAACTGACGAGGAAATCGCGAGAGAGATGGAATGTGCTAGCATTGAGCGGGCTCAAAGGTTGGGAGCCACACCGTTCAGCGGGGGATCAAACCCCGAGGATGCCCATGAGTGGATTGCGAAATGGGAAAGAATCTTCACCGTGATGCACTGCCCACCCGGCGAGCGGGTGGCATTGGCGGCCTTCTTACTGGAAGGCGGGGCTTATCAATGGTGGCATGGTCTTGAGATGTCCGGGTGGACTGTTCACACCACCACATGGGAGGTCTTTCGTGCCCGATTCTTAGATCAGTATTACCCGCGTTCATTTCGCATGGCACGAGAGGCAGAGTTCCTGCGGCTGGAACAGGGAGATATGTCCGTGGCAGATTACGAGCAGACCTTCGGGAAGCTTTCCCGTTTTGCCGCAGCTTTCGTGAGTACTGAGGAGGAAAAATGTCAAAGGTTTGAGTTGGGACTCCGAGGGGAGTTGCGGGCAAGTGTGACGGCTACTAGTTACGCGACTCTGAGGGACATGGTCGACGCTGCAGTTCGTGTCGAGGCCAGTCTGGCGGCACACCAGGCGCGACAATCATCAGGCGAGGGGCAGCGCCGGGATCGTCCACATCCTGGACCAACCGGCCCAAAGATCTCTAAGGGGGGAAATTACCGAGGAGCACCCTCATCTCTACGTGGTCGTGGCTGGTCAGGTCGACATGGGAACTCTCAGAGGGGTGGATCGAGATTCAGTTCTGGACAGCATCAGGCTTGGAGTGGTGCATCAGGAGGGTCTTGGGATGGACCGAGGACAGTTAATTGCTTTGTTTGTGGAGGAGCGGGCCACTATGCCCGAGATTGCCATTTATTGTCAAGGAACAACGAGACTAAAGGTGTTAGTGTGACACAGAGTTCGGCTTCTCACCCTTCCAGAGGCCGAGGACAGAGTGCTGAGCGTGGCGCGCGTGGGCGCGGACAGACTGCGGGACCCAGAGCTCGTGTTTTTGCAGTGACTCAGCAGCAGGCGAGGTCGGCCCCTGGTGTAGTTACAGGTACTCTTCATATCTCAAATATTGTTGTACGGGTATTAATGGATGCTGGGGCTACTCATTCTTTTATTTCGAAAAGTTGTGCGGGTATGTTAGATCGCGAGGTGTCAGCCTTGGATAGTGCAATGGGTGTTGGTACACCGATGGGCGTGGTGTACATAGTGAATCAGGTGATCCGGAGATGCCCAGTAAGGGTGGAGGATGTGGATCTGCTAGCTGATCTAATCCTGATGGATATCCATGACTTTGATGTTATCTTGGGAATGGATTGGTTGACTGAGCACGGTTCGCTCATCGACTGTTGTAGAAGGCGGGTGATTCTGCGAAGTCCGGGTTTGCCGGAGGTTACTTTTCAGGAAGAGCGCGACGGTTCGCTACCTGAAGTAATTTCTTCACTTGCCGCTACGAAGCTTCTACAGAAGGGATGCCAGGGATATCTGGCGCATGTTGTGACGACGAATAGTGATACTTCGGGTGCCGATGATATACCTGTGGTGCGGGAATTTCCGGATGTGTTCCCGGAAGATTTGCCTGGTTTACCACCACATCGGGAGATTGAGTTCACGATTGAACTACTTCCCGGCACACGACCTATATCGCAGGCACCATATCGAATGGCACCAGCAGAGTTACGGGAACTGAAGATCCAATTGCAGGAGTTGGTGGACTTGGGATTCATCCGACCGAGTACATCACCGTGGGGAGCACCAGTATTATTTGTGAAGAAGAAGGAGGGGAGCCTCCGTTTGTGTGTGGATTATCGACAGCTCAACAAGGTCACGGTAAGGAACCAGTACCCCTTACCCAGGATTGACGATCTCTTTGATCAACTGCGGGGAGCACAGTACTTCTCGAAGATAGATTTACGATCTGGTTATCACCAGTTGAAGATTGCTGAAGGAGATGTCCCGAAGACAGCGTTTCGGACCAGATACGGGCATTATGAATTCCTTGTGATGCCTTTCGGCTTGACGAATGCTCCAGCAGCATTCATGGATCTGATGAATAGGGTCTTCCGATCTTATTTGGATAAGTTCGTGATCGTGTTCATTGATGACATCCTTGTGTACTCGAGGAGTGCTCAAGCTCATGAGGAACACGTACGTTCGGTGTTAGGGAAGCTGAGGCAGAACCAGTTATACGCCAAGCTGAGTAAGTGTCAGTTTTGGCTAACCAGCATTGGTTTTCTGGGACATGTAGTGTCAGCAGACGGGATTAGTGTGGATCCCCAGAAGACCGAAGCGGTGACAAATTGGGCTAGACCGACAACCGTGACAGAGGTACGGAGTTTCGTTGGTTTGGCAGGATACTACCGGAGATTTGTTGAGGGCTTCTCTAGTATTGCTGCACCGTTGACTCGTTTAACCAGGAAGGGAGTAAAGTTTGTTTGGGATGATCGGTGTGAGCAGAGTTATCAGGAATTAAAACGTCGGTTAACTACCGCACCTGTTCTTGCTTTGCCGGATAACAGTGGAGAGTTCGAAGTCTACAGTGACGCATCGTTGCAAGGTTTGGGTTGCGTGCTGATGCAGAATGGCAGAGTTATCGCTTATGCATCGAGACAACTAAAGACACATGAGCTGAACTACCCTACGCATGATCTGGAGTTGGCGGCGGTGGTTCACGCTTTAAAGATCTGGCGACATTATCTGTACGGGGAGACTTGCAGGATCTTCACCGATCATCAGAGTTTAAAGCATTTGTTCACTCAGAAGGAGCTGAACGTAAGGCAGCGACGGTGGTTGGAACTGATCAAGGATTACGATTGTACGATTGAATATCATCCAGGGAAGGCGAACGTTGTGGCAGACGCACTCAGTAGGAAGTCAGCAGGATCGATTGCACACCTGAGGCTGGTGTACCTTCCTTTGCTAGTGGAACTCCGAAGAGCTGGAGTTATGCTGGGAATGGATGAGCAGGGAGCTTTGTTGGCCAGTTTTCATGTACGACCTGTGCTAGTCGATCGGATTATCGAGGCACAATTGGAGGATCCGACACTTTGTATCTACAGGATCGAGGTCGAAGCAGACGAGAGGCAGGACTTTACTATCCGACCAGATGGAGCTCTGGTGAAACTGGGCCGTTTGTGTGTTCCTGCAGTGGCAGAGTTACGGGCAGAAATTCTCGAGGAAGCCCACAGTTCGGCTTATGCCATGCATCCGGGAGGTACAAAGATGTACCGTACCCTCCGGGACCACTATTGGTGGGCAGGAATGAAGAAGGATATTGCAGTGTTTGTGAGCAGATGTTTGACCTGTCAGCAGGTCAAGGCTGAGCGGCAGAGACCGTATGGAGCAATGCAACCGCTTCCGATTCCCGAGTGGAAGTGGGATCACATTACCATGGACTTTGTCTTCAAATTGCCTAGAACTCAGAGGGGATGCGATGGAGTTTGGGTGATTGTCGACTGATTGACCAAGTCAGCTCATTTCTTACCAGTACAGGAGACATTTAAGCCAAACCGACTGGCTCAGCTGTTCGTGAAGGAGATCATTCGACTTCATGGTACGCCGGAGTCGATAGTGTCTGATCGAGATCCGCGTTTCACATCTAGGTTCTGGCGAAGTTTGCAGAACGCCTTGGGTACAAACTTACATTTCAGTACAGCGTTCCACCCACAGACCGATGGGCAGTCAGAGAGGACTATCCAGACACTGGAGGACATGATGAGGTCTTGTGTACTGCAGTTTCAGGATTCGTGGGATACTCATTTGCCTTTGATGGAGTTCGCATACAACAACAGTTATCAGGCAAGTATCGGGATGGCACCCTACGAGGCACTGTATGGCCGACAGTGCAGGACACCTATCTGTTGGATGGAGGTAGGAGAGCAAGCAGCTTTAGGACCGGATTTGATGGACATGACCCAGGAAACAGTTCGAATCATCAAGGAAAGATTGAAGGCAGCGCAGGATCGCCAAAAGAGCTATGCGGATCGACGAATTCGAGACTTGGAATTCGAGGTTGGAGACTTTGTGTTCCTTAAGTTATCTCCATGGAAAGGAATTATCCGTTTTGGCCGACGCGGGAAGTTGAGTCCACGTTACTTTGGACCGTTCGAGATCATTGAGAGGATTGGACTAGTGGCATACCGGTTGGCATTACCTCCAGAACTTGCCAGAGTGCACGATGTTTTCCATGTGTCCATGTTACGGAAATACCTACGGGACGATTCACATGCCTTGCCGGAACAACCAGTAGAACTGATGACTGATCTGAGCTTTGAGGAGAAACCAGTGCAGATTCTGGATCAGAAGAACAAGGTTCTGAGAAACAAGACGATTCGGTTGGTGAAAGTGCTATGGAGGAACCATGACGTCGAGGAGGCGACGTGGGAACCCGAAGATTTGATGAGGGAGCAGTACCCGTTTTTATTCGAGTAAATTTCGAGGACGAAATTTCTGTAAGGTGGGTAGATTGTAACGACCCGAACTTTCGTAATTATTATTTTATTGTAAATTGACCGTTTTGCCCCTGAGGGGGGGGGGGGAAAGTTGACTTTTACCTCGGGAAGTATTTAGGACTTTGACACGTGACCGTGACGTAGTTTAGGACGTCACGAGTTCATAGGCAGGTGGCACGTTCGATTCCGACGTTCGAGGAAGAAGTTGTGACGTTCGGAAGTCGAGGGGCATTTTGGTAATTTGGCCATTTGGGGGCCAAATGTTGACTTTTGACCCGGGAAGTCCAACGGACGAGGGCCAATGACCGTTACGTAGGTCTCGTCGATACGAATCCGTAGACAGGCGGCACGCTGAAATCGGACTTACGACGAAAAAGTTATGGTCAAGAACGTAACCGAACTAACCGAGACTCGGAACTTAAAATAATAATAAAATAGTATAATCTGATTTACTTTAACCCAATCAATCTGGACCCTTGATGAGTGACACATGTCACTCATCTACCCCATCCACATCATCCCCAACATTCTGGATCTTGGTCTGCCATGGGATTAATTAATTAGTTTATTTTCCTTAAATCCTCACCCTTCACTCTTCACTCAGGATGAATCTCAGCCATCCATTCTATTTCTCCTTCTGTTCTTAAACCATCAGAGACTTATTCATTTTCATTTCTTCCTTCAAACCGTGCAACCTCCCATCCTTCAAACAATCACACCAGCAGCTCACCACCCAACCTTCTTTATCAGGCAGCACCAGACCGTGCACCACCACCACCAGACACCGGCCAACGCCACCACGGCCACCCTGCACGGCCGGAAAACCCACAAACCCGTGAGGACCCGTGCAGCCCAAAACCATCCAACCATCCAAACCACGACGTCTGGACTCGAACCAACCTAGGGCTAGGACCTTTGTGACCTCTGGACGGCGTAGGACTGGACTGGGCAGCCCACGGCGGCGACACGGCGGCGGTAAGCCTGCAAACCCGTGAAGGCCGATTTTCCTTCCCTGCCTCAAACCGTCCGTTTTTAACGTTGAGTTTGTTTGGTTGTTTTTGAGACTTAACCTAGGGGACTAGACGAGCGTTTTGGACCTGAGTTGGTGGCTGGAAACGTGACGGCTCGCCGGAGAAGACGAACCAAAACCGGCAGCCAATTCCCCGTCGTTTTTCAGGTGATTCCTCGATCTTAAAATCCAGTTTTGATCACACAGAGCCATAGAACATGTTCAGACGAGTCCATAGGAACAAACCCCATCGATTTTGGTGGTCGGAATCACGATCTGTGATCGGGTCGAACCGTGGGTCTGCGGTGACCCGATTCGCAGACCCGGTTACTGTAGCTGATGACGTCATCATGCTGACGTCAGCAGTGACGTCATGATGACGTCATCATGTCAGAATATTGTCAGACCAGGGACCAATGGGCTGTTGACACGTGTCCTCTGACACTGTCAGTGATGACGTCATGCTGACGTCAGCAGTGACGTCATGCTGACGTCAGCATCACTGTAGCACCGTTGACCAGAGGGTTGATCGGCGCGTGGGGGGCGCGTGTGAACAGTGTTTTGTGTGGGACCAGTGCCATTTTCAAGGTTTCGACGATACGGATCCAATGGCGGTGGTTTCGTGTCGATCGGAGATCGTTAAGTTGGTCAAATTAGGGTTTGATGCCTTGGGAAACGTGTTCGGACGGCTTTCCCGGGCCGGTTTCAGTCTAGGGTTTCGTAGTTGTTTAGTAGGGACTTAAAGTGACCTTTACGTATGTTTTGGGCATGACAGGAATTGTATTTTAACCCTTGGACGGGGCTTTACGCTCGGGAGTGCAGCGGGATTGTACTGTGAGTGGGCCTTTGATTTCACTAAACTTCGGCATGCATAACTGTTTTACTTTCTACTATATCTATATGTGATTTGAGTAAAAGTATCTGTTTATCTTGTGTATGATTTATGGCACGTATTACGGTGTTTGGGCATGAGACCCGTCTGGTTGTTGATAAATGGTTTGGAGTCATATATATGTATAATGGAACTCGATATTATCTGTGGTACTGCACTGTATGGATCTACCCTAGGATTCTATCTCCTCCGGATGTAGGTACACCGGAGTGGTCACGGCGCATTGCCTGTGAGGAGTCATTCTACGGAGGGACCGGACCGTAGAGTGACTCAGGAGCAGGATTGCTACTATTGGACGTCTGGGACGTCAGGCATCTAGAATGCCATGCTCGGACTAGGTTCGGGATTTGGACTCGGGATTGAGACCCCGGGTGGCACGCGTAGCCTTGAGACTGTGACCTTATTGGGCGTCTGGGACGTCAGGCATCTGGGATGTCAGGGTTGGGATGTATAGTGCAGTGACTAAGATTATATTATGTTGATATTATTCTGCTTATGACTATATGGTTTTGTGGTTTTGATATTATGCATGTCTTTTCGGAAAACGGAGGGGAAAAGCTATATGTTTTCGAAATGGTAAACTACTTTGTAAACCTTGAGTTTCGGCCCACTCACCTTTGTTGTTTTACTACCCCTCCAGGTAGTGCTTTCGAGGAGGAGGATCCCGAGGAGGAGGAGGAGGATCCCGAGGAGGAAGAGGCATAGGTTTACGTTGCGTACCTGAACCCTACTGCTGGGTAGGTTGGCACGTAGTGTGTCTAGATTCGTGCTCAATAAACTGTATTCGGGAACCATCCCTTGTCTGACACTATTTGTATTTGAGTATTTGTGTGGTGTGCTATGTATGACTTAACTATGGATTTCCTTTATGCATTTTATCTTCAATAAGGGTATTTTTGGTATTTTAACGTCGGGTGTCAGACGGGAGCAGGGCACGTCCCGGGTGGTCCCAGGGGGATCGGGGCGGGTCCTGTCACTTCAGGTTGACATCAGATGTGGACCGTATCAGAGACCGAGATATCACATACCTCCTCCGGATCCTGGCGTACTCTGATAGCCCGGGAGGGCAAAGGTTGGAAATATCCCTTGTCTGACACTTCGTGTCAAACGGGAGCAGGGTCATCCCACATTAATCCCGGGGGGATTGGGATGGGTCCTGTCACAGTGGACAAATCGACGGTAAGCCCAAAATCCTCTATTTTTATCATTTTGCTTAATTCAAAAGTCGTGGCTTTTGAGGCTGAGTCGATGGTTTCTGTGAGTTATGTGAGACCCAGTAGGTCCCTAGGAATCGATTAAGGTTGAAGCCGTGATGGGGGATGGCCTGGTTGGCTGGGAACCGAAATAGGGGTTTCGGGTAGTTTTGGTTTGAGCTTGCAGACGACGGCTTAGAAGCCGTGATTCCTAGATGCTAGGATAGGAAATGGTTCCTGGGAATTAGACGAAACTTCTGGGATTGAAAGGGTTGGATTTGAGCAAGGAATGAAGGAGAACCGGTCACGCCGGTTCAGTACAGTTGAACCGGCTAACTCGAGGTTGAAGACGACACTGTAGCAGGCGCGTGAAGCCCACGCGCAGCCAGTTTGGGCGGCGCGTAAGGGCGCGTGGGGAGGATTCTGAGGAACCTTCCAACATGGTTTTGAGTCTAAATGTTATAACGAGTCTATTGGGACAGGTTTCGGGTTGATCGGATGTCGTTTCGGGTTAGTTCGAGGATCCGAACGGTTTAGGGTTTTAATTTAAATTACATATAAATTCCCGAAAATTGGGAAACTTAGGATTAGCGTATTTGAAGTAAATGTGACCCTATTTTGTGACTATTGACAGGACGAGAGTCGCCTGAGACGGTTGAAGAGCGCACGGAGCGCGATTGACGCTTTCAAACCTATGAGCGAACTTTTTCTTTTCCAACGAGCATGCCTAACTGTTTTATTTACATGTTTTGTGACTTTACGTATGTTTTTATGATTTTTACTTATGATATATGTGGTTTGCATAATTGCACATTTTTCGAGATATTTACGAGTTTTAGCACGTTTTATGAGACATTCGCTATTTCTGATTTTGATGCCATGATTTCGAGATTTCAATTTATCTTTGTTTTCTATTGATTATAAATGGATTTTGGAGACATGAATTGATGATTAAAGGTTTTCAATTTTAGAATCGGATTTCGGAAAGTGGAATTTGGTTTTAAGGTTGAAAAGTGGAATTCCGGATTTGGGTTCGGAATGACGGTTCTGGATGCCGGAATGGCGTCAGACCAGTGATTTTGGATTCGGGTTTGGATATGGGCATAGAAATGGTTTATGAATGGTTTAGATTGGATTTACTGGATCTGGTTGGGTTTAAAGACCCGGATTATATATGACGGGGGACGGGCCCGGATTGAGTTTAAAGACTCGGGAGTTTAAAGACTCGAATATATTGTTATTACCCCCGTAGGCCTATTGAGTTTAAAGACTCGGGAGTTTAAAGACTCAGATTACATTTGAGGCCTGGTTTGAGTTTAAAGACTCGGATAGACCCAGCAGGTTTGATCGGACTTTGACACTAGTAGATCTTGTTTTTTTTATACGATTTTAGAATGATTATTATATTGTTATTGTCGAGGTTTTTCTGATACTTGTTAGGCATGCATATTTTATTTTAAAACGGAGGGGAAATTCTGTTTTGTTCTTAAAGTGTTTTAAAACTTTTCATTTTAAATGGCCCACTCACACTTTTCTGGTTTTCAAATTTACCCTCCAAGTCGTGGTGAAGATCGCAAGGGTGAACGTTGAGGCAGGGACAGACGCATAGAGCTTGCGGTGTTTTTCCGTTGCGTAAATAGCCTAGTAGGACTTTTGTGCCTGTTTTGTATAACACTATGCTCTGTGTTACTGTTGTATTACCTTTTATCCCTGGTCTGATAATTATACTTATAATTTCTTGAGGTTGTTTTGGTACTTTAAGTGTGATTGTCAGACGGGAGCAGGGTTCGTCCCGGTTATCGAGGTGATAATCGGGGTGGGTCCTGACAGACGGGCCCAGATTGGGTTTAAAGACCCGGATTGAGTTTAAAGACTCGGAGTTTAAAGACTCGGATATTGATATTTTCCCACGTAGGCCTGTTGAGTTTAAAGACTCGGGAGTTTAAAGACTCGGATTATATTGAGGCCTGGATTGAGTTTAAAGACTCGGGAGTTTAAAGACTCAGATAGATCTAGCAGGTTCAGTGAATGGAAATATGATGTGGTTTTCAATAATGGTTTTCCGATGTTTTGGGCAGTGGCCCGGATGAAATGGTTTTCGGTGGTTTTGGGCTGAGGCCCAGGATTTGAGAAAAAGGAACTATGTTGGTTTTCTTACATGGTTTTATGGCATGAAATTGATATGCATGCATTGGTTCTGAAACGGAGGGTATAAATGTCATTGTTTTATGAAATGTTTTTAAACTTAAACTTTATTTTTGTCCACTCACGGTCTTTTCGTGTTTTCGATACCCTCCAGGTTGTTGCGGCGCGGACTGTCGGTCGAGAGAGTCGGAGACATCACACGTACGATCCACAGTAGACTCTGCGCACTCTGGAAAGTTCGAAAATTATTTGGACGGTCGGATCGAGAATGTCTTGTCCGACTTACGTGTCACATGAAGGTTGGACATCGGTTTAGCCTTCGTGTCATGCGTAATTTAGACGGGATCGGGATTTAGCCCTTAATCCCGGGGGATTAGGGGTGGGTCCTGACACGGAAATTCGAGAAAAATAAATTGAGAAAATTAAGAAGAGAAATGACAATTTTGCACCAGAATCTCAAAAGTTGACTTTTTTACTGGGATTGTTGGTGAACGTTATGTGTGGATTGTTACGTAGATCTCGAACTCCTGAATACATAGATAGGTGGTATGCCAAAATGGAGTTCATATAAATTTGTATTGGGTTCAAAAAGTATAGAGACAATTTGGTAATTTTGGCTTGAAGGGTATTTTGGTCATTATGCATTGAGAGCCTAGGGAATTCTAGAAGACTCTAGATTTTCCCTCCCTTATCCCTCCTTCCACCTACTTAGCCAAGTATAAGTACATGTGTGTCTATGTGTATGTGTGTTTTAAGGAGTTCAGTGGGTTGGATCTGAATAAGAACAAAACCATGGCATCCAACCTATGAAGGAGAATCAGGAAGAAAGAAAGAGATAGAAAGGAGAAGGATGAGAGAGAAGGAAAAAGGGAAGGAAATGAAAGGAAAGCAAGGCATAGGGAAGGATGAATAATGAAAGAAAATGGAGTGGTCGTGTGCCCTTCATTTCGAAGTATTGGTTTTGAGCCTAAAATCGAATAAACTGGTGCTCTAACACCTTTCTGATGGCTCTTCGATCAATTAGGAGGAGAAACCAGAAGTTAAGGACACAGGGAATAGTCTGGGATAGAATTTGAACCATGTTCGAATAAGGAGAAGATCAGGTCAAGCTTTCATGTATGTTTTCTTACATTTCGAACCCATAGACCTTCTCATGGAGTAAATTCTAAGAAATTAGACGTTTAAAACAAGAAAAACGATGAAGAAATGGTTGAATCCGAGTCCGGTCTATGTCGTGAGTCGAACGACTCGATTGCAGGAAAACGGGTAAAAAAATCTAAGGTTGAAGACGACCCCCTACGCAGGCGCATGAAGCCCAAGCGCAGAAGACCGTGGTGACGCGTGAGAGCGCATGTGACTGCCTTTCGCTGTCCGGTCAACGTGAAAGTTTTAGTTCTTAATTTTTTGAGTTCAATGGTACATTTTTCAAGTTAACTAGACATCGATTTAGCATAGTTTCAACGTTCAACATATATTTTTTAAACTTTAAGTCCAAAATTAAATTGGGAAAATTAAAGGGTTTTTATTTTAACCAGATTGGAATAATTGATGATGATTATGTTGATGATGATGATATGATGATGATAATTATGTTGATAATGATATAATGATGACGTGTGAATGATGACATGACGACATGATGTTATATATATATATATGATGATATATGTGATCTTGATGCTATGATTATGATGATTGATGGAAAATATGTGAGAAAAATATGTTTTAAGGGTTGAATGTATATGAATATATGTAATTATATTTGGAATATTACTAAATTTTATAACAATAATAATATTAAATGGTGATAAAGTAAAACTGAAAAATAGTCAAACTAGTAAATACCACTGTTTGTCAGGGGAAGTGGGTTAGACGTGGACGGTAACTCCACAAGGGTAAGTTTAATTTGGTTAATCTCTTAAATTATAGACAAGGCTAAAATTGGTAATATCCCTTGTCTCATAAGAGTGGTCAGACGGGAGTAGGACCGGTCTGATTTTCATGGAAATTAGGGATGGATCCTATCAATATCGATGTATGACCAAGCAAACACTTCATTTTTTTTTCTTGTGGAAATGGATGAGATCATGTCAAGCCTTCTGTTATAAAGAGGTTTCGATTCAAACCTGTCGATCAGGATGGTCAGGGTGAAGCGTGATCGGCTCAGTCTCCTCAATTGGTCGAGGAGTTTGAGCGGCAGATAGGTCACGTGGGACTTCTGGCGAACTGGCTTGGAACTGCTACATGAGCTCTGGATCGAATGGGTCATCCTCGTATGCTTTCTTGTTGACAGCCATGGTTTCTTTGCTGGTGCAGGGAGTTTGTGGGATAAGCCTTTGTTTTCTTTCTCTATGACGGCCATAGTTTCTTTACTGGTGGTCGGGAGTTTGTGGGCCAAGATTTTGGTTTCTCGATCATATTCTCCACATTCAAAAGTTCATTCTCTAAGGAAGTGTTGATGATGCTATAAGTTTTGTACCTGGGAATTGGACCGCGTGGGTAATCTCCCTAAGAAGCCTAGTTGTGGGTCTTCTGTCCTTCCAGCCCTGGTGATTGTTGTCATAGGAGTCTTTTCTCTTACCTGAGTAAGAGTTATCCTCGTCGGATGCGCTGGTTTGCCTCGTAATGGGCTTGCTCAGCTGAGCAGGTTGGGAGGCGAGGAAGATAGAGCCAGTGTGTTGTTTCTTCTCTACTGATGAAGTGTTGAATAATTCAACCTTGGCATGGATAGCAGCATGTTTATCAGCTCGTTGTAATCTTCCTAACCCATGTTGTAGGCCTGGAACTTGAATGACAACTCATTGAGTGTAACCACCCATCCCAAATTCCAGGATTAGATTAGTGACTAATCGTGATTAGTGAGGTTAATCTGTGATTAGTGGGCGAAATCAGGCGAACGATGCAAAATGACCATTTTACCGCTAGGCGTGGGTAAAACGTTGACTTTTCTTTCAGACGGTCAAAGGGAATTTGACTGATGACCGTGACGTAGTTCGGGACGTCACGAGTTCATAGACAGGTGGCACGTTCGATTCCGACATTCGAGGAAGAAGTTTTGACGTTCGGAAGTTCAGGGGAATTTTGGTAATTATGGTTAAAATGGGCAAATAGTTGAATTTTGGATCGGGAGGTCTGATGGCCGAGGACCGTTACGTAGATCGGGACGATACGAATTCATAGACAGACGGCACACTGAAATAGGACTTCGAAAGGGAGAGTTATGGGTCACGGAAGTTCGATTTCACTATGTACGTATATCGAGGCGATGATTAAGTGGCATATTCTGATTGGTCAGATATTTTAGGTGGGACCCATGGAAGTGTCACTCATCCTTTTGGCCCAATCCCCTAAATTTTGGATCTATACGAATTAATTATTATTATTTTATTAGTTTATAATTTAATCTACCCACCACTAAATCATAACCCTCCATCTCATCTAGCCTATCAATCCACACCGTTCATTTCCCCTTTTCTCACACTTGAACGTCAGTCATCCTTCCCCTCTCATCTGATCAACACCATTTTCTCATTCTTCACAAAAAACCCGAACACCCCCCCTCCATACAAACAGCCCACATGACTCACCACACCTCACCACCATAACCATTATGAGGGCTCGTGTGTTACTGTGAGAGAGTGAAATGAGAGGGCAGGACGGTGAAGGCTCACAGCTGCGGTCCACGGGGGGAGGAAACCCGAGACGGTGAGTATGTATGTTTGAAAATTCGAAGTTATGTTTAGGGCGTCCTTAGTCGATTCTAATCCTTGGGTTTTCTTTCTGGTGATCATGAGGACCAGTGGGGATCAAAAGGAGTGGTTGGGGAAGGCGGTGCAGCCCAGACGGACGGCCGGAAAATATGACTGTGTTCTTCGATCGGAGAGGTAGTTTTCCAAGGCTTTTCTTTTGGTTTGAGATCATAAGAGGAAAGTTTTTAAGGTTAGGAAACTTTAGGAATCAAAATGGACAAGAATGGATTAGAAATGGATGAGTTTGGGCCCTGAACCGGTCCAAACTGGTTCGGCCGGTTCAATTGCAGAAAATCCGGTTCAGACTCTTGGAGAAGAAGATGAATAGTGGCGAGTGGCTCCCACGCGCAGTGGCCTTGGCCGGCGCGTGGCCCACTTTCTGGGATGTCTTCAACATGTAAAATCTTCTATTCGATGTAACGAACATTTTCGGACTGGTTTCGTGTCGATCGGACACCGTCTCAATAATGTTCATGGCATGAGAAGGTTTAGGTTCGAGATTTAAAATAGTTAAAAATTCAGGAAAACTACGGGGATTCAATGAGAGGTTAATAAGATAGTTAGTAAACCTCTAGATTGATTTGGACAGGTTTAGGAGTCCCGATGACGACGATTTGCTCGGTGAGGCTTACGGCACGCAAACCGAGGCGGTAGCATAGGACGGTCTGTGAGTGGACCTTGATTTCTAAACTGTGATGCATGCATAAATGTTTTATATGGTTTATGAATATGATTCTATGATGTTGATTTGGATATTGGTGAATTATATGGTTTCACGCATTTCGAGGCGATTTACGTGTTTGCACGTAAATCGAAGTTTTCAGTTTTACTCTGATTTTCCGTACTTATGGTTTTGGAAATGATTTCATGAAATGGTTTTGGATTTGAAAAGGTAAACTCGGGTTCGAGACCCATTTGTTTGGAAACCCTCGGACTCGAAGTCCCTTTTAGTTATGTTCTCGGGCTAGAGGCCCAATTGGTTCTTGAATCGATTTCGGATTTGGAAATATGGATCGGGCTCGAGACCCATTTGATTTACAAACTCTCAGACTTAAGGTTCATTTGATTTAATGAGGCATCGGGCCGGAGGCCTAGTTGGTTTACGTATCGGGCTGGAGGCCCAGTTAGTTTATGAATCGGGCTCGGAGCCCAGTTGACTTATGTATGGGGCACGAGGCCCATTTGGTTTACTATATCGGGCACGAGGCCCATTTAGTTACGATATCAGGCACGAGGCCTAATTGGTTTGCGAATCGGGCCTGAGGTCCAGTTTTTATGTGGATTCGGGCCTAGGGCCCAGTTACGTTTTACGATTGTGATTTCGGGTCAAGGACCCATAAATGGTTTTTATGGTTCATGATGGTTTATGGGGACTAGCATGAACCCTTGAGAGTATTTTACGGTTCATGATGATTTATGGGAACCAGCATGAACCCTTGAAAGGATTTTACGGTTCATGACGGTTTATGGGAACCGACATGAACCCTTAAAAGGATTGTATGGTTCATGACGGCTTATAGGGGCCGGGCATGAATCCTTGAAAGGTTTAAAGAATGATTTCAAAAGGTTTTTCGTATGCCATCCTTTATATATGATTGTCTCATCCGGGGAGGGTCGTTGGCCTAGGTGGACCCCTGAGTAGTCACGGAGCACTGACTAAATTGAGTCACCCCCAGTTGGGTTCCTTACTCTCAGAAAGGCTATGGTTCGTAACCTCCAGGGAGGGTCATTGATCTACGGACATTGACTTGGGTGGACCCTAGGGAGACTTGGGTTTGAGATCCCGGGTAACACGCGCGTAGCTCTAGATTACCGTGACAGGTTTGGTGATATGAAATATATGGATGAACATGATTTCAAATGGTTTGGGAAATTGTGTTTTATGATGATAAATGGATTTGGGCTGAGATCCCACATATGGTTATTATGTTCTAGATTCCTGTAAATGGATTTGGGCTGAGATCCCGCATATGTTTACTATGTTGTGGTTTTCTGTAAATGGTTTTGGGCAGGAACTCGTATGATTATGGTTGTTTAAACATATGTAATTGGATAAATGTTTTTACTATGCATGCATGCTTTTTAGTGAAGGGTATAAAGGTCTTTATAAAATGTGTTTACGAAACTTATTACTTTTGTCCACTCACAATCTTTCTGTTTTCAATACCCTTCAGGTTGGATACGATGCGAACTGTAGAAGAGACCGAGATATCACATACCTCCTCCAGATCCTAGCATACTTTGGAAGCCGGAAGGCTAAAGGTTTTAATTTTCCCTGGTCTGACATTCCGTGTCAGACTGGATCAGGGTCGTCCCGTGTTAATCCCGGGGGGATTTGGGACGGGTCCTGTCATTGAGGCTACTACGGAATGCTTGGATGGTCACTTTGTCGTCAGTCTCCTGACATTTTGAATGCTCATGACTAAATCAGGTAATATACTTCTGCAGAGTCTCAATCACCCCCTATCGGAGAGATCCTGGGTCTTCGGCAGTCAATAGTTGAAGGAGTTGATTGTGCCTGGTTGGAGTTGGTAGAACCAATTGAGGGCAGCTTCCATGAGGGTGGAGTTGAAGATCAAGCACTGCACCTCATTGGAAAGGTGTGACAGGGTCACCTTTCCTTAAGTAGAGGGAAATCTTCAGGGGTTTCACCTCTGACTCATGACGGTACTGAAGGATACGAGTGGTGAAGTGACCAGTGTTGGTATTTGTCTTTGGGGCTGGTTTGGCTTTGCCCTTCTCCCCTTCCAGCTAGTAGACACGCTGCAAAAGTTCATGGACCATGTCGTCTGACTTGGTGAGGGCAGATTGTAGTCCCAAACGGTCGACGGCGAGGTGTTTCGAAGCTAACTCTGCTGCAGTTGATTCGGCTACCTCTTCCACATGTTGGTGGTTACCTTTGGGGACTTGTTCCTTTTGGACCATGAGTTCTTTCTATCAAGCGGCCCTCATCAGAGCTAACTCTATGGGGTCCGTTCTCCCTTGGGACAAGGTGGGGAGAGGGGACTGCTCGTCGATCCGGGGGTCATTAGTTTTGTAGATCAGCTGGGTTGGCTCGATAGGAGGTAGTCATCAATTGATGAGTTCGCAGGCATCTCAGAAGATATGGATACCTGATGGACCAGTGGAATTGGTCAGTCAGACAAGCAGTTGCCTAGTAGGATCTATTTGGCTGGGGTCTTGCTCAGCACGCCCGATGGGTGCCCGATTGGTAATGGCACATTGTGCTCTCAACTCCTCCTCAGTAGAGTGGAGTAGGGCAAATTTCCTTTGGTATTGTTTGTTGAACACTTGACTTCTGCCTTCGACTACAAGATTGTTCTTTCGAAGTTCAGTGACCTCCTGGTGGATATCGTTCATTAGTTTAAGCATGTCCTTCTGAGATAGGTGAGGCTCATCTTGGTTTTTGCTCCTTCAAAAGGGGGTATCGTTCAACTCACATTCTCATTGTTCGATCGACATAGTGATCGGTAAGAAGATGGGACAGGGTATATGAGCTAGTAGGAGTACTTAGTTAGAATTCTCACAGACGACGCCAAATGTTTAATTCCATATAGGTTTGGGCCAAAGGTAAAGTTCAATTTCATGTTACGTATCAAGTCAAATGCATATATGTGTTAACTTGATGAAACATTCCCAAATCCAGCAAAATTTTCTCAATGTAAAGATAGTGAAAGACAAAAATTCCAACACCGAGGCAAGCATGATTTGCGGAATATTCCAAAAAGTGTACATTTCTTAGGCTTCTCTAGATTCCAAATTGATGTGGGGGCATTTTTGGAACCCATAATCCCCTAAAAGTTATGAAGCTGCCACGTGACCATAATTCGTATATTTTCCATATCCCTGAACACTAACGGTTCACTGACACCCACATATTAGATAAGTATTTACCAGTTGAATACATTATTTAATCTAATTAAAAACCTTAATAATGATAATATTCTCCTAAAGAATTATTTTTCATTATTATTCATCTAGTAATAAATAATTTCCATTAATATTAAATTATTAAATAATATCTTCTATTAAAAATATATATTTATTAATTACAATATCTTTAGACCAATTAAAACATTTTGCCACTCACAAGGTTTTACTATAAATAGTGGAGTTCATTTTACTTTCAAGAAACTTTGTTCCTTGCTTCTAGAAGTTCCTTCTGAATCATCTCTCAAAGCTTACTTAAGCGTAAAAGCGTTATTCGTTGAATAACCCCCATGGAGCTTCACATTGACTTTAATTAACTCTTATTTATTATTTGAAAGGGATCATGAAAACTTGTTTAGAGTACGATTTCTACTTCAATACCAAAAGCATAGGGTACATTTGAGTTGTTACCACGATCGGTTTTTAAACCCATAGCGTCAAAAATAATTGCCATGGAATCCTCAGAATATAGGTTTCCATATCCTTCATATATATTTCGTGTCCTAGTATAGTTTTTCCTGATATCACCAGTTCCTACTCCACCTTATCTACATCAATGATCGCAATCTTGGGTGGTAGGAGTAAATTCCGCCTCCTCAATAAATGGACTCAAGTACCCACATGTTTGGGATACATGTTCATTTTCCTCATCATCATTCACTCTACTTTAATTTTTCTTATTTTTTTTAATTGGCTATTTGAAACTTTGCTATGTTTTTCCCCATTTGAATAAATTTTGGATCTTTCGCTTATATAAGAGTTTCGTTGGAAATCATTGATATCGATCAATATCGTGTAAAGTTTGTGAAATATTGGTATATCGTGGAAATGGCGGAAGATTTTTCTTCCCCATTATTTTTATTTCTCCTTATGTTTTCAATTAAATTGAAAATAAAAAATTTAACACACGTATTAAACAGGTATTAGTGGCTAGTTTGTTTGGTGGTCTACGCAGGTAATGCTGAGGGACTTCAAATGTGGGGCTTTATTACATTTGATAAAACAGAAAAAGCCCAACATAAGATGCCCAGCTGGATCTTGATTACCGATTTGCAGGCCCAAAATCGATGGAAGAATATGAGAGTGGGTGTGTAGTGTACTGTAGAGAAAAGTGGAAAAACTGAAAATCAATGACGCGGCGGTTTGTGTTGGTGTGAAAATGGGAAGGAGTAGTAGTGGCAGCAGCAGGCGGCTGAGGGCGTTCAAGCGGTGGATGAAGCGGGTAGGGATCGAATGCAGCGATGCCCTCGAACTGAGAGACGAAGGACTCCGAATCGGAATCTGCGTGAGAGCCCTGGGCGACCTCAAGGAAGGGGACGTGGTGGCCAGAATACCAAAGCTCACGTGCCTCACAATCAGAACCAGCGCCGCACTTAACAATTTCGCCATGGCTTACGGTGCTTCTACCGATAATGCCTCCGAATCAGGCGATGGGGGACTGTTTGAGTTTGAGGAGGGTGAGGGGTTGGCGGGGCTTGCAGTGGCGTTGATGTTCGAGAGGAGCTTAGGGGAACGTTCCCGGTGGGCCCCATACCTTGAGCTGTTGAGCAATGAGGGAGAGTCGTTGCCGTTGGTTTGGAGCGCGGAGGAGGTGGAGGGTCTGCTGCGAGGCACGGAGCTGGAGGGGACGATCAAGGAGGACAAGGCGATTATGTGGAAGGAGTGGAAGAAGAGCATTGAGCCATTGCTGCTTCATTTAATTTCTTCTGTTTGTGATTCTTCAAATCCGAATCCTCCAAATCGAAGCAGGTTGATCAGCTTCCAACACTATTTGGCAACCAAGACCCTAATTTCTTCTCGCTCGTTTCAGATTGACGACTACCATGGAATCGGAATGGTTCCATTGGCGGACTTGTAAGTTTCTGATGCTCTGGCTCATCTGCTATTTTTTTTGGAATGCTTTCGCATTTTCATTTGAGCTTTTGCTTTCAATTTTATCATAAGTTAGGCTATGTTTGTATGATAGAACTTCAAAGTACTAAGAATTTCAAATCATTAGAGGTTTGTTTGGCTCTGAGAAATAAACAGTTCATTTGAGACGAGAAGATTATTTGGTGAGTGGAAAATTAGTTTTCCTTTTTTTGGGAAAGTATTTGGTAAATTCACGGAGAAAAATTCAGGGAGAATTGAGGATCTAAAATGATAAGGGACAGAATTTTTCAAATGATGAGTTGGAACAATTGAAATTGTAATTTCTCTGATTTTAAAAATTGATATCCAAATACTAAATTTACAAATCAGAAAATTGTAAATTATAGAATTTATAAATTCTTATTAAACTAGAAATTTTTCATCCAAAAACACTTTAGATGTATTGGATTTGGAGGGATTATTTGGAAATCCCTTGTTTAGTGGTTGTTTTATACTCATGAGGTGCATTTACTCCCTTGCGAATAACTCAACTAGTTTCTTACAATCACTCTATTAATTATTGTTGGTGCATTTCTTAGTAATATAGTATATATCCCATAAGCGTTCAGGTGCTAGTGCTATGACCTTAAAGGCAGAAGATCCTCCCCTGCTTCATTTACACTCTCTTTATGGCTTAGGTCGAGTGGCTTCTGCTCCTCCACCCGAACAACTAGTTTGAAGTTTCTCATCCAAACATACACTTATTGAATTCAGGTTTAATCACAAAACCGGAGCTGAGGATGTTCACTTGATGACCTCTCCTCACGAAAGTGAAAGTGAATCAGAGAGCAGTACCCGAGAAACAAACAATGAATCTTCTACTCTTACTACTAGTACTACTAGTAATTCTCCTAAGCCTATTCATGATGATGACAATATATCTGCTTCTTCTAATGGTGATGGTGATGGTGATGGTGAAAAGGACAATGACAGCGAAAGCGATGATGATTTGGAAATGACTATGGTTAAAGATGTAAAACTAGGAGCTGAGGTTTGTAATTTAAACTACTCTTATATTTCATTTCTTTTTCTGAATTCTTACTAAAACAAACTGCAATAACCCAACAACTGTTTACGTAGGCTACAGCTATGAGAAGTTCCATGACTGGAACTATATAACTGTAAAATTTGATGATATACATTCTATGGCCACTTTTACTGGTCTGATGATGGCAGTACAAGTATGAAATCCGTTGTAGTTCACAACTCCCAACTGATATGAAATTGAGCTACTAGTCTGAGTTTCTTTTTGTCTTCGTTTTCTTCCATTCTCAGGTCTTTAATACCTACGGGTCATTGGGTAACGCAGCACTGCTTCACAGATACGGATTTACAGAGCCAGATAATCCATATGACATTGTCAATATTGACTTGGAACTGATACTCCAGTGGAGTTCATTCTTGTTTTCAGGCCAGCATCGTAGAGCAAGGCTATCCTTCTGGAGAAGATTTGATTATGCTGGATCTGTATCCCACAACTCTGAATATTTCGAGATATCATTTAACGGAGAACCCCAAATTGAGATGTTGCTTTTATTGTACATCATGTTGTTACCAGATGATGCATACTATAAAAAGGATCTTGCTCTAGCAACTGCAGGAGGTCCCGACGATGAACCTGTCGGCATCATTTTTTCAGATAAAAGTGCACTGTTGAGCGAGGATCTGTTGCTGACAAAATCTGTTTGTAATGCTCTTTCATCCCTTGCAGATATTCGGGACAGACTTTATGGTACAGATTCAATAGAAGATGACATTGCGGCATTGGGCAGGTGTTGCTGCCTTGGCGAGAAAAAGTTGTACCATTCTCTGATGCTTCGTATAAGTGAGAGAAGGATCCTTCAGAAGCTTAAATTGTATGCTGCTAAAGAAGCCTCTGTCTCTGCGAGGAAGAAGATGAAAAGAAAATAAATACTGTATCGTATACGTACTATATTGTCATCTATGGCACTTTTATCATGCCTCGGCTACAAGTTCCTCGCCAAGTGAAGGTATGGAAGTCCAAATGCTACCTTGTTGCCACAATAATTTTTTTTTCGTGAAATTTTGACCGTATAGTAATATTTTTTAGTGAAATTTTGATCGTAGAGTAATTATTTTTCGTGAAATTTTGACTATAGAGAGAATTATGAAGCAACTGGCATCATGATTTATGATTACATGTCCAGAAGCACATTCTGTATTTCTCGAATTATTTTCCCTTAAGAAAGCGGTAGCTGAGTTATACTTTATTTTATAGACCATGGTTTTAACTTTCTAATTTCTAAATAACCATTATCGGCCAGCTCTCCGGGAACAACCTTGTTAAGCTTGGCAAACTCCATCGGCCACAAACTTTCGCTTCTTACTTGTCAAGGTTGGAGGAACACATGGGGCAGGGGAGTGCTATTTGACAAACTATATAGAAGTACTCAAACTATATGATCGATTTCAAAAAGTACCTGAATTAGAAAAAGTTTCAATTGCATATCTGACATATGCTGTCTATTTCAAAATAGTGTCGGTTAGATTTTCCATCCAATTTTCTATTAAAAGTACATGTGACAATTATTTAATCCAGTCAGCACAGATTTGGCCAAAATTATAAGGGCATTTTCTTCATTTTATTATTTTATCTTTATCATCCCCTTCTCTTCTTCATCTTCCTCAATTCATCATTTTCATTAATCATCATCAATCATCTCAAAAAAAAAAAATGTCAATCATGATCCCCTCTCCTTCCTGAATTTGAAACCAAAATCCAAATCCAATTTAGTTTATTGGATTTGGATTTAGATTTTGGTTTTAGATTCCGGAAGGAGAAGAGATGATGATTTATAAATATTTTTTCCTGAGATGATTGATGAAGATGATGAATTGGGAAAAATGAAGAAGGTAAGGGGATGATGAAGATAAAATAATAAAATGGCGAAAATGCCCTTATAATTTTGGCCAATTATATGCTGACTGGATTAAATAATTGTCATGTGTACTTTTAAAAGAAAATTGGATGAAAAATCTAACGGATGCACTATTTTGAAATCGGAAGCATAGGTTGGATATGCAATTGAAATTTTGTATAATTCGGGTACTTTTTGAAATCGACCCTATAGTTTGGATACTTTTATGTAGTTTTTCCTTATATATATATATATATATATATATATATTCTAGTATTTGATATTACAGATTGGAAAAATAATTTTGATATTTTTCTATTGTGAGTTTGGTTTTTCAATAGGAAGGTTCAAGTGAATTCTAACAATATACAATTGGAGTTAGAGTTAATTTTTTATTTTTTTTTTCAGTTTGGATTTGGAATAATAAGGATCATATGAAGTTATGAACCTTTTAGCGTTTGTTATTGCAGATTGAAGAAAGAATTTTGACTTAATTTTTCCTATTTTCAATTTTTTTTATTATAAAGGTTTATGTGAACTCTAATAATATGGAAGTGGGGTTTTAAAGTTCAATTTTTTTAGCTTTTAGAATTATATGAATTTTAGCGTTTGAGATTGCCAAATAGAGAAAGAATTTTGATTTTCTTTCTATTTTGAGTTTGGCTTTTCAGTAGAAATGTTTATGTAAACTTTAACAATATGAGATTGCGGTTTTGAAGTTAATTTTTTTTTCTTTTCGAAATTTCAAATTTCAGTATTTTAAAATATTTCTCTAATCTGCAATATCAAATACTATAATATTTCTCTAATTCATATAAACATTATAATATTATATTCAAAGCTTGAAGGATAAACAATATCAAATGCTAATGATTATATATGCATTGCAATTCCAATATCCAAACACAAAATGTTGAAGGATAAACAATTTGAACTTTGAAACCTCAATCCCATAATGTTGAGTTCAAACCTCTCTATTGAAGAAATCAGACTCAAAATAGAAAAAAATCAAAATTAAAAGTTGGAGTTTATATCAACCCCACATTCCATTGTCCAAACTCAATTTTTTAAATAAAATAATTTGAACTTAAAAACCCCAATATTAGTGTTCACATCAACCTTGCTATATTAGTGTCCAAAAAAAAAGTATTGCGTCCACTGTTATTCATCTCCACATAGTGTGGAAGGTCTCGGGTCTTTTAAAAGGTCAGGTTGACTCAATGTGTATAATATAATACACTCTTAAATCAATTGGAAAAAAAAGGTCAAAATTATTTTTCAATTCTCAATATCAACTACCAGAGTTAATATAAATTTTATAATTCCATAATCTAACCTCAAAATTTTGAGAAACAAAATTTAAATTTCGAAACTTCAATCTCGTATCGATAAAATTCACATAAACCTTTCTATTAAAAAAACTAAAAATAGAAATTTGTCAAATATTCTTTTTTTAATTTGCAATATCAAACTCTAAAGTTCATATAAAGTAAATAATTCCAAAATCTGAACTTGAAACTTTTTGTACAAAAAATTTAACTTTGAAACCTCAATCGTATATTATTAGATTTTTCAGGAATCTGTTTAAAAAAAAAACCAAATTCAAACTAAAGGATGTCAGATTTTTTCTTCGCATCCACAATATTAAAAGCTGAGTCTCAAATCCCAGAAGAATTTAGTTATACATCATTTATGGCAAACCGTAGTAGTGACAATAAAAACTATTAAACCAAGGTAGTGTCAATTGTGTCAACAACACATTAGCACCCTTTAAAAATATTCTTAATAATGTACATCACAAAACTATCCTCCAGTTTTAATCCTGCACAGCAGTATGCTTCTAATTGTTGATATGAGTAAAGAAACCTGCCCATTAGCACTCGAAGATGACGGCACAGCACAAAGAACGGAAGAACATACATTGTGCCGGATAATTCGAGTCTGCCATCACTTTCTCTACTTGTGAACCTTGATATGTGGGTAGAGTCCCAAAATGTGCTCTGGCATGAAGTCATGCCGTGTTAGAATTCCAACGATTGGAGGTCTCTGCATGCCATGTGCAGTGAAAAACATCAGAATCTAGGTAACAATTGTAAATGAATTTCAGAAAATTTATGGAAGGGGAAGGGAAGAACAACTTACCCCTTGGCTCTTTGGAACCAAACACAAGTGTCTGAGACCGAGTTGGCGAAAGAGAATAGCAGCTTTGGCAAGTGACATTGTCTCAACGACTGTGTACGGGGATGCATTTGTAATAGGATGGAGATCAACATACATATCCATCTCCTCCTCTTCAATATCAAGATCCTCCAATTTGACTCCCTTCCCAGATCCTGCCTTAGCGAAATCAAATGCAGCGAATCTGCGTAAGATCTCTTCTCCACAAAGAACCCTCTCGGACGAAAAGACCTTACCCTTAAGCAAAATAAGCAAATGAGACCTCAAAACAAGACCGCATAATTCTGGGGCGTCTGAAAAGGGTGGCTCATCAATCACTGGGAATCCATTATGCCCTGTAGTCCTCAAAGCATGCAATATGCACCCTACCCTCTCAACACCGGAAAAAGTAATCAATGGACCAGTAACAACATCCCCTGTGACCAATTGCCTCATGTAAGGTTCTGCATGAGCCTCCAAGTAAGGCAATCCCTTTATTTTAACTATCTGGTCATAAATACCCTTGTTGAAGTTATCAGCAACGGTTTTTGAAATAAGGAGAACCAGCATCACGAGGGGAAGCAACAGCAAGTCATTGGTGAGTTCAAGCATTATAATGCAAAGGGAGACTGTCATTCTCATAGTGCCACCCAGGAAGGAGGCAGCTCCGAGTAGGGCAAAGAGACCAGTGTCAAGAGTAGAGATTGATGCAAACAACCTCCCAACAAGACGTCCATAGCAAGCTCCAGCTAATATAACAGGGATGAAGAGCCCGGAGGGGATAGCAATTCCATAAGTGACAATTCCAAGGAAGTAAACGGTAGCAAAGAAGATGAACAGAGGAAATATGAAATTCTTTTTTTGTGCTGGTGCTGAATAAATTACGAATAGCATCATCATTGGTGTTTAGAAAGAGGGAGGCCAGATCATTGTAATATCCTGATGGGCAATTGAAGCTTTTATAGTTACCAGACTGACCAACAGTAGGACAACTCACCGACTCGTCAGTAGGACATGCTTGGCACTCTGCAAACCATGGCAAGCCATACGAAAGACACGATGTCAAAAGGGCAATGGTGATAACAAGTAAGATTTTAGTAGCAGCACCCTTTCTGCAGAAAACGAAAACCAGAGAAATTTAGAAGGAAAAGAGTAAAAGGCAACAAAGACAGAGCAAGTGACCAACTGCTTCTCATCATACCATCAGAAGCCTTAACACAAATTTAAATAAAGTTATGTGTAGTAACGATAGCAAGAAGTAGATAAGATAGCACTAGCGCTAATCATGTCATTAATAGATTTTGGAGGTATGTATATTACACAAGTAAATAAAAATCCCAGCAATCACAAATTTAGAATTGTGTAGGACAGTAAGAGAACATACTCATGAATGATGCTATAAGTTCGAATGACCTTGTCCACAAGATAGTTATATATGCTTCCAAAAATTCCTCCAAGAGTTCCTAGGAATAATACAGCTAATATATCAGGGCCACTATATGTTGCACTGGCTGAACTGACATCATACATGATCAAGCCTCCTTGCCCAAATAGACCACAATCTCCAGCAGCACAATATTGAATAAACCCTCTCAATACTATTGCAACTACTGCAGTTGTGAAAAATGTCCTCCAAAGAAGAGCACTCCGCCACCTGAAATTTACCCAGTAAGAGAACACACATTGAAAGAAAGCTATTATGCGATACGTTCCAAGCACCAATAATCACCAGTACTGAAATGATATTTTTATCTCAAGGAAATACTTTGAACCAATTCTAACAGTTGCACTTATTATTTCTCATGAGGAAAGGGTTTCATTTTGATTCATATATTTCTCTCTTTCCAAAATAAGAAAAAAAGGACTTTTCTTAGAATTGTTTAATAAGAAATTAAGTACTTATATCGATGAACAATGGAAATACAGTCCAAGTGGATCAGCAACCTAGACCAAATAAAACGGGAAGAATCCTGCTGGAATAAAACAGGAAACTACCCCTAATTGTGCTAGAAGAAACTAAAAGACTAAGCATTTAAAACAGGAAATAATCCTACTGACAAAGCAGCATCTTTAACTTAAAACCCTAATAACTAAAGACTAAGACCTAAGACACTTAAAGACTAAAACACCCTTGACTGTTCTCCATCACTTCACTAATGAGAGGAACAGAGATAGAAACAAACACATAGAGAGAGCTACCATGAAGCTGCCTCTTCAAGGGCAAAGAGAACACCACCAACTGGGGCTCGAAATGCAGCAGCCACACCGGCCGCAGCACCACATGTGATCAAGTCTCGTCGGTCGCGATCATTTTTGAAGTATCGTAGCCATGACCAAGATAAATGATACTTGCGAGAGCCCCCCTGCCCAAGAAAAGAGGCTATACAAGCACCTGTATGTACCATGGGCCCTTCTTTACCAACCACAAATCCAGCAGATACACCAAGAACGGAACCAAAAATCTGTTAAATCCAGATAGGCATTAGAGAGACTCAAAGATTTAGTTTTAGGTGTGCTAAAAGAAATAATTAAGTCAAGTCAGACAATTGAAAATTTATGGGATGTTCAACAATAACTAAAGATTCAACTTCATACGCAATAAACACTTCTTCAGCAAAATATGCCAAAAGCATGCATCACTTAGAAGATACATACATTGCAATTAATAAGAGGTAGTACTAATGCACAATAAACATAGATGGAAACACCAAACATCTTCTCCCTTCCGCACTCAGCCTTTCCCCTCCAACAATTAAGTAAATTTTCTTGAGAAAGTTTCCTCTCAGTCAGTGAACTATCCATCGCTCAATTCTAGCCTTCCAATCAAATTTCTCTAATTTCTGATCTAGAATCTGTAGTGCTTTAAGTCTTTGGTGGAAACTGCCTAAAGAATTTGAGATTAGGTGGGTTTTATCCAGGGACTGTTTTGTCGGTCTTGTCAGAATAGAATAGATTACTAGGGAGGGGGAAGAAGGCAAAGATATTGTCAGGATGCATAGTAATTGCTGTTTTTTGGTCATCTGTTTGGAGCAAAGTATAATGATTTTGAAAACTTTGCATGCAGCTAGACGGTTATTATGGGACATAGTTTGGTTATGGTCTTTGGTTTCTATGGAGTCCGGGGATCTATCATTTTCGAATATTTGGTTAGACTAGAAAGCAGCTATTTGTTAGGTTTCGGGGAGTTTAATTATGTCTTAGTTTAATGGATCTTTTGAATTATGCTTGTGGACCCCTATTGCGGCCATCTTGGTCACACCTGTAATTTATTGTTTTGAGCAATAAAGTTTGTTTCTTTTCCAAAAGATTTTGTTTTTTAAAAAAAAAAAAGCTCTTCTTTCTCCCATTTATGAAGCAGCTTCATATTATCGTCATTCTCTCCCAATCCACTTTGACCTCCACATGATCATTTCTTCACCAAAAAATGAACAAGGGGGCACCCTCTTCCTTCTTCCCAAGTCTGCAATCTCTCACCTTCCTCACAAATTTACCGCTTCTAATTTTTTCCAAACACTTCCTTCATTTCCATTCAGATGCAAACAACAATGAGATTTGAGCTCATTTCTACTTTTATCGTAACTCACAAATATATTTTGCCTATAAACTTTTCCGCCTACATGCACAACCCGCAAATGCAGCAGAGGAGGAGAAATGGTAAACCAAATGTACCTTGACAAAGAGAGTGCTTGGAGCCAGTATTGAATGCGCATCCACACCATTTAGATAAGCTTTCACCTCAGGAATACCAGAACCTGCTGCAGCAGGAGCAATAAAAGCACAAAGAGCTGCTGCTGCTGTGGCTAGGCCTAAATTAATGGCAGCATATGCTGCAAAAGCCTTGTAGTATCTGCACTGAAACCATTTTAATTTCACGTTTATTTGTTCTATAAACACATCAAGTAAACTCAACTAGAGGTTGGCACAAGCATTATGTGATAATGACCAAAATAAGCTGAGAGTTCATTCTTGGAAGGCAAAGATGTTATGTAAAGATCCAATGTATTTTGCCCCCTTGTGTGCCGCAATAGCCAGTACTCAACTTATTATAATGCCTTTATTTGAAAAATGAAGTGTAACCTTTTAAGGTAACCTAGAAATGAAACAAAACAAATATTTCATTATGTTTCCAAAGATAGATCAGTCAGAACATAATACTAACATGGTTCAGACAGGAACTGGACACTAGTTTATGTGTCCCATATACAGAAATTCAGGTGAGCTATATTACAATACACGGAACTGATACCTTTGAGAAGTTAAAAAGCAAAGCTGCCACAATACAATACAATCCTGACAAACCACAACCCACTTTTCTAAATGAACTGATACCTTGAGCCAGAATGTGACAGCTAAGTTGTTGTATTCAAGAAGTATCACAGTCTTGCTCAGAAAAATGTATAAAGAAGACTCAAATTGAAAGAGCATATCAAATGGCGACGAAAAAGAACATATATATAGGAACAATGCTTACTTTCCATCAGACATGAGATCGCTAGTCAAAAGTATTTTGAATCCAGCTATATTCTCCACTGCAATATTACTGAAAATTCCAACTAGTCCAGTAACAAGCCCAATGAGAAGTGCAAATGCCCACTTTAGCACAACATACTGAAATACTTGAATCTTCTTAGCTGACCTCCAGTCTTGCTTAAATAGTTCATTTTCAAAAATTCTGCAACGCATTTAAATTTTAAACTTCAAAGTTCTTCTTAACTAGTTCATAGATTCATAAATTGCGGGAGAAATTGAGAATGAAATTGACAGTGATTGGGTTAGCTTACTCGTAGTCAAGGCTTTCAATGGGGCAGATATTGGAACCAACAATGGCAATCTGGGAGGTTGTGTTCTTCCTCTTCCTAAGAAGTGGTTCGTTGTATGTCGTCCGGTCGTCTCTCCTCTCCTCCTCTTGCTGCTGCTTTCCATCCGAATCCAAATCCAAAAACGAATCCCAATTCTCGATGTCAACTCTTTCTCTTGCTGCTGCTCCCAAGTTTGAGTTGCCATGGCTTCTGCTTCTGAAGCTTCTGCTTTGATCTTCTTCATCCATCTCCAAATCTCACTTATCTTATTACAAAAATCATACTTACGCTCATCTGACTATCTCAACTTCAAAGATTCAAATAACAAAAGCATTCATCTCAAATTTCCAACCCACAAGCCATAAACTACAAAAAAAAATAACGATCTCAACCAACCCATAGCTGGATGAGTGTTTGGCAGAAGTCAATGATTAAACGATCCCAAATTCTAAAGACAGCTAAGCAAGGCAGCCAGAATTTTTTCGAATAATTGTAATGATATTGATAATAAATAAAGCAGTATTCGGGTACAGTATCCGGCCCTAAATTAAGGCTTATTCTATCCACTATGAACTCGCACATTTGACGCACTTTACACTTCGTACTCGTTATTTGCTCACTTAACACCTTAAAATGGCTGAGTAGGACCACTCAGCTCCTTTTTCGTTCAAAATGTTATGTTGCCGTGAAAAGTAAGGATAAATAAGAAATTTTGACAAGTTGACACACTTTTGTCATGTCAACCATGATGTTAGATGATTTTGGAACTCATAAGTGTCAAATCAGTGATCTCTCTCTTTTGCTTTCTTCCTCTCCATTTCTCGACAAAGATTCGAAGACAACCTCCATAACCACCATCGAATTCAACTAGGTTAGGAAAATAGTTTAGACTTCAGGCTAGGACATCTTCTGATTCTACCCCCACATCTTCTGATTTTATTTGAGATCTCCCTCAATATCGACCCCTCATCTCTCTAGACGTCTTCTAATTCTACCGGATTTAGGCTCCCGTGTAACGACCCGTCCCGAATTCCGGGATTAGATTAGTGAATAATCAGGATTAGTAAGGTTAATCTGTGATTAGTTGAGCGAAATCGGACGAACGATGCAAAATGACCATTTTACCCTTGTCGTGGGCAAAACGTTGACTTTTCGTTTTAGCGGTCAAATGTACTTTGGCCGACGACTGTGATGTAGTTCGGAATGTCACGAGATCATAGACAGATGGCACATGCGATTCTGACGTTCGAGGGAAAATTTATGACGTTGGAAGTTCAAGGGTACTTTGGTAATTTGGTTAAAAGGTGGCGAATAGTTGACTTTTGACTTGGGAGGTTCGATGGCCGAGGGCTAAGGACTGTTACGTAGATCAAGTCGATACGAATCCATAGACAGGTGGCACGCTGAAATCGGACTTCGAACGGGAAAGTTACGGTTCACGGGAGTTTGATTTTACTATTGCACTCATTACGAAAAGAAGACACTTGGCATATCTGATTGAGCAGATATTTTGGTGGGACCCATAGATGAGTGACAAGTGTCACTCATCCCATTAGTCAATTCCCCTAAATTGTGGATCTAATTAAATATTATTATTATTATTATTATTATTATTAATTTATAATCTAATCTACCCACCACTCAATCCTAACCCTCCATCACATCTAACCTATCAATCTACACCATCCATTTCCCCTTCCCTCTCATCAAATATCATCCTCCCTCTCTGTTTCTCACAAACCCGAAACCATATTATCTTCATTTTCCATTTCTTGAACAAACACACAACACCCATCACACCATCACTCTACTTGCATCCATACGTGTGTGGGAGGATTAATGGGAGGCTGAGAGTGACCTGAGGACTGAGGAGGCTGCAGGACCGCCGTCCACGGCGGCGTGGAGGAGGAAAAACCTGACAAGGTACAGTTTGGATTTCAAATCCCATCTTTTGGTTTTTGATGTTATGGATCATTTCGAACGGTAGGATGATGTTTAGGGGGTTTGTAGAAGAGTTTAGGATTGATTGTGGTGGTGAATGGTGGTTGTTTAGCCCTAGGAGGTGGCCGGGAAAACAGGGGGCCGTGAGGTCCTTTGTACATGGAAGGGTTTTGCATGGTTTTACTTGGTTTTGATAATTAGAATAGATAGGAAATGTTGAAATAGGAAGAATGGGATCTAAAAGGAAAAGATTGGACCAAAAATAGGGGAGAAACCAGGCCGGACCAATCACGCCGGTCCAGCTAGACCGGACTGCACAGAACCGGCTGGTTTGAACCAACCAGAGGTTGAAGATAGTGCAATAGTGTCCTAGCGCGTGAGGCCCACGCGCAGGAGCTTCTTGGGGCGCGTGCGGGAGCGTGACCCACATTTTGGGGATGGTTCCAACATGTGAAATGATCTATTCGATGTAACGAACATTTTGGGACTGGTTTCGTGTCGATCGGACATCGTTTCGATGGGTTTCAGGGTATCCGAAGGTTTAGGATCGACTTTAAAAATAGTTAAAAATTCCGAAAAATTACGGGGCTATAGTGAAGGGTTATTTAAGTAGTTAGTAACCCTCTATTATGATTTGGACAGGTTTGGGAGTCTCGGTGACGACGATTGGCTCGGGAAAGCCGTATGACACAAATATCGAGGCGGCAGCCCGGACGATCTGTGAGTGGACCTTGGTTTTCTAAATTGATGCATGAATAAATGTTTATTATATGCTTTAATACTTATTTGGTGATACCATGGGTGCATTTGAGTGTGGTTACGTATTGGCATGTATTTCGAGGTTTCAGCCCTATACGGTGCCGATACGGGTTTGTACTTTCTTTGTTGGGTTCTATGAAATGGTTTTGGATTTCAAAAGAATAAACTCGGGCATGAGACCCATTTGGTTTTGTTTCGGGCAGGTAGCCCTATTGGTGACCTACGGTCCTGAATCGTGGTCGCAGCGAGTGCTTTGTGCACGATGACGAACGATACGACGCTCACCTCCGGATTGGGATATGTTCCTTCCGGAGAGGTCACGATGCACGATCTGTGGTCGAGCAGCTGATGGAGGCTCAACTTCGGAGTGTTGACGGTTCAGAATATCGATCCGTGATGAGTGCACCATGATTTAGAGGTGGTCGTGTCGGTTGATTCGTTCACGGTGACATATTAGGATTGAGAGCGGTCCTGGACGGATGGTTACACGCATCACTACGATCGGAGTCGTGACTGACCCTAAGATATCGGGCATGATGCCCAGTTACTTTACGGTTATGTTTTCTGGTCGGGGGCCCTAAATGGATTTCCTGGTTCATGACAGTTTATGGGAACCGGCATGAACCCTTGAAAGGTTTTTATGGTACATGACAGTTTATGGGGAGCGGGCATGAATACTTTGAAAGGTTTTAAGGAGGGTCGTTGGCCTGGGTGGACCCCGGAGTAGTCATGGAGCACCAACTGAGTGGAGTCGCCCATGTTGGGTTCCTTATTCTCAGGAGGGCTTGTATTATAACATCGGGGAGGGTCATTGATCTACGGACATTGACCTGGGTGACCCTGAGAGACTTGGGCTTGAGACCCCAGGTAGCACGCGCGTAGCTTTGGAAACCGTGACAGGATTGGTTGTGTGATTTATATGTATATATGTTATATGATATGTGATGTGTATAGGATTTGGGTTGTGGCCCGTATGGTTGGTTTCTTTATGGATTTGGCCAGTGGTCCGTATGGTTGGTTTCTTTATGGATTTGGGCAGTGGCCCGTATGGTTGGTTCTTTATGGTTTTTTCGGTTATGGTTTTGGGCTTAGCTCCCAAGTATGATTCTTTTGGTTAAATGGTTTTCGAATGCATGCAGGATTTTTAGTGAAGGATACAAATGTCTTTATGAAAATGTTTTTATAAACCCTTTGTTTTTTCCACTCACAGCTTTTAATGTTTTGACTGCCCTTCAGGTTGACAGCGCATGTGGACTATAGCAGAGACCGAGATATCACATGCCTCCTCCGGATCTTGGCGTACTCTGAAGCCCGAGAGGGCTAAGGTTGGAAATTCCTTTGTCTGACACTTCGTGTTAGACCGGATCAGGGTCATTCCGCGTTAATCCCGGGGGGATTGGGAAGGGTCTTGACATCCCGCCTCCTCCCCTCAACATCCCTACTGGCTACCTGTGCTTTCGCATGTGCTACCACACATCCCACCTCGGCGGTATCATCAGAAAGTCAAGTAGCATGATCAAGCAGCTACAGCTTTCAGCGGGGCCAAGATTCAAATTAAAGAAAGCCCACCCAACTCGCCCGACTAGGTCGTGCTTCTTGTTTCTCCGTGTAACGACCCGTCCAAAATTCCGGGATTAGATTAGTGACTAATGAAGGATTAGTGAGTTTAATCGATGATTAGTTGAGCGAAATCGGATGGACGACGTAAAATGACCGTTTTGCCCCTAGTTGTAGGCAAAATGTTGACTTTTGACTCTAGGAGTCAAACGTACGAGGACCGATGATCGTGACGTAGATCGGGACGTCAAGAGTCCATAAACAGGCGACACGTCGAAATCGAACGTTCGACGGGAAAGTTATGATCACGGGAGTGAAATCGGGGATTTACGGCTCGGGATTCGATTAAAATATAATTAAAAATCTGATTGGGTAGATATTTAAATGGGACCCATGGATAAGTGACAAGTGTCACTCATCCCATTGGTGACTTCCCTAAAAAGTAGATCAAAACCATTAAAATATTATTATTTTATTATTTTATAATTTCACTCATCTCTCATCTCCACCATTCATTATCTTCATCTCATCTGATTTCCCATCCTAACCATTCATATCGTCATCAGCCATCATCCTTCATCTGTTATATTTCTTCCTAACCCGAACACCATTTTCTTTCTCTCTAAACCAACAAACACACAAACACACCACCCCTACCACCATATTCACATTTGAGTTCGTGTGTGTAACCATGTGTGAGGATTAAGAGTGACAAAGACGACGTGGTGATGGACGACGGGCCACGGTGGTCCACGGAGGGGGTGAGTCAAAACTGAACCCGTTTGTTTTCAAAATTGAAAGTTGAGTTTTAGTTGTAGTTTTGAGTTCCTTTTGATTCTAACATGACCTAGGGACAAGGACGACTCGATGGGGATCAATTTCGAAGGAAATGGATGACTAGAAGGACGGGAAACTGAGCTTGAAGTTCAAGCTCACTTTTTGATCATGGAAGGTAAAGTTTCGATGGTTTTTCTCGTGTTATGAAGTTGTAGATCGATAGGGATTGCTGTTACGAATCTATAGGAATTGAAAGGGGAAAAAATGGATAAAAAATAAGAGAGATTGAACACTAAACCGGTCACACCGGTTCAAACCGATCCGGTCTAGTTAAAACCAGTGAACCCGGTCTGCTGGAGGTTAGGGGTGATGAATAGTGCTAACGCGTGGGCTTCACGCGCAGCCCCTTTGGGCGGTACGTGGGGGCTCGTGAAGGGTAGTTTGCGAAAGTGTTCAATATAACTTTTAATCTATTCGATGTAACGAACATTTTGGGACTGGTTTCGTGTCAATCGGACATCGTTTCGATATAGTTTGGGGTATCCAAAGGTTTAGGATCGGGTTTTAAAATAGTTAAAAATTCGGGAAAATTACGGGACTTCAATTAGAGGTTAGTAAGGTGGTTAGTAACCCTCTAGTATAATTTGGACAGGTTTGGGAGTCCCGGTGATAGTGATTAGCCTGGGGAGGCTTACAGCACGCAAATTGAGACAATAGCGTATGACGGTCGATCAGTGGACCTTAATTTCTAAACTGTAATGCATGCATAAATATTTTATATGTTATACATATGTGATTCTATGATGATGAGTTGGATATTAGTGATTTACATGATTTCACATATTTCGTGGCGATTTACGTATTTGCACGTAAATCGATTTTTAAGGTTTTGCACTGATTATGCGTGCTTATGGTTTCGAAAATGGTTTAATGAAATAGTTTTGGATTTTAAAAAGGTAAACTCAGGCATGAGACCCAATTATTTTGGAAATCCTTGGACTCGAAGTCCATTTTAGTCATGTTATCGGGTCAAGGGCCCAATTGGTTCGTGAATAGATTTCGGATTTGAAAATATGGAATCGGGCACGAGACCCATTTGATTTACGAACTCTCAGATTTGAAGTCCATTTGATTTAATAAGGCATCGGGCTGGAGGCCCAGTTGGTTTGCGTATCGGGCTCGAGGCCCAGTTGATTTACGAATTGGGCTCGGGGCCTTAGGTTACAAAATAGGGCACAAGGCCCATTTGGTTTACGAAATCGAGCACAAGGCCCATTTGGTTTACCAAATCGGATCCGAGGCCCAACTGGCTTACGAATCGGGTTGGAGGCCCAGTTGGTTTACAAAATCGGGCGTGAGGCCCAATTGGTTTATGAATTCGGGCTTGGGGCCCAGTTATGGTTTATGATTGTGATTTCGGGTCGGGGACCCATAAATAGATTTTTGGTTCATGACGGTTTATGGAGACCGGGCATGAACCCTTGAAAGGTTTTGAGAATGATTTCAAAATGGTTTTTCATATGTCATCCTTATATATTTATGGATTGTCTCCTCCGGGGAGGGTCGTTGGTCTGGGTGGACCCCGGAGTAGTCATGGAGCACTAACTGAGTGGAGTCGTACCCGTTGGGTACCTTACTCTCAGGAAGGCTATTATGGATTATTACCTTTAAGGAGCGTCATTGATCTGTGGACATTGACCTAGGTGGACCTTGGGGAGACTTGGGATTTGAGACCCCGGGTAGCACGCGTGTAGCTTTAGAAACGGTGATAGGATTGGTTATATGATATATGGTAAACATAATTTCTTGGATTTGCGAAATTGTGTTTTGTGAATAATAAATGGATTTGGACTGAGTTCCCACATATGTTTGTTATAATTATGAATTTGAGTAAATGGATTTGGGTAGGGGCCCGTATGACATGAATTTATGGAACTTGGGGCTGAGACCCTATTAATAGTTATTGAAACATATGTGGTTTGATAAATGGTTTTCCTATGCATGCATTCTTTTTAGTGAAGGGCATAAAGGACTTTTATGAATTGTGTTTTTATTAAACTATTGTTTTTTGTCCACTCACGGTCTTTTCTGGTTTTTAATGCCCTTCAGGTTGATCACGGATGCGGACTGTAGCAGAGACCGAGACATCACACTCCTCCATCAAATCCTGGCCGCTCTAGAAGCTGGTCGGGCTGAAGGTTTTAAATTATCCCTGGTTTGACAATTCGTGTCAGACAGGATCATGACACATCCCGCGTTAATCCCGGGGGGATTGGGATGGGTCGTGTCAAGTGGTATCAGAACAAGTTTGCTCTTGTGGTGCGCGCAGGTCGAGGATGTGATGTCTTTATGGGCTGCAATTCGTTATCAACCTGATAGTTAGGATGCTGGTATGATAGTTAGTAGGATTGAATCGTGGATCGTTTTTGTTCGGCACCTGATGCTTGGGGTTGCCATATTTCTGTCGTGGTTGGCGGTATGGGACCCTACCAAGGGATGAATGAAATAGTACTTTAGAGTTTTAACCGTCCCCACGGCTATGTTGGGATCGTATATCGCGATATTGCGGGATCGGATCTGACGATAATATGGAGTTGTGACCATTAGATGATTAAGTCTCTTTGAGTTGTGTTTTGTGTTACGGGAAGCAGCTGGATTCGGGGAACCCCATTTGATTTGATGATAGGATTGGATTGACGTCCATACGATGTCAGGACCGTGGGGTCAGTCTGGTTGTGGATTTTACTGTTGAGGACAGTTGGGTTCAGAGGAACCCTACGAAGTGATATTGGAACCCTAAGGTAGAACTATGGTTTGGATATATACGTCAGCGAGTGGTTTGGTCCTAGTGACTTTTCGTAGCCGAGACGGTCGGTCGGTCATGTCATGTCAGCTTTAATGATGGGACTGCACTCCACAGTCGAGGTTGTATTAATCGGTTAGACCTAGTTTGTTGTCGTACTATTATAGTGTGATGGATAGTTGGTGCAACTAAGGTCCTGGACGACCTGGTAGACGACATTGGTTGAGTCGAGTTAAGTTTGGTTAGAGATAGGTTAGACAGGTTACCAGGGTTGGTATTTGTTGATGGAATCCCGGAGTGGGGATACGGAGTAGTTAGTACGGTCGATTGATTCTGTTGGATGCGGAGTCTCGATAGCGAGGTCGGGTGGTTGGGTCTGCACGAGTTGTGGCAGGCACTACTATCGAGAGTGGTTGTAGTTGTAGTTGTTAAGAATCGGAGGACGTTCAGGGAACGTTTACTTTTTCTGGTTAAGTTGTCAAGGCGGCTATCCCTAGAGTTGTTGGGTACGAGGGAGGCAGGATTGCTCCAACTGGAGTAGAGGTACGGGCTTGTTGCTCGGTATGAGCAAAGATATCAGCTGAATTGCATATGGTGCGCTGATGCTGGTATTGGTGCTGGTGCTGGCGCCGGTGATTGTGATGACGATGAGTCACGAGTCGGGATATGACTCCTTCAATCTAGGCTTATGTTCGGTAGCTGTGGTCCAATAGTGGATCTCAGGTGGAGTTGGATTGGTTACAGACACGTGGTTGATGTTCGAGTGTGTCGATTCCGACATGGTTGGAACTTCGGAATCGAGAGAGGTGGTGATTGTGGTGACGAGAGGAGTGTGTGTTTTCCGCATTGGTAATGGGCAATTTGAAGTCATTTGGGGTGACTTCTCATGTTCTTCCATGGCAGATAATGTTGTTGTCACCAATACGTTGATCGTGTATTGGTTGGTGGACCCGCATTTGTTTTGGGTCATCAAGAGGAGTTTGGTATTTTGAAGTTAGGTGAACGAGATTTCTCATTTTCTGCTTGGTGGCAGACGGTGTTGGGTTACATGGCGTGGTGAGTGCAGCAAGTTTTGGTTGCATTCACGTAGGATGAACTTCGATGTCATCGTCTTGGATCATCCTTGATTTTTCCTAGGTGGAATGATAAGGATCGATACGAAGTAATTAGAGAGAACCCACAATCTCGACGTGTCTCGTCGTTGACTGATCTGTTTAGATGTGGGAAATGGTTGAGGAGTAATGCGACTGATGAAAGATTCAAAGAGGGTGTAAGACCCTATTATCAAATTTCAGGTGGATTGTTAGCTGAGTGAGCATGTGTGGATCCTAGGTGGATCGGGATTTGTGATGTTGTGGACATTGGGCATTGTGACGATCTAGGATCGTGATGTTAATGGTCGGGTGACGTGGTGATAGATCTGGATCGTGATCTTGATAATCAGGTTAAGTGGAGAGTTTATTGCCCTGTCTTGAATATTTGGATATGAGAATATTGGGACGACTTCCTTTCGAATTCAATCCGGTATGAGATGGTAGTTGAGTAAATCGAGGTGTATACATTTTGCCTTGGACATTTGAGGATGAGGATATTGGGACTAAATTTTCTTTTCAGGGTTAATCCCGTATGGTGTATCAATCAAACGAGTAGGTGTCCGACGGGGTCGGATTTGGTCAGCCTTAGATGTGTGGATGATGGGATTGGCTTCCTTATGAAGTCAATCGAATGTAATGTGTTAATCGATTGAGCAGGTAACTGATAGGTTTGGAGTTGGTACGTCCCGATAGACGTGGGTAAGATTGGATGCTCTTTTGGCATGAATGGGTACGCCTTGGTAGGCGCGAGTCTGATTGGTGAGTGTTTTATTTCTTGATTAGGAGTAGACGTATTGATGCTGGTCATGTGACCGTGGGACTCAAAATGGATGATGGGTTGGATTTTTCAATTCGTCTAGTTTTGGATTGGACGGATGGACTCTAGAGTTGGAACGTGATTGACTGTGAGCCATGTAGTGGACTGGTTGGTGGATCGATGAACGTACTAGGGTACGTCTTGCGAGAATCAACACTGGGCAGGCTTGTGGTGCTTGGTGGTGGTATATAGGGTATACTAGGGGTACGTTGGTGAGCGTGTTGGTAGTCGGCTTAGTCCTGATACCATTGGATTAGTTGAGGACATGAACTGGACAATGGATACTGTTTACTAGGTCAGGGTGTTTCTTATGGGTCGAGTTACACATAGGTTGAGTGAGATGTTGTTAAGTGTTTACTCAGGTTGAGTGAGTAGATGGTTAGTGTAACCACAAGTAAATATGATGTCAGTTTTGACTAGCGACTGTCAAGTGGTGACAGTTTGGTGGGATGTGTCAACGTGGTTTGATGAGTGAGTTTTGTTGACTCCCAGTGGGAGCAGATGTCAGGATAAATTGGTGATTGAGAAAGGAACCGTCGAGTTGTTTGGGTGAGAGAAATGGTAGAATTGTCGGGTAGTATCAACTCGGAACGTGTAATTACTATCCCTCGACGTGGTCAATTATAGTCGATACAACGTGAGTGTTGGTGGAACTTCTGGTTGCAGACAAGTATCGTGCTGGTTTGTGGGTGTACAAGTGTACATTTGATGTGAGGTCGAAATTGCTTTCCACGAGGTGGTTGTGGAATCGGGATAGTTGGAATTTCAAGGATGAAATTATTTAAGGAGGGAAGGTTGTAACGATCCGTCCCAAATTCCGGGATTAGATTAGTAACTAATGAAGGATTAGTGAGATTAATCGGTGATTAGTTGAGCAAAATCGGACGGACGACATAAAATGACCGTTTTTCCCCTCGTCTTAGGAAAAATGTTTACTTTTGACTCGGGGAGTCAAACGTACGAGGACCGATTTAACTATGCACGCATTACGAGGCGAAGACCCAAATAACCGTTAGGACGTCACGAGTCATTATAAGCCACTCATTTCTCATCTCTCATCATCCAGCCGTCCATCTCTCCCTACCTTCCCATCCTCACCATCCAATTCTCCTCCTTTGATCAAGCTCACCAAACCTCATCTCTTTTTCTTCTTTTTCAAACCAAACACCATTTTCATTTCCTCTAAGCAAAACAAACGCACAACATAACCACCTCACCACCATTTTCATCTTTGGGTTCGTGTGAGAGACGTGAGGAATGTGTGACTGAACGGATTAGAGACTGAGAGCTAGCAAGGGACTGAGGGCAAGGCCACGGCGGTGGCCATGGCGAAGGTAACCGTAGCCGTGTTTGACTCAAAAATTGGAAAACCAGGTTTTAACGTGTGTTGGGTTTTTTATGGATACTAACATAATCTAGGGACTGAGGCGACTCTGTAGGTATCAATTTTGAAGGAAAAGGATGGCTGGGACGGCTGGAAACGGAGGAGAAAGGCCGTGATCACTGTTCATCATTTTCTGGTGAGTCTATGGTCTAGTTTTCTTGGTTTTAAAATCATAGAAGGGTTGCTATGGATTAGAGGATAATATAGGAAGAAACGGGAGTCAAAATGGCTGAGAAACAAGAGAGAATCGGCTGGATCAGTTCGCTGATTTGGTCGAACCGGCAAAATCAGGCGAACTAGGTTCACACGAGGTTGATAGTGACACTTAGCAGGCGCGTGGCTTTCACGCGCAGCCCCTCTGGGCGGCAAGTGAGGGCGCATGGAGGGTAATTTGGAGATTAATTTAACATGACTTTTAACTTATTCGATGTAACGAACATTTTGGGACTAGTTTCGTGTCGATCAGACACCGTCTCGTAATAGTTCGGGACGTCCGAAGGTTTAGAATCGGGTTTAAAAATAGTTAAAAATTCAGAAAATTACAAGACTTCAATGAGAGGTTAATAAGGTAGTTAGTAACCCTCTAAAGTGATATGGACATGTTTGGGAGTCCTGGTGACGGTGATTAGCCTGGGGAGGCTTACGACACGCAAATCGAGGCGGCAACTTAGGATGGTATGTGAGTGGACCTAGATTTATAAACTTTGATGCATGCATAAATGTTTTATATGGTTTATAGATATGGTTTCTATCATGATGAATATGGATTGGTGATTTATATGATTTCACGTATTTCGAGGCAATTTACGTATTTCCACGTAAATCGAGATTTACGATTTTACACCGAGTATACTTGCTTATGGTTTTAGAAATGGTTTAATGAAATAGTTTTGGATTTGAAAAGGTAAACTCGAGCTCGAGACCCATTTGTTTTGGAAACCCCCGGACACAAAGTCCATTTAGTTACGTTATCGGGCCAGATGACAGGACCCGTCCCCGAAGGACATAGATAACCGTGCCCGGTCCTGCTCCCGTCTGAAAAATCAACTGAAGTTCCGAAATTACCCTCAGTACTTTCCAAACAAGGGATAACCGTACTTGTGCCCACTCATGCCTCCACCTCTCGAATAGCCTCGATCATCGCGCCACGACCTAGAGGGTCAATAAAACAGAAAAGGTGTGAGTGCACAAAACAAAGTTTTAGAAATACATTTATCAAAATACAGTCCTACCCTCCAGTTTCACAAACATGCATGCATATCATAAATCATGAGTAAAATATATCTGGGCACAAATGTTTATAAATCACAAATCTCAATAAAACCACGGGACTCATTTCCATATCCAGTCTCATATAGTCACGTTATCCCTACAACGCGTGCAAATCAATAGGCTCAAGGACCGCTCAAAATCTGAGCATCTGTCGCTGTGAACACATCACCAACCGACAATCCAGATCGTCGTGAACACATCACCGACCGATCTGCATATAATCCAGTACATCTGATCTGAGTTGAGCCTCCCTAGGCTGCACGACAACAGACCGTGCTACGTGACCTCTACGGGCGAACACATCTCATCCCGGAGGCGAGCGTTATCTCCAGGGTTCATTCCGGGGAAACACATTCCCAACCGGAAGCCCTAATATTCAGGGTGCACTTCGGGGGAAACATATTCCACCCTGAAAGCCCTATATATCCACAACATATCATCACCATGAAAACCAGTGAAAAAGAGTTGCATTTGAAATCAAAACCATTTTCATCACAGGGTCTCAGTCCATAACATAGTTTTCTCAAAATCCATAAAATCAGAGTCCCGATTATTTCATAAATCCAAAAACCATGAATATCATCATGTAATCACATGGAAATACCAATCCAATCAAAATCACATTTCCATTTGGGTCTCAAGCCCAAAATATCACTTTCACGCAAATCCGTGCAACCGCAACTTCAGTTGCCATTTTCACATAAATACACAAAACATATCCAAAAAGCATTGAAAATCCATCAAATCATTTCCGGACTCATAATCCGAGTCAAAACCAATCTCAAATCCCGGGCCTTCGCCCAACACAACAATTTCACCGTTTTCTTGAAAATCGTGCCCAAAATCATATAAAACAATAAAATATTCCCAAAATCCGGAAACCGTCATATCGAAACATCAATCATGCCAAATCATTTCAATTCATATAATAAAGCATTTAAAACATATATGCATGCATTCTGGGTAGAAAACAAAAGTCCACTCACACACCGTCCATATCACTCGCTTTCCGAGCTGCACGTTTTTCCGTAAATTTCGGAAGTCACCATTCCTGTCCAAAATCATTATCGAGGGTTACTAACACTCCAATATACCTCCTATAATTTTCCCCAATTTTTCCGGGAAATACGGATTTTAAACATATATTAAAACTTCGGATATACAGAACACTATTGAAACGATATCCGATTTCCTCGAAACCAATGTCAAAATGTTTGTTACATTAAATGGGACAAAATTTATGTTGACCTCACCTCGAAAATCCCGCTCGCGCACCCCCATGTGCCGTCGTAAGTGGCTGCGCGTGAGTCCACGCGCCTGCTACAATAACAAGTCACTGTTCATCTTCTCGACCCGGTTATCTGATAAACGGTTCCTGCAACCCGCGATGCAACCCGTTCAAAACTTCATAAATTCTGCATAATTTTCACCAATTAAACCGTCGAATTTCATCGGTTTAATACTAATTAAAGTTATGTGGAATCAATTACATCAATAGTTGGCTTAAATTAATCCAACTTAATACAAACTTTCGAAGGATGTTCATCGTCTGAGGTCATCAAATCATCATTCAATCCTTCAATAATTAGTCACACAGTATCGTAGTCTCATTTTAAGGATGATTTGGAAATCAATTTCGAAAGCTTTTACCTCCAATTACCTGAACTCAGCCACGATATTTCCAAACTGCCGCAGGTCCAGTTCTTAATCAATTCTTGATCAATTCCCTTCATTCTTAAGGTGGTCCTGATCGAGGCAATCCCAGAAAGCTCAAATCAAGCTCAATCCGAAGTTTCCGGACCTACAATTTCAAATTCGATTTTGATCAATTTGAAAGTTCGAAGGATTTGGGTCTCGGGTTCTCTGGGTTTTCTTTCATAATTCTTCTCCTTTCTTCCTTGTTTACTTCTCTATTTCTCTCAATTTCATACTCTCAATTCGAACTGAATCTCACGGCTTCAATTTAATGGATTACTCACTGCCTTGTACTCATCTACCCATCCTCTGCTTTTCTTTGTTCAAATACACTTACCGTATATGTATATCATCCTCCACCGCCAACCCAAAGAAAAGAATACTTGCCACTAACCCACAATCTGCCAGTGACAGATGTCACTCAAGGGCAGATGTGACTCACCCAATTGGCTGAGTAATCCACCACTGCACAAATTTACCATTTTACCCTTCTTTTTCAAAATTACCCGAATTGCCCTTCACTTTCTCAGGCCCGTAACTTTTTCATCCGAATCCCGATTGACACATGCCGCCTGTCTACGGATTCAGAGTCTCGAGCCCTATCCAATGGTACTTACAGAAAGTCCAAACACGGTCCCGATCAAAAAGTCAACAAATGGCCCATTTTTTTAACCAATTTACCAAATTACCCTTAAACTTCCGAACATCATAACTTTCTCCTCGAATGTCGGAATCGGGCGTGCCACCTATCTATGAACTTGTGATGTCCCGAACTACGTCACAGTCATTGGTCAAAGTCCGTTTGACCGCTCAAACCAAAAGTCAACCGTTCGCCTAATTCCAGGGGCAAAATCGTCATTTCCTTCAAATTTTCCCAATTTTCCCTTTTCTAATTTCCGGGTCGTTACACCAGAGACCCAATTGGTTTGTGAACTGGTTTCGGATTTGAAAATATGGAATTGGGCACGAGAACCATTTGATTTACGAACTCTCGAACTTGAAGTCCATTTGATTTAACAAGGCATCGAGCTGGAGGCGCCCAGTTGGTATGCGAATCGGGCTTGAGGCCTTGTTGATTTACGAGTCGGGCTCGGGCCCCATTTAGTTTACGAAATCGGGCACGAGGCCCATTTGATTTACGAAATCGGGCACGAGGCCCAGTTGGTTTACGAATCAGGTCGGAGGCTCATTTGGTTTATGAATTCGGGCTTGGGGCCCAGTTATGGTTTACGATTATGATTTTGGTTCAGGGACCCATAAATGGAATTTTGGTTCATGACGGTTTATGGGGACCGGGCATGAACCCTTGAAAGGTTTTGAGTATGATTTCAATATGGTTTTTCATATACCATCCTTATATATTTATGAATTGTCTCCTCCTAGGAGAGTCGTTGGCCTGGGTGGACCCCGGAGTAGTCACGGAGCACTAACTGTGACAGGACCCACCCCTAATCCCTTGGGATTAAGGGCTAAATCATGCTCCCGTCTAACTTACGCGTGACACGAAGGCTAACCCGACGTCTAACCTCCATGTGACACGTAAGTCGGACAAAGGATTCTCGATCCGACCATCCTAAAAGTGTCCGGACTTCCCAGAGTGTGCCGAATCTACTGTGGATCACGGTATGATGTCTCCGTCTCTCTCGACCAACAGCCCATACCGCAACAACCTGGAGGGTATCGAAAACACGAAGAGACCCAGTTCAGAAAAGTAGTTTTAAAGAACGTGATTTTTGGTTTTTGAATCGAATTTCGGAATGACGATTCTGGATTCGTTTTAAGAACTTGAAAGTGGATTTCCGGGTTTGGATTCTGAATGGTTATTCCGGATGCCAGCTTATGGAATGATGGTTTCGGACTCGGATTTAGAAATGGATATGAATATGAGTTCTGGGTTTGGATCCGCGATCCTGATGAGATTACGGATTCGGATTCGGAAATGGAAAATGGATTTGTTGGATCTGGTTACTGGGTTTAAAGACCCGGATATTGGTCAGAGTCCTTTTAACCACCCGATCAAAAAGTCAACATTTTGCCCAATTTCAGGGGCAAAATCGTCTTTTTGCACCGTCCAACCATAATTACCCAACTAATCATTGATTAACTTCACTAATTCGTCATTAACCATTAATTTAATCCCGATTTCCAAGACGGGCTGTTACAAACTGAGTGGAATCGCCCTCGTTGGGTACCTTACTCTCAGGAAGGATATTATGGATTATAACCCCCATGGATGGTCATTGATCTAAGGACATTGACCTGGGTGGACCCTTGGGAGACTTGAGATTTGAGACCCCGGGTAGTACGCGCGTAGCTTTAGATACCGTGACAGGATTGGTTATATATTTATGATAAACATGATTTCTTGGATTTGCGAAATTGTGTTTTATGGATAATAAATGGATTTGGGCAGAGTTCTCACATGTGTTTGATAGGATTATAAATTTCTGCAAATGGATTTGGGCAGGGGCCCGTATGATTTGAATTTACGGAATTTGGGGTTGAGACCCTATAAATGGTTATTGAAACATATGTGGTTTGATAAATGGTTTTCCTATGCATTCATGCTTTTTAGTGAAGGGCATAAAGGTCTTTTATAAAATGTGTTTTATGAACTATTGTTTTTTGTCCACTCACAGTCTTTTTCGTTTTTCAATGCCCTTCAGGTTGATTACGAATGCGGACTGTAGCAGAGACCGAGACATCACACTCCTCCACCGGATCCTAGCGTTCTCTGGTAGCTAGTCGGGCTAAAGGTTTAAATTATCCCTAGTCTGGCACTTCGTGTCAAACGGGATCATGACACATCCCTTGTTAATCTCGGGGGGATTGGGATGGGTCGTGTCAAGTGGTATCAAAGTAGGTTTGCTCTTATGGTGCGCACAGGTCGAGGATGTGATGTCTCTATAGGTTGCAGTTCGTTATCAACTTGATGGTTAGGATGCTGGTATGATAGTTAGTAGATTTGAGTCATTGATCGTTTTGGTTCGGCATTTGATGTCGGGGTTGCGATAGTTTTGTCATGGTTGGAAGTGTAGGACCCTACTGAGGGTTGAACGAAATAGTACTTTAGAGTTTTAGCCATCCCCGCGGTTATGTCGGGACTGTTGATTAAGATATTGTGGGATCGATTTTGACGATAGTTAGGAGTTGTGAGCATTAGATGGTCGGATCTTGTTGAGTTTGATAGTTATGCTGCTGGGAGCAGCCGGGTTCCCCGAACCCCAATTGAGTAATGGAACCTTTTTTGCGTGATGGTCAGGAAATGCAAATCCTAGTTGAACTGACGGTAGGATTGGATTGACGTCCTTACGATGTCCGGACCGCGGGGTCGGTCAGATTGTGGATTATACTGCCTTCTGCAGTTGGGTTCAGAGGAACCTTAGGGTGTGATATTAAAACCCTAAGGTATGAAGTATGATTCGAAAAGGTGAGTTGGCGAGTGGTTTGACTTTGACGACTTTTAGGAGTCGAGACCGTCGGTCGGTCTAGTTATGTCAGCTTTAGTGATGAGACTGCACTCTGCAGTCGAGGTTGTATAAATCGGTTAGACCTAGTTGGTTATCGTACTACTTTAGTTGTGATGGATGGTTGGTACAGCTAAGGTCATGGACGACTTGGTAGACGACGTTGGTTGAGTGGAGTTACAATTGGTTAGAGATTGGTTGGACAGGTTACTAGGGTTTGTCGATGGAATCCCGGAGTGGGGATACAGAGTAGTTAGTACGGGCGATTGATTCCTTTGGATACGGAGTCTCGATAACTATGTCTGGTGGTTGGGTTTACATGAGTTGTGGCAGGCACTACTATCGAGAATGGATACAGTTGTGGTTGTTGAGAATAGGGGGACGTTCGGGGAACGTTTCCTTTTCTCGTATGAGTTGTCAGGGTGACTGTACTTAGAGTTTTTGGGTACGAGGGAGGTAGAGTTTCTCCAACTTGAGCTGAGGTACGGGGTCGTTGCTCGGTATGAGCAAAGATCTAGGGTTGTCTGATTGGCACACAGTGTGCTAGTGCTGGTGCTGGTGCTGGTGCTGGTGCTGGTGCTAGTGATGTGGTTAGTGCCGGTAATTGTGATGACGATGAGTCACAAGTTGGGATGTGATTCCATCGAGATGGGCATGTGTTCGGTACCTGGGATCCAGCGGTGGATCTCAGATGGTGATGGACTAGATGGGATCTAGCAGTAGTTGAGATGTAAAGATTGAGTAGTAATGGTCCACATCCTTTGGATGTACGTAACGGTATAAGCCGATAGGCGAACTTGGTAGTGAGTTAGACTGGTCACGGACACGTGGTTGATGTCTGAGTGTGTTGGTTCCGACATGGTTGGAACTTCGGAATCGAGAGAGATTGTGATTGAGGCGACGAGGGGAGTGCTTGATTCCACATTGGTAATGGGTAGTTCGAAGTCATTTAGGGTGACTTCTCATGTTCTACCATGGCAGTTGATGGTTGTTGTCACCAGTAATTTGATAGAGTATTGGTTGGTGGACCCGTGTTTTGTCTTGGGTCATCAGGAGGAGTTAGGTATTTCGAGGTTAGGCGAGTGAGATTTCTCATCTTCTGCTTGGTGACATACGGTGTTGGGTTACGTGGTGTGGTGAGTGCAGTGAGTTCTTTTGTTACATTCACGTATGATGAATTTTGATGTCATCGTATTGGATCATCCTTGGTTTTCCCTAGGTGGGATGACTAAGATCGATATGAGGTAATTGGAGAGGACCCACAATCTCGGCGTGTCTCGTCGTTGACTGATCTGTTTAGATGTGGGAAATGGGTGAGGATTGATGTGACTAACGAAGGATTCAAAGAGGGTGTAAGACCCTATGATCGGATTCCAGGTGGATTGTTAACTGAGTGAGCATGTGTGGATCCTAGGCGGATCAGGACCATGTTGTTGTGGACTTTGGGTATTGTGACGATCGAGGATCGTGATCTTGATGATCAGGTTAGGTGAAGCGTTTATTGTCTTGTCTTGAATGACAGGACCCATCCCAATCCCCCCGGGATTACCGTGGAATGTGCCCTGCTCCCGTCCAACAAGGGGTGTCAGACAAGGGATAACCAAAAGTTACTGCCCAAACGGGGCTTCCAGAGTGCGCAAGGATTGATGGAGGAGCCGTGCAATGTCCCAGTCTTTGCTGCAGTCGCATCCGTGATCAACCTAAAGGGCATTAAAAACCAAAAGCTGTGAGTGGACAAAAATCATTAAGTTTATTAAACACAGTTATAAGACATTTATCCCCTCCAATAAAAACGTATGCATGCCACGAAAACCAGTAACCAAAACGTTTGTTCAACCAAGCCATTAGGGCCTTAGCCCAAAAACCATTAACTTAAAACCAAGTGTGGGAACTCAGCCCAAAACTGTGGAATACCACTACCAGACATATTAAAACCACGTGGGCCACCGCCCAAAGCCAGAAACATAAATCCATAAATCCAAAACCATTTAGGGTCCCCGACCCGAAATACCATAACATAACTAATAATCCATTTTTACTACATAACACAAATCCAACCGAAAAGCCATTTCATAGAATCATCAATCCATATTTACCATTACCATCACCAGCATCCCAGATGCTTAACGTTCCAGACGCTTGACGTCCCAGACGTCATCTCACGGTATAATAAGCGACGCGTGCTGCCCGGGGTCTCTCCGGGTCAATATCTTTGACATCACAGATGTCTGACGTCCCTGACGTCAATCATAGCAATCCTACTCCTGAATCATTATACGGTCCGGTAACTCCGTACAATGACCCCTCGCAGGCAATGCACCGTGACTTCCCCAGTGTCCCAGATACCTGGAGGAGACCATCATATATCCTTGTATCCAGATGGTATATGGAAAACAGTTTTATTAAATCATTTCACAACATTACAATGGGCCCTGCCCGAAATCTCCATAAAACATCACAATTCCATTTAGGGTTCCTGACCCGAAATCACATTTATTAACATAGGGTCCCAGACCCGACATCACATTTATTCCCCAACTGGGCCTCATGCCCGATTTTATAAACCGTTGGGCCCATGGCCCGATTTTATAAACCACTGGGCCCACGGCCCGATTCATAAATCAACTAGGCCCCTGGCCCGATTTCATAAACAACTGGGCCCCCGGCCCGATTTCATAACTCAATTGGACTCCAAGTCCGAGGTTTCCAAAATAATTGGGCCTCAAGCCCGAGTTCATCTTTCCAATCTCAAAACCGTTTTATCATATTATATCCAAGGCCATAAACATGGAAAATCCGTGCAAAATCGGAAAAACCTCGATTTACGTGCAAGCACGTAAATCACCTCGAAATATGTGAAACCGTATAATTTACCAACATCGAAATCAACAACATACAATCACAATCATAATCCATATAAAATAGTTAAGCATGCATAGAATTTATAAAACCAAAGTCCACTCACAGACCGTTTAACGATACGCCTCGATACTCGTGTCATAGGCCCTCCCGGGCCACACCACTATCACCGGGACTCCCAACCCTGTCCAAATCACGTTAGAGGGTCACTAACCTCTTCATTAACATCCTACTAAAGTCCCGTAATTTTCCCGAATTTTTAAATATTTTTAAACTTAATTTAAAACCTTCGGACGTCCCGAACAATATCGAGACGGTGTCCGATCGACACAAAACCAATCCCAAAATGTTCGTTACATTAAATAGGACAGAAGTTATGTTGACCTCACCTCGAGATTCGTGCCCACGCGCCGTAACGCGCCGCCGTGAGTGGCTGCGCGTGAAACCCACGCGCCTGCTACAGTGTCATCGTCCCAACCCGTTTAACTGATAAACGGGTCCTTTTGCCCGCGAGATGACCCGGTTGGTTTCCTATCAATTCAGCCTTAAATTCTTCAATTGAACATTCAAATCGATTCGTATTAAGTCTAATTAAAGGTCTGTAACGTTGATTTCACAAAACCTTACCTAAAATCCATCGATTTCACGTGAACAATGAAGAACACCCGTCACTGTTCCTTCATCGAAATTCCTCAATGGCTGCTGATTTCTTCCAATTGATTCACCCAGAAGTATAAATGGACCATGAGAAAGTGTTTCCCCACATCAATTTCACCGTTGAATCACTCCACGATCACGACTCTACTTCGAATTTTCCTTACTGTTATCAGGTCTGTTCAGAGCCAAAAGCCATCGATTTTCTTCAATTGATCCTTCCTGAAGCATCGTGGGATCCTCAGGAACAAAATCCCCAGTTCAATTTTATCAATCAAAGCCTTAAATTCCTCGACTCAAGGTCGAAATTTTAGAGACCTCCTTCCTTCCGTTCTTCCTCAATTCGACCCCAATTCCCTTCGTTCTTGTTGCAGATCGATTCGTATTGATTCCAGAAAGCTTACTCGAGCTTCAATTTCGATCCTTAAGGCTCCTAGTTCAAAATCCGATTTTCCCCCCAAAAATTCTAAAACCCGAAATTCCAGTCTCCTTCTCTCTGTCAATCTCTCGTGTTTACCCAGTTGAGTCAGTCTCATATAGCTCTCAAACTTCCCTCAGAACTGGTTGTGAAAGGGAGCTCAATTCTCCCAATTCAGATTCCCATTGTTCACGGGTAAGAAAACAAAGAAGAAGAAAATGGTTGATTTAGTATAATTAATTATAATTAACAAATAATTAAACATCATGATGATGTTGGGAGGGAAACATGGATCAGGTTTTAGGGCTTAGATTAGGGAATGGGTGACACTTGTCACTCATCCAGGTGTGCACAGTCCATGGTTACTATTCATTATTTTATTATTATTTTAATCGAAGCCTCGGTTCGTTAATTCGTTCCCGTGACCATAACTTCGTCGTCGAAACTCCGATTTCGGCATGCCGCCTGTCATTGGATTCGTATCGACGAGACCTACGTAACGGTCCTTGGCCCTCGTCCATCGGACCTCCTGATCAAAAATTCAACATTTGGCCCCTAATATGCCAAATTACCAAAATCCCCCTCAACTTCCGAACATCATAACTTTCTCCTCGAATGTCGGAATCGAACATGCCACATGTCTATGAACTCGTGGCGTCCCGAACTACGTCACGGTCATCGGTCAAAGTCTGTTTGCCCACGACTAGGGGCAAAACGGTTATTTTGCCCACGACCAGGGGCAAAATGGTTATTTTGCACATTTCGTCCGATTTCGCCCTACTAACCACCGATCAACCTCACTAATCAAGAATAGTCACTAATCCAATCCCGGAATTCGGGACGGATCGTTACATTGAATATTTGGATACGAGAATGTTGGGACGACTTCCTTTCGAAGTCAATCTGGTATGAGACGGTAGTTGAGTGAATTGAGGTGTATACAATTTGTCTTTAACATTTGAGTATGAGGATGTTGGGACTGAACTTCTTTTCGAGGTTAATCCCATATGGTGTACTAATCGAACAAGTAGGTGTCCAACTGGTTGGATTTGGTAAGCCTTTGATGTGTAAGTGATGGGATTGGCTTCCCTATGAAGTCAATCAAAAGTAACGTGGCAAGCATTTGAGCAGGTAACCGTTAGGTTTGGATTTGGTGCGTCTCGGTAGACATGGATTAGATTGGATGCCCAATTGGCACGAATGGGTTAGATTGAGGGTGACACTGTAGCCCCTTTGGGCGGCGCGTGAGGGCACGTGGAGGGTAATTTGGGGATGAATTTAACATGACTTTTAATCTATTCGATGTAACGAACATTTTGGGACTCGTTTCGTGTCGATCGGACACCGTCTCGTTATAGTTCGGGACGTCCGAAAGTTTAGGATCAGGTTTAAAAATAGTTAAAAATTCGAAAAAATTACGTGGACTTATGCTGTTCCCATAAGAAGGTCACTAACTACTTCATTAAGCTTCTACTAAGTCCCTGTAATTTTCCCGAATTTTTAACTATATTTAACCGAGTCCTAAAACTTTCGAACATCCCGAAACGTATCAAGACGATGTCCGATTGACTCGAAACTAGCCAAAATGTTCGTTACATCGAATACTTTAAAAGTCGTGTTAGAACCATCCTCAAAAATCGTGCCACGCGCCCACACGTGCTGCCCAAAGGGGCTGTACGTGGGCCTCACGCGTCGGCACTGTTTATCTTCAACCTCTCATAGAACTGGGTCCAGACCAGTTCGGTTCAGGCTGGTCAAGTCGAACCGGTGATCATGGTTCGACGTTCTAATTCGTCCAATTGAACTATAATTCCTTCCATTTTCATTCCTAAAGCTTCCTTACATGATTTCCTATTGATCTGCATAATTAAACACTTAATTGAAGGCTAAAACATACCTCCCTGAACCGTGATCAAACCTTCGAAATTCCTCCTTTCTGCTTCCATGGTTCTGGCCATCCCTGCTTCTCAGTCCGCCTCCAGAAGTCTACTTTTGACGTCCAAAATCGTACCCCAATAACCAGTTCGATTATTAGTGATCATACTCAAAGCTGCCATTTTTGAATTTAAGGAAGGTTTCACGAGAAGTTGACTTACCATTCAACTCAAGCTTCGAAAACAAGTCCAAATCATTCCTTGCAACCTCAGGTACAACACCCAGTGAACCATATCGATCTTTAGGCCTTAAATCCAACTTCCCAAGTTCAAACACAAATAGGGGACTTCTCGGGTTTTCTCAGCTACCACCGCCGTCCTCCGCCGTCGAGCCTCACCGTGGCCACTAGTCGTCTCAGCACAGCCTCCCTTCTAGCTTTCCTTCACACCTCATCTTTATCTTATCAGTTTTTGAGAGGGTTGGGGTTCCACGATCATCTTTGTCTCTGTTTTCTGCGTTTTTTCATTCCAATGTCGTGCATAAATCGGTTTTGTTTTAAAACATGTGTGAGAGACGGTGAGGAGCTTCCACCACCATCCAGAAGGGGCCAGGTGTCCAAAATCCTGTGGACACACACAGTCTAGAGCAGGCCAAGTGTCCATCTCTAACTGGGCACAGATCCCAATGCAGGAAATTACCAAATTGCCCTTTTTACGCCAAATTACCATTTTGCCCTTTACATTCCTAGACTTGTAACTAAACCGTCCAACATCCGATGACGGCGTGCCGCCTGTCATTGTACTCAGGAAATCAAGACCTACCTAACAGTCCTCAAAACACGTGAAAAGTCCATGTCGTATGAAAAGTCAACAAATTGCTCATTTTTAACCAAATTACCAAATTACCCTCGAACTTCCGAACATTATAACCTTTTCCTCGGATGTCGGAATCGGACGTGCCACCTGTCTATGAACTCGTGTCGTCCTGAAACACGTCACAATCCTCGGTCAAATTTCGGTTGACCGCTCGAACCAAAAGTCAATTGTTTGCCCAATTCCAAGGGCAAAACCGTCATTTCACACCGTCCGTCCGAAATCACTCAACTAATCACCAATTAACTTCACTAATCCGTCATTAATCACTAATCTGATCCCGATTTCCGGGATGGGTCGTTACATGGCGATCCTGCTACAATTTCTTAAGCGGTGGCACTTCAAAATCTGGAACGTTTCAGTGCTCAATTTTTTGTTCAAATGTTTCTAGATTTATGAGTTTGTTGAATTTTCGGGTTTACGAGTTTGTTGAATTTCTGGGTATATGAGTTTGTTGAATTTCTGGGTTTATTAGTTAGTGTTTAGATCTAATGTTTCATTAGAATGGTGTATGAATTCTCACTTCTTCATCATTGCGCATATTTGTCAATTTTATTTTTCAATTTTGTTAGATGTTTGTTGTTAGGTCTAGATTTGATTATGATTTCAGAGGGAGAGGGAAAGAAAAGATGCATATTAGAGATTTTTATCAGATATAGTTTTTATCAATTTTAAGAGAAATAAAGGGAAAATAGGAGCAAAACCAGTAAAACACTGTGCATAAATAGTGCTCCTCGTGATCTTGGTAGTAAAACCTTTTGCTTCCCCATTCTGGTCGCCCCAACTCTTGCTGCTCAGTCTATCATTACTCTCTCCTCTCTCTCCTTTTTCTTTGTCAAATTCATATTCTAAGCAAACCCCACAACCATCTCAATCATCACCGCCATCGCAGAAGGAAGATCTTCTCGACCCTAATTTGAAATTTAAAATTAGGGGAAAATCTAATGTTTTCAAGCTCGAATTTGGTCGATTCGGATTCCTTCCTTTTTCAAACAATAGATTTTGTTGAAGATGAAGCTTAAAGGTGCAAAAAGAAGGAGAGAGAGGAAGAATGCTTCATGTCTAAGGAGAAGATTGTGGTTAGGGGAGATTGAGAAGGAGAATTGTGAAATTCCATAATTGCACCTTATTAATTTAATGTATTTTAATCCTTGTAGATGCTACATAGTCATTTTAATATCAAAAGGAACGGATATAACAGAAAAGAAGTTGAGTGGGTCAACTCGGCCATTTCAGGATGTTAAGTGAACAAATAACGAGTACAGAGTGTAAAATGTGACAAATATGCGAGTTTATGTTGCATTTAGTCTAATAAGCCCTAAATTAATACATTATCTCATTCATATCTCGTCTCTCATTGCTCCAGACGTGTCTAATAATGGAGCAAGCTCACCAGAAACGAAGCCAAAGGCAACACAAACAAGGTCGGAGGCCAAACAAACCTTGAAAGAGGAAAATTACAAACACTTAGAACACATTCCACATCCTAGAAGTGAAAGAGTTTGAAGGAGTAAACTTAGACCTTAACGTACAAACTTTCCACGAACCATATTTAAAATAGCTATAAAAACTATCTTAGATAATCTTCGTGTGTTACAAAACACTCTAAAATTTCGCTCTTGCCAAATATGGTAAACAATGCAAGTCAACGCAAGCTTCCTAGCAAATATGGTAAATAAATCTATTTATTGATTAACACATCAAGTATATATTACTAGATATGGTCAATTTAGTGAGTTTAAATAATATTACTAAAAAATTAAATATCAATTTTATCGAATAAGAATCAAATTTAAAATCTCTCACATAATAAATAAAAATAATAATATCATTAGATTATAACATTAATAGCTACATATATCTAATACCCTAACTCCAAATCAACCTACCTCAAAATATAATGGAATTTGAAAAGGAAAAAATAATAAATAAACGCGACCCAAGTGAATTACGCCCACTCACGCAAAACCCTCCAGGTTAATACTAACCGGCAACCACCACGGTCACGGGTCCTCTCCTGCCATCCATAGGCATGCACACGCACAGCCTCCGAATTCCACCAGCCACTAAATCATGCCAACAAACCCCCACGGGCCACATATATTACACGGCCGAATCATTGACGCTATATTTTATGACACAAGGTTTTGACTTATTTTAGACTTTATTTCAGCATAGGTGTGGTGGTAAGGGTTTCTGAGTGGCTGTCTTTTGGCCACTAATTATGAATTCAAATCTCATCATCTTCCGTTAAGTTCTTATTTAAGCGTTCACACAGTTAAGAATTTGGTTGTGTAGACTCCAGTTTATTGGTCAATGTTGAGTCTGAAGGACTTGACTTTGTGTGGATTCTGGGTACCCAAAAAAAATTATATATGCTCGCACAAGATGTCGGAAAATCTAAATACAGTTTATAGGAACTAAACTCCGTCAATGGAATTGGGGGCTGATGAGACTGATTCCCATTTGTGAAATTCTTTTTATTAAATAAAAAATCTTCAAAACAAATAAATATAAGAAAAATTGAAGTTTCAGTATAGCTATGCCCTAAAATTAATTTACATTTGTGGCGTAGGAATAGTGGTATACGAACTTGATTCCTATACATGGATGAAATTGATTGTGAGTAGTGAGTAAGATGATAGGGATGAAGCTGAGGCATCCGGTGTTTTGACGGGAAAGATATATGTAGTGGTTATTTCCCAATATACCAAATTCATGTTTGGGAAGTTAAGCGAAAGAAAAATATATAAGAAGATTGGAACCAATTTTGTCTTACGAGGATATTAGAATTGTGGCCTAATGGGTGGTATTTTAAGGAGATTAAAATTACATTAAATCACCTTTGACTATTTGAAATTAAAAAACACATTATGAAAAAGGAAAAAATATAATCTGTTTCATTATTAACAATGCAAAATCAATGATTTTTCAATTTCTTAACATGGAAATTATGGATCCAATGAAACAATAGCAATAACTAATGTAAGAATTAATTTTTTTTTCTTTCCAATTCTGAGTTATTTATTGAAATTTTGGGCAAAATTGGGATGTAAATTATTTTATTATCTAAATTCATAAATTGTTTTAAACACACGGACTTTTAGAGAGTTGGATTTTCATTTCAACCAAAAAAAAATTGAGATTTTCATATAGTTTAAAATGTCTCTCAATGTTCAGATTATTCAACAAGGACTTTTAAAGAGTTGGCAACAGTTGGGGTATTATTCTTTTGTAGATATTTATAAAATCATTAAGAATTGAGTTGCATTAAGTTTATGCTATTACGTAACTCCATAAAAGTTAGGTTTATTGAAAACATCAATGAATTTTATAGATTTCATTAAATAGTAGAGTTTTACAGAGTTTGACAAATATCACAATGTAAAGGCTTAATAGTTGACATCATCCCTAAACTATATTATAAGTTTTTAAGTGTTGTCTATATTAGTTGCTATGATCCTTTAATTCTATTAGATTTGTACTTATGATAGAGTTTAGAACTTAATTCTATTTCTTTAATACAAAATTGTCTCCTCAACTATGCTTCAAGAACTTTTACTTGGAAAACATCTCTTAGAATACGGTGATTGACTTATTGCTGAAGCATCACTTAATCCTTTAGATTACCGAATGCAAACTGTATTTAAACTCTTGTTTAATAATATTTTAATTTTAGTTACTCTATAAAATGAATGAAATACAATTATGAAATACTTCTATCTATAAGAGATGTATCTCTTAAAACACAAGTCAGATAACCCAAAATCGAAAAGATGTGATTGCAAATCAAGTAGTCACACATTTTCGTTGGTCACTTCTTGGAACCGCTGTGACCCATGCATGTAACCAGGTTACAATGCCATGGGCTTCAATAGTTTTTGTCAAAGGTTGGTGCCTTTTGGCATGCACCCTTTTTTTTAAGTCAAAGGAATATCATTCATTAAAAATGAGAAGTATTACAAGCGAGAAAATCGAGGTTTTGGAATTGACAAATAGGGTTCTGGATTTGATTTTGGCTCAAACCAACCGCAATTGCCACTCTTCCATTCAATTCCCCTTGCAGAAAGGAAGCCTCAGCTCCAAGATCGAAGTCGTCTGGGTTATGGATTTGATTGCGCTCCACGCCAAGTCAAAATGCTTGATTGCGGAGAAAGAAGGTTTTTTGCGTATTCTAAATGATCAACCGAGCTCAGAAGCTAACCAGACCCTACACGTCGTCATTCTGTCGTGCTTAGCGTCCCTATCCGTGACTCGTTCAATCAAGGCAAAGATCGTCCAGATAGGACTCGTTCCAATTGGCGGTTTAATGCCACTAATTGGGTTTAATTGCCTTTTTTTAAAAAAAAAAATTTCCTTTCTCCTTTTTTATTTTGATACTTTAAAAAAAAAAAATTAACATAGACGATATATGCCCTTAATTTTTTAAGAGTTCTTTAGATTTTTGAATGGATGGACTACATTAACAATTGTGTTAAAGTGCAGGACCAAAAAAACCAACATTGAACTTTAGGGATGATTTTAAACATTAGGTGTTAAGTTGAAGCATAGTTACTTGGTTCAGTGGAAGGGGGTCCGACCCGCGAAACTGGTCCCAACCGAAACAAAGACACAGATCAACAATAAGTACAGAGCTGGAGCGAACCCAGCAAAGCAAACGACAGAAGGTCACCAAGGACCCCTACAACTAACCTATAACAAACCCACAACTAACCTATATATACCATAACTGTTGACTTAGTTACCTATACGAACTGAATAAAAGATGACTTAGTTATCAATCGGAGGAGGCATAGCGAGACGAGACTTCGAGAGTAGGAGGAGGCATCTTTTCTTGTTGTGTCCATAGTTACACGAAGTCGTTGAAACTTTTGTAAATTTAAATTCTAAACCTAGTATGCTTTAGCTACCCTTATAGGTTGGTGGGCGTTGTTGTTGGTTTGGATATTAGGATATTGTTCGATAGATTTAACTTTTGGAAACCCTTTTACTTGGAAGATTTTGCCGAATTTTAAGTTAGGGTTTTGAAACTTTGGATGCTAGAGTAAAGGTATTTAAGTATAGTTTTGGTTTGTTGGAGGCAAGGATGAAAATATCGATATCGACGGATATATCGTTCGCCGAATTTACGGATATCTCGCCCCAAATATCGATATCCATATCGTTTACGGTCAACAAAAATGACGGAAATTGGGTTCAAATGACGGAAATTTGGAATGAAATTTTGGGAAAAACTTAAGTACCCAATAATGGTTATATAGGACTAATAAAAACTATAAAATGACTTTGATATGATAAATATATGATAATTGTTTGATGTAATATGATTCTGCCGATGACTAATAATATAAAATCTTAAATATAAATATAAATTGAAGTGAGTTACTATAATTGAATGTTAAAAAAGTTAAAAACATAACAATAAACATACAAAAATTCAATGTAAAAAAATGATAAAATAAGTTTAAATATATTTAATATTGAAAAAAAATGAAAAAATAGGGTCAAATTTGTTTTAAAAAATTGGAAGTAATGGATTATATAAAATGGAAAAAAATGGAAAAAAAAAAACCAACCTTTGAAAAATTGGAATAAATGAATAAAAAAAAGGAAAAAACAATAAAAACAACCCTTTGGTTGCCAGGGGGGTCGAACCCGAGACCCCCCAAGTGAGTCCAAAAACCCAAACCAACTCTGCTGGGCTGGATTTTGTTAAATTACATAACGTTAATTATATAAGTATACAAATTAACCGGCTAGCAACAGTCTCCCCCTACCTCCCGCCGGGTCTGCAACTCGGGTTTTCCGACCCGGCGGCATGACCCGGCTATATATTCTTCGATTTAAGTCCGATTTTTACGAATTAATAGTGCATTTTCATCCTTTTGATCCTAGGAAAAGATTTATGGACTCAAAACATGTCAATTGTTCGATATTTGGGCGAATTCCCCCCCCCCCCCCCCCCCCTCCTTTTTACATGTCGCCGGCCCAAAATAACGAAATTTCGGCGAAATTTCGGCGACATCCACAGATATTTTCATCAATGGTTGGAGGTTGCTCAGGAACATGAGTTCTTACAAATTTCAAAGGGAAAATTTGGGAGGGGTGGCGTTATTATTTTATACTTTCTTAAAGAGTAATTATGTTAAGTTATAGTTAAATTAAATGAGAGGTAATGTTGTATAAAAAATTAAAATGGGGGGTAATTTTAATACAATCATATAAACGAAAAAAATTAAATAATACATATTGATTATTGATATTGTTTTGCTTATTACAACAATTAAACTCAAAACTTTTCATATTGATTATCAATTTTGCATATGATATGAGGGTTGAAACATAGAGAGAGACACCAATTTTGGGGTAGAGGATCACACGGGTGACACAGGATTTTTAATTTATTTTTATCCAGACTGGTCACCATAGCATATCAACAATGAATATTGTGCACAAAGCTCCAATAAATACATGTGTCATGTTTTATGTGTAGGAAGTTCTGAGATGGAACATTAGCCTTTAAGTAAGTTAGTTGTGGGAATCCTTGGTTACCTTCTGCCGTTTGCTTTGCTGAGTTTGCTCTAATTCTGTGCTTGTTGTTGATCTGTGTTCTTGTTTCGGTTGGGATCAATTTTGTCGGTGTTATATAATCTTTTTATTTAATCCAACAAAAATACATGTGTCATGTGTGTAACGTGTGGGTTTTAGAATACAAGGGAATTTGGCGGTTAGGGTTTTAGGAGAAGCGGGGAGAAAGAGAGAGCCAGAGAGAGACTTTTTTTCTGGTGCTCGGGAGGGAGTGAGGGAGGCAGGCATTTCCTTGAGCTCAAGCTGTTTCGGGGAGACCCAAGAGGTAATGACAACCCTTCTTTCTGTCTCTCCATGAATATACCATGAAGAAGTATTGGGGTTTCAATGTTTATATGTCAGGCTTTAGGGTCTGATTCCTAACCACATTGCCTCGTATGATTTTATTAAAACCAAAACCCTTTTCATTCCTCGCTGTTTGGGTTCCATTCTTCTTCGAATCCGTCCAAAACTTTTGGTAACCTAGAAAAAGGAATTTAATAATGGCATTTTCTGAGGCCCATCTTTCACTTTGATCGTGATTCATGTGTGTAGCTCACCCTTATTTTATACCTTTGAAATTTAATTTCATTGGCCTGTTACTTTCCGAAATTTGAGTATAAAAAAATTGGAAAGACAAAAGCAAAAGTCTTCAACAAAAAAATCGGCAGGTCGATTATGGTTCGTTGAAAACGTGCTTGAATTTTTGGAATAAAGAAGTAACTTAAATATTATGTTTGTTAATTATTATTATATATGAATTTCAAATATGGAACCTCTGCCTTTTTACAGAGAGGGCTAGGCGAAGGTAGTATGTTGCAGAGTTTAACTTAAATTCGTAAATGAGTGTGTTGAAACTTGAAATGGACTTGGTCCATTGTTTTGATGATCACGGTAATGGTCTGTCAAGGGCATGATTTTTAAGAAAATGTGGCCCTCAAGTGCACCAGAGCAAAATATAGTAATCTGTTGAGTTGGTGATTTATTTTCATAAAAACAAAAATGTTTCAGAATAGAGTTAGTATTTCAATTGTTTTCCTAATCTCTCTGGTTGAATAGAAGTTGAATTCATGTTTAGACTTCTAGGATCCCACTTGTTTTCGAAGCTTGGTTGGACTTTCCATGGTTCAGACCTTAATTTCTTTCTTGCTGCATGTGCTTCTGTTATGTACAGAACTTGTTGTTGACAGGAAAAGTATAAAGAATATTTTTTGGTTTCAGCTAAGAGACACCCAGATGGCACAGTGGGGTGTTCGTCGGCGAGTTGTGTTTCTTGGCCAGCACGAAGAAAAAAAACCTCAACTTTCATCCGGAATAACTGACGAAGAAATTTCAACAGATGAAGTTAAAGGCACCATCACTGTGAAAACCCGACCTTTGGCCTTCCCGCAAATCAAGAAGAAGAAGCGCCTTAGCCGAAATGAACTTAAACAGGCGAGGGAAGCATTACATGGTGAGCAAAGGAAAAGTAGTTCTAAGGGTAGGACGAACAGGTGTGATAATGTGATTGAACGATGGGCAGTTAATAGGTAAAACCTGTCTCACATTTTTATTGATGACTTTGCTGCAAAAGCATTTTGGTATTACAACAAATTGAGTATTCGTGCAGGTACAATCTGGCAGAGGAAAGTTTGCTGGATGTTTTGAAGACTGTAGATGCAACTTTTGAAAACCCAATTTCCAGGATACAACTGAGATCGTTAGCTCGCAATCGAATTGGTGATACTGGGCTGCTCGATCACTTACTGAAGCAAATTGATGGTAAATTAGCACCAGGCGGAAGTGAGCGGTTCCGGAGGTGGTTCAACCCCAATGGAGTAATGGAGTACTGGTTGGAGAGTGCTGACCTGGCTACCATACGGCATGATGCTGGGGTGCTCGATCCTTTTTGGATTCCACCATCTAGGTTGACGCCAGGTGGTGTTCCCTTGGACAATAGTGTTTCTGCTGGAGAACTGAAGCTACTCAAAGAAGAAGTGGATAAAATGAAGAGGTAGATAAATCTTCATAAGCCCTTTCTTAGCTTATTTAGGTTCTACTAAATAATCTCTCTCTTGTATTGAAAGTGATATGCAGGAGCTGCTGTTATCCAAGAAGAGTGAGAAAGAACGAGACAATCAGGTTGAGTTGAACGTGAAAAACATTTTAGTTTCGTTATAATTTGGTAGACACGATGAAACCTCAATTGGTGTTTGCTCAACAGGATATACTCAAAGAATTGGCAATGTGGAAAACTCAGACTGAGCAAAGCTTGAAACTGATCCTAGGTTCTTGGAAGAGCATGCAGGTATATGCACTTGACAAGAAGAATGTGGTTGTCTTGTATATTTGTTCCAGTTTAGCTCCATGAGTTTGCTTTTTTCTTCTTTCTTTTTACAGGACAAGTTTGATGAATTGATAACATGGAAAGCTAAAGTGGAGCAACAGATAGATGGAACGATGAATGTTTCAAGTAATATGCGAGTACCAAAGCAATGCATTCCCACCAGCCCTGAAGCTTCTGAGCAATGGGAAGATTGGCTAGAGAACACCAACCTCATTAGTTGTCAGGGAAATGAGCTTGTGCCTTGGTTTGGGAGCACCAGTCTGGTTAATGGTGGGGAAGAAGTTACAGTCCAAGATCCCTACTCGGCTTCAGCACTTAGATCAATGGACGTTGATATCTCATTTCCGAACCCTCTTTGCAAAATCAAGGATGAAATGGCTGGAATGGAGAGAGATGTGCATGAGCTGGTACCGAAGAAGCGAAAGGAATATCATCAAGCTAATGTGACCCCTGATTCATCTGCTACTGGAATTCCAAACTCGGAGCATGGTGGTTTTCTTCTGTTCCAGGTAATATGCTTAAAAAAAATTTAGTTTTTTTGGAATGACATCACAAAGCCTCATCTAACATCAATCTCCTCCTTGACAGGAAATGTTTCAGGAGTTGGTGAATTGGAAATCTACAACGGAGCAGAGGCTGAGTGAGGTATCAAATACGGTGAGTTTCATCAAGCAGACCGAAAGTATTGACTCCTCCACCTCCTCAGCTGCCAGAAGATGGAAACCGCAGTAAGGAATATCATCCTTTTCACATCCTCTGCCTGAAAAGTGAAAACCTCCGTCCAGCTACTAGAACAAGTAGTGAGTCCCACTTATAACCTATATTTTGAGTCAAAACCCCTCCCTCCTACGTATCGCAGCCCTAATTGATTACCAAATCGAGTTAAATATGGAGCAAATGTTAATACATCGATGATTATATAACAAATAGATTATATATTGGCTTTAGACCCTACTTTTGGTTTCACATGTCAAATAGGTGGACAACTTTATGTAATATGTTGATGCTATGACAGTGATATGAAATGTCTTTTTTTTTTTTTTTTTTTTTAAATGTTTCCTTAAATGTTTCCGGTGATGTTTTCAGTTAGTCTGTTTGGATGCAGGAAAATAGGTTGGAATTTGGGTTTTAAACAGAGTTCTATTTTCCGATTGCATTAGAGGGCAGAAGCAATTTGCGCACAAGTATCTTTACGATTCTAAAGTCAGAAGGAAACCGTCGGGATCCCAGGGCCTCACCAAAAACAAATTATTTTGGATAAAAGCACCTCTTACACCCACCGCGCCCCCCCCTCCCCCTCTTCCCCCCAAAAAAAAAATGGAAGAGCCAGCACGAAATCTCGTACGAGGATGGGATGAACCTCAGAAAAAAGTAAAAAGAACAAAACAAAGTATCTGAAATGACTTAATCAAGCTAAGATATTGTTCTCAGCAGAAGAATCTTTGAATATCCTCTCCCTTGCCTTGGTTGCCTGCACCATTCACATGAAAAATCACGTATATAATTTTCGAAGTTGTAGAGTTTACAACCAAGAAACAAATCCCAGTAACAACTTATATGTATATATATTCTTGACGATTTATGACAAGGGGAAACATTATAGTATTGAAACAAACCTCTTTTTGCCAATTGACGATGGAGGATATGAAAGCCAAGAGCGATGCCTGCACAATAGAGCCTGTCAAGATTCCTATCCAAAGGCCCGTTCCCCTCATATGGAGAAGAAATCCCAATATAAGGGCTACCGGAATTCCAGCTATATAATATGCACCAAGATTTATACAGGCCCCTATATGCTGCCACCCGCATCCTCTCGCCACCCCTGGTCCATATATGCAAGCACATTAGCCTCTGATGGATATGTTTTAATAAGAACTAGTGTGCATCGTGCGTGTGTGTTATCAAACGTTAGGACTTAGTACTCACCGGAAAGTACAGCTTGAGAGCTGTCTGAGATGACTGAGAGAGAAAGCAGAGGAGCTAATCGTTTGACATAATTGATTACGTCCCTGTCGTTGCTGTAAGCATATCCCAAAAAAGAACGGAAGCAGAAAAGAACTGTGCTGACAATGACTGCTTCAGTAAGTGCGAGAGCCATGACAGCCCAAACAACTGCTCGAGCTGAGTGTGGCTTACCAGCTCCTAATGCATTTGAAATTCGATTGCTGCAATATGTCAAATGCATTTCATCATATAGAGTAGTAGGAGATAAGTTTTGTTGGCTTAAAGATGAGGGAATGTAATTCAAGGGAGGGAGACTTTGAGCAATTACCTTGCAGCAGCACCAACACTAAATGGTATAAAGAAGTGCACTGAAGTGGTCGCGAGGCTGCTCACAGGGTTATGGGAAGTATGTAAAATATTATTGTTCTTCAGTCATCAATAATCATGGATGTTTGAAGATAAAGCATGCATACCAGATAGAAAGTACTGAAGTCTCAAGTTGTGAATTTGGTAGAAGCCCAGAGAGTAAAATAAGCAGCTCAAATGACCACCATTCAAAGCTACAATTTTTAGCAACAAGCAAACGGTAATGTGAGTTTGAATCATGGATCATGACCGTGAGCCACGCAGTTTGAGAACATAAATCTTCATTTATTCTTGTAAGGGACGAAGAAGAACGAAAAAGAAATTAGTTTACCAAGTCATTAGAGCGGAGGGGACAGCAAAGGCAAAAAACTCCCTAATTTTCAAGAAAACAGCCATGGAGAAGTCGGCACGGGTTTTCTCACAGATTGAAGAATACTTCAAGTAAATAAGAAGGATGATTGTATTCAACCAATTGCATAAACCTGTTGATATTGCCGCTCCAATACTTCCTAATCCCAACTTAAATACCAGAACCCAACAAAGAGGCACATCAACAAGCAGAGCAAAACCTGAACTTAAGAGCATTGGGAAAATAAGGCCCTGAGACAGGAAGAATCGAACCAATGATTGAAGACATGCATACGAAAAGAGTGAAGGGATGAGCCAAGTTGCATATCTGCCAGCTTCTTGAGCAATTAAAGGGTCTTGGCCTAACAAAATGAGCAGTTTGTCCATGAAAATCCAAAGGACAGACAATGGTATACAAACCAAAGTAAGAGAAATTATTGAACAGTATGTATAGGTTCCAAGCTGTTCATATTGCTTTGCTCCATAAGCTTGTCCACATAATGTTTCCAGTCCTCCCGCCAATCCAGCCTTCAGCATTTCAAATTTATGTCAATTAACTGAAACAAATTAACCTTGAACCTTGCACAGCAATATAAAAAATGATTATTACATTTACACGCATGGTTTCAGTTTCAATCTCATTTTCAATTTCAATCTCAAATCGCGCTGGTACTGGGACACATTTAGATTGTGTGATGTACTTGTACCAGCAAGGATAATATTTGCCCATGGCTTTAACATTTAGCACATGTGTGATCCTTTACGTTCCCTTGTTTCTTGCACAACAAACAATCATCCCTGCTTGAGTTCAGCAGATAGAGGAGTGGATGGGATTAGAAATACAAGGAAACTTGTATAATCCAATCCTCTCGTTAGAATTAGAACATGTAAATTTCCTTCCAAACCTATGCTCTATAGTCCCGTCACAAATGTCATTAATAAGAATTATTAAATCCAATCCAATCCAACGCTTATGCCGCTTATCTTCGTGTAGCACCTCTCTGTCTACTCGTTTTTCATTTTATTTTATTTTTTGGATAAAAATCGATGTTCTTGTTAATAATTGGAGTACTCCTCCTGTGACTAATATTGGTTTTGAAGTGAATTCTCAACTTTTTTCTTCTTAATTTTTGCACGTACGCTTCCAGTGGAATGCAAAGTCGAGTATACTAGAATTAGTTAAGCTTCTAATGATCAATCTTCTCCGGATCTTTTTAGCTTTCTTCACAGAAAATATAATAAAAACACGAAAAAAACCAATGTAAATGAATAACCATGGTAGCTACCTAGCTAGTGATGTTAAAAAAGAAATTGGAAACGGACAATCTGAGATGAAAGAAGATGCTTACAAGGAGACTGAAGCCTGTGACGATGCAGAAAGAGGTGGCAATGGCGACACTTGAAAGGGCAAGCTGTCCGAGATGTCCCACCATCATCTCCGATATCACCTGCAAAAGGTACTGAGACAGAGTCACCACCACCATCGGAGCCGCCATCTTCAGCAGCTCCTTCACTTCTTCCACAAACGCACTCCATGTCAACCGCCGCCGTACTGCTACCACGGCCCTTCCTTCCCCATTAATCTCTTTCTCCAATAGAGGCTCCTCCATCGATTTTGACCAACAGTCAAACCCCAGCCAGCACCTACTTTGATTACGTCCTCATATAAATAATTGATCAATCACTCACGTAACGAAAGATCCAAAATAGATTTGTGTCACTTTGTAGCCTTGTCGGTGTCGGTGTAAGTGATCGTCTAACCATGAAATTATGCCGTTGTCACGTAGCTTACAACTCTCGTAATGTCGATATTATCCCAGATAAATACAATAACGATATGACACGATCTTTACATTAATTTAATATATTTATCAATTGAATATATTAATTAATCAGATCAATACCAATAATGAATAATCTATGCGCGAGTTATTTATTATTATTTTTATAATTAATGATAGTGATAGTGATTTTTGCTCAGTAGAATCACCTATTAAACACTATCTCTTTCAACTAATCAGAGACCTCGGTGACTTTCAAGACTTAACTATAAATATAGGGTCACACTCACCTCTAAAGGTAATTCGAAATTCATAACAAAATTCTGCAGATTTATTTCTTTCAATTAAACTGACTTTGACATCGGAGTGTTTTTGGTTGAATCACACCTGAACTTCAACTTTAACCTCATTTATTTATTATTGTTATATATAAAAATAAAAAAAAAATTCTACAAACGATTTCTACCTCAAGAGTAATACAGTCAGCCATGTGGGGTGGCTAGATTTCGCTGCTATGATGTAAAGGTTGGAAAAACAAACAAAATTTAAGTTAATGGCCGACAGACGCTTGGTTGATATTTGTCTTCTTCTTGCTTTTCACGCTGAATTAACCGGGCAGTAAAGTTGAAGGTTTAATATGTTTGGAATTTGTTACTGCAACAATAAAACACCGCCGCCCTCTACTTAACCTTGCTCCTCCGCTCACCCAGCCAGAGCCAGTCCAAATATTTAGAGGTCTAGGGCCAAAAAAAAAAATTGAGCTCTAAATTCGCATACTTAATTATTGAAATTTAAATTTTATAAATTGATTATATTATATTTTTATTAAGAAGTATCGTTACAATTTTTGCTATGGGAAAACTCATAAATTAGGATAAAACTCCAAATAAAGAAAAAAAAAGTACATCATATTCAAAAAATTACATTTAATTTTTTAAAACAAATCTTATACTTTTTTTTTGTAAAATCAGTAAGCAATTTGCAATTATATACAAACTTTAATATTCAAAACAAGAATGTAATTAAATATTGTTAAACTAAGAACTTTTGTAGCAATGATCTTATCAATTTAGGTGAGTTTCTTGAAATTTTCCTAGAATGCGAAAAATAAGTAATTAAAGATTCAAAAGGCACAAAAAAAAAAAAAAACTAAAGAGGCATAATTTCTAATTTCTAACAAAGAGTAAGAACTGACATATCATTTGTAATGTTAGATTCGTGGTTTAGACCCATAACATTAATCCTTTGATTATATGAGGGGGTCTTCCTGTCGTTAAAAACTACAACATTCATAAGGGAAAGTTGTCAAATGGAAGTATTCAATTAGGGAAACTGTAATAGGAATTCTATTAAATTAAATTACTTATTTTTTAGGTTTGTAACTTAGGAATATCTCGGATAGGGCTTTCAGAAGGGGAGGCGAAAATATCTAGATGTCTTCCACTAGAAAAGAAAATTGTTGAGAAATTGAGGTTAGGGTTTGAGAGTTTGAATGAGATTGCAAAAACTTAAAAATTTAGAACAATTGAGAATTTGAGATTGAAAGATTGATATTTAACCTTAAAACATTGAATTAGAATATTAAAACACTGCGTTTTCTTTTTGGAATTTTGAAGGAGACTTTCCTTTCGTTTCTTGTTCACTCGTATCCCCCATCTAAATTATCATACATCTTACTATTTTTTTTAATATAACAAAAAAAAAAACTTAATTTTAGGCCCTTTAATATTTTTGGGCCCGGGGCCTAGGCCCCTCCTGCCCTGCCTATTGGCCGGCCCTGCACCCAGCCATGGCATGTAGCCCAAATTGTAAACAAGTGAGAAGCGGCAAGTGTTTAGGGGGAGATCCATACCACAAATCCTGTGTTTTAAAGAAAAAAAATTCAAAGTTCAAAGTTGAATGGAATTTTAGACAAAATAGTTAAAAATGAACGACTTTAATGCATAGAGGAATTGAAATGGCACGATACATGCATGTAAGACATATAAATGAATTTTGTAAATTTCACCTATAGATTAAGGAAAACTTTGATTTTGAAGCTAAAACGAAGTTCCTTTGTCCTGGGGATTTAAGCCGATCGGGCTATTTTGTTGATTGCTTTAATTTATTTGCTAAATCAAGGCCAAGAAGAAGAAAAAAATTATGGTTTAGTGAATTCTGATTTTTAGAGTATTTTTAAGAAGATTCATTGTTATAAATTTATTGATATTTATAAATATTGGAAGCTCTTATGGGGCCTCATGGCTCCTTGTAAGCTAAAGCTATTTGGGTGGAAGGTTATAGTCTTGATCATCCTTCCAGCCTCACATAATCTTTATAAAAGACGTGTAATAGCTTCTGCCATTTGTACTCGTTGCGGGAGGAAAGTTGGGGATGTTTTCCATGCGATTTGGAATTGTAAGCATGGTATAAAAATCTTTGCAAGTGGACAAGTTCCCAAGTACGTGAAGGCCTTTTATGGATCTTTTTGAAATGGTTGTAAGTGTTCTTGCTCCCATGAGTTGGATTTATTTACGTACGTATATGTGTTGGCAGGTGTGGAATAGTAGGAATAAGGCCCACATAATTAGCTCCATTTCCCGGCTGGCCGAGACCTAGCTAGTATAGTCGACTAATGGTCTCTATGCAGTATATTGCCACTTTTTAAATGGCAGAAAACCTTCCAAGCTTAGCCGCCACGGCAGGCTGCTCGATCGCTGGAGGAAGCCACCTGATCCCTGGCTGAAATTGAATGTGGATGGAGCTACGGCTCGGACGAACCTGATTCGAGGACCAGGACCTGCAGGCATCTCTCAATTCCTGCGGTGGAGTTAGAGGCGATGAAGGCAGGCTTGCTGCTGGCATTAAGGATGGACTTGAAGGAGATTCTTATTGAAACGGACTCTATGGAAGTTCTCAATGCTGTTAAGAATGCTGGAACAAATTGGAACCCGATCCGCTTGCTGGGTTTGGAGGAGGTTAGAGACTTATGCTTCGGTTGAGGATTCCTATTTCAGTATTTCTAGCATGAGTTTTAATCCAATGGAAGCTAACCAGGTGGCTCACGGTCTAGCTAGGGAAGCTATGTACTCTCAGCCAATGAATGAGTGGCTTTCTGAAGTTCCACCTTGGATCGAAGCACCTTTGGAGAAAGATAGTGCTATGTAATGTTGTTTTTGGGATGAAGTATTCTGTTTCCTCACTGAATTTTTCCCAGATTAACTAGATTTTAAAGAGAATTTTTCCCAGATTAACTAGATTTTAAAGAGAATTTTTAATGAGGCCCCGAAAAACTTTGGTGGCCCCAATAATCGTTGTACGTGTCATTTCATTATCAATGATATCCCTCTTTTCTAATTAAAAAACATAAAAAAAAAACTTTCCTTATTCCAATTCCAATATACCATATTTCTTAAAATCTATTATAACTCAACTTTTGTATATTTACATAAATTATCCCAAGTGTAAATTATCTCTTTACTAAAAAAATTGTTTATGTCATTATTTTGTTTGTTAATTAAAAATATATGTAAAAGTAAATTATTTTCTTGGCTCTATAACTTCTATTCGATTATTAGAGTTCATATTTTATTTCTTGAAAAACAAAACAACATTATTACATTTTCATCTTAGAGTAATTATTTAATGGTTTTTACAATTGTTTATATATATATATAATCATGCTTACAGTTATCTATCGAATATTCTTATAATATATGTAACACAATGTAAATGAACAAATAAATTATATATGTAAATAGTTAATCATCTTCTGAACATTGTCTCATATCCTTCCATTCCCGAAATCACTTTGATAACCGCGTAAGGCCATGCTTCCATCAGATAGCTAGACAAAAGTTCCAAAAATGCCCTTATGACCTTAAAATATAAATAAAGGGAGTTCTTTCAAAGATCTGATAGAACCTTCGCTATAAAATGCTTGAAATTTTATCTCACTTGTCAGATAAAGAATAAATACCAATTATAATTCGTCAATTAGGGGTTACTTTCTACACCAACTCACTTACCGCGACAGGACCGTAAAACTTCATGTTTTCATCCACTGGCGGACCAACTAAGGGGCAAGAAGGATCACTTGACCCTTCGTCGACCGGACAAACCTTTAGGGAAAAGCTTTTCCATCGTCAACTGACCATCCAGGCTCTAGCCGCTGCTGGCCTACCACAACTCGATGGAGAAGATAAAGTTCTGGGCTTCTGTTTTTCTTTTAACATAACAAAACAACACGGTTTTGTATGTTTTTTATTTATAAAAAAAAAATCTCCCTTCAAAACTACGCTGTTTCATTAAGTGAGAACGAAAAAAAAAACAGGAGAAGCCCTATGCTTGCAATGTGTTCTTTAAACTGGGAAAGTTGGAAGGTTGAAGCAGAGCACAACTCCAAAAGAACTGAAGGCTGAAGGCATCGCGCATGAAGAGAAGAAGAGTAGGAAGGTCTTTCATGAACACATTGCCACGACGCCACCGCCACCACGACGACGCCACTGAGGGAGCTTGACCTTTCCTCCATTAAATCATAGTAAATAAATTTATAAATTCATAAACCCTAAATGTTTATATCTATCTTTTATTAATTGTTAGCACACATGCTGAGTTTAATGTTGAATTTGGGTCAAGGTCAACATACCTTGATTTAAAGCTGAATTTGGGTAGAAGTGTATGGTTCTGATGTATTGATGTATTGGGTGTTTTGGAGGGGGCGTTTTGTTATTGATGTATTGAGTGTTTTGAAGGGAGTATATCAGGACCCGACCCTCCCCGGTCAGGTCCCAACTCATCTAGCACGATATTGTCCGCTTTAGGCCTCCTTGCCCTTGCCCTCACGGTTTTGTTTTCGGGAGCTCATGGTGAAAATTCCCAGAGGGTCACCCATCATGGAATTGCACCATCCTCAACTCGCTTAACTTTGGAGTTCCAACCGAACCCAAAGCCACTGAGCTCCCAAAAGGCCTCGTGCTAGATAGGTGTGTGTCTACACCTTTAAGGCACACTACCATTCCCCTCCCAGACCATTCCCCCATCGTAGGAATGTGGGATTGTTCACCGTTCCCTTCAGGACAATGGTCTTACAATCCACCCCCTTAGGGCCCAGCGTCCTCGATGGCACACTTCCCGATTGGGGTCTTAACTCTGATACCATTCTATCAGGACCCAACCCTCCACAGTCAGGACCCGACTCATCTAGCACGATATTGTCAGCTTTGGGCCTGCTTGCCCTTGCCCTCACAGTTTTGTTTTCGGGAGCTAACGGTGCAACTTGTCAGGGGGTCACCCATCATGGAATTGCACCATTCTCAACTCGCTTAACTTTGGAGTTCCAACCGAACCCAAAGCCACTGAGCTTCCAAAAGGTCTCGTGCTAGATAGGTGTGTGTCTACACCTTTAAGGCACACCACTATTCCCCTCCCAGACCATTCCCCCATCGTAGGAATGTGGGATTGTTCACCGTTCCCTTCAGGACACAGGTCTTACAGAGTATTTTGTTATTATGATGTTTTGATGTATAATCAATTGATGATCACACTGCAAGCATAGGGCTTTCCTATATAATCAGTTGATGATGGATTTGAACATATCACTTTCATCTATAATCAATTGATGTTATTGATATATTGATGTGTAATCAATTGATTTTTTATTGATATCGATTTATTGATGATAGATTCTAATATAGCGCTTTCATTTATAATCAATTGATGTTAATTTTATTAATGATGGGAAAAATTATGCAACGTTTTCAGGATATGAAAAATCGTCATGCACAATTGTAATTTGTAATCTTTTTTAAATTATAAATTTTGATAGTATCCTTTAGTTTTATAGGATTTTTTTATATTTTACATGTTGACCCTTCCAAGAAAAATTTCTAGATCCGCCACTGTTTTCATCGTCTAACAAAAATGATTTATAAATGATGACGTTACTGCATAAGTAAAAAATTATCTTAAATAATTCATCTTACATTTTAAATTAAAATTAAATTAAAATAAAAACTTTATATTATATTTATTTTAAAAGATAGATAGAAAATTCAGTTTTGTGTTTTTTAATCCAATTTAATTTTTTGGTTGGTAACAAAACATATAAATTATTAATGTATTAAAAAAAATATGACTTTGAAAGAATTGTAAAAGCCTAAATAACATATGTGGGCCTTCTTTGTAAAAAAGTAAGTAACGTTATTAAACTTTGAGCCTTAAAAAAATATTAGCATTCGAGTCCTAATATATAATTTAAGTTATGTTTTGAGGTTTCAAATATTTAAAAGGGATTATTATTTTAATATAACTTTATATATAGGTGAAAAATTGAGGCCTTGCCATAATATGAAGTCCAAGTCCTACGCCTTGTTCTCCTTGAGTTTGGGTTGGCTCTGACCCTAATGACGAAGTACATACTGATTCGATAACTCAAATCTAAGTCATTAACCACAATATGAATCATTGAATGAAAAAGCCGATAATTTATGTGGCTATCAACCATCAACTTACACATTATGCCTCAATGATTTGATCTAATTAAGAGCCCAAACCTAATTAACATGAAACTCGTTAATCTCATTCTGAGCCATAACCCAATATCCTGGTTCTCCCAGCTTTTTCTAAGTCCTTATCTCATATCTTCGGCTTTTCTTGAGCGCTAATCTGATATCTCCAGCTCTTCCCGAGTCCTAATTTGATATCTCCGTTTTTCTAGAGTCCTAATATGATATCTCTGACTCTTTTTGAGTCCTAATCTAATATCTCTGACTCTTTTCGAGTTCTAATTCGATATCTCCTGACACGAAGCATCCCAATCCCCCTAGATTATCGTGGGATGTACCTGCTCCCGACTGACACCACGTGCCAGACAACGGATAAACCCGTAACGCACTCGGGGGTTACCTAGAGTACGCAAGGATTTGTGGCTGCATGTGATGTCACGATCTCTGTTACAGCCCGCATCCACTATCAACCTGGAAGGTGAAAAAAACAACCAAAAGTGTGAGTGGACAAAAATAAGCATTTATTTAAAAACCATTTTCCCAAATAAATCTTTCACCCTCCGTTTTACAAAGCATGCATGTATACCAATTAGAACCAATACTTTCTAGTGAAACATTACATACGGAAAACAAGTATCTTCCAGGTAAAACCAACATAGGTTAAAACAAACAACTGGACACAATCAATTAGTCAAAAACCTCAAGACCCATTCTCATATCCGTCATCCGTCCGTGTCCGCCAAATCACACGTCTCTATTAGGGAAATCGCCTATCTCTATTTGGGAAATCACTCATCTATATCCATCAATATCCGAGATCGATCATATACCGTAAAATCATTTGTTGGGTCACTTTCACGATTTTTATATTGACACGCGTGCAACTTGGATTTACACAACCGGTCTAAACCTGGCTCTGGAATCCGCGACTCGACATCTAGGTGCGACACTAGGCTCGGAGTCCCTAACTTGAAGTCTCAGTGCAATAGCCCAACACTCCCTGTAGGTAGTGTCATCGTGACCTTTCTGGGGAAACACATCCCCACCGGAGTCATAACCATCATCTCACAAGGTCCTCTCCCGGGAAACATATTCCTGCCAGAGGCCCTCTTCGAGGAAAATCATTCCTGCCGGAGTCATATCCATCATCTCATATGGTTCTCTCCGAGGAAACACATTCATGCCGGAGTCATATCCATCATGACAGGACCCGTCCCAATCCCCCCGGGATTAACGCGGGACGACCCTACTCCCGTCTGACGCGAAGTGTCAGACAAGGGATATTTCCAATATTTGCCCTCTCGGGCTATCAGAGTACGCCAAGATCCGGAGGAGGTATGTGATATCCCGGTCTCTGCTACAGTCCACATCCGCTGTCAACCTGAAGGGCAGTCAAAACATTAAAAGTTGTGAGTGGACAAAACAAAGTGTTTATTAAAACATTTTAACGAAGACATTTGTACCCTTCACTAAAAAGCATGCATGCATTCGAAAATCATTTATCAAACCGTTCATTAGAGCCTTAGCCCAAAATCGTAAATGAAATCGAATACACGAGCCACTGCCAAAATCCATAAAGATACCAAACATACGGGCCACTGCCCAAATCCATACAGGACTCAGCCTAAAACCTGTATACATCACACATCATATATCGTATATCACATATCATATATCATACATACATATAATTCACACAACCAATCCTGTCACGGTTTCCAAAGCTGCCCGCGTACTACCCGGGGTCTCAACCCAAGTCTTCCAGGGTTCAAGGTCAATGTCCGTAGACCAATGACCCATCCTGAGGTTACAATCCAAACCTTCCTGAGAGTAAGGAACCCAACTGGGGGCGACTCCACTCAGTAGGTGCTCCGTGACTACTCCGTGGTCCACCCAGGTCAACGCCCCTCCCCGAAGGAGATAATACAAGTAAAGGAAGGTATATGAATATACATATATATATATATATATATATATATAACGAAATCATCCTTAAAACCTTTCAACGGATTAATGCCCGGCTTCCTTAAACCGTCATGAACCTGGAAATCCATTAGCGTCCCCAACCCGAAATCATAAATGTAACGCCCCAGAAATTCGAAAAATGTAATATTGTAAAATATTGAATAAAATGACGTTTTTACCCCTGTGTCTCGTATGGTCAATTTGTTGACTTTTTGATTGGAGGGTCGAATGGACGTTGAGCGATGACCGTGACGTAGTTCGGGACGTCACGAGTTCATAGACAGGTGGCACGTCCGATTCGGATGAACAGGATGAAAGTTATGACGTTCGGAAGTCCAGGGGCATTATCGTAATTTGGACGTTATGGGGAAAAAGGTTGAATTTTTGTTTGACAATTGATGTTCACATGACTCGAAGACTGTTAGGTTCGTCTCGAAGCCCCTAGTACAACGACGGGTGGCACGCGTGAAACGGACACCGGATGACCAAGTTACGGGTCACGAAAGTTGGAGGGCATTTTGGTAATTATTGCACTGAGGGGTATTTTGGTCTTTTTGCACGACGGTTACTGTAGCACCACCGTGAAAAACAGAGTGCACGGCCATGCCATGGTGTTTTGTGCGTGTAATTGTTTATGGCTTTAGTGGATTGAACAGAGGACTTGTTTATGGGATTTGAGGCAGTGGGAAGCACACATGGGTGACTGATCAGAGTCCAGAGCACGAGTTGGGTTAAAACAACGGCCATGGTTTCTGTGTTTGCGGGGAACCATTTTCAGAGACCTCAGTTGGTCTCCCACGAGTTGCTGGCCGTTTGACTCGATTAACCGTGAATGGGAGTGGAGAGAGGTTTCATTTGGGGTCATTTGCGCATCAGTTTGAGAGCTGAGTGAGGAGAGAAACAGAAGGGAAGAAGAAAAACCAGTTTGGAGGCAAATTCGAAGGTTGGGTTTTGAGGTGAGTTTGAACCAAACTGAGGGTGGAATTAGTCTTCTGGGATCTTTGCTAACACGACCGTGCAAGAATTGAAGGGGAATGATCACTGTTTGCCCAGGAACCTGAGTTCCAGTTTCAGAGAAAAACCAGTGTTGAGGACGACGACTTCCAGGTGAGTTCTGGTCAAATTGGTTGTGCATTTGTGTTTGTCTAAGTTCCCTCAAGCTACTGGTGAAGTTAATTTGGAAATGGGGCTAGGTTGGGTGAGTTCCAGACGTCGACCTGTTCGACTGTTCGAGTCTGGGTTTGATCGATCTAGGGACAGTCGAGGTTAATCATCAATATAGACCTAAAATTAATGGATTAGAGAAGAAGTTAGGATCAAAATGAGAGGAATTCATGGAGAATTGAGGGTTAGTTGGTCGGGTTGAGTCGCGGGTAACAGACCCGTTTAACAGGCTATTCGGGTGAGGGAGAAGACACTGTAGCTGGGCGCGTGACCTTCACGCGCAGCCACTTTGGGCGGCTCGTGTAAAGTCATCTCCGGTCACGGTCAACATGAAACTTATTCCTTTCAGTCTAATTAACATTTTACCTTTAGGGTTCGAGTCGATCGGGAGTCGTTCGGGATGATTTCGGGAGTTCGGAAGTTTAGGTCCTTAAGGTTTATTTCGTCGAAAAATCCGGAAAAATTAGGGAAAATCATACGAGTTATTTGAGGATGATTGTAACCTCCTTGTACGTTTTTACAGGCCCGGACATTTCCGAAGCTACTGAGGAGCGCACGGGGCGCGATTGACGCTTCCTAAAACCGTGAGTGGACTTTTGGTTTCCAAATTGTGCATGCATGACTATTTTACTTAATTATCTTGTGTTTTCACTCATGATTATATGATGATAAATATGCTATTTCGGTTTTACGTGGTTTCACGCTTTTTGAGATAAATATCGTATTTCACGTATTTCGAGGTTACGATTTTCGCCTATGCATGAATGATGTTTTGATGAAGTCATTGGATATGATTATGCATGTTACGTATTTATGACGTTTGATTATATCTGTGAAGTGATTTCGGGAATTTCATGTTTTGATATTGCATGTGAATTCGGACACAAGTCCTATTTTGACATGTTATGATTTCGGAATGAATTTTTGGAAAATGGATCATGAAGAATTGTGTTATAAATGGTTTTGGGTTTAAAGACTCGGTTGATTGTTGGATCTGGTTTTGGGTTTAAAGACCCGGTTAATTGATGACGGGGCGGGCCCGGTAAATTGAGTTTAAAGACTCGGTTATTGTGATACCCCCGAGGCCTATTGATTATGCTTTGAGTTTAAAGACTCGTTGATATCCCGGAAAGGCCTGATATTGAGTTTTAAGACTCTGATGGATCCAACGGCTTACTTGTGATTATTGATTCACTTTTACTTGATTTGCTTAATTGACGTTCAAATGACGATTTCTGGATTTCGGTAATATTATATTGTTTTACATGAGCTATGATAGTTTTCTGTAGTGTTTTCCATGTGTTTCGGAAAAAGTAATTTCGAATGTTTAATACACGGTTTTCGAATACTTGGTTATGCATGCGTGTTGTAAAACTGGAGGGCGAACCCCAGATTCCTTAAACTATTTTCTGTAAACCTTTGTTTCGGTCCACTCACATTTTGTTGTTTTAACTACCCTCCAGGTCGTGGTACAAGTTCGGGGGCTAGCGCCGAGGCAGAGGCAGAGGCAGAGGCAGAGGCAGAGGCATAAGGTTTTCCGTTGCGGAGTAGTTAGTTCACAGAGTAGGATTTGTTCTTTAACCTGTTTTGTATAATTATGCTCTGTGAAACTAAGGACTTGAGGTCCAGTCGGTTGTATTTGTTTAATCTCCTTGGTCTGACAATGGGTGTGTTGTAATATTATTTTGGTTTCCCGGTCTTTTGGATTCGATTGTCAGACGGGAGCAGGATGCTTCCCGATTATCGTGGCGATAATCGGGGTAGGTCCTGTCAATTGGTATCAGAGCATAGGTTTACGGTTCGTGTATGGCACTTGGGTGTGCCTCGATTATTGTACTAACTTATGCCTCTTTCAGAGAAGGACGAACGGCCATGCCTCCGCGACGTGAACCCCCTCTACGACCTAATAGTGATGCGGAGAGTGCTTCGATTGAGCGAGCCCAGCGTCTTGGGGCTACGGTGTTTAGTGGTGGAGCGGATACCGAGGATGCCCACCGTTGGATTTCTCGGTTTGAGCGGATTTTTGCTGTGATGCACTGTCCTCCTGAGGAGCGAGTTGTGTTGGCCACATTTTTGCTTGATGGATCTGCTTATGAGTGGTGGTATACTCTGGAGTTGTCGGGTTGGGATGTTTGTACAGTGACTTGGGAGACCTTTCATGAACGGTTTCTGGAGGAGGTATGTGATATCTCGGTCTCTGCTACAGTCCACATCCGCTGTCAACCTGAAGGGCAGTCAAAACATTAAAAGCTGTGAGTGGACAAAACAAAGAGTTTATAAAAACATTTTAACGAAGACAGTTGTACCCTTCACTAAAAAGCATGCATGCATTCGAAAACCATTTATCAAATCGTTCATTAGGGCCTTAGACCAAAATCATAAATGAAACCGAATACACGAGCCACTGCCCAAATCCATAAAGATACCAAACATACGGGCCACTACCCAAATTCCATACGGGACTCAGCTCAAAACCTGTATACATCACACATCATATATCGTATATCACATATCATATATCATACATACATAAAATTCACACAACCAATCCTCTCACGGTTTCCAAAGCTACGCGCGTACTACCCGGGGTATCAACCCTAGTCTTTCAGGGTTCAAGGTCAATGTCCGTAGACTAATGACCCGTCCTGAGGTTACGACCCAAGCCTTTCTGAGAGTCAGGAAGCCAACTGGGGGCGACTCCACTCAGTCGGTGCTCCGTGACTACTCCGGGGTCCACCCAAGCCAACGACCCTCCTCAGAGGAGATAGTGCAAGTAAAGGAAGGTATATGAATATACATATATATATATATATATATATAATGAAATCATCCTTAAAACCTTTCAACGAATTCATTCCTGGTTTCCTTAAACCGTCATGAACCTAGAAATCCATTAAGGTCCCCGACCCGAAATCATAAATGTAAAGTAACTGGGTCTCGTGCCCGAACATATGACTCAACTAGGCATCGTGCCCGATATCTCAGGGTCAGTCACGACTCCGATCATAGTGATGCGTGCAACAATCTATCCAGGACCGCCCTCAATCTTAGTATGTCGCCGTAAACAAATCAACCGACGCGACCACCACAAGATCATGGTGCACTCATCACCGATCGATATCCTGAACCGTCAACACTCAGAAGTCGAGCCTCCCTCGGCTACCCGACAACAGATCGTGCGTCGTGACCTCTCCGGAAGGAACATATCCTAGTCCGGAGGCGAGCGTCGTATCGTCGGTCGCAGTGCACATAGCACTCGCCGCAACCACGATTCAGACCCGTAGCTCATAAATAGAGTCATATGCCTGAGACAAAACCAAATGGGTCTCATACCCGAGTTTATCCTTTTGGAAATCGAAATCCATTTCATTTAAACCATCAAGGAATTACAAACCCGTATTGGCACTGTATAAGGCCGAAACCTCGAAATACGTGCTAATACGTAACCACACTCAAATGCACTCATGGAATCACCAAACAAGTATTAAAATATATAATAAACATTTATGCATGCACCAATTTAGAAAACAAGGTCCACTCACAAACCGTCCGAGCTACCGCCTTGATATGCGTGTCATACGGTTCTCCCGAGCCATTCACCATGACCAGAACTCCCAAACCTGTCCAAATCGTAATAGAAGGTTACTAACTACTTAAATAACCTCCCACTAAAGCCCCGTAATTTTTCAAAATTTTTAACTATTTTTAATCCTGATCCTAAACCTTCCGATGCCCCTACTATTATCGAGAAGGTGTCCGATCGACACGAAATCAGTCCCAAAATTTTCGTTACATCGAATACAAGATTTCACATGTTGAAAGCATTTCCAAATTGTCCCTCTTGCGCCCCCAGGCGCCCAAGGAAGTCCCTACGCGTGAGCCCACGCGCCGGGCACTATTCATCTTCTTCTTCACAAGTTGAACCAGTTCACTGTAACTGGACCAGGCCGAACCGGTTGGACCGGTTCAAGGCCATAACTAGTCCATTTTTGGTCCATTTCAACCCATTTTCATCCTACTCTCATCCTACGTTCATTTCCTATCTATTAAGCCATTAAAAGCATAAGAAACTCACCAAAACTCGTACCTTCATGCTCGGCCATGGCGGTGGTGACTGTCTCCTCCGTTTACCGTCCAGTCAAGGCCGTCCTAAGCCTCGAAAACAACTCCACATGCCTCACTAGATCCCCAGAAACCTAACCACATCGTTAGTTTCGATCAAAGACCAACAAAAATTGATTCCTAATTTTTGAATATTAAAAAGGCTCTCGGTTTCTCACCTCCGCCATCCACCACTGTGAGCCACCGTTCATCACGTCACTGTCGTGTCCTCATCGCTCCCTCACAGTCACGCTGTGCTAAGGTTGATGTTGGTGGTGATGGGTGGTGTTTGTGTTTGAAGAAAATGGAGAATGGAGGTATGGATATGGTTTCGGGTTTGTGAGAAACAAAGGAGATGAATGCTGATCAGATGAGAGAGGGAAAGGACTTGAATGGTGAGGATTTGAGAGATTAATTGGAATGGATGGCTAGGATTGAGTGATAGATGGATTAATTATAAAATAATTATTATAATAATATTTAATTAGGATAGATCCACAATTTAGGGGATTTGACCAATGGGATGAGTGACACTTGTCACTCATCCATGGGTCCCACTTAAAATATCTGCCCAATCAGATATTGCCAAATCATCATCGTCTCGAAGTACATGCATAACGAAATTGAACTTCCGTGACCCATAACTTCCCCGTTCGAAGTTCGATTTCAGCATGCCGCCTGTCTATGGATTCGTATCGTCCCGATCTACGTAACAGTCCATCGCCCTCGGCCATCAGACCTCCCGATCCAAAAGTCAACATTTGCCCCTTTTAACCATAATTACCAAAATACCCTTGAACTTCCGAACGTCATAACTTTTTCCTCGAACGTCGGAATCGAACGTGCCACCTTTCTATGAACTTGTGACGTCCCGAACTACGTCACGGTCATCGATCAAAGTCCATTTGACCGCCTAAATGAAAAGTCAACGTTTTACCCACGCCTAGGGGCAAAACCATCATTTTGCATCGTTCGTCCGATTTCTCCCACTAATCAGGGATTACCTTCAATAATCACGATTAGTCACTAATCTAATCCTGGAATTCGGGACGGGTCGTTACACATCATCTCATAGGGTCCTTTTCGGGGAAGCACATTCCTACTGAAGGCACATCCATCATCTCAGAGAATGGTCTAAAAACTATGGGAACACATTTTCAAAACTGTAGATTCCAAAATGCAAAACAGTTATTTTTGCGTCGGGTCTCAGCCCAAAGCCAGTTACCACAAAGCACATAAAAATGGTGTCCAGTTTCACATCAAACGGAGTCCGAATCCTCAATAGGGCCCTTGACCTTAAACATGGTTTCCAATGGAATCAGTCCCGAAGTCAATTATCTTTCTATCTTTCAACTGGTTCACAAGCCCAAAATCATTTTAATAGGGTCTCAAGCCCGATCTACCTTCTCACGAAAATCCGTAAATCATTCATTTTTGAACCATGATCAAATTCACAAATCATCATTCAAATCACTATGAAATCATTGCATTTCAAACCATGTTTATAAAACATCAAAACATATATGCATGCATAATTTAGAAAGCAAAGTCCACTCACCATCGGTCCACACTGCGCGCTCTGAAACCCGCACCATAAACCACTCCAGCTAATCCTTCCTCTCTGGGACGTCCGGACCTATCCAAACCATACCCAAAGGTTACTAACAACTTCTATAAGTCCATATCATAGACCCTCACAAATCCTGGTACGGTCAACGTGTCTCGAGGGTAAGAACCTATAAATGACCTATCAAATGGTCTCCAATCGATCTGAAACCACCACCATTGGATTCATAACTTCGAGACCTTTCGAACCTCACAGATTTTACCTCGAAATTCGGCCCCAAGTGCTCTCACGCCCCGGTCGAAGACCAGTCAATGCTAGTCTTCTACAATCAACGGCAGTCAACGCCGGTTAACGGCTGACGTGTCTGACACCTGTTAGGTTTGACACATGCCATGTGTCAGCCTCTAATTGGTCCACGTGTCTAACATGTCAGTGCTGATTGTGTCTGACAGCTTGCCACGTGGTAGCAACTAATTTGCCACGTGGACTAATAGCCTCTTACAGATGATGACTTGGACTGCCACATCATCATCGTCAACCCTAAGAGGGGTTGACCCATTTTTCTATAACAGGTCAAATGACCTGCGAACTCGATCCGACTCTATCTCCTTCAATACCCAACCATTTTTCACCATTTTTGTTCCTAATTGATCGTAATGATCCCAGGAAGGGATCCATGACATCAAAATAAGATAAGGAGATCTAGATTTTACCTTGGGAGCTTGATGATTTTTAGGCAAACTTTTAACTTGGTTCCTGGACGATTTCAGCCACCGCAATCCTTCCTTTTGGTCTCTGTGAGATCGTATTGTCCCTAGGGATCACGTTTGATCTTTAAAACGGCCCAACAAAACCTCTAAACGTAATTTCGAAATTTTAACCCATTGAACGGTTTCGGGTTTTACTTGGTCGTGGCTCCTGGCTGCTATGTCATGCTTCCACTGTCCACCTCTGTCACTATCTCGTGTTACTCTCTCATTTTCCCATTCACACAAGCGACAGAGGATGAAGATTGGAGGGTGTTTGGGTGGGTTTTGGGTTGTGGGTTTCAGGTGAGAGGAATGAAACAAGAAAGGGGGATGCGTGTATGTGGGATTGGAAGCAATGGATGAGTAACAAGTGAGTGACACTTGTCACTCATCCATTGGGCTTGAACACGAATATTTAGGCCAAATAAAGGACAAATTTAAACTTGCCTCGTAAAATGTGCCATCATAAATAGTATGAATAATCGTTCTTAACTCATAACTTTCTTGTACGATGTCCGATTTTGACGTGCCGCTTGTCTGCGGACTCGTATCATCTCGATCTGCGTAACAATCCTCTGTCCTCGTGAATTTGATCTCCCAGGTGAAAAGTTAACTTTTTACCCTCTTCTAGAGGTAAACTCGTAATTTTGCCCTGATTATCTGACATGATCCATCCAAATCCCCCCAAGATTAGCACGAGAAGGGTCGTGATCACGTTTGACACAAAGTGTCAGACCAGGGAAAATTCGAACCTTTAGCCCGACCAGCTTCCAGAGTACGCCAGGATCCGGTGGAAGAGTGTGATGTCTCGGTCTCTGCTACAGTCCGCATCCGTAATCAACCTAAAGGGCATTGAAAACAGAAAAAACTGTGAGTGGACGAAAATAAAATGAGTTCATAAAAACATATTTCATAAAGACATTTATGCCCTTTACTAAAAAGCATGCATGCATACAAAAACCATTTATCCAAATAACCATTATTAGGGTCTCAGCCCCAAATTCCGTAAATCCAAAACATACCGGCCACTGCCCAAATCCATTTATACAAATCCATAACATAGTAACCATATGTGGGAACTCAGCCCAAATCCATTTATTATTCATAAAACACAATTTCACAAATCCAAGAAATCATGTTTATCCATATCATATAACCAATCATGTCACGGTATCTAAAGCTATGCACGTGTTACCTGGGGTCTCAAATCCTAAGTCTCCCCAGGGTCCACCCAGGTCGATGTCCACAGATCATTGACCCTCCCTGGGGGTTATAATCCATAATAGCCATCCTGAGAGTAAGGTACCCAACGGGGGCGACTCCACTGAGTTAGTGCTCCGTGACTACTCCGGGGTCCACCCAAGCCAACGACCCTCCCAGGAGGAGACAATCCATAAATATATAAGGATGGTATATGAAAACCATTTTGAAATCATTCTCAAAACCTTTCAAGGGTTCATGCCCGGTCCCCATAAACCGTCATGGACCAGAAATCCATTTATGGATCCCCGACCCGAAATCATAATCGAAAACCATAACTGGGCCTCTAGCCCGATACGTAAATCAACTGGGCCTCACGCCCGATTTCGTAAACCAAATGGGCCTCGTGCCCGTTATCATAAACCAAATGGGCCTCGTTCCCGGTTACGTAACCCAACCGGGCCTCGAGCCCGATTCGTAAATCAACTGGGCCTTGAACCCAATACGTAAATCAACTGGGCCTCCGACCCGATATTTTGTTAAATCAAATGGACTTCAAATCCGAGAGTTTGTAAATCAAATGGGTCTCGTGCCCGATTTCATATTTTCAAATCTGAAATCAGTTCACAAACCAATTGGGCCCCTGGCCTGATAACGTGATTAAAAGGGACTTCGAGTCCGAGGGTTTCCAAAAAAAATGGGTCTCATGCTTCAGTTTATCTTTTCAAATCCAAAACCATTTCATTAAACCATTTCCAAAACCATAAGCACGTATAATCAGTGCAAAATCGTAAACCTCGATTTACGTGCAAACACGTAAATCGCCTCTAAATGCGTGAAATCATGTAAATCACTAACACCCAAATCATCATCATAGAATCACATCTATAAACCATATAAAACATTTATGCATGCATCACAGTTTAGGAATCAAGGTCCACTCACAGACCGTCCTAAGTTGCCGCCTCGATTTGCGTGCCGTAAGCCTCCCTAGGCTAATCACCGTTACCGGGACTCCCAAACCTGTCCAAATCACTTTATAGGTTTAATAACTACCTTATTACCCTCTCATTGAAGCCCCGTAATTTTCCCGAATTCTTAACTATACTCGATCTTAAACCTTCGGTCGTCCCGAACAATATCGAGACGGTGTCCGATCGACACGAAACCAGTCCCAAAATGTTTGTTACATCGAATAGATTAATTCACATGTTGAAGTCATCCCCAAAGGACCCCAACGCGCCCTCACGCGTGCACAAAGGGGCTGCGCGTGAAGCCCACGCACCAACACTATTCATCATCTTCAACCTCTAGCTGACCGGTTCAGACTAGTTCATACCGGGTTGGTCGAACCGAACTGGCGGTCACGGTTCAGCTCTATTTCTCACTCATTTTCGATCATTTTCATTCCATTTTTATCCTAAACTTTTAGTCTTAATCCTAGGAACCTATCCAGATGATCAAAACAAGGGAAAAGGGAACAAGACTTCACCTTTTGATTGAAACAAAAACCGGCCACCTGCATCCTCCCACCGTTGTCGTCTCCGGCCACCTCCAACCTTGTAACCGGTCCCATTCGACTCTCACAACCTCCAAAAACAAGTTCCACATTTTAAACACGATCGAGGGCCATCAAAACTCGATTTCCAAAATTCAAACCAAAACTCACCATTTTGGTCATCGGCTGCCTCAGACCACCAAGCTCCTCGAAAACGATCCCAATCAAATCGCCTTGGTCCCTAGGTCTCAATAGAATCGAAAGGAACTCAAAACAACAATCAAAACTCAACTTTCAAATTTTGAAAACATATGGTTTATTGGGTTACCTGGGCTATCGCCGCCTTCCACGGCGGCTGGTCGTCTGTCCCTTGCCTCACCGCTCTCTCAGTCCTCACCAGAACACAGAAATGGTTAGGCAGTGGGGTGGTATGCATTTATGTTTTTGGGTGTGCATAGTTGAAGAAAAAATGAGAAGGGAGATGGAGAAGTCGTGCACAGGTGGGAAGAAAATATAACAAACAAAGGATGATGGCTGATGATGGTATGAACGGTTCGGATGAGAGAAAAAGATATAGATGAATGGTGGAGATTGGAAGTGGGTGGGATTAATTTTGTACAATTTCACCTAATCCATCAATCAAATCCTAGATCCACTTTTTAGGGATAATGACCAATGGGATGCGTGACACTTTTCACTCATCCTTGGGTCCCACTTAAGAAGTCAACTAATCAGATTTAGACAAGTGTCTCTGCCTCGTAATTCGTGCAATAGTTTCCCCGAACCATAACTTTTTCGTTCGACGTCCGATTTCAGCGTGCCACCTGTCTATGGATTTGTATCAACCCGATCTACGTAACAGTCTTTGGCCCTCGGCCATTGGACCTCCTGGGTCAAAAGTCAACATTTTGCCTATGACTAGGGACAAAACGGTCATTTTGCACTTTCCGTCTGATTTCGCTCAACTAATCACCAGTTAACCTCACTAATCCTTCATTAGTCATTAATCTAATCCCAGAGTTTGGGACGGGTCGTTACAACCTTACCTCCTTAAATAATTTCGTCCTCGAAATTCCAACTATCCCGTTTCCACATCCACATGGTGGAAATCCAAACATGTCCCACTACTTGAGCACTCTTGTGTAATCGTACACGTCCAAAATAGCCACACTTCGACTCGTAAGTCTCACAAGAGACACAATAACGGTATCTCGTTGGTCACTCACTCTGACAGATCAGTGATACTAAGTTGACGTCACATCCTTATTAGTCTATCACTCTGACACGTTCCAACCTACAACCGTCAGGCTGAAAGTACGTATTCCCACTACAGCCATCACATCCAAGCCGACACTTCCCACAGTGTCACCACTTGACAGTTGCCAGTTAAAACTAACGCTATACTTACTTGGGGTTACACTAACCACCAACTCACTCAACTGGAGTACACATATACCAACAAAGCACACGACCTGTGTCAGGACCCGTCCCGAATATCACCTTGATACCCAGGATGAACCCTGCTCCCGTCTGACAATCACACTTACAGTACCAAAAATAACCTTAATACAACTATAAGCATAACTATCAGACGAAGGAGTAAATATATATAACAGTAAGCAGAGCATAGTTCTACAAAATGGGCACCAAAAGTCCTACAAGTCTAAGTCTGCAACGGAAGAACGTCGGAAGCTCTATGCCTCGATATCTGCCTCAACGTTCACCCCAGCGCTATCACCACGACCTGGAGGGAAATTTAAAAAAAACAGAAAGTGTGAGTGGACCGGGAAAAATGGTAGTTTCAAAATAGCTTCTCGTCAAATCAGAGTTAAGAAATAATAAGTTGTTCCCTCCGTTGTGGAAACAGGCATGTCCGACGAAATAATAGAAAATCCATAATATGGAACATCATAAGAAACAGAAACACTATCAAACATCATAAGAAACAGATACACTATAAAATGGATATCAAAACCAGAGCATGAACATCAAACCACCAATTCTGATCAAACCTGCTGGACCTATCCGAGTCTTTAAACTCAACCAGGCCTCAAATATAACTCCGAGTCTTTAAACTCAATAGGCCTATGGGGGTAATATCGTAATATCCGAGTCTTTAAACTCTCGAGTCTTTAAACTCAATCCGGGCTCGTCCCCCATCAATATCAATCCGGGTCTTTAAACCCAATATCCAGATCCAGCAAATCCAATCCATATCAGTGTAAAACCATTCCGAAATCTATCGCCAAACTCGAATTCGAAATCCCCGGTTTGAAGCCCTTCCGGCGTTCAGAACCGACATTCCGAACCCGAATCCGGAAATCCATTATTATACCAAAAACCACATGTAATCACAAAACATATTTCATAATTCATTTATCGTCGTCAGAAAACAGTTATAGGTTAAAATCCTCAAATATGGTATCAAAATACGAAAACCAGATTTTCCTCGAAAAGCGTGTAAAATCCCAGAAATGTCTCGAAAAACGTGCAAACATCTCAATCACGTATAATCATCATTAAAAAATAAAAACACACACATAAAATCATAAAACATTGATAAAAACAGTTAGACATGCTCGGGAATAGGAAAGAGTCCACTCACAGATCAGAACAAGTCACTCGCACCCCGTGCGCTCCTCGACTGTCTCTGGTGTCTCCCGTCCTGTCAATAGATACCAAATAGGGTCACAATTACATCAAGGATACCTTTCCTAATTTCCCCAATTTTTTCGGGAATTTAATACTATTTTAATCCTAAACCCTAAACCGTACGGATTCCTGAACCATCCCGTAACACTGTCCGATTAACCCGAAAACTATACCATTGGATTCCTTAGAACATTTAGGACTAAACTCATGTTGGAAACTTGGCCGGATTCTTCCCCACGCGCCTCCACGCGCCGCCCAAAGTGGCTGCACGTGGGCCTCACGCGCCAGCTACAGTAGCATCTCCTTCCTCGAGTCACCCGGTTCAACACAGTTGAACCGGCGTGAACGGTTCTCTGTATTCCGATCACCATTTCAATCCAAACCAATCCTATCCTCTTCGTCCCGTCCTAAGCAACCTGTCCAAGTCCTAACCTCGAAGAATCACGGCTGGAAACCCGCCGTTCACGGCCTCGAAACAGACGGCCTATAGCCCCTGTTTTGACCGCCGGCCGCCCAGGTCCTCCCCGGTCACGGCGTTCATCTTAAACGACGCCTAAGACCCTCCTGAACTTCACCCTAACCTCCTTATCCCTCGACTCTACGCCCAAGTCCACGACTTTGCATTTGAAATTCACGGCTAAACAGAGTACAGAGTACTCTCCGTCGACTGGGCTCCGCCGTGTACGCCTCCGTCACGGCGACCGTTCCATACCGTTCCTAGAACCTCCCTTAACACTACTGCACTCACCAATCCCCTCGATTCTCACCCTACCTTCACGACTTTTGAAATTAAAATCTACGGGAAAACAGAGCAAAAGAAGTTACCCTTCGATTCCGGCGCCGCCGTGAGGACCGTCACCTACCACGGTGCTCGTAGGACTCCCCGTAGCCTCCTGAGTCTCCTAGTGGCTTGAATCGATCCACCACACGGCACAGCAGCCACCTCAATCCACCGCCGTCTCTGTTTCCTCCAAAACTCCAGCCGTCCACCGCGTCGCCCCCGTGTACGGTTTCAGTCCCAAACCGTGATCACCAGCTCCGTCTTGCTTCACCGTCCCTCTCTCAACTGACTCTTCACTCTCTCTTGCACCCAGATCGATCAATCTTCTTCAACTTTCTTCTCTCTGTTTCTGTGTGTTCAAAGGATGCACGGTTCAAAAATGAACCAAGTGTGGCCGTGCACACTTTAGAACCTTAGGGAACAATCCAGCCCCTGCACGTGTCCACAATCCATAGGCCAGCCCAAAAAAAATCTCTGCCACTTGCCCTTATCTGATTGGGCTGAGGGAAAATGACCAAAATACCCCTTCTGCACAAATTACCATTTTACCCTCAGACTTTCCAGACCCGTATCTTTTCCGTCCGACGTCCGATGACAGCGTGCCGCCTGTCGTTGAACTCAGGACGTCGAGACCTATCCAACGGTCCTCAGTCTACGTGAAAATCACAAGTCCTCCAAAAAGTCAACATTTTCCTCATTTTATCAAAATTACGGTAACACCCTCAACCTTCCGTACATCATAACTTTTCCTCCGGTTGTCCAAATCGAACCTGCCACCTGTCTACGGACTCGTGACGTCCTAAACTACGTCACTATCAAGGCCCAACACTCATCTAATCGATAATACAAAAAGTCAACTTTTAGCCTACTATTCACAAGGGCAAAATCGTCCTTTCTACAAAACTTCACAAAATTACATTTTTACCCTTCCCGAAGGTACGGGTTGTTACAATCTACCCCCCTAAAAAGAATTTTGTCCCCGAAATTCAGTGAAATAAATAAGGGTACTGTTCCCGCATCAAGGCCTCGGGTTCCCAAGTAGCTTCTTCCACTTGATGGTTTCTCCACAATACCTTCACTAAGGGAACCGTCTTCCTTCGTAAAACTTTATCCTTCCGATCCAAGATTGCAACAGGTTGCTCTTCGAAACTCAAGTCTTCCCTCAGTTCCACAGGCTGTGCCTCCAAAACATGCGAATCATCCCGAATGTATTTCCGAAGCATAGAGACATGAAAAACATTATGTACCTTTTCCAAGTCTGCTGGTAAAGCCAATCGGTATGCAACAGGACCAATCCGTTCTATGATCTCATAAGGTCCAATGTAACGAGGACTCAACTTCCCTCGTCTGCCAAATCGTACGATTCCCTTCCAAGGAGATAACTTCAGGAAAACCCAGTCTCCTACGGCAAACTTCAAATCTCTAATCCTGCGGTCGGCGTAGCTCTTCTGGCGGTCCTGCGCTACCTTCAATCGATCCCTAATCAGTGCCACTTTTTCCTGAGTAAGCTCCACCAGCTCAGAAGTAGTCAACCTCCTCTCACCAACCTCAGTCCAACATAATGGAGTCCGACATTGTCGCCCATACAAAGCCTCGTAAGGAGCCATCCCAATGCTCTCCTGATAACTGTTATTGTAGGCGAACTCCATCAAAGGCAGATGTGATTCCCAAGTACCTTGAAATTGAAGTACACAAGCTCGCATCATATCCTCGAGAATCTGAATAGTCCGCTCAGACTGTCCATCGGTCTGAGGATGAAAAGCAGTACTGAAATGCAGCTTAGTCCCAAAAGCTTCTTGTAAACTCTGCCAAAATCGGGAAGTAAATCTAGGATCTCTGTTAGAGACTATCGACTCTGGAGTTCCATGCAGCCGGATAATCTCATCTATGAACAACTGTGCAAACTGCTCCAACCTGAAGTTCTCCCGTACTGGCAAGAAATGAGCAGACTTTGTAAGTCGATCCACAATAACCCACACACCATCATGTCCCTTCGGTGTTCTCGGAAGCTTGAACACGAAATCCATAGTCAGGTGATCCCATTTCCACTCGGGGATCGGCAAAGGTTGCATTGCTCCATAAGGTCTCTGCCGCTCGGCTTTTACCTGTTGACAAATCAAGCATCTACTGACGTACTCTGCAATTTCACGTTTCATCATCGACCACCAGTAATACTCTCGAAGGGTACGATACATCTTGGTCCCACCAGGATGCATCGCATAAGCTGAACAGTGAGCCTCATCCAGTATCACCTTCTTCAAAGCTTCATCCTCAGGTACACACAACCGTCCATCCTTAACCAAGGCTCCGTCCTCACGGATCTCAAAATCCTGTCTCTCCCCAGCCTCGACCTCAATCCGAATGAGGCATAGAATAGGATCCTCAAACTGAGCATCAATCACCTGATCAATCAAAATAGGTTGCACATGGAAACTTGCTAGGAGTGCTCCCTGCTCATCCACAGTCAACTCTACTCCCAACCTACGGAGCTCAACCAGCAAAGGTAATCGTACCGTCCTCAAATGTGACAAAGAACTAGCTGACTTCCTGCTCAAAGCATCGGCTACCACATTAGCCTTCCCTGGGTGATACTCAATAGTACAGTCGTAGTCCTTAAGTAACTCCAACCAACGGCGCTGTCTCAGATTCAATTCCTTTTGAGTGAACAAATACTTCAAGCTCTTGTGGTCCGTGAAGATCCTGCACCTCTCACCGTACAAGTAATGTCGCCAAATCTTCAATGCATGTACCACCGCTGCTAATTCCAAATCATGTGTAGGGTAGTTCACCTCATGGGGTTTCAATTGTCGGGAAGCATAAGCAATCACTTTCCTGTGCTGCATCAAGACACAACCCAAACCTTGTAAAGAAGCGTCACTATACACCTCGAACTCCCCACTATCGTCTGGAAGGGCTAACACAGAAGCAGATGTCAACCGCCTTTTAAGCTCCTGGAAACTCTGTTCACAGTTCTCATCCCACTCGAATCGAACTCCCTTCCGTGTCAACTTCGTTAACGGTGCTGCAAGAATAGAAAAGCCTTCAATAAAACGCCGGTAATACCCTGCCGAACCCAGAAAACTCCGAATTTCCGTCACCGTCTTAGGCTGTTCCCAATTGGCTACCGCTTCAACTTTCTGAGGATCCACACGGATGCCCTCGGCCGAAATCACATGGCCAAGAAACCCAACACTGGTCAACCAGAACTGACACTTACTGAGCTTCGCATACAACTGATGCTCCCTTAAAGTTTTCAGCACGATCCTCAGATGTTTCTCATGCGCCTTCGCACTCTTCGAATACACCAAAATATCATCAATGAAGACGATCACAAAACGATCCAAGTAGGGCCGGAACACTCGGTTCATAAGGTCCATAAAAGCTGCTGGGGCATTAGTCAAACCAAAAGGCATCACAACAAACTCATAATGACCGTACCTGGTCCGGAAAGTTGTCTTCGGTATATCCTCCTCTTTAACCCTTAACTGGTGATAACCGGAGCGAAGATCAATCTTCGAAAAATGCTGAGCTCCCTTCAATTGGTCGAACAAATCATCAATCCGGGGTAGGGGGTACTTATTCCGAATAGTTACCTTATTCAGTTGCCTGTAATCCACACACAATCTCAATCCTCCGTCCTTTTTCTTGACAAACAAAACAGGTGCTCCCCAAGGTGACATACTCGGTCGAATGAATCCTATATCGACCAACTCTTGCAACTGGGCCTTAAGTTCCCTCAATTCTGCAGGTGGCATACGATAAGGAGTCTGGGAAATAGGCTGTGTACCTGGTAGAAGATCAATCGTAAACTCAAGATCTCGGTGTGGGGGTAGTCCTGGCAACTCCTCGGGAAAAACATCGGGAAACTCCTGTACCACTGGTATGTCCTCCGCCCTCACTGGCGTAGTACGTGTATCCACCACATGAGCTATGTAACCCTGGCTCCCCTTACGTAACAACTTGCTAGCCTCAAGTGCCGAAATAACTCCAGTAGGAAGTGCACGCTGATCCCCCTGAAACGTAGTCTCTGATAATCCGGGACTCCGAAAAGTCACTCTCCTATCGAAACATTCGATAGAAGCATGATGTCTCGTCAACCAGTCCATACCCAATATCACATCAAAGTCCCGTAAATCCAAGAGTAACAAATCTACCAGTAACTCCACCTCACCTACCATCACCGGACACTCTCGCAATACCTGAGTCACTACCAACACCTCCCCAGTAGGTGTACTCACTCCTAACGCACAATCCAAAGTAGACACCTCCCTCTCATTAACCAAACTACAACTCCGAGCTATAAATGAATGAGTAGCCCCGGGATCTATCAAAGCAAAAACAGTGTGACAAAGTATGGTGTGTGTACCTGTCACCACTCCCGGTGCTGACCTAGCCTCCTGCTGAGTCATAGTAAAAACTCGCGCCTGAGGTCCCGATGACCTACCGCGCCCTCTGGAACTGCTCGTGGCACCACCGCCACCCCTAGGGCCTGCCGCCCCCGATACTGAAGCAGTACTCCGCCCGGGTTCTGCTGCACCTCTTCCTGCTCCACCCTCCGGAGCTAACAATGGGCACTCCCGACGGAAGTGTCCTCGCTCGCCACAATAGAAGCAAGTATCCCTACCGGGTCCACCGGCATGCCTCCCTGTAGAAGCCACTGAAGTCGCACTCGCCTGAGGAGTCGGCTGTGACCTAGCTCCTCGAAATCCCGAGCCCTGAAAACTGCCTGGTCTGCCAAACCGGGCTCCACCGGCTGATGATGATCCACCAAAATTACCCCGTTTCGGGGGCCTCTGACTCGATGCTCCTGGAAATGAATGCTCTCGGCGTCGAACACTGCCCGAGTACTGTGGTCTAGCAGGTAAACTGGCCTCCACCCTGACAGCAGCATCAGACAACTCTCGGAATGTAGTAAAAGAGCCGGCTGTCACTATGGCCCTGATCTCTCCCCGGAGGCCCAACTCAAACCGGCGGCACTTCTCCGCCTCAGTCGCTACAAATGCAGGAGCGAAACGAGATAACATCTGGAACCTCTGCTCATACTCAGCAACTGTCAAGTTCCCTTGCTTCAAGTGAAGAAATTCCGCTTCCTTCGCATCCCTAAAAGAACGGGGATAGTACTGATCTAAAAACCGCTCCCGGAAAGTCTCCCAAGTCACGGTATGTGCATCCCAGCCGGACAACTCCAGCGTATACCACCACTCGTAGGCAGCTCCATCCAACAGAAAAGTAGCTAACAAAACCCAATCCTCGGGAGGACAGTGCATCACCCCAAAAATACTCTCGAATCGGGTGATCTATCGGTGAGCTTCCTCGGGATCGGCCCCACCGCTGAACGTAGTAGCCCCTAGCCTCTGGGCTCTCTCGATCGAAGCGCTCTCAGTCCCTCTCGCCGCTTCATCTTCAGGTCGTGGAGGGGGTTCACGTCTCGGAGGCATGATCGCTCGTACGCTGAAAGAGGCATAGAGTTAGTCAAACAACCTAGACCCAACACAAACCGACAAACCTATGCTCTGATACCAATTGTCAGGACCCGTCCCGAATATCACCTCGATACCCAGGATGAACCCTGCTCCCGTCTGACAATCACACCTACAGTACCAAAAATAACCTTAATACAACTATAAGCATAACTATCAGACGAAGGAGTAAATATATACAACAGTAAGCAGAGCATAGTTCTACAAAATGGGCACCAAAAGTCCTACAAGTCTAAGTCTGCAACGGAAGAACGTCGGAAGCTCTATGCCTCGATATCTGCCTCAACGTTCACCCCAGCGCTATCACCACGACCTGGAGGGAAATTTAAAAAAAACAGAAAGTGTGAGTGGACCGGGAAAAATGGTAGTTTCAAAACAGCTTCTCGTCAAATCAGAGTTAAGGAAAAAATAATAAGTTGTTCCCTCCGTTGTGGAAACAGGCATGTCCGACGAAATAATAGAAAATCCATAATATGGAACATCATAAGAAACAGAAACACTATCAAACATCATAAGAAACAGATACACTATAAAATGGATATCAAAACCAGAGCATGAACATCAAACCACCAATTCTGATCAAACCTGCTGGACCTATCCGAGTCTTTAAACTCAACCAGGCCTCAAATATAACTCCGAGTCTTTAAACTCAATAGGCCTATGGGGGTAATATCGTAATATCCGAGTCTTTAAACTCCCGAGTCTTTAAACTCAATCCGGGCCCGTCCCCCATCAATATCAATCCGGGTCTTTAAACCCAATATCCAGATCCAGCAAATCCAATCCATATCAGTGTAAAACCATTCCGAAATCTATCGCCAAACTCGAATTTGAAATCCCCGGTTTGAAGCCCTTCCGGCGTTCAGAACCGACATTCCGAACCCGAATCCGGAAATCCATTATTATACCAAAAACCACATGTAATCACAAAACATATTTCATAATTCATTTATCGTCGTCAGAAAACAGTTATAGGTTAAAATCCTCAAATATGGTATCAAAATACGAAAACCAGATTTTCCTCGAAAAGCGTGTAAAATCCCAGAAATGTCTCTAAAAACGTGCAAACATCTCAATCACGTATAATCATCATTAAAACATAAAAACACACACATAAAATCATAAAACATTGATAAAAACAGTTAGACATGCTCGGGAATAGGAAAGAGTCCACTCACAGATCAGTACAAGTCACTCGCGCCCCGTACGCTCCTCGACTGTCTCTGGTGTCTCCCGTCCTGTCAATAGATACCAAATAGGGTCACAATTACATCAAGGATACCTTTCCTAATTTCCCCAATTTTTTCGGGAATTTAATACTATTTTAATCCTAAACCCTAAACCGTACGGATTCCCGAACCATCCCGTAACACCGTCCGATTAACCCGAAAACTATACCATTGGATTCCTTAGAACATTTAGGACTAAACTCATGTTGGAAACTTGGCCGGATTCTTCCCCACGCGCCTCCACGCGCCGCCCAAAGTGGCTGCGCGTGGGCCTCACGCGCCAGCTACAGTAGCATCTCCTTCCTCGAGTCACCCGGTTCAACACAGTTGAACCGGCGTGAACGGTTCTCTGTATTCCGATCACCATTTCAATCCAAACCAATCCTATCCTCTTCGTCCCGTCCTAAGCAACCTGTCCAAGTCCTAACCTCGAAGAATCACGGCCGGAAACCCGCCGTTCACGGCCTCGAAACAGACGGCCTATAGCCCCTGTTTTGACCGCCGGCCGCCCAGGTCCTCCCCGGTCACGGCGTTCATCTTAAACGACGCCTAAGACCCTCCTGAACTTCACCCTAACCTCCTTATCCCTCGACTCTACGCCCAAGTCCACGACTTTGCATTTGAAATTCACGGCTAAACAGAGTACAGAGTACTCTCCGTCGACTGGGCTCCGCCGTGTACGCCTCCGTCACGGCGACCGTTCCATACCGTTCCTAGAACCTCCCTTAACACTACTGCACTCACCAATCCCCTCGATTCTCACCCTACCTTCACGACTTTTGAAATTAAAATCTACGGGAAAACAGAGCAAAAGAAGTTACCCTTCGATTCCGGCGCCGCCGTGAGAACCGTCACCTACCACGGTGCTCGTAGGACTCCCCGTAGCCTCCTGAGTCTCCTAGTGGCTTGAATCGATCCACCACACGGCACAGCAGCCACCTCAATCCACCGCCGTCTCTGTTTCCTCCAAAACTCCAGCCGTCCACCGCGTCGCCCCCGTGTACGGTTTCAGTCCCAAACCGTGATCACCAGCTCCGTCTTGCTTCACCGTCCCTCTCTCAACTAACTCTTCACTCTCTCTTGCACCCAGATCGATCAATCTTCTTCAACTTTCTTCTCTCTGTTTCTGTGTGTTCAAAGGATGCACGGTTCAAAAATGAACCAAGTGTGGCCGTGCACACTTTAGAACCTTAGGGAACAATCCAGCCCCTGCACGTGTCCACAATCCATAGGCCAGCCCAAAAAAAAATCTCTGCCACTTGCCCTTATCTGATTGGGCTGAGGGAAAATGACCAAAATACCCCTCCTGCACAAATTACCATTTTACCCTCAGACTTTCCAGACCCGTATCTTTTCCGTCCGACGTCCGATGACAGCGTGCCGCCTGTCGTTGAACTCAGGACGTCGAGACCTATCCAACGGTCCTCGGTCTACGTGAAAATCACAAGTCCTCCAAAAAGTCAACATTTTCCTCATTTTATCAAAATTACGGTAACACCCTCAACCTTCCGTACATCATAACTTTTCCTCCGGTTGTCCAAATCGAACCTGCCACCTGTCTACGGACTCGTGACGTCCTAAACTACGTCACTATCAAGGCCCAACCCTCATCTAATCGATAATACAAAAAGTCAACTTTTAGCCTACTATTCACAAGGGCAAAATCGTCCTTTTTACAAAACTTCACAAAATTACATTTTTACCCTTCCCGAAGGTACGGGTTGTTACAACCTGTGTGTAACTCGACCCATCAGAAACAACCTGACCTAGTGTATGGTATCCAATGTTCAATTCACATCCTCAACTAATCCAATGGTATCGGGACTAAGCCGACTACCAACACGCTCTCCAACGTACTCATGGTATATCCTACATACCACCACCAGGCACCACAAGCCTGCCTAATATCGTACCTCGAACAATGTACATGGTACGTACATTCATCCATCAACCAGCCTACAACCTAGATCGTAGCCAATCACGTTTCTATTCTGGAGTCCATCTGTCCAATCCAATACCAGACAGATCGAAGCTTCAACCCATCATTCATTCCGAGTCCCATGGTCACCCGACCAGTATCACAACGTCTACTTCTAATCACATAATCCAACACGTAACAATCTGACTCACGCCCACTAAGGCGTACCCATTCATGCCAACTAGCATCCAATCTTACCCACGTCTACCGAGACACACCAATTCCGAACCTATTAGTTACCTGCTCACTCGATTACCACACTATACATTAGATTGACTTCATAGAGAAGCCAATCCCACCATTCACATCTCCAAGGATGACCAAATCCGACCCCGTCGGACACCTACTTGTTCGATTAGAACACCATACGGGATTTACCTCGAAAAGAAGTCAGTCCCAATATCCTCATAGCCAAATATCCAAGGCAAAGCAATAAACTTTCTACCTAACCTGATCATCAAGATCACAATCCAGATCCACCTAGGATCCACACATGTTCGTTCATCTAACAATCCACCTGAAATCTGATACTAGGGTCTTACACCCTCATTGAATTCTTCGTCAGTCACATCACTCCTCAATCATTTCCCACATCTAAACAAATCAGTCAACGACAAGACACGTCAAGACTGTGGGTACTCTCCAATTACTTCGTATCGATCCTTGTCATTCCACCTAGGAAAATCAAGGATGATCCAATATGGTGACATCAACATTCATCCTAAGTGAATGCAAACAAAACTCATTGCATTCACCACACCACATAACCAAACATCGTCTGCCACCAAGCAGAGGATGAGAAATCCCATTCGCCTAATTTCAAAATACCCAACTCCTCCTGATGACCCAAACAAAACTCGGGTCCACCACCAAGACACAATCAACGTACTGGTGACAACAACCATCTTTTGCCATGGCAGAACATGAGAAGTTACCCTAAATGAATTCGAGATACCCATTACCAATGTGGAGACAAGCACTCCCCTCGTCACTTCAAACACAACCTCTCTCGATTCCGAAGTTCTAGCCATGTCGGAACCAATACACTCGGATATCAACCACGTGTCCGTAACGTGTCTAATTCACTACCATGTTTTCCTATTGGTTTACACCGTTTATGTACATCCAAAAGGATGTGGTCCATTACTACTTGATCCTCACGTCTCAAATATTGCTGGATCTCATCTAGTCCATCACTATCTGAGATCCACTTTCGGATCAAAAATATTGAACACATCCCCATCTCGACGGAGTCACATCCCGACTCGTGATTCATCGCCATCACAATGACTGGCACCAGCACTAGCACACTAGCATCAGCACTAGCACACACTATGCGAATCAGACAACCCTGGATCTTTGCTCATACCGAGCAATGACCCCGTACCCATGCTCCAACTGGAGAAACTCGGCCTCCATCGTACCCAACAACTCCGGGTACAATCATCTTGACAATTCGTATAAGAAAAGGAAACGTTCCTTGATGTCCCCTGATTCTCAAGAACCACAACTACAACCACTCTCGACAGTAGTGCCTGCCACAACTCGTGCTGACTAACCACCAAACCTCGCTATCGAGACTCCGCATCCAACTAGAATCAACCACCAGTACTCACTACTATGAATCCCCACTCTGGGATTTCATCGACAAGTACCAAACCCTAGTAACCTGTCCAACCAATCGTAACTTGACTAAACCAATGTCGTCTACCAGGTCGTCCATGGCCTTAGCTGTACCAACTATCCATCACAACTAAAGTAGTACGACAACCAACTAGGTCTAACCAATTAACACGACCTCGACTGCGATGTGCAATCCCATCACCAAAGCCGACATGACATGACCAACCGACGGTCTCGGCTCCGAAAAGTCATCAAAGTCAAACCACTCACTAGCTCACATTTTCGAACCATACATCATACCCTAGAGTTCCAATATCACACCCTAGGTTTCCTCTGAATCCAACTGTCCTCAGCAGTATAATCCAAAATCTGACTGACCCCGCGGTCTTGACATCGTATAGACATCAATCCAATCCTACCGTAAGCTCAACTAGGGTTCGCATTTCCTGACCATCACGCAAAAAAGGGTTTCCAACACTCAATTGGGGTTCGGGAAAACCCGGCTGCTCCCAGCAGCGTTACCATCTAACTCAAAAAGATTCGACCATCTAATGGTCATAACTCCTAACTATCGTCAAAACCAATCCTACAGTATCGCGATAGACGATCCCAACCTAACCGTCTCACGGTTAAAACTCTAAAGTACTATTACGTTCATCCTTCCGTAAAGGCCCACATTGCCAAACCATGACAGAACCTTGACATACTCAAGCATCAAATGCCGAACCAACTATCCACGATTTAATCCTACTATGACAGGACCCGCCCCGATCCCCCTGGGACCACCCGGGACGTGTCCTGCTCCCGTCTGACACCCGACGTTAAAATACCAAAAATACCCTTATTGAAGATAAAATGCATAAAGAAAATCCATAGTTAAGTCATACATAGCACACCACACAAATACTCAAATACCAATAGTGTCAGACAAGGGATGGTTCCCGAATACAGTTTATTGAGCACGACTCTAGACACACTACGTGCCAACCTACCCAGCAGTAGGGTTCAGGTACGCAACGTAAACCTATGCCTCTTCCTCCTCGGGATCCTCCTCCTCCTCCTCGGGATCCTCCTCCTCGATAGCACTACCTGGAGGGGTAGTAAAACAACAAAGGTGAGTGGGCCGAAACTCAAGGTTTACAAAGTAGTTTACCATTTCGAAAACATATAACTTTTCCCCTCCGTTTTCCGAAAAGACATGCATAGTATCAAAACCACAAAACCATATAGTCATAAGCAGAATAATATCAACATAATATAATCTTAGTCACTGCACTATACATCCCAACCCTGACATCCCAGATGCCTGACGTCCCAGACGCCCAATAAGGTCACAGTCTCAAGGCTACGCGTGCCACCCGGGGTCTCAATCCCGAGTCCAAATTCCGAACCTAGTCCGAGCATGGCATTCTAGATGCCTGACGTCCCAGACGTCCAATAGTAGCAATCCTGCTCCTGAGTCACTCTACGGTCCGGTCCCTCCGTAGAATGACTCCTCACAGGCAATGCGCCGTGACCGCTCCGGTGTACCTACATCCGGAGGAGATAGAATCCTAGGGTAGATCTATACAGTGCAGTACCACAGATAATATCGAGTTCCATTATACATATATATGACTCCAAACCATTTATAAACAACCAGACGGGTCTCATGCCCAAACATCGTAATACGTGCCATAAATCATACACAAGCTAAACAGATACTTTTACTCAAATCACATATAGATATAGTAGAAAGTAAAACAGTTATGCATGCCGAAGTTTAGTGAAATCAAAGGCCCACTCACAGTACAATCCCGCTGCACTCCCGAGCGTAAAGCCCCGTCCAAGGTTTAAAGTACAATTCCTGTCATGCCCAAAACATACGTAAAGGTCACTTTAAGTCCCTACTAAACAACTACGAAACCCTAGACTGAAACCGGCCCGGGAAAGCCGTCCGAACACGCTTCCCAAGGCATCAAACCCTAATTTGACCAACTTAACGATCTCCGATCGACACGAAACCACCGCCATTGGATCCGTATCGTCGAAACCTTGAAAATGGCACTGGTCCCACACAAAACACTGTTCACACGCGCCCCCCACGCGTCGGTCAACCCTCTGGTCAACAGTGCTACAGTGATGCTGACGTCAGCATGACGTCACTGCTGACGTCAGCATGACGTCATCACTGACAGTGTCAGAGGACACGTGTCAACAGTCCATTGGTCCCTGGTCTGACAATATTCTGACATGATGACGTCATCATGACGTCACTGCTGACGTCAGCATGATGCCGTCATCAGCTACAGTAACCGGGTCTGCGAATCGGGTCACCGCAGACCCACGGTTCGACCCGATCACAGATCGTGATTCCGACCACCAAAATCGATGGGGTTTGTTCCTATGGACTCGTCTGAACATGTTCTATGGCTCTGTGTGATCAAAACTGGATTTTAAGATCAAGGAATCACCTGAAAAACGACGGGGAAATGGCTGCCGGTTCTGGTTGGTCTTCTCCGGCGAGCCGTCACGTTTCCAGCCACCAACTCAGGTCCAAAACGTTCGTCTAGTCCCCTAGGTTAAGTCTCAAAAACAACCAAACAAACTCAACGTTAAAAACGGACGGTTTGAGGCAGGGAAGGAAAATCGGCCTTCACGGGTTTGCAGGCTTACCGCCGCCGTGTCGCCGCCGTGGGCTGCCCAGTCCAGTCCTACGCCGTCTAGAGGTCACAAAGGTCCTAGCCCTAGGTTGGTTCGAGTCCAGACGTCGTGGTTTGGATGGTTTGATGATTTTGGGCTGCACGGGTCCTCACGGGTTTGTGGGTTTTCCGGGTTGCTCCGCCGTCCGTGGTGGTGGTGATGGTCGTCTGGAGGTGGCTGAGATGTAGGCTGGTGTGTGGGTTGAGGCTGAGGGGTGGTGTGATGGCTGATGTGTTTGTGCAGAGAATGGGAGGTTGCACGGTTTGAAGGAAGAAATGAAAATGAAGAAGTGAGTCTCTGATGGCTTAAGAACAGAAGGAGAAATAGAATGGATGGCTGAGATTGATTCTGAGTGAAGAGTGAAGGGTGAGGATTTAAGAAAAATAAACTAATTAATTAATCCCATGGCAGACCAAGATCCAGAATTTTGGGGATGATGTGGATGGGGTAGATGAGTGACATGTGTCACTCATCAAGGGTCCAGATTGATTGGGTTAAAGTAAATCAGATTATACTATTTTATTATTATTTTAAGTTCCGAGTCTCGGTTAGTTCGGTTACGTTCTTGACCATAACTTTTTCGTCGTAAGTCCGATTTCAGCGTGCCGCCTGTCTACGGATTCGTATCGACGAGACCTACGTAACGGTCATTGGCCCTCGTCCGTTGGACTTCCCGGGTCAAAAGTCAACATTTGGCCCCCAAATGGTCAAATTACCAAAATGCCCCTCGACTTCCGAACGTCACAACTTCTTCCTCGAACGTCGGAATCGAACGTGCCACCTGCCTATGAACTCATGACGTCCTAAACTACGTCACGGTCACGTATCAAAGTCCTAAATACTTCCCGAGGTAAAAGTCAACTTTCCCCCCCCCCCCTCAGGGGCAAAACGGTCAATTTACAATAAAATAATAATTACGAAAGTTCGGGTCGTTACAATCTACCCACCTTACAGAAATTTCGTCCTCGAAATTTACTCGAATAAAAACGGGTACTGCTCCCTCATCAAGTCTTCGGGTTCCCACGTCGCCTCCTCGACGTCATGGTTCCTCCATAGCACTTTCACCAACCGAAACGTCTTGTTTCTCAGAACCTTGTTCTTCTGATCCAGAATCTGCACTGGTTTCTCTTCAAAGCTCAGATCAGTCATCAGTTCTACTGGTTGTTCCGGCAAGGCATGTGAATCGTCCCGTAGGTATTTCCGTAACATGGACACATGGAAAACATCGTGCACTCTGGCAAGTTCTGGAGGTAATGCCAACCGGTATGCCACTAGTCCAATCCTCTCAATGATCTCGAACGGTCCAAAGTAACGTGGACTCAACTTCCCGCGTCGGCCAAAACGGATAATTCCCTTCCATGGAGATAACTTAAGGAACACAAAATCTCCAACCTCGAATTCCAAGTCTCGAATTCGTCGATCCGCATAGCTCTTTTGGCGATCTTGTGCTGCCTTCAATCTTTCCTTGATGATTCGAACTGTTTCCTGGGTCATGTCCATCAAATCCGGTCCTAAAGCTGCTCGCTCTCCTACCTCCATCCAACAGATAGGTGTCCTGCACTGTCGGCCATACAGTGCCTCGTAGGGTGCCATCCCGATACTTGCCTGATAACTGTTGTTGTATGCGAACTCCATCAAAGGCAAATGAGTATCCCACGAATTCTGAAACTGCAGTACACAAGACCTCATCATGTCCTCCAGTGTCTGGATAGTCCTCTCTGACTGCCCATCGGTCTGTGGGTGGAACGCTGTACTGAAATGTAAGTTTGTACCCAAGGCGTTCTGCAAACTTCGCCAGAACCTAGATGTGAAACGCGGATCTCGATCAGACACTATCGACTCCGGCGTACCATGAAGTCGAATGATCTCCTTCACGAACAGCTGAGCCAGTCGGTTTGGCTTAAATGTCTCCTGTACTGGTAAGAAATGAGCTGACTTGGTCAATCGGTCGACAATCACCCAAACTCCATCGCATCCCCTCTGAGTTCTAGGCAATTTGAAGACAAAGTCCATGGTAATGTGATCCCACTTCCACTCGGAAATCGGAAGCGGTTGCATTGCTCCATACGGTCTCTGCCGCTCAGCCTTGACCTGCTGACAGGTCAAACATCTGCTCACAAACACTGCAATATCCTTCTTCATTCCTGCCCACCAATAGTGGTCCCGGAGGGTACGGTACATCTTTGTACCTCCCGGATGCATGGCATAAGCCGAACTGTGGGCTTCCTCGAGAATTTCTTCCCGTAACTCTGCCACTGCAGGAACACACAAACGGCCCAGTTTCACCAGAGCTCCATCTGGTCGAATAGTAAAGTCCTGCCTCTCGTCTGCTTCGACCTCGATCCTGTAGATACAAAGTGTCGGATCCTCCAATTGTGCCTCGATAATCCGATCGACGAGCACAGGTCGTACATGAAAACTGGCCAACAAAGCTCCCTGCTCATCCATTCCCAGCATAACTCCAGCTCTTCGGAGTTCCACTAGCAAAGGAAGGTACACTAGCCTCAGGTGTGCAATCGATCCTGCTGACTTCCTACTGAGTGCGTCTGCCACAACGTTCGCCTTCCCTGGATGATATTCAATCGTACAATCGTAATCCTTGATCAGTTCCAACCACCGTCGCTGCCTTACGTTCAGCTCCTTCTGAGTGAACAAATGCTTCAAACTCTGATGATCGGTGAAGATCCTGCAAGTCACCCCGTACAGATAATGTCGCCAGATCTTTAAAGCGTGAACCACCGCCGCCAACTCCAGATCATGCGTAGGGTAGTTCAGCTCATGTGTCTTTAGTTGTCTCGATGCATAAGCGATAACTCTGCCATTCTGCATCAGCACGCAACCCAAACCTTGCAACGATGCGTCACTGTAGACTTCGAACTCTCCACTGTTATCCGGCAAAGCAAGAACAGGTGCGGTAGTTAATCGACGTTTCAATTCCTGATAACTCTGCTCACACCGTTCATCCCAAACAAACTTTACTCCCTTCCTGGTTAAACGAGTCAACGGTGCAGCAATACTAGAGAAGCCCTCAACAAATCTCCGGTAGTATCCTGCCAAACCAACGAAACTCCGTACCTCTGTCACGGTTGTCGGTCTAGCCCAATTTGTCACCGCTTCGGTCTTCTGGGGATCCACGCTAATCCCGTCTGCTGACACTACATGTCCCAGAAAACCAATGCTGGTTAGCCAAAACTGACACTTACTCAGCTTGGCGTATAACTGGTTCTGCCTCAGCTTCCCTAACACCGAACGTAAGTGTTCCTCATGAGCTTGAGCACTCCTCGAGTACACAAGGATGTCATCAATGAACATGATCACGAACTTATCCAAATAAGATCGGAAGACCCTATTCATTAGATCCATGAATGCTGCTGGAGCATTCGTCAAGCCGAAAGGCATCACAAGGAATTCATAATGCCCGTATCTGGTCCGAAACGCTGTCTTCGGGACATCTCCTTCAGCAATCTTCAACTGGTGATAACCAGATCGTAAATCTATTTTCGAGAAGTACTGTGCTCCCCGCAGTTGATCAAAGAGATCGTCAATCCTGGGTAAGGGGTACTGGTTCCTTACCGTGACCTTGTTGAGCTGTCGATAATCCACACACAAACGGAGGCTCCCCTCCTTCTTCTTCACAAATAATACTGGTGCTCCCCACGGTGATGTACTCGGTCGGATGAATCCCAAGTCCACCAACTCCTGCAATTGGATCTTCAGTTCCCGTAATTCCGCTGGTGCCATCCGATATGGTGCCTGCGATATAGGTCGTGAGCCGGGAAGTAGTTCAATCGTGAACTCAATCTCCCGATGTGGTGGTAAACCAGGCAAATCTTCCGGGAACACATCCGGAAATTCCCGCACCACAGGTATATCATCGGCACCCGAAGTATCACTATTCGTCGTCACAACATGCGCCAGATAACCCTGGCATCCCTTCTGTAGAAGCTTCGTAGCGGCAAGTGAAGAAATTACTTCAGGTAGCGAACCGTCGCGCTCTCCCTGAAAAGTAACCTCCGGCAAACCCGGACTTCGCAGAATCACCCGCCTACTACAACAGTCGATGAGCGAACCGTGCTCAGTCAACCAATCCATTCCCAAGATAACATCAAAGTCATGGATATCCATCAGGATTAGATCAGCTAGCAGATCTACATCCTCCACCCTTACTGGGCATCTCCGGATCACCTGATTCACGATGTACACAACGCCCATCGGTGTACCAACACCCATTTCACTATCCAAGGCTGACACCTCACGATCTAACATACCCGCACAACTTTTCGAAATAAAAGAATGAGTAGCCCCAGCATCCATTAATACCCGTACAACAATATTTGAGATATGAAGAGTACCTGTAACCACACCAGGGGCTGACCTCGCCTGCTGCTGAGTCACTGCAAAAACACGAGCTCGGGGTCCCGCAGTCTGTCCGCGCCCACGCGCGCCACGCTCAGCACTCTGTCCTCGGCCTCTGGAAGGGTGAGAAGCCGAACTCTGTGTCACACTAACACCTTTAGTCTCGTTGTTCCTTGACAATAAATGGCAATCTCGGGCATAGTGGCCCGCTCCTCCACAAGCAAAGCAATTAACTGTCCTCGGTCCATCCCAAGACCCTCCTGATGCACCACTCCAAGCCTGATGTTGTCCAGAACTGAATCTCGATCCGCCCCTCTGAGAGTTCCCATGTCGACCTGACCAGCCACGACCAAGTAGAGATGAGGGTGCTCCTCGGTAATTTCCCCCCTTAGAGATCTTTGGGCCGGTTGGTCCAGGATGTGGACGATCCCGGCGCTGCCCCTCGCCTGATGATTGTCGCGCCTGGTGTGCCGCCAGACTGGCCTCGACACGAACTGCAGCGTCGACCATGTCCCTCAGAGTCGCGTAACTAGTAGCCGTCACACTTGCCCGCAACTCCCCTCGGAGTCCCAACTCAAATCTTTGACATTTTTCCTCCTCAGTACTCACGAAAGCTGCGGCAAAACGGGAAAGCTTCCCGAAGGTCTGCTCGTAATCTGCCACGGACATATCTCCCTGTTCCAGCCGCAGGAACTCTGCCTCTCGTGCCATGCGAAATGAACGCGGGTAATAATGATCTAAGAATCGGGCACGAAAGACCTCCCATGTGGTGGTGTGAACAGTCCACCCGGACATCTCAAGACCATGCCACCATTGATAAGCCCCGCCTTCCAGTAAGAAGGCCGCCAATGCCACCCGCTCGCCGGGTGGGCAGTGCATCACGGTGAAGATTCTTTCCCATTTCGCAATCCACTCATGGGCATCCTCGGGGTTTGATCCCCCGCTGAACGGTGTGGCTCCCAACCTTTGAGCCCGCTCAATGCTAGCACATTCCATCTCTATCGCGATTTCCTCGTCAGTTCGTATTTGAGGAATTCTCCTTGGAGGCATAACCCGCTGTTAAGAGGCCTAGATTAGATACTGACATCGTTTAAACTAAGTACTGACCACTAGTCTAGCATGCTGACCACAACCTAGTGCTCTGATACCAAGTTGACAGGACCCGCCCCGATCCCCCTGGGACCACCCGGGACGTGCCCTGCTCCCGTCTGACACCCGACGTTAAAATACCAAAAATACCCTTATTGAAGATAAAATGCATAAAGAAAATCCATAGTTAAGTCATACATAGCACACCACACAAATACTCAAATACCAATAGTGTCAGACAAGGGATGGTTCCCGAATACAGTTTATTGAGCACGACTCTAGACACACTACGTGCCAACCTACCCAGCAGTAGGGTTCAGGTACGCAACGTAAACCTATGCCTCTTCCTCCTCGGGATCCTCCTCCTCCTCCTCGGGATCCTCCTCCTCGATAGCACTACCTGGAGGGGTAGTAAAACAACAAAGGTGAGTGGGCCGAAACTCAAGGTTTACAAAGTAGTTTACCATTTCGAAAACATATAACTTTTCCCCTCCGTTTTCCGAAAAGACATGCATAGTATCAAAACCACAAAACCATATAGTCATAAGCAGAATAATATCAACATAATATAATCTTAGTCACTGCACTATACATCCCAACCCTGACATCCCAGATGCCTGACGTCCCAGACGCCCAATAAGGTCACAGTCTCAAGGCTACGCGTGCCACCCGGGGTCTCAATCCCGAGTCCAAATTCCGAACCTAGTCCGAGCATGGCATTCTAGATGCCTGACGTCCCAGACGTCCAATAGTAGCAATCCTGCTCCTGAGTCACTCTACGGTCCGGTCCCTCCGTAGAATGACTCCTCACAGGCAATGCGCCTTGACCGCTCCGGTGTACCTACATCCGGAGGAGATAGAATCCTAGGGTAGATCTATACAGTGCAGTACCACAGATAATATCGAGTTCCATTATACATATATATGACTCCAAACCATTTATAAACAACCAGACGGGTCTCATGCCCAAACATCGTAATACGTGCCATAAATCATACACAAGCTAAACAGATACTTTTACTCAAATCACATATAGATATAGTAGAAAGTAAAACAGTTATGCATGCCGAAGTTTAGTGAAATCAAAGGCCCACTCACAGTACAATCCCGCTGCACTCCCGAGCGTAAAGCCCCGTCCAAGGTTTAAAGTACAATTCCTGTCATGCCCAAAACATACGTAAAGGTCACTTTAAGTCCCTACTAAACAACTACGAAACCCTAGACTGAAACCGGCCCGGGAAAGCCGTCCGAACACGCTTCCCAAGGCATCAAACCCTAATTTGACCAACTTAACGATCTCCGATCGACACGAAACCACCGCCATTGGATCCGTATCGTCGAAACCTTGAAAATGGCACTGGTCCCACACAAAACACTGTTCACACGCGCCCCCCACACGCCGGTCAACCCTCTGGTCAACAGTGCTACAGTGATGCTGACGTCAGCATGACGTCACTGCTGACGTCAGCATGACGTCACTGCTGACGTCAGCATGACGTCATCACTGACAGTGTCAGAGGACACTTGTCAACAGTCCATTGGTCCCTGGTCTGACAATATTCTGACATGATGACGTCATCATGACGTCACTGCTGACGTCAGCATGATGACGTCATCAGCTACAGTAACCGGGTCTGCGAATCGGGTCACCGCAGACCCACGGTTCGACCCGATCACAGATCGTGATTCCGACCACCAAAATCGATGGGGTTTGTTCCTATGGACTCGTCTGAACATGTTCTATGGCTCTGTGTGATCAAAACTGGATTTTAAGATCAAGGAATCACCTGAAAAACGACGGGGAAATGGCTGCCGGTTCTGGTTCGTCTTCTCCGGCGAGCCGTCACGTTTCCAGCCACCAACTCAGGTCCAAAACGTTCGTCTAGTCCCCTAGGTTAAGTCTCAAAAACAACCAAACAAACTCAACGTTAAAAACGGACGGTTTGAGGCAGGGAAGGAAAATCGGCCTTCACGGGTTTGCAGGCTTACCGCCGCCGTGTCGCCGCCGTGGGCTGTCCAGTCCAGTCCTACGCCGTCCAGAGGTCACAAAGGTCCTAGCCCTAGGTTGGTTCGAGTCCAGACGTCGTGGTTTGGATGGTTTGATGATTTTGGGCTGCACGGGTCCTCACGGGTTTGTGGGTTTTCCGGGTTGCTCCGCCGTCCGTGGTGGTGGTGATGGTCGTCTGGAGGTGGCTGAGATGTAGGCTGGTGTGTGGGTTGAGGCTGAGGGGTGGTGTGATGGCTGATGTGTTTGTGCAGAGAATGGGAGGTTGCACGGTTTGAAGGAAGAAATGAAAATGAAGAAGTGAGTCTCTGATGGCTTAAGAACAGAAGGAGAAATAGAATGGATGGCTGAGATTGATTCTGAGTGAAGAGTGAAGGGTGAGGATTTAAGGAAAATAAACTAATTAATTAATCCCATGGCAGACCAAGATCCAGAATGTTGGGGATGATGTGGATGGGGTAGATGAGTGACATGTGTCACTCATCAAGGGTCCAGATTGATTGGGTTAAAGTAAATCAGATTATACTATTTTATTATTATTTTAAGTTCCGAGTCTCGGTTAGTTCGGTTACGTTCTTGACCATAACTTTTTCGTCGTAAGTCCGATTTCAGCGTGCCGCCTGTCTACGGATTCGTATCGACGAGACCTACGTAACGGTCACTGGCCCTCGTCCGTTGGACTTCCCGGGTCAAAAGTCAACATTTGGCCCCCAAATGGTCAAATTACCAAAATGCCCCTCGACTTCCGAACGTCACAACTTCTTCCTCGAACGTCGGAATCGAACGTGCCACCTGCCTATGAACTCGTGACGTCCTAAACTACGTCACGGTCACGTATCAAAGTCCTAAATACTTCCCGAGGTAAAAGTCAACTTTTCCCCCCCCTTAGGGGCAAAACGGTCAATTTACAATAAAATAATAATTACGAAAGTTCGGGTCGTTACATACTAACTATCATATCGGCATCCTAACTATTAGGTTGACAACGAGCTGCAACCCATAGAGACATCACATCCTCGACCTGCGCGCATCACAAGAGCAAACCTGCTCTGATACCACTTGACACGACCCATCCCAATCCCCCTGGGATTAACACGAGAAGTGTCGTGATCCAGTCTGACACGAAGTGTCAGACCAGAGAAAATTCTAAACTTTAGCCCGACTGGCTTCCAGAGTACGCCAGGATCCGGTGGAGGAGTGTGATGTCTCGGTCTCTGCTACAGTCCGCATCTGTAAACAACCTAAAGGGCATTCAAAACAGAAAAGACTGTGAGTGGACGAAAATAAATGAGTTCATGAAAACATATTTCATAAAGACATTTATGCCCTTCGCTAAAAAGTATGATGCACACAAAAACCATTTATCCAAATAACCATTATTAGGGTCTTAGCCCCAAATTCCGTAAATCCAAAACATACGGGCCCCTGCCCAAATCCATTTATACAAATCCATAACATAGTAACCACATGTGGAACCCAAATCCATTTATTATTCAAAAAACACAATTTCAAAAATCCAAGAAATCATGTTTATCCATATCATATAACCAATCTTGCCACGGTATCCAAAGCTACGCGCGTGCTACTCGGGGTCTCAAATCCCACGTATCCCCAAGGTCCACACAGATCAATGTCCGCAGATCATTGGCCTTCCTTGGGGGTTATAATCCATAATAGCCTTCCTGAGAGTAAGGTACCCAACGGGGGCGACTTCACTCAGTTAGTGCTCCGTGACTACTTCGGGGTCCACCCAGGCCAACGACCCTCCCCGGAGGAGAAAATTCATAAATATATAAGGATGGTATATGAAAACCATTTAAAAATCATTCTCAAAACCTTTCAAGCGTTCATGCCCGGTCCCCATAAACCGTCATGGACCAGAAATCCATTTATGGGTACCCGACCCAAAATCAAAATCGTAAACCATAATTGGGCCTCTGGCACGATTCGTAAACCAACTGGGCCTCACGCTTGATTTCTAAACTAAATGGGCCTTGTGCCCAATATCGTAAACAAATGGGCCTTGTGCCCGGTTATGTAACCCGATCGGGCCCAGAGCCCGATTTGTAAATCAACTGGGCCTACGACCCGATTCTTTATTAAATCAAATGGACTTCAAATCCGATAGTTTGTAAATCAAATGGGTCTCTTGCCCGATTCCATATTTTCAAATTTGAAATCAGTTCACGAACCAATTAGGCCCTTGGCCCGATAACGTGACTAAAAGGGACTTCGAGTCCGAGGGTTTCCAAAACAAATGGGTTTCATGCTTGAGTTTATCTTTTCAAATCTAAAACCATTTCATTAAACCATTTCCAAAACCATAAGCACGTATAATCAGTGCAAAACTGTAAATCTTGATTTACGTGCAAATACGTAAATCGCCTCGAAATGCGTGAAAGCATGTAAATCACTAACATCAAAATCATCATCATAGAATCACATCTATAAACCATATAAAACATGTATGCACACATCATAGTTTGTAATCAAGGTCCACTCACAGACCGTCCTAAGTTGCCGTGTAATGACCCGTCCCGAGTATCGGGATTAAATATTAATTAATTCTGGTTTAGAATGACTAATCTGGGATTAGTTGAACGAAATCGGGCGAATTGTGCAAAATGACCATTTTGCCCCTAGAATGGGCAAAATGTTGACTTTTTGATCAGGCGATCAAACGAACTTTGACCGATGACCATGACGTAGTTCAGGACGTCACAAGTTCATAGACAGGTGGCACGTTCGATTCCGACATTCGAGGAAGAAGTTATGACATTTGGAAGTTGAGGGGCATTTTGGTAATTTGGTTAAAAAGGGGCCAAATGTTGACTTTTGACCCGGGAGGTCCAATGGACGAGGGACAAGGACCGTTATGTAGATCGAGTTGATACGAATCCATAGACAGGCGGCACGCCGAAATCGGAGGTTCGACGAGCACTCGAAGCCTTCGCCACGCGAAGCACTCGAAGCACTCAAAGCCTTTGCCATGCGAAGCACTCTAAGCTTTCGTCATGCGAAGCACTCTAAACCTTTGCCAAGCAAAGCACCCGGGAGCATGGCACATCCCACGGTAATCCCGGGGGGGGGGATTGGGATGGGTCGTGTCAAGTGGTATCAGAGCAAGTTTGCTCTTTTTGTGCGCGCAGGTCGAGGATGTGATGTCTCTTTGAACTGCAGATCGTTGTCAACCTGATAGTTAGGGTGTTGGATTAATAGTTAGTGAGAATGAATTATGGATAGTGGATAGATTGTGATTGGCCTGATACGCCGTGCGTTAATGTGATTCGGCCCAAGCGGGGTTATTTGTGATGAACTGGTAATGTGGGACCCTCAGTTCGGTCATGTGATATTAGAATGTCGTGCTGCTGGGCGCAGCTGGGTTCGTGGAATTCCACCCGAATTGTGATTTGGGAATGTGAATCTCAGTTGAGTAATGGTCCAAAATGTGACCCCTAGTGGTGATTGCTAGGGTAAAGGATGTTGGTACATCGGAGTTGGCCGATGACCTTAGTGGTGAGACCCACATTGAGTTGATGGTAGGATTGCAATTGACGTCTATACGATGTCAGGACCACGGGGTCGGTCGGATGGTGGATTGTTTTACAGAGAGCAGTTAGGTTTCTCTGAACCATAGGGTGTGATTGTGGAACCCTAGTATATAATGGGTTGAAAAGGTGAACTCTAAATGAGAACTTGTGCTGCGAAGAGCAGCTGAGGTCATGGATGACCATGTGGATGACTCCAGTGAGTCTAGTCAGAACTATGGGATTCGATCCACGGATACGGTTATGAGCTATTATATGGAATCCCGGGTTAGATCGGGTGATACTGTGATGTGTGAATACGGATCTCGATAGCGACGACTGTTGGTCGATATTCGTGTGGAGATGACTAGCTATCGAGGGTATTTGGTGTGGTTGTAGTTGAGAATTGGGGGACGTTCAGGGAACGTTCAATACCTTGCTGTGGAGTGTCAAAATGGTGGTACCCATAGTTGTGGGGTACGAGTAGAGGTACGGGATCGTCGCTCGGTATGAGCGGAGGTCCAGAGTTGTCAGATTTACACACTGTGTGCTAGTATGGATGCATGTGTGCTGCTACTGGTGTTGATGATAGTGCGTTGGTACTGGTACTAGCGCTGGTGCTGGTGTCAGTGATTGTGTTGACGATGAGCTATAAGTTGGGGTGTGACTCCGTCAGCATGGACATATGTTCGGTATTTGAGATTTGGTAGTGGTTGAGTGATGGACTGGATGGGACCCAGTGGAGCTTGCGATGTGTTGGGATCCGTCCCAACATTGATGAGATGACAAGTGATGAGTGCATAAAAAGGTATGATTGAGACTTGAGGAAGCTTGGGATGACGTCCCATATGTCATGAGAGTTAGTGGATTTGGGGTGTTGTCATCAACTCCGAGATTTGGTGTGATTGTATGTTTCTAATATCCCCAGAAAGTACAAGGAAATTACTGAAATTGGAAAAGCCGAGGAAAATCATTGGTGGTGTTGATGTGGGACTTTGTGATTGTGAATAACTTGGAAACTGAGTGTTGAACCTGTAAAGGTTGGGATGTGAGAACAAGATAGTAATGGATTGACTACAGACACGTGGATGTCCAAGTGAGTTGAGGATGTGGACAGTCCAGTGGTTGGACTTGACATCTCGTTGGGATCATGTCTGTTTCCAACATGGTTGGAACTTCATATTCGAGGAGAGGTGTGATTAAGGAGATGATAGGAGTGCTCGTTTCCGCATCGGTGATTGGTATTCTGAAGTCATTAGGGGTGACTTCTTATTTTCTGCCTTGGCAGATGATTGTTGTTACCAGTACGTTGAGCGTGTATTGGTGGGTGGACCCATGATTGGCTTTGTGTCATTGGACACAAGAATTTGTGCTTAATTCTGGATTGGTGGTGAAAAGCGAGGTCATCTTTCCACCAAGGGAAATTTGACGAAGTATTCAAAGAGGGTGTAAGACCATACGATCGGATTCCAGGTGGACGGCAAGCTACGTGAGCATGTGTGGATCCTAGGTGGATCTGGATTATGATGTTGTGGACATTGGGCATTGTGACGATCTAGGATCGTGATGTTACCGGTTGGGTGACGTGGGGATGGATTTGAATTGTGACCTTGTGGATCAGGTTAAGTGAAGAGCTTATTGCCTTGTCTTAAATATTTGGACATGGGAATGGTTGGATTGAACTTCTTTTCGAAGTTAATCCGGTGTGAGACGGTACTCGAGCCAGTTGGAATGTTTATGCATTGACTCGAGGATTTGACTTGTGAATAATGGGATTGGCTTCTTTCGAAGTCAATCGAATGTGGTACGGAAATTGTTTGTGCGACTATCTGATAGATTCGGAGTTGGTGCGTCTCGGTAGGCGTAAGTGAGATTGGCTACTCATTTGGCATGACTGGAAATGCCTTGGTGAGCATGCTTGGATTGGTACATTTTGGATGTACGTACCTTGTAAGTTGTATGAGGATCGATACTAGATAGGCTGAGTGGTGCCTAGTGACGGTACATGGGATGTACTAGTGGTGTGTGGTTGAACGTGTTGGTAATCGGCTTAGTTCCGATACCATTGGATTGGTTGTGATCGTGGACTGGACATTGGATACTGTGCACTGAGCAGAGTGATTTTGTTGGGTTCAGTGATGGTTTGAGCAGGTGCTCTTAGCCATGGATGGCTAGTGGAACCCTAGTGTTGAGATGTGTGATCACTGTTGGGCTGGTATTCAATGTGTTCCAGTTACACCACTTGATTGAGTAAGTTGACTGTATACGTATACTCAGGATGAGTGAGTTGGTGGTTAGTGTAACTACAAGTTGCTTTATGTGATGTTATCAAGCCGTGACTTTCCAGCATCTTGGTTCGCTGAGGGAATTAACAGTTGTGAACTTTGAGATCGATATATGTCGCAGGATTGAGCTTGCCCTACGAGGTGAGACTCTGTTGTTGATCTTACGCTACATTGAGAGAGTTGTAGTACGAGGTGATGTCACTGATTGGTTGATGATTGGAGCTTTACTAGGGTGGTAAAGCTTAGTGGTAACAGTTTGGTTGGTAGTGTCAGCATGGACTGACAAGTGAGATTTGGTAACTCCCTATGGGAGCAGATGATAGGATGTTTTAGTGATTGAAAGGAACTGTCAAGCTGAAGGAGTCAGCTTAATGGTGAAACTGTCAAGCGGTTTTAATGCGGATCAGGTGATTAATTTCACTCGAGGTGGTCGAGTGTTCTCAGTACGACGTGAGAATGTGATGGGACGCCTGAGTGTAGACGAGTTTTGTGTTGGTTAGTGGGTGTGCAAGTGTACACATGGTATGAGATCGAATTGTTTTCCACGAGGTGGATGTGGAATAAGGATAGTTGGAATTTCGAGGACGAAATTATTTAAGGGGGGAAGATTGTAATGACCCGTCCCGAGTATCGGGATTAAATATTAATTAATTCTGGGATTAGTTGAACGAAATCGGACGAATTGTGCAAAATGACCATTTTGCCCCTAAAATGGGCAAAATGTTGACTTTTTGATCGGGCGGTCAAATGGACTTTTACCTATGACCGTGACGTAGTTCAGGACGTCACGAGTTCATAGACAGGTGGCACGTTTGATTCCGACATTCGAGGAAGAAGTTATGACGTTCGGAAGTCGAGGGGCATTTTGGTAATTTGGTTAAAAAGGGGTCAAATGTTGACTTTTAACCCGAGAGGTCCAATGGACGAGGGACAAGTACCGTTACGTAGATCGAGTCGATACGAATCCATAGACAGGCGGCACGCCGAAATCGGAGGTTCGACGACGAAGTTGTGGTCATGGGAGTGAAATCGATTAACCTAACGAACCAAGGCTTCGATTAAAATAATATTAAATTATTGAATAGTGATCATTGTTGGTGGACACTTGGATGAGTGACAAGTGTCACTCATCCCTTGTTGTGAGACCCTAATCCGGATCTAAATCTGGATCATGTTTCCACTAATGATTTAAAATATCATTTATTTCCTTCTTTTAATCTGAGCCATCCATCTAAACCCCCAGATTTCATCTACACCGTTGATCTAATTTCCTTTTCATCTTTTAATCGATCAGACATGTCCTCCATCTCTCTCACTCTGATCCATCTCCCACCCGTGAACACACACACACACACGACTCACCATGGTGAAACAAACACACCATCACCCACTATCCTGCTCTTCCCTGTGCTCTAGTAAGAGACTGACCGTGTGGAGAGGGCTGAGAGACGACGGGAGAAGGAAGGGACGACGGTGGAGGAAAAACAGAGAATTTTGTACAATTCAAAAATGGAACTCTATGTAGGAAGATTGTTGATCGCGTTGGAGGGGTAGATGAAGTCCCTGAGGTTAAGACAAACAAGGTGGTAGCCACAGCGGCTAGGTAAGCCCCAAACCCGTGAGTTTGTTTTCGGGTAAAAATGGCAGGATGGGTTTTACTATTTTTCAATCGAACTGGTGATTAGGATGATGATCTTGAGGATGAAAAGAGTCTATGGGGATCAGTTGCAAAGGAAATAGTGGTCGGAGTTGGGAGCAGTCGACGGAGGAGTTTTGGCTGTGAGTTTCTCGATCAGGGAGGTAAGATTTAAACGTACTTTCTTGTTTTTGGTCCCATAGAACTCTTATTTGAACTTCGACGATCTTGTAGGTGAAAACCCCGTCGAAAATGGTTGAGGAATGACTGAGAACCGGCCACCGGTTCGACTGAACTGTGAACCCGGTTCGCAGAGGAAGACGATGACACTGTAGCGGCGCGTGGGTTTCATGCGCAGCCACTCACGGCGGCGCGTGACGGCGCGTGGGACTGATTCTCGGGGTGAGTTCAACACGACTTTTGTCCTATACAATGTAACGAACATTTTGGGATTGGTTTCGTGTCGATCGGACACCATTTCGATATTGTTCGGGACGTCCGAAGGTTTTGAATCAAGTTTAAAAATAGTTAAAAATTCGGGAAAATTACGGGACTTTAATAGGAGGTTAATGAAGAGGTTAGTGACCCTCTAATGTGATTGGACAGGTTTGGAAGTCCCGGTGATAATGGTATGGCCCGGGAAGGCCTAAGGCACGCGTATCGAGGTGCATCGTTGGACGGTCTGTGAGTGGACTTTGGTTTTATAAATCTTATGCATGCATAACTGTTTTATATGGATTATGATTGTGATTATATGATGATTGATTTGGAAATTTTTGAATTATATGTTTCACGCATTTCGAGGCTATTTACGTGCTTGCACGTAAATCGAGGTTTTCGACGTTACTCTGATTTTCCGGACTTATGGTTTTGGAAATGGTTGAATGAAATGGTTTTGGAACTAGAATGATGAACTCGGGCATGAGGCCCAACTGTTTTGGAAACCTCGGACTTGGAGTCCATTTGAGTTACGTAATCGGGCCGTGGACCCAGTTGCTTTATGAAATCGGGCGAGGGGCCCAGTTGGTTATGAATTCAGGTTGAGACCTATTTGAGTTATATTATCAGGCCAGGGGCCCAATTGATTTACTAAATCGGCCGTGGGCCCAATTGGGTTACGAAGTTGGGCGTGAGGCCCAATTGGTTTATAAATGTGATTTCGGGTCGGCGACCCTAAATGGTTTTGGATTTGAGAAATCAGATGTTTGGACTTGTGATGGTTTTATGGAAATTCCAGGAGGGGCCCTTATGATGTATTGAAATGAATTAATAAACTATTTTCCATAAACCATCTTGATACGAGGATTATGTGATGGTCTCCTCCAGGTGTCTGGGACACTGGGGAAGTCACGGTGCATTGCCTGCGAGGGGTCATTATACGGAGCTACCAGACCGTATGATGACTTAGGAGCAGGATTGCTATGATTGGACGTATGGGATGTCAGATATATGGACCCGGTGAGACCTCGGGCAGCACGCGTTGCTTATACCATGAGATATGACGTCTGGGACGTCGGGCGTCTGGGACGCTAAGGCATCTAGGATGCCAGGACGGTTTAAACGTGTTTTGCTTGAATGGTATTTGTGGTTATGGTTTTGGGCTGAGTTCCCACTTTGTTTTGGATTTACGGATTTTGGGCTAAGGCCCTAATGGCATATTTGAGTAAATGTTTTGAATTACGAATTTCTGATGCATGCAAACGTTTTACTGAAGGGCATAAATATCTTCGTGAAATGTGTTCTATGAACTTATTTATTTTCGTCCACTCACAGCTTTTATTGGTTTTAATGCCCTTCAGGTTGATCACGGACGCGAATGCAGCAGAGACCAGGATATCGCATGCCTCCTCCATCGATCCTTGCGCACTCTGGAAGCCCCGCTTGGGCAGTGGCTTAGGTTATCCCTTGTCTGACACTTCGTGTCAGACGGGAGAATGGCACATCCCACGGTAATCCCGCGGGGGATTGGGATGGGTCGTGTCATGCCGCCTCGATTTGCGTGCGTAAGCCTCCCCGGGCTAATCACCGACACCGGGACTCCCAAACCTGTCCAAATCACTTTATAGGGTTATTAATTACCTTATTAACCTCTCTTTGAAGCCCAATAATTTTTTCGAATTCTTAACTATTTTTAATCTCGATCTTAAACCTTCGGACGTTCCGAACAATATCGAGACGGTGTCCGATCGACACGAAACCAGTCCCAAAATGTTCGTTACAACGAAGAGATTAATTCACATGTTGAAGTCATCCCCAACGGACCCCCCACACGCCCTCACGTGCAGCACAAAGGGGCTGCGCGTGAAGCCCACGCGCCAGCACTATTCATCGTCTTCAACCTCTGGCCGACCGGTTTAGACCGGTTCGGTTGGACCGAACCGGAGGTCACGGTTCAGCCCTATTTCTCACTCATTTTCTATCCTTTTCATCCCATTTTAATCCTAAACTCTTATTCTTAATCCTAGGAACCTATCTAGATGATCAAAACAAGGGAAAAAGGAACAAGACCTCACCTTTTGATTGAAACAAAAATCGGCCCCCTGCAACCTCCCACCCCCGTCGTCTCCGGCCACCTCCAACCTTGTAACCGGTCCCATTCGACTCTCACAACATCCAGAAACAAGTTCCACACATTAAACACAAACGAGGGCCATCAAAACTCAATTTACAAAATTCAAACCAAAACTCACCGTTTTGGTCATCAGCTGCCTCAGACCACCAAGCTCCTCGAAAACTATCCCAATCAAGTCGCCTTGGTCCCTTGGTCTCAATAGAATCGAAAGGAACTCAAAACTACAATCAAAACTCAACTTTCGAATTTTGAAAACATAAGGTTTATCAGGTTACCTGAGCTATCACCGTCGTCCACGGCGGCCGGCCGTCTGTCCCTTGCCTCACCGGTTCTCTCTCAGTCCTCACCAGAACACAGAAATGGTTGGGCAGTGGGGTTGTATGCATTTGTGTGTTTGGGTGTTCATGGTTGAAGAAAAAATGAGAAGGGAGATGGAGAAGTCGTGCACGGGTGGGAAGAAAATATAACAAAAAGCGGATGATGGCTGATAATGGTATGAACGGTTAGGATGAGAGATGGAGATATAGATGAATGGTGGAGATGGGAAGTGAGTGGGATTAATTTTATATAATCTCACCTAATCCACCAATCAAATCCTAGATCCACTTTTTAGGGATAATGACCAATGGATGAGTGACTCCCACTTAAAAAGTCAACCAAGTAGATTTAGCCAAGTGTCTCCACCTCGTAATTCGTGCAATAGTTTCCCTGAACTTCCGTGAACCATAACTTTTCTGTTCGACTTCTGATTTCGACGTACCTTCTGTCTACGAGTTTGTATTGACCCGATCTATGTAACGGTCCTCGGCCCTCGACCATCGGACCTCCCGGGTCAAAAGTCAACATTTTACCCACGACCAGGGGCAAAACGGTCATTTTGCACCGTCCGTCCGACTTCGCTCAACTAATCACCAATTAACCTCACTAATCCTTCATTGGTTACTAATCTAATCCTGGAATTTGGGGCGGGTCATCACATTGTCCGATAATCCTCAACTAATTCCCGATTAGCCTTAATTAATTCTTGATTAATCTCGCTAATCATATAATTTTGGGACGGGTCGTTACAATCCACCCTCAAAGAAATTTTGTTCTCAAAATTTCGATCGACTCAAATCGGCCCCAAAACTATGATAATCCAACCCACAATACTTAACCATAACAAAACGTCAACCACAATCCAACGATCAATGTCCAAATTTAGCTAATCCTTCAGGACCGTATTCAACAAGCGTGTGACCAACTGTCACCGAAAATTTCAACACTCTATCCTCCAGTCTCGAATGAGACATCGACACTCGTCGATCTCACCTGTCACCTATGCAGGCTAATTTTAGGTTGAGTACGCCTGCAATCAGAATCCAAGTTGGCATCCTGCTGATAATCCTGCTATCTCAACCTGACATCTTTGCTCTCCCTAAGTCATCTCAAAGTGTGTGTCATCAAAACGATTTCCCACCTAAAACCATATCCACGACTAACTATCGTTCCCAGCTAGTAACTCACAGCTCCATTGCGCTTCCGTTGTGCAACTCTCTTGACTCGCTCTAGAGTCCCAATCTCGTACCTCGTGTCCCTCAGTGGTCAATGCTGTAATGCGGACTCTTCCTAGAGTCACATCACTGTACCTCGTACAATATCTGATATCACTTAGTGCTCAACGCTGTTACCCCGACTCTTCACGAGTCTCAAGCTATTACCTCTCACAGCCTATTGATATACTCAAGATGCATCAGGACCCCATCGAATACTTGCTCTAGCAGAGATTTTCACAACATAAGCACGAGGGTTCCCCAGGCCCATCCTGGCCCTAAGCTCCATGCTCACAGAATAACCGAACCCTCTAAATCCACTCTGCACTAGCGCACAGTATTCAATGTCTAGTCCTCGTACTCACTGTACAATCAACATCGGACCCCGTCCGATTACTATATCATATCATGTCCCTTATCATTTCCTGTCCGTGAGAGACTCAATCTGATGATCGTATCACATCAATCAGACTGCCCAACGTGCATACTCATAGGGGCACCCACATCACATCAAGCACAAAGGCACTACTTAGGCCTGCTCCCGAGTTTTACTCATGCAACGTCTGTCTACGTACCAATATCCACACACCCACAATCTCGGATCTCCTCCATCCATCACATGGCTAACATGCCAATCATATTCTAATACCAGAACCTATCTATCTTATCTCTACTCTAGACAGACCACATTATACTCAATATCCTCTCTAAGCCCTCATGGTCACCTGAAAAACTCCATAGATAGTCCAGCCAGTTCACTAACCAATCTCAAACCTGTCGGTTACTTACTACCGTCCAACAACACTCCACAATCAACTCGGTCATTGACCATCTCAATCCTTCCGATCATATTTATTCGCGCTCATTGTGATCCATTGCCCAAATTGGTCCAAAACATCTTGATGCCTAAGCATCTCAGCTCACATGTACTGTGATACTCAATCGCCTCAACCCATATTCATCTCGATCCTCTCAATCTATCGAGGATTCACACTAGCTCTATCGGTCCACATCACATGACCCATCACACCAGCACGAGTCCATCCAACTTTAGTGCTCACACCTCACCTCTAGTGACACCGAGCACTGTCCGCTCTCCAAGTCACTCAAATTCTCAAATTCGACTCACAGAAGCACACTCGTAGCACCCCACAACTCAGCTCATATATTCATGAGTGATGAGAAGTTCACTAAGCTGACACATGGTAAGGAATACTCATTCCGTACCAGCTCACTGTCCTACTATCTCGTCAAAACTAGCTCCTAGCTCACTGAGGAAATTGGGGACATCATAATACACGTCCCATGTCCCTTATGACCATACAGTCGTATCCTCCCAGCTTCCAAGCTGTCACTCTCTCGGACATCAACCACATGTCTCGGGAACCAATATGTCTTAAGATCAAGGCCTTATCTACCTTTTATCATACCATCTATACACATCCAATAGACGATTCCATCACCATACCCATCGGCATATTGGCTCACATGTCCCAACTCTATGGGATCAACTCATGCACACAACACTCATGCAATTCGACCATCACTAACTAGGATAGCTAGGGTGACTATCACCCATCCAGGCACACCCTGTGCCTTCCATAAACCAACCGCACTCAATCTCACCTAGTCACTCGGGATCCTCTCTGTCCCACTCAGTGATCACTACCACCGTGACTCGCATGTCGACCACTCAAGGCTCGAAGCTCGAAGCAACCCTCATCCAAGCTCCCTAAGTACCCGAATCAACCACTTGGTCATTGTTGAATTCTGTCAAAATCATCTCCCTCTGAGATTCCACATCCTCACTCGAGTCTTACTCTCAAGACCAGAAAGAACTCGATGAAGCCTCATCACCTCAATCGTTATCACACTCAGTGCGAATCGAATCTAACCAGAAATCTCTCCTCGTACCGAGAATCACCCATATACATCTAAACCAAATGCATGGACCTCACCTCTCGGTAACGTGTTGGGTTGCTGACACGACTGATGAATCCTCACCGTCTCAGTCATCACTGGGCCATAAGCATACCATAATAAGGTCACAACCTCTACTCGTACCTCGACAAGGGTGGGGCGAATATAACGTAAGAATGTTCCTTGAATGTCTCCCAACTCTCAATAGTCTCATCCACGTCCATCGACATCAATGTCTGTTAGGATCCTTATGAATATCGCTCCAAGAAACACTCCGCTATCGAGACTCCGCACTCATGCGGTAACACACCACATGTACCGATCACTCAGAACTAACCGAATCATGTCCTCAAGAGCATAGCTCAACGCCGGTACAATCCTCTCATAAGCGTGTAATCCACCGAGCAGTCTAACCCGGAATTCGATCCACTAGTACCACTATCCTAGTAACTTGTCCAATCAAATCTCAACTCAGGTCAACCACGACCTCGACTGCTCACCATAGCACATCAGGATAGATGTGCATCAGTAAGTCGACTCCGAGGGTCTTGTCCACTTGTAACTCTATGGCCTCTAGCCGTTGGGCCCATAAGAGACTTGGCCCCACTTAGTGTCTAACACTACTCAACCACGGCATGTGATGCCAATTAAAATCCATTCGGGATCCAACACACTGAAACATGGCATACTATGCCAATCAAACAACCAAGGCATACCGTGCCAACAAAATCTATGCCAAACAAAAAGCCTCAGATAGGTTCATTTCCGCCTAACTTTCCTATTTTTACCCTCACTACCAGTTTGATGATGGACTGTCTTTACCGTAGAGACATCACATCCAGCACAAGCGCAATAATCTAAGAGCAACATTATGTTCTGTACCAAACTGACACGACCCATCCCAATCTCTCTGGATTATCGTGGGATGTGCCTGCTTTCGTTTGACACCACATGCTAGACAAGGAATAAAACCGTAACGTGCTCGAGGTTACCCAGAGTATGCAAGGATCTGTGACGGCATGTGATGTCTTGATCTCTGCTACAGCCTGTATCCACGATCAACTTGGAGGGTAACAAAAACAAACCAAAAGTGTGAGTGGACAAAGATAAGCATTTATTTAAAAACCATTTGCCCAAATAAATCTTTCACCCTCCATTTTACAATGCATTCATGCATACCAATTAAAAAATATACTGTTCAGTGAAACATTACATACGGAAAACAAGTACTTTCCGGGTAATACCAACACAGGTTAAAACAAACAACTGGACACAATCGATCAGTCAAAAACCTCAGAACCCATTTTCATATCCGTCATCTGTCCCTATCGGTCAAATCATTTGTCTCTATCAGGGAAATCATCCATCTCTATCCGGTAAATCACTAATCTCTATCCGTCAATATCCGACATCGGTCTCATATGTAAAATTATCCGTTGGTCCACTGTCTCGATTTTATATCGCCACGCATGCGACTCAAATTTATACAACTGATCTACACATGGCTCTGGAGTCTACGACTTGACGTTTAGATGCGGCACTATGCTCGGAGTCCTTGACTCGACGCTTCAGTGTAATAACCCGACACTCCTGTAGGTAGTGTCATCGTGACTTCGCCAGGGAAACACATCCCTACCGGAGTCATAACCATCATCTCACAAGGTCCTCTTTGGGGAAACAGATTCCTGCCAGAGGCCCTCTCCGGGGAAACGCATTCTTGCCGAAGTCATATCTATAATCTCATAGGGTTCTCTCTGAGGAAACACATTCGTACTGGAGTCATATCCATCATCTCATAGGGTCTCAGCCCAAAACAAGTTTCCACAAAGCACATAAAAACGGTGTCCAGTTTCACATCAAACAGGGTTTGAATCCTCAATAGGGCCCTTGACCCGAAACATGGTTTCCAATGGACTCACTCTCGGAGTCCATTATCTTTCTATCTTTCAACTGGGTCACAAGCCCAAAATCATTTTAATAGGGTCTCAAGCCTGATCTACCTTCTCACGAAAATCCTTAAATCATTCATTTTCTAACCATGATCAAATTCACAAATCATCATCATCACTATGAAATCATTGCATTTCAAACCATGTTTATAAAACATCAAAACATATATGCATGCATCATTTAGAAAACAAAGTCCACTCAACATCGGTCCACACTGTGTGCTCCGAAACCCATGTCGTAAGCCACTTCAGGCTAATTCATAATCTCCGTGTCATCCGGACCTATCCAAACCATACCCAAAGGTCACTAACAACCTATATAAGTCCATATCATAGACCCTCACAAATCCTGGTACGTTCAACATGTCCCAAACACGCTTCTCGAGGCTAAAAAACTCTAAATGACCTATCCAATAGTCTCTAATCGACCTGAAACCACCATCATTGGATTCAGAACATCGAGAACTTTCGAACCTAACCAGTTTCACTTTGAAATTCGGTACATATACACCTTCATGGGCCATCAAGGGCCGATCAACAACGACCATCGCCAGTTAACGACTATCCATGGCGGCGGTCAACGTCAGTCAATGGTGGTCAATGTCGGTCAATGGCTGACGTCATGCTAATGTTAGCCTGACAAGTCTGACACCTGTCAGGTCTGGTAGTTGTCAGGTTTGACACGTGCCACGTGTCTGACATGTTTGTGCTGACTGTGTCTGATAGCTTGCCACATGGTAGCACCTGGTTTGCCACGTGGAGTGACAGCCTCTTACAGATGATGACGTGGACTACCATGTCATCATCGTCAGCCTTGAGATGGGTTGAGCCGTTTCTCTATAATGGGTCAAATGACTCGCGAACCCGACCTGACTCTATCTCCTTCAATACCCAACCATTTTTCACCATTTTTGTTCCTAATTGATCGTAATGATCCCAGGAAGGGATCCATGGAATCAAAATAAGCTGATGAGGTTTAAATTTTACCTTGAGAGCTTGAAGCTTTTCGGGTAAACTTCCGACTTGGTTCCTGGATGATTCTGGACACTGTTTGATCCTAAAATGTCCAACTCGATGAGACCCGATGGGGATTCTAGGAACAGCCGCGTGGTGTCTTGGGCCCGCTGGGGGCGTTGTTGTTCGACAGGGATCTTGCAAAGACTAGACACCGGTGTGGTGCCGGCCAAAAGGGGCTCCGAAGCCTAAGTTAGTATCTGAGTCCCAAGAGGCAAGTAAATACAGTGTTCTGGATCGGTTCTGAGTGTCTTACCTTTGTGAAGGGTTTCCTGGTATTTATAGTAGCCATAACTGCGGTAGGTGGGCTACTGTTGCGGGAGCAGGTGGTGCTTTGTGGCTGAGAGTTGCCTGACAAGCCCTGGACATCCGGAGGAGGTGCCAGCTGGAGTCCCAACCTGCCTTCGTCAGGGAGTTGGTATGGCAGGGTTGGTTAGGTGACTATCGCGGCCAGCTGGCGTTTGTACCATGTCAGGTGCCGAATGACAGGCCTGCAGGTTAGTGCCGATCGGCGCGCCACGGTGGGGTGCCGATCGGAGAATCGGTGGGTGTCCTTCCTGTCCTCGAAGGGCCCTGTGCTTAGGTGGTCGGTCGATATGGTATCAACATAAGTCCCCTAAGTCTTTGACTGAGGTGGATTTCCTCGGTCGAGGACTTGTGATGACAGCCAATGCTTGTCAACCGGCCGGGGCGGTGCACCCTGTCTCCTAGTAGCCCCCCAAGTCATGGATCGAGGAGGTGCACCGTATGTCCGAAGTGAATGCAGTCCCCGGTGCCGAGTCTCGGAAGTTGCCCTCCATGATGACCGGCAGGTCGTGGAGAGGCGCCAAGGGGGATGGCGGGGACCCGTCGGTTGCAGTGTGCGTGCCGACGGGGAGAGGAAGCATGCCGTCGGTGGAGGTGTCGAGGGACGCCGGTCGGCATGATGTAGTAAGACGTATTCTGGGGAATACGTGCATAGGTATGTACGTAGGTGGGAATGTATGATACCGATGGGCATACAGTACAAGGTATTCGTAGCCGAAAGGTGGCCGTATAGGCCTGGTGACCGTCAGATCGGAAGCGCGTATCTTGAGGCGGGCCAGGGGCCTATAAAAGGGGGTGGAAGCTTTTGACTTTTTCACTTTTTACTCAGAGCAACTTTGGAGTAATTTCAAGTGCCGACTGAATTGGAGCCTGCCGAGAGGAAAAGAGACACAAGCGAGACCAATTCGACCGAGCAAATATTACAGGTATAATTTCTGTCGAACGACATCTCTGCTCAGCATGTGTTCCGTAGCGTAGGTGGTTAGTTGTAGCTTCTTTTGTTTTGGTAATTTCTAGATGTCAGAGTCAGAGTCAAACAGTGGATCTGGGGTTAGGTCCCCTCAAGCTTTTGGCTGGGAAACACCGTCTAGTTCGGTAAGCGACGTGCCGAGCGTGCGCAGTGGGTCAACGTCCACTAGTGGGTCCACCAGTAGTGCGTCGTCGTCCAGCAGCGGTGACAGCCTAGATGAGGCTCTCAGGTTGCCGAGGAAGGAGGTGAGGCAACAGGGCGGATGCAGCATGTCGGGTGCCGACCGGTAGGGACCGAACGATCATAATCATAAACCCAAACCATAATGTACATAATTACCAAAAATCAAATCGTAATAGCGAAGGCTAATTGAAGTCAACTGATTTTGGACCAAGTAAACGTCCGTCGGCAGAGCAAGTAGATGCCGTTGGGATGACCGGTAGTGCCGATCGGCAATAGTGAATAGGCTACCTGGTTTTTAAGGACTAGACTAACATTTAGATAAATGAAAGAACATTTGGCTGGAAAGGAAAGTTCGACTGGAGATAGCCAAATCGAATTACAACAAAGCGTAAAGTAGTTTACATGGGGACGTATTTTTAATTATAAAACAACTTGAGATGATTCGCATGCCACGGGTGTGTAAGCGAGCGTCCATCCGTAGTCTGGAGCTCCTAAGTGCCCGGACGACAAATTCGAGTATCCAGGTAGGGGCCCTCCCACGTGGGCCCGATTGTCTCATCAGCACGCTCTTTAGTGGCCAGGCTAACCTTACGAAGGACCCAGTCATCGACTTGGAAACTGCGTCCGTGAACTCGAGAGTTGTAGTAGCGAGCAATTCGCTGTTTGTGTGCCATATTGCGGAGATTGGCCTGTTCACGGCTTTCCTCGATGAAGTTGAGAATTTGTGTGAGGAGCTCCGCATTCTCTTGTGGATCATAGGATAGTACTCGATATGAGGTCTCCCCAATTTCCACGGGAACGACAGCTTCAGTCCCGAAAGTCAAGGCAAAGGGTGTCTCTTGTGTGGATGTCCAGTAGGACCAGAGAACATCAGATAGGAGGTCGGACCATTGGCCTTTCGGGGTGTCGTGTAGTCGAGCCTTGAGATTGTGTTTGATGAGCTTGTTTACGGCTTCGACCTGTCCGTTAGCCTGTGGATGTGCCACCAAGGCGGAACAGAGCTGGATGCCATAGACCTCACAAAAGTGTCGGAAATGGGTGGAATCGAACTGAGTGCGATTGTCTGTGACGATCGTGTGTGGGATACTGAAGCGACAGATGATGTTTTGGTAGACAAAGCTCTCGATCTGGGCGGCCGTGATTTTTTTGAGGGGCTTCACCTCGGCCCACTTAGTGAAGTAGTCCACTGCAACGACCGCGTGTTCGACGCCGCCCTTTCCTCGTGGCATGGGACCGATGAGGTCCAGACCCCATTGAGAGAAGGGCCAGGGACTGAGAATGGGAGTGAGGCGCTCAGCAGGAGAATGAGGTACGGGAGCGCACCGTTGACATGGGACGCACCGTTGAGTGATGGCCATAGAATCGGTGCACATTGTGGGCCAATAGTATCCTTGCCGAAAAGCCTTATGTGCGAGGGACCTGGGCCCGGAGTAATTGCCGCAGATGCCTTGGTGGATCACCCGGAGGACCGCAATGCCCCGATCAGTAGGTAGGCACTTCAGGAGGGGGGTGTCGAATCCCCGTCAATATAAGTGGCCATGCGCCATATTGATTCGTGCGGACTAGCGTTGGATGCGTCGGGCGGAAGTTCGGCCATGGTGAGGTACAGTATGATGGGATCCATCAAAGAGGCTTCCTGTGTCGTGAGCTGGATTGGTTGCTCGTTTGTGATCCGGAGGGTTTCTTGACGAGTACGACGTTTGCGACCCACGTGGCGTAAACGGCCTTGCGGATGAAATGGATGGTGCTGAGCCGAATGATCTCTTCCTGTATGGCAAGCTGTCGCTCTGCGTCATAAGTCCGCTACTTTTGAGTGACCGGTTTGAAGGAGGGGCTGATGTTAAGCCTGTGGCAGATGAAATCCGTGGATATGCCAGGCATGTCGGCGTATGACCAAGCAAAGACTTCGCTGTTGTCCTGGAGAAATTGGATGAGTTGTGCCCTAACTTCGGGGGCGAGTGTGCTCCCAATTCTCACTTGCCGCTCGGGGTTACGCGGGCAAAGGGTGATCAGCTCCGTATCCTCCACGGGTTGCGGCTGCAAAACGGCGGAGAGGTCGCGCGGGTTCTCTGGGGGACCCGCCCGTATTTGCTCAAGGAGCTCGGAGTCAACGGGGTCGGCCTCGTAAGCAGCCTCGACGACGACCATGGTTTCTTGCTTGTCGTATGGGTTGAGCTTTGTCAAGGCGGTCTGATAGCAGGAGCGGGCTGATTGTTGATTACCGCGGACTTGACCAGTACCCATGATGGTTGGAAACTTCATGAGAAGGGCCCGAGTGTAGATAACGACGTTGAGATGGTTGAGAAGTCCCCTACCCAAGATGACATTATAAGCAGTGGGGCAATCGACCACCAGGAAAGTGGTGATGGCTGTTGCGATTTTGGGCGCGCTTCCCAGGGAGATAGGCAGGTAGATAGTGCCGAGGGGCATAACAGAATCGCTTGAGAAGCTGAGTAGTGGAGAACCAGCGTGGGTGAGGCTTGTGGAGTTGATGCCCAATTGGTTGAACGTGTCCATGAAAAGGACGTTCACGGAGCTGACAGTATCCACCAAGATCCGCCCAACATCGAAATTGGCTATCTGAGCATGGATGATCAATGGATCGTCGTGGGGAAGAACAACCCCCCGTTCTTCTTCCTCGGAGAAGGTGATGGGCATCCATCCTGCCCGTGCGACCTTGGCAGCGCTTCCATCCTCGATGTTGAAGATTTGGTGGTTGGATGTTGTGGCGCGCAGGAAGTTCTTCTTGGCCCGGTTGGAGGTGCAGGAGGAAGAGATGGTAGGGCCTCCACTGATCGTGTTGATTTGTGGCAGACCCTGCGCGGGGCGCGCGTGCTGGAGGAATTGGTTGATCTTTCCCTCCCTTACGAGTGCTTCCACGATGTCGCGGAAGGCCACGCACTCTTCGATGGTATGGCCGTTGAACTTGTGGTACTGGTAATACAGGTTGGATTGGATGCCCGGTCGGGGGCCAGGCTGTCGCGCGCGTGGTTTAGGGATTGTGCCCTCGATGTTCATCAAGACATTCTCGAGGGAGGTGTTTAGGATGGAATAGGTTTCGTACTTTGAGGTGGGCCCCGTGTGGGGTTTGCCTGACTGGTGGTGGCCTGATCTCTGCCCCTTGTTGTGGTACTTGTCCCTCCTGCGATGATCATTGTTGTACGTCCCCTTTCGTTTACCGGAGTGTGAGTCAGATCGGAGATCCGCATGCGCGTTATTGGTTGGCAGAGGTGACTGTGCCTGCCGGTTGCTGGGAGGTGGAAGGCGCGTACCATTCACGTCAGGTCGGGGTGCTACCTAGGGAGAGTTGAAGTGCTCCACCTTGGCATGTATTTCCGCCTGCCGCATGAGTTCATTGTAATCGTCCCAACCCTGGGTGAAGGCATGGTACTTGAAGGTGGACTCTCGCAGCCCGTTGCGGAAAGCTCGGTAGGCGGCCTTGTCATTCGTCTCGTGGCGTTTGGAGTATTCCAAGCTGAAACGAGCGGCGTATTGGCGTAGGGGCTCGCTATCTCCATGTCGGAGGGTTCCCAAGTCCTCGGTTGTGAGCAGTCGATCCGTCTGGCTAATGAACTGGTTCAGGAAGACCGTGTGTAGGCGGTCGAACGATAGACTGTGGTTCCAGGCGATAGAACCAGTTGAGCACGACCCCAGTGAGGGTGGAGCTGAAAATCAGGCATTGCACTTCGTCGGAGAGATTTCTGAAGGCGAGCGCGGAGTTGTAGTTGTTGATATGGGTGTCTGGGTAGCCCTGTCCATCATATAGGGCAATCTTCAGGGGTTTGACCTCCGTCTCGTGGCGGTACCGCATGATGCGGTCCATAAAGGGATCGATGTTGGTCCAAGGTCTGGGCAGTGTCCCAGCCTTGGGTCTGGCGGCTTCCAACTCCCGCACACGCTGGAGGAGTTCCTGGACAGCCTCGTCTGATTGGTCGGGCCGATCCGCCCCAATCGGTCGGTCGCCGATTGGATGATTTGTGCTACCACCTCTGGGCTTCCCCGGTTGTGTCGGTCGCCGCCCAGACGAGGTCGTGGTCGAGCTGGCATTGTCCTCCGGCTGGTGCCTGCCGACTGGCGAGAAGGGACTGCTTAGAGGCTGGACGGAGAGCCGCAGAGGCTGTGTGGATCGGCATGCCGATCCAGACCGTGACCGGGTGCCCTGAGATAGTACGGGCAGAGGCATTTGTGCCTGGATGCAGGGGTCGTGAGTAGGGTAAGTCAGACGGTTAGCCTGGGCCTGTGTCTGTCTCTTGTCGAGCAGTTCGCGGGCGTTATTTGTGTTCCCGAGAGGCCATGTAGGTAAGTCTGGTGGAAGAGCAGGCGACCGGACACTTCTGGTCGGAAGGTGTCACCGATCTCGACTCGGCAGGCATCGAACTCCTGCCGACGAGATGCAGTGGCTAAGGCCCGTTTGGTTGCCTCCCACTGCTCCTCCAGTTCCTCTCGTGTGGATTGCAAGATGGCCAGGGTGCTTCCATGCTGCTCACCCCACACATGGTTCCTGCTCTCGATGGCAGCGTTGCTCTTCCTGAGTTCGGCAACCTCCGACCGGAGGGTCCTCAGCATCTCGAGCATGTCCTCAGAAGGTAGGCTGGCTCGGGTTCGGTTGCAATCTCCCTGAGGGGTGTTGTTGAGCTCACCGTCATCCCATTCGGCGGACATTGTTCGTCGGCAGAGGGTTGAGCAAAGGTATGTGAGTTAGTGGGTGTTTACTGGTTCCCACAGACGGCGCCAGTTGTTTGATCCTAAAATGACCAACTCGATGAGACCCGCTGGGGGTTCTAGGACCAGCCGCGTGGTGTCTTGGGCCCGCTGGGGGCGTTGCTGTTCGGCAGGGATCCTGCAAAGACTAGACACCGGTGTGGTGCCGGCCAAAAGGGGCTCCGATGCCTAAGGTAGTATCTTAGTGCCGAGAGGCAAGTAAATATAGTGTTCTGGATCGGTTCTGAGTGTCTTAACTTTGTGAAGGGTTTCCTGGTATTTATAGTAGCCATAACTGCGGTAGGTGGGCTACTGTTGCGGGAGTAAGTGGTGCTTTGTGGCTGAGAGTTGCCTGACAAGCCCTGGACATCCGGATGAGGCGCCAACTGGAGTCCCAACCTGCCTCTGTCAGGGAGTTGGTATGACAGGGTTGGTTAGGTGATTGTCACGGCCAGCTGGCGTTTGTACCATGTCAGGTGCCGAATGACAGGTCTGCAGGTCAGTGCCGATCGGCGGGCCACGGTGGGGTGTCGATCAGAGAATCGGTGGGTGTCCTTCCTGTCCTTGGCGGGCCCTGTGCTTAGGTGGTCAGTCGATATGGTATCAACAGACCCCAAGGTCCTCCCTTTTGGTCTTTGTGAGATCGTACTGTCCCTAGGGATGACGTTTGATCATTAAAACAGCCCAACAAAACTTCTAAACCTAACTTCAAAATTTTGACCCATTGAACGGTTTTGAGTTTTACCTGGTCGTGGCTCCTAGCTACTCCGTTGTGCTTCCACCGTCCACCGCTATCACCGTCTGGTCTCCCTCTCTCACTTTCTCGTTCACACAAGCAACATACGATGAAGATTGGAGGGTGTTTGGGTGGGTTTTGGGTGAGAGGAATGAAACAGGAAAGGGGATACATGTATGTGGGATGGGAAGCAATGGATGATTCCGGAGATGGTTATGTGGTAAATATGGACTATTGGATCTATGAAATGGTTGTCGGTTGGATTTGTGTTTATGGATTTGGGCAGTAGCCCACTTGGTTTTGTATTTACGGATTTGATATTCAACAGTTTTGGGCTGAGTACACACACTTGGTTTTGAGTTACGGTTTTTGGGCTAAGGCCTTAATGGCTTGTTTGAGTAAATGTTTTGATTACTGGTTTTCGAGACATGCATATGTTTTTATGAAGGGAATAAATGTCTTGATGAAATGTATTTATGAACTTATTTATTTTTGTCCATTCACAGCTTTTGGTTGTTTTTAATGCCCTTCAGGTTGATCACGGATGCGACTGCAGCAGAGACTGGGACATCGCATACCTCCTCCATCGATCCTTGCGCACTCTGGAAGCCCCGTTTAGGCAGTGACATCAGGTTATCCCTTGTCTAACACTTCGTGTCAGACGGGAGCATGGCACATTCCACGGTAATCCCGGGGGGGGGGGGGGGGGGGATTGGGATTGGTCGTGTCACCACTTGTAGGCCAACTGCTTGAAGCTATAACTTTTGAGTAGCTGTTCAAGGATATAGTATCTGAGTGTCATCCACGTAACTCAACCACTCGAGGATACAACATCCGAGTGGCCGCCCATGGATGTAGCATCTGGACGTAACCCAGCAATCCGAGAAGGGTTGTTCACAACCACACAATCCACAAAGATCGAGAAAACATATATTTATATCACATATATATATGTATATATAAACACCTTTATGACACATGTATCACTTTCTTAAACCAAACCATGTTTCAAAAGTGAAATTAAGCCCAAAATTGATCTCATGAAAAACCTCGTAAAATGTACAATATAATAATTGTAAGGACATATCCCGAATTTATGGGATTATTTAAGATTAATGACAGATTATTAAGGATTAAGAAAGGATTATTCGGGATTAAATGAGGATTATCGGACGATTTGCGGTAAAATGATGATTTTGCCCTTAGAAAGGGCAAAAAGTTAACTTTTGACCCGAGAAGTCCAATGCACGAGGATCGAAGACCGTTACGTAGATCGAGACGATACGAGTTAGTAGACAGGTGGCATGTCGGAATCGAACATCGTACGGGAAAGCTACAGGTCATGGAAGGTTTCGGGAACTAGTCCTGATTGTACAAAAAACGAGATGATTGAATTTCAGTTTGTCATTTGTGGGCCCAAAAGATCTGGCCTGGACCAATAGATAAGTGACAATCCTTTGGCCCAAACCCATACATACATGCATAATTCCCTGTTTCCCTCTTTGTTTCATCCACCCAAAACCCACCCCCAAACCTCCATTATTATTATTTTCAGCTGAGACCAGAGAGGAAGAGAGACTTAGGGTGAGTGAGAGACTAAGAGAGGATGAGGGACGAGATAGAGCCGTCGTGGGCAGCAGAGGAACCCGCGAAACAAGGTAACCTGAAACCCATTTTTAGATTTTGAAATTCGATTCAAGTTCTGGACGTTTGGGATTGTTTTTTTATGAATGAGGTGTGTTCACTGAGTTGATACGAGCTTGTAGGATCAAGAATAAAAGAGAATGGACGGAGGAACCGCCTGGAAGGAAGTTGGAAACTTGAACCGTGAAAATCGATCGTGACAAGTGAGATTCCAGCCCTGTTTTTATGTTTTGAGCTTATGGATAGGTTTATGGGTTGATTACAAGTTGAATGGAAAAAGAATGGAGGAAAACTGTTGAGAAATGAAGAAGATAGGACCGGGTCAAGGTCGCGGGTCAAATATACCCGTTACAGTCAAATGGATCGACCCGTTTGAAGGAAGACGATGATGACGTGGCAGTCCATGTCATCATCTGTCAAGTTTGTCAAGCCACGTGGCCAACCAGGTGGTGACACGTGGGAGCTATCAAGTCCAGTCAACATTGAAGTGGCTGTGCCACATCAGATGTTGTTAGACCACGTGGACTAGTGCGATGATGCCACGTGGTAGTATGTCAGATGACATGGCAGGTCCATGTCAGCCATGTTAGACCACATGGACCAATGAAGTGGTGCCACATGGCAGTGTGTCAGGTTGTCAGAGCTGACCTGTTAGTGACATGTGGCACCAATGAGGGAATGCCACGTGGCAAGGTGTCAAACCTGACAGGTGTCAGATCTGTCAGGTTGACGTCAGTGTTGACCATGACGTCAACATTAACTTTGCTGACATCAGCATTGATGGTTGTTGAACAGCGCATTGGCACAAATTTTGTGATGAATTTGATCATGTTCGAAATTTTTCGATGATCTAAATCCAATGGTGGTGATTTCAGGTTGATCAGAATTTGTTTGATGGGCCAAATTGAGGTTTTTAGGCTTAGCAAACGTGTTCGAGACACGTTGACCGTTTCGGGATGTGTGAGGGTTTATGATTAAGACTTGTATAAATGGTTAGTGACCTTTGCGTATGATTTGTATTTTCTTGAGAGTATGGATTAGCCCCGGAGTGGCTTACATCGCAGGATTCGAAGCGCGCAGCACATACGGTCTGTGAGTGGACTTTATTTTATGAAATATAATGCATGTATAAATGTTTTATATTTTTTATGAACATGATTTGAGATGCATTGATTGCATATGCTTTTATGGACTTTGACTTGAATGATAGTCAAATGTGTTTTTGAAAAATAATTTGAATAACGAAATGGTTTTTAGATTTAGAAATATCTTTCGGGCATATGACCAGGCTCATTTATTTTTTGACTTAGAGTGACAGGACCCGCCCCCGAAGGACATAGATAACCGTGCCCGGTCCTGCTCCCGTCTGACAAGTCAACTGAAAGTCCGAAACAACCCTTCAGCACCTGCCAGACAAGGGAATTTTGCGCCTGTGCCCACACATACCTCCACCTCAGGAATAGCCTCGATCAACGCGCCACGACCTGAAGGGTTAATAAAACAGGAAAGGTGTGAGTGGACAAAATAACTTCTTATAAAAAAGCATTTACCAAAATATATTCTTACCCTCCAGTTTTCACAAACGTGCATGCATATCTTAAAACATGAGTAATAGTATGAAATTATTCAAGTATGAACAGTGGACCGATAAAATCAAAATACGTTTTCCCATGGTCCATAAAACTCATGTTCACCAATTCAGTTCAAGTTATAAAACAGCAAATCCCGGCTCTCAGGCCAAAACATGTGAACACCATCACCTGGCCACAAAGACCAAAAACCCGTACTCAAAACCGGTACGTAATCACAAACATCATGTTTCTAAATTCCATGACCACATTTTCCTTGAAACTCATTTTTATCAAATCAATTTAATATCTCAAAAAGTTCACAGTTTCCTTAAATCATTTTAACCGCTAAACCACGGTTTCCTCAAAATCATTTCCCATAATCCACAGGACTTATTTCCATATCCTGTTGCTTAGAGTCACATTTATCCCTGCAACGCGTGCATATCAATAGGCTCAAGGACCGCTCAAAATCCGAGCATCCGCTGCTGTGAACACATCACCAGTCAGCAATCCGTCGCTGTGAAAACCTCACCAGCCGACGATCCGGATCTCGTGAACACATCACTTACCGATCCATATAATCCAGCACATCTGATCTGAGTCAAGCCTCCCTCGGCTGCTCGACAAAGATCGTGCTACGTGACTTCTTCGGGGTAAACACTTCCATCCCGAAGGCGAGCGTTATCTCCAGGGTGCACTCCGGGGAAAAACATATTTTCTCCCGAAAGCCCTAAATATCCGCAACATATCACCATCACAAAAACCAGTGAAAAACAGTTGCATTTAAATCAAAATCATTTTCAATACAGGGTCTCAGCCCCAAGTCCCGATTTACTTTATAAATCCGAAAATCATCAATATCATCATGCAATCACATGGAAATATAAATCCAATCAGAAACACAATTCCATTGGATCCCAACCCCAAAATATCAATTTCACGTAAATCCGTGCAACCGTAAACCCGAGTTGCCACGATCACGTAAATTCATACAATCAATTACTGACTCATAATCCGAGTCCAAATATCATTTTCAATTTCCTGACTCATATCCCAAGTCAAAACATCATTTTCAATCCGGGCCTAACCCAAAACATCATTTGCACGTTCCTCGTAAAACGTGCCCGAAAGACTGATTAAAATAATCACAAAATCACGAGAATACCAAAAATCATCAAATTCATCAAATTCACATGTAACTCCAAATCCGAGTCAAAATCATTATTTACTTGGGTTCTCACGCCCACAATATCATTTTTAACCAATTTCATGATTTCTCGAAAATCGTGCCAGAATATAATAATATAATAATCATAAAATCGAGAAAATCGAGAAATCACCGAATCAAAGTATCAATCATGTCAAATCATAGAAAATCATATAAATAATCATTTTAAACCATATATACATGCATCACAGTTAGAAAACCAAAAGTCCACTCACAGTCCGTCCTAGCTGCCGCCTCGATATGCGTGCCATAAGCCTCCTCGGGCTAATCCGACCTCTTCGGGTCATCCTAACCTGTCCAAATCATATCCAAAGGTTACTACTAACCTATACAAGTCCATATTATGAACCCTAAATTTTTCCGGAAAGGTCAACGTGTCCCGTACACGTTTCCCGAGGTGAAAACCCTCGATTTGACCAACTTAACGATCTCCGATCGACCCGAAACCACTGCCATTGGATCCGGATCGTCGAAACCCTTAAAATAGTCCTGGTCCCACCTAAAAATACGCTCCCACGAGCCCCCACAAGCGGGTCAAAGTTTTAGTCAAATGTTGACCAAAAGTCAACGCTGATGTCATCAAAGTCAACGCTGACATCATCATGAACAGTAAGTCAACGGTCAAAAGTCAACATGTCAGAGTCAACGAGTCAACTCGCCGGTCAACGAGTCAACTCGCCGGAGACCGAGTCAACTCGACGGCAACTCGCCGAAAAACTCCATTGATGCCCCAAACTTCAAACTTCGATATCTCACTCGTTTCTCAACCAAATTCGACGTTCTACCTATGTAAATCCATCTACTCGAGCCAAGGATTCCAAATATCAACCCAGAAAATTCAGAAAGTACCTGGATTTTAAGTTATGGCCAATCAAAGTTTCGGCCAGATTTCCAATCATCATTCCGTTCACCTCCAACGTCCAAATTCGTCCCAAATTGCACCTACAAGCTCGTGAGAGCTCAAAGAACATCATCCTAAGCTTAGAATCGATCAACACCATCAAAATCAAAAACCCAAAATTTGAATCCTACGGTTTTACCTTCCAAAATTCCGGCCACCGTGCACAACGGTCCTTACCGTGGCCACCATTGGGTTCGTCTCAACATCCTCTCCAACTTTCGTTCACGGGTCATAAGCAATGGATGATGATTGAGAGGTGTTTGTGTAGGATTGAGGTATATGGTTTTGAAGAAAATAAATGAAGAAATATAGATGACGGATGATGAAGAATGCATGATAAGGAATGATTAAAAAAAATGGATTAATGGGAAACATGTTCCACAATTTAGGGCCTCAAAACAAGGGATGGGTGACGCTTGTCACTCATCCAAGTGTTCACAAACTCTGATCACTATTCACTATTTAATAATATTTTAATCGAAATCCCGGTTCGTTCGATTAATCGATTTCGCTCCCGTGACCACAACTTCGTCGTCGAATCTCCGATTTCGGCGTGCCGTCTGTCTATGAATTCGTATCGACTCGACCTACATAACGGTTCTTGGCTCTCGTCCATTGGACTTCCCGGGTCAAAAGTCAACATTTGGCCCCTTTTTAGCCAAATTACGAAAATGCCCTCGAACTTCCAAACGTCATAACTTTTTCCTCGAATGTCGGAATCGAACGTGCCACCTGTCTATGAACTCGTGACGTCCCGAACTACGACACAGTCATCGATCAAAGTCCGTTTGACCACCCGAACTAAAAGTCAACATTTTGCCCACGTCTAGGGGCAAAACGGTCATTTTGCACAATTCGTCCGATTTCATTCAACTAATCCCCGATTAGTCATTCTAAATCATAATTTATTAATATTCAATCCCGACACTCGGGACGGGTCATTACAACCTTCCCTCCTTAAAGAATTTCGTCCCCGAAATTCCAACTATCTGTATTCCACAATTACCTCGTGGAAAACAAATGGGCCTCACAACATGTGTACACCTGTACGCCCACTAGCCAACCAGAACTCGTCTGCACTCAGACGTCACATCACAGATGCACGTCGTATTGACTACACTCGACCACCTCGAGTGAAATTGATCACCGAAATTGGCAATGTCACCATTAAGCTGACTCTTTCAGCTTGACGGCTCCCCGTAATCACTAATGTGCCCTGACTTCCGCTCTCAAAGAGAGTCACCAAAACTCACTAGTCAGTCCATGCCGACATAACTAGCCAATCTGTCACCACTAAGCTTTACAGCCCTTGTAAAGCCCCAATCATCGACAAATCAGTGACAACACAACGTATAACAATGTTCGACAATGTAGCACAAGATCAACAACATGATCTCGCCATACAGGGCAACCTCAATCCTGCGATAGATACCACTCCTCAGTATCCACAACTGTCACCCCCTCAGCGATCCCAGATGCTGGTAAGGTCACGACACAGCAACATCTCGCCGCAAAGCAACTTGCGGTCACACTAACCACCAACTCACTCATCCTGAGTATACGCATACCGTCATCACACTCAATCAGACGATGTAACTGGAACACGTTGAACACAAGCCTAGCAGTGATCACACAACTCAACACTAGAGTTACACTAGCCAACCTTGGCTAAGAGCACCTGCTCAAACAATCATTGAATGCATCAGAATCACTCGGCCCAGTGCATCGTGTTCAATGTCCAGTTCACGTTCACAACCCAACCAATGGTATCAGAACTAAGCTGACTACCAACACGTTCACCAACGTACCACTGGTATAACTCGTATACCGTCACCCGGCACCACAAGTCTGCAAAGTATCGTACCACAAACCATGTACAAGGTACATACATCTATCCCTTGACCAGACTACAACCACCTAGGCCATAGCCAAACACGTTCCAATAATGGAGTCCATTTGCCTAAACCAGCAGTAGACAAATCGAAACTCCACCCATCCTCTAGTTCCAATTCCAAATCCGAATCCGCAATTTCACAAGAAATCCCGAATTCAAACCCAGACATCACATTTTTAATCCATGACCAAATCCGAATCCGAAATCATTATTCCGTAAGCTAGCATTTGGAATAATCATTCTGCACCCAAATCCAGTATTCCACTTTCAAGTTCCAAAATCAAATCCTGAATCGTCACCCAGAAATTCGGTTCCAAAACCCGAAATCTCGTTCACGTCCACTCGGACACACCCAAAACCGAACCTATCGGTTACCAGTTCAAACGAGTCACACATTACATCCGATTGACTTCATAAGGAAGCCAATCCCATCAGTCACTACTCTAAGGCTGACCAAAGTTGACCCTGTCGGAAACCTACTCGCTCGAGTACTATACCATAAGGGGCTCCACTTCGAAAAGAAGCTCAGTCCGTCATTTACGACTCACATACCGGAGTAAGAGTGATAAACTCTCTACCCAAATGGATCATCAGGATCACGACCCAGATCCATCACGACGTCAGCCAACCATGAACATCACGATCCTAGATCGTCACAATGCCCAATGTCCACGACATCACAAACCCGATCCACCTAGGATCCACACAGTTAACTACTAGGAACCATAGGGTCTTACACCCTCATCTAATTTGTGTATTGTCACAACGTTTGACAACCAACGCCCACAATTAAACAGTTCAGTCAACGACGAGACATGCCACGACTGTGGGTTCTCACTAATTACCTCGTATCTATCCTTGTCATCCCACCTAGGGAAAACCAAGGATGATCCAAAACAATGACACCAGTACTCATCCTACGTGGATGCAAACAAAACTCACTGCACTCCCCACGCCATGTAACCCATCATCGTCTGCCACCAAGCAGAAAATAAGAAATCACCCCCGATGACTTCAGAATACCTAATCCCAATACGGAAAAAACCCGCAATTCTCCTATCACCTCAAACACAACCTCTCACGATTCTGTAGGTCCAACCATGTTGAAACCAACGCACTCGGACACCAACCACGTGTCCCATTTAGACTGGTTACGGACACCAACCCAACTCGACAAAGTCATAACTCGACTCGTGACTCATCGTCAGCACAAACACCGGCACCAACACCAGCACTAACACCAGCACTAACACCAGCACACAGACAACAGTATCAGTATGAGCACACCGCGTGCAAAACTGACCACTCTGGATCTCCGCTCATAACAAGCGACGACCCCGTACCTCTGCTCGAATAGGAGAAACTCTGCCTCCTTCGTACCTAACAACTCTGGGTACAGTCACCCTGACAACTCATGTGAGAAAAGGAAACGTCCCCTGAACGTCCCCCGATTCTCCATAACCACTCTCAGTAGTAGTGCCTGCCACAAACTTGTGCAGACCTAACCACCAGACACCGGTATCGAGACTCCACATCTAATGGAATCATGTACCCGTACAGTACTCTGTATCCCCACTCTGGGGTTCCATCGACTTGTACCAACCCCGACTGTGGATTGCAGTTCCACCACTAAAGCTGACATGATTAGACCTGACACAATCGTCAATCGGTCTCGACTTCGAAAAGTCATTAAGAGTCAAACCACTCGCCAGCACACATTTCTGAACCAAACATCCCACCTTAGGGTTCCGCGATTACTACCTAGGGTTCCTCAAAACCCGGCAGCTCCTGAGACTTAAGATATTACCATGACTCATCTCGAGTCCTAACCGAATTCTTGACTCATTCATCCATGCCATCCCTGGCATACCCAGTCACCTAGTAAATTACTGCAGGTGAACCACATCATATACCACTTACAAAGCCTAAGGATACCCCAACACACTCTAGACGTTGGGAACTCACATTCCGCACAAGGAATTTACTGAGAATATTCTCATCCTGGGTCCAACCTACCCAATTGTGCTACCTTCCAAGACTCTGGATCCAATAAATCCTGGGACCCACAAGAATACTAATTCGACAATTAGTAAGCCGTAGTTACACTAATTAATATCTGACCCACAAACCAAGGTCAATTACATTCCGAGATTAATAACAAGGTCTCAAATACCCTAATATACCCATCTCACTACCAGGTCGTGCACGAGGCTCACGTTCCCGAGGTATGGCATGGCAACAGCATCAGAAACCTAGTGCTCTGATACCAATTTGACAGGACCCGCCCCCGAAGGACATAGATAACGGTGCCCGGTCTTGCTCCCGTCTGACAAGTCAACTGAAAGTCCGAAACAACCCTTCAGCACCTGCCAGACAAGGGAATTTTGCGCCTGTGCCCACACATACCTCCACCTCAGGAATAGCCTCGATTAACGCGTCACGACCTGAAGGGTTAATAAAACAGAAAAGGTGTGAGTGGACAAAATAACTTCTTATAAAAAAGCATTTACCAAAATATATTCTTACCCTCCAGTTTTCACAAACGTGCATGCATATCTTAAAACATGAGTAATAGTATGAAATTATTCAAGTATGAACAGTGGACCGATAAAATCAAAATACGTTTTCCCATGGTCCATAAAACTCATGTTCACCAATTCAGTTCAAGTTATAAAACAGCAAATCCCGGCTCTCAGGCCAAAACATGTGAACACCATCACCTGGCCACAAAGACCAAAAACCCGTACTCAAAACCGGTACGTAATCACAAACATCATGTTTCTAAATTCCATGACCACATTTTCCTTGAAACTCATTTTTATCAAATCAATTTAATATCTCAAAAAGTTCACAGTTTCCTTAAATCATTTTAACCGCTAAACCACGGTTTCCTCAAAATCATTTCCCATAATCCACAGGACTTATTTCCATATCCTGTTGCTTAGAGTCACGTTTATCCCTGCAACGCGTGCATATCAATAGGCTCAAGGACCGCTCAAAATCCGAGCATCCGCTGCTGTGAACACATCACCAGTCAGCAATCCGTCGCTGTGAAAACCTCACCAGCCGACGATCCGGATCTCGTGAACACATCACTTACCGATCCATATAATCCAGCACATCTGATCTGAGTCAAGCCTCCCTCGGCTGCTCGACAAAGATCGTGCTACGTGACTTCTTCGGGGTAAACACTTCCATCCCGAAGGCGAGCGTTATCTCCAGGGTGCACTCCGGGGAAAAACATATTTTCTCCCGAAAGCCCTAAATATCCGCAACATATCACCATCACAAAAACCAGTGAAAAACAGTTGCATTTAAATCAAAATCATTTTCAATACAGGGTCTCAGCCCCAAGTCCCGATTTACTTTATAAATCCGAAAATCATCAATATCATCATGCAATCACATGGAAATATAAATCCAATCAGAAACACAATTCCATTGGATCCCAACCCCAAAATATCAATTTCACGTAAATCCGTGCAACCGTAAACCCGAGTTGCCACGATCACGTAAATTCATAAAATCAATTACTGACTCATAATCCGAGTCCAAATATCATTTTCAATTTCCTGACTCATATCCCAAGTCAAAACATCATTTTCAATCCGGGCCTAGCCCAAAACATCATTTGCACGTTCCTCGTAAAACGTGCCCGAAAGACTGATTAAAATAATCACAAAATCACGAGAATACCAAAAATCATCAAATTCATCAAATTCACATGTAACTCCAAATCCGAGTCAAAATCATTATTTACTTGGGTTCTCACGCCCACAATATCATTTTTAACCAATTTCATGATTTCTCGAAAATCGTGCCAGAATATAATAATATAATAATCATAAAATCGAGAAAATCGAGAAATCACCGAATCAAAGTATCAATCATGTCAAATCATAGAAAATCATATAAATAATCATTTTAAACCATATTTACATGCATCACAGTTAGAAAACCAAAAGTCCACTCACAGTCCGTCCTAGCTGCCGTCTCGATATGCGTGCCATAAGCCTCCTCGGGCTAATCCGACCTCTTCGGGTCGTCCTAACCTGTCCAAATCATATCCAAATGTTACTACTAACCTATACAAGTCCATATTATGAACCCTAAATTTTTCCGGAAAGGTCAACGTGTCCCGTACACGTTTCCCGAGGTGAAAACCCTCGATTTGACCAACTTAACGATCTCCGATCGACCCGAAACCACTGCCATTGGATCCGGATCGTCGAAACCCTTAAAATAGTTCTGGTCCCACCTAAAAATACGCTCCCATGAGCCCCCACAAGCGGGTCAAAGTTTTAGTCAAATGTTGACCAAAAGTCAACACTGATGTCATCAAAGTCAACGCTGACATCATCTTGAACAGTAAGTCAACGGTCAAAAGTCAACGGGTCAGAGTCAACGAGTCAACTCGCCGGTCAACGAGTCAACTCGCCGGAGACCGAGTCAACTCGACGACAACTCGCCGGAAAACTCCATTGATGCCCCAAACTTCAAACTTCGATATCTCACTCGTTTCTCAACCAAATTCGACGTTCTACCTATGTAAATTCATCTACTCGAGCCAAGGATTCCAAATATCAACCCAGAAAATTCAGAAAGTACCTGGATTTTAAGTTATGGCCAATCAAAGTTTCGGCCAGATTTCCAATCATCATTCCGTTCACCTCCAACGTCCAAATTCGTCCCAAATTGCACCTACAAGCTCGTGAGAGCTCAAAGAACATCATCCTAAGCTTAGAATCGATCAACACCATCAAAATCAAAAACCCAAAATTTGAATCCTACGGTTTTACCTTCCAAAATTCCGGCCACCGTGCACAACGGTCCTTACCGTGGCCACCATTGGGTTCGTCTCAACATCCTCTCCAACTTTCGTTCACGGGTCATAAGCAATGGATGATGATTAAGAGGTGTTTGTGTAGGATTGAGGTATATGGTTTTGAAGAAAATAAATGAAGAAATGTAGATGACGGATGATGAAGAATGCATGATAAGGAATGATAAAAAAAAATGGATTAATGGGAAACATGTTCCACAATTTAGGGCCTCAAAACAAGGGATGGGTGACACTTGTCACTCATCCAAGTGTTCACAAACTCTGATCACTATTCACTATTTAATAATATTTTAATCGATATCCCGGTTCGTTCGATTAATCGATTTCGCTCCCGTGACCACAACTTCGTCATCGAATCTCCGATTTCGGCGTGCCGCCTGTCTATGAATTCGTATCGACTCGACCTACATAACGGTTCTTGGCCCTCGTCCATTGGACTTTCCGGGTCAAAAGTCAACATTTGGCCCCTTTTTAGCCAAATTACGAAAATGCCCTCGAACTTCCAAACGTCATAACTTTTTCCTCGAATGTCGGAATCGAACGTGCCACCTGTCTATGAACTCGTGACGTCCCGAACTACGACACAGTCATCGATCAAAGTCCGTTTGACCGCCCGAACTAAAAGTCAACATTTTGCCCACGTCTAGGGGCAAAACGGTCATTTTGCACAATTCGTCCGATTTCATTCAACTAATCCCCGATTAGTCATTCTAAATCATAATTTATTAATATTCAATCCCGACACTCGGGACGGGTCATTACATAGAGTATAGTCAAACGTGAGATATATCGGGTTGTGACCCAGTTATGAGATTTATGAAAGATATTTCAGGCATGAGACCCAGTTGTGGATTTGATAGGATTCGAGGAATCTTGGATTTATGAAATATATTTCGAGCATGAGATCCAGTTGTGGATTTGATAGGATTCGAGGAATCCCGAGTTTATGAAGTGTTGATAGACACTGTTTTCGGGCTTGTGACCCTATTAACGATATTCGGGCTTGTGTCCCTATGATTGTGAGTTTAAAGACTCAGATTTTATTATAGGGCCTCATGTTGTGAATATGTTTCCCCTGAAAACACTTTGGAGATTATGCTCGCCTCCGAGGTACAGAGAGGTCACGATGCGCCCGCTGTCAAGCAGTCGAGAGAGGCAGCAGCCGAGAGAGGCTCGACTCATAAGTGCGGTATATGAGATTGATCGATGATATGTTCCCGACAATCTGGTGATTGTCGGCCGACGATGTGTTCACTACGACATGTTCAGGATCATAGCAGTCCTTAAGATTATGGGCACATGTTGTTGGGATTGGAATTGTGATTGATGATGAGGATGGGCTAAGATCCCACTTGGTTGATATTTGGGCTAAGGTCCCACGTGATTTGATTTTGGGCTGAGACCCGGTGTGATTTGGTTTTGGGCTGAGACTCTACTGAGGAAATGGCTTCAATTGAGAAGCATTTTTCACTGTATTTTGATTTGAAAAGCAATACGTATTATTTTTTAGAAAGTATTTGAAATATTGTTTTCTGATGCATCTTTTACGTGAAGGGTATAAATGTCTTTTCAATAAAGTGTTTTTATAAATGATTATTTTTGTCCACTCACGGATTTTATGTTTTTGATACCCTTCAGGTTGATCGCGGATGCGGGCTGTAGCAGAGATCGAGGCATCACATGTCTCCACAGATCCTTGCGTACTCTGGATAACCCCAAACGGGTTACGATTTTATCCCTTGTCCAGCATATGGTGCTAGACGGGAGTAGGCACATCCCAGGAAAATCTAGGGGGATTGGGATGGGTCTTATTAATAATTTTCGTAAAATCATTGAAAATGACATAAAAATCACAATCAAATCATCATCAAGAAAATCACACAATAAAGTACCTAAAACATGCAAATATGCATGCATAATAGTTTTAAAAAATGAAAGGTCTACTCACACACTGACCACATAGTCGAATTACGGATTGCACATTCTTCCGTAATTTTCGGGAATGTCATCCTATTATAAATCATTCATAGCGGTTACTAACATCCCAAATAACCTTATATGTTAGTCCCCTAATTTTTGGGATTTAGAAATGAAGTTAAAACATAAACATACACTTCAGACACGTAAAACTTCCCCGAGATGGTGTCTGATTGACTCGAAACCTATACTGTTGGATTCATAACATCGAAAATATGAAATTTCATGTTGGATGGACGTCGATGGATTACCGCACGCGCCCCCACTCGCCGCCCAAGTCCTTTGCGTGTGGGCCTCACTTGCGACACTATTCATCGTCCTTAACATCCAGCTGGTTCCTGGTTTCGGGTCTTTCGACCCGCAATCTTGATTCGTTTCTAAAACGTTCCATTCCCACTCATGTCTTCGAATTAAACCCATGAAATCGTTCTAAAAACATCCAGAAACATATCTACGATTCCAAAACGTAAATTCCTTACCTTAAACGTAGAACCCAACTTTGAAGCTTTCGGCTAAAATTCTTATTCTTTATTATGGTGTTTCCAGCGTCCAATCCTTTAAGATTTTGGCTCGTTATGATCGTATAGACATACAAGGGGTATCAATAGGCTTGATTTCAAGCTTCCACATCGAAAACACTAACTGTGAGTTCAAATCGCCACGGGTCAACATTTCCGGGTTCTCTGGTCTGCTTAAATCCTTCCCTATCTTTCTAAGTTTTCTTGCTTTCCTTCCTCTCTATTTCTTCTTTCTCTCTAGTTCCTATTTCCTCTTTTCTCACAAGTTGAATTCTGGGTTTTTCATTCCTTTTCAAAACACACCTAAATCATACATATATAAAAGCACACCCAAACATATACATACTTCAATACAAAAACACATACAATAACAAGAACAACCTACATAGGCGGTGCACCCAATCCCAAAAGATAAGGACATGTGTCACTTCCTCAAGTAATCTTCAAAATATCTCGAAAATTGAAATTGGAATCCAATAACATAATTCAAAAACAATAATCGTCATCTTGAATAATCATAAATTCCAAAGCTATTTTTCCTTTTTTGTTTCCTTTCTTTTTCAAGTTTATGACTCCATTTCCAATACTTTTATTGATTGTAGGCGATATCAATATCAATATTGAAATATCTATCGATTAACCGTAAATCAAGCTATATATATTTCCATCAAAATCGATATTTTTATCATTAGATATAACTATAATAAATAGTTAATCATATTTTGAACATTTTCTCATATGCTAAAACACTATTTCTATATATCATTTATATATAAATTAGGTTTATGATCAAATTATCCCCGCAGCAACATACGGCATATCTTACTAGTATTGAACTAAAATCCCATAGGTCTACCATAATTCCACCATTTTCTCTTCTTCCAAGCCATATGGCTGCATCTTTGATCTTGTTTTATCTCTTCTTAATTTGGGTTCAATTTTCTTCGTAATCCAAGTTTAATTTCCTACGTCTTGTTTTGAGCAAAAGAAAAAATAATTTGTGTCAAAACATTATTCTCTCAACAATCTAATTTGTGTAATTTTATAATTTATGAGTATATTGTATATTTTAGTTTTCAATAATCACACCATTATAAACTACATGAAAAATAGTTCAATCTATAGCTCTATGCATTTGAATCACTTAAAAAGGTTATGAAGCATAAAAGTTATGCATATTCTTGAGATCTAAGGCATTTTTTTTTTAAGAAATTTAAGAGATTCCATTATAATTGTATTGAAACAACTATGGGGCTATTATGGAGTAACTATGAAGGCACTTTACTTTTTTTTTTTTTTTTTTTTGCATTAAAAATTTCATTATAAAATTGTAACACATAAAAAATTATATAGATAAATAAAATTGTAATACATTAATGTCAAATAACATAATTACATATTACTTTAAAGTATAAAATATTTTATTTTACTATTTTATACTTTTACTTTTAAAAACGTTATTTAAAACGCTCCTTTACATTTCCTGTCTTTTCTACAATGAAGTGTTGACGTGGCAGAGTTTAGATTCTACCAAGTAAACATTTTAAACTTCAGTTGAAGAATATAATTGACAACACCATGCAATTAACATTTTAAGCAGTCATGGAGAGCCGATCTCCTAGAACTTCGATCCTTATACCTTCACGGATTTTTCTTATTCGACCTTCTTATTTTTCTGCATTTTTTTTTCTTCTCCAATCCTTATGACCTTATGTCTTCACACCTAATAATTTTACCCTTTCAACTTAACATAGATATGTGAAAGTAGACCTCTAAGAAATTTTGGGATTAAAATCGTATTCAGAAAATATCTTGGATCAAAATCGTGTTTATGAGACATTTTGAAATTTAATTTGATGTTCAGAAAATATATTGAGTAAAAATTATTAAAAAATTAGTAATTGATGGGACACGTTATTGTAGAGAAGACGAAAAATTAATGAAGAATTTTGGATGTAATATTTAAAAAAATATAAAGTAGTGATGTGAAATATTTTAATATACGTGTAATTATGTTACTTTTGTAAACCATGTAAATCAGATGTGATTATGATATAATGTTTTAAAAAGAATAGAGCAGTTAAGTAAAATATTTTAAAATATGTGTAATTCTTAAAAAAAAAATGAAACTTGAATCCGCTTGAGTAGCAAAACCGAGAACATCCTAGAAACCCACATAACCAAATGGTCCAGGAAACGACCAAACTTGGCCACTAAATTAGAAGAAAACAAAAACCCAGATAATAGACAACCATAACTGTTAATTCGTGAGGGTCCATATGGGGAGAAAATAAGGCGGAAGAGAGAAAAGGCAGAGAGAGAAATGAATAGAAGAAAAAGGCGGTGGTTATATCGCAGGATTTGAAGATGGCGGAGACATGTCGACGACAGAGAAGAAACTCTAGGATGAGGTGTCGCAACTCGCAACTCGCAACTCGCAACTCGCAACTCGCAACTCGCAACTCGCAAGGAAGGGAGGCGGCAGCGTATGAGAGTGGCGATTTTGTCGCAAATACGAAGGCAGGAGTTTATAGAGCCCAAATCATCCAAATAACAACCCAACCGTGAACAACAGCTTGTCAATTGACATCATACAAATATACAAAACACAAAAAAGCTGCTAATTTCAGGTTGAAAAGGAAAAAAAATATATATTACCAACACATTTGAAGAACAACCAATTGGAAGAACACCTGAGATGGGCAAGCAAAGTCGAAAAGAGAAGGAAGACAGCGCAAGGAAGATGCGTCGCAAATTGGGAGGCGGCAACTCTCGAAGGGGCAAACGGTGGGAAGATGAGGAAGAGATTGACGAGGTGGGATTTAGCACAATAAAGGAAAACGGTGCGCAATCAAGGAGGAAGATGAGCTGATGTGGAGGGCAGAATAGCCACTTGACAAATTAAACGGAAATGTACGGGAGAGTCGTGTATTTTAAGTTGCATTTTGAATGAATGAGACAAGACAAGTCGAAATTTGAAATTAGAACATTTAAATATTTTTAGATATTTTAAAAATATGTGCGTTCAATTAAAAAATTTAAATATTTTTAAAAATTTTAAAAAAATTCTGTTGTATTCAATTAATGCTTTTGATGTTATTAAAAAAGTCAAAACAAATATTGAAGTATTCAATTATGATTTATTTTATAAGGATTTGTTTAAATTGTGGATTTGGTGAGATTAAACGTTAAAAATATACATATGATAAGATAAAAAATATTTAACCTCAAGTTGAGGAATTTATTTGTGAACTTCATAAGACATTTTTCTAAAAACGTTCCCTTCTAACTTCCCTTTCTTTCAAGAAGGTTCATCCCATAGTAAGAACTAAATTGAAAAAACATGCGTCAAAAGATAGTCACAAGTTTATTTTAGTGCATAATTTTTGGCATAATTTTGCAATTTTTTTTTCTAGAAATCATCACTTTCTTAAGGTTTTTCATCACCAAAAGTGTTTTTCAGCTTTAAATACGAAAATTTTAAAGTAATTTCATATTTTTTTAGAAATTAAAAAAAAAATTCAGAAAATTTTAGAACCACCTTAGAACGATCTAAAGCATCCAATATATTCAAAAGTATTAAATAAATCAATTCTAAGGTATGGTCAATTCCAATAGAAGATATGTAATACAATTGCTGCTTAATGTGTGATTCAAGATGATGACGATAAAGATATAAACTCAGTCATTAAGGTTCAAATGAAAGAAACCATTGCAAGAAGAGAAAATAATAGAGAAATCACGATATCTTTGTTAATATATATCTTTCAAAATTGTCTAAATAAAAAGAAAGTCCAGAATATAATTTATAAAAAGTGCTTGGATAATACTTAAATATCCATACCAATTTAGATTTTTAAAATGCCTTTAAAATTTGTCATTTAAAAAATATCTTTATATTTTTAACACTAAATCTCATCAAATCTACAACTTAAATAAATCCTTAAAAAAAAATCATAATTGAATACTTCAAGGCTTATTTTGATATTTTTAATAATAATTTTAATTAAATACAATAAAACCTTTTAAAAATATTTTAAAATATTTAAATATCTTAATTAGATACATCCGTATTATAAAATTTTTTGAAAATATTTAAATATCCAAATTGAATGGCTAACAAGTTTTCTGTTTATTCGAAGGACTCGATTAAATTGGGCGCCGCTTTAAATTATAATTTCCCGCCATTGCTTTTATTGTGCCAAATGGTTTAGAATTTGGTATGAAGAATGAAATTTGGTTGCTGAAGAGAAACGCAGCTTGTAAACTGTTGCTTATCGATCACACTGAGAGGTCCGAGACCGGTTCTGAGTCCGAGAGAGGGAGAAAAGAGTCAAAAGGTCATAACCCTAAAAAATGGCGACGTGGCATATCGTCTCCGATGCCGACAACAATTTCCGATGGCATCGCGACACCAAATCCGAACCGCCAAACGGCGCCGTCTACCATCCCATTCTTAGGCTGCCTTCCATGGGCAATCTCTTGCTACAAGGGTGCTCGGAGCTTGCAGAGGCTCAAACTCAGAAGACTCAAAGTCAGACAAATGTCGTGGATGAAGGCGTTGGGATGTTCCGTAACGGTTTTGGAAGACCGGTTGCCGTCAAACAATCGTCGTTGGCCAAAGCATCGTCGCTTCTAGGCGCCCAAAATGGAACAGGTACGCGCGCTACCCAATATATTTTAGGGCACTTGGTTATGAACATTCTCATTGATTTCAATTCCTATGATTCAAATATGCAATGCCCAAATTTCAGTTGTTGCTCCTGCCACCTGAGAAAGAATGAAATAAACACAAAATTCGATCTCCAAATAAGGAAAATTTGTACTTTCGGACAATGTTGTTAGCATCTAGCTGCATCTCTCGCAAGAGACCAAATTTGCTTATCTTAATGTGCTGTACAGGTCAAGTGCAAGCTACCAATAGTAGAGGTGGTTTATCAAATTCCCTTTTCCAGACTGGCTCTGGAAAAATGGTTAATATATCTTCAGACGGTCTTCTAAAGGCGAAGAGATTGCTTGAATTGGAAGACAATAATGATCACAGTGAGCTTCAGGGTTCAAACAGTGCTGGGGTTATGGGTGCTCCATCCGTTTCAAGTACTCCATTAAATAATGACAAGGCTGTTTCAGTGCATAGTAGATTTACAAATGAGGCTGATCAAAATATTATTGCACCTGAAAGGTTTAACTTAACTCCGGAAAAACCTTCATCAATCAAGTTCAATACAGCTGGAGGAAGATCGATATCTGTTTCTACTGCTGCACTACAACGTGCAAGGAGTTTACTTGGTGACCCAGACCTTGGAAATTTCTTGAATGAGAGGAATGGAGGTGACCCGGTTATTTCGTTCTCAAATGGTAGAGGGCATGATGATCACACTCCCTTTTCCCATCAGAAAGTGACTATGAACACCTTTTCAACTAAGAGTTCTGTATCTCCTTTGCAATCATCGTCTAATCAAGTGAGCTCGCCAGCTATAAATTTGGGCACTAACCTCATTGCCCAATTTGATGTTGTTAGCAATGAAAGTAGCTGCCGGTCAAACAACAAGTTACCTTGTCGGCAAAAGGCCCTTCACAATAAACCTCGTACCCTTAAGACAGTAGAAAACAATTGTTTGGAAAACGGTGTTGTAGAAAACAATTGCATGGAAAATGGTGCTGGTTTGAGGACTAATCTTGCTGCAAAAGCACTAGCCAAGCCTTTGGTTGATATTTCAAATACACCTGGCACCACCGCCATGAATAATACACAAATGACTAATGTAAAGAGGAGACTTGGAAGAGGTTCTGTTTCTCCGTTCAAGAAGCCCCGCACTTCCAACTCCTCCTCCACTCCTTTGCATAGGAATGTTCCACGAATTCGTAATGGTAAAGGTTAGTTATTTCTGAACGAGATTTGTTTATATTAGTTACTGAAGATTATGGTTTTCATTTAAGCTACTTTTCATTCAGGTTTGTCTACTTTGTCCTCTGACGACTCATGTTCCAAAAGAAGGGTTTCTACTCGATATCCTTTCCCAGTGGCTAGAATATATGTAAAGAAATATTTTGGAATGCAACCACCTGACCAGAACATGGTATGGAGTGTAATAATTCTACTCTCTCAATAGATTATCTGTACCTTGGCACTGATACCATTTTATGAATTAAAATAAATTCAGTTGGAGTATTTATCAGATTGGACAAGAAGAATAACATCAACTAATGCCGAAAAGTACATGTTTCTTGATGAATCTGGCTTAAACTGCGTAGGAGCAGAATCTTTTGTCCACATGTTGACCTGTTCTGGAGCATCAATGCAATATATTTCCAGAGAGTAAATATTCCTGTCCTTGAATACATTTCTTCAACATCCCTGACTGAATATATTTAGAAGGAAAGAGTTCGAGTTCATTTCTCTTCACATTGTACATGTAATATAAACAAATTTTGGTGACGCAAGTTAGCCTTAAAGCTTTCAAATTGAAGAGATATGAAAAGTGAATACTGGGTTAGAACTCAGTCACATCTAGAAGTTGTACATGCTATTAGCACGATATCATGGATTGCTTGAGTTATCATCTTGGATTTGCAACCTTTGAATTTTCGTGTGCATTTCATCAGTAGGATGTAGTCCATTGTATGTATCTTAGTTACTAATCAGCCATTTGTTGAGCATTCTTATTTATTCATCTATCTAGGTGGGTGACAAATCACTACAAGTGGATTGTCTGGAAGCTGGCTTGCTATGAGAGATGCAATCCAGCTAAATTGTTTGGAAAATTTTTGACAGTCTCAAATGTACTTGAGGAATTGAAGTACAGGTAATTCATAATAATAAGTTTATATTATAGTTGTACAGTTTACTCTTGGTGCTCGTTCGGCTTCTGCAGTATCAATATGTAATGCATTTGCGCAGATATGAAAGAGAAGTGAATTATGGTCAACGATCTGCAATTAAGAAAATTCTGGAAGGAGATGCATCGCCTTCTTCGATGTTGGTTTTATGCATTTCAGCTATTCACTCAAATTGTGACCCAAATATTGAGACTAGCTCCAGAGCTGAAAATGGTAGTGCTGCAAAAGTCGAGCTTACCGATGGTTGGTAAGTAATTAACTTCATAAGCTTATGCTATATTTGGAGATGACATTTAAGATTATCCTGTCTCACAGGTATTCTGTGGATGCTGTTCTGGATGAACTCCTGTCAAAGCAGCTTGCTTGTGGAAAGTTATTTGTTGGACAGAAACTTCGGGTAACTAATATGCTGCTGTATTGTTCTTAGTACGTCTTCTTTGATTAAAGCAGCTTGTTCAGAATCGGTACTTGATTATAGTTTTTCATGTCTTATGAAGATTTGGGGAGCAGCACTCTGTGGCTGGGCTGGGCCTGTTTCACCGCTTGAGGTTTTCACTGGTTTTTAGATCTATGGTAATTGATTTTTTTTTTACTTGTTACTATTAGAGTGAAATCTCGGGTTTCTGCTTCAACTTCAGGTGTCAAGAACAGTTAGTTTACGGCTGCACATAAATGGAACATATAGAGCTCATTGGGCTGACCGATTGGGATTTTGTAAGAGAGATTTGGTTTAAGATTTTTTTATATTATAGTCTTGCACAGGTTAGTGCTTGAACTGTTTTATCTTATTTTTTTTTTCTCATGCATGATTGTAAAATTTATTCCTATAGGTAAAGGTGTTGGTGCTCCCTTAGCATTTAAGTGTGTCAAGAGTGGTGGAGGTCCAGTCCCTTGCACTCTTCTAGGAGTTACGCGAATATACCCTGTTCTCTACAAAGAGAGGTCATTTGTGAAAACTTAATTTTTTTTTGTTTTTTATTTTTTAGTTTTTACTTAAGATGATATTGTGTGTTCTTAATGAGGAGCGTAATCACTGTTTTTTTTCCCTTCTAGGTTAAGTAATGGAAGATCTATTGTAAGATCAGAGAGGTTGGAGACTCAAATGGTGCAATCCTACCAACAGAGGTGTCTATTCTAGCATTCTGACAACAAGCCAACTATAACTTAATTTCCTTTTTGAAAGTATTTGTATGTCATGTTTCCTTCATTCACTAAAAAGAAAGAAAAAATCAGATGTTTAGCTTAGCCATTTAAATGTTCTCCTGTCTAGTTGCTTTTTGAGTCTTGTTTCCTTTCACCTCAATTCCAACATTTTTCCTTTTTATTTACAATGTTATTTGGATCACAGTGGGATAATTTCATGCATATCTCGTGTATGTATGGTCATCATTGGAGTGTACACAAAAAGAAAAAAAAATGTCTAAGAGAAGAATCCTTAAATCCAAATTAGCTTCAATATTTGATGCATTCTACACGACGTCTCTAGATAATTAAGCCTATTTTTAAGACAAACCGTCAAATGATTTCTTACATAATTTGATTATTTCATACTGTTCTAGATAGTGCAAGAATGCATGACTAAAAATTTGCTAGATTTAAGGGCTAGTGATGAGAAATTTAGATACAGAGAATTATTAATTATTGAGATTCAAATTCACGAGAATTGTAATTTGTTTTAGACATATATGCTCAGAATTCCAATGGATCTCGTATTACAAAATACTTTTATGTAAAGCAAAATTACACTTCATTAAATCAAAGTTAACACATTTTTATAATTTATATATCAAAAATACAAATTATATATTATTACTGTTTTATAATGAGTATCAAATGCACATTTAATGGTAGATATCTGGTGAAGTATGCACATGCTTCAGAGTTATTTAATAAAAAAACTGATTTATTTTTTATGTTGTTTCAGCAATTTTCGTAAGGGGTAGTGGCATTTTTATGCAAGAAATGAGAGAATACTCTCTCTCTCAGCATTCTCTCTTGCAATGCTATTCCTATGTGATGTGGTTGATATTTTTCTTATGTGCAGGCGCTCTAATGTTATAGAAGGCATTATTTCTGAGTTCCAAAGAGGAATAGAACATTCACATATGTGTAATGAGAGCGATGGTGAAGGAGCAAAAATCTTAAAAATACTAGAGACAGCTGCTGAACCTGAAATTTTAATGGCAGAAATGAGTACAGAACAATTGAAATCTTTTACCAGATATCGAGCAAAACTGGAGGTTGGTTTTGAAATGCTTTGTTTCAGTTGAAGTCTGGTGTAGAAAGAGTTTTTAATCATGATATGTTTGAACTTAGGCAATCAAGCAGTCAGACATGGAGAAATCAATTCTGAAAGCACTGGAAGATGCCAGCTTAGGTGAGAGGGAAGTCACACCATTCATGAGGGTGAGGGTTGTTGGGCTTAGAAGAAAGTTATTTCAAGGGCAAGACAGTTCCAAAGAAGGCTTAGTTACAATCTGGAATCCCTCTGAGCAGCAGGTGAATCCAACTGTGTGGTTTTGTTATAAAACATAAAGGACGATGGATGAGTCCATAGATGATTATTATCTGAGCGCTATTTTTCTACTTATGAGCATTATCAATGTTACTTTCTGGTACAGCAGAAGTCTGAGCTGGTTGAGGGACGTGCATATAGTGTTACTGGACTTATACCAACAAATTCTGATGTGGACATTTTAAACTTGTTAGCAAGAGGTTCCACAACAAAGTGGCGGAATTTATCTGAGCAGGGAATGGAACATTTTAAGTAAGTATTATTTCTGTTGTTTATTTTTCTTTATTTTCTTTATAAATCTATTAAAAAGGTTAGATCCATCGCAGGCCTTTCTTCAGTCCTCGCAAATCAGTCTTACTGTCAGATTTGGGTGAAGTTCCTCTTTCCAGGTTGACCCTAGACTAAGCCTATGCTTTCCGTATTGATGTTTCTGCTTGTTCCCGTAGAACAGCAATGTGGAATTATTGATTTATTTCATTTTTGGGCTGTGGGGTGGTGTTGCAGTGAATTTGATATTGCTGCATTCGTTGTCTTTGTGGGGGAGTTTTATATAGCTGCTCACCAGAAGAGACAGTGGGTGTTTGTGACAGATGTCTCCATATCTGAAGTAAAGTCGGAAGAATTATGTGATTCTCTACTTGCTATCTGCTTCTGTTCTCCGTACATTGACAGTGATTCAAATGCTCCTATAAACTATAATCTCGTAGGATCAACGGTATGTAGTGTTCCTTCTCAACAGTCAACTCATAATGTCACTAATCTGTATGAAGAAATGAAAAATATGATATGTCAGATACAGCTAGTATCTTAAAAATAGGCTATGAAGGTCCATCTTTTAGTTTTCTTTTAACTGTACATCTGAATAGAGCTGAATTTGACTGAAATGGACAGACACTTTAATGCTGATGTCTGAATGATATGTTTGTTTGTTGGTTTGTTCTTTACTTATTCTTTGTCTCTAAGTTTTAAGTCTGCTTCTGAAACACCATAAACATCTTAAAAAACAATAGATGACACAATCAACCATAAAAGTCTCTAAGTGTAATGCATGCACATAGAAACATCTTTCTTGGTTCTTTACATTTAGAAACATAAATTGAAAGGGTCTAAAAATACATGTTTGAAAAAAAAAAGGATCTAAAATACATAATGGCAACTTTCAAAGAAGCAAAATTAGGGCTACCTTCATTAAGTTAATTTTAAAACTGAGTTAAATATGAGCCCTAGAAACAAAACTGCTTCTAAATGATCTCTCTATTAATTGGTCTCCTTTACACCTTTTGATTTATCTGAGATAAACAACATTCATGGTGTCCTTTTGTTTAATTTGAGGGAATAATTTGCCATCTCCACTAGGAAGTTGTATAACTCCTTAATTAGAGTTTTAGAGCCTTTTAAGACTCAAGTAAATGAATGTGCTACCTCTTAATCCCATACTTGGATTGGTAAAAAAATAGCTATTACCATATGCTATCTCAGTACTCAATATCCTATTACAGGTTGGGCTTTGTAATCTTACCAAGAGAGAAAAGGACCATATGAATTCCCTTTGGGTAGCTGAAGCAACCGAAAATTCAGCTTACTTTTTAAGTTTTGACACTCCGCAGTGTTCTCATCTCAAAGATGCTGCAGCCTCTACTGAAAGATGGGGAAGGATCTCTAGCTTGGTCCGGAGCGTTAAACTTTGTCGCAGTTTATTGCATTATCTGTGTTGCTTTCTACTGATCGTTTTGTTTGTTTTTATATGCAGACTATCAATAAGCTTATGGAGAGGGTTCAATTCATTATTGGTGCTAGTAAAGGATAGGTGGTGAGAGTAGCTGATTTGAATTATGTGTAAGTCTCCATTCAAAGCCTATCCATGTATAGCTTCTATATGGTGTGTCATATAAATGGCTTGCATATAATATACATTTGTGTTAATGAAAAGTGTTCCTGGTGGAGTTATCAACTTTCTCTGGACTTCAATGCTTTATTGGTGTTTGATTCCCTTTTCCACGGTTTTTTTTTTCATCAATGTACGATATGCAGAAGTTTCATAATCTGGGAAGTCGCTGCAAAAACATGAATGGTGCAGCGAAAGTAGCAGGCGCTTTCGTAAATTGATGCCATTTCTCGATAAAGAATGCTACGATCAGTTGCCTATAGTGACCATTTAGTGACCATAAATTAAATGGTATTAAGAAGGCAGTACCACAAACAAATAATTTATATAGCAACTCAATCTTTGCGTTGAGTCGCGGCTTGTGGTGGCCTCTTTAATCCTTGCGTCACCAAGCCTCAGTTGCCTGTATAAATAAATGTAGAAATTTAGAGACGTGAAAGTGAAGTACGTTCTGTTTTTTTTTATCCGTAATTGAGCCTTTGGTTTGGGTAGATAAAATGAAGATGCAATCATGTATAATTGTATATTGAAAAAAACCCATTAGGTTGTGTAAAATCCAAATAAAAAAAATTGCAAATAGTTTTGTTTGTTTCAACTTAATCTATTCGGGTATCCAGATTCTATAAGGATGGTACTAACCTTATCTCAATTTGTAATGGCACTTCGTAGAGCGTCAAAAATAAAAACTATATCAGTATGCCTAAGAATGTTTGTAATGGCACTTCGTACAGTGTCAAAAATCCTTAAAATAAAATTGAAGAGGTGTGAAAAGACGTGGCGATTTGTTGTACCGTTGGTGAAAGGGTGTCCAAATTGTTGCGGCGTGTGGCGGTTGTACTTTCAGTTTAGCCTTTAGCCAGGTGGGCTGAAGAAGCCTTTCGAACTTTCTCCTGCTTCCTTCTCTTGCCTCTTCCCCTTGCTCTCAGTCTGAGTTTCTGACTCACCAAATTGGGCCGACATTTTCCCACATCATCATATGAGACTGTGAGACTGCGAGGCTGCGAGACTGAGTGAGTGAGAGGGTGAGTGTGGGTTTTGCTTTTGCAGCAGCTGCAGCCGGAGGAGAAGTTGCAGTCTCGTCTCTCGTGAGATAGAATCATAGGAGAAGAAGATTTCGATGGATTCATTCATTTGGATGGCCGAGCCGAATCCGACGTCGACTCCGACTCCGACTCCGACTCCATTCAGACGAACCAAACGGGTCCGCTCCAAGAAACAACAGGACTTCGACGGGTGGGGCTCCAGACGCCTCTTTCAATTTCTGGAATCCATAGGGAGAGACATCACCAACAAAATCTCCCAACACGACCTCGTTACCATCATTACCGACTACGTCAATCAGCACCACCTTCAGCACCCTATCAAGAAGAAGAGAATTCTCTGCGACGACCGCCTCCTTTCCCTCTTCGGCAGGAAAACCATTGGCCGAGTCAAAATCTACGAATTACTCCATCAACATTTCGCAGAAAATCGTGAAGAGGATTCATCCGACGACGATGAAGGCGACGACGATAATCTCTTTGCTGCTGCTGCTACCGATTACCTCTCAGATGACGACAACATTTCTCAATCTCATCAGAAGAAGCACCAGCACAAAAAGCCCAAAGCAGTAGACTCTGCTTGCCGGTTGGGACCTCCGAAAAGCTGTTTCGCCGCCGTAATCCCCGAGAACATTAAGCTGGTGTATTTGAAAAGGTCTTTGGTGGAGCATCTTCTCAAGCAGCAGCAGGGTGAGGCGGAGGGGCCCCCACAAACTCATGTGTTCGAGAATAAAGTTGTGGGAAGCTTTGTGAGGATCAAGTCCGACCCCAATGACATCTCGCAGAAGAACTCTCATCAGCTACTCCAAGTTACAGCTCTCAACAAGGATAATGATAATGTTAATCTTCGTCTTTCCGGACTCGCCATTGTCAAAGAACTCCGAATTTCCGCCCTTTCGGATGATAACTTCTCTCCGGTACGGAAAAATCTAATCTCCTCAGAACTCATGTTGCTAATTCATCAAGTCCCATTTTTTTTCATCTTTATCCTTTCTGAATTGGTGTTTATTTTTTAATTACTATCATTGTGCATGTGTTCTTTATCTTTCCTAACAAATTCGGATTTCTGTTGTTTGCAGGAAGAATGTGAGGATCTGCGTCAAAGAATAAAAGGCGGCTTACTCAAGAACCTTACAGTGGTAACTTTTATGCTTTGGTCCCTGGAAAACTATTGTTCCACTGTCTTCATAAAAGTCACGTTTCCGCTATAAAACTGTTTTGGAAACATAAGGAAACAGGATGTGGCTATATAAACATTATGCTTTGACATGTTTTATTAACTTGTAATCTTAGATATTAACCATCAAGAACCTTTTTCCCTATACAACTGACGTCTCCAGATGAAAGTGAAGTCTTAATCTATTTAAAAAGAAATGGCTTAATGACCCATGCTTTACCTTATTTGAATGCCCAAATACTATTGTGTGCCTTGTTTTATTGTGTCAGTTGCATAATAATATGAAAACCAGTTGGTAACAGTTTATGTTGGTTTTGCTTCTTTTGGATTTTCATACAAGATATGCTCGAATTCAGATAATGAGCCCGGCAACATGTCTTCTGCTCAATACTTTAATGTGGTTGCATTTCTCATGCATCTAGTGGGTTGTAGTGATCTTGTTCATCTCTTGTCTACATAGCCTGGCCCTGCCAAACCAGACATGGAAGACTTTGGGGAAAGTGTCGATGCCCTTAATGGTCTGTTTGTTTATATAGGGATTTGGATTTGATATTAAGGCTAAATTTGTTGCGTATATGGTTGTTTCAACTCCTGTTCAATAACCATACATCTATTTTTTATTCTTTTATTTACCAGAAAAGCACTACCTTTAGTTATCCAATTATTTCAAATACATTCAACCTAGTGTTTTGTAGTTTTAGTTGCAAATTTAGCCTTGTTTTCAAATCCATATCTAATTCCCTACCTAAGAAAACGGACCTTCAGGGAATTGTTTGGGAATATCTGCTAGGCGAACTTAATTATCTATTTTGTTTGATAGTTGTTTGGTTTTAGGTGAGTTTGGAAACGCTATCGAGGATCTTAGCAATTGGTTTTTGCTAACGTTCTGTCTATTGGAGTATGTCGTTCATTCTAGTATATTCTACAGCATAGTTTTTTTCTGTGTTAGTTGTGCCTTTGTGGTACTTGTGGTTAAAGAGAAACTCTAGAGCTTTTAAACGGTAGAATAGTCCATTGTATATCTGAGTGTATATTATTATATGCCAATTTTCTCTTCAGATCGTGGATTAGTTTTCCTAGAGCTTTGTTATTAGTTTTTCTAGTTTTTATATTATACTTGCTGAACATAGTCAGCTTTCTGGCTGAACACTGTCATTTTGTTTGTGTGGTGGAATTTTTATTCTCTTTGCCATGTTTTCGAGTGATCAGATTTTTGTGAAAAACATGCAGTCTCTAGTTTTCTCTCTCTATATATCTCGTTGATGAGCTTGTTATCCTTTTGACAGGTGGAGCTTCAAAGAAAGGTTCAGATATTGCATGAGGATATAATAAAGCATGTAAGTATTCAACTATCGATAAATTTGCATGTCAACATTAGAATTTCTTTCGGTGTGTTATGCAAGTTCATGTAGGGGTTATGTATGTTTCCTCATGTTGATACGTAATGAACCGAAAGCGAGGAGACATTTATCAATGGAGCGAACTGCTGAAATGCCCCTATATTTCTAGCCAGCTTTGATTTGCCCCCTCAAGTTTTTTTATTTTCTTAAGAAATTGGGGACTTGTGCTATTGAATTTGAATTTAGTCAATTTACCCTTACTGACAATTTTATACCATTTCATCCCATATTTTGTTAAAAGGGAACCATGTGAGGAATTTGTGGATAAATTGGTCATTTCGCATCTCGGTAATAATAAACACACTTACGATACATCCCCTAGTCCCCATCTGAACATTGCTTGACTTTGGAGGATTGGAGAAGGGAATTGGAGAAGTGAATTGGCTCGTGTTAGGAAGGGGGGGGGGGGGGGGGGGGGGGGGTGTTTAGTGGTTATTCTTGCTTTTATTTTTATTTTTCAAACATTTTAAGTATGTAATGGACTAAAAAATATCACCATGAATCATCGATTTTCCTCAAAACTAGCTCACGTGCCAAATTGGATGAAATATGAAAAAATTTGAAAGTTGGGGAAACTCGATGTGAACTTATGAAAGAAGTTTGGCTGTTTTCACCCGAAATTTCCTGGTTCACGAAACTAAAATCAAGAATGGTTTACATTTGCCATTAATTCCAAGGTCTAGTGTTGTTCCTCTTCACTGTGTAGTGGGTGGTCTTAGGTTTGACTCCTGTAAACGGCAAGGATGATACCCATTGTTTGTAATCTTCTCCCCAATATCGTTATATTAAAAAGAAAATATTAAGAATGTTTAAACATAGAATGTCCAAACTAAACATTGATCAAATGGTTAACTCATTCTTTCCCCACTTTGAACATGACATTATTTTCTACTTTCTTTCGGAATTTTTCTTCCATCTATGATAGCATATAGTAGTAGGTCTGTAAAACATCTTTTGCAGTTCTTCTGATTCCTTATTTGAGTGAATAAATCCTAAGCAGAGGTTATATTCTTTATGTACTTTTTGTATTTGTGTCTCCTTTTGCGGGGGCTACACATTTAGAACTTTGTCTGATGCCTTTGATGTAAAAGGAGATTGATTGTGTTACTCCTCTATTTCAGTGGCTGGTGAGAGAGCTTGCGTTGTTACAGACCTAATTGATCGTGCCAATGAAAAGGGATGGCGCCGAGAATATCCTTTCAAAACTATATATCGTATGTTCTATGCTTTAATATGTTACCTAGTTTGCGGGGTGTTTCCTAACAGTTTAAGCTCGCAATGAGGCAAGATGTTCAAATTTATAATAGAAATGAAAGAGTCTACTTATTGGATCTTTAACTTGGTTGATGCTTACGCTGTTTGAGTACTTGGAGAAAAGGCAATTGCTTCAGACTCCAGAGGAACAGGCACGATTGTTGTGTGAGATTCCAGAAGTCATTGCAGACGAAGTAGAGGTAGAAGTTGAACTGAAGGATTCTCCAGATGAAGTACAGCAAGGAAACCAACGTTCACCAAGAGATATCCTAAGGGGAGCTGTAGAAGGTGTTCCAAAGGATTCTGCAGATAATGTACAACAACAAAACTATACTTCACCAAAAGATATCCTAAAGGGAGCTGTAAAAGGTGCTCCAAAGGATTCTCCACTTAAAACACAAGAAGGAAACCAAACTTCACCAAAAGATATACTAAGGGGACCTGTAGACGGTGCTCCAAAGGATTCTCGAGATAAAGTACAACAAGGAAATTGTACTTCACCAAAAGATATCCTAAGGGGATCTGTTGAAGGTGCACTGAAGGATTCTTCGGATGAAGTACAACAAGGAAACCAATTTCACCAGGAGATTTCCTAAGGGGGTCTATTGAAGGTGCACCGAAGGATTCTTCGGTTGAAGTACAACAAGGAAACCAAATTTCACCAATAGATTTCCTAAGGGGATCTGTTGAAGGTGAACCGAAGGATTCTTCAGATGAAGTAGAACAGCGAGACCAAAGTTCACGAGCTTTTGAAGCTCCTATTTGTGAGATACCAGTAAAAGCTCCCACCTCAGCTGGCTTTGTTTCTCAAGGTGCGTTGTTATGAATATGAATATTTCCCTGTCAAGTATTCTGAGCATTGCATCTCAACATATAAAATTCTAGGCATATTCATGGGAAGTTTTGAGTTGCATGCTCCAAGTTTAACATGATATATTCATAGTTTGACTAAGTTGACAATATCTTGAAATCTTTTATAAAATCCTAGGCCTGTCCGTCCACCCATATCATTTTGTGTTGATAATAGCTTCGACTTTAACATCTTTTATGAAGTGAAACTGAGGCATGCATACAGGAATTGACAACCTGGGTTTGCCATTATTTATTTATTTTTCCAATGCCTATCTGGTTTTTCTTAAGACCAAATTTGTCATAATTTCAGTCTTGATATTGAAGGAAATACCTGGCTGTATATAGGGCATGTGTGTGATACATGGATTTTCATGATTTGAAAAGTGAAATATGTGCACTAACCAATGAAACATGGTTTGAGACAGATTAGGGCATTAAAATAATAGTAGAATGCCTAATTTACCCTAATATAAAAGATACTTAGTAATTAACCCTGACACTAGTTTATATAGAATAGAGCTAAAAAGGAGCAGTGGGGAGAGACGAAGAATGATAAACTACGGTAAATGTGAATCAATTCCAAGCAAGATGCCATAAGTATCCCCGGTTTCAACAAGGCATACACTGAAATTAGCATGCCCATAAGGACCTAGATTACCTGATTAAAATGCTTGACTAACATAATAATGAAATCACAAAATACGTAGAATAGACTGTAAAGAGAATAACAAGGCACACTCAAATAACATAATGACTAACTCGTGAACTTTAATTGTTAAAAAAAATTGTAACGTTCAATTTTCAGAAGATGCGGAAATGGTGCATAGGAAGAATGATATAGTATTCAATCACAAGACAAATGTTTTTCACCCTCATTTAGACTTCTGGTATATTCATTGTGAAGGAAGCATGCTGTCAAGAAATCCTATTATTTATATTGGTAGATATAAAGAAACAATGACTTATGATCTTTATCTCTCATGATTATTCTGCAGCAAGCAAGCATGTTGTTTCTTGGCCAAAATTCCTGCGAACAGAGTTCATAAACAGGAGTGGTGAGGAAAAAGGTGGAATCATGGAGACTAAGGGTTTCCAGAAACTGGTTGATAAGCTGGGATGACACCTCAGGTAATTGATTTAAGTAATGATGATGACGATGAAGAAGGATGTGACGGAGGAGGTATCCCACCGGTGCACCAGCTGGGAAGCTTGTTATGGCATTATTTAGATCCGCAGGGAAACATACAGGGTCCCTTTTCAATTGCTTCCTTAAAGTGCTGGAGTGATGCCAACTACTTTCCTCCGGATTTTAAAGTATGGGAGGCAGGTCAGAGCTCAAACCAAGCTGTATTATTGAAATGCGTTCTTAACAAGGCTTATCCAAATAAATTTGTGTAACTTCAGGTTTTGGTTATTCTTTAGTTGAGGGTTCTTTTGTACTTAGGTTCAATAAGACATGTCCTCCTCCACGCCAACTTAGAATGTCTGGTTTGATGTCATTGTGAAAATGTTTTATTAGCAATTTAGATTTGATTTTGTAGTTTAACATAGTTTCCATGCATGGTATTAGCCCATTAGGTACATTGGCTGTCGAGGCTGATGGATTCAGGTAGCTTTGTAAAATTTTGAGATGGTTGCTAGAAAGGATTTATATGTACTATGGATTTCAGAGTTTCATTTGAGTTTTTTTTTTTCGTACATGAATATGCAATATTAATAATTTTTTAGACTATGGGTTTGAAAGTAGCCGAATATGGATGGCGTTCGGTCTTGATCACCGTTTGAACGAGGGAAATGGACATAAAATTTGGACAAAGAGGAAGAATTGAATTTTCAAATTGTCAAGCACCAATTTTCTTATTTGGAATAACAGGGCAGTTTTTGAAATTTCACGTGGGAAAAGGAGGAATGCAGGAGAGGAGAGACCATGTACATAGGCCACCTTCCTAAACTCATATCATTGTAGTGAAGTGTGCGTGACTAGGGGTGGCAATGGGTCGTGTCGTGTCGGGTTCGTGTCGTGTCATGAATTCTGTTTTACCCATTTATGCCCAACCCGAATCCGACCCGTTTAATAATCGTGTCAAGAATGTTCAACCCGAACCCGACCTGTTAATGACCCGTGTAACCCGTTTAACCCGTTTAACCCATTTAATAAACAGGTCATACGCAAAACCCAATTAACCTATGACCCGTTTGACCCGTTTAACCCGTTTAACATGTTTAACCTATTTAAATTATAAAATTTAATAGATATTTAGGTAGTAAATGGGTAGATATATGGGTTAGTAATGACACGTTTATTAAATGGGTCAATATATAAGCCAATATATGGGTTAACCTGTTAACCCGAAATCTACCCATTTATTAAACGGGTTAACAGGTTATTAAACGGGTTAACAGGTTGACCCGAAACCCACCCGTTTAATAAACGGGTCATAACGGGTTGACCCGAAAATGACCCGAAATTTTAATCGTGCGGGTTGACCCGCATAAATTTCGTGCGGGTTTTGAGTCGTGTATCGGGTCGTGTCAAAAATTGTCACCCTTATGCGTGACCCTCTCGGGCCTCTGACCTTAGCGTCCACTTTTGAGGGGTCAAAAGGGTTCGGTCAATATGGTACGTTACGAATAAGGTCAGATAAGCTCATAAACATAAGACAAAATATGGGCGAGGCATGACCCAGCTCGGTAATATATATGAGTTGAGTTTGTTTCTGATGGGTGACTCCGTAATTTCTTAGAGGCATAGGCATCCTAGGTAATTCAGTCTTATGGTTCTTTAGGCTCCAAAGAGAAAATCAATGCTCGGCAATACACATGGTTAGCTACGTTTTGTGCAGCGCCCAGTCATACTCTTATTTTTGACGACACAAGCACTATATAAGTTATATATGATATGAGTGGGAGAAGATATAAGTTAAATATATATGAATCAAATAGACACAACACATTTAACATTTTTTTTTATCTTTTGTTGATACCATATTCACCGACTACATAAAAGAAGGGCCTCTAACCTTACCATCCACTTTTGAGGTGTCAAATGGGTCTGACCAATATGGTACGATACAAATAAGGTTAGATAAACATAAGGCAAAATACGGGCGGGGTGCGACCTAGTAATATATATGAGTTGAGTTCGGTTTAAGTTTAATGGGTGGCTCTGTGATTTCTTATAGGCATAGGCATCTCATGTAATTCAGTCTTATGGTTCTTCCGACTCCAAAGAGAAAATCAATGTTCAGCAATATGCATGGTTCACGAAGTTCTATGCAGGGCCTGATCATACTCTTCTTTTGACGGAACAAGAACTATATAAGTTAAATATGATATGAGTGGGAAAATATGTAAGTTAAATATAGTACATGCACAAAATAGACACAACACATTAAACATTTTAAAAAAAAAAAATCTTTTTATACGCTTTTATACTTCAAACTTAATTTTTAATTAAAAGAAGGAAAAAAAATGGGGAATGGCTACCCTACAACACTGGTTTTAGTGCGGTGTCAAAAAAAAAATTACGATTTGCAAAATGGGAATATGAAAAAAGGATAGGTGCAACCAGTGACTGGTAGAATTAAATAGCACACGAATAACTTGTGAGGCATGAAAGAAGGAAGATATGCAGCATCGAGGAGGGTCCTAGGCAAAGGAACGAGTGTTCTGTGGTTTCATCGACAAGTCGAGGCATGGTGAGTGACGCAGTGGTTATAGAAGACGGATATGGTCCTCTTGTGTGCCGTCAACGGGAGCCAGAAGTCGCGAGTGTGAAAGACAGTGACAACTATGGTAGTAAAAGCTAAAATTTATAGGTAGGGGTGAATTAGGGTTCGTGATAGATGGAATTTGGTGAAATTTTGAGAGAAAATACGAGAATGGGTGAAATTGGTTTGGAAATGGAATTGATGTGGAAAATATGGGGTATTACATGTATGAGTGAACTGGGTTTGTAATTTGTGGCAAAAAACTACAGGATTGGATGAGTAAGGATTAATGATTGGTAAAATAGGAGAAATTATAGGGCGATAAATAACAAGTAATGGTGAATTAGGGTTTGTAATAGTTTTTGTAAGTTTTTGTATGTTTTCAACTTACCACTCTCCCTGATAGCAATTGAGAGGTTTATGAGTTATTTATTTGAAAATTTTACTTTGCACATTTTTGCTATATTTGTGAATTTGACTTTGAATACGTTTGGATTTTGAGATATTTGAATTGTAGTATGTTTTTAATTTTGAGATATTTGATGCAGTGCAAAATTGAAAATGAGTCTGTGAAGCCAGGTCTCATTTAAATTTTAGTGATTTGGGTTATCAATTTCTAGTGCTTGCTCACTAAGGCCCGAAGAAATGGCAGGTAAAACATAGTTTTGTTATTTAGAAATGGCATACATATGTAGAGAATTGGTAAAGTGTGGTGAAATGTGTAGTTAATGTGAAAGAAGCTTTAGAGTTTGTGTGTGAAAATAGTTTTAATTAGAATTTGTTTATATGTGAGATGAGAATTTGCTTGAATATTGTTTGGTCATCCTTGCAGGTCAATGAATGATGAATGAATCATTATTGTCTGTGTAGCATGATTAGATGTAGGCTTTGTACCTTCAAATTTTGTTCTTCCCCTATAATGACAAAGTAGGTGCCGTTTGGAATGCAAGGATTTTTTGTGGCATTGTTGTTAGTTGTGTATCTTGTGTTGCTAGTTTCCATGTAGGAGTTTGCTTTTACCTGAGGAGGTGTTTGTTCCTTGTTGTTGTTAATATCTGTATGCTTATATAAAACTGAGCTGTGGATGTATTGGTAAGATTTAAGATCTTTAGGATCTAGCTTGATGGTTTATTTATAGGCGATCCCTTAGGAATGACCATAATTGGAATGAAGCTGCATTGTTTGAAGGAGTATGACTGAAGGTACTCCCTGTGCTTTTGAATTTCAGGAGGTGTGAGTGTAGTTACAAATGAAGCTCAACTTCCTACACAGAATAGGGAAGTGTTTGTTGCTAAGAAAGAAGAAAGAAAGTGTCTTCAAATTACAAGTGAAGAAGGTTCGACCTTGGTGAAGAGGGAGTTGGGTAGTGTCTCTGGTGCTTGTGAAGAAGCAGCGGTTTAAATAGGCGGCCGTTGAAGTCCTAAGTTGGAGCGTCTCAGGTGGTTTCCTTGCTGCGCCGATGGGGGTATTTGTTTTTCTACGATGGCTGTTTGGTATCCGATTTGATTTTCGGTTACCACTTCTGATTCAGGGTAAGTGACTTGCATTCATGAACCTGGTTGTGGGTTTAAATTTATGTGCATAGGGATTATGATTTTCGGTTTGATTTCCTGATTCATGGTAAGTAAGTGACGTGAATTCATGAATCTGGTTGTAGGTTTAAATTTATGTGTTATGTCCTGAATTTGGATTTTCTATGATATGAATTCATTTGAATTTGCAGGTTATTTATTCTGATTTCTTGTTTGATTTCTTGATTCAGGGTAAGTAAGTGACTTGCATTCATAAATTTGGTTGTGGTGGTCCTGAATCTAGGTTTGCTATAATATGAATTCATTTGAATTTACAGGTTATGGATTCTAAAAACTCTCCTGGAAAAAAATTCGGTGCAAATTCAAAGGGCACACACTTAGGCATGGTTTTTGATATATGATGTTGTAAAAAGTGATTATTAATGGTTAGTTATTTGAATATTGATCATTCCTCTGCATTAGTAAGGATTTGGAAGGTTTGCTAGTTTGGTTTCCTTTATCCTAACTAATTAGTGTAGGCTTGATAGGAAAAAATCTTACAACTTGTCAAAATATAGATAATTATGTTTTCTAGTGTATATGAATTTGGTGGCATTTTGTCATGCGGTTGCTATTGTAAGAGGTGGTAATTGGTATTCGATCTGGGTATGCATATGTTTTATTTTTCTCAATTTGCTTTAAGGTTATGATGGGCGCTAGGTGAATATTATAAAAGGGTTATAAAATATTTAAGTATAAGATTTGGGGAAGATTTTTGGTGTTCGAACGAATAATTGGAAGTAACGTGCAAATGGAAAACTTAATGAATTAGATTATCTGATGGTTCTAACGGGGGATGAATGGGTAAAAGAGGTTGTACATATTGGATATGATGAATGAATGTAAGAATGAATTATTGAACTAGAATAGAGGTAAAAAGAATTGAGATACTAAGAGTTTGAAAATATACCCCAAAAACAGAAACATTTGGTACTTTGCTCTTATATAACGGAAATTCCCCTTATATAATATAGGTATTTGAGGTAGGAAAAGGCCAAGTTGGAAAAACGCTAAAATTTTCCCTAACTCATCATCCATACGGAAATAGGTATAATTCATTTATCAATTTCATTAGGTTCAATGTTAACTTTTACACATATACGAGCTTGTGCTCGAATGAAACCACATGTTCTACCATATTCTACTGGAAAACAAAATGTGCTATGATCCATGTAGGATAAAGAAACCTAAAGCATATCGACGTAAATATATTTAAAATTTACATATAAACATACTTACCTAACTCAATTCTTACGATTCACTATCCATATTGCAAAGAAAACCAGAAATGAAAGGGAGATAAGCGAAACAATATAACCTTGATATAAGCATGTTGCAAAGCATAGATGCATATAGCACCACATAAAGTCCAACAAGAAATCCAAAATTCTTCAAGTTATGGTCAGTGACTAAAACATGTAACCCTACAATTTAGCACGCAATTTGTTTTACACAAAAACATTACTTTGGTTTAACCATTAAGCTCAGAAGGGAGTGAAGCATGGAAAGTGATTAAACTTAGGCGGAACATTTGCCTGAAGATCCAACAAAAAAATACCCTCCTACCCTACATATTGCCTTCCATTGCAGCAAACCCACGATCCATCCCTTCATGCCGCTGATTTTTCTCATGCTCCACCAAATACAGCGCCCATCTTTCACGTTCATATATGAAGTCATATTGCTGTCATTACATAAGGATAAAATGCCATTGATTATCCATGCATAATTATATAGCAACTAAGGCCAACATTTAAATAAGAATTACCTCGTTTGTAACGACCCGTCTCGAATTTCGGGATTAGATTAGTGACTAATGGAAGATTAGTGAGTTTAATTGGTGATTAGTTAAGTGAAATCGGACGGACGACGAAAAATGACAGTTTTGCCCTTAGATTAAGCAAAATGTTGACTTTCAACTTGGGGAGTCAAACATACGAGGACCAATGACCATGACGTAGATCAGGACGTCACGAGTCCGTAGATAGGCGACATGTCAAAATCGGACGTTCGATCGAGAAAGTTATGATTCATGGAAGTTCCGAGGAACTATTGCACGATTTAGGAGACGAATGGACTTTTGTTCTGAGTGGGCCCAGATATTTTGAAATAGGCCCAATGGATGAGTGACAAGTGTCAAACCAAATAGGTTTCGAGTTTACCTTTTTCCGTAGTCTCCTCTGTCGTACACGGCGACCCAACCGTCCTGTCGTCGTCCCTCAGTCTTTCTCTCACGTCCTCTTTGTCTCTCTGTGGTCAAGAGAGAAAATGGAAGGATGAAGATGATGTTTGAGTGGTGGGTACGGATTTGAGGGAAATTAAAGAAGGAATTGAAAGATGTTGATGCATGAATAAAATAACATGGGCCATAGGGTGGGTGACAAGTGTCACTCATCCTATGGTCCGAAATCAGATATTTGGGTCCCACTAAAACAAATCATTTTGAAACTCGTACAATTGTGAATAGTTTCAGGAACCTTCTATGACTCGTAATTTTCTCGTACGATGTCCAATTTTAACGTGCCATATGTCTATGGACTCGTATCGTCTCGATCTACGTAACTGTCTTCAATCCTCGTCCATTTGACCTCCCAGGTCAAAAGTCAACATTTTACCCTTTCTAGGGGCAAAATTATCATTTACCCAAATCGTTCGGTAATCCTCGATTAGTCCTTAATTACTTCTCGATAATCCATCATTAATCCTTAATTAATTTGTGAATTCGGGACGGGTCTTTATAATCTACCCTCCTTAAAATAATTTCATCCTCGTAATTCAAATCGTCTACAATCAGCGCCCAAATTGCGGAAATCTGATCCTACCTCCATCCCGAGGTATACGTGGAAGCCTTTATCCACAGTATGCACCCAGATCAACGTCACTCGACGTTAACTACAATCCAAAGGTCAATACTGAAACTCAGCTCATACTCTTTGACCGTATCCAAGAGTGACCAACCGTCATTGGAAACTACCAATGCTAAATCTCAAGTCTCGACGATACATCGACACTCGTTGATCTCACATGTCACCCACGTAGGTGTACTTAGTGTTCATTTCGAAAAGTCTTTCTTACCATCATACTGGCTGACAATCCAGGACGATAATTCTGCTATACCAAGCTGACATCTTATATAGTTTTTCAGCCTGACTATCCTTCTCAGCTGACAATCCCAATTGACATCTTGTTGAGCATTCAATCTGTCAATTCTACTAAACATTTGATCTGGCAATCACACTTTCAATCCTGCTGTACCAACTAACATCACACATCCTGTCTCAGAAGACGGTATCCCAACATACAAAACACTTACGACACCCAATACATTCACGTTTTCCAACACATTCATAACATCCAAAATTTTCAAGCTACCCAATACATCAACGACACATCGTCGTTCCTAACCGGTAACTCACGACTTCACTACGCTTCCATTGCACAACTTTGACCTTGACTCGCTCTAGAGTCACAACATCGTATCTCGTGTCACTTAACAACCAATGCTGTGATCCCGACTATTTTTGAGTCCCAAACTATTATATCACTCATCCTATCGATACACATGTCGACCTCTCACTCATCTTGATTATACAGACATTTCACTCATCCTCTCGATACACATAGGATGCATCTGGACCCCATCGAATACTTGCTCCAGTAGAGTTAACCACATATATAATCTCTAGGGTTCCTCTGGCCCATCATGGCCCTGAGCTCCATGCTCGCATACTCACTGAACCCTCTAAAACCACTAAGCACTAGCGCACAGTGTGCAATGTCCAACCCTCATACTCAATGTACCATTAACATCAGACCTCTTCTGATTACCATATTATGTCCATCTTGGACTCAATCTGATGATCATACTAAATCAATCAGATGATCACCAACAATCACCAAGGCACTACTCAGGCCTTCTCAAGGACTGCACTCATGCAACGTTCGTCTATGTGTCAATATCCACATACCATAATGATCCCGGATCCAGTCCATCTATCAGGTGACTGGCACACCAATCAAGATCCATCACAGAACTCTGTCTGTCAGATCTCATCCATCTCTCCTAGGACCGTACACTATACTTATATCCTCTTAGTCACCCGATCAACTCCAGCCTATTGTGTCTCACTTGAACAATTTCTAGCGATCCTCTATGGTCATCTAATACTAGCACAATCTCTCCATATGGAGCCATAACGAGCCTGCAAATATCCTACTACTCGGGGCATTAACTATTCATCTTTTCCTGAATGATACTCAATGCATCCTCAACGTCTATCAATCAGCTCCAGCCGTCTCCTCTGCCTCGAGTTCCACTCCGAGGAAGTGCCAACACACACTCACCTCGATTCTCGCAATCCACGACCAACACGATCAACACTAGCTCTCTCAGCCAATGTACCAGACCCATAACACCAACATGGGGTTCACCAAATCTGATACCCACTCATCACGTTAGGTGATGGTGTCACCTTCAGTCTTCAAGTCATTTGAATTGGACTCACAGTCTGGGTGTTATGTTCTTACACCCTCTTTGGACCCAAGAAAAATCGAGAAGTCTCCTTCTCCAACCAATAATATCCACGGATAGCTACTGTTATGATCCTCCCACGACCGCATCACTCCTCAATCAGCCTGACCTTCATAAGCTTGTACGTCCACGAGTGATGAGAAGTTCACTAGGAACTTTCAAGAGTAGGAAGTATATTTATTGGTCATAATTAACTCTCGAAGTTCCATCGAACTTCAACAAGAGATATTGGTCACTCATTAGTGACATTCCAAGTCAACTAAATCTCAATTCCACTAAGTCTACTATGTCGAGAGGACTCCCAATTCTCTCAACTATGTCGGTACCTTCCGAAAATATCGTTGTAAACTGGGTTACGTATCCAAAAAAACTCCCTCTAGCAGTGGCAACCATGTAATCCTTCCTACGACGTATCGAGAGACTCGCCACAGTTGAAATCACTCCAAGCTTATTGAGCTAACTGGGGACGTCATAACACGTGTCACACATCCCAACTGTCGTAATGTCAGAACCTTTATATGTATTATATCATACCATTTATGCACATCCAATAGGTGATTCCATCACTATACCTGTCAGAATATTGGCTCGCATGTCCAAACTCTGTGGGATTAACTCCTGCACACTTGCCAAGGCAATACAAAATACATTTGTGCAGTCCAGGCGTACCACGTGCCTCCAGTTGTGACGACCCGGAAATTCGAAAAAGGAAAATTTGGAAAAATTGGAAAAGTTGGATGTAAAATGACGATTTTGCCCTTGGTTAGCGAGGGCTGAAAGTTGACTTTTTGATTGGGACCTTGTTTGGACTTTCTGTAAGTACCATTGGATAGGTCTTGGGACGCTGAATTCGTAGACAGGTGGCATGCGTCAATCGGAGTTTGGACGTGAAAGTTGTGGGTCTCGAACAGTGAGGGGTATTTTGGTAATTAACCAAGGAAGGGTAAAATGGTAATTTTGGGCAGTAGGGTTAATTAGACGGTTAGATGGGCTGAGTCAATTGTGTGGATGAGGCTTTATTATCTAAGTGACATCTGTCACTATAATGTTTGAATTGGTGGCATTTGGATATATGTTTGAATTAGAAGGTTTGTACAAAAGGGAAAACAGAGCATCGCAGACCTCAATCTCATTGTCTGATTGATTTACCCAGCAACTAAAATCAATTGAGAGGATATCCAGAGAGGAAAACAAAGAGAATTAAATGGGGAGTTATGAACCTTGAACCCAGTTGAACTTAAACCCAGAAAACCCGAAAACTACCCATGAGTATTAATATCGAATTCAAAATTGTAGACATTTATGAGTGAAATTGATCTTGAATTTAGCTTCCTGGGAGTGAGATGAGTCGAACCAGATTAAAAATGAAGGAAATTGGGGTCGTTTTGCCTTAGAACAGAAAGGGGGAAAACATTGGATTTTTGAGTTTGAGTCGAGGAATTGGAGACATGAAACGATGAAATTGATCATGGAAACATATTTAGTAGGATCCCACAATGATTTCTGATGCATCAATTGAAGGAAAACGATGGAGAATGATGAAGTTCGATGAATGCATAGAGTACGTTAGTTCTTCGAATATACGAGTTTGATTCGATTGGATTAAGGTAAGGTTTTATGTAATTGGATTTACAGAACCTAAATTGGATCTATGACGATGCTAATGAAAAATTAAATTGTAGGAATTGATGTCGAATTGATGGGGATTGAATCGGGTTAGTACGCGGGTCGCATGATCAGTTTACCAGTTAAACGGGTAAGGACGATGCACTGTAGCAGGCGCGTAAGTTTCACGTGCAGCCACTCACGGCGGCTCGTGAAGGCGTGTGGGCCCAATTCCCGAGGTGATTCAACATGACTTTTGATCTATGCAATATAACGAACAATTTGGCGTTGGTTTCAGGTTAATCGGACATCGTTTCGATGTTGTTTTGAGGGTTCGAAGGTTTATGTTATGTTATAAAATAATATTTAATTCCTGGAAAATTATGGGGAATTAGTATGATGTTAATTAAGTCGTTAGTAACCATGAGTAATTATTTTGGATAGGATTCGAGATTCTTGGAAAATGTCAGAAATTATGGAAATGCGTGCAGCTCGGAAAGCGAGCGGTTTGGACGGTGTATGAGTGGACGTTTGTTTTATAAACTGATATGCATGCATAGTTAAATGTTTACATGATTTATGGCATGATTTGAATTGCAATGATTTGGTATGATTGTTTACTGGATTTAATTATTATTTTAATCAGTATTTTGGGCACGTTTTTCGAGAAACTATGAAATTACTATTTTGGACGAAAGCTCGGGATTTGCGGTTGGTTTTGAGTCGGGAAATTGATTTGGTGGATTTATAATGCTTTTGAGATATTTTTATGGATTTATGTAAAAAGGGCAACTGAGGTTGCGATTGCACGGATTTGCGTGGAATTGATGATTTTCGGCTAGGCCCAGGATGTTAAAAGAATATTTTGAATAGTATTGTGAGTTAAAAAGGATTTGATGGGATTGAATGATTTTCGGATATGATTTTACGGATTTACGTGCATTGAATTATTTGATGATTTTACGGATTTACGAGAAATGAGATTTGGGCATGAGGCCTGGTGATAAATGGTTTTGATATGGTTTTAATGGGGATTTGAAATAATGATTTTTATTGTGTATTGATGTTCGATGCCCCCAGATGTGTAATTCCTGGGTAGACTTCGGATATGTAATTCCCGAAGTGACTCCGGATGTGTAATTCCCGGAGGGACTCCGTATGTGTAATTCCCGGAGGGACCGGATGTGTAATTCCTGGTAAGGCTGGATGTGTAATTCCCAGAGGACCCTCGGATGTGTAATTCCTGAGTTATATGCTTTATCGTGTGATAAAATGGTTTTATGAAATGATTCATGTGATTTGACTTGAGAGCCGGGATTTGATGTTTTTATGAGATTTGGCTAGAAAGCTGGTGATGTTTTTCATATGTTGATTCTATGCATGCATGGTTTGATAAACTGGAGGGTAAATGATGTACTTTTGAAATGTGTTTTAAATAATATTATTTTTGTCCACTCACACCTTTCCTGTTTTGATGACCCTCCAGGCCGTGACACGACGTTTGGGGCTGATCGAGAGGCGGAGGCATGAGCGTAAATCAGTGCAGTCATCCCTTGTCTGACAGGTGCTGAAGGGTAGTTTCAGGACTTCAGTTGACTTGTCAGACGGGAGCAGGACCAGGCACGGTTATCAAAGTCCAGTTGGGATAGGCCCTGTCACCAGTCATCCAATCCAATTCAACAAGGAGGTTACTTTGATCTCACTAGGCCACTTAGGGCCCTCTCTGTCCCACTCAGTGATCACGGAAATGGTAATCACATCTTCTCGACGTACTTGGCGTCCCTCGGAATCATAAACTGTTGTAATCCTCTTCCGCGATCGGATGATTGCTGCTAACATTCCGTCAACTCATCTTGGTCATCTCCGGATTCTATCCAACTCGTCTCACTCATCTTCGTCGGGTTTCTACTATACACATCTCAGTCACTGCTGGATTCCACCCAACTTATCTCATTCATCGTAATCATCTCAATCATCAAAGTCATCTAAGTCATCTCTACTGGGATAACATGACATCCAGACACAATTTCCACCAACCAAGGCTCATCCTGTCCTATCATTGTCTCATGTGTGCGACGACGATCTCACATACCTCTGCATCAAATGCAAGAACTTCACTTCTCAGCTGTCAGGACCCGACCTTCCTCGGTCAAGACTCGACTCATCTAGCACGATATTGTCCACTTTGGGCCTCCTTGCCTTTACCCTCACGGTTTTGTTTTCGGGAGCTCACGGTGCAACTTTCTAGGTGGTCATCCATCATGGAATTGCACCAGCCTCAACTCGCTTAACTTTGGAGTTCGAACCGAACCCAAAGACAATGAGCTCCCACAAGGCCCCGTGCTAGATAGGTGTGTGGCTACACCTTTAAGGCACCCCACCATTCCCCTCACAGACCATTCCCCCTTGCAGGAATGTTGGATCGTTCACCGTTCCCTCTAGGACACGGGTCTTACATCGACACCCGACACAACTGACGAATCCTCCTCGCCTCTATCGTCACTGGAATATAAGCGTATCTAGATTGATAAGAAGACCAATCCAATGGATGAGTCTTATCGATAACAATGTTCGCCACAACCTTGTGCAGATCAATCCTATAAACACTCCAATATCGGGAGTCCGTACTCACGCATGTAAGTCACCGTCGATACCAATCACTCACCGGGGCTGCAATCCATCGCCCGTACCATCCGCTTTGAAGCATATTGTAACGACCCGGACGTTCATAAAAGGGAAATTTGGAAAATTTGAAGAAAAGGACGATTTTGCCCCTAGGTAATGGGCAAACGGTTGACTTTTGCTCAGAAAGTCAAACAGACTTTGACCAATGACTGTGACGTAGTTTGGAACATCACGAGTTCATATACAGGTGGCACGCCCGATTCCGACATTCAAGGAGGAAGTTATGACGTTTGGAAGTTCAAGGGCATTTTCGTAATTAGGACAAAAAGGGGGAAAATGTTGACTTTTTGATTGACCACTATTTTTCACGCAATTTGAGGACGGTTGGGTAGGTCTCTATGCCCTAAGTCTATAGACTGGCGGCACGCGTCAATCGGAGTTCGGATGGCCGAGTTACGGGTCTAGAAAGAGAAGGGCATTTTGGTAATTTTGAGAAGAAGGGCAAAATGGTAATTTTTACTGTTGAAATTGTAATAGCCGTGAGTGGGATTTTGTTGAACAGAGTGAGTGAATTGTTTAAACTATCTTTGATCAGTGTGTGTGAGTGTTGAGTTGGAATTTGAAGCCACGAGTGAGTTGTTTTTGTACCTTGAGTGGGTGAGCAGAGCACGAGAGGTGAGTGCGGGAAACAATACTGGGCTAGTTCCATTGAAACTGAGAAAACAGAGACATTGAACAGGGCGTGATCGACCTTCCCAAGGCCAAATTGAGTGAAATTGTGAAAGGGAAAGGAATCAAGGAGGGAAGAGCTAAGTTTCGAGATGGAGAGAAGAAGAATTGGGAGGAAAACGGTGAGTGGGAAGGTCAAAATCCGAAACGGATTGTAGAGAGGGTGAAAAATTCAACTTCGAAATGTAGGCCAGCCCAAGGCGAATTGAGGATTCATTTAGTCCTCTGGGATCAATCCAAGTCGATCCAGTACGAGAAGGAAGTGAATTGAGGCTGTTGTGGGCTCTGAACAGACTTGGTGACTGAGAGGAAAATCGCGCATTGTGTTCGTGCAATTGGAGGTAAGTTTTTGTGAAATTGAATCCTAAATCATCCTTACGATGAGGCTACGATGCTATACAACCAATTAATTGAAGAATTCCATGGTTATTTGACGAACTCAGACGGGGAACTTGTTTTTGAAACATGGTTTAAGTCGAGATGGTTTGGGGTAATGACGACTGCAATGGTTGTTACAGATCCTTAATTCAACTTGTTGCGAAGCTAGTGGAATGTTCAATTGTTCAAAATGGTGTCGAATTGATGGAATACTAGCCGGGTCACTTCGCGGGTTACCGAACCCGTTTACCAGTTCTTCGGGCGGAGAAGATGAACAGTACCTGGTACTGTAGCAGTGTGTGGCTCCCATGCGCAGCCACTCACTGCGGCGCGTGAGGGCGCGTGGACCCGATTCTCGAGGTAATTTCAACACGACTTTTTTCCTACATAATGTAACGAACATTTTAGCGTTGATTTCGAATTAATCGGACACCGTTTCGATGTTGTTTCGATGGTCCAAAGGGTTATGTTACGTTTTTAACTAATGTTTAATTCCCAAAAAATTATGGGAAATTAGTATGATGTTTCTTGAGTCCTTAGTGACACTAAAGAATGATTTCGGACAGGATTCGAGATTCCTGGAAAATGTTGGAAATTACGGGAAAGCGTGCAGTGCGAAAACGAGCATTATGGACGGTGTGTGAGTGGACTTTCGTTTTGTAAATCTTATGCATGCATAACTGTTTTATATGGATTATGATTGTGATTATATGATGTTGATTTGGATATTGGTGAATTACATGCTTGCACGTAAATCGAGGTTTTCCGGTTTTACACTGATTTTCCACACTTATGGTTTTGGATATGATTTCATGAAATGGTTTCGAAATTGGAAAGATAAACTCGAGCATGAGGCCCAATTGTTTTGGAAACCTCGGACTTGGAGTCCAATTGAGTTACGTAATCGGGCTGGGGGCCCAATTGCTTTATGAAATCGGGCCAGGGGCCCATTTTTTTACGAAATCGGGCTGAGACCCATTTGAGTTATATAATCGGGCCAGGGGCCCAGTTGATTTACGAAATCGGGCTGTGGGCCCAGTGGTTCACAAAATCGGGCATGAGGCTCAGTTGGGTTATAAATGTGATTTCGGGTTGGGGACCCAAAATGGAATTGTGATGTTTTTATGGAGATTTCGGGCAGGGTCCATTGAAATGTTGTGAAATGATTTGATAAAAATGTTTTCCATATACCATCTTGATACGAGGATATGTGATGGTCTCCTCCAGGTGTCTGGGACATTGAGGAAGTCACGGTGCATTGCCTACGAGGGGTCATTGTACGGAGCTACCAGACCGTATAATGACTCAGGAGCAGGATTGCTATGATTAGACATCTGGGACGTCAGACATCTGGGATGTCAGAGGTATTGGCCAAGAGAGACCCCGGGAAGCACGCATTGCTTATTATTATACCGTGAGATATGAACAAAAATGACAAAAACAATCAGTTAGAAAAAAAATGTAACAAAAATGACATTTATACCCTTCATATAAAAGCATGCATGCATTAGAAAACAAGTATTTCAATTTCTTTCTGAAAAGCAAGACGTATTGCTTTCAAAATCAAATCCAGTGAAAAATGCTTCTCAATCAAATCCATTTCCTCGTTAGGGTCTCAACCCCCAAAACCAAATCAACGGCATGTGGGATCTCAGCCCAAAACATAAACATGTGGGATCTCAGCCCAAATCAAATCATGGTGTTAAAATTTAGTCTTTAAACTCAATATCATATCATTAGCATTATCAGTCACAATTCTAATCCCTGCAACGTGTGCCCATAAGCTCAAGGGCTGCTATGATCTCGGGCATGTCACCATGAACATATCATCGATCGATCTCTTATACTGCACTCATGAGTCGAGCCTCCCTCGCCTGCCACCACTCTCGGCTGCTCGACAGCAGGCACATCGTGACCTCTCCGTACCTAGGAGGTGAACATATCTCCAGGGTGCTCTCCAAGGAAACATATTCACAATCGAAGACCCTATAATAAAATTCGAGTCTTTAAACTCAAAATCATAAGGACATAAGCCCGAATATCATCAATGAGGTCACAAGCCCGAAATATAATCAAATGGGCCACAAGCCCAAAAAAGTGTCTATCAACACTTCATAAACCCAGGATTCCTTGAACCCCATCAAATCCACAACTGGATCTCATACCCGAAATATCTTTCATAATCTCATAATTAGGTCACAGCCCGATATATCTCACGTTTGACTATAATCTAAGTCAAACCATAAATCAATTGGGTCATACGCCCGAAAGATATTTCCAAATCCAAAAAACAATTTACATTTCAAACACTTTTCCAAAACACCTTTGACTATCATCCAAGTCAAAGTCATCATTCAATTGGGACTCATGCCCGAATACCGATTTTACGCATCTCCGTCAAATCCTCTAAAATCGTAAATCAAATCCTTTGTTTTTTGCATCTCCGTGAAACCATCGAAATCATATAAAACACATGCACGTAGAATACTCGACCAAAGCCTGAATATCATATAAAACAGAAATCTCGAACTACGTACAATGTTGCATTTTCTACGAAAATGCCAAATCAACAATATAAATCACATACACTCAAGGCCTCTCAAATCATGTTCATAAGACATATAAAACAGTTATGCATGCATCATATTTCATAAAACAAAGTCCACTCATAGACCTTCTGTGCTACACGCTCCGAAACCTGTGCCATAAGCCACTCTGAGGCTAGTCCATACTCTCCGGGATGTTCGGACATGTCCAAATCATACTCAAGGGTCACTCACCATCTATCCAAGTCTATATCAAAGACCCTCACCTATCCCAGAACAGTCAACGAGTCTTGAACACGCTTCCCGAGGCTAAAAACCTCTAAATGACCTATCAAATTACTTCCGATCGATCTGAAACCACCACCATTGGATTTAGATCGTCGAAAACTTTCAAACAAGATCAATTTGACCATGAAATTGGTGCCCATGAGCCCCCACGCGCTTGTTAAAGTTTCGGTCAACAGTCAATACTAACGTTAGTAAAGTCAACGTTGTCGTCATGGTCAATGCTGACGTCATCATGGTCAACACTGCCATCATCTGCTAATGTTAGCCTGATAGATCTGACACCTACCATGTGGCACTCTATGATTGGTGCTACATGTCCTGACACGTGTCCCTGACATCTCTAACACATTGCCATATGGCACCACCCTATTGGACCACGTGTTCTGACTTGCTGACTGGGCATGACAGTTTGCCATATGTCACCCTCTAGTTGGTCACGTGGCCTGACAGGTCTGACAGGTGATGACGGGGACTGCCATGTCATCATCATTAACCTCTAGCCGGGTTGACGCGAATTATTGTAACGGGTTGTTTGACCCGCGACCTTGACCCAACCGTATCTCCATCATCCAGCCACAATTTTCAGCCATTCTTTCACCCACGTGATCGTCTTCCTCCTAGGGAAGAGATCCATGACCTCAAAATCAAGAGAAAATTCCTAGAATTTTCTTGATCGAGTTCGATCCGTACGACCAAACTTTGAGCCTACGTCTAGGGCGATCCAATTGTCCATTTCCATCCGTTCTTCTGTGAACTCGTCCCATCTTGTAATGATCTGTCCCAAAATTTCGGATTAATTAAGAATTAATTAATGATTAGTGGGACTAATCGGGAGTTAGACACAGAGTTATGGACAGACAGTGTGACAGGACCCACCCCGATTATCACCTCGATAATCGGGACGAACCCTGCTCCCGTCTGACAATCACACTTAAAAGTACCAAAACAACCTCAAGAAACCATAAGTATAACTATCAGACCAGGGAGAAAATGTAATACAACAGTAACACAGAGCATAGTGTTATACAAAACAGGCACAAAAGTCCTACTAGGCTAATCACGCAACGGAAAACGCCGCAAAGCTCTATGCCTCTGTCCCTGCCTCAACGATCACCCCGACGCTTTTCACCACGACCTGGAGGGTAACTTAAAACCAGAAAAACATGAGTGGACCAAAAAGAATAAAACTTTAAAAACAATTTTATAACAAACCATTTAGGAAAACAAAATGGAATTTTCCCTCCGTTTTAAAGAAAAAAATGCAAGCCTAACTAAGTACTAGAAAACCGTGATATAAACAGTAATTAAGCATTTCAAAAACGTATCACAAAAACAAAATGTACCAATAGTAATGTCCTGATCAAACCTGCTGGGTCTATCCGAGTCTTTAAACTCAAACCAGGCCTCAATGTAATCTGAGTCTTTAAACTCCCGAGTCTTTAAACTCAACAGGCCTACGGGGGAAAATATCAATATCCGAGTCTTTAAACTCCCGAGTCTTTAAACTCAATCCGGGTCTTTAAACCCAATCCGGGCTCGTCCACCGTCAAACATAATCCGGGTCTTTAAACTCAATAATCAGATCCAGCAAATCCAATCTAAATCATTTGAAAACCATTTCTAAGTCCATATCCATACCCGAATCCGAAACCACTGGTCTGACGCCATTCTGGCATCCAGAACCGTCATTCCGAGCCCAAATCCGGACATCCACTTTTCAACTTTAAAACCAAATTTCGTGTTTCCGAAATCCGATTCTAAAACCGAAAACCTTGATTGGCAAATCATATTTCAAAATCCATATATCATCATATAAAATCCATAATAAAAAGCATGGCATGAAAATAATAAGTAGCATATGTCTCTGAAAATGTGCCAAAATCCGTAAACGTCTCGAAAAACGTGCAAACAGGTAAAACCGATATAATATAAGCAATGTTCATGAAAACATGCTTAAAAACATAAAACATGTAGATAAAAGCGGTTAGGCATGCTCGTTAAAAGAAAAGGAGTCCACTCATAAGTCCGTACGCGTCAATCGCGCTCCGTGCGCTCCTCAACCATCTCAGGAGTGTCCCGTCCTGTCAAAAGTCACAAAATCGGGTCACAAACACTTCTTTTAAGGCTTATCCTAGTTTCCCCAATTTTTCAGAATTTTAAACGCAATTTAAACGAAAACCCTACACCTTCGAATCCTCGAACAAACCCGACCCGATGTCCGATTGACACGAGACTTGTCCTAAAAGATTCATTACATCGATTAGAGTAAAATCCCTGTTGGAAGTTTCCCCAGACTCTGCCTCACGTGCCCTCACACGCCGCCCAAAGGGGCTGACAGTGGGCGTCACGCGCCTCCCAAAGGGGCTGCGCGTGGGCTTCACGCGCCTGCTACAGGGTCATCTTCAACCTCTGGCCAGCCGGTTCAACTGTACCGAACCGGCATGACCGGTTTTCCCTCAATACCAATTCAATTCCACTCCAATCAATCCCATTAGCTTCGTCCTGGCCTAAGTAATCGATTCCAATCCTAAAAACTAACAATTACCGCCTCTAACCCGTCGTCCTCAAGCTCGAACCAAAACTGCCCGAAACCTCTGTTTTGGCTCCTCGGCCAACCAAGCAATCCCCCATCACGGAATCAAGTTTAAATGATTCCTAGGACCCTACTAATTCTCATAGAACTCACAAAATCCCTCGACTCAGCCCCAAAAGCCAGGACTTTCGAATTGAGCAAAACGGGAAAAACAGGGGACAGAGAACACTTACCCTTGCTCCGGTCTCCGCCGTGCTCCACTGAGTCTACACGACTCTCCTCAGGTCACTGAACACCTCCACCCGTCCAATTTAATGGTTTGCTCAACTGGGGTGCACAACCGTGCACGGTGTCCCTGCTCTGTCTCCTGGTTCTGTTTGCTTACACACACACACACACACACACACATACATACACAGCCACCTTCTAGCCCTCACTAAAACACGATTACAAACTCATCAACCTGTCCTCGCTCACTCACTCAAGCTCAAGGTCTTCAAGCACTGGAAATCGATCAAGAAAATCTCACGGTCTCGCTCTCCCTGTTTCTGCTCTATGAACGATTGCACGGTTTAAAATTGTGCAATTTGTAGCCGTGCACACAATAAACCTCCTAGAAGCCTCTAGGTGTCCCCCACGTGTCCATCATCCCGTGGACAACATTATAAATATCGAATCACACTTTCCCATATGGCCTTATCTGATTGGCCCAATTGTGAAAAGACCAAAATGCCCCTAAGTCCAATATTACCATTTTACCTTCCAACTTCATAGACCCATAACTAATCCGTCCGACGTCCAATGACAGCGTGCCGCCTGTCGTTGTACTCAGGACGTCGAGACCTATCTAACGGTCCTCGATCTACGTGAAAACTAATAGTCCAGCAAAAAGTCAACATTTTCCCCTATATAACCAAAATTACGGTAACACCCTTAACCTTCCGAACACCATAACGTTTTCTCCGATTATCCAAATCGAACGTGCCACCTGTCTACGAACTCGTGACGTCCTAAACTACGTCACGGTCAATGGTCAATGCTCATTCAACCTACAAATCAAAAAGTCAACTTTTGGCGCACTATTCACAAGGGCAAAATCGTCCTTTTATATACAAATATTTTACAAAATTACAATTGTACCCTTCCTGAAGGTACGGGTTGTTACACGGTGTGAAATGACCATTTTCCCCTAGACGAGGGTAAAAAGTTAACTTTTAACCCGAGAGGTCCTATGCACGAGGACCAAGGACCATTACGTAGATCGAGTTGATACGAGTGCGTAGACAGGTGGCACGTTGAAATCGGATATCGTACGGAAAAATTATGTATCACGGAAGTTTCAGGGTACTATTGCACATTTTACGTGATGAGTGACATTTGTTTTATGTAGGACCCAAATATTTTAGTCAGGCCCAATGGATGAGTGACAAGTGTCTCTCATCCATTGTCCAACCCTTTACATACATGCATACCATCCCATTACATCTTCATCTCCTTCATTTGAACCAAACCCGAAACCCAATTGAACCCAAACCCCATTCCTCCTTTCCTCGTGATGCTTGGGTGAGACTGAGAGGCTGAGAGACCAGGAGACGGCGAAGAGGTGGCAGGGCCACCGTGGACGGCGGAGGAAGCAACGAGAGTGGTAAACCTAAAACCCTTTTTAAATTCAAATTTTTTAATTTTTGTTTTGGGACATTTAGGATCGATTTTGATGATCTGGTGGGGTCTGTGGAGCTCAAATGAGCTGGTAGGAACGTTTTGGGGCAACGGAGGATGTTGAAACCGCCTTGTACGGAGGCCTAAAACTAGGCTGTGAGGATCGCTTTGAACATGTAAATCCTAGCTCGTGCTTGTGTGTTTTGAGTCCATAGATCGAGTGAGGGGACTTAGATGATCATCTAGGAGGAAACGAGATTGAAAAAGGTGGTCGAAGGAGGAAGTTGGAACCGGGTCAAGGTCTTGGTTTTGCGCGACCTAGTTGCAGAAATCCGGGTTGACCCGGCTCAATGAGGACGACGATGATAGGTCATCAATTATGCATTATTTTATACCCTTTATACTTGATTTTTAATATTAAAATAATAAATAATTGGAGAAAATAATTTATTTTGTGGGATTTTTGCAGGAATAAATAAAGTTTGGAATTTGGAGTATTTTGGCGAAAGAATCGTCTCGATTAGTGGAATTATATTAATTAATTTCTTAATTAAAAATTCAATTCTAGCCCAAATTTATATTGATCCAAGCCCCAAAATCTGCCCAAGCTGCATCCCAATCCATTTCTCCAAGCCTAGTCGCTCGGCCCAGCCCAAAATTCCAGCAGCCCGCTGCCAAATCCTCGGCCCAAACCTATCAGGCCAGCCCAGTGGCATGCGGCCCAAATCTCTTCATTTCAGCCCTGCGATGCGATCGGCAAGCGGCGGCCGAGTACCATTCGTCTGATTCGGAGTTTGGGCGTTATCAAACGATCACGTCATCACTTGTCAGATGTCAGGCCACATGGCCAATGGGAAGCTACCACATGGCAGTTGTCAGTGCCCAGTCATCCTGACATGTCAATGACGTGGACCAATTAGATGGTGCCACGTGTCACTACCATGTCAGACACGTGGACCCGTGAGTTTCTAACACGTGGCACTGTCAACTGACACGTGTCAGATGCCAGAATGTCAAAGATGACGTTAGTCGTTGACTGCTGACATCAACGTTGACTTTACTAACGTCAACGTTGACTTTTTGGTCAACGTTGACCGTACCTTTGACCTGGGTGTGAGGGCACATGGGCACGTATTTTGAGATGGGGCTAGGACCATTCTAATTTTTTTCAACAATACGAATCCAATGACGGTGGTTTCGAGTCGATCAGAGATCATTAGGTTGATCCAATTGAGATTTAAAGTCTTGGGAAGCGTGTCCAGGATACGTTAATTTTTTTGGGAATGTTGGGGTTCTTGATTAGGACTTATCTAGGTTGGTAGTAACTTTTGAGTGTGTTTTGAACAGGTCCGGATGACCAGGAGAGGTTGGATTAGCCCGGAGAGGCTTATGGCACACGTATCCAGGTGCAGCTTGGACGGTCTATGAGTGAACTTTGTTTTATGAGTGTGATGCATGCATAAATGTTTTATATGAGTTTATGAACATGATTTTAGATTCCATGAGTGCATGTGTTTTAAATATGACTTGTTATTGCACGTAGTTCGAGATTTATGTTTTATGTGATATTTAGGCTTCGACTAAGTATTCTACGTGCATTTATTTTATGTGATTTTGATGGTTTTACGGAGAGGAGTGAAGCCAAGAAACTTATTTACGGTTTTAGAAGATTTCACAAAGATGCGTGAAATCGAGATTTGGGCACGAGTCCCAGTTGAAAAACCTTGACTTGGCATGTGAAGTCAAGGATGATTTGGAAAGTGTTTTGAAAATGAGAAACGGCTTTCGGATTTTTAAATATCTTTCGGGCATATGACCCAGTTGATTTGAGGTTTGACTTAGAGTATAGTCAACGTGAGATAAGTCGGGCCGTGACCAAGTTATGAGTTTTAAGAAATATATTTCGGGTATGAGACCCAGTTATGGATTTGATAGGATTTGAGGAATTCTGGAATATGAAGTGTCATTGGACACTGGATTTTCGGGCTGTGACCCATTTGGTGATATTTCGGGCTTGTGGCCCTATTGATGATTTACGGGTTAGAGTCCCGGACGATCGGGTTAGAGTCCCGATCGATGGCATTCGGGTTCGAGTTCCGGATGATATGACGCTCGCTTCCAGACTACGGATGTGTTCCTTCTAGAGAAGTCACGATGCACTGCCTGTTTTCGAGCAGCCACTAGAGGCTATAACCGAGGAAGGCTCGACTTAGGAGTGCTGATGTTATCTGAGATCGATTGGTGATGTGATCACGATGATCTAGAGATGGTTGCGATGGGTGATGTGTTCACGGCGACATGCTAGGATTGTGAGCAGTACTGAGCTATTTGCACATGTGTTAGGATGGGAATCATTACTGAAGCTAAGGATGATGATAGTGGGCGGAACTCCCACATGGTTTTTGAATTGGACTGAGACCCCGTACTTGTTTTCTATGATTTGGTTTTGGGTTGAGAACCTACTAAGGTAATGGCTTTGATTGAGAAGCATTTTTCACTATATTTGACTTGGGAAGCAACACGTCTTACTTCTGAGAAAGTATTTGAAATGCTATTTTATAATGCATGCATGCTTTTACGTGAAGGGTATAAATCTCTTTTCGATAAACTGTTTTTATAAACTTCTGTTTTTATCCACTCACAGCTTTTATGGTTTTTAATACCCTTCATATTGATCGCGGATGCGGGCTGTAGCAGAGATCGAGACATCACATGCCACCATCAGTCCTAGCATACTCTAGATAACCTCATGTGGGTGACGAGTTTATCCCTGGTCTGACACGCGGTGTCAGACGGGAGTAGGCACATCCCACGATAATCTAGAGGAGATTGGGATGGGTCCTGTCATATCTCAAGGAATATGACCCAGGCATTAGAATCCCTCTTAAACGTCCAAAATCCAAACTTCAAATTTCAAACCAAATGGGTTTCTTGTTTACCTTTTCCCGTGGTTTTCTCTGCCATCCACGGCGGCCCAGCCATCCTGCCGCGGTCCCTCAATCTCTCTCTCATTTCCTATCTGTCTCTCTGTGGTCAAGTAAGAAGATGGAAGGATGAAGATGACGTTTGAGGGGTGGGTACGGGTTAGAGGGAAAATGAAGAAGAAAATGAAAGATGATGGTGCATGAATAAAATAACATAGTGTCAGGATCCACCCCGATTTCACCCCGAAAACCGAGGTAAATCCTGCTCCCGTCTGACACCCCGACACAACACCAAAGTAAACCACTAAACTACACAGTCAGACGCAAGAGAACTTTGAACATCCCGAAGTCAAAAGTTTACAGAGCATAGTGCCAAATACAAAGGAAAGGAAACCGGTAAGCTAGATACACGCACATGGAAAATTTAAAACACTGGGGTCGCTCTCGTAACTTCTATGCCTCAGACGCTGCCTCGACGCCGAAACCCCGCTCTAGCTCCACGACCTGGAGGGCAATTAAAACCAAAAAGTGTGAGTGGACCATAAAGAATAAAAGTTTTAAAACCATTTTATACGAAAACAGGGTTTGGCCCTCCGTTTTGAAATCACATACATAACCTAGTTACCAAAAGCAGTTATAGATCACATAAAGATCATCATAAAAACATTTTGCAGAATCATCAAATAAAACAATTCTAAAACTCATGTCATAAGCATCATAAAAACGTATCACAAAACAAAATACCAAGCCATCATTATCCGATCAAACCTGCCGGACCTATCCGAGTCTTTAAACTCCCGAGTCTTTAAACTCAATCCAGGCCTCAATAATATCTGAATCTTTAAACTCCCGAGTCTTTAAACTCAACAGGCCTATGGGGGAAATATCAATATATCCGAGTCTTTAAACTCCCGAGTCTTTAAACTCAATCCGGGTCTTTAAACCCAATCTGGGCCCGTCCCCCGTCAATCACAATATCCGGGTCTTTAAACCCAATAACCAGATCCAGCAAATCCAATCCAAAACCATTTGAAAACCATTTCGAAATTCATATCCAAACCCGAATTCGAAATCACCAGTCAGAAGCCCTTCCGGCATCCCGAACCGTCATTTCGAACCCAAATCCGGAACTTCACTTTTCAATTTCAAAACCAAATTCCGCTTTCAGAAATCCGATTCTAAAACCGAAAACCTTGATCATCAAAATCATGTTCCAAAATCCCTTTATAAGCATTCAAAACCAGTTCTCATTTGAAAACCCCAAAACCATGGCCTTATACTCAGAAATCGACATTCCTCGTAAAACGTGCCAATTACGTTATTTCTTGAAAACCGTGCAATTATGTAAAACCAACATAGCATATTCAACAATCATGAAACCGTATATAAAACCATAAAACAATTATAGAAAAACAGTTATGCATGCTCGAATTTAGAGAAGGGGTACACTCACTAATACCTAGCCCTCAATCGTGTCCCGAACGTCCTGTACGTTCCTTAGCTTCCTCGGGAAGTCCCGATCCTGTCAACAATCATCCAAGAACGTTACTAACCTATCTACGAAGGTCCGCCTAATTTCCCCAAAAAATCCCCGGGTCCTAAACGTAACGAACCGAAACCCTAAACCTTCAACCTCGAGGAACTAACCTCAAACGACGTCCGAACAACTCGAAACCAATTCCATTAGACTCGTCACAACTCCTAGACCAAAAACCATGCTGAATATTTTCCCAACCTCCGCCGCACGCGCCCCCACGCACCTCCCAAAGTGGCTGCGCTTGGCCTCACGCGCCAGCTACAGTGTCACCAGCAACCTCTGGTCGACCCGGTTCGAACCAGTCTCTACAACTCGAACCGGCGTGGCCGGTTCTCCGCTGTCTCGCCACCAAAACTGCTCCTCTCTTCACCATCTTCATCGCCCAGACCTAAGCTACCCATTCCCCTACTCCAAACACCTCGAATCAGCCTACAACCCGTCGACTCAAGCTCGAACAAAACCCGAACACTTCCCATGTCTCACGATCCAGTCAACCCGGTCACCTCCCGTCACGGTGGCTACCTTAGATGGTTCCTAGGACCTCCCTGAAGTTCACCCAACTCACCAAAACCGTCGACTCAACCCCATACTTTACGACTTCCGATTTGAAAATCGACGGCAAAACAGAGCATAGAGGAAAAGTTGAGGAATTACCTGCCCTCCGGTCGCCGTCGTGAGCTCAGCCGTGAGTAAGTATCTCCTCCCGTCCTCCTCCATCCTCTGGACGCCACCACCAGTCTCGATTGGTCGAAAATGGTAGCACCACCACTCAAATTCCTCACCTCTTCTCTGTTTTCTCTGGTTTCCCGTGGCTCACAACCGCACACACCCACGACCACTGCACCTCCAAACCTCCTCCATTCACTCACTAACTCTCATTCAATCTCTGCTCACTCTCACACACTCACAAAACTCACACCCTCACCGTGCTTGATCGATTCTCCCCAATTCCCAGTCTCTGTTTTCTCTCTGAGCCGAAGAACACACACACGGGCACCCCCAATTATTTGGACCCGTGGACAAAATCCTAGAACCCTCTAGTTCTCCTACACGTGTCACAATCCTCTCCTCTCCCTCACAAATCTCTCAATCTCAGCCCTCCATTTATCCCTCTCTGTTGCACAAATCCCAAGGTGCAAAAGACCAAAATACCCTTCCTCTTAAGCCAAAATTACCATTTTACCCTTATCATTTTAGACCCGTAACTCACACATCCTAACTCCGATGAACACGTGCCGCCTGTCGTTGAATTCAGGACGAAGAGATCTACCTAACAGTCCTAGGTCAACGTGTCGAAACACGATCGTCCAAAAAGTCAACTTTTCCCCCCTATTTTAGCCAAATTACGGTTATGCCCTCAACCTTCCTAACATCATAACTTCCTCCTCGGATGTCGGAATCGGGCGTGCCACCTGTCTACGGATTCGTGACGTCCCAAACTACGTCACGGTCATTAATCAAAGCCCACTTGGCCTCCCGAACTAAAAGTCAACAATTTGCCCATTCTTGGGGCAAAATCGTCATTCTAGGCTAACGACCTTATCGGGACCAACTAACCCCCGATTAAGCTTACTAATCCCACCTTAATCACTGTCTTAGCCCTAATTTCTGGGACGGGTCGTTACACATAGGCCATAGGGTGGGTGACAAGTGTCACTCGTCATATGGTCTCAAATAAGATATTTGGGTCCCACTAAAAACAAACCATTTTGAAACTCGTACAATCGTGAATAGTTCTCGAAACCTTCCGTGACCCGTAACTTTCCCATATGATGTCCGATTTCGACGGACCGCCTGTCTACGAACTCGTATCATCTCGATCTATGTAACAATCCTCGATCTTCGTGCATTTAACTTCCTATGTCAAAATTCAACATTTTGCCCTTTTAGGGGCAAAAATGTCATTTTTCCCAAATCGTTCGATAATCCTCGATTATTCCTTAATTACTTCTTGATAATCCATCATTAATCCGTAATTAATCCGTGAATTCGAGACGGGTCCTTACACATTTCCTATAGCCTAATGTTGATTTTTACAGTTCCAACCCTAATTTCATTCATTTCTTATATGAAGATTGTGTCTCATTAAGCAACAGTTGGTAAGCCTAATTTCATTATAATTCCACTTTCTCAATGAACATGCAAATGTGGAAACTATAACAACCTTGTGTGTCATTAAGAAACATTTGGTAAGCCTAATTTCATTCTAATTTCCCTTTCTCAATGTACAAGCAAATGTGGAAACTATAAGAACCTTGTGTGCCATTAATCTCATGCACTACACAAGCATACCAACACACACTATAAAAATGCAAGAAACATATTTTGGAAACTTTTAATTGGTCTCCAAATAAATTTAGAAGGCAATGATATTTACCTCCCCTTCAACATGGTTGATTCACCGTTCCCCCCACCGAGCGGCTGAAAGAGAATTTTGCAGAGAGACTCTCAGGTTGGGCGTTTGAGTCAACTAGAGGGAAACCCAGGTCGCCATTTTGTTTCGTTGGATGCCGCTATACGCTAGGGAGGATGTGTTTGTTTACACCCCATATAATCGGCTGTGGGTATATGTGGATATCCTCATACCCAATTTCAATACGGGTTTTACCCATGTGACATGACCCATCTCAGAAAAATTAAAACAATTGAACGAATCATGTTCCTTTCTAATAATACAGATCAGACAAGGGATTTTTTTAATTAGGTCTACCCATTTATTCTTAAGCAAAATAAATCCACTGCACGGGAATACCACCCACATCCGACCTGCTTCCCGTTTAGTGGTAATATCTCCTAGTTATGATTTTATCTTTTCCTCTTCTTCCTTTTTTATCATAACAACCTGATTTCATTGATTACTATTTGAGTCCAGTTTAATTACCATTCCATAACAACAATAGTTATTCTTGGGAATTCTTCATTATAATAATCCTTTCAAAGGCTATTAATAAACATAACCCATCTTAAGTTGGATTTAATATTATTCAACAATTATTAACTATAAACTAATATACAAATATTCAATATTAATTTCACTTATGACAAATTTAGTTAATCCCTTTAATTATAACTAAGTTAGATTGAAGACTAAGACCTTGATTAATCCCACATTTACGAATATATTTTCAATAAAACATAATAACTTAAATTGGCATAACTTCCTCATATGTGATCCAATTAATCCTAAACTTGAACCATTAGATTCAGGATATCAAGAAGAACATTTCGTTCATTGATCGTTTCTACAAGTTCCAACTAACACGCCTTCACGTGTCGTCGGTGGCTGAAGACAGCCTCTGCGCGTGGGCCTCAAGCATCTACGCAGGGGTTGTCTTCAACATCCCGCGGGTCTGAAATTCGGGTCTTTTGACCCGACGACCCAACCTGGTGTTATCTTCCTATTTCTACGTTATTTTCTCTAGATTCCTTCATCAAACCTCATCCTTTGCAACTTATAAACATTTCTATGGCATTAAAAACAAGATAAACAAGCTAAAGGTGAGAGTTCAAACCTTTGTTGTTCAGCCATGGATACCAGAACCTCCCTACCTCGATCCAGAGTCCTATCCTCCCTACTTTTGAACATGGAGCCACCCTAAGACCTCCAGGAAGACACGGGAGAAATCAGGTTTCGTATTTAGGCCTTAGACCTGAAACTCAAAATCCAGCTCACAGTTCATTCTTCAGTTCCTTGTGCTCTCCCTTCCTTCTATCATGGTTCTTTGCCAGTTTTCTTCCTCTGTTCCTCTTCTTCTTCTTCATCTTCTTCTATTATTCATCCCTGCAAGTTCTTTCCTCTTCCCTTTCATTTTCTCATTTTCTTGTTTTCTCCCATTTTTGGCCTACCTCCACCGACCTCCCAATAGACATATATATAACCCACAATGTCGGTGGCCAAGGGAGGGAAAATATAATCCAGAATTTTCTGGATTTTCCCCATAATTTTCACGTGCTTAATTACAAAACTACTAAGTTATCCTTTATACCAAAATTACCAAAATATCCCTATAAGGTTTGGACCCGAATCATAACCGTCCGATCTTCGTTTTCGGCATGCTGCCTATTAGCAAACTCGGGAGATTGAGACCTTTCTAATGGCGTTTTCGGACTTGCCAACAATCGTTCCTGTAAAAAAGTCAACATTTTGACTTAGGGGTAAAATTGTCATTTTCCTATTTTTCAAATTTCTACCCTCCCATTAGAAATTTTGCAATCGAAATTTAAAACCAACCTTATTCACATAAAATATTTCCTTGCAAAACAAGTTAAATTACAATTTCCTACAAGTCCCTGGAAATCCATAAAAGAATCCGTATAAATTCCAGCACATTGATCGGTACAACACTTACAGAATTCAAACTACAATCATCTATATCAAATCAATGCCACATAGCTAGTAGACAACTTATTAATGAACAAATCATTGTCCCACGAGCAAGCTCATCATTGCTCTTTTAGTCCTTATCGCAGCAAGTGAGAGAAAGTCCACACAACAGTTACCAAGAGACTCAACATTAACTCATCGCAATGTGGCCACAAAGCTCTCACAAAAGTTATTTAACACCACTACAATTACACAAAATCCACACAACAATCTCCACCATAGTCAAGTCGAAACTTCACAGTTATGGCATATAACCAAACCATGACCAATATCACATAGCGTCACACATATCACAATCACCAATTCTCGATTCAGGACAATCAAACACAACAACCACTGCCCTATAGAGAGGCACACGTATTCACATCACAACTCAATATCACAACATATTACAACATGTGTCACAACCCATATTCACAATCAAATCGTACAATCAAATCGTAAATTAGTTATCCAATCAAAAGCAACATTGAACTGTCTAAGACCTTGGAAGTTCGACAGAATCACCACACAAAATCATAGCCATCAACACAAGGTTAACATCTCAACCACATACAAGCAACCTATCCTTATCGCAACGTTGTCCACAAACTACACACAATCAATTTGTATCCAATTTCACATCATACGTTCCACACATAGGTAACTTAATGTCAATGCACAACACAACACCAATCATCACACACTATCTCAACATAAATCATTAATTGCATCTAATATGGAAACCACGATTACTCAACATCACATAATCTTATATCACAAGCCAACATGCATCAGAGAAACGACTCGATTAATCACCATCATAGAGGAATCACCATAGCAATCACTTGTGACTACTCGATTCATGACACTCTTATATGAACTACCAGAGAAACTAAGATTTTTAACACTTCATGTTATGGAAGTTTTATGTTTGATTAGGATAGCATTGCATCATTAAATTGATATAAGCATATCACAAAAAATATGAAACTATTTCCCACAATTCTAATTTCCTCGCAAAACGTTTTAATAACTTTTTACTTAATTATTCATAAAATCACAAAAATTCTAATGTCAGCCCATCTTAACTTCAAATTCCAGTTGGATAACTGAGTTGCTTAAAATATAATCAGACCCAAATTTGATTATCATGTTTGAAAATCATTTAGAAAAAAATCTCGACCGACCATTCCGTAACAAATCATATAAGAAATCTTAGCATGCATGTATCAAGTGTAACGAGTGTAATATTTACCCTTAACCCTTATTAAGAAATGAATGAAGGGACCTTGTAACAACATCCTTACGCAACGTACCCTTGGGGCCACACATAAAAACCAAAAAATTTAATATCCAAGCCCAACCAGAAACAATCATTACTACTATCACATTATGTATAGTGCTTCACCCCGACATTAACGATGCTACGTATAGCGGAAAAACACATACCTTTCACATCAAGCTCATGATCAAAATCTTGGTCCTAAACCTAGCACAACTAGTTCACAAATTCCATAAAACGTACAATCAAAATGCAATCCGTATAATCATCCAAAAATCCAAAACCCAATATCACGACTCAAACCATAATCAAAACCTCAAAAACGTACACATTGCTCACTGTGCAAGAATACCGTTAATCATGATAACCAATATATCATTCACAGTATTTAAAACACATCCAAATTCACCATAGACATTGTATGTTGTCAAGCTATCATCATGCATAACATCAACCGTTAATCACCCATAGTCACGCCATATATATCCCATCCTCGATACACATCCACATTTACCCTATCCACTGCATGTACATACTTACTCAGGTACCGGAGCCCCAGGCTTGACGTATGATACTAGTCTCAACCTAGTATATAATATCAGTATACGTAATGTATCGTTCAAACTTACTTTGCGGGTTAGAACTATGTTGCTGGCCAACCTACAACTCGGGGATACAACATTCGAGTATCTGCTTAGGGATACGATATCTGAGCACTACCCACACATCTTTACCACCCACGGATACAACTTCCGAGCGGCCACCCAGGGATACAGCGTCCAGGTGTCACACACAAAATCATATGGCACTACCGGTAGGCCCATCATCAACACATAACCACTCGGGACTACGGAGCCAGGCTCGACGTCCGAGTGGCCACACAGGGATACCACGTCCGGGTGTCAACCACGCAACTCAACCACTCAGGGATACAACGTTCTAGTGGTCGTCCAAGGATACAATATCTGGATGTCAATCTCATACCACAACCATTCGAGGATACATCATCCGAACGACCGCCTAGGGATACTGGATCTAGGCGTAATCCAACAATCTGATCACACCAAAAGTATCCAGAAGTTACACCATTGTACTTAAGACTAGCCTCAGGATCAGGAGCCTCCAGCTCCACGTCACTCAACCATTCAGGGATACATCGTCTGAATGGCCGCCTAGGGATACATCATCTAGGTGTAACTCAACAATCCAGAGCAACCTGCTCACAACCTGCTCACGACATATATTACGAATAATCACACTATATAGAAAGTAACAAATATTATAAGAAATTCCCGAATATAATCATTTGACGTCCACCAGATTCAAACCTGATACCATTTGATTCAAAATCAAACTATAAACAAATCAAACTTTCACAGTTCAAATTCCGGATCTAAACAATATAACGATCTAATTACCATACTTACAAATCATCATTCACATTCAATGTCAAATTCTTATTATATGAATAACTTCTATTTTAAATCAAACTCCAATGTCAAATTAACCTTTGAACATCATCTATAAAAAAAAATATGTACTACAAATAATTCGAACCAACATCAAGTAGTGAATAATTAAATCATATTATGTTCACGACATATATTTCAACGTAAAAAATAGAACCTTAGATATGATAGCAAATTGACAGGACTCGTCTCAAAATAATTAAAACAATTGAATAGATCTTGCTCCCATCTAATAATTCAGATTAGACAAGGGATTTCTTTAATTAGGTCTACCCATTTATTCTTAAGCAAAATAAATCCACTGCACGGGAATACCACCCACATCCGACCTGCTTCCCGTTTAGTGGTAATATCGCCTAGTTATGATTTTATCTTTTCCTCTTCTTCCTTTTTATCATAACAACCTGATTCCATTGATTACTATTTGAGTCCAGTTTAATTATCATTCCATAACAACCATAAATATTCTTGGGAATCCTTCATTATAATAACCCTTTCAAAGGATATTAATAAACTTAACCCTTCTTAAGTTAGATTTAATATTATTTAACAATTATTAACTATAAACTAATATACAATAATTCAATATTAATTTCACTTATGAAAAATTTAGTTAATCCCCTTAATTATAACTAAGTTAGATTGAAGACTAAGACCTTGATTAATCCCACATTTAAGAATATATTTTCAATAAAACATAATAAATTTAAATTGGCATAACTTCCTCATACGTGATCCAATTAATCCCAAACTTGAACCATTATATTCAGGATATCAAGAAGAACATTTCCGTTGATCGTTTCCACAATTTCTGGCTAACGCGCCTTCATGCGCCCACGGTGGCTGAAGACAGCCTCTGCACGTGAGCCTTACATGCCTGCGTAATGGTTGTCTTCAACCTTCTATGCCATTAAAAACAAGATAAACAAGGTAAAGGTGAGAGTTTAAACCTTTGTTGTTCGGCCATGGATACCAGCACCTCCCTACCTCGATCCAGAGTCTTATCCTCCCTGCTTTCGAACTTGGAGCCACCATAAGACCTCCAGGAAGACACGGGAGCAATTGGGTTTCCTATTCAGGCCTTAGACCTGAATACTCGAAATCTAGCTCACGGTTCATGCTTCAGTTCCTTGTGCTCTCCCTTCCTTCTATCATGGTTCCTTCCCAATTTTCTTTCTTTATTCCTCTTCTTTTTCTTCTCCTATTCTTCCTTGCGAGTTCTTCCCTCTTCCCATTCATTTTCTCATTTTTCTCGTTTTCTCCCATTTTCGGCCTACCTCCACCAGCCTCCAAATGTACACACACACACACACATATATATATATATATATATATATATATATATATATATAACCCACTATCTTGATAGCCAAGGGAGGGAAAATATAATCCAAAATTTTCTGGATTTTCTCCTTCTTTTTCACATGCTTAATTAAAAAATTACCAAGTTGCCCTTTATACCAAAATTACCAAAATGCCCTTACAAGGTTTGGACCCGAAACATAACTGTCTGATCTCCGTTTCCAGCATGCCGCCTGTCGGCGAACTCGAGAGATCGAGACCTTTCTAATGACTTTTTCGGAATTGCCAAAAATCGTCTGGATAAAAATGTCAACATTTTGACTTGAGAGTAAAATTGTCATTTTCCTATTTTCCAAATGTCTGGGGTGTTACACCATGTATCAATGATTTCAATATGGGTTGTACCCATATTCCATTAAAATTATAATTTATTCATTTGAGTTATAAGAAATCAAGCGGAACAAATTTGTATATTCAATTTGGTATAAAAGCCTCTATCACATTTAATTTTTTTAGTTATTGCCATCGATATGGGAGTTGAATAATAATACTTAATTTATTTTACTCATTATATACTCAAACCATATATATATATATATCCATAACTTTGTTTTCTTGTTTTTTTTAATAATATAACAAAATAAGTGAAAATATAAAAAAAATTATCTTATATTATTTTCGCTAATTGAGTTGTGCGACACATGAATTATCTAACACATGAATTGTGTCACATGCTCTGGTGATACACATATTATTGTAAAACACATGATGGAGGGTGAGTTGGTGCATAACAGTTGTCTCCATCCATCCTTATACATAGAAGGAGGGTTGATAATTTAATTAAGGGTTTGTGTGGCGGCTGGTGGCCTGTAATTGAAAGAGAATCAATTTTGGTTTGTATGTTATCTGATTGTTTTCCTATTGTGATTAAGTATTTGTATAGTTATTTGTTCTACTACCTTTTTAGCTTCATTGACATCAAAAATTTTAAACGGTGTAGCTTTTATTTGGGTATTTACATGATTGATGATTATGGCGTCTACATGAGGACGGTTTAAAGAGGTTGTGGTGTTATCTTGTTTTTTCCAAATTTTTTTAGTGACTGTTTGTATCATTTTCTCTGCTTGATAATGTTGTTCTACAAAATCAAAGAAATATATTTCAGATTAAATTTGTAATATAAGCTTTGTCCAACTCCAAGCAACCCATATTATATATATATATATATATATATATATATATATTAAAACAAGACGAAGCAACTAAGAAATCGGTCAAGTAGGGAATTAAATACCACAATATTTGTTAGCTTGGAAATAAGGGCCCATGAAGGACCAATTCACCGAGAGAACTCTTACTCCATAAATTATACTCAAGTGCCCAAATCCAAACCATAATTCCCTGTAATTAAAACACAATTCTAATCTGCAAAATTAGTCATGAACATCGTTCAGTATGGTTCAGTACAATAGTGATACCAAAATCGAACCGTTTAATTTTAACGGGTTTAGTATAATTCTGTATTTCATAATATAAACTTAATATCGGATCATATTGTATGACTCGGGCTGGGAATTAGGGTTATTTTTTAGAATTTACGTAGAAAATGTCAATTTTACCCTTGGCTTTGGAGGGGTCAGTTGATCAATTTTTTCTTGAGAACACTTTTGGACGTTTTCCTTTGATCGTTGCATAGGTCTCTAGCTCATGAGTTTGTAGACAGGCGGTACGCGGGAATCAGAGTTCGTGAACGAGAGTTACAGATCTGAAATGGTAAGGGCATAATAGTAATTTTGGATAAGTTCAGGGTATAAGTTAGGAGGTGTTTCTCTCTCCTTATAGGATTGGTCACTGTTGGATATCTCTCTCTCTCTCTCTCTCTTTTTCACAGTGCGGCCACTACATCCCCTCCACCTTGGTTGACCCATTTTTGGGTCAAATTGGAGGAAATTAAGGCTAGAGATGGAATCCCCATGGCCTTGGGAATATTTCGGTGTGAAGATCGAGGATGGAGCATCACCAGGGACGGTAGACCAAAAAGGGTTTGGTTTTGGAACCTTCTTAATAGATTTCTAGCCAAACTAGGTACGCTCTCTTAAATCTGAGGGTAGATTTGGATTCCACTCGTTGTATATATGGATTGACATGTATACATTATAAATTTTGGTTGAGAAATGAGGAATTTGTAAAAACTCGAAGGTACGACCATTAATGACTGATTTTGGTGAACCAGATAGCGGTGCTAGCTGTGGCGCTGGTCGTCTTCTCCAGCGAGGTGGTGACATCATCATGACGTCAAGATGACATCGCCAGGTGACACATGATGATGTTAGTAGAGCTGACGTCAACTGCCACGTGGCAGGAGTGTCAGGGGGTGTCATTGCCACGAGGCATGGTGCGTCAAGTGCCACGTTAGTGACACTGGACATGATTTTCGATGTATTATCTAAGGTGGGTCCTCTCAATTTTGTATGAGAGCAAACTGGGTGACGTTGTTCCGGGAATTCCACTAGTTGGCGCAGCTCGAAGTGTGATTGTTGGTTGTACGATGAGTGGACTATGTTTTATTATAGATTTTGTGTGCATAAAAATAATTTGGTTTTTCTAAGTTATTTGTGAATCACTTTGGTGTTTGAAAAATTATTCGAGATGATTATTTTATGCAATGAATATCGGGATTTGGAAATTTTTTTCAAGAAAATCGTTTCTGGACACAAGTTTTATGGATTTTAGGGAAACAGTTTTTGGGCTCAAGTCCAGGTTTAAATGTTTTAACTAGGTTTCGAGTTACCAATTTATGGAAAGAAAGTTTTTCTTGGTATTAGAAACTACTTTTCCTAGTATAGTCAACCTTACGTGATTGAATCTCTATTCTGGAGTTGGACTCTGAGGTTCTTGGATACGGATTCGAACGTAGTCGGAGTTGGACTCCACACATTCTGACGGAGTTGGACTTTGCAGGTTTCGTGGTGTCTACGTGTAGTAAGGGATATGAGACTCGGACGTAGACGGAGTTGGACCCCACACATTTCGACGAGGTTGGACTCCGAAGATTCCTAGGGATAGACTCGAACATCTTTGGAGTTGGACTCCACACGTTCTGATTGTCTTGGACACCACATGGTCTGTGATTGTCTACGTGTAGTATAGGGGATTATCTAGTTGGACCAGCAGGGCTTGAGGTTTGAATATGTTGGTTTTTATGTCTAGAGGTTTTTAGAATGGTTTTATAACCCGAGATTTTAGGGAAGTGTGGGCCACAGATATTTTTTATACATGTTATGGTTTTTTGTGGGCCCCAAGGTACAAGGTTACCTTGTTTTGAAATATGAATATTTATGATTTGTTTTATGCAAGCATGGTTTTATAACTACGCTTGTCTACTCACATTGTACCCCTAACACCGTACGAGTCGGTGTGTAATTTGGAATTGTGTCGGTAATGACACAAGGACACTTGAGGGATTGCAGGCGGTTGACTTTTTACCAATATATGTAAATTTTTCGGACGAAACTTCTTTAAACGAGGTAGATTGTAACAACCCGGACCGAAAATTAGGGTTTCTTTTGGGAATTTACATAGAAAATGACGATTTTACCCTTGGCTTTAGAGGGTTTGTTGATCAACTTCTCTCGTAAACACTTTTGGGCGTTTTCCTTTGACCGTTACGTAGGTCTCGAGCGTAAAAATTTTTAAACAGGCGGCACATGGGAATCAGAGTTCGTGAACGAGAGTTATGGGTTTGAAACGGTAAGGACATAATGGTAATTTTGGATAATTTCAAGGTATAAGTCTAGTGGGGTTTATCTCTCCTCACAAGATTGGTCAGAGTTGGATCTCTCTCTCTCTTCACGGTGTGACCATCGTACCCCATCTGTAACGACCTGAAAATTCGAAAAAGGAAAATTTGAAGGGAAATGACGATTTTTCCCCTGGAATTGGGCGAACGGTTGACTGTTGTTTTGAGCTGTCAAACGGACTTTGACCGATGATTGTGACGTTGTTCGGGAAGTCACGAGTTCATAGACAGGTGGCACACCCGATTCTGACATTCGAGGAGAAAGTTATGATGTTCGGAAGTTTAAGGGTAATTTGGTAAATTGGTTAAAAAGGGGTCATTTGTTGACTTTTGGATCGGGACCATGTTTGGACTTTCCGTAAGTACCGTTGGGTAGGTCTCGAGACGCTGAATCCATAGACAGGCGGCACGCATCAATCGGGGTTCGGATGAAAAAGATATGAACTAAGAAATGTGAGGGGTATTTTGGTAAATTGTCAAAGAAGGGCAAAATGGTAATTTGAGTTGGGCGGTTAAATGGCTGGGCTAAAGCCTGATGATGCAGCTGTGTTGGTGACTCATGTCGTCCCTTATGTGACACAGGTCACTATGCAGGTGATGAGGAGTGGCTTAATTGGAGCTGATATTTGAATTAATGGATATTTGTGCTTAAAACAAACAAAAACAGAGACTAAGGTAACTGAGCTTGATCGACCTCAATTACACTGTCTGCTCGATCTGTGAGGGGATGAAAGAGAGAATAGAGAGGATAGACAGAGAAGGAGAGGGGGAAGAAAATTGAAAACCATGGAACCCGAATTCACAGACCTTCATACCTTTTTTATTTCGGGTTTTTCAAGTTAGACGTTAGTTGATCAAATTGACCTTGGATTGAGTCTCCTGAGCTCAAGGCGAGCTAAACCCAATAAAAAACGACAGCAATTGGTGTCATTTCGATCGAGAACAGACCTCGTGGGATTTGGAATCGACTGGAAATTGGCAGGAATCCAGCTGGGTCACGCTGTGGGCCAACCAGACACGTTTACTAGGAATCCGGGCGAAGACGATGACTGTAGCACTTTACTGTGCAGGCGCGTGGCTCCCACGCGCAGCCACTCACGGCGACGCGTGAGCCCGAATTTCGAGGTAAGGTCAACATGACTTTTTTCCTATTTAATGTAACGAACATTTTGGCACTGGTTTTGAGGAAGTTGGACACCGTTTCGATATTGATGAAATAGTAATGCTTTTGGCTATATTTTATGGATTTATGTGAAAGTGGCAACTAGGTTGCGATTGTACGGATTTACGTGAAAATAATATTTTGGGCTTGAGACCCAATTGGATAGTGATTTTGACTCGGATTTGGAGTCACATGTGAATCTAATGAAATTGATGATTTTGATTTATAAAGTAAATTCTGGACACTGTTTTCATGATGGATTTGTCGAACTTGCTTTGTGAAAGCTATGTTTCGGGCAGAGGCCCTGTTGAAATGTTTTTTATTTGATTTGAGATTGGAATGGTTTTAAAATGAGATTACTGGATATGGTGACTGTTCCACATATACCATCCTCTGTGATTTGATAGTCTCTTCCAGACATCGTAGATCCTGGAGTAGTCACGATCCACTGCTTGGAGATGAGTAGCTCCGAGGGAGGCTCAGTCTCAGGAGTGTGAGTTAATGATGATACCCTTCAGACGTCGTAGATCCCGGAAAGGATATCTCCCCAGACGTCGTAGATCCTGGGGAGGTACTCGGACATGAGACACCCGAGTTGCACCCGTTACATTGATATCGTGACAGGTTACTTGGATATTGAGATTGAATATTGAGGATTGGTGGTATCATGATTTATTGATATTTGTGTCCAGATACTTTATATCATGCACTGATTTGAGAAACATGTGTTTTATGTTGTGCACTTAGTTGAGAAACATGAGTTTTACGGACCATGGGAAAACATATTTTGATTTTATTGGTCCACTGTTCATACTTGATTTATTGCACACTATGACTCATGTTTTATGATATGCATGCATGTTTGTGAAATTGGAGGGTAAGAATGTATTTTGATAAATGTATTTATAAAAATTTGTTTTGTCCACTCACACCCTTTCTGTTTTATTGACCCTCTAGGTCGTGGCGCGATGATCGAGGCTGATCGGAAGGTGGAGGCATACGTGGGCACAGGTGCGGTTATCCCTTGTTTGGTAATTGCTGAGGGTAATTTCGGAACTTCAGTTGACTTGTCAGACGGGAGCAGGACCAGGCATGGTTATCTATGTCCTTCGGGGACGGGTCCTGTCAAATTGGTATCAGAGCCCTAGGTTGCTGAATTTGTTGCCACATCATGCCTCCAAAACGTAAGCCTCATGCGCGACCTGGTAGTGAGACGGGTATACGAGGGTAAATGAGACCTCGTGATTGATCTCGGAATGAGATTGAGGTTGGATTGGGGGTCAGATGTTAATCAGTGTACACTGTGAACTACGAACTTTTAAACACGGATTTGTGTGGGTCCCAAGAGTGAATGAGCCCAGAGGCTAGAAAGGTAGCACAACTGGGCAGATTGGACCCGGGATGAGATTATTCTCAGTGAATGTAGGAGTCTAGAGTATGATGGGATATCCCTTAAGTCTTATAGGTCGTATTCGATATGATTCACTAGCGGAATTTGCTTGGTGAAAGAGTATGTCAATGATGGCTTGGATGATTGTTATTGTAAGGCCCCGAAAATCCAAATTGTTGTAAAAAATTATAAAATAATATGTAAATAACATTTTTACCCCTGAAAAGGGAGTGGCAAAAGTTGACTTTTTATGTGACCTTAAATTACTTTTTATGTTTAAATAATATTATAAAATTCGGACGATTGGGGAATTCACTTGTGGGACTATACGATAGTCTAGTAACCTTAAATTACTTTGTTTGACAGGCTGGAATATTCCCAGGACGTCGGAAGATAGCAAACAGCTTGAGACTGAACAATCTGGACGGTGTGTGTGAGTGGACTTTGTTTTCTAACCGTGATGCATGCGTATATGATTTAAATGCTTTATTATATGATTTTATATGCTTTGGCATGATTGATGTTTCAATCCGGTGATGTCTCGATTTTCTGGATTTTTATATTATTTTGGCACGATTTTCGAGAAATTGTGAAATTGATGTTTTGAACGTAGGCCCGGGATTGAAAATGATGTTTTTACTTGCGTTATGAGTCAGGGATTGAAAATGATATTTGACTCGGGTTATGAGTCAAGGATTGATTTCATGGATTTATATGAAATTGATGTTTTAGGCGTAGGCTCGGGATTGAAAATGATGTTTTGACTTGCGTTATGAGTCAGGGATTGAAAATGATATTTGACTCGGGTTATGAGTCAAGGATTGATTTCATGGATTTATATGAAAATGGCAACTAAGGTTGCGATCGCATGGATTTGCGTGAAAATGATATTTTGGGCTTGAGACCCAATTGGATAGTGATTTTGACTCGGATTTGGAGTCACATGTGAATATGATTAAATTGATGATTTTGATTTATAAAATGAATTCTGGACACTGTTTTTATGATGGATTTGTGTAACTTGTTTTGTGAAAGCTATGTCTTGGGCATAAGCCCTATTGAAATGTTTTTGACTTGATTTGAGACATAAATGATTTTAAAATGAGATTACTGGATTTGGTGACTGTTCCACACATACACCATCCTCTGTGATTTGATAGTCTCCTCCAGACGTCGTAGATCCTGGAGTAGTCACGATCCATTGTCTAGAGATGAGTAGCTCCGAGGGAGGCTCACTCTCAGGAGCGTGGGATTATGATGATATCCTCCAGACGTCGTTGATCCTGGAGTTGATATCCCCCCAGACGTCGTAGATCCTAGGGGATGTACTCGGACGTGAGACACCGAGTTTGCACGCGTTGCATTGATATCGTGACGGGGTACTTGGATATTGAGATTGGATATTGAGGATTGGTGGTATGGTGATTTGTTGATATTTTGTTCAGATACTTTCTAACCAGATGCTTTATATCATGAACTGATTTGATGAACATGAGTTTTTACGGACCAAGGGAAAACATGTTTTGATTTTATCGGTTCACTGTTCATACTTGATTGATTTCACACTATTACTCACGTTTTATGATATGCATGCATGTTCGTGAAAACTGGAGGGTAAGAATGTATTTTGGTAAACGTATTTATAAACGTTTGTTTTGTCCACTCACACCTTTGATGTTTTATTTACCCTCCAGGCTAGTGCACAGGTACAGGGGCTAGAAACAAGGCAAAAGAATAAGTAGACCGTTGCGCACTCAGACACCCTACATGAAAGGATTTTGATCCCTATCTGTAATAGTACCTATGCTCTATAATGTCGTTGACTAGTTGAACTTGTGTTGTCAACGGTCATGTAAAACTTAACTATCCCTTATCTGACATTGTTTGGCATTTGTTGTGTGGCATATGTATATATGTTTGGTTACTTTTGGCACTTTAGAGTATTGTCAGACGGGAGCAGTATCCATCACGACTATCGAGGGATAATCGGGATGGGTCTTGTCAAATTGGTATCAGAGCATTAGGTTACGATCTAAGTCTTGCACATTAGTGTGCATGAGTTGTGATACTGATATGTTTCTCTTACAGAACATCAAAATATGCCTCCAGACGCGAGCCCCGTGCACAGCCTGGTGATGATTTTTGGGGTCCAGACGTACAGAGAGCTCAACGTTTAGGGGCCATTGGGTTTACTGGCCAGACTGACCCAGAAGAGGCCTATGAATGGATTACTCATTTTGAGCGGATCTTCGAGATTATGTAATGCCCACCAGGAGATATGGTTCCACTAGCCACACTTATGTTGGGTAGCCATGCTTATAGATGGTGGCGTGGGTTACAGCTGACGGGGATGGATGCCCGCACCCTGAGTTGGGAGGATTTCCGACATCGTTTTCTAGACCAGTTTTATCCTCACTCTTTTCATAACGCTAAGGAGGTTGAGTTTCAACAACTGCAACAAGGGAACCTTTCAGTGGCTGACTACGAGCAGAAATTCTTGAACCTATCTAGTTTTGCTCCTCTGTATGTGGCAAGCTAGGAGGACAAGTGCCGAAGATTTGAGCAAGGATTGAGAAATGATATTTGGGGTGCTGTGATAGTAGGATCTTATGCTACACTGAGAGAGTTGTCTGATGCAGCCGCTCGAGTTGAGGTGACCTTGCCAGTGCGACAACAGTTCTCAGGCTTTGGTCGACGCCGGGAACGTCAGTATCAGGGATCTTCGAGCCAGAGATTGCCCAAGAGGGGTAATTATAGTTCTGGATCTTCTCGTGGCGCTCGTCCGAGCTTTGGTGGTGGGAGAACACAGAGATTTGGTTTCAGACCCCAGGCGATATCACAGGCTAGCGGGACATCTGTGGGGTCTACTGGTGGCCAGAGCGGTAGACCTAGTCAGCCTGGTGCAGTAACTTGTTATTCTTGTGGAGATCCTGAACACATCATAAGAGAATGCCCCTATCGATCTGGCAATAGTGGTACAGGTTGGGGCACTATTGAGCAGGGTTCGAGTACAACCTCGACTTCAGATGCGACAGGTGGGAGAGGAGTTGGCAGAGCTCATGGTGGATCACGAGGACGTGGCCGGACTTCGGGAGCACATGCTCGAGTATATGCAGTAACTCAACAGGAGGCCCGAGCAGCCTCGGGAGTGGTGACATGTATGCTTACTATTTTCGGTCATCATGCACATACTTTAATAGACCCGGGAGCTACCCACTCTTTTGTTTCTCGGGAGTATGCCCTGTTAGCATATAGAGAGATTTCTGCGATCGGGTGTGATATGGGAGTTAGTACACCGACTGGAGAGTTGTATGTAGTAAACCAGGTGATACGAGGATACCCTATTTTGATAGGGGATGTGAATCTAGTGGTTGATTTGATACTCCTAGATTTGTATGACAACCCATCATGCCTCTATCGAGTGTTTCGATAAGAGGGTGGTACTCCATAGCCCTGGATTGCCTGAGGTAATATTTCAAGGAGATCGGAGGGTGTTACCCTCTAGAGTCATATCGGCCCTCACGGCAGATAGATTTTTGAGAAAGGGTTGCTGGGGTTATTTAGCTTATGTTGTTGATGTACGGGATACACCAGCCAAGGCCGAGGCCATCCCAGTAGTGTGTGAATTCCCAGATGTATTCCCTGAGGATTTACCAGGATTGCCACCTCCTAGGGAGATTGAGTTCACCATCAAACTAATTCCTGGTACACGACCTATTTCTTTGACACCTTATCGGATGGCACCGGCTGAGTTAAGGGAATTGAAGGTGCAGTTGCAAGATCTAGTGGATGTGGGGTTTATTTGACCGAGTGTATCGCCATGGGGAGCCCCCGTATTGTTTGTGAAAAAGAAAGAAGAAAGTTTGAGACTATGCATGGATTATAGGCAACTTAATAAGGTCACGATAAAGAATAAGTACCCTTTGCCTCGGATTGATGATCTATTTGATCAATTAAGGGGAGCTAAGTATTTTTCGAAGATTGATCTCCGTTCTGGTTACCACCAGTTAAGGATTCGAGAAGAGGATATTCCAAAAACAGCTTTCCGAACTCGATATGGTCATTATGAATTCCTAGTGATGCCATTTGGATTGACTAATGCACCTGCGGCGTTCATGGATTTGATGAACTGAGTATTCTGGAAATACCTTGACCAATTTGTTATTAAGTTCATTGATGACATTTTAGTGTATTCAAGCAGTAAGAGGGCGCATGAGGAGCATTTAAGGATTGTGCTTGATACGCTAAGGGAGAACCGGCTCTTTGCCAAACTGAGTAAGTGCCAATTCTGGTTAACTAGTGTTGGTTTTCTGGGACATGTGACTTCCATGGAAGGAATTCGTGTTGATCCCCAGAAGATTGAAGCGGTATAAAACTGGGAGCAGCCGAAAATAGTGACCGAAGTGAGGAACTTTTTGGGTTTGGCCGGTTACTACAGACGTTTCGTAGAAGGATTATCTACGATTGCTGCCCCATTGACCCACTTGACCAGGAAAGAAATTAAGTTCATTTAGGATGAGGACTGAGAGCGAAGTTTCCAGGAACTGAAGAAAAGGTTGACCTCCGCTCCTGTCTTAACCCTTCCGGATGATAGCGGGAAGTTCGAGGTGTACAGTGATGCATCCTTACAAGGATTGGGGTGTGTGTTAATGCAACATGGAAAGGTGATTGCATATGCCTCCCGACAACTGAAACTGCATGAACGTAACTATCCTACCCATGATTTGGAATTAGTTGCAGTGGTACACGCCCTAAAGATCTGGAGACATTACTTGTATGGAGAGACATGTAGACTTTTCACTGATTATAAGAGTTTGAAGTACTTTTTCACACATAAGGAATTGAATTTGAGGCAGAGATGATGGCTGGAACTAATCAAGGATTATGACTGCACGATTGAGTACCATCCTGGAAAAGCTAATGTAGTAGCTGATGCATTGAGTCGGAAATCATCACATACTATGGCACATCTACGAATGATACGCTTGCCCTTATTGGTTGAACTCTGTAGCACTGGAGTTACTTTGGGATTTGATAACCAAGGTGTTTTGCTGGCTAATTTCCTGGTGCGACCGATTCTGATTGATCGAGTCATTGAAGCCCAACTTCAAGACCCTATCTTGTATGTCCTCCGAATTGAAGCTGAAGTGGGGGAACGACAAGATGTTGCAGTTAGAGAGGATGGAGCCTTAGTAAAGGAAGGACGGCTATGTGTGCCCGGAGATGTAACATTAAAGAAGGAGATTCTGGAAGATGCCCATAGTTCGGTGTATGCTATGCATCCAGGTAGGACAAAAATGTACCGTACGCTTCGAGAACATTATTTGTAAGGACCCGTCTCGAAAATTAGGATTAAGATGGTGATTAGTCAAGGATTAGTGAGCTTAATCGGTGGTTAGTTGGTTACGATAGGTCAGTTAGCGTAGAATGATGATTTTGCCCCTAGTTCGGGCAACTTGTTGACTTTTAGTTCGGGTGGTCAAGTGGGTATTGACCGGTGACCGTGGCGTATTTTGGGACGTCACGAATCCGTAGACAGGTGGTATGTCCGATTTCGACATCTGAGGAGGAAGTTATGATGTTCGGAAGGTTAGGGGCACTTCCGTAATTTGGTTAAACTAGGGGGAAAGAGTTGACTTTCGTACGATCGGGTTTTGACACGTTGACCTAGAACAGTTAGGTAGATCTCGTCGTCTTGAGTTCAACGACAAGAGGCACGTGTTCATCGGAGTTAGGATGCGTAAGTTACGGGTCTAGAAAGGTAGTGGCATAATCGTAATTTAAGTCACAAGTGAGGGGCATTTTGGTCTTTCTGTGTCTTGGGATTTGGGCCAATCTGATAAGGCCAGGTGTACAGTGGAGATTGAGATATTTGTGAGAGAGATGCGGGGATGGTGACATGTGGCAAGGGTCTAGTGGATTCCAGGATTTTACACGGTTCCAATTATTTGGGCTGTTAACCGTGCATTCGAGAAAACAGAGACAGAGTGAGGCTGAGAGGAAATCGATCGATGGCCGGGAAGGTGAGAGTGAACAGAGGTTAAGGGAGAATTGAGGAGTGAACTGGAATGGGTTGTGTGATCGTGAGTGAGTGAGAAGGAAGGGTGAGTTCACGGGAAAAACGGAGAGAACTGAGGGAGTTGGTGGTGGTGTGGTCGTGTGTTACTCCAATTGGACTCGAGAAGAAGCTGAGACGGCTCTGTGGACTCCAAGGAACGCGACGGCGAGCTTGGTGGTGGACGGCTGCAGGTAATTTCTAATCCCCGTTCGTATGCTCTGTTTTGCCATGATTTTCAAACCCTTAGTCGTGGACTTAGGGACTGAGTCGAGGGATTTGGTGAGTTGGGTGAACTTCAGTGAAGTCCTAGGAACCGTCTAAGGTGGTTGCCGTGACGGGGGGAAGACTTGGGTGGCCGGATCATGAAATAGAGTTTTGGGGAGGTTTGATTTCGAACTTGAGATGACGGGTAAGAGGCTGTACCGAGCTGTTAGAGTGAGGAGAATAGGTTGCTTAGGACTGGACGAAGATGCTGGTGAAGAGAGGGAAGAAAACGGTGAAGGTTTGGCAGAGAACCGGGTACGCCGGTTCAGACCGATTTGCCCAAGGTAGACGATGATGAACAGTGATCGTGTGCAGGCGCGTGAGGCCCACGTGCAGCCACTTTGGGCGGCGCGTGGGGGCGCGTGCAGTAGTTCTTGGGAAAACGGTCAACATAGTTTTTGGTCCAGGAGTTATAACTAGTCTAATGGAATTAGTTTCGGGTTATTCGGATGTCGTTTGAGGATAGTTTCGCGAGGTTAAAGGTTTAGGGTTCTGGTTCGTTACGTTTAGGACCCGGGGATTTTGGGGAAAATTAGGAGAGTCTTGGTAGACGTGTTAGTGACGTACTTTGGTGACTTGTGATAGGATCGGGACTTCCCGAGGAAGCTGAGGAACGTACGAGACGTACGGGGCACGAGTGACGTGCCGGTGACGGTGAATGGACCCCTTCTCTAAACTCGAGCATGCATAACTATTTTTAATTACATGTTTTATGGTTTTACATGCGATTTCATGATTGTTGAATATGTGATGTTGGTTTCTCATAATTCACGTTTTTCGAGATAGTACGGTTTTCAGCATGTTTTACGAGAAAAGTTTGGAATTCTGATTTCGATGCTATGATTTGGGATTTCAAATGATCAATGGTTTTGGAACATGATTTTGATAATCGAGGCTTTCGGTTTTGAAATCGAATTTCGGAAACGGAATTTGGTTTTAAAGTTGAAAAGTGGAATTCCGGATTTGGGTTCAGAATGCCGGTTCTGGACGCCAGAAGGGCTTCAGACCAGTGATTTCGGATTCAGGTTTGGATGTGGATTTAGAAATGGTTTTCAAATGGTTTTGATTGGATTTGCTGGATCTGGTTATTGGGTTTAAAGACCCGGATTATGATTAACGGGGGACGGGCCCAGATTGGGTTTAAAGACCCGGATTGAGTTTAAAGACTCGGGAGTTTAAAGACTCGGATATATTGATATTTCCCCCGTATACCTATTGAGTTTAAAGACTCGGGAGTTTAAAGACTCGGATATTATTGAGGCCTGGATTGAGTTTAAAGACTCGGGAGTTTAAAGACTTGGATAGGTCCAGCATGTTTGATCAGATACTGATTGGTTGAAACTTAAGTTTTATGACGTGGTTTTTATGATGCTTATGACATGATTTCTATAATTGTTTTTATGATGATTCTGCAAATGTTTTTACGAAAATCTTTATGTGATTTATAACTGATTTCAGTAAATGGGTTATGCATGTGTGATTTCAAAACGGAGGGCTAAAACCCTGGTTTTTTTATGAAATGGTTTTTGGAAAGTATTTATTATTTATGGTACACTCACACCTTCTATTTTAAATTGCCCTCCATGTCGTGGAGCTAGCGCGGGGGTTGACGTTGAGGCAGCGTCGGAGGCATAGAATACTCGAGAGTAACCCCGGAGTGCTTTACATTTTCCGTTGTGCGTGTACCTTGTTTATCGGTTTTCTTTCCTTTGTTTTTGGGTACTATGCTCTGTAAAACTTTGACTTCGGGATGTTTAAACTTTTCTCCTGCGTCTGGCATGTAGTATGGTGGTTTTTTGTGAGGTTACTTTGGTTTTTGTGTTCGGATGTCAGACGGGAGCAGGATTTACCTCGGCTTTCGGGGTGGAACCGAGGTGGGTCCTGACATTATTGGTGGTCGGGTATGAAACGAGAGATTTCTGAGTATGTTAGTAAGTGCTTGATATGTCAACAAGTAAAGGTTGAGAGGCAAAGACCCTATGGAGCACTGCAACCACTACCAATCCCGGAATGGAAATGGGATCATATAACAATGGATTTTATGTTTACACTTCCCAGAACTCCCAAAGGACACGATGGAGTCTGGGTAATTGTGGATAGGCTTACCAAGTCAGCACATTTCTTAGCTGTAAGGGAAGACTTCCACATGTCACAGTATGCCAGACTATTCATTCATGAGATTATTCAATTACATGGCACCCCTGTCTCTATCGTATCTGATCGAGATCCACGATTTACGTCCAGATTCTGGCAGAGTTTACAGGAAGTTTTTGGGACAAGATTGCATTTTAGTACGACATTCCACCCTCAAACCGACGGGCAGTCGGAACGGACCATCCAGACCTTGGAGAACATGATGAGAGCATGTGTTTTGCAATTCCAGGGTACTTGGGAGTCACATCTACCATTGATGGAATTCGCCTACAACAATAGTTACCAAGCGAGTATTGGGATAGCTCCTTCTAAAGCCTTATATGGACGGCAGTGCAGAACCCCTTTGTGTTGGACTGAAGTCGGTGAAAGGAAATTGTCTAGATCAGAATTGATAGACTTGACGACGGAGAAGGTTAAACTCAACCGGGATAGACTCAAGACAGCCCAAGATAGATAAAAGAGTTATGCGGACCGCCGAGTCAGAGATCTCTAATTTTTTGTTGGAGATTGGGTTTTCTTAAAGTTATCTCCTTGGAAAGACATAGTGCGATTCGGTAGACGCAGGAAATTGAGTCCCTGTTTCATTGGACCATATGAGATTGTTGAGAAGATTGGCCGGGTTGCTTATAGGTTGGCATTACCTTCCGAGCTTTCCAGGGTCCATGATGTCTTCCATGTGTTAATTCTGCGGAAATATGTGTATGATGAGTCCCATGTGTTGGAAGAACAGCCCGTTGAGCTCAGGTAAGACCTAAGCTTTGAGGAACAACTTGTACAGATCTTAGACCGAAAGGATAAAGTGCTTCAACGAAAGACGATTCCCCTAGTGAAGGTTCTTTGGAGAAATCATAACGTGGAAGAGGCCACGTGGGAACCCGAGACACAGATGTGAGAGCAGTATCCGTATTTGTTTCATTGAAATTTTAGGGACGAAATTTCTTAAGGGGGGAAGGTTGTAACGCCCCGGAAATCCAAATTATTGTAAAAATTATAAAATAATATGTAAATGACGTTTCTACCCCTGAAAAGGGAGTGGCTAAAATTGACTTTTTATGTGAGATACTTTTTCATACTTTTTGTGAGGACCATTGTGTAGATCTCGAGACGCTGAGTCTGTAGACAGGCGGCATGTCGAAAACGGAGCTCGGATGTGAAAGTTATCGATCTACGAAGTCTAGGGGCAAAATGGTAATTTGCTGAGCGAAGGGCAAAACGGTCTTTTAACAAACGAACGGTGGATGCTGACTCATCCTACCAGACAATGACACCTATCACTTTGTCTTCTTCCTTGCCCCAGATAACATGGAAACGGATAACATGGAAACATAATGATGATTAGGGACATTAATCCCTTAATTAGGGAAAAGACATGCTTTTGTCCATTCAATCAGTAATAAACACTGATTCTGCTTCAATTGTGTGAATGAGAGATTGAGGAGACAGAGTTGAGAGAAGAACTCGAGGGACAGAGAGGCTACTAGAAAAATTCAGAGTCAAAAATTTGGAAAAAATTGTGTGAATTCAAATTCGAAATTGTGAGCTTTGAGAATCAAAATTGAGGCTTGATTAAGCTTCTTGAGATCATTTTGAACCAATCCAAAACAAAAACGAAAGGAATTGGTGTTGTATTGAGCAAGAATAGAAGCTCCACTTCCTTCACAAAATCGAGCTTGGGTTCGAATAGCTGGAGGTAAGAAACTTAGAAATTTATTATGTAAAAATGTTCATTTCACTCTCATGATGCTCTCTGTATACATTAATTTGGAAAACATGGACGAATTGAGTGAACCCGAAAAGGAAACCCGTTCGAAGGTCGATCGTGGGATGTGAGGATTAAGGTTATGATTTAAGTAATTAAGTTAACAAAACTTAAATTGTAATAGATTAGAAGGGATCAGAAGAAAGAATGGAAGGAATTGAGGTCGAATTGAGGGAGAACGAGTCAGGTTTTGTCGTTGTTTTTCAACCCGTTTATCAGGGATTCGGGTGAAGAAGACGCACTGTAGCAGTATTGTGCTAGGCGCGTGAGGGTACGTGGCTGGGTTTCTAAAGATGGGTCCAACATACTTTTTGATGTTCTCGATGATTCGAACCTATTAGCGTTGGTTTTAGGTCAATCAGATACGGATTTGGAGTAGTTTTGAGTACCTGAAGCGTATAGTTTATGTTTAAATAATATTATAAAATTCCGACGATTGGGGAATTCACTTGTGGGACTATACGATAGTCTAGTAACCTTAAATTACTTTGTTTGACAGGCTGGAATATTCCCAGGACGTCGAAAGGTAGCAAACAGCTTGAGACTGAACAATCTGGACGGTGTGTGTGAGTGGACTTTGTTTTCTAACCGTGATGCATGCGTATATGATTTAAATGCTTTATTATATGATTTTATATGCTTTGGCATGATTGATGTTTCAATCCGGTGATTTCTCGATTTTCTGGATTATTATATTATTTTTGGCACGATTTTTGAAAAATTGTGAAATTGATGTTTTGGGCGTAGGCCCGGGATTGAAAATGATGTTTTGATTTGGGTTATGAGTCAGGGATTGAAAATGATATTTGACTCGGGTTATGAGTCAAGGATTGATTTCATGGATTGATATGAAAATGGCAACTAAGGTTGCGATCGCATGGATTTGCGTGAAAATGATATTTTGGGCTTGAGACCCAATTGGATAGTGATTTTGACTTGGATTTGGAGTCACATGTGAATATGATTAAATTGATGATTTTGATTTATAAAGTGTATTCTGGACACTGTTTTTATGATGGATTTGTGGAACTTGCTTTGTGAAAGCTATGTCTCGGGCATAAGCCCTCTTGAAATGTTTTTGACTTGATTTGAGACATAAATGATTTTAAAATGAGATTACTGGATTTGGTGATTGTTCCACATACACCATCCTCTGTGATTTGATAGTCTCATCCAGACGTCGTAGATCCTGGAGTAGTCACGATCCACTGCCTGGAGATGAGTAGCTCCGAGGGAGGCTCATTCTCAGGAGCGTGGGATTATGATGATATCCTCCAGACGTCGTTGATCCTGGAGTTGATATCCCCCCAGGCGTCGTAGATCTTGGGGGATGTACTCGGACGTGAGACACCGAGTTTTCACACGTTGCATTGATATCGTGACGAACCAGGGGTATGGTGATTTGTTGATATTTTGTTCAGATACTTTCTAACCAGATGCTTTATATCATGAACTGATTTGATGAACATGAGTTTTTACGGACTAGGGGAAAACATGTTTTGATTTTATCGGTCCACTGTTCATACTTGATTGATTTCACATTATTACTCACGTTTTATGATATGCATGCATGTTTGTGAAAACTGGAGGGTAAGAATGTATTTTAGTAAACGTATTTATAAACGTTTGTTTTGTCCACTCACACCTTTGATGTTTTATTTACCCCCAAGCCAGTGCACAGGTACAGGGGCTAGAAACGAGGCAAAAGAATAAGTAGACCGTGGCGCACTTAGACACCCTACAGAGTAGGATTTTGATTCCTATCTGTAATAGTACCTATGCTCTGTAATGTCGTTGACTAGTTGAACTTGTGTTGTCAACGGTCCTGTAAAACTTAACTATCCCTTGTCTGACAATGTTTGGCGTTTGTTGTGTGACATACGTATATATGTTTGGTTACTTTTGGCACTTTAGAGTATTGTCAGACGAGAGTAGGATCCATCACGACTATCAAGGGATAATCGGGATGGGTCTTGTCAGGTTTGAGGTTGGACTCAAAAGGAGTCAAGATTGGCCTCAAGAGGTGTCGAGATATGGATGAGTCATGGTAATGTATCAGGGCTCGGGATGAGCCGTAAAGGTTGACATATAACATGGTTTCTGACACGATCGACCCTTTGATTGAGACATGTTTGGCACCTGGAATGCCAAGGATTGGGATAGGGTCAGATGCGAATGGATTATGAATTGATGGATTAGTATGATTTACCCTTATTTACTGGACTTATGGTTTTGGATGGTTCGTGTCAATTTCACTTAATGATTGAAAGTTCGGGCAGAGACCCATGGTACATAGAGGATTGGACTTAGGAGATGGTCTAGTGCAGTGGGACGCCAGTTGGGTCCACTGGGTGATAAAATGTTAAGGTTAATGATGTGGGAATAGTTTTGATTTTGAGTCGTCTGGTCACGTCATAAAGAAAGGGTATATTGATTGATAAAGTGATATGGCACTGTTGGGGTGCAATAGAGCAGGGATTGGCTCCTGTATTGATTCTTGATGTGACAGGCGAGGGAAAAGTTGGTAGGCCCGTGATGGACCGTAGGGGGCGTGGTCAGATTGGGACCACATGCCCGAGGACCACATGCTTGAGGATTACAATTACTTAGCAGGAGGTTTGAGTAGCCCCTGGAGTGATGAGCTGGATACCTATTACTCGTGGTCATGACGTATGTATTCGGTAGGTCCCGGGCTATCCACTCTTCCATGTCTTGAGATTGTATATTGGACGGATATGGAGATGTCCGTGATTGGTTAAGTTATGGAAGTTGGTGAGTCGACTAGAACTAAGGATGTGATAAAAGTGATGATATTTGTGTGATAACCTTGGTAAGGTAATTATATATGGTGAAATTGGTGAGACCTAAGGGGGGTAGACCTATCAACGTGAGGTTACCCAGGATGACAGGTGTTATTCGCCTAGTGGCTGACTTGGGGCTTTCCTGGACTTGGATAATTTGGACGTAATCCATTTTGAATATAATCCTTGGGATGGATTGATTGATGACTCAGGATACTTCTCTCGAGTATGTCGATTAGAGAGTGCTATGTGGAGTCCAAAATTTCCAGAGCTTGTATTTCAGGGGGACTCGAGGATACATATTAAACCTCACAATCGATGGATTTTTTGGTGTGAGGTAATTAACGTTTACTGAGTAGATGTGTGGCATATGTGATTAGAGTAAGAAATTCCTAGTGATGGCTGATGATGTACAGATTTTGGAATATGTTTCCTGAGGTTTTTTCCAGGATGAGAGATCGAGCTTATGATGATGATCATGTCGAGTATACGAGTTGTTTCTCAGATACCTTGGTATGTGGCACCTATAGAGTCATAAGGACTGAAGGTGCAAGTACAGGACTTGGTAGACACGGGTTCCTTCGGTTCAGTGTTGTCGTGGGGAACCCAGTGGTGTTAAAGAGGAAAAAGGAATGATGGTCCTAGCTTACATGTTGATTATGAACAACTTAATAAGGTAACGGTATGGGATAAGTATCCCTCATCATGAGCTAATGATTTGTGGTCCTGTTGGGCATATGTGATTACTGAACCTATTGAGATAGGCTAACATGGTGATTATGGGGCCTTATGAGAGTGGCCAATAGGGTGATGACTAATAGTTGTGAATAAAAATATGATGTCTAACTTTGATGTGGCTAAGGTTAGCCAATGGTGATGCCTTTGGATGGGAAAATGAACCGGTTATGTTTGCGAGATGATGAGTCAGGTATTCTGACCATATTTGGATGGTGTATGGTACCATGATTGATGATTGATTGGTGTACGCACACGTACAGATGGGCATGTGATGTACTGGACAGATGTATTGAATGCCCTCAGAGAGAAAGATATATGGTTGAATAAGTGTTAGGTCTGGTCGACCAGAGTCGGTTTGGAAAACATATACGAATAATGGCCGGGATTAGTGTGAATTCCAGGAAAACAGATGTATTGGCCAATGGAAATTGTCAGGGGAAAATATGAGTTGTTTTGAGATTGGATGAATATTACATAGGATTGTAGGGGGGTTCCCTACAATGTGTTGCCAGTTATGGTTGGTTGACCTAGAAGGAGGTCGGAGTTAGTAGAAATGAGAACTGAAATATAATGATTACAAGTGAAGAACTAGTGACTTATGTTCTATGTGATCCTTTCTGTGTGCATAGTGATATGTCACTATGAGATTTGGGATTTGGTGAGGTGTGCTTCGGTAGCATGGGGCTAGGATTACCTATACTAGCTGAACCCTCAGGAGTTTTACTTTTCTTGCATGATTTGAGATCGACCATAGTGACCCATGGATCAAGTATGTAGAGGTCATACCTCTAGGAAGAAATGTACGAGTACTGTATCGACCATCAGGATTGGAAATGATTGATGAATAGAGAGGTTTAGTGTGTAATGAGATGATGGTCGGGATACATTGAGATTGTGACCGCGTTGTCTGGTCAGGTATCATTCGCGGGGAGGCTATTAAGATAGCCGATCGAGAATTAACATGTTTGATAACGTAAGGATATGTGAATCCTATTATTGATGGAACTCCATAGGATTGGAGTGGTACATGATGTTCGATCATTCGGATTATTGGGGTCTAACTGCAGGATCATACTTGGTGTATAATGTTGGATGAAGTCGAGGTTCAGGAATGGATATGATTTATGATATCGTATGAATGATTGTATTGAGTGCCAGTTATTGGCAGGAAGTAGGCGTTAGTAAGGCCTGTAATGATAAATACAACAGAAGGAAAGGCTCAATTCATTACGCTTAGTGACCCTGGAAATGGAGTATGTAGTGATTGACTTAATGAAGGGAATGAGTTCCCGATTTATTGAACCTTATGAGGTTATTGGCCTGGTGGCCTTGTGGCATATGTGTGGTGCTTTAAGCCATTGTACCATGGCATGAATGAATGACATGTGATTGGAATGGTAGTACTCGTACTTGTGATTTCTGGATGGTGTACACTTGGACGTTGAGCGAGGCTCCGTATTTCGAGTAGGCTTGGATATGACTGCCCGTGGGGCAGAGGTTTACAGAGAGATATGTCCCGATGTTGACCCAGTGATGGGGACTGGATTCTTGAGGTTCCATAAGTTTGACTTGGACTGATATTCGGTTCGGTTGAGCCAAAAGGGTATGCAGTTGATTATTCACATATATATATGCCTCGGGAGAACTGCCGTGACACCTACTAATTGAAATTTCAAGGACGAAATTCTTTAAGGGGGGGTAGGTTGTAACGACCCGGAAATTCGAAAAAGGAAAATTTGAAGGGAAATGACTATTTTGCCCCCAGAATTGGGCGAACGGTTGACTTTTGGTTTGAGCGGTCAAACGGACTTTAACTGATGACTGTGACGTAGTTCGGGACGTCACGAGTTCATAGACAGGTGGCACGCCCGATTCTGACATTCGAGGAGAAAATTATGATGTTTGAAAGTTTAAGGGTAATTTGGTAAATTGGTTAAAAATGGGTCATTTTTTGACTTTTGGATCGGGACCATGTTTGGACTTTCCGTAAGTACCGTTGGGTAGGTCTCGAGACGCTAAATCCGTAGACAGGCGGCACGCGTCAATCGGGGTTCAGACGAAAAAGGTATGAACTAAGAAATGTGAGGGGTATTTTGGTAAATTGTCAAAGAAGGGCAAAATGGTAATTTGAGTTGGGCGGTTAAATGGCTGGGCTAAAGTCTGATGATGCAGCTGTGTTGGTGACTCATGTCGTCCCTTATGTGACACATGTCACTATGCAGGTGATGAGGAGTGGCTTAATTGGAGCTGATATTTGAATTAATGGATATTTGTGCTTAAAACAAACAAAAACAGAGACTAAGGTAACTGAGCTTGATCGACCTCAATTGCTCTGTCTGCTCAATCTGTGAGGGGATGAAAGAGAGAATAGAGAGGAATGACAGAGAAGGAAAGAGGGAAGAAAATTGAAAACCATGGAACCCGAATTCACAGACCTTCATACCTTTTTTATTTCGGGTTTTTCAAGTTAGACGTTAGTTGATCAAATTGACCTTGGATTGAGTCTCCTGAGCTCAAGGCGAGCTGAACCCAATAAAAAACGACAGCAATTGGTGTCGTTTCGATCGAGAACAGACCTCGTGGGATTTGGAACTTTCGAAGATAGAGTTGTGGGATTGGAGGAGTTGAACAATGAAATTGGACCTGGAAGTGTGTTTCTATGGATCCTAGGAAGCTTCTGACTAAATCAATTTGAAGAAATCGATGGAAATTGAGAGGGTCAGAGGTTGAACTTTCTACGAAAACACTCAAGGTTTGATCGAATGGCTGAAGGTAATGAATCTTGTAATTTAATGCACAGACCTTGAATTAACATTAAGACGATACAATTAGCTTAATCAATTGAAGGAATCGACTGGAAATTGGCAGGAATCCAGCCGGGTCACGCCGCGGGCCAACCGGACCTGTTTACTAGGAATCTGGGCGAAGACGATGACTGTAGCACTTTACTGTGCAGGCGCGTGGCTCCCACGCGCAGCCACTCACAGCGGCGCGTGGCGACGCGTGAGCCCGAATTTCGAGGTAAGGTCAATATGACTTTTTTCCTATTTAATGTAACACTGGTTTTGAGAAAATCGGACACCGTTTTGATATTGTTCTGAGGGTCCAAAGGTTTATGTTACGTTGAAAATACGTATTTAAATCCCAAAAAAATTGGGGAAAATTATGGGAAGTATATTGAGATGTTAGTAACCCTCGATAATGATTTTGGACAAGAATGATGACTTCCGGACTTTACGAAAAAATGTGTAGCTCAAAAAGCGAGCGATATGGACGTCGTGTGAGTGGACTTTTGTTTTCTACCCTTAATGCATGCATATATGTTTTAAATGCTCTATGATATGAGTTGAAATGATTTGGTATGATTGATCGATGTGATGATTTCAGGATTTTTGGAATATTATATTTTTTAGATGATTTTGGGCACGATTTTCGAGAAAACTGTGAAACTGTTGTTTTGGGCGAAGGCCCGGGATTTGTGATTGGTTTTGACTCGGATTACGAATCGGGAAATTGATTTGATGAAATAGCAATGCTTTTGGCTATATTTTATTATGTGAAAGTGGCAACTAGGTTACGATTGTACGGATTTACGTGAAAATGATATTTTGGGCTTGAGACCCAATTGGATAGTGATTTTGACTCGGATTTGGAGTCACATGTGAATCTAATGAAATTGATGATTTTGATTTATAAAGTAAATTCTAGACACTGTTTTCGTGATGGATTTGTGGAACTTGCTTTGTGAAAGCTATGTTTCGGGAAGAAGCCCTGTTGAAATGTTTTTTATTTGATTTGAGATTGGAATGGTTTTAAAATGAGATTACTGGATTTGGTGACTGTTTCACATATACCATCCTCTGTGATTTGATAGTCTCCTCCAGACGTCGTAGATCCTGGAATAGTCACGATCCACTACTTGGAGATGAGTAGCTTCGAGGGAGGCTCAGTCTCAGGAGTGTGAGTTTATGATGATACCCTCCAGACGTCGTAGATCCTGGAGAGGATATCACCTCAGACGTCGTAGATCCTGGGAGATACTCCGACATGAGACACCCAAGTTGCACGCGTTGCATTGATATCGTGACGGGTTACTTGGATATTGAGATTGGATATTGAGGATTGGTGGTATCATGATTTATTGATATTTGTGTCCAGATACTTTATATCGTTCACTGATTTGAGAAACATGGGTTTTATGTTGTGCACTTATTTGAGAAACATGAGTTTTACGGACCATGGGAAAACAAGTTTTGATTGTATTGGTCCACAGTTCATACTTGATTTATTGCACACTATGACTCATGTTTTATGATATGCATGCATGTTTGTGAAACTTGAGGGTAAGAATGTATTTTGATAAATGTATTTATAAAACTTTGTTTTGTCCACTCACACCTTTTCTGTTTTATTGACCCTCCAGGTCGTGGCGCGATGATCGAGGCTGATCGAAATGTGGAGGCATGCGTGGCCACAGGTGCGGTTATCCCTTGTTTGGCAAGTGCTGAGGGTAATTTCGGAACTTCAGTTGACTTGTCAGACGAGAGCAGGACCGGGCACAGTTATCTATGTCCTTCGGGGACGGGTCCTGTCACCATCCACCTTGGTTTACCTGTTTTTGGGTCGAATTGGAGGAAACAAAGGCCGAAAATGGAATCCCATGGCCTTGAGAGTATTTTGGTGTGAAGATCGAGGATGGAGAACCACCCGGGACAGCGGACCGAGAAAGGTTAGGGTTTCGAACCTTCTCGATGGAATCTGGAAAAAACTTGAAGGTACGTCCATTAATGGATGATTCCAACGAACCAGATGGTAGCGCCTACGGTGGCGACGATTATCTTCTTTGACGAGGTGGTGACGTCAGTGGGGCTAATGTTAGCTGCCATGTAACAGCCCGAATGTCTAGAAAAAGGCAAAACTGTGAAAAGTAAGTAAAGACGATTTTGCCCTTGGAAAAATCAAGATGCTAACCTTTTGATGTGAACCTCTTTTGGGCATTCCGAGAAAACCGTTGTAAAGGTTTCGGGATCCTGAGTTTGTTGGCAGGCGACACGCCAAAATCAGAGATCGTATGAGTTAGAAATGGGCTAAAAACAGTCAAAAGGGTATTCTGGTAATTTTGCTTGGAAGGGCAAAATGGCAATTTCGCATGAGGATTCTATGGATCTAGAAACTTCTTTCTCCCTTATCTCTCAGCCTCCCACCGAGAATGAAAACCCAAGAAACTGAGGGGGGAAAGGCCAAAAAAGAGGGAAGTGGAGGGGGAGAGAGTAGGAAATGATTATTAGAGGGAGAAACTGGCACGACAACCATGATGAGAGGAGAGGAAACAAAGAGAAAACCCATGAACCCTTGAGAATGGAATCGAGTTTTTGAGTTTTAGGAATGGAACTTTGCAGGGAAGAGCTGTCTACCATGGTCGAAGTGTAAGCCATTGAACCAAGCTTGGAGGAATTGATGTTCTCGGCTTTTACGGAAAGACGTGTGGTTCGGTTCGATGGTGTGTAAGGTACGTGTGAGTGGACTTTTATTTTATTAAAATATTAGGCATGCATATTTGTGCGTTTTAAGTAGGTTCTATGTGTTTTTGATATGTTTTTTATTGGAATTTTATATGATTTTTGGTAATATATTTAATTATTATTTTATTACGCATTTCACTAGACTTTTCAAAATTACGTATTTGAATTCCGTTTCGATTGTGGTTTCAAATGGAATGTGAGTTATGACACGAGATATTGTGATATTGGATTCTTGGTGATTTCCATATGATTTTTGGATGGGTTTTTGAAAAATTTTGATGGCACGTTTATGGTGTTAGTGATTTAGTGGTGTTTTGAGCTTAGGCCTGAGGTTTTGAATATGGATTTGATTGTGTTGATTGATTGGTTAGTGGTCTTAGACTTCGAGCTTGGGGCTCTAGTTCCTGAGATTGTCTTGTGATGGTTTCATGTTGAGATGTGTTTTGGATTTGTGGTTTCTTGGTATTGGCGATGTGATGATTCATGTGTATGATATGTGTTGTGGTCATGCCTATTGGTTGGTGAGTCTCAGACGTCGAGTTGGACTCATTTTCTGAGGGGATCCCCCACTTGGACGTCGAGCTGGACTCCTTTCTTGAATGGTGTGCCTACCAGTAGTACATTGGTTATGTATGATTGTGTGTGGATTTGTGTGATGGTTAAGGTGATTATTGATGTTTCTTGCATTATGGTCAGTTTGCACTTTTTTTGAGGTCGTTGGATGTGTTTCGTTTTATTTGGGTTCAAACGGTTTTTATATGCATGCATAGTTTTAGAAAAACGGAAGGTAAAATGTTATGTTTTGAACTTTGTCTTTTAATTAATTTCTTTGTCCACTCACACGGTTTTCGTGGTTTTTGTAGTCCTCCAGGACCGTTGCACGAAGTTCGAGGCTAAACGAGAGGCGGAAGCATGATTGATAAGGTGAATACCCCTTGTCTGAAAAGCTGTGGGTAATTTCGGTATTTTGAAGTTGCTTGTCAGACAGGAGCAGGGCCTAGGCGTGGTTTGTGAGGAATTTTTCGTGACGGGTCATTTCATGCCACGTTAGCACCATGTGGCAGGGAGTGTCCGGGGGTGTCAGTGCCACATGATAGGGGGTTCCAAGTGCCACGTTAGTGCCCCGTGGTAGGGCTATTAGGATTGTCAGTGCCACATGATAAGGGGTTCCAACGTAAAATGTTATGTTTTCGAACTATGTTTTTTAAGTTAATTGCTTTGTTCCCTCACACAGTTTTCATGTTTTTTGTAACTCTCTAGGGTCGTTGCACAAAGTTTAGGGCTAAATGAGAGGTGGAGGCATGATTGGTAAGGTGAATGTCCCATGTCTGACAAGATGTGGGTAATTTCGGTATTTCAAAGTTGCATGTTAGACGGGAGTAGAGCTCGTACGTGGTTTACGAGGTATTTTTTTGGACGGGTCTTGTCAACTTGGTATCAGAGCTAAGATTTTGAGTTATGTTTATTAATATCAGTCCACCGAGATGTGAGCCCCTTGCACGGTCTAGTGATGAGATGAGTAGACAAGCCCATGATAGTTATAGGGTTGCTAATTGTTCTGGATTGTTAGGTCGAATTGTGAATGTGTGGTACACATGAGTATGATGGAAGAATAGTTGAGTAAGTAATTGAGATGTTGAAATGACGGAAAAGTTCTTTTATTGAATTTGATGTGTGTCAGTGAGACTATGTGTTATTAATATTGGATGTGGACTCGAACATGGGATAAGATTGTAGGACTCAAGAAGAGTAGTAAGTAATGATTAGGGCTCGAGAAGGAGCCCAAGTATGAGATTACTGGTCTAGCTCTAGATGTGGAAATGATTTAAGGCATTATGAGTTCGATAAGTGTAGTTGTGAGATGGAAGTTGTATGGGAACTTGGTAATATAGATACCCCGGGGGATATTGAAATTATCTGTTTTGTACGGAATTTTGTCGGTGTTGGATTGATTCAAATGAAAATTGAGGTGATAGCCTACGCGTAGTGTCGTTGTATGATGCATGATGTGGATAGGTACATGGAATAGTAATTGGTCGAGTTGATAATGATTTGATAGAATACAAGTAATGTTGGTAACTTAGAAAATGCCCTGTATGAGATTACTTAAATGAATTAACAATTATGCGGGGTCCCAAAATGAAAGGAAAATGATAAGTTAGTCATTTGCAGTAACTCAGTTGTCCAGTTGAGTACGAACACAAATTTGGTTGAGTTCTAAATTTATAGGACGAATTTTTTTTAAGGAGCGTAGGTTATAACAGTCTGGATCTCGAGAAAAAGGAAAAAATGGGAAAAACTTAAGTAAAAGACGATTTTGCCCTTGGAAAAGTCAAGATGTTGACTTTTTACTGTGGACCTCTTTTGAGAATTTCAACAGACCATTGCGTAGGTCTTGGGATCTTGAGTTCATAAGCAAGAGGTACGCCAAAATCGAAGATTGTATGAGTTAGGAACGGGCTAAAAACGGTCAAAAAGGTATTTTGGTAATTTTTCTTGGAAGGGAAAAATGGTAATTTCACATGAGGTTTCTAGGGTCATCTAGAAAATTCTTCCTCCCTTATCTCTCAGCCTCCCACCGACTTCCCCTTGTGTATTTAAGTGTGTGTATGGTTGTGTTTGTGTGTTCAGTGGGGAAGGGTGGAAACACACCTCCTATGCAACCGAGAATGAAAACCCAAGAAATTGTCGACAAAAAGGGCGGAAAAGAGGGAAGGGGAGGAGGAGATAGTAGGAAAAGGATTATTAGAGGGAGAAAATGGCACAACAACCATGATGAGAGGAGAGGAAATAGAGAGAAAACCCACGAACCTGTGAGGATGGAATCGGGTTTTGAAGTTTTAGGACTGGAACTTCGCAAGGAGGAGTTGTCTGCCATGTCCGAAGTGTGAGCCATCGAATCAAGCTTGGAGGAATTGATGTTCTCAGCTTTACGGAAAGACATGTGGTTCGGTTCGGTGATGTGTAAGGTACGTGTGAGTGAACTTTTATTTTATTGAAATATTAGGCATGCATATTTGTGTGTTTTAAGTGGGTTCTATGTGTTTTTTATGATATATGGTTGATTGGGATTTTGTATGATTTTCGGTAATTTTATATTGAATTATTATTTTATTACATGTTTCACAAGACTTTTCGTAAATTATGTTTTTGAATTCCATTTCGATTGTGATTTTGAATGGAATATGAGTTATGCCACGAGATATTGTGATATTGGATTCTTGGTGATTTCCATATGATTTTTGGATGGGTTTTGGAATATATTTTGATGGCACGTTTTATGGTGTTTATGATTGAGTGGTGTTTTGGGCTTAGGCCCGATGTTTTGAATATGGATTTGATTGTGCTGATTGATTGATTAGTGGTCTTAGACGTCGAGCCAAGGGCTCCGGTTCCTGTGACTGTGTTGTGATGGTTTCATGTTGATGTATTATGGATATGTGGTTTCACGGTATTGGTGATGTGACTTGTGATGGTGTGTGACGATTCGTGTGTATGATATGTATTGTGGTCATGCCTATTGGTTGGTGAGTCTCAAACGTTGAATTGGGTTCCTTTCCTGAGACTAACATGACTCAGACGTCAAGTTGGGCTCTTTTCCTGAGTCAGGTCCCGATTGGAATGTCGAGCTAGGCTCTTTTCCTGAGTGGTGTGCCTACCAATAGTGCATTGGTTATGTATGATTGTGTGTGGATTTGTGTGATGGTTGAAGCGATTATTGATATTTCTTGCATTATGGCCAGTTTACATGTTTTCGAGGTCATTGTATGTGTTCTGTTTTATTTAGGTCTAAACATCTTTTATATGCATGAATAGTTTTAGAAAAATGGAGGGTAAAATGTTATGTTTTGAACTATGTATTTTAATTAATTTTTTTGTCCACTCACACGGTTTTTGTGGTTTTTGTAGTCCTGCAGGACTGTTGCACGAAGTTCGAGGCTAAACGAGAGGCGGAAGCAAGATTGATAAGGTGAATATCCCTTGTCTAAAAAGTTGTGGGTAATTTCAGTATTTTGAAGTTGCTTGTCACATAGAAGCAGGGTCCAGGCGTGGTTTGCGAGGTATTTTTCGGGACGGGTCCTATCATGCCACATTAGCACCATGTGGCAGGGAGTGTCCGGGGGTGTCAATGCCACATGATAGGAGGTTCCAGGTGCCACGTCAAGGCCTCGTGGCAGGGGTATTAGGATTTTCATGTGCCACATTAGTGACACGAGGTCGGGACACGTGGCTGCCGCATCAGCGCCCTATGGCGTAGGTGTCAAGTTGTCAGTGGCATGTCAGCGCTACCTGGTAAGGACACGTGTCTGCCACATCAGCGCCATGTGTTGGGGGTATCAGGTTGTTAGCGCATTTCGACACGCGTGTGGGCACTGTATGTAACACCCCGGAAATTCGAGGATTCCCATATTGTAATTTAATGTGTGATTTGACGATTTTACCCTTGTGATTGGTATGGTCAAATTGTTGACTTTTTGATTGATGAACTAAATGAACTTTGACCTATGACCGTGACGTAGTTCGGGACGTCACGAGTTCATAGACAGGTGGCACGTCCAATTCGGACGATCAGGGAGAAAGTTATGACTATCGGAAGTTCAGGGGCATTACCGTAATTTGGACTTTCGGGAAAAATGTTGACTTTTCTTTTGGCAACTAATTTTCTGTTGACTCAAGGACCGTTGGGTAGGCCTCGACGTCCTGAGTTCGTAGACAGGCGGCACGCCGAAATCGGACCTCGTACGGGGAAGTTATGGTCAGAAACGTGAAATCGGGAGGTTCGGGTCTCGGTTTTCGTGTCGAATATTATATTCAGGAAATCTGATTGGAGGACACCTGGTGAGTGACAAGTGTCACTCACCCATTGGCTAGATTGGATCAGATCCACTATGGGATTAAATAGCATTTAAATCAACTTTTAATTTCAGCCCTTGGATCTGAAAACCCCATATCCAATCCTCACCCTTGATCTCATTCTGAGATCCAATCCTGACCCTTGAATTTTACCCCTGTTCTGTATTAAACTACATGGAATCATGCACCCATGTGTTCATTCTCACAAACCGTTTGTGCGATTTCTCCTTGGAACCAGCTCATCAGCCATCACCACTCAAACCCACACCTCAGACAACCAGCAGCCACCCTCCTGACGCCGGCCACCACTCCACGGCCACCCTGCACGGCGGCATTCCCACAAACCCGAGAAAGAAACCCGAGCAGCCCAAGTCACCAAACCATCCAAACCTTCAATCTGGGACTTGAACCAACGTACGGTTGGGATCACCGTGACGACAGGACGGCGAGGAACTGACTTTGACGAGGTACGGCGGCGACACGGCGGCGATAGGGCGATTAACCCGTGAGTTGCCGTTTTCCTTCCCTGCTTCAAAACGTCTGTTTTTGACGTTGACATTGTTTGCTTATTGTTAGGACACATTCAGGGGACCTTGACGACCAATTTGAACCCAGGACCGTGACTGGAAAGTCGTCGACTCGCCGGAGAAGATAACCAGAACCGGCAGCCAACCTTCCAGTCGATTTTCAGGTAATCTCTTCGACCTAGAATCCAGTTCTAATTGCACAGAACCATTGTGGAGGTCGAGACGAGTCCATAGGAACAAATCTCACCTGAAATGGTGATCGGAATCGCGATCTGTGATCGGGTCGAGCCGTGGGTCTGCGGTGACCCGGTTCTCTGACCCGGTTACTGTAGCTGATGACGTCATCATGCTGACGTCAGCAGTGACGTCATGATGACGTCATCATGTCAGAAACTGTCAGACCAGTGACCAATGGACTGCTGACACGTGTCCTCTGACACTGTCAGTGATGACGTCATGCTGACGTCAGCAGTGACGCCATGCTGACGTCAGCAGTACTGTAGCACGGTTGACCAGAGGGTTGACCAGGCGCGTGGGGGCGCGTGTGAACAGTGATTTTGGTGGGACCACCACCATTCTTTAGGTTTCGACGATCCGGATCCAATGGCGGTGGTTTCGGGTCGATCGGAGATCATTAAGTTGGTCAAAATGAGGTTTATTGCTTTGGGAAGCGCGTTCGGGCGGCTTTCCCGGGCCGGTTTCGGCCTAGGCTTTCATGGTTGAATGTTGGGGGTTTAAATTGACCTTTACGAATACTTTGGACTTGACAGGGATTGTACATTTGTACCAGGACGAGGGTATACGTTCGGTTTCTAGCAGGATTGTACTGTGAGTGGGCCATTTTCTTAAACCCTTGCGTGCATAAATGTTTTCCGGTTTATCATACTTATTCACATGCTAAAACAATAATGGTTTTGATGATATGGGAAATATGGTTATGGCACGGTATTTGGGCTTGAGACCCGTCTGATGAAACTTAATGATTGGTTCGGATTTTATCTATGTATATATATGCCTTGCATGTGGATATCAATAAAATGCATTTGTTACTGCACTGTATAGATCCTTCCATATTATATTGTCTCCTCCGGATGAGGTACCCCGGAGAGGTCACGGACGTCTAGAACGTCCAGCGTCTACGACGCTAAGCATCGGGGATGCTGTAACCGAACAGGGTTCGGGGATTGAACTCGGAATTGAGACCCGAGTGGCACGCGTAGCCTTGTGATTGTGACCTTATTGGACGTCAGGGACGTCAGACATCGGGGATGTCGGGATTGGAGTGTATAGTGCAGTGGCTAAAATTATGGTTATGGTTTTATTACATGCCTTATGATTCATATTATATTATTTATGATTTTTAATGATGCTGCATGCATGTTTGGAAAACGGAGAGGTAAATTATATGTTTTACTTATCAAATGATTTTATAAACTTGAGTTCGGTCCACTCACCCTTAATGTTTTTGGTAACCCCTCCAGGTCGTGATACCGAGGTAGAGGAGGAACCTGAGGCTGAGGCATAGATCTACTTCTGCGTACCTGAACCCCTGTTGGGTGGTGTACCCGCAGGTTTACTTTAGAGTCGTGCTCGCAACTTGTAATTTTGGATTTCATCCCTTGTCTGACATTCGTTTAATTCGGATTTGATGTATGACTTTAATTTGGTTATTTATGCATTTAAATGTTTGAGGTTAAAATTGGTATGAATTATTGGGTGTCAGACGGGAGCAGGGCACGTCCCCTTGTGGTCCCTGTGGGATCGGGGCGGGTCCTGTCAGCTTGGTATCAGAGCACTAGGTTGTGGTCAGTACTAGGGTATGGTCAGCATGCTAGACTAACGATTAGTACTAGTTACTTTTCGACTTTTAAGAATATCGTTATCTGATCTATGCCTCTTGACAGTTGGTTATGCCTCCTAGGAGAATTCCTCATACACGAACTGACGAGGATCTGGAAAGGGAGATGGAATGCGCGAGCATTGAAAGGGCTCAACGGTTGGGAGCCACTCCTTTCTGCGGGGGATCAAACCCCGAGGATGCTCATGATTGGATCACCAAGTGGGAGAGGATCTTCTCGGTGATGCACTGCCCTCCGGGCGAACGGGTAACTTTGGCAGCCTTCTTACTGGAGGGAGGAGCCTACCAGTGGTGGCACGGACTCGAAATGTCTGGGTGGTCTGTCCATACCACTACTTGGGAAGCTTTCCGTTCCAGATTTCTGGACCAATACTACCCGCGATCCTTTCGCGCGGCGCGGGAGGCTGAATTCCTGCGGCTGGAGCAGGGTGACATGTCCGTTGCAGACTACGAGCAAACTTTCGGAAAACTATCCCGGTTCGCTGCATCATTCGTGAGCACGGAGGAGGACAAATGCCAAAGGTTTGAGCTTGGACTCCGAGGGGAGATCCGGGCAAGTGTGACTCCTGCTACTCACGCTTCACTGAGAGATTTGGTCGACGCTGCGATGCGTGTCGAGGCCAGTCTGGCGGCACACCAGACACGACAACCTTCGGGCGAGGGGCGACGTCAGGATCGCCCACATCGTGGGCCATCGGGCCATAAGAACAACAAGGGAGGGGGCTACATGGGAGCACCCTCATCCTTTAAGGGTCGTGGCTGGTCAGGTCGACGCGGAGGCTCTCAGGGCAGAGGATCTGGATACAACTCTGGGCAGCGCTCATCTTGGAGCGGTGCTTTTGGTGGGCATTCGGACAGGCCAAGGCCAGTAACTTGTTTTGCTTGCGGAGAGGAGGGCCACTATGCCTGTGATTGCCCGCAGTTGTCCAAGAACAACGACGCTGGGGGCTCTAGTGTGGTGCAGAGCACGGCTTCCCACACTAATGGAGGTCGCGGTCAGGGAGGTGACCGTGGTGCTGGGCGAGGCGCGCGTGGGCGCGGACGGAACGGAGGGCCGAGGGCCCAAGTGTTTGCAATGACCCAGCAGCAGGCGAGGACTGCTCCAGGCGTGGTCACAGGTACACTACATATCTTTAATCTTCTTGTACGTGTATTGATGGATGCGGGGGCTACACATTCTTTTATTTCGAAGAGTTGTGCTGGTATGCTTGATTGTGTGGTATCAGCTTTAGATTGCGAAATGGGTGTTGGCACCCCGATGGGTATCGTGTACCTTGTGAATCAGGTGATTCGGAGGTGCCCGGTAAGAATTGAGGATGTGGATTTACCATCAGACTTAATTATTCTGGATATCCACGACTTCGATATAATCCTAGGGATGGATTGGCTGTCGGAGCACGGATCGCTCATCGACTGCTGTAGCAAGCAAGTGATTTTGCGGAGCCCGGGTTTGCCGGAAGTTATCTTTCAGGGGGAACGTGATGGTTCGCCTCCTGAAGTGATTTCGTCACTTACTGCTACCAAACTTCTACGGAAGGGATGCCAGGGTTATCTGGCGCATGTCGTGTCGGAACGGGTCGATACTCCGGTTATCGACGAAATACCGGTGGTCTGTGAGTTTCCGGATGTATTCCCGGAAGACTTACCTGGATTACCACCATCGCGGGAGATTGAGTTTACTATTGAACTACTCCCGGGTACCCGACCTATGTCCCAGGCACCATACCGGATGGCGCCGGCCGAGTTACGAGAACTCAAGACTCAATTGCAGGAGTTGGTAGATTTGGGATATGTCCGACTGAGTACTTCACCGTGGGGAGCACCGGTGTTGTTCGTGAAGAAGAAGGAAGGAAGTCTCCGTTTATATATTGATTATCGACAACTCAACAAGGTGACACTGAGGAACCAGTATCCTCTACCCAGGATCGATGACCTTTTCGACCAGTTGCGGGGAGCTCAGTGCTTCTCGAAAATTGATTTGCGGTCTGGGTATCACCAACTGAGGATTTCGGAGGAGGATATTCCGAAAACTGCTTTTCGAACCCGTTACGGACACTACGAGTTCCTTGTTATGCCATTTGGTTTGACGAATGCTCCAGCAGCATTCATGGATCTGATGAACCGGGTCTTCCGACCCTACCTGGATAAGTTCGTGATTGTGTTCATCGATGATATTTTGGTGTACTCGAGGAGTGCCCGTGCACATGAGGAACATCTACGGTTGGTCTTGGAGAGGCTGAGACAAGAACAATTGTACGCCAAACTGAGCAAGTGTCAGTTTTGGCTGAGCAGTATTGGTTTTCTGGGACACGTGATATCGACGGATGGGATTTGCGTGGACCCCCAGAAAACAGAAGCGGTGACCAACTGGGCTAAACCGACAACAGTGACCGAGGTACGGAGTTTCGTCGGATTAGCAGGTTACTACCGGAGATTCGTGGAGGGTTTCTCCAAAATTGCTGCACCATTGACTCGTTTGACTCGGAAGGGAGTGAAGTTTATCTGGGACGAGCAGTGCGATCGGAGCTTTCAAGAGTTGAAAGATCGATTGACCACTGCACCTGTCCTTGCATTGCCGGATGACAGTGGAGAGTTTGTGGTCTTCAGTGATGCATCGCTGCAAGGTCTGGGCTGCGTGTTGATGCAAACTGGCAAGGTTATCGCCTATGCATCCCGGCAGCTGAAGACCCACGAGTTGAACTACCCTACCCATGATTTGGAGTTGGCAGCGGTGGTTCATGCCCTGAAGATCTGGAGACATTATCTGTTCGGCGCAACGTGTCAGATATACACCGACCACCAGAGTCTTAAATACTTATTCACTCAGAAGGAGCTTAACATGAGACAACGGAGATGGTTGGAACTGCTGAAGGACTATGACTGTACGATCGAGTACCATCCGGGTAAGGCCAATGTGGTGGCGGATGCACTCAGCAGAAAATCAGCAGGATCAGTTGCACACCTGGGGATGGTGTATCTTCCCTTACTGGTGGAACTCCGGAAGGCGGGAGTTATTTTGGGTACGGATGCACATGGAGCTTTGTTGGCCAGCTTCCATGTACGACCTGTACTGATTGATCGGATCATCGAGGCACAACTTCAGGATCCAATACTCTGTATTTACAGAATTGAGGCCGATGCGGATGGGGGACAGGATTTTACCATCCGGGACGATGGAGCGCTTGTGAAGTTGGGCCGTTTGTGTGTACCTGCAGTGGCAGAGTTACGGGCCGAGATTCTTGAGGAGGCCCACAGTTCGGCCTATGCTATGCATCCGGGAGGTACAAAGATGTACCGTACCCTCCGGAACCATTATTGGTGGCCAGGAATGAAGAAGGATATTGCTGAGTTCGCGAGCAAATGCTTAACCTGTCAGCAGGTTAAGGCGGAACGGCAAAGACCGTATGGGGCTATGCAGCCACTTCCGATTCCCGAGTGGAAGTGGGTCACATCACCATGGACTTCGTCTTTAAGTTACCGAGGACTCAGAGTGGAGTGGACGGAGTATGGGTGATCGTGGATCGGTTAACCAAATCAGCCCATTTTCTGCCAGTTCAGGAAACCTATAAACCTAACCGACTGGCTCAGTTGTTTGTGAAGGAAATCATACGACTTCATGGTACGCCGGAATTGATCGTGTCCGATCGTGATCCGCGTTTCACTTCCAGGTTCTGGCGGAGTTTGCAAGCTACTCTGGAAACAACCCTACGTTTCAGTACTGCTTTCCATCCACAGACCGATGGACAGTCTGAAAGAACCATTCAGACCCTGGAGGACATGATGAGATCATGTGTACTACAATTTCAGGACTCTTGGGATACTCATTTGCCATTGATGGAATTCGCTTACAACAACAGATATCAGGCAAGCATCGGGATGGCACCTTATGAGGCACTGTATGGCCGACAGTGCAGGACACCTATCTGCTGGACGGAGGTAGGAGAGCGAGCGGCTGTAGGGCCGGAGATGATGGACTTAACCATGGAAACTGTTCGCGTGATCAAGGAGAGATTGAAGGCGGCACAGGATCGCTAGAAGAGTTATGTCGATCGACGGATTCGAGACTTGGAATTTGAAGTGGGAGATTTCGTCTTCCTGAAGTTATCACCATGGAAGGGGATTATCCGATTCGGTCGACGGGGGAAACTGAGTCCGCGTTTTATCGGACCATATGAGATCGTGGAGAGAATCGGCAGAGTTGCTTACAGATTAGCACTACCTCCAGAACTATCTAGAGTTCACGATGTTTTCCACATATCGATGCTACGGAAGTACGTACGTGATGCTTCTCATGTACTCGGGAAACAACCTGTCGAACTACGGGAGGATTTGAGCTTTGATGAACAACCAGTACAGATCTTGGATCGGAAGGATAAGGTACTACGTCGGAAGACGATCCCTCTCGTGAAGATTCTCTGGAGAAACCAGAATGTGGAAGAAGCCACATGGGAGCCTGCGGCTCAGATGCGAGAACAATTTCCTTATTTGTTTCTTTGAAATTTCGGGACGAAATTTCTTAAGGGGGGAAGGTTGTAACACCACGGAAATTCGAGGATTCCCATATTGTAATTTAATGTGTGATTTGACGATTTTACCCTTGTGATTGGTATGGTCAAATTGTTGACTTTTTGATTGATGAACTAAATGAACTTTGACCTATGACCGTGACGTATTTCGGGACGTCACGAGTTCATAGACAAGTGGCACGTCCAATTCGGACGATCAGGGAGAAAGTTATGACTATCGGAAGTTCAGGGGCATTACCGTAATTTGGACTTTCGGGGAAAATGTTGACTTTTCTTTTGGCAACTAATTTTCTGTTGACTCAAGGACCGTTGGGTAGGCCTCGACGTCCTGAGTCCGTAGACAGGCGGCACGCCGAAATCGGACTTCGTACGGGGAAGTTATGGTCAGAAACGTGAAATCGGGAGGTTCGGGTCTCGGTTTTCGTGTCGAATATTATATTCAGGAAATCTGATTGGAGGACACCTGGTGAGTGACAAGTGTCACTCACCCATTGGCTAGATTGGATCAGATCCACTATGGGATTAAATAGCATTTAAATCAACTTTTAATTTCAGCCCTTGGATCTGAAAACCCCAGATCCAATCCTCACCCTTGATCTCATTCTGAGATCCAATCCTGACCCTTGAATTTTACCCCTGTTCTGTATTAAACTACATGGAATCATGCACCCATGTGTTCATTCTCACAAACCGTTTGTGCGATTTCTCCTTGGAACCAGCTCATCAGCCATCACCACTCAAACCCACACCTCAGACAACCAGCAGCCACCCTCCTGACGCCTGCCACCACTCCACGGCCACCCTGCACGGCGGCATTCCCTCAAACCCGAGAAAGAAACCCGAGCAGCCCAAGTCACCAAACCATCCAAACCTTCAATCTGGGACTTGAACCAACGTACGGTTGGGATCACCGTGACGACAGGACGGCGAGGAACTGACTTTGACGAGGTACGGCGGCGACACGGCGGCGATAGGACGATTAACCCGTGAGTTTCCGTTTTCCTTCCCTGCTTCAAAACGTCTGTTTTGACGTTGACATTGTTTGCTTATTGTTAGGACACATTCAGGGGACCTTGACGACCAATTTGAACCCAGGACCGTGACTGGAAAGTCGTCGACTCGCCGGAGAAGATAACCAGAACCGGCAGCCAACCTTCCAGTCGATTTTCAGGTAATCTCTTCGACCTAGAATCCAGTTCTAATTGCACAGAACCATTGTGGAGGTTGAGACGAGTCCATAGGAACAAATCTCACCTGAAATGGTGATCGGAATCGCGATCTGTGATCGGGTCGAGCCGTGGGTCTGCGGTGACCCGGTTCTCTGACCAGGTTACTGTAGCTGATGACGTCATCATGCTGACGTCAGCAGTGACGTCATGATGACGTCATCATGTCAGAAACTGTCAGACCAGTGACCAATGGACTGCTGACACGTGTCCTCTGACACTGTCAGTGATGACGTCATGCTGACGTCAGCAGTGACGCCATGCTGACGTCAGCAGTGACGCCATGCTGACGTCAGCAGTGACGCCATGCTGACGTCAGCAGTACTGTAGCACGGTTGACCAGAGGGTTGACCAGGCGCGTGGGGGCGCGTGTGAACAGTGATTTTGGTGAGACCACCACCATTCTTTAGGTTTCGACGATCCGGATCCAATGGCGGTGGTTTCGGGTCGATCGGAGATCATTAAGTTGGTCAAAATGAGGTTTATTGCTTTGGGAAGCGCGTTCGGGCGGCTTTCCCGGGCCGGTTTCGGCCTAGGCTTTCATGGTTGAATGTTGGGGGTTTAAATTGACCTTTACGAATACTTTGGACTTGACAGGGATTGTACATTTGTACCAGGACGAGGGTATACGTTCGGTTTCTAGCAGGATTGTACTGTGAGTGGGCCATTTTCTTAAACCCTTGCGTGCATAAATGTTTTCCGGTTTATCATACTTATTCACATGCTAAAACAATAATGGTTTTGATGATATGGGAAATATGGTTATGGCAGGGTATTTGGGCTTGAGACCCGTCTGATGAAACTTAATGATTGGTTCGGATTTTATCTATGTATATATATGCCTTGCATGTGGATATCAATAAAATGCATTTGTTACTGCACTGTATAGATCCTTCCATATTATATTGTCTCCTCCGGATGAGGTACCCCGGAGAGGTCACGGACGTCTAGAACGTCCAGCGTCTACGATGCTAAGCATCGGGGATGCTGTAACCGTACAGGGTTCGGGGATTGAACTCGGAATTGAGACCCGAGTGGCACGCGTAGCCTTGTGATTGTGACCTTATTGGACGTCAGGGACGTCAGACATCGGGGATGTCGGGATTGGAGTGTATAGTGCAGTGGCTAAAATTATGGTTATGGTTTTATTACATGCCTTATGATTCATATTATATTATTTATGATTTTTAATGATGCTGCATGCATGTTTGGAAAACGGAGAGGTAAATTATATGTTTTACTTATCAAATGATTTTATAAACTTGAGTTCGGTCCACTCACCCTTAATGTTTTTGGTAACCCCTTCAGGTCGTGATACCGAGGTAGAGGAGGAACCTGAGGCTGAGGCATAGATCTACTTCTGCGTACCTGAACCCCTGTTGGGTGGTGTACCCGCAGGTTTACTTTAGAGTCATGCTCGCAACTTGTAATTTTGGATTTCATCCCTTGTCTGACATTCGTTTAATTCGGATTTGATGTATGACTTTAATTTGGTTATTTATGCATTTAAATGTTTGAGGTTAAAATTGGTATGAATTATTAGGTGTCAGACGGGAGCAGGGCACGTCCCCTTGTGGTCCCTGTGGGATCGGGGCGGGTCCTGTCACTGTAGCTGGCGCTTAGGCATGCGTGTGGACACTATAGAGGCGTGATGAGGGTGCATGGGATGGCTGTCGCCCTTCCGCACGCCTATTGGGCCTTTCCACGGCCCACGACGATGCCTAGCCATAGGTTTTTGACCTTTCAGATCCATTTTTGGTGGTTTTGGGGCCTTTCGGGGCTATTTGGAGCCTTTTGGTGCAAATTCCAGATCTGTTACCTTTTTTGGGGTGGGGTTTGGACAGATAATTGGGGGAGTCTAAGTAACGGTGTATTTTTAGGGTCCTGTGAACTTAATGGTTCTTTAATTAGGGTGTTTGGACACTAGTTGGTGTAATTTACTCACGATATTCCGGAATGAGTATAAACTATCACCAAGTTCAGACTTTATGAGGTATTTTCTAGTCGAGATGGGCATTGAATTAGGGCTCTAGGTGAGTTGGGGATTGCAGATTGGGTCTCTAGGCAAGTCGGGGTACCTAAATGAGACTCTGGTGTGAGTTGGGATTTCGGTGGGGGGCTTTGGTGGAGGGAGTGGAGCCGATGGGTTTCTAGCTAGGCATGGCGATTAGTCGACTAAGTTATCGATTGCTGGGTTAAGTTATTGCCATGTGTTGCGACTGAGGTCGGGGTGGTTATCAAGCCAGGTTTACCTCGCTTCTAGGGTCAATGGGTGGTGTAGGCAGTGACCCTTGGAGAGCGACTGTTGTTAGTTTTATCCCTTGTCTCATAGTGTTTGGTTTCGGAGCTAAGTTCTAGGGTATTTTTGGGATTTTGCTTAGGTTGTTAGACGGAAGCAGGATCAGACACAATTTTTAAGATATTTCCCTGGGTGGGTCCTGTCACATATTATTTCAATCGTGTTCGATATGATTGAGGTTTGTTTTCGGTTTTGATCCTTCCTTCTTGAGGCAGATGCTCAAATTTAGCTCTTCAAGAAGACAGAGGTTCCTGGTTTTCCACACTTACATTAAAGTTTCTCATTCATATCACCTATGCCCCCTTGTGATTGGGCTTTAGAATGGCCATTCTGATAACATAACATGTTATTACCATTTATTGGCCATTTCAAGCAAGAAATTTCTTGAATTCCAACATCATACACAAACAAAAAACAAAAAGTAAGCTAATTACCAAAAGGCTTTCAGGGGTCTGAACCATCCAGTTCCAACACAGGATGTGAGAGCTCAAATTCTATCCTCTCCACCCTCATCTGCCTCATATGAATACGAACCTTTCATAAGTTCCTCATCTATGTCATCCATTGTACACGTTGCTAGACAATATGTATCTCCGTGAGGAATGTTTGTATCCTTAAAAAAAAATTCTTCTTTGCTCATATTTCCTTGTTCTTGGAGTCTGTAACCTTCGTGGCATGAATTCTCTGTCTCGGAAGTTACTTGAGGTGGCAGAAAGACATTCAACTGACTGGCGGTGCTTGGTGCATATGGTTCTGAGTTTTCACCAACAACAACACATCCAGGCTCCAGGAGCATCCTGGCCTGACCAAAATCAGCCAATATAAGCACTCCATTATCAGCAATCAACAAATTACTGGGCTTCAAATAGCGGTGAACAATCATATTTTGATCACAGGCGTCAACTCCAGATAGGATTTGAAGCATCCAGCGCTTGAACTCCCCGCGGCCAATCCCAACTTCTCTGTTCTTACCGCTCCTGATCACAGTGGCCAAGTCAGTGGTCAAAAGACGATCACCACGTCCTCATCCTCGCGCCAAAAGCACTCGTGCAAAACGACGACGTTGGGACAGTTGTGGAGGGCCTGGAGTGCCTCGATTTCTCAAAACGCCGACTGGTAGTCGTGGAACTCCTTGAGCGCGACGGTGAAGTTTTCGGAGAGTCGAACCGCTCTGTACTCGTCGGAGTAGGGTCCGGATCCGACTCGGTCTAGGATCTTGTACTTTGCAATAATTTCAGGGCGGGTATGGATGCTTCAGCTCTTTGCTGGTGGAGAATCCATGCCAATCGATCGAGAGGAAGAAGAAATGCGCGAGTTCTAAAGCTTTTCAAAACCTGCGTGAAGGCTTTCTTTTGTTTTCTGTTTTGTTTTTGTTTTTCGGAAGCAATTCCGCAAAACTGACCGTGAGAGAGTTGGGAAACAAATAAATAAAAGGGTAATTAATTTGTAGGTTCTTATTAATATATAAATTATATAAATTATATATAAATTTATTTATAAATTTACATATATAAAATTTAAATTTATAAATTTTTAGATTAGTCAAAGAATTTTACAATTTAAAATAGATCATAGTTTTCATATAAATTACAACTAATATCATATAATTATAAATTAGTTCAACAACAATCTAAAAGTACTTTTCAAAATCTATCATGATTTCAATATTACTTTTTATTTTTATTTTTTTATTATAAGATTATATTGAGAATTATGAAAACATTATTCCTATTTATATTTTTCTTTTCACTTGCTCATTTTAAAATTAGTATGAGTATCTAATCTAACTTAAAGTAAGATAATTAAAAGCAATAATTCTTCAAAAATACTTTTAAATTTAAAATTTAAATTTTTTTATCTTCCGATATTAAATAATTTGATTAATTTCGTATAGTTTAGGGTTTAATTCTTGAATTTTGTGCCAAAATTCAAGAATTAAACCCTATGTAGTACGATTTTCCACCACCATCTCAACTCCTCCCCCTCCCCCCCAAAAAAAAATTTGATACCCTACCGCTGAACCCCAGACAATATGAACTTTATTATTTTATTTTATAGAAAAAAAAAATTCAATTGTAACTATATACAATATATATAGTAACTATATATAATATTTATTATATGCATAATATAATAAAGGGCCCAAAAGGCCAAAGAAATCAAACACTAAGGGGCACATGGGTCAAAAAGGACAAAAAAGACAATGTTATTTTTAATTGATTAAAGAAATTCTCAATAATTCACTTATCTTCTTTATTGGGATATAAAAGGATAGATGTGAAATTTATTGCTTACAAATTCTGTTTAGGGACTTTTGAATAAAAAAAGTTTGAGATAAGATCTTATTTTGTTTAATATACAAGCATTAAAAGTTTTAAATAAAAGTAGAAATTGTTAAGAGTGTAATAATGATTTACTCTAAATAAAATTGTATTAATAATTAATTAGATTTTTAATTAAATAAAAAATAAATAACGAAACTAGTTCGACCTAGCACCGGAATCGAAATCGTACCAATTTGAAATCGATTTTGGTATCGAACCAATCACATTTTAAATTTTTTTATTTAGTTTTTTTTTTCTAGTATGTCTAATCTGAAACCTTATAGTTTTGATTTTTCGATTCCAAATGTCCAAACCTAGTAAAAATGAGACTCAACAATGACACTTCAATAGAAAAGGGAACAATTAACTGAGCAGCCAAATTGTAAGATTTTGAAGAATTTAGAATATAAATTATAACTTTTGAAAATGTAAATATAAAATTGTAATAAAATGTGAAAATATATGGTAGTAAAAGATCATTTACTATTTTTGTAAACAGTAATGTTTTCAGAAAACTCTTTTGCGTGAATATATTACTTAAGTTATGCTAAATCGTCCAAATTGTTCTACCAAACAATTATTAGCAGATGGATTGAAGGAGTTTTGATTCTATTTTTGAATTTTAATATAATTATGAGTGGTATCGATATCCAGCTAAACCGTCACACCGTCAGTGTTCCATAGGTCATAGGGGTCAAACTTGATGTCCGTATTTCCGGACTCCAACAGTCCAACACATGCACAGTATGCGACACCTAATAAGGGGGGTGTATTCGATTGAGATTTTAATGGGTTTTAATAGATTTTAAATGATTTAGAATTATAATGGATTTTATATAATTTCACCTTATTTTATATGATTTCACTCAAATCATTTCAAATTTTAATAGATTTTGTAATAAATTTATATAGATTTTGAAGTGTTTCTATGGATTTTATAAATATAAACCATGTCCAACAGGACCAGATGTGCACATTCCCCATTTCTCCTCTCCCTATTACCATTCGGTGGCGACAGTCACATACTACAAAGTATCAGACATGACTTCTTTCCATAGAAAAAATTTCGTACCAAAACAATGAAACAAGACCGTAGTCACACTCTTCCAAACGAAATTAGCTTAATAAAACGTTTATCATCGTAATTATCATAAAAAAAGAACAAAAACAAAAACCAAAATACATTAAAGTAACCGGTCAAAGTTATAAAAAATTAGGAAAGTAACTGCAAATAGAATGTTCAATCCAATAAACCAAGGGAAAGATAGGAAAAAACAGAAAGAGGGGTAAGAATGAAGTGTGAGCTTGTTATAAGTCAAACTTGGATTGTTAGTTGGCTCTTTATGGTTTTGTATTTCCAGATGGGGATTTGGTCTTGTTCCATGTAACATCTGTTATTAATATATCTTGTTATGTCGTCTTCTTTTTTGAATAACTGTTTCCATAAAAAAAATGACAGTGGTGGTGGTGCTGGTTCTATTACTGAGAGTGGTGGTGGTGCCGCTTTAGTTAGGATGAGAAAGGGAGACAACGTAAAAATGTTTTGAGAAGGAATAGTTTTTTTTTTTCAAATCCAATGAAATATTAGGTGAGGTGTGATGATTTTGATGGTGGAGTAATATGTGTATTTTTCATTAGAAAATCTATCAAAATCCACCAATTTAAAAAATCATATGAAATCATCCAATTTTTGAATACACCTATATTTGTAAATTGTATTTTACAATCTTAATTGAATACACCTAGATTTTAAAGAATTTTAAAACAATCTATTAAAAGATAGATTGAATACACCTTGATTTATATAAAATTTATTAAAATCCTAATTGAATACGTCTGGATTTGAAAACCTGTAAAATCATTTAAAAACTAAAATTGAATACACCCCCTAAATAAAAATTTAAAAAGACACCCGGAAAGGAAGACTACATAGAAGCTAAGCGAGAGATGGAGCCTTTGGAACGTCAACTCAGATAACCTTTTAGTGTGAAGACACGAAAAGAAAATGGAATGAACAGCACCCATGAGACAACTGTAGAATCCCCTTTGAATCTCTATCATCTTCGTTCCCTATCAATTACAGGTTTCTATCTTTCGCTTTCCTCACTAAATTCATTTCACTTTTCTATGGCTGCTGTTGTTATTGTCTAATTCAGTTCCAGTTTCATATTCGAATTTAGTCTTTGGATAGTTTTGTTCCGTTTTGAATCTTTGATTTTTGAATTTAATTGATTGATAAGTTTCGTATATGAGCAATTGCGCCTTCCTCAAGTCCAGTTGTGGGTGGGTATCATCTTGAGTTTATATGATGTCAACAATTCATTTTCAACCTCCTTTGCTTATCAGCAGAGATTGTATTTTCCAGAAATTTGGATTCGTTATTAGGGTTTAGCAGAGTTTGGTTAGTTTTCAAACTTTTGAATTAGTAGGAATGTTCATACAACTCATTTGATCTGATTTTACAAGTATGCACTGATTCTTTTGGGTGAAAGTTTACATGTCTACAAAAGATGTGTTCTATTATTACTTAAGTAACAAAATTTTCATACTTTGAGCTATTGTTGCTTTTCTACCCAGTCAATTACTTCGCAGTATTTAATCTCAAACTATATATCTTTTGTTAATCAAGTTGTCTAATGTGAATGTAAGAGCGCTCATTTATAATGTGAGTTCGTGCCCGTCCACAAGTAACCATTCTCCACGTACTATACTCGTTTCTGCTTCCATCCTTGACACAGGGAACATTTACTTCCCAACTATGGGGAATGGGGAATCAACATATGATGATAATTACCTCCCAACTGTGGGGAATGGGGAATCAACATATGATGATAATTTTCTGCATGAACCACCTTCCTATGCAGGGACTTCAATGGATTCTAATCGTCAACCAAAGCTACAATCCGCACACATACCGGATAATTTCAACTCTTTGGATCAGGTTTTAAGCATGACCATATCATTTGGTATTTATTGATATTTTAGAAGATATACCAACAAAAAAATTTCTTCTTCTGAATGTTTCATATCAACATAAATCTGTTTATGTATAAGTCCCTGTTGAGTATTTAACACCACAAACCATTAAAAGATGGCACAATATAAGTGATTAACTCAAGCTCTTGTTCATCTGACATGAATCTGTGCTTTGATGTCATATTCTATACTTATAATAAGCATTAAAATTACCAATACGACAAGTTCCATGCCCAATTTCTGTTACAAAAGATTAATTACTTACTTTTCACTTGTTTGAACCACTCTAAGGTCCACTTTCACTTTTCACTATATTTAAAAGAATGGTAGAAGAAATGCCATTTATATTAAGTACATAGTATGTGTAACATCAAACTGAAAATAGATATGTGGCCAAGGTCTATTTATGTTTTCTGTCCATATGATATTAGAGCATGCATGGTAACCCCAGAGGCTTCACTTTCCAGGTTATTTCAGCATTGCGAGAAGCTGGCCTTGAATCTATAAGGTATGGATAATTTTATATTATATTCACTTGTAAAAGATGTACAGCCTAGGCAGGATATTTATACAGAATAGGTAGAGACCTAACTAGGTATAGAATTAAAGAGTCCTAACTAGGTAAGTGTCTAAACTAGGAAGAGCAGATATTAAGGAGGAGATTGATCTGCAATCTCCTCCGTTGACTTAGAGTCCTTAACACGCCCCCGCAAGAAGGTGGAGCCATCTGCGACGCCTATCTTGGTTCGGAGGAGCTGAAAGCGTGGTCTGGGTAAGGGCTTGGTGAGTGCATCAGCCAGCTGGTCATCAGTGGCCACATGAGAGACAGTGAGGAGGCCACGAGAGACATGGTCGCGGACGAACTGGAAATCAATATCCACATGTTTCATACGCGAGTGCAAGGCCGGATTGGCACAATAGAAGGTTGTGCCGATATTATCACATGAGATATTGGGGGCCCCGGAGAGAGATAGACCAAGTTCCTTCATGAGGGACTGGACCCAAAGTAGCTCAGCAGCAGTAGAAGCTACAGCCCGATATTCTGCTTCAGTGGAGGACCGGGAGACCGACTTCTGCTTGCGGGAGCTCCAAGAAATGAGATTGCCACCAAGATAAACTAAGTAGGCTGTGGTGGACTTCCGATCATCGCGATCGGCAGCCCAATCAGCATCTGAAAAGGCTGCAATTGTGTGGAAAGCATGAGAGACAGCCTTCAGATCATGCGTGGACTGGCTGTGTAGATGCAGACCGTAGTCAAGAGTGCCCCTGAGATATCTGAGAACCCGTTTTAGGGCCTGCCAATGAGTGTCGGTTGGGGAATGCATAAATTGAGACAGCTTGTTGGTTGCATAGGACACGTCTGGGCGAGTGAGGCTCAGGTATTGTAAGCTGCCAATAATGCGGCGAAAGAGGGTGGAGTCAGCCAGGGGGGAGCCATCCTGTAGGATCAGAGGGGGTGCTACAGCTAGAGGAGTTGGGACCGGTTTAGCACCCTCCATGCGAGCCATGGTGAGGAGATCATGGATGTATCGATGTTGAGAGAGAAAAAGTCCGGTGGGGGTGGGGATGACTTCTACCCCAAGAAAATAATGGAGGGGGCCGAGATCCTTGACTGAAAACCGGGCTGCCAGTTACTGAATGAAGGTGGTGATAAGATGAGGGGCATTGCCAGTGAGAATGAGGTCATCCACATAGACTAAGAAGTAGAGTACTTGGGAGCCCTGCTTAAGAACAAAAAGAGAAGCATCAGAGAGTATGGTGACAAAACCCTGTTGAAGTAATAACCCATGAAGTTCCTGGTACCAGGCCCTAGGGGCCTGTTTAAGACCATATAGAGCTTTGTTAAGCTTGCACACGTAAGAAGGTGTATGTGGGTCAACAAACCCCTTTGGCTGGGCCATATAGACATCCTCATTTAGAGTGCCCTGGAGGAATGCGTTGTTGACATCCAGCTGGCGGATAGGCCAGCCATGAGTCACCGCCAGGTGGAGGATAATGCGGATAGTAGTAGGCTTGACCACAGGGCTGTAGGTTTCGGAAAAGTCAATGCCCGGTCGCTGGTGGTAGCCTTTGGCCACGAGTCTAGCTTTGTATCTGTCCACAGTACCATCCGGATGACGCTTGATGCGAAACACCCACTTGTTGCCCACTAGATTCTGGTCCGGATGAGGAGGAACCAAGTCCCAAGTGCCATTCCGAATGAGGGCTGTGAGCTCTGCAGACATGGCAGAGCGCCAATGCGGGTCCTTGACTGCTTGAGAGACACATGTGGGCTCGGTTAGGGGGAGGGGATGGGTGGTAGTGACCATGGCATAGGAGGGGACAGGTGGGATTGCACCAGATTTGGTACGGGTGAGCATAGGGTGAGTGGAAGATGGTGGGGGTGGTGAGTTAAGGGTGGGGGGGGGGGGGAGGGGGAGGTTGAGGACGTGGTTGACGCCGGGTATATGTGCGGAGAGTGGGTGGGGGTGACGGGAAGGCAGGGCCAGGAGCAGGAGATGGTGGTGCTGCGGGAGGGGAGGTGGGGGGGGGGGGGGAGGTTGGTCCGGGGGCAAAGGAGAGACAGCAGGTGGGAGCGGTGCTGCTTCAGAGCCAGACAGGAGCGGTGTGTCCATGGAAGCCACAGGTGCTGCAGAAGCTGGTGGGGGAGAAAATGTGGTGGCCGGAGAGGAAGAAAGGGAGGACACGAGTGGAAGAGTGGAAAGCCACTCCTGGAAATGATCAGAGGTGACCGTAGGAGCTGTAGGGTGAGAGGAAAGACCAGGAAAGGAAGTTTCATCAAATTGGACATGCCTAGACACGTACAGACGGTTGGAGGTTGGATCAAGACACAAGTAGGCACTTTGGTTGAGAGAGTAACCAAGGAAAACACAGGGAGTGGACTTAGGCTGCAGTTTGTTGGAGGTGTAGGGGCGCAGCCAGGGATAGCACAGGCATCCAAACACCTTGAGACGGGTGTAATTGGGGGACTGGTGAAACAGGGCAGAATAGGGAGTGGAGTGGTGAAGAATAGAGGTGGGGAGGCGATTTATGAGGTAAACTGCAGCCTTAAAGGCATACGGCCAGTAATGAAGGGAAACACGGGCTTGGTGGAGGAGGGTGAGACCAGTTTCCACGACATGGCGGTGGCGCCGTTCAGCCACCCCATTGTGTTGGGGGGTATGAGGAGGGGTGAGCAAGTGGTGGATACCATGACTAGCAAGAAAAGCTTTGAGTTTAACGTATTCACCGCCCCCATCAGTATATAGAGTAGCAATAGTGGTTTGGAAATAGTTTTCGACCAATTTTTTGAAATCAAGGAATGTAGGATACACATCTGATTTACGTTTCATAGGGTATAACCAGGTATATTTTGTGAAGTGATCGACAAATATGACATAGTAGGCATAGCCTTCGGGGGAGATGTAGGGAGCAGGTCCCCAAACATCTGAAAACAGTAATTGCAAAGGTCGTGTGCTGGTAAGAGAAGTCTCACCAAATGGGAGACGGTGACTTTTATTGCATTGACATGATGAACAAAGAGATGCAGGAAATTTGAAAGGTACATGAATGGAATTGGAACGAAAAACAGACTCGAGAATTTTCTGACTAGGATGACCAAGGCGACGGTGCCACAAGGTAGGGGAAGCCACCACACCAGCGAGAGCTTGAGGGGTTGGGGAGGGAGGTGACCATTCGTACACACCGTCCTTACTCGGGCCGTGAAGAAGGACCGCCCCCTGTGCTGAGATCCTTCACCTGGAAGTAAGTAGGAAAGAATTCAATGGAAGTACTATTAGTCAGATTAAACTGAGATATAGAGAGCAGATTTCGGGTCATTTGGGGAACACACAAGACATTTTGGAGAGTAAGAGGGCGAGAGGGGGAAGAGGGGAGAGTAGTATTACCGGTGTGGGTGATGGTTAACCCCTTACCATTGCCTAGGAGGATTTCATCAGGGCCATGATAGTGCTGCACTGCAGTGAGTTGGTTTGGAGTGGAGGTGACATGGTGAGAGGCACCTGAGTCAAGCAGCCAAGGAGCAGAGGAACTCGACATGAGAGAGTTAGCCACAGGTGGGGGTGCGGTTTGGGGCTGCAGTTGGGGGCAGCGTTTGGCACTGTGCCCTGGAGTGCCACACCACTGGCAAGTACCACGGTAGCCGCTGCCATGTGAATGGGAAGGGCGGTGGTAGTCTGAAGCAGGAGCAGAGGGGCGCGGACTGGGACGGTAAGGGGATCCACGGGAGGAACGGTTGGTGCCACGGGAGGTGTGAGCGGCATTAACTGTAATGGGGGCAGCAGGTGTGGGATTAACACGGCTGGAAGCAAGTTCGTGCTGAACAAGCATATCATGGAGATTCTCGAATGAGACAGAAGTGTCTCGTGACCGGACAGCCGCTGCAATATCCTTGAAATCAGTGCCGACACCATTCAAAACATGGAGGAGGAGGTCCTCATCTGAAAGGGGTGTGTCGATGGCAGCCAGTTCATCGGCAAGCACCCGGACTTCCTGGAGATAATCTGAAACAGGGCGGCCATTTTGTCGAAGAAGAGTCAGCCGCTCCTTGAGGCCAAGGACCCGTGCTCTAGCTTTGCTGGCATAGAGACGACTGAGACGCCCCCATGCATCAGCAGAAGTCTGGGCAGCCGCAATTAAGGTGATCACCTGTGGTGATACGGACGCCAAAATGGCGTGAAGGAGAAGCTGGTCCTGGCGGAACCAGTGAGCTCGCTGGGCAGATTCAAAGGGAGGAGGGCAGGGACGGGTGCCATCCACAAAGCCCATCAGATCATAGCCGTGAAGAAGGGCATGAAACTGAGCGCGCCAAGGGAAGAAAGTGGTGGCCGTCAGTTTGACAGGTAGTTGAGCAGCGGTATTGATGATGATCAGGGAAGGTATGGTGTCGGTGGGTGGAGGGGGAGTAGGGCTAAGGATACCGGTTGCAACAGTGGAGGCTGCAGTAGGGGCGGCTGCAGTGGTGGCGGCAGTAGGAGTGGCGGCCATGGAATTAGGTTTAATTGTCTAGGGTTGCTCGGTGGAGTTTTAGGGCTCTGATACCATATAAGGTATGGATAATTTTATATTATATTCACTTGTAAAAGATGTACAGCCTAGGCAGGATATTTATACAGAATAGGTAGAGACCTAACTAGGTATAGAATTAAAGAGTCCTAACTAGGTAAGTGTCTAAACTAGGAAGAGCAGATATTAAGGAGGAGATTGATCTGCAATCTCCTCCGTTGACTTAGAGTCCTTAACAGAATCATCAAATTTAATACTTGGTATCGACTTTACAAAGAGCAATGAATGGACAGGTAATATTCCTTTTTTTTTGTGAGTCAATGTAGTATTCCATTTTAGATAAACTTGTTTACAGAAGTTCTAGATGGAGATAAAAGTCACTTTTCAATGATTGTAGGAAGACATTCATTCCATTGGAAAAGCCTTCATGCAATTGGCAGCACACCTAATCCATACGAGCAAGCAATCTCTATAATTGGCCGTACGTTATCTCCTTTTGATGAAGATAATCTAATACCTTGTTTCGGATTTGGTGATGGTTAGTGTCTACCTACAACTTTACTTTTGGTTGAAAATATCTGGTGATTTTCATCTGAAAATTGTCTGATTATATATTCTTTTGTAGCATCAACACGTGATCATTATGTGTTCAGTTTTTATCCCGAGGGTGAATGTTGTCATGGTTTTGAGGAGGCTCTTGCACGATACAGGGAGATTGTTCCGTTCTTAAAGTTGTCAGGTTCTTAAAAGTTTCTTTTTGTTTATGCATCTTCCTTCTGAAAACTCTCTCTCTCTCTCTCTCTCTCTCTCTCTCTCTCTCTCTCTCTCTCTCTCTCTCTCTTCCCCAAAACCAAAAAAGAAAAAGAAAAAGAAATGCAAGTTAGTAATTCTGGCATTAAAGCTACTTAGAAACTTTCACAATCTGTCAGTGAATTACATAACTCACACCAAAAAGCTATGAGGGATGAGGTGCCATTTGTTTCAGCTAAAGTAGCCTTTACTGTTACAAAGGTGCAAAAAAACTAACGTCATTGACCATTGCGTTTGCTGTTCTTTTTTAGTTTTAATTACAAATAGTGATTTGAATTTTCATTAATTAAATTTACAAGCTTAAAATAGTAACTTTTTTCTTAGGGAAAAAAAAAGAAAGAAAAAGAGTATTGGGTGGATTAGCTGTTTCTTATAATAAACAACTGACATAATAATTTGTCTTTCGGTGATGGTTTTTCCGTTCTTATTATGTGTTTTCATTGATCAGTTTGTATCTCGTGATAGTTTGGATTTCAATTGATAGTTGCACAACTCCTTTGAAACTAAATGATTAGAAAACAGGCGTGAATTATGCCAAAATCTGGCAAACTTTGGTTGAAAATACTCTTATCTGATGATAATCTTTGTTTGCTTATTCACAGGTCCAACCTCATTTGCCCCAATAATTGATGCCGCTGTTGACATTGTTGAAAAAAGCAATGGCCAATACCACGTTCTTGTAATTATTGCAGACGGACAGGTTGATGAAACATGTTTCATGCATTTATTTTGTTTTTACTAAATTTTGGTTTTTATTTTCTATTTTATATTCTTCTTATCGTCTTTGAATGCCTCTATGTTACATAGGTTACTAGGAGCCCTGATACTCCTCCGGGAAGATTTAGTCCACAAGAACAAGCAACTGTAAATTCCATCGTAGCTGCTAGGTAAAGCATTGCATTCTACAGCTTGGATTGTACACATGTGTAATTTTTTCCTTGTGTCCTGACGTGGGATCAGAATCTTTCAACAGTCAATATCCTCTCTCAATTATCTTGGTTGGAGTTGGTGATGGACCGTGGGATGCAATGAAGAAATTTGACGACAACATTCCTCAGCGCTCATTTGACAACTTCCAGGTATTTAATAATCCTGATCATCTTCTTCTTAACTGGTGAGTTTTGATCAATGTCTGACATTTCTGTGGTGTCTTAGATATGTTTGGAATTTAAATTATTTCTGTCTGCAACTACTGAAAAATATCAGTTTCTTGCTTTCCGATTGGTGCCTGCAACTAGTGAATTGTGGATACTGGCATTAGATATGTCGTGATACAAGGATATTTCAGTTTTTTGCCTTCTTTATTTTGGTTTCAATACCACAATAAAAAAACTAGGTTAATATCATAGGTTATGATTCTTATATCACCAAACTGAAACCTCTTATATCTGCTTTCTGTCTGTTTTAGTCCGAATACCCCTAGTCTTGTTGGCTTTTATTTCCAAAAAACCGAAAACTTAGAATTTCAATTGAAGTTGACAATTAAAGTTTTTACTTCCTACATAGAACATTTCTTCTCTCTTTATGAAAATAAATAGAAAAAATGTCCAACCTGGGACCCAATGAATTAGATAAATACAAAAGTATACATATTGTGACCGTCTCCCAGTAGTATCTGGATTGTATCTCAAGCCTGACGTGATGCATTCAATTCTCTGAATTTTTTTTTCTATCGTGGTCAAGAGGACTTAATTGACATAAATCTCTTTTGTCCTTGCTTTTCTTTCTAATCTGAGCGTTCATGATACCTAACAGTACTCAAATAGCTATTGGGTATACTATGCACTCTATATCTTACAAATTTTGGGATTCATCACCGATTAACTACATCCTAATACCAAATAAATTGAGACGATCAGAGATGAAAAGAAGACATTAAGAAAAAACAATGTTATACCAGAATATTTGCTTAATTTATGGTAAATCATGCAAAGCCTTCTTAGTACCAATTTTCAAGTGGATGAGATTGGTCGAGTGGTCTTGAAGAGCAGATGATGCACTATTCAAACCTTCTTACATGTTTTCCTCCAACAGTTTGTGAACTTCACCAATAATGGCGGTTGGTGTTGTAGTTGCAGAGAGGGAGAGAGGAAGAAGAAGACTCATAGCCGAGAGAAATTGGGAGAGACTTGAGATACTCCTTAACGTCGGCGAAGGTGGAAGCCATGGCCCTGGCGTCGCGGACGTAGTTCTGGCCTTCCGGGTGGGAGTCCGGCCTCGGCGTCAATGTCCGGGAAGTCCACGACACGCTGGAGCAGTCTGGAGAACAGTGGGTCATCGAAACCGGCGATTCTGATGTCCATGATGCACTCTTAGAGTCTTAGGCGATTGTGAAGTTGAGTGAATATTAGTTGTTGGATTTGATCGATGGTGATGCAGACGAGGGGCTGTGCTTATGAGAATTTATAGTGGGAGGAATTAGGGGAGAACGTGGGGATATGCCGCGAGAAAAATGGAAGGTTTCGGAGATACCTGGACATGAAGTTCCAGACTTATAATTGATAGGAAAAAAACAAAAGATAATAACCCAAACATATTTTAATTGATTGTCAATCTTTGTGGTGGTTGAATGTCAGTATTCAATATTATCCATCATTATATATTTTTTTAATTATAATAGATAATAACAATAATTAATAATAATAAAAAGATAATTAATAATAAAAGCATATATGGTTGACGATGTGTTAATCTTTGTAGTTTCCCTAAAAATTCTCCACCATCTATATTATTATTATATATTATTTATTTATATTCATGGATGTAATAATAATAATAATATAGATAAATAGTTTATAATTTCAATAATTTATTTACAAAATAAAAATTCTCAAGAATTCAATTTTTATGTATTGAATTTTATCATTTAGTTATAGTAATTCACTTCAATTTATATATATGTTTAAAATTTTATATTATTAGTTATCGACAGAATCCTATTATATCATATTATTCATCATATATTTATTATATCAAAATCATTTTATAATTTTTATTAGTTCTATATAACCATTATTGGGTACTTAAGGTTTTCTCAAATTTTCATTCCAAATTTCCAACTTTTAGACCAAATTTCCGTTATTTTTGTTGACCGTAAACGATATCGATATCGATATCGATATTTGGAGCGATATATCCGTAAATTTAACTAGCGATATATCCGTCGATATCGATATTTCAAACCTTACATCTATTTAAAAAATGAAATGCTATTGTCAACCAACGTACTCTGGAATTTATGGCATTAAAATGGAAGTTTCCTCCACATGTTGGGCCGCCATATAAACTGTATTCTTTTTCTTTGTTTAGACGTGCAAGGAGTGTGGGATTAGTCTTGTGTCATGCCCTTTGTGTCGAGAACCCATATCAACACGCGTCAGTTTGTATACTTGAGTTAAGGATTGCTTTCTGGTGCCAAAAGCTTCAGGGTTATATTCAGGTTCTATCGAAAATATATATCATTGTACTATTCCATGTTTCTCTGTCCGATAAATACTAAATACTCAAGTAGGCTTACAAATCTGATCATGATCAAATGCTTTATGAGTCGTCTCAAATCTTGCAACTGACCTTTATCCCTGGATGTATCGAGATTTTATATGCAAAGCAAAGGATTTACTTGTTACTAATGTAGTCATAGAAAAGTTTACTGATTTCTTCTTGGGTCAGTGCTGTTCCGCTGAAAGATGTATGTATTCATGATACATTTGGAATATCCTTACTGCAGTAAAAAGAAATAAGAAAAATATAGAATATTTGTAAGCAGCCTGTATTTCATTTATTTTATTGCTACTTTTGTGTTTTGTTACTCTATTGTGGTGAGTTAAAAAACTGTTGCACAAGCTTCAAGTATTAAATTATACATTTCTCCTTTGAAATTTTTTACTCTTGTTCGATAGCCATTTTTTTTTTTAGTTTTACTTTTCGTACTTCATATATGGTGGGGAAAAAATGGAGGATTAATGTTGAAGAAAAAAGTACACAATCAAAACTAGAAAGGATTTTTTTTTTTTTTGGGTATTATTTCTAGGTTTCTCTTTCAAAATTTGTTTTTCATTCTTCCTTGGGTAATTTTCCTTTATGTGTCACTCTTCCTCATCCCTTCCTTCTCTCTTATATGATTTTCATATATTTAAAGCACAAAAAAATGAGAAGTAAAACTAAAAGGTGACATGGTTATCAAATGTCCTTAGAAAGTAAGAGAGCATATTTAATGGGATGTCAAACCTTAGAATTTGAGTCTTGGTTTGAAAGTAATTCTCTTCGGAGGGTGTAAATGGAAAACGAGCCAAAGCATGAACAGTGAGTTGAAGCCAACGAATAATTGGTTTCCCTTGGATCATACCTTTTCTACCTCTCACGTAAATGAAATGAGTAGAAGCTAGGCACTAGACAGGATAAGTAGTAAACAGGAGAGATCGAATGAACAAATAATGAAAAAACGAGAGATTGAATGAGCAAATAATGAATAGAGGGTTGATGGAATGAACAAATAATGAATAGGGGATCGACTGAATGTGGTTCGGCAAACGGCAAATGTGCCTAGTCGTTTCTCGACTTCGATCCTTCTCTCTCTAAATATTTCGAAGTATAAATTATGGGATTATAATAGACAATACTTAATAACTTTCTAGCCTTCGCTCCTTCTCTCTTTATATATTTCCTCTGCCTTCTCTTTAGCCTCCCTCCCTAAAGTTGAAACCTTAGTTGCGGCCCCCATGGTGGGGTCGGTGGCAGCGCCTTCTCCTCCCTTTCTTCTTCTCCCCTACTTCATCGTTTCTAGTCATCATCTACCTCCCATTTCCCCTCATCTTTTCTCTCTGTTTTTTCCCCTTCTCTTCTCCTTTTCCCCTTTTCTCCCTCTGTGGCACTTTTCTGGCCCTTCCCGTTGTGGAGGCTTTTGCTTCTCCTTCCTTGGAGATTTCCGGAATCTTCCTAGATCTATTCTCCAATCTCCATCTTAAGTATCATCCACCATGCCTCAATCTCTTTCTCAACCCTTATCGGCAACTCTTGACAGTGCACTACCTTGGGCACTCCGCCACTGAAGTCCACCTCTCAACGCAGTGGCTATTTTCGTCGCCGACTCTCCTCGATGACCCATGGCTCTGGTTGTTTTCAAAGTGCTTTTCGCACTCTTCGAATGGATTATGGCAGCCCTTCTTGCGCGGGTAACATGCTTACCCACATTTTTTTGTTAGGTTCTTCGGTTTCACCTTCACTTTTCTTGCTTTCGGTGATGTTGTGTGTGCAGATATGCAAAGCCTCGGCAGCTGCGTGAAGCGGTAAGCTGTGTGATGGAGGCTTTCCATTTGTTAGATCTAAGGTTGATTTTGGGTTTTTTTATTTTTATGTTATTAAAATTTTCTGCACATGGATCTTGTGATATCTGCATGTATTTGCCTCTCTTTTAAGTATTTTTGTTAATGGACTTTCAATGCCTTGTATTGTTTGCATTTTTAATGAAGAATTTAATTATTTGTTAAAATAAAAATACTTAAATGACAACCCACACTAAAGTCGGTAGACTCTCTCTCTCTCTCTACGAGAATTTTTTCTTCTTTGAATTCAGGCCTTTTTTTTTCTCAATTTCAATGGTAAGGTATTCTCTACTTTTCTCTCAAAATCTCCCAAGTTTAAGGATGATTTCCAATGCAATCTTTCATGCCATTTTATAAGCGTTTGGCTAATGGCATATAGGTAAATAATATGACAATGGAAAAAATAAATATTTCTCTACATATCACATTTGATGATTCCATAAAAACTAAGGTATTATTCAAAATGCTTCCCGAACCGGATATCAAGTTTCAATTTACTCACCTAACACCAAATCGTTACAATATGCTATTAAAACCCCTTTTTTGTTAGCTCTGTTGCCCCAAACGTTAAGCTTCGTTAGTAATAGCGTTTTAAAGTATTTATGTGAGACCTATGTGGAAAGGATGTGGCAATACTTCATGGGACGGCTTGTGGATGCAATTGGGGTCTGATTTTGGCGGCAAAATCAGCCCCAGTTGAGGCGAAATCGCAACTTTAGTGGGGGAAATTTCAAAAAAATGAGTAGTAATCCCACAAAAAACTTTCAAATTGGGGCTTTATAAAGATTTTCAAACCACAAGATACCAACATCATCAATCGATTTGTAGGTATAAAGGAGATTCATGGAGGAGAGTGGAAATTACTAGCCGAGAAGATGTTTTTGTGGAATGATGAGGAGAATGGAAAAGTCGTGGACGAACGAAAATCAAGGTCATAGGTGATACATCCCGTACCGCATATACGAATCAGAGATTTAGAAACTTCCATTTTATCCTTACCTAATTATTCAGGACTTGTTTGGTCACAAATTGAGTTCAAGCCCAGCTGTTGTTAAGTAATGTTGGCACAAAGGCTTAGGAGAGAGAGCCCAAGTAGGAAATTTTTTACAATGAAGTCCAAACGGTAAAGAATTTGTCCAAGAAAGATTGTGGTTATTCGGCTTAAGTCAAAGTGAAGCCCAAGACCCATACCCATTTGGTTGCCCTTGTTTTCACCCACTCTGAGCCCACATTTCCAGAAACAAATAGACTAGTGTTCGTTGACATTCGAACTGTGAGACCGCGATTTCCTCGCCTGCTCCCCAAAATACCCAACACTTATCATCTGCTAGTAATTACCCTAATGTCACTCTCGTAGCTATTAGAACCATGGGGATTGTGTAACCCAGTTGTGACGAGGATGCACTCGACGACAGTGAGAAGACGACCGTCGCCCATGTGACCAGCGAGCCTTGAATCCAGGACCTTCGAAAATGGTCCCGGACCTCGAGTGTTACTCCACCACTGCGAAGCTAGCCTCGTGAACCGAAAAACCTCTGTGAAAAGGCAACAATCGGTGTGATTCGACCTATGACTCAATTCTAGCTCTGCACATTAAAGGTAACTGTTGAACCCAATCTCGACTTCATTCAATTCGTCATGACGAGTATTACTCATCGAACTAATTGCATGTGACTTTTATGCAAAGAACTATGAGTTGGTATTTGACCCGACGACCCGTTTATGAACCATCTCTCGACCCGTGTGAATTTGAGGCTCTTCCAAGTACCTTTTCAAACCCTAACTACAACCATTGAACTTGCCCCCTTAAGAGCTCTCTAACAAGCCGCTTACGTGACGAATATGGGCTGACGATACAGCAGAGACGATGACGAAGAGTCACCCGAATATGGGTTTCATGGTCACTCAAGCAACCCCCTTCATCTCCAAATCTGCTTGTGGACTCAACTTTCTACAATGAGTTTAACCACCTAGTTTCATGCAACATTAGACGATCACTAAACCGTGATTGGAGCATCCACCGTCACTACTGGACCGTGAGTGTTTGACCTACTTTTCAGGTGGTTAAGGTAGTTTTCAACCCTAAAAACTAGACATTTGAAACCCTTAGATGATTTCAAGTCTATGGCTAGAATGTGGGTGAAAATGGACTAATTTCCATTTTCAGGCCACCATGAATGGCGACAGCGATCCAGTCGTCGTCTCCGGTGAGTTTCCAACGACTGGATCATTCATTAATTGTAACGGTTGTCGTTAGTTTATGACAGAATATGCTAACGGCGTTAGCATATTCCGTTAGAAACTAACGGAGTTAGGACGGTGTTAAAAAAGGGAATATTCCACATGTGTGCACTGTGCTGCGCGTGCAACATGTGTGGCACTGTGTAGCCACACACAAGAGGGTTGACACGTGTGTAGCTGGTGCGTGAGGCCTTTTGCCAGCGCATGAAAAGGTTTTTCGACCCTTTGCCAACGCGTGGAGCCCATTTCTAGCCCACTGAGGCGAGTGTGACAGGACTTGTCCCAGTCTCCCTGGGACTACAGTGGGACGTGTCTGCTCTTGTCTGACATTCATACTCAAAATTCCGAAAAGACCCTTAATGGGTTTAATAACATACAGAGTTCAACTACAACATTGTTAGACAAGGGATAAGTATCTCTATATATAGGATCGAGCATGCATGTCTGTAGACATAAAAGTACCAAAATCCTACCCAAATGGGTATTTAGATGCGCAGTAGTACTGTTTATGCCTCTGCCTCAGTATCCGCCCCTGTCTCTGTATCACGACCTGGAAGGTCAATAAAACAGTCAAAATGTGAATGGACCAAAAATAAGTATTTTCAAATACAATTTAAGAATAATAGCATTTTCCCCTATGTTTTACAAACATGCTTGCATTCAAATCAAATCGTATGGAAACAGTTCAAAACATGTATATATATATATATATATCTGGACACACATATCAATAAAACACACATAATATACTCCAATCCTCGAAATTCGTGATGTCTATAATGACACGACCCATCCCAACCCCCCCCCCCTCCCCCGTGCGCGCGCACGTTGAGATTAACACAGGATGTGCCATACTCCCGTCTGACACTTCGTGTCAGACAAGGGATAATTCAAAACCTTCAGCCCGACCAGGCTTCCAAAGCGCGCCAGGATCAATGGAGGAGGAGTGTGATGTCTCGGTCTCTACTACAGGCCACATCCGTAATCAACCTGAAGGACATTAAAACCATTAAAAACTTTGAGTGGACGAAAATCAATAATTTAATAAAAACTCATTTCATAAAAAGATATTTAAGCCCTTCACTAAAAAGTATGCATGCATACGAAAACCATTTATCAAACCATTTACTTTAATTAAACCATTATTAGGTTCTCATCCCAAATTCCGTAAATCCAGGTCATACGGGCCCCTGCCCAAATCCATTTACACAAATCCATAACATATCAGCCATATGTGGAAACTCAGCCCAAAACCGTAAATCCGAGTATGTGGGTCATTTCCCAAATCCATTTACTATTCACAAAACACCGTTTCATAAATCCAAGAAGTCATGTTTACCAAATATCATATAATCAATCTTGTCACGGTTTCCAAAGCTACGTTCGTGCTATCCGGGGTCTCAAATCCCAAGTTTCCCCAAGGTCCACCCAGGTCAATGTCCGCAGATCAATGACCCTCCATGGGGGTTATAATCCATATATGCCTTCCTAAGAGTAAGGTACCCCACATGGGCGACTACACTCAATTAGTGCTCCGTGACTATTCCGGGCTCCACTCAGGCGAACGACCCTCCTCATAGGAGACAATCCATAAATAAAAGGATGGTATATGAAAAACCATTTTTTAATCATTCTCAAAACCTTTCAAACCTTTCAAATGACCCATGCCCAGTCCTCATAAACCGTCATGAAACCAGAAATCCATGTTTCCAAATCCAAATCCATTTAGGGTCTCCAAACCCGAAATCACCTTTATAAACCATAAATGGGATTCATGCCCGATATCATAACCAATTGGGCCTCAAACCCGATCATGTAAACCAACTGGGCCTCAAGCCCGATTTTGTAAACCAACTGGGCCGCCGGCCCAATCCTGTAAGCCAAATGGGCCTCTGGCTCGATGCCATATTAAATCAAATGGACTCCAAGCCCGAGAGTTCGTAAATCAAATGGGTCTCATACTCAATTCCATATTTCCAAATTTGAAATCAATCCATCAATCCACGAACTAATTGGACCCTTGGCCCGATAATGTAACTAAAATGGACTTCAAGTTCGAGGGTTTCCAAAACAAATGGGTGTCATGCCCGAGTTTACCTTTTCAAATCCAAAACCATTTCATCAAACCGTCACCGAAACCACAAGCACGTATAATCAAGTGTAAAACCATAAACATCGATATACGTGCAAATACGTAAATCACCTCGAAATACGTGTAAAACCATGTAAATCACCAATACCATAATCATCATGATAGAAATCATATATATAAAACATATAAAACATTTATGCATGCATCACAGCTTAGAAATCAAGGTTCACTTACAGACCGTCCTAGCTGTCGCCTCGATATGCGTGCCATAAGCCTTCTCGGGCTAATCACTGTCACTGGGACTCCCAAACCTATCCAAATCATACTAGAGGGTTACTAACTACCTCATTAACCTCTCATTGAAGCCCGATAATTTTCCCGAATTTTTAACATTTTTTAAACTCGGTCCTAAACCTTCGGACACCCCGAATTATATCGAAACGATGTCTGATCGACACGAAACTAGTTCCAAAATGTTTGTTACATCGAAAGGATGATTTCATATGTTGAACACTTGTCCCAAAACTGCCCGGTCCAACCTGAACCGACGTTACCGGTTCAACGCCATTTTCGACTCTTTTTCAGTCCAATCTAATCCCTATAGCTTCCTCCCCCTAATTCTAGTTGATTTTTTTTTCAAAATTAGAAAAATAACCTTCTAACTTACCTTCCCGATCGAGGAACTCATGACCAAACTCCTTTGTCGACTGCTCCCGTCTCCGGCCACCGTTGGCCTTCGTTCCACGACTAATAGAGGCCTCTCGACATTCACAATCTGCCATTTTTGAATGCAAATAGAGGCCTCTCGAGTTCTTACCTCTTATTGCCGTCGTGGCCACCATTAGCCTCAGCTCAACCTCCCCTTCAACTTTGCTTCACACATCATAGGCAATAGATGAGGGTCAAGGGACTTGGATTTCACGATCACACACTGCACTCTGTTTTCACTCTTTCGGTTGACCCTTACCGAACTCCATTTTCACACCCTCACCACCATTCTCGTCTCACATCATACTCACATCATCCCTCACACACCAATCACTACCAATGAAGATTTGAGGGTGTGTGAGAGGTTGAGGTTCACGGTTTGAAGAAGAAAAAGAATGAAGAAGATGAAGATATGTGCACGAGGAAGAAGAGTGAGAAATGAGAGGGGAAAAATATAAAATAATAAAATCCATCTAATCAGAAGTGAGATCCATTTTTTAGGGTTAAGGACCAATGGGATGAGTGACATCAAAAAAGTCAACGATGACGTCATGGTCAACGATGACGTCAACTTGATAGGTCTGACACTTGTCAGATATGAAAACTGTCATGTTTGAAACCTTCCACGTGGCACTCTCTAATTAGTGTCACATGTCTCTGACATCTCTAGCACACTCCCACGTGGCACCTCCCTATTGGTCCATGTTCTAACAGTGCTGACTAGACTTTCCACATTAGCTGCCACGTAGGCTCGAAAAGTCCTTACACCCTGCCACGTGGCACCACCCAATTGGTCCACGTGATCTGACATGCAGACACGTTAGCTGCTAACTGGGCCTTGAAACTTGCCATGTGGCATCACCTGATTTGCCATATGGACTAAAAGCTCTGACAAGATGATGTCGTGGACCGCCACATCATTTTTGTCAACCTCTAGTCGGGTCGACCCGTTTCTCTGTAACGGGTCAACCGACCAGCAAACCCGATCCGACTCGATCTCATTCATGCCTCAACCATTTTCGATCATTTTTCTTCCTATCTACTAGTAATGATCCCAAAAATGGATCTCTGGACTCAAAATCGATGAAAAAGGTCTAGAAATCACCTGTGGAGCTTGATGATTTTCGGGCAAACTTCCATTCCTTCCCCAGGTCGATTCCAGCAGCCTCTATTCACAAAAATGGTTCCGACGAGTTCATACAGTCCCTGGGAACAAGTTGTAATCATCAAAACCGTCCAACAAACCCTAAAACTCAAATTTGAATTTTGAACCCAAATCGAATTTTTGGGTTTTACCTGGTTCTTGGCTTCCTAGGTGGCTCCGCCGTGCTCAGCCTCCTCTATGTCGTCTCTCAGCCTCTTTTTCACTCTCACTCTCTCAAGAAACACAGAAGATGAAGGATTGATGGTTGGGTTAGGTTGTTTTCAGGTATAATGAAAAACAAAAGATGAAGATTAAAGGTGCATGAATTTGAGGGCTTGGGCCAATGGGATGAGTGACACTTGTCTCTCATGCATTAGATCACTCAGATATTTTGAACCAATTAATTTAAGCCAACTATACACGTCCTCGTAATGCATGAATACTACTTGATTTATTTTGTGACCCATAAATTTCCCGTCAAACATCTGCTTTTGACGTGCCGCTTGTTTATGGACTTGTGACGTCTTGATCTATATAACGGGTCTCGGTCAAAGTCCAAATAGTATCACGGGTCAAAGGTCAACAGTTTTTCCTGACTATGGGCAAAATAGTCACTTTGCATTAAATTCCTGAATTTACATTTAATTAAAAGTCCAGGGCGTTACAGCGTAGGCATGCTTTGAGATAATTTTAGACTATTTTATGTGGTTTTCCAACCCCTAAACGGCTCGTGGAGCTGTTTTTCGGCTCCCGACGGTGTATAGGTTCTTTTTTTCTGTTCTCAGGAACATGTAGGTACTATTTCTAGGGGCCTAGGACATCCCTAAACATATTAGGCTCCTTGTTAATTGGTTTTAGGTCATGATTGGGCCACCCTTAAGGGGTTTAGATGAATAGATTGAATGGTGAGTTGATTTTGACCTTAGTAAATAGTCTTGTAGGACTGGACCATTTGGGAACAAGCGATTAGCTGGACTTGTCGGGTGATCCAACTCCATGACTAGTGTGAGTGGACCTCATTTCCCTAAAATTGGTATTATATTCTTTACTACTCGCAGGTTTTACGATGTTTGCACATTTGATAATTGTTTAGCATGCATGACTTATCTTGTGATAATTATGGTAAATGATTGTGGTGTATGTTTTACTATGTTCATCTGATTATGTTCGCATACTATGATATATTATGGTAAGTACGCATAGTGTATGTATCGTGTCACATGTTGCATTGCATACGAGTCTCTGAGGCAATGACGAGATTGAGATGTTTAAAACCCACTTAGGAGTCGTTAGCATCGTGTACCCATTTGTATGGCCACATACCAACCTCCACGTTACTGTTCACCAGCGTCGCTTGTAATAACAGTTAAAGTGTGTCAGCTTGTTCCCCGAGCTCTAGGGGCCATGTGGTGAGGGTGCAAGGCACCCCGCTTTTACGTGGCCGTGGTACCGAGCAAGGATACTCGGTGTATGTTCCGAGTTTGAGACTCGCGGCGACTCATGAGCAATTATGACGTGGGTTGATATTGAGACATATTTATGGTTTCTGCATGGCTCATTTGTGCATATTAGTTAAATTAATATTCAATGATTTTTATTCCTAAATCTCGTATTACGTGCAAGTATGTTATAACTGTTTTTGGTTTTATTCAAAAATGAGAGATTAAAGGTATTTATTGAAAATGGTTTTATACGAAAATAACATCTGCGTTCACTCACCCTTTGTGTTTTTAAACCCCTCAGGTTTCGGTGGCGTGCACATACTTCGGGGAGTTCGGATGCTGCTCTAACACTCACTCCCGGACGCAGAGTGAAGTTAACGGTACAATCGGATATTGGCAGGTAAAGTCCTTGTGTGTGATCATCAATTAATGTCGTTCATGCTCTAAGTTTCTGTTGTCGAGTGAAATGTGATCAGTTTTCACCATTTAGGTTTCATCTGACCCTTCAAAATGCATAGTTTTAATTTAGATTGCTTCGTCATGTGGACGTCATCGTCCAGATGTCGGCTAACACACCTCGACCTTCGTGTCATAAATGGAATTTTTGGTTCGGGGTGTGTCAAGAGGTTTGTCATTTGTCTAGATGCTAAGGTAAGTGACAATGAAATTTGATTTTGGGTTATGTTTATGTTTTTTTCGTTTTTGGGATATGGGTTATGTTCTGGGTTATGTTTTTGTTATTTCGTTTCTAGTTTCTTGGGATTTTGGTTTTGGGTTTCTGTCGGTTGGGTAAGTAAGAAGAAAATTTGGTTGGGGTTATGAGAGAAGAATATGAAATTGATATTTTGGTTGTTGTTGTTTTGATGGATTGGTGATATTTTTGAATTTCTAATGTGTTTTGCTGGATAATGAACAAGGTAAATGTAGAGGAAGAGATAAGGTTGTGATGTTTGGGAGTGGGTTGATCCAAAAATGTCCAAGAGGTCAACGAAAATAATTCCAGGATTGTTAAGGAAGTTTGACAGAATTGAAGAGCAATTGTTGAATGAGAAGTGGTAGGTTACTAAGCTTTAGATTGCACTCTTGGTTACTTGGGTATTAGTGCTTGAAATCATCTTCAATCCTTCACTTATGTATTAGGTTATCTTCAATCATGCTCCGTCCTTCACAATCATCTTCAATCCTCATCTTCATGTTTTTTGCTTTCTATTATGAGCTTATTAGGAAAAGTGCATCAGGAACACGCCGCTCTGTCTCAAAATACACAAAGAATTGCAATTTGCCTCAATGTGCACCAGGAACTGTTACACCGTCAGAAACGTTGCACCATTTAACGGATGTTTTTCTTGACACCGTTTATAATGGTTATATAATAAGGTATTTTGGTCATTTGGGTCCGTCAAAACCAAGTTCTATCTTCGCCTCTAGGTGGGAAGCCAATCGCCTCAAGTACCTTTCCAATGCCACTCTTCTTTTCTCAACAAATTCTTGCTTCTACATCACCTAACATTCCACCACGCTCTGGTCCGGCCTCATTGGTATAAAAAAAAACCCTCAGTACGACTCTGCTAACCAGTCTGATAATGTTATCACATCCTGAAACCGTCGCTGGACTCCGAATTCTGATCCGCCGAAATTTGGAATGTTCGTTCGAGTCGTGATCAGGTATGTGACGTAGGTATTGCCGCTAGGAACGATCGAACTTGCGGTCTTTTTCTCCTTCTGAGGATTGGAGACCTTGATTTTGATATAGTCTGAGGTGGAAGAAGGAGATCTCGAGAGGGAAAATGAACTTGAGGTGTCGGAGTTTTTTTGAGAGTTATCGATGTCATTGGTTTCAATGACAGTCCCTCAGTACGACTCTGCTAACCAGTCTAATAATGTTACCACATCCTGAAACCGTCGCTGGACTCCGAATTCTGATCCGCCGAAATTTGGAATGTTTGTTCGAGTCGTGATCAGGTATGTGACGTAGGTATTGCTGCTAGGAACGATCGAACTTGCGGTCTTTTGCTCCTTCTGAGGATTGGAGACCTTGATTTTGATATAGTCTGCGGTGGAAGAAGGAGATCTCGAGAGGGAAAATGAACTTGAGGTGTCGGAGTTTTTTTTAGAGTTATCGATGTCGTTGGTTTCAATGACGGTGTCGACATCTAACGAGCTGAAGATGACGACCATGTAAGAATGTGGGTCGAGGTAGGTGGACTGGTCCAGGGCAGAGTTAGGGTTTCAGAGATCTTCGTAAGGCGGGGGCAAGATAAGTGGATAGGTGTCGGCTGGGTGGTGATTGTGGAGATAGCGGGAGAGGACGAGGATGACGAGGAGAGAGGATGGAGCGTATCAGAGAGCGACGACATGGTCTTGTTTCTCAGAGCCAATTATTTCCTTCACCAAAACAAAATTGATAAAGAAAAAAAAACAGTAATGAGTACAATGAGCAACTGGGAAATATATGAATCAATAAATTGAATGAGAGCAGAGCAATAATAATGGTGTTGGATTTGAGGGGTGGGAGAATTAGAAAAGTGTGAAGTGCAAAGAATAAGTGGTGTGGCAGAGGCGGTGTAACAACCCGTCCCGAGAGCCGGGATTAAGATAGTGATTACGGTGTGATTATTGAGGTTAAGCAGTGGGTAGGTGGTCCCGATGGGTCCATGAGCGTAGAATGACGATTTTGCCCCTGGTTTGGGCAAATAGTTGACTTTTAGTTGGGAGGTCGATTTGAGTGTTGATCGGTGACTAGGACGTAGTTTAGGACGTCACGAATCCCTAGGCAAGTGGCACGCCTGATTCCGACATCCGAGGAGGAAGTTGTGATGTTCGGAAGGTCGAGGGCATAACTGTAATTTGGGTAAATTAAGGGGAAATGTTGACTTTTTGAATAATCGAGTTTTGGTAGGTTGACCTAGGATGGTTAGATAGATTCCGTCGTCCTGAGTTCGATGACAGGCGGCACGTCTTCATCGGACTTACGGGGCGAGAGTTACGGGTCTAGGAAGTTTTGGTTAAATCGTAAATATGAGTTAAAAAGAAGGGTATTTTGGTCATTGTGGCACATTGGGATTTGTGCACAGAGGAAAGGAATGGACGGCTGGGATTAGGCCATGTGGGAGTGTGTGGAGTGGATTGTGACATGTGGCATGTGTGTAGAGGATTCTGGTGGAATCCTGTATGTGCGCGGTCCCAATTATTTGGGTACACCTGTGCGTGCCCGTGTGTTGTTCTTCGACACAGACAGAAACAGAGGGTGAGGAATGGGGAGCAATTGATCGAGTCAGTGCAAGGGGGGAGTGAAGAGTGCTTGTGAGAGTGACAGGGAGGAGAGTTTGAGTAGGTGGTCGTGTTTTGGTGGTGCAATCGTGCACGGCGGCACGACGGTGGTGCGGCAAAGGTTTTGGGGAAACAGGGAGACCGTGAGTTCGAGGTGGTGGCTACGCCGTGGAGTGGCTCCAACCAAGGCAGAGGGAGCTGCAGGAGGCTGCAGGGAGTCCAACGAGCACCGTGGCACGCGACGGTGCGCACGGCGGAGACGCGATCGGAAGGTGAGATCTTTTGCTCTGTTTTTCCCGTGCTGCTCAATTTGAAAGTCGTGAGGTTGGGCTTAGAGTCGAGAGGAATGGAGGTCAGGGTGAGGTTCAGGAGGGTCCTAGGCGTCGACTAGGATGGTCGCCGTGACGGGGGTGTACACGGCGGAGGTTAGTACGACGGGGGTACCTGTATGCTCTGTTTTGCCGTGATGTTCAAACGGCTAGTCGTGATGTTTGGGTAAGAATCGACGGTCAAGGTGAGTCGGGTTAGGCTTAGAAGGGTCCTAGGAAGAGGTTGGTGAAGCCACCATGAAGGGGGAAGTCGTGGGTGGCCGGAAAGGAAAACAGGGGTTTTGAGTTGTCTGGTTTGAGCTTTAGTCGACGGGCTAGGGACAGAGTCGAGGTTAGGAGTGTTGGGGAATCGATAGGGTAGGCCTAGACGATGAGAATGGTGAAGGAAGGGAAAGAATGGATACGGGACGGTGGAGAACCGCTCTCGCCGGTTCGAATTACAGACACTGTATCGAACCGGGTTTGTTCGAGGTAGGGGATGCACTGTAGCAGCGCGTGAGGGCCACGCGCAGCCACTTTGGGCGGCGCGTGCGGCGGCGTATGGAGAAACGGTCAACATGGTTTTTGGTCTAGGAGTTGTGGTGAGTTCAATGGAGTTGGTTTCGGGTCAATCGGAAGTCGTTTGAATGTAGTTTCCGCGAGGGTGAAGGTTTAGGGTCCCGGGTTTTAGGTTTTCGATTCGGGGATTTTTGAGGGAATTTAGGTAAACCTTCGTAGACGTGTTAGTGACGTAATTTGACGGTGATTGACAGGATCAGGATTTCCCGAGGAAGCCGAGGAACGGGCTGGACGTTCGGGACGCGAGTAGGGCTCAGTATTGTGAGTGGACCCCTTCTCTAAACTCGAGCATGCATAACTGTTTTCTATAATTGTTTTGTGGTTTTGATTATGATTCTATTTTTATTGAATATGTTTTGTTGGTTTTACACTGTTGCATGTTTTTCGAGAAAAGATGGTTTCAGCACGTTTTACGAGAAAGGCTTGATTCTGATTATGATGCTATGGTTTTGGAAAGATAAATGATTTCAATGATTTTAAGGGATTTTGGAACATGATTTCGATAATAAAGGTTTTAGGTTTTAGAAACGGATTTCGGAAATGGAAGTTGGTTTTCAAGTGGAAAGTGGCTTCCGGATTTGGGTTCGGAATGACGGTTCTGGATGCCGGAAGAGTATCGGACCGGTGATTCCGGATTCGGGTTTGGATATGGACTGGTACATGGTTTTCAAATGATTTGGGATTGGATTTGCTGGATCTGGATATTGGGTTTAAAGACCGGATATATGTGACGGGGGACCGGCCGGATTGGGTTTAAAGACCCGGATTGAGTTTAAAGACTCGGGAGTTTAAAGACTCGGATATATTGATTTCCCCCGTAGGCCTTTGAGTTTAAAGACTCGGGAGTTTAAAGACTCGGATATGATAAAGGCCTGGATTGAGTTTAAAGACTCGGGAGTTTAAAGACTCGGATAGGTCCAGCAGGTTTGATCGGGAAAATGATGATTTGATGCTTATGGTTTTTTGATACGGTTTCTGATACTCATGCTATGGTTTCTTAAGAGATTTTATAGTGTTTCTGTTCCTTATGATGTTTTATTTCGATTATTTTATAACTATGTTCATAACTGTTGGTTATGCATGTGGTTTCAAAACGGAGGGTTAAACTCGGTTTTCTTATAAAATGGTTTTTGAACTTTTTGTACTTTCTGGTCCACTCACACTTTTGTTTTAAATTGCCCTCCAGGTTGTGGAGCTAGCGCGGGGTCTTGACGTCGAGGCAGTGTCCGAGGCATAGAAGTGACGTGAGGGGTCCTAGAAGAGTTTAAAGGCTTCTGTGTGCGTGTAATTTATCGGTTTTTATTTTCCTTGTAATTTAGTGCTATGCTCTGTAAACGATAAGGTTGGAATATTGTGTAATTACTCCTGCGTCTGTCTAGGTTTGAGTTAGTTTTACTTGGGTGTTGTGTCAGGGAGTCAGACGGGAGGGGGATTTACCTCGGGTTTCGGGGTGAAACCGGGGTGGGTCCTGACAGGCGGAGACAGAACTAGGTGGAGACGACGATGATCAAGTGCTAATGGAGGAAAAGGTTGAGATGGTGGTCAGTCATGGGAGGACGACGAGAGAGAGCTGTTAGGGAGGAAGATGGGGCTTGGTGCTAGTCAAAACCAATGTTCAAATAGACGCCTAGGCTTGGTGGCGGCTCGCCGCACCGATTTTAGGTTAAAAGGTAAAGAAAATCAGAGGCGACTATAAGCATTCTAGACGACGAGCTAGAAGGGGTTGTGGTCGATGTCTATGTTGTCGAGGGAAGTAAGTCTGGTGAAGAATCAGAGGAAGAAGTTGTGGTTGTTGTTGTGGGCTATAAGCTCTTGAAATGAAGTCAGCCCATAAATTGGATCGGTGATGTCCAGACCCAGATTTGGATCTTCTCAACCCTATTGTCCTTGCCTTGTTTTCCATTTACAGTAATCACTGAACCACCTCAATTTGGATTGATGATGCATTAAAAATGAGCTGCATATATGATTCTAGACATGTGTTCGAATTACTATGATGCTTCAGCTGTTGGTGAAGATTTGAGCAATGAAGATCTTCATTATTTTCCCAAAACCCAGAAAAACTTAGAACATGAAGAAAATTGGGACCAAAATGACCCAAATACCATATTATATAACTATTATAAACGACGTCAATCAAAACATCCGTTAAATATGGTAATGGTTCTGACTGTGTAACCATTCCTAGTACACATTGAGGAAAATTGCAATCCCTGGTGCATTTTGAGAAAGAGTGGTGTGTTCTTGGTGCACTCAGCCTAATAAGTCTTCTATTATGTGAAAGGTAGTTTGGGGGCTTTGTATTATGTGAAAGGTGGTTTGGTGGATTGTGGAAATATGTTAGATTTGTATGAAACGCATATTCTATCTAGTGAGAATGGAAGTTGATAAATTAAAGAGCAGGTAGCATCACATAGTCATTCATATATCAAAGTTAGACAATAAGAAACCAAAGGAGCACCAAACTGCATAATGTCATTTAAACTAAAATAACAAAAGTGAATGTCAAACTGCCATCCAACTACAACTTCATACTCAAGAGTTAAAAAAAAAATAGGGTGACAATAATTTGGTTGTTGGAAAAGCAAAATAACAAGTGATTCCAATAAGCACCAAACTAGCATCCAATTATTTCTTCACACGCTTTGCAGGAGACTTGAATCTCATATTCTTTCTATTTGTAATGGGTGATTGATATTATGAATTGTCACTTGGCTAAGTAGTGGTGGTAGTTGTGTTTGTTTGAGTTTCATGGGAAATGATGGTAGTTGTTGGTGGTTCTGGGGGTGGATTTGGGGAAGAATCTTGACTTAGGGCAATGAATGGTTTTTCTAGTAGATGATTTAGGCGTGTTTTTTGGCAATGGCTATTCTAGCTGATGGTGGATTTGGGCGTCACCGTTGTCTAGAGGTAGTGAATGGCTTTGCTGCTGATAGAGAATTTGGGTGTGATTGTTGGCTTGTGGCAGTGCCTGTACTAAGTGGGGGTGGAGTTCGACTTTATCGTTGGCTTGGGGTAGTGAATGACTTTCTTGATAGCGGGTGGGCAGCTAACATAAACCGTACACCTAAACCCTAAAACCTAAACATAAACCTATACCTAAAAACTAATCCAAAAATGAGAGCCAACTTCACAACTCACTGGAAATCCACAACTGTAATGCCCCGGAAATTTAAGGGAAATAAAATGACGATTTAGCCCCTAATGGCCAAAAGGTGGACTTTTTTATCAAAAAGCCTTGTGAACATTTCGTGAAGGATTTTACGAAGATCTCGAACCCATGAATATGTAGACAGGCGATACGCCGGAAAAGAAGTTTGGATATCTTTTTTTAAAGTAAAAAATAGTTAAGGGCATTATGGTTGTTAGGACCCGTCCCAAATCCCCCGGGATTAACGTGGGATGCGTCTGATCCCATCTGACACGAAGGGTCAGACCAGGGAAAATTCCATCTCTAAACCTCACTGGGGCTTTCAGAGTACGCCAGGATCGTAGGAGGATGAGTGTGATGTCTCTTCTCTGCTACAGCCCGCATCCGCGATCAACCTGAAGGGCATTAAAATCACGAAAACTGTGAGTGGACAAAATAATATTATAATAAAACATTTCACAAAATATACTTTATGCCCTTCACTAAAAGCATATGCATGCATTCAAAAACCATTTATCAAAACGTTCATAAAACCATTTGTAAACATTCTCAAAACCTTTCAATGGTTCATGCCCGGTCCCCATAAACCGTCATGAACCATAAAACTATTTATGGGTCCCCGACCCGAAATCTAAATCTTAAAACATGGAACATGGTAAATCAAATCAATAGGGACTCAGCCCAAATCACGTCATGTGGGTCTCAGCCCAAAACCATTCTCAGTGAAATATCAAAACATAGAATACGGGGTTTTCGCCCCAAACCATTTCCAAAACATCGAATACGGGGTCTCCTCCCCAAATCACTTTCTAAAACATGGAACAAGGGGTCTCCGCCCCCAAATCACTTTCATAAAACCTCATATGTATCAACATACGTATAACCCATTTGCGGCACTTCCGAGAAGATGCCAACTCGGGGCACACAGCCCCTAGGGAACACATCCCCGATATATGTCACGATTCATCTCTATACTAGTGTGCACAGTACTCGGGGTCTCACTCCGAGTCTTCCCCCAGTAATTCTCCATCTGGGAGGCTCTATCTCTGGATCAAGTCCGAGATCTATCTCTGGATCTAGTCTGAACATCTCTCCGGAATCTGGTCCGGGACAACATCATAACTTCCACTCCTAGAACGGGATCCCTATGGGGATACCCATTCTGGTCTGTGGATCGTAACTCTCCAGGTCGACGTCTGGAGGAGACCATATAAATCATATGGAGGGTTTATATACATTTTCAAATACTTTCTTTCTTTCTCAAAACATATTTCAACTGGGTCTCATACCCGATTCATCTCAATAGGATTCCTCGAATCCGATTCAAATCCATTTCACAGGTCTCGGCCCAAATCCACAGTTCAATAGGGTCTCATGCCCGAATTCTCATTTCGTAAACTAAACTGGGACTCAAGCCCGATTTCACAATTAACTGGGCCTCTAGCCAGATATCACGAATAACTAGGCCCTAAGCCCGAAACCATAACCCAACGGGGCCTCAAGCCCGATACTACAGTCAAAGGGGCCTCAAGCCTGAGATTACAACCAACTGGGCCTTAAGCCCGAATTCGTAAAGCAACAGGGCCCCTCGGCCCGATCGTATAACTCAAAGGGACGCTTGGTTCGATTCCTCGTCAAGTCAAATGGACTCCAAGTCCAAGAATTTTTAAATCAAATAGGTCTCGTGCCCGATTTCATATTTCCAAATCCAAAACCAATTCATTAAACCCTCATTGAAAACCTAGCACGTACAAGCGTCGTATAAAAACCAGAAATCTCGAAATACGTGCAAATACGTAAATCCTAGGCTACCATAAACAAATGCACTCATGGAATCACAAAACATATATTAAAACACTTATAAAACATTTATGCATGCATCAAGTTCGAAAGAAAGGTCCACTCACAGACCGTCCGAAGCCACGCCTCGATATGCCCGCCAAAACTTCTTCTCGGGCCAATCGTCATCTCCGGGATTCCGGAACCTGTCCAAATTAATTTAGAGGGTTACTAACTACTTAAATAACAACTCACTAAAGTCCCGTAATTTTCTGGTATTTCTAACTATTTTAAAATGCGAACCTAAACCTTCGGACGTCTCGAACTATATCAAAATGATGTCCGATTGACACGAAACCAGTCCCAAAATGTTCGTTATATCGAATAGATGATTTGAAATGTTGGAACCTAGCCCAAATTATGCCTCACGCGCCTCCACGCACTGCCCAAATGGGCTGCGCGTGGGGCTCACGCGCCCACTGTAGATCATCTTCAACCCAACGCAGACTGGTCCGAACCGGCCGATCCTGTGCAGCCAGTCCAGCAGAACTGGCGTGGCCGGTTCAGCCATTTTCCTCCCTCATTTTTTGTCCAATCTTTTCCTTTTTGATTCCATCCTTCCTATTTTGATATTAGGAACCTAAATATATAATTAAAACAACCTAAAACCTCATAAAATCCATGAACCAAATTGTCCTTCACGGTTCAACAATCCCAAAAACTTCCCAAGACTTCCTCAGCCGTGAACCACCACCAAAACCTTCCTATAACTTCCCTAGCAACCTATTTAAATCAAGAAAAACCGGCCATAACGTGCAAAATCGAAATAAAAAGGAAAATGGGAAAAACCGAGCATACATCCTCTCTCCACCGTGCACGGCTGCCCAGCCGCCTCCTGCCACCGTCCTCAGCTTCATCAGCCTCCTCTCATTCTCTTGGTTCCTCAAACATGATCATATGGGGTAAGGGTTTGGATTGGGGTTGGAAGGGTGATCGGGTTTGGTTGGAAATGGGGAAAATGATCGAAGAAGAAAAGGGGAAGGATATGCATGAATGAAAAAGGGTGGACAATGGATGGGTGACACTTGTCACTCATCCATTGGGCCTTGGGAAAATATCTGGGGCCTACTTGAAACAAAAGTCAATCCGTCTCGAACTTCGTGCAATAGTTCCCTCGAACGTCCGTGAACCGTAATTTCTCCGTCGAACGTTCGAATTTGATGTGCCGCTTGTCTATGGATTCGTATCGTCCCGATCTACGTAACGGTCCTAGGCCCTTGGCCATTGGACCTCCCGGGTCAAAAGTCAAATATTTGCTCCTATTCAACCAAATTACCAAATTCCTCCGAACTTCCGAAAATCATAACTTCTTCCTCGAATGTCAGAATCGAACGTGCCACCTGTCTATGAACTCGTGACTTCCTGAACTACGTCACAGTCATTGGCCAAAGTCCATTTGACCACCTGAATGAAAAGTCAACGTTTCGTCCATTCTAGGGGCATAATCGTCATTTTGTCCTGCTCGTCCGTTAATCCTCGTCTAATCCCCGATTAGTCTCGCTAATCCATCATTATTGCTTAATTAATCCTGATAATTCGGGACGGGTCATTACGATGGTAATTTTAGCTTAACGGGTAATATGGTAATTTGACCACTAACGGTATTTTAATAATTTTACATAAAGGGACTAGAAGGTTCTAGAAATTTCTTAACTTTTCTTCCTACTTCTTTTCCCACCGACTTACACCCTTATTTATAGGGTGTGTGTGTGACATGGAAGGAAGTTTGGTGGTACTAAACCGAAAAGCATAAAACAAGCAAAAACAAAAACCGTGAGAGAGAGGAAAGTCGGGGAAGGAAGAGGAAAACCCAAGGAAGGAAAAAGGAGAAGGAAGTAAGGAAGGGAAAAGAAAAGAAGAAGTAGGAAATCAAGGAGAGAAGAAAGAAGTCGGGGGGAAATTAGGGAACACAGTAAGTTCACTTCATGTTTTCTAGTTTTGTACTAGAGACTCTAGAAACATGAATTTTAATACCTTCCTGGAAGTCCCGTGATCATTTGGTGACAAAGAGGAGGGAGTTTACACGTGGAAAATGCCAAGATGATAGTGGAGAAACCATGGTTGAATGTTCCAGCAGTCGGACCACGACATCAGGTAAGTATTTCCTCATTTGGACGTCACAGAGATCTTCCGTAGGATGAGTACTTGCGAATGCACCATTGGAATGTCCGAGTTGGGCGTAAAATGGCCGAGAAATGGTCGGGTTGGGATCGCGGGTCGATGACTCGAATTGCAGGAACTGAGTCGAACCGGTTCCAAGTTTAAGGTGATCTGAGTACCGCGTGGCCCCCACGCACAGAGAAAAGGAGTGGCACGTGAGGGAACATCCCACCTTATTTCGAGATGATTTCAACATGGTTTTTTTAGTACTCTTCGATCTGAATCATTTGGTACAATTTTTAAGCTAGTTAGACATCGTTAGATTATGTTTCTAAAATTTCTATATTATGTGTTTATGTTGGTGTTTGTGTTTAAATTCAAGATTAATATTGGAAAAATTAGGACACTAGAATATAATTATTTTGGATGTTAATGGATTTCTATAACAAAGTATGAAGAAGAAATGGAGTTGTGAGAATGTGAAAGATGTGTTTTAACCAAGAACTTATACATTTATACATATATATATATATATATATATTGAATGAACTATTGGAGTTATGAAGCCATTTCTTGAATAAGTATATGGTTATACATTATGCTTTGCAAGGTGAAATTAGATAATAGAAGGAATCTATGAATAAGAGATGTATTTTTTAAAAGTTAGTTTTAATATTACAATTAATGATAATTTGATAACGAAAATAAATTCCTTATGTTTATGGTTTATGTTGTATAAGGTTAAACGTTAATGGTATAAGAAATTTGTGATTAGTATGTATTTATGTTTTATTGTGGTTATTCTTGACATTTCAATTTGTGTAAATTATAATAATGAAAATAAGACCGATTGAGGTCGAATTAGTAAATTAACTCCTTAACGGGGATTAGCAGGTTGGACGTGGGTGGTAATACTGGTAATACTGGACATAGGTAATACTGGTAATATCCCTTGTCTGACAAAAATGGTCAGACGAGAGCAGGACTGGCGAAATTAGGGACAGTTCATGTCAAGTTGGTATCAGAGTATATGTAATGAATATGTTAAGAAATGTTGGTTTGATTGGGTTTTTAAAATGATGTTTGATAATCTTATGAACTATTGGAAGTACACTATTTATAAACAATGCTTGGTCTGGAATTTAGATTTACAATGTAAAGTTAAAGATGTTGTATGATCTATGTAATAATGATTTGAATTCGGTTTTTGAATGACCTTTGAGAATTTTAATCGAATTTAAAATATATGAATTTTAAAATTGAATTCGGCTCTCAATTCATATACTTAACATATTTGATAACTTTATGGAATTATTTGGAAATATATTTTACAGATTGAAATTTGGTTAGACTTAAAATATGAGCCCCGGGTTATTACACGATTTATGTGACAATGAGTTGAATTTGGTTTTCAAGATGATTTTTGAGAGCTGTAAATAAATCTAGAGTATATGTTTGTGAAAGTTTGTGGAAGTAATGTTGAGTTGAGAACTGGGTTTCAAAATGACAATTTGTTCTAAGGAATGAATTCATGTTGAAATTATTTAAATATTATTATCGAATAAGTTACTTGAAAAATATGTTTTTGGAAATGATTGATTGCTTGAATGCACGTTCTATGAGGATAAATGGAAAAAAAAAAGGTGTGTTTTGGTCTTAGGCCCAGATTTCGAGATTTGGATTTGGGTTATGAAATAAGTATGTTTTATCGATATCTACAATGTGTAATGGCTCTGTGTGATTTTGGTAATATTTGGTTGATTATTTTTTTCATGCAATTTGTGACGATTTTACAAACTTTGTTAATTTATCATGTTTTACAAGGTTTTATAGAAGTTGTAATTGAGTTTAAAGTTTGAAATTTGAAATGTTGATTTGAATTTTAAAGAGTGCAAATATGTTGTAAATGTGCAGTTGATGTTGAGGAATTTAATAAACATATGTCACTCGAGACCTTAGACCTCGAGTAGGGCTCAATTTCCCGAGACTGGTATTGGGATAGGCAGTCTCAGACGTCGAGCAGAGCTGTCAGGACCTGACCCTTCTCTGTCAAGACCCGACTCTAGCACGATATTATCCGTTTTGGGCCTCCTCACCCTCACAGTTTTGTTTTCGGGAGTTCATGGTGCAACTTCCCAGGGGGTCACCCATCATGGAATTGCACCAGCCTCAACTCGCTTAACTTTGGAGTTCCAATCAAACCCAAAGCCACTGATCTCCCAAAAGGCCTCGTGCTAAATAGATACGTGTCCACACATACAAGGCACTTCACATTTCCTTCCCCAAGCGATGTGAGATTGTTCACCGATCTTGCCTTTCCAAGCTCACGAGTCTTGCTCACTGTTCTTGCTTCTCAAGCTCACGGGTCTTGCTCACCGTTCTTGCTTCCAAGACCGACAAGTCTTGCTCACCGTTCTTACTTCCAAGACCGGGTCTTACAATCCACCCCCCTTGGGGCTTAGCGTCCTCTATGACACATTTTCGGTCGGGGTCCAGCACTGATACCATTATGTCATGATCGTTCGTGCTACGCGCTCCAAATCCTACGTCGTAAGCCACTCCAGTTAGGACCCGACTCTAGTACGATATTGTTCGTTTTGGGCCTCCTCGCCCTCACGGTTTTGTTTTTAGGAGCTCACGGTGCAACTTCCCAGGGGGTCACCCATCATGGAACTACACCAGCCTCAACTCGCTTAACTTTGGAGTTCTAATCGAACCCAAAGCCACTGAGCTCCCAAAAGGCCTCGTGCTAGATAGATACGTGCCCACACATATAAGACACCTCACATTTCCCTCCCCGAGCGATGTGGGATTATTCACCGATCTTGTATTTCCAAGCTCACGGGTCTTGCTTACCTTCTTACTTCTCAAGCTCATGGGTCTTGCTCACCGTTCTTGCTTCCAAGATCGGGTCTTACAAGAGCTCTGTATCCAGAGACTAGTGCTAACTCAAACATCGAGTATGACTCTGTATCCTGATTTAGTATACACTTGAACGCTAAGATGGGCTCTGTATCCCGAGTGGTGTATATGTGGATATTAGTTAGTCTCAGATGTCGAGCTAGGATCTATATCCTGAGACTAGCATTGTGGTGACAACTCAGATGTCGATCTGGGCTCCGTATCTTGAGTCAATTTCTATATAGACAGTGGTTGATACCCCCGAGGGAGTATTTCTTTGGATGATATGATGTTACTGTTTTGGATTAGACCTAGATGATGTTTATGGTGAGGGCCTACGCGTAGAGCCGTTATGTATTATGATTGGAAATTGAGTTATGGGTTGGTTAAGCCTAGTGACGAGACGAGTAAGCCTAGGATTGATAGAAAAATGAGCCCTTGGGTTGAATGAATAATTTAGGCTTTAAAATGATGAAAAGATCTTGTGTCGGATCCGACGCATATAGCAAGGACATGTGTGAATTGAAACTTGATTGACTATTGCTCATGGTTCATTGTATGCTTACAGAAGGTTTTGATTATGTTTCAACTCAGTATTAAGAGGAGAAAGGATATTAAACGAAATTTGTGTGGCCTTTGGACATGGTTGTTTTTTGATACCTTGTGCAAGGTTGATGATATTTGAAATAGAAAATGGTTGAGCTTGGTTGTGGACTGGGAGAATATGAGTTATGTTTGGTACCTGGATAGGACTCGAAGAATGCTTAGTGTAAGGTTGTTTATGTGAATAAATTGAGAATATACAGGATCTCGAAATTGCGCTAAAATAAGAAGATAATTAAATTTTGAGCAACTTAGTTGTCCAATTTGAGTACGATAAGATTGGATTTTTTTACAATTTCGAGGACGAAATTCTTTTAAGGAGGAGGGAGGGGGGGGGGGGGGGGGGGGGGTAGGTTGTAACGATTCGGAAATTTAAGGGAAATAAAATGACGAGTTCGCCCCTAAAGGTTCACTTTTTGACCGGAACACGTTGTGAACATTTCGTGAGAGCCATTACGAAGATCTTGAACTTCTGAATACGTAGACAAAAAATACGCTGGAAAAGGAGTTTGGATAACTTTGTTATGGATCAAAAATAGTTAGGCGCATTATGGTAATTTTGGCCTAAAGGGCAATATGGTAATTTGACCACTAAGGGTATTTTAGTAATTTTTCATAAAGGGACTAGAGGGTTCTAGAAATTTCTTCACTTTTCATCATACTTCTTTTCCCACTGACTTACACCCTTATTGATAGGGTTTGTATGTGACATGGAGGGTAGTTCGGTGGTACTAAACCGAAAACCATAGAACAAGCAAAAACAAAAACCGTGAGGAAGAGGAAAGTCAGGGGAGGAAGAGGAAAACACAGGGAAGGAAAAAAGAAAAGGAAAACAAGAGAAGAAGGAAAAAATCAAGGAGATAAGAAGGAAGTCATGAGGAAGTTAGGGAACCTGTTAAGTACACTTCTTGTTTTCTATTTTTGGACTAGTGACTCTAGAAACATGAAGTTTAATACCTTCCTGGAATTCCCATGATCGTTTTGTGACAAAGAGGAAAGAGTTTAGACGTGGAAAATGCCAAGATGATAGTAGAGAAACCATGGCCGAATGTTCCGGGAGTCAGACCACAACTTCAGGTATGTATTTCTTTATTTGGACGTTAGTGAGATCTTCCTTAGGATGAGTACTTGCGAATGGACTATGGGAACGTCTGACTTGGACGTAAAATGGCCGAGTTGGGATCGCGGGTCGATGACCCGAATTGCAGGAATCGGGTTCCAAGTTGAAGGTGATATGAGTTACGTGTGGCCCCCACATGCAGAGGAAAGGGGTGGCACATGCATCCCACCTTATTTCGAGACGATTTCAACATGGTTTTTGTAGTACTCATTTTTTTGAATCATTTGGTACAATTTTTAATTTAGTTGGACATCGTTAGAGTATGTTTTTGGAATTTCTATATTATGTGTTTATGTTGGTGTTTGTGTGTAAATTCAAGACTAATATTGAAAAAATTAGGAAATTAGAATATAATAATTTTAGATGTTAATGGATTTCTTTAATAAAGTATTATGAATAAATGGAGTTGTGAGAATGTGAAAGACGTGTTTTAACCAAGAACGTGTGTGTATATATATATATATATATATATATATAATTTATGAACTATTGGAGTTTTGAAGCCATTTCTTGAATAAGTATATGGTTATACCTTATGCTTTGCAAGGTATTAGATAATAGAAGGAATTTATGAATAAATTTTTTTTTAAAGTTATTTTTAATATTATAATTAATAATGATTTTAATAACGAAAATAAATTCCTTATGTTTATGCCTTATGTTGTATAAGGTTAAAGGTTGATGATATAATAAATTTGTGATTAGTATGTATTTATATTTTATTGTGGTTATTTTTGACATTTCAATGTGTCAATTATAATAATGAAAATAGGACCGATTGAAGTTGGATTAGTAAATTCACTCCTTGACTTGAATTAGAAAGTTGGATGTGGGTGGTAACCGTGCAATGATAGATTTTAATATGGTTAATTTAATAAAATATGGACATGGGTAATATTGATAATATCTCTTGTCTGACAAAAATAGTCAGATGGGAGCAAGATCGACGAAATTTGGGTCAGGTCCTGTCAATAACTCTGCCTAATACACCCACACCCAAAGCCAACATCCCAGCCCAAGGCAATATCACACAATCATCCAAAATACCCTACCCTATATGTAGTTTCTATTCCAAAGAGCCCAAGCCTAAACCCTTTACTCTAATCCAAAATGCCCAATCATGAATCCTTTGCTCTAGTCCAAAATGTCCATCCTTAACCCCACACGCCATCATAATTACAACTTTCGAGCCAACACTCACATAATATATACACACCACTAATAGCCACTTTCAAAAATTCTACATTTTCTACAGCAAACGGCCAAGAAATTTAAAAACTTCTAGGTGCAAAAATATTGCACACAAACACCAATGAAAACAATTAATCTTTTAACCAAATACCATCATTAACTTCCAATTCGAGCACAGATTTCAAAATATCAAATTTACATAACTCAATCTTACCATATCAAGACTGTGTTTGCACCAGATTTTCGAGGGATTGTCATCTTTATCGATTGAATTTGCTTTGCTGTCCGATTCACAACCTCAACAACAATTTACTCGATTGATTCAAGTTGGTGCCTTGTCCCTCTTCTCTACAAACCCTAGATCGAAATGAATACAAGGCTAAAATCGTCGAAACTTAAAAGGCGGGGATTGAAATGAATAATGGTGTAAAACATGAGTAAAAATGTTACTTGGCCTATAATAATTATATATATAATGTATTACGTAGTAATATTAGTATAGTATGTAACAATGTATTATGTTTATGAATGATGATTGTTTTTGGTTGATGTGGGAGAAGTTAGAGGGAACAGGGTAAGGAGTTGGAGTGGCCTGCTCCCGCGGGGTGATGGATGCAAGTAAAATCTCCTCTCTTGAATTGCTTTCTCTTCTTCTTCTTCAGTATTCATTAATATCTGATAACGATGACCACGTTGATGATCAGATGGAGACGGGGACGGGGACGGCGAGGGTGATGATCCTGCTAATTTGTTTTCGGCTTCAATGAACAGCCTTGAGAAGACAGTACAAGGGCTAAGGAGTGACGGCTTTGACGACGCAGAGGGTGGCTTGGAATGGAAGGTGGTGGTGGTTGGCTTGACTATCTCTATCTTGGGCCTCATCTTCATGTGTTTCCTTCTCTCATGAAGTTTGCTTGGGGAAGACAAAGACGATGACACCTTCCTAGTACTATTATTAGTATTTAGATTGGCTGCGGTGGTGGTGGTGGCCGCGGTGCTCTTCATGTTCACTTGTCCTTGTGGCGCAGCTGTTTCACCGCTGCTGCCGCCTGTGCCGCATGTTAAGCGCTGCACGACTTGCCGGAATGTGTTTGTGTCTGTTTGAACAAACGTAGTTGAGCCTAGTTCTGTCGTCTCCATGACCATCGGGGGATGGAGATGGCAGGGGATCAACCAACCTAAGCCTCAGCCCCGGCCACCTTTGATCGCGCGGGAATTAAGTTCAAAGAAAGTAGTACTTGGGAAAAAACGATGGAGAAAAATATGAAGAAGAAAAAGGCATGAGAAAGAGATAAAGAAGATTAGTTAAGGGTAGGAAAGAAAGGGGAGATGTTAGCTGCCGAGGTTGTTACGTAGGAAGGAATGAAGGAAAGAAGGCAGGATTGCTGGCGTACACTCAGAAGCCAGTGAGGGACTACCAGAATAGAATTCCCTTCACATTTTCTCCAATCACCCATTTTTAGGAAAATTCCAATTTGTTACTTTTTTACAACACAACGATTCTGTCACGTTGACTATTGACTCTTTGCTTTCTGTCTACTTCTCCTTCACGCCATGCCATGTCACAACCCACAACAGATAACCAAATCCACAAACTATATTTATCTTCTAACAACAATGGAAGGGGATGGAATGCCATATAACAGAAGATAATATCAATTATTTACTATTTTCTTTTTAATATTAGTATCTACTTACAAAAGGGGTTTCCAAAATTCATACATTTACAAAAAGAAAGAAAAAAAGGATCAAGTCAAGAAACCAAGTAGTAAAAAGTGAAAGTAAATACCAATAGGTGGGTTTATAGGTTTCATTCCGTATGTACAATTCTGCTGAGAAACTCCCAGTAATAATTTAGCATGTGGTCTGTAGGTTTCACAAGCTCCCACTTTCCGGTGCAAAATATTGCATATGCATCTGCTGCATACCTAGCCCAAATAAAGAGTAAAACTCAGCTTCCACAACAAGATAAAAAATGAATTGTTCGTATGTAAATTTAATTGACTCCTTGGAAAAAGAAAAAAGAAAAAAAAAACCCAATTATTCACAAGAACATGAACATTTCACACTTGTCACATCCAGGTTGCCATCAAAATGCTACTCTCTTTTTTCCTCAAAATAAGGCAGTGTGATTTTCATCTTCCATGGTTGGGTTGCTGTGTCTTGGATGTTTATGTTTACATCTTGGCATGTTATGCAAGTTATATTGGGACAAAACCCACGCCGAGGCTAGGCAGGCCGTGGCTTCATATAAAATATACATTTTGAACCATGTAGTCATCCTCCAAAACTGTAGAGGAGCCAGATATACTTTTCTGAAGCATCTGCGAAAAAAAAAAAAAAGGAAGAAGAAAATAAAAGGATGAAAGATTCGCCGACTTACTTGCCAACACCATGCAGCTGAGTAACATGAGTCCAGCTTTCTTCCAAATACTCATGAGAAAAACGCTGAATCATCGCTGCCCTCTTCTTTTGTAGACCAAGAGTTTTTATAACCTTTTCTATATCCTCTGCGGAAGCCTCAGTAGCAGCCTTGGCGTTGGGACACAAAGTGAAGAGATCTGATATAACCCTTCTTGCCTGCATATAATCCATTAACCAATAAGGACATAATAAGAGCAGCAACGAAAAGTAATCAATATACACATGTTTCATCACTTTGAAAAGAGTCTCAAATGTCAGGAGTCAAAATTTTATTTTTCTTTCCCAAACCGCAGTGAAACTCAAGCACCAGACCAAGGATCCCATGAAACAAAACATGGATCCATTTCCATTGTATTAGGCTATAGCGTATAACCAAATAAATTTCAGTGCAATTTACTTTAAAAAAAAAAAAAAGGCACAGTTATATGATACTAATGTGAGAACCGAGACTGCACAATTAGCTATGAAAACTATGACCATTTGAGATGCTCACTACCTTAGTCCTATCCAAATTCGTAAGGCTCTGATACCAAACTGACAAAGGATAGGATTCCATGATGCCAAAGCTGATATACAACCACAATTTAGGTTATAGTTTTTTTTCTATCATCTTGTCCCAGCAATAAACTTTGGGATTTGTTTTCAAAATGGTAACAGCTCTAGCATACCTGTATACCTTCCTTCTGCAGGTAATCTTAAATCAAGACTGAACAGTTAATGATTGGTTACTCATTTTTAATTAGTAAATCCCTACCCTCTCTCTAATCTCTATATATATGTACTTTTTTTAATTAGTAATCAATATAGAAATGATAATTTGAATGATCAAGTAAACAAGTGACAAGAATATATAAAGAAACAAGACCTGCAACCCTGTTGTCCGATTAAGGAGCATGCAGATCACCAATATTTTCCAAGGATCCTGGAAATGATCCTCTTGGATGAGACCATATGCAGAGCGTGGAGGAATCCATGTGTTATCTGGAGTTCTTCTCCGGTATGCTTCATCTTTTTTCTGGGAAGTAGAAAGAGCAGTTGTAATTCCTGGAGATCTATTACGCCTTTTCTTACTTTCCAACAAGTGGCCATCCACATTATCTTCTCCTTTGGAGTCTTTTTGAAAGTAGGGAGAGAGCTTGACGGACTTGGAACAGGATTTTGAACATCGTTTAGGTGGCTTAGCTTTTGTATCATTGCCCTGATTTACCACCACTTCTTGCACTCCTGATGCTTCGAAGTAAGGGGAAACCTTTCGAACTTTCACACGTGCAATGCTTTGGAGATTTTCATTGCTCCTTCTCTTCTTGGATGAAACCTTTCCAATTTCAGCAGCATTCTGACTTAATTTCTCTTGTTTAAAGGTTCTGCAGGTGCTTGGCATAGGGGCATGCTCCTTAGTTGTGTTCCTTCCAATCTCGCTAATTAGAACAGAAGAATTGATAGTGTTCTCCAATGGAAAAACAGTTGGCGTTTCACTTTCATGTTGATAATTATCCTCCTTTTCTTCTTTTCCAAATCCCTGTTCCTTGACACTGCTAATTTGAGAAAACATTTGCAACTCTGCTACTATCTTCTCATGCTTGTCAACCCGTGTGTTGTTCATGCTAACATCACCCTTGTATACAAACTGTGCAAGAACATCATCGAGATTCAAAATCGCATTATCACTTTGATTAGCTTTTATTTGGTAATTAATCTCTAACTTCTGTTCCACACCCCTTTCTTTCTCCCTTACTACCATCATAGTAGTGTTCTTTTCAAGGTTTCCCTTGTTGTACTTCTTCTTCTTGTCAATGCCATTAGCACTGAATACCTCCACTGTAGTCACATCCCCATTTGCTGCACCTGCAAATGCTGCACTTTCATCTTTGTAAATGGCTTCTGGAGGGGTTGGCTCAAAGTGTGGAATCCCCTGGGGTTCGGGCTTGGGTCCAGGAGCATCGCTGCCCTGTGTTACCCTTCTCCTCTTCTTCTTCTTCTTCTTCTTTGTGGAAATACCATTGTAAATATCCTCATTGAGATTTGCTTGTTCATTTTTCTTGGTTTTATTTTCCTCAAAAACCTTTTCAATTTCAGCTACTACATTAATAATGCCTGAATTGTTGGCAGAGGGTGCGAACAACCTACGCTTTCTTTTTCTTTCCGCCCCTTGATTCTGAAAATAGGGAGAAACAACTCGCTGTCCAATGCGGAGAGGGCGGAGAGGGCGGACTTCTCTTCTTCTCTTGAGGTCAGAATTAACATTAGCATTGAAATTGGCATCAAGTGGTAAATCCACACTGCAATTTAGTACTCCCTTTTTCTTCTTTTTCTTGGGTTGGTGTTCGTAAGAAAGCTTTTCAGTTTCAGCTACCTCTACATTAATAATATTATCAGATGAATAGTTGGCAGATGTTGGGAATATCTTACTCTTTTCATCATCATCGCAGTTTGGGACTTTGGAGACTTTTCTTCTTCCTCTTCTTTGGTGGTCGGCGTTGGGATTCGCCTCAATTAAATCCACCTTGCAATTTGCTTGTTCCTTTTTCCTGAGTTTCTTTTCAGCTGAAACACCATTTAGCTTAATAAAATCTGAATTGGAAGTAGAAAGTGCAAAACTCTTACCTTTTCCTCCATCTCCTCCTTGATTATAAAAATAAGGAGAAGCCACCCGCTCTCCGACGCCTATGACTTGGACCTTTCTTCTTCGTTTCTTTTGTTCCGCTTCGGCGTCGGCGTGCCCAATTTGAAATGCATTCCTTTCTGCCTTCTTCCTCTTATTCTTCCCCTCGCCGCTCTTGCTCTTGCTCTTCTTACTCCTATTATCAGCTTTGTCTTCGTGGGTTGTTTCAATTTGAACAGGTCCATTGGAGATATGGACGTGACAACCCTCCCCTCTTTTCTTCTGTTTCGCACGCTTACGCCCGCTATCATCTTCAATTAACAACGTCGTGTCGACCATTAGTGGCATTGGCAGTGGCAGAGTTGAGGCTAAGTTTTCTTCTTCTTTTTGATCGGCTGTTGGGCTGGTGGTGAACCGGTGGTTTTCGCTCTGCTGGTGGTAGACCGGTGGTTGTTGCTCCGGTTAAACTCCTACTCCAGTAATTCGATACATTTTTAAAGGAGTTCGGAGGATTTTAAAATTTTGGAATATTGATGCAGAGCTTTGAAAGCACCATCAAAATTTTGGTTTTTTTTTTTTCCGAAGTAAACTTTATTAAAACAACCAAATCAAAAGAGTTACATTATTTGCTAAAATGTTAAATAACTATGCGGGCTTTAGACCTTCTCATCTGAAACAGCTTTTAAAGTGCTTACAGAAAACTGCAACTTCATGGGCCGCAGTATTATCTTTGCGGGAGGCGTAACTAAGTTGTACAGTTTCGAAGAAAAGTTATATAACTAATATATCATGAATCACTCTTTCGATACTAGCCTCCAAGCAAAATCCTGATGTAACATATTGCACCAGAAGCTACGAATCTGACTCCAAGATGACACGCTTACAATCAAAATTTGCACATGCAACCATAGCAGCACGGCGAGCATAAGCTTCAGCTTGTAAGGCACTGCCACAAGGGAAGCCACCTTCACCCCTGGCAACAATGAACTCTCCCAATGAGGACCGACGAATCCAACAATAAGCATCATGACTGTCTGTACCACTAAAGGCCCCGTCACAATTAATTTTCACAGAACCTGTAGGAGCCCGCAACCAAGAAGGGCTACTAGAGGGAACCACCACTGGTTGTGGAACCACCTGAATGAGCGGGGGTGTCGCTAGTCTAGCCGTAGAGAACTCAGACAACTGAATCATCATCATCTGGATAGCAGATCCAGGATCATTGGTGATATCATTATAGCATCGCTGATTTTGACAATTCCATAACCACCAGAAACCAAAACTGAACATTTGAATAGCGGCCTCCCCATGTCCAGTCTGTGTAAACTTCTGAATAAAGAACTACCAATAACTAGCAAAGACTCTATCCACAACTCCACTCAAAGCATGTTACAAAGGACATCCATACCAAAAAAATTGGGCAAAATTTGCTTTGAAAGAATAAGTGTACATAAGATTCCTTTACTTCACAAAACTGAGGACAAATATTATCCATCAAAATTGACATCTGACCAAGTTCACTTTGTAAGACCCCCCTCATAATCACGGGATTATGAGGAGATTATCAAGATTAAACAGAATTGATTGAAGATGTTTGGGATGATTTGATGTGGTATGACGATTTTACCCCTAAAGAGGGGGAAACTATTGACTTTTGACGCAGGAGGTTATTTGGACCTTGGTTGAGGCCCAGTACATAGATCGAGGGATTTCGATTACGTAGACAAGCGGCATGTCAAATTTGGACGTCGTACGGAGATTCTACGGGTCAAGGACAATTTAATCGGATTGTTTTTTCGGTGCACGTTTTACAACAAAGGAGGATTTATGTTTGTTTTTTTTTGCGGGACCCAAAATATTTGTTTGGGAACCATAGGATGAGTGACAAGTGTCACTCACCTTATGACCCTCTTCTTTTATCACACAACATCTCTCTCTCAAATGTCAAACACACATACACGGCCAAACCCGCACCCCCTCCTCATGCTACCATCTTCTTCTCCTTTGCTTTTGTTGTGAGTAGTCAGAGTGAGGTTGAGGAACTGAGAGAGACGGTGGAGGACGGAAGAGCCATGGTAAAAATCTGTGACCCGTAAACTTGGTTATTTGGGTTTTGGATTTGAGACGGTGAAACTCTAGTTTCTAGTCATAATCATCTTCTTTGGGTCTTTATAAGTCTGAAGAACTAGAAATGGAAGAGAATGGAAACATGGACGGGCCTGGGTTCGATTTTGAACATAGACCTTGAAGATGCGAGCTTGGTCAGGCAATTTCATGTGCGTTTTCTCCTTTTCTGAGTTGTAGATTAATTTCTGGGTGAGGGATGAGTCGAATGCTGAAAAAATGGAGTGAAATGGTAGAGAAATGGCGAAGAACGGATTGGGTTTGCAAACCGGGTCGAATGATCTGTTACAGTCATTCGAGTCGACCCGATTGGAGATAAACGACGATGACGTCATGTCAGCCACATGCATGGAGAAGGCCAGTTGGTGCCACGTGGTAGGGTGACATCATGATGACGTTAGCATGTGACACGTGGCAGGTTGTTAGATGTCAGGGATGTTGTCAGCATTGACCAACGTTGACCAAACTTTGAACAGCGTGGTGAGCACGAATTTCAAGGTAAAATGGTCTTGTTTGAAAGTTTTCAAAGCCATGAATCCAATGGTGGTGGTTTCAAGTTGATCAGAGATCATTTGGTTGGTGGTTTGGAGGTTTTTCTCTTCGGGAAGAGTGTTCGGGACGCATTTTCAATTTTGAGGTTTGTGAGGGTTTATTGTATGGACGTATATTGATTGTTAGTGACCCACGGGTACGAATTTGACAGGCTCAGATGTCCCGGAGGCTTCGTATTGGCTTACAGCTCGTGTTTTGAGTAAGCGACTGTATGTGTGAGTGGACTTTTATTTTCCTAACTCTCTGCATGCATTTTATATGGTTTTTATACGATTTATAATGAGAATTTCTTGATGGTTATTTACATGCTATTTATATGGGTTTTGGTAATTTTACGAATATTTAAGAAATATTTTAATGGCTCATTTTACGAGGTTTGATTAAACTGTGATTTTGGGCTTAAGCCCGAGATAGAGAATTATGGTTTGAATTGTTATTGATATAGACATGTGGTTTCTCGGTATTCATGATGATTGTGATGATGGGATTGATGACCCTCCTCGGGATACCGACTGGTTAGACGATCTCGGACGTCAAGCTGGGCTCCGTCTTTTCTGAGACCAGTATTGTGATTCATAGTCTCGAACTTCAATTTGGGCTCTGTCATTCCTGAGACTCGTCTCAGACATCGAGCCTGGGGTTCCGTAATTCTTGAGACTATAACCGTTGCTCAGACTTCAAGTCTAGGACTCCGTCATTCCTGTGCTAGTCCACACTCAGACGCCGAGTATGAGACTCTGTCTTTTCCGAGTGATATTAGCCTACCGGTAGTGCACCTTGATATGATGATTCAGCAGTAGACATCAAGGTTGATATTTTTGTGTTGGCATGTTTGCTTTGGTGTGGATTTTGTAATACCCGTGTCTTGGGAAGAAAGGTGAACAATCTCACATTGCTCGGGGAGGGAAAGGTGAAGTGCTTTATATGTGTGGGCACGTATCTATCTAGCGCGAGGCCTTTTGGGAGCTCACTGGCTTTGAGTTTGGTTGGAACTCCAAAATTAGGCGAGTTTGGGTTGGTGCAATCCCAAGATGGGTGACCCACTGGGAAGTTACACTTGAGCTCCCGAGAACAAAACTGTGAATGCTCGACCCAAAGCGGACAATATCCTGTTAAAGAAGGTCGGGTCGTGACAATTTGGTATTAGAGCACTAGGATAGCGATCTGTACTGTGTACATTGACACTTCATATGTCATACTGATCTATGCCTCATAATTGCTGAACATGCCTCTGAGATGCACGCCTCATGCACGGATTGAGGATAAGTTAGTTAGAGACTTGAAGAGCGCTAGTATCGAGAGAGCTCAACGCTTGGGAGCTACTACGTTCAGTGGAGGAGCAAACCTTGAGGAAGCTCATCAGTGGATCACTCGACTAGAACGGATCTTCACAATGATACACTGTCCTCTAGAGGAGCGAGTTCTATTGGCCACATTTATGTTGGATGGTGGGGCTTACCAGTGGTGGTACGCACTGGAGATGTCAGGCTGGAGTGTCAGTACTGTGACCTGGGAGGTCTTCAGGGAGTAGTTCTTGGATCAGTACTACCCACGTTCTTTTCAGGATGTTAGAGAGACTGAGTTTCTGCAGCTTCAGCAGAGGAGCAAGACAGTGGCAGAGTACAAGTAGAGTTTTCTGATGTTGTCCCATTTTGCTTCTACGTACGTGAGTAATGAGGCTAACAAGTGTCGCCGCTTCGAGTTGGGATTGCGAGGGGAGATTCGTGCCATAGTGATGACAGGATCTTATACTACTCTGAGAGAGTTGACAGATGCGGCTGTGAGGGTGGAGGCTAGTCTACCGGCTTGGTAGCAGACTTCTGGAGATAGACGATGTCGAGAGCATTTGCACATTGGACCTTCGAGCCATAGGGGTTCAAAGGGAGGCCATTATGGAGGAGCTTCGTCATCTTCAGGTAGAGGACGGTTCGGCAGGTATGGGAGTCCTTAGAGGTTCAGTATCAAGCCACAACAGACTGCTCAAAGCTAGTGGTACATCAGTGAGATCTACGGATAGGCCGAGGATGTTAACTTACTTTGCTTTTGGAGGGTCTGGACACTTTGCGAAGGAGTGCCCATTGTTGTCTGGTGGCAGTGGAGTTGGTCAGAGTTCAGCAGCACAGGAACCGAACGTAGCCACGACTTCGGATGCTACTGGTGGCAGAGGATAGGGAGGAGCTAGAGGCGGTTACCGAGGATCATGGGGGCGTGGTCGGTCGTCAAGACCACAGGGCCGAGTATTTACAATTACCAAGAAGGAGGCCACGACAGCTCCGGGAGTTATGACAAGTACACTTTCTATTTCAGATGTTGTTGTACGTGTTTTGATAGAGCTTGGAGCCACACATTCTTTTATTTCATGGAGTTGTGCTTGTTTGTTGGATAGAGAGGTGTCTGCACTTGAGTGTGATTTAGGTGTGGGTACATCGACTGGGGATGTTTACGTAGTGAACAAGTGTTGAGAGATTGCCCTGTGAGAGTAAGAGAGGTGGACTTGGTTGCTGATTTAATACTATTGGACTTGCATGACTTTGATGTCATACTTGGGATGGATTGGCTGTCGGAACTATTCTATTGTTGACTGCTGCAATAAGCGGGCGACCATTCGGAGTCTAGGTCTACCTGAAGTGACTTTCCAGGGAGATTTGAGAGTTTCGCCACTTGGAGTGATTTCGGCTCTTACAACTAACAAGCTACTGAGGAAGGGTTATCAAGGTTACTTGGCTTAAGCAAAGGACATACCAGTGGTGTAGGAATTTCCAGACGTCTTTCTAGAGGATTTACCAGGATTAACAGCACACCAAGAGATTGAGTTCACGATTGAGCTACTTCTAGGGACCCGACCTATATCTCAGACGTCGTATCGTATAGCACCAGCTGAGTTGAGGGAACTGAAGGTTCAGTTACATGAGTTGGTGGATCTGGGATTCATCCAACCTAGTGCTTCATCGTGGGAAGCTCCGGTGTTGTTTGTAAGGAAAATGATGGTAGCTTACGATTGTGCGTAGATTACCGACAACTCAACAAGGTAACAGTGAGAAATAAGTATCTCTTGCCCAGGATAGATGATTTGTTTGATCAGTTAAGGGGGGCTAAGTACTTTTTGATACCATCAGCTGAGGATTTCTGAGGAGGACGTTCCGAAGGCTGCTTTTTGGACGAGGTATGTGCATTATGAGTTCTTGGTAATGCCAGTTGGATTAACGAATGCACCATCTGTATTCATGGATTTGATGAACCTGGTGTTTAGGTCATACATGGATAGGTTTGTGACTGTGTTCATTGACGACATCCTGGTTTAATCAAGAAGTGCCAAAGCGCATGAGAAACATCTAAGGTTGGTATTGAACAGGCTGAGGAGGAACCAGTTGTTTGTTAAGCTGAGCAAGTGTCAGTTCTGGTTGAATAGTAATCGTTTTTTTTAGCCATGTGATCTCAGCGGAGGGGATTAATGTGGACCCCCCAGAAGACAAAAGGTGTAACCAAATGGAAGATACCAAAGACAGTAACGGAGGTTCGGAGTTTAGTGGGGTTGGCAGGTTACTATACACGGTTTGTAGAAGGTTTCTCTACCATAACAGCTTCATTGACCTGTTTGACTAGAAAATGGGTTAGGTTTGTTTGGGATGAACGCTGTGAACAGAGTTTCCAAGAATTGGAGAGACGATTGACTACTGAGCCAGTTTTAGCCCTTCCAAATGATAATAGGGAGTTTGAGGTGTACAACGATGCATCATTGCAAGATTTGGGTTGTGTATTGATGCAACACAAGAAAGTTCTTGCTTACGCCTCTCAGCATCTTAAGCCACATGAGTTGAACTATCTCACCTATGATTTAGAGTTGATAACAGTTGTACATGCTCTGAATATTTGGAGACACTACTTGTACGGAGAGACGTGCAGAATCTTCACAGGCCACTAGAGTTTGAAACACCTTTTCACTCAGAAGGAATTGAATCTGATACAGAGATAGTGGTTAGAGCTGATTAACGACTATGACTGCACGATTGAGTACCATCCTGGAAAAGCAAATGTGGTAGCAGATGCTCTGAGTAGGAAATTTGCGAGTTTACTAGCTCGCTTGCGGATGGTGTATTTACACTTGTTAGTGGAACTCCGAAGGGCAGGAGTTATACTTGGGTTAGGTGATGAGGGAGCCTTATTGGCGAGTTTCCATGTGAGACCAATCCTGATTGACCGGATTATAGAGGCGCAACCTCAAGATCTTACCTTATGTGTTCCGAGGATTGAAGTTGAAGTAGGTGACCAGCATGATTTCACCATTAGAGACGATGAAGCTTTACCGAAGCAGGGTCGTTTGTGCGTACTTGCAGTCACAGTGTTGAAGACAGAGATCTTAGAGGAGGCACATAGTTCAGCATATACGATGCACCCATGATGGACGAAGATGTATCGTACACTTAATGTTCATTATTGGTGGGCCGGGATGAAGAGAGAAATCGCAGAGTTTGTCAGTAGGTGTTTAACTTACTAGTAGGTAAAAGTAGAATGGCAGAGACCATATGGAGCTTTATAGCCACTTCCGATCCCTGAGTAGAAATGAGATCACATCACCATGGACTTTGTGTTCAAACTGCCTAGGACATGAAGCGGATTTGATGGAGTCTGGGTAATAGTGGACAGATTGATGAAGTCAGCGCATTTCCTCCCAGTACGAGAAACCTTTAAACCCAACCGGCTAGCTCAGTTGTTCGTGGATGAGATCATTAGGCTACATGGTACGCCAGAGTCGATAGTGTCGGATCAGGATCCACAATTTACTTCGAGGTTTTGGTGGAGTCTATAGAATGCTCTTGGTACAAGCCTAAATTTTAGCACTGCTCAGACAGATGGTCAGTCTGAGAGGACCATATAGACCTTGGAGGATATGATGAGAGCTTGTATGCTGCAATTTCAGGACTCTTGGGATACACTCTTACCTTTGATAAGTTTGCCTATAACAATAGTTATCAAGCGAGTATCGGGATGACACTGTTTGAGGCACTGTATGGACGACAGTGCAGGACGCCTATTTGTTGGACTGAGGTAGGCGAGAGGGTGGTTTTGACGCCAGATCTCATGGATATGACACAAGAGAAGGTCTGAATCATCAAGGAAAGGTTGAAGGCATCACAGGATCGCCGGAAGAGTTACGTCGATCGTCGGATCAAAGACCTAGAGTTTGTAGTTGGGGATTGGGTCTTCCTGAAGTTATCCCCTTGGAAAGGGATTATCCGATTTGGTAGACGTGGGAAGCTGAGTCCCCGTTACATTGCACCGTATGAGATTATAGAGAGAATTGGTCATGTGGCGTACAGATTAGCTTTACCTCCAAAATTTTCCACAGTGTATGATATGTTCCATGTGTCTATGCTTCGTAAGTACGTGCGTGAGGAATCACATATTTTGCTAAAACAACCGTTCGAACTCAGAACAGATTTGAGCTTCGAGGAGCAGCCAGTACAGATTCAGGATCGGAAGGAAAAGATTTTGAGGAACAAGATGATTCCCCTAGTTAAAGTTTTATGGAGAAACCATGACGTGGAAAAAGCCACGTGGGAGCTAGAGGCCCAAATGAGATAATAGTATCCACATTTGTTTGAGTGAATTTGGGAACGAAATTTTTGTAAGGGGGTAGATTGTAACAACCCGAACTTTCGTTACTTGTAATTTCCAAATTTTAATTATGAATTGACTATTTTGCCTCTAGAAAGGGAAAAAAATTTACTTTTGACCTGGGAAACTTTTTGGACTTTGACCAAGGTTCGTTACATAGATCGGGACGTCACGAGTCCATAAACAAGCGGCACGTCGAAATCGAATATTCGACGGGAAAGTTACGGGTCACGGAAACAAATCGAAACTATTCACATTTTTCGGGGATTTTCACAAGTGTCAGTTTTGGATTGGTTAGAATATTTGGGTGGACTAATTGACGAGTGACAAGTTACACTCATCTAATTGGCCCAAAGTCCCAAGTAATTGGATATTTTGAACTCTTTTTCATTTTATCTCCCTCATTTCACTTTGTGAACCTGAAACACTCCCAAACACTCACAAACCCATACCACCTCATTATACCATAATCTTCTGGTTTGTATGAGAGAGTAAGAGGGAAGAGACGGCTGAGAAATGACTGAGTGTGGCGGAGCACGTCGAAGGAGCCATGACCAAGGTAAACCCGAAAACCCATTTTGGATCCAAAAATGTAAACTCGATTTCTAGGGTTTGTTTAGGGATTCTAATGATTCTAACATGCTCCTAGGGTATGTACGATCTCAAACAGACAAAAAACAAGGATTGAGGTGGCTGGAGTCGACGGGAAACCTAGTTTGAAAATAGACCGTGTTCAAGCTTGGGAGGTAAACTCTGGACCGTTTTTCGTGTTTTTTAATCCATAGGCTTGTTTCTGGTTGATTTTGAGTCGATGGGGACAAGAAGGGTAAAAAATGATGTAGAAATACACGAGTTAGAATCAGGTTGGGTCGCGGGTCTAGTTGACCCATTACAGTAAATCGGGCCGACCAGGCGAGAGGTAGACAATGATGACGACATCGGGTGACATCATCATATGTCAGGGTTGTCAGGCCACGTGGCCAATAGGGTGCTGTCACGTGGCAGTTGTCAGGTCTAGTTAGCGTGTGACACGTGGCACGTGTCAAATCTGACAGTTGTTAGATCTGACAAGTGTTAGACCTGGCAGCATGACTTCATGCTGGCGTCATCGTTGACTTTGCTAACGTCAGCATTGACTTTTGACCAGGAACTTTGACCAGCATATGGGGGCATGTGAGTACATTTTTTGAGGTCAAATTGATCATATTCGTAAGGCTTTGACAATCTGAATCCAATGGTGGTGGTCTCAGGTCGATCGGAGATCGTTTGATAGGTTATTTAGAGGTTTAAAGTCTCGGAAAGCGTGTTCGGGACACTTTCCCGGTATCAAAATTTTTTAGGGTTAGTGTTTGAACTTGTAGAGTCTGTTTGTAACTTTTTAATGTATTTTGGACAGGCCCGGAGATTGTGGTTTAGCTTCGGGGTAGTTGCAGTGCAGTTCGTTAATGCAGCGAGGACCGTGTGTGAGTGGACTTTTGTGTTATAAAATGAAATGCATGCATAACTGTTTTAACTACTTTATTATATGATTTAAATTGAAATACTTTGGTATCATTCATTGATGGTCTTGTGGATTTTAAATGTCTCGATTACGAACTATTTTACGTTTTACGATGTTTTGGGCTTGAGACCCGTCTGGATAGTGTGTTGACTAGTTTTGGAGTCAAATAGGGATTTTGAGAAAGAGTAAACAGGATTTTCACTGGTATTGACTATTACACTGTACATACCATCCTTATGGGTTATTGTCTCCTACATACGTCTCGTAGTATCCTAGAGTAGTCATAGTGCACTACCTCAGAGGGGCCGCTCCGAGAAGAGGCTCGGGTTCAAGAGTGTGATAGATGGATATCACCCAGGACAGTGTCCGGTGATATCACCCGGATACTGGCGGATCCTGGGGAGTACTCGAACTTGAGACCCTGAGTGGCACCCGTAGCCATAGGACGGTGACATTATTGATTAGACATCAGAGATGTCAGACATCTGGGATGTCGAGGATTGGATATTATCAGTCCATAATTATATTGGTTTATATTGCTTTACGATTTGATCTCTATTTCTAATGATTTGACTTGAATGCATGCATGTTTGAAAACGAAGGGGAAAACCTTTATTTTTTTTCCTTAAAATTGTTTTGGAAATACTGTTTATTTTTTGTTCACTCACTCTTTAATTGTTTTCTTGACCCTCCAGGCCGTGACACTGAGGAAGGGGCTGATCCAGAGGCCGAGGCATAGATACTTTTTGTTGCACACCTGTAAACCCAATTGGGTAGGTTTGAGTACTGTTTTGTAAACTGACATATGTACTCATTTTCTTTAGGATACTTATCCCAGGTCTGACAATGTAGAACTTGAACTTTTTTTATTTGTTAAATTTTAATCCCATTAAGGGTATTTTCGGCACTCTAGGGTAATTGTCAGACAAGAGCAGGGCATATCCCAGGGTGGTCCCCGAGGGATCGGGATTGGTCCTGTCCGTTTGGTATTAGAGCTGGACCCCAACAAGAAGTGTGCTAGTGAGGACGTTGGGCCCCAAGGGGGTGGATTGTAATACCGGTCTTGGGAAGAACGGTGAACAATCTCACATCGGCCGGGGAGGGAAAGGTGAAGTGTCTTATATGTGTGGGCACGTATCTATCTAGCGTGAGGCCTTTTGGGAGCTCACTGGCTTTGAGTTTGGTTGGAACTCCAAAGTTAAGCTAGTTTGGGCTAGTGCAATCCCAAGATGGTGACTATGCTCAAACTACGCATTAAATTAAACATGTAATTCGAGTGTTATGCAATTTAAACCCTTTTTGTGTAGATGTAGTATTGATAAATAGGGATCGTTCTTAACCGGGGAAATTAGGGAACATTAATAATATGTTAGTGGAGTATGAATAAAAGAATAATGAATTAGAGAATTAAATAATAAAAGGATTAAACAATCAAAGAATTAATAAATTAAAGAATAGATGAACAAGATAATAATGAATTAATGAATTACAAAGAATTAATAAATTAACGAATTAAAGAATGAAATAATAGAAGAATAAAGGACTTAGTTAATCAAAGAATAAAGGAATTAATTAATCAAAGAATCAATAAATTAAATAATAAAGGAATGAAAGAATAAAAGCATCAAAGAATAAAAGAATAACGAATAAACAAGGGGGGTTTTGAAGAGGTTTGTAATTATGTAAATAAGTAAAAGCATAGATAAACTCATTCTATTTCTATTCTAACTTATGCACAAAGTAGACTTCCCGTAAACACAAACTTCAACAACATACTATAATTGCAAATATTTGAATTAATCACGAAATTATACCTTCACAAACTCATTTTTCTTCATACATTTTTCATATTATAAATGCACCGAACAGCAGATTTTTACTTATAATATAATTACCTTAAGTTTGTGATTTAATGCGCCGAACAGCGGTCATACATTAAATCTCTCCAAATCTACTCTAAATGCCCCGAACAGCGGATCAACATTTAGTTTCGAAATGAAGTTTAAGCTCTAAAATGTAAGAAGTGAATGATTTTTAGAAAGTAAAACACATGGAGATTATACTCAATTTTCACAAAAGATAGGAAGGAGAAACCAATACATATATTGCATTATAATTAGAACCAATAACAAATAAAAGAGTTTAAGAGAATGGAGAGCAAATGTTACACTTTTCAGATTGGATGAGAACAATGGATTGTTTTTCACAAGGAACACTGAACAGCGGCTGGAACCTTATGAAGATGGAAGAAGATTAAACAAGGAAATTCGGACTTGAACTCTCAAAATTGTATTGGAACTATTTTGCCAAGATTTCTCCTAAAAGAAGCTCAATTTTGTGCTACTTGGAAGTGATCTCAACAAGTGAAATCAACTCCTATTTATAGGGGAAAAACACAAATTAAACCCTAGAAAATAAATAAAAACTAAACAAAAATTATAATAAAAATATTCAAAAGTGAAATGATGAGTATGGGTGGTTTTTGGGGAAGAGAAATTAAACAAAACAAAGGAAAAAGCTTGAAAAACAGCAAGAAAATCCACTTAATTGCTGCTGAAAAGAGTTTTCGGTGGGTGCAAGCTGGAAAGGAGGCGGCTGGTCGGCAAAGTTGTGCTGGAAAGGAGGCGGCTGGTCGGCAGGCGTGAGCTGGAGTGCAGAAGCTGTCGTCGGTAGGCGCGCGCCGAACGGCAGAATGGCAGGCTGGCGTGATTTGGGCCTGGGCTGCGCTGACGCGGGCCGCCTGGGCTGCGCTGACGCGGGCCGCCTGGGCTGCGCTGACGCGGGCCGCCTGGGCTGCTGGTCTTTGGGCCGGACAATTGGGTTTTCAGAAATGGGCTGGGCTGCACAGATTTAATTAATTAATTAACTAAATTAATTAATCCACCGAATTTCGTCCATATTTTATTTGTTATAATTCCGATCGAGACGATTCTTTCGCCAAAATACTCCAAATTACAAACTTTATTTATCTAAACTTAAAAATCACAAAATAATTTATTTTATCAATTTATTTAATATTTTAATACTAAAAGTCAAGTATAAAGGGTATAAAATAATATAAAATAATGCTTATTTAACGTCCTATCAAATACCCCCACACTTAAACTTTGCTAGTCCCTAGCAAATACTAAAATCAAACTACGAATTCAAAACAAGTAGACCCTTAACCATTTGTCTCAAATTTCATTGTTATAATCATGGCATAAAAGATTTTCACTTAAATCATTTAAGCATATGGAATTCAAGAGTTAATATATGGTAACAAAATGTTTTAACAAGTAAGATAATGAGTAAATATGGTGAAATGGATCTCAACATGAATAAAACAAGTATGAATCAACTCACAAGGATATGCACTCATAAATTCACTCAATTTTGTAAGGGTTTGTGTTTGCACTCAAAGTATGTGAGAAATACTCACATAATCGAAATGAAGTACTTTTGCAAAAATATCAAACAAACACCTCAAGATAAAAACAACATATACTTGCACAAATGAACCAAAACCATAAGCTTACTCAAGTGATTGACTCAACTAATCAAAATTTACCATCTTAAGGATCATAAGGTCTTTACGAAGGTTGTAATGGGGCTAAGTTTAGAGGCAAGGAATATATAGGACAAGTGGTGCTCAAATTCGTTCCAAGACTCAATAGACTCCCAAAACGTATCATAACTTCCCAACCTTAGTGCAATGATGTCAGTAATCCATCCCTTCGAACATAGGCCTAATTTCATCTTGTTGGGCCTCGAATTCATTCTTTGTGCCGGATTTACAAATGTAAAGGACTTAACTCAAACATTCATAATCAAACCTTATTACCTTGATAAAAACTTCAATATATCTTTCTTTCTTTTTTTCTTCTCTTTTTTTTTCATTTTTTTTTTTCCATATATCAAGGTAATAACATGTGTCAAAAATACAACAATGTTTGAGTAAGTAAATCCACAAAATACACATAAAAGTCTTTCAATATCATCATTTTCTCTTTACATAATCATTATGTCTTCAACCGAGTCCTTGGAACAAAGGTAAAAGATGTCTATACTAAGCTCAAGTGTTTAGATAATCATGGTGAGGAAAGAAAGGCTTAATGTGGGCTCAAAAGGGGTAAAACTAAGGGGGTCGCAACTTGTGCGCACAAAATAGGGAACATGGATGTTTGAATTTGTGGTGTTAACCCTAATGCCTTAATCATTTCCAAAATCAGAGAATTTATTGACTTAAAAGCTTTGAAAATCACATAGAATAAGTTCTAGTGCTCTAGAGTTCATTAAAAGCTATGGCAAGCAGTTATGAGGCATATGTATATCAATTTAAACAAAGAACTTATGAATCACTCATCAAAGATGTATATAAGTTCTAAAGCTCACATAAGGTTCAAATGATTCATACTTATCATATCATGCTTATTTATGTACCAATTTACATGCATTATCTTCAAGTAGTAACACTTAATCACAAAATATTAACAAACAAATTCAAGTTGTAGTGATTATCTTTATGGCCATAACATAATCATTTCCATTCACTTATATCATTGACAAGTTAAAGGGCAACTTGATGATTCGTAAAAACACTACGTTAAAACAAAAAGACTCAAGAAAGCAATAATAATTTTTTTTTTTTTTGAGAAAGAAATAAAACAATTGAAAATTAAGAAAGACTTAATAAAACAATTTCAAATGCACAAATAAATTTGTAAACCATTCCCCCACACTTAAATTCTACATTGTCCTCAATGTAGGAAAATACGAAGTAATTTAAACATAGAATCAAAGTAAGGAAGATGATTTAAGAAAATGAAATAAGAAAGAAAAACATAAAAGAGAGTGAAGGGTTGAAAGAAAGCAAATCTGTGTTGATGACTCCTTCACACTCGCGAACACATTGGGTTGCCTCCCAACAAGCGCTTGAAGTTTAACGTCCATCCAGCCTAGACCAAATTTAGTTTATCTGATGGGACGTCGTAGCACTCTTTCTGACTCCACATCGTGTTCGCCAATTGCCTCGATATAAGGCTTCAATCTATGGCCATTGACCTTGAACTCTTTTCCAGTTCCAACGTGTTTTATCTGTATGGCTCCATGGGCAAAAATATTAGTGATAACAAAAGGTCCTACCCATCTAGAACATAACTTACCAGGAAAGAGTCTAAGCCGAGAGTTGAAAAGCAAAACTTTCTGGCCAATGTCAAATGCTTTACTCCTGATCTGTTTGTCATGAAATGCCTTTGCCTTTTCCTTGTAGATCAGAGTGCTTTCAAATGCATCATTTCTGATTTCCTCAAGCTCACTCAGCTGGAGCTTCCGATGCAGACCGGCGTCATCTAGCTTGATGTTGAACGTTTTGACGGCCCACCATGCTTTATGCTCTAGTTCCACCGGAAGGTGACATGCTTTACCGTACACCAACCTATAGGGAGACATTCCTATAGGTGTTTTGTAGGCCGTCCTGTATGCCCAAAGTGCATCATCCAACCGTTGGCTCCAATCCTTTCGATTAGGACCCACAGTTCGCTCTAGTATCTTCTTGATCTCTCTATTACTGACTTCCGCCATTCCACTCGTTTGAGGATGATAAGGTGTAGATACTCGATGAGTGACACCATACCGTTTCAGTAAAGCTTCAATGGTCTTGTTGCAGAAATGACTTCCTCCATCACTTATTAGGACCCGCGGGATCCCAAACCTGGAAAGAATGTTAGTTCTGAGGAAATCTGCAACAGTTTTAGAGTCATTAGTCCTGGTGGCCTTAGCTTCCACCCATTTTGATACATAATCAACGGCAAGTAAGATATAGAGATAGCCATTAGATTGAGGAAACGGACCCATAAAATCGATACCCCAAACATCAAATATTTCAACAGTAAGAACATAATGTTGTGGCATTTCATCCCTGCGTCCTAAGTTTCCTGATCTCTGACATTTATCACAGGCTAAGCAAAATGAATGTGCATCTTTAAAAAGTGTGGGCCAATATAGTCCAGATTCTAAGATTTTGAGTGCAGTTTTTCTAGATCCAAAGTGGCCTCCACAAGCATGGCTATGGCAGAACTCTAGGACTGACCTATGTTCAATATCAGGGACACATCTCCTAATCAATAAATCTGCACAGTGTTTCCACAAATAAGGTTCATCCCAAATATAGTGCCTAGCATGTTTCTTAAGTTTATCTTTTTGTGCACGGGGGAGGGTGGTGGGCAACTGCTTGGTGACTAAATAATTGACAATATTAGCATACCAAGGAGTACCTCCCTCGATTCTGAAGAGTTGTTCATCTGGAAACATCTCTTGAATCGCCACAGGATCTCGCTCATGTGCAATGCGACTCAAATGATCCGCCACCACGTTCTCTACGCCTTTCTTATCTTTAATCTCGATGTCAAACTCTTGAAGAAGAAGAATCCATCGGATCAGTCTTGGTTTCGCTTCTTTTTTGGCTAGGAGATACTTCAGTGCTGCATGATCAGTGTAAATAATGACTTTAGTTCGAAGTAGATAAGAGCGAAATTTATCTAAAGCAAATACAACAGCAAGCAACTCCTTTTCTGTAGTGGTGTAGTTCATCTGGGCATCATTTAAGGTTCTGGATGCATAGTAGATGGCGTAGGGCTTCTTATCCAGCCTTTTTCCGAGTACGGCTCCAACTGCATAATCAGAGGCATCGCACATTAGTTCAAAGGGTAAGGACCAATCAGGGGCACAAAGAATGGGGGCAGTGGTTAAGAGATTTTTAAGCTTCTCAAAAGCTTCCTGACAGTCTGCATCAAAGACGAAGGGTGTCTCTTTCTGAAGCAGTCGGCACAAGGGCCTTGCAATGTGGGAGAAGTCTTGGATAAATCTTCTGTAAAATCCTGCGTGACCAAGAAATGAACGGATTCCTCTCACCGAAGTGGGAGAGGGTAAGTGGCGCACAGTATCAACTTTAGATTTATCGACTTCAATTCCTCTTTCAGAGACAATATGGCCCAAGACTATCCCTTGTCTAACCATGAAATGGCATTTCTCCCAGTTAAGTACCAGATTAGTTTCGACACACCTTTGTAAGATAAGTGCTAAGTGTTCTAAGCATGCATCAAAACTATCCCCAAAGACACTAAAATCGTCCATAAATACTTCAATTATTTTTTCGACGTATTCAGAGAAAATAGAAAGCATGCATCTTTGGAAAGTACCTGGGGCGTTACATAAACCGAAAGGCATTCTTCGGTAGGCAAAAGTGCCAAAAGGACAAGTGAAAGTCGTTTTATCTTGGTCATTTTGAGCGATACAGATTTGATTGTACCCGGAATAACCATCAAGAAAGCAATAATAGGAGTGACCTGCTAACCTTTCAAGCATTTGATCAATGAAGGGCAAAGGGAAGTGATCCTTCCTAGTTGCTTTGTTCAGGCGTCGATAGTCGATGCAGACTCTGTATCCGGTCACTGTTCGCTAGGGCACTAGCTCTCCTTCACTGTTCGCAACAACTGTGACTCCACTTTTCTTTGGGACTACTTGGACTGGTGAGACCCATTTGCTGTCTGAAATTGGGTAGATGACACCACAGTCCAAGAGTTTGATGACCTCTTGTTTCACGACTTCCATCATCGGAGGATGGAGGCGACGTTGGGCTTCGCGAGAGGGCTTTGCATCATCTTCTAGTAAGATTCGATGCACACAGGTTGTAGGGCTGATTCCCTTGATATCTGACAGAGTCCATCCAATGGCTGTCTTGTACTTTGTCAAGACCTGTACCAGTCTATCTTCCTGTGACTCGGTTAGTGCAGAAGACACTATGACGGGCAGAGTGTCGTCCGAGCCAAGATAGGCATACTTCAGGTGGTCAGGCAAAACCTTGAGCTCAAGAACTGGGGCCTGAATCACTGAAGGAGGAGTGGCATTAGTACTAATTGGAAATGACGAGGGTACCTGATGATTCACCATTCTGGGGGTCTCATTTAGGGTCATGACTTCATCACAAATTCGAGGTTCTAGTTCGTAATCTGTATCCTCAACCAAGGCGTCCCCTGATTGCGTTAGGCCAACTCCTTTCTGGATTATCATGTTGAGTGTGTCTTCTCGAATTGAATCAAAATGTTTCTCTGCGAGAGAAGTGCACACGTCAACAGAAAAAGTAGTATGAGTTGCGGAACTAGGGTACCTCATGGCATCAAAAATGTTGAAGCCAATCTCCTCTCCGTCTACTTCCATAGTTAATGTTCCATTGAACACATCAATCTTTGTCTTGGCAGTTCTCATGAATGGTCTTCCCAACAGCATTAGTGGAGCTTGATTCGTAGGGGAATCCTCCATGTCTAGGACATAAAAGTCAGCTGGGAAGATGAGTTGGTTAACCTGCACAAGAACATCTTCGACGTATCCCTTAGGATACACATTAGAGCGATCGGCTAACTGAATGATAATATCGTCATGCTGTAATTTACCTAGACCTAGGGCAACATATAGTGAATATGGCATAACATTAATGGATGCTCCTAAGTCTAGCATGACTTTATCAAATGACTTGTTACCAATCACGCAGGGAACAGAAAAACTCCCTGGATCCTTCAACTTTGGGGGTAGCCGACGCTGGATTACAGCAGAAACTGTTTCACTCACCATCACAACCTCCTTCTCCCTCGTCTGGCGCCTTGGAGTGCATAACTCTTTCAGAAATTTTGCGTATTTCGGCACTTGTTTGATGCACTCGATCAAGGGCATGTTGATTTGCACCCTTTTGAAGATCTCCAAGATTTCCTCATCGGATTCATTCTTCTTAGATTTGGCAAGCCTACTTGGAAATGGTGCATGCACAAACGGGGAATTAGTAACAACCGAACTTGAAGGGATTGGGTTATTACCTTGTGTGTGGGTAGGTTGAACTGGCGGTTGTGTCGTGGTGGTCTTAGTTGCCACCTTGTGCTTTTCAGCCTCAGAAACGGCTGGATCTGGTTCTATTTCTCCGAGCACTTTACCACTTCGAGTGGTGATTGCATTGGCTTCAGGTCTTACATTTGGGTTGGGTGTAGGTTGAGGTGGAAGCACCCCGCTAGCTTGGATCTTACCCATGAAGTCCACGACCTTGCCCATTTGGTCCTTGAGATCAGCGATGTCTTTTTGTTGATTTTGCTGACCTGTGACAAGAGCCTGAGTTGACGCCATTAATGTTTGCTGCCCTTGGGAAAGAGCAGCCATCATTTTATCATAATCAGGATTAGAAGATGAGGAAGTATGATTATTTGCATGATTATGAGAAAAGTTAGAAAATGGGACCGGGGGCCTTGGTTGCCATGTGGGCCTTGGGAACTGGTCTGGGACACGGTTTGGCCCGGTCGACATGTGCTGAGGGTTTAGGACATTGTTCGGATCTCTCCAACTGTAACCTTGGGTCCTTGGCCCTCCTTGATAGCCTCCAATGGCGTGTGCCATTTCAGTTCCGGAGTCTTCTTCCCTTGCAGTGTAGGGACAGTGTTCCTCAAGATGGCCTTGAGAGCATATGGAACAAACTGGAGCTACCTGTTTCTTTAGCTCAAGCATATTCGAAAGCATAGAGGTGATTTTATCTAACTTTGAATCATTTATAGCATGGGAACTTACCTCATGTACCTTTCTAGAAATGGGATCGGCACCTTCGTATTGTGCATCATTGAGTGCACGGCTTTCAAGTAGTGCACGACCATCTACTAGGCTCCGAGCTAAGAAACTTCCATTAGCTGCAGCATCGAGCAGTCCTCTATCCCAACCTTTGAGTCCTTCATAAAAGTAGGTTAAAAGATAGCCTTCTGTGATCCCGTGAGTAGGGCATGAAGCACAAAGTTCCTTAAACCTCTCATAGTACTGGCTGAAATTCTCATCATGTTCTTTCTGCCTGATTCCAGTGATCTCTTTTCTTAAGACCGTAATTTTTGAGGCAGGGAAGTACTTGGTAAGAAAATCCTGAACCAACTTCTCCCAAGAGTCAATATGATTGGGTGGGAGACTTAAAAGCCATACCCGTGCTCTTTCTTCCAAGGACAATGGGAAAGCTTTCAGCTTCATGATTTCCAAGTCCGCATCATCCGGACACATACTACTAATGATGAATTGGAACTCCGTTAAGTGTTTGTGTGGATCTTCATTTCTGATTCCACGGAACTTGGGTAGTTGATGAAGAACTCCACTCTTAAGCTCAATATCTTTCTTGTTGGTTCGAGGCTCGGGATACTGGATGCAGAAGTCTGTAGTGCCATTTGTGTTTGCACATGTCTGCTCCCGGATACTCAGGTTTCGTGCCATGGCTATTGGTGTTCCGAAAGTCTGTTCTTCTTCTGAATTACTCTTCTCGCTTTTGGACTCACCGAATATTGGGGATGGAGGTTCGAACGAACTGGTTTGCTTAAGTGCGTCTCTGAATGTGGCGTTGCTTGGTGAGATGTCAAGTTGTCTTCTCAGCCGATCAAGCTTAGATTGATGAGCACGCATTCATAAGTTCGTACCCCTATGAAAACAAAACTTTAAGTTAGAAGGCAAGTATACACAAGAAGAGATAATAAGAGTAAGATAGTAGAGATTTGCATAAAGTATCACATAAATGGAAACCAGGATTAACAAAAAGTTACGTTAATGGAAAGAAAATGCACAAGTTCCAAATTCAAACTAATAATGCAATAAATAGAGTTTTAGAGTGTCATGAATAACTTTCTCCTTCCGCTTCTCATAGTACTTTCCTAGGCGTACGGCCTGCGCGTACTGATAACCACCATTCCACCATTCAACATTAATCATGGCCAGTTGAGATAGATGTAACGCGAGAAGCAAGGATAATTTTAAGAGCACCCCGAGGCTAGCTTGGCATATACTCCATTGGTGTTCCCTTTCTTAATCCAAAACTTGTCACCAGTCATAACTCTCCTAGACACCATAATTAATCCAAATGATGACGTAGAGAATTACCAAACTCTAGTGTTTACAAACTCCGCCCCAACCTCATGTCCATAGATTCAAGTCTATGGTATGTGGTGATGAAATCCACACATCATGAAGGGTTAAGGAGAAAGTAAATAAGAGGGGCACTACCTGTTCCCGAAAGTAAGATTTTGAAGAAAAAGGGACTAGGAGATTCATGCAACTCTAAAACAATTAATAGGAAACAATACTTACACTTTAGGAAATTCAAAGATGAATAAAGTTTCAATAAAAAAAAAATTAAATTTTTTTTTTTTAATTTTAATTTTTAATTTTTTTTTTAATTTTTTTTTTAATTTATTTCGAATTTTCTTTTTTTTTCATTTAAAATTTAAAGTTTAACAAGACATAAACAAATAATTGATAAAAATAAAATAAGTGTAAACATAAAGTTAGTGGAACATAAAGGTTATGGAATAAAATTAAAAGAAAGTTAATGGAATAAAGTTAATGTAATATAATTAAAGTTAAGGGAATAAAGAAAAAGTGTGAATATTAAGTTAATGGAATAAAGTATAATGGAATAAATAAAAGTAAAAGTAAAGAAAAGTGAACATATAAAATATGCATTTATGACAAGTACCAAATTTAATATGAACAAATATATATATATAAAAAAAATTATGAACATTTATGAACAAGTATAAATTAGAAATTAAGAATAAGTAAAATATGAGCATTATAAACGAACATAATAAGAATAATAACAAGATGGATAAATAAAATATAAACAAGTAAGTAAATGTTATAAACAAATATAATATTAACAAAAGTAAAATTTATAAACAAGTATAATATGCACAATTTGTATACATACACTAACAAATTAAAAATGATTTTCAATTTCCCCGGCAACGGCGCCAAAAATTGACTATGCTCAAACTACGCATTAAATTAAACATGTAATTCGAGTGTTATGCAATTTAAACCCTTTTTGTGTAGATGTAGTATTGATAAATAGGGATCGTTCTTAACCGGGGAAATTAGGGAACATTAATAATATGTTAGTAGAGTATGAATAAAAGAATAATGAATTAGAGAATTAAATAATAAAAGGATTAAACAATCAAAGAATTAATAAATTAAAGAATAGATGAACAAGATAATAATGAATTAATGAATTACAAAGAATTAATAAATTAACGAATTAAAGAATGAAATAATAGAAGAATAAAGGACTTAGTTAATCAAAGAATAAAGGAATTAATTAATCAAAGAATCAATAAATTAAATAATAAAGGAATGAAAGAATAAAAGCATCAAAGAATAAAAGAATAACGAATAAACAAGGGGGGTTTTGAAGAGGTTTGTAATTATGTAAATAAGTAAAAGCATAGATAAACTCATTCTATTTCTATTCTAACTTATGCACAAAGTAGACTTCCCGTAAACACAAACTTCAACAACATACTATAATTGCAAATATTTGAATTAATCACGAAATTATACCTTCACAAACTCATTTTTCTTCATACATTTTTCATATTATAAATGCACCGAACAGCGGATTTTTACTTATAATATAATTACCTTAAGTTTGTGATTTAATGCGCCGAACAGCGGTCATACATTAAATCTCTCCAAATCTACTCTAAATGCCCCGAACAGCGGATCAACATTTAGTTTCGAAATGAAGTTTAAGCTCTAAAATGTAAGAAGTGAATGATTTTTAGAAAGTAAAACACATGGAGATTATACTCAATTTTCACAAAAGATAGGAAGGAGAAACCAATACATATATTGCATTATAATTAGAACCAATAACAAATAAAAGAGTTTAAGAGAATGGAGAGCAAATGTTACACTTTTCAGATTGGATGAGAACAATGGATTGTTTTTCACAAGGAACACCGAACAGCGGCTGGAACCTTATGAAGATGGAAGAAGATTAAACAAGGAAATTCGGACTTGAACTCTCAAAATTGTATTGGAACTATTTTGCCAAGATTTCTCCTAAAAGAAGCTCAATTTTGTGCTACTTGGAAGTGATCTCAACAAGTGAAATCAACTCCTATTTATAGGGGAAAAACACAAATTAAACCCTAGAAAATAAATAAAAACTAAACAAAAATTATAATAAAAATATTCAAAAGTGAAATGATGAGTATGGGTGGTTTTTGGGGAAGAGAAATTAAACAAAACAAAGGAAAAAGCTTGAAAACAGCAAGAAAATCCACTTAATTGCTGCTGAAAAGAGTTTTCGGTGGGTGCAAGCTGGAAAGGAGGCGGCTGGTCGGCAAAGTTGTGCTGGAAAGGAGGCGGCTGGTCGGCAGGCGTGAGCTGGAGTGCAGAAGCTGTCGTCGGTAGGCGCGCGCCGAACGGCAGAATGGCAGGCTGGCGTGATTTGGGCCTGGGCTGCGCTGACGCGGGCCGCCTGGGCTGCGCTGACGCGGGCCGCCTGGGCTGCGCTGACGCGGGCCGCCTGGGCTGCTGGTCTTTGGGCCGGACAATTGGGTTTTCAGAAATGGGCTGGGCTGCACAGATTTAATTAATTAATTAACTAAATTAATTAATCCACCGAATTTCGTCCATATTTTATTTGTTATAATTCCGATCGAGACGATTCTTTCGCCAAAATACTCCAAATTACAAACTTTATTTATCTAAACTTAAAAATCACAAAATAATTTATTTTATCAATTTATTTAATATTTTAATACTAAAAGTCAAGTATAAAGGGTATAAAATAATATAAAATAATGCTTATTTAACGTCCTATCAAATACCCCCACACTTAAACTTTGCTAGTCCCTAGCAAATACTAAAATCAAACTACGAATTCAAAACAAGTAGACCCTTAACCATTTGTCTCAAATTTCATTGTTATAATCATGGCATAAAAGATTTTCACTTAAATCATTTAAGCATATGGAATTCAAGAGTTAATATATGGTAACAAAATGTTTTAACAAGTAAGATAATGAGTAAATATGGTGAAATGGATCTCAACATGAATAAAACAAGTATGAATCAACTCACAAGGATATGCACTCATAAATTCACTCAATTTTGTAAGGGTTTGTGTTTGCACTCAAAGTATGTGAGAAATACTCACATAATCGAAATGAAGTACTTTTGCAAAAATATCAAACAAACACCTCAAGATAAAAACAACATATACTTGCACAAATGAACCAAAACCATAAGCTTACTCAAGTGATTGACTCAACTAATCAAAATTTACCATCTTAAGGATCATAAGGTCTTTACGAAGGTTGTAATGGGGCTAAGTTTAGAGGCAAGGAATATATAGGACAAGTGGTGCTCAAATTCGTTCCAAGACTCAATAGACTCCCAAAACGTATCATAACTTCCCAACCTTAGTGCAATGATGTCAGTAATCCATCCCTTCGAACATAGGCCTAATTTCATCTTGTTGGGCCTCGAATTCATTCTTTGTGCCGGATTTACAAATGTAAAGGACTTAACTCAAACATTCATAATCAAACCTTATTACCTTGATAAAAACTTCAATATATCTTTCTTTCTTTTTTTCTTCTCTTTTTTTTTCATTTTTTTTTTCCATATATCAAGGTAATAACATGTGTCAAAAATACAACAATGTTTGAGTAAGTAAATCCACAAAATACACATAAAAGTCTTTCAATATCATCATTTTCTCTTTACATAATCATTATGTCTTCAACCGAGTCCTTGGAACAAAGGTAAAAGATGTCTATACTAAGCTCAAGTGTTTAGATAATCATGGTGAGGAAAGAAAGGCTTAATGTGGGCTCAAAAGGGGTAAAACTAAGGGGGTCGCAACTTGTGCGCACAAAATAGGGAACATGGATGTTTGAATTTGTGGTGTTAACCCTAATGCCTTAATCATTTCCAAAATCAGAGAATTTATTGACTTAAAAGCTTTGAAAATCACATAGAATAAGTTCTAGTGCTCTAGAGTTCATTAAAAGCTATGGCAAGCAGTTATGAGGCATATGTATATCAATTTAAACAAAGAACTTATGAATCACTCATCAAAGATGTATATAAGTTCTAAAGCTCACATAAGGTTCAAATGATTCATACTTATCATATCATGCTTATTTATGTACCAATTTACATGCATTATCTTCAAGTAGTAACACTTAATCACAAAATATTAACAAACAAATTCAAGTTGTAGTGATTATCTTTATGGCCATAACATAATCATTTCCATTCACTTATATCATTGACAAGTTAAAGGGCAACTTGATGATTCGTAAAAACACTACGTTAAAACAAAAAGACTCAAGAAAGCAATAATAATTTTTTTTTTTTTTGAGAAAGAAATAAAACAATTGAAAATTAAGAAAGACTTAATAAAACAATTTCAAATGCACAAATAAATTTGTAAACCATTCCCCCACACTTAAATTCTACATTGTCCTCAATGTAGGAAAATACGAAGTAATTTAAACATAGAATCAAAGTAAGGAAGATGATTTAAGAAAATGAAATAAGAAAGAAAAACATAAAAGAGAGTGAAGGGTTGAAAGAAAGCAAATCTGTGTTGATGACTCCTTCACACTCGCGAACACATTGGGTTGCCTCCCAACAAGCGCTTGAAGTTTAACGTCCATCCAGCCTAGACCAAATTTAGTTTATCTGATGGGACGTCGTAGCACTCTTTCTGACTCCACATCGTGTTCGCCAATTGCCTCGATATAAGGCTTCAATCTATGGCCATTGACCTTGAACTCTTTTCCAGTTCCAACGTGTTTTATCTGTATGGCTCCATGGGCAAAAATATTAGTGATAACAAAAGGTCCTACCCATCTAGAACATAACTTACCAGGAAAGAGTCTAAGCCGAGAGTTGAAAAGCAAAACTTTCTGGCCAATGTCAAATGCTTTACTCCTGATCTGTTTGTCATGAAATGCCTTTGCCTTTTCCTTGTAGATCAGAGTGCTTTCAAATGCATCATTTCTGATTTCCTCAAGCTCACTCAGCTGGAGCTTCCGATGCAGACCGGCGTCATCTAGCTTGATGTTGAACGTTTTGACGGCCCACCATGCTTTATGCTCTAGTTCCACCGGAAGGTGACATGCTTTACCGTACACCAACCTATAGGGAGACATTCCTATAGGTGTTTTGTAGGCCGTCCTGTATGCCCAAAGTGCATCATCCAACCGTTGGCTCCAATCCTTTCGATTAGGACCCACAGTTCGCTCTAGTATCTTCTTGATCTCTCTATTACTGACTTCCGCCATTCCACTCGTTTGAGGATGATAAGGTGTAGATACTCGATGAGTGACACCATACCGTTTCAGTAAAGCTTCAATGGTCTTGTTGCAGAAATGACTTCCTCCATCACTTATTAGGACCCGCGGGATCCCAAACCTGGAAAGAATGTTAGTTCTGAGGAAATCTGCAACAGTTTTAGAGTCATTAGTCCTGGTGGCCTTAGCTTCCACCCATTTTGATACATAATCAACGGCAAGTAAGATATAGAGATAGCCATTAGATTGAGGAAACGGACCCATAAAATCGATACCCCAAACATCAAATATTTCAACAGTAAGAACATAATGTTGTGGCATTTCATCCCTGCGTCCTAAGTTTCCTGATCTCTGACATTTATCACAGGCTAAGCAAAATGAATGTGCATCTTTAAAAAGTGTGGGCCAATATAGTCCAGATTCTAAGATTTTGAGTGCAGTTTTTCTAGATCCAAAGTGGCCTCCACAAGCATGGCTATGGCAGAACTCTAGGACTGACCTATGTTCAATATCAGGGACACATCTCCTAATCAATAAATCTGCACAGTGTTTCCACAAATAAGGTTCATCCCAAATATAGTGCCTAGCATGTTTCTTAAGTTTATCTTTTTGTGCACGGGGGAGGGTGGTGGGCAACTGCTTGGTGACTAAATAATTGACAATATTAGCATACCAAGGAGTACCTCCCTCGATTCTGAAGAGTTGTTCATCTGGAAACATCTCTTGAATCGCCACAGGATCTCGCTCATGTGCAATGCGACTCAAATGATCCGCCACCACGTTCTCTACGCCTTTCTTATCTTTAATCTCGATGTCAAACTCTTGAAGAAGAAGAATCCATCGGATCAGTCTTGGTTTCGCTTCTTTTTTGGCTAGGAGATACTTCAGTGCTGCATGATCAGTGTAAATAATGACTTTAGTTCGAAGTAGATAAGAGCGAAATTTATCTAAAGCAAATACAACAGCAAGCAACTCCTTTTCTGTAGTGGTGTAGTTCATCTGGGCATCATTTAAGGTTCTGGATGCATAGTAGATGGCGTAGGGCTTCTTATCCAGCCTTTTTCCGAGTACGGCTCCAACTGCATAATCAGAGGCATCGCACATTAGTTCAAAGGGTAAGGACCAATCAGGGGCACAAAGAATGGGGGCAGTGGTTAAGAGATTTTTAAGCTTCTCAAAAGCTTCCTGACAGTCTGCATCAAAGATGAAGGGTGTCTCTTTCTGAAGCAGTCGGCACAAGGGCCTTGCAATGTGGGAGAAGTCTTGGATAAATCTTCTGTAAAATCCTGCGTGACCAAGAAATGAACGGATTCCTCTCACCGAAGTGGGAGAGGGTAAGTGGCGCACAGTATCAACTTTAGATTTATCGACTTCAATTCCTCTTTCAGAGACAATATGGCCCAAGACTATCCCTTGTCTAACCATGAAATGGCATTTCTCCCAGTTAAGTACCAGATTAGTTTCGACACACCTTTGTAAGATAAGTGCTAAGTGTTCTAAGCATGCATCAAAACTATCCCCAAAGACACTAAAATCGTCCATAAATACTTCAATTATTTTTTCGACGTATTCAGAGAAAATAGAAAGCATGCATCTTTGGAAAGTACCTGGGGCGTTACATAAACCGAAAGGCATTCTTCGGTAGGCAAAAGTGCCAAAAGGACAAGTGAAAGTCGTTTTATCTTGGTCATTTTGAGCGATACAGATTTGATTGTACCCGGAATAACCATCAAGAAAGCAATAATAGGAGTGACCTGCTAACCTTTCAAGCATTTGATCAATGAAGGGCAAAGGGAAGTGATCCTTCCTAGTTGCTTTGTTCAGGCGTCGATAGTCGATGCAGACTCTGTATCCGGTCACTGTTCGCTAGGGCACTAGCTCTCCTTCACTGTTCGCAACAACTGTGACTCCACTTTTCTTTGGGACTACTTGGACTGGTGAGACCCATTTGCTGTCTGAAATTGGGTAGATGACACCACAGTCCAAGAGTTTGATGACCTCTTGTTTCACGACTTCCATCATCGGAGGATGGAGGCGACGTTGGGCTTCGCGAGAGGGCTTTGCATCATCTTCTAGTAAGATTCGATGCACACAGGTTGTAGGGCTGATTCCCTTGATATCTGACAGAGTCCATCCAATGGCTGTCTTGTACTTTGTCAAGACCTGTACCAGTCTATCTTCCTGTGACTCGGTTAGTGCAGAAGACACTATGACGGGCAGAGTGTCGTCCGAGCCAAGATAGGCATACTTTAGGTGGTCAGGCAAAACCTTGAGCTCAAGAACTGGGGCCTGAATCACTGAAGGAGGAGTGGCATTAGTACTAATTGGAAATGACGAGGGTACCTGATGATTCACCATTCTGGGGGTCTCATTTAGGGTCATGACTTCATCACAAATTCGAGGTTCTAGTTCGTAATCTGTATCCTCAACCAAGGCGTCCCCTGATTGCGTTAGGCCAACTCCTTTCTGGATTATCATGTTGAGTGTGTCTTCTCGAATTGAATCAAAATGTTTCTCTGCGAGAGAAGTGCACACGTCAACAGAAAAAGTAGTATGAGTTGCGGAACTAGGGTACCTCATGGCATCAAAAATGTTGAAGCCAATCTCCTCTCCGTCTACTTCCATAGTTAATGTTCCATTGAACACATCAATCTTTGTCTTGGCAGTTCTCATGAATGGTCTTCCCAACAGCATTAGTGGAGCTTGATTCGTAGGGGAATCCTCCATGTCTAGGACATAAAAGTCAGCTGGGAAGATGAGTTGGTTAACCTGCACAAGAACATCTTCGACGTATCCCTTAGGATACACATTAGAGCGATCGGCTAACTAATGGTCGGTCAAGATGGATGTGCTGCTAGGAGCAGCATGGATTGTTGATGACCCTGGTTCGAGAACAGTTGAACGAATTACCAAGAAAGTGGCACTTGTGGATCGGATCCCGTGGTGACCGATCAGTGGTACTGATGGCAGTGTGCTTCTCGGATTGGTCTGCATAGGGTTGGTGGCAGACATTGCTCTTTACGAGTTTGCATTTGACTACTGAGACTTTCACACACCATATTCGCCCCCAGTTTTATTAAGAAGCCTGAGAGGTAGAGGTCCTGCCTTCGATGTAGACATATATGATTGTTGCTTGGTATCAGCAGAGATTTCTGGATTTGGCTCGGTTCACACTGGGTGAGACGGTGGTTAAGGCAATGAGGCTTCATCGGTTTGCATCGAGTCTTGGGACTAAGGCTCGAGCGATGGTGGTGGTTTGAGGACTTATCATATTCCAAACTCTAGTAGATGTGGCATCTCAGATGAAGATGAGTTTGTCGGAATCCCAGCAGCAATCGAATGGTTCTGGCTACCGCCAAGAGCGTCTGGATGATGCATTTGTCAGGGAGCTTTAACGAGGGCGCTTCTAGCTTCGAGTCTTCGAAGGGAAATTGTGCAATTGCAGTGGTCGATAAGCGGGACAAATAGGATCTTGAGAGGGTCGGTTCATCTATTTTCTCGCCACCTCTACACGAGTGTTGGTGGAATACGGACCCACGCACTTTATCTCCAGAGTTTTATTCTTTTGTTGACCGGGAGTAGATCCCACTAGGTTGGGACATTGGTATCAGTACTCCGACCTAAGCTATGATTGGATCACTTATTCGGTTTGAGTAAAAAGTTTGACAATAAGACGGGTTGGATTTCCCTAGATATTTGTGATTTGGACATGATCATAGGGATGGATTAGCGAACTACCATCATGCTTCTCTTGAGTGCTTTGAAGAACCATTGCCTTCGGTATTCTTGTTTTGCCACAGTTTGTCTTCGGTGGGAACCAGAGGATACTTCCATCGGAAATTAGTTCGGCTTTGGAAGCCAGGAAATTATTGTAGAATGGTCGTTAAGGATATCAGACATGTGTGGTGAGGTTCTCGGATACCTCAGTGAGCTTAGGGAGATATCAGTGGTGCGGAAGTTTTTGGATGCATTGTAGGGAGTTTTTTGGGGTTTCCACCTCATGGGGAAATTCCGCGTACTCAACGCGTTTCACAACCCCTTTGTCGAAAGGTACCGACAGAATTGAGAGTATTGAGAGTTCAGTTGCAGAATTCAGTGGATTTGAGGGTTGCTCAATTTTGTATGCCATTGTCGGGAGCCCCAACGTTCTTGGTTGTTAAATGGATAGAACTTTGAGAGTTGGATTTGACTATAGATAGTTGGACAGTGAGCTGGTTCGGAACGAGTATCCCTTACCACAGATTTGACTAATGCCTCAGCGACATCGATGGACTTGATGCACCGAGTCTTCCAAAAGTGTTTGGCCTTAGCGACATTGATGGACTTGATGCATCGAGTCTTCTGAAAGTGTCTGGATCATTTTGGGAATCGTGTTATTGATAATATCTTTACGTGTTCATGGAGTGCGAAGGCACATGTGGAATACCTAAGCCTAGTCTTGAACAATCCCATGGGAAGTAGTGAAATACCAAGTTGAGTGAGTATTAGTTTTGGTGGACCCATGTTGGTGTTATGGGTCATATTCTTTCTACTGAGAGGACTAGTATGGATCCTCAGAGGATTGAGATGGTTTTGGATTAGCGCCAATGATAGGTCATTAATTAAGTTTGATTCAATGTTATTTAATACCGTTTATACTTGTCTTTTAATATTAAAATACCAAAAAATTGGAGAAAATAATATATTTTGTGGAATTTTTATAAAAATAAATTAATCATGGAATTCTGAGCATTTTGGCAAAAGAATCACCATAATCGGAGTTTTAACGAAAAAGATATGACTGAAATAAGGGAGACCACCAAAAATCTCTTGGAATTTCGGTGGGAAGCTAATGAAGCCCAAAAATCCAGCCACCGAGCCTAATCCAATCAGGCCTAGAAGCCCAGCCCACGTCAAGGATGATCCATTTGCTCAGCCCACTTTTCGCGGCCCAATTCCAGAAGCCCTGACCCACAGGTGACCCAAAAACTCAAGCACAGACCCACGAGGCAGCACCTGACAGCCCCAAGATTGCGTGAATAGGCGTGCGCCAAATCCTGCACATCAAGTCAGCTAGCGCTTACTGAATCACGCTTCCACACTTCGGCGAGCATGTGTCGAACTTGTGATGACTCAAAAATTCAAGAAATGTAAATTTGGAGATTTGAATGTAAAATGACGTTTTTACCACGGTATATATATTGTGGTCAAAGTTGGCTTTTTGTTTGAATTACTTGTTGCACGTTTTTCAAGGACCGTTGTGAAGTTCTCGAAACATTGAGTCCGTAGACAAGTGGCACATCGAAATCAAAGTTCGGATGTATGAGTTATGTGTCTAAGAAGTCCAGGGGCATTTTTGTAATTTTGAAGCCCAAGGGCATTTTGGTCATTTGTATCATAAGGGGTAGTTTGGTCCTTTTCTGTTGATTTTGGTGAGTCAATTTGATTTTACAGATTGGTGACAGGTGTTACCATAGTTAGTGGATTGCTGGCACCACGTGGCTTCACCTAAGGAGTACTAAGTGTTGTGCCTTGTATTTGTTTGGAATTCAAGTCCAAACTGTAAGGAGGTATTTTCAAACAAAAGAAAACTAAATAGAGAACCAATTTCATTCCAAAAACCCTAGCTAATCGTGAGAAACCCAGAAAACAGAGGAACTAAGAGGAACTAAGGGGGAAAACAGAGAAGAGAAAGGGAAGAAAAAACCTGAACCCAAACCCAGAACAGAGCCACGACCATTTCGAATTTTCGAAACAAATTCGAATACTTGAAGGTAATTAATCATTGAATTGGATGTGGAAACATGTTTATAAGAGTCCTAGGATGGTTTCTGGTTAATTAGAATTGAGAAAACGCATGAAATTGAACGGGTTTGAAAAAGGATTGAAATCGGGTCGGGTGACCCATTTGCAGACTATCGGATCAGGACGATGATAAATAGTGTTTACTGTTCATCGGCGCGTGGTTTCACCCGCAGCAGTTCTTGGCCGCGCATGGGGGCGAGTGGCAATTATTCCGAAAATGTGATCAACACACTTTTTTTTATAGTTTTCGACGTTACGGACCTAATGACACAGATTTCGAGTCGATCAAACACCGTTTCGGGGTAGTTTTGGGTGTCCGAAGTGCATAGTTCACGTTTAAATATTGTTATTCAATCTCAAATTTTGGGGGATTGTTATACGAGGTTATGTAACGGCTTAGTGACCTTAAATTGTTGTGTTTGATAGGCCGGAATATTCCCGAGACTCTTGAGGAGCGAACAGCTCGAGATTGAGCAGTTTGGATGGTGTGTGAGTGGACTTTGTTTTATAACTATGATGCATGCATAAATGTTTTAAATGCTTTATTGTATGATTTGATATCATTGCTTGATGAATTTGTGAATTTAATTATGGGTTTATGAACGAGTTTACAGATTTGCGAGAAAATTGTATTCCAAGCTTGAGACTCAATTAGATAACGATTTTGACTTGGATTTGGAGTCTAGTGTGAATACATGATTGAATTTATGGTTTTCGGATTTATGAAATGAAGTTTTGGGCTTAAGACCCTGTTGGAATTACTTTCGACTTAGAGTGTGAGTCCATGTGAATTTAAAAGAAATACTATGATTTGATGTGATTTGAATACCGATTTGATATGATTGATTTGGTGAAATCTGGATTTATGAAATGAATTTTGGACACTGTTTTATGATGGTTTTGCGAAAACTGCTTATGAAAGCTATGCCTCGGGCATAGGCCCTGTTGAAATATTTTGACTCGATTTAAGACATAAATGGTTTTAAAATGAGTTTACTGGATTTGGCGATTGTTCCACATATACCATCCTCTGTGATTTGATTGTCTCTTTCGGACGTCATATATCCTGGAGTAGTCACGATACATTACCTGGAGATGAGTAGCTCCGAGGGAGGCTCAATCTCAGGAGTGTGAGATTATGATATCCTTCGAATGTCGTAGATCTTGGAGATGATATCACCCCAGATGTCATAGATCCTGGGGATGTACGCAAATGTGAGACTCCCGAGTTTGTACGCGTAGCATTGACATCGTGACAGTTACTTGGATATTGAGGATTGGTTATATTTGTGATTCATTGATATTTATTGTCTAGATATTTTATATCATGATTTGGTAGATGATCATGAGATTTGGAGGAACATGGACCATGGGAATTTAGAAACATGTTTTGATTTTATCGGTCCACTATTTATACTTGATTGATTTTACACTATTACTCATGTTTTATGATGTGCATGCATGCTTTCTAAACTAGAGGGTAAGATTGATTTTCCTCAAGTGTATTTATAAATGTTATTTTGTCCACTCACACCTTTGATGTTTTATTGACCCTCTAGGTCGTTACATAGGTACCGAGGCCGATACCGAGGCAGAGGCATAAATATACAGTTGCGCACTTAGACAGTTTTGCAGAGTAGGATTTTGATGCGCTCTATGTACAGCCATATATGCTATGTAATACTGTTGACTAGTCAAACTTTTGTGTCAACGGTTCTGTATGGTTAGTTATCCCTAGTCTAACAATGTTTCTTGTGTTATGCTCTTATATATAAGGTTGCTTTTAGTATTTTGAGTTTGTTGTCAAACAGGAGCCGGGCCCTTCACGAATATCAAAGTGTTATCGGGATGGATCTTATCAGAACTCCAGTATTAGGACATTCCTCTGTCCAGCGGACAAAGGCCGAACCTCACTTGCACGCCCAACCATCACTTGTTGAAAGCTAATCCGCCTAACCCCCCTCTTCCCTTGACGCACCGACTCCTCCTCTACACGCCCAGCTGCTCCTAATCGAAATCATTACCTGCAAATCAGCAGGACCATGCTGAGTCATCCCCTGTAATTTTCTGCATCAAAACCAATAAAACCCTCCCAGTCACGATTTCCAATGATACGCGTTCAACTCAGGGTCTCATCTCTGAGTACTTCCCCGGGACTCAACTCAGCATCGTCCGGGTGATATCAACATGGGGTGCCTGCCCCGAATCCACCGCATCCGGGACGATATCATAAACTCGCACTCCTGATCCTGAGCCTCTCATCGAAGTCACTCATCTCAAGTAGTGCACAGTGACTACTCAAGAATCCTCGACGTCTGGAGGAGACTAACTAACTCATCCAGGATGGTATATGTGGAAACGTAACCAAATCCAGTGAAATTCATATTAAAATCATTTATGTCTCAAATCGGTTTCAACACTGTTCGATTGGGCCTCTACCCAAGACATAAACCTCACAAAAACCGTTCCACAAAATCCACCCAAAAATCGTGTCCATAATTTGTTTATAAAACTGATTTATCGTTATTCAAATCCAATTGAAATGTATTCTTTCTTTTCCATTTCCCATTGACTCTAAATCTAGTCAAATCAAGCCCAAAACTTCATTTTCACGAAAATCCGTAAAACAAGTTAGAAACCGATGATTTCAATCCACATCATCATCAATAGCTATATCAAAACATTTCAACTCAAATCATGTTATAAAGCATTTAAAACAATTATGCATGCATTTCAGTTCTAAAACAAACAGTCCACTTACACTCGGTCCACGCTGCGTGCTAAACCTCAGTGTTCTATCAATCACCAAGCTAGTCCAAAGTCTCCGAGCCTTGGAATCTTGAAGATTTTCAGGAAAACTTCCGACAGGGTTCCTAGGCGATTCCGGCCACCTAAATCCTCCCTTTTGGTCTCTGTGAGATCGTACTGTCCCTGACCGTGGCTCCTAGCTGCTCTGCCGTGCTTGCACCATCCACCACTGTCACCGTGTGTCTTTTTTTCACTCTTAACCTCTCTCAAGAAGCACAAATGGGTGAGGGAAAGATGTTTGTGGGTTGGATTTGGTTTCGGGTAACATAGATGAATGAAGAAGATGAGATGAAGATGATACAATGAACCCATAATTTTGGGGTCATGGACCAATTAGATGAGTGACACTTGTCACTCATCAATTGGTCCATTTGAGATATTTTAACCAATCCAATAATGCCAACTGTACAATTCCTAGTAAAACGTGAATAATGCTGATTTTCTTCCGTGACCCATAACTTTCCCGTCGAACGTTCGATTTTGACGTGCCACCTGTCTATGAACTCGTGATGTCTCAATCTACGTAACGGGCCTCAATCAAAGTCCAAATAGTGTCCCAGGTTAAAAGTCAACATTTTTCCTAACTAGGGGCAAAACAGTCTTTTCACATTAAATTTCTGAATTTACATTTAATTGAAAGTTTGAGGTGTTACAAGAGAGACAGAGAGAGGTTGTGAGGTCAAGAGAGACTAAGTGAGACAATGGAGGTGGCAGAGTCACAGTGGCTGGCCGGGAACCCAAAAAATAGGTAAGTCGTATGTGTGTTCGCTTTCGAATTTGTGTTTTGGATGGTTGTGAGGGTGTTCTGAGGCCATGGTTTTGTTCCTTAAGCTTGTACGAGGCTGTAAGGACCAAAATGGAAAGGTTTGGACGCTGGAAGGAGCTTACCTGGGAGCTAGAAGGAGCTTACCTGGGAGCTGGAAGCTTGGCCATGAAGGATTCGAGCTTGGCTCAACATTTTCAGGTATGGTTTCTCATATTTAACACCGAAGGACGATTTCTGGGTAGATTATGATTAGAATGGTGAAAGAATGGAATGTTTTAGTTGAGAATCGATAGAGAACTGACAGGGTCAAACTTACGGGTCGAATGACCCGTTTCAGGCCACGTGGTAACTTATCAAGGGTTGTCAGGTTGACGTGGCAGTGATGACGTCAGTAGGTGACATCATCCTGACGTCAGCAGTGACACGTGGCACGTGTCAGAGATACGTGGCCACGTGGCACAAATTAGAGGTTGCCACGTGGTAGATGTCAGAAGCTATCAGGTTGTCGGGCTAACGTCAACATTGACCAGCATTGACTAGCGTTGACCAAACTTTGATTTAGCCCGTGTGGGCACGATTTTTGAGGTCAAATTAATCTTGTTTGAACGTTTACGACTTCCTGAATCCAATGGTGGTGGTTTCAAATCGATCAGAGATCGTTTTGGTGGTGTTTTGGAGATTTTTCTCCTCGGGAAGCTTGTTCAGGACTCATTTTATGTTTCGGGGTTTTTGGGGGGTTTATTATATGGACTTGCATAGATTGATAGTGACCCTTGGTGTGATTTGGACAGGCTCAGACATCCCGGAGGCTTTGGATTGGCTAACAGCTCATGTTTTGAGCGAGCGGTGGTACGGTGAGTGGACTTTTGATTTCCTAACTCTATGCATGCATTTTTATATGTTTTTTTTTATTGATTTCTAATGAGGATTGCTTGATGATTGGTTACAAATTCATAAATCACTGGGCCCACGACCCAAATTCATAAATCAACTGGGCCACTGGCCCGATTTCATTAAGCAATTTGGGCCCCCGGCCCGATTACGAACTCAAATGGATCCCAAGTCCGAGGTTTCCAAAACAATTGGGTCTCATGCTCGAGTTCATCTTTCCAATTTCAAAACTATTTTCTCACATTATTCATATAACCACAAACACGTAAAACCACAATAAAACCATCAGCCTCGATATACGTGCAATACGGAAAACATCTCGAAATACGTGCAACATACTCGAAATCGATAATCACAATCACCATCATGGATAATCACATACTCGAAATACGTGCAACATCTCGAAATACGTGCAACATACTCGAAATCGATAATCACATATAACACAGTTAAGTATGCATAGGATTTATAAAAACAAAGTCCACTCACAGACCGTCCAACGGTGCGCCTCGATACGCGTGCCATAGGACTTCACGGGCCACACCACTATCATCAGGACTTCCAAACCTGTCCAAATCACATTAGAGGGTTACTAACCTCTTCATTAAACTCCTATTAAAGTCCCGTAATTTTCCCGAATTTTTAACTATTTTTAAACCCGATTTAAAACCTTCGGACGTCCCGAACAATATCGAAGCAGTGTCTGATTTCCTCGAAACCAGTGCCAAAATGTTCGTTACATCGAATAGATTAAAAGTCATGTTGAAAGTTTCCCCAAAATACCCCTCAAGTGCCCCCACGCACCGTTTAAACCCCCTGCGCGTGAAACCCACGCGCGGGGTACTGTTCATCGTCACTAACCTTTGTTCAGACCGGTTCAGCCCGGTTTGGTCGAACCGAACCGGCGGTCCCGGTTCAATGTCATATTTTGTTCAATTTTCGTCCAATTTCAATCTTTTCAAGTCCTAAAGCTTCACATTGTTATTTCCTATCGATCTACACAGTTTAAACAAGAATTTTAGATCGAGATCGTACCTTCTGACCGATCATTCGAACCGGCCAAAAACCTTCGTCGTGTTCTCAGTCGTCTGGCCAACTCCAGCCTTAGTTTTTGTCCCAATAGTTTCCTTTGACCCTCCAAGTCAAAACCCAATCCATCAATTCGATTGAAAACTAAACATTCATGAATTACCATTTTCGACTTTAAATTTACCTTTTACTAGTTTGACGGCCACCGTCCACGGACGAGCTTCATTCCACGTTAGAACCACTCTTGGTAACCTCCTGAACGTCCCAAGAGCAACTAAATCGGTTAACAAACTCCTTAAGCCAAATCACGATTTTTGAGCTGAAACCGGGCTCACGGTTTCTGGCCCCCCGCCACCACCACCGTCCACGACAGTCATCATGGTTGCCACTACTAGCCTCGCCTGCCCTCACGCTCCAACTCTCATTCACAACCTATAAGCATTGGATGAGATCTTGAGGGTTCATGGGTGAAGGTTCAAGGTCCTTGGAGAAAATTGTCACAGGAAGGGTGGTGTTGTTCGAATAAGGGGAAGATGGTGATCAGATAAGAGAGAATGGAGGGTGCAGATTCAATCTTAAGAAAGAGATGTTGAGATTAAAAGAAGGAAATAAATTATATTTTAAATAATTAATGGAAACATGATCCAGATTTTAGGGAGTGTGGGGATGAGTGACACTTGGCACTCATCCAAGGGTCCAGATTCATCGATCACTATTCACTAATTTTAATATTATTTTAATCGAAACCTCGGTTCGTTTGTTTAACCGATCTCAAACCCGTGACCATAACTTTCCCGTTCGATATCCGATTTCGGTGTGCCGCCTGTCTATGGATTCGTATCGACTCGAACTACGTAACGATCCTTGGCCTTTGTCCATTGCACCTCCCGGGTCAAAAGTCAACATTTAGCCCTTTTTTAACCAAATTACCAAAATGCCCCTCGACTTCCGAACGTCATAACTTTTTCCTCGAACGTCGGAATCGAACGTGCTACCTGTCTATGAACTCGTGACGTCCTGAACTACTTCACGGTCATTGGTCAAAGTCCATTTGACCGTTCGAATAAAAAGTCAACGTTTTACCCACGATCAGGGGCAAAACGGTCATTTTGCATCGTTCGTCCGATTTCGCCCAACTAATCACCGATTACCCTCACTAAACATGATTAGTTACCAATCTAATCCCGGAATTCGGGACGGGTCGTTACAGAGGTCCCATGTATTGATTGACGGATTTCGGGCTAGTGCCCAAATGGTTTTATGGTTCATGACGGTTTATGGGGACCGGGCATGAACCCTAGAAATGGTTTTCGAATGCATGCATATGTTTTTAATGAAGGGCATAAAGGTCTTTTATGAAATGTTTTTATAAAATAATTGTTTTGTCCACTCACAGTTTTTGTATTTTGAATGCCCTTCAGGTTGATCACGGATGCGGCTGTAGCAGAGACGAGACATCATATTTCTCCTTCGGATCCTGGCACCCTCTGATAGCCCCAGTTGGGCAAAGGATGAAAATATCCTTGGTCTGACACTTCGTGTCAGACTGGAGCATGCACGTCCCATGCTAATCCCGAGGGATTTGGGACGAGTCCTGTCACCCCCCCCTAACTACCACCACCACTAACACCACCGTAAACGCCACCAGCACCGCTACCACCGCTACCACCACCACAACATCATTACAATCACCACCACCACCACACAACTACCTTCGCCATCACTACCAACCCATTAATGTCGTCATCACCACTACCAACCCATTAATGTCTTCGCCACCAACACCACATAACTGCCGCTACTGTCACCACCACAACCAACATGTCATCACTACCACCATCACCACCTGTAAGACCCGTGTCCTGGAGGGGGAATGGTCTGGGAGAGCATGGTGGTGTGCCTTAAAGGTGTAGGCACACACCTATCTAGCACTAGGCCTTTTGGGAGCTCAAGTGGATTTGGGGGGATTGGAACCCCAAAGTTAAGCGAGTTGAGGCTGGTGCAATTCCATGATGGGTGACCCCTTGGGAAGTTACACCATGAGCTCCCGAAAACAAAACCGTGAGGGCGAGCCCTAAAACGGAAAATATGGTGTTAGATGAGTCGGGTCGTGATCGAGTAGGGTCGGGTCCTGACAATTTGGTATCAGAGCCAGACCCTGATCGGTAAGTGTGCTAGCGAGGACGCTGGGCCCTAAGGGGGGTGTGACAGGACCCGTCCCAACTGGACGTTGATAACCATGCTCGGTCCTGCTCCCGTCTGACAAGTCAATTGAAGTCCCGAAACTACCCTTCAACACCTGCCAGACAAGGGACAATTGAAGTCCCGAACGTCGTACCACGGCCTGGAGGGTCACAAAAACATCAAAGGTGTGAGTGGACCAAAATGATATTTTATAAAAATGTTTACCAAAACACATTCTTACCGTCCAGTTTTCACAAGCATGCATGCATATCATAAAACATGAGTAATAGTACGAAATCATTCAAGTATGAACAGTGGACCGATAAAATCAAAACATGTTTTCCCATGGTCCGTAAAACTCATGTTCACCAACTCAGTTCATGTTATAAAGAATCTTGTTATAAAACATCTAGACACAAATATCAATAAATCATAATACCACCAATCATCAATATCCAATTCAAATAACCCGTCACGATATCAATGCAACGCGTGCAAACTCGGTGTCTCACGTCCGAGTACATCCCCCAGGATCTACGACGACTTGGGGGATATCAACTCCAGGATCAACGACGTCTGGAGGATATCATCATAATCCCACGCTCCTGAGAGTGAGCCTCCCTCGGAGATATTCATCTCCATGCAGTGGTTCGTGACTACTCCAGGATATACGACGCCTGGAGGAGACTATCAAATCACAGCGGATGGTATATGTGGAACAGTCACCAAATCCAGTAATCTCATTTGAAAATCATTTATGTCTCAAATTAAGTCAAAAACATTTCAGTAGGGCCTATGCCCGAGACATAGCTTTCACAAAGCAAGTTCCACAAATCCATCATAAAACAGTGTCCAGAATCCACTTTATAAATCAAAATCATCAATTTAATCATATTCACATGTGACTCCAAATCCAAGTAAAAATCACTATCCAATTGGGTCTCAAGCCCAAAATATCATTTTCACGCAAATCCATACGTTCGCAACCTCAGTTGTCATTTTCATATAAATCCATGAAATCAATCCTTGACTCATAACCCGAGTCAAATATCATTTTCAATCCCTGACTCATAACCCGAGTCAAATCATTATTTTAAATCCCGGGCCTAAGCCCAAAACATCAATTTCATAATTTCTCGAAAATCTTGCCAAAAATAATATAATAATCCAGAAAATCGAGATATCACCCGATTGAAACATCAATCATGCAAAAGCATATAAAATCGTATAATAAAGCATTTAAATCATATATGCATGCATCACGGTTAGAAAACAAAGTCCACTCACACACACCGTCCAAACGACCCGCTTCCGAACTGTGCGTTTTTCTGTAATTTCTGGAAATCACAATTCCTGTCCAAAATCATTAATGAGGGTCACTAACATCTCAAAATACCTCATATAATTTTCCCAATTTTTCTGGAATTTAAATACATATTTTAAACGTAAATCAAAACTTCGGATAAGCGGAACTTTATCGAAACGATATCCGATTTCCTCGAAATCAGTGTCAAAATGTTCGTTACACTGAGAGGATTCAAAGTCATGTTGACCTCACCTTGAAACAAGGCCTCACGCGCCACCCAAAGTGGTTGCACGTGAAACCCACGCGCCTTGCTGTAGTGTCGTCGTCCTCGCCCGTTTCACTGCAATTCGGGTCCTGCAACCCGCGAGACGACCCAGTTCATTTCCTATCAATTCAACACTAATTCTTTCAATTGAACATTCATTTAGCTTCTATTTAAGTCTAATTAGAGGTCTGTAAACTCAATTACACGATGGCTTACCTAAATCCGTCAAATCGAAGATGAACTTTCGAAGAACCTCTAAGCACTGTTCATCCTTCAAAATTCATCAACATCACTCGATTTCTTTCAATTGATCCACCCAGTAGCATCAGTGGATCATGGGAAACCGTTTCCCCACTTCAATTTCGTCGTTTGATCACTCAATGATCACGACTCAACCTCGACACAAGCTTACTGTTACCAGGCCCGTTCAGAGTCAATTGGGCCTCAATTTCCTTCGTTCTTGATGTGGATCGACTCGTCACAACCTCAGGAAGCTAATTCCAAGCTCAATTTCGATCCTCAGAGCTCAACTCTCAACAATCGAATTTTCCCCCCAAAATTCCAAACTTTTGATTTCCAGATCCAGCTCTCTCTCAATCCCTCGTGTTTCCCAGTTAATTCAGTCTCACTAATCTCTCAATTTTCTCCTCAAAACCGGTTGTGGAAGGGAGCTCAATTCTCTCAATTTCTGCTTCCAATTTGTTCACGGTTTGAAGACAAAGAAGATGATTAATGGGGATTAAAATGATTAAGTGTAATTAATAAATAATAGAACATAATGATGGTGTTTTCCCCAAAACATAGAGCTGATTTGTGGCCATAAAACAAGGGATGGGTGACACTTGTCACTCATCCAGGTATGCTCAATCATTGGTCACTATTCACAATAAAATAATATTTTAATCGAAATCCCGGTTCGTTCGGTTAATCGATTTCGTTCCCATGACCACAACTTCGTCATCGAATCTCCGATTTCGGCATGCCGCCTGTTATTGGATTCGTATCGACTCGACCTACGTAACGGTCCTTGGCCCTCGTCCATTGGACTTCCCGGGTCCAAAGTCAACATTTGGCCCTTTTTCCACCATATTACCAAAATACCCCTCAACTTCCGAACGTTATAACTTCTTTCTCGAATGTCGGAATCGAACGTGCCACCTGTCTATGAACTCGTGACATCCCGAACTACGTCATAGTCATTGGTCAAAGTCCATTTGACAGCCCAAACTAAAAGTCAACAATTTGCCCACGTCTAGGGGCAAAACGGTCATTTTGCACATTTCGTCTGATTTCACTCAACTAATCCCAGATTAGTCATTCTAAACCATAATTACTTAATATTTAATCCCGATACTCGGGACGGGTCATTACAACCTTCCCCCCTGAAAGAATTTCGTCCTCAAAATTCCAACTATCCTTATTCCATATCCACCTTGTGGAAAACAAATGGGCCTCACAACACGTGTACACTTGTACACCCACTAACCAACACAAAAACTCGTCTGCACTCAGACATCTCATCACAGACTCACGTCGTACTGACTACACTCGACCACCTCGAGTGCAATTGATCACCTGAAAGTGACAATGTCGTCATTAAGCTGACTCCTTCAACTTGACGATTCCTCTTAATCACTAATATTTCCTGACCTCCGCTCCCATCTGGAGTCACCAAGTCTCACTTGTCAGTCCATGCTGACACTACTAGCCAAACTGTCACCACTAAGCTTTACCACCCTAGTAAAGCTCCAATCATCAACCAACCAGTGACATCACCTCGTACTACAACTCCCTCAATGTAGTGTAAGATCAACAACATGATCTCACCTCGTAGGGCAAGCTCAATCCTACGAAAAATACCAACCTTAGTATCCACAACTGTCACCCCCTCAGCGATCCAAGATGCTGGTAAGGTCACGGCATGATAACGTCTCGCAAAGCAACTTGTGGTCACACTAACCACCAACTCACTCATCCTGAGTATACGCATACCGTCATCTCACTTAATCAGACGGTGTAACTAGAACACGTTGAACACCAGCCTAGCAGTGATCACACATCTCAACACTAGAGTTTCACTAGCCATCCATGGCTAAGAGCACCTGCTCATACAATCACTGAATTCATCAAAATCACTCTTCCCAGTCCATCGTGTTCAATGTCCAGTTCACGTTCACAATCAAAACCAATGGTATCGGAACTAAGCCAATCACCAACACGTTCACCAACATACTACTGGTATACCTAATATACCGTCACCAGGCACCACCAGTCTACCCGGTATCATACGTCACTCCTAATCACGTAGTCCCATACGTACCATTCCGACTCGCGCCTACCAAGGCGTACCGACTCATGCCAACTGGAATCAAATCTCGCCCACGTCTACTAAGACGAATCAACTCTGAACCTCTCGGTTACCAATTCAAATGAGATGGAACCAATCCCATCATTCACAACTCTAAGGTTGACCAAATTTGACCCCTTAGGAAACCTACTCGCTCGAGTAATACACTAAACGGGATTCACCTCAAAAGGAAGTTCAGTCTCATTATCTTTAACTCAAATAGTCAAATAAGAGTGATAAACTCTCTACCCATCTGGATCATCAAAATCACGATCCAGATCCATCACTACGTCACCCGACTATGAACGTCACGATCCTCGATCGTCACGCCGCCCAAAGTCCTCAACATCGCAATCCAGATCCACCTAGGATCCATACACCACTGGTACCTCCCATGTACCGGCACTAGGTATCAAGTACCATCATCCATATGATACTACAAATCGTACACCAAGCATGATCCTACAACTGGACCCCAGTAGTCCAAATGATCAAAATCAAGTATTACTCCAATCCCATGGAGTTCCATTAAAATCAGGATTCCACTTATCCTTACGTTATCAAAAATTTTAACTCTCAGCTTAGTATATCGGCTACCTCGCTAGCCGTACCGAAATAATACCCGACCCGACTCTAAGGTCGTAATCTCAAAGTCTCCTGACTATCACCTTCACATACAATAGGCCTTTCTATTTCTCATCCTTTACCATTCCCGATGGTCGTCCTTTTCAGAAGTATGACCTCCACATACTCGACCCATAGATCAATATGGTCGATCCCAAACCATGTAGGGAAAAGTAAAACTCCTGAGGGTTTAGCTATCATCAGCCATCTTTGTCCTATGCTGCACAACAACACCTCACCAAATCACAACTCTCATAATGACACATCAATGTGTCCACATGAAAGAACCTCTATTTCTTCTGGGATTCACACTAACCCCGGCCACTACCAACACTTATGTCACAAGTCTACTCTAGTCGACCAACCCTAACATTACGAATTTTTCTTTTAGGATAGTCAACACATTCATCAAGCACATCACATACCCATCCGTAGATGTAGGCACACCAACATGTTATCATAACCAATCCAACTGTGGTCAGAATACCTGTCTTATCAACTCACAGTCATAACCGGCTCATCCGGAGCCCTCATATCACATCAGGACTCATTCCGAGTCCTAAACCAACTCCAGACTCCTACTGAGTCCAAGTCTAATGTCTCGACTCCTCTCGAGTCCGAATTCAATCTTGACTAACGTTAATGCCACCACTGGCATATCCGGTCACCTAGCAAATACCCCTAGGTGGACCACATCCTTTCCAAAATCTCTCAGCACACACTAAACCATTTCCGGACTCCCTCTGAGTCCAATTCGATATCCAAATTCCAAAGGTCACTCATCCGACTCCCCATCCTCGGGTCAAGTTTATCCTGGGCCCAACATGCCCATCCACATACCATACCATTATAAAAAATAACCATCCGGACCAACACTAGTCCGACACAACCAAAACACAGGATACAATATTACAACACAAGTGTATATCACAAACTATTTACAAAGTATCGCGAAACCAGGTATCAATACAATTACTTTGAACTACTTTCAAGTCGATAGGGGCAGTTCCTTCGCAAATGCCCAAGTTTCCTACAAAAGTGACAGGGGGCAGTGCTAAGGCGACTTTCTCCACCACGCCGCTTACCTGTCAACTGGGTTGAAGTTCCACTCGAATGAACACCCACCGGGGGTCGCGACACAAGGGAGTGAAGACTAACTCACTTCGATGTTTCCTGACTTATCAGTTCAATATCCTGACGCTCTCGGCGTCGTCCAGAGCTCAAAGATTGTTCTTGCACAGGTAAAATAGCCTCCACTCGAATAGCAGCATCTGATAATTCCCTCAGGGTAGAATACGAGCCCACAGTCACGGCACCTCGTATTGCATTCCTCAATCCCTGCTCAAACTTTCGACATTTATCCTCCTCATTTGCCACATACAGTGGAGCGAAACTAGATAAGTGCAAAAATTTTTGTTCATAATCGACCACTGACAGATTCCCTGGCTGCAATTGGAGGAACTCAACCTCTTTAGCGTTCCGAAATGAGCGAGGGTAAAAATGATCTAAAAATCGCTCTCAGAAAGCCTCCCATGCCAAGGTACGGGCATCCCATCTAGTCAACTGTAAACTATGCCACCACCTGTATGTATATCCATCCAAAAGAAAAGTGACTAATGACACCATGTCCTCCGGGGGACACCTCATAACTTCAAAAATCCTTTCCAAGTGAGTAATCCAATCATCGGCACTATCCGGGCCCGAATCACCACGAAACACAGTGGCTCCTAACCGTCGAGCTCTATCAATATCAGGGCCTTCTCTAACACTATCCTCATCCCACTCATCTTCAGGCCGTGCACGGGGCACACGTCTCGGAGGCATGACGTAACAACCGAAATCAGTAACCAAATGCTCTAATACCACTTTGACAGGACCCGTCCCAACTGGACGTTGATAACCATGCCCGGTCCTGCTCCCGTCTGACAAGTCAATTGAAGTCCCGAAACTACCCTTCAACACCTGCCAGACAAGGGATAATTGCATTGATTTCTACTGCTACCTCCGCTTCTCGATCAGACCGAACGTCGTACCACGGCCTGGAGGGTCACAAAAACATCAAAGGTGTGAGTGGAAAAAAATTACCTTTTATAAAAACGTTTACCAAAACACATTCTTACCCTCCAGTTTTCACAAGCATGCATCCATATCATAAAACATGAGTAATAGTATGAAATCATTCAAGTATGAACAGTGGACCGATAAAATCAAAACATGTTTTCCCATGGTCCGAAAAACTCATGTTCACCAAATTAGTTCATGTTATAAAGCATTTTGTTATAAAACATCTGGACACAAATATCAATAAATCATAATACCACCAATCCTCAATATCCAATTCAAATAACCCGTCACGATATCAATGCAACGCGTGCAAACTCGGTGTCTCACGTCCGAGTACATCCCCCAGGATCTACGTAGTCTGAGGGGATATCAACTCCAGGATCAACGATATCTGGAGGATATCATCATAATCCCACGCTCCTGAGAGTGAGCCTTCCTCGGAGCTACACATCTCCATGCAGTGGTTCGTGACTACTCCAGGATCTACGACGTCTGGAGGAGACTATCAAATCAAAGCGGATGGTATATGTGGAACAGTCACCAAATCCAGTAATCTCATTTGAAAATCATTTATGTCTCAAATTAAGTCAAAAACATTTCAATAGGGCCTATGCCCGAGACATAGCTTTCACAAAGCAAGTTCCACAAATCCATCATAAAACAGTGTCCATAATCCACTTTATAAATCAAAATCATCAATTTAATCATATTCACATGTGACTCCAAATCCAAGTAAAAATCACTATCCAATTGGGTCTTAAGCCCAAAATATCATTTTCACGCAAATCCATGCGTTCGCAACCTCAGGTGCCATTTTCATATAAATCCATGAAATCAATCATTGACTCATAACCCGAGTCAAATATCATTTTCAATCCCTGACTCATAACCCGAGTTAAAACATTATTTTAAATCCCGGGCCTAAGCCCAAAACATCAATTTCATAATTTCTCGAAAATCGTGCAAAAAATAATATAGTAATCCAGAAAATCGAGATATCACCGGATTGAAACATCAATCATGCCAAAGCATATAAAATCATATAATAAAGCATTTAAATCATATATGCATGCATCACGGTTAGAAAACAAAATCCACTCACACATACCGTCCAAACGGCCCGCTTCCGAACTACGCGTTTTTCCATAATTTCTGGAAATCACAATTCCTGTCCAAAATCATTAATGAGGGTCACTAACATCTCAAAATACCTCATATAATCTTCCCAATTTTTCTGGAATTTAAATACATATTTTAAACGTAAATCAAAACTTCGGATAAGCGGAACTTTATCGAAGCGATATCCGATTTCCTCGAAATCAGTGTCAAAATGTTCGTTACACTGAGAGGATTCAAAGTCATGTTGACCTCACCTTGAAACAAGGCCTCACGCGCCCTCACGCGCCGCCCAAAGTGGCTGCGCGTGAAACCCACGCGCCTTGCTACAGTGTCATCTTCCTCGCCTGTTTCACTGCAATTCGGGTCCTGCAACCCGCGAGACGACCCAATTCATTTCCTATCAATTCAACACTGATTCTTTCAATTGAACATTCAATTAGCTTCGATTTAAGTCTAATTAGAGGTCTGTAAACTCAATTACACGATTGCTTACCTAATTCCGTCAAATCGAATATGAACTTTCGAAGAACCTCTGAGCACTGTTCATCCTTCAAAATTCATCAACCTCACTCGATTTCTTTCAATTGATCCACCCAGTAGCATCAGTGGATCATGAGAAACTGTTTCCCCACTTCAATTTCGTCGTTTGATCACTCAATGATCACGACTCAACCTCGACACAAGCTTACTGTTACCAGGCCCGTTCAGAGTGAATTGGGCCTCGATTTCCTTCGTTCTTGATGTGGATCGACTCGCCACAACCTCAGGAAGCTAATTCCAAGTTCAATTTCGATCCTCAGAGCTCAACTCTCAACAATCGAATTTTCCCCCCAAAATTCCAAACTTTTGATTTCCAGATCCAGCTCTCTCTCAATCCCTCGTGTTTCCCAGTTAATTCAGTCTCACTAATCCCTCAATTTTCTCCTCAAAACCGGTTGTGGAAGGGAGCTCAATTCTCTCAATTTCTGCTTCCAATTTGTTCACGGTTTGAAGACAAAGAAGATGATTAATGGGGATTAAAATGATTAAGTGTAATTAATAAATAATAGAACATAATGATGGTGTTTTCCCCAAAACATGGAGCTGATTTGTGGCCTTAAAACAAGGGATGGGTGACACTTGTCACTCATCCAGGTGTGCTCAATCATTGGTCACTATTCACAATAAAATAATATTTTAATCGAAATCCCAGTTCGTTCCATTAATCGATTTCGTTCCCGTGACCACAACTTCGTCGTCGAATCTCCTATTTCGGCATGCCGCCTGTCATTGGATTCGTATAGACTCGACCTACATAACGGTCTTTGGCCCTCGTCCATTGGACTTCCCGGGTCAAAAGTCAACATTTGGCCCCTTTTCAACCAAATTACCAAAATACCCCTCAACTTCCAAACGTCGTAACTTCTTCCTCGAATGTCGGAATCGAAAGTGCCACCTCTCTATGAACTCGTGACATCCCGAACTACGTCACAGTCATAGGTCAAAGTCTATTTGACCGCCCAAACTAAAAGTCAACATTTTGCCCACGCCTAGGGGCAAAACGGTCATTTTGCACATTTCGTCTGATTTCACTCAACTAATCCCAGATTAGTCATTCTAAACCATAATTACTTAATATTTAATCCCAATACTCGGAACGGGTCATTACAGGGTGGATTGTAAGACCCGTGTCCTGTAGGGAACAGTGAACAATCCTACATTCCTACGAGGGGGAATGGTCTATGAGAGCATGGTGGTATGCCTTAAATGACAGGACCCATCCCAATCCCCCCGGGATTAGTGCGGGATGACCCTGCTCCCGTCTGACACGGAGTGTCAGACAAGGGATAATTTCGACCTTTGTCCTCCCGGGCTATCAGAGTACGCCAGGATCCGGAGGAGGCATGTGATATCTCGGTCTCTGCTACAGTCCACATCCGATGTCAACCTGAAGGGCAGTCAAAACATTAAAAACTGTGAGTGGACAAAACAAGAGTTTATAAAAACATTTAATAAGAAGACATTTGTACCCTCCACTAAAAAGCATGCATGCATTCGAAAACCATTTATCCAAAACAAACCATATGTGGGACTAAGCCCAAAGCAGATATAAATCAAGGTCGAAATGACCACAATGAAAACGACCATACGGGCCACTGCCCAAATCCATACGGGACTCGGCCCCAAACCATAAAGAAACCAAGTACACGAGCCACTGCTCAAATCCTGTGCACACCTGTACACACCACATATCATATATCATATATTCATCACATACATATATATAAGTCACACAACCAATCCTATCACGGTATCCAAAGCCACGCGCATGCTACCCAGGCCTCAATCCGAGTCTTCTCAAAGTCAAGATCAATGTCCGTAGACCACTGACCCTACCCGAGGTAATAGTAATCATAGCCTTCCTGAGAGTAAGGAACCCAACTGGGGGGTGACTCCACTCAGTCGGTGCTCCGTGACTACTCCGGGGTCCACCCAGGCCAACGGCCCTCCCCGGAGGAGATAATAGAAGTAAAGGAAGGTAGACGAACATATATATACATAACATAAACATTCATGACCGGTTCCCCTGAACCGTCATGATCCATCATATCCATAATCAGGTAACATGCCGGTTCCCATAAACCGTCATGTACCGTAATAACATAACAAGGGTTCATGCCGGTTCCCATAAACCGTCATGAACCACGATACCACAACAAGGGTTCATGCCGGTTCCCATAAACCGTCATGAACCTGGGAATCCATTTAAGGTTCCCTGACCTGAAATCAAAACCGTAAAGTGACTGGGTCTCGTACCCGAACATAGGACACCAACTGGGCACCGTGCCCGGAATCTGAGGTCATATGCCCGAGACAAAACCAAATGGGTTTCATACCCGAGTTTAGCCTTTTAGAAATCCAACACCATTTCATTTAAATCAATAAAGAAATACAGACCCGTATAAGCACCGTATAAGGCCGAAACCTCGAAATAGTGCTTATACGTAACCACATAGAAATGCACCCATGGCATCATCAAACAAGTAATAAAACATATAATAAACATTTATGCATGCACCAATTTAGAAAACAAGGTCCACTCACAGACCGTCCGAGCTGCCGCCTCAATTTGCGTGCCATACGGCTCCCCGAGCCGATCACCGTCACCGGGACTCCCAAACCTGTCCAAATCGTAATAGAAGGTTACTAACTAATTAATTAACCTCCTACCAAAGCCCCGTAATTTTCCCGTATTTTTAACTATTTTTAATCCCGAACCTAAACCTTCCGATGCCCCGAAACATCTCGAGACGGTGTCCGATCGACACGAAACTAGTCCCAAAATGTTCGTTACATCGAATAGATGATTTCGTATGTTGGAACCTTCCCAGATTCCCTGCCACGCGCCGCCTGAAGTGGCTGCGCGTGGGCTTCACGCGCCTGCTGCAGTACCTGCTGACGTCATCGCTGACGTCAGCATGACGTCATCACTGACAGCCCCTGACAGTGACACGTGTCACGCTCCCATTGGCCCACTGTCTGACATGTCAGTCTGACATTGTCAGATCTGACATGATGACGTCATCCCTGACATGATGACGTCATCAGGATGACGTCATCAGTCATCCCCCACATCGGTCAGACCGGTCCGAACCGGTCCGGTCCGGTTTTTCTTGCAACTTGGACCGGCGTAACCGGTCCAGGTCTCCTTCTCCCTCATTTTCGGTCCGTTTGCTTCGATTCCAACTCCTAAATTCCTATTTCTTCATTTCCTATCAATCCTAATTAACTAAACAACCTAAAACCTACGAAATCCGACCGGTCCAATTTGAACCTCACAGTTCAATTTTTCCCGATCAGTCTACACGGCTTCTCGGCCGTCAACCACCACCAAAACCTTCCTAAAATGTCCCTAGCAACCTAATGGACTCATTAAAACCATTAAAAACTAACCATAACAACGAAAATGGAAAAATGGATCAAAATGGGCTAACCGGGTACCCGTTCGGGTTTCTCCTCCTCTCGCCGCCGTGGGCGGCGGTTCAGGCCTCCAAGCCGGCCACCTCGGCTCCCTCGATCTCCCTGGTCCTCTGCCTGGTCATGGGTGATGGTTGGCTGGGTTTGGGTTGCACGGGAATGAGAGAAAATGGTGAGATCGGGTGGGTTGTGTTTGAACGAAGAAAATGAAAATGCACGGTGAAGTGCATGTATGTAATGTGTTGTCCAGTGGATGAGTGACACTTGTCACTCATCCATTGGTTGCTAAAAAGCAACTGGTCCCACTAAAGACAAACTGCACTTTTTGTCTCGTAAAACGTGCTGTCGTGAATAGTCCGGGAACTTCCGTGAACCGTAACTTCGCCGTCGAACGTCCGAATTCGACGTGTCGCCTGTCTACGGATTCGTATCGTCCTTATCTACGTAACGGTCTTCGGCCCTCGGCCATCGGACCTCCCGATCAAAAAGTCAACTTTTGACCTCCTATTCACCCAAATTACCAAAATGCCCCTAAACTTCCGAACGTCATAACTTCTTCCTCGAACGTCGGAATTGAACGTGCCACCTGTCTATGAACTCGTGACGTCACGAACTATGTCACGGTCATCAGTCAAAGTCCATTTGACTGCCCGATTAAAAAGTCAACGTTTTGCCACCATCAAGGGCAAAACGGTCATTTCGCACCGTTCGTCCGATTTCGCTCTACTAATCACGGATTAGCCTCACTAATCGTGATTAGTCACTAATCTAATCTAGGAATTTGGGACGGGTCGTTACATTAAAGGTGTAGGCACACACCTATCTAGCACTAGGCCTTTTGGGAGCTCAAGTGGTGTGGGGGGATTGGAACCCCAAAGTTAAGTGAGTTGAGGCTGGTGCAATTCCATGATGGGTGACCCTCTAGGAAGTTGCACCATGAGCTCCCGAAAACAAAACCGTGAGGGCGAGCCCCAAAACGGACAATATGATGTTAGATGAGTCGGGTCCTGACCGAGGAGGGTCGGGTCCTAACACCACCATTGTCGCCGCTACCCCCACCACTATCTTCACCCTATCACACCCCCAATATCTCTATTATTAAAATTTCCATGTCATTTCAAAATTTATATTTGGAAATTATTGTCTAATGAATATTTACATTTTTTTTCTTTTACACATTTGTACGAAACAAATTTTTCCTTTTTATAAAATCATATTCGGAGTAAACTACCACATATTCTCATATATGAAAAACGTAAAATCTTTTTGTTGTTCTTATTTTACAAAATAATATTTTAAAATTCAATTTGCAAAACGATAACAAATGTAATCTTATAAAAATAGGTATTTCTAAATAATACCTTTTTTTAATAAATAGATATACTAGCCTCATTGTAGGCGGCTCTACGCCTGCGCGAGGAGCGCATCATCTTTCGTTACCTGAGATTACGTTATTTTCTATTTACAATTCTCAAGTATAAAAATGATCAAATCATATAATAGAATTGGATAATGTATCAACTAAATTTACATCACAAATATGTCTAATTAGGGAGATTTTGAATTTTCCTTTACATAAAAAAAATGCCTACATCAAAAATGAAAATTCAAAACCTCTCTAACTAGACATATTTGTTATGTAAATTTAGTTTATACATGATCCAATTTTATTATGTGATTTGGTCATTTTTATATTTGAGAATTTTAAATAGGAAATAACGTAATCTAGCGTAACAAAAAATGGTGCGCGGAACCGCCTGCAGTGAGACTAGTTTTCCCAAAATCCACCCCAACTTGATTTCCCTTCCACTGGACCTCACTTTCCTCCCACATGACTGTGAAACGAAGGGGTATAATGGTCAATTTTGTCAATAAGTGTGCTAAATCTTAATTGATGAATTGAACATAATGAAATGTCATAGGCGAATTAAATTATGTAAAACAAATATTTACAGGGATGAGACATGTGAGTAAAGTGCTTCATCAAAGGTAGACGCTCCATTGAGACTCTGAAATAGAAACATAAATCAAGTGTTAAATGTGTCATATAATAATAGGATTCAATAGTACCATAGTTTTACACATTATTTAGCTATATCAAATTGTTACAATCATGAACATATAAAGGTTACCAATGTACATAATGACCACAAATGATATTTACAAATGATAAAACTAAATAATTTACAATGATATTTTACATTAAAAAGATGTCTCACTAGGGAAATTTTTAATTTTACTTTACATCAAAAAATGCCTACATCAAAATAAAAATTTAAAATTTCCCTAGCTAGGCATTTTTTTATTTTGTAAAATATAATTTGTAAATTATTTAGTTTTATTATCTGATTTAGTGATTTTTATACTTGAGAATTGTAAATTAAAAATAATGAAATATCGGGTAATGCAAGATGTTTCATGCAAGCACAGAGCCGCCTACAGTGAGGCTAGTAAAATACAAAAACTATAATGTGTGATCGAAATATGTTGTTACAATTACAATATCCATATGGGAGCAACTTAAAAATAGCTTATTAGATTTTGAATGCAAGAAGAATGATATGTGATTCAAATACAGAAACCATGATCTGTGATTCAAATATGTTGTGACAATTACAACTATATGGGAGCAACTTAAAAATGGCTTATTAGATTCTGAATGCAAGAAGAAGAAAGATATGTGACTCAAATATAGAATCCATGATATGTGATTCAAATATGTTATGACAATTACAATACATGTGGTTGAATCATCAAAAGAGCTTGACTTGTCTCTACATAAAGCTGAAATAAAAACTAATGGCACATTCCCAATGTTTCTTGCATCATTGGCAAGACCCAATTCAAAATAAGCTCACACAATCTACAGAGCCCAAGCAACCATAACGCATAACAAAATCAATTAGTGTGTCAAAAATTATACCTAATCCAATTTGTACAATTGTAAACTTGAAGAAGGGGTATGGTGGACGGACAATCAAGGGAACAACATAACCTATGATGGAGACGGTTGTACTACCTAGAACAATAGTCACATGAATAAACCACCTGTAAAATGATAAATTTACACTTATAACATAATTTGTTGGCTTGTTACTATCAGTGTAAAAGAAACGATAGAAGTAACTTTTACCACTCAAACATGTTTTGTAGGGTGATTACTTGTCCAAGTTAGGAGAATATTAAACATGGAAGTAAAAGTATGAAGACTAACTACAACAAAAATTTGGAAAATCAGTCCTAAAGTACTTTTAATGTAATACTGGATTGTGAGAGAAAAAAGTAAGAAAGTTTAAGGAGTTTTTGCTTACCCCATTTAAGAGTTTCGTTCCACTGGAGGGGAAGATGTTGACATACTTGGAAGCCATTAGAAGGCCTAATAAGCATACTGTAAAAACCTTTGTTATGGGCAGTACTGCAATCTTTATTGTCCCGACTCCCCTCAAGCCTGATTGGCCACTTCCACCACCTGCAAAATCCTCTCATCATAGGTAGAAGATTGGGTAATGATAGGTAGAAGATTGAAGAGAATGAAAAAGCAAAATATTACTTGAAAAAGCATGGCAACTTTGTGCAGAGATGTGCAAGAAAATATGCAATGAGAAAATTAATCAAAACAAAACCTTTTAGTTGAGTGGAGAAATATCAAATATGTATGGATTAGTAAAGAATTTGTCAATTTTGATTTTTTTTACTTCCATGAAAACAACATGAGGGAAAGGAAACAATGACATACATCAAAACAGCTCACCGTCCAGAAGATATTAACTGCGTTTGTTTTGGATGTATGTGGCTGTCGGCGTCCTCTGAGGCCAACCTAATCTGTTTTGGTTGTTGGTGTCCAGCAGTGCCTCTGCTTCTGTTACCTATTCCCTTGGCTTCTGAACTAAAAATCGCAAATGCGCATTGCAAATTTATTATCAAAAATCAATATAGGAGCCTAAGGTTGAAACAATTCTTATTTTTCCTTCACATATATTTGATCTTCTCAACAGTCAAACAACATGGAAAACAGGAAAATTAAATTAAACAAAAGGCAATATAAACATTTTTATTTTCAAAATATACGAAACAAATGGTTTTGAAACATCTCAAACATAATTGGTTTAATTAAAAAGCTTATAGGAATACCTAGCACATACTATTTCTCCACTTCATTTATGAGAAACCCAAACTTATCTGAATTTGGGTGCATTAAGCCATCTTTTTCTCTGCAACAAAAGTATTAAACCTAAATCCCCTAAAATTACGAAAAATTGTTCATTTTTAAACAATAATATTTTTGGGATAAGTAGAAATGCATACCTCCGACTCCAGTTCAATTCATTTTCTGAATAATAAATTCTTCCTTTGTCTATAAGCCAACAATTTAACATCAAAATAATTTAATGTAAGGCAAAAGGATATCATAAGAAATTAGATAGTCAATTTTCTTGAACGCGTTTATTCATTGTAAGAAAAAGAAGCCACCACGAATCTATATATTAAGCGAAGCCGGACCAACCCATCTAATGTCAGGACCCACCCCGGTTTCACCCCGAAACCCGAGGTAAATCTTGCTCCCGTCTGACTCCCCGACACAACACGCAAGTACAACTCACTCAAAATCACCCAAAACTCAGTCAGACGCAGGAGAAACTATATAAAATATACCGAAGTTATAATGTACAGAGCATAGTACGAAACACAAGGAAAATGAAAACCGATGACATTTACACGCACGCGGAAGAAAAGTAAACACTCCGGGAACCCGCACGAAATGTCTATGCCTCAGACGCTGCCTCGACGTCAAGACCCCGCGCTCGCTCCACAACTTGGAGGGCAATTTAAAACAGAAGATGTGAGTGGACCATAATAAAAGAAAAGTTCTAAAACCATTTATCAGAAAAACCGAGTTTAACCCTCCGTTTTGAAAACCACATGCATAACGCAATCTTAAGACACAGTTATAAACCAAGTTACCGTAAATCACATCATAAGAAACAGAAACACTATAAAACAGTTAGAAAACCACCGCATGTGAATCATAAAACCGTATCAGAAACCATAACATCAAATCATCATTTTCCGATCAAACCTGCTGGACCTATCCGAGTATTTAAACTCCCGAGTCTTTAAACTCAATCCAGGCCTTAATAATATCCGAGTCTTTAAACTCCCGAGTCTTTAAACTCAAAGGCCTACGGGGGAAATATCAATATATCCGAGTCTTTAAACTCCCGAGTCTTTAAACTCAATCCGGGCCCGTCCCCCGTCAAATATATCCGGGTCTTTAAACCCAATAACCAGATCCAGCAAATCCAATCCAAATCATTTGTAAAACCATTGTCCAATTGTCAATTTCGATTTCAAAACCAACCTTTTCTCAAAATTATGTTCCAAAATCCATTTATAACCATTAGAAATCATTTACCATTTGAAATCTCAAAACTATAACATTATAATCAGAAATAAACCTTTTATCGTAAAACGTGCCAAATACCATATTTTCTCGAAAAACGTGCAAGTATGTAAAATCACATCATAAATCCAACAATCATGAAATCAAATATATAAAACAGATATAGAAAATAGTTATGCATGTTCGAGTTTAAGGAAAGGATCCACTCACAGTACCAAGCCCTCAATCGTGTCCCGAACGTCCTGCACGTTCCTCGGCTTCCTCGGGAAATCCCGATCCTGCCAACAACCACCAAATTACGTCACTAACATGTCCACGAGTATCCATCTAAATTCCCTCAAAAATCCCCGAATCCTAAACGAAATAAACTGAGACCCTAAACTGTCACCCTCGCGGAACTACTTCGATTCGACGTCCGATCAACCCGAAACCAAAGCCAATGGACTCGTCACAACGCCTAGACCAAAAACCATGTTGACCGTTTTCCCCATCGCCGCTGCACGCGCCCCCACGCGCCGCCCAAAGTGGCTGCGCGTGGCCCTCACGCGCCTGCTACAGTGCCCTTCAACCTTGAGCAGACCCGGTTTAGCACAGTAGTCTGCAACCTGACCGGCGTCAGCGGTTCACTGCCGTGTCTGCACGATTTCTCTCCCTTTCTTCACCTAAAGCTTCGTCCAGTTCTAATCTATCCATTCCCCAGCTCCTCAGACCTCGACACCGCCCCAATCCCGTCGACTTCAGCTCGAACCAGACGGCCAAACTCCCCCTGTTTCACGATCCAGCCACCCAGCTCACCTCCCTTCATGGTGGCTACACCAAACTCTTCCATGGACCTCACTGAACCTAAACCAACCCTTCTAGACCTTCGACTCAGCCCCAATCGTCACGACTCGCCGTTTAAAACCCACGGAAAAACAGAGGACACAGAGCACCTCCGTCGTGCCATCCTCCGCCGTGCACCACTCATCACGGCAGCACACACAGTCGACTCCTGGGACCTCCAAGAGTCTCACCCTGGCCTCCAAATCCCTCGACTCTACTCCAAACCCCACAACTTTCGAATTGAACCCCACGGGAAAAACAGAGTAATTGTACAGGGATGAGAGATTACCTGCAACCGTCCGCAACCGTGCTAGCCGCCGTGCTCCCTGGAGTCTACGACGCCGCCTCAGCCTCCTCTCGGGGTCAACTGCACTTACACACGGCCACAGCACCACGATTCCTCGCAAACTCTCTGCTTGCCTTCCTGTTTCCCCCTGATCTTCCCGCGGTTCACAACTCACACACACGCGGCCACCGTGCCTCCTTGTCTCCTCTCAAGCTCTCCTTCACTCTCCAGTCACTCCTCACCCACCAGAATTCACCAGCAACCACGATCACCCTTTCAATTCTCTCAATTTCCTCCCTCTGTTTCTCTCTGTGTGTCGAAGAACATGAACACATAGCACGGGTGCACCCCAATTATTTGGGCCGTGCACACACGAGAACGTCCCAGAAACCACTCCACCTTTAGCACGTGTCACCATCCACTCCATCCTTTCTCACATGGCTCAATCCTAGCCGTCCATCTGTCCCTTTCTCTGTCCAATTTCCAGAGCACAAAAGACCAAACTGCCCCTCCTTTTAACCCAATTTTACGGATTTGCCACTACCTTTCTAGACCCATAATTCCCACATCGTAAGTCCGATGAATACGTGCCGCATGTCATCGAACTCAGGACGACGAGAACTATCTAACCATCTTAGGTCAACGTACCAAAACCCGATTCTACAAAAAGTCAACTATTCCCCCTAATTTACCCAAATTACGGTTAAGCCCTCAACCTTCCGAACATCACAACTGTAACGACTCGTCCCGAATAGCAGGATTTAATAATATTTAATTATGATTTACTAATCTGGGATTAGTTGGGTGATTTCGGACGAATTGTGCAAAATGACTGTTTTGCCCCTAGGCGTGGGCAAAACGTTGACTTTTATTTCGGATAGTCAAATGGACTTTGACCGATGACCGTGACGTAGTTCGGGACGTCACGAGTTCATAGACAGGCGGCACGTTCGATTTCGACGTTCGTGGTGAAAGTTATGATGTACGGAAGTGCAAGGGCATTTTCGTAATTTGGCATATTAGGGGCCAAATGTTGACTTTTTGACCGGGAGGTCCGATGGACGTGGGCCAAGGACCGTTACGTAGGTATCGTCGATACGAATCCAACGACAGGTGGCATGCCAAAATCGGAGATTCGACGACGAAGTTATGGTCAAGGAAACGAATTTACCAACCGAGGCTCCGATTAAAATAATAATATTATAATGAACAGTACCCGGTGACTGAACACACTTGGATGAGTGACAAGTGTCACTCATCCCCTAAAATCAGGCATTAAACCAGATCCCATGTTTTTAGGAAGACACAATTATGATGTTTAATTAATTAATTAATCCTAATTATCTTTAATTCCACCATTAATCTCCTTTGTTCTTCAAACCGTGTAAAATTTGGGAAGAAAATTGGAGAGTGTTAGCTGCCATCTCTAACTGGTTTTGAGGGCAAAATCGAGTGCTTGTTGAGGCTAACTCAACTGGGTAAACACGGGAGTTTGAGAGTGAGCTGGGAGCTGGAATTCGAAAATTTGGTTTTTGGGAGGAAAAATCGAATTGGAAGATTTGTGCCGTGAGGAGTGGAATTGAAGCTCGAGTTAGCTTCCTGAGGTTGAGACGAGTGGAACCAGATCAAAAACGAGAGGAATTGGTGCCGTTTTGCCTCTGAACGAGCTTGGTGACAGAGGAAGAAAATCGGGGTTGTGTCGTGATCTTGGAGCGATCAAATGGTGTAATTGATGTGGGGATTATGTTTCTAAGGATCCCACGGTGCTTCTGGGTCCATCAATTGGAAGAAACCGTTGGAAATTGGCAGACTTCCATGGTTGCACAGTGACGGCTGTTCTTCGAGGAATGGAGTTTGAGTCGTGGAGTTTGAGCCACGAATTGATCCAATTGAGCTGGGGGAAGGGTTTACCTGTGATCAATGAAGCTTCTTGATGAATCAATTTGGGGAAATCGTGTGGAATTGAGGGAGTTCGAATGATGAACAGTGGCCGGAGGTCCTTCGATTGTTCATCCTTGATCGTGAGGAATTAGGTAATGTTTCAAGTAATTGTTGTTACACAACCCTAATTGAACTTATAACGAAACTAATTGAATGCTCAATTGATGGAATCAGTGTCGAATTGGTAGGATTGGAACCGGATCCTATCGCGGGTTTTTCAACCCGTTTACCAGAGAAACGGGCGAGGATGGTGACTGTAGCAGTCACTGTAGCAGGCGCGTGGCTTTCACGCGCAGCCACTCACGGCGGCGCGTGACGGCGCGTGAGCACGAATCTCGAGGTGAGGTCAACATGACTTCTGTCCTATTTAATTTAACGAACATTTTGGAATTGGTTTCGTGTCGATCGGACACCGTTTCGTTATTGTTCGGGATGTCCGAAGGTTTTAAATCCAGTTTAAAAATACTTAAAAATTTGGGAAAATTACGGGACTTGATTAGGATGTTAATGATGAGGTTAGTAATCCTCTAATGTGATTTGGACAGGATTGGGAGTCCCGGTGATAGTGGTGTGGCCCGGGGAGGCCTATGGCACGCGTATCGAGGCGCTCGGTTAAACGATCTGTGAGTGGACATTGGTTTCATAAATTCGATGCATGCATAACTGTTTTATGATTGTTATAATTATGATTAAATGATTTACTTTGGATATCGGTGAATTTAAAATGATTTCACGTATTTCGAGGTGAATTACGTATTTGCACGTAAACCGAGATTTTCTGGATTTTCACCGATTTCCATAAATATGGTTGGATATGATTTCATGAAACGGTTACGAACTTAAAAAAAATGTAAAATCGGGCCAGGGGCCCAGTTGAACTATGAAATCGGGCCAGGGGCCCAGTTAATATGTGGATCGGGCCAGGGGCCCAGTTAACTTGTGGAATCGGGCCAGGGGCCCAGTTGATTTCTACACGTGATTGCGGGTCGGGGACCCTAAAATGGAATTGAATAAATGTTTCCTGGTTTACATTTTATATATGTTTTGCATGTGGATATCTATAAAATGTATTTAGTACTGCACTGTATAAATCCTTCCATATTATAGTGTCTCCTCCGGATGAGGTACCCCGGAGAGGTCACGGATGTCTAGTACGTCCAGCGTCTATGACGCTAAGCATCGGGGATGCTGTACCCGAACGGGGTTCGGGGATTGAACTCGGAAATTGAGACCTGAGTGGCACGCGTAGCCTTGTGATTGTGACCTTATTGACGTCAGGGACGTCAGACATCAGGGATGTCGGATTGGAGTGTATAGTGCAGTGGCTAAAATAATGGTTATGGTTTATATTATATGCCTTATGGTTCATATTACTGGATTTATGAAATAACTCTTGGATTTACTTTTGGAAATTGAAACTATGCTTTGGTTTCCGAGCTAAGGCCCTAATGGTTATTTCTAAATAAATATGGGATTATTGGTTTTGGTGCATGCATATGATTTTACTGAGGGGCATAAATGTCTTATAAATGTTTTAAGCAAACTTGTTTATTTTCGTCCACTCACAACTTTTGTTTTTAATGCCCTTCAGGTTGATTCCGGATACGACTGCAGCAGAGACTTGAGCATCGCACACCTCCTCCATCGATCCTTACGCACTCTGGAAGCCCGTTTGGGTAATGGCAATCGGTTATCCCTTGTCTGACGCCTCTTGTCAGACGGGAGCACGTCACATTCCATGGTAATCCCGGGGGGATTGGGATGGGTCGTGTCAACAACTTCCTCCTCGGATGTCGAAATCGGGCGTGCCACCTGCCTACGGATTCGTGACGTCCTAAACTACGTCCTAGTCACCGGTCAAAGTCCATCCCACCACCCGAACTAAAGTCAACATTTTTGCCCAAACTAGGGGCAAAATCGTCATTCTACGCTAAGGACCTTATCGGTACCGACTAACCACCGTTAAACCTCACTAATCCCACCTTAATCACTATCTTAATCCCGGCTCTCGGGACGGGTTGTTACATCTAAGCTCCATTTGAAAACCCAATTCGAAAACCCAATTTCAAAATCGAAATCAAAACCCAATTTTGAAATCGAAAGCGAGAAACAAATTTCAAAATTGAAATCAAAACCCAATTTTGAAATTGAAAGTGAAAACTCAATTTCAAAATCGAAACCCTAACTTGAAAATGAAATTCAATCCTAATCTGATTATTGCTTGAAAATAATGGACCAATTACCCACAAACAGGAGTAATTACCCACAAACTGGAGTAATTACCCACAAACTGGAGCAATTACCCAGGGGAAAATTACAGGGGGAAAAAATGGAAGAGAGAGATACCTGAAGTAGGGTCATGGTGTAAGTGATGTAGTTGCGCATCCTTCCCTAGCTTGTAATCCTAATCTCACGCTCATCAATTGGTGTCTCCTCCCTTGACTTCTCAACTCTCTAGTATCGATCCATCTTTTATGCGCTACAATTTTTCAAATTTTCGCACCGGATTCCTCCCTAACTTTATCGTTTGCTATTGCCCGCGTCGCGACCAATCCCGCTGCGAAGGGCACCATCGGAGGCCTCCCAGCTTCGTCGTCCACAAATTGATTTTATTCTTCGTGTAAATCAATTTGATTCTTCATGATAGGCAAAGAGTTTGCAATTATGAGAATGGTAAAATCATATTCTGAGCCAATTAGAAATTTAGATATGATCATGACTATTATATCCTTGGTTAATAATTTTTTTATAGTTCATGTTTGATTTTTAGCAAAATTATTTTAGAGATTAATTTTTTTGTTTTACTAATTTACCCCCATTTAATAAATTATCTTGTTCTTTAAAAAGAATATTAAGTAGGGACATTTTAGGGTTTTTATTTTAAATTTAAGCAAATTCAAGCCGTGGCTTTATATATAGATAAACAAGTGGCATTAGTTTTTGCGTTAGCAACACAAGCCTAATTACAGAATTAGACATTGAGCATAATACGACTACTCGCAACTCACAAGATTGACCAATAAGTCACAAGCATTGATGAAAATATCGGTAAATATCGCCAAAATTTTGGTATTTTAACCCGACGGCACATAAGAAAGGGGGGGGGGGGGAATTCATCAAAATATCGAACAATTGTCTTGTTTTGAGCCCACAGATCCTTTCCTAAGATCAAAACGATGAAGATGCACTATTAATTCGTGAAAATCGGACGTAAAACGAGAGAGATTGAGTCGGGTCATGCCACCGGGTCGAAAAATCCAAGTTGCAGACCCGGCTGAAGGTTAAGGATGACTGGTAATGTGTATACTTATATATTAAACGATGTTAAATAACAATGATGAAGTGTAGCAAAGATGGCATCTGTTGTTTTTGGGGTTAAGTTTGGGGGGTCACGGGTTCGACCCCCCTTGTCCAACTGCAATTTTTTTTTTCTCTTTTCCTTTTTATTCATTTTTTCTAGGTTTTTTTTTTCTCTTTTCCTTTTTAATCATTTTTTCCAGTTTTTTTTTCTCTTTTTATTCATTTTTTTCCCTCCCTTTTTATTGATTTTTCCCAATTTCTTTTTCCCCTCCCTTGTTATTCATTTTTTCCAATCCCCTCCCCCCTCCACTTACTCATTTTTTCCAATTTTTCAACAAAGGTTGGTCTTTTTTTTGTCCAATTTTAAATATATCCATTATTTCCAATTTTTTAACAAAGTTTGGTTATATTTTTTCATCTTTTTTTCTTTCAAATTTTAAATATTTTAAACTTATTTTATCATTTTTCTTACAATGAATTTTTGTATGTTTATTGTTATGTTTTTAAATATTTTAACTTTCAATTATAGTAACTCACTTCAATTTATATTTATATTTAAGATTTTATATTATTAGTTATCGTCAGAATCATATTGCATCATATTATTCATCATATATTTATTATATCGAAGTTATTTTATAATTTTATTAGTTATATATAACCATCATTGAGCACTTAAGATTTTTCCAAAATTTCATTCCAAATTTCCAACTTTTAGATCGAAATTCTATTATTTTTGTTTACTATAAATAATATCGATATCAATATTTGGGACGAGATATCCGTAAATTTATTTAACTAGTACGTAAATATCAATATTTTCTTCATCGTTACCAAGTCACCTAACCTACTGTCAATCGATATTTGCTGGATGTCAAAAGAAGTATTAAACAATACAAAATATCTCACGCTTCCACTTCCGCTTCGATCTCACCGATAACTACCGGCCTGACTGTTTGATTTCGTTCCATTCACTACGCCTCTCTGAAACGAAATTTCAGCCCCACTACCAGCTGAGAAGAAGAAGATGGCGCCGCCAGCGGCTGCGGCAGCAACAGAAGCGGAAGGGCAAGTCCAACAGCCAGGAGGAAGAGGAGGAGGAGGAGGGTTCGGTCAGAGTATCACTGGAATCATAAGGATGGCTGTGTTTTGGTACTTCGCTTCCAAATTCTTCTCTCCCAAAAAGCCTCCATCCGACCCCTCCCAACTCAGCTCTAATCTCTTCCAAAAGGCTGAACCCCTGGTCTGAATCTCTCTCTTTTTCTATCTTATTCATATACTCAAACCATGCGTTCTTGATGTTTTGCCTCTTTTAAGATCTGGGTACTCTTTATCTCTGTTTATTTTCGCCGATTATTTGAAGTTCTAGTTTCTGTTTCCTCAACAAGTTTTAAAATTAAAGCAAGCATACAATTTTTTTAAAATTAAAAAAGGGCTTTCGTAAGTATGTACGTTCTCTACCACATTCACACACATTTGTTACGAGGCTGGGCTGTTGTCTGATGTGAACCACATATTATTTACAGTTGAAAGTTTACTGAACTTATTTTATATGAATGTTTTTTTTCTGAATTGCTACCTTAGCAAGTATATAGACAGTAATATTGCTTTATGGTATGTATCATCTCAAGCACACTCATTTTTATAGAATGAGCCTCTTCTCATAAATGAAAATTCAGTTATGATGGAGGTGAACACACAGGGTCGGGTTACATGCCCATTTAAGATTGTGGAACATTAAGTGGAGTATACATGCCACCATTGGTATTCACACCCACTGTAGTGGGAGGGGTTCTACAATCCAAAAGAGCGAGGTCAATATCCAATGTTTATATCTCCTCCTCTAGTATCATTGTATAAAAAAAGTGCGTATACAGAGAAAGATATATGTATATATATATATGTGTGTGTGTGTGTGTTAAAAAAGAAACACTTATTCTTCTTGTATGGTTATATTTAAGGGAAAAATTGCATTCCTGGTTTAAATCTTCACGGCTTAAAGGTTAAGCAAACAGTGCTGCTAAGTGTTATTGTTTCAGAAATTCCGATTATACCTGATTTGGTCTCTAATACCACCGTTCTCCTTTATAGCTTCTCCTTCTCATTGTCAAACTAAATTTCATTCTAATTGATGATTTCTCTTCAGGATATGTGGTTGTATCTTTCTGAACGTGAAAAGTTTAATGAATTCGGCAGTGAACATGAACTTGTATGGCATGAAACTAATATCCCATATGCCGTTTGGGGGCCAGAGAGTACCAGGTCTCTTTCTACGAAGTACTATCCATCAGAGGTATCAGTTGTAGACTGTCTAAAATTAGGCCTGCCCTATTAATTTTCATAGGTTGCTAAGTTTGAAGGTATACTGATAAATATTTCTTCTTTCAGGCATTAAAGCACAATGGAAGCCTCTATGCTCATGTTTTCTTTGCGCGCTCTGGTTACCCTGTAGACCCAAGTGATCCAGAGTATCTACCTCTTGTTGTATTTGGAAAGACACACTGTAAGATTGTCTCGTGGACCGCATTTATAAATTTTCTCTTCAAATTCTTCATTCCATCACGAGTACTGGAAATAAATTTCTTTCTTTGTTGATCACAGCTATTTTGACACACCTTCCAAAGTCAAAAGCTGATAAAAAGAGGAGTTTGCTTGGGGACTCAAAAGAATCTGATGAGGAGGAGAAACTTATTGAGGCATGTTCTTTTCTCTTTACTATTTCATGAATTGTTTCTAGATCACTTTGAATAAGTGATTTCTAGAATCTCATATATGTATGTTATTTTTGGGTTAAGAATCATTACGTTTTTTACAAAAAATATCCTGTTGAAAAGCCCAAAACAATAGAATTTTTGGTGATATTTGCTGATATTTCCACGGAAATATTACCCATCCAATAATTATGACAATTAGTCCTAGTCTTCTATTGCACCTAGAAAGGGCTTCAACATGTTCGTTTACTAGTTCAAAGCCACAAGGTAGGCAAAATCCTATCAAGGTGAAGCCCTTTTTGAGTCTCTGCTTATTTTTTTTTTTCATTTCCATTTTGGTAATTGCAATATTTCTTATACATGTCATATAGCTTATCCTAGATATATATCTAGGAAATTTATTTGTTTAAACTGCAGTGGTTGGTTTGGTATTTCCTAAATTTCACTGCATAGTTCGGTTCCTCATAAAAATAAATATTTACTAAATTCTAGGTTTTAGACAAATATCCATCATCTCTGTCAACTTTTATTGATAAGGATAGAGGAATACGTAATATTTCTGTAGATTAATGCCACCAATGGATTTTTTTTTAATTTCATTATGTTCTTCCTTGATTACCATCCGGTCTTTTTCTTTACGAGAACTTATTGATTTTTTAATATGAGGCATACGCCAATTGGATTTATTATTTTTTAATCATTATAGTTGTGTGTATATATATGTGTGTATAACTTTAGTAAATGGGTTACTAAGAGTACTAGTGAGTGTCCCCTTCTCAGTCACTTCTCCAGCTCTCCGGTGGTTTTCACAATCTTTTCTTCTATGTCAGTTCTTCTTCTTCTACCTCTTTTTTATTTTTTACAATGCAGTCCAAATGACATCGTTTGATGGAGATGCCAATTTGCAACCTACGTACTGGAGGCATAAGCCTCTATGCCTTGAAATTGGGGCAGGGAAAATTGTACTCTTAGACCGTAAATGCGCACTTTATGCTTTTCTTACATGATTGATAAGTGCTGGGCGTTTCAGCAGTGCTTTGCATCAAGGCGCACACCAAGCCGTGCCCCAGAAATGTATTTGAAAACACTGATGCTAACACATTGATTACCCATCTTGTCATAAAAAATAAAAAAAATTTGAGTTTCCTTCACGTGCTTTTTAATAGTGCTATGGTCATAAATTCTAACTAAATCCATGTTTGTTACTTCAGGTAGTTGATGATACTCAAGGTGATTCTGAAGATAGTGGTCCTGTGGAGTGGGTATCATACTGGAAACCGAATATTACTATTAATTTGGTTGATGATTTTACAGGGTATGTTTTCTGAGTATGAAAAAGCTAGAAGTTTTTGCATTTATTGTGAGCATGTATTATTTATAGGAACTTGCTTCTGAATAATAATGGTGGCTGGTTTAGATTTATTTTGCTAAAGGTCCTAACATAAACTAATTATACAATTGTAATTGGTCGTCACAAAGAGAAAGGGTGCTTACTTTATTTTGCCACCCTTTCTTTTTCCCATGTTACTAGCATTTTTATAATGAGTTTGCCAATTCATGTCTGTTTTTCCTACAGGTACCCTCATAATGCTGTTCCACCTAATGTTGCCCCTTGTATCCTTCTAATTGACCTTGTATTTCAGTCATACTTTGTGGTCTTATAACAAGAGTGCTGAGTGATTATTTTCGGGATTGATTTAAATACTTGTTAATGAAACTGCACATTCTATGACATGTTCATGAAATGTACTAATTTGACACTGAAGTATGTTGATGTGTCTCAATTTGTCCGCACTCAAGCTCACGCACATACACGACAAACATTGACATATCTTAGAATCTAGTCCTGGATATTTCCACTGTTAGTTTGGTTTCTGGGGTTGGGAATTGATATACACACGCGCACACACCCCAAATCTTTGAGATTTTCTGTACATTTGTTTTCACATCAACAACTGTAGGGCTCGTTTATTTAAGGTTTAGAAGCTTGGGAATCCCATTCTCATGTGTGGTAAGTGCCTTACTGAGAATATGATGCCTCTTAACTGAGTATGCTAAACCTTTTCTTGGAAAAGCATCTACTGCACTCATTATCACCAACAAAGCCCATTTTGAATTAAAAAATCTTTTTTTGTCCTTAAAAACTTTGTAAGCCAAACATTAGATTGAAATAATGTTATTGTTCTCGTTACCATTTCTGAGGATGGAGAAATGAGTTTGGGGTTAGCAATGATTTTACTGACATAAGCATTTTTAACACAGCGTGGCTGGGAAAAATGTAACTCTGCCACTGTCTAGAACTAAGGTCCGGTTTGGTTCGCAAAATGAGTTGCTAAGGAATGATGGGAGTTAGCAGGATATCAATTAGAAACATCATGGTTTACTGCCATTGCGCACACTGAGATTTCTTCTGTTTCATGTTTTTACTTGATGGAAAATGAAAAAAATCTGAATATACTTGGAAACCTTGTTGGGGATAAAGTTGTTTGTTAGTTGTACAGAGTTATATCCTTGAAAGCTGTATGCATACCCTTCAGTTCATAGGTGATTTTTCGTATGAAAAGTATCCCCCCCCCCTTTTTTTTTTCCCTAAAAAAGCTTATTGAGAGAATGTGATTTCAAAATGTATGTTGATATTTGCTTAGGTTGTCCTATTTACCACTATCTTTGGTTGTTATGACAAGCAGTCACTTGACTGGAATCTCTATATGACTATACTGTGAGGTTTCTGAGGTAATACAGGCTATGCCTGGATCTTTGGATTTCTTAACTTTAGCTTTGCAGATTTAAATGTTGAGCCTACTACTGGGAACTACTTTCCAACTATTTTCTTCAACGAATTCTGGTTACTTCGGGATAAGTTGATAGCAATTAATGAGACCGTGAAAGAACTACCTCTCAATCTGGAACTAGGTCCCATAAGCATGACCAAGTGGCAACTATTCCTGCAGATTGATCAGTCTTTCCAGATTCACCGTAGTTATGGAAGCATGCTAGAGGGTGAGGCTGATGAACTGAAGGTATTCCTTACTTTTGTTATAGAAGATTTTCTGTCTTTGCCTTCAATGAATTCAATCATCAGTTTTTCTATGCCATATACAGTTCCGAATTTTAGCTGAAGTTACTAGAATTCAAGTCTCGAGGAATCAAAAGAAAAAAAAAGGATGTATAATTTATTGTAATATCAGCATTGTAGGATCGTTGAATGAGAAAAGTGGGGATTTGATGCAAATAAATCCTAGAAGTGGAGGTGAAACCTTAGTACTAGATGGAAATTACTCCAATGACCATTGGAGACTAGATTTCTAAAGGGAAGGGAGACCTTAGGAAATTCTAGAGACTGAAAATGCGTCAATAATAATGCTTCAGGTTCAGTCTCCTGTCCTTTGGAGTACTCCTTTTTAAGAATACGTTAGTATCCCTTAGACATTTCTAGAAATGTCGCTTTAGAGTTCTCAAACACAGTTAGCTAACCATTAGTTCCCACTACAACATTAATACATGCTAGAAATCTTTAGACTCCCAGCAGAAGTATAGAACATTAAACCCAATAAACAGATTCCCAAACATGATCAATACTAATTAGACAGACATAATTATTACTTAGTACACTTTTAAGAAATCTCTGGAAGATCTAGTAACTGCATCAAATATATACATATATAAACAGTCTTTCTCTATATAGGACGGGTTGCGAGAACCTCACTTCTACTCAATTTTCTCTAACTTTGATCCTATTTAATTTAGCCTTTTTTCTGCCACTCAATAATTTAAACATCTCTCCAAACATAGAAAAACAATATTTCAAATTTATCCTTACATGAATATTTAAATTTTCTTTTGTTGATTACTTTAAGGTGCTTTTCTAGTTGAAAATCATTTACTTCATGATCCTTGCTGCTTGAGCAACAACATATGCAATGAATACTTATTTATAAGTTGATTTTCTTTTGCGATTCCTAATTGATTTGTAATGCTTTTTAGAGAGTATTCTTGGAAGGAAATCCTTACCTCCTTGGAATCACAATGGTTGTTTCATTACTTCATTCAGTATTTGACTTCTTGGCATTCAAGAATGGTGAGTTATTTTTCTTTCAGTTTTCATTTGTTTTATTTACTTGTAATTCATACGGAGAAATGTGGGATGGCTTATTATTGTAATTCTTTTTTCTGCAGATATTCAGTTCTGGAACAAAAATAAGTCTATGGAAGGACTGTCAGCAAAGTCTGTTATTGTGAGCTTTGTATGTCAGCTCATTGTCTTCCTCTATCTGCTTGATAATGAAACTTCGTGGATGATACTTGCAAGTTCTGGAATTGGCTGCTGTATCGAGTTTTGGAAAATTGGGAAGGCCATGCATATAGAGGTACCATACCATATTAAGTTTGCACTGTTTGAAAAGCATTAGGTGGAATAACTCACCACTTTGTGTTGTGCGGAAGCGTCTCAAAACAATATAACAATTATGAAGGCAAAATATGGAAGACTAATAGTACACAAAGAACACACAAGATTTATGTGGTTCGGCTATAAAGCCTATGTCCACGGGCAAAGCCAGCAACGAAATTCCACTAATAACAAAGGAGATTACAAAAGAGATTAACTCTCAAAAACCCAAATCCCGAATACACCCAAAACACTCTCACCAAACGGTGCGGCACCACCACAATCAAAACATAAGAAAGGTTTTTAGGCCTTTCACAAATATGTGGCTGCACGCACACCAAACAAAGAAAAACCTATGCCAATTATATACTAGTCTAATTTAACCTAATCCTATAAGGAGTACAAACCCATAAACCTTATAGGATAGGAAACCATATTCCTACAAGGATTAGGAACTCTAATCCTTATAAAACATGGAAATAAACAGCTAACAATAGTGCGTCATAATTGGTCCAAATAAAAGGTTAACTAATTGACCTAAAATCTAAGCCAAAATACAACACTTTGTCCATCATTGTTTTTTCTCTCATTTTTCTGGACCTATTAGAAACTCGTGCATGGTTATGTTTAATGGTATATAGGTTTGCAGGCCTTTTAAATAGTGAGTAGAAGGTTAGATGGGAGGATGAAGGCATTCTGTCATGTGCTTTAAGGCGACTTTAATTCAAGTTGATTGGGAGTTATATCCTTTACTACAAATTAATAAATGATTTAAGGGGGGTTAGAAACGATCACCTAATAAATTGGGATATTTTTGGCTACATGTTTGTAATGGTCGTCTCAAGAACCAATTTTTGTGGTGCAATATTTTTAAGCTTAGGAGCAAGCATGGACTGCATTCTCATGGTGGGATTTGAAAATTACTGTTGATATGACTCTAAAAACAAGTGTCTGTGTTAAAGGTTTCTCTAAGTTGCCATGTTATTTTGCATTGACTCCCCTATGTCTGATTCCACGTATAGAGCTATACCACATGTTATGTTATGACGTTATCTGCTAATGTTTGAACTCTGGATATTTGAGATTCACTGACACAACAAAGCTGTTATAAACACTGATTCTGATCTCTAGCTTACCTATTTTATAAGATAACACATTTTTGCCTTTTGCATCTCCAGATTGATAGAACGGGAAGGATACCTATGTTGAGATTCCGAGACCGTGAATCATATGCAGGGAATAGGACAAAAGAATATGATGATATGGCAATGAAGTATTTGTCTTATGTGCTCTTTTTCCTTGTTGCATGCTCCTCTATTTACTCGCTTAAATATGAGCGTCACAAGAGTTGGTATTCTTGGATTCTCTCTTCACTTACAAGCTGTGTCTACATGTTTGGTGAGTTCTTGGCTCCACCCACTGTTCTCTTATGCTAATATTGCTCTTTAATTTTTTTTATCATGTAACAATTTGCCCAAGGTCCATTACTTCAAACCATTTCAGTTCTCTTTATGATTGTCTCAAAGGGCATATACCTCACTCAGTGAGGTTGAACTTCTTTGTATGGCTATAATTTAGGATAACTTTATATTTCAGTACCATTTTATTCAATCTGATACTTTAGAATGAAGGTGTATTACATCGGAAGATACTGATGAGCATGATCAAGTCCTTGTAGTGAAAACTAGGTTATGAGCATGTCCTGCCTGTTTTTATTTCTCTGTATAACGGTTTCAACTTCAGTAACCTCTGATTTAATACTGTTCAAAATTTTGTTTGTGTTTCATAATAATGAGTTGGCATAAATGTCAACCTTCCAATATTATGCATACTGGGTCATTCTTCTGATTGTGGTAAAAAATTGATGATTGGTGTCCTTTGTTTTGAATACATTGTTATTGCAGGTTTTATTATGATGTGCCCTCAGTTGTTCATTAACTATAAGCTGAAGTCAGTGGCTCATCTACCCTGGAGGCAGATGACTTACAAGTTCCTCAATACCATCATTGATGATCTATTTGCCTTTGTCATTAAAATGCCAATGCTGCATCGCCTTTCTGTCTTCCGTGATGGTGAGATGTGGTTTATTTTAATTTTTTTTAAATTTTCCTTGGTAGTCCTAGCCCATTAATCTGTGTATATTTGGCGGTGGGAATTGTTACGTTTTTAAATTTGAATGAGTTGGTTGATAAATCACCCTGGCGGTGCGGAAGTATATACAGATCTCATCATGTTTATATCAACTTATGGTTTTGCTTATAAAAAGCTAATCCAACTCCTGCAGTCCGAGGTAGCACTATGTTCAAGTGAAAGGCTTCAGATAGCCATATATCTCCTTTTTTGGGAAGCAGAATGGGTATTCTTTGGCATGATATTGGACATGGTCTTAACATAGATCTTTCAGGGAGAAATCAGAGGGGTTTTGTTTTTCTTTCTTTTAGGTTTCACCTTTGGTAAAGCTGTGCGATTAAACAAGAAGCTTGGAGGCTAGCTGTTTCTCTCCGAAGTTGGTCCATTCTTGAGGCTAGGGGCTGGTCCCAGAGGATAGTTTCGAATTATATCATATTTTGAAGGCTAAGATGAAATTATAAGATTACTCTCTGTTTGTGTTTGGTTCACATATTTTTGCCCCTCTAATTCTCTCTCATTCTTGCTTGGCAGATGTCATATTTCTGATATATGTATATCAGAGATGGATCTATCCGGTGGACAAAAGACGTGTAAATGAATTTGGTTTCAGTGGCGAAGAGGTGGTCACAGACGGTGCAGATGGCACTGCTGTGGTTAAGGAGGAAGAGAAGAAAACCAACTAAGCTCTTATGTTTTATAGATGGTTTAAACTAGTACAACACACGCTGTAACTGTCAATTGGGGTAAAACATTATTCTCATAATCTTTGTTTTCCCCTTTTTGCTTGAAGAATTTACATTGGATGTTGTTTTAGTAAAGATTGGTAGTATGCCGTGCCATCTCTTCCGGAAAACTTCTATCACTTCCCTGCAGTTGTGACATTACCTAGAAAGTTGCCCTTGGAAAGGGGTGTTCATTTTTGGTCTGGTTGGAGGGAGTGATCTAACTTGGTGGTTTGTTTAGATGTGGGTTTTTACTTTTGGAGTCAGCTTGATAATCAATGCCATAAAATTTTGATATTTTCTTCCTTTTGTATATTCCATACTCATACATTGATATGATTTTGGTGAGATTTTACATTTGATATTTTGAAGGCAAATGTTGTGGTTACTGGTTAGTAGTGAAGATGCTAGCTAAAATCTCCCACAGTGAGCTCTCTGATTGCTTATATTATATGTAGTTAAGATATATTTCACTCTATTTAGTTGTATCATGGTATTTTATTAAGAACAAGCTCTCCCGTTTGTAGGGTTAGAGAAGGTGAAGTTTTTTGTTGAGAGATGCTTGGCAAACAAATATAGTAAGGGTTGGTCATTGGTTCAACATCTCGGTTCAAATGAACAAGTATTTATTTTCACATTTAAAATGTAAGAGAGTTATTCAATTCAGTATTATGGACATGTATTATCATATATTGAAGGACTTAATGGCTTGTGGCCGAATACCCTTTTTTTATTGGAATGATTTTCATGCCGTTCTTATAAAAACAAAGCATGCAAAAGTAATAAAGCGCATGTGATGTGTGGCCTCCTCATGATCTTACTGTATAAAATCGTATGCGAGTGAAGAATATCACAAACTTCCATAAATCATGACTATTATATTTAGCACTTGACCTGAAGAAGAGATTATTATTATATCTATGAATAAGGAAGAGTGCGACATGAATCGTTCTTAGAATTGAAAGATACGTTCTTTAAAAAATTATCTTACGAGATTCTCGAGTAAATTTTTCTAAGAAATTAGACTTTCTATTAGTCAAAAGGCCTGCACGTTGCTGCGGGGCTATTTTGTTGATTATCTAAATTTGATGCTAGATTTGTGAATACTTACATAAGGTAATAGGTTGTTTTTTATATATAAAAAAACAGTTTCCTGTTCACAGTTTTCAAAAGATAACTTATTTACAAAAGGTAAATGAACAACAGTAGGAAAGATGGACAACACTGAAAATAGATTCGTCTTATTATCTAATATGTACATTCAAAAACCAGTAGGTGGACAACACTGAAAATAGATTCATATTGCTGTTTGATATGTACATTCAAAAAAGTCATAATTTGATGTTTTCTCCTGTGTAGAACATTCTGCTGTCTTTGTTTTTAATCTTCTTCATCATCTGTTGAGATTTCAACGCTGAAAATAAAAAATGAGTTTTGACAAAATATGATATTGTACTAAAAACGTAATTTCTTGAACATCAAGTACAGTGTTATAGTAACCAAAATTCAGATTTTGCAAAGTTTAATAACACCAAAGATTATACCACCAATAGCTCAATTTCAAATTAAATAAAGAACGTAAAACATCATAGATATACCAACACACAAAAGTAATCTCTTGTCCTTAAGTTTTTGATGCAATGTCTTAGAGAGAATATAGTATTGCTTAAGTACATATACAATCCCATAAATACGGTGGTGGTGTTAAATTAATGGAAACAATCCAAAATATACATAGTAGCAGTTTTATGTAAACCAAGGTAAAACCATTAGATGATTATAACAATATAGACATATTATTTTCGAACTTCTTACTCACATGGTTATCTATTTTTTGTTTTGGAATGTGTATTTGGATATTCATGTTTATTTTGTAAACTGCAATATCGGGTTATTAAGGTGGTCCTCTTTTGCTTTCCAAATGTTTTGTTGCTCTATTTGGATATTTGAATTGGAATTTTGCATTCGTTTTATGGGCTCTTGACTACCTGAGAAAATTGGCGGTATTTACTTACATTTTGTAGATTTGTTTACCTTTTCTGCATCAGAAATGAGTTAGCTTTTAGTATTAGTTTTCTTTGCTAGGTATTTTTGACCTTGGTTGCTGAGAATGCTAAAGAGGAAGTAAACAATGTCTACACATACCGAGTGCTTATTTATCTAGGTTTTTCATAGGGTGCATTGTATTTTGCAGAGATATTTTTACTTTAAAAACATTATAACATTACAGGATGCAAATTAAATTATGCAAAAACCCAACATGCAAGAAAAATAATTGACAGTACAGTTAATGTAAATAAAATTCACAAAGCAGAAGTTAAAATATACCTCGCAATCCCACAGCTCAAATTAAAGAGATAAATTGAGTCTGATTTCTTTAACCCCTTGCAAAAACCAATACAAAAAAAAAAAAAAAAAAAATCAAATTACATTCATAACATTACATGATGCAAATTAAATGATGCAAAAACCCAACATGCAAGAAAATAATTGACATTGCAACTAATTTAAATACAATTCACAAAACATAAGTTAAAATCTACCTTGCAATCTCAAAGCTCATATTGAAAAGATAAATTGACTCCGATTTCTTCAACCCTTGCAAATACCCAATACACAAAGTGATCAATTTACATTCAATTTGTTTTTAAAACAATTCACACAACAGGAATAAAAACTTACCCTCAAAATTCGAAGCACATATTGAATTCAGTGTGTTCACCCTTTGCAAAAACCCAACATGCAACAAAATCAAACTAAGTTCCACTCGAATTAACAACAATCCACAAAAGAGGAATCAAAATTTACCTCAAAATCAGACTTGAAGTTCAGATTGAAGAGTGATTTAAGTCTGATTCCTTGGATAACCGAGAGATGAACGGAGATATAAATTAGGCTTTCTCAAATTCTATGGCTACTATTCATCCCCTTTCAAATTAGGTCGAATGCAAAATATGTCGATTAGAAAAAGAAGAAGATGAGTGATATCAATAACAAACAGAAGCTTATGAGTATATAATGAGGGTGATGTCGATGAAAACAAAGAGAAAGAGAAGAAGGACGCGCGATGAAGACGATGTAATAAAAGAAGAGAAGAGTGTGTTCTTGGTTGTCCCAATTACTTTGTGAAAAGGAGGAGGTGTCAACACAATGAAGAACACAGATGTGAAATGAAAGCTAAAAACGTCATTTTACTGTTTCTAACAAAGAAAAAAAAGGGGCGAAAACGCCAATACACTGTATATGAACAGTGTTTTCCAAAATTCAGTTTTAGTCTGGTTATAACTAGAAATGTAGCACACGCGATGCTGCGAGTTCAGAAGTATACAATGAGAAAATATATATAGCTTGAATATATATAATTTGATTGTTTAAAAACATTGGGAATAAAAAAATATATAGTTTGTTCGAAAATAAATGAACCAAGAGATGATCAGAAGTATCAATGAAATATCATAAACAACATGAATAAGCTTTGCATGTTGTATTGTCCATTACCAAAATTTAGTATGGCATTAAACAACCAAACATTGAATAATTTGGTTACTCAGCACCAATGAATAATTTTCATTTTCTACTCATACCATTTGCTAGAAACTAATAAACAGGTGATAAACCAAAACCCCAATCCCACATTAATGAAAACATCAAAACTGATTCAAGTATAAGAATATTCATCTTTTTCTCAAGCTAGCAATTTTCCAACTTTTCTTTTCTCAAGTTTTATCATTAACTATAAAATTTGTTAAATGTCAGAATAAAGACCCGTGAGAAAACAAATAAACCAATTATATGTGAATACAACAAGTAACTAACATGATCCTCGCATATACCTCGCTTATTCATTTGTTATCCTTGACTTTTGAGTGTTATATGCTTGTATTGCATTAAAAAAATATAGTAAGCATGGATACATATGCTTAGGTACAAATGCAGTTATCTTTGGATATGTAATTAAGTTTCTTTTGAATATATAAAGCAAAGATGTAGGGATTGATATCAATCCTTCCAAATCAAAAGAACCTAACAACTTACCAGCAAATTCCCCTAAATATAAAGAACTTTTTCCTCAGTCTTTACAAAGTAGCTGATATCAATAAACAGAAAGACACAAAAATAAAGTTAGCTACAAAAGCTCCAAACCAATGAATTAAAACAAAAAATGAAATATCAAATAAATGGTATAATCTGATACTGAATTGAGAATATCCAAAAGGAAAATTACTGAACTCAGATCTTAAATAACAAAAGCTGAAACTCAAGTGAGCATAAAAATATTGAAAATCGTGAAATAACCATACCTGGGAAAATCACGGGAAGAACCACATTTCAATTATGTTCTTCCTCTTTATCAAAGAAAACCAACATGTAAAGAGCATAAAACATGCGGCAAAATAAAATCAGATAATACTAATTAATAAGCTAACTAAAAAAAATTAGTGAAATAGAACTTTTAATTACTAAAAAATAATTTTAAATATACTAAAAAACAAACCTGACTTGAAATTTTTGTAAAGATCTTGTTCTTACCTTTAGTATGAATTGCTCATTGTTGAGGCGGTGTAGTATTCAATCAACAAACATAAAGGAGGATTTCTGAGTTCATGAAGAAACACAACAACTAAGTAACTGTTTAAATGACGAAGAAAGATTCAAATGACAAGTTTACACAATAAAATAGTAGAAAATACCTGATAAGCTACATAGCAGCTCACAGGAAGGCCGCTGAACTTTGTCAAAAGAGCCAGCGGACACAAGTGCTTCTCCTGGTCTGTATATTAGCCGAATATTTCGGATCTTGAGGATGGGTACAACTCCTATCTTGAGAAAATCCATGCATTATAATCATCATATGTGTGTGTGTGTGTGTGTATAAAGATACATAGAGCCTCTAACGAGGATTCAATATTATATTGTGAAGAAATTTGTGCTTAGTTTATAGGCCTAGAATTAAAAGCACATTCAAATGAACTTTTTAGAAAGAATAAGAGGTTTGGTAATGGAATTTTAATTTGATTTTTTTGGGGATTTGAGAAGAGGGCTTGAAAGAGGAAAATAATTCAAAATTTAATAAGCTCCTGAATTCAATCACATATTCATATTATTCAAGGCAATACAACACTACTCAACTCAAAACTAAATCCAGATTCTTCCTATTCTTTAATCCTTTCGAAAAAGAAAACATCCAAAACAATGAACTCATCAATTGACAAACGGAAATGAGGATTTCTGAGTTCATGAAGTAATACAACAAATAAATAACAGTCAAAATGACGAAGAAAAATTCAAATGACTAAGTTTACACAACAAAATAGTAGAAAATACCTAATGAACCGTCGAACATCTCACATGAAGGTCGTTGGAATTTTCCCAAAGAGCCAGCGAAAGCAAGTGCTTCTTTTCGCCTGTATACTCGCCAAATATCTCAAGTCTTGAGGATGAGCACAACTCCGACCTTCCACAACCTGTTTTCCAAGAAATTGTAATATCTTTGACAAGACCCATCCCAATCCCCCCGGGATTAGTGCGGGATAACCTTGCTCCCGTCTGACACGAAGTGTCAGACAAGGGATATTTGCGACCTTTGCCCTCTCGGGCTATCAGAGTACGCCAGGATCTGGAGGAGGTATGTGATATCTCGGTCTCTGCTACAGTCCACATCCGATGCCAACCTGAAGGGCAGTCAAAACATTAAAAGATGTGAGTGGAAAAAACAAGAGTTTATAAAAACATTTTATTGAGAAGACATTTGTACCCTTCACTAAAAAGCATGCATGCATTCGAAAAACATTTATCTGAAATAAACCATATGTGGGAACTAAGCCCAAAACCAAGGTTGAAAGAATCATCATGAAAACGACCATACGGTTGTCAGGACCCGACCCTCTTCTGTCAAGTCCCGATTCATCTAGCACGATATTGTCCGCTTTGGGCCTCGCCCTCACGGTTTTGTTTTCGGGAGCTCACAGTGCAACTTCCGAGGGGGTCACCCATCTGGAATTCCACCAGTCTCAACTCGCTTAACTTTGGGGTTCCAATCCCCCCCAAAGCCACTGAGCTCCCAAAAGGCCTCATTGTAGATAGGTGTGTGCCTATACCTTTAAAGCACACCATGTAACACCCCGGAAATTCGAGGATTTCAATATTGTAATTTAATGTGTGATTTGACGATTTTACCCTTGTGAATGGTATGGTCAAATTGTTGACTTTTTGATTGGTGAACTAAATGAACTTTGACCTATGACCGTGACATAGTTCGGGACGTCACGAGTTCATAGACAGGTGGCACGTCCAATTCGGACGATCAGGGTAAAAGTTATGACTATCGGAAGTTCAGGGGCATTACCGTAATTTGGACTCTCGGGGGGAAAATGTTGACTTTTCTTTTGACAACTAATTTTCAGTTGACTCAAGGACCGTTGGGTAGGCCTCGACGTCCTGAGTCCGTAGACAGGCGGCACGCCGAAATCGGACTTCGTACGAGGAAGTTATGGTCAGAAACGTGAGTTCGGGAAGTTCGTGTCTCGGTTTTCGTGTCGAATATTAAATTCAGGAAATCTGATTGGAGGACACCTGGTGAGTGACAAGTGTCACTCACCCATTGGCTAGATTGGATCAGATCCACTATTGGATTAATTAACATTTGAATCAGCTTTAAATTCCAGCCCTTGGATTGAAAACCCCTGATCTAATCTGAGCCCTTGATCTAATCTGGAGATCAAATCTGGGCCGTCCGTTTCCTTCCCTCCATTTCTTTATATTTCATACCCGCAGAGCACATTCTGCCCATTTCGATCAAACATCCCAGCAAATCATCCACTCTCTGTGTCTGCGTATTGGGGACTCACTGGCGAGGCTGAGCGACGGCAGTGACCACGGCGGAGGACGGCGGCGAGGAAGGAATCAGGGAACCCGTGGCGGTTTTCAAACCCAGATTTTGGTAAATCCATTTCCCACGTTTAGTTTTGTTTTTGATGGGTCCTAATCGACTCTAGGGACTGCCAGGAACCTTCTGCGATTGAACTCGTGGCCGGAGGAGCTCAGGGCGGTGACTAAACGGCGACGGAAACCGGTTCTGTTCTTCGAGGTAGGCCCTCGATCCTATCGGTTTTTCCCCATTCTATTTTCACTGAACCAATCTAGGGACTCAGACGAGTAGTTAGGAATTGAAAGGAACGAAAATGATCCAGAAATGAAGTTATGGCAACCGGGTCATGATCGCGGGTCTAATCGACCCGAGTTGCAGGTATTCGGGTCAACCCGTCTGAGGACAGCGGTGATGACGTGGCACCCTGTCAGTCTGTCAGATGACGTGGACCAACCGTGAGCCGACACGTGTCACATGTCAGTGCACGGTCAGCACTGACATGTCAGTGACGTGGACCAGTCAGGGACTGCCACGTGTCACTGACATGTCAGTGACGTGGACCAGTGCCGTGCTGACACGTGGCACATGTCAGATCCGACACGTGGCATGACAGATCAGTGTGGTGGACCAATCAGGTGTTGACATGTGGCACCTGTCAGAGTCTGACATGTCAGACCTGACAGCTGTCAGATGACGTCAGCAGGAACTGTTCCTGCGTTGACCGCCGCGTTGACCGGCGCGTGGGGGCGCGTGTGAACAGTGTTCCTGGTGGGACCACCACCATTCTTTAGGTTTCGACGATCCGGATCCAATGGCGGTGGTTTCGGGTCGATCGGAGATCATTAGGTTGGTCAAAATAAGGTTTATTGCCTTGGAAAGCGCGTTCGGGCGGCTTTTCCGGACCGGTTTTGGTCTAGGGCTTCATGGTTGAATGTTAGGGGTTTAAATTGACCTTTGCATATACTTTTGATATGACAGGGGTTGTATAATCGTACCAGAACGAGGGTATACGTTCGGTTTTCGGCAGGACTGTACTGTGAGTGGGCCATTTTCTTAAACCCTTGTGTGCATAAATGTTTTCTGGTTTTATTATACTTATTCACATGCTAAAACAATAATGGTTTTGAGGATATGGAAAATATGGTTATGGCACGTTTCACGGTATTTGGGCTTGAGACCCGTCCGATGAAACTGAATGATTGGTTCGGATTCTATCTATGTATATATATGTTTGCATGTGGATATCAATAAAATGTATTTGTTACTGCACTGTATAGATCCTTCCATATTATATTGTCTCCTCCGGATGAGGTACCCCGGAGAGGTCACGGACGTCTAGAACGTCCAGCGTCTATGACGCTAAGCATCGGGGATGCTGTAACCGAACGGGGTTCGGGGATTGAACTCGGAATTGAGACCCGAGTGGCACGCGTAGCCTTGTGATTGTGACCTTATTGGACGTCAGGGACGTCAGACATCAGAGATGTCGGGATTGGAGTGTATAGTGCAGTGGCTAAAATTATGGTTATGGTTTTATTATATGCCTTATGGTTCATATTATATGGTTTATGGTTTTGAATTATGATGCACGCATGTTTGGAAAACGGAGGGGTAAATTATATGTTTTATTTATCAAACGATTTCATAAACTTGAGTTTCGATCCACTCACCCTTAATGTTTTGATAACCCCTCCAGGTCGGGAAACTGAGGTAGAGGAGGAACCAGAGGCTGAGGCATAGATCTACTTCTGCGTACCTGAACCCCTGCTGGGCGGTGTACCCGCAGGTTTACTTTAGAGTCGTGCTCGCAAATTTGTAATTTTGGATTTCATCCCTTGTCTGACATTCGTTTAATTCGGATTTGATGTATGACTTTAATTTGGTTATTTATGCTTTTAAATGTTTTGAGGTTAAAATTGGTATGAATTATTGGGTGTCAGACGGGAGTAGGGCACGTCCCCTTGTGGTCCCTGTGGGATCGGGGCGGGTCCTGTCAGCTTGGTATCAGAGCACTAGGTTGTGGTCAGTACTAGGGTATTGGTCAGCATGCTAGACTAGCGATTAGTACTAGTTACTTTTCGACTTTTAAGAATATTGTTTTCTGATCTATGCCTCTTAACAGTTGGTTATGCCTCCTAGGAGAATTCCTCATACTCGAACGGACGAGGATCTAGAAAGAGAGATGGAATGCGCGAGCATCGAAAGGGCTCAACGGTTGGGAGCCACTCCTTTCTGCGGGGGATCAAACCCCGAGGATGCTCACGACTGGATCACCAAGTGGGAGAGGATCTTCTAGGTGATGCACTGCCCTCCGGGCGAACGAGTGACTCTGGCGGCCTTCTTGCTGGAAGGAGGAGCCTACCAGTGGTGGCACGGACTCGAAATGTCTGGGTGGTCTGTCCATACCACTACCTGGGAAGCTTTCCGTTCCAGGTTTCTGGACCAGTACTACCCGCGATCCTTTCGCGCGGCGCGGGAGGCGGAATTCCTGCGACTGGAGCAGGGTGACATGTCTGTTGCAGACTACGAGCAAACTTTCAGGAAACTTTCCCGGTTCGCTGCCTCATTCGTAAGCACGGAGGAGGACAAATGCCAGCGGTTTGAGCTTGGACTCCGAGGGGAGATCCGGGCCAGTGTGACTGCTACCACTCATGCTTCTCTGAGGGATATGGTCGACGCAGCGGTGCGTGTCGAGGCCAGTCTGGCGGCACACCAATCACGACAACCTTCGGGGGAGGGGCGACGTCAGGATCGCCCACATCATGGGCCATCGGGCCGTAAGAACAACAAGGGAGGGAGCTACAGGGGAGCACCCTCATCCTTCAAGGGTCGTGGCTGGTCGGGTCGACGTGGAGGCTCTCAGGGCAGAGGATCTGGATACAACTCTGGGCAACGCTCATCTTGGAGCGGTGCTTCTGGTGGGCATTCGGACAGGCCAAGGCCAGTAACTTGTTTTGCTTGCGGAGAGGAGGGCCACTATGCCTGTGATTGTCCGCAGTTGTCCAAGAACAACGACGCTGGGGGCTCGAGTGTGGTGCAGAGCACGGCTTCCCACACTAATGGAGGTCGCGGTCAGGGAGGTGACCGTGGTGCTGGACGTGGCGCGCGCGGGCGCGGACGGAACGGAGGGCCGAGGGCCCAAGTGTTTGCAATGACCCAGCAGCAGGCGAGGACTGCTCCAGGCGTGGTCACAGGTACACTACATATCTTTAATTTTCTTGTACGTACATTAATGGATGCGGGGGCTACACATTCTTTTATTTCGAGGAGTTGTGCTGGTATGCTTGATTGTGTGGTATCAGCCTTAGATTACGAAATGGGTGTTGGCACCCCGATGGGTACCGTGTACCTTGTGAATCAGGTGATTCGGAGGTGCCCGGTAAGAATTGAGGATGTGGATTTACCAGCAGACTTAATTATTCTGGATATCCACGACTTCGATATAATCCTAGGGATGGATTGGCTGTCGGAGCACGGATCGCTCATCGACTGCTGTAGCAAACAAGTGATTTTGCGGAGCCCGGGTTTGCCGGAAGTTATCTTTCAGGGGGAACGTGATGGTTCGCCTCCTGAAGTGATTTCGTCACTTACTGCTACCAAACTTCTACGGAAGGGATGCCAGGGTTATCTGGCGCATGTCGTGTCGGAACGGGTCGACTCCGGTTATCGACGAAATACCGGTGGTCTGTGAGTTTCCGGATGTATTCCTGGAAGACTTACCTGGATTACCACCATCGCGGGAGATTGAGTTTACTATTGAACTACTCCCGGGTACCCGACCCATATCCCAGGCACCATACCGGATGGCGCCGGCCGAGTTACGAGAACTCAAGACTCAATTGCAGGAGTTGGTAGATTTGGGATATGTCCGACCGAGTACTTCACCGTGGGGAGCACCGGTGTTGTTCGTAAAGAAGAAGGAAGGAAGTCTCCGTTTATGTATTGACTATCGACAACTCAACAGGGTGACGCTGAGGAATCAGTATCCTCTACCCAGGATCGATGACCTTTTCGACCAATTGCGGGGAGCTCAGTGCTTCTCGAAAATTGATTTGCGATCTGGGTATCACCAACTGAGGATTTCGGAGGAGGATATTCCGAAAACTGCTTTTCGAACCCGTTACGGGCACTACGAGTTCCTTGTTATGCCATTTGGTTTGACGAATGCTCCAGCAGCATTCATGGATCTGATGAACCGGGTCTTCCGACCCTACCTGGATAAGTTCGTGATTGTGTTCATCGATGATATTTTGGTATACTCGAGGAGTGCCCGTGCACATGAAGAACATCTACGGTTGGTCTTGGAGAGACTGAGACAAGAACAATTGTATGCCAAGCTGAGCAAGTGTCAGTTTTGGCTGAGCAGTATTGGTTTTCTGGGACACGTGATATCGACGGATGGGATTTGCGTGGATCCCCAGAAAACAGAAGCGGTGACCAACTGGGCTAAACCGACAACAGTGATCGAGGTGCGGAGTTTCGTCGGATTAGCAGGTTACTATCGGAGATTCGTGGAGGGCTTCTCCAAAATTGCTGCACCATTGACTCGTTTGACTCGGAAGGGAGTAAAGTTTATCTGGGACGAGCAGTGCGATCGGAGCTTTCAAGAGTTGAAAGATCGATTGACCACTGCACCTGTCCTTGCATTGCCGGATGACAGTGGGGAGTTTGTGGTCTTCAGTGATGCATCGCTGCAAGGTCTGGGCTGCGTGTTGATGCAAACGAGCAAGGTTATCGCCTATGCATCCCGGCAGCTGAAGACCCATGAGTTGAACTATCCAACCCATGATTTGGAGTTGGCGGCGGTGGTTCATGCTCTCAAGATCTGGAGACATTATCTGTTCGGCGCAACGTGTCGGATATACACCGACCACCAGAGTCTTAAATACTTATTCACTCAGAATGAGCTTAACATGAGACAACGGAGATGGTTGGAGCTGCTGAAGGACTATGACTGTACGATCGAGTACCATCCGGGTAAGGCCAATGTGGTGGCGGATGCACTCAGCAGGAAGTCAGCAGGATCCGTTGCACACCTAGGGATGGTGTATCTTCCCTTGCTAGTGGAACTCCGGAAGGCGGGAATTATTTTGGGTACGGATGCGCATGGAGCTTTGTTGGCCAGCTTCCATGTACGACCAGTACTGATTGATCGGATCATCGAGGCACAACTTCAGGATCCGATACTCTGTATTTACAGAATTGAGGTCGATGCGGATGGGAGACAGGATTTTGCCATCCGGGATGATGGAGCACTTGTGAAATTGGGCCGTTTGTGTGTACCTGCAGTGGCAGAGTTACGGGCCGAGATTCTTGAGGAGGCCCATAGTTCGGCCTATGCTATGCATCCGGGAGGTACAAAGATGTACCGTACCCTCCGGAACCATTATTGGTGGCCGGGAATGAAGAAGGATATTGCTGAGTTCGTGAGCAAATGCTTAACCTGTCAGCAGGTTAAGGCGGAACAGCAGAGACCGTATGGGGCTATGCAGCCACTTCCGATTCCTGAGTGGAAGTGGGATCACATCACCATGAACTTCGTCTTTAAGTTACCGAGGACTCAGAGTGGAGTGGACGGAGTATGGGTGATCGTGGATCGGTTAACCAAATCAGCCCATTTTCTGCCAGTTCAGGAAACCTATAAACCTAACCGACTGGCTCAGTTGTTTGTGAAGGAAATCATACGACTTCATGGTACGCCGGAATCGATCGTGTCCGATCGTGATCCGCGTTTCACTTCCAAGTTCTGGCGAAGTTTGCAAGCTACTTTGGGAACAACCTTACGTTTCAGTACTGCCTTCCATCCACAGACCGATGGACAGTCTGAGAGAACCATTCAAACCCTGGAGGACATGATGAGGTCATGTGTACTACAGTTTCAAGACTCTTGGGATACTCATTTGCCATTAATGGAATTCGCTTACAACAACAGCTATCAGGCAAGCATCGGGATGGCACCTTATGAGGCACTGTATGGCCGACAGTACAGGACACCTATCTGCTGGACGGAGATAGGAGAGCGAGCGGCTTTAGGGCCGGAGATGATGGACTTAACCATGGAAACTGTTCGCGTGATCAAGGAGAGATTGAAGGTGGCACAAGATCGCCAGAAAAGTTATGCCGACCGACGGATTCAAGACTTGGAGTTTGAAGTGGGAGATTTTGTCTTCCTGAAGTTGTCTCCGTGGAAAGGGATTATCCGTTTTGGCCGACGGGGGAAACTGAGTCCGCGTTATATCGGACCTTATGAAATCATGGAGAGAATTGGCAGAGTTGCTTACAGATTGGCACTACCTCCGGAACTATCGAGAGTTCACGATGTTTTCCACGTATCGATGTTGCGGATGTACGTACGTGATGCTTCTCATGTACTTGGGGAACAACCTGTTGAACTACGGGAGGATTTGAGCTTTGAAGAACAACCAGTACAGATCTTGGATCGGAAGGACAAGGTACTACGACGAAAGACGATCCCTCTCGTGAAGATTCTCTGGAGAAACCAGAATGTGGAAGAAGCCACATGGGAGCCTGAGGCTCAGATGCGAGAACAATTTCCTCATTTGTTTCTTTGAAATTTCGGGACGAAATTTATTAAGGGGGGAAGGTTGTAACACCCCGGAAATTCGAGGATTTCAATATTGTAATTTAATGTGTGATTTGACGATTTTACCCTTGTGAATGGTATGGTCAAATTGTTGACTTTTTGATTGGTGAACTAAATGAACTTTGACCTATGACCGTGACGTAGTTCGGGACGTCACGAGTTCATAGACAGGTGGCACGTCCAATTCGGACGATCAGGGTAAAAGTTATGACTATCGGAAGTTCAGGGGCATTACCGTAATTTGGACTCTCGGGGGGAAAATGTTGACTTTTCTTTTGACAACTAATTTTCAGTTGACTCAAGGACCGTTGGGTAGGCCTCGACGTCCTGAGTCCGTAGACAGGCGGCACGCCGAAATCGGACTTCGTACGAGGAAGTTATGGTCAGAAACGTGAGTTCGGGAAGTTCGTGTCTCGGTTTTCGTGTCGAATATTAAATTCAGGAAATCTGATTGGAGGACACCTGGTGAGTGACAAGTGTCACTCACCCATTGGCTAGATTGGATCAGATCCACTATTGGATTAATTAACATTTGAATCAGCTTTAAATTCCAGCCCTTGGATTGAAAACCCCTGATCTAATCTGAGCCCTTGATCTAATCTGGAGATCAAATCTGGGCCGTCCGTTTCCTTCCCTCCATTTCTTTATATTTCATACCCGCAGAGCACATTCTGCCCATTTCGATCAAACATCCCCGCAAATCATCCACTCTCTGTGTCTGCGTATTGGGGACTCACTGGCGAGGCTGAGCGACGGCAGTGACCACGGCGGAGGACGGCGGCGAGGAAGGAATCAGGGAACCCGTGGCGGTTTTCAAACCCAGATTTTGGTAAATCCATTTCCCACGTTTAGTTTTGTTTTTGATGGGTCCTAATCGACTCTAGGGACTGCCAGGAACCTTCTGCGATTGAACTCGTGGCCGGAGGAGCTCAGGGCGGTGACTAAACGGCGACGGAAACCGGTTCTGTTCTTCGAGGTAGGCCCTCGATCCTATCGGTTTTTCCCCATTCTATTTTCACTGAACCAATCTAGGGACTCAGACGAGTAGTTAGGAATTGAAAGGAACGAAAATGATCCAGAAATGAAGTTATGGCAACCGGGTCATGATCGCGGGTCTGATCGACCCGAGTTGCAGGTATTCGGGTCAACCCGTCTGAGGACAGCGATGATGACGTGGCACCCTGTCAGTCTGTCAGATGACGTGGACCAACCATGAGCCGACACGTGTCACATGTCAGTGCACGGTCAGCACTGACATGTCAGTGATGTGGACCAGTCAGGGACTGCCACGTGTCACTGACATGTCAGTGACGTGGACCAGTGCCGTGCTGACACGTGGCACATGTCAGATCCGACACGTGGCCTGACAGATCAGTGTGGTGGACCAATCAGGTGTTGACACATGGCACCTGTCAGAGTCTGACATGTCAGACCTGACAGCTGTCAGATGACGTCAGCATGACGTCATGCTGACGTCAGCAGTGACGTCAGCGATGACGTCAGCAGGAACTGTTCCTGCGTTGACCGCCGCGTTGACCGGCGCGTGGGGGCGCGTGTGAACAGTGTTCCTGGTGGGACCACCACCATTCTTTAGGTTTCGACGATCCGGATCCAATGGCGGTGGTTTCGGGTCGATCGGAGATCATTAGGTTGGTCAAAATAAGGTTTATTGCCTTGGAAAGCGCGTTCGGGCGGCTTTTCCGGACCGGTTTCGGTCTAGGGCTTCATGGTTGAATGTTAGGGGTTTAAATTGACTGTTGCATATACTTTGGATATGACAGGGGTTGTATAATCGTACCAGAACGAGGGTATACGTTCGGTTTTCGGCAGGACTGTACTGTGAGTGGGCCATTTTCTTAAACCCTTGTGTGCATAAATGTTTTCTGGTTTTATTATACTTATTCACATGCTAAAACAATAATGGTTTTGAGGATATGGAAAATATGGTTATGGCACGTTTCACGGTATTTGGGCTTGAGACCCGTCCGATGAAACTGAATGATTGGTTCGGATTCTATCTATGTATATATATGTTTGCATGTGGATATCAATAAAATGTATTTGTTACTGCACTGTATAGATCCTTCCATATTATATTGTCTCCTCCGGATGAGGTACCCCGGAGAGGTCAAGGACGTCTAGAACGTCCAGCGTCTATGACGCTAAGTATCGGGGATGCTGTAACCGAACGGGATTCGGGGATTGAACTCGGAATTGAGACCCGAGTGGCACGCGTAGCCTTGTGATTGTGACCTTATTGGACGTCAGGGACGTCAGACATCAGGGATGTCGGGATTGGAGTGTATAGTGCAGTGGCTAAAATTATGGTTATGGTTTTATTATATGCCTTATGGTTCATATTATATGGTTTATGGTTTTGAATTATGATGCACGCATGTTTGGAAAACGGAGGGGTAAATTATATGTTTTACTTATCAAACGATTTCATAAACTTGAGTTTCGGTCCACTCACCCTTAATGTTTTGATAACCCCTCCAGGTCGGGAAACTGAGGTAGAGGAGGAACCAGAGGCTGAGGCATAGATCTACTTCTGCGTACCTGAACCCCTGCTGGGCGGTGTACCCGCAGGTTTACTTTAGAGTCGTGCTCGCAAATTTGTAATTTTGGATTTCATCCCTTGTCTGACATTCGTTTAATTCGGATTTGATGTATGACTTTAATTTGGTTATTTATGCTTTTAAATGTTTTGAGGTTAAAATTGGTATGAATTATTGGGTGTCAGACGGGAGCAGGGCACGTCCCCTTGTGGTCCCTGTGGGATCGGGGCGGGTCCTGTCACACCACCATTCCCTTCCCAGACCATTCCCCCCTCGCAGGAATGTGGGATCGTTCACCGTTCACTCCAGGACACGGGTCTTACAATCCACCCCCCTTAGGGCCCAGCGTCCTCGCTGGCACACTTCCCGGTCGGGGTCTGGCTCTGATACCAAATTGTCAGGACCCGACCCTCTTCTGTCAAGTCCCAATTCATCTAGCACGATATTGTCCGCTTTGGGCCTCGCCCTCACGGTTTTGTTTTCGGGAGCTCACGGTGCAACTTCCTAGGGGGTCACCCATCTGGAATTGCACCAGCCTCAACTCGCTTAACTTTGGGGTTCCAATCCCCCCCAAAGCCACTGAGCTCCCAAAAGGCCTCATTCTAGATAGGTGTGTGCCTATACCTTTAAGGCACACCACCATTCCCTTCCCAGACCATTCCCCCCTCGCAAGAATGTGGGATCGTTCACCGTTCACTCCAGGACACGGGTCTTACAGGCCACTGCCCAAATCCATAAGGGACTCGGCCCAAACCAGAAATAAACCAAGTACCCGAGCCACCGCTCAAATCCTGTGTAACCACACATCACATATCATATATCATATTTATATCATATACACATATAATTCACACAACCAATCCTGTCACGGTTTCCAAAGCTACGCGCGTGCTACCCGGGGTCTCAAACCCAAGTCTTTCAGGTACCAATCAATGTCCGAAGACCAATGATCCGCCCTGAGGTTATAGTACAAGCCTTTCTGAGAGTAAGGCACCCAACGGGGGCGACTCCCACTCAGTCAGTGCTCCGTGACTACTCCGGGGTCCACCCAGGCCAACGACCCTCCTAGGAGGAGATAATAGAAGTAAAAGAAGGTATATGAATACATATATATATATACATAACATAAACATTCATGCCCGGTTCCCTTGAACCGTCATGATCCATAACATCCATTAACTATGGTTCATGTCGGTTCCCATAAACCGTCATGAACCAGAATGACCTTTCCAGAGTTCATGCTGGTTCCCATAAACCGTCATGAACTTGGAAATCCATCTAGGGTTCCTGACCTGAAATCATCAATGTAAAACAACTGGGTCTCGTGCCCGAACATATGACTCAACTAGGCACCGTGCCCGATATCTGAGGGTCAGTCACGACTCCGATCATAGTGATGTGTGCAACCATCCATCCAGGACCGCCCTCAATCCTGGTATGTCGCCGTGAACGTATCAACTGACGCAACCACCACAAGATCATGGTGCACTCATCACCAATCGATATCCTGAATAGTCAGCACTCGGAAGTCGAGCCTCCCCAGGCTGCCCGACCACGAATCGTGCATCGTGACCTCTCCGGAAGGAACATATCCCAAACCGGAGGCGAGCGTCGTATCGTCGATCGCCGTGCACATAGCACCCGTCGCGACCACGATTTAGACCCGAAGGTCGTAAATAGCGCCATATGCCCAAGAAAAAACAAAATGGGTCTCATACCCGAGTTTATCCATTTGAAATCCAAAACCATTTCATTTAGACCAATAAAGACATACAGACCCGTATAAGCACCGTATAAGGCCGAAACCTCGAAATACGTGCTTATACGTAACCACATACAAATGCACCCATGGCATCATCAAACATGTAATAAAACATATAATAAAAATTTATGCATGCACCAATTTAGAAAACAAGGTCCACTCACAGACCGTCCGAGCTGCCGCCTCGATTTGCGTGCCATACGGCTCCCCGAGCCGATCACCGTCACCGGGACTCCCGAACCTGTCCAAATTTTAATAGAAGGTTACTAATAGCCTCATTAACCTCTCATTGAAGTCCCATAATTTTTCCGATTTTCTAACTATTTTTAAAACCGAACCTAAACCTTCCAATGCCCCGAAACATATCGAGACGGTGTCCGATCGACACGAAATTAGTCCTAAAATGTTCGTTACATCGAATAGAAGATTTCGTATGTTGAAGACATCCCCAGATTCCCCACCACGCGCTGCCACGCACCGCCCAAAGGGCCCTGCGTGTGGGCTCACGCACCGGCGTACTGTAGCCCTTCTTCAACCTCCAGCCGGTTCAAACTGGCCGGTCCGGCCCAAACTCTGCAACTGGACCGACGTGACCGGTCCAGGCCCCTACAACCCGTATTTTGGTCAGATTTCAAGCCAATTCAATCCTATTCTTCTAGTTATGATCTTAGGAACTTAAAACCATAAACAAAAACACCTAAAACCTAACGAATCCGACCGGTCCAATTCAAAGCTCACGACCCAGTTTTCCAAAACCTCTCCAGAGGTCTCTCAACCTCCAATCTCCCTCAAAACCTCCCTAATAGCTTCCTAGGAACCTAATACACACACACACACACACACTCTAATCAATCAAAACCGATCACAACGTCAAAAATCAAAAAGGAAAACAAACGGGTCTAATCGGGTACCTGCTCGGGTTTTTGTCTCAGCCGCCCACGGCGGCGCCGTCCAGGTCGGCCACCGGCATCCCAGTCATCCTCCCTCACTCTCCGGTCTCAGTCATGGCCGGATGGAAAGGGTTGGGTTTGTTTGGGTTGCACAGAGAAGGGGAAATGAGATCGGTAAATGGTTTGGGTTTGAAATGAAGAATGATCGATGAGGATGATATGCATGAAGGCATAAGGATAGCCTGTGGATGGGTGATACTTGTCACTCATCCATAGGGCAGGAACTACATATCTGGGCCCCACTAGAGTCCAAAAGTTAAGTCGTCTCGTAATTTGTGCAATAGTGCACTTGAACTTCTGTGAACCGTAACTTCGCCGTCGAACGTCCAAATTCGACGTGCCGCCTGTCTACGTATTCGTATCGTCCCGATCTACGTAATGGTCCTCGGCCCTCGGCCATCGGACCTCCTGGTCAAAAAGTCAACATTTGCCCCTTTTTAACCATAATTACCAAAATGCCCCTAAACTTCCGAACGTCATAACTTCTTCCTCGAACGTCGGAATTGAACGTGCCACCTGTCTATGAACTCGTGACGTCACGAACTACGTCACGGTCATCGGTCAAAGTCCATTTGACCGTCCGAATGAAAAGTCAACATTTTACCCACGCCCAAGGGCAAAACAGTCATTTTGCATCGTTCGTCCGATTTCGCCCATCTAATCACGGATTAGCCTCACTAATCGTGATTAGTCACTAATCTAATCCAGGAATTCGGGACGAGTCGTTACAATCTTGACCTGTTGATAAGTCACAAATTAAGCATCATTTCAATGTTATTTCTTATCCCTTTTACTTATCTTTTGATTATAATCATTCAAACAATAGGAGAAAATGATCTCTTTTGTGAAGTTCATGCAGATTGCTTAGTTTAGGTTTAAATCATGTTTTACAATGAAATGTGATCTTTCCGAGGCTAAATCTTTAAGGACTCATCAAGGACTCATAAAGGGCCTCATCATCTCCCATTTACATGACCAAGATCCATCAAGACCCTAAAAATCACGGCCTAACCCCTAGAAGCCCACAAAATGCGGTTAAAGGTGTTTTAGTGGGCTTACTTGTGCATCAAGTAACTTTGAACGAATTTTCCTACCTTTCTCAATGAGGAATGACATGGATTGATTTGGATAAGAAGACTTAATTATATTCTTAATCAGATCTTGAAGTTAAAGAGGCAAGAAACAAGGAAAAGGAAGTTTCTTGGAAATTAAGAAACCATCTTGTACATGGCTAGGGTTAATTAACTTCCCTAGCCGCAATTTATCATGTTTCCTTTATTTTAGGACAATATAATCTTATTTAGGATAGCATTAAATGAATTCCTAGTCAAAGATAAAGTCAAGAAGTGGAAAGAAGGAAGGAAAGGGACTCCTTGTACAAGAAGGATACAAAAAACGGCCAACTATGGGTTTTCACAAAAAAAAGGAGTTTTCCTCCTTGTTTTGGGGCTGTTTTCCCTTTTCTTTGAGGGAGATGTTAGAGCAGGTGTTTGGGGTTATAAATAGATGTTTTCTCATTATTTTTTGGGGGCCGAATTTACCTCTTGAAGGTTCCCAAAACTCTGTCAAAATTCGTACTTCAATTCATGTTCTTAGTTTAGAGTTTTGTAATTTAATTCAAGCACTCTTTATAATTCAAGCATCTTCAAATTCATCACGTCTACCTTGAGGGAGTTTTCCTTCATCTCTTGTAATCATTGTCCTTTTATTATTTCTTGCTTTATTTATATTTGTGCACCTTTTAATTATGTGTTTGTTTTATTCAATAATGTTTGAGTAGTGTAATTAGGGCTAGGGTTACTTGAAGCCCTAGTCATGTTAGTTCTTGTTTGATTTCTGGCTCTTGATTATGATTGCTTGCCTGGATTTGTTGGATTACTGCGCTTCATGAACTCAATTTATGCTTATAAGCTTAGCTACCTTTTTTGTGTATAATTGTCGATGTAATTGCTTGACGGATCACCTTGATGTTTGTGTTCACCCTGCAATTTATGGCATCACGTTTAAGAGGGGGAATCTTATTCGTAATCTAAACTCATGACTTCCTAGGTTTGCACATCACTTTTCTAGGGACAGTGTAGTGTCATTAAATCTTCTTTATGTTTCATGCATTATCATGCACCATCGGTAATAGTTTTTTAAGGGCGGGCACATCACGCTTAAACATGCAATCTAAGAGAAGATAATATGTGTGGGGTGAACCTTAGCCGGACCCCTGTACGGGCACTTAATTCAGATACATGCATAGTAATCTAATCAAGGAAATCTAACGGAACTATAATTGGTAAAGGTGGATAGAAACCCTAGCTCGACTTAGTTAGTTATTATTAGTTAATTTATTTCATTCATAAAACATAACAAACCCCCCATTGCATTTTAATTACTCCACTTAAGTCAATTGAGTTAAACGGAATTGGATATCATTGAGCAAGTCTTTGTGGGATCGACCTTTGCTTGCATCTATACTATCTACACGTCTTGTGCACTTGCAAAGTTTATTACACGTAGAGATTTTTCCTAGTACATCTTTTGTGCTTGGTAAAATTTCTATCACCTGCCACTTCATCATTAAAACAATTCACATTGCATTTGTTTGTTAGAGATATTATAGAAATATAAATCATAGTGGAATTATAAATGTAACCTACAGAGTATAATTGAAATTTCAATTGAAAATCTTTGACTCTGAAGAACATAAAAGTCTGAATAGCTGAAGATGCATGAATGCTTAACTCTGAAGACACATCGAACTCGTTAATGTGAAAAGAAATTGAAAGAATGATATGCATACCACCAACGAAGTTATGAATCAAAAGTAAAAGAAATTACAAACAAATAATTTCCATAGGAAGTCAGATTAGTTCCCTTGCAGACTTTTTTAAACTTGTAAGCCCCTACGCATCAATTTTATGAAGAAATATTACCTCTATTCAAATCAAAATAGACAAAGTTAACTGATGTCACCAATAGTGCTTTACTGGGAAATTAATCTATGATAACCTAATATAGTTCAAAGACTGAAACAACATACAAATTAATTTGAAAAACCCACTTCACGATTCATGTTCACATAAATATAAAATTCTAAGAACAATCAATCTCAAAGACCAGCAAGTGAAACAACATTCAAAATAATTTGAAAAACTCCAGATTTGCAACATTCATACATATAATATTGAGAAACACTCATGAATTAAATAAGATCTTAATCTGGAATTGAATAACTTTGATTAATGCAAAATATAGGCTTACATCTACTCTGAATAACTCACTGGTGATGCGGTGGAGCGTCTCAGTTACAAAGGGCGACGCAGTGAGTTCGATAGCAACGACGATGACATATTGTGAAGAGAAAGCATTTGATGGCAATAAAAATTATAAGAAGAAGAGAAGAGAAGAGAGAAGAGAAGAGAAAGGAAAAGAGAAGAGAAGAAGACGACGACGATGATGAAGACGACGATGGTGATGATGGTGAAGACAATCGACTGAAGGGAGAAGAGATGAAAAAAAGGAAAAAATGGGAGCTAAGCGAAGAATCGCGAGCAAAGATGAAGAAATCGGAAGAAAAAAATCTGAGGACACGTGTTAAGGGCATTAGCGGAAATTCACTGCTCTATAAACAGTGCCCAATTGACTTAGCTTTAGTATATGTATATATGTCTTATGATATTTCTATTTAGAATTGGTGGTTTGTTTAGATGTGATTTTTAAAAATATTTAAATATCCCAATTCAATACACCTCCTTAGTTTCTTTTTTTTTTTTGGGGTCAAAGAGACATATATTCATTAATTAGAAGAGTTTAATGATACCTTCAGAAATTAAAAGACTCAACCTAAAAAATAAACAAACTCCAAACATAAAAAAAAGTCCAAAGCAAAATAAGCCTAGGAACATAACACATCCCAAACAAATACTAGAAGCCAAAGAAAGCTCGACTAGATGCCATCTCTGCGCAACATGCCACCAATATAGAGCACAACCCAGTCCAGAAAAGAGCATGAATTGTAGACACAAAGCCGCCAATGATCATCATACTCTAGCAATCATAAATGTCAAGAATGATCGAAAAAACAGAAACAAAGCCCATTGGAGAGAGAAATCGTAGTAGATCCAAAGGCGCTGGATTTTGGGGAGATGAACATTGTGGGTGGAGGATCAGAGGTGATGAGTGTGGTTTGGTGAGGAAGAGCATGGGCTGAAAGGAAAAATACCGAAAATAAGAAAACCAAAAGTGGCCAACATGGTCAAAAAATTAACGAAGAACGCAGAGATAGACGAGATCTCGTCTCCATTGGTCCTCCACGAGCACCAGTCAGCACCACCAAACCTGAAAAATAACGCCAAGGATGACGAGGAAGGGGGAAGACTTGAAAAAAAGAAGATCTCAGAGAAGAGCAGAGATGAGGTTATATGTAACGACCCGTCCCTGATTTTAGGGATTAATTAAGACTAATTATGGATTAGTGGGGCTAATCGGGGATTAGTCAAAGATTACCGGACGTTCAGGGCGAAATTACGATTTTGTCCCTAAACGAGGGCAAAAAGTTGACTTCTGACCTGGGAGGTCCGATGCACGAAGGCCGAGGACCGTTACGTAGATTGGGTCGATACGAGTCCGTAGACAGGCAATCGAAATCGTACCTTCGACAGGGAAGTTATAGGTCACGGAAGTTCCGAGGAACTATTCACGATGACATGTTTTACGAGGTAAGGGTGGAATTTTTTCTGGATGTGGGCCCAGATATTTGCTTTAGGCCCAATGGATGAGTGACAAGTGTCACCCATCAATTGCTCCCATTACACAGATACATGCATCTGTATCCCCTTCCTCATTCGATTAACCAAACCCGAAACCCCATCGAACCACCACCCCAATCCCTTCCCCTCACCTGGTTTCTATCTGAGAGAGAGACAGAGAGTGACTGAGGAGCTGGGAGACGGTTAGGGAGGAGGCTGCGACGCCGTGAACGGCGGAGGAACGACAAACCTACGCAGGTACGATTTTGAATTCAAATTTGAATTTGGTGTTTTAGACGTTAGGGGCGTTTTCTGACTATTGGGGGATGTTTATGGGGTTCATATGAGGGTGTGGGAATGTTTTTAGATGGTGGAAGGTGGCTGAGCAACCTAAGGGAAGGGCTGGAAATTTTGGTCGTGAAGGGTGCATCAAACTAGGGGGTTATATGCTAGTTTTCTTGATTCTAATCACATAGATAGGTTGCTAAGGATGAGACAAAGGGATTAGAATCGAAAAGGGATGAAAACAAGTTGAAATAAGGGAGGAAATCGCCTGGACCGGTCACGCCGGTTTGGTTGGACCAGAAACTAAGGGACCGGACCGAACCGGGTTCGGCGAGAGGTTGAAGACGACAGTGATGGGCGCGTGAGCTCCACGCGCAGCGCCTTCGGGCGACGCGTGAGGGTGTTTTTGGGGAAGTTCCCAATATGTAATTTCATCTATTTGATGTAAGAAATATTTTGGGACAAGTTTCGAGTCAATCGGACATCGTTTCGATATAGTTCGAGATGTCCGAAAGTTTAGGATCGAGTTTAAAATATAACAAAAATCTCGGAAAATTAGGAGGCTTTTATGAAGGGTTATTAAAGTAGTTAGTAACACTCTAGTATGATTTGGACAGGTTTGGCAACCCCGAAGATGGTGATTGGCCCAGGAAGGGCTTATGGCACGCATATCGAGATGTAGCTTAGATAGTCCGTGAGTGGACTTTGGCTTTCTAAATTGATGCATTCATAAATTTTTTATATGAGTTTAAGAACATATTTTGAGATGCCATGAGTGCATACGATTTAAATATGATTTGTTGGGCATTTTCGAAGGAAAATGCATTAGTGCACGTAGTTCGAGATTTCTGTTTTATATGATGTTTGATCTTCGACCAAGTGTACTACATGCATGTGTTTTACACAGTTTATGACAGGACCCATCCCAATTCCCCCGGGATTACTGCGGGATGACCCTGCTCCCGTCTGACACGAAGTGTCAGACAAGGGATATTTCCGACCCTTTGCCCTCCCGGGTTATCAGAGTACGCTAGGATCCGAAGGAGGTATGTGATATCTCGGTCTATGCTACAGTCCACATCCGATGTCAACCTGAAGGGCAGTCAAAACATTAAAAGCTGTGAGTGGACAAAACAAACGTTTATAAAAATATTTCCATAAAGACATTTGTACCCTTCACTAAAAAGTATGCATGCATTCGAAAACCATTTATCCAAAGAAACCATATGTGGGAACTAAGCCCAAAACCATAATGAAAACGACCGTACGGGCCACTGCCCAAATCCATAAGGGACTCAGCCCAAACCAGAAATAAATCAAGTACCAAATCCATAAGGGACTCAGCCCAAACCAGAAATAAATCAAGTACACGAGCCACCGCTCAAACCCTGTATCACACATCACATATCATATATCAAATCTATATCATATACACGTATAATTCACACAACCAATCCTGTCACGATTGCTACCCGGGGTCTCAAACCCAAGTCTTCTCAAAGACAAGGTCAATGTCCGTAGACCACCGACCCTACCCGAGGTTATAGTACAAGCCTTCCTGAGAGTAAGGCACCCAACGAGGGCAACTCCCACTCAGTTAGTGCTCCGTGACTACTCCGGGGTCCACCCAGGCCAAGGCCCTCCCCAGAGGAGACAATCCATAAATAAAGGATGATATCTAAAAACCATTTCGTAATCATTCTCAAAACCTTTCAAAGCTTTCAAAGGATTTATGTCCGGTCCCCATAAATCGTCATGAAACCAGAAATCTGTGTTTCCAAATCCAAATCCAGTTAGGGTCTCTGAACCCGAAATCACATTTATAAACCGTAATTGGGACTCATGCCTGATATCATAACCAATTGGGCCTCAAGCCCGATCATGTAAACCAACTGGGCCTCAAGCCCGATTTCATAAACCAACTGGGCCTCAAGCCCGATTTCGTAAACCAACTGGGCCTCCAGCCCGATGTCTTATTAAATCAAATGGACACCAACTGGGCCTCCGGCCCGATTCCATATTTCCAATCAGAAATCAATCCACGAACCAATTGGGCCCTTGGCCCGATAATGTATCTAAAATGGACTTCAAGTTCGAGGGTTTCCAAAAAAAAATGGGTCCCATGCCCGAGTTTACCTTTTCAAATCCAAAACCATTTCATTAAACCATTTCCGAAACCACAAGCACGTATAATCAGTGCAAAACCATAAACATCGATATACGTGTAAATATGTAAATTGCCTCGAAATACGTGTAATTATGTAAATCACCAATATCCCAATCATCATCTTAGAAATCACATATGTAAAACATATAAAACATTTATGCATGCATCACAATTTAGAAATTAAGGTCCACTCACAGACCGTCCTACGATGCCGCCTCGATATGCGTGCCATAAGCCTTCCTGGGCTGATCACTGTCACCTGTCCAAATCATAATAGATGGTTACTAACTACCTCATTAACCTCTCATTATAGCCCCGTAATTTTCTCGGATTTTTAACTATTTTTAAACTCAATCCTAAACCTTCGGACGTCCCGAACTATATCGAAACGATGTCCGATCGACACGAAACCAGTCCCAAAATGTTCGTTACATCGAATAGAGTGTTTCACATGTTGAACACTTTCCCATTTGACCTACCACGCGCCCCCACGCGCCCTAAATAGTCCCTGCGCGTGAGCCCACGCATCGGGTACTATTTATCACCATCAACCTCAAGCAGACCCGGTTCACCTGCACTGAACCGGTCTGGACTGGCCGAACCTGTTCAACCCTCAAACCTCCATGTTTTCAATCCATTCCAACCCAATCTAATCCTAATACAATCCTAACCTCATTATCTTAAAAAGGAACTAAAACCCATCAAAACCGTCCCCTTCAAATCGGCCATGGCGGCCGTACCTTCCCCCGCTATCCGCGGCCACTCCCGGCCGTCCTAGGCCTCGAAACCAATCCCAAACTTCTCCCTAGGTCCCCAGAAATCTAACTCAAATAAAGAAAACAAGTAAAACCCATTAAAATCCAATTTCGAGATTTTAAATATTTTTACCTCACGGGTCGAGCTCCGCCGTGGCTACCACTGTGAGCCACCGTCCAGCCTCTCAGTCCTCAACCCCTCACACTCCTCACACGGTCACTCTCAGCTCATACTAGCAATGAATGGTGATGGGGTGTGTGTGTTTCGGTTTTTGAAGGAAGAAGAAGAAAATGAAATGAAGATGGTGATGGTGTCGTGGAAGGGAAGAGAGGAAAAGGTGATGAGATCAGATGAGGGATGAGATGGATGGTGAGGATTGAAAGATTAAAATAGAATGGATGGCTATGATTTAAAGTTGTTAGGATTAATTATAAAATAATTAAAATAATAATATTTTATTAATTAGATCCACAAATTCGGGGATTTGACCAATGGGATAAGTGACACTTGTCACTCATCCATGGGACCCACTCAAAATATCTGCCCAATCAGATATTGCCAAATCAGCCCCGTCTCGAAGTACGTGCATAGTGAAATCGAACTTCCGTGACCTATAACTTCCCCGTTCAAAGTCCGATTTTAGTGTGCCGCTTGTCTATGGATTCGTATCGTCCCGATCTATGTAACGGTCTTTGGCCCTCAACCATCGAACCTCTTGGTCAAACAGTCAACATTTGGCTCATTTTTAACCATAATTACTAAAATGCCCCTAAACTTCCGAACGTCATAACTTCCTCCTCGAACGTCGGAATTGAACGTGCCACCTGTCTATGAACTCGTGACGTCACGAACTACGTCACGGTCATCGGTCAAAGTCCATTTGATGACCCAAACAAAAAGTCAACGTTTTACCCACGCCTAGGGGTAAAACGGTCATTTTGCATCGTCCGTCCAATTTCGCCCAACTAATCACGAATTAGCCTCACTAATCGTGATTAGTCACTAATATAATCCTGGAATTCGGGACGGGTCGTTACAGTTTATATGTGATTTCGAAGGTTTCATGGAGAGGCGTGAAACCGAGGAACTGATTTACGGTTTTGAGGATTTCACGGAAGTGCGTGAAATCGAGATTCGGGCATGAGTCCCAATTGAAAGACAATTTGAAATTGGTTTTGGAAATATCTTTCGGGCATATGACCCATTTGATTGGAAACCATCGGACTTGGAGTTCATTTGATTTAATGAGAAATCAGGCTGGAAGCCCATTTGGTTTATATGATTGGGCCGGGGGCCCGTTAGTTTACGAATTCGGGCAGAGGCCCAGTTATGATTTATAAATATGATTTTGGGTCGGGGATCCCAACTGGGTTTGGATTTACGATGGTTTTATGGAAAATCCGAGCATGGCCCTTTGAATGGTTTGAGATGATTTGAAACGGTTTTTCGTATACCATCCTCTTGAACGGTTGCCCTCCAGACATGTCGCCGTATCCTGGAGTGGCGGGTTGTCTCCTCCAGATGTCTCGTAGTATCTTGGAGTAGTCACGAGGCATTACCTGCGAGGGGTCATTGCACGGAGCGACCGGTCCGTATAGTGACTTAGGAGTAGGATTGCCAGAGGTTAAAACCTCCCCCTAAGGAGGGTCATTGATCTGCGGGTCATTGACCTGGGTGGACCCTGGGGAGACTTGGGATTGAGACCCTGGGTAGCACGCGTAGCTTGAAACCGTGACAGTGGTGTGGATTGTGACATCTGGGATGTCAGACATCAGGGATGTCGAGGAGACCCTGGGTAGCACGCGTAGCTTGAAACCGTGACAGTGGTGTGGATTGTGACATCTGGGATGTCAGATATCAGGGATGTCGAGGATTGGTTTTGGGTTGAGAACCATTTGTATTGGTTTTGGGCTGAGACCCATTTGTATTGGTTTTGGGCTGAGACCCATTTGTATTGGATTTGGGCTGCGACCCATGTAAGACCCGGTCTTGGAAGCAAGAACGGTGAGCAAGACCCGTGAGCTTGAGAAGCAAGAACGGTGAGCAAGACCCGTGAGCTTGGAAAGGTAAGATCGGTGAACGATCCCACATCGCTCGGGGAGGGAAAGGTAAAGTACCTTATATGTATGAGCACGTATCTATCTAACACAAGGCCTTTTGGGAGCTCAGTGGCTTTGGGGGGGATTGGAACCCCAAAGTTAAGCGAGTTGAGGCATGGTGCAATCCCATGATGGGTGACCTACTGGGAAGTTGCACGTGAGCTCCCGAAAACAAAACCGTGAGGGCTGGGCCCAAAGCGGACAATATTGTGTTAGATGGGCCGGGTCGTGACAACCCATGTGATTTGATTTGGGCAGAGTCCCTACGGATTTGGTTTTGGGCTGAGTCCCACATGATTGGTTTTGGGCCGAGTTCCCATATACTTTGGTTTATGGTTTTGGGTTAAGACCTTAATGGTTTAATGGTTTGATAAATGGCTTTGATTGAATTAAATGGTTTTCGAATGCATGCATACTTTTTAGTGAAGGGCATAAATGTCTTTTTATGAAATCGTTTTTATTAAATTATTGGTTTCGTCCACTCACAGTTTTTAATGGTTTTAATGCCCTTCAGTTTGATCGCAGATGCTGGTTGTAGCAGAGACCGAGACATCACACTCCTTCTTCGATCCTGGTGGACTCTGGAAACCCGTGTCGGCTAAGGCTGGAATTATTCATTGTCTGACGGGAGCAGGCACGTCCCACGATAATCCAGGGGATTTGGGACGGGTCATGTCATTATAAGGGAAGAAGGGAGGAAAAGAGAGACGGAGAGGAAAAAGGAGGTGGAAGTTTGCTCCAAATCTACCATTTGGTGGTGAAGATTGAAGAAACCTCCATCCCTTATCTGCTAGGCTGGGTTGTACACCTCCCTTAGTTAGTCCCATCTTTTTATCATTTTACATATAATTAATTGTACACGAGTATTTAAACTAGCACTCAAACAAATGGTGCATTAGGGTTTAGGGATTTATGCAATATTAAATAAAGGGATAATTATAAATAGTTCCAATTTTTTAGTACAACTTATAAGTTAATCTATTATAGTAAATAGAGACAGTAAAAAATAAAAAAACGTTTTTTTATTGTTTGTCAAATTATATCATTCTTTTTAGCCCATTATTTTTTAAACAATTACATGTGTTCCATTATATATTATATTTATATACCTACTATTTTCTGATTCCAGACTTACAGGTAAATTAAATAATATTACCTACTTAACTCTCCCGTATAAATAAGATATCTATATATATAGAAATTCTAATTGTATCATAATAGGTATTTTTTTAATATACATCTCTCAAAAGAAAATAAAATAAACAGGTTCTTATTAATTTACATACAAAAAGTAATAAGATAAATAACGTACTTGTAACTCTTTGACTCTTCAAAAGTATCAGATGTTATTCGATAAAACAAATATAAAATAAATCTTCTGAATTTAGTTAGAATTATCTTAATTTAATTAATTTTGAAAAATAAATATAAAATAATAATATTTAAAATTTGAAAGTTTCTCATCCATATCCAAAAAAATGGTATAAACAGTATTTAAAAACTTAAAAAAAACAAAACCACAAAAAGAGAAAGGTAAAAATCTAAAAAAGAAGTAAATTGACTATTTTATATATTAAGTAGACTAATTTATAAGTTAGATTTAATAATTGGACTAATTTATAATTAATACTTAAAAGAATGAAATAATATAGAGCGATTTTCACCTTCTAAATTTTTTTTTCTGCACTTCCATCTCTTTTAAATTTAATTTTTAATTTTGTTCCAAATGGAGTACGGAAAGTAAAATATGGTGTGAAAATCAGATCCCAAATAGTATTAATGTTAGATTGCCAAATGTGGACGAGTGAATGACAGAATCTAAATACAAGCGTCAAGTCAAAATCTTAAAAAAATATTTGCGGGCTCCAATGTACAACATAATATTTGGTTTACCAAAAAAGAATTTGCATACGCAAATATGCCTTGCCTTGGCAGATTGCAGAAAATCCTCATACACTTGAACAAACTGTCAGCGTAAAAGGACAGAACAAACACGATTTAAAAAGGAAAAGAAACAAGAAAAAAAAACTGAGAAAATGAATTGCATTGGTAGCTGATGAAGAAATTTGCTCAGGAACGAAAGAGAACCAAAATTCACAAGAAACCTTGTCAATGAACTGATCAAATTCAAATATTCAAATATCAAAACACAGTAAATCTACAACAAATGAAGAAAAATTTACATACAAGTGTAAAAAAAAAATATATATATATATATACAACCAACTCGATTCAAGAAACTTTCGTGTTTGTGAGAATATCGACATTGAGAATGCCCCGCAAACCAGTTACAATTCTCCTCTCTATTTTGTTTTTTTTTTTTTTTCAATAATCATCTGGAATCTCTTCATCGAGTAAAATCATGGTCAAGAGAGAGTACTTGACTCGTAGAGATATTTTGCCCTTCTCAGCAATCAGCCTTGCCCCGGATACAACCCAATACCCAGGTGAATCCTGCGGTCCTCTAGTCATTTCGGTTGTGTCAACGAATCTCAAGAGTTTAGGCGTCTGTGTGGGCACCGGAGGGCCCCCGGGGTACACAGCAGAGTTTATGTTCACATCAGAAGGCCTTGGGGGTTGTTTCTGAGCGCTGGAGAAACGGGTGCTGATAAGGGTTGAAATTAATCCAGATTTCTGTGCCAAGCCAGGGGAACCATCCCACTCAGCTTGTCTTACAGTAGTTGCACCGGTCACTTTAGAGAAATGAAGCCGTAAAAATAGAACTTTCTTCAGGCCAGTGTCTCCAACTTCAAAGTGAGCCCCGGTTACAACAGAGAAATCATCATTAGCCTCAACGGGAGCAGTGCAGACATGAGAGAAGCTCTTCCATTGAACCTTTTCATAATATCTGCGGTCAGATGAAGGATGAGAAATACTGCCATTCACTTCATCCTGGAGTTGGAAGGTCTTTGGCAGCGTAGAAAGATGTTGTAAGTGGATCGCTAAGCAGTTGCTTCTTTTTCCCTCCAAATATAATCGGAGACCAGTCACTGGCTTCCTACCCACATCAACCTATCATGTAATTCATCCAAAACCATTATGATATAGAATGCATAATTTCTAGTGTCTCCACAAGTAAAACTGAAAATGGATGATGTTATCCCGAAATGCTACCATAAATTTACCCCCAGAAAGAATTATATGTAAAATGCAAGCAGAGAAACCATAAATTTACCACCAGCAAGAATTTAAAGGTTTCTTATAAAATTATTTCAACCAACTTTCCTATGTCATACACAAGAAATCTTGAAGAGAACATGGAGCGAAAAAAGAGGCTACCCATATATGAGTTTATGTATTCGGAGTACAAGCCACGTATGTTATTGAGGTATTCACTGCCCGAAACATTCTCATTGACGGCCTCATAGAACTTAATGAGTGTCTACGTAAACACATATAATGAATTATGCACAAGTAGCAGATTGCGATAAAGTTGTAATCATTAATCAACTTTAGGTGCGTCTCTCCCTATTTAGTCACTCTGCGCCACTTCGCTATCCTTTGTATTAATTTTATTCCAACAAGTAGAGGACAACGTTTCAATTGCTATATCTAGATCAATGATTCGCCACCAAAAACAGTAAAATCATAAATATTACAGAAAAGCACCAAACATTTAATTAACAAGGCACAGCAGCACTCCAATCATGGAAAAACAACACAAAAAAAAAAAAAGTCTGAAAGAGCTATTCCTAAAAATATTGTTTCCGAAAGGGATGCCCAAAATCGAATCTTATCCTCCTTTGCCCTTGCTCCCTTAAAACTCTTCCTACTCCACTTCATCCATACAACAAAAAGTTGCTGATTTTGTGGAAGTAGTCCACAAATAATGAAACAAAATAAGCTTGAGGTAAGACTGACATGCACAGATGACAAAACCTACAAGATTGAGCTGTTTCAATCATCCAAATAACCTATAATGTTACCAATAAAACACGTCCACCTGGCATCCATACCTTAGGTGGTACATGACACAAAATGATTCTCTCCAAAAGTTATATGTTTTATATTTCCATCTACACCAATGAGGCATGATATTCCCAAGGTGTTGCCAGTTGTGGTCCATACCTCTTGATAGCATGATCTCACTTAATAAAACTGAATGATCACAAACTCCTAAATTCTTTGTGCAAATACTTAAAGCTTAATCTATTGCCTTTAACTTTTACATAAGTAGCATATAGAAATCAACTCGTTAGAAAAAATAAGTTTTACTTCAATTTTAACTCTTACTTTCTTCAGTTGCACCTGCATGCAATATTAAAACAAACTCCAGAGAAAACACAGCACAAACTTTATTCTTAAAGAGAAAACGCAATATTAAGTACTAATACCATTACCGGTGTTGTGTTAACATGAAGCTTAGGACCCATAAAGCTGAACTGTAAAGATGCACCACTTTGCTGCTTCCTCTGAGGACCAAGTGCAAGCTCACCAAACACCGGTGCCCATTGTCTTGGAAGTTGAAACTCCAGAAATTGATGCAGTTCTTCGATTGGCGGCTTATCTGCACTTGATGAAAATTCCAAAAAAAAAAGAAGGAATTGCTTCAGATAGAACTACTAAGTTTGTGCAAAATTTTAAACAGATATTAGAGAGAAGAATTAGCTAAGCATTAAATGGTAAATTTTCGATTTCCCATTAAGGTAAACTTGTGAAAATATTAATATAAGAATTCACCTTTACAAGAATTTGATTATATTCATTTCTAGGAAGGATTATAATAAATAGGATAACATTTACGATAACCTTTGTTCTCAACTACATACTTTATTCAGATGAGCAAAATCTTTCCCAATTTACATAACTAGATATCTATCAACATATTGCCTGGACTCAAAAACATAAAAAATGAAATAAACAGTATTGACATATTGTAACCTATGAGTCTAAGAAATTCATTGATTTAAAAAAAAAAAAAAAGTCTAAGAAATTTATCCATCTGATTAAACATGAGCATGGTGTTAAGAACTCTCCCACCTAGAAGAAGGAAGCTTGGCGTTAGTGGTCTAAATAATCTCGGTTCTCTCCCTCCTATGGCCAATTGATTTTGGGTTGGATCTTCACATTCTAGTATGATACTAGAGCAGCCTTGGGCCCAACCGCCACCCAATATGAGTTGTCCACATGTTAATCTTAAATGATGCCACACATGAGTGGGGATGTTGAATTTCCCCACATAAAAAAAAAGAAAAAAAAAAAAGAAAAAAAAAAAAAAGCTTTGCCTTAGTGGTTTAAATAATCATGAGCCTCTCCCACCTATTGCACTTTTGGTTTTCAGTTGGATGCTCTTATTCTAATGCATGGATATGAATAAATAACCACCAGCAAACAAACCCTCAGAAAATCACACTTCCATTGGATTTATTTAGTTAGATTATAAGTATTGCTATAGTTTGTAACATGATTTGATTGGGGCAGCATAACCAAAAGGGCCTCAGTTGAAGTTCATCTCCATCAAACAACTAACTACCCACAAGTAGTGCATCGACTGCTAGAAATATGAGTATATCATCACCACCCCCATTATTCTGATATTGCCCCTTCTTCCCGCTAACTTAACGCCCTAATCTTAATTTTTATTAATTAAGATGATGGCTACACATGACTGCCTACATGGACACAGCCCTGTGAATATCTGACTCCCAGAACACAACTCGATGGAGCACCAGGTCAAATGGTCCTGGCCTCCATTGATGACAAGTAGATAAGGCTTCAAATTCATTGCATTGGTTTTTTAAATTGATGAATATAGAGTACGATGGCCTTAAGCACTAATTTAAAACCTGGAATTACAGATGCTTAAAAATCCAATGCATTGAATTTGAAGCCTCAACCTTCCTAACATCGGTATTAGATCTAAATTTATGGATTAAGTTTCACTTAATCAGAGGAATTAGTACATCTTGATTATAATTTATGACTGGGCAACGCCCATTCAATTTATGATTGTACAAGAACACAAAAAAATTTCAAAAATAGCATGTTGTGTTGTCTAATTGGATGTTCACTGTTTGAAACCATGGAGGAAAACATTAATGTGAAAAGAAAATGTTACCGAGAATATAACATTGTCATTGTGCAATGAACAAGAGAAAACTATTGAATACTAATTTTAGAGGATATTCTTCCCTAGGCATGTAACTAGAAATTTAAAATAAATTAATTTCCCAACAAGAGAAGGATTCAGCTTACATCGAAGATAAAGATTAATGGCATGGCTCAAAAATCCACTCCCATGAATCCCACTCAGTAACGATGTGATAGGAACCAATGACATTGAGATCACATCAGGTTCAATCTGAACTGTGTGACACCACTCACTGTGGGGTAGATTTTTATACAAGCTTCCACCCTTCCTTCTGCACATGAATTTAATATCCTGCACCTGAAATCACATATGAGATATGAGCCTCAAGTACTAAAGTTTGAGAATACTCAAAATAAAAAATTTGACCAAATTCAACTAATGAGGTTAGAAAGATCATATTCAGCAGAAATGCAGAGAACTCCAACCTCAGAAAACTTCAGGATAAAAGTTCGTGAATCTCATTTTCTTATGGTATTTGTTGATCCCTATGTTTAGGCATGATAATCCTAACAGCTATATGCAAGAATTATATGAAAAGAAAAAAGAACAATAACATGTTAAAGTCAACCTACTGTTAAAAAAAAAACATAAGTTACTAGCATGCATAACATTGTCGCAACTGATACAAATAGTTCAGAGGTGTTCAATAACAATCAGAACTTGTAAATTTCCATATCACTTAATCTAATTTGTACCAGACTACATTTACATTTAAAATGGAGATTTTTCTTGTTTTTACCTCTACACATGCATAAGAACTGGACGGGATCGTGTCCATGATAGCTTGCCCACGGTCCTTTCCGAGCTGAAACAAAATGAAGATGCAGTTAAGGTGGCTAAACCATATGCCATGATATAATGCTGGCATTATTTCATTGAACAAAGGTAAAAAAGGCGAGTTATCTTCTAATTGACCAATTTTCATAATACACTACTTAAACCACAATAACATACTATGCTTAAAAACAGGACTCGGTTAAAATAAAACTTCAATTTTAATAAAGTGAAAATGAGGCACCTCCAAGAACTGTCACATACGACATATCAACTCTATGACAAATCATACATGAAATATTTTCAGAAAAGAAATGGATAAAATTGATAAAATAGAAGTCTACAGTTTTAAGCAGATACATCCTTAATTAAGAATTGGAAGAAAAAATGGACGAAAGAAAGTTTCATCACATCAAGATAAAATAAAAAGCCTTTTCTTCTGAAAGAGATACCGCAAACACATGATGTTGACTTAAGAAACAAATATGGCTGTTGAAGTTTACATGTAGAAGAACCAAAGGATACGCAAAGCAATCTGCATACAAGTAAGACTTTTTATAGTCGTAATAATTAAAAAAAAATGCATTGTAAGTTGAATTTCTTCACTTGAGAACAGCTACACGGATCCAATGATCGGAACCATCCATTTTTTAGATTCTCACTGAAGGATCATATGTAGAAAATGAGTTCTCATTTTTTTTTTTTTAATATTTTTTTTTGCATCTAACAAAAGGGCGGTGGTAAGCATTTTTACCAGAAACACTTCCAAACAGTCCATGATTCTTCCTAGAAACAGCACTTTTAAGTGAATAGGTAAAAAGCACATGGATTTTGTATGAAATTTTCTACTTACAAGTTACAACATAAAAAAGTGTCCTTTTTGCAAAAAAACCTCCTAAACTATCTGTATACATACAGAAACTTGTGACTTAAATGTAAGTAGCATTAAAACCAGAAAGTTCATTTAGCACCTAAAAAAAAAACATATATATATATGTATATATAAGAAAGAATAAGCCAAGGGTTAATACTTGAATGAAACGGTCTTAAGAATAGGATGGATTTCTTCAAACCTTGTCTCTATCGTAGAACTTTTCAGAATTCACACCAGACTGACCAGCTCCATCTATATACATCTTGTCTGCCATGCCCTTCAATTTCTTCTGTACATCAGCAGGTTGGAGAGGTGATGAGTGCTGCTGCTTGGCATATATTGTATCCTTCCCACCCATTTTCACCCCAACTACAACATGTGTACCGTACTTGTCGATAAACCTGGAAATGAATTAACCAAACAATAAAACAAAAAATGCAATCACAAACTCAATAATTATGAGATGGAGATCAAGTTAGATATGTGAATAAAGATGTAACCTTGCTAATGCTGCGGGATCCCAGGATGATGGGACAGCTTGTTTGACATGGTCACGCAAGGCTACCTGGGATTTCTCAAGAGCAACGCTGTAGAGAGTGATGGAGACTCCATCAAAAGCGAGGGTTTTGGTGTTGGCAGCGTCCTTCTGCCATCCTCCTGTAAACTCAAACGCAGTAGTGAAATGCCCCGTCGGAATTTTACCAGAAAGAGTTAATTCCTGGTTGAATTGCTCTGACATCTACAACCAAGCATCCCAATCATCAATGAGTAATTTCATTCATATATTTATATTGAAATTAAAAAATTTGTTAATTCGAATTTGCAGAATATAAATGATGGCATATTTATAAACAAAAAAAACAACAGCTGAAAATGAAAATGAAAACGCAAACAAAGGATTTTATTTAGTGAAAATGAATGAAGAAAACAAAGAAAAAAAATTATAGGACGAAGGAAGCAAAGAAAAACACAACGCACCTGTTGAAAAGAGAGAACGTCAGAGCCGAACCTCATCCGCTCGCCTTTGTCGCATTTGATGGACTTTGGGACATTGGGTATGCAAACACCACCTGCGCCCGGAATCGCAATTTCACGAACTTCATCGTCGTCGATGGCGATCAACCGAGAGTCAACTCCTCCTTCCCCAAGCCCTGACTGCTGCCTCTTACAGTACTTGAGCTTCAAGTCCACTGTCAGATCGTATCCCAACCCTATCGACTTTATCGCAGCCTCCGCCTCCGCCGCCGCTTTCTTCGCACTCGTCCGACCACTCATGTTTTTTACCTCTTTTTTTTCTCTCTCCCTCTCTCTTTTCCTCTCTCAGTTTCCCATCAACCAAACACCCTTTACAAAACAAGTTGGTTGTCGACGATGGGAATTGCTACACAGACTAGTATTCAGTCTTCGTTTTTCTTCTTCTTCTACTTCTTCTCCTTCTTCTTTTTATTATTTTCTTTCTTTTTAGTTTTGTTTTTGTTTTATGAAGACTGGTCAACGCAATGCAAATAAATAAAGAAATAAATAGTATAAAATACAGATTTTAATATTTAATTGGATTGGATTGGGTTTGATTATTAGGTAAAAGAAAACTGGTTTGCTTTTTGGGGTTGGGCGGGGAGGAAGTCAGAGCTTGAGTGCTGGCGTCTACTTCCGGGAATCAAACTCCACCTCACGCATTTCGTCTTCTACCTCAAAACCCTTTTATCTCTTTCCTTCCCATTTTAGGAAACCTAAATGTATATAAACTTCACTTTCCTTCGCATGCCTCTTTCATTGTTCATCATTCATTCTAAAGGCTACCCATTGTTTGAATGTGTTTATCTTTCCCCTCCTCCTCCTCCTCCTCCCCTAAGTTAGAGTTAACTTTCCATTCAACCTCGCATCCACGTGATGAATCTGTCGTCATGCGATATAAATTTAAATACTAATTTAAAGTGTTTTCTAAAAATTGAATAACGACTTCATTAGATTCAATACATCTTCCTCTTCTAAATTATTACCAATTAAAATATACTTAATTCATTTGAATTTTAGTGTAACTTAAATATATCAAAAAAATATTGAATTAACTATGGTGCTTTCCCCTTTGTTTTATTTTCAGCCATGAATCTGTCTTTTAAGTCAACTGAATCCCACCTATTATGTTATATGATCAATTTCAAACAAAGGCTGACAAAGCATAGGATTGAAACAACTCAACTAAGTTCAAGAATAAAAACGCACCGTTTAGGAAATGATGGGTTATGATTCTTATTTGTAGTAGTGCAAAGTCCGAACCAGGCCGCACTAATGAGGTCTGCCAAAGAAGCTCTATATATATGTCTTAGTCTTCAAATGTCAACATAGATCCAAACGAACTACTTCAAGAAGTTAATGTTTGGAAAAATGAATTCAAAATATAAATCCCAAAATATAATAAAATATCATTTAGGAGAGACTTACTTGGAAGAGAAATCTTTATTTTTGAAGTATGTACACAGTATGGACTCATGTATCCACATTACAAAAATACAGCCCTCTTTTTCAAATAGTAGCAAAACTATTCTTGAATCTTAGCTCAAGATTTTTCGTTTCTAGTCAAGTAACCGGAATAAGATTCATCCTAATATTTGGTGCATACAGAACATTTACAATGATTGCATTGCTATGATTATTCTTGCAATCCCCTTCACTGAGAACGTCGACGTAAAATGGTTGCTTCATGTAGAGATTATGTTCACCCAATGCTTTCTCCTTCAAATTTATGAGGAAGTCTCTCTCATTGTAGACATGCCTAATGGGACCAGAATCAATCCACCATTGTCTTTCATAATTCAACACCAAGTGCTTCATAAAAAAAATCAACTCCTTAGAATCGTTGTTGTTCTTTCTTTGGTTAATTAGAACATTTATAATTAAATGATCACCGGCTGCTTCAAAACCATCGTCTTTCATTCAATAGCAAGTGCTTCGTCAAAATCAGCTCTTTAGGACTATTGAACACTGTCTCCGTTTAGGACGTTTAGCCCTAAGTGATCGACTGCTATTTGCTATTTAGTTTTGGTACGATTCAGATCATTTTGGGTGGGGATTTTATATATTTAATCATGCCATTGTTTTGGTGCTTGTTGGGTCCATATAATAATAATAATAATAATAATAATAATAATAATAATAATAATAATAATGTATAGATATTTCTTATCAACTAGTATAATATAATCCGGCATGCATAATATAGTTAGTGTTTTCATCCGTTAAATCACTAAACGCTCGACTAAATAATCAGTTTATCTAAGTGACATATTACTCTATCCGACTAAAATAATTAATACAATACGGCGTACCAAACGAGATTTTATGTTTTTTTCCTTTAACCAGAAATCCTCAGGCTATTTCATGCATATTTCTTCCTCTAGTTCTCTGTTTAGAAATGCAGTTTTTACATCCATTTGGTGTATATTAAAATTGTAAAGAACTGCAATAGCAATTAAGATTCCGATAAATGTAATTCTTGAAATTAGAGAGTAAGTGTAGAAATAATCCCGCCTGTCTTTTTGGTGGTATCCTTTAGCAACTAAACATGTTTTATATTTATCTATTGTATCGTTCACCTTTAATTTTTTTCTTGAAAATCCATTTATATCCATTTGATTTATTATGAGGAGGTAAGTCTACAAATTCCCATGTGTTATTTTGTGAAATGGATTCAACTTCACTTTGGATTACTTCTTCCATGAAAAAACCTCAGAAGAAGATGTTGCTTCTTTGTATGTTTGTGGCTCATTTTCGCACAGAATGTAAGAAATTATGGTCCAAAACTTTTAGAATTTCTCGTCATTTTCCCTTTTGTAGTTTCGGCATCATTTTCTTGAATCTCAGAAGAAGAAGCTTCACAATGACTTTGATCAAGTATTCTCTTATTATTGGAGCCAAACCTATTTTCATTGTAAGGGAAAATATTCTCCAAAATTCCACATCAGTAGATTCTATAATAATGTTAACATGTATGTCCGGAATCTGTGATTTCACTACTAGAAATCCATATGCATCATTATTGTTTGTGATGCAGTCTCGAAATGAGAAATCTGCAAAGCGAAAGAACAAGAATAAAAAGAACCAAGCTGTTGACACAAACCAGGAATATTTCATTCAAATTAGACTTCCTTTCCAACTCAAACACCTCTAAACATATAATGCAAGAAGATACAAAAAATAGCAAACAATATTAAGAGACCCAAAGAGACTCCCCAGGTACCATAACCCAGCAACACTATTTTCCAAGCATATTTACTTCATAATATTAGAATTTCAAGGATGTTTTGATTTGCCTCTTGGGATGACTCTTGGGAATATGATCCTCATAATTTACTGATGGCTTTTGGGCTGGACTAATAAGCCTTGAATTAAGTATCACTTTATACCCTTTATACTTATATTTTAATGTTTAAATACCAAACAATTGGAGAAAATGATATATTTTGTGAGAAATGTGTAGAATTGGATTGAGCACGGAATTACTAAAATTTAGGTAAAAGAATCACCTCAATCCGAGTTATATTGAATAACTTATGATTGAATGAAATGAGGTCACCAAAAAACTTGAAAGAAGTCGGTAGGCACCTACCGAATTCACAAAGACAGCTCAAAAAAATTTGCGGCATGCGCCTCCTGAATCCTAAAGCCATATTCAGCGCACACCTACCGAACTTACTTCCAAGACTTCAGCTTACACATACCGAGGACCATACACTTTCAATGATCATGTACAAAAGTTGACTTTTTGCTAGACTTGTCATTTTCACGTAGACCGAGAACCGTTAGGTAGATCTCGTCGTCCTGAGTTCAACGACAGGCGGCATGCTTTCATCGGACATCGGACTAGCGAGATACGAGTCTAGAACGGTTAAGTGTAAAATCGTAATTTGGACATTAGGGGTATTTTGGTCTTTTTGGCACATTGGGAATTGGGCCAATCTAATAAGGCCAAATGTACAGGAGTGATTGGGATATTTTGAGTTTGGGCCAGGGGATGTTGGACACGTGGGGAGTGTCTAGTGGGTTCTAGGAAATTGCACGGTGCAATTAAACGGGCTATGTGTGAGTCATGTTTGTGCGAAGAAAGAAAAACAGAGACTGAAGACAGTGAGGTGAAATCGATCCAATTGAGTGTTTGTGTGAGTGTTGAGGGATTCTATTGTGTTTGAGTGAGAGTTAGGAAGTGTGTGATCGTGTTTGAGAGGAATTGGGAGTGACTGAGTGTGTGAGTGGTGGGGAAAAAACAGAGAAACAGAGAGAGAGAGTCTTGGTGGTGATGCAGTGTAATCGATCAATCGAGGCTGCTGGTGGTGGTCAGAGACCGTAGTGGAGCCTTAGGGACCCAGTGGACACGGCGGAGCTCGGGGTGGAGCACGGACAACAGGTAATTGCTCTTCTTTCCCCTGTTTGCTCTGTTTTTCCGTTTGGGTTCAAACTTAAAGTCGTGGGTTTTGAGGTTGAGTCGAACTGTTTTAGGGGTTTTAAGGAGTCCAGTGAGTTGTCTTTGAGCTTAGGGAAACAATTCGAGGCTGGGCGGAGGAGCTGGTGGCCGGGAACAGAAACAGAGTTTTTCTGGGTTTGTGGTTCGAACTTGGGAGGTGAGTATTAAGGCCGTGATGTTGTGTTTTTAGTAGTGGAATTAGATGCTAGGATGAGGACGAAGAGTTTGGTGGAAAAGGCAGGAAAACGGTTGTAGGAAGGCGGAGAACCGAGAACGCCGGTTCAGACTGGTCGACCCATCGAAGACGATGATGAGTAGTGTTCTGTGTGCAGGCGCGTGAGGCCCACGCGCAGCCACTTTGGGCGGCGCGTGGGGGCGCGTGGAGCGTTTTCTGGGGAAACTTCCAACTAGGTTTTTGGTCTAGATGTTGTAACGAATCTTTTGAGATAGGTTTCGGGTTAATCGGACGTCGATTCGAGTTAGTTCTGCGGGATCGAAGGTTTAGGGTCTCGGTTCGTTACGTTTAGAACCCGGGGAAGTTCGTGGGGAATTAGGAGAACCTTGGTGGACGTGTTAGTGACGTATTTTGGTGCCTTGTGACAGGTTCGGGAATCCCCGAGGCGGACGAGGAACGTACGGAACGTACGGGACGCGAGTGACGTGCCCGGTATCTGTGAGTGGACCCCTTCTCTATAACTGAGCATGCATAACTGTTTTTAATTACTTGTTTTATGATTTTGATTATGATTTCATGCTTATTGAATGCTTTATGCCTGTTTTATGAAATGGAACGGTTTTCTAGAAATTGCGTATCTTAGCACATTTTTTTCGAGAAATGTTGTGAGTATGATTTTGATGCCACGGTTTTGGGATTTCAAACGAAAAATGGTTTTCAATGATTCTAAATGGATTTGAGTAAAGGTTTTCGGTTTTAGAATTGGATTTCGGAAAGCGGAATTTGGTTTTAAAGTTGAAAAGTGGAATTCCGGATTTGGGTTCGGAATGACGGTTCTGGATGCCGGAAGGGCATCAGACCAGTGATTTCGGATTCGGGTTTGGATACGGATTTAGAATTGGTTTTCAAATGGTTTTGGATTGGATTTGCTGGATCTGATTATTGGGTTTAAAGAGCCGGATTATGTTTGAAGGGGGACGGGCCCGGATTGGGGTTAAAGACCCGGATTGAGTTTAAAGACTAGGGAGTTTAAAGACTCGAATTATATTGAGGCCTGGATTGAGTTTAAAGACTCGGGAGTTTAAAGACTCGGGAGTTTAAAGACTCGGGAGGGCCAAACCCGGATGAAAATAATATGATTTATAAATGTTTCATAAATTGGGTTATGCATGCATGGTTTCAAAAAGGAGGGCCAAACCCTGGTTTGTTTATGAAATGGTTTTTTGAAACTTTTATTCTTTATGTCCACTCACACTTTCTGGTTTTTATTTGCCCTCCAGGTCGTGGAGCTAGCGTGGGGGTTGACGTTGAGGCAGCGTCGGAGGCATAGAGTACTCGAGAGTTTGCCCGGAATGGTTTCAGTTTTCCGTTGTGCGTGTACTATGTGTATCGGTTTTGTTTTACTTTGTTTTTGGTACTATGCTCTGTATAACGGTTGACTTTGGATGTTTTAAATTCTCCTGCGTCTGACAATGTAATTTGTGGTTTTGGTGAGGTTATTTCAGTCTTTCGTTTTGGATTGTCAGACGGGAGCAGGATTTATCTCGATTTCCAAGGTGGAACCGGGGTGGGTCCTGTCATTCATGGTCTTATATCTTGGAACTCCCCGGAAGCCTGACAAAAACCTACAGTCCACATGTGCGTTGCATGTTGCTCTAATAACTACATTGTGATAACGAACCAAATGGTGCCACATGGCATCGAATTTCAAAAATAATACCGTTACTTTAAAAAAAGTTAAAATGTTAGTTATATTCGTTGGAAGAGATGTTTTTTCACTCCTATAAACACATATCTTTTGATCATCATTCATCACACATTTCATCGTCATATATTCAAACCCGAATTCTTCCTAATCTTTTTTCAAATAAGATAGAATAGAATTAAATAGTATTTTGAATATATTATATAATATTTCTACATTATTATTTTCAAGAAAATAATTCACAAAAATTTGAATCTTACCCCTTGCCCCTCCCCATTGAAACAACAAAAAACAGTCATGTGTAAAATGTATGAATAGTGTCACAATTGGGGCTAACTCTTGCTTCTAGCCTCTTACTCTTGTCTTTACCACTAGATATGCTCTAATGGTAAAGGCCCTAAGGGGCAAGGTTTTGTCCCTCAAAACTAACATTGCTCATGTATTTTACCCAATGTTTTTTTTTGTTGTTCTAATGGAGAAGAGCAATGGGCGAAACATAAAAAAATATTGAATTATTTTCTTAAAGATAATAATGTATAATTCTTATATAATATCTCTGAAATATTATTTAATTCCACTTTATCTTATTAGACTATTTATTATCTACAATCTTAAATGATATTTTATCTTATCTTATAATAGATTTTCATACCACAATCTTGTGCCATGTGTCAACCTATCTGTACCGACTCGGAAATTCGGGAAATGTAATTATGGAATATTTTGACTATAAATTTACTACTTTACCCTTAGGTCAAAAGTTGACTTTTTGCTTGGAGAGCTTTTTGGACATTTCTTCAAGATCATGAGGTAGGTCTCGGAGTCCTGAGCCTGTACACAAGCGGTACGACGAAGTCAAAGTTTGGGAAAAAATTGTTATTGGTCTTGAATGAAAACCTCATGTATGTAGTTCGGTAAGGGCATTTTCATTAAAAGGGGGGGGGGGAGGGGGGGGGGAGGTTTGTTTTGTTGTCCTTGTGAGATGGTGACAAGTGTCACCATCTTTGGGGGATTGGGGACACCGTCCCACCCTTCTTTACCGCTCTATGTGTGTGCTTCGTTTTGTTAAAAGCAAACCAAGAAACCAGAACGAAGAGCAAATAACCCACTCGAGAAGGAATAAAAAAACAAACTGAGTAGAAAAAAAAGGGAAAAAGAGAGAAAGTGATAGGACCCGTCCCTGATTTTCTTGACAAAACGGTTCAGCCCTGCTCTTGTCTGACAACTCTCTGTCAGACAAGAGATACCGCCAATTTTATCTATATCTATATTTTATTAAATTAGCCAAACTAAACCCACCCTTGCGGGGTTATCACCCACATCCAACTTACGTGTCCTGGAAAGTAGTGGTATTTACCAATTTGACCATACTCTGTTTCTACTAATCATCATTTATTAATCTTCTTGTTATACTATTTCGTAATGTTTAAATGTAATTAAATACGCTCATCGATCGTATACACAACATCATGCTATCATCATATCATCATCATCATAATCAACATATCATGATTATCACCTTTCAACATCATTACATATCATCATATGAACATCATTGCTCATTTGATCATATAAGTATGTATCATCACACCGTCTTATCTTATTCCCACAAATAACATCAATCATTATGACAGGACCCGTCCGCGAAGAGCATGGATAACCGTGTCCGGTCTTGCTCCCGTCTGACAAGTCAACTAAAGTTCCGAAATTACCCTCAGTACTTGCCAAACAAGGGATAACCGTACCTGTACCCACTCATGCCTCCACCTCCAGATCAGCCTCGATCAACGCGCCATGACCTGGAGGGTCAATAAAACAGAAAAGGTGTGAGTGGACAAAACAAAGTTTTAGAAATACATTTATCAAAATACAGTCCTACCCTCCAGTTTCGCAAACATGCATGCATATCATAAATCATGAGTAAAGTAAATCTGGGCACAAATGTTCATAAAGCACAAATCATGAACAATAAAAACCACGGGACTCATTCCCATATCCAGTCTCATATCCAATCTCATATAGTCACGTTATCCCTGCAACGCGTGCAAATCAAATAGGCTCAAGGACTGCTCAAAATCCGAGCATCCACCGCTATGAACACATCACCAGCCGACAATCCAGATCGTCGTGAACGCATCAACGACCAATCTCCATATAATCCAGCACATCTGATCTGAGTCGAGCCTCCCTCGGCTGCACGACAACAGACCGTGCTACATGACCTCTCCGGGGTACACACATCCATCCCGGAGGCGAGCGTTATCTCCAGGGTTCATTCCGGGGAAACACATTCCCAACAGGAAGCCCTAATATCCAGGGTGCACTTCGGGGGAAACATATTCCACCCGAAAGCCCTAATATCCACAACATATCATTATCATGAAAACTAGTGAAAAACAGTTGCATATGAAATCATAACCATTTTCATCACAAGGTCTCAGCCCAAAACATAGTTCATAAAACCAGAGTCTCGATTATTTCATAAATCCGAAAACCATCAATATCATCATGTAATCACATGGAAATATCAATCCAATCAAACTCACATTTCCATTGGGTCTCACGCCCAAAATATCACTTTCACGCAAATCCGCGTAACCGCAACCTCAGTTGCCATTTTCACTTAAATTCATACCATATATGCACAAAGCATTACAAATCCATCAAATCATGTCCCGACTCATAATCCGAGTCAAAACTAATCTCAAATCCCGGGCCTTCGCCACAAACAGCAATATCATGGTTTTCTCGAAAATCGTGCCCAAAATCATATAAAATAATATAATATTCCCAAAATTCGGAAATAATCATATGGAAACATCAACCATGTCAAAGCATGTCAAATCATATAATAAAGCATTTAAAACATATATGCATGCATTCAGGGTAGAAAACAAAAGTCCACTCACACACCGTCCATATCACTCGCTTTCCGAGCTGTACGTTTTTCCGTAAATTCCGGAAGTCACCATTCCTGTCCAAAATCATTATCGAGGGTCACTAACATCTCAATATACCTCCCATAATTTTCCTCAATTTTTCCGGGATTTAAATACGTATTTTAAACGTAACATAAACTTTCGGACCCTCAAAACAATATCGAAACGGTGTCCGATTTCCTCGAAACCAGTGCCAAAATATTTGTTACATTAAATAGGACAAGTTTTAGGTTGAACTCACCTTGGGATTCGAGCCCACGCGCCTTCACACACCGTCGTGAGTGGCTGCGCGTGAGTCCACGCGCCTGCTACAGTAAAGTGCACAGGCATCGTCCCAACCCGTCTGACTGATAAACGAGTCTGGTTGGCCCGCGGCGTGACTCGGCTGGATTCCTACCAATTTCTAGTCGATTCCTTCAATTGATTAAGTTAATTGTATCTTTTTAACTTGAATTTGAGATCTGTAATGTCAATTCTATCAATACTTACCACAGTCTATTCAATTCGAAGATGAAAACTCGAAGGCTACCTGTGCACTGTTCACTATTCGAACTTTATCAATTCCCATCGAATTCATGCAATTGAGTCACTTAGAAGCTTCGCAGGGTTCATATAAATGTAATTCCAAGCTCAATTTCATCCTTCTAACCCTTCAATTGCACGACTAAATCCTCGAATTCCTTTTCTGTCACTAAGTCCGTTCAGAGCCCAAACAGCGTCAATTTTCTTCATTTTTAATCGGGTTCGAATCGCCTTGAGCCCAATAACCTTAATCCAAGGTCAATTTGATCAAATAGTGACTGATTTGAAAAACCTGAAATCTAAAAGGTAATGAAGGTTTGGTTTTTCGAGTTCCATGGTTTTCTGGGTACAGCTGGGTTCGAAGCCCATCATTCCTTCGTCAATATCCTTTCGTTTTTCTCTCTCGATTCTATTTAATTCCTCACAAACCCAGCCTAAGAGTTCAATGTTTCACCTATGATCAGTTATGGTTTTTTGTTCTGTTTTCTTCCTAAAACACACACACAAGCACGACTTGTTCTTTTCATTTAACTTCACACCGCTCAGTACAAACACACCGTGCATTGCCACTAACTCTTCTTTGCCAGGTGACATGTGTCACTTAAAGAACGGCATGAGTCACTGATACAATTGACTCCGCAATTCCTGCAAAAAGACAGATTTTAGCCCAGCCAAAATTACCATTTTACCCCTCTTTGACAAATTACCAATTTGCCCTTCACTTTCTCAAACCCATAACTTTTTCATCCAAACTCTAATTGACACATGCCGCCTGTCTACGGATTCAGCGTCTCGAGACCTATCCAACGGTACTTACAGAAAGTCCAAACACGGTCTCGATCAAAAGTCAACAAATGACCCTTTTTAACCAATTTACCAAATTACCCTTAAACTTCCGAACATCATAACTTTCTCCTCGAATGTCGGAATCAGGCGTGCCACCTGTCTATGAACTCGTGACATTCCGAACTACGTCACAGTCATCGGTCAAAGTCCGTTTGACAGCTCAAACCAAAATTCAACCAATCGGCCAATTCCAGGGGCAAAATTGTCATTTTCCTTCAAATTTCCCAAATTTTCCTTTTTCGAATTTCTGGGACGTTACAACCTACCCCCCTTAAAGAATTTTGTCCTCGAAATTCCAATCAATAGTACCATGATAGTCATATCCATAATCAATCGTATTTGTATGTGAACTAGAAACATAATTAACCGCATACCCTTCTGGTTCAACCAAACTGAATATCAGTCCAAATCAAACTTATGGAAACTCGACAATCCAGTCCCCGTCATTGGGTCAACATCGGGACATATATCTCTCTGTAACCCCTGCCCCACGGGTAGTCATATCCAAGCTTACTCGGGATACGGAGCCATGCTCAACGTCCGAGTTTACACAATCTAGAAATCACAAGTACCTGTATCATTATCCCAATCACATGTCATCCACTCATGACATTGCACAATGGCTTACATTACCACACATATGCCACTAGGCCATCAGGTCAATAACCTCATAAGGTTCAATAAATCGGGAACTCATTCCCCTCCCTAAATCAATCACTCCATACCCTTTTTCTAGGGTCACTCAATATCATGAATTTAACCTTTGCTTTTGTTGTTTTATCATCATTGGCCTCTTTGATGCCTACCTCCTGCCAATCACTGGCACTCAGTACAATCATTCATACAATATCGCAAATCATATTCATTCCTTAACCTTATTTCCATTCAACATCATACACCAACATCATACACCAAGTATGATCCTGTAGTTGGACTCTAGTAGTCCAAATGATCAAAAGTCATGTACTACTCCAATCCTATGGAGTTCCATCAATAACAGGATTTCACCTATCCTTACGTTATCAAACATGTTAATTCTCGACTGGCTATCTTATTAGCCTCCTCGCAATTGATACCTGACCTGACAATGCGGTCTTAATCTCAATGTATCCTGACCATTGCCTTATCAGCCATTAAGCCTTTCTGTTTATCAATCATTTCTAATCCTGATGGTCAATACAGTACTCTTACATTCCTTCCCAGAGGTATGACCTCTGCATACTCGATCCATGAGTCACTATGGTCGATCCCAAATCATGCAAGAAAAGTAAAACTCCTGAGGGTTCAGCTAGCATCGGCAATCCCAGCCCCATGCTACCGAAGCACACCTCACCAAATCCCAAATCTCATAGTGACATATCACTATGCACACTGAAAGGATCACATCGAACATAAGTCATTGTTTCTTCACTTGTAATCATTCTATTTAAATTTTCATTTCCAATAACTCTGACCTCCTTCCAGGTCAATCACCATAACTAGGAATACATTGTAGAGAACTTCTCTACAATCCTCGATGATCCCATCCAATCTCAAAACAACTCATGTTCCCCATAACAGTCTTTAATTCTCTTCCCTTAACCAACACATCTGTTTCTCCTGGGATTCATACTAATCCCAACCGTTTATTCGTATCTTTTTCACAAACCTACTCTGGTTGACCAGACTTAACACTTATTCAACCATATACTGTTCTCTCTGAGGGCATTCAATACATCTGTCCAGTATTTTACAGGCCTATCTGTACATGTGAGTACACCAATCATTCATTAATTATGGTACCATACAACATCCAAGTATGGTCAGAATACCTGACTCATCAACTCACAAACATAACCGGTTCATTTGCCCATCCAAAGGCATTACCATTGGCTAACTTTAGCCATATCAAATTGGAACATCATCTTTTTCTCGTTTACTCATAACCGATAGTCATCACTATATTGGCCGCTCTCATGAGGCCGCATAATCACCATGTTAGCCTATCTCAATAGGCTCAATAATCACATATTTCCAATGGAACCACAAATCATTAACTCGTGATAAAGGATACTTATCCCATACTGTAACTTTATTAAGTTGTCTATAATCAACATATAAGCTCGGACCATCACCCCTTTTTCTGCTTTAACACCACTGGGTTTCCCACGGCGACACTCGGCCGAATGAACCCGTATCTATCAAGTCCTGTACTTGCACCTTTAGTCCTTCCAACTCCGTAGGTGCCACATACTAAAGTGTCTGAGAAATAGCTCGTATACTCGACATGATCTCCATCATAAACTCAATCTCTCATCCTGGAAAAACCTTAGGAAACATATTGCAAAATCCATACATCTTCAGCCATCACTAGGCATCTCATATACTAATCACATATGCCACACATCTGACCAGTGAACTTCGATTGCCACATACCAACAATCCATCGATTTTGCGGTTCAATATCATTCTAGAGGGTAACATCGTCGAGTCCCCCTGAAATACAATCTCTAGTAATCCTGGACTCCATATATCACTCTCTAATCGACATATGCGATAGAGGTATCCTAAGTCATCAATCAATCCATCCCAAGGATTACATCCAAATCATCCAAGTCCAAGAATACCCTAGGTCAGCCACTAGACGAATAACACCTATCATCCTGGGTAGCTTCACATCAATAGGTCTACCCCCCTTGGGTCTCATCAATTTCACCACATATATTTACCTTACCAAAGGGACCATATAAATATCATCAAGTTTATCACATTCATAGCTCCAGACGGTTCACCGACTTCCATACCTTAACCAATCACGGACATTTCTGTATCCGTCCAATGTACAATCTCAAAACATGGAAGAGTGGATAACCCGGGACCTACGAAATACATACGTCATGACCACAAGTAATAAGTATCCAAATCATCACTCCAGGGGCTACTCAGGCCTCCTGCTAAGTAACTGCAATTCTCGGGCATGTGGTCCCAATCCGACCATGCCCCCTACGGTCCATCACGGGCCTACCAACTTTACCCTCGCCTGTCACATCAACAATCAATGTAGGGGCTAATCCTTGCTCCATTGCACCCCAACAGTGCCATAACACTTTATCAATTGATATAACCATTTCTTTATGATGTGACCAGACGACTCACAATTATGAGCAACAATTAACCTTAACATTTTATCACCCAGTGGACCCAACTGGCGTCCCACTGCACTGGACCATCTCCTAAGGCCAAATCTCTGTGTACGTCGGGTCTCTGCCCGAACTTTCAATCACTAAGTGAAATTGACACGACCCATCAAAATCTAGAAGTCCAGTAAACAAGGTTAAACCATACTAGTCCATCAATTCATAATCCATTCATATCTGACCCTATCCCAATCCTTGGCATCCCAGGTGCCAAACATGCCACAATCAAAGGGTCGATCGTGTCAGAAACCATAATTATATGTTAACCTTTACGGCTCATCTCGAGCCCTGATACATTACCATGACTCATCTCGAGTCCTAACCAATATCCTGACTCACCTTGAGTCCCATTTTCCTGTCTCAACCCCTTTCGAGTCCAATCTTGACTCCTTTTGAGTCCAAACTCATAACAATCATCCATGCCATCATTGGCATACCCGATCACTGAGAAAATTCCGCTGGTGAACCACATCTTATATGACCTATAAGGCCTAAGAGATATCCCATCGTATTCTAAACTTGTTAGATACACATTCAACTTAAGGAATTCACTGAGCATAATCTCATCCCGGGTCCAACCTGCCCAATGTTGCTACCTTTCTAGCCTCTGGGCTCATTCATTCTCGGGACCTACACAAATTTGTGTTACAGTTAGTATGTCACAGTGTACACTGATTAGCATCTGACCCCCAATCCAGGGTCAATCTCATTCCGAGATCTATCACGAGGTCTCATTTACCCTCGTATACCCGTCTCACTACCAGGTCGCGCACAAGGCTTACGTTTCGGAGGCATGATGTGGCAACAGAATCAGCAACCTAGTGCTCTAATACCAATTTGACAGGACCCGTCGCCGAAGGACATGGATAACTGTGTCCGGTCCTGCTCCCGTCTAACAAGTTAACTGAAGTTCCGAAATTACCCTCAATACTTGCCAAACAAGGGATAACCGTACATGTGCCCACTCATGCCTCCACCTCCAGATCAGCCTCGATCAACACGCCACGACCTAGAGGGTCAATAAAACAGAAAAGGTGTGAGTGGACAAAACAAAGTTTTAGAAATACATTTATCAAAATACAATCCTACCCTCAAGTTTCGCAAACATGCATGCATATCATAAATCATGAGTAAAGTAAATCTGGGCACAAATGTTCATAAAGCACAAATCATGAACAATAAAAACCACGAGACTCATTCCCATATCCAATCTCATATAGTCACGTTATCCCTGCAACGCGTGCAAATCAAATAGGCTCAAGGACCGCTCAAAATCCGAGCATCCGCCGCTGTGAACACATCATCAGCTGGCAATCCAGATCGTCGTGAACGCATCACCGACCGATCTCCATATAATCCAGCACATCTGATTTGAGTTGAGCCTCCCTCAGCTGCACGACAACAGACCGTGCTACGTGACCTTTCCGGGGTACACACATCCATCCCGGAGGCGAGCGTTATCTCCAGGGTTCATTCTGAGGAAACACATTCCCAACAGGAAGCCCTAATATCCAGGGTGCACTTCGGGGGAAACATATTCCACCCTGAAAGCCTTAATATCCACAACATATCATTATCATGAAAACCAGTGAAAAACAGTTGCATTTGAAATCAAAACCATTTTCATCACAAGGTCTCAGCCCAAACATAGTTCATAAAACCAGAGTCCCGATTATTTCATAAATCCGAAAACCATCAATATCATCATGTAATCACATGGAAATATCAATCCAATCAAAATCACATTTTCATTGGGTCTCACGCCCAAAATATCACTTTCACGCAAATCCGCGTAACCACAACCTCAGTTGTCATTTTCACGTAAATTCATACCATATATGCACAAAGCATTACAAATCCATCAAATCATGTCCCGACTCAAAACCCGAGTCAAAACTAATCTCAAATCCCGGGCCTTCGCCCAAAACAGCAATTTCACGGTTTTCTCGAAAATCGTGCCCAAAATCATATAAAATAATATTTCCAAAATCCGGAAATCATCATATCGAAACATCAACCATGTCAAAGCATGTCAAATCATATCATAAAGCATTTAAAACATATATGCATGCATTCAAGGTAGAAAACAAAAGTCCACTCACACACCGTCCATATCGCTCGCTTTCCGAGCTGCACATTTTTCCGTAAATTTTGGAAGTCACCATTCCTGTCCAAAATCATTATCGAGGGTCACTAACATCTCAATATACCTCCCATAATTTTCCCCAATTTTTCCAGGATTTAAATACGTATTTTAAACGTAACATAAACCTTCGGACCCTTGAAATAATAACGAAACGGTGTCTGATTTCCTCGAAACCAGTGCCAAAATGTTTGTTACATTAAATAGGACAAGTTTCAGGTTGAACTCACCTTGGGATTCGAGCCCACGTGCCCTCACGCGCCGACGTGAGTGGCTGTGCGTGAGTCCACGCGCTTGCTACAGTAAAGTGCACAGTCGTCGTCCCAACCCGCCTAACTAATAAACGGGTCTAGTTGGCCCGCGGCGTGACCCAGCTAGATTCCTCCCAATTTCCAGTCGATTCCTTCAATTGATTAAGTTAATTGTATCGTTTTAACTTGAATTTGAGATCTGTAATGTCAATTCTATTAATACTTACCTCAGTCTATCCAATTCGAAGATGAAAACTCGAAGGCTACTTGTGCACTGTTCACTCTTCAAACTTTATCAATTCCCATCGAATTCGTGCAATTGAGTCACTCAGAAGCTTCGCAGGGTTCATATAAATGTAATTCCAAGCTCAATTTCATCCTTCTAACCTTCAATTGCATGACTCAAACCTCGAATTCCTTTTCTGTCACTAAGTCCGTTAAGAGCCCAAACAACGTCAATTTTCTTCATTTTTAATCGGGTTCGAATCGCCTTGAGCCCAATAACCTTAATCCAAGGTCAATTTGATCAAATAGTGGCTGATTTGAAAAACCCGAAATCTAAAAGATAATGAAGGTTTGGTTTTTCGGGTTCCATGGTTTTCTGGGTACAGCTGGGTTCGAAGCCCATCATTCCTTCGTCAATATCCTTTCGTTTTTCACTCTCGATTCCATTTAATTCCTCACAAACCTAGCCTAAGAGTTCAATGTTTCACCTGAGATCAGTTATGGTTTTTTTCTCTGTTTTCTTCCTAAAACACACACACAGGCACGACTTGTTCTTTTCATTTAACTTCACACAGCCCAGTACAAACACACCGTGCATTGCCACTAATTCTTCTTTGCCAGGTGACATGTGTCACTTAAAGAACGGAATGAGTCACTGATACAATTGAGTCAGCAATTCCTGCAAAAAGACAGATTTTAGCCCAGCCAAAATTACCATTTTACCCCTCTTTGACAAATTACGAATTTGCCCTTCACTTTCTCAAACCCATAACTTTTTCATCCGAACTCTGATTGACGCATGCCGCCTGTCTACGGATTCAGCGTCTCAAGACCTATCTAACGGTACTTACGGAAAGTCCAAACACGATCCAGATCAAAAGTCAACAAATTGCCCCTTTTAACCAATTTACCAAATTACCCTTAAACTTCCGAACATCATAACTTTCTCCTCGAATGTCGGAATCGGGCGTGCCACCTGTCTATGAACTCGTGACGTCCCGAACTACGTCACAGTCATCGGTCAAAGTCCGTTTGACCGCTTAAACCAATCATTCACCCAATTCCAGGGCAAAATCGTCATTTTCCTTCAAATTTCCCAAATTTTCCTTTTTCGAATTTCCGGGGCGTTACACATTACCCTATCATCAAATATCGAGAAGCAAGTACATATATATATATATATATATATTTATATATATTGTCCATGTTTAATGATTCATCTTTATTTAATCTTACTTACTTTGTATTTCCAATAGCGAGAAGCACATATATGTATGTATATTTAGAAAAAAACATTTACATAACAACCAAAACATAGTTCCTTGTAAAAAACCTAATTTCATAACAATTAAATTATAATCATCTATCAATTTAGGGTACAACTTTATACCACAAATAATATAATCATTGGTTATCATCTCCTTCCTATTTCCATAACTCCTTTTTATTATAAATATACAAGTTTAATCATTGTAATATTCTTAGTACCATAAATACGCACCAACTATCTTTATACTTAAACTCAAATTATCCTCGTATTAATGTTTCTCATTTTTCAGAATTAATCAAGGATTATTATTAAATAACATTTAAACTTTGAATAATCATAACAGTCTCAAAACGATGTCTGATTAACCTAGTAATTATATAAATAATTCTAGAATGATGAAACGAAAAAAGCTTCTAGTTGATCGCGCCACCGAGAACCACTGCACATGCGCTCACGCACTGTCGTGGCTCTTTATGAGTGGCCTCCACGAGCGACTGCAGTGCGGTCGCGAGGCTACTCGCCCCTGACCTCTAGCGGGGTCCTGGTTTTGGGTCGCTTAACCTGCGATCGCGACCTGGCCATTACTCGGCCGCCTTTTAGCCATTTTCGTCGAACCAAAAATCAAAGTTCATCGTTTCTACCTTAGAAAGAGATCTATGGTATTTAAAGGAAGAAATACTTACCTCAGCTCACATTTCAAGCCCAACAACTTTCAGCCATGGTTTCCTTAATCTGGATTTTCACTTCCCACATCCAAGACATCCCATTTTTATCCAAACATGATCAAAGGAACCTTCCTTAACATGTTAGGATCATCACCTTCACACTAAATAGCTCCTAAAACCACTTTGACAATCATTCCCAAACTTTGGGTTCTCGGGTCCTTGTTTTCTCCTTATCCTTCTCCCTAGTTTTTTCCCTTCTTCTTCCTCCCTTTCTTCCTTTTTTATTTCTCTCTTTCTTTTCCTTTCTTTTCTTCTGATTTTTCTCACTTTTTCTTGTTTTCCTTCCATTTTCGGCTAAGCACCCCCGAACCTCCTCAAACCATCATACACACACAAATTTATTCACACATAGGTCGGTGGAAGGTTTTTTGGAGGAAGAATGCTAGACCTTTCTAGACCAACACACATTATTCACATGTCAAAATGTGCAATTACCAAATTACCCCTTCAAATCAAAATTACCCTAATGCCTTTTATTGATTTTGACCCATATCTAATCGATTCAAACTCTATTTTTAGTATACTAATTTTTAGTATACTATCTGTCTAAGAATTCAGAACACCAAGATCTACATAATGGTCCTCAAGGAACAGCTCAAAAATCTCTCGGTCGAAAGGTCAACCAATGACCCTACAAGGGCAACATGGTGATTTCTTTTTAAATTTTCTCATTTTACCCTTATCGAGGGTCCGGGTTGTTACAACCTACCGTCCTTAAAAAATTTCGTTCTCGAAATTTCAGAACAACTCTAACCTTATTTCCATACTCTAATTGGACAACTGAATTACTCAAAATTAATCAACCTTTTGACTAAAGAGCATCACATAACTCATATTTCATCAGACTATAACCAAGCTTACTCAATTTCTCAAATATTATATACATCACATAAGATACAAACAACCATGTCCGTGATGATGTTATAAACATGTAAGCATTCAATTAGTAGACAATCAAGTTTCAATTCACAAGTAATTGACTAGACTGATACACTTTACAAGTCACGGTTCTACGCGTCGGGTCTGACACAAAATATTTTCATCATCTTAATGTCTTGAACACTGACTTTACCCGAAAAGCTTATTTATTGATCGAATTTGGGTCCAATATACTAACAAACACTATGATTTTCACTTTCGAGCTTGCTTATTATCTGGACCCTCAGAGTTTTATTAGTGCATAAAAGTCACACATTCAAACTGATAATCAAACTTCATTTCCAGCCCTATAACTATCCTGGGCTCGTTTACTCATCACATCACTGAACTTAACCAATCAATAACTTAGTTTCAAATCTTTGCCACATAACGACACTACGCGTATGCCACTACCACATTCTTTATCTAGTACCAAACATCACCCTGATAAATATTCCCTCAGGGGTATTTTTGTACACCACTCGGGAATAGGAGCCCAGCTTGACGTTCGAGTGTAACCTCACTCCTCACTCAGGAACCGAAGCCCTACTCGACGTCTGAGTGAGAACTAACCCAGGAACTGGAGCCCTGCTCAACGTCTAAGTCAGCATCCCCATACCAGTCTAGGGAATTACAGCCTAACTCGACGTCTGAGACTAACCAACCACCCACTTAGGAACCGGATCCTAGCTCGATGTCTGAGTGGTCACCACACAATACCAATCGCAGTAATTTACCAACATAATCATATATAGAATCATCACAATAACCACATACAATCAACCCATCCTTAATACCCAAGTACTAATAATATTCTCACATAAGTACTCGGGGATACAGCATCCGAGTGTCTGCTCAGAGATACAACATCTGAGCATAATCCGAGGAGGGTTATTCACAACATAATATTACAACACAAGCATCGAGAAACATAGTTTTAGAACACACATATAACTCCTCAAATTGAAATTCACAACTCAAACCACGAATATCAAGAAATCACATACTTCTTACACATATCAACTTCACAAATCTAATTCACAATTTGAAACTCGAGCCTAAGCCCAAAACACAATTTTATACAAAATCCACTTTGCACAAAGCCTCGTAGACATACACTTCGAGATTCATTTAAAATTCTCAAAATCATCAATAACCCTTGCATTTTCATAATTCGTCAGTAATCATAACAAAATCTGGAACCTTGTCACATAAATTTCACCATAATCATGACTCTTAATTTAAGTCAAATCAAAATCTTTTTTTTTCCCAAACCAAACTTTAGTCCAAAACATCGTTCATAATAAACCTCGTAACACGTGTACTTCAAATATTTTAATAAAATTATCAAGTCCTTTTAATCACAATCATCCTAAAAATCATGAAATAAAACATTTAAAATTCCCAAATTCAAATCATGGTCACATACAACATATAATATCCTTATCTCAAATCCCAAATCAAATGTTAGCTTCAACATAATTTATGAAAAAATTCAGAAAGCATGTTTCCCATGTCTATTCCCAAAACAACCTTCAAACAAACTTCGTAAAGCGTGCAATAAAACAATTTTTAAACATCTCATGAAAATCATTATTAACCACATATCACCAAAACCTCGTAGGAAAATATTTCAAAATTTATATATGCATGCGTAATAATTTAACAAAAACAATAGCTTGCACACTATTTTTCATAAAAACCTCATAAAGTATACCAATTTCAAAGAATTATCAAATCTCACAAAATATTCACCGCGTAACACACAAGCCATGTAAGAAGATATTTAAAAAATGTTATACTCAAGTCAGGAGTAATTAAAACCTTGCTCTGATACCAAGTTGATAGGACATGTCTCTGATTTTCATGAAAGGGTCCCGTCCTGCTCCCGTCTGGCACCTCTCTGTTAGACAAGGGATACCGCCAATTTTATCTATGTCTATATTTTATTAAATTAGCCAAACTAAACCCACCCTTACGGGGTTACTGTCCATATTCAACCCACTTGTCCCAACAAGTAGTGGTATTTACCAGTTTGACCATACTCTGTTTCTATTTATCACTATTTATTAATATTCTTGTTATACTATTTTGTAATGTTCAAATGTAATGAAATACGTTCATCGATCGTATACACAACATGACACACCCCGACTCAGAAAGTCCGTTTAAGGCATGCAAGCTGAGGCGTGTGGCCGACACTTGGACGATGATGTCCAGATGACGAATGTAACGACCCGTCCCGAGTTTACGGGATTAATTAAAGATTATGTGAAGATTATCGTGACTAATCGGGAATTAGTCGAGGATTTTAGGATGAATGGTGTAAAATGACGATTTTGCCGTTAGGAATGGGCAAAAAAGTTAACTTTTAACCCGAGAGATCAAATGCACGAGGATCGAGGACCGTTACATAGATCAAGATGATGTGAGTCCGTAGACAGATGGCACCTTGAAATCGGACGTCGTACGAGAAAGTTACGGGTTTAGAACAAATCGTGGTACTATTGCACGTTTTACAAGAAAGTTGGACTTTTGTCTCATATGGGCCCCAAATATTTTATCCAGACCCAATGGATGAGTGACAAGTGCCACTCATCCATTGACCATTACTTTTCATACATGCACCCACCCTCTTCTCAGTTTCATTCCATTTCACCTGAAAACCCCACACACAAACCCACACCCACAACCATCAAACCTCACCCTTTGCTGTTGGTATGAATGAGAGAATGAAAGAGGAGGTTGAGACGAACTTAACGGTGGCAACAACGTGGTCCTTCGTGAACGGTGGCCGGAAACCCGCAGGTAAGCCATTTCGGGTTCAAATTCTTGTTTCAGTTTTAAAGAGTTTGTTGGGACATTTTATTGATTAGGTAATGTTCTAAGGATCAAGGCGGGCTGGTTGGGACTGGTTTCGAGGGAAGTAGTGGTCGGAGTCGACCAGAAACTGAGGAGGAACATCACGGCTACTGTTCATCTTTAGAACAGGTAATTCTAGGTCGATTTTCATGGTTTTAATTTGAGGGATCTGTTCTTGGGGGTTAGACGAACACATAGGAAGAAGAATGGATGGAATCGGGTTAGAAATGAGGCTTTTAGAGCCGGGTCGGGTCGCGGGTCTGGGTGACCCATTACAGAGGATCCCACTGGAGGTTGAAGACGATGACGTCAGCATACTGACATCATCATGTCAGACTGTCATGTCAGAGGTGGACCAGTAGGAATGTGACACATGGCACATGTCAGTGCCCAGTCAGCACTGACATGTCAGTGACAAGGCCCAATCAGGTACTGCCACGTGTTATTGACATGTTAGTGACGAGGACCAGTGGATGACTGACACATGGCACTATCAAATCTGACAGCTATCAGACCCTCTCAGATGACGTCAGCAATGACGTCAGCGTCAACTTTGACTGTTGATGTCAGCGTTTACTTTTTGCTAACCTTATAGTTGGCTTTTACTTTAACTCGCGCGTGGGGGTGCGTGGGCATGAATTTTGAGGTGGGACTAGTGTCATTTTAAAGGTTTCGACGATCCGGATACAATGGTGGTGGTTTTGGGTCGATTAGAGATCGTTATGTTGGTTAAATTGAGGTTTAAAGCCTCGAGAAGCGTGTTCAGGAAGCGTTCCCGAGCTGAGACTGTTCATGGGTTTTAGGTATGACCTTATAGAGCCCGTTAATGACCTTTGGTATGATTTGGACAGGTCCGGATGACCTAGAGAGGTTGGTTTAGACCGGAGAGGGTTATGACACGCATATTGAGGCACAACAAGGACGGTCTGTGAGTGGACTTTTGGTTTATAAATGATATGCATGCATAATTGTTTTAAATGCTTTATTCTATGATTTGAGTTGAAATATTTGGATATCGTACATTGTTGATCATGTGGATTTTATGTGTCGTTTTATGATGTTTGGGCTTGAGACCCGTCTGGATATTGTGTTGACTAGTTATGGAGTCAACAATGGTTTTAAATGGAAAGATTTCATATTTGGACATATTACTCGGGCTTGAGTCCCCATTGATTTATGTGACATCGGGCCTAAGGCCCAGTTGGTTTATGATTTCAAGCTTGAGGCCCTATTGGTTTATGAAATCGTGCTTGAGTCCCATTTGTAGTTTATGAAATGTGATTTCGGGTTTAGAGACCCTAATGAGATTTGGATTGAAAATGGTTTTGGAAAATGGGATTTGTGGAAATGGTTTACGGACATGATAACTCGGGCCGGGACCCTGTTGAAATCGATTCGATTTCAGTTTTCAAACTATACCATCCTATGTGGATTACACTCCAGGTGTTAGGGACACTAGAGTAGTCACAGAGCATTGCCTGAGAGGGGCCGCTCTACGTGAAAGACCGTAAAGAGGTCCAGTATTAGGATTGCTAGAGGCTAAAACCTCCGCGCTCCCAATGAGGGTCAGGGACCTAGGTGGGCCTTGGGGAGACTCAGCTCGAGACCGAGGGGCACGCGTAGCTTATGACAGTGGCATCTGGGATGTCAGACATCTGGGACTTACATACTTGGTTTTGGGCTAAGGTCCCACGTGATTGGTTTTGGGCTGAGTTCCCACATACCTTGATTTTTAGGTTTTGGGCTAAGGCCCTAATTATTTGACGAAAGAAATGGCTTTGCTTGAGAAGCATTTTTCATTGAGTTTGGATTTGGAAAACCTGTGATTTGGTTTAAATTAAAGGATAATAATAACTAGTTTTCGAATGCATGCATTCCTTTTAAATTAAGGGTATAAATGTCTTTTATGAAATGTATTTTTATGAACTGTTCTTTTGTCCACTCACAGCTTTGGTTGGTTTTTAATACCCTTCAGGTTTTCGCGGATGCGGGTTGTAGTAGAGACCGAGACATCACACTCCATCACTAATCCTAGCGTACTTTGGATAACCCCGAGCGGGTTAAGGTGAGGTTTATTTCTTGTATGACACGTGGTGTTTGACAGAAGCATGACACATCTCGCGTTAATCCCGGGGGAATTAGGATGGGTCGTGTCAACGAAGCCATATTATACTATAAAGACTCATTTTGTAGAGTTAGGGGGAACCTACCCTGTGAAAACCGAGCACCCTTCACCCAACAACGAAAGCGTAGAGCATGGACATACTTAATTTGATGATCATACACATAACTCTACCCGCCGATACCCGATTTTACCATCCTCTTCATTCCGCGTCGAGGGTGAGTGTTAGAGCAGTAACTGAACTCCTCGAAATACGTGTGCACCATCATAACCTGAGGGGTTTAAAACATAAAGGGTGAGTGGACTTAGTTGTTATTTCAGTGTAAAACCATTTTCAATAAACCACATTTAACCTCTCGTTTTAGTATAAAATCTAAAATTATTTACAACATACTTGCACGTAATACGAGAATATAACATCAATCATAAAATAAAAATCTAATTGATATACACAAATGAGCCATGCAGAAACCAATCATATATCACAATATCAACCCACATCATCAATGCTCATGAGTTGCATCGAGTCTCGTACTCGAAACATAACTAGGTATCTTACTCGGTACCTCGACTACGTGAAGGACTGGGTGTTAAGCACCGTCACCGTGAGTCCCCTAAAGCTTAGGGACAAGACTGACACTTTTTAACTAGTATAACGAGCAGCGCGGGTGAACGATCACGTGGATGACTAGTCTATGGCCTACAGTTGGGTACTAGATACCGACGACTGCTAAGTGGGCTCTATCATTATCTCAATCTCATCAGTACCTTGAGGACTCTCATGCAATGTACTAAATGTGACTCTAAACGTACCACTATGCGTACTTACCATATCACTGTAGATAAACATAGCCGGGCATGCATAGTAACCATTCATCACAATCTCATGCCACAATAGTCACATAATAAATCATGCATCCTCAACAAATATCATAATGTGCAAAACATCGTAAAATATGCGAGTATAAATAATATAAAATTAGTGTAGGGAAAAGGAGGCCCACTCACAAACTGGTCGGAGAGTCGAAATCACCCGACGTGACAAACCGCGTAGCTCAACTCGTCCTAATCCTAATATAATTCGAACCATGGGGTTATTATTTGAATTCTAAGTAGAAAGGTAAGAAATCTTACCTAAAACGAGTTAAACTGCTCGAAAACGTCCTAAAATAAGCACGCGCACTTTCTGGAATATTCCCTGTAGAATATTCCTTCATAATATTCCCTTGGAATATTCCGTTAGTTGACAGTTAGAAATAACAGTTGACTAACATAGACTGACGGTTGACTAACGACATTAACCATTGGCCGTCAGTTGACCACCTTTGCTAGAGCTCCGCCGTAGATGGCAGCTGGACCTTCGCCGACACCACCATCCACGGTGTACGGAAAGCTAGAAGTTTTGCCAAAATTATACAAGGTTACACCAAACAATTCAGTGTAGTTCAAGGATTTCAAATATCAATGTGAGTGACTAAAAAAGTACCTAAAAAATCAATGAAAAGTTACAGGGAAGTTACGGTGCACTCTAAAATCCCAGAAAACGGCGAGCGCTGATCAAGGCCCAGGTGATCATGCAGTTCATAAGCAACAACACGGCCCAGTTCGTCTCTATTCTGGGATTCCAATAAGTTATGTAGAAAACTTCGAGCAAGTCCCACCTCATCAGCGTTCGCCCACCAAACATTCCTCGTCGGAGTTCAGCATTTCCCCCACCACAGAGTTCATCAAGAAACAGGCTTGATTAGATCAATGCTTCTAGTGATTTGAAGAAGGAAAAACAGAGGTCAAACTAGGGACTCACCTTGTGGGGTTACGATTCTTTCTAAAAGGATGTAGAACATGGTAATAGGGTTGCGGCATTCCTCAAACCCAGATTCCGGCGACTCGCCGCCATGACCAAATTCCTAAAAAAAATTGCATGCAAGGCCACCAATAGGTTATAAATGTTCTAGGAAGTTAGGAAAAAAAAAAACTCGGTGAGAAGGCTTACCTCTGGCAGTGGTTCTGAGTTTTCCAGCGAGGTCTGCAACTCCGGCAGCTGTCTCCTCCGTCGCGCCAAGGTCTTCAAACTGATATGAAACCACTGGATTAGGGCCTTAATAGCGAGACAAGAACTAATATAGGGTCAGAATCACAAAATCCTACCTCGTTTGAGCTCAGCCGTCGTGGGTCGATCTCGGGTCTATAACTGAGTCGAACATCTCAAATCGGGTCACAAAGATTTCTGGGTATCCAGAGCGGGTCTGACAGTTGGGAGGGCCATGGCGAAGCCTAGGTGTTGTCTAGGACATGGTCGAGTCATCTGGGGTCTAGGTTTGAAGAGTTGGTTGAAGTTTGTCGCCTGGTTGCTTCCTCCGACATCGTGGGCCCTGGGTTCTCAGGGTGTTGGCCATTTAATCAAGGCTGTATGAAGAGGAAAAGATGAAAAAGAGGGGTCGATATAGGGTTGATCAGTGTAACGACCCGTCCCGAAAATTGGGATTAGATTAGTAGTTAATAACTGATTAGTGACGTTAATCGGTGAATTGTTGGGTGATTTCGGATGGACTATACGAAATGACGGTTTTGCCACATATAATCATCTATCAATTTAGGGTACAACTTTATACCACATATAATTAAATCCTTGGTTAACATCTCTTTCCTATTTCCATAACTCATTTTTATTATAAATATACAAGTTTAATCATTGTAATTTTCTTAGTACCATGAATATGCACCAAGTACCTTTATACTTAAACTCAAATTACCCTTATATTAATGTTTCTCATTTTCCAAAATTCATCAAGGATTATTATTAAATAACACTTAAACTTTGAATAATCATAACAATCTCAATATGATGTCTGATTAAACTAGTAATTATATCAATAATTCTAGAATGACGAAACAAACAATTTTCTAGTTGAACGTGCTACTGAGAACCACCGTACGCGCCCTCACGCACCGCCGTGGCTCTCTGTGAGTGGCCTCCATGGGTGACTACAGTGCAGTCGCGAGGCTACTCACCCCAGACCTTTAGTCAGGTCCTAGTTTTGGGTCGCCTGACTTGCGATTACAACCCGGCCATAACTCGGTCGTCTTTTAGCCATTTTCGCCGAACCAAACATCAAAGTTCATCGTTTATACCCCTGAAAGAGATCTATGATATTCAAAGGAAGAAATACTTACCTCAGCTCACAGTTCAAGCCCACCAACTTTCGTCCATGGCTTCCTTAATTTGGATGTTCACTTTCCATGTCCAAGATGTCCCATTTTTATCCAAACATGATAGAAGGAACCTTCCTTAACATATTAGGATCATCATCTTCACAATAAATAGCTCCTAGAACCACTTTGACAACCATTCCCAAACTTTGGGTTCTCGGGTCCTTATTTTCTCCTTATCCTTCTCCCTCGTTTTTTCCCTGCTTCTTCCTTCCTTCCTTCTTTCTTTCTTTCTCTCTTTCCTTTCCTTTCTTTTCCTAGTTCTCTCTTTCTTTTCCTTTCCTTTCCTAATTCTCTATTTTCTTCTGGTTTTCCTCTCTTTTTCTTTTCTTCCTTCCATTTTCAGCCAAGCACCCCTGAACCTCCTCAAACCAGCATACACACACAATTTTATTCACACATAGGTAGGTAGAAGGTTTTTGGAGGAAGAATGCTCTAGACCTGTAACGACCCGTCTCGAATTTCTGGATTAGGTTAGTGACTAATGAAGGATTTTTGAGATTAATCGGTGATTAGTTGAGCGAAATCGGACGAACGATGCAAAATGATCGTTTTGCCTCTAATCGGTGGGCAAAATCTTGACTTTTGACTCGGGGAGTTAAACGTACGAGGATGATGACCGTGATGTAGATCGGGACGTCACGAGTCTGTAGACAGGCGGCACGTCGAAATCGGACGTTGGACGAAGAAGTTATGGTCACCGGATCGAAATCGAGGATTTACGTCTCGGGATCCAAATAAAATAATAATTAATTCTGATTGGGAAGATATTTGTAGGTGGGGCCTTTGGATGAGTGACAAGTGTCATTCATCCCATTGGTCACTTTCCTTAAAAAGGGGATCTTTGTCCTTTTGCCATGAATTAAATTATTTATTAAACTCACACAATCTCTCCCAATCCCAGCCGTCCATTTTCCTCAGTCCCCTCATCCTCACCATCCATCCTATCTCATCTAATCATCATCATCATCATCAAACTCACATCTCTCATTCTCTCTCTTCTCCCCCGCGACTCAGCCTTCATCTTCTTTATTTTCTCTCTAAAACAAACACCAAAACTCGTCCAAACCTCACCTATGGCTTGTGATCTGTGAATGAAATGGGGTGAGTGGAAGGCGAGGATCATGGTGGTGTGATCACGATGGACCGTCGTCGACGGTGGCACCAATTCGGTGGTAAGCGGCCGAAAGACTGGTTTTCAATTTCAAAAAGGCAAAATCGAGGGTGTTGATCGTTTTGGTTGGACCTAACAGGTTTTAGCGGCTAAGACGAGTTCAGCGGTGGCCACAACGATGGCCCACGACGACGATGAGAGGTATGGAACCGTGGGACCTCTATTTGCATTCAAAAATGGAAGGTTGTGTTGTATGTGATGTTGATTGTTTTGGTTGGTCAGGTGAGCTTCTGGAGGTTTCCAGGAAGCTATTAGTTGTGGAATGGAGGGCAATGGTGGCCGGAGATGGGAGCAGTTAACGAAGGACTTGGCCGTGAGTTTCCTTGATCGGGAAGGTGAGTTTCACGGTTGTTTTTCATGTTTTAAGTGGCTAGATCGATGGTATAGGGTAGGACGAAGCTAATAGGATTAAAAAGATTGAAAAAGATGAAGAATTGGAAGTTGAACCGATCTCGCCGGTTCGGGTTAGACTGGGTCGGTCTGGACCGGTCTGAACCGGGTCAACCAGAGGTAGGGGATGACTCTGTGCATGCTCGTGGCTTTCACGCGCAACCCTTTTGGGTGGCACTCGAGGGCATGTGGGGACCTCTTTTGAGGAAGTTTCCAACATGTAATTTCATCTATTCGATGTAACAAACATTTTGAGACTGGTTTCGAGTCGATTGGACATCGTTTCGATATAGTTCGGGACGTCCGAAGGTTTAGGATTGAGTTTAAAAATAGTTAAAAATTCGAGAAAATTACGGGGCTATAATGAGAGGTTAATGAGGTAGTTAGTAACCATCTAGTATGATTTGGACAGGTGACGGTGATCAGCCCAGGAAGGCTTATGGCACGTATATCGAGGCGTCATCGTAGGACGGTCTGTGAGTGGACCTTAATTTCTAAATTGTGATGCATGCATAAATGTTTTATATGTTTTACATATGTAATTTCTATGATGATGATTGGGATATTGGTGATTTATATAATTACACGTATTTCGAGGCGATTTACATATTTACACGTATATCGATGTATACGGTTTTGCACTGATTATACGTGCTTGTGGTTTCGACAATGGTTTAATGAAATGGTTTTGGATTTGAAAAGGTAAACTCGGGCATGGGACCCATTTTTTTTTGGAAACCCTCGAACTTGATGTCCATTTTAGATACATTATCGGGCCAAGGGCCTAATTGGTTCGTGGATTGATTTCTGATTGGAAATATGGAATCGGGCGAGGCCCAGTTGGTGTCCATTTGATTTAATAAGACATCGGGCTGGAGGCCCAGTTGGTTTACGAAATCGGGCTTGAGGCCCAGTTGGTTTATGAAATCGGGCTTGAGGCCCAGTTGGTTTACATGATCGGGCTTGAGGCCCAATTGGTTATGATATCGGGCATGAGTCCCAATTACGGTTTATAAATGTGATTTCGGGTTCAGAGACCCTAACTGGATTTGGATTTGGAAACACAGATTTCTGGTTTCATGACGATTTATGGGGACCTGACATAAATCCTTTGAAAGGTTTGAAAGGTTTTGAGAATAATTACGAAATGGTTTTTAGATATCATCCTTTATTTATGGATTGTCTCCTCTGGGGAGGGCCTTGGCCTGGGTGGACCCCGGAGTAATCACAGAGCACTAACTGAGTGGAGTCTCTCCCGTGGGGTACCTTACTCTCAAGAAGGCATTTATGGATTATAACCCCCAGGGAAGGTCATTGGTATGCGAACATTGACCTGGGTGGACCCTGGGAAGACTTAGGATTTGAGACCCCAGGTAGCAGGCGCGTAGCTTTGGAAACCGTGACAAGATTGGTTATATGATATTTGGTAAACATGGTTTGTGGGATTTATGAAATGGCAATTGGATTTCAAAAATGATATCTCTGTGTTTTATGGATTTGGGAAATGACTCACATACTCGGATTTACAGTTTTGGGCTGACTTCCCATATATGGTCAATATGTTATGAATTTGTGTAAATGGATTTGGGGCAGGGGCTCGTATGATTTGGATTTACGGAATTTGGGGCTGAGACCCTAATAATGGTTATTTGAATAAATGGTTTTCGTATGCATGCATGCTTTTTAGTGAAGGGCATAAATGTCTTTATGAAATGTGTTTTTTTGAACCTATTGCTTTTCGTCGACTCACAGCTTTTAATGATTTTAATGCCCTTCAGGTTGATCACATATGCGGGCTGTAGTAGAGACCGAGACATCACACTCCTCCACTGGATCTTGGTGCGCTCTAAAAGCCGGTCGGGCTGAAGGTTTTAAATTATCCCTTGTCTGACACTTTGTGTCAGATAGGAGCATGGCACATCCCGCGTTTATCCGGGGGGATTGAGATGAGTCGTGACAAGACCTTTTTAAACCATCACACATTATTCACATGTCAAAATGTGCAATTACCAAATTACCCCTTCAAATCAAAGTTAACATAATGCCCCATATTGATTTTGACCCATATCTAATCGATTCAACCTCTGTTTTTAGCATACTACCTATGTACGGATTCATAACACCGAGATCTACATAATGGTCCTTATGGAAACCGCTCAAAAATCTTCCAGTCAAAAGGTCAATCATTGACCCTACAGGGGCAAAATGATCATTTCCTTTTAAAATTTCCAATTACAATTATTGATGGTCCGGGTTGTTACAGAAAGAGAGAGGATGAGAAAGAGAGAGAAGAGAGAAAGAACCACAAAGAAGAAAGAGAGGAACTAGTTTGGACAACCCAAAAACCTGAAACAAAAATCGTAGCCTGTGAACTTCACCTGCAATTTCGAGGCGTTTAAACTTGAAAGCAACCTCACTAACACCTTGGTCGAGTCCCTACGATTGTTTTGAACTAGGAACTTGAAGGTTTTAGACATAGGAAAAGCTTGGAACGAAGGTTTGAGAATTGGCCAAAAATTGAAGAATCATGTCTTGAATTCAAGGTCAGACTACTTAGATTATCTGTGAGTGAACATTTATTTTATAACTGTGATGCATGCATAGTTAAATGTTTTAAATTTTTTGTTGCATGAGTTTGATTGCAATGTGCTGCATAAATAATTCTAAATGTGTTTTGATGATTTTCCTAATTAGAATATTTATTCAAGATTTGATTGGTTTCTAGACATGGATTTTACGATTGTTTTGAAGAAATAGTGTTTTGGGCTTAGGCTCAGTTTGGAAATATTTTTGACTTGGTTTGAGTCAAGGATTTATGTAAAATCATGTTTTCTTGGTTTTATTTATGTTTTCCATGGTTAACCACCATCATATGATATAGTTCCCTCCGAATTTCAGTTTGGAATCCCGAAGAGGTCAAGGTATGATATTGTCTAGACGTTAATTTGGAGACTCGTTCCCAAGGATGTCATGGTTTAGTAATTCTCGGACGTCAACAATGCTCGAGAATACCACCCGAAGGTTGTATGTTCCCGAAGATGCTAGCACATTCCGGATGTGAGCATGTTCATGAGTTACCACCAGATGTTGACTTTGTTCCCAAACATGACTCGGATGATGGGAGAGTACAGTTCTTGAGTTTGCCTATGCGTAGCGCTGATTGATCATCATGATTGATGCCCGAGTATTTGAGGATTGGTTGTGTTTGATTGCTAATATTTGTGTCCAGATGGTTTCACATGGGTTGATAAATAGAGATTTTAGGGAAATATGGGCCACTGACTTTTTATAGATTTTATGATTTTGTGGGTCAATAGTTTAAGGTTTGATTTGAATTAAAATTTGGTTGTTTATGTTTTACTTTATGCATGCATTGTTTAGAACTGGAGGGTAAAGGTTTATTTTCACGAAAATATATTTTCAAATGATTATTTTTGTCCACTCACACTTTTAATGGTTTTGTTCCCTTCATGTCGCGGCAAAGAAAGACCTAGGCTTATTTAGAGATAGAGGTATGAGCGGGACATCAGTATTGTTATCCCTTATCTAACAGGTGTTAAGGGTATTTTTGAAACTTTTAGTTATTTGTCAGATGAGAGAAAAACTTGACACGATTATCAAAGCATTTTAAGAGTGGGCCTTGTAAATTCAGTATCAAAGCATTATCGTACTGATTTGTGTTTATTTTAGTCAACGTCATGCCTCCAAGATGCGAGCCTCATTCACTGCCTGGTGTTGAGATGGTTATTACGAGAGGTACAGAGGGGCAAGATATTGAGAGAGCCCAACGGTTAGGAGCCACTATGTTTACAAGTGAGATGGTCCCATACAAGGCTGATGAGTGGATTACTTGTTTGGAGCGGATTTTTGAGGTGATGTGATGTAACACCCCAGAAATTCGAGGATTTTAATATTGTAATTTAATATATGAATTGACGTTTTTACCCTTGTGAATGGTATGGCCAAATTATTTGACTTTTTGAATTGAGGGTCAAACAGACTTTGACCAATGACTGTGACGTAGTTCGGGACGTCATGAGTCCATAGACAGGTGGCACGTTCAATTCGGATGATCAGGGAAAAAGTTATGACTATCGGAAGTTCAGGGGCATTACCGTAATTTGGACTTCAGGGGCGAAAATGTTGACTTTTCGTTTGACAACTAATTTTCACACGACTCGAGGACCGTTAGGTAGGTCTCGACGCCCTGAGTCCGTAGACGGGCGGCACGCCGAAATCGGACTTCGTATGGCTGAGTTACGGGTCTAGAAAGTGAGGGGCAGTTTGGTAATTATTGAACCAGGGGCATTTTGGTAATTTCGCCCTGGTTACTGTAGCAACAGCGGGGGACATGGGCGGCACCACCATATGCGGTGGTTCTGAGTGCGAATTGTTTATGCTGGTGTGTGTGTGCTGGAAAGTATTGATTGTTTAAACCTTTTAGAAGCATCAAACATGGTCTGATTCATCCAGCTGCACGGTCAATTTGTTAATTGAAGATTCGAAGCATTTCGGGGAACTTTCTCAGTGGCCAGGCTGGGTTTCCACGAGCTGTTGGACGGCTCAGTTTGTTTAAACAGAGTAGGAATAGTGTGTACTACAATCTGTTGAGGAGAGGGCAATGAGCTTGAGAGGAAAACCAGAGAATTCAGTTTCTGGAAAATTGGAGGGAATTTCGGAATTTAATTTCTGGTGCTTGTTGGACCAAACCAAGACTTGGTTTAGTCTTCTGGGAACATCAGGAACTCAACCACGTCGAGTTCGAAGGGAATCAGCCACGGTTGAGCTGGGACGGAGGCTGCTGTTTTCAGAGAAGTTGCAGAGCTTGGGAGGACAACCTCCAGGTACTTTCAGGCCCAATTGATCATTCATTTTAGTTCGTTTTGATCCTATTATGCTTCCTGTGAAGTTAATTAGAGATTGAATCAGAAACCAGGAAGTTCTGGTGATCGACCCGTTTGGTTGATCACGGGTCGATGGGTCGATTGAGGACTTGTCGAGGGTGATTAAGGTCTCAGAACCTAAATTAGATGTTTATGGAAGATAATAGAATAAAAAACAAAGGAAATTGATTAAGGATTGGGGGTTAATTAACCGGGTCAAGCCGCGGGTGGCAGGCCCGTATTACAGACAAACGGGTGAGGGTGGTGACATTGTAGCAGCTACAGTGTCAGGCGCGTGGCTTTCACGCGCAGCCACTTTGGGCGGCGCGTGAGGGCGCGTTGAGCCTTATACCTGATTTCGATCAACATGACTTTTGTTCCTCTCATCATTCTGAACATTTTTGATGAATTAACCATGTTGATCTGAGATAGTTTGGGAGGGTCAGTTTAGGGCCGGTTGTCTCGGGAAGAGTGTTGGACGGCTTCCCCGAGCCGGTTTCTGTTTCGGACTTTTTGGTTAAATGTTTAAGACTTGTAGTGACCCTTACATATGATTTGGACTGACAGGAATTGTACGATAATCCCGGTACAAGTTCGTACGCGCAGGTTCACCGCGGGATCGTACAGTGATTGGGCCCGATTTCATTAAACCCTTGCATGCTTAAATGTTTTCTGATTTACTTATATGTTCACATGCTGGAATCAAGAAATGGTTTTGATGATATTGAAATTATGGTTATGGCACGTTTCACGGTATTTGGGTTTGAAACCCGTCTGATGAAACGTAATGATCGGTTCGGATTTTATCTATGTATACATATATGTTTTGCATGTGGATATCAATAAAATGTATTTGGTACTGCACTGTATAGACTTATGATACTGTATCCTCCGGATGTGGTACCCCGGAGTGGTCATGGCGCATTGCCTGCGAGGGGTCATTCTACGGAGGAACCGGATCGTAGAATGACTCAGGAGCAGGATTGCTTATTTGACGTCAGGGACGTCGAGCGTCTAGGACGCTAGGTATTTGAGATGCCGTACCCGGACAGGGTTCGGGGATTGGACTCAGAATTGAGACCCGAGTGGCACGCGTAGCCTTGAGATTATGACCTTATTGGACGTTAGGGACGTCAGACATCAGGGATGTCAAGATCGGAGTGTATAGTGCAGTGCCTGAAATTATGTTTATAGTTTTATTATATGCCTTATGATACATATTATATGACTTATGGTTTTAAATTCTGATGCATGCATGTTTGGAAAACGGAGGGGTAAATTGTATGTTTTACTTACAAAACGATTTTATAAACTTGAGTTTTGGCCCACTCACCCTTATTGTTTTGGTAACCCCTCCAGGTCGTGCTACTGAGGTAGAGGAGGAACCTGAGGCTGAGGCATAGATCTACTTCTGCGTACCTGAACCCCTGTTGGGTGGTTTACCCGCAGGTTTATGTTAGAGTCGTGCTCGCAACTTGTAGTTTTGGAATTCATCCTTTGTCTGACATCTGTTTATTTCGGATTTGATGTAAAACTTTAATTTGGTTTTTATGCATTTGAACGTTTAAGGTTAAGATTGGAACATTATTTTGGGTGTCAGACGGGAGCAGGGCACGTCCCCATGTGGTCCCAGAGAGGATCGGGGCGGGTTCTGTCATGTGATGCCCTCCCCCCCTCCCCAAAGAATATATGGTCCTACTAGCCACATTCTTTTTGGGTGGCTATACATATCAATGCTGGTATGGGGTACGGATGATAGGATGAAACGTCTGCACTGTGACCTGGGAGGCTTTTCTAGAGCGATTTTTGAATCAATTTTATCCCCACTCCTATCGTGATGCTAGGAGGATTGAGTTCGTATGGCTACACCAGGAGGATCTGACAATGGCTCAGTATGAGCAGAAGTTTTTGAGCTTGTCCCATTTTGTCTCGGTGTTCATGGAAACTAAGGTAGATAAGTGTCGACATTTTGAACTTGGTCTGCGGGATAAGATCAGGGCCACTGTGATGATGGGTACTCCACCCTACAAAATTTATCAAATGCGGCTATTAGAGTAGAGGCGAGTTTGCTTTTGCAATAGTAGTTTATGAGCTCTAGATGACATCGAGAGCGTAAAGATTTTGAATCTATAAGCCGGGGAACACCGAAGAGGGATGGTTTTACCTATGGATTTCCTAGTGGGCCCTAATCAGGTTCGTGCAATGGTGGAGCCGGGCAAGAAAGTACTTAGGGGTTTGCATTGAGGCCCCATGCATCAGCCCAGTCTAGCAGGGCTTTAGTTTTGTCGATTGGTGGGTAAAGTACTAGATCTGTACGACCTAGCACGTTTACTTTTTATCCCTGTGGAGACCCTCGTCACATCTGAAGGGATTGTCTGTATCGACCAGACGGTAGTATGACAGATCATGATACTGCAGACCATAGTGAAAGGACAACATCGATTTATGATACAATAGGAGGGAGTTAAACTCTTACTAGTGGGGTTCGAAAGGCCGTAGGCAAACAACGAGGGCGTGGTCGTATTTCAGGTCCACATGCTCAAGTATTTTCTATTACACAACAGAAGGCAAGAAAGACACCAGAAATATAAAAACAAATGTCCACTCACAGACTGTCCAAGCGACTCAATTCCAAGTTGTACGCTCCTTCTAAGTTCCAAGAGCTATCTAGCCTATCAAAAATTATAACTGAGGGTTACTAATGTCCCAAATAAAGTAAGTATTTAAAACTTAAGCATAACACTTCAGACACACAAAACTACCTTGGAATGATGTCTGATCGACCCGAAACCTGTGCCAAAATGTCTGTAACATCGATTGCATGAAGACACATGTTGATCGGACGTCGAGACAGCATGGCATATGCCCCTATGCACCATCTCACATCTCTAAATGTGGGCCTCACGAGCTTGTGAGGTTGTCTTCATCCTCTCTTTTTTCTGCAACTTCCGATCCAACCCGACACCTCAAATCGACTGAAAAACCCTCATTTCTTGTCCAATTTCGATGTTTTAAACATTCAAACTCTTCTAAATAATTCTAGAAAGAGTTCTATGATGTCAAAATTTAAAAAACCCACCTAAAAAGCACAACCCGATTTCCTTGATTTCGGCAAATTTTCCAATTCTCCAATTCATGCATTCTCGCTCTCGAACCCTTCAAGTTTGTGGTTCAACACGATTTGAAGGACCTGAAAAAGAGCTTAATAAGTTTAGTTTCAAGCTTCCTTGTCTAAAACTTGAAAATCAAATTCATGGGGTACAAGTACACCTTTCAGGTTTACAAGTTTGGGGACTTCTTCCTTCCTGTTTCTTCCATTCTCTCTTTCTTCGTCTCCTTTTGTTTCACTTTTCTTGTGTTCTATTTTGTTTCTCTAGTCCTTGCTCTCAGGTTGGATTATGGGTTATTGCTTTTGGTTTGGGTTGCACACAACACACACATATCACAAACAACACACATGTAGAAGTTTTAAAGGGATGTGGTTGGTGCTGCTAATCCAGTGGTCCAACAAAAAAAAAATCAACTGCCCAAGTACCAAATTGCCCCTAGTTTTCAAATTACCAAAAGGGTACCCGTAACAATCTCGTTCAGACTCCGATTCTGCCGTGCCACCTGTTTATATTCTCATGACTATGAGACCTGTGCAACCTTCCTCATGAAAACTCTAAAAATTTCTCTAAGTAAAAAGTCAAGTGACATACAAGGCCAAAATCTTCATTTTCCTTTTAAAATTCCTGAAATTACCTTTTATGAATTTCCGAGTCGTTATAGTTTGTATCCAAAATAGGGTAGGATTGTTAAATCATTTTCAAGCCCTGTTCATGAGAAAAAAAAAATTATTTTCTAAGTATCAGAAGTCATACATAAAGACAGGAAATATGTTTCGATACACTACAAGCTCAATTTGACATCATTCGTGAGGCTAATGGTATGTGGAGTAAACCTACCCTACAAAGCATCATGATGCCTAGTGTGATTAGGCACAATATGATTCTAGTGGATGAGCGGACAAATATGGTGACGAATAAGAGGATGACAAGCCTACACAATTGATTTCGAGGAGCGTAAGAATATGTGTAACGACTTGGCCCGTAATTACAGAATGATTGGGAATTTATCGAGGATTTTCAAGATTATTCGAAGTGAAATGACAATTTTGCCCCTTGACGGGAAAAATGTTGACTTTTTACCCAAGAGGTTATTTGCACGTTTACCTAGGCCCGTTGCATAAATCTCGGGATGTTGGTTACGTAGACAAGCGACACTTCGATTTTGGACGTCGTATAGCTTTTTACGGGTCATGAATGGTTAGTGACCATTTTATGGCTGGACATATTTCGAGGCAGTTGGACGTTTGTTTGTTAGTGGGGCCTAAATATCTAATTTCAGACCTTAGGATGAGTGACAAGTGTCACCCACCCTTTGGTCCATATCCCTACACTATTTCACATCTCCCTCTTTGGATTCAAACACACACACACACACACACACACACACACACACACACACACACACACACACACACACACACACACACACACACACACACACACATCCGAAACCACCCCACCCCACACCATTTACATCACCTCCTCATCCATTTGTTGCAGTTGTGAGGGAGAGAGTGAGGGTGAGAGGCTGTGAGAGACGTGGGAAGAGGATGACCTGTAGAAGCTGGTTGGAAACCAGGAAAATAGGTATAACCCCGTGAACCAGTAAACTTGGATTTTGGTTTCCCATTTTAGATGTTTGGAACGTGGAACTGAGGCCCTAGTCTTGTTCTTTGAGATGATGCGAGTTTACAGGGACAAAAGTTGGATGAAATAGACACAAGAAGGAGCTCAGGTGGGAGCTCGAAACTTGGTCGTGGGTGTCGAGCTTGGATGAAGTTTTTTCAGGTACATTTTCTTAGTTTTGGTATCATGGATCATTTTTTGGGTAGATTAGAAGAGATTGGTGAAATTAGGGAAAATTTTGGACTCAAAATGATGATTTGGGAGTTGGGTCGCGATTCAGGTCGAGTGACCTGGTTGCAGGGTCGCGGGTCAACCCTCAAGAGGTTGATAACGATGAAGTGGTATCCCACGTCATCATGTCAGGCCACATGGTCGTGGCTGGTTAGTGCCACGTGGCGAGGTGTTAGAGGCTATCAGAGGTCCACGTAGTAGTGTAACGACACGTCCCGCAAACCAATATTAGATTAGTGATTAATGACGGATTAGTAAAGATTAATCGGTGATTAGTTTGGTAATTTCGGACGGACAATGCAAAAAGATAGTTTTGCCCCTAGAATGGGCAAAATGTTTACTTTTGGATCGGCCGGTCAAATGGACTTTGACCAATGACCGTCATGTAGTTCGGGACATCACAAGTTCATAAACAGGTGGCACGTCCGATTTTGACATTTGAGGAGAACGTTATGACGTTCGGAAGTTCGAGGTCATTTTGGTATTATTGTTGAATAGGGGCAATTTGTTGACTTTTGAAACGACATGGATTTTTCACGTGACTCAAGAACCGTTAGGAAGGTCTCGATGCCTTGTGTACAACGATAGGCGGCACATGTCGATTGGAGTTCGAAGGATAAAGTTACGGATCTTGAAACGCGAAGGGCAGAACGGTAATTTGTGCAAATAAGGGTAAAATAGTCATTGTGATACCTTGGGATCTGTGCCCAGTTAGTGTTTGACAAGTGGTTGTTCTAGGGAGTTCTAACCACAGAGAAGTGGACACCTGTCCTTCTCTGGATGGTGGTAGAACTTTGCACCAATCAGTTTAAACAGGTTTAAAATTTTTTGTGCACGGTATGAGCAGAATGAGAGAACAGAGACTGATCGTGCAAGAGCCGGGAACCCAGTCCATGATTTTCCATATTGATCTGTAACCTATGAAGGAAGGTGAGAGATAACAGTGAGGAATGTGTTGGTGCGTTGGGACTGCCGCGAGAACCGTCATGGACGGTGGTCCTGAACGACAACCCGTGGGTGCCCTGTTCTCCTTCAAAATGGCAAGTGATCGTGTGAGGCTTGAGGCTTGATTTGGAGGCTAGGCTCAATCTAGAAGTCTCTTAGGAAATATTTGGGCTTGGGACAGAGGTCTGCCATGGACTGGTGGCCGGCGAACCGACACGGTAAGCTTGAGCTTAAATTTTGGTCATGGATTTTTAGGCCTTTTCGATGACTGCTACTGATTGGAACCTGCTAATTGAAGGTAAACAAGTAGATTAGGACCAAAGTGGAGGCTAGAGGAGGTCAGGAACTGTGGAGGGACCTAGGTGCAGAGCATGGTGTAAATCGTGAATCGGGAAGGTAAGATTCACGTACGAAATCCGTGTTTTTAGTAGTTAAATTGATTAGGATTGAAGAGACGAACTCTAGGGACCAATTAGAATTGAAAACGGGTCAGAATTCCACGGTTTAGGAGGTTGAACCACCTGCGCCGGTTCGATCAAACTGGGCCGGTTCGGTCTAACTGGGCCGATTCAGACCGGTCCAGACCGGGTCTGTCCCAAGGTTGAAGATGAACAGTAGCCGCGTGTGAGGCCCACGCACAACCATTTCAGGCGGCGTGTGTGGGCGCGTGATATTCCTTTTGAGGAAGGTTCCAACACGACTTTTAAATTATTTGATGTAAGGAACATTTTGGCACTAGTTTCGAGTCGCTCAGACATCGTCTCGATATGTTTCAGGATGTCCGAAGGTTTTAACCCTCGGTTAAAAATACGGGAAAATTACGAGGTTTAAGTATGATCATTGTGAAGTAGTTAGTGACCTTATTCTGGGTTTTGGACAGGTTCGGGAAAGCTGAAGATAGCGGATTGGCCAGAAACGGCATAAGTGCGCGCGTATCGAGGCGATGACGCTATGATCTGTGAGTGGACTTTGTTTTCTAACTCTTGATGCATGCATATATTTTTTATATGTTCTCTATACGTGATTCTATGATTTAATTTATGATCTTGATAGTTTACGATTTTGCACGTTTTTCGAGGTATTTACGAAATTTCACGATTTACGAGATTTGATGGATGTTGTGCTTTGAACCTGGTTTTAATGATTTGATGACGGGATTTGAAATATGATTTAATTTCATAGATTTAAAAATGGGTTTCGGAAAAAGTGATTTCGGGCTCGAAGCCCAGTTTAGAAAAGTGGTTTTGAGAAACGTGTTTTCGGGTTTTGGAATTGGATTCCAGGATGACGATTCTGGATTCGGTTGAGAACTTGAAAGTGGAATTCCAGGTTTGGGTTCGGAATGGTTATTCCGGATGCCGGCTTACATAATGATGGCTTCAGACTCAGATTTGGAAATGGATATGGATATGAGTTCTGGGTTTGGATCCCGGATCCTGATGAGATTGCGGATTCAGATTCGGAAATGGATAATGGTTTTCAAGTGGTTTTTTTGGATTGGATTTGCTGGATCTGGTTATTGGGTTTAAAGACCCGGATATGATTATGATGGGGGCGGGCCCGGATTGGATTTAAAGACCCGGATTGAGTTTAAAGACTCGGGAGTTTAAAGACTCGAATATTGATATTTCCCCCGTAGGCCTATTGAGTTTAAAGACTCGGGAGTTTAAAGACTCAGATTATATTGAGGCCTAGATTGAGTTTAAAGACTCGAGAGTTTAAAGACTCGGATAGATCCAGCAGGTTCGATGGATGGATATGTGGTTTCAAATGTGTTTGAATTTCACTGAGTTTTGATGTTGATTGGTTTCCAATAAAGGTTTTCCGATGTTTTGGGCTCTGCCCGGATGATATGGCTTTGATGGTTTTGGGCTGAGGCCCGGGGTTTGAAAAAAGGAAACTGTGTTTGGTTTTTCTCACATGGTGGCTTATCCTGACTATTGAATGATTTTATGACATGAATTTGATATACATGCATTGTTTTTTTTTGGAGGGTATAAATGTACTTGTTTTATGAACTGTTTTTAAACTTATACTTTATTTCCGTCCACTCACAGTCTTTTTGTGTTTTTTTGATACCCTCCAAGTTGTTGCGGTGCGGGCTGTTAGTCGAGATAGACGGGGACATCACAAGATCCATAGTAGTTTTCTGTACACTCTGGTAAGTCCGAAAGCTTTTGGACGGTCGGATCGAGAATCCCTTGTTCGACTTACGTGTCACATGGGGGTTGGACGTTGATCTAGCCTTCGTGTCATGCGTAAGTTAGACGGGAGCATGACTTAGCCCTTAATCCCAGTGGAGTGGGGATGAGTCCTGTCAAGCAGGGTGACGAGAGTAGGTGACACATGGCAGGTGTTGCCACGTGGCATGTTTCCGTGGGTGCCACGTGGTAGGTGCTATTTCGTGACGCGTCAGTAAGGTTAACATCAACAAGTGACATTAGCTGTGACATCATCAGCGTTGACCAGGCGCGTGAGAAATTTGACCAACGCATGTGAGCGCGTGATGAAACCAGTCTTGTTCAAAAAGTTACGACATTGTGAATCCAATGGTGATGGTTTCAGGTCAATTGGGGTCATTTGGTTGTTATTTTGGAGATTTTTCTCCTTGGGAAACGTGTATGGGACGTGTTTTCAATTCCAGGATTTTTGGGGGTTTCTTGTATGAACTTCTATAGATTGTTAGTGACCCCCGGTGTGATTTTGACAGGCCAGGACGTTCCAGAGGCTTCAGATTAGGCTACGGCTCGGGTTTTGAGCGAATAACGATACTGTGAGTGGACCGTTTCATTCATAACTCTGATGCATGCGTATTTACATATTTCTACTGTTTTATGACATGGTTTGGATGTCTATGATATGGTTATATGATATGGTATGATTTATGGATAAATTATGGATTTATGGTATATTTTTATACGTATATATATTCGATTATGGATTATCGATCATAGGTTTTGGGTGAATATTTGGAAATAAACCAGAATCTGGGATGGTGCCCTACTTATGAATCTTCTAGGTTTTTATGGGTATTTCAATCAGAATAAAATGTCTTTTATTTGACAGATGTGTCCTTGTTTGGTCATCCTCATGCGATTGGATCGCTAATCCAGAGTTGTACTCCGATGATACCCAAGGACGGACTCGGACGTTGTCCGAGTTGGACTCCACACGTGCCAGCGGAGTTTGACTCCGTAGGATCCGTAGTTGTCTACAGGTAGTATCGTGGGACTGCTAGTTGGACTAGCAGGCTGGTTGGACCGGCGAGACGAGGTTTGACCTTTATTGCTTGTTGTGTCCGGTAGTTTGAATAATGATTTATATCAGTGATTTACTAGAAAATATGGGCCAGGGGCTGTTATGTCTTTTATGTGTTTTATGTGAATTGTGTTGGACCCATGGTTTATATATATATATATATTACGGTTTATCTGAAATCAATGGTTTATTTGACTATGCATGCATGTTTTATAAAACAGAGGGTAACAGTTGATTTCAGAAAATGATTTTCCAAAACTTTATTTTTGTCCACTCACACTTTTGATTGGTTTTTGGCACCCTCCAGGTTGATCGCGGATGCGGGTTGTACAAAGGCTGAGGCATCACGTGGTTTTGTGTACTCTAGATATCTTGCGTAGGATGTGGTAGTATCCCTTATTTGACATAGGGTAAGTATGTTTATTTTAACTTTGAGGGTACTTTGGTATTTTACAAAGTTGTGTCATATGGGAGCAGGTTCTCTCATGTTAATCATGGGGTATTACATGGAGGTTCCTATCAATATGAGAAACCACTTGAGCTTTTAGAGTTTGCAAGAAGAGGTTGGCATAATTTGGAGGGTTGAATGGATCGATATGATCAAATTCACTCTTATATTGTTCATAAAGCATTTCAGGATGATCTAGTTGATCACATTTAGGCAAGGGAAAGAAACATGCAATGTTGTGACAGGACTCTCCCCGTAATCCCCCTCGATTAGCATGGGAAGACTTGCTCCTGTTTGACACGACCTTGTAAAATGACCATATTACCCTCGAGATTAAATAAACATCCTAACCACGTATCAGACCCGGGATACTACCACATACTAACAAGAATAATCAGAGTACGCATTCACCGTGATGCCTCAACTTTCACACTACCCACGTCCGCGATCAACTTGGAGGGTGTCAAAACTAATAAAAAGTGTGAGCGGATAAAAACAAAGTATAGGAAAACCATTTTCCGAAATCAATTATTAAACCCTCCGTTTTATAATACAAGCATGCTTAGTCAAATAAACCATTATTTGAAAATCAATACACCATATAAATTTATAAACCGTGTCCAACCCGAAAGCACATAAATATGAAAGGACCCTCTGGACTACATTTTACTGAACTCTTTGAAAACATTTTTCATAAATAACATTAAATAAATACCAAACCTGATCTCGGTGGTCCAACTACCCTAATTTCAAACCTCGTCATGTCGGTCCAACCAGCTGCTAGTCTAACTAGCATCCCATATGTGCTACAGGTAGATGAGTACGGGTCCTACAAGGTCCAACCCCGTTGGTACTTGTAGGGCCCATCTCTAACCATGCTCTAGCCCGTCTCTGGGGATCCACGAAGTCCAATCCGGATATAGCGATCCAATCACCTAAGGTTCATTAATCCAGCAAATAGCATCCAAATCGAAAACACCATTTTTGAAGTTCACGACTTACTTGTTTTTTGGGTTTCTCAGGAAACCTTTACGACTCTCGTCCTTCATCGTCTTACTTTCCCTCTCAGTCATTCTCTTTCTGTCATAGAACCCACAGGAGATGGAAGAAACTAGGAGATGAGGGTAGGGTGGTCTTCGAGTGTGTATGTGTGTTTGAATTCAAAGAAAGAGATGAGATGCATGTTTGTAGGGAAATGGGCTAATGGGATGAGTGACAAGTGACAATCCTTTGGTCCAGAATTAGATATTTAGGGCCCACTAACCAACAAACCAAAAACTAACCCTTCTCGTAAAACATACAATCGCAAAATCTGATTAAACCGTTCTAGACTCGAAATTTAATAGTCCGATGTCCAAATTCGACGTGCCGCCTGTCTACGTAATCATAATCCCTCGATCTACGTAATGGGCCTCGATTACAGCCCAAATAATCTTTCGGGTCGAAAGTCAACACTTTCCCCGTTCAGGGGCAAAATCGTTATTGCACCTCGACTAATCTCGATTAGTCTCGATAATCTCCTGATAATCCCGTGATTACGGGTCGGGTCGTTACATGTTGTGTTCATTTGTGTGGTTTACTCTAATTGTCAAGTTATCTTTGTATATGTATCTTACTTCGACTATTAGGTTATCTTTGTATGTGTGGCTGGGTTTGATTATAATGTTATCTTCTTATGTGTGGCTTGATTTGATTGTAAGGTTATCTTTGTATGTGTGACTTACTTTAACTGTAATGTTATCTTTGTATGTGTGGCTCTGATTGTAAAGAATAAATTTGTGTGGTGCGTTTTCATCGTCTCCTATTCTTTATTTTTTATTTTTCTCTTGTCCTTTATGTGTTACTTCATTTATATGATTCTACTTTTTATATAAAATTAAATTAATTAATTAAACATGATGACAACAAAGAAGTTTTGTTTTTTTTTTATCAAATTTAAACTACATAAATAATAGGCAAGTATAAGTACAACCATTAATTTAATTTGATAAATAAAACCAACTAATGAGGAGGGTGAACCAATATTGATCATTTTGAGGATGATAATAACCTTCATGACATGAAAGTCACCACTAAGATTGCTCCTTTTTCCATTTGTGATTGCCAATTGCCTTTTTCTCAAGTATTTTTTTTATTTGGACTCATATTTTCGGTATCCTTCTTCATAATTATATCCTCTATTTATATTCGTTTTTTTTTATCTCAATGCTAATGATTGTTGAAATTCCACCGCCTTTGTATAATTTTCATCTCTTTTCCTCCTTAGTGTCACCTCTTCTAAGTATTACACCACAATGACCTTTATGGTAGCATAAAATTGACTATTATCAACCATATGTGACTTTTCTATTCTCCAAGCTTCTTTTGATTGCTTCCTTCTCAAAGGCCTTACAGAGGAACCTACATTGGTTCTAAAATTTTCCTCTTCCCCACCTTCATCCAAATTAATTGGAGATTTAAGTGATGAACCAATTGGAGAAGGTTGACTTACTTCAGGCTCTCTGCGCGGTGGATTTTTGAAATGCTCACAATGCTTGCATATCTCTCAACATTGATGAAACATAAATCACAATTTCATTTTACATTATAATAGACATATGTTTGTATCATCTAAACATATATTAAAGAATCAATTAAAAAAATAAACCATGAACAATGATAATACATTTATAAATTAATAAACTTAAGTTTCCACTAAAATTCTCACCTCATCCATATTATTGTCACCACTATGATGATAATTCTCAAGTTTTTTTTTTGAAGCCCTATGCCACTCTTTGAGCATGAGTTGGATTTTTTTTTCATCTATTTGGAAACTCATAAACTGTTCGAATATCCTCCTTAAGACCTGCCCCTTTTCAGCGTAATGGCTTCGAACACGTACCTAAAATGTGTCGGTTGTTTGATATGCTTCTTCAATTGCAATCTGAAGTGGTAGTTGCCCAAGTTTTGCACAATAACACTTCTTCATCATTTCACCATTGTGGTTCGGTGCCAAATTTGGGAATAACATGCTTGAGAAAAGTGTAATAAATATAAATATAAAGAATTTGGGTTTGAATTGAAAAGTGCAAAATGTGTGATAAATGATGAGTATTTATAGGATTAAAAAAATCTATAAAAAAAATTTCCAACGAAAAAAGAAGAAGTAACAACTAGTTTTTTGAACGTCCTGCCACATGTCATCATCCTATTGACCACCAAATATAGTCATTGGAGTAAATATTAGCTGCAAAATGGGTTGCTAACTATGCAGGGTGTGGGCCATGGGGTGCAGGCCGTGTTTGCAAAAAGGCAAGGCTAAACTCAGGGCTTCCTTTTGCCTTATCCAAATGGCATGGGTTAGAAAGTGAAACCTTGGGCTGTGGGTTAAATGCTGCCATGCCCAGTCCAATTTGATCCCATTAGAATTGCTCTTAGTCTTCTTGATTTTACTTAAAAATTTTGTTTACAACAAGTAGAGATGGGCACGTTATAGTTCGAAACGGATATTGATAATATCTAAATTTAAACTGTTAAAATATTAATGGTTTCATACGGTTTGGATTTTCTAAAATAAAAATGAACCCATTTAGGCATAAATAAATTAAAAAACAACAAGGATACAAAAAACAGCAAAATAATCGGTACTTAAAATTTTGTATATTAAACTTGTGAAGGATTGGAGTGGAAACATTACCATTATATTAAGATTTATCAAACAAATATTATTACTTAATAATCCTTTAGTATACTCTTATATGGGTATATATGTATTTATCACTTAATAAATTCCAAACTAACGATTGGCCAAACTAAATTCTCATATAACTACAAACATTACCTAGGTATGCATTTATCTAGGTATGCATGTTCTATTTGGCAGTCGCAAATATTACCAATAAAGGGTTTAGTTTGGAATTACCAATTTTATTTTTATTTTTATTATTTTTATTGTGTATTAATAATAGTTTTAAAAATTAATAAAATTAATATATTCCTAAACGGTCCGATTTGAATTTAACAGGTTTTCAAATGAAAATCCAAATCCAAACCGTTACTAACGAAGTGATTTGAATTCTCAAACTGTTTAATTTTTATCCGGTCAAACCTAAACTGTTGGAAAAATGATGGTTTGGAGCGGATCAATTAGCAATTTTAATGGATTCGTGCCACCCTAACAACAAATATAGCCTCACCCACATATTGTGTGGAAGCCCTAAACTATTCAATAGAGAGTTGATAGTGCCTTTAAAAGTTCTAATTTTCAATTAAGCTACACCATTTGTTGTGGCGTATAAGGTGCGATAGTTTGATGAACAATGTCATGCGTTGCACAAAATTAAGAGGAATCTACAGATTCATATTCTCCTCTGCTATATGATCTAAATATTTTGATTTTTCTTTCAAGTTGTTTCTCAACTCATGCCTTGCATATCTTAAACATCTGTAAGGCTTCATCCTTGTACGAATCAAATAAACATGGCGATATTTACTGCAATCATCAATAAAGGAGATGCAAGAGTCATTTCCACCACGAATTCGTGTGTATTTATAGTCACAAAGATCATTATGAATTAAACTATGTATTTCGTTTGATCATCTGTTTTTTTGAGAACCCCAAGTTCCTGTTTATTCATAGTCACAAAGATCATAATGAATTAAACTATATATTTCATTTGATCATCTGTTTATTTGAGAGCCCTAAGTCCCTAAACCCAGTGTATTGATTATAATATATGCCTACTTATATGTACACATATACATAAACCATCCCGCACCTATGAACCAACAAGGCCCAAATTGAGTCTAATATGTATGTATATTATAATTGAATAATATTTCTCTTAACATATTATTTAGGCATCTCAATTTTATGTTGATTTTCATCTCAACGTTACCGAGTGGTGGGATTAATCATTCAACGCCCTTGAAAGCTCGGGCTCCACAGTTTAGCATACGTGTCGGGTATTGGCAGAGAAAGTAATGAACATTGGTCAGCGCGCAAAGTTTGAAAATTGAAAATTGACCACTTCCCTGTCCGACGCCGAATGTTTGAAGTTTCTGAGAGCAGAGGTCTGTTGAATTTCTCCTATAATGAGTTCGAGCGCGTTGTTCCATCAAATCATTCATTTTCTGTATTTTATATTCTGATTATTCCAAGTTTCCAACAAGTAATAGTAATTAATAGTTAAATGCCAGCGAGCCAAGCCGCCTGCTGCTACTGGTTGCTGGTGTGTGTTGGCTCGTGGTGGTGGTAGACTTTCACTTTGGAGCCATTTCCAATTGGGTCTTCTCATCTTCACTCGCATCTTCCTCAAATTCCTAAATTTCCAGTTCCGATTGCAATCTAAGAAGCTTCTGGTGAAGGAAAAAAAAAGGAGTAAAAATGGGAGCGCTTTGTTCGAAGAAGTCGAGGAGTTCGAGTGTGGAGAGCGCGGGCTGGGACGTGAATCGGCAGTTTGCTCAGAATCAGGATCACAATTCACGTTTGAAAACCGATGTGAGTGTGGCTCCGCCGCCGCCCATGGATATCCATTTGCAGCAAGACAAGGAGAAGGAACAGCCTCCGCCTGCGCTTCTGCCTCAACGACACTTTTCAGAGCAGAAAGACAATCAGAATCAGAATCAGAATCCCCTTCTTTATGAGTCTGACGATGAATTTTATGACGGTATTCCGCGCTATCCGACTTCATTGTCACAAAAATCGGGCTCTGTTCGCTCTAAGCAGGCTGCAGTGGCTAAGGTTATTCTTCAATTTCTGAGTCTTTAAATAATTTATTGTTTAAAATTTTTGTACTTTACTGATTGTATGTGTTTTTTTTGTTGAATAATTGATTGTATGCGTGAATGTGGTGAGTCAGCTATGTTCTGCCTCTGCTGCAGATTTTTTGAATATGTAGGTTCTGAAGTGGGCACTTATTTGTTTTAGTTTCCCATTACACTTTTTAGGTAATATTATTGTTACATAAATGTTGTATTGTGCCAAAAAAGTTCCAGTATTTTAGTAGAAGAAGCCTTATCCTTACTTAGATGTTGCATTTTGCAGGTTTCTGAGGTGGGTACACGTTTAGGAAGAGCCGGTACTCTTGGCCTTGGAAAGGCAGTGCAGGTTTTGGACACACTTGGGAGCAGCATGACAAATTTGAATTCTGGCACTGGCTTTGTTTCAGTAACACCTGCCAAAGGCAATGAAATTGCAATCATATCGTTTGAGATTGCCAACACTATAGTTAAGGGTTCCAATCTTGTGCAATCCCTTTCAAAACGAAGTATTCGGAATTTGAAAGAGGTGGTGCTTCCTTCAGAAGGTGTGCAGCAATTAGTATCAAAAGATATGGATGAACTGATGAGGATTGTTGCAGCAGACAAAAGGTGGATACTGAATCTAGTGCCAGATGCTTGCCACTTCTTTTTGTTTCTGCAAATCAGTGATCTTTCAGATTTTTTGTTTCGTTTCCATCTTGTCTCCTTTATGGAAGTTTTCCCCTGATTTATAGGGAAGAATTACAAATTTTTTCGGGGGAGGTGGTTCGATTTGGAAATCGTTGTAAAGATCCGCAATGGCATAACTTGGACCGATATTTTGACAAGTAATATATTTTTATTCTTTGTGACATTTACTTATATACAAGAATTCCATATCCATATGATATTTCATAACTTGGTGACGTCTTATTTTGTTCCTCAGAATCAGCAGGGAACTCACTCCTCAGAAGCATCTGAAGGAGGATGCAGATTCAATGATCCAGCAACTGATGACTTTGGTCCAGTATACTGCTGTGAGTATCATTTTGTTTCACCAGGACAGTGCACTTTGTATCTCCTTTATGGGGTGCAGAATGCAAGTTCACTTTGTTGAGCTATTCAAGTGATATAATAATTTGAGTACAGTGAAACAACTTAAGCAAATGCAACAGAACATTATATGATAATTAAACATAAAAAAAAAAGATGAAAGGGAAAGAAACTTTGGAAACATAGGTATTTTAATTCAACTAAGTCATCCAAAAACAATTAAACCACCTTGTACTTGAGCATTATAACCATAATTATCCACACGGGCAATTATCATTACAATTTTGGTTTCTTATAGGGAAATATAAGCATAAAAAATATGTTGCTATGCTTTCCTAAAAAGCTAATTTATTTTCTCTTGAAAGATACTCTTCTTTCATTCAGCCTTCTGCAGTTCCTATCTTTGTAAGAAACTCGTTCATCATCGCTAGTTATCATCTTTTAAGCTGCCATAACCCTTGCATATCAAAGGCCATATTATATATTTTTGTTGCTTAGCCATGTTGGCTGCTAATCCTCTGATCTACGAAATTTTGGGAATATGATTGATTCTGATCAGCTTAAATTCACTAATAGGAAGATATTTAAGCATCTGTAAGTCATTTGGGGTACTGGGGTCAATTCAAACCTACAGAAGCAATATAAGATTACTATAAGAAAGCTTCTTCCTTCATGTCTTCTGATACTGTATCCAATACTGAGTTTAGTCTTCAATTTAAGTGATTCAGTAATTGAAAAGAAAAACATGAATATTCTTTTCTCTGCAGGAACTATACCATGAGTTTCATGCATTGGACCGTTTTGAACAAGACTACGAGCGCAAGTGTCAGGAGGAGGATAATTTGCTTTCAGCTCAAAGAGGTGATAAAAAGCTTCCTATAATTACCTTTTGGATATTTATCCGTACAGGTTGAATTGCAGCAGGTACTGGTTAGATTCATAGATCATTTTGAGGAATGGAATCAGTTACTGAGGGATTCCAAAATAGTAAAATGCCAAAAATGACCAACTACTGTAACTGTAAGAAATTATAATTGCACCTTAAAATTAGTTACTCAAAATGCTACATAAGAAAAGTAAATTAGGCATCCTTAAATTAAAGTAAGTGCGAATTTTTTGTTGGGCCCATCATCAATAAGATTGTGAACAGAAGTAAAATTTCTTTGCTTCCACTTATTTAGTTGTCTCCTAGTCTAGTTCTATCTCTCCATTTACTTTGTGTTTGAATACAAGGTGTATAAAGGGTTTATTTTCTTTTTGTTATTTGCATTATAAACTTGAAACCTAGATTATATCAGCATATGCTACTCTCTGAGCACCCATGATAAGAGTCATGATTTATACTCCGATGTAGAATGGTCAATTTTTTTGCAATATTGATTAATTTAGTAGAGACACTTAAATAATGCATATTGAATATTTTAATGTTACTGTTCATCTTTAGGTGACAGCCTTGGAAGCTTGAAGGCAGAAGTAAAAAGCCAGAGGAAACTAGTTAAAGCATTAAAGAAAAAATCGCTTTGGTCCAAAAGTTTGGAAGAGGTAACCATAGATAAGCTTCATGAAGTTGCTATTATCAGGCAGGGGTTTTCCTTCTCTATTTTTATAAGTGATCATTTCTGTGACATGTCTTTCCTATTCATGAATTTTCATATTACTGCTTTCCTATTTTGTATTGTCTACTATCTTAGAAAGTTTAAATTGGAGCAATGTACTTGTATGCCACAAGGAAAATTTGAGTTTACTTAGTATAACCGTTTTTTGCATCGGTCAGAAATGATTAAGTTATTTAGTACTCCATTCTCCACAATATAGTGAATGAGCTAAAAATGTGGTTAGATATGAATCTAGGTGGTATATTGCAATGAATTTGGAGTTTTGGTGGCATAGTCACTTATTTTTGTGATTGGAAATTGCGCATACCCCTAATATTACAGGCGGTAATCGTGCAGTTTCCTGGAAGATTTTTCCCCCCCTCTTGTTATAGGGAGATTATGTATTTGCTTTTCGGTAAACCAAGATATGCTTTGCACCTTAAATTTAAATGCTAATTGACGTGTACAGAAAAAATGGGAAATAAGCCATACTATGATAGTAAAATAATTATAAATTGAAAATCTTAGCACACGTCCAAAAATTCTGTCTGCCTGAAACAATCAACAGACAAAATTTTTTCCACTGCATTTTAAATAATCTCTCTGCTATATGACTGAAGGACTTGTGATAAATTCACTCCCGAATGTTCTTTCTATGCTTAGGCCTTCCACAGTAGTTTAGGTGAGTTTGATTTGTACATATAAGAGTTGGGCCACCAGAGTTTGATTCCTAAAACACTAATCCTACACTAGTGAGCGTAATATAAGTGAGTTTTATGTATTAATTGTGGGATGCAACTTGTTTTAATTGGGCATTGATTTTTATTGTTGTTTTTATTTCTGTCTCTCTCCATTAAATAATGTGGCCCACCACAATAGGAATCAAACTCATGAGAGCAATATATTGCTCTCACAAATAAGAATCAACCCCATTACACTCAAATTTTCCGGCCAAGTGTAGGAGTTTGATTCCTATAAATAGAAATTGAACTCAAATTTTCCGGCCTACTGTGGAAGGCCTTAGATAAAACAAGGAACAGCATACAAGCAGCAGTTCATAATATTAAAAATATAAAATTATGCTATGCAGGTGATGGAGAAGCTTGTTGACATTGTCCACTTGTTACATCTAGAGATACATGCTGCCTTTGGTAGAGCTGGTACGTATCGGTTAAAGGTCTTTCTATACATATGCTTGCCTTGAAGTATGATTCATCTTCATCTTTGAACAGAAGACTGTTTCAGGCTCCAATTGGATTTCTAATTAGCGTATCATAAATTTCATGCTCGTGATTCATGTATAAGATTTTAGTGTATTCATATGTTAGAATTGCTACTAATGTGTAATACCAGTTTCTATTTTAGCTTGTTGAGAATTCAAATTCCAAATCAGTATGTCAGGCGTTTCGCCCCAAATACAATATCTAGGCCTCTCTACCATTGCCAATTGGTTTTGGTTGGGTGCTCTTAGCTTTAACAGATGACAGCGCATGCTTAGATAATAAACCTTATGTTGGGTATGTGACAATACGTAATATCCGGGCACCTCTGCTCATAACCAATTGATTTTGGGTTAACATAGCTTTTTCTATGTTTTCTTATGTTGTTATGTAATGTTTTTAAGTGTTGGAAGTTTCTAACTTTTGTAAAGTGACTTTCTTGATCCTTATTTGTTACTGTTTGTCACAAAAATATTGATGAATTCAAACAATGTTAAAAGCTGTTTCCAATGTAAATGCTTCATACCTTGTCCTTAGTGGAAAAGGAACAAAACTTAATACCTTGTTGCAGCTTAAAACTTGAGCTTCATTATCGTTATCATGTAGCAAAATTCAAACTGTAGTTGAGTCCAAAGAACTACTGCTTGCCATTTGAGAGGTTTTTGGTTTAATTTATTCGTAGTTTGATAATATTTAATCAATATTTTAATAGCTCAAAAGCCTCTTTCTTCTGAACTAAAATATGTTAACGTAAAAACCTATTTCTTCTTAACTAAACAGCCCCGAGCTTTATTAATGGCTTAAAGATATTGATACAAGGAATAAAAAACTTTTCTACAAGCTTGCTCACAAGCCTTAGTAACGAATTAGTTCATGAGTATGTTCGCTGCCCCAACTAGCATTGTTGTAGTTATGTTTGTCCACTGAAAGTGTATTTGTTTTAAGGTGGTCTATATGTCCTCATCGTTTGAAGAGAGATTGCAATGATGATCTACATGTGCAGATGGGCATGAACTAGTGGAGGAACCTAAGAACAACTATGAAAGATTGGGACCAGCTGGGCTTTCTTTACATTACGCAAATATCATCCTCCAAATCGATAGCCTTGTGAGTGTATTATCTCTCTTCTGTCTTTTCTCTCTGTGTATTTTGCATTATATTAACAAAAATAAGAACTTAATTTGACGGGTACTCAAATGAAATGTAACAAGGAGCTATGATGAGAGTATCATATAGTAGAGAATGAAAAAGAATATGATTTTCATTCTGAATGAGGAGTGAGGATAATATCTCTGATCTTGTTCATTTTGAACTTTGGCCCTCCTTAGCAACAAGCGAAAAGGAAAAAAAAAAAGAAAAAAAAAAGCAAAAGAATGTTTTGGCACATTGTTGAGGAGCTAGGATAATTTGGTGGCATATTACTAAAAAGGAATGTTGCTATGGGAATAAGCTGAGCAAGCAGGCTTTCCTCTCTCTGTCTTTCTTTCTTTTGTTTTTTCTGAAATAGAAAAATGATAAAGTTTCTTTTCAGTCCTTTTGTTTGTGAGAATATGGAGTACGTTTTAAGGAACATGCTTGATTTAGTGGAACTTTAGATTCTTTATTGCACTACATTACGTAATTGATTTAGATGAACTATTATACTTTAATTGAAGTCAAGTCAATTGAATGGTATAACCCAGCTTTGAGTTGTCTTGATGTATGGTTTAATTAAACATCAGCTAACATAATAGGTAATTTTTCTTTGGGAAGAGTGATGAAATTATGGGACCCTATAGCATAGATCTTACTTACGAGCTTTTTTTCTGAGTATACTTTGGTGCATTCAGGTAGCCCGGTCAAGTTCTATGCCTCCAAATACAAGGGATACGTTATACCAGAGCTTGCCACCTAATATAAAATCATCTTTACGCTCCAAAGTACAGTCTTTCCATGTTAAAGAAGAGGTAACCATATCGTTTGTGTTTTTTCAGGTATATATGCATATATAATTTTTCTATGGACATGCTCGCTTGTAAGACTGTGCTTTTGGACCATTAAGGGTGGTTCTCTGTGCTGTTTAGATTCAGTCTGACAAAATAAGTATCTTTATGGAAAGAGAACACATTGCCCTACAGTTATGCACATATATCCATTTACAATGATGCAGCTGGGAATGTGAATATCAAAACTTTTGATTGCTTTCGGCCGGCTATGTGTTGATACTGGGTTTTTGTGGCTAAAATTTTAAGCGAAACTGTATCCAGTAAATTGCTTGATTATATTGTTATCTTCAGCTTACTATTCCAGAAATCAAAGCTGAGATGGAGAAAACTCTACACTGGCTTGTTCCACTAGCTACGAACACAGCCAAGTAAGATGGGTAGCTGTTCTGGAAAACAATTATATCTTTTGTGTTTGTGAAACACTTTTGCAGCTATAATTCATAGTTTTACTTTGTTATTAATCATGATTTTGTTGCAAAAAATGATAACAGAGCTCATCATGGTTTTGGCTGGGTGGGAGAGTGGGCGAGTTCTGGGTGAGTAACAATACGCTGCTTGTTTAATACTTAGAACATTTTGTATTGTTTAGGTTTTCCTTTTGGGCATTTTCAAGATTATAACTGTTTTCTTAGTTAACCATACTTCCGGTTATATAGTTCTGAGGCGAACCGAAAGCCGTCTTTGCAGACTGATGTCATTCGAATCGAGACATTCCATCATGCAAATAAGGAAAAAACAGAATCCTATGTACTTGAACTAGTGTTGTGGCTTCACCATTTGGCTTGTCAAAGCAAGTCTAGCGTGAATAGTGGGGGCATGAGATCACCTGTCAAGTCCACCCCTGATGCATCGCTGGTGAAGACAACTAAGCAGCTCAAAGACGTGCATACCAATATTCAGTCAACCGTTCTAACGACCGAAGATGAGGAGATGCTGCAAGATGTCAGTAAGAGAAGACGGATTCCAGGTATTAGTAAGAGTCAGGACTTTGACACCGTGAACTCTTGTTTGACAGAGCGCAGCAGATTGAGTAAGAGTAACAGCTACTCACCTGGGCGGGGTAGCAAGAAGTTGTTAAATGTCAGTAGGCTCTCCTCTGGGGTTCCTCTCGTTGATTTTGGTATTGATAAGGAAAAAGCATTGGATGTCATTGATAGAGTGGACTCGCATAGATAATTTGCATAAATGTCATCGGATACGGAGTAAAAGAATACAAGCGGGAAGGCCCTTCATTTTGGTGATATACTGTTTCTGTGTACAAAAAATCGAGGGACGATAGGCTGGACGACGCGGTTTCTCTTGCATTGCACCAGTCCAAAAAGAAATTGTGTGCGCATATTTTCACCATGCTTATGGTGTGTACATGTAGTGAGAAGTGGCTACTTTCATGAATGGGGCGTATAGGTTCATCAGTTGTAAAGGTTCATCAGTTGTACATTTTATATAACTTAATCCTCCCAAGTGTACCTTTCATGTCCCTCGCTTATATTGCACAATTGTACTAGTACATGTCATTTAGTCATCTCTTTACTTGGGTTTTTAATGAACAATAATAAGGTGGAAATGTGAAAATTTGATGGATAGGTAAATAATATCATACAAGCTACTTAGTTGAAAATGAAGAACTACAAAACAATTTAAATTTATAAATTGAAAATAGTTAGAAATCATTAGGTTACGTGTTATAACTATATTGATTGTAATGAACAATTTCTTTTGTAATTTGGTTTCTAGCTCTTAATATTATTATTATTATTATCGTGTAAGCATTTTCACTAGTATTAAGTTAGTATTAGTAAGTGATTTCGACTCGGTAAATCCTTTCTTCCTTGCTGAACTATTGGTACCAATTCTACATTTACCTTCATGGATCGAGGAGGGTACAAAGCTGCAAGATTGGTCCGCAGAATGCATATCCATCGTTTCCGATTATGACTACTAGAGTAGTTGATCCCATTTGCTCCCCTAGCTTTACTCTTGAGGAATCTCTTCCACTTTCAATTTCATGATTGGATTCTAAACTGAGCTCAAAATTCATATGCATTCATTTCACATGCCAGATATAGCCGGTTTCATCCGCTTCTTCTTCGGTGCTATGTATGGGCCCTTGGTAGCCTTGAATATACATAAAATGAACTTCTAATGAAGGTTACAGATTTGTTCAAAAACAACGATTCTATTCTATGATAAGAGATCTATTTTGCAAAGTTTGTTATTATGGGTTCTTGCAAAGAATCAGACTAATGACGCATAGATAAAGGTTTCTTTAAATTTGGTGCCCATTAAGTGGTGGTTCCACAAGAGGGGAATGCCAAAAGAATAACAAAAGAAAATCCAATATATAATGAGTGATTCTAATTCTAATAATATAGAGCTTTTTTTTTGTAATAAAACTCCACAAATCTTCACATACCTAATTAGTGGTGATCCAATGGTTCTTATTTAGAGAATTTGGGGACTTATTTTAATAGGATTTTGTTGGATCATTGGGGTTCTAGTATGAATATTAGGTTTTAATCAATTCATAGTGTGCACATTAAATCACAACAAAGAAAACATATAAATAGAAGACTTAGTAAGCCTGCAACTACCGACGAGTGGATGACCTGACCTGGATTTTTGATAAATTGAAATAGTTGAATAACTAAAAAAAATGAGATTTTTGAGGAAAAAAACATTAAATGCTAAGATTACAGATGAAATTTTGAATAATACTACGGGTGCCATCTAGAATCCCATTTTTTGTATCCCATCACATATGGTGTTGATGCAATAAATGGACAAATTTAGAATAGTCTCGTTGAGCTCTTTCAGCCGCTTTTCTCGTGGTGACGGGACTTACGAAGAAAAAGTAAGAGTAAAGGAGTACCAGTGTGGTGCTGATCTAACAGTGTATGATGTTTAAGTAAGATTAAGGGTAGAAAGTACTGTAATAATTTAGGTAGCGCAGGGACATGATTGTCATTATTTTTTGGAGGGGAGACCCCTTTATATTTCTAGTAGCATTGAATATTGTTGGTGGAATAGTTCGATGTGAAATTAATGTTGTTGTCCCAGGAGCTGACATATGTCCTTGTGTGGTCCTGAGTCATGTTTCTGACTTGATCGGCCGAACATGAGATAGGCCGATCATATGTCGTCGACCTAGAATACGTGTAGCTTGAGGTTCAGTTGGAACCACACGTGTGGCTGAAGACAGGGCTAACCGAGCACAATATAAGTCGATCAGATATGCTCGGCCTGGTCGTCCTTTGACAGGACCCATCTCGATCTCTCTGGGACCACCCGGGGATGTGCCCTGCTTCTATTTGAAAATAACCCTAAATTACCGAAAATACCCTTAACGGGCTTAAAGTTTTTCAAATGACATAAATAAAAAGTCAAACATACGAATTTAGAGTTCTAAATTGTCAGACCAGAGATAATACAAATACAAAATGTGAGCACAAATGTCAGATTACAAAATAGTGCTCAACCTACCCAATAAGGCGTACAGGTGCGCAACGACAAAATCTATGCCTCGGACTCCGGGTCCTCCTCTACCTCGGTAGCACGGCCTGTAGGGGTCAAGAAAACAATAAAGAGTGAGTGGGCCAAAAATAAACAATGTTTCCAAAACCAGTTTAATAATATAATAATTATAAGGTTTTACCCCTCTGTTTTCAAACTTGCATGCATTGAGTAAAAAACATAGGTAATCGTAACCGAATCATAAAATCATATAATCCTATATAACCGAATAGGGAAAACAATCATAATAATAGTGCACTGTAAAATCCAACCCCGGCATCCCAAATGCCTAATAATGTCACGATTCTAAGGCTACGCGTGCCACTCGATGTCTCAATCCTGAGTACTCCCTTGGGTCCACCAGTGTCCGGGTATTCCCAGATCACTGCCCAGGGTATTATCCATAATTGCACTCCTGATCCTGAGCTACCCCTTGAGGCAGCCCCACTAAGGCATTACGCAGTGACTACTCCAGGATACTATGAGACGTCCGGAGGAGACAGTAATCATAAAGTAGGTATGTACAGTGCAATAACACATAAATCCACATAAATCCCTGATTGACTCCGAAAACAAATCCATATAAAATCCAGATAGGTCTCATGCCCAAAACATCGTAATACGTTTAAAACACCATAAAGTGAAATAGTAAAAATATTTGCACATGTAATCATTTCGAAATCAAAAGCCCACTCACACACGGTTCTCGCTGTGCAAATGAACCACCTAAACCTGTCTAAACACATCCAAGGGTCACTAATAGGCTGTACAAGTTCAAATAGAAAACCCTAGAACAGTACCGACCCGGGAAAGCGACCCGATCACGTTTCCTGAGGCATTAAACCCGATTTTGAATAGTCAAATAATCTCAAATCAACACGAAACTATCACCATTGGATTCATATTGTTGAAACCTTAAAAATGGTGCTAGTCCCACCTCGAAACTCACCCTCACGTTCCCCCACGAGCGAGTAAATAGAAAGTCAACGTTGGAAGTCAACGGTCAACACTTGCTGACGTCAACATGAAATCATTGCTGACGTCATCTGACAGCTGTCAGGTCTGACACGTGTCAGACTCTGATAGGTGCCACATGTCAGTGGCTGGTTGGCTACATCACTTCCATGTGTCAGGTCCTAACAGTGCCACGTGTCAGCAGCACACTGGTCCACGTCACTGATATGTTAGTGACACGTGGCACTATTTGATTAGTCCACGTCACTAACATTTCAGTGCTGATTGGGCACTGACATGTGACACGTGTAACTCTCTTATTAGGCCACGTGTCTGACAAGTCTGACATGATGACGTCAGCATCATCCCCTACATCGCGAAGGGTCAACCCAAACTTCTACAACCGGGTCGCGCAAACCCACGACTTGACCCGGCCACCATTTCTCCATTTCTCAACCATTTTAGGTCCGGTTTCTTCCTAAGTGTTCTTCCTAATCCCAGAAAGAGATCTAGCTACTTAAAACCAAGAAATCGATATGAAAATCACATGGTTATGGATGAACAAAGACAACCGGTTTCCTTCTCCGTTTTATCCCAGCTCCGGCCACCACCTCCCTCGAAATCAAGCCCACTGAGATTGTCTTAGTCCCTAGAACACATTAGGGTCCATCAAATTGATAAAAAAAACATCGAAAACCCATCTTCCAGTTTGGGCTAAAAGTACGGTTTCGGGTTTTCAGGTTTCTTACCTCTCCGCCGTAGCTCCGCTGTGCTCAGCCGCACCCAGTCGTCCTTCACGTCCTTCTAGCCTCACCTAGATGATCACAACAACTGATGAAGGTAGGGTGGTAGGGTTGTTGTGTTTGTGTAGTTGTAGTTGTGTGTTTAGTCTTTAGGAAGAACATGAAGATGATGATACCATGGGAGGGAGAGAGAGATGAGTGAAAATGAATTAAATAACCCTAACCAATTAGACATAGATCCACTTTTTAAGGAAACCCACCAAAGGGATGGGTGTCACTTGTCACTCATCCAAGGGCCCACATTAAATCTTCAACCAATCAAATTTTAGAATTAACTAATTTGAATCCTGAGGTATAAAAGTAACCGATTTCGATCTCGTGACCACAACTTCCCGGTCCAACGTCCAATTTCAAGTTGTCACTGTTTACATACTCGTGATGTCCCGATCTACGTCACGGTCATAAGTTAAAGTCCAAAAAGAATCCCGGGTCAAAAGTCAACTTTTTCCCCCACTAGAGGCAAAATGGTCATTTTACATTAAATAATAGAAATTACAAATATAACAATGTTCGGGTCGTTACACCTTTGTGTTATGTTAGGCTTAGCCTTGTATGCCCAGTCTACCCGAGGGTTTGGACTTGTCTTTGGTGGGATTGCTCAGCCTTAAATCAGATTGACCAAATTAGGTACGAACAGAAGTCTCCAAAGTCGTTGCTTGAGGTGGATTTCCTCCATGGAGGGCTTGCCATGTCGACCTGATGCATGTGTTTGCTCTATGCTAGTCCTCAACCCCCAAAGCCCTTAGTTGAGGAGAGATGCCGAAAAGAATCTCTCAGCCCATCTGAGCAGAATCTTGCATGATGATGTGGCTGATAGGTCTTGGAATATCCATGGCTGTGTAACGATCCCACTTTTGCTAAATTTGTCTTTTCGTAATTAATTTGGAAAATTACCATTTTACCCTTGATAGTGGGGCTAGGTAACCACTTTCAGTTTAGGGACATTTTTGAGGAAATCTTTTAGATTAATGTGTAGGTTTCGGACTCACGAATCAGTACTCAGGTGGCACATGCGAATTAGAGTTTGATTGCAAATATTACGATTTCCGATGTGTGAGGGGCATTTTGGTTTTTTTTTGAGGGTGAGATATTTTGGGAAAGGATAAAGATTTCCTTATCATTTATTATTTCCTTTTTTATCAACCATACCCAAAATATCATACCATATTTTCTCTTTCTCTCTCTCTCTCTCTCTCTCTCTCTTTCTCTCTCTCTCTCTCTCTCTCTCTCTCTCTCTCTCTCTCTCTCTATATTTCTCTCTCTCTCCCTCTCTCTGTTTTTTTTCTCTCTCTCTCTCTCTCTCTCTCTCTCTCTCTATTTCTCTCTCTCTCTCTCCCTCTCTCTGTTTTTTCTCTCTCTCTCTCTCTCTCTCTCTCTCTCTCTCTCTCTCTCTCTCTCTCTCTATTTCTCTCTCTCTCCCTCTCTCTGTTTTTTTTTTCTCTCTCTCTCTCTCTCTCTCTCTCTCTCTACCCGTGCAACCCAAAAATCCCAAACTAAGAAAAATTTCCATTTCAGGACGTTAGATCACTAAACCAAGCTCAAAATTGACTTTCTTGAACTTCTGTGAGTAAAACTATCCATGGTTGGAAGTAGAAATGACACAAGAAAGGCCTAGATTCGAGAATGAAGGAAACCCGAAACTTTTGAGTTATACTATAGAAAATCTTGGTACTTTCTCTCAAGTCTGAGTTGAGATTCATGTTCCTGGGGTTGAATAGATTAATTTTCATTATTGGATCGTCGAATTTGGTTGAAAAAGAGGGAGTTAGGAAGCTTTGAAGTTTCGGCCAACAATGGAGTTTTTCGGTAATATTTTTCAGTGACGAAAATGTCAGATAACGACAGAGTGTAACAGAGTGGGTTATCATCTCCTGCGACCTAGTTTAGGTATGGTGATGATGTGGCGGGTGACATGGCATGACGTGGAAGTCACACGAAATCCGTGGAGTTGTAGTGGCAGCTAGGTGCCAGCCACGTAGAGCCACATGATTGTCGTATGGTAGCCCAGTCAACAATGCATGTTGCGCGTGGGTGCATGTGATGCACGTGGGGCACATGTATGGTGTGTGGGTGCATTTTTTGATACACAGCAGTGCGCATCCGACAATATTCGACGTTCTGAATCCAATGGTGGTTGTCTCAAGTCGATCAGAGTTCGTTTGAGGGTGTTTCTAGGCTACCAAAGTGAAGTGTATGTTTAGGACATGTGTTATCTTGGGTTTTAGGGGATTTGAATACGAGGTTATATGTAACATTGGTGACCGTCAATTGTTACTTTTGATAGGAGATACAACTCTAGGAACCTTGGTGGAGCGCACAACTCAAGATTGAACTTGATCAGACATATTGTGAATGGATATATATACATTTATTTTATAGTCGTGGTGCATATTTATCTATTTTAAAGGCTTTTGATATTATATGAATTAAAATAGTTTGAATAATTATTCTAAATATTATTGGCTGTTATTTGACTATTTACAATTTTTAGAATAATTATTCTAGATAAAATTTATGGACACATATTTTACAGATTTTTGTGAAAATAGTGTTTTTGGCTTAGACCCGCTTGAATTATTTTGACTTGCATTTGGAGTCAAGCATTTATTTTAAAGCAAGGTTTTGGCTTTAATATTGAATTGTTTTCTATTGGATACTATCTCTCGATATACGGTAATTACCTCTTATGGACTGGTATCATGGAGTGTGTCCACCAGATTCTTTGGCATTATCTTTCCAGACTAGCATTAGGGAGTGTGTCTCCACTAGATCCTGGGGTTGCCTACGCGTATTGCAAATGTACCAACCAAGTAGCTCGCGACTATGGCTTGTGGGATGTTCCAGTTAGCCAGCTCGGTAGTGGTAACTCGAGGGAAATCGAGGATGGGTCGGGAGTTGATTTATGATGTTTATGCCCAGGTTTTCTAGATGTTTTTATAAATGTGGATTTCGGGGAAATATGGGCCATATGTATTTTATAAACATTTTATATTTATACATTTGACGGGTCCACAATTTTGATTTGAATTTTACATCTAGAATCCTCATAATTTTTAACTTGAATCTGGATGTTTTCTTTATATGCATGCATGTTTTAGAAACTGCAGGGTTTATACTATTTTCTTTCCTTGATAAACGTGTTTTAACATGATTTCTTTGTCCACTCATATTTTCCTGGTTTTACTTACCCTTCAGACGGAGGCTTACTTTCAGTCTCCTACACACTCTTGATCCTCAAAGTCAAATCCTTGTATTATTTGTTGTTTTCTTTTCCTAGTATATCTGCTTACTATTTTTGACTCTTGTAAGGCTGTTGCACTTTGAGTTATCTATTTGTAAGTTAAGTGAAATCATCCCTTATCTAACATGTGTTAAGGGTATTTTTGGGGTTTCAGTTTTCTTGTTAGACAATAATAGGAACTTTCACAATTTTAAGGAATATTCGGAATGAAAATCTGTCAATTTGGTATCAGAACACTAAGTTAATTTTCTGAGAGCTACATACTCGGTGCATAGCATATTTTTGGTACTAACTATGTTCTTCTTAGATTACGTTGCCTCCAAGATGTGGCCCCGTTCATAGTATGGAAATGGAGACGAGGTAGAGATCTCGAGGAGTATACACAACTTGGGCAGGGAGCCACCCTCCGGGTCGATCTTGGACTAGTTGGATTAGACACTGGATGTTATACTACATGGCATGAAGACCTCCAAGAGTTCGGAGCTAGGGCAAGCCTAGAAGCCCGAAGCCACTAAGTACATGGGTGTGACGGACCCAGAAGAGGCGGATGGTTACCTAGTTGGATAATGCCTTTGATATGATGCGGTGCTCTCGGAGTGAATGGGACCGATAACCACTTTTCTTCTAGGAAACTTTGCATGCTGATAGTGGCAGACACTGAGGCGAACACGCTGGGATGCCTGCACCACAACTTGGGTGATGTTCTAGGAATGTTTCATGGAGCAGTTCTACATTTATTTCTACCAAGAGGCTAAGGAGGTAGAGTTTCTATAGCTACAACAGGGCAATATGAATGTTACACATTATGAGCAGAGGTTGGTGGACTTGTCTCGATTTTCACCGAGAGTAGTTGTGAGTAAGGCCAACAAGTGTCACCGCTTTTACCTTGGATTGCGGGATAAGATCAAGGTTGTCGTGATAATGGGATATTTTGCTACTCTCCAAGACATTATAGGCCGTGCCACTAGAGTCGAGTTGAGTATGTCACCCCAATAGCAATATGAAGGTTCTAGACGACGTTGCGAGCATCAGCCTTCTGGATAGTCAGGTGAGCGAGCCCAAAAAAAGAGGTAACTACAACTCCAGGTCATCTAGTGGTAATGATTTAGGTACAGGTAGCAGTGGAGCTAGACAGAAGAAATAGTGAACTAGGAACATTCGAAGTCTGTCTGAGATAAGAATCTTTCTAGGGTTAGCTGGATATTACCGATGGTTTGTAGATAGGTTTATTATGATAGATGCTCCGTTAACTTGGTTGACCAGGAAAGGGGTCAAGTTTGTTTGGGATGATGACTGTGAACAGAGTTCTAAGGAGCTAAAAAGGTGGTAGACTTCTGCTTTGATATTGAAAATTCCAGATAATACTGGGGAGTTTGAGGTCTACAACTATGCATCCTTAATGGGTTTAGGATGTGAATTGATGTAGCATGTGAGGGTTATACCATATGCTTCTAGATAGTTGAAATCACATGAGTTCAATTACCCTACCCATGACTTGGAACTGCAAGCGGTGGTACACGCCCTGATGATTTGGAGACATTACCTTTACTAAGAAATGTGCAGGATCTTCATTGGCCACAAAAGTTTAAAGTATTTCTTTACATAGAAGGATTTGAATATGAGACAGAGGAGGCGGTTATGGATGATTAAGGATTACGATTGTACTATTAAGTACAACCTAGGGAAATCTAACGTGGTAATTGATGCTTTGAGTAGGAAGTGTGTAGGCTCTATATCTTATTTGTGCATTGTACACATGCCGCTGCTGATGGAACTCCAGAGAGTAGGAGTTGTACTTGAATTAGATGACTAGGGACCCTTGTTAGCCAGTTTCCATGTGACTCCTATCCCGATTGACTGGATTATTGATGCTTAACTTTAGGATCTTACCTTGTGTATTGTGAGGTCAGAGGTATAGGCAGGGGACAAGCATGATTTTATGTTGAGGGACGACAGAGCTTTGCACAAGGAAGGCAGGTTGTGTATGCTTGTGGACCTAGAATTGAGAAAGGAAATACATGAGGAAGCTCAAAGTTCCGTGTATGCTATGCATCCAGGGGGAACCAAGATGTACCATACCCTAAGGGAGCACTATCAGTGGGCTAGCATGAAGAGAGAAATAACTGAGTTTGTGAAGAGGTGCTTGATTTTTCAGCAGGTTAAGGTTGAGAGGTAGAGGCTCTGTGGAGCCATCCAACCACTTCTTATCCCAAAATGGAGGTAGGACCACATCGCTATGGATTTTGTATTTAAACTCCCTCGAGTTCAGAAAGGTCACAATGAAGTTTGCGTGATTATGGATCAACTTACGAAGTTAGCACATTTCTTGTAGATACGAGAGGACTTTAGGATGCATTAGTTTTCCTAGATGTTTATTGATGAGATCATTCAGCTACACAGGGTCCCAAAGTTGATAGTTTCATACAACAATTAGAGGTTCACATCAAAATTCTGGCAGTGTTTATAGTGGTTGTTTAGGACAAGGTTACATTTCAGTACAAATTTTCACCCTTAGAATGACGGCTAGTCTGAGCGGACTATTCAGCCCCTAGAGGATATGATGAGAGCTCATGTGCTATAGCTATGGGGGAGCTAGGATTCTTGCTTAACGTTGATGGAATTTTCCTATAATAACAATTATCAATCGAGCATTGGGATGGCCCCATTTGAGGCACTACATGGATGACAGTGTAGACTACCTATTTGTTGGATTGAGGTGGGTAAGAGGAAACTAAGGACGTTTGAGTCGATGGATTGGACATAGGAAAAGGTTAATAGCATTAGGGATATAACATAAAGGTAGCCTAGAGTTTTCAGAAAAGTTACGTCAACCGGTGGATTAGGAACCTTGGGTTCGAGGTTAGGGATTGGGTGTTCTTAAAACTATCATCTTGAATAGGTATTGTTCAGTTTGGTAGATACGGGAAGTTGAGCCCCCACTACAATGGGCCTTATGAGATTACAGAGAGGATAGGCCCAGTGGCATATAGACTTGCATTGCCCCTAGAACATTCTAGAGTTCACAATGTTTTCGACGTGTCGATGCTCCAAAAATATCTATTTGATGAGTCTCATGTGTTGAGGGAGCAGCCCTTTGACCTCAAGGATGCTTTGAGCTATGAGGAGCAACTTGTACAAATCTTGGATCGAAAAGACACTGTGTTACGACATAAGATAATTCCCATGGATAAGGCAGCCACGTGGGAGCCTGAGGCAGTGACGTGGGCCGAATATCCATATCTATTCCAATGACATGTCTGAATTTTGAGGACGAAATTTCTTTAAAGAAGGTGAGTTGTAATGACCCAACTTTTCCTAAATTTTTCTTTTCGTAATTAATTTGGAAAATTACCGTTTTACCCCTATTAGTGGGGCCCGATAACCACTTTTAGTCTCAGGACACTTTTGAGGAAATCTTTTGGACTAATGTGTAGGTTTCAGATTAAAAAATCTGTAGGTAGGCAGCATGTGCGAATTAGAGTTCGTATGCAAAAATTATGCATTTCGATGCGTGAGGGGCATTTTTGTCTTTTAGATGGTGAGATATTTTGAGAAAGGATAAGGATTTCCTTGTCCTCCATCCTTTCCATTTTTTTCAACCACACACCAAAAATATCATACCATCTTCTTTCTCTTTCTTTCTCTCCCTCTCTCTCTATCTATCTCTCTCTCTGTCTCCCTCTTTCTCTCATTCCTTCCTTTCCCTACCCATGCAAACCAAAAATCCCAAACCAATAAAACTTCCATTTCATTAAGTTAGAACACGAAAACAACCTCAGAATCCCCTTCCTTGGACTCCCGTGAATAAAAGTATCCAAGTTGGAAAGAGAAATGACGAGGGAAGGACCTAGAATTGAGAAGCAAGGAAACCCAAAAATTTCGAACTAGATTTAAAAAAATTCAAGTACTTTCTCTCAAATATGAGCTTAGATTCATGTTCTAGGGTACTGTAGATAAATTTTCATTATTGGAACATCCAATATGATTGAGAAACTAGAGAGTTAGGAAGATTTGAAGTTTCAGCGAACAATGGAGTTTTTCAGCGATCTTTTCTAGCGAAGGCGACGACTGATGATGGTAGAGCACGGAAAAGCTGGTCATCATTGCATGTGACCTGGTTCAGGTCTCGTGATGATGTATGGGCGACGTGGCAGGATATGGGAGCCACGTGGCAACCAACTGGCATCCAAGTGGAGCCATACGGATGTCGCGTGTCACCACGTGGCAGCCCGGTTAGTAGCGTGTATGGCATGAGTGAGGCGCGTAGGGCGAGTGTAAGACATGTGGAACGGCCGTCGGCCTTCCACCAACACATGGCAGCACTCGAGTGCATTTTTTAGATACACAACAACATGTGTCTGATAGTTTTTGATGTTCTGAATCCAATGGTGGCAGTTTCAAGTTAATTGGAGTTTGTTTGGACGTGTTTCTAGGTGTCCGAAGTGACGGTGTATGTTTGGGACACATGTGCTGTCCTGGGTTTTAGGGAGTTTGAATACGGGGTTATTTGTAATGTTAGTGACCCTTGATTATTACTTTTGACAAGAAGTACCGTTTCCGAGACTTTGTTGGAGTGCACAGCTCGAAATTGAGCTCGATCAGACATATTGTGAATGGAAATTTATTTTATAACTATAACACATGCATATTTATCTGTTTTAAATACTTTATGATATTATATGAATTGAAATGGTTTGAATAATTATTCTAAATGTTATTGGTTGTTATTTTACGATTTATGATTATTAGCATAATTATTCAGGATAAAATTTCTAGACACACATTATGGATTTTTGTGGAAACAATGTTTTGGGCTCAAGCCTAGTTGAATTATATTGACTTGGATTTGGAGTGAAGCATTTATTTTAAAAGCAAGGTTTTGGCTTTACTGTTGAACTATTTTTCATTGTGGACTATCTCGCGATATACGGTAATTACCACTTCAGAATGTTATCATGGATTATGTCTCCACTAGATTCTAGGGCATTATCTTTCCAAACTAGCATCATGGAGTGTCTCCACTAGATCATGGGGTTTCCTACTCGTAGTGCAGATGTTCCAGCCAAGTATCTCGCGACTAAGGCTTGGGGGATGTTCCGATCAGCTGGTTTGGTAGCGGTGACACAGAAGAAATCAAGGATGAGTCGGGAGTTGATTTATGATGTTTGTATGCGGATTTTTTAGATGGTTTTAAAAATGGAAAATTTAAAGAAATGTGGGCCACATGTATTTTATATACATTTTATGTTTACACATTTGATGGGTCCATGGTTTTGATTTGAATTTTATGTCTAGAATCCTTATAATTTATAACTTGATTCTGGGTGTTTCCTTTATATGCTTGCATGTTTTAGAAACTGGAGGGTTTATACTAATTCCTTTCCTCGGTAAACATGTTTAGCATGATTGTTTTGTCCACTCGCATTTTCCTAGTTGTACTTACCCTCCAGACCGTGAGTAGGAGCAGCGGCATACTTCAGACGAAGGCTTACTTTTGGTTTCCTGTGCACTCTTGATCCTCAGAGTAGGATCCTTGTATTATTTGTTGTATTCTTTCCCTAATAGCTCTGCTTACGATTTTGGACTCTTGTAAGACTGTTGCACTTTAGTTATCTATTTGGATGTTAAGTGGAATCATCCTTTTTCTAACACTTGTTAAGGGTATTCTTGGGATTTTAGTTTGCTTGTTAGATTGAAGTAGCATATTTCATGATTTTTAAGGAATGTTCAGGATAGGTCTTTTCAACCTACCAAGAGCCAATTGAAAGGTAAGTGTATGTTACCTTGCTCGCCCTACCAGAGCGGAACCTTGCATGAAAATATGGCCGATGTCCATCTGTTTTCTACGACCGACCGAGATCCACTTGCAAGGGGAGTATATGTCACATTGCTCGTCCAGCTTGAGCGGAATCTAGGACGATGATGTGGACAATTGGTTTGGAATGTTCATGACCGATCGAGAGCCATTCACAAGGTGATAATATGTCACCTTGCTTGTCTAACCTGAGCAAAACCTCGCATGAGCCACTAGCAAGGTAAGTGTATGTTATCTTGCTCGTCCCACTTGAGTGCAACCTTGTATGATGATGTAACCAATCAACTAGGTAGCCAATTAGCTAGGAATGTCCATGGCCAAGCTAGAGCCACTTGCAAGGTGGGTGTATGTCACCTTGCTTGTCCCACATAAGTAGAGCCTCACATGATGGTGTTTCCGATCGGCTAGGAATATCTATGGTCGATCGAGAGCCACTTGTAAGATGAGTGTATGTCACCTTGCTTATTCTACCTGAGTGGAACCTCACACAATGATGTAGTTGATTAGCTAGGAATGTCCATGATCAACCCAGAGCCACTTTCAAGGTGAGTGTATGTCACCTTGCTCATCATACCTGAACAGAACCTTGTACGATGATGTGGCTGATCGGCTACGAATGTCTATGATCGATCGAGAACCACTCACAAGGTGAGCGCATGACACCTTACTCGCTCTACCTGAGCGGACCCTTGCACAATGATGTGGCCAACATGCTAGGAATATCCATGGCCAAGCGAGAACCACATGTAACATCATGGTCTAACACTCTAAGTGCTTTTCCATGTGTCAAGCATGCATGCCATGTGTAAATGTGCGACTTTCAGCCAGCCGAGTGGGTTTGCAACGGTTACTTTTTGAATGTATACAAATAGGGTTGAACTTTTTCACTTTTTTCATTGAGTGAAACTTGAGAGAGGCTTGTGGTGATTTCCGACCACCTAAGGTGATTTCTAACATACATTATGTGGCAGAGTTCACGAGCTTGTTCTTCAAAAAAAAAAAAACAAGGTTTGTCTTATATTATCTGATTTTGTTTGATTGAACCTCTGACTTTTAGATGAACTTGGTATGAACATGATTGTGAGGTAGTTTTGATCATCTAGGAGTGTATCCATTTGTCTTGAATGTTTCCCTTTTTAGGTTTGTCTTCATTGCACGTTGTAGATGTCTCCTCAAATTGATTCAAAAGGCATTGAAGATCGGTCTTGCAATACATTTATCGGTGAATCAACGGCTAGTTCAACCACATCTGATTCACAATTGGATGCATTTGATTCAGCTTCAACTTTATATTCATCTCGGCTATAGGTGGATTTGAAGATGAAGGGATTAATCCTTGATGAGGCTCAAGGAGATGGCTTGAATCAGGAGTTGTAGTACTAGCTCCACAAAGCATTAACTCTAATTGATACTTAGTCTGCCTTAGCCGTTGATGGGATGGAGAAGACTGATGCCGAAGTGACATCGGTTGATCAAACCAAGTTTTGTGATGCAATACCTATTGAGCCTTTTTCTCAAAAGAAGAAAAGAAAGGAAAAGGTAAAGGGTGAGACCGAGAAGGGGTTGAGTTCTAGGTCGAAGCCCGCCCTTGGAGATAGACGTGGAGAAGGCCGTGAAGTAGGTAACAGTTGCTTTCTTGGGCTATGCAGTGCATTTGTAGGAAAGCACAATGAATTAGGAAGATGTTTTGGTGTACATGCAGATCATCTACATTCGTGACTTAGTCAAGATAAGGTCGCTCGGTGATGATGATATGTCGAATTATCCTCTGTTGAAGAGGAGTGGCGTTCATGGCTCCAGAGGATGGTCGTGGAAGTTAGAGTGGCATTCGGGAGCTGAATCCAAATTGTTGGATGATGCAGATTGGCATTTACATGACCTTCAAGTTGGCTAGGAAATGTGAACTAACCTGGGGCCACATTAACCATTTATAAAAGTTCTACCAATACAAGATCGCTTGGATTTATATTGAGGCGAAAGATAGGAGATTTAGGGTCGTTCATTCATGACATGCCAACTTCCCAAAAGGTGTGGAAGCACAAGTTTGTTTTTATTTCAGGAAATTGGGAAGGTGCCCATTTGACAAGGCGATCAAGGCGTGTATTGCGTATCTACTAGTCGAAAGGTTGTGACGGTGGACCTTTTTTTCGTGGGCCGATCATGTGTGAGTCGGTAGGTCTAAGTCGGTCAATTATGAGTCGATCATGATGTTTATTATTATTGATAGTAATCGACTTGCCTTTTTTTCTTTGTAGATTTTTTCAAATGTGAGACTCACGTTTGATGGTTTTGCTTCATAAAAATATACATCTTTTTATTTATTTGAAAAAAAATATATGAATCGACGATAGGTGCCTGATGAATTGGAGCACAAATATCATTGTCTAATAAGATTAGAAAGATTCATACAATGGTGGATTACTTTTTTCTTACTTATACAAAACCGTCGTCTAAAACTGCATCACACAACATCTCAACAAAGAAATCGTTACTTAATTGTGGGATTTCATTGTAATAGACAATGCTTTTCCAGTAAAACTGTTGTCTAATGGTGGATCTGATGATAGTTTTACTGAAAAATCGTCATCTCATGCACCATCAGACAAATTTTTTACTAGAAAAGTACCGTCCGATGGTGCATCAGATAACATTATGAGAAAAAAAAACCATCGTCTGATAGCCTAATAGACGACAATTTTTTTGGACTTAGTATTTTTTTTTCCTTAAAGAGTCGTTTGACGTTATTTTAGATAACAACTAATAAGTGTCATCTAATATTTCTCAAATAGATAACACTCACATAGACAACACTTTTCTTTACTCATACGACAATTTCTCACTGTCCTCTAAGAGCAAAAATGGTATAATGGGAGGCTGAGTGATGGTGAGGCTGTTTGAAGTATGGAATTGGGGAAAAGTTGACAAACGAGCACGTAATCTCTAAGATGAAATGAACGAAAGGCCGAGAGTTAGGACTTGCACATAATGTTTGTTTATGAGTGTGAACGAAAGGTCAAGGGTTCCTAATCATAGATGAATGTGACTAAGGCTGAGGCCACTGAATATAAGATGAAATGAACATAGATGTATGTGACTGTGGCCAAGGTCAACGGTCATAGGTGGTTTGAACAAGGTCGTGGGCTAGTGATCATAGATTAAGACTGTATGGTCTAGCTTAGGTGAGTGGTACCTTTGTGATGTGAGATACTTAATTCGGCCATAGGTGAGGTCGTGCATTCATGAGTTAGTAAGATTAGACATAAGTTTGCCTCGAAGTAATATAGATCAAAATAATTCATTACATGTACTGGGCGTGTCAGGAATTATTACAAAATTTTAGCTACGTGTCTATCACCTTGTGACATTAATATTTTTCCTATCTGTAGTAGTATTTGAGGTGGTCGAGGTTCCATGGATGTGGAAGTGTTTTTCCTTCCAAGTTTTTCAACTCATAGATTCATTCTCTGCATACCTTGGATACCTTGTAGGGTCCTTCGTAAGTTGGGAAAAATGTGCCGATAGACATTTCCTTAGTTGCAAGGTTGTCTCTCTTTAAGACCAGATCTCCAATTTTAAAGCCTCTGTGGTGAACCCAGGAGTCGTAATTCATAATACCTTGTGACCCGTTGTTTATAGGTGATGTTCTTTAGGCTTGCATGTTTTCTTCATTTTTCTAGGAGGTCGAGGTTGAGTGCTACATGTTGGTTGTTCTCCTCAGAGTTGTAAGAGATGACCCAGTAAGAGTCTCGTCGTGGCGGCCTTATAAGAAGTTTAGTGAGACTAGAGGACGTCGTCGATTATGTCGACTATTTACTTTTGTCCTTGTTCGAACCTCTTCTTCAAGTTGTACTTGATGTTTTTGTTTGTTGCCTCTACTGCCCCTGAAGTGATTGCAAATGAATTGCTTCCCATTATCAGTCACAATAGTGTATGAGATTTTGAATTGGTAAATAATGTCAGGACCCACCCCGGTTTCACCCCGAAAACCGAGGTAAATCCTGCTCCCGTCTGACACCCCGACACAAAACCAAAGTAAACTCACGAAAAACCACCAAAATATACAGTCAGACGCAGGAGAAACTTTAAACATCCCGAAGTTAAGATCTACAGAGCATAGTACTAAATACAAAGGAAAGAAATCCGATAAACAAGGTACACGCAGAACGGAAAAGTTTAAGCACTCCGGGGTCACTCTTGAAAATTCTATGCCTCCGACGCTGCCTCGACGTCAAAACCCCGCGTTAGATCCATGACCTGGAGGGCAACTCAAAACAAAAAATGTGAGTGAACCATAAATAATAAAATACTTTCCGAAAACCATTTCATAATAAAACCTGGGTTTTAGCCCTCCGTTTTGAAATCACATGCATAACCCAGTTATTGAAAACAGTTAGAAATCCTAGAAGGGTCGTCATAAAACATTTGCTGAATCATTATAGAAATAGTTATAGAACTTAAATCATAAGCATCATAAAACTGTATCATAAAACATAAATACCAAGCCATCATCATCCGATCAAACCTGCTAGATCTATCCAAGTCTTTAAACTCAATCCAGGCCTCAATAATATCCGAGTCTTTAAACTCCCGAGTCTTTAAACTCAACAGGCCTACGGGGGAAAATATCAATATATCCGAGTCTTTAAACTCCCGAGTCTTTAAACTCAATCCGGGTCTTCAAACCCAATCCAGGCCCGTCCCCCGTCAATCACAATATCCGGGTCTTCAAACCCAATAACCAGATCCAGCAAATCCAATCCAAAACCATTTGAAAACCATTTCTAAATCCACATCCAAACCTGAATCCGAAATCACCGGTCTGATGCCCTTCCGGCGTCCAGAACCGTCATTCCGAACCCAAATCCGGAAATCCACTTTTCAACTTTAAAATCAAACCTCGCTTTTCGAAATCTGATTTTAAAACCGAAAACCCTTAATCATCAAATCCCGTTCCAAAATCCCTTTATAACCATTAGAAATCATTTATCATTTGAAATCCCGAAACTATAACATCATAAACAAAATTCACCTTTTATCGTAAAACGTACTGAAAACCAAATTTTCTCGAAAAATATGCCATTAGGTAAAACCAACATATAACCGTATGAGAAACATAAAAATATACTTAATAGCATAAAACATAAATAAAATAGTTATGCATGCTCGAGTTTAGAGAAAGGGCCCACTCACAGATACCGGGCACGTCACTAGCGTCTCGTACGTCCCGTACGTTCCTCAGCTTCCTCGGGAAATCTCGATCCTGTCAACAAGCACCAAAGTACGTCACTAACACGTCTACGAAGGTCCACCTAATTTTTCCCCAAAACTCCCCGGGTCCTACACGTAACGAATTGGAACCCTAGAACTTCAACCTCGCGGAACTAAGCTCAAACGACGTCCGATTAACCCGAAACCAATTCCATTAGACTTGTTATGACATTTAGAACAAAAACTCAGTTGACCGTTTTCCTAAACACCGCCGCACACGCCGCCCAAAGTGGCTGCGCGTGGGCCTCACGCGCCTGTACACAAAGTACTGTTCATCATCGTCTTCCTCACGTGAACCGGTCTGAACCGGAGTTCCCGGTTCTCCGCCCATCCGTCTCTGTTTTCCTCCTTCTCTTCACCATCTTCATCGTCCCGTCCTAAGGAACCTATCCCCCTCACTCAAACACCACGACACCGTCCCTAACCCGTCGACTCAAGCTCGATGCCAAAACCCAAACTGTCCCCTGTTTCACGATCTGTTCACCCAAGTCCTCCTCCGTCACGGTGGCAACACTAGACGCTTCCTAGGACCTCCCTGAGTCTCACCCAACTCACCAAAACCGTCGACTCAACCCCAGACTTCACGACTTCCGGGTTGAACTTCAAGGCCAAAACAGAGTAAACTTACGGGGAGAAGAAATTACCTGCCGTCGATCGCCGCCGTGCTCACCGCCGCACTCCCTGAAGTCCACAGAGCCGTCCTCGCCCCCTGTCGAGCCCAATTGAATAGTACACGGCCACACCGCCGCCACGATCTCTCACCTCTTCTCTGTTTTTCTGGTTTTCCCCCGTGAGCTCTCACACTCCACACACACAAACACGACACCACCCAACCTCCTCACTAACTCTCTTTCAAACTTTGCTCACTCCTCACTCCACTAGGACACACAAACACACTATGCACTCGTCCAATTCTCCTAATCTCTCAGTCTCTGTTCTCTCTTCTTCGAACACACACACGGGAACACACACTTGCACGATTTTGAAACACTCGTGTACTCACTAGAACCCTCTAGCCAAGCCCAAGCAGCCAAAAGACCAAAATGCCCCTTTTTGACTCCAAAATTACAATTTTGCCCTTACCGTTCTAGACCCGTAACTCACTCATCTTAGGTCCGATGAACACGTGCCGCCTGTCGTTGAATTCAGGACGACGAGATCTATCTAACGGTCCTAGGTCGACGTGTCACAACCTGATCGTACGAAAAGTCAACTTTTCCCCCTATTTTAACCAAATTACGGTAATGCCCTCAACCTTCTGAACATCATAACTTCCTCCTCGGATGTCGGAATCGAGTGTACCACCAGTCTACGGACTCGTGACGTCCCGAACTACGTCACAGTCATCGGTCAATACCCAATTGAACTAAAAGTCAACTATTGGCCCACACTAGGGGCAAAATCGTCATTCTACACTAACCAACCAAAAATAACCAACTAAAATTGACTCGCTAATCCCATCTTAATCACAGTCTTAACCCTAATTTCTGGGACTGGTCGTTACAAATAATGTTTTGATAGACAAAGTGTTCAATCTAGGCTGCTATGATGGTTGCCAACAATTTTACATATAGCTATGATGGTGTAGTTGACCTTTCCTTTACCCTCCGGCATTTAGCCAATCCAATTTAGTCCCCATTGTGAGAGGGGTTATGGGCTCAATATAGATGTCAGGTTCTCTACTAGGAGATAAAGAACTTATGCAAGTCACTGGCATTTATCGCACCTTTGAGTAAGAGCACTAGCGTCGACGAGCATGGTGGGTCAACAATATTCTTGTTTGAATGACTTATATGCTAAGTTTCATGCTCTAGAATGGTCTCCATAGATGCCCTCGTGCATTTCGCTAAGTACGTAGTCCCCCGGGTCTACTGTCAGGCACTTCAAAAGTGGGGTGGTAAAACCATGTTTGTAAAGGTGATCATGCTAAATGGTGTAGCATATGGATTATCATTTGTTCTTCTTGGCTTCTAGCAATGTACCATTCAGAAGGAAGTCTTTGATGGGATCCATCCAAGTTGGGCTTGTGTTGATGGAGTATATTAGGCTTGGTCTAGTGCTTGGCACATCAAGCACGTGTTGGACCTCCACAAGTACCTTCCACTCTTCGTTCTAGCACATTTGCAAGACGTGGGCCAACCAAAAATGCCTCATACTCTGCTTAGTTTTTGGAGGCTTTGAAGTTGAGATTGGTGTTCTGGGGACAAACATTGTTGAGATTGGTGAAGTCGATGCACATGTGCTAGAACCTAGATGGTTTCTTGACAAGGACCACATGGGCTTCCCATGCGATGTTGATGGCCTTCCAAATGAAGTGTATGATGCTCAGCTTGGTGATTTCAGCCTACATGGTCAATTTCCTTTCGGTATCATGACTGATCCGCTGCATATGTATGATTGGTCTGAAGGAGGGGTCGATGGTAAGTCTATGACAAATCACGTCAATGGAGATGTCCAGCATGTCTGCGTAAGACCATGCAAAGACTTCAGCATTTCCCTTAAGGAAATTGATAAGAGCTGTTCGGATGCTGTGCTTTAACTTTGATCCTATTCAGACCCCACAATTTGTATGCTGATCAGAAAAAAAGATTGTCTCTATCTATCTTTTCCACGGGTTCTGCTTGAGGCATGTTTTCAAGGTCTTGTGGATCTTTTGTGGGCTAGCCCGGAACTCTTCCATGATTGTCTCCATCCTTTTCTAATTCTTGTACTCAATGGCTATATTTTTCCCTGTCTAAATCCCCAATTTTCACGGTTTGATCAACATTTCTTGTCATGGTGCTGCCCATAGAAGGTGAGTTTTCTCTTTCCTTGGTCCGATTGATCGATGCCTAATTGTAATTAGTCGAGTCATGGTTGCTTTTACCCTAGTTGTTGTTATTGTTGCTTAGGGGGAGTGGATATGAGGCTAGCTTACTTTCGTTGGTGGAAGTGAAAGAAATTTGCCTTGAGATGGATGGTCGCTCCTTTCATGATCTCGGTGTAGCTATCCTAATCCTCAATATGGGTTGCATACTTGAAGTTGACACCTTGAGGTCGCTTTAGAAAGCATTGAACGTAGTCTTGTTGTCTGTATTCCAACAACGAGATTACTCGAAGCTGAACTTTGTGGCGTATTTCTAAAGCGTCTCTTCCTCTCCCTACCTGATGGAGAAGAGGTCATTTGTGGAGGAAAGTTTGTCTGTATGTATCATGAATTGGTTGAGGAAGGTTGACTATAACTCATTGAAAAAGTCGTGGGGAGCCAGGAAGTAGAACCGGTTGAGGGCCACATCGGTAAGAGTTAAATACGTCGTCCATCACATTCTTATAGGCCAGTGCAGAGATCCAGTTGTTCAAGTTAGTGACGGCGTCATCCTAACCTATGTATAGAGTAATCTTAAGAGGTTTTACCTCTGACCTATTCCTGGATTGGAGAATTTAGTTTGTTAAAGGACCAGTGATGGTCCTCCTTAAAGCTAGCGCTTTTCCTTTGTCCTTCTTGGCCTCAAGGATGCATAACCTCCTCAAGAGGCTCTCTATGACGTCATTGTTTTGAGGGGTAGGCTGATCAAACTATCATTCTGTTTGGCTAGTACTTCTGTCCTGGTTAACTCCGATTCTTCTTCGAATGTGGAAGTAGCTCCTTGTTATTGAGTTTATCTTATGTAGCACATCACAACTGTCTTCTCGTTGACGAGTTCACGCCTTTGGGTTTTCTGATGGCTTTTACTGATTGCTAAGTGAACGGTACATCTTGTCACCTGTCAGCCATACGAGTTAGGAGAGGGGCGTTGTCATGTTTCCCAAGGATCAGAAGCTTCATATATCAATCGCACAGGTACCATCTCTGTCTGGCGGTCTTCTAGCAGCTAACGAGCATCTTGGTCGATTTTTATCTGGGAAGGACTAGTTTTTTTGGAAGGTTGGATGAGAATTCAGCCATACGAGGTGGGGTTAGCTATGGGTTGTTCCCTTATCAACATATCAGAAGTTGTCCGCTCAATTATGGGTTGAAGTTTGGAGAGTGGTCGGCCATAGTTTGATCAGCTAGGGTCTAGTTGGCCGACTACTTATCTCAACTCCGCTTTTGTTGTGACATCAATGCTCATGTAATACTCCGCTAGAGCTTGGTTGGTCGCGTCGACCTTGGCGTTATGAGCTTAGAGCTCAACCACATCCCGTATGAGATATTCCAATATCTGTTTATAGACATCAGGGATGTTGTCCCATGAGCTCCTTTACAGGATTGGGCTGTGAGTAAGATCTCTTTCGTCTTCTTCATCTAACATGATGTCGATGGTAGTTAGGATGGCTAAGGTAGTAAGTGAGAGTATGGGAGGTTATTTAATAATTCCCACGAAAGGCACCAAACTGTTAATTTAATAAATATACCAACTTAGACTCACCTCGCTAAGCTCATTCGGTGGCTCTTTTCATGGTAGCAGGATCTACGAAGAGAAAGTAAAAGAAAATGAGCACTGGTGTTTCTTTAGGTCATGAATATCCTAACCTTAAGCTTGTTGTGTCTGCACTAAAATCTTAGTAGATACAATAAGAGCTTCAAACATTTTATCATAATTTTCATTAGAGTTCGAATTAGAAGCATTACTAGGAAGATTAGAGTTTAGAGGAACCTGGGGCCTTGGATAAAAACACGTCGAAGACCGGTTGTATAAGTTGCCATTTTGACTTGTATTCAGGACATTCTCATTCTCCTTCCATTGAAAAGTTGGATGGTTCCTCCATCCTTCATTATACGTGGGTGTAAAAGGATCATTCCTTGGCTGGTTAGGTCACCTTGAAACCCTTGTCCTTGTTGAAAACCTACGACATTGGCACTTTCCCAATTTTGAATCTCGACAATTTGAGGACAATGATCCATTGGATATCCTTACATAGAACACACGCCACAAAATTGTGCCATTCCAGCCCCTTTAGGTGCTAAGACCTGCAACAAAATAGAAGTAAGTCTAGAAATTTGTTCATTTAATTCATTAGTCGAACTTACCTGTGTACTTGGCTGTTGTTGGATTTCATGCCCCCGTTTTATTGGGGCGTCGTTGGCACGGATGGCAATCAAAGACATGCCAGTTGCGGTGTTTTGTGCACAAAGGATCCTCCACTTGTTGCATCAAGCATATGTCGTTCCCAAGGCAGCATACCTTCATAGAAGAACTGAAGTAAATTCTCGCCCTTAAACTAATGTTGAGAACAATGGGCAAGGAGATTTTGGAACTTCTCATAGTATGTTGCGTAGGACTCATCTTGCACTTGGATAATCCCCGTGATTTATTTCCGTAGGGTGATTACACGTGAAGCAGGAAAGTAATTCTCCAATAATTCCTTTATCATGCCATTCCAAGTCGAGATATGCCCATTAGGAAGCTTGCAAAACCAATTCTTGGCTCGGTTCGCAAGTGAGAAGGGAAAATCCTTTAATTTCAAAATGTTCTCATCGACCCCCATAGGGACCATGCTTATGCACACAAAGTGGAATTCCAATAAATGCATATTGGGGTCCTCAGTATCTGATGCAACAAACTAGACGAGAGTTCAAAGTGCGCATATTTTCCAGTGGCTAGAATAGGGTATGTAATACATGGTGGAACACCACCTGCCACAATTGAGGAAGAGAGGTCTTAGATGCACTAGATGTCCGCCATAGTTATGTACGGTGATGGTGGTCTTGAATACGAGCTAGAACCTAAACTAGAACCATCCTCACTTCTTAGCTAGCATAAGGACTTTTGAATCTTGAGATCCAAAGGTAATAGTACTCCTTGCGGGTTACGCCTAGTGTGCATGTACCTCGAAAAAATACAAAGAGAACAGTGAGTACCTCAAATGTAAAAAGAAAACACAAAATAACAACAAAAACACACACAAAAATATAGAAAGAGTGATTTTTCAATTCCTTGCAACACGACACTAAAAATTGATAAGCCTAAGAAGGACCTATAATTTAAACCCTTGTGCAACGTAGTTGTAGTATAGGAAAGCAGTGTATTGTTCAACGCTAAGGATTGAGGGTACACTCTATCACAAAACTAATTAAAACACGAAAGACTTAAGTAAACATTAAGGGGGTAATTGTTTGTTTAAGTTTGGTTGTTTGAAAAAAATGTAAAATAACAAAATTAAGTGAAATTAAAAGTATGAGAGTGAACTAGCTATGGGAATGTTTATCCATTACTAAGTACATGTTAAGTCCAATTGTTTAACCCTACTTCCTTGGCTATACCGTGACGACTTCAACTAAGAAAATATCGTGAATAACACCTATTCTATTCCTAACACTTTACTATCCTACTTTAACCCAGTAGCGCACTAAGGTTAAAGAATTCTTAAGCTTGCCATCTCAAGAAATGTGAAACACATACTATTCCGATAATACTAAAAGATCATTAAGTTCTTTAAGGTTGATTGAAAATTGAGTTAGTCAAAGTATGGAAGCCATCTCCTTCTAACTCAAATTGAAGTGATTGAAATCCTATAAATTCCTTGTTACTCGGGGACATAGGAACAAACACATGCCATATGCATTAGTCCTTATGTCCTAGCTATACTTGTATGTTTATCAAAGTATATGTGCACCCATAATCGACCAACTTAGAATAATTTTTATAAAACAAATCAAATAAATCATTCATAAGCATAATATTGGAAACAAAAATTAAAATAATTAACTTGAACACATAACTTAGGGCTTCAAAACAACCCCTAACTAATGGAAGTTTAGTTACACATAATTTACAAAAACATAATATAAAATGAAGAAGAGTTTAGGATTACACAATGAATCAATGAAGAAGAAGGTGGAAGCCATGGCCAAATCCTCAAGAGCTTGAAGTCCAATCCTGCAAACAAAATTGCTTAGAGTTTAAAAGTAATGCGAAAAATAATATGATCGGTGGTGTGTTAAAAATTGCGTACTTTACATTGTGATTTAAAAGACTATTTGTAGAGGACTACACATTCTAGAAGCGTCAGTAGGGTAATCCTCGCAGGACTCGGATAAGGACACTTTCCTTTCTCGAATAGGATGAGCAAAACCAACTAGAAAAGGATTGGTTTCCTTTTGCAGCAAGGAAGGCTTTTCTTTTGTGATAAGGAGAGGTAATAAGGATCATTCCCTATCATGGATCTTTAGGGCTATTATCATGGCTGAAAATAAGAAGAAGATCTACTTATTAGACCTCCTTAATTCAGATTTAAACAACTGACATTAATTAACAGCTCATTCCAAGTGTGAACATGAGTTATTTTCGGCCAAAAAAAAGGCAGGAACTTTCTTGGTTGATATTCGATGATCTAACTTCATTAATGCTGCAAATAGGACACCACAAAATAATCTGGGTGGTCTGATCTTGCCCTAGACGCTGGAGAATAGTTGAAACCCTCCAAGGCCTACTTAAAAACCCGAATTAACCTTTGAAATAAGATAAACCTATAAGCCCTCAAAACTTGGTGTTGATTGCACACATGGAAAATTGTTGAAAATGTAGCTTACTTTATGAAAATTGCACCAAGAGCTCACTCATAACTTGCTAAACTGAAGAGGCCAAAACTATGTTTCGTTGGCCCTTAGCGTGGCAAGGGCAAGAAATCAGGTACACGGGCTATGCAGTGACATCCCAGTGACACACCAGTGACATGTGAGTCACAGAGTATAGGTTCCAGTGACATGGTATAGGCGCAGGGACTTAGTATAGACTATAGGACATGCACCTCGGTAGATCCAGGACCACGTTAGGGGTTGTTTAGGGGTTGCCCAAGGGGCTGTCCAGGGGGATGTCCACGGAGTGTCTAGGGAGTGTCCAAGGATAGGAACTCGGGCCAGGTGCAGAAGCTAGGCGTGAGACATCGATTGGGGCCTTAGGTTCAGCTTGAGAAAATTTCATCGTTCTGACTCGGATTCCAACTGTCCTTGTTGCATTATCTTCAGAATTGGCTACACTTTCATATTCTGCACAATTCTCACAAATTATATCATTTTTTCCTATTGATGGCACAAATTTCCTTAAAATATAGGTATAAAGTGTACAAAATAACATTAAAATGATGTTTAAATAAAAGCTTATAAGACAGTTTGATGAAGGATAAAATTCGTTAGAGGGCGACAACTTAATGCATAATTGTAGTAAATAAACATACATTTAGTGGCTATTTACGTAAAGGGTATGAGGGGAATTTTAGTCATTTGCACATTTATTAACTCATTCTCTTATATAAAGTAATAATGTTACTATTTGATATATAATTGATACACAGAATACAAAGAACATTATTCTCTTTGCCTCTTTCCTAAACTCCTCTTTCCCTACCAACCTTCTTCTTAAATCTTTGTAACACGTTATTCGTATGATCGCCTCAGATTTGAGGATTGCTCAAGAGGAGGATTACTGTTCTCAAAAATCCAGTAGGTTTCTCAAAAATCCATTTTTTTATTTATTGAATCAAAACCCAAGAAGCTTGTTCTTTTAGGATTCTTGATGAATTATTGATAATTGGTATGAAATTGGAAATTTCAAAATAATTGGAAATTATGGTATGTTATGATTTTCCATATAATTTATAATTCATGCTTGATAATTGATGAAATTACTTTTTATAATTGTCTGGAAATGATGTGAGGATGATATGATATGCATGATGATGATGTGATGACATGATATATGTTGATCATGATATGGTATTTGACACGATATGAAGCTATGAATTGATGTATGATGTTAGTTATTGAAGTTTTTCGTCAGACCCCGCGACCATGTTCATAGTATACGATTTGCTTCTCGAGAAGCCAGCGAGGCTTGTAGCTAAACATTTTTATTTTATTTTGTGGTTCATAATCATAATATTATGATGACGTTGATGATGATCATGTGCGCACAATTATGATGTGATGATGTTCAACATTCTCCAACTGTGCGGTTCGTTTAGCCTAGAAAATTACATGAGCATGCTAGGGCAAGAAACTAGAAAATTTTCCAAATGTGGTATACCAGTTTGGGCAATGGGCCCTAAAATAATAAGCCCAGAAGGCCAAGCCCAAAAAAATCCTATGCCTTGAAAACTCAGAAGGCTTACAAAGCCAACAATTAAGGCCCAAACCAACCTAAGGCTTGGCCCAGAAGGCCAAGTAGCCTACAAGCCTTAGGCCTAAAGCTCAGCCCAAGCCCAATGGTTGGATCTGACCTGACTCTGGCCTAGCTTAACTCTAACTTGACCAGTTCAACCCGACCCGACCAACATGATCTGGTTAATCCAGCCCAGTCAACGGGTCAACCTGACTCGATCCAATCGCCTGGTCCAACTGAAACCAATGCAACCAAATTGATCAAATCGAACCAGTTCACCACATCAACATGAAAAGTCACCACCACGTCACCTTAAGTGCCTACGTGTCATATGTCTCATGGTTATTAAATAAGAGCCTTAACCACTAGACTACTTGTATTCTTATGATATATAGGATCATAGCTTTTATTTAAACATTCAATGATAAAAACATTTCGTAAACCTATTAAACCATTAAATGCCAGAAGAATTTGGTTAATTAATTCTAAATAAATCTTTAGGATTTATTTTGAATGGTTCAACTATTACATTTTCTAACATAAATTTGATTAGGAAATTTGTATACTTACATGAACCGATAGTTCATTAATGAACCAGAAGTTCATAAATGAATTATAGTTGATAATTGAACTAGAAGTTCATAAATAAACTAATAATTTATAAATGAACACGTAGTTCATATTAAACACTGAACTCACAACTTTCGGTAATAACATAAAAGAAAAAAGGAACTCGAAGTTTCCTTCATAAATTCACCAAACATAACAAAACCAATAGATGTTATATATTTCAAATCTGATTTATCATATCATACCACATAATAATCATTGCTAAGACTCTGAATGGACATAATAATCATCATCATAATCTCTTCTTTCCCAAAGCAAGAAATGAGTGACATATCATCCCTTCCTTATAGGATTTCAAATTCATATGTGAAGATAATTTGAAAATGATACTGAACTCGGTCAATATTGCAACTTGCAAACAAGTATCACACTGGTTGCGGAGCTCGAGAGGCGAATTTGTTAGAATGACCCATTCACATATATGCATAAAACTGATGATTTATGTTTTTCGAATTTGAAAATTTGGTTTTTTCGCTCGAATATGATTTAATTCAATGCAAATAGTTATCCTCATGCACGTGATCCTTTGAATTAAATCTATAAATATGCATGTTTTGTGAAGAAATTTGTAGTCTGGCTGATAGTGCTACCACACACACTATACTCCGAGATCAGACACAATTTGCAATTAATTGCCTAAACATACCCATAAGACAACCATTTCAAACCAAGCCAAAATGATTAAGGGCTATGGTTAAAGCCTAGTTTTATATTGTCATATGGTACTGAATTTCCAATGGGGTATTATATTCTCCCAGTTCCAGAAGAATGTTGTCAAGATCAACGGATATTCGAGCCAACGGTTATCATGTTGAAACCACTAACGAAAAGGAAGTGGAATACCTTTGCATAACCTCCAATTTATATGGCTAAAAGCATACATTGGAGAAGGTAACTAGTACAAGCAACTGTTTATTATGGCATGACCATTTGGGACACCCATGACAAGGTAATGATATGCCGCATCCTCAATACATTACACGGGCATCTCGTTACTAACACACACTTTATGTTTAATGAAGCACCATGCCAAGCTTGCTCATTAGCAAATTTAATATTAGACCATCTTATGCAAACATGAGTAAAGACTCCACCCTTTTCTTGTACATAATACAAGGGGAAATTTTTGGATTTTTCAACCACCATGCAGACCATTTAAAATATTTCATGGTTTTGGTTGAGATATCGTCAACGTGGTCCCATGTTACTTGATTGTTAACACGCATGCTGCGTTTGCTAAAATCTTTGCCCAGATCATTAATTTGCGGACCACACCACCCGGATTATCTTATACAGTCTAAAGACTCGATAATACCAGAGAGTTTATATTGAAATCATTTGATGATTATTGCATGCCCTTTGAGATAAATGATGATTATTCAGTTCTCCATGTTCATGCACATAATGGTCTCGCAGTAACGCTAACTAACCTTGGTAATGCACACCAAGCTTCTATTTTATAGGTGGGATTATACAATTTTGTAAGCATCAATGTTGCTTTGGTTGAGGTCCATTGCATCCCACCTCATTCCGCGCTACAGTTGGTGACTTGGTACAAACTACAAGTTTCATACTTACATATTTTTGGATGTGCAGTTACGTGCCAATTGTGTTGCCACAACGTACAAAAATGGGACCTCAGCGAAGGGGAGGCATGTAACGACCCAAAAATTCAAAAAAAAAAAGAAGGAAAAATTGGAAACTTTGAAGGAAATGACAATTTTGCCCCTGGTTATAAGGGCCGAAAGTTGACTTTTTGATTGAGACCTTGTTTGGACTATTCGGAAGAACCATTGGATAGGTCTCGGGACGCTGAATCCGTAGACAGGCGACATGCGTCAATCGGAGTTCGGATGGAAAAGTTATGGATTGAGGAATGTTAGGGGCATTTTGGTCATTTGTGTATGGAAGGGTAAAATGATAATTTTGGGCAGTGGGGTGAATAATGAACGATTACTTTGGCTGAATCAGCTAAATTAGATAAGGATGGGTTACTTGGTGACACTTGTCACCATATTTGCAAACTTAGTGGCTTTGAATGCCTAACACAAACAAAACAACCCGCCCAAATCCCCTTGTTTAATTTGATCAAATTGATCGGTGAAAGAGGCCAATAGATAACACCTGAGACGGTAAGAGAAAGCCACAAAGAAAACAAGTGAAAATGAGAGGACAATTGAGGAAAACAAACTCGTAAACCCGAAGACCCAAACCCGTGGAAGCCTTAATCGTCCAAAATTCGAAATTGAAGAATGGGACTGTAATGATTCAAATTGAGCTTCAAGTGAGTCTTCTGGGAGCTAAACGAATCGAACCAAATCAACTGGGACGGAAATTGATGGAAATTTGACGGAGAACAGACCCTGTGACATCCGGGAATTTTGGAGGTTGAGTTCGAGTACTTGGAGGTAAGCAATCTTGAAATTGGTTTCGAATTCGTGTTTAGAATGGAAAGGGGATACTTCTTGTGTGATTAATTGATTGAAGCAGCTTGCTTTTGGGTAGAACCCGATTTAGAACCCGTCGGGTATACCCTTTGAGTCAAATGATTTGAGGACTAAATTCATGAAATTGAGTCTACCGATCCTTAATTCAGCTTGATTAGATGAAAATAAGTGAAAGAAATGAAGCAATTGGGGTCGAATTGATTGAGAACGGATCGGGTTGCACCGCGGGTTACGGACCTGTTTACCAGGCTTTCGGGCTGGGACGATGAACTGTATGGGGTACTGTTCATCGGCGCGTGAGTCCACGCGCATCCAGTGTAATCGGCGCGTGAGGGCGCGTGGCTGACTTTCTGGGGAAGTGTTCAACATACTTTTTCATGTAATCGATGTAACGAACATTTTGGCGTTGGTTTCGAGTCGATCGGACACCGTCTCGATAATGTTTCGAGGGTCCGAAGGATTATGTTATGTTTTAAATTAGTCTTTAACTCCCAGAAAATTGTGGTAAATTAATATACTATTATTGGATTCATTAGTGACCCATAATGATGTTGTTTGACAGGATTCGGGATTTCCCGAAATTATGGAAACACGTGTAGCTCGGAAAGCAAGCGGGTTGGACGGTGTGTGAGTAGACGTTTGATTTATAAATCATTATGCATGCATAGTTAAATGTTTTACATAATTAATTACTTGATTTGAATTGCAATGATGTCCTGATGATGTGGCATGATTATTTGTGATTTAATGATTATTTTAATCGGTCTTTCAGGCACGTTTTACGAGGAACGTGCAAATGATATTTTCGGCTAGGCCGAGAGTCAAAATGATTTCAAAATGAATATTTTGACGTAATTGATGAGTTAAGGATGATTTCTGGATTATTTTAATGTTTTCAAATGAGATTTTACGGATTTACGTGTAACAATGATATTTGGGGCTTGAGACCTGGTTGAGAATGATTTGACTTGATTTGAAGTCACGGATTTGATTGAAATGTTTTGGGATGTAATCCCAGATGGTTTTCATTGTGATTGTGATTGTGGATACCCAGACGGTCGGAGATAGGGGATCACCCAGACGACCGGAGCTTGGGGGATATGATGGTATGATTGTAAGATGTTATGGTAAGCCAGCTTCTCGGATACGAATGAGCCTGGATGTACCACTCGGATGTGTCTGAGCCTGGGGATGTGTTCGCCTAGATGTGACTAAGCCCGATGGTTGAGCCCAGAGGTGTCTGATCCCGAGAGTGTGGCTGGATATTGGCCTACCCGTAGTGCAGATGTGATTACGTGATTGTTTGTGCACTTATGAATGGTGCGGATTGATTGATTGATTGATTGATTGTGCACTTGTGAGTAGTGCTGATTGATGTTGATTGGGACTGCGTACTGGTATTGAGTACGGGTTTTGGTCTGTGTGGCCAGGTGATTATGTTTTCCTATGTTTTGGCCTGAGAGCCGGAATTTGACTTGTTATGTGATTTGGCTGAAAAGCCGGTTGTTGTTATTCATATGTTTTTCCATATGCATGCATGGTTTGATAAACTGGAAGGTAAATGATGTGTTTCGAAATGTATTTTAAATGATATTATTTTTGTCCACTCACACCTTTGTTTTTGATGACCCTCCAGGCCGTGGCACGACCTTCGGGGCTGATCGAGAGGCGGAGGCATGAGCAGAAATCAGTGCAGTTATCCCTGGTCTAACAGGTACTGAAGGGTAGTTTCGGACTTCAGTTGACTTGCCAGACGGGAGCAGGACTGGGCACGGTTATCAAAGTCTAGTTGGGACGGGTCCTGTCAAATTGGTATTGGAGCATTTGGTTACTGATTTCTGTTGTTACGTCATTCCTCCGAGACGTGCGCCCTGTGCACGGCCTGAAGATGAGAAGGACGAGGATAGGGTTAGAGAAGGCCCAGATATCGAGAGAGTTCAACGGTTAGGAGCCAATGTGTTTCGTGGTGATTCAGGCTCGGATGGTACCGATGATTGGATTACTCGTTTGGAAAGGATTTTTGAAGTCATGAGATGTCCCTCGGAGGACATGGTGTTATTAGCCACTTTTCTTTTGGATGGCTATGTGTATAGGTGGTGGCATGGTTTACAGTTGACTGGATGGGATACCCGTACGTTGGCATGGGAAACATTCCGAGAGCGATTTTGGATCATTTTTACCCCCGCTCATTTCAGAATGCTAAAGAGGTTGAGTTCCTCCAATTGCAGCAGGGAAATCTGTCAATGGTCGACTATGAACATAAATTTTTGCATTTATCTAGTTTTGCTCCTCTGTATGTGGCCAATGAGGAGGATAAATGTCGAAGATTTGAACAGGGATTGAGGAATGTAATACGAGGCACTGTGACCGTTGACTCGTATTCTACCCTGAGAGAATTATCAGATGCTGCTATTCGAGTGGAGGCTAGTTTACCTGTTCAAGAACAAACTTTGAGCTCTGGACGACGTCGAGAGCGTCAGAATACTGAACTGATAAGTCAGGAAACATCAAAGAGAGTTATTCTTCACTCCCTTGTATCGCGACCCCAGACAGTGGTCCAGTCGAGTGGGGCTTCAACCCAGTCGATAGGTAAACGGTGTGGTGGAGCAAATCGCCTTAGTACTGCCCTCTGTCACTTTTGTAAGGAACTTGGGCATTTGCGAAGGAACTACCGCTATCGACTTGAAAGTAGTTCACAGTAATTGTATTGTTACATGATTTCGCGATACTTTGTAAATATTTTTTGTTATACACTTGTGTTGTAATATTTTATCATGTGTTTTGGTTGTGTCGGACTCGTGTTGGTCCGGATGGTTGTTTACGATAACGATATGATATGTGGATGAGCATGTTATGTCAGGACCCACCTCGGTTCCACCCCGAAATCCGAGGTAAATCCTGCTCCCGTATTACACCCCGACACAAAAACCAAAGTAACCTCACGAAACACTACCAAAATACATGCCAGACGCAGGAGAAAAGTTAAACATCCCGAAGTCAAGACTATACAGAGCATAGTACCAAATACAAAGGAAAGAAAACCGATAAACACGATACACGCACAACGGAAAATTTTAAGCATTCCGGGGTCACTCTCGAGCATTCTATGCCTCAGACGTTGCCTCGACGCCAACCCCCGCGCTAGCTCCACGACCTGGAGGGAAATTTAAAACAGAAGGTGTGAGTGGACCATAAATAAAAGAAGAGTTTCCAAAAACCATTTCATAAGAAAACCAGGGTTTTAGCCCTCCGTTTTAAAACACACATGCATAACCCATTTACTGAAAACAGTTATAAATCACATAAAGATCGTCATCAAAACAGAATTGAAAGCAGTTACAGAAATCACGTCATAAACATCATAAAAACATATCATAAAACATAAGTCTCAAACAATCATTATCCGATCAAACCTGCTGGACCTATCCGAGTCTTTAAACTCCTGAGTCTTTAAACTCAATAGGCCTACGGGGGAAATATCAATATATCCGAGTCTTTAAACTCCCGAGTCTTTAAACTCAATCCGGGTCTTTAAACCCAATCTGGGCCCGTCCCCCGTCAAACATAATATCCGGGTCTTTAAACCCAATAACCAGATCCAGCAAATCCAATCCAAAACCATTTGAAAACCATTTCTAAATCCATATCCAAACCCGAATCCGAAATCACCGGTCTGATGCCCTTCCGGCATCCAGAACCGTCATTCCGAACCCAAATCCGGAATTCCACTTTCCAACTTTAAAACCAAATTCCGCTTTCCGAAATCCGATTCTAAAACTGAAAACGTTGATCATCGAAATCACGTTCCAAAATCCCTTGATAATAATTGAAAATCACTTATCATTTGAAATCCCAAAACTATAGCATCAAAATCAGAATCCAACATTTTCTCGTAAAACGTGCTGAAAACCGTATTTTCTCAAAAACCGTGCAATTATGTAAAACCAACACCACATATTCAACCATCATGAAATCACACGTAAAACCATAAAACAATTATAGAGAAACAGTTATGCATGCTCGAGTTTAGAGAAGGGTTCCACTCACAGTCACTGGCACGTCACTCGCGCCCCGTACGTCCTGTACGTTCCTCAGCTTCCTCTGGCAGGACCGCTCCCGAAAGGGGCATCGATAGCCGTGCCCGGTCCTGCTCCCGTCTGGCAAGATGACTGAAAATCCCAAGTTACCCTCAGTACTTGCCAAACCCGGGATAGCCACACGTATTTACTCATGCCTCCGCCCCTTGTACAGCCTCGAATAACGCGCCACGACCTGGAGGGTCAATAAAAACCAAAAGGTGTGAGTGGACAAAAATAAATTAGTTTAGCAAAACAGTTACAACAAACGTTTTTACCCTCCGCGTAAAATCGAATGCATGCATACAAGGAAAAACTCGTATGAACCTCAAAATCATTTTTCCTTTCTCAACCATCGGGTCTTAGCCCGCAATCATCAACACCGGGCCTCAGCCCAAAACCACGAATCAAAACCAAATGCACAACATGATCCAAAACCAACAACCATATACCGGGCCACTGCCCAACTCAACCGAAACATCAGAAATCATCAATCAAGCACAAGTCAATCATTTTGCTGGATATCAAGTGCGCCCGAGTCTTTAAACTCAAAACCATGCGCATAAACAGGCCTTCCCGGGATATCAACGAGTCTTTAAACTCAGAACATAATCTATAGGCCTCGGGGGTATCACAGTAACCGAGTCTTTAAACTCACGAGTCTTTAAACTCATTAAGGGCCCTCCCCCGTCATCAATTAACCGAGTCTTTAAACTCAAAACGTGCTCCAGCAATAGCACTGGGTCTTTAAACCCCAAACAGTTTTCAACGGGTCTTTAAACCCCAAAACATTTATCAATCACGACAACGTGGGATCCATCCCAAAATCACATTTTTCACAACAGGACCCATGGTCCGAATTTCCACATTCAATTCCCCAAACCATATTTCACAAACATAATCAAATTATCATTAAACACAGGGCATGCAACATCAGACCAAATGACTTTATTAAATCCTTTTTCATTCCCGAATTCGAATTCGCAACGATGATTCCGTAAGCCGGCATCCGGAAGCATCATCCTGAACCCATACCAAGAATCCACTTTATTATTTCCGAAAACCGAAATCTCGTAAATCAAAGTTACTTTTATGCCCCGAGTATCAAGCCCGAAATCACCTTTTTCAAATCCATTTTAATTCTTAGAACTCACTTCTTTCTCAAATCTCATTTTCAACACATCAAAACCACAACCAAAATCACCAAAATCGCAGTCCAAGCAAAACATACTCAAAACCCATTGTTAAAATCCTCAAAATCACAAGTCTCATTTTAATTCCCCGATTCAGACATCAACAGTGATCAAATCACAATAACTCGAAATCTCGTAAAACGTGCAAATCCGGAACGTTCTCGAAAAACGTGTCAAAATCGTAAGTCACACTCGCAACTCATAAACAACCTTCTTAAATCATTTTACGCCCATTTCATATAACTTCTTTTATTAAACCATCATTAAGCACATGAGTGACCATAGTCTCGAAATACGTATAATTTCACATGTATAGTAAAAATACGTATAAATACAGAAATCGAATACGTATAAATACGGAAACCAAAATCAATCATAACTTATAATCATAATCATAAAATCATAGAAATAATTTATGCAGGCATTAAATTTGAAAGCAACGTCCACTCACACACCGTCCAATAGGGCTCGGTTTTACGCCGCACGCGGTTCCGTAATTCCCGATATTTTCCAGAAATTCCAAATCTTGCCCGAAAACATACTTTAGTGTCACTAAGGGCTTAGATAACAACATACTAATTTCCCATAATTTTTCGGGAATTAATTGTTAATTACAAACGTAACATAAATCTTCGAACCCTCGGAATAACATCGAAACGGTGTCCGATAAATTCGGTATCAACGTTAAAATGTTCGTCACAATGTGTAGGATAAAAGTCATGTTGGACTCACCTCGAAAATCGAGCCCATGCGCCGTCACGAGCCGCCGCAAGCGGCTGCGCGTGAATCCACGCGCCTGCTACAGTAGTAGCTACAGTTATCGTCCTAACTCGACCAGCCTGCAATCCAGGTTGTTCGACCCGCGACATGACCCGTTAAATTTCTCTTAATTACAGCTTGATTTCAACAATGCAGCTGTCAATTAGTCTCGCCAATAATCTAATCAAAGTTCTGTGAAGTCGATTACCTCAAAACTTACCTCAATCCGGTCGAATCAGCTCGACTTTCTTTGAAGAACACCGACTACCGTTCCACGCTTGACTTCGTTGATTCACAGTGGTTTCTTTAAATTGGCTCACCCAGGAGCTTTGCAGGATCACCAGAAACCGTTATTCGACCTCAATTGCAAACTCCAAATCGTCTAACCATTCCACCCCAACTGGAATCTCACCAGATGAGCTCAAAGACCGTCTGGCCTCAATCCTGCACCATTGCTTTCGCTGTTGATCCCGTTCGACTCGTCTGGACGTAAATGATCAATTTGCTAAATGAAACACGACATTCTGGGCTGAAAGTTACCTGTCCAAACGAAGCTTGAACCACGAAATTCCCTCCTCTGCATCCTCGACATTCCGGCCACCGTTGGTCGTGGTTTCACTTCCCACGAACTCCCCTGGACTTCCAGATCACCACAAGATTAACCAAATTGATCAACATCTAACAACTTCGAAATGTCCATTTTTGAATCACAGAGCCTCACCTCGTGTTTCCACGGTCACCGTCCATGGCTAGCCACCACTCCACGTTTCCTGGCGCCTCACACCCTCCTGATCACCGTCTAGTCGATAAGAGCCTTCACTGATAATTTTCCCAGTCTTCAAGCACCGCCCACGACAGCGTAAGGTGTCAGCCCACCATACTCTGTACGGCTCGAATCCCTTTCCTCATTCGCGCTCCACCACCATTCGACCAAATTTGAGAGGATTGGGGCTCCGTGATCTCCCCCGTTTCTCTGGTCTCTGTTTCTCTCTCGAACCGTTTCAAACATTCCCTCTGATTTCCGTTCCGCTGTCGCCGTCCCCCAACTTCCATCGTCAATTCCCTGTCCTCAGCCCCACTCAAAGGTTTGAAAGAGTTCTCCCGAGTCTCTGCATCTCCACTCCCCACTCAGTCGAAGTAATCACCGAATGGTGCTCTGCCTCAACAACCAGGGGAATAAACAAGGCTGCTCAGTTCCTCATGGTCCCAGGGCACGCCTGCCTCCCACTCCAAGCACAGCCCAGCACCCGTGCCAAGCCTAACCATTCAAAATCCCACTCCATGCCCACACACTCTGATCAAGGACGATTAAACAATTACCCACTCTGTTTTCCAATTCAGAAAGAAAATATACTCAGCCCATACACGGCTGTCGCACAAAATAGCAGCCAAAATTACAATTCTACCCTCAATTGACAAATTACCAAATTGCCCCTCACCTTCCGTGACTCGTAACTTGGTCACCCGATGTCCGTTCCCCGCGTGCCGCCTGTCGTAGTACTCAGGGTGTCGAGACGAACATAACGGTCTTCGAGTCATATGGATATCAATTGTCAAACAAAGAGTCAACTTTTTCCCCTATAACGTCCAAATTACGATAATGCCCTCGAGCTTCCGAACGTCATAACTTTCACCCTGTTCGGACGTGCCACCTGTCTATGAACTCGTGACGCCCCAAACTACGTCACGGTCATCGGGCAAGGTCCATTTGACCGCCCGAATAAAAAGTCAACGTTTCACCCACGACTAGGGGAAAAACGGTCATGTTTCAACGTTCGTCCGATTCCACCCAACTAATCACCGCTTAACCCCCATTAATCATGGTTAGTTACCAATCTAATCCCGAATTCCGGGATGGGTCGTTACAATCTTCCCCCCTTAAAGAATTTCGTCCCGAAATTCCAACCAATCAGAACTCAACCGTTCCTCCCTCCTAAAACCAGTTTCGTTCTCGAAATTTCCAATCATCCTCATCTCACATCCACCTTGTGGAAAACATTTCATCCTCGCAACACGTGTACACCCGTACACCAGCTACTCCTCTGTACTCAAACGTCCCATTACCGTCTCATGTCGTACCGACCACACTCGACCACCTCGAGTGAAAATGATCACTTGACGTCTGCTCCCACTGGGAGTCACCAACTCTCACTCGTCAGTCCGTGCTGACGCTACCAGCCAAACGGTCACCACTAAACCTCACCAGTAACGCAGTAATCAACAGCCAATTGGGTGTCACATAAAGTTGCGTAAGATCAATAACACGATCTCATCTCGCCGGGCAAGCCCAACCCTGCGGCATATATCAAGCTCAATGTCCAGTTCACACAAATCCCCGATGTGCCGGAACTAAGCCGAATGCCAACACGTACAACCAAACCACTGGTACCTCCCACGTACCGTCATTAAATACCACTCGGCCAGTCCGGTACCAATCCTCGTACACTGTACAGGGTACGTACATCCATCCCCCACAAGTCCACTACAAGGTTCCCAGTCAATCACCATCCGACACTGAGGTTTCTTACCCAATCTCATACTCGACAAATCGATCATTCCAACTCACCATCCATTCTAGATCCCATGGTCACCCGACCCGTAACACAAAATCAACTCCCAAACACGTCATCCAAGATGTACCATTCCAAGCACGCTCGCCAAGGCGTGTACAGTCATGCCGAAAGGGCATCTAATCTTCCTCACAATTACCGAGGCGCACCAACCCCGAATCTACTCGCTCAACGGTTACCACGTCACATCCGATTGACTCCGAAAAGAAGCCAATCCCAATCACCCATCTCTATGACTGACCCATTAGACCCTGTTGGATATCCACTCATCCACAGGCCAAGCCTCGAGTCCAAAACGTAAATGTTCCCACTCGCTCGAGTATGGATTAACTCCGAAAAGAAGTTCGGTCCAACTATTCCCATACCCAAACTTCACAACAGAGTGATAAGCTCTTCACCTAGCCTGATCAAGGTGATCACAATTCGAGTCTGTTACCGCGTCACCCGACTGGTAACACCACGATCCTAGATCGTCACCACGCCCAAGGCCCACAACCTCATAATCCAGATCCACCTAGGATCCACCCATGCTCACAGCTGGCAATCCACCTGGAACCCGATAATAGGGTCTTACACCCACTAGATTTCTTACCAACCACCCAACATTCCTCAACTATTTTCTCCCCCAATCAATCACTCAACAACGTAACACATCCACTCTGTGGATCCCCCCCCCCCCATTTACATCATATTGATCCCTGCCACTCCACCTAGGAGAGACCAAGGATGATCCAATACGATGTCATCGACATACATCCTCTGTGAGTGCAACATAACTCACTGCACCCACCGTACAGAATATCCAACATCGTCTGCCACCAAGTAGAAAATGGGAATCCCGTTTACCCCAACCTCGAGAAATGCAACTCCACTCGATGACCCCAAAACACACATGGGTCCACCACCCAATACACGCTCATCGTACTGGTATCCGCGATCAACGTCTGCCAGGGCAGAAGGTAAGAAGTCAACCCCGATGACTTCCGGATACCAATCACCAATGATTCCTCATGTCTTAAATATACCGTTTAATCCACCCATCTCTCGTCACTCATCACTGTTGGGACTTATCCCAACACCTCACCATCTCTGCTGGATCCCATCCAGTCCATGACTCGACCACTACCAAATCTCAAATACCGAACATGTGCCCATCATAATAGAGTCACATCCCAAATCGTGGTCCACACAATCTCCCTCACGGACACCAGCACCAGCGCTAGCGCACCAACATACAAACATCCACACTAGCACACCGTGTGCAAAGTGGGTAGCCCTGGATCTCCGCTCATACCGAGCGACGATCCCGCGTCATCACCCGTACCCCGCAACCAGGGGTACCACCATTCTGACAATCCACATCAGAAATAATGAACGTTCCCTGAACGCTCCCTGGTCCTCAACCACTACCACTACACCAAGCACCCACGACAATTAGCTATCTCCACAAAACCATCGTTCCACAAAACCAAGCCATAATTTCCTAACTTATCCAATAAATGACCATAAATCGGTCTTTGGCATCCTAAGTGCCAAACGTTCCTCACTCCGCCTTTCTGGCTCCACCTTGGGTATTTCACAACACCCCAACTACCAGTTCACCACTCATGACCCTCTCTTAGTATGACTAGAACTTCATGGTGTACGCAAGGGAAACTCTATGAACAGAAAACAAAGGTATTTTAAAATACCTCATATAGAGTACCCAATAGAATTCATAGAGCACATCCTCACGTACTACCACCTCACCTTCCAGAACCCAACTCAAAACCTAACCCAGAACAATCTAGGCCAAACAGGAAATCCTACCTACTGGCTCACTCCCTTGTTGTCACACCCCTCGGCTACTACTTCGACCACTTGTCGGAATAAATCTACAAAGTCCTAAAGGCAAATCCTAGATTGTGGGTTCTCTTCCTTCAATAACCTCATATCGATCAGTTATAGTCACTCATTTCCCGTCTCTTCCGTCATCCTTCAAGGGAACTCACCACAAGCTGTAACCCCGTCACTCCAGGTCACCTAGGATAAGGCCTAACTACACCCCAAGATCTAACAACAAAGTAGGTGCAACACAACCAAGGATAGTAAAAATACCTGTCCCCACACCTGGTACCAACTGAATCTCCTGCTGAGTCATCGCAAACACTCGGGCCTGAGGTCCTGAAGATCTACCATGGCCTCCCACACCGCTCGTGGCACTACCACCTCCTCTGGTGCCGGCTGTCCCTGACACTGACGCTGTACTCCGTCCGGGCTCCGCTGATCCTCGACCTACACCACCTTCCTGTGGTAACAGTGGACACTCACGTCGGAAGTGACCTTGCTCTCCACAGTAAAAACACACATCCCGACCTGGTCCACCACTCGATCTTCCTGTTGAAGCTGCAAAAACACAACCTCCTTAGCATCACGGAAAGAACGAGGGTAATACAGATCTAGGAACCTCTCCCGAAACGTCTCCCAGGTCACTGTGTGGGCGTCCCAACCAGACAACTCGAGGGTATACCACCACTCGTACGCCGCACCGTCCAGTAAAAAGGTAGCCAGTAACACTCGATCCTCTGGTGGGCAATGCATTACTGCAAAAATCCGCTCAAGTCTCGGGATCCACCTTTGGGCCTCCTCAGGATCTGCCCCACCACTAAAAGTCGTAGCCCCGAGCCGCTGGGCTCGCTCAATCGTAGCACTCTCTGTCCCTCTCGTCGCTTCGTCTTCAGGTCGTGGAGGGGGTCCACGTCTCGTAGGCATAGTCAACCGCACGCTGAAAGAGGCATAGAAACAGTCAAACAACCTAAACACAACCTCACAAACCGACAAACCTATGCTCTGATACCAATTTTCAGGACCCACCTCGGTTTCACCCCGAAATCCGAGGTAAATCCTGCTCCCGTCTTACACCCCGACACAAAAACCAAAGTAACCTCACGAAACACCATCAAAATACATGCCAGACGCAGGAGAAAAGTTAAACATCCCGAAGTCAAGCCTATACAGAGCATAGTACCAAATACAAAGGAAAGAAAACCGATAAATACGATACACGCACAACGGAAAATTTTAAGCATTCCGGGGTCACTCTCGAGCATTCTATGCCTCAGACGTTGCCTCGACGCCGACCCCCGCGCTAGCTCCACGACCTGGAGGGAAATTTAAAACAGAAGGTGTGAGTGGACCATAAATAAAAGAAGAGTTTCCAAAAACCATTTCATAAGAAAACCAGGGTTTTAGCCCTCCGTTTTAAAACACACATGCATAACCCATTTACTGAAAACAGTTATAAATCACATAAAGGTCTTCATAAAAACAGAATTGAAAGCAGTTACAGGAATCACGTCATAAACATCATAAAAACATATCATAAAACATAAGTCTCAAACAATCATTATCTGATCAAACCTGCTGGACCTATCCGAGTCTTTAAACTCCCGAGTCTTTAAACTCAATAGGCCTACGGGGGAAATATCAATATATCCGAGTCTTTAAACTCCTGAGTCTTTAAACTCAATAGGCCTACGGTGGAAATATCAATATATCCGAGACTTTAAACTCCCGAGTCTTTAAACTCAATCTGCGTCTTTAAACCCAATCCGGGCCCGTCCCCCGTCAAACAAAATATCCGGGTCTTTAAACCCAATAACCAGATCCATCAAATCCAATCCAAAACCATTTGAAAGCCATTTCTAAATCCATATCCAAACCCGAATTCGAAATCACCGGTCTAATGCCCTTCCGGCATCCAGAACCGTCATTCCGAACCCAAATCCGGAATTCCACTTTCCAACTTTAAAACCAAATTCCGCTTTCCGAAATCCGATTCTAAAACCGAAAACGTTGATCATCGAAATCACGTTCCAAAATCCCTTGATAATCATTGAAAATCACTTATCATTTGAAATCCCAAAACTATAGCATCAAAATCAGAATCCAACCTTTTCTCGTAAAACGTGCTGAAAACCGTATTTTCTCAAAAACAGTGCAATTATGTAAAACCAACACCACATATTCAACCATCATGAAATCACACGTAAAACCATAAAACAATTATAGAGAAACAGTTATGCATGCTCGAGTTTAGAGAAGGGGTCCACTCACAGTCACTGGCACGTCACTCGCGCCCCGTACGTCCCGTACGTTCCTCAGCTTCCTCGGGAAGTCCCGATCCTGTCACAAGTCAGCAAAGTACGTCACTAACACATCTACTAAGACTCTCCTAATTTTCCCCAAAAATCCCCGGATCCTAAACTTAACGAATCGGAGCCCTAAACCTTTAACCTCTCGGAACTAACCTCAAACGACGTCCGAATAACCCGAAACCTATTCCACTAGACTCGTTACAACCTCTAGACCAAAAACGTAGTTGGCACTTTCCCCAGAAACCACCTCACGCGCCTCCACGCGTCGCCCAAAGTGGCTGCGCGTGGGCCTCATGCGCCTGCTACAGTGTCATCGTCAACCTCGGTCCCAGCGGTCCAGACCGGTTCAGCCAAACCGAACCGGCGTGACCAATTCTCTTTCAATCCTTCACCGTTTTCCTCCCTTTCTTCACCAATCTCACCGTCCAGTCCTAAGCAACCTATTCCCCTCACTCTCACACCTCCACACAGCCTATAACCCGTCGTCTTCAACCTCGAATCAAAACTTGAACAGTCCCCTGTTTCACAATCCGGCCACACAAGTCCTCCCCCGTCACGGTGGCGACACTAGACCACTCCTAGGACCTCACTGAGTCTCACACAACTCAATAAAAACCTTGACTCATGCTCAAAACCCACGACTCACCGTTTGAATCAAGGGGGCAAAACAAAGCAAGCAAAGGAAAACAGAGAAATTACATGTGCTCAGGCCACCGCCGTGAGCTCAGCTGTGAACACACGACTCCTCTCGCCCTCCTCCGTCCTCTTGAGACCTCCATTAGCCTCGATTGCTCACCTTCACGACAACATCACCACCTAAATCCCTCTCTGTTCTCTGGTTTTCCCGTGAGCTCACACCTCACACACACACGAACACTTCACCTCCCAACCTTCTCACTGTCTTTCTCTCGATCTCTGGTCACTCCTCACTCACCAGGACACACAAACGCCCACGGTCAACGTCCAATTTCTCTCAATCTCACCCTCTGCTTCTCACTTGTTCGAACACACACACACACACACGGGCACACACAACACAAACCGTTTAATTGAACCGTGAAAAATCCTAGAAACCTCTAACCCAACCCCACGTGTCACAGCCCTGTGGTCCCAAACCAAAATATCCCCATCTCCACTATACACTTGTCCTGATCCCATTTTCACAAATCTCAATGTGCAAATGAACAAAATACCCCTCATTTGAGTCAAAATTACAATTATGCCACTACCTTTCTAGAGCCGTATCTTACTCACCCTAGGTCCGATGAACACGTGCGGCCTGTCGTTGAACTCAGGACGACGAGATATACTTAACGGTCCTAGGTCAACGTGTCAAAACTCGATCGTACGAAAAGTCAACTCTCCCCCTTATTTTAACCAAATTACGGTAATGCCCTCAACCTTCCGAACATCATAACTTCCTCCTCGGATGTCAGAATCGGGCGTGCCACCTGTCTACGGATTCGTGACGTCCCGAACTACGTCACGGTCACTGGTCATTACCCAATTGACCGCGCAAACTAAAATTCAACTATTTTCCCAACTAGGGGCAAAATCGTCATTCTACGCTAACAGACCTATCGTAAACAACTAACCACCGATTAAGCTCACTAATCCTTCACTAAACACCTTCTTAACCCTAATTTCCAGGACGGGTCCTTACATGTTAGGCCCAGGATAAACTTGACCCGAGGATAAGGGGTAATGGGACTTAGAGGAATTCCAGAATTGGTTTAGTGTGTGTTGAGAGATCCTGAATAGGATGTGGGTTGCCTAGGGGTGTTTGCTAGGTGACCGGATATGCCAGTAGTGGCATTGTTGTTAGTGAATATTGAATTCAGACTCGAGAGAAGTCGAGCTATTGGATTTGGATTGGTTTAGGACTCGGGATGAGTCATGATGTGATATGAGGGCTCGGGATGAACCAGGAAAGATGGAAAAGGGGGTTATGGTTGCACATAACGAGTAACGGTTCATGTGGGAACCCGAGGTGTGAAAATGGATGTGAATTGAATCTCCATGATTGTTGTTGGAGAGGTTGTCTGAATTTCGGGGACGAAATTCTTTAAGGGGGGAAGGTTGTAACGACCCGGAAATTCGAAAAAAAGGAAAATTTGGAAAATTTGAAGGAAATGACGATTTTGCCCCTGATTATAAGGGCCGAAAGTTGACTTTTTGATTGAGACCTTGTTTGGACTTTTCGGAAGGACCAATGGATAGGTCTCGGGACGCTGAATCCGTAGACAGGCGACATGCGTTAATCGGAGTCCGAATGGAAAAGTTCTGGATTGAGGAATGTTAGGGGCATTTTGGTCATTTGTGTATAGAAGGGTAAAATGGTAATTTTGGGCAGTGGGGTGAATTATGAACGGTTACTTTGGCTGAATCAGCTAAATTAGATAAGGATGGGTTACTTGGTGACACTTGTCACCATATTTTCAAACTTAGTGGCTTTGAATGCCTAGCACAAACAAAACAACCCGCCCAAATCCCCTTGTTTAATTTTATCAAATTGATCGGTGAAGGAGGCCAACAGATAACACCTGAGACGGTAAGAGAAAGCCACAGAGAAAACGAGTGAAAATGAGAGGAAAATTGAGAAAAACAGACCCGTAAACCCGAAGACCCAAACCCGTGGAAGCCTTAATCGTCCAAAATTTGAAATTGAAGAATGGTACTGCAATGATTCAAATTGAGCTTCAAGTGAGTCTTCTGGGAGCTAAACGAATCGAACCAAATCAATTGGGAAGGAAATTGATGGAGATTTGACGGAGAACAGACCCTGTGACATCCGTGAGTTTTGGAGGTTGAGTTCGAGTAATTGGAGGTAAGCAATCTTGAAATTATTTTCGAATTCGTGTTTAGAATGGAAAGGGGATGCTTCTTGTGTGATTAATTGATTGAAACAGCTTGCTTTTGGGTAGAACCCGATTTAGAACCCGTCGGGAATACCCTTAGAGTCGAATGATTTGAGGTCTAAATTCATGAAATTGAGTTTACCGATCCTTAATTCAGCTTGATTAGATGAAAATAAGTGAAAGAAATGAAGCAATTGGGGTCGAATTGATTGAGAACGGATCGGGTTGCACCGCGGGTTGCAGACCTGTTTACCAGGCTTTCGGGTTGGGACGATGAATTGTATGGGGTACTGTTCATCGGCGCGTGAGTCCACGCGCAGCCAGTGTAATCGGCGCGTGAGGGCGCGTGGCTGACTTTCTGGGGAAGTGTTCAACATATGTTTTCATGTAATCGATGTAACGAACATTTTGGCGTTGGTTTCGAGTCGATCGGACACCGTCTCGATAATGTTTCGAGGGTCCGAAGGATTATGTTATGTTTTAAATTAATCTTTAATTCCCAAAAAATTGTGGGAAATTAATATACTATTATTGGATTCATTAGTGACCCATAATGATGTTGTTTGACAGGATTCAGAATTTCCGGAAATTACGGAAACACTTGCAGCTCGGAAAGCAAGCGGGTTGGCCTGTGTGTGAGTGGACGTTTGATTTATAAATCGTTATGCATGCATAGTTAAATGTTTTACATAATTGATTACTTGATTTGAATTGCAGTGATGTCCTGTTGATGTGGCATGATTATTTGTGATTTAATGATTATTTTAATCGGTCTTTTGGGCGCGTTTTACGAGGAACGTGCAAATGATATTTTGGGCTAGGCCCAGAGTCAAAATGATTTCAAAATGAATATTTTGACTTAATTGATGAGTTAAGGATGATTTCTGGATTATTTTAATGTTTTCAAATGAGATTTTACGGATTTACGTGTAACAATGATATTCAGGGCTTGATACCCGGTTGAGAATGATTTGACTTGATTTGAAGTCACGGATTTGATTGAAATGTTTTGGGATGTAATCCCGGATGGTTTTCATTGTGATTGTGATTGTGGATACCTAGACGGTCGGAGCTAGGGGATCACCTAGACGACCGAAGCTTGGGGGATATGATGGTATGATTATAAGATGTTATGGTAAGCTAGCTTCTCGGATGCGACTGAGCCTGGATGTACCACCCGAATGTGTCTGAGCCTGGGGATGTGTTCGCCCAGATGTGATTGAGCCCGAGGGTTGAGCCCAGAGGTGTCTGATCCCGAGAGTGTGGCTGGATATTGGCCTACGCGTAGTGCGAATGTGATTACGTGATTGTTTGTGCACTTATGAATAGTGCAGATTGATTGATTGATTGATTGTGCACTTGTGAGTAGTGCTGCTTGATGTTGATTTGGACTGCGTACTAGTATTGAGTACGGGTTCTGGTCTGTGTGGCCAGGTGATTATGTTTTCCTATGTTTTGGCTTGAGAGCCGGAATTTGACTTGTTATGTGATTAGGCTGAAAAACTGGTGGTTGTTATTCATATGTTTTTTCCTATGCATGCATGGTTCGATAAACTGGAGGGTAAATGATGTGTTTCGAAACGTATTTTAAATGATATTATTTTTGTCCACTCACACCTTTGTTTTTGATGACCCCCAGGCCGTGGCATGACGTTCGGGGCTGATCGAGAGGCGGAGGCATGAGCAGAAATCAGTGCAGTTATCCCTGGTTTGACATGTGCTGAAGGGTAGTTTCAGACTTCAGTTGACTTGCCAGACGGGAGCAGGACCGGGCACGGTTATCAATGTCCAGTTGGGACGGGTCATGTCAAGGCATATATGTCAATTATGATTCCCCTCCATTATACGCTACTTAGAGCCCTTGACAGCTGATCTCATTAACGTTATAGGTGCAGATAATCATTTTGATGAGACAGTCTTCTCGTCGTTAGGGGGAAAGAAGAACGTCAGCTTTCCTAAAAAACGACATGAATTGACGTGGAACAACCCCACTATGTCTCATCTTGATCCTTGAACCTCACAAAATAAGAATGAAGTGAGGATAATTCTAGATTTACATAGTGTAGTTAATAATATGTCAGACACTTTCTCTGATCTAGCTAAAGTGACGAGATCACATATACCTGTTGCAAATGTGCTTGCAAGGATAGACGTCCTAGTAGGACGTGTCGTCTTAGATGGTTGAGTCTTCCTAGACATACGAGGTACAGCTATGGCGGATAACCAGTCATTGTCCCTGTCCAGAAGCGAGGCAGACTAATAGGCTTGAAGGATTCACATCCCTAGAAGAGGATATTTGGCACAATTAAATCCTTTAGGTATATAAATATCAACTTATCCATCTCATGAGATAATTTCAGATTATGAGTCTATCCTAGAAGAGACGGCATTGGGGGACGCTCCAACGTTTGAACCCACTCCCGAAAATAAAGAGATCTCAGTAAATTATGCATGCTTATATGAGATATGGAATCAAAATGATATTATCACTGATGATTTATATGTATTTGCGATAGCTACGAAAATAATGACTAGTGATGAAATCGAACCTCACTCAGTTGATGAATGAATGCCAACACAGAGAAGACTAACCAAAATGGAAAGAGGAAATTCATGTTGAATTACATTCCTCAACAAAAAGAAAGGTGTTTGGACATGTAGTTCCCACACTTACCCATCTTAAACTTGCAGGATTTAAATGGGCAGCCATAAGAAAGCCTAATGGGAAATATGATATTGTGAGATACATAACTCATTTAATTGTGCACAGACTTCTCAAACGCCCTAAGATTGATTACAAGGAGAAGTATTCACCCATAAAAAACGACACAACGTTCTACTACCTTATTAGTTTGATAGTGTCAGAAAAATCGAGTATGCAGCATATAGACATTGTTATTGGTTTTCTCTATGTGGATCTAGATATAGAGATATATTTGAAAGTTCCTAAAGGACTAAAAATACCTTATGCAAATAGCTCTATACCTCGGAACACGTCCTCTACTCATTTGAGGTGTTCACTTTACAAATTGAGATAATCCGGACAGATGTGGTATAACCGTCTAAGCGAGTACTTGATCAGAGTGGGATATATAATAATGAAGAATACCCATGCATCTTTATTAAGAAAACAAGTTCCAAGTTTGCTATTGATTGGTACTCTAGAAGAAACCAAAGAAACTTCTAAGTACCCGAAGTTAGAATTTGAAATGAACATCCTTGGGAGAACGAAGTTTTGTCTCATCCTAGAACTCAAGTACCATGCATATGATATTTTAGTCGATCGATCGAATTACATCCAAAAGATGTTGATATTACATCTAGAAGATGTTGAGATGCTTTAATGAGTATAAAGAGAAACCTTCAAACATGCCCATGATCATCAGTAATCTAGGTCCTAAAAAGGACCTGTTTTGTCTAAAAGATGATAATGAAGAGATAATGAGAGAAGAAGTTCCATATCTAAGTGCAATAAATGCATTGTTATACTTGATTCAAATGCACTAAACTGGACATTTCATTCATTGTGAACTTGATAGCTACATTTAGCTCCACGCTAGCACGCTGCCACTAGAATGGAATAAAAAATATTTTCTAATTCCTCTAAGTTATGTCAGATATAGGCTTATTATATCCCTATGCTTTCTAGGAAAGAATCAAACCCCATTAATTCTCGGAATGGTGTGTTGCTTTATTGGGTATGCTGATACAGGTTACCTATCATACCTATATAAGGCATGTTCCCAAAATAGTTATGACTTTGTCATTGGGAACACAACAACATCTTAGAGGTCTACGAAATAGACCCTTTTTGCTACCTCTTCAAATCATGCAGAGATTCTAGCTCTTCATGAGGTAATTCGTGAATGTCTATGGTTGAGAGCCATTGCAGGGCATATTCGAAGTACTTGTGAACTGTATTCCACCGATAATGAACTAACAATTATCTAAAAAGATAATGCTATCTGCATCGAGCAGATGAAGATCGATTTCATTATAGAAGACAACAAAAAGTCATTACCTAATGCAACATTCCATAACCATGTTCATGGTATTGGCTTGTGTAGATGGCTAATCTACCTAGTTCTTAATTTTTAGGGGAGTCGATATTAGGGGGAATATCCCAAAGCATACTAAGAATAGTAAATCATATTGCGTATCTCGAATTGTACCGAGTATCTTGAAGTATACCGAGTATCCCGAAGTATACTGAGTATCCGGAAATATACTCACATGATCATTGTGCACTTTTTTTTTGCTACGACCAGGGTTATTTTGTCCCATTCGATTTTGTTACCTAGCTAGGTTTTAACAAGACACACTTTTGATACTGTCATCCCATTAATAATGCATCATGAAAATGACATGATCCGACTCATATGCATTTGATCATCTTTTCCCTTCGACTATAGGTTTTTCCCACTGGGTTTACCAGATAAGGTTTTGGTGTAGCAACTTTAATGCATTCTATCTCAAAGACGTATTATCTACCCTTATTCCAAATGAGGCGACTTCAAATACCTCAGGAGATTCCAATACGATCACTATCTACACACGTTGCACTTTTTTTTCTTTGACTAGAGTTATTTTTATCCCACTTGGTTTTTGTTACCTAGTGATAGGTCATAATCTATGCATGTTTTATCCATTATTTAATGCCTTTTTGCTATGTTTTGTTAATTATTCATTCTATGCAATTGGAGAAAATAATATATTTTTTGAGAAATGTGTAGATCAAATAGAGCTTGGTACTATGATAATTTGAGCGAAAGAATCACCTAAATCGGAGTTAAAATGAAGAAGTTATGAAAGAAAGAAGATTGAAAAAGCAATTCGGTGGCTATCCACCGAATGAATAAATGGGCATGCAGGTTACTGTAATGTTGGACCTAATCGGTAAGCACCGACTGATTTCCCTTTGCCTTATGCGGCGCGCGCATGCTGAAGCAGTGTCTCGATTAGGTGCGCGCCCACCGAAGCTTCCAACAGCAACCAAGCCCCTTTGACCAAGGGTTGACTGAGCCTTTGACAGCCTGATTTCGGTGGCTGACCACCGAAAAGTCTCCTGAAGATTTAATTCCAAGTTTTAGGCCTTTTTTTAGGATAATTCCAACTTCCTTTCACACCTAATCTCCATATTATATAGGGATTTTAGTCCTACTTTCTTTTATATTCTTATTTTCAATTCCTTTACTTGTAGGAAAGGTTTTAATTAGATTTATTAATTAATTAGGAAGCCTTTTCCTTATAGAATTGGATTAAAAACTCCTATTTTAAGAGGATTAATTATTCTCCTATAAATAAGGGTATTAGGATTTATGAAAGGGAAGGGGGGGGCCGAATTTACCTCTTGAAGGTCCCTAAAACTCTATCAAAATTCGTACTTCAATTCATGTTCTTAGTTTAGAGTTTTGTAATCTTAATTCAAGCACTAATTACAATTCAAGCATCTTAATTCAGCAAGTCTACTTTGAGTAAGGGTGGCAATTTTTGACACGACCCGATACACGACTCGAAACCCGCACGAAATTTATGCGGGTTAACCCGCACGATTAAAATTTCGGGTCATTTTCGGGTCAACCCGTTATGACCCGTTTATTAAACGGGTGGGTTTCGGGTCAACCTGTTAACCCGTTTAATAACCTGTCAACCCATTTAATAAATGGGTAGATTTCGGGTTAGCAGGTTAACCCGTATATTGGCTTATATATTGACCCATTTAATAAATGTGTCATTACTAACCCATATATCTACCCATTTACTACATAAATATCTATTAAATTTTATAATTTAAATAGGTTAAACATGTTAAATGGGTTAAACGGGTCAAACGAGTCATAGGTTAATTGGGTTTTGAGTATGACCTGTTTATTAAATGGGTTAAACGGGTTAAACGGGTTACACGGGTCATTAACAGGTCGGGTTCAGGTTGGACATTCTTGACACGATTATTAAACAGGTCGGGTTCGGGTTGGGCATAAATGGGTAAAACAGAATTCATGACACGACACGAACCCGACACGACACGACCCATTGCCACCCCTAACTTTGAGGGAGTTTTCCTTTATCTCTTTTATTCATTTTCCTTTTATTATTTCCTCCTTTATTTATGTTTATGCACCTTTTAATTATGTGTGGAGTGAGCCTTAGCGGGACCCCTGCACGGGCACTTAATTCAGAAAATATGCATAGTAATCTAATCAAGGAAATCTAACGGAACTATAATTGGTAAAGGTGGATAGAAACCCTAGCTTGACTTAGTTAGTTAATCTTAGTTAATTTACTTACGTTCATTCAACGTGACAACCTCCCATATTTGCATTTTAATTGCTCCACTTAAGTCAATTGAGTTAAAGGAAATTGGATATCATTGAGCAAGTTTCCGTGGGATCGACCTTTGCTTGCATCTATACTATCTACATGTCTTGTGCGCTTGCAAAGTTTATTATACGTAGTGCTTAGTAAAATCTCTACCAAGTTTTTGGCGCCGTTGTCGGGGACTTGTTCTTCAACGGTGTCCATTTTATTTGATTCCTTTGACTAAGTGGTTTTTTGTTTGTATATAATTTTTTTGGTTTTCTTTTCGTTACGTGTCTAAGTACCATGGAGCCGTGGAATTCTAATTACTATCCTCAAGGTTGGGCCTACGATCCATATGCACACATTCCTTCGGTTCCACGTAATCAGGGGGGATGGGCATACCCCCAAGATTGCATGTACATGCCTGAGCCTTACAATCATCCCTATATGGAGCCATACCACCACAGATGGAGTGAACCAGAACCAGCACCGTACACATGGAATCCTCCTCCTTTGGATCCTAGGCCTGCCCGTCCTCAAAAAACACTCAGGGATGCACTAAACGAGGCCCGATCTCAAAGAACACTCAGGGAAGTCCTCTTAGAGGACAAAGAACTAGAGCACGTTCGACTGAAACTTCTTTGGGAACCCGATTGGGACGATGAGGATAATGATGTGTATGTTCCCTTGCCACCCACTGACATCACCAATGAATGCACCTCGGATCAAGCTCTTAATGTTCATGAAATTGAACCAAACCCGCAAGCATTGCACCAAGTTTTGGCTGAGGTGCCCGAAATTCCAGCACCTATCCTTGAGGTCCCTAAAATTCCAGCACCTATCCTTGTTGCCTTAACTTCTCAAGCACCTCTTATCCTTACTTTTCCAGGGCCTTCGTTATCCTTATCTTCACTATTTAAGTTCCTTACTTAACTTAGGTGTTTTTGACAGAACCCACCCCCAATCCCCCGGAATTAAGGGCTAAATCCTGCTCCCGTCTAACTTACGCATGACACGAAGGCTAAACCGACGTCCAACCTCCACGTGACACGTAAGTCGGATAAGGGATTCTCGATCCGACCGTCCTAAAAGTAACCAGACTTCCCAGAATGCACCGAATCTACTGTGGATCGCGGGTGTGATGTCCCCGTCTCTCTCGACCAACAGCCCGCACCGCAGCAACCTGGAGGGTTACGAAACACGAAGAGACTGTGAGTGGACAAAAATAAAGTATAAATGTAAAACAGTTCATAAAAACACAAGTACATTTATACCCTTCATGTAAAAGCTTATGCATGCATATCACATGTATGTCATAAAACCATTCGATATCTAGGTTAAGCAAACCATGTAATAAAAACCGAACACATTTTTCCTTTTTCTCAAATCCCGGGCCTCGGCCCCAAACTATCGAAAACCATATCATCTGGGCAAAGCCCAAAACATCGGAAAACCATTACTGAAAATCATCATCATCAAAACTCAGTGAAATCCAACACATTTGAAACCACATATTCAACCATCGAACCTGTTGGATCTATCCGAGTCTTTAAACTACCGAGTCTTTAAACTCAATAGGCCTACGGGGGAAATATCAATATCCGAGTTTTTAAACTCAATCCGGGCCTTTAAACCCAATTCGGGCCCACCCCCGTCATAATCATATCCGGGTCTTTAAACCCAATAACCAGATCCAGCAAATCCAATCCAAAACTGTTTTCCATTTCCGAATCTGAATCCGCAATCTCATCAGGTTACCAGATCCAAACCCAGAACTCATATCCATATCCATTTCCAAATCCGAGTTCGAAACCATCATTCCGTAAGCTAGCATCCGGCATGACCATTCTGAACCCAACCCGGAAATCCATTTTCAAGTTCCAAACTGAATCCCGAATCGTCATCCGACAATCCGATTCTAAAACCCGAAATCTCGTTAATCAAAACCATTTTTTTCTGAACTGGGCTTCAAGCCCGAAATCACTTTTCCAAAATCCGTTTTAAATCTTTGAAATCAAATCATATTTCAATTCCTGAAATCAAATCGTTTAAAACCATGGTCAAATCACAACATTATTCGAAATCTCGTAAAACGTGAAAAACCGTAAATACCTTAAAAACCATGCAAAATCGTAAACTATCAAGATCATAAATCAAATCATAGATTCACGTATAGAAAACATATAAAAACATATATGCATGCATAAGTTCGAAAGCAAAGTCCACTCACAGACCATTTTGTCGCTGCCTCGATACGTGTGCGCTTACGCCGTTCTCGGCTAATCCGCTATCATTGGCTTTCTTGATCCTGTCCAAATCCCACAATAAGGTCACTAAGTACTTCACAATGATCATACTTAAGCCTCGTAATTTTCCAGTATTTTTAACTATTTTTAACCGAGGCCTAAAACCTTCGGACATCTCCAAACATATCGAGACGATGTCCGATCGTCTCGAAACCAGTTTTAAAATGTTCGTTACATTGATTACATCATTTCATATGTTGAACATTTCCTCAGAATCGGTGTCACGCGCCAACACGCGCCGCCCAATGGGGCTGCGTGTGGGCCTCACGCACCTCAGCACAGTTATCTTCAACCTCTCGCCGAACCGAGTCCAGATTGGTTCGGTTCAGCCTGGTCCAGCCAAACCGACGGGGCGGTTCTTCCTTGTTTTTCCATCTTTTTCAGTTCCGTTTAGCCCACTAATTTCGTCCCAAGCTCTACAGATGTTCTAACTAACTATATCAAGAAATTAGGTCCAATTCGATACCTGTCCGATCAATCCTTCGAACCATCATTCCTTCTCCACTGTTTCCATGGTCTCAGTCTTCCCTGTCAATAAAGGTAATCAATAATCACGAAATTATGATGAACCATTTCTGAAACTAACTGAACCGTTCCCTGTAAACAAAACTTACCACCGCCGCGGGCACCACCACACACGTCTGAGTCCTTTATCCAACACCCCTTCACATACTATGGCTAAAGACGGGGTTTGCAGGTGACTGCATATACTTGGGAGTCACGGGTCGCACAGAGTTTCCCTTTTTTTTTGGTTTTACAACCGCCACCTACGATGGTCTTCACGGTAGCACCACCCTCTCACCATCGAGTTCCTCCACTTCCAACACACACTACTGTCACCTAAGGATGATTGGCTTATTTTTCATGGTTCATGCACACCTCCCAACCTCAGACACTCTGTTTTCCCGGTTTTTAACCCGTGTTGTTCTTCAGTTTTTAAAAACAGCAGGGCAGTCTTCCAACGTTCCACCACCATCTAGACCCAGCCACGTGTCACATCTCTGTGGCGCCATCTCCAAGTAACAACCAAGTGTCCATTTCTTAGTGGGCACAGATCCCTAGGCACATAATTGACCAAAAGGACAAATTACCATTTTGCCCTTCGTACTTCTAGATTTGTAACTTTACCGTCTGACGTTCGATGAAGGCATGCCACCTGTCATTGTACTTAGGAGATCGAGACCTTCCTAACGGTCCTCAAAATTGGTGAAAAGTCCAGGTCATTTGAAAAGTCAACAAATCACCCTTTTTTAACGACATTACCAAACTACCCTCAAACTTCCGAACGTCACAACTTTCTCCTCGGATGTCGGAATTGGACGTGCCACCTGTCTATGAACTCGTGACGTCCTGAACTATGTCACGATCATCAATCAAAGTCTTTTTGACCACCCGATCGAAAAGTCAACATTTTGCCCAATTCTAGGGGCAAAATTATCTTTTTGCACCGTCCGACCGTAATTACCCAACTAATCATCGATTATCTTCTCTAATCCGTCATTAACAACTAATCTAATCCCGATTCCCAGGACAGACTGTTACAATCTACCCCCTTAAAGAATTTCGTCCTCGAAATTCCGAATCCCGTACTTCTGTAATTAACTAGGGGTAAAATCTACTGATCTCTCACCTGGGTTTCCTTCCTGGTGTCCAACACTTACCAACTCGACTTACTCTGATGGTGCCCTAATCTGTCACCACATCTCATCAAAGGTATCAACTCAGTCCGCTTTTTTCTTTCTGGAAATCATCCCAATCGTACCGGGATCATCAGAAAATCCATCGCATTCCCGCGATATTTCTAAGATCACACCAGCCGACATGGCTATACTAGCCCTAGGTATGCCACGACACCATAACCAACAATTCAAATACTTTTGACTCTTTCTCGAGTCGAGCGTATCTCGTACCAATGTCCTAATATCTCTCGCAAGTTTTGCTAACAACAAACACCAATCTCAAGTACATCTATTCAAAACGACCTCTACCGGTCTCAGTACTCCTATGGAGTAAAATTCGTATCACGATCCACTCTACTTCCGTCAGCGTTCCACACCGACCTCACCGGAGTCACGACATACTCGTCTATACCCTTACTTTAACCAATCATTACACCTGTAGTTCCACTAACCACCAACAGGATCAACCTGTGGTAGCACCATCCATGTCCCACACTAGTTGTCTGCAACCGGACCTTACCACAAACCTGTCAAACTGTGATTACACACCTCAGTATCAGAGTCTCATCAGCCACTCATGGCTCTGAGCATCTAGCTCAGGTCAGTAATCATCAACAGATCACTCTGGATCACCAGATCCAGTCCACAGGCTCTGTCAAAATCCATTATATCGAAACTACGCTGATCATTCATCGGTCCATAACATCCCTCGGCACTAAGCTGATCACCAACATCTCTACCAGAGCATCACGATGCACGTCCAAGGCATCAGAATGGTTCCAATCACTGAATAACCAGTACGCACACATTCCAAGGACATTCACCACTTACCACTAACCGGAACCACGGTGCATACCACCACACATGCGTAAGGACAACCCTATGAACTTTAAAGAAACAAAGATATTGTAGAATACCTCAACCACAGCTCATAAAGTATATCCTCACGTACTTCCAACGTTATTCCATGGTACGTCCACTACTCGATTATTGTGGCATCAGCTACGCTCTCTGACACCCTAACTCCAACCAATTAGTATCCTAGTGTATCCGTCACCCTCACAATGTAGCTCCAGGATACACAAAATCTCCTCGTGACCCTACTAAATACCACCAGATGACGAGCCAATCCTGTTTCCCCTTGCAGTCCATTGGTCCTATCGGACCTCTAGGCTAGACTATACATTTTCCGGGGAAATCCAACTCAAGTCCCGTAAGCGTCTCCCGGTCTTCTGGGTCTCCGGACCAATGAAAACTAAGCACATTCATTTCAACTACGACTATAGGGCAAACCCAGTACAAAGTTTAAACCCCATAACATAAGTATGCGAGACGGACCACACGTGTCCTGCACACCTCCATGATAGTCAAGATATTCACCTTCTGATCCACAATAGCTCAAACCTGAACTAGAAACAATCCTATTCCGATCCACGAACTTTTAAGTGGATCCCACCTCACCATACAACTCTTACCGTCAAACCATCATATCGATCCAACAATACCACATATCTAGATTGTGGGTTGTCTTCAATAACCTCATATCGATCAATGACACTTACTCCTTCTTACTTTCCTTTCGTCATCTTTCAACGAAATACACAATGGTCCTCAACCATGTTATCACAATGACCATAATCCATCTAATACCACTTCCTAACACTTGCGACACTCGGCGTCCAAGTCCTCTTTCCTACTCCTGAACCTAACTACAAATATCCACGATTAAGGGGGGTCACACATCCTGTCATCCTAACACTGAGTTTCCCAACTCAACTCCAGAGTACCTACCACACAACCTAATCACCACCTCGGAACCAGACACAATATCTCATTTTCTCAAGCTCAACATCTTCTGATTCCGAAATTCCACTACGATTCTTCATCCTCAAATATACCACCTCTGGACTACCTGTCCAAACGTCAGTTTACTTACTACCCTAAGGCAGTCCACAAGTCCTATGGATCATACCCACGTATCCATAATCAACTCATCTCATCGACCACTCGCCGGTCGGTTATCCCTGTTTATACACATCCAAGCAGGTATCAATCTTCACTCATTGCATTCCAACCCTTCCGAGGTTTAACTCCGGGCACCTGCTAGAAAAAAATTCACCAACTCTCAAAATCCTCAATCACTAACCTCAGACTCCCCAAGTACCACCCTCAAAGTCGCCACTCACCAAGTGCCAACCTCGGCATCAGCCGACATATGCTAACACAACAGGGGAAAGTCTACTAAAACAATCTCACGAGCGGTCAACCCTGATCATACAGACCTAGCCCGATCCAATACGAGGCATAGGTCCACCATGCTTCCGCTGCGCTACTCTTATCAGACTCACGGTATCCTTACCGTTCATCCCAACCATGACATACCCATGGTCATTACCTATACCCATTCAGTTAATAATTCCTGCCAGACACTGGCACCTCACCACCAGCTACAACCTCAATTCACGCTGTGCCCATCGTACCAAGTCAAGCCTCTCGGCCCGTGGTACATCCTCTCCTACCTCGGCTCACAACATACCAGTCTTAAATCTCTACACAAACCAAGCCGAGACCCTCAATCTATGCTTGGGTCGGAGGAGTTCACACCCCTCATAATCCCACAACGTAAGGTAACCAACTGCTCAACCACACCACCATCTCATTGGACTCGTCTAGAGTCATCTACTAAGCATTCACTCCCTCGGCTGCACCTAGCAGCGCCATCTCCAATCCGGCCGTAAATCGGCCCAACCATAACAACGTCCTAACCACAACCCTTAACTCACAAGTTCCAAATGAAACACTTACTCTGGGGTTTCTCATCAGAGTACGTACAATCCCAACTAGTCCTCCCAAACCGGTCAGCCCAACGAGGTTTCTCAAATCATCCTCGCCCTACGGGTTATCCAAACCCGCAACAGTCACTAGTGTACAACCATCTTACCACTCTGGTCGTCACGCCCGACTAAGACCATCCCGTATCACCAACAGCAACCAATATCCAATACTAGAGGAATTCCATCAAACCCACAAGGTAGTTTCCAATCGAGGCACAAATCCAATCTCCACCAAAAGGACCAAAGGGTCACCAATCAATACTACCGCCTTCCAGCCGCCAATCCGGCCTAACATGCCACCGTCAGCTGGCCTTCTCGGCTCACGTATACCACTAGCTCAACAGGCTACTCTTGGGCCCCATAGGACGACCTGCCTACTCAATCGTAGCTCACCAGCTACCATCCAGGGCAAACCTGTTAACATATCTACGACCCTATGGTCCAACCACCGAGCATCTCTAGTGCCAAACACCTTAACTTTTCGGCCCTATGCCGACAAACATCATACCCTGCACCGCGTATCGAGCGACTATCACCCTGGCACTAATAACCGCCACTAACTAACCCCAATGAACGTACTCTCACTATCGTGTCCAAGTTGATGACGGGTTGTTTCACGTCGAGACATCACATCCACAGTAGCATCACAACACCCAAGTCGACGAACTAACGACTCTGGGAACTCAACCTCGCGCAGAGCACACGAAACCTGCTCTGATACCAATTTGATAGGACCCACCCCTAATCCCCCGGAATTAAGGGCTAAATCTTACTCCCGTCTAACTTACGCATGACACGAAGGATAAACCGACGTCCAACCTCCACGTGACACGTAAGTCGGACAAGGGATTCTCGATTCGACCGTCCTAAAAGTAACTAGACTTCCCAGAGTGCACCGAATCTACTGTGGATCGCGGGTGTGATGTCTTCGTCTCTCTCGACCAGCAGCCCGCACCGCAGCAACTTGGAGGGTAATGAAAACATGAAGAGACTTTGAGTGGACAAAAATAAAGTATAAGTGTAAAACAGTTCATAAAAACACAAGTACATTTATACCCTCCATGTAAAATCTAATGCATGCATATCACATGTATGTCATAAAACCATTCGATATCCAGGTTAAGCAAACCATGTAATAAAAACCGAACACATTTTTTCTTTTTCTCAAATCCCGGGCCTCGGCCCCAAACCATCGAAAACCATATTTCAATTCCCTAAATCAAATCATTTGAAACCATGGTCAAATCACAACATTATTCGGAATCTTGTAAAACGTGCAAAACCGTAAATGTAACAAACCGTCCCGAGAGCCGGGATTAGTAGAGTGAATAAGGTGTGATTATTGAGGTTAAGCAGTGGGTAGGTGGTCCCGATGGGTCCATGAGCGTAGAATGACGATTTTGCCCTTGGTTCGGGCAAATAGTTGACTTGTAGTTGGGAGGTCGATTGAGTGTTGACCAGTGACCAGGACGTAGTTTAGGACGTCACGAATCCATAGGCAGGTGGCACGCCTGATTCCGACATCCGAGGAGGAAGTTGTGATGTTCGGAAGGTTGAGGGCATGACCGTAAAATGAGTAAAACAGGAGGGTATTTTGGTCTTTTTGGTTTCTAGGGATTTGTGCACAGAGGAAAGGAATGGACGGCTGGGATTGGGCCATGTGGAAGTGTGTGGAGTGGATTGTGACAGGTGGCATGTGTGTAGAGGATTCTGGTGGAATCCTGTGCATTCACGGCCCAATTAATTGGGGTGCACCCGTGCTGTGCATTCTTGTTCTTCGACACACAGAGAGAAACAGAGGGAGGAAATTGAGAGAAGTTGAGGATTGATCGTGGTAATTGACGAGTTCTGGTGAGTGAGGGAGGAACGGGAGACTGAAAGGGAGCTGGTGAGGCTGTTGAGAGGCACGGTGGTCGTGTGTGTGAGGGGAATGAGTCACGGGAATCTGGGAGGAAACAGAGAAGGTTGACGGCTTGTGGGGGGTGCTGTGGTCGTGTGCGGGTGTGTGCGACCTCAAAAGGAAGCTGAGGCGGCTCTGTGGACTCCACGGAACACGGCGGCGAGCACGGTTGTGGACGGTTGCAGGTAAGTCCAAATCTTCGTGTTTGTACCCTGTTTTCCCGTCGAGTTTTGAACTGCGAGTTGTGAGTCTAAGGGTGGAATCGAAGGTCATGGGCAGGTCTAGGGGACTCAGTGGAGGTCTGGCAGTCTAGTGGTTGTGTAGCCGTGACGGGGGGAGCACGGCGGAGGATGGCATGATGGAGGTGCTCTATGTCCTCTGTTTTGGCCGTGGGTTTCAAACGGCGAGTCGTCGAGCTTAGGGCTGAGTCGACAGTCCAGGAGGGTTGGTTGAGGTTTGGTAGAGTCCTAGGAAGAGGTTGGTGTAGCCTCCGTGAAGGGGGAAGTCGTGGGTGGCCGGGAAGGAAAACAGGGGTTTTTGGGTCGTTTGGTTCGAGCTTTAGTCGACGGGCTAGGGACGGTGTCGAGGTCTGAGGAGTTGGGGAATGGATAGCTTGGAACTGGACGATGAGATTGGTGAAGAAAGGGAAGGAAGTAGGGCAGGCACGGCGGTGAACCGCTAACGCCGGTCTGAGTTGCAGGTGACTGTGGCGAACCGGGTTGGCTCGAGGTAGCTGAGACACTGTAGCTGGCGCGTGAGGGCCACGCGCAGCCACTTTGGGCGGCGCGTGGGGGCGCGTGCGGCGGCGATGGGGAAAACGATCAACATGGATTTTGGTCTAGAAGTTATGGTGAGTTCAATGGAGTTGGTTTCGAGTCAATCGGAAGTCGTTTGAGTGTAGTTCCGCGAGGGTGAATGTTTAGGGTCCCGGGTTCTAGGCTTTCGGTTCGGGGAATTTTGAGGGAATTTAGGTGAACTTTCGTGAACGTGTTAGTAACGTACTTTGGTGATTGTGAACAGGATCGGGATTTCCCGAGGAAGCCGTGGAACGTGCTGGACGTTCGGGACGCGAGTAGGGCTCAGTACTGTGAGTGGACCCTTTCCTTAAACTCGAACATGCATAACTGTTTTCTATAATTGTTTTATGGTTTTAATTATGATTTTCTGTTTATCGAATATGACTGGTTGATTTTACATGTGCACGGTTTTCGAGGAAGTCCAGTTTTTAGCACGTTTTACGAGAAAGTGGTTGACTTCGGAAAGTGATGCTTTAGTTTTGGGATTTCAATTGATAAGTGATTTCTAAATTGGTTTTAAAGTGGAAAAGTGGATTCCGGATTTGGGTTCGGAATGACGGTTCTGGAAGCCGGAAGGGCTTCAGACCGGGGATTTCGGATTCGAGTTTGGATATGGATTTCCAGTGGTTTTAAAATGGTTCTGGGATTGGATTTGCTGGATCTGGTTATTGGGTTTAAAGACCCGGATATACGTGAAGGGGGACCGGCCGGATTGGGTTTAAAGACCCGGATTGAGTTTAAAGACTCGGGAGTTTAAAGACTCGGATATATTGATTTTCCCCCGTAGGCCTTGAGTTTAAAGACTCGGATATGATTAAGGCCTGGATTGAGTTTAAAGACTCGGGAGTTTAAAGACTCAGATAGGTCCAGCAGGTTTGATCAGAAAATGATGATATGATGTTATGATTTCTGATATGGTTTTATGATTCACATGCTGTGGTTTTTCTAACTGGTTTATAGTGTTTCTGTTTCTTATGATGCGGTTTATGGTAAATTGATTTATAACTGTGTTCATAAATATTGGTTATGCATGTGGTTTTCAAAACGGAGGGTTAAACTCGATTTTCGTGTAAAATGGTTTTGAACTCTTGTACTGTTTGGTCCACTCACATCTTCTGTTTTAAATTGCCCTCCAGGTTGTGGAGATAGCGCGGGGTCTTGACGTCGAGGCAGAGTCCGAGGCATAGAAGCGACGTGAGGGATCCCAGAATAACTTACAATCTTCCGTGTGCGTGTACTTTATTGGGTTTTAGTTCTTTGTATTTTGTACTAGGTTTTGTAAACGATAACGTCGGCATATTTTGTTTAATTACTCCTGCGTCTGACTGGATTTGAGTGAGTTTTACTTAGGTGTTGTGTCAGGGAGTCAGACGGGAGCGGGATTGACCTCGGGTTTCGGGGTGAAACCGGGGTGGGTCCTGACAGTAAATACCTAGAAAACCATGCAAAATCATAAAATATCAAGATCATAAATCAAATCATAGATTCATGTATAGAAAACATATAAAAACATATATGCATGCATCATAAGTTCGAAAGCAAAGTCCACTCACATACCATTTCGTCGCTGCCTCGATACACGTGCGCTTACGCTGTTCTCGGCTAATCCGCTATCACTGGCTTTCCCGATCCTGTCCAAATCCCACAGTAAGGTCACTAACTACTTCACAATGATCATACTTAAGCCCCGTAATTTTCCCGTATTTTTAACTATTTTTAACCAAGGCCTAAAACGTTCGGACATCTCGAAACATATCGAGACGATGTCCGATCGACTCAAAACCAGTCTTAAAATTTTCGTTACATTGATTACATCATTTTAAATGTTGAACATTTCCTCAGAATCGGTGTCAGGAGCCCACACGCGCCGCCCAATGGGGCTGCTCGTGGGCCTTATGCGCCTCAGCACAGTTATCTTCAACCTGTCGCCGAACCGGGTCCAGACCGGTTCGATTCAGCCCGGTCTAGCCAACTAATTTCTTCCCAAGCTCTACAGATGTTCTAACTAACTATATTAATAAATTAGGTCCTATTTTATACCTGTCCGATTAATCCATGTCTCAGCCTTCCCTGTCCCTGGTTTCCACTTCCAAATCACCTCTGTAACTTCTAGAGACGAGTTCCAACAAAGAAAAGTAATCAATAATCACTAAATTATGATGAACCATTTCTGAAGACGGGGTTTATTAGGTGACTGCATATACTTGGGAGTCACGGGTCGCACATAGTTTCCCTTTTTTTTTTTCAACCGCCACCTACGACGGTCTTCACGGTAGCACCACCCTCTCACCATCGAGTTCCTCCACTTCCAACACACACTACTATCACCTAAGGATGATTGGCTTATTTTTCATGGTTCACGCACACCTCCCAACCTCAGACACTCTATTTTCCCTGTTTTTAATCCGTGTTGTTCTTCAGTTTTTAAAAACAGCATGGCGGTCTTCAAACCTTCCACCACCGTCTAGACCCAGCCACTCGTCACATCTCTGTGGCACCATCTCCAAGTAATAGCCAAGTGTCCATTTCTTAGTAGGCACAGATCCCTAGGCACTGAATTGACCAAAAGGATAAATTACCATTTTGCCCTTCGTACTTCTAGATTTGTAACTTTACCATCCAACGTCCGATGACGGCGTGCTGCCTGTCATTGTACTCAGGAGATCGAGACCTTCGTAACGGTCCTCGAAATGCGTGAAAGTCCAGGTCGTTTGAAAAGTCAACAAATCGCCCCTTTTTAACGACATTACCAAACTACCCTCAAACTTCTGAACGTCACAACTTTCTCCTCGGATGTCGGAGTCGAACGTGCCACCTGTCTATGAACTCATAACGTCCTGAACTACGTCACGGTTATCGATCAAAGTCCTTTTGACCACCCGATCAAAATCGTCTTTTTGCACCATCCAACCTTAATTACCCAACTAATCACCGATTATCTTCATTAATCCGTCATTAACAACTAATCTAATCCCGATTCCCAGGATGGGCTGTTACAGTTTTGGTGAGAAATTTGATGTTGTGCCTAACCTAATATTTGTGCATGTTTAATGATCCTAAGAGGCAAGACGAAGGAAGTATCAAAATGGTGGTCTGCACTTTTGAGACATTCAGCTCCACCCAAGGCTCAAGGCCAAGACCCAAGCAGCTCAAGGACCCTCCATGCCCCCCCACCCCCCCCCCCCCCCCCCCCCCCCCCCCCCCCCCCCCCCCCCCCCCCCCACCCCCACCCCACCACCACCTTGATCATTATGTTTATTTTTATATTGGGATCAAGCACTTCTTACTTACTTTCAAATCTTTGTTGTATTTGTTCCCTGAAATGTTAAAGTCTAGGAAGTAGATTTCTGCTTGTCGAACTAATCAATTAATTTTTGTTCTAGGCAAGATACCACTAAAAGGAGGGCCAAGTTTGGAGTCCGTCGAGTGCCTCGTGGCCCGTGAGCCTACCCTCACATGAGTGGTTATCCTCGTCTCGCTTAAACATTAAATCAAAGGATCCTAGGAGGCTCAACTAGTCCTGGTTTGTTCCCTTTTTCTTATGGACGTTTTTCACCTTCTAACTCATGAATTTGTCTACCTTTTATGCTCAAAACTTTGTGGACAATGTTTCATTTAGGTTTGGGGGTAATGGACTTAAGTTTAGGGGTACACAACTCAGTTTCTGTTTTGATTTCCTTGCTGTTTTTTATTTTCTGCTCTTATTTCCTTTCTGTTTTCTGTTTTTTGTTTTGTTTCTTTGCTGTTTTTTGTTTTGTGATGCTAGTTTTTATGCTTAGACAAGTTAATATGAATGTACAGAACATGATAATTGCTTGTGCTTGCTAAGAATCATTGCCATTATCATTGAACTCGCACTTGCACTTCACAATACCATAATCAAGTGATTAAGGAACCAAAGCAATTGAATTTGAGCATACTTAGAAAATTAGTGGAGACTACCATTGTGAGATCTTTGAGCTTGATTTCCTTTCTTTCTGAATGATCTACTTGTTTCTACTCTCAAACACTCATCACTTTGTTCATAATTGCATGATATGTTTCTATTTGCATTGATGCTTAAAGAACCATATCTATTAGATGCTCTTGATTTAATGTGTAATTGTTTATCAGATGAGATATAGGCTATGTTTGTTTTAGCTCCTAAAGGCCCTTCTTTTCCCCTTCCAAATTGCATGCTCCTTAAGCCCCTTTGAAGCCAAACACTTAGCCTTTTTGTTCTTCACCTACAATATGGCCTAGCCAAGTTTTGAACCGTTCATTATGGCCATACCCTATAATCTAAGCTTGTGTCGAGGTTGCATCAAATGAGATTCATGGTGAGGAGGAAATATGTTAATGTTTTGTGCTACTTATACTCATGTGATGGGAGTATGTTTGAATGGAAAATATCGTTCGTTTATTTGTAAATTGAGGAAGTTATTGCATGATCTTGGCTCAACTCATCTATAAAAAAAAATGTATCAAGTTCGTTAGTGAAAATAAAATAAAAGAAAAGAAAAGAAAAAAAATTTGCGATTAGAAAAAGGAAAGAAAGAAAAAAAAAAGCAATGAACTTTGAGTTGAGTCAAGTGAGCCAAGTACCTCAATTAGAGCATTGTTGTGAGCTTAAGCTCGGTTTTATCATCTAATACTCAAGGTCCGAGTCATGACTTCCCGTGCCTTGATGCGGTTTAGGTTCTTTGAATTCCAACTTTTCTTTTTAAACCCAAGAACCTAGCTTCATTACAACCCATGAATGAAGGGATTAAGGTATGTATCTCTATTTTTAAACTTCAATTCCTTCGTGAGATCATATTTGCAGATAAAGTGATTTTCTTCAATGAAATTCATATGTGATTAATTGGATTTTCTTTACATAAACTCATCACATATACTTGTTGAGTGAATGCCTTAGGATTCGTGTGCTTATTGAGTGATGCCTAGTGGGGATTAGAGTCGAGCCGAAATCTTTTTAGGGTGTTTAGATGACGTTGTTTTCTAGTTTGATCATTTGAGATATTGGTATAAACACTTGACGCCTTGAGTTCGCGGTTATGGCATGTTCCTTGGTTTTTGTGAGTTTGTTTTCAGGTCTTGGTTCTTATTAAGTTGTTGATGCATGATTTCTAGCATCCTTTGTGTTAAGTAAAATGTTTGTGGGTATTGTACTGCTATAACCCTCAGGAGACAAAACTCCTCTTACTAGGTGAACCTAGAGGTTTAAATGCTTATCTTAACTTGATCGAGTATTTTGTTTTTGTGTTTTGCTCGAGGACTAGCAAAAGATAGGTTTGAGGGTATTTGATAGGTCATAATTTATGCATGTTTTATCCATGATTTAATGTCCTTTTACTTATGTTTTGTTAATATTTCGTTCTATGAAATTAGAGAAAATAATATATTTTTTGATAAATGTGTAGATCAAATAGAGCTTAGAATTATGAGAATTTGAGCGAAAGAATCACCTAAATCAGAGTTAAAACGAAGAAGTTATGAAAGAAAAAAGATTGCACAAGCAATTCGGTGGCTATCCACCGAATCAATAAATGGGCATGCGGGTTACTGTAGCGCTGGACCTAATCGGTAAGTGTCGCGGCCGATTTCCCTTTGCCTTATGCGGCGCGCCGCGCATGCTGAAGCAGCGTATGTCCCGATTCGGTGCGTGCCCATCGAAGCTTCCAACAGCAACCCTGCGCCTTTGATCATGGGTTGACTGAGCCTTTGACAGCCTGATTTCGGTGGCTGACCACCGAAAAGTCTCTTGAAGGTTTAATTCTGAGTTTGAGGTCTTTTTAATGATAATTCCAACTTCCTTTCACACATAATCTCCATATTATATAGGAATTTTAGTCCTACTTTCTTCTATATTCTTATTTTCAATTCTTTTACTTGTAGGAAAGGTTTTAGTTAGATTTCTTAATTAATTAGGAAGCCTTTTCCTTATAGAATTGGATTAAAAACTCATATTTTTAAGAGGATTAATTATTCTCTTATAAATAGGAGTATTAGGGGTTTATGAAAGGAGGGGACCGAATTTACCTCTTGAAGGTCCCCAAAACTCTGTCAAAATTTGTACTTCAATTCATGTTCTTAGTTTAGAGTTTTGTAATCTTAATTCAAGCACTCTTTATAATTCAAGAATCTTAATTTCAGCACTCTTTACAATTCATATTCATTGTCCTTTTATTATTTCTTGCTTTATTTATGTTTATGCACCTTTTAATTATGTCCTTGTTTTATTCAATAATGTTTGAGTAGTGCAATTAGGGCTAGGGTTACTTAGAGCCCTAGCCATGTTAGTTCTTGTTTGATTTCTGGCTCTTGATTATGATTGTTATGCATGCTTGGATTTGTTGGATTACTGCGCTTCATGAATTCAATTTATGCTTATAAGCTTAGCTACCTTATTTATGTATGATTGTCAATGTAATTACTTGACGGATCACGTCGGTGTTAGTGTTCATCCTGCAATTTGTAGCATCACGTTTAAGAGGGGGAATCTTATTCGTAATCTATACTTCATGACTCACTAGAATTGCACATCACGTTTTTAGGGATAGTGTAGTGTCATCAAATCTTTTTCATGTTCCATGCATTATCACGCACCATCGGTAATAGAGTTTTAAGGGCGGGTACATCGCGCTTAAACATGCAATCTAAGAAAAGATAATATGTGTGGGGTGAGCTGACAGGACCCATCCCAATCCCCCCGGGGATTACCGTGGAATGTGCCCTGCTCCCGTCCAATAAGGGGTGTCAGACAAGGGATAACCAAGAGCCACTGCCCAACGGGGCATCCAGAGTGCGCAAGGATCGATGGAGGAGGTGTGCAATGTCCCAGTCTCTGCTGCAATCACATCCGTATCAACCTGAAGAGCATTAAAACCAAAAGCTGTGAGTGGACAAAAACCAGTAAGTTCATCAAATACATTTATAAGACATTTATGCCCTCCAATAAAAACGTATGCACGCCACCAAAAACCAGTAACCAAAACGTTTGCTCAACCGAGCCATTAGGGCCTTAGCCCAAAAAACCGTTAACCAAAAACCAAGTGTGGGAACTCAGCCCAAAAACTGTGAAATACCATAACTATACATAAACAACCATGTGGGTCACCACCCACGACCATAAAATGAACATCAATTCATTAAATTCACACAATCATAAATCCACCCGGAAAGCCATTTCATTAATTCGTATTTTACCATTACCATCACCAGCATCCCTGATGCTAGACGTCCCTGACGTCATATCTCACGGTTTCATAAGCTACGCGTGCTGCCCGGGGGTCTCTCCGGGTCCATATTTCTGACATCCCTGATGTCTGACGTCCCAGACGTCAATCATAGCAATCCTGCTCCTGAGTCATCATACGGTCCGGCTGCTCCGCTATGGTGACCCTTCACAGGCAATGCACCGTGACTTCCCCAGTGTCCCATACATCTGGAGGAGACCATCATATATCCATGTGTACAAATGGTATATGGAAAAAACAGTTTTTATTAACTCATTTCACAACATCACAATGGGCCCTGCCCGAATTTTCCATAAAACAACACATTTCCATTTAGGGTCCCTGACCCGAAACCACATTTATTAAATATAGGGGCCCCTGACCCGAAATCATCATTTTAATCCAACTGGGCCCCATGCCCCGACTTTATGAACCACTGGGCCCACGGGCCTCGATTTATAAACCAACTGGGCCCGCAGCCCGATTACGTACTCAAATGGACTCCAAGTTCGAGATTTCCAAAACAAGTGGGCCTCAAGCCCGAATTCATCTTTCCAATATAAAAACCATTTTATCATATTATTTATTTAACCACAAGCACGCAAAACCACAAATAAACCGTTAATCCCGATATACGTGAAATACGGAATACACCTCGAAATACGTGCAACATACCCGAAATCAATGCTCACAAATACCATCATAGAAATCATGTATATAAACCATATAACACATTTAAGCATGCATAGGATTTATAAAACCAAATTCCACTCACAGACCGTTTTAACGGTATGCCTCGATACGCGTGCCACCGGCCCTCCCCGGGCCTCACCACTATCACCGGGACTCCCAATCCTGTCCAAATCACATTAGAGGGTCACTAACCTCATCATTAACATCCTATCAAAGTCCCGTAATTTTTCCGAATTTTTACTTATTTTTAAACTTAATTTAAAACCTTCGGATATCCCCGAACAATATCGAGACGGTGTCCGATCGACACAAAACCAATTCCAAAATGTCTGTTACATCGAATAGATTAAAAGTCATGTTGACCTCACCTCTAGATTCGTGCCCACGCGCCGTCACGCTCCGCCGTGAGTCGCTGCGCGTGAAATCCACGCGCCTGCTACAGTGCATCGTCCTAACCCGTATCTCTGGTAAACGGGTCCAAATTGCCCGCGACACGACCCGGTTCAATGTCCATCAATTCGATCCTAATTCCTTCAATTGATCATTTAGTTAATTTCGTTTTAAGTCTAATTTAAGTTCTGTAAACTCAATTACACGAACACTTACCCAGATTCCATCGATTCCACGATGAACACGAAGAACACTCCGGTCACTGTTCAATCATGGGATTCCTTCAATGGCTGCAGGTTTCTTCCAATTGATGCATCCAGAAGCATCAATGGACCATGAGGAACAATTCCCCCACATCAATTGAATCAAACTAGTGCTCAATCGTCACGACTCAAGCTCGAACACCGTCACTGTTCAACCATGGAGTTCTGTCAACCATTGTCGTTTTCCTTCAATTGATGAACCCAGAAGCATCGTGGGATCATGAGAAGTAGTTTCCCCACCTCAATTGAATCATTGGAAGCCTCAAACTCCATGACTCAAGCTCGAAGTTCCTCCTCTGTCACCAAGTGTGATCAGAGCCAATTGGTGGCCAAATCCCTTCGTTCCTTCGACAAAATTGATCGTGGCACTCCCAGGAAGCTGAAGGTAATCTCCAATTTGATCCTCACGGCTCAATTCCTTCAATTCGAATTTTCCCTCTCATTTTCCCGAAATCCAAAATCCAAAATTCAACACTCTCACAACCCCTCGTGTTTCCCCGTTAATTCCCTCATCTTAGTCTCTCATTTTCTCTCAAGAACAACAGAAGAAGGGAGCCAAATCTCCCCAATCTGATTCCCCCAATATTTGTGCACGGTTTGAAGACAAAGGGGAGAAAATTAGGGGAAATGGTGGATTAGATGATGATGATGTAGTAATGATGATGTTTGGAGGGAAACAAGGAGCTGGAAACAAGGGATGGGTGACACTTGTCACTCATCCGGATGTGCACAGTCAACAGTCACTATTCAATATTATATTATTATTTTAATCCGAGCCTCGGTTCGTTAGTTCGTTTCCTTGACCATAACGTCGTCGTCGAATCTCCGATTTCAGCATGCCGCCTGTCATTGGATTCGTATCGACGATACCTACGTAACGGTCCTTGGTCCTCGTCCATCGGACCTCCCGGTCAAAAAGTCAACATTTGGCCCCAAACATGCCAAATTACCAAAATACCCCTCAACTTCCGAACACCATAACTTTCTCTACGAATGTCGGAATCGAACGTGCCACCTGTCTATGAACTCCTGACGTCCCAAACTACGTCACGGTCATCGGTCAAAGTCCATTTGACCGCCCGATCAAAAAGTCAACATTTTGCCCACGACCAAGGGCAAAACGGTCATTTTGCACAATTTGTCCGATTCCGCCCTACTAAGCACCGTTCAACCTCACTAATCAAGATTAATCACTAACCTAATCCCGGAATTCGGGATGGGTCGTTACATGAGCCTTAGCTGGACCTCTGCACGGGCACTTAATTCAGAAAAAATGCATAGTAATCTAATCAAAGAAATCTAAGAGAACTATAATTGGTAAAGGTGGATAGAAACCCTAGCTCGACTTAGTTAGTTAATTTACTTACATTCATTCAATGTGATAACCCCTCATATTTGCATTTTAATTACTCCACTTAAGTCAATTGAGTTAAACAGAATTGAATATCATTGAGCTAGTTTTTGTGGGGTTGACCTTTGCTTGCATCTATACTATTTGCACGTAGAGTGAGGGTACTTATCGGCAAGGATGAAAATATCGATATCGACGGATATATTGCTAGTCAAATTTAGGGATATCTCGCCCCAAATATCGGTATCGATATCGATATCATTTACGGTCAACAAAAATGACGGAAATTCGGTCTAAAAGTTGGAAATTTGGAATAAAACTTTGGGAAAAAATTAAGTATCCAATAATGGTTATATATGACTAATAAAAACTATAAAATGACTTTTATATAATAAATATATGATGAATAAGATGTAATATGATTCTGACGATGACTAATAATATAAAATCTTAAATATAAACATAAATTGAGATGAGTTACTATAATTGAATGTTAAAATGGTTAAAAACATAACAATAAACATACAAAAATTCAATGTAAGAAAAATGATAAAATAAGTTTAATATATTTAAAATTGGGAAAAAAAATGAAAAAATAAGGTCAAATTTTGTTAAAAAATTGAAAGTAATGGATATATATAAAATTGGACAAAAAATGAAAAAAAAGACCAACCTTTGAAAAATTGGAATAAATAAATAAAAAGGAAAAAACAAAAAAAAAACAAGGGTATTTGGAAGCTGGGAGGTGGAACCCAAGACCCCCCCGAAGGACATAAAAGGCCCATGCCAACTATGCTGGACTTCACCTTATTAACTTACATAAAGTTAATTATATATGTATAAATATTCATCTGCTAACAAAGTTTCCCCTACCTCCCGCCGGGTCTGTAACTTGGGTTTTCCGACCCTGCGACATGACCCGATGAAATAACCTTTAATTTACGTCAGATTTTCACGAATTAATAGTGCATCTTCATCGTTTTGATCTTAGGAAAAGATCGGTGGACTCAAAACAAGACAATTGTTCGATATTTCGGCGAATTTTTTTCCCCCCTTCTTATATGCCACCGGCTAAAAATACCAAAATTTCGGCAACATTCATTGATATTTTCATCCATGCTTATCGGGTTCAATTGACCGCTCAATGTATTCGGGTTTGATTGAGAAAGAGTGAAAAATATGAGAGAAGCCTATTACTCAAAGCTTAGCAATAGGCTTGTAAAGGCACTACCGCAATTTAGTCTTTAGCGAGAATAATCGAATTTCAGACAAAGTTAACATAATGGGCAAATTGAGGAAAAATAAACGAAAAATATAAATTTAAGAGAATATAATCTAACAACTTGAGTTTAATGGTGCAAATTAAAATGTGTTGTAAAGACACTATGCCAATTTAGTCTTTAACGAGAATAATGGAATTTTAGGCAAAGTTAACGTAAATGGGCAAATTGAGGTAAAAAAAAAACCAGAAATATATAATTTAAGTGAATATAATCCAGTAAATGCAGCTTCATGGTACACTGAATACACATGCGAAGCCACAGTGGAGCTAGAGGGGTTCTGGGCTCTCATTGATTTTAATATATTTTAATGTGATATATATATATATATGACAATATATTTTAGTTAATTAAAAATTTATTAATAAATAAAAATTATTATATAATTATAATTAATTATATATTTCAGGATTCTTAATTTAATTTTAGTCGTCCTAATGGACACATATATTATTATCATATTTGATTTATAAAAATCTTAGAGATATTTTGTATTATAGTTTTTTTTTCTTTTTAATTTTTCAAATTTTAGACATAATTATTTTATTTTAATACTTCAATAATAATTTATTTTAAATTTATAATAAATTAGTAGCATAATATGATTCTTTTTATATACTTTGATTAATTTGACAGATTTAATCACATTTGAATTTCTTTTAAGTATTTTAAAATGGCATCTACACATAAATTCCTATCTACGCCATTAATTTGGATATACCAGGCTTAAACAAAAGTTTTATAACATAATGGTTGTTGTTTTCATGTTGAAGCCCAGAGACCCAACGAGGACAATTATTGCGATTCTTTCATTCTTATTCCACACCAGGGGAGCACTGAGCAACAAGCACTGAGCAATGAGCACCCAAACCCCAACACCAGTTTGCTTTCATATTCTCTGCCTATATGGCCTATTGGCTTTCCACGAATTTTTTTTATTGTTCATTGTTGTTGTTCCGAGTGTTTTGTGGACCCTTGCAGCACTAAGTTCCCTATCTTGCTCAGAATTAATGATGATTATAGTCACATTATTTACTTAAAAGTAAGCTGTTTTCCTGGGTTGCAGGCTTGCAAGCAGCCATGGCTGAGTGAAACTAGTAAGTAAGCTCTTGTCTTCTTTCACTTTTGCAGTTCAATTTTGTAAGTTATGAGCCCTTTATTTCTTCTATGTTTGGAGGACTCTGTCTGAATTTTAAATCTCATAATATTGTGTTCTTAAGTCTCCCATTATCTCCAGTCCAGTTCAGTCCAGTCCAGCGTCCAGTATTTTTTATGGTTGCATTTGCCTATGTCCACTTTTCATTAGAATTTAGATAGATAGCTGTCCTGTCGTTTGCTGTTGCGCTGTCCTGTGGCCGTGTGTAGACCCTAAAGAGTAGAATGAAGGAACCTTTTAGATTTTTCAGGTCTTCTAATTATTAGCTTTTGTGAAATTTTCATCGAGCACCTTCAATTCTAAAGGAGCGAGCTTTAATAATCTCAGGGGTTGAATAGCGAATTTTACTATATGGATTTGAGTGGGTTTGGTTCCTGAATGAATGAATTTGAGTTTTGAACTAATTGCAACTAAATACTTCAATACTCGAACAGCAAGACCAAGAAGAAGAGCTTCTTTTAAGATGTTGATGTTTCTGTATTCGATCAGTAAACGTATACGTAACACAATCTAATCGGAAAAGTGTTTTCCCTCGATTCTCTGCTGCTTGAATATTTATATATGTGCTTTGTTTTATGCAATCTGCCCCAAAACAGGCTTGAGGTGTGTAGTGTGTGGTGTGGGTGTAGACCTGTTGGACATGTCTGGGTCATTTTTGACTTGGCATCCTTTAAAGCCCATCATAATAAAGTGGCTAATGTTACTCATTTTGCTAAGAAGCAGTTTTGCGTCTACAGACCCAGATGTTGAAGGTATATATAGTGTTCGATATTTAATTTAAGCAAGCAAGCAATAATATTGCTGCCGCTTCTGAAGATGATGTTGTAATGTTCAGGTGAAGCATTGATTGATCTGCTTACAGCGCTGAATGATTCCAATGGCAGAATAACCGATTGGAATTATCATTTGGTTAGCCCATGTTTTAGTTGGTCTCATGTCACTTGTAGAAATGGAAATGTCATATCCCTGTAAGTAGCTTGCATCTAATAAAACTTTATAGATTATATTGCTTTCGATTAAAATCATTCATTTTATCTTTCCCCTGCATTTAAATAGCTTGTGAATACCTAAAAATTCGCAGGAGCCTGGCTTCAATTGGATTTTCTGGAATGATTTCCCCTTCCATTACCAAACTGAAATTTTTGGCCAGCCTGTAAGTCATTCATTATCTTGATCGATTCTTAAGAGTATTGCATGGGTCGGATTTTCATTTTTTATATCTGGAAATGAAATAATGTCGCATAAAAATATTAGAGCGGGCCTTAGATGGATTCTATACTGGAATTTAGTTTGTGTCTTGAACCTGTAGTTAAATTTGGGGTTTAATATCTTGGAATTGGCTCCATCACATATACTCAAATTCTGATAGTAATTCACTAACTAGTTCATTCAAACATCCTGATGAGGTATATAATAACTAAGATAATGACCTCTTTTTCTTCAGTTCGATCATAAATCTGATTCATGTTCCTCACCAGTCACCCTATATATATATATCTATATATAAAACTAGCCATCAGGGAAAAAGATTAGACTAATAGAAACTAGTACTATATACCGGTTGCATTGTTGTCGTCGTTCTAAAGAAAATATTTTTTCATATATAATCTAGTAGGTCGCCAATTTTGAAAGGAAAGTTTGCTGTATGCAGTGACTTCCAGGATAATAGCCTAACGGGTCTGTTACCTGTTTATCTTGCCAACATGACACGTCTGCAGAATGTAAATCTTGCAAACAATAATTTCAGAGGTCCTATACCCAATACTTGGGGTCAACTTTCCAACTTAAAGCATTTGTAAGACTGCATTTTCTATTTTCCATTTTCATTCCTCAAAAGATGCATGTCAAACTTTATTTAATTATATATACACATACACACACACATATATATCTTCTGAAAAGCTGATTTATTACATGTGGCTTCAGGGCATTGAGAGGTAACCACATATCTGGACATATTCCTGATTCACTTGCTACTATTACTGGCTTAACTGAACTGTAAGCCCGCAATTCCTTTTTCAAAATCCTGTTGTTCTCTTGCTTTATCTCTCAAATTACATGCTCCCCCTTCTGGAATATCTAGCAAACTATATGAATGTATATCGCTCAAATTTACTGTTTATAATCTACTTTTTGGCAGGGATCTTTCATCAAATGAGTTAGCTGGAAGAATTCCAATCCAACTCTTTACCATTCCAAAATTCAAGTAAATCCCATCACAAACTCTTGTTTCATGTCGCTTTCCCTTTCCCTTGTACTGAATCTGATTTACTGCCAGGAGATCACATTTATATATATAAAAGCTGCATGTGTGTATGTAATATGTATAATATCCTATATAGTTAGCCTTTTCAAAGTGGGTGAATATATACATTGATAGATGATTCGTTCCTTGCTTCTAAAGGTTTCGGATCTCCTTCTCAGATCAATTGGTAATTTGAATGCACTTGAGTGACAACACAATTGCAGCTCTAATAAATCATATATAGTTTCATCAAACATAGATAATCTACATGTGTCATTATTACAGCTTTACAGGAGGACATCTTGCTTGTGGTTCTAGCTCGAAGCAGCCTTGTGTATCTGCCTCTTCTCTCCAAGGTTGATTAATTTGTTTCATCTTTGTACAAATTAATCTGATGATTTAGCTCACTAACCTAGCTATATGTACCTATGTGTTTTTCTTTAATACTTAGGAAAATTCTGGATATTTTAAAATCAATTTGCCCTACAGTTTCGACCAAGAAATCAAAACTTGGACCGGTCATAACTTCAGCAAGTTGTGGTGTATCGGTAATCCTTTTGATTGGGGTTTTTTTCTCATGTCAATACCATCATATGCACAAACTAAAACATGATGTCTTTGTCGATGTTGCAGGTAAATTTTCCTCGCTTATTATCTTTTACAATTTTTAATTTTTAATGATAAAATGTAGGTAATTGCTTCTTCCTTAGCAATCTATGTATGCATATAGGTGAAGATGAGTGCAAAATTTGCTTTGGGCAGTTAAGAAGATTTTCTTTGCGTGAAATTCAAGTTGCTACAGATAATTTTGATGAAAGCAGCATAATCGGACAAGGAGGATTTGGGAAAGTTTACAAAGGTGTCCTATCATCCAATAATGTAGAGATTGCAGTGAAACGCCTTACAGATTATAACAGTCCCGGTGGGGAGGCTGCATTCCTCAGAGAAGTACAACTCAAAAGTGTTGCAGTTCACAGAAACCTTTTACGCTTGATTGGATTTTGTACAACTACATCTGAGAGAATCCTTGTTTACCCCTTCATGAAAAATCTCAGTGTTGCCTATCGCTTAAGAGGTATGTAGATAAAATATATGTATATGTGCATTTGTCATCACTAAGTAAAGGATATGTGATATATGCATATATACTTATGTTTGTCTTTTAGATCTTAAAGCTGGTCAGAAAGGGTTGGATTGGACAACAAGGAAACGCATCGCTTTTGGTGCAGCTCATGGTTTGGAATATTTGCATGAGCACTGCAATCCTAAGATTATACACCGTGACTTAAAGGCTGCAAACATTCTTCTGGATGATGATTTTGAACCTGTTCTTGGAGATTTTGGTCTAGTAAGGCTGGTTGATACAAATTCAACTCATGTTACCACTCAAGTACGTGGTACTATGGGTCATATTGCCCCAGAGTATTTGTCCACTGGAAAATCATCAGAAAAGACGGATGTTTTTGGTTATGGTATAACACTTCTTGAACTTGTCACTGGTCAGCGTGCTATCGATTTTGCTCGCCTTGAAGAAGAGGAGGATGTTCTTCTGCTTGATCATGTAAGAATCAATTATTAATTAAATGAGTGAATTATGTAAGTGATATATGATATATCAACTCCTATGTATGTACATGTGCAGATCAAGAAGTTGCAGAGAGAGAATAGGCTTGATGACATTGTGGATGGAAACATGAAGATTCATGACCCAAAGGAAGTTGAGACTGTGATTCAAGTTGCATTGCTATGCACTCAAAGCTCCCCAGAAGACCGGCCAACAATGACACAAGTGGTTCGATTGCTGGAAGGAGTGGGTCTAGCAGAGAGATGGGCACAGTGGGAGCAGCTTGAGGGTGTAAGGAATCGAGAATTCTCACTTCTGCCCCATCGCTTTACGTGGGCTGAAGAGTCGACTACACACGATCAACAAGCCATACAGTTGTCCACGGCAAGATAGTTGCGAACTCATTACATATACGTGCGCTCAAAGTCTCAAATTAACCCAAATTACTATTACTAATTATTGTATAATTGTATGTGTTATATGTATATACCTGTATGTGAAAACTGAAAAGGGAAAAGATAAAAGAGAGAAGAAAAGAAGGTTGTGGCATATCAAATTATTGATCATACTACTTTATATAGCCTAATTATCTGTTGTACATGTTGACTCATGAGTGGAGTGGCATTGGATTGATCAATCTATAACTTTGTCCATATTCAATCTTTCCTAATGTTAATTTATTAACATGAGAATAGAAGGTTGGAGGCCGTTGTTTTGGAAAATGATAAACAATTTGGGCTCGTTGGGTGAACGTGATTGGACTTGATTGGATAACTCATCAAATTCAATGTATTTTAAATATGAAAATAGAGGCAGCTTCATCGTTGGGTATTGCAGGTCTGAAATAAAGCAAATTGGTTGTTGGGGTGTGTGTTTAAGTGAACCTGCAACTTGAGGAGTGTTTACTCACTCAGTCAAGCTTCTTTTCTATGTCTGTTTGATCCTGAAATGACCAACTTGATGAGACCCGCTGGGGGATCTAGGACCAGCCGTGTGGTGTCTTGGGCCCGCTGGGGGCGTAACTGCTCGGCAGGGATCCTGCAAAGACTTGACACTGGTGTGGTGTCGGCCAAAGAGGCTCCGATGCTTAAGTTAGTATCTGTGTGCCGAAGGGCAAGTAAATACAGTGCTCTGAATATGGTTTGAGAGCTTACCTTTGTGAAGGGTTTCGAGGTATTTATAGTAGCCATAACTGCGGTAGTTGGGCTACTGTTTTGGAGCAGGTTGTGCTTTGTGGCTGAGAGTTGCCTGACAAGCCCTAGACATTCGGAGGAGGCGCCAGCTGGAGTCCCAACCTGCCTCCGTCAGGGAGTGGGTATGGCAGAGTTGGTTAGGTGACTGTCGCAGCCAGCTGGTGTCTGTACCCTGTCAGGTGCCGAATGGCAGGTATGTAGGTAAGTGCCGATCGGCGGGCCTCGTTTGTGGGGGTGCCGATTGGCTAATCGGTCGGCGTCCGTCCTGTCCTGGCGGGCCCTGTGCTTAGGTGGTCGGTCGATATGGCATCAACATAAGTCCCCTAAGTCTTTGACTGAGATAGATTTCCTCGATCGAGGACTTGTGATGACGGCCGATACCTGTCGACCGAGCAGGGCGGTGCGCCCTGTCCCCTATTAGCCCCCCAAGTCATGGATCGAGGAGGTGCACCGCATGTCTGATGTGAATGGAGTCCCCGTTGTCGAGTCCCGCAATCTGCCCACCGGGATGACTGGACGATCGTGGAGAGGGGGCCGAGGGGGATGGCGGGGATACATCAGTCGTAGAGTGTGCTTGCCGATGGAGAGAGGAAGCATGCCGTCGAGGGAGATGGCGAGAGACGCCGGTCGGCATGCTGTAGTGATGTATATTGGTGATGTAGAGGAGGATGTGCGTACGTATGTGGGAATGTATGATACAGATGTGCATACAGTACAAGGACGTATCCGTATCTGAAAGGTGGCCGTATCGGCCTGGTGATAGTCAGATCGGAAGCGCGCATCTCGAGGCGTGCCAGGGGGGTGAAACCAATTCCGCCGAGACATTACGTAACAGGTATAATTTCTACCGAACGGCACCTCGTCTAAGTATGTGTTCCGTAGCGTAGGTGGTTAGTCGTAGCTTCTTTGTTTTGGTAATTTGTAGATGTCAGAGTCAGAGTCAAACAGTGGATCTGGGGTTAGGTCCCCTCAAGCTTTTGGCGGGGAAGCTCCGTCTCGTTCGGCAAGCGACGTGCCGAGCGACCGTAGTGGTTCAACGTCCACTAGTGGATCCACAACCGACAGTTCTTCGTCGTCCAGCAGCGGTGACAGCCTAGATAGGGCTCTTAGGTTGCCGAGGAAGGAGGTGCGGTAATAGGGGGAGTGCAGCACGTCCGGGGCTGACCGACCTACTGACAGAACGACATCACCCCGAATCTAGCCAGGTGTTGTGGTTGACACGGACGACGAAGATAGCGGGATGGAGACGAGCTCACCGATGGAGCTAGATGCCGATGGTGTGGTGAAGACGGAGTATTCCGTGGACTACGAGGCGAACACCATTCGGCAGGCCGACCTGGACAGGTTCCGGGAGTTGTACAATGTGTCGGCGGACATCAAGATGATCTTGCCGCCAATGAGCAGGAGGCCGAGCGATCCTCCAGAAGGGTCAACGTTATTTTACGTCGACTGTTTTGAGCATGGAGTGAGGCTGCCGCTACACCCTTGGCTCCAGGACATGTTGGTGAGGGAGAACTTAGCCACGGGGAAGCTGAACGCAAACGGTTGGATCATCCTGATCAGCCTATACACGGCCTTCCGGTTCGCTGCCTTGCTGGCCGAGTAAGCCCATGTAAGTGGTTCTGTGCTAGACGTTTTGTTACTGGATATTGTTGTGATTTTTTGTTGACAAGTGTTTGTGGTTCGGCAGTGCTTTGGGCAGACCTATGTCGCGCTGCAGAAGGCCTCGCGGCATATGCATAGGTTGGAGGCGAAGCAGGGCGCGGTTCGGCAGCAGGAGGAGTGACTGCGGGCACGAGAGCGGGAGGGCCATGCCACACGGAGGCGTGTGGCGGAGCTGGAGAAGGAACTCCAGTGGGAAACTGCCCGTGCTAAGGTGGCCGAGAGGGGGATAGCGGACCGGGAAGAGACGGTGCACGCTTTCTCTTCGAAGCTGAACGAGTAGGAGAGGGTCGTGAGCGAGCTGCAGGGGGAGGTGGACAGGCTTCGAGTCCTGCTATCTGCCGACCAGCAGAAGACCCTGGAGGACTTCATGGCCGACCCGGTGTACGCGAATCATCTGGACCTGGCGCTTTTCGAGGTAGAAGATGATTGCGTACAACGTGTGTTGTACTTCAATCCAGGGGTCACCCTCAACTTCCAGTGGCTGGATGAGCCCCCAGCCCTGACCAAGACTTTCACGTTGGATGGGTTGCCGACGAATGCCAAAGGCGAGCGGGCCGACCAGCGGGGAGAAAGATGTCGAGGCGTCCGCTGCCGGGCAGGCCGAGGTGGCAGACGAGGAGGTGGTGGTGGACGTTTGAGTTTGAGGGCTGTATTTGGTTTTTTTGTTTTGCTTTCCCCCTCTTTTTTTGTAATCCGGGGAATGCCCCGTGTAACCTGTAATTCTTGGTCGGAATGAAACGAAAGTCTGATTACAAAATTCATCTATGGTCTGCCGTGCAAAGTCACGTTTTTTTTTTGCTGCTTTTGTATTCTGGATGAGAACTGCCGATAGGCGAGTACTTGGGCATTTGTGTGCCCGTTTTGGCGGATTGTGCAAAAGTGTAGGCATGCCGATCAACGGGGTTTAGGCTAGTATGTACCGAACAGACTTAAGGAAAAATCCAAACAATAACGCACATAACTGGACCAAAATCAAATCGTAATATCGAAGGCTAATTGAACTTGACTAAGTGGATGTCTGCCGGCAGGGCAAGTAGATGCCTGTCAGGGGTACTGTGAATGCCGATCGGCAATGGTGAATAGGCAACCCAAGGTCTAAGGACAAAAACCAACATGTAGATAAATGAGAGAACACTTGGTCTGAAAGGAAAGGTCGACTAGAGATAGCCAAATCGAATACAAAAATCTGTAAAACATAATACATGGGAAAGCACTTTAACGGTAAAATAACTTGAGATGATCCGCATGCCATGGGTGTGTAAGGAAACGGCTATCCGTAGTCTGGAGCTTGTAAGTGTCTGGACGACAAATGCGAGTAATCAGGTAGGGGCCCTCCCAAGTGGGCCCGAGTGTCCCATCAGCACGTCATCCACCATGGAGGACTACAAAGTTGAATAAAGTATTAATTACAAAATTACGTAATTAAAAATAATAAAATATTTAATAACTGCAAATATTGAACTTACGTGAATAGCGTCAGCTGCCTCATTGCCTCGCCCAGCATAAACCTTCCCTCAGACTTCTACCTCCGGGAATAGGGATCCAGCCGCACGTCGTGCCTCATGTTGGGCCAATAAGGGGCGTGATCCCCTATGGTGCTCAAATTTCTTCTCTGCCCGATTCGCCTTGTTAGCCTTTGATTTTACCTGCACATTAGGAAAACAAGTATTACTAATACGAAAGTACGTAAATTAATATTAAATAAATATAGAAAAAAAAACTTACTTTAAATTGATTGCTCATGTAACGACCGGTCCCAAATTCCTAGATTAGATTAGTGACTAATCACGATTAGTGAGGTTAATCGGTGATTAGTTAGGCGAAATCGGACGAACGATGCGAAATGACCGTTTTGCCCCTAGGCGTGGCAAAACGTTGACTTTTTAATCGGGCGGACAAATGGACTTTGACCAAGGACCATGACGTAGTTCGTGACGTCACGAGTTCATAGACAGGTGGCACGTTCAATTCCGACATTCGAGGAAGAAGTTATGATGTTCGAAAGTTTAGGGGCATTTGGTAATTTTGGTTAAAATGTTGACTTTTTGACCGAGAGGTCTGATGACCGAGGGTCGAAGACCATTACGTAGATAAGGACTATACGAATCCGTAGACAGGCGGCACGTCGAATTCGGACGTTCGACGACGAAGTTACGGTTCACGAAAGTTCAAGTGCACTATTGCACGAATTACGGAACGAGTTAACTTTTGGAATTTTGTGGGGCCCAGATATTTAATGGAGGCCCAATGGATGAGTGACAAGTGTCACCCATCCAATGGACACCATTTTTCCCTTCATGCATCGTGCATTTCCTTCCATTTTCTTCATTTCAAAACCATTCCCCCGATCTCACTTTCTCACCCAAACCATTCACCCAAAACCCATCCAACCTTCACTCAAGGGACCAGGACTGAGACCAGGGATGGAAGAGAGGACAAGAGGAGGTGGTTGCCGGCCAGAACCGCCGTCAGCGGCGGCGAGAGGAGGAGAAACCCGTAAGGTACCCTGTTAGCCATTTTGGTCCATTTTTCCATTTTTGTTGTTATGGTTGGTTTTTAATGGTTTTAATGAGTCCATTAGGTTGCTAGGGACATGTTAGGAAGTTTTTAGGAAGCTTGGGAGGGCTGTGAAGCCATGGGTGCTGTTTTGGAAGTTTGAACCGTTGGGTTCAAAAATCAAACCATGGGTTTATGCGGGTTTTAGGTTGTTTTAAGGATTGCAATGGATGGAAAACATGAAAATAGGAACAAAGGAACCAAAAAGGAAGAACTAGGATGAAAAATGGGGTGTCTAGGGCTGTGAACCGGTCATGCCGGTCCAGTTGGACCGGCCAAACCAGGTGAACCGGCCATGAACAGTAAAACCGGTCTGCTGGAGGTTAGTGCCGATGAACAGTAATTTGTCCCTTCTAGGAGCTCGTGAGGATGTGTGGTCCATAATTTGGGAATGTTTTCAACAGGGTAAATCTTCTATTCGATGTAACGAAGATTTTGGGACTGGTCTCGCGTCAATCGGATATCGTTTCGATAGTTTTCGGGGTGTCGGAAGGTTTAGGGTCGGTTTAAAAATAGTTAAAAGTTCGGGAAAATTACGGGGCTTTGATGGGAGGTTAATTAAGTAGTTATTAACCTTCTATTAAAATTTGGACAGGTTTGGGAGTCCCGGTATTGGTGATCAGCTCGGGGAGCCGAATGGGACGCAAATCGAGGCGGCAGCTCAGACGGTCTGTGAGTGGACCTTGTTTTCTAAATTGGTGCATGAATAAATGTTTATTATATGTTTTAAATACTTGTTTGTGATGCCATGAGTGCATTTGGATGTGCGGTTACGTATAGGCACGTATTTCGAGGTTTCGGCTCTATACGGGGCTGTATGTCTTTATTGGTCTAAATGAAATGGTTTTGGATTTCCAAAAGGATAATGAATGTGATTTGATAATTTTCATTGGATATTTGTGAATTGTATGGTTTCACGTATTTCGAGGAAATTTACGTGCTTGCACGTAAATCGAGATTTTTCGGTTTTACACTGATTTTCCATACCTAGGGTTTTAGATATGATTTCATGAAATGGTTTTGGATTCGAAAAGGTAAACTCGGGTTCAAGACCCATTTGATTTACGGAATCGGGCCGGAGGCCCAGTTGGTTTACGAATCTGACTTGAGGTCCAGTTTCTATGTGGATTCGGGCCTAGCGCCCAGTTATGTGTTACAAATGGTCTTTATGGTTCATGACGGTTTATGGGAACCGGCATGAACCATTGAAATGGTTTTTACGGGTCATGACGGTTTATGAGAACCAGCATGAACCCATGAAAGGATTTTATGGTTCATGACGGCTTGTGAGGGGCCGGGCATGAATCCTGGAAAAGTTTAAAGAATGATTTCAAAAGATTTTTCATATTCCATCTTTTATATATGATTGTCTCCTCCGGGGAGGGTCGTTGGCCTGGGTGGACCCCGGAGTAGTCACGGAGCACTGACTGAGTGGAGTCGCCCCCCAGTTGGGTTCCTTACTCTCAGGATGGGCATGGTTCGTTACCTTCAGGGAGGGTCATTTATGATGATAAATGATTTTGGGCTGAGATCCCACATATGGTTATTATGTTATGGTTTTCAGTAAATGGTTTTGGGCAGGAGCCCGTGTGACTTAGATTTACGGAACTCGGGGTTGAGACCCTAATTATGGTTGTTTTAACATATGTGTTTGGATAAATGATTTTACTATGCATGCATGCTTTTTAGTGAAGGGTATAAAGGTCTTTTATGGAAATGTTTTTATAAACTCTTTATTTTTGTCCACTCACAGTCTTTCTGTTTTTAATACCCTTCAGGTTGGATACGATGTGGACTGTAGCAGAGACTGAGATATCACATACCTCCTCCGGATCCTGGCGTACTCTGATAGCTCGGGAGGGCAAAGGTCAGAAATATCCCTTGTCTGACACTTCGTGTCAGACGGGAGCAGGGTCATCCCGCACTAATCCCGGGGGGATTGGGATGGGTCCTGTCAGCTGATCCAATGCTCGCATAACCACTCCCACCCAACCAACTTGTCCCCTAGCATCTCCTCATGAGGATTTGCTAGGGTTAGAGCATGCGAGCTCCAGCGCTCGTAGTAGGCATGTAGCTCAAACTTTCAGTCAGAATAATGCCTCTGCCAATGGAAGTTCATATATGCCATTAGCGCGACGTTGGTCTCATCCCATTCAAAGTTAATCTGCAATCTAATATAAACATATGTTAAACCATAAAATATTATAAAAATAATAAAAAAATTCATACCCGTAAACCAGACCAACAAAAGACGAGCTCCGCGGGGGCTTGTTCTCTGAAGGTGTCAGCCATCATCTTCGATCTAGTGCGAATAATCGTCCCCATTTCCCGCACCAGCAGAGTATGCACGTTGGAGTACGGTGCGGAAAGTCGGTCAACCCACTTCACCTGCATCTTCGCTCCTGTCGACCTGTAGATCTGCTGGGACTTTAAACCCTTGCTAATGCCCCGCTCCTTTATGGTACTTCCTAAAAATTCGATTAACATTAGTACAAAATGGTATGCAAAATATATACAAGTTTTAAATTCAATAAGATAAGGGGTCTTACCGGTGGGATCTGTGCATCACCTCCCCTCTGCAGCGGCAACTCCAGCGGCCTCAGGGGCAGTACGAGGTTGCCCTCGTTGCGAGCTGGTGTGACGTCTCGCTGATCGGGGCCCTGGTATCACTCGATCGTCAGGAATGACTCGCGGGTGTTCTGAGGAAGATTCTGACTGATATGATGATGATGGTCCAGTAGAAGGTGATGAATGCTCCGTTGGATGAGGAACTGATCCCGGAGATGGCTGCTCCGTCAGGGAAGACACTGGTGTTGGAGATGGCTGCTCTGCGGACGTATTACGACGACCTCGCGAAGTGATAAATTTACGTAACGACATCTGCAAATACAACAATAATTATTAATTATTAATATTGAAATAATTAAATAAATAAACAAATAATCTAATAATTTCGTACTATTTCTAATTATTTCAAAAAATATGCATTAATCCACTAATTTCTAATAATTTCCAAAAATACAAAATAATGCAATAATTTACTAATTAACTAATTTTCAATAATTCCCAAAAATTACAAACAATTGATAATTTCCAAAAATTACTAATAATTTTCAAACATTTGAAAAAAATATTAAAAATGCAATATTTTCCAAATGTATCAAAATCCAACATTTTCCAATAATTTCCAAACATATCCAACAATACAACAATTTCCATTAATTTCCCAACATATCCAAAATTTCAATAATTTCCACTATTTTTCAACAATCCACTAATTCAATAATTTCCAATAAATTCCAAATATCTACTAATTCAATAAATCCCAATTTTTTCCAACAATCCTATAAATCAATAATTTCCAATATTTTCACCCAAAAATATATAATTATGTCAAATTATGAAAATATATAATAATGTCAAATGACCAAATATTTTCCAATAGGAGTCAAATTACCAAATATTTTCCAATATTTTCATCCTGTCGAATTTCACAATCCGTATCTCATTTACAGCCAATATGTCACATATATATACAGTATTGATTAAGGAAATAAGACATAACAGTTCTCATCTCCTTAATCTTGCTTTTAACTATGACATGACATCTGTAGGACACATGTCCTACTATGGAACTGTTGGTAACTGCCTAAGTGTTAACCAACTAAGGATTAACTTATCCTAGATATAGAACTACACGGGTCTACCCTAGGTACCAGTGTACAGTGGTCTCTAGAACTAGGTTTACATAGTCTAACACATCCAATAAATCAATAATTTCCAATATTTTCAATAATTTCTGAAAATTACCACATATTCAACGTATTCCAAAAAACAATCTTATTATAAATTAATCCAAATACAACATATTCCAAGCATTCAAATCCAATGAACATATTCCAAACATTCAAACATTCAAATACAACATATTCCAAACATTCCAACATTCAATTCCAAATATTCAACATATTCAAAAAAACAATCCAATATTATAAATTAATTAAAAAAAACTAATAAAATTAAGAAAAAAATGAAAAATTGAAAGTGAGGGCTTACAATGAGGTTATGATGAGTGTAGCTTGAGAGAGAACGATTGAGAGTGAGAGGAGCGAGAGGATGGTCCGATTTGGGGTCTTTGGGTTTGGGTTGTGGGTATTTCGGTTCAAAGTTTAGGGGTTATTGTGATAGGGTTAGGGGGTGAGTGAGAGATGATGATGAGTGAATGGGTAGACTTTGATTGAGAGAGAGATGAGCGATTAAGAGAGGTGAGGCGGAGGGGAGGTTTTGCAGAGGGGTGCGACGGAGGTTCTGTGAAATGAAGAGAGGAAGAAAGAAAGGGAAAGTCGTGTCTGTTCTAGTGACGAGTAGACTTTGCCCAGCGCACGAATTCGCCGGCCCAACTTAAATGATGCGCCGGGCTCTTTGGGCGGCAGTTTCAAAGTTTCGCCAAATTTTTGGCGGAATTTTTGAATTTTCGCGAAAAATAACCTTGCCTGACGGATATACATAATCCGTCGGGCCAAGTGTTCAATACTAATCTTCATTTTTTCGTTCGATCGAAATGGTAACGAAGTGAATTTGAGAAATCCGACCGTTCAGAAGTGATAGTGTGTGTATAGACCTCGACTGTCAAAAATGGCGACGTTTGGAGGGTTTAAGGGCTTCCAATCAACGACCGAAGATTTGTTATCGTCGATTCGTTTCGCACGGTAACCTATTGTCGGGACGTCAAAATTCTGTGAAATTTTACGTACATGATCTCTGAGTCATTCAAATTATTGTGGACGGTTGGATCACTTGAACCATGAACAGAACATAGAGAAAATACTAAAACCATCAAATTCATTAACACTTAGAACTTTTATAGGAATTTTCAATACTAATCTTCATTTTTTCGTTCGATCGAAATGGTAACGAGTGAATTTGAGAAATCTGACCGTTCAGATAGTGATAGTGTGTGTACAGACCTCGCTTGTCGAAAATGGTGACGTTTGGAGGGTTTAGGAGCCTCCGATCAACGACCGACGATTTGTTACCGTCGATTCGTTTTGCACGGTAACCTATTGTCGGGACATAGAAATTTCGTGAAATTTTACGCACATGATCTCTGAGTCATAAAAAAAAAATCTAAATTATTGTCGATGGTTGGATCACTCGAACCATGAACAAAAAACAGTTGATGCACGGGGTCTTGCACGGCGAATCCACTGGATGCGCCGGGCCAACCTACCTAGCCCGGCGGATGTGCGCCTGGGCAGCCCCCTGTCATAAAATAAAATATCAAAGTTCCCAACAACTATACTTGAGGTGAATAATTAATAGTATAATTAATATATTTTTTATATTTTACATATATCTTATTTTAATTTATATACATTCCATAGTAACATATAAAAAATATCATTAATATATGCATTAACTAAGCAACAATGTAATTTATATACATTCCATACTTATGAGTGTATAACCTATCTTGTAATTACATATGAGTATTAACGTATATTACATATGAATATACTAGCCCAACTATGAACCTATGTAAGTAATTAATAAGTAAAATTTCAAAAAAAATATGATCTTGCACGGCGAATACGCCATATGCGCCGGGCAATGTCACCCTGGCCCGGCGGATGTGCATCGGGAAAGACCCTGTATATATTTTTTATCTTTTACATATATCTTATTTTAATTTATATACATTCCATAGTAACATATAAAAATATCATTAATATATGCATTAACTAAGCAACAATGTAATTTATATACATTCCATACTTATGAGTGTATAACCTATCTTGTAATTACATATGTGTATTAACGTATATTACATATGAATATACTAGCCCAACTATGAACCTATGTAATTAATTAATAAGTAAAATTTCAAAAAAAATATGATCTTGCACGGCGAATAGGCCATATGCGCCGGGGCAACGTCACCCTGGCCCGGCGGATGTGCGTCGGGAAAGACCCTGTATATATTTTTTATCTTTTACATATATCTTATTTTAATTTATATACATTCCATAGTAACATATAAAAATATCATTAATATATGCATTAACTAGGCAACAATGTAATTTATATACATTCCATACTTATGAGTGTATAACCTATCTTGTAATTACATATGTGTATTAATGTATATTTCATATGAATATATACTAGCCCAACTATGAATCTATGTAATTAATTAAAAAGTAAAATTTCAAAAACAAATATGATCTTGCACGGCGAATACACCATATGCGCCGGCAACGTCACCCTGGCCCGGCTGATGTGCGCCGGGCAAGCCCTTGTATATATTTTTTATATTTTACATATATCTTATTTGAATTTATATACATTCCATAGTAACGTATAAAAATATCATTAATATATGCATTAACTAAGCAACAATGTAATTTATATACATTCCATACTTATGAGTGTATAACCTATCTTGTAATTACATATGTGTATTAACGTATATTGCATATGAATATATACTAGCCCAACTATGAATCTATGTAATTAATTAATAAGTAAAATTTCAAAAACAAATATGATCTTGCACGGCGAATACGCCATATGCGCCGGGCAACGTCACCCTGGCCGGCTGATGTGCGTCGGGCAAGTCCCTGTATATATTTGTTTATTTACATATATCTTATTTCAAACATAATTAAATACAAGTTTTTGAACAAAAATTAAATTGAGAAGTAAAGCTACACATACCTTTTATAAGTATTGCTTCAAATTAACCACAAATTACCTAAAACAAAAATTTATTTTAGATTATAATAAATATTCAAATCACAAAAAACAAAAAATAAAATCAATAAAATCATTAATTTTACCTTAGGTGAAGTATTGATGATGAAATAATGATGAAATGATGATGATATTATGTAGACGTTGTGAGAGTAAATGAGAGAGCGAATAAATGAGAGAGTTAATGAGGAATGAGGAAGAAGATGAAGAAATGGATCTGATTTGCACTAAATGCAGATGAGACTTTTGCTCGGCGCATGTTCTTCGGGCCCGCGTTAATGACCCACCGGGCAACAAAATAGCGCCCAACTCGTCTTCGCGCCAAAATTTTTCCCGCCCTCGGGCCACCGTAAACATTAGGCCTGGCGAATCGATTCGCCGTTACTAATAGCTGGACCCGGAGGAGTTTGACCAGTCGCCGGGAAAATGCCTACCCTTTACGCGCCAGGAGAACCCGTTTTCCCGCTCAATGTTTGCCCGGCGAGTATCTCATAGTCCGCCAGGCAAAGCCCCATTTACCGGCGAATCAAGGTGCCCCGGGCAAAAATTCGACGGGCAGGACATATTTTCTTGTAGTGCACACAGTTCACTTGTGAACTAGCCGTTGACTTTTGACGATCGCATACGATCGTGCCAACTATATGAGACTTAAGGTATCATCGGAGTCTTTGATTCACTCATCAAGGGGAGTGAATGTACAATAAAGAATATTTACTTTGAGTAAAGGAAGAATACAATAGATGTGATTTAGGGATTTTGAATCAGAATATCAAATATAATTAAGAAAAATGAGTATCTAATCACATGACAAACACATTTTCTTACTAAGATTTTAGCGCTTGTTCGTTGTGTTTTGTTGAACTTATCAGTGATTCAAAAAAACTTACCATGTTCGCCAAAAAAAATATGTAATTATAATTTTCTATGTTTCAAAAAATAGGCAAAAAGGTTCCTTTTTCACTAAAAGAAAATCACCCGTCACCAGTCGAAGGTTTTCTCGGCGATGGGAGGAAGGCTCGTCAAGCAAATGTCGCGCGGGAAACCGCGGTGGTTGCCGCGCCAAAGGCGAGAGATTTTTCCGGTGAGCGGTCAACATCTGTCGGGAAAACACCATTTAATAATGAATTTTGTTCGCCAGGCAAACTTTTGCGTTGACCCATATTGGAGCACGGCGAAAAATTTTGGCATGAAGGAAAGTTTGGTGCCTTAACTTTGCCCGACGTGTCACTCTCTCACTCCCTCCCACCTACCAAAACTACATTTCATCATCATCTTATCATCACTTCATATAAGGTTTGATGAATTTTTTTTTTTAGTTTTGAGATTTTGATTATTTATTGGAAGCTAATCAATTTTTGTGTTTTAGGAAATTTGTGGTTGATTTTAAGGAAATACTACTATAAAAAGGTATGTGTTTGCCTCTCATTTTAATTTTGCTAACAATTTTGAATTTAATTATGCTAGGAAATTGTGATTTATTATGGAAAAGTTGTAGAAAATGTTTAGAATTTGTGGAAAATATGGAGGAAATTTTTTAGCATTTTGGATATAATTTTGTTAGGAAATTTGTAGAAAATGTTTAGAATTTTGGATATAATTATACTAGTGAATTGTGATTTATCTGTTCATGCAAAGTTAATCGAGTTGATTAGCTTCGTATAACGAAATCCAATGGAAAACCTTAGACCCATTTGAGAGTTAGTGAATCGGATTGAGTGACTCACTCTTGAATTATCCATTTATTTGGACAGTTTGGGAGTGTACAACTATGTGCTCTGTAGTTTGCTATCTATGTGGCTAGGTTTGGATCGTGAAAATTCAGTTTATATCTCCTCAATGGTCTCTGAATGCATACTAGATATTCGTTTAAAATATTCAAGTTATGTATTTGGAGAACTGTAGAGTGATGCTGTCGAAATTTTATCTCGTAGGTCACAAACTATACAGGCACTCTCGAATGGGATATGGCCAAATTACTGGAGGCATAAGGAGATGAGCGGGTTTTGATATTAATTTGTTTCTACGGGACAATATTTAATTATTCACTTACATTGACTCTATTCTGTGGAAGTAGACACAATAGACATATGCTAGATGCAAATGTTGAATAAATCTTCTGATCAGTATTTGGATGAGATTGACAGTTTCATCCTTTTGCACATAGTCATTATAGTGATCAAAGGCGCATCATGTGTCCGTGCCGTAAATGTACGAACTATTGTTGGATGTCACTGAATGATGTCCATAAGCATCTGGCACAGAATGAGATCGTACACAGCTACACTAATTGGATTTATCACAGTGAACAAAATTTTACTGTATCGACATCTTCAATTCATGAGACTCGTCGGGATGAAAGTGATTCAGATAATCATTATGATAATGATCGATTTGTTGAGATATTAACTGATGTTTTTCCTCCAACATCTAATGATATGGATGAGCATGCCCCTATGTCTCAACCCGAAGAGTCAAATCTCCATTATGAGAGGTTGTTGAAAAAAACTCATCGCGAATTATACTCTAGTTTAAAATCCTTTTCGGTTCTATGGGTTGTTGTGTAATTGATGCACATGAAAGTTGAGTATAATCAAACAAACAAGCACTTTGATCACATGATGGATATTATCATCTGAATGCTCCCTAAAGATAACAGTTTCCCTAAAGATCATTATATCTCCAAGAAGCTCTTGAAGGATCTCGGTTTAGGGTATGTGAAGATTCATGCATGTGAGAACAACTAAGCATTGTGTTTACGGTGAATTCGAGCAACTCAAAAAATGTCCCGTGTGCAATGAGCCTAGGTTTCGAAAGAATAAGATTCTGAACATGGTGTTGCACTATTTTTCATTGAAACCAAGGTTACAAAGATTTTTCATATGGTCTCACATAACCCGTGATATGAGGAGGCGCAAGGATGAACGCATTGATGACGATTCACTGAAGCTTCCTACCGATGGAGAGGCTTGGAAGGAATTTGGTAAGATGTATCCTGATTTTTTCCGCGGAGTTAAGAAATCTCAGATTAGGACTTGTCATTGACGATACAAATCCTTTTGGAAGTTTTGCAAGGCCCTATAACATTTGGCTGGTAGTACTCCATATAACTTGCCTCCTTGAAGATGCATGAAGAAATAATTCACAATCCTCAGCGCTTTGGTACCAGGGCCCAAATCGACGAGTAATTCCATCGACGTTTATTTGCGGTGGTTGATGATGCTCTTGTGTATTTTTGGGAAAATGGTATCTGAATATATGACAAGTGCAGTGGAGGAATGTTCACTCCATAAGTGGCCATAATATTGAACAATTAATGATTTTCCTACTTACGGTATGTTGGTGGGATGGAGCACTAAGGGCTATCTTGCTTGCTCGACATGTGGACCAGACACAGCTTCCTTTTGGTAATGTAACGACCCGTCCCGAATATCGGGATTAAATATTAATTAATTATGGTTTAGAATGACTAATCTGGGATTAATTGAGTGAAATCGGACGAAATATGCAAAATGACTGTATTGCCCTTGGGCGTGGGCAAATTATTAACTTTTTGATCGGGCGGTCAAACGGACTTTGACCAAAGATCGTAACGTAGTTCAAGACGTCACGAGTTCATAGACAGGTGGCACGTGTGATTCCGACATTCGAGGAAGAAGTTATGACGTTCGGAAGTCGAGGGGTATTTTGGTAATTTGGTTGAAAAAGGGCCAAATGTTGACTTTTGACCCAGGAGGTCCAATGGACGAGGGCCAATGACCGTTACGTAGATCGAATCGATACGAATCCATAGACAGGCGGCACGTTAAAAATGGACGTACGACGAAAAAGTTACGGTCACGGAAGTAAAATCGATTAACCGAATGAACCGAGGTTTGAATTAAAATAATAATATAATATTATAATCTGACCGAAAATTTGAAATTAATCTGGACCCATGGATGAGTGCCAAGTGTCACTCATCCCCACACTTACTATCCCTAATTCTAGGATCTTGTACCTATTGGCTATTTAGCTTATATTTAATTCGCCTCATGCAATCCCAGCCGTCCATCTTATTTCCAAGATTGAATCTGCACCCTCCATCCCCTCTCATCTGGTCCATCATCTCTCTCTCTCTCTCTCACTCTGTTATATTTTCCTACCCGAAACACATACACACACAACTCATTCGAACAAACACACCAGCCCATCACCCATCTCCTCTGTGTTTGTGTATGAGAGACTAAGTTAGTGAGGGACTGAGAGACAGAAAAGACGACGACGGCGATCACGGTGGTTCACGGCTAAGGGTAAGTTGACCCGATAGCTCATTATGTTCAAGTTATGAAAGTCGACTTTTAATCGTAGTTTTAAACTCCTGGTTGATTCTAATGGGACCTAGGGACAGAAACAGACCCAGTGGACTCAAATTCAAGGCTCAAGGTGGCCTCGATCGACGGGGAGGATAATCGAAAAATCTGGGTTTCGGGTTCGTGTTCAGAGGTAAGTATCTAAACGTGTTTTCTTGTTTTTGATTCAATAAAACTCTTTGTTGGACTTAGAAGAACACGTAGGAAGAAACCCCGTAGCAAATGGTTGAGGAATGACTGAGAACCGGCCGGGTCGGTTCAGCGGTTCGGCTGAACCGGTTCGAACCAGTGAACCCAGTTCACCAGAGGAAGACAATGACACTGTTCACCGCGCGTGGGCTTTACGTGCAGCAGCTTGCGGTGGCGCGTGGCGGTGGCGCGTGGGGACGCGTGGAGGGTATTTTCTAGAAACTTCCAACACGACTTTTAATCTATTCGATGTAACGAACATTTTGGAACTGGTTTCGTGTTGATCTGACACCGTTTCGATATTGTTCGGGACGTACGAATGTTTTGAATTGAATTTAAAAATAGTTAAAAATTCGGGAAAATTACGGGGCTTTGATAGGAGGTTAATGAAGAGGTTAGTGACCCTCTAATGTAATTTGGACATGTTTGGAAGTCCCGGTGATAGTGGTGTGGCTCGGGAAGGCCTATAGCACGCGTATCGAGGCGCACCGTTGGACAGTCTTTGAGTGGACTTTGGTTTTATAAATACTATGCATGCTTAACTGTGTTATATGTTTTATATACGTGATTTCTATGATGGTGATTGTGATTATTGATTTCGCGTATGTTGCATGTATTTTGAGAGGCTTTTCGTATTGCACGTATATCGAGACTGATGGTTTTATTGTGATTTTATGTGCTTGTGATTGCATGAATAATGTGATGAAATGGTTTTGAAATTAGAAAGATAAAATCGGGCGTGAGGCCCAATTGTTTTGAAAACCTCGGACTTGGAAGTCCATTTGAGTTACACAATCGGGCCGGGGGCCCAGTTGCTTTATGAAATTTGGCCAGAGGCCCAGTTGTTTACGAAATCGGGCTGAGACACATTTGAGTTATATTATCGGGCCAGGGGCCCAGTTGATTTACGAAATTGGGTTAGGGGCCCAGTTGATTTACAAATTAGGGCCATGGGCCCAGTGGTTTACAGAATCAGGCATAAGGCCCAATTGGGTTATAAATGTGATTTTGGGTCTGGGACCCTATGTTTTCTAAATGTGATTTCGGGTCTAGGACCCTATGTTTTCTAAATGTGATTTCGGGTCTGGGACCCTATGTTTCATAAATGTGATTTCGGGTCGGGGACCCTAAATGGAATTGTGATGTTTATGGAGATTTCGGGCAGGGCCCATTGAAATGTTGTGAAATGATTTGATAAAATTGTTTTCCATATACCATCTTGATACGAAGATACGTGATGGTCTCCTCCAGGTGTCTGGGACACTGGGGAAGCCACAGTGCATTGCCTGCGAGGGGTCATTGTACGGAGCTATCGGACCGTATAGTGACTCAGGAGCAGGATTGCTATTATTAGACGTCTGGGACGTAAGACATCTGGGATGTCAGAGATATGGACCCGGAGAGACCCCGGGCAACATGCGTAGATTATTACCGTGAGATATGATGTTTGGGACGTTAGGCATCTGGGATGCCGGAAATGGTTATGTGGTAAATATGGACTATTGGATCTATGAAATGGTTTTTCTGTTAGATTTGTGTTTATGGATTTGGGCAGTGGCCCACTTGGTTTGTATTTACAGATTTGGTATTCTACAGTTTTGGGCTGAGTTACCACACTTGGTTTTGGGTTACGGTTTTTGGGCTAAGGCCCTAATGGCTTGTTTGAGTAAATGTTTTGATTACTAGTTTTTTATGCATGCATACGTTTTAATGAAGGGCATAAATGTCTTGTGAAATGTGTTTTATGAACTTAATGATTTTCGTCCACTCACAGCTTTTGGTTGTTTTAATGCCCTTCGGGTTGATCACGGATGCGACTGTAGCAGAGACTGGGACATCGCATGCCTCCTCCATCGATCCTTGCGCACTCTGGAAGCCCCGAGTGGGCAGTGGCATCAGGTTATCCCTTGTCTGACACTTCGTGTCAGACGGGAGCATGGCACATTCCACGGTAATCCCGGGGGGATTGGCATGGGTCGTGTCAAATTGGTATCAGAGCCAGGTTTGCTCTTTTTGTGCGCGCGGGTCGAGGGTGTGATGTCTCGTTGGACTGCAGTTCATTATCAACCTAATAGATAGTTTTTGGGTTGGAATAGTGGATTGAGTATGATTGGCCCGCTACGCCGTGCGTTAACGTTGTTCGACCCAAGTGGGGTTGATGAATTGGTGATGTGGGACCGTCGGTTTGGTCATGTGATATTAGATTGTTGTGCTGTTGGGCGTAGCTGGGTTTGGGGAACCCCATTTGAGTAATGGTCTAAAAATGTGAACCCTAGTGGTGATTGCTAGTGTGAGGGATGTTGGTACATCGAATTTAGCCGATGACCTTAGTGGTGGAACCAACGCTGAGTTGATGGTAGGATTGGATTTGACGTCTATATGATGTCATGACCGCGGGGTCGGCCAGATTGTGGATTATATTGCAGAGAGCAGTTGGGTTTGGAGGAACCATAGGGTGTGATTGTGGAACCCTAGTATATGATGGATTGGAAAGGTGAACCTTAGTTGTGACTAGTGGATGAGAACTTGTGCTGCGAAGAGCGGCTGAGGTCGTGGATGACCATGTGGATGACTCTAGCGAGTCTAGTCCGAACTATGGGATTCGATCGACGAGTACGGATTGAGATAAGATATGGAATCCTGAGTTGGACTGAATACTAGTGTGATGTGTGGATACGGATCCCGATAGCGATGACTGTTGGTCGATAGTTGTGTGGAGATGACTGCTATCGAGGGTATTTGGTGTGGTTGTAGTAGTTGAGAATCAGGGAACGTTCATTATCCTGATGTCGAGTGTCAGAACGGTGGTACCCATAGTTATGGGGTACGAGTAAAGGTACGGGATCGTCGCTCGGTATGAGCGGAGATCCACAGTTGTCAGATTTACACACTGTGTGCTAGTATGGATGTCTGTGTGCTGATACTAGTGTTGATGATAGTGCGTTGGTGCTGGTACTAGCGCTGGTGCTAGTGTCAGTGATTGAGATGACGATGAGCCACGAGTTAGGATGTGACTCCGTCATAATGGACATATGTTCGGAATTTGAGATTCAGTAGTGGTTGAGTAATTGACTGAATGGGATCCAGCGGAGATTGTGATGTTTTGGGATCAGTCCCAACAGTGATGAGATGACAAGTGATGAGTGGATAAAAAGGTATGATTGAGACATGATGAATCTTGGGATGACGTCCCCTACGTCATGAGAATTAGTGGATTTGGGGAGTTGTTGTCAACTCCGAGATTGGGTGATTGTTTGTTTCTAATATCCCCAGAAAGTACAAGGAAATTACTGAAATTGGAAAACAAGGAAATTCATTGGTGGTGTAGATGTGGGGATTTGTAATTTTGAACAACTTGGAAAACCGAGTGTTGAACCTGTAAAGGTTGGGATGTGAGAACGAGATAGTAATGGATTGATTGCGGACACTTGGATGTCCAAGTGAGTTGAGGATGTAGGAAGTCCAGTGGTTGGACTTGACATCTCGTTGGGAGCATGTCTGTTTCCAACATGGTTGGAACCTCAGATTCGAGGAGAGTAGTGATTGAGGAGACAAGAGGAGTGCTCATTTCCGCATCTGTGATTGGTATTCTGAAGTCATTGGGGGTGACTTCTTAATTCCTGCCTGTGGCAGACGTTGATTATTGTTAGCAGTGCGTTGAGCGTGTATTTGTTGGTGGACCCATGATTGGATTTGGGTCATTGGACATAAGAAGTTGTGTTTAATTCTGGATTTGGGTGGTGAAAATCGAGGTCATCTTTCCACCAAGGGAAATTTGACGAAGGATTCAAAGAGGGTTTAAGACCTTACGATCAGATTCCAGGTGGATAGTTAACTAAGTGGGCATATATGGATCCTAGGTGGATCTAGATTGTAATGTTGTGGACATTGGGCATGGTGACGATCTAGGATCGTGATGTTACCGGTCGGGTGACGTGGTGATGGTTTTGAATTGTGATCTTGTTGATCAGGTTAAGTGAAAAGCTTATTGCCTTGTCTGAAATATTTGGATATGGGAATGGTTGGATTGAACTTCTTTTCGAAGTTAGTCCGGTGTGAGACGGTACTCGAGCGAGTTGGAATGTTTATGCATTGACTTGAGGATTTGACTTGTGAATGAGTGGATATCCAACAGTGTCGAATTGGTCGGTCTTGGATATGTGAATGATGGGATTGGCTTCTTTTCGAAGTCAATCAAATATGGTAAGGAAATCATTTGAGCGAGTATTCGATAGATTCGGAGTTAGTACGTCTCAGTAGACGTGGGTGAGATTGGATGCTCATTTGGCATGATTGGATACGCCTTGGTGAGCGTGCTTAGATTGGTACATTTTGGATGACGTATTTGGAAGTAGATGTTGGATTGCTGGTCGAGTGACCATGGGACTCAGAATGGATGATGAGTTGGAATGATCAATTTGTCTAGTACGGGATTGGACAGAGAAACCCCAGTATCAAATTGTGATTGACTGTGAACCATGTAGTGGACTGGTAGGAAGATGGATGTACGTACTTTGTACGTTGTACGAGGATCGACATTGGATAGGCTGAGTGGTGCCTAGTGACGGTACATGGGATGTACCAGAGGTATGTGGATGAACGTGTTGGTAATCAGCTTAGTTCCGACACCATTGGATTGGTTGTGATTGTAGACTGGACATTGTATACTATGCACTGAGCAGAGTGATCTTGTTGGGTTCAGTGATTGTGTGAGCAGGTACTCTTAGCCATGGATGGCTAGTGAAACCCTAGTGTTGAGATATGTGATCATTACTGGGCTGGTGATCAATGTGTTCCAGTTACACCACCTGATTGAGTGAGTTGTTGGTATACGTATACTCAGGATAAGGTAATTGGTGGTTAGTGTAACCACAAGTTGCTTTGCATGATGTTATCACGCCGTGACTTTACCAGCGTCTTGGATCCCTGAGGGAATTGACAATTGTGGACATTGAGATCGATAATTGTCGCAGGATTGAGCTTGCCCTGTGAGGTGAGATCGTGTTGTTGATCTTACACTACATTGAGGGAGTTGTAGTACGAGGTAATGTCACTGATTGGTTGATGATTGGAGCTTTACTAAGGTGGTAGAGCTTAGTGGTGACAGTTTGGCTGGTAGTGTCAGCGTGGACTGACAAATGAGATTTGGTGACTTCCTATGGGAGCAGATGACAGGATGTTTTAGTCATTGAAAGGAACCGCCAAGCTAAAGCAATCAGCTTAATGGCGAAATTGTCAAGTGATTTTATCGCAGACCAGGTGATCAATTTCACTCGAGATGGTCGAGTGTTGTCGATACGACGTGAGACTGTGATGGGACGTCTGAGTGCAAACGAGCTTTGTGTTGGTTAGTGGGTGTACAAGTGTACACGTGTTATGAGGCCAAATTTGTTTTCCACGAGGTGGATGTGGAATAAGGATAGTTGGAATTTCGAAGACGAAATAATTTAAGGGGGGAAGATTGTAACGACCCGTGACTATCAGGATTAAATATTAATTAATTATGGTTTTGAATGACTAATCTGGGATTAGTTGCGTGAAATCAGACGAAATGTGCAAAATGACCGTTTTGCCCTTGGGCGTGGGCAAACTATCGACTTTTTGATCGGACGGTCAAACGGACTTTGACCAACGACCATAACGTAGTTCAGGACGTCACGAGTTCATAGATAGGTGACACGTGTGATTCCGACATTCGAGGAAGAAGTTATGACATTCAGAAGTCGAGGGGTATTTTGGTAATTTGGTTGAAAAGGGGCCAAATGTTGACTTTTGACCCAGGAGGTCCAATGGACGAGGGCCAAGGACCGTTACGTAGATCGAATCGATACGAATCCATAGACAGGCGGCACGTAGAAAACGGACGTACGACGAAAAAGTTACGGTCACGGAAGTAAAATCGATTAACCGAATGAACCGAGGTTTGAATTAAAATAATAATTCCATAGACAGGCGGCACGTAGAAAACAGACGTACGACGAAAAAGTTACGGTCACGGAAGTAAAATCGATTAACCGAATGAACCGAGGTTTGAATTAAAATAATAATATAATATTATAATCTGACCTAAAAGCTTAAATTAATCTGGACCCTTGGATGAGTGACAAGTGTCACTCATCCCCACACTCACTATCCCTAATTCATGGATCTTGTCCCTATTGGCTATTTAGCTTATATTTAATTCCCCTCATGCAATCCCAGCTGTCCATCTTATTTCCAAGATTGAATCTGCACCCTCCATCCCCTCTCATCTGGTCCATCATCTCTCTCTCTCTCTCACTCTATTATATTTTCCTACCGGAAACACATACACACACAACTCATTCGAACAAACACACCACCCCATCACCCATCTCCTCTGCGTTTGTGTTTGAGAGACTAAGTTAGTGAGGGACTGAGAGACAGAAAGGATGACAGCGGCGATCACGGTGGTTCACGGCCAAGGGTAAGTTGACCCGAGAGCTCATTATGTTCAAGTTTTGAAAGTCAACTTTTAATCGTAGTTTTAAACTCCTGGCTGATTCTAATGGGACCTAGGGACAGAAATAGACCCAGTGGACTCAAATTCAAGGCTCAAGGTGGCCTGGATCAACGGGGAGGATAATCGGAAAATCTGGGTTTCGGGTTCGTGTTCAGAGGTAAGGATCTAAACGTGTTTTCTTGTTTTTGATTCAATAAAACTCTTTGTTGGACTTAGAAGAACACATAGGAAGAAACCCCGTAGCAAATGGTTGAGGAATGACCGAGAACCGGCCGGGTCGGTTCAGCGGTTCGGCTGAACCGGTTCGAACCAGTGAACCCAGTTCACCAGAAGAAGACGATGACACTTCACAGCGCGTGGGCTTCACGTGCAGCCGTTTGTGGTGGGGCATGGGGGTGCGTGGAGGGTATTTTGGAGAAACTTTCAACATGACTTTTAATCTATTCGATGTAACTAATATTTTGGGACTGGTTTCGTGTCAATCGGACACCGTTTCGATATTGTTCGGGACGTCCGAAGGTTTTGAATCGAATTTAAAAATAGTTAAAAATTCGGGAAAATTACGGGGCTTTGATAGGAGGTTAATGAAGAGGTTAGTGACTCTCTAATGTAATTTGGACAGGTTTGGAAGTCCCGGTGATGGTGGTGTGGCCCGGGAAAGCCTATAGCACGTGTATCGAGGCGCACTGTTGGACAGTCTGTGAGTGGACTTTGGTTTTATAAATACTATGCATGCTTAATTGTGTTATATGTTTTATATACGTGATTTCTATGATGGTGATTGTGATTATTGATTTCGCGTATGTTGCACGTATTTCGAGAGGCTTTTCGTATTGCACGTATATCGAGACTGACGGTTCTATTGTGATTTTACGTGCTTGTGATTGCATGAATAATGTGATGAAATGGTTTTGAAATTAGAAAGATGAAATCGGGCGTGAGGCCAATTGTTTTGGAACCTCGGACTTGGAAGTCCATTTGAGTTACGTAATCGCGTCGGGGCCCAGTTGCTTTATGAAATCGGGCCAGAGTCCTAGTTGTTTACGAAATCGGGCTGAGACCCATTTGAGTTATATTATCAGGCCAGGGCCTAGTTGATTTACGAAATTGGGCTAGGGGCCTAGTTGATTTAAAAATTCGGGACATGTGCCCAGTGGTTTACAGAATCAGGCATGAGCCCCAGTTGGGTTATAAATGTGATTTCGGGTCTGGGACCCTATGTTTTCTAAATGTGATTTCGGGTCTGGGACCCTATGTTTCATAAATGTGATTTCGGGTCGGGGACCCTAAATGGAATTGTGATGTTTTATGGAGATTTCGGGCAGGGCCTATTGAAATGTTGTGAAATGATTTGATAAAACTGTTTTCATATACCATCTTGATACGAGGATACGTGATGGTCTCCTCCAGGTGTCTGAGACACTGGGGAAGTCACGGTGGATTGCCTACGAGGGGTCATTGTACGGAGTTACCGGACCGTATAGTGACTCAGGAGTAGGATTGCTATTATTAGACGTCTAGGACGTCAGACATCTGAGATGTCAGAGATATGGACCCGGAGAGACCCCGGGCAGCACTTGTTGCTTATTACCATGAGATATGACGTCTGGGACGTCAAGCGTTTGGGACGCTAGGCATCTGGGATGCCGGAGATGGTTATGTGGTAAATATGGACTATTGGATCTATGAAATGGTTTTTTTGTTGGATTTGTGTTTATGGATTTGGGCAGTGGCCCACTTGGTTTGTATTTACGGATTTGGTATTCTACAGTTTTGGGCTGAGTTCCCACACTTGGTTTTGGGTTACGGTTTTTTGGGCTAAGGCCCTAATGGCTTGTTTGAGTAAATGTTTTGATTACTGGTTTTCGATGCATGCATACGTTTTAATTAAGAGCATAAATGTCTTGTGAAATGTGTTTTATGAACTTAATGATTTTCGTCCACTCACAACTTTTGGTTGTTTTAATGCCCTTCAGGTTGATCACGGATGCGACTGCAGCAGAGACTAGGACATCGCATACCTCCTCCATCGATCCTTGCGCACTCTGGAAGCCCCGAGTGGGCAGTGGCATCAGGTTATCCCTTGTCTGACACTTCGTGTCAGACGGGAGCATGGCACATTCCATGGTAATCCCGGGGAGATTGGGATGGGTCGTGTCAGGCAAGCATCAAAGGTATGTTATCTCGGCACGAGAAGATTTCTACCCTAGGATCATCGATGACGTATGCAGTCTGACTTATTTGATGGTAAAACAGAGATACATGCATGACTAAGGGAGAGGTCCGGTGATGAGATATTGGACATCTTAAACAGCATCCCAACATTCGTCACAAAAAGCCCAAAACCTGCTGAACAGAAAAATTGGACGGAAAAGACTATATTCTCTGGTTGCCGTATTGGTCGAAATTGAAAATCAAACACATCGTGGATCCTATGAACATCGAGAAGACACCCAAAAAACTCGCTTGGGTATGCAAGACATGAGCATTCGTCGACATTTGTGGCCAAAAGTTGTTAATGGAAAATACATCTTGGCTCAACCAAGTTATACATTTACACTAGAAACTAAGAAAAAATTCATTAAGTGGCTACAGAGTGAAATTTTCCGATGGTTATACATACAACATTTTCCAAAATGTTAGCACCGATGGTGGCACCCTACCTAACATGAAAATTCATGACTATCACATTTTGTTACAACGACACATTCCGATTGGTATTCGGCCCTACTGGAGCCTAAAGATGTTGAGAGGATAGTTTATTTGTTTCAATTTTACGAGATACTATGTGCCAAGTCGCTAGCAAAGGTGGGTCTCAAAACAATTAAAGAGGAAATTGTCTACATCATGTGTCGGCTCGACCAAATATTTCCACCATTATTCATTGATTAAATGATACACCTACTAATACATCTTCCGGATGAAGCAATGCTAGCTAGCCCAGTTCATTATCGTTGGATGTATCCAATCGAAAGATATAAATTATTCCTAATAATGGTACTATTTTCTTAATATATATATATATATTAATCATTTTGTATATTTCTTTGCATAATGTGAGGTACCTACATGAAGTACGTCTGCAACAAGGCACGTCCTGAAGGCTCTATAGTGGAGGCATACTTTGAAAAATAGTCACTTACATTTTGTGTAATGTACCTTCGAAATGTTGAAACTTCTTTCAATAGGGCCTGCGCAACGACTATGGTGGTTAATGTCTAAAGACTCTATATATTTTTTCCCAACCCGTAAAACCATTCCGCAATGGTTCAGTCTCAGAGTCATTCACCAATAAAGACATGGTGGTGGCTCATTGGTTCATATTGAACAACTGTGACGAAGTCTGACCTTTCCACGACTAGCACGAGGCATTGATGAATGCTCAGTATCCTTCCAATTGGAAGGAAATGGACAAACAATTGTTTCCACATTGATTTTCCGCACATGTAAGTCAAATGTGGTATTAAATTATTTTTAAATGAACCACACTATCTTTTTGTGTTTTCATACTAGATGAAACAGTTGAGAGCTTACAACTCGCCAAAGTTTTGTAAAGAATTTATACAGCTTGCAATTGACCCATTTCAAAGAGAAACATACGCTGGTTGTCACGTTAACAGAGTTAAGTTCACAAGATGAAAATTTTCTACTCAAATAAGCGAGATCTTCGCGCCAGGGGATGTAATAAATGCTGATACGGGATTTTACGACAATTTGTTAAGTATGGTAAAGGTGTTCTAGGTTAATCGTAATGCAGTGGTCATGTTCAAGTGTCATTGGTTCGATACGGACCCAAGTATCCCAAACAGGATCATTAAAGATCATTTATGTACCTTTGTCAACACAAACAACCAGTAGTTTGAGAGTGATCCCTACATCCTAGCTAGTACAACAAAACAAGTATTCTATGTGGATGATCCAAAAGCTGGTGTTGATTGGAAAATAGTTGAGATGATGAAGCATAGAAACATATGGGACTTGGATGACTGACACTATGAAGATGTTGGGGAAATATAAGAGGTCGAAGTTATTTACCAGGAGGATTCCTCGGCACCCGCCCTAAGCATGGAAGGAGTATGCACTGACGACCTCACCCCACTAGTTGCAATTTGTGGCATTTTTATTAATCTCGGTACCTTAGGACCAATTAAAAGTGGCTATTAGGAAACGACTAGTACACATAGCTTAGATGGCGAGGGTGATTGGGAAGGGGATAGTGAAACCGACATTGATTAACAGTTGTTAAGAAAAACCTTCAATTTATATGTAACATATGTAGTTTTTATTTTACTATTGTTATTTTAATGTTAATTATAGATTAATTAAAAATATATTAATTTTAATTATATATAGATAAAAATTAATTATATGTGGTCCAACGAACATCCGTCGAGCAAGGGTGTATTAGCCCAGTGAATCTGCACATATTTGCCGAGCAAGGTTCACAAATTTTTTTTTTCTGTCAAACACAATATTTATTAATATATATATATAGTATTATATATATATATATTAATGTTAATTATATATAGATAAATATTAAATGTATATTAATTACCAAAAATAATTGACAATATATAATTATGGCGGTTCAACGAACATCCGTCGAGCAAAGGTGCACTAGTATGACGAATCTGATCATATTCGCCCAGTAAGTTTCATAGATTTTTTTTGTCAAATACATTATTTGTTAATATATATAATAATGTTAATTTTATATAATATATTAATGTTAATTAATAATATATAATTAACGTGCATAAATCATGTTCTTTTACTTACCATTTTCAGTACTTTTCTTTAATAATTCTACTGATCCAACCATCCATATTTATAAGCCACAGTCATAAATCTTCTATGCAAAAAATTAGCAAATTTCAAAGTCCCGAGATTATATAATAGTGAGCAAAAAATCAACGGTAATAAAATAAATTTGTTGAACAAATGACTTTAAGTCCGTGAAACATCACGATTTTCGACGGATGAGATCTAGGCACGTTGTATCACAAACTGAACGGTCGGATTATTCAAATTTATTCATTTTCATATCAATTGAGAAAAAAAATGACTATTGAAGTTTCTTTCAAAAGTTTGGGTGGTTTTACGATTTTCTATGATTTTCTTTTATAACTCGACTGATCCAACCGTCCATATTTAGGAGCCACACTCATAGGTCATCTACACGAAATATTAGCGAATTTGGAAATCCCGAGATTAGGTAACGGTGCACAATGAATCGATAATAACAAAACGTTTTTTGTTGATCCAACGACTTTAAGTTCTCGAAACATCGTGGTTTTCGATAGGTAAGGTTTAGGCATGTCGTATCACAAACTAAACAGCCGGATTATTCAAGTTCACTCGTTCGCATATGCATTGGGCCAAAAAAACGAAATGACTATTGAAGTTTCCCTCAAAAGTTTCTAAGTGTTAATGAATTTGATGGTTTTACAATTTTCTATGATTTTCTTTCATAGTTCGACTGATTCAACCGTTCATATATATGAGCCACACTCATAGATCATCTACGTAAAATATTTGCGAATTTGGAAGTCTTGAGATTAGGTTACAATGCACAATGAATTGACGGTGACAAAATATTTTTTGTTGATCCAATCGCTTGAAATCCTCGAAACATCACGATTTTTTGCAGGGTGAGGTCTAGACACACCGTATCACAAACTGAATGGTCGGATTATTCAAATTTACTCGTTTGCATATCCATTGAACAAAAAAAACAGCCTTGAAGACTTTGTCCAGTGGATTAGGTTAATTCGTCGGGTAGGCCTCAATTGCGCGAAAATTCAAAAGGGCCACAAAAAAATTCGCGAAAAATTGAATTTGTCGCTTTATTTTGTGCGGCGAATCATTAAAGTTGGTCGTAGCTAGACAAAGTCCCAACCCACATAAACACAACAATAACCTTCCCTTTCATTTGCTTCGAGCAGTGACTACGCCCAAACTACGCATTAAATTAAACACGTAATTTGAGTGTTGTGCAATTTAAACCCTTGTTGTGTAGATGTAGTATTGGTAAATAGGGATCGTTCTTAACCGGGGAAATTAGGGAACATTAATAATGTGTTAGTGGGAAAGAGTAATGAATAAATGAATAATGAATAAATTAATGAATTAAATAATTAAATAATTAACAAATTAATGAATTAATGAATTAAAGAATAAAAGAATTGAGAATTAAAGAATAAATGAATTAAAGAATTAACTAATCAAAGAATAATAAACTAAAAGTATTAAAGAATAAAAGAATAAAGAGATGAAAGAATCAAAGAATAATAAACTAAAAGTAGAAAAGAAGAATAAAAGAATAAAAGAATAAAAGAATAAAAGAATAAAAGAATAAAAGAATAAAGAATAAAAGAATAAAGAATAAAGAATTGAAAAGGGGGGTTTTGAAAAGAGTTGTAAATATAAAATAAATAAAACAAGTAAAAATAATTAAATACTTAATTTTACTTCTACTTTAACCTTTGTACTAGTGAATTTTCTTCAAACACATATTTTTACCAACACTCTAACATCATGCTCATATTGAACCAATCACGAAATCATACCTTAATCATCTCAAATACATGCATACATTTTTCATATTATAAATGCACCGAACAGCGGATTATTACTTACAATATGATTCACCTTAAGTAAGTGATTTAATGCGCCGAACAGCGATCAAACATTAAATCTCTTCAACTCTATCCTAAATGCCCCGAACAGCGGATCAACATTTAGTTTCGAATTGAAGTTTAAGTACTAAAACATATGAAGTAAAAGAAACTCAAAAAGTAAAACACATGGAGATTGCATTCTTACTTACAAATGTTAGAAAGAAAATACCAACACATATATTGGATTATAAGTAAAACCAATAACAATAACAAGAATTTAAGTAGAGAAGTATGGATTTCACAAGAATCACCGAACAGCGGCAGGAAACTTGTGAAGATGGAAGAAGAAATACGAGGAATTCGGTCTTAAAACTCTTGAATTGCCTTAGAATTACTTGGCCTAGGTATTTCTTAAGGAAAGCATAAAAATGTGTTTAAGAGATCTCAAAGAAATATCACAAGAACAAAGTAAAGAGGAAATGAAATTAAGAAAAATAAAAATAACATAAATTAAGAACAAGAATTAAAAGAAAGCTAATTAATAAGAAAATCTACAAGAAGTTAAAATGGTCCCCAAAAATGTCTCTCAAAAGAGAGAAACAAAAGAACTAACTAAGAACTAGAACTAAGAAAAATGAAAGAAATGGAAGAATGAAACTAATTGGGGACCCCCCAAATACAAGAATTGAACCCCTATTTATAGGGGGGAAAAGCTAATTACACTCTAAAAAATAAATAAAAACAAATAAAAGTTACAATAAAAAAATAAAAAGTGAAATGATGAGATTGGGTGGTGTTTGTGGGGAAAAAATGTAGAAAAAAAACAAGGGAAAAGCTTAAAAAAACAGCAAAGAAAGCATATTAAATAGTGCTGTTTGGTGGATGGCAGAAATCAGCTGGAAAACGGATGGAGATTCGGTCACAGGGAGCTGGAAAGTGGGCTGGAGATCGGCTGGTATGCGCTGGAAAGGGAGGCAGTGGCCGGCAGCTATGCGCTGGACTGCAGAGCGTGTCTTCGGTAGGCGCGCGCCGAAGTGGAGGAGTGCCGCTCGGTGGGGGGCCGCTGAAGCGCCAAGGGCTGGGAGCTTGGGCCTGATGCGTACTGGGCTCGCCTGGGCTGTGCATGTAGGGCTGCATGGATTGGGCTGGATCACAGCCGTGCGGGCCGGGTTTTATTTCTTTTCCTTTTTTTTTCTTTTTTCTGTTGGGCTGGGCTGCAAAATAAAAATTAATTAATTTATTTAGTTAATTTAGTAATATTTCACCGAAATTCGTCCATAATTTCTTCGTTATAATTCCGATCGGGAAGATTCTTTCGCCAAAATACTCCAAATTACAAACTTTATTTATTTAAACAAAAATAACACAAAATAAATTATTTTATCTATTTATTTAATATTTTAATATTAAAAGCTAAGTATAAAGGGTATAAAATAATATAAAATAATGCTCATTTGATGACCTATCAAATACCCCCACACTTAAACTTTGCTAGTCCCTAGCAAATACTAAAATTAAACTACGAATTCAAAATAAGTAAACCATTAACCATTTGTCTCAATATTTCATTATTACAATCATGGCATAAAAGATTTTCACTTAAAGCGTTTAAGCATATGGAATTCAAAAGTTAATATATGGTAACAAAATGCTTCAACAAGTAAGATAATGAGTAAATATGGTGAATTGGATCTCAACATGAACAAAATAAGTATGAATCAACTCACAAGGATATGCACTCATAAATTCACTCAATTTGTGAGGGTTTGTGTTTGCACTCAAAATATGTGAGAAAAATGCTCACATAATCGAAATGAAGTACTTTTGCAAAATTTCAAACAAACACCTCAAGATAAAAACAAAACATACTTGCGCAAATGAACCAAAACCATAAGCTTACTCAAGTGATTAACTCAACTAATCAAAATTTATCATCTTAAGGATCATAAGGTCTTTACGAAGGTTGTAATGGGGCTAAGTTTCGAGGCAAGGAAAATATAGGACAAGTGGTGCTCAATTCGTTCCAAGACTCAATAGACTCCCAAAACGTATCATAGCTTCCCAACCTTAGTGCAATGATGTTGGTAATCCATCCCTTCGAACATAGGCCTAATTCCATCATGTTGGGCCTCACAATCATTCTTCGTGTCGGATTTACAAATGTAAGGGACTTAACTCAAACATTACATAACCAAACCTTATTACCTTGATCGAGACTCAACTTTTTTTTTTCTTTTTTTTTTCTTTTTTTTTTTGATTTTTTTGATTTTTTTTTTTGAATATTTTTTTTTTATATCAAGGTAATAACATGTGTCAACGATACAACAAAGCATGAGTCGGTAAATCCAAATAATTCACATAAAAGTCTTTCCAACATCATTATTTTCTCTTTACACAATCATTATGTCTTTAACCGAGTTCTTGGAACAAGGGTAAAGGATGTCTATACTAAGCTCAAGTGTTTAGATAATCATGGTGATGAAAGAAAAGCTTAATGTGGGCTTAAAAGAGGTTAAAACTAAGGGGGTCGCAACTTGTGCGCACACAATAGGGAACATGGATGTTTGAATTTGTGGTGTTAACCCTAATGCCTTAATCATATCCAAAATCAGAGAGTTTATTGACTTAAAAGCTTTGAAAATCACATAGAATAAGTTCTAGTACTCTATAGTTCATTAAAAGCTATGGCAAGCAGTTATGAGGCATATGTATATCAATTTAAACAAAGAACTTATGAATCACTCATCAAAGATGTATATAAAGTTCTAAAGCTCACATAAGGTTCATATGATTCATACTTATCTTATCATGCTCGTTTATGTGCCAATTTACATGCATTATCTTCAAGTTATAACACTTAATCACAAAATATTAACAAACAAATTCAAGTTGTAGTGATTATCTTTATGGCCATAACATATTCATTTCTGTTCATTTATGTCATTGACAAGTTAAATGGCAACTTAAGACTCATAAAAACACTAAGTTAAAACAAAAAGATTCAAAAAAACAATAATATTTTTTTTTCATTTTTTTTTTCACCCTTTTTTTTATAATTTTTTTCTATTTTTTTTTTGTTTTTTTGTTTTTTGAACAATTAAAATTGTAAACCATTCCCCCACACTTAAATTCTACATTGTCCTCAATGTAGGAAAATACGAAGTAATTAAACATAGAATCAAAGTAAGGAAGATGATTTACGAAAATAATAGGAAAACATTAAATAAACAAAATAAAAGAGAGTGAAGGGTAGAGGATAGCAAATCTGTATTGATGACTCCTTCACATCCCGGGAACACATTGGGTTGCCTCCCAACAAGCGCTTGAAGTTTAACGTCCATCCAGCCTAGACAGAGATGCAAGTTAGTTAGTCAGAGATGTACGTTAATTAAGAATGCAAGTTAGATATGCAAATTAAAGTTAATGATGCAATGTGAGTTAAAGATGTAAATTAGAGGAAGAGTGCAATGCAAGTTAAACTAAATATGCAAGTGAAGTTAAAAATGCAAGTTAAATGAAAGATGAAATGCAAGTTAGAATGAAAGATGCAAGTTAGTTAAACGAAAGATGCAAGTTAGCTTTGTCATGACAAATAATGTAAATTAAGATATAAACAATATTTACATGTCGGGGAAAGTCAAAGATATATATGGTTCACATAGCCTCAAAGTTTAAATGGAGACTTATACGTCCGTGCGGCCCAAGTAAATATCTTGGATTAATTCAACTGTTTGGGCAACTTCAAAAGTGACCAGGTTAGAAAGAATACACATAAGAGGCAGGGCTATTTTCTTAGACCCAAAACCCGTTATGAGTACCGTCTCTTGTCCTAGACATCACCCTCGAAAATTTCTTACTCCAGAGGAATTAAGATGACTCAAGTGTTAACAATTACCGTGGGTGAGAGTTAACAAAAGAGTCATCGCCGATAAAGATCAAAATCTAAACTTCGAAGCACAAGTGATCTACATATAGCTGAGACTAATGCATGAATGCAATAACTATTTACAAGTATGTTTTTTATGCACAATTTACAAATATAACATGACAATTTACGTATGAACAATTTATACAAGTATGAACAATTTATTTACAAGTATGGTTTTATTCACAAGTAATGATATTTACAAAACAATTTCTCATTAACAAACTAACATAAGTATAAGATTTATTTAACAATTTAAATTTATACTAACACAAAGTGAAGATAAATGAATATTTTTACGAATAAATGAAGAAAAAGAAATTTTTTATTTTTTATTAATTAATTTTTTTTCTGAATTTAAAAAATTAAATAAATGAAGAAAAAGAATTTTTTAATTTTTAATTTTTTTTTATGAATTTTATGTTTTTTTAATTACAAAAAAAATAAAAATAAGGAAAAGTGAATATTTACCATAAGCATTTATGAACAATTAAAAAGAATGAACATTATGTACAAGTATGAACAAGAATAATATAACAAGTAAGAGAATTATAAACAAATATAAATGAAAATCTATTATGAACAAGTATGCATGTATACTATGAAATATAAAGTTATGAACAAGTATAAAAGGTAACAAGTAACATATATACAACATTTATTTACAAGTATGAATTAACACTAACATAAAGCTAAGATAAGATTTTTTTTTATTATTTTAAAATTTTTTTATTTATTTCGATTTTTTTTTTAAATTTAAATTTAAATTTTATCAAGACATAACCAAATAAATAATTACATAAGAATAAAATAAGTGTAATCAAAAAGTTAATGGAATAAAAAGTTAATGAAATAAAGTTAATGGAATAAAAAGTTAGTGGAATAAAAAGTTAATGGAATAAAATTAATGGAATAAAAGTTAATGGAATAAAAAGTTAGTGGAGTAAAAAGTTAGTGGAATAAAAAGTTAATGAATAAAATTAATGGAATAAAAGTTAATGGAATAAAAAGTTAGTGGAATAAAAAGTTAGTGGAATAAAAAGTTAATGAAATAAATTAATGGAATAAAAGTTAATGGAATAAAAAGTTAGTGGAATAAAAAGTTAATGAATAAAATTAATGGAATAAAAAGTTAGTGGAATAAAAAGTTAGTGGAATAAAAAGTTAATGAATAAAATTAATGGAATAAAAGTTAATGGAATAAAAAGTTAGTGGAATAAAAAGTTAATGAATAAAATTAATGGAATAAAAGTTAATGGAATAAAAAGTTAGTGGAATAAAAAGTTAGTGAAATAAAAAGTTAATGAAATAAATTTAAAGTTAAAGGAATAAAGAAAAAGTTTATGGAATAAAATTAAAGTTTATGGATTAAAGAAAAAGTTAGAAAGTGTAAAAAAAAATAAAATAAATTAAAAGTAAGGAAAAATGAATATGTACAATATGCATTTATAACAAGTACAAATTAAATTAAATTATGAACAAGTATGATAGAATTTTAAATTTACATAAACAATTTGAATATGAACAAATATATAAAAAAAAAATTATGAACATTTATGAACAAGTATAAATTAGAAACTATGAATAAGTAAAGTATGAACATTATAAACAAAAATAATAAAAACAAAAATAAGATGGATAAATAAAATATAAACAAGTAAGTAAATGTTATAAACAAATATAATATTAACAAAAGTAAAATTTATAAACAAGTATAATATGCACAATTTATATACATACACTAACAAATTAAAAATGATTTTCAATTTCCCCGGCAACGGCGCCAAAAATTGACTACGCCCAAACTACGCATTAAATTAAACACGTAATTTGAGTGTTGTGCAATTTAAACCCTTTTTGTGTAGATGTAGTATTGGTAAATAGGGATCGTTCTTAACCGGGGAAATTAGGGAACATTAATAATGTGTTAGTGGGAAAGAGTAATGAATAAATTAATAATGAATAAATTAATGAATTAAATAATTAAATAATTAACAAATTAATGAATTAATGAATTAAAGAATAAAAGAATTGAGAATTAAAGAATAAATGAATTAAAGAATTAACTAATCAAAGAATAATAAACTAAAAGTATTAAAGAATAAAAGAATAAAGAGATGAAAGAATCAAAGAATAATAAACTAAAAGTAGAAAAGAAGAATAAAAGAATAAAAGAATAAAAGAATAAAAGAATAAAAGAATAAAAGAATAAAGAATAAAAGAATAAAGAATAAAGAATTGAAAAGGGGGGTTTTGAAAAGAGTTGTAAATATAAAATAAATAAAACAAGTAAAAATAATTAAATACTTAATTTTACTTCTACTTTAACCTTTGTACTAGTGAATTTTCTTCAAACACATATTTTTACCAACACTCTAACATCATGCTCATATTGAACCAATCACGAAATCATACCTTAATCATCTCAAATACATGCATACATTTTTCATATTATAAATGCACCGAACAGCGGATTATTACTTACAATATGATTCACCTTAAGTAAGTGATTTAATGCGCCGAACAGCGATCAAACATTAAATCTCTTCAACTCTATCCTAAATGCCCCGAACAGCGGATCAACATTTAGTTTCGAATTGAAGTTTAAGTACTAAAACATATGAAGTAAAAGAAACTCAAAAAGTAAAACACATGGAGATTGCATTCTTACTTACAAATGTTAGAAAGAAAATACCAACACATATATTGAATTATAAGTAAAACCAATAACAATAACAAGAATTTAAGTAGAGAAGTATGGATTTCACAAGAATCACCGAACAGCGGCAGGAAACTTGTGAAGATGGAAGAAGAAATACGAGGAATTCGGTCTTAAAACTCTTGAATTGCCTTAGAATTACTTGGCCTAGGTATTTCTTAAGGAAAGCATAAAAATGTGTTTAAGAGATCTCAAAGAAATATCACAAGAACAAAGTAAAGAGGAAATGAAATTAAGAAAAATAAAAATAACATAAATTAAGAACAAGAATTAAAAGAAAGCTAATTAATAAGAAAATCTACAAGAAGTTAAAATGGTCCCCAAAAATGTCTCTCAAAAGAGAGAAACAAAAGAACTAACTAAGAACTAGAACTAAGAAAAATGAAAGAAATGGAAGAATGAAACTAATTGGGGACCCCCCAAATACAAGAATTGAACCCCTATTTATAGGGGGGGAAAAGCTAATTACACTCTAAAAAATAAATAAAAACAAATAAAAGTTACAATAAAAAAATAAAAAGTGAAATGATGAGATTGGGTGGTGTTTGTGGGGAAAAAATGTAGAAAAAAAACAAGGGAAAAGCTTAAAAAAACAGCAAAGAAAGCATATTAAATAGTGCTGTTTGGTGGATGGCAGAAATCAGCTGGAAAAAGGATGGAGATTCGGTCACAGGGAGCTGGAAAGTGGGCTGGAGATCGGCTGGTATGCGCTGGAAAGGGAGGCAGTGGCCGGCAGCTATGCGCTGGACTGCAGAGCTTGTCTTCGGTAGGCGCGCGCCGAAGTGGAGGAGTGCCGCTCGGTGGGGGGCCGCTGAAGCGCCAAGGGCTGGGAGCTTGGGCCTGATGCGTACTGGGCTCGCCTGGGCTGTGCATGTAGGGCTGCATGGATTGGGCTGGATCACAGCCGTGCGGGCCGGGTTTTATTTCTTTTCCTTTTTTTTTTCTTTTTTCTGTTGGGCTGGGCTGCAAAATAAAAATTAATTAATTTATTTAGTTAATTTAGTAATATTTCACCGAAATTCGTCCATAATTTCTTCGTTATAATTCCGATCGGGAAGATTCTTTCGCCAAAATACTCCAAATTACAAACTTTATTTATTTAAACAAAAATAACACAAAATAAATTATTTTATCTATTTATTTAATATTTTAATATTAAAAGCTAAGTATAAAGGGTATAAAATAATATAAAATAATGCTTATTTGATGACCTATCAAGCAGGCCGTAGTTGTTGCGACCCAAAATCCCCAAACCTTCTTTCTCGAGATTTCTCACTTATATCTCACACACACACACACACACACACACACACACACACACACACACACACTCTCTCTCTCTCTCTCTCTCTCTCTCTCTCTCTCTCTCTCTCTCTCTCTCTCTCTCTCTCTCTCTCTCTCTCTCTCTCTCCGACCCACGACCCCAAACCCTAAAATCAAACTGCATCCTTCTCATATATATATATATATATATATATATATATCGGCTCCTCGTTGTAAGCCCCTCAATTTTATTTTTAAATTTTTGTTATTTATCAGAATGATTTTTTATTATTGGATAGAGTTTTGATTATTAGATTAATTTTTTTTTATATTATTGGATTGATATGAATATTAGATTGATTTTTTATTATTGAATGTTATGTTGGGAATTATTGGATTATTGAATATTATTGGATATTATTGAATTATTGGAAATTTTTGGAAATGATTGGATTTTATTGGATTTTATTGGATGATTAGGTTGATGTTGGATTTTTGTTGTTGTAACGACCCGACCCACGAGATTACTAGGAGATTATCAAGAATAATTAGGATTAGTCGAGGTAAAATGACGATATTGCCTTCGAAGAGGAAAAAATATTGACTTTTGACCCGAGAGGTTATTTGCACATTTACCGAGGTCCATTGCGTAGATCACATAATTGTGATTACGTAGAGAGGCGACATGTCAATTTTGGACATTGTATGGTGTTTTTACGGGTGAGGGACCAACTTAGTCAATTTTACGGTTACATGATTTACGAGGCAGGTTAACTTTTGTTATTTTGTGGACCTAGATATTTGTCTCCAGGTTTAATGGATGAGTAACACTTGTTACTCACCCACTAATTCTTATCCCTTGTACATACCCTTTTCTCCCTTTGTATTTGTATAACCCGAAACCCCGGAGCTACAACATTTGATCATATCTTCACCCTTTGTTGTAGTTGTGAGGGAAGAGTGAGGCTGAGAGGCTGAGAAAGGAGGTGGCAGACGGTCAAGTTGTAGTGGCTGCCTGGGAAATCAGAGAAGAAGGTAAACTCGTGCACCAGTCATGGTTAGATTTCGATTTTTGGATTTTAAGCTTGGAAACTCAGTTTTTTGATCCCCATCGTCTTTTCTGAGTTCACCCGAGTGCGTAGGATCAAGAATCTAAGACGATGGAGGCGCGGACTAGCCTGACAATGATTTGGAACGTTGGCTGTTAGGATTCGAATTTGCTCAATTGATTTCAGGTCTGTTTTCTTGATTTTCCAGCTTGTAGATTAGTTTCTAGGTAGGATACGAGTAGATTGGTGAAAAAATGGTTGAAAAAAGGTTGAGAAATGGGGAAGTTAAAATCGGGTTTTCTTTCAGGTCGAATGACTCGTTACAGGGGTCCGGGTAAACCCAACTCGAGGTAGACGACGATGACGTCAGCAGGTGATGTCATCATATAAGGCCATGTGGCAGACCAAGGTTGGCCACGTGGCATTATCTCAGATGTTGTCAGAGCTTGTTAGTGCTAACGTGGTATAGGTTGACGTCAGCATGGCATCATGGTGACGTTAGCGGGAACACGTGGCACGTGCCAGATGGTGCCACGTGGCACCTACCGGGCGGTGCCACATAGCAAGTTGGCACGACCGTCAGATGTCAAAACTGACGGCAGCGATGACCAACGTTGACTAAACTTCGATCAGAGCGTGTGAACGTATGGACACGAATTTTGAGGGAAAATTGGTCTCATTCGAGAAGTTTCGACATCCTGAATCCAATGGTGGTGGTTTCAGGTCGATCAGAGATCATTTGGTTGATGTTTTGGAGGTTTTTCTCTTCGGGATGCGTTTTTGGTTTCGGGGTTTTTGAAGGTTTATTATATAGACTTATATGGATTGTTAGTGACCCTCGGGTATGATTCTGCCAGGCCCGAGCGTACCGGAGGCTTCGGATTGGCTTACAACTCGTGTTTTATGCAAGCAACGGTACATGTGAATGGACTTTCATTTTCTTAAATCCTATTCATGCATATTTATGTATTTTAAATGTGTTATTATGCGTTTTTGGCGATAATCGAGTGATTGAAATTTTATTGGATTTTTGGGTGAATTATGAATATTTTATTTCATTGCATGGTTTACGAGGCTTTCCAAAAAAGTAGTTTCGGATCCCGTTTTGGATTGTGGTTTTGTGTTGAATGTGATTTCTCAATGATGATTTTAGCATTTTTTTATGTGATTTTAGACGATTTATTATGAGAATTACTTGACAAATATTTACATACTTATTAAATGAGTTTTGGGAATTTTTATGAATAATTAAGAAAAATGTTATTAAAACATTTTGCTAGGAAACTGGGTTTATTAAACTCCGGATGCTCAATGAGTTGTGGTAAATGGTTTTATACTTATTATGTCATGATTATATAATTTTTGGGAATAGTTTAATGGTTGTTTTATGAGGTCATGGTCAAGTTGTGACTTGGGCGTAGGCCCAGCATGTTGAACTGTGATGTGAATTGTTGTTGTTGGTGATAAACCTTGAATTAAGCATCATTTTATACCCTTTTATGCTTATCTTTTAATGGTTAAATACCAAACAATAGGAGAAAATAATATATTTTGTGAGAATTATGCAGAATTGGATAAATCTCGGAATTACGAGAATTTAGGAGAAAGAATCACCTCAATCGGAGTTATATTGGAGAAGTTATGATTGAAATAAAGGAGGCCACCAAAATATACTCAGGATTTCGGTAGGAGACTACTGAACTCATGTAAACAGCTTAGAAACCAGTTCGGCAGCTACCAGCCGCTCTCGCAGAACATTTTCGGCGCGCGTGTACCGACAGCGTGAAACCTGGGTCGGTTCGCATGCACTGAACTACTCTGCCCCTTCCTCAGCGCGCTTTTACCGAGTTTCCAACGCCTTTTTCAGCCAGCGCCTACCAATACTTCTTCCAAGTTCCAGTAGCTTCCCACCATGACAATTCCTGTTCAATTTCCAGCACTATTTTCCTTCATTTTTGAGGAAAATTGTCTTTTTTAATTAGGATTTGTTTTCCCTTTTTAAATTAGGAGTTTTTATTACCTTTTTAATTAAGTTTTGTATTTATTCTTTCATTAGGATTTAGAATACCTTTTACCTTTAGGATTTTAATTTAATTAGTTTAAACCTTTTTCTTTTAGAATTAAATTGTAAACTCCTATTTATTTGAGGATTAATTTTCTCCTATAAATAGAGAGGCTTAGGTTATTTGTAAGAGGTCGCTCATTTTTGTACTAAAGCTCCGCTTAACCAATTTTCCCTTTTCAATAAATTCAAGATTTCTTGTGCAAGGTTAATTATACCATACTTCATATTTTACACCGTCATCCGCGATTTAGTTGGGGGGTCCCCGCTTGTCTCACCAAAGAGTTCTCATTCACTTCGTATCCATAGGGTGTCCCGAAGAGAAAAAGTGTAACACAGCCTCTTTACCTTATAGTTATCTCTTATGCTTGAATATTGCTTTTATGAACTGATTTCTAATATTATTCTTGGTTTTATGATTTTTATTGATTCAATTTTCTATGTGTTTTATGATTCTAGTTTTTGTTATGTTTGTATGTTCGCGCTTAATGCTTGACTAGATATAGGGGGTCCCGAGTTTAGATCATTGAAAGTGTCGTTGGGGGGTCCCAGGAACGTACTTAAGAGAATATGTAAGTAACTCGTAAGGCTAGAATTAGAGGATTTCATAAGTTGAAGTTAATAGAATTCATGAATGTGATAGGTTAAAGATGAGTTGACCATGTAAATATTAGATTAGGTTAGTTTAGATTAGTTAATCACGTAGGAACTTAGTAAAAACCAATTTACACCCCTAATTAATTAATCAAACGATAATCATGCTTAGGTATCCTCAATCCCCGGTTAAGAACGATCCCTACTTATCAATGCTATAATCTACCAAAAAAAAGGTTTTAATTTGTAGATGTTTTTTTTAAGTGTTGAGTGTGACTTTTTGTTTACTTTAATGCTTAGTTCTAGCGTATTAGTTGACATAAACCTGTGTTTCCTCAGTACTTGTGATGAATGTGATGTTTTGGATGATGTGTAATAGATGATGTGTGACAATGGTAATGATGTGATATGTGTTGTGGAACATGTGTTGTGGAGACCCTCCTCAAGACGCTAGATTGGTTGGACAGTCTCAGACGTCGAGGTAAAGCTCCGTAGTTCCCGAGACCTATATTATGAACAGTCTCAGACGTCGTGGTAGAGCTCCGTAATTCATGGACTGGGACTATCACTCAGACGTCGAGTCTAACACTCCATAGTTCCTAAGTCGGTCCACACTCGGACGTCGAGTTTGGGAATCCTTAATTCCCGAGTGCTCTTAGCCTACCGGTAGTGCACAATAATATGATGATACAGATTGCAGGCATCGAGGTTGGGTCATACGGTATGTTGGTGTGTTCAGTTGATATGATTGGTTATTTTGATATGGTAGTGTTAGTAGGTTTTCTTTGGTGTGGATTTGGTATGACTTTCTGTGGGGCTGGTTTTGGAATTTCTGATTTTATAGTTACTGAACATATTTTGAGATGGATGTTTTATTTGTAAATTTGATGCATGCATAGCTTTATTAAACAGAGGGTTTAATGATTGACTTCGGAAAATAATTTTCCAAACATTTGTTTTGTCCACTCACAGTTTTTATTGATTTTGGCACTATCCAGGTTGATTGAGGATGTGAACTATATGAAGGTTAAGGCATCACGTAGATTTGCATACTCTAGATATCCTGTTTACAATGTGGCCATATCCCTTGTTTGACACGTGGTAAGTATACATATTGAAATCTCAAGGGTAATTTTTTGATTTTGCATGCAGTGTCAAACTGGAGCAAGTCCTCCCACGCTAAGGGTCTTGTCAATTTGGTATCAGAGCACTAGGTTGCTCTATTCGGGAATCACACACTGGCTGTGTACTATAGTTTCGTTACAGATTTGATCCCTCCACGACGACAGCCCCCTCAACAGCCTGGTAGCGAGGAGAAAGATAAGAAAGTTAAATAAGAAAAGACCTTGGATTTGTTATTTTAGGCATTGGATGCCGTGTTTCAGCGGGGTTGGACCCTGAGAATGGCCGATTTTTGTGTGGGCCCAGCGGCTTGGAACCGTGGATCGGTTAGCATGGGTTGTTGATGACCTTGGTTCCAGAACATTTGAACAAAATTAACAGGAACATGGTACTTGTGGATCAGATCTCATGGTGACTGATTCGTGGATCTCAAGCTTGAGCAGATCGTACGGGCGTTAGGTTGCCTTCGTGAGCGTATGGTACTGATAGAAGTGTGCTTCTCGGATTGGTTTACACAGGATTGGTGGTAGACATTGCTCTTTACGTATTTGGATGTGACTACCGAGACTTTCATACATCACATTCTCCCCCGGATTGATCGAAAAGCTTGAGAGGTAGAGTTCCTACTTGGGTATATGATTGTTGCTCAGTACGAGCAGAGATTTCTGATTGTGGCTCGATTCGCACTGGGTAAGACGACGATTAAGGCAATGAGACTTCGTCGGTTTGCGGTGGGTCTTGGGAGTAAGGATTGAGCGATGATGTTGGTTTGAGGACTTACCACATTCCGGACTCTAGCAGATGTGGCATTTCAGGGGGAGATGAGTTTGATAGAATCCCAGCAACTATCAGATAATTTTGGCTGACGCTAGGGGCACCTAGAGGATGCATTTTTCAGGAAGCTTTGAAGAGGGACGCTTCTAGCTCCGAGTCTTCAAATAGCAATCATGCAATTGCAATGTTCGATAAGCAGGATAAAGAGGATCCTGTGAGGCCCAATTGAGATATTAGTATTTTCTAGTCCAGTGGGACTTCTGGACACACGTACTACAATTGGGGAAGAAACACGTGTTTTGTCTTTCCTTGGCTGGTATGCACGACAGTTGATGGTTTACGGACCCACACCCTTTATCTCAAGAAGATTTACATTTTTGTTGACCGGGACTTGATCCCACTGAGTTGGGACATGAGTATTAGTACTTTGCTCAGCACTATGCTTAGAGCTCAGTAATTTGAGATTTTTTACCTTAGATAGGAGGTTTTGACCTTAAGGCAAATTGGGGTCCTTGGGCATATATGACTTGGACATGATCCTCGGGATGGATTGGCGGACTACCATCATGCCTCTCTTGAGTGCTTTGAGGAACCATTTTCTTTCGTAGTTCTGTTTTTCCACCGTTTGTCTTTGGTGGGAACCAGAGGATACCATCTTTGGGAATTAGTTCGGCTTTGGATGCCAGGAAGTTAGTACATAATGGATGTTAAGGATAATGGGCACGTGTTGGGATAACCCCGGATGGCTCAGTGAGCTTGGGGAAGATATCAAGTGTGCAGGAATTTCCAAATACGATTCCGGAGGATTTACGGGGTTGCCACCTCAAGATAAGGTTCTGGGTACTCAATCCATTTTGTAACCACCTTGTCAGATGATGATGACGTGTACAATATGGATTCCTATTCACATATGTAACGTATTAACACATGATGATCATTGGTCAAGAATCAAGGAATCAGATATTCCTATAATCGCTTTCGGACTAGTATGGATCCTTGGAGGATCGAGGTGGTTTGGGATTAGCGTCAACCAACCACAGTAACTGAGATTGGAGTCTCTCGAAATGGTTGAGTATTACGTGATTGTATCATGTTGACGTGGTTGACTCGCGAGAGAGTTTAATTGGTTTGGTTTGAGCACTTATGTTGTACGTGAAGGTTTTGCTTATGCAGCTAGGCAAATGAGATGTCTTGAGATGAACGATTTTACCCATGTTTGGGAGCTTTCCGCAGTGGTGCATGTACAGAAGAGTTGGACTCATTATCTTCTGGGGATATGTACAAGATCTTTATAGATCATTGAGCCTTATGTATCGGTACTCCGAGGAATTTAAACTCAAGGTAGAAGAGTTGGTTAAAGTTGGTTAAAGACTATGACTGTACATTTGATCTACCTTCGATATTGGAGCTTTGGATGGAGGGATTGTGCTAGTTGTAGATCACTGTGGAATATTATTAGGCAGTGTTTCTGTGGGCCATATATTTCAGGATTAGATGTTTACAACATAGCTTCATGATCCAACCCTTCGCATAATTAGGATGGGTGTCAAGGTAAAAAATCGACGAAACTTTTCATTCAGGATTGGTCGGGAGACCAGGAGAACTCGAAAAGGATTTTGAGCTTAGCATTCGAATTTTCTGGATTTGGGATCAGACAGACATAGACTAGTATCGGGACATGATTGGCATGGTCGCCATATGATAGGCAGATTGGATCCAAGATAAATGTAGTATAGTAATTGGATTGGATCCGAGGTTAACTGTTCATTGAGATATATGGGCCAGGCGTCGAATACTGTACGCTAGAGGAAAACGGCTATAAAGGGTTCAGTTGTTGTACAAGCTTGGAGCTCTGAGCCATGGTTGTGGGTAAAAGGAACCCTAGTTCAAGTATTCTATGTGGTCAAAATACACTCTAGATAAGTGAGATTTCGGATTGGGACTCGAGAGAAATTAGGATCATAGATTTGTTCTCTTGGTGAGTCGAAGTATCATAAGAAGACTCTAGTGCGAGTCCAAGTTTGGTAAAGAACTCGTACGGAAATAGTGAAGCCGATGGGTTACCAGTTGGTCACGACGGTTTGTAGTGGGTATTGTGGACGGTGAGACTTCCTAATGGAAGATAAATTGTGATTGCTCAGGTGGCAGGTAAGGTCGATGAGTGTCGATGCCTCAAGCAAGTCTTAGGAGTTGAGTTTTCGAGTTCCAGTGGCAGTTTGATCCCTCACTTATCATGTAGGGTTATTGAGGATGAGCAGGGATTCGGTATGGATCGTTGGCTTATAGCTAACGTAAGGTGATGTTGATTTGATATGTGTACGATGGATGGCTTTGGGATGTGGACTTGCACATAGGAGCCTTAGATTGGAGGCAGTATTGCTTTTCCACAGCTTTAGACTAAGGCTAGTGTGAAATTCGGGCACGAAATTCTTTAAGGGGGGTAGATTATAACGACCTTGTCACGACCCATCACAATCCCCCCGGGATTAACACGGGATGTGTCATGATCCCGTCTGACACGAAGTGTCAGATAAGGGATAATTTAAAACCTTCAGCCCGACTGGCTTCTAGAGCGCCCCAGGATCCGGTGGAGGAGTGTGATGTCTCAGTCTCTGCTACAGTCCGCATCCGTGATCAACTTGAAGAGCATTAAAAACATAGAAAGCTGTGAGTGGACGAAAAGTAATAAGTTCATAAAAACACAATTCATAAAGATATTTATGCCCTTCACTAAAAAGCATGCATGCATACGAAAACCATTTATCGAATCATATGTTCAAATAACCATCATTAGGGTCTTAGCCCAAATTCCGTAAATCCAAATCATACAGGCCCATGTCCAAAACCATTTACACAAATCCATAATTCAATTCAACCATATGTGGGAACTCAGCCAAAAACCGTAAATATGAGTATGTGGGTCATTGCCCAAATCCATTTACTATTCATAAAACACCATTTCATCAAAATCCAAGAAATCGTGTTTACCAATATCATATAACCAATCCTGTCACGGTTTCCAAAGCTACGCGCGTGCTACCGGTCTCAAATCCTAAGTCTCCCCAGGGTCCACCAAGGGAATGTCCGCAGATCAATGACCCTCCCTAGGGGTTATAACCTATATAAGCCTTTTTAAGAGTAAGGTACCCAACGGGGGCGACTCCACCCAGTTAGTGCTCCGTGACTACTCTGGGGTCCACCTAGGCCAACAACCCTCCCCGGAGGAGACAATCCATAAATAAAGGATGGTATATGAAAACCCATTTCGTTATCATTCTCAAAACCTTTTAAACCTTTTAAAAGATTCATGTGTAATGACCCGTCCCAAATTATCTGGATTAATTAAGACTTAATGACTAATTAGCTAGCGTAATCTAGGATTAGACGAGGATTAACGGACATTCAGGGAGAAATTACGATTTTGCCCTTGAACGAGGGCAAAAACTTGACTTCTGGTCCGGGAGGTCTGATGGCCGAGGGCCAAGGACCATTATATAGATCAGGACGACACGAATCCGTAGACAAGTGGCACATCAAATTCGGACGTTAGACGAAAAAGTTACGGTTCACGGAAGTTTAAGGGAATTATTTATGGATGCACGTTTTATGAGGAAAAAAGGGAACTTTGTCCTGAGTGGGCCCCAAATATTTTGAATTGGCCCAATGGATGAGTGACAAGTGTCACTCATCCATTGCCTAACCTCACACATGAATGCACCCTTCCCTTTCTTCCTCTCATTTGTTTCATTGAACCTGAGCCCCCAAACCATGAAACCCACACATATCACCCTCCTCAACCCTCATCTATTGCTCTTGGGCCATGAAGGAAGTTTGGAGGGAAGACTGAGACGTGCAGGACAGCGGTAGGATCGTGGGCCGCCGTGCACGGTGGCTGGGAAACCACGGGAGGTAAGCTTTTACGTTCAAATTGTCATTTTTGTGTTTAAGACGTTAGGAAGGTTTTCTGTCGATTGGGGGAGGTTTAGAAGGTTTGGAGGGACGTCTAGAGGTGTGGTTGACTGCGGTGGACGGCCAAACGGCCCAGGGAGAAATCTGCAAAAACTGGGCCGTGAGGGGTATCTTGAACCAAGGGATTTTGGATGGTTTTTGTAACGACCCGTCCCAAATTCCATGATTAGATTAGTGACTAATCACGATTAGTGAGGTTAATCGGTGATTAGTTAGGTTAAATCGGACGAACGATGCGAAATGACCGTTTTTCCCCTAGCGTGGGTAAAATGTTGACTTTTCATTCGGGAGGTCAAATGGACTTTGACCGATGACCGTGACGTAGTTTGTGACGTCACAAGTTCATAGACAGGTGGCACGTTCAATTCTGACATTCGAGGAAGAAGTTATGACGTTCGGAAGTTTAGGGGCATTTTGGTAATTTGGGTGAATAGGAGGTCAAATGTTGACTTTTTGACCGGGAGGTCCGATGGCCGAGGGCCGAAGACCGTTACGTAGATAAGGACGATACGAATCCATAGGCAGGCGGCACACTGAAATCGGACTTCGAACGGGAGCAGGGTCATCCCGCACTAATCCCGGGGGGATTGGGATGGGTCCTGTCAACGTGGTATCAGAGCGGGGTTGTCTCTATTCGAGCAACCGTGTAGTTCGTGGAGTATGTACACAGGTCGAGGATGTGATATCTCAAGCGGCTACAGTTCGTGATCAACCTGATAGTTGGGGTGCCGATACGATAGTTAGTAGGATATGATCGTTTTGGTTCAACACTAGATGTCGGGGTTGCCATAGTTCTGTCGTGGATGACAGTGTGGGACCCTACAGAGGGATAAACGTATTCTTATAGATTTTGATCGTGAGATGGTTAGTTGGGATCGTCTTCACGATGTCGTAGGATCGGTTCTGACGACTGGTTGGGAATTATGACCATCGATGTTTGGATATTGTTGAGTTAAATGGATTTACTGCTCCTGGTAGTTAGCGGTCGGATTTGTGGAATCCTAGTTGGACTTACGGTAGGATTGGATTGACGTCATTACGATGTCAAGACCGCGGGGTCGGTCAGATTGTTGATTTTACTGCCTTATGCAGTTGGGTTCAATGGAACTCTAGGTGTAATCGTGGAACCCTACTTTGGGTGTATGGTTCGGAAATGTGAGTTGGCGAGTGGTGTGACTTTGACGACTATTCGGATTTGGATTCGTTAGTCGGTTTAGTCATGTCAGCTTGTGTTGGGACTGCACTTCGCAGTCAGGATTGTACTTATCGGTTTGACCTAGTTGGTTGTCGTGCTACTTCAGTTGTGATGGATTGTTGGTACAACTAAGGTCATGGGTGACCTGGTAGACGACAGTGGTTTAGTCGAGTTACGACAGGATAGAGATTGTTGGACAAGTTACCATGGTTGGTACTTGTCGATGGAATCCCGGAGCGGGGATACAGAGTATTTGGTACGGGCGAGTGAGTCTGTTGGATGCGGAATCTCGATAGTGATGCCTGGTAGTTAGGTCTGCACGAGTGTGTGGCAGGCGCTACTACCGAGAATGGTCATAGTTACGCTTGTTGGGAATCGGTGACGTTTCCTTTTCTCGCATGAGCTGTCAGGGTGACTGTACCCAGAGTTGTCGGGTACGAGGGAGGCAGAGTTTCTCCTATTCGAGCAGAGGTACGGGATCGTCGTTCGGTATGAGCGGAGATCCAGGGTTGTCAGATTTGCACCCGGTGTGCCGATGCTGATACTGATACTTGTGATAGTGCGTTGGTGCTGGTACTAGCGCTGGTGCTGGTACGGGTGATGGTGATGACGCTGAGTCACGAGTTGGGATGTGACTCCGTCGAGATGGGCATATGTTCGATATCTGTGGTTCGGGAGTGGATCACGGATAGTTAGGGTACACGTGGTTGATGTCCAGGTATGTTGTTTCCAATCTTGTTGGAACTTCGAAATCGCGAGAGGGTGCGATTGCGGTGACGGATGGAATGCTTGTTTTCCGCATTGGTAATGGGTATGTCGAAGTCATTTTGGGTGAATTCTCAGATTCTACCATGATTGATGATGGTAGATGACGTTGATGATATAGATGTTGTTGGTTGCCACTAGTACACTGATCGTGTATTGGTTGGTGGACCCGGGATTTGTTCTGAATCATCAGGAGGAGATGAGTATATCGAAGTTAAATGTCTGAGATTTCTCATTTTCTACTTGGTGGCAGACGATGTTGGATTACGTGGCATGGTGAGTGCAGCAAGTTTTGGTTGCATTCACGTAGGATGAGTTTTGATGTCATCGTGTTGGAACATCTTTGGTTTCCTAGGTGGAATGACAAGGATCGATACAAGGTAATCAGTGAGAACCCACAGTCTCGGCGTGTCTCTTCGTTGACTAATCTATTTAGATGTGGGAAATGGTTGAGGACTTTGGACGCCGTGACGATCGGGGATCGTGACGTCTATGGGCGGTTGACGTAGTGTTGGATCTGGATCGTGATTTGGATATCCAGATAGGTGGAGAGTTTATTACCCTTACTTGGATGTGGAGTGGAGCATGATGGGACTGAACTTCTTTTCGAGGTAAATCTCATATGGCTTGTTACTCGAGCGAGTAGGTGTCTGACGAGGTCGGATTTTATCAGACCTAGTGTTGTGTTGATGTTGGGATTGGCTTCCCTATGAAGTCAATCGATTGTAATAGGGTAATCGGTTTAGCAGGTAACCGATAGGTTTGGTTTTGGTATGTCTCGGTAGACGTGAACGATATTTCGAGTTTTGGAATCAGATTTCTGGATGACGATTCAGGATTTGATTTTGGAACTTGAAAAAGGATTTCTAGATTTGGGTTTTGGAATCAGATTCTGGGTGACGATTCAGGATTTGAGTCTAGAGCTTGACTGTAGATTTTCTTTTATGGATTTGGGTTCGGAATGGTTATTCCAAATGCTAGCTTACGGAATAATAATTTTGGATTCGAATTTGGACATGATTAGGGATGTGATTTCTGGGTTTGGATTCGGGATTTCTTACGAAATTGCGGATTCGGATTCGGATTTGGGAAATAGATGATGGGTTGGAGTTTCGATTTGTCTAATGCTGGATTGGACGAATGAACTCCATAATTGAAATGTGATTGGCTATGACCTAGGTGGTTGTAAGCTAATTGATGGGTAGGTGTACGTACCTGGTACATAATTCGAGGTACAATACTGGGCATACTTGTGGTGCCTAGTGACGGTATATAGGTTATACCGGTAGTACGTTCGTGAGCGTGTTGGTAGTCGGATTGGTTCCGATACCATTGGATTAGTTGAGGTCGTGGACTGGATATTGGATACTGTGCATTGGGTCATGGTATTTCTGATGGGTCTAGTTACACACAGGTCGGGTGATTTGTTGGTTAGTGTTTACTCAGGTTGAGTGAGTTGGTGGTTAGTGTAACCACGAGTGTGTGTCATATCAGTTTGCGACTGACGACTGTCAAGTGCTGACAGTTTGTCGGAGGTGTCAGCGTGGATCGTTGAGGGATTGGTAACTTCCAGTGGGAGCAGACGTCAGGATAGGTTAGAGATTGAGGAAGGAACCGTAGAGTTGTTTATGTCAGCGAAAGGGTAGAGTTGACAAGTGGGTTGATCATAGGATACTTGGGCTACTCTGATACTGACAGGTCGTGTCAACTCAGAGCGTAAGACTTCTGTCATTCCACGTGGTCGAATGTAGTCAATACGACGAGAGCGTTAGTGGCACGTCGGGCTGTAGACGAGTAAGTATTGTTCTGGTTAGTGGGTGTACTAGCGTACACGTGTTGCGTGGTAGATCGAATTATTTCCACGAGGTGGATGTGGAATCAAGATAGTTGGAGTTTCGAGAACGGAACAAATTAAGGAGGGAAGAACGGTTAGATTAGGTCGGTTGGAATTTCGAGGACGAAATTAATTAAAGAGGGAAGGTTGTAACGACCCGTTCCAAATTCCATGATTAGATTAGTGACTAATCATGATTAGTGAGGTTAATCGGTGATTAGTTAGGCTAAATCGGACGAACGATGCGAAATGACCGTTTTGCCCCTAGCGTGGGTAAAATGTTGACTTTTCGATCGGGCGGTCAAATGGACTTTTACCGATGACCGTGACGTAGTTCGTGACGTCACGAGTTCATAGACAGGTGGCACGTTCAATTCCGACATTCGAGGAAGAAGTTATGACGTTCGGAAGTTTAGGGGCATTTTGGTAATTTGGGTGAATAGGAGGTCAAATGTTGACTTTTTGACCGGGAGGTCCGATGGCCGAGGTCCGAAGACCGTTACGTAGATAAGGACGATACGAATCCATAGGCAGGCGGCACACTGAAATCGGACTTCGAACGGGAGCAGGGTCATCCCGCACTAATCCCGGGGGGATTGGGATGGGTCCTGTCAGTTTTTCCTTGTTTTGATCATCTAAATAGGTTTCTAGGACGGAAATAGGAAGGTTAGGATTGAATAGGGTTCGAATTGGGCTGAAAAAAGGGAGGAAAATGGTTGGACCGGCCTCGCCGGTTGAACCGGGCCGAAAACTAGGCAGACCGGTCCGACCCGATCTGCCGAAGGTAGGAGATGCACTGTTCACAAGCAGGTGAGCCACATGTGCAGCCCCTTTGGGGGGGCATGGGGGCACGTGAAGCATTTCTTCGGGGAGGTGCCAACATGTGAAATCATCTATTCGATGTAACGAACATTTTGGGACTGGTTTCGAGTCGATCTGACATCGTTTCGATATAGTTCGGAACGTCCGAAGGTTTAGGGTCGACTTTAAAAATAGTTAAAAATTCAAAAAAATTACGGGGCTTTAGTGAGGGGTTATTTAAGTAGTTAGTAACCCTCTAAATTAACTTGGACAGGTTCGGGAATTCCGGAGGTGATGATTGGCCCGGAAGAGGCTTATGGCGCGCGTATCGAGGTGCGGCTTTGGACGGTCTGTGAGTGGACCTTTCTTTCAAAATTGATGCATGCATAAATGTTTTATAATTTTTTTAGAACATGTTTTGTGATTCCATGAGTGCATTTGTTTGTGGTAGCCTAGGATTTACGTATTTGCACGTATTTTGATATTTCCGATTTTATATGGTGCTTATACGTGCTAGGTTTTCAATGAGGGTTTAATGAATTGGTTTTGGATTTGGAAATATGAACTTGGGTATGAGACCCATTTGATTTACAAACTCTTGGACTTGGAGTCCATTTGATTTGACGAGGAATCAGACCGAGGGTCCATTTGAGTTATACGATCGGGCCGAGGACCCGTTGGTTTACGAATTCGAGCTTGAGGCTCAGTTGGTGGTAATCTCGGGCTTGAGGCCCCGTTGACTGTAGTATTGGGCTTGAGGCCCTATTGGTTGTGAAATCGGGCTTGAAGCCCCATTGATGTATGGTTTCGAGCTTAGGGCGAAGTTAGTCGTGATATCGGGTTAGAGGCTCAGTTGATTGTGAAATTGGGTTTGAGTCCCAGTTCGGTTTATGAAATGAGAATTCGAGCACGAGACCCTATTGAACTGTGGATTTAGGCCGAGGCCTGTGAAAATGGATTTGAATCGGATTCGAGGAATCCTATTGAAAGGTTCGGGTATGAGACCCAGTTGAAATATGTTTCGAGAAAGAAAGTATTTGAAAATGTATATATACCCTCCATATGAATTATTGGTCTCCTCTAGACGTCGACCTGGAGAGTCACGATCCACAGACCAGAATGGGTATCCCCATAGGGAGCCCATTCCAGGAGTGGACGTTATGATGTGGTCCCGGACCAAATTTCGGAGAGATGCTCGGACTAGATCCGGAGATAGAGCTCGGACTAGATCCGGAGATAGAGTCTCCCAGATGGAGAATTCCTGGGGGAAGACTCGGAGTGAGACCCCAAGTTGTGTGCACACTTATATAGAGATGAATCGTGACGTATATCGGGATGTGTTTCCTAGGGACTGTGTGCCCCAAGTTGGCATCTTATCGGAAGTGACGTGGATGGGTTATACGTATGCATATACGTATGAAGTTCTTACGAAAAGTGATTTGGGGCGGAGACCCCGTGTTCCATGTTTTAGATAGTGATTTGGGGCAGAGACCCCGTGTTTTATGTTTCGGAAAGTGGTTTTGGCCGGAGACCCCGTATTCTAAGTTTTGGTATTTCACTGAGAATGGTTTTGGACTGAGACCCATGTGACGTGATTTGGGCAGAGTCCCGCATGATTGGTTTTGGGCTGAGTCCCTACGGAAACTTGTTTTGGGCATGAGTTCCCATATGGTTTGATCTATGTTTTGGGCCAAGGCCCTAATGGTTTTGTGAATGTTTTAATAAATGGTTTTTGAATGCATGCATGCTTTTAGTGAAGGGCATAAATGTCTTTTTGATGAAATGTGTTTTTAAATAAATGATTAATTTTCATCCACTCACAGCTTTTACTGTTTTGAATGTCCTTCAGGTTGGTCGTGGATGAGGGCTATAGCAGAGACTGAGACATCACACTCCTCCACCTATGATCCTAGCGTACTCTGGATGCCCCAGTGAGGGCTAGAGTCGGAATTATCCCTGGTCTGACACTTCGTGTCAGACGGGAACAGGCACGTCCCACATTAATCCCGGGGGATTTGGGACGGGTCCTATCACCATGCTTGGTCCCCATAAACCGTCATGAAACCAGAAATCCATGTTTACCAATTCCAAATTCATTTAGGGTCTCCGAACTCGAAATCACCTTTATAAACCATAAATGTGACTCATGCTCGATATCATAACCAATTGGGCCTCAAGCCCGATCACGTAAACCAACTGGGCCTCAAGCCCGATAACATAACTAATTGGACTTCAAGTTCGAGTATTTCCAAAACAAATGGGTCTCGTGCCCGAGTTTACCTTTGCAAATCCAAAACCATTATCAAAATCGTAAGTACGTAAAATCAGTGCAAAACCACAAACCTCGATATACGTGCAAATACGTAAATCACCTCGAAATACGTGAAATCATGTAAATCACCAATCCAAAATCATCATGATAGAAATCATATCTATAAAAAAATATAAAACATTTATGCATGCATCACAGTTTAGAAATAAAGGTCCACTTACAGACCGTCCTAACTGCCACCTCAATATGCGTGTCATAAGCCTCCTCAGGCTAATCACAGTCACCGGGACTCCCAAACCTGTCCAAATCATACTAGAGGGTTACTAACTACCTCATTAACCTCTCATTAAAGCCCCATAATTTTCCCGAATTTTTAACTATTTTTAAACTTGATCCTAAACCTTCGAATATCCCGAACTATATTGAAACGATGTCTGATCGGCACGAAACCAGTCCCAAAATGTTTGTTACATCGAATAGATTAAAAGTCATGTTGAACATATTCCCAAAATACCCTTCACGCGCCCTCACGCTCAGCCCAAAGGGGCTGCGCGTGAAAGCCACGTGCCTGCACTGTTCATCATCCCTAACCTCTATCGAACAAGGTTCACTGGTTTCGACTGGACCGGACCGGTGAGACCGGTCTAGTGTTCTATCCTCTCCATTTTTTTATCCTTTGTCCATTCTTTCAATTCCTATAGGTTCCTATTATCATTCCCTATTGGTCTACGTCCTCAAAATTCCTATAGGTGCAACTGGAACACATTGAACACCAGCCTAGCAGTGATCACACAACTCAACACTAGAGTTATACTAGCCAACCATGGCTAAGAGCACCTGCTCAAACAATCTCTGAAATCATCAGAATCACTCTGCCCAGTGCATCGTGTTCAATGTCCAGTTCACGTTCACAACCAAAAACCAATGGCATTGGAACTAAGCCAAGCACCAACACGTTTATCGACACATCTGGTACATCCCATGTACCGTCACTAGGTATCATGCACCCCAAACCATGTACAAAGTACATACATCAATCCATATCCACCTAGGTCATAGCCAAACACGTTGCAATAATGGAGTCCATTCCCAAACCAGCAAGAGACAAATCGATACTCCACAAATCAGCTAGTTCCATTTCCAAATCCGAATCCGCAATTTCGTACGAAATCCCGAATCCAAACCCATACATCACATTTTTAATTCATGTCCAAATCCGAATCCGAAATCATTATTCCGTAAGCTAGCATTTGGAATAATCATTCCGCACCCAAATCCAGTATTCCACTTTCAAGTTCTAAAATCGAATCCTGAATCGTCACCCAGAAATTCGATTCCAAAACCCGAAATATCGTTCACATCTACCAAGACACATCAAAACCGAACCTATCGGTTACCAGTTCAAACAAGCAACACATTACATCAGATTGACTTCATAAGGAAGCCAATCCCATCAGTCACCATTCTAAGGCTGACCAAATTCGACCTCGTCGGAAACCTACTCGCTCGAGTATCATACCATAAGGGGCTCCACTTCGAAAAGAAGTTCAGTCCCTTCATTTATGACTCACATACCGAAGTAAGAGTGATAAACTCTCACCCAATCTGGATCATCGAAATCACAACCCAGATCCATTAGGACGTCAGCCGACCGTGAACATCACGATCCTAGATTGTCACAATGCCCAATGTCCACGACATCACAAACCCGATCCACCTAGGATCCACACAGTTAACTACTAGGAACCATAGGGTCTTACACCCTCATCTAATTTGCGTACTGTCACAATGTTTGACAACCAACGCCCCCAATTAAACAGTTCAGTCAACGACGAGGCACGCCGCGACTGTAGGTTCTCACTGATTACCTTGTATCTATCCTTGCCATCCCACCTAGGGAAAAACCAAGGATGATCCAAAACAATGACACCAATACTCATCCTACGTGGATGCAAACAAAACTCACTGCACTCCCCACACCATGTAACCCAACATCGTCTACCACCAAGCAGAAAATAAGAAGTCACCCCTGATGACTTCAGAATTACCTAGTCCCAATGCGGAAAACCCGCAATCCTCCTCAAACACAACCTCTCACGATTCCGTAGGTCCAACCATGTTGGAACCATCGGACTCGGACACCAACCACGTGTCCTCTTTGGACTGGTTACTGACACATACCCAACTCGACGAAGTCACAACCCGACTCGTGACTCATCGTTAGCACAACACCGGCACCAACACCAGCATACAAACAACAGTATCAGTATGAGCACACCGTGTGCAAAACTGACAACTCTGGATCTCCGCTCATAACAAGCGACGACCCCGTACCTCTGATCGAATAGGAGAAACTCTGCCTCCCTCGTACCTAACAACTCTGGGTACGATCACCCTGATAACTCATGTGAGAAAAGGAAACGTCCCCTGAACGTCCCCCAATTCTCAGCAACCACTCCCGGTAGTAGTGCCTGCCACAAACTTGTGCAGACCTAACCATCAGACATCACTATCGAGACTCCACATCCAATGGAATCAAGTACCCGTACAACTACTCTGTATCCCCACTCTGGGATTCCATCGACATGTACCAACCCCGACTGTGGATTGAAGTTCCACCCCTGAAGCTGACATGACTAGACCTGACACAATCGTCACTCGGTCTCGACTTCGAAAAGTCAATAAAAGTCAAACCACTAGTTGGCACACATTTCCGCACAAGGAATTTACTGAGAATATTCTCATCCTGGGTCCAACCTACCCAATTGTGCTACCTTCCAAGCCTCTGGATCCAACAAATCCTGGGACCCACAACAATACTGATTCGACAATCAGTAAGCCGTAGCTACACAAATTAATATCTGACCCACAAACCAAGGTCAATTACATTCCGAGATTAATCACAAGGTCTCAAATACCCTAATATACCCATCTCACTACCAGGTCGCGCACGAGGCTCACGTTCCGGAGGTATGGCATGGCAACAGCATCAGCAACCTAGTGCTCTGATACCAATTTGACAGGACCCGTCCCAACTGGACGTCAAAAACCGTACCCGGTCCTGCTCCCGTCTGACAAGTCAACTGAAAGTCCAAAACAACCCTTCAGCACCTGCCAGACAAGGGAATTTTGCGCCTGTGCCCACACATACCTCCACCTCTGGAATAGCCTCGATTCCTCTCGTTTTTGATCTGGTTCCACTCGTCTCAACCTCAGGAAGCTAATTCCAAGCTCAATTTCGATCCCCGTAGCTCATAGTTCAAAATCCGATTTTCCCCCCAAAATTTCCAAACCTTCGATTCTCAGTTTCTAGCTTCCCTCAATCCCTCGTGTTTTCCCCATTCAACTCAGTTTCGAAAATCTCTCAGTTCCTCAGTCTCTGGTTCAAAAATGGGAGAGAAATGGAGGAAGGAAGAAAATTGGATTATGGTTGTACACGGGTTAAGAAAATAGGGAGGTTTAATGGAAATTAAGATTAATTAATTAATTTAATATAATAAAACATAATAATTAGGTCTCCCCCAAAATCATGGATCCATGTTTTGTGCCTGATTTTAAGGGATGAGTGACACTTGTCACTCATCCAAGTGTGTTCAGTCACCGGGTACTGTTCATATTAAAATATTATTTTATTCCCGGTTTGTTCGGTTAATCAAGCCTGATTCCGTGACCATAACTTCGTCGTCGAATCTCCGATTTCGGCATGCCGCCTGTCGTTGGATTCGTATCGACGAGACCTACGTAACGGTCCTTGGCCCTCGTCCATCGGACCTCCCGATCAAAAAGTTAACATTTGGCCCCTACTATGCCAAATTACCAAAATACCCCTCAACTTCCGATCATCATAACTTTCTCTACGAATGTCGAAATCGAACGTGCCACCTGTCTATGAACTCGTGACGTCCCGAACTACGTCACAGTCATCGGTCAAAGTCCATTTGACCGCCCGAACTAAAAATCAACATTTTGCTCACGCCAGGGGCAAAACGGTCATTTTGCACGTTTCGTCCGATTTCACTCAACTAATCCCCGATTAGTCATTCTAAATCATAATTAATTAATATTCAATCCCGATATTCGGGACGGGTCATTACATAAACCTGTTTTCACTCCCGTAACCATAACTTCTCCGTTGGACGTCCGATTTCGACGTGCTGCCTGTCTACGGACTCGTGACATCCCGATCTACGTCACGGCCATCGGTCCTCGTATGTTTGACTCCCCGAATCAAAAGTCAACATTTTGCCCAAGACCAGGGGCTAAACGGTCATTTTACACCATCCGTCCAATTTCGCTCAACTAATCATCGATTAATCTCACTAATCCTCCATTAGTCACTAATCTAATCATGGAATTCGGGACGGTTCGTTATAGACTTGACCCATAATCATGGGATTACCAAGAGATTATCAAGAATAATCGAGATTAGTCGAGATAAAATGACGATTTTACCCATAGAGAGGGACGATGTTGACTTTTGTCCTGGGAGGATATTTGCACGTTTACCGAGGCCTATTGATTTGATCACACGATTGTGATTATGTAGATATGCGGCATGTCAATTTTGGACATCGTATGGTGTTTTTACGGGTTAGGGACAGACTTAATCAATTTTATGGTTACACAATTTACTAGGCAAGTTGACTTTCGTTATTTTGTGTGCCTAGATATTTGTCTCCAAGTTTAATGGATGAGTGACACTTGTCACTCACCCATTAATCCTTATCTCTTGTACACCCCTTTTTCTCTCTTTGTATTTCCATAACCCGAAATACCTCCCTACACCATTTGATCATATCTTCACCCTTTGTTGCGGTTGTGAGGGAAGAGTCGGGCTGAGAGGCTAAGAAAGGTAGTGGAAGACGGTGGAGCCGCGGTGACTGCCTGAGAAATCAAAGAAGTAGGTAAACCCGTGAACCCGTCATGGTTAGATTTCAAGTGGATTTTAGTCTTGGAAACTCAGTTTTCTGATCCCCATCATCTTCTCTGAGTTCATGCGAGGGCGTAGGACCAAGAATCTTAGACAATGGAAGCGTTGATTGATATGCTAAAATTAAGCATTAAAGTAAATACAAAGTCACACTCAACACTTAATAAAAACATAAGCAAATTAAAACTTTTTTTTATAGATTATAGTATTGATAAGTAGGGATCGTTCTTAACCAGGGATTGAAGATACCTAAGCATGATTGTCATTTGATTAATTAATTAGGGGGTAGTTGATTGTTTCTATTATCCTACATGATGAACTAATCTAAACTAACATAATCTATTATTTACATGGTCAACCCATCTTTAACCTAGCTCATTCTTAAATTATGCCAATTCCAAAATCTATGAAATTCCCTCATCTCAGTTCTACGGAATATAAGCATATTATCTCATGTACGTGTTTGGAAATTGCCCTACATCTAATCAAGCATTGAGCACAAAATACAAGTATAACAAAATTAAGATATTGGAACATATGGAAGATTATTGAAACTCATATAAGATATAAAACCATAATTATATTAAAGATCAATCCAACAAAATGATCATTCAATAACAAAAGGCAATCACATGGCAAAGAGGACAAAAAAAGATAATATTATTTTTAATTGTTTAAAGAAATTCTCAATAACTGACTCATTCTTTTTATTGAGATATAAAATGATAGATATAGAATTTATTACTTATAAATTCTGTTTAGAGACTTTTGAATAAAAAAAATTTGAGATAAAATATTATTTTGTTTAATATACAAATATTAAAAAATTTAAATAAAAATAAAAATTGTTAAAGATGTAACAATAATTTACTCTAAATATAAATACATCCAATGGAGTACGTGTTAATGCTAGCTAGACGACCCGACAGGCACCAGTAGTACTTGATGGATATTTGTGTTGGTTTGAAGCTTCGTCAGAGTAAACCTCGTGCTTTGCAACATCGTACTTCTCCCCGTCACCCCACGATGCATATGCCTCTTCCCCATGCACGACGATGTCGCCAATCAACAACTGTTCCTCCGGCATCCGCAACGAAACTATAAACCGTTAAACCACGCATATAATTGACGTGACAACCACGTTCCACCCAATTATAAATAGTCCTCCTGTAATCTGCTTCAGGATTTGAATCCCTCCCGATCCTCCGTACACACCTCCGCGCAAGTTTGTCACCAGCAGAAACAGTGCGCAAGTTCAGGCTCCGCGAAAAGACCCCTTAAGATTATTGAAGTTCGAAGGATGAAGCACAGGATTGCGAATTGCAACTCAGGTAAAGTTCTATACTCAACTTTACACACTCTTGCACACACTAGCTGAAATGAATTGAATCGAGGCTAGCTCGTGATTAGTGTAGGATGAATGTATATGCATGTGTTTACTGTTCTATTGATCAAAAGGAAAGAAGATGATGATGATTGAATCGGTTTGTGTTATCACTCCTCACTGATGCACACCAACTGTTTGATTAAATTCCTCACACGAATTCTCATCAACATTCACTCTGAATCTTCTCTGTATTTTTCATTTAATTCATTCACTTCTCTTCATGCACCTCACTCGTAAATTTCACACACCTCACATCTTAGATGCTCTCACTAAACATCCAATAGGAAAATGACACCTAGCTAGTTAGTTACACAAACTTGGTAATCAAGTAAACCATTCCTCTCTCCTCACGGTTACATCACAGCTCACACACACATATTTGATAACTCTAAATCTTCTAGACTCACTTGTCTAGCTGGCAACCTGTCCATGTGGCAGTTTACACATCAACAACCCCTCCTAAACTGTTCACTGGACATACTCCTAGCAAACCCCGTAGGTAGTTGAATCTAGCTTTAGGCAGGGATTTGGTGAAGATGTCTGCAATTTTATCTTCAGTCCTGCAGTAAAGGAGTGTAACATCTCCATTCTGTATAGCCTCCCTTATGTAATGCACTTTTCTGTTTATATGTTTTGTTTTCTGATGGAAAACAGGATTCCTTGCCATAGCAATGGCAGATTGATTGTCACACATCAAACTTGTAGCTCCCAAATGTTCCTCTCCAAAATCCTCTAGGACAAACCTTAACCAAATGGCCTGTGTTGTTGCTTCACAAGCACTAACATATTCAGCCTCTGCTGTAGATAAAGCAATACTTGATTGCTTGATTGAGGCCCATGAGAAAACTCCACTGCCAAAACTGAAAGCATAGCCTGAAGTGCTCTTGCTATCATCAATCGATCCTCCCCAGTCACTATCACATAAACCAAGTAGAATTGCAGCTTTTCCTTTCTTGTACTCTAGACCATAGTTTAAGGACCCTTGCACATACCTAAGCACTCTCTTTGCTGTTCCAAAGTGCTTCTTAGTAGGGTTGTCCATGAACCTAGCTAAAAGACTTGAGGCATACATAATGTCTGGTTTGGTGGCAATAAGATACAAGAGACTGCCCACAATCTGTCTGTATTCTTGTTCATCTGCAGCCCCACTTCCATCTTCCTTCTGCAATTTGTCATTTGCTACAAGGGGAGTTCCTGCAAGTTTGCAGTTTCTCATTCCAAAATTATTGAGTAGTGTCTGAGCATATTTCTTTTGATGAATATGGATACTAGACTGGGATTGTAAGATTCCCATTCCAAGGAAATGGTGTAGTAATCCTAAATCAGTCATCTCATACCTCCTCATCATTTCTGATTTAAACTCCTGCATCATTTCCTCATTGTCACTAGTATAGATAATATCATCAACATATATTGATACAATCAAGGTTCCAACATCTTGATTAACTCTGATATATAAGGTTGCTTCACTTGTGCTTCTCTGAAAACCACACCTAAGTAGATAGGAGTCGATTGCCCCATACCAGGCCCTAGGAGCCTGCTTCAGCCCATATAGAGCCTTGTGTAACTTGTAAACCTTCTCCTCTTGTCCCTTGACTTCATATCCTTCAAGCTGATGCACATAGACTTCCTCCTGTAAAACACCATTCAGGAAGGCTGATTTGACATCCAGTTGATACAGCCTCCATTGCTTCTGTGCAGCCAAAGCAATCAGTGTCCTGATTGTATCCAACCTTGCCACAGGGGCAAAGGTTTCATTAAAGTCAATCCCTGGCTTTTGAGAGTAACCTTTAGCAACTAATCTTACTTTCTGATTTTGCACTGAACCATCAAGGTTCAGTTTGGTTTTATAAATCCACTTAACACCAATTACTGGTTTATTAAGTGGTTTCTCAACCAACTCCCATGTACCATTCTTCTCTATCATTTCAAGCTCATTTTCCATGGTTTTCTGCCATCCTCTGTCTCTTGCTGCATCAAGATAGTTTTCAGGCTCAATAATACTCATATGGCACCTTGCATATATATCACTTAAGTCCCTGTACTTAGGTTGAGGCATCTCTGGAGAATCAGTATCAGAAAGGTTCTAATCACCTGGTTCCACATGGTCTTGTTCTTGTTCAACTGGTTCTCTATTCAACACCTGGACCTGTCCTTGACCATGACCAATACTTAGTTGGCTCACAGATAACCCTTCACTCATTTCTTTTGCTTCATTCCAACTCCATTTTGTCCCTTCATCAAACTCCACAGTTCTGGATATCACAATTTTGTTGGTTTCCAGGTTATAGATCCTATATACCTTTTCACAGCTCCCATAACCCATGAACACACATTTGATTCCTTTCTTGTCTAACTTCTGTCTTAGCTGATCTGGAACATGTGTATAGCAAACACATCCAAAAACTCTAAGATGTTTGACACCTGGTTTTCTCCCTGTAAATTTCTCAAAAGGTGTCATGCCATCTAGTGAGCTTGTTGGACATCTGTTCAGAAGATAACATGCAGTGTTTATAGCTTCACCCCAGAACTTGTTAGGAACATCCTTCTCTTGCATCATTGACCTGGCCATTTCCACCAGAGTCCTATTCTTCCTTTCTGCCACACCATTCTGTTGTGGTGAGTATGCAACAGTCAACTGTCTGCATATTCCTGTTTCTTCACAGAAAGTCTGAAATTCTTGTGACATGTACTCTCCTCCTCTGTCACTTCTGATTCTTTTGATCTTGTATCCACTTTGCAACTCCACCATCTTCTTAAATTTCTTGAAAACACCAAGTACCCCTGACTTGTGTGTAAGAAAATATAACCAGCACATTCTGGTATAATCATCTATGAAAGTAAGAAAATATCTATTTCCACCATTTGTTGTCTCCTGCATTGGTCCACACACATCTGTGTGAATCAATTCAAGTGGGTCAGATGCTCTCCAAGAGGATTCTTTGTCAAACTGTTCAACATGCAACTTCTCTACCACACATCCTTCACATACTTCTCCTTTAGCTTGCAGCCTAGGTAGTCCCACCACCATATCCTTTTGTTGTAACAGCTTCAAGCTCTTGAAGTTTAGATGTCCAAACCTCATGTACCATAGCTCGTAGGCTTCACAGACTGTTGCTCTCATTGCTACTGGGTTAACAGATTCAAATAACAATGGAAAACATCTATTCCTGGTCATTTGAACCTTAGCAACTTTCTGAGTCATAGAGCTGTCTTCATAAATATCCATAGTTTGATCCCCAAACGTCAAGAAGTAACCATGCTCAATCATCTGCCCAACACTCAACAGATTTTCATCTAGCCCTGGTAAGAGCATTACTTCTTTGATGTGCCTCTATCCCTATTTAGTTTGAACCACAAGTGTGCCTTTCCCTACTGCCTGCACAAGATTTCCATAACCCATCTTCACCTTTGCCTTAACTGTTTTATCAATATTAATCAACAGAGATTCTTGCCCTATCATATGATTACTGTAAGCACTGTCAAGGTACCATTTACTGCAATCCTTGACTGCTGCAGCATTGCAAGCATAGAACAGATTAGGTGATGAGTCCGTGACTTCTTGTGCCAGATTTCCTGCTGGTTTCTGTGTACAATCCTTAGCCATATGACCAAATTTTTGACAGTTGTAACACTTGACTCCACCCTTGAACCAACAATTCCCATAGTGATGCCTTTCACATTTCTTACATAGAGGTTTAGTCCCTAGATACTCACTTTTGCTTGTTCCTGCTCCTGAATTTTATCCTGTGCCAGAACCCTGATGTGAGTTCTGCTTCACATAGCTGTTCTTCTGGTTCCAGCTCTTACTGCTTTTGAATTGCTTCCTGGTTTTCCAACGATCATTGCCATGATTTGATCTATTGGATACAGATAAGCTAGAAAGAGCTTTATCTAGACCTTCATCTGTGTGCATCTCTAATCTCTGATCAAAGGCTCTTATTGAGGCCACAACACTCTCAACGTTTACAGTGTCAATGTCTCTGGTTTCCTCAATAATGGACACTATAGGGATCAAATGGTTTGATGAGACTTATCAAGATCTTTTGAGCTAGGCGTTTTTCAGTAATATCCTCTCCATAGGTCCTCATGTTATTCACTATTGCATACAATCTTGACAGATACAGTGATAATGTTTCATCTTCTTTCATTCTTGCATACTCAAAATCTCTTCTAAGGGATTGTAGTTTAACTGGCCGTACTTTAGAATCTCTTATGTACTCTCTCTGCAAAATGTCCCAAGCTTCTTTAGCTTTGACCTCATTCTGAATCCTAGGAAAGATTTCATCAGTAACTGCATTCTGAATCATACTTAATGCCTTAGCATCCTTGACACAGTCTATGTGAGTTGGTCTGATTTCGGTTTGTGCAGCAGGTTGTGTAGCAGGACTCCCACCAGTGACTTCAGCTGTCCTTGGTGATTCTAGAATTCCGACTTCAATGTATTCCCAGAGATCACAAGCAAGTAAGACAGTCCTCATCTTCACTCTCCAGAAATCATAGTTACTCCCGTTGAAGAGTGGGATCTTCAAGTCACCTCCATGACCTGCCATTTCAGCTGCTGCTTCAGGTGTCAATTGCGATTGCTTCTTCTTCTTCACTTACGCCCCAGATGCAGATCAAGCCTGCTCTGATACCATATTGAAGTTCGAAGGATGAAGCACAGGATTGCGAATTGCAACTCAGGTAAAGTTTTATACTCAAGTTTACACACTATTGCACACACTAACTGAAATGAATTGAATCGAGGCTAGCTCGTGATTAGTGTAGGATGAATGTATATGAATGTGTTTACTGTTCTATTGATCAAAAGGAAAGAAGATGATGATGATTGAATTGGTTTGTGCTATCACTCCTCACTGATGCACACCAACTTTTTGATTAAATTCCTCACACGAATTCTCATCAACATTCACTCTGAATCTTCTCTGTATTTTTCATTTAATTCATTCACTTCTCTTCATGCACCTCACTCGTACATTTCACACACCTCATATCTTAGATGCTCTCACTCAACATCCAATAGGAAAATGACACCTAGCTAGTTAGTTACACAAACTTGGTAATCAAGTAAACCACTCCTCTCTCCTCACGGTTACATCACAGCTCACACACACATATTTGATAACTCTAAATCTTCTAGACTCACTTGTCCAGCTGGCAACCTGTCCATGTGGCAGTTTACACATCAACAAAGATGCCCCGTTGAAAGCCGGCCACGGCGTGGGTGTGGAACACGCCCAGGCCGGGTGTCGATAATAATTTCCATCTCTTATCTACTATCATCATGGTGAACCGTGGTACACTGCTTGACATTACTCCCATCACTATGGCGGCCCATCCTTGAACAAGACCTATATATTTTATTGATTACCAGATTAATAATTACATTGTCAACACGTACATCGAATAATTAAACGACATGTAAAATGCGTACAAACTGAAGCATTACATTGATAAAGAATTTCTTTTGGTGGTCTTTTGCAAAATGTGGAATTACTAGCTACATCGACGGTACTACTTCACCAGTCACATAATGTATTCTACTATATTATGAATCGAGAATGAAGTACTTAAAAATTATGTTGTAGTCACTAGAAGTATAGAAGGCATGCATGTGATTCTGTGAGCTAGTAAACTTTATATATATTTTATGGAATGAGACGGGGGTATGGGGACAATTAACTAATTTTTCTCAAGGTATTAATCTAAACGGATTGAATTAAGTTGACAGAGTAGTATATATATGGTTATGTAATAATGAATGAACATCCCTCGCCCCCGCGGTTGAAACCAGCCCATCCCATCCGCAGCAACCCGGCTGGCTCCGGCCAACACCAGCAGTACATTGTTTGGTGGAAATCTCTCCATGTCCTTCTTCACCCTTGGTCCTACCTGCACCATCTATATATACATACATATACATGTATCCATCAATTACCAACAAATTAATTAATTAATTAATTAATCTGGTTATATATTAATTACCTATTTACTTTTAATTAATCTTTCACGTCCATGTATATGGCCCACCATTACGTACCTTGTTTTAATAAGATCCAAGCACCTACAAGTCTACAACGTCAAATCGATGCATAACGGTAGCCGGCTTATTGTTTATATATTATTTCTTTCTTTCTTTCAATCTTTATACACAATATATATGTATATATATATATATGTATATATCTTTATTTATTCCATCCTTTTTTTTATCAATATTTATTCCATCCATTGGATCCACATATATTGGACAAAAAAAATTATTGCCATTAGATCCACATATAGTGGACAAAAATAATTATTGCCATTAGATCCACATATATAGCACAACGTAGTTTTCAAGGAGGACAACATATAGTATATTATTGTGTACTTTAAAATAGTCCTGTTAATCGATTTTTCGATTCGACTTTTTTACCGAAACTGAAACCGAATTGATTGGGGAATCGGTTTCGATTCGGTTCGATTTATTTTTGGATAAAACCAACCATTTTCAGTTCAATCGGGCGAACCGGTTCGGTTTTTTTGAAAACCGATTTTTCTTCTTATTTTTGTAATCAATATTTATATTGTCCAATCAATGTCCATTATAACTAATCAGGACATCAAAATCCAACCTAAATGTCCATTATAAACTCAAATCAACAAGCAGCATCAATTTCTATCATAGAATGTCCATTACAAAATCATATCATTCAAGTGAACAAAATAATAGAAATATCAAGAAAAATCAGCAAGGCAGCAAGGAGCAAGGCATCAAGGCAACAAGGAGCAAGGCACCAAGGCAGCAGCAAGGCACCAAAAATCAGATGAGCCCTGTTTATAAAATGATAAGAAAACATCACCATATTACTGATGCCCTACATATACAATGAATCCTAAGATGATGAATCCTAAGATGCACAAATGACCATACCACAAGGTCCACAATGTCAAGGAAGCTAGAAAAGGCAACAGCTAGTGCTTTATAGTTAGGGAAACACAGCAAAGTTCATGCATAATCATTATATATAACTCAAACTTTATGTATCTCAACTTCAAACACGGCAAAAGTTCCTTATAGCTTATGCAAATGCGCAAACCACAAGGATTCTATATATATATATATATATATTTGGTCAAAACACAAGGATTCGATTATGTCCTGTTTGTAAATGTTGAAGACCATTGACATCATCTTCATACCACTGAGAGGTCACTGATTCCCAATTTGTTCCCACCTTGTTGTACTTAAGCAGGGCTCAGCTAATATTATGGATATGAGAGGTTAAGGATTAGCACTCTATCAGAGGCACTTAAACAAGAAAATCCAACTTTAAACTCTGAGCTCATGAATTTTAGTAAATGTGCTGAATATGAATTCCACATTCTCAAAAACGAAAACAAGAACTTCTAAAGCTCTTCATAGTTCATATGATAGATATCCAGAATATTGTCAGCTATACGACTAACTCAAATCATAACTACAACTACTATCTCCAAGGGTATATTCACCTCTATCTCTGCTGCTACAACATGAATGAACACTACAAGCTTGAGGTAGTTAAGATGAACTACCAATGAGCATCTGACTACCTAAACTCCAAACTCCAAAGGCCATTTTCATTGGTACATTAATTTTCCGAGTGTCTTTCCAGAGAAAAATGACACATTGTAATTTGCTTACCTCTTTTCATAAACTCATTGCAAGCAAAATCTAAATTTTATCTTAATCGAAAAATCTCCTGAGTAGTTCTATTTGACATGACCTACCAGGATAAGGCCTAACCTAACCATTTCCAACCAATTCATAGAGAACAATAACACAAATATCCCCTAACGCAGATGAACTATATGAACACATATGCATATTGGGTCACTACAAGACTTGCATCCTGAATCTTATTAATAAGAAATTATAATACTAAGAAGAAGAAAGATCAAGAACGAGTGGCACTTCAATTGATTTGGCCTAAACCATATTCCTCAAGTCAAGATAGACACTTCAACTTCTCTCTATAATGCACCATAGCCTTATATCTGAATTCAATAAAATCTAAGTATGCCCTCAATTTATTTAACATAACTGCATTCTTGTTTTAGGAAAATGCTGCCATTGAACAGACGTTACTATAATCTCCCATTTATTCATCCCCTTGAAAAAATGACTCTTCAGAATCACAACCAATATTTTTTATTCATTTCCATAACAAAAAAATGTAAACATAAACACAGGACGTTATTGAAAAGTGTAAAAATTTATCATCTTTAAGAAACTAAAGAGTAAACAAACACAGCCCACCATTTCTTTTCAAATTGAAGAAACAAGATGGTTCATTTTAATCTTCCTTGGCTATTGATGCAATCCACCCACAACCGCACTGCGGGCACTCGTAAAAATTGCTAATTGGAAACGTCACCGAAGCGATCCCCACCGAGAACTCAAGATTATTGCTGTGCCGAGTCACCTTGACAATGTTGAGCCACAAGAACAAGACCTTAACGCTAACCCCAGTCAGACCAGAGAGCATGTTCTTGGAGATGGAACCAGTTATGGTGGACTTGTACTTCAGCTGATACGACCCCTCCAATGCGAAACTGCACAAACCGTTCAAATAAGCACGAAATTGACCATTCTTTTGGTTCTGGTCATACCCTGTGAGCGAATGAGGGAGAGAGGGAGAGAGAGAGAGAGAGTCAGTTGCGATTAAGAGAGAGAGAGAAAAAAAAAGTGAGGCAAATGCGACATGTCGGTGGCGGCCTTCGCTACTTAGGCTGAGTACTAAAGGGTTTGGATTTTTGGTTTCTCGAGATGTTTGGGTTTGTGTTTGACTTCAAAGGATGTTTGGGTTTGTGTTTGATTTCAAAGGATGTTTGGGTTTGTGTTTGAGTTCAAAGAAGGTGGAGGAATCAAAGAGAAAAAGAGGAAGAGGAAAAGAAAATTCGAAGTGGGGACTGGGGAGAGACGGGAGTGAAATGTGAAACTGAAAATTGGGAGAGGAGGAGACGAGGGTTTCATCTATTCTAGGGTTTCATACAAAACGACACCGTGTTGTACAAATATAACTAGTCTATTTCGATCCGGTCTGGTCTGGTTTTATCAACCTTTTAGTTCGATTCGGTTTGGTCCGGTGCAATTATACCGACATCCAAAACCAAACCGACTCAGCCCGATTCGGTTCGATTTTCTCCAAACGGTTTCGGTTTTTTTTTTCAGTTCGGTTAGAGTTCGGTGCGATTTTTCGGTCGGTTTTTTTCGAACCAATTAACAGGACTACTCTAAAGTACTTGGAAAATTAAGTATGTGATTACAAAGACTCAAATAGCTAAATATATTTATAAATACCGAAGATTAATTTGATTGAAATCGTTGAGAGTATGTTTGGATGAAAAGGTTTAAAATTACCAAGAATTTATAAATGATCGAATTTAAATGAATGGTAATTAATTTTTAAAGATTCGTAAATTTTTTTATTTGGATAATATAAAAATAGAAGAAAATATAAATATAAAATTTAACGTTTACACAAAATTACAATTATAAAGATGAAATTTGAGAAATGACACATTTTTATATGGAATTTATAGTGAGAATTTGGATACTCCACATTCCTTGTTTAATTTTAAGTTTTTGAAATTTCTAAATTCCAATTTTTTTTATGTATCCAAACAAGAGATTTTGCATAATAATGTTAAAATTCTGAAATTTCATCAAATATTTTGTTATTTTCATTCATCCAAACTAACATACCTTGAGTGAATGAGTAATTAGTATTGCATTTTTTTTAATTTGAATTCATTGTTGCATCTAATAATAACTCATGTTTTATATTCAGTACTTAATTAACTTACTTATCATATACAGTTGAATTAAGAAAGTCTTTATAGGTCAAGTGAGTCTAGTTTAGTTGGTTCTAGTGTTGAATTGTAGGCAGTTGGCCTCAAATTCGAACTCTGATAACATATTGTATGAAAAATTTCGAAAATTCTCCCTTTCCCTATAATTTTTTTTTTTTTTAAATCCTTATATCATATAGATAGATTCTGGAAGAAGAATTTCACCGCATAAAATACATGCATTACATATAATATATATATATATATATATACACACATACATATAGGCTATTTGTATTTGATCATTTGTCCCTATTTGTACGTTGTATAGTTATTGGTCCATTAAATTAAGATATACTATTTTGAAAAATAATTGCATTCCACCCTAATGGTACCTACTTGTACTAACATTTCAATTTATCGAATTGTTTTTGTATATATATATATCATAATAGGATTTGTTCATTCTTTAAATTATCATGTCACTAAGAACATTTTTGTAAAAAAATCAACGAGATTAGAGGTTGTATAGTTAATCATATGTATTAAATAAATCAATAGTATTAATAAGAATAAAAAAAAACTTATACAAATCCTCCATTTTCTTTTATACATTTGAATAAATAACCGACCTCCAATATTGTTGATTTTTTTACGGAGGTGATCATGATATGATGGTTTAGACAATAAATGGTTCTGATTATTACATGTACAAAGACAATTTGATAAATGAAAATAGGGGTATTAAAAGGTACCATTATAGTGGAATGCAAGTATTTTTCTACTTATTTTTACTGCTAAGTTTAATAGTTAATAATAAGAACGAAAGAAATCATGAAATTAATTAGACGTACCTAGTAGGTGGTGGTGAAGCCAGCAATCCCAAAAGAAAGATGGATGACATAACCACCAGAGTATTCCATGACACCCCAATGGAACAAGAAGCCACCACCCCACAAGCTAAAAGCCTCGATAGTGTAAGCCAAAGTGGTGATAGCAATTCAGCGTATTTTCATAAGGTGATTAAGAAAAGGCTCAATAGAAATTGGATTGTATCTATTGTTCGTGAGGATAGTTCTGTCGCTATGGAGCCGGCTGAGTTAAAGGCTAAGGCTGCTAGGTACTTTCAGGGGTTGTTTGGTACTGTGGGTGATGTGCAGGGTCTGGATTTTGATGGCCTCCTCTCTAATGTGTTGTCTCCTGCCCAGTGTGCTAGTTTGGCTGCTCCGGTAACTCCCTCTGAAATTGAGAAGGTGTGTTTCAGTTTAAAGGCTGAAAAGGCCCCCGGGCCGGATGTTTTCAATGCGCTCTTTTTTCGGTGTGCTTGGACTGTGGTGGGATCACATGTTATTCAAGCAGTGTCTGAGTTTTTTTGCTCCTCTAAATTGTTGGGGGAAACTAATTCTACGATTATTGCGTTAATTCCGAAGGTTTCTAATCCTACTCACATGAGGGACTTTCGCCCTATTTCTTGCTACAACACGATTTACAAAATTATCACGAAAATAATTGCTAATCGGGTTAAGATTGTTCTCCCATCCCTTATTGGTCATAATCAGTCGGCATTTGTTTGTGGCCGACACATTGGTGATAATATTTTGTTAGTGCAAGAGCTCCTTAGAGGTTACCATCTCAACTCTGGGAGCCCTAGATGTGCTGTAAAGGTGGACATCCTCAAAGCTTATGATTCGGTCTCTTGGGACTTCCTCCTTGATACCCTTATTGCCTTCAAATTTCCTCCTCTGGTTGTTGGTTGGATTAGAGCTTGTATTTCCACTGCTCGCTTCTCTGTTGTTGTTAATGGCGAGTTAGCTGGGTTTTTCCCTGGTCGCAGGGGCCTTAGGCAGGGGGATCCCATGTCTCATTACCTTTTCGTCCTGGTTATGGAGGTTTTTTCTCGTATTATGCACCATCGCATTGCTGCATCTCCCTACTTCAGATACCACTAGAGATGTGATAAGGGCTTCGGATGATTTTGTCGGTGTGTTTGGTCTGAGGTCTAATCTCCAAAAGAGCTATATTTATGTCGCTGGTATGAGTAGGATGAGTGCCTCTCATCTCCGTGAGTGTTTTGGTGTTCAGCTGGGTTCGTTACCTGTGAGGTATCTTGGTGTTCCCCTCATTACTTCCTGCTTGAGATCTAGAGATTGTGTGGCACTTATTGATAGGGTGGAGAACCGTATCCGTGGTTGGGAGCATCGTGCTTTATCATTTGCTGGCAGGTTGCTCCTTATTCAGTCTGTTCTTAGTAGCACTATTGTTTTCTGGGCATCCCATCTTTTTCTCCCTAAGCAGGTATGTCATGAGATTGAGCGTATTTTTCGCTGGTTCCTCTGGTCTGGGCAGGTTACTGGTTCCTATCATGCCAAAGTTACTTGGAATTTGGTGTGTAGGCCGAATAATGAAGTGGGTTTAGGTATTCGCAGTATATCCCTCTGGAATGTTGCTCTAATGGCAAGATTCATCTGGTCTCTCTTTGCTCCGGAAGGTATTAATCTTTGGGCTAAGTGGGTTAAAGTGTATTATATCCGTGATAGCAGCTTTTGGGGGGTTAAGACCCCTTCTATTTGTTCTTGGAATTGGAAGGAGATGCTAAGGATTAGGGGCTTGGTGAAACCCTTCATCGAGGCCAAAGTTGGAAACGGTGATGATGTCTTTTTATGGTACGATAATTGGAGTCATCTGGGTTACCTCATGGATCATTTTGGGGGATCTATTGTGCAAATTTCCGGTATCCAGTTGAAGGCCCGTCTTTCTTCGGTCCTTCTTGATGGTCAGTGGGTGTGGCCCTTTTCGACTGATCCTAGCTTTAGACTAATTCAACTTGCTAGTCGGACCTGCCAGGTGAGGTCTGATATGACTGATGTTTTTGAGTGGAATGCAGCTGCGAACGCTAGATTTTCCTCGGCTTCTCTTTGGAACAAAATCGGGAGGGAGTATCCTGTTTGCTCTTGGTCTGAGTTGGTTTGGTTCTCTGCACAATTCCTCGTACTTGCTTTGTTCTTTGGCTGGCTATCCAAACCCGCCTTGCTACTTTGGACCGTGTTGGTAGATTCTCTAACCAAGGTGACCTTACGTGTGTCCTTTGTGACAGGGAAGGGGAGTCGCATGAACATTTGTTTTTTAATTGCCCTTATAGTTCTTGTATTTGGAGGAGAATTTTGGCAATTGCAGGGTCTGGTTGGTCTTCTTCTCATTGGCCGACTTCTGTTTTTTCTGCAATTGTGCATTGGCGTGGGAAAATGATGGCTCGGGTTGCTAAACGTCTCACCTTGGCTGTGACTGTCTACCACATTTGGCAGGAACGAAATAATCGGGTTTTCAGCAACACCAGGAAACCTCCTGATGTGGTCTTTAATGTTATCCTAGCCATGATTCGTAGTAAGCTTTGTACTCTCAACTTTAGGCATAATTCTTCCAATATCCTTACTGCTAGGAATTGGAATGTTTTTATTTTGTAGGTACTTTTAGTTTGGTGTGTTCTCCTACGGGAGGTGTGTTGAGCTCTTGTGGGTTGTTGTTTTTGTGTCTTGCGCATTGTGTTGGGTTTTTGCCCTTTAATATAATTTAATTTAACCAAAAAAAAAAGTGGTACAAACATCATCCACGCCTTGAAATTCATCCTCCTAAGCATCGACCCCGCAAGTAGTATCAGCGTAATCATCGCGAACACACACTGAAATCACACCATCGTGGCCATAGGATACCACGACTTGATCTCTATGGTCTCCACTTTGTGGTTCTTGTGGTAGTATGTGGTCGCGGGTAGCGCTGCTTGGTTAATGAGGAATTTCTAGCCCAACGCAGGCCCATCTTTACCCCAAAATGGGAGGAGCTTGTCCCCAAAGGATATCTTGTACGCCCATGACACCCAACATAGTACCACCGCAGCGAAAGCGTAAAGGGCCATGCAAGTTGAGTTCACTGCCCATTTCTTTTTCACTATGCTGCCGTAGAGGATGACTAAGCCTGGCACGCTTTGAAGGCCCACAAGCATGGCTAATATCATTTTCTACGCATTGTCACCTTTGTTCAACCATACTAGTATCGCCCCAACGCCTCCCTGGTATGCAACCGACATAAGGTGATATGGAGGAGTATGGCTATGTGACCGACCCCTCGATTACACAAAAACTTAACTAACTCTATATAGACTAGAGAGAGGGGTTTGCAAATTGCCAATTGCCAAATTGTAATTAAAGAAGCATATAAAGACGTTATTCTAGCGCGCTACACCAATTGGGGTACGTACATTAATTATATATATAACTAAATATGCTATATTACTATATATTTTATTTCAGATTTTGCACTTAAGTATTAAATGATATGCTTAAAACGAAGAGTTAAAATAAATACAAAATAACATTCAACACTTAATGAAAGCATATGCAACTTAAACTATTTTTGAGTAGCTGTAATATTGGTAAATAGGGATTGTTCTTAATCAGGGAAATTAGAGAATATTAAATAATAGTTAATGAAAAAGAATAATAAATAATCAAAGAATAAAATAATAAATGAATAAATCATTTAAAATATTAAAATATTATAGAATTAAATGGGAGGTTTTGAAAAGAGTTGTAGCCGAAGCTACATTTTAACAAGCTAAGAATAAAAAATGTGAATACGAATGCTAACTAGGATTTACAAACCATAGATTAGTTTCATAGATAAAACCGATACTTTTACGTAAATAAATCCGAATTAAAAATCACATTATTTAAATTACTCCTACTCTAACCTTTGTACAATGAACATTCTCTAAATACAAATTTTACCAACACACTAACATCTTGCACATATTGAACCAATTACGAAATCTTACCTTCATCATCTCAATTTCTTTCATACATTTTTTATATTATAAACGCACTGAACATCGGATAATTACTTACACTATGATCCACCTTAAGTTGTTGATTTAATGTGACAGGACCGCCCCTTGAGGAACATTGATAACTGTGCCCGGTCCGGCTCCCGTCTGACAAGTCAACTGAAGTTCCCAAATTATCCTCAGCACTTGTCAAATAAGGGATAACCGTACCTGTGCCCACTCATGCCTCCACTTCCCGACCAGCCTCGATCACCGCGCCACGACCTGCAGGGTCAATAAAAACACAAAACGTGTGAGTGGACAAAAATAAATCAGTTATAAAACATGTTACAGAAAAGACATTTCTACCATCCACGTAAAACCAATGCATGCATTCGAAAACCCTTTCATAATTCATTTCATTTCCAATATAAGAAAACCGTGTATGAAAATCAAAATCATTTTCCTTTTCTCAAACCACGGGCCTTCGCCCGAAATCATAAACACGGGGCCTCAGCCCAAAATCATGAATCAAAATCCAACTACAGAACCTAACCCAACAATCCACCAAGCCATATAAACTGGGTCATTGCCCAACACATCTGAAAACATCGGAAATTAACAGTAAACCACAAGTCAATCAACCTGCTGGATCTCAAGTGCGCCTGAGTCTTTAAACTCAAAACCATGCGCATAATCAGGCCTTCCCGGGATATCAACGAGTCTTTAATCTCAAAACATAATCAATAGGCCTCGGGGGATATCACAATAACCGAGTCTTTAAACTCAAAACATATCAGTCAACGGCCCTCCCCCGTCACATCAATCAACCGGGACTTTAAACCCAAAACATGATCCAGCAATAGTACCGGGTCTTTAAACCCAAAACCATGTGTAAATTATAACAAATTCAGAATCCACCGTAATCCACTTTCCAAAACCAAATCCGACATCACATTTGACTGAAATGGGTCTCGTGCCCAAATTCACTTTCAAATCCCAAATCGTACTCACAAATCATAATCAAAACATCATCAAAAAATCATCAAAACATGACACGCACAAATCATATAAAATCATTCATCAAACCATCATCAAAGTATAACATAAATCATATTCTCGAAATACGTGCAATTACGTATTGCATATCGAAACACGTGTAAATACGAAAATTGTAAGTACCATAATCATAAGCATATAAATCATAATTATAAAGCATAGAAAACAATTATGCATGCATTGCAATTTAGAAAACAAAGTCCACTCGCACACAGTCCAAACGGCTCACTTCCGAGTTGCACGTTTTTCCATAAATTCCGAAAATCGTAATTCCTGTCCAAAATCAATATCGAGGGTCACTAACACTCCAATATACTTCATATAATTTTCCCTAATTTTTCCGGGATTTAAATACGTATTTTAAACATATACGAAAACTTCAGGTACCCTGAACACTATCGGAACACTATCGAAACGATATCCGATTTCCTAGAAACTAGTGCCAAAATGTCCGTTACATTAAAGGAGAAAGTTTCATGTTGAACTCACCTCGAAATTCGGTCCCACGTAGCCCCACGCGCCACCGTGAGTGGCTGCGCATGAAGTTCACGCGCCTGCACAGTGTTTGCTACAGTCGTCGTCCTCGCCCGGATACCTGTAAAACGGGTCATTTGGCCCGCGTGTTGACCCTATTAGTTTTCCACCAATTCAACATCGTTTTCAACAATTGAATATTCCAATAGCTTCATAACCAACTGAATTATGGATCTTTAATATCAATTTCACGTTTTGTTACTCCAAACAATCTCGACTTACGTCAAGTTTCAAAAGCAAGTTCATCAAACAGTCATCGATTTCTTCAATTAATTAGTTAGGGAGCATCGTAGACTTACTCTAAAGAAGATTTTGTAATCAATTTCTCATAAACTTACCCTCAATTACCCGAACACAAGCTCACGATTCCTGGAATTCCGCCATGTCTGTTCATGGCTCCAAGAGCTTCTAACCTTGAATTTCTTGATTTGAATCGACTAATAAATGTCCCATAAGGCATAATATAACCTTAATTTGACTTGGGCTGGTCTACAACGAACAATTGAATTTCGATTGTTCAAGAACAGGTTTCTGGTTTTTAATTTTCCTTTCACAATTTTCATCACTTTCTTCCTCTCTCAATCTCAGTTCTCTGTTCTCCCTCTCATAATTCGTTTCCAGTTCTTCTTTTCTCTCAGTTGGTTGTTAGGGAGATCGATCAAGCAAGGTTGGTCTCTGTTTTTCCTTCCAAAGACAAGTTTAAATCATTGAATTGATTCCACCGCCACAACACACACCGCACACCTATTTGTTTGCCACTAATCTGATGTAGGGAGTGACAGATGTCACTTAATGAAATAACCATGGCTGAATCAGCCCAATCACCGTCCCCTTTCTTATGCAATTGTCCAATTATCATTTTGCCCCTGCTTTGACAATTTACAAAAATGCCCTTTCCACATCTAGACCCGTAATTTTGTCATTTTAATTCCAATTGACGCATACCGTCTGTCTACGAATTCAGCGTACCCAACGGTCTTCGAATTACGTGAAAAGTCCTTGTCGTTTAAAAGTCAACAAATGCCCCTTTTTAATCAAATTACCAAATTACCCTTGAACTTCCGAGCATCATAACTTCCTCCTCGAATGTTGGAATCGGACGTGTCACCTGTCTATGAACTCGTGACGTCCCGAACTACGTCACAGTCATCGGTCAAAGTCCGTTTGACAGCTCGAACCAAAATTCAACCGTTCACCCAATTCCAGGGGTAAAATCTTCATTTTCTTCAAATTTTCCAATTTTTTTCCTTTTCTGAATTTCTAGGTCGTTACATAATGCGCCGAACAGTAGTCAAACATTAAATCTCTTCAATCCTATTCTAAATACACCGAATGGCGAATAAACACTTAACATTGAATTGAAGGTTAAGCACTAAAACGTATTAAGTAAATGAAATTCGGAAAGTAAAACATATGGAGGTTGTATTCACATTTACACATGTTAGAAAGAAAATATCAAGACATATATTGAATTTTAAACAAAACTAATAACAAAAACAAGAGTTTAAGTTGAGAAAAATGGTTTTTCACAAGGATCACCGAACAACGGTAGGAAACTTGTGAAGATGGAGAAAGAAACACGAGGAATTCAGACTTAAAATGTCAAGACCTGTCCCAAATCCCCCGAGATTAACGTGGGAATCACCTGATCCCATCTGACACAAAGTGTCAAACTAGGGAAAATTCCGTCTCTAGCCCTCACCGGGGCTTCTAGAGTACGCCAGGATCGTAGGAGGAAGAGTGTGATGTCTCGATCTATGCTACAGCCAGCATCCGCGATCAACCTGAAGGGCATTAAAACCATCAAAAGTCGTGAGTGGACAAAAGAATATTTTAATAAAATGTTTTCACAATAAGACATTTATGTCCTTCACTAAAAGCATATGCATGCATTCAAAAATCGTTTATCAAAACGTTCATAAAACCATTTGAAAACATTCTCAAAACCTTTCACGGGTTCATGCCGGTCCCCATAAACCATCATGAACCATAAATCCATTTATGGGTCCCCGACCCGAAATCACAAAACCCGTAAATCAATACATGGGAACTCAGCCCAAATCAAGCACAAGTGGGACTCAGCCCAAAACCATTCTCAGTGAAATACCAAAATACAGAATACGGGGTCTTTGCCCCAAACCACTTTCCAAAACATAAAACACGGAGTCTCCGCCTCCAAATCACTTTTCATAAAACCTCATATGTATAAACATACGTATAACCCATCTGCAGCACTTCCGATAAGAATCCAACTCGGGGCACACAGCCCCTAGGGAACACATCCCTAATATATGTCACGATTTCATCTCTATACTAGTGTGCACACTACTCGGGGTCTCACTTCAAGTCTTCCCGAGGAATTCTCCATCTGGGAGGCTTTATCTCTGGATCTAGTCCGAGCTCTATCTCCATATCTAGTCCGAACATCTCCCCGGAATCTAGTCGGGAACCACATCATAACTTCCACTCCTAGAACGGGATCCCTATGGGGATACCCATTCTTGTCTGTGGACCGTGACTCTCCAGGTCGACGTCTAGAGGAGACCATATAAATCATATGGAGGGTTTATATACATTTTCAAATACTTTCTTTCTTTCTCAAAACATATTTCAACTGGGTCTCATACCCGATTCATCTCAACAGGATTCCTCAAATCCGATTCAAATCCACTTTCACATGCCTCGGCCTAAATCCACAGTTCAACGGGGTCTTCTGCCTGAATTCTCATTTCATAAACCGAACTGGGACTCAAACCCGATTTCACAATCAACTGGCCTCTAGCCCGATATCACGAATAACTGGGCCCTAAGCCCGAAACCATAAATCAACGGGGCCTCAAGCCCGATTTCACAACCAACGGGGCCTCAAGCCCGATACTACAGTCAAAGGGGCCTCAAGCCCGATACTACAGTCAAAGGGGCCTCAAGCCCGATACTACAGTCAAAGGGGCCTCAAGCCCGATATTACAACCAAATGGGCCTCAAACCCGAATTCGTAAACCAACAGGGCCCTCGGCCCGATCGTATTACTCAAATGGACTCTCGGTCCGATTCCTCGTCAAATCAAATAGACTCCAAAAGTCCGAGAGTTTGTAAATCAAATGGGTCTCGTGCCCGATTTCATATTTCCAAATCCAAAACCAATTCATGAAACCCTCATTGAAAACCTAGCACGTATAAGCATCGTATAAAATCAAAAATCTCAAAATACGTGCAAATACATAAATCCTAGGCTACCACAAATAAATGCACTCATGGCATCACAAAACATTTATAAAACATTTATGCATGCATCAATTTAGAAAGAAAGGTCCACTCATAGACCGTCCGAAAATAATAACTTCTTCCTCGAACGTCGGAATCGAACGTGCCACCTGTCTATGAACTCGTGACGTCTTGAACTACATCACAGTCATCGGCCAAAGTCCATTTGACCACCTGAACGAAAAGTCAATGATTCGCCCATTCTAGGGGCAAAATCGTCATTTTTCCCTGCTCATCCGTTAATCCTCGTCTAATCCCCAATTAACCTCGTTAATCCGTCATTAAGTCTTAATTAATCTTGATAATTCGGGACGGGTCATTACATAAAACTCTTGAATTATTTTAGAATTACCTAGCCTAAGGTTTTTCTTAAGGAAAACATAAAATTGTGTAAAAAGAAGACAAATAAAATCTAAGAAAATGTCTAAGAAAAAAGAAGAAAGAAAGTCTAAAAGAAAGGTAAAAAAAACTCTAAAAAGAAGAGAGGAGGAGACTAAAACAATTAAATGGCCTCCCTGTTTATAAAGGAAGTGCAAAAAAAAACTAAAAAATAAAATACAATTTAAATAATAAAAACAATAAAAATTTAAAATGATGAAATGATGTGTGTTTGTTGAATTCTAGGGTTGATTTGAGCTAGAAAACTGGGCAAAAGGGAGCATATGGTGCAAGCTGGAACTCAGCAAGAAATTGCTGAACTGTAGGGCATAGGCTTCGGCAGCAAGCGGCTGAGCAGAGTGGGTTGGACTAGTGGGTGACGCACTGAACGTAATGGGCTTGTCAGCGGGTCAGGCGATGACTGAATAGTGGGGTTTCAAGACACGCGCTCTGAAATGGGGCTTTGACTTACGGTAGGTGCCCACTGAAGGCTCATTGGGCTAGTCAGGCATATTGGGCCGCGAAAATGGATTTGGGCTTGAGTTTTGGGCAGAATTCAATTTGGGCTGCAGCGGCTAATGGGCTCAAAATTGGATTTTGGATTTGGGCTGCAGCAGGTTGATGGGAGTGGGCTTCAGTAGGCTTCAGTCGAAATTCCTTGAGAATTTTGGTAGTTTCCCTTATTTCAATCATAATTTCTTCGTTATATTTCTAATTGGGACAATTCTTTCACCAAAATGCTCAAAATCTCAAACTTTATTTATTTATTTTCCCACAAAATATATTATTTTTTCCAATTGTTTGGTATTTTAACATTAAAAGATAAGTATAAAGGGTCTAAGATAAAGCTCAACTAAAGGTCTATCATTAAACTATTTAAATTGTTTCGACCAAGCCTATTCTTTACAATCTCCGCAATAAATTCCATTAACTGATAATAATATCTCATGCAAAGCCTACCTAAAACTACTATGAAGGTGATTTTGGGGACAAAGTAGCAATTTTACATTATTTTACAGCAAAACTAACCTTTTTGCAATATTTAAAAACAAAGAAGCCATTTTACGTCACTTTGTTTGGATAGGAAAAGTGATAAAAATGGTTACTTTGCTCCTAAATGAAACTTTGGAGTCGCTCATATGTGGGCCGGATGTGACATAACATCAACATTAATTAACAGAATTTACAAAATTATAACAAAAAATATAACAGATAAATCTAAATAAGGCATTTTAACGAATCTAAAGTAATTAAATGTAAATTTTGAGAATTTTACTTTACTTTGAAAATGGTGTTAAATATTTAGTATAATAAAGTATATATAAGTTGCCTTTAAATAAAGAAATAAGCAGTGATAGGTAAACAAGGATGGGAGGCTGCTTTGGGTTGGAAGGGCTATAGCCCTTCCTACCCAAGGTGCCTCCCTTAGTAGTTATTGGGCTAACCTATCCAATAATAAATATTTAACCCGATTAATTTAGGCTTTAAATTTTTTTAAAAAAACTAACAACACACAATTAAATAATATCATGTCAGCCTCAAAGGCTCAAAACCAAAGTGAAAAGTAGGCATCAGCAAATCATATATACACCCCATTTCAATTTTTTTTTTCCTTTTTCAAATTCATCTCACAAATTTTTCTTCTTTATTTTCTTCAAAAATTTATTATGTTTATCTACTATCAAATCTTCGAAGCATAAAGTATTACTTTCTAATATTAGTTTTAAATAAAAATTGAATGAAGAGTTTTGGCTTTACAAATTTGAGTATTAGGATTTTTTTTAAAGTTATGACAAATTGAAATTTTGAAATTGAAATTGGGGTTTTTGTATGACTAATTGAGGCATAAGGCTATGACTATGAGGGTTGCATTCGCATGCTAGTTGCTATTGTGAGAAGCAAGGTTATTAAATACTTTGCTAATTGTTGATATTGAATGTTTGATTTAATTGGGTAAAAATCTCCACTCTTCTTGAGTTATATCAAATATTGATGAAAATAACTTTCATAGGTAAGTGTTATTTAATTTATAGGCTCATTTGACATGTATTGACTTTTCATGTTTTAATAGTAATAGATTGTTTCATCGATGTGAATTATAAAGAATCGATTTCAAAATAAAATAAGTGATGAATCTCTTGATTGTATGACTCTCCATATTGAAAGAGATTTTACTTATACTAATAATAATGAAAAGATAATAGTGGATTTTGACACTCTTAAGTTTCGAAGGGTACAATTTAAAATTTAAAATTGATAATTTGTATTTGCAAGTTTAATTATGATTTTTTGTTGTATTTTTTTTTACAATCAAATTTTTATTTATGTATATAGATGTATTTGAAGGATATGACTCATTGCGTCCTTCTACTTAAATATATATTTTTTTTATTAATAAAATTCATTTGTACCAATAAGTTTTTTCTATATTTAACATGCAAGTTAACCCATCTAAAAATTCGAATTCAAGAAATGTAGGTTAGGAAGGGACGGGGTCGGGAGACAGGAGCGAAGACCATTTTAATTGTTGATTGGAGGAGCAAATTGCATGCTACATTAATTTAAGATTCTTATTAGGACGACATTGTCGTATTGTATTGATTGAGCAGCTTGATTTTATCATAACCACAATTCGTTTATGGCAGACTGATATGGCTCATCATCATTTAGCTATTGCGTTTTTTTTCTTCTGATTGCTGGTCATATGTATAGAACTAATTTTGGGATTGGTCACAGTATAAAAAATCTTTAAGAAGCACATATTCCGCCAGGGGGCGATTGGGGCGTGGCCATAAGGGTCTTTATGACACAATCAACAATTCAATTCATTTTCAATTAGGTCTTGCTTTAGCCTCTTTGGGGATTATTACATCTTTGGTCGCTTAACACATTGTGATGTTACTATTATATATATAATATATGTATTAATTTTTTATTTTCAGCATTGGGTGAAATATATAAATGATATGAGTAATATTAGTAGAAAGATAATATTATTGCCATTTAATGTTATAATTTAATAATATTTTTATCTATTAATTACATAGAAAGTCTCACATTTTATTCTCGTAAAAAAATGTTAAGAATATTTTTAAATATTGTTGTGGAGATGCAAGCTGTCCTTTGACTTGTCTTTGCTGAAAAGTAGGAGAATCTCAACTTGGTGGTTGTACATAAACTTAAGCTCGGCTGAATATTCAAAATGGAATCCATCCTCTACTCTTTTGCCATGCCCGGCCACCGCAAATTAAGCTTCACTGCTGTTGATGTAGAAATCATCCGGTCTTGTAAAATTCCTTCTCGATCCCTACACACAAAAAAGAAAATCAAAAGGGGTTAAGGTTGAATCCCGGGGCGCGGGGGGGTGGGTGGGGGTGGTGGTTCAACCGTAAACGCTCCAATACTTAAGTCAATTTTCTGAGAGAATAAACTGACCGAGTGTTTGCAGGAGTTTTTTATTACCTTTAGAAGTGAGATGTGGTCTTCTATTTATAGTGAAGCTTTGAGAATCACCGGAGCGTCTGATTGGTTGAAGGAGAAAATATTAAATAAGTGATTGTACCGAGTGTAATCACTTATTTATTGATGAATAAATAATTCACTGAGAAGTTATTTATTATCGACATTGATTTGATTAATTAATATATTTAACTGGTAAACATATTGAATTAATGCAAAGATCGTAACATGGCGATGTCAATTTTACCAAGGGTAATATTAGTATTATGGGAATTGTTGGCCACGTGGCAGCTCCTGAATATTCCGGTAATTTATGGTTCCACAAATGCCCCCACATCGCTTAGGAATTCGAAGAATCCTAAGAGATGTTGTCTCCTTGTGGTTCCAGTAAATCACGTCTTAATATTTTGTATAGGCGTAGGACTCCTCTTTCCCGGATGTAGTTGGAGATTAACCTTGACCTTGTCCCACAATTGGAATTCTTTGGGCTTGTATTCCTACTTTGAATTTATCTTCAGAGCCCAATTAATAGCTAGGGTTTGTTCAATTTTTTTTTTATTTAAATGAGTGCTTATGGCTCTTATTTTAATAAAGAAAAAATAAACCTTAGTAGTTGTTCACTGCTAGTAAGGAAGGGTTGATAACTTTGGGCTGCCGTGGTGAAGAAACCTAATGCCACCATTTGTGAAGGTAAGGGTTCTTCTTTGATTTTGGGACCTGCTGCTCTTGCACATATATATATATATATATATATATATATATATATATTTAGGTTGTAGTGGTGTCCCTAGATCCCTAGAAGAAATCTTGGGCGGCGCATAAATGATGAAGCTTGCAATTTGCAAGGAGTGCTGATGGGAGGATAGGAGGGCAGGCCAGTTGGGACGTAGGTACGGCTGGAGGTTGGTTGGCGCGTGGGCACGGCTGGAGAGTGCGGCCGACAGGGGTGGAGGCAGGCGTACAGACTTGCGGACCTGCAAGCCTTTCTGCGCAATTCTTCTGCTTTTTACAATTTTTTTTAACAGTTGCTAAGCAGCAGCTATGTAACATATATATATATATCTTTGTTTCCGCCGATCATTGCTTTTGTGTGTAATGTAATATATATTATTAATATATTATTTTAATATATATTTTATATATTATTTTTTCTTTTGTTCAACTTCGATCTTTTGCAGATTCTGATAGCCCTGGATATCGGATTGCAACGATTCAAGCGGTGGTGCGCTTTACTCTCTGAGACGATCATTTTAAGATGCATACAGGCATACTTTTGGTGGGGTCTCGAAGAGCTCATTTTTATGGAGCAACCGTCGTAAGACCATCTGGTGGCGTATCTGAAACTTGTTGTAGCTTCTGACTTCAAGAGACGATGAACTTGACATCAAGACGTTCCACTAGTTGACTCACTTGTGGTGCTTTGTGGATAGAAGAGTTTGATGCATTGGTGTACTTGTCATCTCCAAGTGCGGATGGAGCCAACATCAAGACCTTCAACGGATGAGTCATGAAGTTCCATGACTTGAAGTGTGACGAGTCACAAGGCGATGCGCACTCAAACTTCTGGGTGAGGCGCGCTACACTGCAGTGAGGGTCATGCTATGGTGTAAGGTGAGGTGTAGCAGAATGCAAGGAAATGTGCAGCAGAGTGCTAGGCAAGGTGCAGCAAGGTGCAACAAAGTGCGGCGCGAGGTGCAGCAGACTGCGGCTCGAGATGCAGCAGAGTGCGGCGCGAGGTGCAGTAGAATGCAAGACGTGAGATGCAGCAGCAGAGTGCAAGACGAGGTGCGGCAGATTGCAAGACGAGGGACAGCAGAGTGCAAGACAAGGCATGCTTCAAGTGCGAGGCGATGCATGGTGCAACTACAAGGCGATGCATGCTACAAGTGCGAGGCGATGAGTCCCATCACTTGGAGTGTGACGTGTCTCAATCCGGCAGAGTGCAAGATGAGGTTAGAGCAGAAGGTGATGCACTAGATGGAACGAGGCTCTCTTTCCAAAGACTATACTCCTGGTGCTTGGTGGGTAGAAAAGCTCAGCGCATAGACGGACTCGCCATCTTCAAGTGCGGGTGGAGCCAATATCGAGACCTTCAATGGGGGAGGCACGAAGCTCTATGACTTGAAGTGCAGCGTGTCAAGGCGAGATGTGATCCATCCTCAAAGCAAGGTTCCCATGACGTTAGGTGAAGTGCATGTGGTGCCATGGAGTAACTGAAGCTTTCCAAGGAGTTGCTTTGGATGACAGATGGTCTTCCAGAGACTTGACCTTCAAGGCTTTACTGAGCTCAAAATAGGGTGGTAACAAGGCGGAACATAGAATGGAGGATCGATCATACCCCCTACAAAGCTCGAGATCTCGTACATCATCGCCTAATTGAAGGAAGAGAGTTTGGAGATGCCATCATCTAGACGCTGAAGCTAAGCGGCGTGAAGACACATGACACCAAACCATTGTTTCGTCTTGGAGTTGAAAGTCAAGCTGCTTTGTAGCCTTCGTCGAGTCAAGCAATGGTGAAGTCGCTTTTTTGAAGCCAATTATGCCAAGTAGGCAATGTTGTGGAGGTTGCCCCCATTGTTTGAAGAAGGTCATGGACGATGTGTCACTGGAAGTCCACGATGGGATGATTGAAGGCCTCCAAGGCTTGCTCATAGGTTGACGGAGAAACTCTGAGGTCGTCCCGTTCCTGGTGATGAGCTTCATGATCCTTCTTGGCTCGTAGCTAGATCTTAGCATTGAATACATTTTTGAGCATTCAACTTGTGAATTTCCAACTTCTTTAAATTTCATTAATATAAGCCTTCCATTTTTTTTAGGGTTTTGTGATTTTCGGCAGATTTCACCTTTGTGTAGTAATTTTGGTATTTTGACTTCGTTTTATCTTCGAATTGAGTGCCATTGGTGGGGTTGGAAAGCTGTGTTCCATACCCTTCTACTGCCATCAAGATTGTTCCAAGAAGATTTGAATTCAGCCTTGTAGGATTGGTCGAATCTTGTGCTCGTGCGCTGGTTCATGCAGTTGACCTTTGTGTGCAAAAATGTTCGCGGGGAACTCTTCACAACTTGGAATTGAGTGAGATCAATGGAGTTGGAAATCTGACTTCCATAGATTTATAAATCTGTTGACTGCATGTCAAGGTGATCAAAATTCAGTAGTCTATGACTGAATGAATCTCGAACTCTTGCGCTGGTACATGCAGTTGACCTTCGTGTACAAAAACGTTTTCTGGGAACTCTTCAAAATTCAGAATTGAGTGAGATCAATGGCGTTGGAAATATGACTTCCGTATATTTTTAGGGCCATCAAGATCATATCAGGATGAGCAAAATTGAGCGATCTACGATCGAATGAATCTCGATCCCGTGCACTGAAATGCAGAATTGAACTTCGCATATTAAAACATTTGCCCACTGCTTGTCATGGCTTGGTGGTTTCCCCTCTTGGTGGGGTTGGAAGCATTTTTTTAGTAGCTTTTCGACTCCAACAAGTCATGTTCTTGGATGGTTTCATGTGCCTCGTTTGGACTAGCCTTGAGCGCTTTGCGTGGTGAAGTCGTGGCGTGGTCCGCATGGTGAAGACTTGTTGTGCTTTGTGTGACAAAAAATTTGAGTTCTTCATAGCTTGGAGTGCATCGTATGGCGAAGGCTTGGAATGCTTCGCATGACAAAGGCTTGGAGTGCTTCACATGGCGAAGGCTTGGAGTGCTTCACAGGGCGAAGGCTTAGAGTTCTTCGCCTGGTGAAGGCTTGGAGTGCTTCGGGTGGCGAAGCTTGGAGTGCTTCGCATGGAAAAGGCTTGGAGTGCTTTGCATGGTGAAGACTAGGGTGTTTTGCGTGGCAAAGGCTTGGAGTGCTTCGCGTGGCAAAGACTTGGGGTGCTTCGCAGGGCGAAGGCTTGGAGTGCTTCGCATGGCGAAGGCTTGGAGTGCATCGCATGGTGAAGGCATGGAGTACTTCGCATGGCGAAGACTCGGGTGCTTTGCATGGCAAAGGCTTAGAGTGGTTCACGTGGTGAAGACCTAAGGTGCTTCAAGGGGAGAAGGCTTGGAATGTTTCGCATGGCGAAGGCTTGGAGTGCTTCGCATGGCGAAGGCTTAGAGTGTTTTTCATGGCGAAGGCTTAGAGTGCTTCGCATGGCGAAGGCTTAGATGCTTTGCGTGGCAAAGGATTAGAGTTCTTCACATGGTGAAGACTTATAGTGCTTCGCGTGACGAAGGCTTTGAGTGCTTCGCGTGACGAAGGCTTTGAGTGCTTCGCATGACGAAGGCTTTGAGTGCTTCACATGGCAAAGGCTTAGAGTGCTTCGCATGGCGAAGGCTTAGGTGATTTGCATGGCAAAGGCTTAGAGTGCTTCACATGGCGAAGACTTAGAGTGCTTCGTATGACGAAGGCTTTGAAGTGTTTCTCGTGGCGAAGGCCTAGTGCTTTCTAAACAAAAGCGTAGGCGATAAGAAAATTTTATTAAACATTGAAACGAAACATCTTTAGTCTTATTGAACGATGCTATGTGAGCAAAGTAGGCATTGAGCCGAATTTTAACCACAAAATTTGTGTCTTTGATGATGACTTGGTCACTGATTCAGTTTCTTGGTTGTTCCCTGCAACTTGGACTCGGCAATGATGGTGTCCACGCGGATCATCTTTTGTGTGGGTTCCTGGGGGTCTTTATTTCCGAGACGATTCGTTGCCTTTTTTCTGACGTACTCGGTGCAGTGTCCTTCCTTCAAGAGATCTCGGAGGTATCTTTCGAAATTCTGGCAAGAGCTTATGTCATGCCCATAGCAATTGTGATATGCACACCATTTTTTCTTGTCGGCCCCTCTCCTGGTCACCTTTGACGGGAGCTGGTATTTCAAACCACGGTTTTTTCTTTTATCTGATTGTATATTTGGAGGAAAGGTACCGAAAATTGTGTGTTTAGCTTTGCACCTGCGAACATGTTGGATGACGGGTTCCCTTTGCGCTTGTTGGCTTTCTCGACTGAGTTCCCGCAGTGGGCATCATCCTTTGGCTGCACAAACGTCTTTGTGGGATGTCCATCTTCCTCGACGTGGTTAGCGACATGTGTGGCGTTTTTCTCGTCCTCCCAGTATGCATGTCACTCCGCCAGGGACAGTATCTTGGTGATATTTTGGGCGTTACTCATGACAATGTCTCGGTAGAGCTGGCTCTCCCGTGGTAGGCCTTGCTTAAATGCTTGGCTGCGACGAGATCGCTGCAACCAAAGATGCGGGACTTCTCTTCGCAATACCTCCGGATGTATTACCGCAAGGTTTCCTTAGACCTCTTTTAGATGGTGAAGAGGTGGTCATCCTTGACTTCGATGGTGCGAAGCTGCGAGTACTCCTTCACGAAAGCAAGGGCCAACCCTTCGAAGGAAGTGATTGATCTCCGGGGGAGATGGTTGAACCATGTCGTCGCCTGACCTTGCAGTGAGGCTTGGAAAACTTTGCACATGAGCGCGTCGTTGTGCATGTGAGGTACCATGACCCCCCGATAGTAATTTATGTGCTTTACTGGATCAGAGGTTCCTTCGTACTGATTAAAGTTTGGTGTTGAAAATCGCTACGGGAATGGCTCCTCCTCAATGTCCCTCACGAATGGCGAAGATGATGACGTTTGAATTTGGCGTCAAAGGTCATCCTCCAAGTCTCTGTCGAGTTGAACTCCTTGGAAGCGTCGATCTAGAATCCTTCGGACGTCTTCAGCGTATAATGGTTCTTCGTGGCGGGGGTTCCCACGCCGGGTCAAATGGGGCCTACTCACTTGAGTTACAGCGGGCTTAGCTCTCGAGTGTACTAGCGAGTAAGTCTCGTCTTCCTCGTTGTGGTCATTTGTGCTTTTAGAGTCATGGCGGATTCGTCCATTTGAGTGGGTGCGTGACACATGGGAGATTGCTTGCTGCCATTGGCTGTCACGTGGGTACTCAATTTGTGAAAGTGTTCCTGGGCTTCCTCCGAGTCCCTTCCGAGCTGAAGGCCTCGGTCGGCCTTGGCCTCCTGCTCTAGGGGTGCAGCTTTCCTCCCTTGAGTCGTTCACCGATGCGTCTCAGGACATTATCTGGCAGCGAATATGCTTTTTTCCGGCGCGTCTCGGGATGTCCCTTGGTGCCTTGCGAGGTTCATTGTATTTTTCGGAAGTTCTGGATTTCCCGATGTCCCGATGTCCCCCAACAGCTCTTGCAAATGCTCCGATTGGAGCTCGAACTTGGTTGCTCAGTTGCCCGACCTATTGTGTTAGTCCAAGTCGCGGAGGTGACCCCCTAGGTGCTTGCTCGTGATGAGTAGCATGTCAGAGCGCACGTCGTGCGCCTTCAGAAAGATGCGACGAACCATGTCTCCCTGGTACCTGGGCTTTGTCATGTGAGTTGCGCAGGGCGTCCAAGTGCCTCCTTAGGTCCAAGCCGGCAAGGGGCGGGTTCTGGACTCTTAGAGATGATTCTCCCGCCAGTAGCCCGTTTGTTTATTGAAAAAAAGCCGCGCCTGCCCCAGTCGCATGTGGGGGGTTCATAGTAGCAACTGCCACGGGGAACATTCCAAAATTGAACGTAGGTGTCCATTCCGACATTCCGAACGGTAGGTGAATTGATGCGTGGCGTGGGCCTGCAAGATACATGAAAATGGTTCCTCTGGAATCTCAAGCAGTGGTTCGCTCACGGCAGTGATCACAGCGGCTGATGTGGCAGCCTCGGAGGCTCGTGTGGATCAGCGTGTTCTAGACATGTGAAGAACGGTAAGTGTCGAAAGTGTGATGATGAAGTTTTTCAAGGAAAAACTAAAGAGCAAGCTTTGAGTATTTTTCAAATCGGCTCTCAATGAAAGCACCAATTGTTGATGCAGAAATCGTCTGGTCTCGTAAAATTCCTTCTCGATCCCTACACACAAAAAAGAAAATCAAACGGGGTTAAGGTTGAATCTCGGGCGGGGTTAACGCTCTAATACTTAAGTCAGTTTTCTGAGAGAATAAACCGACAGAGTGTTTGCAGGAATTTTTTATTACCTTTAGAAGTGAGATGAGGTCTTCTATCTATAGTGAAGCCTTGAGAGTCACCGGAGCGTCTGATTGGTTGAAGGAGAAAATATTAAATAAGTGATTGTACCGAGTGTAATCACTTATTTATTGATGACTAAATAATTCTCTAGGAAGTTATTTATTATCGGTATTGATCTGATTAATTAATATATTTAGCTGGTAAACATATTGAATTAATGCGAAGATCGTAACACGGCGATGTCAATTTTACCAAGGGTAATATTGGCATTATGAGAATTGTTGGCCACGTGGCAGCTCCTGACTATTCCGATAATTTATGGTTCCACAACTGCCATGTTCTTTTATAATTAAACATTAAAGCATCATTCATGATCACTTCACATTTTTTGAAGTACAACTCATTTTACATCTGTTTGTACCAACCAAACTATAGATTTTGACATAACTTATTATGTTTTTGGTCAACTAGTGGATTTTAATCCGAGTTTATTAAATAAATTCTTGTTTAAAATTTTCGGCAAATGTATTAGATAATATTGCATGTAATGCCAATATTAATGTTATCAAAACTTAATACGTGTGGTATCATCTCCTTATACCATTTTTTTAATATATAGAGTAAATCGTGTATATATATCATAATTGGAACTTTCTAATTCCTAAATAATTTTTCAAAATCATCTTCACAAAAAATCAATAACTTTAAAAGTTTTTTAATCATTCATATATATCAAATAAATCAATGACATTAGTAATAATGAAGATCCTCAACAAAATGATCTCTGATTTGATTATTTTTTAGGTCCTGAGCACCATCGTACAGTCAAATTAGAAATTTCCTTGGGTGTCGGAAATCATCGTGCACTATCTCAAAATTTACTTTAAGGCTCAAAGTAAAAAGATGAAAAATTGAAAGCCCTTTTATACTTTTCAAAAAAGTAACCCTTGTAAACCCACTCAACCAGCTGAATGGTCGGACATTAACCCATGGCACGCATGCGCAACACTTGGAAAGCACTAATTATCAAAGCATGATGTCACAAGTGCTTCTCGGTTGGTCATTGGCCATGCCTTGGCTGATCTGCCACCTCATCGTGTGAGGGTCCATACAAGTGGGACGAGTAAGGTGACATACACTCACTCTGCCCAAGTGGTTCTCGGTCGATCATTGGCCATGGGTCGATTGGCCACCTTTTCGTGCGAGGGTCCAAGCAAGTGACTCGAGTAAGGTGACATACAGTCACCTTGCCCAAGTGGTTCTCGGTCGATCCTTGGCCATGCCTAGGCTAATCAGCCACCTCATCATGCAAGGGTCCACGCAAGTGGATCAAGCAAGGTGACATACACTCACCTTAACCAAGTGGTTCTCGGTTGGTCATTGGCCATGCCTAGGCCGATTGACCACCTCATCGTGTGAGGTTTGCACAAGTTAATGAAGGTGACATACATTCACCTTGCCTAAGTGGTTCTCAGTCAGCCATTGGACATGCCTAGGTCGATAGGACACTCAATTGTACAAGGTTCCGCGCAAGGGGGCCAAGCAAAGAGACATACACTCACATTTCCTAAGTGATTCTCGGTTAGTCATTGGCCTTACCTAGGCCAATCGGCCACTTTATCGTGCGAGGGTCTGTGCAAGTGGGCCTAAGAGACTCCCCTTAGTATCCCTCCTCATTGGGCTTGGCGGACTGGGGACTCGCATGGCATACACCCATACAGCTGAGAAAATCCACCTTAGTCAATGACTTGTGGGACTTCTGTTCGTACCTAATTTGGTTGGCCTGCACGTTGCTCGGCCAGGCCTCACCCTTGTCCAGATATACAACTTGGTGCGGGGTCAAAGCGACACAGGCTGACCAAATCCGGTCGGCCTGCCCCACTGTTCGGCCAGTCAAGTCAGGAATGCTCCCCGGGATCACATGAGAACACGTGTCAGCTCTTAGGACAACGACATTAATTCCACATCGAACTATTACACCAACAACATTCAATGCTACTATAAATACAAATGTGTCTCTCCTCCAAAAGATAATGACAATCTTACGCTCATACTACCTAAGTTACTACAGTACCGTTCACGCTTATTTGACTTAAATACCGAAGGCTATTAAGACGGGACCACGATGGTGCTTCTTTACTCTTACTCTCTCTACGTAGGTCTTGCCTCCATGAGAAGAGTATCTGAAGGAATCCAGCGAAGCGAGTCTAAGTTGGTTCATTCATTGCATCAACGCATTATAACAAATTTATTTTGTCGTGAAATATCAACCATTATTAAAAATAAAAAATTAATTAAAAAACTAAAACGACGCCGCGTGATTTTGGCTTTTGAGGATTGAAGCAATCTTGTGGCTTTGGTTTAGGGCATACAAGACTCAGGTCGATCATCTCCAAAATTCAATTTTCTCTTCAATCATCTCAGCTCATTTCTCAATCGTTTAATTAGGTACGATGTTCTCCCAAAATTCAAATTGTTCTTAATTCGCTCTGCCCATCATCTTTATCAAACTTTTTCTCGCAAGTTTTCAGGTGATTGTTGAATTTTCTCGCTCAATGTGTTGATTTCGTTAATTGTCTCAATTTCAGTAGGATACGGGAATTTTCTACTGAAGTAAGAAGCAGCAGAATTCTGAAATATAGTGATTTTGATTTGGATTTGGACCCTATGGTGGTTTTGGTGGGGACTATGGTGCAAGTGGCTTAGGTGGTTATTACCGAGGATTGATTTTTCGAATATGGAACTTTGGAAGTAGAGATCTCAATTTTGGAGTTGGAGCAAAGATATCAATTTTGGAGTAGGAACTTGGCAGGTAGAGTGCTTCCTTTGTCTTCGGACACGTACACTCGATGGATTTTTTTTTTTGCAACAATGTCTTCTGTTGATATGGAATGAGAAAGATAATTTCCCTATGTCACACGTACTTCTCAAAAAATAACATGCTTTCCTATTTGTTCTTTTCTTTCTACTCATTCACTCAGGCATTAGATTTTAGGCACAGGATCTGCTTCTTTCCATCAGCCACACCTGAAACATAAACAAGTCTTCTTTTGAATTGTCCAGCCTTTACAATTCTGTTTCAGCCAGTTCATTAATATCATATTTCATCTGAGCATCAACTGTGTCAAATAATTGAATGAATAAGTATTGGTTGGCCCTGAAAGTACCATTACGGTACTTCAATATTCTTCCAAAGCACCGCTTGACTTGAGTGGAGAAAGTGCATGGTACTCTAATATTGTGCATTGTACTCTATTCATTCACAGATTTTGTAGTCATAGTCTTCTTTTATGGCTCCAAAACGAACAACTTTTAGTTTAAAATAATAGATAAACGAAGATAAATGAGCTTTATAAAAAGATGAATAGATGTCTCTAATACAAGGCTTCTTATGCAGGTAATTGGAGTTAGTGGATATATCCCACATTGAAATTTTTCCTCAATAACGAGGATTTTGTACGTACAGTTCTCATTCATGAGAAATCCTGCACTAGCTAGTAGAGACATACGGGAACAAATTTTGTTTGAGTGTGGAATACATGCAGATATATATGGTAGAATATTGAATATTGTAATTGTTTGGTGAACTTATTAATTTGATGACTCTTTCAACTAAAAGTAAAGTTTTGTTGAATAATGCCTCTTTAAAATCTTGCCACTAGCTAGCTTCTACTAATTAATTAATGTATGTGTACGTGTAAGTTGATCCGTTAATCATTGATCCGCTAAAGTAGCACCTTGGTGCACTATGAGAACCGACGCATTGGCCACAAACTTGGACGACACCAATGTATCTCCCAAGGGTCCGAGCTCCGGCCAGTCACCCCACTCCGATAGCCCAAATGTGATGGGCGAGGTTGAAACAGTTAGCCCTCTTCCCACTATATAAAGACCGTACTCACTTCCCATCTCGTTTATCACCCTCAGAGTCTCTTCTACATTGCTCACCACCTCGTTTTTCACCTTAATCCAAGCTTGGTTCCTCGTATTCACTATGAACCTCTCTATGTATTGCTCGTCCAATTGTTTCTCCCTGCGCCTTTCTTCAATCACGCCCTGCAAAATGATCTTGTCTTTGTCGTCGTCTTCAACATGGTCATAATGATTACGGCTACTAATTCGATCAAGACCCGAATAATCAGCTGCTGCATCTTTAGTGGGGATGAATCGCACCAGAGTTAAGCTGGTGATGACATGGGAATTATTAGGGCTTGTGCGACTGCCAGTAGTAGCCATCCTCCATGCGTACGCCAACGCCTCGCGATCGTCAGGTCCCCCGATGAAGAGCATGGCACAGCGACCATTATTTGTAACGTTGGATGACGATGAGTACGCGAGGCCACGATCGACAAAGATTGCGACTGGACATGGCGCACTCTCTAGAAGGTTCGTATTAACCCATCGTTGACTCCGGTGGTTATTTGTACTGATGTTCCCAACTATCATGTCACCGCCGTCAACGGTGGACGGGTTGTGAAAAGGAACGATGATAAGATCGGCGTGCTTCTCCTCAGCAATGTTGCAAATGTCCTCGTGCATGGAGGAGTACGAGGACAGAATCGTCATTGCCTCCACAGACACACTGCCTTCCTCACTTTCAGTCTCAAATTTTTCAAAAGCAGCAGCTACGTGGTTATTTTTAAATATACTTGAGTTAGAATTAGAATTGGAGCCATCTGTCTTACAAATGCTACTACTAGTGTTATGCAGGATGAGCATGGCAGAAGCATGGGCGCTGTGCTCCACCAGATGGACTGCAAACGCAGAGATTGGGGATTCCTTGGTGGGATTGGAAGCCTTCAAGAGGCTGATGATGCCATTCACATTACTTGTTGAGTGAATGCAAGTGAGGATACGAAACTCTTCTGCTGACTGCTTATAGTTACCTAATTGTATGCTTCTACGCCTGTATTTCTTGGAGGATGAACTTGTCGACTTGTAAATCACCTTCAGAATGGGTCCCACCACAGCCGTCATTATCAATGTTGCAACCGTCATCAACGAAAATGTTTTCTGGTCCAAGACCTATTACATGTATATATATATATAGTGTCTTTGAGTATATACCAAGATGGGATTCATCCAACAAATTAATGGAAAAAGAAAAAGAAAGAAATTGAATATTTATACCTTTAAGTTGCGGCCAGCGTTGAGAACAACTGCTGCGAGGAGGCCTTTCGTATTGATGACTACTCCGAGAGCCAAACTGTCTCTGAATGACATTTTGTTGAGGAGAGCCGCCACAAAAGTCACAATAAGTTTGGTTAGGAAAGCCGATACAACAATCGCCACCACAAGAAGTGTGTTAGTGGCGGTAAAAATGGTATGCACATAAGTCCTCAACCCAATAGTCACGAAAAATAGAGGCAACATAAAGCTGGACACGAATTCCTCCACCCTCTCAATAATTGCATGCTTGAGGTGGGCTTTAGGCAAAATGGCTCCAAATAAGAAAGCCCCAAGAATCGAATGTGAGCCCATTGCATCGGTGATGAACCCAAAAAACATGACCCCAGCCATGACAAAGCATATCTTTTGGTCCATGTCAAACTTATTATTGCCATCAAAAAAATTTGTGTTGACAGCAATCCATGAAAGAGCTGGCCGAAGCGCAAAGACACAGAATATTATTAATACCGTGGTGGAAAAAACTGTGTATACTTGGCCATTACTCAAGGCAGACACTGTAATTACTAAAAGAAGCCAAGAGGCTAGGTCTGTGATTACGCTCATGGACAACGCCGTCCGGCCTACCTCCGAGTGGAGGAGCTTCACGTCCGCTAGTACGCCGGCGAGCTCCGAGAAATTGGTGGTGGCAAGGGTGATGCCCCAAAATATAGGACCGTACATACTCCCCCCGTGTTTTTGGAGCGCTACGGCTGGATCAGTAGTACTAGTGATCATAAGGGCTTTCTGTATTATGGTTTTGTGTAGTATGTAGCCGAGAGGGATCGGGATCACAATGCCGGCAATGGCAATGGTCCATACTCTTTTTGTGGTGTTCAATATTGGCTTGAAATCGACTTCTAAGCCGGTGAGGAACATATGGTAAATCAACCCCAAGTTGGCCATTGTCTCCAAGGTCAAAATGCTGGTTATTGGAAATATGAAGGCCCGGGAGAACATGGTCCTTCCAATTAAAGATGGACCCATAACTATTCCACCCTGATCAATCAATTATTAATTACAACTTATATTGCTGATTATTATAAAAACTTGCATATATTCCACTCTGGTTATTGACCGATTGTATGTAAGTACGTAATTAATAACAACTGAAATTAATTATTAAGAAGGAAAAAATAGGAGGTTGTATATGAAAGAATATATGACTTACAAGAATGTGAGCAACGACGGGAGGCTGGTGGAAGGGTGAAAGGAGAAGCCTGAAGAGGTGAGTGAAAAACATAATGAGAGCAAGTTGGACAAAGAAGAGAGGAAGAGTTGAGAGCAAGGCATTTTCAGCCTTCCACAACCCAGTCGCATGCGTTACCGTTTTATTATAACATCCCCTCACAATGTCATCTTGCAAATTTGCTTCCAAAATCCAGCTATTTTCTGCATTATTTATTGCCTCCCTACCCATTCCTCCTAAATTCCAAATTAACCCTCGATCTTACAAACTATTCCATATGCAAAAAAAACAAATTTGATTTCCATACACAGAGACATCAATCAAAGAAAAGAAAGAAAAAATGGAGGAAGATAAGATCGAATAAACATGAGAGGAATTAAATTGGATATGTAGATCGGAAAAGATGGAGAAATTAGTGATTAGTTACAGAGTAATTGAGCAACTCGCTGTAATTAACCAATCCTTAATTTGGAGGCTAGCTAGCTTTCATGTTAATTTTGTCAAATTAAGGAGGACGTTCATTATTGATCTGTTTTAACTAATCCTTTATTATTTTTTAATTTGATGTAGAATTTACCAAATTTGACACATGTTACTAACTAATCCTTTATTATTTCTTAATTTGATGTAGAATTTCCAAATTTGAGACATGTTTATTTTGTTAATGAGTTGTCGTTATTAGCATTCGAAAATAAAAATATGTGTTGCTATTATTGTATTTGCAATAGCTTCGATTTTTTACTTCTTCTTGAAATCTCTAGTTATCTATAGATAATTAACCTCATTGGCAGGCACGCACTACTCGTTGACATTAAGGTTGTTAATCGATTTTCAGTTCGATTTTTCGATCGAAACTAAATTGGGGAATCGGTTTCCATCCGGTCCAATTTTCAGACCTAAATCGGGTTTGAATCGAAACCGGCTTAATCGATTCTATTCGGCCTTGGACCGATTTAATCGGTTTTTTGACGGGATCGAGGGGAAGAGATTGAGGATTGGAAGCAACCATTGATTGAATCCATCATCCATGTGCAAACTCGAAAAAACGTTTGATTGTTACAAATTGAAACAACAGCCAACAACATATCGAAACAGCAAGCAACAATAGATCGAAAAAAGGTTCAATTTTTACAGATCAAACACTATATTAACAGCAAGCAACAATAAATTATAGTGAAAAAACGTTCGATTTTTACTTTCCTCGCGATGGAGGCGTCGGTCCGAAGGCGAAGATGATGAAGAAGATATGTCCCCCAAATCAGAATCCTAACCGTCTTCGATCCACCATCTCCCCCAACCTTCGGTCGCTTGATCCACCATCTCCCCCAACCCATGATCGCTCTACCATGGGAGAGATGAGAGAGATAAGTGAGAGAGACTGAGTGTGAGAGTGTGAGACTGTAAGAAATTGAGAATTGGTGAGATGAGTGAGAGATGAAGAGGAATGAGAGAGATGAGTGAGAGACGGAGAGAGATGAAAGAGGAAGAGGAATGAGAGACGGAGAGAGTGAGAAAGAGATGAGTGAGACCGTGAGCGTGGCTGCGTGAGAAATGAGTGGCTGGAGAGTTGAGATGAGAGGATGAGAGTGTGAAGTGAGAAATGCGAATGAGAGGAATGAGAGAGTTAGAGACGGCGAAGGCGAGGAATGGGTATGGATTGAAACGAAACGCACAGTTTCATCCTAAAATTAGGATTTTTGGTCAGTTCGATCCGGGCCGGTTCTGGCAATCTGAAAATCAAAATCGAACCAGTTCTGGCCTGGTTTAGTTGGGTTTTTTTTTTTGGGTTCCAGTTTTGCTTCGGTTTCGTATTTTTTGTCCAATTTTTACTCCGTCCAATTTTTCGGTCAGTTTTTTCGAATCAATTAGCAAGTATATACGCCAGTAAATTTGTAAAACGGTAGACCACCTACTTTTTATGTAAATGTTCATAGGATTTTGGCAATTTTAAATTGATGTATTTTTTTGAAAAGATGAATCTGTTGTACTTTCTTAGCAAGCATCAGCTCTAGTAGGCACCTTAGCAAGCATCAGCTCTAGTAGGCACCTTAGCAAGCATCATCTCCGGTAGGAACCCACCAAAAAAGATGAATCTGTTGTACTTTCTTAACAAAGCATCATCTCTAGTAAGCACCCACCATCTCCAATAGGCACCCACCAATAGACATCATGTCCGGCCCATTCCAATCTTAAAATGAAATGGGTGGAATGCCCATTCCAATTTTTATTTTTTGATCCAACCTAAATCTGATGTCCCAGATGCTTCTCTCTATAGCAGCCCGACAATTTCTCACTCTCTGCTCACCCATTTCTTCTTTTTGTACTCTCGTTATCTCTCTGTGAGTTGATCCTTTAAATTGTGTATAGCAGATTTTTCAAATGTTAATCTTATTTGAATCATTTAATTTTTTCCTTCACGATTTTTGTTTGAGTCGAATTTTACTATTAATTTTTTTCTTTTGTTGAATCTTATTTGTTCATGTATTGATGTTTTGATTTGTCTGAATCAGAATTTTATGTATTTTTATTTTTTTATGATTTTAGTTTTTTGTGATTTTAGTTTGAATCAGATGTCACTACTATTGATTTTTCTTTTTCTATTGAATCATATTTGTCTATGCATTGATGATCTGTTTTTGGTTTGAATTGTGGGAGGTGATAAATGTTTCTTCATCTGGGTTGTGGGTGCTTACTGGAGATGATGGTGGGTGGAGATGGATGGTGATTCATTTTTTTTTAGAAAAATATTCAATAGCCACTATTTTAAGTAAGCAGGTCGAGGTAACTTAATACGCCTTCAACCCGCTTATTTCATCTGGAGAAAAAAAACTGTATAAGTTAGTCAAACATAATTTTCTCGCTTGTCTACTCTCTTCTCCATCGCTCACCACCATATTTGCTCTGTTGCCGCTTTAGTACCAACAAGAACAGGCAGCCAGCTAAAAGGTTAAGTTTCCCAAATACCGAACCCTAATTTTCTTCTGAAATTGCTTTGCTGCCCCTGCCAATTATACGTAATTTTCCAATTGGTGTAATTGATGGAAACTGCATAAAAATTGGGTTACAGAGAAAGACCCTCCTGCTTCTCGCTCTGGTCAGTATAATAAGAATTAATATTCCTTTTATAATTGTATTATTATGGAAATTAGTAGCCATTTTGGATGATTGTTCCATGTTTCTAACAAAGCTTTGGAATTTGGATGCACAAAAGCTTCTTCTATGGAAAATTCGAAACTTTATTTGGAAAATTTGAGTAAAGTTTGGACTTTTGGGAATATGATGAATACGTATCTTTATCTACGAAGCCTTCAGTCTAATGAAGTTATGTTGCGCCGTTTTGTGGGTTAAATGTTAATCAGATGAAATTGTCTTACAAGATTGTGTTTCATAGCTATTTATGATTTTACGGCAAAAAATATGCTATTTTCAAATATCAACACTTTGGCCACCATTTGGACATAATGTTATGGATGCAATTCTTGATGTCTGATATGAATTAAAATCAAGCATCATAGAAACAGCTATTCTGTCTATGGGCTCTATGCTATACAACAGCTGGTATCGCCATCTTCAAACATAGACTTGCTTTGTGGGATGTGTCAATTAGTTTGAAGTTTCGTTGGTTCAATAGTAAATTGTGATAATGTGATTCAACATTAGCAATCTATTTGCATATTTTCATGGCTTGCTGCATAACTTTATTTCGACACTAGCAAATAGCCATAGTTTTAGCATGTATAATAGTCTAAACCAGTAGTTTTTACTGTAAGCCAGCCTCAAAGTTTGAATAACTTTCTAGACATGTAATTTTTTGTTGATGGTGTTTCAATTTGTTTTACTTATTTTTTTATGTAATTGATGGCGTTTTCTTGTACATTTCAGTTCAAGCTTCTATTGCTGCCAACACTTGGGTTGTTAACGGATCTCCTCAAACAAAGAGTATGCAACTATTGCTTCTCTATACTCAATATTTGAAATGACAATTTTTTAACTTGTCGTTAGATTTGGCGTCTTCGTATTGATTTTGAAAATTTGGTATGATAGAATGGTGTTCTGGGAGGCCTGCTTTTTTATCATTGATTCACTATTGAAAGTTGTGGAATTTCACTTATCAACTCTGTCTGGATATTCTTCTGCAACTACTTTCAATTAAATTTTGATATTGATTGAAGACTTTGGTTATGCATTAGGACTTCTGCTTGCAATATGGGTTGTTACGAGGTTGTTAAAGAACGTCATTTGTTTACCTTCTGATCGTTTAGTGTTCGTTTGGAAGTTACCTTCTCAAGTACTCACATGCATTTTTCTAAAGTCCATGGCAGAACAATTTTCTAAAGTCCATGGCAGAACAATAAACTAACTAAATTTTAAGCCTTAGTTTTGGTGTAACTTGAAAAGGGTGTGCAGCTTCAACGTGTAGCATTGGTCTCTAATGATCCTACTTGAAATTGATCAATACCAAAACCATACCATTTAATTTTAATCGGTACGGTATGGTTCGGTATTTCATATTTTGAAAGTGAAACCAGATCGTACCGTACCAATTAAGTTCGGTACGGTTTCGGTATGGTTTCGGTTTGAACCAAAATTTTGTAGAGGTATGAAATATTATTTTCAACCCTCTTCTCGACCAAAATGTTTTTTCACAAATATATATATATATATATATATAATTCGATTCAACAACAATATCATCAAGTTATCAACACATTAACAAATTAAATCAACATATAATCTAAGATTCTAAAAGATAAATAATCAAATTACATCAAGCAACATTGAACATACAATCCAAATTTCAATCTGTCAAGCATCATCAAGTCATCAACACAAGCCAATATCATCATCGATATACCCTTTTGATAAATTTATTCAATTTTGGGTTATTAGATTAGAATTCAAGGTTTTATAAATTCCCATTTGAAGTTTCTGTTTAATTTTATCTTTTATTTCAAATTGGTATTATTGGGTTCCAATTGAATTGTCATTTGCTGTTTTATTTATGGATATTGTTTTTTCAATCCACAACTTTGGTGTGTCGGCTTGGTTTGAATACAAAAAGTGTCTTGCATGGTGGGGTGCAATGATATTCCTTGGCAACTATTTTTACTTTGTTGGTTTGCATGTTTTGATGAAATTTTGATTTTTCATGTTGGCTACTACTTGATTTGTGATTTTTCCTTTTAGGTTATGTGGAGGGTGTTTAATAGAATATTGGTTTATAGGTGAACTGGGGCTTTAGATAGAGAAAAATCAGTGAGGTTATCTATAGTTGTTTTTTATTAGTTATGGTCAATCCTATACTAAAAGTATAGGAATGCCTAATCAACCAATAAGAAATAAATTTAATTATTAAAAAAAATCTTAATTCGGTATGGTATCGGTACGGGACGGTTTTTCAAAATATCGATACCGAAACCATACCGAATTATATCGGTACGGTTTCGGTACCGTACCAAACATACAACGGTTTTACTATTCGGTTTTTTTTGGGTATGGTTTGATCTGGAACGGTACGGTCTCGGTATTTTGGTTCCTTATGCCCAGCCCTAATTTGGACCCTTTAATAAAATTGTCCACTGATTTCATTTTTTGTTTTCTCTGTTAATGCTTGGGCCATCTGCATAATAATTCAATCCACTTCAAATCCACTAGAATTCAAACAGAAAAACTTGTGTCTGAAGAAAAAGGTATCATGATCATGCTGGATGAGCTTGACTAGAGTGCTAGTGCAATAATGAGTTTATGCTGCTTGTTGTATGAGATACAGCCATTCACATACTTCACAAAAATAATTTGATCCTACTTTGAAGGTTTGTCTTTGTGTCAGTAGAGGTCTTCAAGTGTAATCATTTTCATTTGTTGTTGGTGTTGGTTGAACAAAGACATTGGATATATATATATATATATATATATATGCAGTTCATATAATCAAGTAATACTAATCCAACGGTCTTCTTCTCATTATAATGTTTTAATGGGTAGTCGACTCTTATAAATACCAGCCTTCTCTAATATCATTGTACAAAAAACTATTCATTCAAGTGGCTTAACTAGGTACGGGCGTGCGAGAGAGACTACATAGAGCAATATGTCGCATATTGTATCTAAGAGGACCAACCTATTTTTGCACCTGCATGTAGAATTTTCTATGGACCGACTTGATGCAATCAATATTATCTTCAATTTCTTTGTAGAATTACACCAGAGTCTCTCTTTGAATCATAGGCGATTGTCGAAATTTGCATTTTTTCTGCATCGAGAACTGCGAGTGCAACATATGGTTCTTCCCTTTTTGATATCTTTCTTTGTCTCTCATACCTGTTTATTTTTTTCAGGAAAGTCCAAACAAGTTGATATTGCAGCCCATGTGTTATGGTACATTTAATTGGTTTTTGTCGATCATTTTTCCTCCTCTCATTTGTTATATTCAATTCTTGCCTATTAGAGAATGTCCTTCTGGCAGTTGTTCATCACTTCTCTAACATCTATACAACAATACTTCAATTCTTCCATTAGCTATACAAGAATACTTCTCTAACATCTATTTGGGGATTTACTTTTTTATTGTAGAATTATAGTGATAGTTTCATTATATTATTGAATATTTTTAATTTGGGGATTTAATTTATTCAATATTGTTTTAGATATGGATAGAAGAAAAAATTTGGCATGCTTCATGGTTAAAGTGTGGTACTTGCATATTGTGACTTGGTGCATGATGTGGTTCACGATGAATTATCATTATGAAAGAAGGCGCAATGAATGACTTGCACTTAGAAATCGCACATTTCTTAGGAGATTTGGTGGGTCAAGTTATCTAGAAAGTATAATAGGATATGATGATATACAATGTGTGAACCAAATTAGAATGGATAGGAGAACGTTTCATTCTCTATGTCAGTTGCTTCATGATGATGGAAGAGTAAAAACAAACGGTTCAGTAACTATGGAAGAACAAGTATGTATGTTTTTACATATACTTGCACATCATGTAAAGAACCGAATCATGGGAAGTAGGTTTAACAAATCAGGGGAGACTATAAGTAGGAATTTCAATTCAGTCCTACATGGAGTGCTAAGGCTACAAGGTACACTATTGAAGGTGCCAGAACCCATTGCTAATAACTACCCAAATCAAAGATGGAGGTGGTTTGAGGTATTTTTAAATTACTTAATCAAGATTAGTATTTTTTTTTTTTGGTGGAAGTTTACTTTACTAATGATTTTGTACTTGCATAGAATTACTTGGGGGCCTTGGATGGCACTTACATTAAGGTTCGGGTACCCGAACAACATAAGCCAAGATATCGAACAAGGAAGGGTGAGATAGCAACCAATATGTTGGGAGTTTGCACTCCGGATATGAAGTTTATATTTGTGTTACCAGGTTGGGAAGGTTCAGCTTCTGATTCTAGAGTACTTAGAGATGCGATAAGTATACCAACCGGATTAAAAGTTCCTACTAGTACTGTAACACCCCGGACATTCGAGGATTTTAATATTGTATTTTAATGTGTGAATTGACGCTTTTACCCTTGTGATTGGCATGGTCAAATTGTTGACTTTTTGATTGATGAACTAAATGGACCTTGACCTATGACCGTGACGTAGTACGGGACGTCACGAGTTCATAGACAGGTGGCACGTCCAATTCGGACGATCAGAGAAAAAGTTATGAATATCGGAAGTTCAGGGGCATTACCGTAAGTTGGACTTCACGGGCGAAAATGTTGACTTTTCGTTTGACAATTAATTTTCATGCGACTCAAGGACCGATAGGTAGTTCTCGACGTCCTGAGTCCGTAGACAGGCGGCACGCCGAAATCGGACTTCGTATGGCTGAGTTACGGGTCTAGGAAGTGAAGGGCATTTTGGTAATTATTGAACCAGGGGAATTTTGGTCATTTTACCCCTGGTTACTGTAGCAATCGTGGGAGAACATGGCTGCACCACCGTGGGTGGTGATTCTGAGCAATCCCATTCTTTAATCCGTTAGTAGACTGAAAAGGGCGAATTGTTTAAACTGAAAGACATCAGCACATGGCTGGATTCGTCCAGCAAACACGGGCATTTGATTTAATCCAATTCGAAGCTTTGCGGGAAACTTTCTCAGTGGCCAGGCTGGGCTTCCACGAGCCTCTGGGACGGCTCAGTTGGTTTAAACTGAGTAGGATGTGCGTCTACTTCATTCAGCTGCAAAGGGGGCTGGGAATTAGAGAGAAAAACCAGTGTTTGAGTTTTAGAAAAATTGGAGGGAAATTTCGGATTTTGATTTATACGGTCTGTTGGACCAATCTAAACACTGAGTGATTTTTCTGGGAGTGTTTAGAACACATCCATATCAAAATCAAAGGCAACTAGCCACGGGGGAGCTGGGACGGAGGCTGCCGTTTTCAGAGGAATTTCAGAGGTTTGGACGGCTACTTCCAGGTAACGTTTTGTTCAATTGATCATTCCTTATAGTTCGTTTTAGTCCTATGATGCTTCCTGGAAGGTTAATTTGATTTTGGTTTGGAAGCCAGTGAGTTGGGATGATCAACCTGTTTGGTTGATCACGGGTCGAATGGCCAGTTAAAGGACTGGTCGAGGCAAATTAGTGTCACAGAACTTAAATTGGAAGAATAATAAACATGTTAGGATCAAATTGGATTGAAATCGAGTAGGAATGGATGGGTAATCAACCGGGTCAAGCCGCGGGTGGCAGGCCCGTATTACAGATAAACGGGTGAAGAAGGTGACACTGTAGCAGCTACAGTGTCAAGCGCGTGACTTTCACGCGCAGCCACTTTGGGCGGCGCGTGAGGGCGCGTTGGACCTTATCTCCGATCACGATCAACATGACTTTTGTTCCTCTCATCATTCTGAACATTTTTGGTGATTTAACCATGTTGATCTGAGATAAGTTTTGATGGGTCAGTTTAGGGCCGGTTACCTCGGGAAACATGTTGTACGGTTTCTCCGGGCCGGTTTCTATTTCGGACCTTGTGGTTAAACGTTTAAGACTTGTAGTGACCCTTACATGTGTTTTGGACTGACAGGAATTGTACGATAATCCCGGTACAAGTTCGTACGCGCAGGTTCACCGCGGGATCGTACTGTGAGTGGGCCCGTTTTCATTAAACCCTTGCATGCTTAAATGTTTTCTGATTTACTTATATGTTCACATGCTGGAATCTATAAATAGTTTTGATGATATTGAGATTTCGGTTATGGCACGTTTCTCGGTATTTGGGCATGAGACCCGTGTGATGAAACGTAACAATCGGTTCAGATTTTACCTATGTATACATATATGTTGCATGTGGATATCAATAAAATGTATTTGGTGCTGCACTGTATAGATCCTTCCATATTATATTGTCTCCTCCGGATGAGGTACCCCGGAGAGGTCACGGACGTCTAGAACGTCCAGCGTCTATGACGCTAAGCATCGGGGATGCTGTAACCGAACAGGGTTCGGGGATTTAACTCGGAATTGAGACCCGAGTGGCACGCGTAGCCTTGTGATTGTGACCTTATTGGACGTCAGGGACGTCAGACATCAGGGATGTCGGATTGGAGTGTATAGTGCAGTGGCTAAAATTATGGTTATGGTTTTATTACATGCCTTTTGATTCATATTATATTATTTATGATTTTAAATGATGCTGCATGCATGTTTGGAAAACGGAGGGGTAAATTATATGTTTTACTATCCAATGATTTTATAAACTTGAGTTCGGTCCACTCACTCTTAATGTTTTGATAACCCCTCCAGGTCGTGAAACTGAGGTAGAGGAGGAACCTGAGGCTGAGGCATAGATCTACTTCTACGTACCTGATCCCCTGTTGGGCGGTGTACCCGCAGGTTTACTTTAGAGTCGTGCTCGCAACTTGTAATTTTAGATTTCATCCCTTGTCTGACATTCGTTTAATTCGGATTTGATGTATGACTTTAATTTGGTTATTTATGCATTTAAATGTTTTGAGGTCAAAATTGGTATGAATTATTCGGTGTCGGACGGGAGCAGGGCACGTCCCCTTGTGGTCCCTGTGGGATCGGGGCGGGTCCTGTCAAGTACTGACAATGATTATTTGTGTTCTTATATTAGTAACATTAAACTAGGTATCTTCCTTATATTCATACTATTATTTTAATTTCTAGGGTGTTACTACCTTGTGGATGGTGGGTACACGAATGGTGAAGGATACCTTGCACCGTACAGGGGAGTACGATATCATCTATCAGAATGGAGAAATAGAAGGGCACCTTCGCATCATGAGGAGTATTTCAATATGAAACATGCTGCAGCAAGAAATGTAATTGAGAGATGTTTTGGGTTACTTAAGATGTGTTGGGCAATATTGAGAAGTCCATCTTTTTTCCAGTTAGAACTCAATTTAAAATTATGACAGCTTGTTGCCTATTGCATAATCTAATTAGAGGTGAGATGCCCCTTGATCCAATGGACAACGAAATGAATAATGCAGAAAATGATGAAACTGTGCAAGATGATGATATCATTAGTACTATTGAACCTTCAAACTAATGGGCTACATGGAGAGACTGTCTACTTTGGCAATACAAATGTACAATGAGTGGATTGAAAAACTGTGATTCGAGTATGTTTTTGATAATTTCGTGGTAGAATAAGTTTGAAGATATTAATTATTTTGATTATCTATCTTTGTTATGTATTGTTTATCTTTATTCATTATTTATATATCTATAATTTGTACGAATTTCAGGAATGGAAAGTGGACAAACTAGTCAAGGAAAAGGAAGCAGACGGGTATGGAGAAAAAATGAAGAAGAGGTATTGCTATCGATATTGGAGAATGCAGTCAACCATGGCAAGCGATGTGATAATGGCTCTTTCAAACCAGGAATAATGGTCGAGTTCGAAAAAATTATAAACGAAAAATGCCCCAATGCGAAAATAACGGCGAGTCTACATATTGAATCCAAAATGAGAAGGTGGAAAAAGGAATATGGGATAATTTATGACATGGCTAATAAAAGTGGTTTTTCCTGGAATGATGTATTGAAATGCATTTAAGTTGATAGCAAAGAGGTATGAGAAGTTTATGTTCAGGTTAGTAAAAGAAATTTCACTCATATAAGTATAAAATTATTAAATTTCACTAGCTTTGCCATTTAAAATAATATTATTAAAATTCCTAGTATGAAATCTTATATATATAGTATGTGCACACACATGTTTCTGTTTATACTTTTGATATATTTTTAATTTTCATACAGCATAATCCAGATGCGGAAAATTGGTTAGGAAATAGTTATCCCTTGTATGATCGCTTAAAATTCATATTTGGTAAAGACCGAGCAACCGGGGTAGGATCTGCAATTCCTTCGGAGATGATGGATGATCATATTAATGAAGATCCTTATGAGGTAGATCCTGATCATTCTCCTTCTCTATCAAAACCAATTGCTCAAAACTCTACTACTTCAACTAGTCGAAAGAGGAAGCGATTAACATCTGATAATGATCAAAATGATTTTACTTTGGCATTTAAAGAAATGCTTACTGAATCTGTTGACCGATTGAGCCAAGTTTTAACAACTACACTTGGAAATGGATTGGAGCCCAAGCCTGAAATTGCTTCTGAATTGGCAAAGATGGATTTGTCTATTGAAGATCAAATTACAGCGCTTAATATCATTTTTGAAAAACCACAGAATGAGAGAACATTCTTGTCATTGGAGGGTACAATGAGAGAAGCATTCGTGGTCATGCTACTTAAACGAAGCAACCCTAATTGAGTCCAAATTTTATGAGAAGTTGATGAACTCAGAAACTTTTGTTGCATCTTTATTTTGATTATTGTACGAACTCTTTCTTTCTTTTTTTTTATATATTTTCGAATGTTATTTAATGATGTTGAAGGTGTGAGAATATTTTAAATTTGATGACATTGTGAAACTTCTTAATTTGTTTCTCTATGCAACTGTTATTTAGATATATATATATATATATATATATATATATATATATATACTTGCCAAATATTTCATTAGGATGAACACCTTAAAAATGTAGTAAAAAAAAATCAAATAAAATATGTGCTTGGACTTAATCCACCTTTTATAATAAGAAACAAATGATTTTATGTAAAAAAATAAATAAATAAATTTGTGAACCTGCACTATGCACAGTATGATATAACTAACTGTATAATATAGTCCGGCTCGTATAATATAATCAGCATTTTAATCTGGTTGGTCACCGAATATTTGACTAAATAGTCAGTCTATCCGGTGGACAGATTAGTCTATCCAACTAAAATAGTCAGTACAGTACAGCGTACCAAACGAGCCCTTAAGGTAATAATTAATACAAATGAATTAGAAGGATGTGTGTCAAACCACCACCTGGAGATGTTATTATGCCACATCATTCAATATTACAGAATTTATCAGGAAGTTAGAGTAGTTGGATAAAATTGGAGTAACCTTGCTAATTGAAGTCATATTTAAGGGGTTAAGCGAGACAAAATTTAGTTGGAGGCGAACTTGAGATTGAGTGGCAAGTTCAATTAGGCCTCGTCATAGGGCCGGGTCGGGCAAGCCCGGCCCAAAATTTTTGGGCTTGGGCCAGGCCGGGCTGGGCCTATTTCATAATTTAAAAAATACCGGGCCGAGTCGGGCGGGCTTGATCATAAATATGAAAGTCCATGCCCTTTGTCGGGCCGGGTTTGGGCCGGGCTTTTATCGGGCTTTACGAGTCGGGCCTAGTAAGCCCACTTGGGCCGGGCTTTTATCGGGTTTTACGAGTCGGCCCTAGTAAGCCCACTTGGGCCGGGCCTACTAAGCCCATTTGTACCTACCTAATTGTAAAAAAAAAAAAAAAGAGTTGAGTTTAAATATTATTATCGAATATTGAAATAAGCTAAGGAGGGGTACTATTGGATTTGGAGAATTGACTTAAATTTTCTACCATAAAGCCGAGATAAGATAAGCAGGTCGCTAAGAAAATCAGAGACCTAGTGAGTTTTTTTGAATTTAGGGTTAGGGTTTGGTTTGGGCATTGGGCTTTTAAATGACACTAGGTTGAGATTTAGTTGGAGTTTTGGATTTTGGCTATAATAGTAGTAACAAAATTGGATTGGGTATCAATTCTTAATTTATAATTATTTTATATTTTCGGGCTTATGGGTCGGGTTTACCTGGGCGGGTCGGGCTGGGCTTACCGGGCTTTATCGGGCTCGGGCCTATCGGGCCTAGCGGGCTTGAATACCCTAAGCCCAAGTCCAGCCTATCAACATATGCGGGCCGGGCCGGCCCACGGCCTATATCGGGCCGGGTCGGGCTTTTTGTCATCGGGCCTATCGGGTACCCATAAGCCCGTGGGCTTCTGGGCCAAATGATGAGGGCTAAGTTCAATGGACAATTGAAGTAAAAAGCCTAAATTTTAATATAAAACTGTAGTAGACATGAATAATGACTAAAATGAACATGATATTTAAAAGTGTAAGAGGTAATTATGATGGTGGTAGGTGAAGGTATAAGTGAATGAGGAGGTCATAGAGGTTGAGGAAATGGAGGTAGATGTAGATGACATAGATGTGGAAGAGGTGGTGGATGTTGTGACGATAAAGGTGGATGCATAGGTAGCAGATGTAGTGGTGGTGATAGAAGTAGGGCTGGATGAGACAATGGTGAGAGGAGGTGCATAGTAGTGAGGTGGGTGGCAAGTACATTGCAGTGGTGGTGGTGATAGAGGTAGGGCTGGATGAGACGGTGGTGGAGATGGAGGTGCGTAGTAGTGAGGTGGGTGGCAACTGCATTGCGGTGGAGGTCTTGACAATGGTTGAGGTAGTGGAGGATAAGGTGGAGGTTAGCTCAAGTGGAAAAGATGCATGTAAGGTTGGAAGAAGTGGTGGAGGTGGCGGTTGCAATGGTGACTCTGACAATGTGGTGGTGTCGCAGATGGTAGTGGAAAATGTGGGTTATGGGAAGATGTGGTGGTAGAAGAGATAGAGGTAAGGGTCAAAGAGATTTGGTGGTGGCGGTGGTGGTGATAGTGATGGTGGTGGTGGTGACTGCAAAAATAAACTTGACATAAAGTGTTATAATTAATATGTTCTTTTAGTAAAAAAAAAATGTGTAAGAAATATAATCTGCAAATAAACGATAATTTTTTTTTATAAACTAATTTAAATATTATAAAAAATAAAAAAATTCATTAACTTTTTGTTGTCAAAGTTCATTATTTTTTTTTTTAAAAAAAAATCTTTGTTATCAAACATTTTTATATTATTTCACTTTCAAATAAAGAAAAAAATTAATACTAAACATGGCCTTAAAAGTATGTGTAACGCTCATCGTTTAGAATGGACAAGTCCAATTCTAGCTCATAATGCACCTAAATCCATATCTAATCGAGTCCAAAGAAAGTTGGCAATTGCTTGCCTAGGCAAGCTATGAGACTAGCAATCTTGCATACATTGACTGGGCAAGACAACATGCATACAATAGCAGCCCACTTGCATGTGAAGGAGCCCAAAGTGCCACATGGCACTTCAGATTGAAAATTCTAGTTATTGGTCTTTTTGTTTTTTTGTTTTAAGTTTAAAATAGTTGTTGCCTTTTTATGTTGTCTTTTATTTTCCATTGGGTTTTTTATTTTTTTATTTTTTATTTTTTTACTCCTATAAATATTTTCCCTTTAATCAAAACTATCAACCATTAAAATAAAATTAAACTTTATGTTGAAAATATGATATAAAACTTATACAATATTATTTTTGAGAAAATAAATCAAAATAAATTTGAATTCTTACCTCTTATCCCTCTCCATTAGACAAATAAAAAAGAATTTTGGAATTCATAAACAATGTCATTTGAGGGGCAAATCCTACCATTTGCGCCTTGTCTTTATCGGTAGACATGCTCTTAACCCAAGTACATGACATGTACACCATGAAAAAAAAACATCTTCTTAAATTGGCTTATGGACCGTAAACTTAAAATATTTTAAAACACCAACTTTCAGAAAAAGAATTTTAAATTAAAATTTAACTTTTTCTTTTATTCAAAAATTGAAAGATTTATACAATAAATTTACAATTCCACCATAATCCACTCATTGCATTATTGCTATTTTTAGGGCCGACCATGGTTTGGGCCACAAGGGTGACTGCCCTGGGTCCATAAATAAAGAGGGTCCAAATTTTTTTAATTTGTCTTATTTTTTGGGAAAAAAATTAAAAGAATGTTTAAATATTTGAAAATTATCTAAATTGAATTTGAAAAAATATTTTATTAAAAAAATTGGGCTCATATTCTTAAAATATGGTAAGAGTTATTGTGATTAATATATAGCTATCTAACTTGTCTTATAAAGTCATTAACTCTAGCTCTAATTTTTTTTGAATAAAATTTTACCGTTTCTTAAAAATATAATATTGAAAAATGACTATATTTTTTATGTATGAATTATGTGCTTAAATTCTTGATTTTTTTTGGAATATTGCTAGGAGGGAGAAAAATTATTAAAATTTGAAAAAATTATTATTTTTGTGTGTGTAAGTATAAATTACAAGGGATTTTTATAATTTTCTCTCTAGACCTCCAATTTATTGAACCGGCCCTAGTTATTTACTAAAACAACTATAATAGTCATGGAGGCCTAGCAAGGGAGAAGGAATGATGAACTGGTGGTCCTGAGATTTTGATAGTCCAAGGCAAGCCTTTAAAATAGAGCCCCACAATTTTTCAACCTTTAAAGTGCCTTATCTTGATTTATTACTAATGAAAGAAAATATCATCAATAAGTAACAAAGAGAGTGCTAATGGATAAAGAAGACTACGGCTTAACCTAACATAACCCCAATAAAAAAATTATTTGATGTTTTTTTCTATTTATAAAATGATATCATTATAATGAAATGAGTACAAAGACTATTGGGGTAAAAAAAAGTTATTCAAAGTCTCATTAAAACCTCACCTTAATCTAACTAGTCCTAGTCCATGATAAATCTAATGAGAAAAAAGAGTATCACATCCCAAGAAACAAAATTATATAGTAATATCTTTCTCCAAGAGTGCTTCTAACCAAAGCGGGATCTCAGAGCATAAAGACTCATATTTTTTAATTAGTGAGTTTTTGTATTTATTTTTAAAAAATATGATTTTACCCTCGAGGTTCGAAAGTCACTCTTAGTGATAGGACCCACCACAGAAAATACCTCGAAATTCATGCCTACTTCTTCTCTCGTTTGACACCCTAAGCGAAGTCCCGGAAGTACCCTAGAACTTACCTATGAAATTACAACTGTCAGACAAGGGATAAAATCAACAACCGTCGCTCTCTAGGGGTCACTTCCCACACCACCCACTAACCCTAGAAGCGAGGTAAACTCAGTTTGACAACCCTGACCTTCGTCGTGACCCACGGTAATATTTTATCCCAACCGTTGATAACCCCCTCGACTAACCACCGAGACCAACCGGAAACCCATAGGCTCCAATGCCTCTGCCCGAGTCCCCTACTGAAATCCTAACTCATAATAGAGTCCCATTTTGGTACCTCGACTTGCATGGAGACCCACCTTACAATCCCAACTCATCTAGAGTCCTAATACGCTATCCCCACTCATCTAGAGCGCGCCTCAGAAATTACTCCATAAATTTAGAACCTGGTGATAGTCTACATTCATTATAGAGTATCGTGACTCAAATACATCTAATAGTGTCCAATCGCCCCAATCAAGAAATCACTAAGCCCATAGAAACCTAGGAATACACTGTTACTCTCACATCATAGCCACGTCATCATGGCGTCACTACCACGTCATCATGATGTCACCCTGACGTCGACCTCACTGCTAGAGAAGACGACCAGTCCTGCCACCATCGTTTAGCTACCCGAATCATCTCCGGAAACTGCCATTAACGGCTGAACTCCAAACTTTTTTTAGATTCCTCAGATCCTAACCGTTTTCATTGATTAATCTACTTCTCACGTGGGGTTTGAATCCGGCCTCAAAAGTGGAAAAACATACCTTGGACTACCAAAAAAATGACAGTGAACTTTCAGCCAACTTCTATCCTTCGATTTATTGCCTCCTGTCACGATCCCACCTTGATCCTAGCACCAACAACTCCTAGCCGAGCGAGGAACCCATCCATGGCCTCATGTCCTCTCGATTCGACCCCAATATAAGGGTGTGTGGTGATCGCACAGGAAAATAAAGAGAGAGGGAGAGAGCAAGCGAGAGAGAGAGACCCTCACTCACCAATCCCCCTAGGAGATAGAAAACATTGAATATATACCCTAGAATTTTCTCAAAATTACCATTATCCCCCTACCATTTTAAACCCGAAACTTCCTTTCACAAACTCATATTTTTGCATGCTAACTTTCTACGAACTCGTGAGCTCGACACATGCGCAGTGGTAAAAGGAAAACATCTGAAACTATTTTCAAGAAAAAGTTAACCAACTGAGCCCTCGAGTGTCCTTGTGTCACAATCGACCCAATTCCAGATTACGCGCCAACTTAGATAGTGTTAGGGTACAATGCGAGTGAACAAAACCAGTTATAAAACTATGCATGCATAAAACCATTCATAAACAACCGGATTTCAAAACAAGATCATCATGTACCTTGGGACCCATGAAAAACCATGTAATGAACAACAAATACTTGTGGCTCACATTTCCCTAAAATCCCTAGTTATAAAGTCATCCTGGAAGCCTCTAAATACAATAACCAACATAGTCAAACCTCGCCCCACTGGTCCAACCAGCTAATCCCCTATATTATGCGTAGACAATCACGGATCCCGCAGAGTCCAACCCCGTCGGCATGCGTGGAGTCCAACTCCAACAACGTTCGAGTTCGTCCATAAGAATCTTCGAAGTCCAACCTCGTCAGCACGTCTAAAGCCCAACTCCGTCTACGTTTGAGTCCCATATGTAACACCCCGGAAATTCGAGGATTTCAATATTGTAATTTAATGTGTGATTTGACGCTTTTACCCTTGTGATTGGTATGGCCAAATTGTTGACTTTTTGATTGATGAATTAAACGGACTTTGACCTATGACCGTGACGTAGTTCGGGACGTCACGAGTTCATAGACAGGTGGCACGTCCAATTCGGACGATCAGGGAGAAAGTTATGACTATCGTAAGTTCAAGGGTATTACTGTAATTTGGACATTTGGGGGTGGAAATGTTGACTTTTTGTTTGACAACTAATTTTCAGTTGACTCAAGGACCGTTAGGTAGGTCTCGACGTCCTGAGTCCGTAGACAGACGGCACGCCGAAATCGGACTCTGTACGAGGAAGTTATGGTTAGAGACGTGAAATCGGGAGGTTCGTGTCTCGGTTTGCGTGCCAAATATTTATTCTGGAAATTTGATTGGAGGACACCTGGTGAGTGACAAGTGTCACTCACCCATCGGCTAGATTTGATCAGATCCACTATGGGTTTAAATACCATTAAAACCAACTTTTAATTCCAGCCATTGATCTGAAACCTCCAGATCTGATCTCAGCCATTGATCTCATTCCTGAGATTCAATCTGGGCCGTCCATCCATTTCCCTCCATTTTCTATATAATCCTCACCTGACACCCTCACTCACTGTCCATCGATCCAGCACTGATGCATTGCACCTGGTTTTTGTGTCTGTGTATTACTGGACTCACGAGGAGGGACTGAGGCACGGCGGCGGACGGCGGCAGACGGCGGCAAGGTGAGCCGGTTCCAAAACCCGAAACGGTTTCAAAAACCCAGATTTTGGTAATTTAAATTCCAACGCACAATTTTGTGTTAAATTGACCCTAATCAGTTCTATGGACTGTTAGGAACCCAGAGGGCTCGTTTTCGTGGTCTGAGGTAGCCTGAACAGAGGACAAACGGCGACGGGAACCAGGACTGTGAAATCGAGGTGAGTCTTCGATTCAGTCCTTATTGATTGATTTTAAATAGGTAGAACCCTTTCTGGTATTGAGACGAGCATCTAGGAACAAACTAGGACTGAAATGGTTGAGTGTGGAAGAAATGGTGACCGGGTCATGATCGCGGGTCTGATCGACCCGAGTTGCAGAAATACGGGTCAACCCGTCTGAGGACAGAGGTGATGATGTGGCACCCTGTCAGACTGTCAGGTGACGTGGACCAACCGTGAGCCGACACGTGTCACATGTTAGTGCACAATCAGCACTGACATGTCAGTGACGTGGACCAGTCAGGGACTGCCACGTGTCAATGACATGTCAGTGACGTGGACCAATACCGTGCTGACACGTGGCACATGTCAGATTTGACACGTGGCCTGACAGATCAGTGAGGTGGACCAATCAGATGTTGACACGTGGCACCTGTCAGAGTCTGACATGTCAGACTTGACAGCTGTTAGATGACGTCAGCAGTGACTGTTCCTGCGTTGACCGACGAGTTAACCGGTGCGTGGGGGCGCGTGTGAACAGTGTTTTTGGTGGGACCACCACCATTCTTTAGGTTTCGACGATCCGGATCCAATGGCGGTGGTTTCGGGTCGATCGGAGATCATTAAGTTGGTCAAAATGAGGTTTATTTCATTGGGAAGCGCGTTCGGGCGGCTTTCCCGGGCCGGTTTCGGTCTAGGGTTTCATGGTTAAATGTTTGGGGTTTGTATGGACCCTTACGTATACTTTGGATATGATAGGGATTGTATAATTGTACCAGATCGAGGGTATACGCTCGGTTTTCAGCAGGATTGTACGGTGAGTGGGCCATTTTCTTAAACCCTTGCGTGCATAAATGTTTTCTGGTTTATTATACTTATTCACATGCTAAAGACAATGATGGTTTTGATGATATGGAAAATATAGTTATGGCACGTTTCACGGTATTTGGGCTTGAGACCCGTTTGATGACACTTTATGATTGGTTCGGATTTCATCTAGGTATATATATGCTTTGCATGTGGATATCAATAAAATGTATTTGGTACTGCACTGTATAGATCCTTTCATATTACATTGTCTCCTCCGGATGAGGTACCCCGGAGAGGTCACGAACGTCTAGTACGTCCAGCGTCTATGACGCTAAGCATCGGGGATGCTGTATCCGAGCGGGGTTCGGGGATTGAACTCGGAATTGAGACCCGAGTGGCACGCGTAGCCTTGTGATTGTCACCTTATTGGACGTCAGGGACGTCAGACATCAGGGACGTCAGACATCAGGGATGTCGGGATTGGAATGTACAGTGCAGCAACTAAAATTATACTTATGGTTTTATTATATGCCCTATGGTTCATATTATATGATTGATGGTTTTAATTACGGATGCATGCTTGTTTGGAAAACGGAGGGGTAAATTATATGTTTTACTCATCAAATGATTTTATAAACTTGAGTTTCGGTCCACTCACCCTTAATGTTTTTTGGTAACCCCTCCAAGTCGTGATACTGAGGTAGATGAGGAACCTGAGGCTGAGGCATAGATCTACTTCTGCGTACCTAAACCCCTGTTGGGTGGTGTACCCGCAGGTTTACTATAGAGTCGTGCTCGCAACTTGTAATTTTGGATTTCATCCCTTGTCTGACATTCGTTTAATTCGGATTTGATGTATGACTTTAATTTGGTTATTTATGCATTTGATATTTTGAGGTTAAAATTTGTATGAATTATTGGGTGTCAGACGGGAGCAGGGCACGTCCCCTTGTGGTCCCTGTGGGATCGGGCGGGTCCTGTCAGCTTGGTATCAGAGCACTAGGTTGTGGTCAGTACTAGGGTATGGTCGGCATGCTAGACTAGCGATTAGTACTAGTTACTTTTCAACTTTTAAGAATATTGTTATCTGATCTATGCCTCTTGACAGTTGGTTATGCCTCCTAGGAGAATTCCTCATATTCGAACGGACGAGGATCTGGAAAGGGAGATGGAATGCGCGAGCATTGAAAGGGCTCAACGTTTGGGAGCCACTCCTTTCTGCGAGGGATCAAACCCCGAGGATGCTCATGATTGGATCACCAAGTGGGAGAGGATCTTCTCGGTGATGCACTGCCCTCCGGGCGAACGAGTGACCTTGGCGGCCTTCTTACTGGAAGGAGGAGCCTACCAGTGGTGGCACGGACTCGAAATGTCTGGGTGGTCTGTCCATACCACTACTTGGGAAGCTTTCCGTTCCAGATTTCTGGACCAGTACTACCCGCGATCGTTCCGCGCGGCAAGGGAGGCTGAGTTCTTGCGGCTGGAGCAGGGTGATATGTCCGTTGCGGACTACGAACAAACTTTCGGGAAACTTTCTCGGTTCGCTGCATCATTCGTGAGCACGGAGGAGGACAAATGCCAAAGGTTCGAGCTTGGACTCCGAGGGGAGATCCGGGCAAGTGTGACTGCTGCTACTCATGCTTCACTGAGAGATTTGGTCGACGCTGCGGTGCGTGTCGAGGCCAGTCTGGCGGCACACCAGACACGAAAACCTTCGGGCGAGGGGCGACGTCAGGATCGCCCACATCGTGGGCCATCGGGCCATAAGAACAACAAGGGAGGGGGCTACAGGGGAGCACCCTCATCCTTCAAGGGTCGTGGCTGGTCAGGTCGACGCGGAGGCTCTCAGGGCAGAGGATCTGGATACAACTCTAGGCAACGCTCATCTTGGAGCGGTGCTTCTGGCGGGCATTCGAACAGGCCAAGGCCAGTAACTTATTTTGCTTGCGGAGGGGAGGGCCACTATGCCAGTGATGGCCCGCAGTTGTCCAAGAACAACGACGATGGGAGCTCTAGTGTGGTGCAGAGCACGGCTTCCCACACTAATGGAGGTCGCGGTCAGGGAGGTGACCGTGGTGCTGGGCGTGGCGCGCGCGGGCGCGGACGAAGCGGAGGGCCGAGGGCCCAAGTATTTACCATGACCCAACAGCAGGCGAGGACTGCCCCAGGCGTGGTCACAGGTACACTACATATCTTTTATCTTCTTGTACGTGTATTGATGGATGCGGGGGCTACACATTCTTTTATTTCGAAGAGTTGTGCTGGTATCCTTGATTGTGTGGTATCAGCTTTAGATTGCAAAATGGGTGTTGGCACCCCGATGGGTATCGTGTACCTTGTGAATCAGGTGATTCGGAGGTGCCCGGTAAGAATTGAGGATGTGGATTTACCAGCAGACTTAATTATTCTGGATATCCACGACTTTGATATAATCCTAGGGATGGATTGGTTGTCGGAGCATGTATCGCTCATCGACTGCTGTAGCAAGCAAGTGATTCTGCGGAGCCCGGGTCTGCCGGAGGTTATCTTTCAGGGGGAACGTGATGGTTCGCCTCCTGAAGTGATTTCGTCACTTACTGCTACCAAACTTCTACGGAAGGGATGCCAGGCTTATCTGGCGCATGTCGTGTCGGAACAGGTTGATACTCCGGGTATCGACGAAATACCGGTGGCATGCGAGTTTCCGGATGTATTCCCGGAAGACTTACTTGGATTGCCACCCTCTCGGGAGATCGAGTTTACAATTGAACTACTCCCTGGTACCCGACCTATATCCCAGGCACCCTACCGGATGGCGCCGGCTGAGTTACGAGAACTCAAGACTCAATTGCAGGAGTTGGTGGATTTGGGATATGTCCGACCGAGTACTTCACCGTGGGGAGCACCGGTGTTGTTCGTAAAGAAGAAGGAGGGAAGTCTCCGTTTGTGCATTGACTATCGACAACTCAACAAGGTGACACTGAGGAACCAGTATCCTCTACCCAGGATCGATGACCTTTTTGACCAGTTGCGGGGAGCTCAGTGCTTCTCGAAAATTGATTTGCGGTCTGGGTATCACCAACTGAGGATTTCGGAGGAGGATATTCCAAAAACTGCTTTTCGAACCCGTTACGGACACTACGAGTTCCTTGTTATGCCATTTGGTTTGACGAATGCTCCAGCAGCATTCATGGATTTGATGAACCGGGTCTTCCGACCCTACCTGGATAAGTTCGTGATTGTGTTCATCGATGATATTTTGGTGTACTCAAGGATTGCCCGTGCACATGAGGAACATCTACGATTGGTCTTGGAGAGACTGAGACAAGAACAATTGTACGCCAAACTGAGCAAGTGTCAGTTTTGGCTGAGCAGTATTGGTTTTCTGGGACACGTGATATCGATGGATGGGATTTGCGTGGATCCCCAGAAAACAGAAGCGGTGACCAACTGGGCTAGACCGACAACAGTGACCGAGGTGCGGAGTTTCGTCGGGTTAGCAGGTTACTACCGGAGATTCGTGGAGGGTTTCTCCAAAATTGCTGCACCATTGACTCGTTTGACTCGGAAGGGAGTGAAGTTTATCTGGGACAAGCAGTGCGATCGGAGTTTTCAAGAGTTGAAAGATCGATTGACCACTGCACCTGTCCTTGCATTGCCGGATGACAGTGGAGAGTTTGTGGTCTTCAGTGATGCATCGCTGCAAGGTCTAGGCTGCGTGTTGATGCAAACTGGCAAGGTTATCGCCTATGCATCCCGGCAGCTGAAGACTCATGAGTTGAACTACCCTACCCATGATTTGGAGTTGGCGGCGGTGGTTCATGCTCTAAACATCTGGAGACATTATCTATTCGGCGCAACGTGTCGGATATACACCGACCACCAGAGTCTTAAATACTTATTCACTCAGAAGGAGCTTAACATGAGACAACGGAGATGGTTGGAGCTGCTGAAGGACTATGACTGTACGATCGAGTACCATCTGGGCAAGGCCAATGTGGTGGCGGATGCACTCAGCAGAAAATCAGCGGGAACTGTTGCACACCTGGGGATGGTGTATCTTCCCTTACTGGTGGAACTCCGGAAGGCGGGAGTTATCTTGGGTACGGATGAGCATGGAGCTTTGTTGGCCAGCTTCCATGTACGACCAGTACTGATTGATCGGATCATCGAGGCACAACTTCAGGATCCGATACTCTGTATTTACAGAATTGAGGTCGATGCGGATGGGAGACAGGATTTTACCATCCGGGACGATGGAGCACTTGTAAAATTGGGCCGTTTGTGTGTACCTGCAGTGGCAGAGTTACGAGCCGAGATTCTTGAGGAGGCCCATAGTTCGGCCTATGCTATGCATCCGGGAGGTACAAAGATGTACCGTACCCTCCGGAACCATTATTGGTGGCCAGGAATGAAGAAGGATATCGCCGAGTTTGTAAGCAAATGCTTAACCTGTCTGCAGGTTAAGGCGGAACGGCAGAGACCGTATGGGGCTATGCAGCCACTTTCGATTCCCGAGTGGAAGTGGGATCACATCACCATGGACTTCGTCTTTAAGTTACCGAGGACTCAGAGTGGAGTGGACGGAGTATGGGTGATCGTGGACCGGCTAACCAAATCAGCCTATTTTTTGCCAGTTCAGGAGACCTATAAACCTAACCGACTGGCTCAGTTGTTTGTGAAGGAAATCATACGATTGCATGGTACGCCGGAATCGATTGTGTCCGATCGTGATCCGCCTTTCACTTCCAGGTTCTGGCGGAGTTTGCAAGCTACTCTGGGAACAACCCTACGTTTCAGTACTGCTTTCCATCCACAGACCGATGGACAGTCTGAAAGAACCATTCAGACCCTGGAGGACATGATGAGGTCATGTGTACTACAGTTTCAGGACTCTTGGGATACTCATTTGCCATTGATGGAATTCGCTTACAACAACAGCTATCAGGCAAGCATCGGGATGGCACCCTATGAGGCATTGTATGGTCGACAGTGCAGGACACCTATCTGCTGGACGGAGATAGGAGAGCGAGCGGCAGTAGGGCCGGAATTGATGGACTTAACCATGGAGACTGTTCGTGTTATCAAGGAGAGATTGAAGGCGGCACAGGATCGCCAGAAGAGTTATGCCGATCGACGGATTCGAGACTTGGAATTTGAAGTGGGAGATTTTGTCTTCCTGAAGTTATCCCCGTGGAAAGGGATTATCCGATTTGGTCGACGGGGGAAACTGAGTCCACGTTTTATCGGACCTTATGAGATCGTGGAGAGGATTGGCAGAGTTGCTTACAGATTGGCACTACCTCCAGAACTATCTAGAGTTCACGATGTTTTCCACATATCGATGCTACGGAAGTACGTACGTGATGCTTCTCATGTACTTGGGGAACAACCTGTCGAACTACGGGAGGATTTGAGCTTTGATGAACAACCAGTACAGATCTTGGATCGGAAGGACAAGGTACTACGTCGGAAGACGATCCCTCTCGTGAAGATTCTCTGGAGAAACCAGAATGTGGAAGAAGCCACATGGGAGCCTGAGGCTCAGATGCGAGAACAATTCCCTTATTTGTTTCTTTGAAATTTCGGGACGAAATTTCTTAAGGGGGGAAGGTTGTAACACCCCGGAAATTCGAGGATTTCAATATTGTAATTTAATGTGTGATTTGACGCTTTTACCCTTGTGATTGGTATGGCCAAATTGTTGACTTTTTGATTGATGAATTAAACGGACTTTGACCTATGACCGTGACGTAGTTCGGGACGTCACGAGTTCATAGACAGGTGGCACGTCCAATTCGGACGATCAGGGAGAAAGTTATGACTATCGGAAGTTCAGGGGTATTACCGTAATTTGGACATTTGGGGGTGGAAATGTTGACTTTTCGTTTGACAACTAATTTTCAGTTGACTCAAGGACCGTTAGGTAGGTCTCGACGTCCTGAGTCCGTAGACAGGCGGCACGCCGAAATCGGACTCCGTACGAGGAAGTTATGGTCAGAGACGTGAAATTGGGAGGTTCGTGTCTTGGTTTGCGTGCCAAATATTTATTCTGGAAATCGGATTGGAGGACACCTGGTGAGTGACAAGTGTCACTCACCCATTGGCTAGATTGGATCAGATCCACTATGGGTTTAAATACCATTAAAACCAACTTTTAATTCCAGCCATTGATCTGAAACCTCCAGATCTGATCTCAGCCCTTGATCTCATTCCTGAGATTCAATCTGGGCCGTCCATCCATCTCCCTCCATTTTCTATATAATCCTCACCCGACACCCTCACTCACTGTCCATCGATCCAGCACTGATGCATTGCACCTGGTTTTTGTGTCTGTGTATTACTGGACTCAAGGGGAGGGACTGAGGCACGGTGGCGGACGGCGGCAGACGGCGGCGAGGTGAGCCGGTTCCAAAACCCGAAACGGTTTCAAAAACCCAGATTTTGGTAATTTAAATTCCAACGCACAATTTTGTGTTAAATTGACCCTAATCAGTTCTATGGACTGTTAGGAACCTAGAGGGCTCGTTTTCGTGGTCTGAGGTGGCCTGAACAGAGGACAAACGGCGACGGGAACCAGGACTGTGCAATCGAGGTGAGTCTTTGATTCAGTCCTTGTTGATTGATTTTAAATAGGTAGAACCCTTTCTGGGTTTGAGACGAGCATCTAGGAACAAACTAGGACTGAAATGGTTGAGTGTGGAAGAAATGGTGACCGGGTCATGATCGCGGGTCTGATCGACCCGAGTTGCAGAAATACGGGTCAACCCGTCTGAGGACAGAGGTGATGACGTGGCACCCTGTCAGACTGTCAGGTGACGTGGACCAACCGTGAGCCGACACGTGTCACATGTTAGTGCACAATCAGCACTGACAGGTCAGTCACGTGGACTAGTGTGGTGCTGACACGTGGCACATGTCAGATCTGACACGTGGCTTGACAGATCAGTGAGGTGGACCAATCGGATGTTGACACGTGGCACCTGTCAGAGTCTGACATGTCAGACCTGACAGCTGTCAGATGACATCAGCAGTGACGTCAGCGATGACGTCAGCAGGGACTGTTCCTGCGTTGACCGACGCGTTGACCGGCGCGTGTGAACAGTGTTTTTGGTGGGACCACCACCATTCTTTAGGTTTCGACGATCCGGATCCAATGGCGATGGTTTCGGGTCGATCGGAGATCATTAAGTTATTCAAAATGAGGTTTATTGCATTGGGAAGCGCGTTCGGGTGGCTTTCCCGGGCCGGTTTCGGTCTAGGGTTTCATGGTTAAATGTTTGGGGTTTGTATGGACCCTTACGTATACTTCGGATATGACAGGGATTGTATAATTGTACCAGATCGAGGGTATACGCTCGGTTTTCAGCAGGATTGTACGGTGAGTGGGCCATTTTCTTAAACCCTTGCGTGCATAAATGTTTTCTGGTTTATTATACTTATTCACATGCTAAAAACAATGATGGTTTTGATGATATGGAAAATATGGTTATGGCACGTTTCACGGTATTTGGGCTTGCGACCCGTTTGATGAAACTTAATGATTGGTTCGGATTTTATCTAGGTATATATATGCTTTGCATGTGGATATCAATAAAATGTATTTGGTACTGCACTGTATAGATCCTTTCATATTACATTGTCTCCTCCGGATGTGGTACCCCGGAGAGGTCATGGACGTCTAGTACGTCCAGCGTCTATGACGCTAAGCATCGGGGATGCTGTATCCGAGCGGGGTTCGGGGATTGAACTCGGAATTGAGACCCGAGTGGCACTCGTAGCCTTGTGATTGTGACCTTATTGGACGTCAGGGACGTCAGACATCAGGGATGTCGGGATTGGAATGTATAGTGCAGCAACTAAAATTATACTTATGGTTTTATTATATGCCCTATGGTTCATATTATATGATTGATGGTTTTAATTACGGATGCATGCATGTTTGGAAAACGGAGGGGTAAATTATATGTTTTACTCATCAAATGATTTTATAAACTTGAGTTTCGGTCCACTCACCCTTAATGTTTTTGGTAACCCCTCCAGGTCGTGATACTGAGGTAGATGAGGAACCTGAGGCTGAGGCATAGATCTACTTCTGCGTACCTGAACCCCTGTTGGGTGGTGTACCCGCAGGTTTACTATAGAGTCGTGCTCGTAACTTGTAATTTTGGATTTCATCCCTTGTCTGACATTCGTTTAATTCGGATTTGATGTATGACTTTAATTTGGTTATTTATGCATTTGATGTTTTGAGGTTAAAATTGGTATGAATTATTGGGTGTCGGACGGGAGCAGGGCACGTCCCCTTGTGGTCCCTGTGGGATCGGGGCGGGTCCTGTCACCATATCCCATTCTACGCATAGACACCACGAAATTTGTAAAGTCCAACTTTATCAGAACGTATGAAGTTCAACTTCGACTACGTCCAAGTCCGTATATGGGATCCTTGAAGTCCAACTACGGAATAGAGATCCAAACTTATGAGGTTGGTTATACTGTTAAAAAAACGTTTTTAAAAATACCTTTTAACTTGCTTTTGAATTACCCCCAAAAGCCCAAAAAATTTGCAACCGAGGAATAAGCCCAACCAAAGTCCAGTTTTTCCCAAAATCCGCAATAACCTGTGTCCAGAAAACCACATCCCATATATATAGTTTATAATCAGGCATTTATCTAAAAAATATTTAGAATCATATATTCCAACCATTACAAATATGCATGTAGCTCAATTTATAAAAAGAAATAGTTTACTCACCATACACCCAACAGTCACACTCCGAGCTGTACCAACCAATGGAATTCCTGAACCAACGTCACACAGTTCACTCTAATACCAAATTGACAACACGTACCCCAGAAAATAGCTCAAAATTCGTGGATGGTCCTGCTCACGTCTGACACCCTAATCGAAGTTTTAAAAGTACCCTAGAACTTAGATCCAAAACTAAAACTGGCAGACAAGGGTTAGAACCAACAATCGCCACTCCCCAAAGGTCACCACCCACACCACCCACTAACCCTGGAAGCGAGGTAAACCCAGTTTGACAACTCCGACCGCAGTCATGACCTGTAACGACCCGACCCGTAACTTCGGAATTTACATAATTTTTTCTAGATTTATTCTGGATTTTAGGGGAATTATTTGGATGGTCCGACGAATTTACCCCTAGGATGTGTATGGACTTACTATTTGGGGGAAGGGTATTTTGGGAATGTGAAAATATGGATATTTTGGGGATGTTTGGATAAGGATTACATCCTCTCTCTCTCTCTCATTTTCCCTTCCAAACAAACACACAAATACAACCATTAATTCCCATCTTGATTGTGAGGTCTTTTGAGAGTGAATTGAGGATGGGATTGTGTTCTTGGTACTCTCACGATCACGACGGGCTAAGTTTGGAAGGTTGAACGTGCAGGTGGTGGTCGTGGTGAGGAAGGAAAGCTTGGCCGAAACTTTCGAGGCTTATATCTTCAAATCCAGGTGAATTTTCACAATTCTAGTTTCATTTTGGATTCCTTGGCTTGTGTAGATGAATTTCTATATAAAGTTTGTAATATTTGGTTGAGAAATGAGGGAGATATGGGGGTTTGAAGTTTCGGGCAAAAAATGAGGATTTCCAACGGGCGAGTAATTGCGATGACGGTGGTGCCAGCCGTCTTCTTTGGTTAGTGATGATGTTATCATGACGTCACCTGGTGACGTTATGATGACATCATCTGACACGTGTTAGGTGCCATGTGAAAGGGGTGTCACGTGGCAGTTGATCGGTGGTACCACATGGCACGTGTTAGGGGCTGCCACGTGGCAGGGGTGTCACACCTTGTCAGTGGCAAGTTAGCTAAGGCTGATGTCAGCGTTGATTTTTGCTAACGTTAGCATTGACCGTTGACTTTTCGTTGACCAAACTTTGACCAGCACGTGGGGGCATGTGGGCATAAATTTCAAGGTTAAGCCAACCTTGTTTTAAAGGGTTCGAAAGGGTTTGATGTTCTGAATCCAATGGTGGTGGTTTCAGGTCAATCAGAGATCGTTTGATAGATCAAATAGATGTTTTTCTCCTCAGGTAGCGTGTTTGGGACACGTTCTCGGTTCCGAGATTTTTGGGCGTTTTATAAATGGACTTATATAGGTTGTTAGTGACCTTTGGGTGTGATTTGGATAGGCCCGGACGTCCCAGAGGCTTTGGATTAACTTACTGCTCATGGTTCGAGCACGCGGTAGTACTGTGAGTGGACAGTTTCTTTCATAACTCTGATGCATGCATATTTATATGTTTTGACTGGTTTTATGATATGATTAACCTAGAATATGACTATGATTTCAATTGCTGAATAAATGTTGGATTTAACTTGTTTTCTGAATATAGTATTGGATAAAGAATGGTTTGAGTATATCCTAGCTATGATTTCTGGTTATTGATTTCATCATGGTTTTGGAAAACTGGGATTTGGGCATGGTGCCCTAGTGTCAACTATTTTGGGCTGGTGCCCGTGTGATAACTGTTTTTGGACTGGTGCCCGTACGATATCTGTTTTGAGCTCTTGTCGTGTACTAAATTATATTCTGTTTGGATTCTATATGCTAGGTTGGTTAACCTCAAGCGAATTGATCGCCATATCCGGAGTTAGACTCCGTAGATTCCCAGAGACGAGCTCGGACGTAAACGGGGTGGACCCCACACATACCGACGGGGTTGGACCCTGTGGATCTTGTATTCTCCTACCGATAGTGCACATGGGATGCTAGTTGGACTAGCAGTTGGTTAGACCAGCATAATGAGATTTGACTTGGAGCTCGTTGGGCCAACAATATCAGGTTTGGAATGTACTTTGAATTACCGTTTATTTAATGTTTAGGTGTAAAGGTTTTCAAAGCGGCTTAAAGCCGACGATTTCAGTAGCTTGTGAGCCTGAGGTCCTTTTATATTTATGGGGTTTTTGGTTTGGAACCAGGGTTTTTATAGAAATTGCAGTTTATGCGAAAGAAATGTTTTATTGGCTATGCATGCATGTTTTCTAAAACGGAGGGTTAAAAGATGTATTTCGGAAAATGGTCTTCCAACATTTTATTTTCTGTCCACTCACACTTTGTTTTTGGATTTGGCACCATACAGGTTGGTTGCGGATGCGGGTTGCAGGGAGGTTGAGGCATCACGATGATTGCCTACTCTGTTTTGTCTAGTCAGGTTGTGGTAGGATCCCTGGTCTAACACGTGGATAGGATATTTATGTTGTTTGCAAGGGTAAATTGGTTCTTTTAGGAGGATGTGTCAGGCAGGAGCACGACATTCCCTTCTAATCCCGGAGGATTATAGGGCAGGGCGTGTCATGACCCACGATAATATTTTATCCCAATCGTTGATAACTCCCTCGACTAACCACCGAGACCAGTCGGTAACCCATATGCTTCACTTCCTTCGCCCAAGTCCCCTATCGAAATCGGGACTTACACCAGAATCCCTTTTTCAATACCCCGACTCACTTGGAGACCCACCCTGTAATCCAGACTCATCTAGAGTCCTAATCTACTATCCCTACTAATCTAAAGCGTGCCTTAGAAATTACCCTGTAACATTTGAACCCTAGAGTATCGTGATTCAAGTACATCTACTAGGGTCTAATCACCTCAATCAAGGAACCACTAAGCCCACGGAACCCTAGGAAACACACAATTACTTAAACATCACAGCCATATAATCATGGTGTCACAACCATGTCATCTTGATTTCATCGTGACGTCCAACTCACTACTAGAGAAGACAACTAGCGCCACCGTTTGGTTTGCCATACCGTCGTTGGAAACCGCCATTAACGGGCTAACTCCAAGTTTTTTCCAAATTCCTCAAATCCTAACCAATTTTAAAGATACACCTATGTATCCTCATCTACTCCTCACGAGGAGTTTGAATCCGACCTCAAAATGGAAAAACATGCCTGGAACGGCCATAAAACGGCCGTGAACTTTCTTCTAACTTTCGATTCGATTTTACCCTCCCGCCACGACCCCATCTCAATCCCAGCACCAAACCACTCCTGGCCACGCGAGGAACGCACCTTGGCCTCAGGTTCGACCCCAAAATGGTCAACCCTAAAATAGGGGTGTGCAGTGATCGCACGAGAAGAGAGAGAAAGAGAAAGAGACCCTCACTCACCAATCTGCCTAGGGGAGAGAAACAAATTAATACATACCCTGGAATTTTCCAAAATTACCATTATGCCCCTACCGTTTCAGAACCAGAACTTCCATTTACGTACTTTGATTTTTGCGTGCCGTTTGTCTACAAACTCATAAGCTCAAGACCTATGCATCGGTCAAAGGAAAACATCAAAAAAAATTTTCAAGAAAAATTTGATCAACTGATGATACATCCCGTATCAAAAACTCGAAAACTAAAATTAGGAGATTATCGTTCTACCCCTATCAATTATTCAAATTTTTATTGGACTTGTATTAGACTAATTAATGGGGTTGGGCACTGTGAATTTTATCGTTTCGGGGGCACAAACCTATACCCCGAATGTTACCAAAGTTTAAAATGGGGCTTGTTGCTTCTTAGTTGAAGCCCAATTGCTGACCTAAGCCCAAGACAAGCACGAAATTGTTGGCAAGCCCATACACTAGCCTTTGGGTCAACCAGATTTTAGAGTGGATTGGCCCACTACTTGTTGGCCCAAACAGCTTCAAAAATTGAAGGAACCCGTCCACCTAAGTCCATGATCTCCCTTAGACCCATCAGTTGGAACTTTCTGGTTTCTTCTTGAGACTCCTCGACTCTAACACAACAAAGAATATTGTCAGGACCTGCCCCAAATATCACCTCGATATCCGGGACGAACCCTGCTCCCGTCTGACAATCACACTTACAGTACCACAATTAACCTTAATACAATTATAAGTATAACTATCAGACGAAGGAGTAAATATGTACAACAGTAAGTCAGAGCATAGCACTACAAAATGGGCACAAAAAGTCCTACAAGTCTACGTCCGTAACGGAAGAACGTCGGAAGCTCTATGCCTCGATATCTGCCTCAACGTTCACCCCAGCGCTATCACCACGACCTGGAGGGAAATTTAAAAACAGAAGGTGTGAGTGGACAGGAATAAATAGCAGTTTCAAAACAGTTCCTCGTCAAATCAGAGTTAAGGAAAAGTAAGAAGTTATTCCCTCCGCTTTGCAAACAGGCATGCCCAACGAAGTATTAGAAAATCATAATATGAAACATCATAAGAAACAGATAAGCATAAACGTCAAACCACTTTTTCCGATCAAACCTGTTGGACCTATCCGAGTCTTTAAACTCAACCAGGCCTCACACAAATCCGAGTCTTTAAACTCAATAGGCATATGGGGGTAATATCATAAATATCCGAGTCTTTAAACTCCCGAGTCTTTAAACTCAATCCGGGCCCGTCCCTCGTCAAACAATATCCGGGTCTTTAAACCCATAACCAGATCCAGCAAATCCAATCCATTTCAGTGTAAAACCGTTCCGAAACCCATCACCAAACTTGAATTCGGAATCCCTAGTTCGAAGCCCTTCCGGCGTTCAGAACCGACATTCCGAACCCAAATCCGGAAATCTATTATTATACCAAAAACCACATGTAATCACAAAGCATATTTCATAACCCATTTATCGTCGTCAGAAAACATTTATAGGTTGAAATCCTCAAATATGGCATCAAAATTCGAAAACCAGATTTTTCTCGAAAAACGTGTAAAATCCCGGAAATGTCTCGAAAAACGTGCAAACATATCAACCACATATAATCATCATTAAGAAGCATAAAACACATTTAATATCATAAAACCTCAGTAAAAACAGTTAGGCATGCTCGAAAGAAAGAAAGGGTCCACTCACAGATCAGAACAAGTCACTCGCGCCCCGTGCGCTCCTCGACCGTCTCTGGTGTCTCCCGTCCTGTCAATAGATACCAAATAGGGTCACAAATACATCAAGGATACCTTCCCTATTTTCCCCAATTTTTCGGGAATTAAATAATATTTTAATCCTAAACCCGTAACCATCTGGATTCCCGAACAACTCCGTAACACCGTCTGATTCACCCGAAAACTACACCATTGGATTCCTTAGAACATTTAGGACTAAACTCATGTTGGAAGCTTGGCCGGATTCCTTCCCACGCGCCGCCCAAAGTGGCTGCGCGTGGGCCTCACGCGCCTGCTACAGTGCATCTCCTTCCTCGAGTCACCCGATTCAACACAGTTGAACCGGCGTGACCGGTTCTCTGTAATCCGACCACCATTTCAGTCCAATCCAATCCCATCCTCTTCGTCCCGTCCTAAGCAACCTAACCATGTCCTAACCTCGAAGAATCACGGCCGGAAACCCGCCGTACACGGCCTCGAAACAGACGGCCCGTAGCCCCTGTTTTGGCCGCCGGCCGCCCAGGTCCTCCCCCGTCACGGCGTTCATCTTAATCGACGCCTAGGACCCTCCTGAACTTCACCCTAACCTCCTTATCCCTCGTCTCTACGCCCAACTCCACGACTTTGCATTTGAAAGTCACGGCCAAACAAAGTACAGAGTACTCTCCGTCGACTGGGCTCCGCCGTGTACGCCCCCGTCACGGCGACCGTTCTACACCCTTCCTAGAACCTCCCTGAACACCACTGCACTCACCACTCCCCTCGATTCTCGTCCTACCTTCACGACTTTTGAATTTAAAATCCACGGGAAAACAGAGCCAAGAAATTTACCTTTCGATTCCGGTGCCGCCGTGAGAACCGCCATCTACCACGGTGCTCGTGGAACTCCCCGTAGCCTCTTGAGTCTCCTAGTGGCTTGAATCGATCCACCACACGGCACAGCAGCCACCCCAGTCCACCGCCTTCTCTGTTTTCTCCAAACTCCAGCCGTCCACCGTGTAGCCTCCGTGCACGGTTGCAACTCCAAACCGCGATCACTAGCTCACCCTAGTCTCTCTTTCACTTTCACCAGTCATCAACTCCCTCACTCTTGCACGAAATCGATCGAAGTCTCTCCAATTTTCCTCTCTGTTTTCTGTGTTCTTCGAAGGAGTGCACGGTTCAAATGAGGGTAAAGTGTGGCCGTGCACACTTGAGAACATTATGGAACCATCCAGTTCCCAGCACGTGTCCACCATCCATAGGCCAGCCCAAAAAATCTCTGCCACTTGCCCTTATCTGATTGGGCTGAGGGAAAATGACCAAAATACCCCTCCTGCACAAATTACCATTTTACCCTCATACTTTCCAGACCCGTAAATATTCCGTCCGACGTCCGATGACAGCTTGCCGCCTGTCGTTGAACTCAAGACGTCGAGACCTATCTAATGGTCCTCGGTCTACGTGAAAATCACAAGTCCTCCAAAAAGTCAACATTTCCCTCGTTTACTCAAAATTACGGTAACGCCCCCAAACTTCCGAACGTCATAACTTTTCCTCCGGTTGTCCGAATCGAGCCTGCCACCTGTCTACGGACTCGTGACGTCCTAAACTACGTCACAGTCAAGGGCTAACACTCAACCAATCGGTAATTCAAAAAGTCAACTTTTCGTCTACTATTCACAAGGGCAAAATCGTCCATTTACACAAAATTTTACAAAATTACCTTTTTACCCTTCCCGAAGGTACGGGTTGTTACAAATATGGTTTGAGAGTCCACTGGAAATACAAACCAGCTTGGCTATTGTGAACCCCAGCACTGTCCTCCACTCCCAACTAGACCCAGTTGTTGCTCCTAGCACCCTTTCATCGTCCATTAGAACCTTCGCTACTCACCACCATGATCGAAACACACATTTTTCTTTATGGGTGGATATGACCTCTAAACTAGGTAAACACAAATTGCAACCTTGGACGCACCAACGACCTCTCGACGGTGGTCGGAAATGGGCAAACCCCTCACGGGTGATTATAGAACACATTGGCCCGGCTAGGAGGTCTCGACCTGACATCGGCCTAATATGAGGAATGGCGAACCAACGTATTTCTTCAAACTCTAAACCATGCCTTTCACCTCGTCACAACATGGGGAAGAGAATCGTGACATTATTTGTGGTTTTGGATGCAAGGTGACGTCGACCCGCTTCAGACCCGATTTTGACCCGGTTTCGACCCGAGGATATTCTAGCTTTATTAAGGTAAAATCGAACCCTTCTAAGTTTATGGTTGTGGTCCTAGGACATTTTAGATTTCCATTAACTTCTTGTGTGTCATTTTCATAATGGCGGAGCGGCAGAGACGACGATGGCAGGTCTTCAGATTTTGGGTTCTTCAATGATTCAGGTATGAATTCTACCCAGAACTTATTTTGAGGAATTCTCACCCTCTTTACAACCCTAACCCTATTATTTCTAGTGAGGTTGTTGATTATCTAAGATGGGTTGGAACTCACCAGTTCCTGGAACGAATTATGACGGCAGAACAGACAAACAGAGGACTCCCTCAACTACTTTAAGACTTTATCACGTAGAATTTGGACTAGGGACTATGATTTTTGGAGTCTAGGCATCGAGGAGAGTAGTTTTGGCTAATAAAACCAAATAAAAAAATTTATTTGATATTTTTTTCTAATAATAAAATGATGTCATTGATAATGAAATGAGTACAAAGACTATTGGGATAAAAAAAAAGTTATTCAAGGTCTCATTAAAACCTCACCTTAATCTAACTAGTCCATGATAAATCTAATGAGAAAAAAAAAATATCACACCCCAAGAAACAAAATTATATAGCAGTATTTTTCTCCAAGAGTGCTTCTAGCCAAAGCGGGACCTTAGAGCATAAAGAACCGTTTTTTTAATTAGTGAGTTTTTGTATTTATTTTTTAAAATATGATTCTTCCCTCGGGGTTCGAAAGTCACTCTTAGTGATAGGACCCACCCCAGAAAATATCTCGAAATCCATGCCCACTCCTTCTCCCTTCTAACACCCTAACGGAAGCCCTGAAAGTACCATAGAACTTAGCTACGAAACTAAAACCACCAAAAAAGGGAGAAAACCAACAATCATAGCTCTCTAGGGGTCACTTCCCGCACCACCCACTGACCCTAGAAGCGAGGTAAACTCAATTTGAAGACACCAACCTCCGCCATGACCCACGATAATATTTTATCCCAACTATCGATAATCCGCTCGACTAACCAGCCAGAAACCCATCGGCTCCACTGCCTCTGCGTGAGTCCCCTACTGAAATCCTAACTCACAATAGAGTCCCATTTTGGTACCCCGACTTTCTTGGAGACCCAACCTGCAATCCCAACTCACCTAGAACCCTAATCCGCTATCCCCACTCATCTAGAGCGTGCCTCAAAAATTACCACATAAAGTCTGAACCTGGTGATAGTTTACACTCATTCTGGAGTATCGTGACTCAAATACATCTACTAGTGTCCAATCGCCCCCATCAAGAAATCACTAAGACCACAGAACCTTAGGAATACATTGTTACTTACACATCACAGACATGGCATCATGACGTCACTACTAGAGAAGATGACTAGTACCGCCGCCGTCGTCTGGTTACTCGGATTGTCTTCGCAAACAGCCCTTAACAGTTGAACTCCAAAGTTTTTTTAGATTCCTCAAATCCTAACCTTTTTTAATGATTCATCTACTCCTCACGTGGAGTTTGAATTCATCCTCAGAAAACATACCTTAAATTGCCAAAAAAAATGGCCGTGAATTTTCAACAAACTTCTATCCTTCAATTTACAGCCTCCCGCCACCATCCCACCTCGATCCCAGCACCAAAAAGCTCATCGCCGAGCGAGGAACCCTTCCATGGCCTCATGTTCTCTCGATTCAACCGCAAGATGAGGGTGTGCGGTGATCGCAAGAAAAAATAAAGAAAGAGAGAGATACCCCCACTCACCAATCCCTCTAAGAGAGAGAAAATAATGAATGTATACCCTAGACTTTTCTCAAAATTACCATTATTATCCTCCCATTTTAGACCTGAAACTTCCTTTCAAAAACTCATATTTTCGCGTGTCGCGTGTCTACGAACTCGTGAACTCGACACATATGCATTAGTCAAAGGAAAACATCTGAAACTATTTTCAAGAAAAAATTGACCAACTGAGCCCTCAAAGGCCAAGGGTAAAATCAAAATTTTCCCGTAAATTCTCAAAAATGACTTGCGGGCAGTTCAAATATACCCTTCTTAAAGAAATTTCAACCCCAAAATTAACATGTGCAGGTCAAAAGCCAACATCCTGCAACACCTCCAGCGTCTTTGTGTCACAACCGACACAATTCCAAATTACGCACCAGCTCAGATAGTGTTAGGATACAATGTGAGTGAACAAAGTCAGTTATAAAACCATGCATGCATAAAACCATTTATAAACAACCGGATTTCAAAACAAGATCATCATGTACCTTGGGACCCATGAAAAACCATGCAATGCACAACAAATACTCGTGGCCCACATTTCCCTAAAATCCCCAATTATAAAACCATCCTAGAAGCCTCTAGACACAATAACCAACATAGTCAAACCTCGCCCCACTGGTCCAACCAGCTAATCCCCTATACTACGCGTAGATAATCACAAATCCCGCAGAGTCTAACTCCATCGGCATATGTGGCGTCCAATTCCAACAACATCCGAGTTCGACCCTAGGAATCTTCATAGTCCAACCTCGTCAGCACGTGTGGAGCCCAACTCCGTCTACGTTTGAGTCCTATATCCCATACTACGCATAGACACCACGAAATCTGCGGAGTCCTACTTTATAGGAACGTATGGAGTTCAACTCGGACTACATCCAAGTCCGTATTTGGGATAATTGGAGTCCAACTATGAAATATAGATCCAATCTTATGAGGTTAGCTATACTGTTAAAAAAAGTTTTTAAAATTACCTTTTAACTTGCTTTTGAAATACCCACAAAAACCCAAAACATTTTCAACCGAGGAATAAGCCCAAAATCCGCAATAACTTGTGTCTAGAAAACCACATCCCGTATATATAGTTTATAACCAGTCATTTATCTCAAAAATATTTAGAATCATATATTCCAACCATTGCAAACTAAACCATGCAATAAAACCATCAAAATATAGAAATGTGCATGTAGCTCAATTTATAAAAAAAAAAAAATAGTTCACTCACCATACACCCAACACTCACAGTCCGAGCTGTACCAACCAATGGAATTCTTGAACCAACATCACACGGTTCACTCTGATACCAAATTAACAACACGTACCCCAGAAAATAGCTCAAAATTTGTGTCTGTTCCTGCTCACGTCTGATACCCTAATCGAAGTTCCAAACGTACCCTAGAACATAGATAAAAAAACTAAAACCAGCAGACATAGGTTAGAACCAACAACCGTCACTCCCCATAAGTCACCGCCCACACCACTCACTAACCCTGGAAGCGTGGTAAAACCAGTTTGACAACCCCAACCTTAGTCATGACCCACGATAATATTTTATCCCAATTGTTGATAACTTCCTCGACTAACCGTCGAGACCAGTCGATACCCCATCAACTTCACTGCCTCCGCCCGTGTCCCTTATCGAAATCCTGACTTACACCAAAATCCTTTTTTTAATACCTCGACTTGCTTGGAGACCCACCTGCAATTCCGACTAATATAAAGTCCTAATCTGCTATCCCTACTCATCTAGAGCGTGCCTCAGAAATTACCCCGTAAAGTCCTAACCTGGTGATATTTTATACATATTCTAGAGTAACGTGATTCAAGTACATCTACTAGTGTTTAATCGTCCCAATCAATGAACAACTAAGCCCACGAAACCCTTGAAATACACCATTACTTATTAATCACAACCACATCATCATGACGTCACACTCATTTCATTGTGATGTCACCTTGTTATCCAACTCACTAATGGAGATGACGACTAGCACCGCCATTTGGTTCGCTAGATCGTCACTGGAAACTGCCATTAACGGCCTAACTCCAAGTTTTTTTCCAAATTCCTCAAATCCTAACTGTTTTTAACAATCCACCTATGTATCTTCATCTACTCCTCACGAGGAGTTCGAATCCGGACTCAAAATGGAAAAACATGCCTGGAACGGCTAGAAAATGGTCGTGAAATTTCTATTTAATTTGCCCCTCTTGCCCCATCTCCACCTCAAACACCACACGAAACCATTCCTAGCCACGCAAGGAACCCATCCTTGGCCTCAAGCCCTCTCGATTAGACCCCAAAATAGTCAACTCCAAAATGGTCAACCCAAAAATAGGGGTGTGCGGTGATCGCACGAGAAGAAAGAGAAAGAGAAAGAGACCCTCACTCACCAATCCCCCTAGGGGTGAGAAAGAACATTGAATATATACCTTGGAATTCTTCCAAAATTTCCATTATGCCCCTGCAGTTTCAGACCTAGAACTTCCGTTCACGAACTTTGAATTTCACGTATCACTTGTCTACGAACTCATGAGCTCAAGAACTATGCATCAGTCAAAGGAAAACATCCAAGATATTTTTCAAGAAAATGTTTACCAACTGATGATACATTCTGTATCGAAAATTCGAAATCTAAAATAAGGAAATTACCGTTCTACACCTATCAATTATTCAAATTTTTATTGGACTTGTATTAGACTAATTAACGAGGTTGGGCCCTATGAATTCTATCGTTTCGAGGGCCCAAACATATACCTAAATGTTACCTATGTTTAAAATGGGGCTTGTAGCTTCTTAGTTGAAGCCCAATTGCTGACCTAAGCCCAAGACAAGCACTAAATTGTTGGCAAGCCAATACACTAGCCTTTGCGTCAACTAGCTTTCAAAGTGGATTGGCCCACTACTTGTTGGCCCAAAAAGCTTCAAAAATTGAAGGAACCCGTCCACCGAAGCCCACAATCTCCCTTAGACCCATAAGTTGGAACTTTCTGGTTTCTTCCTGAGACGCCTCGACTTTAACACAGCAAAGAACACAGTTTGAGAGTCCATTGGAACTAAAAACCAGCTTGGCTATTGTGAACCCCAGCACTGTCCTTCATTCCTAACTAGACCCAGTTTTCGCTCCTAGCACCCTTTCATTGTCCATTCAAACCTTCGCTACTCACCACCACGATCGAAACACACGTTTTTCTTTATGGGTGGATGTGACCACCAAACTAGGTAAATGTAAATTGCAACCCTGGACGCACCAACAACCTCATGATGGTGGTCGAAAATGGGTGAATCGCTCAGGGTTGATCGTGGAACACATTGGCCCGGCCAAGAGGTCTCGACCTGACATCGGCCTGATGTGAGGAATGGTGAACCTAGGTATTTCTTCAAACTCTAAACCACGTCTTTCACCTCATCTCAACTTGGGGAAGAGAATTGTGACATTGTTTGTGGTTTTGGATGCAAGGTGACGTCGACCTTCTTCAGACCCAGTTTTGACCCAATTTCGACCTGAGGATATTCTGTCTTGATTAAGGTAAAATCGAACCTTCTGAGTTTAGGGTTGTGGTCCTAGGACATTTTGGATCTCCATTAACTTCTTGTGTGTCATTTTCATAATGGAAGAGTAGCGAAGACTACAATGGCGATTTACTGGAGTCTGGGTTCTTTAACGATTCAGGTACAAATTCTACCCCAGAAGTTAGTTTTAGGAATTCTTGCCCTCTTTACAACCCTAACCCTATTATTTCTGGTGACGTTTTTGACAATCGATGACGAATTGGAACTCACTAGTTCTTAGAACGAACTACGATGGCCGAACATACAAACAGAGGACTTCCCCAACTATTTTACGACTTCATCAGGTAGAATTTGGACTAGGGACTAGGATTTTTGGAGTCTAGGCATCGAGTAGAGCAGTGTTGGATAATTGCATGTGGATTTTGGGTTAGAATTGAGAGAGAAAAGCCTCGTCAAAATCTGGGAAATTTTCTGGCGAAAATCCCAGCTTTAGGTCATAGTCGACGGCGGCGATGGCAATGGTTTGATCATCATCTCTGGAAAAACTCCAGCAACGTTGGTCAATGGTCAACGACTAACGGACATTAGTCAAGGTTAGGGTCAACATCAAAGTTAACGGTAAACAGATATCATATTCTATGGAATATTTCAGGAATATTCTTAGGAATATTCCACAATAAATTCCCCCACACATGTGGTGCACACATGTGGCACGTGTAGCGCACACGTGTGGCACGAGTAGCTTGTGTGACGGGCACTGTTCTCTCATGGGGGCGCGTGGGGGCACGTGGTTGCATATGGCCGATGTATGTGACTTCATGTCCATGCATGGGGGCACGTGGGAGGGTTTTTTGACCGTTCACCGATGCGTGGGGCGTATAGAGCCCATTTCCAACCCACGGCAGTGCGTGGGCACACTTTGGGACTATTTTGTATAGTTTTAAGTGGTTTTCCAGCCCCAAAGAGGTACGCAGAGTTATTTTTCGGCGCCTGTTAGCGCATAGGTGCTATTTTTCGGATCTCGCCAGCGTATAGACGCTGTTTTCAGAGTATAGGATGGTTTAGAAAGTGTTTAGGCTCATGTTAAGAAATTTTGGGCTTCTTCTTGGGCCTCTTGAGTATTATGAGGTGTGTATTGGGCTTCTTTCTAATTGTGACCTTTTTGGATGATTTCCTAGGGAAAAAGGACTTGGGAGCTTGAGACTCATTGATTTGTTGGGTGATCCGACTCCTCGACTAGTGTGAGTAGACGCCTTTTCCTAAAAACTTGTTTTATATGCTTACTACTCACACGTTCTATGATATTTGCACATTTTATAATTGTTGAGCATGCATGATTTATTATGTGATAATTGTGGTATGAGGTTGTGATGCTCAATTGCTAGGCATGTTCGTTTATGTTTATCCACGATAATATGGTAAGTATGCATAGTGGTATGTTTCGAGTCACATTTATTGCATTGCATGAAAATCCCCGGGCCATTGATGATATTGAGATAGTGATAGAACCCACTTAGGAGTCGCTGGTATCTAATACCCGTCCGTAGGCCACAGACCAGTCCTCCACGTGATTATTCACCTGTACTGCTCACAATACTAGTTAAAAAGCGTTAGTACTGTAACTGAGCTCTAGAGGACTCGAGGTGATGGTGCCTAGTACCCAGTCCTTTATGTGGTCGAGGTACGCTAGTAAGATACCTAGTTGTGTTACAAGTATGAGACTTGATGCAACTCAAGAGCAATTTGATATGGGTTGATATTGTGGCATATTTTTGGTTTTGCATGGCTCATTTGTGCATATTGGTTAAATTATTATTTTAAGATTGATATTATATTTCTCGTATTACATGCAAATATGTTATAACTGTTTGCGTTTTATACTAAAGGGTTAAATATTGTTTATTGAAAATGGTTTTACACTGAAACAACCACTGGGTCCACTCACCCTTTGTGTTTTAAACCCCTTAGGTTCTGTGGCGCACACACACTTTGAAGATTTTGGTTGCTACTCTGACACTCACTCCTGGTGCGGAGTGAGGCTAACGATAAAATCGGATATCGGCAGGTAAAGTTGGTCTGTATGATCATCAATTAAGTACGTCCTTGCTCTAAGCTTTCGATGTTGGGTGGAATGTGCTCGGCTTTCACTGGGTAGGTTTTACCCGACTCTCTAAATCCTGTCGCTTAACTCAAAATGGCCTTTTCATCTAGACGTCATTGTCCAGATGTCGGTCAACACGCCTTGACCTTTAAGCCATTTATGGACTTTCCGGGTCAGGGTGTGTCAGTTTGGTATTAGAGCATGGTTCTAAGAAACAGGAAAGAAAAGAAAAAAAAACAGAGAAAAGGAAAATAGAAGAGAGAGACACAATGAGTGAGAGAGGAAGATGAATGAACCTTGAATGTGAGGGATAAAAGTGGCGGTGAACCCGTGAAGGAAGTTCGGGGCTTAGGTTCACGGTTCCATTTTCGACTTGGAATCTTAGCAACAACTCAGAAGTTGAATATGTTAGTGTCGCTGATGCAACAACTCAAGCAATCTGGTTGAGATTTGTACTCAAAGATTTTTGGGAAGAACAGTGTGAGTCTACTATTATGTTCTGTGAAAACATGTCAGCTATTGCTATAGCTAGGAATCTTGCGTTTTATCAAAAAACGAAACATATCAACATGAAGTACCATTTCATTCGAAAGGCTCTGGTTGAGAATAAGATCTCACTACTATACTGCATAACTGAAGATCTCACTACTAAATAGGCTAAGGTCTCTACTTGGAATCAAGCCATCTTCCAACTTAGGAGGGGTTGTTGAAGTGTAAGCTGCCAGTTGGCAGAGTTGAATGAATTTCACAAGGAGTGCGTGTGGGATGAGGTGGATAACTACTTAAGAGTAACGTTGAGTGTGTAATACCTTTCGTGAGCTGCAACTAGATTCTACGAATCTAGTAAGTGTGTAGGTGGTAATGTGTTAATGGTTGTGTGTAAGTCATGAGGTGCATGTGTGTTGTAACCGAATTGCGGAGAGTATGAGAATGTAAACTTTCTACAGATTCAGATCATATATAATGATAAGATGAATGAGAATGTGCGTAAGAGGATGAAATCTTTGATTTAAGTGAGATTTTGTGTAAGAATTCTCTGATGGAATTTTATCAAATAGTTGGTGTGCATTAACCAAAAGGAGTGCATATTCCATTCAATCATCATCGAATTTGTTATTCATTTTGATCCAAGCAAACACAAGAAAACTTAATTCAATTAGTCACAGGCTAATCCTGATTCACAAACAATTTCAGCTAGGATGATCAAGAAGAGTTACTTACTTGTTCATGAAGGTATCCACTGCGTGTTGTTTCTCTAAGTTCAAGATGGTATCAGTGCTACTAAGATCATCGTGATCTGGGGCGTCTGAAGTAGTACGTGTAACTACTGGAATTAAGCTGTGATGGCAGGATCGAGTTGTGAGTTAAGAGTACTTGTGTTTACTGGGACTAAATGATTTCTGGTGCACGAAGATGAAGACAATTCTGAAGGCTTATGATCTATAGAGTCCAGTAGCAGAAGGTGTTCCTAAGGGAGCGGTTAGACGTGAAGGAACTGAGGAAGTTGAAATGCAGTCCTCGCATCAAGATCTGATCTGTGCTGCTAAGGCTTTGTGTATTTTACAGAACGCTGTAGCTGATGACATATTTCTAAGGATTCAAAATGAAGAAACCTCAAAGAGTGTGTGGGATCTTCTAACACGAGAATACAGAGGAGATTCCAAGGTAAGATCTTCCAAACTTCAATCTCTTAGACGTGACTTTGAGTATACTAGAATGAAGGATGATGAAACTCTATCAACCTATATATCTAGACTGTATTGGGTGATAAATCCAATGAGAAATTATGGAGAAGATATTAGCTCAGAAGATTCTGGTTCGTTTGACAAAGCCTTTTGATCCAATTGTCTCCATAATTGAAGAAACCAGAGATATGGACTCACGTAATGTGGAAAATGTGATTGCATCCATTAGAGCATATGATCAAAGGGTAGAAATGCATGCTGAGAGCTTAGTTGAGAAAGCCTTCTTAAGTCTATGATTTGATACTAATTAGGACTACTCTCACTCTATGAACAAAGGCTACTACAAGGGAAACAAAAACTGGAATCATAGTTCAAGCTCACAAAGTTCTAATTCTAGTTAGAACTCAACTTCAAGTAAAGATGTTGGTAATCATGTTAAGGAGTTTTGTAAGAAATGAAAGAAGACTCATTATGGAGACTACATGTCCATTACTAAAGTTAAATGTTATAAGTGTAAAAAACGTGGACATTTGGCAAGGAATTGTTCTACTAGAAACAATGGAGGGAACAATGGAGAAAAAGTTGTCACTGTGAATCTAGTAAAAGAGGTTGTTGAATCCTCTAGCAATTTGTTTCTTGCTTGTAATACTACATTTGGTGAAAAAGACAACTATGTGTAGTATGTGGACAATGCTTGTAGCAATCATATGACTGCTCAAGAATCATTTTTAGTGAACATTGATAGAAGCATCAGGGTGAAATTCAAAATGGGAAGTGGTGAGCTGGTACAAGCAGCTGGGAAAGGAACTTTGGTTATTCATACCAAGTAAGTAGAGAGGCACATTAAGGATGTGATGTTGTTGCCTGGCCTGGAAGAGAACTTGCTCAGTGTAGGACAAATGATAGACATGGTTATTACCTAGTTTTTAGTAATAACACTGTTGATATCTTTGAGGACAAGGACCTAAAAGATAGAGTGGTTAAAGTCACTATGACTAGAGATAGATGTTTTTTGACCTTAGATTGTGTGAATCCTATTGCACTAAGGTCAAATATTGTTGAAGATTCTGAGTTATGGCACAAAAGGTATGGACATCTCAACTATGCTAAGGCTCTACAACAGAAGGACATGGTTGTGGGTTTACCCAAACTCACAGACCAGAAGAATGGAGTTTGTGAAGCTTGTGTGACAGGAAAGAAACATGTTGAGACATTTGATAAAGAGAATGCTTGGAAGGCATCCACACCTTTGAAGCTTATTCACTCAGATGTGTGTGGACCAATGCATGAAAAAATTGCAGGAGGGAACAAATATTTTCTCATTTTTATAGATGATTTTACAAGGATGTGTTGGATCTATTTTCTAACAAGTAAGACAGGTGTGCTGAATGTGTTTCATAAATTCAAGAATATGGTTGCTCTACATAGTGAATATAAGATCAAATAACTAAGAAGTGATAGAGGATGAGAGTATTTGTCAAATGAATTTGAGAAGTTCTATCAAGATAAACGCATTGTGAGACAGTTAACTATTGCATATTCCCCTAAGCAGAATGGAGTAGCTGAAATGAAGAATAAGACTATTGTAGAAATGGCAAAATCCATGATGCATGATAAGGGGGTGTCATATAAGTATTGGGGAGAAGAAGTTTATACTGCTGTGTATCTGCAGACTAGATGTCCTACACAAACTATTAAGGCATCATTTAATCAGGTCATTGGAAAGAGACCTGGTGTTAAGCATCTAACAGTGTTTGGTTATGTATGTTACTCACATATTCCTGATCAACTAAGGCAAAAACTTGATGAAAAAAGTATTAAGTGTGTGTTTATGGGATATGGAGGATGTGAGAAGGGTTACAGATTACTCAATCTGCAAACAAGAAAGATTGTAGTTGCCAGGAATGTAATCTTTGATGAGAATACTCAGTGGAATTGGCAGAAGGACAAGAACTGTGAAGGAAGTTCAATCTCCTTTGGCTATGGAGTTGACTACAGAGAAGTAAATGTTGAACCTTAGAATGGGAATGTAGCCTCTACATCTCATTCTAATTTTATACAAGATGGATCAATGGAATATGAACCTGAATCTCCAAGCAATACAACAGTGAGATACAAGAGAATAAGTGATGTTTATGTGCGGTGTCATATGTGCATGGTAGAACCTGAATCATATGATGAGGTTGATAATGACCAAGTGTCGAGAACATCTCTGAAAGCTAAACTTGAGATGATTCACAAGAATGAGACTTGGGACTTTGTAGACAAACCTATTGGAAAGCCAGTCGTTCGAGTGAAGTGGGTTTTCAAGACAAAATTGAACCTAGATGGCTCAATTCATAAGCATACGGCAAGGCTTGTGGCAAAGGGCTATGCATAGAAACTTGGGATTGATTATAATGAAACCTTTGCTTCAGTTGCATGATTGAACACTATTAGGACACTTATTGCTCTTGCAGCTCAGAAAAGATGGAAGATTTACCAGCTGGATGTGAAGTCAACCTTTCTTAATGAGACACTAGAAGAGGAAGTTTATATTCAACAACGAGAAGGATATACAGTGCAAGAGGAGGAAGAGAAAGAGTACATGCTCAAGAAAGCTCTGAATGGATTAAAGTAGGCTGCTAGAGCTTGGTATGGGGAGATAGACAATTTTTTATCTCACTGTGGTTATAACAAAGGTTCAAGTGAAGAAACATTATATGTGAAGACAACAGAGGATGGATATCCTAATTGTTTCAATATATGTAGATGATATTATCTACACAGGATCACATGATGAACTTAAGAGGAAGTTCAAGGTCGATATGATGAATACGTATGAGATGTCAGACCTTGGACTACTGCACCATTTTCTGAGAATGGGTGTAATTCAAAGAGACAAATCCATATTAATTCATCAAAGAAAGTATGCTACTACTTTGATTGATATGCTTGGATTAAGGGACTGCAAGTTTGTAAGTACTCCACTGGTTCGAGGAGACAAGCTGAGAAAAGAAGATGTAAGTGAGCTAGCAGATGAATCTCTCTACAGGAAGATTGTTGGGAATTTGCTATATCTGACTACTGTTGGATAAAATAGACAACATAAATAAATATGAAATCTATTCTATTCAGTTTAACCTTGCAAGTGTACAAATCATGAAGATAGTATAACAAATAAGCAAGGGTCGAATCCCACAAGGACTTGTTTTAATGTTTAATCCACATTATTGCTTAGATTAATTAATCAATCAGACATTTATTAACATTAAAATAAAACACAAACACACACAAACATGGGGGGTTTTAAAGATTATTAAAAATAACAAATAAAAAAATTAATATAAAACAAATAATAAAAATAAATAGGTTAAGACACTCTATTCATCACTAACCAATTATAGTTTTCCTTAGATTTCGTTGATTAGATTGATATGCATGTATATGAATTAAGTTCATGTGCAGCGGTCTGGCTAAGGCTCACCCCACACATATTATCTTCTCTTAGATTGCATGTTTAAGTGTGATGTGTCCGCCCTTAAACAACTATTACCGATGGTGCGTGATAATGCATGAAATATGAAGAAGATTTAATGACACTGCACTATCCCTAGAAAAGTGATGTGCAATTATAGTGAGTCATGAGTTTAGATTACGAATAAGATTTCCCCTCTTAAACGTGATGCTACAAATTGCAGGGTGAACACAAACATCGAGGTGGATCCATCAAGCAATTATATCGACAACTATACACAAATAAGGTAGCTAAGCTTATAAGCATAAATTGAGTTCATGAAGCGCAGTAATCCAACAAATCCAGGCATACATAACAACCATAATCAACAGTCAGAAATCTAATTATGAACTAACATGGCTAAGGCTTCAAAAAGCCCTAACCTAAAAAGAAACTACAAAATAAAAGAAATTATAAAATAAAAGACAAAAGTATTTCACTCTTTTTATTTCTGAATGTAAACTAAAAACTCTGAACCTCCAAAAACTCGAACCCCTTTACATAAACCCTAGTACCTCTATTTATAAGAGAATAATTAATCCTCCTAAAAATAGAAGTTTTACAATTAAATTCTATAAGGAAAAGGCTTCCTAAATAATTAAAAAATCTAATTAAAACCTTTCCTACAACTAAAGAAATTGAAAATAAGAAAACAAAAGGAAATAAGACTAAAATCCTTATACAATATGGAGATTAAATGTGAAGGCAACTTGGAATACCCTAAAAAGGGAGAAAAATATGAACTAAAGATTCAGGGGCATTTTCGGTGGTCAACCACCGAATATGGGCGGTCAACATCGACAGTCAAACCTTGGTCAACTCGGGTCAACACGGTTGGGCTGCAGTTGGGGACGTCAGTGGACGCCCACCGAATCAGAGGGAAAGGCTTCAGAACACGTGTGTCGTGGAGGACGAAGGGAGTTTAGCCAACGCTTACCGAATGGGGGTCCAAGCTACAGTCACGCGCGAAAAATCTCTGATGCTTATTTCGGTGGATGACCACCGAATTTCCTGTGCCATTTACTTCCCTTCATAATTCCTTCATTTCAACTCTAATTTAGGTGATTCTTTCGCTCAAATTCTCGTAATTCTAAGCTCTATTTGATCTACATATTTCTCACAAAATATATTATTTTCTTCAATTTCATATAACGAATTATTAACAAAAACATAAGTAAAAGGGTATTAAATCATGGATAAAACATGCATAAAATATGACCAAAAAATACCCCCAAACCTATATTTTGCTAGTCCTCGAGCAAAACACAAAATTAAAAAATTAAAAACAGAAAAATACTCAATTTTAATTAAGATAGAACATTTAAACCCCTAGGTTCACCTAATATGAGGAGTTTTGTCTACTGAGGGTTATAGCAGCACGATACCCACAAACGTTTTACTTAACAACTAAAAACATTAAAAACATAAGTTTTTAGCCAATTAAAAATGATAGGCCCCATCCCCGAAGGACATAAATAACCGTGCCCGGTCCTGCTCCCGTCTAACAAGTCAACTGAAGTTCCGAAATTACCCTCAGCACTTGCCAAACTAGGGATAACTGTATATGTGCCCACTCATGCCTCCACCTCCCGATCAGCCTCGATCAACGCGCCACGACTTGAAGGGTCAATAAAAACAGAAAGGTGTGAGTGGACAAAAAGAAACTTTTAGAAATACATTTATCAAAAGACATTCCTACCCTTCAGGTTCACAAACATGCATGCATATCATAAATTATGAGTAAAATAAATCTGGGCACAAATAATTATAAATCACAAATCTCAATAAAACCCCGGGATTCATGTCCATATCCAGTCTCATATCCAATCTCATATAGTCACGTTATCCCTGCAACGCGTGCAAATCAATAGGCTCAAGGACCGCTCAAAATCCGAGCATCCGCCGCTATGAACACATCACCAGCCGAGAATCCAGATCGTCGTGAACACATCACCGACTGATCTTCATATAATCTAGAACATCTGATCTGAGTCGAGCCTCCCGCAGCTGCACGACAACAAACCGTGCTACTTGACCTCTCTGGGGTACACACATCCATCCCGGAGGCGAGCGTTATCTCCAGGGTTCATTCTAGGGAAACACATTCCCAACCGGAAGCCCTAATATCCAGGGTGCACTTCGGGGGAAACATATTCCACCCCGAAAGCCCTAATATCCACAACATATCATCATCATGAAAACCAATGAAAACAGTTGCATTTGAAATTAAAACCATTTTCAACACAGGGTCTCAGCCCAAAACATAATCCGTAAAACCAGAGTCCCGATTATTTCATAAATCCGAAAACCATCAATATCATCATGTAATCACATGGAAATACCAATCCAATCAAAATCACATTTCCACTGGGTTTCACGCCCAACATATCAATTTCACGCAAATCCGCGTAACCGCAACCTCAGTTGCCATTCATAAATCCATAAGATATATCCAGAAAACATTACAAATTCATCAAATCAATTTTCCGACTCATAACCCTAGTCAAAACCAATCTCAAATCCCGAGTCTTCGCCCAAAACAGCCAGTTCATGGGTTTCCTCGAAAATCGTGCCCAAAATCATATAAAATAATATAATATTCCCAAAATTCGGAAATCATCATATCGAAACATCAATCATACCAAATCATTTCAAATCATATCATAAAGTATTTAAAACATATATGCATGCATTCAGGGTAGAAAACAAAAGTCCACTCACACACCGTCCATAACGCTCGCTTTCAGAGCTGAACGTTTTTCCGTAAATTCTAGAAGTCACCATTCCTGTCCAAAAGCATTATCAAGGGTTACTAACATCTCAATATACCTCATATAATTTCCCCCAATTTTTTCAGGATTTAAATACGTATTTTAAACGTAACATAAACCTTCGGACCCTCGAAACAATATCGAAACGGTGTCCGATTTTCTCGAAACCAGTGCCAAAATGTTCGTTACATTAAATAGGACAAGTTTCATGTTGAACTCACCTTGGGATTCGTACCCACGCATCGTCACACTCCGCCGCAAATGGCTGCGCGTGAAACCCACGCCCCTGCTACAGTGCATCGTCCCTACCAGTTTCTCTGGTAAACGGATCCTGCGACCCGCGAGGTGACCCGGTCCGATATCCATCAATTCGACATCAATTCCTTCAATTCAATCGTCCATTAGCATCGAAATAGGTTTAATTAAGGATCTGTGAACTCAATTACATTCGACCTTACCTCCATCCAAACGATTCGAAGTTGAACATCGAAAGCTTTCTAGGCACTGTTCCTCGTCCAATCTCCATTAATCATCCCTGTTTTCCTTCAATTGACGCATCAGGGAGCTTCGTGGGATTCTCATAAACATCTTTGCAAGTTCAATTTCACCATCCCATATCTCAATTCCCACGACTCAAGCTCGAACATTCGAAGTTTTCCCCCCTCTCTGTTCTAGTCCATAACAACCTCAATTTCCTTCATTTTTAATCTGGTTCGACTCGTCTCACTCCCAGGGAGCTAAACGTAACATCAATTGCACTCAAAAACACCCACAACATCAAATTTGATCCTAGCTTCCTCAAAGGTTTTTTGGGTTTTCTGGGTTTACGTTCAACGGGTTCAAGCTGTATACTTCTCCGTTTAATTCTCTTTGTTTTCCTCTCTAGATGTCCTTTCCAGTGGTTTTGGTTACTGGGTTGATCAATCAAACTAAGATTGAAGTCTGTTACTTGATTGCTCTGTTTTCCCTTTTGTACAACCGTTTAAGTTCAAATCGATATCCAAATGCCACCAATTTTTCAAACATGGTGACAAGTGTCACCAAGTGACCAATCCACATCCAAATTAGCTGAATAAGCCAGGTTAATTATCATAATTATCCTTGATGCGGCAAATTACCATTTTTCCCTTGCCATAACAAATTCCCAAAATGCCCCTCACCTTCACAGACCCATAACTTTCACATCTGACCTCCGATTGACGCATGCCGCCTGTCTATGGATTCAGCGTCTCGAGACCCATCCAACAGTACTTATGAAAAGTCCAAACATGGTCCCGATCAAAAAGTCAACAAATGGCCCCTGTGTAACAAATTTACCAAATTACCCTTAAACTTCCGAACATCATAACTTTCTCCTCGAATGTTGGAATCGTGCGTGCCACCTGTCTATGAACTCGTGATGTCCCGAACTACGTCACAGGCATCGGTCAAAGTCCGTTTGACCACTCGAACAAAAAGTCAACCGTTCGCCCAATTCTAGGGGCAAAATCGTCATTTACTTCAACTTTTTCCAAATTTTCCTTTTTCAAATTTCCGGGTCGTTACAAAAAAGAACCAATATAAGTCTCTCATGCTTTGCTAAATTAAAGAGATACCATAAACAAAAAATGTATCATGTGTAAATGTGAATGCCAAAACTTCAGGTAAATAAGTTTAAAGATAACCATATTTGAATGTTTTAGAAAGATTTCGCCTCAACTCTAATCCTCACTAAGCAACTCTCAATTTTCACACCAGAATCCTAGACTTACACTCAATCAAGCATATGTGATGAATTTATATAAGGAAATCAAAGATAATCACATATGAATATTCAATGAAAGAACGGTTAATTTCTGAAAATGGATCTCATGAAAGGAATTAAAAATTAAGAACGTAGATACATACCTCAACTCTAAGAAATATTTCCCATAAGATCTATTAGGTCTTCAATTAAGGTGGTAATGGGGCTAGACTTATGGTTAAAGAACAAAATGTATGGATTTCAAATAACTTAGGTTGTATAAAGGCATGAAGTATCATGGCTTGAACTTTTCTTGAACTTTAAACACTTCCAAGCACCTTCACATGGTTTTAACAATCGTGATTACACTTATAATTTTGAATTTGAATCAATCACACATTTTTAGCTCAATTCCAACATTTTTTTTCTCTTTTTTTTTTTGGTTTCTTTGAACGCAAAAATATTTTCCTTCAACGTTCAAAACTTTTTTTTTTTCTTCCTTTTTTTTAAAGTTGGAATTGAACTAAATTGCCTTTTAAAGATGGCACCCGCACCATTATCGAACTTGGATAAAATTCTTTCTTTCATGATCTTCAATTTTGAGCAACCTTGGGCCAAACCTAAGTTATAGGGTATGGCCAAAACATAGGGCAAGTGTTTTAGGGGAATTATGATTTAGGTGATGAAAGAAAAAGTTGAAGTGTATGGCTTCAAAGTTGGTTAATGGAGTACAAACTAGGGTAGGAAAAAGGCTTATCTAGGGTTAAAACATGCATAGCCTACATCATCTCTTATGGTAAATTAAACTTAGAATTTAATAGCACCTACATAAAAGATTAGTTCTTTAATAATCAATGCAAATAATGATAATGAGATAAACAATTATGAAAAAAAATCGAAGAGTGTTTAAGAGTAGAAACAAAATAAATCCCTCTAAAAAATGGCAATAGGCTCAAAAACTCACAAGGTAGTCTCTGCTAATTTTCTAAAAGTCATTTAAACATACTCATTTTGTCTACTTAATCCCATCAAGTATGACATTGTGAAGTGCATAATTATGATACAAATTAAATATGGCATAACCTTAATAAAGCATTAATGATCAACTTAACATATACACTCTTACTAATAAGCAAAAAGTAATGAACTTAATAAAAGAAATAAAAATAATAATTTTTTAAATTTTTTTTATTTTTTTTGCACGAAATTAAATATAAAAAAACGAATTATTTTTTTTAGACATTTTTTCCGAATTTTTTTTTATTATTTGCTTTTCACGAAATTAAATAAAAAAGGAAAAAATTGATTTTTTTTTTACTTGTAAAAAATCTCCTTTCTAAATTTTTAAATGAAAGTCCATACCCCAAATCTAAACTGAACACTGTCCTCAATGTGATAAAGCAAAGATTAAATGAAAAAAAAGTAAAGTTGAGGCATGGCATCAAACAAAAATAAGAAGCACCAAAAAGAAAGGAAAGATCTAACTGGATTGGGTTGACTCCCAATAAGCATGTACCTAAAAAAAACTGAGTTAATCAACAATCTAAGATATATAGACACCGTTAAGGGACAAAGTCCCCGGCAACGACGCCAAAAAATTGTTGGATAAAATAGACAACATAAATAAATATGAAATCTATTATATTCAGTTTAACCTTACAAGTGCACCAATAGTGAATATAGTGTAACAAATAAGCAAGGGTCGAATCCCATAAGGACTTGTCTTAACGTTTAATCCACATTATTGTTTAGATTAATTAATCAACTCAGACATTTATTAACATTAAAATAAAACACAAACACATGCACACATGGGGGATTTTAAAGATTATTAAAAATAACAAATAAAACAATTAATATAACACAAATAATAAAAATAAATAGGTTAAGGCACTCTATCCATCACTAACCAATTGTAGTTCTCCTTAGATTTTGTTGATTAGATTGATATGCATGTATCTGAATTAAGTGCACGTGCAGGGGTCCAGCTAAGGCTCACCCCACACATATTATCTTCTCTTAGATTGCATGTTTAAGCGTGATGTGCCTACCCTTAAACAACTATTACCGATGGTGCGTCATAATGCATGAAACATGAAGAAGATTTAATGACACTACACTATCCCTAGAAAAGTGATGTACAATTCTAGTGAGTCATGAGTTTAGATTACGAATCAGATTCCCCCTCTTAAACGTGATGCTACAAATTGCAGGGTGAACACAAACATCGAGGTGATCCGTCAAGCAATTACATCGACAATTATACACAAATAAGGTAGCTAAGCGTATAAGCATAAATTGAGTTCATGAAGCGCAGTAATCCAACAAATTCAGGCATACATAACAACCATAATCAACAACCAGAAATCTAACTATGAACTAACATGGTTAGGGCTTCAAAAGCCCTAACCTAAAAAGAAACTACAAAAGAAAAGAAATTATAAAATAAAAGATAAAAGTATTTGACTCTTTTTATTTCTGAATGTAAACTAAAAACTCTGAACCTCCAAAAACTCGAACCCCCAAAAACTCGAACCCTTTTACATAAACCCTAGTACCTATATTTATAAGAGAATAATTAATCCTTCTAAAAACAGAAGTTTTACAATTAAATTCTATAAGGAAAATGCTTCCTAAATAATTAAGAAATCTAATTAAAACCTTTCTTACAAGTAAAGAAATTGAAAATAAGAATACAAAAGGAAATAAGACTAAAATCCTTATACAATTTGGAGATTAAATGTGAAAGCAACTTGGAATTATCCTAACAAAGGAGAAAAATCACTAAATAAAGCTTCAGGGGCATTTTCAATGGTAAACCACTGAATATGGGCGATCAACATTGGCAGTCAGCCCTCAGTCAAACCTTGGTAAACTCGGGTCAACACGGCTAGGCTGCAGTTGGGGACGTCAGTGGACGCCCACCGAATCAGAGGGAAAGGCTTCAGGACACGCTCGTCGTGGAGGAAGAAGGGAGTTCGGCCGGTGCTTACCAAATGGGGGTCCAAGCTACAGTCATGCGTGAAGGACCCGTGATGCTTATTTCGGTGGATGGCCACCAAATTTCCTGTGCAATTTTCTTCTCTTCATAACTCCTTCGTTTCAACTTTGATTTAGGTGATTCTTTCGCTCAAATTCTCGTAATTCCAAGCTCTATTTGATCTACACATTTCTCACAAAATATATTATTTTCTCCAATTGCATAGAACGAATTATTAACAAAACATAAGTAAAAGGGTATTAAATCATGGATAAAACATGCATAAAATATGATTGAACAACTACAACAAGGCCTGATATAATGTTTGCATCTAGTCTATTGTCTCGTTCTATGCATGGTCCTACTTGCAAACATTTAGGGACAGCTAAGAGGGTCTTGAGATACATACATGGTACATTGTCCTATGGTATTGAGTATGAGAAAGGGAAGTGTTCCAATCTGATAGGATTTTGTGGCAGTGACTGAGGTGGCTCTGAAGATGATATGAGAAGTACATCAGGCTATGCATTCTCTATGGGAAGTCTTTTGGGCCTCAGTGAAACAAAGCATTGTTGCTTTGTCCACTGCAGAAGCTGAGTATGTTAGTACACCTGATGCAACAACTCAAGCAATCTGGTTGAGATTTGTACTCAAAGATTTTGGGGAAGAACCGTGTGAGTCTACTACTATGTTCTGTGACAACATGTTAGTTATTGTTATAGCTAGGAATCCTGTGTTTCATCAGAAAACGAAACATATCAACTGGAAGTATCATTACATTCGAGAGGCTCTACAGGAGAATAAGATCTCACTGCTATACTGCATAACTGAGGATAAGCTTGCAGATATCTTCACAAAGGTTGTACCTAAAGTCACTCTAAATAAGCTAAGGTCTATACTTGGAATCAATCCCGCTTCCATCTTAGGATGGGTTGTTGAAGTGTAAGCTGCCAACTGGCAGAGTCAAGTGGATTGCACAAGGAGTGCATATGTGATGAGGTGGATAACTAACTGCGAGTGGCGTTGAGTGTGTGATACTTTTCGTGAGGTGCAAGTATATTCTAGGAATCTAGTAAATGTGTAGGTGGCACTGTGTAAATGGTTGTGTGTAAGTCATGAAGAGCGTGTGTGTTGTAGCCGAATTGCAAAGAGTGTGAGAATGTAAACTCTCTAGAAGTTTAAATCATATATGATGAAAAGATGAATGAGAATGTGCGGAAGAGAATGGAATCTTTAATTTAAGTGAGATTTTGTGTAAGAATTCTCTGATGGAATTTTATCAAATAGCTGGTGTGCTAATTAATATTACAATTTAGTACCTAGTATTTCTTTTCAAAATATGTAATAGTGACTAATTTTATATTCGATTTTAATAAAATTGATATTTAAAGGCGCCTATTCTATTCATTAACATCATGAGATTAAGATATATGTGTGTATATATATACATGTTAGATCTCTTGGCCAAGATTAGTGGGTAAGTAGTTTTAATTATGTAAAATTTAATATGTAGGCTAATCCAATTTTGATCCACTTCATGCATTACAACCAAATTGAGCGGAGACAACCGTACATTTGACCTAAAATCTAAATATTTAGCTATTGCAACCATTGATGAAAATATCGGCAGTTTCGCTGATATTTCCATCGACATATCGCTAGATTAGGAGGTCGACAGCTAAATAGGAGGGAAGAAAATTTCTTCCCTCAATATCCATGTTATTGACCAAAATCGATGAATATCGGCAAAATTTACCGAAATCTGTCGATACCCACCGATATTAAGCTTCAAAGCAAAAAAAAAAGTAATAATAAAAAATAATCAATAAGTACTAATAAAAAAATAATAAAATAATAAAATAATAATAATTAATAATCAATAAAAATAATTAATAATCAATATTAATAATTAATAATCAATAATAATGAATAATCAAAATTCCAACCTAAAATCACAAAGATAACCCATGCTAACCAAAATTCCAACCTAAAATCAAGAACAATTAATCCATGCTAACCAATATCCAATCAAAAATAAAAAACAATTAATCCATTCAAAACCAAATTCCATGATATTCAAACCGAAACCTAAAGTTAATATGAAGATTTAAGAGCAAAAAAATTATGATCATAATCGGTAAAATTAATCCATGATATTCAAACCGAAATATAAAAAATAATCATAATCATAATCATATCAAAAATCAAGAAAAATTCCAACCTAAAACAAGAAAAATTCCAACCTTAAATCAGTGAAAGAGGGAGGCATGGACATTCATGACACCTTTCTCATATTGGTATAGTCTATCATACTTACAAATCACTGTGTTTGCTTTTCCCGTTTACCATTGTATAGTCTCACATTAGGTGGTGGATTTCTTATTATATATTTTCCAAAACAACACATTGGACAAATCTATTGAATCATAGTTTTACAAATCCAACCTAAGCACACATAAAGCCCACGAAAAGCAGGTTAGAAACAGCAATTGGATGACCAAAAATTAACAATCTTGAACTGATAAAACATGACCAAAGCATAAATCTATGATATTTCCCAAAGCAACATATTTCTAATTAATTGAAGTTCTTCAACAATATTAGTAATAGGACTATTAATGCTAAAAACTATCATTGTAACATATTAATACACCAAGATATATAAATTATTAAGGGTAGAAAATCAGTTATTGAAATATTTAAGTGTTCAAACAAAATAAGTGTTATCAAAATATCACATGAAAAGAATTTATAGAAGTTGCAGATTGTGAATGAAATAGAATAAACAAAATACGTAAACATGGTAGTGTGTCAGAAAAAAATTGGGAGCAAGTTGCCAAATTTCCAACCTAAAATCAAGAAACATTAAACCAAGAAATTCAAATCGAGATCCCAATCGTGCGTTCAAAAAATTAAGCCATGATATTGAAAACTAATAATCAAAACAAAAATTAACAATGAATGGAAGAGAGGGAAAATGGTTGTTCAACCTGGTCTGGTTAGGTCGTGGAGATGGCGATGGAGAGAGCAACGAGAGAGGGAGACAACTGCAAGAGGATTGAGCTGTGATGGAGAGAGCTTCGAGGGAGAGAGCTAGAGAGGGGGGCGGGGAGAGTCAGTCGTGAGGGAGGGAGGCGCGAAGAGGCAGAGAGTTTGTTAATTTTTAGCTTTTTTGAATAACAGAGAAGGAAGAAGACGATCTTTTGTGCTTTAATAATTGAGACATGTTGCTCGACGACGTCGCCATCGGGTTTAGTTTAATGAGTCGTCAGGTAACAATAGCGTTAAAAACGAAGCGACAGCGCAGAGGCGAAGTGTCTGGCGTTTACACATTACCCGACGACGTTGCCGTCAGATTTATTTGAATGAGTCGTCGGGCAATAATAGCGCTAAAAACGAAATGACAGTGCATAGGCGAAGCGTCTGGCGTTTACATGTTACCCGACGCTTATCTGTCAGCTAATATTTGAGCGGTAATTGAAATTTTCGCGAAAATTTGAAATTACCGCCCAAATTTGACGATACCCGACGAATATACAACTTCACCCAACGAATATACAACTTCACCCAACTAATATACAACTTCACCCGACGTATTTTTACCTCAACATTTTACCAGCATTATTTACTGTTACCCGACGAATATTCTTGAATTATTCGTCAGGTAGCCATGTAAATAGTTCATTTCCAATATCCCACCGTTCATTTTTGTGCCTTTAAGTGACTTAACTCTACTGTACAAAGCTCATTAAGTTTTGAGGAGTTTAAGTCGTCCGATCATGATAGAATGTTTTATAACCATCGATTCGTTACGCCATGTTCCTTGCCTCGGGATTTCAAAATCTTCTAAATTTTTACATAGACAATTTACGAGTATGTACAATAAATGTGGACGGGTGGATCAGTTAAAGTATCGAAATAAATTATTCAAATTTGTAAAAGCACAAATTTCATCAAACACTTTGAAACTTGTCAATAAGAGTTTAAACATAGTTGCATAATGTTACCCATTTCAGTTTCGAACGATTAACAATACATAATCCAACCATTCATTTTGAACTGTTGAGTTATTAAAATTTGCCCGTCAAAATTCGCGATGTTTCGAGAAGATTAAGTCATCTGATCGTTATAGAATGTTTTGCAATCTTCGATTTGTTACGTCGCGTTCCCTAGCCTCAGGATTTCAAAATCTTCTAAATTTTTACATAGACAATCTACGAGTACGTACAATAAATGTGGCTAGTTGAAGTAGTCAAATTATCAATGGAAAGTCTTCAAATTTGCAAAAAAAAATATGGGTTTGAAACTGTAGTATAAATAATAGCCGACAAATTATTATACACATTTGTTGGGTAACCTACTAGACCCTAAACCCTAAACCCTAAACCCTAACTCGTAAATTATATTTCATTATTCCCGACGAATAATCTGGAAAGGAGCCTTGGGTAACAACTTCGATGAAGAGCCGCCGAACTTTATTTATTGTGTTACCCGATGGGTGTTTATAATTTCCCCATCGGGTATACTTGACGGTAAAATGGTTTACCCGATGGGCCTATTATAAACATCTGTTGGGTAACACATTCGATGAAGAGCCACCAAATTTGAGTACCTTACGGGTATTTCTATTAAGGTTTGTCGGATACTATTTAATAATTGTGTTAATTTGTTTTTGAGTTATGTAATTTTTTTTGTGTGATGTAATTTTTTTTTGAAGTATTTGGATTTGTAATGAATCTTATACATTAATAATTGAGTTTTATGTCTTACAAATAATCAATCGGTTTCAATGTCACTATCACCCACTCAATCACCCTCGCCATCCGAGGTGTGTTCCCCGATTGATTCCTCAGGATCACTTTCAATTCGTTATAATGTCTCAAGATCAATGAAAATGCCATCAATCACAATTGGTGGGATTACATTATTGGTCTGAACTCCATCTACGTGTAGGGTGGATACAGAGGAATCCGCTTGGTAAACAATTTGGTCGTTATCTGTGTCTATCTCATCGTCATGATAACTATCCTCCAAATCCCAAATATTTATGTGATTGACCATCTCAGCAACTCTCCAATCAGTGATTGACCATCTCAGAAACTCTCCAACCAGCACCAGTTTTTGGATCATCCACATAAAAAACTTTTTTCGCGGTACTGGCCAAGATGAATGGATCACTCTCAAACCACCAAGTGTTTATGTTGATAGAGGTGCATAAATGATCTTTAATGACCCACCCTGGGAGATTAGGGTTCGTATCAAACCAATGACACTTGACCATGATGACTTTCTTACGGTCTACGTACAACGCTTTAATCACACTTAAAAATTTGCCATAAAATCCAGTATCAACATTTTCCTTTTCACCTGGCACGAAGATTTTGAGACGACAATTTACTATCTCGTTATGTGCATATTAACTTAACTCCATTTACATGACAACCGCTATACGTTTCTCCTCGCAATGGGTCGATGGCAAGTTGCATTAATTCTACATTGAATTTTGCCGAGTTGTCATCTTTCAGCTTGGCTATCTGGTTAGATGTACAAAATGTGGTTATGTATGAAAATTGCTTTTAGGAACTTATATATAAAAGATTTTACTTACATGCATGGAATACCAACGTGAGAATTGTTGTCTATCCATTTTCGTCCAATTAGACAGATATTCGGCCTTCATCAATTCTAGGTGTTGCTCGTGAAAAGGCCATACTTCTTCATAGTTGTTCAGGATGAACCAATGAGCCATGTCCATGTCCCGATTGGTGAACGACTCTGAGACTGGACCATTGCTGAAAGATCGTGCAGGTTGGGCAAATACATATAGGGTTTCTGGACGTTGACCACCATCGTCGACACGACCCATCCCAATCCCCCCGGGATTAATGTGGGATGTGCCATGCTCCCGTCGGACATGAAGTGTCAGACAAGGGATAACCCGAAACCTCAGCCCGAATGGGGCTTCCATAGTGTGCCAGGATCCGATGGAGGAGTGTGATGTCTCAGTCTCTACTACAGTCTGCATCTGTGATCAACTTGAAGGGCATTAAAACCATTAAAAGCTATGAGTGGACGAAAAACAATAAGTTCCTAAAAACATATTTCATAAAGACATTTATGCCCTTCACTAAAAAGCATGCATGTATTCGAAAACCATTTACCAAACCATTTATTCAAATAACCATTACTAGGGTCTCAGCCCCAAATTCCGTAAATCCAAGTCATACAAGCCCCTGCCCAAATCCATTTACACAAATCCAATACATATCAACCATATGTGGGAACTCAGCCCAAAACCGTAAATCCGAGTATATGGGTCATCGCCCAAATCCATAAAACACAGAAATACCATTTCTAAAATCCAATTACCATTTCATAAATCCAATAAGCCATGTTTACCAAATACCATATAACCAATCCTGTCACGGTTTCCAAAGCTACGCGCGTGCTACCTGGGGTCTCAAATCCCAAGTCTCCCCAGGGTCCACCCAGGTCAATTTCCGTAGATCAATGATGACAAGACCCATTCCGATTATCCCTCGATAGTCGTGATGGATCCTACTCCCGTCTGACAACAACTCTAAGGTGCCAAAAGTAACCAAACATATATACATATACCACACAACAAACGCCAAACATTGTCAAACAAGGGATAGTTAAGTTTTATAGGACCGTTGACATCACAAGTTCGACTAGTCAACGACATTACAAAATATAGGTACTGTTACAGATAGGGATCAAAATCCTACTCTGTAGGGTGTCTGAGTGCGCAACGGTCTACTTATTCCACTGCCTCGTTATCAGCCCCAGTCTCAGTGCACCGGCCTGGAGGGTCAATAAAATAGAAAAGGTGTGAGTGGACAAAACAAACCTTTAAAAATACTTTTACCGAAACACATTCTTACCCTCCAGTTTTCACAAACATGCATGCATATCACAAATCATGAGTAAAATACCAATATTTATAAATCAGTAATCTCGATAAAACCACAAGACTTGTTTCCATATTCAATCTCATTAGTCACGTTATCCATGCTACGCGTGCAAATCAAATAGGCTCAAGGACCGCTCAAAATTCGAGCATCTGTCGTTGTGAATACCTCACCAACCGAAAATCCAGATCATCGTGAACACATCACTAACCGATCTCCATATAATCCAGCACCTCTGGTCTGAGTCGAGCCTCCCTCGGCTGCACGACAACAGACCATGCTACGCGACCTCTTCGAGGTAAACACTTCCATCCCGAATGCGAGCGTTATCTCCAGGATGCACTCCGGGGAAAAACATATTTCCATCTGAAAGCCCTAAATATCCGCAACACATCACCATTATGAAAACCAGTGAAAAACAGTTGCGTTGAAAACCAAAATCATTTATTAATACAAGGTCTCAACCCCAAAATATAGTTTCCTCAAATCCGGAAAACCAAAGTCCCGATTTATTCCATAAATCCAAAAATCATCAATATCATCATGTAATCACATGGAAATACAAATCCAATCAAAATCACAATTTCATTGGGTTTCAAGCCCAAAATATTATTTTCACGCAAATCCGTGCAACCGTAAACCGAGTTGCCATTTTCACGTAAAATCATAAAATATGTCCGGAAAACATCAAATCAATTCCTGACTCATAACCCGAGTGAAAACATTACTTTTAATCCCGGACCTATGCCCAAAACATCAATTTCATAATTTCTCTAAAATCGTTCCAAAAATAATATAATAATCCAGAAAATCGAGAAATCACCGGATTGAAACATCAATCATGTCAAATCATATCAAATCATATAATAAAGCATTTAAATCATATATGCTTGCATCATGGTTAGAAAACAAAGTCCACTCACACACACTGTCTCGATTGTTCAATCCCGAGCGATTAGCCCTTCCGAAGTCCTGGGATAATCCTGGCATGTCAAACAAAGTGATTTAAGGTTACTAGGCTGTCACAATCCCAAATAAATAATTCCTTAATCGTCGGAATTTAATAATATTATTTAAACATAAACTATGCGCTTCAGATACTTGAAACTACTCCGAAACCATATCTGACTGACCCAAAACCAACGCAAATAGTTTTGTATCATCGAGAACATCAAAAAGTATGTTGGACCCACCATCAGAAACCCAGCCACGAGCCCTCACGCGTCTCCACAAGCGGCTGCGCGTGAAAGCCACGCGCTGTGCACAGTACTGCTACAGTACCGTCTATTTCACCCGAATGCCTAATAAAACGGGTCATGAACCCGCGATCAGACCCGGCACAATCTCCCTAAATTCGACCTCGATTTCTTCCATTCTTTAACCTGATTTCATCTAAACAATCTTAATTTAGGTTCTATGAATTTAATTGCTTCTATTACAACCAAAATCCTCATATCTAATGATGAACTTTCAAATGGGTTTCGTTATCGGGCTCATTCAATTCGTCCCTGTTTTTCAAATTAATTTACACAGAGAGCATCGTGAGAGTGGAATGAACATTTTTACATAATCAATTCATAATTTCTTAACTCCAGCTATTCGAACCCAAGCTCGATTTTCTGAAGGGAGTGGAACTTCTGTTCTTGCTCAATACAGCACCAATTCTTTTCGTTTTGCTTGTGGATTGGTTCGAGATGATCTCAGGAAGCTTAATCAAGCCTCAATTTTGATTCTCAAAGCTCACAATTTCGAATTCGAATTCTCACCATAATTTTCCAAATTTTTGAATTTTGTAATGGCAGGTACCTCTTTGTTCCTCGTGTTCTTTTCTCTCTAATTCAGTCCTCTCAATCTCTCATTCCCACAACTGAAACAATCCAATGTATAACACGATCAAGGAATGGACAAAAGAAATGCTTTTTCCCTAATTAAGGGATTAATGTCCCAAATCCATAATTTCATCCATGAAATTAGGTGCAAAGGTGGGGGACAAGGTGACATGTGTCATTGGCTGGTAGCATGAGTCAGCATCCATCTTTCGTTTGTTAAAAGACCGTTTTGCCCTTCGCTCGACAAATTACCTTTTTGCCCCTGGACTTCGTAGATCCGTAACTTTCACATCCGAGCTTCGTTTTCAACATGCCGTCTGTCTACAGACTCAGCGTCTCTAGATCTACAAAATAGTCCTCTCAAAGTTATAAAAAGTTTCCTACATAAAAAGTCAACTTTAGCCACTCCCTTTTCAGGGGTAAAAACATCATTTTACATATTATTTTATAATTTTTACAAAATTTGGATTTTGGGGCGTTACAAATGACCCTTCCTAGGGGTTATAATCCATATATGCCTTCCTGAGAGTAAGGTACCTCACGGGGGTAACTTCACTCAGTTAGTGCTACGTGACTACTCCGTGGTCCACTTAGGTTAACGACCCTCCCTAGAGGAGACAATCCATAAATAATGGATGGTATATGAAAAACCATTTTGTAATCATTCTCAAAAACTTTCAAACCTTTCAAAGGATACATACCCGGTCCCTATAAACTGTCATGAAACCAGAAATCCATGTTTCCAAATCCAAATCCATTTTATGGGTCTCCGAACCCGAAATCACATTTATAAACCACAAATGGGACTCATGCCCAGTATCATAACCAATTAGGCCTCAAGCCCGATCATGTAAACCAACTGGGCCTCAAGCCGGATTTCGTTAACCAACTGGGCCTCAAGCCCGATTTTGTAAACCAACTAGGCCTCAAGCCCGATCATGTAAACCAACTGGGCCTCAAGCTCGATGCCTTATTAAATCAAATGGACTCCATTTAACGACTCGTCCCGAATATCGGGATTAAATATTAATTAATTATGGTTTAGAATGACTAATTTGGGATTAGTTGAGTGAAATCAGACGAAATGTGCAAAATGACTGTTTTGCCCCTAGGCGTGGGCAAAATATTGACTTTTAGTTCAGGCGGTTAAATGGACTTTGACCGAGACTGTGACGTAGTTCGGGACGTCACGAGTTTATAGACAGGTGGCACATCCGATTCCGACATTCTAGGAAGAAGTTATGGCTTTCGGAAGTCGAGGGGTATTTTGGTAATTTGGTTGAAAATGGGCCAAATGTTGACTTTTGACCCTCCCGGTCCAATGGCGAAGGGCCAAGGACTGTTATAAAGATCGAGTCGATACGAATCCATAGACAGGCGGCACGCCGAAATCGGACGTCGAACGGGAAAGTTATGGTCACGGGATTGAGATCGGTTAAACTTATGTCCCGGAATTTCGATTAAAATAATATTAAAATAGTGAACAGTGACCGATGATTGTGGACACTTGGATGAGTGACAAGTGTCACTCATCCCATGTTTTGAGGACCCTAAATTATGGTCCATGTTTCCCGTTAAATATCATCATCATCCTTAATCATCATTGTCTACCTTCATTATCTTTCACCTTCTTTGTTTTCTTCTTTGAACGGTGAACAAGCAAAAACAGAGGGTGAGAGTATGAGTTTTCTCCCCATCCCTAAGTCCTTCCAGAGCTGATCTTGAGAGGGAAAAATTGAGTGAATTGAGGACTGTGATTAGCTAGGGAAAACATGAGGGACTGAGAGGGGAATTGAAATGAGAATCGAATTTTGGAAATTTGCGGGGAAAATTCGAAATTCAAGCTTTGAGCTTTGAGGATCGAAATTGAGCTTGAGTTAAGCTTTCTGGGATTTCCACGGTCAGAATCACCTCAAGAACGAAGGAAATTGATAACCATTTGGCTCTGAACGGACTTGGTGACAAAGAAGGAGTTCGAAGATTGAGTCGTGATCCTAGAGGGATTAAACGATGAAATCAGACTCAAAAGAAATTTTGTCTTTGTCCAATAAAGCTTCTGGGTGGATCAATTGAAAGAAAACTGGTGGGATTGATGAACTTCGAAGGTTGAACAGTGCCCAGATGTTTTTCGAAAGTTCATCTTCAAATTGAAGGATTGATGTCAGATATCGTCTAATTGAGTATACAGAACTTTAATTGGACCTAAAACGATGCTATTGGCTTGATTAATTTTGAAATTAAACCGAGAATTGACCGAGAGCTAGTCGGGTCATCTCGCGGGCCAACTAGACCCGTTTTACAGAGATACGGGTTGGGACGATGACACTGTAGCAGGCGCATGGGTTTCACCCGGGGCCACTCACGGCGGCGCATGGGCACGAATCCCGAGATGAGGTCAACATGACTTTTGTTTCATTTAATGTAACAAACATTTTGGCACTGGTTTCGAGGAAATCGGATATCGTTTCGATATTATTCGGGACCTCCGAAAGATTTGAATCGAGTTTAAAAATAGTTAAAAATTTGGGAAAATTACGAGGCTTTAATAGGAGGTTAATGAAGAGGTTAGTGACCCTCTAATATGATTTGGACAGGTTTGGAAGTCCCGGTGATAGTGGTATGGCTGGGGAAGGCCTATGGCATGCGTATCGAGGCGCAGCGTTGTACGGTCTGTGAATGGACTTTGGTTTTATAAATACTATGCATGCCTAACTATTTTATATTTTTTATATACATGATTTATATGGTAATGATTGTGATTATTGATTTCGCGTATGTTGCACGTATTTCGGGATGTTTTTCGTACTGCACGTATATTGAGACTGACAGTTTTTATTGTGATTTTACGTGCTTGTGGTTTCATGAATAATGTGATGAAATGGTTTTGAAATTGGAAAGATGAACTCGGGCATGAGGCCCAATTGTTTTGAGGCCCAATTGTTTTGGAAACCTCGGACTTGGAGTCCATTTGAGTTACGTAATTGGGCCAGGGGCCCAGTTGGTTTATAAAATCAGGCCAGGGGCCCACTTGTTTACGGAATCGGGCTGAGACCCATTTGAGTTATATTATCGGGTCAAGGGCCCAGTTGATTTACGAATTCGGGCTGTGGGCCCAGTGGTTTACAGACTCGGGCATGAGGCCCAGTTGGGTTATAAATGTGATTTCGGGTCTGAGACCTTATGTTTCATAAATGTGATTTCAGGTTTGGGACCCTATGTTTCATAAATGTGATTTTGGGTCAGGGACCCTAAATGGAATTGTGATGTTTCATGGAGATTTCGGGCAGGCCCATTGAAATGTTGTGAAATGATTTGATAAAACTATTTTTCATATACCATCTTGATACGAGGATATGTGATGGTCTCCTCCAGGTGTCTGGGACACTGGGGAAGTCACGGTGCATTTCCTGCGAGGGTTCGTTATACGGAGCTACTAGACCGTATAGTGACTCAGGAGTAGGATTGCTATGATTAGACGTCTGGGAAGTCAGACATCTGGGATGTCAGAGATATTGACCCGGAGAGACCCCGGGCAGCACGTGTTGCTTATTACCGTGAGATATGACATCTGGGACGTCAAGCGTCTGGGACGCTAGGCATCTAAGATGCCAGAGATGGTAATGTGGTAAATATGAACTAATGGATCTATAAAATGGTTTTTCGGTTGAATTTGTGTTTATGGATTTGGACAGTGGCCCATATGGTTTTGTATTTACAGATGTGGTATTCTACAGTTTTGGGCTCAGTTTCTACACTTGGTTTTGAGTTACGGTTTTTGGGCTAAGGCCCTAATGGCTTGTTTGAGTAAATGTTTTGATTACTGGCTTTCGATGCATGTATACGTTTTAATTAAGGGTATAAATGTCTTGTGAAATATGTTTTATGAACTTAATGATTTTCGTCCACTCACAGCCTTCGTTGTTTTTAATGCCCTTCAGGTTGATCACGGATGCAACTGCAGCAGGGGCTGGGACATCGCATACCTCCTCCATCGATCCTTGCGCACTCTGGAAGCCCCGTTTGGGCAGTGGCATCAGGTTATCCCTTGTCTGACACTTCGTGTCAAACGGGAGCATGGCACATTCCATAGTAAATCCTGGAGGGATGGGGATGAGTCGTTTCACTCCAAGTCCGAGAGTTCGTAAATCAAATGGGTCTCATACCCGATTTCATATTTCCAAACCCGAAATAATTCCATCAATCCACGAACAAATTGGGCCCCTAGCCCGATAATTTAACTAAAATGGACTTCAAGTCTGAGGGTTTCCAAAACAAATGGGTCTCATGCCCGAGTTTACCTTTTCAAATCCAAAACCATTTCATTAAACCAATATCGAAACCATAAGCACGTATAATCAGTGTAAAACCATAGACCTCGGTATATGTGCAAAAACGTAAATCGCCTCGAAATATGTGTAATCATGTAAATTACAAATATCCCAATCATCATCATAGAAATCACATATGTAAAACATATAAAACATTTATGCATGCATCACAATTTAGAAATCAAGGTCCACTCACTAACCGTCCTACGTTGTCGCCTCGAAATGCGTGCCATAAGCCTTCCCGGGCTAATCACCGTTACCGGGACTCCCAAACCTGTCCAAATCCACTAGAGGGTTACTAATTACCTTATTAACCTCTCATTGTAGTCTCGTAATTTTCCCGAATTTTTAACTACTTTTAAACTCGATCCTAAACCTTCGGACGTCCCGAACTATATCCAAACCATATCCAATCGACTCGAAACTAGTCTCAAAATGTTTGTTACATCGAATAGATGAAATTACATGTTGGACACTTCCCCAAAAGAAGGCCCACGCGCCCTCACACGCCGCCGAAAGGGGCTGCACGTGAAGCCCACGCGCCAAGCACAGTATCATTCATGTCCTCTCGCAGACCGGCCGGTTTGGGCCAACTGCAAAACCAGTCTGGTTGGACCGGTGTGACCGGTCCAAGCCCATATCTCCCTCATTTTTGGTCCGTTTTCGTCTATTTCAATTCCTACACCTTCCCATAATCATGTTCTATCAACCTATAACCCCAAAAACATGAAAGCAAGCCAACATCATACCTTCCTGATTTGAGGAACATAACCCAAACTTCCTCTGTCGAGTTCACACGATCCCGGCCACCATTTCCCTTGATTCCAAGCCCAAAAGCTTCCTTTTGACTTCCAAAACCTTATCCAAACAACCAATTTGATTAACAACCCATAAACTTCCTTTTGACTTCCAAAACGTTATCCAAACAACCAATTTGATTAACTACCCATAAATCACGGTTTGCCATTTTAAAGTTAAAACTCATAACTCACGGGTTTTGCAAGCCTCCGTCCACGACGGTCCACGAAACCAATCCCATTCAATTCGTATGGGTTCTAGGAACACCCCAGGGTCATCCAAGTCGATCAACAAGCTCCAAAACTGAAAACTACGATTTTGAACCAAATGGGCACCTTGCCTCCGAACCAGGCCATCGTGCACCGCCGTCCACGACCGCTCGACCCATGGCCACCATTCGACTCGTCTCAATCTCCTCTCCAATTTCCATTCAGGGCTCACAAGCAAAAGATGAAGTTTGAAAGTTGTGTGTGTAGTTGTATCGTGTGTTTGTTTTGAGGGGGAAAATGGAGATGGTGCACGGGCTTGGAGAAGAGTATGTGAGGTTTAGTGATGATGATCAGATGAGGGAATGAATAATGAAGATGAGGGGTTTGAGGGAAATGAACGGCTGGGATTGGGAGAGAATGTGTGAGGGAAAATATAAAAATAATCAAATAATAATATTTTAATATAAAACCCACCAATCAAGATTGTGATCCACAATTTAGGGTTAAGGACCAATGGGATGAGTGACACTTGTCACTCATCCATTGGGCCTGAAATAAATATCTGGGCCCATATGAGTACAATGTAATCCGTCTCGTAATTCGTGCAATAATTTTCCCCGAACTTCCTTGAACTATAACTTTCCCGTTGAATGTTCGATTTCGACTTGTCGCTTGTCTATGGACTCGTGACATCCCGATCTACGTCACGGTCATCGGTCCTCGTACGTTTGACTCCCCGAGTCAAAAGTTAACATTTTGCACAAGACTAGGGGAAAAATGGTCATTTTACATTGTCCGTCCAATTTCGCTCAACTAATCACTAATTAATCTCATTAATCCTCGATTAGGCACTAAGCTAATCCCGAAATTCGGAACGAGTCGTTACAACCTTCCCCCTTAAATAATTTCGTCCTCGAAATTCCAACTATCCCGGTTCCACAACCACCTCGTGGAAAGCATGTTCGACCTCACATCAAATGTACACTTGTACACCTACTAACCAGCACAATACTTGTCTGCACCTAGACGTTCCACCAACACTCACGTCGCATCGACTGCACCCGACCACGTCAAATGACATTGATCACACGTTCCGAGTTGATACCACCCGACATTGCTACCATTACGCTGACACTTCTCACACTATCACCACTTGACTGTCACTAGTCAAAACTGACATCATACTCACGTGTGGTTACCCTAACTACCAACTCACTCAATCTGAGTGTAACTGGACCCCATTGAATACCAGCCCAACAGTGATAACACATCTCCACTCTAGGGTTCCACTAGCCATCCACAACTCTGAGCACTTATTCATACAATCACTGAACCCATCAAAATCACTCTGGCCTAACGCACATCCAATGTCCAGTTCACGTTCTCAACCAATCAAATGATATCGAAACTAAGCCGATTACCAACATGTTCATCCACATACCACTGTTACAACCCATATACCGTCACCAGGCACCACTCAGGCCTGTCCAGTATTAATCCTCACACAATGTACCCTGTATGTACATCCATCCACCAACCATTCCACTACATAGCTCGTAGCTAATCACGCTTCAATTCTGGAGTCCATCAGTTCAATCTCTTATGAGACAGACCATACACTCTCAATTCTGTGTCGATTCCAACTCTCCTGGTCACTCGACCAGCATCAATACGTTTACTCTCATTCACATTATCCAATACTTACCAATCCGTAACACGCCCACCAAGGCGTACCCATTCATGCCAAAAGAGCATCCAATCTCACCCACGTCTACAGAGATGCACCAACTCCGAACCTATCGGTTACCTGCTCATTCGATTACCAAATCACATTTGATTGACTTCATAAGGAAGCCAATCCCATCATTCACATATTCAAATATCCAAGACAAGGCAATAAATTCTCCACCCAACTTGATCATCAAGATCACGATCCTCGATCGTCACAATGCCCAATGTCCTCAACATCACAATCCCGATCCACCTAGGATCCACATGTTCTCACTCCGCTAACGATCCACCTTAAATCTGGTCGTAGGGTCTCACACCCTCTTTGAATCCTTCGTCAGTCACATCACTTCTCAACCATTTTCCACATCTAAACAGATCAGTTAAAGACGAGACACAACTAGACTGTGGGTTTACTCCAATTACCTCATATAGATCCTTATCATTCCACCTAGGAAAAAAAAATCAAAGATGATCCAAAACGATGATAAAAAAAATTCATCCTACATGAATGCAAACAAAACTCGCTGCACTTACCACACATGTAACCCAACATCGTTTTCCACCAAGCAGAAAATCAGAAATCTCATTCACCTAACTTTGAAATACCCAACTCCTCCTGATGACCCAAAACAAATCGCAGGTCCACCCAAAACAACCATCATCTGCCATGGCAGAACAAGAGAAGTCACCCTAAATGACTTCGGAATACCCATTACCAATGCGGAATCAAGCACTCCCCTCGTCGCCTCAATTACAACTTCTCTCGATTTCAAATTTCCACCCAGGTTGGAACCAACCCACTCGGACATCAACCATGTGTTCGTAACAAGTCTAACTCACTACCAAGTTTGCATATCCGCTTATACCGTTTATGTACACCCAAAAGGATGTGGTCCATTACTACTTGATTCACACGTCTTAACTACTGCTTGATCCCATCCAGTCCATCACTATCTGAGATCCACTGCTGGATCCTAGGTACCGAATGTATGCCCATCATGACGGAGTCACATCCCGACTCGTGGCTCATCGTCAACATAATCACCGACACCAGCTCCAGCACCCGGTGTGTGAATCAGACAACCCTGGATCGTTGCTGTATCCTCACTCTAGGATTCCATATATAAGTACCACACCCTGGTAACTTGTCCAACTAATCTCTAACCAATTTTTAACTCGAATCAACCAGTGTCGTCCACCAGGTTATCCATGAACTCACAACATCAAACTATCCATCACAGACTAGGGTTCCACAATCACACCCTAGGGTTCCTCTGAACCCAACTGCCCTCTGCAATATAATCCACAATCCGACCGAACCCGCGGTCCCTACATCGTATGGACGTCAATCCAATCCTACCCACAACTCAACTGGGATTCCCTGAACCCATCTGCTCCCCGCAACACAATTCACAACTCAAAACGACCTAACCATCTAATGGTCACAACTTCATAATATCGTCATATCTGATCCTACAATATCGTGATAGACGATCTAGACATAACCGTCCCACGGTCAAAACTCTAAAGTACTGTTAAGTTCATCCCTCAATAGGGTCCCACACTGCCAAACCACGACAGAACTATGGCACACATAAGAATCAAATGCCGAACCGAAACTATCCACGACTCATTCCTACTAACTCTCGTACTATGACCCAACGACAAGGTTGATAACAAACTGCAACCCATAGAGACATCACATCCTCGACCTGCGCGTAACTCAAGAACAAACCTGCTCTGATACCACTTGACACAACCCATCCCAATCCCCCCGGGATTAATGCAGGATGTGCCATGTTCCCGTCTGACACGTTAGACAAGGGATAACCCAAAACCTCAGCTCGAACGGGGCTTCCAGAGTGCACTAGGATCCAATGGAGGAGTGTGATGTCTCGGTCTTTGCTACAGTCCGCATTCGTGATCTACCTGAAGGGCATTAAAACCATTAAAAACTGTGAGTAGATGAAAAGAAATAAGGTCATAAAAACACATTTTATAAAGACATTTATGCCTTTGACTAAAAAGCATGCATGCATTCGAAAACCATTTACCAAACCATTTATTCAAATAACCATTATTAGGGTCTCAGCCCCAAATTCTGTAAATCCAAGTCATACGGGCCCCTGCCCAAATCCATTTACACAAATCCATAACATATCAACCATATGTGGGAACTCAGCCCAAAACCATAAATCTGAGTATGTGGGTCCGCCTAAATCCATAAAACACAGAAATACCATTTCTGAAATCCAATTACCATTTCATAAATCCATTAAACCATGTTTACCAAATATCATATAACCAATCTTGTCACGGTTTCCAAAACTACGCTCGTGCTATCCGGGGTCTCAAATCCCAAGTCTCCCCAAGGTCCACCTAGGTCAATGTCCGCAGATCAATGACCCTCTCTGGGGGTTATAATCCATATATGCCTTCCTGAGAGTAAGGTACCCCATAGGGGCGACTCCACTCAGTTAGTGCTCCGTGACTACTCCGGGGTCCACCTAGGCCAATGACCCTCCCCGGAGAAGACAATCCATAAATAAAGGATGGTATATGAAAAACCATTTCATAATCATTCTCAAAACCTTTCAAACCTTTCAAAGGATCCATGCCCGTCCCCATAAACCGTCATGAAACCAGAAATCCATGTTTCCAAATCCAAATCCATTATACGGGTCTCCGAACCTGAAATCACATTTATAAACCACAAATGAGACTCATGCTCGGTATCATAACCAATTGGGCCTCAAGCACGATCATGTAAACCAACTGGGCCTCAAGCCCGATTTCGTAAACCAACTGGGCCTCAAGTCCGATTTCGTAAACCAACTAGCCTCAAGCCCGATCATGTAAACCAACTGGGCCTCAAGCCCGATGCCTTATTAAATCAAATGGACTCCAAGTTCGAGAGTTTTTAAATCAAATGGATCTCATGCCCGATTCCATATTTCAAAACCCAAAATCAATCCAGCAATCCACGAACCAATTGGGCCCCTAGCCCGATAATGTAACTAAAATGGACTTTAAGTTCGAGGGTTTCCAAAACAAATGGATCTCATGCCTTAGTTTACCTTTTCAAATCCAAAACCATTTCATTAATCCATTATCAAAACCATAAACACGTATAATCAGTGTAAAGCCATAGATCTCGGTATACGTGCAAATACGTAAATCATCTCAAAATACGTGTAATCATTTAAATTACCAATATCCCAATCATCATCATAGAAATCACATATCTAAAACCTATAAAACATTTATGCATGCATCACAGTTTAGAAATCAAGGTCCACTCACAGACCGTCCTACGTTGCCTCCTCCAAAATGTGTGTCATAAGCCTTCCCGGGCTAATCACCGTCACCGGAACTCCCATATCTCCCTCATTTTTGGTTCGTTTTCATCCATTTCAATTCCTATACCTTCCCATAATCATGTTCAATCAACCTATAACCCCAAAAACATGAAAGCAAGCCAACATCATACCTTTCGGATTGAAGAACATAACCCAAACTTCCTTCGTCGAGTTCACACGATCCCGACCACCATTTCCCTTGATTCCAAGCCCAAAAGCTTCCTTTTGACTTCCAAAATGTTATCCAAACAACCAATTCGATTAACAACCCATAAATCACGGTCTGCCATTTTTAAGTTAAAAATCATACCTCACGGGTTTTGCAGGCCACCGTCCACGACGGTCCACGAAACCAATCCCATTCAATTTGCATGGGTTCTAGGAACACCCCAGGGTCATCCAAGTCGATCAACAAGCTCCAAAACTAAAAACAATGATTTTGAACCAACTACGGTCCCTTGCCTCCGAATCAGGCCACCGTGCATCGCCGTCCACGACCGCTCGGCCCGTGGCCACCATTCGACTCGTATCGATCTCCTCTCCAATTTCCATTCAGGGTTCATAAGAAAAAGATGAAGTTTAAAGGTTGTGTGTGTAGTTGTGTCGTGTGTTTGTTTTGAGGGGGGAAATGGAGATGGTGCAAGGGTTTGGAAAAGAGAAGGTGAGGTTTGGTGATGATGATCAGACTAGGGAATGAATGGTGAGGATGAGGGGTTTGAGGGAAATGAACGGCTGGGATTAGGAGAGAGTGTATGAGGGAAAATATAAAAATAATCAAATAATAATATTTTAATACAAAACCCACCAATCAAGATTGTGATCCACAATTTGGGGTTAAGGACCAATGGGATGAGTGACACTTGTCATTCATCCATTGGGCCTGAAATAAATATCTGGGCCCACATGAGTACAATGTAATTTGTCTCGTAATTCGTGCAATAATTTTCCCCGAACTTCCGTAAACCATAACTTTTTCGTCGAATGTCTGATTTCGACGTGTCGCCTGTCTACGGACTCGTGACGTCTCGATCTACGTCACGGTCATCGGTCCTCGTACGTTTGACTCCCCGAGTCAAAAGTCAACATTTTACCCAAGACCAAGGGTAAACGGTCATTTTACACCGTCCATCCGATTTTGCTCAACTAATCACCGATTAATCTCACTAATCCTCCACTAGTCACTAATCTAATCCCGGAATTCGGGGCGGGTCGTTACAATCGTCATTACACGAGACCTTAATAAAGGAAGTCTCTACACTCTGAAGATACATTGCACAAAAAGTGAGCGACTCCTTTGCAATGTATGCCTCCGCTTTAGAGCCTTCAGGACTTGTCTTGTTGCGAACATGCCGTTTATATGTACCTAACATCCTACAGTAAAATATACATTATGAATCACAATTATGAACAAAAAGAAGGAAATAGGGGCAAAAAGTAGGAATTAGTCATACCTCTCGATGGGGTACATCCAACGATAGTGCATTGGGCCCGTTAGCTTTGCCTTGACTGGCAAATGTATTAGAAGGTGCACCATTATATCAAAAAATTCTGGTGGATATATTTGTTCTAGCCGACACATGATGTAGACAATATCCTCATTTATTGCATCGAAGTCCACCTTTACCAACGATCTGGCACATAATATCTGAAAAAATTGAGACAAATAAACTAGAGTCTCAACAACGCCGAGCTCCAAGTACGACCGAATGCAATTGGCATGAGCCGTTATAGCAAGACATGATAGTCATGACTCTTCATACCAGATAAGGTGCCACTGTCTGTGCTAACATTTGGTGATATATTATCGGTATACCCATCTGGAAACTTCACACCTTGTAACCACTTTAAAAAAAAAATCTTATTTTCCGGGGTAAATGTATAACTTGGATGAGCCATGACGTATTTGCTTTCAACGACTTTCGGCCATAAATTTGGACGAATCCCCATTTCTTGCATACCTAGCCGAGTTTTTTTGTGTCTTTGGACTTTCCTTCCATGGGTAAAGTAGTTCCCACAACACTCTCAGCAACATTCTTCTCGATGTACATAGGATCTGCGATGTGTCTGATTTTCATCTTTGACCAATATGACAACCTGAATAATATGTTTATTTCATCCAATTTTCCCGTTAATGAGGTTTCGAACCTCGTGTGACGAAGTCTTGTATACTGTTCAATTTAGACAATATCTCATCACCGGATCTTTCTCGGGGTCAAACCCATAACTCTGGTTTCCCATCAAATGAGTTTGATTGCATACGTCATCGGTGATCCCAAGGAAAAAACCTTCTTGAACTTAAGTAGCATACCTTCGATGGATGCCAAAATGATGTTATGTTTGGACCACATGTAGGACACACAAGATAATCTTTGGTGCTCCACCCTGCCAATATGTTATAAGCTGGAAAATTATTAATTGTCCATATTATGCTGCTCGTAGAGTGAATATTTTCCCACTAAATTTTTTGTATGTTCCTACACCATTTTCCCACAGATCTACGAGCTCATCAATTAATGGTCGCAACGAAATCAGGATACATCTTATCGAATTCCTTCCAAGCCTCTCCATCAGCTGGATGCCTAAATGTATCATCATCAATGTGCTCATCTTTATGCCACCTCATATCTCGCGATGTGTGAGACGACATGTAGAATCGTTGTAGGCTTAGTTTCAGTGGAAAATAACAAAGTACCTTTATAACAAGTTTCCAAGCTTTTTAGGGCCACAAAATGGCTTGTTTAAAAAACCAAAATAATTTTTTTTAGAATTAATGCCCAATACGCCCAATTAAGACTCGACCCGGCATTACCGAGCCCGCTTGTGTATACACTTTGAGAAAATTGCTACCCAATAAGCCCAATTGAGATCCGACCCGGCATTACCTAAGAAACACGCATGGGTTGAGACTTGTGGAGAAAATTTCGAACTTCCAAAACCTCTATTTACTATTGTGTCCTTCCTATTGAAGAAGGGATTGCTTCAAGCCGGATCTGAGTTGCATTTCTGCCCAGATCGTTTCTTTATTTTCATGGAAGCTCCTTTAACTCCAATCCAAATCTGAACTGTAGAAAGACCTGGCCAATATTCTCACGGTTGAGTCTCTTGTCGGAAGTCGTCCAGGTATTCTCACAGTTGCACATGTATTTTTACGATTGCTAGTTGGCTGATGCCATCTTAGATTGCTGTGAATTTGGAAAAGAGATCTAGGGTTTTTCAGTTTTTGGATTTTGACTTCGATTCAATGCTTCCGATATAAATTTCTTGAGGAACCGCCAGTGGGTTTGTTATAAATGTTGAAGATTTTATCTGGGCTGGTGTTATTTTGTTGATCTGGAAATCTAGATACTGGGTTTTGTTATACTTATTGATATTTGGGTTTTGTTATACTTTTGGGTAATTGGAATCAATTTGTTATTTTGTTGTGGACGTTAGGATCAATTTATATATTTGTATTTGGTGCCATGGCTCCTTCCTAATCTTTGAGTTTCCTTATACTATTGGTCTCCTCTTGGGCTGTCATGGTGCCTTGTGGGTCTTCACCCCCTTCCCCTGTTTCCATCAATCTTGTTGGCCACTCTTGGCCCTTACTTCTCCATAAAGACCCCACTGATTTTTCTAGCAACTCTCCCCTTCCCTCAGCTCTCAAAATTTCTTCCCTTGCTCTCAATAGCTTGTGTTATGGATCTCGGATGGTGGATGGTAAGGTAGTTACCGCTATTTGCCTTCAGGATGGTGTGTTGGATTCTCTGATTGGTGGTGGTGGGCCACCGAATGCTCCTGAGGTTGGTCTTGGGGCTGCTCCTGAGACAACTATTGTTGGGACCTCTAATGTTAACTATTTCAAAGTTGTGATTAGCTCTAACTCACGGGTTCGTCCAGCCCATATTCTCTCTTTTTGCAAACCTAAATTGGTGGATGGAAGGAAACTTGTGTGTCCCCCTAAGGAGGCGGCTGCTATTGCTGCTGAAGAGTGGAAATTTTGTTTGGTTGGGTACTTTGTTGACAAACAGTTGCCTTTCTCGGCAGTGAATACTCTTGCTAGGAAGGTGTGGGCTAATTGGGGTTTTCTGGAGGTTCTTGTTAATGATAAAGGCTTCTATTATTTTAAGTTCAAGGATGAACATTCTTATGCCTCTGTTCTTGATGCTGGGCCTTGGAATTTCGCGGGGCGCCCTATTTATCTTACCCGTTGGAAGATTGGGCTTGTTCTCTCCAAAACCTCCCACACCAAAGTGCCTATTTGGGTTAGGTTCTATAATGTTCCTCTTGAACACTGGAATTTGGAGGGTTTTGGGCACGTGGCGAGCGTTGTAGGTAAGCCTTTGTTTGCTGATTCATTCAAGGTGAATAAAAAGAGGATTGCTTTCATGCGTGTGTGTGTGTTGAAGTGGATGCTGCTGATGAGCCAATTGACTCATTTGATATTCAACTTTACTCGGAAGAAGAAGGGGAGATTCCTCAAGTTGTGGAGGTTCGGGTTGAGTATGAGAGTTTGCCACGAGTTTGTGGGAATTGTAAAGGCTTTGGCCATTTGGAGTCCTTGTGATCTCTTAGTCGTCGACCTGAGGGGGACAAAGGGACTAATTCTAGGGATGTCCTTCTGTGGGTTCTCGGAAACGTTTGGGCCCATCAAATGAGAATAAATCCTTGGCGCTGGATGCTCATATTGAACTTCGTAGGCCTATCTGCGTGGGTTTGGAGGAGCGTAATTTTCAGGTCCTTGATACTACTCTTGTGGTCTCTGTGGGCTCAGTGACAATTACTAATGGGGTTGGTGGCCAGAGCTCGATTGTGCCTGCTTTGCGCAACCCTAATACTGAGGTGGGAGGGGGAAAGGAAGTTCTCGGGATTTCACCTCTAATTGTGATGGGAGGTGGGTCAAATATCGGTTAGTCGCCTCCTCGCACTGATGATTTCTCTAGCCCTAATTCTTTTGGTGCACTTGGTGGTTTAATGGATGACTTAGATTTAGTGGAGGATGAAATCAATTCTTCCGAGACAGATCAAGCCAACAATGATTTTCTGGTTAATGCCACTGCCAATTGGGTATCACTAAGAAGAAGAAGGGTAAGGGCAAGAAAAAAGGAAAAGTAGAATTGGTTGGGAAATTATCTCGGGTTCTCTTTATCCCCCATTCTCATGATTAGTGCGGGTTTTTGGAATGTTCGTGGGCTGAATGCAGCTTATCGACATCTTGAGGTTAGAAAGTTTATTCTTGCTAATAATTTGTGTATTGTTGGTTTGTTGGAAACTAGAGTTAAGATTCTGAGTTTTGCTGGCATCTCATCCTCTATTCTTCGTAATTGGAATTTCTGCAATAACTATTCTCATCACTTCAATAGGAGAATTTGGTTAGGTTGGGATCCTAATGGTTTTATGTTGTCTGTCTTGAGTATTTCTGATCAGGTGATGAACTGTCGTGTTCAGGTTCTGAGTTCTGGTACTACAGTGTTTCTTTCTATGGTCTATGGGTCGAAAGTTGACTCTACTCGTCTAAGGTTATGGGAAAGTCTTAGTTCCTTTGCTGATTGTTTGGGTGAGGCTCCTTGGGTTGTGTTGGGGGACTTTAATATTACCAAATGTCTTAATGATAGTACTGGGAGTATTGATGGTCGTAGGGGGCTATCTCTGCTTTCAATGATTGTTTAAGGGAGATGGGTCTTGATGATTTGGGGTATAGTGGTAATCACCTTACCTGGTGCAACCTTCAAGTTGGTGGGTCTCTTATTCGGTGGAAACTAGACCGGGTATTAGCCAATGAGGCATGGCTATCTATTTTTCCCAATTGCTCTGTGAGGTTCCTTAACCGTGGGTCTTCAGACCACTGCCCTGGTTTTATTGATTTTGGTCTTCCTAGCTCTAACCGCCGAGCCCCTTTTAAGTTCTTTGATTTCTATGTTGACCGACCAGATTTTCTTGATATTGTTCAGCAAGCTTTTGATTCCTCGTGTCATGGTACTCACCAATACCATTTGGTTCAAAGGGTAAAGATCTTTAAGGAGGCTTTGAAGCGTATTAATCGAGGGCCTAATTCTGATGTCTCTGAGTAGGTCTTGAAAGCTAGGGTGGATCTTGATGCCAGACATTGTTAAGAGATAATCCTATTGATAATGACTTGCTATGTAGGGAGAAATATTGTCTTCAAGCTTATGCTACATGTTTATTACAGGAGGAAAGTTTCTTCTGGCAAAAGTCTAGGCTTAAGTGGATGGCTGACGGTGATCTCAGCACTACTTACTTTCATAGTTCACTAAAGAAACGTTCCAACAGGAACCGGATTTCTTCTATTGAGTTACGGGATGGTAATGTGGCCTCTAATGAATCAAAGATCAAGGCTGAGGCAGTTTCTTTCTTTCAGAATCTTCTGGGTGTTCCTTCTCCGGTGGTTAATTGTAATTTCAGCGGGTTGATTGAGGATACTATTGGGGATAGGGAGGCTTTGAACATGGTGCATGATTTTTCAACGGAGGAGATCCGTAATGTGTGTTTTCAGCTCAAGCCTAATAAGGCCCTAGGGCCTGATGGGTTCAATGGCCTCTTCTTCCAGAAAGCATGGAGTGTGGTGGTAAGTCATGTCATTGCGGCGGTTAGTGAATTTTTCTCTACTAGTTGTTTACTTGGTCAGGTTAATGCAACTATTATTACCTTGGTCCCTAAAGTTTCTAATCTCTCTACCATGGCTGATTTTTGTCCTATTTCTTGTTGTAATACACTGTATAAGATTATTTCCAAGCTGATTGCTAATCGGATTGTAGAGATTCTCCCTTCTATCACTAGTGCGAATCAGTCGGCTTTTGTGGGAAGGGGGGGGGGGGGGCGTCAGATTGGAGAAAATATTTTGTTGGTTCAGGAGCTCATGTGTGGGTACCATCTGAATAAGGGAGTGCCTAGGTGTATGGCCAAGGTTGACATTTTGAAAGCGTATGATTCTCTGAACTGGGGGTTTCTCTTACAGGCTATGAAAACGTTTAATTTCCACCCTAAACTGGTTACTTGGGTGGAAAAATGCATATCCACACCTAGATTTTCGGTTGCTGTCAATGAGGAATTGGTGGGATTCTTTGCCAGAAAATGGGGGTTACGGCAAGGGGACCTTCTTTCGCTGTATCTCTTTATCATTGCTATGGAAATCCTATCTCGGATGTTGAAGGCTAGAGTTGCTTTATGCCCTCGGTTCAGGTATCACTGGAGGTGTGGCAAAGTGGGCCTCACTCATTTGGCTTTGCAGATGATTTGTTGGTTTTTTGTCATGGAGGTAGGTATTCTGCTAAAGTTATTAATGATACCTTAGCGGTGTTTTCTAGGGCTTCAGGGTTGGTCCCTAATCTGGCCAAGAGTAATGTTTTTGTAGTAGGAGGGTCTAATCATCTTCTGGGTCAGGTTATGAGGATTTTTGGGTTTGGTGAAGGGTCCCTGCCTATCCGTTATTTAGGCATCCCTCTACTTTCTTCCAAACTTGGGTTCTATGCTTGTCGTCCTCTTTTGGAGCGTATGGAAGACCGGATTAGTAGTTGGGAGTACCGTAAGCTTTCTTTCGTTGGTTAGTTGCAGCTAATTATGTCTGTGTTGTCCAGTGTACAAGTTTTTTGGTCCTCTCATATCTTCCTCCCGAAGAAATTTTTTCGTGACATGGAGCTTAAGTGTCGAAGATTCTTGTGGTCTGGTAATGTTTGTGGGAAGTACTATACTAAAGTTGAGTGGAACCAAATTTGCAAGCCAAAGGTGGAAGATGGTTTGGGGTTGTGAAGCCTTCACTTGTGGAATGTGGCTCTTATGGCGCGCCATATATGGTCCCTGTTTGATGTTGAAAAGTCTAGTCTTTGGTGTAGGTGGGTCAAGACCTATTTTATTCGTGGAATGTGTTTTTGGTGTCTTACCCCTTCTACTCAATGTTCTTGGAATTTGAGGAAGTTTCTTAAGGTAAGACCTCTTATTAGACCTTTCATTAAGGCGGTGATTGGGAATGGGGTTGATGTGTTTCTGTGGTGTGATTATTGGTTAGAAGTGGGCCTGTTAGGAGTTTTGGTGGGTAATGAGATGGTTGAGGATTCTGGGTTGGATGCTCATGTTAGGGTTAGTTATGTGATTAATGGCTCGAGCTAGTGTTGGCCTTCACCTATTTCTCTGGTGATTAGTTTGATTAGTGTTGTTGTTGAGAGGATGTGCCCTAATGCTTCTGTTCCTGATTCTTATTGCTGGGTTACTAATCCTTCTTGGAGGTTTTCTACTTCGTCTTTGTGGAATAGTTTGTCTCCTTCAGATCCTAGTGTCTCTTAGCATCCTTTGGTGTGGTTCTCTAGTCATAATCCTAGGGTGAGCTTTATGTTGTGGCTTGTTATTCAGTGCAGATTGTCTACGTTGGATAGATTGAGGAACTTGACTACACATGGTAATGGTATGTGTTTTCTTTGCAATCTTGCTGCTGAGTCTCATTCTCATATATTCTTTGAGTGTCAGTTCTTTACTTATGTGTGGGAGCGTGTTTTGCTAAGATGTGAGATTTCGTGGCAGCTTCCTTCGTGGAACTATCTTATCCCTCTGCTTGCTAGCTGGTGGGGTGGTAAGTCTTTTAGATATATTACTTGCAAACTTGCTCTTGCTGCTTCTATTTATGGGATCTGGCTGGAACGTAACCATCGTGTGTTTGGGCACCCTCCAAGGTCTCCAGACGCTGTTTTTCTTTCTATTTGTAATATGGTTAGGTCTCGTTTAAGTACTTTGATTATTAGGGCTTCAAATGCGTTGGAAGCTCTAAGATGGAATATTAGCCTTTAGGTAGGGTTGTAGTGGGGTCCTTTGTGACCTTCTGTGGTTTTCTTTGCTGAGTTTGCTCTAACTCTGTGTCCGTTGTTAAGTTGTCTCTTTATTCCCGTTGAGACCAATTTTGCTGGAATTATATAATTTTTTGTTTAACAAACCTTAAAAAAAAAAAGGGAAGGGATACATGATTTGCTAAGGGTGGCAATTTTTGACACGACTCGAAACCTGCACAAAATTTATCCAAGTCAACCCACACGATTAAAATTTCGGGTCATTTTCGGGTCAACCCGTTTTGACCCGTTTATTAAACAGGTGGATTTCGGGTCTACCTGTTAACCCGTATAATGATCTGTTAACCCGTTTAATAAATGGGTAGATTTCAGATTAACATGTTAACTCGTATATTGGCTTATATATTGACCCATTTAATAAATGTGTCAAATATATCTAACCTATTTACCTACCTAAATATCTATTAAATCTTATAATTTAAATAGGTTAAACATATTAAACAGGGTCAAACGGGTTATAGGTTAATTGAGTTTTGAGTATGACCTGTTTATTAAATGGGTTAAACGGGTTACACGGGTCATTAACAGGTTGGATTCGGGTTAGACATTCTTGACACAATTATTAAACGGATCGAATTCAAATTTGACATAAATGGATAAAATAGAATTCATGACAGGATATGAGACACAAACCATTACCCCCCTAAGTATTTGCTCTGTCGTCGTCCAACCTAAAACGATTCTGGACGCAAGCGCTTGATAGAATATAGATAGAATGATAGATGATAGATAGATAGATAGAGCAGAGCATAAGCGATTCATTTTTCCAACAAAAAAAAAACAATAAATAGAAGAACGAAATGCAGAGGAGAGCAGGTAAATCCCGTTTCACCGTTGACCAACGAGCACTTGCGGTGTAGACATTAAACGATGAACGTACACATAACAACAACCATGTACAAGCTTTTGACTTATGAGTAAATCCCAGATCCAGGTTTATATGATTTCTCGTTCCAATTTTTTTCAATTAATTTCTGTTTGTCCTGGGCTGATTTCTGTCAGTACAAGTCCAATTACAATTGCATACAGTTGTATTATGTATAATCTCTCAAATTTTTTGTGATTTATATTTCATTTTGGATTTTGGCAGAGGCGAGTTGAAAATTAGATTGATAATCTTCTAGTCTGTGAGGGAAGGGAAGTCCAGAGCCATGCCTTCAGGCCAATTAGGTGACTGACGCATTCAATTCTTTGTTGCTTTGTAATTCATATTAAGTGGGTTATAGTTTTTTGTGAAGCATGTTCCCAAGTGAGTGCTTACTGCATGCTTAGGAAGATTTATATTCAAGTTCTTTGAATTTTATTCCAGAGCTGCTAAACGAAGCAAAAAAGCTCGAGTTACAAGGGTTCAAGCAATACCAGATTACCCCTGTGTGTATATCTAAACTTGATAAACTACTCAACGAGGTGTATGCCATTCGCCAGCCAAAGCCAATTCATTATCATAATCGACGAGATTTGATTCGTATCTTCAATGAAATCACAAAAGAACTATATGGTAACTTTTCTTTCTTATCTTTTGTCATGCCAGCCTCTCCCCACTGCTTATATTCATTCTAATTATAGCTTATTTATTATTGCTCTATTTGCATATTTAGATGCCCAGTCCCTGGATTGTTCTTCTTCTGTTTTCCCTTTTTATTGTGATCCTATTGCAAATTAGTTTCCATAGATACTGGTTCTTTGTCTTAAACTTTGTGGCATTTCATTTACTTATTAACTCCATACCAATGGGTGGGACTGCTAGAATTAGTATTAAATGGCTGGACAGGCCAAATTGTCTTCATTTTGGTACCAGACGCCTGTAGATTGATGGAAATAATTGGCATGCTGATTTTGTACCCAGATATTTGGGTGTTATTATTCTTTAGTATTCCTGAACTATGAGATTTGGCTTGAAATTCTTTGGCTTGATTGTTGCTACTTGCTCGGTAGAATGACAGCTTAACATATGTTTTTGTGACACAACATGCTGTAGCAATTGATGTACAACTTCGCTGCCACTTAAACCTATGTTTTTCATTTTGACCGGCTTATGGGAACTTGGAACATTTATGTCTATCCTAAGTTGTCGAGTTGTCATCTCTTATCTCCATTTGCAATTGCAGACACCATATAAATGAACTCACTGAGTTTCCCCTTAATAAACCTGAGCCTTGGTTTTTGCTCACGCTTGGAAAGCTAAAGAAACCCAACACTCTAAGACTTTGTTAACTAATGAACCGTTGAAAACCTGAACCAAGTCTTAGTCTTTGTTTAGTGTAGGGAAACTAACCTTGAGCCATATTGGAGGTTTGAGGATATATATGCACAAATATGGCTTGAAAACCCACTTATCTAGCTGGAAAATTAGAGCAAAATCTCTCTTGATCTCTCAAATATTAGGTCGGCTAGAGGTTATTTTTTCAGATTGGTTTTGGAAGGGGGAAAATCCTACCTTTTGACTACATTTTTTTTCGTCGTCGGAAAGATGGAGATTTGGTCATTTGTAGACCTTTTTTGGGCGTTATTCTCAGAATTAATTGTTATTTTCCAAATGGTAAAATTTCTATTTGCAAGGAGAAGATGCAGGTTCGACTCCCGCTATCTGGGGCTTAACGGAGAAACTTTATAAGTTTCCAAAAGTGCAGATACAGGTCAAGAAATTGAATTTCGATTGAGGCCTAACCTAAGCCTATTTCTGCTGAGAGCCTGCTGGCAGGTGTTAGAGGATAGGTTCTTAGAGTCCCTTACCCAAAGTCTGAGCAACAGGATAGAGGAGAGGCTTAAAAGCTTGGGATATGAGTGCGTTTTGGAAAGAGTGTGTGCGGGACTAGATGGGTGAAAGAAAATGTCTTTTCTGGGGTTACTTTGTTTCATTTGTCTCTGATAAGAAATTTTAGAACATTTGGGTGCCTAGTAAACAGGTATGAATTTCCTTGTTTATTAACAGATAATAACTTTACAATAGGAGAAGCCTATATATACAGTTACTAGGTAAGTCTAAGTAGGAAAACAATTATAAACTAGGTAGGAAATCGTGGACCTAACTAGGGAAGTATCTACAGAGATCCTAGGACAGTTTTAGGAAGGAATTTGCTGAATTCCTTTGACTTCTGAGATCTGGGAATCAGGGAGATTGATCCTCAATCTCCTCGGATTCCCTTGTATCTTTATCATGCCCCCGCAAGATGGTGGAGCCGTCTGCGATGCCAATCTTGTCACGGAGGAGCTGGAAACGTGGACGCGGCAGGGGTTTGGTGAGAGCATCTGCGAGTTGATCATCAGTGGGAACATGGTGGACATGAAGAAGGCCACGGGTGACCTGATCATGAACGAACTGAAAGTCAACGTCCACATGTTTCATCCTGGAGTGTAGAGCAGGATTGGCACAGTAGAAAGTGGTGCCTAGGTTCTCACAGGAAATAGTGGGTGTTCATGTGGCCTGAATGCTGAGCTCCCGCATTAGGGATTGAACCCAGAGTAATTCTGCAGTGGTGGAGGCAATAGCCCTGTATTCAGCCTCGGTTGAAGAGCGGGAGACTGACCGTTGTTTGCGTGAGCTCCAGGATATTAAGTTACCACCTAGGTAAACAAGATATGCTGTGGTGGACTTGCGGTCGTCATGGTCACCAGCCCAGTCTGCATCTGAAAAGGCAATGAGTGTGCTGAAGGAATGTGCAACAGCATGTAGATGATGGGTGGCAGTGCGGCGGATGGGAAGACCATAGAGTACTGTGCCCTTGAGATAGCGTAGAACACGTTTTAGGGCCTGCCAATGAAGGTCCATGGGAGCATGCATAAATTGGGAGAGGCGGGTGACAGCGTAAGAGACATCTGGGCGGGTTAAGTTTAGGTACTGAAGGCTGCCCAGTTCATGAGCAAGCCAACCGTTGCCCACCTCACTGCTGTAAAGCGCATCATCAGATACCTCAAAGGCACCTTAGGCACAGGTCTTCATATTCAGCGCTGCAGATTTCCCCTCACCCTCCAAGCATACTCAGATGCCGATTGGGCAGGATGCCCTGACACCCGCCGCTCAGTCAGTGGGTTCTGCGTGTTCCTAGGTTCCAACCTCATATCCTGGTGTGCCAAGAAACAGAAAACTGTTTCTCGTTCCAGTTCAGAGGCTGAATACCGGGCCCTAGCCTATACTTGTGCCGACACGATCTGGATCCTAAGCCTTCTACAAGACCTGCAAATTCTACCCCAGTTGCCCCTACTTCTCTACTGCGACAACATGAGTACTGCCCACATGACAGCAAACCCGGTCTTCCATGCTCGTACCAAGCACATTGCCATTGACTACCACTTCCTACGTGAAAGAGTTGCCGCTGGCACCCACCGTGTTCTCTTTGTCCCTTCAGCAAATCAACTAGCTGACCTCTTCACAAAGGGACTCCCTATTTCCCGTCACCAACAACTTGCGTCCAAACTTGTCACCCCAAGGGTGCCTAGTTTGCGGGGGGATGTAAAACCGTGTACACTAATCCCTATAGACTGCTAAACTTGTATAGCTGTAGACACTAGACATCTGGACCTGTAGAATTAAGACAGACATGCACACACTAGATTCACACATCTGTCCTAGGTAGTTAATAGCAGTTAAGATAAGTTTAAGACAGAAATAACTGTCTAACCTTATCTGTTGTAAACATCTATAAATATAGCCGTAGGCTATGTGAATAATACAAGGAAAATTTACCATTTCTACACATATGCACCATGGTGAGGAGATTCTGCAGATATTGATGCTGGGACAGGAAGAGACCATCAAAGGTGGGCAGAACTTCCACGCCCAAGAAGTAGTTCAAGGTGCCGAGATCCTTGATAGAAAACCGAGCGGCCAAGGTGGTGATGAACTTCGAGATGAGGGAAGAATCATTGCCTGTAACAATAAGATCGTCAACATAAACTAGGAAGTAAAGAACTTGAGAACCTTGCCTGTAGAGGAAAAGAGAGGCATCAGATTTAGCATTGACAAAGCCGTTGGCCAGAAGAAAGGAGTGAAGCTCTTGATACCAGGCCCGGGGTGCCTGTTTGAGAGCGTATAGGGCCTTCTTCAGCTGGCAGACATAAGTGGGGTTGTGGGGATCCACAAACCCAGCAGGTTGTGTCATGTAGACAGTCTCGGTAAGGGTGCCTTGCAGAAATGCATTGTTGACGTCCAGCTGTCGTATGGGCCAACCATGGGTCACACTGAGATGGAGAATCAGTCGAATGGTTGTGGGCTTGACTACTGGGATGTAAGTAGCAGCGAAGTCCAGTCCTGGGCGTTGGTGATAGCCCTTGGCCACGAGTCTGGCCTTGAATCGATCAACAGTGCCATTGGGCTTCCGTTTGATCCGGAAGACCCATTTGTTGCCAATGACATTCTGGGTAGGCTGAGGAGGGACCAGGACCCATGTGCCATTATGAATGAGGGCATTGAGCTCTTCGGACATGGCAGAGCGCCACTGTGGGTGTTTCACAGCCTGGGAAACACAAGTGGGTTCAAGGAGGGGAGGGAGGGGATGGGCGGTTGTCGTGAGGGCATAGTTGGGGACTTGGGGAAGACAACCAGTTTTGCTGCGGGTGAGCATTGGATGAGTGGGTGCTGGTGGTGGAGGGTTTAGGGGAGGAGTAGAAGCCATGGGGGCTGGCTGTGGGGGTGGGGGAGCAGAGGTGTGGGACGGTCGTGAGGACCGCCGTGTATATGTACGAAGGGTAGGTGGTGCAGGGGGCGGAGGTATAGTAGGCGAAGGGGTGGCTGTGGTGCTGGTGGTGGTTTGTGGCAGGTTTAGTGATGGAACTAAGGCAGGGGCAGGTGCAGCGTCAAGGGCAAGTGAGGAGGATGAATCCAAGTGGCCTTCAGGGGAAGGTGTTGACTGCGCAGGCACTGGTGAAGCAGCTGAATCAGGGACTGGAAGAGTAGAGACAAGAGGCTGGGAGGAGAGCCATTGGTGGAAGACATCGGAGGAAACATGAGGGACAGCGGACGGGAGACTTAGACCAAGGTAGGTAGACTCATCAAACTGAACATGACGGGAGACATATAGGCGGTGAGCTGAAGTATCATAGCAGAGGTATGCACTTTGGTTTAGTGAGTAGCCGAGGAAGAGACAGGGAGTAGAGCGAGGCTGCAGTTTATTGGAGTTGTATGGCCGGAGCCAAGGAAAACAAAGACATCCAAAGGTTCTGAGACGGTGGTAGTTGGGTGGCTGTTCGAAGAGGGCAGTATATGGGGATTGGTTGTGGAGAATGGAGGTAGGAAGACGGTTGATGAGGTATGCGGCTGTTTTGAAGGCATAGGTCCAGAAAGTGAGGGGTAGGTTGGCTTGATGAAGGAGGGTGAGGCCGGTTTCAACAAGATGACGATGACGTCGTTCGGCCACACCATTGTGTTGGGGAGTGTGAGGTGGGGTAAGAAGGTGATTTATGCCGTGGGTGGCAAGGAAGGGTTTGAGTTTGGTGAATTCACCACCACCATCAGTGTATAGAGTTTGAATTGGATGTTGAAAGTATTTTTCGAAGAGAGTTTTGAAATCAATGAAGGTGGAAAAGACATCAGATTTTTTCTTTAGAGGATAAAGCCATGTATACTTCGTGTAGTGGTCAACAAAAATGATGTAATAAGAAAAACAGTCAATGGAAGTGTGAGGGGCAGGACCCCACACATCAGTATATATTAATTGTAAAGGACGATGACTGTGAAGGGAGGAGGTACCAAATGGCAGCCTATGACTCTTATTACAAAGACATGACAAACATGGGGACTCTTTGAGCTTGGGAGACAGATTGATGGAGGATTGACGAAGGACGTTGTGGAGGACTTTGAAGTGGGGATGACCGAGACGACGATGTCAGAGATTGGGTGAAACGGCAATGCCTACCAGTGCCTGTGGTTGGTGTAAGGTTGGAGGTGACCACTCGTAGACACCATCCTTACTCGGGCCTTGAAGGAGAACCGCCCCCGTGCTTAGATCCTTCACATGAAAACAAGAGGGAAAGAGTTCAATAGAGTATTGTGCTGTTTGTTAAACTGGGAAATAGATAGAATATTTCTAGTTATTTGAGGTGCACAGAGAACATTATGGAGAAGAAAGGATTTATTTGAGGGAGAGGATAGAGTGGTGGAGCCGACATGGGTGATGTCAAGCCCTTTACCGTTACCAATGATGATCTCGTCTGGGCCCTGGTATTCAGAAACAGCAGACAGATGGTGAGGGGAGGCGGTCACATGGTGAGACGCACCAGAATCGAGGAGCCAAGGTGAGGAGGTGCCCGGGTTGGTTGGATTGGCTACGGGTTGGGCAGCAGGATTTTGTTGAAGTTGTGGACAGCGCTTGGCGCTATGCCCCTGTATGCCACACCATTGACAGAACCCTCGATAGCCGCTGCCTTGGTTTGGATTGGACCTGCGATTGCTGGTGGAAGGCTGGGAAGAGCGGGTGGAGGAGTAACCACGGTTGTCAGACTGCTGGTAGGAGCTCCGGTGGTCAGAAGAGCTTCTTGGCTGACGGTTATAGGAGGTGCCACGGGCTGTGTTGGCTGGATTTGCAGTGATGGGGGGTTGGGGGGAAGCAGGGGCTTCACGTGTGGTGGCGGCCTCATGCTGGACCAGCATATCGTGCAGGTTCTCAAAAGAGACAGGAGTGTCTCGAGAACGAACAGCAGCAGAAATATCCTTAAAGGCAGAGCCGACGCCATTAAGGACGTAAAGAAGGAGATCATCGTCTGAGAGGGGGGCATCAATTGCAGCCAGTTCATCGGAGAGAAGACGGACTTCCTGCAGGTAGTCAGTGACAGGACGATTGTCACGGCGAAGGAGAGTCAACTGCTCCTTAAGGCCTAGAACCCGAGCTCGAGCCTTGCTAGCATAGAGCCGTGTGAGGCGGGTCCAGGCTGCCTCTGAAGTTTTGGCAGCAGCGATCAGGGTTACTACCTGAGGAGAGACAGAGCCAAGGATCGCATGGAGGATGAGCTGATCCTGGCGAAACCAGAGAGCACGGGCTAGGGTTTCAGTTGTGGGTGGACAGGGACGGGTACCATCAACATATCCCATGAGATCGTATCCGAGTAGGAGAGCATTGAATTGTGCTCTCCACGGGACGAAGTTGGTGGCTGTCAGTTTCACAGGGAACTGGGCGGCGTTGATGGAGATCAGAGATGAAAAGGGGGAGGTGGTATCGGTGGTTGGTGGGGGATTAGGGCTAAGGGTGGCGGCTGCAGGAGTGGGTTGGGCGGCCATGGATTAGGATTTGCTTTCTAGGGTTGCTCGGTGGAGCTTTTACTGCTCTGATACCATAAACAGGTATGAATTTCCTTGTTTATTAACAGATAATAACTTTACAATAGGAGAAGCCTATATATACAGTTCCTAGGTAAGTCTAAGTAGGAAAACAATTATAAACTAGGTAGGAAATCGTGGACCTAACTAGGGAAGTATCTACAGAGATCCTAGGACAGTTTTAGGAAGGAATTTGCTGAATTCCTTTGACTTCTGAGATCTGAGAATCAGGGAGATTGATCCTCAATCTCCTCGGATTCCCTTGTATCTTTATCACTTAGTAAGGTCAAATTTCTTGTGTGGTTAAATATTAAACTCTGATTCGGTTGAAAATGGAGTCTTTATGGGCTTATTCTCTGCGCAGTGTGTTCTGTAAAGTGGCAAGTGACTGCTCAGATCTTTTAGGTTCAACACTGTCCTCTTGCTGTACAAACTTCTTGTAGGTTGCTGCTTAATGGTATACATGAACTATTTTTTGTTTTTATCGGGCATGCCTATAATTTTCCATTAACTTTGCATGCTTGTTAGAAGATTGATGAAATGAGATCTTCTTTTTCATATTTAAAATCCGTAGAATTCACATCTACTTGTTAAAATCATTCTTAAGAAAAAAGAGAGAATGGAATATACTGAATTCACATTTATCTTTTTCCCATATCTTCTCATTTTTACCGTAGAATGTCTCTTTTTCATTTCCTTATCATTTCTTAATAAATCCTCAAATAGCTTAATTTTATTTACTTTCTGTTCTATTTTTTTTTCCTCCAAAGAGCTATCGTTTATTTTTTTATTGGGTAGACAGACTAAATTGAATGTTAAGACCATAAGAGCACATTTATTGTTGTTATACGTGGGATTTTGCAATTATAGAAATTATTAGATTTTTAATATCTAAAACACGGGGAATTTTATAAAAGAACATAAAAGAGAGTGCATACAAGATGGACAAGTGACCCATCAGATATAACAGAAAATCAAGAACAGCAAAGAAATACCTACAGAAAAGACCCTCCAAGTGTCTAGGAATGGAAGCCCAAAAGGAAGTAAAATAAATTACTCTTATCGCAAGTAACGTCATATCTTCTTTCTCATAAATGTTTCTTTTATTTCTTTTCCACCAACTAAACAAAATGAGGCCAAAGCAGCTCATTTCCACCGTAGAATGGAGTTAAACAGCACTCTTATTATGCTTCATGAGCTACTCTATCTATCTTGATTAATTTGAAAATGATATTATGCATATTGATCTGTTATATATGTCAGCCCGTGTTTATAATATGTCCTATTCCATCTCAAATTTTATTCTTATTTGCACTTCCTTGATGTACTGTTTGATATTTAGCATTATTTACCTTTTTCCTTCAGGCAAATCTGACAATTCACCTGTTGTGGAGGGATTTGGCTCTTTTGTTATGGATATGTTCAGTGCTGGAAGTGACCTAGACCTATCTGTTAATTTCGGTAACATTGTGGGCAATTTTACTCGAGAGATGAAGATCAAAACCCTACGGAAGTTTGCTAAAAAATTTTATGCTCTTCAAAGTAATGTTGAACATATAAAATTAAGTATATCTTCTCATGATTAAACACCTTTTCGAGACATCCTGAGTTTAGAATCAGTCACATAAGAATTGTGAATCTTACACTTTTCTTTAGTTGCTGCTTCTACTCAAACTAAACTCCAGTATTCTAAATACCGTATCAGGAGTGTGACTTACTTTTGAGTTTTGACAATTATTTTATGTTGTACATGTAGTATTGACAATTATGTGTTTTTATATTGTAGGGGCAGGGCACGTTCTTGGTGTGCAAACAATTATGAATGCTAGGGTGCCAATTGTCAAATTTATTGATTGTGGAAGCGGGATTGAATGTGATTTATCAGTTGAGAACAGGGATGGCATTCAAAAATCCCAGATTATTCATATTATTTCTGGAATTGACAAAAGGTTTCAGAAGCTGAGCTTTCTGGTAATTGAAAGTACACCTGCACTTCTCATGCCTTAATTTTTACTGTTAGAGAAGTCGCGCCTAATTTTTTAGGGTTAAGATCGGGGGACACCTTTTTGACACACACTGAAACACACTGTTTAGACTGTTAAGAGGAAGTCACTTTTAACGGTTAAGTTTGCATCTTAAAATATGTTATTATATTGTGATTTAATTCAAGTACTACACATTGGATTTTAAAAAAGTTCCCAAAAACATTTAGTATTAATTTTCTCTTTCCTCTTTGTTCCTTATAAAAGAGAATAAAAATAAGATAAAAGTCACACCCATCCCTCCCTCCTTCATGAACTCATCATCCCAACTGTTGCATTCATTTGTTAAGCATTAGTACCGCCAACATAACATTATTAAAAAAATTATCGGATGAAAAATCCTTTGTCATTATTGCTGGGACATTAGATATCGGGCTCGTCCAATTTTTTAATTCAGATTATGTGGGGCTGGTCAATGAGTGGTTGGTAGCTGTGGGGTTTTGCTGGTCTTGATTGTAGATGACCTTGGTTAAGGTGGACCGAGGTTGATTTTGGTTGGGTTCGGTTAGGCCCATAGGTGTTGGCTGAATTGGGGTGGATCATTCAGCCGATGGGAGAGGCGAAATCTGGGGGGTATAGGGTAGGGGAAGGGTCTTCAGTGGGTTAGGACGAATGGGGAGTGTGGATGCTGTTAAGGAGGGGCCTCTTGTAGCTTTCATGTTTTAATTTTTTATTTTTTTTGGTCGGTTATAATTGGGAGGGAGCGAAGAGATAGGAGATAGAAGTATGAAAAAATAAATTTTCATGAAGCTTTTGTTAATTCCAATGGCTAATAATGGTATTAAACCAATAATCATAATATATTTTGGATGCAATCATAACCATTAAAAGCTAACCATGTAAAAGGTGTGTTTTAGTGTGTCAAAAATTGTTTCCATGGATCCTAACCCACAAAATTGTGTCAACAACTTTCCTTTACAGCTGGAAATTCAATCTTCTCCTCGCAATAAAATCTATGAAATTATAACCTCAAAATTTATAACATAAAAAGATGAAAAATTAAAAACCCAAAGTTTGCGAAGTTATTTACAGAACCCAACCCCTATTGTGCACCTTTCTATAGATAATACATTATATACATATAAACACACACACACACATAGTCCTCTTCCAATGAGGGATTCCTCATATAATCTTTTGCGAGGGACACCTTGTCCGGCTCATTACGTATTCAACAATCTGACTGTTTGTCCGTAGTCTCTGTCCATTGATCATCCTTGAAATTTTCGGATACATCGAAGACTGTTAAGACCTATATCTGCCTAAAAAGCTTTTTTGTATTCCACCTTAACCTACCCCAATTCCCTGGTTCGGATCCATTTCTTCGTACTATTGCCACACCCTAGGTAGGGGCTCTGCTTATTTTTCCTTATTGTTATGTCTGCCCTTGAAATAACTCTAAGATATGCCAAGAAAACACTTATCTATTGAGTTCTTGTCTTTTTAGGCCCACCAACACCCACCGGTCCCACCCCCCACCAACCACCACCACCACCAAAAATCCAACCGAAAAAAAAAGAAGAAGAAAATCAACAAGTATCAAAGAAAATTAACGTCTTGCCCAATCATACATCATCCAACCATTTAATATGATCTCTCAGCCTCAACTACGACAATAGCAAGTGCACCAGAAGGTGCAATGTGAAAGGACCATCCATACAAATTAAAGACTTGGTGAGCAATATATAAAATTTTGTGCCTCTTAACCAATTACCAACTAGTTTGGGATTAGATTTTCTAATTCTAGCACTGTATAGGAGCAGTCAATCCATGCTCAGATTCAATGGTTTCATGTGTTTGGATATATTTGATATAATTGATCCGTGTGTTTGGTTTGTGCCCCTCCATGGTGGTGTGTTGATAGAATCTCAAATTGGGAACTTATAAGCCATTTCCAATTTGATTTGCATTGGATTTCTTTCTTAAATTTTTAACAAGGGCCAATACTCTTGACTGCACAATATAAACACTGATTTGAAAGCTTGATCATTCAATCTCGAGAAAATTATTGGAAAAATAAAAATGCTCTTACAATAGTATGTTGATAGTCTTGTCTTCCTATTTATTTACGAAGGGCTCTTACAACACCATTAATAAAAGTAATAGGTTATTTTTAATATTTAGCATCCTAGACGCATGAAATGTGGGCATCTCTTTTTTTTCCCTCTGTTTCAGATGAAAGCCTGGCAAAAGCACATAATATCAATTGTCCTAAAGATCGAACTCTGAGTTCTCTAAGCATAGTACAATTGGTTGCTTTTCATCTGCAGGTAAAAATCAACTTGCCCATATTGCTTGGTAACATGCTTTATTTGTGTTATTTACGTTTGATTGTTTTGTGGTTTCACTCTTTAAGGTTTTATTGAAAGGGCGTCAAAATAATAATAATAATAAACATAAAGGGACCACAGAAATTGTAGTTTGGAATCGGGTATGCAGGAAAATGGGTAAGGAAGCTAAGAGACGAGAAAGTGAATGAAGATAAAAGATACTTATAGAAATTGAAGAGGTTTGGAGGGCATACGGAACAGGAAGGTAGTAAAAGAAGTCTAAGTAGATAGGTGAAGTGTTGATTCAAGAAAAAAGATAAGCTTACTAGATAATTAGCGAGCAGCATTGTGGGTACTAGATATAAGAATTGGGTGTATGCACCTTCTGACTGGAGAGAATCATGGTTATGTGGGATACAAGGATTTTCACAGTTTTGGAACCTGCCGATGGTTAGTTTTCAGCTTCAATTAGCATGAAAGTGCAGAATGGTGTTGACTGGTGGATGTCAGGGGTAGACCATCCTAGTAAGCTACGGGAGGGTAATTTTTGGGAAGAACTTGCTGGTCTTCATAGGCTTTGTGGTCAAAATTTACCCTATGAAGACCAATGAAGAACTTGCTGGTGGATGTCAGTGGACTTTCATGTTAATAAGCCTATGAAGAAACTGGAGGGTAAGTTCGGTGGTGCATGGGGAAAACTTTTAATTTGAGAAGATCAATTCAGAGTTTTAAAATGAGGGAAGAGTGGGAAGGATTATGAGGGATTCTGCATGATCTAAATTCGGACAATGCTGGATCTATGTGAGAATTACTCCCTTCAAATTTCCCAACAATGTTCATACGAAGCCCTAGAGTATCTACCAGTGCTGGAAGGTTTGTTTTTGTAGGAATTAAGAGCCGCCTTCTCATTTCCAATGTTATAGAGTGCCAGACTCTCCAAACTTAGCCTGGGCCATTTTCTTTTGAATAATGTTTTCGTAAAAAGCCAATTATTTTTCCTTATTCTTTATATCATCCTCCAATGTAGTTCATCACAAAATTACAATCTCTGTCATGTTTCTGTTCTTCCTTGTGTACCACCTTGTGAAACATCCTTGTACTTCCATCTCCATTTTTCCCACTCCTCTTTTTCTGTTTGCCTCTTAGTGTTTCCTTGAAACCACTTCTTCAAACTTTAACCTTAATCAGCTCTCTCTCTTGCCTTCCTCTGACAATTTCCCTCCATCCAACAATTGTAATTCTTTTATTCTGTCCTACACTTCTCTGTTCCAGTAACTCCAAAAACTTGTAAATTCCATTCTCTGATTCTTCCTTTTTTAAAGTTCAATTGGAGCTTTTGTCGTTACTATTTCGTCTAGATTATGTTATACTGGTTTTCCACAGATCTGACTGAAGAAGTGGCTGTTGAAGTCCTGCAGCTTAAGGCATTTGATGGCCAGCCGTTCTCTTCCTCAATTCCCTTTTTCGATAATAAGGATAAAGTACCTCCTATGTGTGGATGTTAGCTTGGGTTTTTGCGCAAGTAAAGGTTAATACCTGTGATATGCTTGGGAGTAAAAGGAGGATGTGAGGGACGAGGGGTGAACTACTTGTTAAAGATGTTGCATTTTCAGCTTCAGAGTTTAGGATAGTCCTTTTTCTGCAGTAATCAGATTCGAGTGATGCTTTCTTTAGCTTTATTGTTCAGTCTAATCATATATTGGATGCTCTATTTGTTTCTGTACTTGGTCATCTTAGTGGTACAATTCTGTTTCTAGCTCCATAGTTTCAATGAATATATTCTCCACTATATTGTACTTATTTTTCCATTTAATGAAATATTGTTACTTATAAAAATTAATTCTCCGTTGTCCTCCATTTAACCCTTTTTGTTCACACATTTCATAGTCAGCATCTAGGGTTGGTTTAGGCAGGAGTCATACAATGGCCATGTAAATTTCATTTAGTAACATTTATTTTCTTTAAATTTTCTGCAGACTCGAGACCCGCCAATAATACCCCCATTTTCTGCTTTGTTTGAAGGTGATAACTTCCGGTCACCCTCTATAGTGACAAAACCTGATTAATGAAGTTATTTTGTCACTCTTAGACTGATATTATCTGAAGAATCTGTTTTCAATGAAAATGATTTTAGGCTTCTATTAATAGAACTTCAGTGGTCTCACTTGGCAATCTTTTCATCATCTAAGATAAAGAGGGTACTAGAATTTTATTGAAAATCAATTGGGTCTTGCCTGTTAGTTGTTTATACCGTCACAACGTCCTTATTTGGCTAAACTCTTGACGTAGTAAACTAGTAACAAGGATTGTTCTTCTCTTATAAGAACTGTTAGTACAAAACACAATGATATAGCTATCGTTTTCTCAACAAGATTCGTGACGATAATGTTTCTACTGTCTCCGTTACTTTTCATGTGAACATTTCAAGTAAAATGAGATATAATGAGACAGATATGAAGAAAGGGTTAGTGGACTAGTAACATACATTGGCATAAGTAACTCAAATGAAGCCTTGGCATAACAATTCATGTGCTTGGTTTTATTGGGGAAAAAAGGGTAAGGAAAATGTAGTTAAAAGTTTGAATACATTTAAGTGTATAAAGTAATTGTTGGCGCGCTCCTAACGGCTTAAGCCTGTGGAATGGTGATAAATCAACAAACTTTATGTTGGCCTCAGAAAAGCAGTTTCTGAGGTGGAATCATTGCAATTGGATTTGCAAGAACCAAATATTAAATTGAATTTCACTTATTCAGTCTAGTAGTACCAAGAGATCCACATGTCAGGGTTAGATATACAATATTTATTGGCCCCATCTTAACAATTTGAAATTCTGGGAGCAATGATAAATTAATCAAGATGAATCCAAAAAACTGTAGTCAAATGAATTCAGCACTATTCCAAAGAATTGGCAAGTAAGTCAATCTTGTTTATAGTGTTTTTGGGAATAAAGAACATAAGCTTCTTCCCCATTGTTTGATTCAACATTCATCCTGAATTATAATTTTTTTATATTTCTGGTTCAAAGTTGTTACTTAGAAACAGTTCTTGGCATTTTCTGATCACTTCATTTATGATAGTTTGTTGCTTTGGAATGTTATAGATGGAACTGATCCTTTAATTGTGGGGAAGAGGGCGAAGAATTATTCAGAGTTTGGGAAAAGTAATAAAGAATCCCTTGCAGATCTTTTTGTTACTATCCTAGCGAAGGTAATTTCTATCAATAAGTTGATATTAAGAAAAAAATCTGGATTTTAATGTGCCAATTTTATTACGAAGGTAAGGCATGATGGATATGATTAATATGATTTTCTCTCATTAACTGAAGTATATAATAATGATTGGCACTATGCAGATAGCATCAGTTGAAAATCTTTGGGTGAAGGGTCTTTGTGCAAGCCTGTTTGAAGGATCTTGGACATCAAAATTATGGGACACACAATATAATGTTATAAGTGTAACTTCACGTGCCTCTTGTTCATTGAAACAAATTCTAGGTTATGTTTTTGTGCATCGTGTTGAATTGTGTATTAACTACATTCTCCGACAGGTTGAGGATTTCACAGATTCGTCTCAAAATGTTGCAAGGGCAGTAGGAAGAGAACAATTTAAAGAGATTTATGGATGCATACATTCTTCTTTTAGTCACCTTCTAGCCTTTTCTGATGGCCAAATCCAGGGACACAAGTTAGTGGATCTTTTGTTTGGTGCAGGATCGAGAACTATTCCAAGGCCCATCTATGCAAAAAGTAATGACCAAAGTGAAGCTAATGTTTCTCTTCCCCTTAATGGTCACCAGGCAAAGAGGATGCGGGTTAGCGAGCGTTGGACTGAAAAGCAGCCAGGGGAGGAAGGTTGGTTAGGAAAACAGCAAGCTCCAGGTTGGGGAACAGCACAGAAAGTAGAAGGTACAGAAGAAAGACAAGCAAATAATTTCGGAGGAAGCCAGCAACGCTATGGCGAAGGTACACAAAATTTATTTTCTCTGCTAGCTTCTTGTCAAGCTCCCATGGTTGCTCCGCTGGGTAGCATGTTGGGTGTCGGAGCATTGGTCAATGTAATTTCTCAACATATTGCGCTCATTTCTCATGGAAATCCCAAGTTTGCAGCAAATTCAGGTAATAGAGATGTTTTTTATGGCTCAAAAAACCTCGCTGCTGCTCCTGCAGTAGGCGGTATGATAGGTAGTCAAACAAATTATGTTGAATGTCTCCCACAATCTCCTTCTGTTTCCCATCAAAGCTTCCTAGGTTTTGATGGGTCACATCATCGAGGCTAGATTAACTTGCTCAAAGTTGACATAGATCATCACTGCGACTCCTCTGAACCAGAGATGGTATATTTCGCACTTGTAATCTCATTATGGAACTGCATGTGCGCAATATGCCCAAAGTGGCCATAGATTATCACCTTATCTCCTCTGATCCACAGATGGTATATTCATGTAATATCTATCGGATTATACTATTTTTAATACCAGATTATACTGTATCTGTCATATTGATCTGTGCTGTCTTGTTTTGGATACAATTGTATTCTTCAGGTTGTATGATATAATGGACAGAAAATTGTTGTATCAATATTCATATTGGAAGGTCGATTGAGTTTACCGTTTCATTGTAGGATTGGATTCAGTTATTTATTTGTTACTTTTAACATGAATGTAGGATTCGTTCATTTGGGTTTGGCAATTACACCACCAATTGGTTTTCTATGGGTTGTTAAAGATTTTAGCCGCAGGATGAGTTTGAACACTACTTAGAAGACGCATTTATTTGTATGGACGATCTCCCATCATTAGAAACGTGTCATAGAGGGGATTGAAATTTTAAATCTGCTTTTGGATTGACTTCACGTCTCAAGGAAGAACATCAAGTCAACTAAGAAAATCGATTGAATTAAATCATTTTTACAAGCTATAAACGGTAAGAGATGGATATGTCGTTTACAAGGACTGAAACTAAACGCTGGTGAGGGATGGGAGAAATGAAGTCGCTCCCTAAACCTATCCATGGCTATTTGACAATTGCACAGTTCACTAGTCAAAATTTCGAATAGAAAGCTAAAGAGATCTCGGCAGAATTGCACGAGCTATTTTACAATCATGAATGAGAAATTTTACAGTCCCAACAAAGCATGCCTCTGGTTTTCAACCTGGAAAAATGGGAGGAAAGAGGTCACTCTTTGACACTCTTTTAAGTGATGCGGTAATGCGATGCAACCACGAACTAAATGTGATGAAATTGTGATGAACAAACAGAGGTCACTCTTTGACACCCTCTTACGTATATTCCACTACTTAAAAATAGTCTTGCTGAAGAATTGTGATGAAATTAGGGGTTGAACCATCCTCATCCTTCTGCTTCCATTCCCCATTGCCTTGGATGTACCATGATACTTTAGGAGATAATGGCGTGTACAAATCTGCATATTTAAAATTCAACACAACTGAGAAAAAAAAATTCGTTCTATTAAATGCACACCACTGAGGCTTATGAAATTCCAAGCCCAACATACACATTCATGAAGCTGGAAAATCTGAATCATTCGTTATACTAGGAAGTAAGGCTGTGAAGTTTGGATGGTTCCTATATTCAGGAAATAGGGCTACCAAAAAAAAAAATAAGAATTTAGTAAAGATGGAAAAACTAACAGACTACAAGATCAAAATTTGATTTGAAAAAAACAATCCAGAATTATTCAACCTATAAAGACAACATCAACCACTTCAACAGAACCAAACAGAAAATTAAACTCTAGACAATAATAAAGAACAACCCTTCTAATTTTCCCACTGTTCAATCTCTTTCCATTCCTTTAACAGAATCCTCAAATAATCTATCCGCTTTGGTAGCCTCCAATTCCCACCATTTATTTAAAGTTTCCGTCCCTTTAATTTCCCAGAAATGTTATACTTTTCCATAAAATCGTTACCCATCTCTAGAGTCAAAGTTTTGTCCCAAGTATAATCCTTGGCAAGTCTATCCTTATCCAACGACTTCAGCTTAATAACCTAACCCAAATGAGTTTTAATTATCGGACTTAATAGAGAAATCTTCCCCAGGTTTAATCTCTTTGTTTGAAATCCTGTTGTCTCCTTCAAACACCATGAGTGGAACCTCTCAATATTTACTTCTCACCAGATGATATTTTTGTGAGTCCTTTCACCCAAGTGTTCATTACTATGCCCATATGTAATGGGTTAAAAAGAAAATGGGCAAACCCATAGGCATAAATGCACATCTCCATTTTAAGAATTTTAAAATGGGCCTCCCCATATGATCTTTGTTGTTACTTAGATTACACATATAATCTTCGGGCCTCTCCATCTGTCTTTGGTTTTTCTTTTGAAACGAGTAATTTTCTCCATCTCTAATAATATTCAAAGTTAATTATTATCCAATGTATAGCAGTTAACAACTAGTAATGATTAAGAACTGTAATAGTGTGTCAATACTGGTGGTATAGTCCTGCAACCATAAAGAGAACAAGTCTGAAATACGGTGTTGACTAAGAACTGTAATAGCAGTTAACAACTAGTAATGATTAAGAACTAGTAATGATTAACAACTAGTTAATTATTATCCAATGTATAGCAGTTAACAACTAGTAATGATTAAGAACTGTAATAGTGTGTCAATACTGGTGGTATAGTCCTGCAACCATAAAGAGAACAAGTCTGAAATACGGTGTTGACTGGGACTGTTGGCTGTGGGAACTGTAATCACAACACTGAGGATGGATCTTATGAAGTGTCCCACACTGGTTGAGCCAAGTGCCTAACAAAGCTATATATACCTATTGGGTCTCTCGAGCTTAAGACCTTATAACTATTAGGTTTCTGATCTCAAGATTCAAGACCAGACAATACAAGGGAAAGGTTTCAGAGATACAGAATGGAAAACACTGTTGTGACAAACAATACTCAATAAGACCTAAACACTTTCATTTTAGCACGCATGATTTTTGAAAAAAAAGAAGCAGTCTGATACAGAAGATACAAACCTGTAATTAAAGGTGGATCTGACTCTCTTGTACTATGAGTCCCAGATAACACAGTTATGAACCCACAAAGTTCAGATGCTATGCTGCTCGCACTTTGACCAGAATAATCCTAACAAAAGAGTAGACATTTTAGATTTAAAACATAATAGTTTCTCTCTCTCTCTCTCCCCCACGCACAAACCATGTTGATGTGATGATACCTTAAACATTATTGCACTGGCAAATATTGTAAAAGATGTGAACATAGCATAATAGATAGGAGAAACAAAGTATCCAATGCCTGCAACCACACCAGAGAGAGAAATGAGCCAGGTTCACACATTTCTGACCAAAACAAAAAATAAAATAATATGAGATAAAGTTTATGTACAGGGGAGGTAGGACAGACTGCTTTGATGTACCAATCTGATACAGAATATCTTCTGCTTAGGCTGTTAAGGATCCTCAAGTAACGGAGGAGATTGATCCTTAAGATCAGTGTTAATAGGAATCAATAGGATTCCTTACTTAGTCTGTAACTTACCTAGCTTGTATCTTACCTAATTAAGACTCTCTTAGTTCCTGTATAAATTAGTCACTGCTGTAAACTTATTCATTAAGTCAATACACAGAAAATTCCTATACCTTATATGATATCAGAGCAGTATAAGCTCCACCGAGCAACCCTAGGAAAAAAAAAAAAACCCTACGTCCATGGCCGCCCAACCCACTGCTGCTGCCGCCACTGTTAACCCCCCTCCTCCACCACCCACCGACACAATCCCTACCCTCCCCTCCCTCATCACCATCAACACCACTGCCCAACTGCCCGTCAAACTCACCGCCGCCACCTTCTTTCCCTGGCGCGCCCAATTACATGCTCTCCTCCACAGCTATGACCTTATGGGCTACGTGGATGGCACCCACCCTTGCCCTCCTACCACAGAACCAGCCCAGCGTGCTTTCTGGTTCCGTCAGGACCAGCTCCTCCTCCACGCCATCTTGGCGTCTGTATCACCGCAGGTGATGACCCTTATTGCTGCAGCAAAGACCTCCGCCAATGCCTGGGGTAATCTCAGCCGCCTATATGCTAGCAAGGCTCGAGCCCGTGTCCTTGGTCTTAAGGAACGGCTCACCCCCCTTATACAGAATGGAAGACCTGTCTCTAACTACCTCTAGGAGGTTCGCATCCTCGCTGATGAACTGGCCGCCATCGACACTCCACTTTCTGATGACGACCTACTCCTACATGTTTTGAACGGTGTGGGCTCAGAGTTCAAGGACAATGATGCTGCTGTCCAGTCCAGGGACAGCTCTGTTTCTTTCGAGAACCTGCAAGGCCACATTCTTTTATAAGAAACGAAAGCTTAATTACTATGTAAAACTGCAATAGAGATAGAGTGAAATCACATCCTTTTCATAAAGTAGCCCTCCATAAATGGAAGCCTAGAAATGAAATTTATACCACAGCATTTCTTCCTCCTCCTCACCCCTAAATATCCTCCCATTTTTTTCCAATAACACTTAACAAACACAAAACCATCATAACGAACCTACCTAGGACTTCTCCCTTCTTCCCTCAAAAAAGGAAACTTGTTCCTTCACAGAATGACTCGTCGGTACATTATGTGGAATAACCAAGCTCAAAACCTTCCCTTAACAACCTCTTTTCTACTTAGAAGTATAAGCAAAATTAGGAAGTTGAGCTTGAAGAGCAGCTTACGTAGTCACTTTAAAGTTTAAAGGATTAAATGTCTGCAATTTGAGGAAAAATATGTGACTTACAATTACGGAAAAATGAAAAGAGGACTACATGAACTGTAACTTGGTCATTTAAGAGGCTTACCAAGGGATATTTTTACAAAAATTAGACTAGAAGTTCGGAGGAAGAGGAAAATATAACTTCGTCTTCAAATAGACTCTGAGGAAGGAAACATCTTATAATATTGAAGGAAGGTCGACAAGATTACATAGAGCTGAAGATATTCAGATTCATCGTGAGGTATGATGAAGAAGATATCTCTTGAGAAGATTTTTCATTTGGGTGTTTGTGCTCATGATATGTTATGACTCAAACATCTAACTTTGTGACTGTTTTTAAAAGCAAAACATAGGAATGTTAACAGTTATTTGGGTTATGGCATATCTTGATCCTGATTATGATCATTATTTTTATTATTATTGTAATGGTGACTACGGTATTTTATTCAAGATGGTGGTGTTAGAATAACATTACACAACAGTGCGATGTTGTCTAACCAAAACTCAAACCTCAAGAAGTCGTTCTGTAATTTATTAAACTGCAGGGCTTAATCGGAAAACGCATTATACCTGAAAGGGTGTTTGCGTAATTTCTGTGGGAAATATAATTTTAAATCAAAACAGATAAATACACCAATTGAGCACCAATTCTTCACTTATTGAAGTTAATATATAATCTAAAAAACATTCAAAATGTCTTCAAAATGTCATTTGCCTATAATTACCATCCGTCCATCTAAAGTTATGGTGCATTTCTAACTAATTTAGCTTCAATCTATTGGTGTTTTGAAGTTCGTCATCCAGGCAGGCACACACTTATCTGAGAAATAAGTACTTTACAAAACAATAAATATGTTTCCCTCGATTTGGTTTATCAAACCGTTAGAAGGGATTTTGGTCATTCTTCGAATAAAGGCGCAGGCGTGCCACCACCCGGCCACCAAATGGTCTGAATGGAATTGTAAATATTGGGTGCGCCCCTAAGGTCGACTTCTAACCTTATGATTGTGCGGCCAAGCAAGGAACCTCCTCTCGGCCTGAGTTCTTTCACTCCCTCGGGATCGAGGGTGTTTAGGCTTTGAACTTGTATATATTTATATTTTTTTATTATGTAAACGAAGTGCAAGTGCAATAATTAAATTGAGTAAGAAAATTAACTATGCTTGAAGAAAATAAACTTAAACGTAAATGTAATAAATTGATACTTAAAAGAAAAGCAATAATTAAAATTAAAGACAAGAATAATAAACTAAAATTAACGAAACAATTAATTGAAGTTATTAAATGAACGCTAATGAACAAACTTGAATCAAAATAAAGATTAAATAAAAATGAACTTGAATTTAAAACAAAATAATTGAAAGAATTCTGAATAATAAACTTACTCTAGAAAAATGAAGAATTTGACTAACTAGAACTCGAATATGAAAATCTAGTCTAAGGATTGAAAAGGTGCAAGATAAGAGTAAACTTGTGTGTTGATGTTGATGTTTTTTCTCTTCTTCACCTTGGCTATTTATAGGGTTTAGCCAACCTACGAATTGGCCATGCTTGGCCTCCACCCTGACTTGAAAACCTTCCAAGTTGAGCCACTCGAAATCCTTCCAAATTTGATCCTCCTGCAATCCTTCCAAATCGAGACCACCTAAAATCTTTCCAAGTCAAGCCACCCAAAATCTTTCCAAGTCAAGTTGATATCGAAATACTTGATTGAGATTTGACCGAAACCTTCTTTTCCGGGAAGATTCTAGGTTGATATTATCTAGCTTGATTTGTTTCCTTCCAAATGAAAAACTAAGGTCGGGTGAAGCTTGACGAGAACCCAGCCCACACCCATTTCTCTTTCAAACTTTGGGTCGGGTCAAAAGAGTAACACTAAAACCCAACCCCAATTTGATTGAGTGTCATTAGACCATTTAGTGGCCACCACTTTACTTATTGGTCTGAGCCATACGACTTGGCCAACAATCAAACCACATGGTTGAACCGACCAAAAAATTTTACTAAAGTCGACCAGCCAAAAACGTTTATCAAGGTCGACCCGGTCAAGAAATCAATTACCCAAGCTTGCCATGTGACCCGGTTGACAGAAAATTCTTATACATTTTTTATATATTTTTTTTATATACTTGTATATGTATAAAACAAAAACAAAAACCATATTGCCACAAAAGTGGCGTGGCTTTGGGGACAATTCCAATCTTGGCAAATATATATATATATATATATATATATATATATATATAAGCTGTTGATGCAGAAATCGTCCGGATCTGTGAAACTCCTTCTCGATCCCTACACACAAGAATGAAAATCAAATGGGGTTAAGGTTGAATCCCGGGGGGTGGTTCAACCGAAAACGCTCCGATGCTTAAGTTAGTTTTATGTGAGAGAATAATCTGACAGAGTGTTTGCAGAAATTTTTTATTACCTTTAGAAGTGAAATGTAATCTTCTATTTATAGTGAAACCTTGAGGATCACCGGAGCGTCTGATTGGTTGAAGGGAAAAATATTAAATAAGTGATTGTACCGAGTGTAATCACCTATTTAATAATGAATAAATAATTCGCTGAGAAGTTAATCATCGACATTGATCTGATTAATTAATATATTTAGTTGGTAAATATATTAAATTAATGCGGAGACCGTTACATGTCGATGTCGATATTACCAAGGGTAATATCGGCATTATGAGAATTGTTGTCCACGTGGCGGCTCCTGAATATTCCGGTAATTTATGGCTCCACAAATGCCCCCACATCGCTTAGGAATTCATGGAATCCTAAGGGATGTAGTCTCCTTGTGGTTCCAGTAAATCACGTCTCAATATTTCGTATAGGAGTAGGACTCCTCTTTCCCGAATGTAGCTGGAGATTGACTTTGATTTTGTCCCAAAAGAAATTCTTTTTTGGGCTTGTTCTCTTATTTTTAGTTGATCTTCAAGGCCCAATTAACTAGTAAGGTTTGTGTAATTTTCTTTATTTAAATGAGAGTATGTAGCTCTCATTTTTTTTATAAAGAAACTTAAACCCTACTTGTGGTTTAGGACTGAAGGGATTTGTAGGATATTTTCAATCTGCTTTGGTGATTGAACTCGGCGCTACCATTTGTTGAGATCTATTAAGGTTTTTTTATAAAGAAACTTAAACCCTACTTGTGGTTTAGGACTGAAGGGATTTGTAGGATATTTTCAATCTGCTTTGGTGATTGAACTCGGCGCTACCATTTGTTGAGATCTATTAAGGTCATGTGGGCGGGAGGAAATATTGCATGCTCGCTGGAGAAAACATTAGCGCAGGGTGCGCTGGGGATGTTTGCAGTCCCCGTGGCTAGAGAAAATTTTGCAGCAAAACATGGGGGCCCAGGGAGCAAGTGGACTGGTGGATGACTACAGATGGTTGGTGCGCGGGTGAGCAATCGACGATGGGCACGACGTGCGTGAGGCAGGCATGGTTACCTGCAGACGACAGCGAGGCCCTTGCGCGCAGAAGATGTTGGACGGTTGCTATGGCTGGGAGGAGACAGCTGCAGGCTAATGGCTGGCGTCGGCTTGGCGAGGCGAGGAGCGTGCAGACATCTGCGCGAGGTAAGGCAGGAGGAGATTGCGGGAAGCAGGGGAGCGCATAAAAGGCTCAGAGAGAATTGTGCCAGACGTCCTCCATGGGTGCGTGTGCTAGGCGGGAGAGATGGAAGCAAACGACTGGGAATTGGGACATGCAGGAAGATGGGGCAGACAGCAGGGCCTGCACGTGGAGCGACAGTCGCCTGCTTGCTGTGGCAAACTGAGAGCAGAGGATTGTATGGAGAGCTGCAGGCGCAAGTGGATGGAGTGTGCGGCGCGATTCCTCCAGTTTTTTTTTTTTTTTTTTATTAGCTCCTGCCTTCCAATTGTACAAACATATATAAATATATCTTATCTTTTTGCTAGCGCCATCAGACGCTGCTTTGCTTTTGTATAACTATGAAATATATATATATATATATATATATATATTATTTTAACATATATAAATATATTATTTTTATATATATTTTACATGTTATTTTCTTTTATTCAGCTTTGATCTTTTGCAGATTCTGGGAGCTATGGACGTCTGATTGCGACGATTCAAGCGGTGGTGCGTTCTACTCTTCGAGACGGTCATTTCAAGATGTATGAAGGCATACTTCTGGTGTAGTCTTGAAGACCTCATTTTGTGTAGTACCATTTAGTGGCATGTCCAGGACTTATTGGAGCTTCCGACTTCAAGAGATGATGGACTTGGCACCAAGGCGCTTCTCCAGTTGACATGCTTATGATGGTTTGTGAAAAGAATAGCTTGGCGCGCTGACGGACCCATCATCTTCAAGTGTGAGCGGAGCTAACATCAAGGCCTTCAACGGGAAGGTGCAGCAGAGTGAGATGCGAGGTGCGACGCGAGGTGCAGCAAAGTGCAAGGCGCGAGGTGCAGCAAAGTGCAAGGTGCGAGGTGCAGCAGTGTGCAAGGCGCTAGGTGCAGCAGTGTGCGGTTCGAGGTGCATCAGAGTGGGAGTAAGGTACATCGGAGTGTGACGCGAGGTGCAGCAGAGTGCAACGCGAGGTGCAGTAGAGTGCAATGCGAGGCATGATACAACTACTAGGCGAGGCGTGCTGCAAATGCGAGGCGAGGTGCAGAGTGCAAGCCGATGTGCAATAGAGTGCAAGACGAGGTGCATCAGAGTGCCAAGTGCGAGGCGATGCATGGTGCAACTATAAGGCGAGGTGTAACAGAGTGCAAAGCGATGTGCAGCAGAGTGCGAAACAATGTATGGTGCAACTACAAGGTTAGGTGTGCAAGTGCGAGGCGTGGAGTCCCATCACTCTGAGTGCGAGGTGTCACAACCCAGCATGAGGCTTTTTGCAGCTACAAGACAATGTGTGTTGTAGCTACAAGGCGAGATGTGCTTCATCTTCGAAGCAAAGCTTCCCATGACGCGAGGCAAAGTGCATGTGGTGCCATGAAGTAGCTGAAGCTTTCCAAGGAGTTGCATTCGATGACGGATGACCTTCCAGAGATTTGATCTTCAAGACCTTGTTAAGCTCCGAATGGGGTGTAGCAAGGCAGAACATAGAATGGAGGATCGATCATGCCCCCTGCAAAGCTCGAGACGTCTTAAATCATCACCTAATTAAAGGAAGAGAGCTTGAAGATGCCATCGTCTAGACGCTGAAGCCAAGTGGCGTGACACATGACACCAAACCATTGTTTCGTCTTGGAGTTGAAAGTCAAGCTGCTTTGTAGCCATCGCCGAGTTAAACAGTGGTGAAGTCAATTTTGTTAAGCCAACTATGCCAAGTAGGCGATGTTGAGGAGGTTTCCCCCATTGTTTGAAGAAGGTCATGGACGATGTGTCACTGGAAGTCCACGATGGGATGATCGAAGGCCTCCAAGGCTTGCTCATAGGTAGATGGAGAGACTCTGAGGTCGTGCCGGTCCTGATGATGAGCTTCATGATTCTTCTTGGCTCGTCGCTTGATCTCAGCATTGAATAAATGTTTGAGCATCCAAATTGTGAATTGCCAACTTCTTTAATTTTCATTAATAGAAGCCTTCCATTTTTTTTTTGAGTCTTTTGTGATTTTCGGCAGATTTGACCTTTGTGTACAAAAATGTTTTCGGGGAACGCGTCACAACTTGGAATTGAGTGAGATCAATGGAGTTAGAAAGCTGACTTTCATAGCTTTCTAAATCCGTCGACCTCATGTCAGGGTGATCAAAATTCAGTGGTCTATGACTGAATGAATCTCGTACTCGTGTGCTGGTACGTGCAGTTGACCTTCGTGTACAAAAACGTTCGCTGGGAATTCGTCACAACTCGGAATTGAGTGAGATCAATGGCGTTGGAAATCTGACTTCCGTATCTTTTTAGGGCCATCAAGTTCATGTTAGGGTGAGCAAAATTGAGTGATTTATGATCGAATGAATCTCGATCTCGTGCACTGAAATGCAGAATTGGACTTCGCATGTTAAAACATTTGCCCACTGTTTGTCATGGCCTGGTGGTTGCCCCTCTTGGTGGGGTTGGAAGCGTTTTTGTAGTAACTTTCCGACTCCAACAAGTCAAGTTCTTGGATGGTTTCATGTGCCTCGCTGGGACAAGCCTTGAACACTTCGCGTGGTGAAGTCGTGGTGTGGTCCGCATGGTGAAGACTTGTTGTGCTTTGTGTGGCAAAAACTTTGAGTTCTTCGCATGGGGAAGGCTTGAAGTGCTTCTCGGGGCGAAGAATTAGAGTGTTTCATGGGGCGAAGGCTTAGAGTGCTTCACGTGGCGAAGGCTTGGAATGCTTCTCATGGCGGAGACTCGGGTGCTTTGCATGGCAAAGGCTTGAAGTGCTTCACGTGGCGAAGACTTGGGGTGCTTCGCGGGACGAAGGCTTAGAGTGCTTCGCGTGACGAAGGATTGGAGTGCTTCGCGTGGCGAAGGCTTGGAGTGCTTCGCATGGTAAAGACTCGGGTGCTTTGCATGGCAAAGGCTTGGAGTGCTTCACGTGGCGAAGACTTGGGGTGCTTCGCGGGACGAAGGCTTGGAGTCCTTCGCATGGAGAAGGCTTGGAGTACTTCGCATGGCGAAGGCTTGAAGTGCTTCATGGGGCGAAGACTTAGAGTGCTTCGCGGGGCGAAGGCTTAGAGTGCTTCGTGTGGCGAAGGCTTGAAGTGCTTCGCATGGCGAAGGCTTGGAGTGCTTCGCGTGGCGAAGGCGTAGAGTGCTTTGCGTGGCGAAGGCGTAGAGTGCTTCACGTGGCGAAGGCTTAGAGTTCTTCGCATGGCAAAGGCTTGGAGTGCTTCACGTGGCGAAGGCTTAGAGTGCTTCGCATGGCGAAGGCTTGAAGTGCTTCGCGGGGCGAAAACTTAGAGTGCTTCGCGGGGCGAAGGTTTAGAGTGCTTCGCGGGACGAAGGCTTGAAGTGCTTCGCGTGGCGAAGGCTTGAAGTGCTTCGCATGACGAAGGCTCGGAGTGCTTCACATGGCGAAGACTTAGAGTACTTCGCATGACGAAGTCTTTGAAGTGTTTCGGGTGGTGAAGGCCTAGTGCTTTCTAAACAAAAGCGTAGGCGATAAGACAATTTCATTAGACGTTGAAATAAAATATCTTTAATCTTATTGAAAGATGCTATGTGAGAAAAGTAGACACTGAACCAAATTTTAACCACAAAATTTGTGTCTTCGATGATGACTTGGTCACTGATTCAGTTTCTTGGTTGTTCCCTGCAACTTGGACTCGGCAATGATGGTGTCCACGCGGATCATCTTTTGTGCGGGTTCTTGGGGGTCTTTGTTTCTGAGATGCTCCGTTGCCTTTTTTCTGACGTACTCGGTGCAGTGTCCTTCCTTCAAGAGATCTTGGAGGTATCTTTCGAAAGTCTAGCAAGAGCTTATGCCGTGTCCATAACAATTGTGATAGGCACACCATTTTGTCTTGTCGGCCCTCTCCTGGTTGCCTTTGACGGGAGCTGGTCTTTCGAACCACGTTTTTTCCTTTATCTGATTGTATATTTGAAGGAAAGGTATCGAAAACTGTGTGTTTGGCTTTGCACCCGCAAACGTGTTGGATGACGGATTCCCTTTGCGCTTATTGGCTTTCTTGACTGAGTTCCCACAGTGGGCATCATCCCCTGGCTGCGCAAACACCTTTGTGGGATTCCCTCCATCTTCCACATGGTTGGTGGCATGTGTGGTGTTTTTCTCGTCTTCCCAGCATGCATGTCGCTCTGCTAGGGACAACATCTTAGTGAGACTTCGGGCGTTACTCATGACGATGTCTCTGTAGAGCTGCCTCTCCCGCGGTAGGCCTTGTTTGAACGCCATGGCTGCGACGAGGTCGCTGCATCCCGTGATACGGGATTTTTCTTCGCAATACCTCCTGATGTATTGCCGCAAGGTTTCTTTGGATCTCTTTCGGACGGTGAAGAGATGGTCGTCCTTGACTTCGACGGTGCGGAGCTGTGAGTACTCCTTCACGAAGGCAAGGGCCAATTCCTCGAAAGAAGCGATTGATCTCCGGGGGAGATGGTTGAACCACGTCGTCGCTTGACCTTCCAGCGAGGCTTGGAAAACTTTGCACATGAGCACGTTGTTGTGCCTGCGAGGTACCATGACCCCCCGATAATAGTTGATGTGTTTTACCGGGTCGGAGGAGGTTCCCTTGTATTGATTGAAGTTAGGAGTTGAAAACCGTTGCGGGAACGGCTCCTCCTCAATGTCCTTCACGAATGGTGAAGATGATGACGTCTGAATTTGGCGCCAAAGGTCATCTTCCAAGTCTCCGTCTCGCTGAACTCCCTGGAGGCGTCGATCCAGCATCCTTCGAACGTCCTCAGCGTGCAAAGGTTCTTTGTGACGGGGGTTTCCCCGCCGGGTCGAATCGCTTCGACTCCCTTGAGTTCATGTGGGCTTGGTTCTCGAGCTTGCTGGCGAGTAAGTCCCGTCCTCCTCGCTGCGGCCATCTGAGCGGGTGCGTGACGCACGTGAGACTGCTTGTTTCCGTCGGCTACCGCTTGGGTACTCGATGCGCGAAAGTGCTCTGGGGCGTCCTCCGAGTCGTTCTCGGGCTGATGGCCTCAGTAGATCATGTCCTCTTGCTCTGGGCGTGCTGCTTTCTTCCCCCGAGTCGCTCAGCGACGTGTCTCGGGACATTGTCTAGCAGCGGACATGTTCCTTTCCAGCACGTTTTGGGACGTCCGTTAGCGTCTTGCGAGGTTCATTGCCATTTTCGGAGGTTCTGGATGTCCCGATGTCCCCTAACAGCTGTTGCAGGAGCTCCGATTGGGCCCGAACCTGGTTGCTCAACTGCTCGACCTGCTGTCTAAGTCCGAGTCGCGGAGGTGATCCCCTAGGTGCTTGCTCGTGACGAGTAGCACGTTGGGGCGTACGTCGCGCGCCTTCAGACTGATGTGACGAACCATGTCCCCCCGGTTCTTAGGTTCTGGCCTGCGGGTTGCGCAGGGCGTCCAAGTGCCTCCTTAGGTCCAAGTCGGCATGGAGCTGATTTGGGACTCTCAGAGATGCTTCTCCTGCCAGCAGACCGTCCGTTTTTTGAAAAAACGTTGCGCTTGTCCCCGTTGCAGGTGGGGGGTTCACGGTAGCAGCGGCCATGGGGAACGTTCCAAAACTGAACATAGGTGTCCAATCTGGCCTTCCGAATGGTAGGTGAATTGACTTGTGGCGCGGGCCGTGCAGGAGACGGGAAAGTGATTCCTCCGGAATCGTTGGGAGAGGTTCACCCACGGCAGCGATCGCCGCAACAGATGAGGCAGTCCCAGAGGCTCGTGTGGATCGGCGTGTTCTGGCCATGTGAAGAATGAAAAGTGTCGAAAGTGTGATGATTGAGTTTTTTCAAGGAAAAACTAAAGAGCACGCTTTGAGTATTTCTCAAATCGGCTCTCAATGAAAGCACCAGTTGTTGATGCAGAAATCGTCCGGATCTGTGAAACTCCTTCTCGATCCCTACACACAAGAATGAAAATCAAACGGGGTTAAGGTTGAATCCCGGGGGGTGGTTCAACCGAAAACGCTCTGATGCTTAAGTCAGTTTTCTGTGAGAGAATAATCTGACAGAGTGTTTGCAGAAATTTTTGATTACCTTTAGAAAAACGCTCTGATGCTTAAGTCAGTTTTCTGTGAGAGAATAATCTGACAGAGTGTTTGCAGAAATTTTTGATTACCTTTATAAGTGAAATGTGGTCTTCTATTTATAGTGAAACCTTGAGGGTCACCGGAGCGTCTGATTGGTTGAAGGGAAAAATATTAAATAAGTGATTGTACCGAGTGTAATCACCTATTTAATAATGAATAAATAATTCGTTGGGAAGTTATTTATCATCGACATTGATCTGATTAATTAATATATTTAGCTGGTAAATATATTAAATTAATGCGGAGACCGTTACATGTCGATGTCGATATTACCAAGGGTAATATCGGCATTATGAGAATTGTTGTCCACGTGGCAGCTCCTGAATATTCCGATAATTTATAGCTCCACATAAGCAAAAGCCATTACTGCCACAAAGTGGCGTGTGGCTTTGGAGACAATTCACATGACAATTCAAAGGGTTGTACATATATATATATATAAAACATTTTGCCACAAAGGTGGCGTGTGAATTTGGGACAATTCAAGTCTTTTGAATTGTCAATGACACATATATATAAAAAAAACAAGAAAAACACTCTGCCACCCACTCTGCCACAAATGTGGCGTGTGGCTTCTTTTGAATCATCAATGATATATATATGTACATAATAAAGCAAGGGGTTGGCTGATGGATTGAGAGTTTATGAATTAAATACAACCATCATTTTTCTGGCCTTAACCATTTCTCCCTTTGCAAGCCAAATCCCACGCATCCAACAAATCCAGCCAGCCTTTTAAATATATCTAGCCAAAATCTCCATTACTTTCCACCCGAAAACATAAATAAAGAGAAGGAAAAATCTCATTCCTTCCACCCAAAATCCACACAAATCCGGTCGAAAATACTTTTTGCTTCATATATCGGGTAAGTGGGAAGGATTCACACCACCACCAAACAAAAAGGAAGCAAATCTATGTTTAGATAGTGATGGTAATGGTGTTGGTGATGGGGTAAGCCTTTCAAAACATAGATTTGCTCGAAACCACAGCCAAAATGAAGCCTTTCAAATTGCTCGAGTACATTTGCTTTATTTCTTGAATTATTAATTAATTTTTTTTTTGGGGGGTTGATTTTGAATTTGAATATACAGCTTATAGTGGAAGCAGGGAGTAGTAGGCCGAAGCCAGAACAGGTAAAGGGCCAGTGATAGTGATGGTGATGGTGATGGTGTTGGGGTTGGGGTTGGGAGTGGAAGACGGAGCGTGACCCGGAGCTTGAGCCGGAGCGATACTCATTCTACAATTCAGATTTACAGATTGGGGTAAGGAGGAACCCTCGAATGGAATTTCAGGAATTGAATTAGTACGCCAATTAGGAATCTAGATGCTACAGTGTTTATTTAGTTATTTCTGGCTGGCTGGCTTCATAGAGAGAGAGAGAGAGAGTAGTGTGAGTCCGTTTTGTTTGTTGGATGGATCAGATGTAATTAAATTTATATTTGGGAAATTTCGAAATACAAGAGAGAAAGATGGCGCAATTTCTCACCTGCCAATCAGTCCTCCGCCCAACCCCTCCCCCTCCCGCTCCCCCTTGGTGTCATTAATGTGAACTCAGAAAGCTTTGCTATCGCTTCCTCTTTTCTGTTGATAACCTTTTGCACAACATTTTTTTTCATCTTACACGTTTAAATACGGTTATAAAGGGCCTTTAATAACTTATTTTAAAGAGTGAATTTAGAAAATGAAAATATAAGATACAATAATTTATATATATATTTTATAAAACAATAAATTGATATTTTATGAATTTTAAGGATATAATTTATAAATTAAAAACATAAAATGTATAGAATATTAAATAAGACGATAAAAGACCACCACAATATTAGCATACTCATCACCACCATCATTACCACTATTTGCCGCCGCCGTCACATGATTGCCGCCACTATCCCAATTCCATCGCATCTACGACCACACCACCACCACTCCAACCATAACTATCTCTCTCCAACATCTCCACCCAATTACACCACTAATATCTCCACCTTCATTGTTACCGTCATCACCACCTCATATCCACCACTACCCATCCCATCCACCCCATCATTAACATATTCACCCCACCACACCACCACTGCCTCCACCTCCACCACCATTGCCACCCACCACTACCATCGTCTCCACCATACCATCTCCCTACCACTACCAACGCCACTCCCACCACAACCGCCATTGCCACCACATTCACCACTGTCGCCACTCCATCACCAATACCTCTACTCCACCACACCACCATTACCTCCACCTCTACTGTCGTTGTTACCCCACCACACCATCGCAACCATCGATGCCGCTCCCACCACCACCCATCACTACCGCCACCACCACCATTACTACCTTCACCACCACTGCTACTTTCTCCACCACTGCCACCACCACCACCAATTCCCCACCTTTACTATCACCCCTTCCCCACCATTACTGCCACAAGTCACCAACACCTCCACCCTCATCAAACATCACTACATCCACTTCCACAACCATTGCCACCACCACCTCTGACGCCACTCCCACCACCACCGTTGATGTTGCTCTCATCACTTCTATCTCCACCGTATCGTACCTCTATTCCACCAGTACCTCCACCACCACCTTGTTATCCTATCATCCCTCGACAACCAAAACCTATGATGTCATACCCATCCTTACCATCTCAACCACCACCTTTGATAGGACCCAACCCTAATTTCATGAAAACTCAGACTCGTCATGCTGCTGTCTGTCAACTCTTATCAAATAAGGGATAATAAACCAAATCAAAATCACCCTTTCGGGGTTACCGCCCACGTCCAACCCATTAACTCCGTCAAGTAATGGAACCTACTGACCCGACCTCGTTCGTGTCTTAATCCTCGTATTTCAATTGTTAAAAGTGATATGAATTCTTAATTCATCAAATAATATAAATAACAAATTAAAGAAAAATCTAAAATTAATATCAAATATACACGAACCATATAATTAGGCCATTTAACAATAAATCATCATAGCATAGTAAAACCATTTTGCATAATCAATTTTTAATAAAACAAATCAATATACTATATATCCCTTATTTAATCAAGTTTCCACAACCTTTTTATCACCAAAATTACCATGAAAACATAATAATACCAACATAATCTTAAGCTTAATTTCTCATAAATTTTCCATGGATTATTCAATTTTATAAAATTAACTCATTACTTTGAACAACCAAAACCATACCCAAACGATGTCCAATTAACATGGAAATTACACCATTAAATTGTTGACTGTTTCTCAAGATGACGTGGCAGGCGCCCCCACGCTCCACCAAAAACGGTTGCGCGTGGGCCTCATGCGCGATCACTATTCATCTTCTTCCTCACAGTATCAGGCCTATTTTCCTATAAAAAGGGTCGGACGACCCACGACTATGACCCGAGTATAACTTCTATTTCCCACGACCATTTTTCTTGTTCAAACTACCTAAGAACTTCTAAACACACCCAGAAAGATCTTTGTGATGTTAACATCCAAAAACCTTACCTCAAAATTGTAGTTTGAGCTTCAACCTTGGCGACCATGGCGTCCTAGAGTTACCCAACGCTTTTTCCACGTCCAAAACTCATCGTTCTTATCTCTATAACGTCATACGAGCTCCAGAAAGCTTACCGGAACAATTGGTTCTATGTTTCATGGTCCAAAACGAAAAACCCAAAGAAAACTTAACGGTTCCAAGGTTTTCGTTCACCGTTTCTCCTTCTTTTCTCACTGTTTCCATCACCGTTCTCTTCCTCCTTCTTCCTATTATAATCTCTCTGAGTCTTTTCTCTTTTCCTCTTTCTTTTCCATTCTTTGTTTTTCATGTTTTGCTTGCATCACGTTTTTCTTCTTTGTTTTCGACCCTCTCCACCCGAATGGAATAAAACACACAGAACACACACACACACACACACACACACACACACACACACACACACACACACACACACACACACACACACACACACACACACATTTATATAGAACTAGGCCTGTGTGAGAGAGATTTGGGAGGAAAACTGAAGAAAGATGAAAAAAGTTCTAGAAACTACTAGGCATTTCACTAAAAATTACCAAAATGCCCTTTATTGAAGTAATAAATGTCTCAACCGTCGATTACTCGTTATCCAATCACCAAGTGATGCATGTCCTTTCTCGTAACCTATCAACTAGGAAAGTAGTGGGTCTTCTGTTAGTACGGGCACTGGTGTGGTGCCAACCTAAGGTTCTCTTACGGTTAAGTTAGTAACTTTATTCGTAAGAGGAAACGGTAAATAGTAATTATGAAAGAGTAATAGTGAATAGTAAATATTTGTTACCTTTATTGGGAAATGTGTACCCCCCTTATGTATGAGTAAGTGAGATGTTCAATTCCCATAGTTTCGATGTGGGACAAATGCTCCTCGATTTGCGTGCTAACATGTGTTACGCAAATCGAGGGTAGAGAGGTTTCCACGTGTCAGCTCGTCTTGGGCCCAGTATCGGGGCTATGTAAGTATTGTGGGCTTGGGCCTTGTTCAGTGTCTGGGCTTTAGGTATATGGTCCAGTGAGTCTGGTCAGATATGGTGCCAATAGAAGTCCCCCAAGTTCTTGACTGAGGTGGAACTTCTCGGTTGGGGACTTGTCTCATTCTCAGACTTGGTGGGGAGTTTACTTGTAGTCACCCAAGTCCCTTGGCGAGAGAGCCCACCGAGCTCGGCTTGGTCATGTGAAAGGAGTGGCATGTGGTCAGCGAGCCGGAGAAGGTAACTAGGCGGAGGCATCCTGGTCGATCGCTGGAGAGAGTGGCTAGGCAGAGGCATCTAGGTCGGTCACCAAAGAAGGTGGCTCGGTAGCGTTACCTTGAGTGATCGCCTGAGATATGGACTCGGTGGAGGCACCTTAGTTAGTTGCGAGAAGGGGCTCGATATCTAATGAAGGGCCCAGATTCTTGGTTGAGGGTGAGTACTGAGCAGTGTACGTGGCTCGGCGAGGTCCGGACAGATCGATCAGACGGGCAGTATCGTTTGTGGTGAAGAGGGCAGTGGGAGAGACGGTTGGTATCCCTCGGCTATATTTGGGACACACGTCAGTCGGATATGTGTGAATCGTAACACGTCGGCCACTGAGGGAAGTGACGCCTCGAAGTCCATGTCGAGCTCTATAAATAGTGGGGCATCTCAAACGATTTCCTCACTTGTGTTTTTTGAGAATTTGGGCGAAGTGTTGTCAAAGTGAAAAGCGATTTCCGATCAGCTCTCGGTGACGGTGCTCACGGTGGTACGATTTCCGATCTAGAATTCTGTCGTGAAATAACATGGTAAGCATCAAGTTCCTTGAGTTTTGTAGATTAAATGTAGTGAATGACGAAGAACTGAGCATGAACTTGATGAAGTTTGTGGCCAGATCTTTTGAGATCCAGGTTGGTCTCTAAGTTGTGTTTCTCCCAATTTTCTTATAGATGTCCGAGGATAGTAACTCGGGGTGGAGAGGAGGTTCTACGACTCAGGGGTCGGCTAGTCATCAGATAGTAGCGTGAAGGTTCTCATTCCCGTTCCTGGGAGTGAGGACGAGGCCAGCTCGACCAATGTTGAAAATAGGATGCAGCTAGGCCATAAGGTGGCTGGGAATTCTGGTCAAAAGGATGAGCCAATAACGGAGGTGAAAGTAGCCGACCGCACGGGCGATGGCAGTATCATAGTAGACGTCGGGACGATAGTGAAGGTAGGTGGGTCCAAGGCACTGAAGTTAACAAATGGTCGGCAGAAAGGGTTGGTGCGGATGACCAAGGGGAAGTTGTCCAGTGATGGGTCGATGTTGGATGCGGTGCCAATAGAACGAGCTGCCTTCACCGTGGATGAAAAGGTGAATAAGGAGACCGAGAAGGGTCTGATGAAGATGAGGATAAAGTTTGGGGTGCCAGAGTCGGTGATCACTCGGTTACCGACAAAGGATAAAAGATTGAGTAACTCCCCGGCTGGTATGGCGTTGTTCTACACCGAGATGATGCACCACGGGGTGAGGCTGCCGCTACATCCTTGGTTGTGGCGGATGGTGAAGAAAATGGGGGTAGCACTCGGTTAGCTCAATCCCAATTTCTGGATTGTGTTTTGCTCCCTCTACAGGGCCTTCAATTGGGTCAAGAAATTGCAGCCGACCTACACTCAGCTCACGTACCTGTATGAGTTTGGGTTCCAACAATAGAGCAACGGGTGGGTCTTCATGCGACACTGCAAGAAGAGAAAGCGAGGCAAGTTCATGCTCGACCTACCAACCTCCCAGAAGTCGTACAAGATAAAGTTTTGCCTGATCGATGGGAATTGGGAGGGGGATATCGAGAGGGATCTTATACCGAGCAAGTTCCAGATGAAAGGTGTTTATCTGGTGTGGTGTTGTAGTATAGGAAAACCGTGTTGTATTATGTTTTTGTCCAAGTTTCCATGTTTATATTGACTCGTTTCTCGGTGTACAGGTTTGTTTCCCCCCGAGGAGAAAGCAATGGAAGAGAAGGAAATAGTCCAGATAGTGAGGGCGAGCTTAGAAAACTTGGAACGGAACTGATACGTCCTTCGGCTGCCAGGTTTTCAGCATAAGGCTGAGCTAATCGACACCAACGAGAGTAAGTCTGTTTGACCGAGTGGGTTGTGTTTAGTTTGTGTTTTCCCTGCTGACCTATTCTCGGTGATGAAGTTCAGAAGCACCTCGTTACCAGGATTTACAATGTCAGGGCCCACCCCTAATCCCCGGGGATTAAGGGCTAAACCCCGCTCCCGTCTAACTTACGCATGACACAAGGGCCAAACAGACGTCTAACCTCTGTGTGACACGTAAGTCGGACAAGGGATTTTTTTTTTCGATCCGACCGTCCAAAAACTTCCAAACTTCTCAGAGTGCGCAGAGTCTACTGTGGATTGTGCGTGTGATGTCTCCATCTCTCTCGACCGACAGCCCGCGCCATAACAACCTGGAGGGTATCGAAAAACACGAAAAGACTGTGACTGGACAAAATAAAGTTTAAGTTCAATAAAACAATTATCAGAAAACACATACATTTATACCCTCCGTTTTAAAAACCAATGCATGCATATCTAGTTCATGTCGCAAAACCATACACATTTTCTTTTTCTCAAATCCCAGGCCTCATCCCAAAACCACCAAAATCATTATAGTCAACGAAAATCATTTCATCCGGGCCACTGCCCAAAATATCATCATCAAGTCTCAGTGAAAAACCAAACACATTTAAAGCCACATTCTCATCCATCGAACCTGCTGGATCTATCCGAGTCTTTAAACTCAATAACCAGGCCTCAATAATCCGAGTCTTTAAACTCCTGAGTCTTTAAACTCAACAGGCCTATGAGGGAAATATCAATATATCCGAGTCTTTAAACTCCTGAGTCTTTAAACTCAATCCGGGTCTTTAAACCCAATCCGGGCCCGTCGTCCGTAAGCCATAATATCCGGGTCTTTAAACCCAATAACCAGATCCAGCAAATCCAATCAAAACCATTTGAAAACCATTTCTAAATCCATGTCCAAACCCGAATCCGAAATCACCGGTCTGAAGCCCTTCCGGCATACAGAACCATCATTTCGAACCCAAATCCAGAACTCATATCCATCATCCCTTCCAAATTCAAGTCCGCAACATTATTCCGTAAGCTGGCATCCGGAATAACCATTCCGAACCCAAACTCGGAAACATTTTCAAGTCCCGAATCGAATCCTGAATCATCATCCGGAAATCCGATTCCAAAACCCGAAACCACGTTTCTCAAAACCACTTTTGAATTGGGCTTCATGTAAGGACCCGTCCCGAATATCGGGATTGAATATTAATTAATTATGATTTAGAATGACTAATCGGGGATTAGTTGAGTGAAATCGGACGAATTGTACAAAATGACCGTTTTGCCCCTAGTGTGGGTAAAATGTTGACTTTTAGTTTGGGCGGTCAAACGGACTTTGACCGATGACTGTGACGTAGTTCGGGACGTCACGAGTTCATAGACAGGTGGCACGTTCGATTCCGACATTCGAGGTGAAAGTTATGGCGTTCGGAAGTTGAGGGGTATTTTGGTAATTTGGCTAATAGGGTGGCCGAATGTTGACTTTTGACCCAGGAAGTCCAATGGACGAGGGCCAAGGACCGTTATGTAGGTCTCGTCGATGCGAATCCAACGACAAGCGGCATGCCGAAATCGGAGATTCGACGACGAAGTTATGGTCACGGGAACGGACTCGATTAACCGAACGAACCGGGATTAAAATAATATTTTAATATGAACAGTACCCGGTGACTGAACACACTTGGATGAGTGACAAGTGTCACTCATCCCTTAAATTCATGCATAAAACCAGGATCCTTGTTTTGGGGAAAACATAATTATTATGTTTTATTAATTAATTAAACTAAATTATTCTTAATTCCTCCATTAATCCTCTTTGTTCTTCAAACCATGCAAATTGGGGGAATCAGAATTGAGAGAATTGGGCTCTCTTCCACAGCCGATTTTGAGTGAGAATTGTGAGATTTGTGGGACTGATTGAACTGGGAAAACATGAGGGATCAATTGAGAGCTGAGGAACTGGAATTCGGATTTTAGAAAATTTGGGGGGAAATTCGAATTGGGAGATTTGAGCCGTGAAGAGTGAAATTGAAGCTCGAGTTAGCTTCCTGAGGTCTGTAAATGTCGATCCACATCAAGAACGGAAGAAATCGAGGCCCAATTGGCTCTGAACTGGGTCTGGTAACAGTGTGCAATTTCGAGCTTGAGTCTTGGAGTTTGAGGCTTGGATTGATGCAATTGAGTTGGGGAAAGTGTTTTACGGAGTCCATTGAAGCTTCTGGTTGCATTAATTGAAGGAAATCGTGTGACATTGAAGGATTTCTGATGATGAACAGTGTTCGGGATGTTCTTCGAACGATCACCTTTGATCTTGAGATTTAAGGTAGGTTTTGGTGAAATTATCATTAAATAGAAACTAACTGAATGCTCAATTGTTGAAATTGGTATCGAATTGATAGGATTGGAACCGGGTCGTCTCGCGGGTTAAATGACTCGTTTTACAGACAAACGGGTGAGGAAGACAGTACTGTAGCAGGCGCGTGGGTTTCACGCGCAGCCACTTTGCGCGGCGCGTGAGGGCGCGTACGGCCTAGTTTCAAGGTGAGGTCAACATGACTTTTGATCCTCTCATTGTAACGAACATTTTGACACTGGTTTCGAGGAAATCGGATATCGATTCGTTAATGTTCCGCGTATCCGAAGTTTTGTTTTACGTTAAAAATACGTATTTAAATTCCGTAAAAATTGGGGAAAATTATATGAAGTATTTTGAGATGTTAGTAACCCTCTATAATGATTTTGGACAGGAGTTGTGATTTCCAGATTTTACGGAAAAACGTGCAAGCTCGGAAACGGACCGTTTTGGACGGTATGTGTGAGTGGACTTTTGGTTTTCTAACCGTGATGCATGCATATATGATTTAAATGCCTTATTATATGATTTTATATGCTTTGGCATGATTGGCGTTTTAATCCGGTAATTTCTCAGTTTTATGATTATTATATTATTATTTTGGGCACGATTTTCGAGAAATTACGAAATTTGGTGAAAATGATGTCTGGACTTGGTTTATGAGTCCGGGATTGAAATTGATTGAAAATAATGTTTGGACTCGGATTATTGAGTCATGGATTGAAAAATGATGTGGTGACTCGGGAATGAGTCAAGGGTCAATTTCGTGGATTTACGTGAAAATGGCAACGGAGGTTGCAACGCATGGATTTGCGTGAAAATGATATTTTGGGCATGAGAACCCAAGTGAATAGTGATTTTGACTCGGATTTGGAGTCACTTGTGAATTTGTGAAATTAATGATTTATTGTGATTTTATGATTATTTTAATCAGTCTCTCGGACACGTTTTACGAGGAACATGCAAATGATGTTTTGGGCTAGGCCCGGAGTTTAAATGATTTCTAAAATGATATTTTGACTTTGTTGGTGAGTCAATGATGATTTCCGGATTATTTTATTGATTTAAAATGTGATTTTAACGGTTTATGTGTAAATGGTATTTTGGGCTTTGAGACCCAGTCGGAAATGCTCTTGACTTTGTATGAAGTCAAGATTTGATTGAAATGTTTTGGGATGTAATTCCCGAGATGGTTTTCATTGTGATTATGATATTCCCAGACGGTCGGAGCTTGGGGGGGGATTACCCAGACGACCGGAGCTTGGGGGATGTGATTGTAGGATCGGAAGTTGATCCTATGGTAGTCAGCTTCTCGGATGAGACTGAGCCTGGATGTACCACTCGGATGGGTCTGAGCCTGGGGATGTGTTCGCCCAGAGGTGACTGAGCCCGAGGGGGTTGAGCCCAGAGGTGTCTGTTCCCGAGAGTGACTGGATATTGGCCTACGCGTAGTGCAGCACTTGTGAGTAGTGCAGATGTGATTTGTGATATTTGATGCACTTGTGAGTAGTACAGATGTGATTGTGATAGTTTGTGCACTTGTGAGTAGTGCGGATTGATTGGACTGATATATTTATTGTGCACTTGTGATTAGTGCTGATTGATGTTGTTTGTGATGAAGTATTGGTATTGAGTACGAGTTTTTGGTATTTGTGGCCAGGTGATTATGTTTTCACATGTTTGGCCTGAGAGCCGGGATTTGATGTTTTATAACATGAACTGATTTGGTGAACATGAGTTTTATGGACCATGGGTAAATATGTTTTGATTTTATCGGTCCACTTTTCATACCTGAATGATTTCATACTATTACTCATGTTTTACGATATGCATGCAAGTTTGTGAAAACTAGAGGGTAAGATTGTATTTTTGGTAAATGTTTTTATAAGAGGTCATGTTTGTCCACTCACACCTTTTCTGTTTTGTGACCCTCCAGGCCGTGGTACGACGTTCGGGACTGATCGTGAGGCAGTGGCAGCAGCAGAAATCAGCGCAAACATCCCTTGTCTGGCAAGCACTGAAGGGTAGTTTCAGGCCCTTAGTTGACTTGTCAGACGGGAGCAAGACCGGGCACGGTTTTTGACGTCCAGTTGGGACGGGTCCTGTCACTTCAAGCCCAAAAAAACTTTTTTGAAATCCTTTTTACTTTGTTTGAAATCAATTTGTTTTTCAAATCCCGCAATCAAATCATTAAAACCAGGTTCAAATCATGATATTTATCAAACCTCGTAAAACGTGAAAAACTGTACTTTCTTCGAGAAACGTGCAAAACCGTAAACCGTCACAGTCATAAATCAAATCATAGAATCACGTATGAAAACATATTAAAACATGCATGTATGCATCAAGAGGTAGAAAGCAAAGTCCACTCACAGACCATTCCGACATTGTCTCGATACGCGCGCACCTACGCCGGTCCCGGCCAGTTGGCTATTCTCGGCTTCCTCGAACCTGTCCAAATTCCATAACGAGGTTACTACCTACTTCACAAAAATCCTACTCAAATCCCAAAACTTTCATGAACTTCTAAGCGTACTTTAAACGGGACCCTAGACCTTCGCTCCCGCAAAACTAACCCGAAACAACGTCCGATAGGCCCGAAACCTAGTCCAATAGATTCGTTATCACATTTAGACTTAAAACCACGTTGGAAGTTTCCTCAGAATCCTCCCCACGCGCCCCCACGCGCCGCCCAAAGTGGCCGCGCGTGGGCCTCAAGCGCCTGCACCAGTGCACTGTTCATCGTCTTCTTCGATGGGCAGACCGGTCTGAACTGGCGTACCCGGTTCTCTGCCATCCCTCCATCATTTTCAACTGTTTTCTTTGCCTTTAACTTCGTCCTAGCCTAATTACTTTATTCCCCACCTGAAACCTCAACATCGAAGTCCCTAGCTCGTCAACTTCAAACTTGAAGAAATTTACCCGAAACCCCTGTTTCAGTTCCCGGCCACCCAGACACTCCCCCGTCACGGAAACCACCTTAGACGACTCCTAGGAACCTCCTGAGTCTAACACCACCCACCAAATCCCTCGACTCAGTCCCAAAAGCCACGACTTTTGGATTAAGTAAAACGGGAAAAACAGAGCACTCAGAGAAAATCAAAGGGCTTACCTGCTTATCGACAGCCACCGTGCTTGCCACCGCGTCCTACGGCGTTCACAGAGTCACCCTAGCCTCCTTCTCAGCCTTGCTTGGATCAAAACACCGCAAGACCACCATCATCTACCTCGACACCTCTCTGTTTCCCAGAGAAATCGAACCTCACACCCACAGCAATACTTGCACGATTTTCACTCTCAATCCAGTCACCAGCTCCCTTCTTTTCTCTGTCACTCTCTCCAATCCACAAAACCTCACACACTCACTGAATCAATCAAGAACTCTCACTTTTTCCTCTACCTGTTTTTCTGTTCTTCGAACCCAAATGCACGGTTCAAAATCGTGCAAGTTATACTCGTGCACACTAAAACCTTCCTAGAAGCCTCTAGGTCTCCCCCACGGGTCCCCTTCTCTATGGACAGCACACAAATATCCAATCCCACAAAGCCAATTGGGCCTTATCTGACTGGCCCTAAGGAGAAAAGACCAAAATGCCCCTAGAGTCAAAATTACCATTTTGCCCTTCAACTTCCTAGACCCATATCTAATCCGTCTGACGTCCGATGACAGCGTGCCGCCTGTCGTTGTACTCAGGACGTCGAGACCTATCTAACGGTCCTCGGTCTACGTGAAAATCAAAATTCCAATAAAAAGTCAACATTTTCTTCTATTTAGCCAAAATTACGATAACGCCCCTAACCTTCCGAACGTCATAACTTCCTCCTCGGATGTCGGAATCAGGCGTGCCACCTGTCTACGGATTCGTGACGTCCCGAATTACATCACGGTCATCGGTTAATACCCTATCGACCACCCAAACTAAAAGTTAACATTTTTCCCAAACCAAGGGCAAAATCGTCATTCTACGTTAACGGACCTATCGTAACCAACTAACCACCGATTAAGCTGACTAATCCCATCTTAATCACTGTCTTAACCCTAATTTTTGGGGCGGGTCCTTACATACAAGGACTATTTGTCACTCAAGATAAAGGTAGATCAAATTGAGAAGGAGTCGGCATCACTCGTGAAGGCGGCTCAACGTTGAGCAAATGCTGAAGAAGAAGAGGGAAAGATCGGACAACGGGCAAGACGAGCCGTCCGAGCACCCGAAGCAAGATCGGGTACCAAAGCCAAAGCTGAAGATCCCAGCTTGGACTCCAAAGAAGGCACAAGTGCAGGTCAAGAGTGAGCGGGTGCTTTCCTTCGACCTGAGACGGGTAAAGGTACGGATGGAGGCTGAGGCCATCTTGGCAGCCCAGGTGACAATCGGTGGGGAAAGAACCATGCTGACCCCAGACTTTGCGCCTCCCTCGTCCCCCCCTCAGCTAGACATGAGGATACTCGAGATGTTGAAGAGGAACGAAGATGTGAACCTTGGGATGTTCACCAAGAACGAGTCAGCTGGTGAGTCTTTCGACCTTTAGGTGACCCTCTATTGCCCGAGGTAGATGATGACGTTGCTGAATGACATCTATCAAAGGGCCTCCATCCTATTGAACGATCTGGCGACGGTGAAATGTAAGACGTCCAACGAGAAGATGGAGAAGGCATTCATGCTGCTTAGAAATGTAAGTGGAATTTTTGTGTCAAGGTCGATTTATTGACTGAGTGTGTGTTGGTCTAATCATGAGTTAGGTATAGGATCTCGATGAGGTCTATCTTCAGTTTTTCATTGCTCAATAAAGGGTTGTCTCGGCCAGGAAGAACAAGGAGAAGCTCAAGAAAAGCAAGAAGAGTTGGCACCTAAGCTTCGGGAGGCCGACAAGGCTATCAAGCTTGCCTTCGACCTGTCGTGGTAGCTGGAAGCCGAGAGACGCATAGTGCAGGAGGCGATGGATTCCAAGGAGGAAATGAGGGACGAGCTCCAGGCGAAGGTTTATGCGGACGAGAAGGACCAAGTGCGGCATCTGAAGGTATTTTGTCCAGTGAAGGCGGCTAGGGAGACCGACCTTGCAAAAGCCCGGGAGCAGGCGGTGGCCGAGTTCAAAGTGTCCGAGGAGATGGAAAAGATCAAGAACAGCTATGCCACCAACTACGAGGAGGAGTTCTTCAAGAACTTGTTCTGCAACAATCCTAGGTTTTCAATCTGCACACCCTAGCTCGGTCAAGATATAATTGCTGACATGTTCGAGGACGAGTAGGGTGATGAAAGGGACAACACCGAGGGTGTAGAGGATGATTAGGAGTTGGAGCAGCGGAAGGTGCAACCGAAGACAGATCAGCAGGGTCCTTCGAAAGGGCCAGATGAGCAGACGGAGTCTCCGCCACAAACCGAGAGGCCAGAGATGGAGGAGCTAGTTTAGGGAGTAGGCCTTATGCCGTGTTTTTTTTTCAGGCATAGTTTATGGGATGGCTGAGGGCCTTGTTTTTGTAAAGCTCTTATAGACTGAGCATAAAAATTCTTCATTAATGGAATTATTTTTCAATCATGAAAGTTTCTTAAGTCGTATGTGTTAACCGATCCGTAGATGTAGGTTGAATGTTGGTGTAATTTGAGTAAGTCTGTAGGGTTGTACACCGACTCGAATGTTTGAGTCAAATAGCAAGTGCCGGGGTGTAGGTCGAGTAGATCGTACCCCGACTCGTATGTTTAAGTCAAAGTGTGGGTGTAAGCCGAGTTAGGTTATGTACATCAACTCGAATTGTTTGAGTCAAATATCAAGTGTTGAGGTGTAGGCCGAGTAAGACCATACCCCGACTCGTATGTTTGAGTCAAAGTGTGGGTGTAAGCCGAGTAGGGTTGTGTACACTAACTCGAATGTTTGAGTCAAATAGCAAGTGTTGGGGTGTAGGCCGAGTAAGACCATACCCCGACTCGTATGTTTGAGTCAAAGTGTGGGTGTAAGCCGAGTAGGGCTATGTACACCAACTCGAATGTGTGAGTCAAATAGGAAGTGTTGGGGTGTAGGCCGAGTAAGACCATACCCTGACTCATATATTCAAGTCAAAGTGTGGGTGTAAGCTGAGTAGGGCTGTGTACACCGACTTGAATGTTTGAGTCAAATAGAAAGTGTTGGGGTGTAGGCCGAGTAAGACCATACCCCGACTCATATGTTTGAGTCCAAGTGTGGGTGTAAGCCGAGTAGGGCTGTGTAGACCGACTCGAATTGTTGAGTCAAATATCAAGTGTTGGGGTGTAGGCTGATTAAGACCATACCCCGACTCGTATACTTGAGTCAAAGTGTAGGTGAAAGCCGAGTAAGTCTGTGTACACCGACTTGAATATTTAAGTCAAATAGAAAGTGTTAGGGTGTAGGCCGAGTAAGACCATACCCCAACTCGTATGTTTGAGTCAAAGTGTGGGTGTAAGCCAAGTAGAGTTGTGTACACTGAATCAAATGTTTGAGTCTGTATGTGATGTTTTTGTTGATTGTACATGCATTGTGTAGTAAAAATACTCATCATTGATAATGCAAGCCAAAGTTGGCGAATTACAACAAGCCATAAGAGGAAAAATACAAAGTTAAAGGAAGAATTTCTTCAAGTGATTGGTATGCCATGGGTGGCTGAGTCGCCTACTGTCAGGACCGGTCCCAAATCCCCTTGGATTAACGTGGGACACGTCTGATCCCGTCTGACACGAAGTTTCAGACCAGGGAAAATTCCATCTCTAGCCCTCGCCGGGGCTATCAGAGTGCGTCAGGATTGTAGAAGGAGGGGAGTGATGTCTCGTCTCTACTACAGCCCGCATCCGCGGTCAACCTGAAGGGCATTAAAACATTAAAAGTCGTGAGTGAACAAAAATAATATTTTATTAAAAACCTTTTCGTATAAAGACATTTATGCCCTACATAAATACATACGCATGCATTCAAAACCTTTTATCAAACATTCATAAAAACACTTGAAAACATTCTCAAAACCTTTCAAGGGTTCATGTCCGGCCCCATAAACCGTCATGACCCATAAATCCAATTGGGTCCCCGACCCGAAATCACAACTCAAAAACCATCAATCAAAACATGGGAACTCAGCCCCAAATCATGTCACGTGGGTCTCAGCCCAAAACCATTCTCAAACATTGAATACGGGGTCTCGCCCCAAATCACTTTCTAAAACATGGAACACAGGGTCTTCGCCCGTAAATCTCTTTCTGTAAACCACATACGTATCGAAATACATATAACCCATCCGCGGCACTTCCGAGAAGATGCCAACTCGAGGCACACAACCCCAAGGGAACACATACCCGATAAATGTCACGATAAATCTCAATAATAGTGTGCACACTACTCGGGGTCTCACTCCGAGTCTTCTCCCAGGAATCTCCATCTGGGAGGCTCAATCACTGGATCTAGTCCACACATCTCTCCGGAATCTGGTCTGGGACCACAACAATACAAGTAACCACCACTCTTGGAACGGGATCCCTATGGGGATACCCACTCTGGTCTGTGGATCGTGACTCTCCAGGTCGACGCTGGAGGAGACCATATAATCAATATGGAGGGTTCATTCATTTCAATTCTTTTCTTTCTTTCTCAAATCACTTTTCAATTGGGTCTCATACCCGATTCATCTCAACAGGATTCCTTGAATCCGATTCAAATCACTTTCACAAGCCTCGACCTAAATCCTCAGTTCAATAGGGTCTCATGCCCGATTCTCATTTCATAAACCGAACTGGGACTCAAGCCCGATATCACAACCAACTGGGCCCTCAGCCTGAAACCATAAAGCAATAGGACCTCACGTCCGATTTAACAACTAACGGGGCCTTAAGCCCGATATCTCAACCAAATGGGTCTCAAGCCCGATATCATAAATCAATGGGGCATCAAGCCCGATAGTACCACTAACTGGGCCTCAAACCCGAATCGTAAACCAACTGGACCCTCGGTTCGATCGTATGGCTCAAATGGACCCTCGGTCCGATTCATCGTCAATTCAAATGGACTCCAAGTCCGAGAGTTTGTAAATCAATTGGGTCTCATGCCTAAGTTCGTGTTTCTAAATCCGAAATCCATTTATGAAACCCTCGTTGAAAACCTAGAACGTATATGCATCGTATGAAACCGGAAATCTCGAAATACGTGCAAATACGTAAATCCTAGGCTACCACAAACAAATGCACTCATCGCATCACAAAACATACATTAAAATACTTATAAAATATTTATGCATGCAACGAATTCATAAAACAAGTCCACTCACAGACCGTCCGAAGCCGCGCCTCGATACGCGTGCCATAATCGTCTCCCGGGTCAAACGTCACCTCCGGAATTCCCGAACCTGTCCAAATTCATTTAGAGGGTTACTAATAGCCTTATTAACCTCTCATTGAAGTCCCATAATTTTTCTGATTTTCTAACTATTTTTAAAACCGACCTTAAACCTTCGGACGTCCCGAACTATATCGAAACGATGTTCGATTGACACGAAACCTATCACAAAATGTTTGTTACATCGAATAAATGATTTTGTATGTTGGAACCACCCCCAAAAGAGGGGCCATGCGCTCACACGCGCTCCAAGAGTGGCCTGCGCGTGGTCCTTAAGCACCAGCACTGTTCCTGCACCCGTAACCTCCAGCGGCCGGTCCGAACCAGCCGGCCCGGTTCTGTCCTGCAACTGAACCGGCGTGACCGGTCCAGACCTCCTTCTCCCTCATTTTGGTCCGTCTTCGAGCCAAATCAATCCTATAATTTCTATTTTGATCCTAGGAGTTAGTTTGGATGATCAAATCCACCTAAAACCCCTAAAAACCCACGGTTCAATTTTTAACCTCACTGTTCGATTTTCCAAAACCTCCCCATAGGTTTCTCAACGTCCAAACTCCCTCAACACCTTCCTAACACACTCCTAGCAACCTATTTAGTTCATGAAAACCATCCAAATCGACCCATAATAACAGAAATTGAAGATGGATTGAAAATGGTTTTAACCGATACCTCGATAGGTTTCATGGCCGCTGTGCACGGTGGTCTGCGACCTTGCCACAACCATCAACGGCTCAGTCTTCTCTCTCAGTTTTCTTCATGGTTCAAGCTCTATGGAAGGGTTGGATTGGTTTAAGGGAGGGTGAGATCGGGTTTTGGTTAGGAAAAGGAAAATGGGAGAAATGGATCGATGCAATTGGAAGGGGAGATGCATGAATGAAAATGAATGGCCAGTGGATGAGTGACACTTGTCACTCATCCATTGGGCCACTGAAAAATCCCTGGGCCCCACCTAATTCCACTTGCCTCGAAAAACGTGTTAATGTGAATAGTACTTCATAACTTCCATGAACCGTAACTTCTCCGTCGAACGTCCGAATTCGACGTGCCGCCTGTCTACGGATTCATATCGTTCCGATCTACGTAACAGTCTTTGGCCCTCGGCCATTGGACCTCTCGGCCAAAAAGGCAACTTTTAGCCTAAATTACCAAAATGCCCTTGGGCTTCCGAACGTCATAACTTCCTCCTCAAACGTCGGAATCAAGCATGCCGCCTGTCTATGAACTCGTGACGTCACGTAATACGTCACAATCATTGGCCAAAGTCCATTTGACAGCCTGAACGAAAAGTCAACGATTCACCCATTCTAGGGGTAAAATCGTCATTTAGCCCAAACGCCCGCTAATCCTCGTCTAATCTCCGATTAGCCTTGCCAATCCGTCATTAACTCTTAATTAATCCCGTTAATTCGGGACGGGTCATCACAAACTTCCGCCCTTAAAGAATTTCGTCCTCGAAATTCAAATCGACCCGATTCCACAACCAAACTGTGGAATCCATCCATGTTCCTCGAATCAGATCGCTGCACCCACACGAGAATACTTGTGTAGTAGTACACGTCTGACACACATACCGTACTCATCGTTATCGTTCTCGGTACATACCATCATCTGAGCCTCCAAATCTCCAATTCACTCTCGAGAATTACACGTCTGCTCGGGTGTCTCACAGGAGACAAACATGTCGACACTTGTCGATCACGCCTGTCACACACTTTGACAGGTCAACAATAACATACTGACATTAAAAATGGCTTTTCAGTCTGACACACTAACACATTCCATCTGACAGTCGTCAAGCTGAAAACGCATCCCCACTAAGGGCTATCACATCTAAGCTGGCGTCCTGCTCAGCATCGGATCGGGCAACATCCTACATATCCTGCCATCACAATGGCACAAATCCCATCTCTTAGGTCATCCTCAGACCTATGCCCATACTGACCCTAACTACTCGTACGAATCAGCTCTCTCAAATTCCTATACCCAAAACTGACTCTCAGAAGAGTCCCATCAATCCACATCGATCTGAACGCATCGGATATCTATCCATCCATTACCCTCACAGGTCACATCCGTCGTGACCAGCCAGCAACTCCCGGCTCCACTATGCTTCACTGCGCTACTCTGACCTCGACTCGCTCTCGAGTCCTCGCATCGTATCTCACATCACCCAGCGATACTACTTGTTATCTAGACTCAGGTGAGTCTCCAAACTGTCACTATCGGACCCATTCCGATCGCCACTCATGTCCATCTAGGACTCTATCCAAACTACAACGTACTCGTACTCTCGGGCACTCTCAACCCGACATACCGATTGACCGTAGTCCATCCCATCATCTAACGTGCACAATACTCCGATGCCCCCACATCATATCAACATCGGGGCGTCACCCGACCTACTCAAGGACTGCACTCTGGCAACGTCCAACCACACACTATTGTCTGCACGCCAACTATTGTCCGGAACCCAACCGTCCGTCACCAGGCGAACATCAAATCCACCACCTCGGACACTCACTCGTCACATCTTGTGACACCAAATACCATCTACTCGTCAAGTTAACCAAATTGACTCACATCCTAGGTGTTCAGTTCTACACCCTCTTTGAACTCCTAGCGGTCACATCACTCCTCGTCGTCCCACCTAGGGAAGAATCAAGGAGAATCCAAGATAATGACATCAAAATTTATTCAATGTCATCATCCGGCACTCAACACTATCTGCTACAGCGTCACACTTAGTGACCTCGGAATACTCATCACCAATACGGAATCAAACACTCTTCTCATCGTCTCCATTACAACTTCTCTTGATTCCGTAGTTCCAATCACGTTGGAAACATGCTTCTTTTCCATTTATTGAACTCACTCATCACAAGAGTATTCCACGTCCTATGGGCAAACAAGTGCCATGTCCCCAACTCCGGAGGTATGGTCAACCGTAGTCAACCAATACCATTTACCAATGGACTCTCACGTCCACAACCCACTCGGACAACATCCACGTGCCCGTAAACTCCAACTCGCCTATCCGGTTACTACCGTATATGCACATCCAAAAGGATGTCAAGTCATCCTAATCTGATGTACCGCTCAGCTGAAGAGTCACAACAGACTTCTGCTGTGATCTGTAGCCAAATCTCTGCATACTACCAAATCCGAAAAACCGACCCATACGTCATAAGACGTCACTTACGTCATCCATTTGTACCTGGATCTCATGTTTCAAAAGTTACAACTTATGAGTACACCCTCGCGACTCAATCTCGCAGCACTGGGGGAACTAGTCTCCATTACTGGGGAAACTGATCTCCAACACAAGGGAAACTAATCTCCATCACTGAGGAAACTGGTCTCCATCACTGAGGAAACTAATCTCCAACACTGGCGAAACTGGTCTCCATACCAAGTACTCTCTTACCTCGAACTGATCCACTCGGGATCCTCTATGTCCCACTCTTAACAACCAAATTCACTGGAGTATGGCAAGTATGCCAACCTCCACCTCAACATCACAATCTGCGATCGGACTCAGCCATCACCGAGTCGGATCCAGAATCACTACTCGTACTGTGCGTCCCTCACGAACCTCGTATCACCGTCATGACTGACGAATCCTATCGCCACAATCGTCACGGCAACTTGAGTCTCTCCAACTTAATAAGACTCAACTACGTCCATCGATAGCAGTATCTGCCACCACCTCGTGCAGACCAAACTCACAAACACTCTGCTATCGAGACTCCCAAACCATGCGGTGGACTCACCGCCAGTACAAACCACTCCACACGCAATATCTACCGATCGGTCCACCTCTAGATCCGATCACAAGTACCACACTCCTGGTAACTTGTCCAAAAAATCACCTACTAAGGTTATCACAAACCCGACTGCCCGTTGTAGCCCTACCATCCTAACCGATCCCTCGATCTCGACTCCGAAGAGTCGTCATACTCTAATACTGGTACCAAACCAGCCAATAACTACACTCTGAGGATCTCGTCCTCTCGTAACTCTACGGCTCTCAGCCGTTGGCCCCCACAACAACTTGGCCATAGTTCATGTCCAATACTGCACAAGCGCTATGTGCGCAATCGCCTCCTATCGTATCACACCACAACTACTCTGGCATCTCCTGCTAGTCGACATCCCACCGGGATTCGACACATCGAAACATGGCAACGTATGCCAAACCAAAACACACGTTTCTATTCCCAACCGTCGTGATTGTAGTCGTACAGGGTAATCGTAAACCGGGCGACCCTGACCTCTGACCACCACTGGTATTAATTTGTACATCCTCTATCCGACTCGACTCGACTGTCAAGCGGTCACGACTCTAAAGTCGTCATACTGTCTCTATTGATCCACTGGATCCTATTTCCAGTAAGACTACGGCTCTAAGCCGTCGGATTCACACGAATACTGATCCTCCTTAGGATCAAACATCGAAACATGTGGCCTCCAACGCCAATCGAACCTCAAACTATTGTATCACGTGCCAAACACTATCTAACTAAGGTTAGATTCTACCGAATCCTCGTACTAATGCCTTAACTACCAGGTTGATGACGGGCTGTTACGACTTCAGAGACATCACATCCTCGACCTGCGCGCACTCCACGCTCTGATACCAACTTTTGTATCAGAGTACCATGAGTATCAAATGAGCCAACCCGCTCTGATACCACTTTGTCAGGACCGGTCCCAAATCCGCCGGGATTAATGTGGGACACGCCTGATCCCGTCTGACACGAAGTGTCAGACCAGGGAAAATTTCAACTCTAGCCCTCGCCTGGGCTATCAAAGTGCGTCAGGATCGTAGGAGGATGGGAGTTATGTCTCGTCTCTGCTACAGCCCGCATCCGCGATCAACTTGAAGGGCATTAAAACATTAAAAATCGTGAGTGGACAAAAATAATATTTTATTAAAAACCTTTTCGCATAAAGACATTTATGCCCTTCATAAATACATACACATGCATTCAAAACCTTTTATCAAACATTCATAAAAACACTTGAAAACATTCTCAAAAACTTTCAAGGGTTCATGTCCGACCCCATAAACCGTCATGACCCATAAATCCAATTGGGTCCCCGACCCGAAATCACAACTCAAAAACCATCAATCAAAATATGGGAACTCAGCCCCAAAATCATTTCACGTGGGTCTCAGCCCAAAACCATTCTCAAAAATTGAATACGGGGTCTCGCCCCAAATCACTTTCTAAAACATGGAACACAGGGTCTTCGCCCTCAAATCTCTTTCTGTAAACCACATACGTATCGAAATACGTATAACCCATCCACGGAACTTCCGAGAAGATGCCAACTCGGGGCACACAGCCCCTAGGGAACACATCCCCGATAAATGTCACGATAAATCTCTATATTAGTATGCACACTACTCGGGGTCTCACTCTGAGTCTTCTCCCAGGAATCTCCATCTAGGAGGCTAAATCACTAGATCTAGTCTGAGCTCTCTCTCTGGATCTAGTCCACACATCTCTCCGGAATCTGGTCCAGGACCACAACAATACAAGTAACCACCACTCCTGGAACGGGATTCCTATGGGGATACCCACTCTGGTCTGTGGATCGTGACTCTTCAGGTCGACGCTAAAGGAGACCATATAATCAATATGGAGGGTTCATTCATTTCAATTCTTTTCTTTCTTTCTCAAATCACTTTTCAACTGGGTCTCATACCCGATTCATCTCAACAGGATTCCTTGAATCCGATTCAAATCACTTTCACAAGCCTCGGCCTAAATCCTCAGTTCAGCAGGGTCTCATGCCCGATTCTCATTTCATAACCTAACTGGGACTCAAGCCCGATATCACAACCAACTGGGCCCTAAGCCTGAAACCATAAAGCAATAGGACCTCACGTCCGATTTCACAACTAACGGGGCCTTAAGCCCGATATCTCAACCAAATGGGTCTCAAGCCCGATATCATAAATCAACGGGGCATCAAGCCCGATAGTACCACTAACTGGGCCTCAAACCCGAATCGTAAACCAACTGGACCCTCGGTCCGATCGTATGGCTCAAATGGACCCTCGATCCGATTCCTCGTCAATTCAAGTGGACTCCAAGTCTGAGAGTTTGTAAATCAATTGGGTCTCACGCCCGAGTTCGTGTTTCTAAATCCGAAATCCATTTACAAAACCTTCGTTGAAAACCTAGAACGTATATGCATCATATAAAACAGGAAATCTCGAAATACGTGCAAATACGTAAATTCTAGGCTACCACAAACAAATGCACTCATGGCATCACAAAACATACATTAAAACACTTATAAAATATTTATGCATGCATTGAATTCATAAAACAAGTCCACTCACAGACCGTCCGAAGCCGCGCCTCGATACGCGTGCCATAATCGTCTCCCGGGTCAAACGTCACCTCTGGGATTCCCGAACCTATCCAAATTCATTTAGAGGGTTACTAATAGCCTTATTAACCTCTCATTGAAGTCCCATAATTTTTCCGATTTTCTAACAATTTTTAAAACCGAACTTAAACCTTCGGACGTCCCGAACTATATCGAAACGATGTCCGATTGACACGAAACCAGTCCCAAAATGTTCGTTACATCAAATAGATGATTTCGTATGTTGGAACCACCCCCAAAAGAGGGGCCACGCGCTCGTACGCGACCAAAGAGTGGCCTGCGCGTGGTCCTCACGCGCCGGCACTGTTCCTGCACCCCTAACCTCCAGCGGTCGGTTCGAACCGACCAGCCCGGTTCTGTCCTGCAACTGGACCGGCGTGACCGGTCCAGGCCTCCTTCTCCCTCATTTTGGTCCGTCTTCGAGCCAAATCAATCCTATTCTTTCTATTTTGATTCTAGGAGTTAATTTGGATGATCAAATCCACCTAAAACCCCTAAAAACCCACGGTTCAATTTTGAACCTCACGGTTCAATTTTCCAAAACCTCCCCAGAGGTTTCTCAACGTCCAAACTCCCTCAATACCTTCCTAACACACTCCTAGCAACCTATTTAGTTCATGAAAAACCATCCAAATCGACCCATAATAACAAAAATTGAAGATGGATTGAAAATGATTTTAACCGTTACTTCGATCGATTTCATGGCCTCCGTGCACAGTGGTCTGCGACCTTGCCACCACCATCAATGGCTCAGTCTTCTCTCTCAGTTTCCTTCATGGTTCAAGCCCTATGGAAGGGTTGGATTGGTTTAAGGGATGGTGAGATCGAGTTTTGGTTAGGAAAAGGAAAATGGGAGAAATGGATCGATGCAATTGGAAGGGGAGATGCATGAATGAAAATAAATGGCCAGTGGATGAGTGACACTTGTCACTCATCCATTGGGCCACAGAAAAATCCCTGGGCCCTACCCAATTCCACTTGCCTAGAAAAATGTGCTAATGTGAATAGTACTTCACAACTTCCGTGAACCGTAACTTCTCCGTCGAACGTCCGAATTCGACGTGCCGCCTGTCTACGGATTCGTATCGTCCCGATCTACGTAACGGTCTTCGGCCCTCAGCAATCGGACCTCTCGGCCAAAAAGTCAACTTTTTACCTAAATTACCAAAATGCCCTTGGGCTTCCGAACGTCATAACTTCCTCCTCGAACGTCGGAATCAAGCGTGCCATCTGTTTATGAACTCGTGACGTCACGAACTACGTCACAATCATTGGCCAAAGTCCATTTGACCGCCTTAATGAAAAGTTAACGATTCGCCCATTCTAGGGGCAAAATCGTCATTTCGCCCAACGCCCGCTAATTCTCGTCTAATCTCCGATTAGCCTTTCTAATCCGTCATTAACTCTTAATTAATCCTGCTAATTCGGGACGGGTCGTCACATCTGCACTCAGAGTCCTCAATGTCATAGGTGCTTGGTCGACAGATCCTTGTAATCCGGTAAGAGCCTTCCCTATTGGGGCCGAGGGTTTTAGTCAAGCGATCCTTTGTGGCAAGGCTGACTTTCCGAAGTACCCAGTCCCCTTCCTGAAAACTGCGGGGTTTGAGCCTGGCATTGTGGTAGTTGTAGAGCCGCTGCTTGCAGAAAATGTTTCTCAGGTTGACCTATTCCCAATATTCCTTAATGAGATCCAGGCTGAGTGCAAGTTGCTGGTCATTTTGGTCGCGCTCACAGGTCGACACTCGGTAAGAAGTCTTGTTAAGCTCAGTTGGGAGGACTGCCTTAAGCTCGAAGGTCATGGAAAAAAGGGTTTCATTCATTGACGTTCGGTAGGAGGTCTTGTAAGACCAGAATGTGTTTGAGATGATCTCAGACCACTTACCCTTTACTTCGTCGAGCTAAGTTTTCAACGTATGCTTGATGATTTTATTTATGTCCTCAACCTGACCATTGTACAAGGAATAAGCTAGGAAGGCGAAGCAGAGGCGGATTTTACGTTTGTCATAGAATGCGCGAAAGCACGCGTTATCGAACTGTTTCTCGTTGTCCGTGACGATGGTGTGAGGAAGACTGAAATGACAAATAATGTTCTGGAAGATAAAGGTTTCAATCTGGGCAGTGGTGATAGAGGCTAGATGTCAGGACCCACCCCGGTTTCACCCCGAAAACCGAGGTAAATCCTGCTCCCGTCTCACACCCCGACACAATACCAAAGCAACCACTAAAATACCCCGTTAGACGCAGGAAACTTTAAAACACATCCCGCAGGTAAGTTTTACAGAGCATAGTTCGGAATACAAAAGAAAGAAAACCGATACAAAGAGTACACGCACTACGGAAAATTGAAACACTCCGGGACTTCTATACCTCAGACGCTGCCTCGACGCCGGACCCCGCTCTAGCTCCACGACCTGGAGGGCAATTTAAAAACAGAAAGTGTGAGTGGACCATAGATAAAAGAAAAGTTTCCAAAATCATTTATGAGAAAAACCGGGTTTGGCCCTCCGTTTTGAAACCACATGCATAACCCAGTTATTAAAGCAGTTATAGTTCACATAAACCTCATCATAAAAACAGAAACACTATAAAACACAGTTATAGAAATCATAGCATGACATCATAAAACCGTATCATAAACCATGAATATCAAGTCATCATTATTCGATCAAACCTGCTGAACCTATCTGAGTCTTTAAACTCCCGAGTCTTTAAACTCAATCCAGGCCTCAATAATATCCGAGTCTTTAAACTCAACAGTCCTACGGGGGAAATATCAAGATATCCGAGTCTTTAAACTCCCGAGTCTTTAAACTCAATCCGGGTCTTTAAACCCCATCTGGGCCCGTCCCCCGTCAATCACAATATCCGGGTCTTTAAACCCAATAACCAGATACAACAAATCCAATCAAAACCATTTGAAAACCATTTATCATTCCACATCCAAACCCGAATCCGAAATCACTAGTCCGATGCCCTTCCGGCATCCAGAACCGTCATTCCGAACCCAAATCCGGAAATCCACTTTTCAACTTTAAAATCAAATCTTGATTTCCGAAATCCGATTCTAAAACCGAAAACCCTTTAATCACAAAATCATGTTTCCAAATCCCTTTACAATCATTAAAAACCATTTATCTTTTGAAAATCCCGAAACCATAACATTATTTTCAGAATCAACATTCCTCATAAAACGTACTGAAAACCGAACTTCCTCGAAAAACATGCAATTATGTAAAAGAAACAAAGCATATCTGATAAACAAAAATCATAATTAAAACCATAAAATAATTATAGAAAAATAGTTATGCATGCTCGAGTTTAAGGAAAGGGTCCACTCACAGTACCGAGCCCTCAATCGCGGCCCGAACGTCTCGTACGTTCCTCTGCTTCGTCGGGAAGTCTCGATCATGTCAACAACCGCCAAAGTACGTTACTAACACGTCTACTAAGACTCTCCTAATTTTTTCCAAAAAATCCCCGGGTCCTAATCTTAACGAACCGAAACCCTAAACCTTCACCCTCGCGGAACTACATCGAATCGACGTCCGAACAACACGAAACCAATTCCATTAGACTCGTCACAACACTTAGACCAAAACCCAAGTTGTCCGTTTTCCCAACCGCCGCCGCACGCACTGCCCAAAGTGGTTGCGCGTGGCCCTCACGCGCTAGCTACAGTACCATCGTCTACCTCGAGTCGACCCGGTCGAACCGACCTCTGCAATTCGATCCGGCGAGGACGGTTCACCGCCGTACCTGCACCAAAACACCTCCTTTCTTCACCATCCTCTTCGTCCCGTCCTAAGCTATCCATTCCCCTACTCCAAACACCTCGACTCAACCTAAAACTTGTCGACTCAAGCTCGAACAGAAACCCGAACACTGCCCATGTTTCCCTTCCCGGCCACCCAGGTCTTCCCCCGTCACGGTAGCTAGCTTAAACCAATCCTAGGAACTCACTGAGTCTCACCCAACTCACTAGAACTGTCGACTCAACCCCAGACTTCACGACTTTCAATTTGAAAATCGACGGAAAAATAGAGCATCGAAAGGAAAACTAGAAATTACCTGCCCTCCGGTTGCCATCGTGAGCTCCACCGTGGCAACACAACTCCTCCAGTCCACCTCCAGCCTCTGGACACCTCCACCAACTTCGATTGATCGAACACGGCCGCACCACCACTCACAACTCCTCTATGTTCTCTGTTTCCTCTGATTTTCCCGTGGCTCACCTCTCACCCACACACAACCACCGCACCTCCAAACCTCCTCTATGTCTCCTTCTTGATCTCTGGTCACTCCTCACACACTCACAAACTCACACCCTCACCAAGCTTGATCGATTCCTCCCCAAATTCCCAGTCTCTGTTTTCTCTCTGGGTCGAAGAACAAACACGAACACACGGGCATCCCCAAGTATTTGGACCGTGCACACGCCTAGAAGCCACTAGGCCCTTGCCACGCGTCACAATCCTCCCCTTCTCTCTCACAACTGTCTCAATCTCAGCCCTCCATTTGTCCCTCTCTGTTGCACCAATCCCAGAGCACAAAGACCAAGATACCCCTCTTTTTAAGTCAAAATTACCGTTGTGCCACTACCTTTCTAGACCCGTAGCTCACACATCGTAAGTCCGATGAATACGTGCCGCGTGCCATCGAACTCAGGACGACGAGATCTACCTAACAGTCCTAGGTCAACGTCTCAAAACCCGATCGTACGAAAAGTCAACTTTTCCCTCTAGTTTAGCCAAATTACGGTTATGCCCTCAACCTTCCGAACATCATAACTTCCTCCTCGGATGTCAGAATCGGGCGTGCCACCTGCCTACGGATTCGTGACGTCCTAAACTACTTCCTGGTCATTGGTCAAAATCCAGTTGACCACCCGAACTAAAAGTCAACTTTTTGCCCGAACCAGGGGCAAAATCGTCATTGTAGGCTATTGACCTTATCGGGACCAACTAACCCCCGATTAAGCTTACTGATTTCACCTTAATCACTGTCTTAGCCCTACTTCCCGGGACGGGTCGTTAAACTAGAGCTTTGGCTTCCACCCATTTTGTGAAGTAGCCCACTACCACCACATCGTACTCTATCTTTCCCATCCTAGCTAGCATCTTGCCAATCAAATCAAGTCCCTATTACGAAAACGGCTAAGGGCTAAGCATGGGCGTGAGGTTTTCTAGAGGTAGGTGGAGGAAAGGGGCGAACCGTTGGCATTTGTCACATCGCTTGGTCAACTCAGCTGCATCCACATGCATGGTTGACCAATAAAAACCTTGACGAAAATGGCCTTGTGGGCCAACGAATGTGGACCAGATTGGTTCCCGCAGATGTCTGCATGTATCTCTTCCAAGATGGCTCTCCCTGCGCTCGAGATGAGGCACTTCAGAAATGGGGAGAGTAAAGCCCTGCTTGTAGAGTTGTCCGTTGATGATTGTATACCGTCATGCCTATCGCCAGACTTTCTGGTCCTCGACCTTGTCAGAGGGGAGAGTCCCGTCGGTGAGAAAACCAATCAGTGGGGTCATCTAAGTGGAGTCGGTGGTGATTGCGCAGACTTCAGAGTGTTGAGTGTTGGGTCAGTCAAGTACTTCCACAAGGACGTTTCAGCTTGTCCTCTAGTCGAAGGAGGATGCAAGCCTAGCCAGAGCGTCGGCGTGACTGTTTTCAGATCGGGGGATCCGTGTTATAGTGTGGTTATGGAAACTGTCAAGGAGAGATTTTGTCATTGTCCTATATGCTGCCACGGAAGAGTCTTTGGCCTCATACTCATCGTTGATCTAGCCGAGCAAGATCTAGTTGAGGGCTCCCACCATCCAAGGTATGTGTCGTGGATGATGGAAGAGCAGGAGGAATGGTTTCCCGCGTGGGTACTGTTGAGACATAAGAAAATTCAGAGATAAAATCTGCGATGGCCTACCCTTTCTCAGCTGTGTGGGGCGTGAAATTGATATCAAACTCACTAAGTTCGATTTCCCATTTAAGTAATCTTCCAGACTTTTCTGGCTTTTAAAGCACTTCCAGAAGTGGCCTTGTCCGTCATAACGTCGATTGAATGAGCCTGCAAGTAAGGTCTGAGATTCCTGAAGGACATGATGAGAGTGAAGGTGAGTTTTTCCAGGTCGGTGTACCTCATCTCAACGTCATGTAGGGCCTTACATACGTAGTACACTAGGTGCTCAGCACCATCCTTCCGTTTGACAAGTACTGAACTGGTGGCGGAGGTGGAGACAGAGAGGTAAATGAAGAGAGGCTCTCCCATCTCAGGTTAGGCATATGTAGGTCGGTCGATTTACTCTTAACGAACATGTCATCGACATGGACTTCCATTGTCTTCCCTATCTGGTCCGCAAACATGAAGTTCCTTAGGCGCTAGTAGGTGGCCCCTACGTTCTTGAGTCTGAATGGCATAGCGTTTGTAACACCCCAGAAATTCGAGGATTTCAATATTGTAATTTAGTGTGTGAATTGACGCTTTTACCCTTGTGATTGGCATGGTCAAATTGTTGACTTTTTGATTGATGAACTAAATGGACTTTGACCTATAACCGTGACATAGTTCGGGACGTCACGAGTTCATAGACAGGTGGCACGTCCAATTCGGACGATCAGGGAAAAAGTTATGACTATCGGAAGTTCAGGGGTATTACCGTAATTTGGACTTCCGGGAGGGGAAAATGTTGACTTTTCTTTTGGCAACTAATTTTCAGTTGACTCAAGGACCGTCAGGTAGGCCTCGACGTCCTGAGTCCGTAGACAGGCGGCACGCCGAAATCGGACTTCGTACGAGGAAGTTATGGTCAGAAACGTGAAATCGGGAGGTTCGTGTCTCGGTTTTCATGCCAAATATTTTATTCTGGAAATCTGATTGGAGGACACCTGGTGAGTGACAAGTGTCACTCACCCATTGGCTAGATTGGATCAGATCCACTATGGGATTAATTAGCATTAAAATCCACTTTTGATCTCAGCCATTGATTTGAAGTAACCAGATCTAATCTGAACCATTGATCTCATCCTTGAGATCAAATCTGGACCGTCCATTTCCTTTCCCTCCATTCTTTATATTTCCTACCCGAAATGCACATTCTGCCCATTTGAACAAACACCCCAGCTCATCACCCATTCTCTGTGTCTGTGTGTTGCTGGACTCACGGGGAAGGACTGAGGCACGGCGGTGAGCGGCGGTGGACGGCGGCGAGGTGGGAAAACCGGAAAACCTGAAACGGTTTCTAAAACTCAGATTTTGGTAACTCGAATTCCCACGTTCAGTTTTGTTTCCTATTAATCCTAATCGACTCTAGGGACTTATAGGAACCTTCTGGGCTTGAGTTCGCGACCGGCGGTGACCTGAACGGTGGCTAAACAGCGATGGGAACCCGGGTCTGTTCATCGAGGTAAGTCTTCGATTCAACCCTGGTTTATTGATTTTAATTAGCTAGAACAGTTCCTGGGTATAAGACGAACATCTAGGAACAAACCAGAGTGAAAATGGTTGAGTGTGGAAGAAATGGTGACCGGGTCGTGATCGCGAGTCTGATCGACCCAAGTTGCAGAGATACTGGTCAACCCGTCTGAGGACAGAGGTGATGACGTGGCACCCTGTCAGACTGTCAGGTGACGTGGACCAACCGTGAGCCGACACATGTCACATGTCAGTGCACAGTCAGCACTGACATGTCAGTGACGTGGCCCAATCAGGGACTGCCACGTGTCACTGACATGTCAGTGACGTGGACCAGTGCCGTGCTGACACGTGGCACATGTCAGATCTGACACGTGGCCTGACAGATCAGTGAGGTGGACCAATCGGATGTTGACACGTGGCACCTGTCAGAGTCTGACATGTCAGACCTGACAGCTGTCAGCATGACGTCATGCTGACGTCAGCGATGACGTCAGTAGGAACTGTTCCTGCGTTGACCGACGCGTTGACTGGCGCGTGTGGGCGCGTGTGAACAGTAATTTTGGTGGGACCACCACCATTCTTTAGGTTTCGACGATCCGGATCCAATGGCGGTGGTTTCGGGTCGATCGGAGATCATTAAGTTGGTCAAATTAAGGTTTATTGCATTGGGAAGCGCGTTCGGGCGGCTTTCCCGGGCCGGTTTCGGCCTAGGCTTTCATGGTTGAATGTTGGGGGTTTAAATTGACCTTTACAAATACTTTGGACTTGACAGGGATTGTACATCTGTACCAGGACGAGGGTATACGTTCGGTTTCTCGCAGGATTGTACTGTGAGTGGGCCCGTTTTCATTAAACCCTTGCATGCTTAAATGTTTTCTGATTTACTTATATGTTCACATGCTGGAATCTATAAATGGTTTGATGATATTGAGATTTCGGTTATGGCACGTTTCACGGTATTTGGGCATGAGATCCGTTTGATGAAACGTAACGATCGGTTCAGATTTTACCTATGTATACATATATGTTTGCATGTGGATATCAATAAAATGTATTTAGTACTGCACTGTATAATCCTTTTATATTATATTGTCTCCTCCGGATGAGGTACCCCGGAGAGGTCACGGACGTCTAGTACGTCCAGCGTCTATGACGCTAAGCATCGGGGATGCTGTACCCGAACGGGGTTCGGGGATTGAACTCGGAAGTTGAGACCCGAGTGGCACGCGTAGCCTTGTGATTGTGACCTTATTGACGTCAGGGACGTCAGACATCAGGGATGTCGGATTGGAGTGTATAGTGCAGTGGCTAAAATTATGGTTATGGTTCTATTACATGCCTTATGATTCATATTATATTATTTATGATTTTAAATGATGCTGCATGCATGTTTGGAAAACGGAGGGGTAAATTATATGTTTTACTTATCAAATGATTTTATAAACTTGGGTTCGGTCCACTCACCCTTAATGTTTTGGTAACCCCTCCAGGTCGTGATACTGAGGTAGAGGAGGAACCTGAGGCTGAGGCATAGATATACTTCTGCGTACCTGAACCCCTGTTGGGTGGTTTGCCCGCAGGTTTTATGTTAGAGTCGTGCTCGCAACTTGTAATTTTGAATTTCATCCCTTGTCTGACATTCGTTTAATTCGGATTTGATGTATGACTTTAATTTGGTTATTTATGCATTTGATGTTTTGAGGTTAAAATTGGTATGAATTATTGGGTGTCAGACGGGAGCAGGGCACGTCCCCTTGTGGTCCCTGTGGGATCGGGGCGGGTCCTGTCAGCGTTATAGCAGTAGAGCCCCTAGTTTGTCCGAAATGTTGTGTGGATTTGGTCTGCTGAGTGCATGAATATTTGGTTGTAGCCTGAGTAGGCGTCCATGAAGCTTAGGAGTTCGTGTCCAATCGTTGTGTTGACCAACTGGTCTATCTTGGGCATGGGAAAGTTATCCTTGGGGCATGCCTTATTTAAGTCGATAAAGTCTATGCACATTCTCCATGCTCTTAAGGGCTTCTTAACCAGTACAACGTTGGCTACCCAGCTGGCGTAGACCGCCTTCCGAACAAAGTAGATAGTGCGGAGTTTGATGATCTCAGCCTTCATGGCCTCGGTTCTCTCTATGTCGTAGAGGTGACGCTTTTGCTCGGTCAGTTTGTAAGAATAGTCAATGCTCAGTTGGTGATAGATTACATCGGTGGATATCCCAGACATGTTGGCATAGGACCACGTGAAGACCTCAGTGTTGTCTTTCAAAAACCTGATTAGTTGTGAATGTAAATCAGGGGAAAGAGTGGTTCCAATTTTTACCTTTCGAGAAACAAAGTTATGAGAGAGAACGATCCCCCCGCCCTCCTCGATTGACTGCAGATGTGGTGTCGCTGAATGATCCCTAGGGTCTTCATCGGCCTATACTGTATTTGTTGTGCCTCACGAGGATTGATAGGGTCGGTCTCAAATGCTAACTTGGTCACAACCATGGTTTCCTTTGGCGGCTAGATTGGTGTGACAGAGTTGTATGCCCTTGCTACCATTTGATCCTCGTTGACCTGACCAATGCCCATGGGGGTGGGGAACTTAACCAAAAGAAAGTGTGTGGATACCACGACCTTCAGTTGGTAGAGTATCCCCCGTCTGAGGATGACGTTGTAAGCTGCGGGGCAGTCCATCACTAGGAAAGCACAAGTATTGTTAGTCTATGTGGATGTGATCCGAGGGATAATGGGAGAATGATGGTATCGTACGGAACTATGGAGTCCTCGGTGAAGCCAAAAAGTGGTGTAGGGGAATAGTCCAAGCTAGACTCTGGTATGCCTATTTGCTTGAATTCCCTCATGAAGAGGACGTTAACAGAGCTGCCAGTGTCGACCATGACTCGGTGGACGTCGAAGTTGGATATTTCTACCATGATGACGATCGGGTCGTCATGGGGGTAGGCGATTCCTCACTCTTCCTCCTCGGAGAAAGTACTAGGTGCCCATCTGAGCCAGCTGGACTTCTTGGCTTGCCCATTCTCAATGATGAATGGGTAGGAGATGGATGGTCCTCCTGAGATCGTGTTGATCTATGGGTTGCGAGGTGGAGGTTGTGCATGTTGGAGGAATTGATTGATCTTTCCGTCCCGAGCCAGATCATTCACTAGGTCTCTGAACGCTACACATTGGTCGATGTTGTGGCCATTGTACTTGTGGTACTGGCAATAGGTTCCTGTGTCCTTGTCGAGTTTGCCCTTGGCTGATACCCAGGTGGACTTCGAGATCATGTGCTCAACATTGAGCAAACATTTTCGTAGGGGGTGTTGAGTATTGTGATGGTCTCATACTTGGATCGAGGAACTCGTTTTCCCCATTGTTCAGTCGCTCCCCCTGGTTTCCTTGCCCCTGCTGTCTTTCCTGTTGGTTTGGGTTCTTGCCCTTTTTCCCCAGGCTGTACAAGTTGTTGTTATGGGGGTAGTTTTTTCTTTTTTCCCCGTAGCTCTATTACCCTTGATTCTGAGGACGCTGATCTAAGCTTTGTTGTTGGCTCTGGCCGCTTGGTAGGTAAGTTTAACCGAGTCGGCCCGATGAGGCTGGTATGTGTTAGCCGCATGGGTGTTAGCCTTTTGGCTCAGCGTCTCGGCCTTGGCATGTACCGCCGCCTGTTTCATAATTTCATTATATGTAGCCTAGCCTTGAGTATGAACTGCGTACCTAAAGGGAAATTCTCGAAAGTCGTCGTTGAAAGCCGTGAATGCCGTTTTGTCATCCATTTCTGTACACCGGGAGTACTCATGGCTAAACCTGGCTGCGTATCTCTGCAATGGCACATTCTCCTCTTGATTTAGCTGGAAAAGGTCTTCGACCGAGAACAGGCGGTCAGTCTGAATCATGAATTTGTTCATGAAGGTGGATGTGAGTTGTTCCAAATAATCAATGGATCCAGCCTTTAGTTTGTAGAACCAATTAATTTTTTTCTCAATTAGCATGGAGCTGAAGATAAGGCAATGTTCCTCGTCTAAGAGATTCTTTAGGGCAACAGCCGAGTGGAAGTTGTTCAAGTGGGTGTTTGAGTCGTCCTTCCCAATGTAAAGTGAGATCTTTAGGAGTTTGATCTCGTGATCGATTATGAACTGATTGGTTCTTTCTGTAAAAGGCCCCTGACTCGTCTTCGCCCATATCGGTCTAGTCACCCGCTTCGTCTTGGCCTCTAGTGATTTCACTCGGTCCATAAGGTGTTGGACTAGTGAGTCGGTCCTGGACGGTTGTTGTGCCCCTTGGTTAAAACGATCAACCTTCTCGGTGTCCCTGGAAGTGTGGTCGTTGCTAACCTGTCTTGACCGCTCAGTATTCTTCCTAGGTGGTAGGTCATAGGAGTCGCAGTGTTATCGCCCGAGCTGACCTGATCGCTCAGTGTCCCTCCTAGGGGTAGATCCTTGGGGCCTCCATGTCGTCAACCGAGCTGACCTGACCGCTCGGTGTCCCTCTTATGTGGTAGTTCCTGGAGGCCTCCATGTTGTCGACCGACCTTTTCTGACCGTTCGGTGTCTCCATGGGAGGATCTTGATGGTTGTTCCTCCTGTCGTGTTTGGTTAGTTTCTCGTTGAATTTATCGAGCAATTTTGGTAGTGCTTTTATCCTCATACGAGGAGTCGGCGCCTTCGGCCTCAGTAATAGGAATGGGGATGAGATTTTCCAAGGGCAGAACCCCCTGGATGTTCTCTAGAGGGGTCCACCGACTGATGTTGTTAGCTCGATGGTGAGAGTACCGCTGCCCATCTACGATAGCCCTTTCTTAGGGCGTCGTGGGCTTCACGGTATATTTTGGTGTCGCCCGATTGGTTGCCCGGGATGCTGAGCATCCAGGTGGGCATCTTGGCCAGCTCAACGGACGTGTAGAGTTTCTCTTTTCCCACTGCCCGGCAGTTCTTTTCGACGCGTTTGGCGCACTCTGCGATCACCTAGTCAGCCTCTTCTTGGCTGAAACTGGATCGGTGTTCTACGAGCTCGGCCTGTATGACTTGGAGTTGTTCAACCATCTCGGCATACCGATCATCGAGTGCTTGACATCTCGACTCGGCATGTGTACCTTTGAACTTTACCTCCGCCATTTTGCTCTAGAGCTGCTTGATGATCTGTAGAAAGTTGGGAGAGTGGCCTCTCGGCGCTTTGGACCCTTGTCCAGGTGTGATCACGCTGACATCCTGGTCGTCCTGCATTTTGCTGTTCGGACAAGTGGATACTCGACCTAGTTTCAGGCGAGTGTGTGCTCGGCCTGATTGAGTGCGGATAGACTTAGTCAGTTTCCCATAGATGGTGCCAAACTATTGAAGCAATAAATGTTCCAACCGTCGATTACTCGTTATCCAATCACCAAGTGACGCGTGTCCTTCCTCGTAACCTGTTAACTAAGAGAGTAGTGGGTCTTCCGTTAGTACGACCATCGGTGTGGTGTCGGCCTAAGGTTCTCCAACGGTCAAGTTAGTAACTTTATTCGTAAGAGGAAACGATAAATGGTAAGTTTGGCATAGTAATAATGAATAGTAAATATTCGTTACCTTTATTGGCAAAATGTGTACCCTTTACGTATGGGTAAGTGGGATGTTCAATTCCCATAGTTTCGATGTGGGACAAATACTCCTCAATTTGCGTGCTAACACGTGTTATGCAGATCGAGGATGAAGAGGTTTCCACGTGTCAGCCCGTCTTGGTCCAATGTCGGGGCTATGTATGTATTGTGGGCTTGGGACTTGTTCGATGCTTGGACTTTAGGTATACGGTCCAGTGAGTCTGGTCAGATATGGTGTCAACACCCTTAGTGTCAAAATGACCAAAATACCCCCTAAGCCTTTCATGAATCCATAATAAACCTATTCGGCCTCTGTTTTGGACATGCCACCTGTCTACGTACTCAAGAGGTCAAGACCTTCATAATAGTCATTTCTAATTTTCTGGAAGATGTCCCGGGTCAAAAGTCAACATTTTGACTTTTAGGAGCAAACTGATCATTTTTCATTTCCTCGAATGTCTCGGGTTTTACAATCTCCACCTCCACCCTATCACACCACCATTATATCTACTATTACAATTCCCCTTGTCATCATCTCAAATTTTCTGTTTGGGAGTCTTTATCAAATATATATTTACTCTTTTTTAAAATTTATATATTTATATCAAACAAGTTTCTCCTTTTTTCATTTTTACAAAATGATATTCAGAGTAAACTATCAAATGCATTCTCAAATATTAAATGCACAATCCTACTAATAGTGTCCTATGTTCTATGTTTTTATGATGGAGACAACATCGTTCATAATAATGAACATAATTTTTTAACACAAGCGACATGATGGACAAAAGTATGGACAATTAATTAGGGATTATATGCAAAGTGAGTCTAGTCCACTGATATCAATTAGGGATTATATGCAAAGTGAGTCTAGTCCACTGATATCAATGTCACGTGAGCATATATTATGATTGTTGGAGATCTTTGAAAATCATCATCCCATCAGAGATAAACGAGATCATTTTACACTCCAATCAGAGCTAGTTGAGCCCATGTGGCATTTTTTAATGCACAAAAAATTACAAGAACTTTCTCGACGAACTTAATAAATTGTAAGAACTTAAATAAAAGCATTCTCAAATCAAAATCCCTAAAAGTTGAGATGAATTCGAATCCATAAAATATAAGTTTCATATATTCTTTTCAAAGATAAAATGAATTTATGGCAGAAAAGAAAATTCAATCTCATCAAAAAATGTCATTCTTGCCATCGATAAAAAATTATATAGGTGATAAGAACAACCTGACATGGCTAATTTCCTTTTGCTCAGCAAAGTAAAATAGTTACTTCTTTCTCTTTGCTTGAAAAGATGCTGGTCTTTTCCTCTCGAACGCCCTGGTTCTACTGTCTTCGTCATCATCTTCATCGTCATCTCCAGTGGCCAATGTGGATTCTTCAGCAATTTTGGCAGCATTTTAGCCAGTAACCAATTTGGAGTGCAATTTCCTGTCAAAGGGATCATCTGAAGCTACAAATTTGGATGGTCGGGGGAACTGTAGCACCTAGTCCAAACTTGCAAAAGCCAATACAGAGTTGTGCAGAGTCAATAATAGCACAATAAATATATTCTTTTAAGCCCCTAAAAAATTAAATGAATGAGCTTGCCTAGCAGGTCAACCGTGTATTACAGTTGGCTCATCTTCTGCAGGTTCACGTTCACTCATGTTACTAAGCCATTTTTTAGCCTGCATATCAGTATATATTCATGCATAAATATTGGAGGGAGGATTTACATTAAATCAAAATCATTGCAATAAAGATCTGTATTGTACTTGGACTCCATTGCTGCCAATTCATAATGATTTTCGACTAGAATGCTACGACATCACTAGCAAAAAGTTATACTCTTAAGTACAACATTAAGAAGAGCCTACATTGACGTAAATGGAAGTACAAAACAAGAATATTGGAGAAACGATTACCACCGGAAGAATCTGAGACCGTTAGGGAGCCGAGACTCCATGCACTCTGATCCAAACACGTCGAAGCTGTGCTGACAATTGCAGATAAAATTATGAAGATGGTTTCGAACCAGAAGCGGAGGATGAGGCCGTCACAGCTATGCGAGTCGTCCAATAATTTCATTTCGTCGAAGAAGAGTGAATGAAAAGGTGAATAAGAGAGAGGGGAGAGAATTGCAGATGAAAAAGTAGCGAGGGAGAGCCGCTCGATCCTAAATATTAACAATATTAAAATTCAAATTGTTAAAATCTTAATAGTTTGATATGGTGATTTTGTAAAATTAGAAATGAAATTATTTCAAACCAAACTGTTACTAATGGTTCAGTTTGGATCGATACAAATGGGGTTTAGGCATAATAAAAAATTTGTAGTATATGTAGACTATACAAACTCACCGTCACATTTCTAACCAAAACATTTAAGATTTCTTTATTCAAGCATTCACAACCGGTAGAATAAAACTTTCCAACCAAATTTTCTTCAAATATTCTAACCGAAATATAAAAGACACAATAATATTATAAATGAAACCAACAAAACACAATAACATTTGAGGTCTTTAAAACCAACAAAATACAGCAATATGTACCAAATGTGCTTCAAATATTCCAATCAAAATATAAAAAATACAACAATATTATAAATTAAATTAACAAAACACAACAATTAGGGTGTACTTACGTATGTCAGGGTATATGATAGATTTAAAAATTAAAACCATTAGCCAAATGACAGGACCCTTTCTGAAAACGCTTTGATAATTGTGAAAGGTCATGCTCTAGTCTGAAAAATCAACCGAATTTCTGAAAATGCCCTTAATACTTGTCAGACAAGGATAACGGTACTGATGTTCTGATCATGCCTTTGCCTTTATATCAACCTCGATTATCATGAAACAACCTAGAGAGTCAACAAAACCATGAAAAATGTGAGTAGATAAGAATAAGCATTTGAAAATACATTTTGAAAACAAACTTTACCCTTCAATGTAAAATATGCATGCATATAGTAAAACACAAATTTCCGTAAACCGTGGGACCTATAAATCATCAAAAGGGCTCACATTTCCCTAAAACCCTTGTTTATCAAACGTATCACAAAACTTGGACACCACTATCAATAATCAATCCAAAATCAATCATCAATTCTCCTGAGCATTAGCCGTCTGGGAAAAACCCCGAGTTTCGGCTGCCTGTGAACAATTACAATGACAATAGTAATAACCCCAAGCATTAGCCATCTGGGAATGCCCCTAACTTCGTCTTGAGAAACAATACCCTAAGTATCACCCGTCTGGAAATACCTTTAACTTCAGCTACTTGAGAACACAACAATCTCAAGTTTCGGTCGTCTGGGAAACACGCCTAACTTCGATCGTCTGGGAACTCATCACAACAACAGTAAAAAACCATCCAGTGATTAAATCCGAAACCTTTCTTTCAAAACAAATCCTTGATTCACATTCCCAATCAAAATACCATTTCCAAACCGAGTTTAAGCCTAAAACACAATTTCCACAATACCATAAAATTTGTGTTCGAAAAATCATCATTTAATCACTCTAAATCATTATTCAATTCATTGCAACTCAATTCATGCAATAGAATATTTAAAACATTTAACTATGCATGCACCCAATTATAAAATAAATGTCCACTCACAGTGTGACGACCCGTCCCTAATTTTAGGGATTAATTAAGACTAATTACGGATTAGAGTGAGACATCATAGCTTTTAATGGTTTTTAATGCCTTTCAGGTTGATCGCGGATGCTGACTGTAGCAGAGACCGAGACATCACACTCCTCCTCCGGATCCTGACGTACTTTGGAAGCCCCTGTAGGGCTAAGGTTGAAAATTTTCCTTGTTTGACACTTTGTGTCAGAAGGGATCAGGCGTGTCCCGCGTTAATCCCGTGGGGATTTGGGACGGGTCCTGACACACAGACTGTCCAAATGGCTCAATTCTGAGCTGCCTGTTCTTCCAAAGTCCCGGAAGCTACACAACCTATCAAAAATCACCGCCAAGGCTCACTATCATCCGTAATAATCTCATACTTAAATTCCCTAATTTTCAGGATAATTTACGCATTTACAAATGTAAGCATAGCACTATGGACACGCAATACTACCCTGAGACGATGCCCAATCAACTCGAAACATGTGTCAAAATGTCTGAAATATTGAAAACATTGGAACACGTGTTGATCAGAAACTAAGATCACGTGGCACACGCCCCTACACACCACCTACCCTCTCTGCACTTAGGCCTCATGCGCCTGCTGCAGGGTCACCTTTAACCTCCCGTGGGTCTGCAATTCTGACACGACCCGGCGTGCCAACCCGATTCCAAACTCTCATATTTTCAGCCCAATTTTTTATTTTAAACCGTCTAACTCATCTATACAATCTTACAATAAGTTCTATGGTTCCAAAACACCAAAAACTCACCTCAAAAAGGACAATTCAAATCCTTGATTTTAGGCCTAAAAGTTGGACTTGAGTTCTAGGCATTCCCACATCCAATTCCATCAATCTCATTGCTCGTTATAACCCCAAGAACCTCAGAAAGCTAATAGAAACTTCAATTTCAAGGTCTAATAGCCAAAAATGCAAGAATCAAGTCGAGTCACGTGGTTGCAAATTCGGGTTCATGGGTCTAGGTTTCTGGGTTATTCTTCCTCGTCTTTCTTTCTATTTTCTTTTTTCTTTCTTCTTATCTCCATTTTCCTCTCGGTTTCTCTTGTGTTCTTCATTGGAATATTGAAATTGTGTTCTTGGTTTTTGGTTTCAGAACATACATGAACACACGCACGGGAACAAACATAAACACACGCACAGGAACAAACATAAACACACATATAATGCACATAGACAACACAAATCCAATGCCACCAATTAGGTCCAGATGGTGACATGTGTCACCATCTCACAAGGCCTTCTCACGATATAATTACAAAAATGCCCTCAGTGGCCAAATTATCAAAATACCCTTAGGTATTTTAGACTCGTAACAATTTCATCTGGGCTCCGATTTTGACGTGTCACATGTCTACGAACTCAGGACTTCGAAATCTATGTAACGGTTCTCACGAAAAGTCCAAAAGTATCCGAATTAAAATTTCAACTTTTGATCACGTAAATAAGGGCAAAAAGTTTAATTTCCTTTCAAATTCTCGAAATTACCTTTTCTAAATTTCTGGATGGTTACACCAAATATATATATATGTGTGTGTCTATTACTGTTTAATACATTAAAATTCAATTAGTCTGGTGTAAGTTTATTTTGAAATTATTTGATAAATTTTAAGTAAAAATTTACCTGCTTAGCATGCTAAGGAGATGAGATGAAATGCGTGGTCGGTGTAACGTGTGGATTAGGCCTCGTCATTGGGCCGGGTCGGGCAAGCCCCGACCCAAAATTTTTGGGCTTGGGCCGGGCCGGGCCGAGCCTATTTCATAATTTAAAAATACCGGGCCGAGTCGGGCGGACTTGATCATAAATATGAAAGCCCATGCCCTTTGTCGGGCCGGGTTTGGGCCGGGCTTTTATCGGGTTTTACCGGGTCGGGCCTACTAAGCCCACTTGGGCCGGGCCTACTAAGCCATTTGTACCTACCTAATTGTGAAAAAAAAAAAGTGAGTTGGGCTTAAATATTATTATCGAATATTGAAATAAGCTAAGGAGGAGTACTATTGGATTTGGAGAATTGACTTAACTTTTCGACCATAAAGCCGAGATAGGATAAGGAAGTCGATTAGAGAGTCAGAGACCTAGTGAGTTTTTTTGAATTTAGGGTTAGGTTTGGTTTGGGCATTGGGCTTTTAACTGACACTAGGTTGAGATTTGGTTGGAGTTTTGGATTTTGGCTATGATAGTAGTAACAAGATTGGACTGAGTATCAATTCTTAATTTATAATTATTTTATATTTTTGGGCTTATGGGTCGGGTTTACCTGGGCGGGTCGAGCTGGGCTTACCGGGCTTTATCGGGCTCGGGCCTATCGGGCATAGCGGGCTTGAATACCCTAAGCCCAAGTCCAGCCCGTCAACATGCGGGCTGGGCTGGCCCACAACCCATATCGGGCCGGATTGGACTTTTTGTCATCGGGCCTATCGGGTACCCATAAGCCCGTGGGTTTCTGGGCCAAATGATGATGGTTTAGGGTGGTTAATGAGTTAAATTAAGATGATGTTAAAGTGAGATTTATTGAAGAATTGAAGTTACATTTTATTAAAAGTGACATTTGTATGTTTAAACTTGGCAAATTGCTGAAGAAAGACAAAGAGAGGATTGAGGGGTTTTTTGTGCTGAAGAAAAAGAAGAATCGATTCAGGGTTTTTGTGGAAAAGTGAGAAGTGATAATTCATCAGAAGGAGAAGGAAGACATCACAATTTTCTCCTCTTGAATTCGGAGCTTGGAAATATGTTGATTAGAATGAGGATGAGATTGAATTTGGGTTTACCGATGAGAAGGTGGTGGAGCAGTTGCTGTAGGAGTGGAGGAGGAGACAAGGGGAAGACAATCGCGGCGGTGTGGGGGAATGGGGACTATGGGAGACTTGGGCTTGGGAACTTGGATTCTCAGTGGAAGCCTGTCCCTTTGTATTCCTCAGCCTTCGACGGCCAATGCCTTGAAGCCATCGCTTGCGGTGGTGCTCACACTCTTTTCTTAACACGCACCGGCCACCTCTATGCGACTGGTCTCAATGATTTTGGGCAGCTTGGGGTTGGGGCATCACATGATTTAACTTATACTAATAAGCCCGTAAAGGTTTCTGGAATTGACAAGGAAATTGTTCAAATTTCAGCTGGTTATCATCATTCTTGTGCCATTACAGGTATTTATTCAATTGAATTCACATGTATTGGGATTGGACTTTTTTTCTTCATCACTTGCATTCAAATTTTTGATGTCTTGCAGTAGATGGAGAGCTATACATGTGGGGGAAAAACTCAAATGGGCAGCTTGGCCTTGGAAAAAGTAAAACTCTACTTTATAATGTTTGTCTTATAGATCATCTTAGTTGCTATTTTGAGCTTCTATATTCTAGTTTAGCATTTCATCAATTAGTTTCTTAGCCTTTGAAGGAAAAAAAAAAGTGTGGGTAGTATTAATTCTCTCATATGCAGGGGCTGCAAAAGTCGTTTCTCTACCTACCAAAGTTGGATGTTTGAATGGAATTGCCGTTAAGATGGCAGCTTTGGGATCAGAGCACTCAGTGGCTGTTACTGGTATTTGATTTTCTTTTTGGTGAAATATCCAGTCACATACAGTCATGGGATTCTTTTCTTTCAGTTTTTATAAATCTAATTTACTGTTTATATATCCTTCACCAGATGGAGGCGAGTCCTTAAGTTGGGGTGGAGGGTTTGGAAGACTTGGTCATGGCCACCAGTCAGGCATATTTGGAATTTTCAAAAGTACCAGGTGGTATTTGATTTCTTTTATTTTACTATTTAGCTGTAGAAATAGACATATTTGTTTACTTTTCCATGGTGGGAATTGTGAAGTTTCCACTGTCTACAATCTGACACAGATAATTCCATCGAGAAAGTTTAAAATTTTATGTAATTGCTGTATAAATTCATGGAAAGGAACATGACCAAGTTTTGAATAACTCATAAAACTTTCTAATTCCATCTGAAAGAGTTGTCCCAGTCATAAAATTTCCCAACCTAGACTTGCACCAAGCTTTAACTTCTTGCTGACCTCTCTGCGCCTTCCTACGCCCCAGCCCCTCCCCTCCCCCTTTCCCACTACTTTCCCACCCACCCCCACCAACCCACCCACCACCACCACCACCTCTCTCTCTCTCTCTCTTAACCCGCCCGCCGCCCACCCCCCACCCCCCCCCCCCCCCCTTCACCAAGAAACCATTGATAAGAAACACATTGTTGAAATTATGCAAATTTGGTACATTAAGCTGTTACATACATACCCTGTTGGTGTAACATTTTGAATCTACTGGCTGTCTAATGTGATATTTGAGCCTTAGTTGGAGTAGTTCCTTTGAAACCTTCAATCTTTATTTCTCACTTTGCTCTTGTTTGGAAGGTGTAGTTGGGTTTTCAAGGTCCTGCACCTATGTGTGTCCCTCTGTGCCTCTCCATGGGTGCATGATGGGGCTGCACGTGAGAGGGTGTAAGCGTGATATATATTGTTGTCACATGGAAGGTTAAGTCACTGAAAAATTGTTCAGTATTTGAGATATCTCTTTAAGGAGGACATAATTTCAGGACTTGCATTTAAGGTTCTAGCTCGTATATGGATTGACAGATGTATGCCTACCATTATTCCCATTTTTAGCTATGGCCTAAGTTCATATTTTATTGAATATCTAAAATGCAAGTTCTGAAGTTAACCATGCCTGACTCTGGCTTGGGGCACTGAGGAGACGGCCTAGGGCCTCCGTATCAAAAGGGCCCCAAGTTTTATCTTTAATTCAGTACCTTTATGAAAAGACCCAAATGAAGGCAAAACAGAATAGGCGATGCTTATCGATCAACTCGCTTGACTGACACCCTCTACTTTTGTCTCCCTCTCCTTTTGCTCCCTCCATGCTTTCTTCTTTCTATTTCTCCCTTACTTGGCATCATAACTTAGATCGACATCAGAGTAACAAACTCATGTTGTGTTTTATTATGTTGTTGGGCTTGCCGTTTTCTCTAGAGAGATAGATGAGGCATTAAGATGGAGGATGACCTTCTCTGTTTTTTCTTTTTAAAGCTATTTGATACAAATTTTTGGTCTTATAAGTTACTCTTTTAGGCCTCATTTTAGTTTTTCCATGACCCCAAATGGTCAGGGCCTTGAAGCTAAGTTCTCAACTTAGGCCGTTATTAGAAGGCTACTTCAAATTGAGTGACTTTTAAATTTGCAAGGTCCAGTTTCAGCTGTGCATATATTTACTCTTTCTTTACCTTCTCTGGTAACATGAAGCAGTGTAAGATTGGAATGCACGTTTGGGAGGGTGCTAGCCTGAGATAAGTTGTTGGACTTTAATTTCTTTTTCTGCTACAAACAAAATAAATCTTCTTTTTTCTTTTTGGTGATGTCACTACAACTGAATTGAAATAACACTGATGGGGAAAGATTAAATGATAGCAAAGAAAAATTGGTCCTAAATCACTAAATTTAGTGAAATATAACGATTGACACTTGGTCATATATCAATTCAGCACACATGCATGGGGCCAGAATTGAAGAAAAAAATGATGTGGACAGTTCAATATATATGTGTAAGCATGGAAATGAAAATTTATGCGCTGGTGTATTAGATGGATTTATTTAGTATGATCTATGATAGATTAATCAAAATCAACTAGAACGTGAAAACCTTAAATTATTGATTTAAAATGACATGTCTGAGTTCCATTATTTTCAGTTCTTCCCCATCTTGGGTAAGGACAACGTGGGCTGTTCTGTCTTGGATTTTAACATGGGTTTTCAGCTTGCTTTGTGTTTATATTAGTAAATGGGATAGCTTCTCACATGGAATGGGCTTATGCCCCTTCTGAAAGTGCCTTCCATGTAGCAGTAATTTGGGTTTCCATGTTTTCTTCGATACCAATAAATGTCTTTTGCAGTGAATATACACCAAGGCTTATCAAGAAACTTGATGGGACCAAGGTTTAACACTTTCTGAACTGTCAATTTCCTGATTCATATTATTTTTGCCTAAACATATTCTGGTTGTTGGTTTATGGATTAGCCTTTTTGCTCCAATGTTATAAATGCGTAGGTTAAAAAGGTTGCTGCTGGATTGCTGCATTCAGCATGCATTGATGGTACTTTTTTGGTCTTTTTATGGCTGATCCTATTCTGTGGTATGGTTTCTGATGCTGAATCTTAAAGATTGTTGTCATATCATTTGCTTTTCCATATTTTCAGAAACTGGATCCGTATACATATTTGGTGAAAGAGCAATAGATAAAGTGGTAAGTCAAAGATTGTGCTTTAGATCATGTTGAAATCATAGACACCAGTAGAGCCCAGATCTTCTTTTAGTGGGTGCCTGCGAGGATTTTCCCTTTTGTTATCAATAGTCGGGGCATGAATGTTATTATTTAGACATTTAATATGCCTTAACTTTGTAGTTTGAGCAAAGTGAAAAACTCTAATATGTTGGGTTAGGATGAAAATCTATACTAATTCTACCAGAAGGCCACAACTAATAATTTTGAATCATTTCTTCTAATTATATTTACCCAAGAAAATAATGTGCCAGGGCAAACTACTAGAATGTCCTAGAAACAAATACATTAAGCTCTTGTGATTATATATCCAGTTACTTTTACAAAAGTAAAGAATTTATTATTTTAATCAATCCAGTGGGTGCAATTAGAAGTACATTCTTCACTCTTATATAAATTTTATATAATAAGATTCCCTTAAACAGTGTTTTGAAGTTTTAGTGGGGCAATTCTGCCAGTTATTGGCTTTGCCTCTGATCATAGATCTAGTTGGGGATCTTGTTAAACATTCCTTTATTATGTGAAAGCTGAATGTAGTCATAATCCTTTTTAATGATAAATAGGGATCTAGGATGGGAACAACACAACATCACTGTCCATGATTAGCAAGCTGCCATGCTCGGAAGACGTTGCATGTGGTGGCTACCATACATGTGTCTTAACAAGTAATTTATATCTTATCATGTTTCTAAATGAAGTTGACCATCATTATTATTGCCGTTCGTCATCATAGTTATTTTCATTCATATTCTGGTTATAAGATATAACATGTCCATGCCATTCCCAGCCGAGCTTAGCAGAAGAATATAGCAGCACATCAGATTAGATAGATTCGTAAGTAATTAAGTGTGATATATTAAGGACAACTCTTCTTTTATTTTTAGTTGAATTTTAAGGACAACACTTAACACATCATATGGGAGTTACAAAATTACTAGGTGCAAATTTCTGTTCTTTCCTTCTGATGAAGGACATTGATACCTGCATCAAAATATTTTAGCTAGAAACGACTCTTTACTTCTTTAGTTGAATTGCGACATTCTTACTAAAGGTTGACAATGGGGAATTAAAAAAAAAAGTGAAAACCTATTTTTGCATTCCTGCAGAATGAATGATTCTTGTGATATGCATCTCAGTTCTTATTTCTATGTCTGTAATGTAAGATATTGGAATTACTTTATATAATAAGTTCAAATGTTTTAGGAGTAGAGTCAAGTTTTTATAGGAATACTAAGGGCCTTGACAACTGTTTGGTTTTTGGTTTTCACTTTTTGTGCTTGTGATATGTGGAGAAACAAGAGATGAATATAGAGGAAATAAGTAAGGCAAGGTACACAATGTGAAGACTAAAATTCAAAAAATCTAAAACTGTTTTAAGTTATCTACTCTTTCCGGATTTTCTTTTCATTCATTCTTCTTTATTTCTACCCCTCCCTACGACCATTCTTCTACTCCCTCCTTTCGCCCTTCAACTTTCCCTACATATGAAGCACAAAATTTGCAAACTAAAAACTAAATGGTTATCTATCAGGCCATAAGAGTATGTCATTAGTGTATTCTGGAACTGTACTTATAAAATGGGACAATAGCCATGTAGTGTGAACATAACGTATTTTTCCAATTGCTTCCCAAGATTGATGCTAAGCTTCTGGGGTTGTTAATTGTGCATATTCATCTTTTCCATTCTGCCTCATGCCTTTTTTCATTCACTCTAATCATCCGTTGCATTTTAACTTGTTAGCGTTTTATCCTACTCCTCCCTTTTTCTTTGATATAGATGGTGGAGAACTGTACAGTTGGGGTTCAAATGAAAATGGATGCCTTGGAATTGGGTAAATTCCACTTTATTTGGTCCTGTATTTTTGTATTGCTGCTACTTTGTTTCCATTATAGAAAGTGCTGCTTGAAATATTTTTTTAGTTTGCAGTAACTTACAGTTTCAGTGGCAGAACATTGATATTTTCTTTGATTAATTTATTGGTTTGTTTTATATATTTTGGTGTTCAGGACTACAGATGTTTTTCATGAGCCAGAAAGAGTTCAGGGTCCTTTTATGAAATCTCATGTTGTCAAGGTGCATAACTTCATTATTCAGACTAATTCCTTCTGGGTTTCTTGTGTTATAATTTTTCACATCGTAACTACAAATATTTTTTCACTTTATTCTGACTGATTCCTCATGCTCTTTTGGTATTCCCTTAATCATCTCTTGAGTTATGACGTAGGGATATGAATCAAAGAGAATTTGTAATAGTGACTAGAAATAACCAGAAACTGACTATACAATTCTAATATTCATATGCGTATTTTTCTTTACATCTGATAGCTTCAACAAATGTGCATTTACAGGTATCTTGTGGTTGGAAGCACACAGCAGCTATTTCTGGTACGAACAATTTTTATGGATAAAATCAGATTGCATTATACAAGCATAAGTTAAATTGTTTTACACTGAAGCTTTTAATGAGGGTTGACATGCAGCCCACTAAACCGTTTAGGAAGATAATGATTACAAAACAGCCGCTTTTGCTTTACGATCAAAGAAAAAACCAGAGACTAAACAGAAAATTAACATACGCTGATGGCCAAAGTCTGACTGTCTCATAAACCATCCATCCCAATGTCACTGTAATCTTCAAAAATCTTTTTCTTCCTTTACATCTAAATAACCCAAACCACAGCTAGTACCATACTGCCTGAAAGAATTTTAGCCTTGTTACCACCCTGTACCACCTTATGCCTTCCAAATAAGAAAGAAAACTGCCCACTAGATTTGTGCAACACAAGTAGCCTCCATAAGCTTCAACACCTAGCCATGGTAGAAACACGTCCTCTTCCCCCCTCTTTAATGGCAGCATAATAACATAAATTTGTATTTGATTATGATAACAGAAGGCGATATTTTCACATGGGGTTGGGGAGGTTCCAATGGAACATTTTCTCATGACGGACATTCCTCTGGAGGACAACTGGTTTGCACCAGCTCTCCTATACATCTATTATCTTGTTGGCTTTTGGCTATGCCAGTTTTCTTTGAATTAAACTCTTATTGGGTATCCTTTCATTTACAGGGTCATGGAACTGATGTTGACTACATAAACCCTACAAAGATTAGTAGTTTCGGGAAGAATGTCAAAGCGTTGCAAGTATCGTGTGGGTTCAATCACACTGGTGCCATACTCGAATATGCCTAAGCTTCCGCTGCTGCAATCTGTGTGTCTACATAAAGAAATGCGGTAATTAGTTGGTGCCGAAAGATAAGTGGTTTATACATCTCTTCATTCATTCATTTTCATTAAACGTCAGCCAGTAGAGCAGAAACCACACATGCTTATACAACACGAGAATATATAGATAGTAACGTGTAAATTTAAGCTACAAACAAATTTCTTAGTGTAATTTTAAGTTATAAAAGTCTATGTTTATATGTAATAAAATGTCAAACCTGTGATTTGATTGTTACAGTGACAGTAGTGTAGTAACATTATAAACAAATATTTGAGCCCCACTTTGGCATCCAAGTAATTAAAGGCAAACATCCAACACCGCAAAGAAAAAAACAACAGATGGTATTTCAACCCAATATTTGTTGTAATTCTCATATTAGTATGTTACATACAAATTCAAATGTACAATACAATCTCTCCTATTTTGGAAGCTCTCGGGTACCCCTCTCTCTTCTATCTATGGGGTTCGGAAAAACTGCTTCAAAAAGATAAGCCTATATTCATCAGAAAAAGTAATATTGCTTCTACAAATAAGCAATTCCAAAAATGCGTAGGCCACTGGAAGTGTTGGGAAAAAGGCCAAAAGAATCTGTATCAAAATTAAGATGAGGGGTGAAGAGGAGCGGAAGAATGAGATCAAGTGAGCTGGAGGGCCATCTGCTGTAGAAGTATTTTCTTCTGAGATGCATTGATGATGCCCTTGCACTCAGCATCTAGTAGAACCTCCGTCATGATTGCAGCCGCGTGCCCTCTTGGCTCTTCTGAAGCTCTCCTCAACATGAACACCTGAACAAAAACAATAATAAAATAGAAATATTCAAGTTTCATAGCTTAACATTTTCATTTTTTGGTTTCTGCTTAATAGACAGAAAATGAGAAAGACATACAGATGCCTCAAGGATGGATTCATACTCTTGAAAATGGCAACAGAATCTTGAAAGCAAAAACTAATTCAAATAGTTTTTGTTTCTAGTCTACATTATATGGACCTTCACTTATGCATTTCCCTTCTTTTACCATATACTTACTCTATATATCAAACATGAAATGTGAGAACCAAAAACGAGCGGATACCAAACGGTCAAGTGTCACAAAATGAAAATTCCAAATGCTTAAAGAATATTGACATCTAGTGGTATTCCTCTAAACACATTATGTGGGAGGTCTTGGGTTCAACTCTCATAGAGAGCAAGGTCGATATCCAATGTGTATAATGTGATCCTCCTCCGGGCCTCCCCCAATCATTGTATTAAAAAAAATAAAAAAAACATTTTAAGAGAATAATGATGACCGTGAAAGGGGTGATTAGGAGAGGATATACTTGTGTTATTAGGGAGGGAATGCTGAGGAAAATAAAAATGAGAGGTGAATCGACCGTGTAGAGACCAAATATAACTATCCATCGCTTAAATCACTGAAAATCATATTGGAATGTACCTGAACATGTTCAAGATCAAACCTACCACATGTATGCATATTGCATAATTTTTTCACTTAAAGAAACACTGCAGAAGACTTTTCAAACCATGGGACCCAAGCCCTCCCAATGTACATTTACATTGCAGGAGGTGTTAGAAGGAGCATAGCATCTCTGTCGAATAGAATATAGGGAAACGGACTCAAATAATATATATACATATATATACATATATATATATATATATATATATATATAGAGAGAGAGAGAGAGAGAGAGAGAGAGATGTTCTATTTCCAGATTGTGACGAAACAAAGATGCTAATGCAGTAGAATATGAATTTTTTGCCTAAATGTGTGATTTTAAGGCTTCAATTTCCTTAGCGGATTTTTTCTCCTCGTTTTTTTCTTAGATTTTGTTTCCCTGTTACTTTTGGTGTAATTAGAGAATAAGGTTTAAGGCCTGAAACTATACCTGCCCATGATGTGTGATCTCTAAGCAGCCAGGTTGTTGTATATATGGCTCCCCATCTATTTGGACGGGGAAAGGACTGGACACATGTATTCTTACGACTTTCCCTTGGGCCAGTCTCCTCGCTTGTGAAAGTCCAACCTGCACATGAAAACAAGAACAAGGATTACAAATGTGAATCTGGAACTATAAAAAAGTCATGCACTTCAAAGATTTAGAACCGAAAAACAAAATCACCATAACAGAAAGAGGATTGATATTTGATAATGAGATTCTCAATAAATATTTCATAAAAAAGAAAAGAACGAATCTCTGTGTAAAGAGGGCTAAAATATCTTAAAATTCCTTTTAATGACGGATAAGAAGGAGCTTCGCTCTGCAATACAGTTGTTTCAGTACTCTATTAATTATACTATACAGCAATTCGAAATGTAGACCATGCCGACCAAAAAACACATTCCCAATATTAAAGGAGAGGAAGAGGGAAAGAGAGTAAGGCTGGAACATCTACACTACTGAAGGTCACCACGGAAGGCATTTCTTATATGAAGCTGATCTTTTCCATTTTATTATTATTATTATTATTATTATTATTAACATCAAGCGGATATAAAGGCCAAGCACGGATAAGAACAACAAGAAGAACCGAACAAAATTTGGATGAATCACAGACGAGAACAATTCACGGTGGAAGGCAATGGTTGTTTGCCAACTCCCCACTCTCTCTTTTCAGCAAATCTAGGGAAACTAGGATGGTCAAAATACTTTCTAAGGTGCTGGTTGAATATATAGCTCATGGGAGGTAAATACTTGGTTTTTGGCCCAGGGAAAGACCACCTTATTGGTGCCTCTCTTCTCATTGTTGAGTAAAAAGCAACAATGCTGCTGAAACTTTAGATCAACTGGGTGAGAGGTACAAGTTCTTTGATACAAAAGAAGAAAAAAAAAACAGAGAGAGTATATCGTTGGTGAGATTTTCAGCCATGGCAAACTTTTGGGGGGAGTGGATGGAGAGAAAGCAAAGGATCTTTGAGGGAGTCTGGGATGAGAAAGTGGTTTTTTAAGGGAGCTAGGAATGACAAAGTGGATCTTTGATAGAGGTCGCTTTTGGGCATTACTATCTTCAGAGATTAGGGATAGTTCTTTTCGGGCTTCATTTGATATGGGAGTGATTCTGTATGTTAGATTTCCGTCATATTAAAGTTAAGATGGTTTAATAGCGTTGCTATTCTAGTCGAGTAGTCTAGCTTGTCCAGTGGACTTGTAATGTTTCTTTGGTTTAATGGAAACATTTTATCATTAAAAATAAAAGAAGAAAAAAAAAATTGTAAGAAAAACTCAGTCTCATTTCAGAACATAAAAGGATAAAATTTAATAACACCTATTTAGATTAAAATCAAATCATTCATAATATTAGAGTTTTATCTCAACTAATTAGTAGAGAATACTAGAATTAAAATTTCCGTTCATTATGTAGAAAGATATAATTTTCTGATATCATTTACAAGCCAACTAGGCATATTTATACACATCAGTATGGGAGATAAGATGTGACAGTTATCTCCCATCTAAATATGATTAGGACATCTGTCCTAAGTAAGTAACTGCTACAAACTAACTAGAGTACAAGTGTCTAGGTCTAAACAGATGTCTAGTCTAACTGTGATATCCAATGATGTTTGAACAGGTGTACACGGGTCTGTCTTAGACAAGTGTACACTGTTCTGTACACTGTTTAACATCCCCCCGCAAACTAGGCACCCTTTGGGTGACGAGTTTGTTGGATAGGCTGCGATGTCTTGCCACTGGTAGACCTTTGGTGAACAGATCCGCAAGCTGGTGGGCAGAAGGGACAAACTTGACTTGGTGGGTGCCAGAGGCTACTCTTTCACGGAGAAAGTGATAGTCCAAGGCAATGTGCTTTGTTCTGGCATGAAACACTGGGTTGCTGGTCATGTAGGCAGAACTGATGTTGTCACAGTGAAGTAGAATCGGTAGGGGAGGCTGAAGATGGAGTTCTCGAAGTAGGCTGAGAGTCCATAGAGTGTCTGCACAGGTGTAGGCGAGAGCACGGTACTCTGCTTCTGCACTAGAACGGGAGACTGTTTTCTGTTTCTTTGCACACCAAGAGATCAAGTTTGGACCCAAGAATAGGCAAAAGCCAGTCACAGATCGTCTGGTGTCATGACAACCTGCCCAATCAGCATCAGAATAGGCACGGATGTGGAGAGGCAGGGGGCTGCGTTGGATGTGTATGCCTGTACCCAATGTACCCTTTAAATACCGGATGATGCGTTTTACTGCAGTGAGATGAATTTCTGTGGGGGAACTCATGAACTGCGCAACCTGTTGGACAGCATAGGAAATATCTGGTCTAGTTAAGGTTAAATAGAGTAGGGCACCTACTAGTTGTCTGTAGAGAGTGGCATCGGTTAGAAGCTGTCCATCATAGGCAGAAAGGCTGGTTTTGGCAGCAACTGGAGTGGGGGCTGGTTTACAATCAGTGAGCCCACTACGTTGGAGGATGTCGGTGGTGTATTTATTCTGAGTGAGATGAAGGCCAGATGCTGTTTTGGTGGCTTCAACACCGAGGAAGTAGTGGAGAGGACCTAAGTCCTTGATGGCAAATTCACGGGCTAAGGTTTGCATGAAGTGGGAGACTGTAGTGGTTGAGTTACCTGTCAATATGATGTCATCAACATAGAGGAGGAGGAACATTAGGGAGCTGTTGTTGTGGAACACAAACATAGATGGGTCAGCCCGACTTTGAATGAAGCCGTGTTGAAGGAGGAATGAACTGAAGCGTTCAAACCAGGCACGGGGTGCTTGTTTGAGGCCGTAGAGGGCTTTGTTGAGGCGGCAAACATGAGTGGGCCGGTTGGGGTCAATAAAGCCAGGTGGCTGTTGCATATACACCTCTTCAGTTAGGTTGCCATGTAGGAAAGCATTAGTGACATCCATTTGACGGAGGGGCCAGTTGAGGGACACAGCAATGGTAAGAACAACTCGGATGGTTGCTGGTTTGACCACAGGACTGAAGGTTTCCTGGTAGTCAAGTCCTTCTTGCTGGTGGAAGCCTTTGGCCACTAGGCGGGCTTTATATCGCTCAAGTGTGCCATCTGCGTTGCGCTTGATGCGGTAGACCCATTTACAACCCACTGTATTGGCTGTAGGAGGCAGGGGAACAAGAGTCCAGGTGTGCTGTTTGAGCAGAGCACTGTATTCTGTGTTCATGGCTTGAATCCAATGAGGGGATTTAGAAGCTTGCTTGTAGGTGGTCGGTTCTGAGGGGGGGACAAGAAAAGTAGTGTATAGTTGGGGGAGAGGGTAGCGGGAGACATGTAACAGGTTTCGGGACTTGGAGATCCCTGCCTTGCTGCGCGTGATCATAGGGTGGGTGTTTCTGGGGGGAATTTGATTGCTAAAGGGGGATAAGGACGAGTTTTCAGTGGTGGTGGGAGATGGTGGTGCTGGAGCAGAAACTGTCGAGGGTGGTGAGGAGGGAGGGACTATTGGAGATAGTGTTTGTGGGGAAGAAGGACTTGAAGAGTGAGATGCAGAGGTGGGAGGACTGGATACTGGGGTCTGATTTGAGTGAACAGATGTTAAGGTGGGTTCAGTTTGTGGGCTGAGATCATTGAATTTGTGTTGGATGGGGATGAAGGAGAAAGTAGGGGTAGGATTTGGGTGCTTAGTGAATGGGAAGGCAGATTCATTGAAGATGACATGGCGGCTGATGTAAACACGTCCAGTGGAGACGTGTAGACATCGATAACCAGCATGGGAGGGGCTATACCCGAGAAATACACAAGAAACAGATCGAGGTTCTAACTTGTGTTTGGTATAATCACCAAGATATGGGAAGCAGGAGCAGCCAAAGGTGCGAAGGAGATGATAGGGAGGCTGTTTCTGGTGTAGCTGAAAATAGGGTGATGACCATTTGAGGACAGAGGTGGGTAGAAGGTTGATTAGAAAAACTGTCGTGGTAATTGCCTCTGCCCAGTAGCAATAGGGAAGACCAGCAGTGATTAAGAGGGTGTGTCCAACCTCAGAAATGTGTCGGTTCTTTCTTTCGGCCAGGCCATTTTGTTGAGGGGTATGGGGGCATGAGAACCTTTGATGGATGCCATGGTTAGTGCAAAATGTGGTAAATGAATTGTTCGCAAATTCTTTGCCACCATCACTCTGAAATTGTTTGATGGTGGTGGAAAACTGAGTTTGAATATAAGTAAAAAATCTGGTGAAGTGGGCAAAAACTTCAGATTTGAGTCGAAGGGGGTAAATCCAAGTAAAACGGGTGTAGTCATCTGTAAATAGAACATAATATTTATAACCAGAAACTGAAGATACAGGGGACATCCATACATCTGAGTGGATTAAATCAAACGGATGTTGAGAGGTGTGATTAACAGAAGAAAAGGACTGTCTAGTACATTTGCTTAATACACATTGATTACAAAAGGGACTAGTAGTAGAAAAAACAGAAGAACTGAGATGGTTCTGATTTGCCAGCCTGCGTAGGACTTGGTGAGATGGGTGGCCTAGCCTTTGATGCCACAGAGGGGGGGTAGCCGTGGTGAGGAAGGCTTGTGGTGGGTTGTGTGGCTTGATGGGGTAAAATCCATCCTTACAGGGGCCCTGAAAAAGAATAGAGTTGGTGGTTAAATCCCGGATAATAAAGTGTGTAGGAAAGAAGGTGAGGCTAACATTTTGATCTTTGGTGAATTGAGCAACAGAGAGGAGGTTTTTGCGGATAGTGGGAACATGTAGGAGATCTGTAAGTTTAAAGAAAAACGGACCAGAGGAGAATGTAACGTTACCAGAGGATGAGTGCCAGATTGGGGTGAGATTGGTGAGATTTCAGGATTCAGGGAAGACAGAATAGTAGGAGGAGGAGGAGGATGAGTGCCATCAATAAAACGCCAGTAATTGTGGCCAATGAGGAAAGGTTTAATTTGACTTTCCCATAGAAGGTAATTGGTTTCACTCAATTTCACAGAAACCAAGGTGGAAACGTTAGGGGAAGAGATAGGAGAGGAACAGGAATCGGCAGCCATAGATAGGGTTTGTGAGGGATCGGTTTATGGTGATCAGACAGATGGCTCTGATACCATGTAGAAAGATATAATTTTCTGATATCATTTACAAGCCAACTAGGCATATTTATACACATCAGTATGGGAGATAAGATGTGACAGTTATCTCCCATCTAAATATGATTAGGACATCTGTCCTAAGTAAGTAACTGCTACAAACTAACTAGAGTACAAGTGTCTAGGTCTAAACAGATGTCTAGTCTAACTGTGATATCCAATGATGTTTGAACAGGTGTACACGGGTCTGTCTTAGACAAGTGTACACTGTTCTGTACACTGTTTAACACATTATCGACGCTCTCTCCATAGGATTTTAGTAAACAATTGGATATTGATATCAAGTTTTTAGTTCTATTAAGGGTAAAAAAAAAAAAATCTTATCTAGCTCAAAAGTATATGGAAACAAACTATTCCGCACAATTGTATGTGTCAAACTTTCTTTTCGTGCTTTTCAAAAAATTTTTGTGATAGGATACAATTTAATAGGGAAAAATCGAAATTTTACAAATGTAACAAACCTGAAGTTTGCCCAGGTGCCAAGCTCCACATACACATACAACTTCGAGAATTTTATCGTGCATGGACTGAAGACTGAAGTCATCATCATGCTCAATGTCATTTTGCCAAAGATTTACCCCACCCATGTAGCTGCCAATGTTAAGCACAATTAGACCCTCAGAATCCTGAGAAGCAGAGGAAAAATATCACAAAAAGACGTCACTTTGAACATTACAGAAAAATAAAAAATAAATTATGATCAACATGCACCTTGGGAATATCTACGTCTTTCCCATCAACTTCAAGCCAAGTTTGCCACGGTAGATCAGCACAAGTTCGGTCCATTATATCTCTGGCGCCTTCTTTGGCATATCGTAACTTATTCACAAACTGTTCATATAGCAATCGTCAGCGAAGCCAAACTTGTATAAAGGAAATAAAAGATAGTAATCTTTCTCTGAAATATTAAACTATAACTCCCACAAATAAGAGAATGTAATATTTAATTAGAGCAATTCCACATATGAAACTCAGAATAGGGTAGCAAACAGATATAAATCTGAAAAATAGCATAAGTGGTTATCAAATTGCCCTTCTGAATCGTAAGGGTCGTAGACAAGTGCATGATAATCATTAATCAAAGTTCAGCCAAATATTTTATTATTTAATTAAATATCAGCCAGCTATTATTTAAAGGTACAAAAGCAAGCTGGATTCCTAGACCAACAAATCGGGATGGCTGTGTTTATTTTTGTTTTTCTCTTACTTTTAATGAAATATAAGAAAATGAGAGAAACAAAGGAAGGAGATGAGCATTGAGAGAAATGAGAAAAGTATGTGAGAGTACAATAAATCATAACCTAGAAATAAAACTAGTTGAATTTGTTTATAGCTGCAGTTTTTATACTATAAACCTTCTATTTATATCTCTCTCTGGCTCTCTCTCTCTCTCTCTCACGTCCATCATCGGTTTACCCAGCTTTCTCCTCTTTTCTTCTTCATCTTTGGTTTCAATAAAAATTGTCAACTAATAAATTGACGAATATCATCGCCTTGTAGTCTTATATAATAGTAAATAGAAAATTCTCTGTCTCTCTCTCTCTCACACACACACACACACACGTCCATCATTGGTTTACCCAGTTTTCTCCCCTTTTCTTCTTTATCATTGGTTTCAATAAAAAATTTCAACTACTAAATTGAAAAATATCATCGCCTTCTAGTCTTATATAATTGTAAACAGAGAATTCTACATGTGCAAAAACAAACAGACAATGCACACGTGAGATGAAGCTGTAAAAAGGATAGTGCTACAACACCCATAATAAAATAAAAGGAATATGAAGGCCATAAAGGAATACAGGTACCTGACTACTGAACTTCTCAGGATTTATTTCCCGAGTCAAATGAAATTCATATGCAACTTTCGCATCACATCCAATACCTTTCAAAGACAATGAGAAAAAGGTCAAATACACCCCCCACAAACCATAACTAGATAACAGTAAATTCAGAGAAATACCTAAATAGTTCATCATGAATTTGGATTGCACTTTGCTCGGTTCAGCTCCGGAAGTGATGTTTACCTTCCAACGATCAAGCATTGTAACTGCAGCATTGTTAATGTCATGCAACAGTGTTGTTAAACCACCTTGACCGTCAACTTTAGAGAAGCCTCTTCCCCATTGCAACACCCTTGACAAATCATTTCCTGTGCCAAGAGGGAGAATAGCAACGGGTGGGGGTGATTCAAATTTATGCCTCTCGATGGCATCAAGGACCCATGAAACAGTGCCATCTCCGCCACATACCAAAACTCTAAAGTATTGCACATTATTGAACAATTCCAAGCCTATATCAGGCCCTTGGGAAGAACTAAGTTCAAAAACCTGAAATTTAAAATTAGAGGTCAGCTACTCACTCCTACAAACTATTACATGCTAAATACAAAAACAATAATACCACACTAGTACTAAAGACGGCTACTAATATTACGCTCTTAAATAAGAAATCTAGAAGGCTCAACTGCTAAAAACTGTATAAAATAATTAACCTGCAATAAATGAGAAGAATTTCCAACCCAACTTAGACTCCTAGCAAGGGAATTTTATCATTCTACATTTTCTTTTATGACTATTTTATGCATCAATGAAACTAGTCACATGTTTTTTCTCTATGATTCAACTATCATTTATGTGTTTCTAACACAAAACATGTTATTTATGCTCTTAAATAAGAAATCTAGAAGGCTCAACTGCTAAAAACTGTATAAAATAATTAACATGCACTAAATGAGAAGAATTTCCAATCCAACTTAGACTCCTAGCAAGGAAATTTTATCATTCTACATTTTCTTTTATGACTATTTTATGCATCAATGAAACTAGTCACATGTTTTTTCTCTATGATTCAACCATCATTTATGTGTTTCTAACACAACACCTAAGCAGAAAGAGTAGGTTGTGATTAGCGTAAAAAAATTAAGTTTCACTTGAAACTTATCCATTCATTTAGAAGTACTACATTAGGGGGGAAAAAAACATGAAGACAGCTCAAAGCAGGTAGTAAGTTATCTGGCACAAATACAAGCTGTAATATGGCCAAGAGAATATTAGATATCAATGCTCAGCTTTTGTTGCCTTCCTAAAACAATGTACAGTAATAATTCCTCATGACTGAGTAAGAAAGGCACAAGATTACCTGCACAGGATTCAATATCATATTCAGGCTTCTCCTTAAAGAAGCCCCATGCTGACCTCCACTCCTGGAATTGATAAAGACCAAAAGTGGTCTTGCATCATGTGGCAAATCAGCCAGTTCATATTTCTTAGTTTCACCATAGGTGACAATTCCATCTTTTCTTTGCACAAACCCTTTATGGTTTCCCTTAACACTCAGTGACCTATCATCCTTCTTCAAGTAGTCAAAACTCTTCTCACTACGGGATTTCTTCATGCCAGTTAATCCATTGAATACATAGTCCACAGCTGCATCAGTGGCTGAGTTACCAGTAGCTGCATGAACAATACCATGCTTACAACGGTGGCGCTTTCTTCTATACTGGCCACGAACAGATGAGTTTATTATTTCATCTGTGAACGAACTTAGCATTCCACATCCATTGTAGTGACCAATTTCTTTCACACACAGTGGAGATATGATAATCCTCGTAAGCGTACCAAAATCGCAAGCATCACCATATTCTTTTGCCATTTTTTTGTGACATCTGACATGTATAAGTCGCTGACACCATAGGCAATGCCATGTAGGAGAAGCATCAAGTAATGGAACACCGCATGGCTCATCACAATAAAAACAGAAGGCAGATATCTCTGGATTATCATGCATATTAACCCATCTTTCTGACCAGTGGTGGCGAACATGGCTAAAACCAGCTTGTGCCACACACTTGCAATCCCTTGCTGCGTACTTTGAACAATAGAAATGTGCCGCTACACCACAAACAGCGCAACGATGGACAGGAGTGTAATATGAAGCTTTTGTACCTAGATTTTGAAGAAACACCAAGGAAGTCAAGCAAACACAGCATGTAGAAGGCTGTTCACCATTAGTAATATCTTCCATCCATCTATGATGTGATAGGGGAACTTTTAACTTTTTCCAAACTTTCTTCTTTGCTCTAGCTGCAGCTTTTACCCAATTTAGAGATGTCCTTCTCTGCCATTTAAGAAATGCATAGATGATAGCTAGAAGCCCAAATGACCCAGTGACCAACCATCCTAAAAGAAATGGACCATAAGCATCCGAGCTGGTCAGTAACCTTGCAAGTGAAATGCCCAAATCTACCATCATGATCTAAAATTTCACTTGAAATTGTGTGCCTTTTCCAGGATTATAGATTTGAAATTGCTCGGCAACATATATATTATGTATGTGAAACCTGATTGTGAAAGGAATTCGTTTAAGGGGAAAAAAATGATTAGCATGCACAAAAGAAATGAAGCAAGCAAGGAAATAATTAAATTCTAACAGACTAGGAGTCTAACAAGGGGAAGACGGGGAAGGGGATCACTGTAAGGCATAATAGAAGTAAAGAATAAGCAAGAAAAATAATAGGCACCACTGGTTCTCCATGATATCATGAGAATAAGATCAAGACAAAAAACTGAGCTTCTTTCTGTAGATCAAAATCAAAAGCAAAACAAAGAGGGCAACCTAAGACCAGTGTTACTTGTCAAGTAAGCTTACAACAAGAGCAGTACTATCATTCTATCTATCTTTTGAGTTGCCTTCAACGTCGCTGAACCAGCAAACGTACATAAACCCGACTTCATTAATAACTAGAGAATGATGGCCAGGTGCACAAAAATTGAATGATGAATGTCAAAATTCTTCTCCACGTATTCTGTGAGGAAAGAATAGATGAAATCCTTCCACTACTTTTCCCACAACAATAACTAAAACTACACATAGTCCTTAATTTGGTACATGAACAAATTCAAACATAAAAATTCAGGACATATGGAACCATTCAACCAAACGGAACACATTGATTCAACAAATCATCAATACCATTCACTAAAAAAATTCCAAAAATGGATTGAATGATTCAAACATCGTATCGTATGCTGGGAAATGAAATGTCAACGAATTTCATAGGAAAGAGAGTGCAATGAATCTAGAGATGGAAAGTTCGAATTCAAAGAAATCCAATTTAGATCTGCGAAATCAAAATACCTGAAGAGGACGAAGCCCTAGGAAATAAGAAAGTGAATGCCGGATATTTTTGTGGAGGAGACTTTGGAGGTTCCGAGCATTTTGGTCGAAAATTCAGAGGTGAGAGAGAGGAGAAAGGGAATTGAATTCACACGTCATCCGTCTGGATTGATTGATTTGAAATAATGATATTATGATCATAACAATAAAAGAAGGCAGTAATGAATAATTAAAATAAAAATAAAAATAAAAATAAAAACATTGATATCTCTTCATTCGCATTCAGACATGTTAATCTTTATGAATGGAGGAGAAATAAAAGGGCGGGATTTTCATTTTCCCCCTAAGCAACAAGCAGCCAATACACGGCCTTGCAGCCTTTGCCTTCTGGAAGGGAGCCAAGCAAGAAGCAACGGAGGAAATGCGCGTTCCAAATTACGGAAATACCCCTTTGGTTTTGAATTTGGAATTTCCATCGATCTCTTGAACTAGGTCTCGTCATTGGACCGGACCGGACCGGGCCTATTTCATAATTTAAAAAATACGAGGTCAGGTCGGGCAGACTTGATCATAAATATGAAAGTACATGCCCTTTGTCGGGCCGGATTTGAGTCGGATTTTTATCGGGCTTTACGGGTCGGGTCTACTAAGCCCACTTGGGCCGGGCCTACTAAGCCCATTTGTACCTACCTAATTGTAAAGAACAAAAGTGAGTTGAGCTTAAATATTATTATCGAATATTGAAATAAGTTAAGGAGGAGGTACTATTGGATTTGGAGAATTTACTTAACTTTTCGACCATAAAGCCGAGATAGGATAAGAAGGTCGCTAAGAGACTCAGAGACCTAGTGAGTTTTTTTGAATTTAGGATTAGGGCTTGGTTTAGGCATTGAGCTTTTAAATGACACTAGGTTGAGATTTGGTTGGAGTTTTGGATTTTGACTATGATAGTAGTAACAAGATTGAACTTGATATCAATTCTTAATTTATAATTATTTTATATTTTCGAGTTTATGGGTCGGGTTTACCTGGGCCGGTCGGGCTGGACTTATCGGGTTTTATCGGGTTCGGGCCTAGTGGGCTTGAATACCCTAAGCCCAAGTCCAGCCCGTCAACATGCGGGCCGGGCCGGCCCACGACCCATATCGGGCCGGGTCGCGCTTTATGTCATCGGGCCTACCGGGTACCCATAAACCCGTGGACTTCTGGGCCAAATGATGAGGACTATCTTGACCCATCCCAAATCAAGGCCACCTGAATTCTCATTGTCCCAAAGTCCAAACCAAAATAAAATATACATTACACTTGGCCTTTGCCTTTGCTTGATCAAAGCATCAGCAATTAAGCATTACCAAATTCAACATGCATGCTATATTAAATATAGAGCTGTTTATGAATATATCTTAGTTTTACAGTAGTGGTCATAAATCATGTTAATTCATGATATATCGTACGTAGTGCCACTTAAAAACGATTATAAAACTGAATTTAGAGAAAAAATAGTCTGATTACAATTAGTTTTTCTCTCAAATAAAGTGATGTACAATCGCTAAAGTGTTGTGCTAACACGCTCTGGTCCATACATTTCCATGTAATTGGACGATATGGTTCAAATTTCCCATGTTTATGATGTAATTTTTATAAATATTCACTTACGTAATAACATGATTGAATACGCCACGTGGCTGTAAGATAGTATCTTGTAATAAACTCAACAATAAGATGAATTATTTTATGTTAATCTAACTTAAAGCGTAAGAGGAAGGGGGATTCAAATTTCAAAGGCAAGTAGATAAGAGAAAGATATGTTCACTCAAACTTAAAGCGTGCGAGTAGGCATGTATGCAAAGACTTTTAACCCAGATATATTCCACGTAAGCACATAGGTGAACGTGGAATACGGAATAAGCAAGTAGCATTCACATTATTAATCCCGATAATAAATATCCCTAAATACTATCAATAACTTCAGAGTTTAGACGCCTGCTGTCCTGTGTGCACTGCTGCTAAGTGTAACTGCTCTGCTCGAAAGCTTAATTTTTACCGAGTAGATGATCATAGTAAACCTGAGGCTTTCTGTAGTCGGAGACGTAGAGATCCTACAACGTACATAAATAATGAAATTGAGCATTTTAGTTTTTGAGGTTGGAAGAACTTTATTGTTAATGCAGGAAAAATAATGAGTGCGTGCAGCAGGTACCTGCAGCGCAAAGGCCATGTGAATAAGAGTTGCTTCAGACCATGGCTTCCCAATCAGCTGAAGACCAATTGGCAAACCTGATTTATCATATCCAACCTATAACATATATACATGTAAATAATCAACAACGAATTAAATTCTTGAAAATTATCGTAAGTTGATATATATAAAATCAAAATGAAAGATCATACTGGAACAGTCACTGCCGGTAATCCCAAAAAGTTTCCTGATATCGAATATCGAACAAGTGCAGCTGACAAAACAAACAAACGAGCACGAAAACGCAGGGAGGTTGGTGATTTCCAAGGGAAATATATGTATACATGATGGAAGGGGATAGGAAGACATGAAATATTTGTGTGGGAGTTGGTGGTAGATTTCATACCTCCATTTATGTAGTCAAGCTCGCCAGTTTTGAGAGCATCATCCAAAATTGGGTATGCGGTTACCCTATTACAAATAATGTTACGAAAAATCACAAAAACCAAAAATAAATATATATATATATATATGCATATTATATGAAGGGGAAAGAGTACCCTGTTGTAGGGGAGACGATGACATCTGCCTGACTAAACAAATTCATGTGTAACTGCATCTGTCTGTTCCTGTAAGTTTATAATAATTCCTTCATTAGTTTCATAAAACACTTGATCATTTTGTCGAGACTCAAAAAATGCTAGAGAACCGAATCCACCCAAATGACTAGCTGTAAAAGAATTTGACATTCACAACTCTAGGCTTCTCAAAATGACCCAAATCCAAATCCTTTGAATGAATGTTTGAATTTGGATTTGGAAGCTCAAATTCGAATCCATGCTCATTCAAACGGACCCATGGTGTATATTACTCACAGTTATAAATCACTAATCAGTGGAAGTAAAAAGTAGCTAATTACCTAAGTCTCTGAGCCTTTATATACTCTTTACTGCTGAAAGCACCATAGACAGCAAGTGCCACCCTTGCATCCCATCCTAATTCTTTGAAATCCCTATACATTATAATTAATTTCGTCATCAATTTGTAAAATTGTGTATATAAATAAAAACGGATAGTGGTGAAGAACATACAGGTTTTCCAGAAAAGGGCTTATTGAAGTGCTGCATTCAGATCCGATCGTTACATAGTGCGCCAGACGCATTACTTCGATCTCTGGTATGGTCACATCTACCGTCTTAATGAAACATGTAGAAGAAAAGAAGTATTAATCATGCAATTCATATATGGCAATTAGTAACTCATACGTGGTGGTTGAGAATATTATATATGTACCTCCCAACCATATTGCTTGTGGAGCCTAGCCAGAGCATTACAACAGCATTCTCTGATAGCATCACTGCAATCATTAAACCACTAATCGATCCAATTTGTGGTTTGGTTTGGCAATCAAATAATTAAAAGGATGATCTCATCATTTAAGAATTAAAATTAAAACAAGGCAACGAGTAACATCATTCATATTCACCTCTCCGTACTTGGCCATTTTGATACCGGGCATAGGTTTTGTTACGTTGAGCACCGGAAAGTAGACTTTGGGCTGCAAAATTAGAGAGGAAACAGATTAGAAAACACTTAAGATAAGGAAGAAAGGTGAAGATTAATGAATTAAGACAGATCCTCTTCCTTAATCCTTACTGACGATATAGCATGTTGAGGAGGTGAAATTTGGGCGCTAATAGCTGCATAGCTGGAGACATATATAGTAAAAATGGTAAAAAGGCTCTGTAACATAAAGCTCATACATATTTATAGGAAAGAAAAGAAAACTGACACTATGAATGCATCCTCAACAGTGCCTGCTAGTATTCCAACCATCCCAACTGACCAATTCAGAGGAAGAACACTACAGGAAAAACAAAAGAGTGAATCTATGAACATGATAATATAAGTTCAAATAAACGAATGATGAAACAAAGACGGAGAGAATGATATTCACCCAGAATGAGGTACTCGACCGAAGGTTGGTTTGAAACCAACAACCCCACAAAGAGCAGCAGGCATGCGTACGGATCCTAATAATCATGCATGTATATATATATATATATATATATAAGTATATAACAAATGCAACAGGGCATTTATGAGGTAATAAGTATTAAGTTTACCTCCTCCATCAACACCAAGAGCAACAGGGCATAGCCCGGAAGCCACCACAGCAGCAGATCCGCTAGAAGAACCTCCAGAGATCTTGCAACGGTCATATGGATTTCTGGTTGCCCTGCAGTACAGTACATACATGCGTATAGAAGTTCAAAGTTCAAAGCCCCATCTCCCAATTGATTATGCTTATAGTCAAACAGAATCGATATAATGCAGGGTTTTGTTACCCGTAATGAGGATTGATCCCACTTGTTCCAGCTCCAAGCTCATGCATATTGGTTTTGCCAACAAGTATGGCACCACATGCTCTGAGGCACTTAACACAGCAGGCATCATCGCTGCAACATCTTACTTTGTGCAGCCACTTTGTACCTCCTAGTAAACTCAGTACATTTTCATATATTCTAACTTTAATTTACCCCAATATATAATAACGGAGACCTCAAATGTACATGTGTAAGTAATTGATTACCTGTGGTCGGGTACGGTAAGCAATCTATTTCATCCTTGATTGCAATTGGGACACCATCAAGAGCTGAAATAGGCTCTCCTGGAGACATGATATAAGAATGTCAACATTCTAATAATGTCTTGCTTTATAATGTCATTTCATTCTAATAGGCTCTCCTGCATTTCATTTCATTTCATGACAAGGACCTTTTTCATGCCGAAGAGTTGATTCAGTGGCTTGCTTTATAATGTCTTCAGCACTGTAGTTGATGAAGAATGACATCTGAAATGGTGGAGTCGAAGATTCACAGATGGCATCTATTAGACGCTCTGCAACCTGCACAAATTAGTAACACTCTTGTTTCATATCTGTCTCCCGGAAACCAGTAAGCTTTTAGAGCTAGCTAGTGCAAAAACGTAATATAAATGATGACATACCGTGAGAGGCGTTACTTGTCCACAAGTGTAGGCTCTGGAATAATCGGATATTGTCCAATAACGAAAACTAAAGTTTGATCCGCCATTCATTGTTTTTTCTAAAGACACAGCTAGACATTGCATTGCCTGCTCAACTAGTTCCGGTGGAGACAAATCAGACCCTACTTGTTTCACATCTTGTTCTTCTTTATCTGCACTTACAAGCCTAAATTAAAATGAAAAGACCAAAGTGATCGATATATATAAACCAACCAAGCGAAAGCAACTTCCATTGATTTAATTTTGAGTACTTGATAGAAATTAAAATGATAAACTAGGTGTAAATCAAGGCTTTTCTGTAAGACTTATACCATCGACAGGATGTAGGGGCACATATACAGGTGGCTCCTCCAGCTCCGCATTTGTGACCATCTGCAAATTTTAAACAGGGAATTAGAATTGGTCGAATGAGAATTATGTTAAGTAAGAATGCAGGTACCTTATGAATCAAGTTATCTCGTTTGAGTATAAACAATAACAAGGTCCCAAAGATTCGTGACTCCAGAAACCAGGCGAAAACTTTGACCAGAAATCCAGCCATACGAGGAGCTACAGAGACCAACCAAATGACAGTGAATCACATGTTATTCTCACACGTGTGCATTATGAACCAAAACCAAATGAAAGAAAAGGAAAGAAAAGAATTAGGAATAGTTAGATGATGGACGAACACCTTTGACATTGGCTCGCAAATAGAGTTGAGAGCTGCCGGCGCTGAGATCAACATCCTTTGCGCGCTGGAAGACCACATGACCCTCGTTCTTCTTGAATAACCCCATTTCCTCACTACTCTGAATCCTCTGTTTCCTCTGTTTTTGGTTTTGGGTTTTGGTACTCTAATCTGGACAATATCAAATTATGAAAATGGATGCCAATTTAGAAGCAATAAAAGGCAGAACAAGAAGGGACGAAGCAGGGGTGGGGAGGGCGGAGTAGGCAAGAAACAGAAGCAACTAGAAACAAGACCAATCTCTAATATTAATAATTATTTAGAGGGGTGAGGGTGAGGGTGAGGGAGACTGGGAGAGCCCAGAAGAAAGCCTAACATACAACTACCGGTTTGTACAGGTCACGGATGAAAGTGAAAGGTATACATATTTTAGTTAGTTGGTGTTTTGAGTAGGGGGAGAAGTTTGCGAGTTGCTTTCAAGTTTGGGGAATTTATCTCTCCCCAGAAATCCAAATCCATACTTTTCCGGGCAAACACCATTTTTTTCTCAACCTCCCTTCCTCCTTTATCATTATTTTACATGTCATTTTTTCTCAACCAGAGTAGAATTAGATTGAAAGGAAATAATTCATAAAATTTAATATATTTTAAATGTAAAAATTAATATTGTTAAAAGAAAAAAAAAATTAATTTGTTGACTTAGTTTTAAGTTCTTTTGGCGCCGATTAAAGTATTTTAAGTGCATGTGGTTTGTAATTTGAAAATATATTTTAACGTGGATCCAAAAGTAAAAGAAAAATGCCAAGTAGACACCGTAACTAATACAAGGAGCTCTATTTATGTTGGTGACTCCTGCATATAATAGTGTTGGCTTTGATCAGCAAACATAGGCCCTTGAGGTGGGCGGGCATCTCACTTTCCATTTTCCAAATTTGTTTTCGAGGTAAGTAAGAAGAAGAAAAGTTGGAAATGAATATTTCCATTTATCTTTGAATGATTTTTTTTTTTTTTTTTTTTGCCTGTGCTACTTTAGATGATCATGGGCCTAAGAAAATGACAGTTTTAATCAGGAAGCTAAGCATTAATATTATGAAATGAGAGGAATATCAAGTGTGCCCTTGAACCGAAAAAATAATTTCTCTTTTTCCATTTACTTTCTTCATTAGTAAATTTAAAAAAATATAAAAATAAAACTCAAATAGTTATCTCATAATATTCAAATAAGTCCTTAAATTTTTGCTTAGGTTTTTTTATTTTTATTTTTATTTATTTATTTACACATGCAACATATTTTGTTTTAATCTAATTGAAATTATAAAAACGGCAAATTCAAATTCGATGTGTATAAATTATGAACTACATTCGTTGTAACCTACATTTCAAATATACTATTATGACTTGGCTAAGTTGGAGATTCAATTTTTGCATGCAATTGGAAACTTGAGTCACACATCCTCCTAAAACGTCCTACCGCTTTAGTATTACACCAATAATGCATGATGCCCAATTGCGAATTTGGTCACTTGGCATTTAAGATTTTGTCACACAAAAAAACACATGTCCAAAATTTAAGCAATGTTGCCTCTTTATCGATCCGCCTCTATGATTACCTCTTCAGCTAATATGAGTAAAAGAAAATGTCAATATTTAAAGTATATGATTAAGATAGAGCTCATATTAGCATGGCAGGTGTCTCAAATCATTTGAAATGGTGTGCCCCAATAATCTAGGTCATTTTTTTTTAGCATATGTTAGTTGAGATTGTCGAATCTAGTACTAGGGTTTAGTAATATCTTCTCCGCACATTATGTATGAAGTCTCGTAAAGGCAATGTTGATAGCCAATATATATAATGTAATCCCTTCATCCATATCATTTTATTTTATAAAAAATAAAAATAAAAAAATCTCAATGATCACTTAGTATTGCTCCCTACATATTATATGGAAAGCCGAAGTGTATTACTCAAGGATTGAAATATACGGATATTTCGCCCCAAATATCGGTATCGATATCGATATCAATACCATTTACGGTCAATAAAAATGACGGAAATTAGATCTAAAAGTTGGAAATTTAGAATTAAACTTTGGGAAAAACTTAAATACCCCAATAATGGTTATATATGACTAATAAAAACTATAAAATGACTTTGATATAATAAATATATGATGAATAATATGATGTAATATGATTCTGACGATAACTAATAATATAAAATCTTAAATATAAACATAAATTAAAGTGAGTTACTATAATTGAATGTTAATATATTAAAAACATAATAATAAAATACAAAAATTCAATATAAGAAAAATGATAAAATAAGTTTAAATATATTTAAAATTGGAAAAAAAAAATATGAAAAAATAGGATCAAAAAATGAAAAAGAAAAAAACCCAAACTTTGTTGAAAAGTGGAAAAAATGAATTCAAATGGATAAAAAAGGAAAAAAAAAATGAATTCAAATGGATAAAAAAAGGAAAAAAAAATTCAAATGGATAAAAAAGGAAAAAAAGAAATGAATTCAAATGGATAAAAAAGGGGAAAAAAAAAGTAGCTTATGGCTTGAGGGGGTCGAACCCACGACCCCCCAACTGAGAAACAAAAACTCAACCAACGCTGCTAGCCAGTGACTTTGTAAATTAACTAACGCCAATCATATAAATATAAACAATAGAAGTCATCCCCTACCTCCAGTCGGGTCTGTAACCCGAGTTTCCCGACTCGACGGCAAGATCCGACTCTATCTTCTTTGTTTTACGTCCAATTTTCACGATTTAATTGTGTATCTTCATCGTTTTGATCCCAGGAAAGGATCCGTGGGCTCAAAATAAGAAATCATGTCGAAATTTTGGTCAATTTCTTCCCTCTTCTTATATACCGCCAGTCGGAAATACCGATATATCGGGCGATATATCATCAATAGTGACGATTTTTCAATCCATGGTATTACTACATGGACGATACTTGTATCATACCCTAATAGTACCTCGTAATATCATTCTTTCGATTTATCGCTCTTTCGATTTATCGAACTATTGTTATACATATATCATAATCAAAACTGTTCAAATTTTAAATATTTATTTTAAGATCATTTATGTAAAAAATCAACCAAATTAGAAATCATATAGTCGTTTATATATATATATATTAATTAAATAGACAGCTCGCTGTGAGAATCTTAATTGTTATCAAAATTGTTGACTTCTTTGATACATATGAATGATTAAACAATCTCTATTTTTTTTTTCTTACGACGATGCTCTTGAAATAATAACTTAGATAATAAAATATTTCGATTATGATATATATGTAAAAATAATTCGATAAGTTGAGAAGGATGGTACAAGAAAGTAAAATGAAGGATGTAAGTATTATCCTTAATATATTATGTAATCTCCATCTCTCCATATTATTGTATAAAAAAAAAATTAAAGAATTCCTAACTTTCGGTTGTAAGTTTTTCTCTTCACACCTAACATCAATCACACCCAAGGCTGTTTTCAGTCCAGTCGCATCTTCTCCATCAAAATCCGAAGTTTCATCCATCCTCAATGGAAAGCATTTCCATTGTTGTGAACTTGTGAGCAACCAATCCATTACAATTTTGTCATGTAAATCTTAAACTAACTTAATTATAATTTAAGGAGAAGAAAGAGAAAAAAAAACAATTGAAAATTATAAAATTACAGTTACTAGTTCAGTTAGTTCTAATGTGACTTATAAATAACTGATTTCAAGTTCGAACTTGGATGATATATTGTATGAAAAATTTCCAAAATTCATCTCCCCTCTAATAAGAAAAGAGCCACCCACCCAGTCGAAGAAAGAAAAAAAAAACAATTGAAAATTATAAAAATCACTTTCAGGAACCACCCTCCCAGTTCGTTTTCTTTCTCAATATGTTTCTTCCACAATATGTTCATCTTCTTTCTGAAAGCCATGGCAGTTTTGGGGGGTCTTAAACAATTTTTTAACATTCAGAAAAGATCATCATTGTTTTCTTATTCAACTCTAAACATAAACAAACAAAACATATTAGTTTTTTTTAATCCCATTTTTGTTGTTTCAATTTTATCCGACCTTTTTCTTGTTTCAAATTTTTAGTTCGAAGATAAATATATAGGATGGTTTTATTTTCCAAGACCAATCTGATTCGAAGTAAAAACCTGAATTAATTAGCTTTCTGCTTGCTCATGAAAATGGTGTTAGGAAATTAATCCTCCGCCATGCAATTACTAACAATAAAGATGAAAAAAGAAAATAAAGAAACCAAGAACACAAAAGATTTAACGAGGTTCGGCCAATTAACTTGCCTACGTCCTCGGAGAGTTTTCTCTTTCACTATGAAAGAATACAAAATACAAGATTACACTACTCAAGTTTATACCCAACTTGAGCCCTTGTACCCAATAGGATACCCCTTGTACACCCTCTCTCAACCCGAGAAAATCACTCTACCCCAAAGAGCTATACACACTCTTTCACCTCCTCTTAACCGAGAAGATCACTCTACTCCAAGAGCTATACACACTCTTGAAGTGCTCAAGAAGATCACTCTAGCCCAAGAGCTATACACACTCTTGAAGCACCCACTCACTTGTGAGGTGTTCTCCTTGATGTTGAAATGTGGTCAAGCTCTCCACCTTATATAGTGCTTAAGGCACAAGTTGTATTTGTGCTTTTCCAATGTGGGACATTTTCCTCACATTTCAACATCCTTCATTGAAGTCCATTTATGCACCTTCTTCAATTAATGTTCTTCTTCATGAAGCTTCCACATCAATCTTTTCCTACAAGGTTGAATGAACAACACCATGTATTTATTCTCAATACATAATCAAATTCCAATGCATTAATAATCCACTAAGGAGGCATTAACTCAACAATCTCCCCCTGCCGACTTAGATGGATAATGTTGCATCACCACTTCAATCCCTGAAGTTCATCTCAAATTGAGATATCGCTTGATATACTCACAAGCATTCCATTGGCCTTATTCTTGTATCAACTACACATACCCCGAATCAGTTGCATACGGTCCTAGCTCCCCCTGATTCAAAATGACCAATGCTATGTGTAGCTGCTCCGAGTCAACAATTACCAGTTGGCTCCGAAGAGGGACCTCGACTTTGCCTCTTCCCTAGCAGGATTATCCTTCTCACCATCGTCTGAAACTTGGAAACATGTAGATAGCGTCTCTGCTGTGCTTGCAAACGAGACCCGCTTCAGGTACCAGTTCTCCTGTGCACCCTGTTTCCCAACAACCTTCGAGGTCTGAGTTTTTCCTATCAAACGAAACATACTTTTACATTTTCTCCCTTTATTAGGACCATGCAGCCACGTGACACTTTCATAACTCCCCCTGCTGACGAAACCTTGCAGCCCTTGGAGTCTAGTTGGCTCAAGGATATTAGATTTCTCCGGAACTTTGGGACATACACCACATCACCCAATGTTTGAACTGCTCCATCGAACATCTTGATCTTCACAGTTCCCGTACCCATGACACGACGTCTTGTGCCATCGCCCCAAGTCACAAATCCTTGGACTTCTTGGAACGTATCAAAATATTCTCTCCTGGAGCAAAGGTGATGAGAACAACCACTATCTAATATCCAATAATCTTGAGAAAAAATGTAATTACCTTTGGAGACTGTGAGAAGTTCTCCAAAATCTCTAGACATCTCCGCTACACCAGCCAAGGAGCAATCTGAGCCCTTATCGTCCTTCTCTTTCATCAATGGACAATCCGGCTTTATGTGTCCCCACTCCTTGCACTTGTAGCATTGCTTGCCTTCTGGATTTAGACCTGCTATGCTCACTAAATCCCCTCGCAGTTGACCTTCCCTTACGATTCTGTTCACGAGCAATGAAGACAGAACCTTGAGAATCATCGGCTTTTCTTCTCTTCTCATGTGATAAGAGAGTCGATTCTACATCCTCCATCTTCAGTGTATTCTTACCATACACAATTGTAGTAACAATATTCTCATATGAATCGGGAAGCGAGGTAAGAAGTAAAAGGGCTTGATCTTCTTCCTCAATTTTAACCTCAACTCTTGATAGTTGATTTATCAATCCCTTGAACACATTCATGTGCTCCATGAGATTCGCACCTTCTCCCATCTTGAGCTTGTAGAGATCCCGCTTTAAATTCAGCTTCGTTTGCAAGCCTTTCCCAAGATAAAGCTTCTCCATTTTCTCCCAAAGCTCAGGTGCAGAATCTACATCATTAACATTATTTATAATATTGTCAGCAATATAAAGCCTAATAGTGCTGACACACCTGGACTCCAACTCGTCCCAATCTTCATCTGACATCTTTTCTGGCTTCGCATCCTTCCCCTTCAACGGTCTTGCAAGGCCTTGTTGAACTAGGATGTCCTTCACCCTCCTTTGCCATAGAGTGAAATTTCCTTTTCCATCAAACTGCTCCACCTTGAAATGTGAACCGCTAGAACTTGCCATGGCAAACCGCTCACGATCGATAAACCGAAGCTCTGATACCACTTGTTAGGAAATTAATCCTCCGCCACGCAATTACTAACAATAAAGATGAAAAAAGAAAATAAAGAAACCAAGAACACAAAAGATTTAACGAGGTTCGGCCAATTAACTTGCCTACGTTCTCGGAGAGTTTTCTCCTTCACTATGAAAGAATACAAAATACAAGATTACACTACTCAAGTTTATACCCAACTTGAGCCCTTGTACCCAATAGGATACCCCTTGTACACCCTCTCTCAACCCGAGAAAATCACTCTACCCCAAAGAGCTATACACACTCTTTCACCTCCTCTTAACCGAGAAGATCACTCTACTCCAAGAGCTATACACACTCTTGAAGTGCTCAAGAAGATCACTCTAGCCCAAGAGCTATACACACTCTTGAAGCACCCACTCACTTGTGAGGTGTTCTCCTTGATGTTGAAATGTGGCCAAGCTCTCCACCTTATATAGTGCTTAAGGCACAAGTTGTATTTGTGCTTTTCCAATGTGGGACATTTTCCTCACATTTCAACATCCTTCATTGAAGTCCATTCATGCACCTTCTTCAATTAATGTTCTTCTTCATGAAGCTTCCACATCAATCTTTTCCTACAAGGTTGAATGAACAACACCATGTATTTATTCTCAATACATAATCAAATTTCAATGCATTAATAATCCACTAAGGAGGCATTAACTCAACAAATGGAGGCAAATTATCACACCGGATTCATCTGAGATTGAGACTGAATCAAATTTGAAGGGAATTCATACGTTTGTGCAAGATAGAAAGCAAGAGAAGTGTTGTTGTTTGCTTATGCTTTGGCCTCTGTATCACCCAAAAAGAAAAAAAATGTGTGGAAGGGAACTTCTGGTTGGCTGTCGATAAAAAACTCGGCCACGAGATAAAATGGTCTCAATAGGGGAAAAAAGACGAATTAGCAAGGGCGGGATGATTCCCGAGACCGGGGAAACTGTAATGTCTAGCGATCACAGTCAAAGAAGCTGCAACTATATGGTGATCGATGGCCAAAGGAGCTGCAACTATACGACGACTGGAAGAGCTGCAAATGTCTGGCGACTAGAGAAACTACAACTGTCCAGAAACCAACAACAAGAAGAACATCAACTATATTGGAGGATCTGCAACTATCCATTGATCGCAAGTTGAAGGAACTCCAACTGTCCAGTTATCGGCTAAGGAGGGATTGCAACTGTTCGGCTGCCAGCGAGTAAGAGAATTGCAATTGTTTGGTAATCAGCAACCAGAGGAATTGCAAGTTTGCAACTGTCTGACGACTAGCAACCAAGGGAACTACAACTATTCCATGACTCATGGGTAAGAAAACTACAATTGTCTGGTGATTGACGGCTAGAGGAATTGTAAATTTTCGGCCACCAACAACTAAGGGAACTGTTACTGTCCGGTGGCTGGAGAATTACAATTGTCCAATGATCATAAGAATTGTAACTATCTGATGACTGGAGGAACTGCAATTGTCCGCCAACTTGAGGAGTTGTAAGTGTCCCGTGACCAGACACCGTAAAGTTACCGAAATTCGATCGTCATACAGTTAGAGCTTGTCTCTGAGCATTATAGTGAAAGAACAAAGAGAAAGCGTATATTTTTCTGATTAAGTAAGGGTATGTTTCGATGAATAACTTTAAATTCCATAATATTTAGGAAAATTTGGTTAAAATGAGGAATTTCAAAAGTTTTAAGGAATTTGCAAATGATTAGAGACAAGATATATGGTTGGAATTTGTAAGTTCCACCTATAGCGATGTTATTTTGGACATCCTTTGTTTAGTAGTTTGTTATATTCATGTGGTCAGTGCATGTGCTTCCTTACTACTTGCTTAACTACTTACTTATAATGCCCATATGTTTTGTTTTTTAGTACATTTCTTTGTAATATAACCTAAATTTTATGAAACTTTGAAGTTACTCATCCAACATACCCTAAAGGACTTGCCACAAATAAAATGTAAATAGTAGGTGTAACGGCCCGAATCTTGAGAAAATGTAAATTCAAGAAATGGAAAGGTAAAAAGACGATTTTGCCATAAAGTCAAATAGTTGATTTTTTTCTATTGATCTCTTTTGAGCATTCCAAGTAGACCGTTACTAAGGCCTTAGGATCTTGAGTTCGTAGACAGGCGGCACGCCAAAAAAATGTGCAAGGGTATTTTAGTAATTTTACTTTGAAGGGCATTTTGGTCAATTCATAAAAGGCCTAGAATACCCTAGAAAAGCCTAGAATTTTCTACAGCTTTTTTCCCTCAAAAAAATCTTTTGTCCCACCAACTCAACATGTACACATATTTATATGATGTATGTGCTATTTTGGGGAGTTCGATGGTCATGGACTGAAACCCACACAACCCCATGAATAGGTTTAACCACGGGGAAGGAAGAACTAGAGAGATAGAGGGAGGAAGGAGAGAACCAGGGAACTAAAATAGGTGAGAAAGGTGAGGAGAAACTGAGAAAACAGAGTGGAGATGTCAAACTCGAAGAACCTCCATGGCCGTGAAACTCAAAGATGGTTGTAGGCTGTTGTGGTGATTTGCAGCGTTGTGGTGGCTATGTGAGGGACCTAGGAGATTAATAGAGTTCCTAGGATCATTTTGGAGTGAGAAAGCACGACGGTGGACACGTGAAATAACTCTAGAAGAAACTGGGAAACTTGCTTAAACATCAAGGTATGATTCCCTAAGTTTTAGCCTTTGTTTCTTAGTTCTATGATCATGTATCTTCTCTTGGGATATCTTAGAGTAGTTTGGACGTAAAAAGGGAAGAAAACAGTTGAGATTTAAAGGAAATACAACCGGGTCTGGTCGCTGGTTAGGGCACTCCGAGTTGCAGACTCGGCTCGAGGTAGCTGGTATAACAAACCCCGCGTGAATCCCACGGGTAGAGGCGTTACGGCGGCGCGTGAGCGCTCTTACGGCTGTTCCAGGTGATGCAATCAACACAAAAAATATTCTTTGTTGCATTATGAGTTTAATGGGCCAAGTTGTGAGTTAATTGGACATTATGTGGATAAGTTATACTCGTTTAAAGTTGTATGTTTTATTTAATTATATTTCCTAAATTGGTCATGAAATTTTGGATTAATTAGGAACTTAAAATATAAACACATTATAGTGTGATTGAGTCAGGGGCGGTCCAATAAATTGGAGGCTTACGACGAAAATTATAAAAGTACTCCTATAATATATATACATATACAAAATTAATAATTTTGTCAAATTTCAATTCTTTTTTTCATCCTCCTAGCAATATATAAAAAAAATCAAGAATTTAAGCAGATCAATCATACATAGAAAATATAGTCATTTTTTCAATATTATATTTTTAAGAAATTGTGAAATTTTATCAAAAAATTTAGAGTTAGAATCTTAATCACTTTATAAGACAAGCTAAATAACAATATATTAATCAGAATAAGTCTTATAATATTTCAAGAATATGAGACCAATTTTTTAATAAATATTTCTTCAAATTCAATTTAAATATTTTTCAAAATTTTAAATATTTTTTTTTCCCATCAAAATAAGACAAATTAAAAATTTTTGGGCCCTCCTTGTTCGTGGGCCCGGGATGATCACCTTTACAGCCCTAGGCCATGGCCGGCCCTGGATTGAGTTAATGTTAACGAGATATGGTGAGTTTTAACTCGAGGATTTTTTTTTAATCAAACAAATAAGAACTTCATTAATAGGTAAACATTACAAAAGAATGGAAACCTACACATAAATGGACTTACAAGGGACATAAACATACACACATATGACACCAATTTTTTGTGCATAAAAGTCCAATAACATAAACTTAAAACAGTCCAAAAGTAACCCTAGATCTAAAATATGGAAAACCGATATTGTCCAATCCACCGCCATCAGCCGATGTCCGAGCCGCCACGAACCAACAAACACAAAACCATAAGAAGTAAGAAAAGTGAAAGTGAAACCGAAGAAATCATCGGAAAATGGGGGTAAGCATGTCACCCGCGTAAAGAGCACTCACATAATCCATTCGACGAGTGCATATTGTACTTTGAAAATAAACCAATGCCAAAATAGTCATTGGATTGACAGATGGGCTTCACTAGTAAAGTGTTTAAGGTACATTGCCGCCAAGAGCATTGGATAAGAGAAGATGACAAGATTAAGGCATGACGGAAGGTAGTTGAAATGGAGGTGGGAAAATAAATCTAGAAGGATTTTGGAAGTCTCCAAAAAAGGAGAGGGAAAAGTCTCTACAGTGAGAGAGGCCGAAAAAATGCTACAAAGAGGGAAGGGCATTGCTAAATTAAAAAGAGCTGCTAAAAAACTAACAGCAAGGTAAATAAAATTTAGCAAAAAACCAAGCAGAAAAAAATTGAAAAAAAGAACAGAAAAACAATTAAAAGAAAGGAAAACAGGAAAAGCAACTTAAAAACTAAAGAGACAGCTGGGATGAGGGGTTGTGTGGCTGCAAATGTCTGGGGGGCATTGTGTGGCAGGCTACAGAGGTTTGGGATGGGAGAGGAAAGGGGTTTTTTGTTGTGTGTGTATGGGGGTGGGGGGGGGGGGGGGGGGGGTTGCAGAGGTCTGGGAAGGGGGGCGTTGTGTGGTTGCAGAGGTTTGGGATGGGATGGGATGGGAAGGGGGGGGGGGGGGGGTGGGGTGGTGGGGCGCAGAGGTCTTACTTGGATCTAGGAAGAGATCAAAGAAGAACCCCACCCCCAGAGCTAGGGCCAGCTGGGACTTTCTTCTTAGAGAGTGGAGAGAGCAAAAAAACTTTTTAGAGAGATGAATTTGACTATGTTATTAACTATAAGAAAAAGGATATTAAGAATAATAGAAAAGGGTATGTAGAATTTTAAACATAAATTTGTAAATGGAATTCCATTATGTGATGCCAGTAATGAAGAATGGTAATAAACAAGGATATGGGTACAAGTTGGGTATTTTAGAAAGGCCTTTCCTTTTCCTTTAGTAAAGTGACGATGAATGCGAAAATTTATAATTATGGCCTTGTGGTAATTTTTTTACATAATAATATAATGATATTAGGATGTAAAGTATGATGATATATTGTAAGATGATATTACATGATAATCATATATTGTGAAGCAAGGGGTTAATACTTGACTATAATTTTATTGGAAATTAGACAAATTAAAAATTGTGATAAATGGAAACCATAGGAGGAAAATGAAAGGGAGGACTCTTAAAGGTGAATTCTCTTCCTTGTCGGATTAGTGGGTTGGATAAGGGCGGTAACCCCGTAAGTACAGATTAGGTTTGATTAATTGAATAAAATAGGACATAGTCAAGGTTAGTAATATGACAATTAACTCATAGGTCATTACTAACATATAAGTTTATTCAAAAACTTGCATATAGAAAAATTAAACTCATAGGTCCTTTGACTAATCAAAGGACTATACAATTTAAAATATATCATAGTTTTTATATAAATTACAACTAATACCATCAATTGTAAAGTAATCCAGAAACAATCTAAAAAATGCTTACCAAAATCTATCATGATTTAAACATTACTTTTTATTTTTATTTTTTTATTATAAGATTATATTGAGGATTATGAAAACATTACTCTTATTTATAATTTTTTTTTCACTTCCCATTTTGAAAGTAACATGAGTATCTAATCTAACTTAAAGTAAGATAATTAAAAGCACTAATTCTTCAAAAATATTTTTAAATTTTTAAATTCTTTATCTTTCGATATTAAATAATTTGGTTAAATTTGTATAATTTAAGGTTTAATTCTTGAATTTTCATAAAATTCAAGAATTAAACCCTATGTCGTACGATTTTCCACCACCATCTAATCCCCCCCCCCCCAAAAAAAAAATTTCCTATACCCTATCGTTGTGCCAACATACAAGAATTAAATCCTATGTCGTACGATTTTCCACCACCATCTCATCCCCCCAACCAAAAAAAAAAAATCTATACCCTACCGTTGAACCTCAGACAATACGGACTTTATTTTTTATTTTATAAAAAACATTCAACTGTAACTATATACAATATATATAGTATACATATATAATATAATAAAGGGCCCAAGAGGCCAAAGAAATCAAACACTGAGGGGCACTGATAACGCTCAAACTACGCATTAAATTAAACACGTAATTCAAGTATTATGCAATTTAAACCTTTTTTGTGTAGATGTAGTATTGGTAAATAGGGATCGTTCTTAATCGGAGAAATTATGGAACATTAATAATGTGTTAGTGAGAAAGAATTATGAATAAGATTATAAATGAATTAACGAATTAAAGAATTAAAGTGACAGGACTCATCCCGATTATTCCTCGATAACCGTGAATGATCCTGCTCCCGTCTGACTATGATTTTAAAATACCAAAAGTAGTCTAAATATATGTATATATAAGTACATAATATCACATAACCAACAACACACATAGTCAGACCAGGGATAGGTACGTCTTTAGGACCGTTGACTATCTCAGTCGTCAACCGGTTTACAGAGCATAAGAAATATTTACAAACAAGGATTAAAGTCCTACGCGGTCAGAACTCGAGTATGCAGCGGTTTGCTTATTCTTCTGCCTCAATACGAGCCTCGGTACCTGTGCACGGGCCTGGAGGGTACAAAAATAGTAAAGGTGTGAGTGGACAAAAATAAAGGTTTAGAAATACATTTATTAAAATGGTCTTACCCTCCAGTTTTCACAAACATGCATGCACATCATAGGAAACATGAGTTATATAAATCCAAGTAAAAGAAAACAGTTAATATAATTCAAAATCAATCATGATACCACCATCCTCAACATCCAATCTTAATATTCAATAACCCATCACGATATCAATGCAACGCGTGCAACTCGGGTGTCTCACGTCCGAGTACCTCCCCAGGATCAACGACGTCTGGGGTGATATCATCTCCAGGATCAACGACGTCTGGAGGATATCAATATAAACTCACACTCCTGAGATTGAGCCTCCCCTCGGAGCTACTCATCTCCAGGCAGTGGATCGTGACTACTCCAGGATCTACGATGTCTGGAGGAGACCATCAAATCATCGAGGATGATACCACTAATCAAGAATCTCATTTCAAAACTATTTAAATCTCAAAATCAAATCAATAGTTCAACAGGGTCTCTGCCCGAAATATAGCATTTCCACAGCACAAGTAAATTCCATAATTTCATGTCGAACAAATCATTTATAATTCAATTTCATAAATTAAATCATATAATTTAATTTCAAAGTCAAAAGTCATCTCAAATCTCAGATCATCGCCCAAAATCACAATTTTATAATTTTCTTGAAATTCGTGCCCAAAAGCAATATAATAATAATATAATATTCCCAAAATCCGGAAATTATCATATCACATCATTAATCATGGAAAATCAATTTAAATCATATTATAAGCATTTAAAAGCAGTTAAAACATATATGCATGCATTTAGGGTAGAAAACAAAAGCCCACTCACACACCGTCCAGATTGCTCGGATTCGAGCTGTTCGTTCTCGTCCGGTGTCCCGAGAATATTTTGGCCTGTCAAACATGTAATATAGGGTTACTAGAGTATCATATAATCTTAGGTACGAAGTTCCGAATCGTCGGAATAAAATAATATTATTTAAACGTAACCTATACGCTTCGGATACGTAAAACTATCCTTAATTTATATCCGAGTGACTCGAAACTAACGCCAATAGGTCCGTATCATCGAGAACATTAAAAAAAGTATGTTGGACCCTCCTTCAGATTCCCGGTCACACGCCCTCACGCGCCGCCGCAAGCGGCTGCGCGTGACAGCCACGCGCCGTGAACAGTGGCTGCTACAGTTCTCTCTCTCGCCCGTTTCTCTGGTATTCGGGTTGTAGACCCGCGATCAGACCCGACTCAATTTCCCTTGATTCTAACTCAATTCCTCTCGTTCTTTCACTCATCCATATCTATTCAATCTAACTGATAGTTCTGTGCCTTCAATTGAATCAATTCAACCATAAAAGGCTTCGACTCACGAAGAACACTCATCGGATTCTTATTCGGGTTTGACCTCAAATCGACCTGTTTTCTTCAATTATTCACATCAGAAGCATCATAAGACCATAATGAACACGAAATCAAGATCAATTTCATGAAATTTTACCTCTAAGTAACTCGACTCAAGCTCGATTTTCCAAACAGTTTCAGGGCTTGTTTATCACGATTTCTCCACCAATTCCCGTTCCAGTTGATTGGGTTCGAGTTGTTTAGCTCCCAGGAAGCTTAATCTCACGTCCAATTGGAACGAAACCGTCTACAATCTCAAATTCGAAAATGGAGATTTTTAATGAATTTTCGGGTAAGCTCAGTATTGATCCCGGTCCAAATTCTTCTCAATTGCCACTCAAACGTTCACTAAATTCCTCCCCCTTTGTTCTCTAATACTCACTCTTACTCTCTGTGTTTTTGGATCGATCAAATTGGTAGGAGATGGGGTGTTGTTCTCTGTTTTGTGTAGTTAGCAATAGTTAATTAATGGAAGTTAAGTTAAATTAGACAACTAAGCACTCATGTGCCACTAATGAGTTTCTTAAGAGGGCAGGTGGCATTAGTTGGGTTCAAGGGAAGTGAATCAACATATTAATTGAGTAGTCAGCATTTGCACCGTTAGTCACTTTATGCACAATTACCATTTTACCCTTCTTAAGCACAATTACCATTTTACCCCTACCCTTCACAACCCCGTAACTTCTTCATCCGAACTCCGTTTTTGACGTGCCACCTGTCTACGGATTCAGCGTTCCGAGACCTACACAATGGCACAAGAAAAATATGCAAAAAGTATACCAAACAAAAAGTAAACTTTTAGCCATATCCTTCTAGGGGTAAAAACGTCATTTTCACATTATTTTAATATTTTACAATTTTTGGATTTTTCGGGGCGTTACATAAAGAATAAAGAATTAAAGAATTAAAGAATAAATGAATTAAAGAATTAAAGAATAAAGAATGAATGGGGGGTTTTGAACAAAGTGTAATCTAAACTACACTTTAATCAAACTAAGTATTAAAATGAAAATACTCATGCTAATTAGAACTTACAAACCATAGAGTAACTTCATACACAAAACCGACATTTTTACGTAAGTAATTTCAAATTAACAATCACATTATTTAAACTACTCCTAAAATAGACTTCCTTCAAATACAAATTTTACCAAAACTCAAATATTTTGCTCATAACAAACCAATCACGAAATCCTACCTTCATCATCTCAAATACTTGCATATATCTAATATTATAAATGTATCAACCATTAATGTGCGTCAAATATCAATATGCTTCAAAAATTTACAATATGATTCACCTTAAGTTTATAATTAAATGCGCTGACATCGATCAACATTTAATCTCTTCAATCCTAGTCTAAATGCACCGAACAGCGGATAAAACATATAGCATCAAATTAAAGTTTAAGCACTAAGATATATGAAGTAAAAAAAATTCATAAAGTAAAACACATGGAGATTGCATTCATACTTACAAAAGTTTAGAAAGAAAATACCATCACATGTATTGAATTATAAGTAAATCGAAACAATAACAAGAATTTAAGTAAAGGAAATAAAATTACACTTTCGGAACCCAAAAATAGCTTGTGATTCCGAAAGTGGATGGAAACAATGGAATGTTATTCATAAAATTCTCTGAACAACAGAAGGAACCTTATGAAGATGGAGAATAAAACATAAGAATTCGGACTTAAATTCTAGAATTACTTCGGAAATATTCGGCCTAGGATTTTCTTAAGGAAAATATAAATTCATATTTAAAAGAGAAGTCAAAAAAGTTAAAAAGAAAAGTTTACAAAGAAAATCTAAGAACTAAAATTAACAGGAAATAAAACTTAAGAAATGAATCTAAAATCATAAATTAAAAGACAAGGCTAAAGGAAAACTAATTAAGAAAAAAAAATTACAAGAAGTTAAAATGGTCCCCAAAACTGTCTTTCAAAAGAGAGAGAAAAAAACTAAACTAAATGAACTAAGAAAAGAGAAGAAAGGGGAAAAATTGGGACCTTCTACAACGAAAATGGCCTCCCCTATTTATAGGGAAAGTGCCACTAAAACTCTAAGAAAAATAAAATACAAATTAAATGAAAATTACAATAAAAATAAATGGTGAAATGATGAGTTTTTGGCTGATTTTGGGCTGAATATCTGTACAAAACCATGCTGGAAATCAGAAGAAGCATGATTCAGTACGGGGCTGCTGACTGGAGGTGTTGAAATCGGCCGAAAGCTGCTGAATGGGAGCAGTTGGGCAGTGCGTCAAGCGCTGAAAAGGACGAGTAGGCTTCGGCGTCGCTTCTCTGACGGGGGTGGGTGAGTTTGGCATGGGGCGGCAGGAGGAGCAGGTAGCAGTTGGTGCACGCCTGCTGAAGGAAGTAAGGTCTAATCGAACATCTCGCACTGACAAGGGCAGTGGCTTTTCGATGCACGCGGGTGAAATAAAAGTATAAGAGCTCGGCTTGCGCGCACCAAAAATGGACTTGGGTTGAGGGCTGAGATTTTGGGCCTCGTTGGGACTTAGGTTGAGTTTCTGGGCTTGAGCAATGGGCTTGGGGCACTGGGCTTCATTCAAATGGACTTATGCTTGAGAATTTTGGGCTGGGCTGATGGATTTTTAATTTAAAATTAATTTATATAATTTCATCGAATTTCGTCTATAATTTTTTCGTTCGAATTCCGATCGGGACGATTTTTTGGCCAAAACGCTCCAAATTCCAAGCTTTATTTAATTCTACAAAATATCACAAAATATATTATTTTATCTAATTATTTATTATTTTAATATTAAAAGTCAAGTATAAAAAGTATCAAATAATATAAAATAATGTTTTTTTGATGACCTATTAGGCACATAGGGCAAAGAGGACAAAAAAAGACAATGTTATTTTTAATTGTTTAAAGAAATTCTCAATAACTCACTCATACTCTTTATTGAGATATAAAAGGTAGATGTGGAATTTATTGCTTACAAATTTTATTTAGAGATTTTTGAATAAAAAAGTTTGAGATAAGGTTTTATTTTGTTCAATATACAAACATTAAAGGTTTTAAATAAAAGTAAAAGTTTTTAAGGGTATAACAATGATTTACTCTTAGCAATATCCCTTGTCTGACCCGAGCAACCAGATGGAAGTAGGATCAGTACGGTTTTCATAGTAATTAGGAACGAGTTTTGTCATAGGGACTCACTAATAGACTTACAAAATTAGGTATCTAATAAATACTAGGATTCTAAGACCAAATGATGGGACTTACATTTGTCTTACAAAATTAGGTACCTAATATTTTATATTATATATATACACACAAAAGTTAAATCATTTTTTCACTATTTGTCAATAATATTTTGACTATTTTGCCCTTATTTTTTCTTTTCTTTGTTGTGAATAGTAAAATTACAATTGTGCTCTTATATATTCATTTATCTTTATTATTATTATTATAAATCCTTATTTTATTTCTTTTTCTTTGTTATGAATAGTAAACTTTTACCCTTAGATATTATTATTATTATTATTAGTTTACTACTCAATTTGGGGATATTATCCTGTAGTCTAAGTCTAATGAAATATTACTCTGATTATTATTACACCAAGTATTAGTGAAATTACAATTTTGCCCTTGCATATTAATTTATCTTTATAATAATAATAACAATAATAGTAATAATAATAATAATCATTATTATTATAAATCCTTATTTTTTTTCTTTCTTCTTTGTTATAAATAGTAAAATTACAATTTTGTTCTTAGATATTCATTTATGTTGTTGTTATTATTATTATTATTATTATTATAAATAATTATTATTAGTTTGTTACTCAACTTGGGAATATTATTCCGTATCTTGAGTCTAATAAATATTACTACAATTATTATTACAACAACTATTATTATTACTATTATATTATTATTTTGCTCGTCAATTAAAAATATATTAACAGACAACAAATTATTTTGTCGATTATAACTTATATTAGACTATTAGAGTTTATCTTTTATATTTTATTTCTTGAAATTCTTTTTTATGTTTTATATCTTAGTCATTTAATAATCTTTATAATTGTTTATATATTATATATATATATCATGCTTACTCTTAGTTATATAATATTTATTATAATAAATGTGAGATCATGTAAGTAAATAGATGATGATATATGTGACTAGTTAATAGTCTTAAAATTGTCTCATTTTCTAGAATTCATATTTATAATCAATTGAACAATCCAGCAGCAAGGCACATACAATTCTTACTAGTAAATAGTATATTTCTAAGGCCAATAAGAGCTTTTTATTAGTGTTAATAGATTCCAACATATTAATTATAGTTGTCAAATGAATCTAATTCAGTTGAATCTAGTGTTGATTTGTAGATAATTATTCTTGAGTTTGAATCTCTATGACATATTATATGAATAATTTCTAAAAATTCTCCCTCTCTTGATATTAAAAAACATATATGAACTATAGTTAAATTAAAGTGTAAATTACACTTTAATATTATATGTTTTATACCAAATTCTAGAGTTATACTTAATCTTCATAATATTACATGTTAATACCCTAATCATTTTAAATCATTTCACTCTGGCCCATTAAGTGCTCACATATCAGCTGTGATACCTGCATTTTAAATATGTGTTAGATGAAATAATAATAAATAATAATGAAAAATGAAAAATCCCTTTTATCTATTCTCTCCCTTAATTATTTTTCCTTACTACAACTTGGAAAGACAACCCCACCAACTTTAGTTGGTTTGTAATCAGAACCAAAGGATGAGGTAAATAATCTGCAACACCTCCGCACTTTCAAAGGTAGACTCAAAGATCTGAGTGAAACCTTGACGCAGATTTTCAATGAGTCAATGCTCAAGCTCTTTCCCCCAGCGGAAGGGATTCATGGGCGCGATGTGATTGACGAGGTTGGCATAGGCTTTCATGAGTTCCTCAATCTGACTCTCTGAGGTCCCTTCTTTGAGATTGGCATAGCCATTTGCTTCCTCCACGTGACTTTTGGTGGTGGTGGGTTTACAAGTTGCAGAGAGGGAGGGAGAAGATGGAAGAGCAGAGATAATGTATTTAATTTATTTTCAGCTTTAATTTGATTTTTTTTTTTTACTATTTAAATTTCATCGGCATGGAAAAAACACATTTAAAAATGCGTTCAATAGGTGACACATCAACAGTTACAGAATTTAAACAGAATATTTAACGGACGAGCCGGAGCAAAACGATTGAAAGTACGTAATCTATGTTTGGAATTTGCTCTAAATTAAAATACACATGACAAACTTGTAAATAGACTAATGACCAAAAATACTCATTATATGCAGATGTCCGGTCAGTGTGCCGAACTTGTCAAGCGCCAAGCTGTGAAACCATTATTAAATAGAATAGGTATAATTCAAAAGGATCAACTATAATAGCTGCTCTCTTGTTAGGCATAATCTGCCACCATCTTACCAAAAATAAAAAATCATTATGTCTGTTCAACGTGTGCCCAACACTATTTAGTGGTACCTACAAAGCTTATGCTTAGAGGCAATTGAGAGACACTACCACGTTTCATGTATTTGGATTTTGAATAGGAGATCCACGCCTGGCCACAAGTGGCGCCCAAGGATTCTCGAACTAAGCAGCCCAGGAGCCCCTGGGGTAGGGTAACTCATGGTTCAAGCAATTAAGTGATTGAAAATTCCTAAACTGTGGGGCTTTTAGAACCTCTGAAATGTTATGTATAACCACCATCGCTTCTCTTTTCAACATTGGCATCATGTACGTAAATACAGACTGTTGATTCACAAGCATTGAATCCACAGTCAAAGATAAAACCAAACATAGATGATAGACCTGCTTCACAATGACAACTTAAAACCTATTTGCTATTCTGTTTTCTTTTTATCAATTTTTTTTTTCTTATTATATAAATCTCATATTTTTCATATCCAACACTTACCTCGGCAAGAAGATCTCCGCGTCCAGTAAGCCGTTTTGGTGATAACAGTAACTGGCAGCAAATACGTCGTCAGCCAATCTGTGAAGGATTTGGCCAATAATCTGCTACTTTGAGAACTTATACTACCCTTGCAATATGCATATTTTGGTGTAAATTGCATGGTTCAGCACTTTTTATGTGGCACTGGAGGACCCCTTCATTAATGAGCTCCGGTGGACTATCAGAATCCATCAGGATGTCCTCCAGTGCTGTAAGTGACTTCAACTGTTCGCCAAAAGATGCAATTGTTTTCTGGCACTCTGCAAATTTATTTGCAGCTAACGCTAACTCTCTCTCCTGCGCGCCACGAACAAGCATACATCAAAACCAGCATTTGATGAAAAGTAATACAAATCAGTAACCTAATAATCTCCTCATTTCTTATTTAAGAATTGTCATTAGATGCAAGTCAGCCAAAGACTTGTTAGGGTCAGGGACATCACAACACATTTCTTTCATCAACCCACTAAAACAAATGACTGTAATTTGCCAACCTTTGTGATAAAGTTTTGATGTATGGATTAAGACTAAGTAACTTCCAGGAAAGCACAAAGGATTTGTGTCTCGGCCAGGACGGGGATCCTGAATACTCTAAATCTCAAATTGTTTAGTAAGGGATTTGGATTAATCCTAAATTTGTTGCAAAAACTGATAAACACTACATTGAGGGTCCATTTATTTTGCTAGGGATTTGGATTTAATAACAAGGTCGGAAAAACCCTACTTTGAATGTATGTGAAATACTGGATATAATGCTATCAAAAGAGATTTGATTTACCTATATCCACAAAGTTAATAAAAATCCATTTGATTTCTTCATTTTTCTTATTCAAATCCTAGCATGCATGCATTCTAATAGTTAAAAAAAAAAAAAATTATCAAATCCAAATCTCTATCTACACAAACGACCTTAATGGTATGTTTGGATGAAGAACTTCAAAGTACCAGAGGATTCTACTAAAAACAATTAAATAGAGAAATTTGTCAGTAGGTAGTTGAATAACTAATAGAGAAGTACATGCACCACAAGCAGGCACGGGCTGATGCATAGGGCTGGGGTGTGCTCCACCCGAAATTGATGGGTCAAACGAAAATTTTAATGTAGCCCAACTTTATCAATTTATTCTACACTTAAATAAGAGGGGTTATGAAAGTTTTGGAGATCGAATGATCTTTTATCCACGTAAAAGAGGAGCTTGTCGCAATTTAAGTGTTTGGTATTGTATTTTATTGCATGATTATTTGTTGTTTCTATACATAAAGTATGTTTCTACTAGGTATATTTTTTTAATCAAAGAAATTCACCTAATACTGCCAAAATTTGATAAAAAAAATTCACCCTAAAATTTAGCCACCCCATTTTTAATTCCTAGATTCGTGTCTGACCACAATAGCGTAACAAAACTGCTAACCAAGGGATCTCCAAAGTAACACCTATCAAGGTGTACTTACAAATCCCTCTAAGGCATTGCATCTAGTCATTTGCAAATTCCTCCATCTAATGTCAAGTTCCTCATCTTTAACTAATTTAGCCTATATTCCTTCGTAATTTGAAGTTTTTCATTTCCAACATACTCTACAAGTATTTGAAACAACTAGATGTACTGCTATAGAAAGGGGTTTGAAATAAGCATTTGAATCTATTTACTTCTTCATGTTTCGTCTAATTCAAATCTAGCAGTACATGAATTGAAATAATCTAACGAACTAGTTTGGCCTTGCTATCAAATAGAAACCCCTACTTAAACAAACAGACCCTAAACTTTTTCAACTTTAGGACCAGTCCCCTTTATCACAGTACGTATGTCACCAAGACATGGGTTCTGCTTTAGCAGTTTGTCTGCAACCTTAGACAACACGAGCCATGACTGCTTCGTCCGATCATACATTATGCCATGTTCAAATCAAGATCTTTCAGCCGTCCTGCACTTATTTGGGGGCCACGAGGAAGACTCACTCCATCTGGCTTACTATGATGACATGAGCCACAGAACTTTGGGCTCAAACACATTGCCAGAGGAAAATTATCATGAAGCAGCAGATTCATGTCTCAGATTCATAATTTCATTTCATCAGCATCCTAGCCGTTTACTCTATCATACTGTAGCAACTACTCGAACTAGCATGTTCCATTGTTAGTCACTATATGCAGCATCTCCTATCAGATTTATTTTTTCAGATCTTTTCATATTAAATCTTCCAAGTTAACCTTGGTCAGACTTTGGTCTTTTACTAGTCTTACTTTTGCCAAGGTGCTTCTAGTGACTAACATTGCGTATCTCCTACCACCCAAGTTTACACAAACTCTCATTGTTTCCCTCAAAAGATCAATCATTAGCCTTCTTTTCTACTCATTGTTCTCTCTAGCATCCTCACTTCTGCTACAGTGTTCTCAAGTGTGATTCAAATTCCAGCAATTGTAGCTCTTTTTTGTTTGTTACAACATTAATAGTTTCAATTACAGTTTAGATATTATTTTCTTTATTAAATGTAAATAAGATATAATTGCCAAGTTTTAGCGTGTCCCAACAAACTGACCTGCTTTATCTTAAATTCACCATTAGAACTGGCCAAACGCTGGAGCTCAACCTCCCGCTGGGCATGAGCTTCATGTTTCATACTTAATAGTTCATTTTCCAGTTTCTCGCATTTGGCAACATTTTCAGCTGACAAACCTTGCTCTTTCAGAACCTCTTCTTCTAGTGAACCAAATTTCAAAAGCAATGAGTTGAAATCAGTTTGAACAGCTCTTAGTTGTGACTCAGCCACTTCACTCATCGTTTGATAGGTCTTTATTTCTTCCTCTGCAGCATACATTGAGTCATTTGCAAGATCCAGCTGCCTTCTAAGGTCTTGTAACTTTATTTCAGCCTCCATTAGTTGACTTTGTGATGTCTCAAGCTGCTTTTGACTCTCAATCAGAGTCATCTCCAGTTCCACTTTTTCTGCTGCCATCTTCTCTAACTTTCCCTCTAGCTCCACGGTCCTTTGAATCATAGTTTCAAGTTCAGTTTTTAAAGGGTTTTCCCTAGTGGTAGGTTGATGTGATATATTTCCTACCTCATGGTGACAGTTGTCAGTTTCAATATCTGGAAATGCAGCAAGCCTTTCCATTTCAAGAAAATCATCCATGAGATTGATTTCTACTGAAGGGACCATATGATTTTTTCCCAAACCCTTATCATTCTTAAACCCACCAGGTTCTGTGATTTGAGAAGCTGGCTGTGCATCTGACTGGCTTGGATCATATTCTCTAGGTACCAATCCCCTGAGTTTGTGCACATCCATATCAATCGCAAGTACCCTCTCCCCACAATCTGACTGGCTATCTGTAAAAGATTCTACATACATTGAGGTTGCGGAAAAGCATCTGCCATCATTAGTAGGTAAAGTTTTGTGAGTCAAAGCTTTTAGCCTACGGCATTCGGCTTCAAGCTTGGCCATCCTCTTCTTGCTCTCTAAATATTGCTTACTAGCTGTTTCAGCAGCCTGGGTGCTCAAATCACTCTCGAGAGTCTTGACTTTTAACTCCTTCAATCGAGAAAGAAGCTCAAGTTGAAGAGCCGAGTTCTCTTTTCCAGCAGCGTCAAGCTTTGACCGCAAATCCAAATCAATTGAGGCACCACCTTCAATTTTAGCAGTTTGAAGTTGAGCTTGGAGCTCAACAAGCTGACTCTCAAGCATGGACTTTGAGCATTCCCATTCACGGGTTTTGTTGGCAACAGCTTCTTTGGTATTCTGGTTCTGCTCTTCTCTTGCCTGTCGTAGCTGCCTCATGCATTCCTTCAATGCTCCATCAAGATGACCAACTCGGTCTTCAAGGGCTGAATTTTTCTGGTTTGAAGCCACAAGCTGTTGTTTTAAACCTAAAACTTCATTTTCAGCCTTCTCCCAGCCTAATGTTTGAAATGGGAAAGACAAACAGCTAAGACCCTTTCAGGATAAGAAAATATAATAATGGTAAAGTATCTATAACGTACCATCGACTCCTAAATAGAACAGCTCAGCAACACCCAATATTTTCCATTCTATAAACTCGGGGTGTTCATTATAGGAATACTTGCAGAAAAATAAAAAAGTGAACAGTCCCAAGAAAAATTAAGAATATGAATTTCATAAAACTCCTGGGCTTGTAAATGAAAATTGTTTCTTCAATCAATTCAAGCAGATTAAGAATAAAGAATAAGGAAAATGGGGGTATGCTGTCATTAAATAATGTCTGTAGTAAAATATGCCTAAAAAGAGGAAAAATCACAGTTAAGAAACATTTATGCTTCTTTATTTTATCCAATTTAGGATATTTATATTGGGATTCGCATCCTTGGGGTTGCCTTTTTTAGGAGTAAAGTACATAAATTGTGCACAATATTATTCAAGAAATAGCTAATTTTCCAACTGAAATTAAGTGCAAGGGAATATAAAGGAAAAAATTATAACCTGAGACAGCTTCTTCTGCAACTTTAGCATGCTGCTTCACCAAGTCTTCTTTTTCATTACTGTCAAGAAGAGCGGCTGATAATTTCTCCATCAAAGTCTCGACACTTGGATTCAATTCTTCCTCATTGTGTGAAACCTTAGAAGTGACTTCTGGCGATAGAATGCCATGAGTTGGATTCGCCTTTCAAATCAAAGAAGGAAAAATTAGAAATCGGTCAACCAAATCGACTTAAACAGACAATTATTCATGTGGCACTAAACAGCATATAAAAGTTTTTAAAGCAGAAGCATGAAAACTTTCATCTTTCAATTCAACAATTCAAATGATAAAAATGCAAAAAATTGAATTGTACCTGATCATCAGAGAATCTTTCAGAATGTGAAGATATGGATCCTGAACTCTCGGTCTCGCCGGGACTCTTGTCTGATGACTTCCTTCGCCATAGCCTACTCCGCCTGTCCATCTTGAAGCTCAGCAACGAAGCATCTCAGCAGAGCCCACGGAGTCTTGGCCTAGGGACATTAACATTATCATTGAAATGATGCACTATTAGAAAACACCACAGCTGATTCCTGAAACTCAAGTGAAAACTAACAATCCAGAATCCGGTTTTCGTTTTGTTTGAATGGTGAATTCTGAGCTTGTCAACAATGCAAAAGAAAAGAGAATCAAAATCATCTCACCAGCTTTGCTTACAATTCACCTCATCCATCCGATCTAAATCTCAAACCAACCAACGACCAACCAAACTAACAGACAAGGTAGTAATAATATAAAACTGAATAGTTTCCAATTCAATTGTTTCATTAAGAATCTTGAGTTGACAACTTGAGACCATAGTCCTACTTTCTTTTCTTGCTAAGTAACTTAAAAAGCACCACTCCAACTCAATTTCACGCCAAGCCATATACTAGTTAGTTCCTATTCATAATTTCCCAATACCATGTCAAATTAAGAAATTGGTAATACCCATTTCAAAATATACGAAAATCCAGAGACCAATAAAAGAATCAATGAATTTGACAGGATCAGCAATCAGGGGTGCCAAAACCAGGGCATGAGAATTCAGATTAGAATGACTTCAAATCTAATGAAAATATTGAAGTATAAATCAAGAAGTACGATAAAATGAAAAAGATGAGGTGGACGTGAATGGTAACTGGAAACAACCTGCAGAGATCTGATCGTAGACTGAGCCTGAGGCATGTCGATTGCAGGGATCGAGAGATATTTGACGAGAGATATTTGACGGGAGATATTATTGTGTGTTATTTTTGAAATAAACAACAGTCAAGTCGTAATCGCAGAAGTAAAAGTAGAGGAAGTAGTAGTAAAAGTAGGTCCATGCGATTGTTTATCGTCAGCCAAATCGCATCAGCTGGATCTGATTGCCTGGCATTACTCGTCTTCTTCCTTCACTTTCAAACGCTGGTGGCGTCATTCCCGCCCATGAATGCGGGATTTCACTGCAATCATTCACTTAATCACGAAAGTATCTCTTATTGAGTAATGACCAATTTGGTATTTCTGTGTTTTTGTTTTTTAAGCTTCTGTTTTGCAGGTTGGAAAAATTATTTTTAGGAAAAACCACCTAAAAGGCCTCAAATAATTTTCAATTAACTACCCAATCAATATGACCACCCACATTTAACTACCTCCGTTAGATTTTTCATATCTAACCGTTAAAGTGTCCCGTATAAAAAAAATTGTCCAGTCAATTATTGATGTGGCAAAAAACAGAGGGGCATTTTCGAAATTCAAAAAAAAAAAAACCAATTAAATCTACTCAGAAACCCTAAATCCCAAATCAAACTCCCCTCCTTCCAATTTGAGTTCCCAGCCCCTCCTCCTCCCAAATCGAATTTTTCCCAGAAACCCTAAATCTCAAATCGAATAGGAGATTGACAATGTCAAAGGAGCCATCAGAGTCCTTCAAACCTTACACCCTTTGCGAAACCCTAACGGGCCACAAGAACGCCATCTCCAGTGTCAAATTTTCCAGTGATAGTCGTCTCCTCGGTTCCTCTTCCGCCGACAAGACCTTCCGCGCCTACACCTTTACCTTCAATGACAACTACTACCACCATCTCCGCCTCCCAAACCTTCGAGGGCCACTCCTAAGGCATCTCCGATCTTGCATTCTCCTCAGAATTTTGCTTCATAGTCTCCACCTCCGATGACAAGACCCTCCGCCTCTGAGACGTCGCCACTAGCCAAGTCATTATGACCCTCCATGGCCACACCAACTACATGCTCTTCGCTAACTTCAACCCCCTAATCTAATATGATTGTCTCTAGTTCGTTCGACGAAATGGTCTGTATTTGGGATGTTAAGACCGAGAAGTGCTTGAAGGTTTTGCAGGCTCATTCTGACCCCGTCACTGCCGTCGATTTCAATAGGGATGACTTGGTTATTGTCTATGGTAGCTATGATGGGTTTTGTAGGACTTGAGATGCTTCTATTGGACACTGCACCAAAACTTTGATCGATGACGAGAATTCCCCGATTTTGTTTGTTAAGTTTGCGCCTAATGACAAGTACATTCTTGTTGGCACTTTGGATGATACATTGGGAATTGGATTTGGGATTTAGGGTTTTTGGGCAAAATTCGATTTGGGAGGAGGAGGGGTTGGGAACTCAAATTGGAAGGAGGAGAGTTTGATTTGGGATTTAGGGTTTCTGGGTAGACTTAATTGGTTTTTTTTTAATTCCAAAAATGCCCCTCTATTTTTTGTCACATCAGTCGCTGATTGGACAATTTTTTTAACACGTGGCAGTTTAACGGTTAGATGGATGGAAAACCTGACGGAGGTAGTTAAATGTGGGTGGTCACATAGATTAGGTAGTTATTTGAAAATTTTGATAGTTTGGATGAGTCTATTTTGACCCCATAGTTTGTGGGTAGTCACATAGATTAGGCAGTAATATTTTACTGCTTATATTTCACCACATATAACATCTGATGTGACATTTCATGTCATCATCTTCAATTATCTATCTTAAAATAAAAAGAATATTTAAAATATTAAATGAATATGAAAAATAAATAAAATACCGACGAGATCGATCGTCGTCTTCTCAAAACACTAAAACTCCAATAATATCATAGCATAAAATCATGTCCTTTTCCAGAAAATCATAAACTTTAAGAATTCAATTATTCTCTCATGCCTCTATTTCTAGCACTCTCCTCGCAACACATTATCCCGCTAGCTTTGTTATATCCTTATCGTAATTAGAACTATGGTGTAGATCTCATCTTGCTGCCAAATTAATGGGTACTTATCTATTTGGTTGTTCCTCTCACTCATTCTATGTTTCCATTCACCTTTTTTCCTTTCTCATTCACGTTGAGAAAGCCAATACTAGTGTTTTGAGAGTCTAACAACTGATTATGCATTTTTACAAACTAATTTTCCTTTAATCTTGACTATTAATTTTGATTGTGTGGTTTAAATTTCGCTGGATTGGATCATAACTAATGAATATGGGATTATAACAGAGGGATGCCTCTTGATTTGCCACTCTTTCATATTTTGATTTAATTTTTTATGAGCAAATTACACTTTAGTACCCTATATTTTATACTAAGTTTAAGAGTTATACATGATCTTTCAAATCTTGCATTTACGTATCCTGAATTTTTTAAAATGTAACAATTTGGCTCCATTTTTAACTATTCCGTTAAATAATTTGTTAAGTGCTGACATGACACATATAGATCCACAATTTAATATAATTTTTTTTTTTTGCTTTTTCCCCTTCTCTTCTTCTTCCTCAATTTTCCTTCTTCTTTACTCATTTTTTCCCTCCATCACTATTGGCCCCATCATCCCTACAACGTACATTGCATTTCTCTCATCTATGTTTTCATTTTCTGATCATATTAGTATCAAGATAGTGATTATGTTTCAATTCTTGTGGTTTTCATTTCCTTGATCCCTCCCACCCAATTTTTCTTTACTGCCCTCCTCTCCACGTTTTTTCCTTATAGTCTAAAAACATTAAAATAAAAAAATAAATAAAACTTTACTATCATCTCCTTGCCTCGATGTCTCTGCCCTCTCCCAATTCTGGGGTGTTTCACGAACTTACTTGAGATTGCAATTCAAATTATATTCTCAACTGATCTTGAGAAATTCATATATATATATATATATATATGAATATGCATATATTAGAAGGTGTGGAAAGATGTATGATTCCTTCACAAGTCAGCAAGTTGTGAATAAACCTAGGCTTATTAATTAAAATGCACTCAAAACAAGTCAGCTCTCAAAATGCACCAGGAATTGAATTTTGCCTCAAAATGCTCCCATAACAGTATCAACATCGAAACCGTTGCACCAACTAACTAACTTTGTTTTAACGTCGGGAGTGCATATGTGGCATCTACATGGAAGTCTTTAGGTGGGTATTTCAGTAATATTTTGAAGGAGGAGTAATAGGGGTTGCAACGAGGTAGAGAGGTCAAGTAAGAAGAAAATGGTTTGGTAAGGTTTCTACAATGGTCTGCAGCGAGGTGCCTAAAGGTCGAGATATGGAAAAGAGTGGAGGGTGGGCGGAGCAGTGAAGATGCCTTTGTGGGAAGGTTGCTACAATCGAGACCTCATGGACTGATGAAAACTCAGGGAAGAGATTTCTTGTTTGTCCAGATGGTCGGGTAAGAGAGAAAATTTATGATTTGGTTATGAATTTAAACTGATTTGGTTATGAAAAAATTTCTGGGTTTTTGGGTTTCAAATTCTTGGTTTCAAATTTTCGGTTTAGGGTTTAGGTGGTTGGACTATGATTCAAATTTTTGAATTGGTGGTTTCAAGTTTTCAGTTCAGGGTTTAGGTGGTTGAGCTATGATTCAAATTTTCGAATTGGTGGTTTCAAATTTTCAGTTTAGGGTTTAGGTGGTTGGGCTATGATTCAAATTTTCAATTTTTTGGTTTCAAATTTTCAATTGTGGGTTTAGATTAGGGATTTGAGTGGTTTCAAACTGCTGCTATGATTCTAATTTTCGATTTAGGGTTTAGATTAGGGCTTTGAGCTATGATTCAAAACATCGCGTAAGTTGGGGGTTTTAGCTAAGCAAGTTGGGTTTGTGGTAAGGTTGCTGCTGATATGTTTGAAGCAAGTAATGGGTTGGACAAATTTATAAATTTAGTTGAAATTTCAATTTGATTTGTACGTATGCAAATGAAAATCTGTTTGATAATGCAAGTTAGGGGTTACATAGGTCGTGGAAAAAACTGTGATTTTTGGGAATAGTCTGAAGATATGAAAAAATTCAACAATAATAATTCTCGGCTTGCTAAGGAAGTTTGATATAGGAGAAGAGCAATTTTTGATTGAGAAAAGGAAAGTTTTTAAGCTTAGGATTGCTCTTATGTTTGTTTTTCATGTATGTGTTGGAATCATGTATGTGTAAAGTGAAAACTGTAAGTTAGAATAGTTTGTGCAATGGATGGTCATGCTTGTACTAGGATGTATGTTTGATTGATTCATGCTTTTGTTCAATGTTATGAAATGGTCTTTGCGACTTTTGATGTATGCTTGAGAGTATGTTTGAAAATGGAGCATGAGATGATTGAGCACGTAAATTGACTATAGCACGTTGAGTATTAAAGTTTTAAAGGAAGCATAAAACTTGACTATAACACTTTGCGTATTATGACACGACCCATCCCAAATCCCCCCGGAATTAACGTGGGATGTGCCATGCTCCCGTGACAGGACCCGCCCCAAATCCCTCGGGATTAGCGTGGGACGTGCCTACTCCCGTCTGACACGAAGTGTCAGACCAGGGATATTTCCGTCTTTTGCCCAACCGGGCTATCAGAGTACGCCAGGATCCGAAGGAGGAATGCGATGTCTCTTCTCTGCTACAGCCACATCTGCGATCAACCTGAATGGCATTCAAAACATAAAAGTTGTGAGTGGACAAAACAAATAATTTTATAAAAACATTTCATAAAAGAACTTTATGCCCTCCATTAAAAACATATGCATGCATTCAAAAGCCATCTCTAGGGTTCATGCCCGGTTCCCATAAACCGTCATGAACCGTCAAATCATTTGGGCCTTAGCCCAAAATCAGTCAAACAACACATGGGACCTCCGCCCAAACCAACACGTGGGAACTCGGCCCAAAATCATCTCATGTGGGTCTCAGCCCAAAACCAATACGCGAGGGTCTCAGCCCAACGCCGTCTCAGTGAAAACCTGTCAACATATACATATATACATATATAACCCATCCTAGGCTCTTCCGGAGAAGATACTAATCTCGGGGCTCACAGCCTCTAGGGAACACATCCCCGATATAGTCACGATGTCATCATATCTATCTAGTGTGCACACTACTCGGGGTCTCACTCCGAGTCTTCTCCCAGGAATCTCCATTTGGGAGGCTCAATCTCTGGATCTAGTCAGAGCTCTCTCTCTGGATCTTGTCCACGTATCGCTCCGGAATCTGGTCCGGGTCCACAACATCATAAGTAACCTCCACTCCTGGAACGGGATCCCTATGGGGATACCCATTCTGGTCTGTGGATCATGACTCTCCAGGTCGACGCTGGAGGAGACCAATCAATCATCTCGTAAGGAGGGTATATACATACCAGTATATCAAAACCCATAAAAGCGGGACTCACGCCCGATAACACCAAGCAAATGGGCCTCCAGCCCGAACATAGAACTCAATAGGGCCTCTCGCCCGATTTCACCATAATTGGGCCTCGAGCCCGAACTCAAATCAACTGGGCATCGAGCCCGATATCTTAGGGTCAGTCACGATCCCGATCGTAGCGATGCGTGCAACCATCAATCCAGGACCGCTCTCAATCCTGGTATGTCGCCGTGAACACATCACTACCGCGACTATCTCGGGACCATGGTGCACACGTCGCCGATTGATCCTCTAAACCGTCAGCACACCGAAGTCGATCCTCTAGTGGCTGCTCAACAACGGAACGTGCATCGTGACCACTCTGGAAGGAACGTATCCCAATCCGGAGGCGAGCGTCACATCGTTCGTCGCCGTGCACACAGCACCCGTTGCGACCACGACTCCGACCGGTAGGTCATCAATAGGGTCTCATGCCCGAGTCAAACCAAATCCAAATGGGTCTCATGCCCGAATAATCAAGACCAAATGGGTCGTTTTACTTTTCAAAACCATTTCATGAAAACCGAAAGCGTAAGCGCGTATAAGCACATATAAAACCCAAAAATCTCGAAGCACGTGCCCATACATAAACACACACCAAAATGAACTCAAGGCATCCCAAAACACATATTAAAACATATATATAACATTTATGCATGCATCGATTTCAGAAATAAAGTCCACTCACAGACTGTCCGCGCTGCTGCCTCGATATGCGCGCCGTACGCCTTCCCGGGTCAACCGTCACCTTCGGGGTACCCAAACCTGTCCAAATCACTTTAAAGGGTTACTAAATAGTTAATTAACCCCTCACTAAAGCCCCCTAATTTTCTGGGATTTTAACTATTTTTAAACGCGCCTCGAAACCTTCGAACATCCCGAACTATATCGAGACGATGTCCGATCGACTCGAAACCAGTCCCAAAATGTTCGTTACATCGAATAGATGATTTGACATGTTGGAACCATCCTCAAATTCCTCCCCATACGCCCGCACGCGCCGCTTGAAGTGGCTGCGCGTGGGAGCCACGCGCCAGTGAATAGTGTCGTCCCCAACCTCGCGTCGACCGGTCTGAATTGGTCTGATTCGGTTCGTCTGCAACTTGGACCGGTGTGACCGGTTCAAGCTCATTCCGGCCCCGTTTTTCACCTTTTAAAATCCTAATCAATCCTAGCCTTCCTATAATCATCCTAGGAACCTAACCCAATCGATTAAAAGCCCTAAAACCCACGAAATCCGGCCAGTCCAATTTATTACTCACGGTTCAAAAATCCAAAACCTTCCCTAGGGCTTCCCCGACGTCCAACCCTTCTCCAAACCTTCCTAAAAACCCCCTAGCAACCTAATTAGTTTAGTGAAACCATCCAAATCGGCCCATAACAATTAAAATGGAAAATGGACAAAATCGGGTAAAACCGATTACCTCGATCGCCTCCTCCTCCGCCGTCCACGGCGGTGCTTTCTGGGCTGGCCACCACGTCCAACCGGTCCCGTTCATCTCTCTGGCCTCTCCTCAATGTTCAAGGGTCAATGGTTTGGGTTGTGGAGGAAAAATGGTGATTGGGTTTGGAAGGGAAAAATGGGGAAAAATGGTTACACGGGGTGGTTTTGTGCATGAGAGAAAATGAGGGTGAATGGATGAATGACACCTGTCATTCATCCATTGGCCCTGAGAAAAAGGTGGGGTCCACTAAAGTCCAAATAATCGTCCGTCTCAAAAAACGTGCAATAGTACGTTCGAATTTTTGTGAACCGTAACTTCGCCGTTGGACGTCCGAATTCGACGTGCCGCGTGTCTACGGATTCGTATCGTCGTTATCTACGTAATGGTGCTAGGCCCTCGGTCATCGGACCTTCGGGTCAAAAGTCAACCGTTGGCCCCTTTTTGCCAAAATTACCAAAACGCCCCTGATCTTTCGATCGTCATAACTTCTTCCACGGATGTCAGAATCGAACGTGCCACCTGTCTATGAACTCGTGACGTCCCAAAATACGTCACGGTCATTGGTCAGAGTCCATTTGACCGTCCGAAAGAAAAGTCATCATTTTACCCATTCTAGGGGCAAAATCGTCATTTTTCACCGAACGTCCGATAATCCTCGTCTAATCTCCGATTAGCCTTGCTAACCCGTCATTAATCCTTAATTAATCCCTCTAATTCGGGACGGGTCGTTACATCCCGTCTGACACGAAGTGTCAGATAAGGGATAATTCAAACCTTAGCCCAAACAGAGCTTCTAGTGTGCGCCAAGATCGGAGGAGGAGTGTGATGTCTCGGTCTCTGCTACAATTTATAAAATTTATTTCACAGAAAGACGTTTATGCCCATCACTAAAAAGCATGCATGCATTCGAAAACCATTAATCAAACCATTTACTTAAATAAATCATTAGGGCATTAGCCCAAAATCGTGAAACCAAAGTATGTGTGTCACTACCCAAATCCATGTGGGAACTCAGCCCAAAACGATTCATATGGGAACTCATCCCAAAACGATTCATATGGGAACTCAGCCCAAAACCAATCAAGTGTGAACTCAGCCTAAACCAAATCCGTAGAGACTCTGCCCAAATCAAATCACGTGGGTCTCATCCCAAATCCAATCCTCGGCATCCCTGATGCCTGACATCCCAGATATCACAATCCACACTGTCACGATTCCAAGCTACGCGTGCTACCCTGGGTCTCAATCCCAAGTCTCCCTAGGGTCCACCCAGGTCAATGACCTGCAAATCAATAACTCTTCATAGGGGGAGGTTTTAACCTCTAGAAATCCTACTCCTGAGTCACTATACGGACTGGTCGCTCCGTGCAATGACTTATCATAGGCAATGCCCCGTGACTACTCCAGGATACTACGAGATGTCTGGAGGAGACAACCCGCCACTCCAGGATACTACGGGACGTCTGGAGGGCAACTGTTCGTGAGGATGGTATATGGAAAACCATTTTGTAAATCATCTCGAAACCATTCAAAGGGAACTATGCCTGGGATTTCCATAAAACCATCGTAAATCCGTAAATTCAATTTCCAAACTTACGGGTCTCAGCCCGAAATTCCATTTCATAAACCAATTGGGCCTCAAGCCCGATCATGTAAGTCAATTGGGGCTCAAGCCCGATCATGTAAACCAATTGGGCCTCTAGCCCGATGCCTCATGAAATCAAATGGACTCCAAATCTGATAGTTTTCAAATCAAACGGGTCTCATACCCGATTCCATATTTCCAAATCCAAAGCCAGTTCATCAAACCATCATTGAAATATCAGCACGTATAAGCACAGTATAAAATCGTAAATCTCGAAAGACATGCAAATACGTAAATACCAAATTCCACAATCATATGCACTCAAAGCATTTCAAATCATAGATATAAAACATATAAAACAGTTATGCATGCATCATAATTTAGAAAGAAAGATCCACCCACAGACCGTCCAAGCTGCGTCTCGATATGCACGTCATAAGCCTTCTCGGGCCAACTCACTGTCACCGGGACTCCCAAACCTGTCCAAATCATACTAAAGGGTTACTAACTACTTTAATAACCTCTCATAAAAGCCCCCTAATTTTCTGGGATTTTTAATCTTATTTTAAATAGACTTTAAACCTTTGGATACCCAAAACTACCTCGAAATGGTGTTCGATCGACTCGAAACTTGTCGTAAAATGTTTGTTACATTGAAAGGATGATTTCATATGTTGACCTCATCCCCAAATAGTGTCCCACGAGCTGCCCAAAGGTGCTGCGCGTGGCCTTCACGCTCCGGTGCATAGTCCTTCTTCAACCTCCAGCGAACCAGATCCAGACCGGTTCACTAGTTTCCGGTCCAACCAAACCGGTATGATCGGTTCAGTGCCATTTTCTCCTCCTTTTCAATCTGTTCCAATTCCTACTTCTTTGTCCCATCATTTGCAACCTATCTATGTGTTTAAAACCAAGAAACACCGCTTAGAACCCTCTGGTTCGATTCACCCTTCACGACCCTATTTTTCCAGCCCATTCCTTGGGCTGCTCAGCCATCCCCCGCCGTCCAAAACCACTCCTAAACACTCATACTAACCCCAGAAACACTCCCCAATCATCAAAAGTAGCCCCCAACTTCCAAACCAACATATTCCAATTTTGAAATCACAAAAGAGGGGGTTATCGGGTTTTACCTTCCTCCCGTGGCTCCACCGCCGTCCACGACTGCTCTGTCCTCGCCCAGCCTGCTCTCTTACTTCCCCATTCAGGTCAACAATAGAGATGAAGGTTTGTGAAGGTTGCGGTGGGTTGTGGTGAGTGGTTTTCGGGTGAGATCGGATGAAAATTCGATGAGGATGAAATGGGGTGATATGCATGTATGTAATCATAATGGGCAATGGATGAGTGACACTTTTCACTCATCCATTGGGCCAGAAAAAAAATATATGGGGCCCACTAAGTGACAAATGTCACATGTCTCGTAAAACATGCAATAGTTCCTCGGAACTTCCGTGAACCATAACTTTTTCGACGAATGTCCGATTTGGACGTGCCGCTTGTCTACGAACTCGTATCAACTTGATCTACGTAATAATCCTCGGTCCTCATGCATTGGACCTCCCGGGTCAAAAATCAACTTTTTACCCTCGTTTAGGGGCAAATCGTAATTTCTCCCTGAACGTCCGATAATCCTCGATTAATCTCCGATTAGTCTTGCTAATCCATAATTAAGCCTTAATTAATCCCAAGGATTTGGGATGAATCGTTACATATTAAAGCCTTAAAGGAAGCATAAAACTTGACCATAACACTTTGAAAATAAAGTGAGCATAAATCATGTTTCACCTTTGGACCATTACAAAAGGCTCATTACAAAAGGATCCATTGTTTGTGTCTCAAAAACATCACTTTAAAACATACCACCCATCAACCTCCAATGAGTCAAAAATGGAGGCAATTGACTTAAAAAGTCTCCATTACACTACAATTAGGCTTTGCAACTAGAAAAACAATGTAAGGGACCAAAGTTTCCAAATGCTAACATTAGACAACAAAGTTTCCAAATGATAACATTAGACAACAAAGTTTCCAAATGATAACATTAGACAACAAAGTTTCCAAATGCTAACATTAGACAACGAAATTTCCAAATGCTAACATTAGACAACAATAATGATTAGCCTATCTACTAGGATTCTAGTAATGGTGCCACTCTGTCAACAATTCCTTTGTCTTCTGCCAATCCTTCTTGCTTGCCTTTGGTTGTGGATGCGGCTTTGGCTGTGGCTTAGGAGACATAAGTCTTTGTGCTGACCTTTTCAGTATCAGTTGTTTGGTTGAGGTTGTGGAAGAGGAACTCAATGAGGTCCTTGAAGGTTGCTGGGAGGAGTCAGTTTTGGGAGGTAGTTTTTTGGAGGTGGAGGTGGTTGTTGGGAGGAGTTAATTTTGGGAGGTGGAGGTGGTTGTTGGGAGGAGGCAGTTTTAGGAGATAGAGGTGGTTGTTTGGGTGGCTCAACTGCATCATTTGAAACAAAAAAAATTTCCTTCACTTTCTACACCTAATTAAAAACCAGCAAAACAATGCAATTCAGGACCCATTTCATAAAGCAATTGCATATCTGCCAATTCAAAAAACAATGCAATTCAACACCTAATTCACAACAACACCTAATTCACAAAACTTTCTAGTTCACAACAGATCCTAATTCAACACCTAATTCATCATACATTCCATATTTCAAAACCAAGCATATCTGTCCAAATTTAAAAAAAACCATGCATATCAGCCAATTCACAAAACAATGCAATTCAACACCTATATCTGCCAATTCACAACACACCTAATTCATCATACATTCCATATTTCAAAACCAAGAATATCTGTCAAAATTCAAAAAACCATGCATATATATGTCCACATTCCAAGCATACATTCCATATTTCAACACAGGTACCCAAAACAAAGCATATAATCCACATGAAGCATATATCTGAAACATAACAAGCATATATGTAACATAAAACGTATACCTGAAAAAAGAACAAGCATACATTCCATATTCAGCGCTTAATTCAGATTCTAAGTTATACGAGGCACTTATAGGTAGAATGTCCACTTTCTCAGCCGCCTTTGCTGCTCTGGCAGCTTCTCTCTCTTTCCTAAGTTTGTGCTAATACTTGAACTTGACTTCCTTCTTATGGTCCACTGGTTGTGTGCAGATATTTTTTTTGTGTCCATCGGCCTCACAATTCCCACATTTGAGTGTACAATGGTATCCTGGTAGCTTCTTTGGATTTGAAGGCACCTCCTCATGTTGACTTTTCTTCCTTTTCATCTTTGGCCTCCCGAGTTGCTTATGATATCTTGGAGGCTTTAATGGTGGGGCACCAACTTTTATCCATTGGTCTTCACTAGGTACAAGTTTGATAATCCCCTCGTACGCCTTATTATAAGTTGTTTGTGTGTAGCATTGATGTGCATACATCTCCAGGTTTCCTTTAAGCTGGCTAATTACACAACATGCATGAGCGTATGAGATCCCACTGATATCATTTCTTCTGCATCAACAAGTGTGGGCGCTCAAGTCAACTGAAAACCTTCTTCCATAAGGATGAAGGTTCTCGAAAATATTATTCCTGCAATGTCTAGGAATTAACATCTTCCCTTTCTTCTTGTAATCATCTAACACACCCTGAATTATTTTTCCCACCAAATGCCCATTTCAATCTCGACCCCCCCTCCCAAGTCCCCCCTCTTGTCTCTTCATCATCAAAGCAGTATTGCCTCACTTTATCTAACACTGTCAAACAGGTTTAGCTCTATAAGGCATAATCGTTTTCTTGAAGGCTTCAAATAGGTTGTTTAATAGCATATTGCACTTCAAGTCTGTTCTGAAATGGGATCTATACCAATGTCTTGCATCACGTTCTTTCAGCCATTGGTAGGACGTAGGATTTCCATTTTCCTTATCTTTTCTTCAAACCATAGTATGGTTATGGCCCATACAATGACATCCATTTGATTCTTGAGGGTTAGGCCTTTATGGGAATGGTTGCAATTTTCATATAGGTGCCTAAAGTAATGGCGGTGCTCTGCATTTGGAAAAACTTGATTGACTGCTTCAACCAAGCCTTTCTTCTTGTTTGTCATTATCAACAACTGACCACTGTTTTCAATTCTGAGGTCCCCTTCCAAGATCTCTAAAAACCATTTCCAACTGCTAAAGTTCACCACATCACGTAGAGCATATGCCACAGGAAATATTCCATTGTTAGCATCCACTCTGACTACCAACAAAAGTTGACATGGGTGTATACCCTTAATATGGCAGGCATCAAACCCTATAAAAAGACCTACATCCATTAAGCTATCATACTTTGCAAGCTTGGAAGTATACATATACCTCTCAATCGAGTTATCCCATCAGGCTCCAACTTAGACTTGATGACCACAGTAGAACCCGAATTGGTCTTCTTCAATTGTTGACGGTACTCCCCAAGAATTTTGTATTGCCTTTAGCATGATCTTTCAACAAGCTCCATAATCATCTGTCTCGTACTATAGCAACTTATGCTTGATGGTCTGTAATCGGTTTCTAACACCACCATATCTTGAAATTCATGCAAATCCCATTTGCTACTAGTTAGTTTCCTTGCATACTGCTTTACTATCCATTTCACATTTGCATGTATGTTTGTGTTCCCTACACCACAAACTTACTCATCATCAAACTCTCGAACCTGCAAACACTTGCTAGCTTCTATTGATGAGGCATAGATAACAAAGGGACACTCAGTTTGACATTGCACCTTAATACGATCCGGTTGATTTTTCTTAAACTTTACATGTCTCTCTTGGATGACTGAATATTTTCTCACTGCTTCTCTAAAAGTGGCAGCATCTTGAAACTTCAATCCTATCTCAAACCTTGGGTTATCCATGTCAAGCGAGGGAATGAAATCCCTAGACCTAGGCACATGTTTCTTCCTACTTCTCTTCTTAGGTATATTCCCATCCTTTTCTTCGTAACTAAGATCAGCGAAACTATCAATCCTAGGTGAAATAGGGACATTATCCTCTTCATCTAATTGTGGCCATTTGGCATCGTCCACATATGCACCAAAAGCCCTAAACAACTCATCATTACTAACCACTATAGGTTCCTCATCATCATGACCAAAAGCTTCCTCATCAAAGTCTGCAACAAATGTTTCATCACTACTATCATCCTCACTACCACTACTTGAAGAATCCTCAACAATCATTTTGGATTTTCCTTTCCTTAGTGACTTCCTTGACATTCTTATTTTATGAGCCTCCTTACTGTCTCCAGTAACTGGTTCTTCCTCAATTGTTTCTTCATGAACTAGTTCTTTCTCAATCGGTTCTTCATAACCTGGTTCTTCATCAATCAGTTATTTATAACCTGGTTCTTTATGAGCTGGTTCTTCCTCATTCGGTTTTTCATGAACCGGTTCTTCCTCAATCGGTTCTTCTTAAACCGATTCTTCATAACCTGGTTCCTTTTCCCAACTACTAGACTCGCATTCAATAGAAAAATGCACCTCTTCAATAACCTCAACCTCCACACCATGTCTGCAGTATACATGAAGTGATTTTTCTTACGACTTTGATGGCCTTCCAACCAAATACAACAGTTGGTAATCCACCCCAATTTTAAAAAACTACCCTTCATCTTTAAAGTAGAATTCCACCTTGGCTTCGACTATCCCAGCAGCATAGTGGCTATCTTTCACCAAAGCCTTGAAGTCAATCAACGACATGTAATCCCATGAGCACCAATCATACCATGTCAATGATCCATAATCATATGTCCAATGTCCTTCTTTATTTACGATGCTTCCCCCATGATGTAACCCAATAGAAATTATACCATTAATTCCACCTAAACCACATAACCAATATGTAAACATTATAAACACATCACGATGATAGCCCATTATAATAGTTAATAAGAAGTAAACAATGATAACCATATTACAATAAACCCTAAACAATGATAGCCATAAACACCTCCTGCCTATTGAGCATTTCAATTCAAATCCCTCTATTGCCTTATGTCTTATGCCTTTTGTTGATGCAGAAATCATCTGGTCTCGTAAAATTCCTTCTCGATCCCTACACACAAGAACGAAAATCAAACGGGTTTAAGGTTGATTCCCGGGGGGTGGTTCAACTGTAAACGCTCTGATACTTAAGTTAGTTTTCTGAGAGAGAATAATCTGACAGAGTGTTTGTAGAAATTTTTGATTACCTTTAGAAGTGAAATGAGGTCGTCTATTTATAGTGAAGCCTTGAGGGTCACCAGAGCGTCTGATTGGTTGAAGAAGAAAGTATTAAATAAGTGATTGTACCGAGTGTAATAATTTATTTATTAATGAATAAATAATTCACTGGGAAGTTATTTATCAGTATTAATCTGATTAATTAATATATTTAGCTGGTAAATATATTGAATTAATACGGAGATCGTAACATGTCGATATCAATTTTACCAAGAGTAATATTGACATTATGGGAATTGTTGGCCACGTGGCAGCTCCAAAATATTCCGGTAATTTATGGTTTCACAAATGCTCCCACATCGCTTAGGAATTCGAGGAATCCTAAGAGATGTAATTTTTTTGTGGTTCTAGTAAACTACGTCTTAATATTTTTATGTGGGAGTAGGACTCCTCTTTCCCAGATGTAGTTGGAGATTGACCTCGATCTTGTCCCAAAAGTAATTTTGGGCTTGTAATCCTGCTTTGAGTTGACTTTGCGAGCCCAATTAACCACTAGGGTTTGCTTAATTTTCTTTATTTAAATGAGAGTATGTGACTATTATTTTTATAAAGAAAAACAAACCCTAATATTGTTTTATTGTTGAGGGAGGCAGGCGGACGTCATTTGCTGTTGTGGATGGATTGCAAAGCTTGACGAGTTGGACTGCAATGCTTATGAACGGGTGCTGCAGCGGGTCGGTGCCATGGTTTGTTGCGGGCACTGGGCGACAAGAGATTGTCAGCTGTTGCATAAGTGAAGACCATGCATTTTTTTCTTTTTTCCGCTGTTTTTTTTTCTTTGATTTTCCCGTTTGCAGCAAAGCAGACATGCTTATGCTTTTGCTTTTTTTTTTGTCGCCGCATTTTTTTCCTTTTGCTGCCGTTAACTTTCAACAAAAGCTATTATAGCTTTTGTGTATATATATATATATATATTATTTTAATATATATAATATATTATTTTTCTTTTATTTAGTTTCGATCTTTTGTAAATTCTGAGAGCTGTAGATGTCTGATTGCAACTATTCAAGCGATGGTGGGCTCTACTCTTCGAGACGATCATTTCAAGATGCATGAAGACATATTTTTGGAGAAGTTTTGTAACGACCCGTCCCGGAATTCGAGATTAGATTTGCAACTAACCATGATTAGCAGGGTTAATCGGTGATTAGTTGGACGAAAACGGACGAACGATGCAAAATGATCGTTTTGCCCCTAGTCGTGGGTAAAGCGTGGACTTTTTATTCGGGCGGTCAAATGGACTTTGACCAATGACCGTGACGTAGTTTGGGACGTCACGAGTTCATAAACAGGTTGCACGATCGATTCTGACTTTCGAGGTGAAAGTTATGACGTTCGGAAGTTTAAGGGCATTTTCGTAATTTGGACGAAAAGGGGAAAGATGTTGACTTTTTGACCGGGAGGTCCGATGACCGAGGACTGGGGACCGTTAGGAAGGTCTCGATGCCCTGAGTCCGTAGACAAGCGGCACGCGTCGATCGGAGTTCGAATGACCAAGTTACGGGTCTAGGACGCGTGAAGGGCATTTTGGTAATTTGCCAAGTGAAGGCAAAATGGTAATTTCCTGCAGGGGACTGTTTGAACCGTGAAACAGAAGGCTGAGCACCCATGTCGTGTGTGTTATGAAATCCAACAATTGTTAACCAGGCCAGTGACATTGGGGAGATTTATTTATCTGTTAGTGGCATTGAGGACTGAGAGTGTAAAGGACTGTGCACGGGTGGTGTGTGTGGGGGGGGGGGGGAAACAGGTGCTGATTTTTGAAGTTGGAAAACAGAGTTGGACATGAGCGTGCACAGTTTGGGTTTGTTTATACTATTGAGTGGAGGAACACAGAGCACTGAGGAGAGTTGTTTATGGATTTTGAGGTGGTGGCATGGGTTGGTGCAAAACCCAGTGCACAGGGAGGTAAAACAATGGCATTTCTGGACTGTGCGGGAAACCATCTATGCAGTGAGACCAGAATGTCTTCCCACGGGTGTTGGGGTCTTGTGTGTTCATCAGAGAGCTGGAAGGGTGCAGGGGATCATTCCAACTGAAGAGGGGACTAAGAGCAGAGGGAAAATGTGAGTTCTGGGAAAAACAGTTTTGGAGGGAAATTCGATTTCTCAACAAGGAGTTGAGTTGAACGAAACTCAGGATCATATTAAGCCTCTGGGATCATTTGGAAACCAACCGCATTAATTTCGGGGGAAATCCATCACAGAAAGGCCATGAACGGAGGCCCCTAGTTTCAGCGATTTTCGAGTTTGAAGTCGACAACCTCCAGGTATTATTTCCTGCAATTGACAGTGCTAAAGTATTCGTATAGGCTCTTTAAAACTCCTGTCTAAGTTAATTTGGGAATGGGTTTGTTCTGGGTGAGTTCCGGACTTCGACCCGATTAGAGGTTCAAGTTTGGGCTGATCGACTTAGGGATAATTGAAGATAATTAATGTATGGGATCTTAAATTAACTTGATAAGGAACAATTAGGTGGAATAAAGGAAGGTTTAGAGTGAGCATTGAAGGATAATTTCCCAGGTCGAGTCGCGGGTTGAAGACCCGTTTAGCAGGAATACGGGCGAAGATGGTGACACTGTAGCTTGTTAGTATAGCAGCGCGTGGCTTTCAAGCACAGCCACTTTGGGTGGCGCGTGACGGCGCGTGAGACCCAGTCTCCAATCACGGTCAACTAGTGAATTGATCCTCTCAGTTTATTTAACATTTTTCATTTTAAGCTCCAGTCGATCAGAGGTCGTTCGGGATAGTTTTGAGGGTTCGGAAGTTAAGGCCTTAAGTTATATTATGTCGAAAAATCCCGGAAAATTATGGGAAATTAGTATGTTGTTAATTGAGACCTTAGTAACCCTGAGAAGTGATTTTGGACAGGATTCGAGATTTCTGAAAAATGGCGGAAATTACGGGAACGCGTGCGGCGCGAAACCGAGCACTAAGGACGGTGTGTGAGTGGACGTTGCTTTCAAAATTTAATGCATGCATAAATATTTCTATGATTTCTATGATTATGATTATGAGCTGTGATGATTTCGATTCCCGTATTTATACGTATTTTTTATACGCACACGAAATTGCACGTATTTCGAGATTATGGTTTCCCGTATGTTTTTTATGATGGTTTAACGAATGATTTTATATGATTTGTGCGTATCATGTTATTAAGATGTTGGATTGCGATTGTGAGTATGGTTTACGGTTTGACACGGATTTTGAGGTTTTTCACGGTTATACACGTTTTACGGGATTTTGAGTATGTTGTGATTTGACCATGATTTTGGTGATTTGATTGTGGTTTTGATGTCTTGACCTTGAGATTTGAAATATGAGGTGTTTTCAAAGATTTAAAACGGATTTTGAAAAAGGTGATTTTGGGCTTGATGCTCGGGGCATAAAAGTAATTTTGATGAACGAGATTTCGGTTTTCGGAGGTTTGAAAACGGATTCTTGGTTTGGGTTCGGGATGATGTTTCCGGATGCCGGCTTACGGAATCATTATTGCGAATTTGAATTCGGGAATGGTTAATGGTTGATAAAAGTGATTTGATCTGATTATACATGCCCTGTGTTTGATGATGAATGATTTTGTTTTGTGAAGTAAGATTTTGGGGATTTGAAAGTGGAAATTCGGACGTGAGTCCTGTTATGACAAAAATGTGTTTTCGAATTGGATTTGGAATTTGGATCTCGAGTTGTTGTGATTGACAAATGTTTTGGGTTTAAAGACCCGTTGAAAACTGTTTTGTGTTTAAAGACCCGGGTGCTATTGCTGGAGCACGTTTTGAGTGTAAAGACTCGGTTAATTGATGATGGGGGCGGGCCCAAAAATTGGGTTTAAATACTCGGATTGAGTTTAAAGACTCGTGAGTTTAAAGACTCGGATATTGTGATACCCCCGAGGCCTATTGATTATGTTCTGAGTTTAAAGACTCGTTGATATCCCGGGAAGACCTGATTATGCGCATGGTTTTGAGTTTAAAGACTCGGGCGCACTTGATATCCAGCAAAATGTTTGACTTGTGATTTATTGTTAGTTTCTGATGTTTCGGATGTGGGGGGCAGTGGCCCGGTTTTATGGTTGATGGTTTTGGATTACGTTGTGTTCTTGGGTTTGATTCGTGGTTTTGGGCTGAGGCCCGGTGTTTATGATTGCGGGCTAAGACCCGATGGTTGAGAAAGGAAAAAGGATTTTGAGTTTCATATGAGTTTTCCTTATGTTGGAATTTGATACACGGTTTTTCCTATGTTGAAAATGTAACCGATTGCGAAATGATTTTTGTATGCATGCATTGGTTTTACGTGGAGGGTAAAAACGTCTTACTGTAATTGTTTTTATAAACTGATTTATTTTTGTCCACTCACACCTTTTGGTTTTTTATTGACCCTCCAGGTCGTGACGCGTTGATAGAGGCCGATCGAGAGGCGGAGGCATGAGTAAGTACACGTGTGGCTATCCCTGGTTTGGCAGGCACTGAGGGTAAGCTTGGGATTTTCAGCCGACTTGTCAGACGGGAGTAGGATCGGGCACAGTTATCCATGTCCCTTCGGGGGCGGTCCTGTCAATTTGATATCTGAGCACTAGGTTGCTGATTCTGTTGCCACATCATGCCTCCAGCGTAAGCCTCGTGCACGACCTGGTAGTGAGACGAGTAGACGAGTGGGTTTGGGACCTCGTGATAGATCTCGGGTGAGATTGACCCTGGTTTGAGGGTCAGATGTCGGGTAGTGTACACTATGAACTACTAGTTGTTAGACATAGAATTGCGTGGGTCGCGGGGACGAATGAGACCAGTGGCTGGAAGGCCGCATAATTGGGCGAGTGTACTATCTCTTAGGCCTTATTGGTCGTATAGATTATGGTTGAGCATTGGAAATTGCTCGGGGACTGGGCATGTCAGTGATGACATGATTGATTTGGTATTAGACTGGACTCGAGAGGAGTCGAAATATGGATTGTCAGAATGGTGGTACCCATAGTTATGGAGTACGAGTAATGATACGGGATCGTCGCTCAGTATGAGCGGAGATCCAGGGCTATCAACTTTGCACTCTGTGTTCTAGTGTGGATGTCTATATGTTGGTGCTGGTACTAGCGCTGGTGCTAGTGTCAGTGATTGAGATTGTGTTGAGCCACGAGTTGGGATGTGACTCTGTCGTGATGAACGTACGTTTGGTATTTGGGATTCAGTAGTGGTGGAGTCAGGGGCTGGATGGAATCCAGCGGAGATTGTGATGTATTGGGATAAGTCCTAACAGTGATGAGGAATCTGGGGACGACGTTCCCTATGTCATGAGAGTTGGAGGATTTGGGGAATTGTTGTCAACTCCGAGGTTGGTGTGACCATACGTTCCTTATATTCCCAGAAAGTACAAGGAAATTACTGAATAGGAAAGGACGAGGAAATCATTGGTGATTGGTATTCTGAAGTCATCGGGGTTGACTTCTTATCTTCTGCCCTGGCAGAAGTTGATCGTGGATACCAGTACGTTAAGCGTGTATGGGTTGGTGGACCCATGTGTGTTTTGGGGTCATCAGCAGGAGTTACGTTTTTCGAAGTCGGGTAAACGGGATACTCATTTTCTGCTTGGTGGCAGACGATGTTGGATATTGGGTACGGTGCGTGCAGTGAGTTGTGTTTGCATTCACATACGATGGATGTTGGTGACATCGTATTGGATCATCCTTGGTCTCTCCTAGGTGGAGTGGCAGGGATCGATATGAGATAATGGAGGGGATCCACAGAGTGGATGTGTTACATTGTTGAGTGAATGATTGGATGAGAAAATAGTTGGGGAGTGTTGGGTGGTTGACAAGAAATCTAGTGGGTGTAAGACCCTACGGCCAGGTTCCAAGTAGATTGCTAGCTGTGAGCATGTGTGAATCCTAGGTGGATCTGGATTATGATGTTGTGGACCTTAGACGTGGTGACGATCTAGGATCGTAATGTTACCAGTCGGGTGACGCTGTGACGGATTTTTGGTCAGGTTAGGAGATAAGCCTATCGCTTGGTCATCAATATTTGGAGTTGGGACTAGTTGGACCGAACTTCTTTTCGAAGTTAATGCGTACTCGAGCGAGTTGGAATGTTTATAATTGACTCGAGGATTTGACTCATGAATGATGGGATTGACTTCCTTTCGAAGTCAATCGAATGTGACGTGGTAATCATTGAGCGAGTATCCGATAGGTTCGGAGTTGGTTCACCTCGGTAGTTGTGGGTGAGGCTAGATGCCCTTTTCAGCATGACTGTACACGCCTGGGTGAGCGTGCTTGGATTGGTACCTTTTGGATGACGTGTTTGGGAGTAGATGTTGTGTTACTGATCGGGTGACCATGGGATCCAGAATGGATGATGAGTTGGAATGATCGATTTGTCCAGTATGAGATTGGACAAGGAACCCCAGTATTAGATTGTGATTGATGTGAACCTTGTAGTGGACTTGTTGGAGATGGACGTATGTACCCTGTACGTTGTATGAGAATCGGTACTGGACATTGAGTACTATGCATTGGGCAAAGTGTTTTTATTGGGTTCAATGATTTCATGAGCAGGTGCTCTTAGCCACGGATGGCTAGCGAAATCCTAGTATGAAAATGTGTGATCACTGCTGGGCATGTGTTTCAATTCCACCACCTGATTGAGTAAGGGGACTGTGTACGTATACTCAGGATAAGTGAGTTGGTGGTTAGTGTAACCACGAGTGGCCTTGTGTGATGTTACCACGCTGTGACATTCCCAGCGTCATGGTTCGCTGAGGGAGTTGATTGTTATGGACATCGAGTTTGATATGTGTTGCAGGATTGGGCTTGCCCTGCGAGATGAGATCGTGTTATTGTTCTTATGCTACTTTGAGTGGCACCGATTAGCTGGTAGTTGGAGCTTTACTAGGGTGGTAAAGCTTAGCGGTGAAAGTTTGACTGGTAGCGTCAGCATGGACTGACGAGTTAGATGTGGTGACTCCCAAGGGAAGCAAACGTCGGGTATATTAATGTTTGAGAGGAACCGACTAGCGAAAGGAGTCAGCTAAATGGTGAATTTAACAAGCGTTATTGACACGGACCAGGTGGTCAATTTCACTCGAGGTGGTTGAGTGTGGTTGGTCCGGCGTAAGACTATGATGGGACGTATGAGTACATATGAGTTTAGTTGGTGTACGAGTGTACACAGGTATGAGGTCGAAATGTTTCCACGTGGTGAATGTGGAATGAGGATAATTGGAAATTTCGAGGACGAAATTCTTTAAGGGGGGAAGATTATAACGATCCGTCCCGGAATTCGGGATTAGATTTGCAACTAACCATGATTAGCAGGGTTAATCAGTGATTAGTTGGACGAAATCGGACGAACGATGCAAAATGACCGTTTTGCCCCTAGTTGTGGGTAAAGCGTGGAATTTTTATTCGGGCGGTCAAATGGACTTTGACCAATGACTGTGACGTAGTTTGGGACGTAACGAGTTCATAGACAGGTGACACGGTCGATTTCGACTTTCTAGGTGAAAGTTATGTCGTTCGGAAGTTCAAGGGCATTTTCGTAATTTGGAAGAAAAGGGGGAAAATGTTGAATTTTTAACCCGGAGGTCCGACGACCGAGGACCGTTAGGAAGGTCTCGATGCCCTGAGTCCATAGACAGGCGGCACGCGTCGATCGGAGTTCGAATGACCAAGTTACGGGTCTAGGACGCGTGAGGGGCATTTTGGTAATTTGCCAAGTGAGGGCTGAGCACCCGTGCCGTGTGTGTTCTGAAATCCAACAATTGTTAACCAGGTCAGTGACATTGGGGAGATTTATTTATCCTGTTAGTGGCATTGAGGACTGAGAGTGTAAAGGACTGTGCACGGGTGGTGTGTGTGTGGGAAACATGTGCTGATTTTTGAAGTTGGAAAACAGAGTTGGACATGAGCGTGCACGGTTTGGGTTTGTTTATACTACTGAGTGGAGGAACACAGAGCACTGAGGAGAGTTGTTTATGGATTTTGAGGTGGTGGCATGGGCTGGTGCAAAACCAGTGCACGGGGAGGTTAAACAATGGCATTTCTGGGCTGTGCGGGAAACCATCTGTGCAGTGAGACCAGAATGTCTTCCCACGGGTGTTGGGGTCTTGTGTGTTCATCAGAGAGCTGGAAGGGTGCTGGGGATCATTCCAACTGAAGAGGGGACTGAGAGCAGAGGGAAAATGTGAGTTCTAGGAAAAAACTGTTTTGGAGGGAAATTCGATTTCTCAACAAGGAGTCGAGTTGAACGAAACTGAGGATCGTATTAAGCCTCTGGGATCATTTGGAAACCAACCGCATCAATTTCGGGGGAAATCCATCACAGACAGACCATGAACGGAGGCCCCTGGTTTAAGGGATTTTCGAGTTTGAAGTCGACAACCTCCAGGTATTATTTCCTGCAATTGACAGTGCTAAAGTATTCGTATAGGCTCCTTAAAACTCCTGTCTAAGTTAATTTGGGAATGGGTTTGTTCTGGGTGAGTTCCGGACTTCGACCCGATTAGAGGTTCAAGTTTGGGCTGATCGACTTAGGGCTAATTGAAGATAATTAATGTATGGGATCTTAAATTAACTTGATAAGGAACAATTAGGTGGAATAAAGGAAGGTTTAGAGTGAGCATTGAAGGATAATTTCCCGGGTCGAGTCGCGGGTTGAAGGCCAGTTTAGCAGGAATACGGGCGAAGATGGTGACACTATAGTTTGTTACTGTAGTAGCGCGTGGCTTTCACGCGCAGCCACTTTGGGCGGTTCGTGACGACGCGTGAGACCCAGTCTCCAATCACGGTCAACTAGTGAATTGATCCTCTCAGTTTTTTTAACATTTTTCATTTTAAGCTCGAGTCGATCGGAGGTCGTTCGGGATAGTTTTGAGGGTTCAGAAGTTAAGGCCTTAAGTTATATTATGTCGAAAAATCCCGGAAAATTATTTGAAATTAGTATGTTGTTAATTGAGACCTTAGTAACCCCGAGAAGTGATTTTGGACAGGATTCGAGATTTCTGGAAAATGGCGGAAATTACGGGAACGCGTGCGGCGCGAAACCGAGCACTAAGGACGGTGTGTGAGTGGACGTTGCTTTCAAAATTTAATGCATGCATAAATATTTCTATGATTTCTATGATTATGATTATGAGCTGTGATGATTTCGATTCCCATATTTATACGTATTTTTTATACGCACACGAAATTGCACGTATTTCGAGATTATGGTTTCCCGTATGTTTTTTATGATGGTTTGACGAATGATTTTATATGATTTGTGCGTATCATGTTATTAAGATGTTGGATTGCGATTGTGAGTATGGTTTACGGTTTGACACGGATTTTGAGGTTTTTCACGGTTATACACGTTTTACGGGATTTTGAGTATGTTGAGATTTGACCATGATTTTGGTGATTTGATTGTGGTTTTGATGTCTTGACCTTGAGATTTGAAATATGAGGTGTTTTCAAGGATTTAAAACGGATTTTGAAAAAGGTGATTTTGGGCTTGATGCTTGGGGCATAAAAGTAATTTTGATGAACGAGATTTCGGTTTTCGGAGGTTTGAAAACGGATTCTTGGTTTGGGTTCGGGATGATGTTTCCGGATGCCGGCTTACGGAACCATTATTGCGAATTCGAATTCGGGAATGGTTAATGGTTGATAAAAGTGATTTGATCTGATTATACATGCCCTGTGTTTGATGATGAATGATTTTGTTTTGTGAAGTAAGATGTTGGGGATTTGAAAGTGGAAATTCGGACGTGAGTCCTATTATGACAAAAATGTGTTTTCGAATTGGATTTAGAATTTGGATCACGATGGATCCCGAGTTGTTGTTATTGAAAAATGTTTTGGGTTTAAGGACCCGTTGAAAACTGTTTTGGGTTTAAAGACCCGGGTGCTATTGCTGGAGCACGTTTTGAGTTTAAAGACTCGGTTAATTGATGACGGGGGCGGGCCCGAAAATTGGGTTTAAAGTCGCGGATTGAGTTTAAAGACTCATGAGTTTAAATACTCGGATATTGTGATACCCCCGAGGCCTATTGATTATGTTCTGAGTTTAAAGACCCGTTGATATCTCGGGAAGGCCTGATTATGCGCATGATTTTGAGTTTAAAGACTCGGGCGCACTTGATATCCAGCAAAATGTTTGACTTGTGATTTATTGTTAGTTTTTGATGTTTCGGATGTGTGGGGCAGTGGCCCGGTTTTATTGTTGATGGTTTTGGATTACGTTGTGTTCTTGGGTTTGATTCGTGGTTTTGGGCTGAGGCCCGGTGTTTATAATTGCAGGCTAAGACCCGATGATTGAGAAAGGAAAAAGGATTTTGAGTTTCATACGAGTTTTCCTTATGTTGGAATTTGATACACGGTTTTTCCTATGTTGAAAATGTAACCGATTGCGAAATGATTTTTGTATGCATGCATTGGTTTTACGTGGAGGGTAAAAACGTCTTTCTGTAACTATTTTTATAAACTGATTTATCTTTGTCCACTCACACCTTTTGGTTTTTTATTGACCCTCCAGGTCGTGGCGCGTTGATCAAGGCTGATCGAGAGGCGGAGGCATGAGTAAGTACACGTGTGGCTATCCCTGGTCTGGCAAGCACTGAGGGTAAGCTTGGGATTTTCAGCCGACTTGTCAGACGGGAGCAGGACCAGGAACGGTTATCCATGTCCCTTCGGGGGCGGTCCTATCAAGTTTTGAAGAAATCATTTTGTGGAACAACATGTCGTGAGACCATCTGGTGGCGTGTCCCAGACTTACTAGAGCTTCTGACTTCAAGAGACGATGGTCTTAACATCAAGACGTTCCTCCAGTTGACATGTTTGAGGTGCTTTGCGGACAGAAGAGTTTGGCGTATTGACAAACTTGTCATCTTCAAGTGCAGGTGGACCCAACGTCAAGGCCTCTAACGGGGGAGGTGCAGCAGAGTGACAAGTGAGGTGCAACAGAGTGCAAGACGAGGTGCAGCAGAGTGCAATGCGAGGTGCAGCAGAGGTGCAGCAAAATGCCAAACGAGGTGCAGGAGAGTGCAAGACGGGGTACAGTAGAGTTCAATACGAGGTGCAGCAGAGGTGTAGCAAAATGCCAGGCGAGGTGCAGCAGAGTGTCAAGCGAGGTGCAGCAAAATGCCAAACGAGGTGCAGCAGAGGTGCAACAAAATGCTAGGCAAGGTGCAGCAGAGTGCCAAGCGAGGTGCAGTAGAGTGCAAGACGAGGTGCAACAGAGTGCAAGATGATGCATGGTGCAACTTCAAGGCGAGGCTTGCTACAAGTGCGAGGCGATGCATGGTGCAACTATAAGGCGATGCATGCTACAAGTGCGAGGCAGTGAGTCACATCACTTGAAGTGCGAGGCGGTGAGTCACATCACTTGGAGTGCGACGTGTCATAATCGAGCAGAGTGCAAGACGAGGTTAGAGCAAAAGGTGATGCACTAGATGGAACGAGGCTCTCTTTCCAAAGAATATACTAGTGGTGCTTGGTGGGTAGAAGAGCTCAGCGCATGGATGAACTCGTCATCTTCAAGTGCAGGTGGAGCCAACATCGAGACCTTCAATGGGGGAGGCGCGAAGCTCTATAACTTGAAGTGCGACTTGTCAAGGCGAGGCGTGCTCCATCCTCAAAGCAAGGCGCCCATGATGTTAGGCAAAGTGCATGTGGTGCCATAAAGTAATTGAAACTTTCCAAGGAGTTGCTTTGGATGACATATGGCCTTCCATAGACTTGATCTTCAAGGCCTTACAAAGCTCAAAATGGGGTGGTAACAAGGTGGAACATAGAATGGAGGATCGATCATGCCCCCTGCAAAGCTCGAGACGTCGTACATCATCGCCTAATTGAAGGAAGAGATCTTGGAGATGCCATCATCTAGACGCTGAAGCTAAGCGGTGTGAAGACATATGACACCAAACCATTGTTTTGTCTTGAAGTTGAAAGTCAAGCTGCTTTGTAGCCGTCGTCGAGTCAAGCAGTGGTGGGGTCACTTTTGTGAAGCCAACTATGCCAAGTAGGCGATGTTGAGGAGGTTGCTTCCATTGTTTGAAGAAGGTCATGGACGATGTGTCACTGGAAGTCATCGATGGGAATTTTGAAGGCCTCCAAGGCTTGTTCATGGCTTGACGGAGAGACTCTGAGGTCGTGCCGTTCCTGGTGATGAGCTTCATGATCCTTCTTGGCTCGTAGCTTGATCTTAGCATTGAATACATGTTTGAGCATTCAACTTGTGAATTGCCAACTTCTTTAATTTTCATTAATAGAAGTCTTCCATTTTTTTTAGTGTTTTGTGATTTTCGGCAGATTTTACCTTTGTGTAGTAATTTTGGTATTTTGACTTCGTTTTATCTTCGAGTGTCGTTGGTAGGGTTGGAAATCTGAGTTCCATACCTTTCTACTGTCATCAAGCCTGTTCCAAGAAGATCCGAATTGAGCCTTGTAGGATTGGTCGAATCTTGTGCTCATGCGTTGGTTCATGCAGTTGACCTTTGTGTGCAAAAATGTTCGCGGGGAACTCGTCACAACTTGGAATTGAGTGATATAAATGGTGTTGGAAAGATGACTTCCATAGCTTTCTAAACCCGTTGACCTCATGTCAGGGTGATCAGAATTCAGTGGTCTATCACTGAATGAATCTTGTACTCGTGAGCTGGTACGTGCAGTTGACCTTCGTGTACAAAAACGTTCGCTGGGAACTCGTCACAATTCGGAATTGAGTGAGGTCAACGGAGTTGGAAAGCTGACTTCCGGATATTTTATGGCCATCAAGCTAATATCAGGGTAATAAAAATTGAGCTATCTATGATCAAATAAATCTTGATCCCGTGCACTGAAATGCAGAATTGGACTTCGCATGTTAAAGCATTTGCCCGATGTTTGTCTTGGACTGGTGGTTACCCCTCTTGGTGGAGTTGGAAGCGTTTTTTTAGTACCTTTCCGACTCCAACAAGTCAAGTTCTTGGATGGTTTCATGTGCCTCCCTGGGACGAGCCTTGAGCGATTTGCGTGGCGAAGTCGTGGCGTGGTTCGCATGGTGAAGACTTGTTGTGATTTACGTGGCAAAAACTTTGAGTTCTTCACATGGTAAAGGCTTCGAGTGCTTCATATGGCAAAGAGTTGGTGTGCTTCGCATGGCGAAGGATTGGAGTGCTTCGCATGACGAAGGCTTGGAGTGCTTCGTGGGGCGAAGTGATAAGTCACAAATTAAGCATCATTTCAATGTTATTTCTTATCGCTTTAATGTATCTTTTGATTATAATTGTACAAACAATAGAAGAAAATGATCCATTTTGTGAGACATGTGTAGATTATGAAAGTTAAGTCAATTCTGAAGAGAATGCAAAAGAATGGAGGAAATCCGATCCAAAATGAAGGACCACTAAAATGAAGTTAAGGCCCCTAGTTGAAATCCTAGTTGAGGGCCTCTCGGGTTTTGTCTTTGAATTGGCATTTTTCAATGTATTGGATGTGATCAGCAGCTCATATAATCTCCAAGGGTTCCAATGAGATGATAGCACATGTCAAGACAATCAAGATTGACCAAGAAAAGGGGTTCTTGCCTTTCTTGGTCGAGAGGCACTCCTAATCCTACAAGGAGTGTGTGTGTGTGTGTGTGTGTGTAACCTTGTGGATCAACCTTGCCAGCCTTGCACGCCTAGATTAAGTGGGCTATTTCAGACATTATGCCCTGGAATCCAGCTGGGGAAGTTGGCCAAAAGATCCATTAAAAGAAGGGTTCATATCTGTTCTTTGGAACCCAAGAAACTAGGATTTCTTGCCTTATCAAGTTCCTACTTTTTAGGGATTTGGGGCAGCTGCCCTTTAGACGAATTTTTCTTCCCTTTTCAATGAGGAATTACATGGATGATTTGGATAAGAAGACCTAAAGATTTCCTAATCAGATCTTGAAGTTTAAAGAGGCAAGAAACAAGGAAAATGAAGCTTCTTGGAAATTAAGAAACCATCTTGTACATGGCTAGGGTTAATTAACTTCCCTAGCCACAATTTATCATGTTTCCTTTATTTTAGGGCAATGTAATCTGATTTAGGATAGCATTAAATGAATTCCTAGTCAAAGATAAAGTCAAGAAGTGGAAAGAAGAAAGAAAAGGAACTCCTTGTACAAGAAGGATACAAAAAACGGCCAACTATGGTTTTTCACAAAAACAAGGAGTTTTCCTCCTTGTTTTGGGGCTGTTTTCCCTTTTCTTTGAGGGAGATGTTAGGGCAGGTGTTTGGGGTTATACCTAGATGTTTTCTCATTGTTTTTGCTGGCCGAATTTACCTCTTGAAGGTCCCCAAAACTCTGTCAAAATTCATACTTCAATCCATGTTCTTAATTTAGAGTTTTGTAATTTAATTCAAGCACTCTTTATAATTCAAGCATCTTCAAATTCAACACGTCTACCTTGAGGGAGTTTTCCTTCATCTCTTTTAATCATTGTCCTTTTATTATTTCTTGCTTTATTTATATTTGTGCACCTTTTAATTATGTGCTTGTTTTATTCAATAATGTTTCAGTAGTGTAATTAGGGCTAGGGTTACTTGAAGCCCTAGCCATGTTAGTTCGTGTTTGATTTTTGGCTCTTGATTATGATTGTTATGTATGCCTGGATTTGTTGCATTACTGCGCTTCATGAACTCAATTTATGCTTATAAGCTTAGCTACCTTATTTGTGTATAATTGTCGATGTAATTGCTTGACGGATCACCTTGATGTTTGTGTTCACCCTGCAATTTGTAGCATCACATTTAAGAGAGGGAATCTTATTCGTAATCTAAACTCATGACTTCCTAGGTCTGCACATCACTTTTCTAGGGACAGTGTAGTGTCATTAAATCTTCTTATGTTTCATGCATTATCACGCACCATCGGTAATAGTTGTTTAAGGGCGGACACATCACACTTAAACATGCAATCTAAGAGAAGATAATATGTGTGGGGTGAACCTTAGCCGAACCCCTACACGGGCACTTAATTCAGATACATGCATAGTAATCTAATCAAGGAAATCTAACGGAACTTTAATTGGTATAGGTGGATAGAAACCCTAGCTCGACATAGTTAGTTATTATTAGTTAATTTATGTCATTCATAAAATGTAACAAACCCCTTATTGTATTTTAATTACTCCACTTAAGTCAATTGAGTTAAACGGAATTGGATATCATTGAGCAAGTCTTCGTGGGATCGACCTTTGCTTGCATCTATACTATCTACACGTCTTGTGCGCTTGCAAAGTTTATTACACGTAGAGGTTTTTACTAGTACATCTTTTGTACTTGGTAAAATCTCTATCAAGTTTTTGGCGCTGGTGTCGGGGACTTGTTCCTCAACGGTGTCCATTTTATTTGATTCCTTTGACTTAGTGGTTTTTCTTTTTTATTTTGTATATAAATTTTTGGTTTTATTTTTGTTACGTGTCTAGGTACCATGGAATCGTGGAATAGCTATTATTCTTCTCAAGGTTGGGCCTAGGCCTAGCAATGGGTCGTGTCGTGTTGGGTTCGTGTCGTGTCATGTGCTCTATTTTACCTATTTAATTTCAACCCGAACCCGACCCGTTTATTAATCGTGTCAAAATATGTAAATCCGAACCCGACCTGTTTATTAAACAGGTAACCCGAACCCACCCGTTTAACCCGTTTATTAAACGTGTCATGTTGAATAACCTGCTTAACCCGTTTAACCTGTTTAACCCATTTAACCTGTTTAACCCATTTAACCTACATAATATTTGAATCAGAATTTTTTCACTAAAATATTATACCAACCATCAACAAACTTCATAATTCATATTTCATAAGTACATGCAATAATTTAGTATCCATGACCAACAATACAATATCATCAATGTAATATTAAGTTCAAAAAAAAAAAATAAGCATAGTACATAATACCAAACAAAATTAAGTGATTAATTAACAAACTCTAAGGGAAAAGTTTCAACAAAAAAAGTGTTAAAATTGATTAGATCTTCATGAATTGCACAAGAACGCCGCAACTAATCAGCACCTACAATAAAATGAAGAAAACATTAGAATCCAACCACAAAATTAATAAAAATGTGTAAAGACATGCTAGATGTGATTTTTTAGTACCTAAATGCTATCCATCATTAGGAATGGTATTAGAGCATTCAACAGATTGAGAATTATTGATACTAATTTCTAATTTGCTGATATCCTCAGTGAGATCCTCCAACTTGGGTGCAAGTGCTAAATCATCTACAAAATTGAATATTTAAATGAGATTTCTTAATTAAGAAAACAATAGATAAGAAAAATCTAGCTAAAAGGTGAAAATAAGAAAACAAACCATCGCTACCAAATATCCAATCACGTGTGCAGATTATAGCTTCGACATTTTCAGGTTTGAGTGCACTGCGATACTGGTCTAAAACTCTTCCACCAACACTAAAAGCCGATTCAGACGCAATCGTAGGAATAGGAATAGACAAAATATCACGTGCCAGGATAGATAATTCAGGATAACGAAATTGATTAGCTTTCCAAAAATCAAGAACATTCAATTTTATCTTCCTATCAACTTTTGACTCGTCCAAATATAGCTGTAGCTGACTCTTTTGGGCCGAAAAAGTGAATTCCTCACTCTCAAAGTCATCAAATTCCTATATGATATCATAAACTATAAGACTAATTCATATTGACGAAAACAAATATATGGAAAAAAACAGAAACTACATTCAACAATTTTAGATGCATAAACAGGTATAGTAAGAAATTGTATACTAGATATTATTTTGTACCTGCATTACATCCATGCATTCTTTAGAAACCATATCAACATCATTGGAATCCAACCGAGAAGATGATGAGCTACTTGTTGGACCCGTAGGTTTATAATACTTTTGCATGTATAAGTCAAATAGCTCAAACAACTTATCTCGAACATTAGCCATTTCTCTGGAGGCGGGACCATACAACCTCTTATAACTGAACTCCACAAACTGAATTTTGTATCGAGGATCCAAAATTACAGCAATAGAAAGGATCATGATGTAGTCTTTCCAATACTTATCAAACTTTGACATCATTCCTATAGCCATGGTCCTCATAAAACTATCTAAATCCTCCTTAGCCTTTCTTAAAGTATCTTGGACAACAAAAACTTGAGGAAAATACAGATTTGATGTGGGATATTGCGTGCCGGAAAACAAGCAGGTTACATCATAAAACACCTTGAGAAACTTATAGAGTTTCTCCACCTTATCCCACTCATCTTGAGAGATAAGATGTTTATAATTAGAATCACTCCATTGCAAATGAAGAAATGCACGTTGATAATAAAGAGCCCCATCAAGCATAAGAAAAGTGGAGTTCCATCTAGTTGGTACATCTTGACGCAAACCTTTCTTACATTCTAAGGACACTTGTGTTGCACAATCTAAAAACTTTTGTTTCCTCATCTGTGAACCCTTAACATACTTAATGCTCTCCCTTATCTTTATCACAGCATCATCAATTTCTTTCATACCATCTTGCACAATTAAATTCAGAATGTGTGCACAACAACGGATATGAAAATAGTTTCTATTCCTCATTTGCAGATGCATTATCCAGAGTGATAGAAAACAATTTTCTTTCAATTCCCCAATCACAAAACAAATTATAAATTTTCTCAGATAAGGCAACACCACTATGCGGAGGAGGCATGAAACTAAAGTTTAAAATTCTTTTTTGTAGTTTCCAATTAGCATCAACATAATGGGCAGTCAAGCATAGATAACCATCAGTTGTTAAAGAGTTCCACATATCCGAGGTCAAACAAATTCTTCCTGGAATGACCCCTAATATCTTCTTAAGCCTATCTTTTTCTCTTTTATACATGCTTAAAACATCAGCTTTGGCAGTATTCCTAGATATCAACTTGAGATCAGCACATATATAGCTAAAGACTCGTCTAATACCAGCATATTCAACAAACTGAAATGGTAAGTCATGTATAACAATATCCATCACCAATAGCTCCCTAAACTTATCTTCATCGAATTTTGCAGATCTAGTTATAATTGCTCCATCAGATTTTGATAACAACAATTGTCCTAGATCTCTAGTATTTTTCTTTATGCATGTTTCAATGTCTTTTAAGATTCCCAGTACCATAACTGCTATCAGCAATATATGTTAACCCACATTTCATACACTTAGCTCTTTGTTTTTTCTCTCCTTCAGTAGGAGGAAGAATTTCAAAATGTTTCCATACCTCTGAAGTCAACCTTCTTCTCCTCTTATTAGCTGCATCAGTTGCCTGAGCTTGAGACAGAGGCTCTGCATCAACTGGAATTGATCTTTCATTATCATTTTCGGTTGCACTTCTATCTTCGAAACTATCACCAATATCATCAAACGGATTTTCCATCTGAATAAAAGCAAACACAAAAATCATATTTAAACAACAAAAAAAGTATAAAATAGTAAATGAGATGCAGAGCAATATATCATTACTCTTAACACAAAAAAAACCATCTTTCAAAGACAATGCAAACAAAAAGTTATTTTTCCCACTTGATGACCAAATTTCACTTAAAATTGAGTGCATCACAAGCATGAATCATGATCCCAAACAATGGTTATATACCAAAAGTACAAAGCGGCAGCCCCCACAGCCACATGTGCATGGTTATATAGCAAGAAAAAAATGATAATCCTCCCCAGGCTCCCAGGCTCACAGGCTCAGAGCCCTCAGGCTTTCCCAATGACACCAGTGTTCATCTTAGGCACATGTTAATGATAGATCATGGTCACATGGATTACATATTGTTATTTCCTTGGTTAACAATAACAGCATAGCTACACGAAGCACATTGATGGTTCTGGTCATTTCCCTGGCTATATATGTACTAGTTCCTAATAGGCTAACATGCACCAAATCTACTTTTAACTGTATTAATATATTTATATTAACCTCATTCCTTCGTTGTTATTACATTTTAAACTTGAATTGAAATTAAACATATTAATTCTCTGGTTAATATTTTTGCGTACAACTCGTATCAAACTCATATTTTCTTCTCTAATTCATATTGAACTCTGAGAATGCAGGCATTGAGTCCATCTATCAGTGGAAATGAGAGGTATGGTTCGCATTCCCCTAGATACCCTGCATTACCACATAATAAGAGAAGGGTGCATAGAAACCCTTGTAACCCTTCTAATTTGGATTATTAACCTGCCCTTATACAATTGGGTCCAAATTAATTAATGAGTAATTTTTTTGGGTAGAAATTAGAAGTTCATGAACACAATAAAATCTCTCTTTCTGGGATCTTATTGAACCACATATATATACATATTCTTCTCTAAGAGAAATATATACATGATCATTTGATTAAATTGAAATTAGCAAATCTGGCAATGATCATATATATATATATGCAAGACATGAATATTGGCACAACAACAGCAACATCAGCATCAAAAATTGTAGATATATTAATTAGTGTATCACCCATGATACACGCTAAGCGCCAAAACAAGTACAAAGAACACATGCTTAGTCGCTCGATTTCACACAAATACAAATGCATGCCTGGTTGCTCAATTTCACACGCAAAAACTTGTATTTATATTAATCGAAGGCCAAAACGATCCATTTCATGCAGCGACGATAGAGTGAGAGTTTGGGAAATCTTACTACTTACAGCGACGTACCGGATCGGACTCGACGAAGCGTGTAATCAACTCTCAGAGGAATTGGGGATGAGTTAGGGCTCCGAGTTGGCTGTTGTCAAAGGAAAAGTGCGAATCACACTGGAGGTTACAAAGCTTCCACAAATCTAACAGAGAGGGTTCTCATGGGGAGAGACTGAAGAAGTGGAGAGTGCGGGCCGTGCGGCTGTGTAGCCTGTGTGTGTGGTTAGTCTTTAGGTTATAAATTATATAAAATTTAAGTATTTATATTTAGTCATTTTAAAAAACCCTAGAGTATAAATGGGTTGGCGGGTTTATGGGTTAGTAGGTTATCATTTAATAACCCGTTTAATAAACGGGTTAATAGGTTATTAAATGGGTTCGCGGGTTGACCCGAAACCCACCCGTTTAATAAACGGGTTATAGCGGGTTGACCCGAAATTGACCCGAATTTTTATCGAGTCGGGTTGATTCGGGTTAATTCCGTGCGGGTTTCGAGTCGTGTAACGAGTCGTGTCAAAAATTGCCACCCTTAGTTGGGCCTATGAGCCCTATGCAAATGTTCCTTCGGTTCCAAGTCATCAAGGGGGATATGTATACCTCCAAGATTACATGTACATGCATGAGCCTTACAATCAGCCCTATATGGAGCCATACCACAATGGATGGAGTGAACCATCACCCTACACTTGGACTCCTCCTCCTTTGGATCCTAGCCCTGCCCGACCTCAGAAAACACTTCGGGATGCACTAAATGAGGCCCGATCTCAAAGAACACTCCGACAAGCCCTTTTAGAGGACAAGGAACTAGAGCACCTTCGACTTAAACTTCTTTGGGAACCCGATTGGGATGATGAGGATAATGATGTGTATGTCCCCTTACCACCCACGGACAGTACCAATGAATGCACCTCGAGTCATGCTCTTGATGTTCATGAAATAGAACCAAACCCGCAAGCATTGCACCAAGTTTTGGCCGAGGTCCCTGAAATTCCAGCACCTATCCTTGAGGTCCCTGAAATTCCAGCACCTATCCTTGCTGCTTCAACTCCACAAGCACCTCTTATCCTTACTTTTCCAGGGCCTTCCTTATCCTTATCTTCACCATTTAAGTTCCTTACTCAACTTAGTTGTTTTGGTGAGAAATTTGATGTTGTGCCTAATGGTTTGTGCAGGTTTAATGGTCCTTGTATGAGGCAAGACGAAAGAAGTATCAAGATGGTGGTATGCACCTTTAAGACATTCAGTTCCACCCAAGGCTCAAGGCCATGGCCCAAGCAACCCAAAGACCCTTCATGGCCCTCACACTTCGATCATTATGCTTACTTGTCTATTGGGATCAAGCAGTTTTTACTTACATTCAAATCTTTATTGTATTTGTTCCCTGAAATGTTAAAGTCTAGGAAGTAGATTTCTACTTGTCGAACTAATCAATTCATTTATGTTGCAGGCAAGATACCACTAAAGGAGGGCCAGGTTTGGAGCCCCTCAAGTGCCTCTTGGACCGCAAGCATTCTAAGTGCTCAACTTTTCCCTAGTTTGTTCCCTCTTTCATATGGACGTTTTTTACCTTCTAACTCATGATTTTTTCTTCCTTTTATGCTCAAGACATTGAGGACAATGTTTGATTTAGGTTTGGGGGTATTGGACTTAAGTTTAGGGGTACACAGCGCAGTTTCTGTTTTGAAATGCTTGCTGTTTTTTTTTTTTCTGCTCTTATTTCCTTGCTGTTTTTTGTTTTGAATTCTTTGCTATCTTTTGTTTTGAATTCTTTTCTGTTTTTTGTTTTGTGATGCTAGTTTTTATGCCTAAACATGTTAATATGAATGTATAGAACATGAGAATTGCTTGTACTTACTAAGAATCATTGCCATTTCCATTGAACTCACACTTGCACTTCACGATACCATAATCAAATGATTAAGCAACCAAAACAATTGAATTTGAGCATACTTAGAAAATTAGTGGAGACTACCATTGTGAGATTTTTGAGCTTGATTTCCTTTATTTCTGAGTTATCTACATGTTTCTACTCTCAAACACTCAAACACTCAAACACTCATCACTCACCGGTCCAAGGCTTTCCTTCCCTCATTTTTTGTCCAATCTCTTCCTTTTTGATTCCATTCTTCCTATTTCATCGTTTCCTATCTAATCATGTCAACAAACCCTAAGAAAAACGTCTAAACCCAAGTGTGATGATGGAAGCCCACGGCCCCTGTTTTTCATGGCCGTCCCCAGGGCGTCTTAGCCCTTAACCGTCATCTAAAGTCCCTCGTAAACCTTCCTAGCAACCTATTGAATATCCTCCAATCCCCCACCAACAACCATAACGTCTAAATCGAATGAAAGGAAAAATTTGACAAAATCGGGTAATCAGCTTACCTTGGTTTCCTGGGCCCTCGCCGCCGTGCACGGAGGTCCTGCCTTCATCAGCCACCTTCAGTCTCTCTCTCTCTGTTCCTCTCTCTCAGTCCAGAAGCCCAGATTGAAAATGGTCGATCGATTGGTTTGGTGAGATTGGGTTTGTGTGGGTTAGTATGCACGAACAAGCAAAGGGATGATATGCATGAATGTAAAATGGTGGCCAGTGGATGAGTGACACTTGTCACTCATCCATTGGGCCTTGGGAAAATATCTGGGGCCAACTTGAGACAAAAGTCAATCCGTCTAGAACTTTGTGCAATAGTTCCCTTGAAACTTCCGTGGACCGTAACTTCTCCGTAGATTGTCCGAATTCGACGTGTCACCTGTCTACGAATTCGTATCGACTCGATCTACGTAACGATCATCGACCCTCAGTCGTCGGACCTCCCGGGTTAAAAGTCAATGTTTACCTTCGTTTAGGGGCAAAATCGTAATTTCACCCTGAACGTCCGATAATCGTCGGCTAATCCCCGATTAGCCTCAACAATCCGTCATTAGTCTTAATTAATCCCTAAAATTAGGGACGGGTCATCACACGTGTGGATCGACGTGTTCTAGCCATGTGAAGAACGGTAAGTGTCGAAAGTGTGATGATGGAGTTTTTCAAAGAAAAACTAAAAAGCAAGCTTTGAGTATTTCTCAAATCAGCTCTCAATGAAAGCACCAGTTGTTGATGCAGAAATCGTCCGGTCTCGTAAAATTCCTTCTCGATCCCTATACACAAGAACAAAAATCAAACGGGTTTAAGGTTGATTCCCGGGGGGTGGTTTAACCGTAAACGCTCCGATACTTAAGTTAGTTTTCTGAGAGAGAATAATCTGACAGAGTGTTTACAGAAATTTTTTATTATCTTTAGAAGTGAAATGAGGTCTTCTATTTATAGTGAAGCCTTGAGGGTCACCAGAGCGTCTGATTGGTTGAAGGAGAAAGTATTAAATAAGTGATTGTACCGAGTGTAATCACTTATTTATTAATGAATAAATAATTCACTTGGAAATTATTTATCATTATTAATCACAAATCAGTCAATAAAGCATCATCTATCTTGGACAAAAAAAAATCAACAATCTTGAATTTACCAACATTATCTATATATCAACCAAAATTTAGTAAACAAAGCCTCAATTATTGCGAATTTACCAACACTATCCCTTTATAAACCAAATTCAACAAGTAAAGTCATACACAAAACCATCTTCCCAAAAATCGGTTTAGAAATTTACCATAATTGGGTTGATCAACATTGGGTCCTCGAGCTACTAGCATCCTCGATTGAAAACCTCTTTGAGCTTGCCTGCAACTTCGATTGAAAACCCGTGCAGCCCTACATACATTCTCTCAACTTTCGGATTCACTCAGCGTTTCCCCGTTTTTTGAATTCACTCAGTGTTTCCCCGTCTTTTGAATTAGCTCAATCCTAGAAAAATCAATTTCTTCTTCAAGCTCGCCTACAACTTCGATTGATAACCCCTAAAGGCTTGCTCGATTTTGCATCCGTCTTCAACCTCTTTCCCTCGATTTCTTACCAACCCTAGTAGAAAAATTTATTCGATTGAAGAAATCGCGGCTACATGTTGACATGTCCACATCATTTTACACGTCCGCCATAACCGGGTCCTACAAATGCCACCTTGCATCCACGTATAACAATTTGGACAAAGATACCTCCACTCCTCACAGACGTTAAACCGAAGTTAGTTAGTTGGTGCAACGGTTTCGACGTTGCTACTATTCTAGGAGCATTTTGAGGCAAAATTCAGTTCCTGGTACATTTTGAGAATTACTGGCTTGTTCTTGGTGCATTTTAAGTAATAAGCCATAAATCTACATGGCTGATTAGGCAGGTACGGTGCACCAAAACCACTTTTTAATTTTATGAAGGTACGGTGGATCCTACATGTGCCACATCAGTATTTAACAAATTATTTAACGGAATAGTTAACGGTAGAGCCAAGTTGTAACATTTTAAAAGTCTAGGGTACGTAAATGCAAGATTTTAAATATCAGTTATAACTCTGAAACTTAGTGTAAAACATAAGGTACTAAAGTGCAATTTGCTCATTTTTTATTTATAGTTTTATGCTAGTTCTTAATTTGGAAAAACTTGGTTATTGCTATGCCTTAAAAAAAATTTAGAGCTTTAATTTTTTTTTGGAAAGAAGATGATCGTTCTCGATTGATAATTTTTTTTATTTTATATTTTAATTTAGTTTGTTTTAATGTTTATTTTATTTTATTTTGAGGTAGGTAATTAAAGATGATGATATACAACACATTATCAGATGCCATATTTATTGTGATACAAAAAATGGAATTTTATGTGATATCTGTTGCATTATTTTTTCAAAGTTATTATCAGAAGTTTATTATTTTTACCACAACTAGCCCTGGCCTAGGATAACCGCTCTGGGCCCAAGGACCAAGAGGACTCAAATTTTTTTAAGAACTTTTTTTAATATGTCTATTTTGACAGGACCCATCCCAATCCCCCCGGGATTAACGCGAGATGACCCTGCTCCCGTCTGACACGAAGTGTTAGACAAGGGATATTTCCGACCTTTACCCTCCCGGGCTATCAGAGCATAGGATTGCTTATCAGAGCGGGGTTGTCTCTATTCGCGCAACCGTGGAGCTCTTGGAGTAGTACGCAGGTCGAGGATGTGATATCTCAAGTAGCTACAGTTCGTGGTCAACCTGATTGTTGGGATGCCGATACGATAGTTAGTAGGACTGTATCATGGAATGTCTTGGTTCGGCACTTGATGCCGGGGTTGCCATGGTTCTGTCAGGGTTGACAGTGTGGGACCCTATGGAAGGATGAACGTATCCGTACGTTAGATTGTGATCGTGAGACGGTTAGTTGGGATCGTCTTTCACGATGTCGTAGGATCGGTTCGGACGACTGGTAGGATGTTGTGATCATCCGATGATCGGATATTGGTAAGTTAAATGGATTTACTGCTTATGGCAATTAGCGGTCGGATTCATGGAATCCTAGTTGGATTAACGGTAGGATTGGATTGACGTTTTTACGATGTCAAGATCGCATGGCGGGTCAGATTGTTGATTTTACTGCTTTTCGCAGTTGGGTTCAGTGGAACTCTAGGTGTGATCGTGGAACCCTACATTGGGTTGTTTGGTTCGGAGATGTGAGTTGGTGAGTGGTTTGACTTGGACGACTATTCGGATTTGGATTCGTTAGTCGATCTAGTCATGTCAGCTTAGTGGTGGGACTGCACTCTGCAGTCAGGGTTATACTTATCGGTTAGACTTAGTTGGTTGTCGTACTACGATAGTTGTGATGGATTGTTGGTATAACTAAGGTCGTGGGCGACCTAGTAGACGACATTGGTTTAGTCGAGTTACGACTGGTTAGATTTGTTGGACAAGTTATCAGAGTTGGTACTTGTCGATGGAATCCTTGCGTGGGATACGGAGTAATTGGTACAGGCGATTGATTTTGTTGGATGCGGAGTCTGGATATCGTGATGCCTGGTAGTTAGGTCTGCACGAGGTTGTGGTAGACGCTACTATCGATGGACGTAGTCAAGCCTTATCATGTCGAGTAGACTCAAGTTTCCGTGACAATTGTGATGATGGGGTTGTCAGTCGTGACGATGATACGAGGTGCGTGAGCAACGCATAGGTACGAGCAGTGATTCTGGATTCGACTCGGTTACGGCTGAGTGCGATCGCAGAATGAGACGGGGACGTTCAGGGGACATTTTCTTTTCTCATATGAGTAGTCAGATATGGCGGTATGCAGAGATTTGACTGCAGATCACAGCAGGGGTCTGTTGTGATTCTCTAGTCGAGAGGTACATATATGGTCGTAAATGGGCATGTGTCCGTAAATAGTCAAAAAAGGAGACACGTGGTTGATGTCCGAGTGTGTTGTTTCCAATCTTGTTAGAATTTCGGAATCGCGGGAGTTTAAGGTGACACGAGTAATACAGGTTTTCTGCATCGGTAATAAGTATTTCGAAGTCATTTTGGGGTGACTTCTCAGATTCTACCATGATTGATGATGGTAGATGATGTTGATGTTATAGATGTTGTTGGTTGCCACTAGTACACTGATCGTGTATTGGTTGGTGGAACCGGATGTTGTCTTGGGTCATCAGGGGGAGTTGAGTATATCGAAGTTAGGTAAATGTGAGTTCTCATCTTCTGCTTGGTGGCAAACGATGTTGGTTTACATGGCGTGGTGAGTGCAGCGAGTTTGTTTGCATTCACGTAGGATGGATGTTGGTGTCATCTGTTGTATCATCCTTGGTTTTTCCTTGGTGGAATGACAAGGATCGATACGAAGTGATTGGGGAGAACCCACAGTCTTAGCATGGCTCGTCGTTGACTGATCTATTTAAGATGTGGGAATGGTCTAGGACTTTGGTTGGCATGACGATCCTCGATCTTGACGTCTATGGTCGGTTGACGTAGTGATGGATCTGGATCGTGATCTTGATGATCCAGATAGGTGGAGATTTTATCGCTCTTACTTGGATGTTTGAGTTGAGGATGATGGGACTGAACTTCTTTTCGAAGTGAATCCCATATGGTATATTACTCAGGTGAGTAGTTTTCCGACGTGGTCGGATATGGTCAACCATAGAGATGTGTTGAGGTTGGGATTGGCTTCCCTATGAAGTTAATCAAATGTAATGTGTAATCGTTTGAACAGGTATCCAATAGGTTCGGATATAGTGCATCTTGGTAGACGTGAACGATATTTCGAGTTTTGGAATCAGATTTCTGGATGCGGATCCAGGATTTGATTTTGGAACTTGGAAGTGGATTTCTGGATTTGGGTTTTGGAATCGAATTCTGGGTGACGATTCAAGATTTGATTCTGGAGCTTGACAGTGGATTTTCTTTTATGGATTTGGGTTCGGAATGGTTATTCCATATGCTAGTCTACGGAATGATGATTTCGGATTCGGATTTGGACATGATTATGGATATGATTTCTGGGTTTGGATTCGGGATTTCTTACGAAATTGCGGAGTCGGATTCGGAATTGGAAATGGATGTTTGAGTTGGAGTTTCGATTTGTTTAGTCCGGGATTGGACAAATGGACTCCATTATAGAAACGTGATTGGCTATAACCTAGGTGGTTGTAGGTTGATTGATGGGTAGATGTACGTACCTTGTGCGTTGTTCGAGGTACGATACTGGGTAGACTTGTCGTGCCTGGTGATGGTATATAGGTTATACCAGTCGTAGGTTAGTGAACGTGTTGGTAGACGGATTGGTTCCGATACCATTGGATTAGTTGAGATCGTGCACTAGACATTGGATACTGTGCAGTGGGTCATGGTATTTCTGATGGGTCTAGTTACACACAGGTCGAGTGAAATGCTTGGTTGGTAAACGTATACCCAGGATGAGTGTGCTGGTGGTTAGTGTAACCACGAGTGGGTATCGTGTCAGTTTTCGACTGGCGTCTGTCAAGTGGTGATAGTTTGTCGGAGGTGTCAGTGTGGATCGGTTAGTGAGATTTGGTGACTCCCTGTGGGAGCAGATAGCAGGATAGATTGATGATTGAGAAAGGAACCGTCGAGCTGTTGTGTCAACGAGATGGTAGATTGACAAGTGGTTAGCTCATAGGATACTTGGGCTACTCTAATACTGACAGGTGGTGTCAGTTCAGAACGTGTGATTACTGTCATTCGACATGGTCGAGTGTAGTCGATTCGACGTGAGTGTTAGTGGTACGTCTGGGCGCAGACGAGTATTTTTATGGTTAGTAGGTGTACTAGTGTACACGAGTTTTGAGTTCGATTCTACTTTCCACGGGGTGGATGTAGAATCAGGATAGTTGGAGTTTCGAGAACGAAACTAAATTAAGGAGGGAAGAACGGTTGGAATTTTGATGACGAAATTAATTAAGAAGGGAAGGTTGTAATGACCCGTCCCGAATTCCTAGATTAGATTAGTGACTAATCACGATTAGTGAGGTTAATCGGTGATTAGTTAGGTGAAATCGGACGAACGATGCAAAATGGCCGTTTTGCCCCTAGGCGTGGGCAAAATGTTGACTTTTCATTCTGGCGGTCAAATGGACTTTGACCGATGACCGTGATGTATTTCGTGACGTCACGAGTTCATAGATAGGTGGCACGTTCAATTCCGACATTCGAGGAGGAAGTTATGACGTTCGGAAGTTTACGGGCATTTTGGTAATTATGGTTAAAAGGGGAAAATAGTTGAATTTTTGACCGGGATGTCCGATGGCCGAGGGCCAAGAACCGTTACGTAGATCGGGACGATACGAATCCATAGACAGGTGGCACGTCGAATTCGGACGTTCGACGGCGAAGTTACGGTTTACGGAAGTTCAAGTGCACTATTGCACGAATTACGAAACGGTTGCATTTTGGAATTTAGTGGGGCCCAGATATTTTATGGAGGCCCAATGGATGAGTGACACTTGTCACTCATCCACATGCCATCTCTTTTCCCTTCATGCATCTCACCTGCCTCTTCATCGATCGATCATTCATTTTCCTTCCACCCAAACAACCAAACCGATCCATTCTTCCTTCCCAAATCCAAACCCATGACCCTAGGACCATGAATGAGAGGCAGAGAGGGAGAAGAGGACCAGATGGAGGTGGCTGGACGGCCAGAACCGCCGTGGATGGCGGCTAGAGGAGATAAAGCCGAGAGGTAGCTCGGTTTGCCCATTCTTCCATTCTTTTTCGATTTTGTCATTATGGGCTGTTTTGGATGGTTTGGTTGATTTAAATAGGTTGCCTAGGGAGTTTTAAGAAGGTTTGTGTGGTGGTTGGGCGGCTGTGGAATCCATGGAAGGTTTTGGGAAACTTGAACCGTTTGGTTCAAAATCAAACGAAGGGATTAAGACGTTTTCGGTTGCGTTTAAGGATTGGAATGGATAGAAAACATCAAAATAGGAAGAAAGGAATCGAAAAGGAAGAAGTAGGATGAAAATGGGGAGTCTAGAACACAGAACCAGTCACGCCGGTCCAGTTGGACCGGCCAAACCAGGTGAACCGGCCCGACCGGTCGGCTGTGTGGGGAAGATGATGAATAGTGCATAGGGACTTCTAGGGGCGCATGAAAGCGCGTGAACAGTAATTTGGGGAAGTGTTCAACATATGAAATCATCTATTCAATGTAACGAACATTTTGGGACTGGTCTCGTGTCAATCGGACATCGTTTCGATAGGTTTCGGGGTTCGGAAGGTTTAGGATCGGTTTAAAAATAGTTAGAAAATCGGGAAAATTATGGGACTTCAATGATAGGTTAATGAGGCTATTAGTAACCCTCTAAATGAATTTGGACAGGTTTGGAATCCCGGTGGCAACGATTGACCCGGGAGACGGTTATGGCACGCGTATCGAGGCGCAGCTTCAGACGGTTTGTGAGTGGACTTTGATTTCTAAACTGTGATGCATGCATAAATGTTTTATATGGATTATGAATATGATTTTATGATGTTGATTTGGATGCTTGTGATTTATATGATTTCACGCTTTACGAGGCGATTTACGTGCTTGCACGTAAATCAAGGTTTTCGGTTTTACTCTGATTTTCCATTCTTGTGGTTTTGGATATGATTTCACGAAATGGTTTTGGATTTGAAAAGGTAAACTCGGGTTCGAGACCCATTTGATTTACGGAATCGGGCTTGAGGCCCAGTTGGTTTACGATTCGGACCGGAGGTCCTGTTTGTATGTGGATTCGGGCCTAGGGCCCAGCTATGTGTTACAAATGGTTTTTATGGTTCATGACGGCTTATGGGAACCGGCATGAACCCTTGAAATGGATTTACGGGTCATGACGGTTTATGGGAACCGGCATGAACCCTTGAAAGGATTTTACGGTTCATGACGGCTTATGGGAGCCGGGCATGAATCCTTGAAAGGTTTCAAGAATGATTTCAAAAGGTTTTTCATATGCCATCCTTTATATATGATTGTCTCCTCCAGGGAGGGTCGTTGGCCTGGGTGGACCTCGGAGTAGTCACGGAGCACTGACTGAGTGGAGTCGCCCCCTAGTTGGGTTCCTTACTCTCAAGATGGGCATGGTTCGTTACCTCCAGGGAGGGTCATTAATCTACGGACATTGACCTGGGTGGACCCTGGAGAGACTTGGGTTTGAGACTCCGGTTAGCACGCGCGTAGCTCTATTATACCGTGACAGGTTCTTGGATATGAAATATAATGGATAAACATGATTTCAATTGGTTTGGGAAATTATGTTTTATGATGATAAATGGATTTGGGCTGAGATCCCACATATGTTTACTATGTTATGGTTTTCTGTAAATGGTTTTGGGCAGGAGCCCGTGTGACTTGTATTTACGGAACTTGAGGTTGTGACCCTAATTATGGTTGTTTAAACATATGTGTTTGGATAAACGGTTTTACTATGCATGCATGCTTTTTAGTGAAAGGTATAAAGGTCTTTCTTATGGAAATGTTTTATAAACTCTTTATTTTTGTCCACTCACAGTCTTTCTGTTTTTAATACCCTTCAAGTTGAGATCGGATGTGGACTGTAGCAGAGACCGAGATATCACATGCCTCCTCCGGATCCTGGCGTACTCTGATAGCCCGGGAGGACAAAGGTCGGAAATATCCCTTGTCTGACACTTCGTGTCAGATGGGAGCAGGGTCATCCCATGTTAATCCCGTGGGGATTGAGATGGGTCCTGTCATAATTTTTTTTTTAAATATTTAAATTGAGTTAGAAGATTTTCAATTTAATATTTTTTTAATAAAATGGGCTCATATTCTTAAAAAGTATTAATAAGAGTTATTTTAGTTGATGTATAGTTAATTTGTGTTGAGTATTGGACATATCTTGTAATAAATAGAACTTTAACTCATATAGAAGCATTTTTTATATACATTTTCATTTTTGGATATTGAATCAATATTAAGTTACCATAAGAATCAATGTAAACAATTATTTAAATTGAATTAAAAAAATTGTTGACTATATATATATATATCAATATTTGATAAAATTTCACTTTTTTCTTTATTAAAGTATTATAAAATGACTATATTTTCGATGTATGTATGTCTTATGCATTCAAATTCTTGGGAATTTTATGTGACTTTACTAGAAAAATGAATAAAAAAAATATAAAAAGCAGCATATATATAATTTTTTTTTTATGTATAATGTATAGTACAAGGGCACTTAAAATTTTCGCCGTAGGCATCGAATCTTTTGTACCGGCCCTGATTTTTGTTAAAAAAAACATGATTTCTTATTTTTCCTAAATAATTTTATACTTACTCACTGTAGGACCCGTTCCTAAAACACTTTGATACTCGTGTCCGATTCTATTCCCGTCCAACAAGTACTCTAAAGTGTTGAAATTATCAACAACACATGTCAAACTAGAGATACTCATACTGCTTGTTTACTCATGCCTCCGTCTCACGATCTGCCCCTATTTCTGCCAAACGCTTGGAGGGTCATAAAAAAATATAAAAAGTGTGAGTGGACAAAAATAAATATATAAGCACACATTTCCCAAGAATAAACCACCACTACCCTTCATTTTAAAGAAAAACATGCATGCATAAAACAAACGAAAAATAATTAAACAATCGAATTTCAAATCGAACAAATCATATAAAATCACATGAACACAAATATCAATAAATCGGACCAATGTGAAAACATTCAAACACAAGGATCAATAGTCCAACACAACCAACCAATCATCGATGCTCGAATACCAATCTCGAAAAGCAAACCACATAGACAACCTCGAGAACTGCACTAAGTATTATCCGAGTCACATCCAAGAACCCGTCACAACAGCACACTACAACAAAATGTTGCTTTAGAAAACCTAGAAAACCTAAACCCTAACCCATTTAAATGCTGAAATTGCATCCTTCTAGAGCGCCTTAACTAATTTCCACGACCCCTCGAAGAATTTGACAATTGATTCGCAAGGAGTAAAGTTAGCAACAGACCATGTTGATGATGGAGATTAGGTGATTTCCACCGAGGAGCGACGATAATATTGAAAGTCACCAGAATTGCACTTCAACCATAAAAAGTAGATTGTAGCTTCTCTCAATATTAAAAATCACCATTAAAATCTTGCTTATAATTCACCAAAAGAAAAATAAGTCTTGCTCATACGCATTGCATTCTTCCAATTCATTCTTTAATCTTTCGGGGCATCTTTCCAATGGCGATGGAACTGCTCGAGTTTGCCCAAATTGTTTTTATTACTCAGAAATATAAATCAACAGACGCAAATCAAATAACCTGGCGTAATCCTATTTCCAATTTACGACTGTTTCTCAACTTGGCGTAATTGACAAATACAAAAACTTTTTAAAAAGCACCGACTAGCTGCTTGAGCAATGTCAAACGAAACCTAATTCAACCCCTGATCCCAAATTTCCCACCGCAGATGGTAGCAAACGGCGTGCACGTTGTAGTGAGTCGCAGTAGGGAGTAGACCACCGCCAAGATAGTGGTTTTCAACCGCCGCGAGACACTCGTGTTCAAAATGCTAGCAAGTAGAGGAAAAAGAGAGAAAATTGGGTTTCCTCAGATATTCCAAGTAATAAGGCCTTGGAGATGGAACTCTTGTTTACCTGGTTCCGATGGGACCACGGGTTGCGAGTGAGCGAGCGAGCGAGTTTGGCTGGCGGTGAACAGACATGTGACGGGTTTGCTGGGTTTTTATTTCGTTTTATTTATTTTTAATTTGATAAGTCCACCTGTGATGAGAGAGATTAAATTGGATTCAGTAATGCTAATATATTTTCAATATAATTTTATTATAGGAGGTATACAAATTAAATGGAACTTTAAAAATACTCTTATCAAATTCTCCTCACCAAACGAGTATTCGTTACGGGGGCAGGTGGCAAGGCAGGGTACAAATTGCAAACGGTTGTAACCTTTCACCCTACCATGTTTGTTCTAAAGTAACGGCACTCTCTCTCCGTGTCTCATGCACCGCAAAACGCAGGTCTCCATCTCTTTCTCGTCGACTTTGGTTAATTGTTGAATGCTGGTTAAATCTTCATGCATATATAAAGGTGTTTTTGCAGTCTTCTCTCATTTCCTTGTTGGCTATTTTAGGGTATTGGAAATTCCTTGTTACTTTTACTCATCCAGTGAAGTAGTTTTTTGTATAGGGTTACAGGCCCCAGCCGGAAAGCATGAATCCTGTGGAACTATTGTCTAATCTTTATGCATTGAGACAGTTATATGGGCTCCTGCAACTTGGAGAAGATGGCCTCCAATATATGAAATCAATGAATGTAAGCACTCCCAGACTCTATTCAAGTTTCTATGACTTGCCGGTACTGACACGCTCTTGAAATTGTCATGTATCTTGGGGTTATAATGTCATTTTCTTTTTTGGCACGAAGTTGTGGATAATGTCTTCCAGTATGCTATCAGATTTTTACATATTGTTTGGAGCATTTGATAGATATCTATAATTTCAACAATCTTTAACAACTGTATCTTTGTGTGGGAACCATGATTGATTTGCATCCAAATCTAAATGATCCCGATTACTTGACTGCAACTGCTTCCTACACAACTAATCCTTCAATCACCCCCAATCTCTCCTTGTTTTAATTGCAACCAACCTGAGACTTTCCCACAAGCAATTCCTCAGTATTTATTTATTTATTTTTGGCACTTGACGCAATTCAAAAGAGGACAAAGATAATACATTGGCAAGCTTCTAATAAAAATTGAGTTAAAAGGGGGAGGGGGTGTGGGTGTGGGTGTGGGTGTGTTGGGGTGGTGGGGGCCTTTCCGTGTGCAGTTTCCCATTTTGTGGCTACAAGCTAATTCTATGGCCATTTCATAGCATTCTACTTATTTGCAAGTAAGTTTATGATGCAGTCCAGGGACTTGATGTTGATTGTGGCCATCCATTCTTGTCTTCTTTTACTGTAGTCACGGCATAGTTTCTTATTTTTAAAATTTTTATAAATTGATTGACAACTTAGTGACCCTCTATTTTCTTTTGGTGTCCGATATTATCTTCATGAAGGTGGGAAATGCTTTGGATGTGAGAGCACGACAACTTTTAAAAGATCTTCTAGATGATGCTACTCAAAAGATGTTGAATACTCATTCAAAGGTATATTCAGCCATTGTTTGTGGTGTAGTAGCGCGCTCAGCTTTGTGATTTCTATCTATATCAATTGTGAATATGCAGTTATCTTTGACTTAGGATCTGTAAGGACATGTGATGATTTTATCTGAATTTGTTTGTAGTTCTGTTGACTTTGCAGGTCATAGCCGCCCAATCAGGTGTTTATGATAGTACACCCTGCAGCTCTTCTCAACCACAGCAACCCGAGGCCATACCTAAGCTGCTAAGCTCTCCTGTTTCATCAGCCACAGCCACAGTTAAATCCGTGCTTAAAACTGTGCCGAAATATGGAAAGGAGGAGTATGAACGCTGGAAGATCACTTCTAAAAAGGATGATGAGCAATCAACTAAGAAGCCTCGGGGATCAATTACAGATTCCAAAATAACCACCATCACGGCAGACCTACTACTAGCTGGACAGAAAAATAAACAGTGCGAAATCTGCGTAGAAAACAATTTGAAGAAACAATATTCAGTGAAGGAGTCAAAAAGATGCAATGGAGTTTACAGTAAGAGTCGAGACCTGCAAAATCTCAATTTGAAAGGAGTTGATGAGCTTGCTAAAAGTTTTCTAGCAGAATCTGACAATAGAAAGGCCATGTGGAGGAGTGTGGGTGCTTGTTCCACTATATCGTTGACAACAGGAATTGGTCAGAATCAGATGAAGGAAAATTCAGATGAGGCTACTGATTCTGATTACTCTAAAGTTGTTGCAAATGCAATTGAAGAACTCGAGGCCCGCATCTTGACTTCTTCTGAATCGGTGGATTCTTTCGATAACACTCCTAATGCTGATCTTGAACCTTCAGTTAGCCCTACTCATCCTCCTCGACCTCCTGTTGCTATAGCTATAGCTGTAGTTCGAACAGAAGAGGGAGAGGAGGTAGTTACTACCAACAGAAGAGAGGCCAGCAATATGGGAGAGTCTTTGCCTTTGTTACTTACTTGGCAGGCAAGTCAACTACTGTCTAAAAAACATGAGATTACAACTGGGAAGTTTTCTCCTAGGCCGCGACATGAATCATCAATGGCACGTCATCAGTCGATGGGGCTTAAAGCTTCTTCAATTGGAGTCGGACCTGGTGAGAAGTTGAGTCAGAGTCATAGAAAAGGAAAAAGGAGCCAGAGGCCCCATCAGATAAGCATAAGGCCAGTTCTGTTAGACGCAAACAAACCTAGTGAGAGGTGGTCTGATTGGGGCCGACAGAAGAAAGGGACGACACGTACGCAAGTATTGGAGGAGGAATTTAGCCCCTCTTGTAGTACTAGTAATTCCCAAACTTGGTCAACTTGGAAGAACGAGGAAACTGAAGCTGAAACCGAAAGCATTCCCTCCGGTAGTAGTATTAGATCTGAGGAGGATTACTGGAGTCCAAGCAGTCGATCATCTACGGGACAGAGGAGAAGTGATTTCTCCTCAGGGGAAGAAGCTAGTTTTTCACCGGATAGTAGGTGCAGCGGCTCAGATGAGGAGGATGAGGAGGAAGGTTTTTATAGCCCTAAAAGATATCCAGACAAGTCAATCGGACGGTTAAGGAGGCTGAAAGAGAGGTTAGGACTTATCTTTCATCACCATCATCACCATCATCATCACCACCATCATCACAGAAATATTAACATCGATGGTGGTGGTGGCCATTCGGGTTGGAAGAACCTACGAAAGATGATGGTTCACCGCCGCAAAAACAAGCATGGCATTTATGATCATCACGGAGGAGGAGTCCAAAAATCAGTGGTGAGACATAGTAATAAGCAGCAGAAAGAGGTCGGGCACTTCCGTGCACTGGCGGAAGGGCTTTTGAGGCACGTTAGGCATTCAAAGAAATCAAATAAGATGCCAAAAGGAGGTGAAATACGGCGGTCGAGGAATGGCCCTCATCAAGGCGGCCGCGGCCGCGGCCACGTTGAGAGGAACAAATTGCAATTCTGGCAGATGCTTGGGCGGGGTGGAGTGAAGTTGCCTAATGCCAAGAGAGCGCGTGTTAAAGTTGGATTGACCACTAAAAGACGCGGTCCGAAGCTAAAGATGAAGTGATGAATTATAATTAAAGTTGTAGTAGTAGTCAGTTTGTATCATATTCTGCATCGTGTTTATTCATCTATTGCTAATTTGCTATTGGTATATATCTTATTTGACTCGATCTGTAAATTAAGGCATATTGCACAAAACATGTCTTCGTAGTAGACATGCATATGAAGATGATGAGGTGATAACAAATTAGATGAGTGTGAGTGCGTCCATTTACACGACTCCTAGCTAGCTATATACGAGCTTCTTTCTAACCATGAATGTCTTTAGATGAATGTAATAGATGGGCATTCCTGTATCCGTTTTTGTATTTGTTGCAGTTTTCAACGAAATGCATAATCTTCCTGTAAAATAAAAGATAAAAATATACAAAGCCTTGAAACTTTTTTTGGTGTGTGTTATTTTATGACTCAATTTATTTTGTGTTATGGGTATGGTGTAGCTCCTCTGTAGGGGAGGTTGATGTTTTTTTAAGAGCAAAAGACAATTTACTACCCTATACTTGACAGCTTGTAACAAGTTCATACCCAAATTTTTAAATCTATCAATTTACACCCTCAACTCTTCCAAATGTAACAAATCAAAACCTTCCGTTAACCCTCCGTCTGCTGGCTGTTCGAAAAACAAATAACGGAGTCAAATTACATAATTGTCCCTAATATCAATCAATCTTCACTCCTCACATTAGCCTCCAGTGAAGCAGTAGGTCAAAGTCGCACGAGATCTCGGCGCCATGGCCGGCTTCAATGAGAACGTCCAAGGGAGAGATTCAGTTGAAGAAATGGAATGGGTGCTGCGAGGTGATGGTGAAATTTCTCCGAAATACGGTAAGGCCATTTAGTTTGAAAGTCGAATGGTTGTTTAATGTTAGGAGTTTCACCGATTTTGTGGGTGTAGCGATTTTGATGATGAGAGAAGAAAGGAGAGTTGGGGGCTCTGGTTTGAAGAAGGTTTCTTGGGAGAGAAGAAAGGAGAATTGGGAGAGAAGAAAGTTGCTGAATTTTTTTCTCTGTTTTAGTCATTAGGGGTTCAATTGTGAGAGAAGAAAGGAATAGGGAAGAAATGAGAGTTTTCTTTTGTTTTTGGGGGGGGGGGGGGGGGGGGGGGGGGGGGGGCAGATGAGAGTTTTGCTGACTTGTTGTCTCTATTTTAGTCTTATTCCTCACCTTCTCCTCTAGATCTAAATTTCCCACCTCCTCCTCAATGTCTTCTTCCTCTTCCTCATAGTCGACATTGCTGTCTTCCTCATCATCATCGTAGCCACCTGAGACTAACCATGGGATGATTCAGGCACCTGAGCCCTTCGAAACCCATGGGATATTATTTGTGGGAGAGGCGAGATTGCAAACTAGTTGATTCAATCACCTGAGCCCTTCGAAACCCATGGGATGAATCGATGAAGGGAGAGATTGAAGATGAATTGTGACAGGACCCGCCCCGATCCCCCTGGGACCACCCGGGACGTGCCCTGCTCCCGTCTGACACCCGACATTAAAATACCAAAAATACCCTTATTGAAAATAAAATGCATAAAGAAAATCCATAGTTAAGTCATACATAGCACGCCACACAAATACTCGAATACAAATAGTGTCAGACAAGGGATAGTTTCCGAATACAGTTTATTGAGCACGACTCTAGACACTCTACGTGCCAACCTACCCAGCAGTAGGGTTCAGGTACGCAACGTAAACCTATGCCTCTTCCTCCTCGGGATCCTCCCCCTCAATAGCACTACCTGGAGGGGTAGTAAAACAACAAAGGTGAGTGGCCCGAAACTCAAGGTTTACAAAGTAGTTTACCATTTCGAAAACATATAGTTTTTCCCCTCCGTTTTCCGAAAAGACATGCATTAGTATCATAAACCACAAAACCATATAATCATAAGCAGAATAACATCAACATAATATAATCTTAGTCACTGCACTATACATCCCAACTCTGACATCCCAGATGCCTGACGTCCCAGACGCCCGATAAGGTCACAGTCCCATGGCTACGCGTGCCACCCGGAGTCTCAATCCCGAGTCCAAATCCCGAACCCAGTCCGAGCATGGCATTCTAGATGCCTGACGTCCCAGACGTCCGATAGTAGCAATCCTGCTCCTGACTCACTCTACGGTCCGGTCCCTCCGTAGAATGACTCCTCACAGGCAATGCGCCGTGACCACTCTGGTGTACCTACATCCGGAGGAGATAGAATCCTAGGGTAGATCTATACAGTGCAGTAGTGCAGTACCACAGATAATATCGAGATCCATTATACATATACATGACTCAAAACCATTCATAAACAACCAGACGGGTCTCATGCCCAAACATCGTAATACTTGCCATAAATCATACTCAAGATAAACAGATACTTTTAATCACATATAGATATAGTAGAAAGTAAAACAGTTATGCATGCCGAAGTTTAGTGAAATCAAAGGCCCACTCACAGTACAATCCCGCTGCAATCCCGAGCGTAAAGCCCCGTCCAAGGGTTAAAGTACAATTCCTGTCATGTCCAAAGTATACGTAAAGGCCACTTTAAGTCCCTACTAAACAACTAAGAAACCCTAGACTGAAACCGGCCCGGGAAAGCCGTCCGAACACGCTTCCCAAGGCGTCAAACCCTAATTTGACCAACTTAACGATCTCCGATCGACACGAAACTACCGCCATTGGATCCGTATCGTCGAAACCTTGAAAATGGCACTGGTCCCACACAAAATACTGTTCACACGCGCCCCCCACGCGCCGGTCAACCCTCTGGTCAACAGTGCTACAGTGATGCTGACGTCAGCATGACGTCATCACTGACAGTGTCAGAGGACACGTGTCAACAGCCCATTGGTCCCTGGTCTGACAGTTTTCTGACACGATGACGTCATCATGACGTCACTGCTGACGTCAGCATGATGACGTCATCAGCTACAGTACCGGGTCACCGCAGACCCACGGTTCAACGCGATCAGTTCTCATCAACCTGACCACCAAAATCGATGGGATTTGTTCCTATGAACTCGTCTAAACATGTTCTATGGTTCTGTGGGATCAAAACTAGTTTTTAGGTTCGAAAATCTACTTGAAAATCCACAGAAAACCTGCTGCCGGCTCTGGTTCGTCTTCTCCGGCGAGTCGTCAAGCTTCCAGCCGCGTACTTAGGTCTGAAATGGTCGTCTAGTCCCCTAGGTTATGTCTCAAAAACAACCAAACAAGTTTAACGTTAAAAACGGACGTTTTGAGACAGGGAAGGAAAATCGGTCTTCTCGGGTTTGCAGGCTTACCGCCGCCGTGTCGCCGCCGTGGGCTGCCCAGTCCAGTCCTGAGTCGTCCAGCCGTCACAATGGTCCTAGCCCTAGGTTTGTTCGAGCCCAGAAGTCATGGTTTGGACGGTTTGGACAGTTTGGGCTGCACGGGTTCCTTCTCGGGTTTGTGGGTTTTCCGACCGTGCAGGGTGGCCATGGTGGTGGTGATGGCCGTCTGGAGGTTGCTGGGTGGTAGTCCGGTGTGTGGGTTGAGGCTGAGAGGTGGTGTGATCGCTGGTGTGTTTGTGCAGAGAGTGAGAGGGTGCACGGTTTAGAGAGAAATGAAAATGAAAATATGATTCTCTGATGGTTTAAGAACAGAAGGAGAAAATGGAATGAAGGGCTGAGATTCAATCTGATTTAAGGATGAAGGGTGAGGATTTAAGGAAGTTAAATTAATTAATTAAAGAAATGGCAAACACAGATCCTGGTTTTAGGGGATGATGTGGATGAGGTAGATGAGTGACAGGTGTCCCTCATCAAGGGTCCAGATTGATTGGGTTAAAGTAACCAGATTTCATTATTTTAATATTATTTTAAGTTCCGAGTCTCGGTTAGTTCGGTTACGTTCTTGACCATAACTTTTTCGTCGTAAGTCCGATTTCGGCGTGCCGCCTGTCTACGGATTCGTATCGACGAGACCTACGTAACGGTCATTGGCCCTCGTCCGTTGGACTTCCCGGGTCAAAAGTCAACATTTGGCCCCCAAATGGCCAAATTACCAAAATGCCCCTCGACTTCCGAACGTCACAACTTCTTCCTCGAACGTCGGAATCGAACGTGCCACGTGCATATGAACTCGTGACGTCCTAAACTACGTCACGGTCACGTGTCAAAGTCCTAAATACTTCCCGAGGTAAAAGTCAACTTTCCCCCCCCCCCTCAGGGGCAAAACAGTCATTTTACAATAAAATAAGAATTACGAAAGTTCGGGTCGTTACAATTGTGTGAGATGTTGAGAGAACCAGCTTGGTGGAATGAGAATTTGTTAGGTGTGTGGTGAATGGTGGTGGGTTTGTTGGGTTCAGGGCGATGGCTGCTAATTATATTGGGAATCTCTTATGAGTTCGGAGAAGAAATGAGAGTTTTGGGTGAGGGGGGAAGAATTTTCAGAATTGGGAGAGTTGGGGATTGATTGGGCAGTGCTAAGGCAATGTTGAGAGGGCTAAATACAAAGAAAAAATGGGATGGTCCCCCTTAGTCATTATATCTGTTGAAAGGTTAATTAGAAAGAAATAGGAAATGTTGAAAGGTTAATTAGAAAGAAAAAATGGGAATGAGAACCAAAACAAATAAGTGAGAATGAAGAAAAAATGGGCTGGTCCCCCCTAACCATCACCATGCTTGCTATTGAACAATTAAGTGTGGTAATGAGAGATAGTGGGAGTGAAAATCGAAATGACATTTTATTCATCATGCTTGCTATTAAACAATGGAAAAGTGGGAATAAGAACGAAAACAAATAAGTGGGAATGAAAAAGTGGGTTGGTCCCCCCTAACCACCACCATGCTTGCTATTAAACAATTAAGTGTGGTAATGAGAGATAATGGGAGTGAAAACCGAAACAATATTGGTCCCCTACTCTAATAGGTCGAATTCATCATGGTCCCCCCCTCTATTGGTCCCCTACTCTAATAGGTCGAATTCATCATGGTCCCCCCCTATAATGGCTATTCCACTAACTAAGCATGTGTTACTTAATTCACAATTTGATTTTTTTTTAATCTTTTTTTGAGGTTAATTTAGAGTTAGATAGGAATTTGAGATTATATATTTATTCATTATTTTGTTTGTTTGAAGTTGTATTTGTTGGAATTGTCATTTTGACTTGCTTTCAATCTTGTAATTACCCATTTTTCCACGATTGCAGTTGATCCTGATCTGTTCTCAATACGGATGTATCATGGTGGACATATCTTAGAAACATTTTATGTTGATGGGAAGATAGATTATTTTGACCAAGTAGATAAGGATAAAATGTCATTATTGGAGATTGTTAGCATGGGAAAAAGTTTGGGCTATGATTATGGCAAGATTGATTATTGGTATAGCGTTGGAGAAGATAGTAGCCCATTGATCAAGCTTGACTGTGATCAGGAAGTAATAGACATGTGCACCTCTGTTTCGAATTCTCGGATAATAGAGGTCTTGTTGGATCACAAAGATGATATGAACAATAATCCATATGCTATTGTGAGATATACTTCAAATTTGGAAGAGAATTGGAATGTCATTGGAAGTGTGAAAGCTAGGGGGAAGCAAAAAGTCAATTTAGGTGTGAAAACGAAAAGGAATACCCAGATTGATGTCTCTAGTGATGAGGATTGGAATGCAGAATATCTAAATGATGCTTATGGCATTGATTTGGATGATGTCTTGGAAAGTGAAGTGCATCATGCTGAACAGAATAATTGTCCTGAATCGTTTTCAGCAAGTCCCGGTCTTATGGGAAATGAAGGTGTGAATGTTAATTTCTAAAAGCAAGATGATAATGATGAGAATGAGTGCATGTTCGAAGGTTTTATTAATTCTGACAGGTATATATTACTACTTGACAATTTATCCTTATTCGTCGTATCTTATAATTTTGTTAACGATTCTCATATGATTTGTTTGGACATGGAGTCTCTTGGAGATCACGTTGAATCATCCGATGACGACGAAGATGCAAGGAAAAAATGGCCAGAGTTTAATCCAGTTGCAGACATGAATGATCCCCAGTTTGAAATAGGCCAGCAGTTTGCAGACTGTCGGACGTTTAGAGAAGCTGTGATCAAGAATGCAATTAAGCACGGGTGGGAAGTACTATGGGTGAAAAGTGAGAGGTACAGGGTGAGGGGTATTTGCAGATTTGAAAGTTGTCCTTTTGAGATTTATGGTTCAAAAATGCAATATGAAGACACACTCCAAGTAAAGAAGCTAGTCTCGAAGCACACATGTGGAAGGGTTTAGGAGAATGCAATGGTGAAATCAGGGTAGTTGGGGAAAGAGTACGTGGATACCATTAAAAACAATCCTAGCATACCTGTTTCATCATTAAAGACAACAATTCAAAGGGATTGGAATTGTGGCATCTCCAGGATGAAAGCATATAGGGCAAAACAAAAGGCTACGAAGCTCATTGAGGGTTCAACTAAAGATCAATATAGTAGGCTTTGGGATTATGCCAATGAGTTGAGGAAGTCAAACCCCGGTACGACTGTGGTTATTAAAAACAACTTTAATGAAAAGTTGCGGCGACCTGTATTTGAGAGGATGTACATTTGCCTTGCTGCTTTTAAGAAAGGCTTTAAAATTGAGTGCAGGCCTTTAATTGGCTTGGATGGTTGCCATTTAAAAGGTGTGTATGGCGGTCAGCTTTTGAGTGCTATAGGAGTGGATGCAAATAACATGACATGGATGATTTTTTATGCCATGGTAGAAGTGGAATCGAAGGATTCTTGGGTTTGGTTTTTAGATCTGCTCGTCAATGACCTTGAAATAGAAAATCAATTTGCATACACCTTTATAAGTGACAAGCAAAAAGGATTACGAGAAGCTTTTGACATAGTCGTGCCTAACTCCGATTTGAGGTTTTGTGCAAGACATCTTTATTCCAACTTTTACAACCAGTTCAAGGGGGAGGCTTTAAAGGATGCTCTTTGGGCCGCTGTCAAGGCTTCCACTATGTATGCATTTAAAAGAGCAATGATGGACATTAGATCACTTAGTCTTGACGCATATAATTGGTTTACAAGTGAGTATTATTCATTATTTGTCTATTTGTTTTATTACTTAAGTGTTAGGAAGCTATTAACACAATTATGATATTCTTGTCACAGGTGAAGACAAACCACCTAAACACTGGAGCAAGTCACATTTCAATACTCATTTGAAGTGTGACACAGTTATCAATAACTATTGCGAGTCCTTCAATTCATGGATTTTGGATTCTCGAAGTCTTCCTATCATTAGCATGTTCGAAGATATTAGATTCAAGATAATGACTAGGATTGCTAAAATGGGAGATCTAATGGCAAAGTATGAAGGGAAAATATGTCCACAACCAAAATTCAAGTTGGAGCAAAATAAGTCCAAAGCGGGAAGTTTAATTACTAACCAATCAGGAGGCTTTCAATATCAAGTGGATAGTGGAAATGGGGGTTCTGTTGTGGTAGATTTGGAAAAGAGGACTTGCACTTGTAGAAAATGGGACTTGCAAGGAATCCCATGTATGCATGTGGTCTCTGTGGCAAACTATAGAAGAAATGATAGTCCGAAAAATTACGTGGACTCCTGTTATAGCAAGGAGACGTTCCTGAAGACGTATGGGAACATCATCAATCCAATCCCTGATTCAACTTACTGGGACACTTGTGATATGCCACCAATACTACCACCACAATACAATAGGCAACCCGGAAGGCCAAGAAAGGCGAGAAGGAAAGGGCCTGATGAAAAACATATGAGAAATGGAAAAGTTGAGGGTGTGAATCTTGGACGGAATCAAAAGTCACTAAAATGTGGACATTGTGGTCAAGTAGGGCACAATGTCTTGACTTGCAATAGGCATCTTCCGCCTAAGAATAAGCTTGCAAAAAAAAAATGGATGGTGGAGAAGGTCCTTCAAGGGTAATGTTAGACTATTGTGGTTATGATTCGTACAATAACTTGTTTGCATTCAAATGCTAACACTTAATTATTATGTTTGATGCAGAGTAAGAAGCCAACTAGTAGTCTAAGCCAAGTTAAGATTGAAGCTATGGACATCCAGAGAAAAAATGAACTTAGACAAAAGGAGCGAGAACGGGCAAAACAAAAGAAGGTACAAAAACTTTTATCAACGTACCCACATTCTGAATATGGATTGAGTTATGAATTCTTAGACTTACTATTTTTATTTGTAGGAGAGACGAGATATGAAGAAGAAAACCAACCAAACCCAAGAATCTACTTCAATGAATTAGCTTATATTAAGACTAATTCATTTGCCTGAATCAGCTTTGCTACTTAGACCTTGTTTGTAATGACAGAATCTACTTCAATGAATTATCTTGTTTTAAGATTATTTTTTGTTATGATAGAATTATGGATGATGAACTTTATGTTTTGTTTTCTCATGGATGACGAGCTTGCAAAGAATAGTAGAATTGGATGATGATTTTGGAATGGCAAAACAATAATGATCATTACAAATGCAAGTTGGTTGATTCAAAACAATGAAGAATGCAAGTTGGTTACGAAATAAAAAAGCAACGTTTTATGATGATTACGAATGCAAGTTGGTTGATTCAAAAGAATGATCATTACAATAGTAGAAAGAAAAGGCATACAAAAGCAACGTTTTATGATGATTACGAACGCAAGTTGGTTGATTCAAAACACTGAAGAATGGAAACAAGAAGCCCTGTTGCAATCTATAAAGCTAAGAAAGTTCTGATTTTCAAACTCCTTGACAACCAAAGTTCATTTGTTCATAAATAACTAGAGATTCAGCCTTGCATACATGATTTGTTCATCATCTTCTTTTACATTTCCATCAGCTCAAATACATAAAAACGATCACAAGCACACAAATTACAACAGTTACTCAGAGCCACTTCACCATTGATCGAACTTGTTTCAACTCATCCTCGTACGAATTCATCCTGTTCAACAAACCAGGGATGATCATTTTCGAACGCCTACACATCTCGGGATCAAACCATTCAAAGTACCCACATCCTTTAACCTTCACATATTATCAAAGCAAATTTCAGAGGCAGAAAAATCGCAGTCTAAAAAAAACTAACTTGCAAACTCCAGATTGTACAAAGTTAGGGACGGATCTTATCCTGCTACAAGTCCAAAATCGCCTCCCTGGATTTTCCTTTTTCCAACCAGTCCTCAACACAACATTCTGACCACACCAACATTACTTATTCTCCATTTCAGCTTTGATTTCGAAGCTATATAATGTAGATTAGTATGAAATCACAATCAGATCATGTTAATTCAGTAATAACCTTCTTGAAAGCAATCACATCATGAAATCACAATCATATCAGTATGAATACAATCAGATTCAATCAGGTACGCTAGTATAGTGTAGATTATGTATGAAATCACCATCACATCATGTTAAAGAATAGCCGGGGTTTCTGACTATAATTTTAACAACCATACCAACTCTTTGATGTACTGGAGACAGATGCTAATCAGTTTGTGGTCCTCATTGTATGATAATCTTTGTATAAATAGAAGCTAAAGGAGAAAACCGATGCACAAGTTTCATGAAGCAAAAAAGAAAAGAATATATTACTTGTAAAATAAGGCTCTAGGACTTGTAAAATTCATAGATTGGTATTTCAAGTCTTTCCAAGTCCAATGTTACTTCTAGGACTTGTGGTCCAAATAAGGCTCTAGGACTTGTGGTCCAAATAAGGCTCTAGGACCTGTAAAATTCCAAGTCTTTCCAAGTCCAATGTTACTTCTATTCAACCAGAATTAATCAGACAATACATTCTTCTGCATCTTCCTTCCAATTATGAAGAATTAAAGAATTATTCACAACATATATATAACCCTTTTTTTTGCAGTCCAATTTTCAGATTGGTATTTCTAATTCTGCAAACAAAACCATAGTAATCTAAACAATCCATGACCCTAACCCCTTATGTAACGACCCGTCCCGAATTCCGGGATTAGATTAGTCACTAATCTTGATTAGTGAGGTTGAACGGTGGTTAGTAGGGCGGAATCGGACAAATTGTGCGAAATGACCGTTTTGCCCCTAATCGTGGGCAAAATGTTGACTTTTTGTTCGGGCGGTCAAATGGACTTTGACTGATGACCGTGACGTAGTTCGGGACGTCACGAGTTCATAGACAGGTGGCACGTTCGATTCCGACATTCGTAGAGAAAGTTATGATGTTCGGAAGTTGAGGGGTATTTTGGTAATTTGGCATGTTTGGGGCCAAATGTTGACTTTTTGACCGGGAGGTCCGATGGACGAGGGCCAAGGACCGTTACGTAGGTATCGTCGATACGAATCCAACCACAGGCGGCATGCCAAAATCGGAGATTCGACGACGAAGTTATGGTCAAGGACGTAAAACGCGATTAACCGAGACTCGGAATAAAATAATAATATAATAATAGAATCTGATTACTTTAACCAAACCAATCTGGACCCTTGATGAGTGACACATGTCATCATCCCCTTCAATCCTTAAATCATGGATCTTGGTTGGCCATTGATTTAATTAATTAATTTTCTCCCCTCAAATCCTCACCATTGATTTTAAAACTCAAACTGATCCCAGCCCTTGATCTCCTCTTCTTTTATTTCTTAAACCATCAGACTACTCATCTCTCACTTTCATTTCTCTCAAAACCGTGAGCACGGTTTCCCTCCTTGATCGTGCACATCATCACCCCACAACATCACTCCACACCCAGGTAATCTCCAAAGGACGACCACCACCCACCATCTTCACCTGGTGCGGCCACCACCACCACGGACGGCGGCGCAGCCCAGAAAACCCCCCAGACTCGAGAGGAACCCGATCGGCCCCAAAACCATCCAACCGTCCAAACCTTGACATCTGGACTCGAACCAACGTAGGGATAGGACCACTGGAACCTTAGGACGACTCAGACCACGACTGGACGGTGTACGGCGGCGGCACGGCGGCGATATGATCGGAAACCCGAGAAGGTTTGATTTCTTCCCTGTTTCGAAACACTGGTTTTTGACGTTAGGATTGTTTGCTTACTTCTGAAACATGTCCTAGGAACCTAGACGACCATTTTGGACCATGAACCACGGCCGGAATCTCGACGAGTCGCCGGAGTCGATGACCTGAGTTCTCAGCCGTTTTTCCTGTCAGATTTCAGGTAGTTAAATCAACCTAAAAATGAGTTTGGATGTCACAGAACCGTAGAGGAGGTTATGACGAGTCCATAGGATCAAACCGCATAAAAAATGGTGGTCTGGAACTCGATCTGTGATCGGGTCAAGCCGCGGGTCGACGGCGACCCGGTTACAGACCCGGTTCTAGAATCCGGTACTGTAGCATGACATCATCATTGTTGACCTGAATGTTGACCTGGCGCGTGGGGGCGCGTGAAGGGTATTTTGGGGAAATTTCCAACATGACTTTTAATCTATTCGATGTAACGGACATTTTGGGATTGGTTTCGTGTCGATCGGACACCGTCTCGATATTGTTCGGGAGATCCGAAGGTTTTAAATTAAGTTTAAAAATAAGTAAAAATTCGGGAAAATTACGGGACTTTGATAGGATGTTAATAATGAGGTTAGTAACCCTCTAATGTGATTTGGACAAGATTGGGAGTCCCGGTGATAGTGGTGTGGCCCGGGAGGGCCGGTGGCACGCGTATCGAGGCACACGGTTAAAACGGTCTGTGAGTGGACTTTGGTTTTATAAATCCTATGCATGCTTAAATGTGTTATATGGTTTATATACATGATTTCTATGATGGTATTTGTGCGTATTGATTTTGGGTATGTTGCACGTATTTCGAGGTGTTTTCCGTATTTCACGTGTATCGGGATTAACGGTTTATTTGTGGTTTTGCATGCTTGTGGTTAAATAAATATTATGATAAAATGGTTTTTATAGTGGAAAGATGAACTCGGGCTTGAGGCCCACTTGTTTTGGAAATTTCGGACTTGGAGTCCATTTGAGAATCGGGCCGGGGGCCCAGTTGATTAATGAAATCGGGCCAGGGGCCCAGTTGGTATGAAATCGGGCTGAGACCCATTTGAGTTATGTTATCGGGCATGGGGCCCAGTTGGATTAAAATGATGATTTCGGGTCAGGGGCCCTATATTTAATAAATGTGGTTTCGGGTCAGGGACCCTAAATGGAAATGTGTTGTTTTATGGAAAATTCGGGCAGGGCCCATTGTGATGTTGTGAAATGAGTTAATAAAACTATTTTTCCATATACCATATGTACACATGGATATATGATGGTCTCCTCCAGATGTCTGGGACACTGGGGAAGTCACGGTGCATTGCCTGTGAAGGGTCACCATACGGAGCAGCCGGACCGTATGATGACTCAGGAGCAGGATTGCTATGATTGACGTCAGGGACGTCAGACATCAGGGATGTCAGGTATATGGACCCGGAGAGACCCCGGGAAGCACGCGTAGCTTATGAAACCGTGAGACATGACGTCAGGGACGTCTCGCATCAGGGATGCTGGTGATGGTAATGGTAAAATACGAATTAATGAAATGGCTTTCCGGGTGGATTTATGATTGTGTGATTTTAATGAATTGATGTTCATTTATGGTCGTGGGTGGTGACCCACATGGTTTTAATATGTATGGTGGTGGTATTCCACAGTTTTGGGCTGAGTTCCCACACTTGGTTTTTGGTTAACGGTTTTTGGGCTAAGGCCCTAAGGGCTCGGTTGAGCAAACGTTTTGGTTACTGGTTTTTGTGGCATGCATACGTTTTTATTGGAGGGCATAAATGTCTTATAAATGTATTTGGTAAACTTATTGGTTTTTGTCCACTCACGGCTTTTGGTTTTATTGCCCTTCAGGTTGATTACGGAGGCGATTGCAGCAGAGACTGGGACATTGCACACCTCCTCCATCGATCCTTGCGCACTCTGGATGCCCCGTTGGGCAGTGGCTCTTGGTTATCCCTTGTCTGACACCTCTTGTTGGACGGGAGCAGGGCACATTCCACGGTAATCCCGGAGGGATTGGGATGGGTCCTGTCACCTTAAAACCAATTGAGTATCAACTCCCAACTATTCAATTGGCAGCAACAAATGCAAATAACCCTTCAGGCCAGTCCCATTCACTATGATCTCCCGGAACCCTAATCTAAAGCATCATAAAAATATCACGATCCAGTGTTGTCGATGCTTCAAACAAATGCAAATAAGAAATTCAATTCTCAATTCAAAAGACAATGATAAATTAGTCAAGGGAGGGGGACAACACATTGTAACTGACATGGAATAAATGCCTAAGCTGGTTAACAATGGTTCCATTCAAATGCAATGAGAAAAAAAAACACTTTTCTATACTCACCGCTCCCCCTTTACAACCTAAAGACAAGGTGCATGGGTAGAAGGTAGGTGACCCCTGTTGGAAAAATCTAACTATACTTATATAATACAACACACCGTTGGGATCAGCAGTAGGCAGAAAAGAGTTTGTAAAATTCTTGATTCATAAACTTAAAAAGTTAGAAAATACTATTTTTGGTTTGGAATGCCAAGGAAAATGATTATCCTTTTCTAATTGGAAATGCAAATGATGGTTCTTCAGCAGTGACATAGTTAGAATGGGTCTTAATAGTACTGTTACTCACCTAATGGAGGATTATGCACACAAGACAAGCCCACCAATTCCTCCAAATCTAGACATACGCAGATAAGCATTCATGTGATTGCACTTGGACATAGGCACAAAGTGCTCCCGCAAATAAACAGGGCATAAAGCAAAAGTGAAAATATCTAAAAATAAGATCTTACCCCAGATTTTAGGAAGTAGAAACCGGTGAACACAGCCTGCCCATCTTCACAATCCACAGATGTATTGCCCTCAATCTTACCCTTAATGCAAAGGGTAGAAACCGGTTAAGGTTTCTGATAAAGATTTCTTCAGCTTCTCAAAAATTGCATTGTCATTAATGTTTTTAGATGCTGAATAGAATAGAACAACGGGCACGTAAAATATAGAAGATATCTGATCTAGCATGGACAGGTTGTAGCTCTTAAGATGGTCTGGAGTTGGGATTGATGGCTTGCAGTGATCTTTAGAGACTATTTCAATATTCATCTTCATTTTTACTTTCTTGTGTATAAATTGCAGCTTTTGAGAAACAAAATCAGATGGAAATTTTCATTTGCAGAGGCTCTATATTTGTAAGCACGCAAACTCAAGCCAAATTTACCAAACTAGACCTGGAGTAACTGATTACAGCTAGGCTTGACAAATTTTGCCTTTAAATTGCATCAGTTGAGCCAAGTATTGTCTAAATATATATATATAACCCCTTTAATTTTCCAAGTAATCATTTACTTGCTCTCTGCATCACAGCCTTTCTAATTCTACAAACAAAACCATGGTAAACTAAAAACTCCATGACCCTAAACCCTTAAAACCAATTGAGTATCGACTCCCAACTATTCAATTGGCAGCAACAATGTCAACCAAACACAAACCTGCCCAGCAAACTACCCTATAACTACAACTCTTAGCAATGGCTAATGACAGGACCCATCCCCAAAGGACATAGATAACCGTGCCCGGTCCTGCTCCTGTCTGACAAGTTAACTGAAGTTCCGAAATTACCCTCAGCACTTGCCAAACAAGGGATAACAGTACTTGTGCCCACTCATGTTGTAACGACCCGTCCCGAATATCGGGATTTAATAATATTTAATTGTGATTTACTAATCTGGGATTAGTTGGGCGATTTCGGACGAATTGTGCAAAATGACCGTTTTGCCCCTGGGCGTGGGCAAAACGTTGACTTTTAATTCGGATGGTCAAATGGACTTTGACCAATGACCGTGACGTAGTTCGGGACGTCACGAGTTCATAGACAGGTGGCACGTTCGATTCCGACGTTCGTGGTGAAAGTTATGATGTACGGAAGTCCAGGGGCATTTTCGTAATTTGGACGAAATAGGGGCAAATGTTGACTTTTTGACCGGGATGTCCGATGGCCGAGGGCCAAGGACCGTTACGTAGGTATCGTCGATACGAATCCAATGACAGGCGGCACGCATCAATCGGAGTCCGTATGACCGAGTTACGGGTCAGGATGCGTGAGGGGCATTTTGGTAATTTTCTGCACAAGGGCAGAATGGTAATTTGGACTGTGATTTGGAACAGCCGTGAGTTGGAGCCATGATTGAGCTGGGTGGATGGCTAGTGCGATCTATCCCTGAATTGTTTAGTGTAATTGTAACATGGGGGACATTATGTTTGTGTTATTGATTAATTAATTGAATTATTCCTCCATTAATCCCTTCAATTTCTTCAACCGTGAACAATCAACTTCAATTTTTCTCCTACCCTTAATCTCCTCTCTATCCACTGTTTTTGTGAACGAAATTGACAAGAATTGAGACTGGAATGATTTGGGGAAACACGAGGGACGAATTGAGAGCTGGGGGCTGGAATTTCGAAAATTCCGAAATTCGGGGGGAAAATCGAATTGGAAGTTTTGGGCCTTGACGATCAAATTGGAGATTGGTTTGAGTCTTCTGGGATTGCCACGATCATTTTCGTCGAAGGAACGAAGCGGATTGAGGGCCGTTTGAGGATGAACGGAACTACTGTAGCTTCAGAAATTTCGAGCTTGAGTCGTGGGATTTGAAGCTCGGAGTGATGCAATTGGACTGGGGATTGTGTTCATTATGGTCTCACGATGCTAATGGATGCATCAATTGAAAGAATCGATTGACATGGGAGGATTTCGGATGATGAACAGTGATCAGATTGTTCTTCGTGTGATCATCCTTGATCTTAAGGTTTGAGGTATGATTGTGTGTAATTTGGTCCACAGATCCCTAATTGAATCTAATTCGATGCTAATGGAATTTTGAATTGATGGAATCGGTGTCGAATTGCTAGGATTTGAACCGGGTCTTATCGCGGGTTTTTCAACCCGTTTACCAGTCATTCGGGTGAGGAAGGAGCACTGTAGCAGGCGCGTGGCTTTCACGCGCAGCCACTCACGGCGGCGCGTGACGGCGCGTGGGCACGAATCTCGAGATGAGGTCAACATGACTTTTATCCTATACATTGTAACGAACATTTTGGGATTGGTTTCGTGTCGATCGGACACTGTCTCGATATTGTTCGGGAGGTCCGAAGGTTTTAAATCCAATTTAAAAATACTTAAAAATTTGGGAAAATTACGGGACTTGAATAGGATGTTAATGATGAGGTTAGTGATCCTCTAAATTGATTTGAACAGGATTGGGAGTCCCGGTGTTAGTGAGGTGGTCCGGGAAGGCCTATGGCACGCGTATCGAGGCGCTCGGTTAAACGGTCTGTGAGTGGACATTGGTTTCATAAATTCGATGCATGCATAACTGTTTTATGATTGTTATAATTATGATTAAATGATTTACTTTGGATATCGGTGAATTTAAAATGATTTCACGCATTTCGAGGTGAATTACGTATTTGCACGTAAACCGAGATTTTCTGGATTTTCACCGATTTCCATAAATGTGGTTGGATATGATTTCATGAAACGGTTACGAACTTGAATAATGTAAAATCGGGCCAGGGGCCCAGTTGAACTATGAAATCGGGCCAGGGGCCCAGTTAACATGTGGATCGGGCCAGGGGCCCAGTTAACTTGTGGAATCGGGCCAGGGGCCCAGTTGATTTCTACATGTGATTGCGGGTCGGGGACCCTAAAAT